>FR989896.1:0-10000000 GCA_905404115.1 Pheosia gnoma
GTTCATGCAGGACGAGGGGCCTATAAGCTCGGGGGCCCCGGGGCACTGCACCGACAACAGATATATTAGAGGCACCGCCTATCTCTACGGTAGCTATTAGCAAATAAATATGTAGGTTACCTATCCGCCTCGCGCGAGTAGACGCGCATGCCTAGGTAGGTATACAAAACAAAGAGCTCATTAGATTTTTTTTTTTTGTTCATTTTGGTTTAAAGGACTAGTTTGGAATTTATTTGTTATCTAGTTATTTAGGTTTTATGTATCAAATAATTTACTGACCTTAATCCATCTCTCTCCTAATGAGGTATGGCTTTCCCTTCGAATAAGTGCCGACCACCGAGCTGCTCAAAGACCCTGGCGAGACGGAGTTGCACAGGGTGCAGCCGGGGCATGAGTGTAATGTCTCGAGCACAATTTGCACGCAATGTCCCAAAACACTAATGATGCAACCACTAATTTCGTCATAAAGTCGTAAGGCTCGTTGGGTATTCCCAATCGTGCTTCACTGTAACAGATCAGCATTTGCCCATACTCGCGAGTACTAAAACCTGGAGGATCCATCGCCGGCCAGCAAGGCATTATTGCTTTTGATTAAACACACACACGAAACAACCAAAGCACAAAACCGGTCAACTATTAGTGCCCGACCGACGTATGCATTGGGCAGAAGACCGACACCGACTAATAAAAGAGTAATGATCAAAGGAAAGGAATACCGCCAAAAAAACGGTGTCTTACCCATACATAGATCATAAGTAGATCGATAAAATGTAGATGCGACAATGCAGTTAGAGTAGACTTCGAAAATCTGTAGTCATTACCTAATTTATTTAATTCAATATATGTATTGTGTATCAAACTGAAAGTCTTTGGTTTAACTTACGTTCTTCACTAGTAGGTATGATACAGTTTAAATTTAATACAAAATAATCGTATTATTGTGTTTAATTGTATCAAATAATTATATAAAATTAGAAAAATAATAACCCTCATCAGTGAAAGTAATACATTTAATTCAAAAATAACGTAGTTGTAGTTTAATCTAATGTCACGTCTGGCACGAGTCGCCTCACCGCGCCGCCGCCGCGCATGCGTTTTAGTACATTTATACCCGCTTTCGGCGCGTGCGGCGCGGCGCGGCGCGGCACGGGCCCCGGGGCGGTTGTCGCGGCGTAGTCAAACGATGCCGACAAAGGGCGGTTTTCTTTGAGACATTTTTGCCAATGCCGAAAGGCCAATCGGCGGTTTGCGCGAGCGGTATGTTTATTTGAGGGAGTTAGGTAGCAATAGAAGTACCCATGCGGACGGGGGTGCGCTGACCTCACCTTTGAACTTTCAAACAGCTACTGTACGAGCGCGCTCGCGCAGCTTGAGCTTCAATTAGCACTTCATTAAAATTTGCAATTGTTGTAATTTATATTCAAAATCATGTTAAGATAGCCTTTTGCAATGATTTACTTGAATCAATATGAAAAAGCAGGCAAAAAAATGCGTATAATTCATGAAAAGATCAACAGAAAATTCGAACACTGGGAGTCCAGAGGCATGGGTTGAATCCATGGCATCTGGGCCCCAAGTCTGCTAACACAATTGAGTCATAATCGAACAGCAGCGCATAGTAACTGTCAATTTTGACAGATGTCCCATACAATATCTGTCAAAAGTGATAGTTACTTTGCGAAGTTACGAAGCCACTTCCGTCCACTATATTGTTACGACGCGCAAAAGCGACATCGATAACACGCATATAAATAAGGTTCATTATCCTGTAGCGTACCTACCTCGCTACACTATTAATTATTATAGTTATTTATATGTAACACTAACATTATTTATTTTGATTCGCACTCGTAATTTTTATCACTGTGTTTATATGCTACTAGTTGTATGTTTTTATTGGTTAACTAGCTGTTACCCGCGACTTCGTCCGCGTGGTTGTGGTGGTATTAGATTACTTTTTGCTTTTTAGTTTTTTTAAGACGTTTTTTTTTCTTCTTTAATTCAAATAGATTAATAGACTATATTATTTACTAGCGGCACCATACTTAGCCCTCTGTCCTCAACTTGAATCTCTACTCTCTGGAACACCGGACCCTGAAGGCTAAAGCAGAGTATCCGCCAACAGTGGGAGCCGAGCGGGAGGTCGCCTCCCATGCCGCCGTGCGCCGGCGGACTCCCGCGCCCAGCGAGCTGCGTCTGTGCAGCCTCCACCAGCGTGGTTATCGATTTAGCTTAGGATTGGTCACAGATGATCTGTGGGATTGGTCATGAGAATACTTTTACTCATCGAGTTAGGTTAGGTTTGGTGATAGAGTTATGCCGCTGGGGCGTCACAGTTGTATGTCTCGTGCGATTCGAGTTAGGTTAGGTATTGTCATAGAGTTGGGTTGGATCCGTGTTAAGCGTTTGCAATATCTTTGTGAAGCCTTGGAAACCTTATGCTGATCCTTTGCAAAACATTTGTATAGCTATTATAAACGTTAAACATCGCAATAATTCATAGGAAGGGTAATAGTGGGTGTGATTTAAATAACACAGGCGCTCACATTAAGTAAAGTTTAATTTATCGGGAACTTGGTGTGTGTGGCCACAGTGACAGTGTAACGTTGAGCTCATAATATATGGCACACACATTATTTACACAAACATACATAATTATACTTTATTACACTATATTTCATATTTTATCGGCGTCGACTGCATTACTATACATCTCCCAAAAATATATAGTAAACAAGAAATAACATGGTAAAGTTCATCACATTTGATCCAATCGTCGTTTTGATAGCATCAAATATTGATCGATAGTGCTGGGATCTTTCCATACATTTCACAGCAGGCCCCGAACACGCGCAACATTACTGGCAAATGTGTGGAAACATTCCCTCCCCCTAGGGCCCTACTGACAGGTGACTGAGCTTTATATTTACACGAAGTTACAACTTATACCATTGGTGCAGTCAATCATTGATTGTCTCTCATTATTAATTTAGTCTCAACGACACATAATCGAAACGTCCACGTTAGTTAATGTGCGTTCACTCGGAGCTATTGAGAGCATCTCACGCCCCCTATTAAGTGTGCCTACATATGATGTGTACATTCCACTGGCAGTTAATAACCGCAAACTTTTACATCAAAGTTATGTGTTCATGTCGATATTTTGACACGCACTATCTCGTGGCGCACACATTATCAATCGCAGCGCTCGGCCTGCTGCGAGCGGCAGGAACTGGAGGGCATTATGAGGCATATGGAGGGAAGGCGTCGACCAGCGGGTGTTAGAAATGCGGTCGCGCGTGGCCGTTCCAGCGGGCCTCGGACGTGCTGGACAGTTCGGTGACGGGCGCTGGGTAGTAAACAGTGGGCGCGGGCGAAGGCGCGCGGCGCGGCCGGCCCGCCAACCCTGGCCCTGGCCCACCCCCGCCGCCTGGGGCGGTGCGGCCGCCGCGCGGATCTGAGCGGCGCAGCGTGCCGTTGCGCGCGAGCCGCAGCGACACGCGCTCGCCGCACGACGCGAACGAGTCATCGCGCGTGTGCTCGGGCGAGTCGCGCGTCTCGCGCGGCCACATCCGCCGAACCACGCCGCTGCGACAGAACATCTTGAGGAACACGCGCTTGAATTTCTCACCGAATATGACGTAGATGACGAAATTAACACTGCTGTTGATTGTGACGAGCAGATTGCTCGTCTTGACGAGCGGGTCGAGCCGCTCGAACTGGTCGCCTTGAAACACCTCAAAAGCGTTGGTGACGAGCGGCAACAGGTTGCAGAGGAAGAACACGAGCACGACGACGAGCAGCATGGTGGCGAGGCCGAGCTCGCGGCGCTGCACGCGCGACAGGCGCGCGCGCTCGGCCTGCGCGCGCCGCACCTGGCGCACGATGCATGCGTTGAGGGCCGCGAGCGCGGAGAAGGGCACAATGTACATGACGATCATGTACAGCGAGTGGATGTACACCACGATGTATGTGTCGGTGCGGAACTCGACGTCGGCGGTAACGCAATAGATGAGCTCGCCGTCGACTTGCCGCGCGACCACCTCGGCTTCGAAGAACTTTGGTGCGTTGTAGGCCAGCGCGAAGGCGGCCGTGCCGAGCACGTACCAGCGCGCGCGGGACGACGTGCACAGCGCCTTGGCGCGGAACGGGTGGCACACCGCCACCCACCGCTCCACGGTCACGATGAGCGTAAGGTACACCGACATGGTCTGCGCCGCGTTGGCGATGGGGTACGCGTAGGGCGTGATGTGCGGGCACACGTGGTAGTAATAGTAGCGCATGCGGCCCGTGTACGGGTACACGGCGCTGAGGCCGAACAGCAGCACCGACGTGAGGATGAGCACGGTGTCACACGCGGCTAGCCCCACCAGCAGGCAGTTGACGGAGGAGCGCATCTGCGGGCGCGACAGCACCAGCACGGCGAGCGCGTTGCCGAGCAGCCCGCCCGCGCCGATGCCGTTCAGCAGCACGCCGTGCACCACAAAGCGCACCAGCTTGTCGGCGGCATCCACATCCTCGTCCGATTCGCAGCCTCCCTCCGCCGCCGCCGCCGACGCGTTGTGGCTCATGGCGCGGGCGCAGCGCGATGCGACTGGCGCATTGCGCGCTGCCCGCGCCGCGCGCTCATGCTCACCTCCTCCGCGCGCTTCTCATGCGCGCACCCAAACCTGCAACAATCAAAACATACACATTTTTAAAATATTAGCTACTGTCTAAATTATTTTTACGCGTCGCGGTTTTATAAGTTTAAGGCCTATGGTTGCCGGTGTGTCTGTCTGTGGCATCATAGCACCCAAATGCATTTTTTTTCGATCTTTTCCAAGTCTGTGTAGGGATTTCAAATCTAGATCTATCAAAAATGCTAGCAGCTTAACCGAGACACGCACCGCTATATCGGCTATCAACGTGCTCCTCTTTATTTTACTAACTTTGATTGTAGGTTGACAACGGTAATATCATTCAGCTCAATTCTCATCTAATAATCAGCCTACGAATAATGGTACATAATAGTTATATGTATACATACGAGTACTCTTATAATGGTTCATCCTCTGTCTACGCTACACCTCTAGCCTAAAGACAATATATTTCATACTAAAATCTTCATGATTATTGCCCGTGACGTTACTATTCTACGACAGGCAGCGTCAGACACACACGAGTGTGTCAAACATCCGAAAACTAATCGGGATGAAGGATGAGGGCTTGGTTGAGGATCACGTTGATGTTGGTGACGGCGGCGGGCGTGCACGCGCGCAACGGCAGCCGGTACGGCTTCTACCGCGCCATGGGCGGCACAGCGCGGCGCGCGGTGGGCGGCACGGACGCGGTGGGTGCGACGGGCTCGCGGCGCGTGTTCGGCGGAGCGGCGGCGCCGCTGGACGCTTACGGCGCGGCGTGCGCGCTGTTCGACCGCTACTGGTCGCCGCGCTGCTCGGCGGCGGTGGTGGCACCGCGCTGGGCGCTCACCGCCGCGCACTGTGTGTCGCCTCAGATCGCCTACGTAAAGTACAACGCACGGCGCCCCGTGTCCGCCGAGGGCGACATAGCGCCCGTGCACTATCTCTACAGACATCCTGGGTGCGTACATACGGTTAGCATGCGACGAGCGTTAAGCGACGGCGACGGCGTAGGTTCGGCTAGTGACCGCGCTTAGTTTGTGTGCAGCTACAAGGTGGTGCAAGAGGACGAGGGCCGCGGCATGGACGTGACGCTGCTGCACCACGACGTGGGGCTGGTGCGCACGCGCCGCGACATGGTGATCCGCGCGCCGCCGCCCGTCGACCCGCTGCGCGCCATGCGCCTCTACAACCCGCTCGATCTCAAGAATGAGGAAGTGCAGGTGAACTAGAACGAGTTGTTGTGATGCTGAATGTAGTTGGGTACGGTCTGAACAATTTGAATGGTTGCGGTACGTACGGTTTATGTATGAAATTAATAATAATTTATTAAAAAAATGCATTTTCCTTAGTTTGCCCATGATGACATTCATGGATCACAAATATTGGTCGTGTGGTTTTACGGCAGGTGCTGGGCTTCGGGCGCACGGAGGAGTCGACTCTCGGCGAGGAGTTGTTCGCGGTGCGGCTGCGGCTGGTGTACTGCGAGCGCGGCTCGTGGCTCCACTGCTTGTGCGGGGTGACGGGCGGCGCGGGCGGCGCGGGCGAGGCGCGCAGCGGGGGCGCGCGCGGCGTGTGCTCGGGCGACTCGGGCGGGCCGGTGCTGCACCGCGGCGCGCAGGTGGGCGTCACGTCGATGGGCCCGCTCGAGTGCGCCGCGCCGCGCGGCTACCCGCCGGCCGCCGCCACCAGCGTCTTCACCTCGCTATTCAATTACGCTGATGTCGTTAACGCCACCATCTACGACACGGAGGCAGCTATGCACATGAGCAAGATAGGGGCCGGCCACGGGATCGGTCCGGCGGCGCGCTCGCCGCTTGCGCTCGCACTGATACTACCGCTGGCGCTGGGCAGGTGAACCCGCTGCTGTTGCTGCAGTATACAGTTATAGACCGATATACAAAAGGCGGCGACTGACCTGTTTTGTCCGATCCTAACATTGGCGTGTTCGTGGTGTTTACTACACGGACTGCGGTTGTTCATACTTTGAAGTAAATAAAAAAAACAAAAATACATTTTTTTTGCTTTGATACACACCATGGGATAGGGCAGCCTATGAAGCCACATTGTTTTCTGAAACAAAACAAAATTTCAATGTTAGTCCATAGCTTTTTAGGCAAAGCTTTTTAGACAAAGGAACATTGACTAATGCACGTATGTGCGAGAGGGGCCGCGGCCAGACAGAGCGATAGCCAACCCAAAGGAAGCAACTTAAATTCTAATATGTGTAGCTATAACCAATCATTAATTTAGAATCATATATCATTACCACTGTTCAGCGATCGGCGTTGCGAGTGTTTCATAGAGCATGTAGAGGTGACTACGCGCTGCTACGAGCTGCTACGAGCTGCTACGCACGTGGCTAACAAGCGCGTAACCCTACCACCGCCGTAAAGCTGTCATGCAAGGAAACATTCCACTCTGACGACGGGTAGATGTCGAGACGGGTTTTTGTACAGGATGTTATATTTAAGAATTCAAAATTCTGTCCGCAAACAAGTCGTTAAATTCAATCGTCTACAGATATACAGGTGATATATTCCTTATTATAATTCACTGCCCCGCCCATCACAAATTGTCGACAAAACCTTTACCGCTATCTATGACCGTCGCAGCTCATTTCTTACGACTACGTCTAGTACCTACCTCTTACCGCGAAGTGTCGGGATATTGCAGATTTGTTTCAAATATTTGTAAGGGAAATACGACTCCACTTATAAGATTCTGGATATTGCTAAATGTATTATTAACAGAATTATCACAAGACAGCCTTGACACCACCCCTCGATTAATTTCTAAAGTTTGAACGAACGTGTTCTCAGTACCTACAAAAAAATATTTCATTTTTCAAAACGTCACTTTGAGTGTGATAAATAATTTGTAGGAAAAGAGCGTTTGCGGGCACTCGGGTGGACTATGAGCCACATCGCTATTGTCGCCTACAATTGCAAAATATGTTCATTGTTACAGGCCTCTACCCCGCCCTCCCCCCACGCGGGCCGAAGCCGATCTCCCACAGCTTGCGGACAACGGGAGGGGTCAAATAATAAAAAATAATCTCATTTAAAAATCAGTTCTCATTACCCGGAGTGGCACGCGCAACGCGGCTCGCGCTGCGCCCCGCCACACGCCACGCCATAGAGAATCCTGGAGGTAATGGATACGCTGCGATTTGTGCACGCCCTAGACGAGCGAGAGAAGCGAGTAAGTAGGTGAATTTCGGTTATTAAAATGAGGTCGGCAACCGGCCAAGACTGCCTATTTTTGCTTATATTGACCGCCTATTGTAACACAATATTGTAGGTCAGTATATATTTTACGACTTTTCTTCTCAAATTTATATACGTTTTTTATTGGCCGTTGAATCTTTTACCGCGACATCGAGTTCGAGTATATCTAAAAAGCTACTGACGTGCGGATTGCGCTGATTGCATATACGAATGTACGTACCTAGGTATGGTGGAATATCAAGACGGTTCGTAGAATATTTTCTGGGGTGCGGTTTCAACAATGAATTATTCTTGTTAAAAGTAGAAAACAATAAACTGCACGTTCTTAAATCGTGTCATAAAGCTCTCGGGGTCGCAATATTTTGACTGGAACTATTTGGTAATCGATTATAGTATATAATATTGTTCGTCGTGTTTAAATATCTCTACCTGTGCTGAGGTTGTGTATCATTTGCAATCCTTTGGATCCTTGTGGATCATTTGAAATGTGTTCTGTGAATGCGAATGTGAATGCCACAACAATATATCCTCGAGTGTTGGTGGGCGCGGCGCGGAGGTTCCGCTGCGCTCCCTAGCCCGCCGCCGCGGCGCCGCGGCCGTTGAAGTCCCGTTATCTCACGCACGAGTGCTTTTGCGGTCATAAAGCGTGGAGGGCTCACTCCAATGGTATTAATTAGTTTAACATTTAAAGGGTTTTAAGAGAAACTCATATCACTTAACAACTTTATTATTTCAGGCGCATTCTATGAAACGCTTTTTTGAGTAACTTGGTATTCATTTTCTACAAATACTTGCTGCAAATTACTAAAGCGTGGCCATCACACATGGCCAGTGATCAGACTGTAAACACAGAGGGTACATATGATGTGATTAACACACAGATATATAATTAGAACTGTGCTGGTCTCGGAACGAATCGAGAACACTTCATGCATTACAGTTCCGGCGAAAGTATGCAAAAAAATGTGCAATTTGAATCAATGGGCGTTCTTCGTGGCACTATTTAAACAGTCACATAAAAATCGACTTTAAGTTTAATGGTGTCATCTTCACTCGCTAACTTTTGTTCCTAGAGCAAAAGTTTTAATAGATTTTCCAAGAGATGTAGCCTGAGACACGCGATTATAGAAATTCTCTCGACTACAGTGTCAGTAGCGACCGACTCGCTGATGAAGCAGTGCCGCGCGCAATATACCTATACTTTCTATAGCTTCACATAAAATATTCTGATATTGTCGGAATAAGCTTAACATATATATACGACGAACATTGTTCTTCATGATTATAATTCAAGATGGATGAAGGGTTTTGTTCCAGCCGGCCGCCGCTACCCTCATGGCAGTGCCAGTTTGTTTTGTCTTTCGCACAATAAACCACCTCTCTCTGTCATAATGTACAACATGAAAACGTGAATTATATTGGCATTATATAGTCAGACTATGCTGTCTGTCGGTGCGGCACGTGCCCCAACGTCCCAACGTCGGCGACGACGGTGAGGAAGGTCGAGTAGAGTCCCCGCGTGTGAGGCACCGTCACAAATGACAAGTGAGGCGCATCTCTCAGCGCGACGTGCCATCTCCGAGATAACACGACTCATCCAAACATCCATTTGCTGGGGCGAGTATCAGTGGCGCGCTCGTGACTAGACTCGATCGCAGCCTGCGCCACCTTATCGTCCACAATGGCGGGTTTGTGTACTCAAATGAAGCTGAAGTATGAAGTGAACTAATAAACCACCAAAATTATGAGAAGTATCAATAAGTTAATGTTGTCTAATGTGATGATAGACTTCCACCAGGTTTGAGGCAAGACCAAAACAAAAGAGCATCCGAGGGTGCGACACGTCCGCAACAAAGCAAACACAGCTCTCCCGGTAACCTGTGATTGACACAAGGCACAGCACCTGCGGGCAGTGCAGATGTCGCGCGGCTGTCTGCTCGCTAGCTATCAATAGCGTTCCACTTATAGCGATTCAGAAACGCTTCCCCAGCGCGACTGTTACAATACACATATCGAAAAGGAGTTCGCACTTCAATAACAATATAATTTGTGGTATTAAATATTTTTTTTATGCAATCGTACTTAAACAGCTTTGAAAATACAAAAAAAACACGAAATAATTTTCAATTAATTGTAAGTACTAAATAATCGTAGGGGTGATATTAAATAAAAGGAAATACTATACTCGTAAAATATTTTATTATACATTTAGGTATATGTTCGGTGTATTGTTACCGAACACCTTAGTTAGCAGTAATTACGTACGAGCGACGCTTTTACCTAATTATTGTAACATGTAACTTTAGTGCACATTGAGATACCGCGTCGACCGGGTGCATCCGAACATTAACATTAAACATTAGATTAACAGTGTACCGAACATTTTAACACTTTATAAGTTTAATAACATTGCAGAACTGAACATTAAATTAGGCTTTTTAACATAAACAGTTTATTATTTTAAACCACTGCGACCTCGCCCCGTACCCGACATATTTGGTTACAACGAGCTCAACTACTATTCGTAGGGCATATATCATTAACTCACAGATTATGCTATATACTTATACATTTTAGGTGAGCAGCTCAATAGGACAGGGAGCCGCGGAGGCGAGTGTATTAATTACAGTGTCGCGTGATGTGGACAAAACAAAATAATTGTAGTTTGCCGCCCAGTGACTGAATAATGACAATTAATGGAGCGTGCCGCGCTGCCGCGCGCCGCGCACCGCGCACCGCACAGCGTCGCGTCGCGCACACCGAGCCGCGGCTGCTCTCTCCCCTCGACAGCGACGAATGACACAATATCGCTCTACTATTTAATTAGTAACCCCTTTCCTGTACGCGAAGACCCGAAGGCTGTCTCCTAGATTGATTACGTTTTGTAACCATGAGAGGTTTGGGTGGCGATTGACTTAACGCACAGCCATGCTTGACTCGGATCGCTGATAAGCCCTAAGGCACGTGAACAAGTCAACACAGTGTGCCACCAAAATTAAATAATGAGACCAATCTCAGGTACTATCAAAGTCAATATTTTGGTTCCTAATGTAATAGTGGCTGCCGAGCCATGTGCGAACTCATGTGTTGCGCGGGCGCGCGGCACTCATACTCGCTAGCTTGCTCGCTTATTGCTTACGTATGTTGTTTCACAACATTGTTCCCGTCGATACAAATTAATTGCCTCTGATAGCTTTGAGAATTTGACGCCAAACACTTGACAAATAGCTATTTCTATACAAAATAAAGGGTTAGATGTCGTATGTTTTTTCTTATAATTGCCTACCGCTTTGATACAAAATTGCATTACTTATTCTGATTATTGTTGTTGATTCATCTGTACAATGTAATTTTTTTTGCGATATTGCTTTTTTAGCCGAATGTGGAAGAAAGAGGGGATTTTTTTTTATAAGTTGCTATAAATATTTTATCAATGTTGTCTTTTCAATCTCTGTTGTCGGTAAAATGGTCTACTAATCATGTTTAAAGCCATGAGTTTTATAAAGTGTAGTGAAGAGTACTGGCAAGACATACTGGACTGTATATTAAAGCTGAGCGATAAACAGAATGTCACGCTTATCGCACATCAGCAAATATGTGCGAGGGCAATGAATTAACTTATATACTGTAGCGAGTTCTATGTATACAGCCACTAAGTATTATTTATTAATAAAACCGAGCATCACCCTAACTTTATCTCTCTAAACGCTCATCACGAGCTGTCCGTCGTCATAAAACAGTTCTATATTTGTTACATAACAAACGCCGACGTTAAAATAATATGTCCCGTCGTAAATAAGCTTCATATAGCCGAATAAACATTTATTTCACTATAAAATAAACTGTAGTGGACCATAATCCTCGTCCTCGGTACGTCCTGTCGGCGATATCGGCAATATGTATCGCCGACTCCTAATCCGGCCACGAATATTATGAAAACTAAACCCGGGAACGCTTCGGGAGTCATCTTAACAATGGAGCCGGATATCTATTGCTTATGTAGGTTTAGGACCTAATTATAATAAACTAGCTGACCCGACAGACGAGGTCCCGTTCAAGTCCCATTCAATTTTCCCAAATTTTCGAATTTGCCGCAAAACTATTCCAATTTTTCTTTGCCAGGAAACCTAGTTCGGACTATTACGAACATTCAAACATTGAAACTATGTCAAATCGGTTCAGCCGTTCTCAAGCGATGCGCTTACGAAGGAACAGCATTTCACTTTTATTTTAGATTATATTAGGATGGCGATATGGATTCACTAATAGAGCTGGCCGGACTCTTTTAACAAACAAATTGAGAGAAATTGAAATTGAGAGTAGAGACTTTTTAGTAACTGGAGGAAATGAGAGCAATGTTTTAAAATAATTGTATTACTTGACACGCGGCAAGGTCCGGTTTATCGCGGCGTATAGTGGCCGTTCTAATCGGGAATGTACCGGCGATGTGAAAGAGATCGATTCGTGAGATGACGTGGAGATATTATAATACGTAAGCGAGGGTTTGAAGATGGATTATCTTGCGATACAACAGGTGAGCCGCTAGCCGGCGATCCGTCACCGGCGACCCGACGCGAGGCGCGATGGACGCGACACCGACACGACCTCGAGGTACTCGTATACTTTATGGTTACCGCCATGCTGTGTCCTTCAAAATGCTTTAGCGATTTATTTCTTATTTAGTGCGACAAACTATTAACTATGATGGCATAGATTTACATGTAGATAATGAATGGTTTCACAAATTTAGGAGCGTAATAAGCAGAATACTGTCGTGCAGCTTATATAAGCGTTTAATTATGTTTAGATCAAACTAAGCACGTAAATGTGAATGCTAGCTTCACAGTGGTGTGTGGTGAGGGCGTACACTGCGCCCGACACATGCTATGCTATGCGGACATCACGTCCACGTCCCACGCTCCACGCGCTGCTGTTTATTTACGGAACTGTACCACTGCGGGGAGCACACTGTCTCCACACTACATGCGTCAACGAAAATATAATCACGTGTAGGTGCATTACATGATACAAGTAGGTATTTAATATGTTTAAAAATATTTGTGGTTTAACTATAACCGACATTTGCAAGAGTGCGCCATTTTAGCTTTATTGTTTCCACAGGAGCGGTGATTAATCAAGCTTGAAATATTGCCGAGCGCCGCGGATGGCGCTGCGAGTGGATGGATCGGCGCAGCACTAGCATGGCGCTGGCGAGTCTCGCTGGCTCCCACCAGACTGCACTAAATATAGAGTCTACATTGTACAATACCTGTGATGCTGTATTGGAACAGACACAACCCAGCATCAATGATTGCGCCGTTAATCCACATATACTTGATTTTAATATATCATCGACGTGTACATAAGCAACAATTACTACAATACGAACCAAAGGATTTGTGTCCTAAAATATTTTTAAATGCATCAAAAGGGAGCGAGGGGAGGGAAGGCTTTGCTAACTTAATTATTTTAGACATAATCTCTACATAACAATAAAGGTGGCATATCGCGCAATAGTTTTCCGAACATCAGCCTCAAAACGAACTATTAATGATCTTAAATCAGGACAAGCAGAGGTTTTCCTACACGTGGCTCACGCATGGACACATCCTCCAATGACGTCCCCCGGCCGCGCGCGCCCGGGGCTTCTGCCCAATTAAATAGAAAGCCAAACCAGCCGTGGATGCCGCTGCGGCCATCGCGCCGCCGTCAATGGCGAGCATGACTTTCCATTTATGTTATACGCATAAGTTTATGTCACTTATAATAGGTTTCGGGTTAAATATACAAACGAGGTGTAAAATAATAGTGAACGTCCCCCTAAATGCATTGATTTACCTTTCAATTGAATTACAATGACATTAAATGAAATTCGCATTTGAATCGCTTTTTTAAGAAGAAATTGATTTGAAATCCTTTGATACAATAAATTTGATGCTTGAAATAATAAAATATATCAGAGGATCTTCCCACCCGCACCTTACGATCCGACTTGCTAAGTATCCATCCTCTCTACATCCAATATCTTCTTAAGACGGTATTCCCTTCGATGGGAGTTGTTATTGCTTGCCGTATCGCGGTTCAATGTCTGACCACACCGACGTTAACGAGTTTACTGCCACTACTAGACATCTCTGTAGCGAAGTAATGTAATCAACAATTAGGTAAGTATTAAGACAAATTGCTTAAACGCACTATTCTCATTGGGGGAAGTGATGAACAGACAAGTCACATTTGTAATAGGGTGGTAATGCAAGGAAGGAGATAGGGAGCGGGGGGGGGACTATTAATAAAGAGTGTATGACGACATGGACGTGGACAAATGGCGCGGCGTGAATGAGTGTTTAAAAATAACCGCATCAGCTGGGCGACGCGGCACCGGCCGTCACCCGGGTCGCGTCACCCAGCGATGCGCGCCCGACGACAATATGCGCATGGTGCGGAAATTAGCACCTGATTATCAGTAAGTACTACAAGTACTAGAGAAGAGACGATCAGATTTGACTATTGTGTAGATTGCTACCACTCCTGACACATGATTGAACTCAGTAAATTATAAGCAATATAATTGGATCATTATTCGCAAGAATTGATTTGACTTTACAATCGTTGGAACATGATTTAAGGGAAATTATTAAATTAACTCGAAAGCACATCGATTTGATTTTCACAATGATTTGCGCTAGTGATTTGCGCGAGTCAATTTGTCGTGCGCCCGCCGCCGCCGCCGCCGCCGCCGCCCGCCCAGCAGTCGTCGGGCGAGCCATTACGCGCGTGACCGCCTAATTCGCTAGTTGATTGCGCCGGTTCATCGGCGTCAATACAGTTGGCCAATTGACTCATTATATGCGCATTGAAAAACATTTATTGTTGTACACTGAACAATAAAGGAGTAAAGGAAAATTTTAAAACGGGAATTTGTCAGCACATTATCGGACCCAATAAGAATACGAATGTAGAGGTTAAAAATACTTATCATATCTCATAGGTGCCATCTATACATACATATAAATAAAATTGGAGTGTCTGTTTGTAATATTAAAATGTAATATTAATATACACGTTACCTATACCGAAACAACATTTTTTAAAATTTTTGTCTGTCTGTCTGTCCGTCTGTCTGTCTGTCTGTCTGTCTGTTTGTTCCGGCTAATCTCTGAAATGGCTTGACCGATTTTGACGGGACTTTCACTGGCAGATAGCTGATGTAACAAGGAGTAACTTTGGCTACTTTTATTTTAGAAAAAAAATAGGATCTCACGAAAAAAAATTTAAAACCAATGTTGCAGCGCAGCGCCTGATTAAGTTTGATAGCAACAACCTGCAATGCGTCCCGCGGGCTCAGAATGGGCGAGCAGGCTGTTGTCAACGGTTGTCTTTGTTAAATACCAGGCGGACGAAGTCGCGGGCAACAGCTAGTCCTAAATAAGTTTAATGACTACATTTCTTAATTGTATGCTACAGATCTATGTCAAAATTTTGTGTTATCTGACGATATGATTATCCGGCGGATGAGTCCATCGGGTGTACATACTTACATTCCGAATGAATTGCATTAAATTTGCGTAAAATCGAGCCAATTTGCAAATTTGCTGTACTTACATTCTACCACTTTATGCCACCCATACGTGGTAGAATGTGGTATACATTTGATTCAACATCCATCTTCAATTTAGTCGTATCACGACCTCCACGTTCTCGTATTCTCGCATAGCGGACGCATCGGACAGTAGCTTGAACTCGTATTTTGAGATAAGTACTGTCCTCAATGCTAGACTAACGTGTTTTCGCTTTGATAAGGCTCTTAACTGCGCGCATTTAATTACTTTAAAAGTTCTATTCAGAAAAAGACATAAACGCGGGATTACGCACATTCACGAATGCACACCGGTGGCGGTGTTATCGCATAATATTTTATCCGCTGTAACTGAAACTGCGTTACCGTCGGCGACCACAGAATAATGTAGAGCAGGTAATCGACGCTCGTGTAAGCTGTTATAACACAGCAATGGACAGCTGTGCAAAACGGACCAAGTTTAAAACGAACGACTTTGAGAAACAGCAATTGACTATAATGGCATCGCCATCTAGAGTCAGACTTCTCCGGCTTCTGTTACATTTTCCAATGATCCCTCAAATTGATCTCCAACAATTAAAACCTATTGCTTTTCTAACGGCATGACGAAAATTCATTTTAGATTATATCTATCTAATAGACCTAATATAAAATAAATGTCCGTCATATTCTAGATAAGCTGAATATAAATCAGGTTCAGATGGAACATTTATCACAATATATCTGTGTACCCGTACAGACGCGTGCAGCGATAGCTCTCGCTCGGACTGGCGGATATTTAATGGGTTAATAAAATGTTGTACATTTGATACGATACGTGTCAACTGTGTGCAGAGCATCGTTTGTTTATGGCAAGCGCGCCCACGCTGACACGCGACGTGTTATTATAGTATCGCGGTGAAGTGCGCGCGCGCACCTGCCGCCGCGTGTCCTGCCGCGCTTTATTGACGGAGTGGAAACCTTTATTGTCTTCTCGATGTATTTTCGTTGAGCTCCAGCGAAGACGTCCTTGCCTCGCTTCGCGCCCACGTGGTGTGAGTTTCATATCAGATTACAATGGCTGTTGACTCGCAATCAAAAATTAAATTCGCTATCTCATTTCTTAAATTTAACGGTCAAATATAAAAATCTAAACGAAAAAATTATCATCATCGGGCAGATAGTGTCAATTTGTCGACATTTCCTCCCCATTACACGCTACTGAGTGTTCTACAGCTCTGTTTGCCCAATTTTTACCTCTTACGAACTTCAGCGGTTGTCAGTTCTTCGGGAAACGTGACCAGGCCACTGCCACATCATTATCATAATCCTTTGAGCGGTGTTGACTACTCAGATTATCTATCGGATCACTTGGTTACGGATTTTTTTCTCTCAATAGCCGGCTGAGCGACCTTGAATATGAACATAAAAATAAAAGTGTTAATCATTGAAATAAAACCATTTTTAAGGATTCTATCGCGTTTATTTTTTATTTTTACGTTCCCATACACCACCACCGGGTGCTACCATCGACTTGGGATCCAGTAGTAAACATCATAAAATCCAAAACCAAGCGTACCATTGCAAGACCTCAAGACACAGTGAGCTCTTTCTGCGTAGATCGGACCGCAAGTAACAACTAAATATGAGGGTCAAACTATGACACTAGGACGTCAACCACCTCAGTCCTCCCGTGACCATGGTTGCTGTAAAGCAGCCGAAACGTCGGGAACGTAAAAAAAAAAAATAAACGCGATAGAATCCTTAAAAATAGTTTTATTTCAATGTGTAGTATTCGCGTAAATATAAGAAATCAATAAGTGTTAATTATCTCATAAAAACCGTGATTTTTAACATGTTAAGTATTATTCTTTTTAAGAGCGTAAACATATATTTAAGTACTGTTAAGGAAAATTGGACGACATTCCAAAAATGTATCCTCACGTCATGGCATCTGACGAAGGTAGGATTTGTCATCAACAAAAAATCGTACGGGGCTCTTCTGTTTCGGGTACGTTGGGTCGTTCCAGTTCCGGCCGGCGCGGCGTCTTCATCCGTGCCGGGTCTGCCGTTATTTTATTGTTATAGGCGTTAGATGGTGCTCGCGTCGCCCGCGCGCGGCTTATAGAGATCAAAGGATAAGCGGGTTGGTCGGGTTGAATTCTGCTAAGACGGAATTCATCTAATTTCGAAACATGAAACGACCAAGTACTACGCGCCCAAAATATAGGTAAATACTATCTTAAGGTGTAAGAATATGCAAGGTACTTATATTACGATTTTATGATGATAACGGCTGTATACTATTAAAAGCATTGGATAACGTGAAGCTTGCAGAGTGAGACTCCCCATATTGAACGCGAAAAACTATGATCGTAGTTATTGATTGCTTAAAAATATACTGAGTAGCAGCGGGACGAGGATGGAATCTATCTAAATGTAAATTTAAAACATATTTTCATTTTTAAAAATATTCTATGTTGTAGTGAATCAACGACGTACGTACTATGTAGTAAATGAACCCCTCGCAACCCGAAGATTGAGACGAAACATTTTCTGTACGAGATTAATTATAATAGTAGTATGTAAGTAGTAGTATTGTAATACCTATAATAGCACATGGCTCGGGATGTTGAGCACAAGCGCTGAGTGAATTCGACGCGAAGCGCACCGTTGGCTGATAAGAAATTTAATAAGTCTGGAACTCGTCACTCCTGGCAGTCCCCGTCTCCTAGCTCGGTAAATAAACCAGTGATAGCGATCTCAGCAGGGCTGCGCCGCGCGGCGCGCCGGGATACATCGAGTCTGCTGATGCGGTTAAATGATATCGTGTACACGAAACCCGCCGTCATTGTCGCAATGATTAGGTATATACGCAGATAAGTAATTATAACGATATTATTTTAGGCTAGCTGTCATTTTGTTGGAGTGTGCTTTTTTTACCAATCAGCAAAGATCCAAGCACGTCTGCTCCCGCTGTAAAAAAATACCAGTGCGCAATATTTTCCGGGATATGAAGAAAAGTATATTATATATAGGACTTGACTAGATCTTGACCATGACAAATAGCTACTAAATTGTATACAATAAAATTGCAAATTCGTGCACAAACGAACAAACAAAAATCTAAACATGAACTTAATACACTCTACCTATCCTACTGAGCTGGTCCCTAGCCCTGAGCAAACCGCAGGCAGGCAGCAGCATCAAGTGCCCAGTGAATCAATCAGCTGCCCATTACGCTGTCAGAGGTGCAGAGCATCACTGCTCCGTGTAGCGCGTCATTGTGATTGAGGAGCCTGTTAGCCGCTAGCCGACGCGCTCGCAGAACTCAATACGCAGTCGACGGAGATTGAAATCAATAAAACAGACGGAGATAATGCAAGAACAATTTAAACCCTCCTTGGATTTAGAGAGGGCTGTAATAACAATTAGGGAAAGGCGCGGCCACGGGCGGCTTATCGTTTGTTATTTCACCGTTCGCTTTCATAGATAGTCGCAGGACAGACTTCCATTGTAATGTAATTGATAACATCAATACTTGATGTTGAACTTCGAGCCCGAGTTTCCACAACAGCTACCTACTGAAGCGGCGGGATTATTCAATAATGGAAAATTAATGTAGAGACAATTTGGGCGTCCTTAGAACAACAATTGTGTGTAATTCTCTCCCGCTGCCTCGAGATGCCGCGGTGCCGTGCAGACCACTTACACATCCGACGGACAAGAATCAAGGAGGCATATACTTTTACTCATTTTCGATGAATTGTAACACTTTCCGGCTTACTTTAATATAAATGGAAAATAAATGAGATATACACCTATGGCTAAGCATGTGATGTATGTATAATAATATTGATTTTGCTAGCTATACGGGATGTTACTCCTCCATGGGACCTCCGAAACTCTAAGTGGTAGAAAAATATGTTCTAAGGAACTATGTCATCGATTTGAGAGAAAGGAAAAACTGTATTTTTAGATTTTAAAAAACCTCATACGTGAATCGGGAATCGAACCCGGACATTTTGGATTGTGTAGATTGTAAGGAGTAAAATTTTATATGAAACCTCGTCTCCAAAATGACATGTAAATGTTGTATTTAATATTGTTTTATTAATTTCACTATCTAAATGTTCACAATGACAGACATTTTCTGGATTAATAATAAACTCGTCGAGGTAATAATTGATTTTATTGTAACTTTACATCCTGTATTTGCGACTTGAACTGTAGTTGGTTCAGCCATGAATTAATTACAAGAACTTTGTCAAGTCCATCAAGTATCAGTGTCATGCAAATGCTTCACCAAGATCATAATCAAATAGTTATTTAGCGGAAAAGGGAAGATCTTCCAGTAGGCGGGTGTTATGCCTGACGGTTATTGTCGGGATCGAGTATATACGTTACGTGCTCCGAAAACTCTCATAGCGCGTTTCAGGGTTGTATGAAATATTGTCAATTGTTCTAAATGTCCGTCTGCAGCGCTATTTGTGTATCTAGTGGCGAGATTGTAGAGGTCACTACAGTTATTTGTTCAAACAGCTTCTTCATTGACAATCTAGTGTCGTCGTCATCTCCATAGATAGAGGACATACTCTTGTCTATGAGATGGTGCCTCCTGTAGAACGGACGTGCACGCGTAACTCCGTAACAGAACAACAGCTGTGCGACCCGTGACGACGCAGCATTTGTGTACTCCCTGTGTCTGTCCACAATTTATTAACGTTTGTCAATTTCATGACCTATGTTTTTTACGGTAACGAAAGTAATGACCGAATAGAGCTATTAGTTAAATAAACTATATTGAGTTAGTCCATGGTCTATTGTGCTAATAATATAATAGCTATGTGATAAAAAAAAAACATGGTTCCTATCATGAAACGGTTGGGTAGTCGGGCTCATATTAATGATTAATGCTGTTAGCAATTGCGATAAATGCATAAAGGTATCAAGCCACTGAGTGAGTGGTCAGTTAGCGAGTAATTCCATCGCGGCTCGAGCTCGCCCTGCGAGACGGCTTGTGCAGATGTGCGGACGTTAGTTGACATAACAGGGTTAAAAGTTGCCCCGCGATTCATCGACATCGGTCGACCGTAATATCTTCTACTTACGTGTCCCAGAGATGTGCACAAGCTGCGAATAGCTATAGGTATAAAGTATATTCCTAGCACATCCCATGAAAACATGCGATGAGTACGCGCTCACTCTTAGATGCCGTTAACGTTTTTGATGTGAATAATTTAATCGTTTGTTTTTCTTATTTGAGCATCAGATAATGAGGTATGTCTAGACGTCTAAACGATATTTTTTGTGACCAAAACTTTGGTATCCACCTATTTTGTTTTTTCACAAATATGAAGTAATACATTCTGTAGTGGTTCCCTCAATTTTTGTATTCCGTATTATATTGACACACAAATGCCTGCACGACCTTCACGTAGCACTGACCTTGGCATCCAGCAGCACTTTGTAATGTTGTCCCTTCCTGAGTGCGGGGTCATCTGCGCGGCCGCGTCACATCCGCGACTACTGTGACACGGCTATCAGCCGGCTGCTGGTATCGCCGCGATCGACTTAAGCTAATGGACTTATTGTAATTATGATACCACAATAAAAAATATCTAAGAAGCCAAGTATTAGTAAACATTTCGAGACCAATGATTAGAATAACAGCCTTGTTAATCACCTTTACTGTCGTGTATGAGGGAGGGATCGTCGCCCGTCCAGACCGCCTTGTACCCGAATGTCATAGCAAGTAAGTCATTAAACCTGGATCTAACGAACTTCTTAAATGTTTAAAGATCAACAAAAATGGTCTGTAGGGAAATGCCAATGCATTTCTAATTTATCATGTCAGTCTTTCAAATTTGTGTTTTTGCATACGATTTTCTTTCATTACGAAATGAAATGCGATGAAATAAAATGAATATGGGTATGGCCTCATCCTTGGCGGGTATTTTGTCAATGTCAAGTAATTAATAGCAATAACACATTCAATAGATACACATTACAAATAAAATAATGGATGTGACATGAAGGTATGAAAATTACATACATTTTTACTTTTTTTTAATTTGGCATCACCATAGGTGTTTTGCCAGTGTCAAGTAATATAAATTATTTCAGTTTTCGAGCATATGCACGGCCCAAAGGCTAGGCCCAAGTAAAATACCCCCCATCCCTCAATCAGTAAAGTGATGGATACTTTACTGAAAGATTCTTAATGGATTTATTGTGAGAAACTGAAAGGTCAAGTTTCGTCACTCTGTTTCAATTACCTACACTCGTGCACTTTACCGAACCCATAATGGACATATTCCAATTATATCACTCACTATAACTCGCAGGAACACTAGTTTTAGAAATTAAATCATAACTGATGCCATGACTTTTCAGTTTCCCGCCAAAAAGTCATTTTTACTAATTCATTTCTGTTTTACATATTGACATGTTTATTTTATTTAACGGATGACAGCGCGTCATCTCATGTTTTCTTAAATTCAAATAGTTCTGATCTGTATTTTATTCGGTTACAGTATTGTTCCTTAGATATATATTTTACATTTAGTACTGTTTTGTAAGATTAGTGCTGTGTTTGCTTATCTTTATAATACATTCTTAACCTTATAGGTATATTTTTTTCTCATTGAACTGTTCGTCTAGGTATATATAACTATTGAAATTTATATCTATTATCATTTATATTGTGGCGTAGCAGCCAGAAGCGGTGTTAAACGCTCGTAACTGAGCCATTACAAGGTGAACTCTCTATCGGGATAAATATAATCTAAAACCAACTGTAGGACAAGGTGAAGTGGCCCGAAGATGGCCCGCGCCGCCGCTCCATACGCGGCGCGCGTGCTTCGTTTGGATAAATCATGTAGCTATCCAACCGGCAGGCGACATGACGCTTTGTACCGCTAATGGACTCCAAAAGAATAGCGGCCCATCTAGGTGCGCCATTACAAGTTTTATAAGTGCGTTCGGGCGCACGTGCCGGCCGACAAGCCGAGCCCCACGTGGTACTCGTACCTGCACACAAACCGGCACAAACGAGCTGAGCCGCGCACCCGCGCCCTTGAGGCCCTTTCCGGAAACTTTGACTATCCTACAGAGTAATTCTAGTGCCATTAGTTTTACGATAGGGTATAGGGTCACTCGAAGTGAAACGTTGGACAGATATAGCCGCTGGCGCAAGAGCGGCCGGAGGGCAAACGCTTTTACGAAATATTTTGACGATGATTGATCCCGTTTGATAGATGCCGTCGATACACTATTTTCCGCTCGTAACGGCACAATGGAACGGCGCTATAAATCAGCATGTAGGTTAGCGGAGGTAGGTGATACCGGTTTATCCCTTTAACGAAGGTCTTCTTTTTCGAGCACCGCGTCGTAAAGTTGAATCACTGGGAGGCTGAGCGCTTTACGCGTGGGACGTAGCGGCGATGGTCAGGATTCATTACAGAAATATTTGCTCGCGGTTGGAGTACGTCTCGGTTAGACATAAAACAGCGTTGTCGGAGTCCGAGCGGTTTGACTCGCGTGTGATTGTGTCTGCAGCGCGGCGTCCTTGCGCCCAATTTACGGCGTCACTATCTGCTGAGTAGCGCCCTCTACCGGTTAGTAACGACACCGCGGGGAGGGAGGGGCGTGTTATTGCAGCTCGTTTGGTTTTATCGCAAATAAAAAGCCAAGTATTCAGCTTCTTTGATTCGTAGAGTAAAGTTCAGTGGCGCAATATGTATACGTTGTTACGCCAGCAATGTTGGAATGGTGTCGGCAGCGCGATGGATATTGTTTGCAGAGTATATGGTAAAGGTGCTCACATTATCATAACGAACTGACACATTTATTTCGCAGAGCTGAGACAAACACTAATACAAATAACGTTGGTCGAGGGCCAAGCTCCGCCGGAGAGACATTTAACTAGTTGACGGATGACGGACCCGTTTTATGTATGTACTAGCTGTTGCCCGCGACTTCGTCCGCGTGGTATTTAACAAAGATAACCGTTGACAACAGCCTGCTCGCCCATTCTAAGCCCGCGGGACGCATTGCAGGTTGTTGCTATCAAACTTAATCAGGCGCTGCGCTGCAACATTGGTTTAAATTTTTTTTCGTGAGATCCTATTTTATTTTCTAAAATAAAAGTAGCCTAAGTTACTACTTGTTACATCAGCTATCTGCCAGTGAAAGTCCCGTCAAAATCGGTCCAGCCATTTCAGAGATTAGCCGGAACAAACAGACAGACAGACAGACAGACAAAAATTGTAAAAAATGTTGTTTCGGTATAGGTACCGTGTATACATCCAAATGCACTTAGTAAAAAGCGGTTATTTTAATATTACAAACAGACACTACAATTTTATTTATATGTATGTATTACATACATTTTTATTTCACGTGTTTGACGTACTATCAGCATATCTTAATGTATGAACTGACGAATATCCGATACATCAGAAAGCTTAAATTCTTCCTGAAGGTTATTCTTTGAAAAACTAAATATAAATAAAGTTAGCTCAATGTTGTTTGTTTGTGTGCCCTTGATTCGTTTGACATTTTATTATGACAGTTATAACAGCGCTAATATCAGCAGCACATGTCCCCGGAGTAAAAAAATAAATTTGTTTTTGTACGAGATCAGTACATTTTAGCACCACAATTCAATGACGATTCTCTTTTGGAACCCTCCGCCTCCCTTTTGGACCGAGGCATTCATCTACTACATTAGATAAATGGCACGATAAATACGTATACTATTACGTATACCTAACGTTAGTAGGTACCTAATCCATATTTTGTACAGATACATTTGATAATAGAATATTTTTAATCTTATGTGAAGTAAATTGTGAATATACAACGTAGCGACTAAAGATGGGAGGGTTTCGCCTGATATTAAAACATTCATTTCACTTACACAATCTATTTTTAAATTGCAACAATGCTAACGAACAGCATACTCCATGCGGCGGCTGCTGCCGACATCTCGCTCGACTACGAACTCTCATTTGAAAGCGAATGCTGATCACGCGTCCACAAGTTTACAATATATTACTCGTAGTGTCCAATCCTTGTGACACAAAAATCGATAGTTGCTGCATCACTTTGTGTTTAATAAATAAAATTTGATGAAACACCTACCGACCGGGGCTCGTTCATGTCCTTCCCTTCTAAACGAAAGCTGGCGCGTTTTTACACGGAAAATGGACATGTGATATGTTCCCACCGAGGACAGCTTGCCAACGCGAGATTGGACCCTTGTTGGGCCCTAGTTAATTATTCCATTCCTCAAATCCTATAATCGTATGTTAAAAACTCAATGTTGTTTTTCGAGTTTGCTACACCTGGATGTCTGATTTAGCTAAGAGCATTACGTCAAATGTACGTATTGTGTTAAGAGTTGAATAGATCTAGTGGAGATTTGTATTAATTCTAATTTACTTCATCTCTCTAAATTGTACTTCAACATTAATGGGAAATCATTTACTGCGATTTAACTGCACTTTATGGTCATGGTAGGAACGCCTCCACGGGCTGGTGGGAATGTTTCAGAATATAGTTGTATCAACGCAAATATGTGCAAGAACATGTTCTGTGGAGTTCACAGAGCACACTGCGGCTCTGCTCGTTAACGTTACAAGTGTTACGGCACCCGCGACGAATGGGACGAGCTGACAACAGAACCTTGGTACGCTTGTAGACCAATTGATCGCGTGGACTATTGGACTTCCTGCTATTGTACTAAACGTTTCCTGGTAATTCTGACAAACATATGAAATGGGCTCAACTCGTCTACTAATTTTAATAATTTAGCTTGGAAGATGCTGCAAGGACGACAATCGTCTACAATCTTCTTGGGCACTCTCTGTTCGTAAAAACACTATTTATATAGCTACGTAAATGATGCAACTATTATAAACAGCCGTTAACGATGATAGTTTTGAGTGGCAATGAACTCACAGCTAGATTGCCAAGCAGAGATCAACGCGAATACCTACAAATAAACCTGGTTGAGAGCCAACTAGCCGCCGCCGCCGCCGCGCTGGGTTACCGCGCATCATGAGACGTGGCGATTTGCCTGCACGAGGTAGTTTGTGGGAAACACCTCTTATCACTTATTGTGGCCTACATTAAAAGAAGTACCTATTAATCAATTTATGTTTAAACTGGTCTACGCGATTAGATCGGTTCACTTCACAATGTAATTTATTCTCCAGGCTCAAGGGAGGATAATCGCGCAGTTATTGGAGAGATACAGAGAGGAGTATAAAGTATAGGAGTATAAACCATATTGGTTTCAAAGCAATTTAAATACTAAAGGAATAATTTGGTTCGGTGGAGTTTTAATCATGCCTTTACAAAGTGCGATCAGGTCGTGTAGCCAAAGAAGGGACCGTGTTCGGAGCTAGCCAGCGTTGCTTAGTTTTACTAATTTTATTAGGAAAATGCGAAACGAATGTCCCCCTGGAATCCATTAGCATTTAATTATGTGCGACCACACTCTCCCGTCGCATAGCGCCACCTTGCGCCATGCGACCACCGCGGCGAGCTCGCGACTAACCTCGTTTGTCCAATGGCTTTATACTGTAAATCTGTTTTTTTATGTATTTTAAAGTTCTCATATAATTCTAAAGTGAATATTTTTATCTGTACTCAATTTTTCAACAAAAACCAATGTTTTCTAATTAATAAAAATACTAACCTACTAAGAGGTTGTAAGCCTAGTCGGTGAAAACGCCCGATTCGCGTGACGCGGTCAAAACTTAGATGGGTGACCGAATTATAATATCGGACTTCCTCCGTACTTCGGAGGGCACGAAAAGCTGGTGAAATCGGTTGTCTTTATTGCATCAGTTGATACGGACAAGCGGCAGAAGCTTGAACAAATCTGCCAAATGCCCTTACCCTTAGGTCACAGGTAGTCCTACTAGTTGGGTCTTGGACAGCGAGTCGTTACGAGTAAATATCGACTGACTGACCCTAATACAAAATAAAAATGGCAAAATAGAAATCTGCGACCGCCACTATTATTTTTTGTAAGCAAATAATATAGCACAAATACATACGAGGTTCGGAATCCGTTACATATAAGGTCTATTGGAAATTCCCTTCAGCGTTGGATCGGCCGTTGTGAGTCGCTGTCACCGGCGCCCGTTTTGTTATTCAGATCTCAGCGATTTTATTATCACCCTAGAATCTCTACATCTCCGCAGCAGCTCCGTACGCATAATATCCGCCTATTTTATTGTTGCACCCGACCGCCTCTAGATATTTCGCGCTTATTGAATCAAATTCTTTACATTACACTGGTCTCTCGCTGTCAAGAGTTAAATCTGTCTACTTACTTATCTACGTCATGGTTTGTTTCACCCGTGTACATACGGTTCTAGCGCAGTTAAAACTAGTCGATACTAATGCGATCCAAGAACTTACATTCTATACACCTGTTTAGCGAGAGGGCTACAGCGTGAAATGCTGAATGGATAAGGTGTAGATTTTTGTATACCATAAATGTATAGTGTGAAAGTAGCTCTTCATAAAGTACGAAGCAGGAGGTTGGAATGGTTTGCGCATCTGATGAGAAGCATAGGATTAAGAGTTATTATTATGTTGAGGATGTGGACTTCTCCACCAATAGTACAACTTTTCATATTATGTACTTCTATCGCAATGTGATATGGAAATCTTGTGAATTTCTAACTACCTTTCATTGGCACATAAATCATTGACACTTCATATTAAATTATTGAATATGTGTCGATCTGAGTGTTAATCCGCTAAAATCCAAAGCAATGACAAGCGACATCACATTATTGTTATTTTCCTGATATGAACAAGTGGATGTTATAGCAGAGGTTTTCTTTAAACATAAACTAGTAAAAGAACATTTTCCGTTTACGTGTTTCTATTTGAAGTATCACAGGCGGTGACATTCGATGCCTCAGGATTCTGACAGCGGAATGGAATCCCGAAGATATTGAAGTGAATTCCAAACATCCGCGCGTTCGACAAAAGCACTTTTGATATCGAAGGATCGAATTCCGTGATTAATTTGGTGAGAGCCATGCCTCATGCACGCACGAGGCGCGCTCTCATGCACCTGTGCGAGGTCGAGCAGCTGCGGCTTATGACACACAATTTTCTAATACGAGCGTGTTGAAAATAGCCATGTGCAGACCAACAGTGCAGCATGGCGAGGCTGCTTTGGGCACACCTTACATAGGTTGACTAACAGCAAAACAAATGAGAGATCATAGCGTTTGAGCGTGGTTGCGAGGTTGGTTTGGACCACAGATCAATCTGTGGTTTGGACACGGCCAATCCCGCACCTAGATGTAGTAGCTGCTGACAAGCATCTCGTCCGTCCCATTACTGAAGGAACAGCAGACATTATTTGTTTCGTTTATTCCATAAAGTTGATTGGATTGATCAAAGATAGAACAATAACTCACACGATTTTGCTTTCTGTTTTATACTTTATAGATAGATAAATGAAATGAATTTAAACTTGCCTACGGAGAAACCTATGAAGATATGATTTAACAAATGCTTGACGCCCGTATGCAAAGATTTTCTCTTCATTTTAAATAGAAAATCACAGCTCGTAGGTATGTTTCTACGCTATAAATTGTTTGGCATTGTAAATAGTGTCATATAAATAAAACAAGTGAGCTCTCGTGAAACTATTTTCGTCGTGAGGAAAAATGTGACACTCTAAAGGTAGCGAGCGTGAGACAACGGAAATTACGCGAGCCGCGCCAATTCCACGAGTGATTACAAATGGGCCGCGCTGCGAGACTGTTCGCTGTTCACCGGCCCGGCAAGGTCCACGCGGCCAGTGCGCGTCGGTAGCTGGGACTTCGTCTCCCAACAAACATACCGCTAAAGTTTGATCCGGCTATTGAGACTACATAATAAATTATCTTAGTTTTATATAGTGTTTTTAAATAGACTGGAACAATGTTTATCAACCAAAAGAAGCCGGTTTACAAGAAATCCATTGAGTTGTTACCCTGGTACTGGGATAACAAATTGCATTCAGGTTGATTGAGCCCGGGGACAGCGAGCGGAGCGGGTGATTTGCCGACGAAGCCCGCATTCGATGAAGCCAGGCCATTCTAACAGGGAATGCACACTTCCTATTTCTTTGTTGTATTGCATACCACGCAATCAGGGAAGTATTCGAAATAATAGGCCCAGAAGCTTCGTCATAAATATTCTACCCAAAAATATACAAGGGATTTGAGATTATTCCTGCTAGTGGTTGGTCAAGAAATCAAGCAAACTGAAGCACAAACTGAAGATTAAACAATGGTATCAAGAACATAGGTGTCAAATTCGAAACAGAAAATGGGTATTTTGGTTGCACAGTTTCTCCCGGATGGTGGAGGCTGGATGCTGATGATTGCGTCTAAAACGAAGCCGGCGGCAGTATCAAAGATATTTCGCATTTCGTTAATATTTTAGGGATAAACTGGTAATGCTAATGGAAGCACATTAAACGTACCGAGCTATACAATCGCGACACGAATATGATAGCCGTGTCCAACGCTTATTCCATACAATGAACTCAGTCACAAATTTATTTGCCGCAAGTGATGCGATGCTTCCAGTCGAAACATTTCAAGAGTCTAATAAAATAAGAACGGAGGGAGACTCAATCAACCGGCTACCAATATTACAATTAGTGACAGCAGTAAACTTCATCCACGTCAGCTCGAGCTCGTTCCGTGTTCATTAGAAGGCGGTGCAGTCGGTGCCAAGAATTAACGCAGTCATTAGCGAAAACCACATCTCGGCGGCGGAGAAATAAGTTTTACCACAGTGTAATATATACTTTATCTTTCTCCCTCAAGTACACAGTTTTATATTAAAATATCTCAAATGAGGATATCTATAGCACATAGGATCATCGAATAATACATAGATAGATCCAATTAATCGGGGAATAAAAGTAATGTAGCCAGTCACATGTCCACTGACATAAATAACAGCGCGCGGCGTATGATCGAGCAGAATTCGATTAATATCAGTAAGAGGCGGCCCAATCAAGCGGCGAAATTGCCACCTATTATCCAGCGAGTCTGCGAGGAATAATATGGGTACATATCTGTGGATACGATTTTTTTATCCATATTTGAATAATAAAAGGTGCGGAGGTAGCGGTATCCGGTCGCCGCCGGCGCTTTGACACCGGCATAGGATTTCGGGGATCATTAAAGGGAATTCAGATTATTTGATTGAGATCAGATACCTACTGGTGTACCTTTCATTATATTTATTTATTAAAATGTTCTTCTTTAGTAGTCTCCCTCCCATACCGCTTTACTGTGTATTGAATGAAGTTTTTTGAGATTTTCACTGGTTATTTTTCGATTATTGTCATGATTTTTAATAACTATTGTAACCATGTTTGTTTAACAAAATAATACCTATCCGTAATTACAGGTAAATTTTGAGATTACGATTAAATAGAGTGACGGTGGCAATAAATAGTAGCGGAGCGAGTGGCGGAGCGCTGGCTCGCAACGACATCATTAGCGGGACGAGACGCGTTCACGCTCATTATACGTAGTTGTAGTAGTTGGTGGGACGCGCTGCCTGTGGTCACCGGTGCAGTACCAGCACGGAGCGGGCCGCAGGCGGCGACGCTGCCGGCCGCGGCGGCGGCGGCGGCGCGGCGCGGCGGCGCGGCGGCGCGGCAGGTGCGCGCTAAATATAAATTATGTTACGGAAAATCATTTTAATGTTGAATAATAAATTGTGTAGCAGACTTGGGGCTCTAATTTGGATGTTTCTGGGAACGCTGGGACCCAGTCCTTTGTAGGTACCCACAATACGTGCGCTGCTTAGTTTGATATAGTTGCTGTATATTGGGCTGGGGATAGTTATTTATTAATCTCTAAGAAAATTACCTTGCAAAAATGCAAGTGGGTTTATAATATACTTTATCGACTTTTCAGATTGAAATGTTTTCACAACAGCAGTTGTAGATGGTTATCCGATAAGGTAAATAGATATTCAGAGCAACGATGACACACATCTTATTTCAACTCGCCACACGTTGCTATGAGTGCTGCATCATCAGAGTGTGAGAGTCCGCGGGCCGCACGCCACCCACTGACGTCACGGCGCTAGTCGAGGCGAGGACCCGACAACACATTACCATTTTACGAGATCATCCATTTTCAGTCGGCGTGACTGGATGTAATGGCACACTTAGCGCCAACAATCGCCGCCCTGTGACACCAGAGCCGCAAGTCGGCTAAACTAATGTACTCGCAATGGTACGACAATTGCATCGTATAGACACATCGGTCAGTTTAAATATGGCTGTTTGTCAACTGCGACAATTACAATGGTATTATTCTGTTATCAGGCTTGGGGTCCTCCGCTCATCCAACTGCGCGGAGTAGTTGAAGCGATTAAGAGCACACACTTCATCAATCAGCTCGGATACGAAAAAAGGCTAGCACCTATCATGTAGAGTGATCGTTGTAACGCAGGGGCGGCCGGTGATAGATCGCGCCAGATATTTGATAGCATCGCGCCGAAGGAACAGAGAACACCAATCTTAATAAATCAATGTACTTACCTATAAATTAAAATAAGTAAGTAGGTATACAGGGTAAAAGGGGCATGGTAACCAACATTTTGTGTAAAGATTACACTTAAGGTGGAAGCTCAGGGTCAGGGCGCCATTGACATTTTGAATTTCGCGCCCTGACCCTGAGCTTCCCCCTTAATACCTGTTGTAATGTTTGAGCGCGCAATGTATCGTAAGCCGCGCGATCACAACACAATGCTTCGCGCGATAACCAATACTCGTGCGAGTGACCAGCGCTCTCAAGCGTAACGAGTCTTAATTTACACTGCAGTCTGCACTGCAGTCTTAATTTACAAATTATTAATTATGTATTTTTTCGTTGATCGACGAAAATTTTTAACTCTAGGAGGCCCAGAACCATGAGCTGAACATGGTAGTAGATTTTTTACAAAGTCACGTACACCCCGTGTGTATTACTCCACGCAGACATATATTCTGATATGACATAATAAATTTCCGACAAATTATAGTCATAAATAAGGAATGAGTGTATTTGGCACATCGAAATAAGACATTTTATTTAAGCGTAGTTGTTTTAATGTATTAGGTAGAAAAAGGTTGAGCACACGCGTAGTAAAGTCTCCTCAGATACATTATTCTGTCTGCCACGACGCTATGTCGAAGTTTAGGCACAAGAATTGACTCTCATTCTGTTAAAGTTACTCAGTGGGATAGTTTTGCTTTTACTACTATTACACGAAGCATAAGATCAAAGAAGGGCTATTTTGCACTCTCCCATCATATATAAGCTTTTCATTCATGTTCTGTGTTCGGATGAATATTCAAAGATTTTGGCAACACGTCTGTGTATGACGAGCGAGAAAAAAGGTATAGGTAAACATGGTCCTGAGTTACCCTTGCTTTTTATTTAGTAATACTGTATGAACTATAATTTGTAAGTTATAATTTTATTGTAAAATAAAATAAAACGCATTCTTTGAAAACTCTACAACTTAGCAGAAGAGATACGAAACAAATATTCGCGCTCGACAAAATATGTGACACTGAATAATTATCTTACCTACCACCATGTTTCCAGCAAATGAATATCGCTTAATTTTAAGACATTACAACATTCCTGAAGAACTTGACTGTAATGAAAGAACGAAATGGAACAACTTGAGGAAGGGGCCGCCGCCGCCGCGCCGCCCCGCGCCGCCGCCGGGAGCGCGAGTTATCATAAACATGCCGCCGGACAGTTCAACTTGAGCAATATGCAATTAGTACTTATACTATTTGAGTGACTACTAATGAGATTGTGCGTTATAGCGTTCAATCGCTATAGACAACGACAGAATACTCAAACCTTGGAATGCCTATGCACCGACTTACAGAAAACGTACGGAAACGATAATAATTAGTTACTTGTTGTAAAATGTACTGCTCAAAAATGTAAAAGATCTTTGTAAAAAGAGGAACCATGGAGTGTCTTGCCCGTTGTAATCCATAGGTACGGCATTGCGAACGGGTGGTAAAGTTGTAGCTTAGGATTTTGTATCAATTATGACGATTCATAAGTACTGTGATTAATGGTTTACATTAATAAAAAATATTCTGAATCTAATTTACTAGTAATAAAGGTAATTTGTAGCAAGCATCAGATTACGGTCATACGAAGACAACTAGTCCTCACACTAGGAATCCTGGGTGATCATCATTTCTTAAATATTTCGTTCCATTTCTCAAATTAAAATCCTACTTTCGTGCTGATTGATATAGGCCGCGTCGCCCGGTGCTATTCACCATGCATGTCTGACATTCAAGTTTTCTGCGACTCATGCACTGTGTCCCGCCAGCTGCCCGCCCGATCCGCGATCTCGATTCATTTCGCGACATTTTCGTCGTCAATGTTATATTTTACGAGCACAGCTCTGAACGATCCGATGAACATCTTTACGACCAATCAACTTTGAAACTGAATAGCCAATTCATTCCAAGTGATCAATTAACTTCATGTACCTATATAGAAAGATTGTTGACGCTGAATAACTTGGCAAATATTTTTTTAAACTAATTCGAGAAAAAAACATGCGGTAAATTGAGAAATCTCGTGAAAAGTGAATATATATTAAACAGGTACCTGTGATTAGCGAAAATCCTCACAAACAGTAGCTGCAACCACCCTGGGTCCCTTTCAAAGACCGGCACTGATGTCGTCGGCAACGCTTTTCTTCTTCAGCGCTGCTGTCGTCTTATTCAGAACTTTTCTCAAAGTTTTCCCGCGCGCTTCCCAACTCGCTAGAAGCTCTCCGAACAATCCTCAACTTATTCACAACACTATCGTAGGTCACTTCACAATCGGTAATTAGTGATATTTATCGCGTAAAGTGGCGGTGTACGCGTGTCGCGGCGAGCTTATCGCGACGATCGCGCTGTGACGCTGCTGCGGCGGCGGTCGGGCCGACAGTGGCGCGCTGCGCGCCGCGGGCCGCGCCGCCCGCGCGCCGCCGCCCACGCTGCGCGGCGCCATCGCCAACCCTGCACAACCACCAACAGCTCGGGGGCTCCCGAAGATGTCACCAACTGCATTAGCCCCCACACACGACCCAATGTGGTTTCCAACTGAAAGGGGCAATACAGTGGGTGATAGTGTTTTTTTCCGCGCAGAGCTGAGTCTTGAGAATGAGTTTGAGAATTATGGAATTTAAGTAATGAGGTTTATGTTGACGGGATGCTTTCAAGATATTTTATCACAAGAAAGAACTGGGAAATAATTATAAAAACATTAAAAACCTTCTGAACGTGACAAACCAGTGAGTCGAGCTCGCGCACACTAAGGGTTCCGTGCTAATTTCTACCTGTTTATATTTTGTAACTTTTGAATCTAAAGAGTTAGATGTTATTTTCCTACAACTGAACAGTTCATTGAAAAGTTTAAAACAAAATAGTGCAATAAACATTAAAAGGAGAGAGCTCTTCTTCTCTTCTATTCAAAAAAGGCCTGGCCCATGTTCTGAAAATAGAAAAATAAATGAATATTGGACTATGTGGCTATTATCTACTACAATTGCCGTGACAGACATACAAGTGATCTTATAAGAGTACAGTTTTATAAGATAGTATCAGGTAGGTAAGGGTACCTAAATATTTTTTAGAATATTATAACACGTTGCTAAACATACGAAAAGTTTAAAGTTTGGCAAATTTTCCGCTGGTCGTCAGTGCACCCGGCCGCACAGGTGCCTGCCTAAACACAATGAGCCGGTATAATATTTTGCTATCGACACATTGGACTGGCGCGCAATTTAGGCGCACAATAGCTGTGAGCTCATTGGTTACCAGGACGCGTTAAGCCCGCACCGCCGGCTCTTAATAGAATGTGATGCGGCTCGCTGTCCGCCAGCCTCCGGGACGCAAGTAGCGGCTGCCACCAGTTACATTCCTAATCTGCCGCGTGATCTGTCGGAGGACCACCTTTTGTAATGTAAGCATTGCCACGTCATTTTATTTATGGGTCCCGTACCTTATCGGAAAAAAAATGGGAAACCCATATAAGATCATTAATGGTTCTGTCAATATGGCTGTCATATAGCCATTTCTTCTTCAAACTGCTTGGCGTTGAAATTCTACATATTACTGCGACACTTCATCTAAGAACGCTCAATTATTCCGATAGCTTAGAGTATTTTTTATTTCTCTTGTTAGAAACTTTTTCCCGATTTTTTATTTGTGTTATGGATATCATTTGATAGAGATTCTTTTGAATTGTCTAAATGTTCTACGAAACGATTTAAGACTATAGTTCAAAAGTTACATAAGCTGACCAATGGTGGAGTCATGTCTGTACACAATATTGAAATAGCCGGCATTTTCTTCGACATTCAAGTTACTTCTTTTCTTATTATTATAATATCTTCTAAAGTCATACAGGTTCATGCGCGTACGAATGACAATAATTGAGCAATGCGTTTTTTGTGATGCTATCTGTATGGCAATCGACCCTTGACACGTGATATGCAATATCACAGAGCGAGCGCCCGCGGCCGCCAACAATACTTCGATAAACCCTGATAAGCTGTAGCACGCACCGAGACCACATATGAATAGACCATTACACAGTAAATGTTGCGCACTTGACTAACAGTATCCCTTTCTCCGATCACAACGAAAATGTTCGCGCCACTTCATCCTAACACCCTGTAATTATTGTATTGTATATAGTGATTAGCACCGGAGAGATACTTAGGAATAGGATTATATATATATATATCTTTGTTTTTTTTTATTTATATAATATCCGACATATCATATTTATATTAAGTATCTATGGGACTCTGGGACGCTTCAATCTTCGTGATTTTAATTTGTCTCATCAGACTGAGTGAGTGAACGTACTCAAAGACGCCGCTCCAAGACGCGTCGGGCATGTAATAAATTCGCTTCTTATTAACAAAATGATGTGTTGTATTTTATAATAAATATTACAATGATATACAATAACAGCGGAGTAACTGAGGGCAACGGATAGTCATAACTTCCGGCAGACTACGAGCGTCACAGCTTGATTGAAATGAAACCAAATAAATGGTAGCCACAACCACTCGTATATCACATATGGTATTACAAATTGATCTCTTCACTAGCGTAAACCAAAAAGTTGGGGAAGGGTTTTCTCTATCAATTTTCACCAACAAAAGCCATTAATAATATTATCCTCGGCAAGAACCGCCAACATAATTTGCTTCAATGCCGCGAACTGTAAATTATAATATCGAGGAGTTCCGTGCCGCGGGATTGTCGGCCCGCATTTACAGTTACACCCGACCCTAATCCCGTAATCACGAGATTAATTCAATAAGCCGCCATATTATTAAGCATAGTATATAATATAATATACCGAGACGACACTGTGACTCTCGGCGACTAGCGTCGCGATCAGTGTTGCCAACCCTACTGTTTTAACAATACATTTACTTTCTGTTTTTTCAATAACATCCCTATTTTCGGTTTTAGTCCATATGTCTACTGATTGTTTTAAGCTTTTGACTCTACCTGTTATATGGTTAGAACATACGCCATTTTATTTAAAAAGAAAGAGAAAAACTCTACGAAGAGAAAAGAAGAAAACTGTTACTAAAAAAACTCATTGGAGTACAAAGACACAGCACTGACTAGATTTAACATATTTAGTAGTTAAAATAAATACTCCGATATTAAAAATAGTAGAAGACAAAACAAAGCAGTATTGCCGAACGGCCTTCTCGTTTCAAATTAGATGTACCCGATATTATAAGGTGCAACAATAGTAGTGTAAAATATTTTATCAGGGCCAAGTGTAGGTTATAAAGATAATATTCTCAAAGAAATAAATCAAATTAAACATTTCAAAAATCACACCTCGTACAGAGCGCCCGGCCAATGGAAATACATCAACATCTTTTACACAAATATTTTATACATCAACGTGATCCATATAACTTCATCTTCATTGTCATCTCTAACAAGTTCATCTGTTCAAATATTTTACACTATTTTTGTTACACCTCATATATGTCTCGTAACCGTGACATTAAGCTTGAACTAAATAATATATTTTGATAGAACTCGTTAAAAGTCACATAATGTTCAAAGTAGTTTGGCTAACACTGCTCTCCTGTCGGTAAATCACTCACTATTATAAGTTAGTGCCGCATCAAACTCTATAAATAGCGTACATCAGGGATAACCCTTTGTGAATATTTTAATAAATTGTATTCAAAGGCATATTAAAGTTCTGAACGTATTTTTTTAAAATAGTTTGAAATACACAATATCAATGTCAAGCTATTATTACACAGCGCTTTTATAGATCCGAGAGCTTTAATACCTTGATTAATAACGTTAGTGTAGCCGTTCCGCTTACAACTTGTATAACGAATCCTACCAGAATGACGCTTTATAAAACCTATAAACTAAATATAAATAAATGAAAAAAAAAACAGCCGTATTGAGAACCTCCTCCTTTTTGAAGTCGGTTAAAAACAAATATTAAAGCCATTAAAATATAACAATAAGCTGTTTAAAATGGAGCGTATAACCGAGCCGCTGTAAATCGCAGCTAATTGCCAGGAGCGCCGTCGTTAGCCTCATAAAAAGGGCAGACAGTAGCTGACATACAGCAGTTATCGTGTACGCGCTCCAAGTGTTCGGAAGCGATCCGTTGTGAACGAGCTTCCGGGCGTGCGCGACCTGCGCGCGGGTTATGACAAGATTAACATATCGAATTACATTAAACAATTTTATAATTATGAGCTTTAGATAAAGATCATAAATAGGTACCTAACATAAAGTGTAGAAGTACGATTACATGGCAATGAAATTGACTTAAGAATAACGTAGTGAAGATCTCCTTAAAAATAACAGTGCTTAGCTCTCAAGCACAATTTACATACAAATTATGCCGTAGTGTCGAGTCAGCTGTACAAATAACACTCCCTTTTATCCCAAAGCCATTACATACCTACCTACTGATTATTTTTTCTACTCGAGAAAGGATCAACAAGCATACAGCGAATGGGATCTGGAGTGTACAAACTTTGTCCTTTTGTGTGTTGAGAAATTGAAACCGCTATGTAAATTGTGGAATTCAAACCATATAGTGGGTTGGATACCTTTTTCCACCTCTGTTTGTAGGCAATATGGGGCTTCTATTTCTACACACGCACCTTCGCTGTTGTATACACACGTACGTCTACCTTGGTGGGTCACCACTGATCAATTTGCCAATAACAACCACTTACAGTTTAACTTTCTCCAGATTGATACATAATGAAGTAGGTAATATCAAAATACTTCAGCACGTGTCGTATTTAGGGGACAGTTTTAAAGTGTCTCCCGTGACGAGGGCCAGCGCAAATACGGGCGGCTACCGGGGCGGGGAGCGGGACGCGGGGCGCGGGGCGCGGCGGCGCAGGCGGCGGCAGCTGCGAATGGGATTAGCCTCACTCACCACATTTCTTTTATCTTGATTGACAACCAGTAGGAAACCACGTAACTTTACCGAATTCTAAAATAGTCTTCGTAAAAGCGTCAGTATTAAGATAATAATTTGTGACATTAAACATGGAATAAGCACTCGATAGCTTAAGGTTATGATGTCGATATAATGACCAGCCTCGTATACAAGCCAGAATCAATTAACACTCTAGCGAGAACCCATTAATGTAACGAGCAAATCGTAATACCATAGTAAAGACAAACAATTTGCGTATGGCGTAAGCTTTATACAATATGCAAAAGGGTTACTTCACATTAGTCTTAAATAATATCTACCCAAAACATAAATCGCTAAAATGTACTCATTCCGAGGAGTACTAATGAACATCATACTTATAAATATTTATGTATGAGATATTGTTTAAATGTATAATGTGGATATTCGTCGGGGCTGTGCGCTGGGATTCATCGGTGTGTGATAATTCACACATGTCATGCAGGTTTTCACTCCATTTCAGCGTAATTTGTAGACAGACATTACGGATTCGGGGAACATTTAATATACAAAATCGTGTGCACATTCAACACTGTAGTCCTGACGGCACCAGGCGGATCAGGGATACCCTGGGGATCCTTCCGTAGTACGAAGTGCTTTGGGTATATGTAAGATTGTCAATATGAAAGCCTGATCTATATATTATTTATATAAAATCATGCGTAGGTAGAAGATAAAGGCCACGGTCCGGCAATATTTTTGTTATTTAAGTAAGTTATCGTTTATTTACCGAAAATGTTTACATGTATGTACAATAAAAAATAAATGTATTTATTATACAGCGGACTATATACTAGGCTCTAGGTCTGTATCACAGACCTATATTGTTTCAAAGTAATAACTATATAGGAAAGTGGCTTAACATTAGATTAACCAAGAAATAATAATACAGATTTTTATAAGTATAAACATGGAATATTTTGACGAATGATATATTTTATTATGTGGCTCACGTCGCAACAAATGCAAAAGGTTGTCGTTCAATTGACTCTGCAGATTGCAGTTCGATTGTCATTAATGCAAATAACGATAGACGTGCCATTTGTCGCAATATTACGAAGACTCGTCGTGGAATCGAATGAAGCACAAATACAAATTGTACTCAATTTACATGATTTGAATGATAAACTCAACGGCATACAGTTGTACCTAATAGTCCTCAGACGCGGAGGCAAATTGGCTCGTTATACATAAATTACAAATCGGTGTCACGAAAGGACATCAGACGGGTCTAGAACTATAATATTAGATATCCAACAATACTTTTGACTCATAAGATTTAAAAAAAAACGCATAGCTCTGTCTCCAGTACTTCGCTATGGCTTCGGATATTGGAAAGTCTTCACGGTTATTGCAGTTTTGAAACTATCCCGTAGTTGCTATTTAGCCGCTGAAACCTTCCTTAAGTATTCTTCCAAGCGATTACAAAAATGAATAAACTTAAAGTTACATACTTAATTTCTGTTAAAAAGTAATGGAACATTCTGATTGGGTGGCGCTTTCATATAAAGTGTAAGTGTATTCTAATCTATTTAAATACGCAAGGTATTTTTATAACCGAACATAATATCTGTATTGTATACAATTCTTTTTCTTATTATTTTCCCCGGCGAGTGTCGACAGACAGCCAGTTAGTGTAACGCGCAGCCACACGATACTGCGGAAGTGTCGCGCAGCTCTGCGACACAGTTGTCCACCACGACTTGGACCAGTTGCTTGTGACATTTGTGTTTGACACTTTTGTATATTTCTTTTGTGTCTAAAAATAGCGAGCAAAGACCAGCTAACACTAGACTTCAGGAATGGCACGCACACGCACATAACTTCTCTCTCTCTTCGGTCGTTCCCTCATGACTGAGGATCGTGATCATCACGGCAGTTCTTTGGATCGGACGAACTGTCTCCATCGGCTCCGGTCTGTGGCTATCTTCACCGCGGCGTAGAAGCGGGACGTTGGTGTTTCTTTAAGTTGGTCAGACCACCTGGTCGGGGACCGGCCTCGTGAACGTTTCCCTTCCACGTTTCCCACCACAATGAGCTTTTCTAAGCTGCTCTCGCCACGTCTGGCGATATGACCAAAATAGCTCAGTATACGAAGATGACATATGGTAGACAATCGGTCTTTACTTTTCAGCTGTGACAGAATTGAGACGTGAGTGCGCTTGGCGGTCCGCGGTATGCGCAGCATTCTTCTCCAGCACCACATCTCAAGAGCGTCTCAAAAACATAACTTGCTTTCCCAAAAATACCACTGTCGCTGTCTGTAGATGATTTTAAAATCTACATAATTTCCGCACCTGTTCACATGCAATACAAAATAATTGCTGATTCATTTATTTCTAATTGCTCGGCGGTTTAGCAAAACAAGCTCTTTCACTTTTCTTCAGCAGCAGGTGCAGGCGGGGAAGAGAAACGGACGCGATTTCATACTGAAATTAATTCGGAATGCGATGTTACTTTTTGTAGTTCTTTACGAGTTCGCTGGCGTCCTCGCTCGGCGCTGCGCCCAATTTAGTAACAAAAACAAAACAAGTGCTATTTGAGCTTGCGCAATGAGGATTCCGTGACTAATTGATTCTTATTTTTTTGCGTTTATTAGACTGAAGACGGTGTATATTGTGCCATCGACCCTAAATGGAAACAGCTGAAACCGGCGACGGGGATGTTGGGACTTATGTTGGGTCCCTTCTGTCAGGAACCAGGCCGGGGCACCTGGGGGCATAGCACTGACCCTTCTGTTTAACGATCTTTTATGAGGGTGAGTTTAAGCTATAGCTATTATTTCTTTGTCTGTGACCAACAGGATAGATAGGGTGTCGTTTCGCCGTCGTTGGTTTGAGGTAAGGAATCCTAAGAACGATAATCTGTCGCTCCCGTGACCCCGGCTCCCGCCGCTAATGAGGAGCAAGAGGTCGCGGCGGCCGCCACTCATTCACTGACACTTGACTGCGTAACAACAGAGTTAACAATCTACATTTTCCCATTTAAATCGCATAAAACATGACCCAGTTTCTATTTTTGCCGTGGTCAGCCGCGGCTCTCTCAAAGGGCTTATGGGTTAAATTTGGGTCATAGCTTGTCTATTAACAAATCACTGATGAAACATTTCCTGACTTTGATAGACCTTGACACTGTAACGATACTACATTACCCGGCTCACCATTTAGTATATTTTTTTTATTCCTGGAATATGAGTTCCCGCGGGATTGCTAAAAACTGTATCTCAAAATTCACTAGACGGATTTTAATTAAACCTGGAATATTTTGGAATATTTAATTATAGCTTATAAATAGATAAACATATTTCATATTTTTTGTCCCGGGAATTTAAATATTCCCAAGGGATAGTCAAAGAAATAAATCAAACGCGTAGCGAGGACACGGCCACAGCTAGTAATATTACCTACCAGTCGGAATACAACTGATGTATGGTGTCATACTAGGGAACGTTTGTTTAATGGGTACCGTGCAATGCATTGGATCTGATCCTAGTAACATTCAGATTCAAGTTCTGTTTTATAACCGCCGAAACAACAATCATTTTTTCTATATGAGTAAACATACTTACCAGGCCTAGACCTGCGAGTGCTCCAATGTTTTAACACTTCCCACTATTATTTACGTTTCGTTTGTAGCTTTACAATAAACGGTTTACGCAAGTGTAAGGTGCTCGTAGTACAGACAAGTAATACCAATTTTTGAGTCTCAAGCCTTCGCCGCCGGCCGACCGCTCGTCGCGGTGTGCGCTCTAACTACATCACGCAGTCTACTACATGATAGTTCGTGAGAACTATAAGTTAATCTGTGGCCATTATTGAATAGTCATTATCTGCGGCAATGCACCCTGAACAAGTGAACGCCGCTTTGAGGTCTGATATGTAAAGTCCATTTGGTTATAAACTGTCATCTTAGTTCGCAAATAATATTAATTTAGTAATCTGCTTTTTTGCGAAGTGATTCGCGAACCGTATTGAACAATTGAATATATTTGGAAGATCGTACACAATAGTCGAGATCAACTTTTATATACTTGTGTGTAACTCTTCCACACATTCGCTTGTTTTAGGTATACAAAACTGCAAACTGAAAATGATAATTAAAAGCGACTCAAATTCAATTTCATAGTTAAATGGGCCCGCGCCAGCGGAAGCCACGTCGTTTGTAAACATTGAGTTATTTGTTACTACGTGTGCCCGAGAGCATAACTAATGAAAATTAATTCAATTACCTACGGTATAATATTTGTTTCAGCTTGGTATGTTTTAAATTAACAGATGAATGAACGTTTTGTTTTAAATCGGGATTTGTAAAGCAAAAACTTAGACTAAGGAAACAATTATCATCTTCAACACTCTCTCTGCAGTCTGACTCCCACCCGCAGTTCATGGTATAGTGTGCAACCTATTATTAGCATCTAAATTGCTCCATCTTAGCTCCCCATACCACTCATATAGCACTCGTATAGCTGATAGTGGATAGGTTAAAAAATCATAATCTTAGTAATGTAGTACGGCCGGCGGCGCCGGCGCCCCCTCTGCGAGCGCACGGCGCCGGCTATGGAGTCTGCATCTGGAGAGCCTCGTCAATGTATGAACGATTACATGTATTTCGTAGTGTATAATCTTATCTACAATTGATTGAATATCGCAAAATATAATAACACAGTCAAATAAATACTCTGTAATATAATGTACTGAAAGATTCCCAGATGTTATTGCAAGTCATGCCAAACATTTTACCGTTATACAAATAGGGCTATCATTACTGCTGCAAACTTTTGTGCGGTTTGGCAGAATAACTATTGTAAATGTCTTTTTGTAAACAAATATATTACAGCTTGCAGCTTGCTTTTAATTTGCTTGCTATTAATTATTATGAATTAAAATGGCTTAACGTACTCAATGTTAATAAAATGAGAATGTAGTTTTGTTATGATGGTAAGAAAAGTTTGGTTTTGTACATTCAGATGTCTTTCAAAAACTCAGTCTGTAAATAAGTTAGCAATCGATGTACTCTGACCAACAAACGACAGAGCGGCTATGGCGGCGCCCGCGCGCGCGGCAGCGGCCTACGAATCTTCTGATCGAACCTGTTGACAGAGACTTCATAATTATCTACTTACGTCATCGTCAGCTCGGTCTCTCCTGAAATAAGACCGAATATCATTATAGTGGTTCTTTAATTTAAAACGTAATTCAAGCAAGTGCACCATTACAATTACGTTATCAGATCTATTTATTTTGTTAATATTCATAACAAACAAATTGACCCTATTTACAATGGCAATTTATCAATTTTGTTCATACAATATTCATCGCGCTGGGGTGCTTGTTTGTATACTTGTATCCACTCATAGATCGGAGTCTGCGAATTATATTTATCCAATAACACGCTGTGTGGGTACATAATTAAGTTTGTAGTTCACTGAAATCGCAGATAACCTTCAGCCCTTCAGCAAATACTGCTGACCAAATAGCAGACATGAATTGTAAGTATTTATTATTGTTATCGTCAAGAACTAACCCTGAATTATCATGATTTTGACAGTCCATTTTAATAATAGCAATCTAAGAAAGGCAACCTTTTCTAGAGATATATTTTATTGTGATGACAAATGGAGCCGGGGCCTCACAATAACATTGCCCCGACAGCGCTTTTCAAGTTACGAAGTCTCATTCAATGAATATCCCCAAAAAAATACTATAATATGTAATGTTACGTACCTAAACTAATTTATCCTACTAAATCGGTTTGAGTTACATAGTCATGTAGCTCAACCCAGTACCTTAACGTCATCTGAACTCCCCTCTTTAAAGGAAGGCATCAAAGTCAGCCCATAGCCACGCAGCGCCGCCGCCAATACGAGTATTATAAGCGCCTTGAACTGAAAAAGCTCTCCCCTTTCTTAAAGACTTTTTTAACATTATGAACGAATCGCCTCGTCATCGGACCTTGCCATCCAAAATGAAGTAAATGGCGGCGGCCGCCGCCGCCGCCGCCGCGAAGCAATAATGAGGCGTCGTGCATTACCGCCACCGGAGCTCGCCGCCGCCCGGGGCGCCACTTCCCGCGCGGACGTGCTCGAATTATATCTACTGATAAATGCTTTCAATTCGTATTTCAGCTTCTGTAAAGCAGACATACCACTATCCCACATTTGCAACTGAATTAATGCCTAGTACATAGTATAGAATATCAGTATATCCATGTGTAGTACCGGCTATCAACCGCATGATTAAACCGACCTGTCCGTCCCCCTCGCCTGTCCATGCCACGTGCAATATTGCACCATTTGCATTGCAGGGCGAGGGGCCGCCACAAGCGTCTGTTGCCCCACAGACTTGGCACTGGAGCCGCCGCCGCCGGTCGTGTGTGAATGACCACTAAACGGTTGCCGTGACAATCGCACGCCTGCGTCTGAATTGACTGTCTTGGCATATCATAGACATATAGACGCGATCTGTTTGCGGATAGGAAGGTTCGATGTAGTTTTTGGTTGACTGTGATACATGAATTCATTAGTACTCAGAGCGACCAAAACTGATTTGAGCTGATTTTAATATTTTCGTCGAATCGCGTTTCAAAAAATAAACCAACCTAAAAGCGGCATTTGATTGGATTGCAAAGAAATGCTCAGATCTGAGCGCACAAATAAAATACGGAAGTAAATCGCGCTATCTCTTTCGCACTACTTAGCATCAGCGTGACCCTTATAAGGAAGAGGAAGCAAAGGAAAAGGTCATTTTTTGTAACAAAAACAGGGCAGTGAAGTAATATTCACCGACGTGACCAGCAAGCCCGGCCGAACAAACAGAGTCGCCTCGGGTCCTGCGCGCACTCTCCGCGCTTGCTAATTCATTAATTCTAACACAAACGTAATTAATTAGTGAACTTTTTGCTCACTTACTAGATCGTGTATGCTCTATTGTTTAAAATATGATAAAAATATTTACTTGTGGATTGTGGATCTGTATATTATCTGTTCAATATAAAGAATCCGAATCGGAATATTTTTTATTTATCTGCCGCAAATATTAGATTTCTACAAGAAGTACATAAAGCCGAACCGAGCCGAAGGCGAACTACAAAAAAAAACAAAAGTGTTTTTGATATCAAATTATTCAAAAAAACAAAGGGTGGTGAAAATCGTGCGTAAAAACTCTAATATTTATTTAAATAAATTAACCGAATTGAGAACCTACTCCTTTTTGAAGTCGGTTAAGAACTAATCATCGGTTTAGTGTGTTAGGCTAGGATCATAATATCTATTTATATTATCTACTACACAGCCACCTACTGCATACTGCAGACAAGCTAGCGATAAATGATTCAACACTAACGTCACAGACAGTGAGAACTCTTTAGCAATTCACACTTTTATGGACTCGCGAACTAGCTCCAGACTCGAAACAATGCCACTCAAGGTCTTCTAATACCGCTCGCAAAGATTTAACAACTTTCATCTAAAATATAAAGGCCGCAACACTAAGTAGTTTCAAATTATATACATTATTACAACCTGTAGGTATTTAGACGGGAGAGAAATTCTAGGAACGTATCAGTCAGATTACTCAAAAAAAAGCTGCAACAATAGTGCCAAAAGGGCAGCCGCCATTATCCGCCCCCGCGAGTCCGGCCACGATGGCCCACAATGCAGTATTATCTGCCACCGGTGGCTCCCACCTCCCACGCGTGGTGTTACCATCAATCATAATAACCTGCTCGACTATGCGCCGAAGTTACATGCCGAAGAAAACTAATTGTTATACCGATAACTTTACATAAATCATGCAGTTCATTGAAATAAAACTAATTTTACAAATTTTATCGCGTATATTTTATGTTTTGTTTATTTTGTATTTCGTGCAGTTCAATTTATAATAAGAGTCATAAAGAACTTACTTATCCTAGTGTCAAGGTAGACACGTGCCGTGTGTTGTATGCCTGTCTATCGGGCACATGCGAGCAGTTGTCTCGGATCAGGCACGTTCTGACTAATCGAGGCGACGCAGCCGCGCGAGTTTGCGCGTTGAGCTAGTAGGCGGCTATTGACAGAAGATTTTTTTTTATCTTGTGGATAGATTTTATGTTATCTCATTGCTTTCTCCATAGTTTCGTAATACAACTACTCTAATACTCTTTGAAAAATATATTTATTTTAATTAGAAATACTTTAGTATTGTACTTATAAAGTGCTTCTTACTTACTTAAAAGGTTCACTCAAATTTAATTAATTTTATGTGTGGTCATGTTTTCCTATAGAACCTGCCAATAACAGCGGAGCGATCTCGTGCGCCCGTGTCCCGCGCCACCTGCGCCTCACTCGTCTCCTCAACCCCAAGCCATGACATATTCCGTTATTAGATTGTGCTTGGAAAATCAATATATCCTCATACTGAATTTGATTTACGCAAAAAATAACCTCTCTTTTAAGTAAATAACTTAGCAATTATTGATATAATTATGAGTACCTATTGTGCTGGTAAAATTCACTATATTTACCATGAAGGAATTGAATCTTGTGCATTCATAGACCACTGGAATGCTCAGTGGATCGGGCCAGAATAAATGAATATGATGTTGGTAGATGCCGTGTCCGGTTGTGTGTTGAGTGTACGTGAGCCATAGCGATGCTACGACATTGGTCGTAGCTCCGTAGCGCTACGCAGACAGGATATAGCGTTACATTACTATGTAGGTATAATTACAAATTACAAGAAGCACGAATTATGATTTTGTAAAAGCGCGTTAGCATTTTGATAGTATTTTTCGTAATAGTCATTATGGTAACTAACATTTCGAGTTGAAGCTCTCCTCGCAATGGGGTGTATAGAGGGATATATTCTGAGCTTGTGGCAATTAATGTACAAAGTTTTGTGTGTCGGATTCTTACACTTTACATTGAAATATGATTTTGATATTGTTTGTAAAATCACTAAACCTATACGATTTGCAGCAAGCCCCGTATCATTCCATTACATTTGATTCGACAAAAGGATTTGTCCGCTCGATTTCTCGCTAGCCGGATAAAAGCGGATTCAGTGAAGGCGGCGCAGCCACGTCCAGCCCTGTCAGACACTTCGACCGGGATGACTTCGTCTAACTTGCCGTAAACCATTCCGGGAAAATAAAGCTTCTTCAGTTATATAATATAATAAAGTTTAAAAGAACGTAACTGTTACCCGTGATGTGCGAGATATATATATTATATCCTGCTTTGTCTGAACGAGGAGTCAAGTACTTCTAGAATCAACGTAAATTGAAAATGCTTTGAAATTTAATTCTCTTTCCCTCCGTGCACAAAAATACCTGTATATATAAAAGGGGTATACAATTGGTAATGTAACATCGTAAAACATGAAAAAAAGTTCCCGAACTCATTCCACATCGGAGATAGCGCCGCACCTCCCGCGTATAGCTTCGGGCTCACAACGTGATCGATTTACAGATCAAAGAGTTCCGAAACCATTCGCCGTGAAACCGCGTGTCACATAAAAGCATATGATCTCTCGCGCAATTGTCAACTTCGTGAACACCAGCGGAGATTTGAATGACCCAGCGTTTAAAACGAAAAACGATAGACATAAAATAACGTTTGGTTCATCAAGAAAGAACATGAATATTTCACATAATGGATTCCTATTTCAAGTGACAACTCGAATCGAATTGAATACGAGTCTAGCGCAACTAAACCAACCGTCTATGTCATTTACTAGATGTTAGCCAGCCGCCAGCGAGATCGTTCGCTCTGCAGGACTAGCAAGCTTAAATATTACACACTTATTCTGAATATAATACACCAACACAAAGCGCAGAAAATGTCATTCATAATAGCCAGATGAAGACACCAAGTATGCAGTTTTAAACTAAGCAATACCTGTTTGCCCCTACCAGGGTTAGAACCCGGGACTATGGGCACAGCAAGCGGCAGCAGGATCAATACCAACTGTGTCGATCATGTTGATGGTATTTTATTTTATTTATATCTGTGTACGTGTACTTAAGTCCGGCTCCTCGTTTCTTTTTGTTGGGAGCTGTTAACGGTGCCGCAATTCTACGAATGTAAAGCAAAAAGACAATCCGATTCCTTACCATTATTTCCGCAAATGAAAGAAAACCGCAGCGGATCTGGCGACAAATCAAGCGTGAATCGAACCGCGACATCCGCAAATTGGGTGGTAGTACACTATACTTGACCAATAAATGTTAACGTCAAATAACTTATCATGTATACATGCTAGAAAAAAATACCTACCGCTTTGTGCATATCTTGTGATGTCAGTAGAGCAATAATATTATTTCTAGAAGTTGTTCTGTTTCAATACCTCTCCGCTTGAAGGCAAGGTGACCCAGTTGTACGCTGAACACCAAAACGCACTCCCGCCCCGCCCCAGCTCACTCTCGTAACTCAGTGGACCCGCTTGGCGGCAGTTTAATCGTAAAACGGATTTCATTACAATAAAATGAATTTCAAAATTTTCTATCAGATGGTGCCAAGGACATTTTATATAATATCTCTGGTGCGTTGCTTGAGCATGTAGGATAGGTACCTACCACTATGAGTATGAACACAAAATAAAATACAAATATAACCATACCTACTGAATGTGTAGAAGATATGTATTAATTCAGAGTCATAAATCGTAATTGTTACAAGAAGTCAGACAAGTAGACTATAGTAAACACGGAAAAATATGTAGGAGATCTAGACCGACTTATTTCACGGTCTATTTTCGCATTTACATAATAACTTGAGAGCAAGTCAGGGTCAGCGCGTAGTGGTGCCAAAATCCACCAACTATTTGCAAACTCGTTAATGCAAAAGTCTTTAGAGCCCAATTTTAAACTGTACTCAGAGCCTTATAAAGTGAGCCTCAAGAGTTGATGGTTATATTAAGTCAACTAACGATCTTTTAAGATTTCAGGGCGGCATTCAATATGATGTAGACAATATAATTTATCTGAGAGCCAGACATTTTGATAATGCGCCATTACCGGCTCAGAGCCACTGCTATACGATGTGTGCTAGCTTCTAAGACAGTATCTTTAAATGCTCCGCGTCTAGGTTCAATATTTTCCGTCTGTGATATATCTGTCTGCTTCGGAAATGTCAAGTTGAGGAGATGGAACTCAAAAATATTGGAAAGTAATGCTTATCACAATTGATGTCTCAGGTTTTGACACATGAGTTTAATGTCAAATTGTTAAGAAACAACAAAGGAAAGTCGATAAAACTCGCGAACATTTAATTATGATTTGTTTTAAGAATAAATCCGCCAGTGGTATAATAATAATTCCAGCCCTTTTTTATGTCCCACTGCGTGGCACGGGCCTCCCCTCAATGCGAGGGGGACGCCAGTGGTATATGTGGTAGGAATTTTAAATTAAAAATATTAGATCACAGATAGTAAAAACTTTATTCACTCGTTTGATTATTATTGTCCAAATATAAAATAATAGTAATCCTAGTCCTTTTCTATAAATCCCACTGTTGGGCACGGACTTCCCCTCAATGCGAGAGGGATTAGGCGGTAGTCCACCACGCCGGCACCCAAACAGCGCTAGCTTAAATTAAAAATGAAAATTCATATTTCCTAATTCGCCGCCGCCTGTGTCAACACCGTGAAGGTAAAATATATAATTTAAATTCAAATGTAGCGAGCTTCACTTTATTGAACGTTATAACCCCGCTCGTGGTGAGCTAACAAAAGCTAACAAAGCCACTAAATCGCTGGAGATATAAAACAAATATCTAGCGAAGAATGCTTCAACCGATGCCACATATTTACATGTAAATTGAACCACGAACATTACTGGTGCCTCCACGTGTCCTGTGACGTGGTAGCGATCGGGGTGGAGATGTGTTTCTATGGATTATATAAAATAAAACAAATGTGTATAATGAGCAATTAATGAACAATGGGTCTGGTGGAGACATCTGGTGACCAGAATGCTGGCTCATATTTTGGCCAACACATAAACATTGCCATTCAACGTGGCAATGCTGCCAGCGTTCTGGGCACCCTGCCGGCCAATGGTGGTGGGGATTTTGAAAGCTGAGTGCATTGCTGGGTGCATTTTGAAACCTGCCTAATTTTAATTTTATTCTTAATTTATTTTTAATTTATTACCTTTTGTACAATAATTTGTATTTCTAATTCATTAGGTTATATTATTAAATGAACAAATATCAAAAAACTTTGGTTTATTGAGAATTTTTAGTTTACTTTAAAAGGCTAACATAAATAACAACCTAACACGTGAGTGAAGAACATGTGTACATATTAAATAACACAAGTCGCAACAGATATATCTTATGAAACGGGTCGACAATCAAATTACAATAATAACAAAATCTAATGCGTAAAGCTGTGACTCGGAAAGTTTTAACGTATCTAATTAAAATTACGTGGAATATAGTATTATAGAGTTTCGTCGTATAAAACCAAAAGTCAGTTTGTTTGCGCCGCGCTTCGAGGAGGGCAAACTGACGACGATGTCGCAACGTCGTCTGCTTATGAGTACATTTTAATGGAATTATTTATGTAGCGCTATACTATTATTGTGTACCGATATATCTATTAATATCATATCTACTACTCTTAAAGTATTCTTTACGGTCAGTAGTAACTCCAAATGATGATTACAAAAGCGCTAAAGAAGCGCAGCTGCAAGGTTTACCCTTCATACACTTTTTGAATCATTCTGTATAGGATAAGTGTCGTAACAACCGCCAAATTCCTGCGAATCAGCGCAATCGCACGGCCATTCATTTGAGAGCCTGAGTCGCCCTTGATCCCGGATTAAGCGCTACTTGTCCGCGTGAAGTGAAGCCGCCCGCCACGGTACACCACACATGGGCCCCGCCACGAATCCTGACGGGAACTATTCCAGCTATGCGAGCAAATACCTAATAAAAGGAGAACATTAGACATTACAAAGTACTTATGTGCTTCAGGATTGCAATTATAAATATAGTAGCTAAAATAATACGACTGCCTCGATATTATTATATGTTACATACATCAATCAAATATAAAATCGTCACCCATCGGTAGGTTATAAAGACCACATTCCCGGAAAAAAATATGAGAAATACTAGTAATTTTATAATAAATCGACGTACTAAGAGCACGATAATATCAGCATTTACACATTTAGGTAGGTTCTACATAAACCTGATCGTTATGACCTACTCGTTAAACGTTGAAAAAAAACTCGATTGTTAACAAGTATTTACAAGCAGATATCTGTACCTGTCATGTGCTTATAAATTGAATTTGCAAGAATGCTGGCACCCGCGCCCGCACCCGCGCCCGCGCCAGCGACTGGCATGTCCCGTCCCGCGAGACAGCCGCTCGCACTCATTGTGTTGTAATACATCATCCGCGGCGGGCTGGTGTCGAGCCCGCCCGGTTACATCGTCCGGGGATCTCGGATCCAATTCCACCTGTCACTATTCACTTTCACTTCTACTAAAATATCTTTTATGTGTGGGATTGTAAGGAAAGCGCGGAACCTAAGCATGGCGTCAACCGGAAGCCGCGGCTTCGAAATTGTTAAACTAAGACTATATATTATATTGTTTTACATTTTAGCATATAGTTGTAATGATAATAGTGGTGTTGTAATAACAATACCTGTATGAACACGTTGCAAGCTATTGTTCATATTTTATAGTTATTGGTAGCCGGCATATTCCGGCCGGCAATACGACACATGTGGTGCCACTTAATGGTTGACTGCGAGCGGATCGGTATTTATCACTCTTCCATATAAAATGTCTAGGCAATGTTTGTATGTGTAAAAATCTATAAGTATATCTTAGTCAGATTAAGATACTTTAATCGGATTTCGTCAAAGTGTTTGTAATATCAGTTGGTACAAGATGCTGTCGGAATTGTATATAACGTAACGGAGCGCGGCCACAGTGTAAGTTTTATATTTGATAAGTTGGTAAAGGCGAGCGCCAGGCGCGGCGCGCGCGGGCTGCGGCCGAAGCGGCCGAGCACTGCGGACAACTTGCATTGCTGCACGAAGTCGTTTCTTATGGCACTCTGTAATTAAAGAATAAGACCTGAGTTCGCGTACCGACTTTAATCAGAAACGCTCTGCGTGTTCTCACAAGCAACAGGAGCATTCATATTTAGTTTTTTGTTGCACAAATAGATGAAATAAAATTATTAACTCAATTTAACTAACAAGAGTATTATGATGTGTACATAGTATCACAGATTAGTTATATACTTCCATGCTTCTTTAATATTATAGTGCAGAACTTTTCTCGGGATGTTCAGAATGAGTGAGTTAAGTGCAGTGCTCACTAACTGCTTTGAAGCTCCTACTAAACTTTTTTACCTGCTATTATGCCCCCAAATTTATTGAAGATTTGGTCCACTTAAAGTTGCTTTACAAAGCTAAAGTTAAATTTTAGACAAAAGTAAAAAGTCTAAAGTAAGTTATACAGGCTTGTAAAAACTAGTTTGGTCAGCGGCTTTAATAAATTTAAGCTAAAATAGCAATGAGCAATAGCTGCAGCTTCAATGGATTTTCTTAATCTGAAAATAAAGTAATCCAGAGAGTTGATCAAAGAGTTACGATACTTGTGGGTCTACGCAATTAGCGGGTAAGTTAGGGTTCATTACTGAGGTCTGTTTGTTGGGCGCCGCCCGCCGCTCGCCGCAAACCGTTTCGCCGGCGGCACCTGCGCCGGCGATTTATATTTATTACGTTAGAAACGTAACTAGTACAAGTATAGATAAGTCTGATTTATAATTGTATAAGAGAATAAGCCAAGTCTCTCAAGCATATCATGATGTACTATGCCCGAAATCCCTCTCGTTTTGAATTTTCATTCAGTCCAATAGCTATATTCTTAACTTTAGCGGTGATTACCACACGCATTATTAACTTATAAATATGAAAATATTTTGTTCTGTTATAGCCCGCAGAGCTCGTTACTGAAAAACTCAACTATTTTCAGCAGTCAGTCGCAGGAGAATGGAGAATGAAATATAATGCTTTTAGTGCGGGGATGGGATTTGTGAGGTTGATTTATTTTCGCGTTTCACGTTTACTGGCTTAATTCCTGAGATATCTGAAGGTCGTGATACAAATATAGTGCCTCTTGATTGGGTGCGGTTGTCGTGTCACTTTGATACATTTGCGTAGTTTTGTTGAATTTTAATATTCAACTAGGTAACTAGCGTAGCAGTGCTACGGCGTTCGTAGAGCACTAGTTCGAGGACTACGAGCTAGCTACGAAATGTTTATGAGCTACGAGGGGAATTTGCTTCAAGATTTGTGTGATCGATTAGTACAATGCAGCATGGTATCCGACATGGTTCACAGGAGTCGTTCGTGCTCCGATGTGTAATAATGTGTCTGTGGCACTGATTGTGTTGTGCTGGATCATTAGTTAATTGTCGGCGGCAGCATTATCGGCCACTGCTCAAGTGTATCTCCTGAATAATTCCCACGTTTAAGGAACTTGTTAGGATTGTAATTCTACAATAAGGCAACATTTTATAGGGTAGTAACCCATAGCAATGGTTTTCTAGGGAGAGTCTAGCTAGTCAAGCAAATTCGCGGCTATACATATTATAACATTATTTTTAAACTTTTGTAATGATACTTTGCGTTTTACGCCCTTTTTGGTCCTCACAAACCTACAACAGGCAATGTCGCAATAAAATCTCAATGATTTGGAGGAATTACTGTCATTGATTCTTGTTGGGATAAAGCGGCGAAACAAAACACGCTTTTATCTGAAATAAATATGCAAATAAATATTCGTGGCGCAAAGAAATGGAGACAATATCTAAAGCGTGAACGTATTTCGGGACGAGTGACGTGCTGTGCGCGGCGACGATGATGACGATTAGAGCATTGCTGAATACAACAGAAAATATATTTATAGATGTACGATATAATAATTGTTTCCTATCAAACGCAAATAAATAACCTTGTTAAGACTACAAATATACATAAAATTGGCATACATGGCTCTGCCTGCGCAACCATTGATTTGCTCTACTGCTGGATCCCAATAGTCACTCCGTCACAATACTAAACTTATATAAACCTTATTCTATATCCTTTCTATCTTATCTTTCCTTATATCTTATCTTTCCTTATCCTTATATATTCTTTTACAAATTATTATTGATATTTAATGCCATCGGAGATTATTCATCTTATTTTATTAACTGAACGATCTCCAACTCCATCAAAGATCAATAAACATTAAAAAACGAATACTCCGACATTATTTTTGGCTTTTTAAATGTTAATGATAAATAGTTTATGCTGATTTGGCGTCCACAACACCATGAAGCTGTAAGAGTGTAGATTAGATAGTTCATGTACTACATTATGTATGCTATATACGTTAAGGTTAGGCAACCTTAACGTATATAGCAAAGGCCGTTCGCCAGACCCTCCAAATCAATGCGAGTGAAAATTACTGCCGATACAGTAACCCGCCGTTTGCTTGTTACAGAATCTCGCGAAAACCTTATCCTAACTAATCAAATCTTTATCAAACTTCGTGAACAACGTAATTTAAACGTTTTCTTTTTTTCTACAACAAGTCGCGTAATAAACGACATGACGTAATTCAATATGTTACAATGCGTAAATTTAAATAGAATTATATTAAAAATGATAATTATAAAACGTGCTTTATAGTCGCTTAACTCTTCATCTTATTATTAATTTGTCTGAAGACGTAACCGAAATTGAATAAATTAGCGAGCGCGTCGGAGAAAACGCCTGAACGCTCGTCAAAGCGGCTCGTACACGGCAGAAGAGATACCACTGTAATTATGTACGGGATGCCTAACTGAAATATACTAGCCAAGGATGTAGACCGCGTTTGTTTTCGATTACTTAGGTACGGATGAGGAAATGGGTAGCGAGTACAACGATGGGTAGAGGCACATTGGAGACGCGCGCGGTGTCGCGCCGATGCGTTCCATTTAACGAGGGATTGAAAAACATCTTCCAATATATTATTCCGCGCGACACGACGCCGCGCGAGCGAATCCACCCAACCGAAGTGAGTGGTGCACTGTATCAACCATCCGGATCCTGTCGGCACCCCTAATGTCTGTGGATTACGTATATCCATTTTTCTAAGGCATTTTATTATTTGAAACAATTCTTTTCAACAAAATACGAATAACGAAAAATTTCTAGTACCTCCGTTGCGTTGCATTCAGTTGCATAATAGTGCAAAAAATATTCATTATAAAATGTCGTGTAGCCGAGTGACATTCAACATCAGTGTAGGTGGAGTGAAGGAAAAAAAATACTCTAAGCAACGCGCAGGCCCCGCTCCGAGCTCGGAATGTGTTAATGAAATCTGTGAACAAATTAGAACACCTCGTTGGAAGGCGCTTTCACGCGAACTTTACCCAGTTTGATTTTGACTTCAACTTTCCTTATTTCTATGATTTACACTTTGCTCTTGCTTAGAGCGTACATCTTAGTTAGTGTTTAAAACTTATAATATATTCCAAAACTCTATACATAATAATTATAGGAGACATAAATATATAACGTGAAAATCAGTCATATTTTAATAATTTCATTTATTTAGAAGACATCAATTTATAAACAGTGTGATAAATATGATACTTGTGGTATTTTTTACGTGACAACGCTTATTTTTACTATCTGACGTGATGTCCGGAGCATTATAACTCAAGTTTACGCTCGAGCTAGCGCCCGAGCGAGACGCTTATATGAATAGAAGCGTCTCGAGCGTTCTCGATCTTCAAGCTGTCTTGCTTGTTGTATATTTATATCACCGCCGCCGACAAGCAGTGTCGCGGGCCCGTGACACTTTGCTATTCAACGCCGAGACACCCGACAACCTTCGACATCATATCTGAGACGTCCTCGAGCTCTTGGTGATTGTATTTTAATATACGATTAGTGCATTTTGTGACGATATTTTTCGAAATGGCTTCGCTAAGCTGATTTTTATTGATCATTAGTTTTATTTATTTAATACATAGTATAATAAAAACAGTTTAGTATCAATAAATATAACTATTGTAATGGCTGACGTCAATACAACTTAGTAGCTGATGAAAATAAATGATTCCTTAACAAACAAGTTGTGGCGGTTTCGGGAATGCCAATAATAGTCTAGTACCGCCCTTAATACTTTGTCGCATGACGTAAACGGTATTGTAGGTGTTATCTAGCTATGCTGCCGACATTTTATTTAAAATATGTAGTTATAAGCTAGGAGCAAAACGATTAATAGGATCGCCCGCGACTCAAGAAAATTACGCAGTAATATTAAATTTTCTCGGCTTAGCTTTGTTGGACACTCAACCTAACTACCGAGGGCAAGGTCAGGAGCGCAGGGGTGCTCTAAATATGTATTAAAAGCGCGAAAAGTCACGTAGACTCGCTCTCGCATGACTATCAGCTCCCACAAGTTACAACATTCTACATAAACTTCCTGAAAACTTCCAGAAGATAATAAAACACAAATGACGCCAGCACTCCCGGACCACTTGGTTCTGACTTTATACAGCGAGAACCTTCTGGTTATGTGTTATGCTAATCAAAGTCCAATCTCAGTTCAAATATGTTGGCTATAGCCTGACGGTACTAACTGCATAAGGAAACTTAATAATGTTAGGAGTTCTACTTAAGACAATTTCTAACAAATATAATGTTCACGATTATTTAAATAAGATTACTTAAGAAGTAGGAATTGAACAGTATGTGTTAACGTCATTGGAGTAGGTCGCGATAGTTATTAATCAAATGTGACGTAGCAACGCCAAGAGAGCATAGTCGTGTACCCCTCACGTACATTCTGAAGCATTGCACCCTACTCTTAATTTATAAATATCGCAATTCAAGAAAGGTTCTCGCCTATTCCATTATAAGCTAACTATATGTCTATAATCGTAAAAAAACATATTCACGTTGCTATGTGCTCATGCTCAGCTGAAAGAATATTTATCAAAATAAAATGCCTCGAAGTTAGACTTACTTCAAATACAAATAACCCTCTCAAAATGCAAGTGTGTGGGTGTGTTGAGTAAAAGTATTGGTGTATTTATCAGCCGTTTATTATGTGGAGGCAAAGAGCGCTGCGCTTCGAACAAAATATTTGCTAGTAGACACTTATTAAGTCGCTGGGTTACTTATTAAACGATCAAGAATACATTGTGAAGTAGATAGCGCTCAAAACTATTCTTACTGTATTACAAAATATCCACGCGCCTCACGTACAGAATTTGTTCATATTTAATCAAAACAGTGGCCACTAGCTAGACCTCTTTTCAAAGACTACTTAAGAACTATTCATTGTGGGATAGAAAAGGGTTAGAAATTTCTACGCAGAAAAATGCTTATAAACATCCACATTAAGTTGATTTTATTCAGGGCACATAACTAGGATAATTGTGATTGTGCTCTATTCTAATGAATACTCGGTAAGTTAATATTTTAAACAGCAAATCCATAAGCGAATACATATATGAGACACAACAAGCCGCGTTAAGTATCGCTCTAACGCGAACTTTTCATTCCCGCATTTCACAAAATGTTTTTGGTCTTGATTTTATGAGAAAGTTTTAATGGTTTCGACGCTCGGATGGCCGTCGCTTCAACTAGTCACTAGGTATTATGAACAGGTGTTTAACAATATTACATTTATGAACAATTTCATATTTGAATAAATGATTTTCTCCTTTAACAATATTAATAGCCTACTGTCACTATCAATAGAATTATACACAGAAGTATTCATTAATGCCATCAAACGCCATTCCCAGCAACGCGTGGTGTCGTGATTCGCGCTCTCAAAAATGATTATTTAGGAGAGAGCAGGCGGCCCGTGGCGTCGCCTTTTGCATTAGCAACACAAATGGCTTCATAACGGCTTTCGGGAAAATTATTCCAAGCAAGATTCTGATAATGTGTTATCAGAATACCAAATAAGTAATTTAATTGTTGTACTTATTAGTTGTATAATCGAAAATAATAGATGTATCTTATCAACTAGTATGCCATTGAGGTTAAAATGTCTACTTACGTAGGTAGCCATTATCACGCACCATGCTACGCGGCTACAGGTTTTTGTTGTACATGCTCTACGGTGCTACGGTGCTACGGTGCGGCGGCGCGGCGGCTGCGCTACTACTACATGATTAAAGCTACGGTGCTACGGCCATGACGCTAATTTATAGCTATGTATCATTACATGATATAATACCAAACATATTATTATTATTATATATATATTATAAACTCATCAATCTAAGTGTAAACAATTAAATTTTGTGAAAACAAGTTAGGAGTCTACTCTCTTATAATATAAATTCAAAAAATATATGCCGCTGATGTTCGTTCCAGACGAGTCCTTTCTCAAAAAGTCATTGAATGAAAACAACGCTTTTCTTTATCCCTCTTAAATGTTCATTTTTATGAAAGACGCTGTATTCATTTGGAAGTGTCTTGAAGAAACAAAGACAAAAAGTCTTAATAGTCTTGTTTGAAGTAGATAGAGAATGCATAAGAATTTGAAAGTGGCTAGAATTCAGTCTAGCTTAGAGTTCCTAATACCTTAGCATAACGAGTAGCAGTAGGACGCAACTACACAGATCGTTTTACTAAATGCATTAAACGACACGCCTATAATGATAGGTATTCCACGTGGAATCGCTGAGACGTCAATACTATGGGGATGAATGAACGCGGCGCCCCCTGGCGGCGCCGCCGGCTCACGTAATGACGTCTGCAGCGAGGAAGCCGCTAGCCGCAGCGAGTTGTACAAATTATTTCATATCACACTCAGCGCCCTGCGCCCGCAATAAAGGGATCGTTAGGGCGTAAACGTAATATACAGAAAAATGTTGAAAGAACTTTGTCAGCGATATGTACGTAGGTATATAGCTAAGTATAATTCTGTGTCTGAGCAGCAGCATGTGACATTGCACATACTCATTTGGATGTCTGTAAAATCACAACAAATGTGTTTACAATTGATGCCTGTTTCTGTTGCTCAGTTTATGCGAGCATTAGAGGAAATCTATACTCCTCAAAATGTCTTGATTTCTACTTCATCAGGATGCCATTTTAACGCAAGATAGCTAAATCTCGGGCAAGTCCGGGATTTGAAGCCGGAACATCTCGCAACAAGACGATTTCTAACAATCACCAGTCCTCGGATTTTTTTTTTGCCATGTGGATAAATTGGAAACCTCCGAGATCTGCGATCTGAACCATATTAAATATAGGTACTGCCATATCATTGTACTATTGATATAAAAAATATATGTAGAAAGGTTTATCCGAGAAGCAAAATAAATAGTTTTGTCGAGAACATATCTGCAGATAGACAATATCCTCATATTTTTTACGAAAATGAGCGGCCACTGACCGAGTCAATAAATCACACAAAATGTAGGCCGACACGGCTGCGCTTTTTCCTTATGAATTCACATTTAATGGAATCTGAATACAAAATAGCGCAGACTTTAAATCAATGTCAGTACTTTAAAACGATGAGTCTGGAGAATTCTTGAAGAAACAAAAAGGGAGTGAGTATAAATGAAAGATAGAGTTATTTTATTCCGTAGCCTTGGTAAGATAATAGTTCAGTCCCGGCTGCCAGAGGCTCGTTCCTCGAGACGGAGGCTACCTGCGGGGCCGTGCGGCGGCGCGGCGCGCGGCTTCACGCACACCATCAATCATAATAACGTACTACGACGTGTTATTATCGGACCGCTTTTAGTCATGCATTTTAATACGAATAGCATCACTTTTAGGGTTCCGTATAGTCTACGCAGCCAATGCTACTGATCCAATAAAAGCGTCGCGTATATAGAGGTACCTACCGTCTCTACACGGACGCAAATTGCTAACTACGTTCATTGTCCTGTTAGTTGTTGAAACGTGGACTTTAATTGGCGCTTATTGTCGAGTTTTATCTGTTCAACGTGGTGCTATGTATAGCTCTGCTCTATTTAATACTTTTACTAATTAGACTAGGGTTTATGCAAACTTTCTGCACAAATAGATTTTCGTTGTACGTTTTGTTTAACCAGCTGGGTAGGAGATGAATTAACACAACCTTCGATATAGGCTCCGCGTGCTCGGGCCTCAGATGTGATTGCGACGCTCCGGGCGCCATCTGACACACCGCACCCCACATCACTCACCGCCGAAACCTGAAGCCTTTCGGAACCGGCTCGAGGCCATAGGTTCGGTATACCTACTCTGAACTGTAAGCATATCTCAAACATTCAAGAACTTTGATTTGGGACTCATCAAAGTTTGAATGTTCCACTACAAAACAAGCTTTACTTTGGGACCTAATGGAATTTGAGAATTTCGTGGAAATGGCTTAGTTACAACATAATGAACACTGAAAGTGATGGAATCTTTCACAGCAGCGCCTCTAGCGGACCCACCCGTCTGCAGTATTACTGTTTGATGTATGGAAACTCGTATGGAGTATTCAACCACTCGATGGGTATATGTATACAAGACTCATTTAATAGGTCCTGTTAAGAAGTTTGGCATAAAATGCGAAATTTCGTCTGCCTAAAATCTAGTAAAACAGGTAACTCCGCCTGTAGCTTACAGTACTGTATTTTTAGCTGTAAAATAACACTTTTGAGCATCGCACTGTTTTCGTCTGCAACAAAGGGTAGCGTCTCGCGGCGCGCGCGTCGGCCACACTTACCAACTAATGTCCTGTGTCAGGATTTTATTTTAACAAGATAACTGTGAAATAAAAACCCGAGCCTCCATAGAGCTCTTCGCTGAAGAAAATTGAGTTTGTCAAATGGGACACGATATGAAAGGCTGCACATTGAAGTATTTTAAGATATTTCTATCAAAAAAATCCGTACACTGTATATATAAATAAAAGTATCGTATAAAAACCGCACTTTGAGGCGACGCTCATTATGAGGCGCTGCAGCGCTCACTTTTAGGCGTCGCAACGCTCATATCAACTCGCCTCAATGCTTACTAAATGGCATCGCGGCGCCTGCTTTTAGGAGTCGCGGCGCTCACATTGAGGCGCCCAGCGCTCCCAATGAAGTGTCGCGTGAGCCTCATAGTGAGCGTCGCGAGCTTATGTCAAAGTTTCATGCTTGTAAATCCAGACCAAATTCAATTAATATTCGCCACATCAATGGAATATAAATAAAAGGATTTTCCCGGGAGTTTAAAATAAATAACGTCCATGCGTTTAAGGTCCGCTACTTTATACGCGTGGACGCGCACTGCTAGTTAACTAATAAATAGTAACTAGTTATTGACTGTTTTTATTTTTATATTTATTGTTTCTTTGATCGGCAGTGGATGTCTTTGTGTATCTTAAGCGAATGAAAACTTGTTGTAACTGAGAGCGTGCTAAGACTCGCCGCGCATAACAACAAATTAAATCCCAAGCGAGACAGGATCGCCGCTCAATGCTGTCGCTTTTATTTTTGTTAGCACTTGTTGAAAAAACAACAACGCAGTAAATTTTATAAAAATATGTAATCGGAATGAGATAAAACAAGTGTGGTATACAATAATAACACACATCCAATGTTTGGTGCTGGGATTACAGCGATCAGCCACAATTCTGAAATTATCATTTGCATCGTCGGTCGTCCTTTAAATGGTCTCACCCACCCAAAGATATTTATTTATTTTGTCAACATTAAGTAATTATGTGCAATAAGAAGTTAAATTAATTAAGAAAAACAAATCTTAGAAAAAATGGATGGCGATGATGGCTCGATGAGATAATTGCCAGCTGCGTGCGTACCTTCCTTCCACTTACTGCATATACCTAAATATTTCGATTGATGTATTTACGAAACAATTGAATTTGCTCCACCGATCTTCGGTAATTTTGCAAATGTCAAGGTGTTCGAAAATGGGGGGTTCCTAACGGGAATTAACAAACCGAGATTGTCAATTTGGTTTTATATACGTATATAATTTAGCTAAATTGGTAAGTTATGTTCGTAGAATATTACTCATTATGTGTACATAAACTTGAAAATGAGAGAAACTACTGATAGCTTAGGTCTACAAATGCTCAAAGCATTGTTTTGAAATAGTTCTTTGAGTCTTTGAAATACGTTTACCTTATACTAGACACTGGCAAAATACCTAAGATGGTGACGCCATATTTTTTAAAAGAGAAGGGACCAACATTTACGCCGGAATATTGAAATACAAAATAGCAAAAGATAGACACAGAGCTAAGCAAATGTTCCGTCCGTTATATGTTCACATCCCAGGGCGGCTCGCATTTAAATCACAGTCTTTGTTTTAATGAAATATCCGTCATCACGACACATTTAACTAATTTGACGCATAACATTTGAATCATGTCATCGCTCTAGTGATGGCCGGCTGGTCCACCCGGAGCCGCCGGCGGCCCACTGAGCTGAAGTGCTATGTTTTCATACAAACTTTATTAATACACGTCGGGTCGAGCGGTAGAGGCTAGTTTAATATAAGTCAAACGCCAGGATTATAATATTTTACGAAATAACACTTTATTATGTACACTACACTACACTTTATTATATATTCCAAATACTGTAACATTGCCTTCTAATGTCTTTGTAATACGTGGGTAGTCAGACTTCGCTTTGACATTCAAACGTTGAAAATATTTTTTTGCAGTTTCAGGCTTTTTGAAGCAAATTTTCTAGAAAATAATGATCTTGATCCAAATTTAGATCCACAGGCCATGTGTACGTGCGATCAACGCACAAAACTAAATGGTGTAAGACAAATACAAGCTACGAAAGAACTTAATGTCCTTGTAATCATTACATAGATAAGGCAATGATCCGGGCGTGTGTTGACCGCTGACCGTGACATTCATACTAATCTGCCCCGGCTCCCGGGAGTTCCGCGCGCTCGAGTTAAGCTCGATTTAAGCCTGGATTATACACAGTTCAAACGAATTTATATTTTTGTTACTAAATTGAATTCAGTTTGGTAACAGTTTATTCAATTCATAATTATGAATAAGTTTGTACATGATGTAACAACGAGATGGGTCAATATGGGGACCTCCGAATCTATAAGAGATAGATAAATATGTTCTTAGGAACCATGTCGTCAATTTTAAAGATAAGAAAAACTGCATTCATAGATTTTCGAAAAACTCATACGCGAATAGGTAATCGAACCCGGACATAGTGTTCCAAATGAATGGATTACCTATATTTTTGTTTGTTGATTAACTATATCATGTTCTTATTACAGAGCATCAAATAATAATTAATGTTATTTATTGTGTGCTATATTCTATACATTACCTAAAACAAAGGACATCTAAATTCCAAAGAAATTGACATATTTCGATAGAAATCTCGAGAGCATTATAGCTCGAGCTTAGGTGACATATAATGTATGCTTTCGAAGACATTTCATATGTGCAGTCGTGGACTCAATTACTTATTAATTGATAGAAAAGTCATTTTAATAGCTTATCTCCCGATCTAGTTTGGCATAATAATTAAAGAATACTCTGGCGCGGCGGCCGGGCGGCCGGGCGGCCGTTCGGCCGGCGGCGGCGGCGTGCTTCGCAAGGAGCAAGTTTTCATTAAAAAGTTAATTGGAGACCTCGCTTACCGACAATGTCATTAGCGAGTACCAGCTTAACTGACTTTGTACTAAAGAGATGGAGACATTCAAGAATCACATTATTTTTTATAAAACCCATATACTGTACCACAGATGTTTTTTTTTATACTTTCGGACAGTATTCGGTATACATTTGAAAAGATTTTCCTTATATATGATTAGAATTAAAAGATAAATAGATAGAATATTCAAAACTAATTTGCTGTGAATACAGCCTCTAATAGTGTTACTAATTTTACAACAATGTACACACAACGCAAATTAATAGTGAAGCGTAATATTTGTCTTGTAGTCTTGTTAATTGGACAGTGTTGCGGGCCCGTAGCACAGTGCCAAGACGTCCGTAGCGTATAGTAGCGCTGCTACGGCGTAGCTGGTGTCTCTTTAGTACTATGAGATGAATCAAAGTTTATCTTTCGTTTTACTAATTTAACCATATTGTTATTTGATTGGATATGCTCTCAGGACCTCACAGATAAGCCGAATAAAATGGCATTCAGTCGCTACGAAATACTGCTGTTACCGACTAGTCTCAACAAACATGAACTATCTCGTAATGTTGATGGTGTAACTGTTACTGTTCCTCATAAACACGTCGGGAGGTTGCCCAATATAAAATCACACACTAGTGATATCGGGTAGAGTGGGGTGTCGTGAGATCAGTTTATATATATATAGGTATGAAAGGGTGTCGCAGGGGTCGCGTGTACCGACAAGATCTGTATTCCCGCGTCGCCTCGTGTTGCCAATTTTGCGAACACGTTCGATAAGAGTGACACGTAATTCAATTATTATGATCAATTACTCTGTAGGTAGAGTCTGATCAAAACATTTGGTTTAGAAATGATCAAACATCCAATACTTTACAAATAATATTTATATCGCTTCCGCTGTACGTTATTTAATATCACCGAGTCCAGCACTTTAAAATGGGGTTAAATAAATAATAGCTTTGTTTTGCATGGAGCTCTACAATAACAACAAGTCGACTCACTCAGCTGGACTAATGGCCCTAAAGTAGCCTTCCTTCATCCTGGTCCCACGTGACGTCATTGCTGACGTCGCGCCATCGCTTAGCCATACTATAATTAATTTATATGAAAATAAAATATCAGAGACGATGGAATACATACACGAGTGCCGCCCATTAGCGGGGAACCGTGCGGAGTGGAGAGCGAGGGCAGAGCCCGTCGCATGTCGCGGCGACCAGCGCTTGAACTGATAACACTTTAATCCCAAAGTTTTAGGAAATAACTACTAACATGTTCAATGTGATTTCAACTTACATAATGAATAAATATCGGCAGACAAATACACCAATTATACGGGCCCGAACCAAGCAACGCTTGTATTATGGGTAGCGTATATATTATGAGCTGGGGTGAATCCAGTATATAATACCTACATAGATATAAAACATCCACGTTTTGGGTATAAACATTCGCATCGCATGCTCATCACATAAAGTTCTTCCCTACCGGGATTGGAACCCGGAACCCTCGGCGCAGAAGGCAGGGTTACTACCAACTGAGCAGGTCGTCAATAACGTACATACAAAGTACATACACGGTTTGACTAACAGTAAATCAAAATCCGACCCCGAATTTGACCCAAGTCAAGTGTGATAGCGAACTAGTTAAAGTTCACTGGTGTAATAAATAACTCTCGGATGAACATGATTTATTTAAAACAATTCAATCACAACTATACATATGTATAGCTCACTAAACTAATCAAGTTTAAAAAATAACTTTTTATATTACAGTATATATATTTTAGTGTCAATAAACGAAAACAGGAGCTTGCATCCGCGATTGTATCTTGGAATAGCATGTAGTCAACGAATTATTCAAGAGGTATAATCAATTGGTATCAAATTTCTGCGTAAAACTCTGATAGACTTCCAACCACACCTTCTTCCTTATGTTCAAAAGGATAATTATTATAGATACTTTCAAAAGAGTATCCGCCGTAACAAGATCTGTTACAAAATTTCAATACGCGCTTGAAGATATCTGAAGGATCCAAGGACGTAGTAACATCTCGGCTGAGTTATCGGAGTGACATCGAGTACGCTAATATTGACCTGGCGAGGCGACCCAGCACTGGGTCTCAGCTGGCTAGCGATGTATATAACACACTCCGCAAGGATTTTCAATTTATATAGGTAGCGAATATACATTATTTTACTGTTGAGCAGACAAATATTGAATGTTGATCCACCAAAGCACTGCGCTGCTCCACGCCGAGCTATCATGTTATTGCGACAAAAAAAAACAGACATTAGCATTTGAAAACACTAACTTATCGCACCTATACATTTGTAGAGTGCCTATGCAGTAAATTATTTTTTGAATCTTCAGAGCAATGTTTTATACCTACTAATATATAATACTTTATTGAAATAATAATAAACTTTTAAAACTAAACACTTTACTTGGGAAGACAGTTTATTGTCATAAACATATTTCTGGAGGTTATATTTCAAATAATGACGAACGTGTGTCATTTATATTCAGTCTGCTATATTGTTCAATGTGGTTTAGGAGCTAGTCCGGTTATAAATAAAACAATTAAATACAAAATCCAGCTGTAAGCTCCCATTATTAAGTGGGACATCGTTACAGTGTAACTAGAGGCTCGGGAGATAAATTAAATAGCCGATACTCAGCGGCGGCAACAATGTCGGCAGCCGCTGACGCGCCAGCGTCCGCGCCAATTTATTCATTGCTATAATTAATCTGACAAATTAACATTGTTGCTTCGATAAACGTATCATACGTTTACTTTTCTCTTTATTAAGTGTGGATAAAATAATGCAAACGTGGCGTGGCAGCCGTTAGTTTCATAACTGACAGATACACTGAAACTGATTAATGGGGTCGAGTCACCTTCGTCCGTAGGAGAATTAAGTACCCTCGAGATACCCTACACGTGACCCTGGGTGGTGCCAACCAGGTGACAACTCTACTGGTGGTAGGCTTCGGCCGTGGTTAGTCACCACCCACTGAACAAAGCCATGTCGCCAAGCGGCCTAGCCGTGTTCCGGCATGATGTTCGGTGTTGCCATTCATGGATGGCGGGTCAGATCAGCTACCCGATCTACTGCCGCCATCCTACCTAGGCAAGTATGCTCCATCGTAGATCTCATCGTCACTTACCATCAGGTGAGATCGAGATCAAATACTTGCCTATAATGTATAAAAAAAAAAAAAAAAATGAATTTGGATTAAACTAATTTTAGACGTGAATTTCGTCCGCGCAAAAAATTTAGCCTCACTACTATGTATGACCAATGTACTCTTCGATGAGTCTACAAGATTTCGTTATCAGATTCGGAGCCTAATGACTATCTTCCTCCGGCTTCATCATCAGATGCTGGTAACTATGTGTGAGCAAAGAACTCTTCAACACTGATGTAACTGTCCAAATTTCACGTCTCCGCTTTTCCAAGGAATTCATATTTGAATGGATAATTTTCAAGCTAAATGAAGGATAATTTCATCACATTACGTTCTCTCGAATATGAGTTCAGTGAAATTAAGGGAGTGTTGACATTTTCTCTCCGTATAGCAGACGTCTCGTCTGCAGCTACTCATGAATAGTCAGCGAGGCGTGCGGCACAGATGACGGGGGTGAAATAAAAAAAGGTTACCTTTAGAAAATTAAAACTAATAAAACAATATATATAAAGATCCTTTTTATTATATGACTGATCCATAATATAGCAAAATAATCAATTAAACACATTATAATTTTATTTACGACTAATAATATTGGTTTCCCGTAAATAAAAATGCAGTGAGCAAGTGTCGCCGGGCGTGCTCCGCCTGAACATTAATTTCAACGGCCCTTCGCTACACTCGCACACTCGAAGTGCCGCAAGTACGCAAGATACTATTTCTCTGGCAATAATTCACATTTTCTTTATTATTTATTACCAGATCAGATAAAACATAGTTTGTTTCAAGAGCATCGCTTTGGTTACAAACTATTTTAAAGTTAATATTTACTGCTGAAAACTTCGACACTTACTTTACTGATAATATTTACTGAAATACTTATTACTAATTTTACCTTGAAAGTTAATAGACGAAACAATAACGGGTTTTCTAAAACTATGTTATCATAAAATCTGTAGTTAGTTATTATTAAGCTGGAAGCGAGGCGGGCTTCTTACATTCCATGTAAGGCGTCTGAGAGCTGCTATAGAAATGGCGCCGACACCCACGCGCCATTCCACCACACACCACTAAACCTACCACATTTATCGTAATAGCGCCAAGACCTCATTACAATGCGGCAATAGCTATCACTATCGTTACAGGAACTAGAGCTTTTGCATTGTGTTCTTTTTATAAATATGTGAACGGCATTGTTGATAGAAGAAGGTTATCGACGTCTATCAACGGTATCAATGTTCCCGCATCAGCGGCAAATATATTCTAACCACGTGTCAAGACACTGCAAACGATTGATTGATCACATACTTCCAATATTAAACTATTTCATCCAAGTTACCCCTATTTTTGTAACTTCTTAACGCCTCCTAACTATTGCAGATCTTTATATTTATAATACTGTGTTTGCAAGTGACTCACTGAAACTTGCATCTCTTATCCTCGAGTGTGTGCGGCTCCGGGCTCCGAGTGCGTCTCGTCGCTGTCGATACCGTCGTGTGTGCCATTAATATGCAAATGTGATCCGGGACCCGCCGGGACGCGCCGGGACCCGCCGGGAGCAACCCGCTCGTTTAAACAGCCATCCATAAATCACACCACATGTAATAAACAGTTTAATGATTATCCCTTTCGCGGATATAGTTTTGTCTTACATGTTGGGTTGAGTTCCGGACCAGATGTGGTTGTAAAAACTTAATAAAACCGTACACTTTCGTAAAATCTAATCGAAAGATAATACTGCTTATTGCTCGCGGTCAGTTACATTACAATTTAGAGAGAGTTCTATGGCAGATTGGAAGTTTTTTTAATCGAACAACAAATACTGAATGTTTCATAAGACCAAACATTCATTAGCCATTATTACTTCAATCAAAAGAAAATAATTAATTACTGAGGCACTTCTCACAAAGGACGACTTCAATTAACTGCTTGTATCAACACATTGCTGTCGTCGGCTGTGCCAATACGTGGTTACGTAGAGTGTGTAGTGTGTATAGCGACTAGCTGTGTTGGGGATTAGTTGAGCAAACACGGCTACAATCACAGCCGCCGCGGCTCGCGCTGCTTCACCTGCCAACTATGTTATACTACTATTAACTGTTTAAAACCATGTCGCTCTAGCATTGTAAGTATCAATACAACATCATTATAATTTTATCACATTTAACATAGATTTGTTTTCAAATACTATTCACTAATTTACTCCGAGAAATCCTAACAGTATTATAGCGGTACAAGAAATAACTTTCAATCAAAGAAAGAGACATCACCAAAGCGTGAAAATGAAACTTTTATGAAAGTTAACACAAGTGTTGCAATAGTTGTCCGCGCGTTCAAACTAATAAGTTCTTTATTAATTCCGACGTAGAACTGGCAAACAATTATAATTCGGACTTGCCGTTTAACCACAAAAAAATATTAAACATACTGCAGGCTCCACTATATGCAACAATACTAAAAGGTGGGAGATAATCTACACGTTCGTTATAAAAAACAAGTGGTGAAGCTGCATTGTGTAAGTATGTAGCGGAAGGTAGTAAAACGTTTGGGATTTAAAATAAATCTGGCTCGATGGAAATGCTAAGTCTGTTGTTGTAGTTAGCGAGCGAGGGGCGCGGGGTGCGGGGCGCGGGGCGTGCTCATATTTACATCTAAATTGAGGGCCAATGCGCCGCTCACAGCGCGCGGAGTGCCCACACTTGGCACTGCTCGGAGTTCAGCTGATGGATTGTATTAAGGAAACATGAAGGGAACGAGTCGTTGTTGTCACTCTTGTTTCACTCTACTCTAATTCTATATGATGTCAGTTTTGATTTCTACTTTCCTCCGGTTAGGTTACCCCCATTAACTTTAAAGCGTCATATAACTAAATGTTAATAAAAAATCTTATTAGCGATTTGCTTAGTCTAGTAGGTACGTTAGTAAACATATTTTTTATACCAATGGTTAAATGTTTATTTATTTACATTCTATATACAGTCCTACCGCGCCCCGTATGTGGTGCCCCCTATTGCTGTTGACTCAGGACCGACATAATATGCGGCGACGTGATGTACAGCAAATAGGATTAACCTTACAATAGAATTCTTTGTGTACAGGAGCCAGTGTTGACTGTGATAATAAAACCTGTACACAATAAACAGCAGTTTGTCAATACTGATATAAATAAGTATCTCCAGCTTTTATGAAGCATAGTGTGTCGCTGCAAAGTGTCGTAGCAGTGCTACGAGGATCGTAGCGCTCGTCCGTAGACATATCATTGCATAGTGATTATAGATCATGCCAGTTCAGTATATAATAAGTACAAATCTGAATACTAGAAGATTACGGGAACAAAAACCTGGGTTTGTTTTGTGGAACAAAAAAGGGCCATGATATATCATTCCGGCTCACAAGACACATGAAGGCATTATGACACGGGGGCGGCAGCGCAACGACATGGCATACGCGTATAAATATTACAATATTACCTACCGTATATTATATTCACTGAAAGTGAAAGTGAAAGTCAACGCACAAGTATAGTTATTTGTTTGGGTCTCACAAGGCGGTTTTTAAAGCCAGTGGGGGGAGGGGGCAATAAATAAATGAACCACTTTATTGCGATAAAATCAGAGAGTTAAGCAATTGTTTCCACTACGTAATACGACTACCCTTTATTTAATCACGTAGATCTATGATAAGCCGCAGGGTCTAATTTATGAGAAACGCTTCCTAAGAAATTGTTTTTATCCGATTTCCTCCTTTCACTCGATATCATTTAAACGGGAGAGTCTTACTCAATTCACCGGCTCTCAAACTTTTTCCTGATCCACCCACCATACTCCCTCTTTACGACTAGGCCTGGCTGCTCACAAACTGACTTAAGATTTAATTTGTTTCAGTTCAGTTTCGGGTGTCTGATCGGGTTTTTGAAATTAGAAAATTGCGTTCGACCATGTACTACACTACGAACAACATTCAGATCATTGCCAACATTGCGCTCATTAACATGCCCGCAGTGCCGAGTCCCCGTATTTTATGAGACGGAATAATATCCTATGTATGTATACTGTAGGTACAATGCTCTGTGTATACCTACAGCAGAATTCATAAGTTTGATTGCCCTTATACAGGTAATTCAGAAAGCGGATACTAAGACTTAAACCTGGGCCTCTTTAACACATTTGCAAACACTATGTGAAGTCAGAATTTGGATATGTCATTTAAATTTAAAAGAAAATGTTCGCATAATATCACTATTGTAATTTTATTAGGAACAAATTTTTTTAATCGACTTATCTACATTCTGACTTCACATGGTATTTATAAATCCGTTTAAGAAGCCCAGGTTCCAGACTTAGTATACCTACCCTGTCTGAATCTCCTTGTGTACGCCCATAACACAAAAACCCACGTGAACCGTATTAGAGCTTTCGTAAAAAAACTCAAGATACATTTCTATTTTTTGGCATCTCGATTTATTTATAAATAAAATTTGTGATAGAAATAAATTATTTCGTAGATTTATTACAACTTACTATAGGCTTGTAGCCTATAGGTACCTGATAATTTTATATGTATGATACATATAAAAATAGCACAATCTCTAAACACATTTGTGTTATCAAATATTCAGTAGCGTGTAAATGCGTGCGCACAAAGCACGGCAAGGGGCACGACTCGTCGTCCGTTCACGCTCCAAATATTCACTCTATTTCTCTGCGACACCAACATTTACGCGGCTGACTATTTATTTCGTATAAAAGTGTTTTGTTTCAGTGTTAAATAAATGTATGGGGTCAAACGTTTCTGAGAGATGCTACAAGGCCGGAAACGACATTGGAGCATTTAATCTGATTAGATGAACGTTCAGAATATTTTTTTATCTCTATGCTATGCATGAAGTATTCTATTCTGTTGCGAAATGCATGTTGTGCTTCATCTATGTCATAATGCGTTTATATTAGGGATGCTGTGAATATTCGTTATGTGGCAAGATTATATATTTTCCTTCAAGCACAGTCGGGTAAAAAATATTAAAGACAGTCAAAATAAAGATAATTTATCGGGGCATAGAAACCGATCGTAAATATAACCGAATAATTCGGCCGAAAATTCGGTCCAGACGGCTTTCGATAGACAAAGACGAAAGAGTTATCTATTAATAGTACGTTAGCAGAAAATTAAAATATTGAGATATTGAGTTTAAAAATATATATTTTCCACTTTACATTAATAAAAACTACTTTACAAGATGCACCTTCTCGTTATCAGAGCGCGTCTATGTTGTACCTTAATCCTGTATGTAGTAGTACTTACACGTACGTAAAGTACTTACAATAATTATTCGGTTGAATGTCGGTGTTATTCAGGCAATAAGCTGGCCTACTCTGCCGTAGACAGGTAACTAATGATCCGCCATCGGTGCCCACTGGTACGATATTATATGTGTCCAATTGTAACCCATTTGTATCGGATCGGTAATGAAATACACTCGGCTGTGCTATTGGTTGCCGATTCGGTATAACGTTTGAGAGTACATATTAATAAATCACTTAAAAGATCCTAACAAGCGCTATAATCTATATATTACTATGTAGGTAGGTCCTTTAATTGTCTTGATATTACTAATGTAACTACGTATTTTTCGGAGTTATAATAGAATATGGTTGCTACGCATTTTTAAAATGTTGTAGCAAATAGCTTACAACAGCTAAAAAATAATACTGTTCCAATATTGAAAAGATAGTCAGCAAATATACCACGCCAATTGTGCCGCGGTCGCGTTTATTATGATAATAGATTGTATCTGAAAAACGTTGGCTGAGCTTATTATGATAATGAAGCTGCCAACTACGGTACATTGTTATAATATAATATCAATATTATAATGTTCAGAATCGTTAAAGAAGAAACATCGATTACGCGCCAGATAGTGATCAAACGTTCTGGGAACAAAACAACGCATTGTAGGGGACATGGTCCTCTATCGATACATGGAGAAAAGTTAAAACCGGCTTCTCGTAAACCGTAAACAATGCCGATGAACTACAAAAAATAACCGGAATCGTACCGAATCGAGGAATGCAGCTACGTGCACTAGAATATTGTAATATTACCTTATTGGCGTGTAAATAAGGTCCACTTATATTATCGAATATTTCTGTTTAGCGGGAATTTATCGACACGTGTCTCGAAACATCCACCCTCGCACTATCGGCGACGAGTCAGTTTCTATTCGGAAGCGACGGTGAGTACAACTAACGGAAGCGAAATAAGATGACTATACCGGCGACTCTAGCGGAGACTGCGGACAACTGTGTATTGTAGGTGACTTGGACTATAGTTTACTGTGTGTTGAACTAGTTAGTGTAGTTATCTATATGGGCAGGGGCAATCCCGTTTGGCGTGGAATTTTTGTGTGCTTTTACCTATTCTTCAGAAAAAAAAAATTGGTCGCAATAAAGTACTACAGTCGTGAATAAGAGGGAGGGGGGGGGGGGATTTTACCCATTGCCCCCTCCCCGTGTCCGACCCTGGATAAGGGAGTATTTTAATTTTTATTTCGTTTCTTAATGCGTGTCTATAAAAAAATACAACATCGAATAACGATGGGATAATGCAGTAGCTATAGATTACGATCATTTATTATTCAATAAGGTACTCTGGATTTATTATGATAATGGTTTGCGCAAACCATTACTGAATTATAATATTGAGAAGCTTTGCGTGGCGGCGAGCGTTGTTTACGAGGGCACTGATTCTGGAATTACAAGCTCTGTTGCCGATTCAGCACATTATCGACCGGCTTGGCTTGAAGTCACTAAATCTAATGATGCAATATTGAGATGATCGTGATTGCGTGCATCGCGGGATACTAAACAATAGGTAGCGACTTAAGATATTTTGCAAGTTATCTACATAAATAAATTGGCTGAACATGACTGCCTCGCTAAAGTTTGTCGGGAGCCGTTTCGGTCAATTACTGTCGCCAGCCGATCGCGGTCACATCCTAATATAAACTTCTTTATCACTTTAATAGTGGCTGTGCGTCGATATTACCTTCATTGTGTGTGATTTGTGGCTCGGTGGTATTAGAATGAAGGTGCTCACTCGAGCATACGTGTGTGGTGTGGCGCCAACTCGTATGATTGAGCGCGCGCAGCCTTAGTACTAGTATCTACATCTCTTCCAGATTATATTCACACAAGTATTTAGATTATATTTAGTTAAGGAAACAATGTGAAAGTTTGTAAGTATTTAAAAAATCACGCGAATGCTATCATTACATAAAATCCATTTTAAAAAGATTTTTTTTTCTAATCTCCAGATGAACACACTAACTATACGGTCCCACACTAAGCAGTGCTTGTATTATGGGTACCGTGAAATGGACTGGGGGTGAACCCAGTATATCTATATAAATAAAATTGGAGTGTCTGTTTGTAATATTAAAATAACCGCTTTTTACTAAGTGCATTTGGATGTATACACGTCACCTATACCGAAACAACATTTTTTACAATTTTTGTCTGTCTGTCTGTCTGTCTGTCTGTTTGTTCCGGCTAATCTCTGAAATGGCTGGACCGATTTTGACGGGACTTTCACTGGCAGATAGCTGATGTAACAAGGAGTAACTTAGGCTACTTTTATTTTAGAAAAAAAATAGGATCTTACGAAAAAAAAAAACCAATGTTGCAGCGCAGCGCCTGATTGTTTGATAGCAACAACCTGCAATGCGTCCCGCGGGCTCAGAATGGGCGGGCAGGCTGTTGTCAACGGTTGTCTTTGTTAAATACCACGCGGACGAAGTCGCGGGCAACAGCTAGTATTACTTATATAGATATTAAACATCCATGACTTGGGTACAAACATTCGTGCTCATCCCACAAAGTTGATCCCTACCAGGATTCGAACCCGGGACCCTCGGCACAGAAAACATGGTCACTGCAACTGCGCTAATCAAGCCATCCATATTATATATATTGTCAATTATAATAATTCATAATGATTATCCCTAATGGTGGAACAGATTTACCGGCTGAGCGTGTGATTAGCTCGGATCTCGGGGCTCACAGCGCGCTACACAACCGCGCGGAGCGGGATTAGTTACATGAATCCGATTAGACACGGAATATGATCATGTGTGCAGGCAACGAGCATACAGAGGCTAATCGGTTATGAGTATTAAGTAATTAAATAGATCTCTGCAACAAAGATAAGTTTCACCATTAAGTCAAGTACGCGATCAATAATAAAAAGCTTTATATCAGTAATAAAAAAAATTGAAAGGGGCTGAAAGGTTCTTATTTTTTTTAATACTCTCACTTAGAGGTATTGATTATCTATTTTTAATGGAAAACAATGCAATGCGTACCGGAATTTTCAATTTATTTCACCATTTCCGATAGGTATAGATACACACAAAGTGGTCTGGATAATTGCGCGTCTTGTACTTACTCGTATCACTACGAAAGACGGGAATTCCTCTCATTCCGCCGTGGGACACTTTGCCCCGAAATTCTTTACTAATTATAAAAGATCAAAGATTTTTTTTTTGTTTCCATTTTCGGCACCCAATTAAAAACATCCAGAAATCACTGAGCTGTATTTAAAAGGCATCTCTGATAACGTTTTAAGTTCTATTTAAATGTTCAAAAGCATAATATTAAGTACTTACCTGGACAACAAAAGTCAAGGAAAAATTAGTTGTAGGCGCAGTTACTTGTCTCCATCAGTCATGAGTAGGTAATGATTTTATCACACCACATACACATGTGTAATAATGCAAGCAAATAATTACCCATAGCATCTATTGTTGGCTGCACATTACGTTTGTGAACCATATCCAGTAGAAAGACAAGAACTTTGGTTTTCTCAAAGAGAAAAAGATAATAGTGAAAATAAGTTAATTTTGAAAGATTACCATCAGGGAATAAATTGCAAGCAACGCGGCGTTTAAACACTATTTTATTGCAGGGATTCACGAAGTGGTCGACATAAACGAAAACTGATATTGGGGGTCGACGAGATTTAAAAATCGACCCCTATTAACACAAGTTCTTATTTGAACTTTCAAGATACTGCATAAGTGGTGTTACGTGTACCAACTTGTTATAAGAATGACTAATATTTTAGTAGTAAGTATCATTGTTGTACTTTTAAAAACTCAAAAAGTCGATAAGCGTGCAGAAGTTCGTACAAGATGAAATTATTATTTTGTAATTATATTGTATCGATAGGATTTTTAAAGTAATTGGCTATTGGTGTCTGAGGTATTAGTTCATTTTGGAAAAGGGGTCTCTTGCCCAAATTGCGTGGGAATTCCTGTTTTATTGGATACCTTTTCATGCACTTATTATTTTATGACTATGATCTCTTATCTCAACATACAATCTGCTCTATGTATAGGTACATAACACGAGTCAATGTAGAGTCTAGACTCTGTACAGTACTGAATATTGTAATTTGTGTGTTCGCTATGCAAATAAAGAGAGGGACTATATTATGATATAATACATTCGTTAGACACTGATAGATGTCCCAGTGTCACATCTGTTCAAATGGATTTAAAATTATTGCCGATATTCTTTCTGCTCGGTCACTAAATAAGTTTTATGAATATTATTAGAGCTAAACATGAAATAAATTCTTAAATTTTCAGCTTTAAACCCCATGGTAAGCAGCTCTGGGATAAATGAATAACATGTCCGAATCATCTCGAATGAAATGTCGTAAATAAAGCTGCATGACTGAGATAACCTGACCATAAGACGAATGAAGCTTGCGAACCCGCACCTGGCTCGTGGTGGAATAATTCTTAATCCCCTTGCCATAAGGGAGGCCCGCGCCCAGCTGTGGGACATTAAATGGTTAATAAGTACTATTTCATTGCTCATACAAGCCCTATATTTTGTATTATATTATTAAAATATATCAAACAAATGACGGTTTACCTTCATTAATTCACTTACATTTGACCCAAAACCCTTTGAGATTACTCTGTATGTACCTAGCAACTCACTCATTGTGTCCGGCTTTGTACTTTCCCCGAATGAAAACTATGCTCATTATCAAAATGGCAACTCTCTGCTAATGGGGCCGAAACAGAGCGTTCATTTTTCGCATAAAACAAAACTAGGCGAAACAGTGTGCTTTACTCTCATGCTGATTAAATTCCTTGTTTTGTTTGCAAAAACTACTTTGAAGCACCATAAGAGAGACCCACATACACTGCTATAATCTATGAAATGATATATCGCCAAAAACCCCACCATACCACAAGATAAATTCAAGTTATTATATCAGGTAGCCCGGCTCCGTCCGGTGCGTCCCCATCCATTAGTACCTGAAATCCCGCCCGCACGCTGGACGTAAGTTATTGCCTTTTAACATATTAAAATTGCTCTTTTTACTTCATAATGTGTAAAAATGAGTTAAAACTCTGTTAAAAATGAGTCACCGCGCCCGGCGGCGGCATGTGCTCGATAATGAGCGAAGTTCTTGACCCTTCGGCCGAGCTGCGCACCAAACAACAACCATACATGTGGAAACAACAATTTAATACCTCTAAACATATTTGTAACTGTAATGATAGCCTAATTAAAACGAACACGGAGGGCAAGGTTCGATTCCAGACTTTTGAAGATCATTCAATTATTGATTTCTTATATTTACGCGAATACTACACATTGAAATAAAACGAATTTTACGGATTTTATCGCGTTTATATTGTGCGTGACCATGCGTGACCATGGTTGCTGTAAAGCAGCCGAAACGTCGGGAACGTAAAAAACATAATATTAACGCGATAAAATCCGTAATATTAGTTTAATTTCAATCCTTTCAATTGCTAGACTCGAAGGAACCTACAACTACATAGTTATATATAACCTACATTAATAATGACTTTACAGCATAGTTCAAAGCGATTCAAAGGCTATTCAGTTACAGACTGATTGTCATGACGGCTTTAATAAACCCATTACCGCTTTTACTATGCTGTAATGTTCTGCAAGTGATTTGGTTGCTTAGAGTTGGAAAAAAAGGGACAGTTTAAGTACCTCTACCTACATATAAGTTTTGGTGAATATCAAAGCGAGGGGATGTATTCGTAGGAATATCAACAAGGAGAAATTAATTAGTTAAAAGATTTTTGTTTCGAGACAGAAATAGCGTAAATTATGATCGCTATGCCGAAATAATATAATTATTTATGGTATACCTACATTATATCTTCGTCACAATCCCCCGCAAGCAGGTAACGTTCCACTAAGTCGCTGTAGTAATACATTTATGAAGACGTAAGCCTCGCACCCCCCGGCCGCGGCACCCCGAGCACGACGTATACGAAAAGATTTTTCAAGCGATTTCCCGCAAAACGGATAAGAGCGGATTGTGCGCCACAACATATAGTAGCGCCGCGCGCGGCGGGAGACTCCCGCACAGATTTACTAAGACGGAATAAACCTATCGGAACAAATAGGCTTGCTCGGGTGTAAGTATTTCCAGCAAACGATCAATGCTTTACGTATTCAGACTTTACTGAAAATGCTTACATTTACTTACAAGTAGATTGATACCTACATAACGAGATACATAAAGACTTAATCAATGTTATTAAAAAAAACTGTAAGGAATAAATTCAAAGATAAATAAGTTAAACCGCTCCGAACCTCATTTCACGTTGGATATATGGGCCTCCTAATGTATTAAAAGCTGACACACGCACGTGTGATTGGATATTACCTACATCAAAAGGCTTTTGATTGGTGGGAGATTGATATGAGGACACGTGTCATGTGAAAAGAGCGATGCCTGGAGATGCATACACTACACAAGGGCGATGATTCAACTTTGCCGACGGTGCCACATACCTGAGTACGTTTTTACGCACACTTTTTGTCATAATTATATCTCAATCAATTAGTGATTCAGCCAAGTGTCCATATCAAAACTTAATCTACAATGTATGTACACCCTAATTGTAAACCAATTAAGCTTTCTCTAGCCCAACTAATATTTAGCCGTTGTTACAAAAACACACAACACCCAGTTCAGCTTACAAATAAGACAACCAATCCTATCGTGAGCGACAATGTCAGCCCTCAGAGCGAAGCCGCGGGCGCAACAAATCGCTAATTAATTAATTCACTACGTCAACTCAATTAATTCAGACGTTGTTGCTCTCGCTATCTTGATTTTGTGCGTTGGTTCTAACTCACTGTTATAAGCTTCGGATTATTAAATGATCCTTGCAGCTTGTACAGGGTAGCTAGTTATTATTGTCTTTGGTAAGTCTAGGTGTTCGGAAAATATTCTTAAATGGTGTATTTCAGTTGTTTTGTTTTTCAGAATTGGCGATACAGCCCGCATCCAAGCGCAAAAGTCCGTAACTAAATATCAAACCGAGAGCTAAAATATGATTGACAATCAACATCGGCCACTACTCCGATATTTTCTCGTCGTGCGTATAATTCAGCCTCCTAACGATTGCCATAACAGTTTGGCAGGTCGTGCTATAATTCCACGCGGAGTGGTCCCGCGGCGCGCGAGCCCTGTTAGTTGTGCTCCTAATTTAGGAATCATGACCTCAGCCCTGCATTGGAACTGCGAGATTATTCACCGTACAACCGGAAAAGACTCCAATCCCAAGTTGCCGAACTAAAGAAGATTTAGTAACGGTCATACCACCGTCTATTGCATGTATAAAACATGAAAAACAGGTATAATTAACAGAATAGAGGTAGGTACTGTATGTTTATGTTGATTTTCGGTCGAAGCCCCCTTCATATAAGGTGCCTCTAACAAGTCAACCAAACAAATGAATTACAAACATACTTTTTACAGGCGGTGGGTTAATAAGTACGCCATTTTATTATGTAAAAAAATCAAAACCGTCCATTATCTTGTAACCACATTATTAAACTGTAACCTCATTATAAAGAACTAAACCATTCTCACCCCGCAATTACAAGCTAACATTAGGAATAATTAATAAACATTATAATAAGCACGCGTGCTTCGCTGAATCGGCTCGCATCATGTGCAAACAATTATCATTACGAAATGTGTATTGTATAGAAAGGGTCCAAGGTTTCATTGTCTATGCAAGAAAACGCCTCAGAATGTAATGACATAATTACCTTGAGTGTTATTTTCATGTACACTAATTTGATAGCCTGTATTCCCTCTCTCTTTCCATGTCCCACTGCTGGGCGAGTTCTTCTTTAGAGTTCTGACAGACAGAGATCGTGTAGCGATCGTGTTGTACATTCTGCACTCTTTGAAACATATGAGCTGTTGCGTTGACAGTTTGCGTTGACAGCTGGGATTCAATCTCGGGACCCTCTGTACCAAATACCCCGTCGCTACCACCACCATCAAACGACTCGTCGACAACGCGCGGTTCTAAACTCAAACTATAACTAAATACTTCCACTTCCTACTACTTACTATTAAAGATATTAAAATACTCATAAACAGATTATTATCGTTCAGGTATAAAAAACCACAGAAATGTAATAATTCAATCATTGTTACACGTTTGCACAACTTCAATGCCTGGCGTATAAGAAATCTTCGTAGCAATCCATTCGTAGGGTCTTCATAGAATACTTTAGATAAAATGTTACATAAGATCTATACTCAAGATATGTATATTATATACATGTCGTCTCACTGACAAAATGCCCGGGACGCTCGCACTGAGGCGGCTAACATTGTACAACCCACAGCCCACGATTCATTACAAACTTCTATCCATAGGCTTCACTTGAGTTGTTGTGTGAACTGCGAGTTCAAATAATTGAGGTTCAAAATTCAATTATTTGAACATTTTATAGAATTAGAATGCTGCGCATGAACTTAACTATTTGGTTATCCTTTAGCTACCTATAAAACTGGCGGATTTGGCGTCTATATAACGTGGGACATTGAGTGTTAAAGCCCACTGAGCGTCTTGCCAGATAATTTGTAAGCACCAAAATACTTAAACAACTTTTAATTCATCATTCTGGTGTCTGCAGCTCCTCACGAAATTAATAGTTCTTCAATTATTCGGTAACGATGTTTGAACTAAGTTTTAAGGGACGTCGACGGCTCAGTGCGAAACTTTGACGCCTATTAATATATTTATTAGCTTATCCGACCCCAAGTTCTGACGAATTCAGTTGACAACAGACTTGCGTGCGAATTAACGAGTGGCTCAGAATGGCAAAGAAAAGAAACGAACAACATTTACGTACGACGTAGATATGTGCCGATGTTGTAATATAGAATGATTTAGTCTATCCACTTGAGAGAGAGAATGATGCAGCTTAGAGCCCGTATGTGATCCCGCCCTCCATAAGATAATCCTCACTGATAACGCCAATCACCGGTTTATTCCGTTCGCTTCCAGACATGGGTCATGTCTTCTTCATACACCAGGGGTTAATAAATAACTAGCTATATTTTATTAAACAAGTCTCAAATCTGCTGCTAACAAAATATTTTTTAAACCATCACCGTATTTACTTGTCAAACTACTAACTCATATTAATTACTATTATACTCTGCTATAAACACTCCGGTTGTTTATTTCTCAATGTTCATGTCGATGTCAGTGTTTATTTATATAGGCAATAATAAAAAAGAGGGCTCGTCCGGGATTTGAACCCGGGACCTCTCGCACCCAAAGCGAGAATCATACCCCTAGACCAACGAGCCACATGAAATTTACCTCAAAGTAAAGCAGTCGTTGATATTGATTGAATTACGCGTGTAAGTGAAACTTGTTTGCGATAAACTCACACTACGTAATTTCTCTGAATACTTTATTAAATAAAAAAATTCCCGCGGCCCCGGCCACCCATCCATCATTGCGCTATAGAGCTAAATTCGATATCCAGCCTATGATAGGTACCCAGAGATACTTTAACTTTCTATCAGTAAAATATTTTTCAGAACCGTATCCGTATTTCTGGCGATTACCCCATACAATGGTACTCATACCCACAAACAACTTTACCACTTTATAATATTACTTAGTGTATAGTATAATGTGTATAGATCGCTGCGTATATTATGTACAAATAGGTATAGTTCGCGATCCCCTCCCCTACTGCTACTTGTCGCGTCTTCACGCTAAAGAATGCGATGAACTTAAACCTCGATGTCTCAGCGGTCGCAGCTAATAAATTAGCACTGACATTATTTAATTAAGGTTCATCTTGAGCAATCATTAATTTTCGAATCCAGGGGTGAGGGTGAAGGGACAGGGGGAGCAAATCTGTGAGGGTTTTCTGAGTACGTAAAAAATATATTCGTACGTAACTGATTGCGTGTCGAAATCAGTAGATTAATTAACGGATTTTAAGATAATATAAAGTGAATAAAATTGTATTATATAGTTGGTAGAGCACTGAGCCACCCTGGTGCTAACGTGTAATAGTTACCGGAACGAATTCGGCACACTTTGAAAGTATCTTCTACAAACACGAGTTCACGCGAGCGCGAGTTGTTTTAAACTTCACACATAATAATAAACTCAAATTAAAACCTAATTAACTTCGTAATGTTTGTTGTGACAACCAACCGTGCGACAGGCGCCATTGCGCGCCTCGCTGTTGTATTTGTATTAATTAAACACCCCTAATGTTTTAATGGATGTTTATTTATAAGCTCGTCGCAGGTTAATATGACAGATCTCTGTAACCATTTTATGTCCATAAAATTAATCTTAAGGGTCCTACGTTAAAAGAAGGCGTTTAGGTATCAAATGTGTATTTTAGAATGAAGCTGCAAGATTATCTTATCAAAGGTTACTTAACAATATCACTCATACAGTATTCAGTGCGCAGGTTTGTAATGTAATTGCACCCACTCACTGAGCGGCCGCTGCCAAATATATTTATCCAATACGCGCCCAGTCGGCACACAATTGGATTTGGAGTTAGTGGAGGAGCAGCGGCCACGCACACGCGACCCTCCGCTGAAATCGCTGATAACTTTCAGTAAATACTGCTGAACAATACATACTCTGTATTAACCAACTAAATTGTGTAAATACCTTTTACTTATTAGTAATATATGCTTGCCTTGAAGTTTAAAAATCTAGGTTTAAACTCTCTTCTTAGTATTCATCCCATTTAAGCTCAAATCGAAAAGAATCCAGTAGAGCTCATTATAAGTTCATTTATAATTGTTATAATACGTATTACCACTATAAAATGGTTTGTCTAATCTCTAGGAATTAGAGTTATATAAATAGCACCCTTAAACTACCACTACGTAGCAATAAATCTGTTCGTAGGCAGTAATGATACGTCTCTGACAATGATTCCGCTCCTCGGTCTCCAGTTACTTGACTGTGACCTTCCTGAGCTTGTCGTTTCCCTGGTGACGGAACTTTTATAACAAGATACTGTTTACGAGATACTGCTCCGAAATGAATTGAATTTTAAGTTACATAATGTAAATCCTTCACAGGGTACACCTATAATTGTAGCTCAAGCAGTATGAGTAAACTAGTGGCTTCTCGCTTGTTTACGTTATTACGTTACATCGATTACATTAGCACAACAACAAGTTTCTGCTATGCACAGAATACCTTGACTTCTCTGCAAATCCCCCGAAAATGCCTTAGGGAAGCCCCCTCCCCCCTCCACTCAAGGGAATTCCTGGCTACGTCCTTGTTTGCGTGTATGCAAATTAACAAAAATATAAAACGCCAAAAGAACTTAGATATAGAATTACAATAGGTTATTTTCTAAAAGGTTAAGTTTTTTTCGGTTATTTTTTTCGCGGCTAATAAAATATGGCACACATTAGCGCGGAGATGACGGCCACGCAATAAAGTCACCATGTTCCTTTTGGTCTTATCAATATAACAGTGCTAAGTTACCTACGATGATATATGATATATTTGATGAATTGATATTGCAGAGCTTGGGCCACCAACTCACTTATCGGAAACAACATGAAACGGTACGGTAAAAAGTGTAGTAAAACACGTTAATTAAATGCCCGCAACGCGACAATGCGCCATGTGTCAAAGCACCGTCTCACTTCGCTCCCCGCCCCCGCCATCGCTTTCTCTCCACTCTCATAAATTAATTAATTTCAATACAAACGTAATTAATTAACGCCATTATTGCTAATTTGCCGGCTCCTACAGGGGAGCTGGCGTCTCTTTATTATTATGTTCATTCTGAACCGCCCCGTATTTGGGCTATTATTCAATCATGCCGTCGACAAAATTAAAGCACTATTTAATTGAGTACAAAATAATCACATCCGATATACACTTCCCTAACGAGCGAAATGGATAATTGACTCGCTTCAAAAAATAAGCCTACAGTCTGGAAATCTGTGTAGATAATCCACGGCCAGTGGTGCGCCAAGGCCGAGGAGAACTTTAACATTTTTGCTCATTCATCGCGTTGGAAAAGTATACTTTTATTGCTTGTCTAGCTTAATTAGGGTCATCTAGAGCATACCCACACAACCGGTTTCGAAATATAAAGCGTCCACTACAGTACGCAAAGCATTAGAGGCCCACGCGACTATTTAAGTCAGTTTGAGAATTTACCTAATATTTTCATACTAAAAAGCATTGATATCAATTGATTAGGTATTTAAAAAAAATAACATAATGTTGATCAAATTTAGGTATGTTCTCTGTTACCCGATACCAGCTGCAGTGGCTTACCATTCCGTCGATCGCCAAGAAACATAAAATAAAAAGAATTACATCAAAGTATGCTTGAATAACATTTGAAAATGGTTAGGATTATGTTCATTCTCCACTCGCGTGATTCCCTACCTACCTCGCCTACACGAGCACGTCACAAAGGGTCAAGGGAGGGTCGTAAATAACTTTAAAATAACACACAATTTTCCTTTCAAACAAAGGGTATCGCGTCCCGAGTGTCGCGACAGACAACAACCCCACAACGGGATTGACTCAATTTTGATCAAATAACAGACGACACGTATCGCATAGAAATGCTTTTTACTGAAAAGGATATTATATTTCGATAGAACAACCGTAATAGGTGAGGTTTCAGATGTGCTTACCCGGGAGCCGAGTGCTCTGAAGCTCCGAACGCCGCGCCGCCACGCGCCGGGAATACACGATGTAACTATTTTTATTATCTAATACGGCAGCATTAGCTTTCTATTTCTCTCTAAACCTACCTTGAAACATTGAACTGCAAAACACAATGTAGCTACACATATAGTAGATAGGTAAATATAATACAATACTTCGTAATGTGACATATTCACACTTGATGACTCTAATAATTTACACATTTTCATCTTTTCTTGACACTGGCAACATAACCACTAATTTGTGGATGACGCCATATTTCATCCATATCCATATCTTATGCTATTGTATTATATCGCATTTCATTTCGTAAAGACAGAAGAAGAATCTCTAAAGAATATTAAACAGATATGCCGAACATATAAATTGATATATTTTTCAAATTATTTTTTTAATGAACCCAGTAATTTTCTTCATAGGATATTTGATCAAAGACAAATGCAATAAGTAAAACTTTTTAAATACGCCATCGGAGCAGCTGCTCGTAAAGCACGGAGTCATCGTCGAAGCCGCCTCGAGTCGTTGTTCAGCTTTTCAACAACTTACTGGATTTGATAGCGCAGGAAACGCTGTATTCTGGTCTCGTTAAATTATATCAATGGCCCCTTCAAAAGATAGACTTAAGAAATGATAAGGAAGCGCTACCTCGTGAGCAAAGCGTGGAGAGACAACTTGAGGGACATTATTGCGCGCTCAGATTAAATTATTAGTTACAAATTAATAATTTGAACTTGTGTAATGCATTGAAGACTTCTACTATTCGTTTGAACGGTCAGAGATGTCTAAAGCTTACCATTGAGCTAAAGTTAAGTGCTGCCATACAAAATGAATTTAAGCCATACAGTAGTACCAATTGGAAAAATAAATTAACTTACTTGAATAGATTGAACGACAGAGTCGTAAAAACGTATTCTAGTGGAATCACTCGCCATCAGAAACCTTCATCTCTACTTATCGTCGTCGCTCTGTCTGCAGCTCGCCGCCCAGTATCATCTCAATTTTAGACGAGCCATTAAACACCAAAACGCACTCACAGCTCAAACTTAGCGCACGAGACTTTATTTTGATTTGAGTCAGTCAATCGCTTTAAGCCTTCTGAGACATTTCAGCAGACCTCCTTGGGAACAATGATCCGAAAGCGATGGGCTACTTTTTATAGCACATGCTTATACTTAAGCAAACTAATAATTTATGTAGTTATTCTGTTATCTACCACTCTTAAGGGTATGCAGAAGAGGAGACAGATTATTTTACGTATTGTTAGTAAAATCATATGTATAGTTGTCACCGTTAAAGCACAGAAAAGTCAAAAATAACTCTAACTTATCAGAATAATATATTTATACAAACCAGATTAAAATTCTCATTATATTATGTGGCCCTGCCATATGACGATAACGGTGCAAGTGGCAATATGCAAAATACTGAATAGAGTACTAAACCAAACCTTACGGTCTACTTCACTGTCAACATCTATATACAATAGAAGAGCATATTGTAACATTTGCTCTTCAAATTTAACCTCTCGTCTTGTGGCGAACTTTTACAATCCAATATCATAATCCGATCCCGTCTCCGGTATTCAAATCTCAATTTATACTACAACCATCAGAGCTGGCAGCGGGAGGTTATTACTAAAATAAATAGCTATAGCTGTCTGTAATAATCTTATAGCTGAACCAGTTTGTATTACTAGCAATTCGCCCGCTTCAGTGAGCACCCATTATAGACCAGCTAACAAGACCTCTAACAATTTATTGGGACTAACATATTTCGAGAAACAATATTATTGATAAAAAATAGATCTTATCTAAATTGTTCCACGCGTTTGGGTGCTGCGATGCTATAGATAGACATCTATGACATACTAAGGCCTCATACTTATAACACCGCGATGTGTTCGTCAGGGGTTAAAAATAAAAACCTACATTACCTCCGATACCTAAACCAAACTCGTGAATTTCAAGGAAATAAGTTGCTATTTGCGGTTGTTTTCTGCCTCTCTCAATTGAGTTTGTTCGGAAATGACGCGGGATTATATTTGCATTATCGTGGTCAATTATAGCTCGTGATCTAGTTGACTCTTGATGGTCGTACTAACCTTGATGTAATTTAGTACTATGTGCTAGTAGCCTAGATATTTTCCGGAATTCTCACGAGCTAGAGGGTGACGCTGGTGACACGAGGAAACTCAAGTATAAAGACCACATTGGAGCTTGCATTAGCCTTAAACGAAACATAAACATGAAAACCTGTTTAGGAAAACCTTATTAAGATTTTTAAATTCCTATTCAAGGACTCAACGTGATCCGCAATTTATTTTTGTCACCGTCCCTTTCCCTTAAGGAACCTTAATAGAATACATATGTTTCAACGTTTTAACACACAACTTTGTAATCGAATCAAATATCCCTCAAGGTGCTAAATATTAGCTCTATAATTTAGTTTTGCATACAATTACTATGTACTGGATAGATAGACCGACGGCGTAGATATACAGCGGATGTACATATCATACCTTATACCCTTGCACATATATAGGAGTGTAATGGCTACTATATAGTTTGACTACGGAACCCTAAAAAACGTCACATGTTGTCTAGCGAACTATTCAAATGAGGTGCTGATACTAAGAGCGTATTAACTCTGTCTGCGACGCTGTCTCGCGCCCTCCGACATCGGTGCGTCACGAGATCGGCCTTTGATATTATTGTATATCTTATCTCATTTGCATGATTTGAAAGTGACTGAAATTCAGCTATGACACGGATTTTTTTAATCTCAGGTAGATTACCTTCATTCAAACTAAGAATAATAAAAATATTGAATGATAAATGGTGTGTTTACTTCGGAAACAGTTTGAATTCTCAGTGAACGAATGAGTTGTTCTTGCAGGAATTCGTTGTTAACAATAGGCAGGGCCACGGTCATCGAACTTAATTATTCGCGAAACTGTTCTCTCGAACATTCTCGCGATATCATATTGAAGATTGGAACCTGACAGAGATGTCAATATGATTTGGGATCGCGTTAACAAAATTACGATATAAACCATCAAGTGCCTTACTTACTTACAATATTATTTAGAACCATTTTATCAGAACTGTATACCAGATAAGTTCATAATCATGTATCTAGCTCTAGCTTCACAAATGGCATGTACTCGCTGATTGGAAGTAGCGCATGCTTTATATCCATATACATACGAAAACCTTGTGTACAGAGTTTTCGAATATAGATATTTACTCTATCACTAACTATAACTAAAAAGTTACTTATCATAAACATTATCCTAAATAACTACAAGCCAAATTTGAAGTTCATAGAAACAAATTACACTTTTACATGATATTACACCTGATACAAATCTTCCTCTAAATATTTGTATAATGTCATACTATTTATTGTGAGTAAGCTGCGTATTTTTACTTATAGTGTTGTAGTTTGGATATTAATTTTAAAAAGGTCTTCTTTGGCAAGCAATGTTCAAATATTAACCACTGTCTAGCGACGTAGATTTTTTAAATTGATATCTGTGTGCGTGGGTGAAATTCACTCCAAAAATATTTTAAAGTAAATATTGACATTCGGAATTGGATGCTGAATCCCTGTACAATGAGGGCTCTACAACCGCGGCATGCGGACGATATAATATACCGACATCACAGTGAGAGAGGGATCCACTCGCTGGAATTAGAACGGTGGAACTACAGGTATTTACAACCTGAGTTATGAGTCGCTATATCATTCTGAGTTCTCTTACTTCTTACGTTTGAATATGACGTCTTTCAACATTTCAAAAATGCTGACGTAAGTGCACGGCGATTCTTCTTCGCAGCTTTTGAGTTGTACAGAACCTTACCCAACTAGAGCTGAGGGGCGCTCCTCACCTCGCCTGGAAGGTCACAGATTAGATAAAAGTGCTTGCGAGGCTGCGGCACAGAATACGTGCTAGTCTGCTGCGACGACATATTTATAAATATAAATGTCGTCGCAGCAGTCGCGTAAATATCGCGTCCTAGGTAACTACCCACACAACATGTTTTGCCTGCGCTTTAAGAAATAGCGCTTTTATCATGTATCCACTTTTCGACTCGATTGTTTTCTACGACTTTACTAAAAATCTTTCTGAAAAGCACTTCAGGTTGAAATTATCTATTGTAAATTGAAGTCCTTTTCCAATAGACTTAGCTGTCGTTAATTTGTGCAAGTTTACCAAAGAGTTACGGTAATGGACACTTTATCCAATTAGTCGGTTGGTCCGTAAGCGAGAGGCGCCGCCGCGGGCAGGTGCTCGCCAGTTTATTGTTTATTAAATTCAAAATCTTTATTAGGTTAGTTTAGATTGGTTTGCTTAATTTTTTATCGATATGCCCCTTAATATCTCGAAGCTTTTAATGTGTTAAAGTCCTATACTATAAGATTTTATGATCTTGGGGTCACTAGCCGTTAGTTGAAACTACTACTACCCGCTTCAGTGCAGGCAGAAGATATGGCCGCGGCGTGACCGGAACGTTTTATAATGTCGAAGATACAAAGCTTCTAAAGTCATTCTAATTTAGAAGATATTAAAGGGTCCTGAAAAAAATAGGATTTGCGTATCTAACAAAATGATAAATGCGTCTGCAGGTGATAAAGGCGGCTCCATCTACACTGCGAACTACATCACCGGGTGCTGTTTACAAAACCTATTAACCTATTTGTTTTGATTGGACGATACTCTAATCGGTGTGAGTCGTCAGATAAGGTATTCATTAAGATTCAACGAGTGGAAACGGCAATTCGCAGTGGTGACTGTGCCGGCCCTACGCAAGGTACCGCTGCTGCGGGGAGAGGTTGTCTGCCCAGACATGCCTTGCTCATGCCGAAATATGAGGTAATTTCAACAACCCTATAACCAGTGGCGTATAGTAACGTTACCTAGGGCACCGAGCTAAAATTAAATTGGGGCCCTATTTAACCTACTCTAAATACTTGAAAGCTGCAAAACTACTTCATCATCAACTCCTTACAGGTCATAATAAAACATTAAATTACTAGGTACGTAATATAATATTGGTTTTTCGAACATCATTCATGGAGGTCGAGGGAATCCTTGAGCTTGGGGGGCCTGGAGCACTGCCCCACCTAGCCCTACGATATATGCCTATAATAATGTTATACAAAAGTAGCTTTTCCATAATAATAAATGAATTAAAACAGTAGCACTACCAATCTCTTCCGACCCACACGAATTCCATCATGTACTTTATTATAGATACGTAAACTGCGAGTATAATAGGAGATATTTAGAAAAAGACCTGCTTCCATTTCCAAAAGAGTTTCCCGGAACATAACTTTTTTAAAGAACATCGGGAGGCGCGTGACTGTTCCCTTCAGCGCTATTCCACGGGGGTACTTCGCAGCCGCTAGCGAGCCCCCTCCTCCTCCCCCTCCTCCCCCTCCCACTACCGACCACCCCACCGCTCTCCTCCGCCGATACTCGTCCTTTTTCGGCGCCAATTTAATTGAACATCCGAAGAATCTGACTTTTATTTCTGAAAATAAGTGGTTTGTGCTAAGAGAAAAATAAAAGAACCATACCGGATGTCCTACTCGATATTCATTTACTGCAATGTTGAATATTTCATTCATGTTGGCCTACAAGAATAAAAAAACGCGCAATAAATGTTATGTTTTTACCATTTTGGTACGGAGCCCTTCCGTACCAAACGTTTTAAATTCGGCCGCGGATTTATTTCCGTCTGGGCTGATGTCAGAAATGATCTAGTATAGTAGGTACCCAATCATAATCGTCGGTGTAGGTAACCGGTGTTGAGCGGTACACACAGCGTGCACGTCATCCGAATTATCAGGCTTATTGCTGAAAGTGCTCACTTTGAGTATTTAAAACCCAATAAAACAATGTAGACGCACTCGACATATGATCTGCATAACTTATGTCAATCTGTGGCGCCGCTCCTGCCTCCAGCAACACCCACAACGCTGTTATTTATAAGCATAAATAGATAAAACGCAGCCTCAGACTCAACTTTCTATAAGAAAAACTTACTCGAGATTAATAAAAAGAGACGCTTCGACGTCTCATAGAGCCGCCAAATGTTAATCCATTGTATGCCACCCCCATTTATCATCATAATAAAAAGTACGAGTCCAGAAAAAGCGTAAGGCGCTGGTTATTATGAAAATGAAGCTGCCAACAACATAACGTGGAAATATATCAAAATGGTGCTTATAAATATTAAACATTCCGAGCTATGTAGCAAGCTACATGAGGCATCTAATTATTAGATATGGCTATACATTACATTGACATAAGTTGCTAGGTAGAGTTAGGTAAGTACTCAAACTATTAATATTATATGGGGCGGCAACCAATTAGAAGTTAACTATAAAGGTAAGTACTTACCTAATATCTCAATACGCATAACAGAGTAGGTACGTATATGTATATAGCCTCTGTCTCCGAATAGTGCCTCTAATATAACGATTCAAACTTTAGCCTTTATTTACTTTACCTATTATGTATCTAGTTAGTTTGGTATACCCACAGGAATCGGGAATGTTATTTCCTGGTTCTGAATATTGAAACTACCTACTGAAACAAAACACAAATTCCCAGACAGGAAGATAAGCATTAAGGGCTCTACTTTCGACGTTAGCGATGTCGTGGGACTTATTATATTGTCTACTAGCTTTTGCCCGTGCCTTCGTCCACATAGAGTAGGTAGTAATACTATCAGTAAACAACAATAAGTCAGATTGGACCAGCTAGAGTAGCACAGGACCTTTGTATTTTATAATATTCTAGATACATGTAGTACAAATACCTACACTACAAATACTGACTATATATCAAGAGGTCGCGTCGTACATTTGTCGCAAGGAGTCTCTCGCGATCTGCGGGGGGTCTCCGACCTCTGCAATAAATGATGGCAATAAACCACTTCACTACTGGTTCATTTAACCGATGATTTGCTATTTGTGTGTTTTGGCTAAGCATCATAGAAATATTCACTGTAAATTATAGCCTCTACAAACTTAGGCCGACCGCTTTGCACTCGCTTGTCGGCATCGTTTCTAAGGTTTTGTTTATCAAAGTCGCTAAAATAAAATGTTATATAAAACCGCCATATGAACACACCAGCTATACGGTCCCACACTAAGCAACGCTTATTATGGGTACCGTACAATGCACTGAGGTTGAACACAGTATTTAATACTTATATAGATATTAAACATCCATGACTCGCGAACAAACATTCATGCTCATCACCCAAAGATTGACCCTACCGATTCGAACCAGGGATACTCTAGATATGCCCACAATTATCAATTTTAAAATGTATATATGTAGGTTTACATAATTCTTCAAGATATTTAATAGGTAGTGCAAATAAAATAAACCTTCTTGAGTTAACTTGATTAAACTCAGCTCAGTCAGCAACGTAAGCACGTACGCTTACGTTGAAATACGGGATAGCGTTTAATCACGGGTGTCAACCCTCACCGCTACAAAGGGTGGCTAATAGTCTCACTATTCTCACCTACAAACCACCGTAAAATGAAAACTCAAATCTTACGTCTCTAATGATAGTTTTGTGTAGGTACGAAGAAAGTGGTACTACAATTTGGTTACGAATAAATTATATTTTAGATAAATAGGTATGTAGAAGTACCTGCCTCAGTAAGCAGCTAGGTAGGTACTTACTTGGTACTTTGTACAATGAATTTTAACCCCTATTATAAGTGTTGTAATTCGTAAACACAATACCAGCTTATAATATTACTTGTATAATATCGCAATGGTACCAGCAATATTTTCATTTAGTGACATCTCTGTTTTCTACAGTAAACTATTATAAAATCTGGATCTGCAAATGGTTGTTTTCATATTTTTGCGATAGATGACAGAACAGTCGGCAGCATTACAAATGCGTGATGGATCTGTATTTTGTATGTACTCAGAAAAGGCATATTACAGCGAAAAGTGATTTTCTCCTGGATTTATTAGGTTTATTTGTTGTGCATGTATTTGTCTGTGGTATTTATACAAGTATCGTTTTTCAAATTAGCTGCCGTGCGATGTTGGTTTTTAGCTGACAACACTGGTTCATTCAGTCAGTTCTCTAGGTAGTCTGTGATTCAGTCAGTCAAGTGAGTTATTTGTCATCGGTTGTGTGTCTCGTAAATTCTTTTTTTTAATTTCATTATTGTATTGTTTCTTGATATTACATACGAATTAGACGGTTATAAATTAAATAGAGGCGAAGTGCTTCTATATATTTAATATAACATGTGTTGATAACCAATCGATAAGTGGCTTGACTGCCCGTCGTGGGTGATCTTGCTTGAGCTGTGTTTTCATAAAAAGTATAAAGTGCGTGAGGTTCTAGTGCTATACCTGTGTATAATACTGTGGATTGATTGTGCATCGATGGCATCGCGAGTATTCTAAAGAACACCACTGATTAACAACTGGGACTGGCTGAGATCAACGTCAATGGATTTTTAACAGGTAAAGATCGATATAAGTATTGGGCTTGGAATGCACCGGCTGCTGGCTGTACTGGCGGTGCCATTGTTGTGCGCCATACATTTCGGTGCGTGCGGCATCGCGGGCGCGACGGTCACTCTCGTTGCGATTAAATGGCATACTTGTAACGAAGCAGTGACTACAGTTAGCTGACAAGCTAGTTAGCGCGGGGTCATCGACGCCGCGGCCGCGCGTCCGCTGCCGGCGGCAGCATCAACTGACCATTTTGTTATTACTCAAACATTGATTTGCTGCATTCTAATTGGAATGTTTTTCTGCTTCTCTTTAGTTTTTTATTTGTAAGTTGAGTGTTGTCAGTCCCCCGTAGCTATTAAGTACTAGTGAACTGTTACAGTAATTCACTGTGAGTTAGATAGTTCATACCTATATGTTTTATTCTATCCTCCAGCATAATACTTATCTATATATGTATATAAAACAGTCATTTTAGTTACACTATTTATAACTCAAGAACTGGTGGGTCGATCGTTGATTTTTTAATGTTTCGCTGTCCCAAATAGTAGAATGATAAAGCAAAAATTAACAAAAAAAATAAGAGAATTCATTTACTCACACATTTGATTCTGAGACAGAATGAAGTTCACTGGGACAGTTAGTTAGTTATAAAAAAGCATCAACTCTTTTACAACTAATTACTTCATATATTATTGCTAGCTACACATTTCTTCTCTTCCTGATTAGTACAATAAATGTGTCTTTATTTAAAATATAGAATAACAGTTATTGCTTCATTGCTCTAGCCCTAATATAATTCTTTTACAAATATGATTAGGTTAAAGAGGCAATCTTTTACACTATACATGCAAACAATTTTATTTTATTTGCCCTGGCAACGATAAGCTTAATATTATTATGTTTGCATTCTGGTTTAGTTGCTTAGATTGCTGCGGCCACTCAAGATGATGGTGGAGACTATCCTGGAGTCCTCACAGGACTTTGGTGAGTCCTACTTCACTTATTATAATTAATGATGTAACCATAAATAAGTCTTTGTTATGCCTGGTGCCAAAACAACAAGCATAATAAACTCTACTAAAGATCATAATTAGCATGTGTTATGTCAGTGGCTTAAAATATTTATATACTTATCTGAAATGTTCTTTCCTTCCCAATAGTCTCTATTTAATTATAGAAACACAGCTAATAATATAGCTACTTGTTTATAGACCAGGTGTAAATTAATTACAAGTAATTGTTGTCATGATCCATCATTGTGCCTGTATTCCCAAAGAGGGTAGGCAGAGATGCACAAAAGTGCAGTGCACCCATATTTGGCTGAAGTGATTTGGTTGCCTACCCTTTAAGCAATATAACAGCCATACTCCCTTAATGTGCTCAGGATTTGGCCAGTCTGACACACTGACCCAATCCCGCTGCAGAAACTTCACTTGTCTTTCAAAAGATGTTTCCTCGACATGTTTGTGTTCACTGAACAGCAAGTGCTATGTATTATTAGTCTCACACATTCTATTATCATCATCAACTATGTTTTGAAACAGAAGTGGGTGTTGTGTGAACAATGACTAATTCCTATTATTACAGTCTTTACAATAATGTAATGTCCCACCAAATATGAACATAGCATATTCAACGCTTCCAATGCATATTTTACCTACAGCTTACTCTCTGAGTAATGGAAAGCAGATTCATTATTAACTTGTCATGTCAATCATTTTCATTTATGTCTGAATTCCAAGCAAGTGGGAGAGTAATTCATTCTTGATTGATATCAATGACAGATTGATGTTATTGAGTTCATCATAGTGATTTATTTATGCAGTTAATAATTTCTCTTATTTCAGTGTTATGACTTCTTATGTGTTATACATAATTAACAACTAATATATTTATTTAAATACTTCGCCGCCAAACAAATAGAAAAGCAGTTGTTAGTGTCTTTACTCAACTCAACTAACAACTCATTCAGCAAGTTTCGCATTTGACAGATTTCTAACAGATGTCATATTTTCACTACTAATACCTACTTTGCTTACTGCGAATTAGTATGATAAGTAAGGTAGGTGGACCACATAAAATTATAGTGATTACAGATTTCATAGAACTACATGCAAATGGTCAAAACAAAGCGTTTAAATGTTGCTGTAAAACCTAGAAAGAAACTAATTTCCAAGATATTAATGTGAACATCGTGGTGCAGGCATGTCGAACGGTGCGCTGCCACAATGGAAGCGCGAGCTGCTGCAGCGGCGCGCGGCTCGCACCCGGCCCGCGGCCGCGGCGCCCGCGCAGCCGCCGCCGCCGCCGCCGCTGCCGCCCACCGAGGAGGACGAGGAGCTGCGCTACGGACCCGGCATCGTTAAGCGGCTCAAGTCCCGCTACCTCAGCCTCGCGCTGCGCGACGCGCCGCGGCGACGCCCCTCCGTATTGCGCCGCGCCGCCTCACTCGAGCACCTACTCGATGAGCGGCCGCCGCCCGCGCCCGCGCCGCGCAACCTCGCGCACTCGCGCCCGCCGCGCCCCGCCTCCTTAGTCGCGGCGCCCGCCGCGCTGGCGCTGCCGCACGCCCAGCGCCGCGAGTCCGTAAAGCGCGCTCGCTCCGTGGACGCGCTCAGCCGGTTGGACTCGCGCGACGACCCGCCACCGCTCTCGCCGCCGCCCCCGCCGCCACCGCTGGCGCCGCGCCCGCCGCCGCAGCCGCGCGCCGCCCGCCCGCCGCGCCGCCCGACGCCGCTGCTCCGCGACACCGAGCGGCCCCCGCCGGACGTGGTGCGATCAACGCTGCGAAAGTTCGAGAGCGCTCCGACACGTCGCGCCGCACCCGCGGCTCGCGTGTCGGCCGTCCTGCGGGGGCTAGAGGGACCGCAGCGGACCTCCACACCCGAGCCGCGCGAAGGATCTGAAATACCGCCCTCGCCGAGCCCGCGGACCCTGAGCCCGAGCCCGCTGCCGACGGCTCAGACAGCTCCGCTAACCCCGATAGCTCCACCCTCCGTCGATGAACCGGAAGGTGCTGGCGCCCGCCTGGTGTCGCGCGCCGCACTCGATGGCATCGCTCGCGCCGGCTCCACAGTTCGATACGCATTCGAAGCTCCCCGTGCCGGTTCGCACTTACCTCCGCTGGCGGCCGCCAACCCGGTTCTTCTAGGCCGCTCCCGACAAATCGGGGTGATCCGACCCATGCCGGCTCGCATCTTGGACGATGCGATAGCGCCGTTGATCGATGACGTCGCCGAAAAGTCTTCCGAGCCGGCGCCGGCCGCGCGACTGGCGTCGTCGTCCCCGCCGCCCCCGGTCGAGGTTGAACCCACGACCCCCGCCCGCCCCGAAAGGAAGGATCCACCGCCGGCGGCGGTCGTGGAGCCCATTCCTCGCACCCCGCCGGAGCTCGCCGTTCCGGTGACGACTCCCACCCTCGCCGACCGCAACCCGAGCCCGGAGCCGAAGGCTAAACTCGAAACGAAAACGGATGCGATCGCTGTACCGCTAGTGAACGGCCACGTGGCGCCGGAACGAGCCGGCGTGGAGGTGCGGCCTGTGATATCGAAGATCGGAGCGGCGGGCATCGAGCGCGCGTGGAGCGGCTCCGGAGAGCGGAAGCCGGCGGAAGCCAAGAAGGAACAGGATAGCCCGGGCGGAGGCGCGGTGGCGCCGTGGGCGCGCGGCGCGGACAGCCCCGCCCCCGCGCGCCGCCCCCGCGTGCCCGCGCCCGCCTCCACCTCCGTGGTGTTCAACTTTTCGAACCGAAAGGAGGTGCCCGACTACATCGAGAACGACGGCATCATCCTGCGCGCCAACAGGAGGAACAGGATAAAGGTCAGTGATCCACGAGTTAAATCACCATGCCTATTAATTATGTTCTATATTTGGTACAATGTAATAATATCACGTTTACGACGCGACGACATTAGCTCGACGTCAGACTCGTCAGGGTTTTTTATAAAACAATACGTTTTATTAATTGCCTCGCTCATTTGTATTATAACTTAATTAATCGATTGAAATACATAACGTAACTTGAATATAATAATGAAGAATAGGGGTAGTAAGTAGGTGTTGATGGCATGGCGACGTAAAGCCACACAAGACGTTCTGAGAAGGCGTCGAGTTCACGACTCCGCTCCGCACGGCGCGGCCACGGTGCGCCGCGGGTGCCTCCACGCTCCGCTGGCGCTTTGCCTTAGTCAGTCTCTGCCCTGCATGGTGCCAGGGCCCCTAGTCTGCTAACACAATCGATTCATAATCGAACAGCAACCGCATAGTAACTGTCACTTTTGACAGATATCATACAATATCTGTCAAAAGTGACAGTTACTATGCAGTTGCTGTTCGATTATGAATCGATTGTGTTAGCAGACTCGGGGCCCAGGTGTAGCTACGAACTGGCACCATCCCACAGACACGTAGATTATATTGTTTTACTGTGCACATTTCAATTACATACAAATGGTACAGAGATCAATATAAAGATCGACTAATAAAGCATCCGAATCAACTAACTCGGATGCTTCTGGAATTTAACCCCATTAAAATGGCTTTAAAAAGCCGACGTCCTGATGTGAATAGGGTGCCAGGGCATTGGCCTGCTAACCAAGAAACCACAACGCTTCTGGTTAAGGTCTTGCGACTGATCGCAGATGGAAATTAAAAATAGAATGACCGTTTATCTGTTGATGACTCTTCACATTTAAATCAAATTAACGCGATAAACGCACTTTTTCTGCGGCAGCCAATCACACCCGTTCTCCTGTGAATAATATTAAAACAAAACAAAACAACTATTAAATTAATTCGTATACAGAGTCTTTACACAAAGTTTAGAATTAATCTACCCACAGAATAAAATTTTCCATACATACTGACCACCCATTTGAGACCCTTAGGGGTCGAATTTCCAAAAAATCCCTTCATATTGTATGCTTACGTCATAAAAGTAAACTTCTGTCCAAATTTCACGTCTCTACTTCCAGTGGCTGTGCGTCGATAGATCAGTCAGTCAGGGCAAATAATTTTATATATATAGATATATAAAGCAATTTCACATTGGGCCGCACTCAATCTGCCCGCTACCGTACGCTCCAGCTGCGACCATTACACGGATCACGAGTCAGCGATCCTGGCATCCGGCAGCGGGATCTCCACCCCAGGCCGGGAAGACAAGACAGTGCGAAACTGACAGTCGTTATGTAACATTTAATAAACAAACATTTTATAATAACAATGATTGTCTACAAGCGGTGAAAGTGGTAGAGCGAGGTTGGTTTGTGGACGCACGTGGATGGAGCGCTGCGACAGCCGTCGCCGGCGCGCGCGGCGCAGTGAAGCCGCGCGGTCCACCGGTTGATGGCCGAATCGAATAGCACTCTCGATTTCAGCAGATCGGCTGGAAAGTGCGGTTCGCCAAGCGCCTGCGCCGCCACCTTGCGGAATGTTAATGAGATCCGCGCTAAACGCTTGGACTTACGCTGCGCTTGCGCAACCTTTTGAATAATTAAATTCGTCATACTCTCACTGGCGGCGTTCTCGTTTCTCTACGATACATACGTAATTGAATCTCAAACTGAACGTGAATGAATATCTTATGAGTCGAGAAGAAACTTTTAAATTCGCTCATAGTCGATCGTTCATAGAATAGAATATAACACAAGAATGCGTTGGCTTTCTCTGCGTGTGCGCACATGCCGCGGCAGCAGCTCGTTCGTATGGGTGACCGATAGGTCGGCGTAACACTGACACTTTATTGCTTTTCAACTAAAAGCCGGAGAAATACCGATGTACCTTCGTATGCGGCAATGGAACTTATTATGGACTAGCTGTGCCCGCGACATCGTGCGTCTGAATATTTTATCCCTTAGACTTTTCCGCAGGAACTCTTCCATTTCCCGAGTTACCGGGAAGAATAATGAATTGTAGTTTGACCCGGTATGTGTGTCACCTACCACTATCACTATGCCAGGGCAGCATAAACTCCGTCTCGTGAATCTAGGGGAACCCGGAACCCTTTCATTTACCAAGGCAAAAATTATCCAAGATCTTGTTACAAGTTTTATTCAACAATACAATGCTTCCGTCTTATTACTTGTTATTATTTGAAGATATGCTTGCAAATGGTTTGACCACTATCTATCTCACGATTTATAGATAGTATAAGCGTCGCTGACGAAACCCCTCCCACTCCGACCACTCGGTAATTACTTCCTAAAAGTTATCGACCTTGTAGTCTATATTAGTGTTCGAATCTCCGACAAAACTTGAATTTAATTTGGATTTTAATACAAACGGACCCCCTGTTTCTATACGGAAACTAATTCCTACTATGGGTCTAAGTTGATGACTTAGTTCATGACTGTCTTTGGAATCACCGGCATCAGCCATGTACTACATAGAGACCCACGACTCAACTAACATATTCCCCCTGAACTAAAGAAAGTTTTCTTCTATTTACAATGGCATAAGGTGACTATTGAAAAATACATCGTCACTCTTGGTATAGGTCTCTTCCCATTCACGACAATCGTTTCGATTGCAAATTGAATAAAATTTCTATTAATATAGAATACTTCATATTCTATTTTCTTTGCCCTATGTGACTCTACTTTTTCAATGTGACAAGTGAACGCTTTTAAAATGTTAATTCTAATAATTCACAATTGAATCATTTCCTTCGTTCCGAGTAACAGAAGACTCATTGAACATTCTCCGTTCGCCGTAACAAAGCTCGGGCTGTGTAATTACTGTGCGGCAGGTGGTAGCGGCGGCGCGGCGTGCACCGCGGACCGTCGCGTCTCCGCCAGGCGCGGGTCAGGCGGAGGGACCCGTCAAGCCACTCGTTCGTTAACTTGCTCGTTTTGTCGCCACACGTCTCAGACGCGGCCGCGATAACTTCGTATTGTGCGCTCGACTATTTGAAACATCATGGGCAGATGCAGCACGATGAGGACTGCAGATAAGAGATATTTCATAACAATGATTTCCTCTTAGAAAATTACAAAACAACGATGAACTCAAAAGTCTCATGGACAGCGATGCCTGTAGATTATTTGACCAATAATAGATCTACCTTGAGATTAAATTTGTGCAGAAATAAAATCTCGTTTATCATGAACTGCTAGCATTCGGTGTGCAATTACTTATTTTTTACCGTCTTTATCTTAGTGACGCAAAAAGTTTATTCGCAAGCAAAATTATTTTTTTAGATCTCAAACGAGCCTTCGATAACCCGGCAAAATTATTGCTTCTGGCAATAATGACTTCCTTCCTCGGCGCAGTCTCTGCGCTAAAAAATCATATTGTATTCCACGGGAATACTTCACGATCTGTGCAAGTTACGTCCGTACGATTACATCTTCAATCACATCAGTTGCAATCAGATTGACATGACGCTCCGCATCGCAGCAACGCATAGCTGCGACGTCAAATAAAACAGACGAGTTTACGAACCCACCGGAGTGTGGAGAAAGCCACCTGCCACAAACATGTAATTGATCGTTTATCAAAAAAATGCTCGACTCAATCGAGGTTTATAAAAACTCAGTCGAGGCTAGACGACGGTGTTTCGTCTGTAGATTCTGCAATCGGCTACAGAAATTCTTTCTTAATGTTATACGTTGTGAGGGATGTGGTGAATTATAATAATTATGGAAATTTATAATTTCTTTGTTTATATCTCACCCCCACGAGGACCAGTCCAATAGGGGAATGGATATAGAATTCCTGTGCTAGCACTATTACGAAGAACATGTTTTACCTCAACGAGCTACATATCCAGTCAAAACAGCTGATGCGGTAAACTGCAAATATTGACCGTGTCAACCACGCCGCGCCGAGAGCCAAAACAAACATTTGTATTTAACGCACACTTCACTATAAAACCTGGCTTAGTTAGTCCTAAAGATAATACCCTGTTTGTGTTTATTTAATTATCTTCAGCCACGTTTATAATACACCCAATTAGTTTGAACTCAGTTAAAGGCTGATCAATTACTGTAATATTATATTTCTCCTATTTTGCGAATAAGATTAGTTATGTTGTCGCGTTTGTTGCCACACATGAACAAAATGTACCCAGATCATAGAACCGGCTCCATGTGCTTCTGAAGACACCAAGTTAGCTGTGATCATTATTATTCTAACATTTAAGGCAGTCGTTACGGGCAGACGACAATCTGACAAAATGTGGTAACTGGTCTGACCCTCGGGGTCCGGTTCAGTTTCCAGTGAGCAGACCGCGCCTGTCATCGCTCCAGTGACTAAATATAAATAGAGAAAAGGCTTCGATAGAAGATTTAGACTTATCTAGTGTGTATGTCAATCAAAGGAGCACAGTTTTGATAACGGTAATGCGCATGTCCAAGGCCCAATCGCCTCAACCCTGGTCCCCGCGGCCGCGCGACTCTCGTATGATTCACGGCTAACGGGCCGCCTCGCATCGGCTCGCTAATTGCCGCGCCGTGTGTATCTACTCAGTTGCACGGCTCTATGTTGACACTCGATCAATGCTCACTCGTACTAAAGCGCCGTGTGCGTTTTAGTACGAATGAGCGGTATCGGTCTACAAATGGTTCCGGTTTGGAATTCCACTAGGGAGGTATTAATCAAGTTAAAACTGTTACAATAATAGTGTTTCGTTTGTACTCTTTTCCCGCGTGAAGTCGACCGAAACCACTAATCGCACAGCCGATCTTACCACGACGTCTGTTTGTTTTTAATAGATCTTTTATAAAATCATTGATTTGATGGAAAAAGTAGCCTTTCATTTCGAGTTATCTTTGCAAGACAGTTATCTTTTTTTCAAGTCTATATGTAGATGTAGCTATATCTATAGACTTGTGAAAAGTTTGAATTGAATGGGAACATTTATAAATAACTTCTGCACTCCACTATGAAACCGGAAAATCCTGAAAAGTCTTGAACTTCAAATAGAAATGCAACCTAAAATCGATAAAATATCTTCTGATGAAAATATAAATAAATTCAATGGTTTATTTTATTTATAAAGAATACATAAAACGAAAGAAGAAAAATATAAATAATAAATAACAAAAAGGATTATAATAAATCCATTGATGATGACATTTATCGTATCAGTATATAACGAAAGATTAGCTCGTGATATTTTCATGACCAACGACTCCGCGATTCTCTGCAACGAATAATCGATAAAACAACGATTCGCAAGTTACATAGTCTCCGTCATCACGTCACGGTACGGAAACCAACTTGATAATTCAATTACTAATAACACTAATATCTTCGCTTTCTAACGTTGGCAAAAACGTACCTTAGGTGCAGAATGCCACAATGGATGGCCTGCCAAAAAAGTGCGTTCCCACCGCGCGGTGAGAGCGCGGCTGGTGCGCGCGCGCATTCCGCTGCGGGGCGTCCGCGCACCCACGGCGCTCGCACTATCCACGCAATTTACATAATAATAATAAATGGCGATGAGACCCGACGGCAAACCCACCGACCGGTTGTTTGTTATGAAATGGTCGATGATTTATTAGGCTAAGTTAAACCAGAAGAGTAGAAATATATGATCCAAAGGTCACTAGCAAATTACTCTACAGGTGGAAGGAGAAGATACCCAAGCAGTGAAATATTTTTACTTGTGCAAAATTTTACTGATAGTGGCATAGTGAGAATTATTAAAGACAATGCCAATAACAGCAGACCACAAATAATAGCTAGGAAAAGAAGTTAAAGAGCTTACTGCACCAGCGATCTTGGAAAGCTAGCGCTATTTATCAATAATTGTAAAGGAACAAATAATGTCTCATTTCATTTCTTATACGACATTTAAAGTCTCATTTCGTAATTCTTTAGCGAATATTATGAAATACCTATCGAGATCAGGGCTATTCATTCTGCTGCCTAATACAAATTTTGGTAATCCACTGGAAACAGAACGTCCTCGATATTTGAATAATTTATACGTAAATGAAGTAGTTCGGACGGCATCGGCAGCGCAGTCCGCAAGCCTGCATCATCGAACGAATATGCAATACGTACAAGGGTCACCTTTTAAAATCCCAACACCGACTAGATGACTAACGCATAAAAGACGAGAGAATACTCAGAAAATAATTGCATTTCATGCTAAAACTGTTAATAAATCAACAACTGAGTTGAATATTTCATAGTAATGTGCCGTGAGATCCAGCTTGATACTACTGAAACCATTTGGGACCTTCTTCCTTCCTACCTCCTTGCTCAAACCTTGTAACACCTGTAAATTGTATTCCGACTATAAAAAGGCGCTAGGCGTACAGTCAGGCAGCATACTGACATGTTAGCCATCCATAACGTCTGCACGACTGTACACACTTAGAGGACTTAGACATAGGCCTTACCAAATGTCTGCTAACGCTTGAAGCATTGTTTTGAAATAGATACAAATAAAATACAAATAATAAATGACGTCATATAAAATAATGCATTTGAACAAAATCAAAGACGTTACGGCAATAGATCTTCATGTAAGTTATACTAAATAAAAACATAGTTCCATCATTACCGGTTGACCTCGCAAGTATATTTAGTGGATTATTCATCAGAACATTAAATGATAAACACATTATCAGATACGGCTATCGGCGATAGTCGGCGGGCGGCGCGCAGAAATGAACTGCTCGTGACATAAAACAAAGTCTCGCTATCAAATGTCAATGATACATAATATTATACTGGACAATGCCCCTGCGCGCGGGGGGACTATGCGAAACTGAACACAAACGCAGCCTTACTGAAAATGTATACAACTTATATTTAAGGAGCTTAGCATGTGAGAAGTTAGAGAAACATTATTATGCGCTCTGTGTAACGATCCATGGAACGTTTTTACAGGTATGCATATCCAATTTAAACGGCCCGTGTCGCTTATTGCTGCTGCAAAAACCACTGGCGATAACAGATCATATTGATTAATCAGTATTCGATCATGGTCGTCATATCGCCATTTCTATACTACGCTCTAAGGATCGTGCCGCGATTTCACTGCGTGGGCGCTGTTTTAGTTGTTGTCAATTTAGAAAACAACCTAATTTCACTTTCGTCATAGATATATGTTTGCATTCTTATTAAATAGAATGAGACAAAAGGAAGGCTGCATCTGTAGAGTTTAGTGATTAAACTTCATGCGTCAATCAAAATTTCTTTGTTGGAATTAGTTGGAGCTTGTATGTGATGGATGACAGCAAACCACGTGTAACTGACTAGTGGTTATAGCGCCACGTGGGTCACATTCCCACCGTATCTACACATTCGATATCGAGTGTCCATAGTGTGTGACGCAGCGTGCCGGGCCGAGATTCAGGAAATATAAATGTAATACTTATCTGAAGAAAAGTACTAATGATCTTCATAGCCTAGTAAATTTCTAAATATACTAGTGCAGAGAAATGTCAGGACCGGACATGTTAGTTCCTTCCTACTCTTCATTTCAGCTTGTGATTTTTTCATAATTCAACTCGGAAAGCGAAGACGCTTCCGGGAACGGTTGCATGGCTGTCGGCGCAGCAGGCAGGAGCAAGTATAACAGAGCGTCGTGATTCACCGCGGCCGCGTCGTGGTGTGTGGCGTTGGAAATAATATAATGAGCACAAAAACGCCGGTTCTGTTATCACGCGTTCCGCTCTGGTTGTGCGTGTCAGCGACGCCGGCTGCGCCCGCGCAGCGCGTGGCTGCCGTCACCGCTCTCCGTGTGATGTACCACTATCCACAGCTGTCGAGTATCAGCATACGAATTGCTGCTGCTCCCGTTATGTTTACCTTTTGGGACGTATGCATGTTCTTTCATGCACACCTACAATTATAACGTTCATGAAAAGAATATTTCTTCATTCCAATGGAAAATCATTGATTAAATTCGTCCTCACCTCTCTACAAGTGACAATTACGTTGCCAATGTCATTCCATTTTAAGTTCCATTGCGAGTCAATTGTATTAGCAGACTTGGAGTTTTGCAAGTAGTTTTTTTTACTAGGATGTCGTTGGTTGCGATCATAAGATATTCCACGCATTGAGGTGAAGTGTCATAGAGCTTATATTCAAATCTGGTGCTAATGAAATCACGAATTAGGAGTCGATGTCGCGACCAATGTGCAAACAAATGTATCGTGGGTTTCATAAGAAAATACGTAAATAGGTATCGAAATATTTAGCGGTTAGCGCAATCGAGATGCAACTGTCGTAAGTCCTTCCAGCCAGCGGGCGCATAAATAGTTATACCGATCGCATAAATAGATATAGATCGAGTAGATTGGATTCTACTAGTCAAATCACAAGTGGCCTTCCGAGCAATAAGTAATATAATTTCACTATATACTTCAAATTACATTTATTAATTCGTCAATTTAGCTTTGTGACAAAACATATGATTTAAAATAAATATTCGATAAGTATCGCCATTTCTATTAGAGCTTCTTTTGCAACTGTTTTCGTGATATACATTACTACACCAACAATCGTCATAATCATATGGGCTCATTTGTGCAAAATATAACGCTGGCGATGGTATGTCCAGCATTCCACTAATCCGGCTTGCGTTTCTACTCTCAGCAACATGTCTTCAACAAAACATCAATCTTATAATTTAAAGCAAAAATTAACTGATATAAAGATTTAAGTCAAGCCCTTTACCGACATTGAAGGGACACTTCAATGATGAGTTTCTTGATTTTGTTGCCCCACAACTCCACTCTCCAGTAACTAAATGTTTTGTCAAATACTCATAGAGCGTGTTCGTCGCTGCGGGTGCGTCATGTTATCAATTAGGTAGTTAAGCTGACAATTAGGTGACCTCTGCTCGGGGCAGAGCAGACCGATCAATTCAACGGTCGCATTGTTATGACAATATTTATCGTAGCGATGAAGGGGGGAGGCGATTCCATAGCAGACGACGGGCGCCCGCGCCGCCGCCGCCGCGCCGGTGCCGCTGATTACTCACACCGCGAGCAAGAACATAACTCCTGTTTCGATAAGCATTCATTGCAAATTTTATATTTGTAATTCCTATGAAATAACCGGTTTAGAGCATCTTTGTTACGCATTTTTGGTATGTTGCCATGAAGCTGGCTGAATCCTGCTCCGAGCCACTAAATTAATTAATGATAATTCGTATAGTTAGAACAAATTGCTTTTACCTATTTGATGTTGAGTCACCATACAGCACTTAAAGTCTATACTGATTCAGTGTAGTGTCCATATTACTACGAGCACACATCTCCCATGCGCCCTTCACTTGCAAATTTAATTATTGTCACAATTCTGTTTACAAGGCCCGCGCATTTGCAACCGACAGAAGTCATTAACAAAGTAATTACTTCCTGTATTCGGACAATATACCTGCGTCCCAAAATGTCGCAGCCCGCGACTAACTTTTACACAGCTCGACAACCGCGACCAAGGCGAGTCCTCCGCCCGAGTTCGCGCGATCAGCCTATTTTATGAACAATTTACTTTTTATCGCATTTCGTTAGAAATAGACATAAATATTTATAAAAAAAGATTTTCGTAATGTGCTTGGATCTCCTCCATTTTGCAATCTCCTTGATGTTGACATTTTTGAAGTGTTTTGAAATTTGATAATGATTTTAACGACTTTTAGACTTTAACAAGAAAACTATTATCTCTTAAAAAATACTATTAATTTCATAGATAATTTAGTGTCACAACAACACAAAGTTCTCTTGAACGACTGTTTTGCTGTGTTGTCACGTTCCGCTTCCGTCGTAGATTAGGCACGCGTGCGCAATTTGTAAGACGATTCGCCGAATGGGAAAGGTGCATAATTTATGACAGCGCATAGCGCGCCCCTTTACTCTATGATGCGCACATGTCGATCGCGCAAGTAAACACGATGCGTGTGTCACGGCACGCGCACAGCTATCGACGAATTCATTCAATTTAACGTGCGCAGTCGCAGACAAGACCCCGTGGCATGTCCCATTCCGCTTGAATACACAACAAACACTGTATACATACTAAGAAGAAATATTTATGGGACATGGTACTGCCGAGAGTCACTCGGGCACCAACATTATCGAATGATGACAAGTTAAATGTTGAGGATTACATTCCCGACGAAGTGTGAATGGACTTCGTTTTTTGGAACCATTGAGTTAATAGTTTGGAACCAAGTTTCTAAAATCATTTTCATCCGCTAGCCGTAACATATTGTATAATAATCATCAATAGCAATGAAGAATTTCGGGACTCAATAGGCCAGAAGTGATTAACACTAATTTAATTTTAATGACTGCTAATAATGATACAAAAGTTTTTTCTACGTCTAATAAATTCATAGCGCAGCGCAGGCTGCGTCGCGGATCGGAGCCAGCCCAGCCGCGCACAGTACCGGCCGCTAATCGTTTACTTTCACGGGCCGAGGTATGGGCGTGTTTTAACAAGATTTCATGGTAATTAACTCTGCGACTATGAGGTGGCACGTTCAGCGCACCTCACGTGCCTCGTGCCCGCCCGCAGAAACGTAACAACAGCTGATATTTTATTAAATTTTGGCAAGGTAAAAAGAATGAGATTTACCCTAAAAGTTAGTAGATAAAGAGTTAGTAGAGAAGCAAGTTAGTAGACGTCGCCGCTTCGTCGTCATTACCATACAAACCTTGACATTATTGGTGTTCTACTTAATATTTTTAATATTTATCAATTTCTGATAACATTGACAATATGTACTTTCGCTATCAGCTCGCCGCTGATAAAGGCGCGACTTTCTTACATGAAATTGCTCAGTATTTTTAATATATCTCCTTTAACCCCTTTCGGGAGTTCCGTCCACTAGAAACTAACGTATAGTAGCTTATCATTAAGTTTCCAAATCTCTTGTCATATCGAGTTAAATATATATTATATGGTTCTCGTAGGTGACGCAGGACACGTGCGCGTGCTCAGTCGCATAACATGCGTATAATGTATCAGTGGTTATAGGCTCGTGTGGCGGTGACGGCGGCCGCGGCGCCGGCGCCGGCGCGGCCGGTGCAATCCACCCGCGCGATGCTAACACCGGCCCTGTTGGCTGATGGAGACCCGTCGACGATAGCATTTGTGAAATGAACACAAAATAACGCATAATTGGATTTAATTTGTGGTATTGGCATCGTTTATCTTGAACAAAGCTATTCGATTCCTGTTGTGTTTACGAAATAACTTTCAGAACATCTGCATATTAGAAAAGACATAACCTTTTGTCAATCCCACCAAGAGGCGTTTGATCTGAGTGGTGAAATGTAGCCTGGAGACACCGTGTATTTATGGCAATTGTGTTTGTGTGTTTACCGGGTTTCAGGATTGTTTTGATAATCGTAATTTGTTCTGAATGTCGTCTACAGCGCCATCTGCGTATCTTGTGGCGACGTTGAGGAGGTCGCTATAATGTAAAACCACTCGAATGAAGTGGCAAATGCTCCCGCGTATCTCAGAGCTACCGAAATCAATTTACAACTTAATCGCTTTTGTATCGTTTATAATTATTTATATCGGTATGCTATCAATGACGGTTTATTACTGGCTCGTTTTTTATTTACAACTGGTAATAATAGCGACACCGACCGAACAAAACATCGCTTTAGCAAAAATCAGTCGTTCACTGCGCTCCCAGACATGGCCTGGATCGATACTGCGCAGGGAGACAGTCATATACAGGCTATATATAACAAAGCTGAGGGGGACATTTATTCTGCACATGAGTCACAAAATTAAGTATGTACGTATGGGATTTTATGGCTCTTATCTTAAAATCGTTCTAATGATAAGGCATATTAAGTAGATGATTTGGCGATAATTAAGTTTTATAGACTGGACCGAAAACATTGCAAATAATGTTTGTATTCAAATAATATAAAGGAATTTCTTGAAGAAAAGACACCTACATGGATTCACTGCCACCAATGTAACATGGAGCAGCAAAATTATGAAGAAACGTCTCACACAGCGCGTCATATAATCGGACCAAGTTACGGGGACCGGGACGCTGGTAACCAATTGGTGATTCATAAACGTGCCAGAGCATTAATATACAAACAAGTCACTAATAATGCTCGTTGGGATTAATTTGTATGACTGTATAGATAAATAAAGCTAACGAATTACCTTCAAATCATTGAAGTTTTAATCCAAGTCAAGCCAAGCTAAAACAAAAGTTCTATTTAACGCCTTCGTAAATATATTAAAAGTTCCCCTGAATTTGGCGGTAAGAATCTGAAAATTCAAATAACAGCAAGCTTAGGCGACATTTAATAGTGATTCCCTATTGATTCAGACCATAAACAAGTTAAATCACTGTATGCACTCTAATATCACAAGCAAGAATAAAATATAATCTGTTAGATCAGAATAATAATGTATTTGCTAAGGTCACAGACTAGTTTTGGACCACGGCCGTCGCAATGCAAATGATGTAGAGGCCAATTTGTATAATATCATACCACTTATGTATAAGCATGCAAAGTTGCAGTGATTAATTATTGCTTACGATACAAAAATGAAGATGTAACTTTGCTTTTATCTTATTCCACCAGAAGGTTGTTTGGAGGATTTATTTCGTGTTCCAAAACTTCTATTAAAGATTTTACATCACCTCATTGTCTTAGTTTGTCCTGAGTTTATCATTCCTTAACTGCTGTTAGTAGAGCTAGCATATAACTTTGTAAATCTGCTCGAGTATGGAATACGTGCGCGAGTGGCACGTGGCCTGGCCGCATCTGCAGGCGGCTGGCACATGTGCAAACATACTTGCACAACCGCGAGCATAGAACTACACGACCGAATTAGATAATGGGCTACATTAAGCATTACTGACAGTGGTCAGACTGCTACCATCTAAGTTGTTGGCTTTAGGTGTCAGATATTTGAAATAATTGAAAAGTGAAAAGAAGTGATTATCTTACTTGCATCCAAAACGTAGGGTGACAAGTTTGGAATAAATTGTATCTTAAAAATTAACAGTTAGATATTTGTCAAATGAACTTAGCAATAGATAGCCTATTGTTCTTGCAGTTGAGTAGCTAACACGAGTATGAGATAACATAAATTCCTACTGCTATAATCCTGAAACCTTATCAATTTCCTCTTTAAGCAATACCTAATTTAGGCAATAATAAAAATGTTATATTCCATCGCGTCATATGTTTATTATAATCCTGGATTAAGATTACGCTATCTAGTAATTCTGTTCGTCCATGCGCGGCGTAGTGTATCGGGACCTGAGTCGTGTCGCTGACGTGTCGGCCCAGTGTCGTGCCCGGGTTGGAAGAGGTTCTACCCTTGACTATGACACCGTTGTAGAGCTGTTATCTGTAGTGACATTTTATTGGGCGAAGTTGGAACTGATAGCCCTGTCTGCGAGCAAAATGTATCAGAATTCCGTTGACAGTCACGGCTCCATCTTCCTCATTAAGGTACTAATTATAATGATATTAATGAAGACGGCAGTTTCTATGCATGATTCACTACTGCATTCCGTAGGGGCGCTTCCAATCGGGCAGGCGTTGTAACATTAGACTACAATACCTACGTAGTTTGACGCAATATTACCCGCCAATTTATATTGAATTCAATTCAAATAATTGAGGTTACGGTGAATGTATTAATCATCATACTAGAAGCAAACACCGATAAACGCGGTCAGCGGAATAATATTGGTAACAAAATATCCTCATGCCACCTACCTACAATACTCGTACCACGCCATTGTCTTCATGTCGTAATGTATCAAATATTTGCTTACTACACCTTTAGACGACCTGGAACTCTATTGACCGACGAGTCGGCACGAAAACTGGGTGCTTAGGAGGCACGACTTTTCAGCATCAATTATTGATCTAGTGATCGATATTAGTTTCATACATTTCGCACAAACAACCGCGGGGTAGCAGAAACGCGCAGCTTTAGTGGAAAATATCTAGAAACATTCGATCACTAAAGCTGTATTTGAATACTCTCATTTCTCATACTAGAGACATAATAGGTACAAATCAAATTAATAACACACCTCGGGGTAATATTTCTGTTCTTTGGCACCAAGCTGCGCGAAGTAAGCACTTATAAAATGATATATATTGCACATTGCCACATTATTAAATCTCTAAAAGTGGCAGAACTCATTAGCTGCAGATACAGGACATAGAGTCATGCAAAATGAAAAGTTTTTGTTATATAGGGTAAACATTGTTGGATGTTTTGTGTGTAAAGCCAACGCTGCATTCCTGTAGCTAGTGAGTCGCGTATGTGGCGTCTAACAATCCTTAGTCAGCTCGTGTACTATTTGTTCCACTTCTTCCACTCGCTACAGGAATAGCATCATTGTTGCACAGTTTTTACATTCAAATGTTTTATTTGCCCCTTCGTGCTGTTTGTTTTGATTTGCAACCAGCATGTACCTCGCAGTATGTTCTAATTATAAAACGCTGCTAAATAACAAATTAATTGGCGCACTGATATACATAAAGTTATTTATTTTCCCTATAAAACCACAATAACGTGATTTCCTTATGCGAGTGTACTCCTAACACTCTACATTGCTATAGTTGAAAACGGCGCGCAGAACCCTCGCCAGCCATTATTCCTCTCGACCTGTCTCACGGGCCGCCCGCACCTTACCCCTCGCACCGGTTCACACGGCAACAAGTGTCAATCCCTGGCGCGGGCGTCACGGCCGCTGGACGCCAGACCGGATTCCGCAACTAATCGCCTCTAACTAGTTTTGGGAAATTCGTTCCATGATCTTGAAGCGAAAAGAAACGTGACATTCCGATGCGGGGAAACATCGAGCGCTTTCTGTGACAACCGAGATGTGGTAGTTACTAGACAATCACCCGATAGGGCTACATGCAACACAGGGCAGGAACGAATCGAATTGCTGGTTATTTATTGGCTGGCAGCAAACTCCTTGCACGACCTTGCACAATGAAGTGTAATAAATAAAGTGCGTCGATCAACATAGGACTATGCAAAAGAAAGAAACCCATCAAATATATATTTGATAGGATTAGTACAGTTCATAATATGCTTTAAACACAATGATAATACTTAATGATATTTGCTTATCAGCCCTGATGCTACACGCACATGAGTGTGTTGTTTGCCGCCAGGCCCGGAAGAGCAGGCCCCGTTGCGTTGCGGCGCGGGCGTGCTCTCGATAACGCACTCGTTATAACGCCGCAATCGGCGCCGTGACTCATTAGGCACAAGCACATCCATGTGTATAAAAATACCTATCAATTATTCCGCATTTTATTACTTCTTCATATTTTAGAAGCTGACTGATTCAGTTCATTCCAATAGATATGGACATTTATTAGTCTACAGTATCTACAATCGTGCACCCAAAATCCGACCTTCTTTTAGCAATTGGCTGTAAAATTGAGCTACTTTTACTAGTATCGAGTAACTTAATTCTTTCTACTCCTAATAAATACGTTGCCTCAATAGTATGCAGAGACTAATGTGAAGTCCTCGCTCCTTAGCCCGGCGAAGCTGGCGTGGTGGTGCTCCGGCCGGAGGCGCTGGCGCGCTCCGACTCGGACTCGGAGACGGAGGTGGACTGCGGCCCGCCCTCGCCGTGCAGCGTGCGCTTCGTCAACGACAACGTGCTGATCAACGGACGCTCCTCCATGCCCGACAGACCCAACAGGGACCGGATCGCTAAGGTAAATAACACTTGATCATTTGAATAGCTTCATAAAAACCTGAATTACTTTTGCATTAAACACTATGGATCTTGGGCATGTTGTGCCGTATAGCTCCATTTTAATAACATCGGTGGATGAAACGTCAAAGTCAAGTCCTCAGGTAAGAGGATGCGGCAAAAAACTCAGCGGGCTTGTGTTTTTAAACAAAATTATTTTTTTAATATAAATACACAAAAAAAAGAAAAAGAATCTCCAGTGTGTTGCCATGCGACGCTCACACACGCTACACTTTGACATCTTAATTGACGATAGATATTTGACCAATCAGTCCCAGGCTGCTTTATCATACAGACAATCCAAGATTCTGTAATAACCCTTCAACCTCCATAGTATGTTTATAATTTAGCATAGCCAAAGTACAATGTTTCTACAGCTACTCTGCTATATAAACGTTGAGCTAGATTACATTATGACAGTGCATCGTTTAGCAAGCAAGCAAGTATTCTAAAGCTGTCGCGTCCTTTTGTCCTTTGCTTCAATACCATCGTCGGGGTTAATTGCCAGCACTTATTAGCGCTAATCCTACTGCCTCTAGTTGTAAGAACTAGATGTCTTTGCATTTGGCTGGTCCAGCTTATAATTTAAATAAGGATTCAAGACATCACTTTGTATGATATTATTGTGTACGAGCACTAACGTCTTCGCCATTGCTCGGTGGTTCGCGGTCATTACCGCGGCCGGATCAATTTATACCGGTCCGCGACGCACGCGCAGTGATCGATGACTGTGGCCCTCGGCGCATGCTCATGCAACACAAGTATCATTGCGATACTTCTTTATAACATCTGCTCATACCTACATGTTTCAATTTGCTCTTCTATCCGTAACTTACGCTGAAACCGAGTAATAACTGGTCTACATACTTTGTAAGGTCAAGCAAACCTGCAGCGACTCGTGTGAGTTATAGTTGAGATGACGATTGGGATCGCGTCGTATCGCGGCTAATGACGATGCAAAGGCTCGTCCCGACGACGTCGGCTCGACTGTCGACCCGTGACGGCCGGTGGACTGCCGGTCAACACGACGCTTCTACATGTAAAATTACCCGTGCGAACTCATTTTTATAACGATTAAGTTTAAAGATAAGGTGAAATGACAAGGTAAAATTGTGTGTGATAAGAACTCAAATGGTTTCCTACAGCATCAGTTCCCGTACAACGTGCTGTTTATCCGATGAGCGTTCGCATTCCATTCGTGTGATTCACATTTCATTGGATTGCAACAAGTCAGCGAGCGCGACAAGTCGGGCGAGCTTGTTTGACGGCATTTCATCGGCTTTCGAGTGATCGGTTGACGCTGGACGTGGCGCGGCTGCACTGCACGGGAATGTACTAGGAGCTTTACCAATACACTACTAGCCCTTCTTGTACTGATGAATAGTTGAGATAGTAGAGTTGGTTTGGTAAATTCATCACAACTTAATGGTTTACAGTTTGCTAAAGGGTGATTATGGTCTATCATGTCAGTAGCAGCTATGAGCTGATGATGAAGTAACTAACACCTCTGTTGTCATTGCTTTCAGCTAAAGCTTCAGTTCGACGACTCGCTGACGCGCACGTTCGAGTACCCTTCAGAGACGTCGCTGTGCGAGGACACGCCCGCGGAGCGCGCTGCCTCCGCCGCGCCCCCCGCCCCCGCCCCCGCCGGCGCGGTCGGCCCCGCGCCGCAGCTCGCGGAGTCGCCGCTTCACGCCACCCTCGCCGCCAACACACACATAGGTAACCAAACAACTATTTATGATAAACCCCTAAATTGTAATGTTAATGAAGTGTTATGAGAAACTATTATTTATATTGTATCCTCATTTTAGAATCTTAATCCTTGACTACAGTTTCTAAAACTCACTCACGGAAGGAGCCAAATCGATATTTATAAAAAAATCAAATTGCAATACAAAAAGAACTTCGAGTGTTGATAAAGTCATTCAATTACCGTCAGGAAATGAGTCTCGCATTTCTATTCCATGTATTTCCATTGTCAAGTCATAACACCGATTGTTTAAAAATAACATGGGACGGGCGACACAAAACAGTGCATGAGTTCAATCGCTGGAGCGCGGCGGCGGCGCGGGCGGCGCGGGCGGCGCGGGCCGCTCGCTGGCAGTCGAAGTGCTTCTCTACATTGATGGTTCCCTTGTTTATGAATGGGGCTGTTTAAAACCCTGTCCAATATACCTACGTAACATGGTTACATGGGTTGTTCAAGTGGTTTTGTTGCATTAGAGTCCCTTTTAAAGGTTTTGGAGATTGTCGACATTTATAAATACTTACCATTTGGGTGCCCATTTTACCTTCCGACCGAGATGTGACGCAGAAAATACGCCACGAAAATTTTACAAATTATGGTACCCACGACTGTGGTACGAGGACTGTTTGTCATTTGAACTTTTCATTGTAGCAAAGGTTTAACTAGAGCCTAGGGATAAGGAATGAACGAGCATAGCTCTAGCAACAATTCATGGGCTCACACTGTCAGTAATATCACGCGAATTATGATTCGTATCACGCACGGCAGTGTTGCCGGTATCGCATGAATGGCCAGCCGCTATGGATGATCCTGTGATCCGGATCATGGCGCCATCGCCGTGCATATCGCGAACCGGATTGCTGCCGGTGTGAGCAACGCCTATGAGCAGGAATCCATTTTTGGAACGAAGTTCCTTATCGCGCGTTGCGAAAGGGGGCTAGACGGAAAAAATTAAGACAAAAAGTTGTAACGACACTTTTTGTAAGCCGTGCGGCGTGCGCATGTTTCTCTGTCTGTCTGTCTCTCTCTCTCTCTCTCTCTTATAGAAAGCAAGCCAGATATTTTCGTTTCGTCTTTCTATTTCGCATTGAACAGTGTGGTGTCGCGACGATTATTTTTGTTGAGTGTATACAGGTTTTTTGTACATAATAAATAACTTAAAAAAATATATATTACAATTCCTTCACTGATTAATCGAAAGGAACTTCGTTCCATCCGGGTGTCCCTTGACACCTCTCAAGTTTTTTTTATTATTATTTTTGCCTCCGGTAGTGACATTAAAATTACAATATAGTCTAAAGACTAATACGTGATATAAATGTTACCTAAATGAATAAAGTGAATAACTATACCAAAGATGTACGATTACAACTGATATACTAAAAATGTGTGTGTGTGTGTGCGTGTCAGTGGTTCGGCGGCGCGTGCGCGTGCGCCGGCGGGCGGTGCTGCGGCCGCTGCCCGGACACACCTTCGTGTGACAGACGCTTGCCGTTATGCTATCACACACATCATTTATATGTAAACGTAGAACACGATTGATGTGTAGCTGGAAGCTAGTCGCCTGCAGCGTGCGCGCACCGGGGCCGCGGGCCGGGCCGGGCCTCGGCACACTGTACTGCCACAATGTTAATCAACAAATTAGTCAAATTGCCATGACAACTTCTCTTGTCACTTGTATTAAATAGAGCCCAGGACAAGGCAGGACTCAATTCGCGGCTGCTCTAATAGAGTTCTGGCTTTATTTGTATCTTTTTAAGCTGTTATGTATTTCGGTTTCGGTTGTTTAATTTTAAAGCGTACTTAAATTTGAGCTTCAAGTTTGAACTTCAAGTAGTCGGCGGTAATAGTAGATATTATATAGAATAGTCTTGATTTATTTTCTGCTAATACATTTGAAAGCTGAGTAGTTATAAGCTAGAGTAGCGTAGCGCTATATTCTCTCTATCGTTCTGGCAGCGTCGGCGGCGCTGAGCAACTACACGCCCAGCAAGACCTTCAGCGACGTGTTCCAGCTGGGCGTCACCCGGCACGACGCGCACGCGCAGCCGCCCGCAGACACCGACACCACGCGTGAGTGCCCCAACATTGTCTCGTACATAGCAACATACAACCCTCCAGCACACAAATAGTAGATGTGTACCCGTGAAGCTGAAATGGGACTGAGCTAAACAGCTGCCGTTCGTCAAGAGAACACTGGGTAATAATCACTAGCGAGGGGGACCCTGGACCTGACGTAACATAGGTCTAGGGGGCGGTGGGGCGAACTAGAGTAGCACCCGAGGGTGGCCCATAGCAGCCCAAAATATATGGCAGGGAGGGTACAGAATTTCGTGCATTTTATAATGTTGTCATCGTTTCGCAGTGGCGGAGGGCGGCGGCGCGGAGGCGGGGGGTGGCGCGGGGGGCGCGGGGTGCGCGGCCGACGTGGCGCGCTCGTGGAGCGAGGCGCGCACGCACGCCACCGACCTGCTGTTCTAGCGCAGGCGCAGGCGCAGGCGCAGGCGCAGGCGCAGGCGCAGGTGCAGGCGCAGGCGCAGGCGCAGGTGCAGGCGCAGGCGCAGGCGCAGGTGCAGGCGCAGGCGCAGGCGCAGGTGCAGGCGCAGGCGCAGGCGCAGGTGCAGGCGCAGGCGCAGGCGCAGGTGCAGGCGCAGGCGCAGGCGCAGGTGCAGGCGCAGGCGCAGGCGCAGGTGCAGGCGCAGGTGCAGGCGCAGGCGCAGGCGCAGGTGCAGGCGCAGGTGCAGGCGCAGGCGCAGGCGCAGGCGCAGGCGCAGGTGCAGGCGCAGGTGCAGGCGCAGGCGCAGGCGCAGGTGCAGGCGCAGGTGCAGGCGCAGGCGCAGGCGCAGGTGCCGCTCGCCTCCGTACCCAACCATCACCTCCCCTCCCGATCATTTAGCGTACATTTTAACTTCAGCCGTCCCAGACTCCTAATAATAAATCGATCTTCATTATTCATGACGACCTGATCAGTTCGGTGGGCAGTGACCCTGCCTTCTGCGCTGTGGGTCCCGGGTTCGAATCCCGATATGAAAGAGCTGTGTGTGATGAGTATGAATGTTTGTACCCCACGTGTTTGTAGTGATGGATGTTTAATATCTATTTAAGTATTATATACTGTATTCGCCCCCAGTCAATTGTACGATACCCATAATACAAGCGTTTCTGGGTGACCGTATAGTTGACCTACCCCACATCGCACTCCTCGACCTGCGGCAACTCCATAACGTGCTATTTTGCATTTGCAGGTTAAAGAATCGTTCGACGAAAAATCCACGTAAATTCGCATTACTGGAAATAAAGAACGCCAGTGCAGCCCTCGCGAAGTGTGGTCTGACGCTGCGCGCGCGTCGACCGACGCCGCGACGTCGTCCTCAACGAACTTACGTGACGCTTCAGTCGTATCGATAAGACAAACGATGAACTGTTAAGTGAAATTATGTACTGCCATGCCGCGGCGGACGGGGTTCAATATTACTAGTTCTGCTCAAGCACCGCGTGCGTCCGCGCGTAGATTAAGCCACACCGAGTCATATCTTATAGGTACTTAATACGACGGATATACGCCGAGTCACCGAGTACGACTGATTAGCTGATAAACGCTCCGACTTTACATTTTTTCATCTTGTGACGCATTTAAATGTATTTTATGGGTAACGGTGGTGCGATCGCACCGGAGTAGACGGGGAGCGGTGGCACGATATACATGTATTTGTTGTTAGTCTATGGCGGAGCATAGACAAATAGACAAGTGGTGCGCCACCTCCGTCTACTACTCAGCGTAAAGACATTGGACACCGATTGGTGATCTCATTCCGTAAAACATTCCTAAATTGTGTACTGAATTTTACTAAAGATTTTGGACAAATTTACAAGTTTTTTTTTATTGAAAAAAATATGAATCGATATGCAATGCGATGACTTAGAATATTAACACATATTTTGTAAAATTTTATTACAAAATAAAGAAAAATGTATAATGTATTTGAATTTCGCAAAAGAGCTTTGCCAATAATGTCGCGCGCTTCAGACAGTGTCCACCAGTGGCGCCGCCCCGTCGCTTCAGTGCAGAGCGGCTGCGGTGAGTGGCGTGCTCATGCATTTATTAATGGCCGTGTCCAGACCGACCGCGCGGCCGTTGTCGTGTTGTTACACGCATTAGTATTATTATGACACGCAGCAGACCGACCGAAGAGATGAAATCGCCTGTTGTGTACTCAATGTATTAAAAGTTCCCACGAAGAGTGGCGGTTACAGGGATATTTGATTTAATCTCATATGACCATCATGACCTGCATTATTTCAATTTAATATTTGACATGTCTAATGCTCTAGTGTACTCACGATCGGCGGGGAACTGTTTAGCTTAGCTTAGCTGTAGCATTATGTATTACTTTACGTTCGGGCTCGCTGTAAGATTGTCATAATTATTATTATTATTATATTCGTTTGTATTGTATTGTAACGCCACCCTCTACATGCAGCCGTCAATGGCGCCGCCTTTACAGAAGTCACAGGGAAGTTCGAGCTTCTAGTTTGATCTACCTGTAAATAGTAACCTCCCATTTTATAAATGTATCTACAATGGCATTACTGAGCGCACTCTTCTTAGGTAAAAATTGCTTTGTATCGCCGCTTGTATATATATGGGGGTAGTGTACTGTACTGCCCGTACACAGGTTGCATGTATGGGGCGGCGCTGCGCAGGCCGCCCGGCCGACACTTGCCAATGCCTAGTTATACGGTACAGTACGCATATTATGACATTAGACGTTTGTTCAGCATTATCGTAGATGTAATTGATATTTAGTAATCAGTAGTGATACAATATAAGTTTGTTATTTGTTAAGTCAACTGCGATGAGAGTCGGCAACATTTATATAGCTCGCGTCATATATCTGTGCCTCTCTGAGGGTGGCACCAGGAAGCGTGGCAAAATGTCTATTGCGGCGCCGCATGGGCTAACTTCAGAGCAGTATTGATACATTACGAGCACTATACGATAAAGTACCTAGTTGAAAACATAATGCGAGCCGCCTGTCGGCAACCTATGAAGCTTACAGTAATTATATTAATTATGTGTGTTCATTTCATATGCTTACCTAAAATACACCTGAAAGTTTTATTAATCAAATTGAAACAGTTTGTTAGCCGACTCCACGTAAGATGAAACAGGATGACATTCATTTAATATGATTGGTCACGACGTGTGCGCGACCATTTCGTTTAGATGTAACATTGTGATGTCCTCGTGTAGTGTTGGGTACAACATGTGTAAGCAGGCTGTTCATTGCATCGCGTGCGCGCTGCGAGCTACTATGATCCTACTGTATATCCCCATAGATGTATTGATCCTAAAATTGCAATAAACTATTTAGAATTTCATATTATGAACGTTTTATTGTATCGATAAGTGTAATCTATAAACATAGGTGTCAAGATAAATACAACAATCGCGCTCAATATTGTCGGGGCTTCCCGCTGCCACGGCTGGCGTCTCGCAGTTGAGGTAAATCGACGGAGCCACGGGGAAGAAGGGCGATAGCAAGCCTTTAGCGAAGGCCATACTAAAGTTCGTAGTGCGAATTACAGAGCTAGACCAACATCTAGTTGGCTGACGATCCCAGATAAGTGAACTCACCCGCGCGTCATTACATCCTTCTTGGTTTTCAGTACAAACGATTCTCTTGGTGAGTGGTACAAACCAATAAGATAACCGTTTGGAGCTCTTAGCTGATATAGTATCCTTAACTACGTGAACTGCTTTCGATTTTGGTTTATAATATTTACAAACCAAAATCCTTACCTACCTGCTTGCACTGACACAGGTCTCTGGAGCTCTACTTTTAGCTGCAATAGCAAATGCCCATTTGAAATAGCAAGCAATGGAGCTACTGGGTGACAGTCGCACCTATGGAACTAGTGGAAACGATGTCGGTGTCGTTTGCCTAATACTGCCACAATGTAATTTGCAAATTTCGCCTGGAGGGAGAGAGCACTCCTATGAAGATGGATAGCATAGCATGATGACGACCTGATTAGCACAGTTGGTAGTGCCCCTGCTTTCAGTACCGAGGTTATCGGGTTCAAATCCTGGGGGCCAACTTTGTGTGATGAGTATGAATGTTTAGACCCGTCATAATTAATATCTATGGTACATATAGGTACTATATACTAGGATTGCTCCCCATCCATATAATATAATACCAGCGTTGCTTACTCTGGGACTACTTTTTCCTTTTTTTGGTACGTCTGGCCATTTAATATTATAAGTAAGCCGCCTCAGTACATCCATCTCCATATTCGTGTCGCCAGGACATTACACGCAACATGCCATGCTTCACAGATGTGGATACAGGTGCCTACTGGTCAGTTTGGCTTATTTTACAGTTTTGTTGACTGGTATAGAAGTTGAAGTTTCTAGACCCCGACAAATGGTAACGACCATCTGACTATGATCTTGTTCGTTCTATACGTCCTCATCTCAGAAGTAGGGTAGACTGGGTACGTTTGTGACAGTTTTCATTTGAGGGCCAACAATTTTGTTAGTGTGGCAGTTAGCTATACAAAAGATTTTATTTATTGTGAAGAGTACATTTGCCTACGTATAAATACTAAACTTGTACTTCTAAGTATTATGGTTAACCTACAGGAGCAGGTTAGAAAAAAAAGAGAAAATGTCACAACCGACCACACCCCAGGGGCGGTTGTGACAGTACTTGGGGTCGGTAGTGACAGGTTCAAAAATACACGAAATAGTTCAACAATCACTTTTATTGCACGAAATATCCATTCTTCTACGTTTGTTACACAAGAACATTGAATATTATACTCATACTTTAATCAGTCTTAAATTACAATCAGTCCAAAAAGCTAACTTAATTTTTTTTGAGGTAACAATTGTCAAAATAAAAACTAAACCACTAATAAATGCTATATCACTTCTACAACTTCAATCAACTTCTATAAAAATATGAAACATTAATGTAAGTATCAACATACAAAATAAAAACAATAGAAGAAATTTTCATTTTAAATTTTAAATCTGAACAAAAACATATTTGACGATCTAGTCAGAGTCATCACAATTATGACATATATAATGGCGACTACCATCTGTGCACTCTAAGTGGGACCAGAGATCACATTTTCCTTGGCACTTTATCCATTTTTCGCCAGGCCTACTGTCAGAATATGCGCCTACACACACCAGACAAAAATACTCTTCTTCATCTGATGACCGTGGTGATGTATTCCGTTTCTTCGCTTTGTTTCTTCCTTTTCCTTTATTTTTTCCTTTTAGTTCGTTAAGATTTTTCTTCACCTGTTTAGCCTTCAAACGTTTTTCTCTTTCTTCATATTCTTGCCTTACTGCCTCTTTTTCATGCGTATATTCTTCTTATACTTCTATATAAGCTTCTTCATATTTTCCTATGTCACATTGGCCTCTTTCCGTCTTCCTCAAACGTTTTCTTGGCATCTAAAAGCCAAAAAAAGGAATTTTAATTTTGTCACAACGGTACCCAAAAAATATGTCACAACCGTACCCAAAGCATTCATTCGCAAAAAAACGATTACTATGGCAATATAAAATAATGTACGTACAAAGTAAGCACTGCTATTTAACCACTAAAGTTTAACTAATAATGAAAAAGAACACTCATTACGGTATCTGTACACATATAACAACAATCATTAAAAGACATTGAATAAAAATACTTACTTTTGAGTGTTAAAAAGTAATGAGGACCTCTGTTAACCCCAACGCCGCGCGTTGACTAACGCAATACTGAGAAACACGTTCAGACACGCATGGCGCTCCTTGCCCCCCGTACACCCTCCCCGGTATTCCTTATAGTTTCGCTAATATTGCGATTGTCACAACCGTACCCTGGCACAACCGTACCCAGTCTACCCTATACTGCATAGACTTATGTATGTTGCAGTCTGTAGTATCCTCAAGAAGAGAACTTCCTTCTTTTCTTCCTTCATGCTCTTAGGTTTAGAAGTTTTGGGTGGACTAAAATCTCGTCCCCCTTTCTTCGTCATAAGAAGTCCCAAAAAAGTCGCATATAGGGCATGGGGTGCTCTTTGTTTATAGATATGTTCATTTATTCATTCGAAAATCCTCGTAATTACTCCGACTCGTACTAGAGATGCTTCACCTTGTCCGGACTACTTCAAAGCTCCGGACCACAGACGAACTAGAGCTGAGCTCCGGGCACACGATTTTGGTCTCTCTGGTAAATTAAATCAATAAAAACATATATAACTATCTATTCTTCGCATAAAAATATTATGAGGATAGGTTCATACAGTACCTAGTGTAGAAAAATTATCTTTGGACACTGCAGCAATCTTGTGAAGATTTTTTCTCTGTGCAGTGCATGCAAGCCAATTCAGCCAAACAAAATGTCAACTTAAGTTTTATAAAAAAATCTTTGGGGTATTGAATAATACCAAAAAGTAGACAGCGAAGCTTCACACGCAAGAAGGAAGGAAAATGTTGAATTTAGTGCGCGCCACACATTTGTGTTATAATATAAGAAGTCGATTATAAACAGAACAAAGAAAACTTGAGCGTGAAATCGCTGAATAATATTTCGTGTTATGGAGCGTTGAAGGTCGCAGAAAACTAAAAACGTCATTATTATACCGCGGCCGCTTACTAGTTACTACGTCCGTTCTTTGTCAAACGAAGGGTTTACGTAACGAGCGCGCTTGACAGTTTCTAACAGCAAAACATCGATAAAATATCGTATAGAGTCGCGGATCAGCTGACTTGACCCACAGAATCGAGATGTTGAGTGTGTGGACGAGGTCGGTCCGCCGGGGCCGTGCCCTCGAGCGCTCCTTGTCCAGTATCATAGAGCTGCCCATGTTTCAAGAATTCGGCGTTCAGAACGAGCCTATTCTAGGTTACCGTGAGGGCAGCCAGGAGCGCGCCGAACTGGCCGACGAGTTGAAGCGCACCTCCGAAATCACCGAGGAGGTGCCCATCGTCATCGGCAAAGAGATCATCAGGGACGGGGAGCCACGATACCAGGTGATGCCGCACGATCATTCCAAAAAAATTGCCAAGTTTTATTATGCAAGTGAGAAAACCATACAGAAGGCCATTCAAACGTCGGTAGATGCACAAGTGCGCTGGGACCGCACGCCATTGCAGGAGCGCATCTGCATATGGCAGACTGCTGCTGATCTCATGGCAGGTGCTTACCGACAGAAGCTCAACGCTGCCACCATGCTTGGGCAGTCTAAGACTCTGATACAGGCTGAGATTGATTCTGCAGCAGAACTGATTGATTTCTTTAGGTTTAATATATTCTTTCTGAAGGAGAATGCTAAATATCAGCCGATCTCAGAGGATGCTTCAGTCACTAGAAATTCCATGAGATTCAGAGGCATTGATGGCTTTATAGCAGCAATAAGTCCTTTTAACTTCACTGCTATCGGTGGCAATTTGGCCTACACACCTGCTCTCATGGGAAACGGAGTTGTGTGGAAGCCTTCTGATACAGCACTATTATCTAATTGGAGGATCTTCAACATCATGCGGGAGGCAGGATTGCCAGATGGCATTGTTAACTTTGTACCTGCTGATGGCCCTACTTTTGGGCGTACCATTACTACCTCTGCACATCTCGCTGGAATTAACTTCACCGGATCAGTACCAACCTTCAACTGGTTATGGCATGAGGTTGGTAAGAATCTCAATCTCTACCACAACTATCCTCGGCTCATCGGTGAATGTGGAGGAAAGAATTATCACTTTGTTCATCCTACTGCTGATGTTCAATCAGTAGTCACCTCCACAATTCGAGCAGCCTTTGAATATTGCGGCCAAAAGTGCTCAGCATGCTCAAGAATGTATGTGCCAAAGTCCCTCTGTGAACCCATTAAGAAAGGCTTAGCCGAGGAGGCAGCCAAGTTAAAAATAGGCGATCCAAGTGACTTCAAAGTATTTGCGGCCGCCGTCATCGACGATAAGGCTTTCGCCAGGATCTCTGGCTACATCAAAAATGCCAAAAATAATCCCAAGAATAAAATTATCAGCGGCGGCGGCTTCGATAACAGCAAGGGTTACTTCGTGGACCCCACCATCATCGAGACGTCGGACCCGCACGACAAACTGATGACAGAGGAAATCTTCGGGCCGGTGCTCACCTTGTATGCTTACGAAGACTGCGACCTTGACAAGGCCCTCGCACTTGTTGGCTCATCCACCAAATTCGCGCTGACGGGCGCGGTCTTCGCGAAGGACGTGGACTTCCTGCAGCAAGCGCTCGAGGAACTCAAGATGACGGCGGGCAACTTCTACATCAACGACAAATCGACGGGCTCGGTCGTGGGCCAGCAGCCATTCGGCGGCGGGCGCATGTCCGGCACCAACGACAAAGCCGGCGGGCCCAACTATGTGATGCGCTGGACCACGCCCCAGTCGATCAAGGAGACCTTTGTACCGCTGCGCGACATAGACTACCCCTACATGAGAGACTAGATGCGTCGCACCACTGTAGAGGAAAACATACATCATCAATGATTTATCAGTACAATCATATATCTACATATTCAATGCATTATGACCTAGAGCTAGTAACTGCTGAATAATTAGGATATTTCTTCTATAGTTTTGTCCTTGTGTATTTTGTAACTTTGATTGAAGTATTATTTTTTTATTTATATTAAATTTATAATAAATAGTATTAAGTACTTATATAATTAATTTATATTTCGTCACTAAATAGAAAACCTTCACAGTGAAAACTGCTATAGGTTTTTTATTTATGGTGTTTACTCTGTGTATAAATTACCTGTTTAGCGTCATAGAAGCACATGTTTAACAGTAGTGTGTAGGCTAAATGTAATTGTTTGTATGATAATATGTTAACAGTAATAGTTATAAAGCGTCTCGGTGCGCCAACGCGCTGCGACTGGCTGTTATCACTATTTGTATTATTTGCTTGCTTGCTTATCACTCCTCCACTTGTTATCTCGTTGATATATTTGTTCTACTCTGATCTCTGTCTAAACTAATGCATTTATGCTTTCTGTTAACAAATTATTATGGGTTGTTTGTTACTTCAGCAAATTAATAATGTTATGTTTACTTATTGTTGTTATGCTTATTCAGGTGCTAGTTCCTGTGGCTTCCGTGTGACTGAATTTTAATCTTTTAAATTCCACTAAATATTATGAATAAGTATGTAACAGCGTTTTATTTGTATGTATGTGGGTACTTGTCTCTTTTTCCACCTACCAATAATAAATGTATAGGTAATTAATGCAGACAGGCCTTGTACTAGGTGTGTTCACGACTCCTCGTACAACCAATTGCCTTACTGTACCGTGAAACCTTTTCGGTTTGCAACAGAATAAAGTAATATAGGTAGGTAGCTATAATTTTTCAAGATAAATCTGATCCAATATTGGATCCGTTTTGAATAAATAAATAGATACCAATTAGATTATTTGAAACTACATCTTATTTCGCGAAGCGATCTATTCTATCAGCTACAGTCACTGACCTCTATGGTATACATCGCTGGACTAATCATAAGCCCGGTTATCGTGTGCCTATTTGATTTTCGCCATTTTGGCGCTGATAGCGGCAGTGAGGGGGAATGGAACTAATAATAGAGATGGGACAGTGATATGATACATCGATAAAAATGTTTATGCTTAAACCTACCCATGCAGTAAAATGAAAATAATTATGATCCATTCCTTTAACAATGGCTAATGTCCAAAATAGTCGAGTGGTTAATACTAAGATGAAGCAAATAATGATAATGATTAGCCGAATCGCTCATGGGTAGGGTAGGTAATTTTAGGATAAGCCGAAACCGGACTAAAGGGTGGTGTGTGACTGGCTAGATCCTACTTAAATAAGGATCGTTTTTTAATTAGAAATGAGGTAATGTAATGTTGTTTGGGAAGCAATGGAGTAGGTAAGGTATTAATAGAAAATAAAAATCATCAAAGTAGTACATGAGTTATGTTTAATAAAACAGTCATCAGAGAAGTGTTTTGAACAGATGTAATCATATTTTTTCGGACGCCAACTAGGCTTTTCAATGTTTTTGAGCCATAATTCTAGTCTTCTATTGTCAGTCGGAAACCTGTGAATTAGTAAACATTGTTTTAAAATAATATGTATTTGATAATACAAATCTGTCTTCGGCGATTTTTACGTTCTTGAACGTTCTATCTATTTAAGATATTGATAGAAAAAATATCGATAAATTTTATCGACAAGGAACTTTTACAGCACTATTGAATTTTATTGTTTATAAAAAACCGATAATATAAAGACAAATGCGTTGTAATCACGTATAAATAAGATTAGTAACATATTTTTAAGTGCCTATAATATCAATAGAAGTTTTAATTTCTTGAATATTAGCCGTAAATTCACTTACTTGTGGAATGTAACCCCACTTCCCTTCTGGTAAAGAGTTTTGCATAACACGCACTCTTTCATGGTTTACCTATTAACTAACACCACTTATTTATGTATTAACTATATTAATACGACACAACAAACAAGTTTAATCGCGTTAAACCTTCAAAATCACTTTATAAACACGGAGACAATGTAAACAAAACAACGGCCATTTGCATTTTACGTCAGATTTAGTTCCTTTCCCCCACGCTGGGGGCGCTTCAAATAGGCACAATAGATAGCTGTCATTTTAAAGGATATCATTAGTCTAGCGTACTTGTATCATGGACGTCAGTGGCTACAGTAGAATGGGTTCCTCATGCTCGGTCATCGGTTTGTTTCATCCAAAGAGTAAAATAATATACTAGTTTCATCATTGTGCTAGTTTACCCGTAAATCTACTATCTGTGTCTATTTTAGAACACGTTTTGTCCTTGTCACTTTCTACTTGCCGCTATCGGACAGCAATATTGGCCTAGGGCTCCGATAAGTCGTTCAAGGGGATTGCCAGCCTAAATAAAAGAGGAAGGACCGAAACCGGAAAGCCTCTGCGTACTTGTAATATAGACGTCAGTGCTCTGCACGGGTTGGGAAAAAAGCGCGGGAACCCCGAAACTAAAGACGCCTTTTTTGAAAATAATTTTCAGATTATTAATTTATTGATATAGTTGCATTAAATTATTAACTTTTTCCAGTTTTCCCATTATGGGGAAACGTAAAAAAAAGAAGACTACAGAAGATGAGGCTGTAGATGATAATAATTGGATTGATGCCAAGGAAGACTCGTCCGAGGAGTCGAGTTCTGATGAGGAATCTAATGAGCGGAAGTATAAGCCATATTATGTGTCTGATTATAACAGGAGGTATCCTGAAGATTCATTACTTACTGATTATGTAGTCTTTGTAGAGTCTAGCGATGAGAAAAGACCAATAGGTACGCGGGACATGATGTCTCTGTCTACTCAAGCAAAAAGATTTAATAAGGGTATTAAGTTCTTGCAGTCTATTAATAAATATAAGATAGGTGTGCATTTTGAGAAACCCACATTGGCGAATGCTTTTTTAAATAATAAAACATTTATGATTGATTACCATTTTAAAGCGTCAATCCCAGCAGCGGGTACCGAGGTGACTGGTGTCATTACTAGTGTCCCTGTGAACATATCTAATTTCAAGATTTTTAAACTATTATCTACATATAGAAAAATAATATGTGTTAAGCGCATCATGAAAAAAATACGGTTTGACACAGGAGGTAGCAGCTTGCAGCCGACAGGGACAGTCGCAATCACATTTGCGTCCAATGCTCTGCCTGATCATATTGACCTCAACGGATGGCGGTTTGTAGTCAGACCATATATCCCACCAGTGAAACAATGCTACAATTGCCTCAGGTATGGCCACCTTGCTAAATTTTGTAAGAATGCGGTGAAATGCTCCATATGCAGCGAAAGTCACTCATACAAACAATGCAGTACTCCAGTGGAGAAGGCTATATGTGTACACTGTAAAGGAAATCACGTCAGTATATCTGGTCAATGTCCAATTAAAAAAGAAAAAATAAAAGAAAATCAGGCATCCCTTAACAAAAGTACATTTGCTGATCTATTTAACAAAGATAATTACCCTGAACTTAAGAAAAATAACTCGACAGATATTTTATTATCATTACTGAATAAAGACGATATTTTAAATATTATTTTAAATTCTATCACTAAAATAATTATGCTTAACAAAGCTCAAGAAAAAACAATATCCTCCCAGTTAATTAAAGATGTTCTCATAGATACAGTTAAAGCCAAATAACTTTTATTTTCATTATGGACCAGTTGAATCTACTTCAATGGAATGCACAGAGTTTAATAAGTAATCGTTTTTTATTTACACAGTTTCTTTATGAGAATAATATACACATTGCTCTTGTCTGTGAAACTTGGCTCAAGTCACGACATAATTTTAGAGTTACAGGATATAATATTATAAGACTTGATTCGGGTAATGATCACAATGGTGTAGCTATACTTTTACATAATAAGATTAACTACCGTATTATTAATACTTTTTCTGATGATTCCATTCAAAATATTGCAGTTCAAATTTCATATGGTAATAAACATTTTACATTAGCTAGTGTTTATATTCCTCCGAATCCACCAATAACTTTTACTAAAACTAAATTAGATAATTTAATTCAAAGTCTTCCTGAGCCAGTATTTATTGCGGGTGACTTTAATGCTCATAATACTATGTGGGGGTGCTCTTCATCAGACCCACGTGGCATGGATGTTCTTGCAAGTATTGATGATAATAATCTTGTGATCTTGAATGATGGTCAGATGACTACTGTAGGTTCCCATAGATGGAAGCAGAATGCGCTTGATCTTACTTTAGTGTCTCCTTGTTTAGCTTCAGCATGCAATTGGCAAGTGTATAGTGATGACTCTCTTGGGAGTTATCATTTTCCTGTAATCACAAATGTCACAGTTCTTAATGATGGTTTTCATGAAACATCTACAAGAAACATTAATTTAAAATTAATTAAGTGGTCTAAATATAGTATTGCAATTGCTTTTCTTATTGCTAATCATAATTTTGACTATTCTGATTCCTTGCAGTGTTATATTGATCTAGTAGAATTAATTAAACAAGCAATGCAAATGTCTCTTCCTTCTAATCAGGCTCCTTATGATCGGCCTTCGCGGCCAGTAAGCAGATTCAATAGAAGGCCACCTTTACCTTGGTGGAATAATAAATGTAGAGAAGCAGTTTTAAACTGTAAGAATGCTTATTTGACCTTTAAAGTTGATCCTTCGGAATCGAATTATATTGAATTCAAAAGGTTACAGGCTGTTAAAAAACTAATTTTAAAAACTGAAAGACAACTTAGCTGGAAACAGTTGGGTGAATCTTTTAATCGTTCTACACCATTGTCTAGAACAGGGGTTCCCAACCATTTTTTGTCTACTGCCCACTTTAAGAATAAATTATTTTTTAACGCCCCCCTTTTTAAACATACTTTAAAACCGCTAAGTACTTATAACTAATTATTGAAACGCAAATTTATAGTATTCGGACAGAGTATCTTTTATTGAAAATAAAACAAACATAATCAATTCTTATATAAAAACTAATGTGAAGGTTGAATCTGATGCTGTTCAATAAGTTTGTTGATATCAGGTTCCAATTTACTCAAAAACAGCCGCAAGTCGCCACGTTCGGTAACACGCAAACGATTTCTCTTTTTAGTAAGCAGCGTTGCCACAGCACTAAATCCACGTTCACACAAATATGACGATGGGAATGCTATCAAAAATCGTTGAACAATTGACCACAATCCAGGGTACAATTGCGGGATCGGTTTTTGTAGCCAAAATTCTTGATATCCATTTTTGAACTTGATTTTTATTTCTTCGTTTGTTGTCAATTCTATAAGTTCTTCTTCCAGCTGAGGTGACATTGCTGTGTTGACATTTGAAAACGGATCCAACACCCAGTCTGGTATTTCCAAGTTTAAAATGTCCTGGTATCGTTCGGTGAAGTCAATGTGGAGGTTTTCCAAATGTTGGCAGTAGGCAAACAAGTCGTCGTTACTGCAGTATACTGATAAATTCGGAAAATTGTGAAACTCACGTCTGCCCATATTCTTTTTGTGCAGAAGCAGTTTGGCTGCGAAAGCAGCAACGACATTTTTTGTTTTAATTAAATTTAGTTCATCGCCTTGCAGTTGGAGGTTCATGTCGTTGAACATTTTATACAGGTCTGTCATGTAAGCTATATCATTCTTTGATGTTATGAGCTTGTTGCGCAGTTCTGTATCTTTAGTTTCCAAGAACTCTATCATAGAGTCAAACAGGTTGTAAAATCGAATCAGACAATTGCCTCTTGACAGCCAACGAACTTCAGTATGTAGCAACAAACGGTTGAAATCTTCGTCATTAGTAACACAAAGCTGATGAAATAATCTATCATTCAAAGAGCTGCTACGGATTTTATTGACTGCTTTGATGACATATTGCAGTGATTGAAATAGTCATTCACTTAAGTTTCTAGCAACCAAATGTTGTCTATGAATAACGCAATGTATAGCAAGGACATCTGGAATTTTATTCTTTAAGTATGCTATGAAGCCTTTATGGCGCCCTGTCATAGCGGGAGCGCCATCCGTAGCAACTGATATAATATTTTTCAAAGGAATCTATTTCTCTTCACAAAACTTTTCCAATGTATTGAATATGGTTTCGCCTTTTGTATCTGTCTCCAAATTTCTGGCAATAGTTCTTCACGTATTTTCTCATCTTTAATAAACCTCACGTAAGATAGCAACAACGCTTCATTAGTTGGTAAAGTGGACTCATCGAGCTGAATTGAGAATTGACTAGTCCTCAGATGATTGCACAATGATTCTTCAATGTTTTCAGCCATTTCATCAATTCGTCTTTGCACAGAATTATTACTCAAAGGATTTTTTCGGATAATATCTGCGGCCGGTTTATGAAGCACAGTAGTTATTACTTCCTTTATTGCTGGCAAAATTAACTCTTCTCCGATGTTGTGTGGTTTGCCTTTTTGAGCAATTAACAAAGAGATATTGTACGAAGCTCGAAGTCCGTCGTCATCTTGCTTAGCAGCCGCCGAAAATAGTTTTGATACACTTGGCTGAGTATTATGCTTCTTCTCTAGGTCTTGAAAATATGCTACATTCTTTTCTGTCTTATCTGGATGCATTTTATTCAAATGATCTTGCAGTCTTGAAGGCTTCATTGCTTCGTTCGAAAATGTTTTTAGACATAGAAGACACAAAGGCGACGACGGGTTTGTGGGATTTTCAATAAATCCGAATTTAATATATTCCGCAGAGTATTGCCGTCTCTTCTTTTTTACTTCCGACATTGTTTTGTTTTAAGAAATACGTAAGTGTTGAAATCAAGTACTGCTTATCTATTATGCGCGAAACCGCAAATGAAAATAAAATAAATTTACGTCGTTTATATAGGATTGCATAAGCAGCACGCACCAACAGGAATAAGACAAACGTGCATAAACTCGTTTATCTCATTCGACGCCCAATCGTACTCGACAAGCAAGAACAAGTATTATAGAACCAGCCGATTGGTATAGGAATGTACAATTCGGATTATTTAACAAAAACTTGTTAAAACATGATTGCCCGCGGTCTTTTATATCGAACCGAGTTTGAGCTATATCTTAATTAATATTAGTTGATGTTCACAAGATGTAGTCGAGAGTCGAGAGCTCAGTCGGTGTCTAAGAGTCTTCCTAGCTAGGTAGATGAAATTATAAATCGACCCCAAAGCCCTACACAATGCCCCCTTTTTTTTCTGGGTCTCTTACCGCCCCCCTTTAGGCCTGCAGCGCCCACAAGGGGGCGTTATCGCCCACGTTGGGAAAGACTGGTCTAGAATATGGTATTATATTAAAAAGTTTAATAAAACATTTGTTCACAATAATACATCTGTTGTGAACTCAAGTTGGGCTAATGAATTTTTGTCTAAATTTACTTCTGACACAGTTGAACTACCGCTGACTTCCCAGTCATGTAGTAATAACTTTGTCTTTGATTATCTTTCTCGACCTTTTACTTTAAAAGAGTTAGATTCTGCTATCAATTCTAGGAAAGATACTACATGTGGCTTAGATTCTATTCCATATAAGTCTCTTAAAAATATGAACCCTGTGTGTAGACAAGTAACATTAAATGTTTTTAATACTTTATGGTTGTCATCTGTTATCCCAGACGATTGGAAAGTGGACTGTCTAGTACCTGTTTTGAAACCTGGCAAGATGCCACACAAAGCTGACTCCTACAGACCAATCGCTCTTACCTCATGCATGAGTAAAGTATTTGAGCAACTTATAAAAAATAGACTAGAATTTTACATAGAAAGCAACTGTCTCTTACTCAATCAAATCAATTTGGTTTTAGACGTGGGAAGTCTTCAAGGGAGAGTATTGAACATCTGCAATTAGATATTTTCAATTCTATTAAAAATAACAATGTATTGATAGGTGTATTTTTTGACATTGTTGGTGCATTTAATAATGTTAATCATCACATTCTTGCTACAGAATTAAGGTCTCTGGGTATTCCTGAAAAAATAGTGCAATGGGTGTTTAATTTCTTACATGGTAGAAAAGTATTTGTTAAAGTTAATAATAATACTACTTTATTAGGTCCTAGATTTAGTTTTAAGGGTGTATGTCAAGGAGGAATTTTAAGCCCTCTCATTTTTATATTATATATTCATAAATTAAATATTATTTTGGGTACGAAAGTATCGAATTTGCAGTATGCAGATGATTTAGTTATTTATGCTTCTGGGTCAAATGTAAGAGATTTGGTGTCATCTGTGAATGAATCACTGGAAAAGCTTCATTCATATTTTTCATATTTAAATTTAGATATAAGCACAGAGAAGAGCAAAGTGGTGGTTTTTAACAAAATTCGTCCTTTTAATGTAAGCTTATTTTATAATAATTCTATCTTACCTGTTGAAAGTTGTGCTAGGTTCCTGGGCATAATTTTCACCAATAATTTATCTTGGACTAAGTATGTGAATTCCATTGCAGACAGGGCTTCTAGGGCATTTAATGCTTTAAAGGCTCTGGCTGGTACAGGTTGGGGAGCTGATCCTAAAATTTTATTAATGTTATATAAATCCATAGTTAGGAGTCATTTCGAGTATGGCTTCCTTTGTTATGCTTCAAATAAAAGGTTAGTGAATAAGTTGGATGTCATTCAAAACAAAAATCTGAGGCTCATTACTGGTGCTATGAGAACAACTCCTATTGTTTCTTTGCAGGCTGAATGCCTTACACCTCCTCTTATTTTAAGATTTAAATACCTTAAATTTCGGTTTTTACTTAATATAATTTCTATGTCCAATCATCCCCTCTTTAGAAAAATACTGTCATTTTACAATAGTTTTTCACCTATTAATGAATCTGCTCCATATATACTTCGTGATTTTACTGATATTATACAATATGATCAGCAATATACTATTCACAAATCTATGAATACTTTATCCTGCTATAATGGCACTTATGATAGTAAATTTGGTAATTTGAACATCAATATTAAAGAAACGATGAGTAGTAAAGAGGAGGTATATGAGCTTATATCCAGATATTTTGGATTTCGCCACATTTACACTGATGGTTCAAAAAAGGAAGACAGAGTATCTTCTGCATTTTACATACCACATCTTAAGATTGGTCGTGGTTTTCCACTTCCTGCGCCAGCCAGCGTATACACTGCAGAATGCTACGCAATTGTTGCTGCACTTCAATTTATCATGGACAATTCAGATAGATCATTGAAATGGTTGTTGATCTCGGACAGTATGAGTGTTTTGAAGGCATTGCAGTCTAGATCTTTGGACGCCAAAACTTCTTTCATAATTTATGAAATCAAGAACCTATGGTGGAAGCTGCATGAGAGGAACATTGAGATAAAGTTCATGTGGACTCCTTCTCATATTGGTGTCGCAGGAAATGAAGATGCTGATTTTTTGGCTAAAATTACCGTTGACACTGAATTTGACACTAGTGACAGTTTACCTCAGGTTGCCATTCCTTACACAGATTTTTATTCTATCATAAAAAAGAAGCTAAAAGAAGAATGGAAGTTATATTGGACAAATATTCTGGAAAATGGAAAAGGCTTATGGTACGCGTCGATTAATCCAGATTTTCTTTCCATTCCTTGGTTTTCTCACAGCGAGAACTTTGTAGATAGAAAGTTTTATTCTACATTGTCTAGACTCAGATTTGGCCATCGTTTAAATGCACACCTCGCTAGAATGAAAATTATTTCTTCATCTTCTTGCAATTTTTGTAACACAGGATGTGATCAAACTGCAGATCACATAATTCTCAGCTGTCCTGCTTTTGCAGTGGAAAGACTGTTATTGATTGATGATTTGATTAATATTTATGAAGAATCTGAGAGCGTCCCGCGTGCCCTCTATGAAATTTTACGAAATTACAAGACTTACATGCCTTTATACAAATTTATACTGAGAAGTATAAATGAAATTTGATAGATTATGATCACAAGGAAAAAAAATATCGGATGTGACGGCTACGGCCCATTGAATATAAATCAGACTTGGCTTCGTCCTTCTTTGAAGAAATACAACAGACATGGCATTAGCCTTTTTTGAAATTACATCAGACTTGGCTTTGGCCTTTTTATTAAAGATATGACAATGAAACAAAATACCCTCGGAATTGAATCCATTCCAAAATATGACCAGGCTGTATGGCTCTGTCCTTTGCCTGCCTATTGGCGAATTAAAAAAACAACAACATCTGCACGGGTTTTGGATTGGGTTTTTGAACGAATGATCTGCTATCAGATTTGACATATGATACCATTCACTTACATTTTGAAAGGACTTTCCTATAACATTGGGTAAGTTTTTGATTAAAATAAGTAAACGCAAAGCCCCATTTAACCTGATTGAAAATTTCCCATGTGACACCTGTCTTTCATACACTAAGTTCGTTTTTTTTTTATTTTCGAACTCTTACACACTGGAGTGGCACTTTTTGAAGGCAAGTTGGACAGTGAAGTTATAAATATTGTTTTATTTTCTGAAAACTGTTTCCTTTATATATTATATTGTCTAATATAAGTGGGATGTTAAGTTTGATAGTAGAGATGTATGAGAAAGAATGAGGAACACTTACACGTTAAACATATATTTATAGGTGTCTGATAATGTTTTATTCAGTATCCACAGCTTTACTAAAAGAGGTAGGGGATTCATTTCATGATCAGCATCATTATTATTATCAGAGGTACTTGTATTTAAAATAACGACTGGTTGGACAACTATGTGTGCGGTCAATTTGCATTCTTCTTCTTCTTTTACGAAATGAAATGAGATGAAATAAAATAATCACGTCTTCTTCCATTCATCTTTCTCTTTGGTTTAGTTTACTGACAGTTGACACATGTCCATGTCACCCTGACATTTTATGAAAGGAATTTGTTTGTTTCTTCTAGAATAAAATAGAATGGAATCACAATCAATAGAATTTCGTAAAGAGAAGTTAATGTGAAGTTAATTAATACTCATAACAATGTCTAACGTGTTTGGGCTTATCGTATCAGGCCGGCTGGTGAGTTTAGTAATCCATTTTTACGTGTAGTATTTAGTTACAAGTTCATAGAATTATATTTCCATGGAGGAGTTAAACGGTGTTTAATATGTGTTTAAAACAGGTTCAAACAGACTTCGTTCCGATGTCGGAGACACAGTTCCTGATGACGATCACGGAGGCGGACACTATCAACCACGCGGTGGTGTTCCTCACGGGGGTGGCTCCGCTCCCGCTGGGCACCGTGGGCATGGTGTACTGGAGTTGGCCCGACCGCTCCGCGCCACCCAACTGGCAGCTACTCGGACACATCTCCAACGCTAAACCCTCGGCTATATTTAAAATCAGCAACTTAAAGAAGCTTCATGAATTATCTAGTAAGTCTCTCATGGCATGTAAGTTGTGTTCTGTCATAATGTTATTGTCCTATGTTGTATGGCAAAATAACTGATGAATGAAGGAAAGAAATGTTTATATGGTGTTTCAGCTGAGAACAAGTTTATGAGTGCATTTGGTCAGCAGCAGATCTGTCATGACGCACAGATTGGCCTCTCCATAGAGCCTGATGACAATGTACACCTGCTTGCCTCCTCAGTTGTGAGTATCACTTTTATTTTTTAAATCTATGAAATGAAAATTATTTATTATACATAGATGAGGAAACTAAAATATCTGAGATAATACAACTATTTCTTCGAAGACTTGCTATATATATAGAGATATATTGCCAGATGAACACACCAACTGTATGATTCAAACTAAGTAATGCTTGTACCATGAAATGGACTGAGGTCAATTCCAGATCCAGCCATATTATGAAAACATTTCTGAAATTTTGCAAGACAGGAATCATACCCACAAAAATTTAAATTCCAAAAAGCCACTTAGTTTGAAGATGTTAATAAATTAGAACCTACCACAACCACAACTAATTATTATTTATGTATGGAATATACATTCAATATATTTAAAATACTGTTTTCAGGCGCAGCAGCAAAACAACTACATAACTTTTGCCCAAAAGATGTTAGAAAACCTAGTGAATTTTGTGGCGTCATTCTCAGTGACGCAGGAGCAGATGACACCGACACCAGGCATTTCCTACATCCCGCTCAGCACCCTGCACACCTGGTACCAGAACTTCGAGAGGAGACTGCAGCAGAATCCTAACTTTTGGAAACATTAACACTTGATACTTGATAGCTGGTACATGTCAAGTTTCACTATAATAATACAGCAGTGACCAGGTACAGGTAGCTATGCTTGGAGCCGAATGCTCAATAAGCAGCATTGTTTTTTTATAGCTGTATATCAAGAGCAGACTTATATAAGTTGAAAATAAGATAATACTAATTTACTACAAGCAGACCACTCCCAACAAGGGTAAATTATCCTTAATATTATTGTAAGTGACAACTAGAACATAATCTGTTCTGTAGTTTCTAAGATAAGCTTTAACAGGACTCATTCCTGTCACATGGCTTTATTTAAACTAGTGGTCTATAGTTGCTGTTGGTTGCCTGCTTCATGTGTTCCCTGAGTTGACAGTTGAGCTATTACAACTTGTCCACTAAATATCCAATGCAATAATCATATATCAATGGACTAATAAAAAATATTTGATGAAGTATGATATAACATCTCTTGAATGTGAAAATGCACTGTTTAGTACAAGAGCTTGTGTTTTGGACGGTATAATGTATATAAAAATATTATCTGTGTTGCGTCAATTAATATTGTAATACATTGCAATAATTGTTTCCTGTGGAAACAAAGTGAAGCACTGCTCAGATGATAGGTTTGCAGAGATGTAATGCTTTCAGTGCGAACTATTTGTTTGATGTGTTGACTGCAATTCATAAAAAATCTTATCTCTGCATAGTAGATATGAAGACTGTTTAATAATATGTTTTGTAATAAAGTATTTTATTGTGAGATCAAACATGTATTTATTTTTGCTGTACTTTACCCCAATAGTCGAAAGTAATCGTAATATATACTTTACACTGTAACTATATATTTTCAAAATTGTGAGAACTTCAAACAGTAGTATTGGTGGGATGCACAATCAGATATAAATAAGATAAAAACATTTTAGACTAGTATCTTATATCTTCTATGTAATAGACTTCTCTGTTACTATTTCACAAATAGTTGAGGTATTAAATGATTGCGTACCTGCCGCTCGCCTCCTGCAACCGAAGTGAACATGTATGTTCCATAGAATCCAGATTTCTATTTCGTATCTAGAGCATATTATTTTTCATGTCACTTCCTTTATCCAGACTATTAGGTCAATGAGACAAAGTCTGGCAAGGCAACCTACTCCATCCGGTACACAGGTACAGTCAGCTAAACTAAATAAACCACATCTTGTAAATAAGTTGACGATATTTATTTTGGCGGAGGACCGTTATGTGTGGAAATCATTGGGGAGGCCTATGTCCAGCAGCGGACGTCTTTCGGGTGATAGTATAGTCTTTATTTTGAAACTGTGTTATCTGCGCTACGTTTTATCATAGATTTTAGTGAATCTTATAAATGTATATGGTAAATACGGCGTATGCGTTGACGATTATGCTATCGATTGGCATAAACATTACTATTCGTTATTGGCAGCTTCATTTTGTGTTTCCAGCTTAAATTGTGTAATATACGAAGTATACTAGATGCGAGCTGATTGGTGTACATAAATATTATTATTTTATGTAGCAAATGTAAATAAGACAATTTGTATACAAAATCGACTTTAATATAAGTGGTCATTAACAATGAAATAACATAACAACATTTTTCTGAACACTACTATAAAGGCACTTACTTATTAAACAAAAACAGCGCGGCCCACGAGCCGGCCGCGTGCGCGCGCGCACGGTGCCATTCTAATTTGTACTTTCCCCTAAAGAACAATGGCCAGGGAATCCGGGAAATACGTCGTAAATTAAAAAAACTTCTACCAGCATTACGAAAAAATTCACGTGCTGCTAGTCCCGCCATTTTACCGCGAACGACAGACATGGAACCAAATTAAAATAAACTCATTAACGTAACAAAAGAGTGCTTTTTATAACTCAAATGAAATACCCTATTCGAATCCAGCATTCTTTTTGCGAGTAGATGTAGAAAAATAGGAAAAACTAAATTATTTTAAGCTTGACGCCTAAACCAAATTGGTACCATGAATGGGCTTTGCCCTTTATAGAAAGTTTTTTGACCCCTTACCTACAACAAAGCACTTCTCTTTTGGAAAATACTTCGTAATGCCATTGTACAACTTTTAAAACTTCTATAAATATGGAGAATAACAACAATCCAATGTTAGTTTAATACACAAGTTAAGTTGTGTAATGACTCCAGTCTTTAGGAATAAAACTCTTCACACAAAATAATTACTGGCCAGTAAAGTCCAATAGTAAATACAGAAGACCCTTAACACAATATGAGAGATGCGCGCGCCACTCAATTGTTCATACCCAAGCCCTCAATATCAACTTGGTGCTGCGGTCACTACGATCGATGTGTTGTTAACTATACCTTCTCGTAAACAGCATTTACTTGGTCATCAACATAAATAACTCGAGTTCCGAGGATCATCACAGCCATTACAAACTTCAGAAGGCATACCGTGGTCCTACAATAACAAAATTAACACAACAATGGTCTTAGTCTACCGTGCATTCACAACATGTAGACCATGGAAGTCGCGAATATATTTAGCGTTCAACGCTAATGCGAACGAGCGATGCATAGGTGCCGCTCACCCCGTGGCTCGAGAGGGAGGAGCCGTGGTGGCGGCCGACGCCAGCAGCGCCGGGTCAGCGGTGGTCGTGCGTGAAGAAGGGGTGGCGCAGCGCGTCGGCGGCGGAGGCGCGGCGCCGCGGGTCGGGCTGCAGCAGCCGCGCCGCCAGCGCGAACGCCGCGTCCGGGAACCCCGCCACGCTCGCGCTCGCCTCGAACTCCTCCGCCTGGAAACTCATTCATTATTCAATACAAGTACTCAGTCTTCTCACAATATAATATAATATCGCCAGACGACAAACTAGTGTGATCAGCCGCAGTAAGCATGTAAGCATTTTACAGAACGCAGTGCGCTTTCGTTTGCCTTGATTACACGTAAAGAATAAAATGGCAAGATAGTGCTTTCGGCTAAATGCTCGGTAGGTATAAAGTAGGTTATATTTACCGAACACTCAGCCCGAGAGCACTATCTTGCCATTTTACTCGTTACGTGTAATCTAGGTACTTCTATAGTGTAAAGTAGCGGTCACCTTCCGAGTTTCATCCCTGCACAGGCACTGCTCGGTGGGCAGGCGGCAGCGGCGGCAGGCGGCGGCGGCGGCGGCGGCGGGGGCGGGCGGGGCCGCGCCGCGCAGCCGCGCCGCCAGCTTGCGCAGGCACAGCCCGCGCCGCGGCGAAGACATCACCACGCGCCGGCCTGACAGGTCAAAATGGTTCAACATTGTACTCGTACAGGGCAGTAGGCAGATTTAGTAGAATATGATTTCAATTTTCGTTAACTTACGGGCATTTTACATTATCATTTATCTGTATCATAAATCTAGGAGGTCCCATTAGAGTATATTATTATTGCTTCCGACATAAAATAATTGCTTTATTTTTTTTCGAAGGTACAATTTAGTTGACGATCCCCTCTACAACTGTTTCACATGATCCATATTTTTAGGGACACCGATTTCTATCGGCGCCAGAACTTACCGAGCGACTCCGCAGCCCTCTGCAGGGGTTCGGTGCCGATGAGGTCCGCGAGCTCGGCCAGCGCGGACACGTCGTCGGCCGCGCGGAAGAACGGGTACCGCGCCGTCAGCGCGCTGGCCAGCACCACGCCCGCCGCCCACGCGTCCACCGCGGTGGTCTGGTGCGGGTACTTCAGCAGAACCTGATACCAACGCATTCATCTTCACTATATCACATCATGTCACATATTTCGTACTTTCTTTTAATTTGGTGTAACCTCCGGCGGCCGGAAGCCCTGCGTGCCGGCGCGCGGCGCCCGGGCGGCCGGCCGCGCCGCGCACGCGCCGCACACGCCGCCCGCCGCCGCGCACGCGCAGCCGCCCGCCGCCGCCGCCGCAGCCGCCGCCGCAGCCGCCGCCGCAGCCGCCGCCGCCGCCGCAGCCGCGGCAGCCGGCGCGCACGCACGCGGCGCGGTCGCACGCGCCGCCGAACCCACTGTAAGGTCGAGAGCGACGCGCTTCGCGTTCGGCAGACAGTTCTCCTGCTAAACAAAATTACGACTTCAAAGAATGGCTTCAGCACCTTCAGTAAACCGATTGCAAGTTCAGTGAGTCGATTCAGAACGTTGCGAGGTATCTGTATCGATTCAATTAGACATTTTCTCGTTTCGAACACGATCATTGAGAGCCATTATTCATAACCGAAAAGAAGATTCCATACGACTACGCAACCGAATGGTTCGATTCGACCACTCGCTGTGTTTACATAGTACATTTCATAATGCAAATTTCAATTAATAACCGAATCGGTCGATACGAGACATGTCGTAAGGTTCTAAATCAGGGGGCAGGAATGATAGAACCAATGAACATTTGAATAGGCATTAGACCCAAAGTTAACATGTCATACCGCGTCATGCGGCCGCTTGCGCGTGCCGTTCGAGTGCGCGGCGGGCGGCGCCGCCGGCGCGGGGCACAGCCGCTGCGCGAGACCGAAGTCCACTAGCAAGTACCTGAACAATACAACATCCAAATTAAAAATATGTTGTAACAGAGTTGCGTAGTTTGCGAGAAAATGAGTGGAGTTTTTGATAGTTAACACTTCTATTAAATTTTTGTTATATTGTTTTATATGACTGTAGTCATTAAAAAGATGGCACACCTCTTATTTTGTCTATCGTATAGGAAGTTGCTGGGCTTGACGTCGCGGTGTATTACGCCGAACGAGTGCACGTGACGCAGCGCGACCAGCAGCGCGCGCATGTACTGGCGCAGCTCGCCCGCATCCATCTCGCCCACATACTCCTGCCATTGAGACACGCCACTTGAGATACCTATCATACTCTTTAACATCAATAACTTCAACAGATGGCTGAAGCACACAACATTATAAGAGTTCCGATTAAACATAAAGCAAATGAATAGGTATTAGCTTAAATGCCAATCCTTTCATCCTGTGCCAACAAATATAATAAATGGATGTTATGAAATAGTGGTAAAAAACAAAATAATAATTTAAACAAATAAGGAACTAACCGAAAACTTTGTATGAGGTATATAGGGCATAATAAAAACTATAGTGTCCAAATGGCGCAAACACAATTCCACTCCTATGACATGGTCCCTGCCGCTGAAAATATGTGCACATGCATACAGTTAAAACAAATTATAGTATAACATAAAATGAAATAACTAAAAGAATACCAATGAAATTTTACGAGGATATATTTTAATGACCATAAAGGAGTTTTCGTGTATGTAAAATTCATATGAGACAGTGTGCAGAAATGAATATGTTCTGGGGCTTTGAAGTGTATAGCAGGAGCGGACACAACAGACGGTTTTCTTAGGGATAATGATCTAACTGACTCTAAGATACAGTGGGGCCCTCATATCACAGTTTTAGTAAGACAACTTAGCTCCACTGCCTATGACGTTAGGAAAATTAGACACCTAACTGATGTGCATATCGCATGAAATAATTTTATGTAATTAAAAATATTATGATACTGATAAAATCTTTTTTACAGGCATAGTAATCAAAGAGGGCAAACCCCATGTCCTGCAGGCATCGCAGCTCGTGCTCGATGCGAGCGGGGTGCGCGGTGGGCACCAGGTGCTTGATGGCGAACCAGCGCCGCTGCGCCGCGGGCAGCGCGCCATGCTGCCGCAGCGAGCCCAGGTACACCGAGCTGAATGTGCCCTCGCCGATCTTGCGGTGCACTTCGAATATTTTGTCCAGTTTCGGAAGTTTTTGTAGCAATTCACTGATTTGATGTTCTATGCATACGTAAATAATAAAAACTTTTTTGTAAAGGTTTCAACAACTATTACTAATTATCTACACGTAGATGTACTTAGGCATAGATATCGATCCTACTCTACGTAGGTAGGTAGGTCCGTTTTGAGTTTTACATTTATTAGAGCTAACAAAACCTAACCTAAATGTATTCTATTTTAACTAATAAACATGCTACCATTGAATATATTTCGAGGCTTGCTACGATAAATTAGCAATTATTACATTATAATGCATCATTGTAGAAATAACTTACTTTCAACATCATCCTTCGAATTACTGGATTGGTCCTCGTTTCTCTTTTTGAGTATTTCGTTGAGGCCATATTTACGTGTTTGTAACACTTCCTTCTGAACTTTAACTTCTATTCCTCTAATTCTAGACATAACTTATTTTTTTAAAGCATACCTATTATTTTATAAAATCGTCATCATTTCATTGCTAAATATTATTATTAGTAGAAAAAATAAACGGCAAAGACAGTACAACACAGTACAAGAAGTGAGTGAATGAAATGAATGCAAATTGCAAAAGTACTTGTTTTTTTTATAGGTAGGCTACAAAATAGTGCTATTTTTGCCAGTGTCGAGTATTTCTTAATATTTGTCATAAAATTATATGTTCCTGTGAAGATAATGACTCGGCTAAAACCTCAATAATTGAACATGACTCATAGGGAATCCCGACGACTGGTGTACGCCTTAAACGACTGCAGCCAGCACCCGGACAAGTCGACTAATTAGCTGCAGTCGTAGGTTGAGATTGTCTCACGCCTAGCCACCAATATCGAGTTTTCTAAAATCTTTGAATGCCTATTTATATCTTTTTAAAAATAAAGCAATGTTTCCTTTATGTAAAATTTGCTATCTCCAGTATTTGGAAAAGTTGCGGTTAAAATAATCCATCTGTAAATTGGCAGGGTTAACGATTGTAATAAAAATAAAAAATATATCAACAAGACATCATACTTGTAATGCTTGTATTGCCTCCTTCTTCTCCCTCTGTTGGATGAGCCTGCACCATCTCGGGGTAATGCACGATTACACACAATGTGCCCAAGTGATTGCTAGTACCCAAAGTCTTAAATAAATAAAATTAAAAAACGCACTTTGCACTGGCTGAAATCGCATTTGGTTAAAATTTATAAGTTATTTTATTGTAATAAATAAACGTGTAAGCACAAGGAGAAGTAAGGCTTACAGTAATTTTCGTTACCACGACATAAATCTAAATAATGTTTGCTCGGAAGTTTGCATATAATAAAAATACGCTAAGACTGGTAAGTTTTACATGTTAGTGTGTACCATATCTCGTATTTTCTCAAAAGTATTATTTAGTTTGGTTTTATATAAATGTTATTGTAATAATTATTTAAATTAAGTACTTGCTTAATTGTTTAGTGTTAGTATTTAATGTTTTGAAAAAAACATATAACCTGATAGATCAGTCCTTGATATATTGTCAAACTTCAGGCAAATTATGTGACAAAACCGCCGAAACCAGAGATCCCTAAGAACCCACTAGCTGGCGTATACTCGGCAACAACTCAGAAGGATAATGGAACAGTGTATGACAAGAAACCTTTCAAGTTAATATTGGAGGCTGGCAAAACATATTCATGGTGCCTCTGTGGACGCTCCAAGTCACAGCCACTCTGTGATGGAACACATAAAGATATTTATCTTAAAATCACGCAGAGGTATAATTTATTAACCTAAGAAAATACATTTTTAAATTTATGGTTTTCAAGTAATTTTATATTGACTGGTATTTTGTTCTTACAGGCCTGTGAGGTTCACAGTGGAAAAATCAAAAGAATATTGGTTATGCAACTGTAAACAGACCAAAAACAGACCATTTTGTGATGGTACACACAAACAGAAGGAAATCCAGGAGACCCACATCCGCGTGTAGAGCCTATCAACTGGGAAACACTGCTTATAGCCAAATACACATATGTTACTCAAATTTGAAGTCCCACTTAACTTGTTGAGACTATATCCTGCATTTAGTGTATGACATTTCAAAGATGCTTCTAAATTTGAATTGCGTCTGAGTATTTGGCAGTTAGACTAGTTGTTAAAAATATTATTTAAACTTTGGTAACTAGCTTTTCAAAGCTGTTAACATTGAAGATTGAAATTATTATTATTTAGTTTAGGGACAATGTTATAGGTGTTATAATTCTTACTAAGTGATAATTATTGTTTGATAAGATTACAGTACACAAACAATATACAAAACAATCTATAACAAAATATGAAATTCCCTCTTTACTAACATTAATCTTTTTATACTTGACATTCTCAACGAGGTTGACACACCATTGCTCAGATTCCTTGAACACTTATAATTGTGATTATATACTCTTGGATTATAATGCATGCTCCAGACCTTCTGATCCTAAAACATCATATCCTAAAGCCTACTATACACCTGATCCTATCATCCTAATTAGGATTTTGGATGTTTGATTGCCCTAAACATATCTGATAATTAGGATAGGATACGAAGGTGTTGAACCTGTTTACTTATCGGATAATTTGATCCTGATTAGGATACGACGGGAAGGAGGAGAACGTGCTGGCGACCTCACGCAACAGTGGAGCGTTCAGTGTAATGTAGGTATGCACAGGGCCTTAGCCAGGGATTCACTTCGTGATCGTGCTCTGTACCATAGACAATAAGCAACAACAACAATCCGAAAATATTTTAGAAAGTAGGTACCTTTGTATGAAACGTTGGATTAGCTGAGGCATTGGGGGGAGGATGGTTTGAACTCCCAAAACCCCTCCTGCCTAGGGCCTTCGGTGTGGGTGTTATCTAATTACGTAACCTTTTACAATATGATTGCTTTGCATTAAAACAAAACAGGTATTATGTATTGGAGAAAACGTACAGCATAGAATTGAAGAGAGAGAGAGCAGTCTTGCATTTCTTCAGTATTATTGAACTAAGTTTCTCTCATACTCACCGACTCATTTGGTAATTCTGTTATGAGGACGGGCGGGTAGTCCAGTGTCCGTGTCTTGTGTTTCGTTCAAATAACATGAAAACGTTTATTTCATATTTCAAAGTGCATAAAATTTTACGCAGGAATTAAAATGAAATATTCTAAATTATCCACACTTTTTCTGGTAGGGGTAGGGGATTCGTTCCATCTTCATCAACATCATTACTATTATCAGAGGTACTTATATTATTTAAATTAACGAAGATATATTTTACTTGACACTGGCAAAAATGGCTATATTTTGTAGCCAATCCGAATAATGGCTATAGTCAATGACCTATAGTGATGCCAAATTGAAAAAAAAAACATAAAAAAGACAGCACATCTGTCAAGTTAAGTGTCGTGTCATGCGTGTCAGTCAATAAACCTTACATGCTCTGTGTTGTGTCAGTCAGCCAGCAGTAAGGCAGGTCGGCCGGTGTTTTTCTTGGTGAGGTCTCTATTTAGCGTAGCGTTATTTTCTCTATGCCCTTTATTATCCTTTATAACGCTGTACCATTGTTCTTTAGATATAAAGTTATTACATTCTTACGTCCCACCGATTCGTTTATTCAAATGTTCTGTTATGTGTGCGTATGGTGCAGAGAGCGACGCCAACCGGGGAGGCGAGACACGGCTCAATATCTTATTCGAATCAGCAGCATTAGCAATAACACGCGGCCGCGATGGAAGAGCAACCGAAACTGTTCACGCGTGAGGAGCTGAAGTCGCGGTGCACGCGGGAAGACGCGATCCTCATCATACACAACGAGGTGTACGACGTCACCAAGTTCCTCGTAGAGGTCAGTCCGAGAACTTTGTCCTCAGTTAGGTACTTATTTAAATGATGGGAAAAAACACCAGGCAATAATGACGATTGCTGGGTGTATTTTCCCATCATTTCAAAAATTTCCTTGATTTCTTATTAAATTAACTAAGTAAATAATTTCTTCGCTAACTGTATTGAAACTTATAGTTTTAATTATGTTGTTAATATGCCCCCAACATGTTAAGTAGTCAATTTAAATGAGTGACTGATTTGAATTTTATCAGAAATTAGAAGATAAAAGTATACCTACTACTTATCAAGGTGTGTGTATCTTTATCTCAGTTTGTAGTGTACTTATATGCAAAGAACTACTAGTATACCAATGGGCTGACACTGTCTGACCTCGCAGATAGTGCTTAGGCACTTGTAAAATGCAAATGATGCTCATTGTTAAAATAGTTTGTTGGGGATGACTCTTCTTATTTAATAACTTTTGAGAATATTTTAGATTGAATCAACTTACTAATGTTTATTAATGTAGTTATGTTTAGTTAGTGATCAGCTTTCAACCATATTTTTTCATTTTTGGCGTAGCATTTCAACCTTCACCATATCTATTCAGCTGGTTCACAGTATTTTTTTCAGAGACTTTGCATTAACTTATAGCCCTTTATTTTCCAATGTTGTGATAATTTGTTTTTTATATTGCCTTGCATGAGTCTGTCATTGTCTGTCATTTTGAGATTTCTTTGCCTGCTTATTCAAATTTAAATAATTATCCCCAATGTCACCTTAGTATTGGATTACATAATTCATCATCTAACTTGATAACCACATTTTATAAAAATATAATATTGCACTAGATCATGAGCTATAGCTAATTAAATTAAACTCACATCTTTGCTAGAAACTCAATGGAGTGAGATATAAATCAATAGATAATACTACTTTATATAATACTGTACCCAAATCATTATTGTTGTTATCAAGGTTAGAACCCTACATTGTGCATGACTGACCCGACACACAATTGGCCAGCTTTGGTTAAATGTATTCAGTGTGTACATACATAAATAAAGGCTATTTTTGTATTTGCAAATAGTGTGAATAACTTGGATAAATTAGTAATTTGTACCACTGGGAAAAGACCTTAAACTTATTTATTTGGTGTATATTGACTGACAAATTACTGAACTTCTTGGGAACTTTAAAAGTCATGTTTCATCATTTGCTTTTATTGTCCTACACATGTATGCATGCATAATGGTTAATATTTCACCAAAATTCCACCAAAAAAACAAATTTTTCACAAAATTAAATAAAATTGAGGACCTTTCTCTTCATACACACCTAAAAATCCTAATTAGTTATTGTATTAAGTAATCTAGTCTGGCACTGCATGCAACCACTACAGAGGCTTCACATAATTACTTCACTCATTGACATTGTGACATAATTAAAGTGCTTCACTGTTCACACAAACTATGTGGGTAGGTATGTTAATTAATTCAATAATGTTCATGTTTTTGTATGGCTTTATTATCACCGATTGACATATTTATGGAGGTACTTACTACAACAAAGATTTTAAGTAATCTTGAAGGAGAGGGATAAATGTTTTCCTGGCTATTTATATATTTCAGTCTCAATTGCTCACTGTATGTATTACATACAATATTACACTTATACACCTATTAGAATCCTAAAATATATCTATATATACATAAAGGGCTTTGTCCTTTGGTATTTAGAGGGTGTTGTTATAGAGAGCTGAAAGCGCACACTGAAAACGTTGGTGGCAAAAACTAGTATACATTTAAATATCTGACAGTATTTATCAAATTGAATTAAAACCATGAATTCTTTTGATAAATTAATCAATGTAAGGGTTTTTTTTGCTGTATACTAAGATTACTCTTACTTACTAGGAAGCAATACTAGATAGACCATTCAATTTATTAGGTGTCGAAGCTGATAAGAAATGATATATTCACTCGACTTACTCATTTCACTCGACATCATAATTACAGTACGCATCATATATATGCCATGGACTCATCTTTGAATGCCGGCGTTCACTATGGGCCCGGGGCGCGGTTTCGCAGGGCAAAGTGTCAGGAATGTCAAGAGACGTTTAAGGCATCCTTTGGGATGCCGAAGCAATTAAAAAAGTCTTACCAAATGTTTTTGCCGTGCCATGCTAATAACAGTCAACAGTCTACCTATATAGCCAGATATTGCAAATCAAAGAATTGGTTAGTAAGTTTGTGGCCTTCGTACGATACTTTTTCGTACCTTATATTAGGAATCCAAACATAAAAACTCAGTTAGAATTGAAATAATACGTACCTAACTACTGAGCGATGTTTGTGGCGATCAATTGTTTAAAAATTAATGACCGTGATGCTGCATTAAATGATTTTACATCTGAAAAACCTTGTTAGCCTTGATGAAACTACCTGTTGCACTATAACAATCTGACAAGTCTAGAAACTACCTAACTCGTGTGTACGTGAAAAGTTTAACAAACAAGTGAACGTACTCACACTCTTGCGTACCTACAAACTGCAAACCCAAAAGCCGTTGCCAACCCAAGCAATATTTACAACAGGCCGCCTAACTGATCGCCTTTAGCCGAATAGCTCGTTAGCCGTTGAATGAAATCGCAGCGTGATCCAAGTTTGGTATCAACCAGTCTAGACCCCTTAACACTACCTAATTTTAAAGTACAATACTTTATCAAGTTTAGTGTTTCGTTCAAAAAGCGTCACTGTGGTTGAGCTGAATGGCGATTGGCGAAAGAAGTAATCTCATGTCTCGTGATCACATCAACATTACTTAGTTGCATCTAAATACAAAGAAAGAGTCGCAGTAAAGGAAGTGCGCATAGAGTGCTAAAAATTAAAGTCGATTTTTTATTGAAAACCGATGTGCTATTATACATATATTACAAGTACTTTTATGAGTGCTGGTGTACGAAAAAAAACACTGCTGGGCATAATGGTCGCTGTGATACTAATTTCGCAACGAAACCTAAACTGCATGTAATTTTTTACAAAGTAAATCCGGGCGGCGGCCTTGTTGTGCAACATAGTCGCCTAACAAAGACAGTGCCTTAATAACCTGCTGCTTTTCACACTGGTTCGTTTATAGTTATAATTTATTATACATAATTGAAAGTTATAGGTGCCGTCTGCTATAGAAGGTTCAATTAACCATGCACACAAAATTACAACGCAAACGAACATCTAGCTCAGGTACTTACAAGAAAACTCTCACTCGAAGATCTGAATGCATATGTACTTGTATATAGGGTGTAACAATAACAGAGTAAATGTTTTATTAGGCCTAAAAGTAGGTTATAAAGATTACATTCCCAAAGAAATAAATAAAATTATTAAACATTAAAAAATTACACCTGCACTGCTGTAAAAAATACTGTCTTGTGTTTTCGCTGGCACGCTAAGTGACAGTATGACGTGTTCCTATATAGCTTTATTTATTGTATAAATATTAGTATTATTTTAGCCATAGTACCATAAATTGACAGCTTAAGTGTTGTTGAGAATTTCCCGACCATGGTCTAGTCTAGCCACACACCTACCACATGGGATTACGATGAAGCATAGTTGCAAAAACCGACCCACTAGTTAGCAACATAAAACAAAGATCAAGGACAAAGTATGCAGCGTTTTTAGAAATATGACATTTTGATCACAATGCTTCGTGCCGTATAGGTGTGGCCGTATACATTCAAAATTATTAACTGCGGCGCGGCCGGCACTCGCTCGCACTTATCAGGCTATATCGGACGCCCAGGGTCTCAGAGCGTTGATCCATCCATCTGCCACCAGCTTCATTGTCACAGGGTCACCAGCCCCGACCCGCATCCCGCCGCAAACGTGTTTCATTCCACATTCGCGTGCTACTACTGCGCCTAATTGAACTTCGGCGATATTTCTTATGTACTGTAATCTCATGTTAAAAAGTACAACGGTAAACTGATGCAGATTCCAGACACGGTTAGGGATACAGGTGGCGCAAAAGTAATGACCCAATTTTTATTAAGTATTACCGAATTTTGGGGAAATCTTTGACACAGTGCAGGTTGTGTTTTTATTACAGACGTACTTCAGATGAATTGTTCCGCAAAACATTCCGCGTTCTTCAAGACTAAAGCGATCCACGTCTGTGGTGTAGGTATTTTACATTCGTCTACTCCACAACTGCCATTTTCAAGCTGGCAGGGGACGTTATTTGCAAAAATTACAGACAAATTTCTCTAGTGTCATTACTTATGCATTACCCTGTACTCATCACGTTACAAATGTATATTATATACATAAATATATTATGTAGATGAATTGTATAGGAACTGTATTGTGCTAGCGTTGTTGTTACATCTGTATAAGTAGCCGACAACCTTGCCTATAGTATTATTCGAATTAATGATGTAGGTACCTACTGTCTAGTTAACTATTGAAATTGGGTCAGTAGTTCGTGTTACTGAAGCGGGTTATTCTGTTACCCCCAAACATGACACAATCAATAGGTATTTACGTGATACCGAAACACTTGCATTAGGTTTTAAGGAAACAGGTAAGTTTATTTATTAAGTATATTTATCTAGATGAAATATAGCCTATAGCCGCTGAGGGACAATGTAGCTACATATTAGTGCAAGACATTTTAGAATCGGATCAGTAGATCCGGAGATTACTCCTACATGCAAACTAACAAACTTTACCTCTTTATAATGTTAGGATTATTAGTATAGATTTATAGCTTAATTATCTGTAAAATTGTACATCCAGAGTTGCATTTCAGTATTCGGGTGATAAGCAGGTACACAGGTAATGGTAGCGTTTTTTTTTATAATTTACTTCAAATGTACAAAAAGTTGAGCTATCTAACGCAAAAAGTTGAGTGTGACCTATAAATAAAAACCCCAGCACCATTACTCGAGTCGATTTTAGATGGCTTCATTTAAATGATTTCCGAGGCGCTCGGAATGCCATTAACTTCATAGTGGGGGATGGGATCGTGACTGGTGAGGAAGTGCTGGAATTTCTCATTTTATCCTGTCTGTTGAGGGAGGCATGCCGACCCTGCGCCCGCCGCGCCTCCTCCCGGGGCGTCGCGTCGCGCCGCTCTCGTTTCCTACATACATAATCTGTCTTACGAATTGAAACGAAATGTTAGACGTCATGATATTAGAACGCTCCATATCTTTCGATAGTATCCTAATTATTGGGTTAATTTGGATAATGTGTTGGGCAATCGGATGGCCTAAATTAAATTAGGACGTCCGATTGCCCTTATCCTATTTATTGTTGAATTGATAACTACTACCTATACTAAACCAGTGCTCCAGCATTAGTGCTTGTAAACATATTCTCATTCAAGGAGTTTTGATAGAAAATGTTGACAAATTCAAAGAGAGACAATTTTTTGGTTTTTATTACATCCAAGTACGCAAATTATTTTAATCACTAAGATACCTGCTATCGAATGCAGCCATGAAATAACTCCAGGCAATAATAACAAAAAGATTATTTCTTTTTTATGTGTTTAAATAAGACTTATTTCACAGATTGTATCGTGATTATTTTATGTTTTTACGTTCCCACGTTTCGGCTGCTTTACAGCAACCATGGTCACGGGAGGATTGAGGTGTTTGACGTCCTAGTGTCATAGTTTGAACTGGGTACCCTCATATTTAGTTGTTGCTTGCGGTTCGATCTACGCAAAAAGTGCTCACAGTGTTTTGAGGTCTTGCAATGGTGCACTTGGTTTTGGATTTAATTATGTTAATAACTGGATCCCAAGTCGGTGGTAGCACCCAGCCATCTTCCCTATTGAAATTAGGATGTTTTTAATTTCAATGGCCAAATAAGTCTTATTTCAACGTGGTGTAGTATTCGCGTAAATATAAGAGATCAATATCTTTTTTATTTATTAAAATGTTTACAAAACCAGCCGTTAAATTGGTGCAAATGAGCTTTACCTACTGTACCTTTACCTTTACTGAACGTAATTAATTTAGTAGCTACGAATGTACCTTTTAGCCTAATGCAATGCTAACGAACCTCAGGACACAAGGGCACCCGTGAGCCCCGACGTTCGTTGACATTAGGCTAAGACATGTTTAAAATGCCCTCTAATTTTGTCACAATGTGCTCGCATATCGATTACCTATATATACAGGCTGATTCAGAAAGGGCTATACAGGAATATACAGGCTGATATCTAAACCTACCTAGTCTAACTACTAAATAACTACTATATATATATATAACTTGTGCACTACCTCCTTGGTACGGTTAAGAATCAATATTGTGATATCGAAATTCTGACTTCACATAATGGTCAAATTAAATATGAATTCATGAGCCGCCGCCAGCTCGCTTAAAAAACACTATCTTATCAATTAACAGCAAGGTCACAGTCCGCGTCATCGGTCAATTATTTACCAATTCTTTACGTCATAATGTACCCTCTCGAAAACTATCCAGCTAGATGCGATGTTTTTAAAACAATACTGTAGGTACTTGTCTGAATCATTTTGGTGAAAATGTTGCTATGGACCATAGATATTTTAGGACCCCATGCCTTTTTAGGTGTGTCGACCTAAGGCTGTTTTCTGTTTTTTTTTTTGCTCCTGTACGAAGATACAATTAGCTTTTCTGTACGCGCGAGTTTCATCGACGACTCGTTGATAATAACACTCAATTTTGTGAACAGCACCCTGGTGGTGAGGAGGTGCTTCTGGAGAAGGGTGGCCAAGATGCTACCGAGCCCTTCGAAGACGTCAGCCATAGTTCAGACGCCAGGTAAACGTTGCTTCAACATTATTATTTGTTGGCTAGCCAGCATTGTAACAGTTACAGAGTTATTCTATTTGTTCTTTGTTAGTTATCTTTTCTTTTCTGTGTATTAGTCTTTATAATACAGGTACTCAGTATGAAACGTTTAGTGTCCTATTAAAGTGTTGTAACCTTATGTATGTTACTCACTTGTTCTCTGCGATACAAGCTTGTGCTCAGTGCAGAGGACACATACAAGTTCCAATATTGTGCTTACTTTTCGTAAATTCCAAAAAAATATTCAAATTTTTATATCTTTTTTTCTTACCTGGGACTTGGTCCGCGTCGTAAAATTGATATAACTTCTTAATTTATGAACTCATTAAAATAAATCGATAACAAAATTTTAAGTGAAACTCAACACAATGCATTGTTCAAAATCGCAGCTAAATCGGTTAATCCGTTCCTGAGATTAGCGCGCACAAACACAGAGACAAGACAAAAATTCTAACAATCATTGTTTTGGAATCTTTTGCATTGATAAAGACCCCCAATAATAGAATTTCTCGTATATCTTCCATGTACAGACAGCGATCAGTTACATTTTTATTATATGTATAGATTGCTCAAAGAGTAGAGCACTAATTTGTCAATTTGGGGTCGATTTGGATTTTTTGGGGTCGAGTCACCTTCGTCCGTAGGAGAATTAAGTACCCTCGAGATAACCTACACGTGACCCTGGGTGGTGCCAACCAGGTGACAACTCTACTGTTGGTAGGCTTCGGCCGTGGCTAGTCACCACCCACTGAACAAAGCCATGTCGCCAAGCGGCCTAGCCGTGTTCCGGCATGATGTTCGGTGTTGCCGTGGTGTTGCCATTCATGCATGGCGGGTCAGATCAGTTGCGCTGCATGAGCCTAGTGAATGTAGCGTCTCTATCTACTGCCGCCTTCATACCTAGGCAAGTATGCTCCATCGTAGATCTCATCGTCACTTACCATCAGGTGAGATCGAGATCAAATACTTGCCTATAATGTAATAAAAAAAAAAATTTTGGATAGTAACAAATCATAGCTAAATGTATGCATAGACTTGACGTCAATTTACGTGAGCAAAAAATACCTGATATTAAGTCTAGTCCGTCATTAAATTAATAAATGTTAACATAGGCGTATACTTGATGTATTGTAAATGGGATACAGGTCTTTGGGATTTAACGCTGGCGCAATACTTTTATCGGAAAGATAAACATATAATTTGTCTGTCCGCAGATCCCTCATGAAGAAGTATAAGATCGGCGAGGTGGTGGAGGCCGACCGCGTGCCGAGCAAGAACGCGTTCGCGCCGCACTGGAGCAACGACCAGGCGCAGGAGCAGGGCAAGTGCGTAGTCGCCTAGTTCCTCCCACCACCGACATCCGCGCCGCACCGCACCGCACCGCGCCGCCTGCGTAGTGCCATGCCATGTCATCATCGTAGTGCAGCTCATAACACTTTTTTCTTCGTTCTTAGTTATTAGACGTATTAAAAAACCGATCGAGCGATCGAATTTCATACATTCATAAGTAAAGCTGCCCATCATTGCCAGAGACCCTGCTTGAATGGAACTTTTCGACCACTCGGTTTGTATTTGTTAATGGCAAAACTCACTCGTACTTATCCATGCCCTCATCCCTAACACTTAATGCATGTAGGTTTACTCAGATATTCACTTGTGATTGCGCATACGCATGGCCGCGCTGTGAGTTCGGCTCAACGCATACGCATACCGCGTGTGTAGGTAGCGTAATTGGTGGAGAATATAATAGCAAGTTGGATCGGGAACGGATATAACACATGTTGTCGCTTATTACGTTTGCTTACGTGCCTAGTGGAATATATTCATATTATAAACAGTGGCTGTCAACAATAACAGGATACATTTAAAATTTGAATGTTTGTCTGGTTATTAGAAATTGAAATGAAGTTAACTGTTATGTTACTCGTGAAATAAAGATGATAACATTGAATCTTAATGGAAACGGGAGGTTGATGATCTTGGAATGCATGTATATTTAGATATATCCCTCCGTGCTGTACCTATAAGCTTTTCACCGTAACCCCGCGGCCCAGAAAGGGTAAATTGCATTTAAAATAACAAGTGCGAGCGTACCACCCTTTACGCATTTGGCAGGTGATCCCAATTTTAGAAATCGCGAGTGCGTTTGAAATGGTCGTGTGTAAGTAATATCGAGGACTTTATTGCCAGCCGTAGCCTGAATGCCGCTACGTTAGAGCTCGGCATTGCCATGCGAGAATAACTTTAAGCGGGCGAGGAATAGAGTCCCAGATAGTTCCAGCATTGCAAGCATTTCACAATCAACACGTAACACACTCAATTCAACATTCCATATTAACACAAAATAATGCGAGTGCGTGCACATGGCTCTGTGTAATGTTCCTATTGCTCACCAAGTATTTGACCAAACCATTGTGATTTATACAGATCTGTAAACGCTTTCATAGTAAATTGTATCGAATATTAGACGTATATATTAGTAGCTTGTATACTAAACATAAGCTCTTGGTAAATTCCACGTTAGTTTTATTTTTTAATTTGACGTCACCGCTTATATGACGCACAGTATTTTTATAGAAGTTTAAGGCAATATAGGCGTTCTGCCTTCACTTGGTGCTGTTTATTTATCGTTGTATGCTAATATTATTGATTTAGTCATTAATAGATTATGATATATACCCAATAAAATGCATAATATAATATTGGCGTAGTTATTTCTCACACCCTGTAGTGATCTTTTTATATATATTTTTATGTTACACAGACCCATGTGCTTAAGTTTTTGCGTTTTATTTTTTTATTTGGTCACATTAGTCACGTAGTCTAGTGTTAACGTCGAAACTAAATCTCATTATTTATTTCCTAACCCTTTTAATTCGTTTTTTGTTAGTTATACAAGGCTGGGTATGTATTGGTATTGTCATTCACATTACACATCAATGGGTAGTATATCTTAATTGGTCCACGTCAGAAGATAAGTACAGGCGCGCCTGCGATGCCGCTGTGCGACTGCGCTGTTGCCACTGGATAGCGCTATAACGATAGGTTTCTGTTGTTATTTATTTACTAATTACCTCCACGTCTTTAGTAAGTAGGACGTAGATAACCGATCGATACTAATAATCATTTATTTCAAATTAGTCGGGCAGTTACTTGGCTAAACAGAAAATTCCTAAGTATATTGAAATTATATAAATTCATCACTTTGAAATAATACTGATTTTCAGGATTTAGTGCGTTTATTTTGTTTTTACGTTCCCGACTGTAAAGCAGCCGAAACTTCGGGAACGTGAAAACATTAAAATAAACGTGATAAAATCCTTAAAATTTGATTTATTTCAAACTACTTTTTTTTATATAGCTAGTAATTCTTCATCAAAATTATGCAAAACAATCTCATTCTGTCTCCAACCTAGTCTAGTAATCGGTTGTTGATTCTATGGTCGCGGTAATTTAGCGAGCACAAAGCTTCATTGACCGAACACAATTGCAACTTTTTTAAATATCACGTTGATGGTTTATATTACACCCATCGTTAGTTGCGTAAGGAAGTACCGCCCTCCAGGAGTTTAGTGCTAACAGTATTGCATGCATTGTGTCGTGTCCGCAGCGCGTGGAGCTCGTGGCTGACGCCGCTGCTGCTGGGCGTGGCGGCCACCATGCTCTACCGGTACCTGTTCGCGTAGCGCGCGCCGCCGCCACCACATCCACACAACACTTGTGTGATAAACGCTGACATTGTTAGATAAATGGGGTATCCAATATCAGGTAGTGACGTCGAGGTTATGCTTCTTTATTTATTTACTTACTGCATATTGAAAAGATTTAAGAATGTTGACATTGAAGTTGATGTTTGCTTGGAAATAACAAAACGAGGCTAATGTAATACTTTCACCTACCCAGTGTTTGTTGTGATTACCTACGTCATGAGGGAAGTATGTAGGTACAATAATTTAATTATACTTTGATAACCATCCTGAGACAACTACTGGAGAAAGTATGCATTGTATACAATTACGACGAGAGATTATAGTTGTGACAATTTGTATTATGTGACATCTAAGTAATTATATTTAAATAGTCCAAATAATGATTGCAGCAAGTTTCTAAGCAAACTGCAGTGCGGCGCCATGCGGCGGCGGCCCCTGTATACCACAGAGAAAATAATCACTACGTTTTACTCTAGTACGATTTTTAAAACTATTTCAGATATAGTTTCTCAGAATTTCGATGCCAGTATGCAGTTAATATTTAGTTACGATTATAAGACTATACTAAGTGAATAAGCGAAAGATGTATTTCTACTTTTTATGGCGAAAATGACGAAGGAATCATTAGCTATTTAATAATGGGATAAAGCTGCCTTCGGTTCAGTTGGAGCTCCTTAATAGAATATTTTATGAAATGTTATAATTAAGAGGGTAACGGACAAAGCTGCTCTTGCGCATGTGGGTACAAATCGTGCCGTGAGAGCAAGCTTCATGCGCAGAGGTTTTTAGTTTTAGTAAAAGATAATTTGAATATTTATGTAGCATGAATGGATGAGGGTATAATTTAGGTGCTGTTTTTATATGTAATGTAATTATAAATACCCTTGGCTTGAGGAATTGTGTATTTACAACGTCAATTAATTATTATACTTACTGTGTCCATCTACGTGTAGCACAGCAGTGGAAGCATTCCGTGATTTATGCACAAACATATATTGTAACATCGGTTTTTACTCGTTACACGCACCTATTGTGCATTCCAAATTATTAAATATATTTTTGACGTTTTATTGGATTTTTAAATTGTTTCACACTTTTAGTTCGGAATTTAGTCGATTGAGGAGTTTTCGTGTCTGTGTATTGATTGCGCTATGGTCATCTTTTGACAGCTGTCAATGTCAGATTTGACGTGACGGTTGACTTTCGAACAAGGTAGAAATTTTTCTTCACTTTCCTACCGAGCCGCAAGTCACCATGAATCTTTTCGGCTGACATCGTTTTTAATCGTTGCCTCATGGCGACGTTTGCTGTTTTTGTGAATTTCCAATAATGTCTTAGGACAGAGCGGCAGCTCATCAATAATTATTTTGTTGAAATAACCCTCCATTGAGGTAAGTTGATTTTTTTCCTTTGTTCTTACATTGTTGTGTTGACAATATTTACTGGATCGTATTTTAAACGTGAGTTTCTATTGTTCCAGGGTTTTTTTTTTTTTTTTTTTTTGCCCTTTACTTTAACTTTTATCATGACTTAATTTTTCCACATTTCATATACAATCCCGTTGGATTCATGAAATTTATCACGAATTTTCTTAACGCGGCCACGCGGTGAGCCGACATTACGGGATCGACTATGGTCGTTTTTTTTATATCAAACCAATGAAAACCACGAAGACTCCGTAAGAGGGGCCTGATTGAGGGAAACATTGCTGGGCGAATTTTCCTGCTCCATATGCCGTACCATCGCCCCGATGAAAGAGCTTCGTAGGCGTTGATTTTTTTGGGTTTTTTCCGGCCTAACGGATCTAAATGGTTTGAATTTTTTTTATTAATTTTCCCAACGATTTATTCGATTAAAACTTTATTTTCCTAATTTAAAATTGATTTACAAAGAGGTTGCAATAATGACGAAAACACATTTTTTTTAAATTTAACATAATTTACTTTTTATTATTAAGTGAATGTGTTTATCCTTCCCTTTGAAGGCATAGTACCTTTTTCTTGATGTGTACTACAAATCTCCCTTGAGGTAATAAAAGATCGATACTACTTTGTCTTTTATTCCCTTTGGCTTGCGATTAAAAGCTCCGTTCCTGCCGATGACTATTCGAGGTATTTTCTTGCTTGTTTACATTTAGGGGATAGGACGCCAGGCGCCCGAACATCATTTATTTAGTTTTTTTTTTATTTGTCATTTTTATTCGGCAACCTTCCCAAAGCAAGCATTATGTGCTAATTAGGTACACCTTACTATTTGGTTGGTTTGCCTAATGCAATGGTAGCTTAACAACATCCATACACATTCATATGTCATTATGACATTGCACTACTACTAATTATTTTTCATTTTTTTTTTATTAATTTTTTTTATATATTACAATTGGCTTGAGGAACAGGGACATGAGCGAGGGAGTATTCTATTCTCTTTGTTTGGTCATTATTGCAAACCTTATTATTATTAATTTGGTTAATTTACATTAATTAATGGTACATTAATTTGTTACTATTATTTTTTTCACATTGTTGACAATTTGTTCATCGTGTACTTTATTTACTTTGTTAACTTTTGACAATTTCTTTTGTTATTGTTTTTACTTTCACAAAGCTAACTTTAAGCATTGTTTCTTATGTTCATATTCTCTCAACGGATACAGGTGTTATCTAGTGTTAAGACTTGTGTACTTTAACATAATTTTATGCGGGTTTCCGAGGGGAACATGTTTTTGCCTAAAAATTTGCACTAAACTTTAGTGTGATATAACTAAACTTTAATTAATTGATAAGTACATTCAATTGTAAGTCAATATTGCACCCTTACTTCAACATTACTATAAAAAATTATCATCATTTAATTCAAACTAAGTTTTCACTTAATCAACGGTTGACGGTTAAACAAGTTGAACATTTATTTTCATCGGTTAATTAAATTAATTACACTTTCTCTTTAACATTAAATTAAAATAAACAACAATTAAACTTAAACTTTATTAATTTAATAATAAACTTAAATTACTTTTTACCTTTTTTATCTTTTGAACATTCATTCAAGTTACTTGAACTTTATTAAATTAATTTCATAACTTCATTACTTACATTGCGGTTTTGTTGACTGACATTACATTTTTGTTATACCACTTAAACTTTTTGTTGTCTTTTGTTAACTTTTCTTATCTTTTGTTAACTTTTGTTGAAATTTCACTTTTATTCCAAAATGGATAAAGCAATTCAAGCACCACCGCTTCCGGAGGATTCTTTAGGACATTCTTCTATTAATGCTGCTGTTGCTCATGAAGAGGTGAACGCGACGGAGGTTCATGACTCATTTTTGACACGTGGTGATAGAATGGTTCATTCTAGTTTTTTACCTGCTTTTAATACAACCAATGTTTTGTTGAATGAACATATTAAGAAAAATTTACCTTCTACTACTAAACTACCTGATTTAAAACGCAGTAAGCTTGATTTTGATGGGAAGACCTGTGTTAGGGAATTTATTACTCAGGTTGAGGAATACTTTTTGTTTAAAAACTTTGATGAGAACGTTTTGGTCGGTTCGTTTTCAGATTTGCTGTCTGGTACTGCTGCCAAATGGTTTCGTAGTGTTCGAGTTCAACTTGGATCTTGGCTTGATTTAAAGGTTGCTTTGTTAAAACGTTTTGATGCTATTGAATATGATTACTTCTTAGAGTATGAACTTCGTACTCGTAAACAAAAATTAACTGAATCATTACCTGATTTTATTACCGAGATCATGGATATGACGTATCGTTTATCCATTCCTATATTTGATGCTACTATTATTAATATTATTAAACATAACATGTTGCCTATTTATACACCTTATGTGTTAGGTAGATCTATTACTTCTATTGAACAATTTATTAATTTAGGAAGAGAACTGGAGGTCTTTGTTTCTCGAAAACCTTCAAAAGATATTAAACCTATTAAACCTCAATTTCATGCTGTTGATGTTGACAGTCCTGTTTGTTTAAAATGTAAGTCTGCGGGGCATACTTATAAAACTTGTACCACCATTCCTGGTATTGTTTGTTTTAGATGTTTTAAGGTAGGAGTCACTACGAAGAGTTGCGACGTTTGTAACTCGGGTAAGAAAGTTTCGACCGAGTCAAAAAACTGATTAGGCCTCATCGAGCACTGGTTTCTGAGAAAATCGCACGTGTCTCGATGTTTAAGAAAATTAGTTACGCACCTGATGACTTTACTAATAAAAAAGAGTTTTCAGATTGGTTAGATTATTTAAAAATATTTTTCACTAATTATAGGGCAGCACCTATTCTATTTGTTAAAAACAAGGATTCTAGACCTTATGTCAAATTTTCCGTTGGAAACAATATTTTTTCAGGGTTGTTGGACAGTGGTTCTACTAGTTGTGTGTTAGGTTCTGATAGTCACTTAACATTTTTGCAACTTGGTTATAAAATGAAACCTATTTCTAGTTCTGCTTATACTGCTGATGGTTCTTCGCAAAGAGTTGTTGGACAAATTGAATTACCAGTTACTTGCGATGACTGTACTAAAATTGTTAGATTTTTGATAATACCTTCGTTTAAACCTTCGATTATTTTGGGTTTTGATTTTTGGTTAAAATTTGATCTTGCTCAAGATTTATGGAAAAATATTACTCTTGTTAAAGATAACGACTTGCAAGTTTGCACAGTTACTTCTGCTATTGAACTTTCTCCTTCTGAGAAACTTGAACTTAATAATATTATTAAACTTTTTGAAAATATTTCATATGAGAAGAAAGGATTAGGACTTACTCATCTTGTTGAACATAAAATTAATGTTGTTGGTGAACCTTTTAAACAACGATATTGGCCTTTAAGTCCAGCGAAACAAAAAGAACTTTATAGTGAAGTAGAAGTTTTGATTAAAGAAAATATTATACAACCTTCGAAGTCTCCTTGGTGTTCTCCAGTTTTGGCTGTAGAAAAACGAGATGGCGGAACAAGACTTTGTTTAGACTCTAGACGTTTGAATTCTGTTACTATTAAAGATTCATATCCTTTACCTTACCCTTCTAGAATTTTAGATAACCTTCGGGGAGCTAAATTTATTTCTACAATTGATCTTTCTAAAGCATTTTTGCAAATTCCTCTTGAAAAATCTTCTCGTGAGAAGACTGCTTTCGTTGTTCCGGGAAAAGGACTCTTCGAATTCGTTCGAATGCCCTTTGGTCTTACCAATGCACCAGCTGAACTACAAAGACTTGTAGACAGACTTCTTGGTCCTGAATTTGATAGCGTAGCATTTTGTTACTTGGACGATTTAATTCTGGTTACTTCTGATTTTAAAAGTCATTTAGATTATTTAAATAAAATTTTTCATATACTTAAAGATGCTGGCTTAACAGTAAATTTGAAAAAATGTGAATTCTGTAAAGATAGACTTCGTTACCTCGGTTATATTGTTGATCGTGATGGTTTACACACGGATCCTGTTAAATTAGAATCTGTTGAAAATTTTCCCCTTCCAGAAACAGTTAAACAACTGAGAAGCTTTCTTGGTTTATGTTCTTATTATCGTAGATTCATTTGTAATTTTGCTGATATTGCGTCACCGTTAACTAGTTTGACTGCAGGTAGTAAAAATTCTAAAAAATCTCTTATTTGGAATGAGGATGCTATAAATGCATTTCATAATTTAAAACAAGCTTTAATTTCTGCTCCTGTTTTGCATTGTCCTAATTTTGAAAAACCATACTTTTTACATTGCGATGCTAGTTCTGTCGGAATTGGTAGTGTTTTGAGCCAGGAAGATGATAGTGGTGAACAACATCCTATTGCTTATTACTCTAGATCCCTTAATAAATGTGAACGAAATTATAGTACTACAGAACGTGAGTTGTTATCAATTTTAGATTCTATAGAACACTTCAGACCTTATGTCGAGGGTATGAAATTTACCGTGGTTACTGACCATGCCTGTTTAAAATGGCTTTTAAAACTAAATAATCCTAGTGGACGTCTTGCACGTTGGGCTGCTAGAATTTCCCAATTTACTTTTGATATTATTCATAAAAAAGGCTCTTTACATTTAGTTCCTGATTTCTTATCAAGACTGGAAGTAGCTGCTATTGATGCTACTCAGGATATCATAGTCTCACCTGATGATGATATTTATGATCCTTGGTATCGTAAGATATTTGTTAACTGTCAGAAATTTCCCTGCAGATATAAAAATTATAGAGTTGAAAACAATACTTTGTATAGATTCTGTAAAAATAAATATAACCCTAACAGTTTGTTAGATTGGAAGATTGTTATTCCTAAAGAACATATTTTAGACACAATTAAGTCTAATCACGATGATATTAATTCTGGTCATCTTGGTATTCATAAAACTTTGAGAAAATTAAAACAACATTATTTTTGGAAAGGTATGTTTAATGATGTTCAAAAGTATATTTCTTCTTGTGAAACTTGTAAAGCTTATAAGTGTTCCACTTCTCTACCTCATGGAATTATGATTAATCCTAAAAAAGTTGATCGCCCCATGTTGATACTTTCTATTGACATTATAGGAATTTTACCTAAAGCTCATTCTGGTCATAAATACATTCTTTCTGTAGTAGACATTTTTACTAAATATTGTTGGATATTTCCCATGATTAATGCCACTTCTAAAGTAATTTGTAAACTTCTTGAAAAAGAAATATTTCTAAAATTTGGTTGTCCTAAAATTTTTGTCTGTGACAATGGATCTCAATTTACTACAAGTTATTTTGTAAATTTTCTGAAAGGTTTTAATATAACTAAAATATTTTATAATACTTTATACACTCCACAGAATAATCCTGTTGAGAGGTATAATAAGACTATTGAAACTTGTATCTCTTGTTTTGTGAAAGATGATCATCGAACTTGGTCAAAATTTTTGCCTCATATTCAATTAGCTTTGAATAATAGTGTTAATCTTGCTACGGATTTTACTCCTAACTTTTTGATGTTTGGGAGGGAATTAATTTTTGATGCTTCTTTACATCGTTTTAGTAATTCTTTTGATAACTTGAATCAACTTGAAGTTGGTGATAGGAATTCTTTTGCTATTTCGCTTAATTCACTTAGTGACATTTTTAAGAAAGTTGAAGCTTTTCTCTTAAAAGCTTATCAACGCAATGTTCGTTACTACAACATAGGTAGGAAAGTCATTTCTTTCGATGTTGGAGATATAGTCTGGAGGAGAAGTTTTGTTCAGTCTAATGCACTTGCATATTTTTCAGCTAAGTTTGCACCTAAGTTTATTAAATGCAAAATTATCGATAAAGTTTCTAATAATGTTTATGTTCTAAAAGACATGAATAAAGGTACTTCTGGTCGTTATCATATTAAAGATATTATTAAATATTAATTTAAAATTTATTTCTTAAAAGTTTCAAGTTTGAGTCTTGAACTTTGATTTTTTGTTGAAGCCGGATCGTGGTTGATGATGAATGAGATTTGATTTATGATTTTTGTACTTGATCCTTGAAAGTGATGTATGCTAGGTAACTTCATTACAATTAGTTAATTTCAATTCTTAAATATTTAAAAAAAAAGAACTTAGGTACTTTTGGTTTTAGATTCTTGATATACTTAAATATTTCAATTTTATTTTCATTGCATAGGACAATTCCAATGTCGAAAGATCTTATGTATATTTTGTTTATATTCAGGATCATTTTCCTTTGATAAATATCCTATTAATTTAGTTTGTTAATATTCATACTTTTTTTTATGATATTTGTTTTTGAATAAGAATTTACATTTATTTCTTGTTTGTTTATAACATAGTTTTTTATAGGATGTCTTAGTACATTTTGTTTATAATTTTTTTGTGACGATCGAGTAATTTTAAGGCTCTCGGATTTGACACATTTTGAGTTGACTTACCCCTTTGGTTAATGATCTCAGTTCATGGATTTACTTACAAATCACGGTTTTCCCCGTATTTGCTTTTGTCTTTACAGCCAACCATTGTTGTATGTAAATACATTTGATTCTTTTGTTATGATCTTGTGCTCGGGAGTTCGGTGGTGTTAGGCCGATCACAAGACATACTCGTTTTCCACCCCCTTTGGTGTGTGTGTGAAAATTTACCCCTTTCATGCTCTTGTGCATTTCACTAGACATACATTTTTTCACACTGTTTTGTAGTGTGAGGAAAACTTTGCAACGCGACGTTGTGGCGTTATGATTCGGACGTTGATAGAAGATGTTAGTATCGGCGGCAGAAGCCTAACCGAGTTGTTTGTTTATAGTCGAAGAGTAGGTGGTTTTAGTACCTAACCTTAACTTTCGAAACTTAAAACAATTGGGATGTAGTCTAGGAGTCGGTGGCTATTATGCTCAACCGTACTTTAGAAAGTTTACAGAAGGTAGAAGAGAGAGTCAGCGGCTTTTGAGCTTAACTGCACTTCAAGGAAAGCGTGTTTAGAGAAACTTTTGATTTTTGATAATTATTTTTCTACTACTTTGTTAGTATTGTTTTTGGAATAGATGAAGACTAGTCAGTGGCGTTTGTGCTCAACTGCACTTGTGCTTACTCTTTGAAAGCGGTTTAGATTTTTGTTATTTTGGCTTCTTTTGGTTATTTAAACTTAAGATTTATTTTGAATTTTTATTATTTTCAATTTTCATTTAAAGTTATTTTGACTTTTAGTTAATTTGGTTTTGGGTTTTTATTTATTTTGGTATTTTCATTTATTATTGTTTCAGAATTTTGCATACTATCTTGTCATAGTATTGTATTAAATTTCTTTTACAGATGGAAAATATTTTACTTGGTATTCCAGCTTAGTACTTTTCTAAAGTAACTTTCCTCTATAAGTTTCTTTATTATTTTTTCGTTTTTTCTTTTCTTTTTTATTTCAGTTTTTGGTGATGGAGTTTATTCTACTTTGGCTGCGCAACTTAGACTTGTGCATAAAAGAAAGTTTCTTTCTTTTATTTTTTGGGGAGGGATGTATTGTAACATCGGTTTTTACTCGTTACACGCACCTATTGTGCATTCCAAATTATTAAATATATTTTTGACGTTTTATTGGATTTTTAAATTGTTTCACACTTTTAGTTCGGAATTTAGTCGATTGAGGAGTTTTCGTGTCTGTGTATTGATTGCGCTATGGTCATCTTTTGACAGCTGTCAATGTCAGATTTGACGTGACGGTTGACTTTCGAACAAGGTAGAAATTTTTCTTCACTTTCCTACCGAGCCGCAAGTCACCATGAATCTTTTCGGCTGACATCGTTTTTAATCGTTGCCTCATGGCGACGTTTGCTGTTTTTGTGAATTTCCAATAATGTCTTAGGACAGAGCGGCAGCTCATCAATAATTATTTTGTTGAAATAACCCTCCATTGAGGTAAGTTGATTTTTTTCCTTTGTTCTTACATTGTTGTGTTGACAATATTTACTGGATCGTATTTTAAACGTGAGTTTCTATTGTTCCAGGGTTTTTTTTTTTTTTTTTTTTTTACCTTTACTTTAACTTTTATCATGACTTAATTTTTCCACATTTCATATACAATCCCGTTGGATTCATGAAATTTATCACGAATTTTCTTAACGCGGCCACGCGGTGAGCCGACATTACGGGATCGACTATGGTCGTTTTTTTTATATCAAACCAATGAAAACCACGAAGACTCCGTAAGAGGGGCCTGATTGAGGGAAACATTGCTGGGCGAATTTTCCTGCTCCATATGCCGTACCATCGCCCCGATGAAAGAGCTTCGTAGGCGTTGATTTTTTTGGGTTTTTTCCGGCCTAACGGATCTAAATGGTTTGAATTTTTTTTATTAATTTTCCCAACGATTTATTCGATTAAAACTTTATTTTCCTAATTTAAAATTGATTTACAAAGAGGTTGCAATAATGACGAAAACACATTTTTTTTAAATTTAACATAATTTACTTTTTATTATTAAGTGAATGTGTTTATCCTTCCCTTTGAAGGCATAGTACCTTTTTCTTGATGTGTACTACAAATCTCCCTTGAGGTAATAAAAGATCGATACTACTTTGTCTTTTATTCCCTTTGGCTTGCGATTAAAAGCTCCGTTCCTGCCGATGACTATTCGAGGTATTTTCTTGCTTGTTTACATTTAGGGGATAGGACGCCAGGCGCCCGAACATCATTTATTTAGTTTTTTTTTTATTTGTCATTTTTATTCGGCAACCTTCCCAAAGCAAGCATTATGTGCTAATTAGGTACACCTTACTATTTGGTTGGTTTGCCTAATGCAATGGTAGCTTAACAACATCCATACACATTCATATGTCATTATGACATTGCACTACTACTAATTATTTTTCATTTTTTTTTATTAATTTTTTTTATATATTACAATATATATATGTTATAATATACATTTTGGTGATGTTATTGCATATTGAATGTACAAGTGTGTGCAGGAAATTAAATTGTGTATTTTTTTATAATTGGTACCAGTTTATCAAACATGCTGTTAAGTAAGTTAAATTGATTAATATTATATCAGTACCTACCATGTATTTGAAGTATTGTAGATATGGTATCTTACGAGTTCGACGTTGTGTTGTCTCAAAGAAAATATGTGTTGATAACCCACACACATGTACATGCATCTGAATAGCGCGCTCTGCAAACTATATGCCTTACTTTAACGTGATTTACTTAGCGGTATTCATTATATTTCATATTTATCTTGCGTTTTATTTGTACAGTTTCTTAGGTTTTGTTACATATTTTACATAAACAATAATAATGTACTGGATGTTTTATTTCATTGAATTTACTCTTAATTACTTAAATATTAGAACAATAACACTTAACCTATCACAAAAAATAATTCACTATAACTTTGAGACTATTTTAACCATAACAAGAGAAACATACTTGAGAGCCTTCCGATCTGAAACAAGAGTAGGTCATTAGAATAATCTCAATTAAAATCATCATAATAGAATTATATAAATATGATGCTGCTGATAATGATTTTAAAGTCAATATAGCGACACACATAATATCCATGAACTAAAACTGTAATATTGAAAACAATATAACAGTTAAATATTGACAACCTGCAAAATATAAATAAATAATTACTGAGATATATTTACCCAATAAGTGTGCAGTGTGAGCAGTAAGGATGCTGGCAGAGTGCACAGCTGAGCTGGCAAGTGGTGCAGAGTGGAACCTCGCAGTACGCACACTGGGATTCTGTGACACCACTGCATATGCACTGCTTGGATGTCTTGCTGTCTACCTAAAATGCATTACCATTTCCCACTTACAATGGCATTACAAAGAATATTCAAGACAATGACATGATCATTAATGCCATTGTATAAGGACCAAAACTTTTCTTGAATTTAAGGATAGAAATACAACTTGTATGTGTGTGTACATTGAATATTCTTAGATTAAATATTAATCATAATAAACCTTGTTTTTGATACATGGGACAACTACTGGACCAATTTTAATGAAAAATGACATGGTGATAGTTTATAATCAGGATCAACATAATAATATAGCATGCTTTTTATCTTGGGAGAAAGGTTTAGGTAATTTTATCTGCGAAATTAGCAATCCTACGCTAGGTCCTAATGTATATAGTTGAAGTTTACAAAAAAGGGTTCTACCATACTGCCAGAGTGTAACAGAGAGCCATCCTTGCCAATAAATAGCTGTTTCATTTTATCACTTTTGTGTGTAGTACTTGTGTCATTGGCATTCAGACACTCTTGCGCGGGAGTCCTTTTAGCACCTTTGAACAAAAGTTCTAATGTTTTCTCTAGAATAAAGCATAATGAAAGGTAAGAATAAGTTTAACACCCAAATGAGTATAGGTTTTAAAACTTGTTGTGAAAGTACCGTAAACTTTTTTCAATCTGTCTTCATTATTGTTAAATTGTTTTAAACTGACATGAATTTTGCTCTGTGTTACGAAATCCTCAATAAAGGGATTAGCTCTTTTAGCCATTCTCAGAAGGAACACGTACAGAAAGTTACTTTTGATTTCACACTTTATCTTTTTTTGAATTTGGCTGTGTAATTGTTTATTTTCCCGTTCTCGGAACGGCATACATACGTGACAACAGTGTAAATGTCATACTCAGCTGATTTTCTTATACCATAGACACACTTTGTAATTTTTATAGAGTAATGCACCGGATCACCCATAGAGAAGTAACCATCTGTTGAACAATTTATTGGAATTTCTATTCTATCGAGATTTTCCTAGGTAAATAAATTAGAGTTCTTATCGATTTATTAATATACACGTCAAAATAATTTATGAAGACGTCGTTGCCGTCGTGCTATGTAATGTATAATATTTGTCTGACCGTCAGTATTTTGTGCATGTCAGCTATTAAATGGCGACACTGCCAACAGGGCACCTTCGATCGATGGGCTGCTTACTGTCAACAAATTCTATAAAATATTTATAAAAATCTGTATATCAGCCGCAGTTATTTCCGTCATTAATCTGAGCTCGGCCCCTGTGCATATTGCGGTCGCGTCACAAGTTTTATTGTTATAATAACAGCTGGTGCCATAGTGAAAGTATATATTGTGATTGTTCCATGATAGTGAGCGTGTTGTTCACAATCGCAGCATATGCGACCTGGCTCCTCGCGGATGTTATGTAAGCGGCGGCTGTCGTGTGAGGTGGCATGTCGTGGATGAAGCGGCCGCAGGGCGGCGCGCCGCCGCCGGGGCCCGAGCGGCAGCCCTACCCCGTGCCCCAGGCGCAGGTGAGCGTGCACAGGTTATATCTCCACAGACGTAAACAATGACGTGGACCAACTGCGCTCACTAAGCTAGCGCACCAGTCCGTCATTATGATTGGTACATAAACATTAAACTAACTGTACCTGTAGTTCTGCTTCAATGTTTGTAAATTTTAAGCACTTGTGCATTATTATTTAAAATTCAACTCCCAAGAAGTAATATAGGTGTGTAGGGCACTCATTCAAAACAAGATTACACAATAGTTTTGGTAAAGAGGACTTACATTAATTACAGCATTGATCCATATGGCTTCAAAAACTTGCTCCTTGTACTTTTGAGTTAAGTATTTAATTTTTTATTGCAGCCTATTGGTAATCAACAGACTATGTACCCCAACTATCAGGAAGGTACAGGAGTTGCTGCTCAACAGCCACAATACTGGCCGCCAGTGGCTACACAACAGCATGCCCAGTATAACCAGCAGTATGGCCAGGCATACCCTCAACAGGACTATCCTACCAATGCTAACCAGTTCTACCAACAACCAAACCAGTATAATCAGAACTACACCAACCAAGGTTTTAGTGGACCACAACAGAGTTATCCACAAAATTATTACCAAAATCAAGTGCAACAACCTAATTTTACGCAGAAACCCAGTGATGGGTGGGAGGATAACTGGGATTGGGGTTGGGAGGACTCATCTAAACAAGGCAAAAAAGGCCCCCAAAGTATTTCCCAGAATGTGGTACAACAGCCTCCCCCACTGCAGCAACAAGCTTTTAACAATGCTAATATAATAGAAGAGAGCTTTGCCACCACTGATAGTTGGAACTGGGCAATGGATGAAAAAAAAGGAGGTAAACCTGAACCAGCCATAGCACCTCCAGCCCAAGAGAACAAGGAGCCACCCACATTACCTGTTTCAAACCCTGTAGTAGAAAACAATATGATACCTGAAGTGCAGAGGAGAGCGAGCAACTTGTCTACTCAACCAGCAGAAGATGTAAGAACATTAAATGACAGGGAAGTTGTACAAGAACGCCTGCCAAATCTAGCTTTAGGAAAGCGTTTCCATCTGGACAACTTGACACCACAGTGGTCTATTGAATCGCAGATGTCTCAGGAGTCTAGTGATGGCCCTCACACTCACTCTGAAGGGACATATAGGAGTGATAACCCATCTAGAAATTCTAATAAAAGCAGTCCAGGTTTAAATACTGACAACTCCAACTTCAATTACTCACAAGCTGGACTAGAAGATGGCTATCTTCAGAACAGTGAATGGTCTAGACCTTCTGATGAACAGACCTTATCAGAATCCATCCAAAATAACGGTAGGCGAGAGAGTCATGATGAATTGACAAGTTCTTTGCAAGATATGAATATAACTAATCATGAGAATCCTTCAACAGATAGTGTTCCTGTTGAATATGAACCTGACTGTCTGAATGTTCAAGGAAATGTCCCCATAGCTCAGCCGCCATCCTCCATCTCACCAGCAAGCTTTCCTCCACCCATGACACCAAACATACCACCAACACTGTCTTCTGTGATGCCTCCTCCGCCCCCTGTTTCTTCAGTATCTTTGACACCTCCTCCTTTATCTTCTGCTACATTGTCTGCTTCACCATCTTCCATATCTCTTCCACCACCGAATCTCCCCCCTCCAACATGCAATCAGAATCCTTTTAAGCATGCCGGACCATTCTCTCACAAAAGCATAGCTAAAACCACACCATCAGCAAGTACAACATCTGTACAATCATTCTCACCACAAGTGCCTAGTTCCAATTTGACATCTCCGCCAGTGGTTACAATGATAGCACAGCAGAATAGAACTCCTGTTGGGTTTGAAGCAAATTTAGAGACAACTCCAGACAACTCGGAACGCCCCGACCAGCCGCAATTATCTGCGTTCAGACCAATGCCTGTGTCACAACAGGTACCAGACAATATGGAAGTCGCCCCTAGGAATGATAGGAATGAATACCTACAAACGGCACATTTATCCGGCGGCGATTACGTTGAAAATACCGACTTTAGTCGGAACATACCGCCTCCCGGTTTACGTCGAATGGTTGTTGGGCAGCAAGAGTCTGAATATAATCAGAATATTTCTAGTGACGAACCACCACCGGGATTTGCCAGAATGGTGCCCGGTCAACAAACAGAGGCTGAGACTGCTTACAATCAACCAAGTGATAACTATATGGATCGGCACATAGACGGGCAGCCGACGGACAGCGGCGGCCGGCCCTACCGTCAGGCGGACGGCCAGCAAACGCCCGCCAACTATACGCAGCAGGCCCCGAGCAGAGGGACTGACAGAAGGCCGATTGGTTTGGACAGGATGGTGCCCGGAGAGCCGAGCAATGACGAATACTCTCAATACCAGACTCCTAATTACGGAGGTGCGAATGAACAGCGCGTTGTAATGGGGGTCGACCACGACTACCCCATGCCGACGGACGCGGGGCCGACTGATGTGAGAGAGCAGAACGTCGATGGGTCTGACTACTCAGAACAGAGCTCGAGAAATGTGATTGGCGCGAGGGAGTCCAGCAATGATGTTTCGCCCGACTTCAGCGCGCCACCTGAGGAACAACAGCGCGAGGTCACTATGGAGGGCGAGAACTTGCAAGATTTGAGCAACATTTCATCTACAGAACTCACATACTCCAGAGAACAAGTGCTGGATGGCGCAGATCTAACGCTCACCGACGTAGCCGCAGATAGAAGGACTGATCTATCGGACTCTGTAGAGCACCAAGCGACGAGCTCCAGGCGCCAATCGTTAAATCGCGTCAACACATCTGGTGAAGATTCAGAGCGAGACAGGGCGTTCAAAGAATCTCCAAGGAGAGATAGGGATAAACATAAGTCATCCCGCGACAGAGACAGAGACAGGGATAGAGAAAGAGACAGGGATAGGGACAAAGAAGGGAGATCTTCACGTGGGGATAGGAAATACGATCGCGACGACGAACGCAAAGTGGGCAGGCACGAGCGGCGATCGGAGAAAGACCGGCGGGACAGGGACCGCGACGGGCACCGCGAGCGGCGCGGCCGGGACGAGAGCCCCGACGCGAGGCGCACGCGCCGCAGCACGCGCAGCCACCGCTACGAGACCGAGGATACGGACTACAGCGACAGGGAAAGAGATCGAAGGTGAGGCCCCAGCGAATTATATTGAGTTTCATTAAATGCATTTTAATGTTTTAACCCCTTAATACCTGCTTGTATTTGGTAGAATTAATCTACACTATGTCTTGTGAGTACTAGTTCAATGGGTAAGAATAATAATATAACATGTTATTGGTTAGGTGCGAACATTGCGCACGATTGCGTATATGCCAATATTGAAATTGCTCATCATAACATTATGTCAAAGGCGTCGCCGCGAAGGCTCCTACACGTCATCGAAGCCGCCCCGTCCCGATGACAAGGACAGGCGCTATGATGATCGGGAGCGCGGGAAGAGATACGCCACGATAGAACGAGAAAGACGATACGATAACGAGCACGAGAGCCGCAGGGGGGACAAGTACAGGGATCGGTACGAGAGGTCCTACCGGGACATAGACCCGAACCGAAAGTACGGGAATCTAAGGCGACAGAGGGAGAAGGATGAACGAGATAAGAGAGGTAAGATTTTTTTTAATAATTAGTACTGGTTTGGTATACCTGCTCTAAGAGAAGTGATATAAAATCGTTTTTCCGTACATGTTTAGTTCTGATATGTATTGCTATTTTCCTTTAAAATTAAATCAGCACTTTTCGATGGGCGACCATTTTAATGCGACGTCACATGTATGTATGCATATACAAAGCTTTAATTTACATATATTTATGTAAGTATATTTATGTTTCAACTAACCGACTGACGGTATATATTTATTTTGCAGTTGTGACATTCTCGAGCGATGCCAAAACTAATGATAGTTGTATGAATCAAGGTACAAGCAAACTGATACATATTTGTGCCATGCAATGTACATGAGCGCACTTAGCACGCGCGCCCCGCAATATTAAACTGATTGTCAGGAGAAAGAGATTGTGCTACTTAGCACTGGCTTTTCTCTAAATTTTATTTTGAGAAATGTATTGAAATGACGTTGAGCTGTCATTACCATACATTGAGACTGGCTCCACACCTTCCTATCCGATCCTATTATCTAAATGTGTAGGGGAGTCGGACATCCTAAATCTTAATTTAGGTCCGATTGCCCTACACATTATCCGATAATTAGGATAGGATCAGTTCGGGTCGAAAGGTGAGGAGCGTGATTAAAGATGCATCGAGCACGGATTAGGCACCTTCTTACAGGATGAGCAGATTTTATTTAGTTAATAAAACATCCTAATTTATTTGCATAGATCTTGGTATGCTTGTCTTTAACACTATTATAGCCAGACAAACGATCCTTCTGAGAGAGCCCCCGGTGTGGGTCTTGTCCTTGTCACTCTTGTCCCTTCTCTCTCTACACCCTACACCCTATAAAACGGGACACACCCGTTAAGAGCCTCTCGCTCGACTCGTTTATTGTGCAACAGTAATCAATCCTGTTAGTAGAGTAGCGAGTCCATGGTCTCGAGTTGTACAAATGCTTACAGAAAGTGATTTTGTCTCCGCCACATATTCTGTTTTATATTATGTCCGGAGCCCAAGTCCCATGTGGTGTATTGAGGTTTCATAAAATGTTCATTGCACTGCAACACAATTAACAATTTCACTACCGTAGTATCGAAATCGGTATTACCTTAAACTTTAGGAGGTTGTCATACATATAGGTTGTCGTACTGTAGCCGTTGTAGGATACAATTAGTGATATTGACGCATGAATAGAAGCCGTTAATTATTATTTAAAATACTTAAATACACTATTTTTGATTAATCATTTAACAGTGAATCGATACTAAAAAAAATGCTGTTTGCAGCCTTTTTTTGACGGACGGACTACCGATTAAGATGGAAGGGCTCAGTCACGATTTCACACATAGTACGCAATGTAATTTTGTCAAAGGACTATTAAAATATAAAGTGAAAATTACAATGCCATTTTCATCCTACTGAGAGAACATTTGGGTTTGAGGACTAAGGCCCCTGGTGTCTTGCGCGAAATGTTAAGCAATAAGTACCAACGAGACTTCGATGAACGGTCAGTTTAATGTTGAGGTGCATACGGCGCGGCCGTGTGCTTGTAACATGCCTGCATGTCCCATGTTTGGAGTTGTATTATATTAACACGATTTTATTCGCCTACATATTGCATACATACATTTTTCTATTTATTTTCCACAAGCTGTTCCGGGGAACTTCGTACCGCCTTAGAATCAAATATATGAGACTTATGTTTTTTTTTTATGAATAGTTATTCTGCTAATGGGGCGGAGATAAATTTAAAAAAATCAGAGTTCGTAAAAATCGGCCCACCCTTTCTTGAGTTATCAATGGTGTAAATAACATGACTTTGTTTCATAAAACTGTCATAGACATTTTCTTTAAGTACATACTTAGTTACCCAACTGAATTTTAAGTAACTTTTTCATCGATTTCGATTGGCTGTACGTTTGTTACGATATATAACTGATCATGATTACGTTCATACTGATTTCATAATACATTAATCGATTGTGTGCAATTTATCGATATGTATGTTCAAATAGAACTCAATACATTTTAAACGCTTATTATAAACATGCGAGAATTCATAATTCCGTTTCTGGTGTGCTTATGAATATATTAAAAACAATAACGATTGCCAGCGTTTAATCGGCGGGTTTGCGCCGTGATTACTAACTCTATGCTACCTTAACGAAATAAATACAAGCATTCTTAAAACATTGTTATAGTAGGTGTATCCATACACTTTTTTAATCTATGGGTTTGAAAGTAATTTCCCGCATTTGCACCGTGATCCATGTTATCATGAACATCTGTGAAAGATCTGGCGTCTTGCGATATCAGGCAACATGTTCAGCAACTTGTTATACGATAATACAAACTTTTATAACAAATCTTATCAAGGCTCCGCAACATTATCGAGTCGTTATCCAGTTGTTAATTAATATTTCAATCTGGTAAACAGGACAGTATCAAACAGGTTGGTGGGTACGTACACTTGTTATTCTTAAAACGTTATCTCCTCGGTTGCGGATACTTATCTACACTTGTACTGACTGGCAGATATTCAGTTATCTACTGTTCAATAATACTATATCTCTATAATCTGTATTAATGTAAGAAGTACACTGATTGTATACATATTATTTATTTTCTTAATCTTTATATTACATACTAGCTGTTGCCCGCGACTTCGTCCGCGTGGTATTTAACAAAGACAACTGTTGACAACAGCCTGCTCGCCCATTGTGAGCCCGCGGGACGCATTGCAGGTTGTTGCTATCAAACTTAATCAGGCGCTGCGCTGCAACATTGGTTTTAATTTTTTCTCGTGAGATCCTATTTTTTTTTCTAAAATAAAAGTAGCCTAAGTTACTCCTTGTTCCATCAGCTATCTGCCAATGAAAGTCCCGTCAAAATCGGTCCAGCCATTTCAGAGATTAGCCGGAACAAACAGACAGACAGACAGACAGACAGACAAACGGACAGACAGACAGACAAAATTTGTAAAAAATGTTGTTTCGGTATAGGTAACGTGTATACATCCAAATGCACTTAGTAAAAAGCGGTTATTTTAATATTACAAACAGACACTCCAATTTTATTTATATGTATAGATTATTCTCTCATTGACTTACTTCACTCTGTATACGATTTATTTTATAACTAGCAGTCAACATTGGTATAGCTAGATCGGGCGTTCCGATCTTTATTCCTCGATATACCTCTCCCTGCCACATTTGTTTAAAGGAGTCTACATTACAGAGTTCCTAGCTCCTAGTTCCTTTTCTCAATATATTAGTGGAGAATCCATCAGTGTTTTGTACATAATGTCCCGCAGGCGAGCAGTACTCGTCCCCGTCCCGGCCCGACTCCCGCGAGGCGGCCGTCACCGACGATGACACGCCCGAGGCGCGCCGCCGGGCGAGGCACGCACGCACCGCGGACCCGTTTTATGACGGTGAGCCACCTACTACTACCATTGACAGCCTTGTGTAGCCTTCTAGGATGCTAACTTTGGAGGTGCCTTTTACGCCTATCAATTACATATTGGATGTAAGGTGTTAGGTGTAATAAGAACGAGAGGTAAACATAAAAAAGTAAGAGAATATGAAGAACGAGAGAGAATGACGGAATGAGCGAGATGGATAGACGGAGAATTGAGAAGCGGACGAAGTAAGACGCTTTAGATTTAAATGAAGAAGAATAAATAAATAAAGAAGAAGTTTTTTGTATTTACGACGAGCTCCCCCCCATGCCATTTTTTTCAAGATTTTCTAAACTATTTCGTACGCCCGGTGAGTGCACGCACACTCAAAGGCGCAGCCGCAAACAGTGACCATAGAGGTTTAACTTTACTATTCATAACTTATGACTTACTTAGTAAATCAATTTTTTCAAATTAAAAACTGTTGGGGGACGGTTTACGTTGTTTCATAAACACGTTGTATAGATGAATGTTCACACAACATAAACGATAAAGCAACACTGGAACTAATTGCAACTGCCGACACAGTTTCGTTTCCAATGTTTAAACAAAAAAAAAAACTAAATATATTACATTCAATTAAGTTTTATTGAACGCCGTCGACGTTAGTTACCGTGCGATGTTGATAAGGGAACGCCGGCGCGAGAGTGCGAGTTAGTGAAGTAGTCACAAGGTGGGTGGGTGAGCTACAATCAACTTCATAGTTTGACACATTCGTAAGTAATTATCATTTTGAGGTACACAATAATATGCGGGGTAGTAGTGAGGTACATAGGTATTTCTACGGGGTAGTAATGAGGTACACATTACCATAGGGGGTATTAATGAGGACAATACTGTGGGGGGGGGGGCTTATTGGCGTCGCCATAATGATCATCAGGTAGAGAAATCTTTTATTAATTTGAATTTTTATTGTGGTATTTTTGTAGTTCACCCAGATCCGATTATTTCTATGAAGTGATGGCTGTCCATCTCGTGTCAATATTCGACAATTTGTCGTGACTATCTATAAAGCAGTAATATATAGGCAGTAATTTCTTGACAGTTTCCAGGAATTGTTTATCTACTACGCCAGTTATTACTCAAACGAACTGCGTATATTTGTGTATACGATACAGTGGCTAGATTTGCGCATGTGCGTTGTGCATGTGGTTGAGTTGTGAACCAGAAGTACCTACTAGACGGTACACTCGAGTTATATGTCCGATGACATAGAGAGTCGAAGCTGTGACCATCTCTATCAACAACTCACCGGCCGATCAGTGCAGTCGTGAATAGAATAAGAGTATTATGTTCAGAGTACGTGGCGGGCGGCGGCGCGTACGCAGACCCGTACCTGGCGCAGCGGCAGCAGTACCAGTACTACGAGCACCTGCGCCTCACCGACCCCGCCGCCTACATGCGCGTGTACAAGCAGCTGCTGGCGGGCCACGCGCCGCCCGTGCCGCGCGACTACCGCGCGCACCTCTACGCCGACGGTGAGTCACCAACACCGACACACAGGCCCGCGCCGCGCCGGTACATGCGCGTCAACAATTCTTATTCTTCGTTTAATTCTCCTGCCACACCTGGGCCTAATGCTGTTCATTGACTGCATTAGGCGCAGGCGCGGCGAGGTCGTTACAAAAAAAAACTATACTAATATATTAATTGATTTGTTATCAGAATATTCAAGCCTGGGCTACGAAAGCCGCAGAGAGGAACGCGGCAGCGTCCACTCGGGTCGGTCTAGCACCACCGGTCTGAAAGGAAATGACACGTGAGTATTGTACAAATAGTGTTTTTATTGCGGTAGATGAGAAGGCTTTTATGTAGTCTCAGAAGGTAAAAGTTTAAAAATGGAAGGATACTGGACTAAGGCCCACTAGAACTTTTAGTACGAACAAAATACTCGTTACCTACACATTTTGGTACATATATAATTGCATATTCAAACGATACATAACATATAACAGTTTGTAAATAGACGCACACACATACACCCATAATAATTAACCACACATTACCATCACATTATTAATATCTGATTGATGCTTTTTCGGCTTTTGAACATCGGTTTTCGTCAAATAAATTGTATTTAAAACATAATTTCTTATTGATTTAATGCTTTGCTACCGTAATTCAAAATGGTGTTCAAATGCTTTACTAATAAGAGGAGAAATGTGGAAGTAAACTTTTTCATTTCTTGTCTGTCATTATATTGCCAGTCATTCTTATAACATCTCTTTATTCGCATTAAATTATTAGTTTTCTTATGGTTTTACTGTACTAAACAATCGATATTACTATGGGAAATATTGTTTAGCAATCATTTACAGGCAACATATAGGTTCAAACAAAAAGCCTTGAGCGATGCCATAACTGAAACATTTACAAAGAATTATTCTTATTAAATCTAAAGAAAAAGAATAAGTTTAACATTACTATTTTCATAGCTTTCATGTCGAGGTTACATTGACATTGAATATAAGTTTTATTTCAACAATTGCTGAGATAGTGACAGTGTCGAAAGCTTGTTGAAAATCGAATAATTTGGGTAATGGGTCAACAATTAGCTGTAGTGGCGCTACTTTGGGCATAAAGAGGTGTTGTAAAGTATGACCGGTCCCGCTCGGCACTGGGCGGTGCGTGACTGGGCTGCGGCACCGTAGGTACTACGGCGCGTACCGGCTCGACGCCGCCGCCGGCTCGGTGCGCGACGCGCCCTCGCTGCGCACCGACATCTCCGACAGGTATACTACATATTCAAATGTTTTGATGAGAATACCCTTAGCCTCTATGCCATGATTAGAATACCTATCATCTAGCAGCTAGCCATAGCCTCTATGCCACATACATAGCTATGACTAGAATCCAACTCAACAAGGGAGTCGAATACAAGTACCCACACAGTGGGTTATTACAGAATGTTATGCTCGTGTGGAGTTCACACTGAGTTGTGTTCTTTCACTGTAAAATAAAATTAAAATTGTTCCACTATTTACACTTGAAAAAAATATTAATACTTTAAGACATGAGTAAGTACTTATAATGTAGTGACTAGCTTCACCTACGATGTTATGTACCATCGCTTGTGCCTGTCTTTAACGGTTATTTTAAATCCACATTGGTGTCGATCATCATTTCACCGACGGCTTTCGCGTATCGCCTCAGTAGTTATTTTTTTAATTTGCATCATTCCATCCATGAAGTATTGCCTGCATCATCGCTTCATCACCTAGGTGGTAGCATAAAGCTGTTTTTATATCATGATCATATTGAAATAACTTGTTATCTCTAAAATGTGTCTTATTACCTACTATGAAAGAAGGATGATGACGATATGACAGCATCTTCCAGTATGACCGGACGCCGCTAGATCCACTACTTTGGGTGGTTGCGGATTCGATTCCCGTCTGAGTCAATTTAAGAAATATTCTTCCTCATCATGAATCAATTTAAGAAATAATATTTATGGTTTGGTTTGCAATCACCCCCGGTCTATTAAAAGAAGTCCACAAAAGTATATTCCAGTTATCAGATTTCCGATAGTTGCTTCATGAGTAAGTAATGTAGGTGGTAATGTTAAAGATGTCGATGTTTAGGGACTTGACGACGGACATGTCGCTGAACCTGCACCTGGAGGATTCGACGGTGCGCTCCGACAGGATGACGCCCTTCAAGTTCTCCACCGCGCATATCAAGGTCAGCAGTTCCTTAATGTTCTTCGAACTCGTAGCTGCACGAACTCGTGTGCTTAAGGTCAGGTCATCTGTTTGAATATTACATCCAGACTCGGACCGCGCTTTACTATATTACTTGTTATGCGAGGGGGACTAGGCTATACTCCACCACGTTGGCCCAGTGAGGGATGGTGGCCTTCACACGTCTTTCGACGGGTTCTCGGACATGCAGGTTTCTTCACGATTATTTTCTTCACCGTTTAGTAAGTTATATTAGGTACGAATCGGGGATAGAACCTGCGATCCTGGTTACTGAGGCGAGCCAGATATCACTATCAGCTAGCCGGCTTGGCTGTAATATCTACTGTACTACTTATCTGGTTTTTTTTTAAATACGGTTAACCTGCAATCATCCAGCGTTTGTATGTGTGTGTGCGCAGGGCAGCATATCGTCCCGCGACGTGGTGGTGGTGCGGCCCTCGTACCCGGTGGACGGCGTGCCCGCCACCGTGCACGTGCTGGCGCTGGGCGCGGCGCTGGCGCACGACCCCGCCGCCGCCGAGCTGGCCGCCTTCCCCGGACCCCTCGTCAAAGGTACCATGCCGGACCTCCTAGCACCCGCAACCTATATACTTTTCAAAGAACGTGGTTCGACCCATCCTATTCCACACCGCGCCTGAAATTGTTTCTTTATCCAAAGCTACTTAATGCAACGTTTCCACGTGTCCACTGTCCCGTGCAGGAGTGACCCACAAGATGAGCGTGATCGAGTACTGCGGCGCGCGCGTGCGCGGCGCGGCGCGCGAGGCCGCGCGCGACGCGCTGGGCTACGTGCTGCTGTGGGACCTGCTCGCGCTCATGCTGCGCCAGAACGGGGTGAGTCGCCGGCCGGACACCTGCACTGCGGGGCCTCCGCCACTCTGCGCCCCTACCACGCGTCATCCGTCCATCTGTCCATCTTATGGACCGTCATCTTATACGTCGTGTTCCAACTCGTAGTTGCGAACCCAAATTCAGTTTGCCTCAACGGCTAATCCCTGCTACTGTTGTGGATAGATAATCATATAAGGCCGTAAATATTGACGAAAATATTCTTTAGAAAAGAAAGAAACTTTAGAAAAAGATTATCCACAAAGCCGAAACTTTTTGTATGCAATTTCTTCTAGCCATTATTCCCACATCCTCTAGGGATTTACTACACGATCTCGTTGTGGTTACACGGAAGTACATTGCGCGCAGGTGGTGGTGGGCACGGACATAGCCGAGTTGCTGATGAGGAACGCGCGCGAGTACGAGTACAAGACGACGCCGACCAAACCTCACAACGGTGAGTGACAACTATGGCCACAAACAAATGTTGTGTATTCAATTCCCATCGTCGAATTCTTTAAAAGTCAAAATTTCATTGTCAAAGCTCTATTGTACTGGTGCCGGATCAGGGGCGGATTTAGGATTTCGTTTAGTAGGGGACAATTTGTGGGGGGGGGGGCAACTTTTGTGCTATTTTAGCAAAATACTGAGCCTGTGAAAAGGTCTCCGGAGGCATATTTACTTCAGCCATCGACTCGAAGGAAGAATGATTTGTAATGCCATTGTTAATTAAGTATATGTGTACATTTATAAAGTGATTGTTTGTAACCAGATAATCGTCGCGAGTCGTCGGCGTCGGGCGAGGCGCGCGAGGCAAGCGAGTCGGGCGAGGCGAGCCAGGCCAACGAGGACGAGGCGCGCGGCTCGCCCCCCGCAGCCACCATCACTGACACCACGCGTTAGTTATGTTTGCTACTGAACAAATAAGATGCTTGCGAACAATTTAAGAACACTAATAAATAGCAGCTGCGCTAAAGTCGAGCCGAATTCCACTTTGTTATATAGATATGTGTATAAAAATCTCGAGCGCAATAACAGCCCTAATTAATGGACAGTTCCGCGCTGCGGCTACTCGATGATGTCAGTGTTTTACGGGCCATTATACCAGCAGCTCAAGAAGCACATTACGTACGTCTCCTGTCCCGCTCACACCACCGGTTTCATAAATAAGAATGTCAGTAACAGCATGCTTTCTCGACCATGTTACATTAGGAGTCTGGCCACTCGGTGCACTCGCGCGCCGTCGCCAGCCACGCCGCTTTCAAGGATGAACAATATTTTTTTAAATGCTATAAATACGTTGAAATTATAGAAAAATAGTTACATTAAAGTTACGTTCATCGCGGAGAAATGTAATAGTTTATAATGGTGTCCCCCGCAGAAGCGTCGCCCGCCGCGCTGGAGCGCCTGCGCGAGTACCTCATCTACGGCAACCGGCCCGAGGCGCTGGGTGAGTGCTTGTCGCCCGCGACATACCTGCCTGCACTGTGTAGATCGACTTACTAGATACTGACAAAATTGTTGTCAATTTCGTACAGTAATGTATGAGTACAAATAGCAGAGGTTAAACTCAATTGTTCGACCCAGTGGATTCAGTCGATACAGTCTTGAGAGTAATGACCACTTTAGCTCACGTGTATCATAACTGTACGACTATATACAGACACTGCTCAGCTTGATATAGTAAAGATATTGATACAGATGCTATATTATTTATATCCTTCACTTAAATAATTAAATTAATTCCATTGACTTGTGAACTGTGTGCGCAAGTGCTGGCAGTCGCATGCTTTAGCTTTCACACGTACCGGCGTCATTTTCCCCGCTAGCGCTAGCGGTCCCTGGGTGCGTCCGGTCGCTGCCTACCGGTTAACCGGCGGCCAGACTCACAGTGGTGTATGGAACACGCACTGGCCGCCAGTCGCCCGGGTACAAGTACTACGCGTCTGTAATCGCGTCGTGTGTAAGCAAAATGTGTTACCGGACAGTCGGCGGCGACTGGCCGGGAAGCGCTACGTGTGAATAGGCACTGTGTATGTAAGATAAGCAATAGTTGAATCGCAACGAGTCTGTATGTGAGGACGGTTGGCGCGAGTCAGAGTGGGCGATGTCGAACGAGCTGTGGGGCCACGCGCTGCAGCTGGCGGCGTACAGCGAGCGGCGCGTGCGCGCCGGCGTGGCCGCGCGCTTCCTGGCCGCGCTGCCGCGCTCCGACCCGCTGCACACGCTGTACGCCGCGCTCGCCGCCAACACGCCGCCCGCCGCCACCGTGAGTACACGCGCACACACACACGCACACTCTTATCGTACTCAAGGCGACGAGTATCCTATACTAATGCTCTATACATAGGTCATATCATAGGTAGGTATCTGTATATAGGTGCGCGGACACTTACTATTTTTTTGCGACGCCAGCGTAGACCTTTAGTAGTAGGAAAATCGCCGCAAAAAAGGCCCGCAAACATAGACTAACACTCGCACCTATGAAGTCCCAGGGCCTGCGAGGTCAGGCCCAGGTTGAGGCAAGGCCAGGGCCAGGTTGAGAAACATCGCTGCAACCCCGCAAAAAACGAGATGCCTTTAATCACGCATGGGATAAGCCACTCAATAAGCCGGTCGGTATTCCGTATCGATCGGTTAATGAGTAGCGTTTATGAAATTCGCCACCAGTCCGTTGCGATTAGTTGAGGTAATGTTTGTTTGTCAGTGCGTGGCGGACGAGCGCTGGGGCGACTGGCGGCCGCACGCCGCCATCCTGCTGGCCAACACGTCGGCGCGGCCCGACACCGACCGGCGCACGCTCATACAGCTCGGTAACTATACACCCGCCACTCACACATCTCATCAATTCGATCCCATATACGTTTATATGGTTCAAGTTTACACTGACGAAGAAATATCTAAATTGAAACTCGAAGCTAGCTCATTGTAGTTTATTTTTAGTTGATTTTTATTTATTGCCGCATTCCATCCTAGTCTGTGTTCAGCTGTATGCGTTACAGATGCCTTTACTACTGATAATAACATCTGATATGTTGCTGTTGATCTGGGCCCCAAGTCTGACTAACACAATCGATTCATAATCGAACAGCAACCGCATAGTAACTGTCACTTTTGACAGATTCCCATACACTATCTGTCAAAAGTGGCAATTACTGTTCGAATGTGTTAGCAGACTTGGGGCCCTGGTTTGTTGTCGTTATCGTTGGTAGTGTGTGTGCGCGATGTGTTGTACTGACGCGTGGCGTGTGCAGGCGACAGCCTGTCGTCGCGCGGGCTGCTGCACTCGGCGCAGTTCTGCTACGTGTCGGCGGGCGTGCCGGTGGCGCGGCACCCGCTGGCGCCGCTGGCGGCGGGCGGGGCGGCCGGGGCGGCGCCGCCGCGCCTGGCGCTGCTGCTGGCCGACAGCCGCGCCGACACGCTGCACCAGCTCGCCGCCACGCGCGCCATCTTCGCCACCGAGGTGTACGAGTACGCGCTCTCGCTCAGCCAGGACCACTTCGTCATCAACGAGCTGCAGGTACTGCGATCACACCCGACACATGTTTGTGACACCGCGCGCAGACACTGATACTCGTATCACAAAGTTCCCAGCGATCAATAGAAACATCTAACTCATATCTTACAAGAGAAGTACAATTATGCTCTTGTAACGTCTGTGAAAAGAAAGCCAAAATATTAGGGAGTGACCTAAATTATTATAAGCTTACAGGTAGCATCATCGAGACAATTATTAGGGCGGGTGTGGTAGGGTGGGTGGAATAATCTCATTTGAGTTCATTTACACTTATTAGTTGCCTTTATTATATGGTTATACGGTTTTATAATAGCTTGATAAGGTCGTCATGATAATGTGCAAATAGTTTATCTGTTCGGACAAAAACTCCTAGTTAAAAATAATTCTACTGAAGTTCATATTTGATACGTTCTAAGTTCAAATAAGTAGGTAAAAAAATAGAGCGATTCTACGATGCGCAAATGATATTCACCTTAAGGTGATAAAGGAGTTCCTTGGTGGACTTTACAAGAGTTACGCTACTTAAACCTATAACTGCATTTCCTAATACAACTGTCGCTTAGTTCAGGATCATTGGGTATATTTGTCCGGCGATATAGTTTTAGCTGCAACTAACGCACAAGTTATTCGGCAGGTGTACAAGTTCCTGATCGCGTGTCGGCTGGTGGACGGCGGGCAGTACGAGCGCGCGCTGGCGTACACGGAGGCCACGGCGCGAGCCGTCACGCGCGACCCGCGCGAGTACTCGCCGCTGCTCGTGCACAGGCTCGCCGAGCTCGCCGACAGGTACGCTGCCGTACTAAACTACGCCTCCTTGTGTACTCATACAATATTCCATTATCGTACCTACCCATGTATATTGACTCTTCTTACTATAATATACACCATGGGTTCCCAAACTTATTTTGTCTACTGCCCACATTGAGAATGAATTATTTTTTAGCGCCTCCATTTTTTCACCTACTTAAAAACCACTATAACTTCAAATTAAATTAATTATTGTAAGCCTCTATACAACGCCCCCATTTTTTTCTGCATCTCCTCCCCCCCCCCCCCCTTAGGCCTGCACCGCCCACAAGGGGGCTTTATCTCCCACTTAGGAAAAGGCTGATATACACCATGCTGTAATCGCGTGGAAACTCGGATTATCTTACCCTTGACGACCTCATTGGCTCAGTGCTTTGTGAGCCTGCCTTCTGCCTGCTCTCGTGAGGAAGCCACGTACAGCGTGTGTGTTGCACTCGTGCGCAGGTTGAAGTACCACGAGCCGGCGCTGCAGGAGGAGGCGGCGCCGGACGAGGCGGACAGCGCCGAGCCCTCGCCGCGCCGCCACCAGCAGTGGCTCGACGACGTCAAGGCCGCCGCGCACGTGCTGGCCGTGAGTACCTGGTCACTACAGACCATTACATACATACACACCTGTATGACACAGGAGTAGATATTTGCACGTATAAAATAGCAACGTTAAATTCATATATTTTTTCGCATTAAAATTACAGAATCCCTTTAAAATCCTTAGCCCGGGCCTTGTCGATACTAGTGAAAATCCGGTGACTCTGTATACCGGCGGGGCTCTACGTATATTATATTAAATAGTTATGTTGTGCTGTGGTTCAGGTTAATATAGTACAGGGTGTAAGTGTCCTTGTAACAAAAACTTATACCATGGACTAAACTCATGATTCTGAACCCCCCAGAGTTGGATTCTTCCGTGCATCTTTCATAAATTTTACGCATTTTTTTCAGTTCTTTTAAAATTTATTTTAGCATGAAATAATAATATAAATCTATTACAATGTGATTATAAATAAAACACATCATAATTACTCATTTAGATCTAACACTGCAATGTAAATAAAAACTCAATACGCTCGACCGCACTCATAACTCACACGTGTCTGGTATCGCGCGGAGCGTTTTATTGTGAATTGTGTTTACGATACATTGCGTACTCAAAAATTACAACACTTGTAATCCATCACTTTCGACATATATGGTGTTTATAATTTTATTGTAGGCATTAAATTTAACCTTTACCCAAAGTTTTCGTTACCGGTACCTTTACATCTACACATATATATCTACACATGTTCATACTTGTATATCTACACATGTTCATACTTGCTACACAACTTATATTACTTAAAGTATCCAGTAAAATAATATATTAACACACTGCATGGATTTTGAATTGTGTTGAGTGTGGCTACAATAAACACTAACCCGGTTGTGTGTGCGCGTGCGCCGGCAGGCGGAGTCCGCGGCGCAGGCGTCGCAGCCGGCCACGCCGCTGCGCGACCCCTACTACGCGCAGCAGCAGTACGCGTGGAGCGAACAGGTCAGGGCCAGCGCGTGCGCAATATATTCCTTGATTACGCTGGAGATTTTTGGAAATTCAGCCCCTATGGGGATTAATTAATGCATTCAAAAATATATTTTTTAAAATTACGATTAGGCACGTGGCTCGTTACTCAAATAAAATGGTATCAACGCAGGCGCAACAGTACCAACAACAACCGGTGCCGACGTACGCCGAGCCCGTCGAGGAGAGCCTCGACTACGCTGCCCACTACTACTCGCAGCAAGCGCAGCCCGCCCCCGCCGCCGCCGCCGCCGCCGCCCCCGCCCCCGCCCCGCCGCCGCCCGAGCCCGAGCCGGCGGGCGCGCCGCCGCAGCCCTACACCTACGCTGAAGACTGGCAACACAGCGAGGAGCACCACGCGCAGTCCTACGCCGAGCCCTACGCCTGGCACGCCGAGCACAACTACGGGTACGGAGAGGTAAGTGAATACGAATCTAGACTGTCATCATTTATTATAAGTTTAATAGTTTAAACAAATTAAAATGCTTAGGTTATAAGAATTTCTTGTTCATTCTGAAAATATATTTAGAACAATGTAAATTCTATGAAATTATGAAAAGAGCATTTCTTATAAACGCGGCACCATCTCATAAGTGTTGGTACTTTTTAAGCTATTTCCGTGAGGTTTTGATTCGATGCTCGCGCTGTATTCTCCGCTTTACACGAATCAAATCACTTGCGTCTCTCTGGTACGGCTTGGAGCTTATCATAGCGTTCAAGCGTGTTGTCGACGTGACGCAGACACGATCGAGTTGTATATCGCGAGTGAGCGCGGCCGCCGCCCCCCGCCGCCCCCACCCCGGCCCCGGCCCGCCCGGCGCCGCGCCTCCCCTCGCGGAAGAATGATACCTACCACGCACCGGCCGCGATATATACGTACGGTTCTCGAGCGAGCGGCGGGCGGCGGCGGTGCGGGCGGCGCTGCCGCGTACTTGAGCGATTAACCGGTGTTGTGCAGCGCGGCGGCCCCCGGGCGCGGCCGCCGCCGCCCACCGCGCGCGTCGCGCCCACCAGCGCCGCCGCCGCCGCCCCCGCCGCCCCCGACTGCCTCGAGCTGCTGGAGTTCCATCGCTCGCCCGGGCTGCGGCGCCGCGTGCACCCCAAGCCGGACGTGCCCGACGTGGGCTTCGGCGAGACGCCGCCCCCGCCCCGCCGGCCCCCGCCCCCGCCCCCGCGCCGCTCGCTGTCGCGCGGCAGCAGCGCCGACTCGGACGCCAGCGAGCGGCCTCGCGCGGCGCTGCATCAGCTCTCCGACCTCGACATCCAGATAGCGCACAGCCCCCGGCACGGGCCGGCCGCGGCGCCCGGCCGCCCCGGCCGCCCCGGCCAGCCCGCGGCCCGGCCCTCGCGCTACGGCCGCGTCATCTCCAACACGGTGGACACGTGGGCTCGGCGGAGCGGGGGCGGCGGGGGCGGGCCCTACAAGCCGCTCGTGTTCGGCGGCACCTACCCCATCGAGGTGCCCGCCTCGCCGCCCGGGGAGGCGCCCGACCCCACCGCCGGGATGCGACCGACCCTCGACCCCGAGACCCACAAGCGAGAACTGAGGAAGACCATCGAACAGAGCTTAGACAAATTCGAGGCGATTCTAGCCAAGCGAGGGATGAGCGAAGACCGGAGGAGGGTGTTCTCGAGGAGGGTGGCGGAGACCTTCGACATCGACGAGCCGATGGCCCCCGGGGAGCCGCCGCGCGAGGCGATGCTGCGGGACAAAGATGCCAAATATTACCTGTCGGGGCCCAAGACATTCAACATAGACGAGCCGGTCTCGTTCATTTAGTCGTATTATTAAGTGTGCGCTAATAAGTTATTAATTGCGACGATGCTTGTACGTGTTGATCTGACGGTCGCTGTCGCGGGTAAGAATATCATCGTACAAAGTTGCCTTCTGCCACAAATTCCGTCTGAGTAACTAAACTAATACGTAACTAGGGAAGTCAGCCTCGCACACTGCCATAGGTAATCGAATGCGCGGCGCGGCGCCGCTAGAGTGCGGCCAGAGACAAATATAGCTGCTTATAAAAACATATCTTCTACTTTTTTTAAAGTTGACAATCGGCTACGAAATTGAGCCATTTTTGCCAGTGTCGAGTATTTCTTGTTAATCGTTATACAATAATAAGTAACCCTCTCGATAAGGATGATGCCAATGACTCAATGCTCTTTGGCCTTTTAAAAAGCCGCCCCACCAGATCAACACGTGCACACACAATGTATTCATTATATTATTCCACATTAAAGCTTCTAAAGCTACCTCCTGTATTCGCACTGTGATACTCTTACATGGATCTGAATCTAAAACGGCTTGTTTTATAATGCATTTTAAATTTATTAATTTTTAAAATTAAATTGTTTAAACTAATACTAGTGTTATTGTAAGTTACCGCATTCATGATCGGAGCCATAAGTCAAATGTTACGCACGTAATCCTTGATAGATGACGATTGGAGAAGAGCCATAAACTTGACCTTGAAGATTCGATTCCTTCAGGGAATCTAATCTGCAACCTTCAAGTATTAACGTAGTTTTCGAATTTAGGTCGAATAGGGTATATGCGAATGTTTTTATTGCATTATCATACAATTATCATTGCATCCGCTTGCGGTCCTAAGTCCCAACGGATCAAAACCCAAAACAGATTTCTAGAACAAATTACATTAATTGGCTATGATTAATAGTATAAAAAACAAAAGCATACATTACAGTGCAATATGACGTCACCGCCATAAGTGAGCATATGTGCGACAGAGAAAGAGAACGGCCCCACCCTGTCCCCAATAGTTGCATATCTTTTAAAATAGTCAAAAAATATCTCATTGTGTGGCATAAGTGAATGTACCCATGATTCAATTATCTTGGGACGCGGCCCCGCCTTGTCGAGGTAGCGAATATAACATTTAAATAATACGCCTATACGCTATTACTACTGGCATCGACCCCGGACCATATCATTACATCGTGTTCTACCACACATACAAATCACATAAAGTTGACGGCCTGATTAGCGCAGTGGTAGTGACTCTGCTTTCTGCGTCGAGGGTCCAGGGTTCGAATCCTGGTAGGGACACAAGCTTTGTGTGATGAGCACGAATGTTTGTACCCGAGTCATGGATGTTTAATATGTATATAAGTATTATATACTGAGTTCGCCCTCAGTCCATTGTACGGTACCCATAACACAAGCGTTAAGCCGTATAGTTGGTGTGTTCGTATGGCGATATTTATTTATTTATTTAAAGTCCCAAGTAAATGTCAAAGTCAAAGTCAAATCATTTATTTCGTATAGGCCTACGGGGGCACTTACAAATTGTCATTACATTTTTTTTTTCTTAAGTCTACAACCGGATCGGAACGCGACCTCAACTGAAAAGATCCGGCAAGAAACTCAGCGGGCTTGTCTTTTTTTTTAAATACATTATTTTTACAATATAAAAGTAAGCTCCAGTGTGTTGCCATGCGGGGCGCACACACGCTACACTTTAACATTATATATATTGATATTTAAGCGATCAGTCCCAGGCTGCTTTATCATCCAAATAATCAATGCAATACATTTTTGTCGTTGAACATGAATTATGGCTTTGATACGTATACGTATCGTATGATATAGCTGTACGAGCTTATGTATCGTTATGTAGTCGCGTTATACTGTCGTTGTAGTTGGCATATTGTTGCACCGTTCCATGTTACGTATAGTTGTTTATTGATATTAAATGTTCTGTCAAAAGGCGGCGTTTTTCTCAGTCCGATCCAATAACTATAGCAATATTTCGGTGGCGGAATATTATTAATTAGCTACTCCTTATATGAACTGACGCTATTTGTTGTAGCTCGGAGCTCGCTCAATTATCTTAGCTTCGAGTTATTGAGGCTGGTTATACTACGAGTTTGTTTATACAACTTATTTGTTGTCTAACATTTAACTTTTCAGAATAAAATCTAAAACATCGATGAGAGAAATAATTATGTGTAGGTATAGTGGTATAAACCAACAAACTTTTCTATAAGATATAGTTCGTGATCAATAAGCTCCGACTCAGATCAAAACTTAACACTTTTCTAATAATAATGTTACCTATAAAAACGGCGCTGTGCGAGGCGCACGCGCACGCGCACGCGGCGCGTGCGCGCGTGCGTGCGTGCGCTCATGTTGCGTGCCGGCAGGCGGGCGAGGGCGGCGCGCCGGCGCCGGCGGCCCCCGCCATCACCATGCCCGGCGCCACGCAGTCGCGCGCGCTCTACGGGGACTACGATGACGACAGACCGCCTAGCGCCGACGTGAGTGCACTCCATATTATGTTAGCTTTGCTATTATAGAGGATAAAACTTATGCAGAACCGACTGGCCCCCACCCTAATGTGGCCCACCCCACTCTGCCCCAGTGTTTTACGAAAGACGAAATACTGGCTACACCAGCAGTCTATAATACAAGCGTCGCTTAGTGTGGGACCGTACAGTTGGTGTGTTCGTCTGGTGATATTATTATTTATTAACCTGACCAGATTTCGTAGGACGCTAACGTCATAGTAGTCTTGAGCCCTGAATTCGCTTCGTCTCTAAAAAAGTTTCCGTCCAATACTAGGACATAGAGGGTTGATATCTTACTTCCCCAGCAACAGACGGACCGCGAGACGGACACGCCGAAGCCTGGCGGCGGCAAGAAGCAGGACAGGGGCAAGGAGGAGTCGAAGGGCGACGGCAAGGGCAAGGGCGGCGGCTGGCTAGGCGGCCTCTTCACCAAGCTGTCGCTGCGCCCGCCCAACCAGATGATCCTGCCCGACGACAAGAACCCCAGCGTGAGTGCCCCTAGCCGACATGACAGCCACCAGCTCGCACAAGTACCCACGCTGTTGTAAAGTACATATTATGCCTTGACTTGACACTGGAGTAAAACAAAGAGCAAAACCCAATACCAAAAAATGTACGCCTTGCAATAGTTATTTTTATGCTATTTGCGTTTTGGTTCTTTTTAGGGTTCCGCAGTCAAACTAGTCCCCGACTTTGTTTTCATTGTTGACGAGGTTACGGAACTCTATCTTGTGCGTGGCTCCAATTTTTAATCTTGTGTAGTGATCATGTAATGGTTTTTTACAGTCTGTTTTAGTGTAGGATTATATAGATCTGTTAGCAAATATGCACTATTTTTGTTGATTTCTTTTATTATGTTGTGTGCGAAAGAATTGTAAGTGCTACAATAAAAATACAAAAAATAGCAATACTCATCGTTGAATTTGTTGAATCATATTTATATTATTTTCATATCGCTATATCTATCTATTTTACGTATGTCTATGTATATATTTAATAAATATATTTTGCGCTGTCTGTCTTCTTTTATTTTCTTCATAAACTTCTTTTACGAACGTATCCACTAACACATATAAGCATGCATAATTTAAACAGATTCGATAACACAACACAGACACATAACACCGGCTTAGGTAGGTATGTTTAGATAACCATCCGTGTTATCCCTAATCCAAATTGGACCTTGTTGACGTGACCCAAGGTGAGTATTGCAAGTGAGTGACGATGGTCCGTTGCGCAGATCGTGTGGGACGCGCAGAGCAAGCGCTGGCGCAACGTGGACGGCGACAGCGAGGAGGCGGAGCAGCCGCCGCCGCCGCCGCCCAAGCTCGCGGACCTGCCGCACGCGCAGCTGTACGTACTCCTGTAAACTACTCCTCCTAAATTTATAGACTTACAATCCATTTACAAAATACTTTGTAAAACCTCTGCGGGTAAAACGAGTCCCCAGCAAGCCCAAGGCAGATCCTCCAGAAAGGAGACGTTTTTCTATGAATTCTGAGGTTTAAATATGCATGGATACTTTACTCCTTTGACCTCCCCTCGTCAAAATGTAATGTTTGCCGCTGGTGTGCGCAGGAGCGCGTCGCCGCCGCTGACGGCCGCGGTGCCGGCGACCGGCGCGGCGCCGCCCGTCTCCAATATATTCAAGATGCAGAAAGGACGACGTGAGTATTGCGATCTAGAAAACAAATTATATTCATATATCAATTTTAAGCCATCACAAGGGCATCATATATATTTTCACAAGAAAAGTGCTTTATAATGTCATTGTAATGGGATCAAAACATTCTATGAATTGGGGGGTTAATGTTTTTGGCTCAGATTTTAGACGACCAATCAATATTGCGCGTGGTTGTATTATATTAATAATTGTATAGTATGACATTTGAACATGACGTTTGAAGAAGAAAAAGGTAAGGGAGTGTGAAAGAGAGCTGCATGAGCCGGATGAAACAAAAGGTCGGTGCCGTGTCGTGCGCGGGGAGGCTGCCCTATATAAAGACAGGTGGCCCGAGCTTCATCTTTATTATGGTGATATGATCGTAGTGGGCCATAGCCTGAATCCCCTCGCATTGAGACGGGGTATAATGGCAATAGGCTCGCCCCCCATTACCCAGGCACAGACACAGGGGGGAAGCAATTGCCCCCCTCCTGATTCACGATCGAACCAAACCTTTCACCAATTTTTTTTCAAATGAAATTTTCTGAAAGCTAGATAAATCTACACCAATTTTGCCGCGCCCTCCCTCTTAAAGAAATCTTGTATCCACCGCTGGTTGATGTTGGTTCCGTGTGTGACGCGAGTATCGTATTCGCGGCAGACATTAAGAAGTCGTACGTGGACGTGTTCAACCCGAGCGGCGCGGCGACGCGGCCGCTGCCGCCCGCCGCCGACGTGCTGGGCCCCGCGCCGCCCGCCGCCGCCGCGCCCGCCACCTACTTCGTGCCCGCGCCGGCGCACGCGCACACCAACCAGGTACACACCATACCATACTATTAACTACCCGCACGTTTCCTTACTATTGATCTGGGGCCTCGGCACGATCTAATTACTAACGGTATCCCATCGTCTCTCGCTCACAAACATTACAGACATAAAATAGCTTTGTGCAGACTGACCGCGCAGCCTCGCAAGTCATGTGACAGCGCTCGGACAAGGCTAGGCTAGACACGGCTAATTAAAGTGACAGAATGCTTTCTCGACACCTAGTTATATGATAATGGATGAGTCGAGAATACCTATTGTAGTTGCTAGGCATCATATTAACGCGTTACTATTAATAAAAAGCTCAAACACAGAGCGTTCAGCGTTCCGCGTTCTTTGAAATGTATGTGACATTTCAATGAAGGTGAAGCACTGAGCGCTCTGCCGGTCCCCGGCGCCTGCAGACGACCCGCGTGGCGCTCCCGGCCTCCCCCGACCCCAGCCCCCGCACGCCCCGCACCCCCCGCACGCCCCGCCACGAGGTACCCTCGCACCACTCACTATTACGTAGTCAGTCATCGTTAACATTACGCTCTGTCCCCCGCTCCCAGGACGCAGACAATTTACCGAATGGACATTAACAGGTACTAATATTTATTCAGTGATGCGAATATGCGTGCGCGCAGAGTAAAATCTCTGCTAATTGATTGATTGATGATCGTAGGTCCCATAGTTTCGGAGATTTAATGATGAGTGAGACAGTCACTGGATTTTGCTCGATATACAGACGCCAAGAAAAGGCGTTCGATCGGTGGAGGGAAAGGGGGGAGTATGTTAATGATATGAATTTTACTCAAATGAACATGAACATTCCACCAACAGCTTTTGCAGTCTTATTAATAGATTACTCTAAAAAAAAATACTAACAGGGAAGTCGTGCCTATAGAAAACTTGTATATACTTAAGTACGTAAATTACAACAATGTGTTATAATGTATCCAGAGCGGCATGTACGATCCGACGCAGATGTCCGCCGGCGACGACGAGCAGTTCCGCAGCGGCATATAGTGTACACGTCTCGGGAGAGCGGCGTGCGCAAGCGCACCGGCGGCTACTTATCCTTCATAAGAGACAAGATCTTCAAGAGCCGTGTACTGACCGAGCGCGCGGCTCGCATCCTCGCTCACTCACGACGGCTGTGTTTCGCCTCCATGTCTCCTGGACGCTAGTTGGCGCTGTATTTTTGCCTCGCGCATCACCATGTAAAAACGGAGGCTGCCTCGTTCTGCGCCCGAGACAGCCTCGCAAAGTCGCTCGCTCAGTCAGTACACACGGCTTATAATGTACGACAATTATTCAGAAATCATCTTAAAAAAGCCTCTACAATGTAACTGTATATTTTTTTCTCCGATCGATGGTTAGGAGTTTTGGTGTATAAGGTACACTTTGTTAAAAGCTAATTGAACGCGTTCAACACCTTCACACAATATTCTTATTGTATTCAATTTAATGCCATTTCTCCTTTCCATCTCATACGTTGTTTCAACCAAAATCATGTTAGATAACTCTTGAAAGACGCCGCACGCGGCTCCAACTGCTGGGACGGCTGAATACTTACCAACTAAGTTAGTTATTAGTTGCGGGTTAGTGACGAACATACGTTCTACTACAGACACGACGGCAGAGTTTGAGTATTGTCGGGTTCAAATTGAGACAGTCACTGGCGCGGTACTGCTGTCCTGTACATTGCATTGGCGTCAGTTCAGAGCTGTCGCGTCTATTTCTGTTGCCAGGGAACCCGCTTCCTCCGCGCCAGCGTCACGGGCACTGCGTCAATTGTCGGCGCCAGTCGCTGGCGCGTGGTTATAACATGTAGCATAACTCAATTCGACGTGTAAACGAAACACGCCAGCGCCGCTGGACACCGGCGGCAGTGACTATTTCAATTTAAATCCTACATATTGAATGCTCTCTCTCTCGGATATTACCGTCCCGCTCGCGCTACGATCTCAACATCGCACCGGCGATGGGATACAATAATGCTGTTTTAAAGAAACTTAATATTGGCGCTGGACCTATGTGGATGTTAGACTGAATCCAGGTTGCGTACATTAGATCATCTAAATTATGCTTTACAGCGTCGATATTAAGGTTGTTGCAAGCGGGGCGCCGCCGCCCCCTGTCCCTGCACCGACGCGACGCAGGTAACGAATAGTTATGTGATATGATAGTTTGCTCATAGTTAATATTAGACTATAGTCGACTCGTTATTCCATTATATATTTCTTAGTTTTCCGCTATTTCTACTCTTGAGTAATCTGTTAAGACATTTAAAATATAATTATATTACGGACGGTATTTTGGTTCAATCGAATGTTAAAAATGTATTATTTACTTAATTAAAAATTATATTATTTTCAATTCTATGATATTTTTTTGCTCGTTATTTGTATTTTTTAGATGTAAACGGTTGTAGACAGATACTGGTATTTCGTTTCGCTTGTAATTGGTGCAATAGAATTATTATTATCTCTCTAACGCGACACATAGACAATAAATGGTTTCCACGATCGCCACTCGTTAATTTTCCATCTTTTTATGTAATAAGCATGATGTACCTATAGATATATGTTTTGTAAAGAGCGGAGCTGGGGGGAAGGAGGGTTGTATAAATGCTAAATGCCTTAGTGAAACTTACTCGTTACACACCGGTAGTTCATGTATTGTATAAAAGCATCGTAATATATGTATATTCGGTAGGTGGAGGCGAGGCGGTAGACGCGCGCACGCGCCGACCGCGCTCAGGCGGCGACACGGTGCTCGCAATGTATTATAATAATTGAAACTTATGGAAAATATTTAAATAAAATGTTTATGTTATGCTTACAATGGCTTTTATTCACGACACACGTTTCATAATATACCTACATATTATTATGATTAATTATGAACATAACTGCACTGCACTCCAGGAACACACGCGTGTGGGATCAACATGCAAAGCTGGCAACATAGCGCAGTTATAACGCCACCCAGAGAAACACATTTGAATAAACTGATAGCAGTCCGCAGGGCGGAACTACTAGTAACTTACACAAATTTTCGACGGGTAAACTTTCTTCGTGGCCGAATTCACGGAGGCACGAAGTCAGTGCCTCAAATCCTTAGCCGCTTGGACGTCAGTCGATAGTCCTGGGTTACCTGTTACAGCCATTGAAAGTTCAAGACAAGTAGTGTTAATGTTTAGTCCTACCCAATAACTGAAGTTGCAGTATCAACGTAGATGAATGATAATGTTACCGTGAATTATGATTTGGCAGAGTATCATGAGTCGAGAAATATTATGACTAGTGTTGATATTAACTGTATAGCCACCAGTGAGGCTTGTCTTGAGACAAGTGCTGAGTGACCTGGAATCCATAGGTTATTGATAAACAGAGTGCACCATGATTGTTGAGGCAATCTATACTAGCATCTTGCTCTATTCTAGAATCGTTGCATCTCTTGTACGGTCGCATAGGAGAGGAGTGTTATAGTATGGGAACACATTGCAAGTTGTGAGCATGTGAGTGCTCTATGGCAGGCAAGAGTGTTGGTCGAGACAATATAGAGTACCGAACCTTCCGCGTCCCTCTCCTCGACGATGGCTAGGATCTGTATGATGGCGGTGCCGATGGTCCCCACCACGAACAGCGCCATCAGGATAGAGCATACCAATATCATTTTGGACATTATTTGATACTTTAAATAAACTCCTGAACAGGTTACTCTGCAACGAACTTCGCAGCAATCGTTGTTTCAGTTATAATACATATGATTAAGTGCAATTTGTGAATATATATTTTGATCGCCGTGATTTTGACAATGAGCATGTCATCGTTGAATTTCTTTAAAAGATTCATTCTGTCATGATGACTGCTGTAATAAAGAAAATGCTGTAAATTAAGTTCTAAAGGCGGTCAGCGTAGGCGGAATTCTTAATCTACGCCGGTCAGCGATCTACAAATTTCAAAGAACGCAGAACGCTCTCTCGTCTTTGGGCTCTTACAGCTGCAGCAGTAGCAGTAGAATCTACCAAATACAACCTCCCTTGTCGAATACTCATATTAAGTGATCCACACTGTCTAGTGCTAGTGGGTACTACTTCAAAAGTCGACGGTAATAGTCGGCACAAAGAAAATCACGTGTTCAAAAATAAATATTTTATTCATCAAGTATAGAATCTAGCCAGTCGCGCATCACCGCGAGGTTGACGTACAGCTGCGGCTCGCAGGTGACTCCGCACTGGCGGTTGTCGCTCATGACACCGTAGAGCAGGCGGGCGCGCGCGCGCAGCAGCGGCGTGCCGGCGCAGTGCGCGCACGGCGTGCCGCGCGCGAACAGCGCGCCGGCGCACAGCGCGCCCGCGCCGCACGCGCCGCGCGCCGCGCCCGCCGCCGCCGCCGCCACCAGGTGCCGCGGCGCCCACCGCTCTTGCTCGTCCCCGCTCGTGCACTGCTGCGACGCCAGCGAGAACACGGACACTTGCCGGAGGCTGCGGCCCCTCGGACTCTTGTCTATCGTTCTATAACGAGAATAGGCTCTTGTATAATTTTAAAAGATTTTGATCCTCGATTTCTAGTCTATTTCTTTACTGAAGATGACTACTTTCTACTAAGTAACGATAGTGACCCATAGCACTGACATGATAACGTCGCGATGGATTTCTCGTGACTTCGAGATCTCGACTGAGGTTGCATCTCCTGAGTTACCCATCCAGTAATTCTCCAAGCGTAGCCTTGCTCCCTTCATTACTTTATATTTATGTGACTATGAACGCATACCTGAATCCTCCATACCCTAGCGCTACAAATCTCTCCCCGATAGCCACCAAAAAATAATCTACTATGTTCGGCAGTTCCACCGCATCCTTGGACCCTCGCCTCAGCACATCTGCACTCCTCAACGCAGCCAGATCGTAACTCCTATTAGCGCCTTGGTAGAACGGGTGTATCTGTACATCTGATAGTGCATGACTTCTGCCCTGTTTCTCCTCACCATACTCCTCAATCATAAAAAAAGAGTCCAAAGTATCCACTTCCTCGATAGCTTCTATACAACTTGCTGCAGTCAGCGTCCAATGCTTCGTTATTATAGTCAGAATACACCCAAATGTCAGGTCACCAGGAGGTTTTAATTTGACTAAAGCTAAAACATATTTTCTGTATGTGTCATCTGCATATTCTCCATCGGATTCTTCTATGAATTCATCTTCGTATTTAGGGTCAGGCTGCATATCATTTGTAAAAGTTTCTGTAATCTCTTTATATTCTGTGTCTGTGATGTAGGCACTGTCAATTAACCTACTTGTAGTTTCAAGACCGGTAGTAGCATCAGACAGGTAGTAACGAGTCATTGCAGTTGTTTTCTCAGATGGTTTCCATGTGCATTCAATTTGTGGAGGGAGAGATACATGCTGCGGCCTTTCAGAAGACAGGGATGTATTGGGCAGTCTTTTTAGATCGGATGGCTCTAATTCTGGTTTAGGGCACACCATTAAGTGTAGTATGAGAAAGACCAGGAAGGAAATAAGCACTACAAGGAGTATAGCTTCTAATATGGACAGGGCTGCCTCTATCCGAGTGAATGACTTGCACCATCCCTTGAATTCCTTGCAGCACACAGAACACATTATTTCATCTGACTTATCATTGTAGAATTAATTTGACTAGCACCATTGACATCCAGAGCCAATTAGATTTAATTTCCTTAAATTTATGTGGGTATAAATAGTTTTGTGTAAAGTTTCCTTCTGTTAGACTTTGAATTAGTTATTTTTTTTAGATATATTTTAACTATGCTATGCTTCTGTATTTACCATAGTGTAATATTAATATTAATTTGGATATCTGAAAAAATTAAATATTAAATAACAATATTGCCGGACAAAGCCCAGCTGTAAATACAGTTCCAAACTAAGAAACCCTTGATTATAGACTATAAACATCCATGACTCAGAAACAACATAACATGCTTATTACAAAAAGGTTGCCCCTGCCAGGATTCAATCCTGGGACCCTCACTACAGAAAGCAGGATCACTACCAACTGTTCTAATAAGGTCATCAAATTAATTACTAACTATACACAAATACCTTCTTTCGCTGCTTCCTGCCCTATCATTCACCTTTGCAAGAAGTGGTCTCTTAAAGGGTCGATCTTTGCAACCAAACCTTAGCTGACCAGACTCTTTGCGTCCACCAAAACCACCACCTAGGCGCCGAGGCTTCCATCCCGGCATTCTTCTTTCCACCTCCCTTTCCACTATGATCTCTGATCCATCAATGTACTCCTTATGCATATCTCTCAGTGCCTGTTCTACACCAAAGCTCTCAAACTCTATGAAGGCATACTGCTTGGATTTACCAGTGACAATATCTCTGACTAGACGGCAGTGGAGGATTTTGCCAAATTTTGAAAACTCTTGTTGAATAGTGTCCTATAATAACATAGCAATTAATTTATGTAGTCTGCATAAGGTGTATTCAGAATATAATGTTTACAGGTCTAAAAAGGGTATCACACTGGTCGGTTGCAGTATTAAGCTACCTACTGACTAAGGTATGCATGATTTCTATGATGGGACCATGTAATAGTGTAATGTACAAACTTGTGTTGTCCTGGGATTCAGTCTTCCGGCAAATAGTGTGTTATAAGGATTCCCTTTTACTAGTTTATTTGGTGTGTATTCAGAGTGCAAGGCCCGCAAGACAGCACGGTCGTGAGGCTCAGAATCTGTTCCTATAATTTCACATAATTAATTTCAATATCAAATGTTGCAGTAGGCATTTAGTAATAAAAGCATCTAAAGTCACATACTCTTGCTGGTAGGCAGTTTGATAATTATACAAAACTATGCAGGTATCTAATAAAAAATAATAACAATGATCACTGTCTAAATTTGCAACAATAAGTCTCACTCAGCAAGATATATCACACATTCAAGAATAGCTACTCCACTCCATGGTACTCTTGCAGCACTCACCGTCGATAGAGCCGATCTTAACAGGATCGTATTCCGTTGCATATTTATTGAAATCATCATCTCGAGACATATTAAACTATCAGTTCTAATAAAATTATTTTAAAAAGTGAATTGAAGTGAAATTTCAAATACTATCTCCACATTATCATTTCGTTTGTAATTATCGTTATATTCAGTTTAGGGCATGTAACATTTATTACAATAACTATAATACACTATAATTAAGTATTTGTTAGTTTTATTCACAGACTACTAGGATATTTTATTTTATTCTCTGATTTGACACACATAACAAGCAAGCTAAAGCTAAGCAAGTTTGACATTTTAAATATTGTTTATAAACAGTACGCGAGTAGAGGTGCGCCTACCGGAACATTTGGTCAATTAAGTAGTTCGCAAAAATCAAAGGTAAAATTATTGATATTATCAGGGCTCGGAAAAGTCTTTCAATGATCTGAAGACGTTCAAGGGAATTCCTATTAATCGGGATTCTCTAAATTTTACTTACCCATCCATCGACTGGCCTAATACAATACCGTAACATTCCCTTATGAATCTGACAGCAGTTGCGTCGCTCAAAAACCCAATCAAAACCTGTTTATAGGCTTGCTGGGTTGCGGACCCTGGATTTTATTAAGACAATGCTTTTGCTTTGAAAACAATTTTCTTTTGTTTTTACATTCGTACCGACGACCGAATAATCAGAGCAAACCACAGTTGCTCACATCATACGTCCATCCATCACAGATTCGCTAATAATGTGGTACTTCATCAGTGTCTCCAACTCTCTTTGTCAAAATTACGGTGTTGACTGGTCTCAAAATACGGTAGATGGTGGAAAATTACGGCAGACCAGTGCTTGCAGCTAAAATACCCATGCAGTGGGGATGCGTAACGTAAAAAAAAAAAAAAAAAAGGTCATTCCTCCAAACAGAAGTAGCAGAATGACCTTTTTTTTTTTTTTTTTTACGTTGCGCATCCCTGCTCTTCCAAACTGAAGCAACAGAATGACCTTTTTTTTTTTTACGTTGCGCATTCCAAACAGAAGCAGCAGAATGACCTTTTTTTTTTTACGTTACGCATATCCCAATGCAATATTGCAGTAATATTTTGCTAAATCAAGTGTTCATTATAGAAATATGGACACGGACGAAATTACGGTAGAATGTGTCACCGTAATAACATGTCTACGGTAGGTGGTAGATCTACAAAAATTACGGTAGATCTACCATAATTACGGCATGGTTGGAGACACTGTACTTCATTGAGGCGGAGTGGTGGTGGTGAAAATCAACCAATAGAGTCACATTATTTTCCGAGCTCTGCTCCTCTGCGCTCTTCAGTAGAATTTGATTGCGGAGAATGTTGCGTTGCTCCGGCGGCCCGCTCCCCCGTATTAGTGTTAGTCTAACATAAGTATATACATTATATCTATCTATGAGTCAACTATAGAAGATAATAAGAACTATAGAAGAGTAAACTATAGAAACAGGCTGTGCTATAGAAATAATAAATCCTTCAGTGGGTTTGACGAAAGAATACTAACTAGGCATATATCAACTAACTAGGCATACATCAACTAACTAGGCATACATCAACTAACTAGGCATATATCAACTAACTAGGCATACATCAACTAACTAGGCATACATCAACTAACTAGGCATATATCAACTAACTAGGCATACATCAACTAACTAGGCATACATCAACTAACTAGGCATATATCAACTAACTAGGCATACATCAACTAACTAGGCATTCATCAACTAACTAGGCATACATCAACTAACTAGGCATACATCAACTGACTAGGCATACATCAACTAACTAGGCATACATCAACTACCTAGGCATACATCAACTACCTAGGCATACTAACTAGGCATACATCAACTAACTAGGCATACATCAACTAACTAGGCATACATCAACTAACTAGGCATACATCAACTAACTAGGCATACATCAACTAACTAGGCATACATCAACTAACTAGGCATACATCAACTAACTAGGCATACATCAACTAACTAGGCATACATCAACTAACAAGGCATACATCAACTAACAAGGCATACATCAACTAACTAGGCATACATCAACTAACTAGGCATACATCAACTAACTAGGCATACATCAACTAACTAGGCATACATCAACTAACTAGGCATACATCAACTAACTAGGCATACATCAACTAACTAGGCATACATCAACTAACTAGGCATACATCAACTAACTAGGCATACATCAACTAACTAGGCATACATCAACTAACTAGGCATACATCAACTAACTAGGCATACATCAACTAACTAGGCATACATCAACTAACTAGGCATACATCAACTAACTAGGCATACATCAACTAACTAGGCATACATCAACTAACTAGGCATACATCAACTAACTAGGCATACATCAACTAACTAGGCATACATCAACTAACTAGGCATATATCAACTAACTAGGCATATATCAACTAACTAGGCATATATCAACTAACTAGGCATATATCAACTAACTAGGCATATATCAACTAACTAGGCATATATCAACTAACTAGTCATATATCAACTAACTAGGCATATATCAACTAACTAGGCATATATCAACTAACTAGGCATATATCTACTAACTGGGAAGTAGTTATTGTAATAAAACCCATTTTTCGGATTTTATCGCGTTTATTTTGTGTTTACGTTCCCGACGTTTCGGCTGCTTTACAACAACCATGATCGCGATAAAAATGTTTTATTTCAATGTGTAGTATTCGCGTAAATATAAGAAATCAATTGGTAGTAGTTGTTGATATATGCTTGTCGAATACTTGGAAGGCTATTAGTAGTACCATGTAAAATACAAAGCGTAGAGATATAGTCAAATCTACGAACCAACATTTAAGTTCTCTCCGAGTATATACATAATCACAAACCAATAAGTACATAATCGAGACAACAGACTAGACAGAGGCCTCCACCTGTATCCTGCCTTAGACGAAGAAATATTATTTCATCGTCTGAGTATACTGCTCACATTGCCAGTACAGGGTAAGCCCGGCGGGGATGTGGCCGAGGACGTATCGAATAAAAAACATTTACAAACAAAATAAAACCCAATGTTGTAATTTAAAAAAAGCATGTTACACTATTTATGACTAACTGAAAAAATCTTTCAATATACTCTAATAATATAATGCGACATAATGTGTACAGCTATTTTACATGAATCTGACTAATTAGACATTTACATAGGATGTGTGAAAAATATAACTTTCGTAAATCCATCAAGTGTGCAAATTATTTGCAGCAATGTATTTTTCATACAAATCCCAGTAAATTATGACATTATTAATATTGCTATGGTAGTATGCAATAATCACTTAATTAGGTACATTAAGTGGTTAATTTTCGAATGTAAATAATATTTTTTTTATGAAAACAATTTTTGTATCCTATTAGGTCCTTGACTAATATTAAAATTCAAGATTCTAGCATATCATCTACAGTTTTACAGATTTCGCAACTATAATCTATTCAGTTACATTAACTGTTACTGGTGTCACTGATACTTTCATAATGACTGATACTATAATCTTCTGATTTTGCTAATGGTACAATATACCATTTTATGTAATTATAGTTCAAAATTTGTCTAGTAATTATAATCATATTTTACATAAACAGTTTTGTCCAAATATAATAGGAACAAAGGATAAACAAATAGTCTCAACAAGCTGTCTTGTATTACAATGTTTATATTAGTGCAAGGGTGCCTCTGCAATGGAGTAGCGCGGGCGTAAAGCGGGCAGCAACCGCGGGAGCGCAGTGAGCACAGAGTACTTTGTACATACGGAAAGCGGTGAGCGCCGCCTAGCGTAGCATGGTGCTGGCTGCTTGGCACAACACACATGTGGGTAATTAGAACATGACCTAGCTGAAAATTTCGTCACAGCTAATCTCGAAATAGATTAGTATTTAGGTACTCAGTCCAAAATCAGAACTAAATTCAAACTTCAACACAAAAATAGAGCACTGTAAAATTATATTTTACAAATATTTATTAGTCTCCAATAAAGCTTATTGCTTATTTTATCAGATCACTCATATACACAGGTAGCTTGGAGCAATTCTCACCACTCGTATTGGTCATTGCTAATATCGGCACGCGCAGCGCGGCGCGGCGCGGTGGGTGGAGGTCCTCGAAAACGCCAAATTTATAGAAAATAGCTGCCTATACCAGTGCGAGAACCATCCGTACGGAACCTAGACGCGATCCATGATACAATTTTTTTTACATAAGATAATACAATAAAGTAATGGAATTTTTCAGGACATATAAACATATCTAAGGGTACGTTCGACGCGTTCCTCACTGTGTCACAGTACGAGTTCCGAGCAAGGGGTCATTGGGAGGGTTCCGCTCGTGCTAATTGAGCGACGGTGATTGGCCATCATCCCACACCACGTCGATGCTGGGCCACTTGGTCTGCAGACACGTTAGCATGGCGTCGGTGCTGGCGGCGCGCATGGGGCACTCGAGCAGCGCGGCGCGTCCTGTGCGGTAGGCGACGCGCGCCCCCGGGTTGCTGCGCAGTAGGCCGTTGTAGTGGTGTATTGTGAACGTGTCGGGCGCGCCGCGCTCGCACCCCGGGAAGAACTCGTCCATAAACGCGCTCAGCAAAATTATACCCAGATTCTCTGAATCTAGTTTCCTTCTCATCAAATCCACATATTCGGGCTCGCTGACAAGGTCGGCGGCGCACAGTACATCCTGTAGAGCCTCTGATGGAATAAAATTGTTGCCCTCTGGGTCGAATGAACGAAAAATCCGCTCAGCAGACTCCCCCACGGTTTCTGGAGCTGCTAGTCGTCGCTCAAGGGAGAACAACACTGTGAGATGGGTATCAGAAGCAAGCACCCACACAGGATGCTTGGGGTTTTTATAGAATGAACCAACAGTGCAATATTGCATGTGCTCCATTATTGTGAGAAATCCTATGTCATTTTGCCTTTCTATGCCTCGCAGCCGCAACCCCCCTACTACCTGGTCGTGATCCCACACGTGGGCCACAGCCTGTCCTGTCAGCATCAAGTTGATTAATCCCTGGGAACCATAGCCATATGTAGAATGTATAAGTGGGTCAGACAGCTCCGCCAGCTCCGTCTCCACAGTAGCAACCCCCTTGCTGAGAATAAGACTATACAAAAGAAGTAGAACACCATACTTGTCCTTCAATATTCTAATGTTTCTAGTATAGAATGCTTCTACTTCAGATAGAGTCTGAAAAGGGTGGACTTCAATTCGCCGATGGAAATGTTCAATGGAATCATGAACCACATTGGACTGTTCCTCCACATTGACATTGTTGCCGCCGCTGGTCTCCGCATCAGAGTCATTCTTCCGATACACCGCAACATTATACTTAGGTGCTACACACTGGCTCAATATAGTACACACAGCCCTAACCAGTAGAGAATTGCACTTCTCTGATGTCAAGTCCTGAAAACTATGTCCGGGTGTCTCCGATAGGAGTATTTTGAGTAGAAAGCCTTGGACGGGCGCGATGGCCGCGCACGGTCCGCCTTCCTGTTGGATAAGAGCGCTCGGTTCCTCCGGGCTAAACTGGAAGCCCTGCGCCCACCGCCGGAATACGTCATCTTTGACTTGGTCACCCCATAGCAGGCGGCGCGTGCTCGCCAGCTCACGGTCCAACGCCACACTCCCGGCGCTCATGTTGTCTTTGTTTTGTACAGGTAATGAACTACTAGTCTCGTTGGAGTCCGATCCGTTCAGCATTTGCATAAGTAGCCGTGTTAGTGTTTACACCACCTACAACAATAAAATTATACAGAAAAGACACGGAGGCACGATTCGAATAGACAATTGGGTGAGTGAACATTGCGGAATTTTTGTATAAAGGTAAATTTAAAGCAAATTTACAACCATAACTATATAGCTACAAAAAGAATCATAACCACGTAGTACTCACAGCCAATAGGAAGTACATGACTCACTACTTATAATAACTAAATTATTATTTTAGAAAACTGATTGCTCATCTGCTGCTTCATATAGCATTATAAATCTTCCGTAAATTGATAGTAAAAACTTTTCACTGGGCAGAAAGAAAAGAAAAGCTTACGACATGAAGGCTGCCATTTTTTTTATGAAAAATAGTAACCACAGAATAATAACAGAAAACGTACTACGTATAGTTGGCAACATTACTTCAATAAAATGTCACTGTATTTTACTGCGAAATTATCTGAAATGATCAATCCACATGCTGGCCCAGCCTGGCTTACTTAGTCCAGAATGAAGGCCATGCATTTTAAAAAATTTGTCCCCCGTAGCCCCGTAGTTTACCCTGTTTAGCCCACAGATAATATTTTTATACCGTAAACGTTTTTAATATAGGACACTACGCTACGAACCGGTGAACCTCTCTAGTTCGTCTGTGAACCGGGTGGAACTAGGGTGGGACCTTGTTTGTCTATGGTGGTGGATCACGTTCGTAGATAGATAGAGAAAGAACCCGAAATTAGTGTTGCTTAAACATTGATAGTTGGAACTTCCGATAGTATCGATCGTTTTATAAACAACAATGAATATATCGACAATAATTATCGATATATTGATTGTTATACTTTGTTGTTTGTATACTTTGTTGAACAAAACATCGATGTTTGAAAACATCGATGTTTTGTTTGCATCCCTAAATAAAATAGTATAACTGTACCTATCCACAGCTTTACTAATAGGGGTAGACGATTCATTTCATCATCATCATTGTCATTGACATCATCAAGGGGTACTTATGATTTTAGAACTACTAGACACTGGCAAAAATGGCACTATTTTGTAGCTGATTGCCAACCTAAAAAAAGCATATGAAAGAAATGTCATAGACTATTCATGTCACTCACGCACGCACGTCAGTCTTGTCTCAGTCAAATCACCATTAGTGTGTGGGGTTGGTGCTTATTTTAAGTTTTTATTTTCGACCGAAAGCTTTTATTTATCCGTATGATTTCGTTTAATTTAATTAACGTGGGAGTTAATTTAAACAAGTGAAACATGAATTAGTAATTTTACATTGTTATATGCGTTTGTGTGAATAGTTGTATGTGTTTTGTTATTTCGACATAATGAAGGTGGACGTTGTTTGGAGACAACGCAGTGGCGCTGCGAAAATAGCAGGTCGGTGGAAACTCCGTTGATTCTTTACCTACGCGCATCCAGATAGTTGACGTTGCTTCATTTACAGTTAACTATATAAGTGTTGATATCGTAGTAATCTCTTTCTAGCTGGTCAGTTCACACAACATGACAATAATTATTATTCTAAAATAAACGAGTATTGTGTGAAAGGCTTTTCGTGAAGGCTGGGGTCATAAGTTAGAAATAATTTACTGGAGTCAGAAAAATAGATTGTGGATTACATAGGACTTTTTTATACAGTGCAATGTATGTATAATACATCATAATTACGTTATTCTTGAGATAGGTACTTAATATGTATGGTGTTGGGAGTGAAATTAAACAATGAATTAGTTCAGATAAGTACCTACACAATATGAAACAATTACATACAAAATTTTATGATTTACAATGCATAATGTTTTTTTTCTAAAGCTATTAAGTTCCATGCTAACCGTGTCAAATGACTTGAAGTGATAAGAGTATGCTGTTCTACCGTAACCAGTGCATTTTTAATTCCGGGATGTTTTCACACAATAAGCCACATTGGAAAAAGTATTCAATGGGTATTTCTTGAATGTATGCATTAGCTTGGACAGCCTGGCTTTTGGTAGTGCAACAGGTAGATAAACTTAGTTTGGCCGTAATAAACATTTGTCTTATACATCATTTCCTATATTTACTTATATATATTACATTGAAATGAAACCATTCTGACCTGTTTCATGTTTCAGAGGGTATATAGAGCATGTGGAGTTTTTGTAATTAAAAAAATACTGCCTGCTTATTATGTGTTACTTGGTTATTATATGCATAATGATCTGATGGTGTGATGAGCAAATAAAAATACACAATATCTATTGTATTGTAATTATTTAACCATTTATTTCTTACATTTAAAACATTCAAATTGATACTACTTTTAAATACTGTGTGCCTGTGTAGTTTTCATGATATTCTCAGGAATAACATAGGTATAGACTACTTTATTTACTTTATTATAGCCTACATACCTATGTAGCATAATCATATATGTTGACCTGGGTTGTGGGATTTCACTATGCCATGTTAAATCAAAATCCCCCCATTAGTTTTACCGTGATCTGCAAACAGACAGACAAATATTCCTAAAATGCCAGATTCAGCTATTGTATTAAAAATTACAAATATTGAAAATATATAGTCTAATATATGGTATAGATCTATGAAATAACCTTATAAATAGTTGCCAATAGTATGTGTGAACATGTGGTTACAGCTAATAAGTAGTTGGAACTTCGATTTAGTAAGGAGCATATTGCCCAAACTGTTATCTACATACATTTTTTAACAATATTATATTCCATTATCATTAACACTCAACAGTACCATGACTCATAGTGTACAATCAACATAAAACAGTAAAACTTGTGCTATGTTTTGCATATAATAATATAATTGGTGTTAATAGGTAAGTGTCTATACATATACTTAGTAAAAACTATATACCTATAGTTTATAAATGTGAAATGGATCACATTTACATTCACATAATTGAATGGTGATGCCACAGAATAGGGTAGGTACTCATATTATAGAGCAATTCTATAGGAAACTGGTGTCTGGGATCTGTACAAAATTCACTCAAATACCCCCAAAACTAATTGTAGGTAATGTCCAAAGAGAAACCATCTCGTTTGGGCCTCTTACTGAAATGAAAGCAGCTCATGCGTTCATTGTCCGTGTGCTCTGCGCCGAACAAGTGCCGCACTCGTCTTGCGAGTGGAAAGCGCGCTTTGTTTGCGCACTTTCATATTGTTTCGGTAAAATTAACATGGCTTTTGGATTATAAGTAGAACGGCCTCCTTTCCCACTGGAAAGGAGACGGTTTTACCTAATCGTTTTAAAAACAACCATCACACCCTCCTGATGGTGGTTTTTGTAACTTTTCACGAGAGTTTGGGCCGATTCATCCGCTACATTGCACTTAAATTAGGGCTGGTTGCACTTATCATTTAGCATAATATTTTATTTAGCATTTATTTTAAGGCCATATTCAGAACTTCTTGCACTAAATTGATAATTGATTTTTAAGTAAGTCTTTCTGAATGATGAGCTAAGGTGTAGATTAGCAAGACTGTTGCAGGTTCGTCTAGTCTTACTAGGAAAAAACCTTAGCTTTCTCCATTGACAAACTCGATGTTTTAATTGTTTATCAGTTCCAATTAACTCCGGTTAGTTTCACAAGCAAACATTGGCACGTGCATACACAGGAGCAGGTGACGGTGGGTTCGGTACCAGTATGTGCACTGTGCAGGCAGGTTCGTCGGGCAGGTGGCACCCGAGCATGGTTGGCGATGCGTGTCGCCCCGCGAACACTGCTACTATTAACCTTACGGTTCCATAAAGCAAGGTGCCTTTGGAACTATAACCATATTATGACAATTTAATTTTAAAGCTATTGGCTGAAAGGTGGAGGGTATTCAATCAACAAGGCTTTAGTACTAGCATCTACAATCTGTATACTCGAATATTTCCCAATCCTGGGTAAAGCCCTAAGCCTTTATAATATTACGAGAGACGTATAATCTAGTACTGAGGTTCGATACTAGTCGATGGTGGAGTAAAGTAGCTGCAATTCCTACAACATCATAATTATATCATTATGTACTCGCGTCCAGATACATAGGTTCTGTTATATATATATATTCATATAATATATATATAATATATATATATATATATATATGTGAATGAAAGTGACACGGCGTCTCAGCGGAGCGTTGAACCCACGTCCACTGTCACACCCATTGCGTACGCGCTATTTTATGCATATCAATGCCTTGTCTAGGTTTTGATCACGCGAACCGAACTAGACTAGTTGGAAAATCTAGGCTGAGCAAAGTTCAGATATTAAAAAAACAGGACCTGGGTTGAAACTTAGGAAAGAAAAAACGTAATCACAAAATGCCCGTGGCCCAGAACTGCAAAGGAAAAAGTTGTCATCAGCTGAATTAGAATGCCAAGATTAGGTATTCGGAAATGTTCCGAGCCCAAACTTTGTGATGACAATGAATCATTAACAGGGACTACCAGATACACTATCTAATGAACGACCTGCTAATACTAGAGGCTCTCCTCCCAGTCACGTTGCAAAACAGACGGCTGCATTATAAACAAATAAATCACAATCTCATCTCACAACAAGATATACAATGAGGCTTAAGGCCGTGGCTCGAGGTGAATAACTCATGATTGATATTCTCAGTCTCGTCCGTACGGCCTTACGCGGAAAGAAAATGATTTAATGTTTTCTGTAGCTTAATTTATGCAGACATCTTGTTTCCTACCTTAATTTCAAGGGTTAAAAGCATTGATGGTCCCATCTCTTTCCCGTAACGTAAAAATAACAGAGACACAGGTGGTGACAATGACCCTAGTGCATACAAAAAATATATACCATGTTCTGTTTGGCGATTAAAGATTTATGGCCTAAACGGTTATAAGTACCAACTTAGATACGTCGCTAATCGCTAGGCTAATTCGATCTTACTTAAGACCCATTTGTACTGCAAAAAGAACTTAACTGCCATATAATGTGCCAACATAAGTTTTTGGAAAGAAGTTTAGTTTATAATGGTAACACCAAACTATTAGAAGGACTCGAATTTTGTAATTTCCGAGGAATAATATGATTTTTACATGAAAATAGTTGCGAGACATGAATGCAAAACGAAACCTGATACCACTCCCTTACTGCCGATCAGAAAGTCGGGGCTGACAGACGAGACATTGGGTATTATTGTATGTTAATTTCTGTCATATCATACATGTCGGTATTGCGATTCTTCAGTTGCGGGGAATTGAATATGCGTCAGAGGATCAAGATCTTGTCATCTGACGACTCTTCATCTTCCCAAGGCGCTTGAGTCAGCTGCTTTTTATCATATCATTTATCTTTGTTGTGGGTATTGGTATATTTTCCAAGAGTCGTCAGATGACAAGATCTTGATCCTCTGACGCATATTCAATTCCCCGCAACGTGGCTGACCTACCACTCTAACGCTACACTAGCTAGCCTAGGTAGAACAAGAAACATTATTTATTATGCACGCTAACAGAGTTAATGTCAGTAAGTATTAACATATAGCGCAAAATTAGTTTGTTTTGTTCATAAATATCGAATACTTATTATCTCTTAATGTGTGAAGGTTGGATACATCTTATAAACCGTTATTTTTCGTTCGTTGTATGTAGTCCTATATTTTGTTTGAATGCAAATTATTTTTCCTGCATCATTATGTGAGTTATACGCACAGAATTCAAACCCGGTTTCACGGATCTTGTTTCATAGCCGCTTTTGGAAGGCCCTTTATCAGTAATACACACAATGCCTAAGCGATCTTGAGTTCCCGTAATTCCGGTATCTGCCTACTTACTTTGCAATCAAATGAATACTATTTACGATTTTTCCTATCGGTTCTTGGAATACAGCAGCACTTAAAAGCCATTTTCAGTGAAAAATTGTGCTTAGAAAGTTGGTCACATAACGGCAGCTCATGATCTCTCACGGTGGATAACCGAGGTTCCCGCACCAACTTTGATTTTTTACTAAGCATTAGCAACCCACAAAGTGTTGATAAGGATAAAGCCGCTTTAAGTGCTTTAGCATTATCTTTAAATTGCTTGCTGCTTTGAAATATGACGATACAAGTGCTAATTTCCTTTTGTAATATTCCTCGAATGACGAAAAGATTAACAAAAAATATCCTATGTTACAACAATATTCCCCAAATTCATTGATGCATTGCTGTATGATATTTCCTTAAGACCTGAGATATAACCTGATATACTGATTCTCAGCGTTGACCCCATGGTATCTTTTTATTCATCAAAGGTCATGTGTGTTTATTATTTGGTTTTATCAAATAAATTTAATATGGGTATTATTTGGACGTCCCTAGAGGTAGAGGCCGAGCAAACAACTTCCTGGAATTCGCAATAGACAGTACTTATGCTTATTTTGGTAGTAATCTATAAAACATCATGCTTCGGATCAGCATTTGCAAACAATTTGTAATGCACAAAATTTGCACGTGTACCTAGTAGCGTTAACAAATCATGAAATTAAACAATTTTATAGTTATAATAATAAGGTTTGCATTATTTCATGTTTTAATGACTGCTCCGGTTTGTAAAGACGTAAACTAGTTCTTATCTATTGAATTCATTGAATTAGTAAATGATTATTAACTATGAATTCTTCTATACATATTCAACAAAATTTTCCTCAGACCAAATAGCCTGGAGATGGCATTGAATACCGTACCCTTCTGCCAAAAACAGCAACTATAAGACCAAAAGCTGTACATATAAAGCAAGTTCACTCCCGATACCTGTAATTTAGGATCGATCCTTGTAATAAGGGAAAATAGGCGGTCAAAGGAATCATCTATGTATATGATTTTTCAAGATAATTCCTACGTCAGCCATAATTGTTACTTTCACTTTTACAAATAAGTTATTGTTGAAAACACATTCCCTTTCGATGTCCCATTAGTTAGTTCAGAACACCGTTATGGTGTACTTATGAATGCATACTAATATTTGTTGAGTCTGAAACACATTTGTGTCAATATTTCATTACATTTAAATGCATTAGTTTATTCACCCCTTATACCTATAAATGTTGTTATTGTGAAACGATTCATAATGCTCATACCGTTATGTGGCACTGGCGTGTTTCAGGCTAGAAACCTGAAGTATGGCAAATTAGTTGTAATCTTTATTTTCGTTTTCATTCTATCGTCCATTTTGTTGTTTATCTCTATCAGCCTGGTTTTCTCTGCTAGGTGTCAATGTCTTTATTCAATTCAACTACCAATTTTGAACTGTCAGATTGAGTAACACTAATCATCTTAGAGTTATGAGAAGTTCCTTAGGCTGGCGGTCTCTCTATCTGCGTTCCCTTATATGTCTCATCTTTCGTAAAAAGTATACCTTTTGTTTGACATTCACGCTATATTTTCGTTCAAACTTTATTGTCCACTGATCAGCATTGTCCAGGCCGCTGAATCAGCGATATGTTTCGGCTAATTTGAATGGCAACTGACCGAAAGCGTAACGTTTTCACGGTCCATAGCCGCCGATACTCGAACTAATCTGTCGCACTCCGTGACGTCACGCGTCATCAGACTTGCCACTGAAGGTTTTGGATGGTGTAGTGACTCCGTCAGAATTTAACGAACACGCTTGAGTTGAGTTTTTATATGTCAGAATGGTAATTACACACAGTGACCTTGCTGTAATAACCAGGTAAGATTGAGTTAAATCAAATTGATGCTTTGCACTGCACTTTTTATAACTTTATCAAACGTCATATACATAGTACTGCGCAAAGCAAAACGTATGCGCAGTACTATATGACGTGTGATAAAGTTATAAAATAAAAATTGCGGGTAAGTGTTTATGAACAAACTATGTAGGTATATGGCATTTTAAGGCCTACACGACATTTTGTACAATAAAAAGTAATTTGAAATGCAATAAAAAAGTTGAATTTAATTGAAATAATGTCGTGTTGAAGCTTATACGCTACATAAGTCGTTTCAAACGCATTCTGCTCTCCATCTTAACATTCTGTTGCGTGTGTGTGCGTATCTCACATGAGATATTGATCTTACGTCTCTGCAATGGGTTAATTGCATACGTAGACATTTATTATAATCTGAAGAACCATCGCAAATTCTAATGGGAGTATATAGTAGCGATAGAGAGAATGGCATTTAAGAGTTATGTTACGTTTCTTTTTTACAAGTTGTCATTATGTAACTCAAAACTTCCTTGTTTTGTGATTTAAATGACTATTACAAATAGCATGAGGTGCAAACGTTAAAACACCCAACTAATGATCCTACACCAAAGATTTTTTCGAGTGACTACACGAAAGCACTCCTATTGATCGTCGATCTTACTAGTAGATTCATTGGCGCTTGGCGAAAACGACTCAGTTCTGCATATTTAAGGAGATTGCTTAAGAGATTGAGAATCATGTGGACCGATCGTTTGTTTCAATAAAATTCCATGTTATAGGTTACCACATTAAAAAAATCACATCTGCGCTTGAATAACACTTTGAAACAACAAGTGTAGGTGCGGGTTCAAGAATCACATCTAGTACGTGTTTCCGCCCACTCGCAGCCGCCGCCGCGCCGGCCCCAGGATTACAGTTCCGCCGCGGAGTGTTACCACCGCCTGGCGTCGCGCGCCAGCCGCGCTCGCAGACAAGCTCGCGGCAACGGCACCGACAGCTACCGTTATTGCGATCCGAGCCATGATATAATTGTTAAATTGAAGTTATTATACAATTATAGGATGTAAATACTATGAAATCACATTTATGTAATAAAAAGATGATTGCGCTGAAAGCGGAGTTTCCTTGACCATTGATTGTGTCATGTACACAGACAATGTGGGCGGTGTGTTATTACATGCTTAGTGAAGGAACCTAATAAAGAACCCACGTCGTACATGAGATATGTTTTTTGAAAATTTGATTCTCTCTCTTATGTGAATTATCAAAACACAGTAGATACTTAGGAATCGTAGGCTTAGTTCATACGTTGTATATTCATGCACAATAGGCATACAATAAAATGATACATACAAAACTACAGATCGATATGATACAACATAGAATTCCCTCTTCTTTATTAATCTTCCCAGACGTCACACTTTCTTTCCAATAATTATTATCATTTCTTCTGCGGTGACGGAGCAAAATTCTCATTTCACATCGAGCATTCAAAAGTAAGATTCCCTTGACAGCAAAACTGAATGCACAAAGCAATTACTCACACCACAGTGTCGGTTATCTGACCGTGCTCTGTGTGAGCATGAAGGCCGTTATGTCAATCGTTCGCTATGCTACGATTCGTTATGACAACGCAACGCCTAGATACTTCTAATACTTACCATGACAAATAGATTAGAAAGTGCTTTGTCTCGGAATCGGCGTGGACACTGTTGCTAATATTGGATCGATACACTTGTCACAAATCAGCACGTGATTATGTCCAAGTTGTTCAAACTTCTAACATTATTTGATGGCTTATCGTACAGGTTAGTGAACTATCCTAGTCTGTACAACTACAGCGTTACATTATTTTTTTACCTTTTCAAAGTTAATTCTTGCCAATAGTGCTATTTGGATTGTTACACTAAGGTACTTCGTGAATTAATGAAAGCAGTTTTATCACTATTTGAGTCATCTATCACTTCCATGTAACTATGGTTCCGGAAAATAAAAACCCATGAGTCACCAATTACTGATCTTTGGCGTTACCTGTGCCGGCCGGCTGATTACGTCACCGCACCGCTATGCGTGCGCGCATTGATTTACTGAGGTGCACGCCCGCGGCCACATTGTTTATGGTGTGTTATGAATGCGTCTCCGTATGTTGTATTTTGTCGTAAAATAGCAAATCCTCATTGTTTTTGAAACCGTTAGCACTATACCGTAAGCTTTACTATACATAAACTTGTGTTAGGTACTACCTTGGAAGCTTAGGATTTCGTTGACTATTAATTATTGTTTTGCGTTAGTAAACATAGTCAGGCTATTGCTTTCAAAAGACTTCATTCGTGTGAAAAATTGTTATGTAGTACACCTATTGTTTTCGTGGGTATTTCGTTAATTTCTGCCTCAGTTAGTTCCCAACCATCCGTCTAAACTGTAACTAGATTAAGTATCAAATTTGGTTTTTGTTCATGTATCTAGTTGCTGTTGTTGCTGTTGATATTGGCGTTGCTGAATCTAAGTCGATGATAGTAAGTGTAGATATTATGTGTAAACACAAAACAAACTCGTAACATCTGCACTTGCTACTTGCTAATCGAATATGCGCTTTCCTGCGTTGGAACGGGTTCCCATTTAATTTGGCAAGTGTTATGTGAACTTTAGTGTAGTAACATAATGTCGACGCTAACAGTATTGTTTCAGTGATGGTCACGTGGATTGTTATAATACTATCTTTGTGCTTGAAGATGAGCTTGCATCTGAAGCTCTTTAAAATATACGTCTACAACAGTCTCAGTCATCTACCGCTCAAAGAGAACAAAGCCTACTTATTTCAATAAGTAATGTGTGATTTGAGAGGTCGATTCATTCTACACTTGACTGACGTTTATCGACAAATCTCTTAGAACCTAATTTGTTCTGCATCAATCAACACGCATAGTTTCGTTACTATTTCTTTAAGGTCTTGCAATCAATTCTCTGCGACTTTATCTATCAAGATGCCCATAAAAAATGCCTGGTATCCAGACTAAATGGCGACAAAAAGTGTTATCTTTTTTGCTGTGGGTATTCTATTTCTTTATTCACATTTTTCCTTTATCATATCATGGTTGGTTCATCAGGAGATAACATTGAAACAGTTTATTGGAATTTTTCGAATTTCTAGTTTCCACAATGAATTTGACATATCCTGTTTGATTTCCGATTCGATCCGATCAACAAATTTCGTTTCCAATAATAACGATACCGTACGTTGCAATGTGTGCGTGCGCATGAAATATTTAGCTTGTACATTATGACATTTTGACAAATTGTAACGCATAATGTCTTCACACGGCTTGTGCTAGAATAAATATGTCTTTCTGGCGTAACTGGTCATATCAAATAAATTGTTGATGAAAAGATCTCTACCATCACTTTAAAAACAATTAACTACCTAACTTTTTCCATCTTGCTCACTGCATAATTGCACATCTCAGTCAGTAGGTTGGGTAGGTGTTTTGAGGACGCGGCTGATTCAGCAGGTTTATTGTAGGTCAAGAAGACAGTGAAAAACATGTTTGTAATATCTGTTGGAATTACATCAACATTGTTTGCGTCTGAAAGTGTACCTACTTGCTGTATACAGATCAATTCCAGTGATTATTTAGCGCATTCACCATCACCACCATCAATAAGTGTGCACTTTTCTCCAGGAGTAAAAAAAGTACGTCTTTCTGTTGTCCGGCCTGTAATGAGTTTCAAACCTATTTGAAAAAAATGGTTTCCATAATGTCTCCAATCTGGGCCCCAATTTGATCACCGGCTAATAAAATAACCATTATTATGTGAAGAGTACACGATCGTGTGACGAATCGATTCTAAATCGATTAACCCGGGCCTCACAAAGGCACGCGTCTGAGGTGCCGAACTTTCGTCTACACGACTGCTCCAGCGATGAGCTATGCGGTCATCGATTTTAATCATTTTATTCCTCTACTTCTATCATTAAGTTGTCTTTTCAATATACTTGAATTAGCTATCTGCATAAATAATACAACATCTTCTTATAATACCAGTAGTTTGACAATACACCCTATATCATAATTATCTAGGTCGTATACTGCCCAAAAAATACAGCCGTTACCTTAGACCATGAAATTGTGCATTCATGCGCAAAATAACATTATTCTTATTTAAATAAAGTCTTCACTTGGGAACTCATATTTTTTCAAATCAATGGTTGGTAATTTTGATATGACATTCTTTATTGACAACCTTGTCCTCAAAATACCTGGGGATACTTCACAATCATTATTCTGGACGTCGTCGTTCAATCCACCATTCGCTTCGCTCCGTACTAGTTTGTAATTGGATTGACGACGATAATAAAGGTGTCAAAGAACTCTACCGCGTGACATTGGGATATATACAACATTGTATGGATTCTTGTGTTGTTCTATACATTACCCTATACTCGTATTAAGTCGAAAGACATATGGTCTTTCACTTTTAGATAATTATTACCTTACTTGATGGTCCACCTGCAAAACACCTATACCAGCTTTGCGGACTTCAAGTACTTTCGCTTTGAGCATGTGGACTCCTTTGGATCATTGAACACAACTCAGTTTTTATAATTTTACTATTTTTAATGTTAAACGCTAGATTTTATTGATTGAGTGAGAGAGGGAGATAAGTGACGAAGAGTACGAAACGTTCAGTAAGCAAAACGTGACGCGTACTGTATTATTTCCGCTGCAAAAACTGGAGCATCATTGGTAGCAGTTTTGCCAATCAATCAATTAAAATAACACAAATTATTGTATTGAACCGTTGTTTTAATTTGTAATAATAATTTGTTCGGGCTCATGACTATGTTCATGCTGGGTAACTGTGCAATGAGAAAAGAAAAAGTTTGTATACTGCCGTCGAATAATTGCGACTAGGAACAAAGAGTTTTCCAAAAGTAGCATAATCCGGTGCAATATAGCAATCGTAACAAGATTACAGCCAGCTCTACCCTGGTTGGTATAGATCCACAATAAATTGGAGCTATTAAGCTACTAAGTCTAGGCTATTCTGGCCCTGGGAGAATGCCCGGCGTTCTCGCATTGTCGTGGCGTAAGTTAGCAGCGGATAAGACCAGCAGTTTTCTATGTGAGACCTTAGATCCTTCTAATTCTTAATATCTACGATAGTTTGATTGGTACATTGTAGATATTTAAAAAAAAATACGACAAAAAAGCAATGGCAAATGGTTATCACATAAGCACTTCTAAAGACTCGTAGCATCAGTCAACACGTGTCTTGAAGTGGCGTGGATACCAAAGTGGGATATTGTAACGTTGATTCGATTACCTTTGTAGCCTTCACCACTAATGCTCTTGCATTTTTTTGCACTGACTACTTAACATTTCGTTCCACTTAGCGAAATATTTTTCGTCGTGGACTGTTCGCGGAGTGCCCGGGTCTTGCGTCGCCGCTGACCCGGTTCCGCCAGTACCTACTATGCGTCTGTATGCAATATAGCGTTTATTCCCTCAATATCGAACCGTTTGCAACACTTACACATCGCCGTACAATGGCTCGTTAACTGTTAGAACTATATATTATATTGTTCTTACCACCTTTGTTGCGGTGAATGCTATCATCAATATAAGTCGCTTTTGTCTATCGCATGTGTATTGAAGAGGTTTTTTTGTTCCTTATTAGGTATTTAGTTTACTGTTACTGATGAAATGTATCTATTGTTCTTCTTATTACGCCAGGGTGTGTTTGATGGACACATGTTTTAATAATAGGCCCCGTGGTTGCAATTGATATGTAAACCTTGTAATGTGTTTAGTTAAAACTTAATGAAATTAGATTACATTGAAACTTTTTTTTAATAATATTATGCATCTCAAGAGGCTATCTATTACGAATACCATCACCTTTTTGAATTCCTTCAATATGTCTCAAAAATGTAACTGTACGATTGCTCGTTTTGTTCTAGGCTGCTTCGCGGTGCTGGTGGTATGGGTATTTGCATGGCCCTGCACGCTCGCCGCCACCCCGCTCGGACCCTCCGACCGTCCCGAGGCCTACTTCAACGGCAGCTCCTACATACGCCTGTCAAGGCCTATATCGCTCAAGCAGCTTGTTGGACTCAGCTTTCGGACATGCGTCGGTGAGTGGAATGTATACAAATTAGATAAGCAATTATGAGCCTGTCCGACGAGTATGTTTACTACTTTTAAATGGAAAGAGATATTTTTCCAAAGAATTGTTTCAATTCACATAATATTATACTATAAATTAAACAATTCGCTGTTATGTTAACCCTGCGACAGAACTTACAGTACCGCAATTAGAATGAGCATAACGCCATGGTTGTTTTAGCAATATATTTCAAGGAGATGAATTATTTGAAAACCTTGTAACATACGAGACTGTTTTATAACGCGCGTCCAATAACAGGTTTTAAACATTTTGCATTCATGATATTGTGTTATTTGCAAATACTGTAATCGGAAAATCAAGTATAGCCACAAAAACCTTTCGTCGGATGGGCACTCTTGCGACCGTCGGGCATCAATCAAATCGCGCAGTCATTACTGTCGCCGACGAGTCATTGCCGCGGTTTTTTGCCGGCTATTACGCGGTGCGCACGCGCAATGCTGCGTATCTCGCTCGGCTCTTCGAATAATCTTAGAAATTACCTGTGTTTTATCTGCAATTAAGTGTTGTTAAGTTTTACGCATTCTAAGAAAAGTACTTAAATTAGCGAGAGGATATAGTAAAGGCAGTTAATCCTTGTAGAAAATTTAGCAGGGGGTAACATGAGAATATAACACAAGTCATTTTCCAATACATAACGAGTCCTCCAGTTACACCTAATAATAATATTATCATTTTGGTACCAATTCTCCATAGCATCAATTTTTTTTTTAATTCTCTGCATTTCTCATACATTTGAAAGTGGTACATGTACTCGTACGCGTTCGATTACAGCTGCTAAGCCCGTGTTATATTGTGGCCGGGCCGCCAAGTGACCTGACCGCCCACCGCTCACCGCCCACCGTTACGTCATGAGCGTCACACGAACCGGTCGCCGACAGTTTACATCATTGTGCCTAATCTGATGATTTGAGAGAAAGGTGGCTCAGACCAGCTTTGGGAATAATGCAACACTCGAGTTGTGTATGTTGCTGTAAGAGCTGGACTAGCCGCTGCTTGTTTCAGCAATTAATACAATATGGAAATGGAGGCTGTTACATTGATCGGTGAAATGAAAGGAATAGATTTGTTCAGCGTAACATGCGATGCGGAAAGCTGAAAATACGAATTCCCTCAGAACCATCTGTTGTTTATTTTATTTCGTTTATATTTTCTTGAGATCTTCGTACGATAAAGACAATGACATTGTTATCCATATAACCAAATTTAGCCTTCACAACAAATCACTAGTTTTGCACACAATCATTTATTTCGCACGAATCACCTGGCTGTTCATCAATTCGTGTGTGTTGCGATCGAGGCCCATGCATTATTCAAGTGCCTGCTGTTTTTATATGGCCCGCCGCTTCGTCGCCTCTCGGCCGCGACCATCCGCGTTTTGTTTTCATCCGCGTTCTGTTTCATTCGGCAGACGCGTGGAACTCATCATGTGACGCACTAGGTACGACACAAATTGTCTACTAGATAGATGCTCAGTAGTCCGCTAGTCTGTATTGTTGAGTTAATCTTTTGCCTTCATATGCTCGTCTCTGTAATGAATTATTGAATTGCATCATGATATAGGGCTCGTTCTATACTGTACTTGTAATTTGAGTTGATGGGAGGCGTATATCCAGCAGTTGATAGACCCGCGGTGCATGATAATGATTAAAGAGCTTGAGCTTTTATTTTCCGTAAAGGCTAAGATCTAATCAGCAACATTTTGCAGTTAGTATACCCGTTATACCAAACTTACAGCAGCATCTGTCCCCTCGGCATCAGAAGCTTCCACACTTGATCCGAAGGCCAACTTACTCATAATGGCACTCGCGGTTATTTTATGCAAATTACACTTTACCGCTAACATTCTCCATTCACAAAATGTCATCGTGGGTTGTGAGCTGAGTACTCTGAGCCGTTATAAGTGCGATTATGGTCACAGATCATGTGGGCCTCCGATGCTGTGCGTTTTGGACAATTAAATAACACGTTTGCCATCCAAGTTGCCAGTCACGCTTTTATCATTATGTTTTGCTAGTTGAGCATCATGCAAGAAGCACCATTTTTATATTTTATCACAAATGTCGATTTTTCATTTAAAAACAAAATTATTTATTTTGCATACTGTTGTTAAAATGTTGTAATTTTATATCATAAATGCAAGTACCTAATGGATTGGCCGTAAATTCGAATTGCCAAAACATAAATGTCAGGGTTTTTCAAATCACGGGAACTTTTTGATGAAACTACATTTGTTTTAAATGAAACTAATTTTACGGATTTTATCGCGTTTTATCGCGAACGCGATGAAATCCGTAAAATAAGTTTTATTTAAATGTGTAGTATTCGCCTAAATATAAGAAATCAATACATTTGTTTTCTTAAGACCTGTCTAACTGACACTAGGCCCGCCATACACTCCCACCACTGTTACTCCCGGTAATCCAGGATCCATAGCTATGAACAACGAATACGCCGAGGTTTGACCCTCGGAGAGTCCCGGGGAAGGGCTAATTGTCTTGGAACTCGAAATTTATCGGAAATACATTAGCAGGAGTTGATATTATCCTTTGATCAAAATTCCTCAATTCCAGGTGGTGAACTGTTCTCCCAAAGGTTCGAGGGGTACACGCTGCACGTGACCGCGCTGTTGGAGCAGGTGGTGGTCTCGTGGGCGCGGCCCGCGCAGCCGCAGCGCGATGTCGGCCTCGCGAAGGAGACCCTCGACAACCAGTGGCACTGGGTGGCGCTTCGCTACCGCCCCAACCCGCCCTCGCTGCTGCTGGAAGTTGACAAAGACACACAGGTACGTTTAATGTATTCTATACCCCATTGGCAGATCAGAAGCTAATTTATTCTGTAGTCGCATCTTAACACTGTCCATGGACAAGGTAATTGCTTTCGGCGAGGACCACTGGTCATAACTTATTTATGTAATGGGTACTTTCTGTGGTGTTACTGCTCGTTAGCGATCAATCAAGTCTCCACTGCCCCGCGTATGACATCACGGACAACTGAACAAATAAATCGTAATAAAACGATTTGCATGATGTTTATGCAGATGTGTGACACGGAAATTAAGCGCTTATAGATTTGACGAGAGCTGGATGTACGTAAAATTAAAATAGCGAGCGATGTTTCGGATCAAAAAGACAAAGAAAAGTGTTGCTTCTTCGATTTGAGTTTAGGTGCTCCTGAATTGTTGCTCTGTAGTGTGTGATACGGGTTACGGATTATCTGTTCCCTCCTAAATGTAAGCTTCCTCAGCCTGAGAAATACCGTGAAATGCTGTAATTTAACCGTAACGAATGTATAGTAGACACTTATATTCATCATCACAAGACATTTACTTTTACAAGAATTTTATAGATAGCTCATTTAAATTCTATTAAATACACGTTAGTAATGCAATTAGTTAATGACTTATAAAGTACTCGTATGCCACTGACACTTCGGGAGCTCGGATATGTACCAGATTCCGGGCGTCTGAAGAGTGTTATTCGCGACTCGATATGTTTGTGTAACGTGCAGGTGATCTCGAACGTGACCTGGAACCCGGAGCTGCTGTCGCCGGGCGCGCTGGAGGCGGGCGGCGCGGTGCTGCTGGTCGGCAACGTGTTCAGCGGCTGCATCCTCGAGGGGCCGCAGCTCGAGTTCCACGCCGACGCGCTCAACAGGAACGTCGTGTTCGGACACTGCCCGCTCACCACTGACGAGTGTCAGTATAGATACCTTCAACAGCGTCACCTCTGCCATCACTCAGTTGTTTCGTAACCGTTATTTATTAAATTCCTATCATTCATATTTGGCGCCAAGTCTCCGGATTTAGAACAAATATGCAGCGTTTGGGTTTCTTGCTTCGTAATTCGGAATTTGAACCAATGGCGAGCGTTAATTGACCCGCTCATACGTTCCGTCCAATCGTAAGCCTTAATTGGCTTGTCTACGGCGCCCCCTAGCGGTGACGCTGTGTAGAAGAGACTTTCTTCATCGGTGCACGAAAAAACGTGCAATCTTAGTTTAAAAATCCTAAAATCATCAAAATTCCATATTTTCGTGTGTGCTTGGTGATATAAACTTTATAATCAACCCCTGAGACCAGAGGAACTAACTTTCATCGTAATAACTGTGGCCGGCGCGGGTGATCGTTAAGACAAGAGTGTAACGGACAACGTCCCTACCTTGTACCTGCATCTGTATGCTGAAATCTACTGAAGAACGAACGTACGTAACCAAAGGTAAGAATTCCTGTTTTATTGGGGCAGAATTCTTAAGCGCTGCAGCCGTTCTATTAATCCGGTGGCTGCTCCCAAATGTGTATGGCGCGTTCTGTGCACATTTTTATGGTGCCGAAACCAGGGACATATCCATCTCTTTAGATAAAACGCCAATTAATCACTATAAAACATCCACTTGTTTAGTTTCAAACGAATAACGCATAAGAAAAATTGGTATAGTCCGACCAAATTACGTTAGACATCAAATCTAAAACCGCTCGTTCCATTACCATACGTTAAGATTACCTACTTGATTTGGTCGTATTACATGAACTCGTTTGAATATTTTATTCAAATGTGGGTGGTTTGCTTTATTATTTTACTTAATTTTAATTTTATTTAATTTTATACCAATTCGCTTAACATATAGTAGAAGCTACAGTTTAATCTCTCATACTCATCACACACGCGAAATATATGGAAAACTTACGTAAACAAACTTTGTTCGCGCCTAGGTAATATTCACTCGAGTAGTTCGACCATACGGCAATTACCTAAGGTTCAAAGTCGCTTGCGCTTGCCTTTGATTAATAGATAAGCAACTTATCTATTTCTCGGATGCGCTTCATTCACCGCTTTGTTTACGTTTTGTATTGTTAAGTACAAATTAGGTGCATACTATCGATACGACTAGCTTTAGTTGTTGTTTACATACGCATTCGCTGCGTTTATAAGCTATTCTCCGTTTGTAAAACCTCTTTTAGTTGGTCATCGATATTTTGTATGTTCTGAATGTTGTAATTAGGTCGCTTAGGTGACATTTAGTTATAGGTTTGGATTTCTCGTACTATACACCCATTCGCTATTAATCTCGTGTATAGCACCCATCCGTTTCCTAACCTACTAAGTACATTTTATAAAAATGTCTTTTAATACGAGACGTAAGTCTAACGCCAATCAAACCGTCAAGAAGCGTAAATCATTAACTATTAATGATGAACCGGCATTTTCTATCCGTGACTTACCTGTTCTCCGTCGTAAGCGTACCCTGGCATTAAATCGCCTGAAGAAGACGCTTGAAATTGCTGAATTAGCGAAGCAGGATAATGCTCAGCTGGACGCATTCCTCGCTCATTATTCCGTCGTGCAGAAACAATGCGATAATTTCGAAGAGGCTCACTCTGACATTCTCTGCGTGGTTGATAGCGAGTCCGAAGAACAGGAAGATATGATTCGAGAACAATTCGATCTGATCTACTTTGACATTAAGACCATTCATATGCAGCTATTCCCACTCAATGCTGGAAGTCAAACCAAATTAAGCGGTGCCGACCATTCCTGCATTTCCAACGTCAAGCTGCCTAAAATTAATATCCCCACTTTTTCTGGTGCTATTAAAGAATGGCCTAAGTTTTTCGATTTATTTAATTCTTTAATTCACAACAACCAATCGCTGTCCGACGTCGAGCGTATACACTTTCTCTTTTCGAGTGTATCTGGAGATGCTTTAGCTCTTATACGCACGTACCCTGCGCAAGGTGCTTTTTATCGCGAGGCATATCAGATCTTGACAGAAAGATACCAAAATAAGCGTGAGTTAGCGTTCACTTGCTGGAAAGAAATATTGAACATTAATTTAAAATTGAATTCTCCTTTAGAGTTTCGTCGTGCTCTCGACCATACTAGTGAGAACTTAAATATTCTTAGAGGTCTTGGATTACCTACGAATGAATGGGATTTTATTATTTGCTATCATTTTCTATCAAAATTAGATTCCCAAACACGTTGTGCTTACGAGAGAAAACATACTTCAGCGGAGCTTCCTAAGTTCAAGGACTTATTAAATTTCTTGCACAATAACTGTGAGGCGCTAGTTCGAGATACGCACTTCTCTCATTCAGATCGTACCAACGTTCCTACGAACCGTACTCAAGCGAAGTCTCCAGCTATAATAAAATCGAATAATAAACCTTCAAAACCCAATCCCTCTTCTGTATTTCTTTCCAACACAAACAATCCAACTACGAATTCTCAATCACCTGATTCGAAAGCTAAGACCCAATCGACTTCTGTAGCATCCACGTGGCCTGTCGCAAAATGCTCATTTTGTTCAGAAAATCACTCTGTCAGCCACTGTAAGCGGTTTGAACAGACTCCCGTCGCTGAACGGATTGAGCACGCGCGAAGCCATCGTTGGTGTTTTAATTGTCTTAAGCCTTCTCATCATCTCAAGGATTGTAGATCAATTTTCAGGTGTCAAAAGTGTCGTCAGCGTCATCATACTCTCCTTCATTTAGATCAGATCGAAAATGCCGCCGCATCGTCTCAATTACAACTCACATCGGATAGCCCACCTAATAATCAGGTTCGTGTACTTACCAGTGTCGGTAATAATTCCACTATACTTCTTTCCACAGCTAATGTGCAAGTTCGTGATTCGTTGGGCAACTTCCAATCGTTCCGCGCTCTCATCGATTCAGGCAGCCAAGCTCACTTCATAACCGAATCAGCCGCTGATCGACTCCGTATCGATCGCAACATAACTTCCCGTCGGGTCCGTGGCTTAGGCCAGTCGTCCTCTACTGTCACAGGGACGGTCACGATTGAGATTGGTGTTAATGGTCAAAGTCTTTTCACCATTAATGCGCTCACGTTGCCTAGCATTTGCGGCAAGATGCCATCTACCCGTTTAGATGCTTCGTCATGGCGTCATCTGCATGGTCTCACATTAGCTGACCCGAATTGTCATAAACCTGGTCATATCGATCTCCTTCTTGGTGCTGAAATCTTCGCCTCGATGTTGCTTCCTGGTAACATAGGTGGAGGATTGAAGCAACCCTCAGCTCTTAATTCTGTGTTTGGTTGGATTTTAGTTGGTGGTGCGAGCTGCCAAGAAAATCCAACACAATCATTTTTTATTAACGAAGACGATCTTCTTCACAAAGAAGTAAAACGCTTGTGGGAGCTAGACTCATTCGAAACTACTACGCGTCTAACCCCCGATGAACAACGATGTGAAGAAATATTTTTAAATCGACACACGCGTGAATCCAATGGGAGGTATGTAGTTACCTTACCGTTTAAAGACGACTACAATAACTTATCGTTTCCTGGATCTCGAGCTGTTGCTTTACGTTGCTTTAATTCAATCGAGCGAAAACTCGATAAAAATCCGGAACTACACAAAGCCTACGGTGACTTCATGAAAGATTATCTTGACAGTGGTCACATGAGTCTGGTCCCAGCCGAGGACTTAGAAGTAGGAAAATATTTTATTCCTCATCATTGCGTTCTTCGTCCTGACGCTGCGACCACAAAGCTTCGCGTGGTTTTTAATGCTTCGTCTAAGGATTCAAAGGGCACTTCTCTCAACGATACGCTTTTAATCGGTCCTAAGCTTCAGACGAATGTTGTTGAAATTCTTCTAAACTTTCGAGTTCACTCTATTGTATTTACAGCTGATATGCGACAGATGTACAGGATGATTCAGATGGCTGAAGCTGATCGCGACTACCAGCGCATCTTTTGGCGTTTCAACTCTGAACTACCCATTCAGGAATATCGGTTAAATACCGTCACCTACGGTGTGTCTTCCGCTCCTTTTCTCGCATGCCGTACTATCAAACAGCTTATTTTTGATGAAGGTAATGAGTTTCCCCTAGCTAGTAAAGTCCTTTCCTCAGATCTATACATAGATGATATCGTGACTGGATTTGACAGCGTTGATAAAGCTTCACAAGCTAAAACACAGCTCATCGAGTTGCTAAAAAAAGGAAAATTCGAATTACGAAAATGGGCTAGTAATATTCCTGAGCTCCTCTCGGACTTACCTCCCGACCACTGCCTAACCGCTTCAGTCACTCTAGACGATAAAGAAAACCCTACTCTTAAGGTTCTAGGCCTAAAGTGGGATCCCATCAGTGACTGCTTTTTCTTTTCCGTGACTCCGCAGCACAAAAAATGTACTAAGAGAAATATTCTTAGTGAACTCGCGCGTATCTTCGATCCCTTGGGCTTTCTCTCGCCATTGACTATCGTTGCCAAGGTTCTCATACAGCGTCTCTGGGTGCTCGGAGTAGGTTGGGATGATGATCCTCCTGAGGACGTTATCAGCCACTGGAATCGTTATCTAGAGCAACTTCCTCTCTTGCAATCGTTGCAGATTCCCCGCTGTGTTTCCGTAAAAAACTTAAAATCGTGTGAATTACACGGATTTTCAGACAGTTCGCAAACCGGATATGGTGCTGTGGTGTACTTACGGACAACCGACGCGTCCAACAATGTCGAGGTATTTTTCGTTTACTCCAAAGGTCGTGTTGCTCCCACCAAGACCACATCATTGCCTCGTCTCGAGCTATGCGCCGCTGTGCTCCTTGCCGATCTCCTGAAATTCGTTGAAAGGTTATACTTACCCGTTTTTCCTTGCTCCGGTATCTTTGCTTGGTCTGACTCCACCGTCGTGCTTGCGTGGCTTCGCTCTCATTCTTCCCGTTGGAAGACTTTCGTTGCGAACCGCGTAAGTCACATTCTCGATGTCATTCCAGGCGCTCGTTGGAGTCATGTGGCTTCGGAGGATAATCCAGCGGACGTTGTTTCGCGCGGTCAGCTTCCTTCACTCCTTATCCATAATCGTTTATGGTGGGCGGGTCCATCATGGCTTTCCCAGCCGGCTTCATCGTGGCCGTGTACCAACGAAGTTTTCGATCAAAACGCGCTTGAAACGGAAGAAAAGAGCCCGCATTCACTACACTCCCATGGTCATTCCTCCGTTTTATTATTAGATACCTTGCTTGAACGCTACTCATCAATTCGTAAAATCCAACGCCTTGTGTGTGTTTGGACAAAATTTATCGATTATCTTCGAAGTAAACGTACTCGTTGCTCTGATCTCAATTCAAACCGTACAGAGCTTCACAAAGCACTGATGATTATCGTCAAGCACGTTCAGTCTCGTCATTTCGCTACAGAGATCCAACAGTTGCAAGATGGAACTCTTCTTTCAAAACAAATGCGTAAATTAAATCCATTCATAGACGCACAGGGGGTCTTAAGGGTGGGCGGTCGGCTGTCACGCTCAGGACTAGAGTTTGAGCACAAATATCCTGCTCTCATTCCCCGCGAGTCTAGGTTCACTATTATGATAATTGAAGCGTTCCATCGTGAAAACTGTCATGCAGGCGTTAATACTATGCAGTATCTTTTGACACAGCAATTCTGGATTCTTTCAGCAAAACGTGCTATTCGCCATTGCCTGTCAAAGTGCTTGCAATGTTATAAAACAAACCCTACTCCTCTCGAGCCCTTTATGAGCGACCTGCCTGCCGTTCGCGTTAACCAAGTGAAGCCCTTCTCGGTTGTAGGCACGGACTATGGTGGCCCGTTTCGCATTAAGCTTGCCAAGCATCGTGGCGCAAAAATCGGCAAAGCTTATTTATGCTTGTTTGTTTGCCTTACCACGAAGGCATTGCACCTTGAAACCGTTTCGGATCTCTCGTCTGACGCGTTTCTCGCCGCACTCCGCAGATTTGTTGGCCGTCGCGGTAGAGTTAGCGTTATTCACTCTGATTGTGGTACCAATTACGTAGGCGCGAGCAATCAACTTAATTCTCTTATGCGATCCGCATCTCATTCTGAGAAGATTGAATTCAGATTCAATCCACCTGCAAGTCCTCACTTTGGGGGAGTATGGGAGATACAAATAAAAGCTGTAAAATCGCATCTGTATCGCATCGTTGGCGAACAAACCTTGACTTTTGAAGAGTTAAGTACTCTTTTTGTCCAAATTGAGTCCATGCTAAATTCCAGGCCACTCTGTCCGCTGAGTTCTGACCCTAACGACTTAAATGTACTAACCCCGGGTCATTTCTTAACACTAGAGCCATTGACGTCCGTTCCCGATGACGATTTAACTTCCATTAACATTCACCGTCTCGGTCGATGGCAGCTCATACAGCGCTTCCAACAGGATTTTTGGAATCGTTGGCGCCAGGAATATCTCCAAACCTTAACTCAGCGGGCAAAGTGGACCAAAGATTCTAAACCATTAAACGTAGGATCAGTTGTAATCCTTAAAAGTGATAACACTGTTCCTTTACATTGGCCTCTGGCGCGAGTTGAAGTTCTTCATACTAGCCCAGACGGAGTCGTGCGTATCGCAACCATTCGTACAGTCGATGGTTCTCGCTTAACGAGACCGTTGACTAAACTTTGTCCCTTACCAAACGAGATAAACTAATGCGTTATTCGTTTTTTATCGTAAACATATTTTTGTTAATTAGTTTATTTATATGCATTCTTTAATTTCAATTTCAATTTTCTTTAGGAAAATACACAAGTGTATTTTGGTGGGCGGAATGTTTCGTAACCGTTATTTATTAAATTCCTATCATTCATATTTGGCGCCAAGTCTCCGGATTTAGAACAAATATGCAGCGTTTGGGTTTCTTGCTTCGTAATTCGGAATTTGAACCAATGGCGAGCGTTAATTGACCCGCTCATACGTTCCGTCCAATCGTAAGCCTTAATTGGCTTGTCTACGGCGCCCCCTAGCGGTGACGCTGTGTAGAAGAGACTTTCTTCATCGGTGCACGAAAAAACGTGCAATCTTAGTTTAAAAATCCTAAAATCATCAAAATTCCATATTTTCGTGTGTGCTTGGTGATATAAACTTTATAATCAACCCCTGAGACCAGAGGAACTAACTTTCATCGTAATAACTGTGGCCGGCGCGGGTGATCGTTAAGACAAGAGTGTAACGGACAACGTCCCTACCTTGTACCTGCATCTGTATGCTGAAATCTACTGAAGAACGAACGTACGTAACCAAAGGTAAGAATTCCTGTTTTATTGGGGCAGAATTCTTAAGCGCTGCAGCCGTTCTATTAATCCGGTGGCTGCTCCCAAATGTGTATGGCGCGTTCTGTGCACACTCAATAGTAGTACACATTAACAACCTTATGATACATAAACATATGCTCAGGCCACTCACTGTTATTTCCGTCTCTTTCTAGGCATCGACGGAAAAGACGTGCTGCGGATACCGCCAAAAGACCACTGCTACAATGAGCCGTGCATGCGACACGGGACTTGCATATCCAGACATGACAGGTAACTAGCGACGTCGTGATGCATCGGTCAACGCGTTTGCGTTTTATACCTGAAAATGAATGGACATCTAAATCCAGTAAAGGAATTGGACTGAAACAGTATGGCGACAGTTTAGCTAAACAAAGAATGTGCGTGTGCAGGTACGAGTGCCACTGCTCGGCGCGCTACACGGGCAACAACTGCGAGGTGGACGCCGGCGACCCCTGCGCCTCCGCGCCCTGCCGCCGCGCCGCGCGCTGCCTGGAGGACGCGCGCGGCGACTACACGTGCGACTGCCCGCCGCGCTACCACGGTACCTCCTTGTAACCATCCCTCTCGATCTTACACAAGCTTTCGATTGAGTCGACCATAACATTATTTGAGCTAAAGTCGTAGACATCATTGAGTATCGTTGATGTGTTCCATCCGAATGATCGTGCGGCTAAGTGAAACCGCGGTTACGGTGCTCAAGCTACAACCGATTTATGGGGTTCCACAGGGCTCGAACGTAGGACCACTATTTTATATGTTTTATGTATGAAGTAATTGTAAGACTAAACTGTACGCCTGGAGTATTGTAAGATATGATAGTACATACAGAAGTACTGTTGAGGATCACTCCTTCCAAATAGAGATACAGTGTTTGGTGTCGCAGGGAAGTTCTGCGAGCTGGAGGTGTCGCTGGACCCGCAGTGCGTGGCGGGCCCGTGCCGCAACAACGGCAGCTGCAGCGTGCCGCCCGGCGCCGACGACTACGTGTGCGCCTGCCCGCCAGGTAACAACATTCTCGCGAGACGGAGAGATTGGCCGACATCCCTCTGACTCCCTCACACCTTTCATTTAAATTTGGGAACCGAATCGATCTTCAAACAATCTCATGTCTTTTCTATTAACACATTTCTTGATGTATGAATTCAATAATTGTTGGGCTATGGTGTTGATCCGCGTGTGTTGGTGCAGGGTACACGGGTCGCAACTGCGAGACGGACGTGGACGACTGCGCGGCGGCGGCGGCGGCGGCGGGCGGCTGCCTGCACGGCGGCCGCTGCGTGGACGCCGTCAACAACTACACATGCGACTGCACCGGCACCGGTATATACTATTATCAGATTATTCTCTAAAAGCTGTGTCCAGACCGACCGCGAAGTCTCGCGGGGTTTGTTAGGGCAGATGACATCCCGCGTCTGTGGTAAACGCTCGCGCTGTCACTGTCATTTGCCTCGCGTGGCATGTGCTCGAGCCAACGAGGGGCTGCGTGATTTTAATATTCATTTTAATTTGATGCATACAATTTCGCAGTATCTCCAGTTATTGTTTGTTTTGTAGGTTACTCGGGCGTCCGCTGCGAAACTAACGTGGACGAGTGCGAGGAGGACAGAAATATTTGCGGGCATGGACTGTGCTACGATACGTACGGCAGCTTCGTGTGCGCCTGCCAGCCCGGCTACACCGGGGAGAAGTGTCACAGGGTGAGTGTTTGCGTGCGTGCCGCTAGGGTCATTATTGTCTGGTTACTATAGTGGTCATTTTCGCATGGTGATATTAGGTCTAGCGCCATGACTCGCGTAGGAGTGTACCTGTACTATTTAAACGAAAAGTATTTTAAGTGTACAGAGAGTTATTCAGAGATAGAGAGAGAGAGTTTGTGGTTCCATAGTCTGGTGATTCAGCAAACTTTTATCCGACGGTGTCTAGAGCCATTGGCGTCGGCAGTACTGGTCCGAGCTGGCGAGTAGCGAGTGTTTGATTGATAGCATATGTGCGCAGATGTCGGCGTGCGCGTCGGGTCCGTGCGGCGCGGGCGGCGCGTGCGTGGAGGAGAGCGACGGCGCGGGCTTCCGCTGCCTGTGCGCGCGCGGCTGGGCGCCGCCGCTGTGCGACCAGCCGCTGGCGCCGCCCGCGCCCGCCGCCGCCGCCCCGGCACCCGCCCCCGCCCCGTCCGCCGCCCCGCCCCCGCCCGCGCCCACCTGCGCTGACGTCGTGTGCCCGCCCCGGTCGCACTGTGAGTCACAGTAATCTACTACTATAGCTTTAACGCTTCCATCAGCCAGAAGACTCCTGCACCTGAACACTAAAATTCTACAAAATATACATCAAGAAATTATTTCCATAGCCCATGGTCCTTCACTCCCGAATTCCTGCGGCTACAAAGCTATTATTTTAAAAATATTCCGTATGTTTGTTGTCCGCAGGTGTGCCCAACCTGGTGGTGACCGGAGTGATCGCGAAACAAGTGATGTGCGTCTGCGACATTGGGTACTACGGTGCGTACAGACAACGACTACATAATTACGTACAGCGAGATACATATTCACTATACGAATACTTTCATAATTAGTCATAATATTATCAGCTGTTCGTCGATGTCATTCACCAATTATTTTAATTTATGCATACAATTAATGAACGCGAGGCTATTATTGTACTGTAACGAGGAACATTTGCAACGTATATTTTGCGATACCATTGTGCCTGCATTCTCCGAAGGCGTAGGCGGAGGTGCGATATCTTCAAATTCGGGGACTTATTTTATAAAATCACGATATCAATCGAGTTTGTAGACTGTAAAGGGTGGGCTCGTTGTGACTTATACACGATTTCAACAGAGTTCGGTAGAATGTACAGCGTGGCCTCATTGTCGTGTTGGCTGGGTATAAAGTGATGGTTAGGTGTTACAACGTTACCTTGAGATTAATTTTGGCCGCACATTGTGCAGTACGGTATCCCATACGGACGTAGCTAAGAGGAGTGCGGTGTGCGCAGGCGCGGCTGGGGCGGCTGGGGCGGCTGGGGCGGCTGGGACGCCGGGGGCGGCGCCCAACTGCTCGGCGCTGGAGGCGGTGTGCGAGGCGGGCGCGTGCCTCAACGGCGCCACGTGCACGCTCGCCGCCGACCACTTCAACTGCACCTGCGCGCCCGGATACAAGGGTAACTCTCTACACCTACAGTCACCCACCGCCCGGTACAGAGAGACCTCTCTCTCCCCCTGATGTCATCGGACCTGGGGCCCTTGTCCCCGAACACATCAGTCACGTTATATTATGATGAAAATGACATTGTAATTGTCATTTAATGTGATAGTTTTCCTAAACCAATGACGTAGCGGTCGCTGTCGCGTTTAAGCTACAAAAAAAATAGTTTACGGATTTTATACTACTTACTTTTAGATTTTTACTACAATGGTAATGCATTGTTATGTATTGAGACTTAGACCTCTGTTGAGCCGTGTTCGTAATTTCATTATTAGATAGTAGCTTCAGAATGTTTTATGTGCATGAGACTGATTTAAAAAAAAACAGTAGTGTAGATTATAGCAGTAATAAAAATATTCGTTATGTTGAATGAATGTACAAACTCTTACCGTGGTGGATGCTTTAATTGTTATAATTTCTTGTCTGTTTCCATCCATCGAATTTGTTGTTTGCTTAGTACCACAAAGTTATCTTTTTCTTTAAAGGTGTCGCTACTTGAAAAAATATCATATAATATAATAGTAACAACTTTTATGCAAACGACAACATCTATTCAGAAATAGGATACATTTGTGGTACTAGTCCATCGTGCGTGCATGAAATCACGATCATTAGTGTGAGTGTCCGTCATTGTATCGTCGCTTTCCGCGTGCGCGTGCGCAGGCGTGTACTGCGAGCAGGCGGCCGGCAGCGGCAAGGCGCTGTCCGACCTGAAGGCGGCCGAGCGCTGCGCCAGCGCGCCCTGCCTGCACGCCAGCACCTGCCAGGACTTGGTGAGTGGTGGCTTCGCTGGCTGATCCTATAAGGTCGCCCTTCTGGCTACGTGTGCTTCCTCAGTAATTCTTTGCTAGTGTTCTGTGTCCCTATTCTACTACCAAATTTGACTTATAATTGAATGGTAATGGCGTCGTATTTTTTACTTTTGACAGTTTTTCCATACCTATTACTATGCCATTGTCATTTCATGAGAGTCAATTGCGGTTACCTTACTAGGGAGGCTGGCCATCACAGCACTGATAGTGGCATGTTTTGTAGACTATCGACTAAGTTTGGATTAATTTCTTGTTAAAGTTTAGCATTGTACGTAATTCACTCATGTTGTAGTTTGTACCCATGATATTTAATTTATTAATAGCTGTACCGCCTCAGCATCAAACGTGTTGTCGGGTACGGGGCGAGGTCGCAGTGGTTTAAAATAATAAACTGTTTATGTTAAAAAGCCTAATTTAATGTTCAGTTCTGCAATGTTATTAAACTTATAAAGTGTTAAAATGTTCGGTACACTGTTAATCTAATGTTTAATGTTAATGTTCGGATGCACCCGGTTGACGCGGTATCTCAATGTGCACTAAAGTTACATGTTACAATAATTAGGTAAAAGCGTCGCTCGTACGTAATTACTGCTAACTAAGGTGTTCGGTAACAATACACCGAACATATTCCGGGGCACCAAAAAAATTAAGATGAAAACTAAAGTTAAAATGATGATTACATATCACTATGACTGTGCTGCTTATGAATGTAAATGATTGTGAAATGATGATGATATACATGATTGACGATTTGAACTTAAACTTAATATCTTGTCCCTGTGTGACTCCTTGGCATGGGGGAGCATGCTTGATTTATCACTCTTTTACTGTTCAGTTCACCATACGTGTGTTCGACTCTGGGCTGACGGTTAGCCACGGTACGACGCGCACTCTCACTGCCCTTATGGCCACTAGGCTGTCGGTCAGCCATATTTTGACCCGCACTAACCCTAATGTTCGCTGCGCTTCCCCTCGATGTGGGCTGAAGCTCGATGTCCGACGAGATGAGCGCGCTACGCGCGCGCATCCGCTGCCGTCGGCGGTATAGCAGGGTCCCTGCCACCCCCGCTCCTAGGGCAACCAACATGTAGACCATCACAAATTGGTGGATGTCATGAGGGGTCAATGTTGCTCCTATCTCCACCTGGTTCTTCTTCATTTCCTCTATACGCTTATGTATGTTTTGTAGAGCGTAGTCAATCTCCTTTGAATCAGATACGTTCTGAATGTTTTCAAATGGCATAGAGCTGTTTATTATGAAATTTATTTGATCTAACTTTGGTACGTAAATACTCGGACTCATCTTGACTTCGTTCTCTATATTGCTTTGAATGTGTAGGGTGAAATCTTGACCCTTTAGTATGCAGCCCTGTTCTAAATAAATAATTCCGGCTTTAGTCAAAGTTTCCACATTAATTTGATCGCCGCAAATCACTTTTACTGCACAAATGTCGCAGCAATGGAACAAATAGCTAGATGGATTTGTTAGGGATATCCAATTGTTTTCACATTTTGACCTTTTGACCTTGCATTTGTTTGTATTGCGATCGATGTAACAAAACTTGTTTTCATTGTCAAGATGATAGATTGGCTTTTTCAAGTTGCACATGAACATATCTTCTTGTTTGATGCACAGGGAGAGTTCTTCAGTGGAGAATGTTAGGTATGTATCGCTTTTTAAATTGGCGGCCATATACTCCGATACAGGAGTAAATTCGATCATCGTATTTCCACTCTGGTGTGGAATAGATAATATTTTGTAGAGCTTATATCGGTCTCTGCTGATCAGTGGGAATGTTATTTGAAAGATAAAATATTTTTCCGTTATCCTCGCTTTTAGATTTAAAAGTGGGTACAATCGTTTAATGTTGTTTTGTTCAATAGGCAATGCTGTATCGTCCGATAAATGCGCTGAGATAATGTTAAGTTCTTCCTGGAGTTGTTCAGGAGTAAGTAAATGGATGTTGAACTGTCCGTGATGTATATTAGTCAGTATATCCAGTAGAACGTCTTGACTACGTTTCAAATTCTGTAGCAAATTGCTTGCAGTTAGCGACATCAATGTAAATTCCTGAAGTGCAGATATGTTGTTAATTTCTTGTTGTAGCTTACTGGACATGTTATCCAAACGATTTAAATGTTTATTGATTATTTTATGTTGTTTTGACATAATATCTTCGGTTCTTTTTAGTAGATTGTATTCCGATTCGATAACTGATGTTTGATTCTTCCATAAATTGACGAGATGTTTTTCATTCTGCCTTATTAGTTCAATATCCTTACTGTATTTTTCCGCGAAATGCTCGTCTAATACGCCGAAGAGCGAATTCGCAAGGTATCCAACTCCATTGATAAGGCCGCGCCGCTGTCTCGAGTGATCGTTTAACTGTTGCGTCATCAAAAGCTCATTGTAGTATTTCAGTTCATTACACTCATGGAACAGCTGAGGCACTATCATGTTACACTGTTCGCCGCCTATTTTATTGCATGTTTTATCTAAGTATGTTGTAGCTTTATTAAACGCCTTTACTCCTTCCCAGTACGGTGACATGTTATAAAATACAACTAGGGTCCACCTGTCCTTCGCCAAGCTGATTTTTGATACCGGATCAAAGAACAGCGATTGCTCGTTTTTTAGATCCGTAATGTTATAGGCCCCAATTGCTTCGCCACACAAAGTCATGAAAAATGTTAAAGCCATGACAATATGTGAGAGATTGACCCGTGTCGTCTTTTGTCTCTGTTTGTTTTTGATGTCGTCCTTCGGTGACTCTCTTTCTTGTTCGCCTGTTTTGTTTGTGTTCGCTGCTTCGATTGGTAATACTGAGAGCTTGACTATTGGTCTCTTGATGATACCATTTTTTGTTCTTAACGAAACGACCCGGACATGACCATCATTGCCAGGATGTACGTCTACCACTCTGCCCATGAGCCACTTTCCAGCTGGAATGTTATCTTCGTGTACTAATACCATGTCTCCTGTTTTAATGTTTGTTTGTGGTTTTAACCACTTTTCTCTAGCTGTTAATTGTGTTAGATACTCGATCCTCCATTTCTGCCAAATTTGACGAAAAATGCTGTTAGTTAAATGCCACCTTGTTCTCGCATCGTCTTTCGTCTCGATGACTGTTAAACCTGATCTTCCCGTCAAGAAGTGAGCTGGTGACAAATAATCCAAGTCTTCAATGTTTTCTGTTAGAGTACACAAAGGCCTCGAATTTAGGCAAGCTTCTAGTTGGGTTAGGATTGTTGTGAACTCTTCAAAGGTTAACTTCTGCTCACCAACTACTCGTTTTAAATGATGTTTTAAACTTCGAACTGCCCTTTCCCACAGTCCTCCTGCGCTCGGCCAGGAGGGCGCATTAAAATGCCACTGTATGTTCATTTCTTCGACTTCAGCTAAGAAACTATCACTGAAGACTTGTTGCAATTCCGCGTATTCTTCCTGCAGTATTCGGTTGGCCCCGACGAAGTTTGTTCCCTGATCACTATACAAGTGACCTGGTGTTCCTCTCCTTGCTGCCATCCGCCTGAGTGCAGCTAAAAAGGCGGAACTGGTAAGATCAGATACCAGTTCCAAATGTACGGCCTTTGTAACCATACATACAAACACGGCTACGTATCCTTTTGTTGTTTTTATGCCTCTCCCTTTGTTGGCCTTTATATCCACGAAGCCTGTATAGTCTACTCCGGTGTGATAAAATGGTGCGGCTGGGTTAATTCTAGCTGCAGGTAGGTCACCCATCAGCTGATATTGTTTTCTTGCCTCGTTTTTGCGGCACGTCACACAATTCCTTAACTGTTTTTTTGTTGTATTGTTTCCACTTGTAATCCAGTATTGCTGTCTCAGAGTCGCCAATGTCATTCTCGGTCCGCCATGAAAGGTTAATAAATGCGCTTCATCTATTAGAAGCTCCGCTAAACGGCACTTGTTTGAAATGATCTTGGGATGTTTCATTTCGTCACTCATATAAGCGTTCCTCAATCGTCCTCCCACTCGTAGAATCCCGTCTTCACCAATGAAGGGATTTAAATTTAGTATTTTACTGTTTGTTCCAACTTTACCGCATTTTATTAATTTTTCCATATCCGCTCCAAAGTCCATTCTTTGCGCATGTTTGATAATCGCTGATTTGGATTTTCGCAATTCTAGTAGCGTTAGGTAGTTAGGTAAATTAATTCGTTGCGAAATAGGTGTTAAAGTTCTCAGAATCCATGCTAATATGCGTACTGCTTTTCTAAGCGAGTTATATTTTTGCAATAATTCATCTATAATGTTATCATTCTGTTGCACAATGTTTACTTGTTTCACGTTTTTTATTTCTTCCTCTGTTTGAAAAATCGGCAATGTTTCTTGTTTCCCCGCCTCATAGGACGGAAGCCATGATGGCCCTTGCCACCACAATGAATGTTTTAATAATTGGGTTGTTGTCGTGCCTCTGCTGGCGCAATCTGCGGGATTTTCGCTTGATTTTACGTAGCGCCAGGTGACGGTCGGCATAATTTGTTTTATTGTTTTAACTCTGTTAGCCACAAATGGCTTCCACCGGGTTGGCTCGCCTTGCAGCCATCCTAGCACTACCATCGAGTCACACCATGCATAAATCTCGACTCGACAGCTGATGTTTTGTTCGATTTTTTCGATGAGCTTTGTTAATAAATGAGCACCACAAAGTTCAATTCGCGGTAATGTTAATGCCTTTTTGTGTGGTACAAGTTTAGATTTTGCCGCGACAATTACTGTTTTCTGTTGGTATTTTGTGCGTGCGTACACTACGCATGCATAGGCCTCTATGGATGCGTCACAGAAACCATGTAGTTCGATGACCTCATTCTCCTGACTGAATATCCATCTTGGTATTACACAATCTTTAATGTTGTCGATATCCGTCATTAACTTGGACCACTCGTTGTGTATGTCATCCGATACTACGTCGTCCCACTGAAGTTCAATTTTCCATAGTTTTTGGAAAAGTAACTTTAATTTTGTTGAAAGTGGGGTCAACCAACCTAACGGGTCGAAAAATTTTGAGATTTCAGATAGTAGGGTGCGTTTGGTGGGTTTTGCTGCTGGCTTGGAAAATGCGTAATTAAATGTAAAGTGATCTTCCTTTGAATTCCAACATATCCCTAATGTTTTGGATGTGTTTTCGTTTTTAAAGTTGAACGTTGAGTTATCCGCACTTTGTTTTATGTTTTGCAACAGCTTCGGATTGTTTGAAGACCATTTTCTTAGATTAAATCCTCCTGATCTTAGTAATTTGATTAATTCATTGATCACCTGTTTTCCATGTTCTATGCTGTAGGAGCCGTGTACCAGGTCATCGATGTAGAACGAACCGTCTAGAACTGATGAGGCTTCGGGGTATCTAGCCCTTTCATCTGATGCCAGCTGTTTTAATGTCATAATCGCCAAAAATGGTGCGGCTTTAGTGCCGTATGTTACGGTAGCAAGTTTGAACGATTGTATTGGCTGTTCTGGTGAGTCTCTCCACACTATTTTTTGAAGATTTTGGTCAATGTTGTTGACCCGAATTTGGCGGTACATTTTTTCGATGTCCGCTGTAAAGGCGAAGGGATACTTTCTCCACTGTAGTAAAAGAGACTGCAAATCCTTTTGTAAATTGGGCCCTTTGTACATAATGTCATTTAAGCTAAAATTAGTTGTTGTTTTGGCTGATGCATTGAACACCACTCTATATTTTGTGGTCGATGACTCTTCTCTCTGCACGCCATGGTGCGGCAGATAACACTCAAGTGCCATTTTGTTGTTATCTGGTATCATATGTTGTAAAGCGAGATATTCATTCATGAAAGACTTATAATTTTGAGCTAACACTTCTTGTTTTTTGAACCTATTTTCCAAATTTTTTAACTGTGCGATAGCCATAGGTTTGGACGAACCTAACTTGTTTCTTAACTCCTCCTTCAAGGGCAACCTCACTTCGTAGCGCCCATCTTCGTTTCTGTTTGTGGTTGACGAATAAAACTGGATACATTCCTGGTCTTCTACCGATAGATTCGCAGGTTCAATAATCTCTTCAATTTGCCAAAATTTCTGAATCTCGTCTATGTTGTTTAACACCACATTGCACTGGTATGTTTTGACGTTGCCACATAACAACCATCCCAGTTGTGTTTGTTGTGCTAAGGGTTCACATGCGTTATCTCCTTTAATAATCCCTCCTAAAATAATGTTAGCATATACGTCGGCCCCTAGCAACAGGTCTACGGGGCGACTGTTATAAAACTTAGGGTCAGCTAATTGTATGCTCTCTATGAACGGCCATGTTGGTTTGGGGAATGTTTTGTTTGGTAGACTTTTTGTTAAATTGTTCATGATGAGGACTTCTGACTCGAATCCAAAGTTGTTATACATCGACGCGCATTCTATTGTTAATTTTCCTTTACAACTGTTTTCTTTATGACCTACTCCCGAAATTATCCCCTTGCACCACTGTCTTTTAATGTTTAACTGCTGAGCCGCGTTTTCTGTTATAAGGGATATCTGGGACCCTTGGTCAATTAAAGCTCGCATGTTATGATACGACCCGTCTGCCGCTTTCACTTTAACCAATGCAGTCGCCAGCAATATTTCCGACTTGTCATTTTGGTATGCAAGTGAAGTGCTTGTTAGATTTTTGTTCCTTTTGTTGTTTTGTTGGGTCATGTGAACGCTGCTTGACGACTGGATTGAGCGATTTGCTGACTTTGTTGACAAAGCATTGTGTAAAATCGTGTTGTGCGGGGCTTGACATTTGCGGCATGTTAAAGTCGATGTGCATCGATTTCCGTTATGAGTAAATAAGCAGTTGGTGCAAAGTTTCAATTTGTTTGCAGTTTTCAACTTTTGTTCGTCATTCATGATTAAGTAATCCTTGCAATTGTATATGCCGTGTTGGTTACTGCAAAGCGGGCACTTGATATTTGAGACGTGCATGGATTTCGTAATTTCCGCATGGTTTGAGGCTTGGTTGTTATAATTATAGTGAGTTTTGTTGAATGTTTTATAATAAGGTTTTCTTATGTTTAATGATGGCGGTTGGTTATTTGTTTGAGCTATAGTTTTTTGCGGTACGCTATCTTGTTTACGACGAGCTGTTTCTAATGTTGTAAATTTTATCTCCAAATACTCCAAAAACTCTCGGAGAATTGGCAGTTCTTTCGAGTTTTTTAAGGACTCGATGTAGGCCGAGTAAGTCTCGGTATCTAGTTTTTGGCCGAGAATATGAACAATAATCGGATCCCATGATCTTGTATCAATACCCAAATTTTTAATGGCATTGAGGCACTCCAGCGTTGTGTCATGTATTCTTTTTATTTGTTGTAGAGATTGTTGTTGCATGTTTGGTAGCCCGAAAAGAATGTTCATGTGGGACGAAAATATCAGTTTTTTGTTATCGTAGCGGTGTGTAAGAATGTCCCAACACACCAGATAGTTGTCCGAACTTATTTGCAAATGCTGTATCAGTTTTTCGGCTTCTCCTTGTACTTTACTCTTCAGATACTGCATTTTCTGGCCGTGTGATAAAGAGGGATTGTTGTGTATCACTTCCGTGAACAAGTCCTTGAACGATACCCACTGGTTGTAATTCCCATTGAAGGTAGGTATCTCAAGTGTGGGTGTAGCCTTTTCTCTATGTGAGACAGACCACATCTTTGTGTTTATCGCCTTTTTTAACTCGATGTATCTCTTCTCATATCTATCGAACATGCTGCTGTATGCTTTGTTTTCTCCATCCAAATCACCCTCGATTTCCCAATGAAGGGAATCAATCGTTGACCACCTAGCCTGTAATGACTTCAACGCATCTTCAAATTCCCACTTTTCGGAAATAGTATCCGCGTCTATGTTTGATGTTGTACGCAAAAAGGCTTTAAAGTTTGCATACTGTCGCCGCACCAAATCATCTAATCTGCTATTTGTCCCTGAACTAGACCTCAGGGGTGGACGATCAGTCTGCTGTTTTTGGACTGTAGGTCCTGTTTCTCCCACTGTTTCCTCTCCCTTTGACCGTGCCTGCTCAACGGTTGGCGCTGGGCTCCTAGCCCTAACTACTAGCTCCTGATACTGTTGGTTGATTAGGGCTTTCGTCGCCTCATACGCTTGATTTGTTTTGTCATACGCCCGTTCAGCAAAGTAAGGGTCAGATTGACTTACCTCCATGCGAATACGGTCATCATTGAACTGGTACTCCTTCCAGTATTCGTCCAGAGTATTCAATCTCTTCTTGAAGTAATCTACGGTTTTCCGCTCCGCACTATCCTTTTTAATGTTGATGCTAAGTTTCACGATGTTTTCATAGATTATTGATTGTATGTCAATAAGCTCTGCCATGTTGCTTTAATGTTGATACTCGTTTGAAAAATAATAAGTAAATGTTATATCTGTTCTGCTGTTGCTACTTAGCCCCTGTTGTTGATGTTCTGCTCCTGTTGATGTTAATGTTCTGCTCCTGTTGTTGTTAATGTTGTCACTGCAATCTTCACTCTATAACCGCACTGTTCACTTGTTATGCTAGTTCTTAACCTCGCCCGACGGAACTCGCGAAACTTCACGACGCGCGCGAGGCCCTTTCGAAGGACCAAATATGTCGGGTACGGGGCGAGGTCGCAGTGGTTTAAAATAATAAACTGTTTATGTTAAAAAGCCTAATTTAATGTTCAGTTCTGCAATGTTATTAAACTTATAAAGTGTTAAAATGTTCGGTACACTGTTAATCTAATGTTTAATGTTAATGTTCGGATGCACCCGGTTGACGCGGTATCTCAATGTGCACTAAAGTTACATGTTACAATAATTAGGTAAAAGCGTCGCTCGTACGTAATTACTGCTAACTAAGGTGTTCGGTAACAATACACCGAACACGTGTGTTAGTGATTTTTCCCATGTTTAAATAGTTATTCTGCTATTTGGGGAGGAGACAAATTAAAAAATTAATGATCTTTAAAATCAATGCACCCGTTCCTATAAATGGTGTTACTAAACACAACTTTTGTTTTACATATTGTTGTAAATGAGGTTTAGTTGTGCACGTGTGTGATTTTGTTAAGTTAAAACTTTTTCGCGATTATATTCGGTTACTTCGCTAATAATGAAATGTGATCGACTGAGATGAAGGCGAGCGCCACAACACTTGTGCACGCCGGCTTACTCGATGACACGGTTTTAAAAATTGTATTGAAACAAGTTTCTTCATGCACGCGATGCAGTACATACAAACACAGGTGCGTTTTTTAATAGGCAAACAGGTATATACTACGCTTTGATGGGTTTCAAGGCATGTCAAAATTGACATTACAATATACGACCAACTTCAAGGAGAGCTTAGTGATCGTCACCTCGTCTCACTAGTGAGGTGCAGCACGAAGCGATCGGCGGTCCCCTCACCCGCGTGTCGTGCCCACAGCCGACGGGGTTCAGATGCGAGTGCGAGGCGGGGTGGGCGGGCGCGCGCTGCGACGCGGCCGCGCCGCCGCCGCCGCCGCCGCCGGGCGAGTCGTGCGCTGTACGCGGCTGCGCCAACGGCGGCGTGTGCCGCGAGTCGGGCGCGTGCGAGTGCCGCGCCGGGTTCGCGGGCGCCGCGTGCGAGCTGGCGCAGGACTGCCGCGCGGCGGCGTGCGCGCCGCACCACGAGTGCGTGGAGGTGGCGGCGGCGGCCTGGCGCTGCGCCCCCGCCGCGCCGGACTCCGCCTGCGCCTCCTCACCCTGCCACAACGGCACCTGCCTCGCGCTCGACAACGGACTCATCACGTGCCAGTGCCTGCCCGGACATACCGGTCAGACGGAACTTTTATTACACCACACTACACACTGTTTACACTATACGTTTAGGATGTAACATTAAGTAGAAATGCGTATCAGTAATTTCATTATTTATTCATTATGAATGCATACGTAATTACACTACATTACTGCTCCTCGGAGAAAACTTTACCTATCATATAGGCCGGCGTGTCGGTGATCCTCTTGCCTTTCAATTTGATCGAGTACGGTAGCACCGACGGGTATCGTTTGTATACGCCCCTCGCCTCTGGGGTCCAGGCCCGCACTTTGCACACCGTCTGCCTTTTCGCCGTAACCGCTACCCACGCCACGGATGACAGCACTACGTCCCCACAGCACCACTGTGGCCCTTCGCCTGCGAACTCCAGCAACTCCTCCCGGCTCTTCAGCCCCGGCCAGTTTCTCAGCCTCTCCTCGCCACCGACAGGCGCAGCGAATAACTCTGTACCGACGAACTTCTCGTAAATCTCATCAGCATCCTCAGTCTTTGTCACAGTGATGGGTAGACTCTCTGAGCAGAAGATTGTGAAGCGGCAAGGTTCAGTGCACTCCACGAAATCGAGTCTAGCTAGCCCACCGATGAATATAGTCGAACCATTATAGAGATAGTATGTTTGAGGTCTGATCAGCTTCTTAGGAATGGTCACGAGCAACTCTTCTGTGCTTAAAAACGAGAGCACTTGGTCAGGGTGTATGACACCTGGCGTGTCGTAAAACCATTTACTTTGCGAAAATAATTTGTGGTTTTCATTCATCACCATCATCTTATGTTTCTCGGCGATAGCCACGCTCTCGTCGATGTTGTGAAATGGAGAGAAAGATCGTCCGATGTGTCCGATCAACGCGGGCGCTTCTTCAGGATACTTCCCGTGTAACTGAGCATTCCTTATTTGCTTTTCGATTCCCATTAATTTAGCCTCAGATTGCAGTCTTTGTGTTCGCTGATGTATCTTCCAACTTGATGGTCTGTTTATGGGAAATTTGAGCAGATTGAGTGTGGTTCCCGGCCAACGGCTGACGGTGGCTCTCTTGATAATATCTGATGCATGTACTTTGCAATAATCTGATTGCAAGAGTGCATTAAATAAGGAGCTTTTGCCGACGTTAGTGCATCCAACTAGGAACACATCTCCTTTGTACATCCACACTTTAAACATGGCAGATATCAAGTCCTCCACACCATATCCAGTTTTGGCCGATATCAGTGCCACATGTTTGATGTTGGCTTCACTGAGTCTGGTTTTATTTACTTCTGTGAGGAGGGATTGTTTGATGCGTTTCAGGTAGCCTATACTGTCGCCAGGGAGAAAATCTACCTGAAATATTAAGAAAAAAATTGTTTAATTGCCTGCTAATTTGCAGGTTAATTGCCGAAACATAATTAAGAGGCATTGGATGCCTCTGGCCTTAATTATTGTCCAAATTTATCAATCCCAAATTCCTTGTTATTTTGTAGGAATGTGTCTTCCTAAGTGTAGCTGTTATTTACAAATCATCATGTATTATGAAAATGTTCTTTATTTTAGATATCAAATGAATTACGAATGTGGTTACCTTATTAGCTACAAGTATGACAGGTCTTTTAGTCCCAATGATATCCACAATGCCTGGCCATATTGAGCATGGGAAGTCCAGCAGGTCCACCATCAGCAGAACAAGGGATTTAACATTTCTGGAAAAATAATGTTTTACAACCATGGATGGCTAAATCAACATATTTAATTTTAATGTAATGCCTTTTTGCACATGAATGTCTCGGGAGAGATACTGCTGGATGTTCTAAGCTGTTAGTAAGTAATGGAATAACTCTCAAATTAATAGAAAGTTATATTGGATTATAAAGCTATTATAACAAACAGTTTCCTCTGAACAGTTTTTTATAATGTCATTATAATCCATTATAACTGTCTATAAATTGGGGGTAACACTATATATTACCGTATAGATTGTAATAACTTCTCATACTCCTCGGGTGCTACCGTAACATCCAGTGCTATATTATACTCCTTGAGGAAATGGCAACGTTGGCACTCTGTGAGCTTCAGCTCATCTGCCTTTCTGTTTCTGAAGATCTCACTGGGCAGATATCCCGGGATGGCTGGGTCACTACAATGTAGCAATGCCCCACAGCCTCCACATGGGACCCTGCTGACACCAAGCTTAGGATCTGGAGTCCCATAGTACTTGGCCCATTCGTTATCTTCATATTGTTCATCATCAGAATCATCTGATGTGATTTTGGTGTCATCAAAATACTCATAATTTGTCATCCATTTATCTAGTTTAGAGTGGTCATATATTTCTTTTGTGTCGGTATTTGACCTCGAGGCTGTGTTTGCCACGTGAGATTGATCGTCGTCGTAAGCGATTTGTGTTGTACTACCAAATGGCAGTTGGAATGCCCTGTCAGGTTTTGTAGTTGTTTCTTCAACTTCTTCATCTTTGAGTAGTCTGTCTTTGTCAACGTAATACTGAAGTGCGACCGGCAAAGGCGACAAGCATTTCTCCTTGTACTCTTTAATCTGCGTCTGTCGAGCTTGTTTCACAGTTTTCACGAAGTACTTGTAATAACCTAACTCTAGTTTATCGCTTTCCAAGTAAGAGTTAAACGTGATTTTGTCCTTATATTTCTGGAGTAATTGTGGAAATTCCTTATTTTTATTCTGTTTTTCTTCGTTTGCGTTCTCTTTATCACTGCTGACCGTCGCTCGAACATGCTTATAACGTTTTTGTTGCAATGCATTTCGTCGCCCACTTAACCTCAAAATGTTTCGTACAGAATAAAGCATGGCGAGGATCATAAACACTGCGCATCAATTATTAATCACTCAAAAACATTATCAAATTAAAATATTAGTCTCAACCCATTAAAACAATGTTTTTTCATTATTTTATACAACTAACACAATAACAAACACGAATAAAACTGACAGATTGGATATGCTGTTTGACGTTGACACTTGACGTATATTAATTTATTGACGTTTTGATAGTAGTGTTGTTGGGATCATAAACCGGCTATAACCGTAAATTGAAACTAGTTTTTATATACATATTTAAAATTGTAATTATCAATCATTATTGACGCATGTATGATAATTAACAGTTAATTCATAAGGAAAATCATTGATAATTAATTACAAAATATTCATTTGATTGAAAGCAGCCGAATGCCATGAGTCACGTCTGTTATATTACTGTGCGTGCAAAAACATCAGTTTCATATGCTAAGGCCGGCGGTCAACACACCTGTACAAACTGACTGTGAAATATATGTGACTAATTTAACTTCTGTGTATTATGTATATTTATTTCATTCAAGTGATTTATTTTGTTTTTCTTGTTTTTAACTACATGTTTTGATTTTAAACAAACGATTATGGCAATTGGAATATTACTTATTTTATTATGTACCCAAGGTAATAAAATAATATTTAATTGATTTAGTTACAGGATGCGCATGATTTATCTATGTTGTTTTATGTATATAGGTCGATATTGTGAATCGGATATCGACGAGTGCGCCGCGAAGCCGAAGATATGCAACCACGGTGTGTGTGTCAACGTTCCCGGCTCCTACGAGTGCTACTGCAGGCCGGGTACGTGTCCTCGGGGTGTACGTGAAGTATGCATCAATTTGCATCTGAATGATTGCAACATGCGTCTTATCGCGCAGGGTATACGGGCGACAGCTGCGAGCAGGACATCGACGAGTGCCTGTCGGCGCCGTGCAAGAACGGCGGCACGTGCCAGAACCTGGAGAACAACTACGAGTGCACCTGCATGGAGGGCTTCGAAGGTCAGGCCATCACGTCTATGTACATATCTATTATAATGTACAGCTGAATCTAGGTGATTTCTGTAAATAGAGAATATTAAGATAAAAATAGTGCAGCAGACTGTTTATTATTCAAAGACGGACGTCTTTGAATCTAAAACAATTGTTATTGTAATTCAAGTCTGTTTGCTCCTGCATAACTCAGAAAAAACGGAATCGATTTTAACGAGGTTTGGTCGATTAGATAAGGTTATATAACATCACACTATGAATATCGGATATCCAGGTGCAGTACAAAATCAATGGTTATGCGGGCAAAAGCTAGTTGTTAAAATTAGTATGATAATTTTATGACGCAGTATTGCGCGCGAGATAATATTTTGCGTGAGGAATGATTGCATGTCGTGCCGGTAAATACCATTGGTATAGAGGTCGCAAGCGCACCATCATTATATCGTATCGTCTTTAGAGAATGGGTTCGATTCCCGGTAAGGACGAATTGTTATTTTTGTTATATGTTTGAACGTACTAATAGTCAGCCCGGAATTCACCGGCCTAGGTGTAACATTACATTACGGTAAATTAAAAAAAAACCGTTATAACCAAACCCCCTTAGGGTTGCTTAGAGTCGATTTACACGGGTAGATATCGGAGCCGTCTTTCTACCACCAGCGAAGTGTGGGTACAGTACTCTGCTAGAAAAAGAATTGGAAACAAAAAATATGACCTTGACCGATTGATTTGGTACGGCTGATGACGTCACTTTTGTAACTCATAAAATGGTTATTAAAAATTAGATGTAGGAGAATTACCCTGAAGAAAGAGCGCAAGCAAGTTACTCAGTTTAAGTGGCACCGTTGGTACTCACTCTGCTTCCTGTACCGATGGTCCCGGGCCAGAATCCCGGTAGGGGCACACTCTATATGATAGCCAATAGCACTCAGCGATAATGTATATTTCTATTAGCGAACGAATTTTTAAAATCGGATCAGTAGTTCCGAAGAATAACTCTCACATACAAACTTCGCTTTTTAATATTATAGATATAGATTAGTTATATCGCCTCGAGTACACTGTACACGTACAGTACCCATAACAGTTGTTTAATTTGGGACGGTACAGTTGGTGTGTTCGACGATCGATATTATAATTTTTATTATTTGACGACCTGTTCGTATCGCAGTTGGTAGTGACTCTGCTTTCTGTGCCGAGTCATGGATGGCTTATATCTATGTAAGTATATAACACTAAGCATCGCTTGTATTATGGATTCTTTACAATGCACTGATTTCGCCCTCAGACCATTGTACGGTACCCATAATACAAGCGATACTTAGTGTGGGATCGTATTGTTGGTGTTTGTCTGGCGGTATATTATATTATGATTGTTCACTGTCCAGTAGCGTGATGGTGTGAGTGTGTTGTTAGGCAAGGACTGCGCGACGAACATAAACGAGTGCGAGGCGAGCCCGTGCGCGGCGGGCTCGACGTGCGTGGACGGCATCGCGAGCTACTCGTGCGTGTGCCGCGACGGGCTGTCCGGGCCCAACTGCGAGATCGACATCGACGACTGCGAGGTACAACACGACCACCGACTACATACACTCACTGATCTCTACTACCACTGGACTGGTGATACACATCGCCGTTATCTACCTTTGCATTTGGTTTTTGCCATTTTCGAACTGATAGTAGTGATAGCTCGTAGTGTATGTTCACGGAACTAATGAGAAACATAGGACATGTGACATCTATGTCGACTAACATTCAATAAACTGGGTTACTTTATATCATAGCGCTATTACATATTCTACACGATTTTTTCACTGAAATATACAGAGCAACTCAAAACAACGCAACAAGTTTGCTGTCAAAAGTGATAGTTAAAATGCCATTGCCTATCAATTATTAGTCGATTGTGTTATAACACTTGGGCGCCTGGAATGTTGGGCGCCAAAGTAGGGACTCCTTTGTGTAAAAAAGTATTTAGTTATTTAAAAAAAAACATGTTATTTAAGATCGTTTCTTAATTGTATACGATGTAAATGTTCCTGTGCAAGCGATTCGAGCGCCCCCTCTGCGAGACTTCCCCTGTGAAATAGAATATAACTGATTGTCTGCAAACAAAAAAATACAGTCGAATTGAGAACCTCCTCCTATTTGAAGTCGGTTAAAGAGCGTACTAGTGCAAGTGCCGCGGCGGGCTCTGCGGGCCGGTGTCGAGGAGTGCGCGGTAATTGGGCTTGGATTCCGATTCGTCACATTACGATACGCGCCGACTGTAATAGATTTGATCCGCCATTTTATGAAAAACGTATTACGTTAGATGGATTATAAAAATAATATTGCCCAAGGATGAATGCATCATAAATGCTGTGAAATAATTTTATATTCCATGATACGAGGCTTATTTTATTTTGATCCTATTAATGCCTATCCTCTTAGATAGGCATACATCTTCGTGCTCTACCTTCTTATATTTGGAACGTCGTCGTGGGAAATACGAATGCCAAGTATCGTTGTAAAATGAAGCTTGGTGTTACGTCACCAGTCCACTACCTCCGTAGAGCTAATCTGTAGGGTCCGTATCACTTGGCATGTCAAGAGGTTTTTAGAGTGCTTGTGTGAAATGTGTGAGGCGTGTGCGCAGTCGCAGCCGTGCCAGCACGGCGGGCGCTGCGTGGACGCGCTGAACGGGTACGCGTGCGAGTGCGCCGGCACCGGCTACACGGGCGACGACTGCGAGCTCAACATCGACGAGTGCGCGCCGCAGCCGTGCCGCCACGCCGGCGCCTGCGTCGACGACGTCAACGACTACCACTGCAACTGCTACCCGGCGTACACAGGTCGGTGGCCGTCTTTTTACTTAGCGTTTCAGTAACGTGTTAGCGCCTTCCATTCCACTCACTACACACACTTCGTAAATAAGAATGTCAGTGATAGCATGCTGTCTCGAAGACGTTACGATTAAACTAGTAGTTCCTGCTTACCCTACAGATGTGACGCGATAATGGCGATCTTGATTTTAAATATTTTTTAGATCTAGGCGATACTTACTGGAAATTCATATTTGAGTCATGACACAGACTCGCGGCTGACAATTTGGAAGAGCTTTGTTTTGTTCAGTTCTTCAATTATTGATCTTGTTTGCATTGAAATAAAACTAATTTCAATGATTTTATTGCGTTTATTTATATGTTTTAACGTTCCCGACGTTTCGGCTGCTTTACAGCAACCATGCTCACGTCATAAAGTTAGCAACTCTTCAAAATAACGCAGATCGCTGCACGCTTCTGTGTATTTGGGCGCTAAAGATCCTTTGGAGTCGTAACTAGCTGTGTTCGAGTACTCGTATCCCTCGTTTCATGGGTCGGTGTGTCGCGCGCAGGCAAGAACTGCGAGGTCGACATCGACGAGTGCGAGAGCTCGCCGTGCAAGCTCGGCGGCGTGTGCCTGGAGCGCAGCAACACCAGCCTGTACCGGCCCGCCGCCGCCGCCGCCGCCGCGCCGCTGCAGGTCGGCCCGCAGCCCAGCATGCTGCTGCCGGAACACTTCTACAAGCCGTTCGCCGAGGAGACCGCTAGCGGGTGACTACACACACACGCACACACACATTTACACATATCCATTATAAAATAATCTGACAAATTACATACTACCATTAAATGAAGTTAGTATAGCGGCAAGTTATTCGAGTCGAGAGGTCGTAGAACTATTGTGATTTTGGTTGACTAAAATCGTTATCAGTAGTACCCATGGTGACACCGAAATTTTACACTTGATGAGTCTCGTACCCCATCATTCATAGAAGTTTCAATGTAACAAAAGCTTTTCAAATTATGATTTTTTATAAAATGCTTTGTTATATATTTTTTACAAATGCAGGGAACTTATCCTAAAATTAATTATATTATGGTGGTCTGAGTGTCAGATGTTTGTAAATGTAGGCAAAATTTCAAAATCTAACATTTCGTCATTTACTTTGGTATGAGTGTTAATGATATGACCATATGTCACACACAACACCCTCGTTGCTTGGTGTGGGAACATAATAGATTTAAAAAATCCCCTATGCGTGTAGTTACGAGTGCGTGTGCGTGCTGGGCACGACGGGCTCGCGCTGCGAGACGAACATCGACGAGTGCGCGTCGTCGCCGTGCGAGAACGGCAAGTGCGTGGACGGCATCGGCGGGTACTCGTGCGACTGCTTCGCCGGCTACGAGGGCGAGCACTGCGAGATCGAGATCGACGAGTGCCAGAGGTCCGACACCATTTCCTACTACCTACTGTTATGCTGCGGTCACACCTGCGGCTTAGTGCCTTACTAATGTCACTAAGCAGATGTGGCTGACAGTTTAACACATTAATTTACTAACTTCATTACTGATGACGTTACATATTAAGAGCTTTCGGCGGAACTATATTCAATGTAGCCAAGCATTCAACGTGATAATTTTTAATGCCTTAACTAAGGCTTATATTGGCATGAAAACTAACACTAACGTTAATCCACATGTAGCCGAAGCATTATATAATACAATATCAATATTTCGGAAACGTGGAATGTGGGCGAGATTTCCTCAAATAGCTTGGTTTGAAATTTTTACAGCCGATCCTAGGCTGTGGTATTTTGAAAATGAATAGTTCAGATTTATTTAAACATATGTCTATGAATTTTCTCAAATTGTTGCTTTAAATTTGGACGTTTGGTGTCGAATGATTACCGCGCGGGAGCAGAGCGGGATGCACGCAGGAGCACTGTTCTATCGCATCTAATTCATAAAAGACAACCGCTCGTGCGCAGTTCGATACCCGCTGTGCTCCCGAACAACAAATTGAAAACTCCCTTAGATTCCTAAAATTCAATGAATATCATTTGCGTCCATCTCTGCAATGCCTCGTGTCACGAGAACTGTGAGAAGGTCAGTTTGAAGATATGTGTATAACGCAGGTACTCGCCGTGCGCGCACGGGCACTGCGTGGACGCGCACGCCAAGTACTACTGCGTGTGCCTCCCCGGCTGGGGCGGCCAGAACTGCTCCGTGGTGCTGGAGGGCTGCCGCGACCAGCCCTGCCGCAACAACGGCACCTGCCGGCCCTGGCTGCGCGACGAGACGCAGCACCGGTTCAACTGCACCTGCGCGCCCGGACACTACGGAACCACCTGCGAGAAGGTTATACACACCCGCCGACCTCAACCACCTTAGCCTTTGTACTCTCTGCGGTGATCAGAAGTCCAAACTTAGTAACCCTTAACCTTGAAACCAGCTTACCCTTGAGCATCTATATCCTAACTGACAAAGAGAGCCCCTGCCGAGCAAGCGAACGATTCATTTCTCTAGGTCTAGACGGTTGCGCAGCCTCTCGAAACTAGCTCGGGCACATGCTGCGCGTGCGCTGACAGCGTAACAAAACACGGATGACAGCAGTCGTCCCAGCCAGCGCAAGCGTTTGGCTCCATCGATCAGATGACCGCATCATCCAATAAAATGAATGCATTATTCACCGCAGATAACAACAATGTCGCTAGAAAAAAGCAGTTACGTGGAAGTGAACACGTCGCGCGAGGAGGGCTACGACATCTCGTTCCGGTTCAAGACGACCATCGGCAACGGGCTGCTGGCGATGGGCCGCGGCTTCACCTACTTCTTCCTGGAGCTGTCCAACGGCCGCCTCAACCTGCACTCCAGCCTGCTCAACAAGTGGGAGGGCGTGTTCATCGGCTCCAACCTCAACGACAGCAACTGGCAGAAGGTACGCAAATCACGACCGTGGAGGACTTAAATAGCTCAAAAGACAAGTGCTTTGTAAAGCTATTGTAACTGGAAAACTTTCTATAAATTTGGAGGTTTACTTACTGCTTCTAATTCCATTCTTTTGGGTAAAGAATTTAGATTTTTTTAAGGTAAGTAGAAACTTTATAGTAGTAGGTTTTACTGTTACATGTCAATAGCCGTGTCCAGATCGAACGCGCAATCTCGCGAGGTCAGAAAGCGAGGCAAGCGCTCGCACTACATAGCTAGTTATGTGAGGCTGCGTGGTCGGTCTGGATCCGGACAATGTGTGATTTTCCTTTAATGCAATACTATAATGTACGCGATAAATTGTCCATGTCACTTTGAATCTATATTAGCTCTGATTGTAGTTTTTACTTGTTGAAATTTAACGGCGTAACGTTGTATTCAGGTGTTCGTAACGATAAACTCGTCGCACCTGGTGCTGGCGGCCAACGAGGAGCAGACCATCTACCCGATCAGCCAGAACGAGGCGAACAACAACTCGTCCGTGACCTCGTTCCCCTTCACGCGCCTCGGCACCTCGTACGCCACGCTCACGCACGGACCCAACTTCTTCGTGGGCTGCTTCCAGGACGTCGTCGTCAACTCGCAGTGGGTCAGTCGTGCATCTTTTTTTATTTTTTACATTATAGGCAAGTGTTTGATCTCGATCTCACCTGATGGTAAGTGACGATGTGATCTACGATGGAGCATACTTGCCTAGAAGGTACCTGGTACCTGTTCACTCTCGACTTGGAAATATTAACTAGGAAAGAGATATTTATCTTCTATTTAATAGATTAGGTTATGATCTGCTGTCGGGCGAAGGACTCCCATTCACACTCCCGCGGACCGCTATATGGGTCACTTTTTTTATTTACAGCGCAGTCCCCAACGCCATTATGGATTAAGAATCATTTGAAAACGAATAAACGGATATTATTTTTGACTTTTTAACGTTTGTTTTTGTGTCAGAAGATTTTAAATTTAATATTTATTTCATGCTTTTTAAACTTTTAATACTCGTCCATCAAATCCTATACCCTTCAAAGTAACACTCATCGAGTCCTATTGAATGGGTTCAAACTCGGTAGGTCTACGATAAATATAGCCGAGTTCCAGTAGCCAAACTGCACTGCTGGGAAGTCTGCAGACTGTTCCGATTTCTAGTCGACGTTAACATATGAATACAGTATCATCAAATATATAGCGTGTGCCAAATTTCAAATGGATCAGGCGATTACTGGTAGAATAAATTAACCCATGTAGGAGAAACCTTTTCACTGACTTGGAAAAGAGCTGATGATGTTGAAACGGCTGAACAGATTTTCACTAAACACGTCTATAAACCATCCCGATGTAACCAGCTTTCTAATAATAAAACTGCTTTGAAATTGGTCTATGCGTCTGCGTGCTACAATGCCATGGATAGACAGACAGACATAAGCCTCAGAATCAGAATCAGAATATGTTTTATTCACGTAGACCATTAAGTACATTACTTATGAATCGTCAAAAGATACAAAATACTATGCTACTACTTTACCACTCGTTCGGAATGCCGTTCCTATGGAGAAAAACGGGCAATAAACTCCATGGTTGCTCTTTTTTTTGAGCAATACATTTTTATAGGTATGTGAGAACAATTTAGGAACGGCTAAGCAGACTTTAGCAGCAGGTCAAACCGGCCAGTTGCGTATTGGACCATGCACATTGTAGGCTGCCGCGAACCAAAGCCACGAAATTCAAGGGGCAAACTTATATTTGCGATTGATTTTTTTCACTTCATTGAAATTGTTCAGCAAAGACGCGCGATCAACTTTGCATTAACTTAGTCGGCTGTCACTCATGATCTCAAGAGCATCGCACACATACGCGCGGGATCTTTGGGCTTACATAGCTGTCGTTATTTACCTACTGGCTAAACCTACATTGCCAACGTGGCAACTGCATACGTTATGTGAGTTGCGTCGTACGCTCATTGTTATAATTAAGACTTCCTCGTACAGGTGCTCCCGGAAGATTTAAACACGACGATGGAAACGACTACAGAGCTAAGTTCGATGGTGTCGGGGTCGGAGGAGAGCGAGGAAGACGGCGGCGGGTCGGGGGCGGCGCGCGCCGTGCTGCACGGCGTGGCGGCGGCCTGCCCGCGCCGCCCGCAGTGCCAGCCCAACCCCTGCCGCTCCGGCGGCGCCTGCCTGGACGCCTGGACCAGCTTCGTGTGCACCTGCCCGCGCCCGCACCTCGGGGACACCTGCCAGTACAGTGAGTATATGTATGTGTACTGCACTGCGGGCGGCGGTCTCATTGGCGGATCATTGGTCTGCGGCAAATGATTGTCGATGCGAATGACAATCGCTGGTTGAATGTGTTGTGTTGGTGACCGGTAGCTTGCACGTGTGTGTGCCCGCAGACTACACGGCGGCCACGTTCGGGCACGAGTCGGCGGCGCCGCGCGGCGTGGTGCGCGTGCAGGTGGCGGACGCGGCGCGCCGCGCCGTGCGCGCCGCGCTCGACATCTCCATGTTCATCCGCACCAGGAAGCCCACCGGACAGATCTTCTACCTCGGCTCGCTGCCGCGGTGAGCGCACACACGCGACACACATACATATAATAAATACACTGAAAATAATGCGCTAATCGGAAACTATCCACATACATAGAAAAATATTTATGTCGGTAGTTCACTAATTAATTTATGTTTTTATTATTTTTAAAGTATCTCAAGTTCAAATCCACAGCATTACAAATTACGTACCCTCAAATTTTTTGACTTGATCCATTCACACTATGCCTTAGAAAATATTGTTGTATGGTCATTGTAGGCATATTGAAAGTGTGTATAGTATAGGGTATGTGGGTACGCGGGCCGGCAGGTACGGGCAGAGGAACGAGACGCAGGTGGGCGCGTCGCTGGAGGGCGGCGAGCTGCTGGTGCACCTGCGCTTCCACCAGACGCCGGAGAACTACACGGTGGGCGGCACGCGCCTGGACACCGGCCACCTGCACCTCATCGAGGTGGTGCGCAACTCCACGCTGGTGCAGGTCAAGCTCAACGGCACCGAGTACTTCCGCAAGCCCATCTCCGCCGCCAAGCAGATCGACGCGCAGGTATATATCCACTATGCGAGCCGACGTTAGTTTGTGAGTTGGAATGTAACACGGGATCTACTGATCCGATTTTGAGAATTGTTTCACTAATATGAAGCTACATTACCGCCGAGTGCTGTAGGCTGTTTCACTAAGGTACCGCGCGCGAGCAGATGCTATGTAAATAATATGATTTGATAATTCTTTCCACTGTGTATTAATTAATTATGATTTCATAAATCACCGTGTCTTCGGTCCCAGGTGCTGTACCTGGGCGGGCCGCCGCCGCCGCCGCTGCCGCCGGGCGCGGAGACCGCCTCCGCGTCACCTGCCCCCGCGTCCCCCGCCGCCACCGCCGCGTCCTCGCTGACGGCCACCACGTCGCCGCCGCCCCCTACGTATGCGCCCCGGGAGCCGGATGATTCCGCATACTTTAAGGGCGTTATTCAGGATGTTCAGGTCAGTGGACTGCTTCAAAGTGGATTACTTCTATAATGAGCTTACGAGGACTGGCGAGTGTGATTTTCTAACGGATACAGCGAGCAATTAGTATACTATTATACGTCTACTAGGATATTATCATTATCGGCACAGTTCAGTATTAATACCGACACTGCCTGCCTACTGCTTTCTGTACCGTGGGTCCCGGGTTCTAATCCCGGTAGGAACCGATTATGTGAGAATCATGAATATTTGTAGCTGAGACACCGCTGTTTAATGTTTAATTATATACTAAATTTGCCCCAAGTGCATTGTTCGGTACCCATAATATACTTGCTTAGTTTGTGAACGTACAGTCGGTGTGTCTGTCTGGCTATAGCGTCAGAATCGGAATATTTTTTATTCATGTGAACCATTAAATACAGTACTGATGAATTGTCAAAATAGATACAAAATGCTAAGCTACAACTTTATCACCCGTTCGGAATCACGTTCCTATTGAGAACTCGGTTGCTCCTTTTAAATACATGTGGTACATTGTAAGGTGTATTATATAAATAATGTGTGTGTTCGCAGATCAGCAACGGCGTGAACGTGTCGATCGTGGAGTTCTTCCCGCTGCAGGAGCCGAGGCTGGAGCTGCCGGCCGCGTTCGGCGCGGTGCGGCTGGACCCGGCCGCCGTGCTGCGCGGCGTCGTGTCCGACGACGCCTGCGCCGAGCGGCCCTGCCAGCACAACGCCACCTGCACCAACACCTGGAACGACTACACGTGCGTGCACTACCACCACTATATGTTCAACTATAGCCGTGACGAGCTGCATCAGTCCAGTGGATTTAAAGTATCTTATCTGTTGACCCGGGAAATAAGCTCTCACCATGACAAGTCGTTAAAATCCGTCCAGTAATATTGTCACAATGTGTGAACCCTTAGACAAACAATATCGAAAATATATTTTTTTATTAAAAAATATTCAGTACTAGCTTCTTCTCGGGGTACCTCTAGCCTAGACTATAAAATATAGCCTTTGGCACTCAGAGATACTGTAGCTTTCTAACAGTGCAATATTTGTTTTTGATTCGGATCAATAGTTCCGGAGTAGCCCTTTAATCCAAACAAACAATCTTTACTGCTTTATAATATGAGTATAGATGCAGTCACGGACAAGTGATTGTAATGTGTGGTGTGACCCCGGCAGGTGCCAGTGCCCGCGCGGCTACAAGGGCAAGCAGTGCGCGGACGTGGAGTTCTGCCAGCTGCAGGGCTGCCCGCTCAACTCGCACTGCCGCAACCTCGACGCGGGGTACGTGCCGCTCACTCACACTCACTCTCACTCACACTCACTCACACTCACTCGGGATGCAAGCCTGCTGACACTATTCACTCGCTATTGAAAGGCATAGTACGGAGTAGCACACGATATGGGCTTAGCCTCAGACACAAGAATACGCCAATTCTCTCTCTGCCTTTAGCAGTCTCTGTCAATTGCTACACTTGTTACCCGACTACGGCAGTTGGAAGGTAATGTTTTTAGTTGTTACGCAATCGTGAAAGTCGATTCTTTACAAAAATTATTTTCTTGAATATCTCGGATGACGAAATTATAGATATAACCAAGTAATGATGATTCATATTTAGGTTACTTCTGTTTCCGCCGCCGTGCCTGGTTGTTTGTTTGTCAAAACGTTAATTTCATGCGCGTCCCCGCTAATGCATGGTTTTGTGTACAAGTTCACCATGTGCGGTGTTGTGTGACGAGTGTGCGGTGCGCAGGTACGAGTGCGTGTCGAACGCGACGTTCGACGGCGTCAACACGGCGCTGGCGTACCAGCTGCGCGTGCCGCGCCCCGTCAGCCTCGCCGCCGCCGACCCGCCGCCGCCGCCGCCGCCGGACTCGCTCACCATCACCTACCGGTAACATCGCTACACTCACCATTACAACAACGTTTATCGAATGGACGCTCGAACCATTCAAATCCTCACTCGCGCTCGCGTTCGCCATAGCCAACACACTACTAAGTGCTGGATCCTCCTTTTAAATAAGATTTTAACGTGTAAAACTTCTGACACTAACAAAAGAAGTTTTGAACCCTTTGTTTATCTAGATAAACAATATTGTTCGACCATGAGCGCAAGCACGATTTATTTTAGGGTGGGGGTTAAAGCACAGGAATTGGTGCACCAGCCTTACGAAGTCGCGGGCGCGGGTGGGTGGGAATTTATGGACACTTGCCAAATTGCTGTTTTAGAATTAGCCGGTGTGGCGTCGCGTCGTTTGAACTAAAACGATGCTGGGTAAACCGTTATCTAGATATTTTTATTCGGATTTAGCTGGCTTTGTGTCGGTTTTATGGAGACTAAGTTACCTGCAGGAGTGTGTCTTTTATGTCTACTAGTATTATGAAAGTAATGGCAAATTGTGTGTGGTCAGGAGCAAGACGGGCGGCACGCTGTTCCACGCGTGGGCGGGCGAGGCGGGCGGGGCGGGCGGGGCGGGCGGGGAGGAGGCGTGGTTCACGGTGGGCGTGTACAAGGAGCAGGTGGCGGTGCAGTGGCGCCTGCTGCCGCCGCGCCTGCCGCAGCTGCGGCGCATGCGCGCGCGCGACCACCGCCACTGGACCACGCTGCGCTTCACCTTCGCCGCCGACCAGATCAGAGGTCAGCCTCGCACCGCACCTCGCACACATTCACACATTTGAGAAAAAACAAACCGAAAACCTTAGACCGAACCGATTATTTATTTATTAGATTTGCCTGCGACTACACACGATTAAACTTGAGCTTTCAATCCAGCTATCCCAGGAAAATCCTCTATTTTCCGTAATAACGTATCCTATACCTACCTACTCGCTGTATAAACATGCCAAGTTTCATCAAATTCTCTTCACAAATCAACAACAAAATCCAAAAAATGCCAAATTCGAAATGTCTATCGAAAATATTCCATACGTTATTGTATTCAATAATATTCGATGTTCAGACACGACCAAGTTGCAATCTTATGATATGTATAGATAGTAGTACTTCTCACCGTGTGTTTTCGGATTCAAATAGGATAATGCACGATGTTAAAATATCGTAACGAAATGAATGAGTGTGCTTCCTCACTGTACCCAGGTGCTTTCGTGGACTCGAACGGGCACGAGGAGGTGGGGCTGACGGCGGCCATGGACACGCGCGCGTGGCAGCGCCTGGTGATGGAGGGCCGCGTGCACCTGGGCGGCATCGAGCGCGCGCGCCCGCCCACCACCACCGCGCCGCCCCCGCCCACCGCCGCCGTGAGTACACACATGCCACTTATGTGTTCTAATACTTTACTCAAAACTCTAAACACAACTCAAATAATCTTATAATAACCAAACTCCTATTAACCTTCGTCACATCAATCGAATATCCGGTCGGATACCGAACATGATTAACTATGCCGAATAAAAAGTATATTACTGAATATTCGGCGCATCCCCACTCCCCACTCATAAGCGCGGTTGTTGCCGGCAGATGGACGGCTCGACCGACGCCAACGTGTGGGAGTACTCCGAGGGCGAGGAGTTGACTGGCGATAATCTGGCCGGCGAATACTTCAAGGTACGTTCCCTTATCAAGTAGCATATATTTTGTTCCCGAGTGCAACCTACCTCTGTTTAGAATTGCATCAAAATTTATTCAGCTGTTACGTTCATATTTGTAGTATAGTTTATTGGTACGGATGTGTGTTAAGATTGCGTATTAATTAACATTTTGTGTTTTCATTTCAATTGTACTAGAGTTTCACCATTGTATAAAATTCAAAAGTTCAATCATTTATTTCGTATAGGCCTACGGGGCACTTACAAATTGCATTTAATTATTTTTTTCTTAACTCCACGACCTGATTGGAATGCGACCTCAACTGAGAAGATCCGGCGAGAAACTCAGCGGGCTTGTCGTTTTTTACAAAAAAATAATTTTTTTCACTCTTTTCTTTTTAATAGCCATGTTTAAAAATAGTCTATAGTTAGGTCTCAAAAGTTAGGGCACATGATATTCATCGCGTTACGACTATTGGGGGTCGAGTTGCAGACCAAAATGATTGCGCGGGCGCAACGACGGATAAAAGCTAGTTTTGAAATAAATACTCGTGCCCAGATCGACCGCGTAGGCTATCAAGGCTAGTTTGCGCAGTCGGTCCGGATCCGGCTAACGTGCGTGTGTGTGCGCAGGGCTGCATGGGCGCGGTGCACGTGGGCGGGCTGCTGCTGCCCTTCTTCACGGAGGAGGAGCTGTTCGTGGGCTCCACCGCCGCGCTGCTGGCCGCGCAGCCGCACTACGCGCTGCTGTGAGTCGCGCCACACCCCCCACACCCCCCACACCCTCCACATACTTGCACGACCACATTTTAAACATAATTCACGTACAATGTTTACCATGAAAATAATATTATTTTTAAAATAGCAACTGAAACATTATAAAAGAATGATCGGGAGATCATTTCAAGCATGGGTGTGCCGTGTAAACTTGGTTTACACGTGGACAGTACGCAAGCATCAAGTGGAAATCTATTCCAAACACTTTTCGATTTTTTTAAACGAGGACGCTTGCCATTCTTCGGAGCATTATGCCTAGTATGTTAGCAAAATAGTGAATAATAGTGTGTTTGCGCGGGCTGCGGCAGGTCGGGGCAGGCGTGGGGCGGCGCGCAGGGCGTGGGCTGCGTGCTGTGCCTGGAGCGCGACTGCGCCAGCGGCGGCCACTGCGCCGACGTGCGCTCCTCGTACGCCTGCGCCTGCCCGCCGGGGTACGCCGGCGACTACTGCCAGGTACGTAGCCCACCACACTCGTAGACACTGTCCAGCCATATACAATACCAGTATAAAGCATTTTTCCTCTGTAAAATGTTGTCATTGTTAATTGATTTAAATATATTTTAATTTAATTTACATTGCGCTCAATTCCTAGACACAGTATGAAATATACATATTTGTTTTAAAGTATAAATATTGGAATTACTTCGAAAATGATATCCGAATATGATTTACTGTATTGAAAAATAAAAATGTCAACATATCCGTTAAGAATTGGAACGTTTGAAATAATCGCATGAACATTGCATCAGATCGACATAGACGAGTGCGCGACGCACCAGTGCGAGAACGGGGCGACGTGCAAGGACGGCATCGCCACCTACAGCTGCGTGTGCGCCGTCGGCTACGAGGGCGACTTGTGAGTATCCCGCGGCGCCGGCGCAGCTTGCTACTACTCACACACTGACCGCTTGGCTCGTGCAAATATTTCCGGATGGCGTACTGGCCAACTAAGTGGGCTTATTCATACAAAGCGATTTTTCGATCATCTGTGATGCGGGTCTAGTGCACAGTCAACACATAATGGACGTGGTTTTTTTAATAAATTGAAATGATAAGTCCGTCTTCTACCTAGTCCATCCGTAAATAAACCGCTGTTCTCACAGAGACCGCGAGGTTTGCTGACATCAGCAGCCTGTGTGAGATGTATCACATAATTTATATCGCGGGGTGTTGAATCGTCGCGCAGAGCTAGTGTAGTAGGGGTGTAATATTGTGTGTGTGCTATAGTTGCGAGCGCGACATCGACGAGTGCCTGTCGGAGCCGTGCCAGCACGGCGGCACGTGCCGCGACGCGCTGGGCGGGTTCGCGTGCGCGTGCCCGCGCGAGTGGCGCGGCCGCACGTGCGAGCAGGCGCAGCAGCGCGACTGCCGCCACCAGCCCTGCGCGCCGCTCCGCGCCGACTGCATCGACGCGCCGCCAGGTACACATACTTATATACATAACGCACGTGCGAGCAGGCGCAGCAGCGCGACTGCCGCCACCAGCCCTGCGCGCCGCTCCGCGCCGACTGCATCGACGCGCCGCCAGGTACACATACTTATATACATAACGCACGTGCGAGCAGGCGCAGCAGCGCGACTGCCGCCACCAGCCCTGCGCGCCGCTCCGCGCCGACTGCATCGACGCGCCGCCAGGTACACATACTTATATACATAACGCACGTGCGAGCAGGCGCAGCAGCGCGACTGCCGCCACCAGCCCTGCGCGCCGCTCCGCGCCGACTGCATCGACGCGCCGCCAGGTACACATACTTATATACATAACGCACGTGCGAGCAGGCGCAGCAGCGCGACTGCCGCCACCAGCCCTGCGCGCCGCTCCGCGCCGACTGCATCGACGCGCCGCCAGGTACACATACTTATATACATAACGCACGTGCGAGCAGGCGCAGCAGCGCGACTGCCGCCACCAGCCCTGCGCGCCGCTCCGCGCCGACTGCATCGACGCGCCGCCAGGTACACATACTTATATACATAACGCACGTGCGAGCAGGCGCAGCAGCGCGACTGCCGCCACCAGCCCTGCGCGCCGCTCCGCGCCGACTGCATCGACGCGCCGCCAGGTACACATACTTATATACATAACGCACGTGCGAGCAGGCGCAGCAGCGCGACTGCCGCCACCAGCCCTGCGCGCCGCTCCGCGCCGACTGCATCGACGCGCCGCCAGGTACACATACTTATATACATAACGCACGTGCGAGCAGGCGCAGCAGCGCGACTGCCGCCACCAGCCCTGCGCGCCGCTCCGCGCCGACTGCATCGACGCGCCGCCAGGTACACATACTTATATACATAACGCACGTGCGAGCAGGCGCAGCAGCGCGACTGCCGCCACCAGCCCTGCGCGCCGCTCCGCGCCGACTGCATCGACGCGCCGCCAGGTACACATACTTATATACATAACGTTAATGGCCATATACATATGGGAAAATCTGTAAAAAAAATACATTTTTATTGATACGTTTTAGTCGTCGTATTGTGAAGAAATATTTATGCCTAGATTACAATTTTTTTATGTAATTTTTTGTGTCTACAATATACATTTACATGAAGGACTGAAATATATTGAGTCAAGTATATGGATGTGAGGAGTGTTGAGTATGCACTGAAGTAATGGTCGGTCCGCAGACCCGCCCACGGGCAACAACTTCACGTGCCGCTGCCGCGAGGGCTACGAGGGCGTGTACTGCGAGCGCGCCTTCTGCGAGCGCCAGCCCTGCGTGCACGGCCGCTGCCTCAACGACACCACGGTGCGTGCACACCACCTGCCACAACCCCTCCAGAACACCACACGTACCGACGTCACCAACAGGGGCCCTACTCTAAAGACGAAACGGACTAGTTGTGTGGCAATTTCTAGTTGTAGAGTCACCGTCAATATCTTACAGCACTCCCGCAGTCAATGGTGAAGCTGTTGTCAATAACGTTGCAGCAAGAGAGTCCCGCTGGAGATATAGCTCAGCAAATATTCTAGCAAAATGCAACTAATTCCACGTTGTTTTGATTATCGTGTTACTCTTAGCCCTCAATGTTCCATTACTGGCCACATGCGAGTGGAGCTCATGTCGTAATCCACCGTGCTAGCCCAGAGCGAGTTAGCAGACTTCTCACAAACAGTGGACTTACGAGAGCTGATTAGGTTCACCCAGACAGAGGATTCCGTACGAATGTTTTTCTTCACCGTTCAGCAAGTGATAATCACGGTGCAAGACGATATTAGCTAATGATTTATTATCACCAGTAGCTTATATTATATCGAAAGCGGGGTCAACTCAGGATTGAAGTGTTAATTGTTGAGGGTTGAGTGGTGTGTGTTGAGCGGTGTGGTGTGCGCAGCCGGCGGCGTGCGCGTGCGCGGCGGGCTACAGCGGGCGGCTGTGCGAGGCGGAGCGCGACGAGTGCCTGGAGGCGGGCGGCGCGGCGTGCCTGCACGGCGGCCGCTGCCTGGACGCGCGCGGCGACTTCCTGTGCGACTGCGCCGGCACCGGTCAGTCTCACACGCACACACACACACACACACATTCCACATTCTGCACTCTTTGTAGGGGGTTAATTCTCTTCCGAGCCTCTCTATTGAGTTTTGTTATAAGCTATCCAATAATTTAAACTGCGATCATATATCTTTAGATCTTAAAGAATTTAAAAATCACTTGTTTTCAATTCAGAGATGACCATAGCCCAGTCATTATAGTGTAAATAGACGGATTGCAACCATCCATTCATTAAACCCCGAGCTCCAATAAAAATAATTGTAAGTAATCGCAATAGTCAGAGCAATCCAATGACGCTGTGCGCCTGCGAGGAATCCCATCCCACAATACAAACAAAACTAGATAAAGAAAATAAATATTTATTTATTGCAGCGATTCGCGAAATCATGTTATTTCTCATGCGTAAAGAAAAATGGGTCATCGTAAACAAATATTTGGTTTAGCATCGGCTATCGATAACAAGCCGCCCGCCACAATGCGCGCACGCAGCGCGACACACGCGCACTAGCGTGTGAACACACACACCGCGCCAGCGCGCCGGAATCTTATCAGTTGGCGTGCGATCGACCACGATCCGCCGCCGGTGATAGCACGTGATAACTGATAACACGCCCTGCGGCTCGCAAACTTTTACCAAACAAATATCGCAAATATTAAATGGCCATACATTATATTATATTATTATATTATATCTCAAATAGTTTGCATTTTTTGTCTTCACATAGTACCTTTAATATAGAGGAATGTTTATTTTTGCGTATAAAGCTATTATAACTAATCTAGAAGTTTACGCTGTTGGAAAATTATGAATAACAGCTGTTTTCAGTACAACGACTGCTTTTAGGAATATGCCTTAGATTGTTTTTCTAAAATTTAAAAACAATTACCTTTGCTTAAAAGTGTATTTTATCTAACGTAATTAAAGCGTTACCAGTCGTGAGATGTACAATAAATTAGTATATGATGACGCGGGCATGCGTACGGTAAACATGTCCGTATATTGTTTGTGATATTAAATATTATTCATGCGGTGCGCACGCGCACAAGGCGGTATATCGCAACTACAGCCACGCCTTATTGCTCAACACTAGGCGTCGATCGCGGTTCGCCTCGCCCTCATTACCCTTTAGGGGTATATGCGTACTTACCATTTAATTTTAATAATCATTTTTTTGAATTATAAGTAATGTTTAAGAATTTTCGAAATGTTACATAATTTCAAAAATATTTGTTTTTAAATATGGTAAATACTAATAGTGGTAAAAAGGGCGGTCAGTGCGACAGGTTTCTCTTTCACACTCGTGCTCACTTATGACGATCACATCATGTGACACTACAATGCAGGGTTTCGTCTTTAATTGGAAACTAAACGGCTGGACTTTATCCATAACATATAATTATGCAAAAAAATCGCATATCTCTCCCTATAGGTATAATCCCTTACTCAATCCAAAGCTGAGCCAATCAATTAAGCTTTTCCTCTCGGTCCTCGCCATAGACCTAGGTATCTTTGCAGACCACTGCAGGTAAGTCCTGGCTTACAAAAGACCCGGTGTTACAAGTATTTTGATTTGGTCGTTCCCATTTAAATACCAGTAGACGTATTTAGAGTGGACTACTGGACTTGAATGTGTGAATTTTTTTCACACATCCACTATCACAATGTCACTAATAGTGAAGTCTGAATTCGTCACTCGGGTGCTCAGTGGCGAGATGGAGGAAAACGGTCGCTCGCGTCACAGTTTGTGAATCACTGGCCCGCGAGGCGGAGGCGAGTCTAGTCGGCGGCCGGCCATGCGCCAGCCTCTTGCTGTACATCATTATTGCAATATTCGGTGATGCGCGCTGGTGATGAGTGACGGTGATAGTGTAGTGATGAGGACAGTGCAGTTCACATGACTATGAATCCGCTGCTGTTAGTTATACTATTGTTAGGTAATATATAAAATTGTGTTAATTTGTTTGTGGTGAATATAAATTAATTAGTCATGTATGTTTTGAATAATTGCTAGTCATCGATATTAGGTATATAGATGAACACCTACATTACTCTAGTTGTAAATATAAAATAATATTTAATATCTCTCTGCTTGTAGAATGACATGTATTGATAAGTCTTTACAGGCAAACGATATATTAAAATATTCGAGTTTTCTAGACCGAACAAAAAGTTTGCTCTTTTTTTGCAATTATATTATCTTACAATATTGCAATTGCACCACAGTAACAGAAAATTCAATGTCTGGGCAAACTGAATTAATGCATTTTCACACAAAACACCTGTGAACACACTGCGCCAACACTATTATGATGTAAGCAAACAGAGAACACTTCGTACTTCTGTATTAATTGATAAAAAACGACCCTGCGACGTTTCCCGCCGGATCTCAATGTCGCGGCATTCGGTTTGCTTTTAAAAAAAACAAATAGCATCGCAATGAAGCCCTAGTTATAATATTTAAATGTTAGCCATTCATAACGAGCTCGGTATACTCCTGCTGAATGTGTTCTCGAGCCTCTAACCGGGCTTTTAGTTACTATGTTTACCCTGCTCTGTGATGAACATAATAAACTTACGCCCTATGATTACTTCTCGTCTGTTACTTTCGAGAATTGCCGCGTCGAATTCGGTTTGGGATGTTTAGATGTTCGTCCATGCAATGGACCCGCGTTTCCTGAAATATAAATTAAACACCAAGAGAACAGAATTTACAATCATTTTCGTTCTAGCCATTTTCCATTTCTGTCCTATCTTACCTTGCCATCTGTCCTCTAAGCCCCGAGTACTGGGGCTAACGGTACCCGACAATAAGACCTATTAAAAAAAAAACAGTACTAAAGACACTGTCCAAGATGTGCTAATGACTACCGGGACGGGGCATGAAGTGCCCTCCGAAGCACGGAGGGGTCAGATGTTCTAATGCGATTTCCTATTTAACAATCCGTGTCTTGTCACACATGAAGCCGAATGCAAGCCGAATGAATCCTTCTTGTATCGTAGGGAACTTCTAGACTTCTTGGATTGCTCAGTATTATTTGTACCGCTGCATATAAAATGATCATAAAAAGCCAAAGGAAGGTTGAACAACTAAATATCGACCTTAACATTGTTTACTGATAGCGTTATCAGCTGACGAAACAATTATCGCCCACAACGCTGATAATCTATTACCTGACACGGATTTATGTGAAATAAGACATTGAATGAGCAAACAGCGAATGACCTCAGCAGGCGGAGGAACTATTTATTGCAGGAATATGAAAAATATTGTTTTATTTTATTATTAAATCCTTCAAAATGCAAGGTATTCAATACTGACATCATACAACAAGTGGGCAATTCTTATCTTATGAATGTAGTCATACATGCTTGTCGCTATTGTTCTATCCATAATTGCTCGATCAATGATTAAACTCGTCTTACTCATAAGAGCAACATTGAACCGTGTCTTTGTTCATTACATTCCTGTACCAAATTGAACATTGATAGATTGCGGTGTTTTTGGAACTAATCTTGTATCATTTAGTATATGGTTCCAGTAATAAATGCTATGCGCTGGCGCCATAAGGCATGTGTGATATGTGTGGTGTTCCTGTCAGGGTGGACGGGCGCGCGGTGCGAGGTGGACGTGGACGAGTGCGCCACCAGCGCCGTGGACTGCGGGCCCGGGGACTGCCTCAACCTGAACGGGTCCTACACGTGAGTACCACGCGCCGGCGACGTCATCACAACTATTTATACAATTGCCGGGTCTGGCACTGCTCAGGTACATGCTGCGCCTGGGCCGAGCAGCGCGAGCGGTGTTGAGTATCTTGTTTCCAAGTGCTCCTATTTATCTTTCGATCAAATTCGTATCGGGTATTTAGATAACTTAGCTGTTCCCCGGTACACTCTGAGGGTTCAACATGGCGTACTCGTTGGAGACTACTACTGTAAATTGTAATGTATAACGGCCGTTTGGCTTCATAGTAACTATATGTGTGTGTGTGTGTGTGTGTGCAGATGCGTGTGCGCGGCCGGGTTCTGCGGGCTGGGCTGCTCGCTGCAGGACCCGTGCTACGGCGGCGGCGAGAACGGCACCGGCCCGTGCCAGCACGGCGCCGCGTGCCAGCAGCGTTGCGCGCTGCAGACTGACTACGAGTGTCAGTGCGTCGACGGGTGGGGCGGCAAGAACTGCTCGCAACAGGTGTGCCATCCCTTACTACTATATTAATATCTAAGCGTTGCGCACCACGATAAAACGGCTGAATGAACGAATTTTAATGATACAGGGATAGGTTCTACTCTGGAATAACATATAGGCTACTCTCCATCATTGAAGTTCTTGCGAGTGGGGCCGCGGGTTCAGCTAGTATTTAAATGTGTGATTCTTGCACTGAGACTGGTACTCCATTCTTAGAGCATTTTCAAGGGGTTTAGTTCTATGTTTGACCTCGCACCATCAGCAGCACCTCCAGCTTTAGTGGTAATGTATGGAAGAATTTAGTATGGAATTTGGTTTTCGGAAGCTATTTTAACTTGTCCTCGTACCAGTAGAATAGACTCGTACAAGTGTCTCCGGGGACGTGTTGTGAGTGTGTTGCGCGCGCAGGTGGTGTCGTCGGGCTCGGGGCTGTCGCCGCAGACGTCGTCGACGGTGCTGATCGGCGTGGGCGCGGCGCTGGTGGGGCTGGCGCTGGCGGGCGGCGCGCTGGCGGCGCTGGGCGCGCAGGCGCGGCGCAAGCGCGCCACGCGCGGCACGTACTCGCCCTCGGGCCAGGAGTACTGCAACCCGCGCGCCGAGATGATGCAGCACGCGCTCAAGCCGCCGCCCGAGGAGCGCCTCATCTAGCGCATTGCACCCTTCACTAGTCACTCGACACTAAATACCAACATTTTGTGAGGAGTGACGCGGTCATTTATGGTATTAGGCGCGATGCTGCAGGAGAATACCGGCGAAATCTATACCCACGCCACGAACGCTTAATTTGCATCCAACGTACATGTTGGAATGAGAGCCGGAGTCGCCAACAGAACGTGCTGAATACCGAGCGACTATATTCTAAAACAAATTCCACTGGACCTTATGTGAACGAAATACTGTTTTCTTGTCTTAGGAGAAACTGAAGGAACGCATAAATGATGAACAAAAATTTTACGAAAGGGCACGATAAACATGAAACGTCGCATATCAACCAAATGTTTGTTTGTGTATTTGTGTGCTTGTGTGCGTGCGTGCGCCTTAGTTTGTACCTGTACATGTTTTATACGTTTGACTGGTACGACAAGTGTGAAATTATTCGTAAGCTTACCTATATGTTATAGTCTACGTATTTAGACAATTTGTATGGAGAATTGAATGTTTTAAATACAGCCCGCAAGAGGCGCTGTTCAATTCACTGTACAAAATATCTAAATACGTAGTCTATAAAGTATACAGTTAGCTGACGATTAATCTCGCACTTGACATACGTGTGCGTTTAATTTAATTCTATAGCTTTAAGAATAACGACACGGAGCTTTTGTAAAGCTCCTGCTATACCTGCGCCTAATGCTAACGGCATTAGGCGCAGGTGTGGCCGGTACGTAACCATGTGTGCGAGCGGCAATACCCCCTTAAGCAATGTACTTAATAAATTATGATAACTGAGGGTCTGTCTCGCTCCCGCGTGACGTCACTGGGATCGAAGCGAGGCACGAATTGAAATGTATCTTCTAGGAGGCGACTGATGTACGGGTTTAATAGTATTACTGCATGTTGTGGGCACCGGCGTGCTGACGTCACGGGCGGGGGGGGGGGGACGTGCTCCCGACTTACAGGTGTACGTTTTTTATGAAATGACAAATTATAGATAGGTAGTAAAATTTATTAATATTTAGTTTTAAGCGCTGAACTATTTTGATATGCAATCGTTTTAACAACCGGGGTCTCGTATTGGATCCGGCAAATCAAAAATCTAAATAAATTATGAAATTAAGCAATGAAATTATGTAACTTAAGTGCCTGAAACGAGTATCGTTATAATGTATTTACAGCGTTTTAGTAACATTCCATAGAGTAACAACTACTTAATTTATTGAATAATATTATGATAAAAACTTCACACTTTTGTGAGAATGGAATTGTAAAGATTGCATATACAGAGGTAAACTTAGTATTGTATTTTTATTACTTGACGATATTAAATTTTATTGGAACAAGCGAAATTTTCTACTTCCTGACTGCGAAACGGTCCACAATCGTGTACATAAGAAATATTTATTGTTGAATAGTCGTTCGAGACGCTTGTGCGGGATAGCCTTAGTTCGTATTGTAGACTGTAAGCGACTGAGCAACATGCACCTCTATGTAATTATAAGATCCTTGAACAGCATGAGTGCGATTGATACGAGCGCATATCTAGCTTGCGCGGCGGTCGGTGCGCAGATACGTGGCGGCTAGTGCAGATTACTTGACATGTGTGGGAATTGCTGATTAATTATACATAAGCTGCGACTTCCCCATATATATATATCGTACCACAGTGATCAAAATCACTATCAGAGCATCAGCATTTTGGGCAAAAATATGTAGTAATTATTGATCTCAAAATTAAGTTTGATAGCGAATTGTTGGGAGTTGAAAAGGTTATTTTTTTGTTGTCAAAGTCAAATCATTTATTTCGTATAGGCCTACGGGGGCACTTACAAATTGTCATTACATTTTTTTTTTCTTAATCTACAACCGGATCGGAACGCGACCTCAACTGAGAAGATCCGGCAAGAAACTCAGCGGGCTTGTCTTTTTTTTTTTTTTCTTGTTGAAGTCATGATATTGGATTGTCCACGTACTAAGCTAATGAACAAGCTGGTTAATAATTGTCCTGCTCACGACCGCCTCAGATCTACTCTCTAATTATATGGAATTAGTGTTTAGGGGTAAGCGGTGAAGAAAGCGTGCAACATTCTAAATTACAAAGTAGTGAAGGCGCCTCTCGGCCGCGACACAAGCCCGCGCACTCGTGCTCAGGTATTCTGACTTCTAGTATGTTGCTATTTAAGAAGACCGACGTCATATATTGAATTAGATATATATATTCTGCATGCCGTCATGGTCTGGCAGCCAGCATATAACAAGTAGTGAGGCAGCTATTATACAAAATATAGTAACTGATTACAAATGTAGCTTAATATTCTCATACTATTTAATAATATTGTAAATATAATATCTGCGGGCGTCGAGTGCGCTGGGCAGCGGCCAGGCGTCCGTGCCTTACATAAAAGTCTGTATATTGTGAACTAGCTATATGATATAATTATACATCATTATATACAATGCGAACTATATAAACATACTTTCCGTAGGGCTTAAGTACATGTAGTTATTAGTAAGTGTATAATATTAGTTAGGGTCTGATCAAGTTATGTAAACCAGTATTACTTGGAGTGTTCGTACTTATCCGTGCTCAACTCGCTGAACGGCAGTGGTAATATGTTTGTTAAGTGTTTAGTGTGTAACCATGTTACCAGCACCAAATTTTAAGATTGTTTCCGATCATTTACAATAGCATTACAAACCAGTTTACCTTAACATTTTGTAATGCCTATGTAATTGATTAAAACATCTATAAATTTGTGTGTTAGTAAACATAATTTAAATATTCCATTTTGTGATATGTAGTCTTGTTTAACGCGTTTTATGAATTGTTTTATCTTTTATGTTATAGTAATGTGTTACAAATCAGTATTTATAGATTTCGGCCGTCCATTGTAATAAAATATATATTATTATGTATATTGTAAGTAGTTCCCTCCGCCCTTGTATACATATAACCTCTGTATCCGTAGTAAGTACATGCAATACTTTTTTTGAATTTAACTGGAGTGTATATTATTCTATAAACAAATATAATACCTAGTAGGTATGCAATAAACCCTTTTTAAAATCAAACTGAATTCAATTTTATTTACTGAGCCAACATACTCCACAGTTGTTGAAACGAGTTTTCATAATAATTATTCTTTACACAATAAACTATAACTCTCAAATTGATAATGGATTATAAACCTATTATAACGCACTTTTTCCTTTGAAAAATTCGTTATGCCATTATATATTTTCCGAAGGGTGCTTTGTAATGATATTGAAAATTGACAGCCTATATTTATAGATTTTTTTAATTCAATTAGGCTTTACAAAGCTATTTCCCAGACTGTTCTTTATAACGGTTTGGAGTACGGATTGTAATTTCTATAAATAAAGAGGTAAATTATTATTATTACCACTAAAATAAAACAAACACATTAGTTCTAAACACGTCCTTTAATCAAATACTGTACAGGTTTAATAGAATATGATACAATAACAACGCGCGCCTTCCTCGGCTCGCTCGCCGTCGCTCGCGTCGCGTCGCGCTGCGCCGCCAACTACTTGCATTGATACAGGTAATACAAATAATGAAATCCTATTAAAAAGGAAGTGTTCCTCCTCGAAGTAATGTTGGAAATAGCATGCAACAAATAAGATACTATTTTTTTTTCTTCTGTACCCTGGACATCTGCATTAAATACATAATAAAGGCCTATCCCCTTATACCGATCGGCAGTGCTATTTGGTTAAGCCGCGTGGATTCGCCGCATTCAGTGGCTAATTTTTCATCAGAAAACGACTGTTGGGTTTTGCCACTGGGGCTGTGCCAATCCTCACAGTGGAAATAGTCAGAGTCGTAAATAAATACAATAATTTGACTACATATCAAAACATGGCGTACGCGCATGGCGGCGCGGCGCGTGCGCAGCGCTGTATATAAAGTCTGCAACACTCGCGGCGGAATTTTAACAATTTCATATATCTATGACATACATCCAGGACATCATATTTATATGATACAGTAATATCCCCATATGCATATTAATTAAACTTGCTCGACGCTTCCTTCGGCGGTTGCAATTCAAACTATTGCCAGGAGCAGCGTCGAGCGCGGCGGTCGCGTCCGGTGCGCCATGCTACTTACTTCAATCCAATAGAATTAAATGGTAAATAATTATTAAAATATTACAGCAGTTCCAATATTTAATATAACATATAAATCACAATTTTATTTAACTTCTCAGATACAAAGACAATAAATACAAATGGGCTTAGTACAGGTTTTGCGAACTTCGAAATCCATATTCGATATCGAATATTTCCATACTTTTTACTAGCGGCGACCCGAGCGGAGTTATGCAGTTTTCCTTATATGGGAAGATTCCAAATCGAAAACTTGTACCAAAGCCGTTGACCGGCACCGTGATCACGACCGCCTTTTACGGGCAAGCAGCGCGCTCAAGCTACGCAAAGGAATGACTTAGATTTACCTCCTCGCAATATTAGTAAATACTTGTTGTCGCTACCCTACAATGGATCGCTCCGGAGGGATTCGGAAGTACCAGGTTCATAAGACTGGTGAATTTATAAAAGTAATCAGTACAAGAGACCGTCCTAGCACCACGTGTGAGCACTCGATTGCATCGTGCAGGCATCGCACTCTGTGCAGAAGAACTGTGAGAAGACTGCGGAAGGGCAAGACTGAGCTGGAATATTAGCAACACTAGTTGGCGGTTTAGTACGAGTTTTGACAGTATCAAATCTATCCATACATAACAAAAAGGCGCATCTAGCGGAAACTTGCAGATTAATGTATGGAATCATACGATCACTCGAGCAGTGTCCAAACCCATACTAAGGGCCTTGTACTATACATAAGTTTGACACGAATCGATCAGTTGTTAAGTTGCCACTTAACAGGGATCGCGCACTGGAGGGCTCGCGGAAGCGTGGGGGGGGGGGGGGGGGTGTCGGAAGCGCAGACGCAACGCAAACTATAGGAACAATCAGTCGTCGTGTAGGTCGTCATAATTGAAAAAGATTCCTACTTACATTTAAAAAAGAAATAAAAATATAGTAAACCATTATAAAACGTCGGATCGCATGGACACAACCATTCTTATACAACTGCTCCTGTATAATAATATTAATAATCAACATTTAAGTTACGCATCGTAAAACAATTATGGCATAATTTATATTACATAAAAACAATAAATATGCATTGTACGTCATCCGCAGTGGGATCGGTAAAAAGCTAATACATGGTGGCGAGGCTGCGCGCGCGCAGCTACTCGCCGGGTTGTCATGCAGCTGCCGTCGGATCAGGTTATGCTCGGGAATTTCGCGAATCTCATGCTAATACTGTCCGCACCGATCACAGCCGCCGCCACCGCGGGGCGTGGTCCAGTGGCCGCGGGCGTGGGCTAGCGCGCGCGCAGCGCTGGGCTCGCGGACGCCGGGTCAAGCGTCGGCTGGCCTCGCGCCGCCGGCATCTCACGCCGTTGGCTACCTGGATACAAAAATATTTCATTAAGAAAAGGAATACAAGCCGAGCATATTACAACTTTACGAAGAACTTATTGTAGCCTTTACACTTAGCGATATTATCACGATCCGTATTGATAGTATCGTCAGAGTATCGTCGTTGATAGTATGACGAGGCAAAGGCGCGATTAATTGACTTAAGCCTTGCGCGCACGATGAAACTCGAACTTTGGTGGTTTGCTCGATGTTTGGATCGTATGTATGGACGAAAATTAACAAAATTAACACGAAAGCCGATCAATCGATGTTCGCCCTATGTTCACGAACAACCCGCCAAAAAAGGGGAACGGACATATTCGGTGAACAGAGAATAGTTCGATATTTCATAGTGGTTTGCACACAGATATATGAGAGGAGATATGTTATGAAAGCGGTGGGCTTGCGCTCACATTTGGCCAAAATTAGGCTAACATAGAGTTTTCGCCGTCAGTCGACTGCAACTGCACGTCGGTATCGGAGCCCTAACTTTTTTTAAAATGCCGTGTTATTCCGTGGTTGTGTGCAAAAATACTAGCAGCAAAGTGAACTACGCGAAAGATGGAATCTCATTTCACCAGCCAATATTAAGTATTTTATTTATTCGTCTTTAAAATCATTAAAAACAACAAATCAAAAAATATTTAATGCCTTTATTATGTTATTTTAGTTTTCATGTAGCACAACGACTTTTTTATTTTTGTACAAAATACATGGCTCTTTAAGTACCACCTATGTTCGCTACTGAGTGAATGTACGAGGCAATGGATAGATCGTCTAACGATACTTTGAATAAACTGGTGCGTCGCGTGGTACGGCCGCTGTCTGCGGCGACGACGCAGCACGCACCGAATTATTGGCACGCGTGTGTGTGTAAGACTTCGTATTGGTTGGTTTTATGTAATTGCATGTGTTTTGTGGCGAGTGGTGGGGAACAAAACGGAGACAGCGAGTTCCCATACATTTTGAACCGCACGGCATATCTCTCGTGATCTGTGGGTTTGCAAATGGAAACAAATGTGTGCGCGTCATGCAACGCGCGCGACAGTTTGAATGTGAGTACGACCGCCACGTGTGGTGGCGGTGTGGTGGTGCGGTGGCGGTGTGGTGGTGTGCGCGACCTGTTGTCGTGCGGGTGCAGCACGACGCGCTGGTAGTCGCGGCGCGCCAGCTGCTGGCGCTGGCGCGTGCCCAGCTCCGCCGTGCCGTCGCGCGTGATGAACAGCTGCAGCCCCGACGCTGCGCCGCAACACATACACATTAGTACTACTACAAAGGATTGGCCAATAAACTGGCTGTCCCTGTGGCCTCGTGGTTCGACCGCATAGTACCATCCAACGGCCTATGTCAACATTTATTACCAGTTGGTTTGACTAACCGGTCTGACAATCAAATAAATAAAGTAGGCCATCTATCAGCATCAGTACCGTTCTTGATAATTATCATTTTCAATCAGCTGTTTGATTGACGCATTGGACATATCGTCCCAATCTAGTCCTATACTCAGCCTATCTAGTCCCATTCCCATCCCAATCTAGTCCCATACTCGGCCCACCTTCCCCATCTTATCTTAAATTCGTACCCGAACTCGGCCCAATTTGTAGCAATCTTGGCTTATCCAGTCCCAAGGCATGACGGTCGGTTGTCCGACTACGACATCTTGGAAAGAACTCTCATGTTTCGGTCCTTAGATATGAACATAAACCTTATACGTAGACACAAGTGTGAAGGTCTCGTAGCCACTCATTAATGATCCGGTGGGTACTCACTCTCCGCGGAGTCCTCGACGGCGTGCTTGAGGTCGGTGGCGGCGAGCAGCTCGTCGATCAGCGAGTCCGGGTTGACGCGCGTGTTCTCCACGCGACACGACACCGGGTGCTGGGAGCGCACAACACAAACATTACTACAATATAGTACGATAAATGGTCCTAGATGTGTGTCACAGATATATGAATAAGGAGAGTAAAATGTAGATATTCCGTACCTGCGTGTCCTCGGGCGGCGGCGGCGGCGCGGCGCCGGCGGGCAGCAGCGCGGCGCGGCGCCGCTCCGCCGCCCCCCGCGCGTCCCGCCCCTCCCTGCCCTCCCGCCCACCGCGCCCCGCGCGACCCTCTCGCCCCTCCCGCGCCCGCTCCAGCGAGCCCCCCTCCGACGCGGACGCCGTCAGCGAACCAGACGAGGGATTCCTGCACCGAAACATACCATACATTAGATAACTAGATAGCCACTAATATCTATTTTTTTACAAACAATGACCAGTGTCGCAGACTTTAAAATTAAATTAGTCGAGTTTAAACAATGTATGTATACATTCAAGAGATAATTTTCTCTAGGAACTACTTAATAATTGAAACAGGACACACCTATAACATTCTCATAATGTTTTATCGAACAAATGCTTAATTTCGAGACAAAAAAAAACAATATAGAGGGTAGGAATTTTATACCCGGATTATTAATACACCATTTTAAAGCTTAAGTGAATAATGTAAGTATTACATTCCATGCACCTGCGTTACATAGCAAGCTATGCGTCTCTACCGCACCACGCAGCTATCTGGAAAGATCATGCACCCTTGAGATATACCAAGCGTAGTTATGAAGCAGACATATTGCTATAAGTACAAAAACGTGCAATCTTTATACAACAATCTTCATTTTATACGATAAAAGTATATTTATGAAATACATACATAGAGTTTACATAATTTACAAAATAAAGGATTACAATTATTTTAATAGATAACAAACAGGAGACGCTACATCGTGGAATAACCACCTACAGTTTACAGTTCACATCTAACAAGACCATGATGAAATATTAAAAGCTAACAGCCACCCAAATTCATAGAAATTTTAATCCATGTATATACAGCTGCTTTAAAAAGCAGTTTTAAAAGAAAATAATTTTGTAGCGCCACGGTTAATGGTTTGTAACATTCCATGAATTTGATGGTAAAAATACAAACATTAAAATATTCCGAGTGACATAACAAAACAACAACTAAAAGAGCGTCGATGCACGCGGCGGCAGTGAACCCCGAACAAATTAGATAAAACCAACATCTTCAACATGTTGTCCAATGTAAGGCATGTAGGAGGCAACGTATGCAGTATAATATATTGTGGAGGCACCGAGCCGCGTGCATCGCGCCGGTCCACCGGCACAGTGTCGACTAACAGCGCGGAGCTGGGCCGGCGCGGCAGCGAGCCCGCGCCCGGCGCCAGCTGCGCCTGCACCTGCGCCTGCGCCGCCTGCTCCCGCAGCGCCGCGCATGCGCCGCACTCCCCCGCCGCCTCGCCCGCACCCCCGCCCCCGCCCCGCCTGTCCCCACGCACACACACACACCACTACTTTAACACATCGCCGAATACTCGCACACAGGATATGTTATCACGTGAGGTGTTATAGCTCCAACAGACGAACTAAGATAACGACAGCCGGTGTCGACCATGTCAGAGCGTCTGGTCTGTTAGGGGCTTTGTTATCGTCGCCGTCGCCGTAGCGTTTATTACACTTCAACATTGAAATAAGTAATTACACAAAATTAGTAATAAAAACCTTTATATTATTAAAAAATGTTAAAACCGTTATTATTTTTATTCTGCCGATTATTATAGCTATTATAATAATTAATTATAAAGACATTACAGAAAAGAAAAAACACATTTACGGTTAGGAAGAAAAACAAAAAAAAAGCACATTATAGTAGAAGACAGAAGAGAGACGTCAAACAGAAACAGTATAAACCAGCGTCACCCATTACAATACAAATGACCAGCAACCGAGATTACAATGCAGCGGAGGCGACCGGGACCACGGGGAGAGGGAGTGGAGGGAGCGGAGGGAGCGGAGGGAGCGGAGGGAGTGGGGAGGGCAGGCCGGCACACGGCGCGCTGCACTCACCTCGCGTGGTCGGTGTAGCTGTGGCGCAGCGTGGGCGGCGCCGGCAGCTGCGCCATCAACTCGCTCTTGGGCGTGGACGTCATCGGCTTGTCCTCGTTGAGCGCCTGATTGGAGAGGCTCCTGAAGCGATGCCGGATGTCCACCCGCTCCGCCGAGCCCAGCTCGCCCTCGGGGTCGGAGGGGATGCAGTAGAACTCGTCCTCTATGCACCCGGAGAGCCTGTTCGCGTGGGACACCAGCGAGTTCTTCCGGTGCGCGAGCGGCGTCAGGAAGGGGAAGTTGTTGAACAGCTCCTCGTTCCGCTTGGTCTTGTCGAGCAGCGCGGGGATGGTGTTGAGCGACTTCTGTTTGAAGATCTGGAAGTTGGTGAGCGGCTCCACCGCCGCGCTGATCGCCGTCGCGGCGACCTTCCTCTTCTTGTCGAAGTACGTGGGCATCGCGAACGAGTTCTCGTGGCCGTTCTCGGTGATGAGCGTGGCGTCGGGCGTCTTGTACTCGTCGATGGCGGGCGAGTAGACGGCGTGGCGCGGGATGACGTCGGGCGGGCCGGTGAGCGTGGTGTTGGGCGTCAGGTACACGTCCGACGACTCGCTCACCACCGTCTTCTCGAGCAGCAGCTTGGCGAGCGCGCGGCCCGTGTGCCGGCAGCCCGCGCCGCCCACCACCAGCGTCGTGGTGGTGGTCGTGGTGCGCTCCACGCGGACGCTGCGGGAGCGGACCGGCCGGGGGCGGGGGGGTGGAGGGGGAGACAAAAAAACATAAAAAGTAAATTAATAAAAGCGAATAAATAATTGCAAATCGAAATAATATAGTTAGTTACCGTGCGTAACACAAAGTAATGTTAAATGAAAGTAAAATAAAAGCTGTAGTGATCTGTACAGGGGTTGCGTGCGCGGTGCAGCGGGTGCGTCGCGGGTCGCGGGTCGCGGCCGCCGGTGGCAGGTGGGTTCACACACATGTACAACTTCCCAGGGATCAAAAACCGCGGGACCTCCTCGAAATATTTTCATATTCACAAGCAGGAGTATCCAATCCGTCATGTGTCGTGCGGCTGTGTGCGTGCGGTACCTGTGGTGCTGCGCGCGCGCCGCGTCGCCCGCCGACTCGCCCTCCGAGCTCTGCCGCGAGTGCGCCGACGCGGCCGACGAACTGCCGTAGCCCGACGCCTGCAAATATTACATTGAATCCCTGGACGCAACACTTACCAGCAAATTGTAAATAAAATAGTAATTTTAATACATTTACATGCATTTTTTTAAAGAATAAGGTTTTGTTATACCACTGTTAACAGAAGAAATCCTTATATCATTAGAGAGTTACGACATTTTGAGGAATCCATCGGATTCTAAAACAGCTAATTGGATTATCTGTGCTTGAATTATTATTTTTTTGGGCAGATGCCACATCTCATATGGCAATAAGATTCTAGGTAGAGCGCAATTCCCAGAATTGAGAAAGCGATATCGATGCAAGCTTCGATACCGATAGAAACAATATTGTTGCAAACAAAGACAAGTTGTCGGAGAGGGCGGCGGTACCTTGCTGCTCATGTCGCCCGAGGTGTTGGAGGAGTTGCGCGAGTGCGTGTGCTGCTGCAGGCACGCCGCGCACGCCGCCGGCGCCGCCGCGCCCGCGCTCGCCATCGTCAACCCTGCGCGCACGACACATTACTACAGCCGCGTCATATAAAACATTGGACTACGTCTACGTCCAAGGAGTAACGGGAATATCTAGTTCCTGAATGTCTGTACCGAGTATTTAATAGACTAATCGACGAATTTTTAAAGGTTACAACCTCATCTGTGGTTACAACCCATTCGCAATGGCATTAGAGAACATTTTTAAAATGAAATATGTTTTGTAACGACTGTGGAGTCCTAGCGCCCATCGCAATTTTAGGGAATTAGTTAACTACATTTCTACGAACTACATACACCATATATTTTTTTATTTCGCCAGACAACACACAATTATATGCTCCCATACTAAGCAGTGCCTGTATTTTGGGTACCATACAATGGACTGGGAGCGTACCCAATACTTAAAAAGATATTAAAAATCCATGACTCGGGTACAAACATTTGTGCTCATCATACAAAGTTTGCCCCTACCAGGATTTAAACCCAGGACCCTAGTCACGGAAGGCAGGGTCACTACAAATTCGTTCATCAAGTCATATGAGTTACATTAGTCCCCCAAGTGTGTATAGTGTGCTCGTTACCGGGGAGGTCGGGCGGCGCGGGCGCCAGCGGCGACTCCTCGCCCTCCGGCGAGGACAGCTCGCACGACGCTACCAGTGACAGCGGCTGCGACACGCCACCCTCTGGAACAAACGCGACCTGCCGTATAATGTCTGGCCATGGGCACGGCGCACCATGAACACCGACGTCCGTTGGAGGATAAAGGTTCTGGAGAACTGGCACACGTGCCAAAAGACAATGTGTAAAATTGCCACCCAGTTGTTGGATCGATGACCTTTGCACATGGCCCTAGATGCCCTTATCTTTCCACGAGTTGATTTCTTAAGAATTCATTGAATATTGCTCGGAGACATCTCACTGTTCCCAGCTATGAAACGACAAACACATCCATATGCGTTGCGTCAAGGTGGTGATCTGGATGTGTATATGTACCATAATTCTTCTTCTTGGTGAGTGATCCGAAGCCCGAGCTGGCGGTCGAGGACGCGCAGTCGTCGTCGGGCGCGCCGCCCGCCGCGCTCTCCGAGCCGCTGTCGCCGCCCGCCTTGCCTTCGCCCACTTCCTGCTTGCGCTCTGGACTGTAACACCAATCAATACATAAGGCGATATTATTTTCGGAACCGCTCACTAAAAGTGCTCTTTCGATATATCTTATGACCTCACTGAATTCGTCGTACATACACTTTAAACAGTGGGTCTCCTGAGATCATGTTCATCTTGATGCGTAGTCGCAGCACCGAGTTGTCGGGGCGGCGGCGGTTGTAGCCCTCGAGTAGGCAGCGACGGATCGTCTCGCCGGCGCCCGCTAGCTCCGCCAGGTTCACGTCGCAGAAGCCCAGCTTCTGGTATGACCTGCCGCCTGCAATACAAACTTCAAGTTCATAGATGATACACATATGAAGTGCATTGATTTTCCTACTTACAAGGGAATTCGGCTCTAGTAGATACTCTCCTAAAAACGTCATAGTTCAAAGTTACGGATTCATTTGAGCCCCAAGCTTCTTGCCTAAGTTAGCGAGGGCCCACTGTGGCTGGATATAAACCATAGTTAGCGGACAGTTGAAGAGACTCAACATAGAGTTGAGTTGAACTTCTGGCAGGTCTAGAGTTCAAAGTCGAGGGGCTGGGGGCAAATTGCGAAGTTACGGACGGTCGCATCGCCCGGACAAACGGGCTTCCGCGAACGACGACAGAATTTTGATTGTAAAACGGTATACTGAAATTATTTAGTCAAACGACTGTGTTATGTCATGAACAGTTAAATTATTCTGATATTTAAAATGACGGAGTTGATATTATTACTGATGATGGCAAAAACCTTGTAATTAATAACAGATTACTTTTAATTACGTCCAGATGGTTTAATGAGTGTCTGAATATTGTTGGGTGCCAGAAGGTGGGTCAATCAGGCTTAGATATGGTTATGGTCTCAAGTTAAGGTGTTTAAGATGGTGAATCGTGAGCTCCCGTACCATTGCACTCCTTGCGCACGGACACGCGCATCAGCGCCTGCTCGAGCACGCCGGTGCTCGCGTTCGCGCACATCTTGCACACGAATGAGAACTGCGCGTTCCACCGCACCGTGTGGTTGCGCACCTCTTCTCTGAAACAATAACCACACAAGGTTATGTTTGTGACGCAATATCACTCATGGTATTTATGATACAAGTCGACTACGACTTCGATCGACTAAGATCTACCATCAGTCAGACGTGGAAAAAGAACAAAAACTTTGACCGCCCTAACTCCTTAAAAAACCATTTTCATTCATCTTAAAAATAAAATACTTCATAAGAACAACATTTCAGTAATTCAGGTTTATTATACACTCCAATGGCGATCGTTTAAGTGAGAGGCATCGCGTCCAATGGACAGACGCAGTTAGCGCTGAGTGGTGCGGTTAAGCTAATGCCAATACGAAGAGTATCGGATGCACAGTCAACCTAATTATATGCTGTGCTGAGAATATTGAGGTGTGCATTAAGAAAGGTTAACATAAGCTTTATTGTATAGAAACATAAAATGCTTTGGAAAAATAATTCCCGTGTTTGATGAAAATGTAGCTATGTTTTCTATTAATTAATACATCAGATTATACCTGTCACTAATATTGCTAATGCTTGATATCAGAGCTAGTTTGGTATCAAAATTAAACTTTTTCATTCATCGACGATTGAATATTTTATTCTTAGATAGAAACTATGTTTATCCTAGAGAACCTGGCATTAGCTAGTGTAGTACTGGCACAAAGATACATATAGTTACATATTGGTTCGGTTCGCGCGTCAGCCCCAACAGTAATTGCGTCGATTGCAGTTGAGCCTCGAGAAGGAGCCGGCCTATAAACGAAACTCTGTCTCCAGATTTATCGCGAACACGTCCACACACAAACACTAGTGATATACAAGCTCGAGAAAATATCCAAAGCGTCTCCATTACTATTGAAGACGCTTTGGATATTTTCTTATGTAACAAAAGATAATATTATGACCATTCCGGCTAAGTTCTTCAAAACATCTATTACGTACGATGCGATGAAGGCAAAACTTTGGTGCTTGGTATAGTTTTACTGGCATAGCTATTATTGCTCGACAAGTTCGTTAGGTACAGTAAAACTTTCCTAAAATAAAAGATAAGCAATAATATTTAATTTCCTCCTAAGTAAACATGCTGTTGGAAGTACTAATCTCTAAAAAAATATCAGCATCATTTACATTTGCAGTTGAATGGAATTTATTCAGTGGAGTCTTAACGGTAGCTGCATAAAGTCTTTATTTATGAGCAGCTTGCTGCTGTCTATCAGCACCTTGTGTTATTCAAAGGAGCTGTTCTCAATTATGAGAGCTTCGATCGTCCCACATTAGCTGCGTGCCCCAAATCGACATGGCCGGCTTATAGTAAGCGATAATGGGGTTTCATGGGTCGCGTGTCTGCCCGGCACTTCCGCCTACTAATACCCTGTCGATAATGAATCTTACTCGTAGAAATAAATTAACATGATGTTTTATATCTATGAACATTTATAGCCTTCAGAAAATGTTTATAAGAAAATGTGTTGAAGTTAAGTTCCAAGCTCACTTGCAAGGTTTACAACCAATCTTATTGTATGTTTATGTTACGGGCCTCTTCCACGAAGCCGCGGAGGCCGTCGGTGACCAAAGGGCACCCTATTCCTCCTATCGTAATTAATATCACGACTTCTAGTTAGCCGACAATGGACCTCTATCTAGATCGAGTTCATCTAAAACATGAAAGGAAAATAACGTTCACGTTACTTTGAGGCAATTAACTCGAATATCGCAGTAACAGTGTTTGGAGTGTAGTTAGAGCGGCAATTAACGTTCTTGATAGCGATCTCAAGGCTACGGAAGCGTTGGCACGTAGGTTGATAGTGTCAGTACGCGTTAGGTTATGAAGTTTCAGCTCAAGTTGGGGATCAACATGGTAGCTTTTGGTATCACGCTAAACTAATCACTACCGATCACCATTTCTGACCATATAGTACATCAACGATCCGAACGCTTGAACCCATTTGCTGCCCGCATGGGTGAATACAAAAATCTTAAGCATCAGAAAGGCCAAGAATTTCAATTTCCATCATAATGAGCTATCGTGGTTCATGGTGCACTGGTTTCACGATAATTATCTTCACGCTGAGTGGCCATTGGCCCTACAGGCTGCCCGGCCCGGCTAGAGCCGTCACGGTCGAGGAGCTCGGCCGTCGCACCTGCCCGCTAATGAATCATTTGTTCTTTTCGTTAAGCACCCCTCGTTCTTTCGGGTGCAATAGCTCGTTTATGGGTTTAACAGCTCCCTAGTACTTGTTATGTCTATGTTCACAACGTGGCATATCGTTATGAGATTGTTTCCTGTATCTAATTAACCGACTGATTGGTGCCATTGTTTTAAATCATAGTGAAACGAATGTTAATTATAAAGACAGAATCTGTTTTGGATTGAAGATAACTGGTTTTGATCTCAATGTATACAATACAGTACCCACAAGAAACAGTAATTGCTTAAGATCTCCTCATATTCGCATTGCTACAGTCAACTAGTCAATTTGGTAATCGATTGGATCATAAATGGCATTTACGAGTGTTAGCTATTTCAAGGATTCGTAGTTTAAATGTTTACATGTTCATGTGACATGGCCAGCGGGCATTCGAGCGGAGCGCAAGAACTTGACGGTTGTGTTGTTATACGTCTCGTTTTGATAATGACAATTTAATAATTAATTTTAATTAGAAGACCAAAATGTTGTATTATATAATCACGAGTATTTAATAAATAATTGTAATTAGAGGAACGGAAGGTGGTATCAGTTAACGATATTAAACAGTTGTAAATAGAAGACCAGAAGGTAGTATTATTTAACATTTCAGAAGTGACGGATCTACATCCACAGCTGGTATGTACTATTGTTTTTGTCTTTTGGGTGATAATATAAAAAGGCGTTAATACTATGTGAGTATCATTAAATTTGATATCGTAAGTAAATCAGCTTGTGTGTACCGATAACAGAAGATTCAATTACTTTTTACTTATTTAAATATCAACCAAATAGTATTTAACGCGAGGACCAACGCGTTAGTAGTTTCTGTTGTACTAAAAAAAAATGGAGTAGCAGAGCACAGCATGAAGACAAGCTAAATTTTCACACTTAGTAATGTGTGGAAGCAGGTAATATCGATTGAGATAATTGTAAGCTGATGCCATTCTATTTTGTTTGATTTTCTGTAAATTTAACTGTGGTGGCCAAATAAAGACACGGATATTAGTTAATCTGCGGAATTGTTGTACTACCATGAGTATGACTTTTGCACATTTAGTGCCGGTAAACATTTTAGTTGTTAACCTGCTCACATAGTTTTCTTTGTATCCAATCAAGTACAGAGAGATCAAACAGCCCCGCTAATAACGCCAATTCATAACATAAACATTTACGTGTACAGTTACATGCGGCGCGTCGTAACACGACGCGATGACGATCTTTGCTATAGAAATACTCCCTATGTAAACAGATACTAGATAAGTACCATAACATCACGACCATAGTGTCCAAATGGGTGGTCAGAGATATCCAAATAACCGTACACTTACAGTTATCACTATTCGTCAACTAATGTTATCTTTTTCGTATTCCTTACCTTACCTAATCCTGACTCATGATTACATTGATCTGCGACTTAAAAACTTACTAAATTGAGTAACACCATATGATAATCGGCATGACAAAATATTTTGAGTGGTTTAAATGATAATGATACTACCTACCACTACCTAGGTACTAGGTATTCTGCAGCTATCGATATACCATGACATATTTTATTATCAATCGACTAAATGTGACTTATTTATATGTAACTGTAAATATTTAAGAGTGTAGCACGGATGGAACTCAGGGATTATACCTCCTTGTTTTAAAGACCGTCGCCGAATATTATCATTACGTATCACGCTTTGAGGACGTCACATACACAGTACGCATCGTGGAACCATGAAATACTACATTTATATGTATAGGCGATACTGCAGGCCGAAATTAAAATCAATATATAACATAAATATACCTAGAAGTATTGTAGCAGCAGTAATACATCCACCAGTTGATATTGAAACACGAGGTGTACTATTCAGAAGTTATGACAAACCCTTCTCCCCCAACTACTGGTACCTCTTACATTGGCTGGGAATTTAGTGTTATTCGTCAATCAAGGCCAAAGACTAGACGCAGGAATTTTCCGAAAGAAAAGTAGATCCCCTTGCAGTTAAAGCGAAACAAAGGAAGCTGCGATGGACATATTGGTCGAACGGTTGCTTATAGTTATAGCTGAACACAGACACATACATCGCAGGTATTCCATGAGTGATTTTTATTGACCCAGGGAAAAGGGTACAAACGTAACAGCGTTACAGAGTGCGTAAATTGTAAAAAAAATAAGATAATACTGATATTTATTTATGTTCGGGAAACGTGGAACGTGATACTCGTTACACAGTTATTCTAGTGCGCCAGGGACAGGGTGAATAAGATTCAATACAATCGACGCAGCACTTAAATTGATAACTTGCTAACCTGTTGCATACCTATCCAAAGGGTTTAATTAGTATGTGCCTATAATATTTAACTAGTATAAAACGTGTTTAATCAGATATATATCTGTAGAACATACATATTATTTTAATATTTTTACGGTGGTTTGTATGTATTCATATTTACTTGGACTTAAGGTTTCTGTGATTGAGTGGATTTAACTGACAAATAAATAAAATTGGTGTTATCATTCAAATATTAGCCACATCATAATATTTGAATAGAAGATGACATGCATGTACCAATAACTAATAACGTCATTCATATCAAACATATTTTACCAAGTTTTAATCAGAACTTGCATTGCTTGTACAAAACCAAAATAGACGAATATTCGACCTTATCTTATAGAATCTACCTTCTTAACCCGGTTTGGATACAGCTCTAGAGCGATACTGTAACAATATTACGTCATTGGACACGACGTCCCGTGACCAGCGTGCATAATTATACAGTAATACGGATATCAAAGGGCGGATTACTGATTCGTGAAAATGCTATCAGTATAGAAATATCCCACCATAAGAAACCGCTAATGTGGAAAAAGAAGTGTGACAAGCGAATTATTTAGTCTCCATGCACTCCCAAGATTCTCTTGACTATAAAACAATTGTAATTCTTATGACAAATATTGATTAGTGTAATATAGTGCTAGTATAGTAACTATATTTTCAAGAACTCAAATAAATTTGCAAGCTACCCATAAGTAGTTTATATTTAACTAGCATTGACCTGCGGCTCAGCCAGATCATCTATGGACCTTGCTCTGCGGCTCGACGCCAATAGTCATAGCCTGATGAAACATAGCATACGACACTCAGCGCTAGTGGCTCTATCAGTGGCAGAGTTTTCAGTCAGATCACTAATTCCGGAGTTTGATCATTACAAACATATAAACGCGCAACGTTACCTCTTTGTAATATCTATTTAATTAACGGATTCGCTTTTGAAACCATCAACCTATAGGTTGAGTAGCAATAGTGTGACTTGGTTGTAGTAAACGCGACGTCGCTGCAGATAAAGTATCACTCGAATTTATTAGCATAGCATAGGACCTACTAACAGTATAGAAAACGCCATAGAAGGGCCAGACGTCATTGTTTACGATACACAAATGTGCTTCGTGCCAGACTTCGATGTGACTATAATAAACAAAGCCGAGACCCACCATGTGGATAACACAAAACTTAAGTCTTTACTTATATAATTCATATTCATGTATTGTGTATTCCATAATGTATAATAGAAGTAACATCTAAATAACACCAAGCCACGATTTTGCTCAAGTAATACAGGACTAAGTAATGATCCCGGAAATACCTCACTTAAACATAGCGAGGAGTCTTTTATAATATCTGGAATGAAGTAAATCAAGGAAAGCGTAGAAACTAATATTTGAGATAATGTTATACAGTGGAAGCACGGTATACACAAAGAAAGCAAACTGCAGGTTCGACATATGAATGGTCGCAGACTGTGGTGACTATGATGACGTAGTTAAAACTTTGACATATCCTAATAATAGGGCTTCCCATTAACTATCGGAAGTGATGCTAATGTAAAGCTGGTATGTTTAATACATTTGAATAACTAGAAAATAGGATTAGTTCAATTTATATTACTTACTGCTTCATTAAAATATCAATAAAAATACTATACTATCGAGTTGCCGAAATGACGTCACCAACATTCTACACATTTACTGACAACAACAATGTTACAACACTTACTCTGAGATGACAGTGAGACAAGTATACTTACTACATGCAGTGACGCCACAAGTCCCTTTTAGCGTCTTAGGGCACGTGCTATCAATTATGAATTACAGATGTTATCGATTTATTTAATTAAAGATAACGTTACTACACGATCTTTAGTTTTCTCATAAGAATTATGAACTATCAAAAAAAACAACACATATGTGCGTAATTAATAATCTGCTTTATATAGGAGACGACCCTATTTTAAACAAAGCAAAAGCAAAGTAAGGGAAGTCAAGGAAGTAACAAAATGTACTACGTACGTAAGTAACATTTTAGTTGGTTTAACCGAACGTAACGAGTTTACACACTATGGTGCGGTTCATTCGCATAGTTTGTTTTATAAGCATGTGTCGTATAGTAGTTCTATTGTCGATAGCACCACTGAAATTAATGTTGACCTAACTCAATGCATGCACTAGCACTAGTGCCACTTTCGGACCTGGCAGGGCATCCATTTGTTGCTCACATGTTGTCCCTTTGTGCCTCATACATTTTACGAAGCGAGGGATTACATTATTTACCTCAATCTTACTTCTAGAGGCAGTGCCTGGACTTGTGAGCTAAGGTTGTCTGGTGACACGAGTAAAGAAAAAAAGTGATACTATCATCATGTGTAAGATGAAGGATACCGAAGAGCAAGCGGTACTCTCGACTTTGTGAAGGATGCCGAAGCTCAACCGGTGCTCATCTAATAACTTAACAATAACATACTATAGACCCGATGCGCCAGCAGAGAAATAAAATCTATATGTAATATGAATCTATAATAAGAAACCAGTTTTGAACGCCATTGAAACACCAAATGATTCAAGGTCGATTTGGTTTAAAACGACTTTAATGCTTAAAATGCAAGTGCGAGAAATTATCACAAATAATTGAGATTTGACAAAGCAAATATATCTACAACGATAGCAATCAGATTAGATGACTTCGTCAAGGTGATAGCTTGATACAAGTGGTGGGAAGAAATAGAACAAGACGTTTAGTATATTAGGAATTTGAAGGATCCTTTATAATACCACCGATTTAAAATGTTTCAAATATGTTCTCACATGAAGTGCCCAAGTAGGAACGTACGCTCTTACTTCAACTGTGACACAGGATTACATTCAATATAAATTCTCAAAAGCGACCAATACAGCGGGATTGAGATTGACTCGACTTCCATTGACGATGACACAGAATACGTCACTAAGTGACTACATAACTTTAATGCATTAATCCTCATCAGGTGTATCTCTCACCGACAATAAGTATAGGGAACGCAAGCGGTACTCATGCTAAGAGTGCGTGAAGGATGCCGAAGCGTAAACCTTTTAATCTTGCACAACAATTGAAATGGTAGTTACTTATACTATTCTTGATTATAGCTCAGACTACAAGACGTATCCGTACTATTGTCCATCTAGACTCCTTCTCCTATCTTCGCCCTCCTTCATTATGTTGCAGATGTGCAAACACCAGGTGCATCAGGCTGCTGCAGGACCAGGCAGAGCTTCTAACTGCTTGGCTTATGCAGCGAGATGCTGATTATAGAAATCATACGTGCTCGTATGTGTACGATGAAGGATGCCGAAGCGCAAGCGGTACTCACGATATCGTGAAGGATGCCGAAGCGCAAGCGGTGCTCATCTACCATACAAGCAATAATTATAGGGAGCGCAAGCGGTACTCATGCCAAGAGTGCATGAAGGATGCCGAAGCGCAAACCTTATTTTGAACCATAATCCTACTTTTACCAACCTAATAATAATTTTAGGGAAGGAACGCAAGCGGTACTCATGCCAAGACTGCATGAAGGATGCCGAAGCGCTAACTTTTGAATCCTGGACAGCCATGTTGTTAATAATATTATGTATTATTATAGTTATAATAATATTTATATTTTTGTTAAAGATATTTAGATTATTGAACTTACACCATCACTAAGCATACTTTATGTTTTTATTATCTACTTTATCCATCACAACTATAACGAGAATTATAAATATCTTAAATTGTATAAATGTAATGGCTTGTCCTTTCTACTACGAAAGGCTCAATTAAAGCTACTTACATCATTTGAATAAAACATAAAATCGACTGACAAACCTTATATATCGAGACCCAGGTTATCCTAGTTCAGATACCAAGGGTGCCTCATTATTGTTTTTAGTAAACGACGACCTGATTAGCGCAGTTGTAAGTGACCCTGCATTCTATGCCAAGGGTCCTGGGTTAAAAGCCCAGCGCAGGAACAAACTTTGTGCGTTGAGTACGAATGTTCGTACCTAAGTTATGGATGTTTAATATTCACATGTATTATGTACTAGTTACGCCTTCAGTCTATCGTACAATACCCATATTATTATTTAGTATGGGACTATACTGTTGGTGTGTTAATCTGACAATATTATATTACTTATATAATTATTATATAGTATAAATTAATCATTAAATCAATACAATTTTAAAACATTATATGATATGTGATGTCTAATTATTCTGTAGTTCAACAGGTATCCTGAAACCAATTGATTGCTGCAGATTCCCCGTACAGCGGGTGACGTTATCTTAATGAAAGCGGGAGGATAACTCCGAACAGTGTTCCCTCGGTCGAGTGGGAATAACTTCAGGCTCCAGTTACAGCGACACTGAATCACAAGCGTGTTGAATGTTGATAGCGAAATACCGTGGCATTACTTGTTCTAATATCCTTTTATCAGCCAATTTCTTGATGATTTATTAGTTTTATATACTTTTAATATTTTTATCTCATTGTTATTATGATTCCGTTAAGTACCATGTAAGTACTGTATTTTTTTCTTATTATTTTTATTACCATACCATTTTTTTTTTAATTATTTTGTATGTGGACATACAATCGCTCGAATGGCCGAACCAAGCAAAATGGGGACATTTTGCGGAACAGGACGGCCGACTGTTAGCTATTTCAAGGATTCGTAGTTTAAATGTTTACATGTTCATGTGACATGGCCAGCGGGCATTCGAGCGGAGCGCAAGAACTTGACGGTTGTGTTGTTATACGTCTCGTTTTGATAATGACAATTTAATAATTAATTTTAATTAGAAGACCAAAATGTTGTATTATATAATCACGAGTATTTAATAAATAATTGTAATTAGAGGAACGGAAGGTGGTATCAGTTAACGATATTAAACAGTTGTAAATAGAAGACCAGAAGGTAGTATTATTTAACACGAGTATATTTAAAAATGTCAAATGAAACCGACGGCAATTATCATAGATATATCAGTATGTTTACGGATTTCAATATCTCCTTCCTTTCCATTCACGCGCAGAATTGATTAATACAAGAATTGATAGTATCTACAAAAACACCGTTGCATTCGACGGCCACACACAATCTATTATAATAATAAGATTAGATGAATACTTCTGATAATATTAGACAGTCGTCGTCCTCGTCCAGTGATGGCTGTGTTGAGGTTGATACAGGTCGCGGTGACTGTCTTCGCGCGGTGATAGGTTTGCGCCACGCGGCCATTGCACCACGTGGTAAGCATTGCGCTTTCAGTTTCAAAGTAAACGAACAACATAATGCGTTTATTATACGTTGCGCAATATGATAGGCATATCAGTGGAGGCTAAGCATAATACAAAACTGGCGTGAGGTGCGCGCGGGTGTTACCCTCGTTAAAGCTGTATGAATGGTGTAAATTATACATAGGTCCCTATTTGTACCTAACTCGAACGAGCTTGAAAATGCTCGCCTAAATAAGAAATCGGGCATTCGAGGCGACATGACCGTTACCATTTGCATTCCATATGTAGGTATAATTTAGAATCGCGAATAAGCAGAGTTGAGGAAAGCTCGACGGGTAAGCAGTATTGAGGAAAGGTGTTGACCGGTGTGTGTGTTGGGTATATAAGGAATTATTTACAACTGAAATATATAGTAGATTCCAAGTTTCATTTAAATATTTAACATAGTTATATTATGTTACTTTAATTTATAAAACATACGTTGAATCGGCTTGTATTAATAAGATGTAGGTTGTGAAATCAAGAGTTCATTGTTCCCATTTATCTAATTTTAACAACATTATGCATTTCGGACAAAATCTATGAATTACACAATTAAATCCATACGATGCGCTAAAACCTGGCATTAACGTCAATAAAATGGCAATGAGTGACGCTTGCGCGAGCGCATGGAGTTTGATTACAAATAAATGGGAACTAAACACACAAGTGCATAATGTCGACGGACGAAAATTTACGAGCAGTACAATCTTGTTTTTTCAACAATTAGTTTAGAAAGAGGAGTGCTATATAACTAATTTATTGGCATTAAATAATCTTCTTTGGTCGTCCATTAGGAGGAGACATTTGAGCGAAGATAAAAACGGAATGAAACATATGAATCGGCCACGCCTACTCATAATCCAAACATAAATGTTTACATGCTCCTTAGACATGTAACACGTACACAATTATGTAGGATCACAATAAATTATGATACCACATCATTCTAATTATATATTGATAGTGATAAGAACACGTAAAAAGCGATCCATACTATTATTTAATTCTGACGAAATCGTACTTGTTCACTGTGAAAAAATTTGCCAACCATTGCTTGTCTAAGGTTCTTGAAATGCCCCTTCTTCATATCTGCGCCGTCTGCTGCAGAACATTTGCCAGTCGCCTTCATAGGCTACCAAAATTGCCTGTTCGTGGAAGAGCATCGGGTACAAAGTATTGCACAAGTATGCGTTGCGCGCGCTCGGCCCCATTCCATCGTTTACGACGTACCCGGAGTCGGTTCCCGCGGGCGCCGAGCTATGGACATTACAGTTTATGAGGTAATGCGGGATAGGTATTTCACGCTTCAACGGATAAGATTTATCCCAAATATCGGGTATTTAGGTCAAACGGACGATTTCTTTGTGTATTTTGGTCGATTTAGATATAACTTTTTTTTACGTTTCACAGGAACGAGAGAGAGAGAGAAACGAGAAGTTTCAAATATCTTTAGGTTATAACCCGAGCAGTGTAAGTGCCACGAAATATCAAATTCAAATTGCAGTCGGCAAAATGCAGTCGGCAGAGGTGCGTTCGCGGTGCCATCAGAGCGAGGACAGCAGATGGGCCGGTGTCGGGTGTCGCGGACAGATGGCCAGTGCCTACGGTCAGGCGGCAATGTGATTAATTGATAGTGCTATGTTTTGGGAACACGAGATTTATTTTAAACTGTCTGACCCTACACACGTTGTTCTGTCCAAATCGAATTTTCCGGACAACTTTTAAAATTTTAATTTTCCAAAAAAACTATTTAGACTATTACAAACATTTAAGTGATGTGTTTACCAACGAACAGAATTTAATTTTTACTGATAAGAACAAACGGTGAGAGATTTCTGCAGTCAGTTTCCACGATATAATCATTTTACTGGTGTGACGTCGCGTGCGCCCACTGATGCACTTCTTACGACATGTACAATTTTAAATGTTATTCGCGGAATTCAGATATTATGTTGTTGGATATCTTGGCAAATAAAATGTTTAATAATACTCCCATAATATCAATTGTACTAGCGATATAGTTAGGCGTTATTCATAACTCCCTTTAAGTGTGTTTATTTGGCAAATTAATAACAAACAGCAGTGCTACTAGAATGCCTGCAGTCACAACATTGTTGGTGCGAGTTGCCAACCGCAACAGCGGGCGCATCAACCAACAGTTCCCGTAGTGCACGGGAATTGTTAACCGTTCGAAATTTCGAAATAGGAGCGAAGCCCCCGCCGCCGCCGTGCGCTTCCATGAAAATTGCTAGGAACTAATATGTTCAGTATATAAGGCAAAACAAGGCCTAATTCGAAAAAGAACAATGGATATGTTGACAATCGACAGTGCTATAGATTAACAAACAATACTCCGACGAGTCCTTATCAGATATCAACACGAGTCTTTACCACGACAACCTTGTGGGTATGATAGTAGTGCACATTGGGCTACGGATACGATGATGATGATTGTTACATTTAACGAATCGTCAATAACAATGGTGGAAATTGTAAGCCTCTACCATGATCAGAACGGTGTTAACCACCGATAGTACCATTAGTTGGCGAACCATCAACTTGTCGGAACGAGGCCAAGTCCCTGCTGCGCGGCGGTGGCTAGGATGTGGTTGGGCAACCGCAGGATGCGCGACGCGCGGCTCATGTTGATTATTGGATGTCGTCTATCCGTCGCGTGGAGTCTCATAGGTATTTTTTATGGCAATTGGTACGCTACACTGTCGTACCACTGTTATACTTAGGTAAGCAGGGATCTACGACGGATTTTCCAACGAAGATGCCGAAATTTGATGCTTGGCAAGACTCGGGGAAAAGCTAAATGTCTTGGAACCCAGAAAGAATTTAATATTGAGGAAAAATAGGAGGAGTTTGATGAAAATCATCCATTTCCTATTGCAAGGCGAGTAACCAAAAATATCCATAGTATTAGGCTGGGTTCCACAGAAACAACACTGTTACACTTGGACGTCTACTTGTAAGGCACCTCGGATGGTACCTACAAAGGTTGATCCTAATGTTCTAATAAATATTCCTAGTTTCAATAATGTCTGATAGGTATGTTAAACTTTTCAACGTTTACAACAAATATTTTTTTCTAACAGATGGCTCAGTTAAGTTTAAAATAATTAAATAGTCCAAAATAACAATGGGTGATGATGAGGCTTCAATAACAATCGACAATGTTGTATTACTTATCCGGCGATAGGAGACACTCGTCCATTAAAATACAAGTTAGATACCTTATCGAGATTTAAGATAATCAAGGAAAAGGCATGATGAAACGCAAACCATCAAAGAATAATAAAATTACTTTTGTTAAATTGGATTACTTTATATCTTATACAACACAAAAATCGTAGCCTTATCGTAGAACCAATCTTGTGAGATCAGCAAGCATAAGAAAAATAAACATATTAAGCGTAACAAGAAATTTTAAGTACTGAAAAAACGCTTATAATATAGTCGTTATTGCGTTGTTGAGAGGCCAAGTGCTCGTAGGTATTGATGCAACCGACCGGGGCTTTCCTTATTGGCGTTCCAAATTATATTGTATTGTGCCTATCGTCGGAATACTGGCGAAGTAAATCATGATTTATTGCTCACTGGGTTCGAAACGGCAGAGTTGCTACCCGTCTTGCAACGTGCACACACTATTTGTTGGAAACCTGTAATGAGCATTCATTTACGTTTTATATGTAGGTATACTTGTACGAAAATAAATGTAATATTTATTTTTATAAATAACGATGAATAGAGATGAAGACGGGAGATAAAAATTGTACATACGTCAAATGACGTCAATCTCAACAACGTTGACTTAGCTTAATAAGTCACTGAAGCTGTTTATTTTTGAATCCTGTGTACAATCACAACTGCACTCCCTGTTTTCAAGTTCTATACTTATTGCATATCCCTGACTGTACCAATAAAATTGATTCAAATCCTCAAAACCTTCACAATTTGACACACAATATTTTCGCCCTAAACATCCCCAATTCGTGCCATCGTCGGTGATCCGACACGGTTAAACTCCCGTCATCATGTTGGACTGACAGGCCGCAGTAATGATGTTGTGAAAGCATAAATAACCATGTTTCACATGGCTCCTGACAAGAAGTCAATTGCACCGGTGACGTTGATAGTGGCACGCCGTGAAGTGGCATAGCATAGCGTGGCGTGGCGTGGCGTGGCGTGCGCGGTGCCAGCCTGCCTGACACTTCCGATCACGTGCACATGAATGAATGTAAACGTTGCCGTGATAGCAGCCGACAACAATAGATATGCTCAAATAATGGTGCTGGGTGACGTGAGAATTAGTTTTGCATAAATGCTTTCGGGTGATTCATAGTTAAGAGTTAAAAACCAAATATACCACCGATAACTTAGTGTGTGTACTGTTTGTATAACCTCGTAGCCTTGAGCTCTGAACAATAATATGCAGATGTATAGTTATTCGAATAGTCATCGACTTTTAGAACATTTTATGGCCTATTAGATCTAGCTTATTGTGTGCTATGCTATGACTAACGGCTTTTGGCCGCCTAGTACATTATTGGAATGCTCACTAACGAATTAGACATAATTTGAAACAGCCTTGACTTTCAATATAGACGGGCCAAAGCAGCATACATTTTTCGTCTCGCTAATTCGATTATTTCATTCCTTGCGAGCAACTGAAACGAAAACACATTAATTATAGGTGTGTTAATGGCGTTTATTGCGCGCGGGAGTGACGCCCCGCCTATTTGCACAGATGACTGCGGTGTGACATCACCGCGCTGCGCGCACTCCGCGACTATTGCCAAATGTCTGAGCTGGTGATTCCCGATTTTTCCACAGCTTTTCAAGCTTTACGCGTCGGTCGTAAGTTTGAGGAGATGCGTGTATTACTCACTCGCTGATAAAATAAAAATCTAAATTGTTAGTTTTCTGTTTGTATTTTAAGACTTTATTACATCATTATTAAATTGATTTGAGTCATTGTTTTTGGCAGACAAAACACATCTTTCTTGATCTCGGATTTATGTGTTTCCCAAAACAACGCCGATAATATTATCAGCGTCGTTACGTCGTCGACGGTTTCGTCATCGGCGTCCGTATATATGCCGTATGCCGAATATGCCGAAGACTTTTTTCTTGACCAGAAATCAAGCAATAAAAGATTTGTTTTTATTTTAAAGCTATAACAAGTTTGATACTGTGATATTAACATTAAATTCAGTGCACGCACATACTTATTTGTTTATATTTTAGTATTGATCTCCTACGAATGTTCTTAAACAACCCTCACATGCCGGCGGAAAGTTACGCGATTACTGTCTTTTATTACGCAAGTCGTGTACTTACAAGGCGGCCTTGGCGTTGTGTACTACGCCAAACTTCGGTAAAGTAGATTAACCTGTATTACCTGTAACAAAACAATAATAATCATGGATTTATACGAAATAATAGAAGGAAAGTTTTTTTTTTATTACATTATAGGCAAGTATTTCATCTCGATCTCACCTGATGGTAAGTGACGTAAGATCCACGATGGAGCATACTTGCCCTAGGTAGGAAGGCGGCAGTAGATCGAGACGCTACATTCACTAGGCACATGCAGCGCAACTGATCTGACCCGCCATCCATGAATGGCAACACCGAACATCATGCCGGAACACGGCTAGGCCGCTTGGCGACATGGCTAGTTTAGATATTACGAGTAATAGAACGGCTCCCTATACCACTTGGAGGACTGAATGTTACCACAACCGCTACCGGTACACTGGAAACACCTTTCCCATCAATAAGTCCACTGGCGAGGCAGTGAGGCATTGTATGTACCTTTAATACCATATAGTAACCTTGTGCCACAAATATCCGTTTTAGAACACTATTTACGTTAATATGGTGGAAAGTATGCGAGGATGGCGCGCAGATGGCGTGGAGCGAATTCCTTCAGTATATTTATGTGCCTTGTTAGATTATTTTAAGACATCGTCGCTATGAAAATATGATGGTTATTGTATAGTACTAATATTGTCGATTAGATTGATAGAACTACCTACTAAGGTACTTTGGTTGTTTCACAGACAACGACCAAGACAATAGAAATAATTACTGTGTTACTTTTAATTAACTACGAAGTGCAAAAAAGAAAAAAAATCTCCGCAATTTTGGGTGTCTACAGGACATAGATTTTACGATAATATAATATCCCCTATATGATAGATCATAATTTAATTATCCATATAGGAGCTAAAAGAAAGTCACAGATTTCAATTTGAACAATGAAAAGCCCCTAAGAGATAAAGTAGAATTTGTTCTTTGAAATCACTTAACGCGCACATTTCTATTGTGTTATTTGTACCCTACAGTCCTAGCCTAGCCCACTTTCCACATTCAGCTAATTATTCAAACTAATCATTCCAAGGTCTAATGAGCTGGGGAAACACAGCATGAACTGAGTACTTTGTTTAAATAATATTTTTGTAAGTAAGTAACACTGGGCATGTACTTTGTGCGTAGCTGATTTATTACCGTGTGTAGACGTTTTATTTATTCTAGTAGGACAGTGTTACAGATATTGGTAAAGCGGTAAACTAAACAAAAGCATAAAGCTACCGTAGTTCATACTTCGATTCCTGAGATTGGGAAAATAAGAGTAGGCTACTTCATCCAATTTAAACTGAGGGATAGAATACATTAAACCTTCCATGGATATCTAAATCTGATTAAACGGGGCTTATTCGACGTGGCAGCCAGACCAGCCGAACTTCAATTATGGAAGAGCATTAATCCGAATTCGGCATTCGGCACGTCTTGGTATCGAGATTAACTTGTCCCAGCCGCCCGGGGCGGGTCCTGCCTCATCTAGACATCGACTCCATTAGCCCAACAGAGCGCGGCAAAACAATTCTGCCAATAGTCTTTCGGTAACTTGAACAAAATAATAAACGATTCTATTATCATTCTGGTGTTCGGCTGTGTCATGCAGTGCTGAGGAAACTGCTGAGAATTTATTTTATCTCTTTAGTTTGTTTTGAATGCCAGATGAAAACAAAAACTATTTTTCAATATTGGGTACATTACATGTTATCTTTCTCACTCAGTATATTTTTTCAAGTCTATATTCAGCCTCCATTATTTATCAACATGGTGGTTTGAAAATTATCCAAGATTCTCTATTCTTAAAATTCCTGAAACATTAACCCAGAATCTAGACCGTAGGGGTTAACAAACTTTTGTTAGGGAAATTGGCTAACCAGGTTTACTGTCTTCTGCCAACAGGCGATTTGATTAAAATTTATTCCAAGAATTAAAAGGCCATTAGATGTCCGACCAAATTGTAGAGCGAAAGAAAACTATGCCGAGTTTATTATGCTTTTAAAAGCAGTTATTTAAGATGTAAAACACTATACTGTAAGCATAAACATGTTGTATAAATTAACTAAGCGCTTTCAAAGATAAATATATCTAGCAATAATACAAAAATAAGCAGCTAGCTAAGTTAAATTGAATTGGAGAAAAGGGAAAAAAGAGTACTTTATGGGTTAGATTTTGTGAAGGAGATGCCGCACTTCCTTCTTAAACGAAATGACACTTACAGTAGGTCTGAATGTGCACTCCCGCCTAGCTTTGTCAACACTTTGTCCGCATGGAACGTTTTCATGGGGTCTATGATCGCTCGGGTCATCTGCTGACCTTGCAGTGACGCTGGATTTAGCTGCCGCCCACATTGTTTGTTTGTAATGAAGCGCATTTTGTTATAAGAGAGACGCATGCTTGGCAGAATTGCAAACTTACGAAATGTAGTAAAAATGGGGATAATAACATATTATATTATAGAAGAATGAGGATTATCGAATTTCACTTTTTGTGAAACAACGTTTATATCATGTTATTTCTGGATATCGTAAATATTCAGTGCAGTAGCTTGTGTCTAGATGTCAGTACCTTATTAGTACCAGGGCACGAGTAATTTTTTTGATCTCTATCAAGTCATTATCGGCCCAATCGTTTTGGTAGTTTATAATTAAGCTCCGGGGGTGGTGACCTTGGCGCCGAGTGGGCAATGACATTTAAGCCGCCCACCTAAACACTGTTCGTATATATCCAAGACTTGGCAGTCTTGGCGCCCTCCAACCCGGTGCCTTTGATGTTCGTGAGAGTTCTCATTTCCTGTATCTATTAGTCACAATTAAGATGCTGCTGTTACATTTTTGTAAGCTTGTAGCTTCCGTATTTATCTTGAGGATACTATTTCTAAGATTTTCCTAATAGACTATTCCTTAATGAGCATTTCATAAATGTTTACTTGTGTCATGATCTTTATTGCGTTCAGAGCTAAGGTTTAGAGTCTCACAAATCACTGTTTGAAATGGGTCGCTATGTAACGACATGGCCATAGTATAACGTACATTGTCAGCATTGCATCGGAAGGCGGAAGTTCATACATCTAAGGGCCTGACATTGCCGCCGCGGCCCCGGTCGGCGGCGGCTGCTCCACTGACACGGATTATTATATAGCAATGTAGTGGAACATGTAACAATAATACTGTTATGACAAACGTCCCATAGTTTAACATGCGTACAAGATTTTATCTCATTTATCTTAATGATGTAACGGACGTCTTTATGTTAATATTTGCAAGGTCCCGCACAGCAGATACATATTTAATTGAAGGTACTTGTAAGTCATGTCATAATGTATTTAATCTGCGGTCTGGCGATGGAGCGGGTGACGTAGGAGGCGCATGCGCGAACATAGGTACGTCTAGTTAGGCAATTAATACATTACCTGCACTAATTAATCCAACGCTACATACAAGGGTAAACATTTTGCGGCTCTCAGCAGGGTTATGCCGATGCTACCATATTAGGTGAATTACGCAAACGGAAAAGTGGTGACAATTATTAAAGATTTATTCATATTTTCCCCTGCCACGTGCGTGTCCCACCCGGTGCAATACATCGGACGGTTTCACAACAAGTGACATTATCAAAACTAACACAATTAATATATTAGTACGTTACATTCATCACGCACAACATTGCCAAACAACCAGATAAAAAAAACTAAATACCTACATATTAATAAACCACAATTAAAATAAAACTAAAGTGTATTGCAGCCCTGCGCGTCTCTATGTAGGTGGTGACAAACATAACCGCCAACGGATATTTTCACGTGCGTGGGATTCTTCGCTGATTCATGTATATTGTTTATATTTAACCAATCATCCCTACATAATGAAAAACCACATAATCGTTTTAAAATTTACAGATGCAATTGAATTTTATACTGAAACACTGACGTAGTTATGAAAGGTGCACACATGATGCATCGCTGGCGCAGCCTACCGCGGCACCTGATTGGCCGCCCTCAGCATGCAAGGTCACGCAAGGCCGGGCGCCCGCGCATCTCAACACTACGCAGGTGAAAGGACCGGTGGTGATGCAAAGTTTATTTTCATGCATGTGACTTCCACGAAATATTTGTAAGCGAGTTGTGAGTGGGTGAGTAGGTACACGTACTGTACGTATGAGTATATATAACAATTTTAAAAGACATTTTAATTTTAACTATAGTGACTAAAATGACGATGTTGGCTGTTTACTTTCACAACACGGAATCAAGAGACCTCAAGTGCGACATTATACGTAATCTAAGCGTGAACTTCATAGTCAACGTATTAAGACACATTTTATGTTGAATTTAATGTTTTAAATGCTATCAACTAGAGGCTAGTTCAATTTGCCATACAATGCGTCTACGTACGTAAACCAGTTAGCTTACAAATAATCTCGCACTTGACGTACAGTTTGGGCTGTAGTATTGTTCAGCTAGGATAGGTATGTACTTTTTTATAAAGTTTCAGTTTATTGACTACCCTTAACGCAGCATTTTCGTTCATTTTGCGCCAACCGACATGACACTTCTGCATAACGCATTAGTTACGAATAATATCGGCGTTTCCAGAAATATTGTCCCATCTATTTTCAGACAATAGAGATTAATTGTCAATTTCAACAATCAATAGTAAGATAACAGTTAAGACAATACGCTATATTTGTAAGTTACATATAAACTAAGTTTAATAATCACGTAGGTAAGTTCTTCGTTGGTCAGCGTCCGAAGCGAGGGCACTTAGTTTAAAGTTCAACCTATTAGTTTGTAAACACAGTAAATATTTATAGATCAAGTGGCACTACGCTGAATTTAACTATAAACAGTTTGTTTGTTTACTATAATTACATAACACCATAGTTTCCGGGATCAAGTATTATTACGACACCAACGGCTTACGTAATGGACTATAATTGCCTGGTCATCTCAAATGTATTATATTCAAATAGACACGTATCTCATTCATTATGTTCTCTTTTCTATATCGTAACAAAATTGAATCCTCTATTTGCGTCTCTCAGCTCAAGCTTAATCGAATCTATATCCATAAAGGCGCATAAAGTACATTTTCCCTCGTAGTAATCTAATCGGCTGGCGAATGTGGCGTCATTAGGAAGTCACCTTCATGGACCTCGAGGGCGGGTTAACGGCCGCGGGTGTCTTTAATACAATCAGCCTACCCATGATGACTCGGGCGGGATGCTGGCAAAATTTAAGAAGTGAGGCACAATTATACTCACCTAATCTTCATCTTAGCGTAATAATATTGTACTATAGTGATACTATAGTGATTCATGCTTATTTTCTTCAATATATCTATTTTTGATTCACCATGAATTTGTGAATCAGGAGATGTGGTCAAGCAGGTACCAATCAATAGTGCTTTTATTAAGCGAACATAAATGGTATTAGTTGTTTCCTGAACAAAAGGTTTGTTCAACCGTAGATACCGATGAAAATGATGGGTACAGCGGTACAGCTACAACTAAAGCATTGGAGTGGACTGAAATAGCTTAGCGACAAACTGGTTTGTCGTCGTTTAGAACCAAAGATTTTCTATAATTATTTACAAATTGTCTCCATTCAAGTGAGATTTTAGTTGCTCTCGGGAAAGCAGAACATGGGTGAGTTCCTTTTATCAGTGCACCTTTTTGACTCTCAAGAACACAGTGCTCCACGCGGATGATCCAAATGGTTGTTTTGATGGATGTTGCAGCATCTCAAGTTCAACAGGCAGACGGTGCCCGTCTCGCCGCAAGTGCCGACTGCGGCTGGTCGTTCACATCGCCCGCGCACGAATTTGATCGGCGGCGGTGCGTCGACCCCACAGCTCGCACTAACCGCCGGATCGCACGCAAATTGCTCCTTATCGCTGACTTGATTGCTGCCGCACAATCAACTTTAGTCTCTTCCAAAATTATTTAGGAAGTCATAAATCACAATTTGCCCATTCACCGTCTTCTTTATTCGCAACAGTTGTTTTATTGACAGCATGATTAGCGCAGTTGGTAGTGACCCTGCGTTCTGTGCCGAGGGTTCCCGGTTAGAATCCTGGTACTGGTACATATTTTGTGTGATAAGCACGAATAATTGTACCCAAATCCTGGATGTTTATATATTTGTATATGTATACTGGGTTTCCTCCAGTCCATTGTACGGTACCCATAATACACGCGTTGCTCAGTGTGGGACCGTATAGTTGGTGTGTTCGTCTGGCGATATTTATTGCGGGAAATCGGAGCTAATTAAGGTTAATTAGTGGCAATCGAGTGATGGAGGCGTCATGTCGTGTTGAGCTCAATCATACGATCTCGGTTTGCGTTGGACATGTAGATCAATTAGGCGTCAATGCATTACTCGTGAACCGGTCGGTTGTGAAATCGCCGAGCCGGCCCCGCTAGCGCTGGCCGCCATTAATTCTTTATTGCGGGAAGTCCATATAGCAAATAAAACAGATCAACACACGTGCCATGTGTGTAACTTGTCACGCTTCCGTCAAGCGGTTGCTGAGAATCTTTGAGTCCAGCTAAAAGTATTACAACTATTATATATAAATGTATTTAATTCTTATCAGCATTTCTAGCTTACGGTAAAATCATTTACGCAAAATTTTGAGGACCTCGAGGGCTACATACCTCGGAGGGGTACTCACATTTCGCCAATGGTATTTTGGTCCTAATTTAAAATGGAGCGAGCCTATAACCACTGTACGAGAACTCTTCCGCAATGCCGACTTACAATACACATATTGCCTTTAGATTCCAATGTCTTCTTATCTTGAATATTATTAAATACCTTCTGATTTAAGGAGGGTTTCTAAAAAGGGATGACCAAATTTCATTCTATCAGGCTGTATGAAAACGGTATTAAATGTAATTTAATGTTTGCTATCATAATGACCCTTTCGTTTATCTCCAACCTTTAATATGTCAGAAATATTCAGACGAATTAACATGAAATGGCTCTTGTTTTCATGGCGGCGTCATATTATTTAGGCTAGCGGTGTCCACGCCCCTCTGCTCGTGGCGCCCCCTCTGCCACCGGCAGGCGTTTCATTTCCGCCACGGATGGCTATGAATGGCGCACGGCAGTTCCGGCAGAGGCGGCCGCACCAGGAATCGATCGACGGCCTTCTTTAGGATGCGTATTCTACACGGAATATAACGTGCAACATAAACCGCCTGGAATACATATAGTGCGGAATAGACACACGTTAAAGTTATAAAACTTCTATAAATTTGGGGGATAGTGTTGACACAGTAATGATAAGGAAGTCAAAGAAATTGTCTACCTCGTCGGACAATATCAAAGCTGTGTGTACTATATGCGGGTTAAATTCGCAATATTATATCCTATGTTTGATAGACAGAGCGTCTTTTGCACCCGCAACGTCTCCAATATTGATGCGCTTTGCAAAGCGTCTAGATGTAAAAGCAATGACATACTTCCGATAATGTCAACTGAACTGTTTGGTCGTGTAACAAAATGTGACACACTTTCTCGTCGTCGTGTTTCTGGTGTGATACACATCTTACCGAACCGACCATAGTGTAAGACAAACAAATTAGTAACCTAAAATTCTAGACACTACGGCAAAAGATCATAACATTGCATCTAAATCATATTATACTAATATTCATTCATCATAATTCGAGCAAAGCACGTTGCGAATGGTGTGCGCACGCGCACGGGTCACCTGCACGTAGCACGCACGTGCGCAGTCCAGTATGGTAACCAGACCTCAAGGGCCAGCCTGTACAGTCACAGCGCGTATAATTGCGCATAATATTATGCCGTGTTATATACTAGCAGCAGAAAACTAAACATGTCATTACCGTCATTTATGGCAATCTGAAGCCGAGTTTGTTTTGTTTATTCAATTAAGTCATTTTCAAATCACGTATTCTGGCCCATTCTGTATGGTTTAACATCTGCGACGCAGAGGGCTGCACATTCAGTTTGATCGAGTAAAAATCATCCATCATATTAAATCATTCCAAATATGTAATAAATAAAAAACTTTTTAACAAAATAAAAACCGTCTTCAAAAAACTAAAAAGCCAAAAATAATCTAATCTTGAAATCTACCTTGTCTAACTAAATCAAATATTTAACTAATCTGAAGTCGGTGCCAAACAAACAGCTGAGTCGAATATTGCCGGTCTGCGCCAAAGACTATATATACCTACAAATTGGTCCGCGCATCTCGTTACTGAGTATACTTTTGTTATTCTTCATCGTTAGTTTATTTGGCACCGACTTCAGATTAGTTAAATATATGATTTAGTTAGACAAGGTAGATTTCAAGATTAGATTATTTTTGGCTTTTTAGTTTTTTGAAGACGGTTTTTATTTTGTTAAAAAGTTTTTTATTTTACACTTTTTAGTGGATATATTTACTATTATTTGTCACTAAAAAGAATGTAATATCAATCTTTTTTACTGGATAATAGGTATAGCAATTATAACATCATCGCGAGAAAAACATAGATTCAAAGAAATAAAGATAAAACAAAAACCACTGAATCAATCTCGCTGAATTTTAAAAAGGTATACCTTATCTTGTAAAAAAGAATAATCGAAATCGGAACATCCACGAAAAAGATTTATTTATAGCCAAAGTGCATCCCATAACAATTTCAATAAGCCCAAACACGGCTTGGATACATTGTTTTATTACAATGTTCCGGTTCCTCCTGGGTTTATCATCAGATCAGTTCGATGGTACCATATTCATCAGAACCATTTCATTAAATTTGCTTTTTCATTGTCGCTTAACGATCATAATCGAGATTATCTTGGCGCAACCCGTGAAATACGTATCACTGACATGTTCCGGTGGCCATTTGTGGTCTTCTTCATCACTTTCACTTCAGCAAATGATACTTTCTGAATGCAAATGCTTGACTTCTTGATGAAAATACCAAAATTGCTATAGGTTTGCCTATAAAATTTGAGGAGTCCTCTCAATTCCTCATGGATCCCATGATCAGAACAATTTTTTGAAAAAAATGGGACCAATCTGTAAGCATATCCTTTCATATAAAAAAATAATTTTCCAAATCGGTTCATAAATGACGGAGATCTGAGGTAACAAACATAAAAAAAAAAAAAAAAAAAAAAATACAACCGAATTGAGAACCTCCTCCTTTTTTTTGAAGTCGGTTAAAAATGTATTTCGTGTTGCGTAATAAAGCGCATCATAGCCACGATGCAATGTCATATGAGGCAATGTCATAATCTCGAATTGTGTGTTGGTAATAAAAACCAAACATTCAATAAAAGGCGCATCCTACACAACGACACAGATTTATAGCTCTATGATAGTCCATGGCGTAATTTGGGAGAATAAAAACATAATGCAGCGGATGTGGACGGAAATAAGATGGACAGGGAACGCGCTGCGCGACACCGTAGCCCGCTTAGGTAGTGCCCCCCCGGATTAAGGACACCGATACAATTCGAGGACGCTTTGACCTCTTGCAGTATCTATTTAGTACAAATTGACGATAAAGTTTGTTATGGTAGAGCAATTAAAATATTTTACTAACATTCATTCAAAGTTATGGCAAATTGTTATGTAATGATGGTGGTGGCTTAAGATTTAACAAAGCAGACGCGATACTAACGCCAGTCGATCATTCACATATACCAGTACTGGACGTCTATGGGGTCTTATCAGTAGCACATAGAGTGCCGCATCTACATTATTTGTTGAATCTTTTGCCCAAGATAGCATTAATTCAGACTCATAGAAAACCAGTAATCCTATCATTATAAGGGTTAAATGCATGGCAGATAACATCGATAACTATAGGACAAGTTTGAAACGGTATTTGGAAGCAGGTGATTGTTTATGAACGGCGTCGCGGCGCAGGTTGTTTCCACACTAGCCAGCCTGACCGACTACTGAGTCGTTGACCTCTCGTTTGATTCCTGTTTCTCTAGTTCGTATTGCTTTGTTCATTCGATTACCTAATAGAATGCCCAATTTTTGATAAACCTCTGAGAAATGGAAATGTCTGAAATCTTCTTATTTACCTATTTTCAACAATTGTGGTGTTGGCCTCCTATAGCAACAAGTCTTGTTCTAAATGACCTGTTTACAACTAGAACGATCCAGGTTCTTTTTGGACGACATCTTTCCAACGCAGTTGGTGTTCCGCAGGCACTTTATTTCCCACGATTTCCTATCACTGAATGATTTGCATCAAGAACAAGAACCCTGCTTTAGGCCAAGACGCGTTGGTTTTAGGTATGTAATATGTATATTGAAAGGTAACATCGTTTTTGTTAATAAAGTGATGTTAATTTTATAATTAATTATGTAAGTATATTGTTATCAATCAATTATTCAGAATACATTGGGCAATGTCAGCACTCATTTCATAACTGTCAACGTTAAACGTTTTATTATTTAGCAATTTTCGGATTAATAAGTAATTTTCTAGACTATAATGTCAGGGTTTTCGTGTTTTGTAACATTTATACAAATTTATGGATATTTAATTATTAAAGTTCACAGCTGAGCTCACGTCTGGTTTTGTTTAAATTAAATTTAACATGTGAACGGATTATTAAATAATCAAATCAATTATTAAATAATATTAAATAAAAACCCTCGGAATAGGCTCGGAACGGAACAAAATCAGTAGGTGGATTAAACCAGAACAGAACAGTAAATAGTCAGAGGACTATTGACTATTTATATTGTCATTGGATTGGGAAGGTAGCTTGCCACATGGCTCTAGCACCTACATCTATTCCCGAACATATGCCAATATTTATAATTCAGCCGTACTGAAGCGTAACAACAGAAAAGCATACAAAAACTGCGACCGGTCCGACCGGTACTCGGCAGCCGTGGGGCGCGCGTGCAGCTCTACCACCACGAAACTTGTTGACACCGCAATAGAGTATCTAACTACCTATATCATTTGCATACTCTGTACACGATGCAACGTCGGGTGAGATCTAATGATGGGTTATCGCTAGTCGTATTTAACAGTGGGCCTAAAGCTCTATTGATTTGGAATTTGTCACCTTATCGACTGCACTCGGCTACTCATAACCTTTTTTATGGCAGTGATTTTGATTCATTATTTTAACTTAGCGCAATCAACCAAATGCTTTAAAAAAAAAAACATGAGATTATAGCAGATTAAATTGCGGTGTCCAAGTTAGACAAAATGTCTTAATATTGTAAGCCATCCAAGGAATCGATAAATTTTAATCGGAGTGAATCAATATTTTAGCCGATAAGTTACTTGAGAAAGCCGTAAAGCTTTAAGTAAACAAAACAAGTGTTGTTATTGGTACATCGGCGCACAGGCTTACCGCAGCTTATCACGCGATCGCATCAGACGATATTTTTTTAATATCATGTAACAGCTTTGTAAGGTCGCGCGAAATTACTTACTGCTGTTCACTTGCGTAGCACAGAACACGCCATGCGCCACCGCGCTATACTGGTTTCAGTTGATGTAGTTGCTCTATTGAAATGATATTTATTGCATTTAAGGTTGTAGTTGATAGGTGTTAGACGTTCTCAAATATAAATTTTGCGATGAGATAAGATTTAGGTTCTCTGGAGGTTCAAAAAAAAACTCGCAAATTAGCGCAGTACTGAAAGGAAGCTAAATACCACACTTGCTTATATTATAAGCAACTTGACATTTAAAAACATGCCTACATCTAAACTGCATTAAAAATATTCAAGTCAAATAAGAGGAGTTTAATATAATGCAACCTTAAAACATGTTTTATTAATTATGATATTTATTAAAGACGAGCTTATAATGCGACTACAGGTCGCGTTGGGCAAGCGGGCAGCATCGCCCGGCACGTTGCCTCATGGAGTCAGGGCGGCACTGCATCGGTCACCGGTTGCCAGTTGCGACACATTGACGAACTAGTGCACACGACTAGCCAACGATTACATGACTGGTCGACTGTAGCGAACATGGACGTTGTGTAAATGGTGATATAGTAACTAGTAGAGTTGCTTATTTGCTGCTACCGATTGTTAAAGGTAATCAATAATATTTTGTGGAGTTCTCAGACATTTTGATGCTTAAAAGGATTTTATTTTTGTAATAATATTGCCACACTAAGCTATGCTATTATTATGGATACTGTACAATGGACTGGGGGCGAACTCAGTATATAATACTTATATAGATATTAATTATCCATGACTTGGGTACAAACATTCGTGCTCATCACACAAAGTTTGTCTCTACCAGGATTCGAAACCGGGACCCTCGGCGCAGATAGCACGGTCACTACCAAGTGCGCTAATCAGGTCGTCATATGATATCTAACGTCCAACTTTTGGAAAATTACAATAGCGATTGGTTTATAAAATACAATTTTGCACGCTCTATATTTGTATCTGTTACTACATTGATCGATATTTTAAAACTTACCTCAACCCAACAAAAACGCTGTAGGTATTTAAACCTTTCCTTTGACTACGTTCTAGAAACGATTGTTATTTCGGTACGTATAAACAAAGCTTGCTCTCGATACTTCATAGTTTTTAGGTTGAACATTACAAACACAAAACATTATCGACAGCTTTGAAATACTAGTGCCGTGGTCTGTGTTAGCGCGTGCTGTTGCGAACTTCAAAGCTCGGCGTTGACGGGTGCTGTGCGTGTGCAGGCGCCTCTGCTTCCGTTCGGTATGCGCGCGCGCAAACTCAATAACTGTTTTGCAAGTAGACCAAAGTACACATGGGGTATGTGGATTATAGGACGACTAGTCCATCGTATTTTTGAGTGTTCTTTTTCGACGAGTTTGGTAATTTTATGATTGTGTTCTGAAGCATGATCCATGATGCCATGCGACTTGCAACGCAGACTAAGCCGTCTAATGGATGTTACAATGGACCAACACAATTTGATTTTGCGTTGTTTGCTCGGAACTGTGTGTGTGATGTCGTCATTGTTTTCGGTTGTTCGCCCGAGTGCCATAATATTTTAGTTGTTTGTTTTGGTTCCGCCAACTGTTTGAAATGACGTGTAATTGGTTCTGCTTTGCTTACGCTGCAAATCCAATTTTGATTTTCAACCGTCGAGTTCATCGCCGTAACCAGCGGTTTTATTATTTAATCACATCTATAATTAGATACCGAATGGTCATTAATTATAGCAGGGCTACAGTATTTTTTTTCTCTCTTAGTCAGTTCCATGTTCGTCGTATTTCTCGCGGTAAGAGCGATGATAATTATTAATTGTACAGCGTGTGCATTTTCAGGTTTAAATGTTGGAGGTGTGTCGTGCCGTCCTTTCTAATTGCAATTATCCATAAACGGCAGCTATGGATTAGTGGAAGTTAAAACATAAATTTCATTAGTTGATTTGTTTACAAGCGCACTAAACCGACAGTAGAAAGTGTATGCCATGTGTATATTACTTTACTAATTTTATTTTAATATAGAAACTCAACAGGTTAATATCATATCCTTATACATAGGTAATGATATTGATTTCTAATATTTACGGGAATACTACATATTGAAATAAAACTTATTTAACAGATTTTATCGCGTTTATTTTATGTTTTTACGTTCCCAACGTTTAGGTTGCTTTACAGCAACCATGGTCATGGTATTGATATTGTTCCTGACGTTTTTTTTTTTATTACAACGTTGTTCAGAGAAAAAGCCAAAACTATTTCGTGAAACTAAAACCAGGCGCTTGAATTTTAAAACTGCTAACAAATAATCTCAACCTTTGAATACAACCGGCCACAATGATGGCATTAAACAAATTCGAACATTACGTAATTTCGCTAAGAGTAAATTAACACTTGTATTGTGAAGTGTACGTGTCAGTGGAGCGATCGTTGGCTCGCAGGCTTGAGCGGCGTGCGCCGGGGCGCCACGCTAATCTGTTTACACGGAAGCGGGAAGTTAAAGTATTGACAAAGAAAACACGTGCCGCGCGGTCGTCGGAATATAATGTCGGTGACATTATCCAATAGTTAGAACACGAGGCGGTGACCTAGGTAATACCGATTTGGTTAATAAATAGCTCACAAATAGGGTAAGAATGAGGTGAAATTTAATGTGGGGGGGTTTAATGGTCACGTTAATTATGGCATGTTTCCTAGCAAACACGTGCTACAAGCAAATACGTGTTCCTAGATAAACAAACATGATGAACAAAATGGTGACATTTCTCAGTGAATTGCAATTCGCATTTCTACCCCGTCAAGTTTATCCTCAATAGATCTCATCGACCGTGGCATACTGCATCGTGATATCGTACATCTTATTATATCGCTGCATCTAAAATGAAATTGCTGTCCTGAAGCTGAAGTAACTTTCCACCGCGCATTGACGAGTAAACGAAACTATAAACGATTCGGCTTCAGGCACATAGCTTCAAGTTATTATATCAAAACATAAGTACAATACCTAATTATAGCTCACAAAACATATATTGCACGCCGCACGTACGCCGAAACACAATGCAATAATAAACGTTAGCGAATCCAGTAAAAGCGGTTAATGTGTTGGTTAAATTTCACTTTCGACGAGAGCGATGCTCGGTCGCGGGTTGCGCAAGCGCGGCGGTTAATTAATCACCAGTAATGAGCGGTACCACACGACCGTGCACTTGATGCGACCAACCCTGCATTTTATCGCGGGAATATCTCACTTCGACACGAACATGTGTAAGACAGAGACGTCATAGAACTACATATGTTCCTTTTTACTGTTTTTTTTTGTAATTTGACCCTAACAAGTTCTGGTCACATGTGCGCTGGTGTCACGCGAGTCACATCAGCCCCATAAAGCCATATAAAGAAGTCACGTGTGTTGGCCATCTCAAATCATAAATTGGGGTATAGATTTCAAATTCGCACTAGAATCAGGAAAACTAATAAACGAGACACGTAAAAAAAATACAACCGAACTGAGTTCCTCCTTCTTTTTGAAGTCGGTTAAAAAAAGGGAATGCGGAGAGCAGAGACTGCGGCGCCAGTCATTACGCATTGCAGGATTCAATAACTGGCGCACATACCTTAATCAATTTTCTGACAATTAAATTGCAAAATCCCTTCGGATCAGCAATATTGTGGTGAATGAATTACAATATTATGAGTTTTATCCAAATTACTGAAAATATCCGAAGAATGTTGATAATTAGTCAATTATATAATGGATTGTTTCTTTTACACGTCTAATTAAAAAATGAGAGCTTCGAAAACCACTTCTGATCGCTGCAACTTCAACTTCAACTACAGTGGACCCCCGGTAATCCGACACACGCTTTGCAGGGCAGTGTCGAACTATCGAATTTGTCGGATTATAGAGTACTGCCTAAGACCCCCTATAGTCCGGATTTTTTTAACAAAAGAGTACCTAGTAATCCGACAAATTACAGATCCAATGATAAAATTCTATGTGTTATATTCTGAAGTTCAAATCATACTTCATTATGTGTCGAGTTGTAGTTGTATGTATGTCGAAAACAAAACAATACCTACGCGTCGAGTACAATAGTGGTGGCGCGTACAAGTTGTAACCTGTTCATGGTGCATTATCTACATTAGCGAAGATTATCAGAAAAATATTCAATAATAATGGACATGTCGGATTACAGGGGGTGCCGGATTAGACAGGGGCCGGACTACCGGGGGTCCACTGTATTACAGTTTGTGGATACTAAATTGTGGTACCATGTGGATATAAAGCTTACGCAATGTCGTTATATTATGCATACTAAGTTATAATACGTGCTCTGACGCTTCGCTTTCAAAACATCTTCGGCGGAGACAAAGAACAGTTACGCCAATTAACCCTAATTGTATCGAACGTAACGAGAGATTGTTCAAACGACACCGATATGTCGTCAAACAAAGCAAATTAGAATTGGTGGGCACACGCGAGATTCCCGTAACCTACACTAGTTGTGAGGGCTTCGTTAAGTTTACATAGCACAACTATGATCATGTAATATGATTACATTACTCATTTTATTAGCAACCAAACTGAAGCTCTGCAGTAATTTCATAAGTCAAGTTTAATGTTGCAATGTATTTTTACATGTGTTTAATTGGAATCATTGTTAAGGCACATTAGAGACAAGAAATCTCAAAGAACAACCCAACCTATATATATCATCGTGAAAATAATCGCGTAATTACATCAAAATATACCTACAACTTCGAATGCCGGAAAATGAGCTTTTATTTCGGAGTCCGAAATCTTTTGTTAGGAATGAAAACAGAATAGTATCTTGATTAAGTTTTCCAACATACCAGCTTATTGCTAAGGGACCTTTAGTTCAAAGGTTTACAAATACAAAGACACATATAAAGTGGAAACACATATAAAGTAAAACTTGGGAAGAGCCGACTCTGTTAAATGTTTTGCACATTTGTAAGTATAATAAATAGCATAGATATGTCTGTTAATGGAAAAAAAAATAAAGATGATTATAGGCAAGTAACTAAAATGTAAGCTTAACTTATAGATTAAATGAATGATAAGATTACTATTAGTACATTGTCTGTTCGCTGAGACTTCAAGTACGCAGAACTTACCATCGTTGGACAGGTTTTTCCAACCCACAATAACTCAAACACAATGCGCCGTGGAATCCTAATTATAAACATACCTACATAATAAAACGCGCGTAATTAGCTTCAAACTCTTTAACATCGTCGTTGGATGCTAATTTGGCCGCTACTATTGGAGTATGTTAAAATTGAGCATTCATGCTTTGGCTGATAAAAGTTATGGTGACATAATCAAACAAAGCCAGCCTATTCGGAGTATATTGATGATTGATTGACTCCTATATCGGATTTATTTAGGAGAAGGTATAGACAATCCAGAATTCCAGTAAGCATAATGCTTTATTTTTTGTCTCGCTGAGCTATGTATAGCCCGCATTACCTTCCTATCTGTTTGTTTGTACACGATCGCGTGTCTGATGGTCGTTTTAGTTCATTGATATTTCATCGCGGACTTGTATAACTTTTTGCATACATTTTACATATGCTCTGGGACGAAGATATCGCTATAGTAAACTTAACAACCATTTTCTCCCAGACTGACTCCAGTCAGACACAGTGCCCAACAAACTAAGAAAAGTACACTATGAAATTTGCACTAGTTTCAATTTAATGGTTTGCTTCAAATATGAGTAGAATATAAGTTTTCTATAAAAAGGTTATTCAAGGTTGAGAAGAAGAAGAGAACAAGAAGCTTCCTTTTCCGAAACAGACAAACTGGCAAATTTCGTGGGAGGTTCATTAGTGTCAGCAAAATCGAAGTATTGTTATGTTATGCAGTTTGGCCGGCCGCCACGGCCGGGCCACGACCGGGCTCCGGCCATGGTGGGTGGTGCAATGCGGGCGCCATCGCCTTGGCCAAGTTGGCCGATAAACCTCAGTAATTACGCCCGGCCGATGCAAATCGCCTATATGTATTAATAGAACAGCATGCGAGATCGTTAAATTCCCTTTGTAAGGCTATATTGTTGAGTTGCTTTTTGTGTAAGCCATCCTGTACAGATACAGTAAAAACAAGCAATACATTATGTCGTGCACGTCATCTGCTTGCTTCAGAGGTTCCAGCGAATAACATAAAAGCCTTTCAAACAGAAAATAAGGACTCAGCTTTAGAAGTTTGGAAGACTTTGGACGTTGTATTTAGTTGCAAAAAATAAGACTTAACAGACGTAAATTAACGCTAGCTATAGCTCGGATACCTAGCATTTCACATTTAAGCGAATTGAGTGGCCAATTTAAAGATTTTTTAACATACTCATGAGTGAAATCAACATGAAGATATAATTCAATGACCGCAGATTGAATACTACACCTACACATGTACATATATGTTTTAATCCAGAAAGTGGTTCAGCTAACGCCTAGAGCAACTAGTGTAATAACTTATATCGAAACGTAGCCGAACCATGCTAGTGAATGAAGTAATGATATTAATCGTGAATTGTATGCGCTTATTTTATTTATTTTGTAATTGGATGAAAAAACAAAATGTTAGGCAACGAGCGCTCAATGGTTTTCTTTTCTAAGGGCCGCGAACTCTGCAAAGTGTTGCTATGTTAGCAACGTAGACACGGTATGCATTACAGAAGTAGCGTTAACACCTTTAAAGAACAAAAGGTGGTGAATGAAAACAACCGTGGCAGTGACGTGGCTGTGTAAACAATGGCGCGAGTGAGTATATAAATATCGCTACGCTATTATTAGAATTCATAGATGATGGCCCAATTCGCGAGCCGCCCACTACGACGGCGACGCGATCACAAATCCCGTTAATAATATCAAGAAAAGTACACTGTTTATTGTCAATCGATCCATTAAAATCAGAAACTAATGAAACTAATATACAAACATTTCACTTCGTGTAGGAATACATACACAGATGAGTTCAGATCAGCAATTTCACTCTCTCCCTATCAAGTGTTATCTAATATAAGTCAATTCACCAAGTTCAGAATCAGATTAGCTATCGCAGTCAGATAATGAATGAACTTCTACAAACCTGGGTGAGGTTCTCGGTGTAAACTACATTGTTGATGAAAATAGAAAGTCATTCAACCTGTGCCATCGCTCATCGGGTGAATGTTCTTATCTCCGTGACGAATTCCTCACACAAGCGCTAATCAAACTCTGTGCCTCGTCGTAAAACTGCATATTTACACCTCTCAATTAGCACCTTTTATTCAGTAAACGACACGGCCAGTATAAAATGATTTATTTTTATTCCGCACGATATACTATCGAGTGTGTGCCAAGGTCGACGTATCATCAAGGATTATGTGACCAGCACACAACTTGTGTCGGTTTATACATTGATACAATTAGCATGTGCTATCACGTGATTATGTATAAATATCCGGACTGATAAATCAGTAATAGTTTTGTATACAAAGCTGACGCGACACAATAGTAATATCCAACAAACATTACCCAAAACTCATCAATGAATAAGTCACCTTTGGCATCTCTTCGTTCAATTACAGATTCGACCTGGATCCCAACTGGTATACATATAAGCAGAACGGTGCGCTAACTGGTGGGCCACAAACTATGCTCAGTCAATTGTGTCGCAGTGCAGCGATGGATGGCGGTGCGCGGTGGCCGGGTGGTGGCTGATGGCCGGACGCCTCCGCATTCCAGATCTCCCCTCCGCGGTAACTGTTCACTTCCCATACACAGGATTAGCGAGATGCAGCTGGATTCATGCGAGGCTGTAACTACTCCAGCTTATTAGTGTGCAAATTTACTCCAGTTGGTACTATGACCACCGACATATTGTCTTTATTATTTGCCATAGGTGTTTTGTATGTATGGTATGGTTATTCAAAAAGAAGTATAACAAGATAATATTACAACTTTCATAAGTTGTCGTACGTTTCGCGAAGCCATTTTGTATTACTTAATTAGGGGTATTTTCAGTCATACACGAACATCGTCTGTATCTTTGCCGCGGTCACTTATGTCTACAAACATAATGTTCACATGAAATCTAGCTCGTACGGTGCGGTTTCGCAACCGCTATCCAATCTGACGACACTGGTTGGTCCACAACTCTCTGCCTGTGACCTGCATTCGACAGTAAATACAAGCTGCACCCGTGATTGGCGACGGTAATTATTATAAACGGAGTTTGATGGGTTTGCAATCATCATTTCCTTGACAGAATAATTGGAAGATTGGGAGAATTAGAAACGTATGATGCAAATCGTTTATTGTAGATGAGATCTCTATCAGCTGAAATAGTATTAAAATACTCTAACTAGAACTATACATCATATTATACCTCGGACTGATCCAATACAAAGAGTTCGTGTAGTAAAACCAAAAGTAATAGATGCTCACGGCATAACTAGAACTGCTAATACTACGGAAACTTGCAACACTGTAAATAAGTTACAACGAGTCAAAGACACAACCTCGCATAAGGAACACATCACGGCGTCTATAGCGATGTTATTGTACCTTTGAACTTGAACTAACGGCATTGACGGAACGTTCGAGAAATTGATTTGTATAAAACCAGTCTTCGTTAAAGGCATTTGGTTTTGAATCAATAATTATTTATTTGATGCAAAGCTGAAAACATGTGATTTAAATTAAATTAACTCGGTACAATGAATGGAAGCTGACAAAGAAAGGTTCAACAAAAGCACTAATTGAACAGGAGTGGGAAATGGCAGCGAAAAACCGAGGCAATCTAGTGATGGTTTTAATTTCATGGTCGATAGCTTCGAGCCGATCGTAGCCGAAGCGCGCCGATGACTGCCATTACTGGGCTGCTTGCTTTACAGTGAAAAACGTTGAACGCGAAAGTGTTTACAAACATAAATATCGCTTCTGGGTAACAAATATACATTGCCAATGAAAGTTTACTTATTTTGTTGAGCTATTGTATTTATTTCGGAGCATATTGTTGTCACCGATTGATAAAAAGAAATCGTTTCAAAAATTACATAGAAATTTACTAGAAGTTATTTATTTTGACATGGCTAAGAGAGTTAAACCCAACTACTTATAGAATGCCTTCCATGTAACGAAGTAGACTAGAATTCGAAGAATAATGTCGGGCGGGGATCATCATTATTAATCATGTCACCTGCTACTTCACTATAAAGCGATGAACCTGAAAATAGGTCACTTAGGTCGGATCGTTGTTGGAAATCGTCTGAACGATGTCAGGGTGTGTCGCGGGCGGTCTATAACAAGGAAGAATGAATGCGTTCAGCGTTGTATAAGCTAGGCGTGGTTGACCCCAGTATTTGGAATACGCCCATGCAACCTAACTAATGGCTTTCAATTCATCTTCTGCCAGTCGACTGGTTACTGGTTGCGTCAAAGATTGAAACAAAACGAGCAAACGACCGTTATCTTTGTATTTTGTAACGATTATTATGTTGTAATTTACGACAGCTAAACCGTTCTTTAGACGATCACCGGAGTCGAACAGGGATCGTAAGTAGTTATAGTTCTGTATAACGTAGTCATGCAAGGTTTAGTGAGCCAAGCCCAGCATTAATAAAGTGTATTGTTTACTCGCTTGCTTATTTACTACACATTTCAGATATCTTCCAGGCTAAGCAGTTTTTTTTTAAATATATATAAGGTCATACGTGATTCGTCAAAGATTATAGTTAAACAAATGGGGGAAATCAGTCAGGTCAGACCGAGGGTCAGTGGTGGGTACATCTTCCCCCATTTGTTTAACAACGTATTTCCGCCAAGTATCGCCTAGTTCTATCAATTATAAGGTTATAAGGAAAACTATAAATTTACTATTCTGTGATTAGGAACTTTTCCAATACAAGGATTACCGCTGAATACAGGATTTTCCCTCTAAAAGATATGACTTTATTAATCACACAGAGAAGACTCAAATGCTTCCGCCGATAAAATTCGAACGGAATTTCAATTAATTACTGAAGTCATTTCAGATATAAATGTAGTAAGTAATGATTCCTTCCACAAACAATAATACGCCTTCGGGTTTTCCATCGTCACCTTTATCCGAAATGGGGTTTACATTATTATATATCTAAACACATCGAACTATACATACATTACTCGTTATGGTCAGGTCACGAAGAGGTCAACCATTGGGTATTTTTATCAATCATTTCTTGAAAATGAATAAGACTGATAAATACCTACGAATAAAAATCGTTTCTCGCTTCGATTGTCGGCCTATTATTTAAACGGCAAAAGTAGTACAAGAACACAATTTACAATTTATTTTCACGCACTGACCTGCTAGAATGATCCTGAAAGTTGCCGCCGTCCAGCAGCCGGACCTTGGCGAAGAGTACCGCAGACACGAAAGGCACCTCAGTAAGCTCCTCCAGACAGCATTGGACCTCAAACTTATACCGCTTCTTCTTCATCATGAAGGCCATGACGCCGCGAACATCGGGCCCAGCTCCACTGGCCAAAATTAACGCACACTGGACTCAGTCAGAAACACAGAACCCACTAGATATAAGCGGATAGCGCCGTTTGTTCACTACACTTGCACTGCCACTTCACTTCACATGTGTCCTATTAACCCACGTGTAAAGGGATATTTAAAAAAAATATTATTCTTGAAAATACTCAAAAAGACTATCTAAGTAGATAAGTATATTGTTGGAGTGATTATTTTGGCATCAGCGTTGTCATGTCCTCCGTGGTTCGATAGCGTGTGCTCGACTATATGTCGCATAGCTGCCGATGTCATTAGTCTGGAAACGGAGAATTGATGGTTAAACACATTAAGATAACTCAAAAAGAGGCTAACAACAAGAGGAAGAGTAGTATATCTACGCCAGGCAGTAAAATTGTTCGTGGTGCGCAATCTCGTTCGTTTGTCTTACATTCTAAACGATTGTGAACCAAGGTTGGTCTCATCATTATGTAAGTGATGCCTTTCCGTTGAACGTATACCAATTAATAAAACCTAGGCCGCGAGTTCGCGTGTTTTTAGATTAGTTACCATCGCATTTGTATGATGGAGTTGAAAATGGAAAGATAAATGGACGCTGCCGTTCAGTGTTGCACAATCCACGTTAATGAACAAAAAAAGGAGAAGGTGCTTTATTTGACACGTATATTTTTTTTTTTTTTTAGATTTTAGTAACCTATATTAAAATTGTATTTATTCAGTAATGCATTCCATTGAAATTATAATATGACCCGATATCGAAACATGAAACTGATAAATTTAAATGCATTATGATGAATGTGTGTTTGTAAGTACTGCAAACAGAAAATGATTACTAACGAGAAAAAAATTGCACGACTAAGTTGTGACGCTGCTATTTGTATATAGTCTATAGGCAAGTCGGTCAATGCACCTGACAATTTCGATACATGCACACACGTTGAGCGAATATTTTATTTTCGTCGCTATCATCAGCCTTACTTAACGTGAATATACGTCGCGAAAATGAAATATACATATAAAATATTTTCTTGGATTTTTACGAAATGTCATGGCAATCACAAACGCTTTGTGGCGAAGAGATATCGCTGTTGCATTAGCCAACAATAAGCCTACCAACTACAATTAAGTAGGTATTGTACAAAACGCATGTTTAACATGCACGCAAATACACAATATTAACCAATACATAAAATAAACAATTACTACCACACGAACTCTATTTGGTTCATCCCTATGAAACGCAAACTACAATAATCTTATAGCTATTAGGTACACTGGCATTTTTCTCGTTAAACTGATAACAACCAGAAAAACATTGACGAGCATAATAGCAAACACATAAAATATATATATGTAAGAAAAAACCGATAAATCCGTTGTAAATACCCTACGTACGTCGTAGTATGTATAAGTTTATCATCGCAAAGATGACGTGATACATTGTGATAATAAGTAATCCAATAATAAAACTGATATACCTACACGGACTAGTTGTATCTGTATCGTATAATGGACGGGGAATAATATAAATTGTACAAAGCGTACTCACATGGATGCCAAGTAATGGGATGATCGCAGATTGAAACATTCCCAGTTCCGGCGACCCACCCCACATCCGAGCACACTCTTACATCGCCTGGAACAAGCGACACAAGGCGTTGGTACTACCACCGTAGACACAGATTCCCTGAGGACCGGGAGAACGTAGAATCAAGATGCGGTAATATTACAAAGTTCATTTGGTTAAACAGAACTGTATGCATTCAAATAAAATTATCTCCCACATATGACCTGCGTTTTATTTTATGCAGATGACATTCTAATTACATACGTAACCAAGAGATCTTCAACCTTTTCAATAAACTTAAGGATGTAGTTAATAATCTTAATCAGTGTTAAGAATTCCTTGAGGAAAATCTGTTATAATTGCACCGGATTTAATGCATAATCTTTGGCCGGCCTTCGCGTGCTCCCGGTATTGCGCGCGGGCAATTGATCTCGCGGCTCTCTAGTTTGTTGCGCAGGGGCACTGTGCGGACACAGTTTATATAACCACCAAAAAAAATATCATAGTAGTATAATATGTAAATTACCTGTGCTATTTTTGAACAGATACATTGGACTATAATAAAAGCTCTATAAATCCGTGAAGTGGTTAATTAATACAAACGTGGTTTATCAATTTCGGTTACAAATTTTAGTTCTGATTACACTATTACAAGCTTGCCTGCCTATAATTGTGCGATGTATCTTTCTGTCAACAAAAATGTCTGTTTTCGAATACTTGTAACAGAAGGTAGGTACTAAAATGTTACATAGTAACAACGTCCGATATAAAACTGGAGTATGTCTGTTATGATATATACGTGTCTTTAGCGCAGGCTGGCCTCAAGCCAAGCGCGGCTGTTTGGGCATTGCCTTGAGATCGGCCAACGTCCAGGGCTCGCCCATAGGGCCCCAAACTTCAAATATATATTCCAATGATCACCATATGGTATTGTTTGATGCTTAATAAATTATGACATCCATCGCAACAACTTTAAAGAAAAAGATGTTGAAAAGCGACAATAAATTCAAATAAAGAATGTATATCGAAGTATTTGGTGTGCAGGTTAATTGGTATATTTGTATGCATGTGATGTGGGGTGTTTGCGAGGCGCTATCTGCGGGTGGTGGCGGCGCGGCGGCGCCACCGCGACGCAGATAACATGCAAATGTGGGCCGACGACAAATCGCCGGCTAATGAACGTACCCGCAACACACAACAACACCGACCCCGGCTTCACGAGGACTATGTGCCCGCCTAGCAAGGATATAAAAATGTCATTACCTGAAGTTTTCATTACTCATAATGTTACAGATTTCCATTCGTTAGCAACAATCGCTAACATGTAATGACAAACGAATAAAAAAAACTTATCAATGTCCCGAATACGCTTCCGCTGTCATTGTCTGTTTAACGAGTTTTGCGATATGAAACATTTTATGTTCGTATAAACTATTAAACGTTTCGTGGGATCGTTTGAACACGTTTCTCGTATTCTGGTGTTAGTTCCGTTCGGCCGGCGGACACGCTCAGCTTCACCGGCACTAAGCGAACGATCAAGAGGTGGCCACCGTTGAGCATCGATTCTGCACGGACCGGCAATCGTTTTTGTAACCTTCAACCAAATGACTTAAGCACGTGATTATATTTTTTTTCCATCATTGACCTTTGAATAGCTTCGTCGATTAACAATTTCTAATTTAATAGGTAATATTCTCTACTAATTTGGACTTGACAATGACTTCAACGTCTTGCGATATACACGACGGAACGATGGATCTATTAACAGTCAACATTCTGACGGTCCTCGATCGAGCGAGGCACAAACAAAGCGATAAACGTGGATAACATTCTCATTATCATCCACCACCTGACAGCATCACCGCGTGACGCAACACCCGCCGGAGCACGCAATAGCGAGGCCAATCGACCCATTACGTGGTGGTGCTCTACCGAAACGAGGCACAGGCAAAAAGAATACGAAGCTAGATGGGTCGTTTCACTCAGATAGAAGGAACGATTTTGTAGTAGCGTCGGTAGCTCCAAATCGACATAAAACTATTAACATAGAGCCTTTTATATCTATGACGTCTTAAAATAAGATGACCTAAAAATATTACCTATTATGAAATGCTTACAAATCGTGTTATGTTTTTTAAGGTAAACATCAATATTGAAAGCGGATGTTTGGTGTTTGGAATATTTCCTGTTTGGTTTATGCTATAGAATAGACCATGCATGAGCAAACCCTAAGATAAGATCCATTCACAGGATCATTAGTAACAGTGGCACGGCCAGCGCTGTTACTAGCGCTCGATGACTGCACTGGTGGTGTCTGTGTGCAAACAATGTGGACAGTGCACAAAGACAATATTGACATTTGTTCTTTGCTATTGATAGATCGAATTCAGTGGTAGCGGGCCTTTTCATCGCGTCAACAATGGGAATCATATCTACACAATTAGTATGGTAAGGAAATACGATACGCTCTGGGTAAATAAAAATCTCAACATTTTCTCCAGCTTTTATCTGCATACATAAAGGGTAGTTCCCGGAACGGAGACACTACTAAAACGTCTAATCTGCAACTGCACGGGTATACATATATTGAAATTCTCTTCATAATGGTGCAAAGATGTTGGACGAATAGGAAACACCTATTCGATATGGTGACCGGGAAAATGATAAAATCATTTTTTTATACGAAAAGTCACATGCCAGCTCGTAACTAGTTGCTACTGGATTTTAGTTTTTTTCCCATTCTTTCTAATTGCGTGGCGGTTCCCAAGACAATTAGCGTTTCCCCGGGACTCGCCGTTGGCCACCACTGTGGATCCTGGCTTACAGGAGTAACTGTGGTGGGAGTATGGGGTGGGCCATAAAAAATGCCAGCCTCTTAAAACTCTAAAATCCTAACTCGTACTTGATATTTTGTCAATTCATGTCTATTGTATATGGAATGAAATTACTTGACTAAAATCAATAGCTACAAATCTATATGGAGGTATCAGTACAGCTTATACATACGCACAATTACATATGTAAAACACCGTTTACATTGGTTACGGACAAGGGAAATTGTAGGGGTAGTTAGTTATCATGATTTCGTGGCACATTCGACGGTAACCACGGTTGAGTGAGCAAATAATGCAATTGTAACGTCTCACGTTGGTACCGGCTCGTTGGTAGTTTTTGTATTGATTGTACAGAAAGGGAGTTGCAGCGTGTACTATTATAAACACCTGGAGGGTTGAGCCTTGTGAATTGATAGGGTTGTCGTTATTGGGGGTCTTTGAATGATTAGGGACACGCAATCGCGTGCAATTAATGTACCAGTACACGTTTAGTAGGTAACCATGATTGTCGATGTTGAACCCAAACTATTCTTACAGTTTCCAGCATACATTGTTGTGCATCAATTTATTGCATACTAATTCATGCTCGATGTTTTACTGAACAAACGGTTACCATCACAGCGGAATTGTCCAGAATATCTTGATATTAGGAACATAGAGATAATATTAACAAAACCTCTAGCGAATCTGTGTCCAACTCTCGTCTGAAATAGGTTTGAACGCCTCCGGCAAAAAATAACATCAATCTCGGAGGCACTGAAGCGAGAGCTTTGTTTTTTTTTTCAAAAGGATGACTAACGGATTTGGCGAACCACGACACTCTGTTTAGAGGAAAGCAGTTTCAGACCACAAAGTGATAAAACATTTGTGTCTTACCATAATCTGTCCCAGCCATTAGTTTTTGTTTATCTGTAATGTGTCAACCTCAAAAAAAATACATAAATGTTTTTGTTTTCCCTAATCAGTGACGCAACGTGTCTCTCCGTTAAATCAGATCACATTTTGACACTGAATAGCTACACGGTTGAAAATATTTACGAGAACCGTTTTCTCTGTAAATAAATTCGTCCAAAGTCGAAAGGGCTCATAATGACCGAATGTATATAACCCAGAATGAAACAGACTGCTGTGTTTATAATCAAATAATCTCGTAAATAAACAAACAATCTGACATACTTTTATGCAGCGAAGAATTATTTGCCTTTCGCAACATCCCGAAAAATAGGGCAGCAGTGTGCTGAGATGTACCGCACAACGCAATCCATCCAAATGCCCTGATTTAGGGGAATAGTCAATAAAACGAGAATAACGAGCGTCCCTGCCTATTACCAAAATGCCGGACAACAGCTACATCTTATAGCTTCCAAACAATGAGCAGCTCGTAAAGGGAAACTGTGTCCAATAGCGATCTATATTTTTTTTATTGACGAGACAAAGACGACGAGAGAAACATAAAAGCAAAGTTAACTTGCACGATTGCACGTGCCAATCTTTTCTTCTTTACTAAACTACTCGCCAAAACTTAGGGTTGTATATCATTATTTATTCGTTTCCAACCATAGACACACAGTACTACCTTGTCATACGGATCATCATGACTGCTTTTGAACAAGTAGTCGCTATTGTAGACGTAATACAATAAATACCGGTGATTAGGCATCCAATGCCTGTAAACAACGCGTTTGTCTATTTGCTTAAGCAATGTTTCCGTAATGCATGCTGTACGTAATATGCATCGTCTTACAAGTAGGTATGCGAGTAGAGGCGACTTAAAGCGCCCACATCGCTTTGTTCGATGATTGCAGCCTCTTTATATAGGAGTGTGATTTCCAAATCAAAATAACATCGTATACTGCATTACGTAATGCATCTTGGCCGTGGGCGAATGGCAAAATGATATCAATTATAGATACATTTGACAAACCGCTCTTAGTTCCCGATCCCGAACAACTAGACACCATATTGTTAGAATATTCTTAGTTTAGAAAAAAAAACTAATCAATGAAATGTGATTCTACATATATACTTTTCTTGTAAATTCGTACCCACGGTTTAGTATGAAAAGTTTCCAACAATTTTCTATTGACTTAGAAACTTTCAAGACGATAAATACGAGTGTCGTTAGGGGACAGTGGTCAGTGTGGTCCGGAGAAAGCGGCTGGCAAATGATCTGTGACCGACGCGACCGCGTCGTGGTCGAACCTAGGACTTTCTTGCGGGAGGCTATAGGATGACCGAGAGTTATTACCCAAGCTACTATTCTATCTGTACTAAAATTGTAAAAAAAACAATGTAATCGCTGATTTTGTGGCGTTTCGTAACAATCAATTATTCAAATATTCCATATATTCGCAAACCTGTCTTAACATTTTATAAATCGAGATCAGACACATCATTCTAGTTGAAATATTTATAAAAAACATTGTTTTTACAAGGCAAATTGCCAAATAGACAATTCAGTTTGGCAATGGGAACGGAACCTCACGCATTTTCATTGGAAAAAAATGCATGCAGCATCCTTGTGGTGGGCGGCTGAGCGCGCTTCCACTGACACGAGCCGGATTGCCGTTTGGTATAACATTCCGCATAGAAAATCAATTAACATTATTGACGTTATAGGATTTAGCTTACATAAATAAATACCAACGAAGCTAGTACGTTCTACCCGATATCTATACTACCTAGTAAAGATTAAAAAACGATACCAGGAATATCTCTAGTTGTTCATCCTCTATCTAGAATCAATAAGGTGATCGTAAGATTCGTATGCAGATATTATATTGTCAAGTGGCTAATCCTGCTTCATCGACGACATAGCCGACGCGCAATGACGTCACTGCACACTTGAGATTACAGTCACCCACTCTAGGCTGTCTACAATCTGCAATATCGTCGTATAATAATTATGGAGATTATGACTGTCCATATCAAATACTACTAGGTAACTAGATGCTTTAGAACCAACATGGCCATTTGCTAATGTAGCCCATACTGGACTGAGTTTTTCATCAAGCACACAACACATCCTTTTTAGTTCATCATATCATTTCCCAGTTATGTTAAAAAAACAATAATAATATGTTGCACCAACGAAATGTTGATCCAATTCCAGATTCCTTAGAAGTGTTGGCTCCGTTCCATGTTGAGATGCCTCGGACAATGATAAAGATGGAAATCTTCCATCGTCTTAATCGAATTATATAATTGTACGAGTTTGTTCCCCTACTCGAGCCGATACAGCTAGGCCATCACTGAGAATGGTCCCTGTATCGCGACCAAGTGAACAAAATTCAATTAAAAACACTGATAAACTAGACGATATTAAAAACAAATTGCTCAAGGATTTAGGTACAAGTGATAATATCAAGAGCAATTAAGACACATTAGTCAGTAGTATATAATTAAACAATGAATCATAACGAGCCGATCCGATCTGATACACAAAACCGATCCTCTGGTTGGTGAGATAATAATTTAATTTATGACTAATTATTGCAGCATCATAGCCTTAGAGACTTGATAATACATGTTCCCTTCTCGAAGAGCATCTGGCGGGCGTCAAGAGCATTTTCAACCAATTCTATATTAATTATATATAGCTCGAACATGTTGGGGCGCTATGTTAGCGATATGAATACAATTCCAATAATGAGTTCGATCTCCGAACGTAAATACTTTAAAACATTACCGCTATGGATAATCCATAATATTGAATGTAACATAAACATTTCAATATACACAAGTCTTGTTTAGGTATATTAAACACACCTCAACTTCGTTTACGCATTAGATTAAGTTGAGCCTATTCTTCAAGTTATATCGTAAATTATCATATCCGTGTCTAACTTTTAATATTTGTAAACGAGAACGCACGCCAAGCAAAGAGATCGTAAGGTATTTTTTATTTTTTTACTACGGTGGTCGGTAGCAAAGTCCCCGATATTACATAACAGCTCAATGTTAAAAGGTTACTTAAGCACAGATCAGCCTCAAGCGGGGATTTATATTCTACACTTCAAAATATCACTCGAAATCTTTACACTTATCGTGCATATATTGAAAAACCATGCCACGTCATCCATGCCACGTCATCCATGCCACGTCATCCATGCCACGTCATCCATGCACGATCAATTCCAGACTGGATTTTCCAGTCATTAAATTTTCAACAACAGTAGATAGTTCCACTATACATTAATTTAGAATTCAATTTATATAAATGAGATTCTTAACTATGTCAGATAAACATCGGCAAAGAAAAGTTCTGTTTAGAGAACTGCCAGCTACATACAATTGCATGTTTTTATTTCGCGTACCAAATAACAGATGATATACCTATGCTATTAACTCGTGTGAAATGTTTATCGCTAAACCCATCTTCATGCAAACGGTAAAACAGTTCTATTTTTTATACAATAAGACGTTTTATTTACATCTCGGGAGATATGAGAGCTGTCGCGTCTGGTAAAAAGAAGTAGAAAACGCTGAGAAGACACCTGGTCTAGACCACAACACGGGCGCCAGTGTGCCAAGTTCATTGACACTATTTTTGACTGCAAACAAGGACGGTCGACAGACGCAGGCTCAGCAGTCGTGATCGTTTAAATACATTTAATCATTCTCCTCGGCACACTGTCTCAGAAATGACATCATGTAACGACATTTTTTTAGCCGCAAGCGGAATCAAAATATTCTCTACTAAGAAACCTATTAGGCCCATTATTGTTTACATCATCATAATATTTTTATCCTTTTTCCGTAAATTCAATACACGACTACTCACTGGAAGACTTAATCATACTATGCCAATAAAGAAAACAAAATGTACACACATTAATTTACTGAATGCGTTGAGTTAAAAACCACGAATAATCGACGCATTTGTTCTTATTATTATCGTTATACCTAGTGTCGCCGGCATCTCGGCGACATAAATCAGCGTCCAATTCCATCTGTCATATTCTAGAATACTTCGAGTCTGACCACGTGATACGATCTAGCGAGCCGCTTGCTACCATTGAGGTCAACAGCTGTGGGTCAACCAAACCGTGTCTGAACTAGACCAGTTGCCGGGCGCCTCCACATAACGGATCACATGCATGCCAAGTTCTGATTTGCAACCCGTGAAATTGTATCCCCAGAAACCGCTGACAACCAGTACCATCTAGACTTTGCTATTCTAACTACGCCTTGTTGGGTCCTGATATATATTAAGAAGATCCTTATATTACTATAAGCTAGATCTATAAGCAACTGTAATTTAAGTGCTTAACAAATTAGTTGAGTATTAATTTATTGACTAATTTATAGTAAATAACAGATGATAATAAAAATATAAGTCGTTAAAGAAAATTTACCTTTGATATGAATTGTCAATTTACTGCATACTTCCTAAAAACAGCTCAAAACCATATAACCATTGGCGTTTTAGAATATCATTGAATGTAACCTAAAAGATCGCAACCAATTGTTCTTTAATATGTTGGAGTTATTAGCGGAATATACTGTCATGATAAAGCTTGAGTTCTTGACTGTTCTTCACCAGTGGAGCAGACAATTTGTGGCACTGTAAGCTAATCGAACGGTCGTTAGTCAAATGACGACCGACGATGGAATCTGTGTCAAGTCTCGTTCTGCTCAAGGGCGATTGGGCTCGAGACGCACGCGGCACCATGTCAAGAGCAATAAATAGGACAGCAGATTGCCACTATCCTGTAACCGTTTACGATGTAACGTTATCTTTTGTAGTACAAGTGGAAATATGCTATTAGTAAACGTTACAATCATCAGAATCACTACTGTAGTAAAAACCCAATAGAACGTCACAATAATTGAGGTAACGATTAATCACGAATAGAGCATTACAAATACTAATAATGGTTCTACTGCGTAAAGCATTTCATTCGTGGATGTGGACTTACATAAATGCCTACTTAAAGTTGGTAAGAAATGTAGACGTTCATAAGGAAACGTGACGAACTTTGATCGAACCTGACATATACTCTTCAGGATTACTTATTTCAAATATTTCATCCATATAAGAAAACTAATATTCACGCGACCAAAGAGTAAAGAGAAACTCAAAAAGCAAGCACTGTTTGAGAAACGTCTTTAAAACCATCTTTATGCCCGCTGAGACTCAGGCACTTGCCAAATTGTTTTACTTCGATATTAGAATCATGAGTAATGCGAACCATACCAAAGCGATGCTAAAATACCGTGCAAAGAGACCATCAGTTCAACATTATAAAAAAAACTATAGTTTTTTTCTAATTTCAGTGCAGATAATTATGATAATGATGAGCGACAATAACAATGAGCACATACCCTATTTGTCACGGGGTGTAATATATAGCAGAGGTGCCGCGGTGGCAGTGACTTTGACCGGGCGACGCGGACGCACCACGCCAAGTCGACGCGCCGCGCGCGCCGGCTCACAATACCGAGGCCATGCTAATTAGTTTTACACGCTTCTCCTGGGTTTTTATTGTTATTTCCGCGTTTTTTTATATTTCACAGCACTAGGCTATGGAACAAAAGGTACCCTAGCTCTTTGACGGAATTCTGTTTCTGATTGCCAAGTATTGATGAAAATGCTCTAGAGCCGATATAATTAATTGCTACCAAGTTGTTTGATTGTCATTCCTTATTTAACAACGCCCTTGAAGAGCTTACTTTTGAGGAAATAAATACAGAGAAAATACGTAAAAAGGTGTTACAACTCCAGAATACAAAGGGGAATCAGATAGTTACGAAAATTCTTATTTAATTTCAGTAAATGAATCCATTGTTCCACTTCATCCAAGACGCCTGCGATTCAATATCATTATCGCCATAATAATATTTATCTTGTATTAAAACGCTCCTAACTTGTCTGAATTCAATGCGATCCCAATTTGTGTAATCTACTCAATAGGTTGACTGAGATAAATGTGCTGGTTAATAACAAAAATCTGTCTCTCGTACTTGAGCAGACGTGGCAGTAACATATTAAAATGGCTGCGAATGAATGTAACTCGATCAATTGTTGTCGAAAACGGAGACAACTAGACATTGGCTGTAGTTATTTTATCGTGCGTTATTGCCGCGTCGACGAGTCACAATGCCGTGTTTTGCACACAGTTTGCTCAAGTGTCCGATGGACAATCGAGTTGCGATAGCGGTGTCCGCCTGGCGACAGACCCTGCTGTACACGGGAGACATTCATCGTGTTAAATTCAGACACAGTTTTATAGACCAATGGCAAAGTGTAGCATAGCAGATTATGCCATTTCGTTTGTCCAACAACATTTAAGTTGATTTTTTTATTCTTAATCGTGGTAATCTTAAGTCGATACAATCAATTGCAGTCCAAGAGACCATCATTATATGAAAAGAACAATATTCATGAATGGATCGTCACTTAGCCATAGTTTTGATAGAGCTTTTAACGTTCACAGTACAGCTAAGCTACGAGACACCGTAAAACTAGTACATTATCTGGACACTAGTCTGTTCTCGTAGGCAATATAAAATAGAGCCAACACACCGCGGTGTTGTTATTTGCTGCTGGAATTGAAAGCTTCTTTCAATACATTTCTTTTGAATATTTACCAGTCTTGAGCATTGAGGTTACAATATTACGAGTAGATCGCAAATTCGCAAGCCAACTGTTCCCAACGACGACATTGTAGCAATTTATGTGCCCTTCAGAGTGTGTGTGTCAATCAAAAGAGCGTAGATACGATAAGTCCTCGAGATTGAATTATAAATAGGTGGTTTGTGTTAATGTTATCTCAGACGCTACCATTGTATTGTAATGACTAGATACGGCAGATTGTATCACTGCAACTACTCCGTTAAATCACTCATATCTATCATTTATGCCTGAACTAAAGGATGGCTGTGTAGAATAGAGACAACCGTATACTTGTGTCTTTATTCAGGTGCATAAGTGCAACATTCATTAAATTATTCGTATTTATTCTAGTAATTATATTCAAGCAGCCAATACCGGTACGATCAATCTAAAAACGCAACATTTTTATCATAACTTGCGTTAATAGATCAAGCAGTGGCATAATATAAACATTAATCTTATGCTTTAATGCTATTGTTATAGCTACAAGGCATAAACATTCGTTTTCTAATACATACTATTAATGCAAAGGAGTATGGATTTATCATACCACGTTCTATTTGTGCTATACGCAAAGAAACCACAAGTTAACGTTGCAAAACAGCCAATTGCAAGATTCGCAAGGCACGTGTTATCACCACGTTATCGCCACGTTGGTCGACGTAGATAGGCCACGAGACGAGTGCAAGTATTGTGCGGTTGCAAGTAAAATGGGTGCTTGATAAGTGGCAAGGTTGCGCGGCTCTGCTCCGCCCGCCGCGCCCGCGCCGCGCCGGGGAGGCAATATCGGTCAATGGCATCGTGGAACATGTTTTTTTTATATTTCATTCTTAAGATTTTGGTACAATTTCGTAACTGGTTCTTGTTTTTTTTTTAATGCATACAAGAAACAAACCACGATTTTCTTTGGCTATTGATGGATCTGTTTTGTAATTTGTAGATGAAGTATGTACTTAAGATTTACAATACAAAATAAAATTTTAACGACTGCGAGGTACTTATTACAGCCAAATGCCCGTGTCCGATTTTTAATAGGCATTTTGTTTAACGGAAACCTTACTACCGGCTAGTATGAGGTCACTGTGAATTCACGACCGGCTTCGATGGCTAACGCATGCGCACCAATCACTCCGTGACCTCACAATGATGCGCAAAAGTCGACGCGCATCGCTCATCGTGTATACAAATACAATGTCACTTGGGAAGAGCCCGTATACCTATGTCGACCACTACGTAATGCAATACCTTTGATGTGCGTAAATGGAATTTCCTATCGTTAACTTAAGTTTAGGGGTATTGGGAATATAGCTTAGTGTCTTTACATTGAAAATATGTAAAAGTGCCAAGAGCCTGTCGCAACACGTATAATGTAGGGTTCCGTGCTATATAAAAACCTTATCTGACTTCGGCAAGCCAAAATCATGAAATATGTCTTTGCTTCTTAAGAATAAACTAAATTATCTATGCGATTGATTTCTGCCTCTATCATCGAGTTTGGTCAGTAAAGAAATGGGATTGTAGCAGATCTTTCCATTTAAATGAGGTACAAGCTTTAAAGGATGAATCGTCCTGAAAAGGCTTTTGATTGGATAGATATGCATCTTTGTAGAACGTCTGCTTTTATGAGACTTGCGAGTCACGAGCACTTTTCCTCGTGGCTCCATAAAACAATAACGACTGCTTATAGTGCTTAATGAGCTGTTTTATAGATCACGATCATGCGACAAGAACTACATTGCGACACCAGACTTTGGTCGATAACATTTCGAAGAAAGAACCGTTAAGTTAAACGCAAATGATAAATAAATACTAGTTTCAACAATTAGGAAGAAATGCTCAATAATTTGTAGGGTACAATACGAGCGGGAGACGTTTGATGAGCGCCAATAAAGTAACAATCGCGACTCGTTAGCGCTACATTGGACCTCGTGCGACATTAAGACCGCGGTGGACACAAATTCCACTTGGTTACATAACGGTACAGAGCTGAGTGCCTCCGGAGCCGCAGCACATCGCGCATGCACACCGCGCCGAATATCGTCCACGGCCTCCATTCAAATCACAAGAACGCATTTACGAGACCAAATTAGATGAGATCTTTTTTTAATGTCCCATCTTTGTTTAAACACCCATCGATTTGCGAAGGTGGTCACCGGCTGACAAGGATAATCCAATTTTCAAAGGAAAGGATGTTCTCGATAGCCCGCTAATATACGAAAGGAAACATTAAAGCAAGGCTGCAAGTATCAAAAACGAAATAAGCAATTACAAAATCGAATCACAACCGATGGTTGATCAATATGATGGGTACGCACGCAGGGCTCGGAGGTTACGAGGCGCCTTGTGTTGTGTGACCTTGGATGTTGAAACGTCTCGACCTTGGCGCGTTTTCTCTGTACCTGGTGACCTTCGGATGACCGTTGATTCGACGGCGGTGCTATTACAAATTTAAACGTTGTAATGCGAATACGCTTCGTATCCGATGATAAATGCCCTGATTACCGCTTACCTACCTAAATAACAAGTTGGTTATAGCGTCGGAACGAACGTGAACACAACACAATTCAATTTAACAAGTTACGCATCAAGTAGGACAATCGGTGTTCTTTTTATTACTGCGGTCCACTTCCCTGACAATTTGATTTAAGAAAACAACTCATTTATTATGACCCGCTGCCAGCTATAAAGTTCGATTTCTTATAGCTCAGCCCGAGTCGTGGTGGTATCGACAGGTATACGGAAAGAAAACGTCTCGATTGCGATGTGATTTTACAAGATCCACGAAAGCCGGTCGTGTAGGTAAATGCCTCGCCAACAGCAAGCACGCGCAAACTCCGAATAAATTACCCTCTCTCGAAAGGTAACAATAATTAACATTAAAAAAACAATTGAATAGAGAACCTTCTCCTTATTTAAGTTGGTCGAAACAACGATAAAACTTTAAATAAGTTCGGTAGAGTGCAGGGGGGAAATTTCCAACGGCACATTTACTTACCTAGGACTCGCAGATTAATTCCGTTTGTCGTTGCAATGATACTGTGTAATATTATATTACATCGCAAGGCTTCTACATTTAATCTCTGCATGAGGCAAAATTTTACAATTAATGAAGTATCAGAAACAACTGGTGATTGGGCATCAACTGCCAGTTGGTAGCATACAAAAAATCTGCTAACGGATCCTTGAGCCGATCGCACGACATAAAAAAAAGTTAATGCCGGTCCTAAATGACTAAACAGCCATCCACAAAAAAAAAAACAGAAATACAGTAGTTTAATGATTACATAGGTCCTACTTATATCACACCATCTCCTCACATTGAGCCATTCAAACCAAACTATTCAATGTCCCGATATGTTTAATTTGCGGATAGTAACTTGATAAAAGGCAGACGCGTTGTGTGACATCACGGTGGAGGCTTGTTAGACTTGGTTAAAATTTTAAGTAAATACCTAATAGGTGTTTGCAAAGTCAATTTCATTAATCACTTTGTAGGTAATGCAGTCTTATAGACATTTTAATGAATTTCTTCTTCGTCTGCAGGTTGTATCCACAAATTAAAGTCTACGCACCAGCTTTTCAGTGTTTTATAAATGGATGATAACTAAAAAATTCTATAAATTTGGGAGTTAATGTGGTATTTGATTGCAGCTGAGAAATAATCAATTTGAGCGCTCAACCGTAGTTGATCGCAGCAGGACAGTGAAATTGAATTGTTTAAACATTATTATTAATGATTTGAAAGGAACTATTATGTTCTCAAGGATTTGTTTCTATTATTGCTCTTGTTTTTTATTGCTCTTCCTTATTGTTTATTATTATTAATATTAATACTGAACCAACAATGGTAACCTTTATTTTGGCAATTAAACTAGTGGTTAAGAATGCACTTTTCTTGAAAATGTTATTATAATATCAGTGTTGATTCTATGGAGCATTCTCAAAGTCTATGATGCATTATTTGAGATACATGTGTCAAAAAACTAAATATTCACATTCCCGTGTATCTCTAAATGTCTCTTAATTTAATGAATTAATGGATGATATTCCCAAAAATATGTATGACACATTTATGTTTAATTCTGTGCAACTGAAATTTGACAATCCTGATAAACAATTGACACTATTTTCTGTTTAAATTGTTAATTTCAGAGATTGATAGTTATAACTGACCAGTAAAAAGATAAATGAATAGCATTGTGGTATCTAATACCATATTATGTTATCCATTGTAAACAATGGATAACAATCTCATGATCCCATTGCACAAACAAAATTTTTTGACAGTCTTTTCCATTGCTGCTAACATTGCAGTACAAGGCCAGGGTTATCAGCTCTCACAACAAAATTGAAATTCAAATAATCAGATCCATAACCAGATTCCTGTTATATGCTAAGTTGGCTTTAATCTCTTTAGACTTGATGTCATTAATGATGTATAGACTTATGTTCCAAAGACAATTAAAATTCTAATAAGATTCCCACATTATAGTTATTGTGGATATTGGTATTGTTGTGTAGGTATATTAGGCTTTTACCCGACTGCCCTAGAAGAAGGGTAATGTTTTGTTACGATAGATACATAGTTTAATGAATTAGGTAAAAACAACTAAATTATTGCCAGCAAATTTGTGCATATGAAGTAGGCATATTTTCCAGGAACATGATAGAAATCTAGAACTAATTAGGAAGTAAAACAGCAACTCACGTCATAAATTGGCACAATGGCTAGATAGTGTGTAACGCTACCGACGTTCCCTAGCTACTGGGGACGGCCTGCCAACGCCACTACCCAGCATAATTACAGCCAAAACATACTATTTCGCCCATAATGAACATCATGCGTCTCAGTAATTAATAAGAAAAAAGCTATATGAAATAGGCAACTATGCTATGTAGCTTACCAACAGGTTTCATACGAAATACACCGACAGTTTACTAGTAGGCTCTACACAAATTTCTGGTTTCACTGTCCTTAAGTTTCATAAAATACAACACATAAACTTGCACTCCCGTACATAATATCCCGCGAATGTTATTAGGCCTGAGGGAACACTATCATGCTGTACACGGATGCTGGCTCTCGCGAATAACGATAGAAATCGTTCAATCGGCCATTGCAATTGCACGACACACCACAGACTAAACAAATGAAACAAATCTGTCGTTCTCGACTTCTCTCTCGTTCGTGTCCGTCATCGTGTCATTTTACTTTTTTATTAGTTTGCCAGTCGATTCTCTTGGTTCCTACTATAACAAGAAAAAAAAACAAAAGCCTTGGTTTTTTTTTCAATTAGGTTTTTACTATAGGTTAACGATATATTGTTTTTTTTATTTATTACTGTCCCGACTAATCCAGAGCACTTAATCCATTCGAACTGAATTTTAGAATAGCAAAGATCAGTTTAATTTCGCAACTTTGCATTAGGTCCAGTATTCCGGCCTGCATTCCTCGAAACACCCTAATTTGATCCAATTACTTTATTTAGGTTCCATTGTATATTACTGTAGTGGTCATCCACTTAGGATCACATATTATCGCTCCGTGAGATGGATATATTCTTACTTGCAAGTTCTACTTCGAGAACAAGATACCTTTAGCTACTTGAATAAAAAAGGATTTCCGATAGCCCTCTATTAGCTCAGAGATAAGAGTAACGTCAGTGATAAAAGTTAGTAATTAGATGACAGCCATTATATATACCACAATAGCATTACAGGGTTGTCATCATTGAAACCGATAAGAAGGACTATATAAATGGAGCAAGCCTATTACCATTATACATTATTGATATGGTGCACAAGACCACATAATGCGCGAGGGGGATTCGGGTGACGGGTTGTAGTCCACTACTGACGCTGCGCTTTACGGCTTGTTGAACTTCACGTACCTATCATTCCAAAGATGTGCAAGTTTTTATACGACGTTTAGCTTCTCTGTAGTATATAAAATATTTTCTCTGTCCAGCAAGGGTTGAGCCCAGATCTTTTCCAATATTACCAAATAAAAAGACTATTTGTTTATAGTAACATTCTCCACATCTCCCCATATTACATTTAGGAAGCGTTTACGAGGATACTTACTTTCTCCTACAACCATCTATACTATAAAACAATGCCCGAAAATAAGTTTACATCAAGAGTCAGCTGCAACCCTCTCTTCACTCTTATTTTCCAGCAACTCCTATATTCTTGCACCTACTGTTCTTTGATATGATAAGGAACGGAAATACTCATTTAGTGTTCCATATATTAAATGTAAAAGAATGATACTATAACTCTTCAATTAAATCCAACTCACTAACACCTCTGTACCTACTTTTAGGCGAGAATTTGAAAATGTGAAGTTGTTAATTTTATTTTATTTTCTAAAACATATGTTGCTTTGATATGTTCCTTAGTCATTTATAAATCTTATTTGTGTAGTTTCCACAGTACCGTATATATAAAGTATATATAAAAAACAAGTCGTTTTAGTTACACCATTTATAACTCCAGAACGGGTGGGCCGATTTATATGTTTGATTTTTATCCATAGGTAATCCAAATCCTATAATATTAATTTTTGATCTAACTACTTTCACAAAAGCAATATATTTTACTTTGTCTATGGCAAAAGCTTATATGTTGTTTTGATTGTAACCAACTACGTAAGACGAGGCGGTATGGTCATAATGACTTTAGCCTGTTCGAAGGAGCGAATTTAACAAAAAAAAAAAAAAATTGTTTTGATTGTCAGTCACATAGATAATGTCAGTCATTTTACAGACCAATAATAATCGGTGAAATAAGAAAGGAAGGAAGGGTCTTCCTCAAGGTTCTGTTTTAAGCCCGTTATTATATAATCTCTATACATCCGATCTTGACACTTCTGTTAATTGTTTCTGTCACATCTTGCAGTACGCGGATGATATCGTCTTATATGCTAATTCATCCTCTTTTGAGGACTGCTCCAACCGCATAAATTCAGCCTTATACTATCTCAATCAATGGCTTATTGATCACGGTTTGGCACTATCCATCCCTAAATGTAGTGCGGTTATATTCTCGCGTAAAAGGAATATTCCTCCAGTCGTCATAGCAGTTGATGGGGAACCCGTCCCTATCAACAATCATGTTAAATTTTTGGGTGTATTTTTGGACTCAAAATTATCAGGCATCCAGCATTTAAATTATATCACTAACAAATCTGAAAAAAACATTAACATAATCAGAGCATTGTCTGGTGTCCGATGGGGCTCACATCCCTATAGTCAAAAACTGCTATACAACGCATTAATTAGAAGTCACTTTGATTATGGCTGTTTTATACTGGAACCCTGTAATAAAGCAGCCCTAACCAAGCTAAACAGAATACAATCAAAATGTTTAAGAATAATAGTTGGTGCCATGAAATCGTCCCCGATAAATGCCTTACAAGTAGAATGTCTCGATTCCCCTCTCACACTCCGCCGACAGTTCCTAGCTGATAGATATTTTTTAAATATATATCAGTACTTCTCTCACCCTTTGGTAAACAAATTACAAAGTCTTTCAGTTGCATCTCACAACTATGGTCCGATAACAGATATGCCCCTTTACAAATCATTCAAGAAATTTTCTTCCACTCCCGTTGTTCAGTTTTCTAAAAATCCCATGTTTGAATTCGACTACGATTCCCTGATATTTAGGCCTTCGATAATCCTTAATTTTAACATTCAAAAACATTCTCCAGGTGCTAACAAAGCGCTTCATCATATCCTACAGGAACACTGGTGCGATTGGCTGCAGGTTTATACTGATGCATCCAAACTGTCAGATAATTCTACTGTAGGTGCTGCAGTTTGGATACCTCAGTATAAAGTAATTCTAAGTTATAAATGCCCTTCACAAACCTCCATTTTCACTGGTGAGTCTATTGCCATTCTCGAGGCGGTATCCTACATCAAATCTCATAATATTAATAAATCCATTATCCTCTCTGACTCGCTAAGTTGTTTACAGGATTTACTTAAACTCCCATTTCATGCGAAAGACAACTTCTACATCTCTCTAAATATCAAAACAATCTTACGTGAATGTAAATTAGCTGGACTAGAGGTTGTACTGGCCTGGATCCCCAGCCATAGTGGTATCGTTGGCAATGAGTCGGCGGACTCCTATGCCAGGGATGCCGCTCAGCTGGGCGTGGATGTACATAGTAACGTTTTCTGCCGGGATTTACGGTCATTGGCAAAGCCCCAGATGATGAAATCTTGGAACGATTCGTGGCAATTATCGAGGAAATTAAAAGGCATCCACTATGGTAATATTCAACCTGAGCTTCCCACTAAACCCTGGTTTTGTAAAATTCGAAATTTATCAAAATTTAATACCTCTGTTATTATTCGGTTACGCCTTGGACACTATTGCTCTCCGGTATTTTTGAGGAAAATTAGGATTCTGGATAGCTCCTTATGTGAGTGTGGACTAGGAGAGGGCTCTCTTGAGCATATTTTTTTTTATTGTTCCAAAATTACAGTTCCTCTATACGATATTCTCCCCAAGGATATTGATCGTCCTATTAATATAGATTTTTTACTGACATTAGTATTTTCTCCTTTGATATACATCCTAGATAAATTTATATCCAAGAATAAAATAAAGTTATAAGGTTTTTTTTTTTTTCCATTTACGTTACATTTAATTTACATCTTCCTTTGTCTATCTTTATCTGTCTTTGGTTCATCGCATCTTTTTATATTATTAACTTATTTTGTGTACACACGTATTTAAGTAGATAGTTTTTAAAGTATTCTTTTACAGATTCTCAACGCCACTAAAATTTATTCTTAATTGCTCATCGGACATAATTTGCGTTATTTTTTTTTTATTTTTATTTTTTTTTCCTTTTTCACCTTGACACTGGCAAAATCACCGAAGATCGGTGAAGCCATTTACTGTAAAAATTGAATTGAATTGAATAATCGGTGAAACCATATAACCTAAAAAAAATATTTAATTGTAGAGAAAAAGTACAAGTTGTCACTTGCGGTCTATTCCTACTCTCAATTTACCCTTACGTTACTTTCGTCTGTGCTTATGATATTAGAGCATGACATAGGATATTGATGCCAAGTTACTTTAGTTATCATGGTTAAATTTAAAGACGCAGCTACGGCTTACAGGACTCTCAATGGAATGATATGTGTTTATAAGCCAGCACTTGTAACTGTGAGACAGGTCCAACACACTATCAAAACTAAGCTGTGTCAAGGTAATGGTTTAAGTATTTTATTTATATTTAAAAGCTAATGATAATGAATATCCTTACACAGTTGACATAATTTTATTTCACAGATTTGAATGCTCTGCCTGGTAGACCGAGAGAACAAAGAATAGACATTGTAGGGGCTACAAATGAGCCAATGTCAGTCAAATTGGTACCCAATTATGCTGATGATCCTCTAGTGTGTGGCCCCAGGTATATCCATGATGATATTCGATGCAGCTGGGCTACGCACCTTGGACTATTTAGTAGTGGTGTTCTCTGTGAGTTAATATTTTTAAAATCATAAAAATCAGCAGTCAATATTCCATAACGAAAACACCTTCAATATGGTCAGATTAACATAGCTCGGACAGTTGACAAAGGTGTGTTGGGCGGATATGACTAGTTCTTCCCCTATGTTTTAGTATTAGGCATCAACGAGGGCACAAAGCTAACATACCTCATCAACACATCGAGGCCCACAAGAGCCTTCAAAGTGCATGGACAGCTGGGTAAAGCCACAGACACATACTTCTGGAATGGCAAGACAGTGGAGAGGACTACCTACAGCCATGTCACCCGGGAAAAGATTGACAGGATCGTGGGACACATGCAGGCTGCACATCAGAAGACTATGTTTGAGTTAGTTACACTTATAATTCCAGCCCTTTTTTTAATGTCCCACTGCTGGGCACGGGCCTCCCCTCAATGCGAGGAGGGATTAGGCCATAGTCCACCACGCTGGCCCCGTGCGGATTGGCCGACTTCACACATCTTTCGAGGGGTTCTCTCAGACATGCAGGTTTCCTCACGATGTTTTCCTTCACCGTTTTAGCAAGTGATAATCATGGTTGAAAATGAGATTCGCACTTGAAAAATCCCAGAGGTGCGAGCCGGGGTTTGAACCTGCAATCCTCGTTACCGAGGCAAGCGTTCTACCAACTTGGCTATCACTGCTTTATTATTATTATTATATTATATTTACAATGTTACATGTGAAATAATCAATAAAAATAAAATTTACTTAGACAAGGTATATTTTACCAACAGTACCGACTATTATGAGGCTGAGTACTATTTTGTATACAGCATAGTCATAATTCCAAGATTATTTAATTATTTGAAATCTTGTAGGTTATCAGGTGTCCACATGGAATCCCAAACTATGTACGACTTGGCTTCTCAGGGGCTCATCAGACCTGCCAACAGCAAGCTACCGGTTGTGTACGGCATCAAGTGTGTACACTTCGCACCCCCCAACTTTACACTAGGTTTGTTGAAGCTTAATTTATTCAGTGTCAAAGTGTGTAAGATATTAAGAAAAGACCTACAGATTATGGTAGGAATAAAACTTCTTACAAAAGTTATTGAGCCACTTACAATGTTACCCACATTGCCATACCATACCATACCATAATCTGTGTCTTTTTTATATCCATCCACCACTCCCCTGCACGAATTCATAGATGATGAATTAACTATTGAATCAAATAGCAGAATTTACCTTAAGTTAACATGAAATAAGTTGTATAATTCTCTCACTTTCCAGAGATACAATCAGTTAATGAATATGACAAATACTTATGGACCCTTGTTCATGATCTCGGCATTCAACTAAAGACCTCGGCACATTGCACCGGGTTGCAATGCATCAGACAGGGCAAGTTTGACTTGGACCTGGCATTGCTCAGGAAACACTGGAGCCTGGAGCACATAGTGGATAATATGGACTCCAGTCGGAGGCTCCTCGAGGATAATGAGAGTTTAATCAAACAACAGTCTGCTATAATGTCAATATAGGTGAAGAATGTGTAGAGTATTTTATATGTAGAGTATTAAATTATTTTAAGGAGTTGTTTTTTTACTGAACATTTCAGGTCATTAGAGAATATATTATGATATACAGGGGCAGTTATTCTACTGATCAAAGAAGGGCAGGGTAATCATATTGTTTTTTTTGTTCTATGCTACAATGCCAAAGTTATTACACAGATTAACAGTAGTGCAGGTGGAACAGTAAAGTCCTATCAACTGGCACCAGATGATGGTGTGGCGGGTGATGTGATCGCCTGCTTCTCCATCTGTTCTATCCTCTTGTGTCTGATCATGTTAGACAAAATGCCATCAAACGAAGTTGTCTTTTTCTTTGCAGAGCCCCTCAAAGTATCCTCTCCCTCCCTCCGAACTCTTAGATTTAGCGAGTTAACCTCGTCCATGAAATCGAAGTCAGATTTCTCCTCTCTGATCGGCGATACGAGTATTTCCGGCTGGTGCTCTTTACTAACCGGTGTCGGTGAAGGTGGCCGTCTACCGGGAGACTTCCACTCAAGCGTTATGGTACCATTTCTATCAATAGCCTTATACAACTCTTCTAATTCGTTAGGTTCCGGCATCCAGTTAGTACCGATAAACGTTCCAGTTTGTGTCAATTCCTCATCTGAACATGGTAAATCCCAGTCGTCTCCGTGGATATCTGATACCATCTTCTTTTGTAAATGTATCGAAAATTACAAAAGGTAGATCTTAGAACAAAATTACTCGAGATAAGTAGATTTAATTCAATAAAATTCGATCGAATAAATGAGATTGTTGCCACAGAGAACGTTATTTCTAATATATACAAAATCTTTTATTGAAAACATAGTTGTCACAAGTCCAGGGTTGTCAGATGTAATTTTCTATTTCTACCCAAATTTGAAATTCTTTTTCTCCAAAATGATACAATTTGCTTGTTTACCCAAAGGCAAAAAGTTAATAATATCGGTTAATTAACCTAATGGATGATTCGATTTTATTAGCTTTTTGCCTTTTTCTTATTTTTTCCTCTGTACTAATTTCCAAAAGAAACGGCAGAACAACCTAACAAACAAAATCAGTGAGCGAATCAAAAGAATTAATAATAGAATTTGTTCATTTTATGTAGAATGTAACGACCAAGTAAACTGTTTTAAACGGTTGCGTTTGTTCAATGCATTCAAATACATAAATAAAATGTATTCAGTTACGGCTTACGGTTATATTCTGAAATTTAAAAAAAATCTCCATGATTTTGATTTCTCCAAGTATTTCATTTCTCCAAGAGCCAAATTTTTACCCAGAATTGCGAAAAAATACCCAATCTGGGAACACTGGCGGCAGGATACCATAGAGAAAACAACGCCAGTATCGTATCCTAGCTCAGTGAATAATGATACGCCATACAGCAGGGTACGATCATCTCAGTGTCTCCAACCATGCCGTAATTACGGTAGATCTACCGTAATTTTTCTAGGTCTACCACCTACCGTAGACATGTCAAAATAAGCAACACTGGTCTGCCGTAATTTTCCACCATCTACCGTATTTTTAGACCAGGCAACACCGTAATTTTGACAATGAGGGTTGGAGACACTGGATCCAGTGTTACCAGATACACGGTAATTACCGTAGATGCACGCTAATTTTGAGCAAAACACGGTCTACGGTAATGAGCTATTACCGTGTTCTTTTCTACGGTATTTTTAAATATCAATTACCGTGTAAATAATACTCAAAAAATATTAGGGCAACATTGCATTGGGATGCGTAACGTAAAAACAAAGGTCATTCGCTGCTTCTGTTTGGAAGAACAGGGATGCGCAACGTAAAAAAAAAAAAAAGGTCATTCGCTGCTTCTGTTTGGAAGAAGCAGCAGAATAACCTTTTTTTTTACGTTACGCATCCCCACTGCATGGGTATTTTTAAAATAAAATCAAGGTAATTATACTTAAAACACGGTAGTTTTGGTCTGCAGACAAGGTAGTTTAAAATTTTCATCTGGTAACACTGACTGGATCATCTGTTTGCTGTATGTATCTAGGGGTGTCCACTTCGAAAAAACATCGATGTTTTTCTCGATGCGATATAATCGGAAGTGTGCATCGATGTCTTCCGATGTATCGGTTAGAAACATCGATGTTTATTGAACATCGAGTACTTTTTCTAACATTACATCACAAAGCCCTCACCTTGTCAATCCTCTAACATTCCATGCAAACGTCAATTCATATACTACTCCTACACCGGGGCCCCAACTCTGCTAACACAATCGATTTATAATCGAACAGCAACCGCATAGTAACTGTCACTTTTGACAGATATTGTATGGGATATCAGTCAAAACTGACAGTTACTATACGGTTGCTGTTCGATTATGAATCGATTGTGTTAGCAGACATGGGGCCCAGTACTGTCCATGTCTGCACATTTATCGCGTGTGTTCAAGGATGCTGAATGTTCAAGAAATCTATATAACTAAGAAAATAAAATTGGGCATCATCATAGGTATTTTGCCAGTGTCAAGTAATATAAATTATTTCAGTTTTCGAGCATATGAACAGGCCCCTCCCTCCCTTAATCAGTAAAGTGATGGATACTTTACTGAAAGATTCTTTATGGATTCTTTGTGACAAACTGAAAAGGCAAGATTCGTCACTCTGTTTCAATTATCTGCACTCGTGCACTTTACCGAACCCATAATAGTTAATATTCCAGTTATATCACTCACCATTACTCGCAGGAACACTAGTTTTAGAAATTAAATCATAACTGACGCCATGACTTTTCAGTTTCCCGCTAAAAGGTCCGGGTTATGTTTTTATTTTATTATCTAACGCGCAGTGTAGCCAATATCAATTTCTACTAAATTCGGCCTAAATAGTTGGCAGTCCAACCAGAGCGTTCAAATATTACATAAACACTTAGAAATAAGATTCCGGATCCCGCTGCGTTCATATAAGTTTAAACAAAACATGTTTGAAATAAAAAAATATAAAATAAACATATTTTAAAACAAATAGAAATACAGAAAAAGTTTTTTAGTAATGATTTAGAGATCAAACTGAGTTTTCATGAACTGGTTATCAATGATTCGATGTTTTATGAAAATACATCGATACATCGAGTATATCAATAACTCTTCAAAACATCGGATCGATTCGATGTATCGTATTGTAAACATCGATGTTTTCGATGCATCGATGTATATCGAATATCCCTATATGTATCTAGTAGAGTCATTTTGTTTCTGCGGTTGCACGTTTGTTTTATGTATCGAATAGAAATAAAATAAATAATCTTTGAAGATAAAAATGTCTTCATCATCCGACAGTGAAACAGAATCTCAAAGCGATTTTTGCAGGTATCTAACTCTTGTTCACTCACAAATTGCCTAAATACGATTTTACCAATGGATGTTCCTAAATCTAACCTGTTCGGATTGCTTCCAGACTCGGGGACTGCGAAGTTTGCGCGGCAAATGCAGCTAGATACACATGTCCTAAGTGTGAAGTGAAGACGTGTTGTTTGAACTGCGTGAGGATACACAAGAATGAGCTGGAGTGCGACGGCATCAGGGACCGCACCAAGTTTATTCGCATGAAGAATTTTACAGATACAGACCTGTTAAGCGACTATAGGCTGCTGGAGGAGTGTGCGCGCTTCGTTTACGGAGTCAAAAGAGATGAGAAGAAGAGATTCACTAGAATTGATAAGGACTTACCTATTGTAAGTTAACATTCTGTTAGCGCTACCCCCTTTGGATCCACTCCCATATTCGAGACATAATCTCAGGGTAATATAATTTAAGGTTTCTAACGTGTACACAGTTCTAAAATATCCCTATTTACTAATTTCAGCATCTATACAGATTGAAAATGGCAGCACGACAGAGAGGCATAGTGCTCCAATTCCTAGCCCAGAACTTCTCCCGGCACAGAGCAAACACAACTAGATTCAACCATAAGACAAACACTATTAGCTGGAGAATTGAATGGGTGTTCCCTAACGTTGAAACAGATCTGCTGAAGTTTGTGGATGAGAAATGTCCAGAGCAGAAGAGGCTATCAGAGATTTTAGACAAATATCTAAATCCTGATGCAATGCCATTTGAGGGGTCTAAAGCATTGTCCTACTATAAATCTATTGGTTTTAGTGGAGTTAAAATATTGCTGAGAGGTTTGTATTAAGTAAATAAATATTTCAACACTTCTTCCATGCACCATGATTGCAAGATGAATAGTAGTGAATGTGCAACATGCTAAGGCCTATACAATATTTATGTTTCAGCTGAAAAAGTCAAAGGCTCGGCAAAGAAGTTCTTTGAATTGGACCCAACAGAGTCACTAGCAGAAAATCTGTCAGGGAAGTGCATTTTTGAGTTCCCTATTATTTTTGTAGTGCTCAAGGACCATGCTTATAATTTCGAAATTATCACACCAGGTAAATTTTGTACTATTGTGTATTTTATAAGAAACATAAAAACAAGACTAAAAAAAATTGTATGGAGTTTAGTTTTGAATGAGCTCATAATTTACTTATTATTATATTACAGAAGATGAATTCGACCTAAAAGACTCTAATAAAGATAACACACACAAAAAAGGACAGATGGCACCCACTGCAAATTCCAATACTCCTGAAGAAAGCCAAACACATAGGAATGAAGAGTCAGCACAGTATAGGAAGAGACCAAGACAACTGCTCACAGAGAAGGTTGCTATAGAAAAAAAGTTAGAGATTGAGAAGGAAATAAAAGAAGCTAGGAGAAAAAGGCCGAAAAATCTCTTGTTCACAACCGGGTACTCATCTGAAGAGAGTTTAGACATTGATAGTGATGACAATGGAGAGTTAGCTTGAAACTGCTGTATAGATAGGTTGTTCATAATAAAAGACATTCCATGATGATTGGAATAAGGAAAACTGTTCTTTTATTATAATAGACTTGTACCACTTTGACATAAAAATAATTTTATACATATGTATGTACATAATATAAAAATCAATACATCCTGTTAAATTTTATTTCACTGTATCTCTATGGCTAATAAATACTTCTGTGTCAATATAAATAGGTATTCGTTTGTAGCATTTATACCTAGCACTTCACCATATTTATCAATATTGAAGACATGTTGTTGGCCCACTTTAACATTCCTCATTTCACCTCCACTTCTTTTCCTCAACTGACTGTCCTGGTTTCCTGCATTCTGATAGATGAAGATATGTCTTGAGGCTTCACATACTACACTGTACGAGAAATTAGGGGGACAAGTGACAAATTTACGATTTTGTTTAGATGACTGCACATAGCCAAATGCCATTAGAGTTCCTTGGTGTTTGTTTGGCCATGTATCAGAATTGATCAGTTGTGCATAGGGTTGCCAAATGCATGCATCTACATCATGCCGTAAGACCAGGGCTGGTACTTCTTGATTTTCTGTTTTTATGTTGAAGAGGTATTGGTGCACACTGAGTGGTATTCTGTGGGTGATCTTGTGTGTTTTGGCATCCAAACGCACTGAAAATTGATAAAATTTAATCAGTTAAAGAATATCACAATGTCTTTGTATGTGATTAAACTGGTTGACCACAATATATAAAAAACAATAGTAAATAGAATAAAAGTCTAACTTACCCAACACAGTATCTTCTTCAGAAGCAGCATCACATTCCTCTAGCTCTTGTCCTGACAAACCTGGCACTGGCTGATCTGCTGTCACCTCTGTCTCTGAACACAGGTGTGCCAATCGCCCGTGAGCTTCCTCCACTAGGCTAGCATCCAGGACCTGCTCCCCGTTTGAGTCTCCCCCTTCCACCAATTCATCCCACATCATACTTTCAGATTTTGTCACCAGAATATCGACTTGACCATTCTCTTGCACATTCCATGTTGTTAATTCACTATCCACTTTATGTCTCAGGGTCCCATCTACGAATGTCTTGCCCGCATAACTGACTTTAATTTGCAATGGGGTCACATCTACGTGGAGAAGATTTTTATCAAAGTTAGTTTGTAACTTTAATGTTATGGTGACATCTTCAGATGTCTGAAGCCAAGTGTAAAAATGTTTTCTTGGTTCATCTTTCGTAGGCTCAGTTATTTCGTTTTCAGAGTCCAATGTGAATTTGAATATGTTATCTGAAGCTATATACAATGCTGAGCAGTTAGTTTCAATGGCTGCATAATGGATAATACCTTTGCCTTGAATCTGTCTGAAACTCATCTGTTTCCATCCGTGACCGTCATTTTCAAATGTAATCCAGGTCAAAACAGAGTTGAAATGCTTTTCATTCTGTTCAACAGACTGTAGGAGACAGTGTAATGTCTCAACATTGTCCTTTTCTTGTATTCTTGTGTCTACAATAATGAAATACTTGCCTTCACCAAGTATGAGACTGGACTGTAGTGTCTGCCATGCCTGACCCCTCCCGACAGGCCTGTTTCTGGGGCCTGTGTCAACAATATGCAGATACCCAGTACCATCGCTGACTACGGCTATACTGGCCGACGAAAATGATAAGCATAGGTTGAAATGGCCAGAGGTCCTCTCCACATGCGCCGGAACATCGTAAACGACGTTATTTCGGAACGTATGATTTGTATTCTCGAATGTAACATTCCGTACTTTTTGTTGGTCGTCTATGTAATAGTAGTTGAATGAATAATCCCAGTAGTCGAGCACCAGGTGATTATGCAGCGCGAACAGTTTAGCGTGAACAAAGGAGTAATGTACTTCATCGGGGTAGACCCTGTCAACTGGGGCGACAAGTTCAAGAGAAAAATGTGGAAGAGCTTGCAAGTTCAGCTTGTAACCTTCGAAATCATGGTCTAGAAGACGCCGGTTTGGACGCAACTCAACGATCGAAGTCATGATGATGATGATACGTTGCAAATTTGAAACAGTTTGTGAGCAAATAGTTTTCCGGTTTTTTTATTCTTTTCTTTACGAAATGAAATGCGATGAAATACAATGTATGTAATGAGATGAAATATGGTCTCACCACAAATTAGTGGGTATTGTATTTTGCCAGTGTTCAAATTAAAAACAAGTGTCAAGTGAGTCGTTTTGTCAACAAGACTACAGAGTAAAAAATATATGCAAAGTAAGTAGATTATTATAGATAGGGACTTTTTGGCGGGAAACTGAAAAGTCATGGCGTCAGTTATGTTTTAATTTCTAAAACTAGTGTTCCTGCGAGTTATAGTGAGTGATATAAGTGGAATATTAACCATTATGGGTTCGGTAAAGTGCACAAGTGTAGGTAATTGAAACAGAGTGTATGCTATGTCAATACCCATTCAGTGGGGATACGTAACGTAAAAAAAAAAAGGTCATTCTGCTGCTTCAGTTTGAAAATTAGAACAGTATTTCAAGGAAAAAATAAGAAAAAGGCAAAAAGCTAAGCCGATATTATTAACTTTTTGCCTTTGGGTAAAACTCAAGCAAATTGTATCATTTTGGAGAAAAATAATTTCAAATTTGGGTATAAATAGAAAATCACATCTGGCAACACTGATAGCATGACAAACGTTGACAGTCCGCTAACAGATAGAAGAAGCAAGCAGGGGAGTTGGAGAGTGTTAGCGAGTAAACTTGGTGTGGAATCAAGGTGTTAGAATTAATCTATTTGGCACTTAATTTGTGCCGTTTTTGCCTAATCCGACGTATTTGTGCCGTATTGTGCTGTGTTATTGTTTGTGGCAGTGGTGAGTAACTAGTTAGTGTTTTATTTATATTTTCTCACACAGCGTGTTTGAGGTTATCCTCAAACATGCTGTGTGATGACTCTGTGGTGCCCCCACCGGCGCCGGACCCTCCCGACCCCCCAGATCCCATCTCCATGGATGTCAGCTACCCTGAGGGCCGCCTTAAGAGACGTTTGGAGACGGTTGAACAGACTTCAGCCAAGAAAACAATCTCCTCGCCTGAACTAGCAGTTGCATCAATTCAATCCGTCTACTCCCACCCCTCGTTAGTCATAGGTGCAGTTAATTACTACTCGGCGACGGATAATGGTCCGTTTGTGGTTCACGTTTCTCGCTCTTCTCCTGATCCTGCAGCTGGTACCTCTATTAGACCAATTAAGTTTGGCCAGTTCCTTTCCTCTCATAAATTTAAAAACATTTGCCGGGATGGAGTAAAAAGAGTCGGCCGTAATAAAATTTCAGTGCAGTTCACCTCCGCAGAAGACGCTAATAATTTCACCACTTCACCAATCCTATCTCTCTGTAAATATGCAGCAACGGTTCCCTCTTTCATTGTCACCAGAATGGGCTTGGTACGACAGGTTCCTACGGACCTCTCTATGGATGAATTTGCTAAAGACGTGAATCTTCCTCCTGAGTGTGGAATCATTTTAAAGGCCCGTCGACTAAACCGCAAAACGGTAGAGGATGGCAAGGTAACTTGGGTCCCTACTCAATCCGTTGTAATCACTTTCCAAGGACAATCCCTCCCTCCTAGAATCTTCCTTTACTACACTTCTCTCCCAGTAGAGTTTTATCAATATCCTACAATACAATGCCATAACTGCTGCAGATATGGTCACACCAAAACACTGTGCAGGTCGAAACCTAGGTGCTTCCGCTGTTCTCAGGAGCATTCCGGGGATAGTTGTCAGGTATCTGAGGATGAAGCCTCCTGTCTTCACTGCTCAGGCCGCCATTTTGCGACCAGCAAAAGTTGCCCAGAACTGGAACGACAGCAATCCATTAAATCAGTGATGGCTCAAAATTGTGTCTCTTATGAAGAGGCCTGTGCCCAGTTTCCCATTGTCTCCCGCTCCTATTCCGAAGTTACTCAAGAGCTATTCTCTCAATCCCCTCGCTCCCAAAACTCACAGAAAATCGTTTCTGATAGCTCACTTCCTCGTCTTCCTTTCCAGTCCAACCGTTCTTCAGTGAGGACTGTATTTTCAACTCCCCGTCCCAGAGCCCCATTAGGTAAGTCTTATGACAGGGCTGCCCATAGGGATCTCGTTTCCACTCCCCCACCCTCAATGCCTAATGGTTGTGCCCTTGCCAATGACAATAGCCCTCAACAAAATGACAACATGTTAGAAACTCTTTTATCATTAGTTATCGATATTATTTTAATGAATTCCCAACATCTACCGTCCAACGTTGCCTCTAAACTTTCACAACTTCTTTCCCTTTACAACAATAATGGATCCAGTGGTCGTTCTTCAGTGGAACAGTCGAAGCGTGCGCCCTAAAAAGCATGAATTGGTCTACATGATCAATAAATTCCATCCTTCGGTTATAGCCGTCTCGGAGACATGGTTGAGGTTGGGATCCTCTTTTCGGATTTCGTCCTACTCTTGTCTCCGTGACGATGGTCCCGATGGTTACGCCGGAAGTGCCTTATTTATAAAGCGCTCTCTCACCTTCTCCCAAATCCCCCTCCCCTCCCATCCCTCAGGTATTAATATTGTTGCTGCCAGATCTTTTAACATTTCTTATGTATCCATTTATATTCCACATCCAAATTCCTCTTTGATCCCCGACCTAATCTGCCTCCTAACATCTATCCCACCCCCCATGGTTGTCATGGGGGATTTCAATGGTCACAACACTGTGTGGGGACACAGCCACTCAGACTTATTCGGTCACTCTCTGCTTGACGCCTTTGATGAAGTCAACCTGTGCCTTCTCAATAACGGCTCCCCTACCCGCAGAGTCCTACCTTCCCAAAATCCGAAAAGTGCTGTTGACCTCTCGCTTTGCTCCCCTTCCCTCTCTCCCGTAATAATGTGGAAAATTCTTCCTCTTACCTATGGAAGTGACCATTTCCCTATTATTTTATCTATTTTTCACAACAGTAGCAGCACTCCTTCTCTCAACTCTCACCCTTCGATCAGATATAGGCTTTCTGGAGCCGACTGGCCGTCATATTCGGTGGCCCTTGACCTCAAGTTAGATCCATGTTTACTAGAAACATCTGAATCTCCTCTCTCCGCCTACAAATCATTGGTCGTTGATATCATCTCCTGCGCTGACCTACACATCCCCCTTAAAAAACATGCGAGGGACTATAGGGTCTCCACCCCATGGTGGGATGCTGACTGCACTTCAGCGGTATCACTAAGAAAGGAGGCCGAGAGGTCCTACTATGGATCTATGTCTGTAGAAAACCTCCTTAACTATCAAAGGTCAGCAGCAAATCTTACTAGGACAACTTCAAAAAAGAAAAAACTTGGTTGGATAGATTTTTGCGAGGCCTTATCACCCAGAACCTCTTCATCTCTAGTTTGGAAACAGATTAGACGATTTAGAGGGTCCTGTTTCAGCGATAATATTTCATCCAATGACCCGTCATCATGGCTAGAGGCCTTCTTGGATAAACTCGCTCCTCCTTCCGTTCCTTCTATGTCCTCCCTTCCAGATAGCCCCTCTCCATTGCTTTCTCATAATTGCTTTGACACTCCTTTCACCTTCAGTGAACTTTCTTTAGCTCTTGACGGACTGACTGACTCTTCCCCTGGCATCGATGGTATTCCCTACTCCTTCCTGTCCAAATCTTCGGATCAAACCAAACAAATCTTCCTCTCCATTGTTAATTCCCTTTTCGATTCTGGTTTAGTTCCTGATCAATGGAAGTCCCAAATTATTATTCCAATTCTTAAGCCCGGTAGAGATCCTTTAGACCCAAATAGTCGTAGACCAATTGCATTATCCTCGGTGATGGCCAAAATCACAGAACTGCTCATAAAACGACGTCTAGAGTGGTTTATAGAGAATAACAGCCTCCTTGGCCGTTCCCAGTATGGGTTCAGAAAGGGAATGGGCACTATGGACAGCCTCAGCCTCCTCACGACAGATATCCAAATTACATTTAAAGAAAAAAAGTATTTAGTAGGTGTCTTCCTGGATATAACGGCAGCTTACGATAACGTCCTGCTTCCGGTCCTCAGGAGTAAACTCATCCAGCTGAGAATCCCTGAGAAGCTGGTTCGTTTCATTCATAACTTATTAGCGGAAAGATCTGTCGTTGTCAAGTCCAGTTCTGGTCTACTTGCTCCTAGGACAGTCTGGAAAGGCTTACCTCAGGGTTCAGTTCTTAGTCCCCTCCTGTATAGTCTCTACACATATGATCTCGAACAATCTGTTGAATCCTTCTGCGAGGTTTTGCAGTATGCTGACGATATCGCCTTATATGTATCTTCATCCTCTATAGAAGAGGCAACCAGCCGACTCAGCTCTGCACTTGGCTATCTTACGGACTGGTTAGTTGATCACGGCTTATCCCTTTCCCCATCCAAAAGTTCTGTCGTTGTTTTCACCAAAAACAGGGTCATCCCTACTATTAGAATTCATGTTCAGAATGAGATCATCCCTCAGTCTTCCGACGTCAAATTTCTCGGAGTCACGCTGGACTCTAGAATGACAGGTTCCGCACACTTCACTATAATCGCACAGAAATGTGAAAAAAACCTCAACATCCTTCGTTCTCTTTCTGGTGTATGGTGGGGTTCTCACCCCTACTCCCAAAAACTCCTTTTCAATGCGATCATCCGTAGTCACCTTGATTATGGTTCCTTCCTCCTAAACATTTGTAATAAAATTAACCTAGAAGTGCTCCACAAAATCCACTCCAAATGCCTTCGCATTATCTTAGGCGCTATGAAATCCAGTCCCATCAACGCCATGCAGGTCGAATGCGGCGAACCACCTTTAAATCTGCGCAGACAGTATCTATCTGACAAGTTTCTTTTTAAATTAGTCCAAAACTCCAACCATCCCCTCCTTCCTAAGTTAAAACGGCTTCTCGAAGTGTCCGGTGTCTCTGATAAAAAAGTCCCCTGCCTCCTTTTGAGTTACAAAACATTTACCCAGCTCCCAAATCCTGTCGTTCAGTACCCAACTAACCCACTGTACCTTACTCCTTATGATGCGTTAGTTTTTCGTCCAAATGTTCTCCTGCATTTTGGAATTTCTAAAGATAGTGTCAATGCTCGAATCTCTTTTAACTCCCACCTTAATCGGCACTTTAACGGATGGCACTCCATCTTCACTGATGCTTCGAAGTTATCCGTAGAGGGTAATGTCGGGGTAGCAGTGTGGATTCCCTTCACCTGTATTTCTCTTAACTTCAAATGTCCTCCCACCACCTCGGTCTTTACTGGCGAAGCTCTAGCACTCCTAGAAGCTATCCAGTTTATTAAATCCCACCACCTAAATAAGTCTATCATCTTCTCCGACTCTAAGAGTTGCCTTCAAGCTGTCCTCTCCAATCCTTTCCGGTCTTCATCTAGGTTCCCCTTAATTCTAAAAATTAAAAAAGCCCTTCTTGATTGTCACAAGCTCGGAATTAATGTGGTACTAGCTTGGATCCCGGGCCATTCAGGCATCCCTGGAAATGAGACTGCTGATTCCTGTGCCAAGGCTGCTACTGAATCTGGTTCCATGGAACATTATAATACTTACTCCCATGACCTATGCCTCTCTGCTAAATCCCTTCTTGAAAAATCATGGAAAGCCGCGTGGAACGTATCAAAATCAGTTAAAGGCAAACATTATGCAGACATCCAACCTGAGATTCCCGTCATTCCATGGTTCTTTAAGTTCCGCAAGGCTAAGAAGGCCACAATTTCCACAATTTGCCGCCTAAGACTAGGTCATTCCTGCACTCCCGTGTTCCTTGCTAAACTCAGGATTAGGAATACTGCGCTATGTGAATGCGGCCTCGACGAAGGAGATGCCAACCACATTTTCTTCTCCTGCCCTAAGCTCCGTCACTCCCTTTATGACGTCCTTCCTCCCGAAATTCCTCGTCCTACCTCCCTTAAATGCCTTCTTTCCTATACCTTCTCCCCTCAAGTTAACTATATCCTATGTAAATTTGTAAATATGAATAACATTAAACTGTAAATAGAATATATGTACTAATACTATTATTATGTGTTTGTCTAAATAACTACTAACAATGTCCCGTCCTATATGTTGTCTTTGTCTTTTGTTGTAGATATCGGCCAATAAGGGCAAAGGACCTTCTTTCATTCCACCGGTCATATTCGTTCCTCACCGTCATCTACATCCAAGTTTATGACACTAGCATCACAGACACTGGCAGAATTGTGGCAATTAGCTGCAAACGCCAATAACTAAGAAGAAGAAGAAGAAGCAAGCAGTATAATATTTTATTTATAATATTCACTGACGTCCATGATACAAGTACGCTAGACTATTGATACCCTTTAAAATGACAGCTATCTATTGTGCCTATTTGAAGCGCCCCCAATGTGGGGGAAAGGAACTAAATCTGACGTAAAATGCAAATGGCCGTTGTTTTGTTTACATTGTCTCCGTGTTTATAAAGTGATTTTGAAGGTTTAACGCGATTAAACTTGTTTGTTGTGTCGTATTAATATAGTTAATACATAAATAAGTGGTGTTAGTTAATAGGTAAACCATGAAAGAGTGCGTGTTATGCAAAACTCTTTACCAGAAGGGAAGTGGGGTTACATTCCACAAGTAAGTGAATTTACGGCTAATATTCAAGAAATTAAAACTTCTTACAACACATTTGTCTTTGTATTATCGGTTTTTTATAAACAATAAAATTCAATAGTGCTGTAAAAGTTCCTTGTCGATAAAATTTATCGATATTTTTTCTATCAATATCTTAAATAGATAGAACGTTCAAGAACGTAAAAATCGCCGAAGACAGATTTGTATTATCAAATACATATTATTTTTAAAACAATGTTTACTAATTCACAGGTTTCCGACTGACAATAGAAGACTAGAATTATGGCTCAAAAACATTGAAAAGCCTAGTTGGCGTCCGAAAAAATATGATTACATCTGTTCAAAACACTTCTCTGATGACTGTTTTATTAAACAAAACTCATGTACTACTTTGATGATTTTTATTTTCTATAAATACCTTACCTACTCCATTGCTTCCCAAACAACATTACATTACCTCATTTCTAATTAAAAAACGATCCTTATTTAAGTAGGATCTAGCTAGTCACACACCACCCTTTAGTCCGGTTTCGGCTTATCCTAAGATTACCTACCCTACCCATGAGCGATTCGGCTAATCATTATCATTATTTGCTTCATCTTAGTATTAACCACTCGACTATTTTGGACATTAGCCATTGTTAAAGGAATGGAACATAATTATTTTCATTTTACTGCATGGGTAGGTTTAAGCATAAACATTTTTATCGATGTATCATATCACTGTCCCATCTCTATTATTAGTTCCATTCCCCCACACTGCCGCTATCAGCGCCAAAATGGCGAAAATCAAATAGGCACACGATAACCGGGCTTATGATTAGTCCAGCGATATATACATAGAGGTCAGTGATAATATTGCTATCGATTAGTTGCAGTGTTACCAACCCTACTGTTTTAACAGTAGATTTGCTGTTTTCACATTTATCCCCCTGTTTTCTGTTTCATTCCTAATTTTTACTGTTTTTCAATTAGCGTTCAGCGCCACCTATTACACTATGAAAATATTTTTTGATAACCACTATGTAATAAAACGCAATGACACTAGACGGCAGTATATACTCTTGTCGAGATTCAAGGGATTTCCCACATTGTGTGAATTGGTGAAGAAACTTATGTGGCTACCACATAGCAGCGCCACCGTGGAAATATTATTTTCAGCTATAAATAATATGAAAACTAAATTACGCAACAGAATATCGACTTATTGCACACTAAATCCGAAATAACCGAGTGCTACTCATTTTAAGCCACAGAAAGGCAAATGAAGAAATTTAACAAAAATATGTATGATTTTAATAAGGAAAATGAGTCTGAAAATACTGAAGATGAGGCAATAGAGGATGAAAGTGGACAATAATTTTAATTTGAATTTTTTTTATATGTTGTGATCAATATTATAATATAACAATGTATGTGAGCCCTGGTAACTAATAATAGTAGGTGATTGTTTTAATTATATCAGGAAATTATGAAATCTGCCCTTTTTTACTTTACCTACTGTTTTCTCCTGTTTTTTTATTGGTGAGCTGCTGTTTTTTAGTTTCTTGGGGTTGGCAACACTGATTAGTTGACCAAAATACCCACTAAGTTGTGGGTGAGCATATTCATATCAATTTTATTACTTGTCTGTGTATATTAAGATGCTAGTATATATTAAGTAATGCCGTATGTTAAAAATAATTCTTATCGTGATTTGTTATTTTGTCCTGATACGCCTTTCGTAAGTATCCCAAGTGATATGAATCACAGACGGATTAGATAGCACAAAAAAGAGGTAATTTTTATAACTTTCAAATCTTCCAGCAGGACTTCTACATATACTCGAATATTAGCGACCTAGCTGAAAAATGTATACTGCAGAAAGAAGAAATAACGAAGTGCCGAACTATCGGTATTCTACAGAGTTTGAATGGTCGATTCTTTTTGAGTGATGTAAGTTTGTTCTAAATCATCCCTTGTCAATTTACAAATTTTACTACTGTGTCTAGAAGTCGGATTATTCACATACATACCTACCCCTCTTTGCCCATGCCTCTTCAAAATCCTTCTAATTTCAGATAGACACAAATAGTGGACAACACACCAAGCCACTAGTCCAAGTATCAGTAGTGTACTTGAAGTCTCCGCCGCAGTCTACTGTGATTCCATATCCAGTGCAAGTGTTTGGTTCTCTGCAATGGAAGAACAGACCCGTTATATTCGCTAAAATATTACAGGTTGTCCACATTACCATACCAAACATTTATAATTCTCATTAGATTAGTGTACATGATCACCTTTATGTTTATGCTAATACTGTCCATTCATATGTCAGAGGTATCTACTTAGTGAATTAAATAAGGATCTAAAATCATTTATTTAAGAAGATTGTATGTTTTAAAGTTATAAAATCTATTGCCGAGAGTGCTAACAATTTTTTTTTTATTCCATACTTTTGAGTCAAAATAATTTCTATGATTATAATTGACATACCTACTTGTATCTTGCAGGTGCTGAGTGTCACAACAGCCTTAAGACTGAGGAATGCCTTAAATGGAGTCACTGGCACACATTTGGCAAACAATATTCCAGATACAAATGAAATCTCCCAACCTGTAGTAAATAATTATATGAAACTATGATAAGTATTCAAATAAAATATTACTTTCTATGTAGTGTGATTTCATTCTTGCTAAATAAAATTGTTAACTCGATAGATCATATGTAAACTAATAGTTCTTTGATACTTACTTACATAGTTAAATGAATATACTAAATTGTAATTTACATACATAAACTCACGTCAAATTTATTTCGGTTTTGTAAAGGAAAAATGTGTAGAACAATGGCCTAATCCCTCTCGCATTGAGGGGAGGCTCATGTCCAATAGTGGGACGGAAAAAAGGGCTCATTATTAATTTTTAAAAGTAAAATAGTCTTAAATGAAGTTCATTATATAAGAATGCATATTTTTATTTAAACTTAAATACAATAACAATCATGTGATAATTTACAACATTCCATCACCAAGCTCACCCGCACTTTACATTAAACACTTGGAAATTGAATAGAGTATCCTTACAATTTCTGTAACAAACATGTCTAAAAACTAACTGATTAAGTTTTTAAAAATATTTGACTACATTTTTTTGGTACATTTTAATGCAAAATATACATTGCTTGGAATGCTTTTCTTTTTTTTAGTAAACATATTGTAAGGAAACTGAGAAGGCAAGAAAACGATCTTCGTCAAGAAAACAAAAGATATAAAAACGCCGATAATAAAAAAAATATACTATGATGCAAAATTATATCATGTTGATAAGTTACAGGCTCAGCATTAGCACTTGTTATACCGCTATATTATCAGATAAATGAACTACGAAATTGTCTCGACTAATCACATACAAAACAACTTGCGAGTGTTCTGTCACCAAAATATTCAATGCACACTACTCCCAAATCATAGTTATTGAAGGCAATTACAAGAGCAGCTCGCGATCACAAGTGAGTTCCCAAGCAATTTTGATTAACTCTGCAATATTTACAAAGCTGCCGTGATTGTCATTTGATATACATAAGAAATTGCACTGGCTGTACAATTTTATGAGTATTTCATTATAAAATAAACAGCCTTATGTGACCTATTTATGACCAAATTAGTTGCACATTGACTCCGATAAAAGGTCATTAACTCTAAATATTGCAGAGTTAGTATCCTGACGAGAAACACAATCATTATCCATGTTTTAAACCTTATCTAACAATTCTCTTTCTGTTATTATGTCAATTTATGTTTTATGAGCCAGCATCTACTCAACAGATGCACCAACATGGCCAGGCCTTCACATGTAACAGAGAACGTCAGCATTTTGTCATAAAAAAACGCTGCAGCTTGTTTTCTTAAAGTCCTGTCATGTCATGCGGTTGTCCACAACCAAGTTGGTACATCTGCCTTTTTCACATATTGCGTCAGTTTAAACCAGTGTCTTGAGGTCAGTGTGGCGGTGACATTGCCTAGAGCACCCAGAAGTATAGTACGAACACTAGAAGTATCACCGCGCCCGCCGTCACCTTCACCAGCATGGACTTGGTGTTTAAGTATGTCGCATCCTTCTTGTACTTCTGCGACATCATGGATAGGGTCTGTGTTTTCGTGTCCAGCTCTGCAAATAATAATAGCAGTGAATTCAACCAACTTCAACATAAAAATGCCTGTGATTTAGTATGTATGGGTTTATTCTGTATCACGCAGGAATACATAATTTCCTGGAATAAAAATGTCACCTAAATGTCGACCCAGTAGCTAACTCGATCGCCGGGGCGTCATGGTCACGTGCTAGTAGAGCGATCCCGTGGCGCCCCACAAAAGGCGAAGAGGGCGGCGCTGGTTTTTAGTAGGTAGTCCAGACATTAGATCTAGGAGTCCCACATACCCGTCCGAAATAAAAAGGAAAGGGGGTGGGCTAACTCCATGCTAAGTTTCATCAAAATCCTCCCAGTAGATATCCCATGATGTGCAATCAGACAAAATATATGGAACATGTTCCAACTGAGTTAGTACGATGAGTTATTAAAACATAATGCAACTGACCTGAGAGTATGGCGCCCCGCTGCAGCACGTCATCGATGTTCTGCATCATGATGCGCTGCACGTCGCCGAGCTGGCCGCCCAAGTTCGCGGCGGTGCCCGCCCTCCGCGCCCGGGCGCCGCCCTCGGCGTACTGCCGCCGCGCTCGCTGCATCCACGTGTCGAACTCGATGAATGTGTAAGGACGGGTGACTGTGTTCACCTGAAAATTGATCCAGGAGTTTAAGTGGCATGTATAGTGGCAAAAGCTGATGGCTTTTATGACAATTAATAATCATTAGAAGTTAAAAAATAACGGTTTTCGTAGGGTACTTAATTTTAGTATAGAAATAAAATAAATAAATAGTTATGCTATAATAATTATAATAAATAATTACATTGTCACAAGTGCCATGCCAGTTGCCACATGTTTAAAAATAATATCTCTGCAATGCTGAAAGAAGTAGTAGGCGTTTACCCAATAGTCAGACATCTACTAGACTATAAAAAATGGGCTCATTTATAATATTTATTGAAATCAATCATTGGACCATTACACCAACCTCATTTCAAATACCTAATGGGAACCTAACAATGTGACCTATCCCTATTATTGCTAAGACAATTGAGAATTTGATATGAATTTATTTACTATCAATATTCTTTGAAATCTACATGTGATGTAAATTATGTATTGTATTTATGTACCCACCCTCTTTCCGTACTGCTGGTAGAACTCTTGCGCAATCTCCTCGAGATAGCCAAATGCTAGTCGTTTGCTGTAGTTGCGTTCACACAGTACCAAGTAGCAGATCTCGGTTTCAATTAAATAACTGGAACAGATTACAAACTTAATGTATACACGGAATTATACTAATCCTACAATATTACTGATTCATATCATAATGTAATAAATTTTATTTATTACTCAATCATTTATGTTGCTTAGTAATATTGTGAAATTATTTCAAAGATAACATATTAGTATTGAGTTTTAAAAAAAAGTGAGCATTAAAAAGTTCAGAACAGTTACAAGTTTAGAATAGCAGTGAGCATTTAATTTAAAATGAAATGACTTAGGCATAAGCAGCAAGAAATAAATAATAATAATAGGTACCTAGTCATTATTGATTAAAATATAACAAATCACACAACACAAAATATTTGTTCAAACAATTAAATAAAGCAAAAAATAATAACGAAACCAAATATAAGAAGCAGTAGGACTCACTGGAACAGATAGGGCCCAGTTTCGATGGAGCATCGCGTCGGCGACTGGGGGCCTAGTTTTCTAAACAGCATTTTAGCCTGATTCTGGTACTCGAGAACATTGCAGCCGCTCTGCGAACCACCACAGCAAATCAAATTATAAAATTAAAACTAATAACAACGGGAAAATAAATAAATTAGGTGTGGAAACACGTCATAAAGTGGTCACATACGTAAACTAAAAAGTATATTATATGAACGGGTTTTTAGAATCTAAACATGTGTATTATGTATATTGGGGTAGTGATTGAGTATTAGAGGCGTTTTGTACAGTTAAATAAGCAAATACCTGTTCATCTTCTTGCATAGTTGCGGCCAAAGGCAGGCCGTCGACCACCCTTGCTATCATTGTCATTAAAACCATTTTGAGATTTGTATAGTCTCTCACGTAACATATAAAGCAATGTATGTTCTAATCAGATTTTCACATAGCACTTTATTATTTTCTTCTCATCATTGAAATTGAAAAACAAATTGGAAATTTGCGCATTGACAGCTGCAATACACGTCAAGGACTTTGATTTGACATGACAACAACACAACACGTAGAACGTCATCTGCTATCTATGGATTTTGACCATAGACTACAATTTCGGGTGCGTTCTTTTTTTTTATTACGTTATAGGATCTGGATTATTACTTTTTGGTTTAACCCTACATCATTTGGTTCAACATTTATCGCGATCCAGACCCCCTACATCTATTAGCAGGACCACAGATTTTTTTTTTAATCCAAACGCTTGCCGAATAAAGCTCAACGCCAATATTGGATTGCTCATCATTCATCTGGGCTAGCCCATTTTAGGTCCTACTAACCGTAGTTGATAGCGTCGAAATCTATCTAACTTAATTGCCAAATGTCCGACTGAGGTTTGGCAACATTCACTTTGAAAAAAAAAGGTGTGCTGGTTCAAACCCCATTTAAGTGAGATTTTCTGATTTTCATGTGCGAATCTTATTTTCAACAATGATTATTACTACGATATGGTGAAGGCAAACTTTGTGAGGAAACCTGCACGTCTATCGAAAGTCGTTTGAAGTTAGCCAGCGTGGTGCACAATGGCCTATCCTCCTCATATTGGCTACCCGGCCTAGGAGCATGCCTGGTATAAAGTAATAGGCTCACCCATTATTACATTGGGATCAAATACCGTCAGCTAATTATGGGTGCACTACAGTACACATCTGCCTACCCCTTCGGGGATTACAGGCGTGATGTTGTATTACATTATTCGCATAAGCCGGCTATCGTCGTCGTATTGACCGATTCTAGACCAGTGTGTACACGTCAGTGTCTCCAACTCTCTTTGTCAAAATTACGGTGTTGACTGGTCTCAAAATACGGTAGATGGTGGAAAATTACGGCAGACCAGTGTTTGCAGCTAAAATACCCATGCAGTGGGGATGCGTAACGTAAAAAAAAAAAAAAGGTCATTCCTCCAAACAGAAGTAGCAGAATGACCTTTTTTTTTTTTTTTACGTTGCGCATCCCTGCTCTTCCAAACTGAAGCAACAGAATGACCTTTTTTTTTTTTTTTACGTTACGCATATCCCAATGCAATATTGCAGTAATATTTTGCTAAATCAAGTGTTCATTATAGAAATATGGACACGGACGAAATTACGGTAGAATGTGTCACCGTAATAACATGTCTACGGTAGGTGGTAGATCTACAAAAATTACGGTAGATCTACCGTAATTACGGCATGGTTGGAGACACTGGTACACGTACAGCTCACGACCCCTGGCTTACAAAGTAGGTAAGTACCACACTGCCCTAAACGTACCTACGTCAAATGCTGAAGAAATATCACCATGCATCTTAGATCACGTTCAAATGATTTTTTCTTGTACGATCACTCTGTTTTATTCATTACTTTCGACCCAGCAGGCGTTGTCCTGTCCAAATCCCACAGAAAAACCACTTTCAGTTCCTGAAATGTTTCCCTACACAAATAATTGTAGCAATTGTAAGGAACGGTAGTTCCTTAAAGTGTATAACTTGATATCGCGACATTTATGAGCAGTACCTTGTACCTTAATTGGCACTAGCTTCAACTAATCTCTTCATTTGGTTCGACCTAGGCTCCAGCTCGGGGTGATAATAAAGAACAAGATTGGATTTTATTGTGGATATTTTATTAACATTATCATCATGCATCAAATTTATGTGCTAACTCATTTACACTTATAACTAACTATACATAGAAAAATAACTTAACTAGGGGGCAGAAAATACAGTAATTTGTAAAATTAAACAACTAAAATTACAATTAAAATATCGGACTTTAATTTTATAGAACTAAAAGCAAGTATAACGCATTAATCACTGCACGCAACTCTCAGAATAATGTTAAAATTTAAAGCAAATCGAAAGCGCCATCTACTATCAAGTAGCTGAAACTAATATTTCAAACGTTCACCTAACAGAAACCGTTGTAGACGCAAACGTAACAAACCACTCTCATTCGGAATGAATTACGTATTCAATTATTGGACATTAATTTATCGACGACAAGAATACGTACATTGAAATATTAATTAACGATAAAACATGTATCAAGTCTAGGCGACCGCAGCGCCCTCCCCCTCTATCACCGAATTCACTAACCTTCTCATTGCTTTCATGCAAAATATTTTCATATTTCACCTATCTAGCGACACCGACTACTACTCGTACGTGGGTCGTGAGGGTGTGCGTTCGGATCCTTATCTATTTACAACTAGATTACGGGTGCAGACACCGGCGGCCACGACAGTAGACCACTTCCATTCAGTACGTACGATACGTACAGTACGACGGCGACGCCGCGTGCCGATGTGGCGTCCCCACTTGTTATTAATTTAAATCAAATTATGATACTAAGACTAGGCTCAATTTAAAATAATTTCATTAACAATATTTCTCAAGGTGCCGTTAAATTTACATTGAAAATTTAAGTACATTATCAATTAGAAACTTTGATTTTTATTCAACAACATCAATTCGACTATAATTATTTAAACTCTCCGAGCAACATTTTAAATGCCTGCTCAAACATTTTGCCTACCAACCGGTAACTAGTTTCTCACATTGTCGATTAGCATCACACACTAGCCGAATTATACATTCTGAGAGCGTCCACCTCCATCCGTGGTCCATTCATTACCTACTAATTATTTAATAGAGATATATTACAATAAAATTTGTAACCTACAGAACGAAATTTCCTAAAAAGGAAACGAATTCCCGCGCGTGTCGGCAGCGGCGAGCGCCGCTCGCCTGCGCACGCGCCGACTCAGACCAAATAAATAATTAAACCCTACATTTATTTATATTTACAATAGCAAAAGAAGTAGAGCCGAAACGAAAGTTACTGAGAATTCCAACTAGCTATATAAAAATACGATTAAAATTCCACAATATATTTTTTTTCAGTATAATATATAATTTAATCACATGAAACGGCCACTGGTTTTGTTCGAAGAAGTTTGGATACTGAGATCTGTCTCTTTCACCTATACAAAAGTCACTTAACACACTGGTTCGAAAGTTTTTCACCTGTATCGACGGTTGGACTGGTATAATTACATTATTGTTCGCCGCGAGCCCCCGCCCCGCTCCCCGGTCCCTCATAGCACCCATTGTACGACACACGGGCCCGCCTAAGGCTCCCGCGACTCTCGCACTTACACTACGAGCCGTGCGGTCCGCCGCGCACCTCCAAATGATGCTTACAGCCTAACAAATTGATATAATTCATTACCATTATAAAAATATTGCGCACTATCCGCGACTCGAGCGAGTGCGGGCGGAGCGCACGCCTCCACAATATTAAACACGATCCACTACGACTCCTGCGCTTACGCACTCTCTACTCAATCACCAACTTTATTACAAGTAGGTATACACAGAAGGATCGTTTGTGTTTGCATTGAATGTAGAATCAATATATACTCACAATGTCCATGTGAACAAGGCTACATCTTATTCTTTCTTTTACAACTATCTATTTAAAAGTATTATGATTCATTAACATTGGACCACAAATCGTAATTAATTATTAGATATTAATAATATTTATTCAGGTAACAAAAAATGGGGGTCGGCGCGCGTTCGTTCAAACGAAAACACAACAGAGTCGGTAGTGATATGCCACAAAACAGGATGTATATAATTGTTATATACCATAAATAATTGTATTTTGTCTGATATGTCGTGTGTGTACGATGAGAGCGCGACCCCCCCAACATGCTTATTATAAATTTTAAATAAACGAAATAAACTAGAACATGTCCAATTAAACAGCTCACTTATAGTAAAACATATTATAATTAATGCACAAAAATCATTCCTTAACTATTTATTAATTTATGTCAGTTTTTCTTTTATCAGAAACTTGGCAGTAGGTCATCAGTACATGCATAGATATACGTCAACGTTTCATTAAATCAACATACGCTTGTAATTTAATATCATCCCATATTCGGTTTACAATGTTGGATGAGAAAACAATAGAGATAGACTATGCGACAAGCGGCAGGAGCGCGCGCAGGCGCAGACGGCAGCCGGGCCTCGGACACTGTACGCGCGGGCGCCGGCGGGCGGCCGAGCTGCGCCTGAGCGCGCCCCACCAAACAGATTACGGCTACGTCATAGACAATTTCATAATGCTCATATATTATACATAAAGATACATAGAATCAACAGCAGTGAGGTTGTCTGTTTGTAACAAGGTGTAAATACGCGAACGGCCATACCGAGCACCAAAGAAGTCAATATATTTCATCTGAGGATAATACTATACGATGTTTTTGTCATAATATAAACAGCTTTACGTAAATATGTATTTATCATAAACTCTTATGTAGACTATAATATATATACTTATTGCATATTGTAAAGTGTCTCGAACAATGTAAATTGTATATTCATATGAATCATTTGTTTGCGTGTTGAGGTAGGAAGGTCCGATTGCAGCAGTCGACAGAGGAAGCGTCGTCTGACGGTTGAACATGCATATAATATAGAAATTTATTTCATTTACAAACATTTAAAAAATTCGTTTCAACATTATACGTACAAAAGTTCACTCCGTTTCGTTTCCCGTATAGCATCTAGCAAATTGATGTCCATCGGTGATACCCCTAAATATAGGTACTAATATAAACATTTGAGCAATCAATTTCGTCTCTCCTATTTTTGTATAAATATTAAATTCAATGATAAGTTAATATTAGTTCGATTTGAGAGTAATATATCGATAACGTTACATAGAAGCGATCTGAAAAACGTAATGCATGATGATCTGAAAAATAGAATCGAATCTTTAACTATAGTGAAAAACTATGTAGAGCGAAACGTATGTGCAGCCGGGGCGGGCGGGCCAGCGTCCCGCGCCCGCGCCCGCCCCCGCGCCCGCACCGCACCCGCACTCGCGCCTGCACTCGAGATGCCGCCTACGCCAGCGAGCAATCGATCTCGATGATGTCCTTGGGCACGTCGACGAACTGGTAGACGAGCCGCTGGCCGTCCACCTTGGCGAGGATGCCGCGCTGGTAGTAGTAGCGCAGTGCGCGGCCCATCGTCTCGTAGTTCATGTCGGGCTTGTTCTTGTGCATGCCCCAGAGGCGCGACACCGCCTTTGAGTCGACCAGCTTGAATACGCCCTTCTCGCGATTCGTCCACTTGATGAAGCGCGGGCAGTACTCGCGGTCCTGTAGGAGCTTGAGCAGGAACTCCCAGAGGTAGGTGGTGGAGCCCTCGCGGCTCTTGCGCTTCACCCCAGGTGTGGGGGGCACGTCGGAGCGTGGCCTCTTCTTGGGCTTCAGTTTGTTGTGGTGGTGGTGCCGCTGGTAGTCGCCGAAGTCGAATACGGAGTAGGGCAGGTCGTCGTGGGGCAGGGGCGGCGGCGCTGGGGCGGCGAAGTGGTGCGCGCCGCCGCCCCCGCCGCCGTACCCGTACCCGTACGCGTCGCGCTCGCTCACGCCGCCGACTGCAATAATAAGAAAACCATCTGTTAGTCAAATATAACATGGGCATTGACATTTTTCTATTATAGTTTTCCGTGCTAAAATATGAGCTGTAAGTACACTGATAATGTAAATGATGTTAAATGATAGAACTAGGCGATACTTGGCGGAAATCCATTGTTAACCTATGGGGAAAGAGGACCCGACACTGCACCTGCACTGCACCAGTGGTGGGTCCTCTTTCCCCATAGGTTTTAAATGATGTTTTTATTTCATTCCTGTCTATTAGTAGGGGGATTTGCTTCAAATAAAAGGGTGAGCTGAGCTGGAGATATTCGAATCACACTTATATGTAGTTAGTCACAATACTATTACGATTTGCAGCAATGATCTTGTTTATGCTACAGTTAAAATGTGGCCAGCTAAACATCCTACACAATTGTGGGAGTGGCAGAGAGGGCGGCTCTCAGGCGATTAGGAGCTTGTTGCCAAAACTATCTAGCGTGTTTTGATAATAAGGATTTAGTTTGGGTTTTATACTACCGAGACTATGCGTGACAGCAGACTTTGAAAAGGAGAGTAGTTTCGAAGAAATCAAGATACTTACGCACTTTTATCATACTGAAACCCAGCGAGCTTGTGTTTTTTATAGTACTTCAGATTACATAATAAAAACCGATAAAATTCGTATGATTAATTTTATTTCAAAGAGCTTGGTTAAGGTATGTTTTAATTACGGTAAGAAACTTTAACTAGTTCTTGACCGAATGTAGATGATGTGATGATGATGGTGTAATGTGTACGAATCCTGCGAAACTTCAGACAATGCACGCTCTAGGAACTGGATGCAGGGATCGAACGGACGCGTAATACATTCATTTCCTTATCAAAATTCATTTATAGCACATTGCGATGATTTACTGCCCTGTTGTGTTATTTTTAATAACAAGCTGATAGCAGCGGATGGAACTATAAAAAAGTGTAATGGTTTCGCACATACAATGGAGAAAGAGTTTGTACTGAATAAAATATGAAAATTGATTAATTGGTAGGTTTTTCGTTTAATTATTTAGAGCACCGCCGGTATACAGAGTAACCGGTTTCACAATTATATTGTTGTCGAATGGGCTGTTCACAGACAATGGAGGCGTAGTATGATATTTACCATTTATTTAGAACCTATACATAGACACGTAGATACAGCTTGGAGCTCGTAGTTAGAAGACATTTTAACCGACTTCAAAAAGGAGGAGGTTCTCAATTCGGTTGTATTTTTTTTCATAGTAAATGTAGAGGCACGACACGGCATGCCGGTCTAACCGCCCGGTCATTTTCAGGTTCGTTCTTCCAAGGTTATTTAGTTAGATGCTGTCGACGATTCTAATGTCCATGTAGATAGCTTCCTATCCAAATCCCAGGAGCTGCTGGCGATAAGCGCCTGATAGCGGCTGGTTGCGTCAGCGCAGCGCGTATCGGCGCGCGCGCCGCCTTGACCCGAATGCTTCGCGCGCTCGCCCACTCGCCAGCGTTTTCCTCTTCGGAAAAAATATCACAAGTGTCTGTCTCGTTGTCTGACATCCTTGCCTAAACTACCGTTGGCTGTTTTCACTGAGCAATAGATATAAATCTAGACGACAGCTTGGTTTAGTGATTTCAGCGTAGGCTGGTCGGAAAACTGTACCGGGTAGTTGCGGGTTCGATTCCCGCCTGGGTAAATTTCGGAAACGATCTTTTCGTAGTTTGCCCTGTTCTTGGTGTTACTGGGATCGCCCCCAGTCCATTGTACGGTACCTATATTACAAGCGTTGCTTAGTTTGGGGCCATACACTGGGTGTATTCATATGGCGATATTTATTTATTTATTGAAATTAGTCTACATTGGCATTAGACAGTAGTTATTAAGTTACAAGGGTTAATTTGCACTCAGCATTAATGAGAACTCTCTTGACGCCGTAAAGTTCAAATGGGATTCTATGAAAAATATGAAATTGGCGGGTACCTATTTAGCGAATGACTATAATGATTTCGGAAATTTTCTCACATACAATGTCTACAACCTAAAAAAGTATGTTGTAGAGTCACAACATTTGACTCATGATATTCTAAAAAGAACAGTTCATAGTATAGTTTATTTATGCTTACATAACACGAAATATGGTTTGATAGTTTGTAAAAGAAAATATTTTTCCACAAACCGGGCCATTCGATTTAGAAACTTCAATCCTCGCCGCCCATAACATCATCTGGCGGGCTCAATAAAACACTTGTTTGTGTGCGATTACCCTACTTTGCGGGGTAATGATTTACTTGATAGTGTTACGGAGGCAAACTATTGTCTGTCTGTTTGTCATAGCTTTTAAATATTCGGAGCTTATTCGCTGCTAGGTAAAGTTATGAACGATAATGGTACTACTTTTTTTTGGCTTTGTCGTTTAAATTGTTATGACAAAATATAAGTTTATCCTAAAATATATTGTTGTTCTTTCCTGTTATTTAAGTTGGCAGGTGATAATAATGATTACAATTGTCGTGTTGTCTAGTGGTTGTTCGACGAATGCACGCGGCGCCGGGGTCGTCGCTAGTGCGATAACGAGGAAGTAAACCCAAATTTTTGCGCGTTTTACGACGGTAATATTCTTGGGAAAACATTTTAGTGTTCCGCGTAATAAGGTTGCGTAAATTAAAGCGAAATGTGTTTACTGCATAGTAAGAAAGTTTGATTTAAAGTATTTCTGTATTTAGTTTGTTTTTGACTCAATTTTAAAATTACTCTCAAACCTAAATATATCCAGAGACAAATTTGCTATTAAAATATTTTTTTTAATTCCAATGAATTGAATGTGTTTCTGATTATTTTACCACAGACTCTACAGCCACAGAAACAATTCCTGGAGTTTGCGTAACATTTAAAAATAATCAACCACAACTTGAGGCGGGTAATACAATAAAACTAGCTATTTTTGCGTTACTAATTGCGTGCGTTACTAATTTGTTCCATATGATAATTCGGAGCTGTTGTTGTGTCCCGCTACAGGCGAAAGCTACAAGCCCTGTTACAGGTTATGGAGGATCAGTCCGCTATCCTGGGGGTGTTCATTAACGATGGTCATTAACAGCTTGATGGGAATTAGAGCTTTTCTGTTTAATTATTCCTGGCCATATAATTATGAAAATTACGAATATTTTTTGTCGATACATCCGTATTTTTTTGAGTTGTGCGGCGTCCGCGCGACGGGCGCGGCGCTATTCGCCATTTTTCTAATATTATCTAACCCACGCATGTGTTTTCGCGTGGCTTATCTGTGCGGTCGTTCACCCCGCGCACTGACACGTGTCCGCCCAATCGGCACGTGCGCATCGGGATTGTCATATTTGGGAAAGCGCAACAAGTGGCCAATGAAAGCTGAAGTTAATGAATTTTCAGCGATCACAGATTAAAGGTGTTTATGGTGGAGAGTTGTAGAGCATTTATGGAAATTACCTTATAGTTCAATTGGTAAAACTCCTATATACAAGTACATCTAGGGGCTTAGTTGTACGATTATGATTATTTAGTTATGCCCGAACTGTTGATTTTTTCCATGTAAATAGGTTTATAATAAAGGCTTTATTTTGTAATAAAAGTAACTTAAGGAACTAAATAGTACTAAGCCAGTTGAATTTCAGCTATGTGGTGTTGGAGTAAAATGTTACACAAAAATCACTTACTTTGTCAGGAGCTAACTTGGGCGTAACCTATGTTAAATATATAACCTTAAGGCATGTTCTATGTTAGCGAAAACATCCTTGTTTCATAGCAGGGGGTAAAAATACTGCTTTCATCTAATTATGTTATCTAGACCGTGAAAACTTAGCACACTTTGAAATAGGTATATATCAACGAGCTATTAATATAGTATATGTGTTTGTATTGGTGTAAACACCATGGAAAATAGATAGCTTTCGCATATTTGATCGCTTCACGTCAATTATATTAACTTCAAGTAGAACAAATTATCGCCGTAACAGGCAGTATTTATTATAGAACGTACTTCGTGTATCTTCTGGACCATACTTTTAGTCAGTTTAAACATGTATAGTGTTGTTGACATCTTCCTACAAAAGATGATCGGCAACTAACTGTGAAATATAACATACCTGTATATAATATTATAATGTTCCAAGAAATACGTCTACCATAAAATTCCATCGCCGGCATGGGAAGCTAACTAACGCGGTGCGGTGTAAAAAACTCGCATTTTATGCGCTGGCGACTCTATTTTTAGCGCATGCGCCCGACGCATCCCACTGGTTGCGCCGCAAGATCAAGGTTACGTCGGTTTGCGTACCCGCTGCGTTCAGAATGTCGTCTTCACTCCGCTAGTTAAGTTAAACCCTTCGATGCGAAAATAAAATAGCTTAGGACATCAAAAAATCAATTATGTACTTCAATTTCTATATAGTTGGGTTTGTTTTCCCGTGTAGAGTTATAGTTTTACTCCCGGATACTTGTATGCGAACGTTTCGGTTGATGTAGGGGGTGGGGGAGGGACGGCGACCGGTCGCGCGCGCATCCCGCGCTTGCGATAAATGGGTTAACCCACAAACCTCTTGCGATACAAACGCGGCATGCTTACGCGCTCGGCCGCTCCCTGCACTCGTTATTATGATTTTCCCAGTTTTTACCTGCCTCGCCACGAGGGGAGGGAGCGGGGACTATTCTCACATGCAAAAGAACTTGTGATAATTTTATGTTAAGCGTCCAGTTAAAATCAACTTCTAATTCTTTCCATGCAAGAATAAATATGGCGTTACCATCTAAGGTAATTTGCCAAGTATTAGGTATCTAGATATTTCATATAAATTTAAAATAAATATCCCCCCTCCCAGCCTTATCAGTATAGTGATGGATGGACTTTACTGACAAAAATACTGTTAGTGGGGGACATAGGTTTTCACCATGTTTTACCCTCGTGACCACACAATGAATAATATGTACTCCACGCTTGGTTTTGGATTTTATGAAGCGTTACATTGCAAGACCTCAAGACACAGTGAGCTCTTTCTGCGTAGATCGGACCGCAAGTAACAACTAAATATGAGGGTACCCCCGTCAAACTATGACACTAGGACGTCTACCACCTCAGTCCTCCCGTGACCATGGTTGCTGTAAAGCAGCCGAAACGTCGGGAACGTAAAAATAAAAAATAAACGCGATAGAATCCTTAAAAAAAAATAGTTTTATTTCAATGTGTAGTATTCGCGTAAATATAAGAAATCAATATGTCCACCAATAGTACTCATGATAATTCGTATAAACACAGGTTTTGCAAATTAAAAAAAAAATCATCAATCTTCAAATTCCCGCCAAGAGTTTGGAACTTAATATATCATGCATCGTCTGTCATCGCTAGTTGCATGTAATGTAACTTGAGTTTTACTGAAGAGACACTTTGACTTAATTTACATTATTCTGCAAAAAATAGTCAATGACAGGTACCGCTGTAGTTTTACAAAGGTATAAACATATCTTCAAAGCATCACAAACAGATGTTTAGGAAATAAAAGGCGCTACAACAATGGCCACGATAATATAAAGCCTCTATGACGTCAATCGCCAAACACACAAGTATATGACGAGTTATCAGCTTGCAAAAAAATTATCGTCTATTTTTGCCCGCGATAACGAGAATTAGATGATAAGATGCGAGACTCAAGCGCTTCCTCAAAGCAACATACCTACAACATTTTACGTAATAGTTGTTATCAGAAACAGGCGGAAGAGATACTGTATAATCATGATTGCATGGTGCACTAGGGCTGTGAGTCAATATTTGGAGTGGAAATTTTATTACAGCTTCTAAATGGGACGCTTTGTGGATGTCCCCATGGACAGAGTCATGCGGAGAATTGCTAAGGATGAATCAGCCCTGGAGGAGAACTATTTCCCCTCCAGCTATTGCAAGTCAAACGCAGTTCAGCACACCGACAACAACTTTAATAAAAGCTATTTAATAATATGTTGTCCATTGCTTTCCTATCTGTTTGATAGTCGTATTCAATTCTGCATCGAATAAAATAAACATATTAATAAATATCTCGAGACAAACACCAACGGGATGGTCTGTTCTGTTTAGGTGTTCGGTATAACTCTGACCACCGGGATTGCGGTAGTACCATATAATATAGTAGAAAATGGTAAGGTTCTAACTTTACAAGACATAATAAAATCCAAGTATAGTTCGCCTGCGCAAGCTCAGCCGGATGATTCAAGGCAAGCGAGCTCGGAGCTGCGGCGGCGGCAGGCAATGACCAGGAAATGACGCCGCCGGCTGACCTTCACACGCACCCACACACGCGAGCCCTGCGCCCGCGCATCCCTACTTCCCCTCCCGCTTGCTTAGTCGCTCCCGACAGCCGTCTTGCTGCTACGGGATTTCGCGCTGCGATGTATAGCTCATTGTATAGGCTCTAGATATAGACCGGTTTTGTTTGAAACGTTATTAATATCTTTTTCTATTTAATTAAGGGTTTTTATTTTTGAGACCCTTGTCAGTAGAGCTGATAAAGTTCTTTCATCTATTTTGATGAGCAGTCTCTTCAACCTAGTTATGTACACCTTCGACATAACATATCTACTCTTTTCTTTTGCTCATGAAGCGAATTCTAAGCCTTACTCTTCCTTGCGTTCCTTGAATCTCCCATTCAAGATATTTTAATACAGTGTTGAAGATTCCATCTTTAAATAATCCTATAGGAGTTCTTCAAAGATCTAGGCTAAGCGGCTTGAGCTGTGTGGCTGTACTGTATGTAACATTCAGACAGGCTTCATAAAGTATATGGTTAGGTATTCAGGTTATATTTAAACTTACCTAAAGGTACCTTAGTTAATTGTATCCCTGTACAAAAACATGAGGGTTATCATTTGTTGAACAAATATATAACTCTATTATCCAGTGTCATGTACTGTTCGGGGCAAAGTGGAGGTGGACCACAGATAAGTAGCTTTTTATGCAATTTTTATCAAGGTGACATTGCTTTTGATACGGCGCATACGCATTTCCGATAATGAGAATATATTATGCAACTTATTGAAATGCCAGAGAGTTCAGAATTATTCGAAAATGTCCGATATGTTAATAAGTGGTGTATTTTTTTACAAAATTGTATACATAAAGCGCGGTTCTATTTGGTTGCGCGCGACCATACGGTGAACTAGCGCTGCGTTAAGTAAGGTCAGCGCTGCGCGGGCGCAGCGCACGGCTGCACCTTACGTAACGGAGCGATAACAGCTCGGATAGAGGGCGACACTTGCATCGGGGTCACGTGGCCGGCACGCGAGATTTCAGGGGACGTACACAAACAACATCCACAGAAACACACTCATATAGTTGGTGCTTGGTACTAGAATCATATAAGTTAAAACAAAATACATATTACATTTTCAGGTTTAGCGATGCATACAAGCATTGACTTAAATATCTTCCTAAATAATTGTTTATCTAATAAACCATTGACCATCTGTTAGGTACAGCCAGCATCATTGCAACAATGGGATCGCCACGTGTTACGTACCTATATGGGTCTCTGGAATGTGCTGCCATAGTAAATGATAGTTCACAGATTTTATATGATAACGTATAATGTTGCTGTAAAGCAGCCGAAAAGTCGGGAACGTAAAAACATAAAATAAACGCAATAAAATCCGGTAAATTAGTTTTATTTCAATGTGTAGTATTCGCGTAAATATAAGAAATCAATGTACTACAATCAACTGTCTATTTTTCGTCACATGTCTACAAATATGGCAAACTATTTGGATTCGATGTCGTTCACATCGCCCGCGACACCGCAGCCTCCGTAATTCGGCAGACCGGTTCTGTAAACTACTTTTCCTTGTTTAACCGATGTAGTAATGATATCATAATCGTTGATTATGTATTGTAAGTTCAAGTTTTAAGCTGGGAGCGGCCATGTTAATTCTACACTTTAATCTATAGCTAATGATAATTGAAATGGCTCTAATATTAATGTTTCTTTTTATTTGAGTTTGCACGCCTAAGAAAGCTTAATATGTTTATTATTTCTCAAATAGATTTATATACTGAACTAGCTACCATTATCAAAGATTTTACAAATTAAAGTCTAGCATGAAATCTGCATTGCTAGGAATGGCATCAAGAACTATTAGTTAAAACCATTTATTTTTGTATAGATGAAAATAAATTGTAATAATATAGTATACATTATCTGTGCTTATTGAATACACGAGTGCGTGGTTGCGAAACAGCCTTCGCCCGCGCCAGCGCAGGCAGCGGTCCGCAAACAGGGCGCTTTATTTACCCAACTGTAAACCACTGACGCCATTTTGCTTAGAATTAATACGAGAGTTAAGATTTCCGGACGGAACAGCAAAAAAAAAAGTCTATTAGGTAGGTATTTCAAGTAATACGTACATTACACGTATGTGTTTGTGGCAGAAATTATATTATTCTCTGAGCTGATACATACAATTAGTACCTACACGTGTTTCCTAACATTGTAACCCTACTTCTAATTAGCCTCGATAGGAAAACATAATATACCAGCAAATAGTGGGGAATTCTACACCAATCTAGATCATATACTCAGGAAGCCTAGGTACATATTATATATTCGGATAAACACCTATAGGCTAGAAGGCGGAAGCATTCCAACACAGGCAGCCACGGATTTTTTATTTCCATGAAACTACTTCAAGTATCGCGAATTGGTACCAAATTACCAACTGTACTAATTAATACTTATTCATTATAACTACATATTTATATGTACTTACGGTAAACAAGAATATTAATTAATGTCATACGTAATCAATAAGCGGGTGATCTACTTAATCTTTTTTTAACTATTATCTGAAGAAATAATTCAGACGGAGAGTCACGAACATTATATTGAAGCACATAGACCCAAGCCTTTAATTTATAAGTTTGTATAAATTAAATCAAATATACCATCGTAATTTACCAAACGTAACATTGCACGTGGGTTAGTGAATAATAATAGTGGGCAAAATAGACAATTAATTTGGTAAAACATTGGTTCAATGGAATAAAAACAGCGCTAAGCGAAAAATAAAATACCCAGATTTAAAAAAAATGCACTTCGATATACGATGATGAGACAAGAAATTCTTATAAGAACTCCATAAAACTTTCCACAATTCGGTTGTGAATGAGTGTTGGCCTAACAATATGATATTTATAAAGGGCGAATAGGATTCATGAACGCGATATGAATGATAACTACACCAGTGATTGCCCAATTTTTGACACAAAAATGTTTTGATCGTTTGTCTATTAGATATCTAAGTGTCATGTTGTAACCGTACGTACTTAAATTTCAACAGGTTATAATTTATTTCTCAACAAATGTGTAGATATCGGATAATCACTTGGAAAACACAAGTTAAGATAATAATTTAATTGGTATTGTGACGATCACAGGTAAGTATGAGCATTATTATTCTGGTTATGATTCGATATTAAAAAAAAAACCTACTAGATCTTGTTGTTTATAGCTATACTACACCGGCGAAAGAAAGGGAACCTAACATTATTTACCATACCCTGGCACGAAAATACAAATCGTGTGCCGGTGGCGCCATAATCAAAGACAAAGAGAATATTTTTTTAAAGAAAAAAAACACTTTTTTATTTGTCACTGTATAGCAAATAGCTCATAGGTACTCGAACCCGTCCGCCACTGCACAGTATTTGGGCAGACGATGGTTTATAAACGTGTGCTCTTCATGCCAGTTGTCGTTCATTATCTAAATGGGAAGTTCCTACTTATCTGAGTGGCATTTTTGTCTCCTACGTAGCGGTCGAAACGATACTAAAGTGTTTAGTTGTGTGATATGATGACGAGCAACACGAAATATTTTGAAATGTGATCATATGAGTGTTACATCAGATACATAATATCAACAGTAGGTATATTTTCCAGGGACTTTTACTTCTTTGCAGTAGATTTTGTATCATTATTAGAAGAGTGTGGATTCGTATAAAAATGATAAGTAAATTAGTGTTAATACCACATACGTAAAAATCTTTTTAACTCTATGGTATCCATCGGTAGTTTAGCTGTGTTCCCAAAATGATTCGTTAATAAGTTCCTTTATAGGAACTCCCATCTGGTGCCGGACTCAAATAGCTCAACTCCCACTGTTTCTGTGGGAGTCCACGCCAATGACCATCTAGTAAGACCTACATGTTTCCCGCGATAGGTACGGCTCTTACACCCTTTTCCAGTATGTAGTTTTAGTGAAACGTGCATGATTCCAATTTGTTTAGCTGTTTGGAATGTCGCGAAGTTATATCAAGGATTGAAACTATTACGTTCGGAAGACCATTGGAACAACGAGGCAGTATCTACCTATCATAATGTGTATCTGTAATGGCGCATGACATTAAGCATACAGTAAACATTATGTTACCAGGAATATATAAGTTGAGCGGAGTTTAAAGGTGAGATAACACTATCTGGAGTTATATTTTTTGTACCTACTGGCCGGATGCGTTTATCAGTGCAAAGCGAGTGAGTACTGTTTATTTAGGCTGGATCGATGCACCGGTGCGTTGTGTAAGGTCAGTTAAGATGAGTTGACAAGTCCAATTGGACACAACTATTAATGTTACGGCTTGTATTTTATTTTTTACGTGCATGACAATTAGTCTATGCTTGCTTAGTAGGTGAGATCATTTCTTATTGCATTTCAATAGGAACTTTTAATTACGCTTTTTCATTTTATTTTGTGCACCTTACCTAACTATAATATATTTTTACACATACCTAATAATATATTTCACATAATATTTTTTTTACATACAATTAGGTTATAAGTTCCTTCGCTCTCATATACTATTTAAATTAAAAAAGTCGCAGAATAATATTAAGTCTGTGGTCGCGAGTTATAAAACAATGCAATTACAATGTAGATAGAGTGCGCTACGTACTTTTGACATTTATCGTCTCTCCCGCTCTACGCTAGTGAAGCTACCGTACGCTAAAGTCATCGCTCATTTTGTTTGTCGCTGGGCGATGTTATCGATAACTATTATTGCCGATACGACCTCAACCTATAGTTTGGGACACGGCGAAGGTGATCCGCCGCGCAGTTCGTACACCCCGAGCTTACGTAAATGCATGCAACTGTGAAAACATTTTTATTTTATTATTGATATATTTGTAAGGGCGCGTTCCGTGTCTCTCGTTGACGTGATGTGAGATTGATTATTGTTTTTGCGTGAAATGGAAAGTCGCCAATAGGTACCTATAATGTTTATGTTAAAGTTTTTTGATTTTCTGTACCTACGTATGATCCACCATTTCATCTTGATATAAGTGACTGATTCAAATTTACTATATTTTAAAATATCCGGGTTCATAATATCTACATTAGGCATCTTTAATGCCGGGTCGCACAGGCCCTTCTTAAAATTGCATTGTTAAATCTGGTGCTTATTTTTTTATAATCAAGATAACCCTTCCTTATTGGCGAGCAGACTCAGTTTTTGTTACCTACAACCTTTATTAAAACATAAAAAAAGAAGCTCGGATGATTGAAGATATCCTTTTCCTCGTTTGAAAATCATTATCCAGTTCTAAATGCAAACGAGTGAATATCATAAAACCGGCGAATATTTCGCTGTATGCGTTTACTTGGCGAAGTGGGGAGGAAGGAGGAGGCGATAGACGATGGCGGGGGGAGGGAGGAGGGAGCGCGGGTGCGCGCGGGGGGCGCGTAGCTGCAACTGTTTGCGCGCGGCGCAGCGTGGTCAATGACACGGCGACATTGCATCAACGCGCGAAGGTCACACCCGCGCCGCCCCGCGCCCCGCGCACTCCGCCCGCCGGCCCCCCGCGCGCCCTCTAACGCGTCTCGCAAATTCCTACACTTCCTTGCAACAGGCCGCCATATTGGATCAATCATTCTCCTTGCAGATCCTTTATATTTCATCACAGCTGCATTGAAACATGGTACATATCTTTTATTGAATATGTATAATGCCCACATATTACAAAATAGACACAATCAATAAAAATATTTATTAAGTATGCTAGTTTGTTCTTAATTTTTCCTGTGACATTGTGCGAGTCAAGATTCACGGCTGGTCGTTGTCCTTTTCGTCTAATATCCAATTACCATTATCAAGGTGTTATTTAAAACGGCGATTGACCATGGATCGTATTCTAATACCGAATGTGAACGTTCTAACATGTTTTTCATGAAGGATAACATATATCTACCTAGGTGTTCATTAGTGTTTACGTGTTGTATTGGTAGGTATTATTTGTTATATGTGACCGTTTCCTTCCCGAGGCTGACTCATAGGTACACATACTGTACTTACTTACATAGTTAAGTCGAGAGTATCTAGGTAAATGTATTGGTTGCGAACTGTTAGCAATAACACATACAAACAAAGATATAGACGAGAATAAACTATGCTGGCGCGCTGTCAGCGATTTAATGCACGATTAAAACTTTTAAGTTTTGAATATCGAACTCCTAACCATAGACTTCTAATCAAGCAATGGGTTTTTATTACCTAGCGTTAGTGTCCCCATGTAAACGGTTCGGATTTATGCTACAAATCTGGAATAGATTGTATCTCCCTGTGCCTAGAACCACTGTTACCTACAGAAAAAGAACATTGAGGTACTCTTTTACGTCTTCAATATTCGGATACTAGTTTTTAGGGTTCCGTAGTTGAATTGGTTATTTCGTGACGTGAATTAAATCTCCTTTTTAAATTACCTACTTAATGTAATTAATGTTGTTCACCGCTCAATATGTTAATGAGTGCATTGTGTTCCGACCCTTGAAGGTGCCACATATAACCTCTTTATAAGTAGGTAAGAAAAAAAAATCTTAGCTAAATATTATAAAAACTTATAAAAGTCCGTATGACTTTGTGGTTTTCGACCCTAACCACCGTGATTATGTTTGTTTTATATCGAAAAAGACATACCTAGTAACATTGAGGCAAAAACACAACCACAGAGCAAATATATATAACTAAAAAAGTAAAAACAGACATTGTGATTGTGATACACAGTTTTATTTTATAGGTACCTATGTAGTATGTAGGTGGGGTTTTTAGAAGTCCTAGATGCAGGCGTTACTTGGTATCATAAACATATAGGCTTTAGGCTGGAAGAAAGAACATACTGTACTCTCTACTTTGTTGATCTATTTTTTTTTCAATTCTCCAAGCATGAAAACATTGTATAAATCCTTGCGTACTGCCTCGTGTAAACCGAGCATTATTCGTAAACAAACATAGCTCGGTTTACACATTGCGTGCGTGCACGAATTTTCGCCATCCGCTCATCTCTAAAATCGATTTCCGTTTATGATGACCTGAATACATATAGCCAAGTCGTGTACATAATGCACATTATATTACTACATTACCTGAATACTTAAACACAACGTGAATTTGACTACTTATTTATTTTAACACTTCTTACGAGATGAGGAGTGCCAGACGCAAAATAACGCGGAAGTCTCCCGGTGTGGACTGAAATGCGAAATGATCATATAATTCCGACTAAGAAGATACCTACATAAGGTCTGTAATTGTTTGTCAGTCTGTTAGTTTACCTATTCTCTGGGCTCGTACGAAATTATAATGCGAACACCCGAATACAGTTGTGTTTAAATAATTAAATCAAATAATCTTTCCAATGTGACCCGACCACAGGGAAACATTCAAACTTCATGTTTATTTTTAATTGTTATGTATGATATTTTATACAGATGTAACCAAGCTATGTCTTGAATATTAAAAAAAAGGGAGAGCAGGCTACTGATTGATAGAACGCCATTGACCCCAAATTAAATGTATTTATATTGTTTGCCAGATTGTTGGAACATAACTCATAACAATAAAACCTATTTCAACGGGGTGTTGGCTATTGGATAGCGTATGATTAGACTTAGATAGGGTACATAACATCACGGTATAACTATTTCCGGTTGAGCTCCAATGAGTTGAGCGCGCTGCAAGCAAAAGCCAGTCCTTAATTTAGTAAAAATAAATAAGATAAGCATATCGTTTCCGTTTTAGATATAACAAAGATTATGAAATTTTAATCGACTTAATTATGCGTCATTTGTCGTCAAGATGATGGCCATAAAAAGCGGGTTGAGGGGCGGACACTCCGGTCAAGGCCCTGCTGATTTCCATCAAATGTGTTGCCCAACACGACCCTGACTCGGAACCAATCAGGCCGGAACGAGCCGTGTTTTTCTTCACTTAATTTATCAATTTACTGATTATGATAGAGTTTGGTGGCTATTGTCATACGTAATTGGGCGGTAGGGTAGGGACAGCACATTAAGTCCGGCACGATAGCAAACAGTTTTGATACTTGTTCAAACTTGTAACTAAGCTGCGCTCAAGGAAATATCGCAAACAAAATGTTTTTGTTCGTTACATCAGCCTGCAGTTTCTAAATTTGACATTGAGTCGGATGTAATGATTATAGCAACTGAATTGAATGCTATCAGTACTCACTGTCGAGTTAAGAAAAGTTTTAGCGTTGCAGATAAAAATAGCTTCCAACTCGTCGGACGCGATACCGATTGCGAAGCCAGGAAGTTGAGCAATGTATTCTGGTACCTAATTAAAATATAGACATAATGCGGCTAACATTACACGGTGGGGCCGTTACGAAAAACGTCCGCGGCCCAAATAACCCGCGTCCTATATTCCCACGGAGTGTCGTCGCCCAGCATTGACACCGACGCGATGCTCGCGTTGAAGCCACGGTTTTGCAATAGCGTTATTCTGTGGAATCCGGCGGGTTGGCACCGGGCATGTGGGGCGCGCGTAAACACATTGCGAAACAGCTGAATATCGGCCACTTCTAGAAGCGCGGTGCAACTCGCGGCGACGCGTCTATTTGTGCAACGCTATGCGACCTAACACTGACCCGGTTAGGCCGGCGACGCATAAACACAAGGGTAGCGAGTGCGAGATCGCTACTGGCCGTGCGATAAATCCTCCCGGTTATGTCGCTATTTATAGTGGTGGGGGTGAAGCGGTCCGTGAAGGGCGAGCCTCTCCCGCTCCGGGGACGAGCGGACAATTATAAACAGCCAGGAAATCATTGGAGCGAGCATGTAGGCCGCCTGGACGCGGCGCCCCCTCCCGTTTATTTTATACCCGTCGTAAAAGAACCGTGTGAGGTTTCCGGATAAGTGGAGCGCTGAGATTCCGCTGAATCGGGTCAGGTCAGATTTTCCGTATCCACGATTCGATACGCGGCCGTTACACCGTGTTGCGTGTATTTCGGAAGCGGGAAGATGGCGGCGGTTGCGCCACTCAGCGCGCGGAGATGGGTTGCGAAAGCTCGCGCGCAGGAAGCCGCATGTGAAACGGAACGCGCGAAGGTGACGCGCGGCCAGAGCGCGCCGCTAACAAACCACCAGTGATTCACCAGCGCTCTAACGATTAATTGCGGTTTCCCTGAAAATAACATAACATACGTACCACTGCCCTCGGGTCACGTACGCCAAATTGCAACGTAACGGGGATTCACTATGTGAATTCCGGGATAGTAAGTGGTTCCTTTCGCTTTCGGCGACGCGTGCGCTGCGCAACACTCAAGGTCGCGGGCCGTTCAACTCGGATGCGACCGCGGTGTTGCGACACCGAAATATGTAATTGTAGAGGAGTCGAGGCGCGTTTGGCAGCGGCCGCGGCGCAAGTGGGTCGCCGCCGGTTGCGCAATGCTTTTTCGTACAACAGATGGCGCGCAACGCGTCTTGCGTCTTCCATAAACGGCGACGGTACGATACGTACGATTAAAAACAAAGAAATACATAAATGGTACACGTTTTTAAGGTTTGAAACCGCGATGTAATTGCGGCAGTGATCGCATAACTGAGTTATGCTGGGCCGTTGTTGCTTAGGATGTGGAGGTGACGTCACCGGCGACAGTGCGTAGCGACCGAACTGGGACTAATTGGAATCTAATAGGGAAAAGATAACGCGGTTAAACTTATGACTGTATCCAATCGAACGAGCTCCATATAAGACATTGAAACAAATTGAAGAGCACACACTGGCTCGCACTAAACGATCTCGACCCATTTACGCTGATTTTCATACTAGCGTAACATCAGAAAGTGGGTAAATACTTCTTATCACGCTCATGTTTCCGAATGAATCAGAATGATTGATTGTCGATCACTGGGCGCTAGGTATGTGGAGCGCGGCGAATATAGCGCGAGGATATCAAATTGATACTTTTACAAAACACAATGACACTAACATCAATTCAAACGTTGTTTTTGATGTGCTATTGGAATGTGATATTAAAATCTATGAACGAACAATATTTACAAAAAGGTCAACATGGAATTATTTACTACAGCAATGTGCTTGAAAGATGCACGCGTAGTGTCACCGCCATGTCGCATGATGTAAGATAGTAAGACCATTTTGGAAGTTCGCGAATGTCAATAATAACGTTCTGGTCCCCCAGCGGTCGACGGCGACGAGGCGAAAATAGTCGCCAACTATTAATACGAGGCGAGCGCTAGCGCTGCACTGCCCTTGAATTGGGACGATCACCTCGCGCACACTCCCGCGCACTCGCACACACGCGCCCGCGCCGCGCGCTGCCACATTAGACACGCATACATGCGCACACGCTTATCGCGATGCACCGCTGCACAATACACATCGCGCGAGCATTTTCATTTTCGTTTGCAAATGTCACATTGACGTTTCTATGTTTACTCACGACTCGCATAGCTCTTATTGCATCGCAATTAAGACGAACATAAGTTTTATTATGAAGCGTTCTATTTATTCGTTTTGCAGCGGGAAATGTCTCATCGCCACGAATTACACATTATTTGTTGGGAACCGTAGAAAGTTGCAATAATGTTTCAAGCTTAGGAACAATTGATTTGACAGCATTTTTATTAGGTAGAGGCATAAAGTAGTTATTTGCATAATTATAATTATCATATCCTGTCAGTCGATCGGTCGTGAGCTCGAAGCAAGTAAACGGATATATAGATTAATGTCGTAGGCACGACACGTTCCAGTTTTTATTTGTTTTCATTTTACTTTAATACTGTATCCGGACTCCGGAGCTGATGTTTCAACAAATGATTCTTCTCTTGCCGATTGGTTTAATTGAAGGTTAACATAAACTTATGAGCTCACTCCAAAATTGATATTGAGTATAACGTTGTACGGGCTGCATACCTACTGACTTGGTAGTTGACACAATTCTGTACAACCGAATCGCATTCAAAATCAACTTAGCGTTCGCACGCATATGAAAATCACGTTTCGTGCTACCTACAACAGCAGTTTGGCAATTGGCAACATCTATTCAAGGTTTCTTTTGTTTTAATTAAGCTAGTTGAATCAAAGCTTAAGTAAGACCCGAATACTCTGAATTCTTGAAAGGTTTGTTCAATTAAGTCTAATAACTCAAGACAAAATCTGACGCTACTACAGGAATTCAGGTTATGATTTCACGTCTCTATTAAAACACAAATGGTTTACTTAAATCACAAGTATTAAAGACTAGGGATGTAATTTCAATAAAAGACAGTTTTTAAGTTCCAACGGGACGGTTTCTACTGGTGGGAGCTGGATGTAAATCGAACAACACATACTCGCACATTCAGGTTTGGAGTGCCCGATCCGAGTAGGAAGGTCGCGTACGTTTCGCCAGAGGCTGACAATGCCGCCGCCGGCACCACCACCGTTGCCCAACATTTGCGTTTGCAACACCGAAATTTCGTGTGTGCTGCGTTACTGCAATGGCCGATTTACGCCCCACAGCAGCTGTTCGAATACGAAAGAATTGCTTCCATAACGTATCGTTTTCCTGTTAGTATTGAGAGATAAGCTCGTCTGTTGTTATTTAGTCAAGGATGAAGTCTAGAAAACAAGTGAGTCATCAGTTGCATACAGCTAATTTAGAATTGTTAGCGTAAAGAGGTCCTACTGTTTTGTCTGGGGATTTCATTCATACTTATTTATCACCAAACGCTTGTAACAACAAATTAGTCAATGCTAGGGATACATAAATGTGCTCGTAATTATAAGGATTGTCTAGTGCGGTTTGGCCGATTTATTTTTCAAGACAAATTATCCTCATTACGAATTTTACAAATCCCTAACAGTATATTATGTTCACGTACACAAGGGCATGAGACGTCGCGTCGTTTTGTTTCCGTCCAAGATGGGATTGTTTGTTCATCCATGATTGGCGAGTGTGTAGGTATATGCTCCAGATTAAATCATATATTCTTCTAATATGCCACGTTTTGAGCTAATTTCTTGGCGAGATAAAGAAAAAAAACCCGTCTTTAGTAAACGTCGTTTATCGCCACTATGATTCATTGCCTGCACCTCTATAGGTCACAAGACAAACATAATATATGTCTTCTGAATAAATAAAAAAGACACTTCGATTATAATGATGTATGTGATAAATGTTTAATTGATAACATTCTAGTAGCTGTTAACGAAATCTATTATTTTTGTAAAAATGCTTTGGCTACGTGTTTATTATTAACGTGCTGTAATTTTGATGATTGTGATATCGCAGGTAGTTTTGTCTGCGTTTAATTGTGTCACCCGACGCGCTCATTAGAATATATCTAGTGTTTTTGTACATCCGTTCGTAACAAAGAGCAGTCGAGGAATTCTGACGCGCACACCACCAACAAGGCATTTTTAAAGCGCAACACAATCGAAAGTGGTCGCTTTGCATGCGCCGGCAATCGTCGCGAGGGACGCGTCGCGCATACGGCTTGCCGGGAGTATAGTTTTTGCATCTTTATATTAGGAGCACTGACCTTGCGCAATGTCAAATAGCTAAAGACGGGCGCGCGGAGCGCCAACTCGCGATAACCGCCCGATGCAACGCCAGCGCCATGCCAACTGGTTCCATCCCCCCCCTCTCGTTTTATATCACGGAAACCAACATCTTTAGATTACCATCGATAAAAATTAACATTTCTCGGAAGAACTATGTAATGGATGAGGAAATTATTTTCAACTATAGCTAAATGTGGTGTCATTCGTAAATCCTGCGATTTCATATTGTTATGTATTGCACGCTTTATCCGTTAATGTAAATAACGACCTATTATGACTAAACTGCGCACTTCCCTTGACTTGGTGTTGTCATAGCTTCGTGTTGGTTTCTCGCACATTGAAGTTTTATAATTAGTGTTTACGATTTTAAAGAGCTCAAGTATCCGATGTTAAACGATCGTCCGGCAGTTGGAAGTGCAGCTCAATTAATTAATCGCTTTGTTTTCGAAAAAAAAGCTTATGAACGCGTCGAATTTGTTTTTCTCGGGAATCGCAACAATTGCAGCAGTGAAATAATGGCGTATATAAAAATAATATGTGCATTTCATGAATCTCGCTGTTTGGGAAAGAAGGCCAATTGGCCGGCGTCCAGTGTGCAGTCAACACGCCCCCGGAAGTGCTCTGATAATGCTGTGCTCCGCATAAATTTGGATAACGTCCGGCAAGATCATTTGTCACCTGAGACTCGCAAGCGAGACTAAAATAAGACCAAGTCAATCTTCGAGAGCCATACATCGGATCAATAAGCTCAACTGAACGTGGGATTGTTTAGCCCTAGTCGTATAGACAATAAAATTAAGCACCTAATCAAGTTAACGCATCTGTCAATAATAAACTTGCGGTATTCAATATTATTCAATGAATCTATTATAGCATAATTCTTGGAAAATGAGCAGCAGTTTATTCGCGTTCAAGCTAAATAAAATGAGTACCCGCTAAATCATATATTAGAACGGATAGACTAGCTGCAGTTTAAATAGAACATTATGGTTATAGTAATTAATGTTCTAAACTTACCAAGAAGTTGACATTAATACCTATTACATTATTGTTATTACATGGGTATACCCCAATGTAAGGATAAACTCGATTCTTTCGCAGAGTTTATTTACTTTAGGTATATACAAATAATGTCAAATATAATAAAACTAGATCCCTTATCATAAATTGAAACAATAATTATTCCACAATGAAATATAAGATTATTTTTTCTAGTGTCAAAATTAATGGGTCGCGGTTTACCAAAATGCTGCGCGAAGACACCGATGTAAGGTGACCTTCCGGGTGGGGCGTTCACCGCGCGGTCACCTCCAGCCTCGCGCCCAACAATGCAACACTATTCGACTATTTTTATTAATAAAATATCCATCTTATTTGTTTTCATTTAGAATATTTCGGACACTGTAAGTCGAGGATGTGACTAAAAATATGTTTGCAATGACCTTGCTTCGTTTTAAAATTACAATGTTACTTAGTTGTAGGTGATTTAATTGTTTTATTACTACTTACTTACCTACCGAGTAACTGCCTACCTTTTAGTCTCTTAAATATCTAGCTACATGTGTTTATAGTATAGACAATTGTAAGTCGCTGCTCCGATTTGTGAAAAATTGATTTAACAATAAATGGTCCAATTTTGTTGTATAAAACTCTAAGTGAAATAATTGATCCATATTCCATTCGAGTTATATCTAGAGGATTGTAATTATATGCAAAAAGTTATTATGAGATTCACTCACCAGGTGGCCTCGGATGCGCCGTGACGTGGTGCTGCAGCGTGTTGGCGATCTGGTGGTGCTGATAGAAGGGTAGGAAGGGCGCGTGGAAGGGTGCTGTTGGCGGGGGCTGCAGCCGCGCCTTCAAGTCCTCGGCGGAGCCCGCGCCCGACGACGACGATTCCACGTCTGAGACGCCGCTGTCCGCGGGCGAGGGAGGGAGGGAACCTGCAGACAAGAGTATAAAGCTTATTATTTGTTCAGATAGGACAATTATTCCCTCTGTATTTCCTGAAGAATGTTCGGCCATATTTCGCAAATACCTAATAGGAATGTCCTTTGGCATTTACCGGTTCACATGTTCTAACCGGTGCTGGATAATTTTGTAAGTACGTGCTTAGTGCGGATATGCAAATCCAGATGATTTATGAAAGTCAAACTGAAACAATTCTACGTCTTAATAATAACTCAGCTTAAATAGGTTGATTAATTGAAGAGATAAAAGGAGTAATCTCCATACTTTTTTTACAAAAATAAACCGTTAAAATCTTTAAGAAAGTGTCTCCCTCAACGCGGTCATCTGACATGCATATATTTGCATCAACCCTGCAAACGCAGTGACCTGGTGTTCCCGACCCAACGGTCACTCTGTGAGATTGACCGTTAGAGAAGCGAATTTCTCAGGTGCACTTGCATCCAACCTGCGTTTTGATGAATAGCCCGCGGGATTGTCATGCAAAAAATGCAGTGTTTAGATAATTTACGATTATGCAGATGCGGGGTCGAATAGGCCGAGGGGGTTGATTTCTGCATTACAAATGCATGTTAGCATAATTCGGAATTTTAAGCCACCCTTTTAGGGTTGCGTTTTGTCAGTGGTATGTGTTGTTTGGTCACTTGACGGTCTTCGCGATGTTTTCATCTTATTACGGATGGTAATTATTATAATACATTTGTGTTAAAGATATTGTTGTGTGCCATGCAATACAACAGGTATGTGACCGTTACTGGATGCTGGGAAAATTATTCTAAATGACCGAGATTTATTTGAATAGTTATTTGAGAATTTCTGTTGGGAACAACTATGTAATGAAGTGAACGTTTTGCATGATATGGCTGGACCGACATTGATAAGTGTATAAGCTAACATGTTGTTAAGGCTAGTGGTCGAGCAAGGAAATGGATAAAATGTTAGTCACTTATTCTGGACAATTTACTATACATTTACGAGTATGTCAAGATAAAATTTCAGATTTCTTGAAAAAAAAATTGAATAACAAATGGATGGAAGGGCCGAAACTTTCTCATGTTAACCCTCTACTTTGACGAGTAACGGTTGTCCGGCATATTTAAATAATATAATCAACATACCAGTAATAGTAGAAAGCTATTCATATTTCCTCGTGCATTGAAACTATGCCGGGGTATAAAGTGACCATTTGACCGGTGCGCGCCGGCCGCTGTCCACACCCCTTTGTGCGCTTTGTTAACCCTTCAATGCCGTACAATGCATGGGAATCGGGAAGCGTTGCCGGACATCGCGGGGCACACGGTCAATTCGACCATTAAATAGAGAACGGATTTAAATATGTCCAGAAATCATTTTAGAAGAATAAAAATGTTAAATCTTTGTCCGTCGAATGTAAGTCAAACGAGGTTGTATTTTAAGCAAAACAATTATGCGCCTCAATCAAAGAAATAAGACACTGCGTTAGGAGTAATTATGGAAGCTGCAGTTTTAAAATTGATTTTTAAAATAACAATATCATCTAAAATACAGATCTCAATCCATATCAAGATACGCTACATATCAATTTAAAACATATTTGTTTTAAATTGACCAACATCACTCCTGTATTCCCTGCAAAGGTGGGCAGACGTATTATTGTACACCCAGATCCTGATTTCCGATACTATAGGGGGCGAACATATCATCATTTTGTGGGGATACCTCCAGGGATACTAAATAACACTTTGTACAAGTCGTTAATCAAGCCCAGAAACTTTTAAGCCTTCGGTTATGCTAGACAAATGAAGAAATATATAAATAGATTCTTACTTTAATTAAAAACAAACATATGTTTCTTTCATGAATATTTTAGCAAGTATCCACTGGCCAAGTAACATATGCATACTTTTTATACAATTCCCAAGACATAAACAAAGGGAATTTGGCACCCCATCCCGGTCAGTTGACACGTCGGCCGCGAGTGACCAACGGACAAAAATGGAACACGGAATACGAGCCCATTGTGCCAACCCTTTCATCTCGCGTATCAAAATAATAATAAATTAACTATAAATAATCGCCGCGGTCTTATAGACCCCGGGCCCCGATTGTCCCGGATCTGGTCTACCGGTCGGCGAGGAATGCGGTCCCATTAGTAAAATATCACAATGATGACCCCCTTCCTTAATCGGGCCATCTTTATGGACTGACCGCTCTCCATCGCCCTTTGTCCCGGACGGCGTTAGACCGTAATCCGGGACGACGTCTTAGATTCTGCGACATTTTTGCATATGAATATTATTGTGCGGTAAATAATGTATTCTTATGTAACGGATTTAGCGAATAATGTACGCTACACGTGTGGAGTTCCCGGCGCATCGATATAAATTATTATTTTTTGTCGCAAAAAGACAATGTTCACATGAGTCTTCATTATTATCGTTGTTTATGGTTTAATTATATGTTGCTGATGATTCATGAAAGCATTGCTCCTCCCGCAAAAGTAATATTTTAATTATTTAACTATACTGTTTTTGATTATGGAAAACTGACAAGTATTTCTCAATAAAAAAATTATAGCCAGAAAAGTAATTTAGTAATTTGACAGTGTTTTTTATGGCATGTTCCAGGTAGTGCCCTACGTATATACGATATACGATAACTAAATCAAATATGATATTTTTTTAAATGCATAACTTAACCTATTAAAAATATCCTGCTCTATGAAAGGAATATAAGATAAAACATCGAGGTTTTTTAGTATCTTATTCTCTGTGTATGTTTGTATATACAGCCTTATTACTCTTCGATATCAACATGATTACTCTTAAAGACACCGCTAATCATTTTTACTTTAATCTTTTGATTGCTAATACTTAGGCCCTAAGTCTTAGGGTCTCAAATGCTGAAAAGTAAAGACCTTTTGGAATTCGATTATTTGGAAACCTTAAAACGATTCTACTTCTTAATAGTATAATTTCGAATCATAGAAGATTTTTAAAGCATGTAAATGAATAATATTTTGCTTCCATGTCCAAAGGCGTGGTGACCATAGACGTGTTTCCTTTGTACGTACGAGCCATTATAATTAACCCTTACAATAATTCACCGATTGCAAATCGGCTCTACATTCAATACTGACCGACAATGGGTTGCGTTCGCGCACCCACGCGTGACATTCTAATTTAAAAGTGTCAATAGCTCCGGAAAGCCGCCGGGACGAATTGAAAACATGAAAGGGACACAATAGCACGTTAGAGCGAGATACCGACGAGATTAGCGCCCATTGTGACGGATGATGCGGCAATATCGCAGTGCAAGGTGCAACGCAACCCATTTTGCGTAAAAACTCGGGTATTTTGGCCAAAATGTGTTACTAGTGGCGCAACGTGTGCAACCATCTGCGTTCTTCAATTGTTTGGTTAGGACGTTCCATGTTTGCGTAGACGTGGGTCCTAGTGACCCGGTGACGGCATTGTAAGGGTTACGCTTTGAGCGGTGCCGACGTGCATTTGCAATTACCCATTTGGTGAAATCTATATGGGAGCTATAACAAATATATATGTAAGTTTGTTAATGTGTCAATCCCTAGCTTGGTTTGTAGGTGCATAGTTGCACTAAATAGTTATTTCTTTCCACAAATTCAGATTATCATTAATCCTTCTACTTGAACAAAATTGCATGTGCACCCAAAATAAACACAGTTCAACATAAAATGACCGAATCATGACCCAATCCTTCAAAACCAGCGAGCGTTACGTAATTACATTCCTTTATGAGCAACCCTTTCAATAAATATGATATATTGTGCAAGCAATCGAACCCCCGACAATCCACCCGCGCGATGGGGGGCTAAGTGCACATTTTGGGGGAAATGCACCCATGCAAACTGGACATCTGCGCGAAATGATGCAAAGGGGTGTATGGAGAGTGAAAGTTGTGCAAAACTATCAACACAATAATATTGATTTACGTATTACGCGACAGTATCTTGAAATTATCTTTATTACTTGTATTTAAATTAAACACGAGTTAATTTTCCAATTAAACCCAAAGTGGGTCAAGCTTATTCCTAAAGAGATTTGCAGTCTGTAGGAAAAAATAAATAAATCAAATGTTAATATGAAAATGTCGCCGAAACAGCTTTCGTTTGATTTCAAGGACTGATGGAAATAACTAATTAACTAGTGAAGATTAATTACGAAAAAATACTCAAGTTTCGAGTTCTAGATTCTTGAAATGGATATTTGTGACTTCGAAGTTGGTGACGGGACTAATTTCAGGATCTCAGCTATCCCATATAACGATCAAGGTTTGCTAACTTTAACCTTAATTATATTTAACTAATTAAATGCGTGGGACTTTCGTGATCTCAGACTTTAGTTAGGTGCTTGATATGAACAATTTTCTGAAATATTGGTTTTGCCTGTGAGAAGAAAGCTTCATTTCATATTATAACGATCATTATACGAGTATACGAGTGTATGCTACATACGAAGGGGTTGTTCTGGGCTATTAGATGAGTGTAATCTTTCGGGCGGCCCAACTTCTGCGGTCTCCGGAGAAATGGTGCGAACGTCACGTCTGCGGCACATTTCGTGTGTCTAAACCGCCTGTCTAGCCGTCTACGTGTGCGGGGGCCCGGGGTGTGCGGCACTGTGCGTGTGTGCGGGGCCGGGGGTCCGTGCGTGCGTGTGCGTGCCGCCGGGGCGGGCGCGGGCATAGGGCGGCGTGGCGGCGCGGTCGTGACATTGGGCGGGCGGATCAGCTGACGGTCTATCGATTGCCCGGCCCGCCACTTCCTCTTTGTTCTTTATGAATTTTTCATACCGTGTCCGCACTGTCGTCGCTAGTAAGTTTTGTTATGACGGCTGGTGATCACGGCTTTGTCCGGAGACTCCCTAACTTCTTTACAGCTCTACGGAATTTAGCGAGCAACAAATATTTTGTGATGTTTTCAACAATCCAATTGTACACATTTTCTAAATAAAGGACGTACAGTCCTAGAGCATGTTTCCATATAGCTATGTACCTCATGTAGTCGTTACAATACGAGAAAGATACCCAGGTAGAGCTTGGTGCCGCGACGCGAGAGCTTGCGACGTGATCCCTTTTTATGTATTAGAGTTTAACTTAGTACACATTGTCGGCACACGGCTCGCCCCGCATACACGCCGCTATCCTTACAATAGACATGAAGTAAAAATATATATTCAAAAATATTTGCAGATTTAGTTATGTAGCATCGTTAGCTTGGCAGTTCACGCTTGGGAAAATAGCTCATAGTTCAATACCTTATACAATTCTACTCGACTATGTAAGTCGCTGGTTGTTTGCACAACCAGCATACGCTGAGTGGAGGCCGATTTGTGACAAGCATTTGAGCGTCTACCTGAGGTGATGCTCAAAGATGGGCTGTGTTGTGTGTAGTGTTCGGTTGTATTTGTCACAAATAAATGTTTTTTCTTTCTTTTTCTTTCTTTCTAACTTAACTGTTAGAGATGTCGTTATTTCATATTATTTTTGATACGTTAAAATTAATCATCCTTCAAATTTGAGTTGTGTTCGAGTTTTCAGCGGTGATATTAGTGAAACGCTGGGTTTGATTCAGTCTCTACATGTAGATGTATGAATAACTAAGTATATCTTGTCTTGAAGAGGGGCCATAAAACACCAACAAAAAAATCAAGTTTATTGAAGGCAGCCGAGGACACATTCCCTTTATTATTTACCCGATGTCCGTTACAAAGTACCGTCTAGGTCTGACTAGATATCCGACGTTCGGATACCTTGTATAGTAATAAGGTTTCAATAACGGCATAGTTGCTGTAAAATTAACTGTTATACCGTAGCTAGTCCTCTTATATCAGAGATTAAGATTTTGTTGAGTAAGTATCTTATGGCTATTTATACAAAGGAGTACATGAGACCGGCTTATTTACAGCTGGAGTGTTAATTAATACAAAGGCAATCAATCAAAAATGTTACACTACGTGAATTGTCATAGATATAACAACTTAACGAAGCTTTTAAGAATCAATTTTCATCATGTTCTCCAGTTTCCTTATCCCGTAAAAGTATCAGTATCAAACAGCTTTGAGCAGCAGTTCATAAGGGCCATTATTCATTGCTTCCCGTTATTAAAAATATTGTAACATATTAGATTGCGACTGAAATCCTTTGTTCAATCGACGACGACTACCGACGTATATGTCGATTATTTTTAACTAAAACATCTTACCCGGTGCCAGCAAAGGCCTCTATTGCGTCAGATGATGCGAAAGGTTACGACCATCTCTGCTGCTATCGTGACGTCATCGCGAACCCTCGCGGCGGTTACATTTCGTTACACAACGGTGACACGGTACACATAATAAAGTTAATTAGTCTATATATAGCGCGCCGGTAAAACAACTCGCGTTTAAGTCATCGTCATACTTGACGTTGATTAAAGGTGCTGATGTCAGTAGGCACTCGGTTATTACAGGGTGTAAGGGGCATAATAAAAAAACTTTGGGTAAAGGTTACACTGAATGCCTATAATAAGATTATAGAAATAATTTATGTCGAAAGTCATGGGTTACATGTTGTAATTTTTGAACGCGAAGTGTATCGTTAACAACGCGATCAGAACACAACGTTCCGCGCGATACCCGACGCGTGCTAGTGACGAGCGCCCTCAAGCGTATTGAGTTTTAATGTAAATTGCAGTTTTAGGTCAAAATAGTAATTATAGTTTTTTTTATTTAATAATTAGTCATGTGTACAACTCATATAAAGATCGACGGAAAATTCTAACTATCAGTATCATTACAAAGCCACTGACATCCTGTATAATGAGCCCTATTCATTTTAAATCTTAAACTATATTTTGATTGACTTGATAAGAAGTCCTAAAATGGATTGGATTTCGATTTAATACATTCGAAATATAAAAAGTCGTTTTAGCTTGAATCGCAGTTAGGCAAGTCTTTTCATGATACGGTCATATTAAAGAAGGTAGGTACAACACGTGATTTGCAGAGGAAACCCTAACAAAGAAAAGCAGCAGTACAATAATTACTTCATATTTCGACAATTACATTGTTTCGACATTTCTCCGCTTCAGAAATGAGCTTATATTGTGTGGTAACGGATATTAACGGAGAAGTGGACAGAATATTGGATATTAAATATGAATAGGTACTGTAATATCATGTTGAAGAAAGATTCGGTTCATAGTGAGGCACTCTTAAGTACCTACTTACGTCAATATTATTATTTTGTGAAAGATTATTACTTTCAAAGAACTAACCAATTAAAATAAGTCTTAATTTAAGCTTAAGTATCGTTGCAAACCGCACTACAGTAACGTTTTTGACATGAAATTGCAGATAGGTCAACTACTGTTTCAAAAGGATAGCAAGCATTCCTACTTGATCTAAGCTTGCATTGTATTTGAAGCCTTTTATCACATAGAGTTGACTCAAAATCAGTGTTTCAGTGTGTTAGTTGAGCGTGTCATTGATTGCACACGGGGCCCAGTAGTTGGTTATTAAGACGGGTAAACTTACCCGTGTTGGGCGCTGTGTAGAGGTGGTGGCGGGCGGTGGGCCCGGGCGCTAGCAGCAGCAGCGCCCGGCTGAGCGAGCTGCGGGCGCTCAGCGGTAGCCCTGCCGGCTCGCCGTCCACTGCAACAATAAAACAACACATATTAATCTATATACGATATGAGGCCTAGGTAGAGGGTAAACATTTCCAAACATAGCGTTATAAAAAAAAAGTTTTGGCAAACAAGACAAGTCCGTATTTTATTTGTCATATGCCTGGTCTATTATTTGCAGTAGAAGATAAACACTTATTCCCTCCCAAAATGATTGCTGATGGCGCACCGTTAAACTAAGCATTTCATATTGTTAGTGGGAGACGCTATTACTAACAGTGCCTTGGTATTCCAAAGAAATTCAAAAAAAAACTAGTATTTAACATTAGCTGTAACAAAGCCCTTCCAAGTTTCGGCAAGGTTGCTTTTCGGTTACAATAAGTGCCAAATAATTCTATAGAACCATTTCTTGTCGTTGAGCCATCAATACGGGCCGGCACTAACGAGGTATTACGGGGCTTATCGCAGACTAGGCAAAGCGTGACGTAAGCACTGGATTTTTTTAAGAGTACCTTGAAAAGGGTAGTTTCTTTATGAACCGATACAGGTCTGACGCGCTAAAGCATTTGAGTGGCCGACATAAATTGAAATGAGTGAAGTTTCTTGTAGCCGAGTCGTTTATCAAAATTTTACTCGAGCTTAAACTTGTAAACGTCCCCCGAGCTTCCCCCTTCCCTCGTCCTCCGCACTGATGGTAATACATTCTGGAATGAGACGAACATGCTGTATCTACCCGTATTCCGTCTGACTTAACCCTTTGTATTATGTATGAACAACAATGTTGAGTGGGAGTGTTCTGGATAGCTCAGATGTTCTGGAAACTTATGCAGGTGATTTATTATTATGTTGGTACCTAGATCTGAGTGTTAGATATCATTAATTAAATTAAACTTCTTGACTTTAAAAAATTAAACTAGATAATAGTAATTGGATCAGGTTGTGCCCAAGGGATGTACCTAATTAAAGTAATTCGATTCTAATTTGCTCAGTAATTACTTAGCTTTTTGTTTATTACTTTTAAACATGGGTGCTTAATGTCTGGGACTGATTTGTTTGTTAACATTGTAAGTAAAACTCAACGAGTGTAAAATATATCACTTTGATTACCTACTAAACATAATGTTTTACTGAATTGAATGGTGAAGCCATTTGACCGCATCAATAACATCGTTCCCTACGTTTCTATAATAGTATAGTTACCTAATTATAAATGAATAAAACTCCATATATACAAATTATATCTATATAATACTTAGATTTAAGAGGTGCTCTACAAAATTTAGAGCCGCGTGTTTCTAGGAAATCCCATAAAAATCGATACATACAATATATAATCTGGATACATCCCGGCCAGACGCTTCCGTGCGCCGACCTTGGACCCCCCAAACCCCCTAATTTATTCACGGGCCCACCTGTTGTCTCGTTCTACCACCACCCTGGTAGTGCGCATGTTTGACGCATAGAAAGGGACGGGTGGAGGTTTCCCTTTCGTTTTCCAGGTCGAAGTGTCTAGACGGGTGAACTCTTCGGAGCGGCGGTCACGTGGTGTGATAACGGGTATCAAGGGTGTATGCAAATCATTCATGGCAGCACGCGAACGCTTGCATGCTACTGATTCCTTGGGATATGGAGTTCTGATTTTATATACCATGTACTTTGTTTATATTCATGTATAAATACAACTTTTTTCCGTCTGTATAACTATTGTTGTAAAAGATCTAAACAAAATATAATTTTGATAGAGACAGTTGGTTATTCTTAATTATTCTTATTGCTTATGTATGGGCCTGTCTTTATGTAGCATACTGAGCAGTTAGAGAGTCCGAGGGATAAACGATTATTATATCCATACATTATAATAATTAGTGGTAAGATGGCAATTTCCTTAACTTTTCCCCATAACTAATGATGCTATAAATATGTCTATACAATGTTATGTTGTTATTGTTTACATTTACTCAAGCGAATGTGTCATGTTTAATTAGCGTGGCAACATTTCGCTGTGCACTTTAATTGTTTTTATCAAATAATTGACTCTAAACTCTCGATAATATTGTGGTTTGGGAAAAACATTTATATCATTATATAATTTATGACTTGTTTATATTATTCCTCGTAGTGATAAAGTGCATGGATCAAAATAGCCGTTATGTCATCTAATTAACTTTCAATTTAAACTGTGAATAGACTTATTAACCTTGTTTAATTATGTGTGCATTGTTTCTCTTTATTAGGTATACATAATGTAATATAATAGTATACATTTATTTTAGAAAAGCCAACCATTTTATACTTACAAACAATTGTTATTAAACGAAACACTATGTTAACCCTATTAGCGACGAAAGTGTTAAGATATTCAATCCGCGGCCCGCCCCAGTTTCATCTAGCGTTTTATTTATCAACACGTCGGCGAAATGTAAAACAGATGCATTGGAAAACAATAGTTGTCTGTTGGAGAGATTAGTTCGGGGTTGCACAGAACCACGGTGAAGAACTAGGGTGGCACGAAGGTTGTAATATTGAGACAACATGTTGACAATTGACATAAGTTTGGTTGCCCAATTTTTGCATGTATTGGTATATCGTATATTATATGCAAATGGTTTTGTTGTAATATCTAAGATAAAAATAAAATCGCTTTATAAAATTCGTTTCAAACTCAAAGGGATGTAGTGGTGCCGACAGCCGGGCACGACGGACGCGGGAAATACCTATTTGCATTATTCAGAAGCACCTAGGAAGACGATGCATGCAAACTGCCTTCCCCCAGCGGCGGGAGGGTACAACGAACCCTGCGCAACATATTTTTAGGGTACAGAAATCTAATCAGGAAAATGCATTTGTTGGAGAAAAGCGGAGCCAAAGTGTTGTTGAGAGTTGTTTGAGATGGATGCTGTGGAAAGGAAAATACGAAATGTTTTGGACGTTTCATTATTGTATACCGATGTGTATAACAGTGTAGTTTTGGCGTCGCATTCAGGCCATTTTGATTCTTATCTACTAGAAAATAATTGTGTAAATTCGACAACATCCAGCAGACGGATATTCATGTAGGGTATCAAATAATAAATGAATAGTCTCAACACTATAGGCACGGAGCTTATCCGCCCAGAGTTGTTTAGATCTAGTAGAAAACTATTTCATTTCTTGGTCAACTACGGCACTCTGATTGTCACATATAACTAACTTGTATGATATATGCACTGTATGTTCCACTGTAACATACATACATCAATTCAACCACAATTATCATCCTTTCCTCATCGCTTCCGGTCATCACCAAAACAGGGAATCAGCAATTACACATGACTAAACAGATATAATGAATGTAGCCACCGCTTATTAATGGTATTGTTACGGGCATTCATATTATTCACAAATATATTTGGATCTTTCAGGTTTCAGGGTAGCTGAGACTGAAGTTTTTCGTAACTTACGAACGAATCGAATATGTTTTCGTTTGATAACAAAAGCTTTAAGATCTTTTTAAGGCCTCACGGCGTCTGATATATAAAAGATGTTAATTCAGCGTTGTATTCTAGCGGCAATCAATAAGCCTGTATCCGACTGGTGTGAGTTGCCAGCGCCGATAAATAACAATTTGGGTTACACCCTGTAGCTGTGAACTAGGCCGGCCGGATGGTCGGAATAGCGAATTGTTTTAGACTAAGATATTTTCTTATTAACAATCATTGATTAGTGGTAAGTATATGTTACATATATGCACGTAAAAACAGAACGATTTGAGACCTAATCAATTCAAAGATAGGGTTTAAAAAAAGTGGCACATAAAGGTTCCTATGTTTTCTAGCAAATCGGTTTAGGGACATCCTCTAGTCACATCCCCAAATCCAAATCACTATCCAATACGGATCAACAATAACTTAACAACTTTTGAATTACAAATCCAATTTCGAGAGCGTTCACATTGCACTAAAATAATTACTAATAAAAATATGTAGGTACCCGTAGGTAAGTTTATGCTGCTGAAATACCGAGCTTCCTAAACGAAAAACGCAAGTAAAGCGTGCATTCCCCCCACATGCCATATTCGCCAGTAGATATAGCCGGCACCAGGCAATAGGTAGCAGGGGCGGGGTGGCGCCCCGTGCATTCACCTGCACCCCCGCCCACCCCAGGGCATAACTTATGCAAGTTTGTTAATATTTCAGCTTCACAAGGAAAGTGAAAGCCATTTTCAGTTCAAACAATGTCGTGGATAAGTTTGCGGTGCCCCTTTTTAATTAGCTGACGCTAATTCGCCTTAATTATTTCGCTTGCGGCGCTCTAGGGATAACTAGTTGATTATATTACACAAGATTATTAAGAATTATAATAAAGACTATTAATATTGCCCCTGCGCAACCATTGATTTTGGCGTGAAGTTCGACGCTTAAAGGTCATAGCGAGATGCATATGAATATAACACTCAGGGCTATTATGACTTTGATAATCGGATCTGTAGCTTCGGAGATTATCCCTATCAACATAAAATATATTATTATTAATTTAATATATATATTAACGACAAATAGTTAGATAAGCTAATATAATATATGAGTAGGTATAATATGTGTTCAAAGTTCTTACTGTATGAATCAACTGCAATAATGACGTTTTTTGCCGGTGGGTTTGACATTCATTATACAAAATTATATATAGCCTTTAAATCACAGTTTTTGTGGTGCTTCTCATCAGTAACTGACGTTAAATATGCTTTTATGACGTCATTTTTGCTTGGTAGGTAAAATATAACATAGGCACATACATTATCAGCATTGGATTAATCTGTGGTTGAATAAACCCGCTTGTGTTTTAACAAGCTTAAGCTTGTGTTTCTCCAATTATTAAGTAACCGTAGACAGTTTTCTAACTAACAAAGAATGCATTTTTCTACTAGATATCTAAATTTGTGTTAAAGAAACACCTCGGTTGAGTTGTCCCTTTTAAGGTGGAGTACAAAGAATATATTATCTTTGATTCCAGCGTCCGAAAACTAAAAGGATGATCCCAAACACGTCAATTAATCATTTTAGTAATAAAGTAATTTGCGCGTCTCGTAAAATACGCATTAAATGGTGCCAAGTTCAAAGCTCATGTTTTAAAACAAACATAAATTGTCTTTTTTAATTATTTCCTGTCGCCTTTAAAAAAAATATAGCGAATACTTTTCAAGTGTATTTGTGCAAATGGCGTTTCTTTGTGTTTTGTTTTAAAAATAAAGAGTGCTAAAATTGGGATTGTTGTGGATGTCAGCGACGACGTGTCGTCTCTGCCTGAAGTCGGGATGGCATTCGAGAGCACCTCGCTATCATATAATTTAATTAAATCTACAAAATAGCCATTTATTGTAATGAAGAGAGAATGAATTTTGTAGCTATAAAATATGAAAAAGTTATTATTCCAATTCTCCTTTTTAAGGAATTGCATGTTCGCTAAACCGCAACACGGAATCATTGATGACGATTCGCACTCGTCATGGTTCCTGATGATGCTCACGTTTCTTCATAAGTCAGTCCGGATTTCCCCTGGCCTTTCCCTTGCAGCCGTATCGAACCGCGAGATGGCGCTTTGCCAGTGTCTGCCAACGACTTTGAACCGTCTTTGAATGGGAGTACTAACACATTTGAAGAGGTATTTTCTCTATGTTGTGGTATTAGTCTGAGTAAGGGCCCGATGCATGCACAAGGCACTTATCACGACTATGTGCGTTTAATTCGGTATTTTTTTTTGTACCCCAAAAAACTAGCTATGGTAAATGATATCATATTAACATTTATAGAATATATTTCTCAAACATTACACGATAACTATAACTATCTACATACTATTATAACCTAATTGATAAAGGGGTTTCCCAAATTATAAATCTCACGCAACTGCACGAAAATAAACGTACGTTTGCACAAAATTTCCTCCAATAAATTAACCAGATCAAATTTGGATGGTTTTGTTGAAAAGAAAGTATTCTGGTAGCTTATTGCATGTTTTTTATTGAATCATTTATTTAGTTTTGTTTTGGCACGGGCTAGCGATGGGAATATATTATCTGTATTCCAATTCTAAAATGGTCAGCCGCGGCAAGGGAAGTGACCGATTGAATGGCACAATAAAATTAATAATATACACGTGTCTGCATGACGTCATCAAGGAACTCAACATAAGAGAACAGAACGCGTCCGAAGTCAAATGACCTGAGTTGTCAGATGATGATGATGATTGATATATATTTTGATACTAAACGTGTTATCAGATGGCGGCGGAAAGGTACAATTAATACATTATTAGTATAACCGTACATATTGAATTACATTATTACATTATTATTACATTGACGGCCTGATTAGCGCAGTGGTAGTGACTCTGCTTTCTGCGCCGAGGATCCCGGGTTCGAATCCTGGTAGGGACACGAGCTTTGTGTGATGAGCACGAATGTTTGTACCCGAGTCATGGATGTTTAATATGTATATAAGTATTATATACTGAGTTCGCCCTCAGTCCATTGTACGGTACCCATAACACAAACGTTAAGCTTAAAGTGGGACCGTATAGTTGGTGTGTTCGTATGGCGATATTTTTTTATTTATATTTATATTATAAATTAATGGAACGATATTGAAATTTTGAGAACTGTAAAGGCTGTAAGTATACTTGTTTTTCTTTTCTTCTCTTGGATTCGTCTCATATGTCGTAATTCTCTTAAAAGCTTTTGACTTGTACCGTTTCTAAATCATATATATTTATTGAGGAAAACCACCTTAAATCTCGCGCCGTGCACGCTGAGGTCACTGCATAAGCAGCACTTTCTTTGAATAAAATGATTACTCGTGTCCGCCTATTTTAAAAATAATAGGCATACTACAGTTTGAATGTTATATTTGTGCGATACAGGTGATAAGATTCAATAGCTCGCATTTTACAAATGATACTATGTAGTTGCTAAACGGTCTAGCGGTCGGCGAAGCCTATACAATGGAAAATCGACTCTTTATCCCTAATAATAGGGTCAAATCGAGATTGACTTGCATTTCGGCAAATCTCCGCCGAGATGCCTGACGTCAGAGAGTAACATCCGGGAAGCTATGCTATTTCCAACTCAAGAACGGTGACCGGCAACATGACCCCCCATTGATATTAAAAGTTATGTGTTTTAGGGGTCCTGGTAAAATGGTCCTAATGCTTGTGTAGCGAGTGCTACTTATCGTCTATGCGTGTGTGTGTGTGTGTTGAGCGTGTGTGTGAATAATAATGACTCACTGAACTTAAATGTCGCTCCGATATTGGTCAATTTGTAGGTATTAGAAAGTGGGCGATAGGCCGTGTAGTATATAAGAGCAATTATGTACGTGTTATCGGTTACATATAAATGTTGTTTACATCTATTTTAAAACGTACAGTTGATTGAGAGCCTTGAATTTTCAGTCTATTTTTACGGAAATTATTTCCATACAAAACATACACCTGTCAACACACAACTGTACTTATATACACACATATATAGTATATTACGTGAATCCAACATGAGATGGGTAATGAGAACGCAACTTAGGAAATAGACTTGCGAAGAAGAAATCGCAGCACCGGTCTATAATTGCATCTATCCGTCCAGAGCTCACTGCGTGTACTGAGATTCAGTTTAGATATGACAAGAGAAGTATTTTGATGATGAGGTAATTTCTTCATTTCAATACACAAAATTTTCATCATTAATATGTGTCGGTGCGACCTCACAGCAGCTGAAACGAGTAACAAACGAAACTACTTCCGCGTAACTGAAATAAAACGCCAACAGCTATGTAAATAATTGATTATTTTACAAATATTTTCATGAATATACACGCTGAATAACATATTTTATTATAGTATCATTATTTTAATTGTTACATATATATGACTTTCAGTGGGTTTCGTTCTATAAAACCTACATACAGGGTGCAACAAAATTATGAAATCATATTTCAAGGGTGAATGTACTCATAAAAACGAAGAATGTTACTACGAACTTTTATTGTTTAGGTAGTGCAGTTTGCATATTACAACAACATGATACGTAATTGTTTTAAATAGGGAAAAAGACACTATCAAAATCGGTAAGTATTTGGGATAACAAACAGGAATGTAGGTACCTTTATGAACATAATACTAATTAAATTATGTTTGGCGTGTAAATTAGTATTTATTTAAACTCGGTTCTCCCGCATCAAACTGGTATACTATACGATCTACCTACCTATCATGTATGCTTAGCTAGTAAAGCCTACCATAATGTTCTATATCGATCGAATAAATCGATTGCTTTTACCGTAAAATCGATTTGGACACCGTCACACGACATACCATTGATCCTTGACGATCGCATTTCGATTTTGGTCACGCTGCGCACACGCACGTACTCGGTAAATTGATGGACTTATTTATATTCAACGTTAATTAAGCGACAAGTTAATGGTTTTTCCCTTCTATTGTCAATATATTAATTTCCAAATTATTTTCAGGATATTTATGTAATTGTTTTGATTGTTTAGTTTTCCTGTCATTTGCAGTTCTATATTTGAAATTGATTATTATATGAACGACGTTCATATTATGCACTAAAGTAACTGTAATTAAGGCGACATCTACGTTAGGCAATGCGAATGGGATAGCGTCATTTACATTCAAGTGTATTAAACAGCGATGGAGTGAATGCTTGCGTACTTAGATTGATTCGCCACATTAAATATTTGTTATTAGGCAGAAAATCTCAGTATCAATACAAAGAATCTTACCACAGTCGAGAATGATAATCTAGCTGATAAAACGAAAATAATCTCAAAACATCTTTCGTCAGGGTTACCGTGGCCTAACCATAAACGTGTAAGAAACAAAGTGATTTCGTCTTTTTACGAGTATATACATAGACAAATTGTATATGAAGACTTTTTTTACTGTTATCAGTTTATGATTATATTAATTGAGTGAAGTAATGTAACAATATTGAAAAGCAAAAAAAAAAAACTAAAATACATTGTATGAAGTGGAACGCAGACCCACGTGAAGGGGCGCGCCCGCGCCGCCGCGCGTGGTGCCAATATGGCGTCGGAAAAGCGCGGGCACTTTCCCCAAGCGCGGGAAACGTAAGAAAGTGGCCGCCGCGCGCCGCGAAATGGAAACCGTTGCGATTAAAGCTGATAACACGTTTATCTGCCAACTTTAATAACTCAATACACGATAGAACCATGTAGCGTTACCTAGGGACACAGCTCTTTAGTTTCACAGACCAGCCTTAAATTACAGACGACCTTTGAATCATTGAATACCCTTAGAGTGACAAAGGAATTCCAAGAAATCTAAAATGCTTACCCCAATTTTTTTAAACATTCAGTCGCATATATTTATTTGGGAATTGGATTTCGGTCAAAAAGTATTTCAATCAATATTGAACTCAAGCCAATATTAATAACCATCTCAAATTAAGTTTTTTGTTAATATATTTTTTTGCTATGACGACATCTTTGTGATGCGAAAAAATAACTCCACCTTTTTCGAGCCAAAATAGAATCTTTCGGTTACCCCAAGTTACACAAACATGACAATGAGCAACAACTTGTATATATGTGTCCATGTAAGCGTTTATGTAAATTAAACACGCATTATGCGATGTTACGCAAGTGTTTCCGAATATCGCTGTGAGTCATGCGCGTTCGCCACAATTGTATCCAAAAACGTAACGTTGATCACCAATCGTTATGTTAATGATGATCCTACGTAACTATCTCATGGGAAATTTAAGGCCGGTAGCTATTTGTATCTTAAAAGGATTTAGGATACAAATATTTTAATATAAGTATTGTAAAGATACATAATACATATATCAGATTTAAGAGCGAGTGGTATAACGTTAATATATCACGCTTAGGTATATAGTTATTAGGCGCTTGTTGTTTTCCTGTAGGTTACAAAGTTCCTTGATGAGATAAGTGCGCAAGAGTTGTTTTGGTATTTGGTATTGATATACTTAACGTGTTTATAAACTTGAATCCAAGCTTTATAATATTTTTATAGAGGTGAGAGTTAGAAGCATTTTTTTTAGTACAAATTAAATATATTTTTGAGTGCAGCAAAAAGACTGACATATATGGAACTGTCCAAATATATGTCAAAATTCCAGTAAAAGTGTCGTGTTACAAGCGCACAAACATACGAACACGGCAGTTTATATTTGTGTGGCGAGTGTAAGTGGGTCAGCACACGAAGGGCGAGATGCGCCCGCGATCCTACGCGCGAACAGCCGTTCACCGCTCCAGCTAGTGTTGGACCGCTCCGGACAACGGGATGTATCGAGACCGCGAATCGATGACGGAAATAGAACATACTTTAATTTTGGCATAAATTTATTAGAATAACAATAAATATTTGCATAATATTAGAGCTTCGTTTCCTAACATCTAAATTAATTTGATTTGCAATCTTGATCGCTTTTTCCATTAATTAAAATTCATAAATAAGCAACACATTTTCAAGTTGTTATAAATCTGCACGAAAAATACTCAAAGCAATTGTGTTTTTTTTTAATCTTAATGTTTACATCTTAATTTATTTTGCCGAGATTTCGTTTATTTTAGTAAAATAATAGTTTAATTTCGTTACATCAATCGTGCCATGATACAATATAGATAATAGTGTTACAGACGATTCTGTTTCGCAAGCTATTGTTCATTAGTCATGTCCTAAAAGTTGTTGTACATTGCGATAGGATTTTTTTGGGCCAACCTTGTCTGAGGAAACAACAGGTTGGCCGGTGTACGTGCAGCCTCGAGTGCCCGTTAATTCGACTCACGGTCGCGGTTAGATGTAAACATGCCTTTATAATTCGTTTGTTTTTTGTCTATGACCATTGGAACGTCAGTGGAGATCGCGCGGTCACCGTACATTTCATGCGTTCGTTGAAAACTGCATTCGATAATTTGTTTATTTTTAAATCAAGTCCGATACCGCTGTTCTAGAGGCCGTGACCTCATTTGAACTCTTCGGTGTAAAATACCCAACAAAAATAACCTATGATTTGAATCATCATCATTTATCAAAACTATGTTAAATTAATGACAAATAATAAAATCTTTTTTTATCGTCACCACAGTGTATTGCATTAATAGTAGCCCGCCGATAAGATGCTACTACGGACAGATAAGCTTACTATCACGATTACAAGCACACTCGACGTAGGAAATAAGAAATCGGGACAAGGATATTGGGTCGCTATAGATATAACATTGTTTGTTTCGTAAATTATAGTACACGTGTAAAATGTTACAACATCGACGCGGACCGATTAAATTAACCGGAACGGGTGAATGAAAAAAATGGAAAACCGTAAAATGTGTCATCGAGAAGGAAATCGCGCGTCACTAGCTCGGCCATGTTTGGCGGTGCAACGCGCGAAAGTGAGATTTAACGCGAACGGTGCATCGTAGCTCCCTTGACCCGGTTGCGCCGCCCCCGCCCCCGCCCCCGCCCGTGCCCCGCCGCACTACGATAGTAAACCGAACACATAGATACTCGTCTAGGCGAGAACTGCATCGAACCGACTCGCGCTCCATGTGTGCGACAACCGTATTAATAGACCGCATCATGACCGATGGAAATATTTTTCATGGATGTGATTAGAAATATTATCGTCTAGTATTACGACATAATATGTTGGTAGGTGAAAATATTAGGTCGTTCTCGATTTATTTGAGGTTGAAACGATTTATTAGCGCTGGCGGTAATTGGCGGATCGTGATAATGTAAAGGAAATGATTTCGAACCGGATCCATTAGTCGAATAGTTATGGAGGCAGAGCGGGTGTGCCGTCAGCCAGTATACTCGTAAGCTCGGATCTATTAACTTTACATTGAAATATTAGCTAAACGAGCCCAGCCTCTACATATTTTATTGGCATTTGTATGCGCTCTTAGAAGTATTAACGAAAAATATATGTTTCCTTTGTATAGATAATATATTAGAAACCTTAGTGGCGTAACGGATTTTAATATATTTATTTAGATAATAATCTTCCTATTACATACTCTTACCCAATAAAATTAACTATAATTGTATTCAATCAAATGAAACATGCAATTCGATTTAATAAAGTGCCATAATATTGCAATGACATAATTTTTAACTCAAAAACGGTGACTCGAAAACCGGTAAACTGTCATGAACCGGAAACGTTTTACAATCTCTAGAGCGCAAGGCGGGGCGGGGCGTTCGGAAATTGTAAACGCTGAGATACGCAATAGTTTGGTTGCCACACCGATGCGCGTACGTTCAGTTTGCAAATACATTGCTCGATCGTGACCCGCTAAGACCGCCTACCCATTTTGAAAACTAGCCGATTTAATCAAAGTTCTGATTGTTGCACCATTTATAAATCAAGAACTGGGGGGGGGGGGGTTTATGATCTTTGTGTGTTAGCAGAATAACTATAAATAAATGGGAAAACTTTAAGATTTTCTCACCCATCTGAGGCGGTACAAAGTTCGCCAGGAACGCAATATTTTTTAGATTTTATTTTATCTACGGGTTTTCTCTATTATTATTTATAGGCTATTTTTACCTACATAAAACATATTTATTTTATTTTCGAATGTGAATGTGGTGACCTATGCGGATAAAGCTCTAGGCAAAGCTGCAGTGGGTGGGCTTTGTCTCGGGCGGAGTCTTAGGTACTGCTTTAATTTTAGCACTATCTTCATGTGGAAGATTTACGAGTAACTTGATGCTAAATAAGTAATAGCTTTCAGACCCGCAGCTTGCAAGGGGAAGTTGTTTATTATTTATGCGAAGGTAAATTAAATATATATTCGACCAACAACTTAACTTTATCCGGTATGTTGCAAGCTATCATGTTTAGAAATATATAAATAACATACATAATTATTCCGGTGTTATTTCAATCAGTTTTATCGTATGATACGGATTCAAAGTACAAAAACTTTTGGCGTCGCGGCCGCGCGCGGCTCGACTGCCGTTTTCCTGTTTACCTGCGCCCGCGCAGCCGCCTTGTAGGTCGAGTGCGCACACGTCGCATTGCGCAATCCACGCCCGCCACAGTCTTCTTGTTACGATACTACATAACTGGTTTTAAACTTTGCCCAATCTGTCAACTGTCTATGGTGAACTCTTTTGATGTTTGGTTTGGCGTATAAGCCTCCGGAAACCGTAAATACCGCCGGTACATTGCGCGCGCGCCGCGCACAAACAAACAAACAAACAGCGAAACTGCAAACATCCATGCGCAAGCGCACATTGTTGTCGGATAGTCCACGCGTGCTTCCTTTGCCTGTTTTGAAACAACAAACCCACTACGACGTAGTATTCGATACGTGTGAGTAGTTCCAAAAAAGCGTTTCTGATTAGACGCTTACTAGACTGTGACACCGAGAATTTTCTAGAATGACTTCCTCCAATGAAGGACAGCGACCTGCCAAAGTTTGTATAATATTTTAGTATGGTTCAGTAATTTATTTAGTTATAGTATCGAGATCCAAAGATTTCTTAGCGTCGATGATAATGCCTCTACATGCCAGTATTAGAATTTACGCACAAAAGTCTATTTACAGTATTTTGAATTTAGAACACTTTTAACCATATAACTTGGCTATTCGGCGGGAAGTTGAACAAGGAAGTAGTCAATTTTGTTTTATTTTTTAAAACTGTTTCTTTGATATATAATGTGTAATATGAATGGGATATTAACCATTGTTAGTTCATAAACGTGCACGAGTGAAGGCAATTAAAATAAAATTGTATTACTTCACTTTTCAATTTATCCCAAGATGTCCGGTATGTTTTGAGTAAAGTATACGCAGCTTTACTAATAGGGGTAGGGCATTCATTCTCAACATAATCACCAGGTGTACTTATATTTTAAAAATGTTTTGTGGCAGTGAAAACTTTACGATGGCGACAACGAAAACTTTTTAAACGTAGTTTATGTAAAGTATAGTATACTGTACGTACACAGATATAGGTATACCGTGGTATAGTTGCGCGGTTGCTCCGGCGCCGGCGCACGACACCGCTCGCCGGCGACCGGTTCACGCTTCGCCGCGAGAATTTTGCTGACATTGACACAGTTATCGGTTTCGTAACACCCGCCGATGTTTGCAGTGATTGTCTAGTTGTGTATCTGTTTTTTATTCCGCAGAAATATTCTGTTCTGGTTTGTGCGACACACTTCAATAGATTGAAACATAGAAATCAGCCGAGGAATGTTTACCGAATATAGTGTCGTCAAAATATCACATGGCACTCAGCGTGTATTCAGCGTAAATGTTTTAGATATCGTCCGCTAGGGGCGCTGCACAATTCTGCATACAAAGTGTCTAAATACGGTAGACTTTATTTACAGTTTGCTTACAAATAATCTCGCACTTGAGGTACAGTTGTGAATAAAGTTGTTGACAGTTTAATTTGCGGTTACAATTTTACAGCCTTCATAGGTCAAATGTCATTTTGATGATAGAGCTAAGTGCTAGAGTAAGCTAAACGGGTGCGTGGAATCAGGAACTGAACGCAAATGTTCACGACGTGACAGACTCTGAGAAAAAATTACGACTCTTCGGCCTAACAATTATCCGGGTACATTATTATCTAACTGCTTTGGTGGTAAGCTTTTTTCATAACTACACTTTTTGGCACTTGTTATACTATGGTCTTTCGTCTTCATCCCATTGTTTGATACCGGAAGAATCCTTGGTGCCACCATGACTCGGGGCGGTCATCTTAGCGGTCATGTGAATCACTCGCTCATGACAGTGACAAACAGGAAATCATCGATGACCTTGCTATCACTGAGACGGTGTGATTTCCCGTGGTAATCGACGATGAAAGCCGGTAACCGCTTTACTGGGACCTATTAGATTATGAGATCGTTTGAGCTGTAATAATTGGAGCTCTTCAAGGCGCCGCAATACGCTTTTCATCGTTTCTCCTGGGCTGAGTGTTACTGGGATCGCTCCGAGTTTACACATAACTATTATGGATTCTTTAGAGCGGTTTCAGCATGATTGCATAATAGAGTTGTTGATTATTTTTAGATTTGATTGTTATCTTTCTGGCGGTGTTTTTTAAGCTGCTTGACTTTTCAGGCAGTTTGCGATTGAGTGTTCCAGCACTAGATTGAAGACGCTTGTTAAGTAGTCACTTGCTTACAGGCAATTTTTTAGCGATATGCCACAGTTACGTCAAGAGGTCAGAACACTGAGCAGTAGTTTTTTTAAATGACACATATTCATATGGAGTGCGGAACTTCGAGAGAGGCATATAAAAAATATTTTGAAACCGCCTTCCGTGGGCGTTCAAGGCGTACAGTTAGCATTGCCGTGTGCCAGCGGCGTGCCCGCAGGTTGCGTCACTCGCACGCGTTGTGCAATCTGGTGTTGTAAAAACGCCGGGCCGCGATCGCGCGAAAATGCCCGCAGTTCACTTTAGGCAGTTATGCGCCATGTGCGAAAGGTCTTAAGGGCCATTTTTGAGAGATTCCGCTGGTATTTTTTTATGATTTTTATAGTGACACGTATTTTCGTTATAGTTTTTTTAGTGGGCAAAGGGAATTATTTATTGTTGGTAGTGATTTTTGTGATGATCGGATTTTTTTTCTATAACAATTAACACTAATATATTTTTTTTGTAAAAATAAATAACAACGTGTTTTTTTAAATCCATGTATAAATTAAAATTAAAAAAAGGCGCTATTAATACACTCGATTTCCTGCACAATAAAAATGTGAGTATCATGGCGTAATTTCCGCCGACAAAATCTAAATGTCAATAAAAACGGGCAAGAGCGACTCACCGGTCGCGTAATTTGGTAACTTTTAGATATTTATCGGCTAACGAGTCGAATTGCGGTTTACGAAACATATATTTCCGTGTATAAAATTAAAATACATGTAAAAACTATTTCCTCATAGACAACGTTTTATTGGAATATAGGAAAAAGTTTATGGTACTTTTCCTTAAAAATGTTATCGTGCTCACGTCATTTAGGGAATATGGTATTCGAACACAATAATCTTTACATTTAAAAAATATGCCTATAATAAATATACGAATACTCAACCTGTACGGTCCCACACTAAGCAATGTTTGTTGTTATGAGTACTATGCAATGGGCTGGTGGCGATCCCCATGACTTGGGCAAACATTCGTGCTCATGACAAGGTTTGCCTTTGACGGGTTGAAAACCCAAGACCCTCGGGTACAGGAAGTAGGGTCACTATCATCTCGCCAGTCGGGTTGACGAACGCTAGCTCAGCGTTCTATACTTATTTGTTTTACTCAATATATCGAGGTTGTATGCTGGTTACTGAATTGTTAATATCTTACGAAAATACCAGCCGAGTTCGTCGCCGTATTATTTAAGAAACTTAATAATTAATCCATGAAATAGAGATAAATCTTGTATTTAATAAAACTTGAAATTTATTTGATAAATAAATATTCAATACGCCATCAATTATATGTAATAACAAACTGCATAGAGATGTTACATCCACGATTGAACATGGTCACGCGAATCTTGTAACTATTTATGTGGCCTTTAACACGAAAGTAACAATAAATTAGGATCAGTTAGGTAACAGGAACCAGCGTATATCCTCATAGTAACAACAACACTTTCATAATTTACAGTGACTAACCTTAATAGGGAAAATTACGCCGTAAAATTGTTATTTGCACGCACAAATCGTACGCGTTGGTAACCAAACCGAATGTAACCGCTTCAACTTTCATACTGACCTATTTAGATTAGGCATTTCTTTGCGGACACGTAGCGCAAACAATGGTCCAGGTGGATAATGAGCCTCACGGCATATTAGGCACAGTTACTGAACGTTTGATACGTAGTAGCTTAAAATATCGCGCTAAGATAAAACAACATTGAAACTAATGTAGAGATTGTTTATTATATACATTACTAGCTGCGCCCCGCGGTGTAACCCGCGATTAAAAAGAATGTCCTTTTTACCGGGATAAAAAGTAGCCTATGTGCTATTGCAGACTATAATCTATCTCTATGCCAAGTTTCATCCAGATCCGTTCAGCCGTCCTGGCGTGATTGAGTAACAAACATCCATCCATCCAAACTTTCATATTTATAATATTATAGTAGGATGTTTGTCTCTTCGTCCTTCAGACTGACCCAGCAGGGTCACACATATATATATAACTACATGTATATTAAAACTAAAATGAGGTCTATTAATTTTATATATACATATTGGTCTAGACTATGTACAAACATTGTAAATTGATGAGTAACTACCCACAGCGCCTACCTAGTCTGACTAGTTTCAGAGCTAGTGTTTTCTCTACAAACTCACCGAGTCGGCCTCAACCCTGCGGCGTATAGACGAAGCGACGCTACGAAAGCTACTCCTGGAATCGGTGTTGTATGTATGTGTATGTGTTGACAGATATAAGTCCCGAGGAAGTTTGAAATAAATTAAAAAGTATTTATTGGGCCCCATCCAATCTGAAAGTAGTTAATGACGCGTGAACTCTTTGTAAAAACAGTATCTATATAGCTTATTTATATCGTAACAGTTAAGCTGGGAATCCACTTCACGCCACTGCTAAGGTCCCGTTGAGAGTATTAAAGCTAGGTACAGGAGCTTCGTAGCTATCGGGTAACAAATCATTAAAATTTTCAGAAGAAAAAGCTGGGCGATATTTTATAGCGCGTCTCATATCACTGCAGCACAGTCGTTAGAACAAGACTATTAGGTACGCCTAATACTAACATTATTCTGTTCCTCTAGTTTCCAGAGAAATAACTTATTATATCTGTCTGCTTGTCCCACGGCTCAGCATGCCCTGCCCCCCCCCCCCCCCCCGCGCCCGCCACCCCGTCAGTATTAACAAAAAATGGCGGCAGCCTAAAAAAGCAACATCACTTAGGTTACACGTTTCCTCGACGATATCTAGGCTAGAATCTAACTTATCTTTTGGACGTTATAACAAGGCTCATGATAACTATACTAATATTATAAGGGCGTAATGTTTTTGCCTTTGGATGTTTGGGATAGTCTCATAGAAACATACATTGTCCATATAGGCTATATGTTATCGAGGTCCATGTTGTATCCACGTTTCCCATGGGATATTCCCAATTTCCCCACTTACGCAGTATATATATATTCGTGACTTTACGACTGCGCGTGCGTTGTTTATAGCGAACACTACTAGCTGCTATTAATATATTTGGCACATACATATTACTTCCTATCTCTGTAAATTCGCGAGACAACAAATATGATGGCTACACTGAAGGACAGCAGAGGTGGTTGGCCAACGAACCCGCCAGTTAAATTACATAGACAAATAGCATAGTAATCTATCAGTCGAATAACATTTTAATATGAAAAATCGTGAAGCTCGAGCTGATCAATTGAACAATACATGTATACTAATTGACGACGTGCGAATGTGTGCATGCGTCTGCGCGTGTGGGCGTAGTCTGACCGGAAGCGGGCAGAGCGGTGACATCACAGATATCTGTTGTCCTGTCTGACAGTTACGCACGCTCAGAACAATACCGCTGTAAAGAGGATACTGTGCCTGCTTTTCGCAGTTTAATATTTATATTTGCATCAATCAGACTAATCTTGGTATCGCTATCTCTACACGACGATAAATTTTGACATAATGTTTCGATAAAAGGGCTTATATCAGCGGAGCAGTGTAAATGTCCTGATATGCAAATAATTTTATTATATTTTCACTATAAAATTATTAGGTATGCGCTTGATGTTAACATATCATATCATACAATTATTGGTATTTTCTATGAGGTATTTTGTGTCTATAGACTATTTCCAAACGCGTAGAAATGTAACGCGTTATATTGAATTCTTGTAATTTTATTGAAGGTACATACTACATATTTTCATTATGTAAATATATACCAAGGATTAATATTCGACCCAAAGAACATAATAACTGTGTCTAGTTTCAAATAAATACTTGGGAGTGTTGAAAGTCATCCAGCCAGTAAAGAGTACAACTTTTTGTTTGTTGGAGAGATCACCGTTTAGTGTTGGCAGTCGCGGAGCTGCTTACAAATTGTTTGTTTAAAAATACAGGGTTAAGGCGGTTTGAATAGTGTAGTGACGAACAAAGGTTGCTAAAACTGTTTTTAAGGAAGTGCCGACGTTAAAATCCATTATTTGCAAATAAAAAAACATCTGAAATGCAATACTTGTTAAAGCGTGGCGGTACCGTTGCAGAAACCGAATGCGGCCGTAAATTTGCAACTTTTTTTCTCTGTGACGCAAAAATATTGTGCGCAAAAAAAAGAGTCTATTGATGCGAGCTTTAAAAAATCAGTTTACAGTTAAGTTCTTGTTATTAGTATATGGGGGTGTGCACCCGCTACCGGCTGCAGGTAGCCTCTTTTTAAGGCACTTTAAAAAATTGGGTTAACTTTTTTTTCTCGAGACATACGAGCAGGGCAAGGTGAGCGGTGTACTGTTACGGAAACCGCGGTTTTACCGTGCACAGTTACCCTATTAACTTATTTCTTAATAATCATTTTACATGCTTATGGCACAGATGTTTTTATTTTCTCCCGCGACTCGGTTATCAGCGGTACCATAGTGCGGATAGTAAATGGGGCCCCAATGTAACAGTGGCCGCGGCGTGTCTGTTTGTATGTGTGTTGTGAAACCTAATAGCCTTGCGTCGCGGTTGAAGGCCGGCCAAAAACTGCGCGCGCGGCCCCACGCCCAGATGTGCCCGATTTAAAGAGCGTTGTACGCATAAATACATAACCGATAAGATTAAACGTTTGATAAAAATATCGATATCGACACGACAGGAACGCTTGTTTGTTTCTCTGTTTGCCGACGACAATCACACGTCGAGCCTACACAAAGGTGACCAATTTCAGGTGCCTATGCAAAAATAAAGAAAACTTATCTTTGTTTAGTTAGGAAGTTGTAAAACAGTTTATAGTTTATCAATGGCCGGCGTGAATTGCCGCCTTTATTTATATTTGAAATTCTAAAAACGGATGCGTTCACGTCATTTGAATACTGCATTTTTTAAAAACACAGCCGCGAGCCGAATTCACTTTTATCACTATCTCGCTTCAATCAGATTAACGATCGAATGTGTAAAGGAGACAGCGAGTTTGCAGGAAGCTATTCAAAAAAAGAACAACCCTTCCTCACCCTTTTCGGGACATTCTATTGTTTACGTTAAAAGGAAACGCCTGAACTACAGTATTGAAGTTACAACTTTGGACTTAAACATTATCGTCTTAAAGTTTACTTTGTGATGTCAAGGTGATCACTTATCATAACCTGAATCGATAGAAGAATTAATATAATTCAAAATTGTTCTTTTTTTTTTCTATTAGCTCGAACTTCTCAGAACAGGTAGCCGGCCAGTGTTTTGATTAGGGTGTAATAATAATGTTTAGGTATTCGACACATCGACTTGTTATGTCCGCGCCAATAATAATTAAGTTTCTTTTAGATGTAATTTATGCAAATATTTGTTGGAACAACGACCTTTCTCATCTCCGGGTGTCGCGCTACCGCTCAAACCACTCGGAGATTTCGATCGACGGAAACTTAGGTAATATTGTTTATGGTGTTATTTTTCATGAGCTGGCGAATTGGCTTTTAAATTTTTTGTCATTAGTACTTGTATATTTTTTTTAATTTGATTCGATTACTAAATACTTTGAATACAATAAAAAGTCATTTGTAAAATCCAACCCGCTCACGTTTGCGTATTGTTTACCGGTGGATGCGCGCGCATCCGGCGCGGGCGTCGCTGATCGCGTATAAATAAGATTTTTTACGCACCTTTCACTTCCGACCGGCGCGGGCGCAGGTATCGCGCATCTCACCGGCAAGGGCTAATACATAATCGATATTATTTGACAGCTGTTTTATAGAATGTACACAGATTACGTTTCCTGGTGCATCCTTTTTTGAATATTCATGGGAAAGCTGCCTATTCGGGGTCAACCGATGTTTTTTTTATTTATACGCAAAATTATTTCTGTAGTTTTTTGGTAGAAGACCTTAGAATATTTGTATAGCAGGCGAAATGGGAGCTTTCTTATATCAAGTTAAAGGCTATATTCTATAATAAGAAATTTCTACATTTCATTCTGCATTGTTTGGTTGACATATGAAGTCTAGTAGATTTAATTTATGGTCACCGATGTCACAATCAGATAATATTTCGAGGAATTCAGTTCGTGTTTTGGACTCTACTGACCTGTGACTCATAATGTGCTGTTATAATCTGTATTTCCTTATACAGATACCAAACGAACTGACCAATGCTCATGGGTGAATAACCCGAATGATACCACATCTTGTATAATTCTTGAGTAGATAAGTATAGTCTGTGCATATATCTTCGGCCCTTACCACGTGAGCAGAAAAATCATGATGTATGGTCGCAACCCAAAATAAAAAAATACAGAACACAAAATAACGTTCTTCTTCTGAGCTTACCTTGAATGGAATTACACCAAAGCAATCTCCTCTCAGTCAAACTAACCAACAACGGCACTACCATAGATGGCGCTGAATTTGACGGCGTTTTTTTATCTTTGATTAAGCAACTGAATATATACTCGTGCTATATAGCAATAAAGAGTGTCATACTGGTCTGAGCTATGCTCTCGGAACAGAGAATATTTTTCTGAGGTTACTCTGTAACAGAAAGTTCTAGCATGGATCAGTTTGACGGATCATCGTAGGTTGTTACTTTTTACATTACGATTACATTAAAACATATATCTACATATAACCATTTTTGTGTTTGAAACAGGAAACCCGAATAGTGCAATATAGTTACTGACTAACAAAAAACATATGTGACCACGTAGTTTGTGAGGAAAATGATAATTTATATCCAATATTTATATCGCGGTATTAATTTATTAATTACTAACGTCACGTCCAACTGACGTGGGATGATCGTGGAGTGGGCTAGTTGCTAGTAGTTTTATAATCTACTTTACTTCCAAATTCAAACGCATTTTTATTTGCAATATCTCTCTTTCTATCGTCTGTTTGAACACAAGCTGTCATCTCTTTTACCCTATTATAACTTTCTTTGCGTAACACCTATGTTCTTAAATTAGAATTTATATTTGATTTCCTTGTTTTATTTGATCGTAAGACAATGAGCTGTCCTTCAATCATCATATGCTACGAGTAGCTAAACAGTATGTAAGTAGTGAGCTGGTGCCACGCAAAACTGCTTCTTGTCGCTAAGACAGGCTCCGAACCTTCATATTCGATCCTAGGCAATCGTCCTAATTTAGGACTTCCGATTGCATGACACATTATCCGATGATTAGGATAGAATCGGAAGGTGTGGAGCCGTTCTAAGGCCATTCGTTGTTGTCCTAGTTTTGCTTATTTTTGCTATCACTCGGTCGCCAGAGCATCGTGAGCAATTAAATTGATATTGGTGGCAATGCTTAACAATGTTTTGAAATTCTTTTTATCAACTAAACCAAATTATTATTGTTTGTTAATAATACAGCAGTTTAGAAAAATATTATTGCGGGTAAATTATGTTAGGTACTGAAAGTGATAATGGAACCTTATCAGAAACACGTGTAAACATACTCATCACGAAATCGCTTGAACTGTCTTTTACATGTTTGGTAACAACTTTTTTTATAATTCAACCCCTATAAGGGTGAAAATTTACAGAGTAAGAGTGTATAAACAAAGGCGCGGATCGTGCCGGGATGTCAACTCTATCAAGGTTTCTAGGGAACCGTCTCTACCTAGAGATTATATTATTACGAAACGTACTTCAACTGAGGGGTGCTCGCGCTTTGAAGCCGTGGTCATCTTATTCTCTATATATACGACGATCCAGTATCAGTAGACCTATTTAGAACATTGTTATTGTGTTAATTAATATTGAATAACAATAATGAATCAATTAATACATTGCATATGTAACAGGACACGTGTCGGTAACGCGATGTGCGCGCGCAAGCCTCGCAAACCACCATAGTCGGAAGCGGCGCGGGCATTGAACCCGCAATACTGGGAACTGACTTGATGACCTAGCGATTCGTGTTGTTTTGATACATCGTTTTGCAGGCTTACAATTTTTATACACTAGTGCTGTACCGTGTCTTTGTTGGAGCATTTGTTTTTTTTAAAATCATATATACGGTTTTGTCCGGACTTCTTTCCCTCTCTTTGCTCTGTTTTGCAAAATGCTTTTGCCTGCCCTTTTAACAGATATCTGTAATTCTATATTTCATTCAACTATTTAAGATTATGAGCTATAATTTAATAAACACAATACAATACTATAAATAATATAAAATTAATTTATCTTTCTCAATTTGGATGTGTTTGAGGTTTTCCCGTCGCTGAATTTCAGTAGCTCGCGCTGTATAAAATATATAAGTTATATACTCAGTACAATTTGTCTTTATAAATATAAACAGGAAACGCCAGAAATAGCCGGACAAACTTGAATAACACAAAATATGTCTTCCTCTAGCTTTAGCATAACTTTATAATTGACGCATCAAATGCGATTTAATATTGTGACATGCAATTATGCATTTTGTGTTTTCCGCCGTATATCAATGACCTTTATTTGTGTTAGTGCGTTGCGCATACGGCTGTTGTTGTGGCAAAATAATGCTTGTACTAAGATGAGGATGAAACACATCTGTAAGCAGTACTGTATAATTACCGGATAGGAAGGAAAGTAGATCTAACTGTGGTTCTGGGTTTATTTAAGGAAAAATAATAGCAGGGATTATATCATACGAAAAGATAGGTACAGTAGAGGCTTACTTATAATTACATACCATTTACTTATAATTATGTTAAGTATAATAAAATAATAACTAGTACAGATGGACTTGAACCAATGAGACGGTTATTCATTGAACACCTTATGTAATTATATTAAATGTAAGTTAGTTAAGATATGTAATAATGTCTGTACATTATCTCAGTATTAATCTTATATCTCACCCCAGGTTAATATTTAACCGAAACTCACAAGTGGCTACGAAGCAATTGGGAAAAGAAAAATCCAGAATCAGAATCAGTATCAAAATATTTTTTTATTCATGTAAACCATTTAGTGCAGTACTTATGAATCGTCAAAATAGTTACAAAATGTTAATTTACAAATTTACCACACGTTCGGAATGCCGTTCCTATGGAGAAGAACGGGCAACAAACTCAAGGGCTGCTCTTTTTAAAAAGTTATTTTACATTTTGGAGCCGAACATTGTTATGGGTATGTGAGAACAATGTAGGCATGGCTAGGCAGTCATTAGCAGCTGGTCAAAAAAAGTACTAACTCTATGTATATCATTACAAGTTAATGACTACACGGTTTCCACATCCATCCAAGTTATCGCATTTCCGTACCATATTGTTATATGGCAGCCTCAACATCGGCTATTTAATATGATTTTTGGTGGAAAACAACGCGTATCGGTATATTATAGTAAACACGGAGGCAGCAGCCGCCGCACAATGAGCCATTGTTCGCAAGAATGCTGCCAGCTTCCACCGCCGGCTACACAGATCAGCCGCCAGACAGAAAAATATAGATAATAACAACTACATTTCCCGCTGATGAAATAAAACTACAGTCAGCAGCTCATTAAAATCGAATCAAATAATAAATTTGTTATACCAGTTATACTCTTGGTATTTATATTTGATGCTTTGCTTTTCAAGAATCATGAAATTTTACTTTGGGAAAAACACGCGGTCTCGTTCCTATTCTGTTTTCAGTCTTTTCTGCTGTAATATAATGAAGTTGCGTTACACAGAATCAACTTTTCCAAAAAAAAAACATTCAAAATTACAGCTATTCACCGAAATAACAATGTACAGCTCAAAAATGTAATAGATCATTTAAAAAAGACCGACCATAGAGTTTATTTCCCGTTCTATTCCATAGGAATAGAGTTCCGAAGGGGTGGTAGAGTTGTAGCATAGCATTTTGTAATACATTTTGACGATTAATAAGTACTGCACTTAATGGATTACACCAATAAAAAAAAAATCTTATTCTGATTGTGAAAAAAGATCGATATCGTTCGAGTGAACACACACAACTCTCACCTACCGCTACATAATCCCAACAAAAACGCGTCTGGATATTCTTAGACATGAATAATACGTGTTTGAAAAACGACTAGGCAGGTTTTGCGTCTGGAGGTCTAGAAAATGGTGAGCCGAGGCCGCGCCCAGACCCGACCGCGCCGGGAGACAGGGCCTGTCAGCCGGGAAAAAAAAGGTCTAACCCTGGGCAAAACTTGGGTAGCTACTGTAGAACAGTAACTTGTTCGTAGAGACGTATAACCATTATTGTTGGACATGTAATATTATAAGCTTCACATACTATATAGTGAAGGGGAGCCATTAAATAAATAATTGTAGCCAATCGTTCCAATTGTATGGTATCAAACGAAGTTAATGAAGTTTGTCCCGTCGGGAATCGAATCCGTGCCCACCCGACTCAGTGTCTCGAGTGGCCTACGCTCAACTACCTACTAGATTAAGTATATTCGTCCAGTGATAAGAAATAGTGATAATGTTTTCACTATGAACCCTTTAAAAGCTCCCGTTATAGGTGCGGATTGCTTTTTGTCGGCGGCTGATGTTCGGTCACACGATAACAATTATCCTCCTCATAGATGGTATAATTACTGTTTATTTATTACATTATGTTTTGATCATGGAAATCCCAAAATTACAAAATTTGTTTGCCTTAACCGATTATGAGGAAAAGATGAAAATACAAGTTACTGCTCGTCCCGAAGGTACATATTATGTATTATCTGTATAATAATAATACTTCTACAGATAAGGGTGGTTTACTCCTATTTTAAAATAATAACATTAATTCGAGTTTTCTAGTTTAAAATAATGGTAGGTATTATGGCAATAGCCTCGTCCTCTATTACATTGGGACCAAATACCGTCTGCAAAACATGGGTACACTAACGCGCACCTCTGTATGCCCCTTCGAGGACTACAGAGTCTTTATTTTATTTTAGTTCACAAAGAGACTGTGGTACAGTGACGCAAACGGCTAATTGACCCGGACCGCCCCTCCCACAGCGCTGCATGTTGCCTTAGGTCATGGCATGCACATAGCTGCAATACATAATAAACAGTACACAATGCTATTATGTACACCGTACGATTGCATTATGTGCAAAAACTATGACGAGGCAAGGGCAGCGTAGTGTACCCGTAGCGTCCGCTACGGCCGTAGCGCGTAGCACTTTCTTTTTCGTTCACGATCTACGCCAAAACTGTTAATTTAGTTATAGAAGGGTAGTAAGGATTTATATTATAGAAACCTTAAGCTCGTTTGGTAGAAGATTTATTTTATAGTTTGACGATAATTTATAAATGTCATAAAATTATTTCAACGTGTTCTTATTTAATGTTATTTTGCGATACTGAAATTTAGCCGTAAATTACTTCGGTATGCCCATTTGTCTAATGAAAATATTTTTTTCCTATTTCTTACACTCCAAGGCAACGGCAGAAATTGAGCGGCGCGCTACATGAATGATTAATGAAAACACTTACTGTATCTCTTCATTAATGATTTCTTGTAAGCTTTCCCCGAGATCGGGTCGTCTCCGGGGCTGAGCCGTCCGGCCGAGTCGTCCGATTCCGTGCCGGAGTCCCGACCGGGCGCCAGGTAGTCATGGGACTGCCTCAGGATCAGTTGGGTCCTGATATAGTCTGTCGGATCGGCGAAGGTTTGTCGCGCAAAATCGCAAACGGAAATCTCCTTCCGTACGCTTAAGTCTAGCGGTGCATCGTCGTCCTCCAGATCCCGCTTGGGAGAAGTTGATTCCTCAGGGTATGCCTTCCGTGCGGCCAGAGTGCGAGGTTCGTTATCAGCGCTGAGCGCTCTGCGGTCGGCGGCCGGGGACCGCCGCGCCTCCATGCCGGCGCTCGCCGGGCGCGCTTCCACAGCCATCATATTTAATTAATAGCACGAAACACCATAATCACAAGCCCACAGTTTTCAGTTATGTCATAGAGCGTAATGTGTCGTGTTGCAACCGCGCGCCGCGTCCACCGGCGTTCGCGTCGTATTACGGACTGATGTCCCAGTTTCGACGATGAGTTCCACTGACTTCGTGAGCTCGCTTCGGGCGCGCTCGGCGCCAATCGGACACTTTCGTTTTCGTACAGTACGCAGCTGTGTGCGTGGCTCACACAGCCACCGCGTTTGTGTGTGGGCCGCGCCAGTGTGTGCGTGCAGGCGTATGTATTGGCGACGCTTTTTCTACTTTCGTCTGGGAGCTTTCCTCCATTTCCCGAGTTAGGTAACAGGTATCCACAGTTTAGCCCGCTTGATTGATAATTGCTGTTGCTTGTTCCACGTTGGTCTCATTTTCGAGCGATTGTTCTCGGGAAAAGAATTTACACGGAGAATTGTATTTCTAATTAATTTTCATTGGAAATGTTCCCCTTTTTATTGTGTTCGTAATCACCTATTTGACTTAATTTTATTTAATGTTCGTGACGTTCAGTTTCCAAAACACTATGATTTATTGGGATAACAGATTTACGTTAATTGAATAACTAATTACGAAATATATTATTTCATAGATGAGAAGTTAAATAACAATTTAGGTACAATATTTATCGAGAGGCGGAACGCGAGGGACAATCAAATCAGTCGAGTTTTGCGTAACAGAGCAGACCGCGTAAACAAATTGTATGTTTTTTTTTATCTAACGCTCGGGGCATTGACCGACATTACGAATAAAGTTGCGCGAGCGCCGTCCACGTGACACACTGACATCGCCAACGTAACGTGAGCCGCGGGGCTCTACTATTTCAATCCGCCGCAGTTCGTAGTGTATAGTTAGTGAGTGTTCAGAATACAATGGTTGTCAACAGATATGGTACACGCTACGAATTTAGAGCCAATGTCAACGGTTCGTCCTACCAGATAATTCTGGCCAACCAGCAAACGTGGAAGTGACGCGCTAGTTTGGCATCATTATTGTAGATACATTATTGTAGATACATTAATTTTGTAACGCGCTCGGGGACAGTCCTGGACGATGATGTTTATAGACAGACATTTTTTACACTGTTCACAAATTAGATTAACCATATGCAAATATACCAGGATGTGTTCGTGGATTCATTCGCATTAATTCGGTTTTAAAAGGCGACTCTATTAAAATTAAAAATTTACTGATATTACCTATATGCAGGAAACATAAGTTCAAAGTTATAAAAATATTGTGGTATTTTAACTCATAGTTTGATAATATGTAGATAAGTAGGTGGCCTACCTCGGTAGGTAAGAATACAAACGAATGTTCTATTAAAAAATAACTTCATTTTCTATGATTAGTGAATATAAATTATCACGATACAGCAAGTTGTTCTAGGAATCGCGCTTATGTCGAGCCCGATAAAGAAATGTAATGATTGGAGTAAACAATTACGCAATACAATTCACTTGTAAAATGTAATTATCCTGAACGCACACTTTAATGCTGTTGAAGCTGCAAATATTAAATAAATACTGCAACCCCCATATGTGTAGATATTTCGTTAAATCACAATGGTACTACAAATCACTTCTATTTTAAAAATGCTTAGTAATTCTATTGGTCTATAAATAGGAGGGGGGGGGGGGGGGTAATATTTAAAGGCTAAGACTAGAATACGCGCTAAGACATCACGCGGCATAGTTCCCGAATGGATAGAGGACAGAGTTATAATATTATTAGTAAGCCGATTTGGACTTTGTCGCAATATAATTAGATTCGACAGTTCAACATAGTTTTCTGTACAACTATGTAACGTTTCCTTATTCCATACAAATGTTAAAATCTAAAAACACGTACTATAGCGCAGTTAGTAGTGACAAAGCTTTCTGTGCCGAGGTTCCCGGGTTCGAATCCTGGTAGGGACAAACTTTGTGTGATGAGTACAAATGTTGGTACTCAAGTCATGTATGTTTAATTTCTATATAAGAAATATAAGCTGAGTTCGCCCCCAGTCCATTGTACGGTACCCATATTACAAGCGTTGCTTGGTGTGGGACCGTTTAGTTGGTGTGTTCGTCTGGCGATATTTATTGTGTACCTCTCTATCATCTTTAAAACAATACATTATTATCATGATAATAATCGGGTAATCGACTATATTGCAATTTGCGATTTTGTTTTGTTAGACAGCAAGTACATAATTACTCCGTTAAGATAAGATTATCCACCATTCATGCTAGTTTATTTTTGTTCCATTATTAATGTAGAAAGCATGTATGTAATTGATAATATTAGTTTCATTCAAGCCGCAAATTAACGGGCTGAACAATTAGATCATAATATGTCACTTGAATGATGTGTTTTATATTATAAAATGATAATGTTTTAGATAAAAACGTGTAAGTATACTCGGACTACATATTTTTCATGATATGTTATATGATGCTGGTTCAATTGTTATTTCTGTTGCCCTTGCCTATTTGGATATTTATTTAATAATACTATAATACCAGCCCTTTTAATGTCTCACTGTTGGGCGCGGGCCTCCCATCAATGCGAGGGGGAGTAGGCCATAGTCAACCACGCTGGCCCAGTGCGGGTTGGAGGACTACACACGTCTTTCGAGGAGCTCTCTCAGTCATCCAGGTTTCCTTACGATGTTTTTCTTCGCCGTTTAGCAAGTGATACTTATGGTTGAAAATGAGTTTCGCACATGAAATCTAGAAATCCCAGAGGTGCGAGCCGGGTTTGAGACCGCGATCCTTGTTACCGAGGCAGGCGTTTATCAACCTGGCCATCACTGCTTTCATTATTTTATTTAGTGTGTTCATATACTGTACTGATAACATTTTTGTTATTTATGTCTAATAATATTAGTTACATTTTATGGAAACCTAACACATATGTTTCTGCTAAAAGATTTAACTAAAATAATAATAGTACTGACAAAAAATAAGTTCAGCACACTACTGCCCATCCCATCAAATGAAGAAGTGATCATAATTTTATATTATGAACAATGCTAACTACATTGTGGCTTATGTCTTTTTGATCATCCTAGTTTTTTTATGATTATTTTTGTTGTTGTTTGTGTAATATAAAAGCATAATAATTATACTTACTGCGGTTAGTTCAAAAGACAGGTCGATATTTCATGGGAATCTTTTCAATGCGCTCATAGTCATTTATGAGCAAACGATCGATCGTTAAGCAACGTCGTGCCAATTCAGATCTATGGGTGATCGCTGGTGAGAGCAGCTCCTTGCTTCCAAGGAATATATTTACTATTTCAAAAACTTTGACGATCCCTGCTCACATAGGCAGCAGTCGAAATAATCTCTGGTATTAGCTTGACCGACTCCAACAGTTGTGCCATTAACCAAAGGCGCAGATAAATATGCGCTTTTATTTTAGAACTAACAAGCAAGCAAGCGAAAAGGGGCTAGTTTCTATGCTGGTTGGCATAATTGGTGCTAGCGCATGACATACCCTCGCTTGCAATTCACAGTTCATGAAGCTGTATGTTGATTCTGATTGGCTGAAAGAGGCCGGTGTGCAGGTATAAGAGACCAAATTCTGACGAAGCGAACGAAATATTATATGATAGAGCCTGTCCAGTTGGTCCTCCCTGCCTACCTCGCAAGAGCACTGGCGTAATGATAATGCCGGAAAATATGTTTGTGACACTTATTTCACAATTAGTGCGAATCTAAGATGTGCGTGCTATCGCGCTGGTGCGTTATCGGGGTCCGCAGGGCAAGAGGTCGCAGCTCGTATCATATCGCCGATCGCCGGTCATTGAACCTGCACTTACGTAAGCCGAGTCCATCAAATCACTCGCTTTTATGTCTTATTGTTCTTTTGTATGCGGTTTTGAGGTGTTTTTTTTCAGTCAGTAATGCAATTTGTATACATTACAGCTCGGAGCAGAGATGTTGGCTCATCTTTACTTTCCAACTACAATTTGTAATTATATCGCCAACAAATACTAACATACTAGTCTAGGAGGTAGAAGTCCAAAGTATGTATGGATTTTTTGTTGGTTTACTCAAATAACTTATTGAGTACGTTCATTGAAATAAACCTCTATCGCGAGAAAAAATAAGAAACTAAAGACTTTTTAATTTTCGTTTGTGATTTGGGAATATGTGTAGAAGATACAAGTAACGAAGTTGGTATTCATTCTTAGGAACAGCAACACTATGTGAGCTGGCAACACCATTGTCACAATACTAGAAAATAACACTTAAGTAGTAACACTATGTGAGCAGTCAACACCATTCGTAGAATACTTGAAAATAATACTCAAATAGTACACATACCAAACCTTATTACGTAATATTAATTGCGCTCCAATTTAAGCTGAAAATCTAGCTCGGTGAGGTGTGCCTACTCCCACTTACACTTTGATATGTATAATGTTATAATATAACATTGTAGATTTAGAAAACATTCGTGCAACTATTGATTTGGTGGGATTCTGTTAAAGCTACGGTGATAAGACATCACACTAATATTATAAATGTGAAAGTTTGGATGGATGGATGTCTGTTACTCAATCACGCCAGAACGGCTGAACGGATCTGGATGAAATTTGGCACAGAGATAGATTATAGTCTGGAATAGCACATAGGATACTTTTTATGCCGGTAAAAAGGACATACTTTTTAATCGCGGGGTGCAGCTAGTTTAAAATAAAAACAATATTCTCAAGGGCGGAGTAGTGCCCGCAAGCTGCATTCTTGGAGCATCTATATTACAGGGAAGTCGGAGAGCCGCTCTATACATAAGAGAGGATTTTAAAGTATGTATGTCTGCTATATCACCACTGAATCACTGTTAAAACACTAGAAGAAAGTACAAGTAAGATAGGACACGCAAATTCTTGGTACAATTCATCTAGATAACGAAATAGAGCTTTATATAATTCATTACTGTACTGTTTTGAGCCTTTACTTAGCACGTTATTTTTAACCAGGGTATTAAAATTTGTCAAAAACAAGGTTTGACTCTTCCACTACTGATATAGAAGGAGGGGAGGAGCAAGAACGACTGAACGAATTTGAATGAAATTTGTTACACAGGTAGGCTACAATCTGGAATATCACATGAATGACTTTTTATCTTTAAAGTGTACGCGAGAGTATCCGCGGGTAAAAGCTAGTAACTTATAAAAACTACAAGCCTTTAGTTACTGCGAATCTTTTCGCCGAAGTAGGTCATGTGTAGGGCAAAAAGACAGACATAACGAACGTGAGGGAAATTTACAATTGTAATCCTATCCGTACGAGCGACCTCTGGATCCTAGAGGTCAGACGAACCCGTTAGCGCAACGCCTCTGCTCGACGACAAAAGGTAAGTTGGGATGATAGTAGTAATAAGCGGGGATTGCAGAGGGGAGGCGGGGGTCGCGACCTCTGTAGCCCGCAGGCTATTTAGTCTCTATTGTTTTTGGTGCGTGTAATTGTCAATTTGTTTTATATAAGTACCCACTCTGACTCGAGGAGGTGGAAAGGCCTGATAGAGGTAGAGGCAAGGGGTAGTTATTATTATAAATGTAGTCACCTCCTTTTATCAAGGCGGTGGTAGAGCTAACTCACACCACTTCAATTATATTATTTTTTTATATAGAAAAAATACGCTCATTGGATTCCTACAAGAGTGTTACAAGTTCTATTGTATAACTGTTCTTAAGAACTACGCTTCTTCAAGTTCATAAGCTCTATTATTCTGTGTATAACATTCACATGGTTCATAAATTGTAGAGAATCGACTCCTGCGCATTGCAAATAAGCAACGGAACCAACAACAACACAACACAGATAAATAATAAAAAGCAACAGATCGATCCACGGTTTAGATCATCAATCTTTCCGCGCTTCCTGCGGCGCCAATTATCTTCGAGAGAATGAAAGAGATGGCTGTATATGGGCCTAGTATGCGTGAGAAGGAGATGGCAAAGTTGAGGAACGAGATGCTCAGCCAAGGGACGGAGGTGTTGCAGAACTTAGTGCGGTCGGAAATCTTGCACTTACGAAACATGTTTAAAGCATTCGAATTTGGTATTATTTTTATGCCAGAGATAAGGTAAAACTATTTTGTAGCCGATTGACAACCTATAAAAAAAGAAGAAGAAAACCTTTCATATTTATTAACCGACTTCAAAAAGGAGGAGTCGGTGCCAAATAAACTAACGATGAAGAATAACAAAAGTATAGTCAGTAACGAGATGCGCGGACCAATTTGTAGGCATAGTCTTTGGCGCAGACCGGCAATACTCGACTCAGTTGTTTGTTTGGCACCGACTTCAGATTAGTTAAATATTTGATTTAGTTAGACAAGGTAGATTTCAAGATTAGATTATTTTTGGCTTTTTAGTTTTTTGAAGACGGTTTTTATTTTGTTAAAAAGTTGTTTATTCGAATGTCTATTACTAATAATAGAGACGGACGATAAGATTCCCGCTGCACTTTCCGCTTCGATTCAATGAAAGAAGAAGCTAAGTGGGATCTATTTAGAAAGAGTACCTACTAGTTGAAAATATTTTGTGTGAATGTGAAACCCGTGGCGGTTCGGGAATATAAAGGCTATTTATGGATTTTTTATTAGATAGTTATTTAGGGTTGAAAGTCTTGAAGATGAATGTCTATATTGCGGATATGTCATGTATTTTCTATGTATAATGGCTATTATAGAAGCCTTCGATGATGATTATTCATTCAATTCATGATTTCGTCGGGAACGTAAACAACGAATAATAAACGCGATAAAAACCGTAAGATTAGTTTTGTTTCAATGTTTAGTATTCGCGTAAATATAAGAAATCAATATGATTATTATGATCTTTAACTATTAGGACAAGATATTTTTCCTAAATCAAGGACCCATACATAATATCCAAATTGATACCAATTAGAATTAGTGGGTAAGTAAAACACCTTTAAATCAGAATATTCAATTATTTAAATTTGAATTTGAAGAACGTAACGTAATATCATTTAATCAAGATAAAAACCCTTTCTTACTACATTCCTAACGGAAAAAATAGCTCTTATAATTTTATACCGATATAAAATGAAATGTTATCGTACTGTATTAGAAACAACACTAGGCGACGTTATTTCCGAACTGATATCATTGTACAAGTGCAGTCGATGTACGAATTCAAGGCTAAGTTGTCGCTGCGCCCGCGCAAGCGTCACGCACACGCGCGCATTATGCACCGACCGTACATGTTGCGCACACGCACACATGCGCGCAACGCGACGTGGATGCGCTGCTAACGGCAATCAAGAGATATGAATAGTAAAGTAACACAGTCTCTGTCTCACGTCAATAGTTCTGCGTAATGTGTGAGAAAGATAAAAATAGTGCGGTTCTTCTCGCAATAGCAATGGTTTTTGCAACAAGATATTAGCTGATATTGGGGTGACTACTTGTGGAGTATTATTTCGGATATGATGTCATTGGAATGTATAAATCTGAAAATAATTATAATAATAATATAATATCGTCAGAAAAACACACTAATTATACGGTAAAAATAATAATTTGGTTTGTAAAACCCAGTTCTTCTAGGAATAATACTACTAGGAATACTATCGAATACGTAAAATAATGAATTAATTGGAACAGATTTTATCGCGTTTATTTTATGTTTTTACGTTCCCGACGTTTCAGCTGCTTTACAACAACCATGGTCACGGGAGGACTGAGGTGTCTGTAAAATAAGTTTTATTTCAATGTGTAGTATTCACGTAGATATAAGAAATCAATAAATGGAACGGGACCTGAACCAGGACTATTCCTGTCATCGTCCCAGCACGAAGGCATCCTACATGTAGGTAAGTGGCATCGATTAGCACAGGAAGACTGGTCGTCTACAGAGTCTTTTTTTTTATTATTCCGCGGGTATTTTTAGCCTGTGTCCGGTCAACCGCGGCGGTGTTGGCATAGGCTCCTTGTATTACTATTGAGTATTTATTAATGTTGAAATGTAAACGTATTCTGTTAGAGAATTCGTTGAGGCATCTCTTGTTTTGTTACACAACTTGCAGGTTATCATTTGAGTCATGTTAAAATACCAGTTAGTTGCATATTGTTTCTTTATAGTATTCCATATTAAGGTTTTCTTTCAGCTTTCTTCTATACTAATATTATGCAGAGGTAAAAGTTTGTTGGTAAAGATGTAGAGAGGGGAAATCTCCGGATCTACATATACCATTCTGAAAAATATTTCAGTAATAGGAAGCTACATTAACCCTGAGTGCTATTGGCTGTGTTTCATCTAGGTACCGCGGGCAGAACCTTGTCTATAATATATTCAAATTTTGATTAATTAATTAATTTATTCAGGATAACAACATCATATTATTATACACAGTTGATTACACAGAACATTCTGATAATAAATCCTTTATAGTTAACAAGAGGATTTAACTAAATTATTACTTTCATTACTTATGTACCAAGTAGACATTGTTAATGAGGAGATTTTAAGAAATAAAATAGAAGACGAGGGACTGGATTAGGTTAGCAGATAATAATTTGTAGTATTTGGTAAGCCGTCATTAAAATTCAATCATTGTTAAAAATAATTAATGTTAATATTTAGTGATTATATAAAAAGTAAAAAAAATAATTGGTGATTGAAATTTTAAAATGCATAAATTGATTCGCACCCTCGTGATTCCAAGGCGAAAGTTGGAACAACTTGCCATATGCTAGATAAAATTAAAGACAATAAAATTCCCTACACTTGAAAACAAGTCACTACTTAGTGTTTGTATGCGGTGGACAAACACGCCGAGTGTTGTCGCCTTGACTGCAAACACTTGTCGCAATCAGCCGCCGGGCATCCTTGCTGGTTGATAATGTGCTGTGCGATGCTTTGATAATACGAGTATCGACTGAGGAGGACCCAACAAAACTCTTCGACGGAATAGAACAGTTAAAAAAAATACAATGGTTAGTATACGCGATATATACGGTATATACGAGTATTCCCATATTAATGTACAGTAATTGCCCTAGTATACAACACACAAAAACTAGCGCCACTAACATCGTTGCGTCACAAAATCGTTACAGCCCAGAGTGAAAATAAAAAAAAAACGTCTAACAGCTTTATCGTTGATCCGACTCACGCACCGGCACCGCGTCGCTCCCGTGTCCCGCCCCCGTTCCGTGCCCGCCCCGTCACCGGTAGAATTTTCACTTGCGAGAAAAATATAGATAGTGAAATCAGCAAACAAACATGAAATGATATTGTAGTGGTTGCAGAATAAGTATTGATTGCTGGAACATGTGAAATGAGAATGTTGTGATGCTTAAAGTGTCAAAAACAAACTCGTGGGTCCTCCACTACACCGCTCAATTGTGATCTATGTAACTGATTTCATCTATTTCACCGGCATTTTGGATCAACCGGCTTCCTGAGAGAATTGATTGATAGATTCTCTATATAATAATATATAATAGTTGCAAAAGCGACTGATTTTGTAATCAAGTTATTATCTTTAGCCTCCTTATCCTCCTCTTTTCCGTACATGGAGCTGTTGTGCTTGTGCAATATTTCTTTAAATCGCTTGAGTCATTAAGTGAATGATCGATGCAAATAATCCTTACATTTGCTACACTAGTATAGAAACAGACGGAGCTATAGATATATAGCTGACAGTGTGTGCTCTTTCTTTTAGAGGATATTTTAGATCTATCACTCTTAATAAAAATTCAAATTAATCAGATACCTAAAAGGGTGTTAGTTAATGAGAAATCTAGATAGAGATATTTCCTTAGATTTTGTATGAAGTGTATATCACGAGCTCCCTCTGCGGACTGTACCATCACATCGTGGCACACGGGAGTATTTTTTGCTCGTCGGATCAGCGTCCAACGGTGAAAACGAAAGTGGATGCTGGCTCAATGACGACATTGTTCGCGGCTCGCAGGGAAAAATCGCAAGAGCGTGCGACCGAGCATTGGGGAAAACTGATAATCAGTGGTGCAGCTTACTTGTCTCTTTCCAACCAGATATATGTAGAAACGAGACAGATTGGTTCGTTATGTGAAAACAATTATTGGCTCGAGATTATACCGTATTATTGAATCTTCTTGGAATAATTGGATCGAAATAGTTATTTGTATATTGTACTCGTACCGTACGTACATAAAATAAAACAATAAAAACTAGTAACTATCCAACGTCCAACTCCATGGTATAGAAGCGTTAAGAGGTCATTCTAGTGTGAAGATTAATGCTGATAAACTTAAACCGTGTCGAATACGACTTGCGACACGATTACGCGTAGTGCAATCTTCCGCGCCAGTCGTGGCATGTAAATAGTTGGGACCCCGAAATGGAGTGGAAACTAGTGGAAAGGTCTGACAGAACGACACATCGGGTCTACAGCTGACACGCTCATATTTCACAGGGTTACCTTGTAAATGTACACGTCTGGACGCCTTTCTACAGGTCAAGACTATCCTGTTTGTTTCTAATGAATATTATGATATGGATAGAAGGTATGTTTTAATTTTTATATCAAATCTTATATACTCAAGATACATACAAGATACACATATATAACATCTCAATGTACACCTACCTACACATCATCCGTATCAAAATGTGTAATCGCTTAATGACTACGGACCTCAATTAATGTATATTTAGTTTAATTACAAATAATTATGGTGCCATTAAGTCTGAAATGCCAGAATTTTATTGGTACGTTTGTTCAGTAATCAAATCAAATAAAATAAATATAATATATATATATATAAATATTTCTATGTAATTAGAACATTTTTACCTAAACTAAGAGCATTTTCAAGGACTCCCCAAGTAGGCATACTCTACAACACACACTGGCACTGAAGAACCGACAGTTGGCTCCACCTTGTGAAGGGAATGAGAGCTATCTATGGATTTCAAAAACCGTTAAGGTTTTCAAAATATTCAGAATTATGTGCATTTCTAAGTTTAAATAAAGTTTTAGACGTGTCACCGACGCTACTGGACCTCTCCAATGTAGTACTTGAGGGGCTCTATATAGTATAGAGTCAACTTATTTCTAAGCTCTTTTTCCACTACCTTATCAAGGGCATGTCTCCAAAAATGTAAATATACTTATTAAACGCCGTACAAATCTACCTTAACATAAAGAAACATCCATTTCACATTAGCAGTATTAAATTCAGCTGGAATTCTGGGATGTTCTCAGATGTGGCTACAAGGCCCCGCCAAGGTCCCGGTGTCTAGACAACGCGAGACCGGCTCTAAGATTGTTAGACACCTAATTACTATTAAGACTAGGCCTTTGTGCCGCGCCCTGTAACGCCTGTACAAATTTCAATTTTATTGATCAAAATACGTAGGCAGTACGCTCTAACTGAATAGGTCTTGTGTTTGTCGTGGAACTAGAATGTGGTACAAATAATCATATGCATTATCGCGAAAAAAGGATGTTATTCGGTAATACGATTATATAATTCAAGAAATTAAAAAGATAAATTTAAAAAATAAATTTAAAAAGATCGTTATTGCAGTTCGATATAGAACCGATGGCTGCTGGGGCCAGGGTTGATTTTTATTTACTATTACAAAAATAACGGTTTTTTTATTTTATATTTTACGATTCATATTCTATGCCGAGTCTGATAGACTCTGTCAGATAACAAAGTTGGCATTGATTATTAAAATGCTGAGATAAGAAGACATAATCACTAGTAAGGCTCACGTAACGGTTAAAGAAAAGTCAACTAATTTCAGGGGCTTATAACATTTTCAGAACCAGCTAGAGCTTGAGTAGTTCTGAACGTTGTCGGTTTGGGTCCTAACTCTACACGAGTAGAGTTTAAGTATATTAAGCTGTCAGTATCTCTCGGCCCAATCTTAGGTACAATAAGTTCACATTAAAATTGGTTTATGGCCATTATCAAGAAAATATAAAAAATATATTTTTAACAAGAGCTAACTAAACTCTACTGGCCCTACGCAATTTCCTGTTCGCGAAAGGGAAACGTAATCGGCTTGCTTGCGCCGAGAACTGTTTCAAGTTTAATGGCGCAAGTGCAGTGGGCTGCGCAGGCGCAGCGCGTTGCCGCACACGAGAAGGGGCCGCGGAGATAGTGTGCCGCGAAAATTACTACATCGTTTACTTTTCATAATACATGCGAAAATAAATATATACATACGAGTATATACTTTATTGAGTACATTGCCTTTCATAAAGCATTCACAACCTAGCACAGTATGCCGAATTAAAGTATCTTTAATCTATTATTGATTTTCCGATAATAAATTCTGTTCAATTTGATCATACTCTTTGAAATAACTAAAACAGAAGTACTACGAGGGATATTAAACTATAAAAAGATTTGACAATGAGCAATAACTTCATCCTAATCAGCCATCGTAAGACCGAAATCTATCTGATCACTCCTGTGTGCATCCGACGTAATGTCAAGTTTCCCTCGTCTAGTCGTCCGTGCAGTCAGAATGCACTTTCTTCCTATCAACGCGACACACACACATACACATCACCCTTGCGCATACACACAACGCTAAGCACACTCCACACAAAGCGACACAAGATTCACAAACACACGCGGACCCTGTGAGCGTTACATACATCTCCCGATTGTGCAATACACACAACTGCATGTGGGTATGTGTATGTACGTGGTATTGCAATCGAAAGCTCTGAATGGGCCCATACCGTATTCATAGATTTTTAATACTGTTTAACGTAATTATATCAGATTTGCCGTAGATAAATTTATGTAAAAAATCATTCATAATTTAATTTATGTAAAAAATCATTCATATTTTCTCTAAATCAAATATTTGGTTAATAATATTAATTATTAACACTTTTAATGAAGTTAATTGACTTTACGTTGGTGAACTAAAGATACAATATATTTCTATGATGTACCAGGGCATCATATGTTGTAGAATATGATGGTAAAGTCGGTAATGGAACGGAGAGCCGACACGACTCGGCGGCGGAGCGTGGGAATGCAGTCGCAAGGACGCGATGCACTTGCAAAATAGGCCACCACACTTTCAATTGACAATTATTTATATGTAGACCTCTTGCGAGTTTAAATTTCTTTAGAATTATATCAGTTATATTATACGTATTGTCTCAGTTTTCATTGTAAAAACAGGGGGAAAATAGCTAGATAAACGCTATATTAGAGTGTTATACACGGAGGTTACAGTAAACTATTGTTCTCAATGTCTTGTGCAGTCTATTTGCACTAATGTTTTGTAGGAGTCTGTTCTGGGCTAACCTTGTAGTGTGCTGTTACGAGCTGCGTATGTCCAGTTCATACTAAAACTGGAACTTACCTGAAAAAGAAAGACAGAATAATTATATTTCTATAAGTGATATCATATTTATATTCTTAAAAATAAAATCTTAATTCACACATATTGGGTACTTGCAAATAACGTCACGCGCACATAGGTACCCTATTCTTATTTATTGCTAATAACCTGCCCACAACGTGTTTAATTCGAAATTATAGAAGGTACCTTGAATTATCTCCACGTTTCAAATTATACAATTACAAAAATATCTCTATGCAATCTTTTTCAAGCGCCTTCCCGCGATATAAAAATCTAACCCTTAATATTTTTTCACAGGATTCCACACCGTCTGGTTACATAGTCATAACGGAACTTAGCACCTTAAGCAGGTACTAGTGACAAAAAATCCCGCACATTTCCTTCGAACCAATTTATAAACGCAGCCTCGCGTGACCAACAGTGAAAACTGCATTTCTTAGCGGACAGAGACAACTAGGTTCCTCACCCTATTGTGCGAGTAAGACGCGAGATATGCACGCCACCGCAATTTGCTATCTAAAAGCGAATGTTTTTCTCACTGTAAACAATACAAGTGAGATCTATCGTGGTGACCTAAAAAACAGGAGGGTGGGGCGAAGTGGCAGCCATTATTGGTTGCCGGGCATTTATTTGCCGGGAAATCTGAAATTCAATCAGAACGGTACATTCTTATTTATGAGTCGCGACATGAAGCGTTTTAATCATGAAGCTATTATGAAGATGTACTCCGTGGTTTTAATATTATACCAATATTTACAAGGCATTACAAAGCGATACCGTATACGTTTTATTACCATTGCAGTAGATATAAACATTCAAGTACGAACTAATATTATTATCAGAGATTTTTTCAGAAATCCTTTGTAACATATTTCTCGGGAACATTGTTCTCTATCAGAATAATTTCACGGAAAGCATGAATATGAAACATTTCAGCCCAATTTGTATCTAAATATTTTCTCAGTGAAATATTCGCTCACACAATGAGAATATATATGTATCGATTTAGGTACTTTAATCATTATTTTCGGTTTCAGTCGTACGAGGGTAGTCCGCAAGTAAAAACTTACGTAGCAATTTTGTGACAATTCAGGAAATATATAAAACCTCATTGGAAATATACGAACATGCGACGCTTGCCTACTTACGGAGTTTGAACTGTTAACACAAGGACCCTGATTATAGTACAGTACAGCAGTTCGAAGACTGCACAAAATTACGGATCATCAAGAATGTTGTGAAGATTACTCTGACTCTCTTCTATGAGTAATGGTAACTCCTACTACTAAAACTTTACTTTTACTTTCAATTTTTTCCATAGTGTAGTGTTACTTATTCGATGATTTTTTCTCGCCATACCACATGTTGCACAAACAATCATCAATACATTTGACACGTGTCAAACTGTCAAGCGGGTTCGAAAGCCCGTTGACAGGCCCAGGGGACGAGGCGACGGTGTCAGTGGTCTGACAAGCCGGCGGCGCGGATATGACGTACTCATACGTTGATGTATGACGTATTCATTTGTCAAAGAAAGAAATTCAGAAAAATTACAATGACTTTTAGAAGCAAGTGTGAGTGACGTAAATTGTGGATGCTGAGTGTTTTAAAAAAATAAACATAGATCTCGTTCGTTCTTCTAAAACCGTTTAGTCCTCCGCTAGGAGTATATTATTGTTGCGTGGTTCACTCCATCCATAGAGCAACATTAATTACGTACTCAACAAAATACACGCGAATCTTAAAATATTTATACTTAGCACAAACCAATGCTTCGAGCTATTTCCGTGGAAGTAAACAGAGATTGTATTGAGCGCGTTTCGCAGACTTCCCGTCCGTTGACAGCACCCCGTCTTAATTAAAGCCCTGATTACATAAAAGTAGGTGCTCTCCAGTTCCGCCGTTCAAAGAGTTGAAAAGGGAGAAAGTTTCACGTTTTTACACGAATCTTGAAGAGTGTCAGAGCCAACAGCCCGCGCTCTACCAGTCAAATGATTACATGTCCTAGTAGCTAACTAATCAATTTGATGTATAGGGTGGAACTCTCCTCAATATATTATGACCTGAGAATAAAACATAGGCGAGGTGGACTGTTTCAAAAAAGGGGTGTCAATTGCAATAGATAATGTGTGCCCTAAATAATAATCTCCTATATTTATCTCTGAGTTTAATTTCAGGCTACATACTTGCCTTTGTGATAAAATACGGGTTAGTTACATTAAGTTACGTTTTAGGTTCCGACAATTTCCGATTGAGTATCTTCCTGACTGCCTACTTTATTATTTTTCTATACATAACATAATCTATACACCCGTGAACCTAATTTAACTATCAACATCGACTATAGTACCGAAAATAATGCTGCTTTATAATATAAAGCTTTTCAAACCTAAATGACTGGCGTCTCTATGGTAAAACCTTTTATTATCTACCATTTAATAAGTCCATGAAACATTTAAATATTAGCCTTCACCCTATTCAGTATTTCAGACTCACGACCGGGCAATAGGAACAAAGTAACAAAATTGTCTAATTTATGGGCTCCGATGCTTAATTTCCGGCTGCGATGTTATAATATCCGGTTTCTGTTGTCTATGGGCTAACGTTTGGAACTTTACCTTTATTATGTTACATTAATACAGTAATACAGCCTTACTATACAGCCTACCTTTATACCTTTATGCTTAACGAGACAATGATCAGCGACCTCCATACTAGTAATAATAAAATCCCAAATTTGGCATTCCGCTATAGGTACGCTTCTGTCAGGAAATGTATAGACAGATTCGTTCACACAATCAGTATTTTATGCTGTTATTCTATGACTAAGATATATTTACTTAAATTATTCGCACATTGAGTAATAATCATTTTACCACCGAATATTTTTTAGATTCGCTTCGTTTCGCGGAGAATTGCATTTTATTTGGGGTCACGTCACTCGTGATAGATAGTTTCTCGACCAACATCTTGAGGAGTTCGGTGTCGCTGGCTTCTTTAATTATTGATCAACTTTTTTGGTTTATAATTGGAAAAGTTGACAAGCCGAGGGTCAGTGGTGGGTTCCTTTTCCTCCATTTGTTTAACAATGGATTTCCGCCAAGTATCGCCTAGTTCTATCATGACAAAATATTCCGTAATAAATCTAACGATACATGTCGCGATAGCCGATATATTATGTGTGTAGGTAAAATCTAGTGATATTGATTTATGCCCTAGTTCTGACAACGCCCGTATTCCTATGTCGAGTACCTATATAATATGTACGTATATATGTACGTACAGATCGCGGGTGGAATATTAAATAACCAGTTTGCTTTCAAATATATACTTGGTATCTACGAAAGGATTTTTTAGGATTTTCTTTATCTTTTTAAGTTTGATGCTTGAATCACACATTATTGAACTCACAACCTGTAGATTGGTCAGAGATATTCCAAGCGGTTAAATATATTTTGGACATTCTATTTTTCAATAATATTATGTAATATTAAAATTACATACGGGTCAGGTAGTGAGTCGATAGTCGCAAGTAACTGTAACTAAACAGTTACATTCCATAGTCACGTACGACACCCACGTATAGGAATCTATACAAAAAAATACAAAAAAGGTCTGATTTTTTTTAATCCGTTGTTAAATCCAAAAGCTTTTCATCATTGTATTGATCTATCGTTGTTTAAAGAAGCGAGGTCACAGGAAATTAATCGTTACACAGATTATAACATGTTTCAATTTAACATTTCAACCTTAACTGTATATAGTAGACATTATTATAATAGGTATGGAACTAAAGTCCCCATATACTTGTGTATCAGTTACTCCTTGGCTGTAATTTTATTCGGAAATTAAGTTCTGGAGTACTTCTTTCTTCTTACAGCCTTTGTCATAATAAAGAAGATTTGCCAAACCAGAACCACGACAAACATACGCATTACTTTATCTAACAAGCCATTAAATAGGCAATCTAAATTAACAAAGAAAAATAACATAATGACGTGCATTAATAAATAATAAAGAATATTATCAACGTTACAGGGTTCGCCTATAAATAACTGAAAAAATGACGCACACAAACACATAAAGGACTTTCACTTGCACACAGAAAAGGTGTAAGTGTGATGGGGTTCAGGTGTGGGTGTAGTCTGGGGGTGAACGAACGCCCTCCCCTCCCCTCCCCTCCCCGACCTTCAGACAAGGCGGGAGGGCGCGGGGTGGCGTCTAGGAAGCTCCCTCAGTAGGCTACATCGTAATTAATATATAATTTGCCGTTAATTCGAGATTTACCGTGTAACGAGAAGGCTATAATGAAATTGCGTTTAGAGTTTGGCGAGGTACCGTTGAATGTGTCAAATAGTGTCTGGAAGATATGTAGACTCTGATTAGAAATGTAGGCTTTGTCATATGTAATAGTGATTAAGACCTATCTTTTACTCGTTATAGACTATTGTAGGAGGATGAGTGATCAAACCCCATGTAAGACTTATCGTAAAGTTACAACCTCTTTGTAAATTGAAAATTTATTATCTTGATTATATCTACATGTTGTTTTATTATGACTAAACCACATTGCCGATTTAAAAAAAAACCAATAATTTTCATAGAACACTTCATATTCGTCGGTCGGTAGTTTATGAGCAAATGGTTCATAAGCTACCGACCATAGACCATTAAATATTATTTCCAATCCCGACCCTCTCTCATTGATCGAAACCTCTTCCCTTATCTATAATCCATGTGTCTGTCAACAGGCACCGCATGCCTGTTGATCGACGCACAAAGGGGTTGGTAACTCGACATATTCTACATTCAGTGCCCCCTTATACGGGCCCGCAGGCGGCACACGAATTGGCGAAAAGGTTTGCAAAATGTTCGTCTTATTTTGATAATAACCTGGATTTTGCTAAATAATACACTATTTGACTGTGCTTGAAAAATATGATGCTAACAATATAGTTCTTTCAGTGTAAATGCCCAGTATTTTCTATAAAATTCGATGAAAAAGATTAAATAAATAAAAATACCGCCAAAACGCGGCTTGCGGATCACGTGGTCCTTGTGAAAACAAATTCCTCAATGCGATCATCACTTCACTTTTAGCACAATATTGATAGTCCCGTTTTCTTGAGCACTGAAAGGGGTCTGAATAGCACAGAAGTCTGTCTTACAAAGGTACTGGACAGAGCTTGATTATTAACATCTAGAAGGAAATCTTTAAACATTAAAACCTGCTGACTAGACATTTTTCATGCGCTACCCCCTTCCCCCACCCAGGCTCCAACCTTCGCTCATTTCCGCCGTCGACGCCAGACATCAAATATGCGTTGAACCAAGGCTCAAAACCCCACCATTTCGCCATTATGCCTTTAAATTTGCTTACATTACTGAAAGAACAGTTATCGACCCTAATCAAGGTAATAGCCTATTTACGGAGGGCTTAGGGCAGAAGGCGCTATGTAGAGTTTGAAGGTGAGGTTTTGAACAATGTATTATGGTGGGATATATTGGTTTGGCCATTGGTATTTTAGAGCCTACCGCTAAGTGAAGTTTATCACGTATGTCCTAGGGCAACAGCACAGGGTAAATGATCCATTCACCGATTTATATGCTGTGTCAGCACTCTACAATTTAATGTTTGGCTGGCATGTATCACGCATACCATATAAAACACTATCTGGCCTGTATACCCTGAAGGTGTAGGTCGAGATGCAGTGCTCCAGTGCGCCCTCATTTTTTTGGAAAAATAGAGACGTGTTTGGGCATAAGCCTATTGTCATACCGGTCGGGGAGTATGACTGGTGTGACCAGTGGGCTTTAATACCAAGGGGCTTCCGGCCATAGCCCACCAAGCTGGTCCAGTGCATCCTGGCGCAGTTCACCTCGTAAGAAAGGGCAATTTTTCGAACAGTGTTTGCCTTCACCGTACAGCTATTATAAACATGATTTATAACTTGTATTATGGATTAAAAATTAATGTTTTTAACACAAAAATATGCTAAAATGTTTTTTACTTAATTTTGTTTAAAGTAGTGCTTTCTATTTAATTAATACATTGAACCGTTAATTTCAATAGCCGAAATGGCCGCTAGTGATGTCAAACGATCACGTTTATATTGTTAGTGACAAAAGCTTACCTAACGATGCTAACAAAACACTAAGTAACATTATTTCAGGTCCCGAACTATGCCTAGATTGCCTAGCCAAAAGAGGCTAGACCGGGCATCGTTATGTACCACGTTATGTACATATATGTACTAACATTTACATAAATTATTATTCCCAAGACTAATTCGTCCTGCCCGACCAAGGACGCTTAGGCGAACATCAGGAGACCTGCTAGGACCCAACACATCCAGCAGGATAACGCACCTTTGTAGAATGCAATTTAAATCCAAAATCGCGTAAATAAATTTAGGAGTTATGGCCTTATTGATATTGAAACGAGTTAGCTTTGAAAGCGAAATGTATACCTGGCTTTGCACGCTGGGAAAATGATCGTTAGCTCAACACTGCAAGGTCGATATTCAAACGGTTGTACTGCGGGTTTTGAAAGAAAGGGACACAGTAGCGGGAGGAAAAGGGACGGGGATGTCCGTGGTGGTCCGTGACCTATCCTACTGACGAATGTCGAGCCCCGGAACATCGCATTTTAACAAGTAGTCTAGACAGTTGCGCCTGTTTGCACGCCTGCGCAACTGTGTGCGTTAGCCAGATAACGAGACGATGTATGTGTGCTCCCGTCTGTGAATAGAGTTTGTGTATATACACAGTATGTACGTGTGCGTCGATGCCCGATTCCTTATGGCGCTAGAAGTTTTTAAGGGGATGTTTGTCTGACTTTTATCATTCGCAATATCTGTAGATTTTGTTGTTTATACGTGTCGGAGTGTTTACTTTACAATATGTCTACGTATGTAATGAAGGTATTGAAGAATGATTGATTCTATGTAATTGTACAAGCTGTATTGGTACGTCGGCGTAACTTATTGCTAGTATGTGTTCTGTGACGACGGATTATATACTGCATTTGTAGATAGCATGTTTATGTGTACTTTGTTACCACGATGAGGATGCTTATATGTGCTCGTTTGCTTTTAAATTTTATATTTTACCTAATTTTAAATTTTATATTTTATTATAAATATTATATATTGTGTAGGTGTCACAATATATAATATTTATAATAAAATATAAAATTTAAAATAGAAATCGATTGATATCTATGCTATATATAATTGCTATGCTATATAATATTTTAGCGAGGTAAAGTTTGTGATTATGGATGTGTTAAATATAGGTACCGCGGGCGGAGACGCGGGCAGAAACTAGCATGATAATCCCTTTTGATACGAACGAATACTACTACCTGGCAAAAGAAAGATCGGAAGGCGCAGGATGTCATGGCTCCGTAACACCAGGGAGTGGACTGGCATAAAGACAGTGGAACAACTGTTCAGACTGGCGTTGGACAAGAGAGAGTTTATGGAGCTGACTGCTATCCTTCATTGATGGAGTGGTGCTTGACTCTCTTCAAGCACCACTCCATCAATGAAGGACAGAATTTATAAGACAAGGGATCAATCTAGCGAAATTGTCACTGCATAATTCCACACTTTAAGATGATCTATGAGTCAATATTTGGAATTGAACAAAACAATATCACTCGTCGAATTCCTTGCCTGGCTTTATCGCCAGATTTGTCCCTGATACCTAATTTTAATTAAAACGCGATTCAAAGTAGAGTACTGAAGAGTTTAGTCTTTCAACACGCTGATTCGTTCGATAGAAAAACATGACTATTCGAGAATGTCTGTATCCACTATAGATCATTAGAAATTATTAGGGATTGTAAACTAAATGACGAAAATTACGATTGGCCTTACTGACATTTTCATGAAACCCGCACAGTTGGATCCATGTTGCCTCGCACGTGAAACTAGGCGCCAATTCTGCCTGCCTATGTATACATAAGCTGAGTAAATGTGCTCGACTATGTATGTACTCAGACTGTTTATATACATAGAGTTGCGTGTAAGTTAGGTAAGGTTACGAGTTACTCGTCAATATATAATGTAATATACATATATATACATTGGCATCATGGTAATTGGAAATTGATAATCACGGTTGAAAATAAGATTCGCACATTCAATCTAGAAATCCCAGGGTTGCGAGCCGGAGTTTAAACGTGCGATACTTGTTGGAAAGGCGAACGTTCTAACAACTTGGCTATCACTGTTTCTTATAGGGAAGAGGAAGTATAATGATTTAAAATTGCATAACAATAGACCTATAAATGCGACGTAAACACCTAGACAGAATGGGAATATAACATCTCTAAAATTGGCATTAACTATCATTATATAACAGTAGGCACATTATTTACTAAAATTAAAACTTAAGTTCCATAAAATCGGCCCTCAATGACTACGCCCAAATTGTCTTATTTACAGAGATGTAATTAAATAACGTTATTATATAAGCCACACCACTCATACAGATGTATTTCGCAGGAGGTGGGCAGAGGTGGTTTATGCAATTCGCCCTTGTGGCGAGGTGCGTTGAACTTCGTCCGGGACGTCCGTCCTTTAGATAAGGTGAAACAGGGGTTCTGGGCGGTGGGCGTATTGTACCGGGGAAAGACTAACTATGGTGGGAGGATGCTGTGTTAGAATAAGGGGTTCAGTGCTACGGCATGTACCTAACATTAGACTTAATCGGATAAATGTTTTAATAATAGATAAATAAACACCATGACGTCTATAACCCCCGAAGGGGTAACCACAGGTGCACTGATAGGTTTTAATATTTACCCGATTCTGTAGCAATGCCTATTATATAGGTAGTTATATGTTGTTATAACAATATTTTTTGTTTGCTACATATACAAGCCAAATCGCGGCGGCGTTTTATAGTATGTAAATCTTCTGTTTAAGTATTCTAAATACTAAGTGATGCTAATAAAATTATCATTTATTCATGAATATAAACGGAAGAAATATTTGTTGAAAACCCTTGTAATAAGTTTTCCTTTGATTTGTATAAATATATTATGATGGTCCATACGGCGAGTTATTTCGTAAGTATACTCATGCTCTATGTTATCTTTTCAATATTATTTAGTGATAGAATATTTTTTTTATTTTGTTAAATCTATTAGTCGCTATGCATTTAATAAAAATATATAGCTTTAACAAATACATAATATTTATATTTAGATATTTCTGTGCACATTCTTATTCAGTAAATAGCTATAGTTATTTCAGTAACATATAAATCCTCTTATTGGTAACGTCACGGCATCGAACCTCCGTCCGTCCGGGCGCGCGGTCGTAGACCCGTAGCGCTTAGAGGACACTACGGGCTACGCCGTAGCGGGTGGAAGGTGACTCGGGGCAGAGTTCAGGGTATAGTTCACTGCGTTTTGGTAGGGGAAGGCGTGCCTGGCTTTCAGTACGCCTAAACTACAGCTTATTTTATTCGGATATGCTTGAAGATTAGGGAGGGATTAAAAATTCGAACAGTAGATAGAAAAATCACTCCCTATTTCTTTGGACACAAGTACCATTGGTTAATTGTGTGACTGCCTGATAAGCGCAGTTAGGAGTGACCCTGCTTTCTGTGCCGAGTTTCCTGGGTTCGATTCGTGTAGCGACAAACTTTGTGTGATGAGCGCGAATATTTGTACCCGAGTCATGGATGTTTAATATCTATATAAGTATTACATACTTAGTTCGCCCTCAGTCCGTTGTACGGTACCCATAATACAAGCATTGCTTAGTGCGGGACCGTATAGTTGGTGTGTTCGTCTGGCGATATTATATTGTTGGTGCACTGCACTGCCGTGCTCCTCAGCCTATATCTTTGGGAAATACAAATTGTGTATTGTTGGTTTGCAAACGTTTGTAATTTGATTATATAACTAGTGTAAGATTGTTGTAGCGTTAACGATAAATAAATGTTGTAGATGCCACTATATTGGTAAAAAATGTTTTGGTTACTATCCTTGCTGACAAGTTCTATTTTATTGCTGACCCCTTCCTAAATGTGTCGTGTTCCAAGTCGTTACTTCCTAAAAAAAAAACGTGTTCTAGACGGTCGGGCATGTTGCCCATTTAATCGAAAGAAATAGATTTATATTAAAAAAAACAATGGACGGACGGTGGCTGTCTTTTTTTGCTTATAGCTCTGTCTCTATCGCGGATAAATCAACTACCCCAACGTGTAAAGCACCATTTACCAAGTGATAGTATGGTTATGACATGATATTAGCCATATCAATAGTATTTCATTGATACATAGCACCTTACCAGGCAATCAATACAAAGATCGCGATACATCTACCTTCTACCACTACACACGCGACATTACATCTGTATACTTGCATGTGTGTGCGTGGATTCGCTAGGGTCGCACTTCAGCATCGGTCGTGAAAGAGATAGATACTCTTACCTACAGGAGTAAGTACTTTTTTTAATAAATATCGATGAAAAATGACGTTGTTTTCCTTTTATCACACCATGCCTTTATGTCCTCTGGGTACCTACAATTTGAGCCAACGAATTGCGGGGCGGTGTGAAGTGGCCCATACTGGCTGGGGCGGAGAGTGTCCGTACGAATTACTATTAAATATTCTATTGTTATTTATTTTTCTCTGATTCTGATAAGACGTCACTTTACAGTATTTCCTTATTAAATCGCATTTGTATAATACTAAAAAAGTGGTAAAATTATATTTGATATCGGTCTTATACTTATTAATGTAATAAATTATCTTAGGACCTTTTTATGTAACACTTATCAAATTGTCATAGATATCGTGAAAGTGGAACATGCTAAGTATGATTGTACGATTACCCCATTATCGATTGTTATCGGAATTAAACATCCGGCTGATAGCGATCGTAGATCCTTGATTAGCAATCTGTTAAACGAATTATCATTGAAGGCTTTTTATGAATGAACACCATAGTAATATACCAGATAAGTCTACAGTTGAGTAGAGCATACAACTATTAAAATTGGTATACAAGGTGTAACAAAAACGGTGTAAAATATGTTAAGGGCTAACAAGCAGGTCATAATGATCAAGTTTATGTATAAAATATATATGTTAATTTTTTTTTATTTTTCTGTGAGAAAGCAAGCCAGTTAGTACGTAGTGTTAATTTTAAAATTTCAAACAATTTGAGTATTTTTTTCGGGAATTTGACCTGTAGCCCCTACTCATCGATATTTTAAAATATTTGACTACTACACTACTTACTTTAAAATTTTTAGTTACTCAGAAGAATAATTTCATTGTTATATAAATAGATAGAACTCTTAATTGTACACAGGGAATAAATATACGTACATACGAACAGAATCACATCTTGTATTAATATGAACATCCCTAAGCAAGAGTAGAATCATGTTACCAGCCCAGACAGGGACAAGTGGAAGCCGTAGGGCGGGCGACGCGTCCTTCCTAAGGCGGCCGTCAACCCGCCCTAAACCGGTCAAACGACTGTCCTTTCTAATATATATTAGTTGAAAATTTTGAGTACAGGCAGACAAGCTGATCGAGTACGTGTTATATGTGCTGAATAAAAATATTAGGCATCAGATGTTATATACAAAGTAGACATCTGCACCAAATACATAGTTATATATGTCCCCACATTTGTTTTTACACTTTTCGACATTTCTCGCTAATTCGGTAAGAAATAATACACTAATAAGCTAATATTAGGTAGCGCCACATTATCCAAAGTATTGTGTATTGTCTTTCTTACTATTTCTTTGTTATTAAATAAAATCAATAATTATTTGAGTAATAAATGATAATACTGGATATTTTAATGTGTGGTTACCTATTATAGAGTCTGCATTTCCTAGTAGCTATCATACGACTATTGGATAATTAAAGTTCTATACCAACTTATGTAAACTAATGAAATAATTAAGGGTATATAAATATATCGATCTATATAGATACACGACTGAATGCATAAAATATACTTACACGATAATAATATAAATAATACTTAAGTAATGAAAGCTCTACCGAGATCCCTATGTCATAATATTATCACCACCGAGTAAACGTAGAAGGCGCAACCCAGACAGTGCTCGAGTGGAAGCTGTAGGGCGGACGGAGCGTCCTTCCTAGGGCGGGCGTCTACCCGGCTGGCTCAAATCCGGGCAACGGGACCTGAGGTCCTATCATTCTGAGGCTTTTGTTTGACAACTACATTTTTTTGTTTAACGGATCAATATTACAAAAGTCTTAGTGATAAAATGTTTTTGTTAATAATTATTTATGTTGATATGTGGCCCGTTTAATTAACCGTGTTATAGTTTGTTTTTAATAATACAATTAAACAATATTGTTTTTTTACTTATGTAATAAATCTGAACTATGTATACGTAAACGCTACATTGCCAACTTGAAACCTAATTATATAATACAATTTCTGTGCCAGCTCTTTTTTGTGTATTGCGAACATTATGTGGATCGCGTAACTTCACAGGCAAGGGCAGTCGCCCAACCGCTTCGTCTTAAGGAGCCAGAGACATACCATTTTTTTTATTGGAATTACACTGAAAATACCTTCACGACTTTTATTTAAAAAAATAAATAAATCTTAAACTTTGTCTATGATGTCTATAAGTATTATTTATACCTCGACACAGCGTCCATGGTCATTTAAACAAACCCAAACAATCAGTAAGCTATTCCTAACTAATCCAGACGAGGACGAAGTGAAACCTGTTAGGGCGGGCGGCGCGTCCTTCCTAGGGCGGCCAACAACCTGTGTCTGCAAACGTTACGGACGCTGGGGAGCCTTGAGGGTAAGTACTTAACTAGAAGACTGACTGACTAGAAGAAAATAATGGTTACGTGATGATACCGAACAACACATGGAATATTGGAAAGGCTTATCAATCACCGTTTTTATGACAAGATTGATTTGTTGAATGCAAGGAGAGATGACTTTAGTTAATATTGCATTTGAATCATTTAATGATAATTAACATCATCGATTGTGGTTATAATAAATGTTCACGCCAGTATTTGAAAAATACGTGGGTATTGTTGCATATTTCACTGTCGGTCTTTTTTTTTTTATTATTACATTATAGGCAAGTATTTGATCTCGATCTCACCTGATGGTAAGTGAGGATGAGATCTACGATGGAGCATACTTGCCTAGAAGGTACCTGTTCACTCTCGACTTGAAAAAACCCAGATTGAAGTCAACGGGGAACAAAGACGCCGGTAGCGTAAATATTTTTCAAAATGGTTATTAAGGTTACCTATTGTTGATAATTACTTATCCTACGATAACAGAATCACAAGAAATATATACAGTATCACGAAATAAATGCATAATTTATAGTTACGCAACCCTAACCTGGGGTAAAACACCGAAGCAACGGAACCCCCGTCTTATGCACCTTACGTCCAGTGGCGAGGAAGCCCAAGGGCGGACGGTGTGTCCCGGTGTCGTCGCCCGCCCTGCCACATAACGCCCAATGCACGCCGCCCGCCCGCATTTCGGTTTATCTCTAGATACCTTAGGCTGGAGGATAAGTTTGGGATAGTGAGGTTTGTTCTTGGATTTCTGACTGGTATATTTGAGTAAATACATTTCGCATAAATTATTTATTTCGAAGCTTTAATATGTAGTTACATAAGTCTTTGGGGAATACCAGCGGCTATATTTATTAGAATTTATAGCGGTTAATGTGTTCAAGACATTTTTAGACTAATGAAAAAAATTATTAATTTGTTTTTGTGTTGGACTTATTTGAATTGGGTTAATTTATACAACAAGTGTTAACAATGTCACATTACTGATATATTTTTGGAATTCTATAGCAATTAATTAAGTGTTCATTGAATGTGTTTAGATATTCCAATAAATAAACCTTGCTTTAGATTTCAGGCCCACCGAATTCCTTTGAAAAAGTTTTACAAAATAAACACATAACACTTTTATATTCAAAAGTGCCGTCAGTAGAGCTAATATACTTGTCTAGATTATTACGTGTTTATGTATAGCATTAAACACGCCTTATCTCATCCAATATTACTTTCCCTGTTTCAATAGGGTAGACACAACGAGAACCCGTCTCCCAGGCTTAACCTTCCCCAAACCTGCGCCTCGGTCGAAGCGACCACGCGCGACCTCCAGACTGCGGTGTCGATGCCCAGCAGTGGGCCCGGCTAATGTTTCGACAGAAAAACTAGGTGACTTCAAGGAGATTATGTTGTAACACTGTTATTTTTTTCAAATTGAAAGTTAAGAGGATTTTTTTGACAAATATGAATTATGTGAAAAAATGCTTGTTCATAGCTTGTTGTTTACTAAACTAATGCGATGTTTTTTTCATGACTTTAGTAGTCTAAATTTAATTCTTTTTAATGAATAGCTGTAAATCATGAAGCTATTGAGAGCGACATAATATAGCAAGGGCTCTCCTTGACGATAATAGCGTGTGCGTGGGTATCTAAATATTAATTATTTTAATATTTAATTAATGTCTAATACAATTCATAATTGTCCTTGGTGTTCCCATTGTCAACTTTACAAAGACTTAAATTGAACAACACGTTATAATAATAATATTCTAAGTAGTCGGTATTGTATCACGACACATTGATATGAATCCTAAATTATAATAGTCAATGCCATTTATTGTTTCTACTCGCTATTATAAAGTTTAGTTATATGTGCAAAACCATACAAAACGTTCGACAAGTTACAGACTGACAAAATCCTTCAGTGAGGTGACAAACTTTCAGCAGGTTCTTACAGACGTCACGTAATGCTCTAGGTAATAGTAGTGGAAAAATACATAAAAATAACCCTTAAGCAATGGTGGACTACACCAGTTTAAGTTCTCCAAAAAAGATTATTATTTAACGTAGGTATTCATATTTAATCATTTTCAAATATTATTATCTAAATTGCGAAATGTCTAAACACTTTTTTTATTAATGTTCGTTATGGTACATTTAATCAAAGGCACTTATCTAGTTGATAACAATCATGTTTCCTCCAGCCAGCTTCCTTATACCTCTACTTTATCATATGAAAATCTTATCCGTCGCCTATTCCCACCCCATCTGACACAACCCTTAGAAGCCTATGTCAAAACGGTACAAGGGCATGGTGCGCCCTTCAGACATCAGGATCATTGGCCCTAGGACGCCCTTGGCTCCCTTTGTGTGCGTGTCACACGCCTGTGTGCGTGGGATGCACTCAATGTGCGTATCGCTGTATACGAACAATCATGTATTTATAGTTGTGCGTTGGTGTGCGTGCCTGCGTATTTTTGGCGCAATTTTCAGTGTTACGTCATTGTGTGAGTGCAATATTGGTGTGGTGGAAAATAGGGAAAGTGTATGGGAGATTCGGAGGCCGGGAGTTAAAGTTTGAGTTGAGTTTGTAAATAAAATTATGATTTGTTTTCAAGTCTTCAGCGATAAACTAAATGTGTTTTTTATGATTTCATGCTAAAATCGATTACAAAATACAGAAAAAAAATGCGTAGTAATTATTTTCCCATTACTAAAGCTACTTGACAAGTTACACTGTTTTTCTTAACAAGTGTTTTTTGATGTAAATGTACCATCCGCAACTAGTGTAGTTAGTGACCTCGTTCACAGGCAATACACATCTGTAGTTCAACCCCTGATTATTACTTAACTTACTACACCAACTGAGGAAAACATACATGTATATCCTCTCACACATCCCAGGATATTCCTATGGTAGATCTCCTTTTAACTTAAGGAATCGTGATCGAGTTCTTTGATGAACAGAGAATATGATCGTGAGTTCAGAATATATAAAATTACAAAATGCGATAATTTCGATTCCATTAACGTTTAGTTATGGATCAATTTTGCTGTTCTTGGAGCCGCTGAAAGATTTAAAATGTGTCCGGCCGAGACTTCGGGGTTTATATGAGTTACTTATGATGTATAGCTCCGTACAACATAAAATTACACTAAGAATAACGTCATCTGATAAAACTGATTCGCAACGAAGACTCGCTAGCAAGCGGAGGTGTTTAAAACCATTATCTATGCGGACGACCTCAGTCGGGTATCGAACTCGCGACAAGTGGGTCAATGCAGCACGCGACGGCCCTACGAGCGCCGCGGAGCTACTAATCGTTTGAAGGTGACGCCTCAGAATAGTGCCGCTGACGTGCATGTTTATCACTCGCTACTATTTGTTATTTTGTATGAGGTTTCTATTTATTTAGAGTTTAGACCGACTTCGTTTTGTGGGAGGGATGGAAGAAATTTAGTGTAATTATTGCAAGTACTTGTAGATGCAAGACATGTGGTTATAATACCGTCTCATTGGCTTAATAAATGAATGCGGTGATCATCAAATATATTGAGAAAACTGTTTTGGTGTTGTTTTTTAATTTTTTACTCTATGTTTATTGTTTTTATTACATCATCAAGCCGAAGTGACCAAAATGATGTGTTAATTTTTACGTAGTTCCATTTTTAAGTTTATTCATTAAGATGTTATGGTAAGTTTTTGGTTTAATATCATTATGTAATTCAGAGCAAAATTTCTTCGATACTGGTAAATCTTTTAAACCGAAATTGGAAACCGAAAATAAAACAATATTATTCTGGTTAATTTTCCATCCACAATTACGACATACATATCGCCCCATATTCTACAATAAAGATATTGATCAATAAACGTCGGCGCGATAAGATCGTGCCATCAGGAAGCGCGTGCGCATCAAATTGAGTCAAGGCGACGCCGAGTGATGCGCTTGCGACAGATAGACAGAGGAGATGACGTGACGTAAGACCATGTTTCACACACGAATTGTTTATGGTAACATAACGTTTGGATGTCAATTAGGCAGTACGCTTGAATTGTTTGTGAAACTGTTATTCTTTGAGCAATCGTTTCTGCCAATATTTTAATGAATTTCTATAAAACAACAGACTATGGATACATTGCATTTTTTAATGATTTGAAAAGGTAGTTCATTCTAAACTTAAAAAAATATTTAAAAATATTAATTGAACTCATCCACACATTCATAGCTGAATGTTTTAGCATTTTATAATGTAAAGGAAAACATCTTGAGAGGAGTTTATAATTATAATTGCATAAGACCTGAATATCGGACTGTGGACTGGCCTGTAATAATCGGCCTGTGATCTCGAGTTTACGATACAAATGCGGCCTTATTAATATATATACGTTTGATATTTCATTTAGGATTCTTGACGTAACTTTAATATCTGCATTATAACTATCGGTCTATAATCTATAAAGCTTCATCTCCTTAACATATTACATAAAGTTATCAAACTCTGATGGTTCAGCGAAGTTTACCTGTTATCGTATTTAGAAAGTAGTTTTCTTATAACAGAGTCGTGTTAGTTACACCATTAATAACTCAAGAACGGGTGGGCCGATTTTTATGATCTTTAATTGTTTGAACTTGTCTCTGCCCCGAATAGCAGAATAAATATTAAAACATGGGATACATTAAGATTTTCTCATACATCTGAGGCGGTACGAAGGTCGCCGGGACAGCCTAGTATCCCTATAAAATCAACGTCTACTTCTAAGGACTTCAGACCCGTTAGTAATGTTTATCAGCACAAATCGTTGACCATAACTTAACTCAGTCGCTGAAAAATAATGCCACTGAAAACTGTTGACATCTGCCCACGAGTTGTATCCCAGAAGATAATGAAATTTGATCACATTTTATTAAAATACGAACTAAGGTATAATTAAAGCTAACTGTCTCCAGTCTACAAGTGAGTTAAGGAAAACGGATTACTGGAACCCGTGTCCATTGGTCCGTCGGCTCTTGCTATGCGCACCGTGTCGCGTGGCGCGTGACGTAGCGCAGACGAAATTTTGCTTACATTGCTGGGCTAGCCTTGGTGAGCTTTTGAATATTTTAGCTTGGCTTGTGGCGAAATTATTAATTGTGGGACGACGCGGCGAAGGTAGAGTAAGTAAAAAATTCACGTAACGACCCTCGTCTATGACGTTTAATATCGGTAAACTCTCTATTTCCTATGCCTTGTGATAATTGAATAGAAACTCTGCTAGCTTAAACACAGCTACTTGCACTTCTAACAGTTTTAAATGTCACTGTCAAATAACTCAATGAATAATGCTTACAGTGTTTGCTTACAAAGCGGTTGACGTCGCCGCGATAACATCGCAGTGATGCACATTTCGTCTACTATATTATTGCTTTCATCAAAATTCAGGTTCTATTCTATATACCTACTGTATACACTTATTGTCATGTAAGAAGGTACGATATTTTATCGCTACTTTGGGTTCTACATTGTAATGTATATTTAGTAGGTTATATAGCCATTGTTTTAACTGCTTTACATTAATCTTTATAGACTGCTTAGAGGTATTATTAATAGTTGAATAGATCTGTAACATGGCCTAAATACAGACCTTATTACTCAAGGCCCCAAAAGGGTCTATCTAAAATAGATAGTTGGCAACTGTCATTGTAGATGTTTCCATCTGATCCAGAACAATTTTCAGAGTGCCTAGAAGGCTAACACCCCGCCTACATTGTGAATTAGGCTGATTATAGGCGGCAGGTCTAGGCTAACCGTTGCCATGGTGACGAGACGTGTGCCCGAGGCAACAAGGGAGTGAAAGAGAACGAGTGAGTAGACGGGAAGGGTTTAATTTTTTAAAATTTCTATTAAAGTCGCGGCAATGAGTGCGCACGCACGCACTTGTGACTGTTTATCATTCTTTTATTTTGCCGAATAAATACCTAGGTTTTGTAGTTTCTTTATTTGGAACATACACAGTAGTCTATGGTATATCTATATCTCAAAAAATAATTTTATCGACTAATAAAAAAAAACGATTCAAAATATATAAGATGTATCAAAAATACTCCAAAATATTTCAACAGATGAATCAGTGAGTTATATGGATCACGTTAATGTATAAAATAATTTGTGTAAATTATATTTGTTTTTTTTTAAACAACGCGTACCAGCAGCATTTGGCCATGCGCTTAGCACAGGGTGTAATTTTTAAATGTTCAATAATTTGATTCATGTCTTTAGGAATGTTATAACCTTGTTGTGTTTATAACCTTTTGATGGACCTGTTAAAACATTTTACACTATTATTTTTACAACTTATATATAGGGGTTCTGTCTTTGTATAAAATACCAGCTGTGGTTATTAATTCAAAATTACAAACGACGTGAATACAATCAAACAAACACAAAGTTTTACTGATAAAGTGACAATTAATTACATTGTCTTCACTACATGCAACGACAGGCCAAAACAAGTCCACCTAATATTCATATCTGCGTACTACATGATAAACTAATGCACACACCCACAGGAATTCATTGATCGGAATCTGAGCAACACTTTCCATTCTGCGCACGCGCATCTAATGATCTAGACATTACAATCAAACTGTCTAATAAAGAGTGGCTCCTCTACTTGATTTACTATTTGAGTATATGTGAAAAACAATAGCCTTTAAAAATTATTTGCAAGTAGAATAAAGTTTTGTTCTAATTTTGATTAATCTCAGTAGAAATCGATATGATTTGGGAAATACAAGGGTTTGAAGTGAAAGCGCTGGGTTCAGGGCGCGAAATTAAAAATGTTAATAGTTTTTTTTTTTTAATTGCATATCTTTTTTTCATTGACATTGGCTTACCTAAACCGATACAAAACTTCGAAGTTTGTAAAGACCACTATGTCTACTATCTTTAAAGCGTTGGTTCATATGAAATTAATTTTGAAGCATGTTTAATAGATTAATAGATGCATTACCATAGGTCGTAATCGCAACAAAAAAAAATCGACCCACAAATATTAAAAAATTAAAAACTGTTAGTAAAGATAATTCATGTTCTCATCCATTTGATTCTGAGGCGGTACGAAGTTCGCGGAGACAGCTAGTTCAGTATGAAGTGCTACCATCAATGGCGTGTTTCAGAAAGCAAAAAAAACAGTATCTATATAAGATAACAGCAGCCAACAATCGAATCATTAAACCATTACCTACTAATGCCACTTCTCACTGTCACCGATCATTTTTTTCTGCAAATGATTTTACTAAAAAGGATACTGTTCGTGTCGCCAACCGACCGATCGCTCTTAGCTTCACCAAATTATAAACACACTCGCACCACTCAATAAACACCTTTATTTATTTATTAATAGGAATTACGACGACCGCAATTGATGATTTGTTCTGCAAAGTTATTGGTGTAGATGGTCGGTAAAAACTAGACTTTATAGCTGAGTGTTACGGTTGTAAGTGTGTTTTTGATGTGTTGGTCGGTATCGTAACTAGGGCGGGCGCCTTGAGAGCCACATTTACATGGGCCGGCCTCGCACGGTCGCTGCTCCCCTGGCCTCAGCGGCTCGTAGCATTGCACGCGGTGCGCGCTGCAGTTTCCTTCCTCGCTACTATCTGTCTATGTTTCCTATCCGCAGGCTAATCCGTTTTGACGATAAATTGGGTTAAATACTCCAAGTTCGTAGTCTACCCGGCTTCGGGAAAAGAGGGATATGGTTATAAACAGTAACGCTTGTATTATGGGTACCGAACTCACTATAATATACTTATATAGATATTAAACATCCATGACTCGAGCACAAACATTCGTGCTAATCACACAAAGTTTGTCCCTACGAGGATTCGATCCCGGGACCCGCAGCACAGAAAGCGGGGTCACTACCTACTGGGCTAATCAAGTCGTGATATACTGATTAATTTAGTTATGATGATGAATCCAAAATGAAATCCAACGGTATATACTTGTCATCAATGATTATATACAGACTTTTAATTGATAATTGACGCAAACGAGAATATGTAGACTAGTAAAATACTTTACAAATAATATCTACCCTATTTAAGTAACTGTCTAGAGTAGTATAAAGTTGTTTAACAAATACTAATTTGGGGTTTAAATTTAACACTGATAAATTTCAAATATTTTTTTACGAAGCTTGGCCTGCCATGCGTTTTGCCCACTGTTGCTCCGGTAAGCTATGTTCTTCAGCGGTGTCCGACGAAGAAGACGAGGTTCATCGGCGAGTCCGCAGGAAAAGCGAATTGTTTTGGAGCCCTCAACGAATTTTACCAACAGCAAATAAGAAGAGTAACAATATCATCCTCCTACTTCCTATTGGAAAGCGGGAGACAAAAACGAACCGTATAGCAAGACAGCTGTAAGGCTTGTTCTGCATCACGGGTGGCAGGATTTCTACAGAACACCCTATAAGCCACATAATCTGGGCATCACCTAGTTCTGGGGCACCTTCAGATTAAACTGGCGAATGTAACATTCCCCAACCATCTTCTCAATACCGATTCCGTTGAAACGATAATCGAATTAAAATCGATTACGGGCTCGCTCGCTGCTTACCAACCACGTCGATATCCCAGCGCGATTTATTCGGAAGATCACATTGGTGCCAATTAGTAGTGTTTGTGCAACATTCGAGAGTTGTCCATTGCGAAACGCGGCACAGACCTTGCCGCAGCCGGCACATATACGCTCGCCACTTGATCAATATTGCGCTCGCGCTGAATTGAGCGCTAATAGTGTGATACGAGTTTCATTTCCACGGCCGTGCGTGATTAAAACAACAATCGCTGAAAAATTGTAAACTAACCGCAAGAGTATACGACTGTATACCATGATCTGGGATGATATTTGTAAAACTGATCTAGAGCTAAATATGATAGCTGAAAGAATTTGTGAATGATGAATCCTAGGGTACTACAAACCTTGTAATTTAAAAATAAATTTAAATTATGCCTTACGGGTACCGTAAAATGGACTGGAAGGCGAACCCAGTATAAATTAGTTATTAAACATGACTTGGGTGCAAACTTTCGTGCTCATCACAGAATGTTTGTACCTACCAGGATTCGAACCTGGGACCATCGGCACAGAAAGCAGGGTCACTACAAACTGCGCTAATCAGGCCGTCTGTCCGTGTGTCGTCAATTTCACCGAAATAAGAGTATTTTTTTATTGCACATCCAGATCTCAGAAAAACAGCATATAACAACAAAAAATAGAATATCCTTTGTCGACTTAAGCTAGTAGGAGGTTTTTATTTTTCTCCGTATGTTACCATATATTCTTATTTAACTTGGTCATACAACAACAATTGCGACAGTTTTTTTTGGACTTGACAGTTATATCGAATAATATAAAACTTATTTCTAGATTTTATTTTCTTCAGTCTTTTTGAAGTTGGTTTTTGTTTTTATATACAAATAACCTACACGTCTTCATCGGGTACAACAATTCAATAACACCTAATAGTTGGTTATCAAATCTGAGCTCTGCGTAACATCTCTATCTAGTAACTACACTCGACTATTGATTAAGTACGTAGAGCCTCAAATAGGTACAGCATTGGAGTGGTACCATGCCCGCGAACCGACGACGGCCTTCTGCGCCCATATGTGGGCCTTTTAGAGCGAACTGAATACCTGCGCCCGATACATGCCGTTACTGAAATGTTTTGCGACATTGCTGTATCGATTTTATCTGACGTAGAGATATCGGATCGGTGGTTCAGTTAGATCATATATGTGAATATGATTTCAATTTGATAGAAAATTGAAGTTTATGCCAAAAATTTCGGCCATTCTCACAAATAGTAGGGAATTCATTCTCTCCATAAATTCTGGACATAAGCATACTACAAATAAATTACACGTACCTTCGGTTTTCATTTGAATTGATTATGTATTCAAACACTAATCTGGCGGCGCAGTGTCTCTATGTAGAGCTCGTTCTATCATGATCCAAATTACCACCGCCATTTTTAATTCAGAGTTAAACCTTAATCAGTAGCGCTGTTGATCTCAAACATACTAGTTTTTTTGCCACAGCAAACATGCATAGATCGACTGGTTCACCTCAGAGCAAAGTGGGACAGGATGCAGGCTCGCTGCGTACGCGCACACCGCGCGTGTGTGCGCGCGTGTTATGTAATTGTCATTTAATGATACGAGTACGCACTGACACGATTAGGCTGATAAATGTACGGTTTTAGATATTTACCTATTTATATTACACGACTCTATGTGTGACTCTGAACTAGTTGCTAGTCATAGTTATATTTTCATAATAGAGTTATGAATAAGTAAGACATTAAATCTCGGAATTGCAGTTGACTTTGCCTACACGGATTGTGTTTTATATTGGAAAATAACGTAACTTGTTCCAGCAAGCGGATGACTCCTTTTATCTCCATTAAAATACTGTAATCAATTTGGATCTATTCTACTTATTAGTATATATATACTGAACTAGATATAGAGATCTAGAGGACACTGTGGCAAAGGGCCTTAGAATCATAATAAGATCTAGTTTTTATTGGTATATTAATTTATTTTTCTGCACTACGACCCCCAGTAAATCGATTATTTAACGTATTGTGGTATCAAGGTAAGTAAAAAAAGTGAAGAAAAGGCTTGTTGTTTGTGGGGTGCGCGGGCGCAGGTTTTCCGCGCGCGGGACCATGACCCACATAGAGCGATACGAGCAAGTGCAGCGCTGATCGTCCACGCGGTGTAATATTACTTTCGATTGTACGCAAGCGACGCGGGCGCATTGTCGTAATTACGCAAATTTATGGCTGTTCATTATCGGTGGTTGCTGTTATACATAATTTTGTATGTCTACAGTATGACGTGTCGTTACTTATTGAGTTAGTTTTATAATCCTATTATTTATTCATTTAAGATTGGCGTGAGAGTATGGGTCCAATATAATCCTATGTTTCGAACGCACGTTCGTTCCCTCATGGTATTATTACGCGTGCGTGCAAAACCGCAATTTCTTATAGCCGTTCCACTCAAGAGGTACTTAATCACACCCCTACAGCTGTGTATGAATTGTATGAGAGTTATTTTAATTGGTTCACTTACGTAACGGAAATAGCGATCGGTCGATGTGACTTACCTGAAATTCAGAGAAAATAGATTAGTGTTATTAGGTAATTAAACTACGGAGGTTATAAATACAAAGCCGGGAGTAATTTTTCATAGAGTTTCTATGGCTAGTGGTCTGAGCGGGGCCGATCAGCCCACTGCACTATTGGCGAGTGGTTGCGGGCTCTTTACCCGCCAGGGCAAATTTCGGAAATAGTCTTTTCGTAATTTGCCCTGGAGTGGTTCTTATAGTTATTGCCCAGTCTAGGCCAAGATGAAGTCGGACCAATATAAGCGATTCGACTTTAGCAGCGATTTGGTGATCAAACACAAGACTGGAATCTTCTCTTTCTCGACCTGAAATGCGCAAGTAGATTCTCCAGACTAACAAACGAAGAACATGTTGCCGACCCGAGAATTGAGGACCGAAATCCTGGGTTCGATACTAAAAAAGCATTGATCTTTCATATAGGCTTTGGCACAATACTGAGGCAGTAAAAAGCTGTAACTGTAGATACATTATATTGAGGCTCAAAATAGGAATACGCTGAATAGGATTCCACAAAATCATAAGCTCGAAGGTTCAAAATCTCGAAACGGTTGACGATAAAACTAATTTCTCGAATTCTATACTGCCCCCGGCTAATGGCAGTCAATATGTCACAGCAGATCATAATTGACGTTATAATTAATAGTCGCCATTCAATAGACAACAACACACAAATATTAATGAATGAAAACGGGGCGGGGCGCCAGAGCGATGGAGGAGAGACTCATTAGTTTTTATAGACAGCAAAATAGAGGTCTCAATTTGATGGCCCCACGGTAACGACCAAGAATACTTTGAGTAACTGGTGTATTTCTGAAAACTTTTTCAGAATTTAATGTTTCGTAATTTTCTCTTTTCTTACAGGACACTATTTGCGGTACATTAGTTGTAGATTTTTTACAATACAAAAGTCCCACGCAATGAGCTCTTTGTATTTGGATTTCAACCTATTTCAAGTACCTGTCAGATGAATGCAAAAAAATCTATATTTTGTTTCGCATTTTAAAATTGTTTCAGCTACCACATAATTAAACAGTGCTACCACTTTTTGTCCCTAAAATGTGTGCAAGCTTCGAATTCCGCTAATCATTAGCGTGAAATTCATATTGCATGTATTTTGACACCCCCGAACGTGTGCCGGCCGCTGCTAATAGACCGTGACTGTGTGTCTGCAAAAACATGCGCCCGCGCAGACCGTGCGGCTGATTAACATGTGTTAGAAAAAAAATATGAGACATTTTTGGTTGAATATATTTTGGTTCTGTTTTCATATTTTACGATTATGTATATTTTTATTTTACATAGTTATTAAAAAATAAATGTACAGGCGAGGTAAGTAGGGGTTAGATTGATTAATACGTGTACAAAGTAGGTTGCAAATAAACTGGCAATACCAAATATTAATGACTTCCTATCTGTTCTGAATAAATGTGCCGTTCGCTCTTAAGTAATTTAACATTTCATTAATAAGTTACACTGAAATACATTTTATGGACAAAATTAACCAAATACTAAAGACAAAAAACGTTAACGAGATCGTAAAAAATTTATACGGGACCAATCGAAATGTTTACGTCACGCACGCATCTCCAAAGTGAAACTATTAATCCTACTCATCCGAGGAATTTGCTGCCACTCCCGGCCCCGCCCCACTGCCGCGCGCAACGGAACCCCGCGCGCTCTCCCTGGCGCCAAGCTTGTAAAAAATGCACCTTTTCACCCAAACCTCGATAAATCCTCACCAATTAAAAATTAAGTACATAATCCTGTAATAACTATCTGGTATCTAACAAATTAATTAGGTGGTAAATATAACTATAATGACACCAAATCTATACTATACTATACTATAATATTATAATTGTGAAAGTTTGGATGGATGTTTGTGACTCAATCACGCTAGAATGGCTGAAAGGATCTGGATGAAATTTGGCAAAAAGATAGACTATAGTCTGGAATAGAACATAGACTACATTTTATCCCGGTAAAATGCATGGTTCCCGTGGGATAGATTTGTTGTCATTTTTCATAGAGCAAAGGATCGACATGATTTTTTGCATAGGTAGTGGTAGTTTTGGGGTCAGAAAATGACATAGGCTAATTTTTATCCCGGAAAAATGCACGGATTATATAGGAACCGTGCATTTGCAAAAGAACATAGAGGAAAAGGACTTAATTTTTATTCGCGGGTAACACCGCGGGGCGCATCTAGTATTGTGTATATTGATCCATTACAATGTCTCTACGCTAACGAGACTAGCCTCCACCCGCGGCACCTTGACTAACTGACAAACATAGCCTATAAGCACTCAGGAATAACATACCTAGTTTTCTATCAGTGAAATAATTTTCAGAATCGGATCCCTACATCCAAACTCACAAATGTTACCTCTTTTTACCAGACTGAGGAGGGTAATGTGTTTATAAGCTTATGTAGGTTTGTTCCTTTATGGCGCTCTAGTTAATATTGTATAAATTTTTTTGAAGGACCCATCAGGTTTAATTATTTCAACCATCGAATAGTATCGGGTATACTACATAATTTTAACGTAAACAAAACATAATAAATAAAATCGTTAAGTAGGTATATTATAATTTTCGATTTTGTTACGGGAAAGTGTATTCGAAAGGGCTATTAATAGCTTAGCACAAGATAATCAATGTTACCCACAAGGAAAACAACATACATAATAATTTACCACAGAAGCGTTCAATATTTGTTACCATAGTATGGAAAACATAACAGATAAACTAAACAAACATACCTATAACGAGTACCGATCCTTGTAATGTAATGTGGCCTTGTTTTCATGACGCAGAGTGCGTGCAAGTGACTCGATTTCGTAGATGTATGATTCCGGAATCATTTTAAAAATGATCAATTTGGATTCATAATTCGAGCTGCTTGGTTGGAACCAAACTATGGATCCGTTTTTGAATCGGGCTTGTAGTAATCTGTTATTGACGAGCTACGACTAAGGACCAGCGTCATAGAACAATAGCACTATGAGTGTTTGTGTGCCCGACAATTATGTACAGGGCCGCTCTTATATCGCTACATACTTGCAAGGATTATCTTGGTAATAAATGTTATGCAAGGATTTTTCTATAAAAAAAATTAATTAGCTATTCCTATTTTCAGCTAAAGCTTGGAATAGAACTAAGACTATTTAACGTTATTTTAAGAAAGCTGTTGATGCTAGTTTAAATTGTTATTTGTTAATCTTTGTTAATCTAGACATTTATAGACCCGCCTTGTAAATCTAGAGGCATGGGCGTATCGAGGATTTACTCCAGGGATGAGCAACAAGTTCGCAACGTTGATATATTTTACAATCCTTGGAAAAAATATTACTAATGTTAGTACAGTCTAGATGAACTCTCGTTCCCACTAACTTCATGTGATGACCTTAATTTCACTGACTTATTTCGCTAACAAACAGAGCTAGGCCCTTTTACCTAAGCTGGCTACTCCAAAAATTTACGCAGAAGTAAAAGCGCGAGAAAAGGACGTGCGAATTTTTTTTTTACAAATATTTAAAATTCTTATTACCATATAATTTATGTGAGGAAGCACCAGCCCCAATTTGTAGCCAGTACCGATCTAGCAACCTAATACATGACATTTGTGCAAGGGTTATTAGTAGCAACGTGTGTCCGGTATACAGGGTGTAAAGTGGCATGGTAACGAAAACTTTGGGTAAAGACTTCACTTAATGACTATACTTAATAAAATGTTAGCAATCATATATGACAAAAGGCATGGGTTACAAATTTTGGAGCGCGCAATTTGATGTATGAATTAGTAGTTATGATTTTTTTTATTGCTAATCTAAAAAAATGAACATGTAGATAGACTTCTATTATAAATTTCATGCTAATATCAATACAAAAATATTAAAAAAAACCGCCTACAATTTATGAAAAGATCGACGGAAAATTCCAACTCTGGGAGTCCTGAATCACGAGTTGAATCTATAGTATCAGTTTTCATTATGAAGTTACTTACACCTTGTATATCTATGACATGAGTATTATGACAAATGCCATCTCCAAGCTGTTTTCTCACTCTATGCGACTTCAAAGTCACATGCTAATATTTAGATCAATGAGTGCATTGTTTTAAAGTATTCGATCAACCGTTAGCCGACCCAATACATCGCGATGTTCCATTTTAATGTGCTCGACATTGATCAGATGTGATGTTAATTTTAAATGGGGTACCGAGATGGATTGGGCACGCAATTATGCGGGACATTTGTCTTGTTGTAGTTTATAGAGTACCTAGCAGTAGAGTAGCGCACCTTCGGTTATTAAGTTAGCTTTTATAGATTATATTTTGTGATTATTTTGTTTTCTAACATGGTAACAATAGTGTTGATATTGAAGCTTGAAGCTATAGGCGACGTCAATTTAATAGAAATTGGAATAGTGGAATGTGTGAAAGAAATACGAAGAGCAGAATTAAGTACAAAAAATAGTTAATTTCGTTGTTATATTTTTTTCAGGAATTACGTGTGCTGTAAAAATGGTTATGATACAATTAACAAAAACCTATATACTGAAAATTCTGTTAGTGGCTAATATCTACGAGATATTAGGCTTAACGCAGTGGAATTAAGAAAAGGGGTATAGTTCAATTGCTCATTGTTTAGTCACCGGCAAATTAAACTCAATCAAATAAAACTGAAAACCAATTAAATAACATACAAATTCCTGAGATAAAATCAGACAACCGCAAGGCGCGGGCGCAGGAGAGCGGACCCGCGCGCACGCTTAATGTAATGCTCATTGTAAGTTATGTCCCGTTTGTGTCTGTACGTAATAACATGTACCACAATGATTATAAATTAATAGGTACTCTATATGTACTCTATATAATAGAACTGGTTGTCTGTGATTTCAATGGTCACCGTTCTATTATTTTGGCCACATATTTAGAGCACTACTTATCACTATAGTAGATGGAAGTATGAGCGATAATGACCGAAGTTGCACGAGGAGCTTCGGTTTTGTTCAGACGTCCTTATGTACTGACTCTACTTATATTGTCGACCTGATTAGCTCAGTTGGTAGTGGCCCTGCCTTTTACGCTGAGGGTCCTGGGTTCCAATACTAGTAGGGACAAACTTTGTGTGATGAGCACGAATGTTATGAATGAATGAATGAAGATTTAATATCAATATAAGTATTATATACTGGGCTCGACCTCAGTCTATTGTACGGTACCCATAATACAAGCGTTTCCAAGTGTGGGACCGTATATCTGGTATGTTCGTCTGGCGAAATTATTATTATTATAATATAAGTAGAGTCCATATTACGGACTCATTAAATTATTTAGTTAACGAAATGGCTAACCACGCTAATTCTTTCTAACTATTATTCCCTCTGTATTTTAGCGATCAAAGTCGTTTGAATAACCTAGTATCGGATGTAGAGTGCATATCTCGTGTATGTTACGTGTAAGTGTGTGTGCTCGACTGTCATTGACATGATTAAGGTTGTCGCACGGACTCAAGGAGCTAGTGTGTGTAGACGCAGTGGTAGATACCGTCGCAAATGGTAGCAAATACTAATCATGTAATTCAAGTCGGATTTTCAGCACGAGCAAATGGCAAGATAGAGCATTGTATTATGTGTCGTACCCAGAAGGGACTCTTAGTGGGGAGCGGTACTATGGATTAATATGGCACCCATAACAAAGACTAGAATCTAGACCTATCTTGCGCCAAACTGGAGCGAAGGGTGAGGCGTGTTTACGTGTGTTTATTTACGTATTGGGTCACGGCCGCGGCCGGCCGGAACATTGCGCTGAAATACCCGCGCACGCCCGCCCGACTGATATCGGATTCCGGGAACTTGAAATAAAAATATTGTGAATTTCATGATGTATTTTCCTTTTTGAAATGTTTTTGGCTGTGTTATGTAATAAACCATTGACCTAATTATTAGTTTACATAATAAGCTGGTTTCAGTTTCGGCATATTCAGCCAATAAGCACTAAAGGACTTTAGTCACTGCCTGCTTAAGAACATTTTCGATTAAACGGCACAAGTAATAAACCAATGCGTTAGAGCTTCATATTGCCATGCGAAAATGACCATAAGGTGGGCAGGCATACATGTTATATAGTTCTGAGCTAACCGTACATGTCATTAATACTTGGTGACAAGGAATCTGGTTATTGCTTACTATCATAGAAATCATTGTGAAAAACTGGCATTGACAGCATCTTGAGATACATATTGTTCCATACATATACCATTAAAGCTGCACTATCCACTGCTGTGACATATTTAAACAGATTCGGATCAATCGGATCGAATTCAATCAATCGAAATCAGATTTGATCCCGGGACCCTCGGCACCGAAAGCAGGATTACTACTAACTACACTTATCGGTATAAATTCTGGACGCGCAAACATTCTGCCGCCACAGTCTTTTCTGTACGCCGTTACAGCTTCCAAGACGAGACGCGCAATGCGCGCTCACAAGACGCGCACGTTGCGCAACAACGCCGCGGAATCTGCTCTACTCTATGCTACAATTACTATGCATTGATAACCGGAAATCCGGTCTTTGGAATAGATCGTGTTTTTGAACGGGTCACGATTACGAGATTAGTTTTAAGAACAAGATATCACTGCACACCCACTTGTGCAGTAATATTTGTAGCGATTAAAATTTAAAATGTTTTTTTTTCATAAAATTGCAACAATCTATTTCATAGTGTTTACGGCCATTAGGAATAAATTACCTACTGATAATTTAGACCAAGAAGCCTGGGATTAATAGGTAATAACTAATAACAGTTTTTTTACATAAAAAGAAAAAAGGGAAAACATTTAAGTGTTTAATGAAATTCTTAACTGTCTGACTGTCTGACTGACAACGCTCAGCCTTGACCGGTGGCCCTAGAGATTAGAAATGTGGAGTACCTATATTTATTTCTCGAGTACCCTGAAGATGTACTCAGGAGGGATTATTTGGACATTCGACCCCTAAGCGGCTCTAACAGGGTTCATAGGTCTTATAAAGAAAAATATTAAATTTATTTTTCTTATATTGTACTAGCAAATTTCGTACCGCCTCAGAATCAAAAGTATGAGAAAATGAATAACGTGGAATTTTCCTGTTTTCAGAATTCTGCTATTCGAGACGGAGAAATATTAAAAAAATCTAAGTTTATAAAAATCGGCCCACGCGTTTTCGAGTTATAAATGGTGTAACTAATACGACTTTGTTATGATGATAGATTATGAAAACAATAGCTAGTTTTCAAATCTAGCTACTACTGATCCGGCCGCGAAATATTTTTAAGATTTACCGCCTATCCCACGCACTGAACGAAAGCCTATTAATCCAGTTAAGACAACATAACCAGAGCACTATCCGCATCGACACCGCACGCATCGCAACGCACGCTCCGTCTCGTGTGACATAACACAAGCGCAGGCGCAAACACACACATAGCGTAGTAACAGCACACGTACGCGGCTTGTTTGCGCGCGCGCAGTGAAAACGGGGTCATGGTTGCACGCACACACGCGCGCGCCGCTGTGACGCACGCGCATAGGTGCATGGATTGCGGATGCGGTTGGCGAGAAGATGCAAAATTGGATGGGGTTTTGTTTGACATGTTGGATGGTGTTCAATTTAATTGGAATACAAAAAATCAAATGCTGCCTTACTTACATAAAAAGCCGATCTAAGATGTTTCTAAGCATTACACGGTTGAGAGAAACTAATTGGCGTATAAATTGGATAGCGTTATATTAGATTTAAAATGATCATAATTAGACGAGTTATCTAATCCCTCAAGCATAGGTTACATTCTTAAATGTTTTATCAAGTGGGTTGAGTAGTTCATATAGGTGGTAGGTGCCTATTTAGTTTCTTGTTTATATAAACATATAAAAGTTTTATTTCTTTAATCACACACCGGGGACGAGTTTTTGAAATATATAGCTTTTATAGCATTTAAAACATTTGTTTTATTCATGTAGTCCAAAATAACAATTATGAATAGTCAACAGTTGCCACCGGGCGGAATGTTGGTTCCACTGAAAAGAGCCGGCAAGAATCTCGGGATACTTCTAGGACATTAAAGCTCGGTAAAAGCAAGTAACTAGTGGGTAAGAGTGTCGGCTATAATTATGTCTAGACAACAGCCCAATTCGGCTCCCATGTTAATTTTAACACAGAATTTTGGCATACTATTACGCCCCAATTTATAGACGTTCTATACCTTTATCAAACGTCATATAATACTGCACACAAGAGTTCTGATTTGCGCAGTACTATATGACGTTTGATAAAGTTATAAAACGTCGATAAATTCGGGGGTTAGTGTATAATCAAAAAAGTCAGAAAGATAATGTCTCTAAAATTGTGAATCTGTGCCAGTTACTGCATTTACAATTTCTATAGCAATGCCAATATTTGACACGAAAATTTCAAGAGAAAAAGCCGGCACATCCCCTCGGAAACAGTTGAACGGAAGCGGCGAACGCTGACATTGATAACCTAGATAGGCTGCTCTGATTCTAGGAACAGTTCGTGTTCTGCGCGCTTTACGCGTTAGCCCAGCTAGATGTCGGCCTATTTGACGCCTGGCTCTAATAAACGCGAAATTAACATCCAGTGCGGGATGTTATAATATATAAACCACTTAATTAACGTGTTTGAAGAGAGTAAGAGCTAATAGTTGGACATAGAAATGCTGATAAGAATCAATTATTGTTTCAAAGTTCTATTATTGGGTACAGGCTTCGTACTATGATTCAGGGGATTGGCCACATGCTCCACACGCTACCACCATGTCGTCTGTATTCTCTGATGGGCTACGCCCATGTCTCGCCGATGGTATTTGTTCCTAATGGAATAAGAGGTGAGCCTATTACAGTGTCAGGCCTTTTAATACGACGGGGTATCGTGCCAAAGTCTATCACGCTAGTCCAGTAAAAGGTGGCGAACTACAGTAATCACACACCTTCAGGAAATTATGTTCCTCAGACATTGAATTTAATAGGTAGGTACTAGTATTATGCAGCGTAATTTTATCCCATAGATATATTATTATTTCTATGTTTAATCCTAACTATGTAAAAATGTGATCGAACAGGAAAACTAACATACCTACCTATTGCTCTATTTCATTCAACAAATTACAATAGATAGGTATTGAGTTTATCCTCAATGTTCTATTTCCTATAACAAGGAGCAGCTTGGCGGCCCGATGACGTCACAGTTAGGGACATCCATGCTCACCTTGACACAGAGACCCGTATTTTATACTAGGAAATCAAAATCATTAGCTAATTAGTCACTCAGTTTTAATACTTAATATTTTACCGGCATACAAGATGTTTCTGGAGAACGGAAAATGTCAAGGTAAAATGTAACTTGTACGTACGTAATACGTATGTGTAATTAGAATAAATAACTGCAATTACCTATATACTAGTTGCAGTTTCCGAGGCGAAGCTAATTTTTTTTCTAAGTTGTCTCTGGATACATTTTATAGTAGGTACACTACGCTGGCCTAATGCTGTTAGGACTGTACACATGCCTCCAAAACAAACAACAAAGTTACGATAAAGACAACCTAATATTTGTTGTCAAAATATGTCTTTATAACTACTGAACTTTAAATAAAAAACTTTTTAACAAAATAAAAACCGTCTTCGAAAAACTAAAAAGCAAAAAAAAAATCTTATCTTGAAATCTACCTTGTCTAACTAAATCAAATATTTAACGAATGTGAAGTCGGTGCCAAACCTCCCCTCCTCCTTTTTGAAGTCGGTTAAAAAGCGATGCAGTTCACCGTTATACTACCGCGCAGCGATCCCCGGGGGCGCCACAAGTGCTTTGGCGGCACTTTGCTAAGTGTTTTTTTTAATCAGCTTTTTTATTGCATTCGCTAACAGTTTTAAGTTCTGCTATAATTAGGAAATGAGCGACAAACGTTATTCTTTTTATGCGTGTTTTTATGACACAATTATGTGGTTTTAAAATAGTTTTTTGTTGTTTGAGAATGAGAATTGCAAACAGTGCTATTCTACACCACACACATTCAGAATTATTCCGGTGATGACTTTTTTCAGATGGATCTGATAGAATGATACTGACGAGCGGACGTTTCATGCGACTACGCGAGCGACCGTTTTAAAGATTATGAAATTCCGCATGTATAAGGCCGCCCTTGGATCTCTTTCTTTTCTAATATTTTATTACAACGCCTATAATATATAATAGTAGTTATAATAAATCGTTTATTAGCGTGTCTATACAGATACTAGATAAACGATTAAACGCAGTGGAAAGCGGCTAGATCGCTCGCTGGGCGCTTTCGCTTCCGCCCGCGCGGAGGCGCCACTGCGCACTAGTAGAAAACATCTATTAAAATTAAGCTTGGGCTAATTGAACATGCTTACTGTGGGATAGTTAGGTACCTGCTTACTTAATAAAACAAACTCGTGCTAGTTACACTATTTATAACTCAAGAATGGATGGGCCTATTTTAATTATTAAGATTTTATTGATTTTTTATCCGTCCCGAATGGCAGGATAACTATTAAAACATGGAAAAATTTACTATAAAATAATAATAAAGATAATTCATTTTCTCATACATTTAATTCTGAGGCGGTACGAATTTCATCGGGACAGCTAGTATTAAAATAAATAATACTACGTACGACTCGGGATTCGCACCCAGCAGGCCCCGTTTACGATCACTACTGGGCCCCAATCCAGTCATGTCATTTTTGTTTGTTTTGATTACCAGTTGATTGTGTTAGCAGACTTAAAGCCGTACTAAACATTATGGTACTTGTGTTAAGATTGGAAATTTTCAAAGGTCAGTTTTACAATCCAAAGCATATACGAACCTGTTTAAAATTTATTTATTATTATTCAGTTGACAGTAAAACCCCAATAAAACTACAAACCATTAAAAAATGAAATGGTCATATCCGAAGAAATGTATGCCTACCCATACTTAGCGTCGGCATATAAAACTTTCTCAGTCAGTCAGTCAGATCTGTCGAGGTAAAAGCGGCAGATCGAGAAAGGAAAATCGCCGGAACTTCCTAGAGCGAAAATCGAAAGTGCACAGTGATCGCGGAGAAAACTCCATCATAGATATACTAGTGCATACTGCAAAATTGCATTGCAACCTTTATATCATTGCGACATCTAGCGGTAGTTAAATAAACTAAAAGTTCAAATAATTATGAAAGCGCCATCTAGCCGTGGTTAGCAATATCAACACAACGATAGATATCATTTCAAGTTTTACTATTCGCCACTAGATGTCGCAAAACTTAACCTATAAAAATAAACATACCTTTACCTCCACCAGCATCATGCACCTGCGGCTTCCCACTCGGCATCCTCTGCATCGGCGAAGGACTCCCATAGTTCATACTCGCTGTATTGTAATCCGTGCTGATTGGTTCTTGCTTGATACCACCATTAGGTGTCGCTGACAACTTCTCCGCCAGTAACGGATTTGCGGACGCGATGTTATATCTTCCATTGTTGATATTGTTCGTTACAACATTGTTGATGGCGCTGGTGCCTGACCTCAACAGCTGTTGTAATCGTTGTTGGCCGCTGTTTTGCAGCACTAGTTGACTGTTCTGATGATAGTAGCCTTGTAGCTGGCTACTGGACGCTGGCGAAGATATGTTGTTGTTTTCCTCCTGCTGGAATTGTAATAAATCAAATTATTTATTGGTATAATCCCGTATGAAAGAATGCATGACTGCATCAATAAGACCTTGATTGTAATTAGCATTGCATTTATCGATGAAATACGATTCTATGATTCAAAGACAAATTCTTTATATATTGGACAATACAAATGACTCAGCAGTCAGGACCTTGATATTTTTAACTATCTCAGTATCTTTTCAGAACACTCTTTGTTCTGAAATCCAGTTAGAGAAGTGCTTGAAACTATTTTAATGATAGTGTTCAAGGCTCAGTCATAGGGCTGTTTATTGTTAAAATAATATAATAGTAAAAAACCCAAGCCCCTGCTCACCTTTATCTCGACAGGCGGTACGGAACACGCGGTGGCATTAGTTAAATCGGTAAAAAACGTTTCAAAGTTGTCGAAGGCCGATTCTCCCAACTGCTTTAATATTTCATCGGGGTCGGCCGCTTCGGAAGCTTCGTGCTCCAGCGTGAGACCGCCGACGATGTTCGACAGCTCCGCCTGGGACAGGTCCCCCAGAGATGTCGCCATTTGGTGCAGCTGTGCTGCTGCCTGGCCACCGGCTGCAACTACCGCGTCCTGAAACTGTCAGTCATTTTTGTACTCACTCACATAATACTTATGATTTTAGTGTGCCTATTCGACAACAGATGGCAATAATATGAATGCAGAAATAGATTAGTATGTAAATTAAATTAATCTTTTTATAAAAGCAATTATTATAGTTTTATTAAATTATTTAGCTACGTAAAAAGGTGTTTACTCAGGATGGGGTCTCATAAACAGGGTAGAAATAATGGTTCTCACTACCTCTCTCTAGGAAGGGCAGGCACAAACAAGGGAATTAACTAGAATGTGCTGAGCTACCTGCAGGCAATTGGAGAGGTCAACCATTCTGCCCTCATTCTCCGCGGACCACCACTCGTCTTCAATAAATGGCATCGCCAGCGCCGGTCCCGATGGCGCATGCGTCCCCGCCACCTTTGTTATGTCTATTACTCGCCAGATGGCGCTGTCCACACTACACTTCACACGCGAGCAAACACTCGCGAACTATAACAATATAAATAGTCAAAAAATGTATTTACACTAATAAATTCGTTCAAAATGTTTGGCAGCTTATTGGACGGAACGTACATTATTCGATGTAGAAATTACGTGAATTTTAGGTACTTAATTACGGGGGAACACATAGCGGTATTGGGTCGATTCGCCGTTGGCGTTAGATGGCTCTTCTCCTACGGCAAAAGCTTTTCTTGTCCTCCTTCCGGCCAGGTTACCTCACTCCTCGTAATCCACTTCTCTTCAGCAGCGACCTGTGAAAATTACGAGCGTAGGCTTTCACGTCTCTCAAAACTCAACTATTCTATAGTTTATTTTTTATCGATAGCAACATATACTGAGTTTAATATTTATGAAAGGTTAGTATTACCACTAACATGTTAGTAACAAAACCATACCTTTATTGGGTAGTTTTTCATATTTTACTCAAACATTAAACCAATTAGTAGAGTAATATTATTATCATACAATAGATGGCGCGAAACTCAATGAGCGGACTCTTCGTTGTATATGAAATGTTGCAGAGCTTGTTGCATGTCGCCGTTGAGGGTATAATTTGTGTATCTAGTCTCGCGATCACCTGGCGACGTCCCGGTGTATGTCGAACCTGCGTCGATACAGCATAGATGCAGCGCGGCGCACCCACTCACGGACACACACGCCCCGCTCTGCGGACAAAAAGAAATATGATATTAGTTCACTACTTCATACATTTTGAAATGTTATATATTTTTGGAGTGGCCTTGTTGCGAATGTAACTGTCAAGGATTTATCGGTCTATACTGTCAAAAGGATACCCCACGTTCGTACCTACATAACAGTAATTTATAGCTAGCTAGAAGCGCTTCGAATTACCAACGCTCAAACTAAGCTTTATCTTTTAAACGAAATGTGTTATTGTTAAAAACTCTACTGCCAACAAAAAATATAGAAAAAAATACTAATCGCAAGCATCATAAGACTATCTCGTAATAGTATTATGCGGGAATCACAATGCACGGAAGGCTGCGCGTGGGCCGCTCAAAACAAAAGAAATGTGGCCAATCAGCGCGCGCTGCATGCGCGGTAAAAACGCGAACAATGTCTCCAGTCTTTCACTATAATTGGTGTGTGTGAAGCTAAAATTACTTTTCTTTTCTAAATGCTTCCTGATGCCACCTACTTGGTGCGGCGCATATAACTGTAAAACTAAATTATTTCGTAATAATTGCATTGACTTGTTCAAATGCGTGTAGGATGTGCAGAAGGAACATTTTTTATTGATTACATTTTCCAACTCTCATTGGAGGCTTATTTCCTTTTCTCCCATCCGTTAATTAAAATAATTTAAACATTCATAATTCTAGTAGTGAATTAATGAACGACAATTTGCAGACAGACACATCGGAAGCCCACGTGTGCTTGTCTCCATAATATTTTACAATCATTTTATTCATGATGTTTACCCAGCATTGCATTATGCATGGATTAGACCTATAAAGAGGTGGTCAACTATCTTTGTTTAAATCAAAGATTATAATACATAGCCGATCCAGTGATAGGACAATGCTTTGCTTGCACCTTGCACTTTGCCTTTGCTTAGTTTTGCTTTTCGACGCCAGATGGATTTACTTGGTAAAGTACGATTTATTTATACATAGAAATAGCATTTACCTATGTGATCATGATAATATTTAAATGCTCTGTTTCAATTATTTACAAAATTATAATCCTGTTCATCGATACCGTAAATAAACGCAATAATTCTTAAAAACTGAAATGAATGCCCATCGACAGCGCTATCTAGTATTGAGTGGATACAACAACCTATTTTATATGGTATAATTAATTTGTAATTGCGTAGGTATATTTTTTTTCAATAAGGAATTTTCCTGTGCAACTGCCTATTGAAAGATTTATCGACTTCAGAAAGACGTAACCTTCGATCATTTACTTCCTATTGCATATTGCTCTGAGGACCTTGCATTGAGTTGGCGTAATTGCCGCTAAAGCCTATATATATTGTTTACTCAACCTGTTATTGTTACTTATACTACACTAATATAAGTCGTTCAATGAGCTTAAGCCGTTCAAGGGGATTACTATTCATCTAATTTGACTAAAATTTTACTTACCGATCGAACGACTAACATAACTTTCCCCTATGAAGGGGTTTCCTGGGTGCCTCGAATCGTGATTAAAAAAAATGTAAAAGATGATGAAAAGTGTATGTTATATGAGAAACTTAGCCGAATCCTAAACTTACCACCCGGATCGCACCACTGGAATTTCTGGACTTCAGGTGTATTTTTATATTTATTATAATATATTTTTTAACCATGATTATTATCTCCTAAACAGGCCACCATCAATTCGTGTGGAAACCCACATATTATGTCTGGGATATAACCAATACGCGAAACTTGTGCCAACGCGCACTGTGGAATATCGTAATTCATCCTTGCATTCATGGGAAGTCCGAGCCGAGCTTAGTGATAAGACATTAATGGGCTTATTATTATTACTTTATGTACGGATGATATTGATTTATTATTTGAATGCCTGAATTAATGCTTTTAAAGGAAGAACCTTCAGCTTTCTACCACGCGTTCAACATGGCAACGCGTAATACTTCGAGGTAATGCTGTGAAATGAAATACAATAAACGTTAGACAAATTTTGTTTCAATTTTTTTTGATCGTAGGTTAATCTTGTTTACGTATATCGAAACGTATCTAACACAATTATTCTGACAGCTGCTGACTGACGTAAGCATAATCTGTCTGTCAGTCACACTGACATTTTAACTCATGGAGACTTTGTTTGGTTTGGTTTGTTGATATTTTGTACAAACTGAAATGTCTGATAAAAATGAGTCTGATACTTCTACATCCGAGTCAGAGCTCAGTGCTTGTAGCTCCAGTTTTAATCCTCTAAAAGTGCTTTATTCTAACAAGACGTCAATCCCGGTCGGAACAGCTCCGTTGTACGAAAACATCGCGCAGTATGAAGCGGCTCAAAATAAAAAGCTGGATATTATTCCTGTCGGTCACAAGGAGCTAGTACAAAAGAGAGAAGAGGAGAAACAAAGGAAGAAACTTGAAGAAGAAACGGCATTACTAGAGAAAAACAAGCAGCGATTCGCTCAATACGAAGGTATGATTTTGAGGTTATGTTTGGTTACTACAAACAGATAGATATCTTTATACTATATTTTGTAGTCGATTGACGATCAAAAATATAAGTAAAAAACATGGCTTTTATGGTTGAGGTCAGGCATTTTTTTTGCCTGTAAGGGAGGGAAACCTTATAATGAAATTTAGACATTATCCTATCATTGATTGAGTTTCCAATGGGTCTATACATTTTGTTTATGAACAAATATATTGCCCTGGATCTATGTCATATATACATGCTATACTTATATGCCACCTATGTAGATTGTGTTTGTTTACCTGCTACCTACTTATTCAATATTTTCTTTTATAAACAGATACTTACAAAGTTCTGGATTTATTAACAAGAAAAATTACCAGTCCAGGTTGGCAGTGTCCCTGCTAAATATCAATAATCAAAACTATCAAAGATATACAATAAGCACTGTGTACTTCTTCGGAGACTGCGGGTGTGTGAGATAGTATTTTTTCAATATAGGATAGTCATTGCAGTAATAATAGATTACTTACTGACTTTGGATTTGCCTTTATTTGTGCTTGGTACCATATATTTTTTTCCTTTTATTCATTGTGTTGATTTTGAGAGCTTATCTTATATTAATATTATTTCTTACACCGTTTATAAACTGAAATTACAATTTAGATCTTAATGGCTTCTCTGAGAAGCTATGTGTGTATGTAGATAGCACACTTCAGTATTAGCAAAGATGAAACTGTAGTCTCTGCCACTCCCTGTGGGATACATGTGCAACAAAGTCTATATTGATTTAACACGGGCACATTTGAATGGGCTCTATAACAAGTATTATAGGAATTATCGTCTATTTGTTTGAGCACTAAGTAACAACTACCCCTACGATTATCTTCATATGGTGACATATTGCTACAAGATAGCTCTGTCGGTCAGGTGCACTGACCAAAACCGACATACGTCACATCGTTTCGCGATACTGCCATCAGTCAGGGCCACACGAGGTCAGTCTAGGCTATGCGTTCAACGCACGCAGGTCTATGTCAGCGCCGGTCGACGACCCCGCAACCCCGCACCCCTCGCCCCGTCAGCTCTGGCGACCTAGCCCACCCAGGTTTAAGTCAGTTGTATGACTTTGATTCATGGATCAAGGTAAATAGGTGTTAATGGTGTAAACTATTAAGAGAAAAAGAAGTAGAAAGTGCTTATGAGTGTGGGGTTGTGTGTGTGGTGGTGTGCTGCGGTATCTTTGCCGTAGCCGCAATTTGTTATCGCCCCTAAAAGCTCAGTTAAAATGAGGTACCAATAATTATATTATTGAAATAAAGGGATATGTTATATATATTTGGGTTAACACGCTCGCAACTAGTTGTCTGATAGATGACATGAACGACGTATATGTATTGACAGCCATCTGAATTTATTTAAAAATAAAAAAGTTTAATTAGCTAGGGATCGTCATTACCGGCGTGCTTTCTCATTCTCACGCGAACGGATTACAAACGCCGTGTAGCAGGAACCTATTATGCCCATTTTTCATATATCATTGGTTGGATATACCAATGAACATATATTATATAAAAAAGCGACATCATTCCATTGCTGCGTACATAAATCCAGGTATAGTGAATGACGCTATCAACAATGGCAGCGGCTCATTTGCATGGCGCCCGTGACCTAATGCCCCGCCGGCCTTGCTCATAAGCGTTTTTTTTTTCTCTATACAATTTGTTTGGCTCTATGAAGCCGGACGAGGTAGCCAGTATCGGTGTTACATAAGGATTACATCGTCGCCAAATAAGGTATTGTAATTTTAGGTTTGATAATGTTTAAAAAAATGTAGTTGTCATTCTCTAGTAGTTTCATATAACTATGTAAGTATATAACGAATGAGAATTAAAAGGGGGAGGATGATAGGTCACCTCTTACGACATGAGACTCCTTAGAGAGTCGTCGACGATAAGGAGAAATAACATATTAGGTCAAATAAAAACGAATTGGACGACGATTTGTGGAAAATGCCCGCAGACGAAGAAGATCAGGTGGAAAGATCTTCATCAATTGCACCGACGAGGGTGTTAGGTTGTTGCACCTTTATATTGGAAGAAGACTGGAATTATGAAGTAGTTAGTAGTCTAAATGTAAATGAAAAAGAAGAAATTAAGGTCATGTGACACTAGATTAGGTATCATTATTTACGTGTTTATGAAGAATTTTATTTATGCCTCGATAAAATGGGTTCTAAGTTTATCAAATTGTTCTCAATTTATGCGTCAGTTTAATCTAAAAACTGAAATAATGTTGTGAACATTGTTCATTTTTTAAATTCAAATAACGGTAACCGAATGTTTAATGTAGCAATAACACGGGACACACATGCACGCAAAAGCGTGACTACATCACCAATTATTTTCCCCCCAAATCCACATTTTTTTTCTAAAACATGGCGGGAAAAGTGACCGGCAAATCCGCGCCATAGATTAAACGCAGCTGGCTTGTAAACTCCTTGTTCGTGTCTATGATCGGCTACTTTTGTGCAATAGTAAGGCCTAATAAGCATAGCGGTGGGTCCTAAGTTACCAATTATAATTACATTCGCCAGTTATGTTGCAATATTAGACCACAGTCGAACAATCGAGTTTGCATCTATTGAATTTATCTACTAAAGTAGTTAAATCGGAAAGTTAAATTGTACTCAACGATGGTATTTTTCGTAGATGGGTAGTAAAATGATATTGCAGTAAGTATGTCAGTGCAGGCCACGTACAGAGCGGATTCCATGTAACCCAAGTAGGTACACGTAACATTATCTTTAACGATTATAATCCAATATTGTTTTACTGCTAATTAGTTTGCATATGGAAAGGTACAATTAAAAACTGGCAACACTAAGTGCCTGTTTCATAACACCCTGAACCCTATCCACCACGTAGGTCATAGAAAGACTTTGTATCGGCCATCTGCATAATTATATTTAGATTTCATTAATAGTAGGTATGGCATGTTACATCTATTAAAATTATCTCCACTTTCATAATTGTGTAATTATTTTCTACTTCTTTCCATGACTGATGGAGGTCTCTCCCACAAATTTTCATAGTTCTCTGTCATTGGCCCGGCGTTCTAGCTAATACTTTTGGAATGATCCATTATACTTGCTGTAATTAACGACCTGACCCAAAATGTCTTAACTACCCATCATAGAATTCATTTTAAGGTTAGTCAGGCTTCTAGATGGCAGTACGATATCAGTCTAATCAAGTTTGCACAAGTATGCATATCGTCTAGATTAATCCATGCAGCGAACGTAACATAGCTAGACTTTCGCGTGCAATTGTTGCATAACCGCTTTCCACGCGAGTGGCGTGCGCGTGCGCCGTCTCGCTCGCCCCTGGAGGCTCGGTCGTTGACATGGCCATCCAGATCGTTCCGTAGGGTTGTTGGATGGATGGTATGTAATCAGATAATCTAGACCATATCTGTGAAATAGTTTAAAGATACGCAGAAAGTTAGCTGTAAAAGTATAACAAAAATGATAGCTAGGGTCAAATCGATATCTCTTTATTGTTTTTTACCTCGCAAAAATCTCAGAAAATAAGCCAAGGTGACACCTTGGCCGCTTGGCTACCCTTCTTGCCAGCCGTCTGTTGAAAAGCGATTTCCAAAAACTCGCGGTACCTAGGGTAGGGATCTACTAGTTGTTTTTTTTTTACAATTCCAACGAAGAAATTGCTGATATATATTTGTGTCATTCAGATAACGCATCGCAATTCCAGATTACTTGCACTACGCTGTAAAATTAACTTGTGCGAAAACTAAACGTGTTTATCCTCCGTTTTGGGGTTGGAACAGCATCTACCAGTATTTTTGTAAATTATGTCTTAAAAGATAACTACTAAAGAGTTGCCAAAGTTACGGCGATGGACTCATCTCCGCCATATCACTGATTATCTATACATATAAATAAAATTGGAGTGTCTGTTTGTAATATTAAAATAACCGCTTTTTACTAAGTGCATTTGGATGTATACACCTATACCGAACTAACCTATACCGAAACAACATTTTTTACAATTTTTGTCCGTCTGTCTGTCTGTCCGTCTGGATGTCTGTCTGTCTGTTTGTTCCGGCTAATCTCTGAAATGGCTGGACCGATTTTGACGGGACTTTCACTGGCAGATAGCTGATGTAACAAGGAGTAACTTAGGCTACTTTTATTTTAGAAAAAAAAAATACAATCTCACGAAAAAAAATTAAAACCAATGTTGCAGCGCAGCGCCTGATTAAGTTTGATAGCAACAACCTGCAATGCGTCCCGCGGGCTCAGAATGGGCGAGCAGGCTGTTGTCAACGGTTGTCTTTGTTAAATACCACGCGGACGAAGTCGCGGGCAACAGCTAGTTAATAATATTTCTGATGTGTTATGAAGATTTATTTAATTTATTAGTTAGTATGGTGGGTTATATGTGTACGATTAATAAATAAAAGAGAAAACTTGCATTGCGTATTGTTATGTACCACACTAAGCATAGCGCGTACGCATAGCACTGAACCTTATTAGAAGTAAATTAACATTTTGTTTTAACAATCGCTTAATAGGCTGTGGTAGTTATGAGAATAATGTAGAATAATATAGCGGGCATATTAAGGTGTTCATATATGAAAGAGTCGACTGTCGAATTATGTCCTTATTTCTGTATGTAGTACTGTCTGTACGATGTATTCAATGTTCTTAGACAATCTCAATCGCGACGCATATGAGCCAGTGGGACGTCTTAAATAAATGATGCCGAGTCTACATTTTAGTACGCGCAGTATTGCGTAAGCAAAATAATTGTGCTAAACGCATAAAAGTAAATCGGGTGGCCCGTCGCCGCGTCGCGTCGCGTCGCCAGTGGCCGGCGGAACGGAACGCAAACGGAAGTGATGCAACGGCACGCGTTTCGGCGCGCATCTGTGTAAACATGGCGCGCTTCTGAATGGCGGCGGGCATGGCGGTTCCCGCGCTCGGCCCGCGGCCGACGACCCCGCTGCGCGGTCAGCGCCCGGGGATAGTCAAGTGAAAGTAATTCGCGATCGGCGTCGGCAACCGCTCGCGAGCCACGCCATGCCATGCCATGCCGCTCCGGTACCTCGGTTTACGTCAACACATAAAGTCATTTCTTATTTTAAGACATATTCAATTATGATTTGGGTAGGTGCCTAATGTGTTTTATGTTATCCTACACAATACATAGATCCCCCTCACGTATCGAGGGGAGGCTCCTGCTCTGCAGTGGGAAATTAAGATGCTAGTTATATAGGTAGGTACAGGGAACGCAGCGAGAACCATAAAGACAGAATAATGCGTCACGAAATATATATACCTAGTTTATTTTTGCCGCCAGAATTTTTAGCAAGTTTAATATTTCGAGCGTTCGTTACTCTCTAGCTACTGTAAATAAGCAGTTCAAACCTCCCGCCCAAATGACCTAAATTAATTTTAAAACAGACAATAATTTTCTATATAATCGTATTCTGATAACAAAAGCTAGTGGAAGAGTCAATGCACTCTTACTCGCCGTTATCAGCGCGACACAGTTATCACACCTGTTATAATATGGCAACCTTTGCGTCATTCTAAGTTATTAATTGCGCGGAACGCGGTCGGTGCAGACCTCGTGCACAGAGGGTGATGATCACAGTACTTAGTTAGGTACCTCGTCAGCCCTTGACGTTATTTTATGACGTTTTAAATTGAATGCCGACCTGAGTTGCCCGATAAAAGGAAAAAAATGTATGTCCCCTGCTAACATTCTAGCCCTGTTAAACATCTTGCAGCGCTTTCGTCAAAGGACTATTAAATTGGTTTAAAAAAATGAATCTTGTTTGTAGGTCTGGTCACCACGAAAAGAGAAAGGAGAGTGAGGAATGTATTGACCCGCATGGAGTGCATGGACGGTCCCCTAGCAGTACTCAAGGATTGTGTTGATCAGAGACTAAGGATAAAGGTAAGGCTCACTCCTGAATTTATATCAAATGAAAATCAATCTCGCCAGACAAACACGAAAACTGTGTGGTCTCAAGTTACGTAATAATGGTACCCGACAATAGACTGTTGCGATTCAAAACCATACGACACGTCTTGTATCGACCGATTTGGTTATTAATTGAAACTTGTATTATGAAAAGTACAAACAACAGCGAGTGGTCAAATCGAACCATTCGGTCGCGTAGTCGTATCGATCTTCGATTCGGTTATGAAGAAGGGTTGTGAAAGATCTTTGAGAAAATGTCTAATCGAATCGATTCGGTTACTTGTCTAAACGTTCTGAATCGACCCGCTGCACAAATTACAAAAATATAATTTTCGATATTTGCTCATATGGGAAACGAACCCGCAATAAAGCCTGTGCTTGAACTGCTAAACTAAACAACATTAATGAATATCCTGCACGAATTTACGATTGCGTATTTTTATTGTGACATTTTGTGTCTTAACTGAGTGATGAGGTTATTGCTCATGGCAACTCTTTTCTGTACAACCAAGTCGAAGAACTAAGTCTTGAAATAGAGAACACGAAAGAGGTATTTGATATATTGATTGATTCATGAACAAAATAGTTACACCATCTAAATTGAAGATACAAAAATAACCTTGCGATTCGACTCGGCTCCGCATAATATATTGATCGAGTCATGTTATTCCTAATTTGGTTACACTATAAGTTCATATGACTTCGCATATCATGTTACTAACGCCAAATTTAGCCACGAGGTAATTAAACCGACTTACGGAGCACAAAACCCTAAACTCTTTACGTCGCCGGAGTCAGGCGGCTACGTGTTTAGATTGGGCTGCCATAATTCTAGGCCCTTTAATGCATCCTTTGTGCAATACTGGCGCAGTTCCAACGCGGAACCGACGCCCGGTACCCGCCTTTGATGAATGACGACCGCCCAACGCCAAAATAGTACAAAGGTCTTTTCTAGAATGTTGCAATTGCTGGTAGAATATTTAGAACCGTTGGTAAATAACTTGTCGGACATAATAGTAAATATGGCTGGGTTGGAAGGTCCTATGGTAGCTCTAATATGGTATCGTCTAAGTCGCAAGTCTCTGTTGGATCAACCACTTTGTGTAACAATATGTAAATTAGTCATTATTCCTGGAAATACATAAAGTATATTCCACTGCTAAAACAAAAATGCGACTACTTTAATGGATTTCGTCAAATAATATGGGATGCATAACATATTTTTTTTGAGAATCATCAATAATCGATAATGGTTGACTGACAGTTTTAATACAATTATTACTAATAACCAGAGTTATATAGACCGTAGGCAATATTTATTTATTGCTGCGAAGAATGTTCTAGAACGTGTCAACGTTTGTTTATTGAAATTAATGAGATAACAATATTCTAAAGTAATGTAATGACGAATGTTGACGAACTTACTGGATTAGCTCATAATCAGTTGAAACAAACAAGTAATAATGATTAATAATTAATTCTACAGTTTTTTGTCCTACCTATGAAGCAGACCTTTTCAAGAACACGTCACGCCAATCAATAATAAATAGAGGACTTCTCGTTAGGTTTTGTTTATCAATGTTTATGTTATTTTGTATTTAAATCTGTGTGTTTTATAATGATACTTAGCTTAGCTTCAAATAGGTGCGTGTTATTTTTGTAATGCAGCTATATCCCAGTGTATTCATATATCTTTAATATGTTTTATGATAGCTTCACCTGTTCCAATCCTACTTACGCGATCAATACAAAATGTAAAATTTTATTGCTAATGTTCGGTATTTTCTCTAGAATTAAGCTAAATAGATTCATTACGATATTGTCTTTGTAAACAAGTATTAGGGGCTGCGGCTACTGCTAAGCAGTTTTTTTTTGTTTGAAGTATTATACCTATTATAAGTCACGGCAAATGTGTTGGATTGGACTATTGTTATATATTGCTAATAAATGTGTGTTCTTACTTTTATGGGTTGCGAACGATACTAGTGTTATGGTGCCCAGTTCAGTCCCATAGACAATTATTACAACTCACATTGTAAGTGCCGCCGGCGTCTAGGAAGAACCTTGTGTCCAACGCAATTAACACGTTTCTTCTCAATAATGTATATCAATAGTGTCATGGGGTTAGTCCCTAGTAGAAGTAAAGTAGTTTGTCTACTGAGTCACGGTAGGAAGAGCCTTGCAGCCGGCGTCTGCGCGTCACGTGACGAGATTTGCAACTTGCTATTATTGGCGGTGCGGTACGACGCGAAGCGCCGCGCTGCAAGCGCATAAAGCGTACAGTTGACAAATGCACGGAGACTTTTTCAAAAGTATTTATTTATTTTTCCATTTTTTGTATTATGTTATGTAGTATCGTCACATAAATTCAGCAGTATTTTTATTTTAGTTTTTTTTCCATTTTGTTTCATTAAATTACTTTTCGAGTTGCATTTCGAAGTTTATTGTGGCCTATACTAGGTACTTTGTCGAGCACGGACCTCGTCTTAACACTTGAGAGATCAGGACAAAGTTCAGTGACTAATGTAACATGTATGTCCTCTGCGTCGCATTGAATCATTCGAATTGACTCAGAAGTTTATAATTAATCTTATCACGGTTTCAAAACACGTGTATTTTAGTTGCTGAGATATTTCTAGTAACGTTTACGATAGCTGTCTATTATTTCAATTGTAATCTCGTCGCAAGCCCTTGAAGACTGATATATTATCCAAACACACTACTGTTTTGTTTCCTCGTTCATGAAATAGACAAACAAATAGTTAAACAACAGGCGCCTAGCGAGCCCTCGTCACCTTGAATATTAATCACCTGATTAGTTGAGTGTTTCTTAAATATTTTAAAACGAAATAAAATATACTTTATGATAAGTGCAATTGAGGTTATTAATTAAGCGTTAAATAAAATAAATCTTGGGCTGCTGTGAATTTTTTTTATAAACGAAGCATCTTAGTGTTATTTATTGGTGGAAAAATATCGTGTTATTTACATGTTCATGCATTGAAATTGAAATACATATTAATAAGTAACACACCAAGATAATGCTATCCCATTAAAGGAAGCCGTAGCTTAGCAACGAGTCATTAGAGTTTATGAATTCTAAGCTGCCGTTTAGATAAATTTCTAATATTCTACAATTGTGAAACTGAGCCTCAAGTAGGCCTTTACAATTACAAAAGGTATATTGGTCACCTCATCTAACAATATCAAGTTGTTCAGTGTCAACTAGTACCGAATTTAGTTCAACTATATGCACGGATCAAAAGTGAAGTATGCGGCGGTTGCGCGTGGGCCCTATGTTAAAAATATTCAGTGGTACTCCGGGTGGCGAAGGCCGGCGCGGGCGCCCGCGACGCACACACTGTCATTACTATACGTTGCGCAGCATGCGTGATGCACGTGGCTGTACCGACAGCAGCACCATACCAGTGAACATATACAACGACATTGAACTATTCACACTACTAAAGCAGACTTAAATTATAGGATTGTTGTGAACGGTTTACCCAAATCTTCGATAGTGGTCTCAACACGTTAAAATACTTTGCTTGGCGTTTTTCGCCAACGTTTAGGTTTCAGTATCATAATGGAATAATGTGAATGCCTTTATAAAACATAGGTAGGAACGGGTGGTAAAGTCGTAGCTTAGCATTTTGTAAATATTTTCACGATTCATAAGTACTGTCCTTAGTGGTATAAAAAAAATGGATTCTAACTCTGAAATATAATTGTTTACCTTGTTTATTGAATTAGTAATAAAATACACATTTCTGTCTTTGCATTGAAATTTCAAGGATGTTATTAACAGCCACCAATTACGGTAACATACTCGTGTGTTAATTATTATTTAATGAAGTACTAACTATTTTTTTTAATTTCCCTATAAAATTAACCGAATAAAAAAAATCCGCGAGATGATCACACCAAATGCTTACTTTTATTAATGGAAGTATTGGTGAACACTTGAACAGTCATGTGCCTAGGTACACTAGGACAGTGATATTTAAAAAAAACATAATGATTCTTTATAAGGTCGAAATTAAAGAAAACCTATAATGAAAGAATTGTAAAAACTACGTCAAGATTCAACACTTTTTAACCGACTTCAAACAGGAGGAGGTTCTCAATTCGGTTGTATTTTTTTTTGGTTATAATATAACCAACGAAACGAACTGATTGTGCCAACCGTCCCGGGGCGGCGGCAGGCCGCGCCGGGACCTTGCTGTGATGTCAGTTATCTCATGGCCATTTTCCTGAACGTGTGTGCGTAGCGCTCGCGTGTACGCGTCCACGTTTGAACACGAATGCTCGTGTGTGTGCGGCGTTAACAAGGGCTCGCTAGGACGAATCAAGCACGATACTTCCTACTAGATTTAATCCATTTATCTGTCATTAGTCCGTTTCGGCGGAGTCGCTCGCCTTGGAGCCGAAACGCAACTCGATACATAATTGATCGCTTAGACAGACACATACACGTTACCATGAAAGGCCCGCGGACTCAGCTTATCTATATTTGGTGCTGTTTTTAGTACATTTTTTTTATGAATGCAACGTTTTCTCAACGTTTGAGATCATTTAGTTTTCGTGATCGTGTGTCCTTTACGGATTACGAGTCTAGAATAGAGCGTTACTTTTGTTTTTTTTATTGCACCTATAAAAAGAACTCGTAAGAAATGTGGTCAAGTCTCGCAAAAAATAGAGCAGTTATTTTTGAATTCTCTATTTCACTAGTTTGAGGTCGTTACAAATGGCACGTATTCAATTTTATACAAGATTACCATAATAAATGTTCATATACACCGTGATTCAGAAAGGATGTACTAACCATGGAACCTACGCTTCCTTAGTTTATCATTGCTGAAAAATAATATGTAAAATGTAATTTTTTTAATGGCCACGTACGTCTATACGAAATGATTTGACTTTGGCCATTGGTTTTACATTACGTTTAGTATAGCTTTGATAATTAAAGTCGTCTGCATAGGCTTTTTCGAAAATCAGGTTTGTAGGTATAAAAAAAATAAAAAGTTCTCAGAAATTTTGAACATTCGGGAAAAATAAGTACAGACGGAAAATAATATAAAAGTAACAATTATTCAGTTAAAAACAAAAAACACTTTTAACTTTTTAAATCGCTGGGTGAATTTGTTTGTTATTATTTTTTTATACACAAGTTAGCAAGGCGAAAGTGATTATTATAGGCATATTATGTATGCAAATGCATCTTTATTTATTAAATGCTTATAATAAATATTTGATGAGTTGCTCCTTTACAATGATAAAGATTACAACTGCTTATTTATACCAAGTATTGCGGCCTACCTAGCATGTGGATGAGTCAAGTCGTAATTCATTAATAGTGACTGAGTTATTTACCTGTTTTTAGACAAGACATAATAACTTACATACTTTTTAGTTCGTCTGTACCAGATATGTTAAAAAAAATACCCATACACTTTTTATTCTGTCTGTACTCCGGTTAGTGTCGTAGACTGTAGCAGTTCACCCCGAATTGTGGGCAATGACAAGGTCGGCTACTATCAAGGTGCGGCCGAAAAGAACCTCCGCACCGCCGTATACAGGTTGTTGTATTAATACAAACGAAATAACATGAAAATGACGTGTTAATACTACTCTAGCTGATGTGGTTTAAAAAGTGTCAGCTTTAATGAAATTGCTTGTTTCAAAGAATAAGTTAGTTTGTAGTGTTTTGATGGTTTTTACAGTGCTGTATAAGGTTGTGTGTGGTGTTCCTTATAACAGTTTACAAGTGTGTTGGAACTTATTATTATATAAAAAAAACACATTTTACTCACATCTCACTCACAGCTCCCTCTCTAGTATACAGTTGACACGATCATTTATATCGCGCCATACCTGAAATAGATAAAAAAATAAAAATAAATAATTTGATTATGTTTGACTTTCTCGTAGACTGGAACGATTTGTTTTTTTTTAAAATGTACGTCGAAACGTCGGAAGGTCGGAATAAGAGAAGGAAAAATTTAAAATGTTGTCCGGAAAATTGGGTAAATTTGAGACACGGTGAACGTCAGTCGGGTTAGCTTGTATTATAATATAAAATGTGACTTGGTAGCCAAGAATCTAAAGTGGACTTTGTGGAGCTTAATAAATTGCGAACACTGCTAGTTATATCAAAAGAAAGATACGTAGGTATATTTCATTAATATTTAATCTACTACAAAGCAAACATTTAATTTATCTGCAAGGTTTCTGAACAAAAAGAAACTTAGCCCTTACATTAAATTTATGGTTTCAGTAATCATTAGGTTTTCAAGTACACGCCACGCAAAGGTATGATGCATTCGGCCTCGCGGGTAAACAGACGCTAGATAGCGCTAGACAAAGACGGTGCGAGGTCATGAGCGTAGCCTTGCGCGGGTGCGCGCGCGCACGCTTCCGCCTGTCGATGGCCGAGGCGCACGCAAAGCGCAACAGTCACCGCCCGACTGTTGATGGTGACGGACGAATTGAACACTGAGCAAGTTAACACACGAACAATAATAAATAAATAAATACAAAGGAAATTTTTTAATATTCTTTAATTTTACCTTATTAAATATTGAGTTCCTTAGTCACTTTTTTTAATACCTCGTGATGATAATCAAAGGGTAAATATAATCTATGATATTAGCTCTAGAAAAACATTAACATGTCCTTAAAGAGCATTCATGGCGCCTATCAACGTTGACTTCCTTGTAGAAAATATTATGGCGACGGAAAAAACGCTTACAAATGGCTCATACATAATGGTCTTTATGTGAGTCTTGTGTGTCACTAACATTCCCAGCAGTGCCCCAGACAGAAGTTCCACTACGTCACAATATTAGACAAAGAGCTATGGGTGTTGCACTAGATACAATCACATATTACGTGGGATTTGTATGTATGTCCGAGCTGTTTTGACAAAGGAACATTTTGGTATGAAAGTTGTTCATGTGAGGTACAGTCGAACTATGTATAACGATTTTACTCAATATGTCAAAAACTTACTTTTGCTACTCTTGGTTTTGTACTTGGTTGTAATGCTTTCAATATCTTTTCTACATCTACATGGGATGTAGATCGAAAATCAGTTCTGTTACATACAAAACCACGGTGGCACGCTAATATTTAACAAGCTAAACGTTGGTTGAACGTCTACTGTGCAACGATGCCAGAGACAAATGGAGTGCTTGTTAAATAAATCTATTGTCTGTGTGTAATGTGTATCATCACTCTTGATCTAACCATGCGGCAAGAATGTATTTTCTATTCAAGCGCATCTCTTTCAAGTGGAGATTCAATTAGAAGCTCATTTTGACCTCTCAACCTCAGTTTTCGAACCCATAGACCTTTTGTCGTCGACTCAAACACCTTGGACATGTATTTCGGCCTCGCTTGTGACGTCGACCATCGTCACCAAGTGATTTGCACCTACCTACATACAATGGTTTGAACGACGTTATGCAACGACGTCGAATTTTCGTTCACAAGTGTTAAGAGCATGTTACGTTCAAAGTATGTGCAAGATGTAATGTCAACTATTACGTGTCGGCGTTTAATAGAAATTTATGCAACGTGTTTCTTGAAGCTCGTCATTGCGATTTTACGGAGTTTAGCGAGTGTTTTCTCCTGCTCGTTTGCTTAATTGTGTCTATGATTAACGATCCAGGTACTCTTTGAATGCTAAGATACTTTTGTGATGAGTTTAAACCACGGTATCGTCAGTTTTCGAAATTCGGGAACGTGATAAACTTATCATTCTCCCAAATTGATTATTGAAAACTAAATAGTGAGGCATCCTCAAGTGAAGGTTAGGACCTAGAACTCAGTAATTATAATGACCTTTTGCAGGGACATTTCAAATTTTGATTCGATAAGCGTGGAAAATTCAAAATCCTTGATGCTAATAAAATAACAGTCGTTAACGGTGTTCGTTGGATGCTGAATCACCGCGATGATTGCCGCAATTTGCATCTCCAGCGCGCATAGCGCACCACGCCGCCGGCCATGTGAAAGTTAGTTTATCGTGTGACTTTTAGTTTTAAAAGCTGACTAACGTAAGTGAACGAGACTTTTACGCGATTCGAGATATTAATATTGAGTTGCGCAATATCACACGTTTTGTAATTACTATCCCCCGAATTTATAGACGTTCTATAACTTCATCAAACGTCATGTAGTAATGCGCAAAGCAAAACTCTTGTGCGCAGTACCATGTATATGACGTTTGATAAATTTGGGGACAATTCTTTTGTGACTGTAATCTATAGGTACATATAATAAAAATGTAACTAATGATTGTTTGTACATGTAAGAAAGATGGGAAAAAAACTATTATTGAGGGCCTTTATAGATAAGCAATAGAACCTAAAATAATGATTGTTAGATTTGTTTGTCTGTATTGTCTATATATATTTGCGTTTGTGCGCGCTAATCCCAAATAGCGCTCACTAATGCTGAAGCTTATAACGATAGTTATAAGCTTTACTTAAATTTAGTGATTGTGTTATTTCAATCAGTTCATAAATAAAAAAGTTTTACCAATTTAAAGACGCGGTTGAAATTGCGGGCAACAGCTAGTAATAAATATATGTTCTTAGTGATTCGAGTATTACACCAATAACCAGGGAAATATTATGATCGTGACAAATTAAAATCAATTTACCATTGAACAAACCAAAGTGAGCAGACGTTAATGAGCCTTCTGTTACAGAATTCTATTATTTAAGACTATACTATAGTACAGGCTTGAACTTGGAAGGTGGTTGAACCCTCGCCATGAAAACAAAGGTGTTCAATCACCTCGCAGCTGCGTCATTATTGTCTTACGATAGTTGAGTTGACCCGCAAGTCAATCAATATCACCATCATTTGATTCTGATTCTGAGAAACATGTATGACTTTTAAAACTTGAGTATTAAAAGTCATACAACTTTTCTATTTCAACCGCCACGCCACATGAGTGTTTAAAAACAATTCCCGCATCGATCATCGTCAGTGACTGTACAATGAAACGTAAGCAATAAATCGCGGTCGTAATACTATCGCTGAATAGTACAACGGTTACGCAAATATCGTAACAATTACGTGGCTGGCGCGTTGTCGTGGTACACGGGGCGCGCGACCTCGCGGCGGCTGTCACGGCCGGCGCGCGCGCACCGCTTCCTACTCGATGCACTCCCCGCGACATCGATAATATTGTTTTGATTGCGATAAGCTAATGTAAATGCAGTTTAATTAGTACATTAGAATGCAATACCCTTGAACACTAGATAATAAGTATGAATATGTAGATACAAAGTTCGTTCTTTCAGCCATCCATCGCGAAAAGTTTGATAACAGTTTTTGTATGTAAATAATTTATTTCAAAGTACGGTATACAAAGGCATTTTATTTTGACAACTGATTAAACAAAACTTAATGGAAATATCATTATCATTATTGAAGCTATATATTAGTGTCTCCATAAAAAAAAATGATAAAATCAAATCTTGTTTCTTTTTGTCCTCTAGAATTTAGCCTGCAAAAAGGACTTCTTTAACATTATTAATACGACGGCCACAGATGATTTGCTTCATTACATTCATCATGATTGTATTGAATATGATTTATACTTTTAATATAATTATGTCAGATAGAGCCGTCTATGAGCACAGATAGGAATGTGGTTTATACGATCATGAGACGGCCGAAAAGTACAACTTGTTAAAAAAAAGTTTCGTGATTCCAATGAGTATGTTCTACTATGCATAATACATAGAGAACGATAAAAACTAGTAGCTAGAAAAAATCGACATAGTTGGATAGTTGCTCGAAATTTGAAAATGCAAACCAACAGATATTAACTGCACGCGACTCAAGAACTCTACGTGCAATAAATACTTTTACTAACAAACAAAAACGTAACTCCACTGATGATATCATATTACTAATGCGCCAATCATCAATATTCTTGAAACAATTAAAATCTTTAAATATCCTGCACTTGACGTCAGTCAATCAGTTCAGCCTATTCCCGCCGACACGATAATTAATAATTATTATTTTAAGATACAAAGCTTCCTATATCGAAGTAATTCTGTCTGTTCGTCAGTAATTACGGTCCACTCTCTTTCGGCTCGTGCTTTCCACAAGGACATACGGATGTTGTGAGCTCATTGCGTTTACGTTCTCTTAATTTTGAGTTTTGGTGTAATACTACTATTTTGGGTGGTGAGTCAGGCGGCTGCGCGAGGACAAAACCAACTGTCAATCGTCTGTAGCGTAGTTTCGGTACGCAGTCAACTTGTTGGTTATAAAAGATAAATTTCGTTCAGACGTCTCAAGCTTATGTATGGACTTAGCACATTTTACATTGCATTCAAAAGTTTAGATTCTTTTGCTACGTTCTTAGAAAGAATATAACCTAAGCGAATTTATATTTGCTACGCTTTAAAACATTGGATAATGCAGGAATTGTTAAGGCTTCCAGAAAACTTTGATATTTATTCATTAACTTCATCTGGTAGTAGCGCTAGCCTTACATTTTACCTTCAGACGGATTTAATTACCTAGATAAGTTATATTTTTCCATTCGTGTCCAAACATATTATGCTCTTAGGAAATTTTCCTAAGCCTTTGATGTTTCTGAATAAAAATCAAATATTAGGTACACCTCGACCTTTACCCAGTACGTTAGGACCGAGACCTTCAAGTGGCTCGTTATCAACGTGTTTGTTCATTTTTTTATCACCTGATAAAGGGCCTGGCCTTGCCGAGTGCCGGGGAAGGCCATCTTCGTTCAATTCCGGTATTTTTTCGACGGTCGATCTTTATGCACGGCTGAAAGTTCCGTCTTGTTTTCCTTCCTTGTTTGTACAATGCAGTTTTTTTCGCAAAGGCCGTCGCTTGAGCGGGGGTTATAGTTGGCCTCGGTGGTTGGAAGCCGGATTTTGGATGCTTTAAGGCCTAGCTCCGACCACTTACTAGTTGTATAATTATGTTTTGGGTATGTCACTATTCGGTATATTATCTGACACTTGACAAACCATGGGAAATCCTTTCTAATCAGTACCTATTTTTCGTGAGTAGTCGACTGTCGATGATGGATCTTCAATGATTATACTAACACTGACTAGAAATAGCTCTAAATATAAATCACGTTTATATCCATTTTATATCTACATATTAATAATTAAATGCGGTATCTGATTGATTACATATGTTTAGTATTACTACTCAGTAGACAATAAAGTCTTTAAAGTTATGTCTGTCGCCTTGGTTAATGAAATTCGCAATGCCATTATTATTTTTCCTAATGAAAATCTTGACACCTGCTCCAATTATCTTGCTGATTTACAACAATACTTGGATTAAATTTAAATGGTCTTGATTGTTTTTTTGTAAGCTTCATGCATCGATTCTTCTAGAACAAAATTTGGGGGACCTAGAATTACGTGGTCGGCAAATCGGCTGAGTGCACGTAACGTTAGTGCATTGTTTCGTATCATACCCGAAGGTCTTCCGAACGCGGCAAAAAGTGCGGAAGTCACGGCCTCAGGTGTTGGATTCACGATTTTTTAATTTAATTAAATTTTATTATGAATTGAAGCAATCCAATTAAGTTTTAGTCCCTGAATTATGTTTGTGGCATTTAAAATTCAGTCTCGAATGTATAATTAATAATAAATGGTTGTAAAATAACGTTCACGGGGCCACAGATTGTAATGCAAATCAAATCTGAACTAAGAAAGGCGAAAATTAGGACAAATTGTGACCATTAATGACGCGTGACGTCACAGTTGAAATGTGCCGAAAGAAACAAAAACAGCGATCAAGTGCCCGTGACCGTGGACTGCGCTTGCGCCGAAATCGAGAGTGGCGGATCTGGAGCGGCTGAGCGGCGGCGCCGGCAGCGGCGCGGCGTCCCGCAAGCAATCATAAAAGGCTTTCGAATCTAATGAATTACATAATAGCATTGTTTTATATTAGATGCAATGCAAATGCAAGATGCAGGTCTTGCATCGTTGGCAATAACAAATTGATCTTCATTTAAATTTGCAGATACCACTAGTTGACAAGTTAGTAAATAATCTTTTTGAAACGAAATTGCGCCCTTGCAGTCATATTTTTTTGAGATTTGATGTATTTTAACAACATTCCTGTAATAGCCCATCTAGTAACCTGATTTGCTCTTATCATTTCTCTCCTTTTAATTAGTACATTCATGTACGAGTACATCTTATACAAGTCCGCCAACAGTAAACGGATTAATAAAGTTGTTGTTGATATGCTTTAGGGTACTGGCTCTTTTTAGGTATATTTAGAAGGAAAAAAACTTACGACAGTTATTTTCAATTATCCGAGTTTTCCTTTTTCCATGGCGTTCTTATGTAATTTCTATTTGTGTACACCTAGTGGAGGAAGGTAAACAAACTCAAACGGTAATAACATTCTACTAATGTCAAACGCATCATATACCACTTGAAACAAGATCACAGCAGACTTTCCTCCGCTATCGAAACTCGAACACAACCTAGTCTAACCCGATCTGTCCACACACCTATAAATAAACGATTTTATTATCCAGTATTACCAGAACGGGGCATGCGAGCAAATACTAAGCAAATTATAATACCTTCACCTTAGCTACCGAGCTACGCTTCCGCGTACCAAGCGTCACCGTTCACTTTCACTAGCGCGGCGTAGCAGGGGCACTGTGATAGACACAAGCCCGTGTCAAATCGTACAAACATGCACTCTATCTTTTATTAGATAAGGTACAATTTTCAAGGTCGAAAGATTGTAATTTTTTCGAACGTTCCATTTGGTGACGAACTAAATTGGACTTCATTTGATTAAAGGTAAAGTGTTGTTTTGCTGGTGTTCGGGAGCGGAGACGGCCTCGCCAAGGCCACACTTACGTAGCACAAGTGTCTGTTTACTTTCTCTAGCGGTCATTGGTCACACAGCTTTGGGAGATGCGAGCCACAGAATATTTGGAGAGCATTCAAGGTCAGCTACTTTGGACAGTTAACATCGGAGATGTTGACCCGACGTTGAAACAAGACAACGAGTGGGTGTTTAGCCATCCCATTAAAATACAATTTCAATATCTGAACATCAGTTATACGTATAAAATAAAAAAAGTTTGTGTAATATTATTAATATGTATTTGGATGTTTTAAAACCTACAAAAAGTTATGACGTAGTGAGAGATCTACAAAAAGTTAATGTTATTTTGTATGATGATTTGTTTGTTTTAACAAGGTTAATAAACATGAAAAGGTTATACGTGATATACTAAAATATACATCCAAATAACACTTATCGACCGCAAACAGCATAAGCCTATATTGTAGTGTTAGGTGACGTCACCACCATAAGCGAGCATGGATGCAACAGAGAAAGAGCTCCACTGCTCGCTTTACCAAACTATAACTGAGAGAATATCTTTGCCATTATGAAAGGCATTTTGAAAATTCTATCACCATTAGTCATAAAAAACAATCAGTGTGTCCTTGGATCACTATTTAATGTCAACTGTTTATGCAATGCCATGCCTCTCAAAACAATTACGAACTATTATTTGCAGGACCTAACATTTCAAATTCATTCATAGGTCACCGTAAGGACATTAACATGCGCCCAACTATGCGACCTTTTTTCAATCACTACGTCTATTATACAAAACCTTATTATCCACTGGCGGCGTCGACCTGTAAATGCCGATCTTATGCCACCACGTCATTGAACTAAGGTAGCTGATCTGAATTCATCTCGGTCACAGATGAGTCTATCAACTCGTGATTATAATAATGACAAGGCTACGGATTTTATGTTTATTGATGACGGTACTGTTCGATGTAGAATCGTTTATTTATTTTAACTGTTTTATGAACTATTTTAGTGGATCCTGTTTATCTCTTAGTTTATAGTCTATTTATTGTTATGACGATAACAGTTTGATCAATATTTTTTGTATCATCATCAGGAATTTAGTTCAGATTTGGTTGCACATGTTTCGTTCTTTGCTTCTTCTACACATCTCGCGTGTAGGATGGTAATAGTTCCTTCGTTAAGCATACTATTAATGAATAGATGGCTCCGTCAATCTTGCATATATCCTCTCTTATAATTGTTTGTTACTCTCTACCTGCGCTAGCCAACAGTTAATAAGGTTCCAAGTGTTCTTTGAATTGCACAGAAGAGATTCATAGTCCAGTCATCTATCTCTGATATGTTGTTGTATGTTTGCTGTAAAGGTCAATGAAATCTTACACACGTCTATTACATCATCCGAGTACCTCTGCCGCTATCGCCTGTCACTGTCTGTAATTATATTTATTAGCGTTTTGCGCGTTGTAGCGCCGTTATCATCTGTCATTTGATGTGTGTACATTTAAACATTCAACATCTTAGTTTTACTCCAGGTCAAGTCACGTTTGAAAATAAATTTATCACCTACTAGGAAGCTTCAACTATGATTGATAAGAGCATGCCAGTGTAAATGGTAGAAAACATGTGTAAACACTTGCAGGTTTCACCGAAAAGTCTGATAGAATCCATATTACTATCAGTGAATGACACTTAGTAGAGCAATCACGATCGTTAATCCGAGGTATCAGAGATATACATCAACCCGATCGCCATAAATCCATTATAATTAAGAATAGGTAGTCGGATAAAAAATTAAATGTGAAGAGAAATGTCTACGTCTCGACGAGCGCTGCATCGCATAATATGCTCACTTTCACTCGGTCCGTCGCTACGTTACGTGTAGCAGCAGCATACACTATCGTAGGATGCTAGATTTGCATGGAATCCTTGGTAATACTGATCATTTGTTGTATGTCCTCTTCTTCTTTAACCACTTTCAACCTTTTGGTGTAGACCTCCTTTTACGTGTTCCACTTGTGTCTGTGTTGTGCGACCTGTATCCAGTCCGATCCAGATGCTTTCTTGAAGTCATCTTTCCAGCGCATTTGGGATAGTATTGTATGTATTATAATAATAGAAAAACTATATTATGTTCTACAGGGACGAAAAGCCGTCGAATAGGTACGCGGACTGGCTATCCTTTTTTTTGTTAAGCAGCTATTGTGTGTCGAAATATTTCTTCGTCTAGTTATCTCGTATGCTCCTACCTTATTTATGTATAACCTTATGATGATGCTAGTTAGTGAGTCCATTAAAAATATTTTCCTTGAATATTAACAATCTGAATTGGATCTCGAACAATTCCACTACTCTAGATGTATAACTACATAAACAAAGGCATCATAATTATTACCCAATTTCGGAACTGCTAATCACTCATTGTGATCACGATCAGCTTCACCTCCACCGTCCACGGTTAGCCACCGACCTTCACGTAGTTACGAAAGACCAGCTTTTTCCTTCCGTTCGAGCCGTAATAGAAGCGTTATGCCTGTTGAACGTCCTATTGTAATAGAACGTAATGTGTAGGAAAATGTTGAGACTGTATTACGGGTACGCGTCAAGATGGTAAGGTTTTATAAAAACAAAGCAATGGTACTCTTGCCACTGTTGAACCACCAAAAACTGTTTGCTTCAAGAAAAAAATATGCATATTGCATTCCAATTTTACGATGTAGCTACATATTGATTTATTATATTTACGCGAATACTACCCTGAAATAAAACGAATATTACGGATTTTATCGCGTTTATTTTATGTTTTTTTACGTTCCCGACGTTTTGGCTGCTTTACAGCAACCATGATCACGGGAGGACTGAGGTGTTAAACGTCATAGTTTGAACTGGGGCACCCTCATATTTAGTTGTTGTTGCGGTCCGAGCTACGCAGAAAGTGCTCACAGTGTCTTGACGTCTTGCAATACGGCATCGTAAAAAACATAAATTAAACGCGATAAAATCCGTACAATTAGTTTTATTTCAAGAAATAGCTACAGATTGATTAAAATGCATAACCAATTCACCTGCACGCAGTGATTGATAAAATAAAGTCGATGCATACAATAATAATGCGGGTACCAGTAGCTCACCTTGAGAGGGATTACGACGCCACCCGCAAGTGGTTTTGGTTTAAGAACAAATAAAATAAAGCTTCTACGCCTTTAGTCTTTCTGTTACCTTCAGACGGATTTCAATACAAGTAGGTACTTTGTGTATACAGCTATCAATATTCGGAAGAGGCAACCGAGACGTCTGCCAGTGGATTCTACACAAACCGCCAACAATATCATAATTTGTGTTCAAGAATAGCCCTAATTACGTAACTGTGGCTAGGTAGCGCACAGTGCCCTTCGCCTTGGCATCCCGCAGCCAAATGTCTTCGACCATGACTGAGAATATGTTACAAATTATTCCAACGCTCTTCCTGGGAAGTTGTAAATGATCTTGTCTTTGTATCCGTCATCAAATTTGACAGGAATTTATGTGGTTTGGCTAAAAAATGTTGGCAAACAACTGCCCTGAATACAGTACAATAGTATTACAAGACTGTTGGTAGACCCGTTAATGACTTTACAATGTTGTTATAGTACTGTGTTTACATCTATACTAATTTTATAAATGTGAAAGTTTGGATGGATGGATGGATGTTTGTTACTCTTTCACGCCCGAACGGCTGAACGGATCTGGATGAAATTTAGCACAGAGATAGATTATAGTCTGGAATAGCACATAGGCTTTTTATCCCGGTAAAATGTATGGTTCCCGTGGGATAGATGTTTTAATTTTTCATACTTTTTATCGCGGGTAACACCGCCGGGCGCAGCTAGTTTGTTTATAAATACTGAAATATTTAAAATCGCAATTGGTAGAGTGTATAGAATACATTTAAAGCTCTACATTTATAGAATGTTTTCGTCTATTTACAATGGCGGTATAAAGCACTGACCTTATAAAAAAAAACTATAAATATGGGGGAAAGAAAATAAAGTTTTTCACAAGAAGTAAATCATCAACACTATCTAGTCTATCTCGAATTAAACTTTTCGTTATCTACCCAACATATTGTTGCTTATCTGTTGCAATGAACTTGACTCTGCCAATAGCAGTCGCCATCAGCTTGATATGCGTTGTCCCTTTACCTGCACTTACCACAATTGATACTGCCCCCGGTTTCTCTGATTAAACAATTGCTTTCAATGTTCTTCCTACATCGTTCCCACTACACGGTGACCCTATTCAAGGTGGGACTGGTGTGAACAATGTTCAGGATTAGTCTAGATCTATTTTACTAATACTAGTTCTGCCAACTGAGGCTGGTATCTCAGTAGTACTATTTTGGTCCTGACAAACATTGGATATAATATATTTTTGGAATGATTTTTTTACTGAATTATATTTTTATATCCAATCAAGGCCGTATTTTTTATTAAAATAACAAAAGTCTGACAAAGCAAAGTACTTTTTTTATTTTACATGTCTGTTTGTGAAGTACCATTACCATCAAAATCCATTATTGTAAATACGCCAAAAAAAGGAAAATTGAATAGTGAACATTTGTAATTAATCCCTATTTTGTTTTATTCTTTTTAAGAAGACAAATGTTTATCAACTTATTAAGATAAATATAATGTAACCTTTACCTAAGGGTAATAAAATCCATACAAAGGGTTGCAATAATGCGTGCAGTATGAGTGAAGTAAGCATCGCTGAGCGCGGCAGTGGAGCAGTGCCCTCTGACGCTCATTCGCTCCGACCTTGGGCCAAAAGCAACTTTCAACCCGGAAGCCAACCTGCTGAGCTGTCACGCCGACTTAATACAACCGCTGAATATTATTTACATTGCCCTTATTCGACCGGATCGCTGAATAAATGGATTGTGTGTGCTATAATGGGCATCGTTAATGGGATTTCGAGTATCTCAGTTCGTGCCCTTTGCTGCACCACTGCCGTTCTTAATGACACTCATAAAAATGCCAAGATACTATGACCTCGGAAAGTTTCAATGTAAGTTTTATACGCTTAACATTTTCTGGAGCCTATTATAAAAGTTCCAATCGTTATGTAAGCTCTATCGGCATCAAAGTCCGTTCCATCTTTAGAGATTCTGGTTGGAAAATTACGACTGCTGACCGCTAGCAAGACTGTAATAAACACTTTTGTAGGACTTCTATCATGTGTCATTAATACTACATTCCATGAAGGAACAGCTATTGTGGATTTTAATAGTTTATTTTTGTCAGTGGTCGACCACCGGGTTTATTTCCACTCGATATAAAAACTTGCGGCGTTTGTGTGTTTGTGAATTCGATCTCATCTAGTCGAGAATTTCACCTGGCCGCCGTCCAACTACTAGGACCATATTTTTTATACCAGTAACTGACCTATAAAGTGTTTACTATCGTCTAACGAAGATTAATGTATCGTTTTTGGCATTTAAAAAATATTCGGACAATTGGATAAAAGGGTCATTATATTTTTACCAAAATGATAAGCAATGTCAAAGATTGGATAATTTCACGATAACTCTCAGAAAACATTGGTCATACAAGATTTTTCCCCGAAACCTCGCACTCTTATTCGCATTACCCATGTGCGACCACCCAAAACCACAGACGAGGAAAAATCCAAAAGTTTCCATACAGTCGGGCGTGTTTATAAGCGGCGTCGACGGGACCTTGGCGCGGCACTTACGAATTGAGTCGGCCCCGGCCGAGGTCGGCTCGCCTTCCGCCATGCTGCGTATACGCAGCGCTCTTGGACACTGTTTGTTCAACACATGATTCAATTATAGCATCTTAATGTGTCTATTTATCGGTTCATAGTCCTTGATGATTTGCAGATGCAATGGTGATAAAATTTAGATGTTTATTCGATGAGGTTAAATTTCATGAATGGGTACTTAGGAATGTACTTAGTAGCTCGAGCTAATCAAAGTACGTATCCTATTAGATAGCATCAACTTGTCAATATATATCGATTAGAATGTAGATAGGAATGATCGTGTTAAACCCCACCGCAATTAAAAATGCAATAGCATAGATTATTTCCGCGTAATTAAATAGTATCATATAGTACTTTGATTGACGAGCCGAATCAAATAATTGATATTTATGAAAAAAAGCTTATCAGCCAAAATTGGTACTTTTAACTTCATATTACAGCAAAAACCATCTTGAAATATCTTAAAGATTTCCGAGAGCTTGACAAAACGTGTGAGAAACAAGATTATTTTAAATAGCTTTTTCATTCTTACTCGTATGAGCCACACTTATATTAGTCCAAAGTTTTTGAGTTCAAGTAACATATGTCCTAATATATAATCCTTGTTGCTTACATGGATACCGAAATCTAGATCTCCATATATCTAGAAAGGCAGACCCATAACAATATTTTCCTGTGATTATTGACAATTCCGATGCTATGCAATTTCAATCAACCGTTACATAAAGCTGAAAAGATTATTTCTTTTCAAGTTACACAATCGTACGCGGTGACAAATAAAACAAAAGATTAGAACATGCTACGTCAAATGGGTGGAATGCTGAGGTTTTGCTGGCGAATGTCCAATGTGACACCATGCCTATATATAATGGTGCAATGTTCCCCAAACTAACCTGGTGTTAAAACGCCAATATAATTCAAATATCTATAATTTCTCATACTTCTTTAACACGGTAGATTTAACTAGCCTACTTATCACCAGCTAATGTCAGTTGGTAGTGACCCTGCTTTCTGTGCCGAGGGTCCCGGGTTCGAATCCAGGTAGGGACAAGGTTTGTGTAGCACAAAACTTTGTACCTCAGTCTTGGTTGTTTAATATCAAGCAACGCAACAAGAAATCAGAGCTTGCAGCATATTGAGTGTTGTTGTCTCACGCAAATGCCTTGCGCCGCAATGGATGCTCTATCACGGCTTCTAATAATGTATGTACAGTACATACCAGTTTGAGAGCTTGCAGTTGGTTTCTATGCTGGATGACGGATTCTCCATTGCACACATCTGTTTGGGACTCGCTTCTCGCCGTCATTCACTGCACAGTTCCTGCAACAAAGAACTGATGCGTCAGTCGTTGGCGTCACACCAAGGCTCTTCCTCGTCCTATAAAAAAAAATCTATCCATTTTCCCTGTAATTTTCGTTGTACTAACTTTATATACGTATAAGTTGCCTTATGTGCTAGTTTAAAGAAGTTTAATCTTAATTTCGTACGGTTAACAGACCATAAGCGACTGAAGTAGTCGTAAAATCTCTACTCTACGAGCAAATGAAGTATTAAACTTAAGTATCAGGTATTTAAAACGATGGCCCTGCATCCCGTATCTGGTCAATTTAATCTTGACATAAAAGATAAGTTTGTGATAACTTTTGTTTCAGGTAATAACTCGCAATGATCGCGGCATAAGGGGTGTTCTCCACGCAACGTTGATCGCGTTCGACAAACAGTGGAACCTGGCGCTTAGCGACGTGCTAGAAGTGTGGAAGCGAAAAGGCGAAAACAAAAGGAAGATACCTCCAGGATTAGGTAAGGGACTCAAATTATAGCGATTAGGCGTAATATAATAATAATAAAATAATAATACCAGCCCTTTTAATGTCCCACTGTTGGGCGCGGGCCTCCTCTCAATGCGAGGGGGATTAGCATGCAAGTTTCCTCGCGATGTTTTCCTTCACCGTTTAGCAAGTGATAATCATGATTGAAAATGAGATTCGCGCATGAAATCCAGAAATCCCAGAGGTGCGAGTCGGGGTTTGAACCTGCGAGCCTCGTTACCGAGGCAAGCGTACTACCAACTTGGCTATCATATCAACCAAATGGTTTTATTTTAATAAATTGTTTCTATGATCAGGTACGCCGGTCCCCAGAGGCACAGCAGCATCCATATCTCCCGTCCCTGTAGTCACTGAGACACCCCTCGGTAAGGGTTTATTCGAATGCACAAGACACATACCACAAATGTTCGTTCGGGGCGAACATGTGGTCCTCGTCAACGTGGTGGAACGATGACCTCTGACGTTATATACCAGCCTGGTACCTCGAGCCGGGTGATGTGATATACTATAGCGAATTACTTGTCGCAATATAAGTATTTTAAAGACTGTTATGTTATTATCGTTAAATTTATACTTGTTTAAGTTTTAAGCTTAATTTTTGTATTCAACTTGCATGAACCTTATTACACTTCACTAAATTAATTGCATTACTTTTTAGTGCAATATTTTTTTAATTTGTTCACAAATCATTTTATCCAAATATAAGATATTTCAATTGATTTTCATGCTGTACATAATATTATGTAGCAAGGACAATATTTGTTAAAAAAATAAAACAATATAACATCACATTGGCGTTCCCAGAGGTTTCCAATGTCTCAGTATTGTCAGAGAAAAAATAAAGCACACAATGGTTGTATATTCGAAATTTAAAAATAACTATGACATGAGAAAATATACGCCATTAAAATTTTTGAGACATGATCTTTAAGCTATATTTAGTAATGTTTTTAGTTATTTAAGTAAATATCACGGTGAAGGAAACTTCATGAGGAAACCTGCATAACTGAGGGAACCTCTCGAAAGATGTGTGAAGTCCGCCAACCTGCACTGGGCTAGCGTGGTGAACTATGGCTTAATACCCCTCGCATTGATGGCAGGCCCATGCCCAACAGTGGGACATTAAAAAGGGCTGGTATTATTATTATTACGCTTACGCTTTATAGTAGATTCGAAACCTTAGTTTCGAATCTACTATAAACTTTAGTTTTTACATACATCATTTAAATAAGTAAAATATAATGGTTAAAACATTCGCTCGTTTTATTTCGTATAAAATCATCCCAATTTTCTCATAAGTATTTGTGTTTAGTGGGTATTTTTTCTTTACAAAGACGATGCCTTATCCAGAAAAAGTCTAATGTTTTATACATAACGTCGTTTTATACAAGTATATTTCATTATATCACGGCGAACTTTATTTTCACTAAATAATAACGTCCTGGTCAAAATTATATTTCTCTCAGAACTGTTTTCCAATAAGCAAGATTTTATTATCCACATAACGGTTCTATGATGTACTAGGGTTCCCTTCGCCTACACACATCCCCGCGCTACACGGAAGCATGCGCGCACGCATTGTTCGCAACAATAATTTCCCCGTTTTCCCTAGGGCGACGGCCGCGCAGTGACCGCGAGCGGGCCGTCGACCCCACCCGGTGAGACTCGATTTTTTGCATACTTTCTCAATATCGAGAACTAAAATCGATAACTTTATCGATATTGCATTATCATGTTTATGTATGTCATCTTCTTATACCATAAAACTCAATCGGTTGTTCGAGTCGATGATTGTATGCTAAGATTCCTGGTCTTAGATTATATGACGCGGTGACGACTCCAGCATGACTCCAGCGCAAAAGTTTGTCACTGAGACTGCACGGTTTAACTAGAGTTGGGCTTAGTTAAAAATATCGATGAATTTCATGTGACTTTTAACAATCAATCGGACAGCCTTTTAGTTAATCCAAAACCCATTGCATTCTAAGTATTATACAGGCGGCATCCCAAATCATCTTATGACATCGATAAAAATATATTAGATTTATCCTTTAAATTGCATACTTTTTAGGCCTTCTAAGTTCCTACTACTGAATACGAGTTGAATTAATTCACAGTACATGCTCCTATGAGAAAAAATATCTGGATTTGAATCAAGTACTTCACATTACGATGTGTGTCTTAATTGACACGCATCATTCATAAATGTCAACATGACTCACAAAAATACGGTTGACTAATTCATGAAAATCGCCAAGCTAATGCCCCCTAACTCTATAGAAAGCTCAGTGTGATAAACTCCTACCGAGTTCGTTCTATCCCCGAGGAAATCTTAATCTAGTAAACTATAGGACACTAGTATATATTTGGGCGTTAGAAGTCCAAGCATAAACTATCAAAGAGTCAAAAACTGCATTGAAATAGGATTCATCGTTTTGTGTATTCATCAAGCAAATAACATTCTAATAACAACAGGATTTAATAGCCTAAAATAGAAGGACCGCATCACGTTCGGTTCATCTGTTTTGGAGTTATGATGCCACGAACAGGCAGATAATAACGTGGCTGGCTAGCGTGGCTGTGAGGGTTGAAATAGTAAGATTTACAGATTTACATTAAGGCTATTACACTTTTCCATCCTAGATGCAAATAGTTGCGCGTACGTTAGCGAGTGATCGGTATGATGATGCATCACCGGTCTATTTCAGCGCGGGCCGTCGATCAGGAGACAATGGCCGCGCCGGGGCGTCGCACCCTGGCGGCAGGCCAGCGCCTACGCAGGGGTAGCCTGCTAGCACTTACCGAAAACTAATTAAAATTATTTAGTCTTGTGATTGAGTGAAGATGGTTGGGACATCGTAAGGTTGGGTGTCCCTGGTATTGAGGGAAATAGCTATATTGTAAGCATTTTTTTATCAATATCTAGCTCCTGTCGGCGGCTCCGCTCGTGGTACCTCCTATTGGTGTATTTTTTTTTGTGTAGGATTAGTGCTTCCGAAGATTACTCCCTACATCTTAACTAACAAACCTCACCTCTTTATTATATTAGTATAGAAGTAAAGTAGTGTTATTCTGTAACGATAATCTCATATCTCACGCGTGAGTCCAAAGTGAATTGTAAAAAAATTCGATACAAGTTTTACGTGTCACCATCGGAATCAGGCGTGAATTATGTGATTAAATGAAAATCTCGAATCTCATGCGTGAATATTCTGGTAAAATGTAAAATTTGTATTGAAATTTTACAATTCACTTTCGGATTCACGCGTGAGATATGAGGTTGTCGTTACAGAATAGCTATTCAGATATCAATGATAGAGTCTGATATTGTGTGACCGCGCTGCAATGTTATACCAGCGATGAATATGTTTAAAAAACATCGTTACGATAGCTTACATTATAGAATTTTGATAAGCGATGTGAATCCATTTATTTGCCGTATTAATCCGACTGTGGCTGTGGCTCTGTGCGTGTGTGTGTGTGTGTGTGTGTGGAGGATTATTTCTGGAATAGTTTTTTTTATTCAGGCTTCTATGATAAACACGCGCTTGCTAATTCAGCAATGTTTACTAGAGTGGTGCTACAATGTGTTATATCAGCCAGCAACCCATTCGCGGACAAGTATATATATTTATATGTGTATACATTCGCGCAACACTTTCCATTCAGCGATGTCATTTTGATATCACAACCTTCGTCAGCTGACCTTAACGTACCGAACCGTTCAAAGGCGGAAGCGCTCTTGAACTTTGTTTGACAATAATTTAACATGATATTTGTTTATATTGTTTATAAATAAGCGAGGACGGGTTACATAATAGGAGTGATCGTGTCAATCGTTAAGTCAATTATAGAGCTAGCCTTGTGACTGATTTGTGAAGCGAAAATTAACTTTATTTATTAGAAACTTTATGGATAAACGATGAATATAAAGAACTATGATGATGTAGTAATAAACTTTATTGGAGGTGATATTTTGAATCATTGTGTAGGCATCGTTTTCTGGGGGCATGGATATATGGTTACTATTGAGCTCTTTTGTCCGGAACTTCATTTTTCCCAGCAATATTGGCGACCCATTTACAATTGCATTTAAATTATAAAGCTCCTTATTATTGTCGCTTTTTTCCATGCCCCTATTACAACAACATACCTGTTAAAAACATTTTAAACTGGATTTTTGAGAGAAAAATGTGTGTATAATGTGTTATAGTGCAAACTTTCTCCACTCGTGTTCCGGTGCGCGCGTGTCGCGTCAGTCGGGGGTGCGTATAAATAGCCGCGGTTGCGCAACGCGGCCGATGCACCGAACTGCGCCCGCGCTCCCGGCCCAAACACACCACGCACGATCATACTAAGCTCAGATTAACTGGAAATTTAACTAGTTTTGGATAAGAGTGATGATGTTTTAATTTATATTAAACCGCTGCCGAGATATCGGATGCTTGGGGCTTGACATTCAATAACTAGATTGCGGACTTTATTTTTTCCGCTCAGTATTTTTATTGACGATGCAGCTGTAAATTTCTTACTATAAAATGATAGGTTGAATACAATTAATACAATGTTGAGTTTAATACGTCGCTAGTTCTTTAAAGCACTAGTTCAATAAAAATTTAAGCATATTAAAAAACGTAGCTATGTTATTTGTAACGACACAAACAAGTATACAGATACCTTCATTTATAGTATGTTAAATGTATCAGCAGGACACATAAGGCGAACTGGTTCGGCGACACTTCCGCGAGTCATACACTGTGTATATAAGTTATGTATGTACCGGCCAATGTCGCCTACTATTCTTTTTTCCAACCTTGATGGTGTGAACTTTGTGCGTGTTGAGTGTGTTGCTTTGTAAAGTGTATATTTAGGTTGATATGATATTAATTGAAGTAATACAATAATAGAAACATTACAATTATATTATTATCTCTATATTCTGTACTACTCTAGCCGAACATCTCAGCAATGGTAAATCTTCCCGAGGAATTGACAAACACATAGGTATAAACCAGATCAAAATTCGATCAATAGTTTCTGGGATTAGCAGGTACAGGCGGACATACACGTTTACGCTCTATAATTTGTATTAATATCAAACTAAAACATTATACAATATAATGTAAAACATGCCCACAGGTCCCGTACAAGTCAGTTTAACATCAGTTAACTCTGGTTAAACAAATCGCCGCTCCCAACAGTGCGACCGGCCGTTCCTCGCTTTACTCTTTTTGTATTCGTTCTTGCAGCTAACTTGGGAGCGGCTTGACCCATTTATCGTAAATAGATGCAGCCGGGAATCGAACGATGGCCGAGACACGTGGCGCGGGACGCCGCGCCGCCGGCTCGCGCGTGCTCCCAAGCTAGATTCTTTGCTGATTAGTCAGATTATATGGTTATTAGAGGTTATTTATGGTCACTAGCTCGCATTGAATGATCAAAGCATCGACCGCGAGCAGTATAAGATTTAAAGATTGATATGGTTTTCGCGAATCTGCCGACTTACACGACTTACACGTCCGTTCTCCTATTGGTGTAAGTTGCTTATGCCTCGAGCTCAATGTAGAGCCGGGTTAAGTGTGCAGTGGTTCAGTCGTATCCGAGGACTAAGAGCAATTTGAGTGATTCACAGCTGAATAATTAAATGATACTTAAATGTGAGAGCTGCTTAACGTGTTATGAAAAATAAAGATAACGACGTCTCAAATAGTTAATCGGGACTTAAATTATTGAGTGGCTTATGATTATTTTGCTAACAAGATTTAATAATTATTCTGGTAGGGGCGGAGACAAATTCAAAATATCAAAGATCATAAAAATCGGCCTACCCAGTCTTGAGTTATAAATGATGTAACTAACGCGACTTTGTTTTATATGTATATACATATAGATTTAATACCTACCAATATTGCTACACATCCATGGTCCATCCATAGTTTCACCAGTCCTATATTAGAGGAAGGTTAAAAAAAGCAAAACTGATTAGAAACTTTTTAACCATATGAATAGGTACCAGTATCGTTTAATCGATTCGATTACACTTTATTACTATAACACGCGATCTGTTGAGCATGCAAGAACATACAATGTAACTTTGAATTATTATCGTAGATATGACATGTTTTTTGTGTACTTAAGTTTTTAGTTTTTGCCCGCGTGTTCGCCTAGAAACCTTTTAAAAAATACACTTTTTTAGGCTAGCAATACACACGGTTATGTAGTCGTGGATACCTAACAAACAGGTACCTACTAGAAAAAAATCAGATCTGGAAATGTATATAGTTTTCCCAAACCTTACCGCCGAATACTCAAACGCAACTCAAATTTGAGAGCTGCTTAATTGGAACACCTTGTGACGTCTTAAACATTGGCGTTTAAGCATTCAGTCGTAAGCAAATTTCTAGCTTATCATAATAAGCTAGAAATGTATGTGTAATGTATGTATGTATATATATATTATCATAATAATTAACCTAAATCTAATAAATTAATTTCCGTCGTTCAACAACCTAAGGCTGTATTTTTCTGTAATTTATAAACTTTTAATTCTTACAAATTTAAAAGAAAGCGCATAAAATATATAATGATATTGCATCTTATCATGTTAATAAGACATGTGGTTATCGCGATCATATTAAGAATTGCCAATTATGAGAGATTGTATAATTGCAACTTTTACCCGACGCCGCCCGCGCCCGCGCCGCCGCGAAGTGATATGATTATGCGCAGGTTATAATTGCAATTGCAACTTATGTGATTGTATTTAAATTTTATGAGACTGCTAATTAGTAAACGTAAAGCCACAGAGTTATGATGATACTAGATGTACAATTTATCATCCATGCTCCCGTATCTAATACGAATAGTTACCCTTGACTATTTAAACATTAAGGATAGTTTAGTACAGGTACTGGCTTAGCACAGCGTAGAACAGCGTAGAAACACTGTTTACACTGTCCTGACCATCCACCCTATAATACATATAGGTAGGTACAATGGCAATGCTACATGACTAAGCATATAGTTCCAAAGAAGTCCACAATATACCTGAGATTTAGTTCGGGCTAAATGTTTGGAATATTCAAAGCCTGGGTAAATCTGATCGGCTGTGTAAATGCAATGTGCACAGCTGCGCGTGCGCCGCGTGACAGAAAGCCTTGCTTTCACTCGCGCTTCCTACCTACCGCGATTGATATACAACACGACACCGCTATTATACACCATTTGCTGTTTTTGTGGAAAAAAATACTTCTATTGTCTGTGGTAGTTTGTTGCATTATAATGTTATTTTAATTAATTAAGTAAATATTTTGTTTTATTTTAATTTGATATTTTTTATTACTGTTGATGACTATGTTCTGTATTTTATAATAAGTTAGTGCTTAACTAAAAACAAAATTTATAAAATACATAGATTTTTTCAATACTTTCGAAATAATATAGCAGGGACTTTTACTATCTTGTATTGCAATTTTATTTTATGAATAAGTTGCGGGTAGGTATATCAATACGAAAAATATCCTTGCTAGAAAACCGTGTGCGAGCGAGTCGCATTCCTAGATGAATTACATCTAGTTAACGTCTAAACTGTTGCGGGCAAACGGCAACCCTACAAAGGCCATTTCACCGAGCCGGCCACGTTATCTCCCATCGCGCCCAGAAAACCCACTACAATACAGACGCAAACGCGCCCGTAACAACAGACGAGCGTTAGAGACTAGCCTGCGCCGGCGCAGTGAAAGTACTTTCGCGCGCTCGTTGCCCCGGTCGTCGAACTTCGTGCAGGAACGAGATGGTGCGGTATGCGCGAGCGGGATAAGTGTATATTTCTGAGGAAAGCCGTGAAAAGCGCGGGGTGCGCGAAAGTGCGCCACAAGGAAATCGGTGCGATCATAAATGCCGAAGCTAAATGATTTTTATGCGTCCACCTTTACGATGCCAATAAAAGGTTTATGGGCATGCACTATTATTGCGCACGGAGGCGGTGAACTCTACTTTTCTCAGGAATTTTCCAATTTTTTCCATAAATTTTCCTATCGTGGGCCTGTATATACTTTGAGATATACATTCGTTTATACTCTTACCTATTCTTTCGCAAACCTAAACCTAGGTATTATAACTTAAAACATTCTGATAATAACAAATATTGCTTCTAAATTTAACCACCACGAAAGATAACTTTGTGGACCTGTACTTATTGTTCGTGTCAAAGCAGGTGCTGGAGTGTTACGCAATAGTCATTGTGCATGTGTAGATATATAATAATTATAATACATACATCCACACGTTTTGTTTCATTGTTTATATGCGTTGGTTCAATGTAATCATACTTGAACTGTCAATACTAATTAAAATTCATCGTTCTGCATACCACCGCAAAGAAAAGTTCACCACAACTAAGTCGATTGTCTTTTATCACCGATAAATACTCACTTTTTTAATTGCAATGGCCAGGCGCAGATAGAGGGGGGGGAGGGGGAGGAGAAACTCACGACCGAAGCAATATTTTGACGAATTTTATAACATAGTCTTCATTGCTTTTAAGAAAGAAAATAAGAACGAATTTCATGACAGTCGAAATAACACACATACCCCCCCCCCCCCCCCCCCCCCCCCCCCCTCCAACCTTCTAAACGAAATTGAATCCCTAAATGAAATTCTGTAGGTATCTGCCTGGCAATGGTAGCGAAAAAATATATTGGGCGTAATACTTCGTGCGTACCATGTTTCTCAAAATAATTTTACATCTACGAAATGGACATTTTGACTTGCATGTGCCCGTGTTTGTTAGGCTGACTCTCTACGGTAAATGGCTGGCATGATCCACATGCACATAATTTCACTATTGATGTTAGATACTCATCGGCACCTCTGAGGAATTTCTTCCATTTATTACGAACCTGATCTTATCAGAATGATAAAATGTATGTGGCCGGTTATAAGCGACAGCGGGCTTAACAACCGGGTGACGCAGTACAGGATGGAAGTGGCCTCGTAACGAAAACTCATGTATACAGCTCATGATTCTAGAGATGGATTTTCCGTCGATCTGTTCATGAATTATACGCATAATTTTCAGTATTTTTAAATTGATTTGTGCATGAAAGCATAATAGAAGTCTATCTCAACGTGACTTGAAATAAAATAAAAACATAATTACAAAGTAGGCCTAAAACTGCAATGTAAATTAAATCTTGATACGCTTGAGCGCGCTCGTCACTTGCACGCGTAATGATTTTATTTCGGAACCTATTCGTAATTTTCTTTGGCGTACGTGTTACCGTAATTATAGCATATTATATGGCTCCTAAGAAAATTATTATGTTTAGAACTATACGAATGGGTTGCTTTGAGATATTATTTTCCTTGTGCTTTGGATTTAGTCGTTCATCTCCTGTGCCTTGAGCCGCGCCGCTCTGAAGCTCGCTTAGTTAATTGTTCCCTGTGAGAGTGAAAGTTAATACACACATTAATTAGTTTTGTTTTCGTTATTCCGAATCTCTGTTGGGCCGATGTATACTTTATTTAATTTATCTTAATGATCATTATTGTGTACAAAATATAAGTAAACAAATCTTATAATACCCACCCTGTTAGATCGTTCAAACAAGTTTGGCATATCTGTACCCAACCCGAAGCGATTACATAAATGCTAGCGTAGTCTCTCTAATATCCATTAAGATATAAATAACAGTGGTTAGCTTAACGCTACTTGGAATATTTGTTGTTTTTAATTTGACCTCTTTAATAATGTTAAGTAAAGCTGGTCATCCAATTAGTTATACTTCTAGATCAGAACTGAAAATGGGGATTATTACGTGCGTACCTATTTGTTTTTGTATAATGGTCATTATTGCACATCTACAAAGGTACATTTTCATGTGTCAAATACAACTTTCTCGACAATCGCTGCGTACAGATCACCCCTCATTACACATGGAAGCTCAGAGTTGAGAGGCATTACAAAACACTTTTCGCTAAATTACATACAGGGTATAAGGTAACGAAAACTTTGGGCAAAAATTACTATTAATGCCTACAAAAAAAATCACTTGTGTCGAAAGTCATGGGTTACAATGGGTGTTGAAATTTTTGAGCGCTCAATGTATCGAAAACCACGCGATCTCAACGCAACGCTCCGCGCGATACCAGACGCGTGTGAGTGACGAGTGCGCGCGAGCGTATCTTGTTTTTATTTACATTGCTGTTTTAGGTTTAAATTTGTAATTGTGTTTTTTGTCATTAAAAATTACGTTAAGATATACTTCTATTATAATTTTATGCTAAGATCAATTTCGATAATACTGAAAAAAGGCGTATATTCATGAAACGATCGACGGAAAATTTCAACTCTGGGGGGTCCAGAATCATGAGCTGAATCCATGGTATCCGCTTTCGTTACGAAGCCACTTACACCGTGTATAGTAAACAATCCGGTGGCGATCCCATCAGCTCTTCTATGCTTGGGTACCACCTCATATTCCCCTGCCGTGTCTCCAACTATCATAGTCGCACCCTTACAGGGCTGATACGCAATGGCACGCGTCTACGCGGCCTTGGCAGCCTCCCCCTTCGCCTGCCCACCCCGTATCGATCGGCGTAGTACTACGGCTACGGCCGGGCGCTGGTTACGTAAAGCAAATAATCACAATCATATGTACCTACCGTGTGTATGGTGACGTAGTTATAAATGGGCTAGTTATGGTCGACGTCTCTGTGGGGTTGCTCAGGGATGGTCAAAATATAAAGCGACAAATCAACTGAAATTCATGCAAGTAATTAAGATGAACGGTGTACGTACTCTAGCAAAAGAAAGGGCGCAATCCTATAAATATAATTAAGTTTTTGGAATTAGTTTTATTAATATTGCCTCAGACAAACACACCAACTACACGGTCCCACACTAAGCAACGCTTGTATTATGGGTACATAATATACAATTTCTGAAGGCGAACCCAATATATAATACGTATATAGATATTAAACATAACTCGGGAACAAACATTTGTGCTCGTCCCTATCAGGATTCGAACCCGGGATCGTCGGCACAGTATACAAGGACACTACCAACTGCGCTAATCATTTTCGGTAATACGTACGAGCCCTTATAATTTCTACGAATGACTATCATTACAAGTTGTTTGCCACAAAAACACGATCTACTTTAGAGATAAAAAGCCTTTCCATGTCTTAATTTAGATAACGAAGATCAACACATGTAGATACTGTCATTTCAATTAAACTCATTAAAAATGTATGATAATTGGTTGTGTTCTAATTACTGTAATAGTGCCAAATGATTGTAGGACATACAATGTTGGGATATTAATGGACTCATTATCAGTGTTTATTAAAGGTAAAAATTATGTTAGCGTTGAGAACGCGACAACTGTTGTGGAAAATTTTCATTATTTACTTGTAAATTCACTATTGCTTATTCGACGATTACAAGGATAATTCATATTCAAAAAGAAAATAATATTTGCAAGAATAATATAAATTACTTTATTGACAATTTTCACTTCGGTAACGTGAGAGAAAAAAATCCTAACGTCAAAAACATAACATTGAGTACACAAACATAATACCTAAAAGTATTTTGTTCAGCTCATAACATCAAGTAGCTTGATAATTATATTTCTTTAACATAAGCATTATAAATACTTACAATTATTTTAAGTTCACAAATAGAAGGAAAATTTTCCATAAAAAATATATCGCTGTCACTGGCAATCAATCTTTCCATACGGGCGAGTTAGGTTAGTTGCACGTGTGAACCTCTACTACCCCGGCATGACCCTACGACCTTTGTGTTATCAGATGAAAGTGATTGCGATGGGGCTGATCGTCGAGAGACGTGGAACGGGTATCTGACACTTATCAATAACTAGCCGTCGGCGTGCGCGCAAATCACCTGGGGTAGAATTTCAGAAAATACTTAGTCGAAGCACATATTTTATGTATTAAATACTAAGTTCAATGTTTTATTTATGTGGTATTACATGTGTGAGTCAGTATGTTTTATACGATCAAATATAAAATAGAAGAAATATTAGAACAATGTTATGTATTTATATTTTCGCTCTGTATTACTTTTATTAATATACTCTACCTATCTCATAGGGCAATGTCAAATATTGTGCCTGCAAATATCTTACCGACAATACTGGCACCAAACTCACATATTTATTATAAATATTAACTAGGTTTTTTATCTCTAAAACCATTGTAGTTATTGCCATGTAACATAGCAGAGAAGATAGCTATAATCATTACAATATTTTTTCCGAAATCCATCATTTTACAAACGCGGACGGACGACATTAAAATGATTTAGCTTTTACACACAAGAGCTGTAGTTTCCTTCGTGTGACATTGAACATCTGTAACCTGGGAAATGCCAGTTTGATGACTTCGTCACTTCCAGGGACGTGTATTGTGATCGCAGCCGTTCGTTTTAGGGCTTCAGCCCCTGCCAGACTTCATTGTGAAAGTTTCGGAACTTACAAATGTATAAGTCTTTCGCTGATTTCCTAGGAAATATGTAGAATAATGATTATTGTTATCTTCATATTTACGTCATACAATATTAAACTATTAGTTGTTGTATTGTTGAAATTTATGGAAACTTAAAACGGTCATATACATCGATTTGAAATACGTAGTCTAAACAAATGTCGTTTGATAACAAATTTAGTAATTTCTGTCCCGGTAAACTTCCTACCGCCTAGGCGCGTCTCAGAATCAATAATGTTTAAAAATGAATTATCTTTATTATTATTTTTAGTGATTTTTTCTTATGTTTAAATAGTTATTCTGCTAAATAGAGCGGGGGCAAATTAAAAAAAATCACATACATAAAACCGGCCCACCAGTTTATGAGTAAATAAAACGAACACGACTTTGGAAGTTTAAATTACAGCTTTTTAATGAGATGTATCACCTCAACCTAGAATTTAGCTTTGCTGTAAGTGAAGGTTTCTCTATTGATCTCATATCCCCGCGAATACGATATAATACTAATCTTATTATATTACTATTATGGGAACAAGTCGCTCAAGAAATTAACTTCCACTATTTCTAGTCCGCTGCCAAAAGGCCCGAGCCCTATACCTCCGGGTTCATTCTTCATTGATACACGTGGCCAGTGTTACCAACCCTACTGTTTTAACAGTAGATTTGCTGTTTTTACATTGTTTCCCCTGTTTTCTGTTTCATTCCCAATTTTTACTGTTTTTCAATTAGCGTTCAGGGTCACCTATTACGCTATGCAAATATTTTTTGATAACCACTATGTAATAAAACGCAATGACACTAGATGGCAGTATCTACTCTTGTCGGGATTCAAGGTAATTCCCCGACCACAGTCTATGTGATTGACAGTCATATTTTTATGCACGGGGAAATCCCAGTGTAAGAATGACAGCTACAGGCTAAAGCCCTATTATCGACTTTTGGAAACATGTACACGTCTCAAACATTTCCCACATTGTGTGAATTGGTGAAGAAACTTTTGTGTCTACCACATAGCAGCGCCACCGTGGAAAGATTATTTTCAGCTATAAATAATATGAAAACTAAATTACGCAACAGAATATCGACTACTTGCACACTAAATCCGAAATAGCCGAGTTCTACTCATTTTGAGCCACAAAAAGGCAAATGAAGAAATTTAACAAAAATATGTATGATTTTAAAAAGGAAAATGAGTCTGAAAATACTGAACATAAGGCAATAGAGGATGAAAGTGGAAAATAATTTTACTTTGATTTTAGTTTTTTATTATGTTGTGATCAATATTATAATATAACAATGTATGTGAGTCCTGGTAACTAAAAGAAGTAGGTGATTGTTGTAATTATTTGAGGAAAGTATGTAATCTGCCCTTTTTTTACTTTACCTACTGTTTTCTACTGTTTTTTTATTGGTGAACTATTGTTTTTTAGTTTCTTGGGGTTGGCAACACTGCACGTGGCGCCCCACCCACCGCGCCCGCCCGCCCTGGGCCCGTGGGCGTCCCTGCGTGCCTTTGAGGCCTCACTGGGTACAGTTACCAAAACAGTTTATTTTACTGATATAAGTTAGTGTGGTAAGAACCTACGTGCCACTGTTATGATATACTATTTCTGCGCTCGAACAATAGAGCCAAGCAGTGTCTGTGGCAGGCTTTAAAAGTATCTAGGTAGTGTATAATGTCCTCGGATAGTACTTAGTTACTTAATGAAATGATGGTAGTCCACACACGTATCGGTGTGGCAAATTATATACCACTCGTTTTTTTTCCTTATCTCATCATTAATGATCGAACAAAAATAAAACCGATCGTATCCAGAACGCGTATCGTCTCGTCCACACTAGCGGTTAGATGATCGGCGTCACCAATACATACGCAGACAAAGACATTGTTCATGATTTATATCTTAGCACCATAGATAATATTTTTTTTCCTTATGCTTAGGTAACACGAGTACAGTACGCAAATTAATATGAGTAGCGAGTGTCAACATGGCATTATATGAAAATTTTAACTAGACGCGCCGAATGTGTTACTTGCTACATTTTTACTTGTGGACTGTCCTCGTGTATACCGAACATAATGGCATAATGATTAATATGTGGACAAGATAAGCCTTGAAGCTCTATGTACTGTTAAAACATCAGAGCGTTCGACTCTTACCGAAAACAATAATAAAACTAAGACGATAATTACCACATACTAAATAAAAGTCCATTGAACAAAGGCACAGCCTATAATATCTACAGCAATCCTAAAACATCATCGATCAAGCTCAATGCAGTAGTCCCGGGTAAGGGCTGGGGGTCTCCCCCATAAAGGGAGGGAGGAGGTCGGCACGTGTATCGTTGCCTAGCAATCGTATACTACTACCCCTACTCCTAGTCATCGAATAATAGGATTTTATGAAATTTAAGTCCAATAAATGGTGGTTGAACTTTTGTATATTTAAGGGATGGAAATTATTTTGTAAAATTTTCATAATTAGGTGAATCTTGCTCGTTTTTCTGTTACTACTCTGGAACACGTAATTCATAATTAGATAAAACGCTTGGCAAGACTCGGAAAGGATGAAGTAAACCTCTGGAGAATTATGTAAATTAAAATGTAAACTACTTTATGAGTCTACTTATATTTTAGGTAGACGATTAATTAACTTTTGAGAATACGAAAATGGAAGATAAGTGCGTCTTAAATAGTTAAGAAGCTCCTAAATATTAATTGGCGTTTGAGTATTCAGCCGTTCGTTATTGTAGCCAAGGTCCACGCGTAGCGCTACGCAGTTGCTACGTCAGCGCTCGTAGTATGGGGCCGCGGAACAAAATATTCCCGTTCATTTAAGCACCCGGGGCGGCTCGGGGCTGGCTCGGGGGTGGGAGACAGGGGACAGAGAAGATTACAATTATATCTAACTGGTTTTGTAACTAAATTACTATTTTTTATTACTATAGAATATAAGAATATTATATTATATAGTATATACGATTTTTTTCGGATTTTAACGCGTTTATGTTATGGGATGGAATGGGAATGTAAAAACATAAAATAACGCGATAAAATCCGAAAAATTAGTTTTATTTTAATATCCTATATTTTTTATTTTTAATACTAAGATATTTTTTTTTGCTATTATGTAAGTTCATTCGTTACTCGTCTAGTAACTTGATTAGTTCAGCTTAGAATTTAAAAGTAGATCCACAGGGAGTATATAATGTTACTAGTACATATTTTTAATATTTTGTTCAAAATTTTACCCTTGAAATGTGGCTAATATTTATGGCGCCTGTGCCTTGAAACGAATGATAACTGAACACAAGTAATTATAATTAATTTTTGCGATTATCTTCTGATAATCAGCAATAATAAAATATATGAAGATGATAACGTTTCTCGGAATATACAATATGTATCTCGTAGGATAAAGATCAGCCGGTAGTGACCCTGCCTTCTACGCCGGGACGGTACAGTGTCGCTTTCTCAAAGAAAAATCAAACACTGTTTAAACATATATTTTATACATACACGTAATCCTTATGACCTACTTGTTAACCCTTTAAAATAGTTTACACTATTTGTGTTACTCCTTATATATTCTTCTTCTTTATTTACGAAATTAAATGCGATGAAATAAATGAAATAAGGGGTCGTCAATTCATCGCGTGATGGTTTTTAGCAACTTTTAAAAGTGATATCTTACTACACCCCCGCGCCCCCCCCCCCCCTGCCCCTCTTTATATTTTGTGATTTTTTTCCTCATTCCCTCCGCCGCCCACATTGGTGCCTCACGTGATTAATGGACGACCTCTTACAAGAAATATCACCACACAAGTTATAACATTATTTTAGGTTGATTACACGTGAATTCTTTGCACTCACTCATTCGGATTTTACTCGTAACGCTACATCATCTTATTGAGTCACCACTAGCTGTGCCAGATAATAAATACTAGTATTTACTACGTGCTCTGCTCACGACATCGTACGCGCGAATTTCGATCAACTATCCCGGAGAACCTATTTTAACATTTTCCAGGATAAAAAATGAATAATATCAATTGAAGCCGGCCTTCATTAGGATCCGCTGAGTATTTTCCCGTGAAACCCAAATAGAAAAAGGCAGACAAGAAATCGAAAATTGGCGGATACTGCCTTATTATTCTAAAATTTCAAAATTACTGATATAAATGAGTCGTGTTATATGCAGAAAAGATAGATAACCATATAATTATATCCAATGTATTATACATTACATATACTATATTACGTATAATGTACTTATAAATCATATCATTTATATTATTAATATAATACATACATCATGGTTACATAATATATAAATTTATATATTATACGTTATAAAATTACATTTTACTGGTTATCTATAGAAAGTCATATGTAAAGTAAATACATAAAATCTGAATACATTTTGTAACTAATGAATCACTTTCTTTTTTCTACATTATAATATTTATTAGAAACTCGTGTTGGCGTGTATTAATTCATATATAATTTAGTATCAATGAATAAAATAGTACATTCTTTGTAATGATAGAGGACTTTTTGGCAATGGTTTAAACGTCAGGTAAGAAGATAATATATATTAGTTTATTATGAATGCGTTCTACACATAACAGCTCCTAAAACTGCCATAAAAATCGATCATCAAACCTGAATACACTCTGTGAATGTGCAATAATACTCTTAGTATTATATAAGGTGCAAAAATTATAGTGTAAAATATTTAAACAGAGCTATTAGTATATAAAGATAACATTCTCAAAGAAATAAACCAAATTATTAGAAATAAAAAAATTACACCCAGTACTGAGCGTATCGCCAAACGCTACTGGTTCGCCTTGTTTAAGAAAAAATCACACATGATTTACGCAATTATTTTATACATCAGCGTGATCCATATAACTTAATATTTTAAACTGTTATTGTTATACCTTAGATTATATTAAATAAGCGTCTAAAGTTGCAACTCCAACTTTCATGTGTGGAATTTCATTAAGAATATGTTATACAACGCATACCTAATATGAGGCATATACGGTAACTAGGAAAACGCTTCGTAAGGTCTAGTGACGTAACGCATATGTTACGCCATTTACGATATATTATACTGAAACCGAGTTTCTAGATCGTTGCCTTGACATCTGTCAAACTGCAGTCTCGCAATTAGATTCGAGGAGGTTTTATTCAAATGACTAATTTCGCGAGGTCAGGATGCGGAATATTATGGGAATGTTAGTTATTTTTATCAAAATGTTGTATCTGTCCATGTACATGTAAAGGTTAGTGTAGGATACGTTAATTTTGTAGTAGGTATATCTACTTAACTACTGACGCCTTTTTCGTATTATATTATAAGTAGGTATACAATATGGGTTGTTCTCACATACCCATAACAATGTTCTCCTCTATAAGAACGGCATTCAGAGCGGGTGGTAAAGTTATAGCTTAGCGATTTGTAACTATTTTGACGATTCATAAGTACTGTGTAATAAAATATATTATTCTGATTCTGATAATTACGATACGAGTAATACATGAAGTTAGACGTTCGATCTAAATATTACGTACTGGCAAGCGAACAGAGATCTTCTTTAAAACAAAATATGGCGTCACCATCTTAGTTATTTTGCCAGTGTCAAGAATAAGGTAAACTCTAAAATCAAAATTCGACGCTCAAATTGCACTTGTCAAAATTTCACAAGCGTCAAGTCGGCAGTGCGGCATGTTTTATTTTTAAACTGGCAACGGGCGACCTCAGTTCATGAATGTAGTGCCAATGTCACAGTAACTAGGTCTATGTCAGGCGAGCGCGGCCTCAGGCAGCGCGCCGCGGGGATATGTCTGTGCACGTTTTGTGGCCTTATTTGGCGCTTTTGCCGGGGTCACTGGGCTTTCGGCGATCGGCGTTCTTCGTAGACGATTCGGCATCCTTATTTTTTATTCAACAATACGAACACTGAAGTTAGTTAGCAATGACCTTTCTTTAGGTTATAGTAGTTAGATATTATGAGTTCATAGGATTGGAACTCTACTATGAAATTTCAATTCCATAATTTCAAATCAATTTTTTATAGACGTTTAAGAAGTGGAGGCGCCAATTTAGCGGCCATATATATAGATAGGTGATTGACGACCCTATCACGTCATGTACCCATACAATAAATAACGAATGTATTAGCTATTTATATGCAACGAGAACACACGCCCGACAATTTAGCTAAAATGTATGCACAATAATATATAATTAAACGAAATTGTTTGTGTAATAGTTAAATATGTATTCGAGAAGATTGTCCGACGAAGGTTAAATGGTAAAAAGGTGGTCCATGGCCAGATAGGTACCGCGATAGTTGAGTCGGTTAACTCGGTAATAACTAGTCAGTAATCGCTGTCAAAATTAGTAATGATTGTGAAAAATTACTACCTAGTAATAACTATACAGGGTGTATAGTGGCTTCGTATCGAAAACTGATACTATAGATTCAACTCATGATTTTAGACCCCCCCAGAGTTGAAATTTTCTGATGACCCTTTCATCATCGTTTCATACGTATTCTTAAATTGATTTTGGCATACAATCATAATAGAAGTCTACTCTCAACTTGATTTTAAATTAAAAATACATAGTTACTTATTTAAGCTTAAAACTGCAATGTAATTCAAAATTCGATACCCTTGAACACGCGTGTCGCTCGCACGCGTCGGGTATCGCGCGGGGCGCTGTGTTGTGATCGCGTTGTTTACAATACATTGCGCGGTCTAAAATTATAACATTTGTAAACGATCACTTTCGACACAAAGTATTTTTACAATTTTATCGTAGTATTAAGTGTGACCTTTACCCAAAGTTTTCGTTACCATGTCCCTTACACCCTGTATTCCCCAGAATTTAAGGAACATAACATATATAAGTAGGCCTTTGATAGATTTAAATTTATCTATTCAGTCTTTTTATGTATACGGTTTTACGACAGTAATAATTATTCATGTGTTAGGTACTTTTATATATGTATTATGTACAAAAAATACTGGATGTAATATGTTTTTATTTGTAAGTATTTAATTAATAATGCACTAGTGACGTTTTCTAAATAAATTACGTATCCGCATGTGATAAAAAGTTCAATTTCAAATCGACTTAATACTGACAGCATTTAGAGAGCAAATAAATTAAAAATATCGATAAATTATATGAGAGACATACAACACTATAGGTACTATATTTTTTTTCGATTTTAAAATATAACTTAATAATTACACAAAGAACCCATGATTAGATTTCTGTTTCATAATAACAGTAAACAAAATCTGACGGAACGCGTACTATACAATTAGTGATATTGGGTTTGCGACATTATAAATACTAGTGCATAGGCACATATTGCAATGTAGGTACATAATTATTGTGAAATCAATACTTTAAGTCAATGTTGAGGTCGATATTTAGACAAATATGTAAACTTACGTGTTATTTCTGAGCATTGTTTGAATCAAATTTAAATGTGTGATTTAATTTGCCGAATGAGTAGGTGATAAGGATTCGACTGAATTTTTGAACGACATTCACTTTGTATATTTTTGTAATCTGCTAAGTTAAACGCAAAACTCTATAAAACCCATGCGCAAGGGTTCCCCATATAACACCTCTGTCTTTCATACACAAACTTCTTTTTTTTCAATTTCGATTCAAGACCCAGGAAACCCCTTCATAAGGGTAAATTACGTTATTAAGCCAGTCGTTCGATGAGTAAGTAACATTATAGGGAATCCCGATGAATGGAGTACCCCTTGAAGGACTGCAGCTCTTTGAACGACTTGTCCGGGCCCTGGATATGTTCCTAGTACTGAATTACTGATGTCATTAACACGATTGTGTACAATGTGGGTGCATACAAGATAAATGCACGCCTCTAGTGATGTGCGACCATGAGAGTAGCCTTGCTTCCATCCCGCTCGCACGCGACTACACTACGTGCACCTATCTCCCTCCAACTGAATGGTCGTAGTGACAACTACCGGATTCCGAGCGTATGCGATGCTATTTAAATTCATATAAGTTCATATTCATTAAATTCATTTTAAAGTAGCTTTTACCTGTGTCTCCACCTGCGCAACTACAGATTTTACTATACAGCTCATGAAAACAAACCTACTACTTTACTTCGTCAAATATTAATGTATGTATTCAAATGAGAATACTTATTAATTAATTATGTAAGTAATTCCTCCTCCACCTAAATAGCCCATGTACTAAATGAAAAAAAAATGCCCACACCTGAATTAATTAAGTAACCAAATTTATGCAAACAAGGGAATATTCGGGCGAAGACATTTCGGACAGAATAAGAAAAAGAAAATGAATAATTATTTTGAACTTGGCCATGTCATACCAATGTATAGGGTCAGCCATATTGTTTTGATGGAATAGGAATCGTTTGTTGGGACAATTATGAGACACCAGCTTAATAGATATACCTACACAGCTCATAGCTTATACCAGATTACCTACAATTATTGTAGGTGTTGTGTCTCACGATTGCACCAAACAGGTATTCAGTTCAGCATGTGCCAGGCAAGTAGTGCCTGGCGCTGGCAAGACCAGGTTGCAGTTGAACACCAGCGTGTTCAACTGCAACCTGGTCTGTGACACGCGGATACCACAGAGTAGGTACTATGATTTTTTTATTTTAGAATTTAAAATTTATCCCGGAATTTTCTTGTGATTGTAGTCTGGTCTCCGGTCCAATATCCAACATTTTACAACCTCAAGCGAATTCTAATATGATTGAATCCCTAGACAAACTATTTCGTTCTCTTTGAGTGAATATCGATCTTATTGCTATTGATATCCTTTTGAATTAGGGCACTTTTTCAATTACGCTATCTACCGGTATGCCCAAATTAGACCAAGGTCCCGACCTCTGCTTCGAACAAACAGATAAATATGTATAAATGTGTTGGCGGTATTTGTATTGAGTGGTTAATTCGTGGCCCCTCAGATAGCGAGTGAGGTGCTAGGCGATGTAATAGGGCGAATCATGAAGAGGTAACAGGTTCAGTAATTATTTAACCTGTACCATCTAAAGAGGATGATACAAACAGCCCTGTTTAAAGTGAGTAATGATACTGCATCGCCTGTGACTACTGTGAGGCAACTAGGGGTTGCCCAGGACCCACGCTGTCCATTTAGGCACGGATCTGTGAAGCAAGATGTGTATGTTTAATAGTAGTTATTTTGGCCCCACGCATTTGCTACAAGCTCCTGCCCACTCGGCTATTCGAGCAGAATGCTCAGGATTGACGAGTCATTGTGTCAAGTAAAATCGATAAATATCTCACATTTTGCCAAGGCGTAGTATATATACCCTTTCTGAAGCTGCCGTAATTTTAAATAACTTATAAATTAAAAGTCGAACAAATACTATATCTAGGGCACATTGTGCAATATTTTGTAACACTTATTGTTCAAATCACAACCAATATGCGCAGACGCAGCGTTACCGTGTCGCAACGTGCGTCCTAAATTTCACACACAAATGCAGGGACAGCGCTTTAAACAAGTTCACGTCGCTCGGCGTCGATTTGATGACATGTTTTCAATTTGTTTAATTAAATATATTATTGGTTTGCACAAATTAATTGTGTCAAATGATATTTTTGTTTCTTTCTAATAGGTATCTCGCGACGTAGTATCTGTAACCACTAACTATAGTAGTAATGTACCTAACTGATAAAAAATTGATTTATTATTTATTCCCAAATTCGTAAAAAAAATCCATGAGATGGAATGGGAACAATGGAATTACAAATGTTTTATCTTTGCAATTGTGCATTTGCGAGTAGATATATGATGTGTTTACGGATTTTAAAGGCGGTACGATCATCGTCATGTAACCACGTGCTAATATTTAAAATATAATTCAGTGTATAGGTATTTAATTAATATTACCAAAAGTTAAAAAACTAATGCGCAACCGTTGAGTATGATAAACATCCATTCTCCATCTCTAAAGGTGTTAGGATGTTATCATCCCTCACCTAACCTGCGCTCATATTTACGACACCCCAATAGTTAAAACGCGAATACAATTTACTTAAAATGATCAACACTCGGTGTTGTCGTCCAACAGGTTGTTAATAAAACGTCTGTAGCATGACCTTGTTGGAACTCGTTCGATTTAGTGCCTAATTACCGGCTCAGTAGAGCGATGTGCGAAAACGTTCAATGTCAATGCATTAATGTAGTACATCATACTCCATGAATGTGTTTTATATCGTCGCAAATTTCAACTGGTAGAGGTCGATAAAGGTGTACATACAGCACATCAATATCTTTGTGATAGTGAAGGGCAAAACTGACTCTATTTGGGGGTTATTGCCCGTGATTTCGCTCATCTCTCGGTATAGCATACATCTTAAACATCGACTCGGGATATAAACTATCAGAATACTACGTTTCATTCACATTCGTCGAGTGATTTCCACGGTATTAAACAGATACAAAATAAAATCCTTCCTAAACAAGACGTGTTAAAAGTCTTGAAATGACACATTGTTTCTTAAAACTAAGATAAGCAGATATGCGTTAGTAATGTACACATATGTAGTAGTCGAAATCCAAAAACTTCGTTATCTGAGAACGAAACGTTGGAGGCACGAATGCGGGCGTGAGCGCCGAAGCCGCCCGCGCCGCCGCCACGTGCCGTCCGAGTCGCGACCAGCTTTGACTAAATACATAAAATACATGTGTATTGTAGCTAATTTAAAGCTACAATTTCTTCGCCCAATTCAATCCTAAATAATTGCACCCTTCATAACACTTGACGTGTACATTTTTATAAGCATTGCTTTGGACAAAAAACGTCTTACAGTTGTGTCAAAATTACTTGTGTCTTGTGTATTACATCAAACACACGTGTTAACATGGTACTGTTACACTATTGTATAAATATATTATTCCTTGATTTTAACCTCAAAACGGTTACGAATCGGTGAAGGCGGTACAACAATTTACATGCTAGTGTTAATGTTTCAGAATTTGATCTTTCAAGGCAGGGTGTCTGTAATAGGTATGTCTATTGTGTGTCGTGCGCCAGCATGGTGAACTAATTTAGCAAACCATAGAGTAAAATGTCTTCGCGACTTTTTTATTAAAAAGACTGTGTATGGGGTCATTTTTGTACATTGTTATTTGTTGTTTTTTATCTCGGATATTTAAAGAGTTCCCCGGGAGACACAATAACTAAATTCATGGTCATGAATTCGTGGACACCGGACACAAGGTTATGTACTAATTTATATTGATTATTCATCGATGTTTATTCACTGCATTTGAATAACGCTGATGGAACTAATATAATCACGACTAATGTCTATAAAAGGTAATATTTTTTTGCAAAGCAAAATCCGACGATCAGTAAAAGATTTTACCTTGATTTTGACCTTAAACAGTAACGAAGTTACAATGCGTAAAATTCGCACTATGGCGCTAACGTTGCGAAAAATTGACCTCAACCCCGAGGCATGGTGGTCCACCAGTCCTCGCGCGGCAATGGCGGCGGCTTGCGAACCTTCGGCGCGCGCGGCCCTCGCTTCAATTTATTTAAACTTAACCCAGTGATCATGACACACTTTTAGTGATTACGTACGGCCGTGTGTGCGTCCGCGCATATTTCGTACACGAATTTCGTTCGCCGTTTTTTCGTTTACTTCTAAATAGGACGGTTTAGTAGGTCGGTATAAATAGGCGAGACCTCTCCTCTGACATTTATGGGTCAGGACTTTATCTCGTTGCTCGGTAATTTGTTTAATGATTATTAATGTAATCCCTGAACCGATCGATATTTTAAGCCATGAGATATTTGTATTTTTTCTTATTACAAGACTAGGGACACAACAACAAAGAAACTATAGCTCCATGAAATATCAGTCTATTTAATAGAATTTATCATTTGTACAGTAACAATTATTATTATGTTCATACAATGAATTCATTAGATAATTGCAGCATCAATTAAAATCTTATAATAAAATAATAGACAAAAAAACACATATTTTTTAAATAACTCAATAAAAATAATAATGTTTAAATTGATTCGGCGAAGGCGGAAAGAGCGGACGCCAGATAGAAGCAAGGCCAGCCATCAAGGTCCTCAAAAAGGCGCTATTGAAAACCAGTTTGGTCTTTACTACTATTGAAATAGAGTTGTTAGTCGTTCGGGAGTTGGGTGCAGTGCAAGACAATAAGTTGGGTGTTTTTAATGCAACATTTTTCAGTAATAGGTAGAGATCAAGGTTGCTTGCTAGCGACGTGTTGAGTAGAGCTGAGGTCGGCTGGCTCACACGAGTCACGTAGGTGACGCCGCAAGGGGGGAATATGGTCGGTGTGGCCCACACTGCTGAAGTGGTCAGCTAAGACTACCGAGGCTCTGCCATACGAAAATAAAAAGGGCTCTACGAATAGAATTGTCGGTCGCATTCATTACTAACTCGCGATTGCCTGACTTATAGTCGCCATCTGGTAGAGCCCTGGTTTAAGATTGGAACCTTTATTCTTTAGCTCAAGCATGCAAAATGCAACGACTGAGAAATAAATAACAAAGTTTATTTATTTAAATCGACATATCGAATTCTGTCTTCACATAATAATTACAAATGCGCTAAATGGGCGTAGGTTAGTTTACGCTTTCTGAATAACCCTTTATAATAAATGTAAGTTTTTATTTTGTCGTCGGTATATGTGCACGCACAAAGAAAATTTAACGAGTATCAAATCTAATTATAGTACAAATAAGTCTATAGAAACAATTCAAAGGCAAGGTATATTTTTATTTAAAAGTCGAGTAAGTTTTTAATAGACTACATACCTATGCATCCGAATTCTTAGTATCTTGGTGACAAATCATTATTTATATATTATTATTCCATTTAAAAATTAATTTAACGACTCTACTATTAACACAACCAAAGAATTAAATAGCTATATTGTCACCGTAGCAGCTAGTTATACAATCGACTAGTTATATAAATAGTCTTGATCATATTAGCAGGAAACTATTGTGTACACCTGAAACAGTCAAGGCTTTCATTCGGTAACAGGAAAATATGCTTACCTACTATATAACACCTATAGAGACAACTAAGCAATATATATCTCTTATATATACCAACATACTTATAAAGTGTGACAATAATAGAGTAATATATTTTAACAGGGCCAACAGTAGGTTATAAAGATAACATTCACAAAGAAATAAATCAAATTATGAGACGTTTAAAAATTACACCTGTACTAGGCCCCAAGTCTGCTAACACAATCGATTCATAATCGAACAGCAACCGCACAGTAACTGTCACTACTGGCAGATATTGTATGGGATATCTGTCAAAAGTGACAGTTACTATGCGGTTGCTGTTCGATTATGAATCGATTGTGTTAGCAGACTTGGGGCCCTGAGCGCACAGCCAAACGCTACTGGGTCGCCTTGTTTAAAAAAAGTCAAACATTTACACAATTATTTTATTCAGCAACGTGATCCATATAAATTACTGAATCATCTGTATTTATTTTTGTTAAAACTTCATACCTACTAGCAACCGGATTATAAAATGTAAAGTGCTACTTACAAATGAGTTTATATTTTTAGATACTTATAGAAAAAAGTGTACCTTGAAAGACTACGTAAAAGACCTAAACGATAAAAATAATGGACTGATTAAGTATTTACTATCAACACGATATAGCAGTTAGCCTATTAAGGTATACCTATACTACAAGGACTGTCTTCATCCAATGTCAAGGCAATATAAAACATATAGCTATAGACCCGCCACATGCAAAACTAGGTCATGGATGTCCCAAACTCATTGCAGGCCCAATTAATGAATGAATGGTTTTAACAGCGACAAAACTGGTGATGAAATAAGCGGCCGCTCGCACGAGAGACACGGATGAAAGGCCTTGCTTTTGACATTAGATCATTTGTTTTAGAGTGTGCATAATTGTGATGAAGTAGGCATTTTTAAGTGTATTTTTTTTAATTTGAGTTATATTATGATTACTGTGTAAATATTTAATACAAATAGGTACGCTTACATCAAAGGTCATCAAAACATGTATGGGGAACTACCTCAAATTAGATCATGAAGGAAATATTTTTTACAAAAAGCATGCATTAACATATATCATAAGAATCCGAGTAGCCATGAATGCACAAACTGAAATTGTATTTAGGAAGTGAATTATCGGAGCTATCTCTACAGCTGCGGAGTGCTAGAGCCTACTATCAAAGTAGGCCAAGGTCGGCGTTCCAGCGTGGATGTCTATCTACCAGCTAAAGCAGACCCCCGAGATATCGCATTCAAGCCCACCAGTCTACGTACTAATGTCCATATGCGCGGGGGTGCACGGATCAAGACAATGTGGTCGCGTATCGCGACATTAATACGCCGATAATAGCCGAAACTCCCCGAAGCTTACGAGTTCCCACGAATATTTGGCGCTTATCGACTGTCTATTTTGTTTTTGTTTGTCGTGCGTGGTTCAGTAGTTTTAACAACTCATTAGTGTGGAAACATTGGTAAGGTTGCAGTAGAAAACTAGGACTGATAAAAATGCTACGTAGATTGGGTATTTTATGAATATACGTAGACTCGAAATCAAGCCCCACGCACATATCAAGGAAGCTTCGGACACGAAAAAGACATTTAAGACACAAGGCATTTCGTGCCTAAGTGTGGTAACGCAAGTTCTTTTGACGACAATTTTAATTTATTTCTTTCGTCGAGCATAAACAACCTTTACAATAAAGTATTAAAAATATGCAAAAAAACTCAAACATTGTTTTGTAAGATTGTAACGTAACTGTAGTGTATTCATTGCGGGCTTTTTATGGAACCCATAAAAATGCCGTAAAAAGCCGATGGTGATGTGACAACCCTTTAAGAAAGGGTTGGTAGAACAATAAAAAAAATATCAGTAGACATTTTAAAGAAACTTTCTTTTGGACTGCGATTTTTAGCGGTTCCCCAAGTTACGGAATACAATACCTTAATTGAATGACGTTAAAATGAACGAGATTTTACAACTCCAGTACTTTTCAAAACCCTGTGGCATCTATAGGCTTCATCGTCTCCTCGGACCTTTCCGCAAACTTTAAAGGAATCCTGTATGGTGTAAATATACGAAAAATAAAATGGCTATTCTTATGTGTAACGACTTTATTTCTAGCAGAGATTCAAAGAGGTAATAAGACCACCACATAGTCTTCGACAGATTTCCGTGTTACATTCTACTTGTCATTTATACCTGGCTAAGCGTGTTATTTGAGTGAAGTACCTATACTAAGCAATGTCACAACAATTGTACCGGTGATATGTTATCAGTAGTGCTTGTTATTTCCTAGAATTATCATAGGCAACTAGTTGGCGCGATAATTTCCGAGTACCTAATGTTTGTTACTTAATTAGATTAGAGAAAGCGACAAATTCGTCGTGCTCGCAAGAAATAGGGCAATGGTTTGTCCATGGCACAACCAGACCAAATCTTTATTTCGATCTACAGTTGTACCTGATCCTAGCGTAATTATATGTCTAACTCCATGCTAAAAAATACCGCAAACTACTCCAAATCTGAACAGTATTTTCGTGTGTGACGAACAGGTACATAGCCGAATTGCTTCAGCTTCAAGTCGCCCTTAGAGGTCTAAGAATTTGATTGAATTGAATTGTCTAAGAACTAATTGATTGGTGACAGGTGTCACCAATCAATTTATTAATGGTTCTGACAACACAGCGCCAAGATACCTACGTTCCCCTTACACACCTTCGTCTCTTCATCCAGATCGGCCCAAATTACTTTAAATACAAAAAAATATACCATCAAAAATAATTTTAAATCGCTTCACTGCGACGCTACGACATTTGCTCGAATTAGGCCACGAGCCAAGGCCAAGAATGCGTTGCTATGGCAACTGCCGAGCTTTCGGTACAGCCCTAGATAGGCAATCAACTCGGGGATATAAAAAACATATTTTACTTGCTAGCAAGGAGTATGATATGATAGCTGCTTTATATACTTCGTGTTAGTAATTATTTTTGATCAGTTGCTAAAGTCTACCCAGCAGTTCCTACATATTTCTCACAAACCCATAACAATGTACTGCTCAAAAATTTAACCGAACTTTCTTGCCCGTTCTTCTCCATAGGAACGGCACATTCTGAACGGGTGGTAAAGTTGTAGCTTAGCATATTGTAACTATTTTGAGGATTCATAAGTACTGTACTGTATATACCAAGTGATAATAAGCACTAACTATCTACATGTATCTAGTATAAAATGTAAAATATGTAGCAATCTAACATTAAAATAATTTCACGCGGCGGGAGCCTTTACCTCTTATTGCCTAGTCGTCGTTATGCCGAAATAGACTAATTACTAGTATTATAATCACGTGGAACTTTCTCTATAGTATGTAGGAAGGAAGTCTTTTGTTTTACTCATAGTTGTAGGTTGTCATTTATTATGTCGACTGGGTTCAAGGGCTTGGTAACAAAGTGTAAGTAGAGTAGCATCGGCAAAATTCGTAAATCCGATCATTACCGAACAAACAACCAATAGCGATCTCTTATTAACGCGTCATTGAGGCATTTGTGTTAATTCAAGGTTTACAAGCTCCAGTTCCGTGAGCATTGGCAAACTAAAAATGGTTCATCCAAAACTAGGCAGTAAAAACAGTGCTTACTACGATAGTATATATACTTATTGATTGTCTCATATATCGTAAGCCCCTTTCTCGATGCGAAGTTAAGATGAAGGTCTTCAAAATGCCTCGTAATTAAAACGACTTTAAAATACTGAATATTCACAGCAGTCCAATATTATATACCTAGTTTGTGTATAGCAATAATAGTACAGCAATTTGCTGATCGAGGCAGGTGTAAGCGGATTGGCAACAATCTTATCGAAGCATAAATTTACGCCGACGAAATTGCGTGTACTAAAAATCTACGAATATAATCAGACAATGATTCAAACGCTACGTTTTGTTGCCTTAAAAACCCATCAAACGTACAACATTCGACTGTCCAAGTTTGTACTCTAATATTGAGACGTTTAAGTCAGGATTTCTTTGTAGTACAACGTGTGTTTGGTACATGTTGTGTGCGGTGTGTATTCGCGCACTCGTCGCGGGCTGCGCGGGCGCATCGTTCAAATGTGTGTCAAGGAGACACGAGTATTGGAGAAAAATTCGCGGGCCTTGGCGCGGTTAGATTAGAATTAGGACTGTCCGAGTTTATTTATTTTATTACGTGTGTGTTGATTATAAAAAGAAAATTGGTGTATGGGCGATGGTAAAAGACTAAATGAAGGTCGGCTGATGTTTTTATTAGGAATTTAGGCACTAGCCATGTACTTGCGTTGTTATTCATATCTTAGCTGCATTAACTTGTTTAAATGTGACTGGTGGACAAACGACTCCCTTTGACTTCTTCATACGTCTCTGTCTCCGTCTGTGTATGTGTCTGTCTGTATCTGTCTATCTCCTGAAAAAATTGTTTCCGCAATGGTGTTCATAGTATCTCCCATCGTCTCCTTGGTCAGCCTTTACGCCGGCGATCATTGGCAATCATTGGCAATCCATTCGATTATCATATTTGCTCTCCTTCGCGTGCTACATGGCCAGTCTACTCCCACTTTAGTCTACTTGAACTTAACATGGCATTGTAATGTTGTAAAATTAGGACATAATACCAGTAGTGGGCAAATATGGGCGCAGTGCATACACATCTGCCTAGTGGTGGTATTTATTTAAACATTTTTATTCAGCTCTTTGAATGAGTTTATTGTAATTATTATTTTTCTTTATCACTCTCTATCACTCTATCTAGAGCTACACCTACACATGTGCCGGTTCAGGTAGAGATTATAGAATACCACTTACTACAATTTCATCTCCTGCGCCACATTACGGATGCTACGCAATTTATTATATTTCTGGAGTGGAGTGGACTAGTTGTTCCTTGCTTGCTCTAAGCTTTTTGAAGTTCAATTTCAGAGTTGTTTTTGAATCGATGAGTTCATCCAGGAAGTAATCTGATTCTTATCGTACCAGGCTCCGATCTTTTATGTCTTTATCTCAAAGGACACGCTTGAACACTTCAATAGTATTTGAATTTGCGAATAAAAAAAGCACAACAAAACACTTGAAATAACAAAAGTAGAATTTAATTGGAATTTGTATTATAAGGAAATTGTTATTGATCATCTTTTGTTAGTTTAAAAGGCGGATGCAGAACTAAGTTAGATCATGGTCCAATAACCATTGATTTATTCGCCGCGTAACGAAGCGAAACTTAAAAATAATTCAACGAGCGTCTCGCCTTTAAACGAGGCACCCTGCATATAAGTGAGCTGCTGCGAAAGAGCCCTATGCCTTCTGTAAACTTTGATTGCGCGATTCAGACAGTGATATTAATCGCGTTGAAGTACTCGCTCGCTCATCATTTGAACGATAGTTCTTAAAGTAATAATAAATGTCGCTATTCTACTAAATCAATTTTCTTTAATATTTTGTTAAAACATCAATATGATTTCTATCCTAATCAAAGTTCGCGGTTCAGGTTTTTAGTGGCCTATAAGCTTGCGGTACACGGGATCAGTCGCTGCCCCCGTCATATAGAGGCAACAAATAACTAATGTGATGTCTAAGTACCTAATTCGGCAATGAATATTAGTAAACCAGTTATTCATATTTTATATATTTTTTATATTGCGGTCAAACTACTAGCGACAAAATATGGGTGCTCTTTTGCTTACCATTTCCGAGAATAAAGATGTGATGTTATATGGATTTTGTTTATAATAAATCAATGAACCGAGAAAAAATATGAAATAATATGCAGATACCAATCTCTACATATTATATTCTGTTTTGCCTGCTACTAACGCGCTCTTCCGGCCTGTAGGAATCCCACGGTATTTATAGCGCATGGGATTTGCTGAATAAAAGTTTGGATGCCCATCACCAGTGCGTTGAACTCGTCACCATGAGAAATAAAACATACACGCCTGACTGATATGCTAGAAAATAATTACTTATTTTCTATAATGCCGTGTTATTTAAAGAAAAAAAATATTAAAGACTGTTTCCTAGTATTTTTTTTAACTTACAGAGCTGAAATTGCTATATGGGCCCGGCAATGGTGGCATTGCATTTAACAAAAGTAATTGAATATCCGGAATGCAGATCCAAAAACAGCAAGAGATATATTTAAAAATATATCGAAACTTCGATAATACTTGGAGTTAATCGTAATCGCTATGTATGACATCAACGTTGGAAATGATACTTTCACTTTCAGCGGCGGCGGCGCGGGCGGCTGCACGCTGCGCGTCGTGTGAGCGCGGTGACCACGCGAAAGCGCCTGCGCATTGATTTATACAGAGCAATAGCATCGACGATAAAAAAGAAACTGAAATTATGACTCTGGAATTCAATAAAATAATTCAGGCCGGCGCGAATTTTAGAAAATGCCTTACAACGATGTTCTACAAATGGCTAGGGTGGGCTGTTGATGATCCTGCTGTCGTAGCGCAGCCTTGAGATGCTGCCGTGCCTGCCTCGCTTAGTTAAAACGTGACTCGCTCGAGGCTAATGCTTGCGTCGCCTGAGGCACGCCACGTCCCTGCCACGTTGTCTTTGTATAAATCGCACTAAATAAAAGTCAACATTAATAACTCGGGGTTATTAATCTATTACGATACATCACCTCGCAACCGCTGAGCTAACTGCATTAAAAAATAAAAGTTTTAGTTAACAAGAGAAAGTAATTTCACCAACATGTGATTCCATCATTTGTGACCATTCATACAGGCAAACATGAGAGAATTTCACACGAATGTGCACCGCAACACGCTCTACATAAGAATTATTATTGAAATGTTAAGAGTGAGTCGTTCAATGATTGGTCTGGTTGTGATGACACGCGAAATGATCATGAAATTGATTGCGATGTAGCGGTGATTGTCATGTTAACTGCAAATATTGTAGACTGCCAAAAGAAGCTTCGCTGGTCTAGTGGTGATGAGCTTTAGGGTTCGATTCCGAGGTCGTACAAAGTGGCACTTGGATTTGTAGTTACAAATTCTGCCCGCCTTTCACGCAGGACCAGTGGATGGAGAAATACTTTCAAGTACCTGCTCCGTCAGACACGCACACAGACACATCGTACATATACATGTCTAAACACAACCAAGGGCCAACCGCACTCGGGAATAGCAAGAACTGTAGGGTAAGCAAGAACTTCTAATTTAATTCTAATGTCGTTGAGAAAACTTGTTGTCACTTTCATTTATATTTATAAAACCTTTGGTGTGAACGGGACGGAAGACGCTGGCGTTACCAAACACTACGTAAAAAGATAGCCGATAGCACGTGGTAACAGAACACGGGGATAATAGTAACCCTGTACCTTCAGGGTGCACTTGAAACACGATGGACCAATACTGGCGCGTACAGATGAGCGGCGCGGCGCGGAGATAAAGGCAAGGCCGCGAAGGCTGATAAGTGACACTTATCAGCCGCATAGTAATGATTGAGTAGTACAATCTTAGCACTGCTTTAGGAACTTTTATTTGCAAAGAAAGAATATACTATTATGGCCCTCGCATAAACTATAACCTGTGGAATAGACATGGAAACGTGAAATTACAACAAAGTTATCATGATAATTAAAATATCAGGAGCTACAGCCGGCCATGTGTCATTTGAGAACAAACTCAATGTGGAGAGACAATTAAGCGTCAATACTACTTTTTTCTGGTTATTTATGTTACAGTTTACCTAGGTACACGTACCTATGATAAGTTTTCTTTGTTATATGCTAACCAATCCTACATTGTGCGTGACTCGATAAACACTTGACTAGTTTTCTATTATATTCTGTACTTCTACTAAATTCTTTTTCTCTATTACTAATTAATGTCATGCCAGAAGTAAATAGTCTTCTGAAAGGATTTCGTTCTTGTTTTCCGACAGAATTGGCCGCAACTGCGCAATACATAGATAATACCGCGCAAGGTCGATGTCTAAAAACGTGCAACAGGTTAGTTAGTCTATGGTTGATTTATTTACGCTCTTTGTGATTGGTCAAATTAGAATGTGTGTATACATACTTACCTACAACAAATAGATTCTTCATTTTTGTAATAAAAATGAAAATTTTGTCATATCTGTATTTTCATGAAGTTTTAACGATCTTTTAGTTATGTGTTGACTAGGTAGATGGAATACCTGAGTAAATAATAGCCCTATCTTTACCCTAGAATTCACCAACTAAAAAAAAAACAACGTGGTAAGTTTATGTCCCGATTGATGGTCTAAGTAAGATCCTGCACCATTTGAAGTGATCCTATGATAAACTTTATATACTGTGGATAGTCTGGAAAAACGATTTTTGATATTTAGTGTCGCGAAAGTATGTCAAACTGGAAAATGTATGAGAGTTAGTTTGGCCTTGACATTTTAAGACGGAAAGACATAAATATATTATTACTAGGGATAGGGCCGACTGCGATGGGTGATTTTGTCTCATTTAGCCAGCCATCTTTAATTTGTGTCATGAATGCACGAACTATAAGTTAATTTCAAATCATCCCACGAATCGTCGTTTTGTAGGAAATTCAAGGCCAAATACCTAGAACAACAAAGAATTAGATATTGTTTTATTCCCTTGGCTTTCCTAAAGATGTGCCAAATTCTTGAATATAAAAATAATTTTGCCGTTTTTCATTTATGTTTTCTTTGGCATAAGTAAGTATACACTGAGTATTATTCCCTAAAATAGTTACTTACCCATAATTTCTGACTTCCGTAAACAGATTATGACTACAAGGCCAACTGGCCAAAAGTAAGCGTAAGTTAATATTTATAAATAAAGAGCCAGTCTTAAGTGGTTATATGAAAATGGAAACCCCACAATTTTAGTTGACCATGGACCGCAAGAGTAACATATAAAAAATATTGAGCACTCACTACCTAGTTATAAAGTCGATTATAGGTATTTTTTTAACTGCAAGACTAAACGAATCAACGATAAGATTTTATGGTTATCGGTGCCTAGCATTGAGAAAAAAAGTTTTTAAGTTAACAAAGTTTGACAAGTTTAAAAAAAAATGCTAGAAACACAAATACGTTTACTTAGATTAGCTTACGTAGATCAACATTCTTTTTGGTGCCTCGGAAGGTCCAACATTAGTAATTAACTGTGCAATGACCACAAACTGAGCTTCTGCCAAAAAAATAATAGGTACAACGTCAAAAATGTGGTAACAATGATGTTTTTCAACACTAGCACATGACCACAGACAACATAATTTAACGACCACTCTATTTTCAAACGAGTATTTTTTACTGTGTAATAACTTACCTGTTATATTGTTTTTTTTAATTGCAAACATAAATTATCTATTATTCCAGAATAAGAAAATCGGTATTGAACAGTGAATAATAAATCGCGTGCAATGTTAAACTACCTTACTTTTATACATTTCAGATGTTCATGAGAAATCCAAAAAAAAATGCTGTAGAGCAATGTTTATTTCTAACATAATTGCTGTCCATGCATTTTGAGTTAATAACATGTTTATTTTGAAACAATAAACGCTGATTCTATCACTATTCGTTGTGCGCAGCATTACCTACCTATATTGTTAAAGAAGGCCAGCAGATCTTATCAATGATTTAATACGAGTTGTTGTAGAGTAGGTAGCTATAATTCTCTAAAAATCACGATTAGCAAGCATTGTACTTAATGCTGCAGGATTCTTAAAATTGGCTGGTCTCTTGTTTTAAATAAAGTTTTTCTTAATTACGAATAAAATCAGTTTCACAATAAATAAATACCATTAAGATAAAAATAAACATCCAAGTTCACTTACCAAGTCCAAAACGCAATCCAAAGGTTCACTGATCCGTCCACAAGTACACAATAATAAAAAATAAAATATTCTCAAAAAATCAGTACATCATCGACCAAATAAAAGTAACGGAATTCCATAAATGAAAAGCACTGGCAACACTCCTGTCACTGTCAGAATATTTTCAAATTGAGAACACACACAATTTCAAAATACAGTTCCACGCCGAAGGTTGCGTCCGTAACGTGTTCGGGATGATAGTATAAGCAAACGGCGCGTACATACGTCCACCCGCTGCCGCGGTCCACGAGTCACTGAACTGGCGCACAACCGCGCCCCCGTCAGCCGGTGGATGCTCGCGTATATTTTTATGACTGCTCCAACTAGTGTTATCATTGTCAAACCCTGAAATGGTTGTGGATTTAAGAAATTGGGTCAAGCGGTTAGCGCTGCGGAACGAAAGCGCGCAGACGAGGAGTTCATTCAGTTAAATGTTACGAGGATTCCGCTCGGTTTTAGTTAGCATCACGATCAAAATTTTGAAGTTTCTTGTTCTTCAGATATCTTCGGGTAACCAGATAGAACAGCTTTTATTACTTCTGTCAGAATCAACAGTGGTCTCTGACGCAGACACCAAGTGATATCCCTCAGCGATTCCTCAATGGGTACTTACTAATATGTGGTTTAAATCCCTGTATTATCAAAATGATGCCTTAAATTATGGTCGCCTGCTTAGAAAGGGGCACAACCCTTTTTGGTTACCTCGTTTAGATTTTAGATGAATCCAAATGTTCAAAGACGACGTTCTTTATTTAAATCTGAATTACACAAATGAAACAGGAATAGCCGAATATTTAAAACAATCAAATCACAGGTAATCAAAATGGCTCCTTAAGATTTTTTACATGTGAAGTAAGATGATAATAAATTCCAAGAAAGCCGGTAAGATGAATAGGCCATTATTTATTTACACAACGGTCAGGAAAATAAAAACTTGGAGGTAGAACTAGTAAGTAGAAGGAAATATGTAAGTACGTACCAGATAATTAGAGGAAAAGACTCGAACACTAGATTTAAATACATCCTTAGGTGCAGGTAGTTATAATGGACTTTTGAAAAACCTTCATTATACCTACATAATATTATAATTGATTACTCTTATTATAGTACTCAAATTACAAGCGAATCCAACTATTTACAACGAATAAACTAGCCGATTTGTGACGAGGACACCCGATCGCCGCCGAAGCTTACCGATCATCGCCCGAACGGCTACAGGACGATGCCGAAGCAGACCGATGATAACCGAGCGTTCGCGGCCGCCAGCGAGGTCGTAGCGCGGGAAGCGCGTCACTTCAAGGTAAATTCTTTTCCCGCCAAACTGCGTCGCACTAACTTTGTAAGTAATATTTATAATTAAGAAACACAACAATATGCCGACAGTGACATTGGAAGTTTGACATAAGTGCTTAACGGAATATTTAAAATTTTAAATGACCATAAACGATTTCATTGTCTACAGTTAAAAATCCTCATAAAATACGCAAAAAAGCATAGATACATGTGAACAATAGATGATTCGAGCTCAAATAATTAAATTATCATAATAGTTATTGCATCGTAATTTTTGGAGCCTTACACAAATAGTCAAATTGATATTCTTATGCATGACCGCTAGATAAGCATCGAGTAGTCGCGTTACGGACCGAAACCACGGCCTGTCATCAGCGCGGCCTCATGGCCAAACTTAAGGTGATCACCATTTGTACCTCGGCGTTAGGTCACCGCGAAAGGTTCCCTGATTATTGATACATAGGGGTCAAATACGCTGTCATATAAATTACATGCAATACCGAATAAGTCGTGACTTTAATATGATGCATAGTTTAGCTTTGTTGAGTAGGTATTTTAAGTCTTGTTACCAGTTATAGCAGAAATTGTCCTTCCCTATTTTCTGAATGCTCTACCTAGAGTAGCAAGGGGGTTCTTGACTATATTTATTGTCGCATTATTTAATGTTTTACGATTATTATCAATAATAGGTAACGACTACAGGGTTAGTGACGTCACCACCACAAGTCGGCGTATGTGCGACAGAGATGGCGATCTTCCTCACCAGGTCTTACAAACGTTTAACGAATCACTTGAAAATTATGTAAAATTATTATTATTGCTTAACAAATAAATAAAATAATATACTTTGGCTATTCAGCGAGGAAATGCGGCTATCATCTGGAGTACGCTACCACATGAGCTAAATAATATTTTTCTAGAAAAATAATTGACCGCATTTGTTACCGATATACCCAACGTTCAAAGGTTACAGGTTCTATAGAATAAAGAAAAGATCGGTTGCTCGACGATTAAATGTTCACATGAATACATTTTCGTCAAACGTCACGTTAAATGTACGTACATTTGTGAATTTAATTGCGAAAGTTTATCGCACCACGGGCCTTGGGAAAGGTCGCGGCAACACTTGAGGCGCGAGGTGAGGTCAGCCGCAATGTGCAAAGCCATTCCGCCTGCACTGGGGCCTTACACGCGGACGTGCGAATTTAAGATTTAATTAGCTTATAGCCAGCAACATCGGCAATGTTAAGCTTCGGTCCAAGCCGTGGTGCCTTTCTGTGGTCCTGTCATCCCTTGCTTTATATTTCCACAATATAAGAACGAAAGTCCTGTATGTCGTTCCTATATTTCGGCCTAATCAAAGTTCGTAGTCACGTATTCGTAGCCATTGGTTGGCGTAGTATCTAGTTCTACTTCTAATAGCGGCGGTAAATATTACCGCCTGATTAGCGCAGTTGGTAGAGACGGTAGAGAGTGAGGTATAGCGATGTTCCTTTATTATTAATGCAGTCTGGTGGTTCGAGCGTAGAAAACAATTTACCCTGGCCAGCAGGGCAAGACAAGACATGTGTCACGGATTCTGTCGTACTGAGTCGCGCTCTTTCTTTATGAGTTCATAGGCGGGGACGAAATAAAATCACGATCTTTGACCTCGACGAAACAATTAGGTATTTTATACAGCAACATGATTGGGTATGACCTAGGTATTCAACCCTTGACTCCTGAGGAGGACGGCGGCGGGCGTGGCTCCCCGCCGCCGTGCGCAGCGAGGGCGCAGGGCGAGCAAACTTCTGCTCCCCCGAGACGGGCCCCCCATAAGGGGGCGAGGCACAAGAGGGGCACCGGTGCGTTCCGTTTGGAGATCCCGGAGCCCCTCCAACATGTGTCGAAGGCGGCCACCGGGGGGGTTTTAGTGGGTAAGAATCCTACATAACCCAGCCCTCTCCCACACAGAGGCCGGGTATCTTTCGAAGATTTCCCCCCCGTCAAAAAAAAAAAAATAGGTATTCAGCCCTTAAATTATTTTTCACTATATTTGTTACTATAGCTGGATGATACTAGTATCACCCTCAACGTCTTGGTACGGTGTCCATAACATTTGAATTGCCTAGTTTGGGACCATCATATGGATGGCATGTATTACCGGCGATATTGAAATTTAAAAAATACGATGTTCGGGCCCTAAAAAATCTTAATTGGTAGCCGTGTATGTGATACATAATCAGGCGAAACTGCCGCGGTTCCAAGTGAGAGATAAGTTGCAAAACTGACGAGTGTAAACGCACACCGCAACCGCAGCGAACGGTGCGCGGGCGCAGATAGGTCCGCCGCATTTCTCCTTCTCACGGTGGCTACGGACGCAACGGTGGCCGCGGTGGCACCGTGGCTGGCGCAGGCGCATGGTTACGTCACCGCTCGACCATTTCTAACGCACGAAGTTGCGACAATTAGATACAATATGATACCGATTTACCAACACATCGAGGTATAGACATCAGGGTTGCGAAAATATATCAGATCAATTTCTAAATTATTATACCTGTAATAACTCACACTGATGTACAAGAAAATTGTAACAATTTTCGACTAGACACATTAATGATATACAAATGGGGGAAGAGGAACCCACCATTGACCCTCGGCTTGTCAACTTTCCCAATTATAAACCAAACAAGTTGAACGATAATTAAAAAAGCCAGCAACACCGAACTCCCCTAAAATGTGTGTTGAGAAACTATCATGAGTGACCCGAAATAAAATGCAATCTCCGCGAAAAGCGAATCTAAAAAAGTATTCGACACGCGTTTCGCCTCCGAACGAGGCATCCTCAGGACGACTGGGCTACGTATAAAAATGGGATATGATTAGAGATATTTCAAAACTTCCTGAAACTTACATATTTATTACTTGCAACACTCAAGTAAAATTTGTTGATATTGTATGTAATGTCAACGATAGCCCAGTAGGTTGACAGCCGAGCATACAAAATTGCGTGGGCCCTATCCTATCCTGCACGTGTGAGCCTTTCGAAATTCATGTATATTTAATTAAATTACAATCAATTCACTACAGCGAAGCCAAACATCAAGATTTTAGCATGATAGCGAATTAATGTAGACTCGGCTTTCCAAACGGGCTTGCTTGTCTAATCTATGACGATCCTGTCTATGACCAATCCTCCTCTTTATGGTGCAGTTTCTGTAAACAGTGTGATTTATTCTCGAAAGTTTAACAGTCTCGGGCTGTATCTAAGAGGCTGCAATTTATGTATTATTTTAAACATGTTCCGTTCTTTAACAACAAGTACATAAAATACGAAAAAAAAAATTTATTTCAATGTAATATTCGCGTAAATATAAAAAATACACTTAAACAGCTAGTCAAATCTAGTTATAGTGATAAATAATTATGATTACAAACGTCTCTACATAAAAATCATGCTAACACTTAAATTAAAAGATCGCTAATACAAATAGCCATAAACGCAAATAGGCAGGCATACTTCTAGTATATCTATTAACTGCACAGTGAGTTAGACTTTCACCTGAGCACCCCTCCCCGGCTGCGCACCCCCCAGCTGCAGATCTGTTGGTTACATAACCGTTGCAACTGCACAGCTGCAAGCTGACTCGACTGATTTACAAAATATACTTGCTGCGTGGGAGCTAGGCCTGCAATCCTCGTCGTGATAGGTAGGTATTTTATTTTATTGGGACAAAAAACAGTTACATGTTGTGTATTACTAAAACTCATGGTACTATAAAACAATTAAGTTAACATATAACCCACAGCAATGTCCACAAAGTAATCTAAGGTATTAAAAAAAAACAACCATGCACTTTGTACAAACTCTCGTGCTATTATGTTTGTGCAACAGCACAATCAGTGTCACTTAGTCTACTGATGATGATGAAAAAAAAAACAGAAGTCATTTGAAAAATAATTTAAGAAATAGAAACCTGTATTCTCTAAAGGGGTGGCTAAAGAAACCTGCTGACTGCCAGTGCCGAACCCCATATTTTGCTGATGGTATTTTGGTCTCAAAGTCCCAATGTAACGCTGACAACCGCTGGGTGGTTGCAGTATAGTTGCGTCCAGGGAATCCTTGTTGAGGGGAGTAATCATTCAGACTCTGCAACAACCAGCCTGAATTTTGATAGACTTCTGAAATATGACTTAATAGCGGTCCCAATACTAAAAATACATAAGTTTACTTGATATAGGTAGTACAAAAAAATGGATCCTGTCGCGGAATAAATTCGTTGCGGAATAAATTCGTTCCCATTTAGTTGAAATGAATCCATGCATTTTAATCGAAAAACTCAACTAAACGATACACTACACCAACGCGCAGGAGCAACTTAAGGATCCAAATATTTATCCTATTAACTCCACAGCACAATCTTATCCGCCTATTAAAATCTAATCTACATACACTTTTCATTATCTTAACAAAAACACTAACAATCACGCACGCACACATACATACATGGAGTCGTGGGCACGTGCGTGCGGGTGCGCAAGAGCAAGCTTACATAACAACCAGCGAGAGTGCATTCACTCTGAGAGGCGCCGGGAGGGGGAGCCGGGGGGCGCGGGGCGCTCGAGAGAAATGCATCGTTGCACCGCGCACGCGAACAACGTGATATAATACGTGACGGATTATGTCGGGATCGAGATCCTAATGATATACGATGATAGTGATTTAGATGCTTGCTTAGTACCTACCTATGTTTAAGCTGGTTTCGGTTAAACGGGATATCTCTACAGCTTTACGGAGTGTTTTCCTTTTCTAGATAGTGTGAGTCACGTTGTACTGATCAGAGTTTAATATAGGACCATACCTACTTTCTTATCTACTTAGGTGCACTACGTACGTTGTCTCCCTAGATACCTTACAGAGTAGACATGACTTAGATGTTACCTTTAAATTCTCCTTATAGGTATTCTTAAATGCCTTATAAGCTTTTTTAATTCGTCTCGGTTGAATTGATAAAAATCCTACAACAAGAAATATATTTTCACGGTATCGATATAAATCTACATAGATAGGTAGGTACATTTGTATATTTTTTTTAGTTTCTAAATATTTTATTCATTAATATCATTCCGAGATTCTAGAAAGCTACCGATTCTAGAATACTTACAGATCTCGAACGCTCGCTCGCTGCATGTTATTGCGAGCAAGTAATAAGAAGAAAACAATATCGCACTACTTCTACTCATAAGTAGAAGTACACTGCACTTCTTGAGCCGTGCCCTCAGAGCCCCATGATTTTTAACTGATTTATAACAGCTATAATGAGAATTTCATAGAATAAGTCAAAGTCAAATCTTTGATTTTGTATCGGCCTTCAGGGGCACTAAAGAATTGTCACTCCACATTTTTTTCTGAACTCTACAACCGGATCGGAACGCGACTTCACCTGAGAAGGAATCCGGCAAGGAACACAGTACGCTTGTCTTTTTCACAATATATTTTTAATCGCCAGATATTATGATGCAAGCTAGATACATAAGTTTAATTATTATCTTCAGCTCCATTGGTTGTCTTCTAATTTGAGAGAGTAGCACAGTATTGATCAGATTTATTCATGCAATATTGCGTCGCGTTTGCGGAGCGCGCTGTTCTAAATTCTGAGTGCTGTCAACGTCGCTAAATAACGTATCACTTTGAATAATTACAGCGGCGTGTTAACCGCAAATATTTTTTGGATCCGAATGAGATGATTTCATAATAGGTTTGTGTCGTATTTAAATAACTGCACAGAGTAGCAGGGATCAGAGCGAACTGCCAGAAAGAAGAACTTACGGATAGGATCCATAAGCTTTTTTTACGTTTTCCTTATTTTTCGGTTCGACTGCAAAGGTAATTCGCACTCTTTAAATTTTCTGGGATATAATAGGTCTCAAACATTCGTAAAAACCGTCTCAAATATTTTTTCCTTCAAACAACAAAGTGTCTCACAACAACGCACTGTGTTGTGTCAAGGACACAACTACGCAGTTAGTGCAGTTGGTAGTGACCCTGCTTTCTGCGTCGAGGGTCCCGGGTTCGAATCCTGGTACGGACAAGCTTTGTGTGATGAGCATGAATGTTTGTATCCGAGTCATGGATGATTCATATCTATATAAGTATTATATACTGAGTTCGCCCTCAGTCTATTGTACGATACCCATAATAAAAGCGTTGCTTACTGTAGGACGGTACAGTTGGTGTGTTCGTCTGGCGACATTATTATATCATTAATTTTAAATACATTTCAATTACACAATATTGGCCATTTGGCGTGTTTCACTCTAAAAGTGCAAAATCTTATCAGAGAAATTAGGATAACAGATTTACGAGGTATGAAGATTTCAAAATTGTAATAAATAAAAAAGTGATTGTGTTTTTGCCGCTCACACAAAGGCTAACAATGAATAGAGTTTGGAAAAAAGTACTTTCACTATCCGCTCGTGAAACTGGTTGCACTCAAATTCGAATTAAGGTCTCCTCGAAGCGTGAATAGGTCATTTCATAGATTCTAGATACCTATTTTATTTCGTGCAACTAGTAGAAACCTACAATAATTACTAGTCATGCGAAATTCATATGTCCAGGCGCTGGTTAGGGTTGAACCTGCTGCTTCTTGGCAATATTCCAAAATGGACTATGGTGGACTATGGCTCAAATTTATCCATTCTCAGAAATCCTCTACCTAACATTGAAACATAGAGTTCTGTATTATCTAGTTAAGTTAGCGCGCAACTGCGAAGTACCCCTTACTTCGCAGTTGCGCGCTAACTTAAGTAGAAGATAGAAAGATTTCCATAAAACTCTGATGCCCAACGTGTAAAATCATGCATGTATAGTTTTCTACGCAGGGCTGTCAGCAACGTTGCGCGGCGCCGCCGCCGTGCCGTGCGACAGCCCTGGCCACAATTTTCCATAAGAAAGCCGCCTCGAGGCCCGGCCGGCCACCGGCCGCGAGCGGCACTTCCGCGACGTACAGCATGTTGCATAAAATAATTTATTGAAGAAGACCATTTTACTGTGTGCATGCCGATATTCTAAAAAAAATGGGTTTTTCGAAGCAATTATAATAAGGTCATGCACGGCGTAAGTACTGTTTATTTATTATCATATGGAAAAAAAATCATAATTACTGCAAATATACTCTTACGTTTTACTTACCAGAAATCTTAATGTACACAACTACCTGGAAATAATATTAGAGATAGGATGTATGTTTATGTTACCTTACGAATATATAGGTAAGTTTGTGGACAGAATTAGTCTTAAAGCTCTCAAAGCTCTTTTGTTTGCATCAGCCTGTTGAGTCGGAAAGCGCAGGCGCAGGTCGCGCGTGTGTGCGTGCGCGCCGATGCACATGCTGCACACACCAACACACGCTCACTTTCACTTGGCGAACTATTCATAGGCTATGATCACACTGGTCACATAAAACAGATATTATAGAAAAGTGATAAACCATGTTTATTATCGACATAGCTAAATGTAAGGATTTTTTTTGTAAAAATTAAACTTCATAAAATACGTAATGGCCACTGTTGTAGAATAAGACTAGAAATTTTAACCGATATTTTCCAGTATTTTCTTTTAAGTATATGACCCGAACAATGAAAAATAAGTTTGTAACGTCTAGTCTGCACAAACATGAGATTACTTCTGCGAATTTATCATCTCTATATCTAGAATTACAATTTATTTCATTCAGCTTGAAATTAATGAGCCTATGTTAGAATAAAATGATTATTTTATTACAGAAAATAATGCAATGCATAATAATATTGATACTAAATTTACAATAAAGCATTGCAAAGAAAACAGTGAAAGCTTTGAAATTCGTAAGCGATTACCGTTATTTATAAACGTAAAACAAAATTATTATTGGAGTGGACGAAGTAGAGACGGTACATTTGCCGTCAAAATAAAGAGTGGATTTATGAAAATGCCTAACATTGTTTATGGCAACTACGTACAATATGCACGTTAACACGCAAATCTATGGCACGAAATTCATTTGAATTAAGATTTTTTTTTATGATTTTGTCTTATATACTTTAAAATAAATATACATATAAAAGAAATAGTAGAGACACTTAAATAATATACTTGAATTATAGAAAATTATCGTATCTAAAGCAGTTATATGTTTCTATTTAGAGATTTTCATCCTTCCTACCTTTTTTTTTTTTTTTTTTCGTGGGGAAATCCTCATGGATACCCGATAGCAACCCGAATGCAGCTATATTTTAACCCCCGAATTTATAGACGTTATATCACTTTATCAAACGTCATATAGTACTGCGCAAAGCAAAACTGTAGTGCGCACTGCTATATGATGTTTGATAAAGTTAAATACATCTATAAATTTGGGGGTAAAAATATAAGTAAACATGATGGATGTCTACCATGTTGTAGAAATTTTCGCCAAGTTCATCATCGGCATTGACTGATCGCTCTAAAATTGTGACATAAGCACTAAAAATATTGTGTTTTTTTCCTTCTGTGTGTGCCTCTCCAACTAGTGAAGGTTGGCTGTCAGCTAGGCATACTCTTTACTGTCTCTCGCGAGGCGGAACAGTTCTTCAGCACTCGAGATGCCCGCCCATTCCATGATGTTGCGTGAGGATTTCTTTGTACAACCTACAGGTTTGTAACAGGCAATCTGGCTCAGCATTACGAATTGTAGGAGTTCGTATCTATTCTGTCGTAGCGCGTGCCCCAGATATGAAACACGAAGATCGGCATATTGTGGTTCTTAAATTTGTTAAAATAAACTGTCTGGCTTCGCCAAAATAAATAACTGCATGTCTTTGTAATACAATGTTTACGGTGCATTTTATTTTACAAATGGCGAAGGTTTATTTACACAACTGTTGTCAGTCTCGAAATTAGATGTTGACGATTTTGAAAGACGCAATAATATTTTTTAATCTTTGCATAAAAAAATAACTTGATTTGTTACTGAGAGAACACAAATGGAACCAGTAGTTTGTACCTAGTACATGTCTAGCTAAAACGTTTGAAGCGACCTCTTCAACCTCGCCATAATATGCACAGATGGCGCTGCAGACGATGATCCTGATGACGACGACGACGACGATTCTCCATACAATCCTGAAACGCGCAATGAGAGTTTTCCGAACATGAAAAATATATACAAATACCTCGACAACAACCGGTAGAGCATAGAGGCCTGTCCCGCCTGTCATACCATCCGCTTGGCAGGAAGATATTCTCAGAGTTTATCAGGTTTGTAGAAAGATAAAAAAATTAAAAGTTGTCCGGAAAATTGGAAAATTCGGGAAAAACTGGAAGGGTTTTTTTATGGGATTTGGTCAGGGCAACGATTATCGCGTCAACAAATGATTATATAATGCGTAAGAAACTCTGTCTCCCTTACCGAATTCGGAATAAAAATGCGCTAGCATACAGACATACGGTCATGAGGTAACTATAAGGAGTACTAGTTTGATTACGAAACCCGTAAAAGGGTTTTCACTTTGCCAAATATTTAAAAAAAATCCTAGACAAGTGACCAATATGAACGCTTGCTGAAAGTCTATTAGAAGCATTCATGAGTGTGCGTGCGCGCGACTGCACCGCGCGCGCGTGTGCGTCTAATGCATCGCTAGATTATATCACATAGAGTGGCTTATCGCGATTATAATAACTATTTATATATTTTCTATCCTTACAATCGTCTATATTTTATAATCTTATTATCAAAAGGCTTTAAGATTAGCTATGACTGTGGTTATGCTGTGCATGTGTCAAATTAAAATAATGTTCTGGCTCAGTCTATTCGGCTATAACCTAGTGACATTTAGTTTGTCTCGAGAAGATCTCTGTGTTTGTGGGATTAGCACGTATCACACATTAACGATGTCGCAGTCTGAACTTATTTGTAATTTTGTATGTGGGTAATCACAAATTCGGTAAGATGAATTAAAATCAGCCAGAGGGTGAGCCATTGCTCCATATCGTGGCCGTGCGTGCGGTGAAGCGGGGGGGCGGACGGGGTGCGCTGAAGCGCGGGGCGGGGCGGGGGTTGCGTTCGGCACAATGCGCCGCAAAGACGTTCGTTGCTCCCGCGCAGGTCATCGACTCTTTCACCGGCGGCCGCGCACGCGACCCGCCACTTTCGCGTCGCGATAACATTGCTAGACGTACTTTGACGATTTGAAACAGGACAGATAGATGCCTACACCTAATGATAGAAGGAGATGCATATACATTCGATTAAATGACCGTACTACCATTTATAGAAAAATGATTAATTAAAGAAAGCATTGCATGTGAGTGTATGCTCTTATTATCGCATGAATGTAATTATTGGCGTAAAATGTGCTAAGTAGGTCGATGACACTGATTTTTGAGATGCCTATACAAATTTATGAGATCGGAAAATAGATATAATAATATTAGGTAGGCAAGTTAATCTAATATTTTCCGATTTCTTAGATTAGTATTCATTCATTCATTGTTACTTAATTGTATAATTATTGTTGTATCGAAGGCGTAGCTACCATCACATAGACTCACTTTTGTAAGAGCGAGTAAATGTATAAGATTCAAACTAAGAATTTTATATGTAGGGACCAGGCGTTGTGACTTTTGTTTTCAGGTTTCCAAAGAGAAGTAACGAGTGTCACATCTACTCGCTGTTTCATCTTTAACTTTGTTGTTTTTTTGCTAATCACTTTGAATTTTGATCATTGAGTCTTCTTCTTCTTCTTTTTTTAAAGTTGTTAATCGGCTACAAAATAGTGCCATTTTCACCAGTTTCGAGTAATTCTTGACTCAAAGAAACACATTTTTTGGACAATAAAACAAAACTGACAGCAAGAGAAAAAGAAGATGCGATGGCTTTTTGGCGGCAAGGTGACCGATGAGTTCAACTTCCCGCCAAAAGCTATCGCGTCTTCTTTTACTTTAAAAGAAATATGGCATTACCATCTTAGATATTTTGCCAGTCTCGAGTATTAACCCTTAGTAGCCTGATTTACGAAAGTGATTTATTTTTAATATTACTGTGTTTAATGTTACTGTGTTTAATAATAATGACATTTGATTTTTTTTTAATTTCGTTGGAAAGAATATTATACAACAGTAAAATACGTACAGCCAACCTATAAAAAAAAACTAATAGTAATGTGAACATTCGGTTTAAAAGATTGGTATCAAAATTGAAACTCTAGGCTAATAAGGGTTAACGTAAATCTATTTGAAAAAAATCTAACAATATTTGTAGGCGTTTGGCTAGGTGTTAATACATGCTTGATCCTATTAGTATAATAGAAGGCCTTTAATGACAAAAAAAACAGTACTTGAAATACTTTGTTAAATAATGATATTTTAAATTCTATGGAGTAAGAACTCAATAATAAATGTCGAATAAAGATATAAACTATTAAAGCCTACAAATCAACATACAGCTAGTAGCATAATAATGTACGAGATTAATAAAATTGAAGGTTAAGTGAGTATCAAGATAACATTGTATTTGAAGTCATCGACTGCATATACCATACAACTAACTCAATGAGAGATGAGGCTGCCCGATGTCGGAGCATTAGATAAAGGACTCTATGCACCTGCTGTAAGGTATACTACTGTATTCTAGCATTGTACACTGAAAAACATTCGAGACTATTAAGGCTCGTTTTACGATAAATTGGGTATTTTTTATGGGACTAGGCCTGCCGCACACTCGCACCACTATTACTCCTGTAAGCCAGGCCCACAGCTGTGACCAACAAAGACGCCGAGGTTTGACCCTGGGCGTGTCCCGGGGAAAAGCTAATTGTCTTGAAACCAGCAACTAAATTAATCGAATGGAAAATAGCACGAGTTGGAATGAAAACAGGGTCGGCTTTTGTCTGAAATAAAGACGTAGGTATTATTTACTAGCAATAAATACACTGCATACACGTGAACTTTAGTATTTTGGCTATTCTGGTGGACCTATTCCATTTTTCGGGGCAGTCTTTATACGAGTTAACAGTTAAATGTGACAAACACGTTGCCATTGCAATTCAATTGTGAGTTAATTGTGCCAGCAGACGTGGGGCCCAGGCCGCGAGTGCGCCTGTAAAGTAGGACTTAAATATTTGAGTAGCATTTGTGTATTCAGTCGTATGTCGAGCAGGCTCTGGCCATCTGAAGAAACATCTGAGAGGTGTAAAACGCGAGTGGTTTCGTTATTCCGAGAATATCGTTACAATTCGCTCAGAGTCGCACGCGCAGCATGGCGCCTTTCACCCGCTCGCCTCGAAAGCTAGTGACGGGGGACGTGACGGTGACGACACGGGATGACACGACGATACACATTAGAATAACAGAACAAATAATCACCAGACGAACACACCAATTGTGTGGTCAAAAAGTACCGCCTGTGTTATGGGTAGCGAATGATGAACTCGGGGAAATCCCAATAGCTCCCAGACCAGGGCAAAACGAAAAGATTTGCCCAATGCAGTTTGCTGAGCGGCTAAACCGGCCCTATGGAGAAAAACAGGCAAGAAACTCCATGGTAGATGTTTTTAAAAGGATGTTAACGTTCCACACTTTTGTGTAGGACATTGCTATGACGATATTAGACTGGCGTTCCACACAAAAATGGTCTCCTCAGCATTTGCTTACAGTAAACAAAAAAGTGTCCTTAGTAGATAAAAAGCTAGCTAAAAAGCTATAAAGTTTGGTTTAGCAAACTGATGAGGGGTACCTCACATTATCATCATAGGGCAATCTTAGCTCCTGTGCTCAGCTGTGGTCCAGTCGTCGATAACCCCGCTTACCCTGACAGGTGTAAAAGCGTGAGTTTATTGTGAAATTGTAAAAATGCGATTTCTGCGAGCGCGCTCGCTACTCGTGCGCCTGCGCCTTTCACTAACGCGCTGCAGAAAGCGACAGTGAGCCGTGACGTGACGGTGACGACACGACTACGACGAGGGAATAACAATTATAATATTAACTAGATAGATACAGGTTTCAATTCAGATAATGGTGATTAAAAAAATGGTTTTAAAATAGGTAATTATTCATACTGGTTCGGGGCGCTATAATTTCACTTATTCTTCAATCTTTTTGATTTAAATAAATCATTTAGTTATTTTAATTTTAATAATTGAATGATAGTTCAAGTAATGAAACACATGTTCCTCTCTGGGATATGATTTGTTTTACGCCGCAGTGTTTGAATTTCGAAGCGCAAATCGGTGGTTTAGAAGACAATGATGCCAAGTGCATAATTTTGGGGTTTTGACATTTTGATGCTAAATGTACTGAATGAGCATTCTGCACGATTTGCGCTCACGAGATGGCCAATTTTTCATCTCTCTATTCTCTCTCTTTGTATTCATGTCTCTCTATAAGTGACATGAATACAAAGACAAAATGGTGAAAGTCATTTATCTATTGATAATATTAATTGTAGCACGTGTTAACTTTAAATCATGAAGTTTTCATGTTTCTGAATTTTCTTCAGTATGTTCCATGGATGGGTATATTTATTTTAAATTAAATAAGTATAACGTGATAAATAACTTTAAATCATGTAAGTTTTCATGTTTCTGAAGTTTCTTCAGTATGTTTAATGAATGGGTATTTTTATTTTAAATTTATTAATACGTAGATAGATAGTACTCTACCCATACCCCTAACGTTAAAACATAACTATACATATTTTGCTAACTATTTACAGTTTGTCAAACTTTAAACTGCTCTCCTGAAAAATGACGCTTCCTGTACTTAGTATCATTGTCTTCTGGACCATCGAAATATAAAACACATTATAGTTCGCATGTTTTTAGACAATAAAAACGTATGTTTCTATTTCCTTTGATCTTTAACATAATATGTTAATGTTACAGCAATAATAAGACCGACAGTTGTTTGTTAAATAGACAACCCACGCCTTTCAGTGCCTGAAATCTGTACAATGACCTATCATACAATTCGCTTCTTTTCATACATATAATATTAAGTGACTTGCTTTAACTGTTCACTCCTGCTTACCAAGGTGTTTTTATTTATTATCAAGTCTTGCTCCGTCTTATCAGCCACGGAATTAACGCCGCACAAAAGCGGCTATTGTGCGTTATCGCTTAGAACTTGTGAAATCACGTTACATAAACGCAATATTTTGTTTTCCAACACCAAAATATAGAATGAAAGGTGCTTTGTGCCACCATCTCAAATGAAACCCTACAAAGTGACGCCATATATTTTTTTTTTGTTTCACAACCAACTAAAAGTTTCCTTGAGACTACAATAGAATCTTTTTAACATTCAAGAGTGTTTGCGAAAAAAACAAATCTAGAAAAAAAAGGTCTTTTAATAAAGATTTAGATTTTTACGGTCCGCGATTTGGGTCATAACGCTTAGCGTAGGTCCTAATCTCCGAAACAAGGTGATCATTTCTTTTATTATACCTTTTTTGTTTTATTCAATGTCGTATATAAGTAAATTTTAACAATAAAACGTCGGCTAATTGATGCAGGTATTTTTTAACCATTACATTGAAACTAGTATGAGTACGTTTATCCTCGCGTAGCCTTCAGGCTCATGAAACAATCGACGTTATCTAACCATCGAGGTCTCTACGTAATACACATTAAGATTTTAAAAAGTTACTTACATATTATACATAGATAGCCGTCAGTGTATCTAAACATTTTGAGCGATGTTTTTTTCTAATTTTCTAATGTATTTATACAATTGGTTTATTCTACCTACAATATATCGCGTCAATATATTTTTTTTATATAATAATAAGCAAAGATTATTTAATTCATAAAAATAATAACGTCATTGGTTTTTCTGTATAAAACCTTTTAAGTGGTCAAAAGTTTTAACCGAATAGTTAAAATAGAACTGAATACGGTAGGTAGGTGTCTGCCTGAGGTACGTTTCGTTCGGGCGGGCTCTACGTGTCGACCTTCCTTGGCGGCCGCAGCGTTAAGCTTGTACGTATGTACTTATGTATTTATTTTATTTATTATGGGTGCGTGCACACATCCATACACCTCTATGCTCAAGTACCTACAACTAATAAACACACGATCTAGTTTTTCAAGCCAATTTACGATACTCACTATTGAAATAATTGATTTATATTTAGAATAGATAACTCATCGATAGATAATTATGATTGATAATGATCACGTAACGATATCTGTGCGAGTTGGTTGTTAACGTTTAAATACCTAAATGTAGAGTTAGGTACATAGAGAAGGTCACGGAATGTTTCATTGTTTTACACCTTTACATAGATAAATAGCTAATAGATAACGAATAGCATTGGTTTGTTCTAGCTGTGTGAAAAAGAGGCTCTAGAAGGTCTCGCTCGCCGGACGCCCGTCGCTCGCCCTGACGCCGCGCTGCGCCCGCGCCCGCCCGCGCCGCCCGCTCCCGGCCGCAGGGGCGAGTGTGCGCGATGCCCGCATCTTTACATACTCTCGTACATACAACATTGACCAGCGCTGAATATCTACATACACTTTGGTGTTCAATCCCAGAATCGAAGGTTAATTCATATCACGTGCCTGTTTTTTCTCATTTGGTTCATTATATTAAATTACACTATAATTTGTCTCACCACAAATAAGTAGGCTGTTTGGTAGCAAACTGAAGGTGAAGTTGTTATTTTGCTGTAAGTAGTATAGAATGTTTGTGAAATATTAACTAGGGATGTGTGGAATATTCGGTAATTATTCGGTATTCGGCAAGGTTTTATATGTTCTGTACTCGGCCGAATAATCCGTTCATGTGCCGAATATTAAGCGAACTTTTGTAAAAATTATAAATTTGTCAACATTTATCAAAGTTCCATATACTTACTTAACATTCTAATTAAGCTAGGACGTAGCAGGTAATTATTAATAAATATTAAAATAAGACCCAAAAATAAAAGGTCTTGGGGCCGCTTAGATGGTTTGGGTTGAACTACATAAGCGGCTTTTAGTACGTAATGTATGTTAACAAACATTTAATATGAAATTGGAATAAAAAAAACAATCAAAAACTATGCTCTACTTCTGGCGCAGCCCGAAAAAGAAAACAAAATTCTGTAGCTTTCTAGAAATACTACCTACTATAGATGGCTACACCCAACGTTAAATAGGTGCATGGAAGTTGAGCGTAAATTGAAATGAATAATTCGGCTGAATATTCGGTTCGATAAGTCTTGAACCGAATAATGGTCGGATTCGAATCGGTTTTAATTAAAATGAAATTGTGAAACTTAACTTTTCAAGTTCGCCCAATGTGTCCGGTAATTTTTCAATCAAACGTGTCCACCGCTTTACTAATAAGGGTGGACTACTAATACTTATGTGAAATAAATTCATTATCGTCATGATCACTATCATCAGGGGTAGGTATTTAAATACATTAAGCAAAGATTAAAATATTTTACTTGACGCTAGCCGAAGTGGCTCGCAATGTTGTAGTCATTTGTGAACGAAATAAAATAAAATTATTATAGGCAGAAAATGTTTGTATAAATAAAAAAAAAACATTTATTTTTTAAGTAATAAATAATGATAGAGGCTTAACTAATATAGCATTAATAAACGAAGGCCGTTGAACATCAATATTTAATATTAGGTAACTAACTAACTAGGCAGGTACGTAGGCCGCGGTCATCTTGCCCATTGCGCGGTTTGAGGCGACCTAAAAAAAAGCGATCGTCAAATTTGACAGCGCGCGAAAAAGTAAACTAATGCATAACATGGCCGCCCGCGCCGCGCCGCGCGGGCCGATGAGTCGGTGATGTTGCGCAAACGTGCGAGCGTAAGTTTTGCTCGGTGTATTATTTATTGATTGTTGAAAAACAATGGCGGGCGCTTGCTGGCAGTGAGTCAGTGGGTCAAGGGTGCGCTGGCCTAGATACGCAGCGCCGCGCGCCGAAATTCGCGGGCTTTGCAGTAGGTAAGTACCAGTTGCTAGCCCGACCGAGGGGAGGGGCTAGATAGATTTACCACTTCATATAACATATTACTGTTATTATAAACCTTTCTAATTTTATTTGAAGTGTTATGTTAATAAATTCATTGCAATATTCCTTCATACATTCCTAAGCAGGTGCAACCTGCCACGTTTGAATTACAAGTCACTTAAGTATAGAAAATTACTTAGGGATTGGCCTTATTTTTTCACATTCAAGGTTAAATGATGTATTAAAAGAAAACCTGGCTATAGTTAAATACTGTAGGGAAAGCAGGAACTTTTAAAGTAATCGTAAGGTCATTGAGAAAAAATGCTGTCACTGTCAGACGTATTTATGAAATCTGTGGTGTAAGAGGTATGGAAGACGTTACGTTGGCGAAACGGTACGTAAAAAATATTGTGCTTGAGATACTGGATTTGTTAGGTACAGAACCAAGGGCTCTTGCTAACATTTCACATCTCTAATGAATGTATGCAAAGAGTGAACAAGGCATTTCTTTAAGTTCAAAATTATAAATTCCGGACTGTCTTTGCCTAGGAGCTCGGAGGGTAGGTTGCCATTCCGATTGTCATATCATCTCTGACAATCTTTAGGAGCCTGTAAATGACTGATATGGTCTTACCCTTATGTGCTCCCACTGATTGGATCTCGGAGGGTCGTTGGCAGTAGCACCGTATAAATGTCATAAACTACAATATAAGTTCTGAATGATAGCGAGGAGAAAGGCCAGTAAAAATAAGTGTTTTTTTTTAAATGAGGCATTATTAAAAAAAAATAGCAAACATTACTATCCAAAGAGGATTCCTAGAATAATAAACGACTATACGAATAGGTTCATGAAATTCTCAGAGCTGACCTGACATTCAAATCTATTCGATTAAGTATGTCACGGCTTAATTTGGAGCAAGTCCCATCACTAGGTGGTCTGTCACATTGAGCTCCGCCTTACGTAACCCCAAGTTTAAGGTCGCCTAGATTCAGCGGCGGACAAGTGTTGAATGCCGTTTGCCTACAGCATGATTATGACAAAACGTGCCCACCGGGCGCGGCAGCGCTGTGCTACCTAGAATGTCCAAATTCACAATTTATTACCTATATGTATTAAATTAAATATTAAAACTGACAATCGCTAGCTTATGTGTTAAATTGTCCTTTTTATATTTTGTTTTCATTAAAGTGTTAAAACAGGGATTAATAATTTTGTTAAATTCATTTCGGGAACTAGCGCCATCTGTTGGCGAGTAGCTGAACTACGCGTTTTTTCCATGGTTACAAGAAATATTGATGTATCATTGAGTTCACTACAAAATAAAACAGAATATATTACAGTGTTAGGATATTTATTTCTTAGTTTCTTCCAAATTATGGACGATTCAGATAGCAAAATCAGTGTTCTGTGTCTAGGACCAAAAGGTTCAGGAAAAACAACGTTACTCAAGAAATTGCAAAACGCTGAAGGAATAGACAATACATACAGTCCCGTACCAACTATTGGGACTAATATTTACGATATTTACTATTTAAATAGACTCGGGAAGAAACAGATGTTGTCAGTTCGTGAAGTCGGCGGAGAGATGGCAGCACTATGGAACAATTATTTAGATGGAGTTGAGAAAGTAAGACTATTTATAGCGATACCTTGAAAATGAGATTTTCTCGACCTCCCCACGCTCGATACTTGCTACTTCAAGGCGCTTTGAAGGCCTGATGAAGGCATATATAAAAGACTATATAAATTTCCTAGTAGTCCATTGGTACCTACCTACTTAAGCTACATTAAGAGTGTTATAATGTATCTAGGCTGGTATGATAATATTAAAAACTATTTATCTGAATCCCAACAAGTTTCTTTAGAATTTTTGTATGTGTGTTTGTTTGTTCGAGCATCGCTCAAAACAAGTGGACCAATTACAACATCGTTTTCACTATTGTATAGCCTATGTTTAGGCTCATAGATAGACGTATTCACGCTATAACTATAAGAGATTGAACGGCAGAATAGAATCTAGTCAATAATAGTTAAATTAGTGAAAAAAAGGAATATGGCATCAACATTGTAGGTATTATGCCGGTGTCAGTATTAGTTAGATACTATAAATCAACGCTTCAAGCATTTGTCTGGGCCTAAATATCCCTATCAGTATGGTAAATACTTAACCGGTAAATAAAATAGCGTTAATTTTCAGGTAATCTATGTAGTGGACACGTCAAACTTATGTCAGATATCGGCGGCCGCGGTGCTGCTATATACGCTGTTGGCTGAACCGAGACTGAAGAAGGCTAAGGTTGGTTAACACCATGATAACATATCGGTTTTAGCATATTAGGTAGTTCATACGTTCTGTCAAATATTTTTTTATAGGGAAATCATCTTGTATATACTGCACCTCCTTCGTTCTTATTATTTTACCCATTTTTAACTTTCTTATTGGAACAATCGCTATTTCTGTACGTCTCATAGGCTTAGTTAATTTTTTTACAAAAATAATACATTATATTTGATAGAATTATTTTATGTAATTGATGATTAATTAACAGAAGCCTCGTAATTTTTCAGTTTATTCTAGTCCTGAGCAAGATGGACGCGGCGTACCGACAGATGCGGAACGAAGCGTTGCTCATGCTGCAACACACGCGGCTCCTCGCTGAGCTGCCGAGCCCCCCAGCGCTGCTCGAAGCCTCTCCCCTCACTGGGGAGGGCATGGATAAGCTTAAAACACTTCTAGCTGACACAAAACCGATTGTGAAATTTTACTGAAAACATTGCCCAGTATTTTTTTTCAAAAAAAAATAAGTTGGTTTGCCAAGCCGTCTCTCATGGTTTAGGTAGAGATGCAAGCCAACGTACATAGAGTAACTTTTTATATGATCACCCCTTTTTTTTCACGGCTGCAAATTTATGCAAATCATTTAGGCAAATTTATGATTTGCTATTCAATAAAGCATTTATTTCAATGTGTGTAACGTTTTTTTTATTATATAGTTAACACATGGGTAAACTATAAAGAGTTATGTATATATCTAGCACGCATTTAAAATAAAGTGGAAATTCCACCCACACTCTTCCTAACGCGTTTGATTGAAAAGCACAGAGAACAACATTACCAAAGAGCGAGCTGTCACATTGATTGAGCTGAAAGAGTCGGCAACACTGATTGGTTGACATGTTATTTATTTATTTCTGTCTGTGATTTATTTACAATTAGTATTCTACGCGCACATTTAGTTTTAGAATAAATATTTTCATTTTAATTGGTAATAATGGATACAGCCCATCTCTGTCGCAGTTGTATGAAAGAAGTAGCTTCATGGGAGAGAGAAAACTTTGACCCTAGAGCCGTAGAAATGTTTTGTTTTTGCACTAATATTTCAGTAAGTCATAATGCATTTTTTAAGGTTTGCCCACTCTCTAATAAAATATATATTGCACGCAATTTATGATAGAATCGAGAATGCTCACGCAACAAGAATTTTGTATAACATCGCGACACCTCGTCTTGGCGTGAGATCGAACAGTAGTTTTATCTTAAAACACCTAAGTATTGGCTTATACCTATTATGGGGTTAAAATGAAGTATTTTCAGATCTCACAAGAGGATAACCTGCCCAGACAGTTCTGCTATGACTGCATCATCAAAATCGAGTCAGCATACACCTACGTAATTGAAGCACAGAAAGTAGATGCAACCCTCAGAAGCATAATCAATCAAAACAACACAAGTAGAGAGAGAGTGATTGTAGAGCCAGAAGCACTTATCACCCATACCACCAACTTAAAACTAACATTACCAGACTATAAAATAAGTTCAACAGTGGATAACTTTGATGATCAAATCTTATTTGACAATATTGATCTACCAACTAATGATACTACTCATAAAAATACTGAAAAGGAAATTAATGATGTTACTACTGTGGAGGATGAAAGACAAAGTGCAATTTCTGAAGATTTGAAACACACCGAAGATGTAGTAGTTACAAAGACAAATGATTGTCCTGTGTGCAAGAGAGCATTTACATCTAAAGCATGGTTCAACAAACACATGGAGAAGGAACATTCTGGAAAAAAATATGTGTGTTCACAATGTCCTAAAAGTAAGTTTTTAAGTGATGATAACAAAAAAAAATGCAAAGATCTGACACACGTTTTTTTTAAAATAAAATACATGGAATGGCCATGGTCGCTGACGCAAAAGAATGGTTTCAAATGATTAGAAATGTCTGATCACCTCTAGTGCAAGTTAATGTTATTTCAGCATTTTCAAAACCATCTCAACTATCATACCATGCCGCTTGTCATTCAGACGAGCGTAAGTTCGCTTGTAATGCTTGTGGCAAGCGGTATAAGCGGCGCAAGCAGCTCGCGACGCATGCGCGGGCGCACGCCGACGCCAGGCCGTTTGCATGTGACAAATGCACAATGAGGTTAGTGAAAAAAATCTGTTTAAAAAGAGCAACCATGGAGTTACTTGCCTGTTCTTCTCTGTAGGAAAGGTATTCCAAATGGCCGGTGAAGCTGTCACTTAGAATTTGTAACAATTTTGACTATTCATAGGTACTGAAATTAATGGTATATGTGAATAATAATCTGATTCTCTTTATGAATTAAATTTTGCAAATACTTTTTAATTATTATTTTTTATAGATTCAAATTGAAGAGTGTTCTAAAATGCCACATGAAGGTGCATGAAGGAGATAAGCAATACCTCTGCTATTTCTGTGGGTGGAGTTTTGCACAAGGTATAGTGGTCATTATTAATAATAATAGTAATAAATGCAAAAGTATGCTTATTAGTGCGCCTCGCGACACCTAATAGCGATCGTCGCGACGCCTAATAGCGAGCGTCGAGACGCCTCCTCATAAGCGTTATGTCGCCTTAAAATGAGCTTCGCGACGCCTTAAACTTAGTTTTGCGATGCCATATACTCTTACATAGGTGTAAATTTTTGAGTATTTTGGGCATATTTGGGCTCATTTATTCCACAGCTGGCAATCTAAAAGTGCACATGCGCAAGCACACAGGCGAGAAGCCGTTCCGCTGCGGCGAGTGCGGGTTCCGCGCCGCCGCCGCGTCCAGCCTGCGGCGCCACCAGCGCCGGCACCGCGCCGCGCGCACCTACGTGTGCACGCACTGCAGGAAGGGCTTCTACGACGCCAGCGGACTGGTCAGCTTATACATACACAAACACACGCCGAAATACCTTAAATGTACTGTACCATAGGGGTATAGTACTAAATCAAAGGGCACGCCAATATTGAGAATACAGTTGGTCTAGAGCAGGGATTTCCAAAGTGGTAATCTAACATTGAAATAAATCTATTTTTAAGGATTTTATCGCGTTTATTTTTTGTTTTTACTTTCCCGACGTTTCCCCCGTCAAAAGATGACACCAGGACGTCAATCACCTTAGACCTCCCGTGACCATGGATGCTGTAAAGCAGCCGAAACGTCGGGATCGTAAAAACAAAACATAAACGCGATAGAATCCTTAAAAATAGCTTTATTTCAATGTGTAGTATTCGCGTAAATTTAAGACATCAATATGGTAACCTAACACTTTATGGCCGGCCATAATTTCCCATAATATATTCGTGTTGATCGTATAGGCGTCCTTAATAGTGTTGCTATATGTTTTGAAGCATTGTGTATGTGTGTGTGTGCAGAGGCGTCTCTAGCTCACGTAGCGGCCGGGTGCAATCATCACCCTAGCGCCCTCTAGTACCTAAGAAATTTGAATTTTGAAATTTCCGTGCCAGGGGGCGCGCGGCGAGTGGCGCTCGGGCGCCCGCGTGCAACGCACCCCGCCCACCATAGGTAAAGACGCCTCTGACTTTAAGGCCGGCCATAACTTCCCATAATATATTCGTGTGGATCAGAATCAGAATATTTTTTATTCACGTAGACCATTATTGTACAGTACTTATGAATCGTCAAGTTACAAAAATATTATGCTACTGCTTTACCACCCGTTCGGAATGCCGTTCCTATGGAGAAGAACGGGCAAGAAACTCCATGGTTGCTCTTTTTTTTAAAATAGATCTTTTACATTTTTGAGCAATACATTGTTATAGGTATGTGAGAACAATGTAGGAACGATCATACAGGCGTGCTATATTTGTTCAAGCATTGTGTGTGTGTGTGTGTGTGTGCAGGCGCGCCACGTTCGCACGCACACGGGCGAGCTGCCGTACCAGTGCCCGGGCTGCGCGCGGCGCTTCGGCGACAGCTGGAAGCGCAAGACGCACCTCATGCGCGCGCACCGCGTGCCGCTCGCCGACATACCGCGCCTGCGCCCCGACGGCCGCCTCGCCCACACCTGAACCACCCGCTGCACGACCACATTCACACTACGAGCAACGAGTCGTGAACCCGCGGAAGTTAGCGCCAAGTGGCATATAGCGCGTCGCAATACATATTTTGTACTACAAAATCTATTGCGCAGCGTCTGGAACCAACTTCAGAGGGGCAAAGTTATTTTATTCGTACTGTACCACAGAAAAGGGAGCCGACCCACAGTTGAAATCCAAGCTTATCAGTCACAACAGGCGAATTACTTGCTTACACGGAATAAATAATAATGGAAAGGACATCGGTAGGCCATCCGCGTCGTGAAAGTCAAATATGAACCTAAAAACTTGTGTCAACGCTATTTAGTCGCTATCATAGCACAGATTGTCTAATAGTTCTTAAGAAGAGATATTTCACTTCGCAAAGATATTATGAAATGCGACTCTTGCAAAAAAGCAATAAAGTTAACTTCAGCTCGCACACCGCTGTATATTTTAATTATAATTACGTAACTATGCGCTTCTCTTTTCATCGCGTAACTCTGTCTCCGTCCTCTGTCTCAGTCTTACGCATTAGTGCGCGTAGAAACGAATAAATCAAACGAAATATAATTTTATGTGGGTTGATAAGAATACTAAAATATTGAAATATATTTTATTCATTCCTATGCAAGTCGACGACCATCAACATTCCTTAACTGGAAATAAATACATAACTGGAAGTACTCTACAAAATATACGCGTTGCTGTATACATACAACACTACGATCTTAGATCATTAGCACTCGCTATTGTAACAGGAAGATCATGTTAAAATACTTTTCGAAGAAGCACCCTCTAGTTCTTATACGTTTAACTAAAATAGTAATTTTAAATACCGTCCGCTAGAGGCGCTGTTCAATTCTCCATACAAAGAATACAGTTAGCTTACGAATAATCTCGCACTTGACGTACTGGTTACAACTTTTTACATTACATACTATTTCATGCTATTTCATTACTCATTATTTACAAAATTCAAAGTCAGAAGCACGAAATTATTAATAAAAGCAAACGGACAACAATGAACAACATGAATCAATTTTCCACAATTGTTATTAGAACCTCCTCTTCCTTGATTCTGTTCTCCATGATGGGCCACTCCTGTAGATTCGAGTCTATTATCACCGGGGACCCATGCTCTATTAGGAAGCGTTCATGTATTACGTAACGCATTTTTTGGAGATTTTTGACCTTATAGTATAGTATACACCAAACAATATAGTATTGTATAGTGGTATGCGTTGGTTGGTCGGATTCACAGGGTGATCTGTACGTTTTGCACGATGTTGGACCACTCCACCTTGGAGGGCACCAGGTAGAACGCGGGAGCCACCTTCTGACCGCACGGACACTTGCAACCTGAGACACAACCAAGGCAAATTTTAAATAACACATCCGGAAATATTTGCTTCTGGAGAACGGTCCTAAAAAAAATATATAATTACAATAAATGTACTTATACGAACATATTATCCACTGTATGGTCCCAAACTATGTAATATTTTATTTTTGATATCATGCAATGAAATTTAGGCGGTCCAAGTATGTGTAACAGATTACAAAAACATTACTTCCGAATGTATACATGAATGGAATGTAGTTTGTCCAACTTTTGTTGGCAGCCTGGTAGCCATCATTTTAAGTACCAAAGTGCGCGTCTAGGTATGACAAATGACTCAAGCCTACACCTATGTACCATGTTATAATAATACCAGCCCTTTTAATGTTCCACTGTTGGGCACGGGCCTCCGCTCAATGTGAGGGGGATTGCGCCATAGTCCACCGCGCTGGCCCAGTGCGGGTTGGCGGACTTCAAACGTCTTTCGAGGGGTTCTCTCAGACATGCAGGTTTCCTTGCGATGTTTTCCTTCACCGTTTAGCAAGTGATAATCATGGTTGAAAATGCGATTCGCACATGAAATCCAGAAATCTCGAGCGAGCCGGGGTTTCATCCTGCGATCCTCGTTACCGAGGTAAGTGTTCTACCAACTTGGCTATCACTGTTATGCAACGAACCCATGACCCACGAGAAGCTGCCGATCTTGTTCTGGCACTTGGGGCAGTGCAGCTTGCCGCTCTCGGCGGCGCGCACGCCGCGCATCCACGCCATGGGCTCCACGAACCACATGAGCCGGCACGCGGCCGCGCTGTCCGCGCGCGACGCGATGCGCGCGTCCACCAGGTTCGTCTCGCTGTACCCGTCCAGCACCTACCCAACCACGGCACTACACTCCTGGGCCCCAAGTCTGCTAACACAATCGAACAGCAACTGCATAGTACAATATCTGTCTAAAGTGACAGTTACTATGCGGTTGCTGTTCTATTATGAATCGATTGTGTTAGCAGGCTTGGGGCCCTGACACTTGACTGATTATCACACAAAAACACGGCTGTAATCTGGTATAACAGAGGCTAGCTTCGGCTAGACGAATATTAATTAGGGGTGAGAATTTTTTTTTTGAAAATAGCCTTAATATTCAATTAGACCTGTTGTTCACCAAAGCGGAGAGGAGGGAAGTGCGGAATAGACCAATCAGATTGTTTAAAATCCTCCGCTCAGTACTAAGCGGTGTATTTTAAACAATCTGATTGGTCTATTCCGCGCATCTCCTTTCCTTGGTGGAAACCGGGCTTTTACGAACGTGATACGTATTTAGGTCAATGTACTATATAAATTATGAAAAAATGCGACTTCCTATTGCTATTAATTACTTGACATTAGCAAAAAAACCACTAAGCTTTGGGTGAGGCCATATTCATTTCATTTCGTAAAGAAAGTAATTTTTTTTTTAATATTCGGTAAGTAATTAAGTAGTCTATTAGTTGGATGTAATGACGCAGAGTTCCTGTAATATTGAAAGTCAATACGGTGAATCAAATTTAGTTACGTGATACATTGACAATTATAAAACAATAATTTCACCCACACATCATACACAGGTATTCCCAACCCCACACTAAATTAAACATGAAAAATCCATATACACAGCTCTTAATACGGCGCTGATTACTCCCAAACAACCCAAGCACCTAAACAATAAAGAATATGCACCTGACTAGATCCTTCCTGGCTGTCCGGTTGTCCATCACTCTGCTGACTGTGCCCAGGGCTGTCGTACAGGCCATCGCACTTCATCTCCAGGATCTGTGACGCTAAGCTCTTCAGCTTCTCGATCAGTATCTCACCGTTCTCGGCGCACGTGAGGCCGGTCAGCTTGCTTGGCGGCGGTCGGATACCTGCAATGGAAAGCGATATAGGATCTGTTGCAACGGTTGCTATTGCTTTCCCCTCCGCAACTGTTGAAGCCGAGGTCCCGAACTCCTTCGATATTTCGTACTAACTAGGGGTAACAAGAGAGCTCGAGGACGGTCCCCACCCAGATGGACCAATCAAGTAAAGGACTCATCTTCTTCCAAATTCAGCTTGGTGGTCAGAAGCGCCATGAACAGAGACCGATGGAGGCTAATCGTTCGATCCAAGTGTGGACTATCCAACGATGATCGCGATCCTACCATAGAGAGAGAGAGGGGTAACAAAAGGATTTGTCCAGAGCTTTCAGATTTATTGACATACCATTATAAAGTATTGAATAAATGAACTGGTTTTTGGCTCTCGAGAGGATTCTGGCCGAATTTTGGCACAGTCGAGATATTTACATTTTTTCAATCGAAACCTACCCGAAATTACTATGGCCATTTAGACAAAAATCTGAGTACCATGGAAATTGGGCTTTTCGACGGTTTTTTTAACATCGAACTAGGGCCAAACTAAAACAACGTCAGCGGTATTGTTTTTTTTTTTTTATACATTATAGGCAAGTATTTGATCTCGATCTCACCTGATGGTAAGTGACGATGAGATCTACGATGGAGCATACTTGCCTAGGTGGGAAGACGGCAGTAGATCGAGACGCTACATTCACTAGGCACATGCAGCGCAACTGATCTGACCCGCCATCCATGAATGGCAACACTGAACATCATGCCGGAACAAGACTAGGCCGCTTGGCGACATGGCTTTGTTCAGTGGGTGGTGACTAACCACGGCCGAAGCCTACCACCAGTAGAGTTGTCACCTGGTTGGCACCACCCAGGGTCACGTGTAGGGTATCTCGAGGGTACTTAATTCTCCTACGGACGAAGGTGACTCGACCCCACAAGGCCCGCCCCTAGTGACTCTGTCCATTCAATTAGAAGCATACCTTTCTTGGCAAGCTCGACTTTGACCTCCTTGGGAATGTGCGGTATGATGTTGCTCTGGCCGGCCACGATACGGCGGCACTTCTTACAGCGGTACACGATGGGGTCGGGCCGCTCGCGGACCAGTCCCGGGTCGGGCTTCACCAGGTCCGCGAATAACTGGGGTAGGATCTTCACTGTGAAATGAATAACGAAACTGTTAGTTAGGGCGCAACCCGATATTTGCCACCTACTCTTGCCTTTTCGCGAGTTATATTGCACGAGCTGCTGTGTCGTTCATTCATAAAAGAGATTAAGAAAAAAAACATGTCACATTTTGGCTGGTCGCAACTCGCAACTAGCTTTGCAAGGCCTGCAGACACTATAAGTTAGTCTCATGTTCGTATGCCTTTTTTAGAATAATGATTTTTTAAAGCAATTTCGATTTTCTGTGCGATTTTAATTTGCAATCATGATAATCACATAACCAGATCTTGAAAAACGAGCAAAATCCGCCGACTAACACTGGGTCAGCGTGGTGGACGGACCCATGCCCAATAGTATTCAATCATTATTTATTAGGTACTCTATAATAATATTTCACTATAGCCTGTAACAACATAATCGTCAGGTGGTTTCCACAAATGTGCGTCTTTTGACCTCCTGAAACTCCAAAGCTAACAAAGTCAAATCATTTATTTCGTATAGGCCTACAGAGGCACTTACAAACTGTAATTTACATTATTTTTTCTTAACTCTACAATCTAATCGGAACGCGACCTCAGCTGAGAAGATCCGGCAAGAAACTCAGTAGGCTTGTATTTCTTTTACTCTTTTTTTTATAGCTATTTATTACAAAAATAAAAAGAACTATAACATAATTAATTACCTTGTTTCAACTTCTGCCCAGCCAACTTCAGTCTAAACTGCTTGAATCTTGGATCATCCTTATTCAGCCCATAACCCATATGCCCAAACAACTTGAGCTGGGCAACAAAGCCAATGTTAGGGCCCACAAACCGGCGCTTGCTCTTAACCAATGCGAATGCTTCCTCATAGCATAAGCCATATTTTTCCATTATGTATGCTATTACGACGGCAGCGGAGCGGGATACGCCAAAGTGACTGTAATAATTATAATGCACAGCCCTCGTATTATACTTTCCTTAATGTAGTTGGTACATGATGTAACAGAAAATGTGGTCATGTCGGCTGACAATGGGGCATACAACATAAACATGTTTGTGTTCCAGTTTTCTGAGCCTACACATTCAGTGTGGAGACCACACAAACCAATAACATAATGCTTGTGTAAAGAACCGATTTTTTTTGTAAGAAATACATGATTCCTAAAGAAGTAAGCAAATATTTCAATTTGTTCAGAGTAGGCCTCATACTAACCAGTGTACTAGTACAATTCCTCCAGCAGCAATAGCCTGTTTAATAAAGACATTGGTGTCCGGCAAGTGAGTGATTAAGTCTTCTTTAGGCACATCTGCCACTGTGAACACAATCAAAACCCATAAGGCTAACATCTCATAATAGTGGTACAAAGTATTAAATAGGTGGTATACCCATTCAACTTACATTTAACATATTGGAATGTTAGATTAATCCTGTCCAGTATGGTCCTCGGGAGGGGTACTACGTCTATAGTGAGGATGTGTGTGATATGCAGATTTTCCAGAGTTTTGTAGTCCCTGGCACATGCCAAATTACCTGAAAAATTTATAAATCTATATTGGAGGAACACTAAATTCAAAAGGCCTATGATTGCCTAGGCTTGCTGCCATGATTATTAGAAAATTGGGAGTGCCAATCCAATACCGTTTGGTGGTTGGCAGACTGGAGAATGGTTATTAAGAAAGGTAGGTTTTGTTTAGGCGGTAAGACATAAATAAAGTTGTTAATAATTTTACATAATATAAGCCCCAAATTCAAAGAATTAAATATATTTATAAAGGCAGGCACTACAAAGATTGTTTAGAGGAAATTTTATACCATTGTAAAGGCACTGTTTGATGGATTGACCTGTAGATAGACCTGCAGTTCGAATTCTCACCTAAGTACAATCCATCATCGATAAGGTCCACGCTGACGTCTAACGTTGTATCAAAGAAATCTTCAGGCGCATGTATCTGAACATCAGCCAACTGCTTAGCCATTTAGACGGAATATACTAATGCACCAACTGAAAATAAACTGTACAATGGTAAACATAACCTTAAATATAGTGTAGGTTTACGAGGTTTCTTCTGTAAAGCACGAGTTACAGACTTTTCAACTAAAAACAACGCACATTAAATCTATGAAACAACGAATGTAAACACGAACCAAGAAAATCAATACTTCATTTTACAACTTCACTGCACTATTTTGTACTATTACAGGTAGGTTCTGAATTCTCTAGAAAATATTAGAACAGCCTACTGCTGTAGTGTTATTTTATGATATACTCTGAGCAATGAAAGTAATCTCATGCTTTTAAAAAAATGGATAGGTAAATAGATTTTTAGAATTCGCCGCGAAACTTAAATTCCTATTTTGACATTTATACATCTCGTTTGACACTTTGAGTTCGACGGATGACGAGATAGGCAACTGCGTTTCGTTTGATGGTTTGAAGCAAGCTCCTTATTTATTATTATTACTGAAGTAGGTATATTATCGAATTTCTATTATGCATAACCCATTGACGTCCATGATACAAGTACGCTAGACTAATGATATCCTTTAAAATGACAGCTATCTATTGTGCCTATTTGAAGCGCCCCCAGCGTGGGGGAAAGGAACTAAATCTGACGTAAAATGCAAATGGCCGTTGTTTTGTTTACATTGTCTCCGTGTTTATAAAGTGATTTTGAAGGTTTAACGCGATTAAACTTGTTTGTTGTGTCGTATTAATATAGTTAATACATAAATAAGTGGTGTTAGTTAATAGGTAAACCATGAAAGAGTGCGTGTTATGCAAAACTCTTTACCAGAAGGGAAGTGGGGTTACATTCCACAAGTAAGTGAATTTACGGCTAATATTCAAGAAATTAAAACTTTTATTGATATTATAGGCACTTAAAAATATGTTACTAATCTTATTTATACGTGATTACAACGCATTTGTCTTTGTAGTATCGGTTTATTATAAACAATAAAATTCAATAGTGCTGTAAAAGTTCCTTGTCGATAAAATTTATCGATATTTTTTCTATCAATATCTTAAATAGATAGAACGTAAAAATCGCCGAAGATAGATTTTTATTATCAAATACATATTATTTTAAAACAATGTTTACTAATTCACAGATTTCCGACTGACAATAGAAGACTAGAATTATGGCTCAAAAACATTGAAAAGCCTAGCTGGCGTCCGAAAAAATATGATTACATCTGTTCAAAACACTTCTCTGATGACTGTTTTATTAAACATAACTCATGTACTACTTTGATGATTTTTATTTTCTATAAATACCTTACCTACTCCATTGCTTCCCAAACAACATTACATTACCTCATTTCTAATAAAAAACGATCCTAATTTAAGTAGGATCTAGCTAGTCACACACCACCCTTTAGTCCGGTTTCGGCTTATCCTAAGATTACCTGACCTACCCATGAGTGATTCGGCTAATCATTATCAGTATTTGCTTCATCTTAGTATTAACCACTCGACTATTTTGGACATTAGCCATTTTTAAAGGAATGGATCATAATTATTTTCATTTTACTGCATGGTTAGGTTTAAGCATAAACATTTTTATCGATGTATCATATCACTGTCCCATCTCTATTATTAGTTCCATTCCCCCTCACTGCCGCTATCAGCGCCAAAATGGCGAAAATCAAATAGGCACACGATAACCGGGCTTATGATTAGTCCAGCGATGTATACCATAGAGGTCAGTGGTATAACCAACTTAAAAAAGAAGAAGGAGGTTCTCAATTGTATTTTTCTTCAAATCCATAGGTAAAAAAGTAGGAAGCATAACCTATTCTACGTCCATAGCATGGGACAGCAGAACAGCTGGAACAACTTTGTGACTGGCTGGTAAGTATCTAAATCCGATTCTGTTTAATTGGTAATTACGAAAAGTCACGTAGTTTCCGCAGAGAAATGGGTGTAGGTACTTTTACTTAATACTATTTATGAATACTAAGTGGTTTGTTGGCAACTTTCTAACATTTTATTTCCTTAAACGCGGACACCCACCCGTTAACCTACTTACCTAGTCACAAATAAAAAAAATAAAACCTATGGTTATAACACTAGTATTTCACAACGGCCACTTCATTGTAATCGTTAGATAGATACCTAATTGGTAGATAAGTAAGTACATTTATGTATTTAGTGACCACAAAGCAAAGCCAAACAAAAAAATAAAACTAACTTATCGCATTCTCTCGCCCAAAAAACTTCTACGGAAAATACATCGTAGGAGCGACCTCCTTTAATTAAAGCGACGTGAAATCTATAATCTTAACTAATACTTATATAACACATTAACAAACATTTATTACAAACATCGAAGATATTGCCAATATGTTGGAATTCACGTAATCTTGCATTTAATTTTTATGCATTAAAGCAACCTTGTGCTTTGAACCCATCGGGTCTAAAATCTTGCGTGACAATTCATAAGCATCTTCTCCTAGAGGTCCTCGGGGTGTAGGAACTCTTGCTGGTGGCTGTTGACATGACCCATTCATTCCACTCCATTCCACTTCTACTCCATTCCACTCCTACCTCAAAATTGGTTTCGTTGGCAGGCGCGGATATAGGGCGGTAGCGGTAACAATTGTTGCTATTGCAAGGGAAGTAACATAAAACTCAATATAATGTTGTATTCCATGGCATCCAAGCTTACAATCTCTGCCTCTTTATAATATTAGTAAGAACTATTTATTACTATCGAATCCGTGATATTATTACTATAATTTTTAAAGTTCCATTACATCCTCCGCCGGGGCGAGCAAATGAGGCATTTTAAAAACATAATCAATAACTTTTTACATAGATTTGCGTGGCCAAGCATAGGGCAAACATTGTCGCTATTGGCAATACGTGAGTCTTCACGTAATCCGCTTTCATTATATATTTGGCAAGCGACCTTGTACTTCGTTGGCAATGTTACTTAACGCAGCTAAAATGAGTGACTCAACACTTTACATTCTTGCGGATGTCTGATATGAAATCGAATGAGGAAATATGCTACAAAAAACCATGGCACCTATGGTAAAAGGTGAAATATCTATGACGAATTGTCTTTGTCTTTGTGTTAAAAGTCGCTGCAAGTTGAAAATGTATAATCCAATACATAACTCATAAAAATCAATTTTCTTGACAGTATTTTAAGGACAGCACTGCATCTTTACTGGATCCAGTATAGACATTTTGCTGCACACTGCTTCAGTGATGTATTTTAGTTGGTATTGTTTTTTTAATTGCATATATAGATACTTAGTTACCTACTATCAATGAAACAAATTAAAAAAAAATGACAACAAATCAGACTCAAAAGTCGACAGTATTGCTTATGCCAAACTTTAATAACCCATATCATTAAAAATATGTAGATACTTACCTATTTAGAAAATTATTTCACCGTATGTCAAAAAATAATAAGTACTTATTTAAGATATTGATTTCTTATATTTACGCGAATACAACACATTGAAATGAAAATAATGTTAGGGATTTTAGCGCGTTTATTTTATGTTTTTACGATCCCGACTTTTCGGCTGCTTTACAGCACCATGGTCACTAGAGGACTGAAATGTTTGCCGTCCTAGTGTTGACACTAGGGACTAGAGACACAGATTAGTGTCATTTTAATACTTACTTAATATTTAATAGTGCATCTTAATAATACCTTCCTAGTCAAACACCCTGTTAGGCTGTGTCCCCAGTCGGCAAACTGTCAGCGGCCGACTGAGTTAGCGGCGTATCGGTTTAGTACGCCATTCCATATATTTGAAATGGAGTGTTCACAGTTTGCTAGTTTGCGCTCACTCTACGCAGTTTGCTGTGTTGCGCGCGCCGATTGATTCAGTGAGCGGCCGACTCACAGAAAAACCGGTTCCAGTCGGCGGCGGCGATATGCTTGTTCGCCGGGAGTAGTGAGTCCGTTTGCCGCAAACTGTCATTTGGACAGTTGACAGTGAAAATTCAGTCGGTCGGTCGACCTAAATAAGCGGCTAACACATAACAGTTTGCTTGCGACGCACGCAAATTGATCTGAGTTTGCAGCTAACTCGAATTTCAGTTCGCCACAAATTTGCGGCTCACTCAGTCAGCCGCTAACAGTTTGCCTACTGGGGACACAGCCTTAGTAGGCACATAACGTTACCGTTACCATGACTCGTACACCTGTTACCTACATAGGTATAATACGTGACCTCATAGAAAGTACTTTTTATTTCACGCGAGAGACGCGTATCAGATGAAAGTTCTGGGATCTATTGTGTTGCTCTTGCGCAATTCAAATGTATTGTATTGAAAGATTTGCGTCTCATAAAATATTCTTGCTACAACTTGTTGTATGTAACTGCTTTTTCGCGACTGTGCTCACGATTTGTCATTGTTTTCAGTCGAAGCTTACAACAAACGTAGGTACAGTCGACGAAGAAAGTTCGTTATCAGTTTTGACAACAATTCGTATTAGATTAAAATATCACTATGGTTGAGATATATAATACGCCTGAACCTGCGTCACTAGAAACCACGAAGAGTCTAACCCAGAAAATATACTAATCTTTAAAAATAAAGAAAGATCATACAAAGCGCTCTTTAAAGCGTAGACAGAAAGTAATTTTATCTATTCAGCTGGGTAAACGTCATGTTCATCTTTCTTTACGAAATGAAATGCGATGAAATAAAATGGATATGAATATGGCCTCACTCACAACTTAGCGGGTATTTTGCCAATGTCAAGTAATTAATAAATAAAAATAAATGAATAAATATCGCCATACGAACACACCAACTAGGTATACGGTCCCACTTTAAGCAACGCTTGTGTTATGGGTACCGTACAATGGACTGAGGGCGAACTCAGTATATAATACTTATATACATATGAATCAATTTAAATCCTTGGTATCGCAAAGGATTTAAAAACACGACACAATAACTAAGATTTCCCTCTTCTCAGTAAGACCCCTTGTCACTGTGTTTGGTGTCGTAGGTTCTTCGCGAACATGGCCGATTTACGATCCATTTAGGGAGGCAACTACTAATAAAAGTATTTTTGTCACAATGTTTATATCAATCCGTAAATCTTTTTTTTTTTTTTTTTTTACATGTGGAAATGCGTTACGCATCCCCTCATGCCCCGGGGGGGACGAGAGGGGTATGTGGGACTCCCCGGCGGCGGCCGGTATACCCACTAAAACCACATGGTGAAATCCTCACGGTCGCTTGTGCCGGGGACACGGGAACGCTTGCGCATACTTCCGCGAACCCCGACGCGACTGCGGCCTTTCGGCCTCGTCCAGGCCTTGCGGCCAGGCGCTGTGTCGGACCACCAAACACAGCGCCGATCCTCACGAGCCCGGAGTGGTACGGCGAACTCCCCCGAGTCCGCCGCCCGGGGCTCAGCGCCGACCGCCTGCCACACCAGCTGGCGGTCAGCAGTCCTCCCGGGTGACAGCAAGCTGCCCCCCGGTCGGCCTCTTCACCCGAAAGGGTGGAAGGTGGGTCCGCCGCGTCCAAGCACAAGGCCCGGTCGCGGCCCCCCTCCCTTTCCTCACGCCCCTTGCGGGGCCGAGGGGTGGGCCCGCCGCTACTCACGCAGCCTCCCTCCCCTCCACGAGGTGGGTCCGCAGCGTCCAGGCCGAAGCCCGGTCGCGCTCCCCCTCCCCATATGTCCCCATAAGGGTGGGTCCGCCGCGTCCAGGCTGAGGCCCGGTCGCAGCCCCCCTCCCTTCCGCTACCCCTTGCGGGGCTGCCCGAGTGGTGGGTCCGCCGCGTCCAAGCACGAGACCCAGAACCACGGCCTCCCTCCTCCCGGGCGTCCTCCACGAGGTGGGTCCGCAGCGTCCAGGCCGAAGCCCGGTCGCGCTCCCCCTCCCCATATGTCCCCAATAGGGTGGGTACGCCGCGTCCGAGCACAAGGCCCGGTCGTGGCCCCCCTCCCTCCCTCTACCCCTTGCGGGGCTGCCCGAGTGGTGGGTCCGCCGCGTCCAAGCACGAGACCCAGAACCACGACCCCCCTCCTCCCGGGCATCCTCCGAGGGGTGGGCCCGCCGCTTCCTCACGCAGCCTCCCTCCCCTCCACGAGGTGGGTCCGCAGCGTCCAGGCCGAAGCCCGGTCGCGCTCCCCCTCCCCATATGTCCCCACGCCAGACTATTAGCCATCGCCGACAATAACCCAGGACAACCTGGAAAATTATCGACGATACCCAGGGTGCACCGGCCCCTCCCATTGTCGTTCCCACAGGCGAACCCGATGGGACTGGCAATGGGAGCAGGCACACGAGGAGGTTGTCTGACCGCGCCACCCCAATCCGTAAATCTAGATCAACCACATGACCGTTGGCTTTCTATATTCGACCTTGGATTATCACATATTCAACGTATTATTTATAGATGGGGAAGTTCCGATAAACTTTTACTTATGAGTCTCATGGCCCAATCCACGTCCATTATCGTCAAATGAAATAAAAAAACCATCAAAGTCAAAGTCAAATCGTTTATTTCGTATAGGCCTACGGGGGCACTTACAAATTGTCATTACATTTTTTTTTCTTAACTCTACAACCCGATCGGAACGCGACCTCAACTGAGAAGATCCGGCAAGAAACTCAGCGGGCTTGTCTTTTTTTTTAAATTCATTCTTTTTACAAAATAAAATAAAAAGTAAGCTCCAGTGTGTTGCCATGCGAGGCGCACACACGCTACGCTTTAACATTATAGATATTGATATCACGCCTGTTTTCCCCGGCGTGGTGCACAGCAGTACACCAACATTTGACTGATGGTATTATGCCCAATGTGAGAGGAACAAGTATTTTGCCATTTAACAGGTACACTCAAAACTTCATACGGTTTCAAAAAACGTGGGTCTACCATGCAGAAAATTTAATCGAATATTGAAATTGGATTCCCACCTTAAATCTAAAAATCCCAAGGAACCAACTTAGCTAATTATAAAAAGAGGTTACCTACCAAATAAGTATACGACTGTCAAAATTAATTAGCACTTACTCAGCATAGACAATGAAGCCTGTGAAGAACACTTGACTGCATTTCACATGTAAGCTGCAATCCGTCAACTGCCTGGTACCTTGATGTGCAATTTAATCTTTCTATTGTTATGTATGATGTATACATCTATGTTCCTAATATAATAACTATGTACCGAATACCTAAGTACATAGTTATTATATGTATGAATTGTCTCCACGCTGTCCAATTCCGCTTTAGATATAACTCTTGTAGCTATGCTGCATAGAATTTATATAAAGTTATTTATGCGAGAATAATTATCATACAATATTGGAACTTTAAACGTATAAATAAATCAACTGTATCATCCAAGTATCTACATAAAATGCATCAATTAACGCTTTACTGTGATCTCAATAAACCGTATTCATAATAAACAATGGTCTCGTGTGAACGACGCCACATTTTTGCGTCTAGTTAAACTATTATGTCAGATGTGTCTGTGCGTTCCCACCGCGTGCCTCCCTGCTGGCATAGTTGAGAAATCGAATGAACACACAATACTTACATAACTGTTATAGTTTAATTTTGTTACGCTTGTGTACATGTTTATGGATTCGTTCATCGTTCACAAAGATAATCTTACGCCAACACAGAGGAAACATAAGAGGCATTCGATGTCTGCTGTGAGCATAATGAAAAAGATCAGATGCATGGAAAGGGTGACTAATGAGATGTATTAAAGATCGTTAATGAACGACATAGACAACGACGTCATGGAACGATACAAAATAGAGGTGGGAAGAATCTTATGATAGACCTCTGACCCGATATGATACACTCATAAAGAACATCTTAGGAGAGGAGCTAGAATGAAAATGTGGACGAGGAAGACCAAGAATATTAAGCTGCATGAGTCAGATAAAAGAAAAGATCGACGTCATGCCATGTATGGAGGTGAAAGAGGCTGCTCTAGATAAAGGCAAGTGGAAAGAGCATCATCAGCTACTAAAGCGTGTACTGCGCCTTAAGTTAGAAGAAGAAGTAAGTACTTTAATTATAGGTACGCCCAAGTAAATAGGTTGGTAGGCTCTTAGTTACGACTAATAAAAGTGGTCAAAGCGCAATCCATTGTTTTTTACTAGGATGCCCAATATTATTCTTTCAGGCCATTAACACGTTTTAATAGCATTAAAAAATACTTGTCAAGGAAGTTTAAATTGTAAGATCGTACATAATGTGTGTATAATGATGTCATTGCCGGCAGTACGTGAAGCATTTCTGGTTACCATCAGTTTCGCAAAGGGCCATTGTCCTATTGTTGTTCGTACGTTGGCCGTTCCAAATCATTTCCCTTCCGTGAAAGCCTACGAGTTAGCGGCAATTATAACCATGGAATAAATACAGCCTAGCCTAGTGTTGTTTTACAGGCAATTTTAAACATACCTTCTTGGCATTTCGTTTCTAAAAATGTAGTTAAAATATCTGTATTTCAAGCAATATCATCAATTCAATAATACTTTTAATTGGTTCCCCATTATTATTATTGCCGACCTGATTAGAGCAGTTGGTAGTGACCCTACTTTCTGCGCTGTGGTTCTCTGGTTCCAATCCTGGTAGAGACAATCTTTGTGTGATGAGCAAGAATGTTTGTACCCGAGTCATGGATGTTTTATATCTATATAAGTATTATATACTGAGTTCGCCCTTCTATTGTACGGTACCCATAATACAAGCGCTGCTTAGTGCGGGACTGTATAGTTGGTGTGTTCGTCTGGCGATATTATTATTAGATTACAAAAAAAACCTATTTTCTTATATTCACTCCATTTATTTTTAAATAAAGTCTCGTTTGAATAAAAAAATGATTTAATAGCGTACGAACTGACAACAGATTTATATATTAGAAGAGTTAATGGTTAGCTATTAGGTAAGCGTTACGAATGTGCTATAACAGGTTTAAGATGAAACCACCAAAGTGTAACCAAAGTTCTTAAACCACTGACAGTGACGGCACATCTGTGATGGATCGCATCACAATTATGACACCATATCCGCATAAATGTTGCAGTGATGATATTCAGAGCGCGAATTTAAGCCTCCCTGTGATTCATTGATGACCATAAATTGTTGAAACATTTGCGCTAACTATATTACGTATAAATCATATGTGTTTTTTGTGGTGTTACAAAATCCACATACTTGTTTAGAAGTTCAGACGTAACTTTGCCACTAGCGAAGTGTAGCCACTTCAAAGCATTTGTAGTAAATGTTACCACATACAAAACTTTTTGCCCAGTAGTAAATGGTCCGGCATAGACTAAGAAGTATTTTTTCTGATGTTTGCTACTTGTTTTTTTGGTTTCACTTGTAGTGCACGCCGTGTATTGTCTGAATATTCTAATTATATTTAGCCAATGTTTTTAAAGAAGATATATACTTATTACATGTTATAATTCAGTTTTAGATAACAATTATTGTAAGTAGGCACCGAGGGTTCCGGGTTCGAAGTGTTATAGGGCAGTCTATGTAATGATCGCGCATGGTTGTAGTTTGTAATATTCATATTTTGAAACTGTAATGTAATGGACCTTTCATAAAGGAAAATATCGTCAATTCTGCATGTATGCTGTATACTTATAACGCACATATTTTTTTTTATAATCTGTGCATTTTTTCTTCACCATAACTTAGCGCCGAAGACCAATCAGAGTTTAGCACTTATATTTGGGGCCGATAAGACGTATAATTTACAAGCTTTAACAACACTCCCGTCACCGAAACACCGTGTTTTCTCGTAGTGTTACATAACTTCGTGGGGCTTATTCCGTTACACATTTCGCAATGACGTTTCATTCTGATTCGTGGAACTGTTAATGAACATTTCTAATTGCAGTGAGATTTTTACCTGTTTCCAGATCATATACATAAAATAAAATAAAATGTAAGTTATTTGTAATGTATATTTATGTAGGTAATGTGTCAATTTATCAAATGCATCAAGGCTATCAAACTATTTGTTAAGAATTGAGCTTACATTACAAAGTACATCTTTTCTGTAATATGGTTTGAAATCGCATTGAAATGGATTATAACTAACTGTGTACTTGTACTTCATAGTGTACGTATAGATACAGTTTGTATGGAGAATTGAATAGCGCCTAGAGCGGGCGGTATCTAAATCTTTCAATTCTCCATACAGATCTACAGTCTTATACGTAAACTATAAAGTATGCGGTTAGCTTACGAATAATCTCGCACTTGACGTACAGTAGTCCGTCAAGTTAATGTGGTAACCGTAAAAGTTCTAGTGCTTGCAAGGTTAGCGCTGACACGATAACCCAGATATCAGCTTGCCCAACATTAGATAAATTATGATAACAACATTTTGCAATGATGATTCATTACATGCGTTCGCAATAATTTAATTTAACTTTCGGTTTTTGTTGCATTTTTTTTTAAAGAATTCAATTGAAATAAAATCTCTGTACAATGTTATCTATGGTTCAACTGTTTGGGCGGGTTTTATTAATTCAACATTTCATTAGTATTAATGACATAGTTACGTATTTTTAAACTGAACTGTGCATGAAAGGAGCCTTCCCAAGCGCTGTTATTTGACTCTGAGTATGTAAGTTTCCAGGTCAGATGCACACCACGGGCAATCTTCAAGCTGTCCATTAGCTAACATTCTCTTGATCCTCTCATCACGATGACAGAAATAATTTTGCCATAGACACGATAAGAGGAAGATTAGAACAATATCTTTGGACATACTGCAGTCCATTAAATAGCTCTCCGTCTCTTTTCCGGGCAGCTCCAGTAGTAGTCAAGTTCTACACAGCTCCAGTCCGCTTTGCCCCACTCTACTTAAATAAAGTATCAACCACCAAGATAACGACTAACGAACTAATTATAATTACCTACACTATGTCATAATTGATAGAACTAGGCGATACTTGGCGGAAATCCATTGTTAAACAAATGGGAAAGGAGGAACCCGCCACTGAGCCTCGGCTTGTCAACTTTTCCAATTATAAACCAAACAAGTTGATCGATAATTAAAGAAGCCAGCAACACCGAACTCCTCTAAGATGTAGTCGAGAAACTATCTATCACGAGTGACGGGACCCCAATTAATTCGCTTCGTTTCGCGGAGAATTTTTTTTTATTTTTTTTTTTTATTACATTATAGGCAAGTATTTCATCTCAATCTCACCTGATGGTAAGTGACGATGAGATCTATGATGGAGCATACTTGCCTAGGTAGGAAGGCGGCAGTAGATCGAGACGCAACTGATCTGACCCGCCATCCATGAATGGCAACACCGAACATCATGCCGGAACACGGCTAGGCCGCTTGGCGACATGGCTTTGTTCAGTGGGTGGTGACTAGCCACGGCCGAAGCCTACCACCAGTAGAGTTGTCACCTGGTTGGCACCACCCAGGGTCACGTGTAGGGTATCTCGAGGGTACTTAATTCTCCTACGGACGAAGGTGACTCGACCCCAAATTTCATTTTAATTGGGGTCCCGTCACTCGTGATGGACAGTTGACAAGCCGAGGGTCCGTGGTGGGTTCCTCTTTCCCCATTTGTTTTATACTATGTCAATATAATGATATTAATAACAATATTTAATTACAATGTTTACCACTGTTAATGTCATTATAATATTAGCGAATGTCTATTACCATCACGTTGTTAAATAGACCACAGTTGTTTTGAGCGGTCAGCATCGCCGCCCTACAAGGATGCGGCGAGTGGCGCTGCGGGGCGTGCGCACGCGCAGCCGACAGTGAAAGTAAGTGCCGCGGTGCCTTCGTAACGCCGTTATGTCACAGCCTACGTCCCAGCCGCCACCAGTCGCGCCCCGACATCGCCGCCGCGCGCACTTTACAAACTAAAAAAAAACCTTTCGAATCCGAGTGTTACCAGCATGTGCGTGTAAAAAAAGACGAATTTTTATATTTCAAAAATGTCTCCCCTAGTGATAATTATATTTAGTGCTGTAGTTTTAGTTAATTCTAGTGAACTACAAACGAACGAGAGTAAAGAGAGTGCGCGAGAGGAGAAACTGCGAAGTGCTTTAATCGACGCATTTCAGAGTATCAAAAAGGTATCGGCGAAAGGCGGCATCGACGACGAGAGCCCACTCAACTCCGACCTGATTGGCTCGCTGATACCCCCGAACTCGAGCCGAGACCAGAAACCAACGACTGAAGAATCCTTCGACCTGTTCTCGGACGACGATGGACTTTCCTTCGCTGAGTTCAGTGACGTCAAGACCGAGAATAAGCAATCGAGCACGGAGAAGTCTCACAATGTGCAGCACATAGTGAAAACGACTAAACAAGTGGAGAAAACCACTTCGAAACCGAATAAAGACGTATTGAGTAAACTGACAGACTCCATAAGGAACACTGTGAACGAATCTAGAAATGTGAGAAGAGAGAGTAGGAATACCACGGAGTTGTTGGGCATGGATAATATGTTGCAGTTGTTTGACTCCGAAATCCTGGTGAAGCAGTGGGACGAGCTGCAGAAAGTTATTAGTGGAGAGTGCAGAGCCCATATGCAGGAGTATGTCGGGGGATTAAAGGAAAAGCAGCTTTGGGCTTTGAAAAGTAAGTTGTTTTTGTTAAAACTATAAAAATTGCACAAGGGATCAAAGTAATTTAACGGATTAATTCAAATCTCGAAATTTAAACTATCGTTTGTTTTTTTCAACCAGTGTGACCTGTCGCAATTTTTTTCTTATATTTGTTTATTAATTTATGATATAGGTACTTAATAGCCTTCTGTCTAATGACACAACATAATTTAACAGGACATAATGCAAATAATAAATTAAAGTCGAGAGTGAACAGGTACTTTCTAGGCAAGCATGCTCCATCGTAGATCTCATCGTCACTTACCATCAGGTGAGATCGAGATCAAATACTTGCCTATAAAGTAATAAAAAAAATTGCGCGTTACGTAAATCCGAATGCCTTTTTTTAATGTTAAAGCTTTTCACTTTTTAATCTAAATATTTTAGTACTCGGCAACTTTCAAAATATGTATGATGAAAGTGTTGCCATAATTAACTAATTACTTGGTAGCTAAATAATTACGCCGAAACGTTCTTACGCGATAGGTATGAATAATTCGTCTGTGTACATTTTTTTTTTTTTCATTGACAGTTCAATATTTTGACTACAGCATTATCGATAAGTAGCCTAAATAACTTTACATCAACATAAAACGTGTCCCAACGTTCATTCTTAGCTATTTTTTCTGGTTGCGTAATGTCTTTCAAACCGAAATCCGGTATCTAGGTCACTAGCGCCACCGGCGACGTTAATAACATCAAAACAGTTTGTTTACTTGCACAATAGATTTCTTTTTCTCTACACTCTTGAACAACCAACACAATCAAGTTTAAACACGATCAATAGAAAATACACGCTATTCTGATATGTTAAAGTTTGAAATGGTATCGTTAATAAGGATAACATGAGTGGTGGCGAAATTGCGGTTCCAACGGTGATTTCAGTTAGAAAAAACATCTAGATCTCTCCCGGCGGACTAGGTAATTACTTTGTGGTACGTTAACGAGCGTCTCCCTTCCAGTACTTACTCAATGTATGTGACTCATTACTGGACAGCCCTTGCTTCACTAACCTGCCTTCGTATACTAAGTGTACTAAGTAGGCTGGTATCTCTTCATCTTTCTCAACGGAACCAATACGGCTGAGGTGTTTTATTTTAATGCCTCGTACGACAAAAGAATTATAAAAATGTGAGTTATTCTATTGAGACTTAACTGATTTGAAGGTTTATGTATTCTACAAAATATGTGAGGCCATCGTCTATAATAAATACATAAACCACACATTCCTGTACTTATAATATTTGTCTAATAGTTTAAACACGAGTGTTTAAGCGTCGGAGTCAATTAGAAGTGTTTGTGCGGACGTGGGCATTATGCTATGCCCATCAATCTTACTTACTACTAGCTGTTGCCCGCGATTTCGTCCGCGTGGTATTTAACAAAGACAACCGTTGACAACAGCCTGCTCGCATGTTCTGAGCCCGCGGGACGCATTGCAGGTTGTTGCTATCAAACTTAATCAGGCGCTGCGCTGCAACATTGGTTTTAATTTTTTTTCGTGAGATCCTATTTTTTTTTTCTAAAATAAAAGTAGCCTAAGTTACTCCTTGTTACATCTGCTATCTGCCAGTGAAAGTCCCGTCCCGTCAAAATTGGTCCAGCCATTTCAGAGATTACCCGGAACAAACAGACAGACAGACAGACAGACAGACAAAAATTGTAAAAAATGTTGTTTCGGTATAGGTAACGTGTATACATCCAAATGCACTTAGTAAAAAGCGGTTATTTTAATATTACAAACAGACACTCCAATTTTATTTATATGTATGTATAGATAAGCATTTACCCGCGGTCCCACCCGTTATAACATCAAGGATAGCTTAAGTGTCTTTCCTGGTTATTATATCAGGCTTTACGCCCGATATTTCAGCAGTAATTAATTAATACACCGATTCGAATATTAACGTCTTTATGTATCACAATCAAAAACTACCAAGACTGTGGCTAAGTCGATCCCATAACCACAGAATAAAATAACATTTGTCAGATATGACACAGGTTTTACCTAACTCAGTATCAAATTGCATTCACACCCATTCTGCTACAGGAAGAAACATCTCTTAATATTTCTTACTGTACTGTTGCAACGGTTACTCTTCTAGCGAGAATACCGCGTTGGAACACTTCACACACATATCATAAATTCACAATTTACTATCAATTTATTAGGCGTATAATTATTATGTTTGCGTCCTTCTATAAATAATATACTGTCAAAAAGTACACTTTATGATTCTATTCCAAATCCGCCTTAAGACGTAAGTACATCTTCTAACGGATATAACAAACTTATGACCATTATTTAAAAATAACTCCATAAATATTTAACAATAATAATTATTCCAGTTTGAGTGACAAATAAAATATGAATTCATAAAATTGTACCATCATTTAAAAAATACCGTGACACGCAATACACCATCTAAATAACACGGATGTGCCAGCTATATTTTTTTATTAAATCAATTGCAAATATTTAAATAAGTTGATTATATTAAGTTTTTTTTAATTTAATTTATATATATATTCTAGTATTGGTAGTTTTAGTTATACATTGTGTAAAAAGCAGATATTATCTTCAAATAATGTTGAATACATAATCAAACAGACAACAAAAGATAAACCGAAGACTTATTTATATAATCTAAGCCCAACATATTGTTTGTGTTACGTTTAAGTCTTATTTAAACACCAAATTATTATTAATATATTACTGACGGAAAAAATCTCGAACGCTACTCAAATATTAAGTCAAAATTAAACAGCCAAATGGCTTTGTTTATTTCTACAGCATTGAGTACCGACGTTGTGTTCAATATTAAGAACGCACAGCGCGGTGCTCGTGTCGATAACCATAACATAACATTACTCTATTACCGACCTTCGATTGAATTTCTACAAACAGTTTCCCAACGGCCACGATGGGTTTGGCAATTGCCCTTGCGCTTATGTAACTAAAACTTACCGTCAGAGTTGACACTAATCAGTTAAAAATAATACAAAAAAATAACCGCTAGGGATTTATAATATTTATTTCGGACGTAGGCCCGTTAAAGCTAGTATTACAAACACACTTACATCTTGATTTCTTATATTAACGCGAATACTACACATTGAAATAAATAAACTAGCGTAGATCGGACCGCAAACAACGACTTAATATGAGGTTACCCCAATTCAAACAATGATGCCAGGACGTCTAACACCTCAGTCCTCCCGTGACCATGGCTGCCGTAAAGCAGCCGTAAAAAACATAAAATAAACGCGATAAAATCTGTAAAATTTGTTTTATTTCAACACTTATATCTACTGTTAGTAAAAACAGAAACAGATAAGTTGGTTCTGTTAAGTTTAACTTCATGGTACCATAACCGTGTTACCATACAGCTGATCAGACGCTTTCATATCTCGGAAATGCCGTCGAACAATCGTTTTGCTTACAAGCCATTGCGCAAGTACATAATGACTTAGCGCTTTGGTGTATCTCCCTGATGTAAACCCCTCATATAATATGAAGCTGGAGTGCGTCCAAGGAGGCTGCGGTGATCTTGCAGGCCAAGAGTTATGGATGATTGATATCTATGTGTATAGGTTCTGTGGGATTTCCCCCAGTCCATTGCATGGTATGGTACCCATAATACAAGCGTTGCTTAGTTTGGAACCGTACAGTCGTGTTGTTCGTGTCCGTTTGATATTATATATTAATTATTTCTACATCTGCGCAACTTATATTTGTCATGATGGAAAACATATTACATCACACACTATTAAGTAATACTTATATATATTAGACAGAATGTGACCAAATATTACTTAATTTTTGTAGTCAGAGATAATTATTTTGGGGTATAAAGATTAATCAGATGCAATCATCTATTGTGCCACAGTAATTATGTGATGAATGAGACGATGCGCGCGCGCACCAGTGTTGTTATTAGCTGCGCTTATATCTTCCTTCTTATCAAATGTGTGCTAGACTGACACATAAAAAACACATAGTAATATAATTGCAATCACCTGTATGCCTACAAAAAAACCGAGCGGCAACGCACGATCGTCAGTATTTAAAAAATGCACCATTAAGCCGGTAATCCACGCCGGGGTAGGCAGAGGTACACTGCAGTGCGCCCACATTTCGTCGATCGTGTGTGGTCCCACAAAAGATATTTCCATTTATAAAACCAATCACACATTACCATGACGACCTTGACCCCAAACGCGGTGTCAGCGGACCGCAAATCTTCGTAATTATCATGGCATGCACACGCGCATGCGCGTGGGAACGCGCGACGACTGCATCTGCATACATCTGCCAACGTATCTGATAACGTGGCCCCTGTAGGCACACCCGGGGTACAGGCGACCGTGAACGACTGCATCTGTATATATCTGCTAACATATTTGATAATGTGGCCCCTGTAGGTACACCCGGGGTACGGGCAACCGTGACCGGAGGATACATATTATTTTTCACGCAATTTATTTTACATGAAAGCCCATACGACCCGATTAACGCAGTTGGTAGTGACCCTGCTTTCTGCGCCGAGGGTCCCGGATTTGAATCCTGGTATGGACAATTTTTGTATGTTGAGAACGAAAGTTTGTAACCTATATATATTAACCTATATATAAACTATATATATTTTATATACTGAGTTCGCCCTCAGTCCATTGTACGGTACCCATAATACAAGCGCTGCTTAGTGTGGGGCCGTATAGTTGGTGTTGGGTAATTTGATTGATATGATAGAGAGTGGACTGTATAGGAAGGTTGTTATGGTAGATTGGATGAAAAAGGTAAACTCACCGGCGTATGATGAATGGCAGCCTCGTTGTTCGAGCTGTATTTGATGTCCACACACAACACACGGGAATTCACAAGCACTATGTTAGTTTGTTATGCCGGCCGGCTGCTTTAGTATTGTTCAATTTATGCGCGTGCGTCTTATGAGCGGCTAATCACTGTTTTTTGTTTGTTTATGTTCAAGAGAGTGACTTATGCACCCGCAGCTCATGCGCCATGGACGATAGTGATGGGAAAGTGAAATAGGGAGGTGACATTTGGAATGGAATGAATGGAACGGAATCGAATCGATATTATTATGATTGATAAATATGAATAGGGCTTTAACATTCCTCCCCCCCGCTGGCAGATTGAGCCAGAAAATATACGACACTCCACAAAATGTTAATGATAACCTTCAGCTAATGATGCATAAAGAATAATGATAATTGTGGAATATTATGATATATGATTTATATATATATAATAGACATGTATGATTGTTAAATGATTGAATATTACTGAATGAATGAATTAATGTGAATTAAATAAATGTAGGTTAGTCACATCCGTGAGGTATGGGACATAACTTCACAAGTGGTCGGCTAATTACACCCTGTGCCGTTCTGATCGAGGCGGCTCGAGGTATACCATCGCGTCCGGGAAATAGTTCTATGATACGACCAAATCGCCAGTGTAGTGGATGACATGATTCATCTTTTATGATCACAACTTGATCTTTATGAACTTCGCGTGATGATTGATTCCATTTCAAACGTTGTGATAAGGTTGTTAAATACTCAAGGTGCCATCGAGACCAAAAATGTTGATGCATTTGTTGTAATAATTGCCAACGAGTCAGTCTGTTTGTTTTTACGTCCGTGTAATTGGGTGATGGCACTGTTGTTAAAGGTGCTAATGTCAAAAAGTGACCAGGGGTAAGTACTGATAAATCGTTAGGATCTGAACTAACTGGACACAACGGTCTTGAATTAAGTATTGACTCGACTTGTATTAAAAGAGTGTTAAGTTCTTCGTATGTTAATGTTTGTGTTCCAATTACGCGATACAAATGTGTTTTGACGGCCTTAACCCCGGCTTCCCAAAGTCCACCAAAGTGTGGTGCTCCAGGAGGATTGAACTTGAATTCAATGCGCTCAGTCTCGCAGGCTGAACGCATGATGTCTGCTAATTGAGTCTGTGCACCCTTGAAATTGGTGCCACAGTCTGAATGAATTGTGTTACATCTACCTCTACGTGCAATGAACCTACGTAAGGCCGCTAAAAAGGCTTCAGTTGATAAGTCAGAGGCAAGCTCTAGATGAAGTGCCTTTGTCGTGAAGCACACGAACAAACACAAATATGCTTTCATAGTACGTGTTCCTCTATGACGATGAAATGTTATGTTAAAAGGACCTGCGTAGTCGCATCCTACTGATTGAAACGCTTTAAGTTGGGTGATACGCGCTTTTGGTAGATCGGCCATCTTAGGCTCGACAGCAATAGGTTTAATGCGGAAACAACGAAAGCAATTTGATAAGATGTGCCTTATAGCACGCTTTGATGATAGTATCCAAAAGTTTTGAATTAATAAGTACTGCATGGTCTGTAAACCAGGATGAAAATGTTCGTTGTGTACGCATTGAATAATAAGGTTTGTTAAGCGATGTTTACGTGGTAGTAGCGCAGGATGTTTTGTGTTGAAATCGAGACCAGAACGTGCTAATCTTCCACCTACGCGTAAAATACCTGTGTCATCAAGAAAAGGGCTAAGCTTTCGAAAAGATTTAGGCAGAACTTTGCCTGATGATAAGGCTTTGATCTCATCAGCGAACTCGGATCGCTGTACATGTTTGACAAGAATCATAAGAGCTTCATTGAGTTCATGCTCTGTGAAATGAATTGATTGATTATGTTTATGGTGAAGGAATCTCTTACAATATGCTATTATACGTTGAATTTTACGCAATGATGAAAACTTGTTAATAAGTGTATCAATTGTATTAATATCTATAATAATCGTTAAAACTGTACTCCGCAATTCGCACGTGACTTCAGAAGGAGTTTCACACGGTACGTTTGTTTTGGAAGGCCAGTGTTGCTCGTCCAGAGCCAACCATTCGGGCCCAGACCACCAAAGACTATGATGGATGAGGTCATCTGGGGTTAGCCCGCGACTTGCGCAGTCAGCTGGATTGCTGTTACCAGGCACATGTTTCCAGGCAGCAGTGGGAATTTTGCGTTGAATGTTAGCAACACGATTACCGACGTATGCTTTGAAATCGGTAGATTTAGATTTGATCCACGCCAGAGTAATCATGGAATCACTCCAGGTATGTATGCTATCAATGTTAATTATATTTGAATATATGTTTATGATATAGTGTAAGAGATCTGCTAATAACGAAGCAGCGCACAGCTCAAGCCTCGGCAATGTTCGACGCTTGGTTGGAGAAACTCGTGATCTAGCACTCACAAGTGCGACATGCCGCTGATTATTATGGTCAGTGGAACGAAGGTAAACTACAGCTGCATACCCTGCTTCGCTCGCATCACAAAACCCGTGTAATTGATATGATGTTGTATTATCACGTGTGATACGTCGGGGTATATGCAATTGCGCTAAGTTTGTTAGCTGCCGTGTATACCTTATCCAAATTTGATTTATATCTTCTGGTACAGGTTCATCCCAAGATGTACCAAGAAGCCAAAGACGTTGAATTAAAAACTTTACAAGAAATGTTAATGGGGTCAATAGCCCAATAGGATCGTAAATCCGGGCCAGCTCAGAGAGCATAGTACGTTTGGTACATTCACGTGGGGTTTGATTGACTTGATAAGTGAATATGTCATGTTTCGCATTCCAAGCTAAGCCGAGAACCTTTACAAAATTGCTATCGCTATCGAATGTTAAATCAGGTACTGCTCTATGATCTACTGGTACGTTATTTAGAATAGCCGCATGGTTGCTGGACCACTTACGCAACTCAAATCTCCCAGCGGACATGATTCCGATGAGTTCCCTCTGTATGTTAAGGGCTTGATCTACTGTCTCACAGCCGGTGACGACGTCATCAACGTACAGGTCGTTTAATAATATGTTTGATGCAGCTGGGAAGGAATCCTTCTCATCCTGTGATAGCTGTTGCATAGTGCGAATGGCTAGGAATGGAGCTGATGATACTCCGAATGTTACACGGTTGAGACGATACTCTTGTATAGGTTCTTGAGGCGAGCATCGAAATAAGATGCGCTGATAATCGGTATGATCTTGTTTAATGATGATTTGACGATACATCTGACGAACATCAGCTGATAACACGATGGAATGGAGCCGAAAACGAAGAATGATGTCGTTGATGTCTGCTTGTAGCTTACTCCCAGTGAATAATGTATCATTCAAGGACACACCTTGTTTGTCCTTGGCAGAGGCGTCATAAACGACTCGCATTTTAGTTGATAGGCTGCTTGGTTTCAAAACAGCATGATGTGGGATGTAATAGGCAGTTAAAGACTGATACTGCTCTGATGGAACGGCTTCCATATGATTGTTTGATAAATACTCCAACATATGAGCTTTGTACTGGTCACCGAATGAAGGATTTTGATTAAGACGCTTTTCAAGTTGATTAAAACGTCGAAGTGCGATAGAATATGAATCGCTGAATGTCGGTTCCGAGTCTTTGAATGGGAGCTGAACGATGTAACGACCGTCAGCATCACGTTGATGAGTTGATTGATAGATATTTTCACATTGAATATCATCTGCAGACTGCAGTGACTTTGTTGGAATACTATCTGATTCCCAAAATTTTTGAATTGCTACATCGAGATTAGCATCAAATGATGATTGATGAATTGATAAATGATTGATTGATGATGGAGTAGAACATGCAGGGCCACTTGCTACTGCAGTTTTACCCATGAGTATGAAACCGAAAATTGTGTTTATTGCCGTTGCGGCACGCATCCCCCCCTCAATTTTGCCTGGTAGCAAAATTTGAGGAAATATCTCACCACCGAGCAAAATGTCGATGGGACGAGAAGAATTAAAATGTTCATCCGCAAGTTTCACATTTGCTATATGTTGAAAATCATTCATGTTAATTTGATGAGTAGGCATATTGCTACAAATTTTGTTTAATGTGAGGGCTTCTGTTGTGAAAACAGGTTCTGGTTTGCCCAATGGACGAATTGCTAAAAATACTTTGCTTGTTGAGTGAGCTGGAGTCTCACCTATCCCAGACATGGGTGTGTTGCTTCGATATCTTAACAATCCTAAACGACGAACGAAAGAGTCAGACATGATATGACTCTGACTACCTGGATCAAGAAGAACGCGGGCCTTTTGGAAATTACCACGACTGTCGCGAACTTCGACTTCCGCTGTAGCAAGAAGTATGAATGATGTGGCTGGATTGCCTTGAGCCGTGTTTGATAAAGATGTTACTGGTATAATGATTTCCTCGTTAGAATCGCCTGATGTTTGATTTGATGATGAATTGATAGCAACATGAACTTGTTGATTGTTTGATGATTGCTGCTTCGAAGGAAAATGAAGCAGACTATTATGACGCTGATTGCATGTTTTGCAAGTGTGTGTTGATAGACAACTTGATGTCTCATGATTGGAGCGCAAACAGTTGAAACATAGTTGATGCTGTTTTACAACTTGAGAACGTTCATAGGGAGATCTTGATATGAAATTGGGACAAGCATAAAGAGGATGATTCTCTTTACACAAAAAGCATTGAATTGAAGATGTTCGAGTTAAAAGCATGGTAGGTTTCTTTGGTTGAAAACCCCTGGATTGTTGTTGGGATTGGGAATTTTTATTATTGATTTGACTATATGAAGCACTAGGTTGCATGTTCGATAAGGATGATCGCTCAAGAGCGCTGCATCTCTCTAATAAAAATGTTTTTAATTGTTTGAAAGTAGAAAAATCACTTCCTTTACAAGAAAGTTCAAATGCTTCACGAGAATTTTTATCTAATTTTGTTAATAAAGAATGAAATAATACAAAATCCCAATTATCCACTGGTAACCCTAATGTAAGAAGGATAGACAAATTTTCATTATAAATGTCTAAAAGAGCACGAAGATTCTGTACGGAACCCGTGTTCATTTGCTTTGAATTTATGATTTGTTCCCAACACACAAATGCAAGATATCTTTTGTTAGTGTATCTATTGACAAGAGCTTCATAAGCACTATCATAATTTGCGTCAGAAATAGGAAATGCTCGAATGACATTAATTGATTCCCCAGAAAGTGATGAACTAAGGTATTGGAATTTTTCAACATTTGATAAATCAGACCTCTTATGAACCAATGTGTTAAAAAGGTCAATGAACCCTGGAAAATCTTTTAAATTTCCCGAGAAAGTGGGAAGTTTCATAGGAGGTAATTTAGTGTTACACTTGTTCTCTGATGATGATTGATTGGATTTAGTTTCCTGAGTTGCTTCAGTTGGAAAATATGTTCGTTTTGCTTCTAATAATTCGAAATACATATCATCTGCTTGTTCTAGATATGCATCGTGTTTTAAAAGCTGATCCTCAGAAACTTTTAATTTCATAAGTTCGCTTAAGACGTTAACATGTGCCTCATTAAATGATTCCATAATTTGTTCTAGCCGAGAACACCATGTTTCCAGCCTTGATATGAGTGTAGAGGATTTAACACAGCCGCGGGCACAAGTGACCGCATCTGTCAGTCGCTTGTGCGCGATGTTGCGCTTTGATTCATAGTGTGCTAACAATGCCTCACTCATTTTGCTTGATTTATTGAATTATGTTTTGTTTATTAAATTAACGTATGTTTATATGCTTAAAATACCGTTGAGGCACACTTGAGTTGAAGTTATGATGTATGGAACACTTTTGAACGAAAATTCCAATTTGATTATTTTGTATCAAAAATTCTACCAATTTGGTAGAAAAATACCCGTCTGACAACACTGGTTTGAATGAAAGAACGAATATTAAGTGATGAATGTTGGTAGTCTGTCATTGACAAGGATTGCGGTCGGTTGTAGGTTAAATTTTGGAAAAGTTTTATTGCTCTTTTACTTGTGGCATATGTTATTTTCTTGTGTTGTGACGTTTTGGTGGTAGTATATAGTAGCTAGTGATACTTAAGGGTACGTATTCTTTAATTTAGCACTCATTTCCCTAGGGAAATGAGTGCGGATAAGCCCCCTGACGGGGGTGGAGGTCTACCTCCAGATATTGATTTATCCCAGACGACTCGATCTGTTCTAAAACGTCCAGCTGATCATGATGTGTCAGCTCATGGTAAAAAAAATAGATCTCCGGCTGAGTCTATTCAGTCCGTTTATACGAAACCAGAGTTTGAAAACGGGGCTAAATTTCAATATAATAATAGTGATAAGGCGCCATTTGTCGTCTACGTCGCGCGCAAGGAATTGGATTCTCTTTCGGGTACTTCGTTAAAAGCTTTAAAGTTTGCCCAACATCTACATAAAAACAAGGTTTCTGGAATTACTGAGGGAGGAATTAAATCAGTGGGTAGGAATAGGATTTCCATAGAATTTAAAAGCGCAGATGAAGCAAATAAGTTTGTATCTAATGATATATTGTCTGGTGAATATGCGGTATATATTCCCAAATTCCTCGTGTCACGCATGGGGGTTGTCAGAGACATTCCAACTGAATGGACCTTAGAAGACCTCGTCCATGGTATAGAAACCCCTTCGAACTGTGGGGAAGTAATCAAGGCTAGACGCTTAAATGTAAAGACGCGTAAAGATGATGTGATCTCTTGGATCCCTTCCTCTTCAGTTATGTTAACGTTCGTTGGCCAAACTCTTCCGGAGAGGGTCTACTGTTACAAAACCTCGTTACCAGTCTCTGTGTATCATCTTCCAACAATCCAGTGCTTCAACTGCTGCAGGTTTGGTCATACCAAATCACAATGCAGATCCAAGCCACGCTGTTTTCGATGCGCCCAGCAACACCCAGGGGAAAACTGCACGGTCCCAGATATTGAATCCACCTGCTTACTTTGTCGTGGTGGACTTCACAAAGCCACTGACTCGAAATGTCCGGAGCATGCTCGTCAAAAATCAATCAAGATGGTAATGTCACAGGAAAACTTGAGCTACAAAGAAGCTTCGTTAAGGTTTCCCGTCTCTAAAAAAATCTCTTATTCTGATGCAACAGCTCTCTCCTCACAATATATTCCTGCCTCCCCCTCCCATCCATCTCAATATTATGCTGCTTCCCCTCCGTCTCCCTCCCCCCCTCCTACTACCTCTCATTCATATAAAAAAACAGTTTTTGTAACTCGTAAACCTAGACCTGAGTTGGGTAAGTCTTATGACAGCCAGGCTCACCACTCTATTGTGGATTCCCCCCGGTCTTCTCAGCCAAATGGCTGTGCTTACCCAGAATTCACGGACTCTACTCCCTTACCAACTCCTAACGACAATCTTATTGAACTTTTGACCTGTTCCCTAATCAATATTCTTTCTAAATTTAGCGACTCCCTACCGAACAATGTCCTTGTCTTAGTACAGCAGCTCCTTCAAACTTTTATAAATAAAAATGCCTCACAAATTTCTTCAATGGAATTGTAGAAGTATTCTTCATAAAAAACACGACCTCATTTATTTATTAAACCTACATAAGCCGGTCATTTTTGCCATCTCGGAGACTTGGCTCAGGCCCTCTTCCCGATTCCGGGTTCCGGGTTTTGCTTGTCTGCGGGATGACAGAGATGATGGGCGAGCGGGATGTGCCTTACTGATTAGTAGATGTATTATTTTTACTCAATTTCCTATTCCTCCCCATAACTCCGGATTTCATATAGTAGCTGCGAGAGCACTTGATGTATCCTTTGTTTCCATATATATACCTCACCCTAACCAGTCTCTCCTGGTTGAACTTAATTCCCTTCTAGCTTCTATCCCTGGTCCCTTGGTGTTGCTTGGTGATTTTAATTGCCGCCACTCTTTGTGGGGCTCTCATGACGATGATTCAGTGTCCACATATCTATTAGATATTTTAGAGGATATTAATCTTTGTGTCCTTAACGATGGATCTGCTACTCGTAGGGTCTCCCCTCAACAAAATATTAGTGTTCCTGATATATCCCTGGCCTCTCCTCCTTTAGTGTCTCTCCTATCCTGGTCCGTTCTTCCCAATTCCTTCGGTAGTGACCATTTCCCTATCCTTATCCAGTTTCTTCAATCCTCTCATTCATCTTCCTCTCCCTCTCCTCTCCTAAAGTACCGTTTATCCAAGGCGGATTGGGTTAAATATTCCAACATCCTAGATGAAGTAATTAAGGATCTTCCCGTTCCAAGCTCATCCAACTTCCTCTCTGTATATGAACAGTTTATTTCCAGTATTCTCCTAGCAGCGGACCAATCCATTCCCCTTAAGAATTCTGTTCGTAATCTAGTTTCTTCCCCCCCATGGTGGGATGCAGACTGTACAGAGAGCGTCCGCCAACGTAAACAGGCCGAACAAAGGTACGCAGCTAATCTCAATATGGTCAATTATTTAAACTTAAAGAGCACCGCTGCTCGAACTTGTAGGTTTCTTGCTCAAAAGAAAACTACTGGCTGGCGAAATTTTTGTGAATCCTTATCTCCTCGCTCCCCATCTGGTCTAATATGGAAAAAAATCAAAGCTTTTCGCAGATCTTGTAATGATACTAATATATCTTCGAATGACCCCAGCCCATGGATGGACGATTTCATTAATAAATTAGCCCCTCCTTATGTCCCTTGTATTGATTCCTTTCTTCCGGTAGATGCCTCCCCTTCTTCCTTTTCAGTTGATACAATGAATGATCCCTTCTCTTTTCTGGAATTATATAGTTGCCTGGACCAGTTGCGGGATTCTTCCCCAGGCGAGGATGGAATCCCTTATTCTTTCATTAGGAATTCTTCTCAAGCAAGCAAGCTTTTTTTTCTTAATATCATAAACAAAATATTCTTAGCCGCCAAAGTTCCTAATTCTTGGATATCTCAAATCATTATTCCGATTTTAAAACCTGGCAAAGATCCTTCAGATTCCACTTCTTATAGGCCTATTGCTTTGTCCTCCGTCCTTGCCAAGATTATGGAATCTCTTATTAAAAATCGTCTGGAATGGATCGCAGAGAGCAAGGGCTTACTTGCCAACAGTCAATTTGGTTTTAGAAGAGGTATGGGTACTTTAGATAGTCTCAGTATTCTCACATCTGAAGTCCGTCTTGCTTTCTCAAATAATGAAAATGTGATTGCTGTCTTTTTAGACATTTCATCGGCTTATGACAATGTACAGCTTCCTCTACTCAGGCAAAAGCTGCACCAGCTGAGTATTCCAGTGAGACTGATTAATATCATAAGCAATCTTCTTATGGTTCGTTCTATAAAAGTGCGTAACCAAAATAGTCTTCTGCCACCTCGCCTGGTCTGGAAAGGATTACCGCAAGGTTCAGTATTGAGTCCTCTTTTATACAATATTTATACCTCTGACTTAGAATTATCTGTCACCTCCTTTTGTAAGATTCTGCAATATGCAGACGATATCGTCCTTTATGTTAATTCTACTTCCTTCTCTGAGTCCTCAACCCGTCTTAACTCCGCTTTACATTATCTGAATCAATGGCTAATGGATCATGGTCTGAGTCTTTCAGTTCCCAAATGTAGTGCGCTTGTATTCTCCCGTAAACGCAATATCCCTCCCATCACCTTATCCGTGGATGGGGAACCAATTTCCATTCAGGACAAGGTCAAATTCCTTGGCATGATTCTGGACCCAAAATTATCAGGAGTTCACCACTTAAATCATATTTTAAAGAAATGTGAAAATAATGTAAATATTATGCGTGCTCTCTCTGGGGTACGATGGGGGTCCCACCCATCCACCCAAAAAATGATTTACAATGCCATTATTCGTAGCCATTTTGATTATGGCAGTTTCCTTTTAGAACCATGCTACAGAACTGCAATAGTTAAATTAGATAAGATCCAATCTAAATGCCTGCGCATTATTGCAGGGGCGATGAAGTGCTCCCCAATAAACGCTCTTCAAGTTGAATGCCTCGAACCCCCACTAAATCTACGTAGACAATTTCTGTCCGATCGGTTTTATTTCAATCTGGCTCAATATAATTCCCATCCTCTCCCACCGATCGTTTGCTCACTCTCCCAATTACAATCAACTTCCAGCTATTGGACCCACAAAGATCCTCCCCTCCTTGTTAATAGTTTCCATAAACTTAAGAATGTCCCTACTCCTCTGGTTCGGCATCATAAGCTTCCAATATTCGAAGTAGATTTTTCAGTTTTAGTTTATCAGCCTAGGATTATCCTTAATTTAGGTATAGATAAGCACTGCCCCGGGGCAAATCAAAGATTTAACAGTGTTATTGAATCGGATTGGTCTCAGTGGTTAACCGTTTTCACTGATGCGTCTAAGTTTTCGGAGAATTCCCATGTTGGAGCAGCTGTGTGGATTCCTAAATTTGGAGTAATTCTTAGCTTTAAGTGCTCCCCGTCGTGCTCGACTTTTACTGGAGAAGGAATAGCCTTGTTAGAAGCAGTTCTATATGTGGAGTCTCACAATTTAGACAGAACACTCATTCTCTCAGATTCTCTGAGTTGCCTTCAAGATATTCTCAAAGTGCCCTTTAAATCTCGAGACAATTTTTCTGTTACCCTCAAAATAAAAGAAGCCCTATTCAGATGTCACTCTGCAGATATTCAGGTAGCTTTGGCTTGGATTCCTAGCCATTCCGGAATTTTGGGTAACGAAACTGTAGACTCTTTCGCTAGGGTTGCAGCCCAATCAGGGTGTAATGATTACAATATTTGCCACGCTCGTGATCTTCGCATTTGTCTAAAACCATCTGTGCTAAGCTCCTGGAACAGCGAATGGGAAGCTTCCCGTCAACATAAAGGCAGATATTATGGCTCTATTCAACCAGTTATCCCCCCGAAACCTTGGTTTTATAAAATTAAAAATGCCAATAAAATAGCTACGTCTGTAATTATCAGACTTAGATTAGGCTTTGTATGTTCTCCAGTCTTTTTAGCGAAGATCCGGGTAAGGGATCATTCCCTGTGCGAGTGCGGATTAGCGGAGGGTACCTTGGAACACATGTTTTTTTCCTGTTCTAGATTGGTCTGTTCTTTGTACGATATCCTACCTGTAGATATTCCCCGTCCCATCAACATTCCTTTTATACTGTCCCTCGCTCACTCCCCATTAGTAAAAATTTTATACAAGTTTATTAGTATTAATAATATTAGACTGTAAGTTTTAAAGATATACTAACTCTATTATTCTAATCTGTAATCTCATTCCCTTGTTTGTTTTGTAAATAAATCCTCAGTTCCAAGTTATATAACAATATTCGGGTCATATACTTTTACTTTTTTATCACTATATATTTATTACATTTATCTTACTAACACGTGTATTTTGTCATTCTTCAGTATGCCCAATTGAAATAAGCGCTCCACTTACCGGATAATTGTTAATGTAACCGTAATTTTTTTTTTTTGTGTTTTTTTAATCTTCTCCACACTTGTCGTTGGCAGAATCATCGGTAAACGATGGAGCCATAGTTTTTAAATGGAATTGGAAATTGGAATGTTGGTAGTACTGTTGGTCGAAAATAAATGTTTAGCTCTATGGTTTGTTCGATCAAATGAAGACTTGTTCCGGTTGTTCAAATCGAACGAATGTAAAATGGTTATGTTGATTTGATTGAACGAAAGTTTAAAATACGAATTTTTATGATAATATTTTAATATGTTTATTTATATGCTTATGTTATGTATTTTAAACAACGTATTGATGTAATTATGTACTTACCTACTCGCAATGAATTTTATCTTAAGTACGTATTATATTTGATAGAAATGTATTATAGTTTTTGATAGACTAACGAATTAGTATTATGTTTGGTGAACCTTGGTTATGATAAATGATGAAAATAGGCGAATACCTATTTGTGTATGATAGATTGATAGAATGGTGTAATGTTGTGCAATGAATGGCTGATACCTGCCTGATACGATGTGAAAAGCTTTGTATGATTGATATTGTTGACAAATGTTAATATGTTACATTTGACAATTGATTATGTTTATAGGTGCTGTATGTTACACCTACGTATGATATGATAACAAGCTTTACACACAAATGATACAATTTGATAAATTACACCATCCACACACCGATGTTTATAGGTTATGTTATGTTAGGTACCTATATGAATTACACGATGTTGGTTCACCTAGCCGCCTTGCTCAACACGACACGCACAAAATTACCTGACCGACCGATTTGTAGGTATTGTGTGTACCTACTTGCGACGGGTACTGTAGTACCTACCTCGATATGATAAGAAAATATTGTATTTCGATAAAATACAATGAGATGATACGATTAATGATTAAATACAATAGAAATATGATGAGTTATTGATAAATTGGTAAGTGAAATGATGTTTTTCAATGAAATAAGCCAATGGTTATATGAACAAAATGGAGGCAAGAGCCGCCGCGACCTGTCCAAACTGGTACAAGTTTTAATATTCGGCGCTAGAAGGATCAAGAATGTTGGGTAATTTGATTGATATGATAGAGAGTGGACTGTATAGGAAGGTTGTTATGGTAGATTGGATGAAAAAGGTAAACTCACCGGCGTATGATGAATGGCAGCCTCGTTGTTCGAGCTGTATTTGATGTCCACACACAACACACGGGAATTCACAAGCACTATGTTAGTTTGTTATGCCGGCCGGCTGCTTTAGTATTGTTCAATTTATGCGCGTGCGTCTTATGAGCGGCTAATCACTGTTTTTTGTTTGTTTATGTTCAAGAGAGTGACTTATGCACCCGCAGCTCATGCGCCATGGACGATAGTGATGGGAAAGTGAAATAGGGAGGTGACATTTGGAATGGAATGAATGGAACGGAATCGAATCGATATTATTATGATTGATAAATATGAATAGGGCTTTAACAGTTGGTGTTGTAAATATGTGCCTGTTCCACAATGTGTATATCAGCAGATTGTGGTAACAGGCACTATACACTGTGATGAGGTATGTTAGGTACTTTCAGTGCATCGCAGAATCTAGTAGATTAGACAGCTTCAGCGCTAGAACAGGGCCATTCATAGGATAGAATAGGACGAAACCGATATATCTCACAGTTTAGGCGTGACACTGCCGGCCGTGGTAGGCCTGCTGAGGATTTAATGAATGTCACATCTACCTACTTACATTGTCTAACACTCAACCTCAATACTTACATTTCATCTACGCTCACACATACACGCACGCAAGCCGTTGTGTGCACAAGATGCCTTTGCCCAAGCTATAGTTAAGTCGAGACTTAACTATAGCTAGTTTTTGTTGCCTTTTATTATTTTAAAGTATTTTTTTTCTTAATTACTACGAAAGATAACGGCTCGCAAGATACAAGCATTGCCTTAGATTGCGAACCAAAACACACTTAATAAACACACTACCCCTTTGCGTCACGAAGTCGGGAAATTAACACGTTTTGGGGTTTGTATTTTTTTATAACCTTTATGAAATGTTAATTTTAAGTTTGTAACATCAACTAAGACTGAAAAAGTAATTGTCATAATAAAAGTGATTTAGACGTGCAGCAGTGCGCACGCGTCGGTCGCTATTCATTGCGCAACCGCTTTCGTGAGATGGAGCCTTGCCGTTGCGCTCGCGCAGCCGCGCTGCGGATGCAAGTGTGCCGAGTTACGTAATAATGGCCGGATGTACCGAGATGTTCACGGTAGGTCATGCACGTGGATGATATCAGATGACGATAATTGGATCTTATCAATCTGCGAATTAAATATCTACAGGGTTGCTTCTTCATGACAGTCCTTCTTATGAAAGATCTGGGCTTTATAAACACAGCTGTCCTTTAACCATATTCTTTTAAGATGCATGTTATGATGGCACACGCATTTATCGTTATATTTTTATTGTTATAAGCGTCTACGTCAGCTCTAAGATATAAACATTTTTAAACACTTGTGGAATTTCCATCGTTACCGTATAATTATTGATAAAAAAACATATATTCAAATTTCCAATTTTGTTCGATTACAAACATCGAGAAAGTCCTAACGAAATAGTGGACAGTAGGTCAAGATAGACAAGGACAACGTATCACCACCATTGGAGGGAGGAGAGAGATTTAGTCACATAACCACCTTACGTAAGGAGCGAGGTTCGATTCGTGCGAATTTTAATCGTTCCTCACTCGGGGATTATAATATATGTTGCAAAATATATGATTATGAAAGTTTGAAGATGTTAAAAATTTATGTAGAAACTCTATTTTAATGACCACACATTCTGAATGCCGTAACAGCGCACGTTCGTTCTCTACGTATTTAGCACGATGCTTAATCAACGCTATTTTAGATTTGCCTCATCGTCACTATTTCTTATGTGTCTCACTAAAAGTTTAAGTTCTCCCCCATACCTTTCACCCATCACGGCTTAAAAATGTTCAGCAACGTCCTGGATCTTTTGGGGTCCCCGTTGGTCCTATTTATTGCTATCTCTATGATGATTTGGCTAAGTGACCCATCCGTTCCACTCGAGGTTAAATATCTTATGAACGAGGATATTTTTATCTATGCCATAGCTAGGCTTAGCATGACGACTAAATAGGTAGTTGTTTTCATTCGTCCTCGTCCACATTGTTATTAAGTCGCTGCCATCAGTGTCAAAATGTCAAAACAATCTCATAGCATGGATGGCCAAGTGCCCAATTATTGGCATTACTGGCACCGGAGCGCATTACCGTGACCCAAGCCCAATGTGAGTTGCTTTTGCTGTTACATAAATTTGAGACAGCCAAACTTGGTTAAAGGTTCGCCTTGGAAGTTAAAAATGTATTTTAGTAGCTATACATTTTGTGTTAATAAATATTTTGTGCTCAACGGTACTTAAAGCATGATATAACAATGTAGTGTTTATTTACGATGTTATGTGCTTATTTACGACGTTCTGCGTTTATTTACAACCTGTGTTACGTCAACAAATGATGTGAACTATACATAGCTAATGAATGTAATGTTTAATTGGTTGCATTCTTTGCTTACATGAATACCTTCTTGAGAATCATTCGACGGTTGAAAAAAATATACTATCTTACTAAAGAAACTGTGTATAGTATTACATAGGGTGCTCGACTAATATTTTCACATAATTTCGTAAAAAATAGTACTTATGACTTAATATTACTATTCGTGGTGTATCCGTTACCAGCTGATTTATCAGAGCAGTCTAACTACAGAACCTACCTATTTAATCCTCATTTAAATCCAGTGTTATTCCTCATGTAAATCTTAAATAAGAGTACCGAAGGTATATCTTAATCGAACATAATATATTAGTTTATACGACTTGCTCATTGATCTTCCACTACCTGAACTTACCAGTTATCTAGCTTCTATAGCTCTTGACATCACGACATATTGACTGATTGGTTGGTATGTCAATAGCGTGTCGAATTTTATTTAATAATTACGTATAATTTTTATGCATGCATCTATCTATCTATCTAGCAGCCGATAGACGTCCACTGCTGGACATAGGCCTCCCCCAACGACTTCCACACATCACGGTCCTCCATATATATATATATATATATGTATATATATGCATGCATAATTACCCTAAAATAAATGTTATATTTTTGTAGCCGCTTACAAACCGAACATTAAATTTTAAGTTAAGGAACATATTACAATTTTATTTAAAACTTCCTACACTAAAATATTTTTTTCCAGTTGCGGAACTATCACCATTATTTGAACTCGACCTAATCAAAACTTGAACTAGACTAGGGTTGTCAAAACGATCTTACGCATAATTTAATTCGGTTCATAAAAAATCTCTGGCTAAGAAATTTCTACTTATAACATTACGAAATAATTCAACTTCCATAAAGAAACTATAGTTTATATAATTAGTATTTTGCTAACATACATCGCCAGCATTACATGTGAGATCTCGTATTAAGATAAGATGAGATTGAAATGTGTTTCACTTACTTTAGTCCAGGAATTAATCTCTCATATATTTTCGCAGTACGGGTTTTGATATTTGTGCAGCCCTGTGTTTGTGTGTTAATTGACCACATAACTTGGGTCCGCGGTTGACCTTAACGACTTAGCTGCGTAAGGTCAAAAAATACGATTTTAAAAACATTAAAATTATACATTCCAAGATGCTCGACTGGTGACTTAATTTGTATTTTTCCTGAATTTTGATAATTTTGTTTGATATATATTTTGTATGATAATGATCATAATTATTAATCATATTATCGTCTAATATACTTTATGGGGACGGTAAACTAGTTTTATTTTAATGTATGAATAATTAGTTTGGTAAAATAAAAAAAAAATACGACAAAAATTAAACATGAAATAACTTGACATCGATAACTTAAAAAGACCATTTCATTTTCTGTATAATAACGTGAAGTATATTTATAATTTATTAAAATGATACCCTATGAACGAAGATAATGATTCAGGCTACACTTCTTGTATCCAGATGAACTAATGACTTTTATATTTATAACTTAAAATTAAAGATTTCCTGTCTAAAATGTATCTATAACATTATTTTTTATTTAAACAAAAGCAGCGATCCATTACCCTTGTTTATTACATAACGCAGTTCCTATAGTGAAAGCGACCGTCAAGGATGGGGTCTTTGCCCCTACAGAGCGGTCCCATTCACGCCATTTTAGCACTTATTATGGTACAATTAGGTGCTATCATGGTGCACTGTTGTAAGGCTCGCACATTAGCGTTGATTTAGTGTTGTTATGAACTCTATTACCGCTTTCTTTTCGCTATCGTTTCCCTGTCCATTCATACATATGGGATGTTATGTTATAATACATAAGTTAAAGTCACATCAGTCTGGGAGCAATGATAAATGGCAATTTTATTAACTCTACAACTGCATCAGAACTCGACCTCAGTCTAACCTAACACCTGACTCAGAAGATACAGAAGGAAACTCGGAATAGGTATACGAAAATGTAAATTACTGAAATATACGACAACCTATTGGCTCAGGTAGTAGTGAACCTGCTTTCTGTGCTGAGGGTCCCGGGTTCGAATCCCGGTAGGGACACAATCTTTGTGTGATGAGCACGAGTCTGGACAATGTACGGTAACCATAATACAATCGTTGCTTAGTGCGGGACATTATTTAAAATTATTTGCACACCAGTTTGTGGGCAATTCCGTAAATCGCCGTAAATAAAGATAAAATCATTTTGACATTGGGACCTACAAACGTAATGCAGGTATATTAAACCTAGTTTATGAGCAAAGGTATCCACACAATTTTTGCTCCATCCTTTTACCGTTAGAACCTTTTGTTATTTATTGATAGTATTTTAATGTTGGACAACAAATAAGCCATGTGCATTTACAACTTGTCAGCCGACTGTTAAAAAATATAAAACATTATAAAAGCCACATCGCAACTAGTTTCAAACAAAAGGAAAGTCTGACCATATACATTTTTTGTGACCCTTCACTCACCCAGAGGGTCAGTGATCCTTACGAATAATGTGTTGGAAGTAACATTTTGTTCCGGACCACATTTCTTTGGAATAATGACTTCATTATTAAGAAAACACTTGTTTTCTTTTTAAAAAAGTTGTGCATTGTGTAGCTTAACAGCACCTATTTTGGGGTTGATTTGTTTCAAAACGGAAATCCGTTATTAAGGTACTCATGTAAAAACGTATGAATGAATGAAACACCTAACTTTAGTAGGTTTGAGTTGACTTATCAAAGATTAAAACTTTTCATGCACATATGTCGCGACGATGACGAAGACGTGAAAATGCAATAATTTCAATCTTCGAGGATTTCCAAATAATAAGATAATGCGTTCGTTAAAAGTAAAAAAAAACCTAATAACACGCTATTTAAGCGTCACTCAATAAGTTTCCAAAATTTGTTTCAAAAGTCTTATGAAAGTCTGGAGTTTTCATTCTACTTGAAACCGCCAACAATGAAGACTTCAAAAACGTTCGTTCGACGAGTGATTGAACCGAATAGACTTGCGAAAGCCTTTCTACACGATTGACCTCTAAAGTCAATTGTCCTATTCTAATATACTTACTATTTGTACTAACATAATAAACTTGATTATTATATAAGGTGTAACAATTATAGTGTAGAATTTTTTAACAGTACCATTGGTAGGCTATAAAGGTCACATTCTCGAAAAAAATATCAAATTATTTGAAACTTTAAAAATAACACTACATCCTGTATACACATATATTTTATACATTATCGTGATCGTTATCACCTACATGTTACCCCCTTAAAATATTTTACACTATTTTGTTAAAACTTATATACGATATGTTGAGTACATGAACCTCTTGGTGTCTAGTCCGGCGCACACTGCATTACAAACATCTGTTGATTGGCTAATCCTTTCACGATTGTAATAATAATATCACCTTTTAATACAATAAGAAGACGTAGAGCTCCGTAGCGTCAGCCACGCTTTGTTTATGGTAACACGTTTTGACATTCAAAGATGGACAAGTTTAGAAGCTCTTTAAGGAGCTGGATACCTCACAATACGTACCTATCTGGCCTTTCGTACTTTACCGTTCAATCTCTTGCGTGTCTTAGCTTACGACGTTGACATTGGCAGAATCGTATTAGGCCTAGTCTCAATAGAAAAAGGCCAAAAAGTAAAAAAAAAGGAGCTGGATCCAGCTACCTTTAAAATAGTGGATCCACTGGCCACATTCCAAGTGCGTGATCGCGAATCTCACATATCTCTCAAGACTGGTTCTTAATACAATTTCTACAAAATTTTCGAAAGCAGATTATACTTAACATGAAATTTAAATTTCAACCTAGATATGTATTGGGCTTAAGAAATGGCGTTACCGGGCGTGCATCCAAATTGCTTTTAAAAGGATAAGTAAAGCTGTACGCACTATTGTCACCTACAAAATCGATTGGTCTATTGGGTTTGGGTTCGATTAATTATCGATTGGATCCAGTGTTCCGTAAAGCGATTATTCAAAAAAATACTAGTTGGATAAAAATGATTTATATATATTACAATAATTGATTACTTCCATTATATTATCTACACGCATATATTTCATGGCGATGCGCAGGTGCGATGTGCGTCAGTGCAGAGAAAGTGCGTCCCAGAAGGCGGTCGGTGGGTTGCGCAAGCGCAGCCCGTTGTGACAATGTCGTGCGGCGCAAGCCACGGGCGGAAGAAGGTCAAGTTAGCTATTTTAAGTCCCGATTACGTGAATAATGATCAGGTGCAGCACTAAATTATAATATAATAATATTGCCAGACGAACACAGCAACTAAACGGACCCAGATTAGTCTGGGACCGTATAGTTGGTGTATATCATACTTAGATGTTAAACATCCATGACTCGGGTACAAATATTCGTACTCATCACACAAAGTTTGTCCGTACTAGGATTCGAACCCGGGTCCATCAACACAGGAAGCAGAGTCACTAACAACTATTATTCAAGTCGTGAACTTCAACATAAATTTGTAAATTTTTGTTCCTAACTAATTTGCTTGGAAATAGATAAAATCACACAAAAATTACGTCATACAAATTATGTCAGACACCATAAATATGCTTCTTAAATTACTTTATACCGAACTATTCTATTAAAATAATAATATCGCAATAATCTTCTCGCTTGTGCCGTGTCCACGGTCAACATTGCGCAGCTAACGGCCACACACAGCGCGTACGCAGCCACTTTGGCGCTCAGTGAAATTTATTAACACCTGCCCACTGCTTAAGCATGACTATTATATTATTTAACTAGCTGTTGCCCCCGACTTCGTCCGCGTAGAAAATTAGAACATAACATTTTCCATAAACATTATAACCCCCCCCCCCCGCTCTTTATCCCCTTAGAGTTCGAATTTTCAAAATTCCTTTCATAGCGAGCAACTACGGGGCCCAGAGGAAGTCGCGTGTCAAATTTCAAGTCCCAATTCCCAAGTTGTCGCAATAATATCTAATAGATGTATGACGCGGCGCGCGTCACGTACCGGCTTGCGTCAGCGCGCATCATATAACCGGCACGCGGACTGCTTGACCGTTACAACACCGCACACTATGTCACATTAAAGACCACCTAATTATTTTAAGCTTTCAAGTTATAGCCGTTTTGACTAAACCAGGGTTTCTCAAACTTTTGGCTCTACGAACCCCTGTTAAAGTTTCCAAATGACAGCGTACCCCTTAACTAACTTAATAACACCCCCCCCCCCCCCCCCAAGAAAATAATAAAATTGACTGTTGAAGAAAACAAGGTTTTTATTTCAATAACAGGTAAAAAATACAGTGCCAAAAGAAATATCTTTTTAATATAAATGTGATGGGTGGGCTTGTTTCTTGTCGCAAAATTAGGCAATTTTAGGAGTAATTGTCGCGAACCCCGTCGAATGGCGAACCCCTAGGGGTTCGCGTACCCCACTTTGAGAAACCTTGGACTAAACAATTGAACTGCTTGTCTATAGAACCACATACAACAAATTACTGAAATAGATACAACGATATGTTCGATGACCTGTTGGCATTGTGGGTTGCTTTGCTTTGTAACGAGGGTCCCGAGTACGAACCCCTTGGAGTTACGCATGGAATCAAGGGTCGCAGGTTCAACTCCGGCTCGCACTTCTGGGAATCCACCCAATGTGTTATAGAAGCAAAGTTTGCAACTATGTCACAGCCAGTCTTAATAGGTTCCTCTTTCAGGAGATCTAAGTTTAAACTGTGATAAGACCACTAGTGGGTTGATATATCTCATAAGCTCACCAGTTTCCCAACAAAGGTCGTTGGCAACGACCCGCGCTCGTGACGCGCATGTCGAGCAGGTCCCCGATGAGATACGGTGCGCACGCGTTGCCAAACGTACCGCTTACACTCAGATCAGAACACGTGAAGCAACGGAACTTGGAGTACGCATCAAAAGTAGGTAGTGAACAATTGACTCCACTTTATTTAAAGGGGAACTTATTTCAATGTGTCAGATTACCCTTTCTATGATGGAACTTTAAAAAAAAAGTTAGATTATCTATAGTTTTGATACAAAAGCGTTTTTATAATAAGTAAGAAAGCCTGTAAATTAATTCTAAATAGCAAAATAGATCCCGATCTCGGCACTCTAATATTTTTCTTTAAAGTATATAAAATAAAGCAGTGATAGCCAAGTTGGTAGAACGCTTGCCTCGGTAACGAGGATTGCAGGTTCAAACCCCGGCTCGCACCTCTGGGATTTTTCAAGTGCGAATCTCATTTTCAACCATGATTATCACTTGCTAAAAAACGGTGAAGGAAAACATCGTGAGGAAACCTGCATGTCTGAGAGAACCCCTCTAAAGATGTGTGAAGTCCGCCAATCCGCACTGGGCCAGCGTGGTGGACTATGGCCTAATCCCCCTCGCATTGAGGGGAGGCCCGTGCCCAGCAGTGGGACATTAAAAAAAGGGCTGGAATTATTATTATATAAAATAATAATAATACGAGCGCTTTTAATGTCCCACTGTTGGGTACGAGCCTCCCTTCAATGCGAGGGGACTACGCTAGAGTCCACCACGCCGGCCCAGTGTGGGTTGGCGGACTTCACATGTCTTTCGATGGGCTCTCTCAGACACGCAGGTTTCCTCACGATGTTTTCCTTCACCGTTTATCAAGTAATAATCATCGTGGAAAATGAGATGCTCTCGTAAAATCCAGAAATCTTCGTTACCGAGGCAAGCGTTCGACCAACTTGGTTATCATTGTTAAAGTATATATTTATTTTTTAATTTAAGCATGACATAATCATTGAAAAAATAAGGTTAATAGTGGGGCTGGCAAGGCCGGCTTGCCGTATATCAAAGTTATTTATGATCACGTAATAATTCCTTGTTGTTGGGCCGCGCCCATCGGGTCGGGTAAAGCATTGAGCGCAACCTTCCGCTCAAGGATTTGAGTGTAAACAAGTGTAAAACAATAACTCGTATCCTTATTTTTATTGGAGCCCTTTTAGGCAGATATTTTCGAAAATTACATACAATTTATTATGTGTATAAATGTATGATAAGCCGTGAATATAAATAATGTTTTAAGAAATGCGTATAATATTTACGTTTATAGTTACGCGTATCGGACAAAAACTGGATAGAACAAGAAATGGATCAAAGCTCGCATCATTGGTTCCTAAAACTTAAAAACTTGAAATAAACGCGATAAAATCCGTAAAATTAGTTTTATTTAATCTTAAAACTGTTTAATATCATTTATTTATTACTTAACACTACCTTTACAGGTTTCTCTAATACAATAATGTTCATGCTTATGAATATTAGCTTTGTTCACGTGCAGTAATCTTCTATGATGCTTGAACAAACAAAGCAACATACAAAACCCCAAAAACACTTGTTTTGCAGACACAAAAAAAGGCATTGCACTATTTTTTCATGTCTTCAATTTATAATAATACATAATTGTATATATGACGAGACAATTTTCGTCAACACTGGAAACACCCAAGAAGTATTACATTATCTGTTTCTTGGAAATGCCGGCTGTCATAATCATTCAATCTGTTTCCTTGTTGAACGTTATGCAAACATGAGACATTTACTCCAAGCTCGAGCGAACTTTCAAACTTCATACTAAGTCCACTATTGTTTGCGCTAACATCTCATTAACAAAAACTTTTGGCGGTCTCTTTAAGCAGTCCCCATACTATATTAAAAGCGCATTTAATTGGATTGAAATTAGATCTATCGATATGCGCACGCGCAGTATGCAGTGACCCGGCACTAGCGGCGAGTTCGTTGACACGTGCCTAGTCACCTTGACATAGATCTCGATGCTATTCGATCATTCTCTACAAGCTTGCACCTGCGATTTCACTCGCCCACATTAATTATAATGCACTTTTAAATTATCACAGGCACACGGTCATATGAGAGTTCATCGACTCTGCGAAACTAAAGTAGAAATTCTTTGAACAATCTATGTGTTATTTTGTGATCATTTATAGAAATCATTTTATAAATTATATTTATTAGTTATAAAAGGTGTAAGAGTAATGGTGTAAAATATTTTTAGGTTATAAAGATAACATTCCCAAAGAAATAAATTAAATAATTAGACGCTTAAAAAATGTCGCGCTTAAAAAACGCAAATGGTTCGCCTCGTTTATAAAAAGTCAAACATCATTTACATAATTGTTTTATACATCAACGTGATTTTTAACACTATACTTTTGTGAAATGTTATATAACAGCAGAAATCCAAACGATGATACTCCCGGGGATGAATTTTACCCGGTGTAATTTTTTCCCCTCGCGTCGTCTCTAAACGAGGTATTTCTCGTTTACCCAGAGTACATTTTACGCTGGGTGAGTACTGTAAATGCAGTCCAACATACAGACAATACTAAGCTTTTACAATTTTATTCATGCAGGCATGTGACATTTAATATCGTGTGAACGTATTTGAGTGGGTTATTTACTTTGAAGGTTCTTGAGCTTGTTTATTAATTGATGTATAATTTGATGTATAAATATTAATCTATACTAATATACTTATACTATATATACTATATATACTTACTATTAATATTATAAATGTGAAAGTTTGGATGGATGGATGGATAGATGGATGGATGTTTGTTACTCTTTCACGCCCGAACGGCTGAACGGATCTGGATGAAATTTGGCACAGAGATAGATTATAGTCTAGAATAACACATAGGCATACTTTTTATCCCGGTAAAATGTATGGTTCCCGTGGGATAGATGTTTTAATTTTTCATACTTTTTATCGCGGGTAACACCGCCGGGCGCATCTATGTTTTATATATTTGACTGAGCCGAACAATGAAATAAGTAAGAACATACTATACTTACTTATTTCAAGTTGTGTCTAATTCATTGGACTAATAACATAAAACTATTAATACCATTATATTATGTAGATTAGGAAAAACGTAGCTAGCTCGGGGCTAACGTCAAACCGGGGCCTATGGGAGTCAGCAGAACCTCAAGACTTGTGTCACTAATATCTGATTACAACATATGTGTTTCTACAATTAAAATAGATATGACGACACAAACCAAGGTTCCCTTCTCCTTCTGACCTGTTCTGAAATGGAAAGCACGCAGCTGCAGCTAAGGCCGACCACTACGGACTGTAGGAAGTCATACTATATACCTAATATCATTAAGACATGAGCTTTCGAAAAGAGTGCAAAATCAAACAATTGACAAACGAGCAAACAGGTTGGGTTAATGGTTTGCGACTAGTTTGCGATAGGTTCGAGCGCAGGTTGCTTGGGTCACTGGGTCGGGAGGTCGACAGTTTGATTCTTTGAATTGAATCGAATTGATTGAAACGAATGAAAATCGAATTGATTTCGGGGTCGAGTCACCTTCGTCCGTAGGAGAATTAAATACCCTCGAGATACCCTACACGTGACCCTGGGTGGTGCCAACTAGGTGACAACTCTACTGGTGGTAGGCTTCGGCCGTGGTTAGTCACCACCCACTGAACAAAGCCATGTCGCCAAGCGGCCTAGCCGTGTTCCGGCATGATGTTCGGTGTTACCATTCATGGATGGCGGGTCAGATCAGTTGCGCTGCTTGTGCCTAGTGAATGTAGCGTCTCGATCTACTGCCGCCTTCTTACCTAGGCAAGTATGCTCCATCGTAGATCTCATCATCACTTACCATCAGGTGAGATCGAGATCAATACTTGCCTATAATGTAATAATAAAAAATATAAAAAAAATCTAACTTTGAAAGGGATGCTGGCCTCGGTGTAACTGGGATCGCACTCATCCATTGTACGTACCGAGAATACAAGTGTATGGTTGTATAGTTTGAGCCCATACATTTGTTTGATCTGGCGATATTCATAATTTGATAAGTATAACATTATTAACGTATATGTGTGGTCGTCACAGCAATATAACACCTTCCTAAAACAATATTGCATTATTTCGTTTATACTTATTTGACTGGTCAGAGTTCCAAATATATAATTAAGCCAAAATAATTCACTATTTTTAAAGGACTTAGGACTAAACATACTTTATTTAAAGTGTAAACAGGTAATAATGTCAGAACATTTAATTAATCTTGTTAGGCCACCTCGTATTATATTACCTCGTATATCGGACCTCGTATTTATGCAGTAAGCAAGGATATATTGGTTTGAACCTGACTCAATGGAGAAGGCCACTGGGGAAAAATGATGTTTGTGTGAGCTGGCTTTTATTTTATCGGGAGGTCGATATAAAGCAACCGATTATTTGAATTGACAAGACTGGTAAAATAATGTCAATTTAAAATTACCTTAAAGTAGTTTTCAATTTCTTGCAAAAATAAATCCGTGGCTAGTCGCTGTAAACCGTAGGTAGTATTAATACGTTACCGTGCAATTTATCGAGGCTACAATCAATTTACATGGATATTTTAATAAGACGAAGAGAAACGCAGGAGATTGTCATCTTTCTATGAATGAACGGTTAATGTTTAGAGGTTGGGCTTTTTCGGTTGATGCTGCAGTTTTCATTCTCCCTTGCTAAGCTATTAATGTCTTTATTTCTTCTAAACTACAAATACGAATAATTTTCTAAAGTTATTTGTTATTTTTTTACAGTGGAAGACGCGAGCGGTCGCTACCCTTCCATGTTCTACTGGGGCAACAACTACTGGACCGGCTCGCTGGAGCTCTGCCGATCGCTCAACGACGAGCAGCCGCCACGGAAACACAACAGTTAGTATACACCCTATAGTATTAAAGCGTCCAGCAAACAGCTCAGTAGGCAAGCGGCTCATGGACACCGACTCGCTCACGTTACTGTCGAATGTATGCTTTCACAATGTTAGTGAAGAGCTAGTAGCTACTACTGTTTACTGGATTGACATCCGAACTAACCTCTTTTCAAGTAGGCATAATATAATAGGCTTCTCTTACGTCCCAAGCCGTGTCGTGAGACACAAAATTTACTTATGCAGCTAATAAAACCTGATCATACTCCGTGTTTCCGCAAGAGTGACAAAATTACAGTCAAATGTGTGCACTAACGACTTAAACTCTAAATTATGGCGAATCACGATACAAGTTATGAAATGTGTGTCAGTGAAAAGCAAAAGCGCGAGCGGCAGGCTCGTAAGACGTAACACGACCATTAAATGGCAGGTTGCATTAGGTGTATCGCAACCGAGCCGATCGCGAGATGCAAATGCGGCGGCGCGGCCGGTGTGGTGAATGGCGACATAATATACCTAGCTATCGATGGGCTGTTATACCAATAAAATTATGGTTGCAATCTGTACAAACGATTTATTCAGACTAGGTTACTAGTTCTTTTCTTTGTGTAAAGATGTATGTTCCCCCTCGATTTGAAGTATAGCCCGCGCTGTTGGAAATTACAAGGTCCAATAAAGAAAAAAGTAGTACGTTGTTTCCAACGGTCCCGTGTTCAAATCCTGGTAGTAACAAAGTTTATATGATGAGCAATGTTCGCACGTGAGTCATGTATATATAAGTAAGATTTAAACACAACAGTCAGCTAAACGTTTTATGCGTTTATTTTTTCCTCAGAAGTGACTCAAAGCTTATCAACACGAATTTAAAAACACTTAACATTCTTTTGACTTACTCTAATGTCCTCTCTTATCACTAGACTAGACTATTTAAAAAGCGTCTGAATCTATTGTTTTTTCGATACCACTTATATACTTTTTACGCTCCACAAAAATAGTCATATGTGAAGATAGTAACAGACAGTGTACTTGTGACCAAATAAATAAGGCTATACTCATAAAAGTCTTGATGCTCTATTGTCTTAAAAAGCCAAAACAAAAATGGGTTGAAGAACTGATTGAAATCATGGATTCACCTGGCTCCACACAGAAGGGACTGATACCAACTGGTGGAGGCCTTCGCCCGAAACGTGTTCCTGAAACTATTTTTTTTTCTTGTATGCTTTGCAATAATTTACCTTTATTTGTTATTGTCTTAAAAACCGCTCTACTGTATTTTGGTCAAACACTACCAACTGCCCATCAGTGAGTTCGTAGTTTTTGTAAGCTAGTACAGTTTTCATGTAATCATAGAAATTTGCTCTGTGAACCGTGCGGTCACTTTAAATATAATACTGTACTTCAAGCACAATCTTTTTACGTACCGTTTCAGTACGTAAGCATCTTCGATCCTTATCACACCACAGATTTCATAAATAAGTATGGCAGTGAGAGCATGTTTTCTCGATGACGTTGCGATAACATTAGAAGTTCCTGCTTGTCCTACAGGTTTTGCGAGTTGTTTAGAATTGTTACGTACGATAAACGCACCAAGCGTACATTGTAGAAACTTGCAAGAGAACTTCGCAAGCTAGCGCGGCCGGTTATAACGAATAACTTAATTGATAGCGTCAGCGCCATTCGCTTGCACTGGCCGCGCTAATATTATGATTTGCTATTCAATATCAGAATGGCTCAACTGCCCGCTAGCGTCAGTTGACAACTCTCAATATCAGACACCAGCCTTTAACATAAAAAGGCTTTTATTTTTAAGCCCAATTTTTTAACTTGCTTTCAAAGCTCGGCTCTTATCGTCCGGGTCAAGGGGTGTTAGTTGACATCACTTTCTACGTACCTTCGGCCTCGGTGCAACCTTGCGACGGGCGCTCGACACTTCTCGAAATTCGCCAGTAAACGCCCAAAACCTTGACTTTAATGTTAACGAGCTAGCCAGCGATGGCTCGTAACGCTTGCTGTGCACAGTGAATGCAATGTGTTGGCCCAATTAGTACTAAGTTGCAAAAGAATGCCTAAACAAAGGAAAACTGAAATAACTTCAATTTTGTTTGTCTTATATTATTTATGTTGATTCTAATTAAACGGAATCTAAATAATTTAAAACAGCGTCGTTATAATTTACAGCCTAATTTCGTAAATTACTTGCATGTTTATTATGTATATTACTCATTTGGAAAGAGTTAACGCAATTTAGCATGAGCCATACATTGCAATGGTATTGTGTAAGGCCTTTTAACAAAGAACACAAATCGTATCGCGCGTTGATGTCTTTTGTACTGGGTGGGCGCGCGGCGTAGCGGGAAACCGTAGACGCCTACGAGTTTGGCTACGGCATTTTTATAAAACTAGAAATATCTAATTATACATACATACGTAACATCGCGACCGTAATACTAGAAGTGATTATCGAACATTCTATACTGATGACAGATTTGGAACAACTTTCACACTCACAAAAAATATGACAAGCCCGCTGAGTTTCTTGCAGGATCTTCTTAGTTGAGGTGGCGTTCCGATCCGGTGTTAGTTAAGAAAAAAAAATGTCAAATGACAATTTGTAAGTGCCCACGTAGGCCTATACGAAAAAAATGATTTGACTTTGACTAGAAATATATTATAGGAGGATAGCCATTTAGGTAATGGGTGTTTCTGGGGTTCCTATTGTAATAATAGTCCACTCCTCCCCCCCCCCCCTCTCTCTCCCCGAGTTCCTCTAGTCGCCGTTTACGACATCCATATGAAGAGCTAGAGTGCACCGTAAGCTACCCTTATCAGTGTCGTGTGGGAAGGGAAGACTCAAAGGTGGTTTTGTTCGCAGCGAGCGGCGGCTCGGCGATCTTCGCTGATTGGCGGGATGACGTATCGATGGCGGGGTTCGGCCCCCCCTTCCCCGCCGCCTTCTACGTAGCGCGCGTCACCGTCAGCACCAACTTTACCGAGATTATTAAGAACGTGAGTAACCCATACCTCAGTTTTTATTTTTTATTCTTCAATTATGGACCTCTGTCATTGGGGCTTGACCCACGAACGCTCACCACTTTCAATGCTATGAGAGCCAGGTGTTATTATTTGGGACCATTAGGTCCTAAATAATAACACCTGGCTCTCATGTTCGATACAAAATATAGTTCGAAGCGAACTGTGTGTGAGTTCAAATCAATGTTTTCCAACCTGTTCGGTGTTTGACCATCATCATTGAATTTTATACAAGACATACGATACACGCCAGTATCCCTTGAGGATAGGCAGAGATACTGACACAACTCTTCCGCTACATCCATATTCATACATCTTTGATGCATTTCCACCCATTGAGGTTGACCTTTACTACCGGACATTATACGAGATAAAGTATTTTTTTCCCAGCGTCGAACCCTGCACCTGGGCGTGTGCCTGCCGGCCGCGTGCTCGCACGCCGCGGTGCGCGCGCTGCTCGGCGCCGCGCGCGCGCCGCTGCTGCGGCACTCCGTCGCCGCCGTGCGCTCGCCCGGGCGGGGCGAATACAACGTCTTCGATGACCCCACGTTTAAAGTGCTACTGTAAGTACCTATCAATAATACACCATCATCATCATGGCTGTATTATCACCAAAGAGGTTAACAGAGGTGTACCTGTAATACACCGAGGGTATTTTGGTCCCCATAGGGGGTGAAACTATTGTATATATACCAGGCAACCTCGCCCTCAATAAGGGGGAATTCGGCCGAGAGTCCACCACATATTTATAACATAACAACCGATAACCTGCATAGCAGTTTGTTTGACCAGTTTGTTTGTTTATCTCATAAACAAAACAAGTGTTGTCGTCCCGATTCGCTGCGCTTCTATTTATATTGTGTTTTCATTTTTATGTTGTTTGAAATGATTACTTTTTCAATCTTAGCACCAATAACGCCTGTCTTCATAGGCCCATGGTGATAATATTATTCAAAGTCAACCACAGGTATACCTCGGTCAACACGATACCGGCGAGCATGGCCAAAACAGCCATCGTCTCGGGAATGAAGTACCGGAGCGAATGGCACTTTTTTCCGTATCGGGCGGGTTTGATACCAGGATACTATAAATAAGAAAGTTAGTGCGGTTAAATGCCCTATTATGGCTAAAGGTCATAAGCAGACCTTTTAAATGTAACGCAACCGGTATTCCTTATATAAGCGACATTATGTATGTTGATTACATAACGCATTTTGCAAATACTAATAAAGTCAAAAGTTTATTCGAACAACAAGCGGACCACCTTCAATTCTTATAGAACTGTTGACCCAAATCACAAACAATCGGAAAGCTTTGAATTTATTTATCATAAAAAGATCAAAATGGTTGTTCAATGTTACTGTTTAAATTATTTACCTGGTAACTGAACGGCGCAATCTCTCGAAGGTATAGTTACCAGTATAGTAGGTACTGCAAATTATATACATTCATTTATAACAAGTGGCCCGTTACCGCGCTCGTTGCGAAAACCGCAACATACCTAAGGTTGCGTACCTGCGTTGAGATACGTACAAACAGATAAGTATTGAATTAGGTAAAAGTGATCTCGAAATACTTGCAATTAAAACTATTACAATACGTATTCATTTACGTGTTTTTGTTATTTCTACACCTACTGATTTCTTATACGAGTATTTACACTAAATACTACACGTTGAAATAAAACTTACTTTACAGATTTTGTCCTCCCGTGACCAATGTTGCTGTAAAACAGCTGAAACGTCGGGAACGTAAAAACCATGAAATAAACGCGATAAAATCTGTGAAATACGTTTTATTTCAACCTACACCTACTGTTAGTCTTGAATAAAACAAAAATATTATTTGATCACAAGCCGGTCACCGAAATCCAGGACTCAGAATTGTGTGATATTATACAGTATATACAAGATATTACGGAATAGACTAGATAATGCCTGACTCCCAGATTATACTAAGTGCCAGGCCGCACTGTATTGTGGCACGGAAATCTAATACATTTATCTGTATCGCTTTCAGTAAAAACTTAAAAGTGAAAGTTCGTCGATTTGTATTGCTTCTAACGTTGATGTTATCCTGGTACCATCTAACTGTCATATCTCTCCAGTGCGGTATGCTGTGTGGTCGGCGTGTTGCTGGTGGCGGGCACGGTGTACGACGTTAAGATAGCGCGGGACGTGCGCCGGAGCAGGCAGCGCGCCGTCAACATCACCGCCAATGGCGGCGCGCGCGCCGACCTGAGGCTCGACCTGAACGGGATCGATGACATCACTGTTACGAATGGTGAGTTTTTATGTTTTATTAATAAGCCGCATCATAATAAATGAGCAAAGATACGGTGGCTCTGCGCATATTGAATTCATACAGTTAGGCATGCGCAGAGCTGCCGTCTTTGCTCATTTTATTTAATGCGACCTGTACTTACCTGATATATTTTTTGTGCTATTCAAAAATGTAATTTATAACCAGAGACTATAAAACAATTATCATTATAGCCCCAAATCTAGCGAAGTTTTAATCATGAACAAAAAATAAACATGTACTATACAATACTTTGTTATTTGGCTTGTTGGCTGTACATAAATTGAATAAGGAAGCTCCGAAAGCCAATTTTCACTGGAGTCATTTGCCTATTGCAATATTGCTATGAGCACACACCCACGATAAGCATTATGCCTGGTTTACGCAACGACAGTACGCAAGTGCTAAGTACCAAACGGCTCGGCTAGCTCGCAAGTGTACAAGTGATTTACATACATTTCACTCGTGATACATTCCTACGAGTGTACCGTCAGTTTCCGAATTACTGCAATTGAGGTACGTCCTGAAAAAAAAGCTACTAGTATACTTTAAATAATTTCAGGCAAGTCCATATACAACGTGAACAACAACATAGCGATCAACAGCAACACATCAGAGGAGCGCCTCACCGCCGAGACCGCGTCCACCGATGAACTGAAACTGAGTAAGGATCCCAAGCTTCGACCATTTTCTTTATCTTAAATCTGATGTTGACGGCCTGATTAGCGCAGTTGGTGGTGACCCTGCTTTCTGTGCGCGGGGGTCCCGGGCACGAATGTTTATACCCAAGTCATGGATTTTTAATATCTATATAAGTAATTTAAACTGGGTTCGCCCCCAATCCATTGTACGGTACCCTTAATACAAACATTGCTTAGTGTGTGACCGTATAGTTGGTGTGTTCGTCTGGTGATATTTATTTATGTTCCTGTATTCCCAGGCGTGTGGTCCGAGCTGTTGCTGTCGTTCTCCATGAAGGCGAACATCCTGCAGATCTTCGACCAGTCCGTGGGCGCCGACACCGTGGCCGTGGTGCACGGCTTGCGCACCTTCTCCATCATTTGGGTCATATTCGGACACACCTGCATCGTCGTATTTAAGGTTTGGATTGTTTGAATAAATGCGTTTGCAGTTTTTATTTTTTGTAAGATCTGGTTAAGATATTGATTTTGTATATTCACGCGAATACCACACATTGAAATAAAACTAATTTTAAACGTCGTCAGGCAAACGACGTCAAACACCTCAGTCTCCCGTGTCCGTGGTTGCTGTAAGCAAACCGAAACGCCCGGATCGTAAAAAAATAATATACACGCGATAAAATCTGTAAAATTAGTTTTACTTCAATCTGGTTAAAGAATTAAGAAAAAAAACATAAAATCACAATTTGTAAGTGCCCCATAGCCGATACGAAATAAATGATTTGACTTTGACATTTGCTTTGAAAGCGTATACGTACGGAATGATTAGTAAAAAAAAAAATTTCGTCGCGCAAATCTGTACGAGCTTTAAATAATTCTAGATTTAAACTGCCAGTATATAAAATTGAGAATTGTTTGTAACGTATGAATTCATTTAAACATACCCTTTATTGATGGCATACAGTATGTAGTATTTTCATATATGTATATTTTTTAAACGATTTATTTGTTGTATCAGTACGCGGAGAACACAGCGTTGAGAGCGGTCCTGGAGAAGAGCTTCTGGTTCCAACTGATCATCAACGCGGTGTACAGCGTGGACACATTCTTCTGTCTCGGGTGAGCTGCCTACTAGGAGCTTAGTTACAACTAGCCTAGCTATATTTGTGCATAAGACTCCAAAAACTATGAACTATGTCTTATTAAGATTCCTTTTTTTATTATCGTTACTGTCCTACCTACAAGCATTGTACTTTAGAACAGTAATTAGTCACTATTTGCAAATAAACTTGTTAGTTACTGTATCGATGTGCTTAACACTCCGGTATTCACCATGGCACCATGGTGAGTTAACCATGGCACCACAGTTAGTTAACCATGGCACCATGGTGAGTTGACAATGTCATTACAGTGAGTTCCTCATGGCACCATAGTGGTTTAACCATGAAACCATAGTGAGTTGACCATGGCATTGCAGTGAGTTAACCAGTCATCACAGTCAGTTGACCTTGGCGTTACAATTACTATATTATACGACTATTAGTGATACTTTCGTATAAAGAAACGCAGCGAGTGCTCAGATAACTATGGCTATCTATCTACTCTTCACCAAAGATACATAGCTGTTACCGAAGCTTGTAAAACCCGTTTTCAGGATAGATTAAAAAGTTACAGTCGATAACGGATAGCTATATAAGGTGTAATAATAATCGTGTAAAATATTTGAACACGGCCAACAGTAGGTTATAAAGATAACATTCCCAAAGAAATAAATCAAATTAATAGACATTTAAAAAATGACACCCTTTACTAAGCGCACGGCCAAACGTTACTTCGCCATGATTGAAAAAAAATCAAACAGCCTTTACTCAATTAATTGATACATCAACGTGATGCATATAACTTACTGATTCACCGGTTAATATATTTTACACAATTTTTGTTTCACGTCATATATCTTTAGTCTGATATAGGTAAGACTGCCGTTAGGGACTAAACGTGTACCTCAGATAAGTCAGCCATCGGTCGGGTAATGATATTGCCGCGTGTGATCCACAGCGGGATGCTGGTGACGTTCCTGTACTTCCGCACGAAGGCGCGCGGCAAGCTCGACCTGCTGACCAAGGGCCGCAGGAAGATCACCTCCGGCGCGCTGCAGTTCTTCGGACTCATTGGATACAGATTTGCCAGGTACAACTTCTTGTCTTAAATATACCGTTACAATGGTATTGGGTGCCAGCCATGTGCCCAAACGTAACTATGAAAAAGAAATCCTCATACAACCTTGACCCCTATTTGACGCCCTTAAAGGTCATATTTCCAAAAATCCGTCCTTAGGTCACATCTAGGGTACTCAAGGAATATATCCCCTAAAATACAAACCCCTAGGTCCACCAGTTTGGACTGTTCGTTGTCTGTCAGTCAGTGTTACGAATCTTTAACATATTTGTTTTCACACCCAAACACACACACACACAGTCTTGAGTAATTCATCTACGTTCATTTTAAATACCTACTATTGAGATCCAACGGTATCAATGTCCTACGTACTAGATTGAGCGTTCAACACAATCACCGTGTTCAACTAAGCTGAGGTTCCGGAACCACACCTTGTTCAAAATCACATTGTCATTTGCGAAGTGCGTTGCGGAGCGTGACTTACTCAAAATTAACTTATGCAACCGATTAGTGGTATTGCAGTCAGTCTATATAAATAAAAAATAAATGCTTATACGTTGGTAAGCGCAGTGAAGGAACTTTGAGATTATGTTTTGATGTTCTTATTAGAACACACAAGATTTAAAAGGAAAGGAAAAAATAAAAATATTTCCGGTATCTTGAAAAAAAATTCGGGACGACGTGAGTCGGTCAGCCACTCGTTTTAGACTCGTCGTCGTCGTGTATTTATTATATAATAATAAAAAAAAAAAAGTTAAAACCGTCTTCAAAAAACTAAAAAATCTTCATATCCTTTCAAATTACAAAATAATTTTCCAAATCGGTTCGGCCTCTCTTCAATGCGAGGGGGATTAGGCCTAGTCCACAACGCTGGCCCAGTGTGGGTGGGCGGACTTCACACTTTCGAAGGGTTCTCCCAGATCTGCAGGTTTCCTTACCATGTTTTCCTTCACCGTTCAGCAATCATGGTTGAAAATGAGACAGCTAGTTGTAATTAATTTGAATTTTGATTTTAGGATAAGATTGTATACATCAATACAATTGCAGGCTTACAGCACCATACCTGTTCATTCTGGGCGTGTTGGAGGTGACCATGAAGTGGTTCGCGTACAACTCGGTGTTCGAGCCGCCCGCCATGGACCACGAGACCTGCCCCAAGTACTGGTGGCGGAACCTGCTCTACATCAACACGCTATTCCCAGTCGATCAGATGGTGAGTGACACAAACCGTATACAGAGCATAGTAACGAAAAAAATATCATATCAGAAAATGAAAGAATAGGGTTTGATTCCCGTGCGTGACGAAATTTGAAAACTGACCTGACCTTTGCATACTGGATCTAGGACTTAGTTTCAATCGAAGCTCCATATTGGATCTAGCTGATACTAGACACCTAATTATTTGAATCTTATTGCAGTGCATGCTGTGGAGTTGGTACCTGTCTGATGATACACAGTTCTACGCCGTATCTGCAATCCTACTGATTTTGGCCGCAAGGTAACTTTAATCATTATATATAATTAAATTACCACCATTTTCCGCTTCGTGGAAAGGTATTTATTTATATTGGGAATCCGTAAAATAGATAATGTAAGAATGAGATGCATAATGTACTCAAAGTACAAAGATGGCGAAAATTAAGTAGTCATTTTCATTCTACATTTTTTATGACGCTTGGAAACGAGAAAAAATACGTGGCTTATTGAGGAGGTTATAGTATATTTTTTCTTCGTCTTTTTTTTTCGTCGATTAAAAACAAATTAGATAGATAGCAACGGTAAAAACAACTTTTCAATCACGCATCAATTACTCACGCGCATCAATTTGAGCGCCACGCATCGGCGCGTGATCACCATTTCAAATTTAATATAATTTACTTATTAATTTTTTTTTAATTCCTTATCTTTACTAACATAACAACATTGTTTAACCACGAAATTACCGCCAAGTATCGCCTATCAATTATGCCTTGAAGTCCGCGTGGACGGAGCCGGGGGTAAGAGCCAGTATTACATAAAACCGTCCCACCCTCAGCCACTTCAAGATCTCCGCGTGCCTCACCGGTGTCCTCTTCGTCTCCTCCTTGATCACCACCGGATACGTATCCTGGAGCAACAACCACATCCCCAACAGCGAGGACCCGTTCATGGAGTTCGACAAGATATACGAGAAACCCTGGACACGACTCGGCCCCTACCTGGTGGGCATGCTGGCTGGTTGGATACTGTTCAAGACTGACTTGAAGATCAGGATGCATAGGGTTCGTATCTGTCTATAAGCTTACTTATTCTTTGAGACCAGACCATTCGTTGGGACCAGATTTTAGTTTGTACTAGCTTAAGCCATATTTATTAAAAACCTTCCGCTCTGAGAGAACCCCTCGAAAGACGTGGGAAGTGCGCCAACCTGTATTGAGTCATCGTGGCGGACTATGGCCTAATCCTCCTCGCATTGAGGGGGGCGCATGCCCAACAGTGAGACATACAAAGAGGGATAATATTATTATTATACTTATAGATATGGGCGTGGGTGGGGTGGGTGGTGTGTGGGGCGACTCTGTTGTTCCTGATATTCGGGCTGTACAAGACGGAGCTGGGCGTGTGGGCGGCGGCCGTGCACAGCGCGCTTTCGCACGTGCTGTGGTCCGCCTGCATCGGCTGGATCATCATCGCCTGCTCCACGGGACACGGAGGTACGCATCATCAATATAGATCTAACTACAGCAGCCCCGGCGAACTTCGTACCACCTCAGAAGTATGAAGAAATGTTTCCCATGTTTTAATATTTATTCTGCTAGTAAGGGCGGCACAAATTTAAAAATGTAGGATCATCAAAATTGTCCCATCCATTCTTGAGTTATAAATGGTGTAGCTAGCTAGCACGTCTTTGTTACATATATTGTGATGTAACACTTCATAGAATCCATGGCGTAATGATTTATAATCAATTATCTTGGACAGGTTCCACACCTTCCTATCCGATCCTAATTATCGGTCAATATAGGGCACCCTACTACTAGGACGTCCTAAAACCTAATTTAAGACGACCGATTGCCCTACGAATTGTCCAAAATCATCCGATAATTATGATCGGATCGGTTAGTATCGGAAGGTGTGGAGCGTGCTTTACCCTGTGTCATTGCCTCCGCGCAGGCTGGGTGACGCACCTGCTGTCGGCGCCGGTGCTGTACCCGTTCTCGCGCGTCACGTACTGCGCGTACCTGGTGCACCCGGTGGTGCTGCGCTTCATCGCCATGAAGCTCACGCACCCCATCCACATGCACGAGCTGCTCGTCGTGAGTACACACACACACTACTACTCGACGCGCTTTACAAAATTCACAGTGCTTGAGTATCGCTGTAACAGAGAGTATCGCTGGCAATATTGCCGAGGTATTGTAGTCCTCGGCAATATTGCAAGCGATACTCTCTTGTTGCAATGTTATCTGTCAATACCCTTAGCATTGATTGCGGCAACTGCTGCGTGATATAGAGGGCAATACTAGGGCTACACAATTGCAGCTAGAAATTGCCATAAAACTAGTCCTTTTTTCACGTTCATCCACGCACACTTGAAGCGCGTCAGACTCGACTCAAACGAGCTGCGATCGCTACGTAGTCGATTCAATATTGTATTCGCGTGCGTCGCCTGCGCACGAGAAGTCGTCATGTGAAAAGGCTCTTTTTGTTGCTCAACTTTCTTAGAGTTGAACATCGAGTGCGTTGAATTTTTTTGTCAAGATACCAACCCCTTCATGCAAACGTAGTAATACTTAGCACGTTATACAAAGGGTTCATTTTCCTATGATACCTAGCTGTTCCTAAATCGTTCCCGATTATACTACATAAAAATGTACAACATGCTTATAAACAGATCAACCATGGAGTTTATTGCCATTCTTCGTCATAGGAACAGCATTCCGAACATGTAGTAAAACCTTAGCCTATAATTTTTGTGATATTTTTGACGATTCATATATTAGTTTGGTTAAAATATAAAAATTTTGAATGAGCTAGGTTTCTATTAACGTTCTACTATTGTTCCACAGTTCATTCTGTTCCTGGGCGTGACGGTGGTGTCGTACTTCCTCGCGTTCGTGATATCGGTCTCGTTTGAAGCGCCCATCGTCACCATGCTGAAGATCGTCTCCCCGCAGAAGAAGCCGCACCGGGTGTGATCCCAAGAACCCTCTTACAAGCGTACAAAGACGTAACAGCCTTTAAAAACGACGTACAAAAATAATCGCTAAGAAAAGTCCCTTGGCGCGCACGCAGAACAAAAGATTGATATAACAGAATATACTCATGTTGGTCAATGGCTCGCCTTGTGCCCGAGTGCCGTAGCTTCAAATCCGGGCTTGCACCTTTGGGATTTCCCGATTGCTAATCTAATTTTCAACCTAGATTATGACTTGCTGTCATTTGTAACGGAAATCATCGTGAGGAAACTTGCATGTCTGAGAGAAAATACCCAGTTTTCGAGAGACTTGTTAAGTCCGCTAAACTGCTGTTGCTCAGGTTGTTGGACCATGGCTCGACTCAACCTCGCGTGGAAGGGAGGCCCGTGCCCAACAGAAGGATTAATTATGATTGAATCTAAATATGCTTTAATACGTAATAATGTCTGTGCGAGCCTAAATTTATATATTGACTTATACCTGCGCTATTTTTTTCTTTAGCAAAGAATTTTCTTTCTCAGATTTATGGATGTGTGAGTGACTATCAGTCGTGCATCTTGTTCTGGCGAATTATTAAATTTAATATCTTCGACGGCCTGATTAGTGCAGTTGGTAGTGACTCTGCTTTCTGTGCCGAGGGTCCTGGGTTCGAATCCTGGTAGGGGCAAACGTTGTGTGATGAGCACGAATGTTTGTACCCAAGTCATGGATGTTTAATATTTATATAAGTAATATATACTGGGTTCGCCCCCATTGTACCCACAATACAAGCGTTGCTTAGCGTGGGACCGTGTGTTGGTCTGGCGATACTTTTTATATTATTTAATAGATTGCGCCATGGAAGACATAATGGTCGGCGTATACGATTCAAGTTAAAAGTCGCGTAGCTTTCGTTGACAAATAGCCTGGAATAAGTTTACAGATTGATAAGTACTTGTCAATTTGCAAAACTATTTTTAATACGTGTATACCGGGCATGAGCGAAAAACTACCCTACCCATAACTTGGATGTCTTGCGGCGTATTTTGTTAACTTTTTGTAAATTGGCTGTCGTTACAATTTGAATGTAGATTAGCTTTTGATAGACAGACGCTGCCCGTATTTATATGTATATTGAAGTAATATAGTGACTGACTTATTAATACGATGTAAACGATTTGAAAGTTGATGCTGTTCATAGATTGTTGAAAAAGAGATGTAGCATAATTCTTCTAGCAATTAATTCCAAACTTTATCATCTTAAAAAACATGACAAATTATACTAATGACTGATATGAGAGTGCTCTAGAATGCATGTATGTAGCAGAAACGTTATAAATGAAGAAAACACGCAAATAATTGTTCTTGTTGAAATAAAACTTGTTTTATAAATTTTATCGTTTATTTTATGTTTTGTAAAAACCAAATAAACGTGATAAAATATGTAACATAAGCTTTAATTCAATGCGTAGTATTTGCGTTAATATAAGAAATCAATAAGTGTTTGTATTGAATTTGTTGAATGCCGTACATAGAACTTTTGTACAGTTTTAAAATATGAGATATATACGATCTCCTTGAAGTCGGTTCTCGTATAGAAGATCATCTTTCGGCATTTCATTCATTGTCATGTCAGATTCTTTAACTCTTAGCTTTTGTACCCGATTCATTGGTAGCATTAAAATTGTCTGACAAATAGTAAGTAATTATTTTTAATAATAATGTACCACTTAATTATGTAAATAGGATGTAAATATAACTAAGTTGTAAGTTAAATATAATATTTTATAAATAACAAGAGTTTGAAAAGACAGATGTCTCCCCAATAATGGGTACCTTTCCATTATCTTACCTATCCATTAGTGCTCTAGCTCAAGCTCTAGGTAGAGCAAAGTAATTTTGATAATTGTTAAGGTGACGATGGTTATGTTGAGGCGCAATCCGAGAGGCGTCTTAAGAGGCTGCAACAAGGCATCTCTACTAACAGGGAGAGTAGCAACGCTGCAAGTATCGTCAGAACGGTTGTACCCGCGAAGTATGACCACTAAAAACAAAATCCGAGTTCAAGTTTTGTAGTAGGTTACCCGAAATCTAAAGACTGGTAGGATTTACCGAAGCATCACTCAAGATGATTTAACATTGCAAGCTTGCTTTATCATTATAAAACTATTTGGACGCAATAATTGTTTACCGAGACAAGATCATTGTTTTCACAATAATAAATGTGGCATTTCTTTCCGAACCAGGTAGTACAGGCTAGGTTTAAAGACACACAAACCCGCACATTTGACAGACAGACAGACCTCTGAAAAGTTCGTTATCCATTATAACGAACTTTTCAGAGGATAAAGTGCGGCAAAACGGCTTTATAATCCATTGTAACGTTCTATAAACTTGAGGGAAAGTACTTACAATGCATATAGTGTGCGAACACAGCGCACTATCTGTAGACAAGAGCGCGGCCCGGGATATGGCGCCGTGCAGCAACAGCATCCCGTAGCAGAGCCGGCTGAGCGCCGCCACCGCGGGACTCTCTAAAAACTGCCGGAATACACCTGATGGAAAACAGTTTATTTAAATAACATTTAATGCTTGAAAAATCCAAGTCCGTCCATGATGTCCACTGCTGGACATAGGCTATCGGCCTATCTTCTGTGAGTGCCGTCCTGCACTAAGTATTCCGGCTCGTGGTCACCATTTTAGAACCTTTCTGCCCCATCAGCCATCGATTCTTCGAACCCTCAAAATCAGTTTAAGTTCAATTTTAAAACTCCGATGCTAAATCAAAGAGCGTACTTAAATCATGTTTTACCAATGTTATGCAAATTAGTAAAATGATTGAAGAGTCCACATTTAGTTGAGAATAATAGAGTACCTAGGCCCGCCAGTTGTAGATCAAGATAAAGATCATTTATTTGTGAAAGCAGGAGTATAGCATGCAGGGCACAGATATATTAGAGGAGATATGTTATGAAAGCGGTGGGCTTGCGCTCACCTTATGCCAAAATTACGCTAACATAGAGTTTTCGCCGTCAGTCGACTGCAACTGCACGTCGGTATCGGAGCTCTAACTTTTTTTTTAAATGCCGTGTTATTCCGTGGTTGTGTGCTAAAATACTAGCAGCAAAGTGAACTACGCGAAAGATGGAATCTCATTTCACCAGCCAGTATTAAGTATTTTATTTATTCGTCTTTAAAATCATTAAAAACAACAAATCAAAAAATATTTAATGCCTTTATTATGTTATTTTAGTTTTCATGTAGCACAACGACTTTTTTATTTTTGTACAAAATACGTGGCTCTTTAAGTACCACCTATGTTCGCTACTGAGTGAATGTACGAGGCAATGGATAGATCGTCTAACGATACTTTGAATAAACTGGTGCGTCGCGTGGTACGGCCGCTGTATACGGCGACGACGCAGCACGCACCGAAGAGACTTCGTATTGGTTGGTTTTAGCGAGTGGTGGGAAACAAAACGGAGACAGCGAGTTCCCATACATTTTGAATCGCACGGCATATCTCTCGTGATCTGTGATGCAGGGCATGTCAGATGTTACATTATGATGAGATCAGTCATGTTCAGCCTTTAAGGCGTACAAATGTAAATTAAATGTAAATCACAGAATTCTTATTAACTAAAACATAATATATGTCATGCAAATTCAACGTTAAAATAATAAGGAGTCATGTGAGAAATAACACTTTAACCTCGTATGAATGAAGAAAGACAGAGAGAGACCTCTTGGTGTGACAGAATGAGATAATCTTAACACGACGTAATTCGACGTCGGTCATTGATAAATCTCCCTTGATCTTGATGTAGGTATGTGACCTCACCTGCCAAATTGGTGGTGCATATAAGCACCGGCCACATGAGAGCGATGGGCCAGGTCAGGTGCAGCCAGGCGGTGACCCACGGCACGCCCAGCCAAGGCACCGCCGACGACGCTAACATGAACGACGCTGATGTCATCCACAGTAGATACGACGTCACCTGACAAATCACCATTTTGATTTTCCTAAAGCTTTTGATTAACCCATACTAAACAATCATAATGTTTATTGTAAACTATGTCGGTAGTCGAGAAATCGATTGATCTATATTGTTGGCAAAGACGGCACTTAAGTTATTGAACAAGTAAAGAGAACTTAGTTTAATATAATATACGATATAAATTTGGGAGTACCACAAGGATTTCGTTTCGGTCCATCATTTCAATCTAGAGGATTATAATAAAAATATTGTTTGCAAGCTCAATGAGAAAAAGCACACAATTTACCTTAGACACCTTCATGTTACCCTGCATGATTTGAACCAGCCAGCCGGTAAACACCCCCACGAAATATGGCGCTACCCTCGCCCACGGACGTTCAATGATAGTCGTGTATGCCGTAAACGCATTGGTGAGCCTACAATCATAACATTAAGTATGAATCAAACGTATCAGGACTTGATTCCACATGATCCAAAAAAACGTTCGACTATCTTGAAAATTTAAATAAAAAAATGAAAATGTATTTAAGTACACAATATAAACAACGCAAAATTAGAAATTAAAAATAAAAATAAATAAATTAGAATAGAAAAGCTTACCAAATAAATAATAGTTACAAAGACGGTAAAAACATTGGCCCATGCGGTAGCGTACCAAAGATGCTGGCCGCATTTTCTCGCTAATAGCTACTGGCTGATCGAGGAAATGCCCGCGCCTAGAGTCACCCGTCGACCATCTTTTAATTGGCAAATATTAATTCATCACTTTGTATAGCAGGTAAGGTACCTACCGTCCATAATCAAAGTACGCAGCGCTAGCATCGGTGACAGTGGATGAGAGGAGCGCGCACAGCGCGAGCGCGGCGGCGAGGCGCGCGCGCGCGACCGCCCCCGCGCTCAGCGCGCACAGCAGCGCCGCCGCCGCGTGCAGCTGCGTCTCAGTAGATAGGTACCACGATATTTGCATGCACTAGGGACGAGATTGAAAGCTGACACAAATATGCACTAATTTTTTGTGCCTATTTGACAAGTATATCATCAATACTATCGGCACTAACCAATCATTTATGTGTACCAATCAGTTCATGAACCAGCTACTAGTTTCACATTGTAAAACATACTAACTTGTTGCTCCCCAGGGTACGCAGTGGAGGCGTAAAGCAGGTTCCTCCACCAGTACACGTTACAGTTCGTATGGTCGAGTTCAGGTAACATGAGCGTAGCCGTTTGCTTTGACACACGCGATAGAACAGCCGAGAGCAGCACGACGTAGGCGTATGACGGTAGCAACCTTGATGAACATAATTCCACAAAAAGTTATAGTACGTACTTGTACCTACAAATCTAATTCGTGGATCAGCATCGATAGCCAAACCCAATCAATTCTAAGTTATGCTATGTAACATACCTGATAACTCTATTGGTAACGAAGCAAACGAACTGCAAGACCTGCCCGCAGGCGCCGCGGAAACCGACTAACTCCTTCATGCTATACTGACTCTTCAAGTAGAAGAAGTGGTGGGAACTGAAGAGGCCACTATAATAACGAAAAACAATTAAGTACCTGAATATTAACATACATCCATTTCATTGATGAGGAAATAAATCTTGGTACTGGTCGAGTACCTACAGTGAAACATTGTAGGCTAAAGAAAGAGATGCAAAGAAATAAACATTACTCACCTTACAAAAAACATTGTGTCAAAGGCAATCGTGCCTGTAGCTAGTATGTTATACACATTATTATGTTTTTCTACTTCACCCGCATCACCTACAAAACAAAAAGACACATCAAATTATAGTATTTTTTAACGTCTATAAAATAAATAATATGTACTACTTATACCTGAAAGATAGTCCACTACAACAGCAACATGCACGAACATAATCCAAAACGCAGCTATAATTCTCATCAAGTGTATCAGATACAGGTCTTTATTCGCCGTGTTTGTGTTCAATATCCTTTTCAAGCAATAGTTGAACGAAAAACATAATAAGAGCCTACAGAAGATATTCCTCTTAATACTATCCGTACTTAAGCTTGAATTTGAACTGTACTTAAGTCTGGGACAAGGTGGTAAGTTATCCATTTTTATCGGCGAGTGACACTGCTTCTTGTATTTCCCGCATCGCTGGCAGCTGTTCGCCATTCTGTCCGCACAATTCACGCCGAGCGTAATCGTGGGAGGCCCGCATTTTATCATATTATCAACTACCATGTAGTTCATTGCTGCTTTATCATCGACTGGTTTATCAATTTCAATGTTCACTTTATGATTGTATATTGCACCTTGTGCATATTCATTTGCAGTATTGTTAATTTTCTTAGGATTATTATTATACTTCTCTAGATTAAAATTCATGGATTTCTTATTATAAGGTAGACATTTAACTAAATCTAAATCAACAACAGTAGCCACAATTGCTAACACTGCGAGTACTATAGTTAAAGATAATAGTAGAATGGCACCGGTATCTGACTTTAGATCATAGTTGTGTCGTATCAGTCTTGCGGTTGTGACTTTTGCTACACGAGATGTTGTTTTGTTAGTTTTTAGATTGTCGTTCAAGATTATGGAGAAATTGATGATCGATGTTAGATCGTACGGTGAGCAGGAGCGCGGTAAGCACACGCCTATTGTTACGTCGTTTGTCTGAAATAATATATTTACTGAAAATAATGTGAAAATGTACCTTTACCTAATCAATCCCGCTTTATAACTTACCGTAAGCATGTTAGTCTTAGTAATGTTCAGATTAATCCGTACAACAGTATATGCGAGTCTGTACGGCGGTCGACGGTCGGCTGACGATATTCGTCGCGTCATTTCATCTCGTCGCAGCATCCACTTCCAGTCTTGTGCATCTAGAATTTATAATATCTGTTTAATTTCTTACATAAATATGCATCGTACCTTCTGTTATATTATCATACTACAAACCTGTATCGAAGACATGTTCTTTATGCAGCAATGAATCCATTAAATCCTTGACACCAGAGCTCTCAACAGATTTATTGACTTCATTTTCTAAAGATTTTTCATCCTGGTGGAAATTAGATTGATTAGCGCCTTTCAAAATCGAAAACGTGATCGTTATTCAAAGAAGGTATGACGTACCAAACGCAGGCATTGCTCCTTAGATCCCAACCAATAGTGGTTGCCGCTGAAGAGAGCTGATCCATAGCGCCCCGATGCGTCTACAGCTGCAATAGTTTTTTTTTTATTGTTCATCTGTATAGGCACCGGCATCTTTTAAATATATCTCTCAGTTAACTTCACTTGTAATTATTGTGCATACTTATATTTTTTTTTAAATGTATGCAGGTGGTGGATCTCTTGAAGATGGCAATTGTCAAAGTAAACTCTTACTTAGGTACCTCTTATATAGATGATCTTAAGTTATGAAACAAGTACCTATCTAGTTAATATAACAATCGCTTTAAGGAATGTATGACTCTCACTGAATAGTCATGCACGGCGATCTCACGAGATGTGCTTATGTTCATGTTCGGTAGTACCGCGTGTCGGTTGACTTTGTAAAATAGACAAGTTTATAACATGGCAGAGGCTCCGTCCAAAATTTATAAACACGATATTTGTTTAGTAAAATGAAGTACTTAGCTCGTTAGATACAAGTACCAAATAGGTACTAATAAAATTGAGCTGTTTCCAAACATTTCACAAGACTTTCGGTAATGCGTGAATTGCGGACTCTACTTACAATTAAAACGGTAGTCAATAAGGCAATCGCCAAGGATGTTTAGGAGAAAAGTAAATAACAATAGAGTAAGACACGTTGAATTGCTCTTGTTAGAGTAGGTACCTAATGTTATAAATCTCTTGGCGAGTTTAGTTCTATTCTGATAGGTACTAGAGAGAGTGGAGCTGTTACGTTGATCGCCTGCAATCAGACAGTATGGCGACGCAGCACGCGAGCAATGAACTTAAGAGCGTTCACATCGTCAGGTGTTCGAAAGTAGCTGGTTGGTCACCGACTATCGCTGGCAGAGCTACGACCTCTGTGCTTCAGAGGGCACAACGATTGTCTCGGGACCCGGGTCACTGGGTCACATAGATCTACTTGAAAAGGCCCATAAATAAATACTTACTGAGCATAGACACGTTCAGGCAACACATCAGTCAAATCGATAATCACGGGCTGATGGGAATATCGAATTGGAAGTTTATTGTACCTACACTTACCAATCCTAGTCTACCTATTCGCTGGCAAATTTTGGATCACAAATCCATGGTGATTGGCTATAGTATAATTACCTCCGCTATTATTTCTTAGTGCTGAGCCGACCCACGAATGAACAATTAATTCATAAATTTGCCCCCAAATTTATAGACGTGTTATAACTTTATCAAACGTCATATAGTACTGCGCACAAGAATTTTGCTTTGCGCATTACTATATGACGTTTGATAAAGTTATAACACGACTATAAATTTGGGGGTTAATGTATATGAAATACGCCGCCGCCGCCAACTTACGATCTCAATGGAAAAATGCCATTAGGAAAAAAATAATAATAATAATTACTTACGATTAAGATTATTTTGCAAACTCTCAACTTCTCTGGTGTAATTATCAAGGTTCAGATCAAAATTCCTCATACAATATTTCTTATCTATATAAGTACTTACCGCTGTACGCCCAAGGTTTGCCATCCGAGAAATCTTTGAAAAACACATTTGTGTCCCGCCAACAGGAATGATCGACCAATATGTGTACACCATTAGTTATTTTCGGCCACACAACGCTTAAAAACGAGGAATCATACACATTGAACAAATTCTCAAAAACTTCCGCGCGGGCCGAGCGCCTTCCATTTTTTATATGCGATTCCTTTTTCAAACTACCCACTTTTGACCGGGAAACGTTTCGGCTGCATTCCGCGAACATTAAAATTATCGAGAACAAATACACTTTTAGTAACAGCATTTTACATGACGTTGTACTGCGGCTGTTCACGTTTCAATGTTTGTTTACAATACAAGTAGGTAGTAGCAGTGTGCCGTAATGAAATGTAATTTAACTCATGTACACATTGCTAATACTTAATACGTAGCTAATTGCGCGTGAACGCAGCCAACACACGAGTGTTGCCAACACTGATTTAAGATCAAATCCCTTTCGATCAACTTGTTACTTTCTCTTATTGCAATCACGCTAGAGTAATTATAACGGTTATGTGATTATAAGCAATTATTGCGGTTATAAATTGAAACGTGATTAGGGTTGTTAGTTTGTCTTTGGCATACTCGTATGTTGACTTATTAAGTGACCATTAGACCATATTGGTTAATATCTTGGATGATCAGTACAACGGAAATTAAGTTTAATCCTCCAAAGATTATAAAGCCAATTAACTTGGTAGTGAATTGAGCTTAGAACAAGGATATTTCTTCGTAAGAACTGAGCCAAACCTAATATTGCCGTTAATTAACGCGTTAATCGCTACAAAATACTAACATTTTAGGAGGATTAATGCGGCATCAGGCACATGTGTAGCACGAGAACAAAAGGCAGAGTACATTGACCGCATAGAACTTTACTAGCTGCTATGTCAGAAACATAGCAAAGGAACTTATAGATGATCAAATTAAACGACAAATGTAAATGTTAGTAATAGTAATTACATTTATTACCTGTCAAAAGACAATTATTAGCTTAAGATTATTTTACTTCATGTACTTAGTAAATACAATTAGCTAGATTTTATTTCATTTATTACTGATACTGCAAAACATGTCACTGTAGTAGTCTCTGTAAGGGCGCTCTTCACACTCACACACACGAACATAGGAGGACGACGCACGAAACCGGAGTTTATGTCTTTAGAAATAAGGTTACATTTGCCGCAGCCGCTTGTTCGGCCGCTGCCCGTCGTTCATGAAGCCGCCCTGCTGGAAAGAAACATCTCATTACATGTTTGAAGCAACAACATTCACTTTTGCACTCACTCTGTGTGAATTGAGTATCGTGTGTGTATCGGCTACATCGAATGATTAATCTTGGCAATCAATTGGATTTGTAAAAACTAAACGTTACATGATTTGCATACAAATTGACAAGCTGGGAACCAAATTGAATTTCTACGATGAATTATGTATTTATATACAATTCACATGCAGTCACAGGGGGCTTAGTAAGTTTTGACGGCATTAAATACCATGCCAAATAAATTTATTAAAGCATTTGAACACTCCTTCTATATTTGTATAATTCTAAGCTCATACTAAGGGCCCTCATATAAACACTTTTTGATTGGTGACACATATGTTACAAAAGCTAGGATCAAGTCCTCTATCGTGAAAGGAATTCCATACAGGTACCATTTGGGTACATGCAACCAAAAAGAGCACTTAAAAATATATTGGGTAGGTACTTAACAATGTTAGCGCATCTATTGTGAAGCATTTCCTTATATATTACAATTTTGGTTGTTCATATACAGATGGTACCTCAAACAGATCGCATTTACCTGGGACATACTGCGTGTGCTACATGTGTCAACTACAGGTAGTTCTGAAAAGAATGCACAGAACGTGTTAAGCTACCGACAGACGAACTGCGTTTCAACGTCACGAGCAAAAGTCATTCATGCTGCTTTTCCCCCCGATACATTTATAAGGGAAAATGACGTCATCTCTATGCTTTCGCATGTAAAAGAGGAGCATTAAAACCGGTAAGAATACTATGATAATTCATTTCGTACGAGCTAGGATGCCTTGTTCTTGTCCTAGTCATGCGCAGATATTAGCAAAAACAATTGATTACTGATTTATAAAATTTTGAATTTGAAGGAAGAAGCAATAAAATGTTGAACATTTAAGCTTTTTTTTAATCTTTTTGCATTCTATAGCTACTCTACTTTATTTCTGTATTATAACTACAACGGCGCATCTTTCTATATGAAATCGATGTTATTATAGATAAAACAATGACGTCATTTTTCCTTTTTCAAATGAAACGCTGCTCGTCTGTCGGCAGCCAGTGGCAAAGAGGATTGCAGAGCATCGTGTAATTGTACCTCAGTGTTGCTATACAGGCAGCATGTACTGCATTTCTTTGCACATATTTCTATGCACTCGTTTCTATATGGAATGATAGCAGTGAGCATGCAACGTGGAGGTAAAGCATTTAAGTTTATTGCAAAAAAATACAGTTTGAATGTAGCCAGCGTAAAATAAAATAACTGATCGGAAATATTTTACAATGCCTCTTATAGAGATCATGCTTACAGATGAACGTGAATGAACGGCTTAGGACTATATTATAACTATTTGAGTAGCAATTGAGTATTCGACCCAAATATGATGGATTACTAAGAACTATGTTGAATTTGTCGTATTATGTTGCGTTGTACTCGGCTATTTTCTACATCATAAATATTTCAGATCGCTATATTTTTTTTGTTAATCACAAATAAAGGAATAGAGAATATATTGTTATGTATAAGTATGTATATGTTGCATTATAAAGCAGATAATACATATATCTATGACAATATATGTTTGAAACTATCGGCAACTACGACAATAAATTTAATGATTATGATGCTATATCATATCAGTGGCGAAAGGTCTATATAACACAATTCATGTCGGCTTCCCTTCCGAAATTAAAATTTGGGTTCTTTGTTTGCAGAAATCTTAGTCGTTTTTTCCAGAATAAAATAATATAGGAGAACTAGATCACATTACGTATGAGGGGTATTTAATTATTTTTTGCACTCACACGTATGTTTTTTGTTCCGGCTTCCCTTGTGCGTATATTCAGCCTTCGCCACTGCATCACATAAATAGGAGGAGCTAGATATAAGTTATAAATTATGGATGTATAAGTGTTCGGTTACCGGTCGGCCCATGAAGGGCTGCGGCGGCATGTAGGTGTTGACGGGCGCGAAGCCGCCGCGCGGGAACCCGCCGCCGCGCCCGCCGAACCCGCCGCGCCCGCGACCACCTGCCCAACACACGCGCACATTACACCACTAGTTTCTTCTTTATTCTCCTCTCAGGATACACAGCCATATTCCCACATCGCCCCCCTACCTTCGTCGAAGCGGCTGGAGAGCCATTAAGGATACTCCCACTCAAAAAAGGGACAAAAAGATAAATACAAACCAAAAAATTAACAGCTACACCGTTCCTATGACATATTAATGTTGCATTGGAATATTTATAATGCCAAAGATTTAGCGATTTTTAACAACGTCACAAAATATAATTGTTTTGAAATAAAGATGTGCAATTTAGTTTACTCCTGATTTATAGACAACAAAATGGATACTGGCGTCATAGACACTCATATTCTTCTTTTAAAGTGTTCTATATCCGTATTTTATCCAGTTGGTATCATCGGATATTTAGTGCAAAGTATATGCTAGAATATTGATCGTCACCTCTGAAGTTGCCCCTCGCGTTGAAGGCGCCGCCGCGCGCGCGGAAGTTGTTGGCGCGGTTGGAGTTGGGGCTCGCGTTGGCGTTCGGCGGCGGGATGTTGCGGTTCTGCTGCTGCTGCTGCGGGTGCTGCCGCTTGTTCTGACACACAAAACATACCACCATCATTTAACGGTCGATAAATTTTTACACCTATATTATTGACCAGTGGCTCGGATCTTGTAGTGGGGCAATCGTCCTGCTTTAGAACATCCAATTGCCCTACACATTATTCGATTCCATCATTTCATCCGATAATTAGAATAGGATCGGAAGGAGTGCAGCGCACAAGACGACTAGGTTTTTCTCGTATTTACCCTGGATACTGGGATCGCCACCCTATGTTTGGAACCATGTGTTTGTCTGCCTATAACTTAAGTTGTTAAATCTTGAAAGCATGAGGTATAACAATACCTCAAAAAACTTTCTTTGAATTTATCTGATTGGCAAAATAGTTGTAAAGAACTGAAATAACTTACAAGAGCTTACAAGAAGTTGTGAACTGGAATGGCTTACAAGATTTAACATTCGAGCGAAAAACAGAAGAAATTTACTGCTTGACTGAAATAAACCGTTGATAAAAAAGACCTACCCGATCAAATTGACTGCCGAACATGAAGAGTTGGGTGGTTGTTCGGCGATAATGTACAAGAGCTTGTTGTGTGTGGGTGTACCTTGTTAGCGTTGGCGGTGTGCGCCTTCTGCTCGTCCTCGTCCCGGTACTTGGAGACGGTCACCAGGAACCCGTTGATGCGCAGCTCGCGGTCCAGCTTCAGCGCCTTGTCTACGCTATCCTTGTCGTGGAATGTCACGCGCACTGCGCGCACGCAACGAATCATCGTGTTAAAACATTTTGCAAATGTAACTTTAACACTTTGATAGTAAATTTCAAAGGAAAATGACACTGAATCTGGGCATTATGTTTATGATGGCATTTTCTCCAAATCACACTGTAGTACTTAGTTGGTATAGTGGAAATTACAATGACACTGAATGGTTATCACATTGCATGAAATGTTCTTTATATGCCTACTCACATACACTCTTATCAAGAGTGCTAAAAAGCCTGGTTATATCTCTCGTAAGAATCAATGCCATGAGGTCATAAACAGCTAAAATTAAATGAAGGCCATACGACATACGTTAGTAAAGACATATGTATGAAACAAATATTTTTATTTCAACATTCAATACATAAAGGTACTATGCCTAATTAACCCCGACGTAAGTTGTTGTTAACAAAATTAGCCTATAAATAATCACCTACTGAGAATATTTCCCCGAAAATTCAAAAAAATATAAATATAAAAAAAAGCCTATTCCGATAATGCTTTCACTAATAGGAAGCTACTTCATCTCTAAATGCTATAGGCTATGTTTCATCGAGGTACCGCGGCCGGCACAAGCTAGTACTTTGGTGTCGCAACTTACGTATTTTGTACTTGGTCTTGCTAAACTCGTGTATGTGCGCGACGTGTCCGCACTGGGTGAACAGCAGCTTGACGTACTCGGTGCTGGCCTCGTAGGGCACGCCCACCAGCACGGCGGTCTCGGCGCGCGACTCCACCGCCACCGAGATGGCGCTGCCGTCCAGCACCGTGCCCTCCTCCGACAGGGCCTGCGTGCGGTTACACGTTAGTGGCGCTCGTCACTATAGCGGCGCTATATAGCCTAAGTGATTCTTAAGTGTCCCGAGTGTGTCAGCCTTTAACTGCCCGTTAGGTCCAGTGCCCTCAGTAGACTATCAATATTAAAAAATACTAAATTGAGAGCTGTAAGTAGCCGGGCCTGTACACTATCAATAATATTAAATTAAAAAATTGTACTGTATGCACCCTGTAGACCAGGGGTCTCCAAACTTTTTAGCCTAAGACGATGATGTGAGCACTTGTGGCCCGAGTATGTTTATGACATGGCAACAGCATGTAGGTATATTTGAGCATGTATATATTTTGTGTTGAAAAAGTTCACGTTTGAATAATTATTTGAGCCCATATTACAATATCAGGACTGGATATCTGCTCCAATTGATTTAGAAATATACATTATCGGACATTCCTAGCAGCAGGCATGGCTGTCCGTGCCCTAGTTTTGAACTTACGCAGCCCCGCCCGCCTAGTAGGTGTCAGCCTCTCGAGTGACGTAGGTTGATGACCTTTATGCATTTTAACGAACCTGCCACATGCCATAGTATGGAAAATATAATTTAAATTGTGTATATTTATTTTATTTCAAATGTGAATGAACAGGAAAAAAAAATTGGTCATAAAGTACCAACACAAAAACGTATAGATATGTCACTCTGAAATTACAAGCTGAGACATTCCCCCCCCCCCCCCCCCCCCCCCCCCGCCCGTCATATTTAGTGCTAATCAACAAAATTCCCTCCCTCCACTTTCGCGACACGATCGAGGCGCAGCTCTAGGCAGATTGGGCAATCATTCATAGATTGTGAATTATATAATATTTTATTAGAAAATTTATACCACACCCTGTTTTACCTATGTAAAAGACATTAAATTTATTTTCTTAAAGAACTCCTCTAAAATTTATTTGATTAATATAATATTTTTTTTTTCATAACTGAGAATGACGCTATAATTAGGTTGAGTGTGTTAAACGTCTAGTAGATCAATGGCGTGAAGGAACATTCATCAAGTGTGGTATGCCCCACATCAATGTGGGTTGTGTGAGGTAACACAATGTTTAGTCTGTTTCATGTTTGTTTACTCTATCCGTTTATGGGCACATTGTATATTCATTACATTGTACTTTATTATGAGACCTGCTATGCTACTTGTTCAATCTTGTAGGGTATCCTAGAATATAAGGTAAGTGCGTCTTGCAATGTAATTATTCTCTGAGTAAATACACCAATTTTGGTTGTGTCCAGATAAACCGCATAACTTCATAAGGCTTGCTCGTCCACTTTGTTAAGGCAGTGCATTGGGGATGGTAAAAACAAACAACAGGACATGTTTGCCTATCCAGACATGGCCATTCAAGAATTCAGTAAATGTATGAATGAACATTTCATAGAAAATAACTAATCTTTAAATTAATGTTATTAAATAGTCCATTGTTTAAAGTTTATAGACTCATATATCATCAATATGTATAAAACACTGCAAAAAATCCAATTTACTTACCACCTCTGCAAGAACACACAAAATATACATCACAAAATTAACACCTGTAATATTCATCAGCTGATCTACTACATCATTATCATAATCAAAAGTTTGGATTATTTACATAAGAAAATTGTACAAAACTGGCAAACAGATGCTACTGAAGTAGACCAGCGTGTTCTGAACATTCAAATAGTCACTCATCTGCACATGACTCAAGGAAACTGGCATTACTGGATCAAATTTGGAATACAAATCTTAGCCTCTTAACCGCCTCTTTTTAGAAACCGGTTAATCATACTAATTACTACAGAGTCATGAATAAAAATTAAAAAATATATGTTAATAAACTTTTGTTTACCTTCTCCAGAGACTCTTTGTTTTTGAATTCGACTATTGCCGATAATGTCGGAGTTGTGGTCAGTTCAGTTACAATGATTGGACCACGTCTAAAAAGAAAGAAAATTTGTCTCATTAATACTCCGTACAGTTCTAGTGAATATATCCTGAGTGCCGTCTGCACCTCGAGAACACATCACTCACTTATCATAAAAATAATCAACTTGAATCAGTATGACAAATATATCAATTTACTACAGTGGGTACAAATTATGAAATCTCAGGACTGATATTTGAATGTTGACAAAGTAGGAACTCATTTCAATTAATTGTGTTATTCAAACAAATAGAAACTCACTTGACATTGACGACTTCTCCGTGTTTAGAGAACAACTCCTTGAGTTTCTCCTGGTAATCGAACAGAAAGCTTGATGGAAGGTTCTCAACCAGTATTTTACCAGATTCTACTTTCTCCTCCTTCTTATCTTCGGCTGTGGTTTCGGCGTCAAGATTCTCCTGGCTCTGGTCAGCATCCGCCTGCTCGGCCTGCTCTCCGGCCTCTGCGGCTGTCGCCTCGTCTCCCTGCTCTGCTTGATCCGCCTCGCCGTTGTTATCTTCCTCTACGGTCTCCGACGTGTCCATCTCGGGCGCCTGCTCCTCGGCGGCCTGAGCGGCTTTAGCTTTCGCCGCCTGATTTTTAGCACCTCGACCTTTCTTCTGCGCGACCATTCTGATAACGCGGCTGAAATCCATACAAGAACCGACTCAAATCAAAAGAGCCATCCGTCCGACACGCTCAATCGATAGCTACGTTTCCCGCCATACCTATATTTTTTTGTTAGAACTTATACACTTGGCGCCTATTCTCAGATCTCAAGGGCGATGTTGGTTACGCGCGAAACATCATATTTTATTACACAGATAGCTACCAAGATTAAGTACGAATCAAAAAAATACGTATTTGTACGGCACGACAGGTTAATTTTAAACAATGTGTGACTATATAACAGTAAATACATCAAAACAAGCCAGCCTAACGCACCATGGGGCATGGCTTTTTTGCGAGTGGAAAATTCACGAACCTCAGGCGTTACTTTCCGACGTAGAACATAATTTAGCATTCAAACGTAAAAAAAATAGTATTAAATAGATGTCTTACTCACCAAATAAGTTTTTTACTATAAAATCAATGAAATCACTAGTTCACAGGAAAAGACGCTAAACTAAAAGCAATAATAACACGAAACCGGCATCACGCAAGCGCATCCGCCATTAAGCTAAAATTTAAAAAGTGAGGTTACAAATGTTGCTAGAGTAAATTCTAATTTTGTCCTTTTGGAGTCGCGTACACTATCAGTATTATCACAATCAAAATAACGTATTGCAAGTTATTATAAGTTGACGCTATATTATTACTTGAATAGTGGGCATATCATGGCAGCATTGATAATATCGCAAAAATTACGAACCCTCTACTGTTGGATCATGATTCCGGAATTGATGCACCCACTTCACGAGTAGCGAGTGAAAAAGTCTATAATATAGGAGCATTTGTTACTTAGTATTATTACGTCACGTAAATCACAATCACGACCCATCTCACGATAGTATTGACGGGATGACTAGAATAATGAATCCTTGCGTTTGGATCATCATCTTGCGATCGGGGATAACTGTGTCAACTGTGCCATTATAGCGTGTATGAGGAAACTTGCTTCCGTGCCGTAGAAGATTGGCTAATATCATCATGAGCACCTCTACCAACCCCTTCGGAGATCACTGGCTCGATATTCATATGGAATATCAGTTTGTGGGAGGCTGTGGCTCCCAAGTCTTGAAGGTGCGACGAAAGTAAACGTGTCCAGTAAGATATTACCAATGATTTAATAAACCAAAAACATATATACATTTCGTCGTGTTGTTTCTTACTGAAAATAATGATATTTCTTGTTAACAGAGATTGCAATATAAATAATAGGAAATGGCACGGCTCGAAATAGAAAAAAATGGGTTTATAAATGTTATAATTAACCACTGAGGTTTTTTAGGAGATGAATCGCTATTCTAAAACTCGAACGAATGTTCTAAGATATCGATTTTTCTGTTTTTATCGGTAATTTGCTGCTTTTCAGCTTGATAGGGTTGGCAGCACTGTTTGTATCAATATTATAACCTTACTACTGATGGGCTTCAAAGAGCTAGTACCCAGGGCCATAAAAAAATAAAATAAAACACTATCATAACCAACTTTTTCTCTTATTGGTCTGTGATCATAACCTAAAAACTCCTGGATGCCATAAAATCATGTGTTATTTATTTGATTTGCTTTAATTGTTTATGAGTAACAATAATATAGACTGCTAAGAAAATGAAATCAAAATCATTTGATTTCACAAAGAGCCCTGCAGAGCAGCAAAAAATGAACAAAACTTTTGACTTCGTAGGCCTATATAAAACTGCAGCAGAAACTAACGTTAAACTTGCTGAGAAACGAAAATCTGGTGAAGTTCTCAGCAAGGAAAGCACGAAACATAAAGTAGGAACGCCAAAAAGAGAACACTCTCCAAATAAAAATAGGAAAAGGCACAAACAAGAACACTTGGACATTTCCCAAATCAACATTGATGGGTCTACCCTAAGCGCGGGTTCTGGGCGGAGCTCGCCTGCTGGAGTCACTTCAACTCCTATTGCAAGTATTAAAAACAAAACTCAGGTGAGCAAGGTTAAATCAATCATGAAAAACACATCTTTCATTACTGAACATGATGTTGAAGCCACTAAACCTGAGATACCCATCACAACCAGATCCAAAAAAAGAAATAAGTCGGTCAGCTTCATGCTTGATGATAATGAAGAGGTAGTTGTGAAGAAGACAAAATCTAATGATTCCTTAAAGATTGACAAAACTTCAAAGAAAGATAAAAAGAAGCATGTTAAAAAGTTAAAACATCAAAATGAAAAGGAAAATAAGGAGAGTAGTGTTATTAACCGGAATGTGGAGATAGAAAGCAGGCCAAATGGTCCACAAGAGAGCAAGCCTAAGAAGATGCAAAAAGCAAAGAAAGCTTTGGGGCAGTCAACAGCAGATATAGGAGTTGATACTGAAAATCCCACACAAGACAAAAGTAAGAATTTTAAAAAGATTAAAAAACAGAAATCTCATCAGAATACAGAGTCTAACCAAATAGAAAACAATAATAATGTAATAGCGTCAGAGAATAAAACTAAAAAACTGAAGAAAAAGAAACATCAAGTGAAACCTCCATTTGACACTCCAGAAGCTCGAGGGGAACCAGCATCAAAATCTCACGAATTAGATGACAAACCTGACATAGTTGAGGACCTTGAAAGTCTAAGCATTGGAGACAATGCACACACATTAACTAATCTTCTTGATGAAATGACTGTAGTTGACAAAGACAAACATAAGAAGTTGAGGCAGAAACTGAAGAAGAATAAAAAGCCTAAAGTAGGTACCGCAAGTCCAGAGCCTGGCGAAGAGAAGAGTGAAGTAAAAGAGAAAATAAAGTGGAAGAGAAGGAAATGGAATAGAGACAAGAAGGGAGATATCAGTGAAGATGGAGCTGATTCTTCTCTGATAGTGGAGAACTTGCCACTGTCTATCATGTTGAATTATAAGAAGCTTCTGTCCGACCACTTTGTGAAATATGGCATTATTAAGAAAATTGGGTATAGTTTTTTACAAATTATTTTAAGTAGTTAATATGTATACTCTATTAGGAAATCAACCACTTTCTGAAGCTATCTTTATCTTAAGGAAAGTCTAGATATACAGGATATAAGTGGCTTCGTAATGATAACTGATACCATGGATTCAACTTATGATTCTGCACCCCAGCGATGGAATTTTTCAACAATCTTTTCCTGAATTATGCACATTTTTTTCATTATTTTAAAATCGATTACAGCATGAAATATTAGAAGTCTATCTCAACATGAGTTTAAATAAAAAAACATAATTACTAATTTAGGCCTAAAACTGCAATGTAGATTAAAACTCGATATGCTTGAGCGCGCTCGTCACTCCCACAAGTTGGGTATTGCGCGCAGCGCTGTGATCGCGTTATTTGCGATACATTGCACACTCCATAATTACAATATTTATAACCCATCACTTTTCAGTGCAACTGATCTCCCATACCCATGGAAGGTATTTTGATTAACAAATTGCTTGCCTCTGTAAAAAAGTTTCATTTACATTTTTATACCAGCAATAAACTACTCAATGATGACCCAACAATTTTATTTTGGCACTAATTTAATTCCCTAATGTTCTAGGATTGCTGAAGTGTACCCCACTGAGGAGTCCAAGCCAGTGTTCACGACAACCATTACCTTCGACAGTGATGGGGCGGCTGACCAGGTGAAGATATCATTTTTTTTTACCTATTCCATTCTGAGTTTTGCTGCAATAGCTTTGCAGCAGGCGTTAGTTTAAAGCCACATAGGTGCTACTTGCAGAAAAGCAAACCAGTTACATGTGTCTCTTAAATACTCCTCAGGCTCTGAACGAAAACAATGCTCAATTCGAGGGCGCACGCATCCGTGTGAAGCGCGCTCTGCCGGCGACGCAAACAACCGTAGTGGTGCGTTCGTACGCCGAGCTCACGGACCAAGCCATCAGCTCCGCCTTCCTCGGCGTCGGAAGAATTCGGAGCATACGCCATCTGGTGAAAGGGAAGAAGACTATAGGTTTGTATTAGGCCAAAAACCTAAATCGTTACCGATTTATTGCGCGTGTGCAAAATGTTTGATATTGTTGAAGTTGCTAGGAGTCTGGTACTATCATAAGTCTTAATTTGTTTTTAAATAGCCTACTATAACCTCTACGCATGTTATTTGATTTGAGAATTTCTGCCCTCACAAACGATCAAGTAAATATGCTCTAGTCGTGAGGCCCTACCAAAATCCCAGCTCGTCCAATTGATAAGTTTACTTTCTCCATATACAGGCACAGCATTCGTAGAATTCGACGGGCCTGAGTCCGTGGAACGGGCGATCAAAAAGGCAGTGAACGCCAAAATCGGTGGGAAAAAGATCCACGTCGCCAAGTTCGAGGTCCGAGCGAAGAAAGAGAAGAATTTCAAGGGAGACGGAGACAGCGCTGTCGACGCCGACAGCGAAGACTCCAATGATTAACTAGTTAATTAATTAAAAATTAATGAGTACCAACATTGAAAGATACAGGTCAATTGTTCTCGAGTGAACATTTATATCGCAATATTCGCTCGTATGCGGTGGGATGATACTGAGATAATTTAGATTCACAGACACTTCCATTTTAGTTTTTAACGTGATTTATGTTGAATATTTGATAGTTGGTAAGTTTTTGTAGATAGTAAATTCTAGATGTGTCATCTACTGTAAAGTCGTCTTTGTGTGTAATGATTTGGCTTCTAACATGATACGCCATGCAAACCTGAAATAAATACACCGGTACCTACTTATGTGGGTGGATACTAACGGATAATAAATACAAAACAGACCTTCAGTCTTTGTGGATACTTAAGCAATATAAGATTAAACGCATTGCGCAAGTTCGGATTAAATACTCAACATAGAAATAAAACGCTATAAAAAAGATAATTACCATGCGTCTTATATCTTCAAACAGCCTCGTTTCCCTCCGTTGGGTGGTAGATAAGATCTTGTGGAAGTCTTTATATGGCTAGTTTAATAGATTGTACGCATATAATGGCCTGTAAAGGCTATTTTATATAGGAACAAACCACACACTATGGATGATGATGTGACTTATTGAAGCAGTAATAATCGGTAAAATTACACTGTGAAAAAAAACATACTGATATATTGCGTAAATAATATTTCTCTTCATTTTGATTATAGGCATAATAATGTTACCGCCTTTTATATCATGTTTTTTATTATCATGTTGGAGAACTTGTTAACATTAATTAGAAGCGTAGATATAGTCAAACATGTTTGGTAAATAAGCCAGATTTTGTATTTTATTCCCATGGATAAATTTCAGAATTGTATTGATTTCAGGCTCGTGTTTAGATAATGTTGGGCATAGATATTAATAAAATTAAATAAATGGACACGTTGTTTATTATTGCTTTTGTTTGTAAAACTTTATCCGTGGTTGGGGTATTGGTATAAGTTAAAATGTTTTGTTGAAATCAAAGGTAAAAAGATCTGTTTCCGCCCGGGATCGAACCGGGGGCCTTCTGCGTGTTAGGCAGATGTGATAACCGCTACACCACGGAAACTTGATATTAGTAATCAAATTTATTAATCATTTATGTATGTTTGGTATAATCATTTCAATAAGCTCGCTCCCCCCGTATTTTTACCATAATTATAAACTCTTCTATAGTGAAATCAAATCATTTAAAAATAAATTATAGGACAAATGTAGTTGTATAATATTATTAAGTAAAGCAAATTCCGTGGACATTTCCGTGGACAGAAATAATTGGAAATATACTCCTATTTATTTTCAAACAGTTATGTAAAATACAGTGTTGAGGAGAGTGGGATGTTCGCTTTCTCTGATGCACACGCGGTGACTTCACTTCCCTACACTTTGTTCTGATCGGATTATGCATTAAAAAATGTTACCCCGATGAACCCGATGAATTAAAAAGTTCAATCAATTTGAAACAATAATTTATTGTGTTCTTAGAATCAATAGTTACGCGTTAAATTAATTATACTGTATACACAAGATACTTAATCATCCGATATTAAGCTAATAATTAATTATTTACAATAATTACGAATAAATTACACTCGCGTCGCGGCACAACCGACTACAAGAGGTATCGTACAAATAATACTATCGAAACACATAACTGTATATGCATTAGAATGAGTTACCCGAAAAATAATTAATTTTTACATTAACAAAAATACTCTTACTCTGATTGGTGCATTTTTGTATCAATAAATACATGGTAAATATGAAATGGAGAGATATTTTAAGATTAATGTAGCGAGTAAACGTTTGTACACAATTGCTTTAAGCTACAAACTAGCGACCGGCGAGTTATTGCTCTTTACCAGAAAAAAATCAAAACGCAATAATTATTACATAGTTTTTAATACTATAATTATTTATATTACGCATATTCAGCCGTTCCTTACGATTAAACATTAATTAGTATAATTGTATGCTACGCTTTAGCGGTTTCATGTCGCTAGTCTGCAACTGACTTAATAAATAGGCGAGTTTACATGTGGTCTTTGCTGACGAAAACCACCCAAGGTAAGTGTCATGGCAGAAGTTCTGAAGTTCCGCAAAATAGCGTCTACCTTGAGCAGGAATGAATACGGCTTCAATTTGAATATAGCTTACATTTGCAAGTGATATAGTCATTACAAAAATATTAAAGATTTTAATCAATTAGAAATGGCAGGCATTGCAAATGCAGTTGTCGAAATAAGTGCTTTGTAATGCCATTGCAAATGGAAGATAACATCCTATAAATTTGGGTGACTAAAACCATATCTTTATGTATCGACAGTACTATAGTTACAGTGAATATACCCCCAATAAACAGTTTTCGTCCATTAACAATAGCATACAAAGTAGTGTAAAGTAACTATTTGCCAAAGACAGAAAATTAACATAGTGTAGATACAATATTTTCTTTTTTATGATTTGAGTTTTTTCCTAAATGCATTACTTTATAACATGGTTCAAAGTTGAACCAAATCCCAAGTGTGTTGTTTATTAACATGATTCACAAACAATAAATTAATTTCAATTTTCCTCGCGTAATTATTCTTATAAGTACACACTCATGATGTATTCAAAGCGTCGTATTTCGAACATAAATAATAATTTCAATAATTTAATAATAATAACAAATAAATATATAAATACATTCCGAGATCGTGGACATTGTTAACGATAATTCCAACAGTGATATTCTATCGATTTTAAATTTTATCGCAGTATCCCTAGGAATCAAGATCACAGACCTAATCCGAAATACTATACTGCGCACCATGCTATAATGGGACGATAAAAACCATTTTGACACCAACCAACCATGTTATTGTTGCATTATATCCCTTTGTATCGAGATGAAGACTAATTCCAATGACTCAATTTGCCTAAAATGTGTACTTGGCAATAAAATTGTCGAGTTATTAGAGAATCGAGAGAATAAAATTGTCGCATTTTATATTTTGAATACATCAACTTAACACCCAAGAGACGTAATTTTTCATAGTGGATGGTGGTGTGTTTGTTATGACGGCACGGTGCGCGTGTTCGCAGTGCGGTGTGGTTGGCCCGTGCGGACTGCGCGTGCGCAGCTAGTCGTAGCGCTTCAGCAACCCCTACGGATGCCGCTGGTTCGGCACTGGGATGCTATGGGAGATGGAATCAAATTTTAGTCATGATATCTAGTGAAAGTCAAAGTGCATAATAGTCAAATTTGCAATATACATAAATGAGTAAAATGCAATTTATTCAAACATATATAGTGTTTAACATAATCAAACGTTCATAATGCTTAATATAGTCAAATGGATAAAATGCATAATAATCAAACAGGACATTTAAACAAGCTAAGTTTATGATGTTCAAATGGGTAATATGCACATTCGTAAAATACTCAAGTTTCAAATAAGTTGAACAGCTAGTGCATAATAATCAAACATGAAAACTGCAGAAAAAGTTAAATAGGTAAAGTGCATAATTGTCAGGCGGGCGAAGTGCGAATTAGTCAAACGCGCAAGGTCGCAAAGCATTATAGCTCAACTGACAAGGAAACACGGTTGACTAATTACGGAAAAATCATAACTCACCCGTAAAAAGCAGGAAAGCTAGTATCCGTATTGAATTGAAAATTAACTGGAGTCTTCGGCGATGCGCAACTATAGCTCAGATAATCATCTGACGCGTGCAACTGTCTATTGAGGCCGGGTTCGGACGCGCTTCTTGTGATCTTCGGCATCGCCCGAAGCATGGACTCTAGTGAAGTGAGGATCTGCCGAAATAGAGGGCGCTGTTCGCGGTCGAACTTGATGCAGTCCTCGAACAGCCGCTTCAGCGCTTGCGGCGCGTCCTGGCGGAGCCGCCGCGCGTCCGGCTTGAGGAGACCGCGCCCGACCATCCAAAGGATCTGATGGAAAAAAATATTGCATGTGATTTCTGTCTTTCTATCTTTACTATTTTACCAGAAGCAGTAGGGGTTAAAACCCTAATAATAAATGACTAAATGCAATAGAGACTCCGTCATCCGACTCCCTCTTTACCGTGAAGCGACATCTTCAACCGCACCACGAGCTACACAGATGGCGCTGCAGACGACATGCAGAACAATTGAGAATTCTCAATACAACCCTACAACGCGCTATGATAGTTTTCAGAGCACGTAACATATATTCAAAATCCCGACAATAATCGTAGGGGTATAGATACCGCCCCGCCAGGCATACCACCCGTTTGGCTGGAAGATGATCCCTTTTCCGCCAATTCCGCAATATCCAAGGCTTCTGGGAAGCTACATGCTCCTAATAGACTATAACACTTGGCTATAATATAACATAACCGAATACCCAACAGAGAGGGACAAAGCTCAGATATAGACATGACCAAATAGGCTTGTTCACCAATTTATTTTTTAAATTGTCTTCAAGGTCCAAACTCGATAATTAAAGAAACCAGCAACACCGAATTCCTCTTAAGAGTTTAGTCAAGAATCTATCTATCATGAGTGTCGGGACCCCAAATAAAATGCAATACTCCGCGAAACGAAGCGAATCCAAAAAAGTATTCGACACGTGTTTCGCCTGTCGAGGCATCCTCAGGACTGCTGGGCTACGAATGAGTCAGAGGTGGGTTCCTCTTCCGCCATTTGTTCAACAATGAATTTCCGCCAAGTATCGCCTAGTTCCATCAACTGGCCATTTAGTTCTGTAATAATTATAGATGCTACCTGGTCCTTATTGTTGAAGTGTGCGTAGGGCAGCTCGCCGGCCATGAGCTCGTACAGCACGATGCCGTACGCGTACACGTCGGAGCGGAACGTGTAGGGCGCCGGCTCGACCATGCGGATCACCTCGGGCGCCATCCACAGGATGGAGCCGGTCGGCTGCTGCCACTGCACGCCGCCCGCCGTCGACGTGTCTGGATGTTATACCACAGTTTATATATATTAAAGTAATATGATACATGTAATATGCTTACCAACCGACGTCTATACTACTGGCTGTTTCAAATTAGTTTATCTATGGTTGCATTGAGTATTCTTGTATCAAATAAATAAATATCGCCAGACGAACACACTAACTATACGGTCCCACATTAAGCAACGCTTGTGTTATGGGTACCGTACAATGGACTGAGGGCGAACTCAGTATATAATACTTATATACATATTAAACATCCATGACTCGGGTACAAACATTCGTGCTCATCACACAAAGCTTGTCCCAACCAGGATTCGAACCCGGGACCCTCGGCGCAGAGAGCAGAGTCACTACCACTGCGCTAAGCAGGCCGTCAATAAATTTTATTTTAAAATTTGGTGTCACGTTTCTGCTTTTAGTGCTAACGTCAAATTGGCACAGTATAAAAGCTTGAGCAAAGGGTGCTACACCCAACTAAGTATTCGCGAAAACGACAAACGAATCAGGCATGCGAAACGAAAAGATTTTGAACCGCGTTGTTCTTAGCGAAATGGCTTCTTTAGTGATCATTATGTTGGATGGACTCTGACTCGGAACTAGGCAACGCCCTAAACTAAAACGTCATCGTAGAAATAAGATGGTCACTATTTAGTGGTCCAGTGCTGATGTATCCGTCACAGCTTCTTACGGTACTTATCGTGTACGGTAAGAAGCTGTGTTAATGCAGATGTATACTATGGATCAGGATGTGTGAAAGCCATTGGGAGAGGTCTGTGTACAAAAGTGGACATCTTCGGGCTAATGACAGAAGAACAACTCACCAGACCACCGCACCTTCGCAGTGGCAAGTCCAAAATCTCCAATTTTGACCGACCAATCGTCTCTAAGGAATATGTTGTTGGACTTGAGGTCCCTGTGTATAATGTTCTTGGCGTGCAGGTAGTCCATGCCCTGCGCGGTCTGGCGCGCCACGTCGATGAGGTAGAGCATGGGGAAGGGCGTCTCCAGCACGTGCAGGTGCTGGTACAGCGACGAGCCCTCGCACCACTGCGTCACGATGGCCAGCGAGGGCTGCGACACGCACCCCATGAACAGCAGGATGTTGCAGTGCCGGGTCTTGCGGAGGACGGCCACCTGGAAAACGTTCCCATCTATTATAACAGGGCTTTGATAACACAACCAACTGCTTAACGATCGGCATAGGCTTTCTATATCATATTTGATTCGATTTTGTATGACAAAAGTAGTCACCATATATGAGTTTTCTCAGCAAACTCATAAGAGACGATTATGTGTGGTAATCGTCCAGTAAGGAACAGTCAAGGTTGAGGTGCAGTATTACTATGTCTTCTATTGCGGGCTTCAAGAAAATTAATTAATAATTTCCCCTTTACTCGCCGGGGGTCGAATCTTGATGGTTTAGCTGTCACGACTGAGAATTCTGGCTAACAGGACTGAGTAACAGCAGGTGGGGTTGTGTAGTAGACCAAGTCGAATAACGAACTGACTAGCGAAGTTGGAAGTGCGTGCTTTCTGCGCCGAGGGTCCCGGGTTCGAATCCTGGTAGGGTCAAGCTTTGCATCCGAGTCGTGGATGTTTATTATCTACATAAGTATTATATACTGAGTTCGTCTTCACTACATTGTACGGTACCCATAATACAAGCCTTGCTTATTGTGGGACCGTATAGTTGGTGTGTTCGTCTGGCGATACTAAGTCCACTTAATAAACGAGAGGTCGTAGGATTCACCTCATTCTTGAACGCCTGCAGTTGTGCGGGCGTGGGCGTCTTCACGTTGAGCGTTTTGACAGCCACTGGCCCGTGCCAGTGCGCCTTGTACACCGTCCCGAAACTGCCGGACCCTGGAGAAAAAATATTGCCACTATAACCACTGCAGCCAAAACTAGTTCGTCCGTGGACTATTGACACGGCGGTAGGAGAGCCAGAAAACAAAATGGGGGCGTTGTCTAGAGACTTACAATAATTAATTTAATTTGAAGTTATAGTGGTTTTTAAGTAGGTGAAAAAATGGGGGCGCTAAAAAATAATTCATTCTCAAAGTGGACAGTAGACAAAATAAGTTTGGGAACCCCTGGTATAGAGTAACAACGAGCGATTGCCTCGCTGTGAGACCGCGTAGCAGTCATGTTATGCGGTCGGTCTGGAGACGGCTCTAGGGCAGGTTATGGGATGTGTCACCTATCCTAGCTCCGATGAGTATCTCGTCCGCGTGTATGACCCAGTCGTCGTAGCTCTCGCGCGGCGACAAGGCGTGCTTCCAGGACTCGTCCGCCGAGCGCGCGCGCGCGCGCCGCGGCCGCAGCGTGCCCGTCGGCGACGCCTGCGCATATAACATCCTAGTAATGTACCTACTTACATAACTATAAACAACATTTTCAAAAAATCTTGCATTTATTGATATGTGGAAAGATTCATCTTAAGCAGTCTCCAGCGCGTGTTGTGCTATCCACACACTACACAAAAACATCTACACATTTACCACCGAGTTAGTAGAGGGACCGGGTGGGTACAATTATTGTATGTTACGATTTTTTTTGTGTAGTGTATAAAGCAAAACACGCACTGGTGACCCGACTTTAAGTTTGGCGCTTACGAAGAAAAGTTACCGATTTAAAATGTCTACAGCATATTTGTATTCTGTGGAGTAAGCAGAAGCTTCTAATGTAATCGTAACGGCATCGGCAGCGAGAAAACGTGCTGTCACTGTCATACTATTTCAGAAATCAGTAGTGTGAGAGAAGACGATTACGTATCGAAATGTTACGTAGAATGGATTGTGCTTGAGGTTCTGGATTTACCTTACATTCAATGGAAAATAAACATTTTGGATAAAATCTTTGTTTTCGTGTGACAACAATTTAAACCTTATTTCTGGCAGCGATGTGTTCCACTGGGCCCCAAGTCTGCTAACATATTTGAACAGCAACCACATAGTAACTGTCACTTATGACAGATATCCCATAAAATATCTGTCAAAAGTGAAAGTTACTATGCGGTTGCTGTTCGATTATGAATCGATTGTGTTAGCAGACTTGGGGTCCTGGTGGTCCTATAATAAAGGTGCGTGCCCACCTGCGTGCTGTGACTGTGCTGCTGGTCCCCGCCTTTGTCTTTATCGTCTTTGTTGTGTCGCCCCGAAGTCAGGTAGTTGGACGACTGCGGCGAGTTGTTGCTCTGCACGACATTTATACGTAATTAGCTGCGCCGGTAACAATAGAGTATTGATTTCTTATATTTACGCGAATATTTCACATTGAAATACGAAGCGAAGACTAGGACGTTTAATACCTCGGTCCTCCCGTAACCCTGGGTGCTGTAAGGAGCCGAAACGTCGGCGAGTAAAAACATAAAATAAACGTCATAAAATCCTGAAAATTTGTTTTAATAATTATATCATTTAAGGATTATATAGGAATATAAGGATTATGATTAAAGTTAGTCTATGGTGATAGTGTACAGGATGTACTCATTTTTTTGTTTCTATAAAGCAAAAAAACACATAATGAAACGTTATGTATTTCGCACGACTGCAAAATTGTTTGAATCTCGTGCCTGAGAATCCATTGCTTGCTCGGTATTCGATAGAAGCACTCACACCAAATAACTATTGTATATTGTACAGTGTTGAGACTGAATCATTAGTTCCCCCTCTTTTTACATTTTTGTGCACTCACAGGTAAGGATATTTTCGTCTTCCCTCGTGCGAATATTCATCTTTGCCTGGTACCTGGCTCTGTTACCTGGTTGTGTTTCCTCTGGTGCTCCGCGAGCGTCATGGGTCGCTGGACCATGTTGATGCACACGTTCGGCGCAGAGTTGGACCGGTCCTGCTGGTTGAGCGAGCGGGGATGCTGCTGCCTGCACAGACACGCATATGCTGATGTAGATGACTGTCGAGAATGGGGGGGGGGGAGTACGGAAAATTGTTTTGCTAGTTGAAAAACAGAGATAGTAAGCGCACTTTTTGGGGGTAGTCAAAGAGAAAGGTTATCAATTTTGTTTTATTTTGTGAAAAATGTGTTTCTTTAAAATATAATGTGTACTTTTGGTGGAATATTAACCATTATGTGTTCATAAACGTACACGAGTGTAGGAAAATAGAACTAAATAGTAAAACATGACGTTTCCAGTTCTCCCAAGAAGTCCGGTAGTTTGTCAGTAAAGTATCCTCAACTTTACTGATTGGGTTAGCGGGGTTTATTAGGCCTAGTTTACGGATTAGGCCTGCATAGAATCTCCGATGTTATACGTTAGCAAAAAACCTACCGAGGTGGGTGAGGCCATATTATAAAAAAAAAAAAGATAGTAAGCAGTGATAGGTCGTCCAACGTCCGTCTAGGCAACAATGGGGAACTCATCTCAGGGATGTATGTGTCATGGTATAAACATATGCTACGCCAGGTATCCTCTAGCGACGTTCGCTCAGGACTACGTCACGATCAGTGCTACCATTAATTGACATCCTCAATAGATTGAACACTGCTTATTAGTCGGAGATGGCCGATGACGTAGTCGTGAGCTGGGCTGTGGCTGTTAGGGAATAGAATATCTGGCGTAGCATATTTTTAGATGGATAGCTCTTTATTGTACACCAGTAAAATGCAGACATTATAATAGAGAGAAAACAAGGAACGAACAGCAGTGCACAGTGGGCGGTCTTATCGCAAGCTGCGATCTCTTCTAGACAACCTTTGGATGGAGAGGACTTGTTTTTAATCAAGGTGGTAGTTTTTTTTATACTATAGTATGTTTATAACTTGTGTAGAGAGGCTAGATTGGCGCAGCACATCGTTGTGTAAACAACGGCGACTCAATCTCGTACGAAAACTTATTCAAAGTGCGCTCACCCTTATGGAGGCCACACACGCAACGAGAAATCGCTACGATCACTCTGTAAAGTTCGAACGGCACATTTAATCGTTCGTTGCATTCTGCCTACACACGTTATGAAAAAATGAACAGTTATTAGCAGTAGTTGGATTAATATTCGCTCATTTTCATTTACAAAAGTAATTTGTAAATGTGGGAACCATGTAGCCAGTAACTTGTAATTCATTGTAATTATATGCTTAGAGTTAGTACTTGTTTTTTTTACCAGCTGCTAAAGTCTGCCTAGCCGTGTCTACATTGTTGTCACATATCTATAGCAATGTACTGCTCAAAAAGGTAACGGATCTTTTTAAAACGACCAACCATGGAGTTTCTTGCCCTAATTCTCCATAGGAACGGCATTCCGAACGGGTGGTAAAGTTGTAGCTTAGCATTTTGTAACTTTTTTGACGATTCATAAGTACTGTACTTAATGTTTTACATGAATAAAAAATATTCTGATACTGATTAAAAAAAAACGATGAATTATCATTGGAGTTCGAACTGTACAGTCAGATCGTAGTGATTTCTAGTTGCGTGTGTGGGCTGAAAGAACACAGCGAGTGAGAGCGCGGAACATAGCGACAGGGGAGGGGAGGGGGGTGGCATTCTTTCCGCCGACATGTCAAGGGAAATGTATGCACACAGCGAGTGAGAGCGCGGAACATAGCGACAGGGGGTGGGGAGGGGGGTGGCATTCTTTCCACCGACATGTAAAGGGAAATGTATGCAATCAATTATATGGTTATCACACAGTGCTTTAGTTTTCACCAAATTCGACACAAACAAACAAAGCAAAGGTATTAAGTGCCGATTAAACGTTCAAAGTAGCCAGTGCTTTCGTGCTTAGGCAGCGATCGGCGATAAGCCCCCTACGGACGCACGATCTAATTCCAGGGGGTATTACGAAGTCTTCTTTAATTCTCCTTCTATCTCGTATCACTAAATAGTTATGTTAATTATTTAACTATTTAGTGATACGAAATATTTACGAAATCGTTTATTCCTTCTATCCATAAAATTGAACGTACAGTATTAGTATGAGAATATAGTGTATTCATAATATGACATTACAAGGCGGTTGAGTAAACAGTCGGGAAAAAAAGAGTTCATGATACGCTCCCTGAGAAGGACAGAGCTGTACGAGGAAACAGGCAGGAGATATCATGACTTATTTCCTTCCTCGTAGAGTTCTGTCTCACTCGGATTTGTAGGTGTATGATATGACACGACAATCAAGCGGGAATATTCACCAGTGTACATCAAACTCCTTCATTTTCTTCGCTGGTGAGATAGACCTGTACAACATTGTGGATTTAATGGCCTTCTGGTAGAAAATTTACCTTAATTTGCCTACCTTAAGAGGCAATATTGTTTATACAACTTAACTAATACCTCTTGTTTGTCAAAATACATATGTAAATACAAATTATAACACATATTAATGACCAATATTTGGACTTTGCTGAAAGATATTATTAAAAGTTAACATATGTCTGGAATTAAAGATGAATTAAAATAATAAGAAAATATTTCTTTATGTCTAACCAAACTTCACTGTCCTATCAGATTTTTGCTTCTGTTACAGTGTAATGATCCTTACATAAAATAAATTCAATCCGCATTTAAAATAAAAATGGTGAATGTTATTTGTTTATATGGGCACACTTGATTGCTAAGACAGTTTTCCCATATCTCCAAGTAATTCAGATGTCCCTTGTGAGCAAAATGTATATTTGAACTGTGACAATGGAGTGTTGCCATCACTGCTTACCGTAATTTTGAGATGAAGCCTTTATTTTCTATTTCCAGACTAACATATGTCGTAGGAATCATAATGAGGGATATCAAATATAGAACACACTCGAACCCCCGAATTTATAATTGTGTAAATTTATAATATGTGTATAAATTTGAGGGTCACTGTATAGTTCCAAACTATGCAATGCTTGTATTATGGGTAGTGTACCTACATTGGACCATAGAGTAGCTATTTAAACTGGCACTGGCACTGGCCTGGTGATACAAAGGATTTATTTCAGAATGGAAACCCCAAACAATTGAGCCAGTTTTTGCTGTCTAATTGCAGTAATTGCAGTCTAATTAGTTAGTGCAGAGTGCATAATCATACATTTTATAAGATAATTATATTTAATTACCCAAAAACCCTTGGTGTGTTAAATCTAACAATTTCTGTGTGATCCACATTGGTCCCTGGCATTCTGCCTTCCTATTGCTATAATCGAAAAAAAATTATATACTGACTTAGTCTGGTCCGTCCTGCTGATCATGTGATGGTACCCGAAGTGAGGCGGGAAGTGCAGGATGCCGGCCTGTGTCTCTGGGTTTTGTGCCAGCAGCGCTGCATAGTATGTGTCACGCATTCGCACCTGGCCATATACATTGTTAATTAAAAGGCTTCTCAATATGGAGTATATTCAATGTGGTGTGTGCATACTCTAGCCCCATTTAAAAATCCAAGGACTGGCTAATTCACGGAGGGATTCTGGTAGAGTATTATAAATACATAGGGTGCTAAACTAAACAGCTGTAAGCTCAATCATAGTTATAAGTTTCATAGACCTATATATATGCCTAATACACCTGATTCATGCCTCTCAATACCACCATGGAGACATATGTTTCTAAGTGTAAATAGGGTTATTGCCCAGAGGCCAGATAGGTTCTTGACTATCATCAGGTGTTTAGGGGGCAGGGGTGGACTTGGACTGTTTATGTTTGTAACTAAATAAGTTGCCATAATATTTCATGCATTTTACAATTTAACCTAAGAATGGAACTTAAATAATTTCATAACTATCAGGGTCCCCCACCTGATTACAAATGCTGGGCACTTTATCAGCACATCTCTGGTGAAACTTGAAGTTGCATTGTGAGCAGTAGAAGCCATTGAACAACAGCCGCCTGCAGCACTCACAGAATGCCAGTGTGAAGAATGTCTTCCTAGTGAACTGGTGTGAAATGTGGGACATTATAGGCAGCTTGTCCAGGGTTCGCACTGTCACCTGGGGACCGTAATTGTTGATAATGCCATGTATGTCTACAACTAGCACTACTAAGACTAAAATAAATGTATTTGGTCACAAAACACGAAAAAAGTATCAATAAAAAAAACAAATATGTGTCAAGTTGAGAAGCTCCCCCTTTTTTTAATTGATAAAAATATACTTAATTATAAAAAACGCATATATATTTGCCATTGCTGGAACAATAACTTTTTTATTGTCTATCAGTTTATTGGACAACATATTGAGCTTTACCAAGTTGTATATTTATTGTCCCGAAAAGCTGATAGGTAATACACTGAAATTGATAAGGCATTATCTCTCGAAACCAACACATTACCTGTATTCTGTTCAAATGCATACTATATCAAATGTGCATGAAAATGGCTCACCATTAATTATCAAAATGTACTTACGGTTGATGGACATAATATGAAAACACTAAACTGACCTCCTCAGCGTCAATTCCGGTAAGGTCGATATCCCACGGTATCACTTGGTTATTCCCTGTCCGCACCACTTCACACATCTCACAAGTCAGGTTCCGCAGCTTGAGCGCCTTCGAGAGCGCGTCACGCAGCGTCACGCCGTCCTTCACCTGCACGCTCGTGCGCTGCTGGTTCGGCAGGTGCGCCCGCAGGAACACCTTCGGCTGTCGCGTGAGCGTATCGAACTTCTTGCTGTCATCCTGCAAGGAACACTCCTCGCTCCTGTCCGGCGACTCTGACTGTAGCAACTCCCGCTTCCGCAACTCCAAATTGTGCAACTTCGATGTCAGCTCCTGATATTCCAACAAATACAGCGACGGCGGGTGCTGAAATCCAGCGAACTTCGCATTCAGCGCGTCAATGTTTTCACGAGTTACATTTATGATGCTTTGAATGTTCCTAATTTCGTAAGTCGGGTCCGCTATGTCGTCGCTATCCGTAGACGTCGACATATTATCACTATTGAGAGATAATGCAGGTATATTTCCATTAATTTTTCTTGAACAATTTTCTTTCTCTCTCGTAACTGCCATTTCTTTTCCTAATATTTTTTTATATTTTTCTGCGCACACTCGCCGCGCAAGACACGAAAATTATTGCCATTTTTTATCTGTAATCTGCCAAGATAAGAGCAAGGTAATTGTATCAACATCAACGATATTCTCTAATTTCAACCCTGACGACAATCGGTGAAATTTCAGGATTTTGCACTTCAAAACTTCTCGTCAACAAGTCATCAACAATAAAAGCAGTCTGTTCAACTATCAGATCGAAAAAGACAGAGCTACAAGAAAACCAGAGACCAACGCTTTATGTGGGGTTGTTGATCCAACCATGAGGACTAGCATGAGTCTTGGCATGAGTAAGCAAGCTAGCATGTAAGTAAAGTAAAACGCATACAAGTAAGTAAGCAATCAACGTGATTGTAAGAATTTACTCTATGATTTTTTTCTCTATGGTTGGTTTGACTGGCTCTGTGGCGTAAACAGTTCTGTGGCAATTTTGTTCTGTTCTGTGGCCCAGAGGACAAAGTCTGTGGCACTATTTCGACGCGTTGACGCCTGAGCAAAACTTGCTGTCATTTAACATTTATGAAACTGTGGTGTGAGAGGGATGAAAGACGTTACGTTCGGAAACGGTACGTAAAAAAGGATGTGCTTTAGGTATTGAACGGGGTGACATTTTTTTGTAACATCGTTTCACAGTAAATGTATACGAAACGGTAGATGGTACTTCAAGTTCTTACAAGATGTCCGGTAAATTTTCAGTAAAGTATCCACAGCTTTACTGATAGGGGTAGGTGATTCAGTTCATCATCATCATCATCAACATCATTATCATCAGGGTTACTTATATTTTATAACAAATATCCAGAAATACTCGACCCTGGCAAAATAGCACTATTTTGTAGCCGATTGCCAACCTATAAAGAAAGCGTAGCGTAGCGTTATTTTCTCTATGGTAATCATGTGTTCTGTGATGCCAGTCTCTTATTGGTCTGTCCATTATTGTTTGTTTACCTTATAATCTTGTTTGTTGTTATTTAATACCTATACTGCTACAATGGAATATTAACCGCAATTACATGAGCATTTCATTCCTCTTCTAAAATGTCGGAGACCAACGGTCAATCTCGTCACGTATCGTACGAGCAAGTGAAATCTATCGTAGACTTCATGGGGCAGCACGTAGAATTCGCGTCTGGAAACCTGAGATCATTGGAGGCCCGGCATACCTCGAAACGGCTTTGGGGTGAGCTGACGAGGATATTGAACAGCTGCAGAGGAGGCACCAGGAAGACTTCGGATGGATGGAGTAAGGTTAATAACGCTATAGACCTCAAAAACCTGCAATATAAATCCAATTAACATCTAATAACATAAATTGTCAATTTACAGTATTGGAGTGACTTCAAAAACAAACTGAAGAATAAACTGTGGTTACTGAAAAGGAAAAAGGGTGGTGCAGCTATGAAGAGGGCTGTCAAACCAATGAGCAAACTGGAGAGGAGAGTACTGGCCATACTGGGACCATTCTTTGAGAAGAAGTCCAGGGCTGATGGATATAATGATATACTGTCAGTAAGTATCTATAGATTGTGTAATTCATGTAAGGAATACAGATAAAAATATGATAGCCCAAGCATGACTGTAACAAGACATCTTATAGATTTTATCACACCAGAGCTATTTATAGAGAATTATTCTATTTCCAGTAACCTGGGCACCATGCACACCCTATGAATCAACACACTGACTCAGTGTGGGGTAAATCTATCTGTTGTCATAAAATGATAATGAGACAAGCTTGGTGATTTCCTCTTGTTGATTTATCAATGCTACTGGGAATTCAAAAACTCAAGTTGCAAACATTTCTTCAGAGTATGATAAATTTTTGAATGTGATAACACAAATAAAGTGATATTTTTTTGTTATGATCAGGATAACATACCACCAAAAGTGAAACTTGAGTCATTCCAAGAAATAGTGATGAATGACTACAACAGGACATGCAGTGATGCTAGTGATAGGCTATCCGGTAAGTTTAACAATAAATACCTAGTTCAGTAATAGTCAATAAAACTTATTTTGAACACATCTGGGAATATCAAATAGGTTCCCTAAGTTAAATCAAAACAAGAACAATGTAGGCAGCCAAATTGATATTTTTTTTCAGGTGCTGATGAAAGAAGTAACACAAGTAACTCGTCTGAAGAGGAATATGTTGATGAGAATGTATTAAATGAACCAATTTTACAAAGTGAGTTGTCTTGTACCTCATCTCTATGGAATGAAGGTTCACTATCACAAAGTTTGTGTCCCTAGCAGGATTTCGAACCTGGGACCTTTGGAACAGAAAGCAGGACCACTACCAACTGGCTAATCAGGTTGTCAACATATTTTGAAAGACATGCAGGTTTCCTCATGCTATTTGCTTACACCATATTGCAAATGAAATCTGAAAGTTCGAGGTCCAAGCCATGGGGTTAAACTTATACACCTTGTTATCAAACAGTATGTGTTGTCTCATATTACATAAATTTCACAAATCTATACATATAAATAAAATTGGAGTGTCTGTTTGTAATATTAAAATAACCGCTTTTTACTAAGTGCATTTGGATGTATACACGTTACCTATACCGAAACAACATTTTTTGTCTGTCTGTCTGTTTGTTCCGGCTAATCTCTGAAATGGCTGGACCGATTTTGACGGGACTTTCACTGGCAGATAGCTGATGTAACAAGGAGTAACTTAGGCTACTTTTATTTTAGAAAAAAATAAGGATCTCACGAAAAAAAATTAAAACCAATGTTGCAGCGCAGCGCCTGATTAAGTTTGATAGCAACAACCTGCAATGCGTCCCGCGGGCTCCGAATGGGCGAGCAGGCTGTTGTCAACAGTTGTCTTTGTTAAATACCACGCGGACGAAGTCGCGGGCAACAGCTAGTCATAAATAAACTTCTAGAATAGATAATATATTGTCAAGTAGTTGTAGTTATAGAAGTGCTACTACTGGACAAATAGGTCCTATCTAGATTATCCTATTATAAAACTGTAATTCAGCTTTCTGTACTTTGAAAATGTAAAAAAAATATGGTACAGTTATTTATTTGGACATCTCTGGTTTAAAAACCAGTTTGTTGAATTTTTGTTTAAACATCATGTAAAAAATACTGGAATGATTTGAATGAAGTTTTTACATTGGAGAGACATAAATAATACCCTTACGCTTAGATCCTTGGAGGTCTAGTTGCAGATTAAAATTGATGGCAAAACTTATTTAAAAATATTTTTTTTAGATCTCTATCCAAAATGGCTAATAGAAGTAGAAAAAAAACGTGCAGATGCAGAGTTAATACGCGCTAAAGCCGAAGAGCAACGTGCCACAGCGGCATCCAAGAATGCTGAGGCTGCTCTTATCCAGGCTGAAGCACTAAGAAAGCTGGCAGATGCTTCCAGCACCCAGGCAGAGGCTATCATGAAGATAGCTGCAGTATTAGAGAGCAGGGGACATAGAGAAGATATGCTGGCTATATGACTGTGTTTATCTATGCCCATTATTTATGCAAAGTGTAAATTGGAATAATCAAATCAACTGAGGAATGTCTATGAATGGAATTCATTTGCAGCCCACTGTACTAAAATTTATGGAGTGGGATCAAGGAAGGACATAAAAATAAATAATATTGTTAAACATGTTTTATTCTACTGTCTTCCACACTTCCAGATTATTTACAACAATTATCTTAGAAAACCAAAATTTTCCTTGAGACATATCACAGCATATCGAAGTCATCTCTCTGTAATAAAAAAAGGTTAGCTTCAATTATCATGCATAATTAGCTGACCTATGCAGCCAAATAATTGTTTTTTAAATTCCTTTCCATCTGATTATAGTGCCACAATAACATTATCCACCCCTTCGATTTGCTAGCTGACAAGAAATAAAAGAGTACTCTCTGGATACCAACCAATTAGCTGAGGTACAATTAGGGCCTGTTCTCTTCTGAATTTTGATAGGACCCAAAATTTTATGTCAACAATATCAAATGACTTACCATATCATTATAGTCCAAAACATGTTTCCTAATAGCAGATCCATCTACCCATGTGACAAAGTCTTCTAATGCTCTGGTGACCAAGAATGCTGGGTCTTTTACCACCTCCGGACCCACCCTTACATGTCCCTGTTCAATGAACTTGGTGGCTTCTTTCATGTTTTGGCACATTTTGTCTGAAAACATGTCATTGTCTTATCCACTATAGAACAATGTTAATAACAAACATGGTCATGTTTTATCCACCCTCATGAAAACGTAAAAATATGAGTAATAATAGCAATTGTGTATTATGGGTTCAGTTCAGAGCCTATGTCAACAAGCAGCATCAACTTTCTAAGTAAAAAATACAGTTCTATTATAGATAAAGTTAGTGTATAAATATACAATTATATTATTACTTAATGGTCAAAATGAACCTACATACTCACTTCTAACCATTAATGATGGTAATCTTCTTCTACAAAATGCACTAGCGGAAACATTGCTCGCGAGTGCCAGGTCCCACCGCGTCGGTATCAGACCCATTTGGTACAATTTCTCCAGCAACTGTGCACTTGCTTCTGTCCTGAATTCACTGCTAGGATCGAGGTCTTTTATTTTATTTGCAAGCTCACGGATTTCTCTTGACAGTTTGTTATACCTGGAACACAGAAAATCTAATAAAATCCGCAAAAGCATGAAAAACATCGTGAAATATAGGACTTACTTAGTGTAATCTTCGCGCTTTTGTATATAATATTTTTTCATAACTTTCACCTCATTTAAGTTATTGTCAACTTTCCATGATATGAAGTCAACCTTTTTGAGCAGTTTTTGCTCATGAAATTTTAGTTTTCGTACCATTTTTTTTACTGAAAAAGTATTTTTTCACTACAATAAACAACACGTGCGAACGAACAGTAAACAAGCAACACCTATAATTATAGTCTGCGCACGAAAGACAAAAACTAGTGATGTACCTAATATTGTGTTCATAAATGTACACGAGTATACGTACTTACACGAAATTGAAATAAAACAGTATAGCTTGACTTTTCCAAGATGTTTGGTTGGTAAATTTCAGTAAAACTGAGGATAGCGTTACGGATAGGCGTAGGAGATTCATTTTATTATCAACACGCATCATGATAATTAATATCATAGAAGTATTTATATTTCAAATAACGAAGAAACATTTTACATACACTGGCAAAGATGGCATTATTTTGTAGCCGATTGCCAACATAAAAAACAAGAAAATATTTATTTTCTTCTGCGTTTTTCTGTTTTCTTCATTCATAGATAATACATAATTCTTCATTTCTCAACGTAGCTTTATGCTCAACCTACGTTTCCCAATCCAAACACAAAAAAAACAAACGCAGTGATTTACTCTTTTGAAAGAATATATTTATCGGAGAACAATATTTTTAAAACTCCTTTCATTAGAAAGGTACATAAGTTCTAAATAAATATTATTTATATGTACACTAATACGGAACAACAGTAACAACTTACATTGAAAATGGGTGAACACAATAAAATTAACACCAACGATTTTGCGGAATATTTACGATCAGTCGTAAAACTAGATGCTCTGCAACAAATGACTCAAGAACTAGACAAAGAATTGGAAGATTCTCAAAAAGTTATGGACGATATTAAAGCCATGTACGCATCAATACCAGCCTTGGTAACAGACCCAGTACCGGTCAGCGGCCCGCAGCATGAAAACCTTTGTAAGTTGGATGTTGATTTACCTAATTTGTTACTGCCAGATATGGTGGAAAATACCATGGATGTCGATATAGATGACATTATAGCTTCCATGAAGAGTTACGCGGAGAATTTGAAGAAGAATATCATGGTAGTTGAAGTACAAACACAACCAAAAGAGTTTGTACCTCTAGATATCGGGCAGTACGCAGACAGCTTGGATCAGTTGAGTAAACGGCTGGCGAATATCAAGCTGAGCAGGAAAGAGGAAACTAATAACAGGAGTCCAGAGCTTGAGACCAAATTGGCACAGTTATGTGAAGATATTGATATGTTTAATAAGGTGAGTATAGAATATGTTACATCCTAGTTTTTATGGATTATGTAAAAAAAAACTTTATATAAATAAATAGGAAACATACATTTAATTTTACATTTCAAGGTATATGAATAATGGGAACTAACCCTATAACAACTTTTTTTCCAGATGGTCCAAGCTAAAACAACAATAAGTGAATGCAACAAGAACTGGGTGGAAACTCGGCCGGACACCAGCGCTCTCAAGTATGACAGCGTCATCAATAAGCTTCTTGCTGGCATCAATGAGGTCACATACTTGTTACAGAACAAACATTAAATCTGTATAATTTAACTAGGTGTTATATATGTGTAATTATAAGGTGGCCCTTGATAAAATTATCTACATTTGTATGAAATAAATAATAATAATCCTTTTCAGTTCTCATTGTTGGCCATGGGCCTCTCATCAATGTAAAGGGGATTACATACCAGTTGGTGGATTTCAACCATCTGATAATTGATGGTTTTCTCAGACATGCAGATCTTATGATAAGTGATCATGTGTTGTTATTCTTATATTTATAACAATCCCTGTTTGTGTAACTCATACTAGATTTAAGTATGTTTGTAATACCTACTAAAAATAATCCTACCTAGCAGGTATTACTTTAAAAAAATTATTAAAATGTTGTATTGAGCATTTCTGTATACCTGGATATTTATTTTAGCAGTCTGTATACCCTATTGCTGGGTTTATTCTATACCAATAATTGGATGTTATGTTACTATTTTTAAGTAGATGTTTATACATAACTTGTATTTATAAGCAGTTGTTAATCATGTATTATCGAAAACTGGAAGTACATATAATTATTAAATTAAAATAATAAGTATTTGAGTAAGTATCTAATCCTTGTTTCAAGATAATTTTACAGCTGCATCTTTGTCAAAATATATGACAGTGAGAATGATTATATTCATGATAGTAATTTGATTTGTGTCATACATATTCCACATAAGGTCAACAACAAACAAATCTGTATAGTCAGTCACACAAGGGTTTCTTTAAAAAATAATATCATATGTTAGTTTGTCTATCAACAATAAGTCAGTTTCATATGTACTTTTATTATAAGAGTGACAGTAATCAGGTTATTTACTCGGGCATCTCTTGATCCTGAATCTTCATTCTCTTTCTCCCACTGCCATGATCGAAGCTGCTGTCCTCATCAGTATTTGTCTTATTTTCATCTTTAGTTGGCCTCTCATCGGCTTCTAGAACTTTTAATCTCACCCCACATACAACAGCCCCATGCAAGGTCTTAATAGCTTCCTGGGCAGCTGCTGCAGAGGCATATTTTGCAAAACCAAATGTCTTATTTGGGAATGTTGCTACATCAATTAGGTCCCCAAAACGGCAAAATACATCTTTCAATACAGAAATTGGGGGAGGGTGTGGCTTGAACACTATGAAACACCTTTGGGCAACTTTGCTAGTATTAGCTATGGGCTGTAGTGGTGGCAGATTAACACTACAGAAGTCTTCCTGGGGTTCAGGTATCATATCCCTGCCTGAAGTAGCAGCTTTTATTAATGTAGATGCCTGAGCAATAGCATCAGCCAGTTGCAACAGGTCAGGATTTGTTTTGTCAATAGAATTCTTAAAGCTGTTAACAATACTGCTCAGGTTATTTGCTGCTTTGCTTAAAGGATTATTATCTGGCTTGACAGATATAATCTCGCCTGATGGAAATTCAAAATTATTTAATTTTTCTACAGCACAGGCCGCTGCTTTCTGAGTTTCATAAGTTATATTGGCCTTACAGAAACCGTTAAAAGAGTCTGAAGTAAATTTAAACTGAGTCATTCCTGGTATTATATTGAATAGTTTTTCTATATGCTTCTGTGGAACCTGTGGGCTACAAGTAGCACACACTGTGTCATAGTCTTGTGGTCGAGTCTTAATTAGTGAAGTCAAACTGTCTTTGTGTATGTCCTCTCTTGAGTGGCTGTAGTAATCATAGTTGACCTTAGATATGCTAGAGTTGCTTGAATTATTGCTGTCTGTGAAATTTTCTACACTATTTCTACCTCTTTTTAACTCATCTTTTGGTGTAGCAAATACAGGTTTATACTTATTGTCACACTCTTCTAATGCTACAGCTGCATCAAAGAATGTCCTGAAACATACATAGGCAAAACCTCGAGATTCATCTGTAACTTTGTCTCGCTGCACGTAGATGGATTCTAACTGTCCAAACTTTGAGAAGTGTTCTCTTATATCATTTTCGGTTTGTTCCCTATTGACCTTTATAAAGAGTCGTCTGTACTTTTCGTCATTAGTGTTAGGATTGTCATGTTTGCTTGTAGCAATCATAACCCTGATGGGTTTGGGGAAATTATCAATAGTTTTCATGTGCATCTCCTTTATGGCTGCGGCGGCAGAGGAAGTTTTACTGTACTTAACATACGCAATACCCTTGGAGTCACCGGTGTTGCGGTCTACTGGCAGACGCAAGTCTTCTATGTGGCCGAAATGCTCAAATGTCGATCTCAAGATTTCAATTTGGATTTCTTTGTGGCAGACTATGAATATCTTCGAGTAAGGAGGCTTTTCGTCATTTCGGTCGTCGTTACGCATGCCAGGTCGCCAGTTATTCATGTTTCGTCGTGCGTAGGTCTAACGGTACCTAATTAAAAAATGAGTTACCAGTCGGAGAGTTGTTGTCAAGTCCAGTTATTCTGTATAGTCTGAATTAAATAACATTCATTTGTTCTATGAATTTAATCGCTTCATTTCCAATATTACACGTATAAAATGCTTCTCACAATCTATCGTAATTCGTAGTCGTATTTCATATCCACGACCACGGCAATCAACAAAGTAAAACGCACAGAACAAAATTACTCAAGAGATTGTGTGTGACATTGTGAAAATTGTTTGTGATTTGACTGACTGTCACACACAAGTAATAGTGTTCATAAACGTGCAAGAGTGAAGAAAATAGAAAAAAAAATGAAAGTATCCACAATCTCACTGATATAGGGGAATCCCACAGCCATATCAGTAAAGTTGTGAGTACTTTATTAAGACATATTGGGATAACTTGAAAAATCAATTTATACTATTTTATTTCAATTTTCTTCACTTGTGCATGATTATGAACACGCAATGGAACACGAAACACATTTCTTGAATAAAAAAGACTTCAACTTCCCCCCCCCCCCCAAAAGACAACAGGGTAGTTTATTTTACCACTCATGGAGACTCTAGTTGGGTAAAACTAAATCTGTCAAATTTCCCTGTTTATTATTGTCATAAACTCAGAAATGTCAGTCAGACAGACATATAGTCAATGTTTTTGTGTGTGTGCTTTTGCCTGTTGCTTTAGCCTGTGATTATATTGTTTTCTTAGTCGTGAAAATCGCACAGCATAAAATCAAAGCAACCGGTTAATTAAACTTGAGATGGATTACAATTTAGTGATGATGCATTAATTTAGGAAATTATAAAGATATAACTGAACTTACTGGCACGGGTTCAATCGCAAAATTATCAGAAATGTTTCATAAATCGGATAGTTGCCTTTTACAGGGTCGCCAAAGATTTTACACGGAAGACGATTTTCAAGATGAATTGAACAACTTATTTAATAAGAAATTCCATTTTCGATTTAACAGCAATTGGAAATTGCCGGAACCGCAGGCATGGCTTTCGGCGCCACCGTGGAAGGTGAAGCAACTTGAGATTTTGAAAAATCGATTGAATTTCCATAAGAGTCAGTTGAATGATTTTAATATCGAAGAGTGGAGTAGTCACACGAGACGCAGAAACCCTGCTGGTGAAGTAGGCTGGAAGGTCAGATGTCTGGTCAACCCTGAGTTTCTCACTCAAGCATGGACGAAGTTCTATGAATGTGCGTGTACTTATAATGTGGTGCCACAAGAGGCAATTGCGGAGCGCAAGATGGTTTCGCTACATCTGTGTGAGGCTCCTGGAGCATTCATTACCTCTCTGAATCACTATCTCAAGTCGAACCACCAGGGCATTGAAGTGAGTTAGTATGGTTACCGACGTTAGCGTTAAAAATATCTGATAATATATGTATTATATACTACATTTTGTTATTATCTATTTCAAATAATCAATGAAATTTGGAATCGGACCCCATAAAATGTCACTATTATAACTTAAAAATGTTTTTAGTGGAATTGGGTGGCCAATACATTGAATCCGTACTATGAAGGCAACTCCCCATCAAACATGATCAGTGATGACCGCTTCATGTTCCATACTCTGGATAACTGGGACTTCGGAGTGGATAACACTGGAAACCTGATGGACTGGGAGAACTCACAGGCTATTATTGCAAAGGCCAAGTCCTTAGGGAAGGTAAATTGTATTTCTTTATTTATATATCTATGCTCAGGCAAATATTTATTGTTTTTTATTAATTGTTAGATAAGACACCTACTCAAAAACCTGATCTATTTATAAGTAAATATATATAAGACTATAAATTGGTGGTATTTGGAAAATGATAAAAAAATGTAAATAATTATTTACTAATCAACTTTTTTGGGTTTTTATGTCTGTCCATCCATTTGTGCACGAAAGATTGAGAATATAAAAATATTGGGTACAGCCAATAATGGAAATTAGAATACATTATTCTTAAATAGCCTTTTATCTTGCCCTATCAACTTCTTCTGATACAAATTTTAAGTGCCTGAAACAAAACCTCAAGATTCTTAATTTGTAGGTGATGCTGGTGACTGCAGATGGCTCAATCGACTGTTTACAAAAGCCGGATGCTCAAGAAGAGGTGACATCTCCCCTGCACTACTGTGAGATCATCACTGCACTGCAGGCCCTTAGCCCAGGTATTTCAAATAAGTAATCATAAATATAACCAGAGTAACACAAACCATTAATACAAATGTTATTTTACGTGCATCTTCTTTCAATAAGATTCATTAACATTCTAGTTACTGTATGGCTTTTGTGCAATAAAACGCCTGTGTATTGCAGATTTAAAAACAGTCATCTATGCCCTAAAATGTTTCAAATTTATTTTCCAGGAGGAACATTGATATTCAAGCTATTCACGTTCTTCGAGCATTCCACAGTGAGTCTGCTCTACCTCATCAACCACGTCTTCAACGAGGTCAACATATACAAGCCTGTAACCTCCCGGCAGGGCAACTCCGAAGTCTATGCTGTCTGCTTAAACTACAAAGGCATATCTATTTTGGAAAAATACCTCCCAGTGTTAAAATCTGCTTATGGATCGGAACTCTATGGAAACTTGGCTCTATTCCCCTTAGAGTCTATACCCGAAGATTTTATCAAACAAATTGAGGAGTGTGCCTGCTACTTCTGCTCCATACAATGTCAGGTGATCAACAATAATTTACAAGCATACCTCATGCAGAAAAATATAGCCTTACACAGAGATATAAAAAAGATTAGAGCAATAGTTGCCACAGAATTCATTTGGCAATATGATGTGAAACCTTTGGAGAATGAACATGAGATATTACGAGGCATTTTGCATGAGGAAAATAAAATTAATATGAATCCTAGATACCATAGAGGTTCATATACTGAAAGACAGTTGTACACCAAAATGTCTTTAAGGGAAAAGTTAAATAATCTCAATGCTTTCTTACAAGCTGAGGTTCTATCAAATCCACTGATATTGATAAATGAGCGTGTACACTGGACCCAATTCTATGAAGAAAATATTGACTTAAAACTGGTCTTTACATACGGACGGCCATTACGGAAAATAAACAGTTCGAAATTTATTTTTGTACCGATTTTTAAATTGTACCAGCAGATCTTGGCTGAGGAGGAATTTAAGGAAATCATCTTTAGCAAAGATTGTCAATCAAGTGTTGATAATGATATGGGTATACAAATTGATAAGATTGTATATCTTCCTTTATATGAGCATTTGGAGAGCTACCATCAATTTGAGAAGAAATGTTTCAAATTGCTTTTAGAGTCTTTACAATCTATGACTGTGGGGCAAAGTCTTTTGGTGCACAATATAACCACATTGACGCATTTTAATGTGAGTGTTGTGTACATTATGGCTAAGAAATGCTTCGAAAAAGTCGGTTTTACATCTTGCAACAGTATTGTGCTTGTAAATTTGACGAACAAGGCTGCTTTGGGATACCTTGAAAATGTAGAAATGGAATGCAATAAACTGGATGGGAATGAATCAAAGGATGTCCTGAATTCATTGATGGTTCAAACAACCAATGTTGGAGATTTTTACAACAGTATTGTGTTCTACAATAACACATTTTACAGGAACAGATGTATGGAGTATCTCATAAAGATTGAAAAATTTATATAAATGTATCATTCAATCAAACTTGGAAACTATTTTTTAAAGTAATTTTTATTGTTATAAATGTTGTTGTTCTGTATAGCCAGTTTATAATACAATAAAATGGTTCTTGAATGTTGTATGAGAGAAACATATATTTTTTTACTAACTTCAATGAAAAAGTCTGCATTTGAGAGGATATGTGTTGTACGTCAGGTCTGCTCCGCCAGCCTGGTGGGTTTTTCAATACTGAACTGTTAATATCAACGCTTAGGAAATCAGTATTGGTACCTATTAGAATTTTGTTGGTTTCTATTTTTATTCGTAGGTTTCCATCCATTTCTACAAATAAAGTAGTCTGCCTATATTTCTGTCATGTCTACAATCAACTGATTTCGTCGTCAAGATACTAAGAGCAAAAAGGAATAAGAGTGATCATAAAAAGTTGATCTACCGCAGCAGGTTGCATTCCTTTTGTACACATTACGGAAATTATAGGAGTAAAGATAACCATAGTATCGCTAAGAGCATGAAGTTAACGATTCTCTGTGGACGGGTGTTGAAGCAAAGAGGTTTTGTTTTGGTTTATTAAACTTATGACTGGCACAATAGAATAAGTTTTTCATATTTGTAATTTTTATGACAGAGAATGTCGTAGAAGAAAAATGGTACATTTTTGTTTGTGTTGTTATATGATGTTATAATTTAAAATATACTCAATGTAACCCTTTACACGTATTATTCTTATTACTTATTCACTCAGCTGAAGCTGTGTTTCAATAGACTCTGCTGTATGACATGTTCATAGAAATGGAGTAACTACACTAGAGAGTTAGTTACACCATTAGGTTATGGGCCCAGCACCGAAGAGAAAAAGTATAAGATGGCATGTAATGGAAGTGCAAATACCGGAAACCCGAATGCGCATGGAGGTAACACGATGAGTACATTACCTTCTATAGAGAAGTTAGACGGTAATTCAAATTATAACATATGGAAGTTCATGATGGAACTTTATTTAACTCACGAGGAGTTATGGGAATATACTATGACAACACCCGATGCTAGTGATTTGTCAGGCTGCAAAAAGGATCAAAAGGCGAGAGTAAAAATTTGCTTGATGGTGAAACCACACTGTTTGGTCCATGTACGTCAATCGAAATCTGCAAAGGAGGCATGGGATGCCTTAAAGACTGCTTTTGAAGATAAGGGTCTGAACAATAGGTGCAGATTGTTGGCGAAGTTGGTGAGTCTGAAACTAGAGCAATTTCCTACGTTAAGAGAATACGTGGCAACTATCATGACGGTAGCGCAGCAACTGCGAGACCTAGGTAAGGAAATTGATGATGAATTACTTGCAACGTTAATGCTACAAGGGTTAACAGAGACGTTTCAACCCATGAGACTTGCAATAGAGAACTCAAACATTCAATTGACCACGGATTATGTTAAAACCAAGCTGTTCCAAATGGAGGATACCTACCAGGCGGGTCATAGTAACGAAAATGCACTACAAGCTCAACATTCACGTCCAAAGGAGAAGCGACCGCAGACGAGTACGAACAAACGTCCGATTAAATGCTTCATCTGCGATGGTCCTCACAAGGCGAGAGATTGTCCAAAGAACCATAAGAACAACAAAGCTTATACGTCAATGGCGATGGCAACTGCGGGTAATCAACAACCAGGAGTGTGGATTCTTGATTCTGGAGCATCCAACCATATGACGAATAGAAGAGAGTGGTTAAGGGACTTTAGGAAGTTAGAAAATCCAATAGAGGTAGCTTGTGCAAATGGAGATAAGGTATATGGTGAGGCAGTTGGTAATGTGGTTGATGTGGAGACGGATGTTTCAATAAGTAATGTACTTTATGTGCCTGGGTTAGCAGCTAACCTGCTGAGTGTAAGCACAATAGTTAGTAAAAACTTAGTAGTAGTGTTTGAGAAATCTGGATTTAAAATTATGAAAGCTAAGGGATGTAAGGTGACAGGTGAAGTTTCGCATGCAGGCACTGTAGAGAACGGTGTTTATAAAATCACTTACTGTTCACAGGAAGTAGCTCTGACCTCAGCAGTATCTGACCAGATGATATTGTGGCATAGGCGAATGGGACACCTTGGGTTGCGGAACCTTACATTACTCAAAAACAAGATGGCATCTGGGGTAAGTTTTTCCAATACAACTCTGAAGCTAGAGTGTGAAGCATGTATGCTGGGAAAACAAGCGAGAACGCCATTCAAGAGATCTGGTGCCACCAGGGCAACGGAGGTCTTGGAATTAGTTCATACTGATGTGTGTGGACCTATGAGTGTGACGTCGTACGGAGGGTTGCGATATTTTCTCACATTTACTGATGACCTCACCAGAAAAACTTTTGTATATTTTTTAAGGACAAAAGGAGAAGTTTTTGAGAAGTTTTCAGAGTTTGTCAAACTGACAGAGCGTCAAACGGGCAAAAAGTTAAAAATTATCAGATCTGATAATGGTAAAGAGTTTGTTAACAGAAGGATGGATGAATTCTGTAAAGCGAGGGGTATTCGTCATCAACTGACAGTAGAGTATACACCTGAGCAAAATGGTGTTGCTGAAAGAGCAAACCGAACCATCACAGAGAGAGCTAGAGCCATGCTGGAAGAGGCTGGCTTAGACAAGCGATTGTGGGCCGAGGCAGTGAACACTACGGTATATTTAAAGAACCGATCACCCACTATTGCGGTTAGGAATATGACTCCAGAAGAGGCATGGAGTGGAAAAAAGGTTGATCTTAGTTTGATCAGAGTGTTTGGATGCAGGGCGTTCCTTCACGTTCCAGACCAGAAGCGAAAGAAATGGGATCGCAAGAGCCAGGAGTTAGTTCTTGTTGGTTACTGCGAAGAAACGAAAGGTTACAGACTAGTTAATCCTGCAACAGGCGAATTACATAAAGGTAGAGATGTCGTGTTCTTCGAAAACCAAAAATATGGAAGCAAAGGAGTGACTTCCAATGAAGAAATAATTCCATTGACAGAAACCGTCAATGAAATAGATGTTCAAGATACAACTCAGAAAGAAACCGTTCCAGACATGAGTGTCGAAGAATGTGATCAGAGAGATTCTGAGCCTAGAGAGGCTGATCTTGAAAATGATCTTGTAGAAGATGAAGTGTGGGAAACATCTGATGAAAGAGAGGAATCAGATATAGAAGATTCATCGCCAATGCATGCGATACAGGAAATGTCAGAGAGGAGATACCCACTCAGAGAGAGAAAAGCAAAACAGTTTCCGGATTATAAGACATATCAAGCTGTCACTCAGATTCAAGATCCGTTAACAGTTAAGGATGCACTATCTAGAACCGATGCGTCTAAATGGAAAGTTGCTATTGAGGAGGAGCTCGAAGCACTCAAGAAGAATAACACGTGGAAACTTGTGAAGCCACCGAGGTCGTGTAACATCGTTGATTCGAAATGGTTATTTCGAATCAAAGAAGAGGCGGGGGGAAAGACTCGTTATAAGGCACGACTCGTTGCGAGAGGCTTTAGTCAACGGAGAGGTGTTGACTATTTTGATACATTCTCGCCTGTAGTAAGGCACAGTTCATTGAGAATGCTGATAGCTTTAGCAGCTAATATGGGTTTAAAAATTGATCATATGGATGTGAAAACGGCATTCCTCAATGGAGACTTGAAGGAAGTTGTCTATATGAAGCAACCAGAGGGATTTGAAGTAAAAGGCAAGGAAGAGTATGTATGTCTTTTACAAAAGTCTATATATGGTTTGAAGCAAGCTTCGCGAGCCTGGAACACAAAACTTCATTCTGAGCTTATGAGGTTGAAGTTTCGTAGATCAGAAAATGAGCCGTGTGTCTACACAAGAACACAGAATAGAAATATAATAATCATTGCTGTGTACGTAGATGACATTTTAATTTTCTGGAACAACGAGCATGAGATGCTCAAACTCAAGAGTGAGTTAAAGTCCAGCTTCGAAATGAAGGACTTAGGTAAGGCTGAGTTAATGCTTGGAATCCAAATTGAGCAAGATGATTCAGGGATCAAGCTACATCAAGAGAGATATGTAGATACACTTTTGAGAGCGTATTACATGAAAGATTGTAAAACAGTGGTCACACCAGCTGTACCAGGCCAGAGGTTAGAGAAACCTGCACATGACAAGATTCCAGATCAGAAGATTCCTTATCGAGCGCTGATAGGTTCCCTGATGTATCTAGCAGTTTGCACGAGGCCTGATATTGCTCATGTTGTGAACTATTTAAGTCAGTTCAATGAATGCTATGAAGAGCAACATTGGATTGCAGCGAAAAGAGTACTTCGTTACCTGAAAGGTACCAAGAGTTTGGGTATAGGATTTAGTAGAGATAAAAACCTAAAATTTATAGAAGGATACGCAGATGCTGATTATGCAGGAGATAGTGATCGACGGTCATATTCAGGCATAGTATTCCTTATTCAAGGAGGAGCTGTTTCGTGGCAGAGCACGAAGCAACGAACAGTGGCACTTAGCACTGCTGAAGCGGAATATGTGTCTTTATCAGAGGCTACTAAAGAAGCAACATTTTTAAGGCGTTTCATATCTGAGTTGACTGGTAAAGAGGAGGAGACCATAAAAATCTTTTCAGATAGCCAGTCAGCAATAGCCATTGCCTACAACCCGGTGCACCACCAGCGCACAAAACATGTAGATGTCCGATATCATTTTGTGCGGAATGCTGTTGAGGCAGAAGTCATAAAGTTAGAGTATCGCCAAACCGAGAGGATGGTTGCGGATGTCTTAACTAAACCTGTACCGAGAGGTAAGTTTGAGTGGTGTGTGAAAGGTATGGGGTTGTATGAATAAGAACTGTAAAAACTGTTAAATGTGAGCATAAGTTTAAGGAGGAGTGTTGAAGCAAAGAGGTTTTGTTTTTGGTTTATTAAACTTATGACTGGCACAATAGAATAAGTTTTTCATATTTGTAATTTTTATGACAGAGAATGTCGTAGAAGAAAAATGGTACATTTTTGTTTGTGTTGTTATATGATGTTATAATTTAAAATATACTCAATGTAACCCTTTACACGTATTATTCTTATTACTTATTCACTCAGCTGAAGCTGTGTTTCAATAGACTCTGCTGTATGACATGTTCATAGAAATGGAGTAACTACACTAGAGAGTTAGTTACACCATTAACGGGTTTTAATGGTTACTCTGTTTGCGGTATCTTCATCTGTCGGTTGTGTAGTAAAGAGGCCCGCGTATCAAATCAACCTCTCATGTCAACTGTTCCTATTCCTATGGCTCCCTGTTCCATCGAAAACTCATGCGTACATCTCTAGTTCATCCGTGACTCTATGAACAGACCAATAAGAGAACAAGTTACTCTATGGTTCAACCAAACCAACCAATTGTCAAATCGGCGATAATCGGAAATTCGATTCAAAATAAAAGATTATCATCTTTTTAATGATACGTGATCTAAGTAGAATATTTTCGTTAATTTGGTGCGTGTGATCGTGTTGTATGGTATGGTCTTCTTGTTCACTTAGCAAACACACGAAATGGATATCAGCGAAGGTAATATTTGTTTACACATAACCTATTTGCATTCCATTTAGCGGTAAACATTCATATCGATATTGCAGTTTTGAAATATTGACAGAGTTTAAGCAATATTTATAAATTACTATGTGTGTTATTAGATTATAAGATAAGTAATAAAACACGTTTATTAAATTTAATTCAAGTTAACGGAATATAGGTTATAAACAGTTGTTATTTGATACTGTGCAATGTTTTTTGCAATAAAGCTTCTACCTGTTTAAAAATCATTGTTATTTGAACTTACAATATGCCTTCAATGGATAATAAAACAATGAAAAGTATTCCCATGTTGTTTAAACTTTCAGGCACAGCTACAGATGATCTATGGACCCCTTACAAAGAGCTAGTGTCGGTTGTGGAGGGGTACCTCACTCACGAAGGCGGGGGAGCGCCATATGCAGTGCACACATTTGAATCTGTGTTGAGACGACACAAGCAAACATTTTTGTCATTGTTCAAGAATCCGGTGAGTTTTAATTCGTACCTATATGTTATTAACGTGACTGACATCAGTTTGATCTACTGGTTTAAGTGTAGTCCAATCAGTTAACAGTACCAGATGGCGACAGGTCTAATTTGAGTCTGGGCAAATTCAAAATGATTTTTTTAATGATTTGCCCTGGTCTGGGTGTTGCTGTTTTCACCCCATGTTGGTTGTATGGGACCCAAAATGCAAGCATTGTTTAGTATAAGAACATACAGTTGGGTATGCTAGTTTGGTAGTAGTTCATTTCTATTCATAAAATCTGATTTAGCATAACAAATCGTGCCAAATTCCTTGCAGTTTCTTAAAAGTCATGAATTTATTCAATAGTCTTAGTGTACTTCCTTTGCTTGAGTTGAAAGACAAGCATCTGTTTGGCTAGTTTGTGACATTGAATGTGTTTCAGGCAAAGAATCCAACAAGCCGTGAGGAAATAAAGAGAGGTGTCACAGAGGGTGTAATTCTGCCCAGTATAGGCAGGACCCTGCTGTCCAAAGAGCTGGTTGATGAAGCCATCATAATATCTGGTCAGTATTTTTGCTAGGTAGACATAATAAATATATATTTTTTCTTACTGAAACAACTCTACACCATGGCTTGGTGTAAGGTCAAGTCATGGTGGGTTGGTTGGAATCAACCATGGAATGTGGTTTTCAGAAGTTACATTAGTAGTTAAGTGTTGGCTGAGCCTGCTAAATAAATAAAACTCATTTGTTGTTCTCTAAGCCATTGCAATTGAGGGAATGAGATTAGGTTGTGTCTTATGAGGTTGTCAATGTCAATGGTTTTAATGTGAACAATATGTATCTACATGTAAAAAATAATTTACTTTACACCCAGTCTGTGGATATTGTGGCATAGTCACCCATAGATAAAAGAAGCACTGTAGCTTCTAAACATAATAAATTGGATTTTTGAGCGACTTATGGGTAAAACCATTTCACGGGCCTATTCACTGTTCGACAACACTCAAATACTGATAAGCTCCCTAGGATACCATGGTGACATCGCCAGGAGTACCCGCCAAATATAACAAGAAATATAAAATCTAATCAGATATTCGGTGTACAAATTTTTATGCAATACAAGCTGCCACATTCAGCACAAGCCCCGAAGTACTCAGACAGAGTTATATCAAATTGTTCCTCCTACAGACATGTACAATGTGAGTGAATACCTGGCTTTGGAGCTCCTCCACACGGCTCAGAGACAGTCGCCGCGGCACCCGGGGCTGCCGCGCGGTTTGGTCGCTATACTGCTGTACTACGACGGCCGGAGGGCCTTGGTGCAAGCTCTCAAGGAGCTGGTTATGGCTAGAGATGGAGTGTGCTGGTGAGTAAAGTTTTTCGTGTGTGTTGTGTGCACACTTTTCTTTAGTTTGCCGTACATTATTACTTTGCAGAACTTGATCCTAATTAGCGACATTATAAGATGGTGCATTTAGACAGTATGTTGTTTTTTTTCAAAATCTATTAGGTTAGCTTATTAGGTTTCATCTAAATCGGCCTCGAGACTCCCTTAAGTATTTTACACTATTCCCTATATTTTTCGAAATTGGCCACAAACACCCCCTTGAAAAATTCACCCAGAATAATGTTAATGGTTAGTCTACGTTCACTATAATGCATATTTGTACGGATCATCAGAGCTTGGCGTAGTAACAGCAGCTTGGTTCAAGGCGCATAAAGGCTATTTTCGCACACTAACGTCAAAAGTTTTGGTCAATAAGGTCGATAAATACCCGCGAGGAGATAGTGCAGTACGTGTCGCGGTACGTGGAGCAGCTGATATCGGACGGCGTGCTGGGCGCGGCGCTGGACGCGCTGCGGCGCTTCACGCTGCAGCACGAGCTCGAGCTGCTGCAGGCCAACCGCGCGCTGCCGCCGCACCGCCACCACGCGCGCCTCATCTCCACCATGCACACCACCAGGCGAGTGCCCCCCACGGACAAACAATTAATATAGACGGAGTTCCGCGAACAACATAATATATAAGCACAAAAAACCAAGCCGGTTTGTGCAGTACACGCTACTGCAGGTGTAAGGACAAATCAGCTTGGTGTTTTGAACTTCAATGTGTTGTTCGCGACACTCCAGTTGTATTATTTCATCGTCTAAGGTGTCTACCAGAAACGTATACTATTTTAAACAGTACCTTCAAACCCAGCATAATCATTTTTCTGTCTATTCTGTTCTGTCCGATTCTGATTTTTATCCGACAACCTTTAAATGGTGAGACGTTTTTCGCCTCCCAGGCCTTCTCATACTGAGCAATGCAGTATTTTATTTGTAAAAATAACTTTCTTTGACGGCCTGTACTGAGCCACTATAAAAGGCCCATCACGCCGTCAGTTGAGAATTACCAATCTAGTTTTTAATGTTTTCTTACAGAAAGCTACTAGCGGGGGTGGTGTTTGCTGCGTCAGCGCAGCGTGGCCTAAACAGGGATATACTACTTCGAATCTTATCAGAGGTATGGTGAATCCAACCCGATACTGATTATGAAAAAAAAAAAAAAAAAGCTTTATATAATGATTTCTGTTCAATCAATCTTATTTTGTTCAGCAAACAACGTCGCCGACGCATGGACCGACGGGCGCGCTCGACGAAATATCCCTCGGTCTCCAAATGGCGTTGTTATACGCTCTAGACTTATCAGTATTACATAGGTAATTATAACATAATATATTACTGCGTTAGAGACAGTGGCTAACGCACTCCCTCTTCACCCGCTAGCTACTGAAGCAAGAACCAACATTGCCCACTGTAAACTCCAGGGCAAGGACGTTTCCTTGTTCTGGATAAAAGCGCACGCAGGGCTTGAAGGGAACGAGAGGGCAGACGTACTGGCCAAAGAGGCTGCACTGCGTATGAAGACCAAACCGACGTACGACAAATGTCCGATATCATTCGTCAAGCGACAGATCCGTAAGGACTCGCTTGACGAGTGGAATCGTAAGTACAAAACTGACACCACTGCGTCTACAACAAAGATGTTTTTCCCTGACCTTTTAGAAGCACACAACACGATCAGGAGGATACAACCCACCGGCGTACTCGCTCAGGTGCTGACGGGGCACGGTGGGTTTTCCGAGTACTTGAATCGCTTCAAGTGCAAGGAAGATCCATCGTGCATCTGCGAACCGGGCGTGAGTGAGTCGGTGGCACACATACTGCTTAGTTGTCCAATTTACGCTCTCCAGAGACTGGAATTGGAAATGTCTTTAGACATCCAGCTTAAGTTGGACAATCTAGGCAGTCTCATTAGGGACAAGAGGACACAGGAGGCCTTTCTGTCCTACTGTGCGAAGCTAGCGACCGGTGTAATAAACAGGAATAAGACCTAACTGGAAAGAAGATGTCTGTATAAATATTATGTTAATATTTAAATCCAGAATCTTAACACTACCACGATCCTGATTACACTGGCTAGCGGTCTTGTGCAGTGGGCAGAGGGAATTTCCCCTGTCCCAAAAGATGTCATAAGTTGTACCCTAAAATGTTAGATTATTTGCTTTATAAAAGTTGCTTTAAGTTGTTATTTGCTATAAGATTTCATTGCCTTTTAAAATGTACAATAAAGATTACTTTTACTTTATTTAAATAAAAAATCCTATGTACTTATATTTTAATATTAGTTTAAATAAGGTCTCTGACCCCCATGTCAGAGGGATTCGCGGGCCGGGCCAGGACAGCGCCCGGACTAAAAAAAAAAAAAAAAAAAAAAAAAACATAATATATTATCCAAGCTCTTCGCATTGGTGAGACGCTCGTGCCCAACTGTGAGACATTAAAAAGGGTGGCTGGTGTTATTATTTATTATTATTATATTTCCCAAGATGCGACTACTGGCACTAGTGTAGAGGATGTATACAAGGCAGTGCCATTTTGTTTTCGATCTGGAAAAAAACTGAATAAATTGGGATGAAAAGATTTTGAGTGTGGTATTTCCAATCCAACTACCTGCAGACTGACCAAGGTCACGTCCACCGTGATGACGTCAGGACCTAGTTGAGAATCAAAGTGCACAGTTGCTTATCCCAGCTTTCTATATATACTCCGTGTTCTTAACATGTCTTTAAAACAGGCGAGAAGACGGCGAGGAGCTTGCAAAGAAACTTCCCCTGATTCAAGATCCAGAGCTCATATCTGTACTCCTGGACGAGTTATCGCCACCGGCCCAAGCCAATCAGACGCAGGAAAGCCAGGAGAAGACATCCGGAGTACGAGCCTTGTGCCAACTGGCCTTGGGTTTGGCGCTGGCGGCGCTGAAGAGGGCGCCGCAGTCTCTGTTGAGGAGAGGAACGCCGGGCGAGTTGAAGTGCGAATTGCTGGACCAGGACGAGGTGTTGGTGGATGCGGCCATTGGTGGGAAGGTGAGTGTTGTGTAACACAACTAACATGTATTTGATACAATCAGATGTTTACAATTAAAGTTAAAGTAAATAGGGAAAACAAAGAATTAGTATGAAAACAAATTATGTATCAAAAATACGTTTTCCGTATGAAATGGCGTCAAGAATGCTGGCTGCATTCCTTCGCTGTATTATCAAGCTATATTTTGAGCAAGGAAAGAGCCAGCCCTCCTGTCATCTGCGGAGGCAATCAACCTAGGTGATATTCTGTGATTACTTTAACTTTAATTGACACAAATTCGTTTTAATACAATTTGGGGAACTGTAGGCTTGCCAACCTCTGAGTAGATGAGGTTAACAACACTGAAATTTCTATGGTCTTTGTGCAGTCGGACTGTCATCAGTGTCAGCGATGGTATAGGTCGCACCAAATGAAATCAGAAAAATTGCTTAGGCATGCACAGAGCTGCCATCTTTGCTCATTTTAATTGATGCTACGTTTTATTAATTCATTAGTGCGATTAAGAGCTAATTTGCAATGGCATGCTTTTTTTTGACTGGTATGTGTATTGCAGACTTAGTTTCTCTCTGTGAATGAACAATAGTAATAATTTTTTGCCTTCGTTGTAGGTGTTCGAGTATCTAGACGAAGCTATCCTGTCTACGGAATATGTGGGCAAGGAGGAGTACTACCAGCGGCGCGTGCACACACTGCTGACCGACTTCATAGTGCTCATGCACTCCAAGCTCATGGAGATGAGAGTCAAGTGAGATGTGCACCATTCTATAGTCTTACTTTTTGACGACAGCTCTGTTTGGTTCGAGCGGAGGTAGTTCGCCTTACTGATAAGGATGCTTGCATTTTCGATTTCCATTGGGACAGATCAAACTTCAACAGACTTTTAAGAAAACGTTTTAAGACTCAATCTCTACATCGTAGCGCAATAGAGATTATTTTTGATTGATAAAATGGAATGCAACTTTGTTTAAACGTATTACTCGTAATGCCAGTTGTTGGGCACATAGGCTTTCTTATCTATTGTCTATATGTCGAGAAGTGACAGTTATAATTTATGTTTGATTTATATTTCCCAATCCCGGGGTAGATACATTGATCCACGCCTTTATCTATAAATGGGATTATACATAACTTAACAGATTATGAGATAAGTTTCACAGGTGAACATAATTAATTCTTAGTTTACATAGATATCGCCGGGATCTATGATGAACATCACCGAAATGAGAACAGGCACTCTTAAGTCTTTCTCCCCTTTACATAGAGCGCATCAAATGAAATGAGCAAAGATGGCGGATGAATTCGGCATGCGCAGTGCCGCCATCTTTGTTAATTTAATTTGCCGTGCACTGTACGTTTTATGTATATTTCCCCGTTGCGGCAGAGCGGACGAGGCGGCCCGCGCCGTGCAGATGTACGCGATGGAGGGGCTGGCGGCGCCGGCGGCGGCCGCGGCCACGCGCACGCGCCTGGACGCGCTGCTGCGCTGCGTGGAGCGCCTGTACGCGCGCGACCCGCTCGGCCTGCGCCGCGACTACTGGCAGGCCTGCCAGCCGCACGCGCAGCCACACACACAGAGGTAACCGTGTACTCCTCAAACCAATACTAGATTGTACAACGAGTGCATAAAGTGAGCTATTTTATCCGAGATGTTTATCTGTATCTATCTTACTTATGATATCTATATGGTGTGAGAGGGATAAAAGACGCAACGTTACCAAAACGGTTTTTTTCTTCTCCGAAACTTCTTGTCTAACTTCTTGTCCAGTTCAAATATTTAACGAATGTGAAGTTGGTACGAAAAAAAAAACAAAAAAAGTATACAATCGAATTGAGAACTACGTTTTTTTAGTCGATTATAAATGATTGTGCTTGTCGTACTGGTCGCCAGATATAGAGTCATCGTATATAAGACTATGGCATGGTCGTCCAGGTCGGGCGGGCGCGCCGCGACGCTGTACAAGTTCGTGCGGCTGTCGGGCGAGCTGGTGTGCGCGGCGCTGCTGCCGGCGTACCTGCGCGCGCTGGCCAGCCTGGCCGTGCCGCGCCACACCTGGGCGCTGCTGGCGCGCCGGGACGCGCTCTCCGCCCACCACCTGCTCACCGCGCTCGCGCGATACCACTCGTGAGTAAATAAATAAATATCGCCATACGAACACACCAACTATACGGTCCCACTTTAAGCTTAACGCTTGCGTTATGGGTACCGTACAATGGACTGAGCGCGAGCTCAGTATATAATACTTATATACATATTAAACATCCATGACTCGGGTACAAACATTCGTGCTCATCACACAAAGCTTGTGTCCCTGCCAGGATTCGAACCCGGGACCCTCGGCGCAGAAAGCAGAGTCACTACCACTGCGCTAATCAGGCCGTCATATTATAACACTCGATGGTACTTTACACTCTAGTCCAGGGCCCCAAGTCTGCTAACACAATCGATTCATAATCGAACACCAACCGCATAGTAACTGTCACTTTTAACATATATTGTATGGGATGTCTGTCAAAAGTGACAGTTACTATACGGTTGCTGTTCGATTATGAATCGATTGTGTTAGCAGTCTTGGGGCCCAGGGTTACAGATACTACTGGTCAGCGTGAATTTTTATAGTCCATGATATTGTACTCTCTATCCAGGGCCCCAGACACAACTGGTGAGTTTTTAACAGTAGATCAGAGACAGAACAGTAGAGCCCCGTCTTGAATTTTTTTAATTCCAGATATAAAACGAGGAGGGTAATAAGTTCGAAATCTATGTCTGTCGATGGCAAAAAACCATTCCATAAAGTATTCAATAATATTTAATTTGAAAACGCTTCGGAGTCATACCAGCGATTATAATCTTATACTTTTTAATCATATATTTTTGTGCGAGGGATTTCTATGGCCCAAGTTTCCATACACAATCGCCTCATAATGTAATGCTAGTGACATGTGAATTGCCACTTTTAACAGTCTTGTCATACCAGATCTATCGTACGACACGTACCCATCGCTATTTGATTATTGATTGATTGTATTAGCAGTTTTGTGGACCTGATTTAGAGCAGTTGTATCCAAAATGATGGCAAGGTGAGCACATAATTATGTAGTGACAATAGTGTACACGCAACGTTGTTGTGCGCTGTTATTTTAAACCATTCGAAATCGATATCGGAAACGGAATCGAAAACTTCCGCACTGGATTAACGTAATCGCTATTGAAATTTCCGAATTTGATTATCTTCGATGTATCTTGATGACAATACCAAATCGTTTTTTCAAAAAGTCTCCGTCGGAAAGCTCTTCGGGAGCGACACCAACATCGGAAAGTTTCAAATCCGTTTCCGATTATTCCGAATGATTTAAAATAACAGCGCATAACAACGTTGCGTGTACTCTATTGTCACTACATCATAATGTTGTCACCTTGCCATCATTTTGGATACAACTGCTCTAAATCAGGTCCACAAAACTGCTAATACAATCAATCAATAATCAAATAGCGATGGGTACGTGACGTACGACAGATCTGATATGACAAGACCGTTAAAAGTGGCAATTAAGATGTCATTGCCCACGTGGTGTGCAGCAACCTGCGCGCGGACCCGGCGCCGTTCTCCGGGCACGCGCACGCGCACGCCGCGTCGCTGGGCGCGGCCGCCGTGGTCACGCCCGCCGCGCGGCCCGGCAAGCTGCTCGTCAGGCAGGAGGAGGTATTCAATGCCCCGCTATTACATATTATATATTTTATTTCATTGTAACCTGTCATTACAGCTCACCATCATATAAAAAAATATCGTCGGCCACTGTATCGAATATAAAATGTTATAAATAAAAAACTTGAGAGGTGTCAAGGGACACCCGGATGGAACGAAGTTCCTTTATTATTTTTTATTATTTATTATGTACAAAAAATCAATAATTTTGGGAAACAAAAATATATCGCCCCCGGGTGGGCTCGAACCACCAACATTTCGGTTGACAGCCGAACGCGCTAGCCAATTGCGCCACGGATGCACTTGTGCAATGTCTCGAAAATACTGACCATTATGTAAATGCAAACGACAAAGATAACAATTATTTTTGTCGGCGATAGATGTCGCTAGCATGTTTTTGAACGAGGTATCGTTATGTTCATGGGTTTTATATAGTAAACTATACTTTCGTTTATTTATGTTTATTTTTGTCAGCGATAGATGTCGCTAGCATGTTTTTGAACGAGGTATCGTTATGTTTATGGGTTTTATATAGTAAACTATACTTTCGTTGATAAAAATGCTTACAATTGGTCGTTACATATAACTTTTCTGCTTAATTTTTCGTATGATTTTTTTCCGTCTAGCCCCCTTTCGTAACGCGCGATAAGGAACTTCGTTCCAAAAAGCATACATATAAATTATTTAAGTTGGTAGTTTTTGTTCATTAGCTAATTTTTAATCCGTAGTTTTGAATCTCGTTTTTTTTCATTAATCCATATTTATTTTTCATTTTAATATTATATTTTAAGTAATTGCAATTTCTTTTTGTCAAACCAACACTGATATGGACCCTCACGATACAGGCCAGGCCTAGCTCCTATTAAAAAAAATCATTGCATGAAATAAATACTTTTCATTTTTCAACATCTAAATGTTTACATTCATAATATTACGTATAATAAATTAATAGCTGCGTGGGTGAATTTCTTAAAACTAAAATCAATTGAGGGTTCTTAGATTTAGAGTTACTTAAATTACACGTTGTATAAGTCGAGAGCAGTAGAGCACGATGAGTGTTCGCGTCAGTTATCGTGGTAGGTAGTCATCAGTGTGTGTCGGCGCCGGCAGGTGGAGGCGATGATCGCGGCGCTGCGGCTGATCGCGGGCGTGGCGCGCGAGGACCAGGCCGCCTGCGCCAGCATCTGCGAGAACCAGCAGTGGGACGCCGTCAACGTCATGTTCGGTGAGTCACGTCACACATACCTATCCAGTGCACCGAATCAGAATATGCTTTATTCATGTATCAATTGTTGGCTACACAGGTGGCAACTAACCCACGATTTAGTTTCTCTCTACAGTTATTAGTAAAATATATTTTTTTGTGACGTACTCGTTCCGGGCGACGCAACAGTGTCGTTCGTGAGTTGAAGAAGTAGAAGTAAAGTTTTCGGTTAAGTGGCGCGTGCGTCGCTTTAGCCCCAAATTATTGGCAAAAATGTAAATTTAATATATCTACCGAGCCGGCTGAAGCACGGAATCGATTCGAACTAACGTATTATCAAAGGCGACGCACGACAGATGACAGCAGCGCTGTCAACTATCATTTGTCTCGCTGTCAGCCCGCGCACGGTATTTTGCCCGCGTCAGCCTTGCGAAGTTACGCGGTCGGTCTGAACGTAGTCTGTAAGCAATGTACAGTGCAATCGAAAAGAGAAGATAGTAGTTAAACGAGACAACAACAGAACTTCAATTTAAAAAAAAATGTGAATGTCGTAAATGTCACCAACATTATCAGAAATATTCTACGCGGATGCCATTTAAACAACATCAGCGCATTCATTTTCTGTCTACTTTGTTCGGTGGCACTGTATAATATGTGTATGTCAGGGCTGATCTGCTGCCACGTGCCGCTGCAGCTGAAGGCGGAGCTGTGCCTGGCGCTGGCGGCGCTGGGCGGCTGGGCGGGCTCGGCGGGCCGCGTGTGGGCGGCGCTGGAGGCCGCGCGCCTCGTGTCCGCGCCGCCCGACAAGCGCGCGCTCTACGCGGAGCTGCAGGAGGTATGCCACTCTACTCACAACTACTCCTGTGTTCGGCAGAACTAGCAGCCTAGCTGTCTTTTTTGGTCTTGTGTTTAGTGGTTAACGTGGTGGAACTAGCGACTGCACTGGCCACTTCTTACTTCTTTTCGTTGCGTATGCATATCGCTCGCAGCACCACGCTCATATAATCCGATGAGATCAAAACTATTTGAAGAAATTACATTTTTGTTCATTGCTTGAATCACTGAACAAGTGTAGTTAGAAATAAAGACACGATTTTAACGGTTTGTGTGTAGAGTACAATTTAGTATATGGCTTCAATATTCTAATAGATGATGTCTCCGTACCCTCAATTAAACATATATAAATAAAAGTGTTGATTTTGACTCCCACATTTTATTTAGCTCACAATTAATAAGGCCAGCACACTTCCACGCGACATATCATCTCCGGTCGTGTTCCTTTTGGTGAATATTGGTTCTTATAATGAATGAATGCGGCGGCTCAGGTACCACACAGTATTGTTCACGTTGATTTCGCGATATAATAGTACAGTCGGTGTCAGGTGGAGTGTCGGATCGAGGAGTACCCGCTGTCGCGCGCCTTCCTGACGCTGCTGGAGTCGCTGTGCGCGGCGGCGCCGGTGCCGCGCGCGCTGGGCGCGGGCGCGCGCGCGCCGGGGCTGGACCCCTACGTGCAGCACGCGCTCGCACGCATCGCGCTGCCCGCGCCGCACCGCCCCTACATCAAGCCGTACGAGAAGTGGCAGGTACCGACATATTGTACACTCGCCGACATTCATTCGGGTCTCGATTAAGGTTGAATATCGCGCAGCAATCGTCGACGACTTAGAGCGTTGACTTCGAGTGCCCGTTATTATTTTCGATATTCCTAATATGAAACTTGTAACATGTGCATTTGTAATTATTAGGGTTATGTACAAAATTGATTCACTGTTCCATGATACAATAATAAAATATGCCAGATGAATCTCGTCTGAGGATGGCCAATGACTACGTCACGAGCATGACATAATTTCATATAGATTTAGCACCCGCTCTTTGGTCGAAATGGCCGATGACGTATTCTGGGGCCAGTCGCGAGATTTAGCCGTCGGGAAAAGAATACCTGGATTGATTGTACCATGCACTGTTAGTTATGTAAAAAAGCCCTATTTCTCCCCACAGGTGTTATCCCTCTGCTTCCGACTGTTCGCGCGCTGGCTCGACCAATACGAGCCGTCGCCCTCCGACTTCCCCCCCGTGGGCCGCGAGCCCGACACCAACCCTCCCCCCGGCTTCCGTTTACTCATACAACTGCACTCCAAGTCGGAACTGCTGCGGTTGCTGCTGACGTCACTGGACGAGGCGCACGACCTGTTGGATAGACAACCATTGCCTGGGAAGGTAAGGGATATTAAGTCACAGAGTACATACAGAGATGTACTAACCAACTGTGCACTGCGATTCTTAACTAGGTCCTTACGTTATCATAGTGGACGTGGCCTCAGTCAGTCAGTTGGCGGTCGTCCTTTGAACAGCATGTCTGTCGTCCCTAGACTTAATATGGTCATAAAAAAATCATTGTAATTTGCAAGTTTTATTTTTGTATTACATTGTATATACTACTTCACAAATTTATAGAAAGTTATAATGGATTATAAAGCCATTATAACGCATTTTTTCTTCAGAAGAGTTCTTTATAATGCCATTATAACTGTCTATAAATTTGGGGGTACAACTTTAATGGTGATATATTTAAGGTCTTGTGTACAATCCTATTGAAATTGCTAAGTGTGTTGTGATGTAATGTACACACATGGGCCTCAGGATGTGTGTTAAGAGTATGATATGATTCACTGTGCAACTGTTGTGTGTAGACGTACGTGGAGCAGAGTCTGGTCAGCATCCTGCAGATCCTGGAGAGGGCGCTGGCGCTGGAGCGACCGCTGCTGACGGCGGCGTCCCGATCCGTGCTCATCATTGGACTGTCCAAGCTTATACTGAGTGAGTATTATGTAGTAGCTTGGTTGGCTTACTGTACGGGTAGAGGTGGTACCCAACAGCCGTACAACTGGTATGTCCGTCTGAAGATATTACTGGGTTTGTCTTTTACTTGGTATCTTGCTCAGTCGACGCTGCGCTTGGTCGAGGCAGTGCTCTATCGAGGCAGCGCTCTGTCGAGGCAGTGTTCTGTCGAGGCAGCGATCGGTCGGGGCAGAGCTCTGTCGAGGCAGTGTTCTGTCAAGGCAGCGCTCTGTCGAGGCAGTGTTCTGTCGAGGCAGTGTTCTGTCGAGGCAGCGATCGGTCGGGGCAGAGCTCTGTCGAGGCAGTGTTCTGTCAAGGCAGCGCTCTGTCGAGGCAGTGTTCTGTCGAGGCAGCGATCGGTCGAGGCAGAGCTCTGTCGAGGCTGCGCTCAGTCGAGGCAGCGTTTTGTTGAGGCAGCGATCAGTCGAGGCAGCGCTCGGTCGAGGCAGTGCTCGATCGAGGCAGTGTTCTGTTGAGGCAGCGATCAGACGAGGCAGTGTTTTGTCGAGGCAGCGCTCTGTCGAGGCAGCTCTCGGTCGAGGCAGCGCTCGGTCGAGGCAGTGCTCGATCGAAGCAGTGTTCTGTTGAGGCAGCGATCAGACGAGGCAGCGCTCTGTCGAGGCAGCTCTCGGTCGAGGCAGCGCTCTGTCGAGTTGTTCGGTGTATGTTTTATCTGACCGGTATATGTGTGCGCAGCCCCCGAGGGCCCGGACAGCAGCTGTCGGCTGGTGACGGCGTGCAAGGTGCTGCAGCACGCGGCCGCGCTGCCGGCCGCCGCCGCGCGCGCCGTCGCGCTGCTGCAGCGCGCGCTGCTCGCGCCCGCCGCCGCCAAGCATCTGCTGGCCTCCATCTCGCACAGGCACGCCCTCGCCGCTGAGATCAGGTGCGATTGGTCGTCGTTACTACCAAGTATACAGGTGCAAGGGGCATGCTTGCGATAACTTGGGTAAAGGATACACTTCATCTATATAGAGCGAAGTTTTTAAGAGGGCGTGGATGGTCACATCTGAAACTATGGGGCATAGCGAAAAATTATTAAAGCACTCTCGAGACCGATTTCAATGAAAACTAAAATAGCATCATTCGATTTTTGAACGAATAATTTCATTAGCTAGAAATTTTAGTCCATTGATCTTGAAAACAAATAACAATATACTGTATTATTGCACCATCGATCATAGCTTACGATCATGGGTATGTATTCTATAATCAGATACGGGTTCGTCGAGGTCCTGGAAGCGGAGGAGTGGCCTGAGGAGCCGTCGGAGGGCGGGGAGGGCGGGGAGGGTGGGGAGGGCAGGGAGAGTGGGGCAAGTGGGGAGGGCGGGGCGGTGCGGCGCGCCAAGGAGGGCGTGCTGCTGCTGCTGCACCAGGTGCTCAACACCGCGCCGCCCAACTTCGCGCACTTCCTGCTGGGCTATAATCTCACCGAGGATGTGAGTGCTATATTACACCTTATTAATTGGTAATGTATCAAGGCGAAGGCCGCAAATATTTGTGTTTCTTTAAATAATGTGTTATTAGTTTTTCCTGCGGCGCCACTCGCGTCTTTCAGTAGTATCATTTAACTGTATCGGAACAAAAATTCAGGGTAGCAGAAGGTGGTAAAATTTAATAGAATATTTTTTCATGGCTATAGGCCCGCTCACATGGCGTTGATTTTCTTCAGAATGTACCTAAAACAATATATTCATAAGACTAACCACTGAGTGTCTTGCCAGCTCTTCTCAGTGGAACCAACATTCCGAGACAACGGTAACTTATGATTGAACATTAGTCCTGTTTTGGCGTTTATGAATAAAAGAATGTTGATGTTGTTGGGTGGTAGAGTAGTAGCATAGTATTTAGTAACTTTTGACGATTCATAAGTACTGTACTTAATTGAAATAAAACTATTTTTAAGGATTTTATCGCGTTTATTTTTCGTTTTTACGTTCCCGACGTTTCGGCTGCTTTACAGCAACCATGGTCACGGGAGGACTGAGGTGGTTGACGTCCTGGTGTCATAGTTAGAAACGGGCTACCCTCATATTTAATTGTTGATTGTGGTCGTCGTGTGGTGGAGTGGAACGTCGGGAACGTAAAAACGAAAAATAAACGCGATAAAATCCTTAAAAATAGTTTTATTTCAATGTGTAGTATTCGCGTAAATATAAGAAATCAATACTGTACTTAATGGTTTACGTGAATAAAAAATATAGTGATTGTGATTCTGTCAGGTGAGTCGCAGCGCGCTGTGCGAGGCGGGCGCGGGCGGCGCGCCGCGCAGCTGCCTGCACTCCGTGCTCGACATCCTCGACCAGCACGTCGCCGCGCACAACATGGCGCACAGGTACCTACACAACACTCTTATAACATTCCCAATACTGACCGAGTGGTGTCCAAGACAAAATACAAGAAAGCAAGGGAGGCAGCGTCTTAGATGGGAAGACGATATTCTGAGAATAGCCGGAGTTACTTGGAGAAGGAGGACCCACAATCGGAAAGTGTGGCAGGCTCTAGGGGAGGCCTTTGCGGAAACGCAAGACAAATAATTAATTAATTTCATTTTGTAAGATTGTTCAATAAAGGTTATTATAAAAAAATACTGACTGACAACGCGCGTCTTAAACCGCTGGTACTGATTAGAAATTTGGAAGATATATTCCTTGAGTTACCCTAAAGGTGCAATAAAGCTTATTGTGTAATAGTTTGAAGAAACTTGTTTTTATGTTACGATCGTGGACAGGGCTAGTGTTTTTATAGCTGTACTATAACTAGAAGCTATAATTCGCTGGGCTTGTTTGACAGATAAAGTGTTGCCAGGTATGGATGAAATTTAATAATGACGTGGTACGTTTCGATATTTCTGTTTGGATTCTACTGTATTATACTTCCGTGTTGGTTTCCTATATTATTAACAGACGTTTTACGTGTTTATACTACCCTTTCATATAGATCGAACTATAAGCTATCCTATCGTGAAGACCTTGTTGTCGTATGGTAAAATGGTCTTAAACAGGTCCAGTAGTTTTTAATTCATGCTTAAACAAATGCACGGACAAGAAGTCTTTGGGTTCATTCAGGGGCGTCCAAGTGGCCTGTTGAACTATTTCTTATTTAGTTTACAGACAGCCCTGTTGCAGTTCTATAATTGTAATAATTCTTAATTTATGAAATATATGCTTTCTATTTGCATAAGTTTTATTTCTAACATATAATAGACAAATACTTACTAAATTTAAATAACAAATGTGCGCTTCGCCAATTTTTATTCATGGCACTACTAAACACTTTTCTACTGAAAAAAAAAACTCATACAAGGTGAAACTTTGTAAAAAAACACTACATTATTATTACCTACGAAAATATACAACCTCCAAAACTAAAACTACTAGGAATCTATGTGCTCTGTCTATTCCCACCAAGGTCTGGATTCCTGATATTCGATCTCTTCTGCCGGCTAACAATACCCGCCTGTAAGTGGTATTGTCGGTACATATACTCCTTGGTCATCGCCTGCGCCGTGAACATGGCCCTACTCCGCTGCAGCACCTCGCTCTTCGGACCCCATTTCGGGTCTAAACGCACCATCTCCGTAAACCGCTTCTTATATGCACCCACCAACAACCTTACTATTGGTACGAATAAAATCCATATTACACTAGCAACGAATACCCACCAACCAGCTATATATCCTAAGCTATTCAAAGAAACTGTGTACATATGATACGCTTCGACACAAAACACATAAGCCAGTACCACGCTTGACAGTACCCATCCCACTTTGACCCAACTCCTAGGTTGAGTCCCCTGCATGAAGTGGATGTCCTCTGAGAACTTTTCCAACCCGTACCATAGCACAAACACAATGTTCTCCATAATCACCATAAGCATTGCAATGATCCGGAATACGCGTTTGAAATCCATTACAAAGTTGAAGCCCACGTTACTGAGCATTGGAAGTGTCAGTAGGTACAATGTTATTGCCGCAGCGAACGCCATAAAGCCGGGGTATCTCGCCGCAGACGGGTTTCGTATCTCGATCATTTCTAATATACCCGATATAACGATTATATTCAAACTGAGAGCGGTCACAGTGATGCTGCTGAATGTTAAAACAAGCCACAAACCGGTGGAATGATACGAGTGCAGCAATCTAGTCGCTTTCTCGAATGTATAAGACATCTTGTCGATCAACACTGCCCCAGGTCTCATGCCGTAGTCGAAGGCGTAAGGACACGTCATCATTGCATTAATACATATTCCGAGAATAGTTGCGACACAACTTATAACCGTAGCCACGACGCAGTTGGAGTAGCAAGGAGACCTGAACGATGTCCGGGAAGACAAGTTGAAAGATAGACCGGTGCCTATTTTCATGCCGAATATAACTTCAGCAACCATGCCGGAAAAGTTAAAGTATTTGACGAATTTACTAAAATCTGTATCGAAAGCGTCCTCAAACTTTTCTACGATACCTTTCTGGACCATGGACCCCATGACGAATATCGAGTAGCCAATAGTCGGATATGTGGACACAAAAGCCAATACCCACCTCAAGGATTTCACCCTTTTGAAGTAGCTCACATAGCAGACCGTACTAAGGACTAGAGAAGCAAGTCCGACGCGCCACGCCACGTGAAAATGATTCTTATTCAAACCGAGTATATAATACCTCCAGTACTGATACTCCGGGTATGTACTATATAAGCCTTCGCAGTAACTGTAAGGCTCTCGGGTCCGTATGCAGTCCTGGTTCACTGTGTAGTTATACTTGATTATATTGCAATCTTTAGTACTCCAAAATCCGCACGCGTAGTATGGTATTGGGTCTTCGAAGCTTATAAGGAAGTAGTGCATGACGGCGGAGTTGACTGTGTGGCAGAAGATGAGGAATACCAGTTGCCACAGGAGTTGCACGTAGCCGAGGTGAGAGAGGAAGGGGCGCGCTCGCCACACGCGCAGGCAGTCGCGCGCCGTGAACTGCCCGACCACGTACTCCATGTAGAACATTGGTATACCTGGAATAAAAGGGGACTTTCTTGTAGATGATTTTATATAACGTACAACATATAATAGTCGAAAAATGTCGAAGAGCCTTTTAAAGCCTTTTAAAAATTAAAGACACGCAAATCACCCTGCAACGTACCTATAGTGATATAAATCAAAATATAAGAGAGGATGTGTCCCACTGCGCCGTTGTTGACCGCCCGCTGTGGCATGAAGATGTAGTTGTTGATTCCAACCACTTGGCTCACTATAGCTGTCATGTACGTGTACTGGGAGCCCCAGCTGCACTCGGTGGCCGGCTCTGACATGTTGGTCGTCACTTTCTGTTATTGAAATTGATTTGCCGCTGTAAATGTTTGTTTGTGACGCGTTGGTTTTGACGGATCGTGACCATCTTGATTTCGTTGACGATAATTTTATTAACCCCATCTGTTGGCTATAGGCGAATATAAACTATGGGTATGAAATGTATGCCTTATATTTGGCAAATTTTGTGGCAATTTGTAGCTGCAATTGTATAGTCGTCGAGTTGCCGTATATCGCAACACTTTCTGTTATCAATGCTAGTGGTGTTGACAATATCATTCCTGCAAGAGGGTATCGCTGGCTAAGCTGATAAGATGCACTTTTATAGCCTGTTAACGGGTCCTTTAAAAGTGATAGTTTTTTGTTTATCTATGCAATATAGAATGTCAAAAAGTATTTGTTGTTTGCTGCAGAGAGGCGAACAACCTGGTAGAGAGTTGTTACCGCTTAGTGTACGCGCTGTGCGCCCGCCCCAACACCTCTGCGCCCATGCTGAGATTCCTGAGAACAAGAGACTACTTCCTCTCGCGACACGTGAAGGCTGCTGTTGATTTGAAGGTAAGTGACCGTCTACACCGTTGGTAGGTACCACTAAACAGAGAGAGACGACGCTATAGGAAAAAAAGAGGCGTCTGCGTCACGTCTCATGTTTTCCTATAGCACCGTCTTTATCTGTTGAGCGGTTGAGCCGACCGTTCAACATTCACATAATGTTTAATAGCCAATACTGTCATCTGGTATAATCGATTGCGCTTAGTGTATTTTTTCGGTGTTGTCACTGGTAATAATTAAAAGGTCGATAAGTCTGCAAAAAAATTATTAAAAGGAAATATTGGAGGAGATTCAATATGTTGTTGTGTTGTAGACTGCGTCAGTGGTGACGCTGTCGGCTCGGTCGTGGCTGCTGCGAGCGTGCGCGTGCGAGGCGGGCGCGTCGGCCGCCACCCGCCAGCACGCGGCCTTGTCCGCGCTGCTCACCGCTCTCACTCACACCGCACACCATCCTACACAGGTAAGTCACTTTTTCTTGGATTCTTTATAGTCTCAATTCTCCTGACAGAGCAGTTGGTGGTCATGTGGAACTTTGATTTATAGTGTCCTTGACGGTTCTATAAATTGTGTTCGTCGGGCGATATTTTTTTTTATTCCCCATCACATCGTCTTTAGGAATGGGAGTGGTGCCTGTTACGGCGTACTTTGGAGGAGCTGCCGGTGTGTGTGGAGGAGAGCGAGGAGCCGCGCTGGGAGCTGTTCCACGCGCACCAGCTGCGGCAGGCCATCGCCACCTGCGACCTACCTACAGGTGATTATACTAACCATTTATTGCACATACACTCCGAATTCATAGAATTATTTCCACTATCATTTCTAAAGAATTACTGAGAACGGTGAGAATTATGTGGAACTACATGCTCCAAACCTTTAAAACGTTTTGCATTAGTGATTTGATTTATCAGTAATACGGTTGTACACTCTGCAGCTGTAAATTAAAAGTAGTTGCAAAAATGTGTATACGGCCCTATTACATATAGGGGAAGCATAAACGTGATGTGAGAATTAGTGAGCCCTAAACATGCACTTCCTATTAGATGACTCAATGCTTTTGCGATATTTAGGGAAGTCTGGACTGGTCCTAATCTCACCTGGTAAGTAGGAAAAATATTATTGTATAACAAAGCACTACGGTGCTGTTGTAAGTTTGTATAAATATGTGTGTTCATATATTGATTTCTTATATTTACGCGAATACTACACACTGAAATAAGACTATTTTTTAGGATTTTATCGCAAGTAACAACTAAATATGAGGGTACCCCCGTCAAACTATGACACTAGGACGTCAACCACCACAGTCCTCCCGTGACCATGGTTGCTGTAAAGCGGCCGAAACGCCGGGAACGTAAAAATCTGAATATAAACGCGAAAAAATCCAAAAAAAAAGAAAAAATAGTTAAAATTAGTTTTATTTCTATGTGTGTTAATGTTTGCACACGTCGCTGGTTAGGTCTGGGCGGGAAGCGCATCAGCGTGTCGCGCATGCACGCGCTGCTGACGCGCGAGCTGGCCACGCTGCACGCCACCGCGCCGCAGCGGAACCTCGTCGCCATCGAGATACAGAAGGTAAATCGATAAGCTCCACCAATCATAATAATCTCGAAGTGAAGAACAGTGTCTTGCCTTAATTTTTTTTTGGTCATGTCAATCAGCAACAGATTGCAGCTATTTTCTTTTTTATTACTGGTTTTTTCTTCGTCATAAATGTTTAGATAACGTCATATACTACTTTAAAAACTCCACGAATATTTTATTGATTTCTTAAAAAGTAGTGGCAGCGACAAAAAAAATCGCGCCCCCAAGCTTTTAATCCATTCACGATAAATATTATAAAAAAAAAACGAAATGAACAAAAACTATAAATTTGGATTAGCACACTTTAAATTAGTGTTGTATCACGATTGTCGACTGTTTTATATTTTAAAATATCACATATTAGTGAAATTTTATCGTGTAAGTTTTAAGAGAATGGTAAATCTATTTATTTATAAGTCTAACTTATTGAAATACTGTAACAGGTGTTAGACTACGTGACAGAAGTGAACAAGCAGCGCAACCTAGCGGCCACGCTCACACACTACTACGACTCCTGGCGGCAACTCACAGAAATACTCTTCTGCGTCGCGCCGCACGACATGCTCAGCCTGGAATCTCGCAAGAACCTCCTCCTCAACATACTCCAAGACTTACTAAACAAGATACCACCAGGGGAGGTTCTGCCGCAAATAGGAAACCTCGCCTCAGGAACGATTCTACTTCTCCTCGTCAACCTCCGTCACTGCTTCATACTACAAAAGAGGGAAACGAATCTAAAATCCACAGACTTTGAAACGAGTTTCTTCGGACCGTCCAATCAGATCATGCAAACCAATTCTCTCACACTCAAATTTATATTGCACAAGATTTTGAGTTGGATTCTCGTCTCAGGCGGGTCTACTTCAAAAATGCGTGTCAATCTATACGGGGCGCTATTGAATTACCTGAACATAGTTAATTTGAAGAGGAGCGCTGCCGACCCTGAAGAGGAATCTACCGTGAATGATACTTATGTGAGCCGTTTAGACAGTTCCAAAGCGAGGCCGGGTCGCGAGGAATCGGCACTCAAGTCTATGGTGATTGATGTGATCAGTGATTTCGGTGAGAACTTGTGTTCGATAGTGTGCGGGGATTGTATCGGCGCGGGGCAGGACGTGTGCCGCATGGTCGCGCTGTCCTGCCTCGACACGCTCATCGAGATCAACCCGCGGACTGATTGGATGAACACGCTGACCAATCAGGGCTATTTGAGGAGTTTGATCGACAGTCTGCTGCAGGACGACGAGGGGCTCAAGGAGGTTAGTAGCGTATTAGTTTAGTATTTCTATGTTTCGAGTCGCAAATTAGATTTCGTTGCAAACAGGATCGGCTATAATAAAATGTGTTGGGGTATTTTTTTTAAAAGGTGTCACATTGACTTGTATTTATATATGAGTAAAAATTAAAACATGCATGTAGTAAAGTTATATCCAAAGGAGTCGCAAGAGATAATAAAGTAAGAGCAGCCAAATTAAATGGCGGGACCTGTATAACCTTCAGGGGCACCATTGGAAATGTAACTATGAAAGAAAAGTGCTATAGGAGATACACATTTTTCTAAAGTATAAGAGCACATTGCTGTAGAATTACAATTGCACATTTCATACTATATCGGATAGTATATTTAGAAACAGAATATTTTTTATTCATGTCAACCATTACGGTAGTACTAGTACTGATGAGTCATCAAAATTGCCACATAATGCTAAGCTTCAACTTTAACACCCGTTCGGACAGCCGGTCCTATGGAGAAGAACGGGCTAGAAACTCTACGGCTGCTCTTTTTATATAAGTACTAATTCTAAGTAGGATAGTGGCACTCAAAGATGAACGTATACGCACGTATTTCGTTGAATTTGGCTGCCGTGATGAAAATTCGAACACTACCACTAGTAATTTCGATTATTTAGACACTGGAGGCGAACCCGAAGTCGCTCCGCGTCCTGTACGTGTACGAGTCGAAGATGGGCCTGCTGATCAAGATCGCGGGCACGCGCGCCGGCGCGGAGACGCTGCTGGCGCAGGGCGCGCTGGGCAGCGTGGCGGGCCTGCGCGCGCTCGACCACCACCCCGACATACACACCGGCTACCCCGCGCACGCCGACACCGACTTCGTGCCCTCCGTCGCCAACAGGTAACACATTATAGTATAGGTGTTTTTATTAACTGGGACAGTAAGGGGAAATACAAATTCATAGGAGATACGGGAAAACTTAAAGGTCGAACTATTTTCGTATAGTATTTTTTTTGACCAGCTTGAATCTTTATGAAAATGAATAGAATTTTGCCAATTTCTATATGCGGATTTCATGTAAGGATACTAAGGATCCTCCATTGTAATGGAAGAAATAAAAGGGCACAGTAGAAGTGGTCAAATATAATAATAAATAAATATCGTCATAGGAATACACCAATTGTATAGTCCGATACTAAGCAACGCTTAATTATAGGTACAGTATCATTTAGAGCGGGCTAAATGACTCAAAAATAATGTTCGAATTTTGTCGAGAAAGGAATCGAACACGCAGCTACCCGGTTCAAGAAAATGCTTAGTCACTCTATTGTAAATGCATCAAAACTTCGTTGAAATCGGATTTTTGAAGTTTAGCTACAACCTCTTCTTTGTGGTCAGGTTCCGTCAGATCCTGGTGCCGGCTTTGGCGCTATGCGACGCGTTGCTGACGAGTCTCGGGCCCCAGAACCACAGCTGCGTGCTGCACGTGACGCACGCGCTGCTCAGCCACGTTGAGTGTCACGACATGGTGCTCAGGTAACAACATTTAACAGGTACCTTCACAACTACATCCACAAGAAGTAGGCAGAGGTTTTCTGCTTTTCGTCGATAGATATTGTTTAGTCACATTGATCGCGTTGGGCGTGGCTGTATTTAGATCTTCCCTTGCACAAGAAAACACCAGGGCCCTAATCTGCTCACACCCAAATTGACTTGCAATGGCGTTACAATGGCAACGGTCTGCGGTCTTTGAAATGCATGGGAGATCTATGAAATCTCAATGAAATTCTGAACGCTTTCCTCATATATTTGGGTTCTGAGGTTCAAGCAGAATCTTTTTACCTAGGGATTTGGTAAGCGCCTTCTGTCCCGCTCACACCATATATTGCATAAATAAGTATGACGGTGACAGTAGACTTTCTTGATGACGTTACAATGACATTAGGAGTTCGTGTGTTTCTGAATGTATCGATAATCCCCCAGGGCGGCCCACCCCAACTCCCCGATAGAGCTGCTCACTGAGGTGGAGGCCATCACGTCTGTGATCGGTCGGGCGGCCAGCCGCGAGGTGTTCGGGCCGGCGGCGGCGCTGGAGGACACGGCGCTGCAGCACAGCGCGGCCGCGGCGCAGCGCGTGCGCTGGCTCATGCTGGCGCTGCTGGCCCGCTTCACCAGGCCGCCCGCCGAGCCCGGCAACGATCAACACAATCTGCTCTACTATAAGGTGACGCACTAACATTTGATATCACTATAAGATTAATGTACGTACATCGATAACGAATCTTCGAATCGGATGGATGGAAATTAGCGTACTGAAGACAAGCCATATTCATGAGCAACTGCCAAGAAAGAGTAATGTCCTGTAGTTCGATGACCTCGAACCGTGTTATTTGTGCGTAGATCCTGTGCAACCTGCTGACCTACGCGCGCAACATCATGTGCAGCGAGGACGGCCGCGTGGTGCTATCCGTGGCGTCGGCGACGGAGGGCGGCGACTCCGCCAGCTGCCTGCAGCTGCTGCAGCTGCTGCAGCACCTGGTGGAGCGCGCGCAGCACCAGGAGAAGCTGCTGTCCACTGTGCAGCACCAGCTGCATAACGTGCCCACTATGAGCTTGGAGGGTGAGTGTCTCTCGACCTCTATGGACAGTTCTTAGGGATCAACTGTTTTCATATTAATTTTTTTATAGAAAAAATAGTTGGAAAACAGCTACTCATTAAGTTTGATTTTAAACTAGCTGTAAATGGCATGCGTTGCAAGGTCATAGAAACGCAGGGCGTGCGCCCAAAACTCACCAGTTTCATCGCAATCGGAAAAATTGAATATGACAAACCAACAAACATTCATTTATCTATAGAAATAAAAATAATATCTCTACATATTCAATGCTCTTCGTTGGTAAGCGTATCATTTGAGGACGGTTGGACTGATATGGCTTTTTTATTAAATGTTCGTATCGTAGTCTGTGTAATAGTCTGAATAATATGGTTTTTAAAAAAATATGTATCTAACTCGCTGTTCGGGACGGTTGACCTAAATGGTTCCCCTCCCTCATTGTTGTGGTTGCAACTTTTTGTTACAACGATAAAGATCGCAACATGGTTCCCTATCCCGCGCGTGTAGATATGAGGAAGCTCCTGCCGGAGGAGGGCGACAGCTGGTCGGCGGTGGAGGCGCGCGCGCGCGCGGCGGGCGCGCTGGCGGGCCGCGCGCGCGTGCGGCGCCGCGCCGCGCAGCACTGCGGCGCGGCGCGCGACGCGGCGCTGCACCTCGTGTGGGCGCACGCGCGCCTGCTGCTGCGACCCGCGGACGACAACACCGGTAACACACCGCTCATTCGCATCTTCTCAAAATATTATAGGACTCCGCCCTCCCCTCAAAGCATCTTCTCAAAATATTATAGGACTCCCCTCAATGCAACGGGATCAGGCGTAGTCCACGACTCTAGCCCAAAATAGTACCAATACCAATATTACATTTTCATGAAATAATATCCCAAGATAGCAATATTGCAAAAAAAAATCACATTATTTTCCCGTTGATATAGCAAAAAAAAACAAATTATGTATTATTGCACTATCTGATAATGTCGCTAATATTATACTCCCGTCAATAATATAATATGTGGGGTGGGGTTCAAACCAGGAGCCTCTCGGTTACCAGAGCGGTGACTCTAGTATCTCATCTATTGAAGCTGACAATGTTATGATGTGTGTAGCATTGAACGTGTCGGGCTCGTGGCGCGGCGACGGCGGCGACCTGCCGGAGACCCGCAAGGCGCTCATAGCCGTGTTCAACGACCGGTTCACCGAACAACTACTCGACACCGCCAAGGTACACCATTTATAATATACACACACACACACACACACACTCTTACACAGACACCCACACACACACACCCCCACACCTACACACACATTCTACTTCTTTGTTACAACATCTTCATCAACTCGATACTTTCGGCACAGAAAGCGGCACTACCGTCACTGCAGTCTGCTCATTCAATGTCCTATTAAACAAATGACAATACTTCTTCATACAATCCTGAAACGTGCTACAAGAGTTTTCAGAGAACGTAAAATATATACAAAATCCCGACAATAACCGTCGGGGCACAGCGGCCGCCCCGCCAGGCCACCAGTACCACCCCCAGCGTGGAAGATCTTCCCTTTTCCGCCAAACACTTATCTTGCTGATTGCAGACAGTTGCATATGACCTGAGTTAGTGTTAGACGTCCTAGTTCAAACTATGACACTAGAACGTCTAACACCTCAGTCCACCCGTCACCATGGTTGTTGTAAAGCAGCCGAAACGCCGGGAACGTAAAAAACTAAACACGATAAAATCCGAAAAAAATGTTTTATTCTAATTAATATTCTATGTTTATCGTCAAACAAAATATGACCAAACTATAGGGGTGTTCGGCAAGAACACGAACAGTCCGACTGCAACACTTCGTTTTGTTCTAGAACCAGCCGCCGGCCAACCGCAACTTCCTAGAGATTCTCCTCAAAGACATAAAGAGCATGGTACAGTTCTCGCCGCTGTGACGCGACTGTCATTCAATTATTATAGTTCGGAACACAATCATGCAGTTCGAAATTTGATTATTAATAAATATAATTTTGTAATATTGAATGGTTATTATTTTCAATTAATTTCCTCCCCGAAGAGTCGTGACTCGTCACCTATCCCTTATCCGCTGTTAACGGAATCCTGTCTGCGCCATACACAAATTGTAGTTTCAAGATCGAGAAATAAAGAAAAAAAGAATCGTCACTTACCATCAAGTGAGATCGAGATCAAATACTTGCCTATAATGTAATAAAAAAAAGACGCAGCCACCCACACTTGTCGCGATGGATTAATACTATCGCAGTATTAATACTATAGAAGGCAAACGGTCACGTGGTCGGTCTCCAACAAGATGGACTGAGTCAATAAAATCTGCTACAAATTGTCCCATAGTAGAATGTTCCCGAAATGCCCTACATCGAGATACGTGGAGAAAAATAGCAAGAGCAGCGTCCATGTCCGAACAGTGCAACCCATTACCACGACCACTCTGACAAGAGTGCCCGACTAAGAAGAAGAAGAATTAATACTATGAAAATCCGCGTACTGACATAGCGTACGAAAAGACGAAGAATATAAAATAAGGTATCCAGTTCTTCATTAGCAAGTGTCCAATTCAGGTAGAGGTCACTGCAAAAAAAACTAACGTTACAAAACACAACTAGGTAGGTACAAATTTGGATTTACGTAATGTAACTATGTAGGTACCTAAGTTTCAATGTGTATGGTACTTACTCTGCGTACTGACGAACTTTTAATGTGAATTCAGGTAATATTAACAAGTCGTGAGATACGAGTACAATAATTTCCTCAACATTTGGCAGTCCGTACGCGGCGACGGCGCGGCGTTGCGTACCGCCAAAATTCATTTTCAGCAGTTGAGAGATGCAATTTTATGCGCGGTAAAATCATGAGGGTGGGTCAGTACCTATCCATAGCATAGTATCACACGTCTGTCGTAGCCGACGGACCTTCGATTGGAAATAGTCTCCCGCTACCTAGATCCATCTTCCACAAGACAATAGGTAGACGCTGCAGTAAATAAAATCCCCTGCATTTATACGGCCCGTGAGTTCCACCCACGCCACGCCACAAACAAACAACTATAAATTTAATTGGGATCCGCGGCCAGCCTCTTCACCCCGCTAACTTTTCGATTTACATTCAAAACGGTCTTTTAAAAAATCCAACTCAATAACTACGAGTCTAAACCCTCGTTTCGGTGCGTACTTACCGAATCGTTCGGCTGTAAAACTTTGTTCGTGCGCCTCCATTGGCGCGGAGCCGCGGGGTGGGGCCCGGGAGGCCACGCCCGCCGCCCGCTGCGCATGCTAAACGCGACTTAAACCCCGTTTAAGCGGTATTTTGGCCGAAAACCGCAAGAAAATGTATGTAACATCGGTTAGGGGTAGGGCGTAGCTAAGTGAAAAGGTTTTCTCGATTGAACGACGATTTTGCGAACATGGCGGACAGTCATCATGGTTGCGCGGGAAAGTAAAGGCTGTTGGGAAGTTACTTTAGCTTGCTAATAGAAGAGGTCAACTTTTTAATCATAGACAACGGAAATAAGTATTTCCAGTACATCCATTTTTAGAAACTTTTGCTGGTCCGCGATTTTTAATGATGTTTTCCAAGAATTTAGTTTCCATCGAGTTACGGAAAGTTGTTTAAGTGTAAATTACCTCATGGATTCTAGAATGCAGGACAGTCATAAGTCGTTCCTCATTAAAGATCTTCTGGGAGACGTGCTGGTGCCGGGCGCGCCGCGTGTCGTGGGTGAGTGTGCTATTTCATTTACTTACACCTTCATCATTAGGTATTTATGAAAGTGGTGAGTATATATGGATGTGACGTTATTATAAGTTAACTGTGGGAATCAGATGTGATAAACTTTTAGCGGTTTCGATCGAGCTACTTATAATAAAACAAGTAGGCAAACAATTACGACTATAGGTTCTCTACTTGCGTATAGCAACTAACTAATAAGCTCAGCTTTCGAAGCTTAATTCGATTCATTCGTCAGATGGTACAACAGCTCCGTCGGGCCCAATTTGATCGTCTGGGTCTGTATGGTAAACTTTATTAAAAAAAAATGCAACGGCGTTAGCGACTATCAGCTATTATTTTAACAGTCTTCAAAAAAAGGAATTCGGTTCTATATTTTTTTTTTATGTTTGTTACTTCAGAGCTCCGTTATTTATGAAACGATTTGGAAAATTCTTTTTTTTACTATAGAGCTGGGTCGAATTAACGCGAGCGAGACGTGCCAGCCAGCATGATGTGGAACTTCAATGTCGTGCGAGTGAATTATACTCTACGATATATATGCTCTACGATAGTCAGCATTGATTTGCCTAATCATTTAAACAGTATGATTCAGAAAGATTATACTAAGCCATTAATCTGCGCTTCTTTAGAGCATTTGTAATTATTATATGAAGTCAGAATTTCGATATGTCAATTTAAAAAAGTATTTTGTTCACAAGAAATCATAATTGTCATATTGGGATTTAAAAAAAAATAGTTCCCAATATGACGGGAACTATTTTTTTTAAATCGTAATACTAATGAGCTGAAACCCAGTTTCAAGCCCTCACTGAATCATTCTGTATAAGTGTGGTTTATAAATATTTTTTTTCTTTTTTAAACGGCGTTATTCTCAGTTTTAAAATATTCTGGTAGATGTTTTTTTTACATCGTAACTGCTATATTTTGCTACATTACCTTACAGGGTCATCTGTCCTCGTAGCTCGTAGCATATTCGTAGCGCGTAGCTTGATTATTTAAATCTATTTTGTAATAAATCCAAATACTCTTCAATAGTAATAACATGGGGAATGTACGTTTTTGATTTTATTTGGTACCGGCTCTTAATAGTTAATAGAACATTATTTGCAGATTTTTGTGGGCCAAGGCTTTTGAAATCGTTTTTGTGTTTCTTATAGGTATAAAACGAATTTATTTTACAATATTTTATTTAGAGGAGCTAGGATACGGGTTGAACTTATCAAGTGGGTCTGGATAGTCGAATTCAAAACTATAGGAACTACCGAAAAATGCTTAATCGATTTAAAAGAAAAGTTCTCATTTACTAAAAACTAGCTGTCCTGGCGAACTTCTTACCGCTTCGAGTCAAATGTATGAGAAAATTTATTATCTTTATTACTATATTTTTTTGTGAATTTCTCCCATGTTTCAATAGTTATTCTGCTATTCGGGGCGGACACAAATTAAAAAACCGAAGATTAAAAAATCGGTGCCCCCGTTGTTTCTTAAACATAGCCACCGAATCGTATTCTCCTTTTTTATCAAGTTTTCTTTTTGTTAATAATAACCTTTAAGTTAAATCATTGTGTTAATCATATTATGGAAATTAGTATACAGATAAAAAAAAACATATAGTTTAAAAAAAAATAGCATACCTTTTCATTTAATACCAATATTCTGTAAATTAAATTTATTTAACAATACCCAACTACTTTTATATTCTTTGATAACTACCCCTCTCGCCACGAGCCTCGTTACCAAGCGCAAAAATAGCAGAAGAAACATGAAACATTCATGAAAACCCAGGTAATTATGCATTCAATGTCCAAATTAGGTCCTAATGCATGCAGCGCGTAAGGGCGCGCGCACACTTGCAAATTAGCAGCTTATTAGCGCCGCGCGACGGACACTTAAACACGTTCCTGATATTGTCGTGTAACGTGCTTGATGTGGTTAACATATTCACGTGTGGTACTTAGTCAGGGTACCTCAAACTTATTTCCCTATGCAAGTACCGCAGTACCGTAGTACCGCAGATATTTCAAAGTTCTGCTGCACCGAGAGGTAAGTACCTACATAAGACTTTTGATAGCTTGTTTCACATTGATTTCACAGAAAAATCCTAGTGATACTTATATCAGTGTCTCGATATATTCTATGGATTCGGATATTCCAGCCCTGATGAAAATCACTTTGTATACAGCTATATTTTAACTTATTGAGCTATTGTCCCTTTGGCTGGAGTGCAATTTGTTTTCGCATATAAAACTTTGAAGCTGGGAGGGCCGGCCACATCGCCCAACAAATTATAAAATGGAGTGATGTATCCGGCATGGAATATTATTTATTAATACCTAGTAATGTTAGTTTAGTTAAGTTAAGTTAGAGAGCTCGAGGACGGTCCCCAACCAGATGGACCGATCAAGTAAAGGCCTCATCTTCAACCAAATTCAGCTCGGTGGTCAGAAGCGCCATGAACAGAGACTGATGGAGGCTAATCGTTCGATCCAAGTGTGGACCATCCAACGATGATCGCGATCCTCAGACATGAGGGACTGACCATAGACAGAGAGAGTAATGTTAGTAACGTTACACAAACCAAACACTGGTGGTAAATGAGCAAATAATTCACGAAAGCCACACTTATTTGCTAGGTGCAAAATGTGTTTACCTCCCACCATTTGTGACAATTAATTGAAAAGCAAGCTATCTCGCTTATGAAGCTGTCACAATCACATTTTGCTGAAACTGCGAAACTGCGTGAACGAGCAAAATAAAGAATTGACCTATTAAAATAAGATTAAAATATATTACAGGTATTTGTAATCAGGTCCATATGTAATTAGTAGATTTCCATAACAAAACTCCGAGATAGGTCAGTATGGGGACTTCCGAAATTTTAAGAGATAGATAAATATGTTCTAGGGAACCGTTACACCGTTGCAGCCTGTATATATCTATGATATCTATACATATAAATAAAATTGGAGTGTCTGTTTGTAATATTAAAATAACCGCTTTTTACTAAGTGCATTTGGATGTATACACGTTACCTATACCGAAACAACATTTTTTAAAATTTTTGTCTGTCTGTCTGTCTGTCCGTCTGTCCGTCTGTCTGCCTGTCTGTCTGTCTGTCTGTCTGTCTGTTTGTTCCGGCTAATCTCTGAAATGGCTGGACCGATTTTGACGGGACTTTCACTGGCAGATAGCTGATGTAACAAGGAGTAACTTAGGCTACTTTTATTTTAGAAAAAAAAATAGGATCTCACGAAAAAAAAAAACAATGTTGCAGCGCAGCGCCTGATTAAGTTTGATAGCAACAACCTGCAATGCGTCCCGCGGGCTCAGAATGGGCGAGCAGGCTGTTGTCAACGGTTGTCTTTGTTAAATACCACGCGGACGAAGTCGCGGGCAACAGCTAGTATACCTATATAATACATTGATCGCCTTCGATTGAACACGTCTTACGTGTCGACCCGGCGGCGGCGCGGCGCCCGCGGTCCGCACCCTCCCTGTGCCGTGTCTAACAAAAGTTTAGACAACTAACAAGCACTTGGCTGACCACTTCGGAAGTCTTGCCCATTATTTTTATAGGTACCTACTAAAAATCTCGGGAATTGAACATTTGAAATGCATGCGATTCGGAGAGCAGCAGATCGACGGTATCGTAAAGCAATGGGTAAAATGTGAACGAAAACTGCTCTAGGGACGCGGTCTCTGCTTAATGGCATCATAATTACAAGGTAATGCTGGGCGCCGTCTAGGTAGGATCTGCGACTAACAATAAAACCTGATTTAATGCCTTGAAAGTGAGATTAAATTGAGGCTTTGTTTGCTACACACTCGCAATGTGACTTGTACAATTACGTAATAGTTTTGGTATAGAACCAGATACTAATTCTTTCCGGAAAACAAAACAACTCATTGAAAAAAATATTTATTAATTCCCTTTCATTTGAAGATAGTTCCAATCATCAGCGAAAGCCGTGCGAATAATAACGTTGCATATGCTCTCGAGCGCAGCACGTCGCCACTCGTGTGCGCACGCGGCCGCCACGCGCCGCGGTCCGCGGTCGAGCACCGATTGACTCTGCTTGCTCTCAATAAAGCGTACTGGTTTTGTCTATCGTTCTTAATTCAAATCAAAGAGACTTTTAATTTGTGTCGGTCAGTGCACTTAAAATTTTAACACCGAGGAATGAATCTAATCTAGCAACGGGTAAGCGCCGGCCTGATTAGCGCAGTTGGTGGTGATCCTGCTTTCCGTGGCGAGGGTCACGGTTTGGAATCCTGGTAGGGACAAACTTTGTGTGATGAGCACGAAAGTTTGTACCCAAGTCCTGGATGTTTAATATTTATATAAGTAATATATACTGGGTCCATTGTACGGTACCCATAAAACAAGCGTTGTTTAGTGTGGGACTGTATAGTTGGTGTGTTCGCCTGGCGATATAAAATTATTATTTTTCATGAATATTATATTTAAAGATACTAAGTACCTAGCAAGTTTGTCTTTGCAATGTACCTAGCAAGTTTATCTGTGTACATTTATAGAGGAATATACTCTACTTACAATTATTTGTTTTGTGTCTATAGTTATAAATTTTTATCCCAGAGAATGGATGGGTAATCTAGGAATAGTCAATTAACTGCCAGTGATGAATAAATATCGTGCCACCCCTTGTAATGGTAATACAAACGATTGTTTAGCGGCGATTGGCATAGTTAAGGGACAGTTGATTCCGACAACCCTTACAATAACATACTAATGATTGTAGATTACAACGCGATCAACATGCTTTGACCGTTGTCACCAGCAGTAGGTGATGAGAACCTACCTATTATTTTCCTGCTCACAAGGTGGTAGTGTTTCTAAGAAAGTATTCCAACCTCTTTCTTTTCGAAAGAGTAACCATTCGATTTATTGCTGGAACTAACGTTCCGGGCTTTATTTTCTGACTATTTCCAGCGTTTTGTTTATTATATTCTTTCTATTTATTATATTTTGTTGGGTATTTTTGATTTCATTTTATAGGCTTTATTTTCATTCTGGTTTGATTATTGTTTTATATTGAATATATGTCAAAAAATTATTTAAATAAATATAAACTACTCATCAGTAAAGGTTACACATTAAAATTATATGTCTTATCTTTTACCAAACTATAGGCCTAACATTGATTATTAAATAGTTGCTTATGGAAGAATTCACAACGATCAGTAACAAGATAACATTCCCAAAGAAATAAATCAAATGATTAGACATTTAAAAAATAACACCCTGCACTTAGTGCACGGCCAAAGGATACTGGATAGCCTTGTTTAAAAAAACATCAAACATAATTTACAACATTAAATTATATATCAACGTGTTCCATATAACTTACTGATTCATCTGTAAAAATATTTCACCATTTTTTTGTGACACTACATAATATTCCGTTCATGTAAAGTGTCAAGCCGACTCGTGCGCAGTATATTGCGGATCGCCTTGAGCAAGGGGTGTCAGCGCTAAAGAGCGCGGCGGGACATCGCTAATTTGTCACACGTGCCCCTGCGCAGGGACATTGTAATGATAGTTGTGATCAGAACTGAATGAGAGAGATTTGTACTGTTGTAATAATAAAACATGTTATTTTCTTAGATTTAATTCAATTCAATTCAATTCAAATTTAACGCCCACTGTAGATACTGCTGCAGGTTCAAACCCGCCACTTTGGGATTCTTAGATTTCACATGGTTATTTTTAAACGAAGGCAAACATCGTGATAAAACCGACAAGTAAAGTGCGTTAGCCCGCTTCGGGCAAGCGCGATGGACTAGTACTCGAATCCCCCTCGCATTGAGGAGTGTATCTGATGTGTTGGCAATACAGGCTCGTGTATAACATCTCTGCGCACTGCATTGCATCTCTGGCTACCTCTTCAGGGATTTCAGGCGTGATGGTGTTTGTTTAAGGGGTATGGGACTCCCGCAAGGACTTTATGGGAGGCTTATGTGTAGCAGCGAATGTCTTCCGCCTGAAAGTGGTTTAAGAGGAGGTATCGCGATTTTGTTTGATTTCCTATACCACGTATTATCATTGAGTTTCTGGACTATGAACCTATTTTTTGGATATATATATAACTAGCTGCGCCCCGCGGTGCTACCCGCGATTAAAAAGTATGTCCTTTTTACCGGGATAAAAAGTAGCCTATGTGCTATTCCAGACTATAATCTATCTCTGTGCCAAATTTCATCCAGATCCGTTCAGCCGTTCTGGCGTGATTGAGCAACAAACATCCATCCATCCATCCAAACTATCACATTTATAATATTAGTGTGATTTAAGTAGGTACATAATCTAGAATCGCTCAAAAGGAAAACACGATTACGTGAAATTTTCTCATAGTTCTTTTATGCTCGGATTTGCGACTGTTGGCCAACTATGACCTGTAACACACATCACCAAAACCAGACAGGTATTTGCTATTTACACAACCTCTTTACGCTTAGAAAATGATTATGAATTTCAAATATATTAAATGCCTGATTTACCTTTGTGTCGTATCCATTTCAGTAAGTTTGTGATTTGAATTGTAAATTATGTCGGTCATTTTGCGCCCCGCACTTTAGGGCCTTTGCAGTGGGTACCAGACAAAAAGATGTATCCTTTTCTTGAGTTATTAAGTTGATACAGACACTACCCGAGTTTGCATCGGGTAAATCTTCCCAATGAACAAGCCCAGGCACTGGGAAGACAAGAACAATATATCTTCGGCAGCTTCTATAGGATAATCAAACCAGTAGATAGAAAACGGTTGATAGTTGTGCTGGAATATCTTTGCTTACAACATGTCGTGATAGTATGCATTTAGTAAGTAACTAAGATACCGATCTCCGAATAGGTATCTATTTCAAATTCTTATTTCGTTTCTACATTGATATTTGTATTTAATTAGCTGTTGTTAATCTAGCCTTCCATGTATTAAATAAATGCGTACATACAAAAATTGGATTGCGTATAAAAGCCTGTTCTTATATTATGGGAAAGCGGTAACTATGGTTCAGACTTAGATTTTTTTGTATTCAGATTTAGGTTTACCTGTTTACATTTCTCAATACTTGTAAGTACTTCTGTTAACGATGTTTCAGCAAGACTCATGCGGAAACATTAAGATCCACCTCTCAACCCCAGCCAAGGAGGGTTCGCTAAAACATATTTATGCGATATTATAACGAGAGAAACTGTCGAGGGCCCTCTGCACCCCGTCATGTACCGAATCGCGGTACCCAGCCGCCATTACCGACGGACGCATACAAAAGTTTAAGGAAATTCCAATGAAAAGCGACCCGCACTGAATACCTACCTGGTTCTCACTGCTCACCATTTTTACGCGAATTAAAAGACACAAATGAAACCATAGACATGAATTTCCCGCGCGCGTTAAAACACACCATTCACAGACATCGTATTCAATTGCTCGGGAGCGAAACAGAACGCCCCGAGGCATTAATTAGAGCAGAGAGCTCGTGTCTATGGCCGTTCCTTTTTAAAACTGAGGTCTTTATGTGGGTTGCCTTTGTGAGGGCTCCGTTTGTGCGCGGATAAGTGTCAAGCGAGGCTTTAACCTCTTTGTTAGTTAAGGTTCTAATTTATGGGAAATCTCAACTTTTTTTTTCAATCTTCTTGATAAGAGAATTACGCAAAAAATATCCATTTGCATTCTATGTAAGCTCTACACTTTGTTTGGGTTAGAGTATCGTTAGTCAAACGCTAGTCATCTGAATGAAGGTTAATTCTTAAAATCTTGTTTTCAGCGACACCCGAAAATGAAGAAGACCAAGAAACTGTCAGATGCAATTCAAATATTAGTCAGAATCTAGAAACATCAGACGCCGAAGACGATATATCCGTTGGCGACAATAGAAGCGAGGCGTCCACACCTAGGAAACGATTTCGCTTCGAAAATAACCACGAATTTAAAAGTAAAGTAGCCATAGACGACACTGATCGATCGTCGCCACTAGATTACAATTTAAATAGTCAAAACTATTGTTCTCCATTAAAAGAAAATGAACATGAATTTGAAAATCGAACGAATGAACGAGTGAAGCTCTATGATGCTGGCCTTTTCCATTTGTACCGACCAGAGAGGGAAAAAAACGATAACAATGAATCGGGGTTTGATCACATGACGGGGAGTTTATCGGAGACTATCTATGGTCGGTCTATGGATTTATCAAAAAGTTCGTTTCAGTCACAATTGCTGGCTGGATTTGCATCGGTAATAGCTGGCAATTCGCACAGGGAGACGCAGGATAGTAATGGTAATTTAGCTAGATACCTTTAAATTAATTTTAAACTAAGCCTGATCAAAGTCTAGTCATGTATTTTATAGGCCTATGGAGCACTTAAAATGTTGTCTTTACGCAAGCAACCTTAATGCAATAAGACCTGACAGGAACTCAGCGGGTTCCTCCAATTTATTAGTATTACTAAAGCTTAAATCTTATTTAATGTTTAACTACAGAGTACGGAGCTCTCAAAGCGAGGAGTTTAGTTCTAATGCCGGCTCAAGGTGGGTTTAAGGGATTCTCACGACTATTTTTCCAGATTGCCAGCCCAATCGGTCGGCTCCCGCCTCGAGCTCGAGCCGCAAGCCTCGGCGGCGCCGCACCGCGTTCACTCATGCACAGCTTGCGTACTTGGAGCGCAAGTTCCGCTGCCAGAAATACTTGAGCGTGGCTGATAGAGGAGACGTCGCTGAGGCACTCAGTCTAAGCGAGACGCAAGTTAAAACATGGTACCAGAATCGGAGGTGAGTGATTGAGTAGATATATTTAATTATTTATATGTGAATGTAGAGATCATGCCCTACGTCCGCTTCAATAAGCGGCTTAAAAATGGTATTGGTCTTGTAGCGACCACTTCAACCGCACAACAAGCTACGCTATGGCACTGCAGACGCATTCAGAGCAATAGACAATTGTCATCACAATCCTGAATCGCGCTATAAGAGTTTTCGGAGCAAGTAACATATATACAGGATCCCGACAATAACCGTCGGGGCATAGCGGCCGCCTTGCCAGGCATACCACCCGCCTGGTTGGAAGATCTTCCCTTTTCCGCTAAAGTCTTTGTTCCATTTTGAAATGACTATGAAGGCAAAGGAAGTAGTTAAGTTACAAAATTATCGTCTTATTGGCGCCCAGCATGGGACCAATTTAAACATTAGGTCCACAATGGGCGCCAATAACATATTTACATTTATGATAGACATAATACACGTGTCCCGATAGTGGCAAAGCCTGGTTCGATACTTGGCATTAGCTATTCGACTGACGGCTCCGTAAGCTGTGAGTCTAAAAATGTAATTCATCTGTAACCATATTAGTCCTTTAAGCCATTATCATAATCCTCCACGACTTATATTTATCGTCATGGTTTTCCATTACCACCATCGTCTTCCTGGGATAATACATACTGGTCTCTTGTAAGAGGAAACCCCTACCTGAAATTAAAATTGATTTTTAATAAAACGATTTTTAAGGAATTTATCGCGTTTATTTCAATTTAGAACGTAAAAAAAACGCGATAAAACCCTTAAAAATCGGTTTATTTCAATGTGTAGTATTCGCGTAAATATAAGAAATCAATATTTAGATTTTTAATTTTGTCTTAACAGAACTAAATGGAAACGTCAGAATCAACTGCGTTTGGAACAGCTGCGCGCGCAGGCCGCGACCGGGGAGCGCGAACTGTCTGCGCACGCGCTGCCGCTAGCGTGTGCTTTGCTGCCACCTTACCCTGCCTATATGCATTGCCATCTGTAAAACGGACCTGAAAATCAATTAATTGCATTAGAGCTTGTTACAAGCTGAGTGTAGATTGTTATTGTGACGTGTCATTTAACATTGATTTTTATCATCAATATTAATTTCAAAATAAATATTTATCTAGTCACTTTGCTTTTAAAAAAAAATGGTACCATCGTGTTTTGTTACACAATAGAGTTTGAAAAGACACTTGGTCAGTAATATTAAACAATAAATAATGTATCTAGTCAGTTTGTTGTAGTTATATGTAAAGTTATGTTATTTTAAATGTGCAATAAGTATTCGGTACATATAGTGTAAATAAAGTTAGAAATCCATTTTTCATTCACAGTGAAGGACTAAGTTACTTTATTTTTGTGAGAGTTAACATAATCCATTATGAAACATACTTAGGTATAGATTGTACTTATTAATTTCATCCTTTACTATAATTATTTTATGTCAATTTAGTAGGGTTTATCCCCCTCGCATTGAGGGGAGGCCCGTGCCCAGCAGTGGGACATTAAAAAAGGGCTGGAAATATTATTATTGTTACTACGGTTTATATACATTTCCCTTCCATTTTCAAAACACGTTTTTGCCCGGGGTATAATTGTGTTCATTTTGACAGTAGGTCAATATTGGCCGACGGCACGCATTGCCCTACGACATAAAAGGACAATGTGTGTGTCTATAAACAATAAAATGTTCCGTTGTATATAAAGCATAGGAATGTTTTAATTATATATTATATCTTATATTTACGCGAATACTGCACTACTTATGTCGGGAACGCGATAACATCCGTGAGATTAGTTTTATTTCATTATAAATGATATCAGGTTGATGTTTTTGCATATATCAATACAGTGTTATAAGTATTAGTCGCGATTTATAACATCACGACTTATAGATGCTCAATGTTCGTGTAAAAATTAAATAACCAGGTTCCAGAGATACAGCGCCAGCTATAAGAAAATGTTAGGAAACAAGACCGGCGCATTTCATGATAAATAGTAATTGGTAACAAGTGTAATATGCAGGTACATGGTTATTCTAAATGTATTAAAATAGAGATTATAATTATTGCGGTAGAAACTTAGAATAATTCTAGATTAAAAAATGATAATTGAAAATAGTAGGTACTGTCGCTTTAATGTAGACTAAGAATTGTAGTTATAAGATTAAACAGATATAAAAACACCAAGAGCTTTCAATCACGCCCCACTTCGCGAACAAACATTCAATTCTGTACAAATTATGCAAATGCCTTGGCGCCATTTCGGATCATGGCTGCCAACCGCTCGCAATTTGCATCTCTTAGCGAGTTGTTAACATTTGAAATGAGAACAAAGCCGCTACAGCGCTAATTTTTAGCCGACATCCAAAACAGAGGAGGTTATCAATTCCATTATACACCAGATATTTTCAGCATGGTAGAGCGAGATCGATTCTTTTAGTTTGAGGACTAGCTCTGGAGGGAATAAATGGGACCACGCTGGTAAGTTCCTAATAATATATTTTTTAGAAATCCACACCTAGAGTATAAATAATATAGTCCAGGCTTAGAAAATTGAGTTTATTAACCTGCAACTCGGTACGAGATAACGAGACCATATACTGAAACACGTGCGTATACAACTTCCAAAAAAAAACCCTTTTCAGGTGGAATTTGGTTTTTGACACAAATTAATATTCTATCAATTCTGTGGCGCATTCATTTAATCATCATCATCATAGTCATCAACATTATCATTATCATTAGGGGTACTTATAATTAAAAAACAATTTTCGAGAACTACTTGACACTGGCAAACATAGCTCTATTGTATAGCCGAATGCCAAACTAAAAAAAGAAAAACATATTTAGGCAGGTATACTTACTAAACACTCGAGAACCCTAACAATTTCGTCTAATGGGCCCTTAGTATAAGCTTACATAGTTCCTATACGACCTATTCAAATACCGATCGTGAGATTAATGTCAAAACTAGTATAAAGCCTGGAGCCTAGTACGTAACTTCGCTATAAAGCGCGTCTCCGCTTACATTCCCATAGGAAAGGAGCTCGAGGCCACCAGCTCTGACCAGTATTAAATGTTCAATGTATTCAAACGACATGCTAATTCCTTCAATTTTTCGTTGCGTACCGTTGATTTATATTTCTGATTTGAACAAACGGGGGTTTATTAAAGGGCTGGAGTCGTGGTGTGCGGTAATTGGGCTGTTTTGATCTCAGCGGGGGCGGGGCGAGGCGGGGGAGGGTAATTGAAGTATTTTCCCAACGTTTGGAGGGTAGTACGAGTTGAATGGATTAGTTAGCGCGCTGTGATAACGATCTGTCAATGATGCCTTTATAATGGGTGGTTTTGCGAGCGCACTTTTATTAGGCTCACGTTGTGTGGTGGTTACGTTCATTTACTATGTTTGTTGGTTTAATAGTCGTGATTACTTCAGTTATAAGGTAACTATTATTATAATGGCCCCGTAATAATATAATGACGCTTGTCGTTTCTGTTAAGCTACATCGATTATATCAGGATTTTGTGAGATACATGACATATTATTTGGGCAATGGAGATTTATAGGTACAAATATAAGAGATCATCGGTCTCTCTTTCCATAAGTATACGTGCATATGTGTTATTCGTTTTTTCTGGTGTAAGTATCTCACAACTATTTACGGCAATAGAGTCGCGAGACGTTTTGAATTTTGATGAGATTTCATTTAAGTCAAATGTACCCAGGTGTTTTTCTGCAATCGTGGATTTAAGACCAAATTTGATCTAGCGAGCCTTACGTGCCGTGCCACACCGAGATGCCGACAGCAGCCTAACCATCAGCAGCATAAAAAAAACAAGAAATCGTTCAGGACGTCAAGTGCGAGATTATACGTTAGCTAACCGTGTACTTCATAGTCTACGTATTTAGACACATTGTATGAAGATTTGAAAGTTTTAAATACAGTCCGCTAGAGGCGCCGTTCAATTTACCACCAATGCGTAACTATATCTAGAGTTAGCTTACGAATAATCTCGCAGTTGACGTACAGGTTCCAACGTATATTTATTGTTTTGTTTTTCGATACTACCAGTTACGTTTACCAAGGCATCTTGGTAAAGCACAACTCTTACCGGGGCCAGGGCTCATGATCATAGAAATCATTTAGGATCTAGTTGTCCTCTTTCTTTTTAACCGACTTCAAAAAGGAGGAGGTTCTCAATTCGGTGGTATTTTTTTTATGTACACAGATTAGTGTGAAACTGGATTGCCTACCTACCAACGGTACAGTAACTAATCGGTGTATGTTATCGTTGTCACGCTTAACAAACTGCATCCAAACATACTTGAATTAATTAAATCTGTTTTATAATCTCCGAAATCTTACTAAATGTAAACGTGCCAAAAATGATTTTTATAAATATTGTATTTTTACTTATAAAAATAACATTTTCACTACAAGCTGCGAGTGACGAAAAGGACAGTGCTACAGAAATTGGCGATAAAGTTATTTTCGATAGACAACATTCCGAGAGCCCAAAAAGTACATACTGGCCGGATCTTAATGCAAAAGGGGATACCTTGAAAACTCGAAGGAACTGTATGGGAGAAACATTCGATGAAGTACTGAAGAGGTACAGAAAGATGTTACAGAACGACGGAGCATTGGTAGACTTTGTATCAGCCAACGCTTTGTCTGTTAACAAAACGGATCTAGAGTTAGATACGTGTGCCGTGAATTACGAAGAAATAAAACGCTTAAAAAATATTAAAGACGGCGTCCCGACCACTATCAATAATAGAACAACCCATCAAAATATCAAAGCACTCAAAGTTGATGTGACTGAGCATAAGAACGAGACATCCGACTCCAAGGACTCGAAAAATGAAACAATTAACACAGCAACTACCATGAAGGTCAATCCAAAAACTACTTTAAACGCAGGACTTAAAGTTAAGAATCTAACTGAGAAGAAAAGTAGGCGTGGCAGCGAGTACGTGTTTAGTTCTGTAGAGTATTATGACGATCCTGAGGCTTTTGATAATTCTTTATGTCCTGATGATGTAGAGGTGATAGACCTAGAGATAGACCAGCTGAGGAACTATGACGTGGAATGTGAAATGATTATAGAATGGAGGAGTTTGGAATGATAATTCGAATGATGAAAGAAGAATCGTTCCACGTAAAATATGATTTTTTATAGTAAATAAGATATATATATTTTCTTTAATTAATTACGTAAGTATTATGAGAAATACAAATTTCAATGTAAGGTGTAAGCAAATGCATAAATTGCTAGTATCATTTTTATTAGCTAAAGGTTAGGATTTTGGATGAGACACACGTTTGGTAAGTTGGTATTACTTATTGTTACAAAGTGAAATACTTATGGACCTATTACCGCCACCTTGCGAAGAAAAATAAAATTGTAGTTTACCACATCGTGTATTTCAGCCTAATGAAAAATTTCACTTTAATAGTTTCAATGACATGATCTAGATGGCGTTAAAGCGTTTCATAGGGACGGATCAATACCATTACACGGTAGGGAAAATAGCTTTACTACGGTGACGCTACGAAAGATTGTTTCAGAAAATGCCATTAGATGTCGCTACCCGTATTCTGCACTTTTTATAAAGCAATTTTATGGAATGCTTATTTAAAGATGTTAAAGCCATCTTAGTTGCAATAATGGTACCCACTTATATTGTAACCCGCGAATTTAGAGACGTTTTAAAACTTTATAAAACGTCACATAGTACTGCGCACAAGAGTTTTGCTTTGCGCGGTACTTTATGACGTTTGATAAAGTTATAAAACGTCTATAAATTCGGTGGTAACATTCAATCGAAGCCAAATGCAAATTAGAAAGTTTCTGATCAATGTGAATTAACTTTATGAATATGTGGTTTCTCAAAAGTATTCATATGTATGCTGGTTCCGACAGGCTACATGGGTGTATATCTACATAGCTATGTAGCTACTGATCGCGTTAGTTGAAGCGAAAATCAGATGTTCCCCCGTGCAGGTGTTCGGGCACAAGGGGCACACCAGCAAGTGCTGCAACGAATGAGTGGCTTCACCGTAGTCGCACTACGCTGGGTATGTGGAGTCTGCACCGGCCAACCTGAATGCGAAGCAGGTTTAAGGTCCGTTACACTGGCCATTGCACATCCCTACTACTACTATTACTATCAACCGAAAGACGTCCACTGCTGGACATAGGCCTCCCCCAATGACTTCCACACACCACGGTCCCCCGCCAATCCCATCCACCGGCTTCCTGCTATGCGTGTGATATCATCGGTCCACCTTGTGGGAGGCCGTCCTACACTACGTCTTCAGGTTCGTAGTCACCATTCTAAAACCTCTCTGCCCCAACGACCATCGGTTCTGCGACCTATATGCCCCGCTCACTGGCACTTTAACTTTGAAATTCTTTGAACTATGTCTGTTACTTTAGTTCGTCTTCGGATTGACCCCTGGTTGAAGCTCATCCTCTGTTATGAGCATCTCCACCATGAAATTACATCATGTTTCAACCCATCATTGACTCGATTCTTAAAAAAACACTCTGTCATGCATTCAAGTTAAGCTCTACCACGTCACGATGGGGAGTAGGGGACGCATTCATACACATGTAGCGAGGGAATCTTGTAAGCCGGCGCTAATGCCGCAATAGGAATTGTAAGGCATTAGGAAGCCTCGCGTCGGAGACCGTATTGTAAAAATGCGGGTATATGGGTCACTTGAATTGTTTACTTGCATACATTTACAAAAATCTTTTTTTAAGGTTCTAAGTACTTGTGTTGTTACTGATTGTATGCCCTCAAGAGAGAATATCAAGCGCTATATTAGAGCGTATCTCTCTGTGTGACCATGGCGTAGTGCAGTATTGTCACATTAGGTTCTTAAAGCATAGTCAAATTTAAAATGTTTATTTTTGTTTGCCGTTAAATCATGGCTGCGATTCTTTTGTTTTTAAAATTGATATTCTTTTTTTTAGATAATGGCCTCACCCACCATTCGGTTGGTATTCTGCCAACGTCAAGGGGAATGATTTTTAAATATGAAACCTAGGAGATTCTATGCAGGCCTTATCCGTAGACTAGGTCTAATAAGCCCCTATAGGGTTATCAGTTGAGGATACTTTACTGACGAATTACCAGACTTCTTGGCATAAGTTGAAAAGTCATCTTTTACTATTTGGTTTTATTTTCCTATACTCGTGCACGTTTTTGAAGACGGTTAATATTCCAAGTAAATTAGACAATTATATTTCAAAGAAACTAATTTTTCACAAAATTGCTAACCATTCTCTTCGACTACCCCCAAAAAGGCAATTTCATACTCATTCCATTCCATAAGTAGTAAGTACCTACAACATAATTATTTTCATGGACAGTCCATTATCAATTTACAATAGCATTACAAATCACTTTTCTCCTAAAATACCTATATTATTGAATTAACACTTACATACATTTGGGGGTATCCTGTAACACAACAGACTGCGGGAAATATTCACCGCGTATCACCCCCCTATTCCCTGTATGCTGTCGCAAGCTATCTCTTCCCGCGTCCTGCGATCCTGGTACCTCGCCGCGGCGAAACACGTGAGGTGACGTGTCGCAACGTGTTCCCATGTCACACACATGGCACGCCCTCGTCTAGCAACGCGCACATGCGTCTTGAGCGTGTGGTCTTTGCTCCAAATTATAAGTGGTATTTTTAATAGGGTAATTCGTGATGTGTGCCTAATATTTTGAGCCTAGGGTTAGGGCCAAATCTATTGAACTGATTGTTATTAAATTGTTGTACACATTTGTTTAATAAAGTCTTTGCCAACTGATGGTGTAGATAGAGTAAACTTTGCTACTAAATTTAGGCAACTTTAGTGATTGCAGTATTCACTCAATTTGTTAATTTTACCGGAAAACCATCTGGATTTTGTAATAATGGTTGTCTGTAACCCATAGCCATCATTTTATGTGCTCCTCGTATATTATAAACATGGAATATATTCACTTCGCAGTTAACATGCCTAGTACTTTATTTAGTTCTTGCTAGTACTCTTATTTAACTACATTTGCTTAGATTACACTTATTCACAGTTGTATCAATTTATATCCTTTAAATTCGGTCATTGCTAACAAGAAAATTGAAAATGTTAAAATAGTCCGAACTGACTGTCGCCATGGGGACTTCCACGGATACGGTCCATTGGCTAGCGAGGGGGTCCCGGTACCAGAACAGCACGAGTTGCAGGAGCGCTCAGGCAGGCGCCCGGAGTAGGAGATCGTCTAGGCACGGGGAAGGTCTAGGAACGTCTAAAAACGGGGGTCTAGATGTGGCAGAGTAATGTAGGAACACTGCGAGCAGACACTCCACTTGACAAGTAGACAGACAATATAGTAAATTAATTACTACATCGTTTAGAAATCCACCAGGTACATTTTCTGAAGATTTAACCATGATAGTAGGTATTTATTTAAAAAAATCGAATTACCCTGCAATCCAGTGCTTTTTATAATAAGTACAGTAAAAACGCTCCTCTGTGGAATGTTTTTTTTTCGGCTCAGTGTAGACTAGGGTGTGAGACTATGCCACATTATTTAAAAAGTCAGCGTTGATTAAACTTAGCAGCTGTTTGAAACTACATAGTCTATTCTCTTAGTGTTATAAAATCTTTCAACTTTTCTTCTGTTTGGTAACAAAACACTGGAATAATTAGCGTCTTGGAAAAAGTACCGTGATTTTCTATAATTACTTGCCACGTCCAGCGCCAGGGCGGTCGTTAATCAAATGACGAGGAAGATCTTCTGCCCACCCGCTCCAACATACCACAAATTACTATCATGCATCCTCTTCTTACGATAGCATTCCAGGGGTATGCAATTATATCACACAATCCTAAAAGACATTATGAAAGAGTTTCCAAGCATGCCAAATACATCTTTATTAGCTTAGTAATATAGTCGACAGTAGGTGCATTTTCTTCGTTCGGAGTAACAAAGGGATGAAGCAGCATGAGGATATCCGAAACGTGTGTCGAACGAACATGTATTTTGACTCGTATGCATTTAAGTTGCATTTAGCTCGGTGCGGTATTTAGGTGACCAACGCCAATCTGAATCAAATTTTGTATAGTGTACAATAAGATTCAATATAGCTTGAACTAGGGTGTTGCAGTAAACTCTTAGGGGTTTCTGAAGTCCTAGTACCGAATGCCCTTTAACACGTGACGTCATCGCGGGCTTCGCACGTGTTATCTTTACAACGAGGCCCGACTATTGTATGGGACTGGTTTTTTGCCTCTACTTGGGTCTGTTTACTGTTTAGTCCTATAGGATTACTTTTAAAACGGATGCTGTAGTTTGTCTAGTTTTTAGATAAAAGAGCTCTGCTGTACGGTCGTCGAGTCGAGACGAGTGCATATTTATTCGTAAGCTAACTATATTAATTTTTCAAAAAACACTTGCTCTTATTGAGCCGCTTTTAGGTTCATAATACAGCTCATTATACACGCGTGGTTTTCACTATATATTACTGATCTAGTGTTATAAACGTCACCAATTTTTTTACATGTTGTCAAACTGGTTCCATGTCAAAATAATGTATGTGTTAGTTAAAATATGATAAATATGCAGTTTGTTTCTAATTATTATTTATTTTGACATTAAATTAATTAATTAATGAAAATGTGTTTAACAAACAACAAAAATGTTCAATTGTTTTTTTTTATTAAGCAGTTTTATGACTTTGTTATCTGTGCCTATTTTTAAACGGGGGGGAATTCTTGTTCTTAGTTTCTATAGAGGATGTTTTTATAAAACGTTACAATTGTGTTAAAAACTCGCACTAGAAGCGATCGGTATTCGGTTCGATTGTTGCGAACCGTACCTATAGGCTATCACATTCTAATTATAGCCCTAGTAAAAGTACGATGCCTCGTAGTGTAGAGATTGACTCGTAAATATTAAAATAGAAGTACACATGCACGGGAAACTGACGATAGTTTTCATAGTTTCTTTTTATTCCAGCACAATATTTAATCAATAAATATTTAATCAATTACATCGGTTCAACCTTCCAACCTCATACAGTACGTCGAGTGTGAGATAATTCGTAAGTTAACCGTATACTTTATAGTCTACGGTACTTAGACACTTTGTGTGGAGAATGGAACAGCGCCACCAGCGGATGCTATTTAAAACTTTCGATGCTCCATAAAAAATGTCTGTCTCTATTTTTCTTAGTGAGAAAACCAATAATGGGCGTTAGTAATATAAGGTCACAACTAAAATAATTAAAATGAGTTTAATAATACTAATCAAATGTGTTATATTTCTATATTTTACTAGTTATTCTGCTATTCGATCGGACACAAATTCAAAAAATCAAAGATCATAATAATTGGCCCACCCATTCATGAGTTATAAATGGTGTAACGAACAAAATTTTGATTATATAATGAAATAGATAAAAAAACATTCTTTTTGTATTCATGTAGGAATAGTTAATAGTTAACATGCTCCTAACTCATAAATATAAGTAAACATTAACATGCGGTCAAGCGATATACTTCGCTATGTAGGGTAAGTGTACCAGTGAATGAACACCCCCCAGTGAATGGACAAAACCCTCTTTTTTCCAAATAATAAGAAATCTGAACATATCTATAATACACATTATTTTTTTTTTATTGACAACGATTTATTCAATATTGTGGTGGCACTTGTTTCTTGTATCGATGATTCATTTCAAAATGACGAGCATTTGAAGTTTTCCGTTTCGTTGTAGTCCAGATTTGTATGGGCCGGAATTAAGGACACAGGTAAGTAAAAATATTTTTGATGTTATTTTGTATCAATTTAAATAGTAATTGTGATTAGTACTAAAGTTATTTGACTGAAGAACAGTTAAATTGTTACTTTTAACCCGTTTCTATGCCAATTTTATCGTGGATTTAGTAAATTATTAGGGGTCCCAGTATTGGTACAAGAAAACGGAAAAAATCCAGTGAATGAAAGAGTGTTTATTTACTGGAACAAGACAGATTTCATGTTTTTGTTAAATAATGTAACTTATTATTACGTTAATAAGGTTTTTCCACTAATATATTGTTTTAAAATAGATTTCCGATCTTTTGGCCAATATTGGAACAGGCGTGTTCATTTATTGGTTTTAAAAACCTAGTTAATGAACTAGGCATTTAAGCTATGTTCCATCATTGGTTTACTTTATGAATGTGGAACCAGTGAATGATCAAGACGTTTTTGTACTAGACTTAACGTAATAATTTTATATATTTACACGTATAAAACTCCAATTTCATTCCTAAGTTTTAAGTCATAGAATACAGTGTAACTTTTTATGTCCACTGACACTAGTCCCACAATTAAGTTTCCTGTAGAACAGGATCTACAGTGGCCTCCTATGATGATACTGAGACTAGTCTCACAACTAAGTTTCATGTAGGACATGATCTACAGTGGCCTCCTATGATGACACTGAGACTAGTCCCACAACAAAGTTTCCTGTAGGACATGATCTACAGTGGCCTCCTATGATGACACTGAGACTAGTCCCACAACTAAGTTTCCTGTAGTTCAGAATCTACAGTGGCCTCCTATGATGACACTGAGACTAGTCCCACAACTAAGTTTCCTGTAGGACATGATCTACAGTGGCCTCCTATGATAACACTGAGACTAGTCCCACAACTAAGTTTCCTGTAGGACAGGATCTACAGTGGCCTCCTATGATGACACTAAGACTAGTCCCACAACTAAGTTTCCTGTAGGACAGGATCTACAGTAGCCTTCTATGATGGCACAGACTAGTCCCACAACTAAGTTTCCTGTGGGACAGGATCTACAGTGGCCTCCTATAATGATACTGAGACTAGTCCCATAACTAATTTTCCTGTAGGGCAAGATCTACAGTGGCCTCCTATGATGACACTGGAACTAGTCCCACAACTGTGTTTCCTGTAGGACAGGATCTACAGTGGCCTACTTAAGGGAAAACACATTGTAAGTATGCCATTCGAATTGACTGGAAAACGGTATATAGAACATATTCCATAAAAACAAAAGGAGAAGAAAAAAAAATGGAAAAACCAGTAGAAAATCTTTTGGGCAAGCGTAAACTTATTATGTTAAAATATTTAAGAACAAGAAATATATCTTCAAAGAAAAACAAAGAAGAGATTAAGAATAAAAGATGAAAGAAAAAGAGGAAACACTTTTTTAATTTTATTCATTGTAAGAATATTACTTTAAGAAAATATTTTTTACCTATTTTCGTTAAAATATGCCTTTTATAGTTGATTAAATTAAATAATATATTTGTTCATTTACTGGTTTCATTTCGTTTATTTACTGGAAAATACCGTTCATTCACTGGTGATTTTGGGTATTTTTCGCTTTAACGTCAAATATTTATTAAACCTATTTTCATTTATATAATAACTCAATATATTCTTAATCTTGAATGATTCCTACATACAAAAGCATAGCCATGTACTTTAATTTCCCGTGGTAACATATTTTAATTAATTTTGAAAGTCAAAAATTTCCTTAAGGTTTCATTCACTGGTACACTTACCCTAATTTGTTGAGTTCCTATTTCACATGTAGGGTCCCAACCATGTATCGTTACAAAAATAATCTGTAACAATGTTTCCCTGCGCGTGTACCGCATGGAATACCTTCTGTTGTATTATGATCGGAGAGTATATACTAGACCTACTACTCACTATAGGTACTCGACTCTCTTGCCACTGACTGATCTCAATTAAAAAAAAATCAGAACGCGCATCACGGCCAAACTACTGAACGTATTTGAATTCAACTTTGCATAGTAATAGCTTATACACTGGTTCAAAATTGAGATTACTTTTTATACCAGGGAATAGATCGGTTCCCGCGCGATAATCACACAATGTATAAATATAAAAAAATACAGGGTGGATTTTACTGAAACCTAATGGCATGGAGATATGTTATTATCAGATATTTTTAAAATTCATTTAAGTAAACGATTCGACGAGATAAACCCGCTTTAAAATCAGTTCAAGCGTTTAGGAGCTACGATGCCATGGACGGACATACATAGGCCCTAAACATATAACAATTGTGTATGAGGTTAAAAATGTCACCAAATAATATATATATTTGTTCGTAATGTCATTCCCATGGAGAACAATGGGCGAGGACCTTCATACTCGTAGCTACTTTTTTAGATTGGAATTATATCTATGATATATGATAATGTACTAATCCATAATGTGGTTTAGTACATTATCATAGGTATGGTAGAATAATGGTCTTGTGTTATGAGAAAGTTGCTTGAATCTAGAACCTTTTGAGCTACACTTATCTATTTATTGTTCTAGGGTACATTATATATTATATTTTCTTATGGAGTGGTAGACATAAAAAATCAAGGGTTCAAAGACTATTTTTAGATTTTATAGTTTCCAATTTCCCTCAGACGAGGTTTACGAGTTGCGGCATGTATAAACAGCTGATACACATGCGTGTATGTAATAGGTACCTACAGAACATATGTTCGCTTTCTTTGCATAATCCTCCATTAGAGTTTATTTAACAATTTTAATGGGAAAAGGCTTTGTCATCAGTATTAAGTTGCCTCAGTAGATAACTGAGTTCTTTTAATTCTATACTTTTAAAATAATGTCGTGTTAGTTACACCATTTATAACTCAAAAACGGGTGGGCCGTTTTGTTTATGATCTCTGTCTCCACTACGAATAGCAGAATACCTATTAAAAATCTAAATTTTCTCATACGTCTGATGCGCTACGTAGTACGCCGAGACAGCTAGTCCTTTATAATTTAGGTTATTATTATGACTACAGTTTCAAGGAAAATCTTATGTCGTTAAATTACCGTGCACGAATTAGATAAAAGTTAAAACAGATTGCAACAAAACAGTCGACGTATCACTGGCCTTTCACATAAAAATTAGCACTTGTTCCGCAAGCACGTTGGCTGTCCCCAATTGAATAACTCCGGGGGTGGGGCGGCAAGGGCGGAAGGGCTCCGGCTGACACAGCAGCACACACGCCGAATGGCTCAACTCGGATTTTACAGCTTGCAACCCTGACAATATGTCCCTTTGAGTAGAGTCGATATACTCACAGAAGATTATCTCAGGACAGGGAGAAAGTGGCGATAGTGTGAACAACATCACCACTTGTTATTTCTCCAAAATGACTGATGCTTGCGGTAAGTTTTGTCATTGGTTTCCTTGTGGTATAGGTCAGGAATAATCAGTACACAACCCTCAGACTAAGAATAAACTATAGATTGACCAAATATCTCTAACACAAAGTTTTGTTAACGAAACCTTGCCGATTTGCTTTGTACATAAGCACCAAGAAAGTCGGCAAGGTTTTTTTGACATCAAATAGCGGCACGGATAAATACGCATTCAAACACCTAACGCAAATGGCATGGTTTACGCGTATTTTGCAAATACTATTTAATTCAATTCAATAAAACAATCAATTCAATAATTTTATTCAATTCAATAAAACAATCAATTCAATAATTTTATTTGCGATATTTGCTCTCGTACCTACTATCTAGAAATTTTCCATAGACAACGTTTCGGATAGAACACGGACAGTCCGCAGATAATGTGCCGCCATTTGGTAAGCCTACAATTAGCTGGCCTGTGAATTTTAAAGTCTGTATTTGCATGTCCTTGTCTCTCATGGGACAAAAGCTATACTGCGTGTTTTACAAAATATTAGCCAACGAAAAGTTGTTACCTATAGGTATGAATATTACTCAGAACTAAAACAAAGCTTTTCAAATAACTATTCAAACAAAAGAAAATAGATTATCGTTCATGTTTTCGGATCAATAATCTTAAAAAAATACTTATACTTTTACTGCGTCCTTCACAAATAGTAAATACAACGAAATCAGAAACTTATTACCAAAAACACGTATGATTTCATAAATAAAAGATAACGTAGGTAGGGCCCGTAAAAATAGAACCGCCCAGTGACCACCGACATGATCTGTCACGATCGAGTGGAGAACAAACGTGAAAAGAAAAATACGCGACAACGTCCCGCGGTTCCAGTCCAACCCACAACATTTGCGGCGCTGGTCGGCACCTACCGCGACGCGATACCGCCGCGTGTCTCATAACAACAGCTACCTGTGCCTATTAAAAAAAAAAGTGTCAAAAATAACCTCAATGCGCAAACAATGATAATCTGTGGACGGGGGATCTCGTTTTGGCGCCAAACTCGACAGCCGCGTGTGACGGATGAGCTTCCCGCGCTCTCGCTTCAGGTGCGTTCACGTAAAACAGATAAGTATAATATAATTAATGAATCGCGACAGGCAATATCGATTATATTGCCACACTATTTAAAATACGGAACCATTAAACTCCGAATGGGGGTCGACTAGACGGTAATAAGTCAAACGTTAAAAGCCATGTTGTAGTGAATTGTGTCATTTAACAGAATAAACTACTTTGGCCCAGTTTTGAAGACTTATTTGTGAATTAAATGATGTGCAGTTAAACGTGGAACATCAAAGGAGCGAGCTAGAGTTCCATTGATTTTCCATTAATTTATGTAAGTACATAAGGTATCGTGGGCTGGAAACGTGTAAAGTGGGTTGGATTTTTCTTGTTCTTTTATGTGTTAAGGTGGGTTTACACGTCAGATATGATCGGCTAGCGCGATGGAGCGCACGTGGTCCGCGTGTTTGGACACAAACAAGTGTATTCTATTTTGGCTTTGACGTTTGGTAACAAATGTCTCCTCGGCCGGTGTTGTGATAAATTGGAATTTTCTCATAAATCTGTCCGCCATGGGGTGTTGTGTTATGTTCCGTGGATGCGTCGTGTTTCGCGGGTGACACGCTACCTATCTGCGGTCTCACAATGTAAGTTCATTTTTTTTATGTATTACACATTTTTTTTTTAATTTTTTTTTATTGTTTATGAGGTTTAATTAAAAATTACTATAAATATAGTGAACGCAAGTATACATACTGAATACCGACATAAAATGCCTTATTCTAAACAATAAATACTTCATTGCTACCTATAACTACTGCACAAATAGTAAGTTAGTGCCTAGGTTAAATAAATCAATAATAAGTCTTTAATATAAATCTAAATAGTTTTATTAAAAACCGGACGCGCAAAAACAAAACTACCCTATGTGTGTAAGAAGGAAGAAACCGGAAGGTCCCGTTATCTTTATACATAGTGTATTAACTATGCAGCAAACAGCGATACAAGTTTTTACAACTGTTGGTTGTTGGGGTCGCGCCGCGGCTCGCGTTACAGCCTCCGAGCTTCTCAACGGCGGTTCAGCCTCTATCGGCTTTTTATTGATGTTGCAAGTTTTAATTAACACTTTGTAAGTCGTTACCTAGCGCAGTATAGTGGGAATGGCGGTAGTTTGGTATTATTGTTCTGGTTTACCTTTGCTAGGAGTGTTATTTTCAGAATTTAATTCTCTCAGAGAAGCATCTCATGTAAGCTCCTCCATTTGAGCTGAAGTGAAATATATAATATTAGCTGAAAGGATTGTGTAGATATAACTTTAAAACTCACCTTTCTCTCAAGCGTAGCTTCCATAATAAGAGGGAATGATTTGTTTTTTTTGCACTCTCCTATGTGTAATTTTTACATATCTCGAAAAATAAATTACCCTATTTTTTGTATTATATGAGTATTTAGTTCTCAAGCAAACATAACGTGTCTTGTTTTAATCGAAATTATATTTTTATTTTACAATAAAATCACCTGTTCCTTTCACCACCTGTGACCTTATTTCGTAGCTTTACATTCGATACGATCGGTATTTCCGAAACTCATACTAAGGACCCTGGGTTCCGGGATACAAGTTTGGGCGCGCACAGAGGAAACAGGCAGTTTATAACACACTCCTTCAATAGCCCGACTTGCTATCACGGGGCTTAGCACAAGAGTAGAGCTTCACCGCCGAGCGTCTCTTGAACCCCTAAATTTACAAACGAATAAAGGTACGGATTATTAAATAAATAACTTTAGCGGAAAAGGGAAGATTTTCCAGCCAGGCGGTTAGTATGCCTGGCGGGGCGGCCGCTATCCCCCGACATTTACTGTCGGAATCTTGTATATATGTTGCGTGCTCCGAAAACTCTCATAGCGCGATTCAGTATTAAGTTGATAATTGTCTTTTTGTTCTTTATGCGTCTGTAGCGCCATCTATGTAGCTTGTGGCGAGGTTGAAGTGGTCGCTACATAACGAATATATATTTTTTTGTTGTGATATAAGAACCATGATGACACCGTATATCATAGACAAACTTTGTATTTTCAGAATATTTACCTCAACTATATAGATCTGGCGCAGATTTTGCTGACCATCTGACAATGCTTGAACTACAAGATGGCACGGATATAAAACTACATAGATTATATTGGACGTTAGCATGTCAGTGGGGTATGATTTACGAACCATTATGTTCACAATTGGTATATAAATTACGGGACCTGCTGCGGGTCGCATTATGCGATCTCCTCATATCCTCCTGGATAATATAAAATCTGCTTGAATTTAATAAAAAATTGGATCATTAGTAAGAACGAACGATAGCCCGGTCTGGACAAAATATGGCCAAATTTTACAAAAACAGCAATTATATAATTCATAGAACTAGGCGGTACTTGGCGAAATTCCATTGTTAAATAAATGGGGGTCGAGGAACCCACCACTGACCCTCGGCTCGTCAACTTTTCCAATTATAAACCAAACAAGTTGATCGTTAATTAACCTCCCCCCCTTCCCCTATTAGTTTAACAGCCATTATGTTTTATTCAACTATTTTTCAATAAGGAATCGTTTCGACATGCCATTCTTAAGATTCATCAGCTGACCTTCTCTGCGATGTTGAGGGAACGGTTGATATTTTCGGTAGTTTAATTATTCGTAACGGGGACTTGGAAGGTTTCTGGTAATCTGACCCGTATTATCTTGTTTATTGGTTTACCAGTGTGCTTATTGTTTTCGAAAATAGCATGAGCAGTATACTTAGCGAGCCAGTCGACTCAAACTAAATCAACTTATTACAGCTAGTTATGAGCCATGCCAGGCTTGGTGTCAAGCTGGTGGTAATCTGTACACTAACCCCCAAATTTATAGACGTTTTATAACTTTATCAAACGTCATATAGTACTGCGCACAAGAGTTTTGCTTTGCGCAGTACTATATGACGTTTGATAAAGTTATAAAAAATCTATAAATTTGGGGGTAAGCATGTAGGACAGTTATTCAATATATTATTTTTCGAAAATTGTTTTTTGCTTATCCCATAAAGCATGTTTATATTATTATACTGTGTAGTTAAAATGTTTTTCTTTCCTCTATAATGTTATCCTAAAGGGCCAGCGCACGCGCATAATTTTCTATAATTTACGACCTTCAGTGTCGAGCCGCGGGCTTTTTTTATCGTGAAGTTTATTCACACATAAAACACAACGTTTATTTAGTTAGGAAAGATGTCTTATACACACAGAGGATATAAATTTAACGTATAATAATATAATTTGATGACGCTTGGATTAATTTTATTCTACATATTTAACTAAAATAGTATACATCAAAATGGATGTTGAAAAACGGGGAATAGGCGCGTGAAACTGTGTGCCTACACTTTTTTTTAAGATAAACTTATTCGCTTCTTCTTGAATTACTCTCAGTTTACCAACATACATACTGAGTGATTTTTGACCTGTGCTTCTTTAGCGGATTTTTCATAATTATGTGCATGGAGTCAGAATTTCGATATGTCAATTATAGAAAAAAATAAAAAGATGTTGAGAAAAAAAAATATCGACATTTCAAAATTCTGACTAATCACATAATAATTACAAATGCATTAAAAAAACACAGTTTCATACGTAATGTCGTGAATCAGACTGTATAACTAGAGATTTCCAAAATGCAATGCTATTATTCTTTTGAGCATTCAACACGGGTAGCCAAATAAAATCAGGATGTATGTCTGTACAGAATATAGAACAATATTCAATCAGAAGAAAAGCCCATGCCGCGCTGGCCGGCATCCTGATAACTTATACATATGCATGCGGCGCGGTATGATCCATTCCATCAGGGACCCGCCCGCCCGGTCATTCCTCAATGGGCGGGCGGTGGACACAGATGTAGAATATGTGAAAGAGTTACAAGCTGCACCATTGTGATATGTTTTCTTAGTCTTCTATATAATACTATAATACCATCCATAATGCTATATAATAATACAATAATATCAGCTATAATAATAAAATAATATAATAATACCAGCCCTTTTTAATGTCCCCCTGTTGGCCACGGGCCTCCCATCAATACGTGGAGGCGTAGGCCATGGTCCACCACGCTGGCCCAGTGCGGGTTGGCGGACTACACACATTTTTCGAGGGGTTTTCTCAGACATGCAGTTTTCCTCACGATGTTTTCCTTCACCGTTTAGCAAGTATCGTGAGTGGTCGAGTGAAGTGATGAAAAAACAGTATATAATACTTATATAGATTCTAAACATTCATGACTCGGCTACAAACATTAGTGCTCATCACACAAAGTTTGCCGTACCAGGATTCGAACCCGGGACCCTCGGCGCAGGAAGCAGGGTCACTACCAATTGCGCTAATCGGGTCGTCAATGAGTCGTCATTCATTATCATCACAACATCAGATTATTATAAACCTTTACTGGTTAGAGAATAACTAAAATAGTAAAAACTCACCACTGTCCCTAAAAATATTCATTCATGTACGCCCAGAACTTCCTCCCAAATTACAACCCAAGCCCTCCCATATCACCCCCCGATCTGCCCAATAGCCTTAACACGTTCGCGCTATCGGCCCCATCAACATTATCGCGCTAAGCACATCCCACAGATTGCTATTAAATAATATTCCATCACGTTAAGCGAGACGTAATGAAGATGGCGCTGCTATCGCTCGTGGGAGGCGGGAAAATGTCTGTGACGGAGACGAGCTGAAGGAAAATTTGGGGTGACTATTTTTATGCTATAGGTACACTGACGGTGGTTAATGTAGTATTTTTATTAGTAGTAGTGCCGTTAGCCTTCCCGGCTAAGCTAAATGATGTGCTAGGAGTGGGTTCTGATCAATTAGCCCAGTCATATTAGGGCTTTCACCTCGGAATGAAAGATAATAAGCTGCAAATTGGTATGAACCTTTGTTTTGTCATTCTAAATGTTGTCTCAAAAGTCACAATCGTTATCGTGTCCGCGTCTCAAGATATTCAAGGTCAAAGGTCACAAAAATCGGTTTTTCGCGAATATCTGGCTTCCTATCGGTTAAATGAGATTTGCATTTATTATAAAAGTTGTAGGCTATAAAATTCCCTACAACTTTTGTTTAAACTTTTTTTTCATACGACTAACCGTTTTGAAGGTAGAGCGCGAAGAGTGCACATCGTACAGTCATATACGGCCTAATGCAAGGTCAAGCGTGAGTTATGGTTATCAGTACGTTATAAAGTCAATTATTTACTTGGAAATTATAATTATTAAACAATGCCTATTATTTATGTACTAACTATTAATTATTTATATTTAATTAAAGTAAGTAACTTGATTATTTATATATAATTATTCATATTTAACTATTTAAGTATAAAATATTATTAATTCTGGATTATATATTTTAGTTTTATTTTAAGTTAAAATGATAGTAAGAGTATATATTTTACACATATTTTTATTTATTATTAAATACGGCATAATATACATTTATCAAAATGTGAGTTCAAATATCAAAAGTATCTTTGTTGATTTTAATTGTAATGAAATTGGAAATGGAAGCTAATTATCTTCTTCTTCTTCGTCGTCTTCTTCTTCTTGTCGCTCAAAAATGTTCGATTCATTGTCATCATCCTCATTATCTGTCATGTTCATCTCCAAACCTTCCAGAATATCGGGATCATATGTATTTTCTTCATCGGGATTACTTGGATACAGTGAAGCGTTGAGGCAAGCTTGTCCGTTGCACTGGCCGCAAGCTAAAGAACATTGTAGCCCTGATTTTCTGCATCCACAGCGGGAACCACAACCATTTTTGCAATTGCAAAATATTACGTTTAGTAGTTCGGCTGGTGCTGGAGGTAATAACGTTCGTATGGGCTCCAGGATTTCATTTTCAAGCATCCAGCCCCATTCTTGAGGTTCTAAGTCCTTCCCTAACCACGTTTGAATCTGGTAGTAGACACGTTTTATGTGTTGATGAGCTGCTACACTTGTTGGTGGAAGTGTTGACAGTTGTACAGGTTTATTTAGTTCAGCAGCGATCAAATCATACTCGTAATATATACGTTCCTTTACTAATTCTCCTAAGGAATCGTTTCGTTCTTCTGCTCTCTTAATTACGTTGTCTTTGAATGCAAGAGTACTTACATTACTTATTGTCCGTCTATACTTTAATTTTTTTTTCTTTTCTGCTATTTCATCAGCTTCTTGGCCACAAAATAAGCATAACTTTCCAAAATCAAAGACTTCATTTCGTTTTTTACGAGGTGCACTTGACGTTGAAGGTTCACTCTCATCTGTGCGTCGTTTTGATGCAATAATAACATTTTTACTCGTGTACACTTTTCGACACTCGGAATGCACATTTACAGAACTTAAAGTATTTAAATAGTCTATATGTCCATCATTTCTTTCAATACTTGCAGTTTTTAAAGTTTGTAAACCACGTACGACATTCACAGAAACACCTTCTGAAAGTTTCTTATCACATATAAAACACAAATCAGCCATAGCTCTTAAAACCGTACGTCCGTAGTTGCAACGGTACAATTTCAAACTAACGAATAATCTTGACTCATACAAAGTGGAGAGAGTGGCCTTGAATACTATAGAACATCTGTCCCGGCAATGAATAGAAAAGGGCATAGGGTAGGGACAAGTATTTCCAGGTATATAAGTATTGAGAAATTTACGCGTTTTAAAGAAAAGATATATAATGTCGTGTTAACTTAAAATAAAACTAAAATATATAATCCAGAATTAATAATATTTTATACTTAAATAGTTAAATATGAATAATTATATATAAATAATCAAGTTACTTACTTTAATTAAATATAAATAATTAATAGTTAGTACATAAATAATAGGCATTGTTTAATAATTATAATTTCCAAGTAAATAATTGACTTTATAACGTACTGATAACCATAACTCACGCTTGACCTTGCATTAGGCCGTATATGACTGTACGATGTGCACTCTTCGCGCTCTACCTTCAAAACGGTTAGTCGTATGAAAAAAAAGTTTAAACAAAAGTTGTAGGGAATTTTATAGCCTACGACTTTTATAATAAATGCAAATCTCATTTAACCGATAGGAAGCCAGATATTCGCGAAAAAACGATTTTTGTGACCTTTGACCTTGAATATCTTGAGACGCGAACACGATAACGATTGTGACTTTTGAGACAACATTTAGAATGACAAAACAAAGGTTCATACCAATTTGCAGCTTATTATCTTTCATTCCGAGGTTGACCCCTTTTTTTACCTAATATGACTGGGCTAAATAGTTTAATGGTCCAATGGGGATCCATCATGGAACTCGTTGGTTACAGGGATGGCCCCATTAACCCTTGTGAAGATTTTAAACTCGTAGTACAGGTTAGTAGCAATTCAGGAAATATTGTTCACTTCGATGTACCAAGTGTCTCACTGACTATTTTCAGCATGAAATTAATAAAGTTATCCGTCTCTGTTTGTCCTAAAGACAGGGCTAATGCGATGCATCTATGTAATGTCTTTCGTCTCCTTTGTTAGCATGTGAGGTGTTTGTATATAATGTGCACTCGGGTTTCTCTCAAGCATCTGTGATCCAAGAAGGCGTTCTAGCCGAAGACAAAGCGAAAGGTAGCGAGGAAATTTTAATATTTTATATTTTATTACTGGCCAGAAATAATTGAATAATTGTCTTCTATATTCAAATTTGATGAGAGAAAAAAAACATATCGATTAGCTTATACGTCTGTTTATCTTAGTCCTAATGCGTTTAAAATAAGAATACGGCTCGTCGAGTGAGTTCCAAGAAAAAAAAATAGTTTCTGTAAAGAAACTTTGCAAACTTTCTAAGCAAGCGCCGACGGTTTACTTCACCACACCACTGCCACCCAATAAATCAATTACTAGGCGACTTAACCCTCGCACGCTGGTGTGGCGCGATCTAAGCCGACTATTTTTCCCAACAAATAAGCTCGTAAGATTTATGCGTGAGTGCGTTCGCAGTGTCCCCGCGGCGATTAGATGGCACGGGTCGAATGGACCCGAGATAGGGTTGGTACCCGGCTATGTAATGCCATAATAATACACAATTCTCGTGTCCTGAGTTCTTATTAAGTATTTTGGCGTAGAAACAGTGTTTTTACTTGAAAATACAACCTCTGATATACACTTCATTATGCTATTGGAACATAACTAGAACTTAATACCTAAATACTGCTACCAAGTAAGATGAAAATAACAGGTAAAAATAAAATCCTTGCGTGAAGTAGGATAGAAAGTACCTCTAAATTATTTTCATTAATACTAATATAGTTTGTATTCTACTATAAACTTAAACTAAGACTACTCGTTCAATTACATCATTCTCTACATTTTCTTAAAAAAATACTTAGCTTTCTCAAGGACTTTGCTACCGAGCCACGAAATGAGATAAAAGTTAACAGCCCTGTTCCAAGATAAAAATGGCGCACCTTATATCAAGCGCATTAAGCGCTTACCTATCAAGGGCTCAGTGACTCGGTGAGGCAGCGAGGCGGCTCGGTATGTTGAAAAGTCGAGCCTCGGGATTATATTGAAAAAAAAATAAGCCCGGTGTTACAACGATAAAGTGGTGGATTAGTTAAATGATTGTATGAAATACCTCCCGCTCTGAGGGGGAGTGTGCCTGGTACAATGACAATAGGCTCGCTCCCCTAATCATTATAACCAAATACCATAGGGGAAATGTGGGTGTACTGCGATGCACCTCAGCGTCACTGCTGAAATTGCAGGCGTGGTTGTGTAGAAACTTGAGACTAGGTTTTTTTTCGATTGATCCTCATCGTTGAGTACCTATTTATTAGTTAAGTAGTATCGTGGCTATGATGTTGCCAGCGCACATAGCGTTGATTTTAAATGTCCCACAAGACCACATGGTGTACATGATTAAAAAAATGATTTTGATCCTTGATCGTTAAGTTTGCAAACAACGAACTTGTAAAGTTATGCACACAGGTCATGGTGGCACATGTAAGAAACATTTTTGTTGTCCCCATCGAATACTAGCCCACACCATAACTAAGAAAAACTAAAACTGAGCGTATGAATAAATTCAGGAGATGTGACATAAAAATGTCCCCCAAAATTAGCCGAAGAGCCGGTCGCTCATTTACAATTTAACTGGAGAATTAATCGGAACTCGGAGACCACATACTGTAGTGGGGCATCGTAAATTTTAGTACGCCGCATTGAGAATGTAAATGATGGATGTCAGAGCGGAGAGGCGGAGCGGGGACGTGAAGGAAATAAAAGAATCTATTTCATTTTCGATGTCCCGATTGACACAGTTGGTAGTGATCCTGCTTTCTGCACCAAGGAGCCCGGGTCCGAGTCCCAGTTCGGGCAAAACTTTGTGTGATGAGCACAAAAGTTTGTACCCTAATTACAATGTGTTCATGTGGAGATTTCTTTATTTTTCTTTATGAGGTTTGGACCTGGGCTTGAGCCAGCCTTGCGAGGTTGTGTGGTCACGCTGATAAACTCAAGTCCGTAGGCAGGGGGGTTTTCAGGGGTTCAAAACCCCTTCCCGAAATGCCCTATCTAATCCAACGTTTTATACATAAGTTCTTTTTAAAATATTTTCGACTCTTTTAAGATTGTTCATGTTGTCTCTGGTCCAGAGCTCAACCCTCACGCCCCCGAAGTAAATTCCTGGCTCCAACCCTGGATTTAACCTATTCAGGCTTCGACTGTACAAAGAAGAACAAACCGAAACAAACCCCATAGAAACTCAAGCACGGCACATTTATCTGCGCCGCACAATGCCTCGCGCCCACAATATGTTTTCTCTGCACTAAACTGTCACTGGGACATCTCACTGATAAGTTGGTTGGTCCGAGTCGCGGGCCAACTCACTGCATGTTGTGTACATGCAAGATAATATCACATCTTCCTCATAGCCCTTATCCAATTGCTATTTTATGTTTGTATTGCGGTTGGCTTCCATTCACTGTTATTCGGTTCATTAACAATGTTTACTATCTACCCACTGACACCCAAATCTAAGTTGTTTCTGAACTAGTGGGTTAATAGTAAGTCTTGTTTTCAGATTTATGACTGCCTATAACGACTTTTAGAGATGTTAGAATTACAACAATGAGCGTCAGGATGCCATCTCCTACGAAGAAGTTCAAATGTTATAACTCCTTCACCCGTCGAAGGTCCGACCGTGCCACGCACCAATTAACCGGGCATTTTATTCCAATTAGGCCACAATCTCCACAGATGCGAGAACCTGCTTTATATTTTGCCCACTCGGGTGTATCTTACAATTTTATATTGTATATGCGACTTTAAAGATGTCGTAAAATTTATAAAGCGTTGTTGATTTCAATTCTGTCTGTCCTATATTGAGAAGAAGTCCCACTATGTTTGTTCGGTCGCAGTCGGGAAACGTATCAAGTTTATGTCAACGGGCGGGCCAGGAAATTAATGGGAAATTATTTTTTGTGTACCGATAACTTTTCTTCATTTCTTTGCACACTACTTTTTTACTTGAGATTTGAAAGATAATATCTAAGATCGGAGTCGCGTGTTGAGGAATTCTAACTATGGCCTTATACAGTGTGTTTGTGTGACATATCATGAATCTAAGTGTGTTCAGGCATCCCTGACGGTGCATAATGTACGCCAGCTGCAGCAAGAGTGATATAGTTACGAGACACATTTATTGTATATTCCTATAACGTTTGTCATGGCGAAATATGTCCTGACGGGAACAGTATTCACAGCAATAATAGAACACAGCATAGATAATAGGTCGTCTCAATTCACTCCGGCAATAGCGATAAATTTGCGATGTCTAATAAAAACCTTTTCTCCGGACAGGCCGGCTGAATGCCCGTACTCGTGCTAAATACCGCTGTACTGGGTATGACTGTAAATAGATGTATCTACGTAGTTATTACATTTATATAAATAGACACACATTCGTAATATGTTGTGTTCGCTTTGAACATTTCCTGGATCAATTGATGTACGAGATTTGTGCCAACATATGATTGAATGAAAATGCAGTAATAGCCAAGTTGGTAGAACGCTTGCTTCGGTAACTAGGATTGCAGGTTCAAACCCCGGCTTGCACCTCTGGGATTTCTGTATTTCATGTGCGAATCTAATTTTCTATCATGATTATCACTTGCTAAACGGTGAAGAAAAATATCGGGAGGAAACCTGCCTTTCTGAGATAACCCCTCAAAAAGATGTGTGAAGTTCGCCAACACCCACTGGGCTAGGGAGGTGAAACTATATGGACTATTTTCTCTCGCATTGAAGGAGGCCCGTGCACAGCAATGAGACATAAAAAGCGCTAGTATACTGATACTGATTGAATGGAGAATAATAAAAATCGTATAAAGAGTAGGTGTGTTTCATAGGAACTTGAGCTTACTAGTAGTACGTACTTACTGAATACAGATAGCACCTAGTCCGCACAGCACTTGCTTGTAGACTCAAACCATCTCATAGATGGGTAAACTAAAATCAGGGTACTTCGAGTAATTTCAAGGTTGTTTATTATTAACGATCCCCAACCAGGTGGCGGGGCAGTTGTCCTTGAAGGCGGGGCTCGCGGTGGCCAGGTGTATGTCCAGCAGCTCCGCCACGGGCAGCAGGCGCGCGGCCAGCGCCTTCAACATGTCTATCACATGAGGGCCCACCTGTTGAGGCTTCGTGGACAGCACGTCGAGAGCCTTGGACCTTATGGCGAAGTTTATCGTGTTGCGGAGATGGTACTGCAAGAGATTAGTTTAGTGACAAATATAATGGTAAAGTCTATAATATTTTTGAGGCAACATGATATGCTTACTACATTGGTAGGTGCGACCATGAGGCGGCTTGAAGATGAATATGTCGAAGACAAAGATACTGACAAGCCGACCACCCACAAATAAATTGAATGTTACCATAGTTAAAAAATATATGCACAAATATCTACTTAGGTATCTATTTGTAGTTCAAAAAAAACGATTGCTTAGTTGACCTACGACACATGGTGATAGTAATTCATATCGACTTTTTTGTTTATTCTTATAAATATCTGGTTAGTTATTCCAAATGGACCATTTTGTTCGTTCTGTTCAATGTATATTTATTGCCCCTTTCGTTTCTTTCAATGTATCTACCTCCGTGCAAAGGTTAACCCAAAGATTACATAACATGCTTACTTGAATAAGTAGTGCAGCGGCTAGATGTATTGGCTTGATCTCCATTGCATGCAGTCTCCTCACCAGGATTCTCGGGGTGAGGTCGTCCAATTTTCCAAGTTGCGCTAATATTCTTGGAGCCTAGGCAACGCATAATTCAAAATACAGTCGCGTCGCTTCCAACCTACGAGCAACTACTTGCTTGCTTGGGTCGAACAGCTAAGGCCTCAGTCCATTTACTATCGTGCAATGTTAATAAATTCTCGCAAACTGCCTTCGCGATCAATATATCAGCTGGATTAAGCTACGTTCACAGCGGTGAGTAGACGGTGACATTTAGTACTGTGGCCTCATATATTCTCCTATTGTGCGCCACTGACGTACGAGTATCGGCTTGATTGTTGAGATAGTTTTGGGTTCAAATACTGCCAATAGCGAATTCCGGAAACAATATGGTTCTAAAGCTTAGAACACTAGAATGATCTATATTATGCTTTCATAATTTGTAGTATGTCGTAGTGCGAGTTTTGAACGTATTCAAGTAATACAGCTTCTATACATTTACCAGTGAAGTCACATGTTTCGTCTAGGGTCACTTCTGTGATATCTATGGAACGATTCAATCACTGCAGCTACTCTCGATCGGGATTCGACGCTGTCAAAACTCGCACCAGACATACCGGTACTTCACTGCTATTGCAATCTTGCACTTGTCAAAAAATGCTATTAAAGTTAATGAAATTGTGTTAGTGCCGTTAAAAAGAACACTTAAAGTTCCGATAACTTCAAGTGTATCTGGCTGCTCATTATCAGCACGTCAAGTGCGAGCTAACCGTATACTTTATAGTCTACCGTATTCAGACATTTCGTATGGAGAATTGAAAAGCGCCTAAAGCGGACGGTATTTAAAACTTTCAATTCTCCATACAAAATGTCTAAATACGGTAGACTATAAAGTGTACGGTTAGCTTACGAATAATCCCGCACTTGACGTACTGCTTGTGTATTGACTATCAGAGTAGACGGCTCACAGTAAACATGATGTCGTAGAGGCGCGCGCACGCGTGGAACACCTGCATGTCAGCCATTGTGTCATGCATGTCGCGGCTCTCCACCGACATGTAGTAGCGGTGCGCGGTGTCGATGCGCGCCTGGGTGGTCTGGTTGCGGGGCAGGTCCTGAAACCGCTTCATATTATCAGAAACCGTAGCAAAATTAAATGTTGGATACTGAAACATCATCCTATTTTATTGAATTACTAGCTGCGCCCCGCGGTGTTACCCGCGATTAAAATGTATGTCCTTTTTACCGGGATAAAAAGTAGCCTCACATAGGCTACTTTTTATTCCAGACTATAATCTATCTCTGTGCCAAATTTCATCCAGATCCGTTCAGCCGTTCTGGCGTGATTGAGTAACAAACGTCCATCCATCCAAACTTTCACATTTATAATATTAGTGGGATTTATAGTAATTTCTACATGCCTTATTAAATGTATGTCAATTAGAAGGTAGCCTTAATGACATGAACTAACGTAGATAGTGTTATATTCTCTGTGGTTATGTTATCCGCGCATCATGCCAATTAAATCAGGGGTTCTGGTGCCTATGCCTGTATTCCACTAATATTATAAATGTGAAAGTTTGGATGGATGGATGTTTGTTACTCAATCATGACAGAACGGCTGAACGGATCTGGATAAAATTTGGCACAGACGGAGAGAGGGATAGATTATAGTCTAGAATAGCATATAGGTTACTTTTTATCCCGGTAAAAGGACATACTTTTTAATCGCGGGTAATAATACACATTGAAATAAAACTGATTTTACGGATTTTATCGCGGTTGTTTTATGTTTACGTTCCCGACGTTTCGGCCGGTTTACAGCAACCATGGTCACGGGAGGACTGAGGTGTTAGACGTCCTAGTGTCATTGTTAGAGCTGGGGTACACATTCAATTATTTTTTGCTAAATAAATGCGTAAAATTTGTGTAATTTCAATACTAATACATTGAATAGACCTTGGCGATGTCAATCAATTTCATGACAAGTGACGAGTAGATGCGTCGGCTGATGGCGTCCGTGCGACGAGAACGGTAGTTGTCAACTTCTCTGAAATACAATGTCAAGTTACTTTGTGTAGTGCAAATTAAGTACCAATTTTATATTTTACTAGCTGTTTGTTACCCGCGACTTCATCCGCGTGGACAACAAAAAAGTTTTTCTATTATAAAAGTAGCCCAAGTTACTCCTTGTTACATCAGCTATCTGCCAGTGAAAGTCCCGTCAAAATCGTTCCAGCCATTTCAGAGATTAGCCGAAACAAACAGACAGACAGACAGACAAAAATTTTAAAAATTGTTGGTTTGGTATATGTACCGTGTATACATCCAAATGCACTTAGTAAAAAGCGGTTATTTTTATATTATTACAAACAGACAGGCCAATTTTATTTATTTGTATTTGTATAGATTTAGTTACAGGCAAGACCCTTATTACACTGGGACCTTATTACCATTGGCGAATTATCAGTACACTGCAGTGCGCCTCTGTCGAACCCTTCGGGGAGTACACGCGTTTTAAAATCTATATTGGGGGCGTAGTACGAACTCTTAATTCAATTCACTTCCCGGTTTGAAACGTGTCATATGTATCACGTTAACGACATAAGTTACCGCTAGATAGTACTTTTTTCAATCTGTATTGTAATTTTGACAACGTTTGGAATTAACGCTTCTAAATGTATATAAGTTCGTAAGAACTATTATCTGATATGTGGTATAAGTATGTTTTATTGAGTGGAAATATTTAATTGTCAGGCAGCTGCAGCAATGCCTTAAAAAAGATAAAATAAAAATTGTAAAAAAAGACAAGCCCGCTGGTTTTCTCGCTGGATCTTTCAAGTTAAGGACGCGTTCCGATCCGGTTGTAGACTTAAGAAAAAAAATGTTATTGACAATTTGTAAGTGCCCCCGTAGGCCTATACGAAACAACTGATTTGACTTTGACCTGACAATTTTAACCAGGCAGTATACTGCTACAGCCAGAAAAGTGCCCCCGTAGGCCTATACGAAACAACGAAACAAATGATTTGACTTTGACCTGACACATTTTAACCAGGCAGTATAAGTTGGTAATACGCCCCCTACAATCAAGCCTACAACATTTGGTTGTGACCATTCTACACTTCCTGATTACCGTTTCACAATATACTTGATGACCAGGGACATGGTGCGGTTGAGGAACACCTGGTTCTCCTTCTTCAGGTCGAAGAGCAATTCTTCCTCGAACTTGGAGTCCTGAAGCGCCTCCACTATTGCTTTAGCGATCCGGCGGTTCTCTTGGAAATTATTCTGCATTGAAATGTATGATAATAGTAGCTTCCTTCAAAGCACAGCTTTATATGCTCAGGTTTTTTGCTACAACAATCCTGGGCCCCAAGTATCTGTCACTTTTGACATAAACCCATATACTATCTGTCAAAAGTGACAGTTACTATGCGGTTGCTGTTCGATTAAGGATCGATTGTGTTAGCAGACTTGGGGCCCTGGTCTTAGTTGGGACTTGGGTTCAGTACCTCAAGCACAATCCTTTCTAAGTACCGTTTCGGTACGTAAGCGTCCTCCATCCCTCTCACACCACAGATGTCATAAATAAGTATGACAGTGACAGCATGTTTCTTCGACTACACGACGTTACGATTAGGAGTCCCTGCTAACCTACTGGTACTGGATTTGTACTGCTACTTTTTCTTTTTTCATGTAAGTATCTACTAAAGTAGGTCGGTTTTAAGGTGCGTGCCGCTTGTGCCGCGTTGCTGCCACGGCGGTAATCATATTCCATAATTACTCGAATTTTTAAGCTATCCAAAATGACGAAATAGATTCAAATGCGATGAAAACATAACGCTAATCAATAATCAAATTACTAATTATGAAAAAAAAAGTTTTTTAAATAAAATTAATTTGAAATTAGAATTCTTAGCCAAACAAAATATACTTTGATTTGAAATGGCCAGTACTGCAGAGCGGTAATTTTATAAATATACCTATTATCTATCAACAATGTTATGTAGTCTTTTCAAACATAATACCTAGATAGGTACTTTTAGCAACATTGTACGTATTTCCGTTTTACAAAAGCATTTCGATATTGAAGAAAATTGCGTACAACCGGTACAACTCCCAATACATAAAACTAAAACGTTCCAAGTGTTACGTTAATAAAATCGTGTACTTTTTATAAATCGTATCTGTGGCTATCGCGTCGTTCGCAGTTGGTAGTGACACTGCTTTCTGCGCTGAAGGTCCCAGATTCGAATCCTGGCAGGGACAATGAGTATGAATGTTTGTACCCGAATCATGGATGTTTAATATCTATATAAGTATTATATACTGAGTTCGCCCTCAGTCCATTGTACGGTACCCATAATACAAGCGTTGCTTTGTGTGGGATCGTATACTTGATGTGTTCGTAGAAAAAAACATTTTTTTTCGGTAATGGTAAGACACTCGCCTCTTATGGAATAAACTTCTATCGTTAAAATCTTTGGGGCTTAACGTTGATGAAAATCCACACGTCTACCCCTTCAGTTAATAGGCTGCCTTAACTATTAGTTACCTCGACTGTATCTGCCCGGCATCCTACTGCTAGTAGAAGTAATGCGTAGATAACCATAATTCCGCAATGCACTGTGCACTTTATCTAGCAATGGGTACTCATTGAATTTTTTACGCGACACTGAGAATTTTGCTGTATTTTGTAGCCACAAGGGAACCGCGTCAGTCGCACTGCAGCACTGTTTTTTATTTTTAATACACTTTAGAACTGCGTGGTTTATAAGTAGGGTTGTCGATTGTGATGTCTTTGGTATTTTTTTTATGTTTTAAAAGTATATTTAAGTGTTGAAATAAAACTATTTTTAACTCGGATTTTATCGCGATATGTTTTTACGTTCCTGAAAAAAAATGTTTTATATCAATATGTAGTATTCGCGTAAATATAAGAAATCAATTTAATATATTTAAGTGATAGACAAATAAAAACATAATATATAAGTTATTTAAAATTATATCCTTATAATCTTGCAGATAACTTTAACTGTAAAATTCATCGAATTTGAATAGTTTTTTTTGCAGTCAAATCGCTCGTTTCGGCGTTCACTTGTTTTACGCAAAATTTGAGTGCTATTTGATTGGCAACCCTATTTCCTCGTTGCGCTGTAAAACGTAGGCTCGTATTTGCATTAAGATCTCGTAAAACGCGCTGCGTATTGTTTTGTACGAATAAAATTGTTCCTACAACATTGTTAAGTGTTTTTTTATATATGTTTATCTACGTTCAGAGACGCCTTCCGAATAAAATATGAAATTTCACGCGGTGCTGTGTGAACGCAACCTGATTCAGAATTAGAATACTTTATTAATGTAAACCATAACTTAAATGTTACACTATTTTTGTAATGACAACTGAGACTGGGGCTGGGACTGAGGGTAAGGACTTGTCGACCCATCCCAACCAGAACCGGGCTAACTTTTATACCTAACAATAAAAATATAAAAAATGGAAGTTAAATTCCCAGTAAATCTGATGAAGATTACGTTCATGGAGTCGGTTAAAGATTTAACTTTAAAAATGGCTTATTGTTCATATGATATACAAATACAAATATACAATATTGATCATAACTTGTAAGTAACTTGTAAGTAGGTATGCAACTATAAAACAATGCAATTACCCCAATCAACAATTTGGGACATTTAAGGTTTAATATCGTACAGCAAACGTAAACAATAACAGTTACTATTTTGGCTGACATTACTAGGAGCAACTGCTCTCAGATATGACGTTATACAGATATACGACCTTATTGCATTATAAGTGTAATTGAAAATATTAAGGAAACGGGTCCCGTATATGCTAGACCTACATAGTTGTGACTTCCCAATCGAGTGTCCATTAATTAACGTATTGATCGGGATTCGTGCTCGTAACTAGCGCAATGTAAGACGACCCTTCAGACTATGCTGAGCTACTATATCCTCCTCCTGTTTTATAGAATAAATTTAAAACGAAGGGCGGATATTCGCCATCAACTTTCCGTTTCCATTTTAAAATGCATGCACATTATTATTTCACCGCCGGAACCCCGTGGCTGCGTCTCTGCGTCTCTAATGAGAAAACTTCCCACTCTCAACGATGCCACTTAAATATTTTAATGTCTTTACGCTTTTTTGGTGATATTTTTCTAAGGAATTATGGAGAAATGTGGCGTCGTAAAGAGCATCACACGGAGCATGCGTTCAGTGGAAAGGTCAACTACATGCTCTTTTAATTCCTATTTTAAAATTGATGTTCATTTGTTAGTGACTATTGTTTGTTAGATTTGTCGTAATGTGTTGCTTACATATTTATAAAGCGGCATACAGGCCGTATGCCGCTTTGTAAATATGTAAGCAACACATTCATTAGTATTACTTATAAGTCTAGCGACATAGATATTATGTGAGTTTATAGTATTCCTTAATCTTTAATAATTACAACGCATTTTGACCAACGGGATCCCTTCTTAAAATGGAATAAATAATTATTTCGCCCAGCTTAACATGTTTCTGTCTAGGCTACGTTTACAGATATAGATAGGCAATTTAAAAAAATGTTATCGTATTTCGCTTGTATGTGAATTAGTTGGATTTTGTATCCATAAACCGCCGTACAGAATAGTGCGGCGGCTGCTCCGCGAAGCGATATAAAATCGGCTCGTTTTACGCGCGCCGTAAACCCGGTATTGCGACACTCGCGATATTTTCCGTACGACCGACACGCGCCGCGCACAATCTATGCAACATGCTGGCTACGACGGGATTTTTTTTTAATCTGCTTGGTCTGTTGGTTTGAGCGTAAGCCGCTTGGAGCTCGAATTCGATTCCCATGCGAAAATAAAGCCTACCACTATAATAATACTAGCCCTTTTAATGTTCCACTGTTGGGCGCGGGCCTCAGATCAATGCGAGGGGGATTAGGATATAGTCCACCACGCTGGTCCAGTGCGGGTTGGCGGAAATCACACGTCTTTCGAGGGGTTCTCTCAGACATGCAGGCTTACTCATGATGTTTTCCTTCATCGTTTAGAAAGTAAGAATCATGGTTGGAAATGAGATTCACACATCAAATCTAGAAACCCCAGAGGTGGGAGCAAGGGTTTGAACCTGCGATTCTCTTTTCAAGACTTCTACCAATTTAGCTATCACTGCTTACCACTATTCAGACTATTAACATTACACACTATTTTGTATGTTACATTGTTTGATACTCAATTAAATATATTTTAAATTTATTAGGCATCAAATATGTTCAAGACATGCTAGACAGGTAACTTACGCCTACTACATCTGCTATATTAAGACAATACACTATTATTTGTCACATACACGATAAAACTCGTAAAACTGGGAGATAAAACAAAAACCTACGCTATAATCGCACCGCAACAGTCGCTGAAAAATACTATACAAAGCTATTAATAACAGGTTTGATGTCTTTATTATGTTTCTCTAAGTTTGTAGCCATATTTTTATGAGTAAATGCTTATTATAACAGCATATTTCGACGAAACGGGAGCTTATATAGTCACAGCCGAGTATCTATGATGCGTATTCTTGGATTTACCAAGAATTTCTAGTCTAAGTAGAGTGTTGGTTTGGCCTTTCTAACTAACTAATGAAAGTACTTTCTTAAATACAGCGTACTAATCAATTGTTCAATATTATGCCCCCTTTGTTTATTTTTTTTTGTTCTCTTTGATTATGGCTTAACCTCGTATATATGGGCAAACATAAATGCCTTGTTCACCTTAAATTTCATATAGGTGTCCGGTTTTTTTATTTTAGGTATATTATATAACGTTTAAAAAATTCAAAAGGTTAAAAAATTAAAAAGACATCAAGTTTATAGTCTTAAATTATACATGGTGTAACAAAAATAGTGTAAAATATCAAAAAAATCATTAAATTATTTGAAATTTTAAAACTAACAGTACGTCCGCGAAGAACTAAGTCCGCGATGAAACGGTACTGTCTCGCTTTCTCACAGAAAACTCAAACACTGTATACACATATACTTTATACATAAACAATATTAGTATCACCTACTTGTTAACCCCTTAAAAATATTTTACCCTATTTTTGTTATACCTTGTATTACCTAATAATAGAAATGTGAAATGTCTTTTTAATTCCCGTTCACACGTCCGTAGTTATCCGAGAAAAGTACCTTTTCATTTCCGTGCAGTTACCGTCGCAGTGCTGGGCGGGCGGCGCGGCACATGGGCGGAATGCAACCGGAAGCTGATGTGAAATCGAGCGTAATGAAAGATGTTATCAATTAAATTTATACAACTGGAAATTTATGAAGTTATCTTGTAGTTTTAATTGAAAGAATGTGATTCATAGTTGGACATTATTTAATATGTTATATTGGTAGATCGCCGGCACCCACTTGGCCGGTTTTTATGAATTCAACGATCCAAATATTTGGTATTCTTGCATCATATTGCTGAATAAAACTACAGCGTGATTCAGAAAGGGTACACTAACCCTGAAACCTGCACTTCTTTAGCGCATTTGTTAATTAATATGTAAAGTCAAAATTTATATTTAAAAAAAGGAAATGTTGTTATCGACATTTAATTCTAATTTAACACAATTATTACAAATGGGCCGGAAAAGGGTAGGTTAGTTAACCCACAACAATTATCCGGTTATGAACTGTTGAAGCATTCTGAATCCTATTTAAACCTAATGTTAGAGATGTATTTGGCACATCAATTATGCACTATACAATATGATGAGAACACAAAACTTTTATCTCAGTCTGCGTTTAGGTGATTGGGTGAGAAATTGCGTAAATATTAAAGGATACTTATCTACGATATTACGAATTACTCGCGGGAGTTTACATTGGATAGAAGATCTAGTTTATATATAGTAGGAGATAAATCTAGTTATTTCAAATTAAAATATACATAGGTATATGTTGCAAGCAAGCATCATTAGATGTGATTTATAGAGACCGAATCATGTATGAGTACGAATCTGCACCTGTCTTTCCTTATTGAGCCTGAATAAAAACATATTATTCTTTATCAGCTGTCAGAAAATCTGTCCAGGGTTTAGGCGGTAAAGGGAAGATTTTCCAGCCAGGCGGGTAGTATGCCTGGCGGGGCGACCGCTATGACCCGACGGTTACTGTCGGGGCCTTGTATATATGTTACGTGCTCCGGAAACTCTCATAGCGCGTTTCAGGTTTGTTTGGAGCCGCTTCATTTGTGCTGCGTGTCGTCTGCAGCGCTTTCTGTGTAGCTTGTAGCGAGGTTGATGAGGTCGCTACAGGGTAAAAAATGATATGCTTATGGCCGGATCTAGATCAACCGACCGCTCGTGCCCAAACCAGACCTGTGAAGCTGCTAGCCTTATCAAAGTAAAGGGTATCCTTCGGTCGCGGTCTTAGAACTAATTCAGTGTTGTAGGTAAATAATATACGAATGCCAAAATTTAATTCAAACGACTGTGTTCCAATTTACACGTACATACGAGATTTTTTTTATTTTTTTTTTATTACATTATAGGCAAGTATTTGATCTCGATCTCACCTGATGGTAAGTGACGATGAGATCTACGATGGAGCATACTTGCCTAGGTAGGAAGGCGGCAGTAGATAGAGACGCTACATTCACTAGGCACATGCAGCGCAACTGATCTGACCCGCCATCCATGAATGGCAGCACCGAACATCATGCCGGGACACGGCTAGGCCGCTTGGCGACATAGCTTTGTTCAGTGGGTGGTGACTAGCCACGGTCGAAGCCTACCACCAGTAGAGTTGTCACCTGGTTGGCACCACCCAGGGTCACGTGTAGGGTATCTCGAGGGTACTTAATTCTCCTACGGACGAGAGTAGTATTAACGTACTGTTTATCGTATAGATCGATAACGTATAGATCAAATACGACATAATATAAGTCTCTCTTAAGACCAAATCAGCATGTAAATTACAATCGTATTTTTTTATAACGGCTCGGAACGATGTCGTCAGCGGCAAACGAGGCCGCATTTGCACTGGGAAATAGAAAACGTCGGCGAAATGGCCGCCGTCCGCCGCCGATGTGCCGATGCGGTGGTGACGATGGAAGACACATTGCCGCCGTAATTTGAGCCTTCTGAACTTTAATAAACGTTGTGTTCGTTAAATAAATAATCACCGTTGGCCGAAATGTTTACACAATTGGTTTTCGCATAACACTATAGTCCGCAATTTCATAGGTTGTCTGATAAACATACTTTCTGGAATCCTTTTACAATTTTAAGAGCCTCATATTGTTGCGTATGATACGATGGGTACAACTACATCAATTTAATTCGCGCACAGCTACGCTATGTTATAGGCAAAAATAAGTTACTTCCCAATTCTTACGCGTCATTTTCATTAGTCCATGCTGTGGCTTATCCTTACTAGAATATTCATGTGAAAGTGTGATGCTTTTTTATTTAAAACTAGCTGTTGCCCGCGACTTCGTCCGCGTGGTATTTAACAAAGACAACCGTTGACAACAGCCCGCTCGCCCATTCTGAGCCCGCGGGACGCATTGCAGGTTGTTGCTATCAAACTTAATCAGGCGCTGCGCTGCAACATTTGTTTTTTTTTTTTTTGTGAGAGCCTATTTATTTTTCTAAAATAAAAGCCTAAGTTACTCTTGTTACATCAGCTATCTGCCAGTGAAAGTCCCGTCAAAATCGGTCCAGCCATTTCAGAGATTAGCCGGAACAAACAGACAGACAGACAGACAGACAGACGGACAGACAGACAGACAAAAATTGTAAAAAATGTTGTTTCGGTATAGGTAACGTGTATACATTCAAATGCACTTAGTAAAAAGCGGTTATTTTAATATTACAAACAGACACTCCAATTTTATTTATATGTATAGATGTATAGAAGAGACGCTTGTAAAGGCGGCTAAACGGATTCCAACTGGTATAGAGTTAGGGTTAGCTCTACGCAGGCAGGGGCGCCGGTAAATGCTAGTACTACATGAAACTCTGTATATATTTATATCTTATTCTAAATAAAATACTTTGAACAATGGAGCCAGTTCTCAATAGAAAATAATAATATTGTATATGTTCAGTGGTAGGTGCTGCAGTGATGTGGTGCGTGCTGCGCACGCGACGGGGCTAGGCGCGGGTCGCACGCGCCGCGCGCTCGATGGGCAAGACGTCCGGAGGCCGGCCCGACGCTGGAGTCAGAGCTCATAGGATCGCCAACAAAAGGTAATAAGCTGATCTCCGTTGTGACTCAAAATAATAAAGCTATCTCGCGGTGGGTCAGAGTCACACAAAGCGTCCAGATTTGGTTGTAGTACCAAAAACATAAAATAAATAATATTTAGAAGTAAGAAAGAGAGGCGAAGTGCCGTAATATGCCGTAGTGCCGCTTAGTAGATACTGTTTAATATTTCCATAGTTTAATAATTCCAACGATAATTAATGACATCGTAAACGCATTAAAATACATTAAAAACATTTAAAAATTCAACAAAATGGCATAACAAAATATATGTGACATAAATAATAAACATTTCTCACCGTTATGTTACCTAGTAAAATTAGTTCGAGCGAAACGAATAATAATTATAGAAACGATAGGACTGACCGCACGCTAACAAGACATTAAAAATAAACACAATATCCATTAACAATGAAAAGTATATCATAGGTAGTCGGCAGACGTTTGACCGAGTTCCAAATATACACGTGATTCACACAATCGCACAGACAGACAAAGAGTTTACCTCTAAACGGACGCGAGCAGTTGTTCAGGCATCAATCTCCCAATGCTGATTCGTGGGCAGCGTTTGACAAGGCCAACCATGTGTATTTATTTGATAACTCCCTTCAAACGTAACAATGCGAGCAAAAATCTGGACACGTTTATTTCTTTAAAAATTAACGTTTAGCTTTCATCCGAGTTCAATAGAATGTTTTAAGAAATTAAAACATGAGGAGTTCCGCAGGGGTATCAATTGGGACCACATGTTTTGCACATTGCGAAACCAATGTGATGTAGGGTGAGATTTGTGAGTATGCTAAAATAATGTTGCAAGGCGATTTATTTAATTAGCCACTCGACGTGAGCCAGGATTAAAAGGCGGCGTGTGATACATACATCACGTGAATTGCTATTTGGACGCATTCCAATGGTTTTTTTGTGGATTCTGTCGACTCGTTGTTCTTTTGATAATGAAAGTTAATGTGTGGTCGAGATAACGTGGTAGTAGTTTACGTTTTGAAGATCATACCTGCATTATAATTTGTCAATTGTGAAGAAATATGTTCAGTACTTTTAAAATCTGTTTCCAAATTAAAACAAAACTAGATTATTGTAACTACAGTAAAGAGTCATAAAATATTCATTCACTCCCGTCTGAACTGTGTTTAAACTGTGATTTATTTCACTACTAAAGCCAGGAGCACACTTTACAAATAGTTTAAATTCAACTATTATAAAAATATATTTCTGATATTTTTATTCTTCAGCAACATGTTCTAAAAACATGACAAGATTAATTTTATACCACTGATTAGTATCTCGTTCTATCACAATCTGAAAACTTAAAAGAACAAGCTCACCTCATATAGTTACTACACTAAGCTTTATAATAAGAACGTGGGCACACAATTCGTATCGGTTTCATTGAAATTCGGTATTTAGTTTGAAACATTTGTTACATCGAGTCACGCGCTCCTATTAGTCCGGTGTAGTTCCCCAGTGTCAAATCAAACAATTTGTGTTAATACGATATTGATCTTCAATTGCAGATCAATTATAAAGGTTCTATATCTCTCTCTACTAATCTTTTGATGCTTTTGGTCCGTCTTCTTCAATTTATTGGTACTTACTATTCATATTTTTCCTAGTTTGGAAGCCCAAACTAGCTTAGGATTACTTAGCTTAGAATTTTAGTTACTGAATTTACTCAATATGGTCTTATAGATCAATCGCTTTTCTCCTTGTGCAGAGATTCGTGCGTGTCGTGGGGGAGGCGCGGGCGGTGCGCGGGCGCACGCTCGGCCGGCGGCGGCGGGGGCGGCGCCGCGGGCGCGAGCGCGGCCGCGGTGGGCGCGTGGCGGCGGCGCGAGCGCGTCGCGCAGCCTCGCAGGCCCATGGAGGTCCTCACCAGCATATACGCTCTGCTGTCCGGAGGGGTGAGTTGGGGGGACCAACAAATATGTCGCGAAATAATAAAATTCATTCGTTTTGGAAAAGCATAGTTAGATTGGTATACAGACCGATAATCGGTTTCGGGGATTACCTACTTAATTAGGAATCTGCCTAATCATTTTGAAATGTCATAAATGTTGAGTGTTTGCGGACTTCTCTTGAATGACGTGCTTAGTTCTTATTATAAGTACCTACGATATTGCTTAGGTACTTAAAACTGCCCAAAAACTCTTGTTACCGAAGCCTTATAGCTACTTAAAGCAGCCTAAAATTGGATTACTTCAGTTCAGAGGTTTCCATTCAGAGGTAATTCCTCAAAAGAAATGCATGAAAACTACGTAACTTAAAAATTCTATACTACAATCTTGTTCAACACGAAAGGTATTCTCAAATTTCCAATTTAATTTATGAGTACTTTAACGAAACCATAACTTCGTACAACATTAATTTTCGTTCTTATTCAGCCCAATTCAAGGATTATTTTCCAATGTACAGCAAGGGGTGAACCCGAAGATTGATTCCGTTGCATTCCGACTGCACTGCGGTGTGACGACCGCGGCATTGCTTGCGGCAAGTGCGGCTTTAACGACGCGCCACCTAGTGGGCAACCCCATAGACTGTATACACACAAGGTAAGGGAGATGTTTAGTTGACTAGTGAATCATGTAGTACTGAAGTTGGATAATAGATGGCATTATAATAATTATTGCAGAAAAATGGTTTTCTTTAGCCAAGCTCAAACATCCAAGTTTTACATGGATTATTAAATCAGTGTCTTTTCATATTGGTCGGAAACTATATGGTCAGGTTCATGTATCTGATTAAGTTCATCCACTGAAAATACAAGAACTTCTCTTTGTTCTTGTCGCTAGGGACATTCCGGAGGACGTGTTGAACACGTACTGCTGGATTCACTCCACATTCACGGTGGCTGGGGAAGCTCCCGGCGCGTACCCCGGCGTGCGAGGAGCGGGGCAGTCACCTCGCCGATACGGGAAGTACTACCAGTGGGTCGCCTTCTCGCTCTTCTTTCAAGTAAGTGACTAGAATCACAATACATATATGTATACACTTGTTATATTGCCGGTTTAGGAATTTAGAAAGCTGCCATCTATTGGTAAATGACAGAACCTGAAACGAAAATTAATTGCAGGATTTTCAGGGCATAAAGCGCTAGCACAACTAAGTATGAAAAATAATACATAAGACGCATGGGCGCCTACAGGATTTTATTTAGGGATGTGCATCTATATCTATACTAATATATATATCGGAAAAGGGGTGAAAAAGGACATTGGATTCGTAGAAAAGGTGTTGAAGAATTTTGGACAAAAACATCGATGCCGAAAGTTTGTTCCAATAATGAAAAAAAATCTCTGTATTTTCTTTCATGACAGGAGAACACAACTCCCGGCATTCATGCTAAGTAAACATTGATAATGACATATTTTTTTTTATGTTTCCTAGCAGTCCCGGTGAATTTTGTACCGCCTCAGAATGAATTATCTTTATTATTATTTTTGTGATTTTTTCCTATTATTATTCTGTTATTCGGGGCGGAGACAATTAAAAAATCAAAGATCATAACAGGACTTTGTTATACATAAACTTTGCATAGTACGAAAGTACCTTTTTAGGTATGAATGACCTAAAATATTTGTAGATTTGAAAATTTGAATGCAAAAAAATTCAACATAAAACGCACCAAAGCCAACAATCACAATATGTTATGGGTATTATTTAATATCTCTACTTTATAAAAAAGCAACCGACATTACGGAGATTCCGGGCTGAGCTGCAGCTATTATGCAAATAAGTGATAAGTATGCTTTGTTTTTAAAATGTTCGCGTTGTTCCCTACGTAAACAAAGAATGCAGAATAATTTATCTATCCAATATATAGTGTTTTTTAGACCATTTTTTGGGGAAATGTTGGGTTTAAATTCAGTATGTTATAGTTGCTGTTTTTATCCGTAAATATGGAGCTGTGATATCGGTTTCCCAGGGGTCAACATAAACGAAAACTGATTTTGGGGGTCGAAAATATCTAAAAATCGACCCCTATTAATTAACACAAGTTATTATTTGAAACTTTGAAGATACTGTATGTCCCCAACTATGCAACGTTCGTAGTATGGGTATCGTACAATACCACGAACTGAAGACAATCCAAATATATAAATAAGTCATCAATTCAAATATATAAATAAGTCATCAAGTCATCAATTCAAATCATCCATTACTAAGGTACAAAGATTCGTGTGCATCACACAACGTTTCCCGGGGTTTGCTTAGGATTTAAAAAGTATGATAGGATGCTACAGATAGACATTAAAATATTCCAAAAATAGCGGTTGCGGCCGCCATAAATAATGTTCCGTAAGATTTTTTTTTCCAAAATAATCGTTTAACAGACACTACCAACTATAGATAGATTAGGCGATTGACAGACTTGTTTTTCGCTTGTATCGTTGCCAATCATTGGGAAAATTGGTGTATAATTGTGATATACGAGCAATAAAGCAAAGTGCTTCACTGCTAGTCACCCACTTAGCGCAATGGTGTGACGGAGCGGCGCGTAGTGCGGCCGGCGAGAAATAGCCCTATACTTGATTGGCCTCAGGATTACGTATCACGCGAAACTTGGTATAGTAAGAACGCTTGGAATTGGCCAAGTTAATATTTTTTCAGCACACTCGCTCGTAAAGTGGCTCTTATTGCACCGACTTTAGAGTCAAAATGCAGGTTATTACTATATACACGCGTGCGTCTGATGATATCATTATTATTATTTATTTCTAATATTATTTTTAATTCAGTTTACAATCCAACTCTTTAAAAGCTCTATTTTTTTTCCTGACCATTGTTTTTTAAATAATACGGACGACTAACTAATAATTGCTACGAAATAGCTACGGCGTAGCATTTATTGAAAGAGTGTCAGATCTGCTATGGTGTACCTTGTGGTTACATTCGCGTAATCGCGGTGGACTACTACCCATATCTTATTCAACCTAAGGCCTGTTTGTATGCTATAGATTTTTTTTTTCTATGGGACTAGGCCCGCCACACACTCCCACCACTGCTACTCCTGTAAGCCAGGATCTACAGTGGTGTCCAATGAAGACACCGAGGTTTGACCCTCGGCGAGTCCCGGGATAAAGTTAATTGTCTTGGAACCCGCACGAAATTAATCGAAAGATAAATAGGAGGAGTTGGAAGAAAATTATCCACTTCCCTCCATTGCAAAGCGGGAGACAAAAAGATCTGGTAGACAAATGTCCACAGAAGTAAGACTCTTACAGCTGGACTAATTCCAGGTGTAAGGCACCACGGAGAGTTTAAATACTTATTGGTCCTAAACTTGTGAGCTGATTAAATGCTATAGATTATAGAATATTATGAACCATGGGCGAATTATATTCAACGCTAGTTATACCGTTCAATAAATAAGCGATAAAGTCAAAGGATTGGGTTCCGAGTGAAGTGTGCGGCTTCCAAGTTGATTGTTGCAAGTCATACGTCATAGCTACACTAGCGCTGTTACGAGGCTTCGCTTACGAAGGCTGGAGATCGCATGTGTATTGTAAAATTAATTAGAATACCTACTATGTAGTCGTGGGATTGCTTATAATGTATATTACTGAATAACTGCTAGTGTAGTGTACCATTGCAAAACATGCTGAAGCGATACCAAGATTGATAGAGTGCTTTTTGCTGAAGCGATACCAAGATTGATAGAGTGCCTCCGAGAAACACTCCTAGTACAAGAGTTTATTAGTGCAATTACCGTCGTCAAATCGTTCAAATAATCTTTTCGTAAGGTTTGTGTGTTACTGGAATTGCCTCCAGTCTATCGTTAAAGTGTAAGCGTTGCTTAGTTTCGGCTCAAGCAGTCAGTCAGGTAGAGTCGGTAGGTTTTTAATGTCTGTATAACTCAAGTATTGCTTAGTTTGGGTGTATGTCGAAGCATTTTTACAGTTCATAGACGACCGGATTGGCACAGTTCGTAGCTAAGATCTAGAAAGAGTTGGTAATGACTTCTCTCTGTATCCCGGGTCTCGCGTTCGAATCCTGGTAGGAGCAAACTTTATGTGATGAGTGCGAATGTTTGTACTCGAGTCATAATACATATCCACAGCCACACACACACACACACACACCTATACACTGTTTATTATTGTCTTTATAAAACCGGTACTCTGAGTTTGAAAGGTTTAGTTCCTGTATTAAAGTATTTTAACCTTATCTATGTAACTCACTCGTTCTCTGCGATACAAGCTTGTGCTTAGTCCGATATTGTACCAACATGTTTTTTGTTGAATACAATCTTACATCTTTTATAAGTTTCTTAGTTTGGGACCGTACAGTTGATGTTCGTTTGGCGATTATTATTAGCTGGGCAGACCCGGAACCAGGCAGTGCTTCACTAAATCTGCATGTATTTGAAAGCGGCGAGCTGCAGCCGTGGCGAGTGTCCGCGCACTATATCCATTTATTATCCGCTCGCACGTGGCGGATTAGCTACGGAGATGAGAATTAAGGCATAAGAGGAGAGCGATTTTTACATTGTTCAACATAAGCCTGTCATATCCTACTACGAGATTTAAGTGGCTACAAGGATTAAGTAGACTTGGCCCACTCCACACTCCCACCAATGTCAGTTCTTATGCCTAATTTGTTTTTTTTTTACGTAGGGTTAAGTTTACGTGACTGTGTTGCATCCTGCTCACACCACAGACTTTATTAAAAGTAATGAATGTTACAACAAGCTTTATTGATTACGATACGAGCTCCCATTTTACGGATTAATCGCGTTTATTTTATGTTAAAAACAATAAAATAAATGCGATAAAATCCGGAAAATAGTTTTATTTCAATAAAAATCTGTATTTTTTTTAAAATTACGGTAGACGGACTCTACGCTACCAATTACCGACGACTACATCACTTTGTTTTTCTTGCGTCTGTGTCTCGCTGTTCGCTCGTCGCTCGCGTCAGTATCGCAGTTTTACAATCGCTAGGTGTTCGCTCGTCTTTACTGCCCACACCTGCGCAACTGGGTCGTCAAACAGTGTCGCGTGGCATCATGAAACATCGCATTAACTCTATTTACATATGCCGACATGTTCCTCTTGTACTTGTGGACGTGTCTGTACCCTTTTGTACGCACCTTGGAACGAAACGTGAAAGTCATGTTTTCCGATACAAATTTTAAGCAGTAAAAAGCTACAAGCAACATAAGCTAAATGTCATGGGCCTGAGGCGCGTCTGTAACATTACATCCATAAGTCAGCACGTGTGTGATAGAGAAAGAGCGACTCTACTCTCCCCCAGTGCTTACTTTACCAAATCTTAAAATGCCAAATGCAATTGTGATTTAAAAAAAACGACAGCAGGCTAATTATCTAGGCACATCAATCTAAGCACAGGCAACAGCTTGGTCGTGACTTTTTTATAACTATCTGTGCCCGTGACTTCGTGCGCGTGAACATTACATTTTTGACTATCCCTGGGGCACCCTTTCACTTCCCGGAACATTTTGTTTTCTGGATGTTGATCTTGGTATATATAAGGTATGCCAAGTTTCTGTAAAATACGTCTTGTGAAATTTGAGATACAGTTTTTTGGCAATCCCCCGAGAAACGGATGGGGTACCCATCCGTTTTTCGGAATTAAAGTATCTATATATCGCAACCACTATGCCCAGTTTTATTATAACCCGTCTAGTAATTTCTGAGATGCGCGAATAGACAGACAAAATTCCAAAAATGGTGGTGAAGTGGAAAACAATGTACTCTACATTATTTTTTTCCAAAAACATCAATGTTGAGGCTTATTTTGTGTTTAGAAAATATTTTATTAAAGTTTATTAACCCATTAATTTATAATTAGACGCTTTTCCTTAGCTGTCACGGTAGCAGTAGAGTCACCCACGAACCGCACCTATCGTAACGAATATAAAATATAGCTCCACAGAAATAAATGCGCGACATTTTCCGCTTCGAAATATACTTATCAACCCATTTGCCTGATACACTTAAAAATAATAAATTATGACATTAAACTCTACATTTTTATATAAAAAGAATTATTGTACGCCATTTTCAACACGTCCAATTTACTTGTTGTAGCGTTGAGATGTTTACGCCTGTCTAAACTTGCAGATATTTACTGCTGTGATGTCAATAGGCATTCATGTTACAACGTTTTAAATGCTAACAAGCGTTAGTTTCCTTGCAGCGTGACGAAACAGGCTGTCCTGTCGGTTTTCTCCCACACTTTAGCAACAATCATGTTCGACAGCGTGTCACGCGGCCGCGACCGCACGCATTTTGACAACCCCCGCGTGACGCGACGATCGACGTTGACGCGTTCAAAAGCTTTTCAAAAAAAGCAAACACCACCGTTAAACATGAATCCATTATGTTTTACGATAATAAATTCGGATGCCTAAGCCGATATTTATTACCGTTTTTATAGTTTGTACTGTAACTGAAGATGTTATTTTAGTAAATAAAATAAAATTTCAAACGTATAGCCGCGCCCGCGCCGGTGCGGTTCTCACGATCATCATAAAACATAACGTATATCTGTATTATTGTTGGAGCCCTTCCAATGCGTAACTATTGTATCTGCTTACGCGACCTGCTTAATATTAGGTGCACCGGCGCGCGGCTGTCATCGCGACTACGCGGATGCGATGATTTTAAATATTTTAATTATCCTTCGGGATGCGCGGGCGCTGTGCCGCAACGCGTTTCATCAGCTGACCTAATAACTTCAAATATTATGATGTTAATGTAGGCAGTGGCTCCGCGCGCGTGCTGAACGCCCAACTTAAGTTTATAAATAGAGTGCACATCGCCCTGTATGTATTTAACGTAAGGAGCTTTTTCAGCGAGGCGGGCCAGTCGACGGGGACGTCTGAGCGCGCCGCCCGCGCCCACCGCGCCGCGATACCTCCTCCGAACGCAACTTTTCGACAGATCGCGAACTTTTTTCTGAATAATATTTCCCAAGTTTTTCGACAATCGGTGCAGTGCCGGCCAGTGTGCGGTCGCTGACGTGTGTGACCGCCGGTGCGGACGCGTCCGCCGCGGAGCGTAACCGGGTTTCAAAAATAAAACGTTGCCGATTCGTAACCGGAGCACCCGAAGGTTAATGACAAAATAAAAGGCATGCATTAAAACCGTGTGTCTGAAAGCCGTGGCCGCCGCAGCCTGGATTCCGTTGCCTACATTCTGTGCAGACACGTGTGTTGAGATTTACATGGTATATGGAAACTTTCCCATGGTTTTTTTTTATATTTACAACAGTTTACTTGTACTTTCTAAGCGTAAAACAAATTGTATATGTGCGCTATTAACACTGAAATAAGAGCGCGAATCCTAATCAGCTCGCACGGTGTATTCCCCGCCGTCTTTAGGTGTTTTCAAACTAAAATAAATAATACCAGCCCTTTTAATGTCCCACTGTTGGGCCCGGGCCTCCCATCAATGCGAAGTGGATTAGGCCATAGTCCACCACGCTGGCCCAGTGCGGGTCGGCGGCTTACACACATCTTTCGAGAGGTTCTCTCAGACATGCAGCTTTCCTCATGTTTTCCTTCACCGCTTAGCAAATGATAATCATGGTTAAAAATGAGATTCGCGCGTGAAATCCAGAAATCCCAGATGCGAGAGCCGAGGTTTGAATCCGCGATCGTCGTTACTGAGGCAAGCGTTCTACCAACTTGGCTATCACTGCGTTTTGTTTGCAAACTAATTATGGTTTATTGTGTTTACAATACCATTTCGCAATGCGAATGCAATCAATTTGCAAACGATGTAGGTTATTCTGATCCACAATAGGCGTGTGACCCGAATATCAATCGTTTTCAAATAGGTTTCAATATAACTGTCATGAGACCAGAAACAATTATTGTACTTAAATATATATGTGTAGGTTTTGAAATAGGTACATAAATATAAGTAATTTGGTACATAATTTATTTAAATTTTATTTAATTTAAGTCACATCAATTAATTGACGTGTAGGTAATTAATGTCATTAATTACTTTCTCAAATCAAAATTTTATACTATTAGAAGGTGTAAAAATACACGATAACAAGTATTTAGAACTACAAAAATGTTTTGAAACATTCCCAATTGCTTTTGCGACATTTTCGAGAAAGAATAAGCTGTTTATTATATCCGATGAATACATCGCGTCGCTATTCTGCAACTTTTTTCCATAGCAATAACCGATCATTTTAGACGTATCGATTCGATCTCAATCGAACTTCCCGCTACGTGATTTACGGTCAGTTGCGAAACGATTGCCTCGATAATGCTCGTAGTTCATCGCACAAGGCGTTTGGACAATGTTGACCCAATATCGCGGGAGCGGTCTGGCGGGCAAATTACAATGTACCACCTCCAAGATTAAACAGTCTCTATCGGGATCACGCCTTTTTATAATTATATATGTGTGTAAGCGTTTTACACGTGGCACGTGGTACTATGGTATTGTGTTCCGGGTAAAAATGTAAACATTATACGCGCTGCTAACCTACTAGATGGCGTAGGTATACTACCTATAGTATACCTAGGTAGTATACGTACAAGGTATACTATAGGTAGTATACCTAGTACGTATACTAACCGCGAAAGTATTCTCACGAATGTAACTGGATGTTTAAAACTTCATTTAAACCTGTAACAGTAAATGATCCGCTGAAAATTGTTATTCCATTTGAAAATCTACAATAAAATATAAATAATTTGACATAATCATGTGTTTAAAAGCCCAGAAAATTGGCTGCTATCTTTAAAAAAAAACATAAATAAAAGCTATCATTTTCGTGAATAAGCTTAAATAAATGTAATTTCTTAAATTGACTGTCCATTATGTCATGTTAAGGCATGCGGATGAAATAATGTAATCTTGTAAATATCGTTTATTGTTTTAACACATCTACATTTATTCTGTTATAATGCTGCAGTGATTTATAACAATTTTTATTTGTAGCTCGAATCTAAATAACAAATTGGTTGCGTTTTATGATTTTACCGTAATATCACGTTGTGTTTAGACAAATCTAAATCGTTTTTTTTTTATTTAAATCTTCAATAGTATGTATGTATAACCCGGTTCATACTGTTACACGTATCATATTACTGTGTTTAACATGGCATGGTGATAGATCAACATCTAGCCTATAACAGCATTTTATTATCCCAGGAATGGCAATGGTTCCCCGGGCGGGATAGCCAAAAAAGTCCACGCGCTCAAAGGCGCGGCCACTGCTAGAGAATTTATAAAAACAGAAGTAATAAAGTTATCGAACCTATGCAGGCTGATTTAAAAAGGGCTGGAGCCTCAGCCTTTAAGCTGCGTTACTTTAACGCATTTGTAATTATTTCATGCAATATATAAATGCAAAAAGAAAAAAAACAATATTGTCATTTGTTGGGACCCAAATTTATTTTTTTAAATTCGACATCGGAATTCTGACTTCACATAATAATTACAAATACACTAAAGAAGCACATATTCAAAGGCTTAATACTTATTTTTTTTTGCAAGGCAAGCATACAACATACTACACAGTATTGTAAGCATACACAGTGTTGTCTATAAGGAATTCAACGAAGCATCTATTTAGGCGACATAAAAATACAGTCGTTAAAGCAATGTTCATTACGGAGCCGCTTCAATGCGCGGCGATATTTTTTCAGAATGGTCCCGTTATGGTCGCGTTAGTTTTCCCGCGCATTCTACTGTCACTCGTTAGCGATAGATCGCTGTCGCTGAATGCCATTCGCTGATGGTTTTTATTTACATGGCTTGATTGACTAATTACTGTGCAAACTTACCATTTATGTAGGTCTAATACCGACAAAATATTTTTTATTTTAAAAAATCCCACCCACATAATACTCGATAAGTACGTTCATAGTTACTAATGCAAACTCCATATCCCCCCATTATACTGTCATACACACTGTCATACACACACTTTCATACACACACTGTCATACAAACACTGTTATACAAACACTGTTATACACACACTGTCATACAACACACCCAGAGAGAGTGCGAAATAATGCGTGACATACGAGTGCGTCTCCATTCTATCAAAGTGGAGTAGAAAGCAGTAGATTCTTCAGATTGTTTGAAATCCGCCGCTTGGTAGCGAGCGGTGTCATGTCTTGGCCCCCGTGCCATTGCCAGTGCCTAGCCCTGCTGCCATTAAATAACACAAAACTTTTCAATCAGCTTACACATTCGAAGGCAAGTCGTAAAGCTACCGTGTACATACCAGAGATAACAGTCTTTATTTTTATTTTAACTGCATTTAACTGTCTGGCAGTTAACAGCGATCCCTAGAGACAGGCTGCGCGCGCGCACGCCGCATTGTAAACACAGTTTTATGGGCTCGCATTACAAATACAAAGTTTTGAAGAAAGTAAATGCGACTGATTTAAAATTACGTGTCTGAATTATGGCACAGACCTGAAACCTGAAAATACCCACTACGCTCGCAATCTAAATAAAAAAATTGGCCAAAGTGCAAGTCGGACTTGCATACTGAGGGTTCCAAACTGTTAATCACACAAGAGAAGCAGCGGAGTATCTTACGATCAAGGACTTATATAGTTATGTGTGAATTCCTAGCTCTATTGCGCTCAGCAGCCTCAGACGCTCCGATGGACAGACAGACAATTGGCACAGAAATAGAGCTCCTTTGGATATAGAACCATAAAAAGAAAAGGTAGAGTTCCACTGGTCATGCAGGCGTAGTACTTAATAACGTCATAAATGTATAACGCCTGCAGTATTTTCACTTTGTCAACTCTTTAGTCTCTCGTTCAGATTAAGACACGTGGATACGCCACTTTAAATTGTTCATGTCATTATTCGTTTTTATTGATATAATGTTATTGAAGTTGTTATCGCCAATGTTATTGTATTAGCGCAGTTGATATTGACCCTGCTTTCTGTGCCGAGGGTCCCGGGTTGGAATCCTGGTAGGGGTCACAAACTTTGTGTGATGAGCACCAATGTTTGTACACAAGTCATGGATGCTTAATATCTGTATAAGTATTATATACTGGGTTCGGCCGCTGTCCATTGTACGGTACACATAATACAAGCGTTGCTTAGTGTGGGACCGTATAGTTGGTGTGTTCGTCTGGCGATATTGATATTTCAATGCATAAAGAAAGAAGAAGAAGTCTCGTTTACTCGTCTATGGTCTTCTCGCTCCCTCCAGCGATCTCTAGGTACGTTTACCAATCAAGTAGATAAATGAAAAGTCAAACAAAAAAGCTAACTTCCCTTTCTATGTATTACTCGGTACTTACAGGTGGACATTAAAAAAGTTTTCAGACATTCTTTATTGTTTTCCCTTGCAATTTCACAATTGGCTATAAAAACATAGATGGAGAAGTTTGTTAGTATGTAATTATGTATAGTCTATAACTAGACCTATTAAAAACAACTATTTTAAAACGTCAACACCTTCCAAAGAACTTATGTCCTCCCGCCGAAACGTCGGGAATGTAAAAACATAAAATAAATGCAATAAAATCTTTAAAATAAGTTTTATTTCAATGTGCAGTATTTGCGTAAATATAAGAAATCAATATAAAAAATCCGAGTTAAAAATTCTACTAAGTTTCATATTTGATACGTTCTATATTCAAATAAATAACAAATGACGAAATAGGCATTGCGATTCTGCGATGTGCAAATGATATTTAACCCTAAGGTGATAAAAGAGTTGCATGGTCGACTTCGCCTAAGGATGCAATTAACGTGTAAGTACTACACAAATCGTGGCTTGCTTTTTTGTCCTCCAACATGTTGTTCGCGACACCCCGTCCGTACCGTTTCTTTGTCTAAGCTGATCACAAAATAAAACCAAACTACATAAAACAAGGAACAAATATACTGATTACCGCGAGTAATGAGACAGAACGGGACATTATCCGTCGCTCGTAGCCTTGGGACCCGGAAGGTAGTTATGGCGGATTTTATACCGCCGTGACCGATGTGCCATCGTTTGGTCCTTATTTTTTCTGTAAGTCTATTTGTGTATCAAGGCTTTCCCGCGATATGCGGCGAAGGGCAAAGTACGATAGAACCTTGCATCCCACTGAAATATTTAATTGCAAATTCAGTGGACTGAAGTCGAGTCTTCTATTTTTAAATTATATTTTATAAGTAGGTAAGATTTTTACATTTTATAATGAAATCATGTAAGTGGTTTCGTAACGAAAACTGATACCATAGATTTAGCTCATGATTCTAGACCCCCACGGTTGGAATTTACCGATGTCCTTTTCATGGATATACGCATTTTTAAATTGATTTCACCATGAAATCATAGTAGAAGTCTATCTATCAATCTCAGCGTGATTATGAATTGTAAAAAAACATAATGACTACTTTAGAACTAAAACTGAAGTGTAAATCAATACTTGATACGCTCGAGCACGCTCGTCACCCGCACGAGTCGGTTATCACGCGGAACGTTGTGTTGTGATCGTGTGGTCTACGATACATTGCGCGCTCAAAAATTACAACATTTGTAACCAATGGTAGTCAACATAAATGATTTCTATAATTGTATTATAGGCATTAAGTGTAACCTTTACCCAAATTTTTCGCTACTGTCCCCCTTACACCCTGTATATCAGTTTGAACTCAATTGGGTTACAAATATCCACATATTGGAAAGTTAATAGTAAGACAAATTGCCTTACCTTCATCTACTACATTTAATTAAATTCTTCTGTTTATTTCAGTCCTTTATACTGATGAGTTTAGAATTTAATAAATAATATTTTAATACGTTTGTATATATAGCTTGCAAAGCATGTACTTACCTTACCCAAAGTTCATTCTCGGCAGGCTAACATGTACAAACATACGTCCAAACTCTACCTACTATATCAGTAAGTACATCCAGATTACTATAATAAATGCTGGCGCAGGTTTGAATGGCGGCGCGACACAAATAGAGAAAGTATTTTAAGACTATTCGGATCAATTAGGATCGCGCACGTTGACCTAGTGTGAATCATCAGAACTCGCTTGTTTTTTAGACTATTACGAGTATATGCAAATGTCAATTGATACATGCCCAATTTAAACTAGTAGAGCACCAAGTGAAGAGTTGATGTAAAAACATTACACATAATGCGGTAGAAAATTGTGTAAATTTTATTATAGTGCCGAATAAACGTGATTAATTCATTTGGCAACATTTGAATCTACTCGTTATTATGAATGATATCGTGGATATATCTTGATGGGACACCTAATCATTACCATTAAATACAAAGTAATAAGGATCATAATCTCCCTAAATTAAGTCAAGGTCGTACGTGCTAACGGCGCCATGAGCGGCTTCCATGCAGACCCTCACAGCAGCTTTATCTTTGAAGACCATCGATCGATAATCATAAGGGCTCAAGAAATTTGACAAGCTTCTATTGATATTTTTAGATAGGCACTCGTTCATCGTTGCGTGGGCTAAAACTAAAATTGAAAACCTTGGCAGGCATTACAAAAAAATATAAATTAATTAAAAATCATTTTTGTGAGAAGCCCTCTCAGGTACCTAAAGGTCTAGTCTTCAGAGATCCAAGTCGGTTCAGCAATTTTTACTGATATCATCAATCATCATAAACCTACGCCCCACGCTTATTTTCCTTTGTCAGAGACTTAAGTAGTCGTAGTTTTCAAAGCGTGTATTCGTCTAACTCGGCTATCACAAATTATTATCGATTTTATTTAACTTACCTGGGTAGTCGATTGGCATGTTAGATGCGGCTTGAGGCAACCTGCGTGTTAATTCTTTTAAAGGCTGTATGTTTTAGAAAATCTGGTAATATGAATGTATTTACTTGCTTTTGGTCATCGGTCCAACAACAGTTTGCGTGAACTGAAGTAATCGTACGATCCACACGTGGTCCCTGAATTACGACCTTCCCAACATAATGTACGAGGGCGGTGCTGTATTACAGTTTATTACAGATATAGGGTTCTGTTTCTCTAGCATAATATAACTAGGGGTCTGATGTAAATATACTTCTTCCTTTTTTTGGTTTGACAATCGTTTACAAAATACAGCCCTTTTTGCCAGTGTCGAGTATTGCTTGATAATTGTTGTAAAACGATCAATACTCCTGATGCTAATGATGATGATGAAATGAATCCGCTATCAGTAAAGCTGTGCATACTTTACTGGAAATATTGCGGACAACTTGGGGAACTTCAAAAGTGATGTTTTACTAATTTTAATTTTCTCTACTCGTGCCCATTTATGAACACACGATGGTTAAAAGGAACACATTTTTTGGAAAATAATGATTTGATTTATTGGTTATAAAGTAGGTATGCGATACATTGATGCTACAATGACACGGGTAACAATAGTTAGGTAACGTCCCATTTCCGAGCTATAGGAACTAACCCGTGTTACGGGTAAACAAATAAAACAAAATTGCCAACTTCACTATTCAACCTCCCACCACAAGATTTCTCATACATCATCACATCACCAAAAAACAAGAGTCGTTATCGATAGAAAAAATAATCAGACCTTCGTATCGACGTCAAAGTTTGCACAGCATCTATAGCGGTTGTCAATTCTTATGTCTTCCTAGCAGGTAATCAGCCTCCGGCTGCTGGATAAACAGCCCGCACTAAACAAATGATTAAAATAAAAAGAATACCAGACACGGGGCCTTGAATCGATACTCACACGCATTATAATTATTTACAATCGTAAATCGTATCAGCAAATGATTCCGTTTATTTTTTCAATTCAAGTCAATGATAGAGTTGGGCGTACGCAACTGTATGTATCGATATTAGCTTGGAAAATCGCTAGACCGATCTATTTTGGCGTGTAGGAAGTTTATAAGTATTTATAAATCGATGCCGGTGTGCTGCGCTCGGACCGACTCGATAGTTGGTTATTACACAAATAATTGTTTTAAATAAATAATTTTGTGGTTTATTTTGATTTAGGTAGCTGTTTCCTCTATCAAAGCAAGGTCTCCTCCAAGGTATAGTGTTGTTATTTTTTAATCAACTGACGGATTAAGTGCCGATATTTTTTAAATTGTGTGGAACAAGTTGATTTTGATAATGTTTATGGTACGCCCTCTGCACGTAATAAAACAAATATAAAATATTTACATTTAGACACATTACGTTTCGTAGGTAAATACAAATGGCTGACGGTAGTATGATGAATAAATACGTCGTTTTAATGAATAGGCAACTTCCTGCCCTAATCTGCCTTTTGCTAAAGAGGATTTACTTTACCCTTGCGTTGAATACATTATAGCTAAGCCGTATTGTTGAGAAGCTTGTACGAGTAGGTATGTATGATATGATAACTATGACTTAACTATTAAAGTGATATATAATAAATTAAAAATAAATTAAGATTAAAATTTAAATAAGCAGGTTTCAAAATGCACTCAGCAAATCCCCACCACCATCGGCCGGCAGGGTGCCCAGAACGCTGGCAGCATTGCCACGTTGTGTTGGCCAAATATGTGCCAGCGTTCTGGTCACCAGATATCTCCACCAGATGTTTTGACTTAACTTGCATCTAGAAATAGCGCCTTAAGTGCAATGTCATTTTAGGCACTGAATAGGCCAGGAATTTTAAAATTAACTATTGGAACATAATGTGAATCCATGCCATGTAATAAAATAAATGGAGACATGTTATTGTAAAATCACCTTTATGTATATTTTCTACATTGTAAGTAGCCATATTTCGATCTGATCTGATCTGATCTATATTAACTATGGTTGCCATAACGATTAGTAATCAATTCTCTTTAAAATAAGGACCATTTAAAACATTATATAACTTAATATGATGAAGAATTAAGTAATATAATATGTACAATATTTACAAAAAAAATAAAGTTCATTATGCCTACCAAATCTAGAGAAATTTCATAATTATTTATTGGGAATGGTATACCTCAAGCACAATCCTTTGTACGTATCGTTTCGGTAACGTTACGTCTTTCATTCCCCTCTCACTATAGATTTGATAAATAAGTATGACAGTGACAGCATGTTTTCTCGATGGGGTTACGATTACATTAGAAGTTCCTGCTCAAGCTACAGTTTCCAGCTGGTGCTAGCTCATTCATTCAGTCATTACATTACTGACACGAATGAAACTTGTTATCGCCATTCAATATATTTTTTTATAAAATATATTTCCTTACTGGCTGATAATAAACCTGGGCTGAGGTTCCATTTTTAAAAATAAATGTTGCCAATGCAGGAAACGAATATTCCCTTAAACTGTGTGTGGAGATATTTATTCACAGATGGCTGGGTGAATGGAGACAGATTTAGATCTAGTAAAACGGGCGCATTAAATTTTATTAGTCTTGTCACATACACGTCTGGCGGTGTTGTTTTTAAATGGCAGTCATTTATAAACGTTAAAATTCTATTTCTTTGTGTAGGAAGCATGAGAGTTAATGGTTGGTATAGAAAGACGTATGAATGTTATTTATCAATCAATTTTCATATGTCGTGCTTGAAATAAGAACTGGCACGGTAATGACTTTGTGACAAATGGTTTGACAAAAGTGTTTAAAACTATGATAAAATATGAAAGAAAAGAGTTAATTTTTTTTCAGAGTGCATTTTTTTTAAATCGAGTCAAGGATGACGTTAGAAAATAGTCTTATAGTTCGTAGTTCAAAATTCACTTAACCTATATGTAGTCAGCATATACCTAAACAAAATACGCAAGTATAAGAGTATGTGTAAGATTTTTAATAAAAAAAATACACATTACACTCATTTAACTATATTCTGACCTTTATTTTTTATTTTCTGACCTTCCAATAAAAAAGAACCACTACAACCTGTCATCAGCCGATGCGTGTAACGCGCACAGCGTACTACCTACGTACCTACAACCGTTTATATAATATCAACATCCGCAGATACTAGCATATTAACGTACCATTACCCGTATATTTATTTTCCGCGAGCCTCCTCATCGACAAGTTTATCCATCACTAAATATACTATTTTTAAAACTAGCAACACAGTTTTTTTTCGCGCCAAACTTGCTAACGGGGCACAGAATGGCCGCCGTCGAATAAATAAAGGTAAATATAGGTAAATACATCTGCTGAATTAACATTGGTGGTGCGATGTTTATTTGTAAGTGGTAAAGAATTATTTTTGTAACGAACTTGGCATTCGGACCGTCAATTTATTGTGGGATTAAATGTAACGGCTGATAGAACAGACGCGGTTGTTTCGAGGTTATGGATGGAGTTAGGTTAAGTTTTGTTAAGCAAGGTTATGTCACTAGTGATGTTAGTTACTGTAAAACTTAAAAAAGAAAATTACGGCTCTATAGTCATACTAAAAGATAGAGAAGACACTGTGTAAACAAGAAGTTTTTATATGAAATCTCAATGCATTTAATTACCAAAACCATTTTTTTGTTGGGAACAAAAGCTTTGCATAACTGCCAACGACACAGCTCATAAAATTATGGTTTTTTTTTCGATTTATTCAGATTGTTATGTTGCCTAATAAATGATTTCTATTTCTATAAGATTTACTAGTTCCACATTACAGTTGGTTCGCGATGTGGGTTAGTTTACACATCGCATGATGAATTCTTTCTGGATGGCGTTCACTGTGTTTTATGAATGTTTGTAATTTATTTAAACACGCAAACATTTGTATACGCGCACCGAGGCGGAGATAGTTCTATTAGATCAATTTAAGTTGTAGTTGGCAATTAAGATTTAGGGTTTATGAAGTCAATTATGAACAGTCAACTTTGGACTTGTGTATTTTTATTTGGTGCACCTTGGTTTGGCTAAACTCGTTCGTGCTTTGGACGGCACACCAGCTGGTGGCCCCGACCATTGCCATGTCGGAGGCCTTCGGGTGGCTTGAAAACTGTGACAATTTATATGATGACGACGAATGTTTGAGTCCGAGTCATGGATGTTTAATATCTCGAGATCACGTTCTGATCCGGTTGTATAGTTAAGAACAAAAATGATAATTTGTGAGAACCCCCGTAGGCGTTTGGCGATATTATATACTACGAGACAAGGGAGGACTGACCTCACCCATTTTGGGGTAGTTCCTCATAGGTACACTGTAGCTACACAAATTACTATGCCCTGATCATCATCATTCTGCGAACAATAAATCCGCTGATCAGTGAGTTCATATATCCCGCGTGATCAGTTAATATTTCTGCGCCGACCACAATAAACGAACAATAATTTCCCTGTTTACACAACAGTTGCGCAATGGCTACTCGCGGCGGCCGCCAATTGTGTTGAGGTACTTCACATTGGATCTGAACGGTTATGTGAGCATAGTATGAAGAGTTGAACCCATTCTTGTTAATTTCAAGAGTTTGGCTCTTGTCAGTTGAGTTTTTTTCTATAAATCTCAATATTAAGGTAATAATATGTGCTGGGTTCTGTCACACTTATCTTCTGCACCACAAAAATACAGCGACTGCTTATAACTTATAGCTATTAAAAAACAGTTAAACTCTCAAAGTATCTGCGGATATTCACAAAATATTTCAATAATACCGCGAATCCGATTGAACAAAAAGAATATTACATAAACGTTTTGGCAACACAGATGTAGCGTGGGTAATTGAAACTGGCTGGTACCGCGATCGCTTCGCGGCCGCACCGCAGCCGCCGGCCTGGCCTGGCTCTACATTATTCAGGCCAGGACTCGACCCGGGCCACACAGCCGACCCAATAAAGGGGACTTAAAAAATTAAAAACACTCCCTATCTTGGAAAATTGTTGACTAAATTCAATGTTCGTGATCTATCCCTGAATATTTTGAGATCGCTCTCAATACATTGCAAGGTATCAATAACGCAAGCATTGCTTATATCTAATAGGTGTATCATTAGTACAGATAAAATACTAGTAATCTCACAAAACTACGTCATGTTTTCAACACTTTCACTAGTTACCGTACGTAAAAAATTACTTAACTTAGTCTTAAGTAAATATCTTATTCTTGTTCATTGCATATATAATAATAATATAATATCGCTAGACGAACACACCAACTATACGGTCCCACACTAAGCAACGCTTGTGTTATGGGTACCGTACAATGGACTGAGGGCGACCTCAGTATATAATACTTATACCTATAGATACTCGTTCTAAACATCCATGTCTCGGGTACAAACATTCGTGCTCATCTCACAAATTTTGTCCCCACCAGGATTCGAAACCAGGACCCTCGGCGCAGAAAGCACGGTCACTACCAACTGCGCTAATCAGGTCAAATAGCTGTCATGGCTTCCCCGTTCACATGTAAATACCTCATCCACCAAACCTGAAACTTCGTTGTCCGTGTGTCCGTGGGAAGATGAAAAGATTGGCTAATTGTTATCATAACTCACGTTCGCCATACAAACACACAGACACGTAAACATTCTCGACGCCGTGTATCCGACTCGCTTCGATCAGGGACATCTCGTGGGCTTAATCGCGATTAATTTAATGGTGATTTTAAATCTCTGTGGTGGACGTATGGCGTCGGCGCCGGCGTTTGAAGACAGTTCTTTAAAGGAAAAGCGGGATTAACGGTGGTTTTACGTCATTTGTAGGCCCGATTAGCGCAGTTGGTAGTGACATAGCTTTCTGTGCCGACGGTTCTGGGATCGAATCCTGGTAGACACAAGCTTTCTGTGATGAGCACAATGTTTGTATCCGAGTCATGGATGTTTAATATGTATATAAGTATTATATACTGAGTTCGCCCTCAGTCCATTGTACGGTACACATAATACAAGCGTTGCTTAGTGTGAGACCGTATAGTAAGTGTGCGCCTGAAAAAAAAATCACAATAAATCTTAACCATGTTTAGTCTAGAATCTAAATTGTTCCACAAAATGTTCGAAATTCAAACAAATGATATATCCAACGAATAGGCAATGTAACCTCATAGTTGTCAAATCCCATCAATCATATCTGCTGATTGACGCAGACGCGGGATCGCCTGCGCACGCGCACCCGCGCCGGATTTAGCTTACAAGTGGGTTAATACCCGTGCCCGTAGTTTTTTATACCACACACACACACACACACCATATGATAGTGTATGGAAGAAACACCGTCACGCTTGCATTCTTCGAAAGAATAGATAGAGCTAGGTTACATACCTACTGTTATTCAGTACCAGCGATATCAATTGGGTTTTCAGTAATTATTAAACTGACAACTCTCAGTATTCCTGTAAAATTCAATTTACCTACTCAACAGTAATAATGTTTCCCGACGAACGTACCAAGTGAACTGTCCCAAACTATGAAACGCTTGTAAGAATGGTACTATACAAGTATATAATCTATACCAATATTATAAATGTGAAAGTTTGGATGGATGGATAGATGGATGGATGGATGTTTGTTACTCAATCACGCCAGAACGGCTGACCGGTTCTGGATGAAATTTGGCATAGAGATAGATTATAGTCTGGAATAGCACATAGGCTACTTTTTATCCCGGTAAAATGTATTGTTCCCGCGGGATAGATTTGTTTCAATTTTTCATAGCGCAAAGGAACATGATTTTTTTGCGCGGGTAACACCGTAGGGCGCAGCTAGTGCATAATAGATACTAAACGACCATGACTCAGGTACAAGCATAATTCGTGCTCATCTCACAAGGTTTGCCCCTACCGGGAATCGAACCACTTTGACTTCATATGAGAAGCGGGTTTAATGGTGGTTTTATGTCGTTTGACGACCTAATTACCGCAGTTGGTAGTAGCCCTGCTCTCTGCGCCGAAGGTCCCGGGTTCGAATCCTGGTAGGGACTTGTGTGATGAGCATGAACATTTGTATCAGAGTCATGGATGTTTAATATATATATATTTAAGTATTATATACTGAGTTCGCCGTCAGTCCATTGTATGCCCATAATACAAGCGTCGCTTAGTGTGGGACCGTACAGTTGGTATGTTCGTCTGCAGTGTCAGGACGTCCCCCCCACACGTCCGTCCGTCACATCGTGTCAGCGCTGTACTCGTGGTACTCGTGGTACTCGCGGCGCTGTAATCGTGGTTTTCTATAGATTATAGAATAGCCTGCATCACCTACTTGTAGCCGGGATCACCTACTTGTTAACCTCTTAAAATATTTTTACACTATTTTGGTTAAAAGTTATATATTTATTTCGTTCTTATCTATTTTATTTTGTTCAACAAAATGGATGCCGAGTTCGTCTGTCTGTGCCATCGCAGCTTCAGAACGGGTGAACCGATTACTATGCGGCGTCCATGCATTTAATAGAAATGTATTAAAATTCCTGTCTTATGATTGCTGAGTAAACTTTTGCAGTATGTCGTAGTGGATTGGTTGATGGTCAGTCAAACAACTTTGGTTGTCATCTGTACATGGGAGCGATGATCGAGTTGGCATGCGATCATACGCCTGTATCCATGCCAGATATCAACGGATTTTGACAGAATCCGCCGCGGAGTTTCGCAAGCCGAAGCGGTATTGGCTGGTTAAGCTGCAAGTTCATTGCACCATGCGGCAAAGTGAAATTCAATCTGTTATTAGGACTTGAAACATAAAAATAAATTATTTTTACAGTAAAAGGGAGTGTTGAGCTGACCGTATTATAATTAAAAAAATGCTTAGCTATAGTTTTGCTACGTAAAAACCACATATTTCTACTTATTGTAATGATATACTTGAATTAGTACTTTTTTGACCAGCTGCTAATGTCTGCCTAGCCGTTCCTACATTGTTCTCACATACCCAAAATAATGTAGTGCTCAAAAATGTAAAATATATTTTTCAAAATAGCAACCATGGAGTATCTTGCCCGTTCTTCTGCATAGGAGCGGTATTCCGAACGGGTGGTAAAGTTGTAGCTTAGCATTTTGTAACTATTTTGACGAATTATAAGTACTGTACTTAATGGTTTACATGCATAAAATATTCTGATTCTGATTACTATGAACAAATAAATAAAATATACTTCACTTACCATGAAATTTTAATGAGCACACAGTTTTATTTCGTTCATGTCGTCTTTCCAATCAATTATTGCATAAGTTTAATCTTCTACTTATCCCGGCCCGCATAAAACACCCCTTGGCAGATATACGAGGCTAGTAAATATACTAGCACTCCAACATGTCTATCTCAAAAGGGATCTTGATCCTATAGCCATACCAATTTTATTTTAAGTAGATTATCTTAGAAAGATACAAACACAAACCTTACCTAAAGACATAACAAGAGTTCGGGGCCTCAAGTCTGCTAACACAATCGATTCATAATCGAATAGCAACCGCATAGTAACTTTTGACAGACCGTATACTAGAATTTAGAATTTAACAAATTTGTTTATGGTCTTCACATGACCATAAGAATAATCCTAAGAAGCAATGACACTGAACATTGCCCGGTAGACGTGTGAAAGATCGATAATCCCTCCCAAGGGGCGCTTGCGAGGCTTCAGAATTACACGAAAGCCGGCCGGACACAAATAAGCATCTTGTAATGCAACATGGCTGGCACAGCGAGGCGCCGGTGGCTTGCTCACGAAATATTCTGTTATACAATCTCTTACCCCTTCCCCATCTTTGACCCCCATTTTTTATAGACGTTGAATAAAAACCCTTATATCTAGAATCAATTTAAGATTTCGTGAAAGTATTCGGATTTTTGTTGTTATGATATAAATAATTAACTTTTTTATAACGAAATAATTGTAGCGTCTATACACGGCCACGGAGAATCTTTTATTTTACTTAACATAATTGTTGGGGCTAGCCTTAAATATATGCCTTTGATTAAAGCGTACTGACAAATTCAGCGAGTCTTGGAAATGAGTCCTGAAATGTTGTTCTCTATATTTCTCTCAAAACAAGTCAGCCCCCGAATAATACATTGTTGTATTGACCGATATGGTTACTTAGTGCAACTTGCATTACAAACATGTACTCGGTAAACAAAACGAGTAGTTGAGTCAAACCGTTCGGTCGACTAGTCGGTGATCTACGATTCTCCCGACGTAGATCAGTAAGAAATCTTACTACCCTGAGAATAATCGAATATATTCAATTAATTATCGAAAAGCTCTGAATCGATCCGCAGGTCGCAGAGCTAATTCCAATGTGTAATACCAATTATATGCACCTGATTAATCCTCCGAAAATAATCACGACTTAGGCATCTTGGAACAGGCGCCCGTTACTCACCGCTCGCCGACCACCGCGCGGCGGAAACAGAGGTGTTTGGGATATTATACGTCGAAATAATTCAATGACTAACATAATGAGATGGCCAGACGGTGGATGGCTCATTTAAATGCGCAATGAACGACAGTGGCTTGCGGCCCTAATGCGGATCGGATTCATTGCCATTAAACAATCTTTGCATTTGCGCTTTGTAATAGAACGGTAAAATTCTACGCATTTTTGTGGTTACCCATTTACTGCTTTATCATAGAGCACATTTGTTGGGCTTGAGTGGTAAATGCCATTGCATTTGACAAGATGCGATCGAAGCTAAATATGCTAGTTTTCAAAGGGTCCATATTTTGTCATTTTTAAAGACTTCATTTATTATTGCTAGAATGATTTCTTTTTGAGGGAAGCAAGTGTCAGATGAACCCAAACCAAATAGCTGCCACTACTTGCCACATCCATTCATACGCGATCGGGGTATGCGAGATTGAACGCGTGAAAGCTCGCACGCGCAATAGCGAGTTGCTTTATCCGCTATATCTTTCATTATGAATTAAAATTTTGTACGCTTCAGGCCATCGAGTAAAGCGATCGATCGCGGTAAGGCAGTATCTATAGCCATTTGAACACGGCATCGGGCCAATAAGATCAATGTGCAGATTCTGAAATCTTCCTTCAGGAACATCGAATGTAGAAAACGGCGCAACCGTATGACGATGAATCTTGCTACGCTGACAGCTTAAACATTCTCGCGCCCACCGACGGCAATCTCTGCGCACACCCGGCCACACAAATCGCTCGGAAACTAACCGAACCGATGCCGCAGCTCCAGGGTGGCTCAAACTATGCAAACTTTCAAATACCGGCCTGCGGAACGCCTCTGTAACAAAAGGCCTCGGTCGCCGGGTGGAAACGTCACAATATACTTTTAGATCACCACCCGTCATCCTGATCTTTTCCAATTTCAGAGAGGTAATACCTTGCAGCAAATTCTTCAACTCGGTATCAACAACCTGGGCTGCCGCGAGCAACTGGTAGTCAATGGCTGCTGCGACCTCTTCCACACGAGACATAGAGTCCGCCACAACGTTGTCCTTCCCCGACACAAACTTGACATCCGTTGTGAATTGCGCTATAAAATCAAGATACCGATATTGTCTCGGCGAGCAAACCTTGTGCGGGTGAGAAAAAGCATAGCTTAATGGCTTATGATCGGTATACACAGTGAATTTTCTCGCCTCAACCATGTATCGAAAGTACTTAATAGCCTCATAGATCGCTAATAGCTCCCGATCATATGGGCTATATTTCGCCTGCGCAGGATTAAGCTTGTGGGAAAAAAAACCTAATGGTTTCCATAACCCATTCTTTAATTGTTGCAGAACTGCTCCCACTCCTTTATCAGACGCATCGGTATAAATAGCTAAATGGGACTTCATATCTGGGTGCGCTAGCAATGTGGCATTAGCAAGCCCTTCTTTACATTGCTGAAAAGCTACAATTTCTTCCGGTGAAAGATGTACCGGACGCGATCCTTTCATGCCAGCCCCAGAAAGTAGATGGTTTAGCGGAGCTTGCAACTGCGCAGCACCGGGAACAAACCGCCGGTAAAAATTGAGCATACCTAAAAATCGACGAAGCTCTTTCACCGTCTTTGGTACTGGATACTGAGCTACTGCTTCTACTTTTTCCCTCATCGGACTGATTCCACTCGATGACACCTGATGCCCTAGAAAGGTTGTCTCACTCATTCCAAACTTGCACTTCGCCGAATTGACGAGAATCCCGTATTCGCGGATTCGCTGAAACAGCAGGTGGAGATGCTGCAGGTGAAGCTCTGGTGACTCGGAGAATACCAGAATGTCATCCAAAAATCCGAAACAAAAGTCTAGACCTCTCAGCACCTCATCAATAAATCGCTGGAAAGTTTGAGCAGCATTTCTAAGCCCAAAACCCATATGCGGAAACTCGAATAATCCGAACGGAGTCGTTATTGCAGTCTTAGAGATATCCTCAGGAAAAACAGGAATCTGATTATATGCTTTTACCAAATCTATTTTGGAATATATTGTAGTACCATCGAGCTTGTAAGCAAAGTCTTGTATATGCCTAACAGGGTACTCATCCGGAATAGTTCTAGCATTCAGGGCTCTATAGTCGCCGCAAGGCCGCCATCCGTCCCCTTTCTTAGGGACTAAATGAAGTGGCGAAGACCAGGCACTGTCAGACCGTCGAGCTGTTCCACTTTGCAACATACCCTCGAACTCCTTTTTTGCTATCTCCAAACGATCAGGCGCTAAACGCCTTGGACGCGCAGTGACTGGCGGTCCTGGGGTTGTTCTGATATAGTGAACCGTACTGTGCTTTGGTATATCACATTTACCAGCCGGCCTTGTAACCTCCGGATACTCCTTCAGCAACTCATGGAACCGGCTATCACCCATTACCGCCTTCACAGAAGAAATTGACTCATCCGGCTTCTTGCTTGACACCTCTATGGCCAGGTGGGTAAGCCCATCTACCAAACGATGGTTGCGACAGTCCACCAGAAGACTATAATGCCTTAGAAAATCTACCCCAATGATCGGCTTAGTAACATCCGCAATGACAAAATTCCAGGTGAAGGCGCGTCGGAGTCCCAGGTTTAACTCCAGCTGGACATCTCCGTACGTGGCTATAACGGATGCATTCGCAGCAAACAGCTCATACTTGCTTTTATTACAGCGCCGCTTGATAGCCAATCTGGGGAAAACACACAAATCTGATCCAGTGTCAACCAAAAATTGCGTTTTTGAACGCAAGTCAGTCACGAATAGGCGGCCTGACGATGGTGGACAGTCATTCACCGCCATTAATGACCGCCGCTGGGGTTTTCCGACTCAAAAGCACAGGGGGCGAAGCATTTGCGTGCTTTAAATCCAAAACGATCATGATACCAACAATATCTTTCACTCCGTACCCGAGAGCGTGTGCGAGATCGACCGCGTTCAACCGTACCTCGGTTACTGCGACCTCGTGATCGCGTATCATTAAAATTCTTATTTAAATCGGCTACCTGCTGCGTCAGCTCGGCTACCTGCCTCTCCAATGGCGTAGCGTGCAGCAGCGATGACGGGCCAGCCTCAGCGACGTGTTGCGGAAACGCGCACGGCATAACTTCATGTACCCGGTCTGCTATGTTGGCCAGCTGCGCGAGTGAAAAATCCATCTGCGAAGCAACTATTGCCTGTATATTAGCAGGGAGCCGACTCGACCAAATAGTTTTGACAAACTCGTCAGTCACATTTTCTCCAGCCAGTGATTTCAGATGGCGTAAAAATTGCGACGGTTTTCGGTCACCCAGCTCTTCGTGTACCAACAACTGCATCATTTTATTGTTGGCCGATTGGGATAAGCGACTGACAAGCTCACATTTTAATTTTTCATATTTGCCAACAGCCGGCGGGGTTTGTATCACATCTTTAACTTGGGCAGCAATGTTGCAATCTAGCTTTGATAATGCATGATAGAATTTTGTCGAATCCACAGTAATATTAGCTAGTGCAAACTGACCTTCCAATTGAGCAAACCATAACTCCGGCTCCTGTTGCCAAAACGGCGGCACCTTAACACCAACCAAGTGCACGTCTGTCGCCTTGGCGTCCTCAAATTGATCCATTTTGCCCTCGCCGGCTGCAGTACTAATACGTATCCTTTTTCGTGGTCACCAGTGTAGAAATAGCATGGTTCTACTTCTGCAGTATATATAGGAATGCGAAGATAGTGCTAACAAATAATAATAACTTTGTCTTGCCGGAAAAATATATAATCCTCTTCAACATTCAGCATTTTCATTAACAGCAAATAAAACAAAAGCAACTTCAACAACAAACGTCATGCTGACATAAATCGAAACCGGCCGTGAAGCGGCCAGCTACATTTCGCGGACATAGAACCTCCGCTACATTACTTAGACTGGCATTTGTATCTAGCAGTCTTTTTTTTTTTATTACATTATAGGCAAGTATTTGATCTCGATCTCACCTGATGGTAAGTGATGATGAGATCTACGATGGAGCATACTTGCCTAGGTAGGAAGGCGGCAGTAGATCGAGACGCTACATTCACTAGGCACATGCAGCGCAGCTGATCTGACCCGCCATCCATTAATGGCAACACCGAACATCATGCCGGAACACGGCTAGGCCGCTTGGCGACATGGCTTTATTCAGTGGGTGGTGACTAACCACGGGAGAAGCCTACCACCGCATTGCCATGTAAGTAGAGTTGTCACCTAGTTGGCACCACCCAGGGTCACGTGTAGGGTATCTCGAGGGTATTTAATTCTCCTACGGACGGACGAAGGTGACTCGACCCCAAGTCCTAAGAGCTTGGTCCTTTAGTTAGCAAAGTGTGCCCTTTCATTAAGTTAACATCAATTGATTAGTAGTTACACCAGAAATCCTTGATATTAATTCTGAGTGCTACTAGCACGGTTGAGCAGTAAACGCTCTGTCTATTCTCTTAAATGACTCTGGAATGGGTCCAGGGGGACTGCTCGTCGGATCGACGCATTAACTTTATTTTTAATACGCGTTAGCGTAAATAAAGCGACGCCTGACGCCGTTAGCATATCATAAACCATTCTTTTACTTATTAGCGCGTGAGTCAGCGCGATGTATGCGCATGCGCATGATTAATTCGTTTTCGCTTATACAATGTTTCGTATCTATACTAATATTAGTTATATAGCTTTCGTTATCGTGCCCCTTACAACCTGTATTTTAAATGGTACAGAAAAAAAATCATAGTTGTTATCACGTGACTTATAATAATATCAATTCGAGACATGGTATGACTTTTCTTTCAAAGTATCTATTAACGCGTTTATAAAAAATAAAACTAAATTTTGTCTTCAACAATAAATTATAATTTCTTCGTAGCTCCAATGCCTCTAGCTGTTTTAAGGTGCTGTCCCACTGCAACCCGCGAACATGTTACGTACGAATTACATGTTTGATGATGCCAACGGGTATATCGCTCACGCACTTGGGACAGCACCTTTATTGCCATGTAAGATATATTTACGTACAATATTACTTTGCAAATTTGTAGATAAAATATCTCCAAGGTTGATTGCCTCCACAGGTGACAGGAGGGCTGTCTCTTTCCTCGCTCAAAAAATTAGTATGATTATACAGCGAAGAAATGCAGCCAGTATTCTTGCCACCATTCCACGCGGACAAGGTCATTTTGACACATAGTTTGTTTTCATATCATTTTTAAGTTTTTTTTTTTTATTTTCCTGTTTGTAAATATTTAGTGATTTAAATAATTTTCTTCCCAATAAAAAGACTTTCATCTTTGCAAATGCAAATACATCAATAGTATTATTTATTCAGTAGGTATCTCTCGTGTGCACTGGCCGGAGGCGGCTCGCAGCCTCGAACACTTTTCCCTGTCAGACGGATAATGGTCGGGGTATAGTTATTTCTGGCAGCCTGTGCTTCTGTAGCACATTTTAAGTTTTAAAAATGTATCACCGTTATAATTGCCTTGCAATTTTTTAAAATGGTACAATATTGTAGGTTCATTTATTAGGTTTCGGTATTGCCGTTTTCAAAATTAAGTATCCGGTCATAAACTTTAAAGAAAGCAAAGAGAATAAAACCTACTTTTATATCTCTCAGGTTTTTCTGGAGTAACATTTACCATGTTATATATTAATTTATCATTCTGAGCGGAGTTCTACGATTTTGCCGTAAGGTATGCACCCAATAACAGGATTTAAAGAATCGAAGAAAATAAACAAGAAGATATATTCCCTACCACACAACTCATGGAAGAAATAAAAGCCGAAGTCGCACCGTTTCCGAAATACAGTGCATCAATACATGCAATAGCCGTCGCAATAAAAAAAACACATTAAGTCCGCTTTGATCCCGCCACAGCAAGCGAAGTCGGGTGCATTGCTAGTCTATCAATAAAACCAAATAACTGTAGTGGATTGCAATATCTGTTCGATTTAGTTAATACTTTTATACTCAGCAGTGTGCGTGTCCAGTGTCTTACGATATTTTAGATATATGGATAGGTATAGACAGACAATATTGGACGAATTTGGAAGATTAAGTAGTCTCCGTATTCCATTCTTCCATATAATAAATCGGACTTCTTTTTTTAGGTTAGCAATCAGCTACAAAAAAGTGCCATATTAATTACACACATTTTTTGGAAAAAAAAAATTGACAACTTCCCGCCAAAAAATCCTAAATTGGACTTACTTCATGTACAGACATCATGTTGGTTTATTTTCTCACACTACATACATCCGCCGCGACTACGGCGTGGACTAGCTCCCGTGGGTTTTTATATTGTTTATGGCTATTTCCATTTCATTGTTTACATGTCAAGGCATATCTTTGTTTATAACACTTACGTGTCATGGTAATAAAAAAAACTTAATTGCCTGTTGCCTCGAAAAAGGAAGCTGTAAAATATTAAAAAGTGAAATTCGAATTATGATGTGCATTACTAAGATTTCCGGACGTGCATAACAAATAAAAATGAGTTTTATTGACTTGATGGCGCCGACGGAACAAGCTGTTTAGTTTATGATTGATAGTTTTAAATGTGGAATGTCGAGATTCTTTTCGAATTTACGAAAACGTCTGCGTATATTCGTTACTACATACTATTACTAACACAAATGTATAGTTAACTGAAGTCCTCAGAGTATTATCAACCATTGTTTTGAGATTGCTACTTGAATCTTGAGTTAAAAAAAATACAACCGAATCGAGAACCTCCTCCTTATTGATGTCGGTTAATGAGCTATGACTATCGAATTCTTTGCATGGAAATTCAAAGTTCGAGCACGGTGTTTATTATTTTATATTACGGGTCGTATGCAGCTAGAATTACAAAAAGCTATACAAATTTATTATATACTAGCTGTTGCCCGCGACTTCGTCCGCGTGGTATTTAACAAAGACAACCGTTGACAACAGCCTGCTCGCGTGTTCTGAGCCCGCGGGACGCATTGCAGGTTGTTGCTATCAAACTTAATCAGGCGCTGCGCTGCAACATTGGTTTTAATTTTTTTTCGTGAGATCCTATTTTTTTTTCTAAAATATAAGTAGCCTAAGTTACTCCTTGTTACATCAGCTATCTGCCAGTGAAAGTCCCGTCAAAATCGGTGCAGCCAATTCAGAGATTAGCTGGAACAAACAGACAGACAGACAGACAAAAATTGTAAAAAATGTTGTTTCGGTATAGGTAACGTGTATACATCCAAATGCACTTAGTAAAAAGCGGTTATTTTAATATTACAAAAAGACACTCCAATATAGATGTATAGATGTATTGTATTTATTTTCTTAGTATATGTAATAATTCAAGCCCTTTTTTATTTCCCACTGCTGGGCACGGGCCTCCCCTCAATACGAGGGGGGATTAGGCCATAGTCCACCACGCTGGCCCAGTGCGGATTGGCGGACTTCACACATCTTTCGAGGGGTTCTCTCAGACATGCAGGTTTCCTCACGATGTTTTCCTTCACCGTTTAGCAAGTGATAATCATGGTTGAAAATGAGTTGAGAGAGAGTCTTAGTATATATTAATCAGATATCTTGAGTAGTCTGTCTCTTTTTGCGACATCCATAGAATGATTGTTCACGAATCCAATTTTATTTGTGAACGTCATATTCGTAAACAGGCATTGGGAACGCGCCGTAAACATCGAAATAATCGCATCGAGCACTTTGTCCGCCATTGCTGCTTGCATTGAACGTAAATAAACCGTTTCTGGAGTGCAGACACGATCAAGAGATGCTTTTGAGTACAGTATGATACAAAATTAACTCTAAATCTTCAATACTATAAGTGTATAACAACGTAGCAGGGTGCATGCTTGTTAGTTTGAAAGAAAGGCAAGTAATAATGGCTACATAGATTGGCACAATCGGAGATAAATTAAGATAAAAAAACCTAGTCCACTCTGTCAAATCAGCTGCTAAGTATATAAGGTTAAACAATAATAGTGTAAAATATTTTAAAAGGTTAAAAAGTAGGTGATAACGATCTCGTTTATGGATATAATATTTGTGTATACAGTGTTTGATTTTTCTGCGACCAATCAAGCCAGTACCGGTTCACCGCACACTTTGTACGTAATGTTCTTTTTTCAAATTTCAAATAATTTTCTTTTTTTTTCGAGAATGTGACCTTTATAGTCTACCTATGAACCCTTTTAAATATTTTAGATTATTATTCTTAAGCCTTATAGAATATGGAAGTGCATGTTCGATGTTCGAGTCGCACCAATTACCTCAGATAAACGGAACAATACTTAATTGTGTATAGAATCCATATCATGTTAGAATATCACACGCTTTTCGCCCGAGACTTCGTCTGTGAAGAGTTCAGATATCCAGAATATTTTTCCTTAATATATACTTACGTCATAAAAACAAACTAATTACTCTCGACGTGTAGGTCCGTTTTCGATTAATTTTATGCAATTATTGTCAGTCAGCAATTAAGTAAAGGAAAGGGATGATGAAAGAAAAAAAATCTACATTTATCAACATACGTAAAATATTACTATCAAAGCCATTGATGTCTATAAACAAAGACGTAGATAGGTTACTTCGGAAATGGCACCACAAAACTGGGCTGCGCAGCGCACCTGATACGCAGTCTAGTTAGTCTAGCTCACAGATAGCTACATCGCAACGACGCAGCCCAACATATATCTGCCTTGCTTTTGCCCTTGCTAGCTCTCATGCTATCTCGTTTACACTGACATTGTACCACCTAGTGCGTCCAACCAATTTACGTTCTATTATGACGTTCACGTGTGTGCGTCAGTACTAGCATGACTAGTCTACGTTTATTACTTCAAAGTCACTGATCAAAGCGCAGTCTTATCTTCTTATCAGTTTTCTTCTAGCAAAATAAACCCAGAGTAAAAGAGACAAGTAATCTTACCTTGAATCAGCCAGTTCACGTTACATCCTGTAGAATTTTGTGAACGCTTATTAAACATGCATTCTAAAGTCACCGACACCGGAAGGCGTATAAAGGGGAAAAGGGGTAAAGGAGGGGGGTGTGCTGGCGTTTAGGCTAGGTCAGACTAATGTGGGCTTTACTCCTGCTGTGATAAATGCAATGCAACAAGAGATTCATCTTCTACCTATCCGTTTGGGGAGATAGATAACTCTTTATTGTTCCACCACATAAAATTAATACAAAATTACACAAACCTACCTAACTTATACAGCGAGTGTCACAATGGGCGGCCTTATCACTAAAAGCGATCTCTCGGTCTCTCGATCGGGAGTAGAGGATTGATGTTTTTTTGTAATAATCTCTTTGTTATGACCTCATGATATTGATGCGATTTTGTCTCACTCGTATCTGCTTCACTTCTCGGTTCGCTTTGCTCATACCGGCTTCTTTTCGATTTCGAATACCGCTTAACGCTTATATCTTAACAGTTCTTAAGGGTTATTTAAATGTGTAACCTTCCCGATTATTCTGTTAAACGTTTGTTGACGTATGGAGTTCTTTATGGGGTTACATTCATATGGATGCGAAGGAAGTATTGAAGACGATAATTGGGAAGCATTGTTGATGTATTGTGAAAAGTTTTGGGGTTAACAACATCGTAAATAAAAGAATAACAAACTTTAAAAGTCTGTGAGTATTTTTTTTAAATTTTATAATCCTAGGTACCTTGCTTGGTTTAAAAATAAAAAGTCCATATAATATTGAACCTCGTCTAATTCAAAAGTAGTTACGCGACTGTAAAAAAAAATGCAATTTAAATCATTCGTAAGCCTGAAACCGCAATAATAGCAATTATATTTACAATCCACACAAATCGAAATATAATTTGACAAACGCACGCGATATATTCACCGAGCCGCCCGCATCACGCCCACACATGAACGAATAAACACACAGCCAACACTTTTGTGAATGAATAATTCCAATTAATATTATGAATATAATGTTGTACGTTTGTTTGAAAAGCTCACGTGCCGCCCCGGAGCAGCAAACTCATTGAAATTATTACGCCAGACGCTTTCGAGGAATTAACTAACTAGCCGTCCGGCTTCCCATCGCTACACAACAAAAGCATATTTAGTTATAAAAAAAAGTGAACTAGGGACTCGGTTGGTTGTTAGCGGTAAGGTCGATAATTGTTCTTACATTTGCTCTCACATATCTATAACAATGTACTGCTCAAAAATGTATAAGATCTTTTTAATAAAAGAGCAACCATGCACGGAGCTTCTTGCCCGTTCTTCTCCATACGAACGGCATGCCGAACGGGTGGGAAAGTTTTTGCTTAGAATTTTGTGTCATTTTTAACGATTACTAAGTACTATAATGGTTTACATGAATAAAAAAATACTACGGTAATATGTAGCACGAAAGGTGCGCATCACATCAATACTTGGACGCCAGAAGACGGTCGCCGCTGCCGTGGTATCTCGAAGCGTAGATGGTGCAATGATTGGATACCTTTCGCGTAATACGTGGACACAACAAGTCCTACACAGAAAAGAGTGGAGATGTTAATGGGAGGCCTTTGCTCAGCTGTGGGACATAAAATAGGCTTAAAAATGGTTGAACGCAGCCGCGGGTAAAACTGATGCGCGTTTTAATGCGCAAGCGCACGTGTACGCTTGACAACGCGTTCGTACACGTGCCAAATTCTCAGTGATTTGTATCATCTAATTGTGTCTACATTAAAAACACGAATGATATATTCATTTTAGTTTAAAATACTTTTTCCAGTTCCATATCTTACCACTAAGCGTAAAGATACAGTGTATTCAGTAACTATTTAAGTATACGAATAGTAAGATACAAAAGAGACACAAAATCACATTAACACAATAATAATATTTAGCGAACGGCGCCGTTCCCTTCGTAATGTTTATTTAAACCCGCCCTTGACCTAGTGTCGCTCATTAAAGCGAGATATACGAGGCAATATATAATATGACAGTAGAAAAGGAAAGACATATATATTTTGTCTGAGCGGAAGTGGTCGGCTCCCTTTCAAGTGGCGGATCGTAAATTAGGCGGATCGTTAACCGTGGACCGCGGGCAGGGTTGCCGCATAGAATATGTATCGCAGAGAGCTTGAGTCTGTTTTAGTATCCTAAGTAATTACATAACTATTTACTGATCAACATTTTATGTTATAGGTTTAGATAGGCTTATATTCTTCATGTAGTTAAGTGACTGTCGCCCTGTCAAATCTTCAGTAAGTTATTCTAAAAGCTAATCCGATCTTTTTATAATTGCCCAACACGAAATATTAATAAAACTTGACAACCCTAACCATTTCTTTATTTTGACTGCTTAATTATGACAAACAGCCAACCCTGGTCGCAATGACTGATATTACATTTTATACTTTACGAATTAGCAATCGATAAATCATTATATTATTTCAGTCATTAAATTATAATGTGATAAATAATGATTTATGACATATTTATTGTACCATCTGTACAAATTCGTGTGTTAGATTAAATTTAAAGTAAGTTGATTGAGTATCAATTAATGCAAAATTGTGTCATTGTCATAAAATAATATTAATTAGGGTGGCTATTTATCTTAACTACCTCATTCTTTCAAATCTTTCTGAAGTCACTCCAGTATGTCAAGTGCGAGATTATTCGTAAGCTCACCGTATACTTTATAGTCTATCGTATTTATACATTTTGTATGGAGAATAGAAAGGTTGAAATACCGTCCGCTAGAGGCGCTTTTCAATGCTCCGTACAAAATGTCTAAATACGGTAGACTATAAAGTATACAGTTAGCTCGCACTTTACGTGCTGATGCTTGGAAGGATGTGCAGAGCAGTTAAATACAACTAAACGGATTTGGTCATATACCTAAGTACGCTCCTAGCTATACTTACTTAGGTATACAAATTAATTGTTTATTTTTTATTTGTCTCTTTATTAATAAATAAATGCATTCATATGCTGTAGTCCCAAACAAAGAAAAATACGCCCCATATATGTTTAGTTTTCTGATAAATAAATACAGTCGAATTTTAGAATTTTGTGCACTGACACCTAGCGTTTTTACTTGTTAAATCTTATCCATCTTTAATATTAGCTGGTCTGTCCACATTTATCTAGGACACACTTCTGGAAATACTGATAAAATGCAGAGTAGGTGATGTCGTTGAGATGAAAAAAAACCAAACACAACATCAAAGAAAACATTTATATCAGTCAGTAAATATTAAAACAACATACATTATATGCATTAATGCATTATTAAAATATAATATCGAATAGAAATTTCTCGGAAATCGATGAGCAGTGCCCACGCGTCTCTTTGATCCTTTCATATGTTCTTGTAAAGCTTTTAAGAGCATATTTTCTTTTATCGAATATTATAAAAGGTGTAACAATAATAGTGTAAAATATTTGAACAGGGCCAGCAGTAGGTTATAAATATAGCATTATCAAAGAAAAAAAATTGCAAACTAATATTTAAGAAATTTAATTATAACACATTATTTTTCATCCAATCAATAAGTATATCATTGTTTATGTGTTGGAAATATACAACCTTTAGGTTGATAGTTTATGTCTTGAATGCAGTTTCGAATATGGAATAGAAGTTGATAGAACAAAATGAGCGAGTCCAACAAGAAATATGTTTTTTTTAATAAACGCAAGTATATTACAATAAAACATAATAATGTATGTATGGGAGTCGGTTTTGAGTCCAGAGACTCACGGAAACCTTTCTATAATTAAATGTTTTATACCTTATCAATTTGAAGATATTACTTTAATTTATTGCTGTTAGTTGCCCTACCCCTTGACGTAATACATTTAACATAGTACCCGTAACAAGAATACTTATCAAATGAAGAAACATAGATTCATTATAGGCAATTTATTTTCTCGACCAAACCTAAAATATGACGTGACGATAGCATAATAACAAATGATGCCAAACTGCCTACTGGTGAAAATACGATTTTTCTTTTCAAACAGAAATAACATTACTCCCAACATTTCATATTAAATCTTTGTCATCATTCACGTCCGGTTGGTTAAAGAGCCAAGCGGCCGTGAGGGAGGAGTTGAATCATCACAGAACAATAGCTATGCCTACTAAATATAATATTTCAAAGAATCTCTTAAAAACTAACGTGTAAATATTATCATTTAACACAAACACAGTTGTTGCGCAACACACGCTTTGCGACACAACTTGCCTTGAAGTGCGACTGGCCCATAAATTGTATGTAGCTCAGAGAAAATAGACTACTTGGAAATTCGTCATAAACAATAAAAGGTCGTCAACGTATACTGACCAAAATATGAAAACCTTGTGTCAGTTACATTTTAGCGTAGGTTTTAGGAGAGAGACTTGAGTGGGGTAATTTTAAAGCCAAATGGCTAATGTGTAGATATCTTTAAGCTTAATGAATAGCCGTTTCCTAGAATCATTTTCCATACATCTAATACCATGATGTGTGGATAAGTGCATCCAATATCAAGCGTAGACAAAATAAACTATCCTAATAATAGAAAATGTGTTGCTGTTACTCGTTACTCACGATGAGCCGCTTCATCGTATTTCTCTCAAAAAAATTAGTCATATTTGAACATAAATTAAACGGTCGGGAACACACCGGCTTTATTTAGGATCATAATTCAAATATGTTTCATCAGTTTCCTATACCAATTAGTTTATCTCGCGGCGCGTAGCGGCGCGCACGCCGGGTGCTCCGGCTGGATCGTCATCGTATGAACTCATAAATCTGTACCAGAAAATCTGACCTAATAATCTACTTTACGTTAATTCCTCAAAGATTATAGCCCAATAGTTACGAGGGCGGCGTCACTAGACTAGATGACTGCGCCGCGGCCGCCGGCATGGACACCGCACCAGTGCGTTCAATTAATATAAAATGAAACGAAGAAAACATGAGCCAAGCGTTGTCACTGCTCAAATTCATAAAAATACCAAAAAAGTTACACCAACGTGAGAGGACAATGGCGTGATGCGCTCGGGAACATTAACACTGCCAACATAAATAGTGCCTTACGTTATAATAGTGAATATTGGTGCTTTGAAACAATAATGATAGTGGGGACAGACACACGGACAATAAGAGCAAACGTTTAAAATGTTAGACGTTTTTCGCGGATTGAAGAATTTAATTAAGGTGAACTATGTACACATCGATTCGCCGGTATTCCGACTGCACTACTCGATCACTGTGATCCTGCTGATCTCGTTCAGCCTGATCGTGACCACGAGGCAGTACGTGGGCAACCCTATAGACTGCATACACACCAAGGACATACCCGAGGACGTGTTGAACACATACTGCTGGATACATTCCACGTACACGCTGAAGAGCTTCTTCAAGAAGAAGGTCGGCGTGGAGGTGCCGTACCCCGGCATCGGCAACAGCCGGGAGAACGGGAAGGAAGATATGAACGACAAGAAGATATACAAGTACTACCAATGGGTGTGCTTTTGCCTATTCCTGCAGGTGAGTTTTAGATAATCAGTAACAATACAAAAATGTGGGTAGTATCTGTCGTATAGTTGTCATAAACACGACACCTTGGTAGATAAATCTTGACAGGTTGTTGACAGATACGTGCTTTAACGATAGGTCTTCGGAATTTTGACGGTCAACACTGAAATTATTGCGGATTTCCCAAAGCTATTTCACAATTCACGAGATTCTTCTTTCTTTACGAAATAGATGCGATGAAATAAAATGGATATGAATATGGCCTCACCCACAACTTAACGGGTATTTTGCCAATGCCAAGTAATTAGTAGCAATAACACATTCAATAAATACACATTATAAATAAAATAATAGATGTGACATGATGATATGAAAATGGCGTGTCCCTAGATTGGACTACAGTTATAAATCACGATTGAGAGACTCGCGTTCGTATGTTGTTTCTTTAATCTTCGCTCTGACTTTTTATTTTTTCTGTGAGATAGCAAATTTAGAACCATTGTCTCTACACAGTGATGCGTAAAAGCATCGGTGCGCAAGTAAAACAAACAAACTATTATTAGTGCAACTGTGCTATGTGTATGTGTTGCGAGCCCCGCGCGCGACCCGTTTCACAATATAATATGTTTTTTATTATTTTTTTACCGTGTTAACGATCAGTTAAACCGGGTCGTTAACCAGGGAATCCGGAATATTTTCGGTAATTTATTGAGTGCATGTCCGTGCGTTTGTTTTTTATGTATTTTTGATAATATAAAAGTATTATAATTTATATATTTATATGTATTATAATAATTTATACCTAGAACTACAATGCAAATTAAAACTCGATACCCTCGAGTTCGCTCGTCACTCGCACGCATCGGGTTCTGCGCGAAGCGTTGTAATGTGGTCGCGTTATTTACGATGCATTGCGTGCTCAGAAATTAGATCATTAATTTGTAGCCCATGACTCTCAACATAAATTATTTCTATAATTTTAGTATAGGCATTATAACTTTTTCCCAGTGTTTTCGTTACCATGCCTCTAACACACTGTATAATAATCATTTACTTAATTGATGCTAAGAAAGAAGTCTGGTAGTGGCTTAGTTTGACAAAAAAATGTTGGGTATTTTTTAACCATGGTTAAGACAACTAAGATCTTAAATTATCTGATAAATCGGTGTAAATGCAATATAATATAACTACCCATTTGTTAAAAGGTTTAACTATTGGTGCTTTAGCTACGGATCAAGTTCAGTGGGCCTTAGATTAATGGTTGCTTATTGGGCGTTAACTATTAGTTAAGACGGTTAAATTACTCTTAATTTCTAAACACAAGCGTTATCTTTAAACATTAACCAACTTTATTAGGACAGAATGGATTATGAAGATAAGTTTTGTGTTGAAGCATTAGAAAGATTAGCGTGCCATGTCGCTGATTTGAAGGCCATCGGCTCTTACCACGGAGTACGAGCCTTAAGCCGTAACCTTCATAACTTGATTCCAAAGCAAGCGTTTTGCCAACTTGACCATCACTGCATTTCTTATGCGACCAACTTGACCATCACTGCATTTCTTATGCGACCAACTTGACCATCACTGCATTCTTATTCGGCCAACTTGACCATCACTGCATTTCTTATGCGACCAACTTGACCATCACTGCATTTCTTATGCGACCAACTTGACCATCACTGCATTCTTATTCGGCCAACTTGACCATCACTGCATTTCTTATGCGACCCACTTGACCATCACTGCATTCTTATTCGGCCAACTTGACCATCACTGCATTTCTTATGCGACCAACTTGACCATCACTGCATTCTTATTCGGCCAACTTGACCATCGCTGCATTCTTTACGAACTTACTTCTAATGAAAAATACGCGGTGTATGATAATCTTTGAGCATTGTTTTCATTGGGGCCGCTTTGTCTCCGTAGTGGTTAATCTATGCAAATATTAGCGTCGTGTCGCGAGCGCCGGCGCGGCTGCTGGGAACCCGGGATAAGTGCAGTTCCACTGTTGCGACTTTATGGGTGTCACCAAAATCGCAAAAAAACTAATGTTTTTTCAGTACAGATCTTTTGTGTTACCCTACTTTAATGATTATTCGGGATTTGTTTAAATCATGTCTCATTCACTCACACTTGTGTGTTGTACAGCAACTAAATTCGGTATTATTTTTTCTTGTTCTTATTCTACCAAATATTTCATATCGTGATTTAGTGCTTATCAAAATATAATGTATACGGCTATTCAGCGAGGAAATGCAGCCAGCATCTTGGCTAGCGCATGGCTACATTTTTTACACTTTTGTAAATATTAAGTAGGTAAGCTTTTCTATTGTCTTTTTAATTTATATTTGTTTTGTATACTGATGTACTTTTTATTTCTTAACTAAATCAAATATACATCCATATTTATGTCATCAATCAAATATTTTGTTGCCAATCGGACTGGCCGAAAGTGCGTTCTAGATTGATGGCCACCAAAATAGAATATTTGTTATTGACGTTCCATGCCTAATTACATATTCTCCCATGTCTTATGCTAACGATGCGTTCGCGAGCACGCGCTAATAAAACTTAACGAGATCCAATAATCACGACACCTCCATGATAATTTAATTATTAACTCCTACACCCATTTGGAATAACTAGGCTTAATTGAAAAAAAGAAGCTAGGTGGGTATAGTAATTTAATTATGATCATGGCACTCGTTTCTCATACTAAGCAGTATTGTTATCAAGAGATACTTATAAAATCATTTTGTTTCCCACACTAGCCGTTCACTGAGCCGCACTAAATCTCTCATTACCAGCTCATAAATAATATCTTCTACGAAAAATCGCTGCCCCGAAACCGCTCTTAAACGGATCATCAGAATAAAAACATTGTAGTATCGTCGCAGCTTAATATCGGCTGATTACTCGACGCGACATTACATTACCCCGACATTCGACCTAATTTACACATTATTAAGCTAAAAAATTGCGATGTTCATTTACGTCGAGGTCGAAGGTATTATTTGCTTTGTTTTTGATGTTTTCGAGTAAAAAGAGTTGATTACTTACCTACTCTAGGTGTCTGGGGAAATTAAAGGAATACGAGAAGGGCTGTGTTTGAGGAATTAGGTATAATTGAAGGGTTGTAATTCTAAAGAGTCCAAGTGCCAAAAAAAAAATCTATATTATTACAAAAATACGATCTATGTGCTAAGCCAAGCAAGTTTTTTTTGTTATATCTCTAAAAAATAAAATTGGCACTTAGACCCTTTAGACTTACAACCCTTCAATTATCATGGCTCTATTGTATGGTGAATTTTGTTCGTAAGCGTGTAGGATTTTTTCGTAATGTGCTGAATAATGTTGAAAAGATAAAATGGATTGAAACCGCTACACTGTGAGTTGGTGATTTTGGCACGCGCGTCTTTCTAAATAAAACAAAAGCCAGACTTCGTGTTCCGGTGCATTTCAGTCGGTTGTGAATCCTAATCTCGAGATGTAGGGGGAGGCCATATATCATGTCTTGCGTACAAACCCAATGTTTTGTAATCAGAAATGCGGTGAAGACGTTATGGGTCATGCAATTTAGGAGCGCGCGTTGATCTCATTTGCTCTGTTGGTATATTAAAATAAAGTTAGTTCCCTCTCAAGCAGAGTGTAAAGACTTTAAAAACTTCATTAGTGATGAAAGATTGTTCCGTCAATAAATGTGTAGTATTTAAAAGAACACTCTCATAATTTTTTTAATTCTTCGCGGGTTTCTTGTTTTTCCCGGAACATGCCGAGTGTCTGTGTTGGAAACCACTGTTACACACTGTACAGTGCTTTTCATTTAAATGTTGGTTATGTTAAAGTCAGCTCATTTCATTTGTGTGGCCTATACGGCATTCATTTTTTTCCGTAACTCTACAAACGGATCTTAACGCGACCAGCGGCAATAAACACACCGGGTCTTTTCTCTTGCAGTATGTTTTAATAAATAAATATCGCCAGACGAACACACCAACTATACGGTCCCACACTAAGCAACGCTTGTATTATGTGGGCCTGTGGTACTGTGGGACAGTGGGCGAACTCAATATATAATACTTATATAGATATTAAACATCCATGTCACGGGTACAAACATTCGCGCTCATCACTCAAAGCTTGTCCTACCAGGATTCGAACCCGGGATCCTCGGCGCAACCAACTGCGCTAATTAGGTCAATAATCGCCATATTATGTATGTTACAAAAAAAAATATTAGCTTTAGTGTGTCACCTTACTCGAGGTTACTCAAGTCATTGCGTTGGTTGTCCTTTAGATTACTTACTTAACATACAAAGGTGCTATACTCTAATTAAAACAAACTTATTACGTACACACCGGACAGAGAAGCGTGTCTGCACATAATTTAGTCCCGAAAGGGTTAATAAGCCTAGAGAATCTCGTAACATGGAGTCTCTCTCATCATAGCGTTACCGTGTAGCTGTTCTGCTGTAGTTACGGGGTCACGTTTCACAAATTACTTTCCTCATCAAATTTGAAACAAGTGTTTTGATAATGTTGATATGATATATTTGGAATATACCTAATGGATTGAGCGTATAGTTCTCGTGTTTAGATCTGGTGGACGTCTGGCCTGGATGTGATAGATATTCAGACAGACTTAAGAGCAGTCGCGGATGAAGTAGTTTTGCACCTATAAGGTATTTAGTAATGTTTAAATACGGCCACAATTTCATTTCTGTCCCATAATACAAGCGTTGCTTAGTGTGGTATCGTATATTTGGTTGGTGGCAACCAAATATATGCCAACCATATTATATGAGCTGGGCCAGGAAAACCATTTTAAATGAAATAGCTTTAGTTTAAACAAATGATTTCAAAGCATCTAATAGATGCAGCAGATTGTTTTATTTCCACAAAATGAGATCAATGCTTATCAAAATATATATTGAAATAAATAATACATAGTTTAATTCGACAAACCAATATATTAGGCTTATCCCACCGCTTTCGGATTCAGAGTTTAATCATCGGTAAGCGAACGTCGAACAAACAAACACACGAATATTTTTGTCGTAATTGTAAACATACTGACAATAATATAATCTGAAACAATAAATCGTGCGCTTGTGTAAACACACGCCGCGCCGCGATGAGCGCATGCGCGAAGAAAGTATAACTCGACCGAGTGCGCGGTGGATAAGTCAATCATACATTCGTGGTCCATTGGCAATCTGGAGTATATTTTTTTAATTTGGTTGTATATTTAACATTCCTAGCTGTATGTTTGTGTGTGAATTGTTGGTGCCTGGAATGCAATGGAGCGCAGTGACACTGTTTTGTTTTGAGCACGGCTACGGTTCAATCGTGAATGGAGTGAGAGGAGAATCTTGCTACTGTAGGTGATAAGAGTGCAAAAAAATGTTGTATTTTTAATATCCATTCATCGATTCCTTCCTAAAGAGAGTCCAGATACGTTGAAAATATTTTATCGCAGGCAGAGCTGTATATGTGGGGATTCTTGTGACTGCCAACCTTTTAAAAATTCTGTCGATAATTTCCAAAGTAGCATGTATATGTTTTTTGTGAACACACATAATTCTGAGGAACTTCCCACGCCCCGGCACAGATACGACTAATTTAAATTCGTGTTGCATCCTACTTATTTGCAAACTTTTAATTCTTTGATCTTGTTTTATTAGAAAAACTAAAAATGTCAGTTGCGCATCTGATGTTTATGTGTTCTTTGGTTTTGTCCGATTTAATTAAATCACCAATATTAGTCTGTTCATCATCATTGTCTTCTGCCCACATGATAATTAAACGTCTTGTATACGGTCCGGTCAATAACCTTATAAATTGGCTCAAGGGAATGCGGAGAAAACCTTACCTGTAACTGCATAAAAACCCTTCTTACTCAATGTGGTCTAGATCAAAACTACATTATTTTATTCTACACAAAACAACCAAGATGCCAGTCCGTTACGGTAAAACAACAAAAACATTGTTTTCAAGCAAGTAGGTATGTACCCAAATTTTAATTTTGGAAGAGAAGTGGACGGGCATCGTGTTACATGGATCCTTCGCCACAGAATGCTATAAGAAAAATAGGAACGCACAGCAATCTATGTCCTTTTTACAGTTTTGTCTTTGTCTATTCGGTGGTTGATACCTATAACCGTGTGTCTACACGGCTCTCCTGGCAACACAATACACTATAAACATCGGTATCACAAGGCTGGCAACACCCCAGGGATACCACCTAATCTAACCTAGTGCTCTTGCAATATTACAGTTTTGTTACATCAAAAGCTTTTACTCGTGATAATAAACAGACGCGATTGGTGGATCCTGAGGGTACCATCGATGTAAATGAATTTGAAGAGTCTTAATGGAAAGATTATGGACGGTATTATTAAGATTCTGGAAGCTTGAAGAACAAGCGTATGACGGGGGGGGGGGGGGGGGTCAGAGACTTTATTTATCTTAAAATTAGTACACAGGTACAAATGAATGTAAAAAAAACATGAATTATTTAATATCTCTTTTTTAAATGATACACAGAAAAATACAGCTTTTTTTATTCTAGCTTATATTAATATTACACTGTACACAATTATACACCGTGTAATTTGGCTCTTACATTATCTAGAGTAGTACTACATTAGACAATACTCAGGGTCATCATGTAATAGTTATAGGGTCCTATCACCCACTGCTCAGACCGGCCTGCGAGAGTAAATTGAGTGCGCGCATTTGCTTGTGTGTTTATGGATGTGTGTGTGAGCGTATAGCCTAAACACTCATAATCTGAATTAAAGAAATATACCTACATATACAGAGGGTATAGGGGATAATATACGTATGCTAAATCATTATCATATATTAGTGACTGATCTAGGATTATATATATGTTGACCATAGACAATAAATCATAAACTATCGCAAAGCAAGATTATTATAGATAGGTACAATAAAACATATAATTGCATTGTATCATATAAATATGACGTCGTTTAGATATATGATGATGTAATAGCCCCCTTACCTGCCCAATATAAGTAGGTACAGATAGCCAATGACAGAAAATTTCTTAAACACGAACGCATCCGAATTCTAAATACATTTCGGATGCATCCATCATCGACGTGTCGTGTGTGACACGCTGCACGCGCCCACTGACGCGCGTGATTTATGCTCTACACTGGCTATATGCTGTTAGTTGTTATTGCCTTCTACTGTTATTGACAGCTTTAAAAAAAAACAATTAAATACTTTTTAATTTTATAGGCGAAGTTATATAAGTGGATTGCAGCCAAATAATGTATTTGGTATGTATTGCGACTAATAGCTATAATATAATGTTAGTTTGATAACAACATGGTTTACCGATTTCAGATAAATATATAAAAATATAGCTGGAAATTTAAAACAAGGTCGTGTTAATTACACCATTAATAACTCAATAACGAGTGGACCGATTTTTATGATATTTAAATTTAAATTCGCGGCCTCCTTTTTAAATTGGGTCGGTCCGTCACAACATCAGAATAACATTAAACCAGGGAAAACTCACAAAAAAAACATAATTTTCTCATACATTTGATTCTATAGTGGTAAAAAATTCGCCGGTACAGCTAGGACCTGGATTGAAGTACTATCTTTGGTAATCAATATATAAATAAGGTTTAACAAAAAATTGTATAAAATATTTTAACAGTGCCACTAGTTTGAACAACAACAATCCAAAAGAAATAAATCAAATTATTCGACATTTAAAAAATTACACCCTGTGCTGAGCGCATTGCCAAATGCTAATGGATCGCCTTGTTTAAAAAAAAAACAAACATAATTTACAAAATTATTTTATACATCAACATGATCCATAAAACTTACTGATTCATCTGATAAAATATTTTACACTATTCTTGTTAAACCTTATATAGCTCCGCTTATGTAATAACAAAGTTAAGTAGATCTCACCAAATACGTAGTTCAAAAATTAAGCTCAAACCAACTCAGCCTATGTATACTATAAAAAATTAAGCTCAGCCCACACTGTCGTAGAGTTGAACAATGTGTTCATTGTAACTACACTGTTGTTCAACAATGGGAACACTAATAATAATTATTTATCGCTTCATTTGTATATTTTCGGCTGGCTAACTGTACGGCCTGTATTTCTTGCTGTATACTATGTTTCTAGTTTCAAACAACGGTATTGTAGTACAAAGTTATTAATTGCAACTATACTTACGGAAGTACAGACCTGAGTAGTTCAGTGACCCTGCCTTCTGCGCTGAGGGTTCCGGGTTCGAATTGTTTTTTTTAAAGAATTTGTGTGAGTACCTACACCTACAATCAACTTGGAAATTACTCCGACAGGGTATGAGTTTCATTAAATTTGTTAGTTAATATGAGTTTCATAACATGATTGTAATATTAATTTCATGATATCATTACATCAAGTGCGAGATTATTCGTAAGGAGGTCGGTCGGTCGGTATTCAAGACTTCCAATTCTCCACACAAAATGTCTAAATACGTACCCCCAAATTTATAGACAATTATAATGGAGTTATAACGAACTTTTCAGAGGAAAAAGTGTGTTATAATAGTTTTATAATCCATTATAACTTTCTATAAATTTGAGGGTTAGACTATAAAGTATACGGTTAGCTCACGAATAATGTCATGCTTGACGCTCTACACCTATCTACTAAAGCTAGGAAACAAACTTTTCTTAACTACTTACTTAAGGCAAGCCCGAACATAAAACCGAATTATCGTATGAAGACATTTCGTCGGTCAAAGGAATAAATCTGCGGTATTTATTGTCCAATACATTTTGTTTCAAGGTTCCGATTGGTTATTAAAAAGTCAATTTGTTGCAACCAATTACATTCTGCACAGTTTGGCGCGCATAGTGCAGTTTAACTGCCCCCAAATTAAACTATAGCGCTGTTAATGGCACCCATAATTCATAAGCGTTTTCGCGGTTTTCGCATTTCGTTTGTGGCCATGAAACTAGCGCCAAACGGGTCGCCTGTGCGTGATTTGTGGCACAATTCATAGAATACAAAGCACAAAAACATAGAGTCCAGGTTTCAATAAATCTAAAAATTCATAAAAAACCTTGTGTTATATTAGGGAATATCCTATTATTTTGGATATATCGAAATTAATCTACTTTTTTATTCATGTAGGCCAATAATCACTTATGAAGTCAGAAGATACCTACCGTACCAGTGAGGATATTATGTCGCGTGGCCGATGTTCCCAGAGTGACTCTCTTTATGTAATGAGTAGGAGGGGTTTTCATATCCTACTAGGGATTAAGCCCCCTTAAATACTGGATTTATAAATATGTTGTCGTTGCACAATAATAGCATCAGAGTCTGTATTGTCTTCTTATTCGCTCGTCTCTCATAACATGGTAGAGCTAGCGGCGTTGACCGCTCCCGGCAGGTGCCAAGTGAGTCAGAGTCGTGACCTTGGACCTGCCTGCCCATGCCCCATTGTGACACGCTAATTGGGGCAACATATATCACATTGCTCTACATGTTTTTTTTGCAAGTCTTCAGCGTTATTTTAATTTTAACTTCCACCTACGTTTTATTAGCTGCATTATATTACAGACACTTTCGGTGTTATAAGAAAATCTAGAGACCTTCTCTACATATCGGCTACAAAGAAAACATACGCAAATTGAGCACGCACGTCCAAACTTTGCCGATTGAGTTCAAGGCTACGCGTTTAATTTAAACTGAACGCAATCAGCAAGGTTTGGATGTAGAGTTCGTAATTTCGTCTACTTACTACGTAAATTGGCATGATTTTGTAGCTTAGAAATATTGTTGGCGGCACTGGTCTATACTTTTATCTTAGTCTGTGCATAATGGCAAGTGAGTTGAGGTTGTTCAACAAGTAGCTCGGAATCTATTCACGCATGGGCGACGCGACGTTGACGCCAAGTCACTCGCGCGGCAAGATAATGCCTAACTTCTTGCCAAAGGATAGCGAGATGCGGCCGCTATACGCTAGAGCAGTGTGGTTATAACATAAAAAAAAAGTTTTCACAAAGATATTGTCACAATTTTGGTATGATAATTACGACTACTTCCTAAAATTAGACATAATTAAAAATTATATAGTCTCATTTGAAATGTTAGTATGCAGTAATTGTTTGTCGGTAAAACTTAATCCCTCTTTAGTTAACAGCACAACGCTTCTATATTGGTAAACCTTGTCAACGTTTTTGACGGGATCATAAATTAAGAGCCATTTTTTTTGCTTGCCGATAACATTAAGACTATACTTAGGCCATATTATGGCTATACGATTTGACATTTACAAAGTTCACACATTGATTTCTTATATTTACGCGAATACTACACATTGAATAAAACTATTTTTAAGGATTTTATCGCGTTTATTTTTCGTTTTTACGTTCCCCGTTAAAAAATAGTTTTATTCAATTGACAAAGTTATTAAACTTTAGTCTGGTATTTGTAAATATGAGACATTCCCGGACTAAGTGTTTCGCGACCTGTACAAAGCTGTCGTCCCAGGAGCAGGTAGTTCGCTTGATGCAATGAAGTACTGAACTATTTGTTAATATTGTGTTAATACAATGTTTTATCTGCTCTTACAAGTTTGGAGGCAGCACTCTCTCGGATAATTCCAATGATGAAGCTTTAAAAATTGCTAAAATAAAATCTAAATTTGTAGAAGAAGTTATTAATGTTTGCATAAAGGATCATAAAAATACAAACGTAATGAGGATGTCTTGTATATTCCCTTATCGAGTTTATTATCTTTAAAACCTTTTTGTCTCAACACCCTGTGAGATGTCTAATGATACTGCGGCTGATGTAGAGTGTTGTTTCTTAAAGGCGTGCGATAAAGGAAATACATAGAGCCCCGTAGCAGTCTTCATGTTTGCGGCACTCTTGATCGCGCCGTCAGCAGTTCAGCCCAATATATTAACATTGTATAAGCTTTGCTTGGCGGCTGTTTCCTGTGTCTTACTTCATGTATTATTATAGTTTAAAATCGATATATGATGACGTCATAAATAGCGAAATAAAGCCTGTAGCGGCGGTTCGCGGAACCTCACCGAGTTGGCAAGATTGAGAGCAATAAATAGATTACATTGCAAGCTGTAGTGTGTAAACACTTATTCGCGCTGTTTGAGTACGCCATTCAATTATGATGCAGCAGTACTTGCAGATACTTGTCTATAATGTTATATATTTATGTAGTTTAAAATACACGATGAAAAAGTAATCTTTATTCGTTATGGGATAATGGGAAGAGTCCACTTCGAACATAAACATTATCATTATCTAGTTATCTATAACATTATCTAGTTTTAGGGGCCTAAGTCAAGGAATTCCCATCCTAATTTATAACGAAGACCCAACTATTATTTACACTCTCAATAGGGCAACCTCTCGAAAATAGGGTACCTATTATATATTATGTATAATGAAAAGTCCTTATAACCAGGAATCTCTTAAAACCAATAATAATATTGTTACACATGAACTAGCCAAACTTTATGATAAACTAGCTACGCCCGGCGGTGTTACCCGCGATAAAAAGTATGAAAAATTAAAACATCTATCCCACGGGAACCATACATTTTACCGGGATAAAAAGTAGCCTATGTGCTATTCCAGACTATAATCTATCTCTGTGCCAAATTTCATCCAGATCCGTTCAGCCGTTCGGGCGTGAAAGAGTAACAAACATCCATCCATCTATCCATCCATCCAAACTTTCACATTTATAATATTAGTATAGATAATAGTAGGTCGGCGATGCTGTGGGTCGGCTGTAGGTACTCCGAGCTCACGATGCATGTCTATCAGCGGGCGCGCATCTCAGCCCGGCCGGCCTGCCACCAGTAATAGCTGATGCCCATAAACCAGCGCTTTACGACGCCGTCTAGCCGACTCGATTTATTAGCTCGGCTAGGGCTGCCACACTTGTAATAACCCTCACATTTGTGAAGACTTGTAACATTTGACTTGACAATAAGCATTGGGTTGTACGTAATGGAATATAGATGTACTGTACATAAACTATTTAATGTAATTTATATGTAGGTAAATCTTTTTGTAAGTATTTTTTTCCTATTTAGATAAATTTATTACTCTCAATAATTACAAAGAAAATAACTTAATGTTTTACAAACTGAAGATGTAAATTAAGAAAGTAAATTATACAAAATAAGTATAAATTAAAAACATAATAGAAAAGCTTAACTACTCACCCCCGAATTTATAGACGTTTTATAACTTTATCATAAGTCATATAGTACTGCGCAAAGCAAAAATATTGTGCGCAGGATTATGTGACGTTTAATAAAGTTATAAAACGTCTACAAATTCGAGGATTAATATTTACAAAAAGTGTAAAAAATTTGGCCCATGCCGTAGCGTACCCAAATAAATAAATAATCTAAAAATATAAGTAGGTATATTTACCGCGTTTCTTGTGACAACGGATTTAAGGTTACCTAAAAATATATATAATTATCTAACCATAGTCTCACATGCGTCTGTATGTCACCCTATTACAAATAACGTAAGTATAACCGTTTGTACATGCGCTAATCACGGGATTAGATTAGATTATTAGATTTACTATTTAGATGTAAACTCGTATCGTGGACACTGTTTCAAACTGAACATTGTTTGGCAGCCCTATTATTGTTTTCCCATATGTATTATTGCAATTGCATTTACAACTTAGCAATAACGCTCCGCGAAGGTCCGGAGCGCGGCTCGCGATATAGATCCGTCTACCGCGCCATTTCTATCTTTTACCGCCCTATTTGTAGTATGATTCACTTTTATTAGCGCTTATCTGATTCACAGTTCACAATCTGTGATTTTGAACCGTTTTTCGACTTACAAGATGTGGTAGGTACTATCTGATCGGAGCAGTTAGACATTGGCATTAAAATATTTTTTTAATTTTGCAACACAGTTTCTTTTCTTGGTACTCACAAGTGACACCAATGTTCTAACTGTGCCTTAGACTCGGACACCCATTGGGCAATTATTTTATACAGAAATGACTGCTATTAAATGTTTATAATATGGAATTAAACATCTTTCCAGGCAATGCTGTTCTACGCGCCCCGCTGGCTGTGGAAGTCATGGGAGGGCGGCAAGATCCGCGCCCTCATGATGGACCTGGACGTGGGCGTGTGCACCGAGATCGAGAAGAAGACCAAGAAGAAGCTGATCCTCGATTATCTGTGGGAGAACCTGCGGTACCACAACTGGTGGGCGTACCGGTATTATCTGTGCGAGGGGCTCGCTCTTGTCAATGTTATAGGTGAGTTGAGATCTTTAAAAGAGCTTCTTAGTTAGAACATACTTATAAAATTGATTTCTTAAATTTACGCGAATACTGCATATTGAAATAAAACGAAGGCACCATTGCAAGACCTCAAGACAATGTGAGCACTTGCTGCGTAGATCGGACCGCAAGCAACAACTAAATATGAAGGTATCCTAGTTCCAACTATGACACTAGGACGTCTAACTCCTCAATCCTTCCGTGACAATAGTTGCTATAAGCAGCCGAAACATCGGGAAAGTAAAAAACATAAAATAAACGCGACAAAACGTCAAGAATATCTTATATGCGTCCAATCTATAATCTCTAATACCCAAAGGTATCTTAACAGATTCCATCGCCCTTATATTGTATGATGAAAACCCTTATAACATATACTTATTTATTAGGCAATACTTTTATGTAGATACTCAAATGATATTTGTGGAATTTCAATAGAAACCACTAAACATATAGTGCATACCAATACATAGTTAGTAGGTACCAAAATTAAATCAGCTACAATCTTTTATTTGTATACAATATTGTTTTCATGTAGCAACATCAGCAAGTTGCCTAGACAAATATAAATTCTAATCTCATATCTATCCAGTTCAATACATTTTATAGCACTGTGTGCACACGTTAACAGTGACGCGACATAAACTGCGCCGCTGTGAACCCAACCTTATGTCGCTCCAATACAATACGTTATGATTAACACGCGGAACGGACTGACAGTTGTATGTTGTTGATGGTTAAACGGTATATGATTATTCTCGTATTGTCGTTAAATGCTAAAAATCTTGACGGCGAACGATTTCGTTACAGAGCCCATTGCCTTGTGATCTTTTCATAATCGGGGACATTAATAGTCTTTAATAGTCTTTCTAACCCACCTTTAGGTAATCATAGACATACTAAAAGTCCATGATTGAATCGTTAGACGACCGTCTTGTTTAGAAATTCGTATCATAACAAACCTTACGCCTACCATGGTACAATAATATGCTACGCTGTATTCTCCTCACGTGACAGCTAGGACACGTGACCAATCACGTGTCCTAGGGTGTATATTGTGCGTCCTACCTCTTATGATGTATGATGTGTCTTGGTCCACGCCAAGACTCCATCATTGACCATCTTCAAACCATGAGCGGTATTAATTCTATTGCGGATGTCAACGTTAATCGTGATATAGTCTTGGAACATCATGGGAATAGAATGCTTGGCGTAGCTATTATTATATCATGGTGCCTACGAAGTAGATCAGTAAGTTCCTGACTCAAGAGTTGCCGGTAAGCACAGGTGTGGCTTGGCCCTTAAAGAAAGTTTTATGATAAAAATCGGAGGGGGTGCGTTGTTGTGCGTATCAGGCTTGTAGTGCTACGCCGCCCACATGCTGTGTCCTCTACGCGCATACTTTGTATTCAGAGGTCGCACTGCGACAGATGGCTCACTGATATATCGGTTAAAGCATGTTTAGGGATTGCTCGGGGTACGAAGTGAGCGGCCGATCCGCTATATTGCGTTACATAAATCATATAATTCGGCGTAATAATATGTTTGTTTAAACCTACGAAGGAATTTGTAGTGTGGTGTAGGAAGTTCGGAGCCATAGATATGTGGGTGCGGGCTTCGTAGTCTTCGTAGCTCGGTACTACGCTCGTAGATGAAGAAATACGCTATACTCACGATCAAACCTGAAAATGTCAACACCCGAAATCGATTCATCAAATCTCCACCGATCGAAAGGACGAATTAATGTAAAAATATTTTTTTTTTTTGCCTGATGTGTATAGGATTATCATGATGTTACGTCTACATGAAAATTAACTTAATATGAAAAAAAAAAATTCAACTGGTGTATCGTGTCGGGTATAGAAGTTTTTTTTATTGGTATCGGTGAGATAGTCCCATTTTTTACATCTAGTATTAGTGACTGTAATGAGAAGATACAGAGCCATCTCCTTCATTAAATTAAAAAAAAACAATGCAAGAACTCATCTGTAATATAATCGTCGTTTAAAGTCCGGATAGAGAACTCGGATATTCTACTCATGTAGTTCCAAGAAGAAATTAAATCCCGATCTCCGCTGATCTAGTGGCCGGACGTGCGCAACAAATGCGTGGACATCGCTATTTCCGGTCGCGTTCCACTTACACTGGTTTTTTGTGTTATTAGAAACGACCGGAAGTGACCGGAAACCAAACACCCGTATTCTAACTTTGAAAGTATGAAAACTCAGCTTTTATTTAAATATCGGTAGCATTTCGGTCATATTTTTGTCATCCATACAAATTAGGATTGTCATACCATTTGAAGATATTTATTAAAAAATATTTGTACGATTGAACAAGTGCCTATTTAATTACCGCGACATCGCTGTGTCGCGAGTTAGGTAGTAACTTTTGTTTGTTCAATACACAAAACAAAACATTATACCTAATCGAGGAATGCTATTTCATCCAAGCTCATTATAATGGTAATGCAACTTCTAGGGCAAATGTTCCTGATGAACCGGTTCTTCGACGGCGAGTTCATGACCTTCGGACTCGACGTGATCGCGTACATGGAATCCGACCAGGAGGACCGCGTTGACCCCATGATATACATATTCCCAAGGTAAGAGGATCCATCCATGTTCCAATTTATCGATATAATAACTAATCTCAGATTATTTGAAATCAGCATTTTTAAAAATATTTCTTTTAATCAACGCAAGTTACATGAATGATAAAAAAATTAATCTTAATAAGATTAAGAATTTCTGGCATCCGATCAGGGCCCTAAGTCTGCTAACACAATCGATTCATAATCGAACAGCAACCGCATAGTAACTGTCACTTCTGACAGATATCTCAAACAATATCTGTCAAAAGTGACAGTTACTATGCGCTTGCTGTTCGATTATGAATCGATTGTGTTAGCAGACTTGGGGCCCAGAATTTCATTCTGGAAAATTGGGCTCCTAATTATCAATATATTGTACAGTACACGAACAATGATGAATTAAGAAATAGTCTGCTATTAACAGACGTTGCATCTTCATTCCAGGATGGTAAAATGCACGCTCTTCAACAAGTTCGGCTCATCGGGCGAGGTGGAGCGCCACGACGCGCTGTGCATCCTGCCGCTGAACGTGGTCAACGAGAAGATCTACATCTTCCTCTGGTTCTGGTTCGTCATCCTCGGGATCCTGACCTTCATCACCCTCGTATACCGAGTCGTCATCATCTTCTCGCCGCGCATGCGCGTCTACATGATGCGCATGCGATTCCGACTCGTGCGCCGCGACAACGTCGACACTATAGTGCGGCGCAGCAAGATGGGCGACTGGTACCTACTATACATACTCGGGGAGAACCTGGACTCCATTATATTCAGGGACATTATGAACGAGTTCGCGAACAAGTTGAACCACAACTACCAGCTCCACATTCATGGTGTCCCGGACGCGTGACCTCCGGTGCCCGGGTGGGTGTTCCACACGTGACTGACGTCGCTGCAGCGCGACATGGACCCGCCCGTCTGAACGCTACGATGCGTCGAGCGTGCGTTCGCTGAGAACAACGTTCGGTGTACAGTAAACGCAACAACAGCGGGCCGAGCCGGTCGCCCTGCGGCACCCCTCGCATGTTCTCGAATTCTGGACAATAGTAACGAGTGCAAAGACTACTTTTATCGATACTTTATAATCGGAATCGTAACTGTGCAATTCTAAACATGCAATAATAGTTAGTACTTAATCTTTAAGAACGTGATCTCAGGACGAACCCTATCGAAGGCCTTGTAATAGTCAAGATCTACGGCTATCCCGTTATAGTACCAGTAGTTTATACTTTTTAGAACTATTTTACTCCTAGTTTCGCCGCTCGTAGTGATCGTTAATTGCTTTTTATTTCTATTTTAGCTGTCGTTATAATATTAAGTACACGGTGAGCACACAATACACAGTTTTATACGTATCACTCGCCAAGGATTTGACAGACCAACTCAAAGCAATAATTAACGCATTGTAGGTAGTAGTACATGAATATTAACTAGATGAGAGTAAGATGTTCTTTAGGAGAATCGGGGTTGCCTACTATTCATTAGCAGGTGACCATGTGACACGTTATTGATATACCTACATGATGTAGCTTGTGCGTGTCAAAAGACATACTATTATTTTACGTTGAAAGCATTTGCATAACGAACGAATTCCTGAACCTTTGAAACGCCAGTAACAGATGCTGAAGTTTTACAACTTGGATTAGGTGTGCTTAATAAAAGTTGCTATTCCTTTCCAATGTGGCGTCTGAAAAGGTTTTAAAACAAACCACACTGCCGTAAAATTAACGAACAATGTTTGATATGTTTTTATGATTATCTATGTAACTGTTAACATTGTAAAACGGAGCGAATGAACTCTCATTTTTTATCAATTGATGGAGACTCTTATTTGATTTATTGCATGGGATCAATTGGATGTTACCATAATCAAAATTTGAACACCCAAATTCATACAAGTCAAATCTACAATGGCATTACAATTAGTATTTTTTGTAAATGCATCATAATTCCATTGTAAAAGTATTGTAACTCTCTATTAATTAGATGGTATGTAGCGCTACACGTTTACAGTTTGACTGCTATTGCTGCTACACAACTCAAGAAGTGTATGTGACAAACATATAATTTTGGCTTGAATGTTATTTTATATTAGTGAGTATATTAAAGCATCTAAATTCTGATGATTTGATCCTGATTGACTGTAAAAAATACATCAATCTACAATGTTGTTGCTCGGCCTTAAATGATGTACCTAAATAGCTGTTAAACTGTACGAATGTAGGTGTTATTAAAGGAAAAAGGTGGCAGACAACGATTTGTGTTTGTAAGAACTAATATTTTGGAAATAACATCGAGATTGTTGAAATGCTGATCTTTAAAGATTCAGATCAATTAGAATGATCATAGATTTTCGATTAAAATAATTTTAGGATGTTTTTCCTTTCAAATATCTTTGTTGAAAAGTGTATATAAATGTACATCGTCCTGGGCCCCAGGTCTACTAACACAATCGATTCATAATCGAACAGCGACCGTATAGTAACTAAGACTTTTGACAGATATCCCATACAATATATGATATAAATGACAGTTACTATGCGGTTGCTGTTCGATTATGAATCGATTGTGTTAGCAGACTTGGGGCTCTGAAATGAATTATTTGAAGATCGCGTTTTAGGGACACCTACTTATTTGTAAATGTGAGATGGATTGTCTATATTGTTAAAATGTAAACTGTCTGTATTTACGTTTGCTGATATTATTTAAACCTTCGACGACGGCTTTGTAACGATTTTATTGTGTAACGTTCCTGGCACCCGTATGAGAGGCATAAAAATGGACGTATTAATAATAATTACAATTCATTTATGATTAAAATCAATATGTGATACGCTCATATGTTTATGGAAGTCTAATAAAAAGAACGTCAATGAATGAATGGTAGAAGCTATGGAATTGAAAAAAATACAGAAAGATATGTGTCAATATCGATATGAGTGCATATTCTTTTTATTGTATTATTGTAGGCACCTACCTATGTTCTAAATTGGGTACACAGCCTACCTGTAACAATACCATGCAATACGTTAGGTATATATCCATTTAGCTCCGCAATGCTGTCCATAGACTTGTTAGATAAGCAGACAGCACACGGCGTAAGCTAAAAGTAAAGCCTAAAAAACTGGTCTACCATTTAAACAACATGCTAGACCAGAGTTTTTTTAGGATTCACATTTATCGTACGCCGTGTGTTGTCTGAATATTCTAATAAGTCTGTGTATCAATGTATGTGTTTAAATACGGGTGCACACTTCAACACAACTTAGTAAACTTATGCCAAAAAAATGTGCCAAAAATATTATTTATTGCGACGGAAGGTGTTATGCAGGAGATGAGAGTTACCATGGGAGATATCGAATAAATAATTTTAAAAACTTTCTTTTATTTATTTTATCCCACAACATTTATTTATTTATATATTTTATCTACCATATATGATGATATTGACCTCGCAAGTCTAGCCTGAAGGAGTAGTAGCCAGTAGTAATAACTACACCTGTAATCTTGTTAGAGGGAGAACACAACACATATTGACCGCAGCGCACCATTTCTTTAGCATAGCAACAATAATTTGGGCATAAACCTGTTTAATTTTATTTTTTAATTATTTATAAAACTCGGCTCACTACATGGCGCCCCGTCTAGAGTCATGTCCTTGACATTACGAATAATGATCGCGATGCAAATATCCGTGCATCAGCATAAAATTAATATTTTATGTATTATTACATTCGTTTTCAAAAAAATATTGGGCGCTAGTAAAATTCCAGTAATATAAATTCGCGCGACTAAATTATATGAGATCAAATATCATTGATCTACAGTGATTTCTAATATATGTTATTAGTCCACAAGTTAGCCAATCATGAGGTTGTAAGTATTTCACGCGGCTTAAAAAAATGGTTCTGGTCCTAGCTATGACGTAAGGTTTTGACTATTAGTTCGAATAAAGCAAGAAATAAGGGAACGTAAAGCAATTTCTAAAGAAAAACAACTTGTTTTACTGCGATACCTGCGCTACATCTGGACAGTGTAGTGACGTCCTTGTGCTGTAAGGATGTCACAGCGAGTCACGATGCTCCGGGGAGCGGTCGTGGTGTGCGCGCTGGCCATCGTCGGCGCCGGCGCAGCGCACTTCAGCAGCCCGCACGAACAGAAACCGGACAAGTTTAGTGAGTGAACTAAAATTTATGTCATCCGTGTTCATTTTTTAATAAAAATAATAATGTCCCATGTCCCCGCGCAAGCCTTCCAAAGATCCGGGTATATCCGGGTATAGACATAATAATAATAATACCAGCCCTTTTAATGTCCCACTGTTGGGCACGGGCCTCCGCGGGTTACATATTTATATATTTATATATAGGGATGCATATTTTTAATAGTAGGTAGGTAATAATAGACTTGGTACGGGCTGGACCACGGACATGGTCCGCTCCGTACCAACCGTCCGTACCGTATTGTTAACGGACTACTTTCTAGCCGAACAGATTTAGTACCGGAAACCTTTTTAAAAAAAGAGCAACCATGGAGTTTCTTGCCCGTTCTTCTCCATAGGAACGCCATTCCGAACGGGTGGTAGAGTAGTAGCATAGTATTTTGTAACTTTTGACGATTCATAAGTACTGTACTTAATGGTCTACGTGAATAAAAAATATTCTGATTCTGATTCTATTTATAATATTAACCCCCTACGTAAAGCGAGGGATGTTATAAGTAAAGCCTTTGTGAGTCTGTGTATGGTATCGTAGCTTCTGCACCGATGGACCGATTCCAATGCGTTATTTTTTTTATTTGAAGACCGGTTTATTCGGGTTTGTTTTAGCTATGTTTGACAAAAGTCCGTTCAGATATTTAAAGCCTTACACTTAGTTATCTTAGGGATCTCCTACAACTGTTTTAAGTAAATTATGAATCGCCCCGTCGACGCATTATACGTAACTACAACACGACAACGATTAGGTATGATTTTGAAATTGTAAGTACAATATCAAGCAGACAACATATGCCTTAAACTAGTGATTTTATGTCATGCCTTGTCTGCCGCTGCAATGCACAATATTATCGTTTTGCAGAGGACGTCGAGGGTTGCTACATTAGCGCATTAGACAAGGTTTTGCCCAAAGGAGAGACAGAAGCCTCCACGGAGTGCACCCTGTACAGTTGCGAAGACCAGTGGTACGATTCCTTTACGTAAGTGTTCTGAATCTTACCACGCATCTACAAATTGGCCCAGCCTAGGACAGAGCAGAGTCTGACGATATGAGATAGGATACAGAGAGAGAGATAGGATAGAAAGAAACGAGATAGACGTCTCCGCCAGCGATAGCCAGCCGAGACGAAAGACACATTGGTGTTGGCCTTTGTTTGGCTTAGCTTGCCCAACGTCCGGCTGCAACAGGAGTCACCCGCAATCCTGCACTGCGAATTTGTATTCATGTGTTCAATCACGGTTTATATGTATAATTGAATAAGCATAGGCCGTTGTGCAACCTGATAATTTCAATGACCATCTTTTCAGTACCCGATGCATTTTTAAATTCTCTAGGTACCTCCCTACCTACATACTTATTATTTTTAAAATGTTATTATTCTTCTTCGTTTTTTTATTTTATTGCAAACCAGATATTACCCGCTAATTTAAAAAAAAACTATTAACAATAGACTCTTAATTTTCTTCGTAGGGACCGGTTCTATAAAGCCCTTGGCCCATATTTAGCCCGCTGAGTTTCTTGCCGGATCTTCTCAGTTGAAGTTAGGTTAGGCTACGTTCCGATCTGGTTGTAGAGTTTAGAAAAAAAGACCAATTGACCATTTGTAAGTGCCCCTGTATGCCTATACGAAATAAAGGATTTGACTTTGACACGCGTCAGCTATTCGAGATGTTCGGCAGGTACTTTATTTTTTTTCAGGTTGAAAACCGAACGCAAAACTATTTTAATACCATATTTCAGATGCTTGCTGGTAGCTGGCGAGCCGCCTTGCAAAACTGTGACAGACGCAAGCAAACCTTATCCCGACTGCTGCCCGAGGGTCGAATGTCCTGAACCTGAGACCACAGAGAAGTAACTCAAAATTTTTCTACTTTTATTATCCTCGATCCTCATTTTTTTAAACCATAGATCACTAACAGCCTGTAGGTGTGAAAAAAGTATGGTCTCGCTTGTATTTGCACACTATTATGCCAATAAAGACCTGTGTCAGAAATTAGATTCAAAACATATTATAACGTAGCCTTACCAACCTAAGGAAATGTGAGATTGGTAAATAAAACTAATCATATAGAAAAATAATTGTAATATATTTGGAAATAAATTAACACGTGGATTTATTAGGTTTACCAAACAGGTTAATTTATAGTTTTATTATAGTACCTATCAATTGTATAACAAAATCTTAAGCTAAGACTCACTTAAAAACCTTAAAACCGATAAATAAATATGACAAAAATCCGCAATAGCGAAAATTGGTAAGACTCCCAATATGTTGAGCAAACCTTTACGTACAATATTATGAATAAATGAACACTGACCAGTCAGATCTGATGTTAGACTCGCTCAGATCAAAGTCCCTAGTTGGGCTAAGAAACATTATCGCTAGTTACCACAACCATGCGCGTGCGCAAGTTGCATGACGCCAGGCTACAAAATCATAACGTACTGTTTACTTACCAAACCCAAGTAGTTATTGTAAAATTACTATAAAACGACAAATACAAAAGCGTTTTTCGACATATACATAATAAGATCGCATAGGTAGATACCCGCTGGTAAGCACGCTCCACACCTTCCGATCCTAATTATCGGATGCAATCGGACAATGTGTAGGTCAATCGGACGTCCTAAATTGATAGGTGTGGCGCCTATAAGAGGCTCTTTTCATACACTTGCATATCACATTTTTTGCGCCATACCTACCAGCTGATTACAAAATCGGATGGTGTTGTAGCGAGCTCTTCAACCTCGTCATAAGTTACACAGATGGCCCTGCAGACGCATTCAGAACAATTGACAATTCTCCATACAATCCTGAAACACGCTATTAGTTTTCTGATCGTATGGAGATTTGTCAATGAAAATCACGTTGGGGTCACCAATTTTAGCGGAAAAGGGAAGATCTTCTGAAGATGCGGCTGCCTATACCCCAACGGTTACTGTCGGGATCTTGTATATATCTTACGTGCTCCGAAAACTCATAGCGCGTTTCAGGAGTGTATGGAGAATTGTCAATTGTTCTGAATGCGTCTGCAGTGCCATCTGTGTAGCTTGTTGCGAGGTTGAAGAGCTCGCTACAGTGTGTTTTATTTAACTTAATTAGGTCGTGACCCGGAATAATAGAATCAATCATCATGAAGTTTCAGTAAACCCACACAGTGCAGTGGTTTTTGTGTAACTCGCAATTTCTGCACCAGCTATGTTCATAATCCTTCTTTAGTTTTCTATACAAGCCACACATACACAACATCTATTACAAAATTTAAGGCCATACATTCCAGTCCTTCCGTCTCGTGTTCTTGCATGTGTTGCAACTATGAAAATCTTGCCATATCTATCAATATTGTATATACATATATATAGAAAAGATGGACCGATTAGATTTTCTGAATTTGTCTCCGCCTACAAATAGCAGAATAATGATTAAAACATGGGAAAAGAACACTAACAATAATAATAAAGATAATTCAGTTTCTCATACACTTGATTCTGAGGCGGTACGGAGTTCGACGAGACAACTAGTATAAAATGAAAAGTAAATAGATATTACCTACTAAACAAAATGAGGAAAAGGAAAATTAAATCATAGTCGAACAAAAATAGTAAAAAAATGTATATTTCAATTTCTCATCCCGCAGACGTCAGTCGTTGACAGATAAATAATATTTTGTCAATAACACACAGGGAAACTGAGTAAAAAATCCCAAACACGATTTGATATTAAGTCAAATCATAGATTTTCGGCTTTTTTACCCGACACAAATAACAATAGAAGTAGTATTTGTTTCTATAAATAATCTTAAAAACAACAAAAAGTTGTGGAGTATATTAATACATAAAAATAATGTTTAAACCAAATGTACATGCTAAAAACTTAAAAATAACATAACTAACTACATGATATGCATTATACAATGTTTTTTTTAATGTCTTTTGATAATGTCAAATGGGGCAGCAGTCGACTCATGGCCGCTGACCATTTTTTTTTAAGGAAAATGTAATGAAACCACCTTCCTGTACGTACAAGTCACATGATATAAAATGAGCAAAGATGACCGCACTGCGCACGCCTAATTGTATAAATTGGGCATGCGCGGAGCCGCTATCTTTGCTCTTTCAATTTGATGCCACGTATATTTAGGGGCATGTTACAGTATCATATAGCTTAGAAGATCTAGAATCCTTTATTTGATCTTAGTCAAACTATACGAAAATGAGGGAAACAATAAATGTTATATGCCCCGGTCAGTCATCCATCTTTTATGTGAAGTGTCTGTGGGTCGACCTAATGGTACATTATAGAGGCTTCCGAACGGTAGTGGCCAAACGCATGCGCGCTCTGTTAATGTGTGAACAGAGCAGCCATCCATAACATGGACAGTTTTTTTTTTACAAGGTTTTTTTTGTAATAGATAATTTTGGATTCGCGCCTGCCGACCGTCTCTTTTTTGAGCAATGGTCATTCGCATCTTAACGTAGATTTATAAAAAGTTGTTCAATTTTATCATCGTCTTAATCCTAGTTCATCTATATAAAATGTAGGTATACATTCGAATCATTGTTTTCTGGTCATATCTTGCAATTAAAACGACCGGAGACACGAGATAAACTTAGCATAAAACAATATAAATGGCAGTTACGTGTTTTATCCATTAAAATGATTCTATAAATCGTCGTTCTATGAAGATAAAAATTGTTGTCGTCCAGACAGAAATAAATTATTTACCAAATATTCATTCACCTATGTCATATTTATGAGAAAATTCAGATCAAAATTATAAAATACAATATAGTCTTGAGATTTCTAATAATAGGTGAGTTTTTATTGTAATATTCGAGTCATAGATCTTTATTTAAACAATAATTGCAAAATTCGTTGAATAAGGTGTAACAATAGTGTAAAATATTTCAACAAGGAGACACAACAAGAAATCAATCAAATTATAAGACATTTCAGAAATGACACCCGTACCTACTGAGAGTACGGCCGAAAGCTTATCCTTCGTCTTATTTAAAAAAAAAACAATTTATACAATCATTTTATACATCACTGTGATCTATATAACTTAATATATTATTGTATAATTCATCTGTTGAAATATTTTACATTATTTTTGTTACACCTTATATTTTCAATGTACACACGCATAATTGCAGTGTTTGATCTGACCTTTTGCTTTCGTCTATAAAATAATAATGTTGATACTATCACGAACAGTCTATACGATTTGTCCGTATTGTAAATGCGTTTCCTAATCTAAACGTTGTTGGCAAATTCATAGAGCTGTTTTAACGCTAAATTGGTTTCAGTTTGTGACGATATAATGGCTAATCTCACTCATAACGATAGTTGATTTTAGTTATTCTTAGTCGAGTTGGTATCAGTGGTTTCTTTGACTCTACTAAGAAATAGTCTAATTAATTCACGAGTCCCATGTAAGTAGTAAACTCGGGAATTAGCCGTCTAATTTTGCTAGAAAGATACAATGCAGATAGTCCAGATCTACTCAATACCGAATTAAATTTAATCTTGTATATGGTTGCAGATAAGACAATTTTGTGTCGAAATAAATGCATTTCTTATTGCCAAGGCAAAGGACTATAATACTAAAATGTCTTTAATTTTATCAAGCTGCCTATTTAACTAGACCTTAGTAAGACTAAAACGATTGAACATAGAACCGTCAACTCGATGTAGTCAGTACTTAAGGTAGAGCAATTGAGTTAAGAAATTGATACGATATTTACTTCTCGAACTGTAGCGGGAAGGAACAGGTGTAATATAATCTGCGATTGACTATCCTGAGTTAGTGAACTCACTGAGCTCAGTCGGACTACGTATGGCTCGTCGCAGCGTCACGCCGCCACGTCACAACATAATGGGAACATCGCGGTGACGCCGCGTGCCGACGCATCGTAGCATTAGAGCGTCGGTGTGTCACAGCATCGTCGCGTAGTAGCGTCACGGCGTAGCGTCGTAGCGTCGCAGCGTCACGCCGAGAGCACGGCGACGCTGGGCGGGCGCGGCGCTCGTCACGCGCGAGGGGCGGGCTTCTCGCCCAAGCGTTTGGCTAACTCCGATATCAACTCCCTGTAAACATATAATTACTGTTAAGATATAATTATTATTTTGACGACCTGATTAGCGCAGTGGGTAGCGACTCTGCCTTCTGCACAGAGGGTCCCGGGTTCGAATCTTGATATAAGGACAAACTTTGTGTGATGAGCACGAATCTTTGTAGTCGAGTCAGGGATACTTAGTATCTATATACTAAGTTCGCCTTCAGGCCATTGTACGGTACTCATAATACAAGCGCTGCTTAGTGTGGGACCGTATAGTTGGTGGTTGGTATCAAAAATAAGAGGGCGGCAAATTTGAAATCCGCACCGGGTGCTAATGACCTATGCTACGCCACTGTTTCGTGTGTTGTGTCTCACTCGCCTGTATATGAGCGGGTCCATGTTCCTCGCGAGCATGTAGAGCAGCCACCAGTCGCCGACGTCGGTGCGGCGCGACACCGCCGCCGCCGTCTCCATCGCCAGCGAGCGCGAGCGCGCGTGCAGCAGCCGCGGCCGCACCGACGGCACGAATATTATCACCAACCTGGAACATGACAATCGATCGTTTGAGAACGCGAACATAATCATTTTGTTCTGAACGCACCTGATTTGATCGCGTCCTGACTCTCGGAGTTTATCCAGGTTTATCAATTTTTAGCGCCCTCTTTAAACTCGCCACAAGATACACAGATGGCGCTGCAGACGACAATTCAGAACAAACAAATTATGAATATCGCCTGCAGCGCCATCTGTGTAACTTGTAACGAGGTTGACGAGGTCGCTACACAAGCTCAATCCCTGATGACTTCGGCTCGCCAAGGAACACCATGTCAGTCTCAGAAATACATAGTAACTGCCTAATCGGTGCAGCTCAGACGGTGTTATCATAACTAGCGCGGCGCGTGTTAACATCACCTCATCACATCACGGGCCGGCACTTGTCGCCCTGTTTGCGCTGATAAGGCACATTCTGTTGTACATAAACCTGGATTGTTGCATATATTTTTTCTTGTAAGCCACTTATTAAGTGGGCATGAGTAGATGTAGATGTTGGTACTTTATTGTCTCAACCAGGCAATTTATGTTAGCAATCATCGTCCGCTATCACAATCGACACCGTAACCAATGATAATGGCAGTTGAATTGTAATTGTCAGTTTTAACAGATATACCCTCCACTCACCGAACCCGGCCTGGTGGCAAATCCAACATCTACTCGAAAATCTATAGCAGTTTTATTTTATCAATTTACAATGGTATTGTGTGTCCGTATTTCTTCTGAAAAACATCCTTTTAAACTGTGTAAAACTTATATAATTTTGAGGGTTACTATAATAATGATAGCCCTTTCAATGTCCCACTGTGGAGCGCGCACGGGCCTCCCCTCAACGCGAGGGGGAACGCCATAGTTCACCATGCAAGTCCAATTGACGGACAGTCGCCGCCGCCGGGCGGGTGGGTTTCTCTCAGACATGCAGGTTTCCTCACGATGTTATCCTTCACCGTTACTTCCACTGTGCTACAGGGGTTAGTATATGTATAGTTAAATTAATTGATTCACTGACCTGTATATAATGAGCAGCGCGAGCACTACAGCCAATATGATGTACCAGAACCACAGGAAGATGTAGGTCTTCTCGTTGACGATGTTCAGCGGCAGGATGCACAGCGCGTCGTGCGTCTGGATGCTGCCGGACGCGCCGAACTTGTGGAACGTGCACTTGGTCATCCGCGGGAACACGTAGATCATTGGATCGAATCTGGTAACGTTGAACGGTTATTTATATATACTGCTCATACCATCAGGCCCGTATTCCCCGAAGAGATATTGTTCTGCCTGATGTTCTTTTTTGCACTATTCTGATTGATATTGATTGGTGATGATTTTTCGGTCCCATTGTAGGAATAATAAGGGTATCTATATTTTTTTGTGTCTTTAAAAACCAGTAATAATGAATGGCCATTCGTCCCATTGAAATGGCATTCATAACGGATGGTAGCATCTTACCTTAATCTAAGTTAGTGACATATCACACGCCTTCGCCATAATATGATTATCATTACAAAAGAAATTCGCACAGGAGCATGAGGCAAGCGTGGCCAGCCAATCGGCACCTCGCGATGTTTGTGAGTACGCGGCCTAACTTAACACCATCCATTACACTACGTCGAAGATTTAATAGTTTGGAGTTCAGTTACCTATCGTCCTGCGGCACCTCGCTGTACCCCAGCACTCTTGTGCCGTACGAGAAGAACTCTCCGTCGAAGAAGCTGTCCATCATCCACAGCTGCAGGACGATGTTCACCAGGCAGAGCAATTCGCAGCCCCAGTATCGCAGCGCGTATAGCTTGTGCATCTGCAAAGAGTAAAAAACATGTATAATGTACTGCTTAGGAACTAGATTCGAGCGATCGGAACTGGGCCGGCGCTACCATAGGGCGAATGAAGCGGCCACTTCAGGCGCTAATTCTCAGGGGGCGCTGCAGTGAAGCAAATTAGACTGAGACTTTACAATATTGTCATGGTCTATAGTCTCTTGTTCTATGGGGACGCCGTAAACCGAGCTCGCTTCATCTTTAAATTGCCTCGGGTTAGCACTTCATCGGAATCATCCCCGTTTTACTGAGATGAACCTCGTCATTAAATATGCGTGGAATGCCTGACTGAGCAGCTGCACGAACCTATGATAAATTGCATAAACTACGTTAGGCTTAAAGTTTGTTGAATAATCATTTAGTTCGTCACGAATAAAGAAAGAAGAAATATCGCCATACGAACACACCAACTATACGGTCCCACTTTAAGCTTAACGCTTGTGTTATGGGTACCGTACAATGGACTGAGGGCGAACTCAGTATATAATACTTATATACATATTAAACATCCATGACTCGGGTACAAACATTCGTGTCCATCACACAAAGCTTGTCTCCCTACCAGGATTCGAACCCGGGACCCGCAGAAAGCAGAGTCACTACCACTGCGCTAATCAAGCCGTCAACAAAAAGTAAAAAAAAGTATAAAGTTATTGGGCTTTATTCTTTTCTCAATTAGGTTCAAATTTATCAATCTAAGGGACAACACAGAGAAAGTATGACGTCAATTCCATCCTCGTAGAATACATGCTACAATTAATAGCTTTATAAGGGCTAATAGGGGGTTATATATCCAGCTGTATGGTTTTTTTTTAATTTATCATTATCAGTAGTTCGCTATCATTTAGACACCAGCATTTTGTTGCTGCTAGTGTATACAAACATATAGCAATAGAAACTTTATTAGGATGTCATGTAGGGGTACATATGTAGTTGGACCTTTACACCACTTCCCAAGGCCTCTCCGCACAATAGCCTCTTCACCGCAATATAACGTATTCCACATCTAGATTATGCAGCAAGTGAGATACCTCTATTGGTGCGTCATATTAAAATTCCTGGCAAGTGAACAACCGCTTAATGACGGAGACGAAGGATCGCCCCTGACAGATATAATTGAATGCACTTTGTGAGATGCATCAGTGGTCGGTATCATGTATGATGGTATATTGTTTACATACCAACCAGAGGACGAGGAGAGGAGGAGGAGGAGGAGGAGGAGGAGGAGGAGGAGAGGTCGTCAGTCTCTACAATAATAATCACTAACATAACAACCGCGAGTTGTCATAAATTAGTATCATATTACATAAATTATTAATTTTAATTGATGCTGATTTCGTATTCTACGTAAGGTCGAACTATTACATAATCTGTGGTAAGGTGACCATACTACTTCGACCAAGTAGGTATTTAAAAAACCTTCCTATCAAGTTGCCTCTGGAGGCGACAAATCGTAGCATGTTGTATCCCAAAAATCCTTACTCACCAATATTCTTAATTGTTCGGTTCATCGACATTTTATATGTCGTAATCTCAAAAACCACTCTACCGAATGGGATAATCCTCTCGTGTATTGAGAGCGATCGTACGTCATTACGTCATTTTATCGAGGACGATTAGTGTGTAATAGGCAATAAGTGTGTTAGGGTAAAAAGTACCTTATCAGTTTAGATAGAGTGGAAATTATTGTTGTTACTAAAGCGTCAACTCACCGACGTACCTATGTCTGGCTTGTTTTGAGCTACGGGCGCTCAGAATTGGTCGTTGACCCAGGCCCAGGAGCCCGAACTCAAGGTTAAATCTTGGAAACACAGGATCAGCCAGGGTTGCATACACCATGCTGCGTTCCAAACTGGCATCATAGAGATGGGTACCCAGCACAATATCCCAAAATTAAAATTGCAATAAAGAAGTTTTTCGGGCAAATCAGTGTTTGGACGTACGCGCGTACTTTTCACTACATTTCATAAAAACGATCATTACTTCGGATCTAGGTCAGCTAAAGTGAGAATGGATGGGTCTAGCAGCATGAACCCAGACAGGTTACACAGGTGAGCCCAGACAGGGCCAAGATGGTAACCAGGGAACAGGAGGCGTCGCGGTAGGACTAGGAAGACTTAATTTTCTTTAATTTACTTCTTTAATATTAGAACGAGACAGCCAAGGACCATGATCAACTAAAATTAGTGCAGACCTTTGTCCAGCAGTGGGACAAACAAGGTGAAATCAAAGATAATTAAATTAAAAACTTTCAACGAGACGTGGTACTTCTCAGTTCTATGAGTCAAATCACGGATGGTGGATTTTATATAACGCACAAATTAAATAAAGGGGTACTGAACAAAAGACGCAAGTCGCATGAATGTATGTGTGCGTGAGTGCGTTTAACTCTGGCTAAAGAACATTTGGGCTGTAGAGTCACGTAGGCCTTCGCTTGGGAAGACGCCTACGTGCATGACCTCACCGGACGGTTTGAGCACATTTCTAATAGCTACGCTGTGCGATACTGATCTGTGGCTTTTGTAATTGAAGGGTTGTAATTCTAAAGGGCCCAAGTGCCAAAAAAAATTATATTATTACAAAAATACGATCTATGTGCCAAGCCAAGCAACTTTTTGTTGTGATATCTCAAAAAATTAAATTGGCACTTAGACCCTTTAGACTTACAACCCTTCAATTGGCATGGAGCTTATGCGAGGCATCTACCGAAGAAAAGAAGGTGACAGCTCCCCCCCCCCCCCAATGTTAGCAAGACAAAAATAAGCCAAATGTCAGCTATTACTTTTATTGTCTCGTCTCTTGCCCAGGGTATACTGGGGTCTTGTAGACCTGGGTCCAATACGTATAGAGACCCAAGAAGTTAATAAAATTACCTGATATCGTCAACAGCTCTTTGTGACGTGCGTCAAATTAAAATTAGAAACTGATAGAGATTCCGAGAGCTACTTAATTTTACGCCTTATACGTATGAAATGTGAGGTCGTGTACGTCACTCACGATATGTCTTAAACTTAAAAATACTTGAGTAGCGTTCCATATTTCTTGGTAAGTATAACCTCCACTTAACAACTAATAGCTCTATTGGGTATCAAAGAGTCTCTTTCATGCGTACCGCTGATCTGCTCGTGTGGCCCAATGTTTGGGTTATCAGCCGGTATCACGATCTATGCTTGTCTCTATTTACAAACCCACCTCTGTTACTGGACCGCCGAGTTAACAACGAACGCATGATGTGGAACGTTCGACTTTAAAGTGTTTGTCTTAGGGTTGTCCCTTCGTTTTGTATTGACGCGTGCCCCAAACCTTGACCGTATATACGGTTTAACAATAATAGTGTAAAATATTTTAATAGGTCCATTGGTAGGCTATAAAGGTCACATTCTCGAAAAAAGAACGAATTATTTAAATTTAAAAAATAACACTATTACTAAGTGCGCGGTGAAGCAGTACTGTCTCGGCTTCTCACAGAAAAATCAAACGCTGTCTACATATATATTTTATACATAAACGTGATTGTTATCATTTACTTGTTATCCCCTTAAAATATTTTACTCTATTTTTGTTAAACCTTATATACTTAAACATGTACATAACTTAGCATTCTGTTTTTCTACAATAGCCATTGATTTACGAGACGTGCAGCCAATCTTTACAGCGTTTCAATGCGCAGCCTTTATGGCGGTTAATATAAAGCCCACTGTTCGTAGTAAACAATTATTGCGGGTTTATTTTACACAAACTCTTTATATGCGACAACCCTAAGGTACAACATAATTACATAGCCGACATACGGTTCTCTGTTTGCAGAATAACGTTCATCAGTTATTGGAGATATAACGAGATAAGCGCGCCGATAATGTCAACAAACGGTATCTGTGTTAATGCGAACATTATTCAAAATTCTCGACCACATGCCGAGTGGAATTTATTTAACAACAAGATATCTTTAAGAGTCTTTTTAATCTCAATAATCATTTACAGATTACAGTAAATTACAGTGGTACATATCAAAGTATTATGCATGTTATAAGAAATCATAATTATTTATCTTTGCCTGGTAACCTATGATAAACACAGACTTATTAGAATACTAGCTGTCCCGGCGGAATTCGTACCGCCTCAGAATCAAATGAACGAGAAAATGAATTATCTTGATTATGTTTTTTTTTAGAATATTTCCCATGTTTTATAGTTAATCTGCTATTCAGGGCGAAGACAAATTAAAAAAAAATCATACATCAAAAAAATCAGCCCAACCGTTATTGAGTTATAAATGGTATAACTAACACGAATTTGATTTATATATATACAGATTAAGTATGTGACGATAAAACGACTCACGACGAATCGTGAAATCATGACGAATCAGGAGGAGAGTTCTGAAAAAAAATTAGACTTTTTTATAACGTCCACGTGAGCGATTAATTGTATAGATAGCCCGTCAATGAAACATCCTGTTTTGTAGCCAGTATTCAGGAACATCGCTTCAGTTCCCATAAATAGTGCTGATGATTCAGCCAGGATAGTGCGTGCTCCCCGTAATTCAATATTTTTACGACATCGCCCGAGATATGCATATCTGACAGACAAAGACGCTTGATAAGCATGTACAAATCGGAAGTGATGAATATTCCACGCATTTGCATTGTGTTAAGGAACAAAGCACATGTTTACAGTACTTTGATCATTAAGAACTGGAAGATTTGCTGCTGCACGACAATGCACTATTGGATACATTATTGACTGATCACCTTAAGAACATGTTCGCATGAAAATACTAAGCTCTAGCACAACGGCTTACTACGGCCCCGTACTTATACCGTTCAAAGGAACATTTTCTTAAGTGAGCATGGAGTAATTCCCTGATTACTCAGGATACATAATATATTTAAAAACATAATGAAAGTATGGGCATTTTTATACTATTATATGTCTCTCGCCACACGGGCTATACCCGGATATTATTATTCTTTGTACGATAGTGATTATAAATCGTAGACAAAATGTACAAGGGAGAGGCGCCACCGAGGGGCTGATCGGCAGATGTTAAGCCATGTGAGCACCTGGCTCTGCCACACCGATAAGGGGTGCTATACACATTGTCGGGGTCAGCATGTTCCGTTCGGCAAGTATAATCGGGTCGGTTTTGTTTTTCAATACAACTGCGTACCCCCACAAGTGTATAGCCTGCCGAACACTGATAATAGTAACAGTGGTAGAGATGGTTTTTTTTATCAACATGTACAGAGATTCATAATATTAACTTGATGTGATAAGCTTACTGTATTACCTCCTCCCTCCTCCCCCCCTCCTCCTGTATTACTCCTCTTTCAGAAGAGATAGTTAAAATTACTAAGCGAACTAAGTGAATGACCCTTGTGCACTTTTCGGATTACAAAAAAAATATGGTAAATTAACGAAACATCGTAGAGAAATCTCAATATCCATGAAAATAACAGAAGAACAAGCTTATCACATCTAACTATATTCTGAACTAAATCACGTGTTTTGAAGGCACAAACTCCTGAGTTGGGATGAGTACCTTTAAATGCCATTCTTGATATCCAATAAGTCTTCATATGGTTACAACCATCAAGTACTTACACTGCGCGGTGCCTGTGTGTGGTAATGTCATCACGGTGGCTTGTATTTATAACAGCACGTTAGCACCGTGATTGACGGTCTCATGTGTGTCAATGCAACAATGGTACGTAGCTACACGACACCATGGCATTATGGGATCCGCTTGCATGTTCATTTTATACGGATGGAATCATTCCGAGTTGCGTCGTTTCGATTTATAAGGCCAGTTATAATACCTAAGTTTGTATTTTTTTTTTTTTATACATTATAGGCAAGTATTTGATCTCGATCTCACCTGATGGTAAGTGACGATGAGATCTACGATGGAGCATACTTACCTAGGTAGGAAGGCGGCAGTAGATCGAGACGCTACATTCACTAGGCACATGCAGCGCAACTAATCTGACCCGCCATCCATGAATGGCAACACCGAACATCATGCCGAAACACGGCTAGGCCGCTTGGCGACATGGCTTTGTTCAGTGGGTGGTGACTAACCTACCACCAGTAGAGTTGTCACCTGGTTGGCACCACCCAGGGTCACGTGTAGGGTATCTCGAGGGTACTTAATTCTCCTACGGACGAAGGTGACTCGACCCCTAATCCTACCTAACCTACCTAACCTATTCAATTTGATATACAAAAATAACAGGCGTACTCAAACTAGTCTTTTGCACGCCCATATTTGACCAATGGCAAATCGTCTTCTAGGCCTGGCCTCATGGCCACGGCCTAAGTCCCTTAACCTAAAATTCTGTCCCTATCTTTATTTTTTTTACGAAATGAAATGCGATGAAATAAAATGGATATCCAAATGGCCTCACCCACAACTCAGCGGGTATTTTGCCAATGTCAAGTAATTAATAGCAATAAAACATTCAATAAATACACATTATAAATATAATAATGGATGTGACATGATGAAATGAAAATGGCGTTCCATTCTGTCCGTTTATTGAAAATTACATTGTAATTGTCATATTTGAGTGTCGTCGGTCCTCTTCCACACTGACATTGCGATTGTACGGTGTTTAAAAGTACTTAAGTCACAGATTATGTAACAGTTCTAAGTTATTAGTGATTGGTACATTTTATTTACTACTGCTTTTAATTACGCTGTGATGTTATGAACATTTTATAGAATACGGGAACATTGACCCCTAAGCTGATTTCCAATTGAAAGGGATAGAGCTATGCGAAAGTATGCGAAGGAATAAGACACTGTCACCTAACAATATTGTTTCTTTAGTTCCGTCGCTCTGAATCGAGCGGCAGATCATGTGTAAATATAAAAAAAACATACTTGTCGACGTCTAGAGTAGTCATAAAAAACACTGTACTTAATTACATTGAGTATTACCTGTGGTATTACATAAAGCGGTCATCGCCCTCTACATACCTAGTCATTATATCATAGTTACAGCCGATGTGTCTGTCCGATGATTTGCGATCGATCTTGATCGCAAAAAGTCACAATGGATGCCGAGAAATGGCAAGCAAAAAATTAAATGTGAAATGGCTAGTTTATTTTGGGCTATTGTTTCTGGGTTTTGTAGACACATACTACCACGGTCGTTTTTTCCCAGGGATAGGCAGAGGTACAGACATACCGTTGATGTTGTTAAATGCCCCATCTCAATATATTAGGGGGTGTCTTTTGAGATTTAGCGGGTACATACTGTTACTTAGAAATTATGAAATATTGTTAATAGAAGCTGAGAATATGTCAGGGAAACGGACTCATAAATCTGCAGCTGACAATCGCGATTGTACCTATTGGTTACGTAAGACCTTTATAACGAAGGACTATAAGGTATAGGGAAAGGATGCTGATAAGGAAATACCTATAGTAAACACAAGTTGCGGTCACAGGTTTCCTGAAATAAGCTTATGACGACTTTCAAAACTTCATTCAACGAGTTACCAAAAAGTTCCTTTATCACAAATCATCATAAGATCGAATATCATTTGCATATCATATATGATGTTATTATTTTCGACATTTCTTATTAATATGGCCGACATAACATTCATTCCAAACGACCAACTCAGTTTTTGCGATAGTTATTACGTTACAAGGAACTGGTAAACGCTCAGATTACTGTGAGTATATACATATACCTCCTTTGACCATCGCGTCTGGTGGCCAGATGTGCTCGCCCCAAGCCAAGTTTTTGCACACATCCTTAAAAAATAAAATAAAATGGTACATTCGAATTTGAATCTTAAAGCACTAAATGATCAAGATCTATTATCGGTTGATAATAATAATTGCTCTAAAGAAAGTCGACGACCGCTTTTAAATTCAAATTCAAAAGATGTCGGGCAGGAAATTAAACTCGACGAAGTAAATGTCAGTCCATTGGGATTTTAATACAGGAATTGGTCTCAACAATCACATGTGTTTTCAATAGACAAGCAATCATAGTTTTCTGTTTAATAAAAGTTTAATTTATTGCTATACAATACTGTCTACAGTTGATATCGATTCTCAGTCATTCCCAATTTTCGCAATGATTAGTTGAATTCGTAAAAGACCTGAGGAAATTGAAATTAACCTAATTTAATGGGTAAAATAAACGTTCCCGATGTTTCAAAACAACATAAAATAAACGCTTAAATAAACGTTTTATTTTAATGTGTAGTATTCGCTTAAATATAAAAAAATCATTAAAGACCTGAGGAAACATAAAAAGCACTTCTCTTATGGCGTTTATAAAGTACCCCACTTGTGACGAATCCACGCCACGTGTCCGATGACGATAATGCTCTGCGGGGGCGCGGTGATTGCCTGTTTGCTTGCCATCATTGCCCCGGATATACGAGGGACGAGGGCTCACTTTGTGTGTACGTGGGTAGCCACGGGTAGTCATAAATCACAAGCGACTCTATGCCCCTACGAGAGTCGCTTGTGATTGTGCGTTGTGTGTCATGCAATAATAAGTGCTAAAATAGAGTTCACTCTTCTAGAACTTCAGAATGGCAAGATGAATAATTTCCGATTTTAGGGTAGACTACATCTATACATATAAATAAAATTGGAGTGTCTGTTTGTAATATTAAAATAACCGCTTTTTACTAAGTGCATTTGGATGTATACACGTTACCTATACCGAAACAACATTTTTTACAATTTTTGTCTGTCTGTCTGTTTGTTCCGGCTAATCTCTGAAATGGCTGGACCGATTTTGACGGGACTTTCACTGGCAGATAGCTGATGTAACAAGGAGTAACTTAGGCTACTTTTATTTTAGAAAAAAAAATAGGATCTCACGAAAAAAAATTAAAACCAATGTTGCAGCGCAGCGCCTGATTAAGTTTGATAGCAACAACCTGCAATGCGTCCCGCGGGCTCAGAATGGGCGAGCAGGCTGTTGTCAACGGTTGTCTTTGTTAAATACCACGCGGACGAAGTCGCGGGCAACAGCTAGTTACTAATATAACTGAATAAAGAAATATTTAATCCATGCAAAAAGTATGTACGAGTATCTAACGAAACTGGATGATATATTTTTTGTATTTTAATAAAGAAGATATCTAATATAAATCTATATAAAAGTTACAACTTTTTAAAAGTACAGAATGGACCCAACGATATCAGACAAAATGATAGTTAATGACCCTCTATAGAACTCAGTTTCGTATGATCCATATTTAAAAAGACACCTGCACATAAAGCTAAATAAGATGGCAACCTCAACCTATAAAATATATTGAAAAGCAGTGCCAACACATTTCATTATTATTATGGCTCTAGATCATACAAATTAAGCGTTATCGTTTATAACACAGAATGCACATTTCGACCAGCTGCACCATCTGCGACCATGTCAAGGCGAGCTCGAGGCAAACATGGCTCCGCAAACTGGTCGTGTCTGTCTGGCTCTGAACGTGGCCTTGCGGTTTACTTTATCTTGGGTGTGGACTGGTTAGACGCCGGTCCGACCTTAGGGACACTGGTTTCTAAAGATGCATTAAGTTAGATGCGAAGTTAGTTCAGACGCTTTGTGCTGTGTCGCCGCCCACAGTTACATAGTTTATTACGGTACAACTACGTATCACATACCGTCTACATACTTTGATTATAATCTTGATTATACTATAGCTAAGTGTTCTACTGAACCACAATTTGACTCCTTCCACATTTATGTCAGGATTTTTAAAATCCACAAAGCGACTATTAATGCTTAAATTTGATGTGTCATTCACATATTAACCAGAAGTCGGGGCGGATTTACCACTGTAGCGACCGCTTCAACTGCGCCACAAGCTACAGAGATGGCGCTGCAGACGACATTGAGAACAATTAACAATTCTCCATACAATCCTGCAACGCGCTATGAGAGTTTTTGGAGCACGTAACATATATACATGATCCCGACAATAACCTTTGGGGCATAGCAGCCGCACCGCCAGGCATACCACCCGCCTGGCTGGAAGATCGTCCCTTTTCATACAAACATTACACCAACATTGAACAAGTTTAGAAATAAATGCACCTTTTCAAACAACCATTTTAAATTTAAATTTCAGTAGCAGACATCCATTTCACAAATCACACTGACATACTCAGTTTTTACGACTGAACCACTTCACTAGTACTAAAACTCCCGTATACCCAATACCATGGTGACCAAATATGTCCACTTATGCGTCGCTTGGGGCCTCGTGAGCCATACAAATTGGGTTCTTGAACGGTAGCTAGCGACAAGTCTAAAGTACTGTTATCACAAAAGCGGTTCCTGTCGGTAAAACTTGTCAGAGACCCAAAAAGACTGCCGCTGTAGTGAATTCGAAAGTTTGCGATAACTTATGTAGCTAATAGCTGTAATAGTGTAATGCAGCTTGATATTCTGCTAGAAATCTGTGAGAAAAGCTAAAATTGTGATTTATTTTCAGTACGTTTAGAAATATGGATTAGACACTAAAATACAGAATTAAACATTTTTTTTGCAGCTTACACTAATTTCATATATACAAAGTTGCTATTTTATACAACAATCTACTAGTAGGTAATATCGAGATAAATATTAAAGGCTCAATTTAAAAAAATATTGAACGTTAAAGACGCCGCCGTCGCAAGACATTACGCTAGAGTAAGTATAGCCGTACGAAAATGACTTAAGGTTGGCAGACAGTTATGGCCCCGATAGTACATAAAACTAGGTCAATAACCTACATCTCGAATACCTGAAAATAAGGTAAACAGTCCCCTATGCGACTGACATACATATTTAGCATAACAGTGTATAAATAAACCATTCATTACTGGTTATATGCACAGGTGAGTAAAGACAAGAGACCTAGTGAATGAGAGGAGTGCACACTTGAGTGGGCACGTGGCTCCTGAAAGGCTTACTATAAATGTTTGTTGCCGCATCACGGAAATACAGAACGTATTTAGTTTATGAATAGAGTATAATGTAGAATAGCACATGGTTCGGTTAACCCTAAAAGTACACTGGGTGGCAATAAACATAGCCATCTCATCGAAAGTTATCCTCGTTTTCAATGGCAGGCTCTCTTATCTCAATGTCACTGGCAGTAGCCCAATAAATTATAAAAACAAAGTAATGCTTCCATAAGAACGTCATTACCGAAGTTACCGAATATGCTAATGATTTCGCGTTGAACAAGGTTACCCACATAATTTAACAATTCATTTATAGAACAAAGGTACTGGGAAATGTAAATAAAAATATACATCACAAGGAAGTACTTATGCAAAATCTAACTAAACACCTTGTACATAATTTAAACATCTGTGACTAATTCAGAACGAGCGTCACGGTGATGACTAAGAATTTGCATTACCTATTATTATAAACCCGAAAGTGTGTTGATCTCCCGTGGAACGAATTAAAATATTTATGGCGGGAACTACTTTAACACATACAAAAACATACATTTCAATGTGCATACTGCCAACAATTACCGAAATTTAATATCACCAAGTAAATTTCGTGGAGCATTTCAATTTATAGGTATACTTAAATGGACAGACCGGAAAATCAGACCCCCTTTTTTAAATTTATCACATTCGAGTCAAGTGTCTACATAACTTCTCAGAAAAATATAATTATTATGAGACACAAAACTTCCTTGGATATGTCCTGATGCCGTGACTCACGTTTTGCAGAAAATGATGCAATTCGCCGTCAGTTATACGATTATACAGCTTTGGGATTCCCGAACTTGACTTGAATCGAGACATGTAGACGGGAAATATAATTTCCTAATTGAATATTCGATCGATTAGGGCCACCAGGTAAATGGTTCAATTGTAAGAACGATGGTTACATGAGAAGCTTCTCAACTGAACCATACTAATCTTCTTCTTCCTTCGAGTCGATGGCCCAAATGTTCCCCCCTAAACGGTTCTACTGGACCAGTATTTTGCCACACTTATGGGTCTGTCGGTGCCTATCATGAGATGCCGTGAACAAGTAGTCGGGCAAGCAAAACAAGATATCAGATGATGTTGACTCAATGCAATCTCCGTATCAGATTTTATATGCAAAGATGTCAGACTACAAGAACTGACAGACTACAGAATGTGAAGCCTGCAAAAGGAATACTTCTAGTCTGCGACTACAATATTAGTTTTTAAAAATGTTACACCCATCCCCAATAATTATAGCCTAACGTATTATAATATTCCCGAATCATTACCGTCTGTGTTTTCAACTCATTGCACGCTCATATCCTTAACTAACTTCTGCCAGCGGTTCCGCCCGCGGTACATAGTCTATACCACTATGATGTAACATAGCCTATAGGGATGTAGCTTCCTATCAGTGAAAGAATTTTCAGAATCGGATCAGATCCGAAGATTACCCCCCCTAGATCCAAACTCACGCACTAACAAACATTGCCTCTAATATAAGTATAGATATGTAATTGCAAAACCATAAGCGGTCCAGGTCCCGCACCTGCCTGGAAGGTGAGCACATCCGCCAGATGACAGGAAGCGGTCGCACTTGATACGCGCACCGCACCGACTTGCTCGGATTGTTAGCTCCACATAAAACGACTACACGTAATTCTGTATTCATGAATTGAAATTACTAATACGAAAGAAACTTTAAGGTCTATAAAATAACTATAATCTGGGTGTTTTCAAGTCGATAGTGAACGTACCTTCTAGGCAAGTATGCTACATCGTAGATCTCATCGTAACTTACCATCAGGTGCGATCGAGATCAAATACTTGCCTATATTGTAATAAAAAAAACATTTTCTTAACATAAAGAAACTTAAGGATATTAATAATATTAGGTGTTTTTGGCTTTTGGCACCGATTTTAAGGCGTGCATCTTGCCTCGTGACACCGAAACGCAATTTCAATACAAAATATAATACGAACATAAATAACGTAATTAAAGTAATTTAAACCGACACGTCGACAATAGATTATGTTACGTTACACGAAACAGTGTCATATGTTTGAATTGGAAACGCAGCAGGCAATTGTTTCCCCGAAAATGGCCTCGAAGCCTTTCAAGCCGAAATAATTTCATCGTAACCTCATTACTTAACAGCTGGTCGTATTGCAGTCACCGATAACAGGAAATAGCGGAATTAAAGTTCCAATACTGAACAATGAGTAAAACCTTGCGGTTAATGAGAATGTGGACACACGTAATTAAATGAATTTGCTAATTTTAGAAAGCAAAACATTCAAAGGTAAAGGTACAATTAATGATCCTGTAGAAAAATATAACGATCAACTAGCTAGAATAATCGATAGTGCTTTCCAGATAATCATCGCACACAAACACGTTTGACGTCATATAACCCTACAAAAGATCCAACTGTATTCAATAGAGCTTCATCAGCAATGGAGGTCGATTCCAAAACACCTAACAATCCAAGAAAGATTCGGGCAGCCAGAGCATAGAAAATTATCTTAATAACAAATGTACACATCCAATACAGATATATACATTCAAAACCGGAAAGCCACTTTAAAGAAGCAAACCATTAACCAATTCATTGCGGGCCCAGTATTACAGCTAATGCTCGAGATAAACATAGAGAAGCCAATGTAAAAGACATTACAGTGAAGGTACTACATATTGCGTAACCTATAGCGAGCAATGAACGCGATACTATGGGCAATGACCGGTTAGAAAAAAATCGGTTGAGTCTGTTGTCGCGGGACGCGAGTGATTCGATACACTGTCACGATCTTGGTGCTGTGAAACGGTCTATTGGATGCTGGAGAGCTGCCGCGAATTGTAAAACACGTAACATTGCGAAAAATATAGACGAACAAGGAAAATGTTGGCGGGTTATATAAAGTTATTGCAATAGCTCATCTAATCACTGTTCACTAAATTCAAATAAGTTCAAAAGTACTTGATGAAATGCGAAATAAAATTATACCTGCAACCTGCAGTCGACAAAGCACAGCCATCAAGCATAAATTCACAATTTACTTTTGAGATACCACTATCGTTAGGGACTCAAAACAATAGAAGATTACATTTGTGTTTTTTGTATCTATAAGTAGTTCAATCCGTTTATTCAAGGCGTCAAAGTTTGATCAGAGATTATGTATCATGATGTTAGGAGATTTTTTCGATATAAGTACGGAATTTTATATTGCATTTGTAATGCCATCTGCCAAGTCCACGATTGCAGTAGGTGCAAGTTTGCAATGCACGCGTTTTAAATTCGCATTAGATAGGGTTGCCAACTCATGAATAAGATATTTAAAATATATAAGGAGATTATCGTTATCTGATACCATCATGCTGTTTATATGCAGATATATTTGTATTCTTAGCTGTTTATGGCACTTAGTCATCCAATACGTACAGTTGCCATAACAATATTTTTATTTTAAGGTCCTAAAAATATGCAACAGTATTTATCAAATTGTAAGACTACCTATGCAGTGAATATTTAATCATTACGAAATGGTATCTTCAACGAATAACTTTTTAAAACGGAGGAGTTCCACTTGGGACCATGGTGGCCGTATACCGAAGCTTGAACCTGGAATTTCATTAGCGAAGCAAAGCACGGACAACGGGGAACTGGGATTGGTTCCCAGAGGTGCGCAGGCAATGAATAACAATTGACATTTGGAGTTGTGCTATTTGTATTTGGCGTTCTACGAAAACATTATAAAAATGCCTGCGGAATTAAAAGCGGCTTACTAACTTTGCAATCATGTAGGGAGTTTTTGTTTACTGAGAGGCGTTTGTTTTCATACTAAATCATGAGCTGGTGGGAACAAGTCAACCACATTAGCTTAGTGAGAGTAAGCTAGCGTGCTATGGGCACTTATTAAAAATATTGTAATTTGTAAGCCGAAGAAGCTTGTAAACTTTTATAACTACCTAAAACCGTATTTAGAAGTAACGAAATAACAATTATCAGAGCCCGCTATAATTAGGTTAATAACGGTAAACAATAGCAAGTACTTACTTATAATATTATCGTTAGACAAATGTACGTAAACCAACATAGCAGGTCCGTTTCGAGGCGATAAACAAATTTCCCGAATTAATTCCGATATTGCACCATATAATGTTATTATTCCTAAATGAACAAATGATGATTGTTTGTAAACTAAAAGTCGTTGAACTGGACTTGCACTTGTCACGAAGGGCAGTTAGCAAAATGTAGTTATTTAATGAAAATATGCCAATGACCCTGAACTACGTATGTACTTATAACATTATCAATGATGAATCTAACCTGACCCTGTACATCGTGCGACTGTACATACTTTCAAGTTTACATATATGTCCACCGTCCGCTAGAGGGCCGGGGGTGTTATTAATTTGCTATACTAAACGAATAAACCAATCATGAAGAAATTAAAATGGGACCCTCTTCGAGATATACCATATTCAGTAACACACCCGAAGCTGCTTACTGATATAATTATTTCTTCGGAGTTAAAACTCCACAACATGAATTTCTTATTAATGGCTGGAAATAAAACAGTGATGCTAATACAATTATAAAAGACAAAACTCACCCTCTCGTGCCTGATGAGGTATCCTATTAGGACATCCTTCTTCTTCTCTTTCTCCTCCGGATGGCAGACACCCACGTTCAGCCCCATGACGATGGTGCGCAGCAGGCCTCCCTCAAAGGCATCCCATAGGAACTTGGGCGTGTAGCACATTATTGCCTAGAGGGGGAACATTAAACATCATTAGATTACAGTATCTATCAAAGTGATCCAGGCATTGGCATAGGAACACATAATTATGGGCCAAATAGAAGACAGACGAGCTAGAGTATACATAACAACAATAGGCAGCAGAATATACCAAACATATGGCCTTAGGATTTGCAAGGAGATAGCTAACATTTGGAATTACCAAAAATATATGAACCTTATGAACCTTGGATCGTAAGGTTACGAATAATCAATTTTAATATAATAAAACTGCATAACTTTAAATCCGATAATAAGAAGACACTTATCTACACGCGTAACCTAAATAAGACAGTGGTCACATCGTAATAACAGTTACATTTCAAGTCGTACGTAGGTAATAAACAAGTCGAACGTGACACATTGACCTAAACATTATGCAAATAATACGCTAAGTTGATGGCGCTTCATTGTCTAGTCACAATAATTCTATACATAGTCCAAAAGAGCATTGCTCTGTATATCGATAAATCACGATTTCGGAACAGAACAATTCCATGCTAAACGCCGCCCACCAATTTACGTTTGCAGGTGGCAAAAGCTGGAACTAGGGATATTAATACGGAAATTTTCAGTATTGCGACGACAGTAGCGCTCGTGTCATTGTAATTGATAAGTTTGTGCCACAACACAACATTGACTGAATTCACACTGCACGACAGATACACAACATGACGCAAAAAATCAGCGTTCCCACGGAGAACAAATGGTAGCAAGGTTACTATGGGGTTAACTACTCCGGTATTTGGGTAAAATATGCGTTAGTGTTATTGTTCCTTTGACCTAAATTATTGGCGATGCTAGTAGGGACTGCTGTTCAACTGACTATTTATAAAACATAGAAATATTGTTAACTAACTTATTACGACTTTTAAAGTTTTTAAACTACTTTTTTAACCTGATATTAGATTACAGGTTAGTAATCCATTTTTGGAATATCCTCATTAATTACTTCGTATAGACCTACAAATTTTTATTTTCTATTTTTTCCTCATCAGAGAACATCCGACAAAAAAAACAGCGAGTCAACATAAATAAGATCCTATACATATCAATATTATGGCTCAATAGACCATAAATAATTTCTCACATCAAGAATTTCTCAGAAAACAAACCACAAATTAGAGCTAAGATTCAAAACACCATGACTGGGTCTCCCGCGAGGCATTAGATCCGTTGGTCACGTCAGTTGCTAACACGCTGGTACCGTTACACGTCGACCCCGATTGTAGACGAAACGTTGTGTTTGTATTTGGCATCGTGATTATGCTATTAGTATCACGGACTTAAAGCAACGGTGCACTTATAGATTCTTTTGTATGGTCTCCCATAAGGAACTACGATATGAAGGGATCTCGTACACTCACAACAAATTATGGGACTTAAGACAGCTGAGAGACTTGATTTCGATTTGATAGGTAGTTACGCATGGTGGTACGTTTTTTTTACTGTTTTCACATAGTGGGCCACGATATAAAACGGGAGGAATTATCAGCTGTCACAAGTTCTACTATTCGTTGCGCGAGTTTAATGAGCTGACATACTCTTTATGATGGGATATGAAAGACGGTCTGATCAATAAGTCTTTATAATTTATGTTTATTATTTTAAATTCTTTCCTATTACGCTGCTACTTCACAATAATATTGCTGATTTATTTGGCCTGAGTCGGTTGGGTTATGGACATGATTACTCTCGTCTCTGAAAATAGTCTGCATTGCTAATCCCAAATTTAAATTATCACCTCAAAATTAACACACAGTTAAGATAATGCGAATGATGTAACTGCGATAACAACATTCACACCAACGGTTTTTTTAGATCATAGTTGGTGCGCAATTGCGCACGCGCACGTGTCGAATGCTTCCAATAACATTGTGATCTTCCATTTATTGTCATGTCTCGTATTATTTTTGCATAATAGGATAATTAATATTTATAATTACAAAGCCTTTGTACATATTAACAGTGGCGCCACAAGTATTAGTTGCAAAATAATGTATATACAATACTATATTCGAACTATATATAAGATTTAACAATAACAGTGTAAAATATTTTGACAGGGCCAAAAGTAGGTTATGAGGGTAAAGAAATTGATCAAATTATTATTAGAAGTTTAAAAAAATACTCCCCATATTGATCGTATAGTTGGTGGGTTCGTCTGGCGATATTATTATTATATAATTACCTGGAAGAAGAGCACGAAGCACACCCATTGGTAGTACGTGTAGTACTTCTTCTCTTGCGTGCTGTCGTACTCGTTCGCCACGCCTGGGTGCGCCACTTCCCTGCCAACCTAAGACATAAAAACTTCGTTATTGATAAGCCTACCGGACTCTCAATAACATATCTTCAATCATGTTGGATATAGAATTATCCTTTAAGTCTCCAAGGGAAATTTACTACTTAAATCAAGTAGAACATTTTTTTTTTGCTTAATTGATCTGGGACTAGATTTTGAGTTCTGCCAGCCTTTAGTAGAAGCATGTCATTGAATATTCCATAAAGCACAAAAACAAGGGGACTACAGATATTTCATTTTCAAATCGATTCAAATCATTTATTTATCACTAGCAATAGCAATGAGACCTCTAATTCTAAATACATAAATTTCAAATAAGCAATGAATATGTTATTATTCAAAAACGATTGAAGGAATCGATTTGAATTTGAAATATCCATGAGGAAATCGAATAAATAGATAATATAAAAAAAGGTTTTGAAAATCAAATAACTAACAACGGCTACAAGTATGTAAAGTTACACGTGTCACGTGTATAGAAGAAGAGTACGAAGAATCTCAAGGTTTGAGATTATTGAAATTAAATTACTTATTACATGTTCATTATTCTCTCGACTTTTCGCATCAATCTCTCTCTCTAGACTTACGTCAAAAAATAAAATAAAATAAAAGCAGTATGCTTTAATCATAACAAAAAGGGGTCTAAATCAAAATTTACCTAGAATTATAAATCCTACCTGGCGATATTGATAGCGTCTCTAAATTGACTAAAATACTTTTTGGATAGAACAATATAATGGGACATCGGATTTAAAGCGGAGCTACTCTGCACAAGAGGAAGAGAATAGTTACGAGCATCTGCGCACGCGCAAATCGCAGCACCTAATGCCTTGATAGACACTGATTTATTACCGACTGAAATAGTTATGCATTTTTTTTTAACTCTTTATCCATTAATGACCGTCAAGGTATTCTTGGACAATTGATTTTATTTCAAATAGGATGCTCAATAATGGAGCAGCACAATATTGGCCTACTGCCAACCCTCCTTGCAATACAATGTAGAATAACTTTAAATTTATTTTCTTGTCCTGTATCTGACTTTGTGATTTTGTAGCCGCGGATATTAAGTACGGTAGTATCGATCGATCAGACTCAATCCTAACTACCTACAGCCCGCAATACCCCAAGGGTCGTTGCCGCACCGCTCTTGCAAGCGATAGAATTATGCGATAAAAAGAGAAGCGCAGTTACGTAATAATATTTTTTTAAACGCATAAAATGCAGCGGTGTGCAACCGGAAGTGCACTTTATTGCTTTAATAAAGACGCTATTTATTTAAATGGCTTTGCGAAGTGAAATATCTGGTCGTAAGAACTATTACTTTATCTGTGCCTTTAGCACTTTATACGGATTAAAAATCAAGTTCCAAAGTAGAGTTCCTTTTTAGGTCATTCTCAATGGAACAGTAGGTACTAATATTGATTTAGACATCAAACAATAAGCATAATAAAACTCTAGCCGCGTCAGAAACGGCAGCATATTACAGATGTCAATTTCTGGCAGGCTTACCAAGACTGTGGGAGTAAGTTGAGGGGTGATATTAAGGTGACTCACCTCTCTGGCAAAGGCGTCAGGCATGGTGAACGTCGACGTGATCCAGCAGTAAGTGTTCACCACATTCGTCGGCAGCCCGCTGACGATGCACTGAATCGGCTGGCCGACATACTGCGTCGCCGTTATTATCATGGAACACACCAGCAGCAGCACTGTCGTGAACACATTATGTAGTCTGAACACCGCATTATCAGTCCTGATCGGCTGGTACTTGAAGTACACGCTCAACCCACCCAGTAGCTTAAACATGATGGCTTCAGTGTCTCACAGCATCGATCGATTATCGATTAAATGTATCGATGTCACCGATGCATCGATAGGAATGTGCGAGTTTCTTATACTACTCAAAATCAGTCTTGTTTTAATTGAAATTCGAGGCGCGGGAACGTATGCGCGAGTTTATTGTCGAGATTCAGTTCGTTGTCATCTGAAACAAAACAGAGAGGAGTTCGTATAGGAAATATATAAATTTGATAGGTAGGTAATTAAAAATACGTAATACTAAAACACCTAATTTTTCACTCATGTTCCTAATTTTTGTAAATGAGGTCATTGACAATTTAGCTATGGTGATCTCACACAACCAGCTCCGGTCCGTGACTGTGACAAAATGAATAATAGCGTGAAGATACATTAATGGATCCCGCACAAAATAAAGGACCGTGATGAATTACGATAGAAATCTGACTATCTTACTTGGAAGTAGGAAACTATTTTAGTCTGTAACCCAACTACAACATACCACTAAACAAACGCGTATAGAAACTATTAAGAGAATTATGAGTTCAGAAATCTCAACGAGAGACGCATAATTCCAAAGTGTTGTCACTGTTAGTTTTAAGTACACATCATAATATGAATAGCTTTCTAAATAAAGATAGAAATAGCTAGCTTAACATAGCTTTCTAGTGAAACTTCATAAATCAGATACTCTTTAAAATTGTTTTCTACTAGCTTTTGTCCGCGGCTCCGCACCCAATAGTCACCATTGTTATTAATATTCAACAATGTACAGACACATTCCAGTTAGATAGTATAAATATAGAGAATTATCATTATGATTTTATTTATGTAAGCTATCATAATAAATAAAACACTACGTATTCATTGGCTTGGCTCGGTACGGTGTCATATACCTGTCATTACTGACGGATATTTTATTATTGGTCATCATATTTCATATTTTCTTAGAATGTACATTCACAGTGGTGACAGATCCGGTTATTTAAAATAAGGGTTGTCAAATTAAACATTACCGTAAACAACTATCCTTAAAAACACCTCTCTTCAATATATAAGGTGTAACAATAATAGTGTGAAATAGTTTACCAGGGCCAACAGTAGGTTATAAAGATAACATTCCCAAAGAAATAAATCAAATTATTAGACATTTAAAAGATGACACCCCGTGCTGAGCGCATTGCCACGCTACTAAACGTCATTTACACAATTATTTTATATACCAACGTGATCCATATAGCTTACTGATTCACTTCTAAAATGTTTACACTATTTTTGTTACACTTTATACATTGGGATATTAAATTTGACAAATTGAGACCATACTATAGATTTTAGCGACCAAAAGTGAGGGTGTGCCACAAGTTAAATAACTAGACTATCGCTTATACTGACCAAAATAGTATATCTAATACCATAATCACATTTAGAATTTAGACTGCTATAAATTAGAATACAGCCAGATATTCTAAGATTGATCTAAATGCTAATACTTAATTTAATGCCAACGATGGCGTCTGTGTTATTATTTACACTTACATTGAATTTTGTATGAATGTAAGTAATGTCGTATCATTATCGTATCAAGCGAGCACACGACTTGTAAAGTATTAACCTGTGTATATCTTCAAGTTAAACGAACGCACAGCATAAAAGGACGCTTGTTTAAAGATAATAAAAAACCCAGATGCATAATAATTCTGTCAAAGTTAACTCCATCCAAAAATACGACCTATTTGATCGTAGTAATAAGGTCAAAATCCTTTTACCGCCAAACACCTTATAAAATCCATATAACAGCCTTAATACAGTTATAAGTGCAGGCGTAGCCGGCAAACAATTGCGCATAACACGTGCACATGCAAAGCATTAGCTTAACGAGCCATGAGAACAGTTGCTGTTTACCTGCACAGTTCAACGACCTTTTATCGTAACAGGTGTAGTTACGGCAAGTTAAAATAACCTAGAATTATCATTTCATTAAGATGAAAGCGTATTACCACATATTTTTACTTGTTCCGCATTAAAAGCGATGGGGTGATAATATACCCGGAGTGGAAGACCCTATGAATCATTTGATATTGTCACCCCTTGTTGGGACTTGCCATATTTTATACAGCAGTCAGTCACAGAAGTAATACAGGTCAAATTAAAATAAAAGGTATTCTTAGTATTTCTTTTTATACAGGTCATTTCCCAACATCGGGTTACATTAAAACTTCCACACATTTCAATCTAATTGTTTGATTGCGTGCAAATATCAACCTTGTTGATCAATGAGCGATTGTTCCACCGCTGTTACCCGCCATGTTTTGGGTAACAGGCTCCTCGTTACCACTGCTGCGAATCACGTGTGAATCGTTTGCACTTAAGCGTATAACATCACATGTTTGTGTATTTATACAGATTTCAATAGAGATATTGGACCGGCGTATACGATGAGTTGCATACTCAAAAAATTATCAAAGAAATTTTTAAGACATTTATGATGATAAAGATGAAAATACTGATTTTATGGTCAAACTTTTTTCAAATCTAAATGAACCGATTATTGAAAAAGCAAATCATTTAAAAAATTCAACAGCATTAACATCTTAGAAAGTGTAAACTATAACTAAATAGTTACTACTTATCGAAGTATTAATCACGACTTTAAAATGTCACCAAAAATCGTGGCTCTACGTTTAGCGACACTTTCTATATACAAATAAACACCAAAAAGGTGACAACCAATCACATTTTAAAAGAAAAACTCGAAGATGTTTCGATAATAATGAATGAGCAAAAACTGGTAGCCGAGACATCGAGAACAATGATAGTGGACAGTCACAAAACTTTTAAAATAAAAAAAACAAAAATTGAACCTTTTGATCGGAACGAGAACGATTAAAACATTGGAGAAAGTGTGAAAAAAAAAAAATGCAACATCGCTGTTTCTATTTAAGGTTTTTGCAGCAATATTTATGTACTCAGTAGCATGAGATTGGTTGGTTTTAGAGAGCAAATTAAGAGGTATTTATCATGATATTAATAAAATAAAGGTTGTTACTTCTATAATAACATCTTCATAAGTAAGTGTTATAAAGCCATCAGTTTCAATAACAATTTAATAATTCGTTCAAACACTAACCCACTACCAGATATTAGAGACATGCTTGCTCTATAGCTGTTAACAGCAATTGCCAGTTTAATCAATATGAAGCCTTCAAACGGTCCGTACTACAATTCCGGTAGTCCTATAACACGAAATCACTGATTATCGGAAGCGTTCACAAGAATGCAAAAATAAGATTCATTACAAGTTATACTTAAATTTATAGTGTTTTCTTTGGCACCTATCCAAAGCTCACACGGTAACTTTATGAATACCTTATAGATTTCACAAGTCACTTTATTACTAAGCCATATATGGTTTCGTTTAAAATAACGGCAGCCCAGCAAACTGGTGCGCTTTACGAGCCATAGTTATAGCCTTGCCCATGGAGGGATGTTATTTTCGTACGAACTATTAGAAGGGGAACAAGTACGTAGAGATTCTTAGAAAGTAGTTGTAAATTCTAATAAGACTTATATATCCATTAATTTCAGTACACATTATGAATAACTAAAGAAGCGAGATACGTGATGTTTAAACCTAAGGCGCTATGTATGAACAGAAAGTCAAAATATTTACTATAAATTAATTGTTGATTGATATTGTCATTATTAACAAACAAAGTATGAGGAAACCGAAGTGTACAGGAAATAATAAAACACCAAATAAAAGTAATAAAATAATAGTTATGTGATTTCCTGAAACTTGTCACGGACAAGGTCTTATTTACGAAAGTTTATAAAAAATATTATCTATTGAATTTCTTTTTGTATAGACAATTTATAATAAATGATCCGGGAATGGCTCATTCGATGATAAGGCATAATTCATTTTAAAATGTTATAAAACAAATGACTAAACAAGACTATTGCAAATATAGTTTAGATGCTACTTTTGTATTTCTGCATAATCATAATAAAAAAGGTAGGTAAACAAATGCAGTTCACTTACTCGAGGAGAGAAGAGGGAGATACAAATAACATGCAGTGATGAGACCATTTTAAAGGTAACGTATCAAAATGGTAATAAGGAACCATTATGGTGCGACTATATCTGTCCGTCTATTTATTGTAACATTATTTTGATCAGTCAATGGCAGACTGCCTGAATCATAAAATATTTATCAACGTAATAAAAAAGTAAAGCAGTGATAGCCAAGTTGGTGGAACGCTTGCCTCGGTAACGAGGATCGCAGGTTCAAACCCCGGCTCGCACCTCTGGGATTTCATGTGCGAATTTCATTTTCAACCACGATTATCACTTGCTAAACGGTGAAGGAAAACATCTTGAGGAAACCTACATGTCTGAGAGAAACCCTCGAAAGATGTGTGAAGTCCGCCAACCCGCACTGGGCCAGCGTGGTAGACTATGGCCTAATCCCCCTCGCATTGAGGGGAGGCCCGTGCCCAGCAGTGGGACATTAAAAAGGGCTGGTATTATTATTATTACATATAAATGGCGAACTCTTTAATTACACCTCATGGCTTTGTAATTTACATTATATTTAATTTGACACTTAATTTTGGTCTACCGCACGTGAAGATACAACAGTAGCGTAATTAACCCAAATAATTAGTCATTCGCAGAACACGTTATAGAAATTAAAACAAAAGCCACCACATAAATGTAGCAGCAGTTAACAAATGAATGTCCCAAATATGATAATGACAAATCAGCAATAAGCATCTGTAATTATAATTCCACGTCAACGTATAAATTAATGATATAGAAATCAAATTGCACTAACATTAGGGTAAGTACTTACATAATTATAGTTTATATTATGTTTTTTTTTATCAAAATACGTCTATTGTGTAAATATTTTCGTATGTCTCATAACATACATGACACAACTTTACTCTATGCTCAAGGTAGCATTGAACGTATATAGAAATTTTTCTATAATTTGACACGATATAAATAATAATAATTGATTAGTTTAGGTGGAAGCGATAGGTCAAGGCGCGAAATTTCGATAGTTTTTAATTTTTTACGAAAAATTTGAACACCTTTAATACCAAGTTTAGAGTATTAAAACGTCGAGGCGTCTTATGCATAATGCAAATGGCATTATGCATTAGACGCCTCGACGTTTTAATACTCCAAACTTTGAAGTGTTTTTCATTTCAAATTAATTTTGAAGCAAATGTAATAGATATATACATGTATTACAATATTCCGTAGTAGCAAATAAAACAATACGACCAATGTATTTTTAAAATTTCCGTAAAAAAATAAAAAAACATTAAGTTTTGATTTTCGCGCTTTGACCTCAAATGGGAATAAAAGTTTGATGATTGTACGAATAGAATCCCACATTCCAGTTTTCGACTTTGTTACTTTCTTATAACTAACAAAGTCGAAAACTGGGATGTGATGATGATCAATATAGACCAGGAAAGTTGTAATTGCAAATACAATGATCACCGACACCGGCTCAGAGGTCGCAGATCAACAGCCAATTAGGATCCATTACCCGCTCGGACCCTGATGAAATTACAACGTGCATAACTTAAAAATTCTCACGAAATAAATAAATCGAACCTCGTGAGATGTACTATCGACCGTCAATCTGTAACATTAGATGATACGAACGATAAACTTGCTTTACAAATCAAACACTGTAAGAGTTGGATTAACTTATGTTCATCGTATCCAAATAGAGATAAACTTGAAAGACCTAGAAATACGTCCAAATGAAACGATAATGAAAAAAAAGAAAGTAAGGATCCGACAAACGTGTAATTAGTTTTTGTAAATACGCTAGCAAGTTTCTGTAATTAGTAAGTGAATTCAATTCACAATCAAAAGTGAACGGTAAGAGCTACTGCAAAGTTTTAAAACTATGTCATAGATCATTGAGAGGAAATGATCGTTTTAATATTAGTTTCAATTATCGGTCCCTTCTATACGAAATGTGTTTAAAAATAATGCTACAGAAATAGTTTTTGCTATGCTTACTTCAAATCTAAGGAAACTTATACTTACAGAGAAGTAGTCAGTATTCACAAAATATGGTTAGGTAACAGATTAGGACCGAGGTCACTTTATCAAACGAAACAAATTTTATGATTATATTCATTAGTTTGATTCCATGGGGAATAGACAAAAGTATAAAACTCTGGATGAATCGATTGCTCCTATTGTTGGTCCGTTCCCTGGCCGGCTGCGAGGTCGGTCCTAATTGGCCAATTGTCGGTGTCGTTCCCAATTGACATGATCGACCAATGAATGCAGGACTGATCATCCTATCACAATAACAGGAGCGAGAGGATCTTAGAGATCAAACGAACGACCAGAAGAAAATATATGAAATATCAAGGAAACAATATTTCGCATGACTATTGCAATCCTAGACATTAGAAATTATCACCCGGTTCTATTGCTTAATGCATTTCCCATTTGGTTCCATTATTATTTTCTAGCCAAAAAGTCAATAAGTAGGGGACTTATTTTGTACGGTAGACTTTTTAGCATGGTTAAAATAATAAAAAAATAAAGTTATATCAAAAGATAAGACAGCAAAACCCAATCAATGAAAAGCCTTGCGAGTTATAAATCAGTACGTGCCTACAATAAAGGAAGTCAAGTCTAGATCACCACTGACAGTTGATCGAGTTAACTTCAAACTGGACAGTAATAAGTTAAGTTAAGATACACACTCAGCATTATTTCTATCTGAGTAAACCGATGTTATTGATTTCGTCGACGTCGTTACGAAATACTTAACTAATAGACAAAGGAAACAAATCCTTAAATTCTTGATAACAGTACGCAATTGTGATACAGATCTCATTTGTGGTTTTGAATAAGTCCCATCCACCACCGGTCGGTGCTGCCCCAATTGATGAGATCCCGTTCCTAGCACAAGCTTTCGGCTTAGCTGAAGAAGCTTACTGGATTAGTACAAGTACTAGTCGTACTAGTAATATGATAATCTCACTCGTCTAGTAAACCTTAAAATAAAGGTAACACAATATTATTAAGTACGTCTCATCGACTAAAGATGTCTTCATTTAAAAATGCAGTCACATCTGGTTAAATAAGTCTTGTTTTATAAACAGCTAATCACACAGCTACGCACAAAACAAATATTAGCAATAAAACAAGACAAACAATTGAAAATAAACAAACAACATTTTAAGACGTAGAGAATAATAGCGTGACGTGATTTTAACATTTTAATCAATTTGGTTAAAGTATGAGTCTCTGGTTTGACTTGATTCAAATTACTATAAATCACTAAATATACCATTTGTGTTTCATCATCTATATTGATGATTTCTAATATTGCGCAATAAAATAGTTAGAACGGCGAAACACTTAGTATTGTTTATTGGTGGCCAATCAATGGGTAAATGTTTCAATCACATCTCGTTACGATGTTTCTTTCAAATACTGACAGGGAATGTCTATCTATACTATAAACACCCATAACCAAAACGAAAGTAAATAAAAAACAAAAGCAGTGGTAAAGAATGTCTAACTTTTTAAAAGTTTTATCAAAGGAAAGATGTGTAATTCTTAACAGTGCTGTTGCGAGTATATTAATGTCTATTGGAGACAAATCTTCTTCAATCATTATTCTTTCACTTCTAATCAAATGAGGTCAACTGAGACAATTGGGTTACTATGGTGCACGCACGTACGGTCCACATACATGTTCAACGTTTAAATCTTAACAACTAGACCGAATACAAGAATTTGTCCATGTAAATCAAACATATGTCCTATCAATATAAATGTCAGTATTTAAGTAACTACTTTCAGTATCTTTTCTGAGACCTATCACATTGATACATTTATTACTTGCTCTAAGGGAATGAAACATGCACAAATAAAGTTGGAACTAGGGATTACAATTTAGGATAGCGTGTCTCATCGATTGAACATCGAGAAAACTCGTAAGCCGTTAACAAGTGACACTCCTTTTACAATTCTGTAATAGATTCTAGTGATGTGACTGTACTTCCAAGTTCGCTAACACAGCGTGGTTGGATAACGGTAATAATGACTTCAGATCAGCCCACATAGAAAACAACTTAGTATTGAAGGCAGATACTTTATACGTCCATGTTGTTTGGTTTTGCGTAGAATATAACTTATTGATTTTAGAACCATGAACAATCTTTTAGCATTAAGGGCATTTCAAAAGACACTTTGTAGCTATTGTAACATTGGCGATATTTAGCGATATTTCATGTACTACCCATATAGGTATTAAAGTAAGGTTTGCCTGGTGCAAAACAATAGGAATTTACGCTATCTGACGAATACGTTGTAAGCACAAACAATAGTTTTGAGTGTGAATACACATGTTACATACTAGAATAGGTACACATCTGGTGTCACATTTAAATTTATATTCCTGTATGTCTTGAATGCGTCACGATTCAATAAATCTGTACTCGCCTCAAAAACATTACCTGCTCGCTAGAAACTAAATATCTAATTGATTGAACACACAGCTATGTTTAATAACCGGTTCGTAGTGACGGAGCATTCGTATGTCCAAAAATTATGATTAAAACAAGCAATTGCTACATGGCCGTGATTGTTGAGGCTCGGCTGATGTCAGAGATGCAAAGGTCACTGATAGTGGTGGCCATGGAACGATCTTTGTGGCATAATTATATCGATATACAGATTCGCGTGTTTGGCCATACAATAAAATATAATTGATAGAGCTAGGCGATACTTGGCGGAAATTAATTGTTAAACAAATGGGGGAAGAGGAACCCAACGATGACCCTCGCCTTGTCAACCTTTCCAATTATAAACCAAACAAGTTGATCTATAATTAAAGAAGCCAGCAACACCGAACTCCTCTAAGATGTTAATGGAGAAACGGTCTGTCACGAGTGTCGGGACCCCAATTAATAAGCAATTCTCCGCGAAACGAAGCGAATGTAAAAATGTATTCGACACGTGTTTCGCCTTCAAACAAAGCGTCCTTAGGACGTCATAGAAAAAAATGAAAATAATCGATTTCGTATTGGTAATGTAGTCGATATAGAATTTCAATCAATGGAAAATATTAAAACACCAAAGGTATTCCAAAAGGTAAACATTCAAGTTGTGTTGTACGGTTAAAAAACAGATGTGTGATAAAGGAGATATGACATTAATAGTAAACATTTTCAATTCGCGTTGATTAATATCATAATCTCTTATGATAATTAGTAAGTACTGACTGTTTGATAGCTAATTCTCTGCAGAACCTTTATCGATTGGCGACATGGAAATTGGTAAAAAAAAAACAGTTTTTTTTTATCAAACAACGTCAATCTTTACCGAAGCATTTAACTGTCTCACACATTTGACTACCAGCAATCCAAAAAGTTAATGCCCTAAAGCTATCATAACGTAATCACGGTTAAATTCTGTCTCACATTTTAATATGGATTTAATTTTATAAGCCTTTGTACGTCTTTTGAAGGCATGTAAAAATCCCTAATCTTTGACACATTTAATGACGTAACAATTCTTCATATTGACAATATCTGTCTCAGAAAAATAGTTGATGTTGCGCAAATGGCGACACAATTCCGATTCGCGGCCAAGGCGAGCGCCACTGCCAGCGCTAGCGCAAGGTGCATATCGCATTGCAGCTGCTTAGCGTCAGAAATCTGAGCTCGGAACGTGTACGTTTACAGCTTTTACTCTCTACTGCAATGTGAACCGTCTATTATTCTCAAGTCTGAAGTAGCGTCTGGTGGTGATGGCTGTAGTACATCTGTATCACTTTTCTCATAACCGTTCAATGTCAAAAAGCGAAGTCCCTAAACTATACTGAACAGTATGATATCTGCTTGACTAAGGAGTTTAATATACCCACCAGATGAAACAAAGCATCGATTGAATGTTTGCAACACGAAGACTCATTGATGACATTCACAACATCTTCATACTAGCGAATTGTTTATAAATTGCAACGGTTCGTAGACAATGCAACTAGTTATAACAGTGCCGAAAGATTGTGATCTTGATGATGGAAATAATAGAGCTGGAAATATAAGAAATATTTAGATGATAGATAAGTAGATCCTGTTACAGTCAAGGAGTGTACTAGGTTATATGCCCTTAAAAAAAGTTCTGTTTCTTTCTATTTGTAAATGAATTAAATGTCACATTCCAGTTGTTAGACTAGACTAGCGAACAACGCATGCGATATTATAGTGCACAAGGGTGTGCGCAAGAACAGGTGTAGTCTCTTTTCCCTTTCTCTCATAGTCCGATGGGACGGCATTCCGAAACGACCGAAAAGAGATCAGGCGCGGAATAATCCAGAAATCTCTGCGGTGTGAGCCGAGTTTTGAACCTGCGACACTCGTTTCCAATAAACGCCGCAGATTTTGTGAACATTGCAAGAGTTGCATATTTACGCGTTCGCGCTTTATAGTGCAGAAAAATAACATATAACCTTGCCATTTATTTTACAAAACGTACTGGCATGAAGACTGACGTCTATGGGATTTAAATTCAGAAGGCGATTCGCAAACAATAAGTAGCTTATGGACTTTTTGGCGGGAAACTGAAAAGTCATGGCGTCAGTTGTGTTTTAATTTCTAAAACTAGTGTTCCTGCGAGTTATATTGAGTGATATAAGTGGAATATTAACCATTATGGGTTCGGTAAATTGCACAAGTGTAGGTAATTGAAACAGAGTGACGAAACATGGCTTTTCAGTTTCTCACAAAAAATCCATGAAAAATCTTTCGGTAAAGTATCCATCACTTTACTGATTGAGAGATGGGGGGGGGGGGTATTTTACTTGAGCCTAGGCTTTGGGCCTGTGCATATGCTCAAAAACAGAAAAAAAAAATATTACTTGACACTGGCAAAATACCTATGGTGATGCCAAATTAAAAAAAAAAAAAGTAGCTTATGAATTTTTTGTAAGAATAATATTGAACGTGATTTTAGAATGCTAATAACTTTGCGTCGTTCAACGAATTCTTTTTGACTGACTTCGTAAAGGAGGAGGCAATTCGTCGCGCATTAATTAAATAATGGTGTCCATTTTACATATAAATATATTTCGTATTAGGTATATTGAAGGCAAAAATCAAAATTGTGTAACTCAACAATCAAAATGGTGGATGTTAAACTGTGCAAATACAAACACCTTCTCAGTATTAAAAACTTATGGGTCCAATCCTTCGGTCGTCCAAAACATAAGTTGTTTACTTGTAATAATAATATTATATAATTCCAGCCCTTTTTTAATGTCCCACTGCTGGGCACGGGCCTCCCCTCAATTTGAGGGGGATTAGGCCATAGTCCACCACGCTGGCCCAGTGCGGGTTGGCGAACTTCTCACATCTATCAAGGGTTCTCTCAGACATGCAGGTTTCCTCACGATGTTTTCCTTCACCGTTTAGCAAGTGATAATCATGGTTGAAAAATGATGAGATTTACATGTAAACAGTTCAAAATAGGAACACCCAAGCCAACACCTGACATTTCGGAATACTTCTGGAAATACTCATTAGTCTGAAGGAATCACGACCAAAACAGCCATTTAAGAATTTACATTACACACTTAAATGTGTGTTCTGATGAACGTTGAAGGTATCACGAGTGTTTTCGGAGACTGGCCATTTCGTTACCTAGGCGAGTTTGGTTATAAATCACACTGCCCCGCCTCTGGCGATCCACCATTAAAGGTGATTAAAGTGTAGCGAGAGCAGGGTGAACCAAATTATACGGTCTGGCCACAGTTTGGGCCACAAAAATGTGATGCGGTCATTATACCGGATGAAGGCATGCGTGGCAAATAACCACGTGCGATGGAGACCACATGTTAGAATAAGAGCAATGGTAAGGTTATCGAGATGTAGATAAAAAAAATACATTCTAATTTCGAATTCGCCATAAAACTTCGTCCTGTACAGGAGTTTTTATTGGCACTGATATATTTTCATTATGTCCAGTATTCAAATAACGTAGTAAATTGACGACATTGTTGTAAGTTCAACAACAAAAAACATCAGTAAAAATGGAAAGCAGTTTTTGGTCAATTGTAACAATCAGAATGAAGAGGATTAACTTTCACTGAGCTGTATTATTATCCTCAACGCAGATAGCAACGCAAATCTTGTAAGTATAGAAAGAAAGTCATTCACAGGCATTAGACTGAATAAATTTATTCTATCATAGATATTTTTTAGAACTTCAAGGTATTTTGAATTGGAATTGAATAAAATATAATATTCTTAAAATCCACTAAGAAATTGAACTGGCAGATAAATAATTTCAAAACCTTACTATAGTTTTACAATTTCAAGAATATAGTATTAGAATAATAAAAATCAAGTAGGAAATAATAAGTAGGTATTACACAGGTTTTAAAAAAGAATGAATGATTCATAGAGGGAAGTAGGTATAGTTATAGGTATTTGACTTTAATTTTCGATAAGAAAAACATACTCACAGGTTTATGAAAATAGCTTACCTGCCCCAGGAAAAAAAATTACAAATGCAAAAACATCGCAATTCTACAATTGGGTTTATGTAAATGAGCAAATCTTTCAAATACTTTTTTTAAGTACATAAAACAAAATTGATGAGAGTTTATCCTACTATATAATTACTCAAACATCCATGACTCGGTGACAAACATGGGCAATGTTTTACCAACAGGGATTCGAACCTAGGAGTCTTGGGAGACAGAAAGGGTCGCTATCAACTATGCCACCGTTGGCACAGTAGATGCTGCATTCTCTTCTGATCTTCCTGGGTTGATGATCTTATGATAACATTGACATAATAAATATGAGATAATGTGTGTTAATGACCTGATGTTCATGAACATACATTATACCATTTCCGACATGATATTCAGTGCTAAAGTATAAAGGGGCAAGTCTATTGATGCCAATTCCATAAATAACTAATTAGACAACTACATACATATTATAACACAAAGCTTTATGAAAATAGTTGTCATTTGTGATATTTACTATTGGAAATTATTGCCGACATAGTACTGATGTTGTATCAGAATCAGATCTCTAATATATTTTAATTTATACAATTGTCAATGTTTTAATTAATAGGTATAAATATTATTACGCTTTCACATGTACCCATTACTATGCAAACAAATCTGTATATAAGTAAGATTCAGTATGAGCTTCAATCAATTAAAGTTTTCAAGGTGAAAATCCTTGTTTTTCATAAATGAAACTATGAATGATTGCATCATAAAAATAACAAGATGTTACGAGATATCAGTAAGTAATAATATCTGTATAAGGCTATTTGCTTACCAAGTTATTAAAAAATGTAAGATAAGGTTTAACATGTTGCATAAATTTTTAATAACTTTAACAGAAAAAAATATTATAGTTAGAATGTAAATTTTTGGAATATAAAATTTTGTTACTTACCGTATATTATTTTTAAATTTAGTACTTATAACTGCCTGCCCTATATAAAAAAAGGAAAATAACTACCACAGCAAATACTTTATGATCAAAGTACATTACTGGCTGGCAGAATAAGTAACACATTAAAAAGTACTTAGAGGTTTCGACGACCTCTTTTGTTACCTACCAGTAATAAGTATTTAGATCTTCAAATCGTATAGTAGTGAGAACTTGGAAGACTGTTTGCGAGACGCCAACACAAGAATATCGTACTGCGTATAAATGTAACAAAGTCGAAAATTAAGTCCAATGAATTATTACTCACCAATTGTGACTGCTCCTGTCTCACACTCTTCAAAATACTTCTTTTGTTTTATAAAAATGTTTTTCGCGGAAAATTCGAGCCCTTTCGATTTCTATCGCAATAACTATTCCATTTTTATTTTTTATCATATCCTCAATTAATACACTCATAAAAAACAATACAAAGTCCATACGATACTAGCTGTTTATTGTGCCATTAATTAAAGCAGTTTTCATATAAAATAACACGAATTTAAATGCAAAACACAGACATCACAAAACGCAACCATGCAACGTCAAAGAAAAGTGCTCCGTTTCACGGTTAGCCCGGCTCTCTCACTCAATTTATGTTTCACTCGTATTGAAAGAAAATTATCTATTGCGATAACAGGGAGAGGGGTATGAATCTCTATAAGATAGAAGAGGACAAACATACATAGCTCCGCGAAAGATATCAGTAGCGCGCGGACGCCATTTTGACACTGTGCTGCCAGTGTAATAAAATACGTTTCATTTTATGCAGAAAATCAAAACTCAATAAGATAATAAAACATCTATTTCATCTTTATAATTAATACATTTGTTCAATGTAATGTACAACAAACGGGATGTAATGTAAAACAAATTTATTTTACAGTTCAGAAACAAATTTTGTAACTGTGGACGGACAAACGACTCTGGCAGCATAAGGACTTTGTTTGGATCTGGGTATGGAACCTTAAAAATTACAGGCACGGCTAATGAATATTTCTTGCTTATAGATCTATCTCTCTCGGTTATCCACCCGATTGTGTTGTAAGCTGTCATATCTAAAAATATTGCGGTCTTGCTCACACATTAGAGTCATGAGAAGGACGGCAATCCAGTTAGTGTTATTCAAATTAAGTTTGTGTGGTAATGGAAATCAGATTTGTTCACTGTATACCAACATTGCAGAAAATAGCTACTAATTTGCCCCTTTTGTCTATGTCTCATTATATAGTATTTACGCTTCTAACTAACAAATCCTTACCTAGCAGCAAGAAAACACATGACCTCATTTCCCATAGAACGCAGTCGGATAGGTCGTCATGCAGCATTTGGGGTCAACAAACTTTAGTTATACACTGAGAGAAAGCTGAATGATTGATGCATCCGAAACATTTAGGATTCATTTAAAACCCCATCACGACGCTCCAATCCAAAGGGCTACCTATGCACAAGTGTACCTACAATGACAATTTCACCTATAATTTAGGTCCTATCTCAAATATGTACCTACTTATACGGAAATCTTCTAGCCTTTACCCGTTTCCTGGCAGGGCAAATTACGAAAAGTTCATTTCTAAAATTTTCCCAGCTAGGAGTTGAACCCACAACCACCATCCGGGGCAGTCAGCAAGGTACCAACCACAAGACCAAAAATTCCAAAGATTCTTGTGATTGGATTACCCGATGCATATTTGATCTACTTTGTTCCATTGTGACGATAGTATTATTACACGCGTACAGCAAAATAGTATTATATGTAGATAGTATTATACAGCCATGCTGTCTTATTACATACAGTAGGTAACTCAAGTTACCGTAAGGGTGCGTTGCCACTGTAGCGGGGACGAGAGGAGCGAAGCGGAGGCGAAACGTGCTGGAATAGACCAACCAGCTATGCTATTCTGACAAGTTATTTATTTGAGTATTTTCACGTTTTTCGATGGGATTTGGTATTCTGAAACAATATTCGTCCGCTATATCAAGAGTGTGAATTCCGACATAACTTTTGAGGTTAATTACCTACCTTTTTGAGAACAGTAGGTTACTGCTGATTATTTGTCTGAGACGAGATGTGGATTTTAATGAGCCGATGGGTGCTATTAATGTCATTTCAACTCCGCTTAACTAGAAACACAGCCTTGCGTAATATACAAATAGGTAGCTATATAAGTTACTAAAATATTCATAAGCAGAAAAAGGCATTAGTCCCAACTAACTACTTAGGTACCTAAGAAATAACCACGCATACCATACCATAGGTAGGTATATATTACCGAATGACGGATAACTTCTTTAACTTAACCTTAGGAGACCTATTTCTGGTAGACTTATAAGTAACTAACCGACGTATTGAAGTAGGTACACACAAAAATTACATCACTACTGTACGGAAGTCCAAAGTAAGGTAGGTTCTAAAATTTACACAACTATATATTCGAAAAAACTTCAACATTGACACAAATTAAAAGGTTGTTGATTTAAAAGTCTGTAATTATTAGCCAAAACCAAATAGCATTGAAGGTTCGGTCCCAGGCGTACTTACTAATAGTCCGAGGCTACCTCCGTGTCTGTTAATAATAAAATAATGTCCAGTATACCAATAAGTTCAGTGAAAAAATAGAAAAGCAGCGATATCCAAGTTGGTAGAATGCCGGTCTTTGAAACAATGTATACCACAGATGTATACAATTTCCAAACTCCGGCTCGCACTTCTGTCATTTTCAGATTTTCATATGCGAATCTTATTTTTAATAATTATTATCACATGTAGTACAGTGAAGGCAAATGCCGTGAGGAAACCTACACGTATGTTGAATGAAAGTCATGTGAAATTGACCAACCGGCACTGGGCTAGCGTGGAGGACTATGGCATAAATTCTCCTCATACTGAAGAGGAGCAAGCCCGGTATAACGGCAATAAGCCCGCTCCCTATTACATTGGGACCAAATACTATCGGTGAATTGTCGGTGCACTGCAATGCACCTCCGTTGACCTTTTCGGGGTCACAGGCATGATGGTGTTTGTATGTGTGTGTGTGATTAAGTGACGAAGACTAAATATGAAGCTATATACTAATATACGCAGTTCAATAGTGGGTAATATAAATACCTACTAACTATGCTATAGTTCTGACACTTAGGATTCAGGGTTCTACATATTTCAACGTTACGGAAGCCTTTTTTCGGTGGATGCTAATTAACAAAATCAGTAAACGTCTTCATTCTGAGTCTAGTCGTTTTCATGGTATTAATTGCGAATGTGTAGGTAGTGTAATTGTTTGACAAGCCGAAGAATGATTTTTTTGGTAACCTTGGTGATGTAATCGACAAAATAATGCTTACGTGCCAAAGTTTGATCACACAAGATCATAGTTCTAATGAAAAATAAGTAAACGCTGATGTGTTGCTAGGTAGGTACAAAGAACATCACAAACACCTTATTAATTCAACAGTTGCTATGAAACACATTACTTATATAAATAAGTACATATTTATTTATTGGCACAATGAAATCCTATGGTTTTTTTTTTTATTATTATTGTGAGCTAACTGCGTGTAATGCACTGACCTCTATGTATACATCGCTGGACTAATCATAAGCCCGGTTATCGTGTGCCTATTTGATTTTCGCCATTTTGGCGCTGATAGCGGCAGTGAGGGGGAATGGAACTAATAATAGAGATGGGACAGTGATATGATACATCGATAAAAATGTTTATGCTTAAACCTACCCATGCAGTAAAATGAAAATAATTATGATCCATTCCTTTAACAATGGCTAATGTCCAAAATAGTCGAGTGGTTAATACTAAGATGAAGCAAATAATGTTTTGAGCCATAATTCTAGTCTTCTATTGTCAGTCGGAAACCTGTGAATTAGTAAACATTGTTTTAAAATAATATGTGTTTGATAAAAAAATCTGTCTTCGGCGATTTTTACGTTCTTGAACGTTCTATCTATTTAAGATATTGATAGAAAAAATATCGACAAATTTTATCGACAAGGAACTTTTACAGCACTATTGAATTTTATTGTTTATAAAAAACCGATAATACAAAGACAAATGTGTTGTAATCACATATAAATAAGATTAGTAACATATTTTTAAGTGCCTATAATATCAATAGAAGTTTTTATTTGTTGAATATTAGCCGTAAATTCACTTACTTGTGGAATGTAACCCCACTTCCCTTCTGGTAAAGAGTTTTGCATAACACGCACTCTTTCATGGTTTACCTATTAACTAACACCACTTATTTATGTATTAACTATATTAATACGACACAACAAACAAGTTTAATCGCGTTAAACCTTCAAAATCACTTTATAAACACGGAGACAATGTAAACAAAACAACGGCCATTTGCATTTTACATCAGATTTAGTTCCTTTCCCCCACATTGGGGGCGCTTCAAATAGGCACAATAGATAGCTGTCATTTTAAAGGATATCATTAGTCTAGCGTACTTGTATCATGGACGTCAGTGGTGTAATGTCATATGAAATGTCATTTTAATTAATAAGGGTAGTCTGATATAAGAAGAAACAGGTTTTTAATAAGTTGTTAACTTATAATTAAGTCCGAAAATAAAAAAAAAATAAACAAAAATATTTATTAACACTTAACATACAATATATTTAAATTCAGACAACATAACTATTGCCCATTTTATTCTGATTTACAAAAGCCTTTTAATACGAAAAAAAACTTAACACAAAGAAGACTAGATTACTTACCTTAGTAGGCATCAGCACATTGAATTAAGGGAATGCAGATATTTACAAAATGTGTTTATATACATAATGGTATATAGCCTTTTTCGATACAAAGTATACCATAAATATTTCACATTTGAGTACTGGTTAATTGTGTTATTTTAAATATTAATGCTTCTGACCAAAAAATATCAGAATTTTTAAACAATCACAATATTCATACTCACAAATGTCTAAAATGCAAAAGTTCAAAATAGTATTTAAGTACATAAGTTATTACAATTAGGACCCTGTTATTATTATTTTAATTTCTATAGCAACCATCGTACAGTGATCTCCATAAAACATTCCAATTTATCCACTCTAGTCGATTCGCTTTTGAAACCCATTCAACATAGACCACAAAATACAGTGACGTTTTATAAGATTTGGCGCCCCGGGGCCAAGAGCCCTGGGCCTATGAGGTTTGGCACCCCATAAATTAACGAAAGATACGTAATGAATCCCCCCCCTCCCCCGGCCATGGCCCACATGAACCAATGGTAAATACCTCACTGACAAAATACTTATTTATAATCACTTTACTTAGTTCCAGTTCCTAAAATACTATCTAGTATTATGATAAAGGAATCAAGCGATAATCAGCCCTAATTCCTATAGCTGTTACATGCGTTACTATGAAGACTTCTTCACGTCCTTGAGGGGCAGGGTCTCGTCATCATAGTCGACCCTGCTTACCAGTACGGGCTCGGCACCTTTATCTTCGTGGCCCTGGTCATCGTAAGGCATGTCGCGTTTCTCCAACTCCTCGGACAGTTTCGCAAAGAGCGCCCTGCAAAGAATTTTAGAGTTACATCCCAATTTTGGGTTCGGTTTCCTAAGATCAGCGAACAGCATATGAAGAAAACCATGATTATTCGAATAAAAAAAAGGAATATATATTAAAAAAAACAGGTTCAAGTAAAGAATCTAGGGAATTAGTTTTACAAGATTTCTAGGCTTCCACTTATAGCTGAAAAGTTGAGGTCAAATTCAGCGAGAATTAAGCTTCATCGTGGCTATTTCAAATATTTAGGTATTACAATAGGAAACAATATCAGTTCTTAAGTTTATTAGAAATAAAAATAAAGTTTTTCAAATTTAGAGTATCATCTGGGCTTTCTTCTCACACCATTATTTACGGCCAATTACAATTACTATTTATAATTCAGAAATATACTTACTGGAAGACGAACCCTTGCATATTCTTAGCAAGGTAGTACAGGAACAGCCAATCGCCGAACTGGCAGCCGTTGACGACGCTGATCACGTTGTAGGGGTTAAACTTGCCGGTGCTCACACGGTTTAGCAGCATCTCGTTGAAGCGGAGAGAACGACGGTACATGAAGAACGATGCTATGCGCCAGATAACAGCTGAAAGATGCATGTTAAACGTAAAACTAATTAACAAATACAGTTATAAAATAAACAGTTTTTTTTTTTCTAAAGATCCTTAGAAATGATATTTCGAACGATCCAGGGGTAAGTAAGAAAGCCTCCTGCCTGCGCTGTTTGTGTGTGTATATGTAAATCTGTACAATAAAGTTTACGGTATGCAAATTTAACTCACCGATAACAGAGATGATAAAGAGTATGAGGAACCAGAACCAAAGCACCGTGTAGATCTTCTCGTGAATAATGTTGAGCGCCATCACGCAAAGCGCGTCGTGCTGCTGGATGGAGCCGCTCGGACCGAACTTGTGGAAGGTGCATTTCGTCACCTGGACAAATGGACAAATACTTGCAGGCCTCTTTGAAAAGAGGGGGGACTTGGTGCAACACTCATTTTCATAAATGTTAGAACATTTTAACTGCAGCTTTTGGGATGAAGGAACTGCCTACTGCTACGTTTGTAACCTAGGAGTTGCTATGTAGTTTGATTTCAATAGATCAATGATTAGACTACCAGTCTATTTTAGAAGCCTAAAAACTGCCCTGAAGCGATAATTTAGGTAAGCACCCCATAAAAAGACCAACTAACCTTAGGGAACACAGTCTCTAACGGATCAGCAATGTTATCCCAATCCTTATAGCTGAGCACTCTCGAGCCAAGAGACATGAAATGGCCGTTGAGGAACTTGTTGCTGACCCAGATTTGGAACATGAGGTTCAGCAGGTTTGCCACCTCCATGGCGACGAGCCATGTGGACCAGGTGCGGGTGACACGTAACCTGGGGAGAGGAAAGTATGTTATATGGAACCTACTCTGTTTTGTTTTTCTGTTTGCTGCTTAATTCCAAATCTGAACTTCTAGAATCAAAGATATTATGTACCGTATAAATGAGCGAAACACTCGAATGGTAATTGACACAGACCTGTTTGAAAGCAGTGACTATTTCTGTGCTTTCAAGCAATTTTGCCACACCTATTACACCTTTTCTTTTTCTTTTTTTTTGTTGAAGGGGGGGGGGGAATCTTCAAAAGATACCCGGCCTCTGTGTGGGAGAGGGCCGGGTTATGTGGGCTGTGGTGTTGCTTACCCACTAAACCCCCCCCCCCCCCCGGTGGCCGCCTTCGACACTTGTAGGAGGGGCTCTGGGATCTCCTAGATCAATTAATAAACTCGCAAAATTTGTGTATAGGCTTACAAAAATAACAGTGATGGTAGTTTGTTGAGGCCGAAGTTCCTTAACGTATTTATAAAATTTCTGTTATATTAGACAATTTGAAGCAGCGGTTGGACAGTTTTAAACATCCACATTCAAATAAAATGAGCCGCAAACCATTTAGAAACATAATTCTTATAGCTGAAGGATAGACGATGTATAAATGAAAGTGATTAAACCATGGAGTGTCCATCGCAATCATCGAATAAGTAACTGTATATGCTTTATAAGTCTTACCTCAAAATGATATCCTTCCTTATGGTTTCGATTCGTTTGTCGAGGGTTGCCTTGGAAGGCACGGCCATGCCGTTCACGGTCATGTCATCATTCTCCAGGGCCAAGCTGGCGTACTGCAGACCGTCTACGAGAGCTTTTACCCGGCCCCCTAAGATCAGCATACAATATTGCGGAAATTAGAGTTTTTCAGAATCGCACCCTCGGGTCACTCACCCAATCCTTATTAGTACAGGCTCTAAACAAAGTTTATTATATAGATCAGTCTAATCATCTTAACTTTTGAATTAACTCAAATTGCAAAGAACAACATTTATGTATTCAAGAATTAAGGACTTTGTTTATCAAAGTTTAGCAAACAATATAAGCCGGAAACTTAAATAAAATACGTAAACATAAACGTGATAAAATACACATCCTTTTCAGTAAACCTCCTGGAATTCCTAATTGAAGGTGTCAAGACGCGATGACACACATTCTACGAAAGATGTATCAACCTCGTTGTTGTCTAGATAAGATAACCGCACACAAAATACGTAGGCACACGTAGAATGCAGATTGATAACGTTTGTATGAATATTATAAAATATCTAATTTGGTTTCACTTGTAGCCGTAGCTTGGAGCTGCTTTAGTGCTTTACAATAGTTGTATTGTAAATCACTTAAGCTGCTGCAAGTAATAATAATAAATGTCCGCAACCCTTCCAATATTCCCATCCCGTACCCATCCAATCCTCAATCCATACTCCCAAAGATCTTTCCATATTCCTGCAATATTTCCTCCGCCTGCTGAAGTCAATTCGCTGTTTATGCTATCATTTTCAGCAGTTGACCCCAGCAGGTGGTTAACATAACATTAAAATTCTCAAAAATGGCCTCTACGTGTTGGACCCATGTCCCCGCGCAAGCCTTACAAAGATATGGGTATAGCCCTTGTGGAGAGAAACATAATAATAAATGTTAGCAACAAGACAGATGTTTCGTGTATTATTTTACAATTACATGGGAATCTATGTTATTTTGAGATTTTCTTTTAGAAAAAATTTGGTATCACGCCATATTTATGTTTGACTACTCTTGATTATTTTCCCCAGGCTCATGCACGTTTATGAAGACTGCCTGGACTTTCTTCCACATTTTCCGCTACTCCCTGTCTTGGGCTATGCAGAACCAGTTCTTTATCAACGTGGCCAGTTCATCCCGCCATCTCCATCTATGCTTGCCTCGTCTTGCGTTTTGAGAGATCTTTGAGAAGTAGTTTCGGCCCAAAAGGTGTTATGGCAAATATTAATAAAACAAACCCTAAACTAGATTATAGATTTACCTTCTTTCTTCTTCCAGATATAATGCGGCATGTAGAAACAGATGGACTGCAAGAACAGGACGAACGGCACCCACTGGTAATAGGTGTGGTGCAGCGTCTCATCAGACTCGCTGATGGGGCCCACACCTGGGTGCGGCAGGAAGCCCTCTTGGAGCAGGGTCTCGTTGTAATGCCGGACCTGGTTCCAAACAATGGGTAAATTAGCTCAGATAGATTACCCAGGACTTGGATTTCCAAGGCGTACCACTGCCAAAGGCTTTACGGCTATTGGCAATTACAGTGTATAGGTTTTCTTATGTGTGTTGATTTTATTTTGCACAAGTGTGCACGCACTCTTAAACCCTATACGAACGGCACCAGCTGACTCACAATCGATAAGGCCGATCAACCCTATCAATTGGCAAGTCAATGACTAGCCAACTATCTCATTAGCTTGCCAACTTGCAGAGACTCTCGTACGCACAGTTAGACCCAATTGGCACAGGTAGTAGTGACCCTGCTTTCTGTACCGAAGGTTCCAGGTTTGAATTTTGAATCCCAGTAGGGACAAACTTTGTGGCATGCGCAAAAGTCTTTCTACTGAGTCATGGGTATTTAAAAGCTATATGCGTAATTATATAGATAATGGAATCCCACCCAGTCCATGATACGGTAACCATAATACAAGCGTTGCTTAGTTTAGTACCATACAGTTGGTGTTTAGGTCTGGAGGTATTATTATTACTTTATACTCACAATAGTAAAGGTCGCCATGAAGAAGCAGTAAGTCTGGATCACATGATCCGGCAACCCCTGATCGGACAGGCATCTGATATGGTCGCCGAAGTACTCCCGCGCACACACCAGGATCACGCACGCAACCAACATGGTCACAGTGAACTTGTAGTGCAGTTTGAACGCGAAGTTGTCGATGATGGGCTTCGAGAAGTTGAAGCGCATGCGCGGCGCCAACGTTGTAAGCGTTGACATCAACATGTTGGCTGTGTATGTTGCGCCGGTCGGTTAAACTTGCATTAGGTTGTTCGGCTCTGAAAGAGCAACGAGCTGTTAGACTTGATGATGATGATGAATAGCGTTTAACACACACCATCGCCATCGCAGGTATGCAGTGGTACAAATGACGACCAGATTACCCTGCCCTCTGCGCTGAGGATCCCGGGTTCGAATACTGGTAGAGACAAACTTTGTGTGCAGCACGAATGTTTTCACCCGATTCAGGGATGTGTAATATAAATAGTAAGTATTATATACTGGGTTCACCCCCAGTCCAATATAAAGTACCTACCAATATTAAAAGCATTGCTTAGTGTGTGACCGTATAACTGGCGTGTGCGTCTGGCGATATTTATTATTGTTAATAAATATACGGCTATATGATTACAATAAAAAAACAATAGTTTAGAGCCCTGAACATAAAGTCTCAATAAACAAAAGAGATAATTACATATTTCTATGAACAATTCACATGTCAACCTTGACTCACATAAAACGCATCTATGAAGTTTTAACATTAGCGTACGGACATATCTAATAGGTATCCGTGGCGGAACGGGAATTTTAACGTCCACAATCGGCTTGTGATATATTTTGACTTACCACTAGGGAGCGTTATTCCGCATGCTGAACTTTCGTCAAAGAATTGACCCCCCAGACAACACCCAACAACCAATCCGCTCATAGTTCTAGGACTGATCGTGGATGATAAAAAAATAAGAAAAAAAAAGAATTGCCTGTCCCTAGCCTTATTCTAATAACATTATTTAGTTAAGCATTCACAACTCACTTTATATTGAAGTACAAAACAACTATTATTTTTATGATCGTGTCGGCCTGACATAAATTCCATAAAATATGAAACAATAAATACTTACCTACCTAATCCAAAGACCATTTTATAAATCTAATTTGAAATGTAATAAATAAGTATAAGAGAGCTATTACTTAATCTATGGTATTGGTCATTACATTAGGCCGTTTACACACATATCAACACCGTTCCCGTATAAACGGTTTTGTGCAACAATTATGATGGTAGACAATGGAAACTCCACACGCACGATACCCAGACGTGCTGGCTTGATCACGAAACCGCTTACGAAAACTGTTCATGTGTAAAGGGCTCTATTTGTATTCAAAAACAGAACCTCAGGACCCGACCAATCAGTATCACCATAATCCGTTCTAAATTCAAAAAACTCCAACTCACGTTTGTGCATCGACGCCGCGTATTGACACTCGCGCATGTAAACAACACTTGCCCAATTTAACGAAAACACAAAATACTGAACCAAGCTAGTTAAGGCGTGAGAAATGACGGGTGACTCTGAATAAAGCTGGTGTGACACTGTTGAATAACTGACTGATAGCGATAAGATAGAACACGACGCGATAATGATTGCTGATCGGTCTTCACCAGCCTCAAGTAGGATAGACTACAAATGACGTAGCAGTGTCGCGAGAGATCCAATCAACGTAAGTTTAATTAGTTATTTATTTATTTTTAAATATATTTTGATAGTTAATTATTTATTTATAAAACAAATAATGGAACATGGTACTTATAAAATAACTTAAGAATGTATCTAAGAAAACGTTCACGGGTAAAGTTTCCAAAAGAAAAAAAACCCATGACAAAAGAATAAGCACAAGTTATTAGGGTTACAAAATATGGAGGTAGGCCCTACATATATGATATAAATATATATATTATAAAAAAAGAAAGGTTTTTTATATACAATTCTCTATTTTGATACAAAATTGAGTCTTTGTTGGAGTTGGCTGGCAATATTGACTCGTGGTATTTTGGAGTCTAACAGAGAAAATATAACATCTAACCTTTTTTAACGTTAAAGCAACCGGAGGGTCTATAGTTGTATGTGTATCGTATGTATCAAAGATGGCTTCAGAACACTTCAGCTAGAAATCGTCTATTCACTGCAGTGCAGGCCTCCCCTGAGAACGGTATTTCATACCTACAATATATTAGTAGAAGCTGAAAGTACTTGGCTACGACGCACGTAGCACGTAGCATGTAGATGTGTAGCGTGTGATGATAAGTGTATGAGTCGATATATAACCATCAATCGTATTACAGCTGTATAATAGAGCTGATAGTAGCAGTAGCGTTTGGCCATGCGCTCACTACAGAGTGTAATTTTTCAAAATGTCGAATATTTTTTTATGTAATGTTACCTTTATAACCTACTGTTAGCCCTGTTATTTTTTTTACACTATTATTGTTACACCTTATATAAAGGCGAACATCTATCTAGATAGTTTTAATGCCGGAATAAGGAAGGATTAGCCAGGATAGCAAAACAAGTCAATTCGTTCGAAGTCGCGGGTCACTACTAGTTCAAAATAATGATACTTATACATTTTATCGTTCTAATATTAATCACAACATAAGCCTTTTAATATATTTTAATTAGAAAAATCTGTTTTTATTTATCGGATTTGTGATAGTACGAAAACTATGAATTAAAAGGATTAAAAACCACTCGGCTTATAGAATGTAATCTATGAGTTATTGTAGCTAGCAAGGGCAAGGATTCTATTATACACAAATAACTAGAGCTAGTTATTTTAATAGTTTATTTATTTATTCTCTTAATGATTTTGCTTCTTTAAATTAAGAAGAAACAAAATGACACTAAATATTCCAATTTATTATTTACTTTATAATAATAATACCAGCCCTTTTTAATGTCCCACTGTTGGGCATGAGCCTCCCACCAATGCAATGGGGATTAGGCCATCGTCCACCACGCTTTCCTAGTGCGGTTTAGCGGACTTCACACGTTTCGAGAGGTTCTCTCAGACACGCAGTTACCTCACGACGTTGTCAACGCTCAGCAAGTCATAATCATAGTTCCAAATGAGATTGGCACATGAAATCCAGCAATCTCAGAGGTGCGAGCTGGTGTTTGAACCTGCGATCCTCGTTACCGAGGCAAGCGTTATACCAACTTGGCTATCACAGTGTCCTAACAATTCAAATCAATTCTTAACTTTGCTATAGTGTATCTACAGTACTTTTAACATTTCCATCTATGATTTGAATCGTAGTCCGGGGCACACAGATCCCTGCCTACCCCCATTGAAGGTAGGAATACGTACAATAATAAGTACCTAGATAATGCGAATTTGTTATATAAATCGGACGTAGCATTTCCATTGTAGTGTTGAAGTTGGTACATGTATAATTCACTGTGGATTGAGGTTATCAGCATTTATCGAGTGCTCTTTATCGTGAAGGAAAAGTATTAAAGGTTTTGATAATATACACGAAGCCATTTCATGAGAATGTTCATTCATTTAAAGCAGCCTTTCCCAAAGTGGACGATAACGCCCCCTTGTGGACGCTGCAGGCCTAAAGGGGGTGGTAAGCGACCCAGAAAAAAAATGGGGGCTTACTATAATTAATTTAATTTGAAGTTATAGTGGTTTTTAAGTAAGTGAAAAAGGGGGGCGCTAAATAATAATTTATTCTCAAAGTGGGCAGTTACATCCGCTATCTGCTTGTGAAAGTCCCGTCAAAATCGGTCCAGCCATTTCAGAGATAAGCCGAAGCAAACAGCCAGACGGACAAACATTGTAAAGAATGTAGTTTTGGTACACGTATATGTACCGTGTATACATCCAAATGCACTTAGTAAAAAGCGGTTATTTTAATAGTACAAACAGACACTCCAATTTTATTTATTTGTATAGATAAAGACAATCCTAGAACTGATAAAGGTACTTACAGGTACGTACAATTGAAGCTCATGACTTACTGAGAATTCCTGTGAGAAATGTTTCCTTTAGTGAAGTTAGTAAGTACTTACTTTTGCCTACAGCTCCAGTTTACTCAGGAGTTGCTCTTGATTTAAAAACGTCGTAATAAATTAAAACAATGTAACGAGGGCAAGGCTATTTTCATTGCCCCATTTTTTTTGTAGCTATTTTTCTATGCTGCTTTTTAACTTCACGGCTTCATCGGATGAGAGGACGAGGATCCCGAGGGAAGGAGTGTTTGAGGGTTTTATCTTTAACGGACGTACGTTCTTCAGGCCGCCTTATAAGTAAAACACGCTGGCTGAAGTTCCAATAATAAGATTAATAGCAGGAAATAGTTACAAACAAGCCTAGCAGGAAGTTGTAACACACCTAAGTAAGCATGTCGCTAATTAACGTACAAATCTTGCAATAAACGGATACTTTAATTAGATATGTATACAATCGCGCGTCTCCCAATGATGTGTGATACAAAGAGATATTGTCACGGTTTAAAATAGCAGTGGCTCAAACACAATATTTTAACGTTACGTTACGGTAACGTAAGCGTTATCCGATGTGCGAGATTATTCGTAAGCTAACTATATAGTTTAGGGACTACCGTATTTAGACATATTATATGGAGAAATGAAAGTTGTAAATACCGTCCGCTAGACGCGCTATTCAATTATCCATACAAAATGTCTAAATACGGTAGACTATAAACTATATAGTTAGCTTACGAATAATCTCGCACATGATGTACCGCTCACACTATAGAATGAAATAAATAAGTATAACAGTGACAGCTGGTTTTCTCGATGACGATGACGATGACGTTTCGATTACATTAGAAGTTCCTGCTTACCCTATAAATGGTAAAAATGACTCCAATTATGTGTATTTAGCTTTCAGCTGTTTCGATGCAATTTCAAAACTGAAAACATGAATACCTACATAAGCTAAGTACCTACAGTTTAAATAAAACGAATTTATTCAGCGCCATTTCAGGAACCGGCCGTACCACAAGGCATATTATTATTTTTACATCCGTACATTAATTAGGTAGGTACATCATAAACATATACCTCGTTATGTGCCATTGGTGAGGTAAGTTATATTATTAAGCATATACCTAGTAGGTAGGTGCGACCGGTTCTCCGAAAAAAAACCGCTAATATGTACCACAGTTTACACAGACAGACGTACCTGTATTGCAGGGATACTAATGTTATAAATTCGGTCAGTATAAATCATTTTACTATCACTTTACTAAAAATAACATCACTAAGTTGGCCGTCTTGGTCATGTCAGCGAAACGTGGTAAAAATAAACACTAAGACATATTTTATCTTTTCTTCACAATCATGTCTGTTATTACTTTGATAACTTGTTCCTCTTTTTTTAGAGTGACAATACAAAATACCACTAAGTGACGCTTAAATTATGGGTGGGTGCCATACAATGGGACCTAGGGCGAACTCAGGATATAATAATTATGACGCGAGAATAAACATTCGTGCTCATCACACAAATATTGTTCCAACCACAATTTGAACCCGAAACCCTCGGTACAGAAAACAGGGTCACTCATAAGTGCGCTAATCAGGTCGTCAACTGCGCAAATCGGTGTCAGAGTCGGCAGGCGATTTTTATTTATGTAGATAAAGCAAAATGTGTTGTATCATATGAATAGGGAATAGAGGAATGGAATAATTAATCACCCCTTTAACGAAATCCTGGATCTGTCCCTGTTTCTGAACCATCCTGTATACGAGGCATGCCTTTTAAGTTCTGTCGTTTCCACATTTCCCGGCAATTTTGAATTTGGAACTGTTCTATATTCAAATGTGTTTAAATTTCGAATCTCAAAACAGTTGAAAGTATTAGGATTAATGCTATTGTTTAGTCACAGCGTCGATTGGAATCTGTCAGGTTACGTACGAAAATGAATATTTCTAAGGAAAATGTTCGTGCAATAATTTTCTACAACTTTAGAAGAGGCCTGTCACGGCTTCAGTGTTTTGAAGAGCTAACATCTGTGTTCAGTGATGAAGCCCCATGTCTGCGGACTGTCGAACGCTGGTATTTAGAATTCCAGCGTGGACATACTAGTGTTAGTGACAAATCTCGCGAAGGACGCCCAAAATCCGCCTTCACTGAAGATAAAATCATTGCTGTGAAACAACTAATTCTCGAAGATCGTCATGTGACGTATCGAGAGATAGAGGCTCTATTAGGCATCTCAGGGACAACCATTCAGAAGATCTTGCATGAAGCGCTTGGTGTGAGAAAGCTAGTTTGCCGTTGGATACCGCATCTGCTTTCCGACGATCACAAGGCGGCCCGCGTCAGATGGTGTAAGAAAACTCTGCAAAGGTTCAACCGAGGAGAGTCAAATCACGTCTACGATATCATCAGTGGTGACGAATCTTGGATCTATGCCTACGATCCTGATTCCAAACAACAATCTACAATCTGGGTCTTTCAAGACGAGCCAAAGCCGACTAAAGTTGTTCGTTCTCGAAGCACTTCAAAGAAGATGGTGGCCACGTTCGTTGGAAAAACCAGCCATGTTGCGACTATTGCACTTGAAGATCGTAGAACGGTTAACGCAGAGTGGTATACCACAGTTTGTTTACCACAAGTCATCGCCGAACTTCGAAAATCTAACTCAAAGCGGCGCATCATCCTGCACCACGACAACGCAAGCTCACACAGCGCTCGTCAAACGATTGAGTATTTGAAGCAGGAAAAAGTAGAAATTCTTGACCATCCTCCATACAGTCCTGACCTAAGCCCTAACGATTTCTTTACATTTCCTAAAATTAAGAAAAGTCTTCGTGGTCAAAGGTTCCAGTCCGGTGAAGAAGCAGTCGACGCTTTCAAGTCAGCCATTTTGAACACCCCCACTTTAGAGTGGAATAAATGTTATAATAACTGGTTTGAGCGAATGGAAAAGTGTATTAAGCTACGTGGTGAATACTTTGAAAAACAATAAAAAGTACTATAAGGTTATAGTTGTGTTTTTTTCTTCAAACGACAAAACTTAAAAGGTATGCCTCGTATTTGCTAGAACTTCACTTAGATATTTCTTTCGTAGATTTTTTTTTTCAGATTGTTCTAATTATTCATGGGCTGGTAAGTGCAACATTTCTTTTTTGATTTTAGAATTAATTTATTAACTAAGTTTTATTTCAAAAGTTATTTACAAAGATATCTACATGGAAAACCAAAAAACTAAAATTTATTAACTTATCTTCCTTTTAATGTCACTTTCAACTCGAATTTTACGAGTGAGAAAGGAATGAAGTGATAACGGCCCGACTTTACGACATGTAGTACCTACCGCACCATCCAACACATGCATACACAGGATCCCGTGTTGTGTGCGTGTGTGCACGTCTCGCCCGGAGTCGAGCCCGCAAGACTGCATTCCTCGCGTTGCGACGCCACTGCTGGAGAAAGGACCATCTGAACTTTTGTCTTAGCTTCATATTGATTTAATTATAATATGGGTAACATAATTATAAAGTCAAAGTCAAATCACTATGGCACTTACAAATTGTGATTGTACATTGTTTTCTTAACTCTACAACCGGATCGGAACGCGACCTCAACTGAGAAGATCCGGCAAAAAACACAGCGGGCTTGTCTTTTTACAGTATGTTTTTTTTATTAAAATTATATCATGCAAGTAACAAAAGTTTAATTATTTTCTTTAGCTCCAGTGTGTTGCCTCGCGAGGCGCACATACGCTACTCTTTGACATGTCATTGACGCTAAATATATGACCGTTCAGCTCCAAGCTGCTTTATCATCCAAATAATACGAAATTTTATAGTAAGCCTTTCGACAGTTTAGTTTTGATAACAGTTTTAAATTTATGAATAGGCAACTCGCGGATATGTTTCGGAAGTTTATTGTGGAAGCGTATACATAGCCCCAAATATACTCGTAATCATTCGTATTTTAGGGTGATCAACTTGTTTGGTTTATAATTGGACAAGTTGACAAGCCGAGGGTCAGTGGTGGGTTCCTCTTCCCCTCTTTGTTCATTTGTATTTAGTTATTTTAAAATAATCCGGACTAAACATGCCTACTTACTTCAATAAACAAACTTTATTTAGGCAGGTATTTACATCAAATTCATAAACAGGATAAATGGAAATTAATTACGAAAATACCTGGTTAGTTGAAAATACATGGTTGTAAATTAATTTAAGATACAAAGTAAATATTTTGCTTTGCTTAAAAATAAAAGAAAAATAAATTGCTCGACTATAATGATTACGTCAGTAGACATAACCTATTACAACTGGCCTAGAATATGTGAGTCGATTTTCAAACAACAATCACTATGATGATGTTCTAACAACAGATACAAGTAATTATATAAGTTATAACACAAGCATAATAATTGTATCCAGATTACTGCTTAGATTAAGTTGGTAAGCCAGTTCTTTAATCACTCATTCTTTATCAGAAAAAAAAAACTAGAAATGTATGTCGCTGTCATCCGTACATAAGTGTCCATATTCAAGTGGCTATGTTACCGTTGTTGTCAAAATTCAATATATAGGCCAAAAAATAACAAAATATTCTTAATACACCCAATGTATGTAACTACATCATAAAGCCTAACATAATGTAATTTATTTACTGAGGACAGCACGAGACTAATTCCCTGTAACCTGACCACCACCGTTTGACCTGTGACTGGCGCACGCGCACACACACACGCACACACACACACCCTCAAACGTATACGTATGCTGTGCATGCGCACAAGTTTCACGCACACAGTCACGCCCTGGCTGTGATCACACAAGTAAATAATGTGCTGTGATCGCACGCGCTGACTTGGCTCACGCGCATAAGAAGATACTGGATTCGTGGGACAAAGAGAAGGCTGTTCGTGAACATTTCGAATTTGGAATAATTTTGATTTTTAAAATGGATGATAGGTACTATTACTTTAAAAAACTGCCTTTGGTCTAGCTATAGAAAGTATTCCATACTTGCTCAAGTTTTTGAAATGTGTCTGACTAATCACTCGTGTGTGATGCTATGGGTACCTACTATATGTGTATGTCACCAAGGCCTCAAGTGTCATAAAGGAATGGGAATTGCATTGTATTTGTCACTGGATTTGTCATACATAATTTGCTGAGAGTTGCGCCCAGACGCCCAGATGCAAAGATATCTAAATTCAAAGGTCTTTAATTATTTTATTATTATTCAGCCCACATTGTTAAGGGATTATGACTTTTATCACCAAGATAACATGCTCATAAGAGAACCACAATTGGGGACAACATTATACAGTCTTCACGATGCGACAAACAGCACTAACTAATGTCATGTTTGAACAAGATTAATTACTACTAAATTAAACGGAATATTTGTTTGATAAGTGCCATCACGCGGTCTGTTGACATACTGAGGCGGTAATGCCTGGAACTGACTGGTTCGTTAGTGGTGTATGTTGCTTATTATTTACGACATATTTCAGTATTTAAATTTCGATTTACGATTTATAATCGTAAAATATGTTTCGATATTACTATAAAAATGAATGAAATACAGATATTTCAAGTTTCCATTCATAAACAACTAAAACAGTATCAAAGCTGCAGGGCCGTGACGTCACCGCCATAAATCAGCGCGTGTGCGACGGAGAAAGAGCCTAGCTTTTACTAAACTTTAATGTAGAAAATCTTCGAAATCATGTAACATAGAATACTTATAAGGCTCAAGGCTAAAGGTCGCTCAACGCGCAATGGAGAGAGCTATGCTCGGGGTTTCGCTACGCGATAGAATCAGAAATGAAGAGATCCGTAGACGAACTGGAGTAACCGACATAGCTCAAAGAATTGCCAAGTTGAAGTGGCAGTGGGCAGGGCACATAGCTCGCAGAACCGATGGCCGTTGGGGCAGAAAGGTTCTAGAATGGCGACCACGAATCGGAAGACGAAGTGTAGGACGGCCCCTCACAAGGTGGACGGATGACATCACACGCGTCGCCGGAAGCCGGTGGATGCGAGTGGCGGAGGACCGTGATGTGTGGAAGTCGTTGGGGGAGGCCTATGTCCAGCAGTGGACGTGCATATCGGCTGATAGATAGAATACTTATAAAAAATATAAGTACTTACTGATTTTAATAATACAACTATAGTCTATTCAATTCTACTAATAGCTATTAGAAAATATAATCGAATAGTGTGAACAAAAGTAATAACTACGGGACAATGAGTACTAATAGAACGCTATAAATATATAGTTCCTATTTTGTTATCTAGTTCTTATCTTACTAATAAGTGCCATAAGGTATCTGTCCTCATACACAACTCACAAGATATAGGTAGGTACGTTATGTCGTTGATTGGTTTAACAAACGGTCCTTACATCCAATCATCCAGGCGATCCCTGAATGTTAGGCCTTGTCTGGAGTTAAAAGAAATAATATCAACGTGGAATGGAATGCCGGTGTTATCTGTGCGCCAAGTTCGATATTATTCGTAAGCTAACCTTATACTGTATGGCCTACCGTATGTAGACATTTTGTATGGAGAATTGAAAGTTTTAAATACGGTCCGCATGAGGTGCTTTTCAATTCTCCATACAAAATAGACTATAAAGTATACGGTTAGCTTGCACTTGCTGTTCTGAAGGGTTACGCCATACTTACTACATAAGATAACGTTTGAATTTAGAATCCAACGAAAGTAACCGAGTCGTCCTTAGATTTGTTTTGCGAAATATCGAAGTCACAAATTAGATATTTCATCAAGTATAAATAATGTAATATCGCCAAACGAACAGACCAACTGTACGGGCCCAGACTAAGCGACACTTTAATTATGGATGGCGTAGAATTGATTGGGGACGATCCCAGCATATACTTACTTATACATATAGATATTAATTCATGGCTCGGTAACAAACATTCGTGCTCATCACACAAAGCTTGGCTTTACTGGGAATCGAACCCAGCACATCTACTACTGGCACCTTTTTAATAGGCTTTTAAATATCCTTACAACTCAGCAAACGCCTCATCTTGACGTCTCCACACGTCTCTCTCGTGAGCCATCTTCTGCCTTGTTGCTTCCGCAAAGGTGTCCAAGAAAATATTTAATGCGCTGAAAATTAGTCCGAGAAAATATGCATAAGAGAGCTCTCCATTCGTCGGTAATCAGATAGGACCTGGCTCCGCAGTGCAGGTATGGGGGGGGGCGCCAGGGAACCGGTTCTGTCACCTCGCGTCGACCTTTATCTCCGACCGCCGTTACTGCGCACGCCTGGCTCGGGCCGCCGCACGCGCACCGTCTACAAGACAGAGACTTGAGAGCAACCTTATGCATCAACACCATTTTTAAAAACAGTAACCTGAAAATAAATTATAGCACCAGATTGAGCAAGCAAATGGGGGATGAGGGAGCCAACCAAACAATTCAAATTATGAAACAAACGCATTATTGAGAATTGCATAGTAATTTTGGTCCCGACACTCGTGACAGACAGTTCTCGACTAACATCTTAGAGCAGTTCGAAGATGGCATCTTTATTTATTGATCAACTTGTTTGGTTTATAATTGGAAAAGTTGACAAGCCGAGGGTCAGTGGTGGGTCCCTCTTCCCCCATTTGTTTAACCCAACCAATTTGTTGTTCCCAATAGACATTTTGAAGACAAATAAACCATGCTGATTTATGCATGCTGCCAAATCACATCCACATACCTTACCGATAGGTGACGTGCTCACACTGGATTGGTTTGAATGTGTTGAATGTTTTTTATTTGCATATAGAACGTAAATAAGCACGTTTTTTTGGCTTCAAATTGTTATTAGCGAAAATTTGGTTTTTATTGTAGAATGATCATTATTATATATAAGGTGTAACAAAAATAGTGTAAAATATTTTAACATATGAAACAGTAAGTTATATGGATCACGTTGATGTATAAAATAATTGTGTAAATGATGTTTGATTTTTAGTAGCGTGGCCATGTGCTCAGTACTGTGTCATTTTGTAATGTCTAATAATTTTATTTATTTCTTTGGGAATGTTATCTTTATAACCTACTGTTGGCCCTGTTAAAATATTTTAAACCATTATTGTTCCACCTTATATAATTTCTATTATGAACTGTACTGAAGCAGTCGATGGAAACAGAAAGTTTCGGATAAGCATGAAAATCGAATTATTTAAAAAATTATAATGCTGCCAGCATGACGAACGTACAGTTACGGACAATCGGCCTAACTACTATAACACTTTTCACCAGAAGAATCCATAATTAGCGATCTATCGACGTTCGGAAACCTTCTCACTCCTCTTGATTTGAACACCCAAGTACAACTTTATTCAGTAGTTTCACGTAATTATACAATGATTAGATTTTGGCAAAATCTTCATGAATTTCATTTTTATCCTTGGCTGCTTGTACCTAGCATACATTTTACAATATCAGCATGAAACATTTTCTCGTGTGAAGCCCGCCAACATGCATAAAGGTCTTTCAATCTTTAGGACGCGGATTCCTAAGATTCAGGCTCCGACACCTTTAAGTGTAAGAGAGACTTGGAAGCTGGAAGAATTAGATATATTTTAATTAATCTTCCCCTTAATAAACATCTTAATGTTTTTCAGCAAATATTAACTCTATTGTCTTCAAGTTAAGACTTCACTTTCGTCGAACTCGTCCGGAGCACAAAATTTCATTTTTAAACTAGCTGTCATGGGCTATCGTGTTTCCAAACGTTCTTAAAATTTTGTTTCAAACGAAACTTCTGTAGTCTACTTACTTTGTTCCTTTGCCCAGTTATTCAGGTTACACCTACGCTAGAAAGGGACACGTAATGTATCTTGGTGAGAGTAAAAGAGAGAGTAGAGCAGAGCCCGTTAAGAAAGCAGTTTAGACTACTACCTTTACGCGTAAATAGTGATGACTGGAGTCGATTTGATCGATATGAGAGATAACTTTGTGTGCGTTGACCCTTTAAAATGTTTTTACCATATTTTCCTATGGTACACTGCTTTGTTCTGCTACAGATATATAAGGGTCAAACTTTCTTGACTAGAGATGCCTATTAAATCCACCACGACAACGGCTAATGGTTCACGTCAAAAATTGATTTCGCTACAGAAATTGTGCATTTTTACTGTATAAATATAGAGAAATTCAAGTAAAATAGGCATTATATAATTCATAATGATAGTCATTCAGGAACTTTCATTTAAGGAGAAAGCGGTAGGTAGGCACTGTTCTAAATTTCGACTGTTTATTTTTTTTACGAAAACATATAGAGGACGATTTTTTTTTGTTTTTGACTTCGTAAATGCATTTATTTATCTATTAAGTTTGCTTCAAAGTTTATTTCAAATGAAACAACACTCCAAAGTTGGTAAAAAATAGCGGGTTTTACAAACTTTGGAGGATGATATTGATTTTTAAGCAAACTTAAAACATGGAGGCATCTAATGCACTATGGCAATGTCGCAAAAAAACTAAATTACAATAATTCGAAAAAAAAACAAAAAATTCGAACATTTGAATTTCGCGCCCTCACCTAGCGCTTCCACCTTAAGTAGCACGTGGTGATGGAATTGGTTGTAAATGAATGCTTTCATTTAGATCAGACGCTACTGTTGAGAGGTTTGACGTTATGCTTCGTTTGACATTGTGAAGAGAAAGTAATACAACATCTTGTTCACATTGCACGATTTTTTGTATAAAATCTTAAATAACATGAATTGAATTATTTTTCTTTTTTATGTAGGTTCTATACAATATTTTTGTAATATAAAAGGTCTAAGCGACACTCATGTTCTTTGCGTAGTAACTATAAATATATGCATGTCAGGGCAACCTGTGGAATGACACCACATACTTGTACCGCATTAATATGATATTGGCGTATGCGTGCGTTGTCGTTTGTTTTAAAAACTAAAGTCAAATTTGTTTGTGTATTAACAGAATAGGGCCACCCTCCTTTGTCAGCATTGACGTGTCGATACCAGCTCGGCCCAACACTACATTCTGCATCCAGTGAGAGAGTTAAGTCGATAAGTCGATTCTCACCGGCCGCCGAGGTCCCGATGACTCAGGCATTCATCTATTCATCGTTGCTCTACCTGTTGCTTTGTGTGCAGACACACCGGACGGGCCGTCGGGTTTTTAATATTAGTCATTTTGTTGTTTTACGTGTTGAAGAAATAATGAAAACTCGTTACTCACACATGAATATTGAATACCTAAATGCTGATAGCGCTCTACATGAAATATTACTTACGTATAGCCATATAAGTAGGTACCTACTTTAAAATAATAAACCCACAAGTCCAACCTATGTTCCTGAATTTATCAGGCGATTCAGGCGTTTTCACGTAAACGGATCCTGAATCATAGGGTCAATATCTAACATATCAGAATCAGAATGAGAATATTTTTTATTCACGTAGACCATTAAGTACAGTACTTATGAATCGTCAAAAGTTACAAAATACTATGCCACCCGTTCGGAATGCCGTTTCTATGGAGAAGAACGGGCAAGAAACTCTATAGTTTCTCTTTTTTTAAATATATTTTACACTCTGTAGGTACTCCTAATATACTTAAGTACTCCAGCTGACTCGCTTTACTAGGTAAATAACATAACATATGGCATAAGATGTAAAAACTCTAGATGTACTGTACTCCACCCCTAGCAAAGTTTAAATCTAGTCAGTTATTAGGTCGTTATTAATAAATTGATCTTGACTCTGACCGAGAGCGAACTGATATTCACTTTGAAGCGCACTCAAGTTCACTGTCAAAGTTTAGTTGAGATGACTTTTTTAAAACCAGCCAAAGACAAGCTTATTGTAATTATTTTTAGCATTATCTAAATTATACCGTCATTATGCAACGGAAACATCCATAACGAATCTTCCTTCACTAATATCCGAGTTACAAGTGGTCACGTGACAGTAGATGCGCGTGCGCAGGTCCCGCGGGAAGCGGCCGGGGGCACAGTGCAATTACTTCGGCCTTGCATACGCCCACTGCCGTGCCTCTAAGTATCGTAGATTATATACAGACACTTATATATAGAGTAACAACAGTTTCTTAACACACCCACGAGAAAATTGTTTTAGAATCAGTATAATTTGTATTTATAATATATTACTTATAAAGATATTAAACATTCATGACTTGGTACAAACATTTGACTTATCACACAATGTTTGTCACAACAGGATTCGAACCCGGGACCCTCGGCACAGAAAGCAGGGTCTCTGCCAACTGCGATAATCAGGCCGTCGCTAATCTGTGCCTAAAGTAGCCGAGAAACGTAGAAATGTATGATGCTTTTACTAAGTATCTTACTTGAATCTGTTGAGTGATTGATCCGACCGTATAGTAATGCCAGCCCTTTTTAATGTCCCACTGCTGGGCACGGCCCCCCCCCCCCCCCAATGCGAGGGGGATTAAGCCATAGTCCACCACGCTTGCCCAGTGCGGGTTGGCGGACTTCACACATCTTTCGAGGGGTTCTCTCAGACATGCAGGTTTCCTCACGATGTTTTCCTTCACCGTTTAGCAAGTGATAATCATGGTTGAAAATGAGATTCGCACATGAAATGCCAGAGGTGCGAGCCGGGGTTTGAACCTGCAATCTCGTTACCGAGGCAAGCGTTCTACCAACTTGGCTATCACTGCTGCTGCGACCGTATAACATACGATTAAAGCTTTGAAAATAGGAACGTAGTCGCAGGTTTAACTGCTTGTTTATACATCATTGCTTCACCCAACATCAGTTATCGAAACCTCTCTCTGTATCGATCAATTCTGACCCACTATTGACCGGGCGTATGCGTTTGCGCAACGAACATTCCGTTAATTCCGACGACACCATATTGGGACATGCATCAGTCGGCCGGTCGACGTAATTCCCGTTTTATTAAATAGGTATTGATATGAATCATATTTTATTTATTTTAAGTAAAATGTGTGTTTATTTCGTAGGTTTTCTGGTATAACTGCGTTGATACTAAGGTTTCAAAGTTGCGTTGGGAGTTCAGACGAAGAAATAACATAGGAGTGGCACAAAAAACATATTGAGCCTACCACACAAATTGGCTTGGTATATTGTGCTTCAATATGTTCGTGACTTATATTATGCTCGTACTTATATTATTCCTTCGTCTAAGATTGGGAGTTGATTTCAAATGCGCTAAACACGCAGCTTAGACATGATTATTGCCACCGGCTATTTCATACCCAAATCGCTCTCTCTCTCTCTTTCTCTCTCTTTAATTATCACACCTCAAGTTCACAAGAGTAACATACAATTACCCGTATTTAGTACTATTAAATTCCTCATTGATATCGCATCGAACCTCAAACGAGATGACAGGTACAGTGGTGACATGGTTGCTGTAAAGCAGTTGAAACGTCGTGTCGGGAACGTAAAAACATAAATAAAAATCTATAAAATAAGTTTTATTTAAATTTGAATGCACGTATTGAAAGTTAAGTTATGTTGCCAATCATTTAAAGCTAAGTTTACATGGGAACCATGACTCTAGACAAATTTGTTGGCAGAGCGACAAAGTAACTAGATGTCGCTGCGGTGTATACACTTCGACACTTACTCCATAGACTTAGGAGTTTCTAGTACTTATTAAGTATCCCCCATGTATACGTACATGTATACCATTAACATACTGGCCTACCTACAATATAGCTGCAGATCAAACATCTTATCACGCAAACCAACTGCGTAATCTCGCTCAAACTGATAACACAGTGAATTACATGTGACAAGTGACTTACGAAATAATCATACAAAAACAATAGTCCATTGCGAACAATATTTAAATGTGTGGAATAACTAACTGACAAGGGCATTTAAGTAGGCCGCGATTCGAATATGGCCTAAAAACAGGCGTAAAAACATTCTGCCTTACTTAGCATCTACGTTATTTAGGAATTATTGTGAGCAAATTAAAAAAAATCATTCTATTCTGGTAGACAATGACACATCAGTACTTCAAGCACAATCCCTTTTACGTACCGTTTCGGTAAAGTAACGTCTTCCATCCCTCTCACACCACAGACTGCATAAATAAGTATGACAGTTACAGCATGTGTTTTCTATGACGTCACGATTACCTTAGAAGTTCCTGCTCAACCTACAGAAGTGCAGATGAGTACGCTATCAGAATTGAGATAAATCACATAATTGATTAACAAATAGCGCCAGATTAACGCATTGTTACGTTGTATGATCCCAAACTAATCCTAGTAACACCCAGACCAGGGCAGATTATAAAAAAGATAATTTTGGAAGAAATACATAGCATTTACATCTAGGTGCCTTTACATTCAAAGACTTAGTTGCCAGGCACTCTTAAGATTCATCCTAGAGTTTCAACCTGAATGTGGTCGAATTCAAATTTTAAACAAAATCAGAATCCATAAAACTTGTAAAAACAAGTTATTCCTACGTTTAACGACTACAAATTAGCGTTCAAGTTATGTCATTATATAAAATAATCTAAAATTATGACCGGTTTAGACGAACCTACTAGATTAAAGCATATGGCAATCGAACATTCGAATTTGGAATATAACACAGCGCGAATCTGCAGCGTCATCGACTCTTCTAAAGCTATTGCTTCTCTAGTACTTTACTTACTAATATCGAGTTTTACGGTTTGTAACTACAGTAAAACTAATTGCTAGTATGCTAATTCATATGGATTTTTATTCTTAAGACGAACTATTCGTTAAGATAGTTTTCAACTTTAACTGCATAACATACATAATTTTTTTAAATTATTTTGAGATTCAATTTTTTGAGGTCTATAACCTATCTATGCTGCGACTGTCTCGTGTACGCAGGCATTATGATTTCCAACGAACAAATGCAAAAGTTGTCTAACGGGATTGCGCCATTTTTTATGGCTCGTAACCAAACATGATAAGTTTAGTGAGCTTACTTAGGAATTTCTTAAGATATATAATAGGTAGACGATCTACCTATGTTTAAACAGGTGGATTGGGATAGTTTTAATGGTCACTATCCGATCTATTCCTTGTCTTTTAATCACGCTAGCTAGTCAAGTCTCATGTGCGATAGCCCTGAAATATATAAGGTGTAACAAAAATAGTGTAAAATATTTTAACATAACTAACAGTATGCTATAAAGATAACATTGCAAATAAAAATCAAAATATTAGACATTTAAAAAAAATATTCCTGTACTGAGCGCATGGCCAAATGCTACTCGGACGCATTGTTTAAAAAAAACAAACATCACTTACACAATTACTTTATTCATTAACGTGATCCATATAACATACTGATTTATCGATTAAAATATTTATTATATGTATGAACTCATACATGTACCACATTATTATAATATTACGTAATGGCAGACCAGCACACCCACAGACAGGTCATCGATGAGGTGTATCGAATGTGTACCTTTGAAGAGCTAAATTGATGACCTTAGCTGTGTGCTCATGTGCCTGTGTCAAGTTGGCAAACCCTTCGGAGGCGGGTCATTCCCGGTGGTCCCCCGCAAACCACAGCCAGCCACCAAGCGGGTCTAGACTATTAATCATGCTCTCGGTATTCACGTTTTGCAGTCAAATCATATTTATGAGCCCATTGTCCTTATATGTAGATACATTTTCCATTAAAAAGGTGTTTCATTATTATAGGTACATTGTTTGCGACAGTCATAAATGTAACTTGAAAGATTTTGTGCGTTAGGTAGTTGCTGAACAACCGTTTGAATTTGAAATTTAAAATTAGAATTCGAATATTGAAGTTTGCCAGTTATAAATATCTAGTTCTCTAACAAAAGAAAATTTAATTTTGCCTTAGCATTTTCCTAATAAATGTATTGCAATGTGTCAAATTACTATAATAATATAAAACAAACTATGCTTGGCACCTATAGGGTAAACAACCCAGTAATAGGCCGCTTACTAATCCGACGTGGATAGATGGCCATACTGGTTTTTTCGACGACCATTTTTTGTGGTAATTTTTTAATACGGGCCGTGGGACCGGACTTTGGTCGTAAAAATGCAATGCGCGTACGCAGCCGCGAACACGACGAGTTAAGTCGATTAGAAAATTTCAACTAAAAGCCTTCGTTGCTGGAATTTAAAAAAATAATTGTTGAATACCTTTGGCCAGATGTGTGACGACACTAATATGAATTCGAACTTTTTCGAACAATTAAAAGCTTTTGAATTATTTTTTTCAAATTAAACAGCATTTCTATTTTTAAATCTCGAACTACGTTCCAGACAAGCAGTCAGGAGCGATAAATTGCTAGAAGACGATCACTACACGGCATATAATTTAATTCTTATGTAACATAGTTTTTATTTCAATCCAGCCTCTTATATATTCTACTTAAGTATGTACTTAGAACATCAGCAAAAACTACTTCTGGACAAAAAATACCGAAGTGACTTGATAGTCACGTGCATGTTTTATTGGGTTCTTTAATATAAGTTTTTATATAAAGATATGCTACGCTACAAATAGGTGACAAATATTATCTTTTTCCTTAGTATAAAGACTATGTCTTATTTAGCAGATTTTCAAAGGAAGCAGCGACACTGTCACCTACTGCTAAGCCACACCAAAGATTAGGGAGAGACCTCAACCGTTTGTTAGAAAATACATAGCTTTTATTGCTATCAAATCACGACAACTTAATTTTCTATAGAAAAAAAGGCCCACAATTCAACCTAACGACAGCATATTTCGATTCTAAGAAACACCGGACTCGAACATAGCTTGTGCATTACCTTTATAAAAACAATAAAGGCCATAAGTTTTCATAATGTATAAACGAAAAAAGAATCTCAAATGCTATGAATTAAGAGTTAAATTTGTGTACCCATCATTCTGTAAAAGAGTGCAAAGCAATACGGTTCTTATGTCGAACGGCAATAGCGAGGTTTTGTTATTGTAATGAATATTTAAACCTTTTTTAGTTGGAAAGCCGTTATAATAGGAAAAGAAGGTAAACGAATGCCTCCGCATTTGCTTCACGCAGTAACAGACTCTTTTGTGGTAGCATTGTGGTCAATATTGCGTGTAGTGTTGGCTGGAAGAAGGCATTTCGCGAGAGGCAGAGAGGCTCTCGGCATCTCTCGGTTGCAGGTTTGACGGGATCCGTGTTACTCACACCCGCCCCCCCGCGCCCGCTCTGCCTCCTCATCTCCGCGGCCCGTCTGCGCCAGCGCAGGCTGCGAGGCTACTCGTCTAGTAGCTATTATATTAAAAGAGCGTTTGCCCCGATATTTGAGATGTTACATAAATAACATCTTGTTGTTAATTGTATTATGTACTGTATTTATAGATATCTGAGTTCAGTTTATTTTTTATTTATTATATCTTTAGGTATAATAACTGCATATTTAGAATGACCTTTTACTTAGTGAAGAATAGTATGTATTTATTAACTGCCGAAGTTATACCTCAATGGTTTACTTTTAAGTACGAACAAATATATGTAATAATAAAAAAATGCTCAGAGTAAGTTCAGTATTCTACAGATCTGACTGATGAAGCTCACTAGATGTGAGCTTCATTAATTACTAAGAACTTAGTGTTTTTATCTAAAAACGATAAAAATATATTTGCAATCAACTGGTAGTTAACGAAGTTCAAATAAATAAGGACAATCAGAAAAAAATATCTTTATTTTAATTCTGGATGATAACATAAATTGGAAATTACTTACATATTATCTATTGAGAAAATGCGTTCAAAAATTTTAAGTATGTTCTTTTATATGGAATGGTGAAAAGGTCCAAATGTGGGCACACTAGGACGTCAAACACCTCAGTCCTCCCTTAACCATGGCTGCTGTGAAGCAGCCGAAACGCCGGGAACATAAAATCCGCAAAATTAGTTTTATTTCAATCTACATGTGCTGTTACAATACAGGATAACAAAAATTGAATACTACGAAGTCCAAGTACAAACACCGTCCCGAGCAAATTAGTCCAACTTCCACACACTCCACAGGTACCTACCTACTGTTTTTTTTTTATCGTGATCACGTCGTTAACACGCTCACTTCAACATCGCCGACATCTTTGTATATCTGTATACTTTGCAGTATTATCGAGGTGATAAGGTTCGGTGACAGGCCAGGCATCGGTAAGTCACCAATTCAAGCTTCGAAGACTTTGGACTGAGCCACAACTGTGTCGTAGGACCCGGGCTCCCTTGTTTGCCGATCTTCAAATTTGTTTACAGAGATAAATATTTCCATTGCATTATGTTCTTGATGGTATTGTAGCGACCTGTTCAACCTCGCCACAAGCTACATAGATAGTGCTGCAGACGCATTCAGAACAATAGACAATTCTCAATACAATCCTGAATCGCGCTATAAGAGTTTTCGGAGCACGTAACATATATACAAGGTCCCGATTTTACCGTCGGGCTTAGTGGCAGCCCCGCCAGGCACACCACCCGCCTGGCTGGAAGATCTTCCCTTTTCCGCTAAAGTATGAATACTAACTGTGAAATTGATTCAAGCCGTATGTATATCAAAGCATTATTCTTCTGCAACTTTTTACTGGTGGTAGGCTTCGGCCGTGGCTAGTCACCACCCACTGAACAAAGCCATGTCGCCAAGCGGCCTAGCCGTGTTCCGGCATGATGTTCGGTGCTGCCATTCATGGATGGCGGGTCAGATCAGTTGCGCTGCATGTGCCTAGTGAATGTAGCGTCTCTATCTACTGCCGCCTTCCTACCTAGGCAAGTATGCTCCATCGTAGATCTCATCGTCACTTACCATCAGGTGAGATCGAGATCAAATACTTGCCTATAATGTAATAAAAAAAAAAAAAAAAAAAAAAAAAAATTCTACGAATTCGGGACGGAGACTTTTCAGTGATATCCTTCAGCATACTTATTAAATTGGTTTTAACGTTCCATGTGGAAACTGTGCACTCATGTGAGTGGAGTCCGATACAACTCAATATGATTATTTGTCAATGGTTCACGTGCGTGAGCGCAGGATTTAGCATGAGGTACCTGCGCAACGTAACAATAGGTATTTTACAAATTGCGTTATGTAATAGCTTATTGAAGTCACGCAGATTGGAGTATATTGAACTTGTAAACATAGCGTTCAATGCCTGGCAATGCTCAAGAATAGCTTTGACCCAATTGAATGAAGATCTTTTGAATATAAGCAAACCAAAATTATTTAAACATCTAAGAGACCTGGGTTTTCAATTAAACCATTAAATAAAATATAGAAACATTTGCCATGTACTTTTAGAGGAGTACACGTCGTGGTAGTAACGTTAATACCTATCTTCATTCTATTATACCTAGACGGTCTAGGTTTAGACAGTGTGGAAAAATAAAAATAAGGTCTAGCATAGACGTTTTGAAGGCTTGCATAGGGACATGGGCTCAACTGCTACAAATGATGGACATAAACAGAGAATTGACCTCAGCGGGTGCAGGGACTATTGCAAGATTGTGGACAGAAATACTGGATGATTACATCTATTTATGAAGTTTGGATCGAACGAGAATTGAGCTACGAGTATTAGTAAGGGTTCGGACACCTGCCATTATAATTACCAAATACTATGTGGGCCCGCCAAATTGTCGTTATATTATTGTAATATCCAACTATGAAAACAATAATACCTTGCCATTCCAAGGCACACTTCCAAGTCTAAGAAACTTTGTGCATATCGACTTTATCACGCCCTTCTGAAGCAGGTCAACGCAACTGCGAACTGTGAACTGTGTACGCGATAAGTACATTCGCTGGCTATCCTGTACAACAATCAAGTCTGTAACGATATTTTTTATTGAAATAAAACGAATCTTAAGGATTATCGCGGTTTATTTTGTAATTTTACGTTAATTTTTTAAATAAACCGCGATAAAATCCTTAAGATTCGTTTTATTTCAATGTGTAGTATTCGCGTAAATATAAGAAATCAATAGATAATTTTTATCTCTAAAAATCATTATTATCAAATCATTCTCCAAATTACAGTTGAATTATACCACACCCATTGCTCGAAGGTTAGTGAATTTACAATAGATTAACGATTACAGGTGCGCCTGCGCCGTCAGTGATAAGTACTGATAACCTATCAACCGCATCTGATACGCCGAGTCTTCGCGTGAAACGGAATCGAAATAAAAGGAAAATTGCTTTATTGTGGTGTAATTGGGTCGTTCTACAACAACTAGGTAGCTACCAATTATAACATGAGCGAATGTCGTCTGTCTTTAGAAATCCGGCTATCGCGAGTTTCATTAAAATTACATCATATGTCAGAAATGTCGGGACTATGCCACAGAACTGAACTTTACTAGAGCATAATTCTGTAGACAGAAAATTTATGACAATTAGCTACCTGTAATCACACATGCATAATCATATACTCGTAAATATTGAAGGAATAAGTATATATCGTATAAGCAACAAAATTTATTGCGGAATAAGATAGTGTTATATGACAAGTTAATGCCACCGATGCCGCGATGCCAGTGCAGCAGTGCTATTCTGTACTGCCAATCCCATAACTCACGCGTCCGTAAGTGAATTGTACAATTTTAATACAAATTTTACATTTCACCATCGGGATCATGCATGAGTAATGAGATTAAATAGCAATCTTAAATCTCATGCGTCGAATCCTCATGTAAAAATTCCACATTTATTTTGAGATTCAATTTTCTATAGACTAATTATTAAAAAAAAAGACAAACCCGCTTAGTTTCTAGCCGGATCTTCTCAGTTGTAGTCCCATTCCGATCCCATAGTAAGTTATATAAAATAATTAAATGACAATTTGTTAGTGCCTATGACAATTTAAAAGCCTATACGAAATAAATGATTTGACTTTGACATAGAGCCATTTACGACAAGACCTATTTCAATGTTTGCTTTGCCCATCAAACCACCAGCCTGTGCAGTCGGACACTAGACACCGAAGATCCGTGCAATAAGTCTTCATATACCAATACCAATTAAATAAAAATTTTACAACTCACTTTCGGAATCACGCGTGAGGTATGAGATCGGCGTTACAGAATAACACTTCAGTGCTGAAATAGCTATCAAGTTAGATAAACGTTTGACGGTAGATATGTACTTCTGTTTTTGTGAAATGCCGACGTTTGAAGGACTTTTGAGGCATTTGATAATTTTCTAACGCCCCTCGCCTCAACGCGGAATGCCTCACGCACGATTCGCGTTAGGTAACCATAATCCTTAGGTAATTAAGTTGGGTAAGTAGTCAATCTACCTATTCTTTTTGGTTTGTCAGCGCAGTTTCACCTATTTATGAGGAGAATTGTGTGAGTAAGAGGATTACAACCGTGTGTGAAACATCGGTCATAACAAATGAATACCTAGTACCTATTTAGGCCTGCGATCACTGCGATCGTTTTGTTCATTATGTGCACGTAAGTAGGTACCTACAATGAATGTATTCTCAGAATGCACTTAGCATTCACGGGGCCTTCGTTCCTTTGTAGCTATTTCTTATCGGAGGAAAAAGTCGTCTGCAACGCATGCTAATTGGGAACTAAGCTTTACGTTCCACTCTGTAGGTACCTATAACATAAAAAGTTGCCATTTCTTATGTTATTTCGTTGGATACATAGAATTTACATAGGTAGTTAGAAGTATAGAATTTACATACGTATACATATATATAACAACGTCGTGTTAATTACACCATTTATAAACTCAAAAACTGGTGGGCGGATTTTTATAATCTTTGATTATTTTAATTTGTCTCCGCCCCGAATAGCAGAATAAATATTAGAACATGGGAACAAATGACAAAAAAAAACAAATAATAGGTAGAAATCATTCATTTTCTGATACATTTCATTCTGAGGCGGTACGAGTTCGCCGGGACAGCTAGTATACATATATGTATATAGATGTTACGATCTAACTTAAATCGTTAGGTACCTCCTTACCTATTCATTAATCTTCCTGTAGTTGCGAAACACGGGTCAAATACTTTTTTAGTTTCGCATCGTTTGCGGAGAATTTACTATTAATTGGGATGTCGACACTTGTGACAGATAGTACTCGTATATCGATTAACATCTTGGAGGAGTTCGGTGTTGCTGGCTTCTTTAATTATCGATCAACTTCTTTGGTTTATAATTAGAAAAGTTGACAAGCCAAGGTTCAGCGGTGGGTTCCTCTTCCCCCATTTGTTTAACGATGGATTTCCGCCGAGTATCGCCTAGTTCTATAAGAACCAAGAGTTTGCCACTTAATTACATATACAATTATATGTAATTAAGTGGTAAGCTCTTGGTTCTTTGAGAGCATTAAACAAATGTTTGCTTATATGTAATAAGGGTTAAGTAGGTTCCATAGTACATAAGTAGTTAACAGTACCTAACTATCACGTATATAATAAGATGCACATTCGTTTCGCACAAGAATTTGCCTGTTCAGTAACCCACTGAGCACATACGTGACTAAAAACATGAATCGGTTTTCAACCATCAACACAACAACACCGCAAACATGTTGATTCACTAAAAAAACAACTTGTTATTGTGAAATACACTTATGAAAATCTACTTAGTATAGGTACCTACATAATATAATACTGACTGAAAACTGTAACTTGGTTGTCTGTAACATATTTTTGGAAAAAAATATGATCATAGATGACATTTTGATACCTGTATCGAATTTTAGATATTATTCTGTCTGTATGCCTGTGTGCGCAGTTCGAAAAATACTGTACGGATTTAGATTAAACTCGGCATAGAGATAACTTTTTATCCCGGTGACAGAGAAGCTGTATTTCTTAATACACTAGAATCAGATCAACATCTAAGATATTTTTTAGTCCCGGAAAAAAATATTTTTTTGCCAAAAATTCATTTTTTTAGTTATCCCGCTATTTCGTTTAGTCCACGCATACGAAGTCGCGGACACTGCTAGTAAATCAATAGTTTTCCTTACACAAGAGGATAATATTGGTATTATTCATACTTACTTTGGCTACGAATCAGGTGACCCCAAGAGTAAGAAAGGTAGGTACCACACCCATTCATTTATTTAAGCTTATATTTCACTAATCCCAGTAATATGATAAATGTGAAAGTTTGGATGGATGGATGTTTGTTACTCAATCACGCCACAACGGCTGAACGGATCTGGATGAAATTTGGCACAGAGATAGATTATAGTCTGGAATAGCACATAGGCTACTTTTTATCCCGGTAAAATGTAAACGCGGGTAGCATTGCGGGGCGCAGCTAGTGAAAATTATATATTTAGTGCTATACATGTATTAGACAAAGGCATTCCCCTGACTCTTCGATTCCTTTTTACTATTTTGGGCGGTGTGGGACCACAGTGCTCCTTCATAATCCTCTTTGTCATCGCTCCAGAAATAGGTGTTATTCTATAAAGTTGTAGCGACCTCTTCAAGCTTGCCTACAAGAAATGTATGACTACAACGACACACAGATGGCGCTGACTATTTTCCATACAATTGTAAAGACGCGCTATGAGAGTTTTCGGAAACCCCGTCAATAATCATCAAGCAATGATAGCCAAGTTTGTAGACAGCTTAGTACCTCGGTAACGAGGATCGCAGGTTCAAACCCCGACTCGCACCTCTGGGATTTCATGTGCGAATCTCATTTTCGACCACTATTATCACCGTTTAGGTGAAGGAAAACATCGTGAGGAAACCTGCATATCTGAGAGAATGCTTGAGGTCCGCCAACCCGCACTAGGCCAGCGTGGTAGACTATGGCCTAATCTCCTTCGCATTGAGGGGTGGCCCGTGCCCAGGCGTGGGACATTAAAAAGGGCTGGTATTATTATTAATCATCAGGGCTGGCTAGAAGATCATCCATTCTCCGCTAAAATTTAAAGCCTTCATAGAGCTTACGCTTCTGTAGTCTATAAGACTAGGCCAAGGCGTTATGTCAAGTAATCTCGGCTTTTGAGAGCATGGTCGTCCTGCGTCGTGTCGCTTTCGTCACAATAACACAACACATACAGTCGATATTTAAACGAAGAATACGTAAGTTGGTAGGATATTATGCTTATGTGTTTGGGGTAGAGTCATTGCCGATGTGTCCGAAAATAGCCGGACAATATAGCAAGAGCACATTCAGGATCGTGTTTAGCTTATTGAAGGCAATGGGCAGCTTAGGATAATGGGGCCTATTACTATAAAAGTAGTAAGAACTAGTAGTAAAGCCACTATAATTATTGTTTAATTTTAGATCTTAGTGATCTGGCAGGAACTAGGGGTGCCCATGTATTGCGGGGCCCTGGGCCCCAAGTCTGCTAACACAATCGATTCATAATCTAACAGCACCCGCATAGTAACTGTCACTTTAGACAGATTTTGTATGAGATATCTGTCAAAAGTGACAGTTACTATGCGGTTGCTGTTCGATTATGAATTGATTGTGTTAGTAGACTTGGGGCCCTGGGCGCATGCCCAGAGTGGCCAATGGAAAAGAGAAGCATGGGCACACTTCATAATTCTTGTGTTTTTCCTTTTCACGTGCATAATTTATTAGGTATCGTTAATCCATGACGTAGACCTAAGGTCAAATATTTGATCGTAAACAATGAAGCTACCTACTGGAATAATGATACAAAGTTTTTGTAGGTAACAGATTTTCCCTTACATAATGTTATGTAGTAGATACACATATAAATCTACAGATAGGTTTATATAGATTAAGTCATTCTATAGGTACTAGGTAAGTCATTCTTCTCTGAAAAACATACGAATATTTCACACTCACCCGACTACGCATATTGTCACAAGAAAGCGTTTTATCTAATCAGTAGCGGATATCGGCGTATGTTGATAAATGAATTTGTCAATTTCCAAATAAAATACCGACGTAATGCCCATAGAATAACAAGTGGCTGATGTGCACAAGGCTATACGGTATCTGTATTTTCAAAGGAATTTCAAATTGTAATCCCGCAGAAACACTTAAGTATATAATATCGCCAGACCAATACATGAATTCAGGCATACTTATCGGCTTCTTGGGGCGACCCTAATTTTTAACACCAAGATCAGGGCAAAATACGAAACGGCCATTTGGGAAATTTGCCTGTTTTAATTTAATTAATAATATTCGTTGGTAGCGATAACGATACTCAATTTATTGGTAAGTGATCATAAGTCAATGGTTAAGTACCTACGTACTTATAAAGTATGTCAAAGTTCAAAGTCAAATGTTGTGTTACAGATAAAAAACTTTTCTTAATCAAATTTATAAACAATTTTATCAAATTATGAGTTTACATTATTTTTATGTAAGTAAAGTACCTAGTTAAATCAACGAAAACATTTTGTATTCTTTATGAGTGATTCAATTGATTATGAGATCGTAATAAGGATGTCATAGGTAATACATTACTTGGAAACATTACCTACTTGAGCTTATCGAAAAAAAACATACACACTTAACAGAAACAGCTTCTGTCTCAGAAGCAACATCAAGATGATTTTGAACCCCTACTTCAAAATGATAACCATGAAATAAATTACAGTTGTCCGCTACACAGGAGAATAAAAACGTTATACTCGTAATTGCGTTGCAAAATCAGCCCTCTTCACTGATAAAACTCAATAGCCGCTCTTTTTTGGATATTTCCAAAATAACTTAAATTTTGTTACAATTAACTACACGAAATTTGATTAAATGATAGTTGTATGTGTTACAGTAAGTAAGTTCGCATCTCACCATATTTGTGTAACTAGTATTTGTCAAAAGTTTTGTTAATGATAAGCAATATTTTTTTTCAGTTTTGTGTGTACGGTACGTAATCCGTAAAGTTCCTTCCAAAGTTTGACATGCGTAACATACACGAATGTAATATAGCGCAATGATAATGTTTAATTATCACAATTGAACATTTGCCCTCTGGCCGACTTATCTTCATAAAGCAAGCGTGCGGCTTGCGAGCCTCCTCCTACACGAAAACGTAACTCCCAATAACTTCATTTACTACGGTAAGATTAATTCAAACCAAATTACTCAAATTAAATGGCCAAATTTAGGACAAAACTGTCTGATTTACTAAAATGTAAATTTCTAACGGTACGGTAACGCCCTATACGCCGTTAGATTGCGTACGACACTAGCATTTCACCGACAAACTCTCACCCGAACTACGTGATGCAATCCGTATAAGTATTTAATTACCGGAGCGCAGCTTGCATTATCACCGTCGAGAGCCAAGATGCATAGCCCCCGGGTGCGGCGTCACGGCTACCAGATGACGCCACGAGTAGGTGGAAATAGGGTCAGTACTGTGTCAATGATCCGACCGAGGCAAGCAAGGAGTCTGCGCGCTGCGCTGCGGGGGGATCGCGGGCCCGCTCTCCGCTCCTCACGCCTTCGCCCCGCGCGGGCCTGCGCCCTCCACCATCGGCAGCGTGCCCCACCGCCAAGCATTCCGCATTCGACGCGAGGGCGAAGCGCACGCCCTGTTATTTTCTCGACCGCGTACGACGCGCCGCGCGCCCGCGGCTAGATACGACCGCCATGTTTGACGTTTTCGGCTCCGTGAAGGGGCTGCTCAAGCTCGACTCTGTTTGCATCGACAACAATGTGTTCCGTTTGCACTACAAAGCCACCGTGATCATCCTGATTGTGTTCTCGCTGCTCGTCACGTCGAGACAATATATCGGGGACCCCATCGACTGTATCGTGGATGAGATCCCGCTTGCTGTGATGGACACGTACTGCTGGATCTACTCGACTTTCACGATCCCCAACCGGCTCGTGGGCCGCGTAGGCAAGGACGTGGTGCAGGCCGGCGTCGCTCCGCACACTGAAGGAGACGAAGTGAAGTACCACAAGTACTACCAGTGGGTGTGTTTTGTGTTGTTCTTCCAAGCTATCCTGTTTTACGTGCCGCGTTACCTGTGGAAGACGTGGGAGGGCGGCCGCATCAAGATGCTAGTGCTCGATCTCAACTGTCCCGTCGTCGGCGAGGACTGCAAGGCGGACCGCAAGAAGCTGCTGGTCGATTACTTTCACATGAACCTACACACGCAAAATTTCTACGCGTTCCGCTTCTTTATCTGCGAAGTGTTGAACTTCATCAACGTTGTCGGCCAGATCTTCTTCATGGACTTCTTCCTAGACGGGGAGTTCTCCACGTACGGGAGTGACGTGGTGAGCTTCACCGAGATGGAGCCCGAAGAGCGCGTAGATCCGATGGCTCGGGTGTTCCCCAAAGTGACCAAGTGTACATTCCACAAATACGGTCCTTCCGGATCGGTGCAGAAGTTCGATGGGCTTTGCGTGTTGCCTCTGAACATTGTCAACGAGAAAATCTATGTTTTTCTGTGGTTCTGGTTCATGATCCTGTCGATCCTGAGTGGCATCTCACTGATCTATCGTATGGCTGTAGTAGCGGGACCGCGCGTGCGGTTATACCTGTTGCGCGCACGCAGCCGCCTCGCCCCACAGGAGCAGGTGGAAACCGTAGCCCGCAAGCTGCAGATCGGGGACTGGTTCGTACTTTACCAGCTCGGGAAGAACATCGACCCGTTAATTTACAAGGAGCTGATGGGCGAGCTGGCTGAGAAGTTCGAAGGGAAGGACACGGTGTAGGGCGGAGCGTGCGGAGCGGCTAGTGGACATGGTCGTCCGTGTAACATGTTAGATATGGCGGCCCGGTGCGCGCGGCGGCCGGTGGCCGCTACCTGTGGCCGCGCGGGCCGGGCGGGGCAGGCCGGGAGCGGCGCACACCGACATTCCATTACCCGCGGCTGGTGCTGGAACGATTCAACGACCTCTGCTGAGCCGACTACTCCGGAACCGCTTTGAGACACAGACGCTACCGAAATTTAGGTGATTTACAAACGCAACAATTGTACTAAGGCGCGCCGCTCGTCGCGGCGACAGCCTGCATTTAGCGTCGTCGGGGCATGTTTACTAGTAGGTAGTCCTAGATTTAGTTAGATCTCGTGCCTTCGTTTTGTATTTTGTATTGTTCGTGTGCGAGTGTATCATGTTGAAGGGACGTCTCATTGTGATATGTAATTATTATTAATCTAAATTAAGTGACGAGCGTGTACGAGATAGGACGCGTGGTGAGGACGGCTGGCTTGCTGCTGCGTTAAGATAGTTATTATCGATAGTCTTTGTTATCGAATGTTACACGATACGATATTGTATAAAGCAATAATTATGAACTATTAATTTTAAGATAAAGACTAAGTAAGTACCTATTCAGAATAAAAGACGACAATATTATACCTAATCATACCTAGTTCGTACTGATTTGTATGTTAACTTTTTTATATTGACAAAATGAAATACCTACGATCACGGTTGATATTTTTGAAATATATTTACTGCCACATTTTTGCCTTATTTCACTAATAATCCCTTTTTGCGAATGATGATTCAGCTTATAACAAAGATAACAATAACAAAATGCTTAGTGCTTTGTTAAGCGTTCCGAACATTTATAGTAAAAGAAAAACTACACGTAACGCCATCTATTAACAACAGCCTGAAAACAAAAAATAACCGAAAAGCAGATGGCGCTATTAAAATAAAATGTCTTGAACGAATTAATTTACAAGTAGGCTAAATAAAATTAGTTAAATTGATCATATGACGATATTTTATGACATGTATCGTTTATAAACCAATACCAACATACCTACTGTGCTTATAGGATAAACCTATATGAGTACGTAGTTATGTAAAATCCCTACCGTACCTACTTATTTTTCCAGTCAGTAAATTATATTCATAAAACAAATATATATTCCGACGCAAGTAAGTATTAAAGTACCTAAATATCTGAAACAAAACAGTAGAAATACGTGCTAATAGAGTTATGTATATTATAAGAGTAAAGTCGTAGCATAGCATTTTGTGACATCTTTGACGATTGAAAAATACCGTAATGGTTTACATCATCGATCTACCTCTATTCTATTGGATTACATGAATAAAACAAAATCTGATTCTGATGCATTTTTTTTATAATGAACAGCTTCTGCCCGCGGATGCGCTCCTGGTACTTTGATGAAATATCTATCCATATAGCCATATCACACAGGGACAATATAACTTACTATCAATGATAGAATTTTCTGAATCGGATCATCATTCCGGAGATTACGCCCTGCATCCAAACTCACAAACTTTACCTCTTTATAATATTAGCTTAGAAAGTCTGACTGAATTGCAAGTTGGTATACGAATATTGATAGAAAATATTGCTATACCAGAGATTCTAGAACTTAAAAGACCTAGGTACCCAAAAGATAAATTGTGGGTCTGGTGTGGTCAATAGGCAGTTTTTTGTTTATTATGGAGACCTATTTTATTTCATTCAATTGCTTTTAAAACTTGCAAATGAAGTATATTACCTGCCCCTCCCTCCTCAGCTTAACAATATTATTATTTCATCCATGTCTCTTTACATGGAAATGAAAAGAAACGGTTTAAACAAAATGGAACCGATAAAACCTGTTCAAACGTGAAGTGTGAAACACCTCACGGATCCATAATTGTTTGTTATATGTCTACGTGTTTTGGCACCCTGTGGGTTGCCAACTCATACATTTAAAACCTACCTACTTACTAGATTACGAGAATTACTCTTATATTTGTATAAAAAAAATAACTAGTTCTATTGATTGAATTGATAGATCTAAGAGCAAGAAGGAATATCTAAATAATGATACAAGATCAATGCTCGGTTTACACGACGACGGTACGCAAGTTTCGGGCCAATTTCGAACATGGTATTTTCATTTTCAGCTGTGTCTGTTTCAATCGCGCCATTTCATTGTATGACATCTGACTTCAAATTATAAATTATATCCCTTTGCAACCGACACATCCACACTCGGGCATTCGTTTCGAGATTGGCGTAACGTGTTTATCTTATTATTTATATTTTTTCCTATTGCTAGCAAGGACATTACTAGTAAGCCTATTAGCCCCTCCAACTAAAGTAAAGCTTGTGCTAGGTGGAAGCTCGATATCGGTGGATATCGAACAGGGAACCCCTCGCTTACAAATACACCTAGTCTAACCACTAAGCTATTCACGCTTATTTGATCCAATGCCGGTAGTATATTATGTCAATTCCCAATATTGGTAGCGTCACGGTCTAAATAATAAAATCCACGATGGTGTAACGATATAGAACGATGGCTACATGTTATTTTGTGTGTGCTGGCCACACCTGCGTGCGCGCACACAATGTGGTTCCAGGAAGAGGCGCGCTTACCTGCCAGGAACCAACGTGTCCCATCTCTGTGACTACAAACAGTGTAGGAACCCACTGCTTGTTATTTAAGGACCAGCTTGTAAATACACTTATTGTACATTAAAAATTTTGTATTTGGACCAAAGATCACCTGAGAAATGATAACTTGTGAGGTTCATAGTGGGATGATTAGCAAAGTCGATTCAGCAGTTTACTATTTACCTGCATATAAACAAAGTTACAACCTCCATACAATCGCACGTAATGTAGTAGCCTAGTAGGTATAATATTCACACATACAGAATGGTTCAGAAAGTGTATACTAACCTGGGCTTCACATAATGATTACAAATGCGTCAAAAAGCGCAGGTTCTTGGCTTAGTCATACCTTTCTGAACCATTCTGTATAACAACATGTGATCACAATAGAAGCAATAATCGCGATTAATTCTACTAGGAAGTGGCGCGAGTCAAGGCCGAACATACTCTAATTAATGTAGGTAACTATATAATGTATCTATCTACTAATATGCTGTGTTTTGACTGTATTGCAGGTAGGTAGGTATACATAAAACTGGATAGTACGGTTTAAATTCTTACAGAAAGTCTCACAATAAGGACAAAATATCATAACAAAAACCTACCAAGTATTTTTTTACGACATTGTAGGGTTCGTAGACGTCAAATAATTTAATTAAAATTACTCGTTTTGATGATCGACATCTTCCCACTATTTTTATGACATGTTTAACGGCAATTCGGCCTATAGAATAACACATTTGTCCGATGTCAGTCAGCTGCTGGCCGCAATTAAGACATGTTTGTTGAACGATCGCAGCACGCATGTTTTAATGATACCATAACAACAGTCTCCGACACAGGATATGGAGCTGGAGATGGCGTCTGTTTATAGAGTGATCTGCCCACTCGAATGCTTACGATTGTTGGAGGTTGGTATTTAAAATCTACTACTTATATTTATCGTTTTAGTATCGACTTGAAAATATCATTAGACGAGGGGTTAACGTTACTAAATTGTTAATTTTCTTAACTTCTTCTGTTATATATAGCTTTATGGTTTTGAGTAAAGAAATGTCAAATTAAGCAATCTTCTAGTAGGAGTTCGGTGTAAGTCCTTCCTATTATGACCACAGAAGAGAACTTTATAATCGAGATTTGTAATCGGGAAGCCATACGGAAAGTGGCCAACTTGAGTGTGATTGGTGGGTTCACGTCCCAAATCGGTAGCTACCACTTGTTGAAGCTGCAACACAGCTTCAACGTGCATTCGTCTTATCTGAATGTTTCCACGCTATCCTATCGGCTAGTATTACAATGTTTTGTCAACTCGGCAGTACGTTCGCCTGGGCAGGTCAACGTGCGAATGTTTATGTAACTGGCACGTAGCAAGCAAATTATGGCATGCAGGTTGCGTGCACGTGCGATGATGCAGGCGCAAGTACACATTATAAGCGCACAAGTAGGGAGACCTATTATCCGGATAACACTGTCTACCATCAGGTCATTTTCGCGTGACAATACGAAGTCTACCTACGGCTGCTACTTAAATGATAAAACGTAAGTTGATATTAAGCATGGAATAAAATAAAACTAATTTAAGGATTTTACCACGTTTATTTTATGTGTTTTACGTTCCCGACGTTTCGGCTGCTTTACAGCAACCATGGTTACGGGAGAACAGGATTAGCCATACCCTACCAATTATTGTTAATATACTCTTGAACTTATACTGACATTATATAGGATACCTAGAACAATTAATTTTTATTAAATTAAATTAACTAATGAACTTGATGTATCTACCTATATTAAACTTTATTATTGTAATTAATTACTGACATGTACGCTTGTCAAGCGGATTACAGCTTAGGAGGACTTGAAAAGTCAAGTTATACTACAAAATTTACAACTTCATGGTTCAACTTCCCGCCAAAAAGTGCGGTACTTTTTTTTTTTTATTTGGCATCACCATAGGTATTTTGCCAGTGTCAAGTAATATAAATTATTTCTGTTTTTGAGCATATGCACAGGCCCAAAGGCTAGGCCCAAGTAAAATACCCCCCATCCCTCAATCAATAAAGTGATGGATACCTTACCGAAAGATTTTTCATGGATTTTTTGTGAGAAACTGAAAAGCCATGTTTCGTCACTCTGTTTCAATTACCTACACTTGTGCACTTTACCGAACCCATAATGGTTAATATTCCACTTATATCACTCACTATAACTCGCAGGAACACTAGTTTTAGAAATTAAAACATAACTGACGCCATGACTTTTCAGTTTCCCGCCAAAAAGTTCCCTAGCTATGGCTTTGACTATAAGCATTGTATTGTAGGCGGTACGAAACGACGTGATGACGTCATAATCTATAGCAAGAGTGAAAGCTATCGAGTTAGGCGGTAGGGCCGCAGTCCGGTACTTGCTTGCCTATTATAAAAAAAAAACAACTGCACTGCATTATGAAGGAGGCGAGTACCTAATAACTTTTCGTCAGTTTGTGTTCTCACGTAGGAACTTGGACCTTGACATACCACATCATTATCATTTTGCCACTTCTATTACAACTACCTAGTTAGCGATAAATAAACGATAACGTTGGTCATAATGTTCTCCTCATTTAATTATATATAACTTTAAACGAGCAATTACTTAACTACAGTTAGGTAATTGCTAGTTAAATAATATTACGTAACTGCATACCAATAAAGTAGTTTTTAATAAAACCATGCTCTAGACACCCTCTAAGTAGATTGTTACGCAATATTGTCTCTGTCCAGTCTGAGACTAAGCATCTAGGCTCTACTTTGACAAACTTTTTAACTGTTTTTTAAATTTAGATCCCTTGTAACGCATCTTGCGTGAAAGAAACCTCAACAAGCTAAATTCCCAGCTTCCTAAGCTTTAGGTGAATGAACTACTTAGATACATAGTTACTTTCTGAAAGAATTGAATGGGTAGGTGGGTACTTCTACTTACCTCTTTCATTTGTTTAACTATATGCGTACTTAATAGGTATGTTTGTGTGAACGACTACGCGAGATATCGGGAAAATTATTTATCTTCGTTATTTTACAATGTAATGAATATTGAAGATTGTGTGAGGTGGTTAGTACCTAGAGTGCCTATTTTACTTGGAGTTTTACAGTATTGCTATTCTGTAACGCCAATCTCATATCTCACGCGTGAGTCCGAAAGTGAATTGTAAAATTATAATACACATTTTTACATTTTATAATCAGAATCAAGAAATTTGATTAAATGACAATTTTGTATAATATCTCACACGTGAATCCTCGGGTAAAATGTAAAATTTATATTCAAATGTTAGAACTCACTTTTGGACTCACGAGTGAGATACGAGATTGGCATTACAGAATAGCACTACTGCTATGTTTGCAATCGGTAAGGTAAAAATATTTTTTACCTTGGCGACCTCTTCGCTCATGTATCACCTGCATGTAGACTTCCATTTTAGCACCTAGGCGAGTAGGTAGATAAGTTTAATATTTGGTTTACCTACTTATCTAAATATTTCTGATAATAAGCCAGCAGAGTAGAATAATATTAATAACTTACCTACATATGATTTATCTAAGTATATACCTATAAGCACTTATCAATATTCAAGATACAAATATTGAGTAATATACAATAAGTAGGTGAGTATACTAACCTATGGTGTCTATGACTTACTTGAGTATTCGGCCAAGCGCGGTTGATCCCGCTAATATAATATATTATCTATGAACTCCGCGTTGTTCGGAGACAAAAAGTTACTCTATGGTTCGGAGGTTGAAAGGGCTGCATACACTGACGTCCATGATACAGCGATGAATACATAGAGGTCAGTGGCTGCATACGTATAATTTATTTCTTTTGCGTATTTTATTTCACTTCTAAGTTTTTTTTTTACAATATATAAGCCATGTTAGTGTTCTTTTTATATCCAAAAGGCCAATACCCAAATTAAATTCTTAAGTAAATCATGCGTTTACGTGTGCCTGGATTTTTTTCCCCAGGTAAAAAATGGGCATTAGACCTATCGACGGATTGGCCAGTTTGCCCATAGGTCAAGAACTTATAGATATAATCGAATTGCGCAGTTAAATAGATTCAAAGATGGGATATATATCTATTGTCCCTGTCATATTATTGTGTTAGAAATTCGATCCCTGCTTTCGTCATCACATGTTTTATAAGTACAATGTAATATCAACTTTGCAACATGAACAATAACATAGTTCGGGTTTGCATCAAGATATGATGCATATTTTTATAGCTGTTTCACGCGCGGCCACATTGGATTTATGTTTTTATGTTGTACGTTTTTACCCAAGTATTTGGCTTAATTTGACATTGACACACAGTTCATTCAATTGTTCCCCATTTCTCATTCGTTCAATCAATTGATCACAGATCATAGTTCGTTTCGTTCATTTCGTCTTAGCACGTCTTGAAAAGTGGACGGAAATTTTATTTCTTTATCCATTGCCTGCATTTTCTTAGTAAAATAAACACACTATGAAACGGATTTTTAAGATATCGTTAGACTAGCGTGAATAAATGTGCGTTTTAAATTAATGAATCTACGATGGAAGTCGATGAAACCGAGCGTGTTAACAATATATTCGTTCACCGGCTGAAAGACTTGACAGATGAAGAAAAGCAACTGCTCGAAGCGCAAAACTCGCGTATTATAACTGAAGCCAAAGCAGCCAAACTAGAAAAGGAAGCTAAACGCCACTGGGATATATTTTACAAAAGAAACGAGACTAAATTCTTTCGTGACCGTCATTGGACCACACGTGAGTTTCAAGAACTTATCAATTTCGAACCTGATCAAAGAATAACGTTTCTGGAATTGGGATGCGGCGTCGGCAACATGATTTATCCACTAGTGCAAGAGGGATTCTCGAATTTTTACTTCTATGCGTGTGATTTTTCGCCACGTGCCGTAGAATTTGTAAAGTCAAACAAATTGTACGACTCTAATCGAATGAAAGCGTTTTGCGCTGATCTGACGACGGAGGATCTGTTTGAGAACGTTCCAGCAGGTTCCGTGGATATATCGAGCCTGATTTTTGTGTTATCGGCCGTGCAACCGTCGTCGTGGCCGCATGTAGCTAGCGTGGCGTTCAGGGCCCTCAAGCCGGGAGGCGTGCTGTTGTTCAGAGACTACGGCCGGTACGACATGGCCCAACTGCGGTTCAAGCCGGGGCATAAGATAGCTGACAATTTTTATATGAGGCAGGATGGGACAAGGTAAGTTTTTAGTAGTTACTGCATTCGGTATTAAACGGGCCCCAAGTCTGTCGAGACAATTGAATTGCAATTACAATTGCAAGTTAATTATGACAGTAATGGCCAAAAACATAATGTTCCCAGTTCAATATTGTCATTACTTAATTTTCAGAAGCTACTACTTCACAGAGGAAGAGCTACACATGCTGTTCACAAATGCAGGCTTTGAGGTTCTCATGAACACATATGTGCAGCGGCGGACTGTCAATTTCAAGGAGGGTATTGATGTGCCTCGCATCTTTGTGCAGGGGAAATATAGGAAACCTGGTAAGCTTTAAAATACTTTTAGATTCTAACTTTGTTGGAAACAGTGGAATACAAGAATTAAAACGTAGCTACCACAGACACCTACATGATGAGAAGTGCTAACCATTGAAAAACCATGATCTTGCATGTATATTAGCTCTAGCTGACTGTCTCTGTTGTCCAATAACCTTAAGTGTCTTATTTGATTGGAGATTCATCTGATTTACTTTGGTTGCAGATTGAAATGATCCTGCATATCTGCAATGAAAATGATAATTCGTAAGTACTTCATGTTGTTAATTTATTTGGGGTCACAGGAATGCATGCTGAATGTCAAATAACCCAAAAACATTTACTTGTATTATTGATATCATTATCATATCATGAACAAAATTGTTGGATAGGACCAACTGTAATTAATTAACTTATAGACAATTTGGTAACAAGAATCCATTACAATTTACATTTGGCTTTTTGACATTTTGCACTAACAATCCATTCATTAGTCACTTCTCATAATGATGAAAGCGCAGTGCAACTGAACACCTTCAGTTGTCTCACAATGGGTATCATTCAGAGTAGGGCACCATTTGGCATTAAATTAACTTAATTTTATTCTTAATTTTCTAAATTGTAACATAGGGCAACCTGTTGTGAGGTGTGATTTACAAATAAAATTGCTTTTAAAGCATTCTGAATCAATATGTCTTGAAGTTCGTGGCATTTTTGAGTAATATGATGTTTGATTTACTCTTCTTTGGCTTCAGGTACTTTATGAAAGCAAATGAATCTTCGAAATGATTGGTAAGTTTAAACACCTTGACACACACCACTGTAGATGCTAGCTTACAGATAGCCCCCTGTACAGGGAAGGGCATTTTAATAAAGTTACTTTGCAAGGGCCCATTTGTACTTTAATAGTAAATTAAAATACCTTCAAATATATTTTCGTTATTATAATGATGAGACCATAGTTCATCTGATTGCCTTGATGTATTATGCATTATGTCTTTCGCTCCTATCTGACATATTTATTCTATAGTTTTTAAATTGTCCTGTGTAAAACAATTCTTAACTATTCATATTGATTTCAGGTCCATTATGATGAAATGAAAAAAGAGAACGAAATGCACAAGTTGTAAGTATTAATAATTATTTCTGAACAGTGATATTTAGTAGTAGTGTCCCAGTTTTTGTCTGTACAGTGTCTGCATGCAGTAGCACATCTGCCATGGAAATAAAACAACTTTGCAATTGTTCTGTTGTGCTAAGTTATAGACAAATCTATGTTTGTCATGATAATGATGAGACCATAGTTCATCTGATTGCCTTGATGTATTTATGCATTATGTCTTTCGCTCCTATCTGATGTAATTAATACCGAAACTTAATGTTCAACTTGATCAAACTGTTTCTTAACTATTTTTGTCAATTTCAGGTACTACAAGATGACTGGATCAACTGCACCTAGAAAAGGTGGTAAGAACACTTAATTTATCCATTCTTTTGTTCGAAAAGGCTTGCATTTCCCAGCCAGTGCATCTTGGCTAGTGTGTGAGAAGTTCATGCTTGCATCTTTCAGAAGAGGTAAATTCCCAAGTGAGATACTTTGTACTGAGCTTCTCGGCCTGTGCCTCCTCTTCACATGGTTTCAAATAAAACTGAAATAGGCTTATATTGCAAATCGTTAAATAAACAATACACATGTGTGAGACCAGCATATGATTATCTTACATGATGATTTCAGATAGGGACATCTGATTAATAATGCTGTTAGCATAACTATCTATACTGATCTATCACTCTAATTAAAAACATATTTTTAATCTATGTCCATTTTATTTACAAATGGTTTCCTTCTTTCACAGATTCATTGCAGTGAGACTTGAAATGGATGGACTTAATTTTCGTATGGGTAGGTTCACATTTAAGAAATTAAATACATGGGATACTCTAGACTACAATGATGACCAGACCTTCAGGTCTCCCTCACCAGAGCGAACCCAATCAATCATGTTGACCAACCAAACACATCTGAGTTTTGAAACATTTCAGTATTTTTATTGATATCTAAGTACCAGTCTTTTAAGTTTTTTTTCTCTTTCAGATGCTGCGCATAGTCGAATATTAAGTCGCGTCACGTTAATAAGCTAAGGTATGTATCATAAGTATAAAATATCAAGTCTTTTGTCCAAAAATAATAAGCCTTATTAAGGCCATTCAATTATGATGATTTCAGATAGGGACATCTGACATATAGTGCTGTTAACATAACTATCGCTACTGATTACAATAGTGTAACAAACATTCGCCTTTTGAGGTATGAACCGTTAATTTTAACAGATTTTCCTCTTTTGCAGCTGAATTAAAAATGAAGATGTCCAAAACCAAAAAAAAAAACGATGATGATATGAAAATGGTGTAAGTTGCTTTCCACGCTCCTGACGAATCTTGGCCTGCTGTATAAAATGTCCTTAAAATGTAAGTTAAATTCCTAAGTCAGGTATCGGATTGTATTGCATGTCGCTTGATAAGTTTAAATATTAAAGCTTTTGTAGAAGAGAAATGTCAAATAGTGACGGCATTTGTGCAGTAATTATCATATTATAAAATGATGACCAGACCTTCAGGTCTCCCTCACCAGAGTGAACCCAATAAATCATGTTGACCAACCAAACACGTCTGATTTATACCTACGTCAAGTAGCTCATTGTAATAATAAAGCAACAACTAAAGTCAATATTACTCTTTTCAGGAATAGCAGCAATCATCAGTTTCCAGGCTTTTCACAAGGTACAACTACATATTTTTTAAATTACAGACAAGTCTTTTCAAGTGTATCCCATAATTATTCAGTGTTACAATGATGACCAGACCTTCAGGTCTCCCTCACCAGAGAGAACCCAATCAATCATGTTGACCAACCAAACACGTCTGAGTTCTTACCATAGTTTCATGATTTTATATCAAATATTAATCTATACTTAACTCGTGACTCTTCTTGTTACAGGCGTCAAAGTTCTTGGCTGAAGAATATTAGCATAAGAGGTAAGTTAATCTTCAAATTATCTGTAATGTGTCTCGTTCTGTTAAAGGAAAGGCGCACATTGCGCTAATCTGTGTGAGTGGGACAGATAGCAACGTGGTCCAAACTGCCGAGGTGGCGCTTTTGCCGCTGCCCCGGTTATATAGACACACTACATGATATATTTATTTACGCTAGGCCTCATGGAAGATTACATGTAGAATTATCCAATATAACCTATCTTTTATTGTTGCAGGTAATTGAAGAACGACCGTCAGAGATGCAGTAAATACCATGTCTGGTACCTGTGTTACGGTTAAACCATTCCATGGATGATTAGAATTAGTGTTTTTGAAATAAATATTATGAAATAGTAACTAATTTGTTTAATTTGAATGTAAAATCCACAGACTAGAATATTTAGACAACACGCGTACGCTATAAGTGAAGCCTAAAATAGCTGATCGAACTGACACGTTGTTATAATGGTATGTAAGGTAGACCAGAGTATTTATAAGCGTACGCCATGCGTTTTCTAATATAACTAATCGGCTGAAAGCGTCAGGCTGGCCCGGCCACCATCACATGCGAGCGATTTTCTCTATAATTAATTAACTATATATTGAAAGAAGAAACCTGAGCAGCTAGTGCTAACCATACTCAATAAACTACCCAATTCACGTGCCGTATGTCAATACTTCATAGTAGTCTTGTCCATTTGCAAGTGCGTAGTCGGTTCAGTACCTAAGGGCAGTTTCCACTAAAGCGAAAGAAAAAAACTACCTAAATCGAGAAATAAAAGCCAAAAACTTACAAAGTACTTTATTTCTGCTCCATACTGTATCCATATCCATAAACTATAAAAAGAATTTCCTACGGGACGTCTCCATCTGGTGCCTTCTGCCGGCGATGATCCACTCGTAGTCGCCTCGCTTGGAGTCGAACGTGCCTTGCTGGAGCGAGATCAACTTGAGCGTGAACCGCGGGCCCAGCTCCAGAAGTTTCGCTCGTTTGCCGTCTTTTGCGAACTCATAGCTGTGTGGCAATTATACATAATATCACGACCTAGAACACTGATGGGTATGTGAGACACATTTCAAATTGTAACATAGTCATTTATTATTTTTTGGAAAAATAAAGTCTCTGGTTTTAATTAGGACACTTGTTATTCCAGAAAATGGGTTCCCTACTTCAGGATGGCCAAAAACTATCATCTAGTTTGTAGTAAAAGTTTTATTTTGTGGGTCTACAGGCGGCACCTTAAAATTTACATTGTACTTTTTTAAGCCCTACAACCAGATTAAGAAACTCGGCAGGCTTGCGCCCTATAAATATTGCTCACCATCATGTGTCAAATGTCTAGGAGTAAAATTCACAAACTACAGAATCTTGAATCCTTCATGAATACAGAAACTGAATGGCCGGTCTGATATGAGGTTGAGGATGATGCACTAACCGGTGATGCCTGAAGAATATGTAGTCGCGCTGGTTGTGAAAGGTGACAGCGCGACGGCCCCGGAACTGCGGCTCGTAGTGGAACAGCGCGCCAAGCATGCGCCCCACAGTCAGACCCAGACGAGTGCTGAAGTTGTTCAGGATAACCTGAAAATTAACACCCAAATTGACGATGATATACCTAAGAATTTAACATAATAAAAGTGCTTTGCAATGCTATTGTAAATTTGTATAAATTTGCTTTGGGGTAAATCGATAGAACATAAGTATAAAAGTTCCAGAAGTTTTTTTATTATTATTGGAGAAATAATCATGCAAATGTTGACTTCATATATTTGGCGACTAGTCTATTATTTATTTTAATAACAATAGATTCTTGATTAACAATATTATTTTTGATAATCTATCAATGTGAGTAAATTCAAATACTCAATTGCATCATCAGTACCGGTATAGATGTGGTCTTTCAAGGATAAATTTAATTACCTCTGGGCGATGAGTTGTAATCTCTTTATAATCCTTCCTCAGCTCTGGTGTTATCTTACAACTGGACAGCCTAAAGTGTGCTGTTGGTCCATCTGGTAAGTGGATCAGTAGGAAACCATTTGGTTGCTTCTGGTTCTCATTAACGATTATCACATCTGTCACTTGCTCACGAATTGCTGATTGTACTATACGCTTGACTGAAGACCTGTAGAGACAAATATATTTTACAAATAGATATACAGTGATAGGTGCGTTTTTTTATTACTGTGACCACAGCCAACAAAATTGAACTGAAATAGGGTTTATATTGTGTATAATCTGGTTATGTTTACCTCTGCCGATATCGAGATATTGAATTGGGAATGATCCGAGTGAGCTCTTTGCCGAATATTCTAGTCTTGTTGTGAGGGTTATCAGAGTATGTGATCAGTACTTTTGGCTCATACGAATTTTCATAGTATGAAGACAGTTCATCTAGTTCCATGTCCTTTTGCACCTGGAAAATAAAAGAGATCATAAAATTAGTACATAGAGCAAACTGAATATTTTATTTTTCATTTGTTTATCGTGCAATCTGTTTAAAATGCCAATAAATTATAGTAATAATTTCAGCCCTTGTTTTAATGTTCCACTGCTAGGCACGGGCCTCCCCTCACATGCAGATTTCCTCACGATGTTTTCCTTCACCGTTTAGCAAGTGATAATCATTGTTGAAAATGAGATTCGCACATGAAATCACAGAGGTGCGAGCTGGGGTTTGAACCTTCAATCCTCGTTACCGAGGCAAGCGTTCTACCAACTTGGCTATCACTGCTAATAAATTATTGTAAGCAAGCAACTGGCAAGTGAAGTCAATTTCTTCATATTTAAGTGATTGACTTTAAAGTTAGGTCCCATATATAGTGGCGTTTGAGCATTCTAATTGCTGAAACTTAATCTAACCTCTAATTTTTCCTCATCATCAGCATTAACCAGCATAGTCTCATCCTTCTCGCGGAGAGACTCCAGCGTGTGCGGCACCTGCTTCGGCACATCGTCGCCTTCCTGTTTCTTCTCTAGCTTGCGTCTAAAACACCACGATTCACATAAAAAACCAAACAAAGTAATAAACTAATTGAACGTAGGTATGAATACATAACCAAACTTACTTCTTTTTGTCTTTACCGCGGGCCATTTTGATGAATACTTTACGAGATTGTTAAAATGTGTTTGCTAAAGTACATAAAAACTTCTAATTAAAATTTATATTCGTAATTATTTCCGACGGACGAAAACACGCGTACTTTGTTGTGACGTTTAACGAGATTTTGACTGACAGACCGGACTGATAGTTACTTTTTTTTTTTAATACGCTCCTTCGATCTGGCTAAAGTCATTATAAACATACCGCCTGGTCTTACGTAGTTTGTTTTCATAAATGTAATAATATAACAATCAATCTCATTCATGTGGACTGATAGATACGATAAAGTTTGTTCGTTTATAAAGATAGCTATAACATAATCATGGTTTTGCATATATTTTTGTGTTGTAGTAAGTAACCACCGCTCACCGCTCCTTCAAGTTCGTTTATAAATTATTTCTAATATTTTTCAAATGTACTTTGGCCTTAAACATGGGATAAAAATTAAACCAAAGGATAAAGCACTCTCTCGTGACAAGTTCTTTGTTCAACCCACTCGTTCAATATTAACTTTGCTTTCGTAAATGCTCTCAGGATGAGTTGTCTGGTTCCACACTATCCACGAACAAAATTAAAGTGTGGTTCTCATATCCACAATCTACGGGTTCTCTGTATTATTATTATTTTTGTATGTTTCATTGAATATTTTCCACCATGGAATTTAATGTGGTTTAGATAGACCTGTTTGGTCCCATTTTATTAAATATCTACCCTAACCTAAGAGGAATAAGGTACAATAAAGAACACGCGTGTATATTGATACTATATTTAATTCAACTGGACGTCCTGCCTGGCCAGCTCTAACAACATGGGGTCGTCGAAGAACTTGTTGATGGAGACATCCTCGCTGAGCCCCTTGCGCCGCCGCGTCTTGATCATGAACTCGCGCGCCAGGTGCGTCGCCGGCTGCGGCTCGAGGGGCCTGGACACAAATGTTATATATTAAATACCATCTCGTCTGTCTTCATCCACAGAAGGGGTAAAGAGGTAAATCTTGAAGAAATTCCGCAGCGGAATATCGTTTTGGTTTTTTGACGGCGGTTTGTCCGCTTAGATTATAAATTAGCACATGCGGTACATTTGAATTTGGCACGATGGAGCAGAATACCGCCACGGAATTTTACGATTTTGGGAACGGAACACGAACGCGAACCTAAAGACTTGCGCACACTGGGTGAGATCTCCGACACTGAGATCCTCCTGAATCACTTAAATACATTTTATATAGGTATCATCACACACTCTAAGCTTCCAAGCGTATTTAAGTCGAGTTAATGGAGTCGTGAAATGAAATGATATTGAAAATGTACCTGATTATAATGCTCTTGTCGAGCGGGTCGCCGGGCACGATCTGCCAGTGGTGGAAGACCTGCAGGCAGAAGGCCTGGCCCTGCGTGTGCGTGCGCAGGTCCGTCTCGAAGCCGAACGAGTCGATGGCGGGCACGAACGCCTTGATGGTGTACAGCGGCGAGCCGGGGACGGGCGCGTCCTGCGTTACGTGACCTGACGAGAGAGCGGGAAGTGATTCAATTAAAATACAACATTTTAAAAATCAATACTTTATTCATGTAGGTCATAAAAGAACTTATGAATAGTAAGAAGTTACCACCGGTTCGGAATGTTGGTTCCACTGAGAGAAGTTGAAAGCCGGCATTAAACACTTAAAATAAAGTGTGCTCCTAACATAACTTGCAGTTATGATCTTCGTCCTCTGTGGTCGGTTTTTACACGCTTTTACGTGTTATTTTTTCAATAAAATTTGAAAATTTCAATAAAATTGAAACATGTATGACTGAAGGAAATTTAATTAAAATGGCATAACTTGATTTTGCAAGTTCTTCCAAGATGAACTTTACTGATAAGGGTAGAAGATTCAAATCATCATCATTATCATCGTCATTGACATTGCCTTTAACACCAATGTCACTATACCATAAACAAGTATCAAGAAATTATACTCGATCCCGGTAAAAAATAGGTCTATTTTGTAGCCGAAAGCCGAAGTAAATGCGTGTCTAATATATACCTCTCCTCTTAGCTAGGACTGTGTAGACCGCGGAGACGCAGTCCGCCGGCGCTTGCACCTCCACGAACAGGTAGGGCTCCATTAGCCGGGGGGTGGCCATCAGGAACGCGGAGTACGCCACCTGTGGATGCGAATGATGACGTTCTCTTAGTTCACTGACAGCTAAACCGTTATTGTAGCTAGTATATACAAATTTGAAAGTCAAAGGCAAATAATTTATTTCGTACACCTACAGGGGACCTACATACAAATTGTATTTTTTTTCTTTAACTCTACAATCGGATCGGTAAGCGAACTTAACTGAGAAGATCCGGCAAAAAACTCTTTTCTTCTTTTTTATGGTGGCAATTGGCTACGAAATAGTTCCATTTTTGCCAGTGTCAAGTAAAACGTTTCTTTGATATTTTAAATATTATTACCAAATATTATAATATATGATGTATGATAATAATTTTAACTAGACACTTTAGTGAAAAATTGGCCAGACATCTTGACTTTTAAGTCAAGATATTCTAACACAATTTTCATAAAATAAAACAAAATCGATAACTTCACCGTTCAAGTTCGCGCCAAAAATGTTCAAGAAACTGTTGTTTAGTAATTTTTATTTTTTATTAGTGAAAAATGGTTTTTTTAGCTCCAGTATGTTGCCTTATAGAGCGCAATACACACTAGTATTCAATTTCCAAGTGCTTTTTCATCGCTGCAGAGCAAAAGGTATGGCTGGAAACCAGTTTATTATAACAAGTTTTTTGACGACCCCAAATGGCACAGTTGGTAGAGACCCTGCGTTCCGTACCGAGGATCGCGGATTCGATTGAAATATGTGTGAAGAGCACGAACGTTTGTACCCGAGTATATAAGTATTATACACTGGGATTGCCTCCAGGCCATTGTAATATACCCATAATACAACGTTGCTTAGTTTGGGTCCTTACAGTTGGTGTTTGTCTGGCGATATCTGGTGAAGTGGATACTCACCCGCCTGGCGGTGGGTATGATCTGGCCGCCGCCCCGGTGCAGCGGCTCCTGCGCTATGACCGCGTCCAATATCTTAAACTTGACGTTTCTTATCGGCTCCTCGCATAACGGACCCTCACGAGTACCCCACTGGAAACCTGCGGAACGATTCAATGCTTCGATCAATAATACACACGAAATTTTCTGTCCACACTCGAATAGAGGCTAGAACAGTACGACCGCTACGGTATTTTTGCGCCAAAGAAGTATAAAACAACGTAAGCGGCAAGTTAGTTAACTAACAATTTCAACCTTAAAAACACTACAATTGTTAAATGAATAATCGTGAGTTTTCCAAAAACTTCATTTCTTTTTGTTTTATCCGTTAGAACGTCTTAATTGTCATGCATGACATCACGTCCAATGTTACATATCGTCTGAAGGGTAAACGTCAAACTAACATTTGATGTGACGTCACTAACTGCAATTAGCGTTTGCGGTAACGTAATAACCAAGTATGAGGACACACCATTTTCATTTCATCATGTCATATCCATTATTTTATTTATAATGTGTATTTATTGAATGTGTTATTGCTATTAATTACTTGACATTGGCAAAATACCCGCTAAGTTGTGGGTGAGGCCATATTCATATCCATTTTATTTCATCGCATCTCATTTCATAAAGAAAGAAGAACCAAGTATGAATATAATATTTTTTTAATGTTTTCAATAGAAATTTAATATAACTATGATAGTCAGAGGAAGTATACCATCGAGTATTTAAAAAAAAATTGCGCTTGTTTACATATAGTATAATAATAACACCAGCCCTTTTCAATGCCCCACTGCTGGGCACAGGCCTCCTCTCAATTCAAGGGGAATTAGGCCATAGTCCACCACGCTGGCCCAGTGCGGGTTTGGCGGACTTCACACATCTTTCGAGGGGTTCTCTCAGATATTCAGGTTTCCTCACGATGTTTTTCTTCACCGTTTACATATAGTGCCTGCAAGAAAATTGTACCTTGTACAATGCTGTCTTTGACGGAGGCGAGCAGATGCTTGTCGACCTCGGAGGGCAGGGTGTCGTCGACCAGGATGTTGGGCCCCGTGGAGTCCGGACCGAACGCCCATATCGAACGCGCCGCCAGCAAGTCCCAGTCGTATCTGGCGAGTACGAAAACCATAGAGTCATGGAGAAAACCTGCACGTCTTTAAAAATCGGACAGTTAGTCATTGAATGTTTTTTTTTGTCGTAAATATATATATATATATTTAAGACAAAAAAAAAATATAAATATATATATATATATATATATATTCGTAATAGTCCGAATAAGGTTTTTAGTGAAAGAAAAACTTTAAAAGTGGTCCAGAAAATTGGAAAATTCGAGACAGTACAACGTCTGTCAGCTAGTATGCAATACAAATATATACGCATACTCCTTTCATAGCTACAAAAATGTTTTTCTAGTTGTAGTGGCGCGGCCCCGGCACTCACTTGGTCTGGAAGAACTCGCCGAGGCGCTTCCGGTCCCACGTGACGCAGACGGCGCCGGCCTCGATGTCCTCGGCCAGGCCGCGCTCCAGCGGCTCCGCGATCATCGTCAGCTTGTTGCGCTTGTTCGGCGTCTCCGCGAAGCACTTCAGCGACGACGTCTCCACCACCGTCTCGCAGAACGACACCACCGGGTCCGCCACTGTACACATAACACACATTATTTATTATTGGTATTTTGCCAGCGTCAAGTAATATAAATTATTTCAGTTTTCGAGCATATGCACAGGCCCAAAGGCTAGGCCCAAGTAAAATACCCCCCCATCCTTCAATCAGTAAAGTAATGGATACTTTACTGAAAGATTTTTTATTGAATTTTTTGTGAGAAACTGAAAAGCCAAGTTTCGTCACTCTGTTTCAATTACCTACACTCGTGCACTTTACCGAACCCATAATGGTTAATATTCCACTTATATCACTAACTATAACTCGCAGGAACACTAGTTTTAGAAATGAAATCATAACTGACGCCATGACTTTTCAGTTTCCCTCAATCAATCAATAACACACATTGTAACGCGCGCTTTTATTACACTGGCTCGCTCGGCGCCGAAACGACCAATGAGAGCGCTTCACGATGAGCCGCTGACCGAGATAGCGCCCTGATTGGCTCGTTGCTAGGACCGCCTATCAAGTGTCGCGTACCTTACTATTTAAAATGTTCTTCTTCGTTCGTTCCTTCTTGATTTTGCTTGCACATTTTTGTTATATGAGAATTCTGTGTGTGTTGTGCGTCGTTATTTCAAGCTGTCACAAACTTGTAGGGCCTTTTGCAGCGAAGTTGAACCGTGGAATTGTCAATTGTTTTAATTTCCAATAAATGTGTTTCTTTGATAAAAAAAACGGATCTGCTAAACATATGGTCACCTTTAATATCGATCTCGGAGTACATGTTCCGGAGGTCGTGCATGACGCAGTCCAGGTACAGCTCGCCGGTGCCCAGGATCACGTGCTCGCCCGACTCCTCCACGCGCGTCGACAGCAGCGGGTACGACTTGTTCACCTGCACGCGAACAGTATTGCCACATCACCAATGTCAGATAGTCATGATGACGTATGACAAATGCCTAGTGACTAGAGGCTTCTGTCATCCATCATCAGGGGTTTAAAAATGAAAGCATTGTATTGACATACGAGTACAGTAAAGGTAATTTTGAAAAATCTATACTGCTCATAAATACCATGGAAAACTATCAAATTTGAACTTTTTTTTATTACATTATAGGCAAGTATTTGATCACCTGATGGTAAGTGACGATAAGATCTACAATGGAGCATACTTGCCTAGAAGGTACCTGTTCACTCTTGACTTGAAAACACCCAGATTGAAGTCAACGGGGAACAAAGACGCCGGTAGCGTGTTCCATTCCTTGGCTGTTCGCATGATGAAAGTAGAAGCAAATCGCTAAGGAATTTCCACAGTGTACGGATGACACTTGTCCGTGAACTTGAACTCCAGACGTATTTGGAGCATCCACTGGTCAAACTCACCAAAATATACCGTGAGTTTGCGTCACTTGGCATTGGGAGAATTGTCCAAAATAACGGAGCCACAAAAATACGAATTACTAGCTGCGCCCTGCGGTGTTACCCGCGTAAAAAATCATGTCGATCCTTTGCGCTATGAAAAATAAAAACAAATCTATCCCACGGGAACATTTTACCGGGATAAAAAGTAGCCTACGTGCTATTCCAGACTATAATCTATCTTCGTGCCAAATTTTATCCAGATCCGTTCAGCCGTTCCATCCATCCATCCAAACTTTCATATTTATAATATTTTATATATATCGCCATACGAACACACCAACTATACGGTCCCACTTTAAGCTTAACGCTTGTGTTATGGGTACCGTACAATGGACTGAGGGCGAACTCAGTATATAATACTTATATACATATTAAACATCCATGACTCGGGTACAAACATTCGTGCTCATCACACAAAGCTTGTGTCCCTACTAGGACCCTCGGCGCAGAAAGCAGAGTCACTACCGCTGCGCTAATCAGGCCATATTAGTATGGATATCTTCGCTCGATGGCTCACCTTCCTAAGTCCGTCCAGCATCTTGGGCAGCTCGGAGGGGTTGACGGGCTCCACCGCGATCTTGACGACGGCCTGCGTGTTGAAGCGCAGCGGCGTGAACGTGTGCAGCTCCGCGTCCTCGGCGGCGGACACCACGGTGCACGTCTTCACGATGGGCTGGTCCACGCCCTCGATCAGCGCCCAGCAGCCGGCCGGCACGCGGTTCAGTTCCACCTTCGCGACAACAACCATTTTTAATTATAGCTTTATTTTCTGGTTAATGGGGGGGGGGCGGGGGGGGTCAAAACCAACTTTTAAATCTCTTCCTAGAGCCTTAACAAAAAAATGCTATAGGAGAATAAACAAGGAAGGAGAGGAGCTTAACGAGGGAGGGGGTAATCTTGTGGGAGAGGGCTGGATGATGTTGTAATTTTACCGACCAAAATATAACACCACGCTAGCCGAGCGTCGATTTGTATATAGAATATAGAACCCACACATTTATGGATAGTTTTCTTAAATAAAAAATGGCATAATGAAAGCAGTTTTTACGAGTAAATTGAATACAATCACGTAGAAAGAGTAGCAGAGGTTACATCAAAGGCACTTAACAAACATAGCTGTTTAGACCGTACCACGTAAATAGTTCACGGCATTCTAAGCGCCGTTACGGCGGCAGCGCCATGCCATTACGTCAACATTGTAACCATTGTCACTCAAGAGTAAAACGTCTATTATTACCAAGAATGAGCAATAAAATACATTTTACAATTTAGTTGACCAGGAACTCACAAACTCAGCCAATGCTTCTTGGGAGTCGCAATAATGTGGAAATTAAAAAAATATATATTATACTAAGAGACACTGACTGACATCTGTGAAAAACCACTGTGGGTTCCAGCTGAAAATCAGCGCCTGGCGTCTTCGATGCCTGGCTTATGCTGAGCTGGACACCTGTTTGGCGCAGCCATGAGTAACCCACTGTATCTGACACACTAGTGTTTAAAATTAATAATCATAAGCCATTTATAGTTATTATTTTGTTTATGTAATCTCGTGTCTTGTGTTCTAGCTAAATAAATGTTTTTCTTTCTTTCTTTCAAAATTATGAAAGTTTGTCAGGGCAACAATATGTCAGAGCTAGAGAGACAGAATATCGTACGGTGATCGATGCGGACACCCACCTTGTACCTGGCCTCGTATATCCACAGCCTGCCCACGTTCATGATCCTCGAGTCCTCCTCGTCCTGCGTGCTGTAGTTCTCCCCCAGCACGCGCACCGTCTGCCCCGCGTACAGCGTGCCCGACATTATGCGGGCCAGCACCTGAACCACAAGAAATGGCATATAAGCTAATTAAAATATGCTAAGATGAAGACTTCCTAGGCTTATTCACATATAGGCTAGGAAGAAAACTTTTCAGCTTATTTTACCTATTTTTTTGTATTAGAGTCTGCTTCTGATTTACTCCAAATTACTGGATTACCGATATTAACGCGGAGCAATTGGACAGGCTGCTCTTCGATTCACAAGGAAGAACATGTAGTCAATGATTGGGTAAGTCAATCAAAGTGCTCTAGACTCACCGGCAAGAATGTGTACTCATCAGTGGGGTAAGTACATCAAAGTGCTCTTGACTCACCAGCAAGAATGTGTACTCGTCAGTGGGGTAAGTACATCAAAGTGCTCTTGACTCACCAGCAAGAATGTGTACTCGTCAGTGGGGTAAGTACATCAAAGTGCTCTTGACTCACCAGCAAGAACGTGTACTCATCAGTGGGGTAAGTACATCAAAGTGCTCTTGACTCACCAGCAAGAACGTGTACTCATCAGTGGGGTAAGTACATCAAAGTGCTCTTGACTCACCAGCAAGAATGTGTACTCGTCAGTGGGGTAAGTACATCAAAGTGCTCTTGACTCACCAGCAAGAACGTGTACTCATCAGTGGGGTAAGTACATCAAAGTGCTCTTGACTCACCAGCAAGAACGTGTACTCATCAGTGGGGTAAGTACATCAAAGTGCTCTTGACTCACCAGCAAGAACGTGTACTCATCAGTGGGGTAAGTACATCAAAGTGCTCTTGACTCACCAGCAAGAATGTGTACTCGTCAGTGGGGTAAGTACATCAAAGTGCTCTTGACTCACCAGCAAGAATGTGTACTCGTCAGTGGGGTAAGTACATCAAAGTGGTCTTGACTCACCAGCAAGAATGTGTACTCGTCAGTGGGGTAAGTACATCAAGGTGGTCTAGACTCACCAGGAAGAACTTGTACTCGTCATTGGGGTAAGTACATCAAGGTGATCTAGACTCACCAGGAAGGTGTAGTCGTCGTTGGGGTAAGTACAACAAGGTGTTGTTGACTCACCAGGAAGAAGGTGCAGTCGTCGGTGGGGTACATCTTGGTGGTGTGCGCGACGAGGCGGCCGGCCTGGTCGCAGGCCAGCATGTCGGCGCGCAGCGCGCCCGCCGCGCCGCGGTACGCGTGCGACACCTTGCGCGGCGCCGCGTCCAGCGGGGACGGCACGTGCCGGACCACCATCTCCACGAACCCGCTGCGGAGACGGCATTGCATCTATACTCAAACGTGTTCATACACCTTGTATGATCACATGTATCTATACTAATATTATAAATGTGAAAGTTTGGATGGATGGATGGATGGATGTTTGTTACTCTTTCACGCCCGAACGGCTGAAAGGATCTGGATGAAATTTGGCACAGAGATAGATTATAGTCTGGAATAACACATAGGCTACTTTTTATCCCGGTAAAATGTATGGTTCCCGTAGGATAGATGTTTTAATTTTTCATACTTTTTATCGCGGGTAACACCGCCGGGCGCATCTAGTAGTTCATAAATATACAGCGTGATTTAGAAGGGGTGTACTAACATTGAAAACTGTGCTTTTTAACGCATTTGTAAGTCAGAATTACAGTGTGTCGATATTTGTACATGCGATATTCTTTAAATACAAATATTAGAGCTTAAGATGGAGGAACATTCCGTACCATGTCATCTATGGGTGTTATAGCGCCCGCTTAAACAGCAGATGGTCAACGACCCACGCAGTTCAAAGAACTGAACGCTCTGTCTGAGTTATTTAGAGTAGACTTTTGTAGCACGAATATCATTGCTATAGAACTTGTAGAAGATGTAATAAAAACTCCCAGTCACGTCCAATCTTCTAAGAACAATGTTTACTCACCAGAAGTCTCCAAAGAACCTGCTGCACACGAGCCGGAGCAGCGGGCGCACGTTGAGCTTGGACTCCTGCTTCGTCAGCTTGATGCCCAGCTCCGCCAGCACCGCGGGGAGCGTGTCGTCCACGTCGCCCACCACCTGTTGACAGACCATCACTCTAAAGAGATCAGCATCTAGATGAACTGCTGTCTATAGCAGTGGCCTAAAGGAGAACGCACACTTGTCCGCGCAGAACGCGCCGACAGAGTCAAACGAACGAATAAGACCGCGCTGAGAGAACTTCGTAGATTTTATGGTCGCACACCGCACGATCATTGTGATTCATCCCACTAATATAAAAGGATAAAAAGCCTATGTGCTAATCCAGACTATAATCTATCTCTGTGCCAAATTTCATCTAGATCCGTTCAGCCGTTCTGGCGTGATTGAGTAACAAACATCCACCCATCCAAACTTTCACATTTTGTAGAATATGGCCTTCATGCTTAATATTGTCTATGCTATAACAGGATGCCCTTTGTGGCTGACGTTGTTCATTTGTTCGATTATAAGATGTCTCCTACTCGAAACGTGTATTATTTATAATATCCCTTAATATAGGATACATTTATAATATTAGTAGGAAGTAGGATATCAAAGACAGCCCCACCTGTGCAAATATCTTGTACAGCGGCTCCAGTATGAACTCCACGAAGCTGCGCTGCGCGGACGCATGCGGCTGCTTCTTGGTGAACCGGCGCGTCTTCGCGTTGAAGTACACGTCGCCCCACAGCCACGCGGCCATGTCGCCGCCGCGCAGCCCCGAGCCGGGGTGCGCGGCCGCGTACATCGCCGCGAACGACTCCACCGAGAAGCACACGTCGTACAGCGACGACGCGAAGCACACGTTACCTGGACCGTACGAAATTCAATGAACACATTTATTCAACACAGGAATAAGAAAATAGTAAGTTAGTAACGTCATCAAGTAAGCATGCTGTCGCTGTCGTTCTTATCTATACATATAAATAAAATTGGAGTGTCTGTTTGTAATATTAAAATAACCGCTTTTTACTAAGTGCATTTGGATGTATACAGGTTACCTATACCGAAACAACATTTTTTTAAATTTTTGTCTGTCTGTCTACTTTTATTTTAGAAAAAAAAATAGGATCTCACGAAAAAAAATTAAAACCAATGTTGCAGCGCAGCGCCTGATTAAGTTTGATAGCAACAACCTGCAATGCGTCCCGCGGGCTCACAACACGCGAGCAGGCTGTTGGCAACGGTTGTCTTTGTTAAATACCACGCGGACGAAGTCGCGGGCAACAGCTAGTATAAAATAAAATGTAGTATGAGCGACCCGGAACGTGCTTACGTCAACGTAAAGCTTGAGTCCCACTGCCTGCCTAAGCACAGGTGACGACCGTTCCCACCGCCCCGCGGTCTGTCGTGGCGCGGCCAGACCTGACACAAATGTGTGGGATCCAAGCATTACGTTCATGTAAGCATGTTCCATCTCGCTCACACTACCAAGTTTATATATATAAGAATGACAGTAATAGCATGCGTTTTCGATGACGTTACGATTTCACTGCAAGGAGAAACTGCCTGAAAAACTACATTCATTGTACGAAATATTTCATAGACACGACTTAGTCACAAGAACATGGTCCAGTGGTTTGAACGAACGCCGCTCACCTCACTGGACCAGGTTGTTACAGGTTTGAGTGCTGCCAGGGAAAATTACAGAAAAAATATAAAAAAAAAAAAACAAATATTTTGGATACTTATGAAAAGTTTTAAATTGATCCGCTAGTCTGGTTTACTGGGATTACTCCCTGCTTACTTGTAATGTAAATGTTGCCCACCCTTCCAATAATCATCATTTATTTTCTCCATACCTAATAACGGTGAGAACACAGTGGCCGGCTCGTCCGGGTTATCCTGCGGCTGGTGCGTCTCCAGCATCGTGTTGAGCTCGTCGATGATGTGCCGCAACTTGTAGTAGGCGTCCGCGGGCGGCAGCTTCAGCTCCAGCATGAGCCGGTCTATCTTGTTGATGCACAGAGTGAGCGGCACTCGCTCCTGCACCGCGTGCCGGAGAAGGCGCTCCGTGTTCAGCATGATACCCTCCGCGGCGTCCACGAACAGCACCGCGCCTGCGCCCCACAAACCAATTTGTTATTACAATATTATTAGGAAATTACACAGCATTCGCCGAGAACGCGAGTGCGGCGACGCTTCGTAACTCTTTAGGCTTGTCGTAAGAAATCTTTCATATAGGGCACAAAAGCAGTTCTAAATAATCAGAATATACCACTTGTTCGGAAAGTTGGTTCCACTAAGAGCCAGTAGAAACTCAATGCTTAATCTGTTATAAAAATTAGGTATTTACACACATGAGTTATTCATAAGAGAGTGAACATGACCAATGTCACATTACTAAATAACAATATTTAATATTAGATAAAATTAAACATAGTCTACGTGACCTAAGATGAAGGGCCACATTTCATCAAAGGTATTTGGTCCTAATAACCAAGGCACGAATCTATTGCATATATTTATACTGACACACAACCACTTAATTTGAGGAAGCCTTAAAACGGAAGTCCAACATAGACTGCTATTCATCACCTCTTACCATCAGAGATTCTCAATGCTGCAGTCACTTCATCACTGAAGTTCACATGTCCCGGCGTATCCATGATGTTCAACAGATGTGACTTCCCCTTGATGTTCTTTAGCAAGAGAGTGACTGGCATAGACTTGATGGACACGCCTCTCTCCTGCTCCACAAACAGTGTGTCGGTGTACCGCATGGGGATGGTGGTGTCCGTGTCAATGGTGCTAGGATGAGTCTGACGGATTAGGCAGTCCACAAATGAAGTTTTACCTGGACAGAAATGGTTTTTTTTTTAAATTGATGATAAATGGAGGACCAAGGACTGAGTATTTATTTGGTTGGTAATATTTATTTTGTGTGGATCTCATTTCAACCATGATTATCACTTGCTAAATGGTGAAGGAAAACATTGTGAGGAGACCTACAGGTCTGAGAGAACCCCTCGAAAGGTGTGTGAAGTCCGCCACCCCACACTGGGCTAGCGAGGTATACTTTGGCCTAGTCCCCCCTCGCATTCTGGGGAGGCCCATGCCCAGCAGTGGGACATTAAAAAAAGGGCTGGTATCATTATTATATATTTATTTTCACCTACCGTTATGCAGATGTCCCATAAGTGTCAAATTCCTCATGAGGTTGGTGTTGTCCAGCATGTCAGCTAGGTACTCCATGTCATACTTAGTCTCTGGCAACTGTTGCTCCTGAACTTGAAACTTCTTGTGTTTTACAGGCTCCACAAGGGGCTTGTCGAGAGCTTGAGTGTCCTCCTCTTGGACCACTGTTTCCACGTCGGGGCCGTACACTTCTACTGCTTGTGGGTAGTATCTGTACATAATCAGAATGTCTTAAAAACTTATTTAATTAATATTATGGTAGAAAAAACCATTGAAACTTGACCTACCAGGAATAAAAAACACAACCACTTATACTCAATCTACTACAGCATCCTGAAATATAGTCCAGATGTAATAATATTAAAATGTGTTGTTCACAAACATTGGAAGAATTCAGTATAAAAACCTCATCTTAACAAAACTCAAAGCTTACAATTCGAATACACGGGCATATTCTGGAAATTCAGGCACCTTTGATTTGTTCACTGTATACTTTCAAACTAATTGAAAGGAAGTTGGAAGTTGATCAACCCATAATATGTTATAGGCATTTAGCATCCAAAACATTTTAATACTATGGGAGTATCACCACTACACATACCGTTTATCCTCATGCAATACGACAGACATGGGAGCCACCTCGGGCTCCGCATCAGCATCCTCGTCCTCTTCCATAGCATCCTCGTCACCGTCTCTGTTGTCCTGCCCATACACGCTCTGCTCATCATCCGAGTCGGACTCCAAGTCAGGCCCGATGTAATTACCGAACTCATCGTACAGATCCCCGTCCATCTTTCACTGAATTTGATAAAAACAATAAAAACCTCTTTTCAAAACAAATGCCGCCGCTTGTTTTGACACATAACCTCAAAAGATTTATATATACTTAGCATAGATAACAGTTACACATTTTCAGATCTACACATGAGATTATGTTATATGTTAACTTATCTTTCCTTTTAAAAGGTAAGGTAAGACAAGTACAATGGGTAATTATAGGTCAAGTCTGTTAGGAGTTAAGTCATTGAAAAACCCAATCATAAGTTGTTCATAGGCATTCCGGTTCCCAACGCTCATAAAAATGTGAAATTTTTCTATGTCAGTAGATGATACAGTGATATAAATTTTGTCCATAAGGCAGGCTCCATACCCCCCGATCCTATCCGATCCTAATTATCGGATGAATATTTGGCTCTTATTGGTCTGTGTGTATTGGTTTTCTTATGTTGTATGTCTGTCTGACGGACCGATTGTCTGACAAATTCTTTTCAATACAAAAATGGCTGCTGTGCAACCAAATTTATCTAAAATGATTTCAGCGCAGCTACGCAACAAAGCCAATGAGTTTTTGAATTCAAGAAAACATGCAAATAACCTCGCTGATATCCTACAGATGTTCGAAGTAAGTAGAGTTTATTCAATGTTACAGAAAATGAGCAAAGAAAACTGCGTCATAGGTTACGTTTTTTATTATTGGTTATTTATTGTATTTCAGGCCGAGACGGATAATTATACGCCACTGTTGCTAACTGTCGAGGTGATATTTACTGAACTGTTACGAAGAGGCGATTTAATCGAGGCAATCGTTCCTCTAAAGCCAGCAGGTGAGTGGATTCTTCAGGCGGTGTACCATTTGGTCGATTATATTAGCGCAATAATATTGATTTTGCTTAGAATCGAGGGACCGACCTTTAATTTGTTAACTTGAGTCGCATATGAATTCATAAAGCCGTCCTGCAGTCATGGCGCAATGCGATGTTTAAAATAGCCGCAAATTATCACAGTTCGCGACATGTGACATTATTTGCTTATATAAACGGTTGATTCAATAGCAGGACGGGCGGCACTCTTGTGCAATTGCTCTTATTACGGAACAAGGGACCTATTATGTCCAAAGGTTTTATATAATTTTTACATAATTGAAAATGCTTCAATGGTGTAGACCCCAGTGAATTTTGCCTTTACCTAGTTTGAAGTTGTTTTGTTGGTCGTACTTGTTTCAAGGTCACATAAGAAGGTATTTATGGGCCAGTTATGGTTTCAATTTGTTTATATGCCGCACTAAATATACCTACATATAAGTCACATTGCTCTAAGTGTTGTATACTAAGTTTTTTATTGTGGACATCTGATAATGGTGGTAAGGATTTTTTTTTTATAAAAAGTTTGAAAAATATGACTATTAGTTAGATCAAAGATTAAATGTGTTCAAAGAGGTAATGTTTTGAACGCCTTCACCTGATAACCATAAAATTTAAATGTGCCTGACACAATCAGCCATGCTTACATTTGATGTGTCCTACAAATAATATAGTTTTTGAGGTTCAACAATTCAGTGTAATTAATGAACTACGGCCAATTAATGGTAGCTTTGTTTCTGTCTGATATGTTTTGACATATCTAGTAACATACCTAGCTCTCATATATCACTCAGTAATAATATTAAGAGTGCGGTGACTCACTGTCTGGTTTACCATATTAGTTTCTGCAGATGAGATCATTGATACCATTTTATACCCGATTATGGCAAAGCCAAAAAGAAGGGTTATGATTTCAGCAGTCCATGTTTATATGTATTAATCTGACTGCATAATCCATATTAAAAACCAATTCCCAGAGAACCCTACACCAAGTGGCATCAAACATAAACTTTATTTTTATATACTACACCTATGTCATTAAGACCTTGAGTCTTATAAGATAGTCTGGACTATGTTTAAAAACAATATAATGTTTTTTAATACAAAGTTGTTTAAATACTTTAGAATAATATATTTTATTCAATCTTACCATTGATTGCCATTCATATTATTAGTATGTATACACCTAGTAGGTAACATGTATATTTAAATGGAGCCATATTTCTAACTCTTCAATGATATAACCAGACCACAGCCCAGAAGCGGAATACAGACGATGGCTCCGCGAGTGCTTGGAGGCGGCGCATGCGCGCGCCCTCGAGTGTATCAAGCGCGGTCGTACCAACTCGCGACTGCAGGCCCTCGTCACTGCCTGCAAGCTGATGCAGGCAGAGGGTCGCCATCCCATGGAAACCTCCACCGGATACTTCTTCCCTTCTGTGAGACTTAAGGTATGGAGGTGTGGGATCCTTATATACTAGTTGTCTGAACTAGAGCGCTGTTCATTGTGAATGTGTGGATTTAATACTAAATAGAAGAGTTTGATTTCATAGTCAGCTACTCAGTCACAGAGAGCTGAGACGTTAGTAAAACTAGGTAACATTTATTAGCCCTTATAATATGTCCCATGGGTAGGCACAAACCCCCTGAATATGAGGGGATCATGTGTGGTGACATGCAAGTTTCCTTGTGATGGTTTTCTTCACTGTTTAGCAAATGGTAATCTTCAGAAATCTGAGAAGTGTGAGCTGAGCTTGGGTTTGAACCGGCAACTCTAGTTTTCAAGTCAATTATTTTATCATCTTAGCTATAACTGCAATAAAACTATGTTTAAAATATTTTTTGACTTTTGACCTGGGCTCAGACTTAGACCAGGTTAGCATAAGTTCTAACCATCTGTCGTGACCTAATTAAGCGCGTATACTCACGACGGCTTATCCACGCGGAATTCAGTTGTAGAAAACGTTTGCAGATAAGACTGAATGCCGTTTGTGCCGTGGCTTAGTTGTGCGAGACGTTCATGAGCAGCGCGGGAAAAGCCATCATGTAGATGGAATCCAACAATACGAATAACTCGTAACATTGTTACAGAACATATTCACAGTACTTCTGGACTCCGAGGTGTCCATGTCTGCGCCGATAGCTCGCTTCCAGGAGTTCACGGAGTATAGGGACGTGCAGCAATACGGCCTCAAAGTGCTGTCCACACTCGCCTACCGCAAGTGAGTAACCATATTTCTTAAAACTTGTATGGTCATAGGTAGCCAGCCTAGTCACCTTATTTTACGAAGCTTTGCTTACACATAGTACTTCTGGCAGGATAGAGAACCACCTTTTTTGGAATTCTATTTAATAATTAAGCTATTGAAATTCTTCTCTTATTTATAGTTTGACAAAGGGCTAGTCTTATTCTGGTGTATCACCAAAGCTCGTCTTCATTGATATGTTTATTACAGGTCCCCCACACCCATATACATGCAGAACTATCTAGAGCTACTGGACAAGCTGCTGGTGTGTGAGATCCCTACCGAACTCAGGAATAAGGCCAAGGAGAGGGACAGTGAGGTTAAAGAAGAGAAATTGCTGTGCGCCTCTGAGGGTAAATAGATTCATCTAAAATGATGTTAATTAGGTTGGCTGTGTCAGGCTACTACAGCTACAATCCACTACACGTCATTTCTTTCCATTGATTATCATTCCATATATTGCCTAAAGGTTGCATAGCAGATGTCCATTGTCGCAGGGCCCTTTTTCGAATTCCATCCTATATATGTAGGTTTGTTTTATTTAAATCAAAGTTTGTATGGGAAATGTTTGTTTAAACTTAAACATCTTTAAGTGTGCCCTTAGTGTGTTTGTCTGGAGATATTATTTATTTATAATTTAGGTAAGATTAAGGACAATAAAAATCTTTGTTACACCTCATGTATGTGTCTTTAATTATGTTTCTTATGAGAGTTTTCTTCGTTATTAATTTCTTAAATAGTACATTTGTGTGTATAGAAAAGTCCCCATTCCCGTACAACCCGGGCGTGTGCCGGCGCTACGCGAACCGGTGCTGGGGCTTCGCGTGCCAGTGGCCGCTGTGCGGGCAGGCGCGCACGCAGCGGCGCGCGCTGCTGCTGCTGGTGGAGCGCCTGCTGCCGCTGCTGGCCAAGCCGCACCTCGCCACCGACATGCTCTGCGACAGCTTGGATGCCGGTAAATATTACGGCAACACCTTGTATATAAGCTTACAATGCAAAATATCGGACTTATCAATTATAAGGTCTAGAAACAACATGAAACTGCTTTTATTTTTATAGTGGGAAATTATTCAGTATATTTTTTTCAATGTGTTCCTAATTTTATTTTAGGTTTGGTAATGGAAGTAGTGGGGAGAGTGGCGTTGTGCTTTTTCTCTGTCGCAATTCGTTGATTAATGGCAGTGACGTCACATGCCTGTAACTCTGTAATGTCTTAGTTTTTCTGATACTCTATTGTCTTTGTTAAAGTTATTTCATCATTAGTAATCGTAACTTGTCACTAATTAGAATATTTCATCAGACTAAGGCCTTATAAAGTCAAAGTCAAATCATTTATTTTGTATAGGCCTACGGGGGCACTTACAAATTGCCATTACATTTTTTTTTCTTAAGTCTACAACCGGATGGAACGCGACCTCAACTGAGAAGATCCGCCAAGAAACTCAGCGGGCTTGTGTTTTTTTTTTTTTTATATGTAGTATTTACTTTCCAATTATTTTTAATGCTGATGAAATTATTTTTTCTAATTGAAATGTGTTAATATCTAGGTGGTCCGATCAGCATGCTCGCTCTGCAGGGCGTGCTCGAGCTAGTGCGGCGGCACAACATCGACTACCCGGACATGTACGACCGGCTGTACGCCATGTTCGAGCCGGAGATGTTCGCCACGCGCTACAAGCGCCGCCTCTTGCACCTCGCTGACGTGTTCCTGAGCTCCACGTGAGTATTTCACGGGGTCTTTATTTTCGTCAGTGAGAGGAGGCTGAAACCGCCATTTTTGGAATGGTTCTGTGTGTTCGCGCGTCACAGGAAACATACTAAACGGATTCTTATGAAAGTTGGCGAATTTATAACTCGAACGAAATTTTTCGTTCGGGAAAATGAAAGGGTTTCCTTGGATCATCAAAAAACTGTAAATTATTTTTTACTGATTTCACTGATACTTAGCACGGTAATAGATTTTTTTCTCTGGGATATAAACCTAAATTCCACGTTTACAAAGTCGCAGGCACTGCTAATAAATTATATCATAACGTAATTTTAAAAAGGCAACAATCCAATAGCGCAAAGGCGATTTTTTTAAATCACCAATGAATACTAATTTATTTATTACATACTATGAAATAATTTTCTAATTATAATCCCGAAACATTAGTTTTTAAATTTGCTGAAAGCTAAAGGCTAACACCCCCAAGTTTATACAAAGTTATAATGGTTTATAGTGCCATTCATGGATGGCGGGTCAGATCAGTTGCGCTGCATGTGCCTAGTGAATGCAGCGTCTCTATCTACTGCCGCCTTCCTACCTAGGCAAGTATGCTCCATCGTAGATCTCATCGTCACTTACCATCAGGTGAGATCGAGATCAAATACTTGCCTATAATGTAATGTAATAAAAAAATAAAAAATAAAGTGGCATTATAACGTTATTTTTAAGAGGAAAAAGTGCGTTATAATAGCTTAATAATCCAATCCCACTTCCTACAAATTGGCGGGTAAGGCTCTGGTGTATAGAATATAAGTCAGTGTATGTATGTTTGTGCAGGCACCTGCCCGAGGGCCTGGTGGCCGCGTTCGCGAAGCGCGTGTCGCGGCTGGCGCTGCTGGCGGCGGGCGAGGACGCGGCCGCGCTGCTGCAGCTGCTCGCCAACCTGCTGCTGCGCCACCCCGCGCTCAAGCGCATGATCTGCCTCGACGACACGCCCTCCATCAGTGAGTCACACATCGCACCACACCTCCACTGAACTCACCATTAGAAGCTCGGAATTATACTGACTTACCCACGCTAACACGTATATTACATTGTCATAGATCTAGACGGGTAGATAGATAGAAAACACTTTATTGTAAACCAATATTACACAGACATTAATAAAGCTCATAAGACGTCTCTTTGCCTTTAAACAAGAAAGGATAACATAGTCAGTGGTGTACATTTATTTCTTGTTTAGTATTTCTAAAAGTCAAAACACTTTTAAAAAAAGATACGTTTGTCTATGACTATGTGGTCACTGTCTATTTGAATATTAAACTTGTGAAAATAAAAAAAGTGAACTGGTAACAAAGTGTTTAAGTATTAACATAAAAAGCATCGACGAGTTCCACCAGGCTTGCATTGGGTAAAATACCAAGCATTTCTTAAAATATATATTGCAGACAAAGAGGAATTCTGACGCGGTAGTATTTTACGCTATCCTTTTTGGTCCGGTCGCGCGGCGACGGGATGTACAGGGTGGGGTGTTGACATAATATCGTGTGGCGTCCCGCAGTGTCGAACGACCCGTACGTGATGGAGGAGACGTGCTGGCGCAACAGCCGCGCCACGGGCTCGTCGCTGTGGGAGGTGGCCGCGCTGCGGCGGCACGCGGCCCCCGCGCTGGCCGCGGCCGCCGCGCGCGTGCTGGCCGCCGCCGCCGCGGCCGCCGCCGGCACCGCCGCGCGCCCCGCCGACCTCGCGCCGCCCGAGGACGCCGCCGTCAGTACCCCGATCCCTTACAACTATGCGACACAAACCAGGACCCTCAATACCAACATTATGTCACCTTAATCAAGTTTGTTGGAACAAAATTGTGATGTAGATCAATTATTGAGATCCTGATTCGAGTTGCTTCAATAATTCATAGTTAGCCCCAGGTTGCGAATTACGAACTTAAGTCACTTCCCAGACTAAAACTTGCCATGTGCCACTAAAATTGAGTTAAAATATAAAATTGCAGGCAGCTGAGTATACTGGTTGGCCATAGGAATTAATTTGCTCCCAGTTTACCTACTATCCCACCACAATTTAACATGTAACAAAATATTACTCTCAAATTTATAGAAGTTATAATCGATTCTATACCGAATAATGCCTTGTAAGGCAATGCAATTAAACCTTTTTTGAATTTGAACTAATTCACCATATTTCATTACAGTCTTTCGACGCAGAACTAAAGAAGCGATTCAAAACGATAGAGCTGAACTTCGTGCGGCCTCAGGGCATGACCACGCCCTCGGGCGAGCGCCTGCTGCAGTACTGGGAGCTGATGGCCTGAACGGGACCGTCGTAAGATGAAAATATATTTGTACCAGTGTTATGTATACTCGCACTATCAGGAGATAGCATTTCTAGAGCAGCCTACAGGTAGAAGGAACATATTGGAGAACCAAATCTGGAGTAAATAGGACTAGGTTTGAATTTGTACCGCATTACTCGGTAGTACGGCTTGTTGCACAGGCAATGTTACCTAAAATGTTTGCTTGGATGCTCTAATGCTGCATCCAGTTGCTGGCTCAGGGCTAATGTGGACTACTCGTCTTGCCTTCCCTGTCCTAGGCGGGGCCAGTTTGAAACTTTTCAGTTTTACGCACATTGTTGTGTCTTGTGGTATTACACTTTATGCGAAGGGCAACATTCCCAAGTCAAAAGCAATGTTAACAGTAAACACGCGGGCTAGCTTTGCTGATAGAGTCGGACCAAATCCTGCCGCCTGTAGGAAGCTTGTAAATTATTTATTACTAAATTGATACATGGCAATCCGCAGCAGTTGTCGCTTTGCAGAGAAATATTTCTGTACCAGCAACATTACAGAGCTGTTAAGTTGATTGGCATAAATTAAAAAAAATATATGTAGGGTAATTTATGTGTTTTCAGTTTTTTTTTTACTATTTATATTACAGTGTATCTTATTGGCTTTGGAATTCTGATAACATCCAATTAGCCTTTACGGGGATGGGGCATATTCATTGTATTTTATCTGGAATTATTTGATAGGTAATCTTATAAATAGGTAAGGAAACGAGATAAATACTTTATATAGGTAACAGTAACCTAAACAACATTACATAGAGTAATTAAAATAAATAGAGGCACCATAACAATGGTGTACAACTGAAACAAACTAAATTGATATAGCAAAATCTATTTTATATAAATTGAGTAAAATATAAGAGAACCATTCAGAGGAATATATACATTGCGCCTCTAGACGTTTGACATCATGTCAAAATTGCATGATCGACCTGTAAAACGTTGATCATTCAATTTCGATACCCCGTGATATATGCAATAAATTACCTATCTGGCACAGTTTTTGTTACAAAAATGTGGAAATTTTGTTGAAACATCATTCACGACGTTCTAACGCGTACTTCAGCTGTCCTTGTAATTACATTTCTTTTTACGCTTCAACACATGATTTTTTTTTAAACTCTTCACATCTGTTCGTTATATTTGAACGTGTAATCTTTAATAGCAAGTAATAGAGTTCATGTACCAGTGAAGTTATAATTTTATTTTTTCCGATTTTTAATGTTCTAATTGAATGCTGTAATTGTAAGACTTTGAATAAAATGTTGCAGTCTAGTGTTAAAAAGTTAATAGTGTAGAGGATGTTAAATTTGTAATTTGGTTAATTTTATTTTTTTAATGAACCTCGATTTGCTTGTGTCTGTGATCGTAAGGCCCGGAGTCGATAGTACAAGTTGTAACGTTTACTCATCCCTTGTTGGACTGTATTTATTCAATGAATATTAAGGCTTTAAAGGTGGTACGAACACATAATTTACGTTTTATATTTATTTATATAAACTATGTATAATTAACTATATGGCCTAACAAAAATAGTGTAAAATATTTTAAGCGGTTACCTGAACAAGTATATGTATAAAATACATGTATTTTTTACATTATTAACCTCATAGTCGATTGACACTCATTACATAGTCAGAAAATTTAAGTTGTGAACTTATTTATTTTTTAGTAAATGTTATCAATACACCATACTGATTGACCTCTATTAAATGTTATACAATATTTTTGATAGGCCTATAAGCCTTGGATACACGTTACAAAAATGTTCCAGAAGATGTTCCGCAGCAAGGAATTTGTGTAGCTGCAACATTGCCCACTGTACCGCAACGTTGCGAGCAACACTGTACGACATGTTACATAGTGTTAAGGCACATGTCCTGCGGTCTATTCGCCTACTAGTGTATCCAAGGCTTTATACTTGAACATAAAACAAAATATTAATATGTATGTATTCACATAAGTACCTGTTATTACATTACGTACATTTGTAAACTTTTATTTAACTATCGATGCACGGGAGCGGGAGTTTTCATGCAATTTGAATTTAATGTGGAATTACCTTTGTATGAAAACGTCGCATAGTTCGTATATAGGCAGCAGACAACATAGCGGCAGACTGGGAATACGACATTTAAATCTATTAACTTATGTTATCATGTCAATATTTGTATTACGTAAGATATTCTTTTTGTATCATTGCATGTTAAAACCAAAATGCATTAATTAGTAAATAATTTAAATCGCGTTTCTAGGCCGGTATCTACACCATGACTTAATGAAACGTTTACTAGCCAAATCCATATATTCGGAATGCATAGAACACCACTTGGCTTATTAATTAATGAATATTATTTATGCTTTTAAAGGCATAAATAATCAAGACTACTCTAGAGTCTAACTCCTGAATTTGTAGACGTTCTATATTTTACGTACGTACTTTATCAAACGTCATATAGTACTGCGCAAAGCAAATCTCTTTTGCGCAGTACTATACGACGTTTGATAAAGTTATAAAACGTCTATAAATTTGGGGGTATGCATTTAACAAACTATACTATACCGCTCACCGCCAACAACTATAATCTATTATTTCTGCCATTTTTTATGGAGGGTAAAATTCAAAGCTATTCCAAAATGGTATCGATCGGAAGTGGACAATTTCTATATACAGCATAGGGGCAAAGGGACAATGCTTTTGGCAGAGTGGTACGAATTCGATGCCACATCCAGGTTTTTTGGTGTAACACTAGACTATTCTAAAATCACAATTGGATAATTATGTTGTTAGTTTACGTTTATTCATCAAGTGACTTAAACGAACCACATGTATTCCATTCAAATAACAACACTAGCCCGCGGCCATTGACTCATGGTATAGGTACCGACATGCTATAGTCGCGAGGGTCTTGTTCCGCCGAAGCCGTCAGCTTATAAGTTATCGACGTCCGTCTTCCCACTAGTACTAACCTTCCCTTCACATAGTCTCATTCCAACACTTACTACCCTCCTAATTGTTGACGAAAATTAACTTATAAATTAGGAATTTATTTTGTTATTAGAATTATAGGTTTAAAATCTGTGATCTCTGTTTATTGTGACGTTGAATGGTTCTCAAGCGAAAATAATTATTTCTTATCAGGATTTTTTGGGATAGTAGGAATAATTCCTAAATGTTGCTCTAATTCCCTAATTAATGTTGTGTTCTAGAAGCCTCGTTTAATATGAAAGTTTTCTTGCAAACCCACAGAGCCAACTGAATTTTAAGGTTCGCGCAAATACTACCATTTTATGTCATAATAGACGGAGAACTGAGTCGCCATATTATTAATTTGTCTTTGTTTATTATCTATGACGAAGCCTCGCAGAGTGGGCGCGGCTAGCTAAGAATATTTTGACGTTAAACAACGGTCCTAGTATTGTTTGAGTGCAGAGAAAATAGGCCAGTGTAAGATTTAGTGCAATATTGATTTGAAATGTTTATTATTAATTACTAGGCTGGTTATAACAACATCTTAACGAAATCACTTTCAAGCGTTTCGACGATACCAAAATGATTATGAAAGTATTGACGGCAGTAATTCTCTCATCTCTTGAGGTATCGATATTCTTAGCAAAGCTTGGTGTCAATCCACCCCTAGTTCGGTATTAATAAGCAGTTCTCAATTCTAAGAGCGAGCCTATTCTCGTGTTTAACTATATGTAAAGGCATAACATGGCGCGAGACATGAAATTCAAAAATACGCGTGATATGGCCGCACAGAGGAAGTTGTATTTGTTTTATTCTCAGCTGTTACGCCAGGTGTGGCTTGGCCATTATAAAAGTGAGAAGTTTAATGTGTTGTCTAGCAACAATAGTAATTTATCAAGCGTCGGTGATATGCAACTACCCACCTATTCTGTAAATAGATACCTATTCCATGATACGTACGTTTGTATTTTCCCTACAAGGGATTTTTATGAATCTCGCCGCATTCGAGTGGCAGCCGCGCCCGCAGCATTGTATTGTGATTATTTTGTAACAAAACATAGACTAAGCTATTGTAAGCCATTATTTTAATATCATTCATTTAATGTTCTATTATTATTATATTAATGATGATAAAATAAAGAAAGATTAATAAAATAGGTCCGTTTTATTTCAAAGTCCAGCTATGCGGCGAACTAGTATTGTTGCAACATGGTAATATTTATTTCGGTGATGTTAACGCGGTTATGCGTATAGCAACGCGAAAAGAAACGTAACTTTGCAATACTCCATGGAAAGTATAGAATTAAAACACATCAAAACCAAAATATTAATCTATATTTCTCAACAACAAACCGTTTGGATTTTGGCACATCGCTACTCACGATCAAGGCATACTGGACGAAATACCTAACCACACAATGTAGAGGACTTAAAAACAGAGAAATATATTTGATTTCCGCTAGCCGATTACCCATCACTGGTCAATTTGTCAATAAACTTAATTCGTCCACTATGATAGATGCGACAAGGCACTTTTGATCGCTTACACACATTTGATCAACCGAAGCCAATAAAAATAACGTATAAAATAAATTTCGAACACAATAAACTTACGTTAAAACATCTGTTTTATACTGAACACAACTCTATTTCTTTATTATATACCTATATAACATATTTTTAATAAATTCAGTCTACCGTTACTTGTAAAACAATAATATTATATTCTCAAGACACGTACATTAAATCACATACACAATTAAAATCAAGCAAACATCACAATAATCGTCAAAACTTCGTCAAGTATTTTCTTATACACTATTTCACATTGAAGTCTCACTAAATGTAAATTATATTCCGTCGCATGAGGCGGGTCTGCGTCTGCGGGACTTCCGATGTGGTAATAGACAACAAATCATTTTAGTTGTATTCTTCCACTTTTTTTACGATATGAATATGGCCTCACCCACAACTTAGTAGGTATTTTGCCAATGTCAAGTAATTAATAGCACTGGGAAACAAAATTAAGGTAACTACGTAAATACACAAAACAACACCCGATTGACATCGTGACTCAATTAACATTTGGCAACATATTGGGAATACACTATCCGTAAACAATATGAAGACAGCATTCGTTCGAAAGCCCAAATCGTATAAATTCGATCACAAAACAAATATCCAAATTTTTCCTAATAATAATATGCAGAAATAACAAAAAATTAAACGTACCTATAAAATGTTTACAACTAAAACTATTCTATTCTGTACACATTAAAATAGTAAACCACTCGTCATATTTAGCGACCAATCCGTGTATTGCTAGCGCCGAAATCGAGGAACTTGGATGATTCAAGCAGGTATTTGAACGCATATATCTACAAACTTCAAGATACCTAATTTATCACAGAATGTCACCCACCCAATGTAATATTTGCTTGTAATATCGAAACGTAATTAACAAGTATTTAAGGACGAATTATAAATAATCTAATCCTTTAACGACCCTAAGCATAAGCCTGTTTACGTAAAAAGCTTATTTAGTCATAAAATACTACAAATATTACAAGCAAATACCCATAACATCCTCAGTTTCACTCACTTAACAATTTGTTCCTGACTGTCGCTCGGCGCGGACTTGGCGTTGTGACAGCAAGTGATCTGAGGACTCTGTTCCCTCGCATCCTGCCTGTTCTCCTCTGAATCTTCGTTGCAACACACGTGACTAGGCTCATGGACTGTGACCGTTGTTTCGGTATTTTCAGAGAACTTCTCCTCAGGCGGAGGCTCCTGCTTCTTCTTGCAGCATCCTTGGCGTTCAGTCCTTAGCAACTGCACGTCTTCGACGCTCGGGCTATCTTCCTTCTCGCTCTCGTGGTGGCAATGGGAGGTAGAAGCTACTGCTCTCTTTGCTCTCGCTACTTTCGAAGGGCATCTTTTAGCGCCGTAATAGCAGGTTGCGTTCTGTTCGTTGCTGCTGCCCTCTTGCGATGAAGCGGGGAAGTAGTGCGAAGGCTGTATGCAGGTGCGTGTTCGACAGATGAAGAAGTCCGATTCGGAGCTCATTGAGGATGCTAGAAGCGGCGGTGTTGTGTTTTCGGCTGGAGAACAAATGCACAAAAATAGATAACGAGTTTTATCAAAATATATTAGGTGATATGCTATGGGCAACATAAAAAGCTCATATAATATCTAATTGACTTATACAACTAACATGATCCGACCGATCCCATGACACTGGTAAAAAGAGGTTGAAAATGAATACCTACATGGTTCCTTGCAATGAACGAAGAGTGTATAATGCAACTTTAAGATGTACTATATCAAACCGAACCTACCACCTGCGAGAGCATGCTGGCTGGCGTGGAGACCATTCCATATGTTTTCATCCATTTACTGAGGTATTACACATGTTCTTTAAAACTGCTAATGCCATTGTAAATGGATTCAAACTTCTATAAATTTGTAGGTCATTTATACGGCATTCTAGCAACTTGCTCGCAGTGTCTACAATCTTCGCTGTTATTACCAAAGCCCTTCTCAACTTAACTAATTATTAATACAATTTTAGGAAGACAATAAGCGAAGGAAAATATAGATCATAGAAAAATAATCTACCCAAACCGCAGGCTGCTACTCTAAGCAAAGAAGATGTTGAATGATGACTACTATGATAAGCCGATTTCAATTCTCAGAGCGAACTTGAGATTTGATTTTACTAGAAAACAGCATCTCAAGCGAGCACTCAAGTTGGCTCTCAGAATTAACATGCGTCCCGCCATTTTTATAATGTATGGGCTTCTGACCGCCTGCTGATTGCGCAGGCGCCATGAAGCCCATTCATAACAATGAACGCTGAACGCGTTTCGCTGCACGGGGTCTACGTTAAGCCTGCGGCATTTCTACCCTCATCTAAGCAACCCTACCGAGTACTTCGGTCAGTGTTTATCGTCGCGGAGGTAGGGCTCCGGTGTTAGCGGGGTGTCCGCCTGCTGCAGCTCGAGCGCGTCCATCTCCTTGCATAGCTTGCCCTCGCACACCTCCCAGCTACACTTCTCGGTGTTGCACCGGTCTTGGGAGGGGACAGAGGACGCGGGGTGCTCAGTTTTTATTGGGACTTGTCACGTTACATATTAGTCGTGAAATCTACCTTCACGGAGCCCTTAGTATTGAACATTCAATTTTGGTAGCTATTCAATTGTAACTATAACGTATGAGCGGGTCGATTCAGAACGTTTCGACAAGTATCCGAAACGGTTCCATAAGAAATTATCTCGTTTCGACGAAGATCTTTCGGAGCTATTCTTCATAACCGAATCGAATATTCGATACGACAGCGCAACCCAATGGTTCGAGATAGTACATTTCATAATGCAAGTTTCAATTAATAACCGAATCGGTTAATATAAAACTTGTCGTAAGGTTTGTGAATCGGGGGGGCACTTTCAATAACGGAATAACACACTTTTTATTTGAAGTTCCCGAGATTGACCACATATGGGCTATTATCGGTTAACCAACCAGTTGCTTGTTCATTTCACCACAGGCTTTGTACTTGAAAGGGCGCTAAATCCAAAAAACCCACTTTTGTATTTCTTTCGACGAGTTTTCCGAATGAATAGAATTATGAATATACAATGGATTTACAGAAGGTTCCTACTAATAAAAATATAACAGCGTGCGGCCTTTGTGCGGCAAACCTGAATAAGACCCGTGCATAACGGCCACGTGTATTAAAATTAGTATCTCAATAATAAAGAATGGCAACAAAACTGTCAAGGACAAGTTTAAGACATCAACATCTGTACAAAGACAAATAAGCTTTTGGCAACATTTAACAACTGTATTAACTTCGCGATGTGATCACACGGAATATTTTAATAAGTCATATTCATATAATAATGAATTAATTTAAGCTGTTTAGCATACTAATAGAGGCAACATGATAGGCACTTTTTCACGATGTCTTGATAAATCCTATCCACATCGCATTTCACAGATGGCCCATACTAATTATAATAATAATATCGCCAGACGAACACACCAACTATACGGTCCCACACTAAGCGACGCTTGTATTATGGGTAACGGTACTAAGCGACGCTTGTACAATGGACTGAGGGCGAACTAAACTCATATAATACTTATATAGATATTAAACATCCATGACTCGGGTACATCATTGATGCTCATCACACAAAGATTGTCCCTACCAAGATTCGAACCCGGGCACCTAGGTGCAGAAAGCAGGGTCACTACCAACTGCACTAATCGAAAAAGTATTCCAAATAGAACAAATACATTCAGATGAAGCGATCTTCCCGTGCACAGCAACGGACTCACCGTTCACTACAAGCGAATTTAACCTTTAATTCAACTAGTTAAGGCTTGTTAACTGAGCTCCGTAAACAAACGCGATGCGGCCCACCCAACTGTGCTATTATTGTTATCATTGAAACAGACGTTCATTAAATGATTGGAATGACGAATTTCCTACATCGCTCAGCTTGACAATTTCAACTTTTAAACGGAGTTATATAACAAGTCATAAGATCAAGCAAGCTCTCTAGTTGCAAGGGGAATATTACGTAATCATATATCTATGAAATAGAATTAGGACATCCGATTTATATGATAAGTAAGAATCTATGATCATAAATAGTTTTATATTATTTCTGTATGTTCACATATAAGATCCTATGTTGTCACTGGAGACTCGTTTCAACAATCAATCCCAATTTTCACGTAAACCACTGTTCCATCGAATTGTCCAAGGAATATAGTAAACGAGTCTCTGCCCTCGACTGCGCCCGCAGAATCGGAATGAAACAGCCAATAGAACTCAAGGATAACTTAGCTTTCTATCAGTGAAAGAATTTTCAGAATCGGAGCAGTAGATCCAGAGATTACCCTCTACATCCAAACTCACGAACTTTAGTCAAAGTCAAAGTGAAATCGTTTATTTCGTATAGGCCTATGGCCACAACACGGCATACAAATTGGCGTTAACATTTTTGATCTTAACTCTACAACCGGATCGGAACCCGACCCCTCAACTTTGAAGATCCAGCGAGAAACTCAGCGGGCTTGTCTTTTTTTTTAACTCTTTATAATAATAGTGTAGATAGAATTTTCTTACCGGTATCGTCGCACTCCGGCGTGCAGATGACCACACGCTTGGTGCTGAAGCACTGCATCTGCAGTCGCGTAAGCTTCGTGCCGAACAGGAAGTACCCTGGACGGCGACAGAACAACTAATTAAGGGTCGACAGCGTAGCTTAGTGATCGATGAGTAAATAAACGAGTATGACCATTAGCTTCACGTCGCATCATCTAAAATGAGCAAGATGGCGGCTCTGCGCATGCCTAATTGTATGAACTCGGCACAGGCGCGGATACAGGAGAGGGCAATAGGTGCACCCCCCTCCCCAATTCAATATTTTTCCCGAAAGATAAGTAAAATTACCCCCCCCCCCCCCCCCCCCGCTAGACGTAATCCTGGATCCGAGCCACCGTTTTTGCTCATTTGAGAGATGATGTGACGGACAAACAGCCCACTGCAAGTCGACTCCCAGGCAGATACCAGGGCGATGCGCGCGTGAGTTCTCACCGACACATTACAAATTCACAGATGGTCCGCCGGCGTATGTACCGGTTTCATCATACATAATGTGATAATTTATTATACATAATGAGATAGAACGAATCCCCCTCGCATTGGGACCAAATACCAACCTCTAATTCATGGTCTCTTTCTAAAGACGAAGTTTGAGCCTATGTCTGCCTGTCTGTCCATGCTATCGTAGCTGCCAAACGTTGGGGCCGATTTAAAAAAAAATATTATTGATCCTTAGTGGCGTTGGGGACCGTTCAGGAAATAAAATAGGAGTAACTAGAACTATGCGGTACCCAACGCCATTAAGGATCAATAATAATTTTAAAAGCTAAACAGGTACTTATTATTTTTTACTTAAGAAAGGGAATCTCTGATGTAGCTCACCAAGCATCATCCCGAAGACGACGGCCAGCAGCAGGTGCACGTTGTACACCATCACCGCCAGCATGAGCAGGTACCCAACCAGGTTGTGGATCACGAACACGAACGATTGGTGCGTGTTCACGAGCGCCCTGCGCGCGAGCACTTCTGACATTAATTAATATTACCAGGCATATTGACCATCCAACTGGCGCAGTGGTAGTGACCCTGCCACCTGGGCCCCAAGTCTGCTAACACAATAGATTCATAATCGAACAGCAAACGTATAGTAACTGTCACTTTTGACAGATATTATATGGGATATCTGTCAAAAGTGACAGTTACTATGCGGTTGCTGTTTGATTATGAATCTATTGTGTTAGCAGACTTGGGGCCCTGTACCGAGGGTCCCGACAGGGGCTAACTTTATGTGAGATACACGAATGTTAATAGCGAGTCATGTATGTTTAATGTCTATACAAGTAATTATATACCTAATGTGTTCGCCCCCAGTCGATTTTACGGTACCTATAAGAAAAGTGTTGCTTGGTTTGGGACCGTACAGTTAGTGTTGAGTTAACATTTCCTAAATTTGCGTCAACGGGATTGAACCCGCAAGCGCCCGGTGTAGTGATCCGAGCGGTGTATAAAAGTAGAAGACCATGATCCTAAGTTTGCTAACACAATCAGCTCGTAATCAAATGACAATGGCATCGAAATTGTCACATTAAAAAGTTTTCTGTCAACAGTTTAATTTATGCAGACTGTTCTTCGCCGCGACAGCGCTGTCGCTATGGAAGTGACCGGTATACTTATTAGTGTATTATCAACAGAAGCTAGACGCACCGCACTCTGAAGGAGGCCCACCGGCTGGCCTGGCCGGCCCCGGTGTTGCGGCTCGTCGTCGGCTCCATGATGCCACCCTGCTCCCTAGCAAAAGTATTGTATACAGTCAATAAGACAAATACGGCTTTGATGAAAGCAACCGCTTGTAATAACAGGGGCACTGATTGGATGTGACCTTTATTTAGACCAGCCTTTCCCAAAGTGGGCGATAACGCGCCCTTGTGGGCGCTGCAGGCCTAAAGGGGGGCAGTAAAAAAATGGGAGCGTTGTGTAGAGGCTTAGGGGGCGATTTATAATTTCATCTAGGAGGACTCTTAGACACCGACTGAGCTCTCGACTTTCGACTACAAATTGTGAACATCAACTAATATTATTGATTTCTTATATTTACGCGAATATTACACATTGAAATGAAACTAATTTTTAAGGATTTTATCGCGATTTATTTATTATTTATTTATTTATACCATTGCAAGACCTCAAGACACTGTGAGCACTTTCTGCGTAGATCGAACCACAAGTAATAATTAAATATGAGGGTACCCCGTCTCAAACTATGACACCAGGACGTCAACCACCTCAGTCCTCCCGTGACCATGGTTTCTGTAAAGCAGCCGAAACGTCGGGAACGTAAAATCGAAATAAAATCACGATAAAATCCTTAAAAATTAGTTTCATTTCAATCAACTAATATTGCTCAAACTAACTCGGTTCGATTATAGTAAAGTTCGTTCGGTTATAGTAAGTCTCGTTGAGAATAAATGTTTAATCTCCGCTAATTTAGTTCACAATAATTAATTTAATTTGAAGTTATAGTGGTTTTTAAGTAGGTGAAAAAATGGGGGCGCTAAAAAATATTTTATTCTCAAAGCGGGCAGTAGACAAAATAAGTTTGGGAACCCCTGATTTAGACCTTTATTTACGGTTCGAGTTGTAGTAAGAGAGCGCTATTGTTTAATGCATTGATTGATATAGTTGGACCTAGCAAATAGAGTGCCCTTCTCACAAACATAACAAGACGGAATATCGTAGGGGTCATTATTCTCAATACAGAGGCCGAACGCGGCATTTTTGGAATTTCGCCCGTCTGTCTGCGCGCGTGTCCGTCGGTCTGTTAGCGCATAATGGAAAAACGACAGGACGTTTTTTTATAGAATTTGGTGAAAGCGTATAGCTCGGGGTCAATATTTTTGTTACTTTTAATCTCGGGACATGGATGGGATGGTAAAATAAAATACGCGTAATAAGTAGCAGAAACAGGTAGTGAGGAATGAAATAATTGTTCAGTTCTTAGTTCGTACGTATTGCCTTAATGCGAACATTATTTACAACGTCCCTATCAATCAACATCGTTTATTTAATCTTATCATATACAAACGATGTTGATTCGCAACTTTATTGCTTCGCACCACTCCATTCAATTTAGTTTTACGATTTTAACGCAATTCTATATTTATTGCTTCAAATTATAGATTAAAAATACCGCCAGCCACAATAGCACACATAATTAACAATTAGGTTATCGATAGTAACGCCCAATCGACCCTCGCGTGTTTATACAACTACACCATTTGATAACAATTTTATTAAAATTTCCAACGTGATACATTATTTAAAATTAAAAATGTATTGTGTTTTTATAAAACTGTAGTATTCTGTACAAGCGTTTTTAAAAATGATATCTGTTTTATCGAGCATCATGGAATAACTTGTGGCCCAATTTCGACAGGGATTTTCACTAAAAGATAACCTATGGTTAAGCCAACGGGAAAGATACTTGCGCATTACGCTGCACGGGAGTAACCGCGGACAAAGGCTAGTTATAAAAAGTAATTAATAAAATTATTGCGCCAGAATTGGGCGCGCACGGAAATTACGATTACGTACGTAAGAACCCACTTAGTATTAAGCGAAGTTTTTATTTCCATTTTATTGCAATAAAATGTTTGTTATCCAATACCTATCCTTAAGAGTTTGCGTCATAGGTGTTATTTTAACGATAACTTGAAACTAATGGTCCGTAAAATGTTTTTTTTTTTTGTACCTGCCTACTTACAAAGTAGCTTAAAACTACGATAAGAGTAGGTTTAGGTTGATTTACCTACCTATTTCTTCTTTTTTTATAAGGCTGGCAATCGGCTACAAAATAGTGCCATTTTTGCTAATGTCGAGTAAATCTTGATACTTGTGAATAAATCAAAAGTAGGTACCCCTGATGATAATGATGACGTTGATGATGATGCAATGAATCCTCTATCCACTATCAGTAAAGCTGTGGATTCTTTACTGAAAATGTACCGGACATCTTGGGAGAACTTGAAAAGTCAAGTTGTACTAATTTATTTCAATTTCATTCACTCGTGCACGTTTATGAACACACAATGGTTAATATCCCACTAATATTACACATTATTTATCAAAGAAACACATTTTATTGAAAATAAAACAAAATTGATAACTTCGGGGTTCAATTTCCCGCCAAAAAGTCTATCTACCAATTTATTACCCATTAACTATACATTCGCAGACTTAGGGCCTGTTTCCCAAATTGTAAACCATTATAATTTTGTAATTATTTCCAATAAGTACCTATATTGTGGATGGGTTTGTAAAAACAGGCTCACAGAACATAAATTATAGGTACGCACTTTAGAATAGATTAGCGTATTCCGTACAGTACAGTACATAGTTAACAAACGTTTAAGAAAGCATAATTGTAACATGTAGAGAGAATGGCCGGTGGTAAGGCCACAGTTTAACATTGACACGTTTTAAGCCTTTCACCGTAGTTTGGACATCCGGCTTATTATGGTGAGTGGCGCGGGCGGACCCCGATCATATTTTCAATTTTCACCGATGCGATTATGAATCATTTTTAAACGACTGCACACATACTCATCATTACGCCAGGGCCCCAAGCCTGCTAACACAATTGATTCATAATCGAACAGCAACCGCATAGTAACTATCATTTTTGACAGATATTGTATGCGTATCAGCGTACAAAAGTAAGAGAGAAGAACCACAGATAAATCATTAATATCATTCATAAATTAAATTAGTTTATATTATGTTAACTTGAACACGGGGTAGACGGTATGGGACATACATTGATACAATTTAGCACTATAACACAGCCGGCTGTGACAAGCCAAACTGTGAGATAAATCGCTGTTGTCTCTTTCCCTCGTATGAACTACGGAAGGGAGAGAGCGACTCGGTGCGTTATAACCCGTGACATAGGTTTTGTCTTGACCTGCGTGCTAGCCCTTCTGACCGATCGTTCTCACCTTTGTTAAAATAGCAACCAGACCGTGTTCCAACAATACAATTTAAAAAAATCGTGTGAAAAACCCAAATCAACCGCAGCTATTATCAATTGAGCGCAAACTAAATGGCTGAGCGATAATAAATACGAGTTCCATTGTATATTACGCACTTTGTGTTCTAAAATGGATTTCAATCAATTATCCAAACAAAACAATAATATTTTTAAACACATTGGCATGTGATATTCATAGATACTTGTTATATTTACTAACAGTGTATAACAGGAATTGTAAACGTTCGTTCGTTGGTCTCGACTCCCGTTTTTGACTGCCTGATTAGAGCAGTTGGTTGTGTGTGACCCTGCTTTCTGTGCCGAGGGTTCCGGGACCGAATGTTGGTAGGGACAAACTTTGTGTGATGAGCACGAATGTTTGTACCCAAGTCTAGGATTAATAATATCTATATAAGTAATATATACTGGGTTCACCCCCTGCCCATTGTATGGTACCCATAATACAAGCGTTGCTTACTGTGGCCTCGTATAGTTGATGTGTTCGTTGGGCAAGTCGCTCATTACGCCCTAATATAACCCCTTATCCTACCGAATTGCGCAGCTATAGCTGAGGTCACAGGCGATGTAGACCTCAAAGTTACCAAAAGCGTATGAATGCCAGTGTCCCTGATAGATTAATTACCACTTATTCCTACCATATCGTAGAATCAATAATAATTTCTCGCGATTGTTTGTTCACGGAATAACTGGGCATTGATAGAATCAGAATATTTTTATTCATGTAAACCATTAAGTACAGTACTTATGAATCGTCAAAATGGTTACAAAATGCTAAGCTACAAATTCACCACCCGTTCGAAATGCCGTTCCCATTGAGAAGATCGGGCAAGTAACTCCATGGTTGCTCTTTTTAAAAAGATCCGTAAAATTTTTGAGCAGTTCATTCTTATGGGTATGTGAGAACAATGTAGGAACGGCTAGGCAGGCTTTAGCAGCTGGTCAAAAAAGTACTAACTCTACATAGAGACAAGGTAATATCGTCACTACGACGACCTTCAGCATACCCTCTCTCTCTCTCTATCTATAGTTCATATTTTGCACATAAGACAAAGACGGGCAACAATAAAATTATGTAGCGCAACCCCTGTCGCTACCTGCTTACATGTAGAGATACCTATATACAACTGGTAGCGTCGCTGTCGCCTGGGTTCGTCACCTGCTTCTGTCGCTATCTGCTACTTATCTGTTAAATAAAACTCACCTATCACACAGTAAGTTCCGCCGCTCGTCTGATCTGTACGGGTATAGTTTCTTGTGGGCCGCGCGTTGCACTTTGGCTAGGTACACCTGCAATAACACATTCATCATAGACTACAATGAACCTTATTTACTTTCCGTCTAAGTCTAAAGCAGGGGTTCCCAAAGTTATTTGGTCTACTGCGCACTTTGAGAATGAATTATTTTTTAGCGCCCCCATTTTTTCACTTACTTAAAAACCACTATAACTTCAAATTAAATTAATTATTATAAGCCTCTACACAACGCCCCCATTTTTTTTCTGGGTCTCTTACCGCCCCCTTTTAGGCCTGCAGCGCCCACAAGGGGGCGTTATCACCCACTTTGGAAAAGGCTGGTCTAAAGTAAGGTGACTATGTTATTAATGTAATCCGCGAGAAGCTATGCTGTGTTGCATATGAATGTGTATATGTTAGCCTAAAGGGTTTTCTTTCAAATTAAAGCAGTGGTTTCCGCGTCACGATATAGCACGACAGTAATACCAAAAATGTTAAAAGTCTTAAGTTTAATTTTTAAATTTATATAATTTACAATTGAAAATAAATAGAATATACATATGCTAAGCAATTACAATTACTCAGCCCAAAATTCGATGTTTGCTCGCTGACAAATCCGATAGGCTCTTTCCACAGAATAGACAATAAAAAATAAATAAAATTTATCAATTGCTTCGGATCACCTCGAAAGAGGATCAGAACTTAATAAGATTAATAAAACAAAATACAGTGGTTCCCCGGGTGATCATTTGGTGGAAAAGACCGTTATTTAAAAAAAAATATAACTTAGCTTCTTCGCTCACCTTAGAGCCCTCAAACAGCAGCGCGACAAAGAACAGCGCTATCCAGGTGAGGGCGAAGGACCACCTCGAGCCGATGTTGAGCCCCGGGAACAGGAACTCGCCAAGATCATAGCCGAACCACATAAACATCCGCATCATCTTGATCTACTTGCTGCTGCCACCTGCACCAATCTATACATAAGTATAATAATTTAAAAAAAAACGTAAATATTAAAAAACAACATTGGGGACATTTTTTTTAATTTTGAAGCGGTCACCGTGGGCTTGCCAAAAAACTGTATATATTTCAAATCCACAAGACTAAATATTTGAATCAAACTCGGCTCGGTCGGCTAAACAATTTTTTACTCGAAAGACAGCCAAAGTGGTTGATGGTTCGTCTTGAATCAAGCTGGTAGTCTCTGGCTCTTTAAAACCTTGCGTCCATGGATAAAATGCCCATTTCTGAAGGAAAAAATGGTAAAGACTTTAATTTTCCTTAAACTCTAACCAGTTTAAAAAAGACCTGAACGTCCATCGACCCGTACTCAAGACTCTCAAGGCAATCATTGATTTTCCTCTTAAATAATACAACTTGTTTCACCGTGAGTCAGTCACGCAGGTAAAACCTGGCTGGTGAGAACAGTGCCCTTAGAATTAATTTCGAACGTATCCAAATATCGATGGAGTGAAGTAAAGCCGTACGTTTCCGATGGAGGTGCTGCGGTGAAATGTATGCAACGATTCGCTCAGTGTTCGATGGTAACATAACTCGTACTAAGCGCTTTCGACTTTTATTTTAGTTTTTGATTGGCTGAGCAGTTTTCCCCCTTTGCGACCGGTTTACATGTACTCCGAGATAAACAAGCCATAAGTACGGAGCGATTAAAAATAAGTCCATAGATATATGTAATTCTTTAAAGGTAGTGCGAGCAGGTAACAGCATAGCGCCAAGAAAATCTAGTATTTTATCGTTACGTTGCCATCCTGCCAATAAATAAAAGTAATGTTTCATGCATAGTTACTGAACCAGTTAACTAATTATATGTAAATTGAATTCAATGTAATAGGTAGTCGTAATCGAAACACAAAGTTACAGTATAAAACCCAACTCACCATATTACCAAAACATTAATTTATTACACGAATTGCATTATTTAACTCACTTCACTGAATCACGGGCCATGAAACTCAATGAACAATTGTATATTGCTGTTTATCATTAGAACTGTACAATATTATCAACAGAACGCTGCTATCACAAAACACACAAAACGAGACATAATGTTCTATAAGAGGGACAAAAGTGCAATGCCTTGTCTGGCTATCTCAGGCACTCTAGCCATGTGAAGTTAGGTCTCGTGCACACTGCGCCCGCTCACAAGTTATAACCGCGAGCAACTGAGAGTCTGAATAGCAACTGACTGAGCTATAAAAGCAGTATACGGCGTTAATTAAGTACTGAATGGGGATTGAAAATATTAAAAAAAACTTTTAATTGAATAGTATGTGTCCTATGCAGTTTTGTTTGATATCTGCTCCACCAGTAACATATGAGCGGATTAGTTCGTATACAACAGCCCTTAGACTGTTATTTTAAACATACTTTAGAACAATGGTACGTAACATTTAAACATGCCGAATTTATTTTTCGTCAATCCGAGTGTAGGTGGGGGAAGTCAATAATATGACTAGATAATTTAGTTTATGCAGGACAAATATATACACTCGAAATGATGTAAAAGCATGACATACAGCTTATTATTTTAATCGGATAATTTGTAATCAATCAAAATAAATAAAATCAATTCCTAAATTATACATAATCCATACTTATCATCTTTGAAAGAATTGGCTGACGGAATACTCAATAAACGTCGCATAATGGGGCACGAAGAGACCTCGTGCCTCAGCCTCACAAAATTGAATTAAACCTTTTAATTGTAATTAAATATTTGAAGAGTGAGTTAGTACCTATTATTTTAGTTTCTCAAAAACTATGTTTATTTTTTATAATGTTGATCGAATATGTTTATAAACATGCAGTCGTGGTGTAGGAAAAATAATCTACTGCTTTACGGAAAATGTTCGGAAGATATATTGATAAGCCCTATTTAATAGAACAGGTTTGCATATATGTATATACACACAAGTTTGAAATATTATACCTTATATAGTTATATGACACTGGCAAAAGAATTGCTTTTGGTGTCCCCAGTAATTGTAAGGAAAGAAGAAGACTCGTAAGCCTCCTGAAATTTATACTCTATTTCAAGTATAACACCCAAAAGTATTATGGATTATCCTATGCGAAGCGGTTTACATTGCCACACTAATCTGACTCAGTATTCAAAGAGCAGTATTTATATTAGATTGAACAATCAAATGTTTTGACAATCTAACACTAATAGGTATTATGATTTGATTAGTGTTCATTTCGGCATGTGGGATAATGGGCAGTGTTTATATACCTTTAGTAGCATAAGGCCTATCACACATCGATTTTTGCAGCTATGTACATGTCCTTAATTTTGGATGAACAGGGTGAGAAACACGCGAGGATGTATGTGGTGTAGGTGCTGCCAGTAACTGTCACGTTGGCGTCGCGACTGCAATGCGATATCAGTAATCGCTAACAATGTATCACTGTCCTAAAATGACCTAAGGATTGATAAGAATGCTACAAGCTAGGACGCGATTGGTTGGCGCCGATATCGCCAACCTTCACTGGTAGGTAGCCGTGCCGGCCTACCTAGCGTTTAGGGGATGCTTTATATTGACAGGGTCATGTAGGAAGTAGTGGCTTCAATAGGGCTCGATTATGACATGACATGCGGTGAAATTTGTCACAAAATTTGTGTTTTGAATTCGAAAAGTATGTTATTTCTACTATGTCTTTAACTATTATAATCGATAGAACTAGGCGATACTTGGCGGGATCTTTAACTATTAGTTTGATAATTAACGATAACGAGTATGTTGATTATGTAGTGTTGACAAAAAAAAACTTGATTCGTTAACAAAGGGCCTCCTTATTTCATTTGCGAGTTCAATAAATCACAGCTGGCCTTATTGGCATGTGACATAATGTTCATTGTTCTCATGTTGTTGCAAGCTGTTCCCTGCGACTGTATATGTGTATAGTGAAGCCCTTTCTCAGTGAGGATGAAAGGAATTTGCATGTCTGTCTAAAGGTGCCAGTTTCAAAAATTTCATGATATATTGTTATATCATGAAATTTTATGATGATATATGAATCGGCCAATGGGTTTTGCCTTTATTTGTATAAATATACAGTAGTATAATATTCAACATAATATGTTATGTTTTAATCATAATTCAATTAGAGTTATCTATCTATCTATCACTATGTGGATGTCTCCTTGTTGGCAATACATGTTTCCCTTCAAGATAAGATTTATGCTCAATAAACTTAATTCTGCGGGTACACAAACTAGCTTTTGTCTTAACTAAATAGTTATATTGCAATATGTCTTTAAGCAGTAGTTTATGATCAAGACAGCAATATGTTTAAGTTGTGTATAATGTTATTTACTGTCTTGTCTGTAATTTTGAGATGGCAAAATGAGTGCCACTGTCCTGATTCAGTTAAATCTGAGAATAGCTTTCAGCGCTAAAATTTTCATCCTATGTTCTTTTAGTTTTGCTTGTTATTATAGTGGGAATAGTAACGAAAATTATGATTACAGCAGGAATATCGAGTCGACAAGTACAAATTGTATTAAAATAAATAAGACTTCAGAATTGAAATACACTCAACATTACCAAACTTAGAAGAAATCAATTCAAAGCATACATAAAATGTATGCGATGTGGGAAGGCATACCATACACTCACTGCTTATCTAAGGATAAAAATAATTATTTAGGTGCTAGTCAGTCTCCTCAGGAATATAAATAACTTTGTTCAAGCAGACTATTTCTATTCTGTTTTATTCCTTTTCCTTCTTATTTTCAGTTACAAAAGTAATTTGTAAATTAATATTATTATGTGTAATTATTTAAATCCATTAATCAATACAAAGAGGTCTCAAATTGTTAAAAATTATGCTATGATAATTTGTTTACGTAATATAGCATGCATAACGAAAGTTGGTTTATATACCCCCTAGAATACAAAATGACATGCAAAAATAATTTGCAAATCTCACCTTTATTATCCTGGCAGTAGGTATCACAGCAGTAGGTGCATCTAGGGCTCCACGGCGAGGCCCTATCACGCGTATATTTGTTTACCAATCACCCTGCCGATATCTCATCGTACAAACATTGTTATCATATATTTATCAATAATTTAATTAGAAAGTAAATAGGTACATTTCGGACCTGATAAGGCTTAGGTCAAATTTTATTGTATAGTCCTATTTTCTATAATGAGCGATAAGTCGAATGCGAACAAATACAGCACGTTAAATATTTTTCCTTGAATTAAATAAAGAAAGCGAGTTCGTTTGGTCAATAATTAATCGCCAGAAAGAGCAGCAACTCAATTCGAAATGAATGATGATTATGAACAGTGTTACCAACCCTACTGTTTTAACAGTAGATTTGCTGTTTTCACATTTATCCCCCTGTTTTCTGTTTCATTCCTAAGTTTTACTGTTTTTCAATTAGCGTTATATTATACCTACACTATGAAAATATTTTTTGATAACCACTATGTAATAAAACGCAATGACACTAGACGGCAGTATCTACTCTTTCGAGATTCAAGGGATTTCCTACATTGTGTCAATTGGTGAAGAAACTTTTGTGGCTACCACATAGCAGCGCCACCGTGGAAAGATTATTTTCAGCTATAAATTATATGAATACTAAATTACGCAACAGAATATCGACTTATTGCACACTAAATCCAAAATAACCTAGTGCTACTCATTTTAAGCCACAGAAAGGCAAATGAAGATATTTAACAAAAATATGTATGATTTTAATAAGGAAAATGAGTCTGAAAATACTGAAGATGAGGCAATAGAGGATGAAAGTGGACAATAATTTTACTTTGATTTTGTTTTTTTTTTAATATGTTGTGATCAATATTATAATATAACAATGTATGTGAGTCCTGGTAACAAATAAAAGTAGGTGATTGTTTTAATTATATCAGGAAATTATGAAATCTGCCCTTTTTTACATTACCTACTGTTTTCTCCTGTTTTTTTATTGGTGAGCTGCTGTTTTTTAGTTTCTTGGGGTTGGCAACACTGATTATGAATGAAATAGAAATGTCAGGTAGATGTCATCGCGTAGTTTTGAATGTCAGTCAACTGACATACTAACACTATTTTCATTCGACTGTCAAGCGAGCCACTAAAATCGAGCGTATCGATATTTTTAATCGATTACTCAATTTATAACTGAAGTTGCACTAAACATGCATTTCAAAATACGTGGACTGCTATGATAACGATGAAATAAATTCTTCTTTTTTCTTTCCGAAATGAATTGCGATGTAATTGAACGTCCCAAATTACCACTAACATCAGTCAATCAAATTGTCATCTGTCAATCTTGTGACATGCCAAATATTTTGGGATTGTATTTTATTTCATCGCATTTCATTTCGTAGAGAAAGAAGACTGTTTATATGCAATATTTTATTTCTATTCCTGCGATAAAATGGAAACTAGTGCTCGAAAACCTAAAAAGACACCCACCAAATTAGAGGAGATGACTAAAGAACAGATACGGCAAGCGATATTGAAGAAACGTGAGTGTAATACAAAGGCACAAGCAATAGTAGAGAGCCTATTAGAGCCAGGAATTACAGAACAATTCCTGCTCCAAAGCCTCCCGGATATTAATCAGACGCATTTCGACGACATTATTGAAGAAAGATCGATTGGACACCTGTGTGGCTACCCAATATGTGTGAAAACATTGTCTTTGAAAGAAATACCCAAACAAAAGTACAGAATCTCTTTGAAAACTAATAAAGTGTACGATATAACAGCCAGGAAGAGCTTCTGCAGTAACGTGTGTTATGATGCAGCTATGAGTGTCAAGAAACAGTTACTCACAAGTCCTTTGTGGTTTAGGGAATATGAGGAACTACCAAGTTTTCATCTCCTCAAGCTAGATACGGTTGGAAGTATGGGAGAGGAGGTGGATGTGGCTTTGATACAGAGAGTTAAGCCATCTGAAAAGAGATCATTCACTGCAATAAATGATTTTGCGAAGGCAAGTTTAAATGAGATGACTGATGAGAATGATGTACATAACAAGACTACTAATAAAGTAAACAGTGAAGTCAATTCAATTCAATCAGTCAATTCAATCAGTAACATTATAACATCTGAAAATGTTAACAAAGATTTTGAAACAACAGACAGTGTAGCCAATGATATAAAAACAAAATGTAATATTTATGATAGAAATGAAAACACAGATGAAGTTACAGAAAGTAATTCTAATAATATCAATGTTATTGCATCTGTCACTAATGCGGACAAACCTGAAATTCCTAGAAATATGGAGACACCCATAAACCGAAAACCTACTCCAAATCCTTTAAACATTGTTGGTGAAATAATAGAAAAACCAGAAAGAAAGATAGACCCTATACTTACTTCACAGCTATCAAATGACAGTGAAAAAGAAAAGTTCAAGAAATTGCCAGAGAAGACGAAACCATTAGTAACAGCATTAACTATTGCAGTTGAAAAATGCCTAGCTGAATGGTTTACATTAGACACAATACTACTGTTGTTTGGTGAAGAAAAGGTTAGAGAAATGGTTGCTCACAAAGGAGAATGTATCAAGGAGTACTTAAATAACTATGCCAAGGGTGTATTCTACAGTTCAAATGCCTATGATCAATACCAAGTATTGTGTAGAAAGCTTAACATGCTGGAGTTAGAAGACAGGAAACTCGATAGTCAGACATTGAAACGGCAATCCAAACCGTTGCCAGATTATAAAATGCTCCAAGCAGAGAGTAATAAGATGCAACTTAAAGTGAAAGCTTTCTTTTCTGGTGGGACGGAAGTCCCTGAACCCACCAGTGTTATAGAGGTCTCAGTTATAGAGGTAAAACCAAATGATGACAACAATGATAATCTAACAAATCTGCCTCTAGTAGACAAGAATTCACAGAATGCATTACGTAGAAGAATAGTCTGTCAGCATTTAAATAGGGTACTACCTGATCTACTAAGGTCTTTAGGTTTACTAAGCTTGACTATAAGTTCTGATGTTCGTTTACTAGTGAACACATTCAAATTAAAAGCTAATAATATTATGTTCAAGCCTATACAATGGACACTGATTGCTATAATTGTAATTAAATTACTTTCTTTGAGAGATAAAAGGTTGGAGTATCTGTTAGGACAGCCTACAGCTTATCAACATATGCAGTTGTTACTCCTAAGCTACAAACAGGGTGATGGGTATTTAGACAGGCTAATAAGTTGGCTTACTGATATTGATAGATTGTTGGACACAAATGACACACAGTTAACTCCGGAATAAATATTGATTTTTTAATAATCTAGATTTTCCACTATTTTCTAAGAGCTAATGGATAGTTGTGACTTCAGCAATATATGAACTGTTCCTATTTAATTGTTTAGTAATATTTATTTTAAACCCGCACTAAAAACAGAACAACGTTAGAAAAACATAAAGGCAAAGCACAACATAATACTTTTTTTTCTAAATAATTCGCCTAAATACGTGAATAACTAGGTAAAATATATAAAATACGATAAAGTAATAATAGGAAACAAGAAAGTAGTTTCTACCTTCAATGGTTTATAAACCTGAATAATTATTATAAAAAAAAAACAATGTTATACTCTCATATTCAATGGTGCAGCACCATAAAATAACAATAGGATCTCATTCTCTTAATATTAAGTGAGTATAATTAATTTATTAAGTACTCAAATTAGGATCTAATATCGAGAGAGCAGCGCCAACTAGATGTAAAGACCCTGTTACTAACACCGATGAATTACGCTGCTCTTGTTTTTTAATGCCTATCAAGGCATCGGATACACATTCCATAACTGTCAATTTGGCTGACGTATCAAACTGTTGCCATATTTTCAAATTGTTCTCACATCTGGATAATAGTTCGTCTTGTTCGACTTTCGAGTAATTATCGTTTTTCTGTGTGGTGTGCTTGTGGGCCGATGGTATGACGAAGTACACTTCTTTGAAGCCTACACTGTGCAGCGGTTGAAGCAGGACTTCAGCGTTTCTATCTCCTGTTGCACTGAATATTAGTATTTTGTCTTGTAATCTAAAAAAAAAACAAATTAATTTATTAAAACAAGAAACTTAAGTAATAAATAATATCTATAGTTTTATTTTATTCATTAACCCTCAAATTTATAGAAAGTTATAATAGATTATAAAGCCATTATAACGCATTTTTCCTCTGAAAAGTTATAATGTCATTATAATCCATTATAACTGTTTATAAATTTGGGGGTAAGTGTATATTTGACCAAGAGAGCAAACCAATAGCATCTCAGGCGGAGTGGTGGGCACAACCTAAAAGCCAAATAAAATGTCAAGCCTGTACCAAAAGCACAACATACCCATTATTATTGTCCCTAAACCATTGAGCGCAAATCTCCATAGACTCCTTAGTGTGAGCGCCATCCAGATAGAACTGAGCATACTCCGCCTGCACCACGTGGTACCTCCCCGGCCACCTGCAAGCCTGTAGACCTTCCATCGTCTCGCTCGACACCGTCCTCACTATCGCCGTGTCTATCCCATTCTTAACACCAATATCATGGTGCACACCATTCTGGTCATTAACGACTTGCTGTTTAAAGCTAGTATTCCTGTGCGTCCGATTGGTTATACGGATCCATGCGTGGGCGAGCTGTATGGCTAGCGATGCGTTTGTTTCGTACGCTTCCAAGTCGACCGGCAAATGTGTCAGTGTGTTCGGGAATGTGTATGTTTTGTATTTAGGAACTACGTTGAGGGGACACTGAAAGAGATGTACATAGAGTTAATGACATTTATAAACACACTATATTATATTTATATGCCGGGCGCGTATATAAGGGCATATATTGCCTCCCCTGACTCACGAGCGCAATACTTTATCTATTTAATAATATTTGAATAGCCTGGTAATTTATGTAACAACAACAAACAAGAATTATCCAAATGTAAGTATGACAGAGATAACAAACCAAAGTACCAGCATTATTTTTGTTTGGAACGAGTTTTATGAGAAACTGCTCCTCAGCCCTGAACGTAATCCGCTATCCGCGCCTGATAGATGCAAAGTAAGGGCCGAAACTAGTAATAGAATAAAAAAAATCAACCGAATTGAGAACCACCTCCTTTTTTTTTTAAGTCGGTTATAATGTATTTTGACTTTGTCGACCTGATTAGCGCAGTTGGTAGTGACCTTGCTTTCTGTGCCGAGGGTCCCAGGTTCGAATTCTGGTAGGGAACAATCTTTATGTGATGAGCACGAATGTTTGTACCAGAGTCATGGATGTTTAACATCAATATAAGTATTATATACTGAGTTCGCCCTCAGTCCATTGCACGGTAACCATAATACAAGCGTTGCTTAGTGTGGGACCGTATAGTTGGTGTTCGTCTGGCGATATTTATTTATATTATTTACTTATTAGTCTTACGCCGAGTCGTAGTGTTTATAAGGAAACAGTACAAAGTTACAGGGCCGTGACGTCACCACCATCATTCAGCGAGCGTATGCGACAAAAGACCTAATTTACTGACCTTAAAACTATCAGCAACCTTCTCCAGCACCTCCATGGCTGCCGGCGGCTGGTGCACGGTGTACGCCTCGCAGCCCGGCTTCATGATGCCGGCTTTAGCTGCGGCTATCTCGGGCAGCGTGTTGCCCAGTATTGACGTGTGGTCCAAGCCGAGCGCCGTTATACCCACTACTGGTACTTGCCTAAAAGTGTTCTTTTTGTCGTTAGTAGAACGCTTGACTTGGGAACAATGTTGTCCCATGTCCCAATCCACTGCTCGCACATCTGAGATTTTCAGTTTTTATGTGCGAATCACATTTTCATGAATCTCACTTGCTGAGCGATGAAGTAAAACATCGTAAGGAAACCTGCATGTCTAAGAGAATCAAGTTCTCGAAAGACCGGCGAAGTCCGTCAAATTACGTAGATCTCATCGTCACTTACCATCAGGTGAGATCGAGATCAAATAGTTGCCTATATTGTAAAAAAAAAAATGCAGTCAGCGCGGTTAGCTATGGCCTACACCTCCCTCTCAACAAACAAGATGATTTCGGATGCTTTGTCTGTAGATTATTATTTGATTGATTGCGTTTTCAGTCAAACCTCCCTCCGCCTTCCCCTCCCCCCGCATAATCCTTTTAAAGATTTTGTGATGATGATTTTTCATTGGTCTAAATATCAAACTCTTCTCATAGATTCAGAAATCTACCACACCGAAATTAGCATGGGCGGCGTCTCAAGTACCGCACCATGAGTTTTAGCCGTTGGCTTGCATCTCAAACGCTCTTAGAAATATTTCTTGCTGTCAAATAAGGCAGTGATTATGTCGGAGTAAACGAGAACTTCGAGATAGAAGGAACAAAATAATAAGAGATGTAGGAATTGAGTTAATAGTAAGTAACTTGTACAAACCTCAATACATTAGTGTAGTCGACGACTCCGCCGATGCCCACCTCAACGACGGCAACATCCACCTTCTCCTTCAGGAACACGTTGTAAGCCAACACTGTGAGGAACGCGAAATACTTTGGCATATCGCTTTGGAACTCCTGAAAATAATATGTAGGTTCTCATGAAGAAATGTAAGAACTTCTACTGAAATATATAACATGTTTGTTGGTTGTTCTGTCGGGGGTTGAAAAGAAGAGAGAACTATTGGAAGGTAAGTTTTAATAGCGAACCAATAAAGTTCAATTTAAAGTGCATCCACGCCGTCACCCTGACTACAAAGATCGCCGCCACAGTTGTACAACTAGGTACACACGCAAGCAAAGAATTTTCCATTTCTCAAGCCAGTGGCTGAGTAAAGTTGACTATGCTGTGAGAAACGATGTTTTCGAAATTTGCTCCGAATATAATAGATCCACCTTACAATTGGATTTCTACCGAAACAAATTGTTAGGCAAATATATTTCTTACGACACCCGCCATCGCAATGTAAAGGCAGTTTTTTACAATCGCAACAAAATAAACGATTTTTTACGTGACTATTACACACAGAGTATTAGAAAGTTACTCAAGTTTGACAATACACTGTAACTAGCGATCTGAATTGCACAGCATTTAGCATCTACCGAATTGTGTACCTACTACTCAATAAGCTTCTTATGTCTATCTCAACTAAATAGGTAAGTACTATTTTACACGACAGCTTAGTCTAGTTGTCAAGGTTTTTTATAGCGTACTCGGCCTGACTTAGTACACCGGTAGGTCGCGGGTTCGACTCCCACCTGAGCTTTTTTTATTTGATTTTGAGCATTTTATTTGTCGAAATTGTGATTATAAATGCGCTAAAGAAGCGCAGGTTCAATGTTTAGTACACCCTTTCTGAATCACCCTGTATAAAGCAAATTTAACAACACTAGATTAAGTAATAATAGGCTCTTACGTATATCATGACATAGTCGAAGTCAAATCATTTATTTCGTATAGGCCTATGGGGGCAATTACAAATTGTCATAATTTTTTTTTTAACTCTACAACCGGATCGGAACGTGACCTCAACTGAGGAGATAAGAATACGAATAATTTATTTCCAAGTAACATTTACAACAACAAAGTATTGGTGAGCTCCAAACTAGACAATGTCTGTATCTTGATCCGGCGAGAACCTCAGCGGGCTTCTCTTTTTTTTAAAAAGCCATTATTTTTACAAAAAAAATAAATCATTAACCTTCAGTGTGTTGCCATGCGAGGCGCACACACGCTACACTTTGACATTATAAATCTTGATATTTGAGTGATCATCATACCTGCGTGCTATCCAGCATATCATACACCTGATGGAAGTACTTTGCGAACTTGTCCTCGGCGATGACGCGACCGTTGAGTCGGATGCGCTCGCGCACCGCCACCAGGTGCGGCGACGAGTAAAACCCCGTGCGGAACCCGTGGTGCCGGAGGATCGACTCGCACATCGCGCTCGTGGAACCCTAATGACAACAGAATGGTTTAAGCAATTAACTGGTAAAGAGATAAAATGATAAATACAGTAATATAGTGGCTTTAACTACAACATTACGACTCAATGATGTCATATTGTAGCTACGACGACAAGGCTCCTGCATTATGGTTTGTATACGAATTTTGGACCACAGTCATGGAGTTTTAATATCTACACCTTAAGTTATCTTAAATACTGGCAACGCCCCTCGTCCATTCAACAGCACCCAACCATAAAACAAGCATTTCTAGTTTGGGACCATATAGTTGGTGTGTTCATCTGGCAATATTATTATTATAGTTATTGAAATATAAAAGATTTGTGATGTGAATCCTTATCCATTTAAGGATGTGTGCCAGCAGTCTGAAGGTTACATGGAGTTTAGCACATGTCGAAAGAAACTCACACTAAGCATGATCTAATGATGATAAATAATGAAATGATTGGAAGGGACTACAAGAGCTCAAGGGAGTCTGGCCATAGTCTGTGCAAATTGTAAGTAAAGAAATATATTAAGTGCATCATCTCACTCACTTTCCCTTTTGTACCAGCTACATGTATCACAGATAATTCGTTCAGTTTTGTTACAGATATACCTGTCCTTGCCAGGTAATTTTCCATGTCTAATATGTTCGTACATTTCTGAAAATAAAACATTATAATTATTATGCAAATTGAGTTAAATAAGTGTTTGTATTAGAATATTAGTCAGAGAATAAATGATGTCAGGAAAAAACTTATGGCTCTTAAATACTTAGGCATTGGCGGTTATTCTCTTATGAGATGACTGCCTGCTGAGATATTTAGGATCAAGACTCACTGCGCAGCATAATGTTCTCATCTTTAAGATCATCATTTTCTTATGATCAGCCATACTGCTCAACAGTGCCGCCATGGCTTCATCACATTCAAAAGCTGAGACATAGGCTATGTGCACTTAAGAGTACTTACTAGGCCAGTTCTTATATCCCTCCTTATTTGATCTATTGTCGATTTATTTGACTGCAGCAAGTTCAACTTGCGTACTGCCTCCTATAATAACAAAAAAACTTGAAAATTTTCATTTCAACCTCATTGAATCCAGGGCATTAAGTAGTCTTCTACATACTTACCATAAATTTCCTTCCAACCTAAGGAAAATATACGCAGTCTGTATTAGAATTTAGTAAAAGACATATTTTTACTGAAGGAATATCACAATACTTTTCCTATTGTATTAATCAAAAATATTAACGTATTATGGAAGTGTTATACAAAACATGTGTCAGAGTTAAACCAATATCAGAAAAAATAATATCACATTATTTAAAAATAAATGTAAATTATTTATTTTTTTAAAGTTAGGGAAAAAACTTAGTAAGATATCTTCAATTTCTAGCAATGAAATTTAAAAAAAAAATTTGTATCTTCAGGGATGTAATAAAAAAGAAAACAAACAAATACATAGGTATATGAAATTGGTATGGTAAATTGTTACAGTATTCATGTAACCGATTTAAAAGGTAATCAAAGCAATAAGCAGCTGAAAACGTACCTCGTAAGTGTTATTTGTAGAGCACATTCTAATATTTCTATTGTACACTAGATTCACTAAGCAACTACGGGAAACGCCGACGCTAGTCATCGACGTATATGGTAAGACGGACGACGTAATTATCTTGCAGTTTGTGTAAAAAAAAACGACCTTGCCACGCGAGCCTGTCGAATCACATCATCACATAGTGTGTGTGGTGCGTTTGATTGTTACGATCTATCCTATCCACTTATCAGTTGCAAAGGCGTGACCCTACATTATAGCCAGCGTCATAACATGAAACCGAATACAGCTGGTATTTGGCAATGATAGTATACAAGAGCTGATAAATTGCTGCTGTTGACCTAACGTAACCTCATAACAATGCTTCAATTAATCAAAACGCCAAACCAAAACAACATGTGTTGTTTTGTGTTTTGAAAAAAAAACATACAATCGCTTTTCTTGACTTTAACAGTTTGACAGTAAAGACTTTGGCAGCCGATATCCGTTCGGAAATAAAACACATAGGCCATAGATATAAAAAAATATTTTAGTTTATTTAGACAAAGCACCTTCATAGCATATCAAATTTCTAGGGTTGGATTGCATAAAGCGATCAGTCACTAACGACGTAACTTTCGACGAATTTAAAAGTTAGAGCATGGTAGCGGTGTTTGTTCTAACGTTCTAACAACCCACCCTTAATGCTTTTTCACCTGTTGTCTATGATGTCTGTGTTTTCAATCGATTTTTCTTTATAATCTTTGACACACATCGAGTTAAAAATATAAATAAATCGTTATATAACAATTTTTGAACGCGATTTTTCATTTCTTCATGTCACATCCATTATTTTATTTATAATGTGTATTTATTGAATTTAATATTGCTATTAATTACTTGACACTGGCAAAATACCCGCTAAGTTGCGGGTGAGGCCATTTGCATATCCATTTTATTTCATTTCGTAAAAGAAGAAGAAGAAGAAGATATAACAATGACCGAAACTGATAATACTAAACGGCCTTTAGAAATGCCGGAGCGTTTCTTACCATATCTCGAAAAATATAGGATTTATAAAGTTTTCAAGGTATTCATTTTCTTAGTACCTACGAGTAGATAGGTCGGTAGACCACGTAGTGAGTTCCCCTATTTCTTCCTTTAACGTTATAGGTAATTATATACCTACCTTCAAACGTAATAAGTAATATTTTTTAGGACATGATCAGGGACCTAGTGTTGAATCTCCCAAAGGACCATCTGAAACATATGAGGGTCTTCTTGACTCACCACCTCCATTGTTCGAAAGAAGCTGATCGTATAATTTTACTAATATCTCCGGAGCTTAAAATCGGTATGCGTAATTACTACCCTACCTAAGCATTGACACCACTACAATGTTTACATACACTACTTCGCTGTTTTAAACATGATTGAGGTAGGAACGTACAGATACAACTACTAATGTGTATATTCTAATTGTGGTGTGGTGTTCAGCTTTACCTTGTATCATGGGCTGTCATGTTTGCAAAAATGTCGCGAAGTGGCTACAACTACTTATAGTCGTACTACCTACTCAACAAAGCTTAGAATAGGTATTCTGTACCTTTACCTTTTATACTATCTGCAGTATGATCATATTTAACATGCTCATGTATACCTTCTACCTACCTAGTATACCACATTCAATATCGTCGTTAAGTCGTAACATGGGCAGAGTACACTACAGTTCATGTCTAATCACCATTTCATCAACAGATATCAAATTATTAGCAAAGGAGATGATAAAAGATCTCGGATGTTTTGTTATAACACGTCGCTGCGTGATGGATCGCTATGAAAAAGTAAAATAATATGTATACTTGATGTATGTATTTCACATACAATTGAGACTGATTTGAGTAATTATTAATTGAAATATTTTCCAGCACGATGATTACGTGGCTGGCTGCGTGTCTCCGGTGTTGATGTCCGAGGTCACTAAGTCTATGACAAGGAAAGACCCTGTGCCCCAATCGGGGTGGTTGATGTTCGGTATTAACCAGATTGGTATTGTAGGCTTATTTTTACAATAAATCGCTGTCGGTACGCCAGAAAGGCATCTAAATCATAAACGACACATGTATACATTTTTATATAGTCAGGGTATAAGTACGAAATCATCGTTTAAAAAGGTATCACCAGCGGGATCTAAAAAGTAGCACTTAAGGTCAAACATCTAAGGATCATAATATGATTCTAATTGTGGAGCACAAAATGAGCTTGAGCCAAGCCCTTTGCTGGAATGAAATCGCCTACATGGGATCAATGATGCTTACTAGAGCTCAACTGCTACACCATTTGGTCATTTCATGCGCCTGTTCATATTATAGCTTATAGCAAAAAGTCGCTGAGCTACGACATTTCTTTGGTCGAACTTTTCCCTTCACTGTTGTTTGTTTACCAAACATTTTGGTAGGCAGACAATTATCTATGATGGCTATTTGTACGAGAGAGTTACAAAACGTGAATTTAACGTTTATGACTACCGCAAATAGTTACCCAACATCAATATTGAACACTCATAACGAAGTTTTTAGCTTGCACTTAGTTACAAATATCTATAAAAAAGTAGGTGACTAGTAGCTACTTAGAGATGGATACTATTGTTTGTGCAACTCTAGACCACCCGTGCACTGTCCGCGAGGCGCGATGTTTGCAGCAAGACGGTGTCCTTCCAACTGTGACGCTGGTGCTGACACCCACTCCGCCCACCGCGGCGCCCGCTGAGAACCACCACACAGCACCCAGGAACTTCTTCCAGCAGGACTTTGAGGGGCTTAAGTTTGCTTACAGGGCCACTTTAAAGGTAGACAACATTGCGTTTAGTTCCCAAAAAGGATTACTTCTTTCTACTGCTCCACCGAAGGTTAAGTTTTGTCCGACACTGATTATTCGGCACTTGCCACTACCTTCGCCCGGGTTAATCCCCGCTTTATCAGCTCAGTAATCTTGGTTCGAAATTATAAATGAATAAAGGTTACAAAATTCTTTCCATTGTGTTGTAATTAAAAGTGTGGTGTGCTGATGCATCTCAAACCGATCGATACCATTGCCCACCTCCAATTCCCCGCACGATTCTTTCATAATAAATTCTAACAGTGCTTAACTTTTTGAAATTCGCCCCATCTTGAGGGCTCTCGTCTAGATACGAACCTCTGTATATATCTCTACGTATAGGTATACAGGTCCCTTCTCATCCAGGAAATCCATATCGACCCAACCGACGACCCCGTCAATATATCAGTGAAGTGCTTCAACGGAGTCCGCGCGTGCGTGTCCGGCGCGCAAGGCCCCAGGCAGGGTCACCACGTAGTGGGCGCGCCCGGCGTCTACCGCGTACTGTTGATCGGGCCCAGGGGCTCCGGCCGCAGGAGCCAGGCGCAGGCGCTGGCGAAGCATTTTGGATTGGTTTGCTGTTAGTCTCATGCTACCTAATAATACATATTTCAGTAAGATATGGATGTAAGTGTAGATTTAATGTAGAGTGGGCATTGTCCGGGTAAGTCTATCCTTTTTGTTACTACTTATACAGCATGACTCAGAACAGGTATACCAAACCATGACACTGAGCTTCTTTAGCGCTTGTAATCATTATGTGAACGCAATACCTTGATATGTCGATACTTAAGGAACCCTTTTCTGGATCACTCTGTATAAACCGTTAGACCAAACCATACTATCTACTGGCTGTCATAGTTTATACCTACCTCGCTTTAGTTACCAGAATTCTATTATTTAAATCGATTATTCTTGCTTATCCAAAATAGATATTATAACATCTAAAAGAAAGAGATTATTACAATAAGAAGATTGGTCAGAGGCCATGTCACTCCCGTCAGGTACGAGGCCTTAGCTAAAAATCAGCGCCGCGGACTTATTCAGCATTATGCTGTAGTACACAGTTCTTATATGTGTATCTACCATAAAATAATTTCTGCTTGTTTTTTTTGTTTGAATTTTTTTATTGTTGTACCTAGTACGTAACTATGAACTTATTAGAAAAGTCCCGTTCATATATCCATCAATATTGAACATTTTCGATTTCGAATAAATAAATATAGTCAACCGCGCAAAATAAACCGCGATAAAATCCTTAAGATTAGTTTTATTTCAAAATATAGTCAAGTGAGGTTATGTTGTATGTCTGTAAGTGCACTTCGAGCACATGATGCGCGAGGTGCAAGAGCAGGACAACCCGCTGGGCGAGCGAGTGCGCAAGTACGGCACCAGCCTGCAGATCAAGGTGGATGTCATCGAGCAACGCCTGCTCAAGAAGGTCTGATCACTACGCTAACATTATCACTTCCACATTATATCACGACTATGAGCCTTGAGATGGTGTTCCGATTCCATCTCAAAAATCGAACTGCAAGATGGTTCATTGTCTCCATTTTTGACACCTTTTACGTCATCTATGGAATAATCGGGAGTCATACTTCTTTTAGTAGATATCTTGCCAGCTAAACACTAACCAATAAATGCCTCACAGAAATAGGGCAATCATATAACCACAATTTTACAAGGACTATATTACAAGGTATGTTTCATGGGAATTTGCTTTATAATGCCCATAATATGTACAATATTGTGGAAACAAAACTCACAATATGCTCAGCAATTATATTTTTACAGGACTGTATTGATAACGGATGGGTGCTCACCGGATATCCTACGTGCGGACGCGATTTCGAGATCCTAGATAACATGCCGACACCACCCAACCGGTAGCAACCTCTTTTAGTACCTACTAGTGCCCGTTAAAAAAACAGTTTTAACCGTTAAATATACAGGCTGATTCAAAAAGGTATACCTACAAATCTTTAAACCTGCACTTCTGTACCGCATTTGTAATCATTACCTATGTAAAGTCAGAATCTCGATAGTTAAGTACTAACGGCTTTTTTTTAATTTGCGCAAAAAAAATCTAAATTTTTATTTTGATGGCAACTAAATTTATTTTTTAAATATATAACAAATAAAACATAATCTAATTTCATCCGATATGCACGCGCACACAGGGTATGTGTTTTTAGCACTGCTGGTAAAATGTTTGCACACGCCTCGTGCGTAATCCCGCACACCCGTTTTGACTGATTTTTTTTTTTGCAACGACTGTGCGGCGCACACGCCCTGCGTGTGAAGTCCGTACCGTGCGACTTATAAGCTAGGGCGTCCACAGCTAACGTGTTAAAGTCGATATATCGAATTTCTGATTTCACGCAATGATTACAAATGCGTTACAAGGAGCGCAGGTTCAACCTCTTTTTCTAAATCACCTGCTTGTATTACACTCCGTTATTCTTCAGGCAGATTCGTGAAAGTGTTATTCAGACTCGACTTGCACTTTCGTTTCATCTGACAATGAGTGTGATCCAATTTATTCCACTTTCCATTTGAAAGTACTGCAACTATTTCAATGGCTAGCTGTGCAGTCTGGAGAAAGCTATGAAATTTAGTTTTATTTACTACAATATATATATTTCCAGGTTGAAAGCGCAATATTTAGCTCTAGAAATTTGGGTAAATGGTCGAATAGGTCGTTTTGTCTATGGAAAGCTGGTCTACAACAGCACACAACTACCCTTTCCATGCGTGCATACAAAACGTGCAACACATTACTCACAATCACTAGTTTCAGCAGAAGGTTACGTCCTGGGAATGACTATATAAATCGCCAGACACACCCACTATACGGTCCAACACTAAGCAACGCTTGTATTATGGGTACCGTACAAGGGACTGGGGGCGAACCCAGTATATATTACTTATACAGATATTAAACATCCGTGACTTGAGTACAACCATTCGTGCTCATCACACGAAGCATGTCCCTACCAGGATTCGAACCCGGGACCCTCGGCACAGAAAGCAGGGTCACGACCAACTGCGCTAGTCAGGCTGTCATATGGCTCTATAGTTGTAATTATTGAGCTCTAATTGCCAGTGTAATACTTCTGAACGTGAGTATGGAGACGTGCAAGGCTCGCAACACGGCGGAGGGCGTGGACTGGTGCACCGGCAAGGCCGCGCCGCACGGCTCCAGTCCCAGGGTGCTTCGCCACCCGCGCTACGACCCCGCACTGCTCGACAATGAGGTTATATCATTATTTACGAGTTCCCTTAGCGACAAACACCTGCAATGCTATATAAGGTGTAAAAATAATTTGACAGCGTGAACAGTAGGTTATAAAGATTACATTCCCAAAGAAATAAATCAAATTATTGGACATTTAAAAAATGACACCCTTTACTGAGCGCTCGGTCAAACGCTACTGGTTCGCCTTGTTTAAGAAAACATCAAATATCATTTACACAATTTGTTTTATACATCAACGTGATCCATATAACTTACTGATTCATCCACTATATTTGTTAAACGTTATGTATGTAGAATCTGGCTCATTGCTGCTTCGAAGTCGTGGCTATATACTATTACGAGAAATGGATATTGCGGAATTGCCAAAAACCATTTGAAAATCTTTTATTTGTAATGAAACTTGACACGACGCGACGATAGCTTATAATAAGATCAATACCCTACCTAAATAAAATTACCTACTGTACCGTGGTGGGAAATTAATATGTACGGTCCGTAGTCAGTCGCAATAAGAACCGTTCAATTTCCATAGAGTATTTTTTTTTTTATTACATTATAGGCAAGGTGACTCGACCCCAAAAGTAACTGTCTGACACGCTTAATTTTTACAGTTACAACTGTGTACACATGAAAATGGGCCTTATTTACAGTAGGTTACTACTACGCTTTCAATATGCCATCGTGATAGTAAATTGATATCAAGGATATTAGTCATCTATGACCCTTTTATTCAAATAAGGTAACATAGGTTTCTGGTGTGTCAAAGGTTTGGGGGATGAGCACGGGATGGGACCTAAGCACAGTAGCTGTAGTTATAACGAACCACGAAGCCAATTAATTTGTACTAACCCATAATAATGTAGCTACTTACCACACAAAAATGAATACTTATATCCTTATAAAAAGAGCAACCATAGTGTTTAGTGCCCTTTGATCCCCATAGGAACGGCATTTCAAACTGACGGTAGAATATTAGCATACCAATATTTTTTTATATTTTTGACGATTTATATTATGTAGGTGCAATGTCTTACATGAAAAAAAAACCTAATTCTGAACTATGGTGTCCACAGCTAGACTACTATTTCTCAGAGGCATTGGCTGAGCTTCGCGCGGCTGCCGGCATTACAGCTGTCGAGATCGACGCCCAGGAACCATTTGGTAAGTTGTGTAGTAGCCCGGTAACTCAGAGGTGTTATAAGTTTCCAGCCATTCAGTGGCAGGTCATGTACAGAAGGTCTGAAGTGATTTCAACGTGTTTTCCCTGGCAGGGTCGCCATGCGGTAACTTGTTACTTTGTATGGTATCGGTCTATGTAACGATAATTTATGGCGATCTGTGGCTGCTATTTAGGAATGAGCCAGTAGGGTGTTCGTCTGGCGATATGTATTTAATATAATTTATTGATTTCTCATACTTATGCGAATACTACACATTGAAATAAAACTAATTATATGGATTTTATCGCGTTTATTTTCTTCTTAACGTTTTACAGCAACCAGTCCTAAGTCTATAAGAGAGTCGCCCATGATAGGAACGAGTCTGCTTTAATTGCACGTTCCTGTGGGTTTACCAAAATTTAATCGCCCGCCGATTTGTATCAAACTGATGTCTACTGGGTATAAATATTATATGGTAGTAGTTTTGATATTTTGTAGTTTCCCTATTTATAATTCAGAAAAAGTGCAAGTAAAAATCCAGGCGGCCGTGATCGCGGCTCCGACATTCGACATTGATCCCTACGCCCCGCTGCGCAATGTGCACGGCGAGTGATTTACGCGTTATCATATATTATTGTAGCTGTTCACAAATAAAAGATAACATTCGTTAGAAAAATGTTTTATTTATGTACTCCTCCATCCTTCATTGAAATTATGTATTTTAAATTACTACATAATTATTTAATTATTCCGCTAATTATGAACTAACAATTCTGCAGTCTCAAAATAATTACATACATACAGTTAAGAACACTGAGGTAGTCTCCAGGATGTTGAGACTTGACGATCCGTTCACCGACTAAAATACATTAGAAAAACTATCGGATCGAATAAGATAGTCATGGAAACAGTCCTCTCGCAATTCACACGCGACTATTGCTTTTACTAAAAATAAAAATGCATCAATTTTTACAATTAACAACACGCGTCAGTCACGCGCGTGCGCAGCGGCAGTAGCTCGATCAGATCTCGACTCTGTGACGCCCGCCGCACACGCAACACACACACACACACACACGCATACATAACATACTGCACACACACCAATAAATATACACAACACGAGCTAAAACATTTCGCTTCCGTGTTTCCTTACAGGTTATGCGCCGCGTGGCAGAATGGCGCGCGCGGCACATAGTCTGCAGTGATCGAAGATCATTTGGCTATGATCACACGCTTCACAGTCTGTTAGGTTACAACTCGTCCTTGAAGTCTTCGTCTTCGCCGCCCGCGCCCGGCGGAGGCATACCTCCTTGACCTTGGTACAGCTTGGCGATGATTGGCTGCACGACATCTTCAACGGCCTTCTTCTGTTTCTTGTACTCCTCGGAGTCGACGTCCTGGTTATCTTCCAACCACTTGATAGCGGCGTCGATCACCTCCTCCATTTTGGCCTTCTCTTCCTCGGTGATCTGATGACAAACAAAAGTGATTGTTAGTTTATCCTGTAAAGCTCAACATTGTTCTAAGAAAAAATAAATTTGAACATTACTACTAGCACTTTCTGCCCTCCAGCAAGCAATCGTTTTTATAATATGTACACTGTATGTTCTGGTCAATGATAAATTCAAATAAAAAAAATTACCAACCTTAGCACCAAGTTTCTCCTTGTCCTGAAGCTGGTTCTTGATGGAGTAGGCATAGCTCTCCAGCTCATTCCTGGCCTCAACGCGCTCCTTGAGCCTCTTGTCCTCATCAGCGAACCTCTCAGCGTCCTTGATCATCCTCTCGATGTCCTCAGGCGTTAACCTGTTCTGGTCATTTGTGATGACGATCTTCTCCCTGTTGCCTGTGCCCTTGTCTTCAGCAGACACTTGCAGGATACCGTTGGCATCAATCTCGAATGTAACCTCGATTTGCGGGATGCCACGCGGCGCAGGAGGGATGCCAGTCAGATCGAATTTACCGAGCAAGTGGTTATCCTTGGTCATGGGTCTCTCACCCTCGTACACCTGGATGGTGACGGTGTGTTGGTTATCGCTAGCGGTCGAGAAGATCTGGGACTTCTTGGTGGGGATGACGGTGTTGCGTGGGATCAGCTTGGTCATCACGCCGCCGACTGTCTCGATACCCATGGTTAGAGGGTTGACGTCGAGAAGCACAATAGCGTCGGTGTCCTGCTCACCACTGAGCACTCCGGCTTGGACGGCGGCACCGTACGCGACGGCCTCGTCGGGGTTGATGCCTCGGGAAGGCTCCTTGCCGTTGAAGAACTCCTTGACCAGCTGTTGAACCTTGGGGATACGGGTCGAACCACCCACGAGCACGATCTCGTCGACGTCCTTCTTGTTCATGTCAGCGTCTTCCAACACCTTCTGTACGGGTTTGAGGGTAGATCTGAAGAGGTCCATGTTCAGTTCTTCGAACTTAGCCCTGGTAAGGGTTTCAGAGAAGTCTTCACCCTCAAAGAAGGATTCAATTTCGATCTTGACCTGGTGGCTGGATGACAAAGCTCTCTTTGCCTTCTCGACTTCACGACGCAGCTTCTGAACAGCGCGGTTGTCTTTTCTGATGTCCTTGCCCTTCTTCTTCTTGTACAGCTTGATGAAGTGCTCCATGACTCTCTGGTCGAAGTCCTCACCTCCCAAGTGAGTGTCACCATTTGTGGCTACCACCTCGAAGACGCCGTTGTCGATCGTAAGTAGAGACACGTCGAAGGTACCACCACCCAAGTCAAACACGAGCACGTTCTTCTCTCCGTCCTTCTTGTCGAGACCGTAAGCGATGGCGGCGGCAGTGGGCTCGTTGATGATCCTCATGACCTGGAGGCCAGCGATGGCACCGGCATCCTTGGTGGCTTGACGCTGCGCATCGTTAAAGTAGGCGGGTACAGTGACGACGGCATGGGTAACCTTCTTTCCGAGGTAAGCTTCTGCGGTCTCCTTCATTTTGATAAGGATCATGGCGGAGATTTCTTCGGGCGTGAAGATCTTGTCACCTTGCGAGGTCATAACCGAAACATGGGGTTTGCTGCTCTTCTCTACAACCTTGAATGGGAAGAACTTTACGTCGTGTTGGACAGTGGTGTCGCTCCAATCTCTACCGATTAGACGCTTAGCATCGAAAACGGTGTTCTCAGGGTTGGTTGTGAGCTGATTCTTGGCAGCGTCACCAATGAGACGCTCGCCATCGGCCGTGAACGCCACGTACGAGGGGGTGATACGGTTACCCTGGTCATTGGCAATGATTTCCACGCGCCCATTTTTGTAGACACCCACACTGTTGACAATAGAAAGAGAATTTAGTAAAAAGGGAATAAAAATTGCTTACCATTGTGCGACAGAAAATTATTTTTCATGTTTAAAATAAGCATTTGATGATATATATTTTATGAAACCAAACTAGTTAAATTATTCTAAGAAACAAATAAATCAATACAATTGACTCATAATTAAATGCGTTTGGTACTGTCAATAGTTATGATGCAATTAAATAGCAATGGCCATGTGATAGCTAGCCTCTAGGATGCCAAACTTTGGATGAAATTAACTATTGGCTCAGGTAAAACCAATCAAGGGTTAAATTAAAGTGTAAAATTAGTAACATAATTCATTATATCTTATTAGCAGGTAATCCCAAAAAGCTGCTACACTCCTTATTACTTTATCTAGGGAATATTATTGTTATCTTTTATCATCAAAAGATTAGTAATCCTTAGAACATTCTACACTGAACTTGAAACTCCAAACATGAATATTTAAACTGTAGAGTCTATCATTAGCATATTTTTATTGAATAAAATGAGACAAGGTTAAAGTCAATGACCCATCATCATGCTCTTGACTGACATTGCAAAATAATTGAAAACTAATTAGTTTATTGACCCTAAGGTATAATATTCTCATAAAATCATGAGTGACAAAGATTATCCAAAGAAATAATACATAATTTGCTCGATTGTACATAAGTTTTCCGCAACTAAGTTCAACAAACCAGGTTTATTCCATCACATAAGATCTGATAAGTGCCACATTGCCAGAATCACATTGAACCTGACTATGATATGTAGTAAGGTAAAAATAGATAATGCCATTGTCCACAATCTCCGTAACTTCTTTTTTACTTTCATGCATATGTCGTTAGGTGTGTCAGTAACATATGTTGAAAATGGTCTATGGAAGTGGCAATAAAAATTTCCAGCTCACCATGAGTATGTGGTACCCAAGTCGATACCGATGACGGTACCCAGCTCCTTCTCCTTATCCTTCTTGTCGTCCGCGGATACCGCCACGACCACGCAGGCCAACGCTAACAGACTCCACCGCATTTTCGGCATGCAATATAAAACTTTATTCTGAAACAAATAATGATAAGATTAGCTTTTCATATACCAATATATAGTAACGAGTTGATGAAGCTTTGTTAATTTCGTATTAGGGACAACATTATTAGAACTTTCTTGTAAGGACACGTAATCGCTTAGGGACACGTCACACGTACCGCGTCGGGACAAAACCGGGTTAGAAATGCCACGGAAAGCGAAAGTTCAACGGTTGAACGCTTGTAACGGCTTTATCCGAGCTAACGGAACATTGAGAACAGCCAAGCGAAATCTGGGACGCGGCACCGGCCCACTCGCCATCGAGAAAACTCTCCGACATGCACTCGAATTTCTAGAACTTCTGAATAAATCTATGAAATCCTGCTGACGTAAGGTCACAAATACGCGAATATGATGTATTTCGATACAAATCTAGTAATGCTATGGGGGCAGAGCCTTTTTATGAGAAAATATTGATCTAATTTCAGAGGTTAACTTTTCACGGAAGACTCTATAATAGTTATAGACGCGCTTTAATTCAATTAATATTTACCTAATACTAGGAAAGAAGATAAATTTAATTCCAATAAATTTAATTCACAGCCACGACAGAAGCACTTTGAATTGGACACTCACACGAATTCACAGTACGTTGATACTTCACCTTCGATTTTTCAAGAATAACTGAAGTTTCACTCGCTCTCGTCGCTATTATTTAGCGCTAGTGTACATCGTGGGCGAATATGATTGGTCCACACGACGATGACGTTTTCTATACTTCAATATGATTTGACCAGGTATGCCTATTTGGCGGATCCCCATTGGCCCACGTTTATAACTGGCCCTGAATCAAGCATTCTCTTCAGCGGTGATTTTGAAATAAATAATAATTGAGTAATATTTTTTCCTAGTGTTTCTTTCAAGGGATTTCTTTATTACCAACATTCACAAACATCTATTTATCTTAGTTATTCAAGACTCTAAAGAGAATAAAATTTTCCTATCTACTTATGTAGCCCAAATTAAAATCATGTTATAATATCTACCCCTCATTTCACATTATCATATAAATGGGACGTCCTAGATCTTGCACAATTGACTACGGTAATCAACTCAACAGAAAATACTCATTCATATGTTAAGATTTAAGACGAACATAAGTTATGTCTTGGTTTTCACGACTGACAAAGTCTGCTGCAGGCGGCGCAGATCCTAGTCAGTGCGTGTTGTATAGTCTGTAATCTTGAGGTCCACATATCTCGTATAGACCTCTACTTCTAAGCAGATTTAAGAAAATTGTGGTTGCTGTTCATCCTAATAACGTCATCTGTAGGTGGTTTATCTCGAAAGTTATCTCAATTCCCAGTTGCCGGTTAACTTTGTTATTATTGCATCATGTTATGACTCGTTCATTTGATTTCTAAAAGGCCACGTATGTACATCCGAAATTAATCACATAAAAGTTGCAATTGTTTTTATTACTTAAAAATTCTTTAATTGCTGTGTTGACAAAGTCCTTACTTTGCGTTTGGAATAAGAATGCTTATTTGTATTATTTATGTTGATAAGTCATGAAATAAAATCACGTTCGAGATCGTGCAGATACGGCAGTATTAAATATATTATTAAGGTTTTCTTTGAAAAATTCTTTGCATTGCCATTTAAAAAAAGAACTATAAATTGGGGTGATGTAGAGGACGACTTCTGGTGCTAGGTAGGAGTGTTCTAAGAAGAGGTGGTACAGACGCGAAGTGCTTTACCGAAAAAAGTCGTGAACATTTTACTTGTGTATGTACTTGTGTGTGTATGTATGTGTGTACCCCTTTGATGCGCCTATTTAACAGGGTAATAAAATAATATGTATTTTTACCTCCAGAATGAAGTACACTTACATTTAAGGTTCTTAATTGCTTAAAAACTAGGACAAGCAACATAAGTGGCCAGTATATGGCGTGCCTGACTCGTGGGCCATCAGTATAATCTATCTTAGATTCTTGCAAGTATTTAATATAAAATAATAAGCCACATCTATAGGAATTGTCAGTTTATTTACAGTCAGTCATAAAATTTAAATAATAATAACAACAGTCTCTGTACTCATAAAAAACGTCCCAATTAAAATTGAGGAAACTACACACTTGTAATATAAAAAAAAATTGTCCCCATCCCGTTTTACATGTATACCCATGCCTCTACACTTATAAAAAATATGTAAATCCCCTACTTTGTAGATATTATGCTTAAAATTGTAGGTGCGAAGTATGTTATTATGCAGTCGGCACCTGAAACAAAAATGAAGAACTTTATATATTCATATATTTTTATGATATACAATCTATGCCCCGAATTTATAGAAGTTTTATTACTTTATCAAACGCAAAGCAAAACTCTTGTGCGCAGTACTATATGAAGTTTGAAAAAGTTATAAAACGTCTATAAATTCGAGGGGTTAATATATAAGACAAAATTTATAACTCAAGAACGGTTGGGCTGATTTTTATGAGCTTTGATTTTTTGAAATCTTCTACGCCTCGAGTAGCAGAATAACTATCAAAACCTGACTCGTCCCTCTAGAACAGAACTATTTCTGGAAGTCACACCCATAGGCGAAGCTAAAGACCGGGGAAGACGAAGAAGGACGGACAAGGCGCATGGTAAAAAATAAAAAAATAAAAACATTTTCTCATACATTTAATTCTGAGGCGGTACGAAGTTCGCCGAGACAGATAATAGTAAAATATAAAAAGAGGAGTACCTAGTCCAATAAAATAATATGCATATAACTTCCGCAGTAACAAGTTATTTACTTTTGAATATATTGTTTCAACTAAATCAACATTTCACCTGTGCGTAACCTATTTACAGGTGTGTTTAAATTGTGACAAAAGTCAACCTTGCGACGACTTCACTGCAAACTATTGGCGAAATCTTCCTAGATAGATATGTTTAAACTATCGATAGTATTAGTAGTGATGAGCTTACCATAGACTTTGATATTAAAACATCAATAAACATTGTTCAGGAGTAAAAAGTCATATATGCGCCCGGGCAATATTTTTCTATTTTCCGAAATATGACTGCAAAGTCAAAGTCAAATCATTTATTTCGTATAGGCCTACGGGTGCACTCACAAATTGTCATTTACATGTTTTTTTCTTAACTCTACAACCGGATCGGAACGCGACCTCAACTGAGAAGAACCGGCGAGAAACTCAGCGGGCTTGTCTTTTTCTTAACAGCTATCATTTTCAAAAAATAAATAAAAATAAGCTCCAGTGTGTTGCCATGCGAGGCGCACACACGCTACACTTTGACATCATAAATCTTGATATTTGAGCGATCAGTCCCAGGCTGCTTTATCATCCAAATAATCCAATCCAACCGTTTCGTAGGAAGGTTTAAATTTAAGTGGCAGTGAGTAATTGTACTAACCAGCCCGTCTCATGCACGTGAGCGTCTCCATGAGCGTAGTCTGCACCTCGCTGCTGTCACCGCTTCTACAAATCATTGAGTACTCGCCAGACACCTAAAAAAGCATAATATTCATCAATCAACACCAATTCAGCCAATTATATCAATCAATACCCTATTCTAATAGTTACAGAATAAAGACTATTATAGCATGACTTGTATGTATAAAAATGTTGTATACCTGATAAACGAATAGAGGATGATGGGGGAACTGCTGCTTCGTCTGCTTCACGATGTCCAAGTACGGCAAGCCGGGTTTCACCATTAAGAAGTCCGCGCCCTCGGCGACGTCACGGGCCTGTGAATTGAAAAAAAAAACAAGTGTGACATTGCTTTGAGGAATTCTATTTATTATACAGAAAGGACTATGGCTTAATCTCCCCTCGCATTGAGGGGAGGCCCGTGCCCAGCAGTGGGACATTAAAAAGTGCTGGAATCATCATACAGGAAGGAATAACGAACGATACACAGAGGTGAAGTACCCAGAATATTTTTTTTAAGAAAACATTGCTTTTTTTCTAATAGTATTTTAAAAATACCTTAGCTGACCTAACTAACAAATACGGTTTTAGAGTACCACTCTATACAGTTTATCGAACGCGTGTCGTGTCGATAGCGGTACAGATAGATTGAGCAATGTTAAAGATCGTTTTAGTTACGTGTAACGCGCTTTGAATGAATGTGTAAAAATGTCTTCGTGTGCATAGGTGTTTAGATGCACTGGTACTTACGGCGGCCCTGGCAGCCAGCCCGGCGCTCCCCGGCGGCAGTTGGTAGCACATGCGATCGCCCTCCATCGGCGAACTCTTCATAGTGTCGCGGAACGGGCCGTACATGGACGACGCGAATTTGCAAGAGTACGACAGCACTGAGACCTGTGATAATTAACAACAAAAGTGTTATTGAAATAAATCTAATTTGTATTTTTTTAAAATTTCAGTAATTAGTAGCCAATCCACGTGCCAGTTTCTCCACTCATATTCACCTACGTTTATCTCTATCTGCGATCATTAACTTACCTCTGACCTCTGTTTTAAGATTACATAAAATGGCGTAATCGTTCACATAATAAAAGAAAATAACTGCCAGTCATGGTGCTGTCAACATATAATTGTACATGGATGTACGTACAATAAATACAACTGACCTGGTTCTGCAATTTACAGGAGATGAGGGCGTCTTTGATTGCCTTAATCCTGTTGTCCATCATGTCGGAGGGGGCGACTATTTGTGCGCCTGGTACAAATTAAAATAATAGGGTGATTGACTTTTAAAACATTCAGAAGTTGACACATAGGCAAGTTACTGCGGGTTAGTTGAGTAGTAAATTGTGAGCATAACGCTTGTACCAAAATGACCTATAAAACAGCTTATGTTATTGCTATGCAAAAAAGCCATGCCTCGCAAGGCTTGCCAGAATCGCGTCGTTTGTCTACACGCCATTCTGAGCGACTCTGTGGTCGAAGCAGCCTCACGAAGCTGCTGGCTCTAGACACGACTATTGACTACTCATGGGACTATCACATAAAAATACAATTGGTTGTCAAAACTCACCAGCTTTAGCATAAGCCAAAGCCACTTCAGCGATTCTCCTCACTGATGCAGCATGGTCAATGGCACCATTCCCTGACAGGAGACCGCAGTGCCCGTGAGAGGTGTATGTGCAAAGGCACACATCACACGCTATCAGGAGCTCCGGGAACGCTGAGCGAAGTTTCGGCAGGGCCTTCATTACTGGATTTTCAGGTGAATCAGCGTTAGAGCCTGTAGCATCCTGTTGTGGTATTAAAAAGTTTGGGTTTACAAATTCTCTGCAGAGGTAGAAGGAAGTAAGATGTGTTTATGGATCATACTAATTAATTTTAAATATCTTATCTTATATCACCAACCTTTGGCAAAGTATCAACAACACCAAAAATAAGGATAGACTGTAGTCCTTTCTCGACAAGACCAGCAAGTACCGAGAGAAGCTGGTTGATCCCATATCTGTATAAATTGGGCATGCTGGCTACAGGCTGGATGGCATCATCATTTTCTCTGTGATGAAAAAAAATTAGAAACAATGTTTTAGTCTAGGTAGTATTATTATAGAAACAATGGTCTATGAAGCAGCTGTTGTATAACTGTGACTCAACACTTAACTTACCTACATTATTATTAATAAATTATGAGACAAATGCTTTTATAGCATTGACTGATTTTTAGTGTACAAAGCTAAGATGATTTATAAAACCTTTGACCAAATACTACATTTTGTGATTTTACTTACAGCAAGAACACTGGATACATAATATTGTGTGGTTGGATGCTCGTGTCCGGCTCCTGCAATTTCCGCAGGGTCGAGTGGAAGTAGCCTCCTTGCAACACATGTTCGGGACTCAAAAATAATTGATTCATTTTCTCAAACTAACAAGACTCTAATCAACAGACAAATTATCATTAAATAAATTAAATATGTAGGTATTATGCCATATACGATACGCGAGATCCACGTCTGTGTTTATTGAACGAAAATCAACTATTATTAACTAGTCGGCAGACGCAGATGGTGAACTCGATCTCGAACTTCCTTTCAAACCAATTAATGTTGCTATAGATTATTCATATATAACAAATAACAAGAAAACTAAATGACTGTCAAATTGACAAAAGATCATTGTCAGTCAGCAGTAACGTCATGCCATGCATATAGAGATACAGATAAAGAATCCTCTCATTCAAGCCGTAAACTGAGGAGTATTATTATTCTGTGGTATCCAGGTTTAAAAGTATAGTATAGCATCTTCTTCTTTTAGCATATAGCATCATCTCTTGTATATTTATGATAGCATAGTAAAGCTCCATGAAGAGCAAGAAGGATTTCATCCATTAATTTATTTATGTCTAATCTGACAGCTGTTATGTCGTACAAAAACCTATACAAATGCCATTCATAGTCTTACCGGGGGTTCGGGGCTACAATATAAATACTATCCTCTATTTACAGTGTCTCCAACTCTCTTTGTCAAAATTACGGTGTTGACTGGTCTCAAAATACGGTAGATGGTGGAAAATTACGGCAGACCAGTGTTTGCAGCTAAAATACCCATGCAGTGGGGATGCGTAACGTAAAAAAAAAAAAAAAAAAAAGGTCATTCCTCCAAACAGAAGTAGCAGAATGACCTTTTTTTTTTTTTTTACGTTACGCATATCCCAATGCAATATTGCAGTAATATTTTGCTAAATCAAGTGTTCATTATAGAAATATGGACACGGACGAAATTACGGTAGAATGTGTCACCGTAATAACATGTCTACGGTAGGTGGTAGATCTACAAAAATTACAGTAGATCTACCGTAATTACGGCATGGTTGGAGACACTGTCTATTTATAATAAATAGAGTAAATAGCGGTGATAAATTGCTGGTTTCACTCTTTTTTATCCACTGAGAATAACGTATACACAGGCCATGAGTTTACTAGTATACAGTAGCGTTATTTGCTCTATGGTATATACTTTATGGTGAGAAAGATGTAAAGTTTATTTTTACTGAGTTTCTACATAGAATTATGTTTATTTATTGTAATATTATTTAATTTAGTTTGTTGTATTATAATCAGTCCTCATTACCTACTTATTGCCATCCAACATGATCCTTTTACAGTGAGAAAACTGACTTGATATTCCGAACAAGTTATCAATCTTCAATAAAAAACATAAATCAAATTAATAAAAATAAATTACTTAGTACAAGTAAAAGAGCATAGCCTTGAATCATGAATGTAGACGAAGACGCACATGCTAAGAAAAAAACAGACAAATTGAGTGAGAATCTCACGGTGAGCTTAGATGCCAAGAAATCGGACAAAGGCGACGAGGATTCAAAACCTCGGATCGTGCTAACGTTCCGTTCTGAAAAATCCAACGCCAAGACAACAAATATGAAGATAGTGTCTACAGAAGAAAAGCAAGAGGAGGCTCCAAGGAGGTCCAGTCGGACTCGAGGTAAGTGGGAGTGGGTGTGCGACAGTGACACGTCCCCGAAGAAAGACAAGTCCGGCGGTCAGACTGCTTCTGAAAATGATGAATCAGACAGCTCTCACACCACGCCGAAGCGATCAACACGTCGGCGCAGCAAAGACTCAGATAACGTACTTGCAACTGTTGCAACCCCGATAGCGGTGGAGAAGTCCTGTGAGCAACCTGCAACCACAAAGCGACTCTCGAGAAGACTTATACCTACAGCCAAAGTCCTTGCCAATGAAGAGCTACGTATTGGACTTGAATCCTTGAACAATGCACGCCTTGGGGTTCAAACTGATAAATCACCTGAAGAAGGTGTCAAAACAAGAAGATCAGCTCGTGCCGTCGTTACAGAACCAAAACCCAAAGTCCAGGCAGAGCTGGAGGTGGTGGAGATAGCAACAGATGATGATAGCCAGAGTCAGAATTCTGTGATGAAACTGAAGCACCTGTGTGAACTGGGCCTGAAAGCTATTAGTCCTGAAGATGTGGATGAGATTGGGAATGAAATCAGGTAATATCAAAATTACTTTACAAATGCACGCAAACTATGTATATAACATCCACATCATAACAGTTTGAGCTGACTTCATAATATTTCATGATTGAACACATACTCTTTTTTTAATATAACGCCACATGAACACCAATGAACCACCAATATACAGTCCACATAAGCAATACTTGTATTATGGGTAACATATAATCGACTGGGGGTGAACCCAGTATATAATACTTCTTTCCATATTAAACATCCATGACTCAATTACAAGCATTTGTGCTCCACACACAAAGTTAGGCCCTGCTGGGGTCAAACCCAGTACCTTAGTGCAGAAGGCAGGGTCACTATCTGCACATTTATATCATTAATAGAACTGTTTGTTATTCCTAAATCCTAGTTGCGTTAATGCATTGTTTAATTTTACAGAGATCAAGAAAATGAGACAGAGGAAGGAAATGAAACTGAGGAAAATGAAATAGATGATGATGATGAAGAGATGGAGGATGATGATCCCAGAGTTATCAGCAAGCTGCTTGAAACTGATGAGGACTCTGATGAGGACTTCGAGTGTGCCGTGGCGATGTCTCAGAGCAACCGGCCGAGGAGGTCCACAAGACTGTGTTCATCGTATGGTGTGGAGGACAGTGATCATTCACCATCACCAGCCCTGGTTCAAGAAGAAGAGAAGTGAGTTTGTTTTACGATAACTATCTCCCATGGGTTTGCATGGTAAAAGTATAAGCCTAAATATGAGTGACTACATTCGGAAGAACTGACCAGAGACCAGAGTAATAGCATAGACTAGGCTGGTAAAGTTTAGTTTTCCAAGTATTTCGAAAGTGTTTTTATTTATCTTGACCCATTGTCGGTCTGTCTGCTTTGTCTCTGGCCTCGACATTAAAACGAATGCATTTTCGCAGGCCGACACGGCGCTCGTCTAAAAGGGCGGGGAGACATAGTCACCATGAGGAGAATGAACGGTATAACTAGCAGCCATTAAACATGACCAAGCAAATGTACACGACTGTACAAATACACTTACAGCTCTTGCTCTATTACAGTTCTCACCGATCAAAACGCCGACGTAATCGTTCGTCGGGTGGCGAGGAAGCGCACTCCGAGGTGGAAATGGAGGAGAACAGGTGAGGAACATCACATTTTGAATAACATCACAACTGGGTGCAATGTCTGTTTTCACAAGATTTTGTATGAGGAAGCTCAAAGTGACAACTTACAATGTCATTATCATACGATTATGACACGATTGTGCTATATATTAGGCAAGTATGCTACATCGTGGATCTCATCGTCACCTACCATCAGGTGAGATTGAGATCAAATACTTGCCTATATTGTAATAAAAAAAAAAAATATCAGACTTGCAGCTGCAATATCCCCGAATATGAGCAGAAATTGAAATAATTCAACATATTCATGCATGTCGTTCACACTTCACAATATTAACAACATTTATTCGATGGTGTCGTGAGCCCATTGCTATAAACACGAAGTTCCTATCAGATGGACCATGGTGTTGGTAGTCAAGGTGGTGTAGTCGCGTGTTACGACTGACACAGGAGGGCGGAGTGGAGCAGTAGTGGATACGACATTTTGGTCATAAAGACTTAGGTCTACGCTTAAAGATATCAAAATATTGCGTAATTAGAACTCCTATAGTTATATTTCAATCTATTTAAAAAACATTGAATACAACTTTTCTTTTATAATATGGTCTTTAATTCCAATGTAAAACTTCTATACAATAGAATTCTTACTACTGTATTAAGGCGAAAGTGTCTGAGGGTAACCCTCAAAAGCGAACAAGACTTCATATTGTACTCTGGAATATCATAACAGGCTTCTTTTTATTCTGGAAGCGCAGTTGATGTTAGATTATGATACTTGTATAGCAATCCGGCGGGCGGCGACGAAGGCTCGGAGGCGGCGTGTCCCGCGGACGACTCTACCATTGTGGCCACTTGCTTCTGCGAAGCGCCCAGCAACGTGCACGCCGACCCCGCAGAACTCACTGGTGACTTGCCATGCCTGCGCTCTTTAATATACCATTCAATTAAGTATAAAACACTAAATCAAACAAAAAAAATCCCGATGCAACGCGCTTTTATCGTCGATTGTATTATATATAGGGTTACAGGACTTAGCTTGCAGAATTTATTTCGTGAAAACAAATTTATGAATAAAATGCTTTGTGCTGCTATCACTCTGCAATAGCGCTGTTAGCAACTTGCGGGGTGGCAATTTACGTATCATAGCTTTTCTTTTTTTTAACCTCCAATTATTATAATTTAAATTGATTAGTACTTCTATATTATTTGATGATAGTTTCATACACTCGTAGATGTATCATAATGTAATATGGTAGTAGTGGGTAGTGGTGTAGCATGTCCCCTGCGGCCCGCAGAGCCGGTGTTCTGCGGCGCCATCGAGCTGGTGGACGGGGTGCGCGTGGGCTGCTCGCACGCGGCGCGGCGCGAGGCGGGGCCGGGGGGCGGGGCGGTGGGCGTGGCGGGGGCGGGGCCGCTGCTGCGCGCCGGCCCGCGCTCGCCCTACTTCCTTGCGTGCGCGCAGCACGCCGCGCAGCTGCGCAACCACATGTGCTGCCCCACCTGCGGACTCTTCTGCTCGCAGGTCAATAACTCCTCAAACCATACGTAAATTTTGTTTTTTATTCACCCTCACGTAATGAATTAATTATTAAAATCTTTTACCGATGTTTCGGAACATCGGTTCCACTGAGTAAAGCCGGTATGAAACTAAATGGTTACAGGGCCCCAAGTCTGCTAACATAATTGATTCATAATCGAACAGCAACCGCATGACAGTTACTATGCGGTTGCTGTTCGTCATGAAACGATTGTGTTGGCAGACTTGGGGCCCTGTTGTCATGTAGAAAATAGATAGACCCTCTCCGTGTGAGAGTATCATATGTTCCTTGGACGGACCACACCCCGCAAACAGTATGTGTACATAATTTGTATCATTCTCTAGGGCATATTCTACCAGTGTTCGCTGGGCCACCTGTTCCACTTGGAGTGCGGGCTGCCCAACTACGAGCTGAAGCTGCGGCCGGGCTGCCCGCACTGCGGCGTGCACTCGTACCGCTGGCAGCCGGTCAACTGCGAGTGCGGCAAGGTGAAGCTCGAGATGAAGTGCAGCAACAAGAGGATCTTCCTGCCCGACCAGAGGGAGCAGTGGTGAGACTTGCATCTCACTTCACGTAGTACAATAATAGTGTAAATTATTATGCCGTGTCTATCAGTAGGTTATAAGGATCACATTCCCACAAAAAAAAAACTAATTATTAAACTTAAAATAACTCCACATACTTACGTGTGGTGAATTATTACGGGAACGCATACAAGTTTTATACATATACATGACTAGCTGCGCCCCGCAGTGTTACACGCGATTAAAAAAGTATGTCCTTTTCTGTGCCCCCTAAACTACCACTACCTATGCAAAAAATCTAGTCGATCCTTTGCACTATGAAAAATTTAAACAAATCTAGGCGGAATGTGTCCGTTATAATATAATAATATTTATATTCCATAAGCATAATTACAAATTATTTGTGTTGCGGTCCCAAACTAAGCATGTATTTTGGGAACCTGGTTATGACATAATATACGAGTCTCACAGAGGTTTTAGGTAACTTGTATATTCAAACTTAAATTTAATATAATGGCTCGCCCCTATAATATTGGGATTGGGACCAAATACGATCGACGAAATGTGGGTGTACATAATTGCACCTCTGCTTACTTTAGCGATAATAAGCGTGATACTGTACTGTATACGTTAAAAATAATTGGTACCCGGTCAGCACGCCAGCGTACCTCGGGTTCTCGGTGCGGCCGGCGCCGGGTCCCGTGCTGCCGGGCGAGCTGCTGCCGGCGCCGCCGGTGGACCTGCAGCGCCTGTGCCGCCGCGCGCCCGGCGCCGCGCCCGCCAAGCCCCTCTCGCCGCAGAAGCTGTGCGAGGCCATCGAGGCCGGGGAGACCGCGGAACAACTCATACCCAAGATCGGTGGGTTAATTGAATTTTGTAGCGAATGGGGGATAAAATCGATCTGGGATATCTTATTTGTATGATAATTTTATTTAGACACTTTATTTTTGGAAAGATCTATGTCCAGCAGTGAACGTATTTCTGCTGGTATCACTGCTAGTATATGCTGGTATCACAGCTAGTATATGCTGGTATCACTGCTAGTATATGCTGGTATCACAGCTAGTATATGCTGGTATCACTGCTAGTATATGCTGGTATCACAGCTAGTATATGCTGGTATCACAGCTAGTATATGCTGGTATCACTGCTAGTATATGCTGGTATCACAGCTAGTATATGCTGGTATCACTGCTAGTATATGCTGGTATCACAGCTAGTATATGCTGGTATCACTGCTAGTATATGCTGGTATCACTGCTAGTATATGCTGGTATCACAGCTAGTATATGCTGGTATCACAGCTAGTATATGCTGGTATCACAGCTAGTATATGCTGGTATCACTGCTAGTATATGCTGGTATCACTGCTAGTATATGCTGGTATCACAGCTAGTATATGCTGGTATCACTGCTAGTATATGCTGGTATCACTGCTAGTATATGCTGGTATCACTGCTAGTATATGCTGGTATCACTGCTAGTATATGCTGGTATCACAGCTAGTATATGCTGGTATCACAGCTAGTATATGCTGGTATCACTGCTAGTATATGCTGGTATCACAGCTAGTATATGCTGGTATCACTGCTAGTATATGCTGGTATCACTGCTAGTATATGCTGGTATCACAGCTAGTATATGCTGGTATCACAGCTAGTATATGCTGGTATCACTGCTAGTATATGCTGGTATCACTGCTAGTATATGCTGGTATCACTGCTAGTATATGCTGGTATCACTGCTAGTATATGCTGGTATCACAGCTAGTATATGCTGGTATCACAGCTAGTATATGCTGGTATCACTGCTAGTATATGCTGGTATCACAGCTAGTATATGCTGGTATCACTGCTAGTATATGATGTTTGTACCCAGTATCAAGCAGCGGCAGTATCAACCGCGGCGTGCCGTCACGCGGCGGCGGCACGTGCGCGCACGCGGCGGCGGCGTGCGGCAACCTGTCCGCGCTGTACGTGCTGCAGTACGCCGGCGCCAACATAGACGCCACCGACTCCAACCAGCGCACACCGCTCATGCTCGCCGTGCTAGGTAACTGTAACAATATCAGTTTTTTTTTTCAAACAGAAAAATAAAAAAAAAACTTAAATATAATATGAAAACAAACTATGTATCAAAAAGACTTATATATTTTTTTTCTGTTAGTTTTTTTTGTTTACTTGTGACGGATTTAAAAAACAAATCAAGTACAGGTTTCTTTTTTCCTTTTATACAGGATGTAAGTGGCCCCGTGCCTTTATAATTTATCTGCGTTCGCAAAATAAAGAGATAATTTACGTTAAAACGTGCAATGGAATTTTTCGCAGCTGGTGTGAATGATTTTTTATTTAAATTGTAGTTAATTATATCGGGTTCCATTTTCACTAAGGTTGATGGACTAAAACGCCAGATTCCAGAAAGATTTTTATTTTTTTTATTGTTTCGTCAGTATTGTTATGAACAACTGATGGGTTCATCTGACACTAGACTGAGCATGTAAGACCCGACATAACTCAAACCAAAATAAAATTCAAAATTCCTTCCATTATAAACACTATTATAAAACTTATAAGACTGATTCTACCCCAACATAAAAGATGAAAATATTTAAATAAGTCCAAAGTCCATTTCGGAATGATATTGTTATAATGTATATTAATTAATTCCATGCGTCCTCATTTTACTAGTAAAAAATATTTCCAGCGCTACTCGATAAGCAAGACAAGGACAACAAATGCAAAGAAAAACTCAAAGAACCGCCCCAAGACGCCGCTGAAGAGATTGAAGCCGACGCCGCTATAGAGAGCGAGAAAGCAGATAACACACAAGATAAGACTGAACCCAAGACAGAAGAGGACAGCGTTAAAGACGAAAATCTCATGAAAGTCATAAATTATCTGGTGGCAGCTGGGTGTGATGTCAATTTCCCTGTGAGTATTAATCAATAGCTTTTTATATAGGATTATATCAATTTGCGATGTAGTCGCAACAGAATAGGTTGAATTATAATTATTCTATAGCCATACGAACATGCCCACTGCACGGTCCCAAACTAATCAACGCTTGTGTTATGTGTACCGTACAATGGAATGGTCCCGGTATAGGAATGATCCCAGTATAGAAATCAGGTACAAACATTCGTGCTCCCATTCGTGTTTGTCCCTATTTGAATCCGAGACCCTCGGTACAGGTAGTACTGTGTAGTTTTTGTGGCGTGGTTGACGAGGTCGCTACATACCTATTTATCCGCATAAAAAAATATTTTTCCAAACGTTGTCGATCAACATCGTTTACATGATACAGATGCTAGTTTTAGGGCGGGAAGTGAATTGCCTGGAAATAACAGTTCCCTCAAGTTTTTTTTTTGGGCTTTGTATCAATTACTTTTAAAGGTATTACTGATTCCTTTGGGGTAGAAGTTATTTTTAACCGACTTCAAAAAAAAGGAGGAGGTTGGGAACCTCCTCCTTTTTTTTCGGTTGTATTTTTTTTTTATTAATAGTTGGTGCCTATTCATAATTGATCCCGGTAATGGATACAGGATATTTTTTATCATTTACGTGTTGTTTATTTTCTTTAGGATATTTATTATGTTTGTTATGTACTTTTGGAATGCGTCTATGGTGTCTTGTTTTTGACTGACTTCTGTCAGGTTGTAGGGTTCTATATTTACGATTTGGCATAATGTTTCATATTGTTGTCGTGTTTTTATAAAAATTGGGCACTAGTTCCGTCAGGTCGTTGATGTGGTTGTTGTGGTGGGCAGGGTCCGGAGGGGCTGACGGCGCTGCACATGGCGGCGCAGCACGGCGGCGCGGCAGCGTGCGCGGCGCTGCTGGCGGCGGCGCACGCGCACGCCGACGCACGCGACAGCGGCGGCTGGACGCCGCTCGTCTGGGCCGCAGAGAACTTGCACACCGACGTTGTCAGGTTAGTCGGTATACCCACTGGCCTGTATACTATAGGGACTTTATATAGTTTTTATGTCTAGTCAACTTTATTTTGTTAAATTAACATAATTTTCGAGCAAATTTACATAATATTTCTTAAATATTCGTTTGGTAAAAGTAAGAGAGAGAGATTGGGTTGGCGTTCTTTCTGTATTAAGCACGGACTACTTGTGACGGTGACGTCACTTGACTGTATTGCTTCCATTTCATTTTAATCGAATTGTGGTTTTTGTTAGTTATATACGAGGTTTAACAAAAATAGTGTTAAATATTTCAAGGGTATAACATGTAGGTAACAACGATCACATTTATGATTTGTCTGTGAGCAAATAAGCCAGTACAGTCTCACCACGCGCTTGGTGCGTAGTGTTGTTTTTAAAATTTCAAATAATTTGTGAACAGGAAAATAAAAAAAACTTAAAAATATGTAGTACGAAAACAAACTACATTTATGTATCAAAAAGTTGTATTTATTTTATTTAAGATTTTTTTATTTTCCTGTTTGTAAATATGTAGTGAGATGTAAAATTAATAAATAAAACCCTGTACATAATACTGTGTTACCTTTTAGTACTCGTTACCTATCTTGTTGTAATAATTTGTTCTTTTTTCGATTCTACCATTGGTCCCTTTAAAATATTTAACACTATGATTGTTAAGCTTTATATATACATTTCGATATTTTTTCTCGGTTATTTGGCTGAATGCATAGTATAATATGTTCGTGTGTGTGCAGGGTGCTGCTGGAGGCGGGCGCGGACCCGCTGTCCGCGGACGCGGAGGGCAACGGCGTGGTGCACTGGTGCGCGCTGGCCGGCGCCGCGCAGCCGCTGCAGCTGCTGCTGCAGCACGAGCCGCGCGCGACGGAAGCGCTGAACGCGCACACCGACACACCGCTGTACGTTGCCTAGCCTATTGCGAAACTGTCATCAGTCCCGTCATAACTTGTCGCCATTCTAAAACATATTTTTTTATTTTATTTTTTATTACATTATAGGCAAGTATTTGATCTCTATCTCACCTGATGGTAAGTGACGATGAGATCTACGATGAAGCATACTTGCCTAGGTAGGAAGGCGGCAGTAGATCGAGACGCTACATTCACTAGGCACATGCAGCGCAACTGATCTGACCCGCCATCCATGAATGGCAGCACCGAACATCATGCCGGAACACGGCTAGGCCGCTTGGCGACATGGCTTTGTTCAGTGGGTGGTGACTAGCCACGGCCGAAGCCTACCACCAGTAAAAGCGATTTCTGTTCAAGCGACCATTACTACTGGTGATGAATAATTGTACTGCTTATATCTACTTGATCCTTATTAGCGACAGTATCGGATGGTGCAATAATACACTATGTATGTGGTTTTTCATTTTCAATATTTACAGGTTCAGTCCCTGGCTAGGGAAATTATTTCTTGAAAAAATATTATAATAAGGTACCCATACTTTGTTCACAGTCACATAGCCGCCCGTCAAGGTCACTACGCCTGCGTGGTTATTCTACTCGCCCATGGCGCGCGGGTAAGTACACATATAAACAACAGTACGGCAGTGACGGCCTGATTAGCGCAGTTGGTAGGGACCTGCTTTGGGTACTACAAACTTTGGGTGCTTTAGTTTTTATTAAAAGTGTCGTGTCACGATTCTAAGAATATAATTAGCTTTGCGGATCGAGTGGCCGCCTTCTTAACCCAACTGTTCCGGGTTCGATCCCTGCCGTGGCCGTAAAACTATTGACGGAGCACAAGCTTTAGCTTAGTTGGAGGGTCTAAGAACGGTACTAGTAATTTGTTTATAGCATGTGCTTGCCTAGCAGTTTCTTGAACGGTCTCCGCGCTCAGTACAGGCTGTAACTTTTCTAAGGTCTAATAATTTGATTGATTTCTTTGGGAATGTTAATATTACCTACTGTTGGCCCTGTTAACACATTTTACACTATTATTGTTACACCTTATATATCCTGTTAGTAAGCTAGTCTCCTTTTAGATTAGCCGGCTTAATGGAAATTCGGTCGGGAGAAGTACCATTGTACTAGCTGCGCCCCGCGGTGTTACCCGCGATTAAAAAGTATGTCCTTTTTACCGTGATAAATGGAATGTATAAGTATGTATGTATAAGTATAAATGGATGTTTGTTACTCTTTCACGCCCGAACGGCTGAACGGATCGGGATGAAATTTGGCACAGAGATAGATTATAGTCTGGAATAGCACATAGGCTACTTTTTATCGCGGGTAACACCGCCGGGCGCATCTAGTTTATAATATTAGTGTGATTTTACTAATTGTCAGACGGACGTGGAGAACGCGGCGGGCGAGTTGCCGGTGGAGGTGTGCGGCGGGCCGAGCCAGAGCGCCGTCTCGCTCAACATGCAGATGAGCATCGCGGCGCGCGACCAGCCGCCCCTCTACAGGCTGCTCTCCAGGTCAGGGACCCGCCGGACCCGCCCGAGATGAAAGAGAAGCCGTACTATGACTTCTTATGACGGCCTGATTAGCGCAGTTGGTAGTGACTCTGCTTTCTGCGCCGAGGGTCCCGGGTTCGAATCCTGCTAGGGACACAAGCTTTGTGTGATGAGCACGAATGTTTGTACCCGAGTCATGGATGATTAATATGTATATAAGTATTATATACTGAGTTCTCCCTCAGTCCATCGTACGGCAGTCGGCAGTCCATCGTACCATAACACAAGCGTTGCTTAATGTAGGACCGTATAGTTGGTGTGTTCGTATGGCGATATTTATTTATTTATTTCCAGGCACAATACTGACCTGTCCCGCAGTTTCATATTTCAAATCAGAATCAGAATATTTTTTATTCATGTAAACCATTATGTATATCATACAGTACTTATGAATCGTTAAAAGTTACAAAATGCTAAGCTACTACTTTACCACCCGTTCGGAATGCCGATCCTATGGAGAAGAACGTGCAAGAAACTCCATAGATGCTCTTTTTAAAAAAATCAACTCACTAATACAATTGTTCTCGCGATAAGGTATCTTGTTTTGTTGGGATTATCCTTGTTTAAAACTACGTGTGTTCAGTTGCATGTGTGTGTATAGAGAAAATAATATACAACTAATGCCAGCATTTTCGATGGAACGTGTGGACTGTATATTATAGGTAATTGAGCTGCGTTCAAATTTCGCCCGTTATTTGTCTCGACAATAATACAGGTGATTCAGAAAGGGTATAGAAACCTGTGTACCTGCATTTCCTTAGCGCATTTCTAATTAGAGTTATTATGTAAAATCAGAATATCATAAGCCGAATAAAAAAGAAATCGAACAATTGACAATCGTGATTGCTTAAGAACATTTTTCTTAAAATTTACATATTGAAATATCAACATCAGCTAATGATTACAAATCCGCCAAAGAAGCGCAGGTTCGAAAGTTAGTATACCCTTTCTGAATCACCCTGTATATAGATATTTAAGAATTGCTGACAACATTCGTGCTATCTGTTTACATCTACCTACCGTCTCATATCTCATTAGAGCGATAGTACACCAGCGAAAGTGACCTCTATTTGTATGTATACAGCGACATATCCCGCGGCCGCGAGCCCCACCCGGTGCCGTGCGTGAACGAGGTGGACGACGCGCCGCTGCCGGACGACTTCACCTACGTCACGCGACACGTCATGCCGCAGCAGATCACCGTGGAGTCCACCATCGAGTCCATGCAGGTGACACCACTCGGCTACGTCATCACTCGGTGACTAGGCTGGTTGGCATACTACTAGTCGTCTCAATCTCAGACATATAATATACTAGCTGCGCCCGGCGGTGTTACCCGCGATAAAAAGTATGAAAAATTAAAACATCTATCCCACGGGAACCATACATTTTACCGGGATAAAAAGTAGCCTATGTGCTATTCCAGACTATAATCTATCTCTGTGCCAAATTTCGTCCAGATCCGTTCAGCCGTTCGGGCGTGAAAGAGTAACAAACATCCATCCATCTATCCATCCATCCATCCATCCATCCATCCACACTTTCACATTTATAATATTAGTATAGATTATGTGTCCAATAAGTAAACCTAATGGGGAAAGAGGACCCACCACTGACCCTCGGCTTGTCAACTTTTCCAATTCAAGTTTGATCGATAATTAAAGAAGCCAGCAACACCTAACTCCACTAAGATGTTAATCGAGAAACTATCTATCACGAGTGACGGGACCCCAATTAAAATGCAATTCTCCGCGACACTAAGCGAATCTAAAAAAGTATTCGACACGTGTTTCGCCTCTAAACGAGGCATCCTCAGGACGGCTAGGCTACGAATGAGTTCTATCAATTATATCCAATTAGTACATTTTAGTGCTTATGACATAGTGGCCTTCTTCAAGCTTTGCAATGTTGATGGGCTAATTCTACTTACTACCAACAAGATTCTTAAACAAGTAGCTGGTGTTATAGGTATATGTCAATCAGGTTGTCTAAGAAAAATACAACCGAATTGAGAACTTCCTCCTTTTTGAAGTCGGTTAATAATAATATATTTTTAGAAATAAATCTAATTTTACGGATTTTATCGTGTTTATTTTATGTTTTTACGTTCCCGACGTTTCGGCTGCTTTACAGCAACCGTGGTCAAGGTCATGGTCAAATATATTTTTTTTAAATGTCGCTCGTATTTGTATGTTTTTAAATTTTACGAACCAAGTGTCTTTTCAAACTCTGTTGCTGGCAAAATCATCGACTGGAAATGATGGAAGCCATTTACTTTTTTTTAAAGCGAGGTGAAGTTAAGAGTCTCGTTCCGAGTTCCTAATCCTGCTAAGAAGTTGCCCAGCTTATCCAGCCCTACCCCAGCTCGAACTAGGATCAAACAATGCCACTTTGATCGCAGGGTTGTTCGTGCAAGGACGGCGACTGCTCGTCGGGCTCGTGCTCGTGCTGCGCGCTGAGCGTGCGCGGCTGGTACGCGCGCGGCCGCCTGCTCGCCTCCTTCCCCTACCACGACCCGCCCATGCTGTTCGAGTGCAACCAGACTTGCGGCTGCGACTTGGTGAGACACGTCTTATTACCATTATTTACGATTATTACAGCAACATTCTTTCTATAGCAAAATCTCCAACCTAAACAAATATAAAAATAAATATAAGAAATCAATATTCATTCATCCGTTCAATAAAATCAACAACACTTCAAAAATTGGTTGACTTTAGTGAATCCTCCGTAATACGTCACACTTTTTACACAGCAAACAATCTTCCTACAGCAAAATCACCCCTAAAAAAAAAATGTTGACGATCTCAGAAAATCATACTTCACCAACATTTTTTTGTGAAATGTGTATTTCACAAAAAATGTTGGTGATGTATGATTTTCTGAGATCGTCAACATTTTTTTTTTAGGGGTGATTTTGCTGTAGGAAGATTGTTTGCTGTGTAAAAAGTGTGACGTATTACGGAGGATTCACTAAAGTCAACCAATTTTTGAAGTGTTGTTGATTTTATTGAACGGATGAATGAATATTGATTTCTTATATTTACGCCATTACTACACATTGAAATAAAACTGGACATGACTTGTCCTCCCGTAACCATAGTTGTTAGCCGTATGCCATTACTTCCCTGAACTGGATCCTGACTAGCGACATTATCGGATGGTGCAATAATACAGTATGGTATTTTTTTTTGCGAAATCAACTGGTTGAATTCCTGGCTAGGGAAAGCATTTTTTTTAAATCATATGATGCAGATTTCGTTTTAATAAAAATCGGTCCCGAGAGTCCTTTAAGTTTTTTTCTATATTCCCTATAGTTTTGGATTTGGCCATGTCTGCCCACTTAAGAAATTCAACCTGTATATTATATATTTTGTTGTTCGTGGGTGATTATTTGTTATTATATGAGTGTGTGTTTGTGCGGCAGCGGCGGTGCGGCAACAGCGTGGTGACGCGCGCGCTGGGCGGCGGGTCGGTGCTGGCGCGCGCCGCGCAGGTGTTCCGCGCGGGCGGCGCGCGCGGCTGGGGGCTGCGCGCGGCGGGCCGCGTGCGCGCCGGCGCGCCGCTGGCCGCCTACTGCGGCGAGCTGCTGCCGCCCGCCAGCGCCGACACGCGCGCCTCCGACCACTACATGTTCGCGCTCGACCTCAAGCCCGACCTACTCGAGGTACCCACACACCTTTTATAAACAACATTGACAGTGACACCATGTTTTCTCGATGACTTCACGATTAAAGGAAGCTTGATCATCCATCATCGTCATCCATTTTCTTTAATTTTATTACATGAAATCAACAAAATACCTACCGTTGGGTTTATAAGGCCGTTTGAAAAAAAACTACTTTCTTTTTTCTCGGCGACAATAGAAACTTAAACATGCTCGTCGCCTCCTCACACGTATAATTGTGTGTCCAGCAATGCACGTACAAGAGCCAGCTGTGCGTGGACGCGGCGGCGTACGGCAGCGCGGCGCGGTTCGTGAACCACAGCTGCCGGCCCAACCTGGCGCCCGTGCGCGTGTTCACGCACACGCGCGACCTGCGCCTGCCCACCGTCGCGCTCTTCGCCACCCGCGACATCCTGCCCGGGGAGGAGTTCACGTTAGTACACGTCTCACACGAACAAATAATATAACAACAAACAAGTGTCGCGATCAACATATTGAAGCACGCCGTCTATGTTATTTCTTCGTCTTAGGTACATATTTTTATATTATTTGTGGCCTCTAAATAGAATCTTATAAGAGTCCACACACTGCGGAGAGCCTTCTGTGTGGCGTGTTCTTAGAAATGTATGCGCGGCGGACCATCTATAGTTTGTGCGGGGGCTATAAAAACTGAACATTACAAAGCACGTGAAATATAAAACGCAGTTCGCTCCTTTTTGTGGGATATAATGGTTAGCTGTACCCGCGATTGCGGTCGTGTGGATCTTAGTTCCGTCTGTCCCTAGATTATAATAAGTATCTCAAATGTTCACTCGAGATATAAGCTATTACCATGCCAACTTTAATCGAAATTCGTCCAGCAGTTTTTGCAAGATGGACAATAATTGTTCTAAAACGGCGGTTTCGCTTATTTATAGATCATAGTGTATTATTGTTGGTAGTTCAATGATAAATCTTGTTACAGGTTTGATTATGGCGAAAAATTCTGGTCGGTGAAGTCAAAATGGATGAAATGTGAATGTGGAAGTGTGGACTGTCGATATCCAGAAAAAACAGCTGAGGATGTTGAATCATCGTAAATTAAAATTGTTATTGTTGTAAGATTTAACTTTACACTGTATATTATTATTTATTACGTAATAGTATAAGCATCATGATACCTATAATCAAATATACACATTTAAAAAAACTTTGTTTTACTAGCTTCACAAAAAAAATTATGTCCTTAAATATAATGTAAAGAAGTTTGATTTCGGTTATAAAGCGTCAGATATATTAATCGCTATGTTGTAAAAAGTTGTTCTACATAAATGTTTAGCGGTTGGACTCGGAACAAACTTGTGTTTGTTTAGTAGAGCGGACATTTTGGCAAATAAAAAAAGGCCACGACGATGCTAACATAGGACCTACCCACCCTACCCTATATACCTATATAATAATCTGGAATATATGTTTATATCTCGGCCCGGAACCCGGTAAGCCTATGAACGGGTTTTGATTGGGTTTCGAAAAACTCAACATGCCGTCAGACTTTTTGATATTGAAAGGGCTTTCTTATAGCACAAGGTAAGTTTCGATTTGGCTAATTTAAACTCAAAACCTGTTCGATAGGGTTTCCCATATAAAATACACCTCTGTTTTACATACATAAAGTTAGTTTTTTTTTAAATTTAGATTCAAAACCCACAATACTTTTAGGAAAACCTTTGTATGTAAAGGGAATGTAACGTTATAATAAAAATAGATAAGTAAAATTTCAAGCTATCTCGATTAATTGCGGTACCCCTTGATGTAATTTGAACTTAGTCGATTACGTTGACTATCCCTATCTAAAAAGTCTTTATTGTCTATGATTAGCAATAATCAAAATAAAAATCTGTCAAATTTTAAAAGTTCTTGTCATCAACGGACGGATTACAAACAAAGTTTGAAAAGTGGAAAGTATAAAGTGCGCATATTTTTTTTTTAAGAATTCATAATAATTCATCACAAAACAGTCTCAGTTCTACATTCAAATGTATTAAAAACAGTGTTAAAAATGAGTGGTAATACAGAATCAACATCGAATAGCATCAAGTTCGCACCAATGCCGATGTCGGCATTGCTCGCCAGTTTGAAGTCGCTGGAGCAGGTAGCAGACAGCCCAGACGACAGTTTCGCATCCGACGAAAGCGACAACTCCTTCGGGGAGACCGTCGCGAAGAAACGTTCCCCCGTTACAAAAATAAACAAAGATTTCTATACGCCCAACCTGAAACCGAAACCCAAGGATATAAAAGCATTCGCTTCAGAGAAAAAAGTGCACTGTGACCACAATAAAGAAAATGCCAACGATAACTGGCTATCGAATCGACCACATCCTGCGAAAGACCTCAATGTGGTACAAAGTGCTCAGAAAAAGGTAACTGTTGAGAATGTGTACACAAATTCAGAGGTGAAAAAACGTAACGTACTTATGCCGCAAAACAATAACACAAGGCCAGAAAATACTGCAGTCAAAAAGACGCCAGAAATTCATAAAGTGCTAAATAGTGGACAGAAACTGAAATCGGTTACACCCAAAATTAAATCTGGCATCAGAAGGTTCACACCAGGTTCTGCAAAGCAGAGTCATAAGAAGACTCCACTTAAGACAGTAACACAAAATCGTGATAAGGTTAGATGCGAGTTGTTTACACAGAAACCTTTGCAAGAAGAGCCACGGTGCCCACCGATAAGACCGGAGGCCCTGGTAGTCCCAGTGCCTGTTCCGGAGACTCCTTTAAACAGAAAACCGATGCCGGCGTCATATATCGCGACACCATCGTACCCTCAGGGTGTGCTTACTAATAATTCCAATAAGATCTTGTTCAAAACAACTAGTATTAAGGATAAGAAGTACATGTTTATTAAGAAGCTTGGCACTGGAGGCTCTAGTGAAGTGTACAAAGTGAGTATTGATTTTGCTGCTGTTCTATTCTTAAAGATGCAACTAGGGATGAGATATAATTGCAAAATTCACTATCAGGGCTTATTTTTTTATTTTTTTTTTATTTTTTTTTATTACATTATAGGCTAGTATTTGATCTCGATCTCACCTGATGGTAAGTGATGATGAGATCTATGATGGAGCATACTTGCCTAGGTAGGATGGCGGCAGTAGATCGGGTAGCTGATCTGACCCGCCATCCATGAATGGCAACACCGAACATCATGCCGGAACACGGCTAGGCCGCTTGGCGACATGGCTTTGTTCAGTGGGTGGTGACTAACCACGGCAGAAGCCTACCACCAGTAGAGTTGTCACCTAGTTGGCACCACCCAGGGTCACGTGTAGGGTATCTCGAGGGTATTTAATTCTCCTACGGACGAAGGTGACCACGGTGACGGAAGGTGAAGGTGGCTTACCAGTAAAAGTCCTGAAGTTGCTGACCCTGACAGTCACAACGCTATTATACTAAGGGATCGCCGACCTTCGACGCCTTATGACAAACCCCACAACGCCAAATATTGGCCATCACTATGTCGACGACTCACTGCACAAACGGGTGGTATTCTGACAGAACTGGTTGTAAAAGATAATTCAACCAATAGTGTCACCTGTACAGCGCTTTCCATATTATATTGTTTATTTTCTTGTTACTCTAGGTGTTAGAAGTGGGAACATCCTGTGAGTATGCAGTCAAGTGTGTGTACCTAGCAACTGACCACGAACTGGCGCAGGGCTACATTAATGAAGTGCGGTTGCTGCGCGAGCTGCAGAACTCTGACCGAGTCATCAGACTATTTGACTAGTGAGTAGAAAACTAATATCATATGACCGTGCTACAGGCAGAAGGATACTTTCAAATTGTAGAATTAGGGAGTAAATGGCCTTAAATTTTACGACCTAATTCATTCAGTCTGTAATGAGTGTCACTGCTTTCTGTTCGTCTGGGTTTCAATCCCAATCGTTTCAATAATTCTGGGTTTCAATCCTTATATGGTCAAACTTTGTGTGATGAGCACAAATATATGCACCCTAGTCATGGATGTATAATATCTATTAAAATATTATATGCTGGGATCTCCCCTAGTCCATTGTACGTTACACATAATACAAGCATTGTTTAGTTTGGGACTGTAAAGTTGGTTTATTTGTCTAGCGGGATTTATTTATTTGGTTCTTGTCCAATGAATGAGCCCTGAGCATTTGCCTGTCCAAGTTTAATATAATGCACACTTGAAATCATGAATGCACTTTGTTGCAGTGAATATGACCGCGTCAACCAATTTCTGCGCCTAGTGCTGGAGGTGGGCGAGACGGACCTGTCGTCTTTCTTGAAGGCGCGCAGCGGCGGCCTGCCGCCCGCGCTCGTCCTGCACTACTGGGAAGAAATGCTGCACGCCGTGAATTACATACATGAACATGGTAAGATATGTACTATTATAAGAAGAAAAGAACATACATAATGGCTCAAGCATATTTTACGATAATGTAAATTGTGTTACGTCTTGTTCATATCATAGAATACAGATGTTATAAATAAGAATTATAGTGCCAGCATGCCTCTTCTGTGACTATATTATATTAAAACTTCCTGATTGGTACACTGATTGCTTAGCGTATCAGTGACGGTACGTTATCAAAAGGCATTCTGCCGAACTGATACAAATCCTGGGTCCTAGGCCTATCTGCAACCTACCAACACTGCCAGCAACAATAGATAACTCTCGTATTATCTCAGCCGAATTCTTTACTTCTGTAATGTCCTGGTAGGGACGAAACTTTGTGTGATGAGTGCAAATGTTTGCACCTGTTTCATGGATGCTTAATATTATATACTGAGTTCGCCCTCAGTCCATTGTGCGGTACCCATAATAAAAGAGTTGCTTAGTCTGACTGTATAGTTGGTGTGATCGTCTGGCGATATATATGCTTTTCAACAAAAACAGGTGTAATTCACGCTGATTTGAAACCGGCGAACTTCCTGCTGGTGTGCGGGCGGCTAAAGCTGATCGACTTCGGCATCGCGTCGGCGATCAGCGGCGACGCGACGAGCGTGGTGCGCGCGCAGGCCACCGGCACGTACTCGTACATCAGCCCCGAGGCGCTCATGGGCGGCGCCGGTGGCTATGGCGTCGCGAACGGCGATGGAAGCGCACCCATCAAGGTGCAACTATGCTTAATAACATTCTTATCACTGACAACACACAGCCTAAACCGGCACATAAGGGGGGTCAAGTGTGTACGAAGTAAATGTTTCGATGGGACACATAATGGCTACTATAATTCTATAATTTGGTTGTGTCCGTACATGTTTTTTTTTATTACATTAGTTGGACTAGAAATTATTTTAAAAGTATTTGGAATGTATGCAATGATGTGAAAAATCGTAGAGATAACATTTTCATCAAAATCTAGTACAACCGCAAACGTGATAAGCGGTTCGTATATCACGACCACTGATGGATAGTTTTGTTGGTAGATCTCGTTCCGGTCGGACGTGTGGTCGCTGGGCTGCATCCTGTACAGCATGGTGTACGGGCGCACGCCGTTCGGCCACATCCCCAACCTGGCCAAGCTGGCCGCCATCCTCGACCCCAACCACCGGATCGACTACCCGCCTGTTGAGCGTGAGTTTATTATTCCATATTCAAAGACAGGTAGTATGCTTGCAATTCTTTAATTTTCTCTCCAATTGCCACATCATTTCGTCGCCTTATTTAAACTGCTGCTATAAACCATCATTCGTGGCCGCGAGTGTGGTTAACTGATTTTATTCTTTACGAGCATATCCGACAAACGTTGTCCTGTCCCGAATTTTTAATTTTTTCCGACTTTTTATATTTTTCTTTCGCTAAACTCGTTGAAAGGACATTAAGAAAAATTAGGTCCACCTGCTTGGCAACAAACAGCCTTTAATATTTATTTATACAGGATTAAAATAATAGATTTTGTTCCCATCAAAATGACATCTGTAATTGTAATTGTATTGTGAGCGAAATTAAAAAAAAAATACTTATATTAATTCTGACTTCACATAATGATTATAAACGCGCTAAAGAAGAGCAGTTTCGATGCTCAGTATACCCTTACTGAATCACCATGTAATATATACCTAATCCATTACGATAGACCTAAAAGACTCTTGAAGTAATAACGGAAATATCCTATTGCCACACATGATACAATAATATACACATCATCTGTATTGTATATCTAATTATATCGACATTCCACGGATATGTTCATATTTTTCCGTGTCCGGGCAGACCTCCCCCCGTCACTGATCGCAGCACTGAAGTGGTGCCTGACGTACAACGCGCGCGCGCGGCCCTCCGTGCGCGAGCTGCTGTCCATCCCGTACCTGCAGCCGGCGCGCGCGCCGCTGCCGCCGCCGCTGCTGGACAAGCTGCGCCCGCTCGTCACCCCGCAGGAGTACCGGCTGCTGCAGCGGGCGCAGGTTTAGCTTCTACATTTAAATTAAATATTGAAATCGATTCAAATAATGGGCGGTATTGTTATCACCAAATAATCGGTATTGATGACTGCATTACTTGGTGAGGTTCGCACTTCATCCTTTCTGTCTATGTATCGACTTCTAAATAATATCAATAAACATAGTCTTGATGACGTGTCTTGCTATAGATATATGTTACGTTATACGTATTTTAAGAAATAAGTAGACAGTCGTGTTTGTATAAATCTGATTTCATATTACCAAAGTATATATTTTCTATTTGTAAATTTGTAAATAAGTAGGTAAAATTATCCCAGTTTTAATTATTCTTTGACCATAATAGGTAACCTAAATTAATAGTCGATCATAGTGCATTAGTACTTGATATTTTTGTATAATTTAAATTAATTTTGTAAGTAATATGTATGATATGAATAGTAAATATAATATATTTTAACATACGCAATATAATTTACTATTAAAATAATGGACTGGTGAAAATATTTCATCGGAAAATAAACAATTAATTTGGAAATAAATATTTATTGAAAAGATTATTTGAGAATACAAAAAATAAATAGAATCTTAGCACAATGAATAATTGAATGATAAAATACGATTAATTATTCTTAAGCCTAACATTGTTGTACTAGCAAACAAATCATAGTGTTAAAATGCAATAAATCTCAACTATGAAAATCCCAAGTTTTACTTTTGAACTGAACACAAGCTGACATTGAAGTCGTAATGATTGGCAGCTTCGTATTTCTCTGCTCGCATCAGAGAAAAGGAATTCACACCCTTACTACAGATACCCGCGGGTACAGCAGCGGCTACACGAGTAGCGACGCCGGTATGGCGAGGTTACAATTCGGACGCAACGCTTGCTCGTCGCACGAACACAAGCACGATCCTCCGAACCAATAACGCACTGATATCAGTCAGCAAGCCAGTTACAATTTAATCTCTAAGCATATCGAATAGATGCCTATTTAAAAGGCATTTCTCACTCAGTCTATTTTATACTTTTGGAATATTGAAACGAAGTGCTGTAATAAAAGTAATGCAAACTAGTCGCGCGGCTTCCGCGCAGTACTCGTCACGCATAGATGAGGTGGGAGACATCACGAATTTAATTAAAAAACAACAATTTAGTTTTTTGATTTAATGCGTTAAATTAAATATAATTAGGCAGTACTACGCGAGCGGACGAGCGCAGTGCGTGCTTAGTTCTGGAAGAGCGTGCGCGTGAAGTCGATGTAGTCGAGGCCGTTGGGTATGGGCCGTTCCGATTTCGGTTCCACGAAGGGTTTCATACGCGCGACGCAGTAGTCTGCCATCTCCTTGGTGAGGTTCTGTGAATAGACAAACAAATTGTATTCAGTGTTCCAAACAAAATGGCTATGAAGACTTTTGTCCAGGCCTCTTATTAGTCTCGATCTCGGAATAAGAAATTTAAAAATATGGCCGCAGCACATTATCAGCGAATTCACGGCAAAATATCAACTACAAAACACGCAAACCTAAACAGAAACTGACTGCCACCCTATCCATTATATACCAAGAAGTTGAATTCTAATATGCAGTAAAGTAGGCTATACTTGAGATCGGCTTTGGGGCAAATTGTAAGTAATTCTATTCTATTTGGTTCTGGTTTTCTGTGGGCTTGACATTCGCCGAATTCAGCTGACAGACAGCTGGTTGCATAGAGTAGCCTGCATTAGTCTCGTGTATACTCACAGCGTACAGCTCGTCCTTGGTGACGTAGGCGCGGTCCTGGTGCGCGGTGATGGCGCGGAACGCGTTCTCTATCTCCTCGGAGGAGTGCACATTCTCAGTCTCCTTGCTTATCATGAATGCCATGTATTCCTGCAGCGACACCTGCCCGTCGCGGTTCGGGTCCACAACGTCTGGAAATTGGAGGTGTTGTTGTTATATGAGATTCCAAACGCTGTACATGCCAGTTGAGTAATATTAATAACTAGCTGCGCCCCGCGGTGTTACCAACGATTGAAAAGTTACACGGTTCCTATGGGATAGCATACAGGAAACGTGTTTAAAAAAACACGTTTCCTGTATGCTATCCCATAGGAACCGTGCATTTTTTCGGGATAAAAATTAGCTTATGTCATTTTCTGACCCCTAAACTACCACTATCTATGCAAATAATCATGTCGATCCTTTGCTCTAAGAAAAATTAAAACAAATGTATCCCACGGGATCCATACATTTTACCGGGATAAAAAGTAGCCTATGTGCTATACCAGACTATAATCTATCTCTGTGCCAAATTTCATCCAGATCCGTTCAGCCGTGCACAAGTGTGTGCCCAAGCGCACTCTTCTCTTACTCTCATAGTCCAATGGGACGGCAATCGGAGACAGATCCGCGCACGATCGATGGCTTTACGTGCTCTAGCAAATGATAATCATGGTTGAAAATGAGATTGGCCCATGAAATTCAGAAACCCCAGAGCTGCGAGCCTGGGCTGGTTTTCAAGGCGAGCGTTGTACCAACTTGCTTCACAGCTACAGGTTAGTTTTTAGTTGGTGTCGAGTAGGACCGGTACTCACTAAGTATAGCTTCGAACTCGGGGTCAGGCTGGCCCTCCTCGACCATGGGCAGGTCGTATCCGAGCGCGCGCAAACACGACTTGAACTCGTGGTGGTTGAGGCGTCCGGAGCGGTCCTTGTCGAAGTGCTTGAACATCATCGAGAACTCCTTCAGGGCGTCCTCGCTTACGCCTGTGCCAAAATACAAAATGTTATAGGATTTATGAATTTGAAAATCAAATATGAAAGCATAATGATAGGTTATAGCGTCTCCATGTTTGGCATAGACTTCCTCTAAATGAGAGGTTTATTGGTCCTACACGCTGGCCTAGGGGTGGACTTCACACACCTTTTGAGAATGGATAGATTTTTTTGTCTTCAGCTTTTAGCAAGTGAAATTAATCTTGAAAATAATATTCTTGCATGAAATCCTATTCGAACCAGCGGACGACTAAGGCCGACATAGACCAAAATGGCTGAATGTGCTTGCTACATGAAAACCTAACGCTTCTGTATTAAATAGTGATTCGCGGTAATGCCAGGTTTTCCAAGTAGTACCTAATAAATGTGGTTTAGAGTTAATTATAAAAGTGATAAGAAAATGACATACCAGAATGGTTTCTGGCCTGGATCTGCTGCTCGAGGTTGTGCTGCATGCGCATGGAGAGCTGGTCGAGCTGGTCCCACTGCTGCGCGAGCCCCACGGTGCTGTGCTCGGTGTAGCGGTTGTCCAGGATCAGGTGCTCCTCTAGAGCGGCGCCTGCGCAAACACAAATGTCTCAGTAAGGTAACAACTACATTAATCAGTTTATTGGTCAGTGGGGCCAAGCCACGATCGGTCTAACCGGTTCTTCATAGCCCTCCAAAACTCTTCTGCTTTGAACTGGACTGACATTATAATATCTATGCCAGTCTAATCTCCCGGGATGTCTAATATTTAGACTTTATTTTGTATGGAGGAAAGTGGAGACTGTGAACAGGCTTTGATCTTGAATCCAAGTTAAGATGACCAGGGCATCAAAGATTGTTTGTTCGTTGTTTGGATAAAGAAGCATTACATTGGGACGAGCAGTTGTTAAAATCTGTCAGTACGCCGGTGCTGGTGACGTACCCAATTCTTCAAGGCGTCGCAGGTCGGCGCGGCGCGCGCGCACCTCGCCGGCGCGCTGGCGCAGCGTCGCCAGCTGCTGCTCCAGCGAGCCCGTGCCCTCCATCATGGACGTGCTGTGCGGGGAATACCAACATTACCTCCTGACCGTGTCGGGTACCACTACCACCACATCGGCACACCAAGATCACATTTTATATTTCGAGATAAATAATACTCAAGCTATGACCTTGCCTAAAAACATAATCTTGATGCTATTTTATTTAACGAAATTAAAGTAAATACATTAGTTTGACGGATATTAAAACACTCATATTAAAAGTTATAGAAGAAGTTGTAAATTTTAAGTCTTTGTACATTTTTTTAATGTGTTTCGGTTATGTAAAAAAGCCAATCTCATTAATCCGCAGAATAGAATACACTGAAAACGTACATTTATGTGCGTGCATCGAACTCGGCCTGGCAAGCCTTCCTGACTAAAACCTGGCTGACACCTTACGAGCGTAGAGTGTCAACTTGGCTTAAAGACATAGGCATTATATAAGAAAAGTGTTCAATGGTATGTCCATGAAATAAAACAAGTATTGCCAAGCCGCAGAGCGCTGTTGTTATGTTTAGTATAGAGCACGCGACATTCTGTACTTTACCCGTCCCAGCCTAGCAGCCGGTACCTGTGCACCAATGGTTATATGAATAATCTTATCAATCAACTACAATTTGAATACTATAAATCCTAGCCTAGACAAAACAGGGCTCGCAGTTAAAAGACAACATGTGATATATCGATTCAGTTTTGTTCCCTATACATTTGTAAATAACGTCTTATTTTGGGCTGCGCGCGAGTCCTGTTGGTACGCTTATTTGTCCGTCAATAATAACGATGTACTGTATATATATGGTGATTCGCAATTTACCAGGGCCTAAGGTACCACCAAACCATTTAACTCATAATTTTTATTCCATTACGGAGCCAGAGTAAAATGAAACTTGTATCCACAAATTAAAGGACCGTTCCGTGAAAATGTCCCATCTCAATCCTTAACTGGACAATTAGTCACAATCAACGTTGCTACTTTAAAACTGGCTAATTGGCCGTGACCCAACAGGTACCTAGCAGATAGTTGTGGACTCACCGTGTCTCCGTGAGCCACTGGTGGAAGGTGTTGGCGTGCTTGGCGAACTCCTTGCGCAGCTTGTCGTTCTCCTCCTGGCGGTGCGCCTCCTTCGTCAGCTCCACGTCGCGCTCAGCTGTACCACAAATTTTACTTGTTTTATTTTTTTTATACCAGTTTGTGATGGCCAAAACGACAGAAGTCTTCGAGAAGGAATTAAATATAACAAAAGAATACAGAGACAATTCGTAAGCCCAGAGTTCTCTCGTGCGCTACCCCTGCCACCAAACAGACGTATAAATCGATTAATACGCAAATGGAGCATTTATCTCGCTCTTTTTCATAATTTTGATGCTGGATGAAAATCAGGCAATCGAAGTAGACAAATAATTTCAATATTGACCTAGGACAATACTAATGTATAAAACTTTCAAATTATCATTATAAAATATCCGGTCATCGCGAGGGAGCAAATGTTTTGAAACGAAGTTAAGTGACTAACCGATGATCTTGCGCAGATTCCGCCAGGTCTCCTCCAGCGCCTCCATGGTGAACCAGGTGTAGGGGTTGGCGCCCACGTTGAACGACTTGATCTGCTCGTCCAGCGCCGCCAGCGCCTCGAAGTCGCTTTGCGCGGACGACAGCGACGCCTGGTGCCATTGAATTAATAAGTAAACATTGCTGGCCAAACAACAAGCGCAAGGTACTGTGTGAAAGGATTATAAATCAAGATAGTAAAACCCTTATTTAAAAAAAAAACATTTGGAATGATGTGTTTTAACTGCTAGAATGAATTGGTGCTAGAATCAATATGATCTGCACTAGAATGACTAGTCCGAAGACAGTGCCTGATCAGAGTAAACAAGGGCTCTGTTCCGATTCGTAAGGACTCGGATCAAAACGTACGAGTGAACACGTTCCGAGCGCGCTCGTATTGTGGAAACACGGCTTGTGTTGCCATGCGAGAACACCTATCCCAGCATTTATAAATGTCGAAAAAGCTACTAAAGGTATAAATAAATACTATAGACCATATAATAGGTTCTCCAGTGAAATTTGGCTGAAAGGTATATTCCGAAACTGTTCAATTGATGATGATTCGTGATGAAGAAGTCATGTTATGTAAGTGCAGTGTGTTGACCTGGAACTGCGCGTGCGCGTCCCGCAGCGCGCGGATCTCCTCGATGGAGTTGCAGCGCACCGGGTCCGTCAGGTCCTCCTCCGCGTTCTCGAACCACGAGTTGAACGCCGACGCCTGCGCAACGAATACACATTTCAGATATATACTACTTGAATACCGCCGTATAAGCATTTCAAGCCGCCATAGTAACGAACGCTACATCTCACAGGCAAAAATATAACTCTGATAATTGCCATCTGATAAACGGCAAGTATTAAAATTAGCGTTCGTGGCCGTGGGCTATCGACCAAGTGGATACAGGCGGCAGTAATTTCAATCTTCCGACTGCTCCCATTTTAAATTTTATTTGAATTAAATTCTTTGCGATATCTAAAACAAGCGTTCCTCGGAGTCTTTTTTTAAATTCCTTAATCTGGATGCTTGCAGGAGTATCGATGGTAAGTGTGTGACGGGCTGAGTCGAAAGCGATAACAACACCGCGGCTAAGGAACCTTTTTCGTTACATAAATAATAATGATCTGATAATCGCAATACCTTCTTGGCGAAGGTGAGGTAGAGCTCCTCAATCTGGCGGAACTGGTCCTGCAGCTGCAGCAGCCGCTGCTTCCTGGCGGCCGAGTCGGCGAGCAGGCGCTGCCAGCGCGCGATCACGTCACCGTGACGCTTCACGATGGCGGGGGTCTGCTCGTGGTTGGCCGCCACCAGCTGCTCCTTGAGGGATGTGATGTTCTGGATGCCCTCGTGCTCGAATGCGGCTAGACCTGGATTTGAAAAACAATAATGTGCTTATGACTGCAGACAGAAGTGTCAATATTCACCATTCGGCTTAGTTAATGAGAACTGCTACCGTTGCTGTCAGTCCTTATCAGTGTTGATCAATCTACATCAATAACTCATCTGATCATCAGGATGATCCATACTACCAAAAATGGTAAGTTGGAAAAAAACTAATTATACCGATTTTATTGCAAGACCTCAAGACACTGAGCATTTTCTGCGTAGATCGGACCGAAAACAACAATTAAATATGAGGGTACCCCAGTTTTAATGACAGTACGACGACTAACACCTCAGTTCTCCCGTGACCATGGTTGTTGTAAAGCAGCCGAAACGTCGCGAACGTAAAGAACATAAAATAAACGCGATAATTCGCGCAAATATAAGAATTCAAAATTGGTACGGGTTCTTGAAAGTGCCCTTGGTTTTGGTAATCGTTACCAATAAGTTATAACCTATTATGCGTATGCGTATTGGGTAAGAGAGGGCGATTTCGTACTACTACCTATAAGCAGGCAACCTGCTCTATTATGCGACCATTTTCGGTAAATTCGACCTATACAACGAATACCATGGTACAAGTGTACTAACCGGCATCGAATGTGTCCTGCTTGGTGAGCAGCGTCTGCACGGTGGACAGGTCGCGGCCGAACTCGTCGGAGCGCACGTGCGTCTCCTTGTCCGCGATCCACGACTCCACCACGTCCGCCTTCCACAGCAGCTGCAGGTACAGCGAGTTGTCCACCAGCGCGGCCTTGCGCCGGGCCGCGAGGCCGGTCAGCTTCTCCAGTTTAGCCTGACAAATAAACAAAGTGTTCAGAAGGGTGGCGTTAAAACGTGACCCAGTCTATGTTGCTACATTTTGCAAGTAGCCCAGCGATGTAATGACTTTTTAACTAGCTGTCCTAACGATGTCGTATGCGTGGACTTGAATTCTGAGACTATCCTGAGAGTAACCCTTTTATTTATGGGGATAAAATATACCCTTAAAGGCTATCACTCAACAGTTTTTAATACCTCTATGACGAGGTATTTCATCATACCTAAAAGTTAAAAAGGTTTAAATTATTCATGATAGAAGCTCCTTTACATATGCGCGAATGTAGTCGTAAGAGATTGCAACGACTCGTTTTAAGAATGCTTAGAATAAGCAGCCTATCGAGTGTAGTGCGGTATGTACCTGCAGCGCCCTGATCCTGTGCGCCAGCGCCTCGGAGTGCAGGTTCCCGTCGGCCAGCAGGCGCTCGCCCTCGGCGGACAGGTCGCGCACGCGCTCGGCCCGCGCCGCCAGCTCCGCCTCCAGCGCCTCGTGCTTCTTCAGCAGCCCCTGCACCGCCGCCATGCTGTCGCCGCATTCGCCCACCACCACCAACTGCTGCTTCTCGCTGCACGACCAAAACATACGGCATGAGTAACTCTAATCAATGAAGGAGGAACCAGCTTCCAGATCCATAGGCCTAGGTAGACCTAGGTAAGTAGCCCTGTAGGCCTAACGATTTGAATTTGACAACCACAAAAATTGGAGCCACCACATTCGACGTCATTTGAGTAATTTTCCTCGTGGGGTGTCACCTGGGCAATCGACACCCTGTTAATTAGCTAAATTATTAAGCATCGTGATTACATACATCGCTAGGATAAATAGAAAATTGCCTCAATTTTGTAGACAAATGGAAAGACTAGAATGCTTATTACATTAATCCATTGCTCAAAAGTATCTCACCTGATCCAGGCTTCTTCCTCGTCGACCTTGGCTAAGAACTGCTGATAAGCCAAGGACTGGTGCAGCTTAGCACCACGCTCGGTGGCCAGGGCCTGCAGCTCGGCCCATGCGAGAGCCAGCGCCTTGAGTCTCTGCTCAATCTCGGGCACGCCGAGGTTGGACACGTCCATGAGCTTCTCGCCGGCTTCTTGCACGGCTTGGATCGCGGGCTCGTGGCTCGCTAATTCGGCCTCGAGACGCTTGTGCTTTTTGAGAAGGTTCTGCACGCCGGTGAGGTCGCGGCCGTAGTCGTCCGACGCGACCAGGAGCTTCTTCTCCCTGCGAAAAAAAAAAGGTGGTTGTGGTGGTTTTTATGTCTGAATCGTTTTCTAGAGCAATGATACGATATAATTCTTAGATGGTTGTCTATATTGTGCAATACATAGCGTCTCATTGTTGGATAGAGTATTTTATCACACTTTCTGATCCATATTACTTTTGGACACTTGAACATTTTGTGAAATGCTGAACTAATGACGAGTATTCGCACGAGTCCCGCGACTTGGCAGATAAAAGTGTGTCAATGTGTAGGTGTGAGGTAGTGAGATGTGGCAATGTGCGCACTTGATCCAGGACTCCTCGTCGGCGATGTCGCGGAAGAACTGGTGCAGCGTGTTGGCCTCGTGCAGGCGCGCGCGGCGGTGCGCGGCGAGGTTGCGCACGCGCTCGAAGCGCTCGTTGATGGCGGCGCGCCGCGACCCGATGCCGGCGCTGTCGAACTGCCCGCTCGACACCAGCGCGTCCGCCTGCACGTTCATGTCTGACAACATATTACATTATTGCATCACATATCGACTATGGACACGTTATTCAAAACTAATATTTTTTTCCAATCTTGATTATATAAACGTTGTCAGACGTCTCTAGTTCTTACCCTTGATCCTGTCCTCGTGAGCTTGGATGTCAGCCTCGACCAGCTGGTGCTTCTTCATGAGATTCTGAACGGACGCGAGGTCTTTGCCCGAGTCCTCCGATGTTAGCAAGCTTTCAACCTGTACCGAAAATTCAACCATAGTAGTAACTTGTCACAGTATTTTTTAGGCTTGCAAGTTAGAATTTTCTTACAAATATTTAAAATAACATGAATTCTAAGTGTTTTTCGTGTTACCTCCCCGAGCCAGAAGTCGAGGTCCTTGACGGCGGCGATGTACGTGCGCTGCTTGTTGGCCTCCTTCAGCTTGAGCGATTTCTCCGTAGTCTTCTGCGTGAGGAACTCCCACTGGTCCGCAATAGATGCTAAGCGAGCCTGTTTTCCAAAATTAGATTATGAGCGTTAGCACATTACGGCGGTAAGTTACGGTGCGTGCATGTCATACTAAAATGAAATTATTGCAAGTTGTCTAATTAGAAACGTCTATTAGGTACTGAAAGTCACTAATCTGTGCCCAAACATTCGCTCGCGTGACATTTGCTCCATCCTTGATCTAGGGCAGTGCTACTCAACCTTTTTTGCGTGGTGTCGCTGATCGCAAAAAAAAAGGTAACGATTTCTTAAGTTTTCGCCACTGTTTGTTAAAAATTGAATTGAAAGTAACATCAAATGGGCCAACCACGAAAGCCCAGCGGGTCGCAGGTTGAGTATAGCCGATCTAGGGTATAAAAAAATATTCGTTCAAACACACATTTGATCGAGAATCTCAAAGAGTCATGTCCGTCTTTGCTGACCATGCGTATGTAGAATGCGGCAAGTGTTGTGTACATACCTGCACGGCGTCCTCGCTGCCGCTGCACTGGCCGCGCTGCACGAGGTTGCCGCCCATGGCCAGCACGGACTGGATGCGCTCCGCGTTGGCCGCCAGCTCCGCCTCGAACGCCTGGTGCTTCTGGTGCTTCGACTGGATGTTGGCGGGGTCCTATATCACAACACACATAATAAGTTTTAATAAGTTTCAGAATGAAACATGATTTAGGAAATATTAGGTTTACTCGCTTGATCTTCAATTAACAAAGTAGGCATTATGTTATTTTAGGGCAAAACCTAATGTATTGTAAAATACGGTGCGCTTGTTTAAGAAAAAAACGAATTAGTGCAATGAATCTAAAAACAAGCGTTCAAAGAACTCGTGTCAGTTTGTTTTTTACACGCATTATTAAAATACCATAAGACCTATTTAAACGGAATTTTCACTATTTCATAGTTTAAAATTCGACATATTATATCATCAGCATGTGACCATTAGATATAGAGTAAAAGAGCAGAAGCAATAATTGCGAGGTCAGCGCCACGAGCAAAAGCTAGTCTTACGCACACTACCACATTTATACAGTAGTTAGGCCGAGCTTATTCAATTGAGGAGTTGATAAAGGATGTTATTTGGATGCACACCTTGTAACTCTCCTCGGTCGCCAGTTGCAGTTTCTCAGCGATCCAGTTCTCCATCTCGTCGGCGTCGCGGGAGAACTGCTGTAGAGTTTGTTCGTCACCCAATCTGGGGGATAATAATAACGCCATGAAATTAATTACGATGCGACGATATGCTTACCAAGACACATGCGCGATAGAATTTTATAGAATTGTTATTATTTGGAATGTCGGATCATTCTTTGACTAGTATAGCAATAATAAGCTAATATTAAAAATCAACATACATAAATATAAGGTGGTACAATAATGGTGTAAAATATTTTAACAGGGCCTCAGCAGGGGTAGCTTAAAAAGATAACAACCAAAGAAATAAATCAAATTATAAGAAGAGAGATCAAAGTTGTCATTTGTTACAAAAAAATAACATCATTTACACAATAATTATTTTATACGTCAACTTGATCCATATAACTTACTGATTAAGCTTTTAAAAATATTTTACACTGTTTTTGTTAAATCTTATATACACATTATTGTAAGTTTTGTATAGCGTGTAAGCGGGGTGTGTACACACCGGGAGCGTTTCTCGATGAGCGCCTCCTTGAGGTGGCGCCAGCGGTCGAGCACCTGCTGCCGCTTGTCGTCGATGGCGTCGGCCGCGTAGTGCTGCGACGCCGTCAGCTGGTCCGCCAGCGTGTGCAGCTGCGCTATCTTCTCCTCCTAAACAATAATCATATTATATTAGCACAAGCAAGGAGGAACATCTAAATAGTTATCGCAATGTGAAAATTCGCATAAATCTTTGCCTGCATTTTGTAAAATGCATTTAAAGGACTTCACACCACGGACCAACTGTGGCCTAAGTCTGTTAACACAATCGATTAATAATCGAACAGCAACCGCATAGTAACTGTCACTTTTGACAGCTATCCCATACAATATCTGTCAAAAGTGACAGTCACTATGCGGTTGCTGTTCGATTATGAAACGATTGTGTTGGCAGACTTGGGGCCCTGATAATGTATGTTGACGTTAAACTTACGGCCTGACTCGTATGCGGTACATCCTTAGTACCCATTACTACACGTAAGATCTTAAAATGGGTACTATAGTTTATCCTACTTTTAACTACACCAAGTCAAGGGAGCGATGTACTACTTACATGCGCATTGATCGCCTTGTCGAAGTCCTCGTGCTTCTTGATAAGCTGTTCGACATTGTCGGGCTGCGCGGCGTCGGGCTGGTCGCGCACGGCGGGCGCCAGGAAGGCCTCGCGCGCGCCCATCCAGCCTTCAGCCTGCTCGCAGTCGCGGTAGAACAACTGCAGTTCCAGATTCTGGTCCAACTTCATGCGACGGCCGATCCACGCCCTGAGATAATAATAGCGAATGTCTTTAAAATTATGCACCTAATTATATTCGAAAAATATTTATCATTATAACAAATAACCTATTAGACGAATTGTCCAGATAGGTCACGCAACTATAATAAAACTAATGTGCTTAGAGTAGTCTGGGAAAAGTCTGTTTAAAAAACAAAAGTCATAAAATTACATCTGTTCCGACTTAACCGACTTCAAAAAACGGATGAGGTTCTCAATGTTGTTGTATTTGTTTTTAAGTTCTTAAAATCATTTTTTTTAAAATCGGCCTATAAAATAACAAACGAATGTCAACAGTAGTTGTGCCGGATTTGCCATAAGCAGTGTGATATTAACTGGACCATAGTGATACTATCAAAAACAAATACGATGCAATTGTAATTTAATTGCGAGTCAACTGCTTCACCAGACTTGGGCGCCGATACCAGAGAAGGAAGACATATATTCAAAGAAGTTTTTGGAATAGTTGGACATAGACCTCGAAACCTTACATCACCGGATTGTTTGCGTGTGGTGGTGACTTACTTCTCCAGCTCCTGTCTGGCGTCGCTCATGTTGTTCAGCTTCTCCTGTATGTCCACGCTGGCGTAGTGCCCGCCCTGCAGCAGCTGCTGGCCGAACAGCTCCAGCGCTTGGAACGTGCCCGCGCGCGCGTCCATCTCGGTGCGGTGTTCCTGGACGTGCAACATTATACATAAATCACGGTGTTCTTGAGACATTTGCGACCTTTGTCGTATGCATACATTTAAGTGAAAACTCATATCTTGATTGGGTCGGAACATTGTTCGCGTTAGTACATTTGGGTCGCGTATTATATACTTTTTAACCGACTTCAAAAAGGACGAGGTTGCTCAATTCGGAATTTTTTTTCGAACACACATTCGGTATAAACTCTATTGGCACTCTGTGGACTGTGACATCAAATTCACAAAGATTTCTGTTGTAAGTGAAATATAAGGTATAGATTGTTATAAAATAGATATCGATTAATATATAAATAAAGTATAATAAAACCACAAACACACTGAAACACTAACAAACTGAAGACATTATGGGAAATCACACGAAAAAATATTAATATGTACAATCATCTTCAAAAGTAAAAGAATCAAATACAACAAGTTATGCACGCACTGCATTTTATACAACTTACAATGCTACACAACATTATAAAGTTTTAAACCCAAATTTATAGAAGTTTTAATCAATTTACAGGCATGTTTCAGAAAAAAAGTATTCTGCAAATGGACAAAAGCTTTCTACAAATATTGGGGGTTAAATTCTCAAAAATCACTTTCGAAGGAGACTATTAATTCACAACATTTAAACCCCGTAAAATAAATACACACAAGTCGATCATTAAAACAGTTAATAAACGTGATTTTTAATCGTTATTCTCTTTACTGTTATTGGTTAATACTTTAAAGGGTCCACCCTCTCCTTGTCTACCTACTTAGTAGTTTTAACCGCCGCATATAAACAGCACATTAAGTGTAGTGGCACTGTGAACTTCGTATTATTGCATACTGGGTGTGTATTACGTCCTCGCAAGACCTCCGACGCACGATTGCTACTTGTACGTTGCTTACTGAATTAAATGAGCGATCCTCGTTTTCGTATTGCTCGTTATTGGCTCGAAACGAGCAATTGACGTAGATTCAGCGATGCTTTCATGATCAAAAATGTTTATTTTTTATTTCCTCGTCAAATAAACTTAATTTTAACTACACACAATTAATAATTCAGATGTAAGCGTTCTCATTAGCATCATATGTGCAATTGAGAGATTTCTCATGTGAATAGCATGAAAATTTAGAATTATAGAGCAATACTAGAAAATATCGCGCGTCTGTTAGGATTGCGAGAACTCGTACAATAGTAGTAGTTAGGCGGGGGCACACATGCGTGCAATGCGTCTGACCTGCGGCATTACGCCGTACCGCGCGTCTATCTCCAAGCGCTGACTCTAGAAATACACTCACGGTGGGTTACTTCTTCTTGAACCGATGGTTTAAAAGATCAATATAATATTCCATTAATTTTAAGCAAGTTTTTCATTCAAACAGATCAAATTGATGTCAATATGCTACTTTTAATCAAAAATTTGAAGTTACTATAGTTTTTTTGTTAAATTAATTTAATATTGACTAGATATAGGACATTACAAAACAAAAATGAGATAAAGACAAATAAATAATTCGCTAAATTTTCTTGCGGGATCTGCAGACCACTCGGGTATATCGTAAACACACTATGATTGACTATGAAACTTCTACATATATGAGATAATCACATCCAAGTCACAAAATGTAATGAACAATGTCGTCATTAGTCACTTCGGGTTTCAGATAGTATGGTTTTTTACAAGTATAACATGTGAGATGGTCAATGAACACGTACCTGGTGTCGTTCCAGGAGTGCCTCGGCGCCGGTGACGTCGTTGGCGAGCTCTTCCGAGCTCACCAGCGCACTCATCGAGTTGATCCATGCCATCAGGTCGCGGTAGTCCGACAAGAATCTGGGTAACAAGGGTTTTTGTAATAAAACCTTTACAAAAAGGCGGTTCCGACACAGTTTTGCTTGGCACTCAAGTTTCACATTAGGCTTATTAGAATTAAACCTTTTTTTTGCCACGGCTATTAGTAGAACATGTGATAAAAATTGAGCATTGACATCTGAATCATCTCTGTTGGAGCCTTCGAGGTGGGTTTCGGAGGGTATACACGCATGGACAAACACTGAGGACATCTTGGTCTATTGGTTTGAACTTAAGGCGCTCGGCTCACTGCACCGGGAGGTTGCAATTTCGATAACCAACATGGTAAATTTTGAAAATGACTTACTCGTAATTTACCCTGGTCTGGGTGTTACTTGGACCGCCACCAGTCCTTTGTATTTATACACTATGCTGTACTATGTTTAGTATGGTGACAATTGGTTGGTCGTATGGCGACATTTATTCCGCAATACAAGTTGGTAAAACGCAAAGAACTTGGGTAATCTTTTGCAGTCATTCAAAACTTGAACAGGTGTCTGCCATGGTGTTCAGGTGTATTACCTCTGCAGGTCATAGGAGTCGAGCAGCTTCTCCTTCCTGGCGTTGGCGCGGCCTTGCAGCTGCTGCCACGCCTCGTTGATCTCGCGTTGCTTGCTGTAAGTCGCGTCGGCGGAGTCACCGTGCGTCGACATGAGCCGGTTCGCGGTGTCGTCCAGCTGACCGATCTTGTCGCCGAGGGCGGCCAGGTCACGCTCCAGGCCCTCGTGTTTACCTGCCAATAAAAACATAAATATTGACGACTGCATGGCCTAGTGGTTTGAGTGTAAGCCAGTGCACGGAGTTGGTTACGGTTATAATTATAGCGCTGTAGCCGAAGCGTACCCAGCTCCGCTTGCAGAACTAATTTCGTAAAAAATAATAATTGTGGCAACATTTTTTCTCGGTGACGATAAAATGGCGTTTTGTGCAACCAGGACTGATTGAATTTATAGAAATTTCCCTTGCTCTGAGTATTACTGGATCTCCCAGATTCATCCTTAGCTTGCAAATATCTACGACTGCAGAGAAATATATAATATAATTATATAATAAAGTTTAAATGATGACATTTATTTGAACATCAAGGGGTTTAAGTTGAAATAAGTGCACTCACGCTGCAGCGTCTGTACAGAGCGCAGGTCCTTGCCGAGGTCGTCGGAGGCGAGCGCGGCCTCCTTCTCAGCGATCCAGTCCTTGGTCTCGTCCACGTCGCGGTGGAAGCGCTGCACCTCGTGCGCCGAGCCCAGCTGCGCGGCGCGCTCCGCGGTCAGCTGCTGCAGCGACGTCCACTTCGAGTTCAGCTCCTGGGAACATACATCAGGGAACCGTGTAGACGAAAACATATTCAGCACTCAACTATATGACCGCGCTCTCTGTACATATTTTTTGCTATAGCCCTAAAACCATTACACACATACATATATGCTTGAACACCCTCAAATAAGCCCATTCAAATAATGTCCATCATCAAACATTAAGGCTCTTTTAAAAACCTAAAAATGAAATTTGACACATAAGAAACGTAGGAAATTAGTTTGACCTCATCTTTATGAAGGCTTGGAACTAACGTTTACACACTTTGCTTCTTAGACGTCATAATCATAATGGTTTCAATTTCCCGGGAATTCTACCTTATGCGACTAATAGCTAAGCACTTATGGTAGTAATAATAATAAGTTACGTCAATAGTCTTACCTGCATTTGCGTCTTGATCTTGAGCGCGGCCTCCGTCTGTCCGACGGTCATCAGTTGCACGGCGATCTCGTTCATCTCGGCGAGGCGCACCTCGTTGGCGCGCAGATCGTTCTGGAAGTCGTCGAACTTCTTCTGCATCACCTCCACTTGTTCCAGGTCCTCGCCCACGTCCTGCACTTGCGCGTGCATCTCCTGGGAGAGTTACAATAAATATTACAGATCTAAACAGAAAGTTTGCTTGTAAATATATCATCCGACCTCCTACGTGCTTCGGCGGGAACGGTAAGCTGTCGGTCTCGGTTGTAAATCTAATATCTTTGAAAGTCGTTTCGGGAATGACACATTTTGACTAATGACCTTATCGTTAGGTTACCGGTAGTGCCACTTGTTAGGTCTCGGAGGTCAGATGGCAATCGCTCCGTGTAAATACAGGATTGACTGAAAAAAAGCTGAGAGAGAATCTAAAAAGATGATCATAATATACAAACAAAGTCAACATACCTTATCCTTGATCCACGTGGCGAGCTCGGCGGCCTCGCGCACGAGAACGTACGCCTTGACGGTCTCGTTGAGCTTGTTCTGGCGTTCGCGAGCCATCCCCAGCAAGTTGTCATACTGACCCTCAATCTACGCGACAAAAGAAAACAAATCTTCATATGACGATCCAAGGCCTGCATTAGTTTAGGAATGCTCATAAAGGTACCATTTGACTGTCGATCGCTAGGGTCCCTAACAATTGGCATGTCAATCAATGATTAGCCAGTTTGCCTATTGACATGCCAATTCGAATAGACTCTACCGTTCAAGCGAAATCGTGCTATTTATAGTGTCTTAAGGCTGATTTCCAGACAAGCCGATGCGGCGCATAGCTGCTCGGCATTGACATTTTTTGAGCTGTTTAACACTGACAGATCTATATAATTTGAAAAGTCTACATATCAATTTTGTATTCCAATAACATTAGCGCCGACGCGTGCTTGTAAAATTATCATTACGGATTTGTGTGCCAAAAGGATTAGGAATCATTTACACTACAATATTGGGTTTCTCACCTACTGGCCCACTACAGCTTTCGTTATAAGATTATGTAAATATACCTGGTTCTGCCTTGCAGCGATGGAGCTGGAGTCAGCGAGGTTCTGCTGCGACGAGGACAAGCCTGCTTCAATCTTTTTGACATAGGCGGCGGGCACGAAGCCTTGACGGTCGTTCACCTCCACCTTCCACCAGTCCTGGTCAGATAACGGTGGAAATTAGTACTTATGAAGACGTACTTACGAACTATTGTTATATTAGGCTTGGATTTTTTTACCTGGCTTTATCTAAACCGGACATTAGAGAGGCAAACATAAAAGACGAAAGGACCCTAGTGGTGGGTCGACCTACACTGTGCTACATTCTGGCTCGAGGTCGGTACTCTTGAACTATTCTGTCCCAACGGCCATTGGTCCTATACCCTGCTACTAAAACTTTGCAATTCTTAATTAAATAAAAAAATTGAGAACTGGTAATGTTATTGAGTCAGGGTTATTTTTATAATAGTCGAATGGAATTTGCATCTTAATAAAAGCTTAGTACTTTTTAAAAGTCTTGTAATGGTGTAAGTTCTGACCTTATTGTTGGAGTTGAGTAGGGTGAGCACGTCCCCGCGCTTCATGGAGACCTCGCGCGGCGACTTCTCGGCGTAGTCGTACAGCGCCACCACGCACTCCTTGCCCGACACGTCCACCACCGGCGACTCCTGTTGCTGTACACACAACATATACACATCAATCTATGTACTATTGTTATGTCTATGTACACAAGTAGTAAAAAACTGACCCTTATGAATCACTTTGTTGTCTGTCCCTCTGTCAAGACCATTCACACTTTGACGTCGAGAGGAATCTACTTGTTACCCAATAAAATAATTAAGATAATCCTATGTAGTGGTCACTATAATGAACCAGCCTTTTAGGCTTTATCGCTCTGCTGATGCCTGTTGAAATCTATGAAGGTTGGAATGAATTTGTGGAATGTGAATTTGTGGATTTTACCATTTCTATTAAGAATTGTTATTGAGCTGTTCCACCTTACACATTCCAACATTCACACATTACACTCAGAATATATTACCCGTTTTCTTAAGCTTCTCTGATATATGGAGTGAATTTGAGACCTTCCCGTGAGTAAAATAAAATGTCAAGTTGCAATTATTGTTTAAATGGACATACTTTTATAAATTATATTTTCACAGGTACTACTTACCCTACAAGCGTCCGCCTGTTCCCTCAGCGACTTGATAGTGTTACCGAAGGCCTCCAAGTCGGACAGCAAGGCCTCGTGTTTCTTCAGCAGCGCCTCGGACGAGTCCTCGTCCTTGCCGTAGTCCTGAGTGTTGGCCATGGGCTCCTTCTCGCGCATCCACGACTCCGCTTCGTTGGCGTCCGCGAAGTACTGCTGCGCTTGGAGTGAGTCTTCCAAGTCTTGTTTGCGCTGTGTACAAGTTCGATATGTTTAATTTATAAAAATAATTCTCGCACTGCTGGTCATAAGGCTCTGTTTTGAACTGTGGGAGGGTAATATTACAATACTCCATGCGCGATATATCTTTTGCAGTGCAAAAATGTTTCCGCACCAAGTGATGTGGCTAGAATTACAATGTATGTAAGTACCTGCAGCGCCTTCTCCTGCAGCTGGGTCCACTGCTGGTGCAGCAGGTGCAGGCGCGCGGCGATGTCGTCGGCGGCGAAGTGTCCGGCCGCCTGCAGCGCGCCGCCGGCCGCCCGCACGGCCTCCACGCGCGCCTCGTGCTGCGCCATCTCGCCCATCACCGCCTGGTGCTTCTTCATCAGGTTCTGCACGCCGATCAGGTCGCGACCTGTACCGACAAAAAACACCGTATCGACACCGAACAGAATTGCTATGAATGGTCACAACTTAACACCGCTTCGGAATGTAGGGAAAGTTCGGAAGGTTCTACTGAGAAAAGCTGACACAAGAATATATTTTTTCAAACTAGCTTACATTCATGAGATAAACATCGTTTGGTTAGGAATAACGAATGCATAGCAGTCTTAATAACTATAAACAATACTACACAACGAATGTTTTACGCGTCAGATGATTCCTATTTATTTATCTAAAATCTATAACATTATTGTTACGTTGGTAAACGTGATTGTTATAATAAGAAATTTTTGTTACCTAAAATAAAATGGACAACAAATTAGAAAGAAAAGAAAACAATACAAACATAAACGAATTTAAGTAACCCACAACTCATATGAACTAATGAATACAAGAAACGCTACACAAAATATATTAGCCTATGTCATTTTCTGACCCCTAAACTACCACTACCTATGCAAAAAATCATGTTGATCCTTTGCTCTATGAAAAATTCAAACAAATCTATCCTACGGGAACCATACATTTTACCGGGATAAAAAGTCTATGTGCTATTCCACTATAGTCTAAGGTTGTTATAGGTTAATTTCAGAATATTATTAAGTTCACTGACCTCTGTTGGTGGAGGCGATGATAGGCTCCTTCTCCCTGATCCAGGCGGCCTCGTCGTCGAGGTCGCGGAACAGCTGCTGAGCCTGCAGCGAGTCGAGCAGGCGCCGCTTGCGGATCGCCATCGGCTTGTCCAGCGCGGAGTAGCGCGTGACGAGCCCGTCCTGTGTGACGAGTACTACTTTATTAAGCAAGTTCAAAGCTATGGGAGGTTCTCAAATATCACTAAGCACTCATTAGTGTGCCGTAATATCAGGATGCATAGTTAACTAGCATTGTAGTAAACTCTTTAGGTGGAATATTACTATATTGACGGATTTTTATACACAAGTATATAGTACTAGCTTATACCCACCCGCGGTTGCGCCCGCGCAACCATCGATTTTGTTCTGTACTACTGTACACAGGAACTACGGAGGAATGCAATGATAACTTCTTCCAGAAAGTATGCTGTGACTGTCATACGTACACCTTATTTTTGCTCACTTGGGGAATTTAGTAAACAAACTTGCCACGTCTTTTTATTAATTGTCATGTCATGTCATTCAAGTATTAAAAGATGTTTTAATATTTTTTTTTGACCTATTTCCGTTTGGGGTACTAGGAATTGTATTTTCTAAACAAGCATTTAAAACCATTATCATTAAACCGATCTACTAAGATCGTTTACTAAATTCCCCAAGTAAGGAAAAATAAGGTTTATTTATGAAGATTGAGGCGGGGTCATTGGTCACGGCCACCAGCTGCTTGCATCCTCATCGCTTCTTACACATCTGTGCGTCCTCCTTGCTCGTATACGATAGCTACAATGGTGTTGCACGTACCCGCTTGGTCTTGATGTTGTCGGCGTCGAAGTGTCCGCGCTCGATGAACTGCTCGGCCTGCGCGCGGATCGCGTCGATGCGCTCGGCGTGCGAGCTCACGTCCGCCTCCAGCAGCGCGTGCTTCTTCTGCAGGTTCTGCACGCTCGTCAAGTCCTAAGCGGAATAACGTACAGATGTTACAATAAATTACAGAAAAAAAATACCAATAAAAGGTTACACATTGCTCGTAGGAAACATTTCATTTTCGCAATTTTTATACCCATCTGAAGGTGGAATTAGATTAAGGCTAAGCGTATCTTGGGGCGCTGGCGACTGAGCTCAGCGCAAATGTTTATAACGTATAAAGAAGTTACGATCTGCATATGCTATGAAGACGTCGCGTGAGACTTTCCTGCTCTACGACGCGTTTTGGGGCCGGCACTGATTTTCGGCAATATTTTACTTTAAATGTGTTTAAAATTCCTATATAAGACCACGTTAGGTAGGAAATGAAGGTCGTCCAAGAAGCCGTTCCACTCACCTTGCCGTAGTCCTCGCTGAGCAGCTGGCCCTCGACCTCGGAGAGCCAGAGCTCGATGTCCTCGACGGAGCGGTTGTACTGCTGCTGCGCGGCCGCCTCCTGCAGCTTGCTGCCCTTCAGCTCCGACGCCAGCACCAGCTTCTCCCAGAGACCGCCCAGCTCGCCCACACGGGACTCGATTTGAGCTGGAGGTGGATATGAGAGTCAGAAAGGAAACTGAATAGGCATACTATTTTTATTTACATCAAGATGGTGACAATTTCTATTTCATAAATCAGAAAGTCTATTGAAACTGCTCATAACCTAAACGCTCAGTAATAGCAACCGTGGGTGCGGTTCGTGGGCCGTACTGCAATGCTTATAGAGATTAGTTTCGTGTAGCATACATGATGATAACTTGCGGATGATCGCATCACGGCTATCCAAGTGTATGGACTCTGACATCTTGATGTTTAATGGCCACCAAACAATTTATGAGTCAACCCACGAAAACAAAATTTAAAAAGTTCCAAAATCTCTGTCAATCTGATAATTAGTGGACCTAATGCCCATTGAAATAGATCCCCTTTCCCAGTGTACATACGTTGGGCAAAGTGTTCCTGGTCGAGCAGCTTGCTGCCGGTGACGTTGATGTCATCGATGCGAGGCTTGTTCGCCTGCAGCTCCTGCTCGAAGTTCTGGTGCTTCTGCACCTTGCCGTTCAGGTTGGTCGGGTCCAGGTACGAGTCGTCCGTAGCGAACTTCAGCTTCTCGTTGATCCAACCTAGGGGAGAGATGCAGCAACGGTATTGTATTGAACATTAGCGGTTCGTTTCAGAAACCTTTTTGTACGTTTCTGTAGGCGTTATGGTTCTGGAGACTTCCCTATGAGTTACGTGGTATTTGCCTTACGTTTACCTAACAAGGACGAATTCTGTTGGGTACGCTAAGATTTCCATGAATTCACATTTAAATAAATAATGGCTTAGATTGTTGCAGCCCCTGTTGGTAAGCCAGTTCTTGATGTGGTCCAATTCGTCCCGCCGAAAGGTCTGCCGCGATATGATTAGTTAGATATGGGACACAATTGGTCGTAATTTTAGCCCTATAATTGCTTGCCTTGCAGTACATTGGATGATGGAGTGAGATGGTGAGAGTCGCGATTAGAATGATGTAGTCGAATCGATTCATGACCATATTTAGTACCGAAAATTAGAACATCACATAGAAAGAAGAAGTGGAACTAGAAGAAATATTCAATGGATATTTACCCTTGGTCTCGTCGCAGTCGCGCTCGAACTGCTGGTATTTGTAAGCGTCTTCGAGCAGAGCGCGGCGCTGGCTGGACTTCTCCAGCAGGGCGGCGCGGCGCTCCAGCAACTGTTTACCACAAATGCTCTCATTACAGAAAGTATTGCTGGCTAACCACTGGCTAGATATGGCACTCCTTAAAAAATGAGGCTATAGTCAAAGCTTTTACCTACTTCAATGTTGGAATAATAATGTCATGCAAACCTAGGAGCCCTAATAGACAAGAATCTTTAGAGTTCTCCATCCCCTAAAACGGGTTGCTTTGCTATTTATTTCGGCCACTTGCTGTTTTTGCGGGGCTCTAAGGTTAATATAATATTCTAAACAGTACACAGTATGCTGACCGCTGTCTAGTAAATTTGAGGTCTTAAAAGTATTTAGTCTTTTTCAATAAAAAATTTCATGTTTATAAAACAAAATTATGACGTCACTTCGCTTCACCCATTACCCGTGGATCTCAAAAATATCTGAAAACCTTGCCATTGGTTAAAATGAAACATCTAACCAGCTTTATTTTGTACAAATACATCGTCATCGTCAAAAACATTGCTCAAGACCCGTTTTGGGGTCGAGTCACCTTCGTCCGTAGGAGAATTAAGTACCCTCGAGATACCCTACACGTGACCCTGGGTGGTGCCAACCAGGTGACAACTCTACTGGTGGTAGGCTTCGGCCGTGGCTAGTCACCACCCACTGAACAAAGCCATGTCGCCAAGCGGCCTAGCCGTGTTCCGGCATGATGTTCGGTGTTGCCATTCATGGATGGCGGGTCAGATCAGTTGCGTCTCGATCTACTGCCGCCTTCCTACCTAGGCAAGTATGCTCCATCATAGATCTCATCGTCACTTACCATCAGGTGAGATTGAGATCAAATACTTGCCTATAATGTAATAAAAAAAAAAAAAAAAAAAGACCCAACCGCTGTTAGAAATTACATATCTAATTTCTCTAAAAAAGGACAAGGAACTCCATGATTAGTTTTTTAATCAAGAGCGTTATAACAATTGCTTAGAGTCTGTCTGAAGAATGCCGTAGTCGGTATGTGCACTGACCATCTCTCGCCTCTGCGCGACGTCGTCGGCGGCGTAGTGCTGGCCCTCGATGAGCTTGGACGCGAACTCGTCCAGCGCCTTGATCTTCTCCTCCTGCGCCACCAGAGACTTCTCGAAGTCCTCGTGTTTCTTGAGCAGAGCTTCCACGGAGTCCAGCGAGTCGCCCACGTCCTCGTTCGCGAGGAAAGCCTAAAGACAATTCAGTTTAATGTATATTTACAAAAATAAAACAATGAGAGCAGATCTAGTAGTCCCGTTAGCTCCTTAAACTAAGCCGAGTGCTAAAAATGGGCTCACGTCAAGTTTAATAGCCAGGGGTAATCGATCCCGGAACCTTTCGGTTGCGAAGACAGTGCCTCTAATCATATTGGCTATGAACAGGCTTCACTACTGCATAACAGAGACGGGAGCTGATACCATACTATTCTCTATGCAGTTTAGGTCAATGCCCCTGTCCCATGACCGCAGTTGAGTAAAGTTAATGTTAAAAAGATAACTTGTGGCGCATCCAACAGTCGTAGCTGGGTTCAATGTTCTGTATTGTTATCTCAAAACGAATGCAGTATGGTGCAAATATGTTAATGTCTTGTGTCCCACATACCTCCTGCTTGTGCATCCAGGCGTCAGCCTGCTCGGTGTCGCGGTAGAAGAGCTGCAGGTCCATGCACTGCAGGTAGAGCACGCGGCGCTGCTCCCACAGCTGCTGCAGCGCGCCGCTCTCGCGCTCCAGGTTCTCCAGCGCCGACGACACCTCGCCCGACGCGCGGTGCCCGCTCTCAACCAGCGCTTGACCCGCTGCAGCGCACGAGTGGATCACGTCCGACCGGGCGTCCATCTCGCCCTGCGAATGGTGCACACTTTATGAGTCATTGTTGAATATTCATAATAGCTTCTGCCCGCGGCTCCACCCGCTATACCTAGATGAAACATAGTATAATGTATCGTATGCAGCGGCGATAATGTATCTTTGTATTTGTAAAATATTTTTCGGAATCAGATCTACCATACATTCAAACTAACAAACGTTTTAAAGCTAATAGAGACCAAGATTCCTTACACAATAAGTAAAAAAACATTTCCCTTTAAATCCTAAAAAGATAATTGTTCGGTCAGGCTACTTGTACTTGCTACTTGTGAAAATTTTACAGCCCAAATAATTAAGAAACGACCAATCACCCGACTGTTAAAATTTGTTTTACTAAAGGTACAAAAGTATTAGTATTATTATTTATTTAGTATTTATTGTCATAGTGGTATTTAGCTTTATTCCTCGAGGTTAGGTTTCGGGATATGACATCATTTCACAAATGGACTTCTATTGTTTCGAAGTGTAATCATTGTAACGTTCCTACTACACCTGCGCCTAATGCCGTTAATGAATGCGCTAATTAACGGCGCTACCCACAAGTGTGGGTCGGACGTAAGAATAAGCGGGGTGACCGCCGGCGTACCTTGTGCTCCTGATGCTTCTCCAGCAGCGCCTCGGCGCCGGGCACGTCCTTGGCGAGGTCGTCGGCGGCGATGAGGGCGCGGATGTCGCTCACCCACGAGATCAGGTCGCGGTAGTCCGCCAGGAAGCGGTGCAGCGCGTGCGACGACTCCAGCTCCGACCGACGCTCCTGGTTACATCACACAACGCAATACTTATAAGCATTCAGTACACGCAACCAAAGTAGTACTGAGATAGATACGTTGTCAGTTCAATGTTATTGCTACAGCTAAGTTAACTTAAACGTGTATAGTAGATGCTAATACTTGTAGCAGACGGGGGCCCAATACAAAACGCTGTACTCTCAAATTATAATAATAATACCAGCCCTTTTTTATGTCCCACTGTTGGTCACGGGCTATATTCCAGGCCATAGTCCACCACGCTGGCCCAGTGCGTGTTGGCGGACTTCACACGTCTTTTCGAGGAGTTCTCTCAGACATGCAGGTTTCCTCGCGATGTTTTCCTTCACCGTTTAGCAAGTGATAATCATGGTTGAAAATGATCTTCGCACATGAAATCCAGAAATCCCAGAGATGCAAGCCGGGGTCTGAACCTGCGATCCTCGTTACCGAGGCAAGTTTTCTACAAACTTGGCTATCACTGTACTATGCACTCTCAAATTAAATCACTGATAATGTTATCGACGTAATACAAAAGTTGCGTTTGCGTAAGACCTATAGATGCAATCGAGAGCGTTATGTTGACAATGTTTTCACCACCATTTACTGTAGCGATATTTTTGTTCGAGTTAGTATAATGTATCCTCCCACGTACCTTGGCTTTCTGCACGAGCTTCTGCCAGGCGAGGGTGATTTCGTCGCGCTTGCCGTGTATGGTGGTCGCGTGGTCGGCGTGGATGGCCGCCAGCCGCGCCGCCTCGCCGTCCAGCGTCGACACCTTGTCCTCCAGAGCTGCGAGGTCACGTTCTACACCCTCGTGTTTACGCTGCACGAAAAAAAACATTACTTTTTGACAATACCACAAGTAGGTAAATAGACTTCCTGAAGAAGCTTAATTGGATGGCTGATGTAGCCAGCTAACCTATACACGCAAAATAGATAAAATAGTGGCATCACATATTGGTTTATGGTAACTGACCTAATGGAACAAGCCCCTAAAGAAACAAGTATTTGCAATACACCAACCGTAACTTAAACTTCCCTCTAACAATTTCTATCAATATGAAGATCTGCAGCCCATAGCTATAAACATACAATTTCCTTGCCGTCACCCACAATGAGATTGGGACTAGTGCTATCATAAGCCGGCGCCACACGGGGCGTCAAAGTCTCAATAAAAATTACTGCAGAATCTATATAGTATTATAATATTATAACCTGCAGTGTCTGCACAGTGGCCAGATCGCGTCCGTAGTCATCAGAGCCAAGGACCACGTCCTTCTCCGAGATCCAGGCGATGGTCTCGTCGGCGTCGCGGTTGAACCGCTGGATCTCGTGCGCGCCGAACAGACGCTCCTGACGCATCAGCGCCATCTGACGCAGACGCTGCCACGCCTCGTTCAGCTCCTGATTGGGGGAAAACAGTCGTTGGCTTACGGAATCATTTTTTATTAATTTATAATTAAATTAAAAATAAAATGTGTTTATTGCGGATATGTCCACTTGGAACTAATAAAAAAAATGTCTTATTGAAATAGGTTACCCAAAAACTCTAATATTTGAGAAAAGTCGGATGATCCCTGAGAAGTTGCCCATGGGATAAGCCAGCAGGCGCATGGCTACTAAAATAAATGACGGTTTTAGCCACTCAATCATAGCTGAACTTGTGCATTCATATAGTTATTCGATCTTAAAACTTTATAAATTGATATTTAAATCCATCCTCTTAATTCTCAAGTACGAGTCCCCAAAGAGCTGCAGGACACTGGGGATGCAGTACTGCTGCGCGCCACCATGTCATTCTGTAACCCGTCGTACTAAGCACGTTTAACTTACATCCTTCCTCTTAACAATGGTCTCTCTCTCGGGGTGACCCTCGAGCACCAGTCTCTCGGCGAGCTGGTTGACCTCGGTGACGCGGTACTCCTGCGCCGCCATGTCCTTCTGGAACTCGTCGAACTTGCGCTGCAGCACCTCCACATGCTCCAGGTCCGAGCCGAACTCGTCGGCGCACACAAACGTCTCCTGTGAATGGAGGTGGAAAAAGGGATAGGGATTTATTATTTGTCGTTCTCATCCATTTGTAAAGGAAGGAATCACAAACTGTAAGCGATTCGATGGAGGGGACGAATAAATAATTGACGTGATATAGTAAAGGACAGACAAAAAATATTTAATGGTTAGCTAACGTTTATATTGAGTCAGGACTTAAGAAAAGCTGACATTAACTTTCCAAGATGCGTCATTTAAAACAGCTTCTTCGCTTTTGCAGTGCTATTTTGTTCTGTATAATGTAGTGTAAAAGCTAAGCTAATCTCTCATTTAATACTAAACATTGCTATTTATCGTCAACAAAATTATGCTAAAACAATTATAACAGCTAACATAACATTAAAATTCTCAAAAAGGGCCTCTACGTGTTGGACCCATGTCCCCGCGCAAGCCTTCCAAAGATCCGGGTATAGCCCGTGTGGAGAGACACATAATAATAATATAATAATGTCGCCAGACGCCAACCATACAATCACACACTAAGCAACGCTTGTATTATGGCTACCATACAATGGACTGAAGCTAAACTCAGTGTATAATACATATATAGAAATTTAACATCCATGACTTGGATACAAACATCCATACATCATTGGCATCATAACTCCAAATTGCCTCTTCATATAATAAACCTTATTAACCTCGCCTGCGCGTCGGGTCTGTTACGCGAGGGCCACGTCCATGATTACACAACTATGTAGGTCATATCTACAGACAACTATCACTATGTATTACTATTCCGGTCCCTTTAATCCGATACATCATTTTTAGACTTGTACTTCATTATCTAACTCTTTTATAGATAATACATGACATCATATCGTCATTATGGTAACAAATCAAAATGACTGCAACACAAGTTATTTTCGTCACAAATTGTTCTTACGACAGTGACGCATCTCATCGTTGAATGACTAGTCATCATTATTAATGATCTTGACTGCCGAAATGGCTTCCACTTACCTACTATCAGACTAGCTTCTTTTTTTACCACGGGGATATCTAGTGAGACACTAACCTTATCGTGAATCCAGAACATGACCTCATCGCAATGTCGCAGGAACTGGACGAGCACCAACGCTTGCTGCAGCTTCATCCCCTTCTCGGCGAGACGGGACAGCAGCAGCTCCCAGAGACGGTGCAGTTCGTCGAGCCGGCGACGGATCGTGTCAGAGGCGAAATGCCCGGCGGTGATCATCTCACTACCGGTGTTGTCGAGGACGACGATCGCGTTGGAGTGAGCCGCCACCTCTGCTTCGAAGGCCTGGTGCTTTTGGATCTTGGCCTGTGGGAAGCATATTGTAAGAGTTCATCTATCCGTTAGCAATAATTTACGTTAGTCATTACTTTTATTAGTTGTAAAGCTGTATATTAAAAGCACCTTAAAAATGTGTATCCTTAACTAATACAACCTACTAGTATGTACTACTTTCAACACTGGCTTTGAGTTATGCTCTAGTAACTCTTGTAAGTCAGTTGAAGAGCACTACACCTGTAAGTACGCACCTGCAGGTTGGTAGGATCTTTGTAGCTCTCATCGCTAGCGGCCTGTAGCTTCTCCTGGATCCACGACTCCAGCTCATCAGCGTCACGCTTGAAGTACTGGAACCTTCTGGAGTCTTCCAGCTTCTCGCGCTTGGCGCGTGCCTCCTGCTTGAAGTCTTCATAGCGGTTCAACACCTAGACAATGATAAGATATTGGAGTTATGGTCTTCTGGTGCCGAGTTTGAGTGCTCCACTATAATTTACAATTACGGGCGCCTTTGTGCGTGTGCGTGTGTGTATGCATGTGTGTGTGTGTGTGTGTATGCATGTGTGTGTGTGTGTGTGTGTATGCGTGTGTGTTAAATGGATGCTGTGTTACCTGTTCACGTCGCTCTTGGATATCCTCGGCGGTTTCGAGGATCTTCACCTCCTTGGGTGGTGGGATCTGCTCCATGATGGATGCGTTTATTCAACTGCAACAAAACATATTCATTACATTGACTTCAGTCTGTGTAGTTGTAACACATTGGTAAATATTCTCACTTGAGATCGCATTCCGAAACGGATGCACATATAAGAAAAAAATGTATAAGTGCCACCGTCGGCAGGCATCGGTTATATATCGATCCCTAATGGAATAAATACCTCAAGCCCGCTGTACCCTAGCGGTTGGCCGCAATGCGCTTGCAAGAGATAGAGTAACGCGATAAAAAGAGAAGCGCACAGTTACGTAATCATTAATTTTAAAGCACATGAAATGTGCGAGCTAAAGTGGACTTAATTGCTTTGAAGCAAGATTCGCGTTTTATTTTAATGTCTTTGCAGAGAGAAATATCTGTTCGTAAGAACTATTAGATAATATGTGCCGCGCAGGCCTATACGAAATCAATTATTTAGCTTTGACTAAAATAAAAAACAATTCAAAAGTTGTAATAGGAATAATGCTTGTACAGCATAATGTTATTCTAAAAGTCCTTTCTATGAATTTGTCTCATCAAATATGGCATTAATTATTAACTCTAAAGAAGGTCAGGCACTTGACATCACCTTACAATGTAAAAAAATACAAGTCAGAAGTCTAACCCATTATCAAATCAATGCACAAAAGTAATTACATTACTGGTTTCCTAATATAAATAAAAGATTAAGATTGACATTTAATTTGACCCAAAGGGTGGGTTGACAAACATGGAAGAGTCAAATTACAGACTCTCCCATTGGATAAAATTAAATATCAATCGGCGATATCGATACTGAGTACGACATTTTACAAAAAAATACTTTAATAGCAAATTTATCATGATTATAAACTACCCAGGAAGACTTGAAAGTAGATCTCGCTACTGAAGTTAGGTTGATGTACTAGCAAACTGCCAACAATATTTTATTGCGGTTGTTAAATGCGGTGAAGTTGTACCTCTGCAGCATATCTGCACTACGCTAGTCGCCGGCAGGGGATTACATCACGCGTCCTTGTGACTCACACCAACAACGTAAAGTAGTTATACTTCATTCTGATAATCAGACTGCATTGTTGGCTTTTTAACAAATGCTTGAAGCAGTACATTGATAGGTGAATTAGGAATTGAGTAAAAATGTATCTTGCTTATTGCTTCATAAGGTTGATAATTCCTTTTTTTATCATTTAAGAAATCTCTCAATCAATGACTTTCTTATGATAAAAATAATAATTTATCTTATCTATGATGATAAGATCAACATCAGTTATTATTGGGAAATGAAATGATAGTTTGGTTACTGTTTATAATATTATTCAGCGATGAAGCATTTTTCAAAAGTGCTATTGCAGTGCTAGTGTAAATGTACTAAGACTATTTTTTTTTATTAATATGTCTCTCACCACACAGACTATACCCGGATTTATGGAAGGCTTGCGTGGGGACATGGACATTCATATTATTATGTTATCTGAATTATCACAATTGTGTATGAGTTTTATCATGACTAATAACTATGATAAGATGAATACATACAATAATTATTACTAGTTGGGTATTAACTGTTTTTAGAATGGAAGCAAGAAACATATTCTGTATTTAATGCAACCAAATTCTTTGTTGTAAAGTTATAATAAATAATTAATCAAGGGATTCAATGTATCTAATAGCCATGATGGTAACGTGAAAAAATAATAAGTGTATGGTCTTATTTACCACATAAAATAACTAGTAAAATCTTTATCCTCATAGTTTTCTTATTTTTTTATGTATATTTGGTAAATAAATAGTAAAAAACAAAATAGTTGGATACATTTTGATTTTTATCAAAATATGTAGCCATTAAAGTGTAATAAAGTCAAATCAATTAGATTGGACTATTTCTTATTTATTTACACAACATAATATTCAATTAGTGTATGCAGGTAGATACTTATCTAATTAGGGTTAATGAATTCTTTTGATATATCAAATAGTTAAGTGCTTTTCCAAAATTCTAGGATGCCACTAATAATAATAAACTGTAGTAAGAACTAACTGATGTGTTGACAGTAATTTGAATAAGACCTTGGTGCATGAACATTTAACTTAACTATAATATCTGCTTATAGCTTGATGGCTGATTACATTAAAAAAAAGTTATAAGTATTTGAAAATATCAAATGATCCACATACTGAATGTCATAGTTGAATGCTCATACAGGCCATGTAATCAATACTAGTAATGTGATCTGAGCTTGGCTCTGCAGCAGACATAGGTAACTACAATAAATAGTAATTGTGTAGGTGTGGTCCACTTGGTTACAGTAAATATGTATGATGAAGGAGAACCATATTTTTTACTCTATAGAAGCCTGATTTTTTAATATGCCAATGCATGGGATTTTTTTTAAATATAATTGATATTTATGTAGCACATTTTTAGGAAAAAAAAACAATATTATTATGTATAATATTGTTTTGTTTTTACAGTGCTTAAAGTTATATAAACAATTTTATACTACAATAACAATTATTTATCAGACTAAGTCATGCATGATGTAAAATATGTCAAAAAATATTCAAATCATTAAAATATAGGTGTAGAGAATTGACATTATCATTTATCTGTGATACTAAAAATATGATATACTAACAACCTGACATATCAGATCATAGAAAAATAAACTGACTAGATGAGTAGTTTAATGTTGTATGAATCAATCTATAAGGCTTTAAAATGTTTTCACAACCCAATAAATAATATAAACATTCAACCCACACACTACAGACCTCTCACAGACAGAACACCTGGGGAGACTGGCCAATCAATACTCAGTGTATTATACAGTAGACAACAGCATATCAGCATTCAGAGCACTAAACTTCTAGATTATCCACTGGCGTAGAAAGTAGCACCGCGGGTGAGGCCTGACACGACAGCACTGTCTGTCTGTCTGGTGCTCCAGATTCACCGTTACTCGCCCCGCGCCCCCCCGATACGCACCGCCGCCGCAACAACCGGCGTAGGTACCTACCTACCTCTAACTATATCGACCCCACAGACTTCCCTCATATAAAATGACGTAATGCTCCAAAATAAACCCAATAAGGATAACAGACGGGGCTAATTTTAGACATCTGCAAGGAACGGGAATATTGTACGTAGACCGATAGTATTAACGTATATGGTATGGGATTCCATTTCGATTCCCCTGATTAACTTTATTTCGAGAAGTAGGATACACCTTAGGAATTTGCCGATACATGGGTGTGTCATAGATAACATTTATGGAGATTTTGAGATAGATTTACAAGTTGAAATTAAAGTTATCACAGTTTTTAACATAAGACTCACCTTCGAATTGAGGAAATGCTCAAATAATACACTATTTAACACTTTTTACTTGGAATTTTCATGAAATATCGTTCGTTCGACGTGCAGTCGCGTCACTCCACCATAAAAGTTACTCTATGACTCCGCCTACGTCAATGTTGCTCACTAAATAAATTAATCACAAACCAATAAGAAAGAAGACAACAAAGCTGTTTTATTGGTTTTATCTGTTTTAATTTTATAACATAAAATAAATAATGTTTACAAAGAGAACAAAACAAGTTATCATTGACTATTGTAAAATATTTTAAAAACATTAAGGGAACACCACAGAGCCAATTTTGTATCTGTGTTCAAATTTTTTTTTTACAATGCAGCAACATCGAAATTCAGTTGTCAAAAAAAATTGTTCTGGCTTGGTTCGTTCATGTTTGTTGTATCAATTTGTGTGTCAATTATCAATTAACCCTCGTTTAATGATGGTCTGCTGATAATTAAAAAGCAGTGCTCTGTATCGATGATATTGATGTGCACTAGAAAGTGTATGTAAATCATGGCTGCTGGCGGCGAGGATCTGTGGCGCGAGTGCGCGTCCTGGCTCACAAGATGTGGCTTGCTACGTCCCGACCATAAGGCAAACTGGGAGACGAGTACAATCCACGACCTGGCGTACACCCTGCGCGATGGTGTGTTGCTGTGCAACCTACTGAACGCGCTGGATCCGGGGTGCATCGACATGAAGGACGTGAACCAACGGCCTCAGATGGCGCAGGTAACAACCGGGCCCCAGCCAGGCCGGCCTTCACTCTAATTACCGCTAAACTATTAATTTGGCAAAATAATAGTGGTACGCGTGTTATGTGGAACTAATTCCTAGGTCATGTTCTCAAATAGGAAAATTTGATACAAGGCAATTTTACCTTGTAGTAAAAATCGTGTATATGCATACGATAAATACATTTCAGTGTGTGGTGAATGTACTTAGTATGAATTGAGTGTATTAAATTAAATGTATTATACAATATTGTTATACAATTATACAGTATTTGTCTCACATTGGTGGTGCCAGTGAATTATGCATGCAGTGATGAATGGGTATATGCCATTCATATGAGCACATTCAATTACATCTGAATATGTTCCGGTGCTATCTGCATCGTAAAACTACTGTCAGTCTTGCAAGTAACTGTTAATAAATATGTGTTATTATGTTCATACATGTAGCAACTGTGATAAATTACTGATAAAACTTGAGTATAGTGTGTTACCAGTGTTATGGCTACATTATTGTGTATAACTAGCTGTTAAACTTACATACCCATAGTTCACTTTTGTTGAATAGCTACTTATAAATCACATTTCGCTAAAAGATAATCTGTCTTAAGAAATTGCAGACTTGGGCATAAATGAAGGCATTCTAGCATTAAGTAGATTTTGAACAGTCTTTCAAATAATCTCAAGTATATAAGTGGGATTATTATAAGTTTTGACATTATCAAATATCAAATGATTGGTATCTAAATATTTTCATAACTCACATAGAGGTCCCAGGATGTTTATAAAAATCACATTATTATTTGTTTTTTGTTAATAAAGTATTGTTAAGGATTACAATATGCCAAATAGCAATATTAGATGTTACATTTCATACATAAACATTGAAGGAGCACTATTTCTAGAACTCAATGTTGATGGTGCAATTTACTGAACCCTTATGAATATCAATTGATTTTCAAATGTCTCATTGTCTGCCAGTTCCTGTGCATGCGCAACATCAAAGTGTTTCTGCGGACGTGCCACGAGGTGTTTGAACTGCGTGAGATAGACCTCTTCGACCCATCAATGCTGTTTGATCTGTCCAACTTCCACAGGGTGCTGTGCACCCTAGCTAAGCTCAGCCAGTGTCCTAAGGCAGTGGCCAAAAATATTAAGTGAGTTGATTGAGTTTTTTTTTATTTCATGTTAATTGCTGTGATGAGATACACAACTGAAAGATGAACATCTGTTGCTCTGAAAACTTTCAATATGACACACTGATTGATCAATTAGCATCTTGTGCTCAGTATCTGTCAATCAATTCAATAATTTTGTATCAACATGTGCACTGTTAAATACTCACTTATAATTGTTATTTCAGGCCATTCTCAGCTCAAAGAACACAATCAGAAGAGGACATATACAAAGATCTTCAATCTGTGTAAGTACAGCCATAATTCACCCCTACTATAGACACAATTCTCGACAGAACATCACCCTAACATTACACTTCAGTAGCCCGAGCGCGACTCTGGTACCGCCACCGTATAACAACTACGACGATAGATCGTCGATGACGACCGCGGAGGTACCATGGGTGCAGTTCACGATACCGAACGCGACGTGCGAGGATCGAGTTGAGGAGATATACGAGGACCTGTGCTACGTGAAGTTCACGTCAGCAATGCCGGAGGTGGCGATTTATTCTAGTTTCATTGGTTGCGCTTGACAAATATTCGTAAAAATACACCTTTGACAAGACGGCAAAGACAAACCCCCGAATTTATAGTCGTTTTATAACTTTATCAAACGTCATATAGTACTACGCACAAGAGTTTTGCTATGCGCAGTACTATATGACGTTTGATAATGTTATAGAACATCTATAAATTCGAGGGTATAACTATAAGGTAGGAGAAAAAAGACAATGTTTCAAGGGGTAAAAGTTCTCTGAATATGCAAAGTGTATATTTTGCAAATATTTGTCAAGAAGTGTAGTTAGATACAGAGTTGGTGTACATATTTTAACGCTTCCAGTTATACTGGGACAATGGGAATGGTCTCCATCCGAGATCCTATCTAATAGGCCGTGTCTACATGGAACGCGCTGCGTCGCGAGGCTGGCTCACGCACATGCTTGCTGAGTCAAACGCTCGGTCTGCCTTTTTCGAGCGCGAACTTCTATGATTTGTATATAATAGAAGTTAGTGCTCGAACAAGGCATGCATCGATTAATTTTGTGTAGCTTTTCTGGGACTCGCCGTGGGCAAGCTTCGTTGGTCTACTGGGGATCCTGGGTTACAGGAGTACCCAGTGGTAGGAGGGTGTGGCGGGTCAAGTCACAAAAAATACCCGAGTGTAACGCTCGGACTTAAAAATGGCCATTGATCTTTGATCCTTAAATTTTAGGGCAAAATAAGTGTTCCCTTTGACTCATAAAAAAAACAAATCTATCCAAACGACAAATTACACAATTGTCGAGCACATTAATTGTTACTAATCTATTTGTTTGTGCAGCATACATATGATTTCTTTATCTTTCAAGTGATTTTCAAACCTAGAGTTTTATACATAAGGTTGAAATCGTGCAAGATATGATGTATGTACATTTCGACCAAAGGTTTTGGTAACAACACAATCACATTGTAACACTGATTATTAATAGAGTTGTTTTCAGTACGGACATCGTATTGCATCTTTGCAAGCGTACCAAAATGCAATGAATGTAATGCAGATGTTAAAGTAATATATTTTTTGAATAAGTGTGCTTTTCGTCCAGGATAAGCTTCACAAAGGGGCTATCTGAGTTGTTATCGCATAGGAATTTAAACTTAATTACCTATACACCTGTCATAAAAAAGTTGTATAGTCCAAATCCTGTAATGAGTCTGGTCATTCAAAATTCAACACATTTTGATATTATTGCCAAAAGTGCGAGTTTCCAAAGTGCATAAGAATCAAATTCACTCATTTATTCAAATTACTGCCACATCTTCAACAAAAGTGGGAATTGTTATACTCGATTGTGTAATGCATTCGAATAAATTAAAGATATATAATAACACCACGTGGGTATCACGTAACACGAGACGGTTGTCCATTGGAACTGGTATATCTGGAATCGTATTGAATGCTGAGCTGTTCTTTATAAATTATATTATTTGCAAAATTCACCGTTGCAAAATCCGCTTTGTATCATTGATGTTGCTTAGCGATAATTTTTGTAGGCATTGTAAATAGCTTAGAGAATTAAGGTAGGAGTTGCCTCACGTACGCATTTCTATTTGCCAAAGTAAAATGGCCAGTGACCAACCTCTTGCGTGAAGATTGGTTTGCCGCGATATTGGTGTATATTTTGTAATGGTGTGTCATTGTTGCCTACATTTTTATTTTATAGAAACATAGATGACGTGTGCTGTACGCTTTTACCTCGCCTGCCCTATGTTTAGTACAGAAATTAGTTCTTGCCAAATCCAGGAGAAATGCGGTTAAGGTGGAAGCTCAGGGTCAGGGCGCGAAATTCAAAATGTCAATGGTTTTTATTTTTTTACGAAAAATTCGGACACATTTACGATCTATGGTATTGTATCTATGGTATTGTATCGGATTATGTACTTTTTTAAGCAAACTTAATACATCGAGACATCCAATGCAGAATGCTAATATCGCAAAACACTAAATTAGATCGTAAATGTGTCCGAATTTTTCGTAAAAAAATAAAAACCATTGACATTTTGAATTTCGCGCCCTGACCTTGAGCATCCCCCTTAAGTAAACAGTAAAGCACTATTACATAGCCAGAAACGTGCACTAATCTAAGAAGTTTCGAAGACGAGGATTCATAAGTACTGTACTTAATGGTATACATGAATATTAAAAAAAAATCTGATTCTGATTTTAAACTTCGATTTCTATACATGTTTAATTTTTTATAGTGAGTAATTGCTACGCCAAAATGGATATAAGTAAGACAGAATAGTTAAAAAGTGAGAGATTACTTAGTTCCGGAACTCGCTTCCCCATTGTGATAATTAATCCGTTATCACATAGCGATAATAACGGAACTAATTTTAAATAACAGCATTACGTTATACGGATTCCCGTTATAATGTAAATTGTGGTCAGCAAGATGTTATATCTATTCGCGCGAATGCGATAAGACAAGTGATAAAGATAAACTGCTAAAATACTAAGAAATTTATTTAGTCAGCTTACGACGGCGCTCAAGTATTCAGTTAAGTTCATAGACCTATTGACTGACCACACAGAGCACCTTGTTGTGGGTCCAGGAACGGCCCAGGCTTATTATAAATTGTGATTGCATTTTTTCTTAAATTCAGGATACTTGTCGACTTTTGTTTAGCCTAAAATTTCTCATGTCTTGGGCACTGACAACTAAATGGGTACAAACATTCGTGCTCATAAAAAAAATGCCCCTACCGTGATTCGAACTTGCGGGACCGATGGCACGGACCACTACCAAGTGAGCCAGTTGCATAGTCGAAATCTGAAAGGATTCCATGAAGTTTTCAGAGTGGATTGGATTCTTAAGTATGGTATCCTACTTCGCTCGTCTCTGCTACATGCTTTCCATTTGATGTACATAATAATGTAAAAAGTAACCGCATTCACTAATGTTGCTAAGTCCACGCAGTCCTTTCAGTTAGAGACGACTAACGACAGAATAAAAACTTCTTTTCAACGCATGAACAATGAAATTGAGGAAACTGTGCTCCAGTTATATTTTGTATCATAAAAAAATAACATCCATAGATATATGAACGTGCCCCTTAGAGAAGTTATCTATTAAGGTCATCCACATTTGCTAAATCGTAGCCTCTGTAGTGCGTTGATCCTTTATGTTATTTGTACGACGATAAGCCTAAGTACTTATAAAGTTATGATCTTGGGACTGTGTTCGTCCAGTTTAAGGCTGAGTGCACATTGGATACGTTTTCGTACGAAATTGAGTCGTCCGAATACTTACACTCGAAACTCTCTGATCCTCTAAGTATACCATGCGAGCTCGTAGACCAGGTTCGAAGATCTGAATTAATTCGTTTCCAGTTTGCGAGCTCTCATAGTACATCGTACAAGGCCATTAACTTGATCTCACATAATTAACATTTGATGACAATCTATCTCGAGTGCATTAGATACAACAAAAATAGTGTAAAATATTATAACAGGTTAACATGTATGTCATACAGATCACGTTTATATATAAAATAATTGTGGATTTTTTTTTTCTGAAGGCGTACCAGTAGCGTTTTAACGTGCTCCTGGTACGTGGTGTAATTTTAAATTTCTCATTATTTGATTTATTTCTTCGGGAATGTAGTCTTTATAATCTACTGATCGACCTGTTAAAATTCTGTTCACTATTAAAGTTACACCTTATATAAACAGCATACATGGTGTACCAAACGTATTCTTATGGATAAACGCGCTATTAAAAATATAAATAGTTGAAAATAAAAATGACATTTTTATAACTATGGATATCATGTTTCGTTTTGATACGACTATATAATCGCGCCGTTTCATTTAAATTTGTAGGTACATACATATATGTAATGTATTAAAATATTAGTTTGGTATAGGTAGTACAAATAATAATACTTGTGGGAGAATAGCGGTAGAGTGCGTGCAAGCTCTAATCGGAAATTAATGAGACTTGGAATAATTAAGGACAAATATATTTTACCTGTAGGTATAATTTGTTAAAAGAACATGTTACGATAGTCCGCTAAATATTACTAGTGCTCAATTTATGTACATATAAAGCGTAACAATTTTGACTGTTATAAAGATTTATCGACATTTGTAGCATCAAGATGTATCTCAATCACTCGTATCGTATATTAAATTATGGACGCATATTTTGACTATCTTATCATGTTAGCGCATCGCGGCATAATGTCTTCTAGAGTGGAAGCTTACCCTGTCTTGTTCTCGTATCTTTTCCATACATTCTTGGGATACGTTATTCATGCGTAATACACGATACGCATCGGAGATACGATACACCGAAAAATGCTACTAATGGAAACCAGGCCTAATATGACTATTATTGGTAGTTATGAAATTATAAATAACTAGTTATTGCTAGATCCTCAATTTTTTCAACATACTTAGACAAACAAATCGTGTTAAATAACAATTCTGAGTATTTTAATTTAATCGCTTTGCAACGCTAAGCAGTATTTATGCAAGGTATCCAGTAACCCAATCCGTACTCCAAGCACAATCCTCTTTACGTACCGTTTCGGTACGTTTGGTATCCCTCTCACACCACTGATTTTATAACTAAGTACGATAGTGACAGCTGCTTTCTCGATGACGTTACAATAACATTAGTAGTTCCTGCTTACCCTACTGTTGACTGGCAATATTAATATTATATTTTAGTTATTAAGTGTGGTGGTTTTGAAGTTATATTTATATTATGTAGGTATGTATAGTCCATATATTGTAACATTTTATACATGAATATGTTCGGGATGGCTCGTATTTAAAAAAGGCATGCTCTCAACAATGGTAATTACTGATTTATTATAAAGAAATACTGGTTTCACAAAGTATTTGTGTAAAGACATAATCGTTGCGACGTGGTAATCATAGACAACGAGGCGTAGGAAAAGCTACAGTACACAACATGTGTAGTTTTTTTATAGAAATAAGTATATGCTAAGTAGGTAGGCAATTATTTTATTGCATTAGCTTTTGATGTAGGGATTGATATAACCAATTATAATGTTGAACCTAAAGATCCTACAAACCACTTATATTTGTTATTTCCCGTTTTTTTAAACCGGACGAATATAGCAGATCTGTCAGTATACCAATGAATAGACATGTGACTCTTACATCAAAAGCGACTGCATATCTCTCACAATGCATGTGCATAACGTGTCGGCACGCACGCAGCGGCGCGGGCGGCGCGTGCGCACCGGCCGGCGACGTCGGTGAGTACGCGAGCTACTGCGCGCGCATCCACGACGAGGAGATCTACCACGACCTGTGCTCGGTGAAGACCGCGCGGGAACCGCCCCCCGCTCCGCACCACCCGCCCGCTTTCAATACAGTATGCTGAGATTTTATTTTGTTTTTTATTTGGTTTCTTAGTTTTAGATGTGGTTTGAGGAAAAATAGTTTCCAAAATATACGTGTCGAATGGAGAACCTCCTTTTTTCGTAGTAGATAATTTGGGACCCAACACACTATACACAATATTCGAAAATCCAGGATATCCCTATCCTGGGCCTGTAGGTAGAGCCTCAATACTTAGTTTTCAATCCTCTTGCGCATGTTTTCGATCATAGAAAACTATGCGCACATTGGAGCACTCTCCCTCTTGCTCTGCGTTTGTTGTTGGCACAACACTTTCTTCATTTTTTAAATGATGTCCTGAGAATTTCAAAAATATAGGTCCACACAGCACCGCAATTCAGAGTTATTGTCTAATCGTTCATTTGCAATCGGCCAATTTCTTCACCGAGTTTGTTAAACAATTTAAAAAATACCTGCGACAACGTTTCGCAGAACATTTCCAACGGACGCCGAACACGTTCGGGAGCGAGTAAAAGTTTTATTGAATCTCTCGCGTTGCGCGAATTGAATTATTCATGGCGCTATTACTCCTCGGACCACGATGTTTTTACAACGCCGCTATTAGTTTTGCTATCACCGCCTTTTTTCATCACGTTCCACTGCCGGTTCTATACCACACATTCCCAATGATAAACATAAGCGGGCTTTTTAATGTAAGTGCTGTGATTGGTAGATATTGAATAGAGGATTTATGTGTAACCAGCGCCAAATCTAGTTGTGTCGTTTTAAAACCTCAAAAAGTTGTTTATAGAAAGCGGTATTACCACACTGAATTGGCGCGGGTTTTACTGATTGGCAGGCGTTAAAATGTTGTTGTAAATATTGCATGCTATTAGAACAGTAAAATGATTAAAAAATTGTCGTAGCTCTCTATGTTTGCGGCTACTTTTCATTTTGTATATATTTTTTTTATTTTCCCAGCTAGCAACATCGTCCCACAGTTTAGAGAAAAGAGACTATGTCATAAGGGAGCTGGTTGACACAGAGTGTAACTATTTAGACGTGTTGAGCAAAATAATCAAGCACTTTATGAGGCCGTTGATGCCGTATCTGAAACCTCAAGATCTGCAAGTCATATTCTTCGGTGTTAAGGTCAGTATTATCTTTTACCACAAACCTTTGTTTTGAATAGAATCTCTATACACGATTCTTCAATATAAGAATGACCAGTAGTCCTTATATTCTAATATACTCAAGTCTTTCCCAACCGGTAGGAGCTGCACGAGATCCACTCAGGTCTCCTCCGGCAACTTAAGCTGGCGACGGAGGCGTGCGTGCCGGGCAGCGGCGCGCCGCGACTGGCGGACGTGTTCCTGGCGTGGCGGGAGCGGCTGCTGCTGTACGGGGACTACTGCTCGAACCTCACGCATGCGCAGGACACGCTCAAGACCCTGGACGCTAGGGATAATACCTTCAACAAACAGTTGGCGGTGAGTTGATCGCCTAAAGTTATGAAGGCACTTGCGAAGAACTACTTTTTTGAACGTCAGCAATCTCGAGCGAGCTTATCCTACCTTAAATATCTTAATTGCACGGCTTTAAGGCAGTTTTACATTGATTAAGTATCTAATACTAATGCTAACGTATACATCTAAGTGTCGTGTATTAGCCACCCAACATCGCCCTGTAATAGGCCCTGTCTTTAGTCTTTTAGTATCATAAAAAAGCACAGGTTTTTTACATATAAATACATGATCGGTAAGACTTACCTGTTTCCCATCAAAATGGTAGGTACTCTTTTTTTGCCGGACCTTATAAATGGTGTTTGTTGCAGAAATGTCAAAAGGAACACAGCGATGGCAGGATACAGCTGCGGGACATTCTGTCGGTGCCGATGCAGAGGGTGCTCAAATATCACTTGCTGTTAGACAAACTCGTACACGAGACGCAACCTGTAAGTGTTAGCACTTAAGCCGTAATCGCGCAATTAAAACTGCATAATTGTGGGCAGTTTTCATGTTATTGCTTCTTCTTATGAAGCTATTGTAGCTCCAAAGCAACTTAGTAAAAACCTAGACTAGACAAACTGTTATGGGAAACACTTAAAGATATCGAACAATTGCCATAACAAGTGATGCAATTTTACAATTTGCGCCTGGAAATTAATTTCTTTAAAAATTTACCCTGTATGGGAACTTTTAACTTGCAACTAATAGCCGAATGTAGGTCGGCTAGACAAGAGACGCGGAGGGGGGTACGGGTGTGGAGTGGGGCACTCCCGTGCAATGCCCCAGTCGAGCCCTTGGTTGTGCATCTACATTTCTCTCTATATCTCTAGAATCACGAAGAGTTCCGAGGACTGGAGCGAGCGAAAGAAGCAATGGTGGATGTGGCGCAGTACATCAACGAAGTCAAAAGGGACAGCGAAGTGCTGGCGCTGCTGGCTAAAGTACAGGTAAGTTACTGTTAAAGAGCTTCATGTGTGGTAAAGAAATGCATAAAATATGTTTTTAATCTCACGAGCTCGGAAAGGCTTTATTTAATGTATTTGCACGGAAAAGTCCATTTTATCCCATAGCGTGGAAAAGCTTTTCTAAATTCGAACGTGACGAACTAATAGTATACCTAATTTTTTTTTATCTAAAAAACATATGAAACGTTTGGCGGAAAATTGAACAGTGTAGGTACATCAACTTATTCATTTGTATATAGATGTTGATTTTCCTTTTATAATACAATAATCGACTGTCCCTAATGCATGCAATCGAATGTGTATATATATATATATATACTTTTTTTTTTTTTTTTTTATTACATTATAGGCAAGTATTTGATCTCGATCTCACCTGATGGTAAGTGACGATGAGATCTACGATGGAGCATACTTGCCTAGGTAGGAAGGCGGCAGTAGATCGAGACGCTACATTCACTAGGCACATGCAGCGCAACTGATCTGACCCGCCATCCATGAATGGCAGCACCGAACATCATGCCGGAACACGGCTAGGCCGCTTGGCGACATGGCTTTGTTCAGTGGGTGGTGACTAGCCACGGCCGAAGCCTACCACCAGTAAACATACACCAGTACATTTGTATCTTACCTATTTCAATTTCATGTTACATACATGCATGTCGGGCATTATTTCGACGAATTATGTAGGGCTATTATAATAGGTATTGTTAACAAAAACATGTATTACAAGGAACATTTGTTCGTAAATTTGACGAGTGATGTAATGGTACTACCAGGAGAGTATAATAGACTGGGAGGGCGGCGCGCTGGGCGCGGGCGGCGCGGGGCTGGCCGCGTACGGGCGGCTGCTGCTGGACGGCGAGCTCAAGGTGAAGGCGCACGAGGACCAGAAGCTGCGCTCGCGATACGTGTTCGTCTTCGACAAGCTCATGCTGCTCTGCAAACCTGTGAAGGTCAGACACTATTCTTATCTTTTGGTCTTTTAGGATACCTTCAGAACATCCATTCCTCAGCCGAAAGATGTCCACTGCTGGACATAGGTCTCCCCCAATGACTTGCACACACCGAAGTCCTTCGCCACTCGCATCCACCGGCTTCCTGCGACTCTTGTACCTTGTGGGGGCGATCCTACACTACTTCCTGCTCGTAGTCGCCATTCTAGAACGTTTCTGCCCCAACGGCCATTGGTTCTTCGAGCTATGTGCCGCCAACTGCTACTTCAATTTTGAAATTCTTTCAGCTATGTTTGTTTTTCTAGTTCGTCTATGGATGTCCTCGTTTCTGATTCTATCGCGTAGCGAAACCCCGAGAATAGCTTTCTCCTTTGTGTGTTAGGCGACCTTCAGTTTTCTTATGAAGCTCATAGTAAGGGACCTTGTCTCAGTGCCATATGCGTTTAGCACAAGATACGAAATATCTATCATAATCAATACTTATATTAAAAACATGTTTAGTTTGTGAGTTTGGATGTAGCGGGTAATCTTCTGATGTATCAGAGTCTAAAAATTATTTCACTGATAGTATTACACATTGTCGCTGAGTGCTATAGGATATGTACTGCGGGCGGAGCCGCGGGCAGAAGCTAATCGTTAATATAGCTTTACGGACTGTTTCTTGTACTAAATGTTCATGTCACAAAAACGACCCTCATGGTAACTACTAAGAGTTCAGGTTTCCCCTCACCGTGCCAGTGTAATGTACGGTCCCACCTGCAAGGAGAACCAATATCTTCTAAGGATTCTGGTTTCCCCTGACCGTCCCAGTGTAATGTACGGTCCCACCTGCAGAAGAACCAGTATCTCCTAAGGATTCTGATTTCCCCTGACTGTCCCAGTGCAATGTACGGTCCCACCTGCAGGGAGAACCAGTATGTCCTAAGAATTCGGGATTCCCCTGACGGTCCCAGTGTAATGTACGGTCCCGGGCGCAGGAGAACCAGTACTCGTACCGCGTGGGCGTGCGGCTGGCGGAGTACCGCGTGGAGGAGGCGGGCGGGCGGCGCGCGCTGCGGCCGGACGCGCGCTGGGCGGCGCACTTCTACCTCGTGCGCCGCACCAAGGACGCCACCTTCACGCTCTACGCCAAGACCGACGACTGCCGCCGCAAGTGGGTCAAGGCGATACGCGACGCCATGTAAGCCCTACTTATATTATCAAAATACCGCTTTGTACTCCGGTCATCAGGGCCCCAAGTCTGCTAACACAATCGATTCATAATCGAACAGCAACCGCATAGTAACTGTCACTTTTGACATATATTGTATGGGATATCTGTCAAATGTGACAGTTACTATGCGCTTGCTATTCGATTATGAATCGATTGTGTTAGCAGACTTGGGGCCCTGGACTCTTGCGACACCGTCAATACGGCCATGTTAGTTGTGATAATACTGATAGTGTGATCGGTGCCATTAATATTATTGTCTGTGTTTGTCATACGCCTCGTTAGTCCAATATAGTAAGCTAAACGTATATTATTTAAACCAAACTCAACTTCGAGTTCATTAATTATCATACCGAATTCTTGCTCTTAATATTGATTAATACGGTTGTAAGTAAGCCGCCAGTTGTCAGCTCTGATAGACCCTTGAGATGATGCCATAAATATTGCGTTTTGCCAATTTGGCGCAAACTCTGAATATTGGCGCCGTTCATACGAGTATAATGAATACGGAATACAATCAAAAGGTAGGGAAGTCAGGTTTTTTGCGATACCGTTATGTGGATCATGACATTTGATAATATTGATGGCGTGAAAGGCACCATTGAGTTGCAACGTGATAATCCCGCTTCGCAGTGACAACCTGGAGCCGCCGGGCTGCCGGAGCACGAACCACAAGTTTGTGCTGCACACGTTCGAGAAGCCGGCCACCTGCCATCACTGCTCCAAGTTCCTCAAGGGCCGAATATTTCAGGTGAGTAATACAGCCGTCAAATAGATACATGGTGCTTTTAATTGTATTTAAATATAAATGGCAAAAAGCAGTGATAGCCAAGTTGGTAGAACGCTTGCCTCGGTAACGAGGATTGCAGGTTCAAACCCCGGCTCGCACCTCTGGGATTTTTCAAGTGCGAATCTCATTTTCAACCATGATTATCACTTGCTAAAACGGTGAAGGAAAACCTCGTGAGGAAACCTGCATGTCTGAGAGAACCCCTCGAAAGATGTGTGAAGTCCGCCAATCCGCACTGGGCCAGCGTGGTGAACTATGGCCTAATCCCCCCTCGCATTGTGGGGAGGCCCGTGCCCAGCAGTGGGACATTAAAAAAAGGGCTGGAATTATTATTATTATTTATAATGTGTTGTAGGGCTACCTGTGCTCCGTGTGCAACGCGTGCGCGCACCGCGAGTGCATCGCGCTGTCGGGCCGCTGCGGGGGCGGGCCCGCCGCCGCGCCGCCGCTGCCGCCGCACCACCACCAGCCCGACCACGCGCTGCACTACTACATGTGGTGAGACGAGATTATATGACGACACTAATAATAAATATAAATAAATAATAACTAAATAATAAAAAAATACTACACATTGAAATAAAACTAATCTTAAGGATTTTATCGCAGTTTATTTCCTCCCGTGACCATGGTTGCTGCAAAGCCGAAACGTCGGGAACGTAAAATAAAAAAATAAACCGCGATAAAATCCTTAAGATTAGTTTTATTTCAATAAATAAATAATAAATATCGCCATTCGAACACACCAACTACTTATACGGTCTCACTTTAAGCAACGCTTGTGTCATGGGTACCGTACGATGGACTGAGGGTGAACTCAGTATATAATACTTATATACATATTAAACATCCATGACTCGCGTACAAACATTCGTGCTCAGCACACAAAGCTTGTGTCCCTACCCGGGACCCTCGGCGCAGAAAGCAGAGTCACTACCGCTACGCTAATCAGGCCGTCAATGCCGGGGTGTTTCAATGTGTTTAATGAAGGTAAAATCAGCGTTTCCTTCACTAAACATATTTAAACGCAATGTTAAACGAATCCTCCGAAACCTTGATCTCATGACCTGGATCGATGGTGTGAACGGCGGCATCGGGTTTGCTGCGCGCGGGGTACAATGAGTGGATGGCGGTGTGGTGCAGGTACGTGGGCGAGATGGGGCGCGAGACGGCGACGCTGCGGCTGGAGCGGCGCGTGGACGGCACGTTCCTGCTGCGCGTGCGCCCGCGCCACGCGCCGCCGCCCCCCGCGCCCCCCGCGCACCCCGCACACCCCGCGCACCCCGCGCACCTCGCCACCGACACGCACTACGCGCTCTCGCTCAAGTACGTACACTCGCACACACACGTGCGCCGATTCGATTGTACGACCATCAGTTGTGGTAAACTTCGATAATCGATTGATGTATTTTTGTGTGTTTTTTATTGAGGTTCTTGTCTGGACTCTGTTTTGTCATTGCTATCACGCTAAGATATACGCATTTTTTTTCGCAAAATTCTACAAATACGATGCGTCGAATACAGTGATTTATTTAAATAGTATTACCAGTACCATCGTTGGTCGTGGATCCGACATCACTCTCGCACACTTATTTTCTTTAATTTTTTTTTTATGTAATCAAAAAAACTAGCGACGATATGAGAGCGGTATCGAATTAGATCATTAGACCCAACAATTATATTTGTGAGGCGTCGATACAAAACGGGGGGCATTCATGGGTGTGAATTGACCTATATTTTAGAAAAAATAATTAAAATTGGTCAAAAAAAAGTCTTCAGTCGTTAGTCAGGTAGTGGTCAGGTACGACGAGAGCACCCCCCAGCCCTCCCCCCAATGTAACCGCCTTAATGGGAGTGGTACCTATAGTCATATATACCGGCGCGGTGCCCCGCAGGACGGACAACACGGTGAAGCACATGCGCGTGTGCCGCAAGCCCATCGACCAGGTGCAGCACTACTTCCTCTCCGAGTCGCGCTTCTTCCGCAGCATCGTCGAGCTCGTGTCCTACTACGAGAAGACCAGCCTCTCCGAGAACTTTGAAGGGTAACATTCTTCATATTATATACAAATTGTTAAGGCATTCACTACATGGCCGTCGGCATTACGCGCCATAACACGGCAAGGCATTTTGTAAGCGCAACTTGATATTACCAAACTTTTGAACATTGATTGCTTATATTTACGCGAATACTTCCATACTAAAGCAGTGATAGCCAGGTTGGTGGAACGCTTGCCTCGGTAACGAGGATTGCAGGTTCAAACCCTGGCTTGCACCTCTGGGATTTATCATGTGCGAATCTCATTTTCAACCATGATTATCACTTGCTAAACGTGAGAAAACATCGTGAGGAAATCTGCATGTCTGAGAGAACCCCTCGAAAGATGTGTGAAGTCCGCCAACCCGCACTGGACCAGCGTGGTGGACTATGGCCTAATCCCCCCTCGCATTGAGGGGAGGCCCGTGCCCAGCAGTGGGACATTAAAAAGGGCTGGTATTATTACTATATGGGAATACTACCGAACCCGAACATTGAATACCGAAAGTACAAACATAAAATAAACGCGATAAAATCTGTAAAGTAAGTTTTATTTCAAACTTTTGAATGTTTTTGGAGTAATGGGTAGATGATAGGGTAACCCCCGAATTTATAGACGTTATATAACTTTATCGGACGGCATATAGTATTGCGCAAAGCAATACTCTTGTGTACAATACTATATGACGTTAAATAAAGTTATAGATCGTCTATAAATTTGGGGGTAAGTGTAAAATATTCATGTAAATTAGAACTTTGTGTGTTACACTTCATAGCTACTTTAGATTACACTTGATTGCTTATCAAAGTTATTTATTTAATTTCTTGGAATAATAGGTGTAACTAGACACTTTATAGAATTTAAACAAGAAAACATTTATAGCAACCAACTTGCTTTCATTTGACAGCCGTGACGTCACTCCCTATTACGCGAATGCACAAAATAATTGCCACCGCTGAAGTGGCTAATACACTAAATTGGTTCTGCAGTCTGAACTCGAATCTCCGGTGGCCGTTCCGGCGGGTGGTGGCGACGGTGATCCACGACTTCCGTCCGCTGGAGGCGTCGCAGCTGGCGCTGCGGCCCGGCGCCAAGGTGCTGGTGCTCAGCAAGGAGGGCGACGGCCGCGGCTGGTGGAAGGGCCGCACGCTGGACAAGGTCAGTGGCTGCCTCGGGTGGTTACCTCGGACAACCTCGCTGTTAGCTCGAGCGTTGCATATGCACTTTCCACCCTTGTACACCACCTAAAAAAATATTAAAAGACATACAAGCCCGCTGATTTTCTCGCCAAATCTCTCAGTTTCAGGTCGCGTTCGGATTCGGTTGTTTTTTATTTGACTTTGACTTGCCTTCGCTCGTCTAGACTCGGCTAATAAGGAATTTTCCCAAACCTCCTTTTCGAAGTACATTTGTGACCACGAGATCGGGGCCCTGATTATGCTAATTTAAATAAAATGTCATACAGTTCAGTTGAATGGCTGGTCAGTGGAAAACCGGAAGTTTTAAAAAACTAGTAGACTACCATATGTCTAAAATCATTCAATCGACATTCCACTGAATCGTTTTACACTTAGCAGAATTTAAAAAAGGATTTGGATTTAATTATTTTAATTAGTAGATCCCAAGTCGGTGGTAGCACCCAGCCATCTATCTTCCCTGTTGAAATTTGTATGTTAGGTATTAGGGATCACTGTGTTTGTCTGGCGATGTTCATAACTAGATTCAGTCAGCATAGTGTGTACATTGTTCAGGGCGACAACCGATCGGGCTACTTCCCGAAGGAGTGCGTCCGCGAGGAGCCCGAGTGCATCGGCGCGCTGGACTGATGTCAGCTGTGCCTCGCCGAGCGCGAGCTGCACTACTCCGAGCCGGCGCGCCGAGCCCACGCCCCGCCCGACCCGCGCGACCCGCCCGACCTCGTGTGAGCCCACACCACCGTATGTACTCTGTCCACGTATCGAACCTTCAGGAACACCTGCTGCGCTTGTATCTGAGACGTTCCTTTACCACCGCACCTGAGTTGGAGCGCATCATTACTTTCGGGTACCAACATTAAGTAACACTCGTCGAGCTGCCCACGGTTGTCACCAAGCCTCCGCCTCAAGGCCGGGCCTCAGCCGAAGTTCACCATTCCGGTGGGTCGGAGTACGTGTCCTTGTTTACGTTCTAGTTGTAAGGTCGCGGCATCCTCACACTGAATGGAGTGTGTAATTAAAATGGCGGGAAAGGGAGTTGATACTCTTTGAGGGTTTACAACGGGTGCTCGAAACAAGGCTCACTTGAGTACAACGCCGGTGAATGCAATAAGAGTAGGTCAAAAATAGGACAATATATCCTATTAGATAATTATGATAAAAAAAATATGTATATTAAAAAAAAAAAATGTGTATATTTTTAGCATAATGAGTAAGTGTAATTTGACAGGCGTTTTCTGTTAAATATGTAAAATATATAGTTTAGGTAAAAATGAATGCCGTTGAAGGAAATTAAACTAAATGTTTACAGAACAGAAGAATAAGTATCTGTCCTTGTTCTTGAGAAGGACGGAAATATATCGAAATATATATATAGATTATGTACAACGGAATTTAAATATAATTTCAATTTGGAAAAAGATAGCAAACACATAATTCAGATCTTTTATTCGATAGAGTTATATTATTTTAGCAAACTAAATGCAATTAGTTCAATACTTATGGCTACTTTCGGGCTAGACATTTTTAATCGCGAGTAATTTTGGACTTGATTGACATGATGGAACAGTTTTACCGTATTTGGGAAAATATGTAAGATAGGTCCGCTATTATTTTATCAACAGTAATACAAATCTTGTTTTCTAATATAAATTATATCTCTCCCAGTTCCATGATACTCGGGAATTAGACGTTAAGACTTCATACACAAGGTGTCGAGAATAACAATGGTTGGGACATAATCTCTAGTCGTGTGAACGAAGGTAGAGTCCAAATTTGACTGTACAAACATAAGTGCGTCTCATTTTCACTTAGTGACGTGACTTTAGAGCAAGTGAGATGTGTTTTAAAGATTGACTCTTATATGTAGTAACCTCGAGTACGTGTAGTACATTTATATGATATAAGTAAGCTATGTTGGTCATTACAGTCGTCACAGAGAGTGTAATGACTATAAGCTCACGAACGTCATACTACGATTTTCGACACACTTGTGAGGAAAAAAATAACACATATTTGTGAAAAATGGCCACAAAACAAAAATGGCGCCCGGTTTTTTATTCACGCGCCGGAAAGACAGGCACAAATAACAGTGCCGTAAAACAGCCCTATATTAAAATGTTATTAATCAAATATTTTAACATACATTAATCTTAATTTGATGGCAAAAATAAATCAAATGTTTATTCATCATATTTAAACTAACAGTTTATTTAAACACAAACATTGAAAACTATTTTTTTGAAATAAAAGCTCCTTGCCAACATAAAAAAAATTTGAAAGTGGCAGTGAAAGAATGTAAAAAAATAAAAGCACGTATGTATAATAAACTGCATTTTGAACTCAAAATCGGTGCAATAAGAGCTACTTACGAACAAGTGTGTTGAAAAATATATAATGTGCATCATTACATAATGTAAACACCGTATCGTGTAATGTATTGTCATAGGGGTCATTACTGCTTGGATCTTGAAGTCATTAACGTGTAGCAATACTTAACGCTAGCGAAATGGTTTGCTAGCGGCCTTCTAGGTGTACCATTCAAGCGATAATTGTCTCATATGGACCGGCTGTAAAGTTCCCGAAGAAATGAAAATATGTCTATGAAAACATGAAAAAAATATATAACGGCTCCACTTCGTTTTAGTTTTATAAAATATTTTCCCTCTTTTCTTTTTTATGAAAGTTTTTTTTTATTTTGCTCATATTTTCTGGACTACTGCGGTTATGATTGCTCTCTTCTAAGGTATAAATGGTTGGCACTTCGTTATTGTAATGGTATTGGTGCGTAATGATGCTTTAAAACTAGTTGTAATGTGCGGGTGTGATGTGACTGAATAGTGTTGGTACGTTTAAGATAAATATTGAGCTGAGTGTATAATACCCATCTGTCTGCCAGAAGATATGATTAATCTCCTATTTATATGTTTTATAATAGGGTGTTTGACTGTATGAATAATACGGTTTAAATTATTTTAAGCTTTTTATAGCTATTCGTCTTATTCTTTTCTTTGAAATCATAAAATAAAATAATGTTTTTTTTTTGGTTCGGTCACGTGATCCAAAACGCTCTGGATTGTTGGTTGATGCGTTGTGACGTCACACCGTCGTAATCAGTCAGTGTCAGGTTGTCAATACGAGTTTGGTAATATTTGGGATTTTAATGTGTTTCCAGACATATTTCTCTCACAAGTGTCACGTGACCCGGAGGCTACGTTTTGGCGATATTTTTATTTATTTAAACTTTATCATCGAATTTTATGGAAAATACTGGAGTTTAGTATGAAAGAACTATATCGCTCGCATCATATTAAACTAATGAACCACAGTCAAATAGCCTATTAAGGCAGTACATATTTTAAAAGGTTAAAAAATAACTTTTTTCCCGTGTATTGCTGCCCGTGTAGTATATAGTGATTGCGTTTGGCAATTTCTCTTTTCTTTATCAAATGCATACATTATTCTCTGCATTATTTGTGAGACGTAGACTTCCCACCATGACGTAACTCAATGCTCAAATCGTGTCTATAATTAGAGCTAATCACAAATCCTATATTAGTTTGTTAAATGTTTTTTTTTATTTGCAACTTCATTTCCCAGCGAGTGATTTATTTATATTATCTTCTATTGATACGCATAAAATATATTGAAATGAGTTCTGAGAGCTAATAGAGATTAGAAATGAGTGAGATTAAGATCCGAACCGTCTCCTTCCCTGATTGAATCAATGTTTCAATGAATATGCAGGATAACTGTTCAAGTAAATTGGTAACTTAATACATAATTGTGTTGTTCATCTTATGATTTCATATCTCTATTTTACTATGTTATTAATTTATTTTTTTAAGCATGCGACGATCATGGCGACTTCATGATGGTCGGATGCTTAAAAAAACTTGGGTTTAAATTCCTATCTCCTCAAATGTGAGTACAAGATTTAACTGATTTTTTTTCTATTTAATATTCCATTGACGGCCTGATTAGCGCAGTTGGTAGTGACTCTGCTTTCTGCGCCGAGGGTCCCGGGTTCGAATCCTGGTAGGGACAAGCATTGTGTGATGAGCACGAATGTTTGTACCCGAGTCATGGATGTTTAATATGTATATAAGTATTATATACTGAGTTCGCCCTCAGTCCATTGTACGGTACCCATAACACAAGCGTTGCTTAATGTGGGACCGTATAGTTGGTGTGTTCGTATGGCGATATTTATTTATTATTTATTTATTTATTTATTGCAAAGTATTATTTTTCCTTAAAATGCCAAATAATTATTTGTTTTTTTTTATGACGAAATATTTTACAGCTTTACCATCTTCCGAGTCTAAAGATTATTACTTGTAAAATAGTATTTGTGAGAGTCGGCAACAAAACTTAGATATCAGCTTGTACCGCCCACCTAACTTACGAGGCACAAACCTATGCTAAATAAATAAGAGACACTGGCAGTATATTTTACAAATAGCTCTGTCACTCTCTATCTCTCTCTCATTCTCTATCTTTCTCTCTACTGGCCTGTCTGATACGATCGTCATGTGTTGTGGATTTTAGACCCTAAGACCCGTTTGAATATATGTTAGTTTTAAAACTCATGACATCATTCACATATCATGGACATAATAATTATAGATATTTTTTATCTCTTTTTATTTCCAACGAAATTATTTATAGCTATTAATTATATTGAATCATAGAATTAAAGCTGATTAAATAGTATATTTAATAAATTATGGACCTAAATCGGATTGTATACACGACGACACTTGACACTAGACAGTCAGTCTATTAGACCGAGTTTCGAAGCATGTACACTGCTGCATGTTGCAGATCTTAGTTTCTGTGTCGCTTAGAGTCTGTTTACATTAGTGTCGAGTGTCAGTGTCGTCGTTGTATACTTAGCTTTAGTTTTCGCATATACATAGTACCTATATCTAACAAGTATTCAGCCCTTAATTAGGATTTTTCAATTGAAGTTAAGAAGTAGCATTCTGTCTACCACGACATCATCGACGCATGAACTGATCAGAAGATAAATCAACAGCGACACCCGTCTTCGTCTCATGTCTCACGTGTGCGGGATGCAGCTTAACAAGCTTCATAAACTTTGTTTTCGGTTGGCTGAAGCTACAAAAAGCTGTCGCTAATTATGACGATGAGGACCCGATCAGCGCAGTTGGTAGGGACCCTGCCTTCTGTGCCGAGGGTCCCCGTTTCGAATCCTGCTTGGGCCAAAATCCGTGTAATAAACACGATTATTGGTACCAGAATCATGTATGCTTAATATCTATATAAGTATTATATACTGGGTACGCCCCCAGTCCATTGTACGGTACCCATAATACAAGCGTTGTTCAGTGTGGGACCGTATAGTTGGTGTGTTCGTCTGGCGATCTTATATTATTATAATTTCAGCAGCAACACAACCTTAGAAAATAGAAGTCTGTAGCACAAACATGGAATATCCAATCTCAAATGTAAATAATGTTAATTTATTGTTGAAGCGGTGCATACCAATACTATTTTAACATGCACAATGAATGTTATACTTCCACTTCGCGTAGGCTAAGTGTATGTGGAGTAATTTAAGTACATTGACAAATTTAATTTTGTCGTATATACATTTAAATTTGGAAGTGGACAATATAAACTTGTTTCATAGATAAATCTACGAATATGCAATATTATTTATTATGGACTGCCTTCCTTTTATTAAGGCTAGACTTATAAGGGCTGATGTGTTTGCCATATTAGAGACAGAATAGAGTCTAATTTAGGATACTTTGATTGATTGATTGTATTTTCCTTACTGTTTTTGTCAACGTTAAAATAAGACTACTTAAGTATTTACGGTCCAGGAATATGAGTATTCTTCTTGTAAATATTCTTGATATTATTCAGCCACTTCCAAGTCGTCATAATAAACTGTAAAAAACATTATTGAATTTAAATGTACCTTAAGTATATAAACACTAATGCCACTCTAGTAAAATTATAGATACAAAATAATAACTTTTATGCTTCAAATGAATTAATAATTATTAAAACACTGCTTTATAAAGAAGTTGTGCAAAATATAAAATTAAAATCGATAAAAATGATTAGTTTCGTCTCCATGGCGACAGGGTCCCGGACGTTGTTATTATGTGAAATATATAAAAAGATACCTATATGAAACATAGTAAATATGGTTGTTGTAACATAATAGTATATTTTTTCTATTTAGTTGGACAGCTGGGGGCAGCGGGGCCATCGTCACAGGGCATTGTGATAGATAGAACAATGCAGAGATATATCGTTTGCATTTTATAGATTCCGTCGATATGATGGCTTATTAGAACAAGGGAAATGGCAAATGGTGTTAATAGTTGGTGGCACTGTATAGCTTTCATACCCTCGAGTTTGTGTAACACGTCCATATGGTTGGTCCTCTTTGCTCGGACAGTTCTGGCGGGCACCAACATATAGATTTATTGGAAAAACGTCTATAATAACGCTCTAAATAGTCGAAATAAAACCATAGATTCGCGTGTAGCGATATGTTAGTGCACTGTAACAAGCTGACAGATCGCTACAAGCGATCTTATGGAGTGTTATCAGCACGTCAAGTGCGAGCTAACTGTATACTTTATAGTCTACCGTATTTAAACATATGTATGGAGAATTGAAAAGAGCCTCTAGCGGACGGTATTTAAAACAATCAATTCTCCATACAAAATGTCAAAATACGGTAGAGTATTAAGTATACAGTTAGCTTACGAATAATCTCGCACTTGCCGTACTGAGACTCGGAATGGTATGTGTATGAGCGAGTTCATAGATTTAGTTGCTAACAGGACAGGAGGCTCGCACGGCCCTTTTAACATTATTCGTGCCAAAACGTATGAACACAATTTATGTGCAGTATGTCATGATCTCTTTATTTACTAACACGATCTAGTGGTGAATTTAAATTGATACACGGTACTCGAGTACCTGTTTTACACTGTTCGAAATATTATTTGGCACATTGTTATGTAAGATAATAATTGTATTTTTGTCGACATTATTCGTAGCGTTTACTTTGCATGGGGATATTCTTTTATTTGGAATTCATTCGACTTTTAGGCGGTAGATTTTGCAGTGGACTGTAATAAATATGGTATAAGCAGGAGGCCTGACTCACGAAATAAGACAGATATATATACAGATATATATATTACTACCAGTTTGTGGTGTTTACAAAAGAGACCAGTGTGCCATGTTGATTGCGGGCAAATGCACAAACAAGACTATCAATAAATAATAAATCATTTACCGATTTCATACGAACACAAAGAAGTGGTTTGTTATTCACTACATGGAACGCTTGTGCCCGTTTCATTATGCGAGGCGTCTCAATGTCAACGCTTAATTAAATACAGTAATAACCCTTAGATCCGACATGACAGGAAGTGTTCGCTCTTATAAATAGAGTATCGGCCCTTTGATAGGCTACGTATAACTAAATTTAAAGTCATTTGCAACTTTACTCCGATGCCATAAAGTTGTTTTCCATATTGTTACTGCTTTGTTGGTGATGGATGATCCGAGCTTCCCATCCTTTTTTTGTGAGATTACTAGCAATGTGGCACAAAAACGTGTCTATTTATTACGTTAGCCCCTCCAACTAAGCTAAAGTGCTTCTGCTAAAAGTGAGCTCACGTCAACAATGCAAATAGCCGGGGTTGAGTTCAACCCAAAGCCTCTAGTTTACGAGAACCTTGACTCATTACTGTATTTGATTCAGTACTTCGCGTATAATTTATTAATTGTTGTTTTGTGTTAAATGTCTGCATGTATAGAATAATGGACAGAAAATTAAATTGGACTGCGCGAGGGAATATTTCCGAGCTCCGCTCTGGCGGCGCGCCGGCCTAGGGGCACCCAATGCTGTTCGAAGAAAGCAACTATGGTTGTTTTGATTCCTCAGAGTATGGGTGGTTCAGTCTTCTGGCCAGCGCCAGTAATATGTTCAGTCCATGTTGTAAGTTAATGTTGGTGCTAACATATGTTGTGTTCAATTTGGTTTCCAGTGGCATGTTTCAATAGATGGTCTCTAATATTATAAAATGTATTTTGATATTATTTATGTTCACGTTTGTAAATATACAGAAACTGCATATCTCATTGTTCTGTAGTTAGGCAAGACTCCGCAATAAATACAATGTTGGAGAATTCGTTTCGTTTTATTTTAACAGTCTTTGTGACGGACAGTCCTTATTTACTATGCTTGGTAAAAAATATATTACAAACATAACGCTTTGAAATGCGGTCAGGTAGAATATACAATTACAAAAATAAATTAAACAACGAACTGGTTTAAACTTAGCTTAGTCAATGGCATATCTTTTGTTTCATTTTAAGTCAGGTGTGCTGCTTCCTAAATAAGTTCTCAAGTCTGTGATGGTGGATCTGATCAGTTTGGCGGGGATGGTGGGCCTGTTCAGACGTTTGTACGCGGCGTAGCGGTGGCACCCGCCGAAGCTGTAGTAGTAGTCACCACCCTCTGAACCCTTGATCCAAAGGATGTCTATGGGCGGAACGTTGCCAGCTGCTTCTTCTATCTGAAAATAAAATTAAATAAACCAATTCGATGGCCGATTTTGACGACCTGATTAGCGCAGTTGGTAGTGACCCTGCTTTCTGCGCCGAGGGTCCCGGGTTCGAATCCTGGTAGGGACAAACTTTGCGTGATCAGCACGAAAGTTTGTACCCAAGTCATGGATGTTTAATATCTATATAAGTAATATATACTGGGTTCGCCCCCAGTCCATTGTACGGTACCCATAATACAAGCGTTGCTTAGTGTGGGACCGTATAGTTTGTGTGTTCGTCTGGCGATATTTATTTGTTATTTTTTTAAAACTACAAACGTTAACCTGTATAGTCTCCATGAGCGACTGAACCTTTTCTTCTGTGAGCTCCGGCATAAAGGGCCTTATGATCACCGCCATGGGCACGTCGTGCACCTCCTCCTTCCATGCGCTGTGGACGCTCGTCATTCTGGATGCTGGCAATAATATCGTCATCAACCTAAGATATGCGGATCGGTGATGAACAGAGACAAGGCTGCGGCTCTACTATAGAGCAGACGGAGCAGCTGCTCACAGATATTGTATGGGATATCTGTCAAAAGTGACAGTTACTATGCGGTTGCTGTTCGATTGTGTTAGCAGACTTGGGGCCCAGGCGCCAAGTCACAGCGGGCGATTCAGTGAACCAAATTAGACAGACTTTAAGATGTCGAGATCTTCCAAGTTCTATACTATCTTGTTCTACATGCGGGCGCTATAATCGTATCCCGCGCCATCCTAAAATTGGCTCGGGCCGGCACTGAACAGAGGAGAAAATAGCTGCGCGCAGATGTCCGATTAAACTCGGTCGGTGAAAACGTCGCCATGTTCATCTACAGATTATTGATCATTGGCTTTAAACAGACGTCTGCGCAGCACCCAAGACACGCCCATACAGACACCGACATTCGCACAATCCAGGCACAACGTATAGATCAATGATAGGGGGATAATATCATCATCATTTATCTATGACATAGATCGAACATAAGAGTTATTTCTCGATTATAAAATACGCGGTGTTACCCGCGATCCGGTGTATCCCACGGGAACCATATATTTTACCGGGCGTAAGTAGCCTATGTGCTATTCCAGACAATAATCTATCTCTGTACCAAATTTCATCCAGATCCGTTCAGCCGTTCTGGCGTGATTGAGTAATAAACATGCATCCATCCAAACTTGCACATTTATAATATTAGTGGGATAAATATGACGTCACGGATATATGACTTGTACCAATCTATGAATACTATAGAGAAGTAAGTATAGAAGCACCAAAGCATGAAGATATGCAATTAGTAAACCATGTACAACCATAACCATTTCTAGTAGGTACTTACTAGGTTAGTTATCAAAGGCACATACACAGCTTCTGACTAACAGGTAAAACAACTAGGTATTGACGTTAACCCCATGCATAAAGACCTTCAACTAGGTATGAATTTCTTCACAAAGTATACATCGGTATCGTTGGAATTTTATAAAATGCTATCAGTACAATTAATAAAAATGAATCCTTAAACAAATTGATAGAAAGTACTAGTGTATTTACAACAGCATTATTCTTCCATTTCATTCGACTATGTTTACCTTCACACTTCATTCAGTGCTACTGAACTAGTTTTATAAGAAGGTAAGACAAAAAGAGCAAACACTTAGCTAGCGGGCGCTTGTATATAGGTCAACAAAGTATACCTAGGTCGGTACCTGTAATGAAACTTTCAAAATAAAAATAATTTGGTCTATGGTTTTGATCAAAGTGTTTTTTGGCCCTCCTATGTATACTATGCATAATGACTAAGAAAGCCCTTTCGTTGATTTTAAATAGTAAAATAGATCCATAATACACTCATATAAGTTGATTACATTTCATAATAGTACATATTATAGATAAGTATGTAAATAAATGCTTCTTGCATAGAGTAAAGACCTCAAAGGCATTGCTAAGCAATCATAAACCTATGTATAGCAATGCAAAAAAATACTCACAATTTCTGGCTGACACGAATAGGGATAAATAAACAATCGATTTTAACATAAGGTTATCCTGTTGCTCAACTGTCGCGTTGAACGTACAAAACGCTAATGACGGCTTGTTCTGTGATGACGCCACTATACTTGACTCATACATTTATGCGAAGGTCATGTGATAATATGATAAAAATAAATACAAACATCATCGAATACATGTTTAATATAATTGCTTTCATTTCGAATAAATATACTAAAAAAATCTCGGATATCATGTTTTCCACGAGGAAGATGTTACCCATGGGTTTCGAGAGCAATGATACCCCGATTCGAATAGGGTGTTAAGTTTGACGATTTTGTCTATCTGTGGCATCGGAAATTTGCTTGGAATTAGCAACGAGTTAGGGAATTAGATAACCAGTCTCATCCAAGAGATTAATTAAAGCTCCTTAACTTTTGCCTAAATTAGTGTTTCTAAGGGAGATTGGTAAGATCATGAACACCTAAATATATATATATATAGCCTATAGATTCTCATGTTAGGTATATAAGGCAAAAATGTCCTCGTATTTATTATACACGACTACTATAAATAGGTACCTCTGGAATAAAAACGAACGATAAGTACGTTGTTTTAAAAACAATATTATCGTTTTGCAATTATTAATGATAATTTATACAAATGACATCAAAACAAAATAAACATGTCGGTAGGTTTACGTATGTAGCAAAATATAATAAACATGAAATAATCGAAAAGTACCGATCTACGTTGTAAACATGAACAATGCATTTTTAAGAGTTTACAATAGTGGCACTCCCACGCACTCATCTACGGAATAAAAGTGCTTTATAGGTAGGTACTGTGAATTTTTTGAAACTTTCTATGAACTCGGTTTCTTTAAGATTCGGTGCAGAACCATACAATTTTTATAAGGTTCAAGTGTGGGCTCCAAATGAAACAACGCATATTTAACTACACAAAAATGTATTTTATTCAATCTGATGGTCGCAATAACATTGAACTCGTCGTATACATGTGTGTTCGCGCCGCCCCGCCTCGTATTTATTGTATCCTACTAAAGTTTATTTTATATTCGTTATAAATAGTTTATTGTGTACACGTGGAATAAAGTGCGTTCTGCGGCGCGATGCAATTACAATGTTCCACAGCGTATTTTAAACATTTCAATTAAATTTTTCGTTTTTTTATCTCGTATACTGTTTCAGATATTTTGTTTTAGAACACATCAACTTAACACTAGCAATTTTCATCATATCCCAAACTATCACTAGTGGAACAAATTTTAAGTCACAATCGTAAGATCTTGCTATGCCTCGATGGAACCGGAACGACGAAAGAAATAAACTAACTTACTGCTAACATGTAAAATAAATTGTGCTACCAACATTATAGCACCAAGATAATAAAAATATTTTGTTCTGATATTCACAACTCCTGGGATTTTCGTATGTTGGCAGGACCGGGCTTAGGGTTTTTAGCGTCAAGAGACATAAATTATTACCTTTGCAACCCGCCCCGTTTCAAGTTTCACTCTAATAACCGCAACAAAATTTGAGAACGACTTTTCGTAAATAAATACTTAACGTCCGAAGTCAGCCCTGCGCAGAACTCTCTAAACGAACGCGTGGATCCGTTAGCACGCACGCACTGCACGCAACGGAGTGAATAAGCTTTGTATAGATTTGCGATTGAGTTAGTATTCTTTACCTTCAGTAACAGCGAGCCGACCGCGTACGTCGGTTACAAGGTAGGTGCGTAGTTAACGACATGGCTACTAATATAGGGCCCGACAAATAAAATGAACTAAAATGGCGGGTCTGCGCATGCCAAATTGTATCAAATAAGCATGCCGAGAGTCGCCGTCTTTGTTCATTTTATTTGACGGGTGATATACTTTAGACTCTTATGCATCATACGGTTAATGCGACACTAGCACTCAGGTCTCTAAGACCGGTCCTACGCCAACAGAGTATACAATATAAATGATCGATTGAAATTGACTGCTAGTTTAAAAGGACATCTACATAATTATTAAATATGCATCAGGGCCGAATTGCGTGTGCGATCTCTAACACAACCATAGCTAATAAAAATATTTAAAATTGCACACAAGTCGCAGTGCGCCCGCGCATGTAAGTATACGCACCGTATTTGAATCGACGCTATCATAGTGATTATTCATAAACAAAAATGAACATGGAATTATCGTTAAAGGCGTAGTAGCTTAACATATATATCCCTACTGTATCCTTTCAAAAAATATTACATTCTGTTTTCATACATTCTGACTGTGTTGTATTAGTTTGTTTGTGTTGTAAAAATACAACTACACATTAAGATAATTCGTCTTATAAAACCATTTCGTGTAGCGTGTACAAGATTACAGTTCGATCAAAATATTAAGCGAGCAATAAGGCTGTCAAATATTTTAATTAATTGGCTTCTATAGCGCGATTGCGCCAAGCAATAGTGGCCAATGTGTTTCACATACTTTATGTAAGAAATAAAAAAGCAACAACGGTGATTCAAACTGGTAGCTGCGCGGGCGCACTCGTACAGACACTAGTCAGCACAAAATATCTGAATACTTACAATTAATATTACACTCTAGTTTTCACCTTAAGAACTATCGTATGTTTATAACCACCGTAGAGTTGAAAGATTAATCAGTGAACGTAAAGGACTACGATCTCCGCCATGGCGATGTTACGTAATTTCATTCTTTTTACATAAAATTACTAATACTGCCCAAATAATTACTTTAAAAAGTCACTGGATTCAAAAAAATAATACTATAAAATGGTTGCCAAGTACCAAGAGTCAATTAAATGATTTTTATAGAAACAAAAAAGTATAATAATAATATATGTATATAAAACAAAGTCGTGTTAGTTACATCATTTATAACTCTAGAACGGGTGGGTCGATTTTAAGATCTTTGATTTTTTAATCGCCTCCGCCCTGAATAGCAGATTAGCTATTAAAATATGGGAAAAAAATAATAGTAAAAATAATTCATTTTCGAATACATTTGATTATGAGGTGGTCCGAAGTTCGCCGGAACAGCTAGTATAACATAAAATAAATACTGGGTGCCAGTCAGATAGTTTTCGTAATACAAATTATAATACGTCTTGAATTACACGTCCGTCCAAAAATATCGATAACAATGTCGTTTAAAATAGAGATAGTAATAGTATACATTATGTTCCGTGCACGTATATTACTGGACGAAGCTGGGCCCAGCAGTGAACCTGGAAACTGGGATTTGATGGCGGTGCGGTAGAAAGGGGGGCAAGGTACCTCGAGAGACGTGCGGGCCTCGGCTTGGACAGTCGCGAGACCTTGCAAGAGTTCAAGAACCGTAATGTCAACATTGTAATAAATGCTACGCGTATACTATAAAATCTACGGCATAAAGGTTTCGCTTACTCCATCCTGTCAATTAGCAAATTTAAAAAAACCGACACTGACAGTAATGGCATCCGCTACTGTACCTCAGTCAGTACTGAAGCTGTGCAAGTCTCTGAACGAAATTATCTTTACTGTGAAACAAACCACGATACTTCGAAAAATTTATGTGTTTATGAGTTTGTGCAATAAATGGTTCTTGGACTGTAAAGTTTTCTAGGACCCGCCACACCCTGACTCCACTGCTACTCGTATCTGCCAGGTTCTACAGCATTGACCGAGAAACACCAAGGATTGACCCTGGACCAGTCCCCGAGAAAGCTAAATTGTCTTGGGAACCAGTAATGAATGAGTTGTAAAAAAATATCCAAACCCTGCAAAGCTAAGCGAGAGTGTAAGAAAATGTTTATCTGCAAGACAGCTTCGTCTAGTAAACGTGAACGGTATGTCCTACTGCTAAGGCTGCGGCAGGCGGGCGGCGGGGGGGGCGCGCGCCCGCCGCCGTTAGTATCATAAGTAGCTCCTGGCCTACTTATCGTAATATAGTAAAATGTAAATGGCAATTCTGTGGAAGCTGCACAATTATGCGTCACACCCGAGACCTGCAACAAACAAATATAATAACTTACAGGACTTAGCAGCTTTACATACGGTAATGTTGTGGATGTTTTAGGAAACCTGTAACCTAGCCCCCTATTACAATGGGTAATAAAAGTTAAAAAAAAGGCCCGCTGAGTTTCTCGACGGATTTTCTCAGTTGAGGTCCCGTTTCTATCCGATTGTAGAGTTAAGAAAAATAAAACTTAAATGACAATTTGTAAGTGCCCCGGTAGGCCTATACAAAATAAATTATTTGACTTGCAGTGTGTACGCCGAATGTTTTAGTTTAAAAAATCTCCGTGAAGACTACAGCACAAATATGGATTATAAAAATGTTGTAGTTCAAAGCCCGAAAACCTGAAGAAAATAAAATCATCCTCATACCAGCTGCGTAGTCGGCCTACGGCGACAGGTCCTGGTGCATCGGGTCGTAGCCCATGGAGCCGTCGTAGCCGCCGGCGGCCGCCTCGTAGCCGGGCGCCGGCAGCGAGTAGCCCATCGAGTCCTGCGTGGGCGCCGGCGACATCATCGGCGTGGCCGTGCCCGACGCCGCGCCCATCGAGTACGGGGACGCGCCTGCAGCTAGGTAGATAACACACCTTCGTGTATTCTCGACACGTTTTTATATTTACTTTGAATTGGGAACTCTGGAGGTGCGGTCGTCTTCCGATGTTCTAGTGGAATTTGAGTGGATTGTCAATTCGCATTGATAAAATGATTTCCTTTGATCTATAATTATGGACTGCGGGAGAATTGTTTTTATTTTTATTGTTTGTTAGTATTCATAAGTATAACTACGCAAGTATAATTTTGAGTGGAGATACTCTATGCTGTCTATTTTGACCAAAGCAATGCGACGTAAGCATAAGGCGTAATAATAAGCTCAATCAGGAATTATTTGAAAACCCTACATCGTAACACAGTAGTGGCTCTTTTGAAGCGCTCATGAAATATATTTCAAATAAGGAAGACAATCAATATATAATAAACTCCAGATAGATAGATCAATATGAGATAGATAGATCAATATATCACAACTGGAACAACGAAAGACATCCAGTCACCATTTCACAATGTTGGGTGAATCGAAAATTTTGCCAAAATAACATTTTTTCTTTAATGTGAATTTAATCTGAACAATGGTGCTCAAAGTGCGGCCGGGTTATAAATGTCTAGTTATATATCTATTGTTTGTTTACTGTAATATGCGGTGGCTCTGGCCGGAGGGGAGCTAGCATCGCGCCCCGCGCCAACCCATGGGAGGTCTGTGTGCGAAAACTCAACTGTAGTACGCGGTAATAGGGGCGAACGCTAACGTGACCAGAGACGGTGGCAATACACTATGTAAGCTAAGTAGACACACAATTATTATGTTATACTGGAAGTAGACAAAATATATTCACAGTAAAATTGTCATCAAATACTGTATATGTGTGTGTTATTCTTAAAAAAAAAACAAGTTTGGGTAGCATAGTCTTAAATACTCAGACCAACGTATTTACGGGAATTGCAATAAAGTATGTATACAACTTAAGGGATATGATTTCACAGAATCTTTACTAGATTTTATTAGATGGACTATGCTTATCTTTTGTTTTAGCTGGTCACGTTAGACGTACCGTACAACGTTCATTGGCCGACACACAATGGTAGGTGCGCAAGAGTCGAAGTGAAAGCTGAACATAATTGATGCGAACGCGACAACAAATACGTAACTAAACAGTGAAACAATTGAAAATTTCTTGACAAATGTTACTATTGTTGCGGATTTGCGTTACAAACTAGAAATGAATTTGCTTACAACTGATCATGATAGAAAATTTATTATTTTTTAAATATCATACTACTGAAAAATCATTTAAAGTCTGGCTAAGACTCAGGCGATGCCTTTATAAAAACAGGCATAAGTTTACAATGGCAAGAAAACGTATTTAATCTTTGTGTGAAATTAGGAATAATTGTTTATGGGAATTTAAGTCTTACCCTCTAAATATAAAGTGTTTATGAGAAGCAAGTTCTTTGTTATACCGGTGCAATGGTGGAAAACTTCCCTTATCTGAATAATCTATAATAATCAGTCGAGTAGCGAGTGCAGTGTAACAGTATGGCGTGTAGTTACCGGCTGCCTTCTTGGCGGCGTACAGGTTGGCCTCCTCCTGCGCCTTGCCGATGTTCTTCTTGTAGCGGATGCGCTTGTTGCCGAACCAGTTGGACACCTGCGCCAGAGATAACTTGGCTTATATGCACATCGTTCAAGATAGAAAGGGAGCGTTCAAGTATTACGTAACGCAATTTTTGGAGATTTTAGACCCCCCCCCCCCCCTCCCCCCATGTAACGCGCCGTAACGTTTTTCTGCTTCTTTTTCTCATTGCGCTAAATATTAGTTTATTATAGAAATATTTATTATCATTTTTACGCCTAACCTGCCATATACTATATATATAAAAACAATAGTATATCCCCTAAATTTCATATAGTGCTGCGCGCAAGAGTTTTGCTTTGCGCTCTACTATATGACGTTTAATGAAGTTATAAAACGTCTATAAATTCGGAGGTAGGTGCTTATTTTTTTTTCTTAAAATATTATGTAATTGCGTATATTTTTTATGTACTGACACTTATAATCATTATTTTTTTCTTCCCATAAACTGATCACTTGAACAAATGTCACGACATATATAGCACATGTTCGTTGCTCACCTTTCCTCGCCACCATTGAACACTATAATACTAATCGCGATATGGTAGGTCACATTGTGCTACTCTGTATGTGTGTAACCAAGCAACGCTACCTGCGACACAGTTATCCCGCACTCTTTCGCGAGTTCCTCCTTCACCGCCTCACTCGGGTAGGGGTTCGCTAAGTGCGAATAGAAGTACTCATTCAGCAGCTGCAGCGCTCGCTTGGTGAAGTTGCGGCGCCTGCGCCGCGCGTCAACGAAGCTGCAACGTTAGAGGCGCTGTTACCGCCGTTACCTGCGACACGGTGATCCCGCACTTCCTGGCCAGCTCCTCTTTCGCCTCCTCGCTGGGGTAGGGGTTCGACAGGTGCGAGTAGAAGTACTCGTTGAGGATCTCTGAGGCCTGCTTGCTGAAGTTGCGGCGCTTACGGCGCGCGTCCAGGAAACTGCAAGCGGTAATTTGTGTTTTTGGAAGATTCTTTTTTTGTTTAGAGGCCAAAGTTGAGCTGGTCTTGTGTTGGAAGTCTTAGACTTAGTATTTTTGCCAGTTTGGAAATTTATGATCAATATTGCACCAATAGTTGATAACCGATGCCCTTACTTTTACATTATAATTATTTACTCACCGGGAGCGCAGGATCATGACCGCCTCGCAGGTGGACTGTTTGAGTTGCATCTGGATGGAGCTGAACTTCTTGTGAATGATCTGCACCATGCGCTCGATTTCCTGTTGTCGTATTAGCTTAGTCACACATTAACAAGACTAGATACTTTGAATCTTCAAGTTAAATTATGTAATTTCTAGGGTCATAACCAATAATAAAAGTTTTTTTTTTTTTTTTTTTTATTACATTATAGGCAAGTATTTGATCTCAATCTCACCTGATGGTAAGTGACGATGAGATCTATGATGGAGCATACTTGTCTAGGTAGGAAGGCGGCAGTAGATCGAGACGCAACTGATCTGACCCGCCATCCATGAATGGCAACACCGAACATCATGCCGGAACACGGCTAGGCCGCTTGGCGACATGGCTTTGTTCAGTGGGTGGTGACTAGCCACGGCCGAAGCCTACCACCAGTAGAGTTGTCACCTGGTTGGCACCACCCAGGGTCACGTGTAGGGTATCTCGAGGGTACTTAATTCTCCTACGGACGAAGGTGACTCGACCCCAAATTATAGGTCTAATTTCACCAGAGGAACACACTAACTGGATGGTCCCAAACTAAGCAACGCTTGTATTATGCGTACCGTACAAGGGACTGCAGGTGATTTAAATAACGCCCACTCAATGACAAATTACGAAAAGTACATTTCTAGAAATCAAGCGACCCACACTCAAACAACGATACTAAGCTATCATCAGATATTTTTTAATCAACGAAAAAAAGGAGGAGTTTCTCAATTCAAAACATATATATGATTTTTTTTTATTAATTGTCGTATGGAGATTGGCTGACCTTAGGCGTAATGGGCCTGGTACGGCTCTGCTCCCGGAGCAGGTTCATCACGTGCGTGGTGAACTCATTGCAGGCGTTCTCATACTTGTCCAGCTCCTGGTGGTAGATCTGGCGGATCTGCGCGAGCTTCGCGCGGTAGTCCGAGTGTTCGATCGCGTTATCTGCGGTATTATCTTGGAATTAGACCAAAAGTGTTAATTCTTTTATAATTTTTTTTAACACTATAAAAGAATTTTCATAATAACTTTAAATGGTAGTACTAATTGGTAGAGTGTGTGAAACGATGAGCGATAATTCTATCGCGGTATAGCATGTAACTTGGAAGTTGTGCACTTATGCTAATGTGAGCCTTTCTTTGCGCATTAGTGAGCCGGTCACATGATCGACAATGGCCCACATACCAAATAGACCCAACATGCTGATGTTAAAGGCGATCCACATTTGCACAACTTAAATGCCACATACTATAGCTCTACCATCTTAATTAGGAATTCGATACCCTGTCCTATTACTTGATAATATCCCTCCCAGAGAACTAAGATAGTGCCTATTAGATCACTGGTATCCTCTCACTTTAAGCTCCAATAACAATCAATTGGAATTAGCTTGCAAGTGGATGAGGCTCTCTCTCAGGGGTACTCATTTTATCAACTCTTTAATTTTATATAGGCCTATGTACTGGATCTAAATACAATAGACAAGTTTGGTAGATGACAGAGTACTTGATAGAGGAAACTTATAATTACACCTGAAAATTATGATGAGGCTGAATTTAAGATATAAAAGTTGAATGACTCCCTAAAACTGGTATAGTACCTATTTGTAGTTGTACGATGGAATATAATTTAAATTGTGTAAACTTATTACTGACTACTTAGAATGAATTTGTGGTTGAGGAGTCATCCTCATGCTTACATCTGGTTTTATTTTGTGAGCATTTTAGGACTTCTTGTATTCAGGCTTGAGCAGCCTAACCAACACCTATTATGTTTGATCTACTAAAGTTCCTCAATTATTAATTACATTCATACGAAGACATAAGAATAAATTATATTGATGTTGTCAATTTAGTTCACTACTCATTATAAAAGAAGTCTGTTAGGTTATTTATCTGTATAAGGTAAACCGAAGCTGCTGGAGTGTTTTAATTAGAAACTAATAAGCAAAATTACCCCACTCGCCAGCGGCTGCAGAGGCTGATGCAGCAGCACCAGCTCCCCCGCCCTTCTCAGGGCCTGCTACCCCCTCTGCGATCAGCATGTTGTCCAAACGCATCAGCTGAGGATCTGGGGGCTCCTCCTCTTGCGTGTTGCGGAGGGACAACACTGTAGAACAAAATATACCATCATGCTTCTGTTCCTGTCTGAACCATTTACAGATCCAATAGACATTTCTAAATTTTGGAAATTTTGACTTATGGCAATAAAACATTATTATTAAGGATTCCATTGTGAATTAGTTTAAAACAAAAAAACAGGGTTAAGTTATTTTTAGTACAAATTATATTTGTATGTCTAATCTTGTGAGTGGATGTTCTTATAAACATATCTAGCAAGCTACTCTGTCTGGCACGTTATTGAAAACATAAGTGCAATTAATTTTAACAGTGTATACAAACAGAGAGAAGGCAATCTTGGTGTGTTACAAAAAAAATATTCATTTTAATTTATGTGTGTGTGTGATCATAATTTTCACTCACCCGTTTTCTCTTTGATTTCACACAACACTGAAAATAGGGCAGGTTTCATTCTATGACAGTTGAGCGTATGTTTCCTCGCCTGCGCTTCGTCGAGGCTTTGGTCCGTAATGTTCATGATTTGCTGCAGGATTTCACCGATATCCTGCTTACGCGCTTCGCCCTCACCCGCGGCGGGCGTGCCTTCGCCCCCGGGCAGACCGTAGCCCTGCGGTCCCATTAGTCCGCCGCTGTGCGCCATCATCCTATTTGGATCGTCCATTATTACAACTCAATACATAAATACACCTAAACTTACACTAGTACGTATACTCGTTTGTACGTTATTTAGAAAAAATAACTCAATAAAAATACAACAAAGCTATACTGGGCACAAAGCCACAGCTTCATCCCCCCGTTCACCAACCAGCAATAAAATGGCCGCTCCTTTGTGCTGTCAAATGTGAAATATTTTAAAAAGAAAACAAATAATTAAAACTATTCCTATCACGCTTCATCTCGAATTCCTTTACGCAGTGATTTAGAACAAGAAAGAGATAAAGTACTTCGTGTTGCCATAATTCAAGAAATGTATCAACAGAAGAGGATCTAGTACTATTTTTGTTGCCTTACAAAAAATGCGTAATTTTTGTCTTTCTTATTTCATAATTATTCAAATTCTCTATGTCAAGAATCATATCACACAATTTTATGTTTTCAAATGAAATGATTGTACATAATATTTTTTTTTACTTTCATACAGAGCAGCTGCAAATAAATTACGAACGCAACATTTATTGACGTACCTTCTCGTGACATTTGCTAAAATAGCTATAACTTTTTAACATTTCTAGCATCGCAGATGCTACCTCTCTGTTACACTTAAGAAAATATCAATTTAGTGCGAAATTCTATGCTTAAACTCCTCCAATAATACGGAGTGTAAAACTGATAGTGAATGCCTAGAAATAAGCTGTGTGATTTCGTCACTTTCCACGCGATCAAAAAGCTAATAACCCGGCTTACGTAGTGTTATATTCTTTGGCTACCAGATGGATGAATATTAGAATCAGTATTATTTGAACTTGGTTCAATGAGAAATATTCTCACATTAGTATATAAGTGTAGTGTATTTAGTAAACACCTCTCGATTACGTACAGCCAAATCAGGCTATCACACGAACAGTATTGGGGGAGCAATAAGCTTCATAGGAAAATAAAAATCCCGAATCCTCTAAGAGAGATTATCATGGCTGATCCGAAGGTTGAAGAAATCCTGGCACCACTACGCGCTTTAGTTAAGGAGCAAGGCGATCTTGTGAGAAAGCTGAAAGATGAGAAGGCTCCAGAAATCGACGTAAAGAAGGCGGTAGCTGAATTGAAGGCGAGGAAAAAGGTCCTCGAAGATAAGGAACTAAGTCTGGCGCCCACCGAAGAACTGTTTGACCGAGCAAAAATGGAGGACCTCATCAAGAGAAGATTCTTCTATGACCAGTCATTTGCAATTTATGGTGGTATCACTGGCCAGTTTGATTTTGGTCCCATGGGATGCGCACTCAAGAGCAACATGATTCAACTATGGAGGAAGTACTTTATCCTACAGGAACAGATGTTGGAGGTGGACTGCTCAATCTTAACACCAGAGCCAGTCCTCAAAGCATCCGGCCATGTGGAGAGATTTGCTGACCTCATGACCAAAGACTTGAAAACTGGTGAGTGTTTCCGCTTAGACCATTTGATCAAGGCTCACTTGGAGAAGATTAAGAGCGAAAAGAATACCACAGGAGCTCTTAAGGCAGAAATTGAAGATATCCTTGTGAAACTTGATGGCATGACTGCTGATGAAATGTCAGCCCTAATGCAAAGATTCCAAATGAAATCTCCCATCAGTGGTAATGATTTGACTCCACCCATTGAGTTCAATCTAATGTTTAACACCCAAATTGGACCAACGGGCTTAGTAAAGGGCTTTCTCAGGCCTGAGACAGCTCAAGGTATCTTTGTTAACTTTAAACGTCTCCTAGAATTCAACCAAGGCAAGCTTCCGTTTGCAGCTGCTCAAATTGGCAATTCATTCAGAAATGAAATTTCCCCTCGGTCTGGTTTGCTCAGGGTCAGAGAGTTCACCATGTGTGAGATTGAGCACTTCTGTGACAGCAAAGACCATCCTAAATTTGAATCTGTAAAGGACACCAAAATGCTATTCTATTCTGCTGATAACCAGGAACAAGGGAGACCAGCTGAGATCATGACAATAGGTGAAGCTGTCTCTAAAGGAATAGTAAATAATGAAACTTTGGGCTACTTCATGGCTAGGATCCATTTGTACATGTTGGCTGTAGGAATTGACCCCAAGAAGCTAAGGTTCAGGCAGCATATGGGCAATGAAATGGCTCATTATGCCTGTGACTGCTGGGATGCAGAATGCCTTTCCAGTTACGGTTGGGTGGAGTGTGTTGGTTGTGCTGATAGATCAGCTTACGATCTGACTCAGCATAGCAAAGCTACTGGTATAAGACTTGCAGCAGAAAAGAAACTACCAGCACCTAAACAGATTGAACTTGTGGAAGCTGTCCCTAACAAGGCAGCAATTGGAAAAGAGTTCAAAAAGGATGCCAAAGTCATCAATGATGCTTTGGCGGCAATGGATAATCCAGCTTTAGAAGAACTTCAAGCCAAATTGGATTCTACTGGAGAATACATGCTCTCTACATCAAATGGAGCATTTAAGCTGACTCCTAACATTGTCAGTGTCAAGAAGTCTCAGAAAACTGTACATGTAGAGGAGATCATTCCAAGCGTCATTGAACCATCTTTTGGTATTGGAAGAATTCTCTACAGTATACTGGAACATAACTTCAAAATGAGGGAAGGTGATGAACAGAGAACATATTTCTCATTACCAGCTACTGTAGCACCCATGAAATGCGCTGTTTTGCCGCTCAGTGGCAACACAGAATTCCAACCCTTTGTAAGAGAGCTGTCACAGGAATTAATATCGGTTGATGTGTCTCACAAAGTTGATGATTCATCTGGGTCGATTGGTCGTCGTTACGCAAGAACCGACGAATTGGGTGTTCCATATGCCATCACGGTCGATTTCGACACCATGAAAGAGCCCCATACTGTGACACTAAGAGAACGAGACAGCATGGGACAAGTTAGATTGCCTTTGGTTGATGTTCCTGCAGTTGTCAGGGACCTGGCTAACAGCAAGATATCTTGGGCCAATGTTGAGGAAAAGTACCCGAAGTTTGAACAACAGGAGAACATGAAGGGTGCTGCCGCATAGATACACACAACCTGTTTATTTGTACAGCTGCTCATATAGATCTTTTATAATTTTCCATGGAATGCATTGTATTTATTGTTAGCTATAAGCACGCCTATTGATTATCATTCAGAATATCTGGCGATAACTAGTTTTTCAGCAATTACTTTTTATTTTTACAATGGAATAAAAACTAAAGTTACATTGACAACACTTATTTTGTTCCAATTGTGTAATCTTACAAAATAACGATCATAATTACGAAGAGTATTATTGCGTAACATGTAGAGCGACTGCAACCACACGTTCAATTACGTAAATCACATTCTGGCCTAATCTGATTTATTAACTAAAAAATCTTGGTAAATAGGTGTCCAAGCTCTTGCAATACCATGTCTATTCCCAAAAAAAAAGAAACAATACTACGTACTGTCTTCTCCCTCTCAAAAATAGTCCTTTCACGGGCAGGCAACAAGAAATAAGACTAGCATAATCAAGAACATCATTATTATTAATTCAAAGACAATATAACATTTGCATTAGAGGTGAACATTGCATTATCTGTGGCGACGATCGTTGGAGCGCGATCTGTTGCTGTGGCGTTCGCGCGACCGCGATCGCTCACGTTGCCGATCGCGTCGATCTTTGTCGCGGTCGCGGCGATCGCGATCACGGTCGCCCCGGTCGCCCAGTTCACGGTCACGGTCGCCCCGGTCGCGGTCACGGTCGCCCCGGTCTCGGTCACGGTCGCGTTCCCTCTCCCGGTCGCGTTCTTTGTCCTTGTCGTCGCGACGTCCTCTGTCTTTTGAATACCTGAATTAAAATATATTCTTATAATCTGAAAGCAGGACAAAGTTGACTACTGCTCTGTTGATTACCGAATAAAAATCTAGCACACATGTTATGGTAGTGTGATCTCACCTATCACCATCTCCATAGTCCCGTCGGTCCCTGTCATCGTGTTCGCGCCGGTCCGTGTCCATCCGACCCTGGTTGTATGTGGCCGCGGCTGCGGCTGGCCCGGCGGCGCGGAAGTTCTGCGCCGGCTTCGTTGCCATTGTCTGCCTGTTGTGCTCTGCTAGCCTGGGAGTTTTCAATGATTACTATAAGTTACCAAATATGTGAGTTTATTAATTCTACTACATAATTCATGGGTAATAATAACAATTTGGAAGTGATAGTTTTACAAATATATAGGGCGAATAAAAAACCATTGCGATTATTTGAGATTCATTTTATATAGCATCATAGACAAACAAGATATGTCTGTGATAGCAGGACAGGTAGACAGGTTTGGCAAGCCAATGTACTAAGCATATTTCTTCAGTGTCTGATAAATGATGATGATGACATTGATAAATTACCACGACATAGTAACTATGTCATAGTTAACATAAACAAAACATAAAATGCTTTAACCAACCCCTGAATTTATAGAAAGATATCATCGATTTACAAAAGCATAACAAAAACCTATGTAATTTAAAAAAAAACTTCTGTAAATTTAGGGCTAAGTTGCGTAAACAAGTCCCTGTAAATCCAGGCTGCGAGCCACTCCCTCCCGTCCCTGTAAATCAAAACAATTGCACATAGCACATAAAATGTGATAATAGTGAATCGTTTCCAACATTCAATCACACATACACAAATTAAAAAATAGTTACGTTCAAAAACGAGAGCAACTTTATTGTAACCGTAGCTAAATGACGTAATAAAAAAATAGAAGACCATTCATAAACACTGTTCCATTATTTAAATACAATTAAACACAGCAAAGCATTAAGTACCTCTGTTCAATCTGCTTCTGTATCGGCACTGGTATCCTGGGGAACAGCGTGCTGAACCAGTCCAGCTTGATGAGCATTTGCCGCACGAGCGCGCCGATGGTGGAGGGTCCCCCGCCGCCGGCGCGAGGGTCCACCTCCTCCTCGTCGTCGAGGTAATCGGCGTACCAGTCGAAGAGGTCCGCCGGCGGTTGTGTGTAGCGGATGTACATGAAGCCTGTGAAGGCCCAACATGATGGAGTAGGTATACAAAACAAGCTGGGGATATTTTTGCCCAAAAGTGGATGGAGGCACCATTTGGCAGTATATTGAAGGAATCGGAATTAGAATATTTTCTATTCATGTAAACTATTAAGTACAGTAATTCACGAACAAAGCTGTGGTAAGACTTTTCGCGCCTAATTATATGTCTAAACTTACCGAGTGCTCGTATGTAGGGTGAATCGGAGTGCTGCAACAAGCCATTGACCTGCTTGCGTGTTAGGCGCAGAGTGTACAGCTTGTAGAGCAGGCAGAATGCTGTGGACACGATGCCACCAGCACCTACGCCGCGCACCTAAACATGCGACACAACATTATGACTCCTATGATCACGACATATTAAGGTGTTCATTCGTGTTAAGTAGCATCTAGCACTGCAGAGATTGGAGGAAGAAACCAAGGTTCATTTGGGACTGAGCCATTGTTGTGGTCAATGCCTTGAATAAAATTGCGGGTGGCATGCCTAAGCATAGGTCTTCAAAACGGCGACATTTTACTATGCCTCATTACTTGTAGCAAGCGAAAGTTTGTCCATAAAACCACAAAAAACGTAAATAAGTCAGCATCAAGTGTCAAATTTAATGTGGGGAAGATTGTCCATAACAGCATGAGTCACAAAAAATGTACATGAACCAGCATCAAGTGACAAATTTAATGAAAGACCAAACCCAAGGGCTTCTCTGTGTGTAGTATTTTTTTTTAAACTGCATCCAATGTACTGATAACCCCTATACACAATAACATAATTCAGCCATCTATCAAATTAGTAAGTGTAGATAGGGATTATCAGTAGGTACATAACGATACAGGCCCTTACTGACTCATGAGGAGCATTCCCACATCATAACCTAACCCTCAAATTTATAGACATTCTATAACTTTATTAAACATCATATAGTACTGCGTAAAGCAAAACTCTTGTGAGCAGTACTATGTGATATTTGATAATTTTATAGCATTTCTTTAAATTCGGGGGTAACTGTTTAACCTTGTTTTTAAAGTTTAAAATACACAACAAACATTATGCAAATCATTTTGAACATACTCACGCCGCCACACATGCCCGTCTGGCCGGCCGTCTTGCGGCTGCCGCGCTCCCACGGCTCCAGGTGCTTCACCTGGTAGTAGATCTCATCTACCACTTCGTGGTATGTCTTCAGCTTGAACAGGTGCACTGCAGATAAATCAATCATGAGTGATGTGGTTATGTGCAATGGAAGTTATATCCATTTTACTGTTACTGTTTATGGAATAAATTTTAATAGAATGTTATTTCTAGAATATGCAATGCTTACAAGAAATCTAAAATTATTACAAGAGATTTATGATACCTATTCAGTGGTAGGACATAAAAAAACGTTTTTTTATTGTCTATGGGGAATATTGTTTTACATTAACATAATATCTAGGACCATTTTAGATCATAGAAAACTATGATGATACTTATATGGATAAATTCAAAATACATTACCATATAAATGTTACATCTTAGATCAGTGTGTGATAATTTCATAATATTTCCTATGGACCGAACACTATACATGTCCTGTAAGATATATAAGGTGTGATGTTGATACAATATAGGTTTTTACTTGATTATCTTTAATCTACTTGGATAGGATTTTCAAGTAGACAATTATTCAGAAAATAAGTAACAGTTCTAGGGTCTTTTCAGATGAGTAGTGGGCACTCATCATCTAAGTATAAGAGTACTCCTAATTCAAAACCATGATCGAGGATCGACTGTATCTATTGTTATACTCCAACGAACCATCCACAAGTAGTGGATGGCATAGACAACAATTGGAAAAGAGCCCAGCCTCCCCAACAGGGGACGCGATATGAACAAGCAAACCAGGCTATTGTGCTATTAGCATTAACGTAAAGGGATTTAGAAAGGTCCAAAAATGTAGGTCATATTACTTGAGATCTGATATGCCCTAGTTCCACACTAAAACAGTAACAGCTCAATGAATAAAAAGAAAACAAATCAGTGTTACAAACGAAGTCCAAACTCCTGAGCGTTGGTATGTTTGCTTACCTACCTTTGAAGTAGCTAGAGCCCTGTATATTTGCTAATATTAATGGATTCAGGTTCATAGTCTGTTCATTACCCCATATTGGTAATATATTATGCTGCTTGCCCGTCTTCGCTGGCTTTTGCTGGTTATACTCTGAAAATCAACAAACATTAGTGGCGCCATTCCATTGTTGAGAACCTGAACTTGGCAAGACACCCACCTTCAACCTCCGACATTCTAATACTTATTACACTATACTTATCATGTAAATTAATATCTAAAATGCTAATAGCACCGTTTTCATTCAAGAATTATGTAGAAACCTAGTTTTATTCACAATTAAATGCTCTCTAACACAAAAAATCTATTTCAGAATTTGACAAAACAACGCAATCCACAATGGCGGCCAATGAATCACAGACTAATAAAATGAAAGAAGAAATTTAAAGAATGAATGATTGAATTAGATGACACCATAGAGAAAATAACGCTGGATCTAATGAAGAAACCACAGAACGTTGCGTTCAATCCTTTGGTTCAATCACTTTCTCAACACACACACAACTCTGCTTTCATTAATTTGAAAAAAAAATGTTTTACAAACCAGATGCATGTAGATCCAGCGTTAGTATAAAATGGAAGGAAATGAGCGTAATGAATTGAATTAGGCATTTTTTTTTATTTTGGTTTATAGCCCTAGGTGCTAACCCTTTGAAGCCTATCAGTAGTATAACACAATTCAGTACACGGAGCACATACACACACACACACACAGACTATACCAGTACTCCCAATCACCCCTTTATTTTAAACAGTAAATTTTTTTTAAGTATGCCTGTTTTCGGTTTTTTCCACATTTCAGTTTATTTTAAAATTTTAGCACCATTTGTTATGTGCTCTGTACGTACATAAATCGGGTTATCAGGAGATGGTTTTTCAGAAGACAAATCGCTCTTCATCTTCTGAAAAACCTATTGAATGTTCCAAAATAACCATTTTACTGTTTTTGCATCCATCATTTGCTGCTTATATGTTGGGTAGGGTTCGCAACACTGACTACAACACTCCCACCTACCTACGATTCCTACATAGTAAATACATTCTTCGTCCAAGACTCCTACCTTGGACTTCCACAGGTATTCTCATAGATTATATAGTTGTTTGACGAGGATTTTCTTCTTTTTTGGGTTGGCAATCGGTTTCAAATAAATCCATATTTGCCAAATGTCAAGTATTTCATTGTAATAATTGTTATAAAATTATAAGTACCCCTGATAATAATGATGATGAAATGAATGCCTTACCTCTGTCTGTAAAGTTGTGGATACTTTACTAAAAAAAAAACCGGACATTTTAGGTGAACACAAGTTATACTATTTCATTTTCATCTGATGCGCTCGTGCACGATAATGTTATAATAAACAAAATACAATCGAATAGAGAACCTCCTCTATTTTTTAAGTCGGTTAAAAATTGCACTAAATTCAGAAAATAATTCTTCTTAATTTCAGTACCTTCTGGCGATTGGCGCAGATAGATATGCGAGATGGCAAAGGATTTCATATAAAGAATTCGTAAAATCGTTTCATTCGGCGCTGATGTCACCATAGTTTTTTTTTAATTATTATGATAATATATTTAATTTAATATCGCTATTCAATACTCGATACTGGCAAAATACTCACGAATTCTTGGGTGAGGCCGTATTCCATTGTATTTCATTTCGTAAAGAAAGAAGGAATTAGAAAAAATCTACCAGCAATGCGATGTGGGAAGATTATTTTCTAGTTCTTTCTTTTACAGGCGTTTGATAGCAAGTCATCTCACTCTCAAGTTCTCTACTTATTAACATCAATGAGTAATACATTCCTGAACTCCACACTTGCTTAGACAGTCTGTGCCATCGAGCCAGCATGTGGATAGATGATGATACAAATTTCATTTCTCTTCCCATAACTCTTGAGAATATTACATAAAAGGTACACATATCTAGCAGACCAACCTATACCTTTATTTTTTAAATTCAATTTCCTTTCCGAACAGGGAACCAGGGCCAGTTAGCCCCGCAGCAGTTTAGTAGGTGCACACTTATCATAACTACCATACTATAATTTAATGATTTCACAATATTTACATTAAAGGCCGATAAAAAAACTACCATTAACTTATAAAGTTAGTATGTACTTAATTATGAATTTATTAAAATTATCACTTTTGTGGTTATGTACATCATGATTACACTTTCTATTGATAGTATAGTTCCAGGTTCATACCATCATGGATTTCATCTGTGCAATTTGTTAAGAAAATATAAGATATTTTAAATGTCAACAGTACCTCTAGAAATCTTAGAAGTAGTATTAGGTGGTGCAGAAAGATATTTTATAAAAGGATACAGTCAGATAACTTGATGTGGTCCTTGAATACGGTGTACCATTTCTTCAAAACTATTTTGTCAAATCGTGTGCCGGTCTGGGCTGCGATGAGCTTCTTTAGGTCTCCAACGGTATCATCAGGATTACATTTTACTCTCACCTTCTTACCAAGACGATCGTTACAAGTTACTTCTAGCATCTTCGGTAATAACGGTATTGGTTGAGATGGATACTAAGTGCGTGACTGTCTATAGTTCCCTGATGAGTTGAGATGCACTTTTATTAGATGTTTGTAAACTAACCCAATTTATAATACGTAAAAATAAATAGTACAGGCAGTGTTTTGGAAATTCCTCTCTCCGTCAGTTTGTTTATATGACATTTGCAATTCCAGTTCCCCAACATCCTAATAGTCTGTGAGTTCCACAGACTAGGCTACTACAATACTAGTCATACATAATACATATAATAAGATACTAATCTTTGGATACGACATGTAACATTTCTTCTACAAACCATAGTGCAAATACAAATAGAAAAAAATGTATAGAATACACTGTCTGTATAAAATAAAACGAAAAAACGGTCACGCTTTACACGGCTTTGTTAAGAATATAATAAAATAATACAATAGTATTATATTCTTAAACGAGCCATTATAACGCACTTTTTGACTAAATAGTTCGTTATAATGCCATTATAACTGAATATAAATTTGGGGGCTAGTGAGTGACCGGCTTTAAATTGTGGTTATTTTAAGCACTAACGAAACGTTTGACGATTATCGCTTTTAAAAAAACATATCAAATAAAAACATCCTGTTCGTTTTATAATTTAATATCAAAAATTAAAACAGCGTTCAAAATAATAGTTTAGTACATATATATATATTGAAATTATAATAAATAATTATTGATTTATAGTAATCAATGTCTGTTTACTATATTTCCACATCTAAAAGATAATGTCCTGAACAGGAAGTTTATTCCAACTGTCCACACGTCATTTGACGGCGAACGACTGACGTGACTGTTCCGACAGCAGTGAGATTTAATTTTTATGTGGATGTGCTCGTGAAACTGCTGTGAAAAATGCAAATTCCGAGTGAATATGTTTCTACAGCGGAGGATATAGCAGATCAGGTAAGAACACACGATTCTTATGTTGTAAAGAACGGTTATTTCAATGAATAATATTAGATTTGCGATACGTACTTTGGGATTGTCACGTCACCGAACTTATTTTCTTGTTGGCGCCTCTTGAGTCAATTGAAACGCGTGTATACAATAATATAAATAGTATGCTGCTGAAGCTGCATCGTTGCCAAGCATAAGAATATTGTCACATTACCATATGCATGTCGTATTCAGTGAAAAATGTAGAGTACCATAATAACATACCATAATCCCACAGATGCCTCACCCTTTAACCTACTTATCTTGCGATTGGGAATGTTTTAATTATTCTATATTGTACCCATAACCAGTCTCAATCTGTAAGTCCAATTGTATGTCTCCGATGAGAAATTGTGAACACTTGTGAATATATCTCTGACTATATGAAACAATCCTGTTTGATGTATCTCATTATTCAGTTTTAATCATCCCAGTGCTGAACTAAGTCCACATATTCCTTCTTCAGTTTGCTGGGTTTATGCCCTTATGGGCCAGGCCTGTCATCAATCATAAATTCTATGATGTATTGTTTATGAGCTTTTTACCCTCTTCATCTGTTACCTAATTTAAACATTAGGCTTTATGTATAACATCTTTTAAATGAGACAATACACCTAATAGGCATTCCAACCAAGTTAGTTGGTGTATTGGTTTTAAAATATTATCACTTCGAAATCATATGGGACCCTGTATCTCCAGAACCTTGTAGTGTTTTACCAAAACCTGTTAACCCATTTTCCATATTGAATGCATGTTATTGTATTCAATTTTATTAATTTTAACCTATTTTAGACAAAAATATGATATATCTCATTGTGATTTTCTTATCAGACAAGATCTTTTATCTGGTCTTGTAAATTCACATTACTCCCATTAGAAATCTGATCATTATCTGTACTCATAATATATAGGCTTTACACTATAAATGTAAATAGTAAATTCTTTCCCCATAGACACATAATTGAACAAGTGAAGCAGAATGCACAATTCCACTTTTACTTTTTAACACCTTTCACTTGCATGAGTTTCAATTATGGTGTCCCAGCCATTAATTCTGGGGTAATATATTCTATTCTATTTCAGAGCTTTTCCGATTTGGTATTCTGAAATAGCAATATTATATGTTTGACTAGCTGTTGCCCGCGACTTCGTCCTCGTGGTATTTAACAAAGACAACAGTTGACCACAGCCTGCTCGCCCATTCTGAGCCCGCGGGACGCATTGCAGGTTGTTGCTATCAAACTTAATCAGGCGCTGCGCTGCAACATTGGTTTTAATTTTTTTTCGTGAGATCCTATTTTTTTTTCTAAAATAAAAGTAGCCTAAGTTACTCCTTGTTACATCAGCTATCTGCCAGTGAAAGTCCCGTCAAAATCGGTCCAGCCATTTCAGAGATTAGCCGGAACAAACAGACAGACAGACAAAAATTGTAAAAAATGTTGTTTCGGTATAGGTAAATGCACTTAGTAAAAAGCGGTTATATTAATATTACAAACAGACACTCCAATTTTATTTATATGTATAGATATAGATAAACTTTACATATTAAAAAAAAATATCTATAAGTTAGTCTTCACCATGCCCTGCAGCAAAGCAGCTTGAAAAAATGTCTTTTGCATATAGGCTTAGCCCAGATTTAAACTACACTAACTTTTACAAATAAATAAGCTAGCAAACTTTACAGACAACTATTTTTAACAAATCTTTAAAAAGTCAGTATCAGTAATTATATTCTAATCTATGGAAATTAATTTTATTCAAGACTGACTTGTCTTATCAGTCTATGAACTATTGCAAAATTACAATGGTTATATCTTATCACATTTACTCAGATGTTACATTTACTATTACCCAATTTAATTTTTAAATGACTTTTTTTTTTTTGTTGATGGGGGGGAAATCTTCGAAAGATACCCCGGCCTCTGTGTGGGGGATTTTTTTAATTACCTATGCTTAGCCATAGTGCATACACACATTAGCAACAACTTTGACATAGCATTCATTATTTTTATTTGGAAATGTAAGTATTGTGACAAATTGGTTATTGAGAGTGGGCAAGGAACTGACACTAGTCACTTCGCAAATGCAATCCAATATACTATATTAGTTGTCACAATCACAATCAACTACTATGTGGTAGCAAACCCTGGCCAAAAACAAAAGATCACTTACTGGCTTACACACTTCAATATAAGCACATTGGGTCCTCTCTGCAGGGTTCAGACAAGCTTACACAATTTTCAGTAAACCATGCTAAGTTTCAGAGAAATCCTTAATCCATCCATTCGATTTCCCGTGAATCCATCGCGGAAACCCTGTTTCTACGCAATAGACATTGGTTATTGACTATTTCTGTAGAGAAAAACACGTTTGGCAACTCGACAAATTTCTATGAGCTAAATAGTATCGCGGCCGTTAAATATTTTCCGGTTACTACAGTAACAACGATAAGTGCGTGTTTCGCTCGATAACGGATCGCACCTCTGTAAATGTGATTGTTAACGCTATCACCGCAAGCATGACGGTGACGAATTCTAACTGAAAACGTTCATGAAATTCAGGAGTACACACGCATTGTTACTCACATACGGGCGGGCGCGGCGTGGCACACTTACACAACTTTACCGTTTTGTACTTGTAACTGTCTACTTAGTGTATCGTGTTAAGGTGGATGCTCAGGTCAGGGCGCGAAATTCAAAATATCAATGGTTTTGATTTTTTTTAAATGATAAAGATGTCCAAATTTTTCGTAAAAAAATAAAAATCATTGACATTTTGAATTTCGCGCCCTGACCTGAGCTTCCACCTTAAGTTTTGTGTATCTTGATACATACGATATGTGCGATCACCTTTGTTGACCGCATCAAGAATTGTGATATAAGACAGAGGTAAGCTGTAGGATAATTTGGAGACTTTAAATAAAAACGGTTTAATGCGATTGATGGCCAGTGTTAACACATTTGTACCGCAATGGAATGCTAATGGCATCGATCGTGATACACATACACGTGATGCGTGGTATGCGTACTATGCAGAGGTGGACTTTCCAAAAAGCCGCCTAGGGCGGTTAGTCTGTGCCCTGCCTACGCGCCTGCGGCCAACAACGAACGTTCAGCAGAAATGGGCGGCTGTTTCTAAACTTCCTAGGGCGGTCAAGAATGGTAGTCCGACTCTGATCCCATGTATGCGCTTCAAACGAACTGTTTTATCGTCCAGGTGATACGAAAAGGCAAAAATGTGCTGCCGACGGTGGCGCGGCTGTGCCTCATCTCCACGTTCCTGGAGGACGGGCTCCGGATGTGGTTCCAGTGGTCCGAGCAGCGAGACTACATGGACATGTCGTGGGGCTGCGGCAAATTCCTCGCGACCATGTTTGTTGTGAGTATACTTAAGTCGTATTCCTATAGGTCATCCACGAAGTTGAGGCATCTGCGTCACTTTGCACGACTAAAGCACGGAATGCAATATCGACCGCAGACATCCAACAGAGAGAGACGGAGCTATAAGAAAAAACAGGCACCTGGAATTTAATTTAATTTTTTCGTGTTTAACAAGTATTTAGTAGTGGTAAACTCCATACAGGGCATATATCAGAGCCTTGGGTAGAATTTGAACGTTTACAAATCAACGATCGTGGGATCTGAAGATCAAACGAACTCATAATACCCTTGACCGCTGCCATTGTACAATGACATCTAATTAAATTGTAAATATGTTTACGATTGCAGCTATTAATTAGTAAGTGGTACGCAGACAATGTTGTTTTGTTTGGCACCGACCACCTGTTCATGCACGTGTTGCCGTGTGATGTGTTATGCACTTATTAATAATCGGAGCAATTATATTTTGACGCACTATTGTCTTACAAATAACATAGCTGTACGGAGTTCTTGGAAACATTTCGTTGGCTTGTAATAAGAAAGCAATATGGTCCCAATAACAATTGCTTATAATGACACGCGACTGAAGCGCTGGACCCCTTTTGGGGTAGCAAGATCAGAATGCCAATTGGTTCTCAAAGTTCCTAGTTGATTTCATACATAAACTCCCCAATATAAATAACTCACACTGCTACATACAATACGTGATTAATTCGATCAATTGGACTTCCTCATTGCATATAACATTTACTCAAATTGGGTAACAATATAAAAAAGTAAAGTAAGCAAATCAACGAGTGCCTATTGTAAAATAAATGTATGCAATAAAAAAATATTAAAAGTCAATAAGTTTCTCATTGAAAGTCTGTGATACATCATTTGATAGCAACACATATTAGGCGTATCCCACACGACAAAAGGTTTAGCAAACGTTACACAATCGTGTGAACGTGTTTTACCAACATCTGTTCCACACGCAATACAATGTTTTAATGACATTTAAACAATATTTTTGTTAACCGAAGTGTTCCTTCCAAAGTGACGCATGAGCACTTTGTTCGCGCTAGACAGCAACATTTGTTCGCTCCCTTTCCTCGTACAATGCAGGCTTGCGCCATTCGCGCCACGGTTTTTTTTTTACGTGGGGTAAGCCTCATGCATTCCCGCAATCCCTGGGAGAGGCAAGCGGGTTATGTCGGACTATCACTGAATTAATGGGAACCGGCCATGGAAACACTCGCGCACATCCGTGACCTAACTTTAGGCAGGCCTTTACAGCTAGACGAAACGACGATCGCTGAAGATCCTGCCCATGCTTATTTTGGTAATATTTATTAGTCTACATATCGTTATCTATGTGAGCTCAGAGTTTGACATTTGCATCTATGAAACTTGACCTTGTAATCATAAAAGCGATAAGTGTCAAAACGTAATTAATAGAAAAAAAAACTAAATCCTGTTCTCAAACGATTTTGCTCAGATCTTGCAAACCCTAAAGACTTTTGCTGTAATAGGTATATTATCTCTATTTATGTATGGATAATCATTTTATAGATATATTTTACTTTTACATAACACATTTTTGATTCGGCGCACTGAAAACGTAAGTCCGCAAGCTCTCTACGTCCCTGTTTATTACACGCAAAAGTAATTACCGCTATCCCTTTTTAATTCGTAGATCTTATCGTCACTTACCATCAGGTGAGATCGAAATCAAATACTTGCCTACATCGTTAAAAAAAAAAATCTCTTGCTCTACGCTGCGATGCACAGGTGGAGTCTTAATTCGTTAGCGGCGTGCAGCCAGCTCCACCTACCTCTCTATAGCTTGAATATTTATATTGCAGATAATAAACTTATTAGGCCAGTTGGGAGGATGCGTCATGGTGCTCGGCAGACTGAAGGTGGACATCGCGTGCGGTGTTCTCTTCTTCATCGTTGTATTACAGGTGAGTGTCTGTCTGTGTTAAACCCACATTCCTCTCAATAACGTAGTGTCCTTTTCATTGGCCCCGAGACAGCAGTGTAATTAGCCCAAGAAGATAACGTAATTGCAAGTCTGGTGTTACACGTTCAGTCTGAGACTGTTGGACTGTAGCCCTAAACTGATGGGTTTTTTAAATGTTTTTATAATTTCGTCAGTCTAGTAATTACCAGAATGGGCTGTAACACCCAACTAATATAAGTGACGACGAGTATAGGCGACTACATTTTACCCAACTTTTTCATTCATACCAGCTTTTGTAGGAAGCAAAGCAATAGATTGATTATTGCTTACACATTTTAAATGTTGTGCCCCAAATTGATATGCTCCATTGTGCTGCTGGTGAAATACAAGTGTATTTCACAAATGTATTGTACAAAATGTCTTCACAGAATATGCAACATGATGAAAAGTTGATTCGTTTCAGTGGAAACGGACATTGATTATAGTGTTAACATTTTCGTAATATATATAGTATAGATACTAGACAAGTGTACTAGACAAGACCTTGCACAAGAAATTGATAGCATTAACGATCGGGAGCTGATAGAATAATAGCATGTATTTAAATTACTTTAAGGTTCAAACTAAGCAACACTAAATTATATTATAGACACCGTACAATATGGGCCATATGAAACGTCCATGAATCAGGCTCAAAGATTCGTGCTCATCGCAATGTGTTTGTAACTTCGGGGATTCGATCACGGTATACTCAATACAGAAAGCGCAGTGACTATGCGGAGCGAGTTCATCACAAAATAATATCTGAAACTTGGTTCCAGACATTCGCGTACAGTATATTATGGGACATGCAATTCCTGCTCCGCAACTTGGCGTTGATCGGAGCGCTGCTGCTGGTGGTGGCGGAGGCGCGCGCCGAGGGGCGCAGCCTCTTCGCCGGCGTGCCCTCGCTCGGCGAGAACAAGCCCAAGTCCTATCTGCAACTGGCGGGGCGCATCCTGCTAGCTTTCATGTTCATCACACTCCTGAGATTTGAGGTGTCATTCTTGCAGGTAAGAGTCCATTAAAGATGAGGTGATATAAAAGATGAACATACTTAAGAGGACTTTTAGGAAATAATATTTATTTCGGTCATTATCGGCAGCTTATAGCCTTATAAATTCGGAAGAATGGCCCTTTACATCACTAATAATCAGGACCAATATAAAGTCCTTGCGGTACTCCGATTAAATTTAAATATAAATATTGGTTTATCATATTAGTAACAAATTTACATTTTCGATTGCTTAGCTTAGGATTGTTTAATACCACTTCCTATAAATTCTTATGCCTAAATATACTTGTAGGTGTCGAGGTGTCTAAATATCATATAAAACGTTGTGTCAGATACACTGAACGCATTAGTTAAACTGGCATTCCTATAGAATATTCAGATTATGTTAATGTCGCGTGACGTCACTGATGACCCACATTAGCCTCGCCGAAATTACATAATTATTTAACCGGTTATACTACATAACTAGTTCTAGGTAGGTATTGGAATAAAATGTCATGTCGTAAGTATAGCAGTCAATCTTTATATTGCTTCATTTTGTTACATAATGTAATGTTATATGGTTATTCTATATTATAAGAAAACTAATAGGCAGAATGGCCGTTCGGTTTTCATTTATAAAGTCAGGATCGGCATACCATAGCGTGGGCGCATTTGCCAAATATACTTAGTACACAAATTTATAAAGGTTTTAATAAATTTAAAATAGCATTTTTAAGAATAACAATGCTTTGTAATGTTATTGTAAATTAACGACTAATATGTGGGTGATATAATATCCAACATAATGCAATTATTAGAGCAACACATTGGGTGTAATTATCACCAACATAATGGAAGTGTTGGCTCGATAATAAGACAGCGCACGACTCATGCTCCTTCATCCTCTCACTAGATCGTCCAGGATCTGCTCGGCAGCATCCTGATGGTGCTGGTGACGGTGGGCTACCGCACCAAGCTGTCGGCGCTGATGCTCGTGCTGGTGCTCTCCGTGCTCAACCTGTACCACAACGCGTGGTGGAGCGTGCCATCGCACAAGCCTCTCCGGGACTTCCTCAAATATGACTTCTTCCAGGTACACATTATACATTATGCTTAGAAACCAATGATTTATAGCACAGTTAAGTTTTCTTTATAAAGATTATTAGTACTTAGTAGTCTTGTCTATATATCAGCCGAAAGACGTCCACTGCTGGACATAGGCCTCCCCCAATGGTTTACACACATCAGGGTCCTCCGCCACTCGCATCCACCGGCTTCCTGTTACGCGTACGCAATATCATCGGTCCAGTTATGTCAGCCTTATCTTATTAACTTGTTGTGTCAGCCCCTCTTACTAGACAAGGTTGATATTAGGAGTGGACTCATTCCCAAAACCTTCCCGTGACGATGCCGGCTCCACTAAACACTTGAATAGGAGAGATACTAGCTTTGGCTGCAGCTTCACCTGCGCAGCTATAGGTTTTGCTCTGCAACTTAACCCCAATAGACTAAACATAATCATATGAACCCTTTATATTAATTCTATCCATAGACTATCCATCCGACCGTGAAAACTGTGTGAAATCGGTGCCTAACTTTAATAATTGAAAAAAAAAATGCCTGTTTAATCCAAAACAAGTGGTTTTTATAGCCTATTTATTATCTTCCAATTAAAAATGGCCCAGTCACAGTTCAATAAATGAATTCAGATGAATGAGATTGCGTTGCAAACATTTGTGCAAATGTTTGCACACGTGTTTTACCGGCTTTAGCTATGTGCCGAGCTCTGCGTAACCTTGACAAACTCTCGGAAGGATTACCTTGACAAAGACTGGAATAAGTAATTGAGTTAAATGCCTGTTCGTCATTTATATATCGAGTTAAGATCTGAGTTTTATAGTAGTTTTTGTCGAGGTGAACCACATACTTACACACAATAAAGATCTCTCACTAACATGTACCCAGTGGCGTAGCATGGGGGGGGGGGATGCGGTCCCATGCCCCATATTTTTTTTATAATGAATAGCAAAAATAAGAGGGCGGCAAATTTGAAATCCGCGAGTGCTAATGACCTATGCTACGCCACTGCATGTACCTCATCGCTACCAGACTCACATAATATATATTTATCTACAGACCTTATCAGTGGTCGGCGGGCTCCTCATGATCGTGTACCTCGGCCCCGGCGGGGTGAGCATGGACGAGCACAAGAAGAAATGGTAGAACCGGCGGCGTGTGTGTACCGCGTATGCACAGTGAAAGACATTGATACTAAGCATAAGATTGTTATGGTGCGACGAGAAAATGAAACATTTTTCACACATTTTTTTTTTTTGGTGTTTTGATGTGACAATCTTGACTAGTCGGCAGAATCGGGAACCACTGAGCTTAATTCCATACCTATATTGTACAATCTTTGAATTGAATTAATCTTGTGTATGTTATGGACATTTTTAATGCTTAAGATATTTGTGGTGACAAATTTAAGAGTTCAGTGCCTGTTTATTATCATCACGCCAAGTCCCATGTATTTCTTAAATACCTCTGATAACTTTTTAAACTCTTGCCCATTATGCTATAACTTGATCCCACAAATACCTTTGTATGCAGTTCGTTTCTAAGTATAACCTGTCTGGATAAAGAATGAGATTAATTGCGGCTCATCGAGTCTGTACTGACGCATTTAGCAGTATACAGCTGAATCTTTCAAGTGGGCGTGGGCCGAATCCGAAGCCATAAGGAATAGTACTCGAGACCGGTTTGGATGAAAACTAAGATTTAAAAAAACTCCCTTAGCCAGGGATTGAACCTGTTGATTTTGGAAAAAAAAAAATAAACATCTGTATTATTGCACCATCCGATAATGTTGCTTATAAGGATCAAGTTCTGGGAAGTAATGATTTTTTTAATAAATTGGCCTTTGTTTTAATCATTGTTTTTTTTTTACGATGAGTGGATATAATTCGATTTTTTATCCGGACAAGTAGTAATAAATGTATGCTCAATCTGTTATGTAACAACTTTGTCTATAACATACACAACAACAGTGCCACAAATATAATAAAAAAATACATAAAAGTGATCGTAAACGATCTACAATTATTATTTTATATATTGCACAAGAATGTCATAATAAACAAGACTTGATATATGTTGCGACAAAGTTATATATTCCGGTAGAAGCATAGCTATAATGCGTGCGTCTAAACCAGGGATTCTCAAACTATTTTGGGCAAGAGACCCCTTTTCCAAAATAAACTGATACCACAGACCCCCATAGCCAAATTACTTTATAAATCCTATCACTAGTTTTTTTCCTATTGATACAAAATAATAATTTAATCTTGTACCTACTCGTGCACGCTTATCGACTTGAGTTTTTTAAAAGTACAACAATGATACTTCCTACTAAAATATAAGTCATTCTTATAACAAGTTGGTACACGTAACACAACTTATAAAGTATCTTGAAATTTTCAAATAAGAACTTGTTAATTAATAGGGGTCGATTTTTAGACCTCGTCGACCCCCAAAATCACTTTGGGAATCACTGGTCTAAACCATGGATTTATTATTACTAGACAAGTAAATAGTAATATTAAATGTATGGTCAAAACGATAAGGGAATCGCTTATATTTCTTATTGATAGAGTTAGTTCTACACTACCGGAATATATACATTTGAGAACGTAAATATTTGAACAATATGCTAAATTTTTGTATTAAGACGTGTTTAGTATTTACCAGGCACTATTAACTGAGAGTTTTTCATTCAGACGCCACTCGCGGCGCGATCGCAGCGTTGCGTTACAAAATACGGCAAATGTTGAAGAATACGTGATTAAATTATCGAATGGTACGTTGATTGCTCCGACAAGTTAAAACATGTATATGTTACGCCACGTAATATTAATGTTACGTTCACTAAGGTCTTGTTCCGTAAGGGAATTGGCGTTGGCATTGCTTCCAATACCCCTATGTGTACACGTACGTTTGTGGCATAACATAAGCTAAGTATGTACTTGTTTTATAGGCTAGTAAGATCATTGCCACCTTGTTGACCCAGGCGATCAAATGGTTTAACTATCTCACAATAGGTGCATCATTGATGAAGTACAAAGTGCAATCATTTGCGCGCAACGCTGCGCCCGCGTCGTCAAAGCAACATCAAACTTTATTCCTACCCGCATAGATGTGATATTTTCTTAGCAGAATATTTTTGTATGTAATGTAGTGATGCATGCATATTATTAGTCCCGCTTTTCGTTCCATTCATTCCGAATTTATGTCTAAATGTTGTGATTGAATGTAAATATTTATGATAGAAATATGTATTTTGTACTTACTGACTGAGTAGACGATATATCTTTAAATACACGCCGCGTGGTGTGTTCCACTCGTGCGCTTTTGTATTCGTGCAAAGCTTTATCTTTATCTTTCCTATAATTATTATGGATTTAAAAATTATTCAATTTATCTACTAAAGTATTTGAAAGACATATTTTTGTAATAATATTATTTTTCTATTTATTTTTCGTAAGTTGCGGTTTGGCCATAGTGATAATAATTCCTGAAAAGATTTGTTCTGAATAAATTTTTATATAATAAAATTCATCTTTTTATTATCGAAAAAATATTTTCTTCGTATTTGTACACCTAGTAAATAGATTAAAACGACCTCTGTAGGGTAAATTTCAAAGACGACGTTACCAGAAAACTAGTTTATAATATCCTATTTCATAATTATGTTCGCAGTATCACAAAAAATCATTGGTAACATAGTTGTGTGGACGATATAAACTTGTAACATAAATAAATCGAACCACTCGCCACGGTACGCTGCTACTCTTCAGCTTGCGCGCGCTCGCACTGCTTATTCTCTATGTATTTGAACACTTTGTTAGCCAACTGTCTATATTTCTCCGCGTGGACGCTGTCGGGCAACGCGTATATAGCAGGTTTCCCGCTATTGATACACTCGGACATGTTGTGGTCTACTTCGAAGCTCTCAATAATATCGAGCCTCATCTGTTCGGCGGCCTGTTTGGTGTCGTTCCCGAACACGAAGTTCTTGGTGCCGCACGACTGGCACACGGCGTGCGACATGTTCTCCACCATGCCGATGATGGGAACTTTTAGTTTCTCAAACATATTGACGCCTCGTTTCGTGACTTGGAGCGCGGCGGACTGGGGCGTCGTTACTACTAGAGCACCTGAAACATTTGATTGTTACAAACAATATAACTTTACATTGGAAGATTTTTTGTAAAAACATTCTGAAGCAAAAATTTACCATATCAGTTTTAAGGTGTTTCGCAGGAAGAGGCGAAAAAGTAAGAGACCAATCAAATTACTTGAAATCCTCATCTCGTCTCTGCTACGTCAGTTTCAAACAATCTGGTCTATAACATCTTGCACCGCTTCAATGGAAACACCCATATACAAGTCTAGCTGTGCCCGCGGCTTCGTACGCGTAGGTAATGCAGATCATTACAGTGAAAACCGCATCCAAATTCAGCGGTCCAAGAGATATCTCTTTCATAAACCGACGCACGAATATTTCGCTTCTACGTAGGGATTCCGCTACCAAGTGGAAACCCATTTCGACTGTAAGTATATCATACTAGCTAGACAGAGCTAACTACTTACCGTCAATTGGCAAGTTTTGTGCAAGCGACAGGTGCGTGTCCCCGGTGCCGGGCGGCGTGTCGACCACGAGGCAGTCGAGCGGCCCCCACGCCACGTGCCTCGTGAGCCGGTCCAGCGCTTGCATCACCATCAGCCCGCGCCACACCACCGCGTTCTCACCGGACACCAGGAGGCCCATTGACATGCTGGACATTTAATAGAAGGAATAGCTATAAACCTTGCTCTAGAACACCATTCTTGGTTTTCTAGACATAAAAGTTATATTTTTTGCATGTTTGCATTAGCCGAGTATGTTAGGCCCTCTGTGGTACGAGAACTACTGAAATTCGTATTATACAAGAAAATAATGAATGCAATTAAATGAAATAATGAGTAGTATATGAAGTCCTACCCACATTTTTATTTTATAATTATGATTTTTTTTTTGTTCCATCTCAAAACATATACGAGTATAATAGCATTACAGAGCCCTGATTTAAAAAAAAATATATTTTTTTACTTTAAAAAATAGTTAATGATTTGGTAGTTTATCTTTAAAACCCACTGATTGATGTTTTCTTATCTCACTCCTATGACTAAAGAAGGTACAGATTGCCATAGTGGCATGAGTATTGCCTTGGTCGTCCTGCTGAACCTGCAGGAGCATGTGACACCATGTCACAACAGGACAGCCTTTTAGACAATCAAAGATTCATCCAGATTAAAAAAAAATACAAAATAGAATTATTCCATACCATTTAACACCATAATTAAGCAAAGGTTCGATCAGATTGTCATCATTCAGCATCGGTTCTCCATTAATGTTCATCATGAGCGGCACTGATGGACCAAACACATCAGCATCCAGGAGCCCTATCTCCTTGTCTGGTTCTATCACTTTCATTGCACATGCTAGGTTCACTAAAAAAAAAGTCCACTAGAGCAAGAAGTCAAAGCCTTTGTTTATGCTGTCTACCAAAGTAGATAGCTACTTTAGATACGTAGGCAATTAATGGCTGAATATGGTGCTTAAACAATACTAAAATATGTTTATTATTCAACAAATAATAGTGATAATAGTGGCCCTTTTAGTATTCCTCTTTTTGAGGATGGGAATTAGGCCATAGTCCACAACCCTGGCCCAGTGCGATTGAGCAGACTTCACACATCTTTTGAGGCATTCTCTCAGACATGCAGGTTTTGTAGGCCCATAATGTTTTCCTTCAAAACTTAGCAAGTGATGATCATGGTTAAAAATTGAGATTTGCACATGGAATCCAGACATCCCAGAGGTGGGAGCTGCAGTTTGAATAGCTTGATACCAATTGAATTGGCTATCACTGCATTTATTTCAATTCACCAAGTGGTGGTAACATTATAGAGCACTCTTCGGTGGTATGTTCACCACTAATAGATTATATATTGTTTTTCTTACTTCATTGAGACAAATAGGCATCTATTTAATAAATAGGTGGGCTTGACCCCACCCTTAATCAAGACTCAGGTGCCACTAGCCACTAGCCCCATTTACCTAAACATATACCACTAAAGGTATAGTAATATACGAACCAGCAGTCGTTGTTTTCCCTACTCCACCCTTCCCTGATGCAACAAGGATAATGTTTTTTACTCCAGGCAAGGGCCGCTTCTCTGGAAGACCTTTACTCATAATCTTGGCTTTATGCTCTTTCAACTCTGCGTTGCTGTGTTTGAGACGGACTGAATAACTGCATGGAATTGACTGAAAAAAAAATGTTTTCTAGATGTTACTACTTACTGGCTAATAAATATTCGTGTAAATAAGGGGTACAGAGATAGATATCAGTATAGTCGTCCCTGCAATCTATACTAATATTATAAATGTGAAAGTTTGGATGGATGGATAGATGGATGTTTGTTACTCTTTCACGCCCGAACGGCTGAACGGATCTGGATGAAATTTGGCACAGAGATAGATTATAGTCTGGAATAACACATAGGCTACTTTTTATCCCGGTAAAATGTATGGTTCCCGTGGGATAGATGTTTTAATTTTTCATACTTTTTATCGCGGGTAACACCGCCGGGCGCAGCTAGTGAATAATAAATAATGAAAAATTAAGATAACTTACGGTGTTGAAATTGGTATTCAATAAAACGCTGTAAATCCTTTGAAATGCTCTTTGCAACTGCATTTTATAATATTAACTTTTATTGATATATACAACGATAGTAAAATCTAGCATCAGACTGAATTAATTGTTTGTTTGTTATTTACAATATTGTTTCAAAATACGCTAAAACAAAGCAAAAGCAAAACAGTCTAATCGTTCGAAATTTCGTTCTTTCTTCTTCGAAAGAAAACTCGATGCGCAAGAAAACTCATCAGCTGTTCATCTGTCATTCAAATGTCAGTATTATCATCGCTATTAAAATACCTGACACTGGCATAACACCCACTTGGAGATATAGCTAGGGACACGCCATTTTCATTTCATCATGTCACATCCATTATTGTATTTATAATATGTATTGATTGAATGTTTAATTGCTATTAATTACTTGACACTGGCAAAATACCCGCTAAGTTGCGGGTGAGGCCATATTCATATCCATTTTATTTCATCGCATCTCATTACGTAAAGAAAGAAGAAGAAGAGGCCATATCTCATTTTATTTCAATTCCCATAGAAAGAACTTTCAATGGATTGGAACTGAGTGTTACAGTCACTGATCAATAAGAGAACAAGTTGTTAGAGCGGGCGGTACGTTGCAATCCCTAAATGCAGGTCATGGACATTCCTTGCATATACCTGCTATCCGCATTCAATAATAGTATCATATTAAAATAATTAATACCGTTGGATGCATAGGTTAGTTGGATGGAATTGAATTTTGTTGGTCCGAGCAGTTTGAGATTTTGTTCTGTGCAAAGTTAAGCCCAGTTTCAATAAGTTGGTTTCATGTTTGCTTAAATAATATGGCGTCACAATATGAGGTATTTCGCCAGTGTCAAGTTAGCTGATATTTCAAATAAATCCAAACTAAGCATAGTATAGAGTGTTCGAAAATTAAAAATAATCCACTGCCATCTGTCTGTCTTAAAGTGTCCGGACTCCTTCCTGGCCTGTCACTTAATTGTCAAACTCGGTGCGTTATGTCGGGGGTCGCCAGCGATACTTTTTCGAATTATTTTGGAATTTCCAGCGCTACGGAGTGATTAACGTAACCGCTAAAATGGCTATTTGCCTGCGCACTTTTTCCCATAAAATTTTGCCTATAAATGGGATTGTATCGACCAAAAGACACCCCAGCCGCTTGACAAGAAAAGTCCCAATTCGTACGCAGTTTCTGGAAGAAGTAAGTATTGTAAATTGATTTACGCTCATCTCAGTTGCGTATATTGTTTTCTTCTATATAAACTCATCTAGCTTGTTACGTAATATAAGAAACGCGCATTTGTTATATTGACAGTTTTTCCTCCTTGACATTGAAGTAAATTAGTCTAGGTATGCGGAATATTGCGATCATTTTCACGTGGTACTTACATAGGCATGCATAGATAAATTCTATAACTTCTACAAGCAGGCAAACAATAACATTTAAGGCAATATACAAGCTAATTACATACATTTAGTATAGAAAAATCTTTAAAATGATACATTACCTTATAACCTTTGAACTTTTTCAGTTTTCATTACATACATTTGCTTATTAAAATCATATATATACTTAATATTACCTATTTCTTTTGTGCGTAGATCGCGTAGATTGACTTGTGTCCAATATAGGATTATTACACCTGAAGCATATAATATCAGGCTGTCCCTTATGAATGCGTGTACAGGGTACTCAATGTGTATGTACAGTTAATGTTAAATGCATAATATTATTTGTTTACATAAATATGACTAAAACTGTACTAAATTTCAAAGTCACTGTTTTATGACATCTTTTTATCATGTGTTTATGTATTTTTCTTTTCAGTTCCTGAATCGTCGACCTATCTCCAGCTGTCAGCTGGCCCCAAAATGTACCACAGAGAGCAACATTGACGATATATACATCCATGAAAAAGCCATCGTCAACAGTCTCCTACATGATACAAAATTCAATCTTATCCAAAAGAACAAACAGTCTAATAATCATGATTGTAATGATATAGAGCTGAAGAATCTGGGGCTCACATCTGATGATTATATAGAGAGGAGAACGCCACCATATTTGTTTGATGTACCATACGCTAGTATCAGCGATATAGACTTAACAAAGTATAGTAATGTAAGTACCTATTTTTTACACATTATTCTTGAAAATAAATTAATTTAAAAACTGAAATTGTTACTAAACTTGTAAATATAAAGGCAAAGGTAACATAAGAACTAAACAAAAACTTAGTTGTGTGTTTGTTTAGTTCTGTGATAAACATAAAGCCAGTTAGTACTCAAGAATGTATAGAAGGCTATTCATATGAATGGAGTTTAATTTACCAGATGTTGTTAGGTTTGCTTTAATATGCAATTATTGAAATTAAACTAATTTTGCTAATTTCCCGACGTTTTGGCTGCTTTACAGCAACCATTGTCACGGGAGGACTGACCTCTGTCCTCCCGTGACCATGGTTGCTGTAAAGCAACCTGACATAATTGAATTAATAGTCCTGCTTTTATTGCAGGATATAGAACCAACCTGTCTGTCAGAGTTCGAGCGCAATGCGGTCGCATTTTGCCGTGCGACACCAGCGACCGCGCCGACCGAGTCGTCCAACGAGCTGAGCCGCGAGGGCAAGCCCAATGAGGAGCAGCTCATGAAAGTGTACCACACACTCTCAGAGACGGTCAGTATCACAGTACTTGTGTAGTAGCAGCATGTGTGTATGCTGACTGAGAGAGCAACCACTCTGCAAAGCTATAATTATTTTCTGTAAAATGATTGGATTTGGACCATGATAAGTGAATTATATTTTGTGTTGTCTTTTGTTTCAGATGCCAAACCTATTTGTGAAACCGCTGGATTACTCCATCTACCATCCCAACTTGGTGTTTGTCAACAACATCAGGGGAACAACTACAGTGTCAGTATTATAGCTATACCAAAGCTAAAAAAACATAATTCTCTTTGGTTTCCTTCTATGAGCTATGTTTCATAAAGCAACCAGTGTAATTAATTTAAGCATTATCATTAGACTTTTGCCATAAGGGTCAGGAAATAAGGCTACAACAATTGAGTTGATGCAATTTTTTAATACATTATTTTATTATTTATGGTTTATGATTCCTAAGAGTGTTTATTTTGTCACAAACAAGTCAATTGGTTCAAATTTGTTGGGATGACTCATTAAATAAAAAAAAAATACATGAAAAGAAAAAAGCACAGAGTTCCAGAGAAAGAGCAAGACAATTAATATCTTTGTAAATACTTTGACATTATTTCATGACGCCAGTTGTCGCATGCTAAAAGGCATGGCGCTTGTTGTGGAGCAAGTGGGACTGGGCTGGCTTTGTACTCGCATGCCTAACATATTTTTGGCCAAACCCACTACTAACTGGGTTCCAACGCACGCGGCACGCCTAGGTAGAGATGGCGGGATGAAATGGAAACCTTTACGAAGGGCTGGTCTTCCATAGCTCAGAATAAGGAAAAGTGAAGAAAGTGGAAGGAGGGCTTAGCCCAACAGTGTGATATATACGAATTACAAAAATCCATATTGTGTAGTGTATAAGGTTGAATACTGTCAAGCAGCTCAGGGAGAGCAGTTGCCTTTTATTTGTAATTAATAATGACGTCACGTATGTTTCGACAGGGGGTTGTTCCACTACGTGAAGCAAGTCGCTCTGCTCCGCACCGTGGGCCACTTGAAATTTGCATACGTCAAGTTAGAAGTTATGAAGATCACGGCGCACCCTGAAGACTGTACGGTCAAGTAAGTGTCTTTTCATGTACAGACACGCGAAAGATCGGACTTTGAGGCGCTCAAAGCGAGCGGCTCTGAGCATGCTTTTAACTAGCAATGTTAGGAGAACTTAGTACAAAATCGCTCAATAATAGCATGCTTTAGTGCGAATTTTACTGGTGGTAGGCTTCGGCCGTGGCTAGTCACCACCCACTGAACAAAGCCATGTCGCCAAGCGGCCTAGCCGTGTTCCGGCATGATGTTCGGTGTTGCCATTCATGGATGGCGGGTCAGATCAGTTGCGCTGCATGTGCCTAATGAATGTAGCGTCTCGATCTACTGCCGCCTTCCTACCTAGGCAAGTATGCTCCATCGTAGATCTCATCGTCACTTACCATCAGGTGAGATCGAGATCAAATACTTGCCTATAATGTATAAAAAAAAGAAAAAAAAAAAAGAATAATGAGCACGTTTGTTAGTACTTACTTACGTAATTGCCTTGGTTTTGTTTGCAGAATGCGCTGGCGCATCCGCGGTATCTCGGGTCTCAAAGTATTCTTCATGTTCTGGAAGTACAAGCTGTGGAATATAAAGGAGGTGTTCCAAGACCAGGAACTGTAAGTGAATAACCTCCTTTTATAAGTTCAAGAAGACATAAAGCTTGCAAAGGTGCTGCCGAGTGCTTATTACCGGTTTACACAGTTTCCAATGAGTGTCTCTACTATATTAACTGTATATATATAATTTTATTCATTATCAGTATGAGTACCTGGTATGCGTTTATTTAAGCTACTACCGGTCTTATGGAATAATATTGTGGGGTAGAGTGGGCGGTATTGAAGTATTATATTGTATGTTCTGGGTGCTTATCTAAAGGATACAAATTCTTGGTCAGTTTATTATACATACCCCCGAATTTATAGAAGTTCTATAACTCTATCAGCCGTCATGAAGTACTGTGCAAAGCAAAACTACTGTGCGCATTACGTTTGATAGAATTATAGAATGTCTATAAATTGAAGATGTTAGGTTTCGTCCTTTTTAACCCTCTAATCAAGCCTGTCTAGCCAGCTTACATTGTTCTAACATAATTTAAAACAGTGTGGGACACATTCATGTATAAAATCTTTATAAAAAGACTAATCATGGAGTTTCTTGCCCATTTTCGTCATAATATATGAACGGCATTCCGAACGGGCGGTAAAATCATAGCACGTCATATCGTGACATTTTTGGCGATTCATAAGTATTGTAATGGTTGAATGATTAAACAATGTTACAGGTGGTACGACGGCTTTTCCACGTTCTACGTGGGCGCGGACGGTCTCATACAAAAACACATAGCAGACAAGGTAATGATAAAAATCCGGTTTAAGGTAAATTAATTACCTACCACACTCTAAAAATGATGTAGCAGATAATAAATAAACAATTGGCTATGGTTATTTTTCCTTAAATTTAAATTAGTATTGTTGTTTATGACTTGTATGATTGCTAGCTTTTTTATCGCAACCATCGCTTTTACATCGCAGCAGATGTTTTACGGTTTAAGTTGTGCTGCTTCAGAGTCTACAATAAAATTTTAATATTTATTGTCTATACACCGATGGCAAGCCGACTAAGGCCGGGCACACATAACACTGTTTTTATCAGCAAAACGCACGGAAGACACGGCGCTGCGGGGGCAGGCGTGCATATGCTTTATGTCGTCTACATAAAGTCCTTCGGCCGTGCCACAAAAGCGTTGGTCTAGCCTCATAAGTCTATTTGATGGGAGCACTAAGGAAACGTTGCTTCACGTAATGCATCCGAAATAAAAGCAAACCATCACCCTGTCGCCACCGTGCACCGCTTTATACAATTTTTTTTAACCACAGGTTATGCCCGACCAAGACACGATAATAGATGACGAAGAAAAGGCCCCCATTGCTGCGAAGATCGCTCTTCTTATCGGTCTCTTACCCCGGAACTACCTGTCGGATGTGTCACCCTACTTCAGCGCATCGTCGGGGACTGCCGACACCACGCCGCTGCCCTTTAAAGTACTAGAATAGGCCAAATGTGATAGAGTATCGCGATATTTCTTTAAGCTTTCGATGTTGCGAAAATTCGATTGGCATTTTCTACGATGTTTGAACGGTTGAACACCAATGGAAAGGAAATTGTCGTAATTTGAAGATAACACGATTATCGTTGATATAATGCTAATCTGTGGTACATTTTGCACTGAATGTTATTGGCATGGTAATTCGAACATTGATAGAAAACTCCGCATAATCATTACTTAACTTAGACCGAGCGCGCACTGTTGCCAAACCGCGCGTGATATTTTCCTCGCAACAAGAGTTTGTGATTATTTATATGAAACTACACTAAAGGTTTACAAATGTATGAATCACAACAAGCGATTCACAGAGTGCGCGCCCAGGATTACCTTGTAATTTTATAAGAGTTTTTCACTTTAAAACATCATGCAAAATATAATACAACCTTATAAACTTCACTATACCATTATCCGCTAATGTACAACATGTTCATTACCATTCACAATATTTATTGAAATAGCTATGTAGTAAGCTTCGATTTTACAAGAACAAAATCATGCATTATAAAGTTTTATCCAAGAAGTATTTCATTTGACATTTTGATAGTGAGTAATTTTATTTATAAAAGTAATATTTTTGTTAGTATCGTTCAATGATTTTTGTTCTGCGCCACGCAGCTTATTCGTTATTACATTTGGTTCGGCGTAAACCCAGCTTTGGTAGACCCCACTTAGTGATATGTTGACAACTGTGAATGCCTTGTATTAGTCTGTATAGAAAAAGTTATGTATTGCGATAATACAATAAAAAAATCATGAAGTATATTATGTGGTTTTCATATTTGGGTATATGTTGGTGGTGACGTGGGATTCAAGCCTCAATTTAAGGCGAATGGAGAAAACATTACTCTTTGACTACTTCCAAATTTACAAAGATGGAAAAATTTAGCCCATATCAACGTAGGTTTATGCAGTAGTATAAACCTACGTTATACCCAAGATGGAGGTATAGTATACCCGCATTTTCTTTAGAAACATTACAAAATAGTCTGCCCAAGTGCTCATAACTTACTTAAAATTACAGAGCGTTATTTAAGGTGGAAGCTCAGGGTCAGGGCGCGAAATTCAAAATGTCAATGGTTTTTATTTTTTTACGACAATTACAACACCATCAAGTTAGTAAAAGTAGCGGTTTTTACAAACCTTATGGTATTGTATCGGATTAGGTACTTTTTTAAGCAAACTTAATACATCGAAACATCCAATGCAGAATGTTAATATCGCAAAACACTAAATTACATCGTAAAGATGTCCAAATTTTTCGTAAAAAAATAAAAACCATTGACATTTTGAATTTCGCGCCCTGACCCTGAGCTTCCCCCTTAAGCTCCCCCCCCCACATTTTGATTTAGTCATAGAGTCAAGGAATAATAGACAGGAATAAACTTAATACTTGGTCATCACTGACCTCTATGGTATACATCGCTGGACTAATCATAAGCCCGGTTATCGTGTGCCTATTTGATTTTCGCCATTTTGGCGCTGATAGCGGCAGTGAGGGGGAATGGAACTAATAATAGAGATGGGACAGTGATATGATACATCGATAAAAATGTTTATGCTTAAACCTACCCATGCAGTAAAATGAAAATAATTATGATCCATTCCTTTAACAATGGCTAATGTCCAAAACAGTCGAGTGGTTAATACTAAGATGAAGCAAATAATGATAATGATTAGCCGAATCGCTCATGGGTAGGGTAGGTAATCTTAGGATAAGCCGAAACCGGACTAAAGGGTGGTGTGTGACTAGCTAGATCCTACTTAAATAAGGATCGTTTTTTAATTAGAAATGAGGTAATGTAATGTTGTTTGGGAAGCAATGGAGTAGGTAAGGTATTAATAGAAAATAAAAATCATCAAAGTAGTACATGAGTTATGTTTAATAAAACAGTCATCAGAGAAGTGTTTTGAACAGATGTAATCATATTTTTTCGGACGCCAACTAGGCTTTTCAATGTTTTTGAGCCATAATTCTAGTCTTCTATTGTCAGTCGGAAACCTGTGAATTAGTAAACATTGTTTTAAAATAATATGTATTTGATAATACAAATCTGTCTTCGGCGATTTTTACGTTCTTGAACGTTCTATCTATTTAAGATATTGATAGAAAAAATATCGATAAATTTTATCGACAAGGAACTTTTACAGCACTATTGAACTTTATTGTTTATAATAAACCGATAATACGAAGACAAATGCGTTGTAATCACGTATAAATAAGATTAGTAACATATTTTTAAGTGCCTATAATATCAATAGAAGTTTTAATTTTTTGAATATTAGCCGTAAATTCACTTACTTGTGGAATGTAACCCCACTTCCCTTCTGGTAAAGAGTTTTGCATAACACGCACTCTTTCATGGTTTACCTATTAACTAACACCACTTATTTATGTATTAATTATATTAATACGACACAATAAACAAGTTTAATCGCGTTAAACCTTCAAAATCACTTTATAAACACGGAGACAATGTACACAAAACAACGGCCATTTGCATTTTACGTCAGATTTAGTTCCTTTCCCCCTCGCTGGGGGCGCTTCAAATAGGCATAATAGATAGCTGTCATTTTAAAGGATATCATTAGTCTAGCGTACTTGTATCATGGACGTCAGTGTTGGTCATAGAGTAAAGTAATACATTGATTGGTTGGTTGGGTTTAGTTTCTCACTGGCAGCCCCGAAATAATCGTGTTGTGTGTGTTGTCAATTTTTGTTATGGAATATTGATAATAGCACTATAATTATTAGATATTACAAAAAATAACTACTGAACTACGTTATATTGACGACTGTGCTCAAAGTTATCTGTTTGTTGTGTTCAACCAAGTGAAATTCAACCGTGTTGTGCTTTGTTTGTTTGATGCATTCGATTCAAGAAAAGAACTTCGTAGACAAAGTTTGTTCGCGTGATGTCATGACTACGGTGAGTTATCTCAGTAAAGTAATAAGTAACCGTTATGTCGTGGGGTTTTAACGAATTTATCATCTATCGGGGCTTCGGGGGTCATTGTTCGTGAGACGTCGACCGGGCGCCTGCCAATTGGTTTTAATTATTACTCTCGAGCCGTGGGCGCGCGCTGCACGCGAGTATTTCTTTCACTAACTGCATGGAATAATGCCAAGTCGGTCGTGTAGTATCGTGTGACTAGTGCTAGTTCAAAAATATCTACTGTGTGTGTACATTTTGTGAATGTGTTTAGGGTAGGTACCTACTGTGCATTGGGTCAAAGCTTTTGTGCTTATTGTTTTTTCGAAAGCCTGCAAGATGGTTTAAATTGAGCGTTCCTTAATTGTTTTGTAAGTATGAATGGGAAGCTCTCAATTCATAGTGTTAGCAAATCCGACATTGATTAGTCTGTTTTTGTGCTTTGTTTTCTCAGGGATTTTTTTTATTATTGTCCAATTGTTATCTCATAGTTTTTTTGGTATGTCAAGTGCCTTGGTAATGACATACATAACTGTCCAAGTGTGTTTTCGAACTCTGTTGGTGGCACAATCATCAACAAAAAACTATAGAAGTCATAATGTTTTAAAAAGTCAAGTGATTTGTATATGTAGTGTGTTCATTGTTATATCATAATTAAATATGCACTTTTAAATAAACAAAGTGAATGATTGAAACAGAGGTGAATATAATCAAGTTATTGCAAATGTAAGATTATCATTAAATGATTAATAAATATATGAATTATAAAAAAAAATAGGAATAAGTACTTATCCACTTGATCTCCCTTCACCAATTCAATGATGCATCATTCTTTATTTTTTCTAAATAAAGCACATGCTTAGCATTTCATGTAGACAAAAACTACAGTTAGGCATATGAATAATTCGTGAACTGGGTCAGTTAATAATTAGCATGCACCATGTAGGAGACATAGTAGTAGCTTCTGAATCAAATCCTTCATTTAGTTGACCTAAATTAAATTAGAAAAATAATTGACAAAATTGAATATTAGTGTTACAGCAAAATTCAAACACAAAGTTCATTACATATCTTGACATACCTAATAGAAGTGTATTTTAGGATTGCAATTTCTTGATTCTGAAATGATTGTATAAGTTGTCTTACCATCAAATAAAATTATGTCACTGTAACATTAATTTGCCTTTATTTAATACAATAACCAAAGTCATAACTCTCAAAGGCTGAATCCATTTACATAGAGCATGTTACAGAAGTAAAGCCCTTTGTAATGCCCTTTTAAATGGATGAGAACTTTCTATGAATTTGGGTGCTATTACAACAACTACTAGTGGGGTATACAAACAAACTGTTACAAGATATATCAACACAATTAGTTGTTAATATAACAAATAAAACAACCATTGTTTAAAAATAAATTATTAAATAGTTTGAAAAACCAACCAATCTTTCAGGATATTTGCAGAAATGACTCATGATCATGGACATTATAATTTACCTGATTCACTTCAGTCATTGCAGCTTTTCGTGTATTTTTAATCTTTGTCAGAATTAGTCATGCAGTATAATTTTAGATTTGCATTTGTGTGTGTCCAAGTGCACCACTGGAAAAGGAAATCAATTTAAATATTGAATAAATTAAAAAGTCAACCCTGCTGCATCTTGCAGGTTCAATTCGCAATTGAGGTCACATTCCAATCCAGTTGTTGTTAAGAAAAAAAAGACCAAGTGATCATTTAAAAAAATACCATTAACCAAGGTAAATTAGAAGATTTACATAGTTGGAATCGCTTCCGAAAAATTAAAACAATGGATCACATCAAATAATGTTTGTTGCCTTAAATGACCCATAAACAATGATGAGTTTTACTTAGGAGACCAAAATGTTTTAATGTCTTCCATTTTCTAACAGGTGCTATCTCCAGACTGATACAGAGTGCAATACTAATCAAGACTGATGCCATGCAAATAATGACATAACACAACCATGTCTAAAGTGCTAAGCGCGCTCGGCGGAGCCCTGCCCGATGAGCGGCCACTGCTATCCCTGCAAATAGTTGAAAGCGTCGCCAAATGCCCCACAGGCTACTGGCCTGTCAGCAGGACATACGACGAAGACGCTGACGCGGGGCTGCTACGCCAAAATGGACTATTTGGAAAGAAGCCAAGCCACTATATTTGCTTATCAAAGTCCGAGGGTAAGTTTACGTGAACATAATCCAATCAATCGATATCGATTAAAAGCTTAGTAATGTTTTACAAGTGGCCCGCGTACCCAACTGTAATCGAGCATCGCGTGTTGTTGAATCGATTGGCGCACTCGATACCGCGCACAGCGACACATTGTCTTTCGGTATATAGTCGTTACACAACTCGAGATAAATCGAGCCGGTCCAGTTACATGGGTCAACCGATAATTAAAACTGGTGTAGTGATAGCGGCGTGCTTTACGGATACACAAAAAAAATAATTAGATAGCCGTTACAATTTTCTTTTATGTGTGGAGCTCTTAAAAGATAGGATACAAATGATGCTGGTGCTTAGAATGAAAATGAATAGAAGAAACACTATCAGGCTTTTAATCCCGAAGGTGTAGACAGAGTTGCATTGCAGTGCACATTTCGCCGATAGGGCACCGTGAGGGCGTGAGCCTATTGCCATAATACTGAGCACACTCCTCCCTCGATGCGAGGGGGAATTGAGTCAGGGTTTAAATTGAATTAAGACACCTTGTTTCCATAGTGAGTGTTTGATCTACTTGGCTAACACCGAAACGAAAAAGTTTTGCTTCCGAGGTGGAGTTTCAATAACGCCGACTACACATAGATCACGTTATAACACCCATATTCGAAATTCTTATGCTTATTTTTATTGATTATCGATTTATTTTATGATACAACGCTATGCGATCAGCCGATGACGTTCATATCGATATTGGCGGAATTCCCATAAAACCTGTTGATCATTTTTATTTACGCCATCAGGCGCAGACAAACAGTAAATCGCTATAAGTACTTTGAATTCGATGAGTTGAGAGATCTTATTGACTAAAAAAATACTATTCGCATAAATACTTAATAGGAACGGTGCTTCTTACATAAAACATTCAGATATACTATTCCTATGATTAAAGTCAGGAGATCGCGGTGTTTGCCTGATAAAATTAACCACCAGCTGCGCTTGCGCATTTTTTCCATAATGGCCTTTTTCCAATGAGACCTGGCCAATGTGATTCTCCCAGTATCACGGAGACCTTCGTTACTTCACTAACATTTAGGAACCTTTTACTTTTTCCAAGATATTAATGTTGGCCTCAAACACCGAAACCAGCTGCAACACGGCTAGTATATATTTATATAATACTGTTTCTTTTTTTTCGTCTGGATTTTTATTCGGTGTCTATTAACTGTGTTCCCTTTCATTAAACTCTATGCGAAGGTCGGATCTGTTGTCAAATGATTACTCAATGATCGTAACAGAGGCCGTGAGCCAGTGACCGCCTTACAGACGCAGTTCGTAGTAAAATTATTTACGAGCAAAGCCGTGGCCGTTATGAATAGCAATTTTATTTTAATCAATTCTCATCGCGCTGTTGGCATAAGCGTTCCTCCCGTCCAGGCGATGCTCCATAAGTTCACCGATTCGGTGTTTGTTACATGTCTAAAAGAAGCCTCTTCGAACGGCCCAACTTGGCATTGGCACCCAATCTGTAGGACCGATTTGTTGTGTCCCTACCAATTGACATGTGAATGACTAGCCAACTAGCCTCTTGGCCCTGCCAATTTGTAGGGACCCTACTAATAGACCTGCACAGATTGGGTGCCAAGTTGGGACGTTCGTAGTAGCCTTAAAACTAAGGGCCTGTTTCACGATGTTCTTATAAATTCTATTTGGCCCGTACAAATCCTGTAAACTGGCCTTAAATAAAGTAAATACCTAGTACTCGTATAATTACTAGTGTACGATTTTTTTTTAGGGTGGGCTAAGCACGCCTGGATTATGTATTTGAGCGCTTTAAGAGTCTAGTGTCGCATCCACTCATTGTTTTCCTTATGTTTCGCTCTGCTGTTATAAGTATTGCATTGAGTTAGACCTATTTGTCGTGGCGAGAGCGACTTAACGGTATAAGATCGTGTCATCGTATCGTGAACCAATAATGCTGGTGGCCTTATTTGGTCAACGGCATTTGATTCAGGCGAATGGTTTAAGTCTACAGCGAGGGGTCTAGCTATATTTTCCAAATAAACATCGCCCGCAAGGGCAAATGAGTTAACGGCGGGTGCAGACGTCTAGACAAATCTAGGGATGCCCTTTGAGCCTGCGCCAAGTTGTCTGAAATTGCATGCGTGGAACTAAAGATCAGTATTGTAGAAATATAGCTGTTAAAGAATAGTATCAATCAACAGAGCTATTTTTTTCTTTATTAGAGCTTCAAAGATTTAGTAAGAGCGATATATTTTTTTAAATCTTCAAAGAATTTATCTTGCTTCAAATAAAGTGTTGTCTATGCAGTATATTTTAGTTTTTATTTTAAATGGCAGTGACGTATCTTTTTCAGATCAATAAAGTACCTATTCAGATTTATATTTACTGTACAATAAATTAATAAAGTTTGTGATACTATAATCTACTAAATCATATTGGCAATATGCAAACACACCACGCCCTAGTTGCGTTCTATCGCAGTATAAAGACCACTTTTGTTGCCTTTCACTATGCAGCCATCAGATATAACATAGTGCACCCAAGATAAGAATCATGGGATCGGAACGTACATTAAATGAATGATTATTATACGTCATGCCTCACAAGAACCATAATTAGTCATGAAACGAGAGATTATCACCGTGGAATTTATGGAATCTTAAAATATTATTTTGTGAAAAATCATAATGTTCTACTTCGTTAGATACCTATTCAGTCGTAGTCATAGATAACAACGATATAGCGTTTCGTATTGCCACGAACGCACGAGTCTGTATACCTACCTACTGGTGATGCTAAAATTGGTTTTACAATATATTAGCTATTACTGCATGAGTCAATAGCAAGGCTTTTATTGATAGATGTAACCTTGTGGGTTATCGTCTACGTTTCCAATTATGTCATTATCAAAACTGTTAGTATTATATGCAGTAGATGCTGTGATAGCCGAGTTGGTAGAACGGTCGCTTTGGAAACAAGGTGTGCAGGTTCAAACCCCGGCTCGCTCCTTTGAGCTTTCTGCATTTTCATGTGCGTATCATTATCAATATATCGTGAGGAAACCTGCACGTCTAACCACCGAACCGCCCTGGGCTAGCGTGATGGACTACGGTATATATCCTCCTCATATTGAGGAGGAAAGTGTTCGGTATAATGGCAATAGGCTCGCTCCCTATTACATTGGGACAACAATACCATCGGCGAAATGTGGGTGCACTCTAGTACACCTCTGCCTACCTCTTCGGGGATTACAGACGTAATGGTGTATTATGTTAGTATTATATTTATATCTCGAACATGCTAGGTGTAAGCCGATGCTATTATCATTTATAGCGTCTACCTATATGAATGGCTAGATGACTAACATTATGGTAATCAAACAATCTAACCTAACAGTATCCAAGAAGTGTTATCGAAGTAGGTTTTCGTGAAATATCAAGTTTTATGTGCGATTTTGTAAATCATCATAACATTTTTGTCCTTTGAATGGTGTGGTTTTCCTTAAATATATTAATAGTTCGGTCCGATTTCGCAACCGCAACCGAAATTATACTGCCGCCGCTATAACATCGACTTCGGCTGGTCTTAACTACTAAAATGTCATGTACTGCTTGACTTGGTAATATCAATCAACGATCTCCAAGGAACTACAAACAATACGACGACCGCTACATAAATAAATAAATATCGCCATACGAACACACCAACTATACGGTCGCACATTAAGCAACGCTTGTGTTATGGGTACTGAGGGCGAACTCAGTATATAATACTAACATACATATTAAACATCCATGACTCGGGTACAAACATTCGTGCTCATCACACAAAGCTTGTCCCTACCAGTATTCGAGCCCGGGACCCTCGGCGCAGAAAGCAGAGTCACTACCACTGCGCTAATCAAGCCGGCCGCCGCTACATGATCACGCTCCCATGTTGAGTGTGTCACGTTATTCGGGAGTTGCATTGTGTTCACGTCTGTTTGGTGTGTCAGGTGTTCCCGGCTACGTGATGGACGGCGTGGTGGTGGTGGGCGAGCGCGAGCCGGCGCCGGCGGGGTACAGCGTGGCGGGGCGCGCGGGCAAGCGGCGGCTGTGCACGCGCGTGTCGCGGCCCGCCGCCGCCGCGCGCGACCACGCGCCCGTCACCGACGTCATCGTCTGCTCCAAGATGAGGAACGCGCCGCAGGGCTTCATACTTGCCGGGTGAGCGACAATATTGCCACAGATTATAAATAATGCCAGGTGAACACAGACGCGGTACGAACCTAAACTAAGTAAGCTTGTATTATGGGTACTGTACCATGGAAGGGGCGATTCCAGTATATGTATAATAAAATATTCTTGACTCGAGTGTAAACATTCGTGCTCATCACACTACCCCAAGATTATCGAAACCAAGATTCTCGGTGTAGAAAGCAGGGTCACCGCCAACTGGTCTAATCGGATCGTCCAAAAAGTATAAAAATAAATGATACACATTACACTTGCTACATGCGAGTTCATTACCTAGTAATGAGACGCGGTAGAGGCAAGAGAATGTTGATCTCTCATATAAATGACTGTTGATATCTGTTCGGCAGCGAGATAAACGGCAAGACGGTGTGCTACAAGGTGCGCGGGGGCAGCGCGGACTCGTCGCCCACGCACGCGCCCAACGAGTACGAGAACATCGTCAACATCACGCCCGAGGCCAACAGGAGGTGAGCTTGCAACACATATAATATACTATTTAAGGTAATTGCACATTGCACACACAAACGAAGAAGTAGACCAGGGATTGGCAATGTGGTCGATATCGGTTTCCCAGGGGTCGATATAAAGGAAATCTGATTTTGGGGGTCGACGAGGTCTAAAAATCGATCCGTACTACCAACCGCGCCAATCAGGTCGTCAAAAACAAAATGTAAAAATTAAAAAAAAAACAACTTCGACGCGAACCTCATTGCCCCAACATTTTGCTACCCACCTACCACTGGCCACCTATTAAAAAAAAAACATGTAATATGTAAGCCAAATGTTGTTGTAAGTATTTTCCGTTCCCTTGTTTTAAAATCCGAGACGATGAAATAGCAAATTCACACGAATTAAAACACAAAACATTGATTGTTTACGATAGCAGGCGTGCGCTGGCGCCCATTCATACACTCGGCGCGAGCGCAATGCGATACATGCACCATCCGCGATGCTGTACGAACACATTGAAACACAATGATTATGATTCAAATTGTATTCATTGAAGATTGCTTTACGTGAGGTGTGTGATTCGGTACCTCAAGCGTATATTTACTAGGTCGATATTTGATTAACATGGGGCTATTGTATTTATAATTACTGCGTTCAAATAAACACGCTATTTGTAATTGATTGAATAAACTATAACTCTTATTTATAGCAAGTTTGTATTATTTACTAAGGCATACTTTCAGCATTCTGACGAACGCTTTGTAATGTCATTGTAAATTGATTTAACTTTCATGAGGCGGTAAACGAGCTAAAAGACACAAAAGTCATGCCAAATTCTCCAAGTTAACTATTCGAACTAGTTCTAAGGTTTAGAGAAAAAATACTATTTATAACCTTTCTCTAACAGACCAACAGAATAAAGTATTTTTATTTATTAACCTATTATGTAATTGTATTTGGGCTGTAGCAAGCCAACCCACAAATGTAAGGCAAAGCAGCCAATGATGTTGATTCAATACAGCATTATCTACGTCTAAGTTCGACTAAATTAGACACATGTGTAAAAATCATTTTCGTATTCTCACTCTAATCTTATTTCAAAATGTAAATTCACAAAACTCAGTGTCTTGATATTGTCTCATTACTCCTCTAATCTCCAATCCCCCTTCCAGATTGCGAGCACCGGACCGCCCGCCGAAACTCTCCCCCCTCGTCTCCGAGCTCAACAACTTGAACCTGAAACAGTCCCCCACAGCATACCCCAACATCGAGGAGTTCACATCGGACCACGACTACGAAGCTTTAAGTCCGTCCTACAACATCAAGCCGACCAGGCCGGCGCCCCGGCCGCCGTCGGCGATGTCCCCAATCCCTCACGGCAGCCCTGCGCTAGGAGGACCGACTTCGCCCGTCGCCCCTGCCAGGAAGAAGGGCCCAGCGCCCCTGCCTCGGAACACGATGTATCAGACCTTAGGCGGCTACAACGGGCTGGAGGGGGTCCCGTTTTTATTGAATCCCAAGTTGAGGGGATTACCTAATGATGAGCTGGTGAGTCTGTAGACCTTTAGCCTTCCTGATAGTAGACTTTTAATCTATGTATATACAGAATGATTCAGGAAGGGTATACTAAGCCTGGATTCTGGGTTTCTTTCGCGCATTTGTAGAAACACTATGTGAAGTCAGAATTTCATAATTCGGTTTTAAAAAAATAATTTTGTTCCCAACAAAATGACAATTGTAATTTTTTGTGAACATTTTTCTTCTTTTTGTTTGTCATGTCCAAATGCTGACTTCGCGTAATGATTACAAATGGGCTTAAAAAGCGTAGGTTCGTGGGTTAGTATACCTTTTCTACATCACTCTGTATTTATGTATATCATTCAGCTCCCCGACAAGGTGATTAGTTCTACTTAATTTATACATGTCCCTTTCGTTCCAGACACAATTACCTTCGATCAAGCGTCGCACGCGTTTCGATCTCGATCGAGATTACACCTACAATTTCACCGTAGAGCGGCAGACGTGAGACACGCGAAAACACACCCTTTTATCAATCTATCAAGGTATATAATGAACTTATTCGATATCTAGTACGTAATCGACCTTGTGTGACGAACTTAAGTCGCCAAGTGATTGGGCACGAGTGTAGACACAGTTTTGTCTTCCGCCTCACATTGACGAAACTGCTCGATTTTATATTCAATAATTTATCGAAATGTATTGATTTTCTTACTTGATTACGCGAATACTAAACATTGAAAAAAAAAAAATTATGGATTTTATCGCGTTTATTTTTATATTTTTACGATCCCGGGGATATTTTCCCGTCCTCCCGTGACCATGGTTGCTGTAAAGCAGCCGAAACGTCGGGATCGTAAACACATCAAATAAACGCGATAAAAAATCTTAAAATTAGTTGATTTTCAGGTATCGAAATGTTTTGATAAATAATATAGCCAGGCATACAAATCATCCCAAACTAAACGGACAATAGGGCAACAGGAAAATTTAAGAACCTATTGTAAATGGAGCCAATTATTGCCAAATTTTGCTAAAATAAAAGATTTTTTAGGTATAGTCCTAGCAGTAATATAATAATGTATCCTACTTAATAAATTTGTGTCAAAACACAATTCCATGGTTATTTGCGAGCATTCGCTGACATGATAATTAAAACAAAAATTACTCATTATTTTTCGATGTATAAATGATCCCTTATCTAATGTGGACTTAAACCTAAATTAATGATAGGCATTTATCAGGTATTTTGCTGGGAACAATTTCGATATCACTGAGCTATGGCGAGTGTCACCTGACAATCGGCGATTCTCGGGGCCATTAATTTTCTGGCACTACGACCGGACTGAACGAGATAGACAATAAATGCGGGCGCTCTGTGGTTTATGATAAATTGAAACATACATTTGACTTAATTCAATAGTTCTATATTTTTTTTTATATATTTAATTTGCTTTAATACTAATCTCATTGTATTTAATAAAATTCTTAACACTCTTATGCGCAGTACTATATGACGTCTGATAAAGTTATAAAACGTCTATAAATTTGGGGGTTAAAATTAGAGGTGCACTTGGGAGGGATTTTAGAAAATTCTACCCCTAAGGGGGACTATTGAGGAATCTAGTTTGTATTAAGAACAACTTTTTCTGAGCTACCATCGGGCACATGGCAAATATGAAAAACAACAAGCCTCAAAATAAATATATGTGACGACGTTGAAAAGTAGCGTTAGCTGTCTTTATTTTTAGTGTTGCCCTGTGTCTAGTTCCACATTATACGTCTACCTATTTCGGTGAGGCTATGGAATATGTTGCCAAAACGAAATTCTTTGTGCATATCTGGAGTGATATTGTCAAACATCACATGCAAAATGTGGCTCTTTATGTTATCATCGGTGAAGTTTCTCCGATAAACATGTCGGTAGCGGAGTCATCGGTATACGATGCTGCCATAATTTTTAATTGGGATTGAAATGTATACATGACTTGTCTCTGCTCACATCAAATATGAAATAAGCGATTATTTGCAAAATAATAATTTTATTGTAACAATTATACTACTTTATATAGTGCGATACTTGGCGGAAATACGAATGGCGGAAGAGGGACCCACCACTGACCCTCGGCTTGTCAACTTATCCAATTATCAACCAAACAAGTTGATTGATAATTAAAGAAGCAAACACACCGAAACCTGAGAGTCAAAGCCGACGGTCAGTGGTGAGTCCCTTTTCCCATATTTATGTATCACTTTGTAAATTGGTTGTGTTTATACTTGTGAGAACTACCACCCGCTCATGATTCGACTGAACATTTAAATTATTGCCTCGTATGTTAGCAAGTCGTCTACATATCCTTTAGTGTATGTATATTTGTGAAGTAAGGGCTGAGAAACGAGACAACTGGTATATTCAAAGGCGGTGCTAGATGCAAGTCTTGAAAGCATTAATCAGCTATTACACAGTGTGTAACAAAATTATGAAATAATATTTTTGGGGATAAATGTTCCAACCAAACAAGTAAAACAACCAATAAAACCAAACATGTTTCCTCGAGGAACATACGTTGGAATGTCCCAAAAATCTTAAAAGAAATGGGTTGCAGTTTCCGACAACCCTAAGGTGAAAGCAGTGCGTCAGTATGAACCCGGCCGCCATGCCCCTTCACGTCGAAGCACCTCCCACCGTCGCAACCCGTCGCAGCCCCTCACCGCTACGATCGCCTTGATTAATTCATAATTTTGTTACACCTGTATAGGTTCACGTTTGCCCCAATAAATGGATTCCATTTCTACATGTTTACCCGATGGTATCTTGATTCGCAGTCGTATGTAAAGTTGTAACTAGTGTGTTGATGTTGACTCTGAGGCCTTGGCCGCGCGAATGTGCGTAGTTTTAGACTGACTTGCAAATACTTGCAAAATAATATCATGGCGACACCGTAAACAGGTATTTTGCCAGTGTCTTGAGATATAAACGTTTCAAATGGCCTGCGATAAGGCCATATGTTTCTTAGTTCAACGCCAGTGTCACATCTATGAAATTTGTTAAATTTTATGGTATAAGTCGAGATGTTTCGTTTGACCGTCGATTAGTAAGTTATTATAAATTTAATTACGAACAATAATTCAGGTTTAGTTAGTGCGAAAGAAGTACTCCGCGATATCTGTTTCAGATCGTATTGCCAATTAATATATTGTTTATCCATAGTGCTAGGACCTCGTCATTAAATAAAATGAATAATTCGCATTAGCAATGAATGCGAATTATTCGTAATTCGATAAGACTAGGAATACGAATTCGCATTGTATACATTTATATACATACAATCTTTGTGCCAACTGTAAAGGGAACAGCTGAAGCGCATATAATGATTCACTAATATAATCGCTTTATTGCGGTGCTATTATATTGGTCGATTCTATTCACGCTCGTACTCGTACCGATTATGTGGTAAAGCGGCAATGTTACCGGGCGTCACGCCGGCCAATTTGACTAGTCAAAATAATTTTGGAATATACATTACTGCATTTTAACGTTTATCGATCAATGTGCATGTAGAAACTGACACGAATAGAAGAGGAAGTACTTCAAATATCGAACGTAAATTTACAAGGACTGGCTGATTGTTTATTAGCAAACTCTCTTTTACCATGTTATGTTTTTGTATTCTGTAACTAGTGGTTTTTTTATTAATTTATCATTCATACGTACGAAACCAGTGTAGTTATTGCAATATTTTTTCTTAAAACGAGCATACTATTTTCGTACTCGTACTATAGTTGAAAATTATGCGGGCACCTTTAAGGTCAGTTTCGCATGGTATTACTTAGCTATAACGCCACGGCTTGCTATACATATATGTATGTAAAAAAACATCATGTGTAGAGTGATAATCCCTATAGTACATAACTAAGCCCCGAGATTTTTGACTTATCATAGTTGGCGTAATATTAAATTAAATATGAACCCTAAATTTACAGAAGTTTGATACAATTTACAATAGCATATAAAGCATTTTTTAAGAACAAACCCCTTCGTAAGGCCATTGTATATGATCGATTTTTTATAAATTTGGGGAAATAGTATTTATAATATATGCCGCCCGTGTTATGTGCACCAAGTTATCTGTCAATTTTATGTACATATCTTAGCGTATTGCGTTCGAACAACTGTTATTTATTATAACGACAATTATTCTTCGATTTATTTTACTTTATTTAATGTTATCAAATGCTAACAGTTAATGTTATTTTTAGTGAATGAGATTATGTTATATTATAAACTATGATAATATATTTAAAAATATGTAATGACAACATCGACTCAGTTCTTTTCATATGCAATTATAGACCTGAAAATAGATTATTTTTTATAATGCTCCTCCCCTCCTGTGTTACAACACCGGTGTCAGGCTGGGGGACTTTTGTTGTGGGAACAAAGAGCAACAAAACTGTGTGTGGAATTGATGTTAACCTTATATACCGTTTTGAGGTTGTAAACACTCTGTGTGGTAGCAACTTCACATTCATAATTTAAATTTATGAAAGAGATATCTTTAAGTCGAGTCGAGAGTGTACAGCAGAGTATATGTGGTTATGCTCCTGTTTCTAGAATAATTGTTAGAGATTGAAGGGCCATAGTGTATTTTCTGTCTCAAATTTGTTTTACTCAGAAATGTATAACTGATAATTGTAAATATTTTTTGTATAATGAACGCAATTAAATAAATTATTTGTAATGAATTTTTACACATTAGAAATATTGAATTTCATCTGATTATTTGTTCAGAATGATTATGGAGGAATAAAATTTAAATTATTGACTGATTTAATACATTTTTATTTCGTCTTGTTTTTTTTTGTTATGCAGTCACAAACAAATTGTCATAATTATATCAATAAAACGGTTTGCTAATATAAGCACAGATTAACCAAGCTTGACATAACAGAGGTTCAAATTACACTCCCTGTCATGTCTTGGGACGAAATCAGAAAATTATATTATAAACAAATGCGTGTATCAATAACAAAAATATATTTATTACAAAATATTGTTTCACAAAGGTTACTTTAATTTACTTTTCGCTTAAAATCACAAAAAAAACATTCTTAAAGTAAAGCTTCAGTTCATGTCAAACTACTGAAAACTATTTGTTTGCTACCTACATACGACATGTCTATAGAACTACTATTAAATCAAATAATTCAGTCAGCGGAATAATGTTTAAATTCAACAAAATATTTGACGGTGCTGAAAATGGCACATATAAATATATCTAGGATGGACCGGGCTTTTCATTAGAATTTCAGCCATTTCAGATGTTAAAGTTGGGTTCGCTGACCGCTTACAATAATTTAATCACCGTTTTCGTTAGTTCGACATTTACATGCGCCCGAATTATCGTTCAGACGACGCAACAAGTGATAGTAATATCAAAAAAACGCAATGTGTATCAAATGTACATTTTATAAGCACTTCATTCAAGGAATATTGACCAGCTAACGTTGCTATTTCGGCGTATGACAAATTCATACTAGACCTGAGTGTGCTGTAAGAAAATTTTAAATAAATATAATATGTAATAGCACTACAAATATGTACAGTACTGCACAACTCAAGAGACATCGGCAAAATTCGGAAATCCGATTACTTCCGAACGTACAACCAATAGCCAGTTAATTCTCTAACCACTCACGCATTTTTTTACTTTATTTGTCGGTAAATGCTATGCTTTTAGTATAAGCAGGAAGAAGTTATCAGATATGAGTGGAGATTTTCAAAATTTATTAAGAATTAAAAACCTTAACAATTTTTTTAATTAAAAAATTAGAATTCAGAACATCAGTGCTAGTATTGAAACCAGTTTTTTAATCATAACACCTTCACTGCCTACACACACTTGATTACATTTATACAAATTTATTATACAACAACAGTATTTTTTATTCATTCAAAACTTTAAATAAATGGTGACAACGCATTTGAAATCATATAGTATCCAATTTAAATCTTCCTCATCACTATTGATAGGAACGATTACGCTACACAATACTCCTGGCACAGAATAGATAAGTACTCACAGTTAACAAATATTGTCAGGACTTACTCTATTCTTTAAGCATAAGGTCCCATCAAAGCCGCGATATCTCACTATATTTTTGCTCGCATAACAAGACCACGTCTTAGTAATAAAAAGCTATGAGTAAGACCAAAATATACTACTTTACACATTTTGGTGTTTAAGTTACATTCGTGTTCACACCACGTTACGAAGTAAAATGGTTTCTATATTATGATAGATTTCAGTATATAATTTACCGATCACCAGTCCAATGACAATCAATAATAAGTTCACTAGTATTTTAGTCCAATAATACACTAGCATATCAGTCCAATATTACATGAGCATATCAAACCAATATTACATGAGCATATTGGTCCAATACCGCTTGAGCATATCAGTCCAATATTACATTATAAAATCAGTCCAATATTACAATATAATATCAGTCCAATATTACACTAGCATATCAGTCTAACATATTGAGCGTGTTAATATTTTAATCATCTGATAACGAAAAAAAACCATTATTCCCAGTGTTATGGTTGAAGGGCACAGGAGCATATCTGAGGTATGTTGGCGTCTACAGTTGTATCACACAGTACCCGGGCGAGGCGGTGGGCTGGCGCGAGGATCACTGCGCAGCCGGGGGCTGCTTCATCTGCTTCTGCTGCTCCAGAAGGCGCTCGAGAGGCGAAGGACCCGGCCCGGACCACAGGGACTGAAAAAAGTGTGTACTATGATGCACGGCACGAAGTCAAAGTCAAAACATTTATTTTCTATAGGCCTCCAGACGCACTAACATGTCATTTAAAATTTCCCCCCAAACTTAAAACTATTGCCGGCAAGAAACTCAGCGAGCTTGTGTTTTTAGAGTTCATTTTTATAATCGGCAAATATAATGCAAGTTACAAATAAATCACGAAGATATATGCGATTAATCAAGCCATCTGTGACGCAACACTAGACTATCAAGTTCGTGTATACAACGTGTCAACAAAAGAATGCAATTATTTATTGTTGGTCCAATCAGGTCGCACAGAGAGAGATAGATATAGATCTGCCTCTCTCTACACGCGGAATCGTTCTAATCCGCTAGGTTGCAGTAAGTGTTGCAGTGTTACCTGTGCAGGTTGTCGCTGCGCCTGCGCCCACCCGCTGGTGTGCGGCGCGCCGCTGAACAACGAGTATGTGTTACCAGCCTCCGCGCTACTACCCTCGCCGCTCTGGAATTAAAAAATCACTTAATCTCCCTTTAGAGAAACATCTTTTCTGTTAACTGTGTGAAACATTCAATATACAGTATACAGTCCTTTGATACGTACGAGTTTTGAAAGATTGAGTGATTTATAAGCGTTTCCATCCCCTAGTGGAAAATGGCGATCCTCTAGATCGATCTTCACCGAATCTTATTTTTAACCTAAACATCGTGAGGTACACCGCATATCTGAGAACGTGTGAATTCACCAACCCGCACTGGGTCAGCGTGGTGGACTATGGCCAAATCCCCCTCGCATTGGGAGATGGGAGGCCCGTGCCCAGCAGTGGGGCACTAAAAGGGCTGGTATTATTATATTAACCTTTTATTTAACTAAAGTGTAATGTAGAAGTGAGCTTACCCCGATCTGATCCAAATTCTTCATACCGCCGTTATCACTTGTCGGCTCGTTGAAATTCATATTAAAATTCCTCTGTGGCATATCCATAACATTCGATGCAAAATTCAACCCGCCCATATCCATCAAGTCCTTATTGCCTTGGTAATTAGGTTGCGGTTTGTCCAACATCTTCACTTGTAAAGGCTGATAGCCCAATTTATTGTTGAATTGCGGGTACATTGAGGAGTCGTAACTCAGTGGAGGCGCGTAGGAGTTGAAACTGTTGAGCGATGAATTGAAATTCGGTGATGTTACCAAGTTCTGTAGTGTTTGTACTTGTGGCTGACCGATGGCGGATTGTATGTAGTTCGGAGGATTGAAGGTGTCTGGCTTCGTCTGTCCTATAGTATTCTGCATATTATAAGACATATTTGGGTAAGGACTCGCCATGCTAGTATTAAGATGCGGGGAGTAGAAGTTGGGCTGTATGGGCTGGGTGTAGTTCGGCTGGATGGGTTGGGTATAATTCGCGTTGAAATTCGCCTGCTCCGGCTTCCACCACTGCTGTTGCTGTTGGTAGCCTTCGGCCGGCGGCTGCGGTTGAGGGTTTGCGTTCCAAGGCCGTTGTTGATTGAACAACGAATTGGGTTTGAAGCTATCATCCCTAAATTTATTCTCGAATTGGTTCTCTTGAGCGTTTTGCCAGTATCGATATTGGTTCGCGAATCGAGGTGGCAAGTCGTTTAAGAAGTTTTTCTTGTCCCCGGACATTTGGTAGCCCTGGTTGAACTTTCCCGAATCTTGGAACAACTCCTGCCTCGAATTCTGCTTCTGTAGCGCGGCCGTTCTGACGTCAATCTCTTTGGGATTGACTACGGGTAGTTTTATGCCCTGGTTGGTGAGCGGCTGATAGTTAGGGTTGTAGCTCAATCCTGTGTTTTGTATGCCGTAGTTTTTCTGGAAATTCATTCTTTGGCTGTCGCCGTACTGGTTCGTGTTGGGGCTCCAGTTAGAGGGCGTCTGTTCAGGGGGTTTCTGCTGGTACGTCTGTGAGTTCTGACTGGTCCCTTGGCTCAATTTAACCTCTTTCTTCTCGTCATTCTCAGTCTTCTTGGGTGGTTCATCAGTGTTCACTAAGTGCGGGTAGCCGGATTTGTCTTTTAACGACAGGATGCCACCGGTTTTTCTGCCTATGGGCAGGTTGGCAAGAGACTTGACGACTTTAGGCTGTATTATTTTAGGCTTGTCATCTTTAACTTCGGTGACGTCACCGGTGGAGTCGGGCGTGGGTGGAGGTGTTACGAATTTCACCTGGGAAATTGAATATAATTTAAGTGTTACCAGATTCATTAATTTACCCACAAATATACAATAAAAAAATTCCCCATAGGTTAACAATGGATTTCCGCCAAGTATCGCCTAGTTCTATCAATTATATAAAAAAATTCGTCCATTTTAAATAGTGTTAAACAATAACTCTTCTGAAAAATGATTTGTAAATTTTATATTTTTTGAAATAACTTGAGGATAATCTATTTGACTTAGGCAAAGCATATTCGTGAAATCCGTTGTGACATGACACAATCATGATGGTGAATGATGTTTCATCGCGCACCTGCTTGTTGGTCTCCTCCTGCTTCCTCATGATGGCCGCCATGGCGATGTTGACGCGCGGCTTGCGAATCTCCTTTTTGTCTTCACTCTTGCTGTCCTCACTCGTTTCCGTGTCCTGAGATCATACATAAATATTCTTGAATGAGGGCATTGCAAAGGTTGATAATATCTATGGTTTTTGAAGGCGGTAAAAAAAAAAAAACAGAATATTTTTTTAAGTAATCCATTACAATACGTGTCGAATACTTTTTTAAATTCTCTTCGTTTCGCGGAGAATTGCATATTGTTTAGGGTCCCGACACTCGTGATAGATAGCTTCTCGACTAACATCTTAGAGGAGTTCGGTGTTGCTGGCTTCTTTAATTATCGATCAACTTGTTTGGTTTATAATTGGAAAAGTTGACAAACCGAGTGGAAAAGTTGCAGTGGTGGGTTCGTTCTCCCCCATTTGTTTTACAATGGAAAATGTCGAAAATTTCACGGTTACCGTTCGAAATTATGTTGTCATATGGGCAAAAAACTCCCATGTTTACCGTTTTGACAGGGAGAAAGGTTAGGTATAAGACTGAATGCTGGTGGGGTCACGGATGTGTGCCAAAGCGTTCCCCAGGCCCCCTTCAAGGCGAGAGAAAGACCACCGTGGGGTCTTAGTCGGTAAGAGTCCGACATAGCCCCGGGGGAGGCCAGCGCTCCCCGGGGCTTGCGGGTATCAATGAGGATTTCCCCACGCAAAAAATAAGGTATAAGAATGAATACCTCATGGTCATCCTGGGTGGCCATGGCGCGTTCTTCGCGCGCTCGCTCCAGGGAACCTTGCGGCTTCAATATGCCGACTCGTTTCTCGCGAACTGTACAGAACAATCATAGCACATTTGTGAAGAGGATACAGTGGGTCCGCTTACCGAACTAACGTAGATCAGGGCTCCAAACTTGGGGGGGGGGGGGGGTTGATTCATTCATACTACCATTTATAGTAACATGTAATATGGTAGATTAGATAGAGGAAAAAATTGTTTTGGTAATGAACGAATAACGAATCCTGGTAGATATGAACTTTATGTGATGAATACGATTGCTTGTACCGAGAGATATGGATGTTTAATAAATATATATATATAAAAGTATTATATACTGAATTCGCTCTCAGTCCATTGTACGGTACCCATAGTACAAGCGTATTAGAGGATAGAAGGTTACTCGCTCTACATAGCCACCACTATCACAGACAATAAATTGGGCACAAACGCTACATAACCACGGAGCACAGTTCAAATGAATGAACGCTGATCGCAGTGATCGTGGTACCTTTCTCCCTAAAGTCGGCCTCGGAGATGACGAGGGGCGGGCGCGGCCGCCGCAGCTCGTCCTCGCTGTCGTCCTCTCCCTCGCTCTCGCGCTCGTGCGCATGCGCAGGCGCGGCGGGCGCGGTGCGCAGCGCCGCCAGCGCGCGCTCCAGCTGCTCGCCCGCGTCCGACTGCACCGCCGAGAACGTCAGCGCGCCGTCCACCTCGCTGCGGGGAACATATGCCATGCCACTCACTGGACCCAGGCAATGCCTTATCAGACACGTTGTCAGAGTTAGCGAATGCTACGGGCGCGCACCTTGAAGGGCCTCAAGCAAAAATTACATAGTTCAAACATTACACCATGTGACACACGGTTCAGTCCATGCACCGAGTGACTCCTATAGTTTCTCAAAAATATTTATAAAATTTTATGAGACTTATATAACAGACAGCTTCCTACGAACATGTAAAAAACATGCCCTCAGATCAATGGTCATCGGTCGATTGACCGAATACAACGGAGAAGATAAACTGATTTCTTTTTAAGTTACACAACATAGTGCGTCCCACGTTATAATAATTATTAAATTTGCTGCAGGCCCCGTGCTGGTTTATTCCGCCACCGAATAACACGGATATTCGGCGCCAGTCACTGGGCACATGAAAACGCACTGGACCGACTTGGCCAGCAGCGTGGGGGAAGTTACCGAGTCCCAAGAATAGAATGAGGGGCTAGTAAGCAGGATGTTTTACGGTCCCGGCCGCCCCACCAGCTTCCAGGGCAGGCGCAGACACAGCGGGGCGACAATGGAGGATTCCCCCCCCCCCACCTTCCTCTGGCTCACGACAGTCAAGTATGTCAAAGTCAAATCATTTATTTCGTATAGGCCTACGGGGGCACTTACAAATTGTCATTACATTTTTTCCTTAACACTACAACCGGATCGGAACGCGACCTCAACTGAGAAGATCCGGCAAGAAACTCAGCGGGCTTGTCTTTTTTTTTATCCATTATTTTTACAAAAAAATTAATAAAAAGTAAGCTCCAGTGTGTTGCCATGCGAGGCGCACACACGCTACACTTTAACATTATAAATATTGATATTAGAGCGATCAGTCCCAGGCTGCTTAATCATCCAAATAATCCAAATAATATGAGAGAGATGCTCACGTGCAGGCGAGGCAGTCGGGGCGCGCTATGGCGAGGCGGCGCGCCAGGCGCAGCACGCGGCGCGCGCGCTCGCGCGGCTCCCGCCCCGGCTCGCGGCCCAGCCACGCGCCCGGCGCCTCCGCCGGCGGCCCGCTGGGGGCATCCACATGTACTATTACCAAATTAGGCTCCGGAACAGAGCCGTCGCTACGTAACTGAGGGCCCCGGGACACAAATGACATTGGGGCTACATTTCAATTAAACTAGATACCTTAAAACAGCAACCGTGGAGTTTCTTGCCCGTTCTTCTCCATAGGAACGGCATTATGAACGGGTGGTAAAGTAGTAGCATAGTATTTTGTAACTTTTGACCATTCATATGTACTGTACTTAATGGTCTACGTGAATAAAAAATATTCTGATCCTGGAAAAACTGAAATCCTGAGAAAACCGTGTGAAGTCTGTCAACCCTCACCAGGCCAGCGTGGTGGACTATGGCCTAACAGTACGGTCTCAATCCAAGCAACGCGTGTTTTATGGGTCCGTACAATAGACTCGAGGCGATTCCAGTATATAATACTTATATATATGCTCTACATCCAAAACTCGAGTACAACGTTCGTGCTACTCTATCACTCAACATTTGCCTCTACCGGGATTCAAAACCCTTTGTACAGAAAGCAGGGGCACATCCAATTGTTATCAGGTCGTCAATTAAAAGACGCAACCGAATAATAAACACATTGCTTCCGTATGCCGCACTTGATCCTCATTGGCGCAATTAGCAATGATTTTTTCATACAAATACACGGGTTCAACTTCTGGATAGGGAAATTATTTTTTCAAAAATCTTTTATTTCTATCAAAACAAGTCTAGAAAGTCCTTTAAGCATTTGTAGCTTTTCCGCATAGTTTGGGATTTGGCCATCCAAAGGCCCATTTGAAAAGTTGTTCCTGTATACTCACTGGTTGTCGTCGAGGTCCGGCGGGTCGTCCAGCTCGGGCACGCGGCCGCCGTACGTGTCCCAGGCGGCGTGGTTGGGGAACTTCAGGCCCTTGTGCGCGCTCTCCAGCGGCAGGAAGCCGGTCAACTCCTCGTCCTCGGGCAGGGGGACGCTGTCGTCTGGACACAAAATATGTGAAGGGCGAACTATGCCAAGTAGTATTCGAAGCCGTTACCTTCGGCGCAGCAAGCAGGGTCACTACCAGCTGTGCTAACATGTCGTCAAATTAAACATTTGTTCTTTCATGTAAACTTCTATCGGTATTGAAATAAAACTTATTTTACCGATTTGATCGCGTTTATTTTTTGATTTTACGTTCCCGACGTTTCGGCTGCTTTACAGCGACCGAGGCGAGGTGGTTGACGTACTAGTGTCATAGTTTGAACTGAACGTGACCATGGTCGCTGTAAAGCAGTCGAAACCTCGGGAACGTAAAAACATAAAATAAACGCGATAAAATTCGTTAAGGGGGAAGCTCAGGGTCAGGGCGCGAAATTCAAAATGTCAATGGTTTTTATTTTTTTACGAAAAATTTTGACATCTTTACGATGTAATTTAGTGTTTTGCGATATTAGCATTCTGCATTGGATGTCTCGATGTATTAAGTTTGCTTAAAAAAGAACCTTATCCGATACAATACCATAAGGTTTGTAAAAACCGTTACTTTTACTAACTTAATGGTGTTGTATCGCTTTAGGTATTTTTTTAAGCAAACTTAATACATCGAGACATCCAATGCAGAATGCTAATATCGCAAAACACTAAATTACATCGTAAAGATGTCAAAATTTTTCGTAAAAAAATAAAAACCATTGACATTTTGAATTTCGCGCCCTGACCCTGAGCTTCCACCTTAAAATTAGTTTGATTTCAAGGTGTAGTTTACGCTTAAATGTAAGAAATGTTATAGTTACAGGTGTCGTCGGCGGCGGCGGCGGCGGCGGCGGGCGCGAGGTGGTTGCAGGCGCGCGCCAGCGCCGGCCACAGCGCGGCGGCCGCGCGCCACGCCGCCGGCCGCCCCGCCGCCCACTGCAGCCACACCTGCACTGCGACACCACACGACATTCACGTTTTATATCAACTCTCTTATTACATACTGTAGCTTATTCTGTTGAAAAGAAAAACTAAATTACAAACTAAATGTATTTATTTCCAAGGAATGGAACACGGCGTCTTTGTTCCCCGTTGACTACAATCTGGGTGTTTTCAAGTCGAGAGTGAACAGGTACCTTCTAGGCAAGTATGCTACATCGTAGATCTCATCGTCACTTACCATCAGGTGAGATCGAGATCAAATACTTGCCTATACTGCAATAATAAAAAAAAAAAAAATTGCCGTACTTCTCAGCGTACAACATGTATAAATTTGGGGATTAGTGTATCTCACGTGCGGGCATGACGCGGTGGTTGGGCTCGGCTGGCTCGGCGGGCGGCAGCAGCGCCAGCAGCAGCGCGAGCGGCGCGGCGGCGGCCAGCGCGGCGGCCAGCCGCGCCGCCGCCGCCTCGCCCGCGCTCAGCGCCGCCGGCTCGTCACCCAGCTCCTCCGTGCTCGACTGCACCAGCCATATCAGCACGCACGCCATCTGCACACACACCGACTAGCTCTTCAAATCGCTTCTCAACGAGCAGGGCCCCAAGTCTGCTAACACAATCATTTCATAATCGTACAGCAACCGCATAGTAACTGCCACTTTTGACAGATATCCCATACAATATCTGTCAAAAGTGACAGTTACTATGCCGTTGCTGTACGATTATGAATCGATTGTGTTAGCAGACTTGGGGCCCTGGTTGTATGCCAATTACTAGCTGCATTTGTTTAGCCCGGCTATTTGGTGCTAGAAGTTTGTTAATTAATACTTTTTTCTCTCCAAGAAATACTTATACTGGTTACTCACAAAGGCTCCTTTGTAATCGTCATGTGAAGACAAAATAACGATATGTCAATTAAAAAAGTAAAATTGTTCACTAAAAATCCCAATTGTCAATTAGTTTGGAATACAAAACAACTATTTTTTTTTTATAATGACCCTATCAAAATTCTGACTTCACATAATGATGACAAATGCGCTAAAGAGGCGCAAACTCAAAGGTTAGTATACCCTTTCTGAATAAAATTATACTTTAGTTCTTCTCGGATAAAGTTGATTGTTTTGTATTTAGCGGAATTTATTGAACCCTTAGTAGCCTGATTTACGAAAGTGATTTATTTTTAATATTACTGTGTTTAGTGTTACTGTGTTTAATAATAATGACATTTGATTTTTTTTTTAATTTTGTTGGAAAGAATATTATACAACAGTAAAATAGAATAAGTAGAATTAGGAAGACACGCCATTTTCATTTCATCATGTCACATCCATTATTGTATTTATAATATGTATTTATTGAATGTTTAATTGCTATTAATTACTTGACACTGGCAAAATACCCGCTAAGTTGCGGGTGAGGCCATATTCATATCCATTTTATTTCATCGCATCTCATTTCGTAAAGAAAGAAGAAGAAGAACAGTAAAATACGTACAGCCAACCTAAAAAAAAAAACTAATAGTAATGTGAACATTCGGTTTAAAAGATTGGTATCAAAATTGAAACTCTAGGCTATTAAGGGTTAAAAAAATATGCTATGCCCAATGGTAAATTGTCTTGATAACGGTTCATCAGATGTCCAAAATCCGTACAACAATACAAAAACAATACGAATACAAGTAACTATTATTATTTCCGCACAGTAACGCCTAGTTACATCAATTATATTTATGTTTATTTATAACAATCCATTATAATCTAAAGCTCTACCAATCTGCTTCTCACAAAAGTTATCTTCCACGTAATGGGGATTGTCCATTTTTTTAAAACCGTTGTGATTGAAAAACCAATTCGAGGAATAGGGTTACTAATGTCGTATATGTAGTTAAAATTTAAAAATACTTTCACATTTCTAAGATTTATGGAAAAATATGTTTGACCTTTATTTCACCTTCAGTGACGTCATCACTTGGATTATAATGCCATTGCATTGCATTAAATAAAAAAAAAGTAGTCTGTTCAGCGCAAGTGTCAATGTCAAAACAAAAACATAACCTTTCTCTGTTCGTTTCTGTTAAATTAGAAGAGCCGGCCTTTTTTTTTATTAGGATTTAGCGCAGGTATTATGTATTAAGAGTAATAAAGATCGATAGAGCACTTATCACGTCGTGATTATAAAAATACCAAGGTAACTAAGAAAGAATTTTGACATTGACAGACGATTGACGGAAATGAGTTTTTTTTTTCATTTTTACAGATATCCCATACAATATTTGTCAAAAGTGACAGTTACTATGCCGTTGCTGTACGATTATGATTCGGTTGTGTTAGCAGACTTGGGGCCCTGGTTGTATGCCAATTTCTAGCTGCATTTGTTTAGCCCGGCTATTTGGTGCTAGAAGTTTGTTAATTAATACTTTTTTCTCTCCAAGAAATACTTATACTGGTTACTCAGAAAGGCTCCTTTGTAATCGTCATGTGAAGACAAAATAACGATATGTCAATTAAAAAAGTAAAATTGTTCACTAAAAATCCCAATTGTCAATTAGTTTGGAATACAAAACAACTATTTTTTTTTTATAATGACCCTATCAAAATTCTGACTTCACATAATGATGACAAATGCGCTAAAGAGGCGCAAACTCAAAGGTTAGTATACCCTTTCTGAATAAAACTATACTTTAGTTCTTCTCGGATAAAGTTGATGATTTTAGTAAGCAAACGAATAACTTTTTGTCGCCGACGATGACGTCATCACCTTCAAAATTTAAAATCTAAATATAAAAAAAAATAGGCAATAGAATACAAACATATTTAAATTAGTTCCTTAAAATCTACTATATTTCCTAAAAAAAATATAAAATCTGGGGGTAAAAATTTTTAGACAATGCCCATTACAGATCATCAACTCAGTTCAATAAAACGTCGTTCATTACCTTTATAAGTGTCATCGATTCGAAACTGTCGCTTGCGACGAGCGCCGCCAACGAGGAGTTGAGGGAATCCACCAGAGCCGACGCTGTGTCTAGTCTACAACAACGGATATACTAGATTATACAAGGTGTATAACACAATGCACCCCTTTTTTTTGCGTGGGGAATCCTCTTGGATAACCGCAAGCCCCGAGGGAGGCAAGCGGGTTATGCCGGACTTTTACCGAATAAAACCCCACAGTGGCCCTTCTCCCGCCTTTGGGGGGGCGGGGGGGGGGGGGGGGGGGGGCACGGGACCGCTTTCGCACACATCCGTGACCAACACAATGCACCCCTAACCGAATCCTATCCACAACTTATTTAAAAGATGGCACATACTAATTGTTAAATAAGTTGTATGCCCTTGGTATATTTGTTATATTATTGCATGAAATACTGTGCAACAACTTTGTACGAATAAATGCAATTGCAAATATTTAAGTTTGGACACAAGCAAATAGTGGGAGGGAGAGTGAGGTCGTTTTCTTTCTCTGTCGCACACTCGCTGACTTATATCTTTGAGGTCACGGGCACGGGTCTGCGACTTTAAATTGTTTTCGTATTTTCTGATCAAAAACCATTCATCTGGGGAAAGACGTCCACTGCTGGACATAGTCCTCCCCTAATGACATTCACACATCACGGCCCTCCGCGACTTACATCCACCGGTTTCCTGCGACGCCTGTGATATCGTCGGTCCACCTTGATTCGACCTAAACTACGTTTTCGGGATCGTGGTCTTCACTTTAGAACCTTTCTGCCCCAACGACCATTGGTTCTTTGAGCTATATGCCCCACCCACTGCCACTTCAACTTTAAAACTCTTTGAGCTACTTTGAGCTAGCAGAAACAATGTATTTTTGTAAAATATTTCGACGAATGTTTCAATGTTACTAATAGTAAAAGATCAATCTATCTAATATTATAAATGTGAAAGTTTGGATGAATGGATGTTTGTTACTCTTTCACGCCATAACGGCTGAATGGATCCTGGATGAAATTTGGCACAAAGATAGATTATAGTCTGTAATAGCACATAGGCTATTTTATCCCGGTAAAATGTATGGTTCCCGTGAGATAGATTTGTTTAAATTTTTCATAGAATACCAATAAATTCGTTTTCTCATACATTTGATTCTGAGGCGGTACGAAGTTCGCCGGGACAGCTAGTAATTAATAGTTAACAGCCTATCGAGGTTTGTTAAAGCAATCTGTGCACTCACTCTTCAACTGTGTGTATGTAGTGTATAGCTTTGATGAGCTCCGTGACGTAGGCGTGCGCGTCGAGGGGCGGGGCGTGCGGGGCGTGCGGGGCGGGCGGGGCGGGCGGGGCTGGCCGGCCCGGGCTGGTCACGCCGGGGATCATCGGCAGCTCTTGCACGTCATTCCTACAAACATATATAGATATATACATATACCAAAGTCTTGTTAGTTACACCATTTATAACTGGAGAATGGGTGAGCAGATTTTAATTAGCGTTGATTTCTTAATTTTGTCTCTGCCCTGAATAGTAGAATAAACCCTGTTCGAAAGGGTTTTCCATATATCAAAAACCTGTCTTTCATAGACAGTTTTTTTTTTTAAATTTCGTTACAAATCCCAGGAAACCCCTTCATATGGGAAAGATGCGTTATTAATCCAGTCGTTCAAAAGGTAAGTAACATTCTAACGAATCCCCATGAACGGGGAACCCCTTTAACGACTGCGGCTCGCCGAACGACTCGTCCGAGCTCTGGTAAATAATAATATAATCATGTTGAAAGGATTGTCGAACGCAAAAAGAAAGAGCGGTACGTACATGGCGGCGGCGGCGCGCAGCGTGCGCGCCAGGTTGGCGGGCGCGGGCGGGAAGGGCGCGCGCACCAGCAGCGAGCGCACGTGCCAGTACAGCGCGCCCAGCCGCCGCCCGCGCCGCCACGCCACCAGCGCCAGCTGGTTGTACGGCTGCCCCGAGTGCGCCGACACCACCAGCGCGTGCCTGCGCCCACACGCGACATAGCTTCACAGATACTTCGACACATCGGTAAATATATAGATAATATGATGGCCTGATTATATTAGTTGGTATTGACCCTGTTTTCTGTGCCGAGGTGCTCGGGTTCGAATCTGCTAGATTTCTATTTTTTCTAATTTTCTAGACATCTTAAATATTTAGGGTTCCATACCTTGAGATTTGCCAAAATACCTTATTCAGGCCAGGGGCGGATAAAGGGTGGAGGGCATAGGTGCAATTGCCCCCCCCCCCCCCCTGACTCACGAATGTAGCAATAAATTTCTATTTACATAGATCATGCCCAGACTAGTGCAATAAAAACTGTAAGAGTAATAAATGTTAATGATGGTTACCTATAGAAGGTGTGGGCGACCCTCAGCTGCTGCCTGTACCGCGCCAAGTCCCCCAGGTGCACGAGGCAGTGCTGGCAGATGTAGCGCGCGGAGGCGGGCGGCGGCAGCCGGGCCCCCACCGCCGTCTCGCCGGCGCCCCAGCCCTCCACCAGGCCGAGGAGGGACGCGCGACGTCTACCACACAACATCATAAAAATACTAACTATAATATTCTTTGTAAATGTACACATTATTTCTGCGATCCAAAGATTCAGAACATTCTGTCATCTCGTCGTGAGCGACATTACTATTTGGAAAGTTTTCAAATGATTTAAAATAATACCTCAGTAAGTTTTTTTACTATGCCCTTATGCCCCATTTTCTTTCGAAAATTAAATCATTATTAGTGCTTAAAAATCAGTATGGTTTGTTTACCTAAACGGCAAGTCCAGTTTTAATGTGGTACAGATTTGGTGAAGCAGGCAGAGGTAGAAGCCGGCGGCCGCCTGCAGCACCCACGACAGCATCGCCTGACCCTCACTTCGGAGCGGGTTCTGGGAAAAACATCACGATTTTAATTCCCGAAGGCAAGACCGAAGATATTGAATAGGGTAGCTTGAATAGGGCTCCACGACTACTAGCAAAATTGACCTATAATTAAATGGAATCCTTATAGAACTATCAAACGGGCACTTACAAAGCCATCATCATTTCATTGTGTGTTAATTGTCTTACCAGACTTGAGGCCCAGATTTGGAATATATTATTTTTATGTTCTAATTGCACATAGGGTTTATGGTGAATGCCCCAGAATATACCAAAAATAGTAAATGGTCATTTGAAGTGTTCATATCACAGCAGTATTGACGGTATTACGAGGGCCGCGATATAATTGACGCAAATAATAATACCTTGAAATCGTGAGAAGTGTCTCCACGCAAATCAAAATTATAATAATTTGAAGCATCAATAGCTTCTTTGTTAGTGGGTCATTCATTACCTGTAACCATCTGAATCGGTTTTTTTTAATTTATTTCAACTATACCTTAATTAAATGGTCAAAAATAAATCAGAATGACATAACAATAAAACTGTACAACCCTTAAATCTGATTCTCAAATTAGATGGCATACCTTCCTGTCCTTGGATATGGCCTGCAGGGCCTCAATCTGCTGCTTGAAGCCCACATTCCACAGGTCCTGCTCCACTTTCTTGTCCAATGCATAGTCCAAATCCAATACTAGTACCTTTTGATACACCTGAAACAAAATTTCATTATTTGAATGCATCATCATAAGAAGTTCAGTGTTTTCATACATTTTGCAGTACATAATATATTTATGTATAATATAATAAAATAATATGCCACTAACAACCTATTAATATATAATTGTCAGTATAATATAAAGAGTTAACTCTTTTTGAATTATAAAAAAAAAAAAAAAAAAAAAATATTGCTTTGTACAATACTTGAAAAATTGATTTGCATGAGGGAAATTTGCGCAAGAAGCTGCACATAACATATTAGGTTTTAGAATCATAGCTATAAATAGGGGTTGTGGCTTCAGAGATGCAAACATATTTTGCGGGCATTGAAGTTTTTGTAATAGAGCCACATGCATTGCGGCTCTATTAGAAACACATCTTGTCAACATTCTGGGCTGTAGCCAAAGTACCAAAGTCATGAAAAGAATAAAAAAAGACTAGTTATTAACATTTTCAAACCTTCTGTAACTGTTGTTGTGTGGCCCAAAGGCTTCGTTCTTGCAGCATTGATGTTCCACTCTTAAATTTTGATATTTTCAGTTTCAGCTCATCTGCCTCTCTAAAGAAAAAGATTTGTTTTTACAATAGGCCTTGGATTGGGTTTAGTATGTCGTCAGTTACAAAAATATGGGGGCAAATGATACAGGAGGACACCTATCATACACAATCTCTAAATAATAACAATAATAATTAACCGCTAGAAAGAACATTGTATGCTCCATTGAGAGATGGACTTATAGAAAAATTTAACTAGTCGACATGTCTCGTTTACTTGTACACAATCGAGGGTCAGGGGTTCGGAACAGGTAGTTGAACCTACGTCATCGACATAGTGAATAAAACATGCTTCATAACGAAAATTGCATGTATCATTTTATGATTCAAATAAGACACGAACATGAGCCTACAAATGAGGCAGAACCCTGAATGTGAAATTAATCATAGGACAATTTTTTATTGAAGCTAAACAGCAGACATTACTATTATTTTATAAATTAGGACATAGGTTATTTCAATTTATTTCTACTCACCTCAGCATCTGCACAGCGGCGTTTAGAACCATTATGATAGAGGCTTAGAGCCTCGGCAATTGTCATAGCATTAGGAAATTATCCAAATAAAAAATACGGATGTGAAAAGAAAAAGTCTAAAAACAATCGAGATCCATGCACTGTCAAAATGAAAAGTTGTCAAACTGTCTCTGTCTGTCATCAGTCTGACAGAATTTTGAATGATCATGCCATGCACAGCAGTATGGCGTATGTTTTAATTTCTAAAACTAGTGCTCCTGCGAGTTATAGTGAGTGATATAAGTGGAATATTAACCATTATGGGTTCGTAAAAATTGCACAAGTGTAGGTAATTGAAACAGAGTGACGAAACTTGGCTTTTCAGTTTCTCACAAAAAAACCATGAAAAATCTTTCAGTAAAGTATCCATCACTTTACTGATTGAGGGATGGGGGGTATTTTACTTGGGCCAAGCCTTTGGGCCTGTGCATATGCTCATAAACAGAAATAATTTATATTACTTGACACTGGCAAAATACCGCTGGTGATGCCAAATTAAAAAAAAAGGCAATAAAGTTTTATATTTATTTTGCTTGGTGGAAGCGAAATTTTAATTTTGAAACGTCTTATTATTTTACTCGTTGCGTGCTCTTTAATCAATCAAATAACAATGTATGAAGCACCAAGAGATGTTGCGGCCGCACAAAACGCCGCTGGCATAACAGTATGTTTCTTTCTATTCGGTATTGTGAACGCTGAACTCATGACTAACGCAGTATGACTAATACATGGTGTTTTCCCCCAATAGGATCCTGCGGTGGTGTACGGTCATCGAGTATGCCAAACACAAGAGGTGAAATGGCTTGCCCTCGATAAAATTTACCAAAAACTGAACAGGCCAAATTTCTACGATATCGGCGGCACATACATGCAAGATGTAGCCGACTACTGGTTTACATACAAGACTGAGATTGTCGGCTCTATATCATTGGTGCATTTATTCATTTGTAACCATGGAGTGAGTTCATTCAATGTCTCACTTAGTTTCGGCAATGCACTTAAAATAGACAAGAAATCTGAAATAGCATACTTACCACAATACACGAAGGAATACCAATTCAAGTCACTGCCGGAACTTTCCAACAGCTATCTCACTACATACAGTTTCAATGAGCTTGATGTGAAACGATTGGAAAATAAAATGCTGTATATAGCAGTTTCATTCTCGGCTAACAAATCTGAAAGCATCAGCCTCGATATTATTGATGATATAAAGCTCCAACATGATTGTAGTGCTCTCTTAACCGATCCCATCGGGTCAGACTTCACAATTGAGTCTACAGATGGAGTAAAATTTCAGGTGCACAAAGTTATCCTAGCGGCACACAGCGAAGTCTTCAAAGCTATGCTTAAGGAAGAGACAGCTGAGAGCCAGAATGCGTATGTAATGTTAAAGGATGTCAATGGAGAGGATCTCCGGTGTATGCTTGAGTTTATTTACTCAGGCACTGTCAAAGATATTGATAATGCAAACTTTGTTAATCTACTAATGTTAGCAGATCGGTACAATCTTAGAGGGCTGTGGGAGCTGTCACAGTTTGCTCTAGTCGAGCAAGTGAATATGGATAATGCTTTAGACATTCTAGTTGTTGCTGACATGTATGACACTGATTACCTTAAAACTGAAGTGCTGAAGTTTATCAAGATGAACTTGGACATACTCAAATCTAATAATTTTAATGAGCTTAATAATGCTGATCTTGTGAGGCAACTGTGTATGTATTTGGCATCATAGATATGAAGCAATTTAACTATTGCTGTAATTTAAACCAAAAATCATTTGCCATACAGCTTAAAATAGGTTAAATTTTCTTAGCTTCTATAGCCCGCGCCGGGTTGTTGACTCCTAGGTAACATGGATTTTGCGGTGAAATTGATTAAATATAATTTTCATTAATAGCATCGCCTGATACCTAGGCCAAGCTATCTGTTTGTGGTTCCTCTTGCTTAGCATGTTTACATAGACCTTTTCAGTGGATTTTTTAAGCATTACTCTCAGTTTAGTACTTGAGGAGGTAGGATTCATATTTTTTCTTACTAATAATATGCTTAAGTACTATTCTTATGTACATTATAAGGATTTTAAAATTAAGTTCTTGACTATTGTTTTTGTATTTGATATGCTGATATAAAAAACTGTTTTTTTAAAGCATTACATACAGAACCACTGTTGAATTTTTGTTATTTTTTTACATGCATGTTGATACTATTTAGTTACTATTTTGATTCAAATAGTCACAATAAATTGTACATGTATATGTATTACTTTATGAATATTGTTGTAAGTCTAGAGTATGTTATGTATTTTCATAGTTTTTTATAAACTTCAAGTTTCTTTATAGGTAAGTATAAAGATGGATAATAAAGTCATATACTGTTATTTTTTATATTTATATAAATAAGCGAAATTTAGTAAATAATATGCCTAATATTGATAAACATGTTTTTATTTTACATAATAACTAGTTACCTATGTCAATCTCTTCATATTCACACTCGCAAAATAAATGAAAAACATATTATACAGAAAACGTAAAAATAAACTTTATTGAATTTAAAACATAACTTAAAACTTGTATCGTTATACGGGAAGTAAATGAATAGTTTTAATAAATATTATTACACGTTGCTGATAAGTATAGGTTGTAAAGCCGGCGCTCGCCGCGGCCCGCTATGCCCAGCGCCGCTCGGAGCACGCACGCTGTCTAAATAATCATTTTGGAATGTTACTGGAAGTCTTCGTTTCTGCGGCAAACAAACATTTTCTTCTGTTAAAATGTTAGTTTACGTTTATGTTCGGGTGTGGACACACCCTTTGTTAATTGACCGTGTAACGGCGTCGATGGGCTCTAGAGAAGCGGCTTCAGGCTCAGCTATGACTTGCAATGCTATACAAGCAGGCGGTCGATGCGGGAAGCCTCAAAGCGTCAATACCTACTCGCAGACTGTCCGCCCAGTAAATGTGAACAGTCCATATGCTAGCATTCTACTGATTTTTTTAGTTATAGCGATCATGTACGTTACTAGCTTTATCTGTACTCAATTCAATAATGTACCGTATCCGTGCCGAACTCTAGTCGACGCTACGATGGCGCTCAGTGTTACGGCGCACGCAAACTAATTTGGAAACTATAAAATCCATTGGTGATGCGGTCAGCGTGGGGATTCGACGTGGTCAACATGCAGGATAAGCAAGAAAAAAGGCCAATAGTTGTCTTATCGTTTATTGATAATTACTGGAACCGGTACAACAAGAACGAAATCATAAAGTCCCTCATGAAAATAATACGCGACTCATGTAATGTTTTAATCGGATATAAAAATAAAAATGTACATGAACCCCCTACCGTTACCTTCATATGGAACGCAATTGCTACAGTACTTATTGCTACGGCTTTGTTGTGAACTGAGAGAGTACTTTAGTTTCACTACAACGCTTATGAATTAAACCACAAATTATTTCTACAATACGTGTCTCGATAAACCTGAGAGAGATCTACTAACATTACTGTGCGGCGAATGAGATGACAACTGTAGTCGGAATTACAATACAACTTTAACGCTAATTGGCCACAGGATTGTAAAATATCACTATGTAAAAACCAGAACAACATCCCACGACAAACAAGGAACTGCGGTGGTGTGTAAATGCCTCTGATTCCCTGTTTCAATGTAAAACAGCAACAGCAGACTGGTATTAATAGCTGCGCAACACTTGTACACCTGTTTGTTCATATGTTGATACAAATCGGGCTCCCGTGAACTCGCGTACGACGCACAAGGGGCATGCTCCAGGCCGCCCCTCCACACGTGGGTAACTAACTATCGGTATAAGCCAAACGGTCGCCAGTAACACTTCAGACTGAAGCTTATTATAAGCGTGAAAGTTAGATTTAGAAACAGAAGGAACACAAAAAATCGTTGTGCGAGGTGAACGGTGCCTTAAAAGAAATAAAACAAAAATGTTGTGTATCGTTGTTTTAGTTAAATTTCGAAGGGCAATACAAGTTCACGCTCGCACGACGAGGCTGGATGAGAATTAGCGAGTCATGTCGGGTGGGGGGGGGGGGGGGGGGGGGGCAGCACGCTGCGTACGTCGGTGGAGGGTCCCCGGCGCGTGATCGGTGACGTCACAACGAGTACGCGAGCGCGGGAGCGGTCTGTATCAATGTGCGTGTGAGGGCGCTCGGTCGCGCGCGGCGCGGCCCTAGCGTTTACCGTTGTTGTACGAGAGACTCCGCAGCGGCGCCTTGAAGTTGGCGGCCGCCTGCTGCTGGATCTGGTACGCAAGTGGGTGGATCTTGAACCCGTACAACCTGGGGAGCGAACAATCATTAGGAAATGACGGTATACGTGCCAAGATCAAGCTCAAACATTGGCTGCTTCGTTGGCTACCAGATTAAATCTTGGCTTACAGGAGTAGCAGTGGTGGAAGGGTGGGTCAGGCCAAGTCCAAAACAAATCAAACCACTCTGCATCTGCAAGTGTGTTGGACTATGGCCTGAATTCCTTCATATTCAGAAGAAGTGGGTATCTAAATCCGTGACATTAAATGGCTAAACAATAAGCTACAGATGATAATCAGATGCTGCATAATAAAATCTCGATTGAGCTAAAACGAAAATTGAAATACACAGCAGTACACTGTAAATGAAGATGCCGGAATAATTTTAGTCAAATAATTGCAGTCCTATTATGTAACTCTGTTTCAATCATTTAGTTAATTTCTGTCCTCGTAATTAGTCGATAGTACTACAAGAAATTATCGAAACATATTAGCAACAGTATTGTAATTTGTTTGCAAACCTGTTACAAACATTACGCGTATTTTAATCGATCTATAAGTGGATGAGGGACAAGAGAAATACACGAAATGATTAGAACAGAGTTACAAAATAGGACTGCTGATCACAGACGAAATGATTGCATTGGCTGTTTGTTCGTTTTAATTAGTATTTAAATATCTGTCAATGTGCGGACGGACGAAGGACGCACGCGCAAGCAAAGACGTGTTCTGGGTACGTATGACATACTCTTCGATAATTTGGCGAGTTTTAGACAACCTTGAAGGAACCCATAGAGGGCAAACATCATCAATTATAAAATAAAATAATTACAACTCGATCGAGATTTTTTTTTCTGTGTTTACAAACATTACGGGGACGCCATTTTCATATCATCATGTCACCTCCATTATGTTATTTATAATGTGTATTAATTGAATGTTTTATTTCTATGAATTACTTGACATTGGCAAAATACCTGCTAAGTTGTGGGTGAGGCCATTTACATATCCATTTTATTTCATCGCATCTCATTTCGTAAAGAAAGAAGAACTCGATCGAGTTCACTCCGCACCTGGCGCTCGTGACGTCACATCGACGCCATGGTGTGGTACACCGCACTTGGGCACCGCATTCCAGGGAGGTGCGGAGTTAGCTCGATCGGGTTGTATAACTCATTTATAGCGCAGTAACTCATACACTTTTAAGCCGTAAAATAAGACATTAAGTTCCATATTAAGGCGGGCGTGCGGTGTTTCGTCGCTCATTCGTAGCCCAAATTAAACAAATGGGGGAAGATGAACCCACCCTGACCCTCGGCTTGTCAACTTTTCCAATTACAAACCAAACAAGTTTGATCGATAATTAAAGAAGCCAGCAACACCGAACTCCTCTAAGATGATAGTCGAGAAACTATCTATCACGAGTGTCGGGATCCCAAATTAAATGCAATGCTCCGCGAAACGAAGCGGATGTAAAAAAGTGTTTGACACGTTTTTCGCCTCTAAACGAGGCATCCTCAGGACGGCTGGGCTGGGCTGGGCAGCCAAATATCGCCTAGTTCTATCGACTATAAATAAAGTCATATAATGGGAAATACCTGGGCACGAACTGCGACGCGGGCCGCTTCGGTCTGTACTCGGGGTGCACCATGAACACCATGTGCGGGAAGCCGGTGCCGAAGTAGGCGCCGTCGGTGTGGTGGTGCCGCGAGGACTTGGGCGTGTACACGTCTACGCACCGCGGGCAGTACAGCTTCACCATCGCCTCGCCGGGCACGTCCGACAGGCCTGTGACAACATATTACACCTTATTTCTAGCGGTAGGCAACAACATTATCCGCATTTAGCCAAATTTAGCTAATACGTGGCGGCGTTCGTGGCGGGAAGTTCTATTTCATATTTATGGAATAAGTAGACGCTTAGTAAGTTTATGCTGTGTACTTTGGTACAGGATTTTGGCTATCCTACAGGAATCCATCTATTTCCCAGAATATAAGGTAAGTATCCTTTATTATAACATAACCCAAGCTATAAGCCATTGTATCATGTTTCATCTGATTCAGTCCAGTAGTTTTGTCGTGATGCATGAACAGCCACACAAAAATTGCAATACTTTGGTAAAAGCAGTAATGGGGACATAGTGTTTGTTCTTTGTCGCACACATCTTCAACTATGGTAGTGACGTCACATTTTTTCTTGAGAACAGTAAATCCACTAAACACACACACTATATTTCAACAAACCTTAGTGTAGGTTTGTTGAAACCTTGTGGAAATATATATATATATCAGCAAGAAACTTATACCTCGATAAATTCTCATATATAACTGATTACGTTCATAATTTACTAAACCGCGATATATAAAAAATAAACCGCGATAAAATCCTTAAGATTAGTTTTATTTCAATGTGTAGTATTCGCGTAAATATAAGAAATCAATACATAATTTACTACTTTCATAAAACGATGAAATGTGATGCTTTTAACAAGGCAACAATACAATGAGAGGCCGTAACAACCTAGTTAGTGATAATGATCTATGCAAGATAGCTGACACACAAACGTCCAGTGTATTTCTTTCTGAGCATCTAGTCATGGTCTTATGTGTCATATCAGACAATGACCCACCTTCTCTACTGTTATCACACAAATTGTTTAAAAACAATGATATGATTATGGAAATTTTTACCCATCCCATTTCCCAAATTTTATAGGAGTTTGCCATGCGTTTTTATCTATTGGAAATGGATTAAAATCTATTTCAGACATAACTTACCGAGTGGAAGCATAGGTTGACATTCACAGTACACGCGGGGGCAGTGACCAAAATCACCTGCTTGGAATTTTTCTAACATTTGTCCGATTCCTCTGTGAAAGTATTGAATTTATGAATAATGTGGTCTATGTATGCATTGATGAACAATTACATAGATATGTGATGCTAGCACTAACATGACGTCATTAATGTCTCAGCTGACACACACACACATGTACATAAAATAACATACCTTGACTGCATACACTAAACAATACAATGGATGTGTAAACAAGATATTATTGACAAGGAGATAGCTAAACTGAGTAGAAGTTGAGCTTTGCAGGCCAGTTCTGTAGTGCCATTTCCAAATGCTAGAAACCTATCTATATCTTTCTTAGGGAGTCCCCTTGCCCAGACTAGTGTATACTTTATGTTGGCTGGAGCTGTAAAGCGCCATCTCCTCCCCGAAGATAGACAATAATGTATGTGGGACAAATGCAAATGGTCACACAATCATCTAAACTAAGCTTAAGCTATATAAGGGTCATATCATTTATCACAATATGCCCATAAACCTTATCCACAACTTGATTGACAATTGTGGACCGGGTTGATCAGTACATCATCGTCACACAAGCCGTGAGAGCTTATAGCTGCGTCTTGCAGGGACTCACCTGTTGGTTAATATGTAGCGGGCATGGATCAGTCCGTAGAGGATTTCGGAGGCCTGCTCCACAAGATCTGACTGATTTGGGTTGTCATCTAAGTCATCATCTACACCAAAACAACATTACATTAAGTATGTACACAATGGACATGGTAATACATGGTACACCATTTTTTGTTGCCATATTGAAATAGTTTCTTTTTCAGGCACACCTATGCTCACTGACCTACTTTGCCAAATAGTTGTTATAATCATTAAGGTGCTGGATATAGTTTAATGAAATGTCTTTTAGGGTATTTACAAATACCTATATACATTCATTCTCGATCACATTAGATGTATTTTTGGAGAACCTATTACTACATAATTAGAACTACCTCAAGGAATGAATGTAGCAAAGGATTTTATGTTAATTTGTGTTCAACTACATTTTAATAAATATATGTAAGTAGGTCAGCAGCAATAAACTAGGTTTTCCCATATTGGTGGTGGCCGTGGTTCTTCCAGGCTGGCTCAATATGTGGATAAGAATATTGAATGTCAAGAAACAAAATGGATATGCACTCACCAGGCTCCAAGTCTAGAATCATGTCCAAAGCTTGTCTGTAGTGTGGCACCTGCTCATTTAGCCCCGTCAAGTTGAATTTATCGTTTATATAGTCCTCGTCCACCTGTAACCAAACTTGTTGGATCAATATCCGCACCCTACACATCACTCAAGCAACCAAATGTTTCAACTAAATACCTCGCAGAAAAACTCGTTTCCTCGCAGCCCACAGAACCATGAAATCCATGATACCTCCTCCGAGCTGCTCATTTTCCTACAAACACAATATTCCACGACAGTAAAAATCACTTCGTAATGAGTTTCGAACACAAAAAATCCAACGCTTTGGACACCACACTGTTACAACCAATTTTTAGGCATTCCTATGTTTTCACCTGTTTTATACGGCTCTAACGTTATTTACACAGTAATTTTGATGCGGAAGGATTAATTCATAGGAAAAACAAACGTGGATAAACGGAATAAACATAAATTAAGGCAAATAAATGATGACAAACCTCACCTTTTCGTGCCTTGATTAGCCACGCTTGACGGGACGGGAACTTGGGTGGGATGAGGGAGAGAGAATTTTGATTTACTTGCTTTATGTGTCACAGATTATAGATGACAAGACAAATATTGTCTATGCTATAATAAGGCTTAGCGTTCATTCATCCGCTGTTTTTTTTCTTTGTTTTTTACCCTTTGACGTACGTAAAACGACATATCCACCACAGCGTCACAATTCCTACTCAAATGCAATGCAACTAAAATTTGAGGATTGCATAATTGAATATTCATTCATCTGCCTAATGCAATGAGGAATTAGATAATCAATGGCCTAATGACGCTCACAGCTAGACATAGGTTCCCCCAATTACATACTAACATCAGGGTTTTCGCCACTCGCATCCACCGGTTTCCTGCGACGCGGCGACGTGACGCAACGTGTGTAACAAAAGTATTATAATAAAGAGGGAAGTGTGTAATCTTGTGAGGGACCATGCATCATAATTATGTGTAGAGCAGTATATGTTCTGTGCATAAAGTAACTTATTCGTTGATCCTAATCTGTCTTCTGGTTTGTGGTCACCATTCTACTCTGGAACGTTACTTTCCCAACGGCTATCCTCTCGGTTCTTCGAACTATGCATTCCTGTAATGCAGCTGTATGCCACTTTTGAATAATTTTGTTCTGTGTGTATGCACTATATAAATTGACAAAATACAAGTAGAGTATCATTTATATAAGGACTAACTAACTATAATGACAATTAAATTATTAGGATACAACGAACAGCCTAAACCAGTGGACCTAGAATCAAGAAGTTTTGCATTGCAATTCCTCATATAAAACGTAGGTGAGCACAGGAGGGATTTTTGGAAATTCGACCCCAAGGGGGTTAAATAGGATTTCATAGTTTGTATAAAAATTTTTTTCAAAAGTCCAAATCGGCTTGTTATACATAAATAATCGCGACCGATCTCTTTTTACAATTTAATAATCCATTTAGAAACCAAACAATAGGTACATACAAAATATTATACACTTAATAGTACTTAAATTATTTTGTTATCCTTATATCCTAATCAATTATTCTTATTTAATTATGTGTTAATATAAGTTCTACTAAGCATCATGCAAAAATGGCCGAGCATATTTTAATGAAAATTGGTAATAAGAGGTAATCTGAAGAGCCATAATTTCCCAACAAAAAAAATATAAATTTGATTAATTTTAGAGTAAAACACTAATATGAGATTGCGCTACCATTAATACCTATGCTGATAAATAATGCATATCAAATATGCAAGTATGTTGTTCTAGCTTTATCAGTGGCGATGAACATTATGAAAAAAAAAAAAATTTACCCACCCAATTATCACAGACATGAGTGTTATCACATCCAAGCGCAAAATATTTGAAATTTTAAAAGGTGTTTTAAGTTGAATAAGTTCATAAGCTTAAATGCAAAAAAATATCACAATCCAAAAAGGAGGTGTATTACGAACCCTTATTTCCAGACAGTGTACAAAGATAATATTACATACTCATCCGTATAAATAAACTATAGTTTTCCAAATGTTGTCAGTCATAATTACAATACAGACTGAGACAAAGTAGTATCTAGCGGGAACTTATGTTATTTACATGATACAAATGACAGTAGTTTTAGGCGTTGTCTGTAAATAAGAGTTCAAATATTTGATGGTTTGCATGACACAATGCGTGTGATTACAATAAATCATCATTACTACCATTAATTTGACACTAAGTATTTAACAATTTCATATAACTATTACTAGGCCTAGGTGTCTAACAAAAGTCAGCGGAAAAGGCTAATAACAATAATAATTTAACAATTTAGTGTAAAGTTATTTTACAGTGCTAATTAACCGATAAAAGGGTTAAAATTATGTGTATGCAATTATAGATTTGGGGTTACCATTTTCCATTATTTTTTGCGGATACAATTGGAACAGTAAAAGGAGGCGCCCTTCCGCTGTCAATCTCTCACCATATGCATGTACTGGAATAAATATTTTGCTAACTCCACATCTTTCAGATCATTCCATGCATTTGTCTTCATGACTTCAGGATTCTTTATGATGAAATCGAACACTTTATTCTGCAGTTGCAGTAGTTTATATTTTTTAGCTATTACTGCCAAATCGATAGCGTTGTCCACTTTGATCTGATCAACAATCATATGTTGGGTGAACATGAATAAAGGTGTCAATTGGAATTTCTCTGCGATTGTCAGGAGTTTGGAGCAGTCCTGATTGTGCAGATCTTTTATTGCGCCTGTGTAAATAAACTCCAATAGCAACTCCATGTCATTGTCACTTATATCAATGAACAACGAAGTCAGTTTAGTGTTCCTTATCATATTTCTTAACACAGGGCTGTGTGCCGCCAAAAGGATCTTGTGTGTTGGGAATTCTTTCCGACTTGCAGACTCCAGGATAAAATCAGCTTTTTCTTGTTTTATCAAAAGTCCACTCGAGTCATGCTGGAGCTTTATTGCCTTCACAATAGAACTGTTGATTGTTAACACAGGATCAACTGTTATTTTTATTGGTATTAACAATACACTGTCATGGGGTAAATCCAGTTTTTTTCCAAAACAAAATGTTTTTATGTAGTATCTGTTGTCAGGTTTTGCAGATCGAAACATGAAGTTGTCATAACTCCTTGGCAACACCACATGAGGTGCATCATCATTTTTCAAGACTTTTTGGGTGCATTGTGTTGAATTAGAGATCTGTATTGAGAAATTTCCAGCTCTTCTATGGCACACAAATATGTTTAGTAAGAAATTCTGTCCATGGCACGGAGATGTTGTGCAGTAAAACCAAAATTCTGGGTTTGTTTCTGAATATGTGCCACCAATGTCATAGTCAGATGCATCTTTAAGTTTGGATATAGCATCGTACATACAAAGGTATGTTGCATCGGAGGTTTGGCATTTGTACAGACCTGATATGTATCCTTCACCACCCTGTAAATATAAATGGTAATTATCTTAATTGTTTAGCCATTGGTGTTGCACTGTTGGGTACAGGTATTTCTACACTCTTTGCAACCCACCCTGTCAGTGGCTATCGAAGACCAGACCTTCATAAAGGATTCCAGTTCATCAGTATATAAAAAAAATGATAATCTGTCTATACAACTTTCTGGCCATACGAAACCAATTTAAATCCATATCAAACATATTTATAACAACAGTATAGGATTTTTAAATATTAAACTAGGTACCTGGGATACAGGATCCATGCTACTTGTAGATGCCATTGGCATGTATTTCTTGCGGCGTCAATTCTACCACGCCTCGATGTCACAAGTACGAATAACCACCTAAAAGTTTTAATGTAAGTCAATGTGAGTAATGATTTCATTGAGTATCCGACTGTTGATAAAAGGTTAGTCATACTACTATAAATACTTATAATAAATAATGTGTTCATTTGTTTTACTTACTTGCTATAAATATGTAGCTATGGTATGAATTGAGTACTTCATACTCTAAAATTCACTAGTATTTGCCTACCGAAAAAAATCTACATTGAATCTAGGTATTCTATCTATGTAGTATGACGAATTTTAACCAACAGAGACGAAATAGACGAATAAATAATTTGATAATTATCTTATAATGACATTCAATGTCAAAACAATAAGTTAGAAATTGAAACGAAAAAAGCAATGTTTGTGTCTGTGGATTATCCAATCTAAAAAAAAATCTAATCTCATTGGGAATACTGGAAAAACCCATTCTCTGTCTACGGGAAAAGCAAACGATTTTTTTTTTACATATTGCTTTTGAGCTTTTAAGTTCTTCGTAGATTGAGAATGGAGCTGAGAGTTTTTTTATCTTGGCAATCGGATAGAAAATAGTGCCATTTTGGCCATTATCAAGTAAAATGTTTTTTTCGTACGTTCTTTTAAATATAAGTACCCCTGGTGATAATAATGATGTTGATGGCGATGATGATGATAAAATGAATCCCCTACCCCTATTAGTAGTATATCCCACTTTTACACATTGTATGTCAAATAAACACAATTTTCAGAAAATAAAACAAATTGACAACATCACAATCTTCGTTGCCGGCTGGGGTCGATTCCGTAAACAAATATCATTCTATCTATCATTATTTTGTCTGTTGATTCCGAGATCTAAACGGAGGCACATAATTAGATACTTAGGTGCCTATATATTCTTTTATAGCATGATGGTATCCCTGAGTTCTTCAACTTTTCAGAAAGCCACTGACACGTGTCTTGCGAAGACTTATAAATAATACGATTTTAATTATAATTACGATACGTTGAATTAAAAGCATTATACTTGACCTTACGTCGCATACCTACTGGCCGGTGTTACTGAAGGTGTTAAATGCTTAGTCGGTGGCTCACTGAAGCATAATAAGTAGGTGTTTACAAGTCGGCGTAAGCCTTTAGCGGAAAAGGGAAGATCTTCCGGCCAGGCGGGTGGTATGCCTGGTGGGGCGGCCGCTATACCCCGACGGTTTTTGTCGGGATCTTGTGTATATGTTACGTACTCTAAGAACACTCATAGCGCGTTTCAGGATTGTATACAGAATTGTCAATTGTTCTCAATGCGTCTACAGCGCCATCTATGTAACTTGTGGCGAGGATAAGGAGGTCGCTACAAGCCGTTAAACGCTGTGAGGACATAAATCAACTGAATGGAACGACAATCTCCTCTATACCAGTCTCAAGTCTTTAAAAAAACTCTCTAAATTGATGTAATCACAGACCTAGATGTCTGTGTATGTAACACTACCCTATGACTGTAACGACGCTTTCTTAACTGGTACGTTTATAATGCTTTTCAAAGTCAGCAAGTAAGGTCAAGGCAGATATTTTGTGGTTGCGGTTATAGGAAGGGCTCTACATGTGTACAGTATCTACGTGTTATGACAGTACGCGCAAATCTGCGCGCATGCGTGGCCCGGGACGCGCTCCGGGTCTGTCTGGTACCTCCCCCACGATTATAGTGATGGGAGTTCTTCTATCGAAAGAAAATAATCGATTGAGCTTTGAGGCTGGCTTCCATGCTAGGCATAAACAATCGTTCGACTTCTGAGTTTGATGACAATATTAGTACAACCAGTGATATCTATATAGGTATCTACCACGTACGTGTAACATATTATTTCATGAATTATTACGTTGGTTGAACATCATTTACCAACTACTCTAGCGGTCTTCAAAGGAGTCGTCCTCGAACCTGGAACTATATCATGTAACGTGATGCTCCATAACAAATCATTCCTATTGAAAATGTAGATGACAGAAAATAGCCATTTCAATTTACCAGAGAAATAGTGTGCACTGTGTGAGTACTTCAAGCACAGATATATTGTGACTTCAAGCCTAGTCCATGACCACCTGTAGGGATGCATATCGAACGACGCATATCGATAAAACTTCCGCAGCCCTTATTCTCCCAGATGAAACGTACCCAGCACTACAATGCACCATTCTCAAGGCCACATCTTTCAGTTTCAGACTCGAGCTGTAGTAAGAAGGCTGCGTGCAGCCGGAGCGGTCGCGCGATGCCATTCGCGCTATGACAACGCGACGCGAGCAACGTCCCACCGACACCGTTGAGTTGTTACCGTTGAAATCGGCGCTTGTCAACAACAACTGCAGGGATGAGGACGCGTATTACCCGCCAGGGAACAACAACAACCCCTCGGGGTCCAGCCTGCACGATTACACGTTGCTATCGAAGAGAACGCCGGCCTCCAAGAGGTATTTTTGTTTGTTTAGTTTCACGGGAGGAGTTCATTTACAATCTCTTTGTAATACCCCCCTTGTGGTACTAGGAATTGAAGGATTTATAAAAATATGGAGTCCATTTTTTTTTAGCAAGTAGGTAATTACTAATTAGCATCTTTTGATTGTCCACTGCTTGCCGCGAGCTTAGCTCAATGCGATCCACCTCCACTAGTCGTTTCACACATCTCTCCAAATAATGCATCTAGGTGCATTGACAAGATGAATCAAGTTCAACAGAGGTTGAAGACTTTTATCGACACGCGGGATCAAATAAAACCGCATTTTTATAGGGACGAGACCTTACTGATGAATACTGCTATTAGATATGGCAAAATGCAGCTGTTTTCGTTTGAATGAGGGCTGACGATGGCTTTCGTTCGTTTACTTACTCCAGAAGCTAGTGTAGAGGCAATTTAATTGCAAATTATGAGTTGAAATGGAATATGGTACACATATGCCATAGGTAAATATCCTGTGGTATTGGCCCCAGACTACAGCGCAGCGTGCAGCCGGCGCCGCCGACGCAGCTGTTGACGCTATGTAGCGCGCCGCCCCCCTCTAGGAAGCGCGAGGAGCTGACGGCGCTCGCCAACCTGAGGAAGAAAGTGTCCCCGGCACTGTTGCGGCCTGACAGGTGAGTATAACCCACGCCTGGCCACTAGACAAGCCCTATGAATAAGCCAGCGAAAGTTCAGTGTTCGCACTTCGCCCAAACTTATTGCACTAAGTGTACATATTACAACCATCTTTTACAACACTATAATATCATAAATGCCTAAGTAACTTTTTTTTTCTGTCTGTTTGTAATATTTTTACGACTAAACGGTTGAATGTTGATGAAATAACACGAGGAAATAGTTTACATCATGAGGAAGGACAGAGGCAATTAATGTTTGAAATACGAACGAACTTTTGTGTGTGTAGCGAAGATAAAGTAAAAAGATGTGTTTAATTTCAGATTTTGTATTACCAATATAAGTAAGTAGTTCATGGAAATTAATGAGGGCGTCCTCCCTAAAACTATATAGAATAAGGGTACATTGTTTGCATTCGTGCCTGGGATATTGGCTCTACCCACCCCTGGGTGCCTTGAACCATAAACAGGTAGAAATCTATTAAGTAGGGCGGAACACGCGATGCGAAAGCTTGAAATTGCCGGATTGTACTTGCCAAATAGGTTTTCTTAAGGTGGAAGCTCAGGTCAGGGCGCGAAATTCAAAATGTCAATGGTTTTTATTTTTTACGAAAAATTTGGACATCTTTACGATCTAATTTAGTGTTTTGCGATATTAGCATTCTGCATTGGATGTTTCGATGTATTAAGTTTGCTTAAAAAAATACCTAAAGCGATAAAACACCATAAAGTTAGTAAAAGTAGCGGTTTTTACAAACCTTATGGTATTGTATCGGATTAAGTATTTTTATAAGCAAACTTAATTAGATAACGCATGTTATTATTTTTACGCACCTGCGTAAAAATAATAACATGCGTTATAAATTTCTCCATTCCAACCCCATAAATAGTTACATAATTAATGCTCCTTTGTCTGAACCAAATACTCTTCGTATTTTTGGAAACGAATACATTTTCTTTTGCCAAATGGAAATAAATCCTCTGGGACACGGTTCCTCCATTATAGTTAGGTATATCTTCGGTCTTAGCGTTTCGTGTCGCTTACCTATTTCTAATTGTAGACTATTGATACCATTACTTATGTTCGCAGACACTCAAATAGGAATGACAACGAAATAGCAAACAAACACAACAACGAAGAAGAACTTGACAATAGACCAAAACTCTTACAGAAGGTAAGATACCTAATTGTGTTTAGAAAATTACGCTGATTTTTATCATATGTTTAGATATCTACTCATAATTGCAACGTTAATCACAGTCTAGGATATAAATACTCGGAAATCAAATCTGCGGGTCGTTTCATTAAGTCGTTGGCCAGCATAGCCATAGCCTGGTGGAGCTAGACCACGAAGCTCCCCAGCATCTTAATGTCGCCGACGTGGCTAGTGGTGGCACATGGCTACGATGTGGCGGGTAATGTGTGGTACCACATATTACCCGGTATGTGACCACTGGATGCTCCAACAGAACAAGAGCAGCCGATCCATCTGACTTTAGGTAAGCTGGGCAACGAGGTCTGTCCTGACATCTAGGTTGAAAAGATGCTTGATGCTGTTAAAATTGCTTGGACCCGTCAGTGCGTTTTAAGACGTTAACGAGATCTAATTAGTTGTATAAGCTTGTATACGGAAGGCTATGGTGTAGCTGCAGTGGTCGACTACCGACAGCAGCAGTGCCATAGAGATAACGACGTCTCCAACAGTTAAGCACTAGTGCTTATATACTTCTTAGACCACATTTGTGTATTTAGACTATTCAGCGGTTAGCCTTAAAAAAAGTTAATGCGTTCCGACTTTTGCACGCGCACAAACCATAGTTCTTATTAAATTATTCATAATATTATGATCTTGGGAAATGGAGTGTGACCTTGACATGGGGATGCGGAAGCGTTTCCGCGACCTTGGACCTCGCCCGGGGCCCGCGATACTGCCGTGGCGCACGAAATAAAGGTCAATAGCAGAAAAACTAGGGTGCCTAAATAACGTTGGTGTACTCAATATTTTTGCACGGACATTGGCTATATTTAAAATTTACACATAATGTTAAATTATTTAATTATCACAATCTTACATTGAATATCAGACATCACATAGATAATAGAAAAACATACTACCTACTTAATATTTACAAAAATTGTAAAGAATTTGGCCCATGCGGTATCGTACCGCAGATGGTGGCCGCATCCTACTCGCTGAGAGAGGAAATGCTCGGGTCTTGGGTCGCCCCGATTGCGTCGACATCATTATATATAACCAAAACCGCCTTCTATAAAAAAAGATTTACCATTGCCGGCTCTTCTCAGTGAAAACTTTTCGAACTGGGTGGTAATGACCTTGTTCGAGCAGACTATTTAGATTTTGTTTTTCTTTCTTCCGTCTTATTTCCATTTACAAAAGTAATTTGTAAATGTGGGAACCATGTAGCCATTAATGAGCCATGTAATGATATACTTAGAGTTAGTATTTTTTTTGACCAGCTGCTAAAGTCTGCCTAGCCGTTCCTACATTGTTCTTACATACCGATAAAAATGTATACTGCTCAAAAATGTAACGGGTCTTTTTAAAAAGGGTAACCATGGAGTTTCTTGCCCGTTCTTCTCTATAGGAACGGCATTCCGAACGGGTTGTAAATTTCTAGCTTAGACTATTCATATGTACTGTACTTATTAAAAGGTTTACATGAATAAAAAATATTCTGATTCTGAAACCATTCAACAGCCAACTTTAGGTAAAAATTTTAAATTCTCATGATTTTAATAGAATAAATGTATTCAAAATAGTTAAGTAATTCCTCGTAATTTATAATTAAGGGAGAACTACGAATGATGGCGTCTATACCTACCTCTGATGTTGATGGATGACGCTCGCATGACCCTCTCCAGTTCGGTAACACAGGCACATCGTTAATCCTCACTGCGATGTTAATCTACTGGAAAATAAGGGTTTCTTTTTGATTGCAAGTAATAACATGGTATGGAATTATTTTATGTAGGTACTTACCTACAATACCGTAACCAGAAAATCGTGTCAAATACTCGTAGTGCTGCTCAGATGCTAAGATAGTTGATCACAGTCTGTCTTTAATGAGGTTGGTAGCTTTAATTAGGTTTTCTCATATCCTATTTTATCGTGTAGTGAAACCCTGAACTTAGATAGATTTCTCAATTGCGTGTTTACCGACATACAACTTTTTATGAAGCCTGCACACACTGGTTGTAAATCTCTGTCATCAAACACAAAGGTAATTTTGACAATAAGATTTGCAAATTATAATAATATCACGTTAAAAATAATTACACAGCTAAAAAATGCTCCACAACAACAAATATAAAAACCGTTCGCCACCTCAATTCATTTATCAATGTCAGCGGAAAATTATAAAAGTAGGAAGTAATTTCCGGCAAGCATGAAAATATGAACCTTCGCAGTACTATGTTTTTCACAATATAATAAAGACAATGACGCCCCAAAAAAGTCTACTGAAGTTTAAGGAAATACCGGTAATCAACATTATACAAGACTTGACAATAATAGTGTAAAATATTTAAGGTTCCATCAGTAGGCTATCAGGTCACATACCCAAATAAAATAATCAAATTATTGGTAATTTAAAAAATAACACTTCACACAAAGCCCGCGATGCAACGGTATGGTCTCGCTTTCTCACAGAAAAAATAAACACTAACACATATATTTTAAACATTATACATCTATACATATAAATAAAATTGGAGTGTCCGTTTGTAATATTAAAATGACCGCTTTTTACTAAATGCATTTGGATGTATACACGGTACCTATACCAAAACAACCTTTTTTAAATTTTTTGTCTGTCTGTCTGTTTGTTCCGGATAATCTCTGAAATGGCTGGACCGATTTTGACGGGAATTTCACTGGCAGATAGCTGATGTAACAAGGAGTAACCTAGGCTACTTTTATTTTAGAAAAAAAAAATAAGATCTCTCGAAAAAAAATTAAAACCAATGTTGCAGCGCTGCGCCTGATTAAGTTTGATAGCAACAATCTGCAATGCGTCCCGCGGGATCCGAACGCGCGAGCAGGATGTTGCCAACGGTTGAGTCTTTGTTAAATACCACGCGGATGAAGTCGCGGGCAACAGCTCGTTGCAAATAAATGTCATCGTTATCACCTACTTGTTATTCCCTAAAATATTTTACACTATTTTTGTTAAACCTTATATGCAAGAAGTACAAATAAAAATATCTAAGTAAGTACCTACTTATTTATCTGCTGTTAAAAATATGTTTGCACGTACGACCCGCTCCTTGTTTACATAAGTAGTAGGTATAATGTAGGTATCTCCATGGAGTTGTGGCGATAGCATCCACTCATACTGACAAATTGTAACGTTCAGCTGTTGGCAGCGTGCCTGTTCTGTGACCTTTTCTCATATTCAAAACCTCACCAATTTATTTGTTGGTGGAAGGCAACTTATTTCCCCAATTTTCTAGACCTATTTTAAATCTAGACGCATATCTATACATCTATATCTATACATATAAATAAAATTGGAGTGTCTGTTTGTAATATTAAAATAACCGCTTTTTACTAAGTGCATTTAGATGTATACACGTTACCTATACCGAAACAACATTTTTTACAATTTTTGTCTGTCTGTCTGTCCGTCTGTCTGTCTGTCTGTTTGTTCCGGCTAATCTCTGAAATGGCTGGACCGATTTTGACGGGACTTTCACTGGCAGATAGCTGATGTAACAAGGAGTAACTTAGGCTACTTTTATTTTAGAAAAAAAAAATAGGATCTCACGAAAAAAAATTAAAACCAATGTTGCAGCGCAGCGCCTGATTAAGTTTGATAGCAACCTGCAATGCGTCCCGCGGGCTCAGAATGGGCGAGCAGGCTGTTGTCAACGGTTGTCTTTGTTAAATACCACGCGGACGAAGTCGCGGGCAACAGCTAGTTAAGTAAGTATTAGCATCAAATTACAGTTTCCCTTACATATGTATTAATATTTAAAATAGGTAGGTACCTACAGCACACAACATACAGTGTTGAGCTAAAATTTGTAAGTAGGTACATTTTAAAACCGCGACTAAAAGCTATTGAAGCAGGCTCTCTCTCTTACAAACGAGGTCGCATCCCCCATTTTAAAGTATCTACGTCCAATATCTTATCTATAGTGATGCGCCGAATAATATATTCTTTCGCTTTTCGGCAGGTTTACCGAATATTCGTATTTGGCTGAGTATCGGTTAAATATTCGAATATGTGCCAAATAAAAGTACTTTGCATGATATAAACAGTCGCCTCCATGCTTGTCTTAGGTACTACTTATTTGTATCAAGTTTATTATGCAAACGCTGTTAATATACTCATACTGAATAATATCTATAATTTGTTTTGTATAATTATTCTGATAAGTATACGTCTATTTATCTAACTTCTAAATTACGGTCTAAGTAAGTAATACAGGAAAATATTAGGCTTGGAAAATAGCAGGCACCAGCTTGGTAAAGTTGCAATGCGCGACAAACCGCGCTAAATCTTATCGAATATTCGTTTTGGTAAGCTTTTTGACTGATATTAGGCCGATTATTTGCATTCAGTAACCATCTTATTTGGCCCATCTCTAGTTACTTCAGCGTTTCGCGGCTCGGTGCACCCGGCTGATGCGGGTTTCTTCAACTTTTCCAATTTGAAGTTAGGGTTAGGTACTTTTTATCGAACTACAAAGCGATTATACGGCTCACGGGCCTCTACATCTCAGTATTTTACGACGAACCATAATCCTGCAAATTCGAATCTCGATAAATTTAAATGCGGATAAAATTCAAATAAAACGGGGGAAATTTAAACGACCAATTAAAAAACAATTGAAGTATGTACCTACGTTACGTCACGAATGGCTTGCACGCGGCTCACGGCGCTGAGCGTGTTTTTAAACATGCATGTTTGATTAATGCGGCTGTAGGTATGGGTAATGTAAAAATCTTGATTTAAGAAAATACTGGAATATACCGGAAAAAAATTATAAAAAATACTGGACACTGGTATCTGCGCAGGACGGGACTCAGTCGAATCTTGGATGGGTGATCGTATTATAAAATTTAACGTCCTCCGTGCTTCGAAAATAACGTTGAGCTGGCAGACCAGTTCATCATTCCACCATCTTTGACAGTCGCTATTGCAGTCAAATTTTTGACAGATAGTCATAAGGTTACCGGTAGTCCAATCCAGAAGGTATGAAAATAGCAATATTTCGGTAAAATAAACCTCGGTAATCGATCCAATCGGCAAACCTGACGCCAACCACAAGCTACAAATAAATTCAAGAAGGCTACGGAGGAAAAACAGAATAAGAAAAAAGCAGCTTCTAAGAGTACCTATATGTTATGGCACTTCAACTTTTGAACCTGGCATCCGATAAATCTCATTTTGGCGAATAGGTACGCTCAGTTATTTGGCCCATTGCCAGCAGGTAGCATTGTATGACATTATACCTACCTACACGACTATTCCTGGAGACCTTGTACTCGTGGTGTATTACATACATACTTTGGTAGAAATGGTAATAGCTTGCCACCTCATAGATTTTACTACCATTTTAGAATACTTATTGATACTTAGAAATTTTAAGATGGTAGTTAAATCTATGCGGTGTTTACAAAAATCCAGCGCAGGCATCCTCTTTGTCTTCATACAGGTACTCTTACCCATAGTCTGCTAACAGTTTAGGCTGAATGACCGGGAATTCATAATCCGTACGGGTAGTAGGAAACCAGTCCTTCGTTTTATAAAAACGAATATATCATTGGTATGGTTTGGGTGCAGGTTTTGTTATTGAAGCCAGTGAGCATGGTGGTGCAGTGGAGTGAGGTGCGCACCGCCTGGCAGGACAGCGACTTCATCACCGAATGCCTGTGCTGGCACAACGTGTACAGGCAGAGGCATGGGGCACCACAACTTTACATGGCACCTGAGGTGACAAAAACAAACCGGTTTAGTCCCAAGCTGGGCGCCAATACAAATTTCAAGTAATAATTTATGTAAAGAGGGGTAGAATATTGTCTACCAATAACAATATACAAAAGTGTACAATAGGTATAATAATAGTAACGATACCCTTAAATACTTAGATAAATTTGTGGTGATAGTCCCACGCTGGGCGCCAGTTTCTTTCTAATGATATTTAAAAAATATATTTATATTGATAACCCTCAACTCTTTCAGCTGTGTGATTACGCGCAAGCTTGGGCGAACCATCTCGCTCACACCAACAGGTTCCACTACAGGAACGACCGTGACGTCGGACAGAATCTGTACCAGCGGCCCGTTAGCAATATCCAACCAGACGTTACAGGTATACAATTTAAAATAAGGGGCGTCTCTAGCTTCTGTGGCGCCGGGAGCAGCTCCGGCACCCTCTAGCCGTATCAAAACTTGTCCCCCATTGGTGTGTAGGTTTAGTTATAGCTACTGCATACGCCTAGACAATAATATAGACAAAAATCCTGACAAAAGAAATGTAGAGTGATTTGCATCGCATTAGATATATTACGAAATGTCTCGTTCATCCAGGTCAAGAAGTGTCCTCTTACTGGTACGCGGCGGTACGGCAGTACAATTTCTTCAAAGAGCACGATGTTCTTCATGCTAATGTCAACGCAGGTGAATATCAAATTATTTTTTGTAACTAGCAATTATGATGACAAATAATTAGTACCTTAAGTTTTCTATTTTAATGGTAGAGCTCGGGGGGTTACTGCTCCCCCCCTAGCTTATATCATCATCTAGTCAAAATAAAAAATAAATGAATTATATCAGTTATTATAGAACCACGCCATTATAGTCAGCAAACAGATAAAGAAACACAATTTGCTTGCGCAGGTCACTTCACCCAAATGGTGTGGGTTGCCACAACCTTCTTCGGCGTGGGCAAGGCCCGCTCTCGGGACGGGAAAGTGATAGTAGTGGCAAACTACTCCCCCCCCGGCAACCACTCGGGGCAGTTCGAGGCGAATGTGCTCCCCCCACTCCCGGAAAACTTCCCCGAGCTGCCGCCCCCTGAGCACTGACGGCGGTTCTCAATACGCGGCAGGAGGTTTAAGATTGAAGCCTCGTTAAACCAGTGAGGGATTGCGAATTAATTCTGCCAAGTTACTGAATGTTGTTTTTCTAAATCATTACAAAAATATGTAAGTATTGCACACCGTCCAAAGCAGAAAGATCAACTTATTGATTAACGATTAAATCGACGAATTTCGTAATTAATGCCTTGAGGTTATTAATGACACATGCAGCGCAACTGATCTGACCCGCCATCCATGAATGGCAAAAGCTGAATGGCAAAGCTTACGAATAATCTCGCAGTTGACGTACTGAGCACTCCATACTTACAAACAAGTTTCCAAGTAGATAATGTACGTGAATTGGTACTTAAACGGTTGTTTGCCTGAGCTTCAATTTGATAGAGATTTTAGAACATAAAAAGCAATATACGGTGTTACAACTACGCATACCTATATGGTTTTAAGAGAATGTTTACATAGATACATACTAGCTAGGCCCCGCGTACTGAATAATGTGGGTACCAACAACAAGTGGCTAGATACAACAAAGTTGATAGTACATTCACAAGATTTTTAACCTGTACGCACATTATATACATTAAATACCTCCCTAGTTATTATAATAAGACATCAATTAATAATTACTATTGAGTACTAGTATACTGGCGACAGTAGTCTTCAAATCAAACAAGCGCAACTGAATTATGTTTCTGATAACATCCAGACTATACACATTCCTCTATTATATTCATTACCAGTTTGAGGTCAACTGAGACCAGGGATGGATACAGGAGCCGATGATTCACAACCTTTCGAAATTTTTCAAAAAAAAAAAAACAACCGAATTGAGAACCTCCTCCTTATTTTTAAGTCGTTTAAAAAGAGGTAAAATCGTACAAATTTACCCCCCCCCCCACCCTTGCCGTCCCTTAACGATGTCCTCGATCTGCCCCTGCCTGAGACGTAAAAATTAAACCACTATTGTAATTAATCATGGCAAAAGATAGGTAAGTACCTACATCAATGCTTGTCTTAAGTATCGTGGTGAAGATGAGTACCTATTCTGTAAAGTACAGCAGCGCAGCGTTGTGAATAGCTTATCTACAGAATGATTCAGAAAGGATATCTATACTACGCCTTCAACCACAGCCTTCAACGCTTAGGCGCTTTTGGCATCATTACGTGAAGTCAGAATTGCCAGGTCAATAAAAAAAAATGATCGCAAAAAATCATAATGATGATTTTGTTGAGGATTTTTTTATTAACAACATAATTATCAAAATTCTGATTACAAATACGATGAAGACGCGCAGGATCCAGGCTTAGTACTTACCCTTTCCGAATCACGCGGGTATGTTTTCGCCCGAAAAAAAAAACGATATGATGTGTAGCTAATAGTATGTATGTAGCTACTCTTATATTATAGTGTCTTCTCTGCTAGTTGGATAACCCAACGTTAGAAGATCGCGCATTTAATATTGACGAAACCAAAATACCTTTGAGTATTTTTAAGATGTAGAGAAAATGTTAGGCAAAAAAATATTTCGCTTTATCTATAATTTAAAAACCCGTCTTCCTGAAAGGTTGATGATAGAATTATAATGTACAATTGTTAAGTTTTCCTGTTATAACCGTATAAGTAATGCTTTAAAGATGTTTAGGTAAATATACTTAAGGATAGGAATGGTCTATCTATAGGAACTATTATTGATATTTCTGATTGATGAATAGTACCGGATGGAACATACTATAGCTTTGGTTCCAAGTAGTTTTTACGCTTAGGAGTCTGATTTGTTTGTTTTCTTAGTCTATGTTATACTTGAATTAAAAATAGTCAATTTATGGTTGTTAAGCTAAAGCCTCAATAGCTGCCAATTTCTCTCCAAAACCGAAAAAGATACATGCTAGGAATAGGCTTTAACGTCATTATATACCTTACACCAGTGACCATGAAGGTCGTATTGTTGTATTCAAACCTGCACCCTGACATGGTAGGACCCTTTTAACTGCTAAACCATTGGCGCTTTTTAAAGATTATTTATGGCGTATGAATTTTATTATAAGTAAGAATTTATGAGAAAAATCATTTTCTAGTTAGATAAGTAAATTGAAACTGCCTATAAGGCTCTACAAAATAAATATCAATTGGTAGGTTAATCGATCTGAAACCAGGCTTACCATTGTTAAATTGTCTTGGTACTGCATACATGTTAACATATACATTTTATACTTATGTAAAAAAAAAATATTACTGCTTTTGTTGTTGACTGTACCTGTCTATAGAGTAACTAATATTGATTTCTCTGCACATAATTTGTAAGGCACTTGTTGAAAGGCCTAAACAAAAAAACCCTCTGTTTTGTTTACATAAGCACTTTGTGAAATGATCACCAGACAAACACACCAACTGCATGGTACCAAACTAACTATTGCTTGTATGGGTATCATACAATTTACTGGTGGACTTTGTTAACATGAATTACACATGCCAGGGGAATGTATTTTCAAGTTACTGGTTTTCTTCTGTACAATAACATGTTCAGTTGAGGTCGCATTCCGATCCGGTTGTAGACTTGAGAAAAAAAAATGTAATGACAATTTGTAAGTGCCCCCGTAGGCCTATACGAAATAAATGATTTGACTTTGTGTGTCTCGGGCTATATTCTTAATGCTGTATGTTGTTAATATAGACCCGTATAGAATATTATGTTGCACTAGATTAGTTGATATTCCATTTTCTATTTATTATTAATTGATAAATGGCTGTGAATTGTTAACTGTTATATTAGAACAGATGCTTTGCAATATTTTAATGAATAAAGTTTGAAAAAAAAAAGTTATTTTCTTATCACAACTCACAATTACATTCATTCAGTAGATATATATATTAAAAGGCAAACAATAATACTTATACCTTAAATTGTATGTTAGCATATCACAAGTGCATTTGCTTAATTACAATACAACTGGCTAGTTGTTTTACGCTCCTTTCAGTGGCATTGCAATGCAGGCCGGGTACAGCTAGTGACAAATAAAATGCCAGAGAATTGATAATTACTGTGTTTTATTAAACTTAAAATTAATCTTACAGCAAAGCAAGTTTTTCACTCAGTCCATCTGTGTTTACAACTTGTACACACGTAGTAAAGTCTCATCTCCTCCTCAGCACGCCTGGTCTGGCCCTGGAAGAACACCGCTTCTTTCTGGTTGCACTTCGGACATGGGTGATCTTTCGTTCGAGGTAGTGTGGGATCGCTCACCACGTCAGGATTGATATGGGTTAATTCGTCGACTTCGTGCATAATTTTGTTTACATACACGCAATTTGAATCGGCTAGTTGCTTATAATCGCAGTTTCTACATGCGTACAGAAGAACTTTGTTGTTTTTGTCTTCGCGCGGGTAAAGCATGTTATTACACTCCTGACAAAACTGTATACCGACGTATCCTGGCCCACCATCCTTTCTTCCTAAGTTTAAGGTCATTTTTAGAAATATTATTTAGTATAATAGGATGGTTTTCAACGATTATTATTTATTAAAAGCTTCAAATTCTAGAAAGAAGACGTAAATAACAAACGATATAAAAACACGAATCATAGACAAAAACGTGTCAATAGCCTAATGATGTTGAAGTTACGGCGTGACACTGACTGAATGATATGAAGAAAGACGACATTCATTCTTTCCATAGTGTAGCTTATTTTTATTTGACGAAACCAACTAACTAGGTAGGTATAGCCTTTAACCTATATAGCTCTATACTTATTGGCTTATTGTTGTTTTTTGCAAAAATAAGAAGAATAAGAAATGAAATTAAAAATCATAGAAAAATGAAAAACATAGGCTGATGCAGACTACTGTGGTCCCGGTTTACGCTATACTCAATGGAATCATTCACCATCTTATTTTTATACTGTACTACTCTGTCCCTCTCTGCTATGTTTCTGGCGTTGAAGGTTTAAGCTCGTTACACACATGCGTTTCACTTACTTAAAAGCAAACCAGTAAACGATGATAAAACATGTCAAGTAGATGGTTTGCGAGAATTTAATAGCAACGATACCATCGTACACCAAGATACCATCACACTTATGAAATTAAAGTAACTTTAAATTATTAAAAAAATGGTTTAATGGTTTTATTATAAAAAGGCAAATTACTCAAAATTAAGGACCATGATTAATTAATTGTATTTTTTTTGTTAAAATTAGTGTTTTGTAACATTTAATCGTATTTTGATTACTTATACTATTTTGACATTTTCCTCTAAAGACTTATTTATCTTTTGAGGTTTTGTTTTGTTTTTTGTAATGCTTCAAATAATTTTAATGAAATTAATTAATAGTCTTACATATACGCTAGCTACTTCCCAATGGCATACTTTGTTACAGATCATACCAGTGGTATGTGTTGTCTATTACAGGCTTTACTCACTTTTCGAGATTGGTTACCCTAAATTGGTTTTTATCAGTTGGCAGCAGTGATAAATTGAAGCCGGTGGTTGGCTGACCGAATTGATAATTTCTTTTCCCATCCGTAGCCGATTGGTGTCGTGCTATCCAAATGGGTAAGAAATAGTTTTGTGCCAAAAATGTTACAGTTTATTTATTATTTTTGTTTCACAATTGTGTGTATCAGTGCAATAAATACACGTACCCTGTAGGAGTGAATATTGAAAACATAAATTCCGTAAAACCGCAACTTAGACGCGCATGCATAGGTGTCGGCCATGGCGCAGACATGTTTTTCTCGTGGTGTTATACGAATCCGTTTGCATCCCTTCGACGCCGCGACGATGGCGAGGTGCTATAAAAGTTTTCTCATTCATGATATTCGGTTAAAATGGTAGTGTGTCGATTTCCGTTTTGTGGGTGGTAAACACAAGTGTTAACCGGCAGCGTCGCTATTTCAGGCAAACCCCGTGGTATCCGCACAGCGCGGAAGCATGTGAACCATCGCCGTGAGCAGCGATGGGCCGACAAGGAGTTCAAGAAAGCCCACATGGGTACGAGGTGGAAGGCTAACCCCTTCGGTGGTGCATCTCACGCTAAGGGCATCGTCCTGGAGAAAGTGTAAGTACGTTTCGAAGTTTCTCTTGTTGGTCGATGAGTGCGTGTTTATGACTTTGGAATGCTGTGTGCCAGATACCTGTTTGCCCTAACCGACTCTTCGACGAGTGAAGAACCGCAAGAGTCGTTTCCACGCGCGGTATTACTCTTGTGAATGTGTTCCAACTACAATCACAGGATAATACTGCGAGTGGCGGCGATGGACGCGTCCCAGAAGACCTGAAGATTCCTTTTCCTATAACACTGCACTATTTGGCAGTTATGTTTCTACTACAGTGCATGTAATCAATAGAAAACTGCATGCAAACATGCAGGGCATCTATTTTTATTAAAAAATTGATGTGTACTAATACCTGTTCATATTCTAGTCACTCACCAACTTAATAGTTTTTCTAATCTGTTGTGTGTTAGCTGAGGAATGTAAATACCACATGGGTCATTGAACTGTGCATTAGGTTGTTTCAAATATTATTTACATGCATAGCATGGTATTATAATTACTAATCGGTAATCTAAGTTTTAACTTTGGCGGTTTTATATATATGTAGTTATTTGTTGATTATGAGTGCATACCAAACATTTGTGATATCTTGTGACTATTGACAAAACTAAGGCCAGTATCTATTCATATTACATGGGCATATCTTGCAGTTATTGTTGATCCATAGTAATTTGGTTTTTTTTTCAATAAATATTCTGTAAATGAGGCAATTGTTTGTCAATTTTGTGCGATTGATTACTCTTAAAATATGCCACAAGTAGTATCTGCTTGCGGGGTAGCCTTGTAAGGCTGCATGCTTAGTCAGTATGCATCTACTAGTCCACATATCTTATCATTAATTAAATATTAAACTATGCCCCTTTATTTTGTTGTGTGAGTGTGTGAGGATGTGATGTAAGAACATTTTATTCTAAAATGTTGTCTTTGATTGCTTTCGAGGTTTATTGAGAAAAGTATTCCCAATCTATTTGTTAGTGTAACTTGAGAGTTTATTGACTTAGATGAAGTAATACCTCAGAATAATTTATTGTGGGTTGATGATGTCTAGTTTTATAAACTAATATAGTTGTTTCTCAATAGTGGTGTAGAAGCTAAGCAGCCCAACTCCGCCATCCGCAAGTGCGTGCGTGTCCAGCTGATCAAGAACGGCAAGAAGGTGACGGCGTTCGTGCCGCGCGACGGTTGCCTCAACCACATCGAGGAGAACGACGAAGTGCTAGTAGCGGGTTTCGGTCGTAAGGGTCACGCTGTTGGTGACATTCCCGGAGTCAGATTTAAGGTGAGCCAAGATACTAATTACCGACATACATGGAAGAGTATGATTTCTTGGATATTACGGAATGATTTGTATAAAGCCAAAATAATTATTCAGTTCAAGCAATTGTTATTATGTATGCAACAGCATGCAGGAAAAGGGTAAATAGATACCAGATGGGAAGAAAAGTTTCATTGAAAAATAAAATGTATAATTCCTTGCACAATCTGTGTATATGTTGTGCTTGTACAAAGTGTGTTATATTCTGGGGTTACTGATGGGAATCAACTAAAAAGTTGTAAGTATTACCCAGCCAAAGTAACAATGTTCTCATTTCAGGTGGTGAAAGTAGCCAACGTCTCGCTCCTAGCCTTATACAAAGAAAAGAAGGAGAGGCCACGATCATAGGCGTAACTACACTGTGATAAGGTGAATATTAAATTACTGCTGGTGCCCCTGACTTTCCTCATCAAGTTACTTGATGCTTTAGACTTGGAAGTAAAAATGAGTAAAAATGTTATGTTCATTAAACTGTTGCAAACACAATTTGCGTGTTCACTTTTAAAATGAACTAGCGGCATATTCTTGTAATTCAGGTAATTTTGAGATCGTGTTAAAACAGAAACACCTTGAGCATTGTTTCATTTGTGGGATGATGATGATTATTATTTTATTTGCTACTGCTGAATGCCGTGACGTCACAAACTAACTGATTGTCTCGCCCACTGTACTCGCTATCGCAGGATAATGGGACAGCAAATGACGCAAGCTTTCCTTGTTTCAGTGACCTGGCGCGGCGCTGTGTTGTTTATAAGTGTAAATTATAAAAATGTAAAACCGAGTGCATAATAAAAGTTGTGTACGACCATGCATTGTTTCAATAATATCTTCGAAGGTAATCAACCTACATCTTTGGCACAAACAACTGAGAGGGTATAATCATTGAAATAGTTAATTTACAATTTTGAGTAAAAACCAGGAAAGGTTTTATTGCGCTATCAGGAACAAAAGTTTCGGCTAAATACTAAATTGAAGCAGTTCCGTCACCCAGCCTTGAGGACGATTGATTGCGTACGTGACAGCCGGCACGCGCCATCGCCAGAGGCCACCGACCCCCTACAGCTACACCATATTTGGGCATGCGCGTCACTTCCGTCATGTTCGATCAACCATCCATGCCTCATTTACGCCTGTGGAGGGTTGCGGCTTCATATTCAAATAATGTATGGATAGGGTTTACATCACAGCTTAAGCTGGCCTTAATTTGGTTCGATGATGAGGTAGGTAGGAGGATCCTAAGCCGTAATTCCGGAATTGATAGACAATAAAAAACTTTTTAACAAAATAAAAACCGTCTTCAAAAAACTAAAAAGCAAAAAATAATCTAATCTTGAAATCTACCTTGTCTAACCACATCAAATATTTAACTAATCTGAAGTCGGTGCCAAACTAACAACTGAGTCGAGTATTGCCGGTCTGCGCCAAAGACTATACCTACAAATTGGTCCGCGCATCTCGTTACTGAGTATACTTTTGTTATTCTTCGTCGGTTGTTTATTTGGCACCGACTTCAGATTAGTTAAATATTTGATGTGGTTAGACAAGGTAGATTTCAAGATTAGATCATTTTTTGCTTTTTAGTTTTTTGAAGACGGTTTTTATTTAGTTAAAAAGTTTTTTATTTTAAACTTTTTAGTGGATATATTTACTATTCTTTGTCACTAAAAAGATTTGTATATCAATCTTTTTACTGGATAATAGGTATACCAATAATCGAGATTATCTTGGCGTAACACTGACAAGTTCCGCTGGCCATTTGTGGCCTTCTTCATCACTTCCACTTCAGCAAATGATACTTTCTGAATGCAAATGCTTGACTTCTTGATGAAAATACCAAAATTGCTATCGGTATGCCTATAAAATTTGAGGAGTCCTCTCAATTCCTCATGGATCCCATGATCAGAACATTTTTTTGAAAAAAATGGGACCAATCTGTAAACATATCCTTTCATATAAAAAAATAATTTTCCAAATCGGTTCATAAATGACGGAGATATGAGGTAACAAACATAAAAAAAAAAAAAAAAAATACAACCGAATTGAGAACCTCCTTTTTTTTGAAGTCGGTTAAAAAACTAAAAAATCACTCAGAATAATTATTGTCATGGAAAATAAATAGGTCAAACAGCGCAACACAGCAAGGCAAGCTCCCGCATCGCGGGAGTACTCGAGGCTAGACGTGTGAAGTATAAAGCACGTACAAAGAATAAGGATAACAAATGACAACCACAAATATTTATTTCTAAATATAATTTTCATTGCTCTGATTACATTACATAGGTACATCGGCACTAAGTTGTAGCGACTACAGCGCAGCGGTTAATATGTCCACATCGCTATTTATACCTGAAGTCTAAATCTAGGCAAGATAATAGGATAGTTAATTAAATATTCAAACATTTTGCAAATAACCAACATAACACCCGTTCAGACTTAATATACAATCCTTTTTCCTACCATAACTTTCTGGCAGAAAACGAACATCAAAACCTTCCTAATTAATTAAAAGACTTGTGCCTTTAGTGGCTAATACAGCTTTAAGATGTCTTCACACCGAACCTTCCAGGTAAGGCCGCTGCCCAATATGCCCAACTTTGGAATAAGGCCGGCGCCGCCGGCGGCTTTGGTGTGTCCTTTACATGACGACGGGTGTTTTATTGCGAAGAACTTTGGTTATTTGCAAAAACTACACATATTTTTTTTAATATTTGATGTTATACATGTTTTCGTCGCAGTAATCTTTGAAAACACTTCTACACCAAGATGCATCGTAATTATGAAATATTGATTGTTTTTATAATTATTTATTTTTATATTATGTTAAAACATAAATAGGTATACTTTTTGATTACATATTATGATTAGTATGTTTAGTTGAAAAATAGTGTCTTTTGATTGCGGTGCGAAATAAACCGGTGCTTATCAACGAACAGAAAACATAGCTTACAACTAATTATATAAGAATGATAACTAATATTCATGATTATGGGGTCTTTATGATAAAACATGATACACTGCTTAGAATAAAGTGGGTTTTGCAAGAATAATACCGTACCATAAAACAAAAAATCGTGATATTGAAATCATCACGGCTATATTACCACGGTAGACCAAACTTGTGGGAACCACATTTCGCCGCAATAAAATAATATCGCCAGACGAACACTATCTCACACTAAGCAACGCTTGTATAGGTACCGTACAATGGACTGAGGGCGAACTGCATATATAATACTAATATAGATACTAAACTCGGGTACAAGCATTTGTGCTTTTCACACAAAGTTTGTCCCTACCAGCAAACCCGGCACCCTCAGCGTAGAAGGCAGAGTCCACTACCCACTGAGCTAATCAGGTATTCAAAGGGAAAACTTTCGTGTAGTATTTTTTTCTTTATCTCTCAGTATTGTTCTTGCAAAACATCTAGGAATATATTATTAATAATATTATATTGTTAATAGCGATTTGGGCCTATCACTAAGTTACACAAGCTAAATATACATCTTGAGGTTAGGTATCACGTACCTGCGATTGGAGTCGCTAATGCAAGTTGCTGCACGATTGCGATCGCAGTTGGACACTCAACCAAATCGAATAAATTATTAAAAAACTCGGGCCTCTTATATTCGATACACCATTATTACATAATATTTTATTTATCACACTTCAAGATACCTATAACATTTTCAAAAATACACACTTTCGAGTATTATAATCCAACTCTAAACATCACAGACCAATCGAGATGAAGTAGGTGACAAGTGTGGCCTAGAAAATTCGTTTTCTCTCCAACCAAAAAAAACAGGTACTTTTAACTCAATTAAAAAGATTATCGAGATTTTTTTTTCCAAGTGCCACAAATGTGTTTTACGTCCACACGTCTACAGAAAATAAAGCAATTATTATTTTAGGCATAGACCTTAAAACTGTCTGCCTAGCTAATGAGACATAATTTCTTAATAAGTTAAAATTATAAGTTACACAAATTGTGGACAAATTTACTGTTATTCTATAGAAATAATGACGATTGAAGTTTAATTTTAGTAAATACGTATCCAGGGCCGGCCCTGCCATAGGGTGAACGCAGTAGCTGCTCCAGGCGCTAAGTCCCGGGGGGGGGGGGGGGGGCATCGATGTATTCATGAGACTGAGTTAAGAAGTTGTCGATATCATCAAGTTCTATGCATGCGCGCTTAACTGATATATGCTAGGGGCAAGCAAAGCGCCATAACCCCACCCCAAAAATTGCCAGCGACTATATTATTTAACATAATATTAAAAAATGTTACGTGTTATAATAATGGTTATTTCCAAAGAAAATCAACTGTACTATGTAAATGAAATACATCCGTGTTTAGCTTAACCAGTCCCGTTGCCTCGAATCAATCTGGACCAGTGGGATTAGTACGAGTTTTGATAGTTTACTAACACCAAATTCGATGTCGAATCGTTGCCATTAAAGCTGCAAGTTCCGTTGGGGGGGTTGCTGGGAACTGTATGGAAAGATATGGAAATAAATATAGTTTGAGTAAACTTACAAAACTCATAAATCTCCCGTTTTTCCAATCTTGTAGGGGTGAAATGACGTCATAATTACGTTGGTAGGGAGCGCTGGATCGCTTACACAGTGTGGCGCCGCGTGCGCAGTGCGGCAAACCAATTGATTTCTAATTTTGAACCGAGGGCACGCGCTGAATTCTGAAATATAAAACCAAAGGAGTTGAAGTACGAGTCTGTGTTGACGGTATTATGTTCCCGCTTCAACTTATCTATACTAATATTATAAATGTGAAAGTTTGGATGGATGTTTGTTACTCTTTCACGCCCGAACGGCTGAACGGATTTAGATGAAATTTACCACAGAGATAGATTATAGTCTGGAATAACACATAGGCTACTTTTTATCCCGGTAAAATGTATGGTTCCCGTTTAATTTAACCGGCGTGTGGCGGACCTGCGGCCACCGCTTACAGATTTGTTTCAATTTTTCATAGCGCAATGGATCGACATGATTTTTTGCGCGGGTAACACCGCGGGGCGCAGCTAGTAACATATATAACATCCTCCTTATAACGTATATAATGTCCTCCGGCAAAAAAACCCGACCAATATTATATGTATGGATTGCGTACAATGTACTTCATAATTTTTCTGGGTGACTTCATCAGAATGATTTTTTCAAGCGGGCGTGGATGGCCAAATCCAAAACTATAGGAAATAGGCTGCAGCGAGAGTCTGATAAAAACTAAAACGTGATTATCATTTACGTTCCCGACGTTTCCCGTCCCCCCGTGACCATGGTTGCTGTAAAGCAGTCGGTACGTCGGCAAGGTAAAAACATAAAATAAACGCGATAAAATTAGTTTTATTTCAATGTTTAGTATTCGCGTTAATATAAGAAAATCAATAGGCATCATTGCACTTTTTAAAAAATAATTCCTTAACCCGTTGATTTTGAAAAGAAAAACACTTATTGCACCATCCGATTGTGTCGCTAAGTAAGGATCAAAATTCTGGCGAGTGATGAAGTTTGAATGACAGTGTAACCTATCTGAACCACCCTGTATAATGCGATCTAGGTCACGGCATAGCATGTGTGCGTGTCTCACCAGGCGCGCGTGTGTGGGCTAGGTGTCCGCGGGGTCGGCGCGCGGGTAGTCCATGGTCTTGATGTAGGCGACGGCCGCGCAGAACTGCGTCCACCAGTACAGCGCCTCGCCCTGCAGCGCGGGCCCGCCCAGCGCGTTCACCAGCTCGATGGTCGACAGCAGGGACGGCGGGTTCACCTGGCCATTCACATACATACCATCGTAGTCAGCTGATTAGGTACACTGGCACTGGCGAATTAAGACTTTTCTTGCAGAGCTTGTAATGTAAAAGGTCTTTCTAAAAGAGCAGTCATGGAGTTTCTTGCCCGTTCTACTCCATAGGAACGGCATTCCGAACGGGTGGTAAAGTTGTAGCTTAGCATTTGGTAACTATTTTGACGATTCATAAGTTAAATGAATGAGGACGCAGGTCAAGCCAATACCTATGTTACGGACTATGCAGCACCGAGTCGCTCTAATCATACGATGGAAAGAGACAAAATCGATTTATCTCACTTTTTATCTTGTCACAGCCGGCTGTGCTACTAGGGCTGATTATCACAGTTGAAGTGACCCTGAGTTTTGTACTAAGGGTTCAGGGTTTCTAATCCCGGTAAACTTTATACCCGAGTCATGGATGTATAACATGTATATAACTTATTATATACTAGGATCGCCTCGCCAGTCCATTATGCAGAACCAAAAATACAAGAGTTGCATAGTTTGGGACAATACATTAGTTGGTATGTTCAAATGGCGTTATTTATTAACATTTAATCGTGGTCAAATAATAAGGTACACTGGTATTAAAGAACTAAGATTTTTCTTACAGATCATGTCATTTGTATAATCATAAGGCTGAGGCTGAGGCTGTTTATGGAAATATTGAAGTATAAATGCTCCAACACACTTGTCCAATCCAATAGATTCCTAATCGAATAGTTCTGTAGCAGGTAGCTGAAAAAAACCAGTTGTAATGTGTACCTTGAGGATGACGTAGACGAGCACAGGCGTGAGGTCGTCGGCGGAGGGCGTGGCGCCCTCCGTCAGCCCCAGCACCGCCATTATTGACGTCACGCAACGCATGATGCAGGACAACTGACAAATTAAAAATATTTATCCCACACGGGCACAGTAAAACACGGTAACATAGGAAGATCAGGAAAAGTTGTCTATAAAATACACAGATATGTGGACATGTTCATTTTATTAATAAATATAATAATACCAGACATTTTAATGTCCCAATGCGAGGGAGATTTGGCCATAGTCTACCTCAGTGGCCCAGTGCGCATTGGCGGACTTTACACGTCTTTCAAGTGGTTCTCTCAGACATGCAGGTTTCCTCACGATGTTTGTACGTCACCATATGTTAATTTTAGTTAGTGTATTATTGTAGCACACGTGATGCTATGGTAGTGAGCGGAACAATCGCTGCCTAGCGGCGCAGGTTTTATATGGTTTCAAAGTAAATTCATTCATTTTGTATAGATTCACAGGGCACTTACAAATTGTAATTTTACATTGTTTGTGTCATCTATTAATAGGATGACTCAGAAAGAGAATGCTTATTAAGCTAGCACCCGAAAGAAAGGCCGTAAGTCGGCACAAGTTCTTACTCAAGGGAACAGAACCATCATAGGAATTTATTACAAACGCGAGAGGGTGTCAGGTATACTCCACTATGCTGGCTAGACGACCTTATTAGATCAGTTGGTAGATAATTCGCTTTCTATGTCGAAGGTCCTGGGTTCAAATCCTAGGGGACGAACTTTATGTAATGAACACGAATGTTTGTACTCGAGTCATAGATGTTAAGTATTATAAACTGTGTTCGCCAGAGCCCATTGTACGGTACCCATAAAACAAGCGTTGCCTAGTTTGTGAGCGTGCAGGCGGTGTGGTTGTTAGTATATGCGCACCTTGTCCCTGGGCGTGCGGTAGACGGGCAGGTGCTGCAGCAGGCGCTGCGCGCGCGCGAAGGGCGCCGCCCACAGGTGGCGCGCCGCCACGCCCGCGCGCCGCGCGCTCGTGCGCTGCGACACGCGCCGGATGTGTGAGCTCAGCACCCTGTAAGCATACCACGCTCATCATTACTAGCGAACACATTTGTACAGTCGCGAACATTAATTTGGAACCCATTTAAGGTTGAATACCGTCCAGCAAGCGTATAAATTGAGAGTTTAAGAGCGACTACTGCTCTCAGATATGTCATTGAAAATATTGAAGAAATGGGTGCCATATTAATGTTCGCGACCGTACCACACTGTAAATAACACTTTCAGTATATTTACTAGTAAAGTCGCTCTTATTGCACCGATTTTAGATTCATAATGCTTCATTATACGAGGGCGACACTGAAAGTTTTTAGAACGGGCCACTTGTAAACGATTTAATAAAAAGATAAGTTCAAATTTTGAAAATGGAACTCTTTGCCAATATTATTGTGTATGTATTTTATTCATTTGTCATTTGTTTACGATTTGGCGGCAAATTTAAAATTGTCTGTGTCATGTCAGCATGAATTTAACGCGAGAAAATTTTCGTACAATGATTTTTTATGACTTTCGATGTCATTTACGTCAACAAGAAAGTTATGATAGACTTCGATTGGCTTTTCACGATGAAGCCCCATCTCGTGCCACTGTTTACAACTGGTTAAGTGAGTTTAAACATGGTCGCACTAATCTCACCGATGATCTGCGTGAGGGACGGCCTTCTACGGCGACGACTGAAGATAACATCAGTGTTGTACGGCGTATGATAGAGACTGACAAAAGAATGACATATCAGCAGATTCGGACAAGCTTAGGCACCGGTATGAGTCAAATGCACAAAATCCTCCATTAACATTTAGCGGTCAGGAAGCTTTGTGCCCGGTGGATACCTCATAATTTGACAGAGGCCCAAAAACTCCGTCGTGTTGATTGCTGTCGTGAAATGGTTCAAAGATTTAACGGAGGTGACTCAAATGTCATACTTACGTAAAACATACTTACGGATGACGAAAGCTGGATTTATTGTCATGATCCTGAAACTAAGAGACAGTCTGCTGTCTGGGTGTTTCCTTCCGAGGAGTTGCCAACTAAAGCGAAGAGAGGTCGAAGCGTAGGAAAAAAGATGGTGGCCTCGTTCTTCGGAGGGACAGGTAATTACGCTACAATTGTTTTAGAGGATCGAAGAACAGTTACTGCAGAGTGGTACACTAACAATTGTTAGCCACTTGTCTTGGAAAAAGATCGAGAGAAACGACCTCGCACTAGGATCCTCCTTCACCACGACAACGCCAAGCAAACAATCGACTACTTGGCGACGTCAGACGTGGAATCACTGGGTCACCCGCCCTCTAGCCCCGACCTCGCACCCTGCAAATTTTATTTATTTCCGAAAATAAAAGAAAAACTTCGAGGAAAGCGTTTTATGGACGCCGATGACGCAGTGGCTGCGTTACAAAATGCCGTCGAAGAGACCCCTAAGGACGAGTGGACAAAGTGCTTTTCTCAGTTGTTCCATCGGATGCGGCGGTGTATTGATGTAAATGGACACTATTTTGAAAAGATATAATAAAACTAATAACTTGTTAGATTCAGTTCATTCAGTTTTTGATTTTCTAAGAACTTTCAGTGTCACCCTCGTACAAGCGTGCTTTTCACTCTAAATTACGGCAATATTGTTTTGAACTTCACTTTTTTTCAATCACGGAAAAGATATTGTATGTCCATAAGTCCTCTTAAAGCTGAAAATAAGTAGGTTATAATATGTGAGGTGGACCGATGATATCACACGCGTCGCAGGAAGCTGGTGGATGCGAGTGGCGGTGGACCGCGATGTGTGGAAGTCGTTGGGGGCGGCCTATGTCCAGCAGTGGAGGTCTATCGGCTGATAGATTAGATTGTGAGGTGAGGTGTGCACTGACTGGTCGCGGGCGATGTCACCGTCCCCGTTGGGGAACAGCACGTGCAGGTAGAGCCGCGCGAAGGCCGCGCGCTCCACCGTCACCTCCGCCGTCTCCAGCAGCGTCGGCGACGCGCCTGGACCAAATACAACGACAATTAACAACCGTCCCGATTCAAACAATGTTTATTTATTTTAGAATTTAGCGGAAAGGGGAGTATCTTCCAGCCAGGCGGGTGGTGTGCCTGGCGGGGCGGCCGCTATGCCCCGACGGTTATTGTCGGGATCTTGTATATATGTTACTTGCTCCGAAAACTCTTATAGCGCGATTCAGGATTGTGATGACAATTGTCTATTGTTCTGAATGCGTCTGTGTGTAGTGCCATCTGTGTAGCTTGTGGTGCGGTTGAAGTCGTCGCTAGAGTACTCCCCCCTGAAGACCGGTGGTCGATATTTTTGAATAGCAGCGTTTGTGTGCAAGGGCCAGGAAGCTAACTCGAACTGCAGTGAGCCGAGACCGAGCTGTGCGCGTCGCAGAACCAGGAGCGCGGTGAGTCGGCTGTGATGGTCCTGAATGACGACTGGCTTGCTGTGGGACTGTCTGCTTGCTGATGTTTAGTATATAGTTTAGTAACATACTTAGTTCGCCCACAGTCCATTGTACGATACCCATAATACTAGCATCGCTTGTTGGGGGCGGTATAGTTGGTGTGTTCGTCTGGCGATAATAATTTGAATAATAATGATTCTCCACTCACCCTCCCAGGAGGGGTCCGCTTTTACTTCGGCCGTGATGGCCTTAATGCTAGCTGTCAGTCTCGTTGCCTTCTCATCCATCAGCTCGCCACCTGCATATGCCACAGAATAAATTTATTTATATATTATTTTCTTTCCAAACACTTCGTAATGCCACTGTAAATTGAGCGAATCGTCTGGGCCCCAAGTCTGCTAACACAATCGATTCATAATCGAGCAGCAACCGCATAGTAACTGTCACTTTTGACAGATATCCCATACAATATCTGCCAAAAGTGATAGTTACTATGCGGTTGCTGTTTGATGCAAACTTGACTTGTTCATTTGAAGGTTGGTCTATTAAGTATTTTAAAGTAGCGAGAACAACTGATGTTAGGGGTCTGCTAATCTACATTTTAAGGGTAACCACTGATCCTGGAATTTGTTACAAAAAAATCTATAAATATTTATTTCTAAGTTCAACGAATGGTTATCAATGCGCTTATGAAGCCCACGTTCTCATGGTAGTATATACTTTTGGGATTACGGGTCGTATTACGGCCTTAATTGAAAAAAAAATAGTTCCCTGCCAAAACCTGGTGTAAAAGGCCATTAGGGAAAAAAAAACTTGGTGTGATTTACATCATGCTTACGATATATATTCCGAGTTCCCGCTGGATAATATTTCGTATTATTCAACCGACAACGTTTGGAAAAAATATAATTTATTTATTAGGATATTTATTATAGAGTTAAAATATTACATTGCAAGGTGGTCTACCGACCGTGTAGGGTATACCGACTGGAAATAAGAGTACGCCCTCAAACTGTATAATTATGCAGAGGCTAGAGTTGCGCAAATCCTGTAGTTGTACAGTAGCGTGTTGCGGCACTGACCGTTGTGCGCGTGGTGCGCGTGGTGGTGGCGCGCCAGCTTGCGCAGCGCGTGGGCGCGCTCCAGCTGCGCCAGCGCGCGCGCCGCCGCCGCCGCGCGCGCGCTGCTGCACCACTCCTCGCGCACCAGCTTCATCTGACTGACAATATAGTTCAAATCTCGTCAATCACTCAAAAACGCTAGGTGACCTGGCATTTTAACACTCCTCTTGCCTATATAGATTTCCTATATTTATGCGCGAATGCTACACATTGAAATGAAACTAATTTCTAATTCTAATTTTTATAAACGTCGGGAACGAAAAATCAAAATTAAAACGGGATAAAATCCTTAAAGTTAGTTTCATTTCAACTACTTTGGCCATTGATTTTGGGCAAAGTCTGTGCAAGGGATCACTTCAAGTATAAGTAACGTCAAAATGGGTTGTTTTTATTTAGCAAAGTGGCAAATTAAAAAATAAACTTGGTGAAATTTTAAATATTGTGTGTTTCAAGTTTGTTTTAAATGTGCTCGAACTATAATTAGAACTCGACATAAATAATGATGTTGTTATCGGTGCGATGTGCAGCGCGGTGTACTCACGCCTGCAGCGTGTAGTCGGTGTGCGCGAGCGCGGCGCGGCAGGCGGCCAGGTAGGCGGCGTAGGGGCGGCGCGCGGCCAGGTCGGCGCGCAGCGCGGCGGCCAGGCGCGGCGCGGGCGCGGGCGCGGCGGCCGCGGCCAGCGCGCGCGCCAGCTCGTCCGCGCGCGCGCCGGCCGCCTCGCTGCTCGCGCACGCGCCCGCCGCGCGCACCCACTCCGCCAGCGACCCGCCCGCGCTAAGCTGCCCGACATACTATTATTACTCACTTGCTAAATAATAATAACAATATCGCCAGACGAACAACTATACAGTCCCACACTGAGCAACGCTTGTATTATGGGTACCGTACAATGGACTGAGGGCGAACTCAGTATATAATACTTATATAGATATTAAATATCCATGACTCGGGTACAAACATTCATGCTCATCACACAAAGCTCGCCCCTACCAGGAATCGAACCCGAGACCCTCGACGCAGAAAGCAGGGTCGCTACCAACTGCGCTAATCAGGTCGTCTAATAATCGGGTGGCACCGATCATTCTCCTATGGGGCTAGGTATTCGCTTCTACAATAAGCTTTCTAGAAAAATCTGATTTGCCCATTAGTAACATTAAAACAGGTTTTTACAGAATTCTTTATTATTTGGCAAAAATGGCGCTATTTTGTAGCCGATTGTCAACATAAGAAAAAGTAGAAGAGTCTGAGAGAGATTCTGTGCGAATAAAATGAATGTAGCTTACGTTAGGGACATACTCAGCGCAGTGCAGGTCCGGGTTGGACAGCACCAGCCGCAGCTTGCGCTTCATGCTGTTGAACACCTCCGGGTCACTGAGGTCCACCACGCCCTCGCATCTGCCACGCGTCACACATGTTAAACACGCATTTACCGACACACTAACAACGTTTTTATCCCACACACTACGCCCACATATGAACTTACGCATAGTAATACAAAATTGTAATTTAGTTACGTTTCCTAAAAAAACACCACTTGTTTCTACGAATATTCCCAATTATTAAACTTCTTGTGATGTATTTATTGTTGTGTGATGATTGCAATGTGGTTGTATGATGATTGTGGTGTGGTTGTATTATGTATGTGGTGTGTCTGTGTGATATATTTAGTGTGATTGTGTAATTATTAAAGTGTAATTATGTGATGATTGTAGTGTGGTTGTATGATGATTGTAGTGTGGTGGTATGATGATTGTAGTGTGGTTGTATGATGATTGCAATGTGGTTGTATGATGATTGTGGTGTGGTTGTATTATGTATGTGGTGTGTCTGTGTGATATGTTTAGTGTGATTGTGTAATTATTAAAGTGTAATTATGTGATGATTGTAGTGTGGTTGTATGATGATTGTAGTGTGGTTGTATGATGATTGTAGTGTGGTTGTATGATGATTGCAATGTGGTTGTATGATGATTGTGGTGTGGTTGTATTATGTATGTGGTGTGTCTGTGTGATATATTTAGTGTGATTGTGTAATTATTAAAGTGTAATTATGTGATGATTGTAGTGTGGTTGTATGATGATTGTAGTGTGATGGTATGATGATTGTAGTGTGGTTGTATGATGATTGTAGTGTGGTTATATGATGATTGTAGTGTGGTTGTATGATGATTGTAGTGTGATGGTATGATGATTGTAGTGTGGTTGTATAATGATTGTAGTGTGGTTGTATGATAATTGTAGTGTGGTTGTATGATGATTGTAGTGTGGTTATATGATGATTGTAGTGTGGTGGTATGATGATTGTAGTGTGGTTGTATGACGATTGTAGTGTGGTTGTATGATGATTGTACTGTGGTTATATGATGATTGTACTGTGGTTATATGATGATTTTAGTGTGGTTGTATGATGATTGTAGTGTGGTTATATGATGATTGTAGTGTGGTTGTATGATGATTGTAGTGTGGTTATATGATGATTGTAGTGTGGTGGTATGATGATTGTAGTGTGGTTGTATGACGATTGTAGTGTGGTTGTATGATGATTGTACTGTGGTTAAATGATGATTGTAGTGTGGTTATATGATGATTGTAGTGTGGTGGTATGATGGTTGTATGATGATTGCGGTGTGGTTTGGGATGTGCTGGATAGGGATAGGTGGGCGGCTCACCGGTCAGCTTCGGCGTCGGGCACGTCGGAGGCGCGGCGCTGCGTGGGCTTGTGCTTGGCGCTGTCGGAGCCCTTGCGCCGGTACTTGGCGAGGATCTCCTCCGAGCTCTCCCCGCCCGCCGGCTCCGCGCGGCTGCCCTCGTCGCTGCGGGGCTCTTCCTCCCCCACTTTGATGTTGTCTGACCAATAATGAGAATGTCACGAATCTCCGAAATCACCATGTTTGTAGTCAGAATTAGAATATTTTTCTCCATGTAAATCATTAAGTACAGTACTTATGAATCGTCAAAATAGTTACAAATTGCTAAGCTACTACTCTACCACCCGTTCGGAATAGCGTTCCTATGGAGAGGAAAAGGGAAAGAAACTCCATGCTTGCTCTTTTTAAAAAGATCTTTTACTTTTTTTAGCAGTACATTGATATGGGAGAACTATGTCGGAAGGTCGATACAACACTAGCCGAAAAATATTCCGCTACAATTCATGGAAAGGACTTTAAGAAAAAGGTGGCATGTACATGTTGTTATATACATGGTGTTCCTCTCAGTAACGTTCTTTCATTAGTTATAAAAAAATTATGTCGCAGTAGCCGCTGTCCTTAAGAATAGACAGGTTCTAGGTTCTTAGCCGCGAATGAAAAGTTCCGACGTACCGGTACCAATTCGCGAACACTCATACTCCACATAACAGTAAGTTTTTAGCGAGATTGCAGTGCAAGCTGATAGCCAAATAATCATTAAAAAAAATGGAGATCAACATTTAAAAACAGTGTTCAGCTTTATGCCAAACGACGATTATGAGCACATGCTACAAATTAAAAAAAAGACTTCACATTCCTTCTGACTTTAATATAGATAGATAACTCTGTATTGCTCCAACACATAAAGTAATCTCTATATATATAAAATTCTCGTGTCACAATGTTAGTTACCATACTCCTCAGAAACGGCTTTTACGATTTTTATGAAATTTTATATGCATATTCAGTAGGTCTGAGAATCGGCTACTACCTATTTTTCATACCCCTAAGTGATAAGGGTTGTCCACCCCTAACATATTTTTTTTTATTTTTTGGACATAATTTTAATTTTTTTATAATGTGGCATTAAAAAATACATACAGCCCTAAATTGTCACCCTTCTATCACCAACCCCTATTTTTTAATAGTTATTTTAGTAATCAGAACGTGCGAGCGGGCTATTGCTAACGGTTGTGACTTTATTAAATACCACGCGGACGAAGTCGCGGGTAACAGCTAGTCTTAATATATATAAATCTCGTGTCACAATGTTTGTCCTCAATGGACTCCTAAACCACTTAACCGATTATAATAAAATTCGCACACCATGTGCAGTTCGATCCAACTTGAGAGATAGGATAGTTTATATCTCCATTTATTTTATATGGCAAAACAACGTTTGCCGAGTCAGCTAGTATTATATAGATATTTTAGAGTACACAAAGTTGCACACATCCAAATTATGTATATTTTACTTTGATCAAGTTGGAGTTCAATGTACCGTTCTGATTCTGATGCGAGCGTCCCTTTTGCCGGAACATCTTAATCTTGTGGAGGAGGTTTCCCCCCGAGCGTTTCACATTGTTCTTCAGCTCGTCCAGATTGCCCACCAGCCCGTCCTCGCCTAACCGCCGTCTACACATAACAATTATTAATAATATTACCAACCAAACACACCATGAAAAGCTTCTCAAATCAAAACCTCAATTGATCTACACCACAAATTTATACCTATAGACTTTTAGCGGAAAAGAAGGATCTTCCAGCCAGGCGGGTGGGATGCCTGGCGGGGCGGCCGCTATGCCCCGACGGTTATTGTCGGGATCTTGTATATATGTTACTTGCTCCGAAAACTCTTATAGCGCGATTCAGGATTGTGATGACAATTGTCTATTGTTCTGAATGCGTCTGCAGTGCCATCTGTGTAGCTTGTTGTGCGGTTGAAGTGGTCGCTACAGATTTAAAGTTCCAAATGAGGTCCTGATTACCTATACCTTGACGACCTGATTAGTTCAGTGGGTAGTGACCACGCTTTCTGTGTTACGGATCCCGAGTTTGAATCCTTGTGGAGACAAACTTTGTGTGATTGGCACGAATCTTTGTACCAGAGTCAAGGATGTTTAATATCTATATAAGTATTATATACCCAGTTCGCCCTCACTCTATTGTACGGTACTCATAATACAAGCGTTGCTTAGCGTGGGACCGTATAGTGGGAGCGTTGTGTTCGTCTGGCGGCATTTATTAATTACTAGCTGCGCGATTAAAAAGTATGTCTTTTTCTGTACCCCTGTGCATTTTACCGGGATAAAAATTTGTCATTCGGGACAAAAATGTCATTTTGTGACCCCTAAACTACCACTACCTATGCAAAAAATCATGTCGACCGTTTGCTCTATGAAAAATGAAAACAAATCTATCCCACGAGAACCATACATTTTACTGGTCTAAAAAGTAGCCTATGTGCTATTCCAGACTATAATCTATCTCCGTGCCAAATTTCATCCAGATCCGTTCAGCCGTTCTGGCGTGATTGAGTAACAAACATCCATCCATCCAAATTTTCACATTTATAATATTAGTGGGATAGCTATCCAACTGACCTCTGCGACTTTTCAGCGGTGGCGTCGAAGCTGATGCTCTTCGGAATGGCGCCGGTGGAGGGGTTCTTCGGCGGCGGGCTGACGCGGCGCTCCGTCACGATCTCCGAGTTCACGTCCTGGCTGGAGCTCTTGTCCGACGCGGACGTGTCCGCGCTGTTCACCGACAGCGTGCTCAGCGATATATTGCTCGCCCCCTCCCTCCTCTTCTCGATCTTCGACGAACTAATACTCACTATACTCGTCCGAATCTCCGATTTGACGATTCGTGATGTGAGATTGTTCACGAGATTCGCCGAAGTCGATATGGTTGCCGAACTCATCCGAGTCATGAGGTCGGTTATGGTGGATCTCGACTCGGGCTCCGCTCGTTCGGTATCGATGCCGGAATCGAATCGTCTGTCGAACGCGTTGTACGAGCTCTCGCTGGAGTTGAGCGAGCGGTCCATCATGTCGTTGTCGTCGTAAGGCTTGGATGTGGATGGGAGGTCGAACTTCGAGGTGGACGGGTAGGGGCGGTCGGGGGAGTGGTGGGGGGCGGGGAAGCTGTCGTCCACCCATTGGCTAGTGGCGTCCGATTGACTGTTGCCGCCGTCTAGTGTGGAATCTGTTTGTGCACTGTTGCTGGGGGCAAAAGATTTTACGAATTATATTATATGATCTTATGTTTAAATTACCATGTCACATCCGTACGTCATATTTATATTACCATAGACGTATCATAATCATTTGGTCTCAATGACCGAATGACCAGACATCGTTCTTTTTCAGACTCGCGTGGTGATGAGTCGAAATTGGCACGCCAAGGCAAGATTTTTGTCGTTCCGAGTCGCTATATCTTTTATAGTAACGAATGACCGAATTTTCAGACTCGCGTGGTGTCGAGTCGAGATTGGCACGTACGCCATGGCAAGATTTATATCGTTCCGAGTCGCCCTGTCTTTCTTAGTTAATATAAGAGTATAATATTCGGAGTATATAAATGAGTTACTTGTTGTGCGGCGCGAACTCGAACGCGTCGGCGGGCAGCGGCGCGGGCGCGGGCGCGCCGGCGCTGTCCGCGGCCGCGTAGCACGTCATCACCTGCGCGCGCGCACACCGACATTACTCTCAATTAATATCACATACATCGACTGTTTACTAGTTTGAGCGTAAGCCACTCAGCTTTACGATACGGTCCCAAACTAGGTGTTGGGGTTGCCCTGAAATGGACTGGGGGCGATACCAATATTTGAACACATTTACAGATATTAAGGTTTTCTGACTCGGGTATAAACATAAGTGTTTATCACACAATGTTTGCCTTTAACGGGATTTATACCCGGGACCCTCGATACAGAATGCAGGGTAACTACAAACTGTGCCCTTTGGGTTGATAAAGCGTATATGTGTGTGTTAAATGAGTATAACCACTGTGTTCCTAGTCGGCCCTTCTCAGTGGAACCAACGTTCCGAATCGATGGTAACTTTTGACTACTCATATAAGTGTTTTTTGGTGTATAAGAAACAGATTAAGATTTGTTTTATGTGGTGTGTGTGTGTGCGGGCGTAGTGTTGCGTAGTGTCGCGCACGCACCGGGTACCCGTTGACGAGGATGCTCTTCCGGTGCTCCAGCAGTGCGCGGTGCGGCGCGCGCAGGTCCAGCTCGCCGCCCAGCGCCAGCGCCGCCGTCGCCGACTGGTAGCCGCCGCCCCCGCCCCCCGACCTGCCGCCCAACCGGGAACTTCCAATATCGTAACGGAGACGGCATGTCACTCTCACACACGTTTATGAACGTCATCCAAACAACATGCTGTCACACTCACACATTTTAATGAAATCTGTGGTGCGAGAGGGATGGACGACGGTACGTTACCGAAACGGTACGTAAAAAGGATTTTGCTTGCGGTACTGCGCACGAGAGACTCATTCACTCACTAGCACCCGACAACTGACACTACGACACGGCCAGACATATAACCAATAATGGGGAGTCATATTATCAGTAAGATAAGTTGAGAATATCACTGCTTATAAAAAGGAGGGGCTGGCAGAATTTTGAGCAAAAGAAAAAAGTTTTAAGCAAGTAGTTAATTATTTATTTATAATGTTTGAAAATTATTTTTTTAGGACTATTGTCTATTCGACGTGTGCGATTGGGGAGGGGGTTGTCACGATCCCTACAAACCCCCCAGTCAGACCGCCACTGATTGTCATAGGGATGGTAAAGTATAATAGTCTGGAGTGAGGAAAGCTGGCTGGAGGTGTAGTTTTTTTTTTTATACGGGACTAGGCCCGCCGCACACGCCCACCACTGTTACTCCTGTAAGAGCCGCAAACCACAGCAGTGACCAACGAAGAGGCCGAGGTTTGACCCTCGGCGAGTCCCAGGGAAAGCTAATTGTGTTGGCACCCGCAAAGAAATTAATTAAGACCAAAATAGGAGTTGAAGTTATAAGTAACGATTGAACGAAGCCCAGTTTTGATCACATAATTTGTCTTTTATTTGTAAATACAGACCTATTTGGTAGATTAGGTCTTGAGGTGTGTCGCGGACTGCTCATATCTGCGCGCTTCACGTGACCATTCTGTAATGATACATTACATTAAAAATATATCGTACCGCTATTAATAAAAACAAATACCCCGAATTTATAAACGTTCTATAACATTATCAAACGTCATATAGTATTGCGTAGGAGAATTAAGTACCCTCGAGATACCCTACACGTGACCCTGGGTGGTGCCAACCAGGTGACAACTCTACTGGTGGTAGGTTAGTCACCACCCACTGAACAAAGCCATGTCGCCAAGCGGCCTAGCCGTGTTCCGGCATGATGTTCGGTGTTGCCATTCATGGATGGCGGGTCAGATCAGTTGCGCTGCATGTGCCTAGTGAATGTAGCGTCTCGATCTACTGCCGCCTTCCTACCTAGGCAAGTATGCTCCATCGTAGATCTCATCGTCGCTTACCATCAGGTGAGATCGAGATCAAATACTTGCCTATAATGTAATAAAAAAAAAAAAAAAAAAAAAAATATGACCTTTGATAAAGGGAGCGTTCAAGTATTACGTAACGCAATTTTTGGAGATTTTTGACCCCCCCCCCCCCAAAGTAACGCGCCGTAGCGTTTTTCTTTACCCCCTCCCCCTAGTAAAACGTAAAATCTCTACGCGTAAGGTTTTAGAACGGCGACCACGAACCGGAAGACGTAGTGTAGGACGGTCCCCCACAGAGTGAACCCATGTTATCACACGCGTCGCAGGAAGCCGGTGGATGCGAGTGGCGGAGGACCGTGATGTGTGGAAGTCATTGGGGGAGGCCTATGTCCAGCAGTGGGCGTCTTTCAGCTGATATATAAAAGTAGTTGTGTAGTATGAAAAATCATAAATTAATATAAATATCGCCAGACGAACACACCAACTATACGGTCCCACACTAAGCAACGCTTCTATTATGGGTACCGTACAATTATAGAAGGATTCCGTGCCATGTTCCAAATATGCTAAAGAAGTGCAGGTTAAAAACTTAGTATACGTCTTGTGAATTACTCTGTATATAATAAGTACCTGATGGTTGTGTCTGAACGGCATGGCGTCGTCCTGCTGGGACGGTCTCCGCGGCCACGAGGTGTCGGACCGCGCCGCGACCGACACACAGTCGTCGGTGTCCACCTGCCATATATATAGTACACATTATTGTATAACACTTGCATTGTGTATAAATGTATTCAGATTAAGTTATATTGAAAAAAAACTAATTTTACAGATTTCATCGCGTGTTTATTATGTTGCCGACGTGTCGGCTGCTTTACAGAAACCATGGTCATGGACTGAGGTGTTTGACGGACTAGTGTCATAGTTTGAACTGGGGTGCCCTCATATTTAGTTGTTACTTGCGGTCCGATCTACGCAGACAGTGCTCACAGTGTCTTTAGGTCTTGCAATGGTGCACTTGATTTGGGATTTAATTATATTAATTACTAGATCCCAAGTCGGTGGTAGCACCCACCCATCTTCCCTATTTAAATTAGGATGTTAGAAACTGTAAAATTAGTTTTATTTGAATGTGTTGTAGCGACCACTTCAACCGCACCACAAGCTACAAAGATGGCGCTGAAGACGCATTCAGAACAATAGACAATTGACGTCACAATCCTGAATCGCGCTATAAGAGTTTTCGGAGCAAGTAACATATATACAAGATCCCGACAATAACCGTCGGGGCATAGCGGCCGCCCCGCCAGGCATACCACCCGCCTGGCTGGAAGATCTTCCCTTTTCCGCACAGTGTAAAATTCGCGTAAATAACAGAAATCAATATCGATTAAATGATAATTAAAATAAAAAAATACAAAACTTTTAACGTAATCGTATCGTCATTGAGAACGCGTGCTGTCACTATTATTCGTATTCATAGAACCTGTGGTGTGTAGACGTTTATGTAACGTAACGCTTCATATAAAGTTTGTGTTCGGGACACTGTATTACCTCTGTGTTCCGATCGCTGTCGGAGGCGAGCACGTCCATGCTCCAGGCGGACTCGCTCGCGGTCTCCGACACGTCCGGCGCGTTCGTGTTGTTCGTGCTCGCACCTACGACACATTATCAACATTATTTCCAGTGTTACAGACTCCTAAAAAAAACAAATCTAATAATTAGATGCTTCATAAAACATCGTCTACCTCTATCTCTCTCTCTCTCTCTAGCACTTTTTTTATGTCCCACGGTTAGGCACTGGCCTCCGCTCAATACGAGGGGGAATTAGGCCATAGTCCACCACGCTGGCCCAGTGCGGGTTGGCGAACTTCACACGTTTTTTGAGGGGTTCGCTCAGACGCGCAGGTTTCCTCGTGATGTTTTATTTCTTATTGGCCAACAAACCAGCACACAAGCGAATTATAGTAAATAAATATCGGCACGAAATATACGGTCCCACACTAAGCGACGCTTGTATTATGGATACCGTACAATGGACTGGAAGCGAACCCAGTATATAATACTTATACAGATATTAAACATCCATTACTTAGGTACAAACATTCGTGCTCATCACACAAACTTTGTCCCCTACCAGAATTCGAACACGGGACCCTCGGCACAGATAGCAGGGTCACTAGCAACTGCGCTAAGTAGATAGTCAGTAGTAGTGTACCTTGTTGTTGCTGGGAGTGCGTCTGGTCGCAGGAGTCGCCGATGGTCTCGGAGTCGGAGGCCAGCACGTCCGTGCTCCACGTGTCCGACATTATGCTGATCGTCTCGTCGCCCTCCAGAAGCTTCTGCACACACAACACACACATATGATAAGCGCGACTGCTTTTATTGGAAATTGCATACTATATAAGGTGTATATTTCACTCTATTTTTATAACACTTTATAATAATTTAAACTATTTGAAAACATTATCGAAAACCTTACCTATGTAAATAAAAACTAAATGCTCGTCGGTAAGCGCATCACGATTGAAATTGAAAACGGATAGACCTATTTGCCATTTTTGTTTAATATTCGTAATAATCCGAATTAGATTGTAGGGAAAGAAAAAATAAAAATGATGGTCGGAGAATTGGAAAATTCGAAGCAGGACAACATCTCTCAGGTCACCTAGTATGATATTAATGAAAGTATAGGTACCGATATAATAAATGATCGAGACATTATTTATTTACCTTTATTTCAAATTTGCAGAATTTATCCTCAATGTCGTTTCTGGTTTGCTTCATCAGCTTAGCTTGCGCGCTTGCTGCTTGGCTGACAGGAACGTTCTGTGGTGGTCTGTAACAAAATCAATACAAAAATAAATATATATAAAAAACAACATTAAAAAAAATATAGCCAAACGAACACACCAACTATATATTATAATATTATATCGCCAGACAAACTCTCCAACTATACGGTCCCACACTAAGCGACGCTTGTATTATGGGTACCGTACAATGGACTGAACGCGAACTCAGTATAAAATACTTACATATATACTAAACATTCATGACTTAGGTTAGGTGGCAGACAAATACAGTATAAATGTTGTCTGTTGGCAGTCGACCGTAAAAAAACAGTTGTGTTATATATTGGAGTCGGCCTAATAAGTTAAGCTATTTGGCATACCTGAAAGAAACTACAGAGTGAAACAGAGTTACATGACATAAGCAGGGAGCCGACAATGCCTCTCATCTTTGCCTATAGCTCGGACCTACCTTATTTTGTTTAAAATTTTAATAAATTTATTTGTAAACATAGATCAGCTTCAGAGCCTGGAACACCGACGTAGGGTTGCCAGCCTATCAGTCTTTTACAGAATACATTTCAAGAGTGTGCGATGGAATTACATGAATTAATTCCCGCATCTCCATTCTATCGTCGGTCGACAAGACGCACGGACAAGTGTCATCCGTACACTGTTGACATTCCTTCGGTTCGTACTAAGCGTTTTGCTTCTACTTTCATCGTGCGAATTGCCAAGGAATGGAACAAGCTACCGGCGTCTTTGTTCCCCGTTGACTACAATCTGGGTGTTTTCAAGTCGAGAGTGAACAGGTACCTTCTAGGCAAGTATGCTGCATCGTAGATCTCATCGTCACTTATCAGGTGAGATCGAGATCAATTACTTGCCTATAACGTAATAAAAAAAAAAGGTTTAATATGGTGGATCTACAAGACCATATTGAAACCAATCTGGACTTACGGCATACAACTGTGGGGCTCAGCGTGTGACTCAAATATCAACATGATTCAGAGAACTCAAAATAACATATTGAAACAAATATCCAATGCTCCATGGTTCATTAAGAATGCTGAAGTGCATGAACACCTGAACATGAACACAGTCAGGGAAGAAATTAAGTTGTGTTCTCAAAAATACAAGTCCAGACTGGAGAGACACCCCAACCAACTGGCTGCTCAACTCACAATACCAGATTGTGTCAGCAGACTCAAAAGACGCAACATCCTACAGCTGGATAACTTGTAGAGAGTGTTGTCTTAATATTAAGAGAGTTGTTCCTGATGGGGAAAAGCTCATACCTGCCAAGTCCTCCTCCAACCCATCTGCTCATAGTTTTTAAAACTGATTGCAAGATAAGATAAGCAAACAAACAAAAAAAAAAAAAAAAAATGGTGGAAAGGTTACCTCCTAGGCGGCGCGTCGCCGGCTGCGTCGCCGTCTGTGACCTGCGAGGAAGGTGTCTCGCGGCCCGAGATGTTGGGGCTTCCGCGACCGCTCACATTGGCCGACACCTAGCAAACATTAATTAACACTTAAGTTCTACAATTAAAGATTGAAATTACGTCGAGGTTTTTTTCTGTCCCGAGTGTCGGGACTCCCCGTGGAACGAAGCAAATCTTTATAACAACTAGCTGACCCGGTAAACGTTTTTTGCCATAAAAAATAAATTGAGATATAAACTATCCTATCTTTCAAGTTGAATAAAACTGCACAAGTGTGCAAAAATTTATTAAAATCAGTCTAGTAGTTTAGGACTCCATAGCGGACAAACACCGTGACACGTAATTTATATATATTAAGATTTGACACAAGTTTCGTTTTTACATGAGACATCCTAAGGTCGGGAGGGCTTCGAATGTGCCACGATTGTGATTTTTTTATCCTAAAGCAACCGGTTTTAAGTAAAGTATATGTTACCATGTCAGATAGGTTATCATTCTGGTCCTCGGTCTCCAGCTCGAGGCTGGAGGTGACGCTGTGGTTGGAGGCGGCCTCGGACACCGCCTCCAGGTTGTCCGACGTGTTGCCGAGCGACACCTCGTCGTGGGACACCGAGAATCTGACAAACATAACGACAACAGACATGTTGTATTGCTAGACTTGGGTTTGTGAGCTTTAAATGGTTTCACATACCGGGCGTAGCGGCGGGCAATCTGAACGGAGACTAACTTAACCTACATAGAACATATTACAGCACGCGCAGGAACGACGGCTTTACGATTTTTAGTAAAAGTGTTTGAAATAAAACGAATTTTAAGGATTTTATCGCGTTTATATTATGATTTTTAAGTTTCCGACGTTTCGGCTGCTTCCATGGTCACGGGAGGACTGAGGTGGTTGACGTCCTAGTGTCATAGTTTGACCGGGGTACCCTCATATTTAGTTGTTACATGCGGCCCGATCTTCGCAGAAAGAGCTCACTGTGTCTTGAGGTCTTGCTATGGTGCGCTTGGTTTTTGAAACTATGACACTAGGACCTCAACCACCACAATCCTCCCTTGACCATGGAAGCAGCCGAAACGTCGGGAACGTAAAAATCATAATATAAACGCGACAAAATCCTTAAAATAAGTTTTATTTCAATAAATATAAGAAATCAAAAAGCGTTTGTATCTTACGACTGTCACTAGGGCAATGGAAAATGTACTCTATTTAATAAGTTATAGAACCTTGTTCTTTTCTGCACGGGCGCGTCGGGCCCGGCCACAGCGAGCGCCGAGCCGGCGTCGTCCGCGTCGCCGGCTTCCGAGCCGCCGTAGTAGCACTCCAGCACCTTCGCCTCCGGGACCAGGCCTGCCGGGACATCGTTTTATATTTATCATAGCAATTCTTCTTTTTTTTTTAGGTTGGCAATCAGATACAAAATAGTGCCATTATAAATCAATTTAAAATAGTATTGCTAACCCTTTTTCGTAAGAAGAGTGCCTTGCAAATGCATGAAAACATTCTATAAATTATGTGGGTACTGGCACTACTGCTAGGATAGGCTAGGAGGAACAGTACATACCAACATAGTCATGCTCCTCCGCGGTGGGCAGCTTGATTAGCAGCACTTCCAGCTGGTCCCCAGCGCCGGCGTCCCGCGGGCCGGCGGGCAGGGCGGGCTGGGCGCTGTGGGCGGTGAGGGCGGGCGGGGCGGGGGCGGGGGCGGGGGCGGGGGCGGCGGGGCGGTCGCCGGCCAGCGAGCACGCGGCGCTGGCGCTGCGCGGCAGCCGCGCCTTGCCCACCTTGCCCAGGATACTGCGCTTGCCGGTGTGCCCGTTCTCTACCGACAACTCTTTAGGCTCCGGTGGGGATTGTCTGGGAGACAAAATGATAAAATAAAAAAAAAGACAAAATTCTGCCTAGACCAGATGCTAAATAGTACCTATATGTTGCTTAACAAAAACATCGATATGGTAGAATGTAAAGGATGAGTTTGTTGGTAACATACTGAATACAGCTGACCCCTACCAACTCCCCTCTTCTCCCCTTATGTAAATATAGCAACCATGTAGCTATAATCTTTTGGGGTGTTGGAGTGTTATCCCCTTCCTCCCCATAGGAACGGCAATCCGAACGACAGATGACAATCATTTTCGATGATTCATAAGTCCTGGGCCCCAAGTCTGCTAACACAATCAATTCATAATCGAAAAGCAACCGCATAGTAACTGTCACTTTTGACAGATATTGTATGGGATATCTGTCAAAAGTGACAGTTACTATGCGGTTACTGTTCGATTATGAATCGATTGTGTTAGCAGACTTGGGGCCCTGTGATGGTTTTAGCTGAATAAAAACTATGTTGTTTGTGACCTGTACTTGGTGAAGTCGGGCATCTTGCGCAGCAGGTCGTGCAGGCGGCCGCGGTAGTTGGGCTCCAGGGTCTGCAGCAGCGCCGCCAGCCGCGCCGCGCACGCCTCGCCGCTGAACGACGCCTCGCTGCTCGACTCGCTGTGCCAACAGTATACACTGAACAAGTACACTAGGGCGCCCCCATATTTATCAAACGTCATATAGTACTGCGCACAAGTGATGGAAGCGCAAGGTCAGGGCGCGAAATTCAAAATGTCAATGGTTTTTATATTTTTAGGAAAAATTTGGACATCTTTACGATGTAATTTAGTTTTTTGAATGTCTCGATGTATTAAGTTTGCTTAAAAAAATACATAAAGCGATACAATACCATAACCATAGTAAAAGTAGCGGTTTTTACAAACCTTGGAGTACGAGTGTGTGACCGTATAGTCGTTGTATTCGTCGGGCGCTATTTATTATTTTAAGATAGTTTATATGGCGATTGTCGGTCCTATCATATTTAGTCTATGGTTATACTAAGTTAAGACTATAGCATGACGCTATAGTCGCTGTTACATGCTCGGGCTGTAGGTGTTTACCTGAAGGTGGAAGGGTCGATGAGGGGCCCAGCGCTGGGCTGTTCCTCGGCGGTGACGCTGGGCGTGTTGTTGTTCAGCTTCGACGATATGCGCCGCAGGAACATTATCTGTATAGCCAAATCGTTCCCTTAGTTGAGTTAAACTATCGACGCGTGCGCATAATCAATAGGTTTGGATTACTACGGAGCATGGATGGCGGGTCAGATCAGTTGCGCTGCATGTGCCTAGTGAATGTAGCGTCTCTATCTACTGCCGCCTTCCTACGTAGGCAAGTATGCTCCATCGTAGATCTCATCGTCACTTACCATCAGGTGAGATCGAGATCAAATACTTGCCTATAATGTAATAAAAAAAAAAAAGCAAATTACATTATATAAAATAGGTCATTTAAAAATAGGTATATTTATAGCAGTCATAGGCAAGTCGGTGGAACGTTCTCGTTGAAGAGAGTGTGACAGGTTCAAACGCCAGCATCTCAGAGATTATTTGGACGACACAATTAAATGAATTAGTATTGAGCGGAAAAGGGAAGATCTTCCAGCCAGGCGGGTGGTATGCCTGGCGGGCGGCCGCTATGCCCCGACGGTTATTGTCGGGATCTTGTATATATGTTACTTTTTTTTTATTATTATTACGTTACAGGCAAGTATGTGATCTCGATCTCACCTGATGGTAAGTGACGATGAGATCTACGATGGAGCATACTTGCCTAGAGGTACCTGTTCACTCTCGACTTGCTCCGAAAACTCTTATAGCGCGATTCAGGATTGTGATGACAATTGTCTATCGTTCTGAATGCGTCTGCAGTGCCATCTGTGTAGCTTGTGGTGCGGTTGAAGTGGTCGCTACAAGTAGTATGAAGTGGGATGCGTACGAGTAGGTGCGCGTCGTGCGCGGTGAAGAGCGCGACGGTGGTGTGCAGCTGCGCGTCGGTGCGCAGCGCGGCGCCGGGCGGCGCGGGCGCGGGCGCGGGCGCGGGCGCCGGCGCGCTCGCCGCGCCGCACGCGCGCTCCACCAGCGACCACACGCACGAGCGCTCGAACTTCGTGTACACGTCGCGCACTTTCGGCTCCACCTGTACGTCAAATACCAATTTAAAAAAAAACAATCAAATTCCCGTTTCATCAACATCATCGGAGATACTGAGTTTCTCGTTTGATCTTCTCAGTTGAGGTCGCGTTCCGATCCGTTAGTAGAGATAAGAAAAAAAAACATTATTGACGATTTGTAAGTGGACCCGTAGGTGTATACGAAATAAATGATTCGACTTTGACTATAATACTCTAGACGACGAACAAGAATGTTTAGTTAACACTGGCAGAATGAGTCAATTTCGTAGCCAACGGAAAAAAAAAAACAACAAACCTCTTGATATTTGGCGAGACAGAGCATTTGCACGATCTGCGCGATCTGGAGCAGGTTGAACCGCGCGATGTACGACACGGGCACCTCGACGACCCCGTGCGCCTCCGGATTCACTATCGCGGGGCATATGAAGTGGTTCAGCACGAGGTCTGTGCATATCGCGTGAACCTCCCGCTCCGATGTCCTGTCCGAAACGGGGAAATGTTAGTATACCATCGCGCCTTGCACACCGTCAATCTGGATATCAATACTTGAATCCTTGTGGCAATTGTTATATTACTGATAATGTGAACGGTCCCAATTAATGGTTTTTGTTTAGTCTAGAGTTCTAGACTGTCACCTAAAACTTATGCATAATAAAGACAACAGACATTTAAAACAATATACATACTTTACTACTATAGCTTATACCGTCCTTGCACTGAGGGGAGGCCCATACCCAACAGTGGGCTATGAAAACGGCTAATATTATTATTTATGATTACATACTTTTTGCCAGAAAAATGATATGCACTATATATAAGTGGGAAGAGTATTATTATTTGAAACGCAGAACCTATTTAAGTTTACCTTATTTCTGGATAGTTGTGTTTTATGAAGAAATTAGATTACATATCAGTTAAGTTGTCAAATAGACGATGAGAAATGATTCTGCAGTTTGTGATTTAGTTATATTTAAAGGAATCTATACTTCTGTGTAATTACGATGCCCTACTTGATACCTTTAAACTTGACACTGGCAATATACACAAACATGCCAAAAAAAAATGCCAAAAAAAAAAGTTATTTTTGAAAGAAGTTTGCCATAAACCTTTTGTGTTACTCATTCACCATCCCACATACATCTCACTAATATTATAAATGTGAAAGTTTGGATAGATGGATGGATGAATGTTTGTTACTCAATCACGCCAGAACGGCTGAATAGATCTGGATGAAATTTGGTACAGAGATAGATTATAGTCAGGAATAGCACATAGGCTACTTTTTATCCCGGTAAAATTTATGGTTCCCGTTGGATAGATATGTTTTAATTTTTCATAGAGTTTCTCATACATTTGATTCTGAGGCGGTACGAAGTTCGCCGGGACAGCTAGTATAGTAATAAAACTTATCAAGCTATTCTCACCTGGAATGTTGTTTGAGTAGATGCACGATCTGCTGCACGATCCAGGCGATGGTGGCGGGGAAGTTGGGCCAGTGCTCCCGCAGCGCCGCGATGAACTTGCTGGTCAGGTTGTACAGCGACTGCACGGCCCACTTGCGGTACCGGCCTACCTTCGCCACGTACTCGGGGCTGTTCGGCTGACCGAACTTCTTGAGACGATCGGCTGCGGTGAATCTATTGAGTATTTTTAAGACCCGATTGGCACAGTTGGTATTGCTGTCTGTACTGGGGATTCTGGGTTCGAATTCCGGTTGGGGCAAACTTTGCGTGTGATTTTTGTGCCAGAGTCATGGGTGTTTAACATCTATATAAGTATAGTAAATCAAGCGGTGCGCGCACCCAGCACTATCTTAAATTATTTGTGTAGCAAATTGGAGTAGAGTTTGAATAAGAAAAATCTTTTTAAAAAGAGCATCCATGGAGATTCTGGCCCGTTCTTCTGCATAGGAACGGCATTCCGAACGGGTGGTAAAGTTGTAGCTTAGCATTTTGTAACTTTTTCAACGATTCAGTATTGTACTTAATGGTTTACAAGAATAAAGATATTCTGGTTCTGATTCTGAATATTCGGGGTAAGAGTTCACATAAGAAAACTCAACCATCCAAAGCGCATTCTGCAGAACTATGCTAAGATTTTAAGGGCAACTAGACTGCCATATTCGGTTGGCAGTCTAGTTGCCATACAAATAACCTTAAGGGCCTTTTACACAATGTACTGATAAACCTTATCACCCAAATCGTTTGACAGATGGCCGCTACAAGTTCTGTCATAAGTTGTGGATACGTTTTACCAGCACATTGAGGAACTGGCACTATGATTATGAAGATTATGTCAGTTTATTGGCTAAAACACTGTAAAAGTACGTCCACTCGCCTCTCCATAGCCTTATCCGGGTCAATGTCCAGGAAGAACTCGTCTTCGTGGAGCACAGCCATCACAGGGTTCTGTAGGGCTGCCACGAGGAACTGACGGGCCGGCGTGTGTCCATCGCGGTACACAGCGTATAGAGTCGCGAGCGCACACTTGCCTGTGCGGAATAGCCTGTCGAATGAACATGGCTATTAAAAAGAAAGGTTTAATTAAATAATTTTGTGAAAAAAGTCAAGCCCGTTATGTTTCTTCTCAGTTAAGGTCGCGATTCAATTCAGTTGTAGAGCTAAGCAAAAAAAAAATGTTAATGACAATTTGTAAGCGCCCCCGTAGGCCTATACGAAATAAGTGATTTGACTTTGAAATGCGTTATTTATTGGGCTTACAGTATCCGAACTGATAGGTACGTAGCAATGAAACAACGGCTGGATGCAGACTGATTGTTTATTCGCATACCCACAGGTAGCGATAATAAAAGTACTTATAACTAATACATAACACTTTTCCTTCACAAAACAGAACTATGTACCTACACAGCTATATGTAGAAACTTAACCTAAGGTAATATAGAAGCTTAGAAATAATCTTACATTTAGTACCTATTAACCCCTTTATAAACTACTAAAATTACTTTACTATATATAAATACGTATTGGTACAAGTGAGACTCATTTTAAGTTTCTAAGTTTATCACGACAACGTAATGCAGCTCCCCTGTACGGCGGACGGGTACTTACAATAGCCTCCGGGGGCAACAGCGGCGGCGCTGCGGTCTGCGGTGCAGACGAAGGGCGTGCACTCGCCTCCTCCTCCGCACTATCAAAGGATTCGTCCTGGTCTTCCCCCGATATTATCTCCGGACCAGCTACTAGTGTATTGCTTGGCGACCCACCCACGACTTGGCTCAATGAATGACGTGACTTCCTCGCGAGTATTTGATCAATATGTCGCTTATGAGTTTGGCCGTCCTGTGTTTTCACGGTATATGACACGGGCCCTACTCGTTCGCTCACTACTCCCTCAGTCCACTTATTACCGGACTTGGTATAATTCCGCACCAATATTGGCTCATTTTGTTCAGCCACTCGTAACGGTGTATTTCGCCGCTGTTCCTCAGTCAGCTGGCGCGCGCGCACACGCTCCGCGGCATCGGGGCGCAACAGGTCCAGGCGACCTCGCAGCCGCCTGCCCAGTAGTGCGACTGCGGGTTCACGACCGGTGGTACTCTGCTCCGTATTTCTGTACATAAATAAAAAGCGACTCAACGCCCTATTTATGTCATCCTTTTCAACTTCTGCCTTTTTAAGAACTCGCTTAATTGTGCGCACGGCATTTTCAGCGGCTCCATTGCTCGAAGGATGATACGGCGGTACTCGCGTATGTTTTATTCCATTACATTCTAAATATTGAGCAAAGGCAGCTGAAGAAAATGGTGGCCCGTTGTCGCTAACTATGCGTTTCGGCAAACCGAAACGAGAAAATAGTCGCCTTAGGCAATCACAAACGACTCCAGCTGAAGTCGTGCTAACTTTTTCTGCCTCGATCCATTTTGAGTGTGCGTCTATAATTATAAGATAATAATTATTATTGAATGGACCGAGAAAATCCATATGCAAGCGTGACCAAGGCTCCGCCGGCCAAGGCCACGAGTGCAGCGGGGCAGCGGGGGGCGCGGGTCGCAACTCCCGGCACGGAACACACTCACGCGCCACCTGTTCTATATCGTTATCTATGTTTTCCCACCAGACATAATTACGCGCGATTTGTTTCATTTTTACGATTCCCGGATGTCCCTCGTGAATTTCTTTTAAAACAGAGTGTCGCAAGGACCCTGGAACCACAATACGGTACCCCCATATAACGCAACCCTGATCGATATGTAAACTATATTTTCTATGATAATAAAATTTTTCATTGTTATTGAATTCTATGTTGGACGGCCAACCATACATAATGAAACCATATATTTTACTGAGTAGCGGGTCCTTTGCCGTTTCAGTTTTAATATCCTTAAAACTGATCGGAAAACCTTCTTGAGCATAATTAAGATAGCTACCTTCTTCGTCCTCACCTCGTGGTTGCTTTCTAGGCAATTCCAGAGGGAGACGGGAAAGAGCATCAGCAAAACAATTTTTTGCCGATGTCACAAACTCAATTCCAAAATTATATGCTGCCAACTTAACTGCATATCGTTGAAGCCGACTCGCTGCCGTCACCGGTAAACCTTTATTTTTACCAAAAATGTAACTTAAAGGCCGGTGATCGCTTCGCAAAGTAAAATATCTTCCATACAGGTATTGTTGGTGCTTTGTAACCCCAAACACAATGGCGAGCGCCTCTTTATCTATCTGAGAATAATTAGCTTCGGCCGCGTTAAGCGTGCGCGACGCACAACACACAGGACGCTCCGTGCCGTCTGCATAGCGCTGCGTCAGCACCGCCCCCAGACCGTACGCGCTGCTGTCCACCGATAAAATCAATTCGAGGCTCGGATCATAGTGCGCGAGCACAGGGGAACTACATAGTACATTTTTAATTTTATTAAAGGCCGTGTCACACTCAGTGGTCCATAACCATTTGGCACTCTTTTTTAATAAATCATACATTGGCTTAAGAATGTCACTCATATTTACACAGAACTTAGCATAAAAGTTTACTAAGCCCATAAAACTTTTCAGCTGAGTAACGTTAGTTGGTGGTGGCGCTGCTACAATGGCCTCAATTTTTTTCGTGTCCGTGTGTAAACCAAACTTATCAATCTTGTACCCCAAGTAGGTAACACTTTCCTTAAAATAATGACATTTACTATAATTTATTCTCAAACCGTTTTCTTTGAGCCTTTGTAGCACCGCTCTTAAATTTGCTAAATGGGTCACTCTGTCCTTCCCGGTGACGCAAATGTCATCAGCGAACACAGCAGTCGAGTGTAACCCATTTAACACCTCTTCCATTATTTTTTGGAAATTCTCAGGGATACATTTAATGCCAAACGGGACGCGCTTGTAAACAAAGGTTCCAACGTGAGTTGTGATGGCCGTCATTGCCTGTGAGTCTTTGTGTAACAAACATTGTTGGAAAGCATTAGACAAGTCCAATTTAGAATATTGTTCACCCCCTCCTAAAGCGGCAAAAAGATCTTCGATGCGCGGCAGCGGGTAATGGTAGTCCTTTAAAAGTGGATTTATTGTGACCTTGTAATCACCGCACAATCTTATCTGACCGTTAGCCTTAATGACAGGCACAATAGGCGTGCCATAATCTGAACGTTCCACTTTATGTATGACGCCATCTCGCTGCAGCCTATCGAGCTCCTTCTCCACCGGTTGCCGTAACGCCAATGGCATCGGCCTAGCTTTTATAAAAACCGGTGATTCATCTTTAAGATACAGTCTAAACTCCGACTTAAAAGTACCTAAGCCTTCAGCAAACACCTCTGGAAACTCTTTTCGTAGCGAATTCGCCATCGAGTCCTCTTCAGTCAAACTGTGGCATTTTACAATAGCCAACTTTAAATGTTTTATCCATGTGCGGCCCATTAGTGGCGGTCCGCCATTTTTAATGACAAATAAATTTAATGTACACTGATTTTCACCATAACGAACATGTACCACAATAAACCCAAGAGTCTCGATGATGTCTCCTGTATACGACTTCAGAGTTAGTTGTCTCCGTTCAATAGGAATGTGCGGAAAATTTATATCATAGTATTTTTTTGAAATAACAGATAGTTTGCTTCCGGTGTCAATTTCAAATTTACACAATATGTTTTCAACATTTACTGTAGCAAAATAAGGCCCATCACCTTCACTGCTGACTACTAAATTATAAAAATTACAACTTTCATCCTCGGTATCAGACTCATTAAAAAATAATTGATTTTTTCCAGATTTTTTTCCATTGTTATTATTATTACTTCTTGCTTTAGCACACACTGCCTTTATGTGACCTCTTTCACCACAACCATCGCAATTGTAATACTTGAAACGACACTTGCCTTCGACATGCCCTGATTTACCGCATCGAGAGCATGCCTGCCTCGGCCGAGCGGCGCGGTTGGTCGCGTTCACTCGGGAGCCCCCAGCGGCGGTGCCCGCGCCGATCCGGTGCAAGCCGTCGTCATGCGCCTCGCGCGCCAGGCGCGCGCCTGCGCCGGCGCCCGCGCCCGGGGCGCACGCCATAGCCGCATGCCGCTCCGCCGCTTCCAGCGCCTGCGCCAACTCCACGGCGCGCTTGTAGTCTACATTCCTCTCCGCGAAGATCCTTGATCTCATGTCTTCATTGCACAGACCCGAGACAAATTGGTCTCGCAAATTTTCATCTAATTTAACTCCAAAATTGCACGTTTTTGCTAAATGTTTTAGAGATTGCAGGTATTCGCGAACACTTTCACCTTGACGCTGCGTTCGCTGGCGCAAAACATGCCTTTCAGCGATTTCAGAACGCTCGGGTTCCACATGGTCTTTCACCAATTTCACCAACTCCTCGAAAGATTTTGATTCTGGTGTATTCGGAGAGCACAAATCACACATCAACTCATAACATTCCGCGCCTACTACCGTCACTAACGTAGCAACTTGTAGTGTTTCGGCGATGGAATTTAATGCTACGAATTGTTTTACTCGTCGCACATAAGCGTCCCAGTTGTTACTCCCGAAACTATACGGTTCAATATGTCCGATAGGCATTTTTTATGAATACAATTTGCACACACGCGTGGTAATTTCTTTTAACAGCCCGTCGCCAGTGATAGGTACGTAGCAATGAAACAACGGCTGGATGCAGACTGATTGTTTATTCGCATACCCACAGGTAGCGATAATAAAAGTACTTATAACTAATACATAACACGAACCAGGAGAGTGTTTTGTTCCATTTTGTTGGTAAAGGTATCATAGCACCCATGGAAACAGCAGGCGATCAGAAACCCATACTTGACTAAGGAAATGGGTCACAGAATGTGCTTGGTCTGTGCTAACTAGATAGTCCATGGTGAAAACCTTCAGTGTCACCTCAAATAGACGATAAAAGAAGCGTCCAAGATAAACAGACAAGTATTTATGTCCAGGAGATTAAAGCTTAAAATACATCGCGGCAACCTCAGATATCACCTGAAAACTATTTTTCTATACATACTTCCGAGGATCGCTGGAAGTGGCCATCTGATGCTTGATCAGCGAACGCAAAACGGCCAGGAATCGTGTCCTGTCGGCAGGCGAGCGACAGCTGCCGTACAATCCTGCCACCAGGGCCGATGGCAGGCTCGGGGGGATGTGGTCTTCGCCCAGCAGGAGGCATAGCGCGACCAGGTGCGGGGAGTCGCGAAGCCATCCTAGCAGTTCCCCTAATGCTGTTGCCTCCTGTAAGCAACGAAATAATAATAATATCGCCAGACTAACACACCAACTATACGGTCTCACTAAGCAACGCTTGTATTATGGGTACCGTACAATGGACCGAGGGCGAACTCAGTATATAATACTTACATAGATATTAAACATCCATGACTCAGGCACAAACATTCATGTTCATCACACAAAGTTTGTCCCTACCAGGATTCGAACCCAAGTCCTTCGGCGCAGAACTGCGCGCACAACCAACGAGCTTATCAGGATATAAAATAATATAGATAAGACACTATCTACATATTAGTTAATGGGAGATGACAACTGGCGACACTTAGGTAGGTAACAGTAGTCTCAATAGGGATATTATTTGTCAAACATTATCTCCTAACAAATTCCTGCTGGAAACTTGTCACAAGTACTCGGTAACAAAAGACGGGGCGGCTATTGTGAGCAATCAGTACGTATGACGATAACACAATGCATTACGAGTATACATTATAATGAATATGTAGTGTGATAATATACACCCACACGTGTTTCCTTCCATGGATATCACTTTCACTGCATCCTTTACTATACATAAATAGGTGACAACTCTACTGGTGGTAGGCTTCGGCCGTGGTTAGTCACCACCCACTGAACAAAGCCATGTCGCCAAGCCGCCTAGCCGTGTTCCGGCATGATGTTCGGTGTTGCCATTCATGGATGGCGGGTCAGATCAGTTGCGCTGCATGTGCCTAGTGAATGTAGCGTCTCGATCTACTGCCGCCTTCCTACCTAGGCAAGTATGCTCCATCGTAGATCTCATCGTCACTTACCATCAGATGAGATCGAGATCAAATACTTGCCTAAATTGTATAAAAAAAAATAAAAATAAGCGAGACACACTCAAAAAGTGTGATGGGCACAACTAGGATGGTAAAAATGTGAAAAGGTACACCAATTATCCTCAAAATATTAATTTATTAGTAAAACAACAGTCTTCAAAAAACTAAAAAACAAAAAATAATCTAATCTTGAAATATACCTTGTTAAACTGAGTCAAATATTTAACGAATGTGAAGTTGGTGCCAAAGCAATAAATAACAAACATTAAAAAAATATATACAACCAAATTGAGAACCTCCTCTTTTTTTGTGAAGTTGGTTAAAAAGAAGCAATACCCTTGACATATTTCGAAATACGTGTCATTATTGTTAAGGTTCTGAGATAGCTAAAATATTTCTAAAGTATACTTTTTTGACCCTGGCTGTAAAGCCATTATAAATATTGATATCTTATATTTACACGAAAACCAAGCGCACCATTGCAAGACCTCAAGACACTGAGCACTTTCTGCATAGATCGGACCGCAAGCAACAACTAAATATACCCCAGTCCCCCAGTCCAAACTATGACACCAGGACATCAACCACCTCAGTCCTCCTATGACCATGGTTGCTGTGAAGCAGCCGAAACATAGGGAATGTAAAAAAGTATAATAAACGCGATAAAATCCGTAAGATTAGTTTTATTCCATTATAAATAGGTGAAACACAAAGTATTATGAATATATTCACCCATGCAATATACAATCAACAGTCTTCTACCTAACAATTCTAAAGTGTACACATTAAATGTAGTAGGTCTCATCATAGTTCTTGCTAATTGCAAAAGATTAAACAGACAACATTTGTACTGAATAGATGCTTTAAGTCTAGAACATAATTTGGCTGCACCAGAAAAGAATAGTCCAGTCATATCAATTAGACTATTTAATCTTATGACACTCATCTGGAACTTGTAGGTCATTAAACATAATAACAATGTTTATATGAATGACTAGCTATCCCAGCAAAATTTGTAGCACCTCAGAATCAAATGTATGAGAAAATGAATTATCTTTTGTGACTTTTTCCTATATTGCATAGTTATTCTGCTATTTTGGGTGGAGCAAATTGAAAAGAGCATAGATCATATTAGTCAGCTTACCTCCACCCGTTATTGAATTATAAATGGTGTAACTAACACAACTAAAAAGCAGTGATAGCCAAGTTGATAGAACGCTTGCCTCGGTAACGAGGATCACAGGTTCAATCCCCGGCTCGCACCTCTGAGATTTCTGGATTTCATGTGAGAATCTCATTTTCAACCACAATTATCACTTTTTTAAACGATGAAAGAAAACATTGTGAGGAAACCTGCATGTCTGAGAGAACCCCTCGAAAGATTTCTGAAGTCCGCCAACTCGTACTGGACAAGCGTGGTGGACTACGGCCTACTCCCCCTCGCATTGAGGGGAGGCCCGTGCCCAGCAGTGGGATATTAATTATATAATATTATTGACACAACTTTGTTTTGTATATATTGAAAGACATATTTATAAGCCAGATGGCAGTAGAGAAGACTCTGATGGATACTATAAAGAAGGCAGCAGAGGAAAAGGATGACTGAGGAAAATTTATCAACACTAGATAAAAGGAAATGTGTAGATTGACTTGAATTAGCTGGCAGGAAAGAACAAAGAAACCTTTATCAACAAAAGTGAAGTACTAAATGTCAAGGAATGGTTAGTAAATTCTATAGATTTGTGCATTAAAAATAATCAATGAATCAACATTCATAAAAAAAACCTTATAATGAACTCATTAAATCAATGTTGTACTTATTGTAAAAAAGTGGGTGGATAACTGTGTCATACAATTTATAGCAATACTGAAACACAAATTATTTCATCTAGTATTGTTGCAAAAGCACTCAAAAAAGTAATCTTATGCCGATTATTTTGCTGCATTAAAAAAACTTACCTTGTACTTTAAAACTTTGTAGGCATCTACAAAAGTAGCCCTTTCAAGGATGCTAGCTCTTTGGCAAGCAGCTATAGAATCAGCCTCACATCTTGCTGTGATCAAATTCGTCAAGTTCTGGCGCTGCTGCAAACATATCCAAGCAGTCTGTAGCAGCTCCAAAGCTCGTTTCTCCACTTCCTCGTTGAGTTTTTGCAACAGCTGCCTCTCTGAGTTAATAAATATTTTCTCTCGTCTTAGCTGGTTCGCCAATTCGGCGATATTTATACACCCCTCGGACGTAGATTGCATCATGGTCGCTTTCAATCAAACGCACGAAAGTAAACACATTTCGTCCGTAAATGTTTGGCAATATTTTTTTCACGTCATTTCAATATAGGAAACAAGTTTATGACACTTTTTCACTTCCCTAAATACGTTCTACACCTGCAAGTGTATGATACGGTCCATTTGGCTTTTAATATCTTCTGAGATATTAAATTTAGGATCGGAGTAAATTTCCTATTGAAATAACTAGCTTTTTCTCTTAAGAAATAATAGCAAAAATATGAGACAGAGTTTTTAGAAACACATGAAATAGAATCATTAAGAAAGACACGAACTATTTGAACGAATGAATGAATTTAAGTAAGCTTTTGACGTTTTCGTTCCGAAACATACAACAAATCTATACGAAAACGATTATGTCAACATTTTATGTAAAACGAACATAGAAAAACTACTAACTACGAAATGTGTAAAGAAATCGGCTCATGCAGTAGTGTACCCAAGTTGTTGGCCGCATTTCCTCACTGAATATAGCCTAAGCTTACTCGCTGAGCGAGGAAATGCCCAGCATTGTATTGTATAGAAGGGACGGATATTTTACAGGGATATCTACAAATCTACATAATTATTTACAAAGTCCTCTAGTCAATTTAGAAAATCCGTCCAGCAGTGAACGTCTTTCGGCTGATAGATAGATAGAATTTAGAAAATCTATTATTTTATTTTACATTTTTATGTATTCATTCCTTGTAAGTACCACACGTCATTTTGTATTTACAAAGAAAGTAAAATTAGGTAGCTCTATGGGCAGCACAAACATAAACCTACTAAAATGTTTTTTTTTATAGCATGACGTCGAGAATTTGCCAGCATTGATATTTCTACAAGTTAGAAAGAGTAAGACATACGTAATGATGACTTCATAAATGGGTTGGACATAATTTTGAATGATTTGAACGACTGACCGTATGTTAAAATATGAATATAGATTATAAATGATCGAATGAAAATGGTTGGCGATGGAAATTGAAGGAAATCCTTGGGTTTCTGTGCTTTTCATTGTAATTTTTGTGTAAATAAAATTTGAATAATTGTTTTGTAATAAGTACTTATGTTATCAGTGGGCTATTTTAGTTGCTATAATGTCAAATAGTTCGATTGAGGGGAAATTGAAAGGTTTACAAGAACGTTTCGAAAATGAAATGCGTATCCAAAGAGAAGGTTGTTTCAACAACCCAGGTGGAATTGTTACCCCCAGGCTGGGGAGCAGCCGGGAGAAGCGACCCAGGCCCCGTGAGTACTCAATGATAGCCAGCACACGCACAGAAATTAGCTTAATTTCATGAATCACTCATAATCTACCCTTGTACTTTATCCCTTCATTTATTGACATTTTCAGTCCCTTCAGTTTTTGACCTTTTAGTTTTGTATAAGACTCCGTAAGGCTAGTCTTTGAAGGCGCCTGAGCTTAATTTTAAACGAAATTAAATATTTTTTAATAAAATTGCACTCAAATATTGCAGAGTGTAATCAGTTGGTAACTCTAAAGGTTATGCAGATTATTTCTGACAAAATAGTGATGCATAATGCATGCACACTCACACAGCTTCCCTGACGGTTGTCCCACACATTGTCTACAAATTATTTGCATACATTGGCATTGAGTGAATTCTCAGTGGCCATCGCTGTTAGGAGTTGCATGGTACACATGAAAGCCATTGTTTTTGTGTTATGATGTTTTATCTTCTTAGAAATTGTGACTTTGTATCATATTATGTGTTTCTTTGATGCTATTGTCATACTATTTGCAGGTTCATTTCTATTATTGGTTTCTATTATGATATATGTACTTATAAATAAATGGCAATGACATTGTAATTTTGGTCAGTTATCCTACTGTCTGTCAAAACTATTTCTATCCTTCAATATATTTTTGCATGTTAATTGTATTACCATAACAGATAGAAGGTTATTTTTTACAATAGTAACCCTATATTTTTCTAAAACAAAACAACATATGACTTGCACCATAAAAGCTTATTTTTTATTTATTATCAGGTCCATTATTCCATGTCCTCATGAGAATGTTTTTGCTTGAATGGTATAGGCGCAGATCTTTAGCAAACCATAACACTAGGGCTATGTTAGGGTATTGCCATGGAATAATTTACTAACCAGCTGGTGGCTGACATAAATGTCTGTGGCACAGGGCTTATGTTACACCATTTGTGTGTGGTACGGTCCACCAGCTGACAATCAAGTTTTATGATGGCTCACTTAAAAATATAGTAATGCAGTCTTGATCTACTGATTTACTTCCAAGTTGTTTCAGCCCTGTTCCAGCCCAGGGACATACCAGCATTCCCACCGAGATCACCACAGGCCACCGAGACTGAATACAGGATGCGGGAGGTGTACAAGGTATTCTGAGTCATAATTAAATTAGCTCATAATGACTCAAACAATTATCAGTTTCTAAATACACTGAGAAAGAGGCAGGTCATAAGCAAAGCGGTCCAATGACATCAGGAATGTAGCCAGTACATTTTGGAGGCACAGCACCAGAAGATAAAGAAGACTCCAATACCCAGCTTACTTACTTAATGATCTGACGCCTGACAGAGAGGAATAGATAGTAATGCTATTTTTATACTATTTCTAGATAGAATATAAAAAAAAATTGGATCCTTGTAGAGATAAAATTATACATTTTTTTATAATAAAAAGTATATATGAGCCCTTCTCCAGGTGAGTGGCAAGCTCAGCGTGGAGGGTGCGGAGTACCGATCGCACGTGGACGACCTGCAGCACCTGGGCGAGCTGGGCAGCGGCACCTGCGGACATGTCGTCAAGATGCTGCACAAGCCCTCCAGCGCTGTCATCGCTGTCAAGGTAACTTGGTGATTTCAGTTTTGCCATTGGAAATTAACCTTTAACAATATGGTTAAACATCACTTTTCATGGTTTGTAAAACTCGTCATCAACAACACAATGGCAGCACTGTTGCACATACACAATCTATTTACGTAACCTTACGGTAATGAGAGCGTCTATCGTCTTACTCACACCATCAAATGTATTTATAAAAATGACAGTGATAGCATGCTTTCTCGACTACATTACGATTACATCAGGAGTTCCTGCCCACCCCAAGGATCTCTATAAAATGTGCTGGACTGGTACTCTATATCTATACCGAAAGTTCACTCCAGAGCCCCTCTGCACTCATCATCACTATTTAATGCTAACCTTTTTTACACAGCAAATGCGTCGCTCCGGGAATTCGGAAGAGACAAAACGCATCCTTATGGATTTAGATGTAGTAGTGCGCTCCCACGACTGTCCGTACATCGTGCGGTGCCTCGGCTGCTTCGTCACCGACGCGGACGTGTGGATCTGCATGGAGCTGATGGCCTCCTGCTTCGACAAGCTGCTGAAGAGGCTCGGAGCGCCGATCCCTGAGGCTATACTAGGGAAAGTCACTGTAGCTGTGAGTATATCGAAACTTGATCAATGCTCCGATAAGTATTTTTTTTATTAGCGAATTAAGTATAATAATATTGCTAGGCGAACACACAAACTGTATGTTCCTTTAACTAAGTAACGCTTGTATTATGGGTACTGTACTATACGCACTGGGGCCTATTCCAGTATATAAAATGAAAAAATTTCGTACTCATCACACAAAAGTTTGTCTGTACCGGGATTCGAACATAGAACCTTCGACACAAAAAGCACGGTCACTACCAACTGTCCCAATGGGGGGTCGTCAAACATCTGTTATATTTATTTTTTCATAATATACAACATGTACATTAAACAAATGGGGGAAGAGGAACCCACCACTGATTCTCGGCTTGTCAACTTTTCCAATAATAAACCAAACAAGTTGATCGATAGTTAAAGAAGCCAGCAACACCGAACTCCTCTAAGATGTTAGTCGAGAAAATATCTATCACGAGTGACGGGACCTCAAATAAAATGCAATTCTCCGAAGCGAATCTAAAAAAGTATTCAACAGGACGGCTGGGCTACGAATGAGCTATTAATTATAATATGTATGTATTTGTAAGTATGTATATATTATTAAGTACATCCCCGTCGTAAAAATGTGCTTAAAATCCTCTCCATCCAATGGTTGGCTGGTAGAGATCGCTATTAGCGATAAGGCCGCCCATTGTGACACTCTCTGTATAAGTTAAGTAGGTTTTTGTAATTTTGTATTCATTTTATGTGGTGGAACAATAATGCGTTATCTATCTATCTATCATGTACATTGTTCTTCCAGACGGTGAACGCTTTGTCGTATCTGAAGGACACGCACGGCGTGATCCACCGCGACGTGAAGCCGAGCAACATCCTGCTGGACGAGCGAGGCAACGTCAAGCTGTGCGACTTCGGCATCAGCGGCCGCCTCGTCGACTCCAAGGCGAAGACCAGGAGCGCTGGCTGCGCCGCATATATGGCTGTAAGTCTTTATATCTTTTTATTTCCGAGTAATAAACCTAAGACCGCACACAACAACTAAATATCAGGGCCCTAAGTCTGTTCTTCTTCTTCTTTCTTTACGAAATGAGATGCGATGAAATAAAATGGATATGAAAATGGCCTCACCCTCAACTCAGCGGGTATTTTGCCAATGTCAAGTAATTAATAGCAATAAAACATTCAATAAATACACATTATAAATAAAATAATCGATGTGACATGACGATATGAAAATCAAGTCGGTTAACACAATTGATCCATAATCGAACAGCAACCGCATAGTAACTGTCACTTTTGACAGATATTGTATGAGATATTTGTCAAAAGTGACAGTTACAATGCGGTTGCTGTTCGATTATGAATCGATTGTGTTAGCAGACTTGGGGCCCTGGGTACCCCAGTTCAAACTTTGACACTAGGACGTCAAACACCTCAGTCGTCCCGTGACCGTGGTTGCTGTAAATCAGCCGAAACATAGGGAACGTAACAAACATATAATAAACGCGATAAAATACGTAAGATTAGTGTTATTTCAATAAAACTAAAGAGTTATAAGTTCCGAGTTATAAAACCTCAGACTATTCAATGTGAAGAGCGAGTGATGTGTCCCATTCCGGGAACGTAAAAACGAAAAATAAACGCGATAAAATCCTTAAAAATAGTTTTATTTCAATGTCCCATTCCTTTTATAATTTTCTTATTCAAAAAGAATAACAAATAAACGTCTCAAATTGAGAACTTTCATTTTGATTCTTCAGTTAAAAATAACTTCAGAAGGTTTAATTTAGTGTATCGCTTCGTGTTCAGCCTGAACGGATAGATCCGCCGGATCCGACGCGGCCGGACTACGACATCCGCGCGGACGTGTGGTCGCTGGGCATCTCGCTGGTAGAGCTCGCCACCGGCGTGTTCCCCTACCGGGACTGCACCAATGACTTCGAAGTGCTGACCAGGGTGAGTGGATACACCAACGACATTATATATCTGTTAGGGATATTACATAAACTTGGATTTATGATAGGTTAATATTATCAGTACTCTCTTAGTTATTCGCTGTGTAACGACCCAAAGCCCCGTAATCTATAGGGTGCCAGGTTCAAGATTTTGATCGGAACTCTGGAAGGTTGCAGATTTTGAAGTACTAAATTGCGTATTGATTTTATCGTCGGGAACATAAAATAAGAAAATAAACGCGATAAAATCCTTAAAATAAGTTTTATTTCAATACTAACATGCATATAGTGTATTTTCAAAGGGATTATCAGAATCAGAATAATTTTTTTTTCTATTGAATCAATTGAAAACAGCTACTGATGGGTAGGTTTTTATAATTTTCAGTAATAAAATAACCCTTTTCAGGGCAGAAAGGCAATATGAACTCACGGTGTTTGTATTAAGTCCTAAGTTTATTTGCAGGTCATATCGGACGATCCGCCCCAGCTACCCGACACAAACGACTTTACGCCAGAGTTTAAATTATTTGTAACACAGTGGTAAGTGCATAGCTAATTACCTACACTAATATAATAAAAAAAAAACATTTTTTTTTAATAAATTTGATTGAAAAGTCTACTATACTGTTTTCAACGGGTTTTTCAATATTAAATAGCTAGAGCGCTTTAACCATTGGAGGAGCAACGAAGCATAATCTACCGTCAGATTAACACACCAAATGTTTGGTCCCATGCAACTCGTGTATTATGAGCGCCAATAGACTGAGGGCAAACTAAGTAACATGCAGGCCAGACCAAAAGCATTTCTGTCAAATAAGTGGTGGATAGAGTTTAGCACATCGTAAGAGTCCCTTAGTATAATATTACATTCATCTTTCAGCCTAACAAAAAACTACAGACAGCGTCCTAAGTACGCGAAGCTCCTAGAACACCCTTTCGTTGTCAAATCGGCCCGCAATTCAGTATCAGTCGGCGCTTGGTACGCGTCGCTACCCATCTCGAGTGCACAGCCCAGAGGGGTGTTCGGGTCGGTGGTGGCGGCGGGGGCGGTGGTGGCGGGCGCGGGGACGGCCACCAGCCCCGCGGTGGCGGCCAGCAACGGCGTGGATGCGCCGGCGCCGGCGACACCGCAGCCCGTGCGCAACTTCGTCACCAGCTCTCAGCACTGGTTGCCAGAGCAAGTCACGCCCACACCCACCCGGTCAGTCTAAAACATATTATTATATTTAATACGGTATGTTTTTACGTTCCCGACGTTTTAGCTGCTTTACAGCAACCATGGTCACGGTAGGACTGAGGTGTTTGACGTCCTAGTGTCGTAGTTTGAACTCGGGTACTCTCATATTTAGTTGCTGTTAGCAGTCCAATCTACGCAAAAAGTGCTCACTGTGTCTTGAGGTCTTGCAATGGTACCATTGGCAAGTGTAGCTCCTGTCACCACAGTTGCTGTAAAGCAGCCGAAACGTCGGGAACGTAAAATAAAATAAACGCGATAATATTTGAGGGGTTTTTCAAAGTCTATTTAAATCCGCTAGTTTTTTTATATTGATTTCTTATATTTACGCGAATACTACACATTGAAATAAAACTATTTTTTATAGTTTTTTTTATACATTATAGGCAAGTATTTGATCTCGATCTCACCTGATGGTAAGTGACGATGAGATCTACGATGGAGCATACTTGCCTAGGTAGGAAGGCGGCAGTAGATAGAGACGCTACATTCACTAGGCACATGCAGCGCAACTGATCTGACCCGCCATCCATGAATGGCAGCACCGAACATCATGCCGGAACACGGCTAGGCCGCTTGGCGACATGGCTTTGTTCAGTGGGTGGTGACTAACCACGCCCCCCCCCCCCCCCCTCTATATATTGAAGACGTGCCCATGACCCTCAGGGCGTGGTGGGCGACGAGTAACGCCGGCGGCAGCAGCTCGCAGCCGGCCAGCTTGGAGGTCGACTTCTCCAACCACTCGCCCTACCCGAGGCGCAGGTAAAAATATAATATCAATATTTTTTATTTGCGTTTAAAAATACAAGTATTGGTTCATTATTAGTTACGCTGAATTGCGCCGTTTACACCGTCAATCCATATCACAGGGTCTTGTGAACCGAATTCCTGATTCTTGCGATACCGTCAATACTGCCGTGATATGTGCCATGACTTGTGATAACACTGATAGTGGGAAAGGTGCCAACGGATCTTCTTTTCGTATTGACGTTACGTTCAACGTTCAACGTTGTTTGTGCATTCCCATCGAGAACGTTGACTCGCTTCAAATGAGTCGACATTTTTAGCACTTAGCATGGAATGAGTACCTATTGACTTGAGTAACTATTGACTTAAGTTAAATCTTGTGCAGGACGATAGACGCGTGCGCATCGCCGCCGCCGCCGCCAGTGCGGAGAGTTTCCGCTGACAACCGGTGGAAAGCCTCCCCTGCGGTCAGTATTCCAGCCACTTCTAATAATAATGTCGCCAGACGAACACACCAGCTTTAAGGTCCTGATCTAAGTGACTTTCGTATTATGGGCATCGTACAATGGACTGGAGGCGATCACAGTATATAATAACTCACATAGATATTAAACATCCATGACTCGGCTACAAACAATCTTGTCAGCACACAAAGTTTGTCCCTACTCGGTTCCAATCCTGGGACCGTGCATATCAGAAAACTGGGACAGTACATACTGTGCTAATTACAAAGCGTCTAACATATAATAATAATAATAGACACTATTGGCTGCCATTTTTAAAATGGAAACCGGTACGAATGGGGTTGTATGGAGTATTCACCGCTGATATTGACACTGATTACCGAATGTTGTGTGCAGAGTTCCGGCAACACTAGTCCAATAGTCTTGCAGAGGTTCTACCATCAAAACCAGCAGAGGAGATCTCGTGTCGACCTGCACGCGACACCTAGGCATAGAAGGTACGAAATATCCTCCGTCCTGTCTCACCATCACGACTTTCATCCCCATAGAGGTAGGCAGAGGTGTAGGACTGTTGTCCACCCACAAATCGCCGATGGTATTTGGTCCAAGACATTTGAAATAGACAGAACCATTTATTTGGACAATAATAATAATATCCCTAAACGAACACATCAACTATACGGTCCCACACAAAGCAACGCTTGTATTATCGGTACCGTGAAATGGAGTGGGAGCGAACCCAGTATATAGATATTAAACATCATGAATCGGGTACCCATGTCCCTACCAGGATCCGAACCCGGGACCCTCGGCACAGAAAGCAGGGTCACTACCAACTGCATCAATACGGTCGTCAAATGAGACATCATCTTAATATAGTTCATAGTGTTCATAAAAAATAAACATAATATTGTATGCTGTGGCCACACCTTTTTTAATCTGTATTGTTTTTTCTCTCTTCTAAAAATGTCATGATTGATCTGTGCGCGTCTCTTTTTAATAAACTTTATTTAAAATATTTATGGCTTTCTAATTAACATAACCTAAAAGAGAGTACACCTCACATTATTTATCAGGTGAAAGTATTATTTGTCTCACGATTGCGCTATATAGGTGTTCAGTACAGCATGTGCCGGGCAATACGCTAACTGAATCATCCTGTGTAACTGTGAAATCATTTATATATTTATTGCATGTGTGTTGCAGTTTAAGTAGAGAACATAGCACGGGAAGGTCGCCGGAGCCGCCGCCGCGGACTAGTCGACACCACCAAATGCTAGGCCACGATGGTAAATATACATATAAGTATACAAATATACATAATAGTTTGGCACCAGACCACGTGGAAGGTCGCCCATGCGATGGACCGACTAGATTAAGTCTGCCATTGGCGGCCCCTGCATGAGTACACCAGGGTGGCATCCAATAGGGGGAGATGGCGAGACATCGTGAGGCGAGCAACATCAATCCCAGAACCAAAACATGACGACCACGACCGCTCTGACAAGAGCGTTTTTTTTTTTTTTTATTACATTATAGGCAAGTATTTGATCTCGATCTCACCTGATGGTAAGTGATGATGAGATCTATGATGGAGCATACTTGCCTAGGTAGGATGGCGGCAGTAGATCGGGTAGCTGATCTGACCCGCCATCCATGAATGGCAACACCGAACATCATGCCGGAACACAGCTAGGCCGCTTGGCGACATGGCTTTGTTCAGTGGGTGGTGACTAACCACGGCCGAAGCCTACCACCAGTAGAGTTGTCACCTAGTTGGCACCACCCAGGGTCACGTGTAGGGTATCTCGAGGGTATTTAATTCTCCTACGGACGAAGGTGACTCGACCCCAAAAACGACGACGTCACGACTTAGAAGAAGAAGATACATTACATAATCATTACACTGTAAAAAAATACAATCGACTTCAGAACCTCCTCCTTTTTGAAGCCGGTTAAAAATAGATCTAAGAGTTCATATTATTATATATACTACATACTTAGTCATAAACTAGTTCTGTCAGTTTTGGATTTTTTTTCTAACCGTTTGTTCGCGTATTACTAGAAAATTGCTGGACGGATTTTAAAGAATCTTGACATGGTGATAGCTTATAACCCGGGTAATATACAAGGGAGCGTCCAAGTATTACGTGACGCAATTTTTGGAGATTATTGACCTCCCCTCCCCCCATGTAACGCGCCGTAACGTTTTTCTTTGACGCTCGCACCGCTCCCACTGGGTTAAAAGAATTGAACACCTATACGAACGGCCCAACTTGTCGTCCAATCTGCAGGGCCGATTAGTAGGGTTTTTTGCAAATTGGCATGTAAATGACAAGCCCAACGACAATTTGTAGGGACCCTACACATCAACAAAGGCGGCAGGTGGGGTCGTTCGTGGAGGATTGTATTGTACGCGCAGGTAGTTGTACGCACAGGGCCCCAAGTCTGCTAACACAATCGATTCATAATCTAACAGCAACCGCATAGTAACTGTCACTTTAGACAGATATTGTATGAGATATCTGTCAAAAGTGACAGTTACTATGCGGTTGGTGTTCGATTATGAATCGATTGTGTTAGCAGACTTGGGGCCCAGGTATAGTGTTGTGATTGTGTGCAGTGTGCGCAGCGGACGGGCCGGGCGCCGGCGCCGAGGCGGAGCCGCCGGCGCTGCACGAGCGCCTGCGCGCGCCCTCGCCGCTGCCGCTGCCGCTGCCGCTCCTGCTCACCGACAGGTCACTCCCCTCACTCTCTTCTTTTTTTGGAGTACTGTACCATTTTGGTACAGTACCTTATGGCGCGACTATGTTCGCCCGTCATACTAATTCATTTCAGCAACTACTATTGCTATCAACTAGAAACTTGGAATAGTACAGTACTTTTTTTAACCAGCTACTCGAGTGTGCCTAGCCGGTCCTAAATACCCATAAGAATGTACTGCTCAAAAATGTAAAAGAACTTTTAAAAACGAGCAACCATGTAGTTTCTTGCCCGTTCTTCTACATAGGAACGGTATTCCGAACGGGTGGTAAAGTTGTAGCTTAGCATTTTGTAACTATTTTGGCGATTCACAAGTACTGTACTTAATGGTTAACATGAACAAAAAATATTCTGATTCTCATGTTTGCCTTTAATTATTATTGAAAAGGAGATTCGCACATGAAAATCCTAAAACTCAAAGGTTTGAGCCAGGGCTTAAACCAACACACATTGTTTCCAAGGCCAGTGTGGTGTTGCCAGTGTTGAGTAAAATTTACATAACATATTTGCCAGATATGTGTAACATAAACCTACTTATAGGTTGAATTCTAACTTCATCTAATGATAACAGATTCCCAAACACGCGCAGGTTAGTATACCTTGACTAAATCACCTGTAGAATTCATACATTTTACTAGCGTTTGTCCGCCAACCTGCACTGGGCCAGCGTGGTGGACTATGGCCTAATCCCCCTCGCGTTGAGGAGAGGCCCGTGCCCAGCAGTGGGACATTAAAAAGGGCTGGTATTACTAGACTAGCGTTTGAAATGTTATCTGTTGGATGGTTGTCGCTGCAGGCTGTCGGAAGGTCGCAGCCAGAGCTTGACGCGCGCAGAGCTGCGCAATGGACACCGCGGCGAGCTGGCCGCGCCCGCGCCTGCGCCCGCGCCGCCCGCCGCACACCGCCACCAGGACCAGGGTGAGCGAGCACACTACACACCTGCCCTGGACCCCTAGCGACATGCGAAGGATCCGGGGACCCATAGTGACCACGGGTTTTGTACGTTTCAAATACCGATCCGAGTGATCGATTGTTTCCATACCAGGGCCCCAAGTCTGCTAACACTATCGATTCATAATCGAACAGCAACCCCATAGTAATTGTCACTTTTGACAGATATTGTATGGGATATCTGTCAAAAGTGACAGTTACTATGCGGTTGCTGTTCGATTATGAATCGATTGTGTTAGCAGACTCGGGGCCCTGATTACATGCACGTTTATCATTATACTAAACGCCATGTTGGTCACAAACTGTGAAAAATATTTTCGTTTTGAACAATATTAATCTATTATAATGCCCTGAAAAGGCAGTTACTTACTTAAATGATAGCACTTTATCTGATGTGTATAATTTTTAATTTAATTTAATCGTGTTGAAAAATAGTCAATTTGAGAATTAAACTTATTGATAATTATTGGTATAAAAAAATACTATTATTTTATATAGATTTTTTGTTTACACACTATGATTTAGAATAAAAAATGTATATGATCAATATTTTTTTTTAATATATAATTATTTATGTTTTCCATACTGACAAGAATTGTTTTATATACGAAGGAGGGCAGCCAGCCTACGACTGTGTTACACGGGGTTCTAGTAACGGAAGCTGCGCTTGCTACTCTGTACACACACTCACGCGCACCGCTGTACGAATACACGTTGTGTATAGTGATGTGAAATGATTGCGTTAAAAGTTTTCGTCGATTCGATTAATCGATTTAAGAATCGTTTTTACGTTAAACTATGAAGTCTTTTTTCGTATACTATACTACAGTTTATCCAACAAGTTGAGCAACCAGTGACCACCAGGTATCATGTTAGGTAAATCCACATCAACAGTAGCAAACTAATCTAGTCGATGAAATAATTAATTGTTGATGTCATGGCAGTGTGTCTTGTAAATGTCAGAAGGAACTTGACAGATGTGCGATGTGTCAAAGGTGGCTTAACGCGTTGGATAATCTATAGCACCTGAGCCTGACTCAATAGAAAAAGGGCATTAGAGGAAAAAAAAACTATAGCACCTATTAGCACGTTGATCATTAACGGTTGAAAGCAACTGGCCATTACAATGTTATAAAATATTCAAAACAATTTAAAAAAAAAAGAACACGCAATCATTTGACATTATTCATCTTTCATCATCATAAACTCTATGTTTCAATCCTTCCATAATGTAAATATCGGAGTAATTCCATAAAGTAATGGGGCATTGCTTGTACGCGATACCGTGTGCTTGGCGGTATGCTTTCGCGCAACACATACATGTTTAAAAACAAAAATGATTTTCACTATCCGCCTTATATATAAAAATGGACGCCATATATATGTAACGACTATATATTGATTTCTTATATTTACGCGAATTTATCGCATTGAAATAAAACTATTTTTAAGGATTTTATCGCGTTTATGCTACCACCTGGCTGGCTGGCTGGATGGCTGGGTGCTACCACCGACTTGGGATCCAGTGATTAATATTATTAAATCGAAAACCAAGCGTACCATTGCAAGACCTCAAGATACTGTGAGCACTTTCTGCGTAGATCGGACCACAATCAACAATTAAATATGAGGGTAGCCCGTTTCTAACTATGACACCAGGACGTCAACCACCTCAGTCCTCCCGTGACCATGGTTGCTGTAAAGCAGCCGAAACGTCGGGAACGTAAAAACGAAAAATAAACGCGATAAAATCCTTAAAAATAGTTTTATTTCAATATGTAACGACTGTTTATAAATGTCGAATAACGAGTTTATATAGATATTGTAAAATAAATGTGGAATTTGAGCAAAGCACTTGAATTATAAATACAAAATTATTGAGGGAACAAAACGATTTGTGTAAAACAGGAAGCGTCTATTTCTCAAGTTCTCTAAGATTACAATCAATCTATTCAACTCGATTTATTTATCTATACAACATAATAAAAATATTACATATCGCCTCATAAGATCTCATTATCTCTTACCTTATATCTCTAGCTCTAGCATATTTGTTTCCACAGACTTTGGTGTATAATTCATTTGTATTTTACTATATCACACATTGAGAGTAGTCATCATACGCGAGCGTACAGTGCGACCGAAAAGAGTAGACGGTGATTAAGGGGGAAGCTCAGGGTCAGGGCGCGAAATTCAAAATGTCAATGGTTTTTATTTTTTTACGAAAAATTTGGACATCTTTACGATGTAATTTAGTGTTTTGCGATATTAACATTCTGCATTGGATGTCTCGATGTATTATGTTTGCTTAAAAAAGAACCTAATCCGATACAATACCATAAGGTTTGTAAAAACCGCTACTTTTACTAACTTAATGGTGTTGTATCGCTTTAGGTACTTTTTTAAGCAAACTTAATACATTGAGACATCCAATGCAGAATGTTAATATCGCAAAACACTAAATTACATCGTAAAGATGTCCAAATTTTTCGTAAAAAAATAAAAACCATGGACATTTTGAATTTCGCGCCCTGACCCTGAGCTTCCACCTTAAACGAGGAAGTGAAATGTCTGACACACTGCGACACTGCAACAACTAAACTGTCGGTGTCAATGTCGTGAATGTCACCAATACTGGGCTGCGTTTACGTAATCCGGGTCATTTTTCCCCCGGTAAAATTACACTAATGGGGATCGTTGAACGGTGTCATAGCTGGATATCAATACTAGCTGTCAAAATATATTCTTAAATTTATCAAATTGTTAGGTTCAGTTGCGATTTGACAAGATCCGATCTCATCTGACAGTAAAGTAAAATTAAGCGACTTTTGGAGGTAATTAAAATTAACACTTGTCAGGGGAAAACTTATACTAGCGGACTCCGTAAACGGGGCGGTAAAAATTTTACCCGATGTAATTTTTCCCCTCGCGGAGTCTGAACGGTTTTTACACAGTGTAAATTTTAAACCGGGTGTACCGTATATGCAACCCTGGATGCCATATAAACAACACTACCGCCCTCATTGATTGTCTACATTTTTCGGTCGCACTGTACATCATGCTCTGTCCATAGATAATATTACAACCAGATTGAAGATGAGTTCCAAGTTACTAAATAAATAAAAGCTATATTTCCCACGCCGTCAGAATAGTGTTCAGCATTCTGCTTTCTGCGTTCTTTGAATGTATGGGTTCTATTGCGCCCGCGCATACAGCAGACGGTCATGATCCCATATATTTAGAAGATCGCGGAACGCAGAAGCCTGTTTGCTCTGCTGTGTGGTTCGGTTCGTGACGTAAGCTCATTTTGTTTCTTAGAAATATAAATAAATTCTCTCAGTGTGTGTTATCTGTGCTTTGCCGCTGTCCTTACGCGCCCTACATCGCCTGCCCACAGTAGCTCTGTCACATGCCTCGCTACACTAAACACGACGCTAACACCTAGCTAATAAGAGCTATTATGTATACCGCTTTGGGAATAAGTTGTTAAACATATTTCCGCAATGAATGGTAATAGAAGTGGTCAGTTCATGAAGTTGTAAACATGAGATAAAATGTTTGAATGTATTTTTATTATTATTAGATTTTAGTTATTCGAATGGACGAGATAACTCAAAAATAAATTATGAAAAAGTCTATAAAATGCTTTTGCTGTAATAATCAATACATTAGTGCAATACCCGGCCGTATCGTGCTTTAGAAAGAAACTATCCGGCCAAAGATATGAGTAACAAAGAACGCTCTTGAAAGCCGAAACAGAGTCTACATAATTCCTTCTTTTGGGAACATTTTAAAGATGCAATTTTAATCCGAAGTGTGCCGCTTCTTTGGGAATACATTGGGCTTTTAATAGCGAGGTGTGAGCGGGCGTCCGAAGCTTTATCATCTTCCATCACTCGTGGTAGCTTCTGTCGTAACGAGCCAGGCATTACGTAGCTACTCTTTGGTTGACCATTTATACAGATTATTTTAATTATTTTCTTAATTCATGTTTATTATTTGAGTCAATGTTTTTTTTATAAAGATAAAAACAAAGTATAATTACGGGTTGTCACGTGCAGAAGTATAATATTGGTGGTTTATATTAAAAAAAAACTGTTGTGACACTAACCTATATACAATACGCTGGACTTGTTTTAAGCAATGACATAGCTAGGTACTTGTAATACAGAAATCTGATTCAAGCCATTTTGGCAATTACGATAACAAATGATAGTAGTAATTATCGTCCTGGGCGCTAATTTTAGACCTGGAATCCAAGACTAACAAGACCGGCATAATATAATCCTGGTCGATGATGGTATAAAAATACTCTTCTTTTTAAATATCGTCAGCATATAACAGCAGCTCAAGTCAGACAATTCAATACAGGTCAGTGAATTGACAACTCGTAATTATGCAGTGCGATGCGAAACGACAGTAACTTAGTGTTGACGGTACCATTTATCCGTTGAACAACCAAAGAGTGTCTACACGGAGTGGGCGGGGCGCAGTGTATCGCGTGGCAGCGGTACCGCACCGGCACTGGTGGCATGTCGCGCGCAGGCTGGCTGCACTCGCTCGCGGGGCTGGTGAAGCGCCGGCTCAGCGGGTACAAGTGGCACCATGTTGCAGCCGCGCACGCGCCGCACGCCGCGCACGCCGCGCACCCCGCGCACCGCCTGCAGCACAGGTGCGTATACCACATACCACTGACCAAGGATCAATATTCGCACAAGGCGAGCCACAACAAAAAAAAATCCTATGAATATAATTGATAGACGTCCCCCCTCCCCCCTCTACCCCCATTTGTTTATTCCTGTGAATGCACAAACAACATAAAAACAAGCCCTCATACTCAATATGGTCTAGATGTCCCATTAAAAAGGTTTTATTCTGCAGACGACAACCAAGACTATTCGGTCTTTGTAAAAAGAAATCGTTATCAAGCGAGTAGGTACCCAATTAATTTAATTAGGGAAGCACACAATAATCTTGTTATATTGACCTTCGCCACTGCTGCATAGACTTATTTCTCAAATGGATTTTGACACACAGACAAGAACTTTATAAACTAAAACCATAGATTTTGCTCTGCATCTCGACCGCGATGGTTTTGGCGTGATAAAACGTATGACATTCAGCGATAGCGTTGCTTTATATCAGTGTAATATTTTTTAGAATCGGATGATTAGTGCCTGAGATCGCCCACTTACATCAGGGCCCCAAGTCTGCTAACACAATCGATTCATAATCGAACAGCAACCACATAGTAACTGTCACTTTTGGCAGATATTGTATGGGATGTCTGTCAAAAGTGACAGTTACTATGCGGTTGCTGTTCGATTACGAATCGATTGTGTTAGCAGACTTGGGACCCATGACTTCTTTATATTAGTATATATAGATATAAGTAGATAGTATTGGTGTGAATCTCCCGGCCTGTGTAGATGGGGCACCAGCGAGAGCTGGAGCATGCCGGCGTCGCCGCTGCCCCCCCGCGCGCCGCCGCCGCGCCCCGCGGACTAGCGCCCGCCGCGCCCCGCCCCCCACGCACCCCACACCAGCTGCGCACGCGCCGAACGTGCCCGAGGCTGTCTCATCCGCGAAAATATGCCTTCACTAATGTTATGTTATGGCGTTATCCAACAGGAGATTCAATTTATATCCCATTGTAGAACTTTCAATTAAAAGTGGCGCCTCCGGTGTGCTTTTTCAATATTGTTTATGTATCTCTCTACCTAAGATGGTTTTTTGCTTGGCACAGGATGAGTGGGATGTGTCAGTTACGCTGTTGTCGTGTGAAAATGACCTCAATGATGTTTTGGCCGTAATGTCCCTGATATCATTTGAGACCTCATTTAGGGTTTTATAACGCATTAGAAATTTAGTGAGGAATCCGAGGCAGTATTTGGCGAAGCCTCGTGCGCACGAGTCACCTGCACATGTTCATATAAACGTTCATTAATAATAATTACTATTTACGAACAAATGCTTCTAAGCGACGTATTATTGATCAAGCTAGTGTCTTTAGTACGAATTTTGTGATTTTTATAGCGAATTGAGGTGCGTTAACACTCGCCAAGAGATTGACAAGGCAAAAGCAGCTTTATGTGTTCGGGATAAAAGTGTTGTATCGCATCAAGCCCACCTAGATGTTGTTTACAAAGGCTTCTGAGCATACCGGCTCAAACCGTCTGCGTTTATAGTGTTATTACATCTTCAGTAAGCGCCGAAATAATTGGGAATATATTCAAATATTGAGGTAATTAACGTTCGGCTCGGGCTATTATGTTAAATATATACTATAAGCTAGACTTATGTGATGGTACCAACCTCATTGTTTACAACTCCTTGTTACAAAATTATAAATAAAATAAAATATCTTAAAGTAATTCAGAGACCACATTCTAAAACGTTAAGCCATGTACATTTGTGTATAGTATCGTTCGCGGACTTTTATGAATTCGAGCAGTGTAGCCTTGACAATATTCTAATACGTGTCGAATGTGAGTTAGGTGTTTAGATTTAGTGCTATCCGGACCTGCGCGATGGATTATCAATTCATTTTTACAAAATTTTGAGGTATTTCACAATTCTTACTTTAGGTCAACAAATTGTAATTTATTTATTATTATTATTTGGCATGGGTTCACCTAGTACAACAATTAATTAAATGGCATTAACAAAAAAACTTTTTAACAAAATAAAAACCGTCTTCAAAAAACTAAAAAGCCAAAAATAATCTAATCTTGAAATCTACCTTGTCTAACTAAATCAAATATTTAACTAATCTGAAGTCGGTGCCAAACAAACAGCTGAGTCGAATATTGCCGGTCTGCGCCAAAGACTATACCTACAAATTGGTCCGCGCATCTCGTTACTGAGTATACTTTTGTTATTCTTCATCGTTAGTTTATTTGGCACCGACTTCAGATTAGTTAAATATTTGATTTAGTTAGACAAGGTAGATTTCAAGATTAGATTATTTTTGGCTTTTTAGTTTTTTGAAGACGGTTTTTATTTTGTTAAAAAGTTTTTTATTTTACACTTTTTAGTGGATATATTTACTATTATTTGTCACTAAAAAGAATGTAATATCAATCTTTTTTACTGGATAATAGGTATACCAATTATAACATCATCGCGAGAAAAACATAGATTCAAAGAAATCAAGATAAAACAAAAACCACTGAATCAATCTCGCTGAATTTTAAAAAGGTATACCTTATTTTGTAAAAAAGAATAATCGAAATCGGAACATCCACGAAAAAGATTTATTTATAGCCAAAGTGCATCCCATAACAATTTCAATAAGCCCAAACACGGCTTGGATACATTGTTTTATTACAATGTTCCAGTTCCTCCTGGGTTTATCATCAGATCAGTTCGATGGTACCATATTCATCAGAACCATTTTATTAAATTTGCTTTTTCATTGTCGCTTAACGATCATAATCGAGATTATCTTGGCGCAACCCGTGAAATACGTATCACTGACATGTTCCGGTGGCCATTTGTGGTCTTCTTCATCACTTTCACTTCAGCAAATGATACTTTCTGAATGCAAATGCTTGACTTCTTGATGAAAATACCAAAATTGCTATAGGTTTGCCTATAAAATTTGAGGAGTCCTCTCAATTCCTCATGGATCCCATGATCAGAACAATTTTTTGAAAAAAATGGGACCAATCTGTAAGGATATCCTTTCATATAAAAAAATAATTTTCCAAATCGGTTCATAAATGACGGAGATCTGAGGTAACAAACATAAAAAAAAAAAAAAAAAAAAAAAAAAATACAACCGAATTGAGAACCTCCTCCTTTTTTTTGAAGTCGGTTAAAAAAGGGGAATACGATATACGATAATGGGTCGTCTTCTAGTGTATCCATTCTATCCATCAGTCGAAAGAAGTCCACTGCTGGGCATAGGCCTCTCCCATGACTTCCACACATCACGGTCCTCCGCAACTCCCATTCACCGGCTTCCAGAGCAGCATGTAATATCATCAGTCCACCTTCCTACACTACGTCTTCCTGCTCGTGGGCGCCATTCTAGAACCTTTCTGCCCCAACCGCCATCGGTTCTTCCAGCTATGTGCAACTTTGAAATTCTAATTTAAGTGTACCTTTGCTGTGTGTATCTTTGCTTATAATATGTAAGTCTATCCAACGTATCAGTACACCTAATCGAAATGCATAAGAATAAACTGTTCATTTTGAAGTGTCGGTATGAAATTCAAAATTCGCGGCTACCGCTTGCACGAGTACCCGGCGACCTTTTCAAATCGGTGGAACGTGCTTTGTATTTAGAAATCGTGACACTAAACTATTGAACGGTCTTAATACTATTGATATTTCTGTATCGTTTTCTACTGATATCTGTATTTTATTCACAGTAGTGTAGTTGTACTCATTAATTAATCCCAGGAGACTTGTGGGAACCCATTTCAGTTCAAAACAATTAAGGTCAAAAATGGTAACCAGATAACAGATAGTCCATTGCGCGCGTTCGTTACTATTGTGAAGTCAGAGATATTCCTATTTAACGATTAATGTAATCGAACAGACTCGATTGTAAATAGCGTGTATAATATTTTTTATTGTTAAGCGACGAGTAATGCAACACGATAGAGCAGTGAAAGTTATCGATGTTATTTATATGGAAACATGTACATTTATCGATTGGCTACAACCAAACGTAAGGGTTGTCTGTCTTATAAATCATGCGACTTGATATTTCGAGACGAGGATGACAAGAAAGTCTCATTTTTTCGTATAGCTGTCTTTCTCTCTTTTTGTTTTCGTTCACAAATTTATTATCGCTTGGATTGGACATTCATTTCTCGTTTCAGGTTGTTCGGTATGATGTGATTGTGACCCGTGTCTATTAGGAATATAATAAAAAAATGGCGCCCATCCATGTTTTCTCTCGCTTGCACAGACGAACTGTATTGTGCAATGGGAAAGATGTTGTACATACATTTTTTTTTTTTTTTTTATAACATAGGCAAGTATTTGATCTCAATCTCACCTGATGGTAAGTGACGATGAGATCTACGATGGAGCATACTTGCCTAGGTAGGAAGGCGGCAGTAGACCGAGACGCAACTGATCTGACCCGCCATCCATGAATGGCAACACCGAACATCATGCCGGAACACGGCTAGGCCGCTTGGCGACATGGCTTTGTTCAGTGGGTGGTGACTAGCCACGGCCGAAGCCTACCAGTAAAAAAATTTAAATTCTAATTCGTATTGGCGAAGGTGTTTTTAACTTGTATATTTCGATAAATGTACATATTTCTTGAAGGCTTAACTTCTACATTGAAACGTGTAACGAAAGTACAGTACCCGGCCGTAAAAAATACACATCGGCTTTAGAAAGAGATTGTCGACTCGAGGTGCGACAGAGACGATGCTCTACAAACCCGATGTGCAATATTCACTGCAGGGTACTGCAATGTCGTTGTGTTCAAAGCTTATATTATAATATTGTAGTGTATAATTGTACATTTTTCATTTTAATATTTTGACCAAATGTATAGATTATAAATAGCAGTTTTTGCATTCGCTTCGGCTGTATAGAAATGTTTATTCGGCGCAGTCACCTTAGCTTAATGATGTGACGGGTGCCCCCGAACCAAAGGTCGTTGATTCTATTTTCTTGAATATTGACATACTAAAATTCGATATATGAATACAGAATTCTATATTGTGGATTATAATAGAACTAATTTATTAGTCCATAAAGACATCCTTCATAAGCTTAAGCCAATTTACAATGTCATCACAAACATATTATGTCAGAACAAAATTGCTTAGTAAGGCGATTGTAAATGGATGTAAACTTCCTATGGATTTGGAGGTATACCTTGTGATCCATTTTAGTTGACCGTACGTGGCTTTACGTCATACATGTTAATACATATGGATAGTTTTTGATCAAATAATATTTGTACTTTGACGTTTCGCATTAAAAGTTTAGAACCAAACTTTTGCCAGTCTGGTTTTGAAGTAATTAGAATTTGTTACTAGCTGTTTACTTAGCAAATTGACAAGAACTATCCAATATCCAAATAGGTACCTACCGATGCTGTTTGCGGCATATATTTTGTTGGAGATGAGATAAGCACCGCGTCTTTCGCCCGACGCCGCGTCGCGATCGTTCCACGACACTTAATGACGTCAGATGCGATTTTTCTTTTCAAATTTCTTTGCCTAACACACTTTCAATAACCAGGCTCACTTCCGAACTGGTTTATTTCTTCTAATCTAAATCACAATTCAGGGCCCGGGAATCAAACCGAAGACACAAGAGCAACCCGGCATTCAAGATTACATTGTTCACTTGAATCTTGTATTTTCGCTAGTCATCTGTCATAAGGCATGACTACACTCAAGTCAAGAATTCTTGACATGAACTTTGAGAACTTTTTTTTTAGTGCGAGTATAATACTAAAACAGGATCAATGATGTTTTCTCGGCTAGTGTAGTGTGGGTGGTGGTACCTACCTGTTATATTTCGCAATTAGTGTCGCTGAATGACTCGCGCGCAGGCGCCCCCCTAGTCCGCGCTGCCCGCTCTCGTGCAACATTATAGACGTAAGAGGAGACTATATTTAAATGAATCTATTTAATAAACAACGATTCACTTGTTTTATATTATTGCAATAATTATTATTTTATTGTGTATTATACGGATCAAATTTTATTTTAAGCGTTTTATTTCGTATTGATACATTCCTGAATTCAATACAATATAGCAAAACTATAACATTAAAATGCTATTAGTAAGTTCCAAAAATAATCTTATAAACCCAATATGGCACATCTTTTTGGAACTACACCATGAAGTTATCACCTACATTGAGGTCTTACACAAGTTAAAAAAAAACTTGAGAAGTGTCAAGGGACACCCGGATGGAACGAAGTTCCTTTATTATTTATTACTAGATGCGCCCGGCGGTGTTACCCGCGATAAAAAGTATGAAAAATTAAAACATCTATCCCACGGGAACCATACATTTTACCGGGATAAAAAGTAGCCTATGTGTTATTCCAGACTATAATCTATCTCTGTGCCAAATTTCATCCAGATCCGTTCAGCCGTTCGGGCGTGAAAGAGTAACAAACATCCATCCATCCAAACTTTCACATTTATAATATTAGTATAGATGTACAAAAAATCAATAATTTGGGAAACAAAAATATATCGCCCCCGGGTGGGCTCGAACCACCAAGATTTCGGTTGACAGCCGAACGCGGTAGCCAATTGCGCCACGGTTGCACTTGTGCAAAGTCTCGAAAATACTGACCATTATGTAAATGCAAACGACAAAGATAACAATTATTTTTGTCAGCGATAGATGTCGCTAGCATGTTTTTGAACGAGGTATCGTTATGTTCATGGGTTTTATATAGTAAACTATACTTTCGTTGATAAAAATGCTTACAATTGGTCGTTACAACTTTTCTGCTAAATTTTTCGTATGAATTTTTTCCGTCTAGCCCCCTTTCGTAACGCGCGATAAGGAACTTCGTTCCAAAAAGATCTAGCATTTATCCTATTTACTTTTGTATTGGAGTTGGTTATATTGCGATTGCCATCTGCTTTCAAGGTTCAACTAGTGGGTCATCGCTAACTTCAATAGAGTATCAAAGATGTTAGATTGGCATCAAGAACCGCAACTTAACATGCCTTCCGAAGCACGTACGGACAGGTGTTTATGATTCGGTCACCCATCCAAGGACCGAACCGCGCACCGAAAATGACAATGTCTAAAACTTTGCTACAACCCGCTTTCTCGAATAAAACTATTATGTGAAACTAAAATAGCATTTATTTGGAAAATAATATATTTTGTACAATATTGTGTGTGTTGGCTAAACAACGAACACATTAATACAGAATGTGGTGTGCAATCGAAACTTTTTACAATAGGTGATAAATACGTACTGCATACAAATTACGTCACGACATTTTTTCAAAATATTGTCATTTAATTTAAAACTTTGCCGTCTTATGATCAACACTCATAATTCCAGGATGTAGGGCCGCGTATTACATTTTGTAGCGCTGTTACGATATAATTAGTTCATAGCTTAATTGAAGAATGTAATAAACTAACGGCGAATAATGTTTCTCTCAATAAATATGGGTATTGTGCCCTACAAATTTAATGGTGGATACAGGCCAAAGGAACTAAGGCATTCGCAGATGCGTCCGTTGTGTCTACATCTACGTCAACCAGACTGAGATGCGCCAGCAAAGATCGCGGTAACATTAATTAACGCTGCAATGGTTTGTAAAACATTAAAAACTATCCAGTTAGAACTATAATATGTTAAGTGGCCACTACACTCGTGTCAAGAATCCTTGGCAAGAATTGAATTGCAAGAACTTCGAGAACTCTTAGCACAATGTGTACCCAGACTTATTCTCGGCTTTTCTTTGGCCTTAATCGTTCAGATTTAAACGCTAGGTTGCCAATATCTACATAGCAATAAATTACTTACAATACTTTTACAATTCTCTTTGGTACAATAATACGCGATCACAATAACAATCCTTAAAAACATACTAATAAATAATAGAATTGAATAACATTTAAATTTTGGTAGAAAATACAATTTGGAGGTTAAAATTTAATTTTACAATTTGAAAATAATAATAACAATTGTAACAAATAAGGACTCGAACACATTCAAGCGAAATTAAAAAAAAAACAACACTAAGGCCACTTTAGGAGTAATTCTTAAATTATATAAGGTGTCTTATTTCCATTTTCACATAATTATTAAGCGTACTAAAGTACATAGACACGTAATAATATAATGTTGTATTTGAATTAACTTTAATTGCAAAACATTTTGCCATAATTAAAAAAATATTGCTCATGTAATCATAAATATTGCTATTAATGTACCGGTCAAGGAATAGCGCCTTGTGTTTATAGAACTAGTCTTACACCTAACTATAGTCTATAATAAATAAATCAACAAAATAAAAGCGAATCATATCGCGTTTTTAATACGACACAGCGAATTTTAACAGCCTTAATTCAAACATGGTAAATTTACCATCGACCTCTGACTAGTAACACTTCAGAGGGCCCGTTACGCATCTCAGCCAAGAGGTGATCGAACCAACGCAGTTACAGCTAGGGTTGCCAACGTTTTTTATAGAAGATAAAGTATTTTTAGAATTAATAGACTCTATAACTCTAGAAATATATGTATGTTGAAGATGACATATATTTGGTCAGAAAGCATCATGTCTAAAACTTTGTTGAAGTGATTCGTTTCTACATAATAAAATAATTTATGCAAATATGGAAAGGTCTATAAGGTACTATCATTTTCAACTATAGCTGTTCCGGCGAGCTTCGTACAGCCTATTATCTTTTTTTTGGGGATTTTTTCCCTTGTTATAATAGTTATTCTGAGATACGTAACAGCCCCTCAAGACGTAAAAGGGCATTTACTTCTTCGGTCCATCCCTTAGAGCGATCAAGCTTTATAAGACGTAATTTATCTCGTCGCTACACAAGATTATTTTGGTACTCATTCAATTGTCCACAAACTATGGCACTCAAAGGCATTGCCATTTCATATTTATATTCTATTTATTTATAACATAGAAATATGCAAATGTGCCTTATTAATATTATATTTGACAAGCTGTGTTAACATTCCTGAAACAATTTCAGTAATGGATTACTTACTACATGAAATTGAGCGCTTCAAGATGAATTTCATGATTGACTAGTATTTGAACTAGAGAAGTTTCAAGATATGTTGCTCGCTTGTGAGATTTTTAAACAATAAAAATTACATGTTAAACCTTATGTATCTATGGTAGTCGTGCTATGTTTCATGGCATGGCTGGCAAATGACAGGAATAAATAAATAAAATCAAGTAAAAAAAAATATATTCGGATTTGCGCCGTCGAATACAAAAGGCGGAACATTGAATATAATATTTTGTGCATTGTATCAGACAATGATTGTGTTATCGGTCCATATACGAGGCACAACATTGTTTATTTCATTCATATTGTTTAATTCAAATCCAAACTCTAATTAAATAATTATAACTTAAACTAAATTCGGTAGTATCCGTGGTAATTGATTTCTTATATTTACGCGAATACTACACATACACCGTGGTAATATTTTTTTATCCGGTCATTTTCCCGTCATAGTGTTGTCTTCTTCTTATTTATTTATGTTGGTGATTGGCTACAAAATAGTACAATTTTTGCCAGTGTCGAGTATTTCTTGATAATTGTTATAAAATTAGAATCAATCATCAAGGGTACCCTTGATGATAATAATGATGTTGATGAAATGAATCCCCTACCCTTATCAGTAAAGCTGTGGTTACTTTACTAAAAAAATACCGGACTCATTGGGAAAACTTGAAAAGTGAATTTTCATAATATTATTTCAATTACCTGCACTCGTACACGTTTATGAAAACGTATATTACACATTATTTATCTTTTTTTTTGGAAAATAAAACAATATTAACAACTTCATGTTTCAACTTCCCGCCAAAAAGTCCATAGTGTTATTCTGTATCCTTACGTACGCTTTAGCCTCTCATGTCGTCGTTCATCTCACAGATGTCGCTGGCTGCTTCTGTGTCTATGATGAACGGATCATTCGTGATTTAGTTGAACTGTAGTAATTCTGAAACATAAATATCTTATATAGAAGGCCTGTTTTACGAATGACATCTTATTAGACAAATGGCCCGTAAAGATTTTATCAAATAAGCAGGGGAAAACACACAAAAATCTTAACCCTATGTTAAACAGCCACAGATCGGTCGTTTGTAGAGGGCTTAGAGCTTACATACAGGAGAGCGTTCTGTATTTGTACCTATTTATTGTTTTCGTTGCGCCCGCGCAAACAGTTGTGGGTCCGCTTAAAAACAGAACTCTAGTCTGTTTGTTGACTTAAGGATTGCTGTTATCTAGTGTGTCAACGTTACCTAAATATTTAGTGGGGCCGGCCCCCCTTGCCGGCTCGCTGCGGGCTGCCGGGCGCGGAGGACGCGAGCCCGGCGTACTCCAGCGCCGCCAGCGCCTTGTCCGACGGACTCCGCTTCAGGTAGTCTGATATGTGCTGCACTATCAGATCAATGGCCACTGGAACATGGTAAACATTGCTACTTAGAATTTATTTGAAACCAACCTTCCGCCGATACAGCCATTATACCAAAACACTTGAATATCCAACTAAGGTTATCGATTGAGATATAAACATTAGGTATTCTTCTAAAATCCAATCAAGTGAGAACGCCAGTATTAAAATATGGGTTGTCTAACTATGTAACCGTATAAGCACGATTCTATTGCATAGATAAGTAGGTACCATGAGATCGGTAAAGTTGATCACATTCACAAGCGTAGAAACAGCTCAACGGCAGAACAGTCGCTTACAACAAGAGTTCCAGATTTCAAACCCAGTTCGATTCTCATCCCAACGAAAATTATATAAAAAGACTGGAATTTAATAATCGAATACTTTAGTATGAAAGAAAAAAAAACTGTGGATTACATTACTGACTTTAACTATCATATAATTTAAGACTTACCTATTACGATATTATTTATATTAACTAGGTAAGTTATTTTTTAGAATCGTTTTTAATTTGCGCCAGAAGTCACTGATCAATTAGCCTTTAAAAATTAACTAACTGGAGAAGTACATTAATTTATGGCCAAAAGTGACTGATTATACCTTAAACGATGATTTTCAAATTAGTAAATTATTCATTAAATAGCTGTTTTGAGTCTAATTATGAGTTCATTAAGTATATTCAGGATGTTTCTGTGATGGGTTAGTTTTAATGAAATAACTTATCACAGGTTTTGAAAGAGTGAACCAGGGACTTCTGACGCTGCATATGCCTACATAATTTTATGTTGTTTGTAGAAAGTAAAACATGTCTCAGTTTTGATCACACTTTATTTTTTAAAATTATACATAAATTGATTTAATACAATAAGTAGCTTTAAATCGAAAATTAGTATACACTGGCAATCCTACGTACTTCGTTTGTGCAAATATATTTTTGTTAAACACTTATTCATTCGCGAATCACGCGTTTTTTCAGAAATTAACCTTTAGCTCCGCCAACGACCGAAACGAGCCAATTTGCAATATATTTACCGGACCTAAGCTTAACAAATAAAAGTATAAGATTATGCTTCAATTGAAAACAAACATTCGATAGTTTAAAACTAGATATACATAAATGCTATGTAAAATGCGGAAGCTCTGTACATAATATTGTGCAAATCCAAATGTATTAGGTACAAACATATGCGGGACACATATGAGTTTACTCGGGACATATTGGTTGCGTTGGGATTGACCAGGGACAAGCAAAAAGCTGGCATCGTCGCCGTGCGAGTAACAATTTTTATACAATAATTATTGGAAACAAGTATCTGACCCTGATCGTCTACATGACCTTCATCACTATCTTTTAACGTATCTACATCCAATATTTAAAAAAACAAAGTAACCACTAGCGCCAAAACAATTTATAAGATAATCTTGGCAAGTTATGCTTGCCTTTTTTTTATTGGTCTGAGGTGGGCCGACGCCCACCCTTGCCAAATCACGACCACGACCACCCCTGGATATACTATTACTAATGACCGGTTAACACAATTCACGTTGGCAAGTAACGAGCCAACTTGGAAGTCAAATGCAAACGAGGCATAAAGTATTGTAAACTTAGGTGTGGTAGAAAAAAAAATACAATAGATACTATTTCAAGTAGTTGTATAGTCTAATGGGTACATTTACCAGACCCACCACTTTATCCGTTTTATTCCCGAGATGCTGAGCAGTGCGGAAGACCCTCCCCTCCGCACCGCACAGTTACCTCTGGACTCGTTATGCGAAAATAATGGGACAACTGCGCGTTAAAAATTAGCAATATTTAAAAATATCTTACAACGTACTCTGCTATACATAAATACACTCTATGCTAACTTACAATACTAGGATATTTTTCTTAATCTCGAAACTAGGTTGGGATCAACTACCCACTAAGCAGTAGTGGCTTTACGGTGACGCGAATACCGTCTTCTTGGATACTGGCTTCTTGGGCCCATGGTTTGAGTTTGATTGTTCAAACCTGTACAGATAAGCAGGTAGCACTCCATCATTGTGCTTTAGAAGTGGATCCAACCCAAGTCTTAAGATACCTTTATTTAAACTAGAATAATTTTCTTACGGCAATAAAGCAACGAATTTTTTTTATAATTGATTATTTTTATAATTTTTTTTTTCTCATTGGGTTTTCACTACGTTTTATCACATTCAATCATTGGAATTTGATGCGTCGTCTATCTCTTATTGATAATTTTATTAAGAACATATTATTGAAATTAATAACCAAAACAAGAAGTCCTCGAATTGTGTGTCAGGATGTTACATCTTCGTAGTACAGACAACAATTAATTGTATTTTTGAAAAATAAAACTCCAATCAACTTTTGTATCTATGGTCTCTGCAATGAGTTAAGTCACTTGACACACATTGAACGCCTATATGACTATTAACAAAATGCATTGCCATGGCAACAAGCGCGATGTTACGTTAACACTTATTAATAAACATCGTAAAGATAATAATTATTTAAGATTTGGCACTTGTGCCTTTATATTTAAATGTTATACTTGCAAGTCAATCTGATCAAGAAAATACTAATGACATTAACGACATCAGTATTGGCAGTATAGATTAATTCCTTCGCCTGTCCTACTGGGCAAATTACTACTATAAACATCGTTCAAATGTGTCCCAAGTGTAGTGAAATAACAGAATTAGATACTAAGGAACAGACGACGATTTCATAATGTTTAAAAATGATACATCTACACTTACTACATAATGATCTGATGTATGCGAGATATCCAAGTCTTTGATTCTTATCAGTCTGTATCTTAAAATGGACAAAGTGGGTAAGAATTTCAAATTATAAAATAGCTGTCCTACATCATAGTGTCCGACAAACACACAATATAATATATCTTAATATATATAAATTACGTGTCACGGTGTTTGTCCGCTATGGACTCCCTAAACTACTAAACCGATTTTAATAAAATTTTGCACACTGTGTGCAGTTTTATCCAACTTGAAAGACAGGATAGTTTATATCTCAATTTATTTGATATGGCAAAACAACGTTTGCTGAGTCAGCTAGATCCGATACAATACCATAAGGTTTGTAAAAACCGCTACTTTTACTAACTTTATGGTGTTGTATCGCTTTAGGTATTTTTAAGCAAACTTAATACATCGAGACATCCAATGCAGAATACTAATATCGCAAAACACAAAATTACATCGTAAAGATGTCCAAATTTTTCGTAAAAAAATTAAAACCATTGACATTTTGAATTTCGCGCCCTGAACCTGAGCTTCCACCTCAACATCAACGAATATCATTAAGTAATATCGATAATAAACAGTCACTTAGATAAAATATATATACTTTGTTTTAGAACTTATATTAGATATACAAAAAAAAAAACCGCTCAAGTGCCAGATCGCGCAACTCAGTTTAGAAGTGCACAATAACAGACCAATTTATACAATTTTATATGTTTGTACACATATAATGTACCTTCTCCCTTCGACGCCAACATAGATGATGGTATTTACCAATCTGGTCGGACCAAGCTTCTGTATACCATGTATGTACATACAGAAGGTACCGCCCCCTGATAACGTAACTTGCAATACCCTAGCGATAGCAATAATCTCGCAATATTTGTTTTCAAATCGTAAATTCGTAAAACGTAGCGCTGCAACGTAATACAAATCGGCGATACAAATTTAAAAGCAAATATATGCATTCATTTTACACCCTGTTTCACTTATAAGTAACGGTAGCAAGATGTCGCCAAAATATATAATTTGTCCATATAATATATTATTATGAGTGTATGGTTTTTGTCGAAAACAATATAATTCACTTAGTCTACATGCTTGGATAAGCGTCAGCCTTATAATAATAGTAATAGTGGACTAAACTAAACCAAATAGGTACATAAATATATTGGAGGACTCATATCTTTTGGGGTACACGAGAAACGGATCAAAACATTATAACATTCGAAGAGTGACACTTATTTTAGACATTATAATTACTCTAATAAGGTTATTTTTTCAGGGACCGTCAACCTGAACGGTTCGGAACACAGAAAATGAAAAAAATATAGACGATATACGGCTAAGAACAATGTTCAACAAACAACTATGCCGATTTGCATAGTAAGCGCATGTTACGAACACAAACCTTGCCAATTGCATTCAGATTAAACACGAAGCCTTAAAACTGAACGCAAAGCAATCAAGCAAGATTTGGATAGTCTGAACTCGGTATGATTTTATGGCTTAAACAATTTGTAAGCGGCATTCTGTCTATTTTTTTTTCTTATTCTCTGATTTAGCTATTATAACAAATCTTTGTTACTAGTGCGATCGAGAGATGCGACAACTGTAACCCTGACGTTGCTTTTTTATGTCCGAATGATAGAGGGCGCTATTACCATTTCTCATGTTTAGCAAGATCACTGGGTCTGTAGACATTGACAAGTTCGCGAGTGCATCTGACACGCCTTGTGTCGCCATTATACGACTATATGACCAAGGAACTGACCGAATTACATTTAATCCTAACATAAGATTATTAAAAAAACACATTTTGAATATAGAAAAGCCGGTGTGGCCGTAACATAAATGCTTAAAAATTTTACAACAAAAACGACCCAAAACATCATAATATAGACGTTTTATCAAATCATAATTTGGCGTTCAAAATCTGTAATCACCAAACAAAATGAAATAATACTGCGGCCTACCATAGTTCCGAAAGTCATAAAGTCACAAACGGCCCGCCCTCGGCGTTCGACCTCGACTATCGACTCAGCGTGTCTTCCGAACTGCCCGACAACCTCCTTCCATTCGGCTCGTCGACCTCCTGGTGGACCCCGTTGCATCCGTTCACGATCTTCGGGGTACCCCTCTTCTTGTACATAATATCCCATATATGATGCACAATTAGGTCAATAGCCACTGCAACAACGGAAATACGACTTTATTGCAATGAACATAAATGTTCTATTTGCAGCTACATAAGAACATAGCCGCTGCAAGATTATTTGTTTTGTGTACTTTTAATTTGTAACGTGGAAGTGAGACCTCGTTGCAGTGGCTATGACCTTGTGTCACTTACCTTGGACGATAGTTTTTATGCACTTTGATTAAAATAAAATACAATTGTATTTCCGCCAAAAATGAAAAGCTATTTAAAATAGCTGTGACGACAAATCAGCATCTCAACCAGAACTTGCATATGTTGCCATACATATGATAGTTCTAAATTCTGCCTTTGAAAAATGTACCGTAATCCATTTACATATAAGATCCGATTTTAAATTGACATCATAGGTAGGCAATAAATATTAACTTCTGACGCAGATAGTGCCAATGACGGCCAAAGATAACATCAACAGTAAACGTTGCACATTCTCAAATTATAATTAATAGCAATAACAGTAATAATATGACGAAGCAACGCTGTATAGGGCAGAAGAATAACCCCCGAATTTATAGACGTTCTATAACTTTATCAAACGTCTTATAGTACTGTGCAAAGCAAACCTCTTGTGCGCAGTACTATATGACGCTTGATGAAGTTATAATACGTCTAAAAAATTGAGGGTAAATATAGAATAACTGCAGAAATTTAAAGAAATAAAAAAAAAATATAATGGCATTACAACATATTACCAGACGAAAAGTGCCTTGTAATACAATTATAAAACGACAAAAACTTTCTATAAATTCGAGGATAAGAATGGATAAACAACTCTCACCCAGATTATCAGCTCCTCTGGGTATGATGACGTCGGCAAACTTTTTCGTCTGCAAAGAGCAAAAAATGACGTTATAAAAAAATCTAAGTATGGCGTAACATTTATAACGAAATTCACAGCTTTTACGATGTTCATAATCTCATACTTAGAACCAAACAGACTACTCCGAGGCTCTACAATGCCATATTCGAACCTTTTTTGGAATCCATAGTTTTAATGTTGGCCAGTCAAACATTCGCACTTATTATTTCCCATTGGACGTCCCCTGCTGGACATATGCTTCCCCCGATGACTTTCACTGTCCTTCTCACGCAACCACTGGATTCAGAACCGCCCACTGTCATTTCAATTTTGAAATTCTTAGAACTATGTTGATTACTCCAGGTCTATATTATTTTTAGGTGGATTTGTTGAGTGCATTTTGAAATCAGCCTAATTTTAATTTTAATTTCAGTTAGTAAGTAATTGAATGTTAAAATATTTCCGACATTTATTAAATAATTAGCTTTCAGGTGCAAATAATTCTAACCTATTATTTAGTGCCTACCAAAATGTTATTACCTGAAGAGCCAGTTGCATGTCAAAAAGGTAAACTATGGGAGAGATTAGGCAACTCACCGGCAGGCAGAACTCCTCAAAAGCAGGCTTCACGAAGTTCATGTACTGGTTCAGCACCTGTTCCAGATCCCTGCCACGCTCCATTATGTCGCGGGGCACTGGAATAACAGTCACACTTTTATATTCCAAAGCATTCATTTTACTTTCTCTTGCGAGTTTTAGATTTGTGCAGAGAATCTTCATCTTTGTTCTAGAATATTTCAATATTGGTTGTGCGCCATCTATCGCAGCAAACGGTAACTTTTTTCTTTCAGCTCGGCCTCGACTTGTAACGTGATTAATCCAACAATTGGTTTTTATAAGTATTCTGAGCTATGTATTAAGTTTAACTGAAAAACATTTAAATACTGTTGAATGTATTTTGTACAGAGGCTGTGCTCTGTTGATATAACATGATCGCAAAACGAGAATCTAGAATATAGCGTGTAGAAGTGGTACCTCGCCTCGCAAGCCTGGTGTCTGAGTCGGTGTCGACGAACAGCTTCATGTGGAACAGCTCCCGCACCTCCGGGAAGTAGAACACGAGGATGCCCTCTATCAACACTACATCAGCTGGGTAGATAGTGTGCGAGCGATTTGGGCTGTTAATGGGATGGTTTTTATTTATCTACTAGCTGTACCCCGCATACAATTCAATACAACAGACAGATACAGGATGTATGCACAACTACTCAATGTTTCATTGCAACAACGCATTTGGGAACACAACATAACATTCATAATTATATAGCGATAATATTTTTATGTGTAGAGATTTTTTACTATAATGCGAGTGCTTTAGATTAATTACATCCTCATAGGTTTATATTAAAGATCTGCTGACAAGTTATTGTACTGAATAACTACTATTAAATTTTACTTAATAATCTTAATATTGTGGTACATTGAAACTTTTAGATAACATAGATATTAAAATCTAGATTGGTCAATTTCACCTGAATGACCACAGGCAGATTCTAAATAAAGAGATGTAAGCATGTCTAACAATGACACATAATATAAACCATAAGGATGAAGAGGTACATAAAGAGTAGAAGAATGAATGGCCCCACTTACCTTATAGAATTTGTAATATAATCATACTCAGGCACATCAACCTTCTTCCCAGCGAGGATATCTTTGAGTATCGCCAGCAGTTTTTTATCATCAAATGCATCTGGATGGTCAAAGTTGAACTGCCCTCGTTCAGCCCGCAGCCTCTCGGAGGGCGACAGGGTGCGGTAGAAGGAGTCCTGACTGATGCAGACCACACGCCTCTCTATCTGCTCCTTCTGTTGCTGTCCTAGTTTCTCCATAATACGCTGGCATACTGTTGACTGGTAATGAAAATTTTGCCATCAGAGTAAGAAAATTTGATGTGATGCCTGTAACATCGGTTTTTACTCGTTACACGCACCTATTGTGCATTCCAAATTATTAAATACATTTTTGACGTTTTATTGGATTTTTTAAATTGTTTCACACTTTTAGTTCGGAATTTAGTCAATTGAGGAGTTTTCGTTTCTGTGTATTGATTGCTCTATGGTCATCTTTTGACAGCTGTCAATGTCAGATTTGACGTGACGGTTGACTTTCGAACAAGGTAGAAATTTTTCTTCACTTTCCTACCGAGCCCCGCAAGTGACAATGAATTCTTTCTTCTCATATGAAATATTTTCAAAAAGTTTAATAATTTTATTAAGTTCAAGTTTCTCAGAAGGAGAAAGTTCAATAGCAGAAGTAACTGTGCAAACTTGCAAGTCGTTATCTTTAACAAGAGTAATATTTTTCCATAAGTCTTTAGCAAGATCAAATTTTAACCAAAAATCAAAACCCAAAATAATCGAAGGTTTAAACGAAGGTATTATCAAAAATCTAATAATTTTAGTACAGTCATCGCAAGTAACTGGTAATTCAATTTGTCCAACAACTCTTTGCGAAGAACCATCGGCAGTATAAGCAGAACTAGAAATAGGTTTCATTTTATAACCAAGATGCAAAAATTTTAAGTGACTATCAGAACCTAATACACAACTAGTAGAACCACTGTCCAACAACCCTGAAAAAATATTGTTTCCAACAGAAAATTTGACATAAGGTCTAGAATCCTTGTTTTTAACAAATAGAATAGGTGCTGCCCTATAATTAGTGAAAAATATTTTTAAATAATCTAACCAATCTGAAAATTCTTTTTTATTAGTAAGGTCATCAGGTGCGTAACTAACCGTAACGTGTATGTTTATGCTGGCCAGTCCCTACAGATGCCTAGATTCTAGTAAACTTGAGTGCTATAATAGCGGCAGAGACACTTATTTCTTTTTTTTTATCAGTAATGGTAATGTCACATCTATTACTTAATTTGGAGTGGCAGTCTTACATCTACTGCTTTGCCAGCAGTAGCCATGTCACATCTACAATGTTAAATCTTATTCATAGATTTGTTCCGATGTAGATCACATCAGTAGAGTATATTAAAATACAGAGACAATGTTAGGTATACAAATAAAACATGTCCTTGCAGATTGGGAAATTTTCAGGCTAAAAGTTTAAGAAAAGCTATTTAATCAAGTTGTTAGTTATAACAACTTGATTAAATAGCTTGGGAGCTAACAAATAAATTTCACATGCAACACTTGTAATGTAGAATTATTATTTTTAAAAGTATTATGCTCAAATATTTTTACACATAGAAAAATCATTAATGTGCATAAGGTTCAATACCTGTAGTATGTATAGTTTAAGAGTCTAAGGGTGATTTATTCATCCATCCATCATAGATGGAATCATATGTCTAAATTGCTATCATACAAATATTTTATCCTAGATATAAGTAAGTATAATAATATTCCCTGATAACTCCATCGATCCTTAAAGTGATCCTGCCAATATAACATAGTATTATATTCTCTTTGGTGTCGCTATCGCTAACGGATGTTTATTTTTCATTGGCCGTGTACCAATAATGTACTACAATGAGGTTGGCAAAGAGGTTATATCAAAACAAACCTATTTATTTTATTTTTGTTCCACCCTATCATTCTCAAATGATAATAATTAACATATGCAATATGTGTACAGTTACGTCATATTCATCTCAGTTGAGAAAATCAATAAATTCGAAACATAACATTAGGTTATGTACTTACCTTCCCGCTAGCCGTACCGCCGGCTACACCGATCAAGAACGGAGTTTTGCTCTCAAAGCCGTTTGTTGTGCTATAATCTGCAGATTTTTCTGCCATTTTATATGTGTGGATAAACCTAAAAGATATTTTTAAAGCTAAAACTCCGCGATACGCACTTACACGACACTTCTGCACAAAGGCTGACATTGACATTTGCGTTGCGAAATTGCAAAAATAAATAAATTAATACTTCGTTCAGAAAACCTGAATCTTTGCGTGAGCCACAAATTATAAAACTTCTTTATCGGTAGATAAAACCCAGTTTTGCAGCTTATGACCTTGACCGATTGAGTGATAATGATAAAAATAAATAAGGTTTAGGTCCACTTGAACTATGTTGACTCAAAGAATAGAGTAGGTATTACTGAAGAGGGTTAAAAATGATTACAAAACGTACTATATAAAAATTTATTACAAGGTTATTTTATTAAACTTCTTCAAACGGAATGTGACTTGTGACAGTATTTTAACAAAATACTCCAATGACCTATAACATTTTTAAAAGCATTCACATTTTCAACCAATACTGCACACATCAAAATATAAAAAAAGAAAGATATTCGAGTATAACAGATCTTAAGCTTTCTAGTTTCTCAGTTTCTTGTCAGCCTGTCTGAGGGATGTGGCCATCTCGAGCTGTTTGACCCTGAGACGGGCCCAGACGAGATAGTCCTGCAGGCCTATGATCTGAGCGGCCATGAGGGCAGCACTGTCGGGGTAGATCACCGTAGCACAGCCGAGCCCGGACGGCACGGAGAGGGAAGACCAGATGTCCTGGAAATTAAAATTACGTTAGAGCATTTTATAACGCTACTAATGTACATACCCTAACTAATATAATATTAATAAATATTACCCGACAAACACACTAGGTAATCGCAAGGTCCCAACCATTGGACAACTTTTGTATTATGGGTACCTTACCTACCCAATAAGTGGACTGGAGGCGATCGTAACACATAGAAACAAAGTGCATTGCGAATAGACCATTTTGAACCTTATCACTCAATACAGTGATACACTTATATTTACGCGAACACTAAACATTGACATAAAGCTTATTATAAGGATTTTATCGTGACCACGGTTGCTGTAAAGCAGTCGAAACGTCGGGAACGTAAAAACAATATAAACGCGATAAAATTAGCAATATCAGTTTTATTTCAATACTTACGCATAAACCACTAGCCCAAGCATGCGTCATTAAGTCAGTTAACCAATGTCTGGCCTTTGAACAACAGCAGCAGAAGACCAGAAGGTAATGTATCAAGCTCATTTTCATCACCAATTCCCCACCAAAAAGACGGAGAAGATGAATTACCTGAACAAGCTTGTCACTTGGCGGCGGGCAGTTGATGACCGGGTAAGACGTGTTTCCGGACAACACTGGTCCAAGCCCGTTGGAGCGTCCAGCAACAGCGATGAAGACCAGCGCCCCGTGCGTGTCTTCGTAATGCTGCATGATGCGGAGGGTCTCCTCCGTGGCCTTGTGGGCGGAGGTCACGCGGAGGTCCACGTCGAGACCAAGGTCGCGAGCCGCTAAACGAAAAGGAGTCTTAATATATTGGTGAACGCATTCTTGGTGAAGTGAACCAATGAAAAAAACGAGAATGAAAAGAATTTAAGATTCAATCACGCTTAGCTGCATGCCTCATTTACACCATATATTTTGCGCAATATACTGCGGCGCAATCAAGTGTGCGTTAAGCTTAGAGGAGGAGAGATATTAATAGGAATGTACTTGTTTAGAATCTGATGGCGGTGATGGCGTTGAGACTAATGGGGGCAACGCCCCCCATATTGTTTGTATGGCAGACAGACGGGGCATTTAATAAGTACTGGATGAATCTACTTATTTTTTGTTGAGAACGATTTTTATGGAAGTTAAGTGGATCGGATCCCGTATCCGCGACAGTTTTGGAACAATGTGTTTGTGCCTACCTTTAGCGATCTTTTGACAGTGCTCCTGGTCGGCGGGCGAGCCCATGAAGACAACCACCTTGTGGTGGGCGGTTGGCTTCAGGAAGTCCAGCTGGTCCTTCACCCAGCCGAAGTTGCGCTTGACCGTGTCCAGGTCCGCGGCCGTCACTGTTGTTAAGTTCCTGTACACCTAGGTTGATAACATTATATAGGTTATTAAATAGTTATAGCCAAGTTGGTCGAACTCATCCTTTGGAAGCAAGTTGTTTAGGTTCCAACTCCGTTTCGCCCGTATGGGATGTGCGAATCTTGTATTGGGCCTCTGTCGTCTTATCATGAGCAATCTTCATCAAATATTTACCTGCTTGTCCACCATCAGCCTCTTGTCCCCGGAGGGCCAGAGTCTCCACGAGTCGGAGTCGATTACGTCAGCCAAGAGAATGTTACCTGAAAATGAATTAAGGAGATGATAAATGTTTTGATTACCGGACCGGCAGAAGCCTGAAAAGTTCTTAACTTACCGTTAGTGTCAACTCCGAACTCGATCTTCATGTCGATGAGCGCGCAGTCGCGGAGAGCCCACGCCTTCTCCAAGATTTCAAACACCAGTATTGTAGCTTTCCTCATATAGTCCACTTCATCCTGACCTGTTCAGGACATAAGTACAAGAAATGTTTATTCGTACCCCAAAATTGTTCTACAATTGAAGTGAATTAGCATAACAATGTATTTTTTAGAAGTACAAACTAACTACAAACAAACACTTTCTATATATTTCAGATCTCAGAGAATCTGAATTGGACCAGCTACCCACGTGGCATAACATTAAGACCCTTTGTAATGTTGGTGATCACTCTTTTCAACTCCCTGCAGGAATTTCAGAAATTCCAAATGATTGAATTTGTTAGAATCATCCACTTATCGCCTAAATTTATGAGATAAAATCAAGTGGTAGGTTATTGACCCTATTGCAGCGAACATGCGGTCCCTATTAGATACACAACCCATAGTGGTCTCACCATTTACTTCATCCATACCCATAATAATGGCATGGGTATGGTGTTATTCCACGAATTAAAGAAGTTACTTCGACCATAAAAACGCCAAACACCTTTTCTAAAATATCCACAATATGTCAAAATTAAGTATATGGCTGACAAAATATTAATATGGCCGACTCCAAAATATTTGGTTGACAAAAAAAATGGTCTTAAAAGTGAAAGTGAAAAAAATTCGATACGAATTGAAGGGAACTATTTACAAAAGTTTCTGCCACCCAAACTCACCAATAGCAAGTCCATTGATCTTGAAGTTGGCCGACACGATCTGTTCTTCGGACCATTGCGGGTCATGATTCGCGTCATCCTTGAAGAAGGTCTCCTGTTTCGGCGGGGTGAAGCGGAACCCTTCGGGCACACCTGGGTTCCTCTTCAGGAACGACCCGGTGGCGAGCCGGCGGGTCACCCATTCTATGGGGATCATGTCGCATTTCTTTGACACGAAGGCTGTGGCTGACGCGAGTTTTACAAAAGCTGTTTTGACGCCTGAAAAAAGGAGATTACGATTCGGGATTAAGTTATATCAAGGTAATAGTTCCGTAATATATAGTTCCGTATCGTCGAGTTCTTCCTTTAAGAATTCTAGCTCGTTGATAAACTCGGACCCACTATTCTACAGAAGAAAGCCCAAAGTGTATTTAGGGATACTTATCTACTGCGCTTTTCTTTATCAGGGCTATGATTTATTTTTCAGGGATCTATTGCTTGACCAAGCAATAGTTAAAAAATACTGGTACAAATACAACCGAATTGAGAACCTCTTCCTTTTTGAAGTCGGTTAAAAAGGAGAAGTCGGTTGCCACTGAAGTATTTTAATGACTAGGCCCGCCACACACTACCACCACTGCTACTCATGTAAGCCAGGATCTACAGTTGTGTCCCATGATGACACCGAGGTATTATATGGAGGTAGGGGTATTTTAATGAGTGAACATTTATGTTAACAAATAAGGCATGATATCCTCTTCCTCAGTGCGTCACTTGTAAGGGATCTGGCGTAAAATATTATCAACCTAGGTCCATAAGGTTATAAGACCAAACTTGGCGACCATATTAAATTATTGCGACGCAGATAATGTCAAGTGCGTCACGTTTGAAGAAGATTAGATGTCCATCGAGACCGTTCCAACGTATTATTCTTATTACGTTATCGCGTTTATTTTATGTTTTTACGTTCCCGACGTTTCGGCTGTTTTACAGCAATCATGGTCACGGGAGGACTGAGGCAGTTGAAGACCTAGTGTCATAGTTTGTACCGGGGTACCCTCATATTTAGTTGTTGCATGCGGACCGATCTACGCAGAAAGTGCTCACAGTGTCGTGAGGTCTTGCAATGGTGGTTGGTTTTGGATGTAGTTATATTTAATTACTGGATCCCAAGTCAGTGGTAGCACCCAGCCAACTTCCGTATTTAAATTAGGATGTTGTTTTTTTAAATTTCGGAACGTAAAAACATAAAATAAACGCGATAAAATCCGAAAATATAGTTTTATTTCAACCTTATTTGTTCCCTAATACAAATAAAAAAACAAGCTCATTACATTATCAATAATAATAAATGTAGACAGCTTTAACAATAACACGTATCATGCAATAATATGACCTCAAATGTAGGCAATATTTCATAACTATTACAGTAATTTATTTATAAAGATTATCTAGCTGTTGTTGGAGGGGTCAACGGGATCATAATGTAACGGGATCAAGAATATACACAGATGTACCTACTACGTAGAAGTATGTACTTGTATATAATATATTATATTAATAATAATATCGTCAAACGAACACACCAACTACACGGTCCACTAAGCAACACTTGTGTACTCAACATAAGGAATAATGTTTTCTTTTTATAAGAAAGATTATTATGCGATTATTAAAACAAACAAATCATTGGTATGCCAAGTTTTTTTTTAAAATTAGGTTGTTACCTATAAAGCTGTAGTTACACGCCCGACAAGTTCACGGAGCCGTTGACCATACTTTCACCAGATAATAATACTTACATAAGTAAGAAGTTATTGTTATCATCAGCCTCATTATGAATATTATTTAATGTCATGTCATTTATACGAATAATAAAAATGTTACTGATCGCTCTCTGTACATGGACGATATGTAAGAAAAACTGTTTTTGGCGGCCTTTATTACCGCAATAGAACCCAAAACAATGATTGTTAGATTTTTTGTTTGTTGGTCTATGCGTTTGTGCGCGCTAATCTCAGAAACGGCTTAACCGATTTGGGTACGGTTTTCACTAGTATATTATGGTAAGCTTCATTTATAATGTTGTTTGTTTTATTTCAAACGGTTCATAATTTTAAAAAAAACTATTTCAAGATCACATCGACCATTTGTTCAATAAAAATACTATGAAATAACTGTTTAGTTGAATTGGCTGAAACGTTAGAAAACCCAATGCAACCGATGTCGCGAGCAGCAGCTATAAGAAATAATGTGTGTGGTCGTTTTTGAAAGCACCAAATACCCCTAAAATACTAAACCCAACCGATACAAACGTTATCGGTCATGCAACGCCCTTTAAGTATTGGTCGCATCACACAAAATGAGAAAAGATGGCGGCTCTACGCACGCCCCGTATTCATACGAAGAGTAATGCACAGAGTCGACATCTTCGCTCATTTTATTTGATACGACCTGCACGCTTCTGTTAAGTCGATCTATGGACTAGTCAGTGGGGCGACCACAGATCACTGTGGGGGGCGACCTAGCCACCAACAAATTGGTCCGACTAGCCAACTTGCCTCTTGACATCCCAATTTGTAGGGGCTCTAGACATTGGTAGCGTGTTACAGTCGTTCGTAAATAATCTACACATATAAATAAAATTGGAGTGTCTGTTTGTAATATTAAAATAACCGCTTTTTACCAAGTGCATTTGGATGTATACACGTTACCTATACCGAAACAACAATTTTTACAATTTTTGTCTGTCTGTCTGTTTGTTCCGGCTAATCTCTGAAATGGCTGGACCGATTTTGACGGGACTTTCACTGGCAGATAGCTGATATAACAAGGAGGTACTTAGGCTACTTTTATTTTAGAAAAAAAAATAGGATCTCACGAAAAAAATTAAATCCAATGTTGCAGCGCAGCGCCTGATTAAGTTTGATAGCAACCACCTGCAGCAATGCGTCCCGCAGGCTCAGAATGGGCGAGCAGGCTGTTGTCAACGGTTGTCTTTGTTAAATACCACGCGGACGAAGTCGCGGGCAACAGCTAGTTAATTATATAGGTAGGTGGTTTGGTACGGAAAATCGAATTTAGATTCGATTTCTAGTAATAAATAAAATCTCACCAGCAGATGTCAGGATATCGAACACCTTGGCATTAGTCTGATTCGAAATGGCGGCTTTGCCTTCGAGATCGTGCGCCTTAACGCCATCGCCAGCTGTGATGCGATCCTTGTTGAGGAGCAGGCAGTGGCCAGGGACCTCGGGGAGGTCGAATACCTGTTTCGTTTTACCCTCAATTAACAGACTCCCGATCTTGTAACCGCCAACTGAAAAAAAGAGGGTAGATACCACAGATTATAGAAACAACGAGAACTAATTATTATGAGTTAAAATTTATTGTGGAACTTCTCAATCAAAGAGGACAGCGATATAAAACAAATATATCAATATATATAAGTACTAATTATACAAACAAGATCCATTCAACACTTCATGTAGGTAGGTACGTAAATATCCTAATCACTCAAGGTCGAATTAGCAAACAACTTGTGCGTATTTGTAAAGCAACAAACCATCAACAAACATAACCCGTAAAAAAATTGTGTGCATTCTAAACTTGTTCGTATCAGCTCTCATACTCTTACATTTAGTCGGGCTATACCGTAAATAATTAACAAAAATGTAAATACTAAGTTTTACCATTTACCTTCTTTCGGGTGAGCCATTTTCTGTTTATAAAATACGTGTTCACAGGACAGTGGTGTCGCGCGTTGTTTGTACTACACAGAGAGGGCCTTTTAAAACTTATGGCTTCGAACCACTTTGAACTATCACCACGTGCTTCACGACGCACACACACACAACCGACCGGCGGACTTTTGATAACACAATCTATAGTTGGATGAAATATATTTTGATACAATGTGAGTAGTATAAAAATACACTTACTTAAATTATTATTTTACATTAATTACCAATAGTAACGAACGAGTGGGATTTTTTTGGAATGGAAAACTTCATAGAGACAATTTTTTTTTTAACATTCAGAGCACATTAATTATTACTGAAATTAACAAAAAAAATGAGTCGGTGACCAAAAGCATAACCATCTTCTTTATTTTTACGAATCCTTAAAAAATTGCAAATTAATATCTATCTAATGACCGCTAAGATTAAAATAATATATAAGTATCAAGATTACCGGGGCGACTAGATAAAATATATTGTAATGTCAACTGGACTAAACGTACGTTCCGAAATTGATGTTCAATTTTGAATCGTTATCGCTATCGTTTGACCGGTAAATTTTGTTAAAAATATTATGATTCCTAGGCCTAGGCAACGTCACTAATATCACCCAAAAACATGGCTAGTAAGGTTCTGTTTTAATCGACTTCAAAATAGGAGGAGCTTCTCAATTCAATTGTATTTTACAAAGAATCTACATGAATGATAATCATAACATCGGTTTTTCAAACCCTTGTCAGCGTATCAGAAAGAGCCTAAAGCTCATACTAGTAGAAATGCTTTCTGTGTTTTTTGTTATGTCATACCATACATAATTTTACGACGATGATCACTCTTGGGGGGGTCTATTAATTTAACAATAAAATTTGTGTGACTAGAAATCCGAACGCAGTATCGCCATCTCCGTTTTTCCATTTCCATTAGTTGAATTAGTTCGTTCGTCTCTGTCGCACACTTTACGTCAAATAAGCATGGAGCGGGAGCGTTGTACGTGCATGCATTGTACATAACTTCCTTGAATTATTAACAAGAACTAGTCTTGCCGCTACGTTTCGTTGCTGTTAGTTACATACGCGCAGAGTTTTAACTCAGTGGAATTTCAAAAGTCGTCTTGTGTCCGTCGTGTTATTCTACTGGGTGAGTGTCTATATAATTTATTTAGTTTACCAAAGCAGAAACAGGTGCATGCACTTTGTTTGATACCTGTCCCATAATAAGTTACGACGACATACGACGAAATTAAATATTTGATTAGCCACATGTTTTTGTTTGTTTGCAACGTGCTATATAATTTTGTCGGGCTCTGATTAATTTATGAATGTGTAAGTGTACCACATGGTTCTAATTTATTTTTATTTTTTTCACGCTACGTACGTTCATTGAATGAGACATGATTTTTGGGTAGTTTATTAGTCACCTAGGTACATATTATAGTGCTGTCATTTAATTACACTAGTTATTTAGCGAGGTTAGGTCATATGGCCTCCATTCGCGTTTAGGGTTCATTTGTCGTACTAAGTAACCCTTGGTTTGTTTCTCTGTATGAATGTCACAGCAATTTTATTCATAAACTACCTAGGTGTCTGTGACATTGAATTAGGATGTTATAGGTATTTATTTCAAATGTAAGCATGTTAGTAATGTAGAAATATATTTGTTTATCATATTGTATAACATATGTTCTAATAATTTCATACTTAAACTTTGTCAATGATCACATAACTCCATACAACATGAAATTTTAATAAAGCAAAAACCGTAGACACAACATACTTTTATTATTAGAAATTGATCTAATAGGAGTCAATTTTGTGTTAGTTTTTTCATGAATTATAAACTAAAATTAATAATGCACTAAAATCAGCATGTTAAACCTATGTCAACGAGAGTGACAAGAACAACTGTAACTATAACCAGACTATAAAATAATTAGGTACTTAAGAAAAAAATATTTTTATAGATATAAATATTTTTATTTTATTACCTACTGCTTTAATACAACAATAATTTACATGAGGTAATTATTTCTAATAACAATTATTTGTGTGGCTATTAAATTATCAGTTCATAATAGCTAATTGATGTGATGTTATTGGTCCAATCATTGCCTAGTCTGTCTATGACAGGGTCCATAAATAATAAGGCTGTGTAGGAATAGTATATGCTAGTGATGCTCATTAAAAAAATTGGCATTTGAAAAACAATCTGAAAACTAAAATAAAAAATAATAAATATAATATAATATAAGTCCTTGTCTAAAATAGTAACAAATTTCTCATATTTTTTTATGTAATATTTACGAGACAACCTGTATATGCCTGTATAATAACCTCCGAATTTATAGACGCTCTATAAGTTTATCAAACGTCATACTGCCCACAAGATTTTTTCTTTGCACAGTAGGTGCTAAGTATATGACGATTAAAAAGTTATTAGAACATCTATAAAGTCGGAGGTTTGAATGTAGCTTATTTTTGTATGCACTATTTGCAAGCGCACTTTATATATTTTTAGAAAAAATATATCATATAAGTACCTCCTTCGTACATAAGTACATGATTTGTGTTACTGAGGTCGCATACGCCATTTTTTTGTCTGTATGTTCTGACATCACAGAAAAAATATTAGACGTATTTAGATGAAACGTGGCGTGCTGACAGCTTAAAACAGAGGTCGTCATTTAGGATTCTTACTTTTCATCCTGGGAAATTCATGGGTTACCGCGGGAAGCAAAAAAAAAACTGTATCTTATAATCCACATAGCGGATTTAACTAAAACTTGGCATCGAGATAGTTCATACCAAGATCAATATTGTAAGCAACAAAATCCACGCGTACAAAGTCGCGGGTACTGCTAGTGAAGATTATGTTAGACTTGTCTCTGCTAAAGAACCTACAGGAATAAACAAATTTCTTCTTGATGAGGAGGTCTAACCTCACCCGCGACTGCATAAGCCGGGCCCATACTGCCCTCGAAGTGCCCCCGAACCACCCTATAAAAGAGGTTTGTGTCCTTACCCCTGCTATATTTGGTTCGTATCTACATGCCTCGCAGACATAATTAGGGGTAGCACAGCTTAGAGTACTTAAGTCCCGACTGAGTACAGATGCAGGGGTATCGCCCTAATATTGCAATGCACCTTGTGTGTGAGATTTTATAATAAGTTCAGTGTTCGGATCTTAGAGCCATATTCTGATAGAGGGCCAAGGGGTGGACCCGTGATTGTAATGGCTGTTCCTGCAGCTTCTATAACGCCTTCCATCTGTGTCATAAGATATTTATCATTAAATGTCCGCTGTTCCTAAGTTTCTCAACTATCAATCTCTGCTGCCATTTCATCAGGTAGTACCGAATGAAGCAATCAGTTGCTCCATGCATTTGAAACCTTAAATCGAACTGCCGCACGCCGTTTTGTAACCACCAAAGTACTGAGGCAAGTTGTTGCTCCAACTGTCAATGAATCGATTTGGTCTGGACCAAACCTGTTATCATTTAGATTGAATATTGTTAATAAGTCCTGAATTCGAAAGCGATAGGTTTGTATTGCTTACAACAAAATAGGTGTCTTTTCGATTCTGTCTCATTATAGATTGGTTGGAAGTTCATCTCTCTTATTTGCCTACTCACTGTTTTAATTCAATCCTTGACTATAATATTCGGTGATATGATGGTTTGGTAGTTTCTATTTCGACCTTCTATTAGCATTGTTATTGGTACAATAGATCACGTAGGTACCATTCCGATTGGCTTTCAATAGAAATCAAACATTTAGTTACCACGTGGAAAATTCTCAGCGCCTCGATCGCCCATACTTTTTTTAGACATGCGATGTAAAAGTTCACAGCAGATTGTTTGTTTTCCAAGCTACACATATCTAATCATCTTGAGAAACGGCAATAAGCTCATATATTTTTTTTATATTTGCGTCAACGACATATTGTTTTTATTGCTCCAGATACATGCGTCCTAAATATAGCATCGTGCCGCCATTAATAATTATTATTAATGCAGCGTTAATTTCCAATAATGTTATCTGTTTGTTTATTGGCCGACCCCCTTGTGGAAATGTACTCTGGAGTCACTAGCTATCTGACCCCCCGCCGGCGACAATCGAATGCTCTGACGACATACCGCTAAGAAATTGCTAATATTTACGTGCTATTATCGTGTGTGCAAAAGTTAATGTTTTTGTTTGTGACTTTTTCGCGAGCGTTTCGTCAGAAGGCAGGGTGTGTTGGACGAGTGGCAGCCCGCGGCGATAACAAGTACGCAGGGGACAGCAAGACGCAACCGGAGGTCAATTTGCAAAGCCCTTTTGTTATGAGACAGATTATTGTTTGCGTATTGCAGTTGATAATCGTATAATCAATTTTTATTAAGACGACGGTTTAATAAATGATGGAATAACAAGAATTTATAAAGAGTCTTTAATATGGTCAGCTGTATTCTGCCTTAGCCTTAGATATCAAACAGGGGGTAATCCTTGCTTCTTTTTTCAAATAAAGGATTCCTATTTGTTTTGCTTTCTTTTTGTTACTCTTTCTATTTTTACAGACTTTCATATGACTATGACACAAGTTCCATCCAACTTTGATGGAGTCTGTATATTTTTGCTTTATCATAATCATCAGCTAGTCTTCCTCAGTCTGCCTCTATGCCGTTAGCCAAATCTTTAACTGTATACAATTTTTCACCCCAAGTGCACAGATCGTCCTTCCATATTGGGTCTTCAGTGGAGACCTTAAAAATTTTGAGCCTATGAACTCGCATATAACTTCATTTTAAAGTAATTACGATAGTAGCATTGTGTCGAGAGTGTATCTATTACGTAAGTAGGGTAACATTATAAGGTAATAAAGATGGACGGATCACTTTTCCTTTCATCATTCATCCATTCATATGTTCTAGAACAATTCGCACGTGACTTCAGGGATTAGTTACGATAACATCTTCCCACTAGCAGTGCCCGCGACTTGAGATATTTTAATATTATATATATATATATTTTATATTTAACTTCGGACGCGCAGACTTGAGATATTTTTACTTTTCTAGGACTACACTTTCATTTCCCGTCATGAACATTTTGTCCTACACATATATTAACCCGGTACCTTGTAAACTATGGTCATGTGAATTTTGAAACACAGATCTTTGGCTATACCCCGGGACCTCATACATTGCTCGGGATAGGAAAAAAACAAGAGAGATAGGCACAGCATTTGGATATTCCAACTCATTCATTTGAGTTTGAAATGTATCCTATACTACACCTTTTGTTATAAGCTATCACCATGCCAAGTTTGGTCCTCAAAATCCGTCCAGTAGTTTTCCAGCGATGCGCGAACGAATACAGAAAAAAAATGAAAAAATGTGGTATTTGGCTTTAACAAGCATAATGTCCTCTAACATTATACTTTTTTTTGATAATATTATCTACACGCATAGACACGATCAAGTTTTGTACATGCTAAGTAGTAAGGTATGATAACAAATGGAGCCGCCAACAGGCTGTATCTCCACGATATTTTTTCTGCCAATTTTTGAGGGACGAGGGGTGTAAATATTCAAAGCTATTTAGAATGACAACGATCGTGGGTGAAATAGTTTTATATGTAAAGCTTATGGTACTATTATTATTTTTGGCATAGGGGCATGCCTTGCTATGCCATATAAAGTTTATTTGGTTTTAGATAACTATACCTAACACGAGATGGACACTATATCTAGGCCATATTATCACTTCATAAAGCTGTCGTTGACGAAAGATATTATTATTGAATCTGGCTCCCTTGACGTCATTGGACCTCTCGTGCCCGAAGTGTTGAGTTATTTTTTTAGTTTATCGAGCAATTGTTATGTTGTTGGCATTAAAAACTTGTTTGTAAGTGTGCTTGTCTCGTTATAATGTGAAGTGTGTCTAGAGCGGGGTTAGTAACGAACTACGCGTCGGTCGGATTGTCGTATAGTCTGCGGTCGCGCTAATTACCGACCTCTAACGCGTTTAACTTTGATTTACCGACTGGCATTTGATTTTTAAGCGTTCGTGTTGCATAATCTGTGAGTTCATTTCTAATTGTTTTTTTTTGTATATAACTGGCCATAATTAAAATTTGATTCTTATCATGGAACCACAGATAGATTAAAAGTGGTGGAATTGTTTTAAAGTTTCAATTAATTCTTTATTTCTAGTGATACCATGAACGGTCCCGAAGGGCCAGCAAATCAGAATGGGAATATGAGCAACACACAAGCAGCGATGGAGAGGCTGGGAGCAGAAGCCATGGCCGGCACAGAGGTGAAGATCAACAAGAGGTTCGGCAGAGGAGCGGTGGAATCAGGTCAGTCAAGAAATATCCAAACACTTTTTGTATTTAGTTTTGACTCCTTTTTTGCTTTTTCTTAATAGTTTCATGAGCGTTTCTCATCCCCTCTAAAAAACTAGCGCTGTAGTCTATCTAGTGTGTAATAATAAATAAAAAAAAATTGTCAATTCTTAGGTATTGTAACTACCTAATGGTTTACACGAATAAAAAATATTCTGATTCTGATACTAAAGTTTACCAGTAAACGTCACATCTTATATTCCCGACAATAATCTTCAGGGCATAGCGGCTGGCTCCATTGCCGCAATGGCATCATCAATATTAGAGACCTTATACTTAAGTACATGTAAGGTCAATGTCGCGTCTAATGTTATCGTCCTGTTCTAAAATAGTTCAAAGGGACTCTGTTATCTTAGTTAGAGGCGGTTGATAGCGAAGCCTTGCGTTTGTACTTCCTTAAGTGCCGTACTTTTGGAATATTTCGACCAACTCTCCGTACCATATATAACCAACTCTCCGTACCATCGTTCGTACAGTCGCTCAAGAAGACTTTTTGTTTGTAGCGTTCCCGTACCGTACCCCTCATAACACGGTGTTTGTGAATGACAGAGGCAGAACAATTTCACGATTACATTAGTATTTCCTGCTTGCCCTATACTGAGTTAGGATATGGGTCAGTGTTTTACTATTCTAAGTATGTGCTTCGGATATAATTAACGAATATGTCAGTACCGCCACGCCGAAAACTTAATTCTTATGGACCAGACAAATCATGTTTGCGCAACTATTTGAGCCATCTCGTTTTAGTTTACATTAGGTGTAACGTATTGCAGCCCTTTTTGTGTACCTTATTCCGTTTATGTGCTGTAGGATTATGACATGATGTGTTTGTCTTCACTCTGGGTCATCGTCATTCGATGTAGATTCGAACTTTGCTGGTGCAATTTGACGGTGTTCAAAATTCGGTACTTCTTACATATAGACATAAGCATTTATACAATGTTTACTCAAACCGACGTCATTAAAATAATGTTTCGTGTAATTCATCTCGGATAATATGCTTTTCTCCAAGCATAGGAAATCGTAGTGAAATTAACAATAGTCAGCTATCGGCATTGCCGCGCGTTATTACTGAATAATGAGCCGCCGTGATTAGCAACTAGGCCAATAATAATACATATATCCCTACAATGACATTACATTTTTGTTGTATATTATTGTGTAATTAGGAAATGCAAGAAGTCGCAAGACACTGTGAGCACTCTCTGCGTAGATCGGACCGCCAGCAACAACTAAATATGAGGGTACCCTAGTTCAAACTTTGACACTAGGACGTCATACATCTCAGTACTCCCGTGACTATGGTTGCTGTAAAGCAGCTAAAACGTCGGGAACGTAAAAACATAAAATAAACGTGATAAAATCTGTAAAATAAGTTTTAGTTCAACGTCGCTAATAGTTCAAATAATAATGACAGCTAACTGTCACATGCACAAAAGCAAAGTCATGCGTGCTACTTGAATGTGTATATTCTTTGATCGATAAAATGGCGCCAAGTACATGCTTTGCGAGCCGATCCACTCGCCCAACGAGAACGAGGCTCTTAAAATTAAGCACAAAAATAATTATAGCTTACGATACCAAATCAATTCCAATTCCATTTAAAAACTATGGCTCCATCGTTTACCGATGATTCTGCCAACGACAAGTTTAGTGTAGAGGAGATTAAAAAAAACAAAAAAAAAAGAAAAAAATAATTTGCGTTGCAAATTTTCAAATTTGATGCAAACTCGTCACGTGTGTGAATGTCCAGTTAGGCATTTATTCAGATAAATTTAATCTAAACCAGCACATTGGGATGTCGCTGTCGATATTATCAGCGTTCGGCCATCAGGGTCAATGTTGTGAGACCATAATGAGAAGCGATAGATATCGCCAGATAACTGGCCATGAGTCGGAGATGTGATCTTAAGATTTCCAAGTTATATTATGGAAATACATTTCATACTATACCCGTGCTCGCTCACGACTGCGTACGCGTGGATCCCGGAGGGAATACTTCCATTTCCCGGTGTAAAAAAATCATCCAGATATTTTTATGTTTCAATAAAATTTGCCTAGTCGATTTTGGTATATAGTTTTTTCTCCTATACTGCAGCAACCCATCAAGCTATCGGGATATAAAGCATTCTAAATCTTGAGCCGGACTATCAGTTATCACTATGACATGGTTCAATAAAAGCTGATAATTCGCGAATAAATAGACAGAAAAAAAACAGAAATTGTAGACACTGCCTCTATATAAGTTATAAGGTCCTCTACGTCTATTCCATTCTTAAAACGTTAAATTTATACACACGACCAACCAAGTTATTATCTTATTATATGGTAGGTATAATTAAAGATACTTATATGGTATAGAATATGTTTCAAATTAAAGATATAAAAAGAGGAAAACAGAGACTAATCAAGCAGATATAAAAAGTTTAAGTAATTTAGGGAGGCTTCTGGCATTCCATGCAACTATCGCATTTTAGCCCCACCATTAAATGCGCACGCGCACGCAAAGAGAATAGAAGTTTCCCGCATGTGATTAGTTCGATCGTACCATTAATCTTCGCCAATAAAGTTCAGCTTATTATTAATTATTGGCGGAGGTGCAGGGTGGCTATTCTATACTTAGTATCCTCTATAAGTACCCAGTCTGCGCTATAGGGTCAGTCCTAGCGCACCAACTTTAAGCATTTCACGCCAAAATTGTTGGTTTATATCTATAATAAAAGTATCTTGGTTGATAGCCCTTTACAAAGTAGTAATATCCATCGAACCGTGAATGAGATAAAATATTAATTAATTTAATTACACGCAACTACATACAATGTTTAATGTGATGTAATATGAATGGCGGAACTTAAGATAGCGATTCAAAGTTTTTCGAATATAATTATCACACATCACGCGTGTATTAACAGATAGTAGTTTTACACTGCTCCTCTAGCTAGACAGTGCACCCGCTACAAGCGTATGTTATCTATAATGGACGATAAATAATAGAAATCATAGATTACCAGTTCGCAAACACATCAAAATGGTTCTATCATATTTCTCTAAACAAAAGTTGCTACTGCCCTATTGCTCGATTTACACGACGACTACGCAAGTAACCAGTATAGAGCATAGAAATGTATGGAAATCTTTTCCGGAAATCTATTCCGGACATTTACTTCGTACTTCCCGAGCTAGGTTTACACGAGAACACTTATTTTACTTGTCACTTGCGTACAGTCTTCGTGTAAAACGAGCATAAGTGTTTTACCTTAGAGTTTTTAACACAGTGTGATTGTCTTTGTTCCCAGGTCTAACGCACGAATGTGGCGTTTTTGGGGCGATAAGCACGGGCGAGTGGCCCACACAGGTGGACATACCACAGGTCATATGTTTAGGACTAGTGGCCTTACAGCACAGGTGAGGTCCTTAAGAGCCTAGGGGAGCGTTCAAGTATTACATAACGCAAATTTTGGAGATTTTTGACCCCCCCTCACCCCCTTGTAACGCGCCGTAACGTTTTTCCTTACCCTCCCTCCCCCCTAGTAAAACCTAAAATCTCTACGCGGCCGTTCTGAGGGGTTAAAAGGATATTACGTAACGCGTAGTTCATACCCCCCCTCCCGCCCTTGTAACGCATCGTAACGTTTCAGAAGACCCCCCCCCCCCAAATTCGTTATGTAATACTTGAACGCTCCCTAGGATATGGATACGATAAAATATTGGGGCTTGGTTCGCCACACAGTCCATCCATTGTGGATCCTGTGAGCCAGTAGCTACAGCGAATTGGAAATAGTTCAGAGTAGGTCATGCCAATCGCGATTATGTATACAGGTGATTCAGAACGGGCGTACTAAGCATTGAACCTACGCTTCATTTGCTCATTTTTTATCATTATGAGAAGTCTGAATTTCGAGAAGTAAATTAAAAAAAATGCTCATATTGTCATTTTGATGGGAACAAAATGTGTTTTTAAAAATCGTCTTATCGAAATTCTGACTTTAAATAATGATTACGAATGCGCTAAAGAAGAGCAGGTTCAAGGCTTAGGACACCGTTTCTGAATCACCCTGTATAAAAAAATGTTAAATTGTTTTATACTCAATGGGCTAGCCAATGCCTAAATGCTTCTGTTTTTTTTTTATAAAAAAATATTATTCTAAATAATGGCGACATTATATTTACAGTATATTAGCCAGAAACGTTAAAAGACATGTAGGCACATGTCTTATCAATAATTGTAAACAATAAAATGTCCGCGATATCACATTATCGTGTAAATATAATAATATCCAAAGTAATTTAGATTTAAAAAAGCAATCTCTTTTCTCTTACCAATCGTACGTTATTTCGTTCTGTCCCGCAGAGGGCAGGAGTCCGCGGGTATAGTGACGTCGGAGGGCAAGAGCGCGCGCACGTTCAACGCACACAAGGGCATGGGGCTCATCAACAACATATTCAATGACGAAGCCATGAAGAAGCTCAAGGGAAACCTTGGCATTGGACACACGAGGTATGCCCCTTTTATATGTAACTTCTTGCATGTTATCCCCAAAGCAGTCTTGCCATACGCTAATCCGTTTAACTGGGCAATTTGGTCATCTTAATAAAAAATAAATATAAATTGTTTATTGAGTAATTATTAAATCCCGATTAAAAGCTTACGACGTTGACATTGGCAGAATCGAATTGGGCCTAGTCTCAATAGAAAAAGGCCAAAAAAAAAACTTTGCGCTTACTTTACAAAATAATTTTAAAAGAAGGCTAAAATGTGACATTTTTATGGGTCATTGTAAATCTCGGTATTAAAATCTGTATATATGACAATATTACCAAGGGCTGACCAAAGACCTACCAAATCCTCACCTCCCTTTAGCCGTGGGTCGTGAATGCAGAGGGTTGTTCTGAGCGGAGTACCAATGACATGGTCGACGACCCGATTGTCAGAGTTGGTAGTGATCCTGCATTCTATACAGAGGGGCCCGGGTTCGAATTCCGGTACGTGCTAACATTGTGTGAAGAGCATGAATGTTTGTGCCCGAGTCGTGGATGTTTAAAATCTGAGTTATATACCGGTTTAGCGGAAAAGGGAAGATCTTCCAGCCAGGCGGGTGGTATGCCTGGCGGGCCGACCGCTATGCCCCAACGGTTATTGTCGGGATCTTGTATATATGTTACGTGTGTTCATCTGGGGATATTATTATTAAAGTCAAAGTCAAATCCTAACCTACGGGGTCACTTACAAATTGTCATTCCATTTTTCTTTTCTTAACTCTAACCCGGATCAGAACGCGACCTCAACTGAGAAGAGCCGGCGAGAAACTCAGCGGCCGTATCTTTTGTTAAAGCCATTATTTTTACATAAAAAATAAAAAAGTAAGCTCCAGTGTGTTGCCATGCGAGGCGCACACACGCTACACTTAATAAATAATAATAATATAAATCTCGATATTTGAGGGATCAGTCGATTTTTATTGTAATGTGTAGGTATTCCACATCAGCGGCGTCCGAGGAAGTGAACTGCCAGCCTTTCGTGGTGCACACGGCACACGGGGCGCTCGCCGTCGCGCACAACGGGGAGCTGGTCAACTGCGGCAGTCTCCGGAAGATGGTGAGCAATCGATCATACGCCGTGCTTCTTAGCGCCTCTACGAACGGTACAATTTGACTACCAATCTTCTTCTTTATGAAATATAATCGAATAAGATGAGATATGTATGGCCTCACTCACAATTAAATGGTATTTTGCCAGTGTCAAATATTTCAATAGTGAAACAAATTCATGGACTATGGACATGATGACCATCAAGCTTACCTATTGATAGGATGACAAGCTAACTTGCCTATTGACATGATAACAAGCCAACTCGCCAATTGACATCTTAAAAAGCCAACTTGCCTATTGATATGATGAAAAGCCAACTTGCCTATTGACATGATAAAAAGCCAATTGCCTATTAACATGATGACTAGCCAACTTGCCTATTGACATGATGACTAGCCCACTTGCTTATTAACATGATGACTAGCCAACTTGCCTATTGACATGATGACTAGCCCACTTGCTTATTAACATGATGACAAGCCAACTTACCTATTGACATGATAAAAAGCCAATTGCCTATTAACATGATCACTAGCCAACTTGCCTATTGACATGATAAAAAGCCAATTGCCTATTAACATGATGACTAGCCAACTTGCTTATCGTCATGATAAAAAGCCAATTGCCTATTAACATGATCAATAGCCAACTTGCCTATTGACATGATAAAAAGCCAATTGCCTATTAACATGATCACTAGCCAACTTGCCTATTGACATGATAAAAAGCCAATTGCCTATTAACATGATCACTAGCCAACTTGCCTATTGACATGATCACTAGCCAACTTGCCTATTGACATGATAAAAAGCCAACTTGCCTATTGACATGATAAAAAGCCAATTGCCTATTAACATGATGACTAGCCAACTTGCCTATTGACATGATAAAAAGCCAATTGCCTATTAACATGATCACTAGCCAACTTGCCTATTAACATGATAAAAAGCCAACTTGTCTATTAACATGATCACTAGCCAACTTGCCTATTAACATGATAAAAAGCCAACTTGTCTATTAACATGATCACTAGCCAACTTGCCTATTAACATGATAAAAAGCCAACTTGTCTATTAACATGATCACTAGCCAACTTGCCTATTGACATGATAAAAAGTCAACTTGCCTATTGACATTATGATATTGATGTTAGTATTGATTCATATTATGTTAATGATTCGGACTGATTATGTGGCCATTTAATTATATACACTGACGAAATCAATGATTATTTATATGCTTTTCTTTGTTGATATTTGAATTAGTTATTTAGTGTTTTCGTCTGTGTGAACAGGTGCTAGGTCGCGGCGTCGGCTTGTCCACACACTCGGACTCCGAGCTGATCACACAGGCGCTGTGCCTGAACCCACCGGAGGGAGAAACGAATGGTCCCGACTGGCCTGCCAGAATCAATCACCTCATGAGGTAAACTTTTTTTAGATTTCACACTATATAGTTTGTGACGAAAGAAGTCACATTTGTTTCTTGAAAAAAAATTGCGTCTGTTTTTTTAGGTTGGCAATCAGCTACAAAATAGTGCCATTTTGCCAGTGTCGAGTATTAATTATTAGAGAATTGTTATTGGATTATATGTGCCCCTGCTGATAATGATAATTGTTGATGACTATGATGAAATGAATATCCTATCCCTATCAGTGAAGCTGTGGATACTTTACTGAAAATTTACCGGACATCTTGGGAGAACTTGAAAAGTCAAGTTATACTATTTTTTTTTCAATTTCCTTTACACTTCAGTAAATTTTCAGTAAAGTATCCACAGCTTTACTGATAGGGATAGGGGATTTGTTTCGTCATCAACATCATAATTATCATCACGGGTACTTATAATTTTTAACCAACTTCAAAAAAAGGAGGAGGTTCTCAATTCGGTTGTATTTTTTTTTTTTTGTTTTTTTTTATAACGATAAATATCAAGAAATATTCGACACAGGCAAAAATAGCACTATTTTGTAGCCGATTGCCAACCTAAAAAAAGAAGGTTCAGCAAATCGAAGAAAGACGAACAATTGTCAGCCGTTATAAGGGCTTCGAGTGGAGTCACACATACCACTCACAATGTGCAAGAGATACTTTTATTTTACAATAATTTTTGATTATTTTTGTGTTCAGGTTGGCACCTCTAAGTTATTCCTTGGTTATAATGCTGAAAGACAAAATATACGCGGTCCGTGATCCGTACGGCAACCGACCGCTGTGCCTCGGCAAGATACTACCTCTTGGATCGTCGTGTGAGTAGATCACTTTATGCATTTAATATTACATGGGAATAACATTACATGGGAAATTTCACATTTTGGGATAACTGAATATTCTCATTAGCGGTTATATTAAGAGGTATTCAATTAAGAAATGTGAGAAACACCAAACTAACATTTAATCACAACATATAAAGAATTCAATTTAGTACATTACATTAGCTTGAATTGATCGAAATAATCGTGTATAATGAATATTGTTAATTTATTCGCTGCAACAGGAATGCATGTAAGTAAGGGTTCATTAGTTATTTGAAATCTATTACGGGCTGAGTCTGTTCCTATGAGCCCACCACACCCGTAGCGGGTGTGGTGGGCAGCGATCATACATCTGCGTCTGCGCAGATCCCTCAAGCCCCATACTCAGTTGGACAGTACACCTATAGTTATACAGGCTGTAACAATATTATGAAATAATATTTTAGGGGATGAATGTGCTTTTAAAAATTAACAAGTATCCCCCAGGAATATAGGTTGAATTATTGACAAAATATTTTCATACACATTTTGAAAAAAAACATCCTGTATGCATATAGACTTATAAAATAAAGAAAATTATGGCTGTGCTCAATGAAAAATATTTCTTCGAACTTTTATTTGGAATGTTATGCAAACTAAAATTGACATATAATATGTGTATTTTCCAAGTTACGTGAGACTGATAAAGCGTTATCAGGGATTAGACTTCATGGCCTCAAACGGTTAAGCTAAAGCTAAGTATTATCATGCGAAAATGACCTTAAGGCAATAAAGTCTCCGATAGCACTACATATAATAACCCCCGAATTTATAGACGTTTTATAACTTTATCAAACGTCATATAGTACTGCGCACAAGAGTTTTGTATTGTGCAGTACTATATGACGTCGGATAAAGTTATAGAACGTTGAAGAAATTATATAGATAGCTCGCTGATTGTAGTTTTAGGGAGATTTTACAAATGAAAATTTTGTTTTACATACGTACTTCATGGAAGTAGACCAAAGAGTTTATTATATTTTTTTTCACCATTGACAAAAACATAAGAGTTAAAATAGAGGATTACTCCTAGATGTATGGAGATAAAGCTTATTTAGCAAACGTCTATAAATGCGGTGGTAATGTTTTACATTGGTTTTAAGCCTTAAAAAGGATGATTACGGGGTGGATATGTATCTACAACCACTAACACCTTGTACCAGCTGATATGTCTGAGTCAATCAATGTGTAATAATTAAATAATCGTTTTCAGATGTCTACAAACAGTCGTCATCGCAGCATGCCGCCGCGGGTAATGCATGAATCATTATCATTATACACACATCATTATGAATATACGCAATCATTAACATTTCTAAACACGACATGTACGTCGAGTGCGAGATAATTCGTAAGCTAACCGTATACTTTATAGTCTACCGTATTTAGAAATTTATTATTTATGGAGAATTGATATTCTACCGTATTTAGACATTTTGTATGGAGAATTGAACGTTTTAAATACCATCCGCTAGAGGCGCTTTTCAATTCTCCATACAAAATGTTTAAATACGGTAGACTATAAAGTATACAGTTAGCTCGCACTTGACGTGCTGATAAAGTGTCCGCCTGAAAAAGGCGTAACTGTAGAGTGTGATTCAGAAAGTGTATACCGCGCTTTAATCCTGCGTTTCTTTAGCGCATTGTAATCATTGTGTGATGATAGAATTGCGATGATGCCAATTAAAAAAATGACTTGTTAATGAATGTCATAATTTTACTTTTTTGGGAGCATAAATATTTTTTTGAAGGTGGAAGCTCTGGTCAGGGCGCGAAATTCAAAATTTCAATGGTTTTTATTTTTTTACGAAAAATTTGGACATCTTTACGATGTAATTTAGTTTTTTGCGATATTAGCATTCTGCATTGGATGTCTCGATGTATTAAGTTTGCTTAAAAAATATACCTAAAGCGATACAACACCATAAAGAGTGGTTTTTACAAACCTTATGGTATTGTATCGGACTTAACGAAATTTTGACATCACATAATTATTAAAACTTCGCTCCAGACGCGCAGGTCAAAGGTAACACACTGTATGTTACATAACATTTAACAATAATATATAAATATTTTATGGGGTTAATGAGTAGGTCATACTCGATCACGCGTACGTATAAAAAAACAGATGTTTCACAGTGCACCTAGTACGAGTTTTTAAATGTTTAATACTGAATTTAGATCATACTGATACGGACCTGTTAAAATATTTTACTATATTATTGTTACATGTTATGTATATAAATAAAATTGGTATCTAACTATAGTAACCTATGGGTAGGACCCTTTTATTTGGGACCCTGACTAGGTCATGTGTAGAGGGTTTAAAATTGTATCATGAAATTAACGGGAGAAATATACTGCTTAAAATTTAACAGGCACATTTAAATGGGAAATAAACCTTACTACTCATATAATTGTCAAGGTAATTTCACATAATTTGCACAGTAATACATTATACTAATGATCCTTTTTTATTTTCATCCAAGCCATGTTTGAACTAAGTTATTCAGGGTGTATTTTGAAAGAGTTAAATACAACAATTAATAATTATTGGTACGGTCGCATTACTAGCGATATCTTTGTGCTTTGTATAAAACAAAGTCGTGTTAGTGACACCATTTATAACTCAAGAACGGGTCAGCCAATTTTTTATAATATTTTTTTTTTAAATTAGTCTCCGCCCCGACTAGCAGAATAAGTATTAAAAAAATGGGAACAATTCACTTAAAAAAACATTAATAAAGATAATTAATTTTCTCATACATTTGATTATGAGGTGGTACGATGTTAGCTGGGGCAGCTAGTATTTTTTAATAACGAAAAAACTAGTCAATTTGAAGGTAGATTTGCGTCTACTGATTTACTTGAAGAAGTTAAATTGCGCAATATAACGACATTTTTTTTGCGCAATACAAAAATAGCAACAAAATGACTTCTCACATAATGTAGTTAGAACTTAAATACTCGAGTTTGGTTTGAGTACTTAGCGCCATAGCCACTAAGTTGAGGTATCTATCAATAATTGAACTCGGTCTCCTTTCACACAATCACTAATAACATTTTTTTTATTGACCATTTGCTTTCCAAATTATATTCTGTTAGTGGTAGTATTCAGTTAGTGCAATGATGTGTGTTGTGTGTGCAGTTCTCATGAACGGGTGCGCGAAGAACGGCGTGGAGGACAGGGCGGAGGGGTGGGTGGTGTCTTCGGAGTCCTGCGGCTTCCTCTCGATCGGTGAGTTAACTTTGTTTTGTTTTGGAATTTTGTTGCAGAACGAAATGTTTTTTGTTCGCAACTGCCATGAACATTATTACGGTTATAAGATATTGCAGTCAGAGGGATAGTCAGAGGTGCCGCTTATTCTGACGTCATTGTTGCGGCGTGCGCTCATTATGACGTCATTGTTGCGGTCAGCTTATTTTGAAGTCACCGTTCTGGTACACTTATTCTGACGTCACTGTTGTGGTGCGCTTATTCTGACGTCATTGGTGTGTCGTGCGCTCATTATGACGTCATTGTTGCGGTCAGCTTATTTTGACGTCACCGTTCTGGTACACTTATTCTTATTCTGACGTCACTGTTGTGGTGCGCTTATTCTCACGTCACTGTTGTGATGAGCTTATTCTGACGTCACTGTAGCGGCGTGCGCTCATTCTGACGTCATTGTTGTGATGCGCTTATTCTGACGTGAGTGTTGCGGCGCAGGTGCGCGGTACGTGCGCGAGGTGCTCCCGGGCGAGATCGTGGAGATGTCGCGGCACGGCATCCGCACCATGGACGTGGTGGAGCGGCCCGCCGGCAAGCAGCAGGCCTTCTGCATCTTCGAGTACGTGTACTTCGCCAGAGCGGATAGCATGTTCGAAGGTACGAGACACAGAACACTAACATACTTAGAATGTCATTATTATCTCAAAAAAACACAATTCCACTGGGCCCCAAGTCTGCTAACACAATCGTTCATAATCGAACAGCAACCGCATAGAAACTGTCACTGACAGATATTGTATGGGATATCTATCAAAAGTGACAGTTACTATGCGGTTGCTGTTTGATTATGAATCGATTGTGTTAGCAGACTTGGGGCCCTGTTTGTTAATGTCCCCGTGGTGCCTATTCGAAATACATTATTTTGCTTTGTCTTTGACATTGCCATATCATGACTTTCGCACGCCTTGATATTTTTTTCGAGTGCTTGTATCTATAAAAAACAATATTTGGTAGGTATTAAAAGAGCGTTCGCTTGCGTTCGATTCGTACTAAAGATAATTTTACGTAGCGTTACGGTAACGTGTCTTCCATCCCGCTCGGACCGCAGAAGTCATGAGTGGGTATGACAGTGACAGCATGGTGTCTGGATGACGTCACGATGTGTTACCGTGCAGGTCAGATGGTGTACAGCGCGCGCATGCAGTGCGGGCGCATGCTGGCGCGCGAGTCGCCCGTGGACGCGGACATCGTGTCCTCCGTGCCCGAGTCCGGCACCGCCGCCGCGCACGGGTACGCCCGACAGGTGAGCCGCTACTTACATATATAATACCAGCCCTTTTTAGTGTCCCACTGCTGGGCACTGGCCTCCCCTCATTGCAAGGGGGACTACTTACATAAGTATTACGATATATAAAATGGTGATATTCCGCGCTTAACCAATTCGAATCTGAATATTTTTTATTCGTGTATTACAGTACTTTTGAATCGGCAAACATATCACATGTTACAACACTTTAGTCTTAGATGAACAACGTAATATATTGTAGTCATATTGAAGCATTTTAATTATTTTATTAAGATTCATTTTATACAGCAGTGTGATTGGCATGACCTACTCAGTCGACCTTTAAAATATTTTATACTATTTTGTTACATCTCATACAATATCTTTTTTAAGACATACAAACATAGCATTATTTTAATGTAAGTATTAAATGGATACAAATTGAATTTAACGTATGTTTGTTTAGAACGGATTTTCTGATGGATATGTAAAATCACACAAATCTCCCCCCCCCCCTGGCCCCCCACAGATAACAGAAATTGCCCCATAAACGAAATCCAGATTCCGCTAGTTAGTTATAACATTAAAAAAGTAACTACACCTGTTTGTTTCCGCGTGCAGTCGGGCATTCCGTTCATGGAGGTGCTGTGCAAGAACCGGTACGTGGGGCGCACGTTCATCCAGCCGTCCACGCGGCTGCGCCAGCTCGGCGTGGCCAAGAAGTTCGGCGCGCTGTCGGAGAACGTGCGCGGCAAGCGCATCGTGCTCATCGACGACTCCATCGTGCGCGGCAACACCATCGGGCCCATCATCAAGCTGCTGCGCGACGCCGGCGCCGCCGAGGTGAGCACCCAACCAAGCTACCCTTGTGTCGCGGGAACCATCTAATACACTACAGTATGACGGCCTGATTAGCGCAGTTGGTGGTGACCCTGCTTTCTGCGCCGTGGGTGGTTCGAATCCTGGTAGGGACAAACTTTGTGTGTCCAGCACGAAAGTGTGTACCCAAGTCATGGATGTTTGATATCTATATAAGTAATATATACTGGGTTCGCCTCCAGTCCATTGTACGGTACCCATAATACAAGCGTTGCTTAGTGTGCGACCGTATAGATAGATGGTGTGTTCGTCTGGCGATATTTATTTATTGATTAGTATGGGCAAATTTGAATCCATAAAAGATGGGAAATCTGTTTTATAATAATATAATAATACCAGCCCTTTTTATGTCCCACTGTGGGCACGGGCCTCCCCTCAATCCGAGGGGGGATTAGGCCATAGTTCACCACGCTGGCCCAGTGCGGGTTGGCGGACATCACACGTCTTTCGAGGGGTTATCTCAGACATGCAGTCATCACAAATACCCCTACTCCCTATCAGTAAGGTAGCTGACCGTTATATCGGTGGCAGGTTCACATCAGGATAGCGTCGCCGCCGCTAAAGTACCCGTGCTACATGGGCATCAACATCCCCACCCGGGAGGAGCTCATCGCGAACAAGATGGACTCCTACAAGCTCGCGGAACACGTCGGTGAGTTACATATTCCACTATTTCATACTTTAAACAATATTTAACAAGATATTTGATAGTGACGACCTGATTAGCGCGGTTGGTAGCGACCCTGCTTTCTGCGCTGAGGGTCTAATATCTATATAAGTATTATTTACTGAGTTCGGCCTCAGTTAATTGTACGGTACCTATAATACAAGTGTTGCTTAATGTGGGACCGTATATTTGGTGTGTTCGTCTGGCGATATAATATTATTATTATTTGAAATAAAAATATGCTTTGTAATTGTTGTGTTTTTTTTTATATAATATCTGGAACTATGCCTCTTTGGGAAACTTGTTCAGTGTTATAGGTACATTCATCCCTGAAACATTTATTTCATATTTTTGTTACATCCTGTATACATGTCGTAACCGCTTCGTCTAATCATGTTCCTCAACGACCAGGTGCCGACAGTCTCGAGTACCTCAGCGTGGAGGGCCTGGTGAGCGCGATACACTACAACATGAAGTCGACGCCGAGCGACGGCGTCGGCGGCCACTGCACCGCCTGCCTCACCGGCGAGTACCCGGGCGGGCTGCCGCAGGACGACTGGTGATCCCACCCCCACACTGTACCATACACCATAGACCACTATACTGACATATGTGACGTATCAGCATTGACCACGACCATTGCATTGCGTACTCACCCAAACTAAGCAATGGGTACCGCACACAAGGCCGTAGCCGGGAATTCACTTCGGTGGGGGTCGACGATAACAATCCAAAACAGAGTCGAAAATATTTTAATAAGGACCTATGTATACAACGGTGGGTCGGTTCAGGCATTTCGGAGGGGGAGGAGGGGGATCTCCAGAGCATTTTCGCCAAGTCGTGGATACAACTGGACATGGTGATAGCAATTCCTTTACTGCAATCTGTGTGTGAGTATGATCGAACCGTCGCCTTCGAGGGGCAGCGCGATCGGTCAGTACCCGGCTATCAACGTCGCTGCGCTTGATATGATCCACGATAAATATGCATTTAGATCATAACGAAAGTCAAATAACTCAACAAACATAACTCACAATCCATCAGTACGTACTATGGGGATTACTTTGGGAGGGGAATATAATCTCCTTTTGAGCCTTATTTCAAAATAATTAATTAGATATTGAGAGTAAAATGTAATATACTGTAGGATCGTGTATATTATTTTTTGTAATGTAAATCATCATATATAGGGTCATATCTTAAAATTACATTATAATGAAATTATGACATCCTAGATGTTAGACATAGATATTATATTACAATATAATATATCCCTCTACAATAACCTAGCAATAGTTGTTTAGCCACCGAGAGATGGTCGGGTCGATTTTCACCACCGGAATGCAATGGATTTTGTATGATATTACCACAGTTGTCTGTGGATTTTACCGATCTTTCTGGAAAATATATTGAATATTGGTCGAAGTAAGTACACCAGTCGTGAGTCAGGGGGGAGCAATGCCCTGCACTGTAATGTTGTAGCGACGTTGCAAACTCGATTAAGATGCAATTTATTCGAATATGAGGGTATCTCAATTTTTTTCTCGTCCTTGCACGTACAATTAGAATTATACACGCAAAAGTCGTGCTGGTTACGACATAAAAACAGTTATTTTAATAAGAAAACATTAATTATTAAGGATTAATTTAAAATATTTTTAATTATAATAAGTAGCGTGTAAGTGACAATGTTATGATGTATGAAATTGGGATTTTAATGTACGTATATTAATATAATTTTGCCTACTTTGTTGTTATGTGACGCGATGTTTATGTCGAGTTAAAATATTGACAAATTTAATTAAATATATACTGTTTTAAGTGTCGGAAGTTATTCGTGATTGGTTATATAACTGCTAGTAGTGTCGCTAGCGTTGGTATTTATCGGTTATCGGTTTTGGTTGGTATCTTATATAAGGTGTAACAAAAATAGTGTAAAATATTTTAATGGGCTAACAATTAGGTGATAACGATCACGTTTATGTATAAAATATATGTGTATACAGTGTTTGATTTTTCTATGAGAAAGCGAGAAAGTATCGTTTCATCGCGGACTTAGTATGTAGTGTTATTTTAAAAAATTCAAATAATTTGATTTTTTTTTCGGGAATGTGACTTTTATAGCCTTACTGATGAACCCCTTTAAAATATTTATTCTATTATTGTTAAATCTTATATTAAAAACTTATCCTTTTGGCGCCGTTCACACGGGCAATCCGTATCACGATACTGGAATCATGATCTAAAGGTATCGGATTTGGGATCCTTGCGATACCGACAATACTACCGCGATTCGCGGGACAATTGTGATAATACTGATAATATATGAATCGATTGTGTTAGCAGACTTGGGGCCCTGATAGTGTGTACGGCGCCATTGGAGTCTAGTTTAAAATGTTAATTACTTTTATCATTCCAATGCAATCAACTAGTAAACTACTGTATTAATCACATGTTGGCTACATGTTATGCAAGTATGTATCGCTCAGTGGCAAAGGAAGCATATTCGCACAAAGGAAGCCGAAAAAAACCTTACCTGTGAGTGCACAAAAACCCTTCATAGTCAATATAGTCTAGATTTCCTAATAAAAATATACTTATTATTTTATTCTACAGAAAACAATATTCTAGACGATTAGGTACTACAAAAAAAGTAGGTACTATTTAAATGTTAATTTCGCAATGGAAGCCGACAGCAATCGTGTTATATGGAGCCTTCGCCACTTTTGCACATGAGTTGTTATGCGATTCATTGCGTAGCCTTTTGTCGTCTAGGGAATATGTTTATTATCAATGCATTAGGGACCAAATTGTGAACATATCTCGTAAACGTCAGTTTCTGTTAATCTTTTATGTATAACTTATCTCGAATACTATAAATCTCGGGCCGCAATCGACACGAAATGGCGCCCGGATATTCCGGGACAGTGCTCTCGTACATGTACCAATAAACGGTTTTTTTTCCTAAAAGCAAGTGTATTATTTTTACCCAACTAACGATAGGGTGTCAAATACTTTTAATTTTGCAATTAAGTAACAATTGAAGTTTTTCATTTATTAACTCGTTATTGAAAAAATATTGTTCCCGCCTCGATGTCTATTAAGAAAGACGTAGATATGTTTCTTGCGCTCAAAAATGGTACTACAAAACTGAGCTGTGCCGCGCACCTGCTAATCAGTCTTAGTCGAGCTACATCGAAACGACGCAGTGCAACAACTTATATCCGTCTTGCTTTTGCTCTTGCTAATTGTCATGCTGTCTTGTTTAGTGTGTGCAGCTAAAGTACGTTATATAATAACGTACATGTGTGTGTGCGTCAGCGGGGGAATTAATGACAGACAACGCGTTACTACTACCATCAAATATCTACGTAAATCAAATTAAAAAAAAAAATGTTTCTTTGATCGATAATATGTGATAGAACATTGTGGCTAAAAGCGGTGAAATAAAAGCCATTTTAGATGGAAGTGAAAATACTTTTAATTTCACAATAGAAAAATAAGACAATAGAAAAATCTCACTTTTTTCAGAAATTATTGTCGAAGTAGTGCTTATCAGCTATTGAGAAACAACTGCGGTATATAACACTTGTAATCAAAATAAAATATACACGTTTTAAAATTTCAAATCCAATTTATTGTTTAAATGTTATTTACATTTTTTAATATTTACAAAGGAACTAAACACAATTTTGTAATTTTCGTGTTGTCTGTACAACGGCGATGAAGCGAGGCGAATTATATAAAGCGTTGTACAACAAAAATATAATAAATTAAATCAAAAGAGCTTGAACAAGAAGCTTCAGTCTAAATATTTGCGCATATATCTTTGTGAATGACCTGAAAGAAATAAAAAGTACTGCGAAGCTTGGGAGATTCAGAACTTGGAATGCTAAGATATTTTGTTTCTAAGGGTGGTTTTTTGGTAAGTATTTATCACGCCCTCAATTCAATAATTAAATTTGAAAGCAATAAAGTATACTCTACCGAGCCAAAAGCTTTAAGATCCTAAAGGCGCGTCTGATGTGCGTGTTTTTTTCTACACACTACACAAAAACAATATTAAAAAAGTCCCCCGCGCGTGTAAAGAGGTGCAGGGTACAATCATCTTGTTGATGTATCGTAATATAACGTTTTGTGTATGTGTTTTTGTTGTGAGACCCGAACATCACTCGGAGATGTTCGACAGGTTGTGTTTCCCGACGATGGCCTCTATGTCGTTGACCTCCTTCGCGCAGGCGTCGGTCAGCACCACCGGCTCGCCGTCCGTGACGAGCACGTCGTCCTCGATGCGGATGCCGAGGCCGCGGAACTCCTCGGGCACAGACGTGTCGTCCGGCGTTATGTAGATACCTGGGGAGCGGTATCAAATATGTATTGTTAAAGTTTTTTTTGAAGTTACAGGATTTTTTTTGTATGTCATCACCATAGGTAATTGATAGAGGTGAATGGCCCACGGAACAACAAGCTTAAAAAAAACTAATATTCGAATATTCAAAATTATCGAATATTTGCAAGCCCTGACTATGGACTCCTGCAGGGTTATTTTAAACCATTCGAAATCTATATCGGAAACGGTGTAGCGACAACTTCAACCGCACCACAAGCTACGCAGATGGCATTGCAGACGCATTCAGAACAATAGACAATTGACGTCACAATCCTGAATCGCGCTATAAGAGTTTTCGGAGCAAGTAACATATATACAAGATCCCGACAATAACCGTTGGGGCATAGCGGCCGCCCCGCCAGGCATACCACCCGCCTGGCTGGAAGATCTTCCTTTTTCCGCTAAATTGGCCACCCGCCTGGCTGGAAGATCTTCCCTTTTCCGCTAAAACGGAATCGAAAACTTCCGAACTGGATTACCGCAATGGCTATTAAAATTTCCGAATTTGATTACCTTCGATGTATCTTTATGACAATACCGAATCGTTTTTTCAAAAAGTCTCCGTCAGAAAGCTCGTAGGGAGCGACACCAACATCGGATAGTTTCAAATCCGTTTCCGCTGTCGATTCCGAATGATTTAAAATAACCCTCCTGGAAGTTGCATCAATATACAATTACAATTTACTGGTGGTAGGCTTCGGCCGTGGCTAGTCACCACCCACTGAACAAAGCCATGTCGCCAAGCGGCCTAGCCGTGTTCCGGCATGATGTTCGGTGCTGCCATTCATGGATGGCGGGTCAGATCAGCTGCGCTGCATGTGCCTAGTGAATGTAGCGTCTCGATCTACTGCCGCCTTCCTACCTAGGCAAGTATGCTCCATCGTAGATCTCATCGTCACTTACCATCAGGTGAGATCGAGATCAAATATTTGCCTATAATGTAATAAAAAAAAATAAAAAAAATATCAATATTGGCTTTATATAGACACCACGATATGATGCAACAGCAATGATAGCAGCTTTGCGCATGCCAAATTCACAATATAAGACATGCGCAGAGGTGCCATCTTTGGTCATGTTAGCCGACGCGACGTGTACCCGGTTCGACGGTGATGATCATGTTGCTGCGCACGGGCACGCTGCGGCGCACGAGCGGCGCGTCGTGCACGTCCAGCCCCAGGTAGTGCGACACGTGGTGCGGGCACAGCCGGTACGCCTTCTGTGCGACACAACAGAAGCACAGCACTATTATAAAGCAGTATTTAAAAAAAAAATGCATATTTTATTAGTTTGGCGTATGCTATTACTTCCCGGAACGTGATCCTTATTAGCGACAATATCAGATGTTACAATCATAGAGGTGTTTTTTTTTTTAAGTGTGGGACCGTATATTTTGTGTGTTCGTCTGGCGATATTTATTTATTTACTAGCTGTTACCCGCGAGTTCGTCCGCGTGGTATTTAACAAAAAAGTTTTTCTACAATAAAAGTAGCCTAAGTTACTTCTTCTTACATCAGCTATCTGCCAGTGAAAGTCCCGTCAAAATCGGTCCAGCCATTTCAGAGATTAGCCGAAACAAACAGACAGACAGACAGACAGACAAACATTGTAAAAAAAATGTTTTGGTACATGTACCGTGTATACATCCAAATGCACTTAGTAAAAAGCGCTTATTTTAATATTACAAACAGACACTCCAATTTTATTTATATGTATAGATTTATATTTACTCACTCCGATGAGTTCGTGTTGGTCGATGTTCTTGGGCAGGATGCCCTCCTGCTGCAGGTGCGTGCCCAGCAGCCGGCACATGCTGTCGAACAGCTGGTCCAGCGGCGGCCGCTGCTCCCCCACCAACTCGATCAGACGCTTCTGCATACAACATTAACTTGCTTAAGGTGGAAGCTCAGGGTCAGGGCGCGAAATTCAAAATGTCAATGGTTTTTATTTTTTTACGAAAAATTTGGACATCTTCACGATGTAATTTAGTGTTTTGCGATATTAGCATTCTGCATTGGATGTCTCGATGTATTAAGTTTGTTTAAAAAATACCTAAAGCGATACAACACCATAAAGTTAGTAAAAGTAGCGGGTTTTACAAACCTTATGGTATTGTATCGGATTAGGTACTTTTTTAAGCAAACTTAATACATCCAGACATCCAATGCAGAATGCTAATATCGCAAAACACTAAATTACATCGTAAAGATGTCCAAATTTTTCGTAAAAAAATAAAAACCATTGAAAATTTTGAATTTCGCGCTCTGACCCTGAGCTTCCCCCTTAACGCATTTTTGGCCACTTGAATTTGAGCTTTGGAATTCTAATCAGCGTGAAATGAAACTAATCTTACGGATTTTATCGCGTTTATATTATATCTTTACGTTCCCGACGTTTCGGCTGTTTTACAGCAACCATGGTCACGGGAGGACTGAGGTGTTTGACTTCCTAGTGTCAAACTTTGAACTGGGGTACCCTCATATTTAGTTATTGTTTGCGGTCCGATCTATGCTGAAAGTGCTCACAGTATTTTGAGGTCTTGCAATGGTGCACTTGGTTTTGCATTTAACTATATTAATTACTGGATGCCAAGTCGGTGGTGGCACCAAGCCATTTTCCCTATTGAAATTAGGATGTTTTTTTTAATTTCAATGGCCTCGCGTATCATCCTTGGTCGGAATCGGTGTTCTTTTACGATCTGTGATTGATCAAATCTCATATAATGGCGGATGCGATGAAACAAACCAAGCGGAGTAATTTCCTATCAAAATTTAAAAAGAATGATCGTAATTGATTAACAACTGTTGAGATGAGAGAATTGTTCAAAATTGAGAACCTCCTAATATTTGAATGTTGTGGATAATCGATAGCTTAAAGTGTTTTACTAGACAACTATTCGTTGGCTTGATCCTAACGGATAAAAATTGACTCACCGCAGGCACCTTATTGCTTGACTGGTCCCGGGACTTCCATATAAGCACCACACAACTTCACTGTGATAATCTTTGGCGTCACTGGTGTTAAATTTATGTGGAAAATAATAGTTTTTCTAAATCAAAACGGAGCCGCGCGCGCGCGTGTAGATCGAGATGGGACAGTGGCGCCACTTGTTGATGCGGCGTTGCACGTAAAATGAATTACGTTCCGTTCAGCGGTTTAATGACGATTAGCGAATCAAGCCAGAAACCCAACAAATGTGGTTTGTACAAAGTAGCATGCGGTCACCTGCACGGCGAGCACCAGCTCGTACAGTATCCGGTGGTGTTTGCTGAACGTGCCGCTGACCGGCCACGTGCGCGATATGTCCGAGTTGTACAGCCAGCGCTGGCAACCTGCGCCACAACATTATCATGCTGTTCAACCAAGTTATACTATACCATATAACCGCTATATGCTTTTGCATCAGTGAAATTAGTACGAAACTCATGAGAATGCCATTGAGTCAGTGGCGTAGCATGGGGCGGGGGGGGGGGGGGGGGGGGGGCGGAGGGTGCGGTCCGCACCGGGTGGCACTTTGCCGGGGGCGCATTTCACAGGTGGCGATAAGAAAAAAAAATTAAGATATGGAAAAAAAAAAAAAAAAATATTCTTTCAGTGTTTTTTTTCGTTGAATTTTTTTGTCGTTACCATATATCCAGGTATAATGAAAAAGAGTGGGGCAAATTTGAAATCCGCACCGAGTGCTAATGACCTATGCTACGCCACTGCATTGAGTATATCATGCAGCCATTAACTTGTAATTATGTGCGAGGTGGTCGGTGGAGGACTCACCGGAGTCGACGAGCAGCATGTCCCGCTCCGCCAGCAGCTGGTTGTTGGTGACGTAGTGGATGTGCGCGGCGCGCGGCCCGCCCGCCACCACGGGCGGGAAGGCGAGGTGCTCGGCGCCGCCCTGCCGGCACGAGAACTCCAGCACCGCGTTGATCATGTGCTCCGACGAACCTGGGATCACATCGTAATCAGAATATGATAACAATAATAATAATAAATTGCCAATAGACCTGACAATGTGTTGATAGATGCAGTGATCGTCGATGTCGCTGTCCCCCATGACGAGAACGTCGTGAAGGCGGAAAAAGATAAAGAAAGTAAATATCTTGAACTTGTCGACATGTGGAACATAGACGCGGCAATCATTGTGCCGATAGTCGTTTCCCCCCATGGCCTAATAGCCAAGAGCCTCGACAAACATCTCAAGAGGCTCGCGTTAGATGGCTGAATCAAGGGGCAGATTCAAAAGGCAGTTCTTTGGGAGACGGCACGTATTGTGAGGAGGTTCCTCTCTAGGGAGCCTTAACCACCGGTAACTAGGACCCTGTTCCCGATGCCGGTGGGCAACTGTTTTTTATATTTTTAAATGTATTATTTTTATAATTTTATATTTAAAAATGAAATTGACTTGGAAATCTATAATAAATGAGAATAATAATAATAGCGGCGCGAATAGTAATTAGATAAAAGCTGACTATGGCAGGTGTCCACAACCCTTAGAATAGTCCTATCTAATGTCCATCCAATGCATAGTACCAATTATCTTTCCATATTCCTGCAATAGTTCCTCCGCCTGCTGAGGTCAGTTCGCTGTTTATGCTATCATTATCATCATTATCAAAAAGTCTCCAGGCTCTCACCAGGTTTAGTGCAAGCCATCGCCATGTTGACGCTCTGCGAACCAATATAACATGTTTCCTTCATGAGTTCCAGTTCAGCGGGCGACTTGACCACGCGCATGAAGTGCAGCACGCGCTGCGGGTCCGCCAGCGACACCTGGCCCGCGCGGAGTACGGAGCGGATCGAGTTGTGGAGTTCAGGGTTGGCTGGCGCCTCGTTGTGGTACCAGAGGATTGTAGACTTTGTTGCCGTCGTTCTGTTGAAGTAGTGTCATAGTGTTATAAAACGAGAAAACAAAGAACAGACAAATATTATGTTTTTTCTACTTGGAAGGTATGCGGTAATCCGAATCCATAGGAGATATGGAGAAATATATAAATTATATTATTGGTAATGGCCACATAGCTTACTTTTGTAAGTATTGCTCGAAAGTGTCCACGGGTCGCGCTTCGTCCACTGCAAAGAGCGCGGTTGCGGCTGCGCAGCCGGTCCGCGGGCCCTCCCATAGCTCCGCGTGGCTGTCCTTCTCATGCACGAACAATATACTCTGGTAGACAGAGATACAAGATGACAATGCTAAAGGCATACTCATGAAACTTCTCCCTATTTTACATAAGTTTTCGTCTATTTATTCTATATTCTTCAAAGAAAACTTAAGACATGATTTATTAATGGCTGTGACATTGAATTATGGATTCCTAAATATAACATTATAGTTACAAGTTTACAATATTTAGTGAGAACATACCTTGTAAGCATCAGTCTGCTCAGGTTTTATTAGAACTAGCACGGACGACGGCTCTAAGCACCCTGTTAGGTAGAAGAAATCAGAGTTTTGTCTGAAGACATATGGTATTTTATCTGACATGTACTGCTTGCAAGCGGCTGGGATTACTATCTAAAAAAATAAAAAAAGTTCTTGACATATATATACAATACTATAAGCCCCTTTAATATTGTCCCTCTGTTAGGTATGTGGCTCCCCTCAATGCGAGGGGGATTAGGCAAAGCCCATCACATTAGCTCAGTGCAGGTTGGCAGAATTTACATGTATTTTGAGGGGTTCTCTCAGACATGCAGGTTTTCCTTCATCATTTAGCAAGTGATAACCATAGTTGAAAATGAGATTCGCACATGAAATCTAGAAATCCCAGAGATGCATGCCAGGGTTTCAACCTGCAATCTTTGTGATAGACGCAAACATTCTACCAACATGGTAACCTCTGATACTACTTCTATTCTTAACAAAAAACATGGCATAGATCTAAGGCTCAGTACTCTTGGAAACATCAATGCTAAGGACTATTTAGAGACAGTAGACTCAGAGGGGAAGGAGGAGATAGCTTGGATGCTCCTTTTTCATACATTTTGAATCGCCATATTTGTAATTATATCTCTATGATATTAATTATTTATTGACATATGACTAAGCAAATACACAGCACATATTGCTAAAAGAGTTTTAGGGTTTCAAGATTTAGTAAAAGTGTATTTTAGACCTATCTTTAGCAATCTGTGTTATACTGTCACCGGGATTTCGGATTTTCCATATTATTCACAGAACTCTCAGCAGAATCTGTGACTGTTGGATACCTCACTCGTTATCAACTATTTGGAGTTAAATAAAAGCTTACTTACAACATGAGTCTTATGCATATTCTCCACTTCAGCTATTAATTTACTGACCAATGTGTCCCGCCTTTCTTTATATTCCATCTGTGTAATTCCACATGTTAGATGGTCTTTTTGTATCAAGTGTGGGTGGGTATGGCAAGTGGCTTGTCCCAAAATACCTTCAGGAATAATCATTGGGGGTGTTCTCTCTAGTGACCTCTCCCCTGGCGGTTTTTCTATTGTACTCATATATTTTTTGTCCTGGATGACATCCTGCCTGAAAAACTTTCTGCGGTCTTTGCTTGCTATAAGAATATAGTTTTTAATGGATTAAAATGATTACTGCTACAACCATCGTACTGAATTGTAGAGAAATAGTGAATGTATAAAATAAAACTAAGATAATGTTATTGATCACAACATAACCTTACTTACCAATGTTAAAAAAAGTTTTTCTTATTTGATGCATAGTGTTAGTTATGTTTTGAGAGATTTATGGCTTTATTGTTATATTGAATTTTGGTTTATAGAGTGGAATCCATTTAATTAGAATAGGTGTTAGCAAATCAAAACAACAGACCGATGAATTTTGACAACATTGAAAAGTTCGGCGAAAAATCAGTGTTACCAACCAAGTTCAGCCAGTCTACCAAATTAAATATTTATAATAATAATTGTTATAATTAATTAATTAATAATGACTACATATTTTTATATTATTGAATTAAACTATAAAAGTAATTACTTGGACTATCTATAAAATGACATCTTTTATCAGATAAAATAAATAAAAAACGGCTACATATTCAAACGTATATTTATGGATAATCTAATGTTAGTCAGTAATAGTCTATTATTTTGCCGAAATAACCTATCGCAATTTTAGTCACTCCGACAACCTTCGAATTAGCCTAAAATGCGAAAATTTACCTAACTTGGTACCACTGGAAAAGTCCAATATGCATGTTCGACTGAAGGACTTTGTATCCATGGTAATGAATAAAGATAAAAAAAACCTATATGCATGTGACAGTTGACACTGGTTTGTCAATTTTATGTTTATCTACAGAACGTATAGAGGACTTTTTGGGGGTAGTCCAGTGTTGCCAGATTGGGTATTTTTTTCGCAATTCTGGGTAAAAATTTTGGCTCTGGAGAAATTTTGGAGAAATGAAATTCTTGGAGAAAAATTTGGAGAAAAAAAAAATACCATGGAGAATTTTGGGTACTTTTTAGTTTTCATTATTTTCACTCTGCTTTTTCTCCCTATGCTATGTCATACCCATGCAGTGGGGATAATTGCGTAAAAAAAAAAAAAAAAGGTCATTCTGCTGTTTCAGTTTGGAAATTAGAACAGTATTTCAAGGAAAAAATAAGAAAAATTAACCGATATTATCAACTTTTTGCCTTTGGGTAAAACTCAAGCAAATTGTATCATTTTGGAGAAAAATAATTTCAAATTCGGGTAGAAATAGAAAATCACATCTGACAACACTGGGGTAGTCGAAGAGAAAGGTTGTCAATTTTGATTTATTTTGTGAAAAATGTGTTTCTTTGAAATATAATGTGTAATTTTGGCGGAATATTAACCATTATGTGTTCATAAACGTGCACGAGTGTAGGAAAATAAAACTAAATAGTAAAACACGACTTTTCCAGTTCTCCCAATAAGTTCGGTAATTTGTCAGTAAAGTATCCACAACTTTACTGATAGGGTTAGGGGGGGGTTCATTAGGCCTAGTCTGCGGATTAGGCCTGCATAGAATCTCCCATATTTAACATAAAAAAGAAATCCACTTGACGTTGGCAAAATACCTACCCAAAGGTGAGTGAGGCCATTTTACAAAAAAAAACGTATAGAGCCATAGAGCTATATCTGAACGGTTTGCATGCATACCTCAAACAATTTACGGAATAGACCATTGTGCAGGTACTCCTATAGAAGTTGCTTACTACGTGATGAGGTATTATTCGTATACTTTGATGATTTTTTATTCATCCAATTTTATCAACCAAAGTACATGAAAACGTTGCATGCAAGTTTGATAGCATGAAGCTTATAATCTAATTTCTTGTTTGACATTAATGCTTCAGTGTTGTTATAAGTACTGTTTAATTTTCCCTACTTTTGAAATCTAATACTCAGAATAATAAAGCGACAGAGATAGGTATCTATCTAATTGTAGTTCGAAATATGTTATAAGGCTAGAATATGTTGCAGGAATAAATACAATTGTGCTAATGCCACAAGGAGCGGAAAGAGACAATAGTTCTTGATTTTTTTCATAACTTACCTACTTTCTCTTATGTTAAATGCTGAGACCAAAGAGCTTTTAAAACTTAGTAGGTAATGATGGTTCGGGCTGTAAGTAATTCTATATTTAAATATCTTTGGTATTAACTGTACTTTAAGTAAATAACTAGGTACCTAACCTACGGAAGTTGATAAGATCATGATATAACTTGGTACTTACCGCAATTATTAAGTACACTAAGTCCAATTTTGAACTTAACAATTAAGTTATGGCTATTCCAATTGTTTTATTGGATGCTAGGTAACTAATACTATGAGTAATAGCCGTTACGTTGATTTGCTGTGTGTAAGTGGGACAATGTGATGCTTACCTATAGCAGATTCTGCCAATACCAACAAGATTTCCTTGGTCCTTCGATCCGGTTACGCAAGACTTCGGAAAGGCGTTTCCTATTTTCCTAGAAGGTCTCAATTTTGAGACACGTCTCTAAAAGGAAAAGAGGTTCTATTGCTAGGCTCTGTGGGCAGGAAGGTCATGCTACGTTCACTGGGCTGGGCATGTCAGTCTTGAGAGCGAAGCAGTCAGCGCGGAACGACCGGCGCGTGCACACGTCGCTTTATCGTACACAATCGCAATACGATCGCGGACCAATTTGTGTCGTATACTTTCAATCGTGCGCGTTACAAAAGTGTTTCATAACAGTGATTGTTTGTATTTCAAATTTACGGACGCACCGGACACCCAACGACTCTGAAAAGAGGTTTGTTTACGTTTATAAGTTAATACTCTGCCTGCATTATGGTCTAGTCGATAGTTTATCGATGACCGGACCTATTTCGCGAGTTCATTTGCATCGTTTTGTAACCCATTCATTAGCTGTTACGGTCGGTTGCAAGGATTACTTAATAATGTGACCTCGTAAAGCGATCTGCAACGCTATGTAGTATAAAATATCTACTATAGTGAGAATGAATATGTTCGTGACACTGAGGTGTTTTGTTTTTGGTTCTGTTAATTAATATTGTTAGTGCGTGTCAAAAACCATTACGTTTCATCACAAATATTGTGAGAAACATCTTCGGGGGCATGCATATTTATTCATAGTTTAAATATCCGAGCTTGGTTACTCCACGCAAGGACAAGTCACGCAATTCTATGCTATAATACACTGCTTGTTTAGCTGCGATTTTTTATTTAGTTGTATTGATATAACCAGTAATGTACAGCGAACTCGCGACACCTGTTCGGTGCTGATGTCATTTAGCACTTTACCTACCTATTTATATATTTTATTTACTATTTATCTAACTATTATTATTTCGTTTGAGGTTACAGTTTTGTTATGTTCTCATATATTATTTACTTATTCTTGGTCCGCTCGGTAAGTAGATGGTACGATAAATACTCACCTACTTTGCTCACGGTCATAATAGTAGGGGAGCCCAAGCGGGGATTTCGGGATTTACTAAAGCGCGGCAGATTAATATACAGGGGGATACCTTGTACCCGGTTAAGTACCTCCACAAAACATGAGGCCCATATATAAGGCCGCCCGTGAAGGATACAGGATCAGATTAGTAAAAAAAAATTGACCATCAGAAATTCTCGAGCGCGTCAGATTAAGGTAGGGTGAGTTAATTACATCCTAAAAAGTGTATATTCCACTAATCTGACAATTTGAGAGTGACGTAAAAAAAGGGGAGGGCAACAAAGTTGTAAAAAAAAAACGTCATGTCGACATTCTCGAGCGTAGCTAATTTTTTTTTTATTTTGAAGGAAATAATTCAAGAATAATGAAAAATATATAATCTGACGATTTCCGCAAGCCGAAATAACAAAAATTCGTCGATAAAGTTAAATGCGTGCAGCTGCGTGATGTCTACATTTCCTTCTCCGCGTTTCTATTCCTCTCTCACTCTTTCTCTATCTATTACTCTCTCACTCCGTCCCCACTCTGGTTTCTGTTGCCATGACGCCATCACAGCTGACACATCACACATCACGGATGAAGATGATGATTAATTAATCATTAATCAATTAATTATAAAACATTAAATTGTTTTAAGCTTTTTTTTAAGTATTTTTTTTATAAATACATGTATTCTACTAAAAAAGCATACACTTATTTATTTGCATGCTATTTCCTGAGCTTGAAAGTGGTTTTTTTGGAATAACTTTTAACCGGCTTTATCGATCAACTTCAAAAACTAATCCGCCTTTGAGCTTGAAAAACCACGTCGATCGCCACCAAGCTGGTCAAAAGCGGTTGATTCGTTCGAGAGATATCGTGAACGATAGAAACCCGAAAAAGTGTTTTTTCGGGATTACTCCGAAATTTGTGGCTCGATCAATTAAAATTGCAAAATTACTTATGAGGATGATAAAACTGCGTCGAATTGCGCCAACCGCGTGAAAATTGGTTGATCCATTCAAAAGTTATTGCGCTTTGAAAATTCCAAAAATAGTGTTCTATGAAACTTCTATCAGACTTTCGAGCTGGGAGAGCTCAAATGCATAGACATATTATTTCTTTGAACTCAGCGAGCTCAAAATATCACATAAATTATATTTTGAGCTCAGAAATGTCATAAGTACAATTTTAAGCACCCAGGAATGGAATTAGCGGGAAGTTGCAGGGATGGCCTTTAAGGTGAACCGTTTTTCTAATTTTTTTTTGTCAGATCAGGCAAATCCCTCTAGATAATCGTCAGATTATGAGACAGTACGTTTAGAACATAAAGATGAACCATATATATCTTAATCTGACGCGCTTGAGTATTTCAAAATGGCGAATTTTTTTTGCACATTATGAAAATGGCCGCGAGTTTGCGTCCCATCGAAATCGTCAGATTAGTGAATGAGAGCTTTTTTTTGGTGCACTTAACACTCCCTTAGAAAATCTGACGCGCTCGATTAATTTTTTTTTTTTTCATTTTCAACCCTTAAATACAACCACCCCCATCATGCAAACGATCAGATTAACATACGTACATTATTAAAAATACGTAGGACATTGATGCTATCAATATCTGACGCGCTCGAAGATGTCCATGCAACAGTTTTTTTTTACATATTTAAAAATCTATAGCCGCTTCCCCCACCGATGTAAAGGTATATATCATATAACATTTTTTTCTTCTTATCATCTAAGCTTTGCATCCCAATAGGTCTCTACGACGCTCGAGTAAATCCCCATTTAGCCTCGTGGGCTCCCCTACTATAAAGTAAGATTAAATCGGAGACTAAGCCGATAGGCTCGTAAACCTTTAATTTTATTTATTTATGTCGGCTAGATTCCAATTAGAATAAAATCCTAATCCAGTTCAACAATTACAGTACAATAATGAGTGGTGCGCACACGCACTCATTATTGTAGTGTGATTGTTTGTGTATTTACCTTATAAACGCCATTAATTAATATGCATTATATACCTAATTACCTAATAGCAAACTTTTCTTATGAACCGTTTTTATTACATAGACCGAACTTTAGTTTTACCGTAAGCCTGCCTTTATGTAAAACCTGAATTAAACGACTTTATTGAAATGTTACCTTGCTATGAGGTTTTTAGGTAGTGTAGGACTGCCAAGTCCGAAAAATTAGCGCATAGTTAGGTATTTAGAAATGATGTTTTTATTAGATTTATCAGAAATAACAACGTCTGTAAAATGCGAATTACGACACGTAAAATCACTTGAAATTTTGAATTTACAACGTAAGGTACTCAACTGATGATAAACCCTTATATAATTTGCGGCCATAAATGACTAGGTACCTACTTCATTAACATAATCAATCAAGTTTATTAGGAAGAATAGTCGGTAAATACAATTCCCTTGATACAGCAATTTATAAGATATTTTCATCATTGTATTTTTTAACACAAAAGCTTTTTATTTATAGCAATTAAGCATAAAACTTCCAATCGGCGTTGAACAACGAATAAACAAAAGAAAGGCATTATGTTCGAGCATTGAACACGGTTCAGACGACCCGTTAATGGTTACCAAAGCCATTCAAAGATCGTAAGTACGCTGGTATTCACAGGCTCGTCGACGGAATGCGCCTATTACTTGAGTTCCGCCTCTCGGATGCGTCTGCGCCGGCGACTTTAGAATGGCGGGAATCGAACTAACGACACAAGTTATGGGAATATGGCGGCGGTTTTAGTGTGATTTAAATGTCGTTAAGAATAAGGGTCGGGATGTGTGTGATTGGAGGAAGATACAAAGCAGTTTAGGCATTTTTTTAATCAAGCCAAGTACTTATTGTTATTAAATTATTTAGTGTGATTACACTACACAAGTTGGGATAAAGAAACGGTTAATTGCAGTCAATAATAAAACCAATTCTATGAAAATATTTTTTTTATGAACACAATTAATTTAGGACAGAGGAAAACACATAAATATACAATAGCATTACATTTTTTTAGCCAGTAGTTCTACCCTTGCACCGTAGGAACCTACATTAAAAACCATAAAACCTTTACTATTCCGGCGTTATTAACGAAACTAATTCCAAGAGTGAGCCGTTAAAGCCGGGGCCGGGATGGTAATGAGATTTTCTTTCTACTTTTAAAAAGAAATTACATCACTGAGTTGCCCATGCTTTTTATTGCCTGCGTTGCGGTGTTTTTAATCTCAATTCGGATAACTTTTTAATTTGAGACCACTATTGTAGACAGGGATAATGAAGCAATAAGTAATGAAAGCTCGAAGGACTTTGTTCACTTTCAGTCTTATAACTTATCAATACCAAAATTACATTTATATATGAAGACAAAAAAAAAATCCACTGAACTTATTGTAGTCTACTTATATAAGTATAACCCAATGAAATCGCATTTAGTACCTACCTACTTATACAAATTACCTATAATTATGTACTTAATCATCTTGAAATAATATTTTCATACCATCCATTGGGTTGTTGTCCAAAATGGAGCAAAGCAATATAATAAGGGCCTACGAAAGCATAATTATTATCCTCGCGAATATGATAGTTGATGTGTCATTGGACATCGGAGTTATCGATGTGCCCATCGAGATCGATCACTTCCATTTTTATTTACCCCTTTTTGTTACGCCTGCCATTTTACGAGTCAGGCAACACTTTTAAAAATAATGTGCTAACGTGAAAAAGGCGGGAAGAAGTGACGGCTACCGGATTTATGGTTTTAGAAAAGTGTTTTTACAACGATTTGTTTATTGTATCGTGAATCGTGATTGTATCGTATTCCGCAATACGGTTTCCGAATTATTATTGTATATCTTTTTGGGTGTGGTGTGAGTGTGATACGGTCGAGTGCACACCCTGTTTATTTTGTCATACCTTACTATTATTACTAAGTTTACCTCCAAAATCAAACGGAAATGGTAACTAAACATTTTTTTTTCAAAATTATAATGGATTTCATTTATTCGTCTGAGTTGATTAGTTATTTGCACCGCATTGATTTTCTAAGAAATCAATTCTGTAGAAGATATTTACTATTTAGCGCTGATACAAAGGATAAACAACGACAGGCGAATTTAAAGATTTTATAGAAACAATTGCGCAGCGCTCACTCCTATTACATGGCAATTTGCTTCGTAGATTAGACCATGTTTTAGTCTAGCCCGGAGGTGTCATGACCGACGCGGGTTCAGAGTCAGACGAAGGTGCCCATAGCCTACGGGTATTCATACCAACATTATAGGTATTCCGCGGAACACTTAGGCAAATAACAATGCAAGGTAATTGTGATGGGAGTGAAGTCCTGTCTAGAGTTTGCTTACACTTATTTTTTTTTAAATGTCAAATATAGCCTTGACTTTTCAGTGGAAGAATGAATATTTAGTCAAATTAAAGTTTGTGTTCATAACATTTTTTGATATTTACATATCTACTAAAAAACGTGGTTTGTTAGTTTCATAGAGCAACTTGTTGGGATTTTCAAGTGTCTATGAAAAGTAAGGCTTAGGATATAAAGTTGTGCCAATTTATAATCGATTTTCAAGATGGTCAATGAAATAAAATGATCTAAGTAAGAGTAATGAAGTCGTATATAGCGTTGAAGGTTTTTTAAATTTCTTAAGCAAGTAAGTAATTCATTTAATTTCTGGGGCAAGTTGATTCGCGCCAAATTAGGCAATACCAACACACTTGTGTACACAAACGAAACGCGCTCAATATGAAACTAGTCTTTCCCGTAACCGTCTGTCAGCCATTATAAAATTTATTTTAACGAAAGAGCTAGAGAGAGCGATGACCGGCGATTAGCTGTGGCGCATTTTTTATGGACAACGACGTATAGCGCAGGATGTTGGTACGTGACTTATTTATTAGGTTGTATGATACAAGGTTCTTCATCTTCTTTTATAGAGTTATGGCGTCACCGTCTTAGGTGTTTTGCCAGTGTCAAGTAATAATAAGTATAGTTAGTATCTCAAATCAATGTCTCAAGCGTTGCCTATGCATAAATACTCCTCAGGGACTTTTTGGCGGGAAGTTGAACAGTGAAGTTGTCAATTTTGTTTTATTTTCTGAAAATTGTGTTTTTTTGATATATAATGTGTAATATTCGTGGCATATTAACTATTGTGTGTTTATAAACATGACCGATTAAATAATTTAAATTAAAACAGTAAGATAGCTTGACTTTTTGAGTACTCCAAAGATGTCCGTTTAATTTTCAGTAAAGTATCCACAGCCATACTAATGGGGGTAGGGGATTAATTTCATCATCATCATCGTCATCAACATCACTATTATCAGGGGTACATACAATTCAATAACAATTATCCAGAATTACTCGACACTGGCGAAAATGGCACCATTTTGTAGCTGATTGCCAACTTAAAAAAAGAAGAAGGAAAAGATTAAAATAAATTGCACCTTATTTTATGTGAGAAGGAATTGACTGATCTCAAGAGTCAGGGACTTCGAAAGATAGATGTACATGTTTGTGTCCATAAGTAATTTATTTATTAACTATAGGTATGATTCCTATGAGGAATGTATTATACCAACGGTGACGGTGTGACATCATAAAATTTCCCTATTGGCTTCAGTTGTGACTACCGGAAAATGTAACTTCGCGTCTCTCATTCTCTCCTTGAGATACGGCACAAAAAATACTTCACACTTATTTCTCGGAAATGAAATGAAAACTCGTTTGTGGGTAGGTAATTACGCGATGTTTTTGCGAAGTGTTTTGTATCAGTTAATATGAGACTTTCAACCGTCATACGAGGATCGGCTTTTTGCGACATGACGTTTGTACACCGCGCTTGAAACACCTCGTTAGCAATTAAGTGATTTATTGTGTTACATAAAGTAAATTGTTTTCTTTCGAAAGGGAAGCCGACAGGAATTTTGTCATATATTATATATTCATGTCGACTTCCTTTATATATGAATCCTTCACAACTGGTAAATATAACATGGCCCCTGGGGTGGAAATTATAGACTTCTTGAGGTTTCTATAATTATCATTTAATTAAATACTCGGAACACTTTTCAAAACAAACGGTGTCAAGGAGGCGCCATAGAGAAGAGAGAAAAAACAATAGAGAACATTATGTATACAGCATTTTTCATAGATTATTGTCCAGGCTCCCTATATTATAGGAAACGAAATCGGTAAGTATCTACTGTTTGATGGCTTTCGTGAGCTGTAATAACTCTTCGGGTAATAAATCAAAACCCCCGCTGCATTCCTATCAGCTACGAGCCCATTTATTAGATATGCAGCCTAGAACAGGATTAGCGAAACGGTCGCAATAAGCTTACGCAACATGCGTACAAGGTTTTGTGGGCGCACCCACTCGACTGCCGAGACTATTTTACTAGTCAGACAGTTAGCCAGACAATTATTTATGGGATTCATTTCATGTTGGTAGCTTGGCATAGAAATCTATAACTATGTAACTATAATGGCTTCTGGCGTCTCGTCCGTGCACGGATCTGCTAAGGATTTAGAATACAAAAATATGTTACAATACAAGTCAATGTTTCATTCTAACAAACCAATCTTTGCAGTTGAAGCGTAGGTACCTAATTATTACGTTAAATAAGGGATTAAAACAGTTATAACCACTACTTTCTTTTAAACTGTATCAGCAGCTTTACTATCTCAATGAATTCCGAAAAATGGCGGGAATTGATATAATTCTAGGCGGGAATTACTGCGCCGTTCCGTTTTACGGTCGATGAAAGCCGTAAACATTGAGGTTTTATTGTGTGTCATGTTGCGTAATGGAGATGTTGTCCAGGCTCGTAAAGTCGCGAGAGCACTTAATTTTGTTTTTTTTTTAATGTAACCCCGTAAACAAACATCATACATAGGTATTACATTTTATTGTTATTATAACGTTTGACTAAAGCCTGCCTGTGGTATAACAATAATAAAACATAATGTCTTGGCTGTTAAAAAGATAATTACAGCTTTTTAATTGTTTTTGCCTGATCACTTTATTAAGAAAAAATGTATTAAGAAAAAAAACTGAATTAATTGGCTGTATTTCCTTTTACATATATTAATTTAAATGAACGGTTTCTGATGGAACTAAATATCAACAAATTAAGATTTAACATTTTCAAAGATGGCGTCGATTTATAGTTTTCGCTATAAATCGTGTGCCTGGACGGTACGGTAGAGTTGTCGCGAGGCCTTGCCAAGCCGGTTGGCACTTGGTATTTGCAACCATGACGTCACCCGCACCGGTGACTCAATATATTGTTGCCTACAAAGTATTTTAATGTAAGCCTTCGATTGCTATAAATTATGTTTGTTTTACACAAAGATACGGACTTGTTAGTTGGCACGCTTGTTGACAGATCAAAATGACTGCGGAGTAACTAAGTATCTGTAATACTAGTATCTGTAAACTAAGTATAAGTACCTAATATTTTTTTTTTTTTGTGAAAAGAATTGTATAGCGCTCGCTCACAATGAATAATAATTAATTGTTGATATTATACTAATTAAACTCACCTGCAAACGTCAAACAATAATCCAACGCCCTGGCCGTACTGAGAATTCAATAAACAAAAAATCTAAATGTAATCAATTATAATTGAACACCCAATCAATTATAAATAGATCAATAAAGTAATGATCATCGTTTAGCAACTTATCAAATACGTTACTCCTATAGATGGACGTTATACAATACAACTCTCTATGTGCACGTCTACATACATACAAAAAATGTGTGAAGTGTTGTATGAAGTTAATTAAGTGTTGATAATGAATTAAGTTATTAGTAATTAATTGTATAACTTAGTAGATTTTTATATTGCTGCTAATTCGCTTGGCACCAACTAGCCTAAACTAGACCAAATTTTAGTTTACTCCTGTCAAACGGCGTTCGCTATTCTGTTAACAGCAGATTAGACTAATTTTAGTTTGACAGCTCCTAAAATTGGTTTAGTTACTCAACTTAGCTTAGTTGGTCATTTTTCTATTCTGTTACACACACTTTACGTCAAATTGCGTCTAAAATTAGAAACGTCAAACTATAATCCGCCTTATTTGGTCGGCATCTAATTTGGTGCCATCTAAATTTAGTTCGTAGTTTTTCAGGTGCTGTTATTATTAATAGAAGTTATGAAATACTATTTTATCAAACACGATGGAGGAATATGTGGTTGCGGCTCTTGTGGATTCATCTGAAAGTGCTAATTTTACCAAAATAATAATAAAACAGAGCCTACTTCAAAGTACTTACTTGAAACACAAAATTAAGGCGTTTGCTTTCTAACCGTAGAAACTATGAAGAAAGAATAAGCCTCGAAGGTTTAAGAGCATATTCATAATTAGCAGAGAAGTTTAAAAAATCTTTTGTGGCTTCACAAATTTGCAGCACTTCAATTACTGAATACTCTAGATGATCCGCTCTTAGTGGAGGGGCACATCCCAAAACATATAAAGGTTTGCGATTTAATATTTTATACAGATACATACCTACTTTTTACTTGTTTATAAATGTTTATAAATACATCAACATGACACTTTGCAGATTTTAACAGCACTGCAATTTTACGCTCATGGGAGCTATCAGGTTGTTGTAGGCCAAGATAGTTTACCAGGAATGAGCCAACCAGCAGTGAGTATATGTTTGGGAATAGTGTTGAACATAATTGTGCAACAATTGACACCCCAAAATATAAAGTTCCCTACAACACAGACGGAGAAAGAATCTGCAAAAACTGAGTAAGTTTCATTTCATATCCACTAAATTGGTTTAGTAATTTTTGAGCTCATACATTATAAACAAATAAATAAATAAATATCGCCATACGAACACATAACCAAACGGTCCCACTTTAAGCTTAACGCTTGTGTTGTGGGTACTGTACAATGGACTGAGGGTGAACTCAGTTTATAATACTTATATACATATTAAACATCCATGACTCGGGTACAAACATTCGTGCTCATCACACAAAGCTTGTGTCCCTACCAGGATTGAAACCCAGGACTCTCAGCGCAGAAAGCAGAGTCATTACCACTAGGTTAATCAGGCCGTCGAACCAATATATATTTTGTCTTTATAATATTAGAATAAAAAAATATCTTGACATCAAGTTATAACATGTAAATGTTTCTACTTTTGCAGATACGGATGAGAATTATACCATTGATTTAGATCATACTGATAAGCTATCTATGGTGGAAGAGTACATTGAAACAGATTTCCTTGCTGAAGCAAGACACATTTGGCAAGTGTTAATAAACACTATTTTACTCAAAATTAATAAAAGTATGGCAAATCATAAACAAGACTTTAATTTCTGAATTATTATAATAAAGCTTTTTACTACTATGTTATCAACAATCAATATTAAACATCAACATTAAAAATAATTAACAATCAAAATAATAAACAAATTTGTAAGTAATAGAATTTGAAAGACTTAACAAACAAGCTTCTGCACATGGGGGCCATTTGTTGCCCACACTCAATGAAAATGGCACTACCGAAGATAACAACTATGCAATAAATGCTTAGTAATACTAACTTAATACATAGTATTATGGTACACTTCCAGGCGGCAAAATCCATCCACATAGGCATGCCCAACAATATCCAAAATTTTGGATTCTATGTCTGTCAGGGCTCCTCCTGCCGGACCGCCACCTGTGGCGCTTATTGAAGTTCGCACCTTGCGAGCCTTGGTCTATAACTTCGCCACCCACACACTCCAAACCTGTTGCTAAAAAAACCATATAAAAACCATTTAGACGAAAAAAATGCATAATATTCAGAACACATAACTTACATGCTCCCACTGCTGTGCAGTTCTTCTGCAGCCGAGTTGGTTGAGCTCGTCGTGGTTGGTAGGGCCCCCTAAAATCTACCACGGCAGAATCTGCTTAGTTTCCTGAAAATATAATTGATTTTTAGATAGATGTCCTCGCGCGTCGATGTAATTATTACCATTGATTGATTATAAGTAAAACAAAACTTTGAATCCTTTTAAATGCTTACCCCTCGCTATTTTGATGTTGTTGTGGAGTCGCTCCACAAGCAACTCCTGTTGTCTCTCATTAGACCGTTTCCTATCGTTTTCCATATTAGATTCAAGCCACTAGATAACTTATTACAACAACTACAATGTAGCACACCCGTCTGATCTGAAAACGGTGTTTTGTTTACCTACTGTCAACAGATACAAAATCGAATTTACCACAGAACAATAGATATGGAACACTTAACCACAGACTATATAGAACAAGTTTCTATAATTTATTATTGTAAATATCATAAAAAAATAACAATAAAAATATTTAGACGCCGACATATATTTTAAATTAAACTTTTATATATTTCAAGGTTATTTTAAAAGAATTTAATCATGTTATTTCGATTTTATTTTCCATTCACCTTATTTTCATTCATTCTTCAGATATATTTTTTAAATACTGGCAACATACCTCAATTCAATTTAGGTGCTGTCAAAATCAAATTAGTCCTGTCAATTACGATATTTAAATTAAGTTCGATGTGACAACAGAATTGATTTTAATGATTTCTAAACTATACTTAAAATTTTAGCTAGTTTAGTTAAGTTTAGAGAGTGTGCAAGCGAATTAGCAGCATTGTGTTATATTTGCCTCTAAAATCCGTTGTGTATAATAATTTGTATTGTCTATTGTATATCTACTATTTAAAAGGTTAGAGGCATAGTGTAAAGAATAATTTTACTGTAGACTGAAATCGTAGCCATAAAAAATGCTTCTTCTTTATAAAATTCTTATTCGAAATTTAATTTAAAAGTAATTTTGTATAGCGCCAGTGTCTGTCGCGATTGTTCAATAGCGCTACCACAGAATTATCGGTTTATGAGATCGGACGGGTAGAAGCTTTTTTAATAAGTTCTTGCACAGTCATCTCGTTTATTGGAGAATCACTTATCAGATTCTATGAGAGCAATTAAACGTTGATTGTGGATGTATTAATTGGCTGAATATATGATTATTTCTATATAAGTGGGTACTTTGTTTGCAGTTTTTGGTTACAAGAATGTTTGTATTGTTGATTAAATCGATCTCGTCTATCTGTGCTTTATATTAATGCTTATAATCATACTTTAATATACTTTTTTTTAAGAAGCATAAGCTACTTAAAAAGCGTTAATAGTCTATTTAACTTTTTAATTCGTTCCCTTGGTGTGTTACTGAAGATATCGTTCCCTCAATAATTTATGAGACAGTTGTTAAGTGCATTTTGCACGTATATCTTTGAAAAAAAGGACCTTATATGTCTCTATTTTTGTACACCGCGGCCATTACGGGTAGCCCATACATAGATAACTTTTTACAGCTGTATACAGATAAAAGGGGCATTTTATGGGCTTATTTATTGATTAAGGGCTATTCATTGGTATCTTTTTAATATCTCATTTTCTTTTAGCCGCTAGGTATATGGCAAATTGAACGGCGCCTCTAACAGACAGTTTTTAAAACGTCAAATAATCCATACAATGTGTTTAAATACGTTAACTGTGAAGTACTCGGTTAGCTTACGTATAATCTCACACTTGACGTACTGAAATATTTATGTTATGGTAGGTAGGTAAGTCTTCATGGTAGGCTTTAAGGATGGCTTTATGTAGTCTTTGAGCAACCCTTGAGGTTCCAGTCGTGGTCTTAAATGCAGTTTTGGTCCCTAGTAATCCACTAGCTTACTAGTGTCCACATAGATAATTTATTTATTAGACAGTCTCCTACTCACTCATGTGAATAAAACTCAGTTAGTTGTTAGGCCTAGTCTTTGGTATATAGGCCTGCATAGAATCTCTGTTTTTCCTAAGTATTTGACGTTGGCAAAATAAGCATCTTGTGGATGTCGCCATTATCTTAAAAAAGGCTCAGACAACTAGTTTAAATACATACACCTACAAGATCAATACGCACCGCTACAATCTAAATGGTTGCGCCTCAATGTTTTTTTAAACAACTTTTTTAATGCATAGGTAGCGTAACCACAAAGATAGAGCACATACCATTTAAAATACCCATTGTGGTATGTTTCGCGGGTATAAATAAATAGCATAGCGCGTACCGCCCATGCAACACAGGCACAGGCCTCTAGATAGCCATCTAAAAAATAAAATTGCGATTTTATAACAGCTGTAAAGCATGGACTTTTATAAATGGAATTTGCACGCCCACAAAAATATCTGCGGTATAAAATCTTATTGTATTGTATTTTGAAAATAGAATTTTGGTAATTGAGGTTCTAATAATTCAGTTATAATTTATGATAAGTCCGCTACGTAACTAGTTATTGTTTTCTCTTAGTAAATAATTTTACCGTAAACAAATATAAAAATTATCAATAGCCATAGAGTGAACAATACGTAGACTTACGTTTCGTTTACGTAAAACACTCGTATTTGAAGCTTTGGGTATCAGGGTGTAATATTGATATGGATCAACAGTATGATTCCTATACTGTTGATATAACACTCAGTAGAATGAACCGAAAATAAAGGTTTGCCTTGCGCTTGGTTTTTGGTTTTCAATCCAGCTGCAGCTAGGTCCGTGTTCCGAAGTTTTAAAAACAGCTGTGACATGGCAAAAATGAAAAAATAAGCTCGGTCGGACCGTAGGGCAAGTACTATTGTATTAATACGATAAACCATTGATAAAAATAAAAATAAAATGCGTACATCGCGCGGTCAGTTGCGTTTTTCAAGAGCTCGTGCATGGAATGGTTTTATAAAAAAGGTTGGATTTTATGGCATTTTATGTTGTGCTCTGGGGCTATTTTATACGGGAAACAAAAAGAAAGGTTTTTTGTACTGGCAACCTCAAAGGAAGAAATAATTTCTTCGTCCGAGCTGGCAACTAGGTTTATAAGTAAGTTAAAAATACTTCTTATTTTTATAAGAGCAGCTATCCCGCCGAAATTCGCATAGCCTCAGAATCAAATGTATGAGATAATTAATTACCAATTATTATTATTTTTTGGTGATTTTTCCCATGTTTTAATAGTTATTCTGCTATACGGGGCGGAGACAAATACAAAAAATCTTAGATCATAAAAATCGGCCCACCCGTTCTTGAGTTATAAACGTATTGTTTGTATTTTTCCATACAAATATTACCCAGTAAAGTTGCACGTTTCCGCTAGTGGCGCTGCTGTGAACTATAACATAAGATTTCTACGCCGATTTCGAGTGTGACCTCCAAGTCCACGTTAAGTGGGACATTGAAAACCTATAATCGAAAATACATGCACGATTTACAAGTCTACGAAAACTTTAATTAACGTCAACACAACACCTTTGACTATCAAATAAGCCAAGAGCGATTATGCATTATTGTATCAAAATCTTTTTTTTATTCATATAGGCTTAAAAATCACTTATTCTGCCGTCATAAGAAAAAAGGACATTTCTACCTAAAGTTCGAAATGGAGAAAATAAATGTTTTGTATTTTTTAAACCGAAAAATACGCTGCAATTGTAGCAAATGCGTCTTATTTTAAGTCAGATTTATAGGGTTGTGTTTGTATATGCGAAAATAAAAAATAGTGGTAGATACGTCTTTTTTCCTTATGACGGCAGTATTAATGGCATAAGAATATTCCAAGAACGTTAGTTCCACTGAGAAGACCCAGCAATAAACTCAATGATTACTGTATTAAAAAAATGTGTTTACACACACATGAATTCCCAGGAACATCACCGCCATGTGAGCAGTTAACACCATTGTCGCGATACTGCATAAAAATACTCGTGCAGTACTTCGTTCATTAAATGGCCAATTATAAAAAAAAAAAACATTTTTTTTAATCAGTATTTTCTATGGTCTTAAAATATGCAACCAAACTTATGTAGGTTCGCGACATCCTAAAACAGCAAGCAAGCAACTTATTTTTAGCTTCATTACTATGCTTGCTGCCTGCCATCGCCGCATTCAGTCACACTGGCGCTAGTAGTCATTACACTCCTTCTTAGATTTTAGTTGTACCCATTTTCCGCACGCACAAATAACTTGGTAAGTTTACACTCGTGCAACAGAAATAGTCATTGTTTAACGGTGAAAGCAAGCAGGAAGTTATTACGCAAGTCTCTTTGCGGGTGTAATTACGTGTGTACCAACGTGTTGTGCGTTAAACATAATATTGTTTATATTTTACAACCCAGTTTAGGATAATGTAAGCATTGACCGAGAAGGCCGGTTGTATTCTGATTTCAAATAAGTTTTTTTGTTTTATATGAGGCAAAGGCACTGAATTTTAATGCACCAAGCTAATTCATCTAAGGCACCAAGTTACTTAATCAATTTACCTGCTAGTGCTACCAACCTGTATGACTTTCAAATCACACAACTTTCAAAATAGTAAATTATTATGTCATAAACGTGTTCTTATAAGTAATAACAAAAGATAATTCAGATGTAAAACCCTATTTATTGGTGCATCTTACCTATGGCAACATGTAATTAGGTAACTACTTGTTAAAACTGCGCTTCCAGACAGCTAGTGAATGCGGTTTTAAATAAATGATAGTCCTATCAAGTACAATGAGTACTTGATGGGACCGTCATTTATTTATAATGGAATAATAATTCATAGTAGGTATTGTTGCCTGTGGCTACTCCCGCATTTAAATGCCGAGACAACATAGGTAGTGTGCCAAGGCATTTTGATATAAGTATATAATCAATTGATTCTATCGGGTACCTACCTATCAATAGGACTAAGGGTAAGACGAGTAAGACCATTTGCGATAATTTTTCAGGCTTTTCAACTGCCCGTAAAGACTCATGCGTGATTGTCATCGAAAAAGTGTGAAAGATGTTTGCAATGACAACTGAGATCATTAGTTTAACTTGCTCTCCGAAGCACACCTTAGTGCTGTAACACTTATAAATTCGGTCACTTATCCACGATTCGCACAAGCAACGCACCGATCTATAGGGCGTTTTTCCTTAAATCTTAGGGTAGGTTGACACGATCTCTAATAAAATTGAGTATCTACACTCAATTTTATTTATTGGACGTACGGACTGGACTGTCTTATAAAGGAGCGCAGGGTCTTTATAGTGACTACGGAACTATAAAAATAAACTAAATAAACAAGTTTTGAGAAATATTTACATTATGTTGAACATAAGTAAGGTCAACGGATTTAAATTTCCTCCTACGACACAGTCGTTTAGCAAACGTAACAAATCGTGTAGGTGTATAGCGTAGGTGATACCTATTAAAGAATTTATGGTAATGATGCCTCAAATCATAATTTTAGTTTAACCGGTCGTGTCTTGTGAAATATAACCGATATTATAAATTTAATTTTTGTGTAGAGATTAGGGTGAACGTATGATTCGTGGAACGAAACGTAATATACAAAATGGCGGAACGACATAAGTCAAATAGCTGAGTAGTTGGTTGTCAAAAGTTTAAAGTCAAACAAAATGTCAAAAGAATTTGCCGATATCGGCGAGTAGGAATAGAACACGTCAGTATTTTAGGATTTAATACGTTTATTATTTATCAAGAACTAGAAATAATCTCAATTTGGATTCAAATATTAATATAGATAGTAATTACTTCAAAGTTAAAGTCAGTGTAGTTTTAAATTTCGAGAAAATACCAAGATCGATTAAGGTGCTGAACATTGCGTTGTACAAGTATGTACCTAATAAATATAGAATTAATGACTTAAACATTACTTTTTGTCACTTAAGTAACCAGTTATGCACATTTTCAGCGGGTTTTAAACATGAAGCGTTATAGAAATCACGGATTTATATATCTAATCCTATTGGGATTTTTTCGCATCTCCACTTGCAATGTACAAACCCCGGCGCTGAATCCCAATGTTTTGACTCAATCTAAACCCCTCGGAGAGTGTCAGGCTTGCAAATTATTCGTGGAATCCTTCAAAAAAGGGCTGGAAAGGACCGCCAGGGGCAAATATGAGGGTGGTGACGCAGCCTGGGAAGAAGAGAAGCTAAAAAAGTCGTACAAACGAAGCGAGATGCGTTTGATTGACATACAAGATAGTATATGCAAAGAGGAGAGCAAATACGCGGTCCCATGCCACCATATGGCTGAAAAATCTGAGGAATTTATTGAAGAATGGTGGGCCCAAGATCCAGATGAGTCAGCTGACTTGTTCACATACATTTGCATAAAGAAAATGCTAGTGTGTTGTCCTACACATCACTATGGTAGACACTGTACACCATGCCCTGGGAATCATGAAAACTTATGCAGCGGTAACGGGAAATGTAGAGGAGACGGAACCAGGAAAGGAAATGGGACTTGCCTCTGTGATCCCGGGTATACAGGAGACAACTGTGAGGTGTGCATGAATGGATACTATCTGGCATATAAAGATGATAATAAAATGCTGTGTTCAGCATGCCACCGGTCATGTATGGGAGGTTGTCGACATGGAACTCCAAAGGATTGCGTTGCTTGCAAACCAGGCTACACATTTGATTCTGATGAAGGCTGTTTAGACGTAAATGAGTGTGATGATATTAATAAATGTAAGGAGAACCAGTTCTGCTTGAACTCTCTGGGTTCTTTCAGTTGTTTGACTTGCGATAAGGCATGCAATGGTTGTCACGGAGATGGGCCAGATATGTGCAGGAAATGTGCTAAGGACTATACAAAGAAGGGGGATTTCTGTATTGCTGATAGAGAAGACGAGGACCAGTCTGAGAAATTAACAACTACAAGGTAATTTTGTTTTTATTATTGTGGATGTGGCTTTGTTTGTTTTGATTTCTGGAAGGAAATTATTCACTTGCCCAAACACAAAAGAGACTATATTATTATTATAAAGCACTCTCTGCATTGGGTCTTAGGCTTGTTTTTAAAAAGCAAAATTTTAATGTAGGATCATATTTTAATTGTATATAACAGCAGACTCTTAACTCTTTCTTGGTTATGGCCCCAGTGTGTTTATGACTTTACCATCTTAATAAAAGTTGAGAAACATTGATCTTTTTGATGTTTTTTGTGCTGTGGGTCCCGGGTTCAAATCCTGGTAGGGCCAGACATTGTGTGATGAGCATGAATTTTTGCACCTGAGTCATGGATGTTTAATATCTTTTTAAGTGGGTATTGTATACTGAGTTCACCCTCAGTCCATGGTACAGTACTCATACTACAAGCTTTGCTAGGGACTGTGTTGGTGTGTTCGTATGGCGAAGTTATTATTTATTATGTTGACATTTTATTTGTTCTTATTTTACTAATGCACGTATGTTTTACTTACTTTAATAATATTTCTTACAGAAACGAGGAGTTATAACAGACCCTATAAACATGCGGTCTTAGTTTTAATTTAGGTAAAAGTTTTTTTTTATTTGGTGGTGGGTTTTTTCTAATCCAGTCCAATGCTCCGCAAATAAGTTGAACAGAACTGGCGATTCTGAGCTTGCTTAACTAATAGAAATAGCCTTACTTGGCCGCCATTTTTATTCAACTTATTTTTTTATCGGCAGCCCGGTAGTGGTAGCATGAGTCGCGTAGCGAGGTGACTGCGGTTTCGATTCCTGTCTGGGCATATTATGGAAACTGTATTTTCATAATTTGCCCAGTTCGGGTGATTATCAACCCCGGTCTCTTACAATCCACATACAGATCTATTATTTCAAATATTTGGGATTATTTTAATCATTCATTAAAATATTTAAAGGGAACAATATTTTTTGGTCATAAATAAAAGTTTTCTTTCAATTTACTTACTTGTGTTTCTGGCCATAATGAAATTACTAACATTTGATCCGGTACCATAACATCAAAGTCCTAACAAATTGTCATTTAAATGTAGAGTTGTCCGCCATTGAGTAGTTACTAACAATTTTTATTTATTCAAGGTACATGACATACATTGGTCTGCTGATTGCCACCGGCATCCTGCTTCCCAGGTCCACCTCTCTTGGGAGCCTGGTGGGCGCCATGGTGCTAACCTATATAGTCGGAGCCGAGTATTATTGCATGATCAATGGCCATACCGGACTCGTTGATTTGAAAAACTTTGATTTGAGTCAGTTTTTTTATACATAAGATAGTTTTTTTTTGAGAAGTGAATGTGTGTACCTACATTATAAAGTCGGTTAGTCAGTAAATACTTCAGTTTTAGTTGACTTACGGATTAATGGTGCGAAATATTGTATAGTTTTTTTTTATAATGTGATTATTGATTGCAACTATGTAAGTTAAATGAATAGTTGACTAAAGTAAGTCGTATCGAGTCTGTAGACTAATCTATTTAAGGATAGTCCACCAAGTTAATAATTATCTCAATAAAGTAGTGACATATTATCTTTTACCGGTGATAACTAATTTATTTTATCAGTATGTACATATTTTTACATTAACAATATTTCGTCTCGTTTTTTATACACCTTAGTCAATTTTTTTCACGATTTATAAATATAATATTCTGTACAAAAGATAAGTGTGTTTTTTCAAATCGTTTAAAAAGTGATGTTATTAACACAAGTAGGATATATTGTACAGTTGGTGTAAGTGACAAATTGTTTTAGATATTCACTAACTTACGGCCGCGACTCCACCCGTGTAAATATTTACCCAATATTGTTTTCAACATTCAATAAGAAGTGAAGCCTTTTCGAGACACAAGTATTTTATTGATAGACAGATCGGATTATATTTTAACAGACTTCAAAAAAGGGGGAGGTTCTCAATTTGGTTGTACATTTTTTTTTGTTTGTTGCCTCAGTACTACGTCATTTATGAACCGATTTGGATTTTTTTAGGTATAGTTAATAGAGATACTGAACGTACCCACATTTTAAAATATTTATGCCGCGTTTACCAATACCGACTCGCATAAAAATCAATTACTTACCGTGATATATTTATTAATGTTTCGTTCGATACAGTTCCAGTTATTTTTACGACAATGGTACAGTACCATTATAGAACGACATGGTGGAACTGTATCGAACGCTCCGCAAAGTAAACGTCACGATGTTTATACATTTAAATACAGTCACGGCTGTCAATACACGATTATGTGCCGACCGTGACACGATTCTATGTTCATACACTCGGTGTATGGAATTTTGGTGGAGTCCAAGTAACACGCGGTGTAGGTATCGAATTTTGGCGCAGGCTTCAAGTTACAAGTCTTAAAGAAAATTGGTAGGTACAACAAAATTTACCAACATAACTAGGTATATTAAAATATATGTATTTGCCATAGATGTTTCTGCCAATGTCGACGTAGTGGTCAAGGAAGACAGACACACGATGGAGATTGATCGGTTATGGTACTTTCAAACTTTTTTTTTGTTGAGTTTGGCTAGTTAGTTTAGTAGAAGGGAGTATCTAATTGAACTATATTTTAAGTTGTGTATATAACATCTACATTTACTCTAAATGAAGAAACCTTATTTCCCAGAAGGATACTGAACTGCTTGAGAATTTTATATTTTAATTCAATAGTTTCATAATGAAAAAACTATCTAGTATCCAAACGTTGTAACGGTCAAAATTACATTCACAGAATAAGGCAAAATACTATCTAGCGGGAACAAAATGTAAATTCAATTTAATTTTTAGGTTAAATGGCTCCACCGATCTTCGGTGATTTTGCCAGTGTGAAGGTGAAAATAGAAAAATGTATATTATATCCGATGAGCAAACAAATTTCGGGTCTGGAAATGTATGGCCTTGAAATAAGAGTTCATAATATTTACGCTCCCAGTTACATACAAACATGTTAAAATCGCTCTACGCTATACACTTGGGCCAACCACCCGTCAATCACAGCCCACATCGGTTATGTAAAGCTAAGCACCAGCTATTAGTCGTCGCAACGAAAGTAGAACCGATACGACAATGGCAGGAACACTGACAAAGCTTTAAAAGCCGATTTATTTCGACAGTCACCAGACTTATAAACAACTGTCAACATGGCACTTCGATAACGAGCCACAGGTATTTTTGACAGTTGGAATGTATTGAGTAAGGTCGGTGACTAGTGACAAACGAGTTACGATTTTGAAAGAGGGACTTGTTTTTTTTTTGGTTTTTGGCTCTGTCCTTTTCGATAATTATGCCAATGTCAAGTGAGGCGAACACACGGTATATATTGAAGGGTTTGACCAGTGAGATGCATGAAATAGGTCTGGAGTTCACGGTTGGAAACTCTGAAACAATCACATCATGCGATTGAGTGTACCCGCTTTGTAATTGTAACAAAACAAGTAGGTCCTTCCTTATCGAAGTCGTGGCCTAAAGTTAGTCAACATTAATGTTTTAATTAAGTATTTATAACTTTTCTAATTAGTTTTATTAAGGTATGTGTTAAAAAATGTGATACAAGTTCGGTTTGTAGTAAATTATGTGAATTTCAATTTGTGTGTTTCATTTATTTATATCTTACGTCCTGAGAATTAGTCAAGCGAGGCTAGTGATTCGCTTCATCGTTCAATATGAATATGTTCCTTAAATTACTTTCACTAGAATATGCTTGAGCTTGTAGCGACCTCTTCAGTATGTAATATTTTTATATATACTAAGCATCCGTGACTAGTACAAGCATTCATGCTTATCACCCAAAGTTTGTCCCTACCAGGATTCGAGCCCGGGACCTTCAGCACAAAAAGCTGGGTCATTACTAAGTATTCGTTATAAATAAGTGATTGTCTTTAGTTAATAATACCCAAGTACCTGTAGCTATCACAATAAATACTTAGGCCCTTTCATACTTGCTATATTCGGCTAGATATAGCATCCAGTTCGCTAAGTGTCCACTTAGTGCGGGGATGTTCGCGGAAGCAGAACTAGTCTTTCTAGTTCTCGTTGCGTCGACTAACAAGTTTGAGAATGTTCGGAGCTTGCCTTTGAACGTTTATTACGTAAATAGAGTCGCAAATACATATATGAGTTTATCGTTTGGTCGTGCATAGCTTAGGAATATTCAAACAAGCGATCGTTAAGTTTGGTTGATTAAATAAAATATTCTGATAACTGTTGTAGCGTTCTTGTTGTAGGTACTACATATTGTATAATATAAAACTTAATGTCACGTCTTCTAATTGGCTTCCCATAATGATCATACATTTATCATTAGATGGAAATGTTTTATTTATTATTATATAGACATTAAATTAAAACTTCATAACTACATATTATGTAATTACCAAAGTACTCACCTACAAAGTTAAATTTACTAATAAAATTCCTTGCTATGAATCTTTTTTTGCCGGACTTATTACAATATTTTTTTTATATTTTTTTTTATGATAAATTACAAAGAACCTTAATCCTTGAACAAGTAGGCTCTTTACATTGAGCCAGAGGTCCCGCTAAGTGGGTCTCAGAGATATCAATGAAGCGAAGGAATAGGTACTTCGCGTTCATCAAAGACGGTACGGTCTGAGACGTGATTTTGATGCGATCGTATTGGTCGAATTCCTCGCACGATGCTCCTCGCATAGCCATATGCTAATATGCCATTGCGTTTCACATCGATGATACACATTTGAATATCGTAAGATTGCAGTTAATGTAAGGCACCATTTAGAGCAAAACGGCGAACTGTGATGTAACAACTGGAAATCTAACGTCTTTCTACTGTCAGTGCCGGTCCGAGGCAAATTTTAAGATGAGTCTTGATCCGATAATGACGCCCCCTTGCTTGCCCTTAAATATATTAGTTATACGTGCAAATGCATGCAATCCATGGAACTTGGAAGATCTCGACATTATATTAATTCATTGACTAATTTGTTAGTTGAAAAAAAAAGCGATGCTCGTTGGTACTGCACGGCTTGCACTCCTCACAGTAGTATTTAAAAGAACAATTGGTGTAGAATAACAAACAAAATATGTACAGTTGAATTTAATTGAACTACTGGGGCGCCGCCCCGTGGGCCTTAGCGCCTAAATCGGCCGCTCCGTGGGACTTGGCGCCTGGAGTAGCCGCTCCGTGGGACTTAGCGCCTGAATCGGCTGCTCCGTTCGTCCTATTGCTCTATAAGGGGGCATAGACAATAACCTGTGTCTATGGTATAAGAGTGCAAATGATCCCGCGTAATGTCGCAATATTTTCTCCATCAGTAAAGAATATATTCATGATAAAATAAATACCATCCACACTACAATTCCGCGTTCCTTATGACATCGACCTGCGCCCACGCATCTGACTAATAGCTTAGTGATCGCACTCAACATGGCGGGACAAGTGCCGTATTTGGATCACAGTTATTATGTAAAGCCGTTTTGAACATATAAGAAATTACTTGATTGCTCAAGCCGGGTTTTTGGATGTGAATGGGTTCTATTGATGCAATCTTAAGAACGATTTCTAAATTAAGGCCTAGTGATTAAGTACCCAATTAGTAAGTATTTTGACCGATCATACTTAAGTCGAGTTGGGTTGGACTTCACAGTCCATCCAGCTTAATACCTCCGTAGAGATTAGTCCTGACGACTCAACACTGTGGCAATATTAAACTTGTGTACTGTGTCTATGTGTCACGGTGAAGGAAAACATCGTGAGGAAACCTGTAAGTCTGAGAGAACTCTTCGAGAGATGTGTGAAGTCCGCCAACCCGCACTGGGCCAGTGTGGTGGACTATAGCCTAATCCCCCCCTCGCATTCAGGCGAGGCCCGTGCCCTACAGTGGGATATAACATTTTCATATCCATTTTATTTCATCGCATCTCATTTCGTAAAGAAAGAAGAAGAAGATTATGTATCGATTGCGTTAGCAGATTTGGGGCCCAGGTACCTCGGGAAGATTAAATTCTCTATCATTTATAACAAACGACTGCGACTGTTCAATCGTGTCGTACGCTCAAAACAATGATATAACAGTACCTAGCATCAACGGTACCGCGGCCGTGCTGAGCTATCGCGCCGCTGTAGTAATATATAATTGGTACGGCGGCTTAGTGCGTTACGCGAGGCCCTTGAGAATAAAACGCATGAAAGTATCCAAGACGTTATGGATCGAAGACGGTTTTTGAATTTAGAAATGTTTAGAGGCAGTGCTATTACATCTTTAGTAGACGAGCTACTTGACACAAGGACAATAGTTATGTCTCTGACGACTTAACCTTTGGCTTAGGACTTTAGTAAGCATAAATTAGTATTAAGTCTGAATCCTAATAATTCAATGTTCTTGACCTCTAGACGTAGATCTCCACAATTTCGACCTCTGCGTTTGGATAGAGTGACCTTTAAGTACCAGCCAGCCAGGTGGGTTGCCTGGCAGGGTGGCCGCTGTGCCCCAAAATGTATTGTCGGGATCTTGTATATACATATGTTACGTTCTCCAAAAACTCTCATTGTGCGATTCAGGATCGTATGAAGATTCGTCATCTTTGTTCTGAATGTGGTCGGCAACGCCATCTGTGCGGCGAGGTTGCTACATAAGATCTGGCGCCAACTGCCGCACGTCTAATGCCTAAAGGATTATCCACCTTATGTATTACATGGTAGGTATCTATAAGCTAATTAAGTTCCGATAAAAACTAGAGAACACCGTTATGAACAATTTAAATAGACAAAATACCGATGTTTTTTTTTTCATTTTTTATTACAATACAGGCAAGTATTTGATCTCGATCTCACCTGATGGTAAGTGACGATGAGATCTACGATGTAGCATACTTGCCTAGAAGGTACCTGTTCACTCTCGACTTGAAAACACCCAGATTATAGTGAACGGGGAACAAAGACGCCGGTAGCGTGTTCCATTCCTTGGCAGATCATATTGTAAATACACAATTAAAAAGCTGTAACTTTTATAACGTTACGAAACGTTTCCCATGGCACATAATTCACAATGGAGGTTGCTCTTTACTTTCCATATGTGCATTGTTGCAGCTTTTTATGAGGACAGAAAGCTAGGAGTGATGCCTTTCACCTTTCAAGAGTTTATTTATTTACGTGAAGCCCACCAAGACGGTCTAATAGTCAAACGCAGATTCGTATTCCTTAAATAATGTCCATCGCGTTAATCTAGCTATAATAATATCTAGCTGTTGCTCGCGACTTTGTCTGCATGGAAAAGTAGAAGATTACAATTATCTACAGAATAACTTTTTCCTTAAAAAATTGTATCCGCCCTTGTAGCCCCTTAAGGGTCAAAATTCCTAAAATCCTTTTTTAGCGAGCACATAGGGGCCCACAAGAACCTTTACAAGTCCCTAGGTCTCATGGTTTCGGAGATTTCGTGATGAGTGAGTGAGTCCATCAGACAGTGGATTGCGCTTTGAATGTTGTGCTCGGACCTCCCCTCAATGTGAGGGAATTGGGCCATGGTCCATCACACTGCCCCAGTGTGGGTTGAACCTGCGATAGTTTCTGCCGAGGTAAGCGTTCTAGCTACTTGGCTATCTCACTGCTTCTAAATATACCTACATGTATATAACTGGGATGGGGCACCTCGAAACCTCTCAGAACTATATAGAAACTGCTTGTAAGTAGATACATCTCACATCCCATATACCATTAGCAAGACCCATTTTTTACCTGCGCCAGAAAATTATAGCCAGCGGCCATATAAATTACCGTCTGGACCTAATCTCTAAATCATGATGGGTTTATCACGAGCGTCTGCTGGACTTGCTTCAGGGTGAGGCAGAGGCAAGAAATTTCGAGAAACTTAGGTCTTTAGGAAGGCAGGCTTCGATCACCATCGGGGAAAACACGGGGAAAATATTTTAGTAATTGATCTTTTCGAAATTTACCAAGGTCTTAGTTCGCCAACAGTTCATTTACGGTACCCATAATACAAGCGTTGTTTAGTTTGGGATCATACATGATGTCTTTTACTGGCAATATTTTTTTTTTCACTAGGTCATAACCTCAAGCTGAGTCCTATTCACATAAAAATCAACAAACAGCCTGCATCTTTACACTTTACATAATGTTATTGTTGAACAAAGTATCTCTCCAAGGTCACACTACTTTCCATTTCAAGCTTAATTTGCATATTTTTTCATATACCGATCCATAAATACAACGAGAATGTTAACTTATTTTAATTCCATTGCGTTTTCAACATGTATTAACTATAAATAGCCAATCTAGAGATCAGCAATCTAGTGATAGCAAACGAAGTGTACTTATTATGATTCCAGGGTAAATATCGCCAGTAACCTATTTACTGCCTATATTTACCCAACCTATATATATATAGTCCTTAGTAGTTGTTATTGTGGTCATTTTGACTTTGGTAAGTACCGTCTCCTCACTCCTCTGCTTAATCCTTTGGGGAAGATAAGCATGGTGGTATTTAAAAAAAAACATACACTGTAAACGGTTCTTAACCCTTAATAGCCTAGAGTTTCAAATTTGATACCAATCTTTTAAACCGAATGTTCACATTACTATTAGTTTTTTTTATAGGTTGGCTGTACGTATTTTACTGTTGTATAATATTCTTTCCAACGAAATTAAAAAAAAATCAAATGTCATTATTATTAAACACAGTAACACTAAACACAGTAATATTAAAAATAAATCACTTTCGTCAATCAGGTTACTAAGGGTTAAATCATTTGCATATTAACAAATGGTTTTATTTTAGTATGATTTTAATTTTAAACTTTTTTTTCGTTTTAGTTTTATGAGACATATTTTTTTATCTTTATCTTTAATTGTATATATTGTGGTAATTTAGTCACATTTTCGATAATGTTGTACACACATATTATATGTGTACTTTTAAGAAAAGTTTTATTTTTTATACTACCAAAGTATATGTGTGTCTATGTGTCTATTGATAAATGAATAATCGAACAGTTTTTTTCCGAAATTTAAAACCAGCGATGGTTACCAAAGTTGTGTATTTTCCGATCGTGGATGCGGGCCTCTGATTGGCTCAGTTGGTAAAGGCGGGTTCACACGTTCGCCGGTCGAACCGGCTGGTAATGTCAAAAGAGTCACATTGCCAGGACGTCTGGGAGCGCGTTTCGTACAAAAAGACAACATATTTTGTTAGCAACCGTGTAGGGGAACCACGCTGAGAGGTTTTCTTAAGGAATTCTTAAATCGGTTATAAAATGAGAAGTAGATATACTTTAAAGAAATATTTATCTACTTTTCCTGGGTTTTATCTGGCCACTTACGCACACTCATTTTCGTCTGTTATACGAAGGTATATCTGTAGGGCACGCGCAATCACGGATGCTTATTTATCCTGTTCTTTACAGTTAATTATATCGCGCACGATTGCTTTCTTTACTCAGAATGAAAAGACCATCAGTGTATAGGCCAATCAAGCGAATCTCTGCGGGAGACTTTCGCGATATCGCTTTCAAAATGTCTATCATTAGGATAAAAACCGAAAAAAAAAACTGAAACATCTTTTTTTTTTTTGAAATATTTGTAAAAGGAACGTATTTTTATGTTTTTTTTTTAAATTTATTTTATCTGTTTCTTTCCAGAATATCGAACGCACGTCTTCAATGCCGCCCTTACGAAGGGCCCGTTGCAGAGACGTCGAATAATCGAGGTAAAATATAAACCGCAGCATAGACAAACTATTATTACTTTTCAAACATTTCAGTGTACGTTTATTCATAAACATTATGAACATATTTTCACTTCTCTATGAATAAAACTGCAGGGGTTCTGTATATATATATTGTCGTCGTTCGGTTGGTATAAAACGAATTTATTAAGCACTATGCCTCCTGCTTTGTTTGCGAGCGCCATTTCATTTATCTTTTTACAACTTCAATAGAATCATAATTTTATACGCATTATAAATTCATTGTTTTATTATAAAGATAAATCTGCTTTGTAGCTGTTGCGTGCTAAGTAATAATAAATTATGTACCTTTTATAGCAATATTTTAAATAAATAAGTACATAACATTATTTGGAAAATCACACCAACTGTATGGATCCAACCCACCAGAAAGGGTAAAGGAACGATCCCAGTAGCACCCAGAATAGATTACGATAAGATAATATTCCAAATTTACCCAGGCGGGAATCAAACCCGCAACCCTCATACCGTCGAAAATTCTTTGCGTTTAAACTAAAAATAGATATGTCTGACTCCATGCGGAATGTATGGGATGGAAATAGGATTCTAAGCAGTGCCACAGACGAAACAAAACCCGTGTGTTATTTCCTTTTTAAATATTTACAATTTAAAAAGACCAGCCCTGAAGTTTTATAGTTGGTAGTATGCTATTATCTACTTTATTGTGAGTGTGATAAAGTTCGAAACGTTCTCAAAATTTTCATTTTTAATAAGGTAGAAAAAAGAACACGTTGGCTAAAGACAATTTAGAATAAACGGCCGTGTTGCTTGTCTATGGATAGAGATTTATGGCGGGCTATAATTTCGCAATCTTTATAATTTTCCGTTTGGCTTGTATTGTTATGGCTGGCATGGTAGAAATTATTATATTTCACATAGTTACTGTAGATTTTATAGAGAGCTTTTGCCCGCGGGTCGATCGCGTTGCCATCCATTTTGCTTGGCAGCTTGATGTCCAATGATATGACGTAATGATTTGTACCTTCTCTTTTGGTTCTAACCATAGACTCGACAATAGTTAAAACCTAGTTTGAATATGTTTATTAGTCTTTGGCTGATGCTCGAGTATACAGTGTCAATAATCAATAGGTGTTCAAACAATTTTTATATGTTATAAATAAGGAATTAAAACTCAATATTTCACGTGACTTCAAAATGCTTCATTTGTTTTTGTGTCGTCATAATTTTCATCATCATAGTCCAATGCGCGCGCTGAGTCACCTCGAAGTACACCCTGAGTTCACGCCGAGCTGAATGGAATTCATATTGATACACGCCAGATGGCGCTAACGTCGCGCCTTCGGTTCAAGAAAATAAATACAAAAAATCTACTATTAAATATTTATTTAAATATAGAGCAACTAATCAGGGCCCCAAGTCTGCTAACACAGTAACTGTCACTTTTGAAAGATATTGTATGGGATATCTGTCAAAAGTGACAGTTACTATGCGGTTGCTGTTCGAATAGAATCGATTGTATGCAGACTTGGGGGCACTGGCTCCTTACAAACGAGAGCTACGCCAACTACATTATTTACCAACTGTAAAAATCTAGGTGACGGGCAAAAACGGGAGCATCATAAAAAGCGACATTTCATATGCGCAGACGCACCAATTGCATGCTATTACAGTTTTTACCCGCGGTCCGGCACGCTCTCGTACGCAGAATGAATGTTTTTTAAAATGCCTGTATAAAAAATATATTTAAATATTATAGGAATGACCGCTACGTGCGTTCTGAGACCTAGATTGTTGGATGTGTGTTAATTGAAAGGTTCGTTCAGAAAGGCGAATTAGAGCAATTGCTATATTTAAAACTGACTACGGTATATATAAGATCATTTATTTATCTGTCTGTATATGACTTTTTTTAGGGTTTGGTACCAAAATGGTAAAAACGGAATCCTTATGATGGGACTATGTTTGTGTGTCTGTCTGTTTTTATTAGCCCGTATGTATGCCCCACTACTGGTTGCTTCCCATCAATGATAGGGGATGTAAGCCATAGTCCACCACGCTGGCCTAGTGCTGGTCGGCGGACTTCACCACGTCTTTCGAGAACTAGATTCTTCCAGACACGCAGGTTTCCTCACGATGTTTTCCTTCATCGTTAAGCAAGTGATTATTCATGCTGTTAAAAATGAGATTCGCAAATAAAATCCCAGTAGTGCGAGCCGGGGTTTGAACCTGCGAGTCCTGTTTCCAAGGCAAGCACTCTACCAACTTGGCTGTCAATGATTGTATATCAAGAGAGATTGTTGAGAAAGAGTATCTGTGGATACTAATTAATATTTTTATTTCATAGCCAAAAAGGCTCATAATATAAAAGTTAAATACAAATTGGTTCCATAGTTTTAAAGCTACACGCAAGGAGTTTTGAATATCCAAATAAGATAATGTCGATAAACATGTCTGTGTGTAATTACAGATACATGCGCTTGCGCCGCCACGTCCGCGCGTCCCCGCGGTCGTAAAGTTGCATTTTATTGTGAATATGTTCGCGCTCCGTGCGTGACTTCCTCCGGCTGCAATTATGACTACACAATATATTTTTTATTACGTTCCAGGGTTGCTAGTAGGAAAATATGTAGTGCTATTGATTTGATCAGGTGTAACACGTGTTTTAGGGAAATAGGTCATCCACAAAGGCGTGGATTAATTTGTCATTCAGATTTCAAACCACTTGGCGAAGGTTTACGTACAATAATTCTCCTCTGCCTTCAATCTCGGGAAAAACACTGAAGATAAAACCTTATTTTAAAGCCTATTTTTTATCCTGGTCACCCTAACGACTGTCAAAAGCTAAAGCACGCAGCGCGCATATGTGTTACCTACAGCGTATTATTACAGGCATATAGCGTCGTGGTATTACAAAATTACCCTCTATTACCCCCAATTCACATTTCGTTACGTCACATTATCGCGTGCAAGGCGTGATTGACGTCACGGGAGGGCTGAATAAGACAGTTGAAGTGTGATAGCTATATAGAGAAACGGTATTAACGATCGATAGTAAAAAGGAGGTGACTTTTAGTGGGAAATTGACTGGTCACAGTAACCGCCATCTTGGCCTCGTCAAATAATATTTTCCTGATATATCACTGTTTTCATCTATACTCATCTCATAATGTCAGGATATCAGTTGTGATATGATCTTATAGATTTCGCTTGACTCCATGGGTTAGGGAGGGGCAGCAGCCCCACTCTGCACTCGACTACGCCTAAATTGAAGGGTGACATCACCGAAGGATAAATGAAAAAAGATTACAGTTTATTATTTCAACTTTATCTGATATAACGAGTTTATACGAGAGGACCTCTCTAAACTGGTGGATGACATAACGCGGTGCCGGCGCCCGCGCACGGGGCGTGGCTTCACCTCCGGTGACTCCGATTAGCACCGAGTTTGCATAATATTCAAAGCGCCATATGTCATGAGTGCTGTTCAACTGTTAGAAACATTGTAGCATAGTAAATAATAAAGTTCTTCAAACTTACACATCAATTGGACGGTTCAAAATTATGCAACGTTTGTATGATGATGTGAAGGAAAACATCGCGAGTCTGAGAGAACCCCTCGAAAGACGTGTGAAGTCCGCCAACTCGCACTGGACCAGCGTGGAGGACTATAGCCTAATCCCCCTCGCATAGAGGGGAGGCCCGTGCCCAACAGTGGGACATTTAAAGGGCTGGTATTATACGTGAATGAAACACCATAGCAACCGGCAACCGCAAAACATCATAGCGACTCCAACAGGATTTATGGTCAAACTAGTAAATTTATTTTCAATCATTTTACATTCGATGTGAACGATCAGCTCTCGGGTAAGCGTTGTAGTTGAGACAACAATTAGCAATGGCCGCTCTGAGTTTGTTGCTCCTTCTCGTATCTTGTGGCGGCGTTAGGGTTCTTCAAGAGACAGAGAGAGACGAGGATGGTAATTATTTTTTAATATTACTTACTAGTTATATTACTTACTAGTAATATTATTTAGATTAATTACTAGTAATCATAGTTTGATTACTTACTAGTAATCTAAGATAGATTAGTCACTAGTAATCTTAGTTAGATTACTCACTATTAATCTTAGATAGATTACTCACTAGTAATCTAAGATAGATTAGTCACTAGTAATCTTAGTTAGATTACTCACTCGTAATCTTAGATAGATTACTTACTAATAATCTTAGTTAGATTACTTAGTAGTAGGATTACCTACCTACTAGGAGTCTTGTTAGCACCTCCATCTAAGCCAAAGTTTTCTGTACCTCAAACGTCAAATTCTCGTCAAGAGAATTTGACCTTTGAAGAATAGATTATTCATATAAATGTCATTACAATATTGTACCAGACATCTTATTTAAGCTACAATTTACATATGTTTTTGAAGCAATCACATTTTATGTTTTTTTTTTACGCCAAATTCAAAGTTTTTTTTTTATGTTATTTTATTTTTATGTCAAATTTTTTTATATAAGTCTTCTTCTTTGCCGTATCGCTCTTGACCGAGCGGTCGTGGTCAACACGTGAATCTGTCAGGGGCAGATGTGACTTGCCTCACGATGTCTCGCCATTCTTTAGATTTTTAGATGAGTTTGTCAATGGAAAATTGACTATGTACAAACTAGTGCATACAATTATTGTAAAGAACCCTGAGACCAAAACGAATGCCACACTTGACACCTTTCCTCATAGCCGAACCGGTCAGAATCAATATTTGCGTTCAATTTATTGACTCTACATTCTTGAACGGAACAACGAAAATAAAACCGGCACAACTGTAAAGTTATTTGCTCACGAATAATAACCATGCAAGTCTAATAGGCGCAAGCGCATGTGAACACGTTGATGTCTTTTGTTTAAAATATTACCGATATTAATACCAAGTGTAGGTTCTCAAACTAAGCAAGTATCCCTGCGGTAATAGAGCCTAATATAATCTGTCTTATTGCTCAATACATAGTGTACATACTCGGAATGTCTTTTACAAAGACACCTACACGCATGTACTTGACCTGAAGGTCGACATGCGCAAGGCGACGCGTGCGCACCCATGCTTGCGCCGGCGCAGCTTATTACACACCTTTAATTATTTTATTATTGGTGTTATTAGTTATGACCGCAAAGCCACAATGGCATTATATGTTAGTATGGCTGTTACTCATTGTGTCGAACTACTGGATTGACTGTGAAAAATGATCTCACACACAAAGTAATGAATGAAAATAGAATTAATTTCATTGCCTTTGTTTAAAAAAAAAGCCGTCACTATAATTTGGTATTATGCCGGTATATAAAGTAGATATAATGTATAGCCATTTAAATATAATACAGAATATAATACGTACATAGATATTAAACATCTGTGATTCGGGTGCAAACATTTGTGCTCATTAGACAACGATTGTATCTACCAGGATTCGAACCCGGGCCCCTCAGCGCAGAAAGCATGGTCACTACCAAGTGCGCTTATCAGGTTGTTAAATATATTTTTTTATTAGTGTAATTATTCCCAAGAGTAGGTAGTATATAGTTATCTACATCTATTCATAAAATATAGATTTTATTCAATTCCATAAACTGCAAACCCCAAATTTGTAGAAATATTTCGCCTACCTACAATCGTATTACAAAGCACTTGTCTTATGAACTATTGTTTGTAATACCATCGTAAATTGATTAAAACTTCTATACATTTTTGACGACTATTTTCATGTTCGCACGGCAGAAAATCGAATTAATGATTCCATACTCACACATTATGTTACATGGTTACACGAATACAAATTCTTCTAAGAATAGCCGCCGCATTGTTACTGGCTGGCGGTTCTGACGTCATCTCTAATGAGTAATTTCCGCCGAAGGATGTATTATTTACTTACATGGCCTGCGGATCTGATGACCTTGGACGGTTATATTTTTAATAACAAGGCAAAGGTAAATCAAATATATATTATTTGTGGAATGAGGCGAGGTTAGATTGGGGATGTTAAAATTGCAGCCAGTATTCGGACTGCCAAAAAAAAAAAAATTAACGTTTCAAGTATGAAACGTCTTTTTTTTCGGGTTTGTAATATATTAGTGTCGTCGTCTGACTCCTGAAACAGTAGCTACCACTGATAGTTATCATGGAGGCTAATACTTAAGCATTGATATGAAATAGATATTATACTGGATACTGGAAAAATGAGCTAAGATGGTGACGCCATATGATTTAAAAAAAGAAAAAGATTAGATTATCTATGTGTACAAACGATATGCTTGAAATATTTGTTTAGGGGTCATTCGTTTTATGATGATTATTTATGAGTTAGACTTTTTTTATTGTGCCTTGACAGATTACGTAGCCATGTCTTACATTAAACGCCCTTAGATTCTAAACAAAATCCAAGTACACGACACTTTTTTATTATTTGGAAAAGATACATAAATTCGTTTCTTATTAAACTTGTTTTATTTTAAAGTCGATAGCTTTGTTTACTCGCTCGTCTGGGGCGAGTGAGTCGTGCCAGTAGCTCGCACGTGACTCGATTGTCAAATAGCCAAGAAAATGGTATTTAAACTGCGACGATGCGTCTCGACGTGGCAGCTGTCCTTTGTACTTTAAACGTTGCTTTAAAATGAAGCCAACAGGATGCGTATGGAATCTGTATGTCAAGATGACAAGATTTCCTTTGATACAATGTGTTTTAAGTCCAATACTAAGCCCTGCTACTTGAAAATTGGTGAGGTTTATGAGAGGCAATTTTTTTTAAGAATCAAGTTTGATTCCTATGTTGTACAAATTATCCTGGATGGCAACACCAGAGCAAAATGTTAAGCTAAACGAAAGCCAACATTTTTGGACTTCCTTCTTTGTCGTTAGCCGAGCCCCAAGTCTGCTAACACAATCGATTCATAATCGAACAGCAACCGCATTGTAATTGTCACTTTTGACAGATAACCCATACAATATCTGTCAAAAGTGACAGTTAGTATGCGGTTGCTGTTCGATTATGAATCGATTGTGTTAGCAAACATGGGGCCCAGCGTCGGACGCTCGGGTCTCGTCATGTTTTCCTATCTTTATTAATTAGTATTAATCTGCACATTATGTTAGCTTGGTTACCTATATGAGTCAGAGTACCATAGAGGAATTGATAGTAGAGAATAATTGCCGTTAGAGTTATATGTGTCTCTTTCGTATATTTGTATTATTCTCCGCTATTTCTTTAGTTAACACGTTATATGTTTCGAGGAATTCAGTTTAAGATACCACGGGCTTGCATTGTTTTAGACATTTAAACATGTCTGAAACAACAGCTTCTGCTTGGCCGCGACGTTTCGCCTCGTTCCGCTATGTGCTCGCATGATACTTGTATGGAGTTGATAAGCATCTTTATTGCGAACGTATTTTTGTGAGTTCATTGTAAGATTATGTGATACTGTGAACTGGCTTGTACAGTTTAGCTCGCCTTTGTAGCGTATGGAATGGAATTTACTGCCTGCTCACTTAAGACGATCTTCGTCTGACCGTCTCGCTAGAACTAGGTACTGTCTTGCGAAAATGGGCTTAAGGTGTAAAGACTTAAAAGTCTTTGACAGTAAAATGGTCGCATCAAATATCATGCCTAATTGTTTAAATGCAGCATGGGCAGAACCCCAATCTTTGCTAATTTTTAACCGACTTCAAAAAGGAGGAGGTTCTGAATTTGGTTGTATTTTTTTTTATTTAATGCGACCTATACGTACGTTAGCTTTGAAGCCATTGTCTGTGTTGTGATCTATGTATATCTTAGCACTCAAAATATGAGAAAGAGAGCGAGCAACAATCGCGATTGTCTGTGAGACATCAGAAATCACTGTGTTTTTTTTATTTCTAATAAAATATTCGGATAAATCTGTATAAAATACTATAAATGATATACCAACTAATATTTATGTCTTAGAAAAGACAATAATTTAAAAAAAGAAGAAAAAAAACGTATGTTTTGACGATCAACAACCAAACCTAGACCTGCGTTCGAAATAATATTAACTTATTAATAATCTACCTACCTAAAATGTTGTTCTTATAAGCCGGTCTGACATTTATATCTGTGCAAACCAGATAAACGTGTCCACCTAGGACGAGTTTTTAAATACATCCCATTCTGAATATAGCCCAAGCTACCAGATGATAGTTTTAATAATATACATAAACATAAAGATGTGAGTTTTTTTTTGTTTTTGAGAAGGCATACATCGGTCGATCGGTCATTGTTTCTTTGAAAAGGGTCAAAACCGTCGACAGAGAATATCTCTGACTACGGTCAAAACATACACGTTTTATCAATAATTTCAATATTTAATAAGCGAACAAAACAAATAAATAGAATACGGCCAAGTCAACAACCACTATTGTTGTACAGTTGGACTTGGCTTCATTCGATCTCATGACTTTTTATTGCTGCACCATCACGAGACTTGGCTTATTTTAATAGCACAATCGGAAGCCGCGCTTCCGACAAAAATAAAAAGGTAAAGACATGATTTCTTCTAATTCAGAGATTCTATTAGGAGATGGGGGTCATACGTTACACAAGACTATAAAAAAAATGACATCATATGCTTTATGGTTTCGTCCGTCATTACCGCGTGTCGTCACGCGCTGACATATCGGATGCGCACACGCAGACCTTCCTAGAAACATGCGCGGGCATCGGCGAGCGATGCGTGCCACCAGTGTAGTATGCTGTATTGATATAAGTATTAAAAGATGAAGATGGTTTCTTAGGGTTCGATAAACGAGTGCCGCAATTGTCGTTTTAAATTTAGAGTTAGAAAATACGAGGTCTTTAACCAATTTCAATAAGTCCTGTACATATTGATGTTGTTTAAGGTAAATCTATACTAATATAATAAATGTGAAAGTTTGGATGGATGGATGGATGGATGGATAGATGGATGGATGTTTGTTACTCTTTCACGCCCGAACGGCTGAACGGATCTGGATGAAATTTGGCACAGAGATAGATTATAGTCTGGATTAGCACATAGGCTACTTTTTATCCCGGTAAAATGTATGGTTCCCGTGGGATAGATGTTTTAATTTTTCATACTTTTTATCGCGGGTAACACCGCCGGGCGCATCTAGTAGAGAATAAAATAATAAATACAATGATCCTATTTAAAAGTTCTGAATTTAATGTATTGTTTTGTTATTTTGTACCGAATCGCACCGAGACAAAACCTAGCGTCCAATAACATAAAATATAAACTCCAAACATAATATGTTTGGAGTTTATATTATCGTCAGACAGGGTGCCCTTCGAGTCGCGCGGTTCTGTTTGAAGTTTCTTTTAAACCTTTTCCTTGTACATTTGACGAGCCTGTAAAACGTTGGGGTCATACTCAATAGCTAAACTCTCATTAGGTCATTTATTAGCGTCTTCGGTGCCCGGCTAGGTGGTCCCATGCTAGTGACATGTGGCGGCTATGCTTTTACGACAAACTTTTATGGGAACGTGCTGTTGAATAAGAATGAGGCGGGAGATGAGTTTGAATGTGTAATTAGTTTTTTTTTATATGTTTTCATGTATCGTGAGTGTCAGTGTGCCGATTAAAAAAATATTATTTTGAAGTTAAAATAGAATACATTTATTTTTCTTAAATGTTCCATTTTTAAAGTGGTGTCAATTAAAATTATTTTATTATATCGTTATTTTTTGTAAAGAATACCTTCAAAGCTAAAATAATTTTAAATATAGAATTCAATAAACCAGCCAGTTGCTGTTTTACCCAGTAGTTCCATATTCACTACATAGATCTAAGTTTATTAAACGAAGTGATGTTTTTTTTTAATGCATACATGGAAGCGACACGGCTATATAGGTACATATTCCTGACGAATTTTTTTTGGTAGGTTTTTGGAAATCTGACGGAAGCATAAGTATTATCCATTGTTATAGGATTATGAGTCGATGATCGGATTGCGCTCGTGATGGTATGTTGATGACAAGTTGAAGTTGTGTGTATACCGATGACAAGTTTGTCAAGTCATCAGGTGAGTAACCGCGTCTATCGAGTGGCGACGTTGTTCGCATTGACAGCGCATACGCAGAATTATAATGCGTGCTCCATGATTCACGCTCACACGGTGGAATGTGTGTATCAGTGGATTGATAGTGTTATGCAGGTTATAACAGTGTAGGTAATATAATATATATCGCCAGACGTACACACTAACTGTATGGTCCCATACCAAGCAACAATCGCATTATGGACTGGGGGTGATCGCGGTGCCATCTAGTCTAAAACAAATTACGAAAAAATGATTAGCTAGTCTGCACTGGTGAGTGCATTTCCTAAGATTGCCCAGGCAGGAGCATTTCTTAAATTTGCCCAGGCGAATTTATTTCCTAAGATTGCTCACGCGGGGGCATTTCTTAAATTTGACCAGGCGGGTTTAATTCCTACGATTGCCCACGCAGAGGCATATATTAAATTTGCCCAGGCGGGTTTACTTTCTAAGTTTGCCCTGGCGGGTCATATTATTTAGTAGTAGGTATATAGTATAACTATGTAGTATACAAATAGCGTCCGCATAATACCATAGACAACTCTTACGTGTGAAAATTCTCTGATCCATTTTCACACACACACTCGCGACCATTCCCGATAACTCATCTTTTATTTATCATCCAATCTTACTACCCGTTATCCATCTATGTATTTGATGAGAAAACTAACTGTTATCAAAACAATAAGCTGTTTGATGGCTGTCAACGCCGGTCTGCCCCCGGCCCAATTTAACCCTTTGTATGCAGATGTGATGACAGGGGTATAATGTACCTATTATAGTTTAAACGCCTACTGGTGTTTTGTATTTGGAATTTCATCTTGACTTTGACGTCTTTTGTTTTTTATTCGGTGTTTGAATATCTTCTTTTTTCCGTTTGACATTTGCATGCAGCGGTATATGCCAGTGACTATTTTAGGTTTCCGTATTTCCAAAGAGGTTCTTCTTTATTTTTAGAATAGCTTTGATTCTTTGTTTTTTGTTTGATCCAGTGATTATTAGTCTTATTTTGTTACATTATTCTACCATTACTAAAATTCAAATTGATTACAATGTAATAAGTATATGCATTTATCTCTGTTACAGCAATAAGGCGACATGTGACGAGCAGTCATTCCCGCCGATACGTGTTTAACCGCCATCTTGATTTGTAACATAGACAAACTTGTTGCCAGGTACGTGCTGAGAAAAATATAGATTATACAGATTTTTACATTTGACTTGTTTGTAAAGTCACGACGTTACCCAATGGCAGATTTCCGGATAAATATATATAAACCTACACGTGGGTATATATTTCTAAGACGGTTCAGACCAGAATATAATATACTTGATACGGGAATACTTTTAACTTCATATGATGGCAATTTTCACAGACATTGACGCGTTCTTTTATTTAAAAAAAACCGTAGAGATTGCAAATATCACAGCAGTACAATACCTTCCGCCAATCGCAGTTGCTTAAAAGCTATCACAAACTAGGCTACTACAGTCATGAACAAAAGAAATAGTCAATAAGGTTTTTCGTCTTGTTTTTAAAAAAAACTACAGTACTTACAAGCACTTATACGACGTAAATGACTTTTTCTATCATCTCTAAGCGTTCGCTAATAACAAAGAATGTCGTATAAACGTTTTATCCCTAATTACCGCAGCAATGCGGTCACAGCGGTCGGTGCGTCTGCGGCTGCGCGATTCACCGTTTCTTGCGCTTGCGCACCGATCGGATCTATTGAGTATTTGATGTTCTATTGGAATTTGGAAGAGTAGCGTGGGAATAGCACCCTGCTATTCGAGGCCCTTAGTTTGAGTTCGAACGTTTTTAAATACTCGTCGACTGAACGCTGATCTTAAATTCATTGTCAAAAAAACATGTTTTTGGGCGTGATTTTTTGTTTTCATGAATTGTATTTCCATCGTATGCATGAAGCAAATGATATAAACTAAAATGATAATTGATACCTATCTTGTTAATTTTTTTTAATATCCTTTAGACTCGGTAGGTAGTTCAAGTCTAATTGCTGAATGAATTTGAATCAAATTTGGGTGCAGACGAAGTTTATACTCTAGATTAACATTGGCACGTGTAAAACAGTTTCTCTTAGTTCGCGTGCCAGTGTCACATTGTAATTAAATTTAAATTTGTTGAAAAATAAACAATTTGTATGTATACTTATTAGCCTCGAAATGGATGAAGCGAAGTCGCGGGTAAAGCGATATTTAATGTCTTGTATATACCATTTGCAACTTGGCTATTGCAGGCCGTGATAGCCAAGTTGGTAGAACGCTTGCCTCGGTAACGAGGATCGCAGGTTCAAACCCCGGCTCGCACCTCTAGGATTTCTGGATTTCATATGCGAATCTCATTTTCAACCATGATTATCACTTGCTAAACGGTGAAGGAAAACATCGTGAGGAAACCTGCATGTCTGAGATAACCCCTCAAAAGATGTGTCCAAGTCCAAGTCCAAGTCCGCCAACTCGCACTGGGCCAGCGTGGTGGTCTATGGCCTAATCCCCATCGCTTTGAGGGGAGTCCCGTGCCCAGCAGTGGGACATTAAGAAGGGCTGGTATTATTATTATACTATTTCAATGTAACGTGATGTACATTGTTCTTTAAAGTTGTTTTTTTTAAACACAGCTAGTTGTTAGGAGAAATGACTATACACATTGTGAATCCGACTTGATATATTCCTGTCTGCACTGAATTTATAGCGACGCTGTAACAAGATCCGAAACAATGCAGGACTCTCGGCTCCCTGTACCTGCCTTTGCTTTTACCCGACAAGCCATTCTGAGAGTTTACCGATGTTAATGCTGGCTATCCCGGCCATACGAATAGACGCCTTATCAACTGTGTCATACGGTTCTTTAGTTTTATGTCTGGTTGCTATCTCGTATCTGCTCGTTAGGCACTTCAATTGTCAACAAGAATGTTTAAAAGTTCTTAGGATACTGAAACAGGAATTTTCTCGCAGGCTAACATTATTGTCATAATTTTGATAATCAATATTAAAATGAAGCAGAGTAGTCTATGGCCTAGTCTAGTGCGTAGATGGATCGTTTCGGGTTTATGCCTATCGTGGACATTTAACCATTGCTGTGCGTTAAGACCACTCCACAATTACTATTGCTGTAGCCTGACCTACTCTAAAAACTAAAACTAAACCCACACATTGAAATAAAACTTACTTTACAGATATGTTCGCGTTCGCGTACGTCGGGAACGTAAAACATAAAATAAACGCGATAAAATCTGTAAAATAAGTTTCATTTCAATAAAACCACAAACTTAAAAAAATAAAAGGTGTATTATATAAACTACTAGCTGCGCCCGGCGGTGTTACCCGCGATAAAAAGTATGAAAAATTACAACATCTATCCCACGGGAACCATACATTTTACCGGGATAAAAAGTAGCCTATGTGTTATTCCAGACTATAATCTATCTCTGTGCCAAATTTCATCCAGATCCGTTCAGCCGTTCAGGCGTGAAAGAGAAACAAACATCCATCCATCCATCCATCCAAACTTTCACATTTATAATATTAAGTATAGTAGTATAGAAGTATAGATTAAAGGATTTATTTTGTTTACTTTAACCACTGTATTTAAATTACACAGATTAAAACAAACTCACCAAATGCAGTCTGTTTGATAATAAAAAATCCTAGTGAAACTTGGTGCGCATGGCTAATAAAAAAAAACAACAATTTCAAAAATATATTCACCGTTCTTTGCACAAACGATCCAGTCTGTTTTTTTTTCTTTCAGTGCGCGGCGGCATTTAGGTATATGTCCAAAAAGCAAGAGTCGCAGGCGTTTGTGCGCAGATATTTTTGTGCCGTAATTGATTCCAGTCCAACGCAATACCACCCGATAAATTGTGTTGTGTTTTTGTACTTAAGCTATATATAGATTATCATGATGGATGGGCGGTGTAAGGAATATCTACATCTCTGCGGAGTTCTGTGCACTTCGATCTTCGACCCCCCAGACCTATTCAAAGGGTGAAGCTTTATGCTGCCAATACAGAAACTTGTTCGTAACTAAGTATGTTTGTTTTGGTGACACGGTAGTGCTTCCGCAAAGTCGAGCTAGTACCCCCATCCCCCCCCCCCCCCCAAAATATAGTAATAATAGCATAACATAAAAAATCCCGAAAAGGGCCTCTACGTGTAAGACCTATGTCCCCGCGCAAGCCTTCCAAAGATCCGGGTATAGCATGTGTATAGAAAGACGTGACATAGTCACAAACTATAATAAAACACCAATAACTTGTAATGTTAACACTTTTTCATGTTCTTCCTCTCCCGCCTCTTTTTCAAATACCTGCTTTTTTTCGCCCGTCATCCACCTGCCAGTGTCAATCTCCGGTGATGCCAGTCTCTTACGACATTGTTAACCTTTTTCGAATAAGCCTATTTTTTTACTAACTAAAATAGAGTAAAAAAACAAAAATCTAAGCACACAAATCATTATTCAGGAATTGTTAACACAAGTAAACGTGAAACATCTTTAAAAGCGTTATCTCGCGCCGAGACAGTTTAAGTGCTCATATAAATTTAATATTTTGATGTATGTATACGGGCCCAGTAATTGATAATTATTTAGGAGCAGAAAATTATAGGCTTCGAATTTAATCGATTTTGACATGAATAATTTGATAATAACACGTCATTGATAAAAGAAATGAGGTTTTAACAGGCTTGCAAGTTTGGATGCACGGGAGTGCCTCGGTCAAGTCTTGTTAAATAATTACTTGTGACTAATGTTTGATTGAACCTCGAAATAATTTTTAAGCAAACCCACTAATCATTGATTCTGGCCTGAATTCGTGCATATTTTAAATTACCTACTTAAGTCAATGTGGGTATGTAATTGGACGATTCTCAGAACTACAATTTGCAAATATTTAAGTAGCTGCATAATACACTGGGCTGGTTATGAGGAAATATTTTATATCCCTTCGACTTATACGTTGTATGTCAACGAAATACAGATAAAAAAAAATGCAACAAAATAACAATACTCTTCAATTTACCGCCAATAAGCATTGTGAGTTGATTCGGGTTTCACTTAGTGATGTGTGTGCCAATCCTAAAACGATAATAAATATTACAATTCCATTTAGGCGTTCGGTTTCATTGTCAGTGCTTTTAAACATCCTTAGTTTATGCTTTTTACTTTTTATTTCAATAATTGAGAGCCTGCATTTCATTCTCATGCCATTTTGGGAACTGCTAATGAACTGGAATAACCTGGTCCCCGGGGTCCCGTCGACCTTGGACTCCAAATATAGATCGTGACGATGCAAGTCCTTAAATGACGACATTGATTTATGTTCTTGCGAGATTAACAGAATTTTTAAAAGGTCCATTATCAGTGCAACCTTTTTGTAGTTGTTGCAATGGATGTTATGTATTTTATGGGAAAAGATTTGCAATAACTTGGGTGTTATTAGATATTTTGAAGGAGTTTGAAATGTTCCATATTTGTGAAAGTCTATCGCTCTTATGGAAGCTTTTATATGATTGAGAAACCCGTTTTCTCCTTCTTCTTTTTTTATGTTGGTAATGGGCTACAAAGTAGTGCCATTTTTGCCAGTGTCAAGTAAAATATTTTTACGTTATTTTAAATAAGATGATGATGAAATGAATCCTAAATTTTGGCGGACATCTTGGGAGAACTCGAAAAGTCGAGCTTTAGTATTTTATTTTAATTTCTTCCACTCGTGCACGTTTATAAACACACAATGGTTAATATCCCACCTTATATTTTACATTATATATTAAGGAAACACAATTTTCAGAAATAAAACAAAATTGACAACTTCACAGTTCAAATTCCCGCCAAAAAGTCCGACAACATTAAATTCTTGGGCTACCAGCAATACTATGAAACTCGATGACACATTTTGATTGCGTAATCTCTTATGCTTATAATCTCTAAGATATTTAAAAAAAATTCCAGCTGTCGAGTGGTTACCTATCAATAGAAACCCTTCATTTAGCCAGTTTCTTTATAGAGCGCAACACCTGTCTAGATTTGCGATAAGAGCCGCGAATAATCAGTATTGCAATAAACATTGCATAATGAATGCTGCGTCCGAGTTGGCGCAAAAACTGGTTTGCTGAATGAGATATAGATGATAAGCATAATTTAAAAACGTAAAGGCATTTGTCTATGGACATGTAAGCTTAAAGTCATGTCGAAATCACACGATTAATTACTTGACATTGGCAAAATACCCGCTAAATTGTGGGTGAGGCCATATTCATATCCATTTTATTTCATCGCATCTCAATTCGTAAGGAAAGAAGAAGAAGACCAAGCTTTCAGCATTTTTTTTTTGGAGCATCTCAAAAATAATAAATTTCATTTGGTGTTTACATCACTTGGGGACTTCTAATATACTTTTTAAGATTTTTTGACGGCATATGAATATTATCCAGGCAGATCAATGTAACGCCTGCAGAATTCTGAAGGCTTGTGGTTGTTTATCGCTCTCTCTCTCGCTCTTATTGAATGTTGGTATTAGCTACTATGAAATTGTGTCACTTTGGCATCAAACAGTATAGTAGAGCTAGTATATTATAAGTAGCGTGCATAATTGGCGTCCGAATGTGGGGCGGCGCGCGCAAGGCCGGCGTGCGCTTGCGCAGATGGCGGACACGAGCTTATAGGGTTGCCAATAGCAACGATGTTATAGATTTTTTGTACATAAAATAAAGTAAGTGAATGAAATGGATGTTATGATTGTCAGTAACGTTGGTTAATTTATTCCCGAACTATCTCGTCAATACCGGCTCTTCGTTCGGCTCTGGTTGTCCGTTCTGTAGTTACGATACCACAGACAGACAAAATAATCTAAAAGAGATACACAAAATACAGTTAGTAAGTAACTCTTTATTGGCCCACCACGAAAATAAGTTTTATGAAAAAGCTTTATAACCTACTGTTAGTTACACTATTTTTGGTACAACTTAAACATTCCGTAAAGATGACAACCCTAGCTACACCCACGAGCAGTTGTGTAAATGCAATAGTTACGGTTAGTCAACTTTAACTATGAATAAATATTGATTCAGTAATGCCATTGTTTTATAGTGAACTGCATTTTTTTTAAAATAATATTTAAGCGTCTTCAAGCTTTTAACTGGAATGTGGGAGTGGGAGTGAACGCGCCAAGTTTCCGTTAAAATAGGTAGAGCCAGCTGTGGTTTGTGAATACAAAATTTACCTACAATTTGACGTCATTATGCCGCCATGTTTTTTTGTAGACTATAATGGGCGGCGTGACGTCATTTCCAATCATTTTATGTAATTAAATGTCAAACCGACAACTATAAGTATATGGTCAAGTGCGAGATTATTCGTAAGCTTTGTAAATAGTTTACATCGCCAGACGTACACACCAACTATCGGTTCCATACTATGCAACGCTTGTATTATGAGATTAGGGCAGTTGGTAGTGACCCTGCTTTCTGTGCCGAGGGTCCCGGGTTCGAATCCTGGTAGGGACAAGCTTTGTGTGTTGAGCACACATGTTTGTACCCAAGTCATGGATGTTTAATAGCTATATAAGTAATATATACTGGGTTCGCCCTCAGTCCATTGTACGGTACCCATAATACAAGCGTTGCTTAGTGTGGGACTGTATAGTTGGTGTGTTTGTCTTGCGATATTTATAAAAAAATGATAATTAACTTAAAGACATTTTAATATATGTAAATAAGTTTTCGATAAGAGTCTGGTTTTATAAGAGGGTATGATTTTCCCTGAGCGCTATAGACTATGCTTCATCAAGGTATCGTAGGTGGAGACGCGGATAAAAACTAGTCATTAATAAAAGCTCAATTAAATCTTGCTAGATTTTGAGCTTTATGTTTACTAAGCATAGAGAATAAAAACCCCTATTCTTTTTTTTAAATAAAACTAATTTTACGGATTTTATCGCGTTTTTTTGTTTTTACGTTCCCGACGTTTCGGCTGCTTTACAGCCAACCATGGTCACGGGAGGACTGAGGTGGTTGACGTCCTGGTGTCATAGTATGAAACGTACATTTTTTTTTTATTTAAATGTGTAGTATTCGCGTAAATATAAGAAATCAATATGTGCACCCCTATTCTATCAGACAAAAGTAAGATCAGCCTTGACAAACACAAAGACATGTCTTAATATGTTAATCTTTGCATAATACATCAATAGGGCATCGAGATGCGGAAAGTGAAAGTTGTTGCGGCCAAAAAAAGAATGGGAGGCCGACAGGTCTTACGTCATATGGCAGGTGATACATCTCCCAACCCTATTTAAGCTTTATCACGTGGTGTTTGGGATGGTTTTTGATTGATCGATTTTTGGTGTCATACCTGTCGGTGAAGTAGGATACGGTTTTGTGCTTAAAGCGTTATGTTTATTTAATTATGTAACTTACTGTGGGATAATTAAGAATTTTATTTATTTTCCTGAGGGCATTCAGAAATTTCGTTATTTACAATATAATATAACTGTTATATAGTTGTATTAGAGTTGCGTTTTGTACAATGAAGATAGAGAAAGACCAACAGATATAATTCAGAGCCTTTTTGAGTGGACTTGGCGAAAGCACTCCCTACTACTAAGCTACTACTAAGCGGAGGCACGCTTAGTAGATTATTTTTAAAACTGTTAAATTTATTAAGGTTGAATCAACTATCGGTATCTCATCCGCCACGAAATCACAAATAAACATTAACAATAAATTTTATATTAAGTTTATTTTTATTGATATCAAAATCTTATGTCATCGCTGTATAAAGAATGCAATCTAATTTCAACTTACTCGCTCGAGAAATAAGACTGGATTCTGCGTTTATCGTTCATTGCGGTCAATAACATGGCTTTATAAAGCCAGTTCCACACATCCTACTAAATTTGGAGTATTGGTACATTCGCACACCGCGGGGATTTCTTATATCGGTTTTGCGAACTCAGCAACTTTTGCTTCTGAGATTGCATTGAAATTAAAAAAAAAAGTTAAGTGATTCCCCATACAAATCAAGTCGAGACGGCATTATGTACGTATTGAGCCTTTTTTTCTGATTTCGACTTGACATGCGAATGGTCTCCAATAAAAGACATTGGATTGCTGATATTTTTTGATATTTTTTTTTATTATGTGATTAATGTTTCACGATTGCTTACCTACTGCGGTGAAATAATTTGACAGAAACAGACATTTGAAGATTCCGTTCGGAAAAACCTGCAGGGTTGTGACGTCACCATCAGTGCATGTGCGATGGAGAAAGATCCTACCTACTCTCTTTGAAATTATAAAATATTAAAAAAAAAAAATTACATAATATACTTAATTCTATAGTAGTATTTTTATTCAAGACGGGAAAAAACACTAAACTATATATTTACTTTTTCTGTATATAAGGTTTAACAAAAATAGGGTAAACTATTTTATGTGGTCCTTCGGCAGGTTATAAAAGTCACATTCTCAAAAAAAAAACTAATAGTGAAATTAAAAAAATAATACTACATGCTTAGTCCACGATGAAACGGTCTTTCTCACGGAAAAATCAATCACTATACACATATTTTTTATACATCAACGTGATCGTTATAACTTACTAATTAACTTCTTAAAATATTTTACACAATTTTTGTTGAACCTTATCAATATATCTATTTTAAATCAATGGGTATCTACCAATGTTGTTATTATACATATTAATTCATTTGGAATTCGTTTTTATCCTCTTGCCCGCATTCAGTTAGTCGATGTGGCCACAAGGCCAACAAACTAATTGGAATCCGGTTATAATAAACGCGATGCTTTTCTCACGGATGGGGACAGTTAATTTTCTCCGTCGACGGATTTAAATTGAACTCCAGATTAATATTAATGAGAGTTTTATAAATAGAGATCATCAATGCATACTATATGTAGTTATTGTAGGTGCAGTAGCGGTATGAAAAAGTTCGTCGGTTTTCAAATTGATTCATTTAACGTTCGCGAGCATGTTACCTTTTCAAACTATGTCACAGAATAGACTGTTCCACAACAATGTTTCTTAAATCCTGTTTGTTTCTGATGATTAAAACTTATAGTCCCGTGTCTGCCAATATCACCATGGCGTTCATCTTCTTTTTTTAGGTTGGCATTCGGCTACAAATAGAGCCATTTCTCCCAGGCTCTAGGCCTGTACCGCAGAGAACAATAAACAATTCTTATTCTTTCTTCACGAAATTAAATAAAATGAACATGAATCTGGCCTCACCCACAACTTAGTGGGTATTTCGCCAATGTCAAGTAATTTATAGCAATAACACATTCAATATATTTTTTTTCAATAAATTTATTAAAAGTTGGCATTACTGTTATTCTTGCATTGGAGTGTTGGCATTACGTTTCTTGAACTCTTGCAAGCAAAATTCTACTTTAAAGTGTCGAACCTTTTCGTTCCGCGACTGTACATATATTAGTATTAACTTGAAGATTTTTTATATAGTAGAAATTTAATGATCAATGACATTATTTTAAAAGCAAAATTAATATTTGCAAAATTATGAAATATAAGATTTTTTTGCTCCTGATATTTACTGGGTTGAGTGTACCATTGATTATCACTTTGCAAGTGAATAAGGTGCTTCTGGTGGGCGGTGCCGCGCCTACAACACTATTGTTCCAGCATTTTGATAAAGCGTTTTAATATTCATCAGCAGTTCGTGAAACCAACTGGATATGCAATGGTTCTTGTATCCAGTATGGAAATTAATGCATTATTGCTGTCAATTAGAGGCTATGTATAACTACAATGGCAGGATATACGCGGGAATATGCAGAATCTTACTTAATACTATTAAGGACAGATCTAACCATGTTATTAGTCGATTAGTCGTTTATAAGTTATAACTTGAAACCTATTGGAAGGAGTTTTTATTGTAGTTTAATAGGTACTTTAATAGGTACTACTAGAGTCGTAATCTCAGTGAGCCCCCTGTATAATAATTAAAATAGAATAATAAAGGCTCTGACCTAATGTTAGAGGTAGCTCGCGGGCCGGGCCAGAAAGCGCCCGGACACGTAAAAAAAAAAAACTCAGAGAGCAAATTGTTAAAGCACGTGTTGATATATTTGTAACATAAAATATGTAAGTGTTGACATATTTACGCAGCTGACTGTACTTACCTGATGCTGTTTCGTAGGCGTTCCGTGTCCATGGATGCAAGACCATTGTAGGTGCTTAATAGTGTTAATTATTACATACATATGTGTAAATTATACCGAGTGTATTTGAAAACATACCCTCGAATTTATAGACGATATATAACTTTATCAAACGTCATATAGTACTGCGCAAAGTAAAACTATTGTGCGCAGTACGTTCAGACGTTTGATAAAGTTATAAAACGTTTATAAATTCGGGGGTTAGAATTTTTCTTTATGCGTTATTTTTCGTTAATTTCCCGTGGTTGTTGTATTTTAAGTAAAAGTAGCTGTACTTAGATTGTTACGTAATATGTAGGGAAATAATAAGGATATTTAATTATCTATTCTGATTTTCAGATATTTTTGTTAATGAAACCTACCAACCGAGTATTTATTTAGTATTAGTGTCAAATAATTAAGCACTTCTTATAAAATAGTGCATTGCAATACTATTGTAAACTGATTTTAGAAGGTTTTGTGGCGTATAGCTACATATAACTTTAATTTCATGTAAGTTAATCTCCCAAAATTTACGAGTTCATATCCCCAGACTTACAGACCATAACTTTACATGAGTTGTGCGGCCATAAGATTCGTCGGATACACAAATAAGTTGTGTGGGCCATTAAATTCGCGAAATACACGCAAGCTCAATGTTATTTTCTTGTAAAAACCAGTTGTTCGGGGCGTGGCATCGCAAACCTCTACGTTTTATTAAACGTAAATTTGGCAGTTAATGCCGTAGTCAGAGGACGTTTCGTAATGTTTTTTTCGGTGTGCACGATACTGCAATAAGCGTGGGGACTGAGATGAGCGAACGGAGCGAATGCATAGCTAACAAAAAAACTGACGCTCGGCTTGTCAACTTTTTCAAATATTCTTTTTCAAATAAATTCAAATTACCTATGCCCTAATGAGTAAAATTATATTAATAACTTTTTATGAAGTAACGGGAAATATCAAACTACACTGGGTAAGTTGCGGGTTCGATTCCCATCTCGGTAAATTACGGTAACGATCATATTGTAATGTGTTATTGTACCGATAATATTGCTTTGTTTAGTTTGCGACCATACAGTTAGTTAGTTTGTCTGGCGATATTTATTATGTATAGTGTGATCTCTAGAACGCGTGAGCCGATTTGAGTGTGGTTTTGAACAAAAAAGCGGTTTGTAAAATGTAGAGTCTTATATCATGTCACACCGAATGACATCATGCCAAACAAAATACACACAAAAAGCCATACGTGTCCACGCTGTCGGTATCAACCTTGTACAGTGAAAGGTTACTTGCGCGAGCGCAGGTTCGCGTAGTGTTGCCAGCTCCGACAAATGTGAATGTCACGATGCTATTTAAAATGAATCTCTTGATATTAAATTAATTGGTATTTCGAGGTGTTTTATTGTGGAATTTGTATTGTTCCGTACTCAGGTATAAAAACGAGTTTTTTTTTAAAGTTTGCATCGATTTTGTCTTACCAAATGGAGGTCAACTCCATTGGTCGTATTATGATAGGAGACTTCAATTTAGAAGTTTAACTAACCTCTCTGTACCGACGGATTATAAAAACCATTAGGACTTTCAAACGTTAGAACTATTTTTGACCAGCTGCAAAAGTCTGCCTAGCTGTTCCTACATTGTTCTCACATACCCATAAATTAAATTAAACTTCTCAAAATTTAAAAGTTCTTTTTAAAAAGAGCAACTATGGAGTTTCTTGCCCGTTCATCTCCATAGGAACGGCATTCCGAACGGGTGGTAAAGTTGTAGCTTAGCATTTTGTAACTATTTTGACGATTCATAAGTACTGTACTTAATGGTTTACTACATGAATAAAAATATTCTGATTCTGAAACTATTGTTATAGGTAAGGCAAATCACAGTCAAAGTCGCTGTTTAGCAAAATGTTTAAATAGGTAGGTAGGTAGTCATTTTTATTCAGACCTAAACTAGCGCTGGTTCTGAAAGTAGATGACCTATAATATATTAAGTATATTATCTTTTCAAATGAACAGTCGATCACAATTCTGTGTGGACTACATCGAGTTTCTAAGAGAAAACTTTACCAATCACCGTTTTCTTAACCATTGCATAAATATAACTTTCCTCAGTGAAACAAGACATGTTATGTGAGACGATAACTTTCTTAGAGTTATTTGATCGCTATGTTATAAGTACCTACATATTGATTTATTTCAGTACTCGTATATGTTGCAGTACAAACAGTGCAAGGAGACTGAGATCAATACTTTTTATTAGTACACACCTATTTTAATCAAGCACTGGTAGCCAGTTGGTAGAACGTTCCATAAAAATGAAAGTAGTTGCTTCAAACCCCGGCACTACCTCTGGAATTTATGGAATTCACGTGCGAATGTCATTTTCAACTATGATTATCACTCGCTCGTACTTTAGTAAGCACGTAAAGCCGTCAGTCCTGTACCTGGGCCCCAAGTCTGCTAACACAATCGATTCAAAATCGAACAGCAACCGCATAGTAACTGTCACTTTTGACAGATATTGTATAGGGATTCTGTCAAAAGTGACAGTTACTATGCGCTTGCTGTTCGATTATGAATCGATTGTGTTAGCAGACTTGGGGCCCTGATCTCTCTCCGGTGTGTCGCATCGCCGTCCCATCGGACTATGACAGTGGTCGAAGAGAGAGTGTACCTGCGCTTGCGCACACACTTGTGCATTATATGCGTAGTTGGCTAGTCTCCGTTGAAATTGGTCGCCGTGACCGAAATTCGGTCAGGATTAGTGCGGGACCCAGGCAAGTTTTGGATTGAAGCAAGATCCAAGTATGGCGCCCTCCTTGCTTGTCCCTTAAGTCCAGCTTATTAAAAGATCTCTACAACATCTTAAGCGTCGGGACTTACCTGTGTCCTGTCCTGACTTTCCTTTAATGCTTTCCTTTAAGTATACAAGAGTAATTTTAACATAATATTTTTCCATTACAGAACAATGATGGCGCTACTATGGTGTATGTTGGCGTGCGCGCTGACGGCTGCGCAGGCGCAGTCGAACTACGGATCACAAGCGAACAATATCGAGTACCAGGGGGACGGCCTCCCGGAACAGACAATTCTAGATGGGAAAGTATGTATGAGCATCTGACCTTATCATATCAATAGTACATTTAACTTACGGGGACTTTCACAATTTGATTTTAGTACTTATGTTGTTTTCTGTGGAGTTTCTCACGACTTTTGGTACATTTAATGGCATAGTGTGAATGCCCTATCTGAAAATATTCGGTGCATATGTACCGAATAAAGGTTTGATGGCGGTCGATATTCATGATATAGTACATGTTCCTTCATTTATATTGTTTGTATTATGAGTATTTATATTATAGTGTTCAATTAATGAGCTCAGTGGAAGCGAAAGGCATGCGAGGACACGGCGAGTTGGCACTCCGTTCACTCGGCACCTAGACTTGCCGGTTCAACCAATTGTATATTGAGGTCTTAGGTATACATTAATGTAATATTATTATATAGGAAGCATCTATTTACATTTTATTCGACGGCCTGATTAGCGCAATTGGTAGTGAAAAAATAGTTTTATTTCAATGTGTAGGATTCGGGTAATATAAGGAAACAAGTAAATAGTGTAAATTTATCTGCAATCTATAAGAGATACTATAATCCGCTAAACGTGGGTGTACAACGATGCACCACTGCCTACTCCTCCAGGAAACACAGGCGTGATATAAGGTTCAATTCGTTGTTATTGTTACCCTACAGATATAAAATCTGGGTCTTACCACAAAGTACCGCAATGAGAGTGAGATTATTGTAACTTCTTATCCCGTTGAGAAAACGTTACCTGGATTCGTTCACGACTGGATAAGTTCTATATGAGGTTTTAATATAAACATGGATATCCATCCTGTTTTATTTGAGTTAGTCCAGTGTTTGCCTTCTTCGTCTTCTCTACGAAATGTGATGCGATGATTTACAAATAAAATGGATTGAGATGAAAATAAATATGGCCTCGCCCACAATTGAGTGGCTATATTGCCAGCGTCAAGTATTTAATATTTATAGATAATAACATATTCAATAAATTAATTACAATATAAAATTGAATGTGACATGAAAATATGAAAATGGCGTCTTCTCGTTACTTCTTCGCCTTTTTTTAGGTTGGCAATCGGCTACAAAATAGTGCCATATTTGCCAGTGTCGAGTATTGCTTGATTCTTTATTAATGAATTATAAGTACCCCTGATGATAATGATGATGAAATTAATCCCCTACCCCTGTCAGCAAAGCTGTGGGTACCTTACTGAAAATTTACGGGAGACCTTGAAAAGTCAAGTCATACTATTTTATTTCAATTTCCTTCACTCGTGCACGTTTATGAACGCACAACGGTTAATATCCCATTAATATTACACATCATTCAAAGAAACAAATTTGTTCAGTAATATAACAAAATTGACAAGTTCACGGGTCAACTTCGCGCCAAAAACGTAAAATTACTTTTTTTGTTGAAGCAAAATGAAGCTTTAGGAGTCTAGTCGGTCAGTTGAGATTTAAAAATAATAATTTCTTGTGTTTTTTTGCCACAGCATATTTTTTTATTAATTGAATCCGTGAAATTATTCAATTTCCGACACACGGATATTATACAAACGTTCATAAAGCTAAGCTTATTCCATGTTTGCGGTCGATTATGTCGTAATGATGACGGTTTCCCTTGCTTGTTTTTTTTTCTTTTTCAATGTAATTTTTTATGGCGATTGTCGACCGAGCGCTAATTTACTGCCAAGCTTTTTTTTTCAGAGTTAGTATAGTTATAAACGTATGATTATATTGAGTTAAAGTTTAAATTATCTATATATATATATAACTAAGTCGTGTTAGTTACATCATTTATAACTCGTGTACGGGTGGGGCGATTTCTAAGATCTTTCATTTTTTTAATTTGTCTTTGCCCCAAATTGCAGAATATCTATAAAAAATGGGAAAAATAATGATAATACATTTTCTCATACATTTGATTCTGAGTCTAGTCTTGATATAAAATATTACTATAGGGCCAAAGAGAATACAAGACTACGTTCGTTTAAGAGCTTCGAGCGTTAGAGAAGTCACTAACTATATGATCTATAGTCAATTTCAGATAGCTGTATAAGTACGTAGCCTAGGGAAAAGGAGTGCACGTTTTCATTATCAGTCGATACAATCAATCTTAAATACGTCACTCTAACCATCGCGAATATACATTCATTTTGGCACTGGTCGAAAGAAATAAATCATTATTATATTTTTTTTATTTCTTCCTTGTATAGACTTTTTGGCGGGAAGTTGAACCGTTAAGTTGTCAATTTTGTTTTATTTTGCAAACGTGTTTCTTTTAGTAAATAATGTATAATATTAATGGGATATTAAACATTGTGGGTTCATAAACGTGCACGAGTGAAGGAAATTGAAATAAAACAGTGTAACTTGACTTTTCAAGTTTTCCCAAGATGTTCGGTAAATGTTCAGTGAAGTATCCACAGCTTTACTGATAGCGGTAGGGGATTCATTTCATCATCATCATCGTCATCAACATTATCATTATCATCAGAGTACATATAATTCAATAACAATTATCAAGAATTACTTGACACTGGCAAAAATGGCACTATTTTGAAGCCGGTTGCCAGCCTAAAAAAAGAAGAAGAAGGAGAAGAATAGGTATCAAAATCGATCGACTACAGAGCCAGTTGTACCAAACCATAAATTGTTATCATAGACTTACGCGCTAAATAAACTGTGATACCGACTTTGTGATCTAATATTATTAATCGTATCGTATAGGTCATTGGAAACACACAGCCATGCTATAGTTTGAGCCTGCAGGTAATAATTAGCAGTACCAAGATTTATGGCGACGTGTGCCATGCAACAATCTAAATAAAGATTTGTTACTGCGCTATAAGAGGGTATCTGAGAATGGGAACCAGACTGTTGGAGCTTACAGGCCTGTTTTACGACTTGAGTTTTTATGTAAAAATAAATAAAGGCTATTTATTCTACAGTGATAGCCAAGTTGATAGAACGCTTGCCTCGGTAACGAAGATTGCAGGTTCAAACCCCGGCTCGCACCTCTGGGATTTCATGTGCGAATCTCATTTTCAACCATGATTATCACTTGCTAAACGGTGAAGGAAAACATCGTGATGAAACTCGATGTCTGAGAGAATCCCTCGAAAGATGTGTGAAGTCCGCCAACCCGCACTCGGCCAGCGTGGTGGACTATGGCCTAATCCCCCCTCGCATTGAGGGGAGGCCCGTGCCCAGCAGTGGGACATTAAAAAAGGGCTGGAATTATTATTATTATATATTTATTCCATGGATATAGGTAGACACACACAGATAAACTAAAGGCAACACACACTTTGACATAGTAGTTTTAAAGTTACTTTAAAGCATAGTAGTATATTATACCATACACAAATATCTTTAAAAAGAAATAATGTGTGATGCTTAACCCAGCTTAGAAAGTAAGATGTGATCAATTCGTTTATTGTTTCAGGTGACCAAATTAGATGACCTCAGTCCGGTTATATTCTTGAACAGAACGAAGGCGGCTCTTAACTGCGCCGCGGGAGCTATGCAGGTTGGTGACATTTGTTATACTAGGCTGGAGAGCACTTCTCATCAAATCAAATCTTTACAGATTCCGACAGATGCTCTATAGATTTGATCAGTGGGATATTTATCCTTGGGCTATGTGGGCCATGACTCAGGGCGGCAGGCTCTCACTCACTCACTCAGCTTTTGCGACCATTACCTATCTTTCGTGTATTTATGGGGTGGCAAACCTCATAGGACCAGGGCTCTTAGCCCTGGGGCGCACCACTTGGTTTTGACTGTAGCTAAATTTAACCGTGGATGGGAAAGCCACCCTTAGTTACAGGTCAAACTGACAGTTTATTTACCAGTTAAGATTGATTTTCCGAACCCTGTGCGTAGCGTCTCGGGTTCGATTCCTGGTTGGGAAAAACTTTGTGAGATAAGCACGAATGTTTTTACCAGAGTCCTTGTAAGTGTTCTATATCTACTGGGTTCGCCCCCAGTCCATCGTACTGTAAGCGGTGATTAGTGTGGGACCGTATACTTAATGTGTTCGTCTGGCGATATTATTCTTATATCGTGACGATTTATTTTAGATTGAACTGAAGTTCAACGAGAAGTTCTATGGGATCGCGTACGCAGATTTCGACCGCCACTCGGCGTGCCAGGTGGCTGGCAAGGGCGCGCTCTCGTACAAGCTGGAGCTGCCGCTTAAAGGATGTGGAACGAAACAGGTCAGTGACAAGCTTACAAACTTAGGGGATTTGCGATCCTTTTACGAGTACATTGGTACCAAATAACATTGACGAAATGTCTACTACAGTACTCTTCTGCCTACTCCTTTAGAGACTACCAAATGACCAAATGTCTCAAAATTTTATCCTCGATTGGGCAACGGTTGTAGAATTATTTTCTGATTTAGCGGAAACTTCCAGCTAGGCGTGTGTTACGTTTGGCGGGGCTGTGTATATGTTAGATTCTGCGAAAACTTTCATAGCGTGTTTTAGAATTGTGTGGAGAATCGTTATTTGTTCTCGGTCGTCGTATGCAGCGCCATCTGTGTATCGGCGTAGTGGACATGTAGCTTGTAAAATTTTTTTTCTATTGTGATCATGTTCCAGGACCCTCTGCGCGTGTTCACCAACAACATAGTGGTGCGCTTCCACCCGGGGCTGGAGATGGACGGGGATGAGGTCATCACCATAGTGTGCCGCTACCCCCCACCTGTGGTGCCCAAGCCTGTGTTCAACCCGCTTATATTTACGTAAGTCTCAGAATACAAGTGTGCCTTAGGATTGTAGAGGCTAAAGGAATATGAAATGACAAAGAAATATCGTTTTCTGTCGGCCATAGCCGCAGGCTTAAAGACTGCTATAGCCGGGACCGAAAGCTTAATGTGTTCTTCGGAGCGCTCTGTTATAAATACCACTAGCAGTAAACTATGCAACTTGGCAATTACTTGACTTTGGCAAAATGACCACTAAGTTGTGGGTGAGGCCACATTCATATCCATTTTATTTCATCGCATCTCATTTCGTAAAGAAAGAAGAAGAACCATGGTATATGGACTTCGTTGATATATAAAATGATTGCGTAAATGATGATTGATGTTTTTTAAACAAGGCGAACCAGTAGCGTGGAAATGCGCTCGGTACAGAATGTCATCTTTTAAATGTTTTGTTTGATATATTTCTTTACGAATGTTATCTTTATAACCTACCATAAGCCCTTTTAAAATATGTTATGCTATTATTGTTAGATCCAGATCTATATCTAGTTAGATCTATCTGCATATGAGGTCATCTTCCACAGGCCAGAAGCCGGTCCTTTGCCAGCGAAAGCGCCTCTGGCCGGCACCCACATCCTGATGATCATCTGCGCGATCCTCTTCCTCACTCTCCTGCTCCTCGGGCTCGGGGTGTCGTACCTGTGCCTCAGGAGGCGAGCGCTGCCCGCGCCAAGGCGGTTCATCGATGATTCCTCTGCCTCTATTGTTAGCAGGGAGAGCATACAAGGTTAGATGGAAAGGAATGGAAAAAAATGACTTTTTGTTTTTTTTTTGCACGTTTGTGTAATTATTACTTTAACTAGCGCCATGAGCGACAGATTTTTGGGTTATTTAGCAGACCTAACTACGGGTTGGTGTATTTCATACTATTTTCAAAAGACTTGCAGGTTTCCCCACGAAGTTTGCCTTCAATGTATAGTACTAGTTATAATGAGAAACCTAAAAATCCCAGGGGTGCGACTCAGACTTTGAACCTGCACCTTCATTCCAAAGCTAGCAATCAACCAACTTGACTGTCCCTGCTCATCTCATCAACATAAACCTCAAATACTTTCACAGAAAAACACATTCGATTTTAACCTCTAAATACTCCGTACACAGAAGTCAAAATTCCCCGAGCGCACCCGGTCTACCCGTCTTCAGCTGAAGTGGCCAGCGTGGCCTCCGACACTATCCCATCGGACTACCCCTCGGAGACGCCCAGCGAGGCCGAGCAAGCGCACACCAACCAGGCATTCATTATGGACGAGTCATACCACAGCGAAGGTACCTATATCTATATCTTTGTATACTTAGTACTTTTTTTTCACAGATGACAGAGATTGTATGGGAAATCTGTCAAAAGTGACAGTTATTATGCGGTTGCTGTTCGATTATGAATCGATTGTGTTAGCAGACTTGGGGCCCTGCTGCTAAAGTCTGCGTAGCCGTTCCTACATTTTTCTCACCTATAAAAATGTATTGCTCAAAAATGTAAAAGATCTTTCTAAAAAGAGCAACCTTGGAGTTTCCTGCACGTTCTTCTGCATAGGAACAGCATTCCGAACGGGTGGTAAAGTTTTAGCTTAGCATTTTGTAGCTTTTGATGATTCATAAGTACCTGTATTTAATGGTCTGGCGATATTTATGTATTTAAATGAAAACACTAATAAGTAGTAGTAGTAAAAGTGTGGGAGTGATGGTATTGCATCACACAAAAAAAAAAATCTGATCCTAATAAAAAAATATATAACGTGATTATTAAGTCTAAGTGACTAAGCTGCGTTAAATTAAATAAGTTAATTTCTAACGATCATCGATCGTTGCTTATGAATATTAATATTATTATTTAACTAAACATACCTAATTCATAATTTTAACTAAATAAAAATATATCTGTTAAATTGACTGCTTATTGACATACAAGTTTCTCATTGAAATAAAACTAATCTTACGGATTTTACCGCGTCTATTATTAGTTTTTTACGATCCGTAATCCGTAAGATTAATTTAATTCAATGTGTAGTATTCGCGTAAATATACGAAATCAATATACACGTTTCTCGTTAATTAATCGCAAAATGTTGCAAGAAATACCTATATAAATATAATAACAGCTAATAACAAGTAACAAAATAATAGGTTACGGCGACGCGCACGAAGCGAGCGCGACGAACGCGCGGCTGGTGGCGGGCGCGGCGCCGGCCTTCGACGTGCGCGTGCGCGTGCAGCGCCCGCCCGCCCCGCCCTCGCCGCCCTCCACCATCACCCTCACCGAAACCGATGGCGGTAGCATCAGGTGAGGATACTTCTAATAATATTAGAAGAAGTAGCACGTGTCCCTATTCACCCCTGTTCCTGTCCAGGGGTGGAAAGGAGCTCGTCTTTGTTCCCCGTTGACTTCAATCTGGGTGTTTTCAAGTCGAGAGTGAACAGGTACCTTCTAGGCAAGTATGCTCCATCGTAGATCTCATCGTCACTTGCCATTAGGTGAGATCGAGATCAAATACTAGCCTATAATGTAATAAAAAAAAAAGGATCTGGGAACACATACGCCCAGGGCACCAAGTCTGCTAACACAATCGATTCATAATCGAACAGCAACCGCATGGCAACTGTCACTTTTGACAGATATTGTATGTCCCATCTGATCAGATATATCTGTCAAAAGTGACAGTTACAATGCGGTTGCTGTTCGATTATGAATCGATTGTGTTAGCAGACTGGCCCAGAATATCTTCAAGAAGTCTTAACAATGTCCCACTGTTGTGCATGGGCCTCCCCTCAACGCGAGATAGATAAGGCTATAGTCCACCACCCTGGCCCAGTGTGGTTTAGCTGTTCTGTTAAACAAGTTCCTCACGATATTTTTCCTTTCCCGTTTGGCACGTGATAATCCTGTTTGAAGATGAAAGTGGTACATCCCATAGGTGCCAGCCGGGGTAGGGAACTGCGACTCTCGTTACCATCACTGCACTGCTATCATTAGATAAGGGAAGTTCATATACCCTAATGAGGGGAGGCCTATGTCCAGCAGTGGACGTCTTTCGGCTGATTGATTTATATACCCTTAGAAAAATAAGCTTCAATGTTAATTATCGTTATTATCAGGCATACAACACTAGCAGAGGAGCACGAACGCCAAGAGTCTGTGCGTACGGTATCGCCGGTGGCGCTGCCGCTGCCGGCGCGCGCGTCGCAGCTGCCGCCACCGGAACGACCACCGCGTCCCCCGGCGGTATATTCTCAAGTCTCCAGGGATAGACAGGTATGGACAGGGTTGAAGGGAAACAGATTATGAGTGCTGTGTTTTATGACCTTTGTTTGTGGAGGATTTTGGCTATTTTTTTATTGGAAAGGTAATTGCTCGGATCCAGAGCGACCGCGCATCTTCGCGAGGCTGGTATGGATGTGGCTGTTAGGGAATTTGAGGATAATCAGTGTACTATACTGGCAGCAAATTATTATTAGGATTAACATATTATAAGATAATACTGAATGTTGAGTGTTTTACACATTTGCACTTAACTTGGCATACAATTTCATAGATTAAACTGTTTTCATTCGGTTCATACTTTGTGTTAAAACGGGCACGCGCACATATTTGCACATTCACGAGATCTACCAAAATATTCACTATCATCAGAGGAGGAGAAACACACATTATTATTTAATACTAGCTGTTACCCGCGACTTCGTCCGCGTGGTATTTAATAAAGACACAACCGTTAGCAATAGCTCGCTCGCGCGTTCTGAGGCCGCGGGACCGGTAGCCTTTGTGATATTAAGTCGTTCTAAAATACATCTTTGGATGCACTTAGTAACTCTAATTTTATTTATCTGTATACATAAGTTTGGCATGTCCCACTGGCACATTGTCCTCCCATTGAGGCCTCTCTCCTTTTCCACTACTCCTTTTTATCCCGGGATATGATGAGCCACGTGTTCTGCATGAATTTAAAACTATACTTACCCACACAACTAGTTCATGACCTCAAAACGACCCATATAATACTACTTCATTCACTCTAATACAATCATTCGTTCACTATGTGACTAACCAGGACTGGGTGAGGAGACCCCGGTCCATCGTGTCGCTGAACACCGAGATGACTGACACCCATTCGGTGACCGAAGTCACGGACATGTCCCACGCCAGGATGTTCCATATCAAGGTACGATGCACTTGAAATTCTAACCTTATCGTGTACCGGTTAAGTCTGCAATTTGATTAAGAGCACTTTAGCTGTAACATAGCGAAGTCAATATGTAACAGGTCTTTTTAAAAAGTCACATGATTTGAAGGTATATTCTGGCATGGCTTGTTTTCTAACTGACTTCAACAAAAAGAAGGAGTAATTGATAGAACTAGGCGATACTTGGCGGAAATCCATTGTTAACCTATTGGGGGAAGAGGAACCCACCACTGACCCTCGGCTTGTGACACGTGTGTCGCCTCTAAACGAGGCATTCTCAGGTCTGCTGGGCTACGAATGAGCCACGAAGGTGGGTTCATCTTCCTCCATTAGGTTAAAAAGGAGGAGGTTCTGTATTCGATTGTATTTTTTAAATCCTCCAAAAATTATGACAACACAATAGACGAGATCATATTTGCATCCTAAAAAAGAATCCACCAATAATATGTTTACACTAGATAGCTTCCACGGAAGTCAGCTCCAGTAGTTGTTTGCTACAGCCCAATTTATAAACTGTTTCGTTTGTATAGAAGCCACCTCCGCCGCCTCCTATGATGAGAGAGCGCATGCAGACCCAGGAGCAGGAGGTGTTCATGGAGAGCCTCGAGCCCATGCCCGAACCGCCCATCATGCCTGCCAGGTATGTACCAAGATTCTGCAGCACCTTAATTCTTGGTGTCTAAGCCCTTTCAGACGACCTTTTCAGAAACCTTACAGGTACAAGCAGTGATAGCCAAGTTGGTAGAACGCTTCGGTAACGAGCATCGCAGGTACAAACCCCAGCTCGCACCACCGGCATTTCTGGATTTCATGTGCGAATCCCATTTTCAACCACGATTATCACTTGCTAAACGGTGAAGGAAAATATAGCGATGAAACTGGCATGTCTGAGATAAACACTCGAAAGACGTGTGAAGTCCACCCGCTCTGGGCCAGCGTGGTGGACTATGGTCTAATCCCCCTCGAATTCAGGGGAGGCCCGTGCCCAACAGTGGGACATTAAAAAGGCTGATATTTTTATATACAACAAACAATCCCACTAATCCCACTATCCCACTAATATTATAAATGTGAAAGTTTGGATATATAGATGGATGGATGTTTGTTACTCAATCACGCCAGAACGGCTGAACGGATCTGGATGAAAATTTGGCACAGAGATAGATTATAGTCTGGAATAGCACATAGGCAACACCGAGCGGGTAACACCGAGCGGCGTAGCTAGTTGAAGAATATGTAAAAAAAACAATCTTTCACCAGGAAACCGGAGATAACGTCCCACGTGGTCGACGACGTGTTCCTGCGCACCATCACCGAGAAGAAGACCATAGAGGACATTGAGCGCCACAAGCGCCTGGTGACCGAGTACAAGCCGGTGCCGCCGCCGCCGCCGCAGTTCGACGTCACCATCAGGAACCACACGCTGCCCGACGCGCAGTGGGAGAACTTCTCCGACATCAGCAGCGCCTCGGGGATGACTCTTACTCCCAAGATGGAGAGAGTGCCTTTGTCACTACCGCCTCAGAAGTTCATTGGTAAGTGTTTTGATGATTTTTGTAACTGTGGCAGGTACCTTCTAGGCAAGTGTGCTCCATCGTAGATCTCATCGTCGCTTACCATCAGGTGAGATCGAGATCAAATACTTAACTATAATGTAATAAAAAAAAAACATGTTAGCATAAGCTCGTGCAATTCTGAAGGAATGGTCATTATGATAGCCTCAAGCGATGTGTGAAGCCGCTTCGCAAAAGGATTTGATCGTGGTGCTTTTTTTACTAGGCCCGCCACACACTCCCACTGCTACTCCTGTAAGCCAGGATCTACAGTGGTGGTGAGTCCCGGGATGAAGTTAATTGTCTTGGAACCCGCACGAATTTAATCGAAAGATAAAAATAGGAGGAGTTGGAAGAAAAATTATCCACTTCCCTCCATAGCAAAGCGGGAGACAAAAAGATCTGGTAGATCAATTTCCACAGAAGCAAGACTCTGTGGAATTTGTTGAATTGTGAAATTCGGAGGCTTATGCTAAAATAATAAGTAGTTAAGTCAGAAAAGTCCTGTAGACTGTTGTGATGTCATGAATTCTGCACGCCAATACTTTTTTGCCAAAATTCGAGATGGTCTAAAGTCCCGCTCAAATTAAGCTCCAAAAACTAGCAATTCTTATTATTTTACAAATTTTCCAATAGGTAAAGGCGGCCCAGACCTCTTCTCCCCTGAGCTAATCAAGCAAACTGGCCAAGTGTACCAGTCCCCGCCCTCCAGCGACCTCCCCCTCCTCCCCGAGCTCCCCCCAGCCCGCAACCCGCTGTACCGGGACGAGGACGACGAGGACGTACCAGAGCCCACGCCGATGCCACCCGTACCAGCTAACTGGAGCGTTCTGACCAGAGTTCTGAAGATCGAAGCCCAAGATGAGGTGAGTCACATTCTGAATAAAATTTACCAAAGATGCTTTAAATATTGGTCGAGAATAGCATTGCAAGTGATAGCCAAGTTGGTAGAACGCTTGCCTCGGTAACGAGAATCGCAGGTTCAAACCCCCCGGCTCGCACCTCTGGGATTTCTGGATTTCAAGTGCGAATCTCATTTTCAACCACGATTATCACTTGCTAAGCGGTGAAGGAAAACGTCGCGAGGAAACCTGCACGTCTGAGAGAACCCCTCGAAAGATGTGTGAATTCCACCAACCCGCACTGGGCCAGCGTGGTGGACTATGGCCTAATCCCCCTCGCACGGGCCCGTGCCCAGCAGTGGGACATTTAAAAGGGCTGGTATTATTATATAACAGGATTGTAAAGGCCTAAACAATTCCAGGTGCTCTCTGAGACTGAGCGCGCGTACCGGCTCACGCGCGAGGAGCGGCTCCGCTGGCGCGAGCTGATCGCGCACGAGTCCTCGCTGCGGCGCGAGCTGGCGCGGTCGTCGACCCGCGACGACTTCGCCAAAGTGTCCCACGACTACCGCTTCGCACCGCTCTACTCGCCGCCCAAGTGGGAGGTCATCATTCGCATACTGGCACCGCCGACGGACAAACCCAAGGTAAGAGAGTTGAGAATCTTGTAAAGAGCCGAGTGGAGTCGACGGTAGGAAAGCGAGGCATCGTTAGTCCCGAGCAAGACAAGTACTGACTGAGCGAGGTAAAGTGGCTTCAAAAGGCTGCGTACCAGCCAGTCAGTACACAGCTATTGGCAAATTTGATGATTGGTCTCACAAAGCCACATGTTTCGTTGTGATTATTGATACTTAAATGGTTTTAGCGATAAAACAAGTTATGCTAGCCCGCAGGTAAAGTGTTAATGAAATGAAACTAATATTTCGAATTGTATCGCGTTTATTTTATGTTTTTACGTTGCCGACGACGACGACTAAAGACACTGTGAGCACCTTTTGCGTAGATCGGACCGCAAGCAACAACTAAATAAGAGGGTATCCCAGTTCAAACTATGACTCGGTCTAACTAGGTCGTCAAAACAACCGCAGGACTGAGTCCCGTGACCATGGTTGGGACACGCTATTTTCCTATCATCATGTCACATCCATTATTTTATTTATAATGTTAATGTGGTGTTTATTGAATGTTTTATTGCTATTAATTACTTGACATTGGCAAAATACCCGCTAAGTTGTGGGTGAGGCCATTTGCATATCCGTTTTATTTCATCGCATCTCATTTCGTAAAGAAAGAAGAAGAAGAAGACACTAGGACGTCAGGACTCAGGACGTCAGGTGGGGAGGACTGAGTCCCGTGACCATGGCTGCTGTAAAGCAGCCGAAACGTCGGGAGCGTAAAAAACATAAAATAAACGCGATAAAATTCGAAAAATTCGTTTAATTTCAACGTGTAGTATTCGCGTAAATATAAGAAGTCAATGTATTGATGGTGAACCCCAGAACCGGTACCGCAAGAAGAGCGAGTGGGACTCGCGCTCCCGCCGCAGCTCGCTGCCGACGCTGTACGAGTACGACAGCGACGCGACCTCGCTGCGCGACCCGCAGCGCTCGCGCCGGTCCTCGTACCGCAGCGACCATGTCGACATGAGGTCAGTACTCTTAGATAAACTTAAAAGGGGACGATACGTTATGCTCTAACATCGCAATCACTAAACCCCGGCGTACGACACCATTAACCGAAACACACATCTGTAAAGCGACTGCTTTACCTACGGTGGCAGATAGACAGGAACAGAGATACGAGCCGGCACAGTTGTGCGAAAGAAATAGCGTTAGACGTTGAATAATTTACCACTGAGTCCTCACATGTGCCACTGAGTCCAATGGACCTAGTTTAGTAGGGCGAGGTGCTGCCTTTAAGTAACGTATCTTCCCCTTTTAAGTTTATCTAAGGTCCGTATAGTTGGTGTGTTCGTATGGCGATATTTATTTATATTTATTTTGGTGAGGGGTGAAATATAATAATTATCTTAAACCTTTTTTTATGTCCCACTGTTGGGCACGGGCCTTCCCTCAATGCATGGGAGATTAGGACATAGTCCACCACGCTGACACATAGCGGGTTGGCGGACTTCACACGTCTTTCGAGGGGTTCTATCAGACGTGTAGGTTTCCTCGCGATGTTTTCCTTCACCGTTTAGCAAGTGATACTCATAGTTGAATATTAGATTCGCACACGAAATCCAGAAATTCCAGTGGTGCGAGCCGGGGCTTACACCTGAGCCTCTCGTTGCCAAGGCAAGCGTTCTACCATCTTGGCTATCAGCTTATGGAATACATTTTATAGAAAATCTTTCTAGAAGATTGGTCGACGCAACCGGCGTTCAAGGGCCGGGCATTTCCTCGCTCAGCGAGTAGCTTTGGCTATTCAGCGAGGAAATGCGGCCAGCATCTTGGGCCAATTTTTTTACACTTTTTGTAGCTTTTCTAAACCCTTTTTAATTTATATATTAGTTTGTAAATATTTAAGTTATTTTCTTTGTAATTATTGCACATATTCACCCTGTAAGTAATTATGTACGTAATATTTCTGATAGCCAGTGCAAAGGGTTGACTTATTATGCTGTTAATAGTCAAAGTCAAAGTCAAATCATTTATTTCGTATAGGCCTACGGCACTTACAAATTGTCATTAAATTTTTTTTTTTCTTAAGTCTACAACCGGATCGGAACGCGACCTCAACTGAGAAGATCCGGCAAGAAACTCAGCGGGCTTGTCTTTTTTTAAATTCATTATTTTTACAAAATATTATATTACAAAATACAAAATATCAGATCCATGTCGGAGATGATGGTGGACTACGCGCGGGAGCAAGCGGACTCGCACTCCGAGGTGTCGGCGGGCACGCAGCTGGGCCGCTACTACGACGACGACAGCGACAGCGAACACCCCTTCCATCACAACCAGTGAGTTTAATAACCATTAAAATATTATAGGCAAGTATTTGATCTCGATCTCACCTGATGGTAAGTGACGATGAGATCTACGATGGAGCATACTTGCCTAGAAGGTACCTGTTCACTCTCGACTTGAAAACACCCAGATTGAAGTCAACGGGACTATATATATTTACATACATACATATATACATAGATGTACTCACGCCTGGATCCTATGATTGATCCTATGACCACTGATTGCCATATGCTACGATCCTGGCATACCATTTTTGCTTCATCCACATTCATACATCTTTTCATACTCTTCCGTCGGTTGAATGTACTACGGAAATGCATTTAGATTTGGATTATTTGGAACTGCCCCAGGCTATTGCATGGTACCTTACTATTGCTTAGGTTAAAAAAATAACACGATAGCACGCTCAATGGAGTACTGCAAAATGACTTTTATAGCCGTCAATAGAGTCACCTGTTCCTTTGTCATCAGGTCATGGCGTAACTCTATGCATCGGTCCGTGAGTCAGCCCTCGCTGGCTCGTTCCGCCACCGAGGTGGTGGAGCAGTGGACTGCCCCCGACGGTGACGTCACTCCTACGCCAGGACGCAGGATCAGAGGTGAGCATAACAAGGGGAGAAAGATGGGTCAGCTCAAAGAGAATATGGTTTGTGAGTAACACAACTGACTCGTAATGGAATTACAATGACATCGAAATTGTCACTTTGATGGTGAGCATAAGGAGGCACAAGGGAAGAAAGATGGTTCAGCTCAAAGAGAATATTGTTTTCTAGTAGCATACCTGACTCGCAATGGAATGACAATGTCATCGAAATGGTGACTGTAATAGTTTCATGTTGGGTGATTAAATTGTGTTAGTAGATGAAGGCTCAGCTTAAATTCAAATCGTGATACCTGTTACGGTGATCGCGATATTTTCATAACAATGTATCAAGTCCTAGTGTGTTAATGTATCTGTAGTTTGGTTATAGGCTGGTATAGGCAAGTACTGAATATATTGATATCAGGGGGTGAATATATCCTGGTTTCAAATAATTCTACTAGATGGTCTGACCAACTCAGACACGAAGAATACTTATCACATCATATAATATTTTAAAATAATTATAAATACTTATGCCGTTATTTTTTTTGTCAAATATGTACTTTCCTACTCGCATATTTTATTTCTTTAATTTCTAATGCAGAGAATTAGTAGTTGGCTGATTATTTTTTGTCTAAATTAGATTTAGTTTAAATTGAACTAAAACAATTGTTCCAGGTCCCCAAGGTTTGACAACATTCTCGTCGTCCGAAGTCAGAACCTTCCAAGCGTCCAGGGAATGGCGCGACTAATCCTCATTAACCAACTGATACCGCGATTCAGGACAGATTAGTTCAAAGAACGAATAATAGATGGCAGTTTGTAAAAATAAAACATAGTGTTGGAATCTCGGTCGATTTTGATATCAATAGATTTAATGTGATCTTACAAATAATAACATTAAAATAAGTGGGTTAAAAAATATGTTCAAATATGCTCAAATGACTTAAGTGACAAATCACTGCCTTTATCGATGTTTTCATACATTCCATTTATTTTAGATGAGTTGGTTCCACTATCCGTCCTATTAAATAATGTTTTTTACGAATTAGGAATGGCTTGACCACATCACTATGAGCTCACAGCTGCCTCATAAGGTCATATACTTTTATTGTTTTTTTTTTGTTTAATCCAATGCAATATACTTTTGCGAATTACCATTATTTACGTGTTTCTGTCAATATTATAATATAAAATAGTTTTATACAAAATAAAAACTAACACAGTGCCAATATGATTTTTTAATGTTATTTTCAGTGAATATTTCTTGAATAGAAAAAATATACATTTGTGAAATTTTTAAATTTAAATGTAATACGTAATATACTCGTACTTTTGTCAATTTTAGTAATCTTGGTAACTTTTTTTTTTTGAGGTTGTTTTTTTACGCTTTTTTCTTAAAATTGTTTGCTGCCAATATCTACTAATATTAATTGTATATAGGTAAATATTATTTTTAATTGAATGAAAATACCTAGCAGTTGAGGCAAGACGGGCAATGATTTCTTAATGACATAAAGTATCCATTAAAATAAGCCACGCCTTTTCTTCCACGATGACCCAACTGGCACAGTTGGCAGTGGTGATTTCTGTACCGAGGGTTCCGAGTTCGAATCCCGGGTGGGGCTCTTGCCTTGATTGCTATGTGCGTGTGGGATATAGGGGCAATGGGGAAGTGCAGGAAGTGCTCAACCATGGATTGATGAAGATTATTTTTTTCTATTTGGAGACCAATAAATAATTAGTTTTTTTTCTGAATTGTTAGGTTATGAATATCAATTTAAAAAATGTTTGACCTTTTTTAATGTCTTTTAAATTTACTTAAAGTGTATTGCGAAATGATTTTTTTTTTCTTAACTTCCCTATATTGATAGAATCTCCATTTAGAAAATATAAAGAATAATTACTTATTATAAGAGCAATAAAAACGTGGTGCTGCGATGAGAGAAAAATATCTAATATTTTTTTTAAGACGTTAACACTGTAGATTTGTATTTACACTGTGGATTGATTGTATTTTGATAATCAATAAACGTACTTTAACAATTATTTATCTGTGTTGTAATTTCGAAGAAGGCCTTTGTCCATAGGAACCCCTCCTATGGACAAAGGCCTTCTTCGTCTCAAATACCTGCGACGCGGTCGAACCAACAGTCCAAAAGAGTGAGGGAGAGTGAGACGGAGCTTTGGCGTAAGAATTAGACGTACGACAACTGTAGCTCTGTCTCTCTCTCGTGTGGTTGATACGACCATGTATGCCCTGTGAATAGAAGCAGCAATTGATTTAGACCATGGTCTAGAATTCTAGATGTTCTGTAGAAAAGATGTAAAGACGGTTGGTATCTAATATTTGAATTTGACAATAGCTTTTACGCCTTACTATATTATTTTATAGCGAGCTGTCTCGCCAAACTGCCTGAGAATCTAATGATAATGAAAAGAAATTGAAAAGTCTTTCATATATATGTTTTGTGCATTTTTTCCATGTTTTAAGTGTAAGTAGTTATTTTGCAATTCGGGGTCGAGACAAATAAAAAATAATTAAAGGTCCAAAAATCGGCCCAGCCGTTCTTGAGTTATAAATAGTGTAACTGACGCGACTTTGTTTTTTATATATATATGTATATATGTGTTACATATATCCCCTTGTCGTACCTACGTTCCAAAGAAACTGACTAAGTAACCGCATTTTGTTGTATAATCATTTTAATTTGATCATAAACAAAATAAATCGTGACTAAAATTTAAAATAATTCACAGGACACAAATAAAAAAATTGAAAATTCTATAATCTTTAATCTACTTATCAAATATTTCATGATTTCAATTAGTTACTGTAACTATCTACTTTTAAAATTTTGCGAATAATTCGTCATTTAACCCGACGTCAAGTGCGAGATTATTCGTTAGGTAACTTCATAGTCAACGTATTAAGACATTAGTATGGCGAAGTGAACAGCACCTCTAGCGGGCGGTATTTAAAACTTTCAATTCTATATGCTTAAGAGTATACGGTTACCCCACGAATAATCCCCCACTTGACGCTCTGAATAGAAGTATTTTCACGTTTTGCACTAATTAAGTACCTAGTATAATTTTATGAATATTTTTTTTTCTAAAGACCACACACACTGGCACGGCAGCGGACTGTCATGATACAAAATATTTTTGCTAAAAAAATTACAAGTTATTATCTATTTGCCATTACAAAACAATATTCTTTATAATATTATTTATTTTAGACGACCTGATTAGCGCTGTGGGCCTGCTGTGAGTGACCCTGCCTTCTGCGCCGAGGGTCCCGGGTTCGAATCCTGGTCGAAACTTTGTGTGATGAGCATGAATGTTTGTATCCAAGTCATGGATGTTTAATATCTATATAAGTATTATATACTGGGTTCGCCCCCAGTCTATTGTACAGTACCCTTATACAAGCAATGCTTAGTGTGGGACCGTATAGTTGGTGTGTTCGTCAACCGTAGGATCACTATCAACTGCGCTAATCAGGCCGTCGGATTTGGAACTACTTTATTTACTTTCGTTTAAAAACAGCCACGCAGCGACCAGTGCGCTCACAAAAGATCCATCTAAAAATCGTGCGACACATTATAAAACAAAGCGATACAAAGGATACAATTTGACAAAGAGCATTATACAAGACTAAATTATATTACAATAGAGACGTTGGGAATTAACAAATTCACAAATTTTCCCAAAATGTAACAACTTTACATTAAAACAGTTTTAGTATTTCTATCTGTACATCTAACAAGCTCCGTTACAAGTAAATCGTTAACTGTACATAGAAATATTGAGATACTTTAAACCGCTCTTCGTATTCACAGTCCACAATTAGGCCTATAATTGTAGTACGCACATTACTAAGATATGAAGTATCCGCAGGTCCCATTTGTCAGTTTATTTTTGGCATATACTCTGGCATCATTTGGCATTCAGTTAAGTTCGGTTCTGTAAGTCTAGTTTCATAAAACACTTCTTATACTTCATTGTCAATGTTCTGGTCTAGTCCCAGACCGTCTAAATATAAAGTATCTATTAACTCTACTTTTATATTGTGAAGCTCTACATGAACACTTTACACAATCACTATACAACTGTTTATATTGTCTATATTTGTGTTATAGAGCCACATGATTGCCGTCTTCTAGTAACTTGCTTCCAGAATCTTTTCTCGAATTGTTTCTCCTGAAAGGAATAGTACTTATGTTATTTAAGTACTTACGAACCTTGCAGTAACTCTCTTTTGAACAAAATTACAAGGTTATATACAAGATAATTTAAATGGTACTCCTAAAAGGAAAAAAGCGTTTGATAACACTGTAAGTACTTTTTATAGAATATAATTGAAATTTGTAATCTTCTGGAGGTCTGTTTTCTACTTGCACGTAGTTATTGCAAAACAAATAACATACTAAACTGAAAATGTAATATTAAAAAATAATTTATACTCATATTGATGACGGTAGAGCTAAACATACCGGCGCTCAAATCAAACTCAGAAGTGGAAGGCACTGTTAGCGTTGAACAAAACGAAGGAATGTGTGACAACAAGGATGGGTCGGCTAAGCTGCGGGGTGAAGAATGAAAAGCAAAATGATGTTTTATTAAAAATATATTTTCCAGAACACTCGTTCCAATCAAAATGGACAGATCAGTTCAACAGACAACAAAAACAAATGTAGCATATCAGAGAGCTGGATTTAAACATTAAAGCTAAGTGGCAAGCGATGGACAAATTGACATGAGCTTAGTGCAGCAACGATCACATTAATAACAATTACACCAAACAATGGACCTTAAGAGATAGTTAAAGATTAAGAACATGGAATATTTTTACTAAAAAATTTTATATGTGTAGCTTTAACAATATTTGGTGAAGTTTCAAAAGGTTTTATTTTAAAGCAAGGCAATTTTATTGGCCAATACATTGACTAAAAATTTCAATACAATCTCACTTGCTAAACTTCGTATCATACAAGATTATTTTTAATACTCACACATGCTACGGTATCTATGTAACCAATTTTATGGGTTATAACATTTATAAATTTAGAAAAGGTGTTCTTTCATTTTATTTGTAGTGGAAAGGGCCTGAAGATTCTTAGGCAATTAAAATACTCTCCGCGGCTACCAACTAGGCGTCTTTAGAATAATTACTTACAAGGCCTTCCTTATCTACCAAGTCCCTTATTAAAATAAGTGTACCTAATTACGTGTTTCTAACGAAGTTTTTCATTATTGTATATTTAGTTTGAACGTACTACATTTGAATAACTATAAGTTTAAAAGTTATTTTAAGCAACAAATAGCTAAGTGACGTTTAATGCTAAACGGCCTGGAATTTTAACTTTTTAACAAAATACCCTGACATTATGGACAGTACGAAATCACCTTCACATCTCATTTAAAAGCTGTAAGAGCCAGCTGTAAGAGTCTTACTTCTGTGGACATTTGTCTACCAGATCTTTTTGTCTCCCGCTTTGCAATGGAAGGAAGTGGATAATTTTCTTCCAACTCCTCCTATTTTTATCTTTCGATTAATTTCGTGCGGGTTCCAAGACAATTAACTTTATCCCGGGACTCGCCGAGGGTCAAACCTCGGTGTCATCATGGGACACCACTGTAGATCCTGGCTTACAGGAGTAGCAGTGGTGGGAGTGTGTGCCGGGCCAAGTCCCAAAAAAAAATCTCATTTAAAAAAATAAACTGTCTTGGAATAAGGCCCAAAAATGATATAAAACAGTCTGTGAACGCCATCTTCATATCTTCATGTCACATCCATTATTATATTTATAATGTGTATTTATTGAATATTTTATTGCTATTAATTACTTGACATTGGCAAAATACCCGCTAAGTTGTGGTTGAGGCCATTTTCATATCCATTTTATTTCATCGCATTTCATTTCGTAAAGAAATAAAGAAGAATGTGTATTTATTGAAAATGTTGATGCTTTTAATTACTGGACATTGGCAAACAACCCTCTAAGTTGTGGGTGAGGCGATTCACAATTTTTTCATTGCATTTCGTAAAAAATCAGAAGAAAGAAAATAGTCTGTCTAGCTAATTCATTTGGGCATATATAGCAGTATGGGTAACCACGAAAAGACTTCCGTAAACGTTTAAATCCAGCTGATTGGCACTGAGAAGCTGGTTGGAGGGTGCGCTGTGCTCACACATAGCCATTGACAAAGCAAATCTTGTAATATCCGTTGTTGCTCACGGTCGCGCGGCGCGGGGAGAAAGGCCTCGCCGCTGTCACCACAAAGGGCTCCCGGCGGGGGCTATCGGACGACGCGCGACGCCGGAGGAAACCCATTCTGAGGACACGATAGAGTATCAGTAGAGGTACTGTTAGCTCCATCTAGTGGTCTCAGTATGCTTATTTAAACGAACACTAGATGGCGCTAGCGAAAATGAATAGTAATCCTTACTTTACTCTATATTGATTAGCGTCTATGCATAAGCAGTGCCACACCAATAGACAATTAGTTTTTGTTAGACCACAGGCAAATAGTAATGGTCTATGATATTAAAAAGTTAATAAAAAAACAATAGGGATCCACAACACACGAAGTTTCATTATTATTAAGACTAAAAAAATCCCATCCCAAAAACCCCGAAGATACTGCGAAGAATTACAACGCAGGAGGCGACCGGCGGGCAGGCAGTCATTCAGATACGTAGCAGCATAAATATATAATTTTCCTTTGGTCACATGGAGATAATTATCATGGTTACAATTGGCGATGAAGGGTGATCCCACTAACATCCAGGCCATAGAAATTTAAGAAAAAAATATTTTCCAAATTTTCCCAGGCGGGTTTTGAACCCGCAATTATATGATGCAGCCGAGCCTACGCTGAACTAATAGTAGTTCAACGTAGGCTCGGCCGAGCTGTCATCACGCTTATCTATCTTCTCGTTGTTTTGCACTAGACTAAACTTTTGTTACACTATAGCTAGTTGTCTTTCAGTAGTACGCTGTCTTGACAAGTTCCCAAACAATACATATATTTTAAATAATAGAGATAGCATAGACGATGAAAAGAGAAAACTTCTAGGTCCTAGGGTGGGTCCTTGAGGTACGCCTATCAAGGTATATTTTATAACTTAAACTGATGCTTACATCTTCCCGTTCTGGCATAGAGAGCGCGTCCGCGAACGCATCGTCTGAACTTCCGCTTGTGCCAGTTGCTCCATCTCCATAGGCTTCTCGGTTTCTGGAACTGAATGGTATTGAATGCTTTTAAAAAAACTTCAATATAACATCACTTGCAGTAAAGAACTGTATTAGACTTATCTCCCTTCTTATATGAAAAGAGTTGGACCTTTCGAGCCTCCGCCCATGAAGCTTGTGCTCATCACACAAAGTTTGCCCCAACCAGGATTCGAATCCGGGACCCTCGGCACAGAATTCAAGGTCACTACCAACTGCGCTAATCAAGCCGTCATTTAATATGCTACATATTCTCGTTAATTTGTAATCTTAAAATGGCTTTTATTTGACCCCTAAATTCATGCGGAATTTAATCTATTTACGATGGCATTACAATCAAATTTCTCAGAAAAAAAGTACGTACTAAGTAATACAATTGGCTGTGTGCAGACCGAGCACACAGCGAGGCAAGCGCCAGATAACAGCACTTGCGCGAGGCAGTTCCAGCGTTTGCTTTGGGCGACCGCGTTCATCATTGTAAATGGATAAAATTTTTGATGGACTTACAGCAGTGATAGCCAAGTTGGTAGAACGCTTGCCTCGGTAACAAGAATCACGGGTTCATACCCCGGCTCGCATCTTTAAGATTTCAGGATTTCATGAATCAGAATCAGAATATTTTTTATTCACGTAGTAGACCATTATTGTACAGTACTTATGAATCGTCAAATTACAAAAATATTATGCTACTGCTTTACCACCCGTTCGGAACGCCGTTCCTATGGAGAAGAACGGGCAAGAAACTCCATGGTTGCTCTTTTTTTTAAATAGATCTTTTACATTTTGAAGCAATACATTGTTATAGGTATGTGAGAACAATGTAGGAACGGCTAATCAGACTTTAGCAGCAGGTAAAAAAAAACAAAAAGTACTAACTAAGTATAAAATTACAGTTAATGGCTACATGGTTCCCACATTTACAAATTACATGTGCGAATCTTATTTTCAACCATGATGATCACTTGCTAAACGGCGCAGGAAAACATCGCGAGGAAACCTGCATGTCTGAGAGAACCCCTCGAAAGACGTGTGAAGTCCGCCAACCCGCACTGGGTCAGCGTGGTGGACTATGGCATAATCCCCTTCGCATTGCGGGGAGGCCCGTCCTCAACAGTGGGACATTTAAAAGGGCTGGTATTATTATATTATTACAAGCTGTTACCCTCAACTTCATCCGCGTGGTATTTAAACAAAAAAGTTTTCTAAAATAAAAGTAGCCTAAGTTACTCCTTGGATTAAATTACTAAAATGACTATTAAAAATAGGGGTTGGTGATAGAAGAGAGAGAACATTTAGGGTTGTATGTATTCTTATGCCACATTTTAAAAAAAATTTGGGGTCAAGTCACCTTCGTCCGTAGGAGAATTAAGTACCCTCGAGATACCCTACACGTGACCCTGGGTGGTGCCAACTAGGTGACAACTCTACTGGTGGTAGGCTTCGGCCGTGGCTAGTCACCACCCACTGAACAAAGCCATGTCGCCAAGCGGCCTAGCCGTGTTCCGGCATGATGTTCGGTGTTGCCATTCATGGATGGCGGGTCAGATCAGCTGCGCTGCATGTGCCTAGTGAATGTAGCGTCTCGATCTACTGCCGCCTTCCTACCTAGGCAAGTATGCTCCATCGTAGATCTCATCGTCACTTACCATCAGGTGAGATCGAGATCAAATACTTGCCTATAAATGTATAAAAAAAAAATAAAAAAAATATTACAAGGGGTATTATTATTAGAAAGCTTTTTATGGACTTACCCTTCCAGGCATATACAGAACTGCGCGAAGTAGTATGCGGGACGGTGCGGCGCGGCGGCGCGCGGCTCAGCGTCACTGCGTCGGCGCTCGCCACGCGCCGCAGCAGCGAGCGTTGGCACGCTGCGCGAAACGACCAGGGGTCGGACTCGCCACCCTGGTCACACCATCACAATAAGACAGGGATGGCAAACTATCTTAAAACTACGCAAAATTTTATTTAAAACTAACTGTTACCCGCGACTTCGCCCGCGTGGTATTTAACAAAGATACAACCGTTGGCAACAGCCTGCTCGCGCTATCAAACTTAATCAGGCGCAGCGCTGCAACATTGGTTTTTTTTTTTCGTGAGATCCTATTTTTTTTCTAAAATAAAAGTAGCCTAAGTTACTCCTTGTTACATCAGCTATCTGCCAGTGAAAGTCCCGTCAAAATCAGTCCAGCCATTTCAGAGATTAGTCGGAACGAACAGACAGACAGGCAGGTAGACAGACAGACAAAAATTGTAAAAAATGTTGTTTTGGTATAGGTACCGTGTATACATCCAAATGCACTTAGTAAAAAGCGATTATTTTAATATTACAAACAGACACTTCAATTTTATTTATTTGTATGTATGTATGTACGAGTATGTATAGACAAAAAATATGGGCCACTTGAGCTATGGTATAACATCTGAATATTCACCCAGGTAACCTCCTGGTCTGCCAGCATATCCTTCCCCTGGTCCAGCGCTAGCCTCATCTCCGCTCGAGGACTGAGTCGCTCCGGCGTCGCTGGTCTCTGTACCTCCGGTTGTGAATATTCCACCTGTACTGGTGCTGGCTCCGAGGCTGTAACAGATTTTGAAGGTTATGGGAGAGAGTGGTGGAGGAAATTGATGGGCCAGCTTCTTTATTGTTAAAGTAACGGTTTATCGAGGAGTGCAGCTCACCTGGTGAGGGTTGGTGGTGCGTCGTGGGGTTGTGTATAGCGGTACGCTCGAGTGTGGAGGGCGTGCTGGCCGAGCTGGCTGAGCCCCGACGACCGCCAGCACCAGCACCGGCACGCGCCTCCGCAAACTCTCTTGAAACTGGACGTGACACTAAAATTAGTTCAGCAAAGTAAGAAGTCTTACAAAGAAGGATGGAGTATTCCATGTTGGGTATCATCTCCACGGACAGCATACTCCAAAAGTTGATACTCATCGTTCGATTATAATTGGAGACGTCGGTTTGCGGATCGCGAAATACCTGATGCGGGATGACGGTGTAGACCATGGTGATCACAGATTCGGAGCCTCATAGAAGACTTTGGAAAAGATCAGATCGATGACATCAGCTGGCCAGTATACGTTGATTAACACAGAGAGGAGAATGAAGACGAAGATTATAATTCTCTATCTACACACTTTGACAATCAAATTTTCCAGCTAAGATTATGTTTTGTCATACTCATAGTACTGGAAAGGGGCATTCCTGGCTTGCTGGAGTACTGAGCAGTGCTGAGTGACTTTAAAATGCCACGATATGCCTACCTAAGAATCTATTTCTCAATATCCTCACCAGATAGTAAGGGCGTCGAAGGTGCTTCGTTGGTAGGTGTCCGGTCGGGGCTCAGCTCGCACGCGGCGGCACCACCGAGTCCCCCGCCAGCAGTTGGGGCGCCCGCACCCCCGTCCTCTGCTTCTGAAAAACCCATTCCACAATAATCTCGGGAAGATTACTTGACTTCGAAACTTGGCAGAGGTTCTGTATCCTTGAATTTTAATGTTCGTATATCTGTAATAATATATAAGTACCTATATAAAAAAAAATGTATAGCTTATATAAAGATCCTAACCGATCTATTTATGTAATAGATGATGAGGAATGATTGTACGGATAATATCGTGCATTGGGTAATACGGCAGATATATATACAATATTAAGTTTGGTCAAAATAATTGTACTGACTTCAAATCATGTTAAGCTGGAATCCAGTAAATATAATGATGGCTTTCATATTATGATGAACATTTTGATGTGACGCATGCATCGTGCTATACAGACTTTAAATGTGCTGTGTTATTTGTAGATAAATATATTAAGGTGTTGAGATGAGATCATAGTACCTCCTCACCTTCGATCATTTGTCAAGCTGTCCACTCTGTCAAAACGTAGCTATTTTATCTTTTAGTAATGTTTGAAGTGCCTATCAGTTATGTCGTGTGCAAATGTTGCCAATCCGGTCCAAAACCTTTAAACGCATGCGCACCTCTTCAAAAGCACTATTAGTCAATTGTCTTAAAAAAAAGATCCGAAGTAACTATGAATTTTAAATTATTTGAATTACCTAAAAATTTTTTTCATACTGATCATCAATTAGTTCATGAGATGTACAGTGATCAAATCATCGCACGCTATGTACACTAGTCATAAAAGTAGGCGCTAACACACCAAGCAATCTACAGCATGTCTATCGACCAATCACAATGCGTTAACAAGTCGTCTACATAACGTACCTTGTTCGGAAGCAGAGGACGGCCGGTGCGGCGCGTCGCAACAGTCGTCAGCACCGAGCCCACGCGCGCTGTCCTGCGCCAAGCGCCGCACCAGCGGACCAGTCACAACGTGAGATATAACCTAGCTACGGGACTATCGGGACTTGCCAATGACCTGGAGCGACATCCAGATGAGGAAATTTTGAAAAATATTTCCAAAGGGGAATTGGAATCTTTTTGAACATGGTTGTCTGCTAAGTTTATGGTTGGATTAGTACAGGTGGGGTTAAATATAACATGCAACGAGCGTGCTGTATCCATTAACATTCTCAATTGTTGTATTGTTGTACGATAATACTCTATCTTACACATGTATTGAATGTCTGAATTATTTAGCATTATTCATATTTTAGATTATTTCTTAAGTAGAAATAATTATGTTCTCAACATTAGTTTATATAATATGTTAGCATGCCACAGATTTTTAACAGACATAAAATTTATATACTACTTCATATTATATACTTAAAAATATGATTGTTACATATACTGAACATTATATTTATAATAACATAATCATTATTATTTACGGTAAATTGGTAGAAATTTGATTGTTTGCACCAAACTGATTCATTTCTAATTTATTTGTACATTCAACACTATTTAATATTAATGAGAAATCTTGATATTGATTTCTTATATTTACGCGAATACTACACATTGAAATAAAACTATTTTTTAAGGATTTTATAGCGTTTATTTTTCGTTTTTACGTTCCCGACGTTTCGGCTGCTTTACAGCAACCATGGTCACGGTTAAATATGAGGGTAGCCCGTTTCTAACTATGAAACCAGGACGTCAACCACCTCAGTCCTCCCGTGACCATGGTTGCTCTAAAGCAGCCGAAACGTCGGGAACGTAAAAACGAAAAATAAACGCGATAAAATCCTTAAAAATTGTTTTATTTCAATGAGAAATCTTGATCTTTAAAATATAACAATACTGGATTTCCTATGGATTTTAAGATATCTCTTGCAATAGGTACTAGGATATCAGAACTTTGGTGCGACTAGACAGTGGTTCAATCGGTGTAGATATTCACCTGGTCATCCGAGTTGGTGGGGGTCAGCTTGTTGTCCTCGCTGTCGCTATCAGAACAGTCTTCTTCCAGCAGCGGTTCCAGACGCCTTCTGAAAACATCCCTACATCCAATGTGCATTATTAGTATTATTTTAAACAATTGAAAACAGATCATATGCTTTCGAATTGCCGACTATTTATTCAGATTCAACAGGATTTTAGGATTGTCTTTTATCATGGAAGTTAAGCATTGAATACATGAATTAGTTCAGTGGGTTCTGAAGACTAGAATGATCAACAAAGTATAATAAGGATATGAAATTTTACTACTGCATAGATATATAAGAATACGCCAATAAGGTAGATGGTACTAGGTATTTAAGCAATGTAACAAGAAATACAATTTTTACCTTGGCAGAAGCGGCCTCAGTGTCGTAGGTCCAGTAATAGTTGGAGCCATCAATAGCTCATCCATCATCAGTTCCGTGTCATCGTCGCCAGCGTACGATGATGATGACTTCGTTGGCGACTGAAATTGTGAGAGATTTTCCATTCAAAAGGCTAAATTTGCCTAGAGAAAATTTATTCTATTCTTGTTAGTAAGCTATCACTTAAAGGTTTACATAAATACATATAAGTAATGCTGGCAGTTAATACATTCATCCACATATATGACATTAGCTATGGGCAGTCAACCTTGAAAAACTCCGTCAAATTGTCTAACCCAGTCAGGTTACCGTGGGTCCATCTTTTTGTATAGGAAGGCAGACTGCAGCCTGGGACTGATCGCTTAAATATCAATATATATAATGTTAAAGTGTAGCGTGTGTGCGCCCCGCATGGCAACACACTGGAGCTTACTTTTATATTGTAAAATTAATGAATTTAAAAAAAAAGACAAGCCCGCTGAGTTTCTTGCCGGATCTTCTCAGTTGAGGTCGCGTTCCGATCCGGTTTAAGAAAAAAAAATGTAATGACAATTTGTAAGTGCCCCCGTAGGCCTATACGAAATAAATGATTTGACTTTGACTTTGACTTTGACTGAGCATCAAAGAAGACTTGGAACCAAGCCATAATCAGAATGAGCAAAGAAGAAACGAAAGCCGAATCCTTACCGATAAGGTTCCATGCTCTGAATCAGGCAGGTTATCCGATAGGTCTCCTGATGATGGAGTGCCCCAAGCTTCCTCCCCGCTCGCACCGCTCCCTTCCCCCGTCTCTCCTGTGCCTTCCTCTGTACCAATAGGTGACTTCCAGTCACCGACCCCGAGACACCTGTTTAATATTAATATGTTAGAAAAAAAAAACTATGCCAAAAACAGCTAATTAGAAAAGTGTGAGTAATAAATAAATCTAATCTATGTAGGTAAACCTTCTCTTCCACTAATATAAAATATGCTAAAAATATTAACTAATGAGATAAAGACTAAAACCGGTATAAGGGTTATATAATTATTAATATTTCACAGAACAACTTTAAAATTAAGTAGGTTTTTTATTTAAGTTTAACTTTCAAGTTAACCTAATTTCTTATTTACGATACAAAAGATAATTAACCGTATAAGCTATTAACACGAAACCATAAATTCAATTAGCTCGCGCATCTGTTGTTTAAACAATCAGCAATTCAGTAATAACAATTATTCACATTACTCTCCAACTTATACGGTTAGTTAAATATTGAGTTGGCAGTAATCATTACAATACACTAGTTAAGTACTTCAAATGCTAGATTATTCGCGAGTTAACCGTATACTTTATACTCTGCGGTTAGCTTACGAATAATCTCGCACTTGACCGTACTGAAACTTTTTTTATTAAGACAATACTTACTACTCTTAAGAGTGCTAAGACGTCTGATTAAGAAAAAATAACACGACGACAAAATTCTAGTATTCTAATTGAGTAAACTACGTTTACAAATGTACGCTAAATCCTAATCCACTATCTTATTAAAATGGTCTAGCACCTATAAAAGAAAGTGATACACTGTAATATACTGATGTTCCTAGTACTGTAATTGTTCAAAATCTAATAAAGATCGTAGCTCTAAAACATATTTGGAAATGTTAAGACAATACTGTTTTCCAATCACACATACTCATCGTAACTTCACCTGTCTCCATTGGGCTGAATTCCACCTTCGTGAGTAGGAAAAAACATGGTTATTCTCAACGAATAGAAGTTTATTTTGTAATAGGAAGTAATGTAAGAATCAACATGCAACATGATGTGGTATCCGATTTTGATGATCATAATCCATTGCTTACGTGAAATCCAAAACTTATACGTAATTCGAATTGAAAGCAATAGATCCAGAACTAACCTTTCTAAGAAGGAAGGTTGCTTATGAGCTATAGACGTATTCGGGACGCTTTCAGTATAGCTGAAGATGTTCATCTTCTCCACAACGAAGGAACCAGCCCTCGCTGTCCAACCCATGATACCGCCAGCGGCACCACTCACTATAAGAAAACATTTGATTTAGTCTGGATATACAATATATTATTGTTGAAATATGTTTTAATATTGTATGTGCGAATCTCTTCAATCATGATTATCACATGGAAAGTAAGCTTACGTGAGGAAACCTGCACTACTTCCGAAAGACCTGTGAAGTTGAAGCTTTCGTTACGTTTATTTTGTTACCTGGGTTGTAAGGTTTTGATGTTTCTGCCTCTTGCATTGTCAGTCTTACGTTGCCATCATCAGTCTCATCCGAGGGGAGCCTCTCCAGGCTTGACATTGTGCCATACCTAAAACATAGGACATCGGTTTCTCTTTCTCATGATGATTTTACACATAAACATCTAGTAAGATTTCAACAAACCTTTTGAGTGTAACATAAGGCAAGTCGTCGGGTACATCAGGGGACTCCGGGGAATCGTCTACTAGGTCTTCCTGCGGCATAAATAAATAATCATTAAACAGTCATTTTATAGGACAAGACACAAATTTGGAATGGAACTTACAGTCTTATTAGTGGAATTGAAGTCAGGTGTTGGTGGTACGACAGCTATGTTAGGAATAGGTGATTCGGAGTTAACCGAAACGAGACTACCTGGCCTAGAACCAGGATTGTTCAAACTAGATAATGAAGCTCTCTTGAACGGTTCTACTCTCATTAAATGAGCTGCAGGATTGATTGCTGATAGCCCCATCAGCATTAATGGTCCTAATTCTAAGTCTTCATCTGAAGCTATATCGTTAATGTTATTTGCGTTGACGTCGTCGGTTGTTTCAGTCTTCTTAGTTATGTCACCGTTCATTTTACCAACATCTGATATACCCATCCTAGGAGACCTCTTCAGCCCTCTTTCTATTTTGTAATCATTATCATCTTCGTGTATCAAGTCATCTTCTAAGAATACCGAAGAACTCTTCAAACATGTACCAACATTCTCCCTTTTGGTTATTATATTCATACCTAACACTTTATTTAAAACGTTTTCAGCCTTTTGTCTTGTTATTTGTTCTTTTCTTGCCGAAGCTGGGGAAGGATAATTCGATGATGTTGATTTAGTTTTGGTAACGGTAATACTTTCAACGCATTTGACTTCGTTCAAGTATTTCTCTTGAGCAATTACGCATTGCACCTGATTGGCTATATTCGAGCTAGACATTCTTAAGTCGTTAGAGCTAGAGTTGAAAACCATAGAGCTACAAGTAGTATGACTAGTTGAGAGAGGACTGTTTCTACTACTCGATGAAGGGCTAGGGGATCTGATAGAGTTATCTTTTCTCAATTCTAATTGGCTTTTATTGTGACTATGAACACTTCTAGTTAAAATTGGTGAGTCGGTTTTAAGTTCATAGGAAGTTGACTTTAACATTCTTTGGCTCTGTTCAATAGAGTCTATGACCTTTATGGCTGCTTTAGGCCCATCTTCTGGACGTATTCTTATAGCACCTTTCCGCTCTAAGTGTGAGAAGTTCCTTGGTTTTCTATTAACGCAGTTAGAGCTACAAGCACTTGTGGAGCTTTTGTTGGAATTTGAGTTTTGCGGTGACGTTTCGGTTCTAGGTTTTATCTGGATAATCGCTGGCTCTTTTTGAGATATTAAGGGACTGTTGGGTTTTGACAAACACTTTTTGTGGCATTGTCTGCAGACTGGTAACGTATCCACTACCACCGGGCTCGTTCTTACTGTTATCTGAAATATCAATTAGATATTAGTGAAGGTTACTGAAATAAATTGCATGGTATTGTCTGTTGTACTCACTTGACTACCAGAGTTGCTGCTTTTTGATGGACTTCCTTCGTTTTCCTTCTTTTCAGCGGATGTGGCTTTATTTTCATGGCTGGTGACGAGGTCTGCTACTTCTAGTAGGTTTAATTCTTTGGACCTTTTCCTTAACTCCTCTACGCTCCACATCTAAAGGAAACATTTAGTGTTTCTGTATGAGTACCTACATACATTTGTATTTTTCGTTTATCCTAAGTAGTTACATTTGCATATGTTATTATCAAACCAGTGATTGTTTTAATAGGTACCTCCATATCTGACTCCGGTGGATCCAGCTCCTCGGTTTCGGGCAGTTGCGTCATCCATCTCTGCAGATGCATGGTGGATCCCCTGCTCCTGGTACTCCGAGCACCCTCAGTCGCACTCCCACCCCCGCCAGTTTGCGTCTCCACAGAACTGCGTCGCGTCTAGAATGATCCACACTTTCAGATATTGGAGATCAGGTACATGAAAATGTAATGATCTCTATTTTTAGTTAATAACTTTATTGTGTGATTGAACTTGTACAGTCATTATTTGAATATGGATATTTGGTGATACTGAAAGAATTTTACTTACCAATTTTTTTTTTACTAAATATTAGTGCAATCATATACAACACATTTATTGATATTAATGTAAAATATATTTTGGTCGTCAATACATAAAACTTGAGAAACTTATGTCTTATTTATGGTATTAATTAGTTGACTCATGTACAATGTACATGGGAGTTGATACTTTAGGTCATTGCCAATGCTTTTTATAATATATAAAAATATCACACAGAAAAATGGTAGCTATATTACAAATCTCGTTAGCGTCGCAAAATTGTAGGTTTGTTACTTTCAAATGAAAAGAAATATATTTCGCCATTGATAAAATCACTTTATTTACGGATAATTAGAAATATACTGCTCCGATCTAAACATAAACATCCAAATGTATATTTATTTAGTCCATTAATATGACACACAGAGCCCGGAATTATGAGTAAAATGTTTTCTCAAAATTATACTTATTTCCCTCATATTACCATCAGACTATATAAAAAATTTACACACAGCCAAAGACATCGAGAGTCATCGGATTCTAACTACTTAGACTTGTAAACAAAATACATACCTATACAAAAAACCTCCCGGGAAACCCTGTAGGTTATGTGAACATTTTGCGATGCTAGCGATACATATAAAGTATTCTAATTCATCAATAACATTAACATCTGCTGTTACATGAACGAATTATTCTATGTGTTTATTTATTACACTAATAAATAAAAAAGCGTTAAACAAATCATCCACATAGACTACCATTTTTCTTTGTAAATATAATTTATATCTAATGGCGATGGAAGTTTCAACATAATAGAAGCTTAATTGAAATCAAAATGCTCTAAGTGTGCTACGATGGCAACTAAGTGAATGAGTTCGCGAAGCTTATCGCCAAATATCCACATGACCTGTACAATTAGTTCTATGTACAGATTTACAAGGTCCAGTGTTTGTACATTTACAACATTAACATTATACTCTAGTTGTTCCATTACACTGTTGAAGGAGTCATAGACAAGACAGTGCGGCCGTACGAGCGAGTACCAAAAATAACGAAGCTTTTTGAATTTCTTAAGAAAGGGACGGAAGACTTAAGCGAACAAGTTACAAAAGAGTGTTGTGTGTTGTACATGAATTTCTACTATTGGTACCCTATAGTTTACATTTTGACACTGATTTTCTATTTGGTAAATATTGGCATAGACATATATCCGATTATACTAAGCGAATTGTATAATAACAAGACATGGTCTCAGTTCTGGGAAAATAAATTTACATCGACACCCGGTCACGTATCATAAGTGGGTATCAGACTTACGAATATCTCATTTATAATCAAAATACCGAGATTTCTTTTAATACTGCTAATGTTCGAAAATATGTCTCTCAAAATTTTGTTACCACAACCTTAATCTCCACTATAAGCGATTTATAACAATCCAACAATCTCGCCGCGGGGCCAATCTACACGATAAAAGCTGTCCTCTCCTAAACACCGGCTAAACATGACTACTAGAACACACCGTTGTGAGGTTCCATAAAAAGGACCCTATCTCCAATTCATTCTAATCCGGGGATAGCATGAATCCGCTAGCTCCGGATCTGACTCCGCGGATCAGAGCTCCAGATAGGCCGGTGGTGTCGGCCGCTCTGGCAGCGCTACTCGTGGCAGTAACGGATCATCTGGCAAGAAAATACGCTCCTCGACAGCGTGTTTGTACGAGGGATCTACATCCAAATCGGCGAACGCTAGATCGGCTTCAAAGGACTCCCATCTGCAGGGAGAGTTCTCTGTGTACTCCTCTCCTGCATCGGGAGTGAGTTGGGCACTGGGTGATGTCGGTTCATCGTTCCGTTCGATACTAGACGATGAGACGAAATGGGAGGAGAACGTTTGAGAGTCAGCCGGTGATAGATTAGCTGACGGTGTTTCGGGTGTTGGGGCTGTTCTCCACACGGTACTAAGTGGTCCTCTGACCGGTTGAAGAATAGGAGAGTCAGAATTTGTTCTAACATCAAAACTGACTCTAACTTCCTTTTCGGGTCGTTCTTCGACCAGCATGTTGAGGTGTGACCGGTAGGAGCTGGCTGGGAGGAAGGCCAGACTGGAGTGCCGCTGAATGCTGGAGGTGGATACCTGGCGTTGTTGCGAATCCAGCGTGGCAAGGGAGAACGTGAGCTGAGGGTCGGGCGAGTCCAGGGGCGAGCCGAGTGGTGTGCCTGACATTGTGTGCGCGCGGTATCTATAAGGAAAACAATGAACAGGTTTATATTCTTCCATGCTGAAAGGAAACGTAGGATTAGCTATCGGTCAACCTGATACAAGTGATTATATTGGTCATAAGTATCTTCCCCTTCTAGATTCTTTCATACAGAGAACACAGAGACATGGCTGAAGCCAGACCAGACACATTTCAGAGGAAAAGGAAGATAAAAAAAATATTTTGTAGTGTCTTACATTTGCCTCTGCAACAAGCTCTGCCACACTGCCTTGAGGTCCATAGAAGGCGCCCGCAGTACCACGGTCCGAGTGCGACCTGGAGTACGCGGCGAACAAGACACTAGTGGAGACTCGCCGCCTGCTCGGCCGAGGATCAGCCGAAACTCTGTCGCTGAAATCAGGATATATAATGGGAACTTCCCCAAGGTTGCTTACATGCTTATGACCTTAGGAAGGTGGCAGGTCTATGAACACATTTTACGTCATACTCATGTTAAGATCATCATCATGGTATGTGGCCAATCGTGTGGCCATCAAGTGAAGCAATGCATGCATTCTAAACATAGACCCTTTGTATAAAACGAGTATCTGATACATTACCCAAAAAGGGGCTTGTTTTGATCCAAGATAATGTTTTTGGCCGGTGTTAAGATTGCAATTAGGAAATCAGAATTTAAACTGTCACAGTATTTAAGTCTTCAATAATGCCACACATTGGTGTTAAGATAAGATTCTACCCCTGTTCGGAATTTAAATGAATTAAGAGGATTGGAAATATAATCTACCCCTCTTAAGGAACAACCCTAGACATGAAATAACAAGGCGAAGACCAAGCTTGGTGCTGGAAAGCTACCAGCACCTACCTTTTTTCCGAACATTGAACTGCGCCTCCGACACCGTGGCCAACGCGACCGGCTCCTCGGTGACGAACAACACCCGATCCCGGGACACGGTGGCGAATAGGAGCAGATCACTGAACAGCAGCGCCCAGTAAGGCCTAATTGCGCGCCCTTCCACTCTGGACAGCTCACCACCAAAGATCCATTGGCGACCTGCTGTGCTTAGTACGAATGGCTGGAAGAGAATATGGACTTTAGGTATACGGTAAAACCAACGTGTTGGGAGTTAGGTAAGCACTTAGAATGATGCATTTGTTGTAACACAGAAGGAAATATTTAAATGGTTTACTAACTCATGGCAAAGTTGGAAGACTTATTCGATTCTTTAAAAGTTACTTAAAAGTTATCTGTAAAAAAAATTGTCAATGCCGCCTAAGCACTTAAACGCGTATAGCTTTATCTCTTTCTTTGCACATAGGAGGGGATGATACAACACGAAAGTTTTTGACACTTCAGTCTTCTCACAGCCGTATCTGTCCAGCCCAGAGTCTAATGCCCCCTGGATATAATAACTAAATGTAAAAATACTCCAGTGAAAATGTCATCAGTACCTTACACCTAGTGAACACGAGTCGACTCTCTAGATCAGCGACGGACAGTAACGGTTTTCCATCACCAGCTAGCCCCATCAAGCCTGAGCCAGCAGTCACATCTTGGTATCCACACTGAGAACAATATACTTCATGAAGCAGCTATAGCGAAGTTAGTAGAACCCTCGCGTTGGAAACAAGGGTCTCAGGTTCAAACCCCAGATCACACTTCAAGGATTCAAACATGATTATCACTTGCAACATTGTGCGGAAACCTAGATGTCTTTGAGCCTAACCAACTCAGTTATCAAAGGCGTTCGAAGTCCACCAACCCGCACTGGGTTAGTGTGGTGGACTATAGCCTGCATCTCCCTCTCATTGAAGACCTGTGCCGAATAGTAGGACATCAATAGGTCCAATTATTATTCGCACCTACCTTTTTTATTTTTACCTGTTTGCCTCACGGCGATGTAACCTATCACCTTATTCAATTTCAACCTAAAATATTGAAATAATGAGAGTGCCAAATCCATTGCACCTGTAATTGCTCCACAATAACTTGCAGCTGCTTCTTCTCGAGCTGATCGTACGGTCCAGCGCCGGTCGACGCCATGGCCGCCCTCATCAGCCTCAGTAGCTCCCGAAACTGTTCTAGAGGCTTGTGGACTAGCGACGTGATGTCTGGCCTTCTTCTGGGGATAGGGGGGCTCGTGCAGAACCGGGAGAATGCGCCGCTTGGGTCTTTTGACTTTTTTACCTGATAGAAAGATGAGGTTATATAGTGGTATCGCCAGACAAACACACCAACATTGCGGTTCCAATCTCAGCAAGGCTTGTGTTATAAGGTACCGTACAATGTTGGTAGTGGTCCCAGTATACGTATAATTACATATATATATATATATAGTATAGTCAGTCATAGACGTTATATCTATACTAATATTATAAATGTGAAAGTTTGGATGGATGGATGGATGGATGTTTGTTACTCTTTCACGCCTGAACGGCTGAACGGATCTGGATGAAATTTGGCACAGAAATAGATTATAGTCTGGAATAACACATAGGCTACTTTTTATCCCGGTAAAATGTATGGTTCCCGTGGAATAGATGTTTTAATTTTTCATACTTTTTATCGCGGGTAACACCGCCGGGCGCAGCTAGTATATATATATAATTCAGTATCAGTTTTGCGACTAACATCTTCGAATAATCCGGTGTTGTAAGCATATTTTTTTATAATTGGAAAAGTGTACAAGCCGAGGGTCAGTGGTGGGTTCCTCTTCCCCCATTTGTTTAACAATGGATTTCCGCCAAGTATCGCCTAGTTATATCAATTATGTATATGACTCGGGTAAAAATATTCGTGCTCATCACACAAAGCTTGCCTTTTTGCAAGTTCGCAAATTTAGGTAGAGAGAGCAAGGAGTATCTAGTAATCCAATTGGGTCAGATAAAAAGCGCAGACTCGAATTTTATGATGTGTGACGAATTTTTTGATGTTAATCAAAACAGATAAATGTATGTCAGGTACCTTTAAACCAATACTTACCAAAACGCAATCAGCTCTTTTGAGGCCTAGGCAATACTTCTTATAAAGGCTAAGGAACACAGGGGTCTTCTGTAGGTAGACAGCAAGGACGGTCGATGTCTGTATCTCGCCGTCATCCTGCACCACTTGGTCCAATATATCTTCTGACAATCTAAAAATCTGGGGAGAAATGAGTGAGGATGTATGGGGTGTAACCAAAGTAGTGTAAAATTACGTTGATGTAATCAATCATGTATAGGAGAAAGCGCCAATTATTATTATTATGTCAGAGGAATGCTTCTGTCTGTGGTGTTCTTGACTGAGATCCTGGGCATCATACTTGTTGAACCATCTCATAAGTACCTATATAAAATATATCGTCAGACGAATACCACTAAATGTACGGTCCCAAACTAAGCAATGCTTGTATTATCGGTACCGTGCAATGGAGGGGGGGGGGGGGGGGTCCAGTATCATACTTACTTATACAGGGAGTAACTGGCTTCGTAATGAAAACTGATACCATGGATTCAGCTCATGATTCTGGTCACCCCAGAGTTGGAATTTACCGTCGAACTTTTCTTGAACTTGAATAATAGGCTTTTTTGTAAGTATTTTTAAATTGAATTTAGCATGAAATCAAAATAGCAGTCTATCACGACGTGATTTTGAATTCAAAGAAATAATAACGAATTTGGACCTCGAAGTGCTATGTAAATTAAATCTTGTTACGCTTGAGCGCGCGGTATCGCACAGAGCGTTGTGTTGTGATCGCGTGTACCACGATACATTGCGCGCACAAAACTCACAATATTTGTAACCCATGACTTTCGATATAAGTGATTTCTGTAATTTTGTTATAGGCACTAAGTGTAACCCTTACTCAAAGTTTTCGTTACCATGCCCCTTCCACCCTGTATAGATACTAAACATCCATAAATCGGGTACTAACATTCGTGTTCATCGCACAATGTTTGCCCCTACGGGAATCCGGGAATCTTGAGGCAGGCTTACCACTAACTGAGCTAATCACGTAATATGTAGTATTATTAGTAGTATTCTTGAATATTCTGCTTTGTGGTACATCTTCTCCTGATTTAAGGGAGTAACTGAGCCACTGTTTCCATCTACCTTTATCTAAAGCAGCCTCTTTAAAGCTCTTATACGACTATGAGGGACATACCTCTTCAATATTCTGGAACAATAACTGGTGGTCACTAGGTGCTATAAGGTCGGCCCTCTCCGCGAGGGGGGCCACGAATCTGACGAGGCCGAACTGCAGGCAGGTGGCGTAGTGCTGCTCCCTGGCCACCACTGCCAGCAGCGCTCGCTTCCTGCCGTCCGTCGACAGGCCAGGGGTCTGGAGGTAACAAGTTCACCTCAAACAACCCTACATTCCTGGTGGATTTTGTGGCCGGTGCATTGACTTGTGACTGACGAAGTGACTTATTACCATTCTAGTTTCATAGTTTATAATCTCATCTTATTTTTTACTGCACAGAAATGTTTAATCTTTGCTTACGAGACAATGTAACATTCAATAGAAGTTGGCAGTATTATGAGATTTGGCGCCATGGGTCTAAGAGCCCTGGGCCTATGAAGTTTGCCGTCCCACAAATTAACGAGAGGTAATGAATATGAGAGGTGCTAAAAGCTGAGTGCGAGGAGCAGCTTCCGCCGCTCCTGGAGCCTGCCGCCCTGAACCATGGTCCACGTGGCCCAAGGATAAATACGCCGCTACTAGATAGGCATGTTTTACAATGAGCACTACGCGAAGAAAGAAACGTGAATAAGGATAAAAATAAAGAACCAAAAAATAAATTAAAAGCAATATATTTATTTGCACTTATAATTATAAAATTAATAGAACATAAATTAGAAACGAAATAAAAACAACAGGAACCAATTTGTTTATGAAATACATGAAAAATATATGTAAGTGAAGCAAAATACAAACTTACTGCTAAGTAAACAAAATTGTACGAAGTTCTAGTCTACACTCTGATATCAAAAAGGCCGTTAAATTATACACAGTGCTTTTAAAGCATTCGTTAAAACCTCTATTAGGATATTAGTAACAATGTCATCTATAAATTTAGATTACATAACGGCTTTACTACCTATTAGACTTTAGATATCAGAGGAAACTCTACTATGCGATGATATAACACATACTAAAAAGAGTAATAAATAAATGAAAAAAAAAAAAACATTAACAAAATAAATGATTAACAAAACAGCTAAGCTTAAACGTAACGATTCCCCACTTAATGATAATGACTTATAAACTAATCACGTCGATAACATTGATGACATGCACACACATATATTTTCAAATAGAAAATAAACTTATAATGAATGTAACTGAAAATCCAGCATCTGACACATTCATTGATAGATAATGCCTCCGATAATGGATCTGAAGTCTAAAGACAAGCTGACCAATATACTCCTCTTATTCATAAAATTATCGGTCTTCTATCGAATGCCCAGGAAATATTAAATAATGATGATTAAGCAAAACTTATAAATTAAGATAATGGAATGTATTATGAAGTATATACAAATGGATAATAAAACGCCTACACTACTGCTGTACAGGATAACATGGATCATGTCCACGCAATGACGAAATATACCGTTCGCTACTAGCACCAATTTTCATAAAATTTCGCTTTACTCAATACCAAAATAATAAATTCGAAAGTGTTTCTCGTGGTCAGCAAATGTAACAGATTCGTCTTCACAATGTTATGATAAGCAAGCTAAAATGAAAAAAGAAACTTAATTCTATGAGTGATCATGGCATGTTGAAGAAAAATATAGACACTTTCAACATATAAAACATGATACAGAATAATAGAAAATATATCCACGATAAAAGCAGCTTAGAATGAAATTATAACAGAATAAATGTTTATGAAGGAATATGAAGATAAACCGGTCACACGCGAACCACGAAGATGACTAGTATCCGCTCAAACGATTGTGATGTTTCAAACAATGATACCATTACCGACCTCCTTGGAGAACGTCACTTGAGGCAAGTGGAGTTTGCGCCTGTCCAGAGACTGGCTGGTTGAGGAACATGCAGTGGGTGGCCTTGCAGCTGTCGCTGGAGATGCTAGGGTCGCGGCTCTGGGGGAGCGAGGGGGCGGTGGGGGCGTAGACTCCGGTGGTGGGATGGTCACTTGTGCTAATCTTTTGATACCGACTCCATTTGGTGGCACTCTTCGGAATGTTTCGATGTTAAGCATTTGACCGGCTGATCTGGAATAAGGAATGGAATATTAGTGATGCTAAACTGCTAATGTAAAACAATGAGGTGTGGAAGCTATAAATGTTTTCGCTAAAGATCTAAAAGTAGATTTATAACATTTTGATGCTTTGAAATAAGATAGAAACGTTCAATTCCCTTATTTGAATTATTCACTACAGGCATTTGCAAAAAAATATTGCAAATTATCTTCATCGTTCTAATGGCACTCACTTCACAAGATTCCGGACCTCCTCCTCAGAAGCAGTTACGACATTCTTCGATCCTACGAACACAATATAATCTCCTGCTCTCAATCCTGCCCGCTCTGCTGACCCTCCCGCTGCCACCCTCTCCACACGCGGCGGTCTGGTCCAGACGACTGTGAATCCAAAACCCCCGCCAGTACCACGGACGAGCCTGTTAAAAGAAAAGATGTAAAAATAATGGACATGGGCGAGGTCTATGCCAAACATTTGGCAAGTACCTGATAAACCTATTATAAATATGCCAAAAAGTTTAAATACTCAAAATTGCAAGAATAGCTGTTTTTAAGAATTAGTACGTCAGCAACATCGATTAACACGTTGAGTGCGGTGCCATTTTCAGAGGACTTTCAGCCAGTGCGTTAGAGACCTATTCGACCTCTTAACCGAGCTTCACTCTAGTGCGTATGAGACCTAATCCATCTCGTAAAATAAGGTATTTTAAAAAAACTCATATCTTTATCAAAAAATAAGATACAATCTATGTTCTTTCTGTAAATAATAGAGAATTAACTGTTCTATCTCAAGTTTGCTACGCATGGGGATGTGAAAAGTGGGTTATGAGATATAACGAAAAAAAAATTAGGTATCCATTGAATCTCGCATCGCAACTAAAGATAGATCAGTTTGGGTTGTGACTAGTGATGGGATTAAAATAAAACCCCAGTTATCGATAGCTTAACTTTTTATGAAGTAATCATTTAAACATAGTAATATTGATTTCTTATATTTACGCGAATACTAGACATTTAAATAAAACTAATCTTACGGATTTTATCGTGTTTATTATTTGTTTTTTACGTTCCCGTCGTTTCGGCTGTTTTACAGCAACTATGGTCACGGGAGGACTGACCATGGTGACTGTCCTTCCGTGAATGATGAATTATGATAAATCCATAAAATTAGTTTTATTTCAATAAACATAGTGACTAAAAAAATATTTAAGAAAAATGTTCCTCATTGAAGCATGGTAACCACATTTGTTGTTCGCATTGCACACATAGTGTATTTATTCGTTTGGTTTTTTTGGATGCATCGTTACTAAATGTGAGCCGTAATTTACTGTAACAGCCTGTGCAACGACTTTTTTTGCTACCACGCTGACAAAATATAAGAGCGTATTTTTTTTAAATGGAGTGCGCAGGTACACATTATCGACATTTGAACAACACTGACCGCGAGCTAACGGCGCCCGCGCCGCCCGCGCTCCGCTCCTTGCGTCTACGACGCCTGTGTTTTAGGAGGTCCGAAAGATCTCCTCACGCAACAGATGTATATTATTACAACTCAGTGCGTTAGAGACCTCATCCATCTCCTATTTTTTTTATTACATTATTGAATCAAACTCGCAGCGGGAAGTAGGTATGTATATTTGTCTCTGTCAAACACATAGAAATAAAGAAGTTACGACCTCCCGCACAGAGGTGGAGAACACGATTTTCGGCGCCGCACCAGCTGAAAGTCACGTTAGAGATCTTTTAGACCTCTTAACGCAGTCAACGTGTTAACTGCACCAATAAAATGCTAAAGTATTTATAATATTTTTGTTATTACACATCTTGGTAGCTAGCCAATAACAGATGGATGTATTTACGATATAAGGATTTAATTCACAGTTAATGACAAACATGATGTCAATGCAATTGGGTTACGATGGATTGGAAACACAAGAAGGTACAATCTAATAAAGTGTTGCCTAGTGTGTGTGTCTGCTTTGCAGCCATTCAGAGTTTAACCCACAAATTTATGTAGCGCGTGCGACTTCCACTAATGAAATTACGTATATAACCTCAGACTTCCCAAATTATTATTTACAATTATAAGAAATTGATAATCCTGGTCATTATTTAATTGTATGCTTGCACCATTAAATATTTTGTAGCTACCTCTTCAACCTCGCCACATAGCGGCATATGGGGCACATACGGAGCATAGCGGCTGCCCCGCCGCCAACGGTTATTATCGGGATCTTGTATATATGTTACGTGCTCTGAAAACTCCCATAGCGCGTTTCAGAATTGTATGGAGAATTGTCAATTGTTCTGAATGCATCTGCAGCGCCATCTGTGGCGAGGTTGAAGAAGTCGCTACAATTTAAATTTTCACATCAATTCAATTCCTGATTTGCATATACATACAAGTAGTTTAAATCCCATTCATTACTCACTTCCTAGTTGTAGTAAATGGTGTCCTTCCATTCCTTTGTGCTCTCCTAGGTGCTGCCGGATCATCGGGTGGGTCCAATTCCAGGTATCTGAGGAACAAGTGCTCGTCAGCCTCCCTCTGTAGAGCTGCGGCAACCGCTTGCGCCTGGTTCGCTGCGTTTGCTGTTGATGGCCCGTTTGTAGAGACGCCTGAAAGAATGGGCTTTATGTAATGAAAATGTAAGTAAAGGGTTGATGATTCTTATTTTTAATGGGTTAACCAACTTCAGGCAGTATATTGTTTGTCATAAGTACTTGAAGTTGTTTTACGAGCAAATCAACTTAGCAACTTGCAGTGCTAAGTGATACGAGTACCTGTTATTTCTGTCTGGTTAAAGCTTTTGCTTCTAATCGGATATTGTAGTAGTCCAAGGTAAAGCAGGTCAACGGCCAGTACGTCAAGTGCGAGATTATACGTAAGCTAACTGTGTACTTCCTTATCTACGTATTTAGACACATACTCTCCGCTAGAGGCATGTTCAAGCTTACGAATAATCTCGCACTTGACGTACAAACTGCACTATAAACTTAACTATTATTAGATGATCTACTTTTAATAACTACTTTTAATAACTCCGCAGCCTGGGACTGATCGCTTAAATATCAATATATATAATGTTAAAGTGTAGCGTGTGTGCGCCCCGCATGGCAACACACTGGAGCTTACTTTTATATTGTAAAAATAATGAATTTAAAAAAAAGACAAGCCCGCTGAGTTTCTTGCCGGATCTTCTCAGTTGAGGTCGCGTTCCGATCCGGTTGTAGACTTAAGAAAAAAAAAATGTAATGACAATTTGTAAGTGCCCCCGTAGGCCTATACGAAATAAATGATTTGACTTTGACTTTGACTTTGACTTCTTATTTGTCTGGCTTACCTTTGTCGTTATGGTTCTCTTTAGTACCATCGTTAGTACTAGTTTCAATGTTGTCGGTAGCCATTTTGCGTGGTACAGTTTCAGTCACGCGGTCTTCTTTGGCGCCTCTGTCATTCGCATGCGCCGGCGCCGCGTTTTGGCCGCGTCCAGTGCCCTGTTGCAGGAAGTATGTGCCGGAGATGTCGCAGCTAACTGCATCTTTCATTGGGAACGAGACGCATCCTAGAAACTCGCTCCGTCTGTAACAAGGGAGACACAGAATTGAGCTACTTATTGAAGTATAATAATAGTGTTTTTGTATGTTTGTGTTACTTAAAAAATAATGACTCGTCTGTATATATTTCGTCTCTGAAAGGGTATAAAATTTGGTCTCGGTCAGCTTTTCTTGATTCTCTGATTTTCATATGACATATTATTTTCGGTCTTGAAATACCAGAACATCTAATTAGAAGGCTTATATTTCATAACATAGATGACACCAATAATAATGAAGACAATATCCTACTTTTGAAATTACAAGACAAAATATCAGTGTAATTTTCGACGGATACTAAGGGAAAGAAACATCATCGGATTAAGGTTTACTAACGGCCATTAATAAAATATTAAAAGCCAAGTGTATGAGGCCTTCATTGTATAAGGCATGACTCATCAGCAGACAGGCGGCCTTAATGCACCGTGACTGGGGAACCCCATGACCTACATACATAATGTATGGGTGTTACATAACCAGGCAATAGACACCGTTGCCATGGTTAGATATTTGGAATACAGAATTTAGATTCAAAAGCCAAAGTCAAAAGTTGATTCATAAGATACATGTTTAAACGAGAAAGAATAACTAGGACATAAGCATTGCTAAATTCGAATCCTAGAACAACCATACAAATTCAATAATTAAAGTAGCAAAGAGGTAATTAGTATCGAAGCATCTTAAGATTAAAGTATCAGCGCTTAATTCAACTGTTGATGCCAATTTTATAGTAGGTATCATTGAATTCCCGACGTTTCGGCTGCATTTGCATTTCGGCGACGTTTTACAGCAACCGTGGTCACGGGAGGACTGAGGTGTTTGACGTCTTAATATCATAGTTTGAACTGGGGTACCCTCATATTTAGTTGTTGTTTGCGGTCCGATCTACGCAGAAAGTGTACACAGTGTCTTGAGGTCTTGAAATGGTGCGCTTGGTTTTGGATTTAATTATATTAATTACTGGATCCAAAATCGATGGTAGCACCCAGCCATCTGCCCTATTGAAATTAGGATGTATTTTTTAATTTTAATGGCCTCACGTATCATCCATGGTCGGAATCGGTGTTCTTATGCGAGGATCTGTGGTTGATCAAATCGGATACAATGGCGGGTGCTATCCTGTACACGTATACAGATTGCAGTCTTCGTGGAGCGCCGGTGTTTCACGTCAGCGATGTGCGCCCTATATTTTATTATATAGGTATCATTGTTCAATAAATACTCAATGCTGCATCAATGCTATTTCATATTTCAAGAACAACTACACGAACACTTTCCCTTCTAATATCACCAATAGGCGTGTATTACTGAACAGCTGTGCATTTACGTGCTGCATTACTGAAATAACTTTGCGTGTCTGTATTAGCATACACGTGAGGGGAAAGTTCGACCGACCTTGCTTCAGGCAGACTGATATTAGCCCGACCCTTAGGCCTCAGCCTCGAATTTAGCGGGCAGCGGGGCAGCGGCGGCGGCAGCGCGGGAGCGGAGCTCGTTGGCCGCCCAGCGCCGCTGCCACGCCGCTATTTTCGAGAACTGGTCCACTTGATTTTACGCATAAGATCCTGCCGCTCCGGCGCCACCGCCGCCGACGCCCCGCTGCCCGCTAAATTCGAGGCTGAGGCTTTAGCGTTCTAGAGCCTTGGTGTTCGGTTGATTTAATGTGGAAGCATTTGTTGATTCATAGTTTTTGCACGCAATTTAGCTTGTCCTTTGGAATAACGTTTTAAGATCTCTTTCGGTAGATTCAATATACTTCTAGGTAAAAGGCTCTTAAACGAATCCCGATCATTGAAATTGTATGTGTTCTGTTGAATGGTCAGCAGTCACAATTTAATCAAGCACATCTATATGCATCACTTGGGTAGCTTTTGGAAATAGTTATAGTCAGTCAGATTTTGTAACACCAAAATATGTGCTTGGTTTTTCAACATTTGATTTTGTTATGCCCATCGTAATTATATTAGTTCGGTGTGGCTAAATTAAATTAATCTAAATTTGTGCTGTAACACAAAATATACTTCAGTTACCAGTGACGTAAAGGTTTATCCTTCGTGTTATTCCTAGTAAGTTATTGGTAGTAAAAATAACTGAATAGTGACGACGAACTTAATAAATTGCTTATAACACGAAAGTTTTTCAACATATCGACTACTTTCCTTTGTACGACTCAAGACACCTCCAACGAAATGGGTGCATATTTATTAACTCTATCGATTGTGAAATTGCTTTTCGAAAAACTAGTAAAGCTTACGTTAAGTATAGCCTCATCCTGATGAGTTGGTAGAGCCAATATCGGTCTCCTATTATTATTAAGTCCATGTAGGAAATAATTGTCTTAACTCGCATTTTTTTTTGTAAACCTAGTAGTTTTTGGAAAAGCTATGCACATTTCGAAAGAGTTAAGTTGGAACTTGACCTCGATATCACCTTCAGTCGAGTCAACCACAGACAGGTCTTTTTAAATGAATTAAAAAGTAGGTATACATAAACATTTTTAAAATTTGATACCAAACTCCGTCATGTGTGTCCTCTAGCAATATCGATTAAACTTGAGTCAACTGGCCGTTAATAGACCCAAATTTCATTTAAGGCCTTCTGCACGGGCTTCCCGTGTTCTGTAAGTGGAAATATAACTCAATTTGGTACATTACTCGTATCTGGAACGATACTGGTAGTTAGAAATAGGTACTTAACCTTTATCTTACATACTGCATTTTACATGATTTTATTTGTTAAGGCTTTTTGTTCACATATTTCATTCATTGCTGTGTCAAGTCTTGTAAGCTAATCGTCAATATACAACATCTTACTTGCATGAAGTTTTTCTTAAAAGCTGGCCATAGTGCAAATCTGAATTCAATAACTCGACGTAGTTGTTAGTAGTCTTTTTACTACATATTTTGGTTGACCATGAAGCACTTGTGTATCAAATGGATGGAGTGAGCCACCTTTTTATTTTTTGTCAAACACAATAATTTCTTTTGTTTCATGTTTGCTGACATTGTTAAAGTGCGACACTTCATCGATTTTTCTGTTAAATGCACATGTCTAGACAAAATGTTAATATTTTATATCAACGACACCATTTCTATTTAATATCTCATCGCCCTGAGTTTTATTTTCATCCATATCTTTTATTTTTTCATGTTCAATATGCTTTTTTTTTGTAGTCTCTGTTTTCATAGAAGTTCCTCTGTAAAATGTATCTATAAACTTGTTTTCAAATTCTTGATAAAAAAACGCATTGTCTCATTTGATTTGAGTTCATTATTCAAGAATATTGCTGGTTAGAAGTTCTGATTTCATCTGTCCTGAAAAAGGGCTTGCGTGCAATCGTTCGCTTCTGATTTATCCTCTGCTCCCTCATTCTTTTCACTTTCTTCTTCATATCATACTCTATATACATCTTCATCATATAAACATTAACGCACAACATAAATCTATAGGGTTCGTGCAGGATCCTCCCCTAACATATTATAAGCTTCTAAGCATGCAAGGGGGCCTGTTCCAAAAAGCCTTTCTCTTCCATCATGTGCTATACATTGGAGTGCATCCATGCTTACTAGAGTGACGGGGACACCAATATGTCTCAAGACTTACGGTGATAGTTGTCACTCTTCTTCGAGAATTGGTGGGTCATGGGTGGTGGTGGAGCATTCCGACATTCTATCGTGGAGATCTGCGGGTAGACTGTTTTTCCTGGTTCTCAGTTCTGGTGGGTCCCATTCTGGGAGGCTATTCTTTCTGCTGAGCTGGTGCTGGCGGTGTGCGTGTTGGTGCGAGCAGTGCTGGCGGGGCGCAGGCTCTTCCCGCCGGGTGTGGCTCAGTCCAGCAACAGTTTGTGAAACGAATGACATCCTCACAAATATTCTTATGGTGGACTGAAAATTCAAAGGCATTTAGTTCGAAACGCTTTCCTACCTTGTTTGTTTGCTTGTTAGCCTCTACATAATCTTGTTAATTGTATTTAAGATTCCAATCAATTTGACCTAACAAGGCCTATATTCACTACCTTACAATAACACATATGGCCATTAAATAAAAGTGAAACATGAAAAGCAAAATAAAGAAAAAGCAGTCACGCAACTTTAGACCTAGAAAAAGAGTGGCTTTACGGCTTATAGCGATTTATTATATAATTATCAGATGTTAAGCACCTTATACCTGCGACGTTGTCCACGTCTTTAAATTGATATAACTTTTTTATTTATGAACATAGACAGAGAGAACACAGTTACATATTAATATATGTATAGATAAAGCTTACACATTATGTAGAGTCATAACCATGTACCATAAGGAGTGGAACATAATGCAGTAGCTAGGGGGTATTGTAATTGTCTCTACGAACTGATAAATTTGGCACCCAATCTGTATGGCCAATTTGTAGAATCCCTGCAGATTGTCATTATCATGCCAATTGGTAGGGACCTTGCAGATCTGCTCTACAGATTGGATGGCAAGAGAGGCCGTTCTTAGACGCTTGAAATCAGCCATTTATTTCTGCTAATTCAGAATTTAAGAAATAAATTTATTCCAACCAATAAAGCCAATACAATTTTAGCCCTGAATTTATACACGTTTTATAACTTTATCAAACGTCATATAGTACTGGGCAAAGCAAAACTCTTGTGCGCAGTACTATATGACGTTTGATGAAGTTATATAACGTCTATAAATTCGGGGGTTAATGTCTACATATTTTCCCATCATCATTAAAGTAGACTAAATGTAATATTTTAACTTCAAAAAGAGGTTCGGTGCGTATTTGAAAAACATCCTTATACTTTCCCCAAAACGTTTGTGTCTAAAGAAAAATCGTGTATCCAAGGGCTAAAACGTAAAATGAAACAAATCGTTGTGTAGCACGCGAGCCTCGAACACCCGGCCCTTCTGTAATGAATTGGCAATTTATACAAATTACTCTATCGTTTCGTTATACGAAATGCTTTTAAATTGTTGTATATTGAAGTTTGTTGAACGATTGCCAAATTGCCATGGTATTAGCGAAACTGTGCGAAACTTGTGCCAGATGCAATTGCAAATTAATTGCTCCTTAAAGTGACGGAAAACATCGTGAGGAAACAAGTAGGCAATCACAATTGTAAACGGTTTAAATCAGATCAAATAGTCTACCTTCAGTTTTTTATGGAATAGTTTTTAGACATGTATTTTTTTAAAAGTTTTCTACCTACTTTCGTTGTTGATACATTAACTTAATCGTCTTCCAGACCGAATTTCGGTCGCGGCGGCAAATCTCAACGAAGACTAGGCATCTGCGCAGGAGTTATATTATAGTGCACAAGTGTGTGCGCAAGCACAGGTGCACTCTCTCTCCTCTCACTCTGTACACTGTACCTATGTATTAATCTATACTAATCTATACTAATATTATAAATCTATACTAATATTATAAATGTGAAAGTTTGGATGGATGGATAGATGGATGGATGGATGGATGGATGTTTGTTACTCTTTCACGCCAGAACGGCTGAACGGATCTGGATGAAATTTGGCACAGAGATAGATTATAGTCTGGAATAGCACATAGGCTACTTTTTATCCCGGTAAAATGTATGGTTCCCGTGGGATAGATGTTTTAATTTTTCATACTTTTTATCGCGAGTAACACCGCCGGGCGCAGCTAGTACCGTATAAAATGTTAATGAAATCTGTATGCAATAAAGAGTTATCTATCTATCACTCTCATAGTCCTATGAGACTGCAATCCGACACGACCCGAGAGATCAGGCGCAGGACAAACGGCTTTACGTACTCTCCGAGGCACGAATATTAAGCTTTTATAAGTAGGTATAATAGATTCGTAAATTGAAAAAAGTAAATGGAAAGCAAGATTTATATATGTATGTATAATCTTTGGAGTTCTGACGAGTGAAGCTTGGCTTGTGTCCAATATTGTGTCGTTACAGTACATCGCTCTTGTAAAACTCCAGAATATTTTATGTGTTATGATATTGAGAAGATTGGTTTGATACTTATCTATATGTTTAACCATTATATCTAATAGGGCGACCTGCCTAATAAAAATCATCTATTTGAGTAAATTAAAAACGTTAATATAAAAAAATCCGACTGCCTAAAAATCCACTTCAAATAAAAATTGAAAAGAAAAAAACAAGCCCAGTAGTGACTTTAACAATAGGGACACATTATTGGGATGATTTTAACGGGTCAAAAATTTTAATGGGTCCCGCCATATTGAATTTTGATTACTATCATGTCTTTAGTGACACTCGCATGATTAAGAGGAATCAATTGACGTAAGAATCATCAAAACCGGCTCACGCGTTTGGTCTCTAGAACGCCACAAAGGTACAAACATATATACATACATAGGCTGATACACACTACCGTCCTTTGCGTCGCGCAGTTGAATTATAAATGCTGTCCGTTAGTGGCTACACCAATTTGGCATCTTTTTATATTTGTAATAGTCCGAATAAGGATTTCAGGGAAATAAACATTCAAAAGCTGTCCGAAAATTTTCTGTCAGCTAAATAATTTAATAAAAATGTATTTCTCGGTGTAAAACTGTAAATAATAATACTTTGTTTGCCGCTAGCATAACTAGGCGCCATTAGCCGGTGAAACCATTAACCTTTGACTGCTGTGCAGTAAACGAGGGCGGGCGGGAGCTGGGGCGCCGCGCCGCCCTACCGGGGCGGCCGATCATGGGAATTGCAAGTTCACTTTTATCTATAAAATTATGTCCGTCGAATTTATTTATTGAAAAATTTATAATTATTTTTAATTGTGAAGAATATTAAATAAAAAAATATTAATTAATTTGACTACTTGTACCTCAAGCGCAATCCTTTTTATATACCGTTACGGTAATGTAATATATTCCATCCCTCTCACACCACAAATCTCATAAATAAATATGACAGCAATAGTATGTTTTCTCGATGACGTAACGATTACATTAGAATATCCTGCTTATTCTTCTGATTAGCTCAGTTGGCAATAACCCTGCCTTGTTCGCTGAGGGTCCTGAGTTCAAATCCTGGCAAGGACAAACTTTGTGCGATGAACACACAGTATTATATACGGGGTTCACCTTCAGTCGATTTTATGGTACCTAAAATACAAGCGTTGCTTAGTATTGTACCGTATAGTTGGTGTGCAGTACACTTCTGTGCACAGCACAAAAACAACTCAAATTATTATAAATTAAAACAGTTAATAACTCTTTTAATTTATGATAATCTGAGTTAATTTTGGCAATGGGGTCTTTATAACCAACTGATGGGCCCGTGAAAATATTGTTACACCTTAGCACTGTAGATATAAATAAATTTGTCTATCCCACTTAATGTGTTCACAGAAGTTAATCAAATACAGTAGCATTCGACACAAGTGGGGACTAAACATAAACATTATTTGCTCAACGCTAACAGGCCGGTGGTAACGATGCTAACAGAGGGATGTCGGACGCCCATCTCTCCCCTACTTGCCCTGCTAGGGAGGCAAGGGACGATAGGGTTGGCACTTGAATCGAGGAATACGAGGTCTTATATAAATATAGTGTAAAGTTAATCGGCTAGTTATCAACATACGATTTACAAAAGAAGCCAAGCTGGTAGACTGCTCGCCTTGGAAACGAGTGTCAGCCCTAGCGTGCATCTCTGGGATTTCTGAGTGGTGGGTTCATGCATGCATGCTCTTGCGCAAAAGAGCATGTAACACCGTCGGTCCTGCGCCTGGGCCCCAAGTCTGCTAACACAATCGATTCATAATCGAACAGCAACCGCATAGTAACTATCACTTTTGACAGATATGCCATACAATATCTATCAAAAGTGACAGTTACTATGCGGCTGCTGTTCGATTATGAATCGATTGTGTTAGCAGACTTGGGGCCCCGTCCTCTCTCCGATCGTATCGGATTGCCGTCCCGTCAGACTTAAGAGTCAGGGAAGAGAGTGCACATGTGCTTGCGCATACACTTGTGCACTATATCAATAATATCTCCTGCGTAGTGGGCTAGTCTCTGTTGTGATTGGCCACCGTGACCGGGATTCGGTAACGAGAACTATAATAATACTAATGTAGAATATTCCTCATATAATAATAATAATTCCAGCCCTTTTTTAATGTCCCACTGCTGGGCACGGGCTTCCCCTCAATGCGAGGGGGATTAGGCCATAGTCCACCACGCTGGCCCAGTGCGGGTTGGCGGACTTCACACATCTTTTGAGTGGTTGTCTCAGACATGCAGGTTTCCTCACGATGTTTTCCTTCACCGAATATTCCTTAGTGTTATTAGATTATAAGGACAGCCCTGAACCAACGTCGCAACGCGGGCTGTAAACACGAGGCAAAAAGCATGGACGCTGAAAGAGTTATCCAATGGGCTTTATGGTATTTCGTTTGTGGCGTTTTGTTTTACTACAGGGGGGAGGAAATGGGGGCATCGGCGGGAAATTGTTCCTGTCGGTGAATACTTTTTAGTTGGTATGCAATTTGTCACTACAACAGACGTTTTGTGAATATTTTGCAGGCTCCAATTTGTCTCGAGATCGTTTTTTGTGTATTCGTTCGTTCGTAAGTTGTAATACGAGCTGTTTTCATATCAATGTGCTCACTATTGTGCTTAAATGCGAAAATAATATATTTCAAATCGTCATGGTCTATATATTTTCTCATCATCAGCTTTAGATAATAATATAATATCGCCAGACAAACACACGAACTATACGGGCCCACACTAAGCAAAGGTTGTATTATGGGTACCGTACAATGGACTGGGGGCGATCCGAGTATATAATGCTTATATAGATATTAAACATACATGACTCGGGTGCAAGCATTCGTGCTCATTACACAAAGTTTGACCCTACCAGGATTCAAGTCCGGGACCCGCAGCACAGAAAGCAGGGTAACTACCCACTGAGCTAGTCCGTTCAGCTTATTTTATTTCTTGATGACGAGTCTCATTAAATCTCAATAATGTTGTGTGCAATTCATCTTTGGCGTCGTTTGGCCATGTTCCAAGGTGTAGTCAAGTTTAACGACTCGGCGGTTTGTTGTTTTCCTTGAATGATAATTTAAGAGAGATTTCCCTAAATGATAATCATCTTTAAGGTGAAAGTTGTGTATGTCCAAATTCATTAAATCGCAAACGTGTGTCATTGTGTGAACCTGCATACCTTGTTTTCAGAGCTTAATTCCAGCCCTTTTTTAATGTCCCACTGCTGGGCACGGGCCTCCCCTCAATGAGAGGGGGATTAGGCCATAGTCCACCACGCTGGCTCAGTACGGGTTGGCGGACTTCACACTTCTTTCGAGGGTTTTTCTCAGACATGGCAGGTAGGTTTCCTCGCGATGTTTTCCTTCACCGTTTAGCAAGTGATAATCATGGTTGAAAATGAGATTCGGACATGAAATCTAGAAATCCCAGAGGTGCGAGACTTACAACATAGCTTTATAAAACTATATTTATAAACCCAATGTCCCCACTTTATTTAACCAGGTAACCAATTCCGGGAAAACTCCAATTGTATGCTGTATAGATTTCCCAACGGGCTAACCTCTATTATCCTGAAAGTATTTTTAGACTACCTTTTTATAACTATAATAATAATATCGATTTCTTATATTTACGCGAACACTACACATTGAAGTAGAACTTAATTTAAGGATTTTATCGCGTTTATTTTGGGATCCATTAGTTAATATAATAAAATCCAAAACCAAGCGCACCATTGCAAGACCTCAAGACACTGTGAGCACTTTCTGCGTATATCGGACAACGAGCAAGATCTAAATATAAGGGTAACTATGACACTAGGACGTCTAACACCTCAGTGCTCCCATGACCATAGTTGCTGACCGAAACGTCGGGAACCTAATGAACATAAAATAAATGCGATATTATCCTTAAAAAATGTTTTATTTCTATTCAATAAATACTACTATAATATGACTACTACTAAAGCTGCCGGTGGTAACAAGGCCGTAGCCAGGAATTTACTTTGGGGGGGGGGGGGGGGTCTAGCTCTACACCAGAGGACATTAGTAAGTACCTACTAAGGAATTTCGTGTGGGGGGGTTGCTTAAACCCACAAAACCCCCTTACCTTACTTACCATAATCTGCTGTTAGCCACTGCCAACAGCAGATTATGGTAAGAAAAGAAGGTAGGATTAGAAGGAGAGAGGAATTAAGTCTCTCTTTCCATCATACACAAATAATTATAATTTGATTACCTAGTGAATTAGGTACTTAATGTGACCTTTTAATTCACTCATTCCTTGGATGTTTTTTTTAACTTGTACAAATGTTTTAATGTTGTCTCACACGGTAGCTCGGTAGTACGTACAAACCTACCTCGGTACATTATTTCCTTGGATATGGGGTAGGTTATACATAATTTATTGTCTGGGTGAAGGTGGGACCCGTTTATTAGGTAACTTGGCTGGCGCACTGCCGTGGGCTGACATGTAGGATGAGCTTACGTACTTTTAAGTATGCACTTATAAATAAGCTTATTTTCGATACTCGATAACATTGTGATACTTATAAAAAAAATATTTGGGCATAAATATCACAAAAAAAAAAAATGTGTTTCTCCGTGTCCAGGTTTAAACTACGGTGAAGACAAACATCGTAAGTAAATCTGCACATTTCTCAACAGTTGTGTGAAGTTCAAACCTCATTAGGCCCGCGTGGTGGACTACTGCCTATATCCTCATATTGAGGAGGTAAGTTCCCGGTATTGTGGCAATAGGCTCGCCCCTATTACATTGGGACCAAAATACCATCAGCGGAATGTGGGTGCATTGCAGTACACCTCTGCCTACCCCTTCAAGTATTACAAGCGTGATGGTGTATTGATTAATGATATCAATATTATGCGGTCCATTTGTCAGCAGAAAAAAATACATTTCTTTAATAAAACCCTTACCCGTTATTACTGAGACACAAAAGTAATCCACTTTTAACAATTGAAAAAAAAAATCACGGACACAGATCACAGCACCACACAGCACTTTAAAAAAAAAGATCTATGCGTATTTGAAAAGGGTGAACGCGGCAAAAACGGGACCGTCCACTGTTTTAAGTCGGCAACGCAAGTCGCAACTGCCCGGGTCTGCGTCGTCGTGGGGCGGCAATCGATCGTTGTGCGCATGTCTCGTCAGGCCCGCGTCACGCCGACCCACGAATATCTTATGTATGAGAGTGGAATATGCCGGAGGAAAAAGTGAATAAACGCTCACGCCCGCCAGTCCAACTTTGACTATGATATCAGCAGTCCACTTGTCAATTATATTGATTATTTTTCTCGTCTATTTCACTATTCGTCTTTACCTATAGCTTAGAGCGTAGCAACATAATTTTTAAAATGGGAGATATGTTTATTAAAGCACATTTACCTGCGCTATAAGTTCTTTTTTTATTATTTCATAACATTTTATTCAGCTGGCTTACACATTTGCGTGTGATAAATTTCTAAAAAAACAATTATATTTATTGTGAACAAATTTCACTTTTCGTGTTCATAGCAATTTTGAACGCAAAACGTTCTGTTTTTGAAATTCAAAACGAACCTACCAGTCATAGAGCTAAGCTGCCAGTACTTAATTTATTTATATCACGCACAGTGTAAAGAGGTCCTTCATCACGTGCCCACGTTGCTCGGTGACGGAATTAAGCTTTTAACCTATTTCTTTCACAACAATCTCGCTCAATTCGGTTCCTGTTTTCGAGTTCGTATAAAATATGCCAAGATAAACCCCCGAATTTATAGACGCTTTATAATTTTATCAAACGTCATATAGTTTAGCGCTATAATTTAATATATTCAATAAAGCTGGTGCTCTAACTTGCAAGCATTTTTTTTTCAAGCGATACAATATTCAGACGGGGATCCGTGTAGAATGTAATGAAACTCGATTAAATTCGGGAGTAGCATTATGCATTAATGGCATTGCCTACAGACACACACTGGGCGAAATAAATGTTGCATAGGATGTCTGTTATGGGAAATAAGTAATATGTAAAGAAGATTAAGTGCCTACTACGGTTTTATCCGTTCTCTGTCTCGAACCTTCCAATTACAAATGAATTTCGGTAGTACATCACCCACATTCCAGACATAAAATACTTGTTATAAGACCTAATTAATTATCCGATTCACCCCATGCTACTCACCAATGTCACCTATTCGACTTTGGTGGATCTACATTATGTGATATTATTGACGTTGTCGGTAATCCTTTCTGCTCTGACGTGAGACTTTTAACTAAATTTAACTCCCAAAGGAGTCTTTCACATCGTCAGTCCGGATAACAGGATCTCGATCCAAAGGTGGGCTCGTGATTCTTGTGATGCTCTTAATACTGCCGTATACTGGATCGTGATTAGTGAATCAAGTGATAATACTGATAGTATGAACATCTTCAATTGGCTTATAGATTTTTTATTAATACCTCATTGAAGTACAAACAATAGAAGTTATTCGTAATCCCACCGAAATGTTTAATTTAGAAGTCATACTTAATCGAATTCTAAAATTCGAAATTCAAAAGTCACAACGACGTCATAAATGTAGATGGAATTCCGTTAAGCAAAAAATAACACCATATCCAATAGGCGTTCGGCATCTTCATAGGTTAAATTTAAAATTGGAATTCATCCGAAGCTACTCACTCAAACGTCAGAATCTTCATCAAGTCGTATTTTTATTTGACAGCAATGAACTAATGATATTCCGATGCACTCAATTTGTGTCAAGTTATGACCAAGTGATTTAGTGTTTTGAACCCTAAAATTATGTAACTAAGCAATAACTTACCGGTACTTCTTATCCCTGTGCCAGACAGAAATGTAAAGCATCTGATGATCATAGATGGCTGTGGGCAGAGGCAGCTTCAGGTGTCTCTGGAACTCCGGCTCCCGTTTTCCGTAGAGCACTGAAGTTCTCTGGAAGATTGACCTTTGGGAAGGTAGTGATTGGCTTTCTGTTACTCCACTTATCACTACCTGGAAATAAAAAAAACGTCTAAAAATGTAGGAAATATTTTATATAAGGAGATTGATTTTATTGGTTTTAACTATCGAAATTTGTCATGTATCAGTAATACATAAATGCATATATACACCAAGACACATAGCTATACACATATGTAATTAAATTAAAAGTTTTTCCTTTAACCTTGAAACCTTTCATTCCATATTAAAATTAGTACAGTATTCAAGACATAATGGCGTTAAAATAATCCTAAATTTAAATATAAACGCATAGCAGGAATGTTTTTTTAAATTCTGTGGAAGGATACTGACCTTGGCATACGCATTAATATCATCCGTTTTTCCTGAAGACCTTTGAAGGTCTCTGCATCTTATCACTGAAAACATGAAAAACACTCCATTAAATATACACACTTATGTGCTTAAACATAAAGATGATAGTAAGGAGGTCGATAGTCACCACTCACCGTGCACGTCAATGACGTTGTTCCTCGTCACAATTTCTAAGTCTATGGTGCTTTTTAGGGCTTGAAATCGGTCGGTGCTTCGTTCTAAACGATTACTAGCTACACTTCTCCTTTTCTCCTCACTACTGTTAATGCTCTCTTCTGGAGAATAAGTCAAACACCTTCTTATCGACCTATGTTCAATAACAGGAGTATAAGCATCATTTGGGAATAATTCCTCGTCTAATTTACTCGTTTTTTGAGCTCTCTCTTCGCTCAACACTTTACCGGGCCTCTTTAGATTAGGCACAGGTGTTATGGGACTCGGTATTCCGTGCTCCAAAGTCAATCCAAAAAGCTCTCGAGATCTCTTATTATAAGTGTTATCGTAAGGCATCAAACTGCTGTGAGATACATTCGATTTTATGGAATTATTCTGAAAACCATCAGGTATTGGACTGAGTGGCTCGCATAGTGAAGTGTTTGGTAGTTCCGTAGCTGGGCTTGGTATACCAACTTCTAGTGTGAGTATTGATTTTGGATCTCTGGGCTTCCATTGGCTTTCATTGCTCAGTGTTGATTTCTTTCGTCTGATGCATCCTTGACGTTTCAGTCTAAGGCTTGCACGCTCTCCGTAAGTAGAGAATAAATCAGGCGATGATTCTGAAGCAGTGTTTTCTAAGCTTCTCTGAATAGATGAGTTCATAGATTGTGATCTGCTTAGAGGTCTATGTAATCGTTCCTTTGGACTTCTAGACTCAACGTCAATAGCATTGTCCGGGGTTCTAACTTCTCTTTCGTTGTAACCGTCTCCATCGTCTAAGATGAAGCACCCTATTGGGAGATTCTTTAGGAGCTTGTCATTTACTCTGTTTATTGGAGTCTTTTTAGTAGGTGTAGTTTTTGGTGATAAAGAATTATTTCTAGACAGATTAATGTATCTAGCTTCTTTTATCAAATTAGCTTTATTCTCAGCTTTTGGGTTCACAAAGAAATCTTTGACAGTTTCTAACGGAGGAATTTCTTCGTCAATATCATCGGGCAATTTGTTTAATACTCTTCTCTTGGATTTTACAATCTTAGTGCTTTTTATTATATCTTCAATCATTCTTTCTAAAGTGACGTCACCCATTTGTGTAGTAGATACCGTCGACCCCGTTTCATTGTTTACAGAATCTTTGCCTAGGATGAATTTATTCTCCATTTCGGTAGAAGTCTCTTCGTCTCTCAAAGGGATAGTGAATGGATGTTCTACTTTGGGAAAGTAATCTGTTACATCGTTGTTAAAAGGGAGCCTTTGTGATTTACTGTGAGTACTAATAGTACTGAATCGAAGAGCTGCTAGTTTAACAGACAAGGGAGTGACGGAAACTGGTGAACAACCATCCCTTACTAAAGCATGCGTATCCCTTTTGTCTACGGAAGGTGATTTAAAAGAACTTTCAAATTCATTCGTTTTCTTTCTTGTTCGCTTTAAAGGTCTTATATTTAATATACCAATTTCATTATTATTGAAATATAAAGGATTATCCATAAATATATGATGACCGAAAATCGGTAGAGTCGTTTTTTCAATAGTATTCTTATGGATAGTGATAGGTTTTTCTATACAATTAATAACTAAATCCTCATCGTATTCTATTTCTACTAAGCCTTCATTGCCTGCCTTAGTTGTACATACTGGATTATTCATATGTTTGCCTAAGTTAAACGAGCTTTTACTACTGGTGGTAGTAGCGCTTAGTCTATCAGATAGTTCATTTAAAGATGGTTCTGAAGAACTGTGACTTAATTTTGGACTGAATGAACTTCTATCGACGTGCTTTATTCTTCTCTCAGACTTATAAGCACAGCTGTCTCTGCTAAATACACCATTCGCACTGGATATTTCCAATTTCCTTTTCTTAGCTTCTCTTACTCTCCTACTATAAGTTGGTGGGGTCGGAGGTAAGTCTGCAGGTATATCATCTTTGGAACCATTCAAATAATATTTTTTCCTTTCGATATTATTAACTGGAGTAGTAGGCGTGATGTTGCTTAGATCTTTCAATGCTATACCATCTGGTTTCTTAATAAATCCTTCTTTGAAATAATTTGGTGTGTTTCCAATGTAATTAACATTCTCTTTATCAACAGCATTTAGATTATTTCTTCTTGCAGTAGTAGTGCCCATGGATCTTCTCTGGTACCTAATGGGTTTTTTGCTTTTCTTGACAGTTTGAGCGTCAAGTGACCTTCTGACGCTGTTATAAGGTTCATTATTGTAAGGATCACAGTCAACGTCCTCTTGTTCGGTAGTGACACGTACGTCTTGGTTCTTCTTGCCGTACACAGCCCATTTAAGCATTTTGATCCTGTAACAATAATGGGTAGCTTGAGTTCCATGATCTAACTTATTATTCCTTAAATAATACCGTAAAAACGTGATGTTCTTAATTTAACATTATTCCTTTTTATACCAATATTATTTTTAATATTGTAATTTTAAGAGATATTTTCCTTCAAAATCATGTGTGTGACACATCGTTACGATTGTTCACACCATGTCTGGTACCGATTCATAAATGTTGTAGTATCGATAATCGATAATATCGATACCTAGTTTCCAGTTAACACCAGATATGCCGGATATCTACCGTTCACGTGGTACACGGAATTGTACTATGTAAACGATCCTACCGCTATAGTCCGCAAACCCGAACTGGGCCAGCGTGGTGGACTATGGCCTAATCCCCTTCGCATTGAGGGGAGGCCCGTGACCAGCAGTGGGCCATTAAAAAATAGCTGGAATTATAAACGATCCTAACAAAAGCAAACAGATAAATTGTGTTTTAATTTTCAAAATTTATCAAAATTATCTCCCTATTCTTAAGCCGGACATTCCGCCGGGTATTTAGTCTTAGATATAATAGTGTAATATAATATAGTTTCAAGATCATATTGTACCGGTGTCGGTACGGTACCGATTCCGTAATTTGCGGTGTTTCTATGTATGTAGCGTATGTAATCCGGAATGTTGGCCGCTAGACGATTCAGTTAGTAACGCCAGTTATCGCTTGAGTATAGAATGGATTTGCCATTTATTTTTATGAGAGATCTTATAAGTTATATAATTATTTTTATGTTGTGCAGTCTTCAATGCGATATTTTAGTTACGGCAAATTGCAAGTTTATAACTATTGTTATCGGATTGGAGTATTTCCAATTAAATTGGTTTATATCTATTATGTATGATTTCAACACGAGTATTTAAGCAATGATATAAAAAAAAACTTACGGTATAATTTATAGAAGTTATAATCTATTTATAATGTTATAAAAAAATTCAATGTTAATAACGCATACGAAAAATCGTGATTAATAAAACTTATAATAAATTGAAACGAATTTGAAAAAAAAACTGAGATAAGTATTTATTTTTTTAAACAACTTTCTTTTAAAACTAAGACTCGTGTAAATTTTAAAAAATGGAAGTTCAATAACCATGCTTATAATAATATCAAATTTAATTTAAAGATCGACAATACTAATAACTAAATTATCGCTTAAAAATACAATCAAATACTCATTATTATGCAAAATAAAATTGTTAGCATAAATTTCCTAACCATTGTATTACATTAAACATGGCCGATTTCATCTTGGTTATGGGCACGGGCAATAACTCATATTTCTCGCTTTACCTACCAAATTGACTGTGTAATTAGAATCTCGGTATGGCCATTCATACTCGCCGTAGTGTGACAGACTCACGCTGAGTAAGAAACCAGTGCTTACACAATGTGAATCGAGAAATTCGCGTACTAAATACAACACCGCAAAAACAGGGCGTACGTACATTATCCTCTCCCTACCTATTCACTAAATTACTATTGAATTTAAAGATTTTTCTGAAGCATTTTTAATAGCGAATACACGTCTCGACTCGCGAAACGGAACGTGGGGTCGCAGAACAAAAAAGTTTCTTACACAGATTATAATTCTGGCAATATATTTTTTTGAATTTCGAATGCGAGAGAAATAAGGTCTAGATTTAAGAAGTTAATACTTCTTTGTGCGCATGGTGCGTGCTAAACGACAACGACTCTGGCTGAATAGAATGGAACACGTTCTAGCGGATTTCGATTTTTGAATTTTTACAACCGAAGCGAGCGGTTGAATATCACAAATCGTATCAAAACACGTATCAAAATAGTAATTTCAACTCTATGTAATGGAAATACGAATCATTTATTCGGATATCGGCGATAAAATTGGGACACACATTCATTCAGTGAAATTTCTACTACAACGCCATGATATTACAGTAGGATTTAAAATAAAATAAAACTGTCTACATTGCCTCAAATTGAAAAGCTCTGCCAAGTTGACCGGATGTTTTTGTCATTGAATTTTGCAAATTACTTCAATGTCTGTGTTTATTTGTTTACTGATACAATGGCCAGATCTTGTTTGTTTTTTTGTATAGAAAGTGCTTGCACGCACTACGTCCTTAACGGCGCACGATTTTTATTCGGAATATAACTACTAGAGGTATTTTCCCTCAGTATTTTAAACGAACGACTTTATAACCTAAACTTGATACATTAAAATGCCCTGTAACCAAAGACATTACAAATCAAGCTGCATCGTAGCACACTTTATCCGCAGTGACTCCATTACTAGTTATCCATTACTGCTTGATCATTGCGTCCATTTAAAGGGCTTAAGTGTAGAACGGCAATACATTTGACGAAATGCAATCAAAACTCAATTCGGTGGTATTAGAATTTAGCGTTGATAATGTATGGCGTGCGAGTATATTGAGGCTTGAAAACTTGGAATTTCATTGCATGTTACCATTGAACTTGATCGTGACGCCTGCGCAGCGGCAGTTTACATCAAAACGGTTGTTTCGTTTATAATTTCGTAGTTATTACTTCCCGCGGTTTTTCTATAAACTGTTATTTTTTTATGACAGAGCAACAAAATAATAGTGCGCTATGCCAAAGTCCTTTTTATTGCTGAAAATTTGGACTTTTAAAAAGCCCGGTGCGTACGCTGCGTGCTGTTATTGTAGTAAATAAAAAAACTAATGTGTCTATACCCGCCAAAAGAATTGAACGGTCATTTCTTCCAGCGGTTCCCAGGTTCAAATCCTGGTAGGAACAATATTTGTGTGATGAGCACGAATGTTTGTATCCGAGTCATGGATGTTTAGTATCTATATAAGTATTATATACTGAGTTCGCGTTCAGTCCATTGTACGGTACCCATAATACAAGCGTCGCTTAGTGTGGGACCGTATAGAGTAGGTGTGTTCGTCTGGAAATATTATTATCATTGATATTATGTTTCTCACCACACGGGACCCGGATCTTTGAAAGGCTTGCGCGGGGACATGGATCCAAACTTAAAGGCCCTTTTTAGAATGTCAATGTTTTGTTAGCCACCTCATTATTGATTATTATTAGAACGTATTAAATATTTATTAGCACGTTATTTATGGCAATCGTTAGTTCGTCGGTTGGCCGGCAGGTGGCGGGCATGAATTATTCACGTCTCTACCGTGAGCGTGTCCCCGCTCTAGCTATGGGGTTTATGGAGCACGGTATTCAAATTTGGTGACATTCTCCGTACCTACAAAAATGGTACATGATGAATGTGGTGTGACGTTGCGTTTTGGCGTTGTGAGGTGAAGGTAGGACGTACAGCTGGAAGTTGCGAGTTCAATCTCGCACGTGCGAATGTATGAAATAATGTAAGTGTTGACAATATATGTATGGATGCGTTCTGTACTGAGTGTCCAGGTTCGCATCGTAAGGGCAAACTTAGTGAGATCAGCGCAAATGAAAAGTCTACGCTATTCAAAATAGCTGCGATTGAGAGTAACTAGTTTAATATACAGCTTATGGGCAATTGGTATTTTTTTTGCATGGGGGGGGGGGGGGGGGGGGTTCACGGTTCACGTCCAGTCTTGTTGATTTGAGTTCAAAAACCTACAATTTGAATTAATATGTAAGCTTACGTACTTTATGTTTATGATAATTGAAAAGGTATCTTACAATTATATTTATATTTAATGAGCTGCATGAGACGCAGCTGTGCGCCTGCGCCGCGCCGCCACCCCCGCGTCACGCGACTTGCGCAGGCGCCGCGCCGCGACGCGCTAACTGCAACCAATTACTGTAGAATTAAACAATTACTAGTATTTTTTTAATGTGTTATTGTTAAAGAGACTCTTATTCTTTTGTAAGATTTAAAAAATGAGTCCATTTAAGATTTCATAGCTTCAAAAGAAAAAAAGTTTAGTTACGTTCCATTTTATTCTCATCAGATTAGATAAGCATTGTTACGTCTGAAAAGCATTATGGAATAGTTAAGCTAAATATTTTAGACAACGATGTCTTTAAAATTTAAATGAAAATACCCACAAAGGTCATAGAACGTTGTCTGTTTGACGTCATACAAGCATGTGACGACATACTTTATCTGTTAATCTAATGCCACATGGCTTGGCGGTGCAGTTCACTGCAAAGAAATGAATACTAGAAAGATATTACGAAATTTTTAGAATGTCAACATTTCTAGGATAGGTTTCCGAAATTCTATGTTTTTCTGATTTGTTTTATTTTTTTGAGAACGCAGTCATAGGGCACGAAGATCTGCTTAGACATCTCGAAGATACAATTGCTGGAAAGTACATTTTATGTTCTTATTTTTTTTTCATATAAGTTTAGGTGTATCAAATTAAATGAGTAAAGTTGGCGGATCTGGGCATACCTAATCGCAAAAATTCGCCATGCGCATAGCCAGCGACTTAGATCATTTTATTTCATGCGAGCTAAATAAAGGCTTCCATAAAAAAATGCATTTCGAACGCTACGAAATAAAAAATGAAGGAAGATACAAAAACCCAGGCGGAAGATATAAAACAGAATAATAATATCGTGTGATACCACAAACCAAGAAACCACTCATTCGAACATAATAAGCTTAATTAAAAACTCACCCCAAAAATAGATATTTACAAACAGAATCGTTTACCGTAAAATTATAACCTTAAACTTGAAATCATACCTTACTTCAACATTTAATTTGGTCGCTATAGTCATGGGAACGATGAACTGTCCAAAAACTCAACGGGAGTTAGGTAGTTTATGTGGCATAAATAATAGACATGGATAACTTTGATGTTACTGGTTGATTATACAGCAGAAATTGTGAGATCGTAAATTTGATAGGACTTGGGCAATGTTGCAAATTAATTTATTGCATGACAGTTTAATTCAATTTTTAATGGTGAATTCAAATTTATGGATCTTGACACACCGTCCCATAGGCGTAAACAAAAAAAAAGTTCCTGAGGACTTACGGAGTCTACCAGAATTTAATTTTTGCGAAAACTCTTACAAAATGTAGTTGGTTTGTCTTAGTGAGAAATGTAAAGAAGACTTGGTATCCTGTCTTTTGCCGCTTTTAAAAAAATATTTTTCGTAATTGTCAAATTCCGAGGGCGTTGCATGATATTTTTAGAATTAATTTATCTTTATAATTATCGCTATTTGCAAAAAAACAACAAAGATTCTCATAGACATTAATACTTAAGGCTGCAGGCAAAAAAATAGCAGATGCTATGTCAAAGGTAACAAGCCCTTACCTTACCAAATTGAAACTATTGTTGGGTTAACAATTGTTAACCTTTTGAGGTGCCTCCAGAAATTGGAGTAATAATATTTATCGTTATACAATCTGGAGCAGATTGTACCATCATCCTTTTCATACCGCACCTTCGTTGTTTGAGGAAGTGTGCGAAAGAAATGCGCTCAAAGTCATACACTGACGTCGCCCCAAAATCAATCCTATGAATCACGTTTTAAGGTACGATTTTAAAATTGAAGGGTGTTATCATTGTCAAGGAGTTCCGATCTAGTTTTTTTTTAACTAAGACTGCTCATGTCATGATTTATTTGTGACAACAATCGGTGGGAAATTTACGATACGACCAAGGGGTGGGCCATAGTGAGTGTTTGATTATGCATTGTATAATAAAGTACGGTATCAGAGCATATGCCCAAATGGAAGTATGTAACGTATGTTTTAAGACAGGTGAGCAATGGAACCGTTTTAGGGTCGTGTAAAAGTTAAAAACTTATTTAATATTAAGTTTAATTTAATAGGTATTTATCCAAGTTTTTTTCACTCTAGGCCTTTATTTAAGATTGACTTATACCTACCTATAGGTACTTTCAAAGGACTAGTATACAGATGTTTTTTTCTAGTGGGCGTGGATGGCCTAATCCAATACTAAATAGCGATTATACTTAAAGGACTTTTGAGACAGATTTTATATATATGAGATATATAGCTAGTTATTTATCAATTTATTTATCGCACTGCGCCTATGTTTAATTTATCTATAAGTACATTACTTATCTTTATTTATTATTAATAATTTTCTGTCATAAAATGAAAAAAACTATGTCGTGCATTTTATTGTTAAGAACACACATACTTATAGATATTTTATTTTCATCAAAATATCTATAATCATCATATTTATGATACTGTAGAAGAAGGTAAAAACTAAACCACTACATAAACTTATTATTAGCTTGAAGTTAGCAAATCCTTGTTTCGAGTTGTGTAACTTTATTACTTGCACACTCAATAAACTCTTCTCGTTAACTATCATATTACGGATAATATCTAAAAGATTATCCAAAACTCAATAATAGAGCCGTTAAAAGTTATGACGTCATATAAAATCTTTACGATATTGCCGCCATTTCATTGTGTAATTTTTTTTTCTAAGACTGCGTTCGAAATTTAACACTCCCCATTCGGGTATTGTTAACCTGGCTGAAATTCCCCTGTGCCTAAATCGGTTGCGAAAAAATATAGATCGAATCTATTGTAAGGTTTTGAAATAAGAACAAGTTTTTGCTTGAGAGTGATATTTCAAAATGGTAGCTTTGTTTTCGACCAGTTTTAAAGATTATGGAGTGGAATAAACGTTGATTGATGCGTGTGTTTGTAATGTGCAAGTAAATGTTGTGAAGGATGTTACGGGTGGCTGGGAAAGATATGCCTTACAGTTCTATACAGATACGGCAGTTGCATTTATAACGTTAATTCGAATTAAACAATTTGGTAGAGAGACAAAGTTATTAAAAAAATAAAAAAGCACAACAACTGTGCCTCTTTTTAACTTAATTGTCTTCTGGACGTTTGATCCAACTGCCGAAGGTGTTGAAGGATGTCATGAAACATGACTAAAAACTGTTTCAACAAGGCCGCTAGTAACTTTTAGGATATTTATACTTGACAAACTATTTATGGCTTCATTTCAAACTTGCGAAGCCACAATAAAAAAAAATTCGTCGTCAAAAAAATATTGTTCTTTTTATGTTTTTATCTAAACAAACGTATTGCCATTTGAAGATATTTAGCCAGTACGAATTTTCAACACCTCACCATATCCAAACACCCAGGTGTCCAAGCGTATCATTATAAATCAAGCCATGTAACCCCTGACCTCAGGGTACCAGGGATGGGGTAGCGTAGGTACGAGTTCCCAGGAGTTACGAGCGGCTACTCATAGCTTGTAAGGGTCGGGTTTATATTTATAGCTGTTAGGTTAGTGCTCAGCGCTTGTTATCGGTTTTAGGCAGTTGGAATGATGATCTTCTTATATTGAAGACAGGTTATAATGTCAAAATCAAGTCATTTATTTCGTATAGGCCTACGGGATCATAAATTGTCATTGACTTTTTTTTTTCTTAACTCTATGACTGGATCGGAACGCGACCTTAACTGAGAAGATCCGGCAAGTATCTCAGCGGACGAAGAAAGAAGAAGTACCTACAATTAATTAAGTCGAGTCGCTGAAGCGAGAAGGAAATATATCATTAAGAGTTATTTAGGTTAATACAATCAAGATTTTTTGAAGTAAATTGATGTTACGATAAGAATTAAAATGAATATATTAAAATTACGATCTGATCAATGAAGTCGGTAGTGACCCTGCTGTCTGCACCAAGGGTCTCGGGTACGAATCCTGGTAGCGACAAACTTTGTGTGATGAGCACGAATGTTTGTACCCGAGCCATGGATGTTTAATATCTATATAAGTATTGTATACTGGGTTCGCCCCCAGTCCATCGCACGGTACCCATAATACAAGCGTTGCTTAGTGTGGGACCGTATAGTTGGTGTGTATATATTTTTTTTTTTATTACATTATAGGCAAGTATTTGATCTCGATCTCACCTGATGGTAAGTGACGATGAGATCTACGATGGAGCATACTTGCCTAGGTAGGAAGGCGGCAGTAGATAGAGACGCTACATTCACTAGGCACATGCAGCGCAACTGATCTGACCCGCCATCCATGAATGGCAACACCGAACATCATGCCGGAACACGGCTAGGCCGCTTGGCGACATGGCTTTGTTCAGTGGGTGGTGACTAGCCACGGCCGAAGCCTACCACCAGTAACAATAATTATAAATATATATATTATAATTATAACAATAATTATATATAAGTAGGTATATATAATTATTGTTGAAGTACTCTGATTATAAAAAAAAAGATCTGTATCAATTTAATTTACTTCCTCAATAACCCTTCGCTGCGTGTTGATACAATTTCTTTTAAAATTGCCTTGGGTATGTTCGTTTCGTTGCCGTGAGAATTGTAGTAAAATATGTTTCAGTGAAAAAAAATACCTGTCAGCCCGCTAATGGGTTAGGTTTTTTCATTAACACGTTACCTGTAAACCCGTTTTGTGGGGTTACAAGTTATGATAACAATAATAAAAAAAACAAGGAATCGTTGTCAAAAAAAGTTCGTCCCGATATTGTGTGAGCATTTTTTTTATAAAAGTTTGAATAATAAATTCGAGTTGATAATGGAATGGGTTTCTAGATTCGGGGTCGAGAGTGATTTGCTGTATTTATAAAATGGAAACATAAAATATATGTATATACAGGTTGATTTTGTCATGTGGGCGGATGGCCAAATCCGAAACTGTAGAATATCGAAAATTTCTTAAAGGACTTTCGAGATTCCTTTTGTTGAATACCAAAACTGGATTTTTTTTTAAATCGAATTATTCGGATTTGACCATCCAGGCACCATACACTTGAAAAATTCACCTGTATAGAAGGGTTCGGACCAGGTAGAGTGTGAGGCAAAAAAGTTATTCTTAGTCAATATGGCCATGATAGTTATCAATAAAAAAATCCACCCCGTGAAGGTCCTACAAAAAGAAGATGACTGATAATGAATAACTAAAAATCTCGTTGAAATAAAACTAATCTTAAGGATTGGTCACGGGAGGACAGTCCTCCCGTGACCATGGTTGCTGCAAAGCAGCCGAAACGTCGAGAACGTAAAATAAAAAATAAACCGCGATAAAATCCTTAAGATTAGTTTTATTTCAATGTGTAGTATTCGCGTAAATATAAGAAATCAATATAAAAATCGCGTATCAGATAAGCGAAATCACGTAATCAGATATAGACAATATTCGACAAGACAAACTTTTTAACTGTTCCATACGTTATAATATAAAACACATTTTGTTTAACCTATCTTCACCACCCCTTACTAAATCCGTTAATTAAATGCGCACTCCACATTTATAGCTAAACAAATAAATTACAATGATAATAAAACGTTTTATAGTGTTAAATCATAAAGAAAGAGCTACCATTAGAAACAGCGGACCCAATATTTTGTCCATTGTTTCGAAATCTATGGTTTGTTTCTTTTTTTAGGATAGAGATATTAAAAAGGTTATCGAATTAATTTGAATGAGTAAGGGTTCGTTTTCGGCAGGAAGTTGAACCGTAAAGTTGTCTATTTTGTTTTATTTTCCACAAAAATGTGTATCTTTGATAAATAATGTTAGTGGGATATTAACCATTGTGTGTTCAGAAATATGCATGAGTACAGGAAATTTAAATAAAATAGTATAACTTGCCTTTTCAAGTTCTCCCAAAATGTCCGGTAAATTTTCAGTAAAGTATCGAGACATTTATTGATAGGGGTAGGGGATTCATTTCATCATCGTCATCAACTAATGTTGATAATGATAATTCATTATCATCAGTGCTACGTATAATTCAAAATCAATTTTCAAGAATTACTCGACACTGGGAAAATAGCTCTATTTTGTAGCCGATTGCCAACCTACAAAAAAAAGTGTAAGGGTTCGTTTTAGATGATGACCTTTTTGTTGTAGATTATTTTTTATTTTTTAATGAGAAGATATAGAGCTTTATTTTTTCCTGGCATATCAGGACTAGTATAGGAATACTATTTGTATAAACTTCAGTTAATGTATTGAAATAATATTGGTTTTTTTTTATTAACCGAGGTACGTTTTCTATCAAATGTTATAGCGTGTCGGAAATCCATTACAAAATTGCACGAATGCACTAGACCGCAAAAGCAAAGTTCCCAGACCTTTATAAATAAATAAAAAAACTTCAGAGGTTCCAACTCGTGCAAAAAAATCCGCGCATACGCACGACTGAGCCGCAAGGGTGCTTTATTACAATCTATTTATGCTCCCTTCTCTTTCTGCACATTAGATATCTGTATGTCTAGCTCTTTCTGTCGGTAATTAAGGGCTTAACTGACCCTTGAAGGTGAGCTCTCAAGAGCTTGTTGTGATCTTTTGTTTTATTGTATGGTTATCAAAAGAGTGTATGAGAGCCCTTAAGAGTAGAGTGTGTATTGACTTTTAAAAGTTTGCAGTTGTATGTACGGTCATCGGAAAAGCTTACTTCTTATTAAAATTAAAAAAACATCCTAATTTCAATAGGGAAGATGGCTGGGTGCTACCACCGACTTGGGATCCAGTAATTAATACAATCAAATCCAAAACCAAGCGTATCATTGCAAGACTTTAAAGCAACAAATAAATATGAGGGTACCCCAGTTCAAACGATGACACTAGGACATCAACAACCTCAGTCCTCCCGTGATCATGGTTGCTGTAAAGCAGCCGAAACGTCGGGAGCGTAAAAAACCCAACAAATACTACATACAAACAATTTGATCCAAATTTGAACAACTTTTTTGAACAAAGTTGATCCAGCTTTTTAAAATGAAAGTTAAAATACATGTGATTCGGAATTTAGTAGTGCTTTAAATATTTCCAAACAAGGAATCATTACACTCATCGTGACAAGATTTTTATTGCCTACTATATAAAAATTAACTCAAAACATAATTAATAAAAGGGTGAAATCTATGACTATTCAATAACTTCACAGAAAAAAAACCGTGTGTGCGTTGTACTTTTAATTTATCGTATAACTCATGAATGCACATAATGTTAGCATAGAATATGTATCAATATTTATGAATTGGGCATCACGGGAGTCGCTGGGCACTGAAAGAAGGTAGAGAAACTCTATAAATACCGCGCAGTTAACCGATCGTAAATTAAATACTTTAAAAAAATATGAGGTATTTTTTATTTTATGTTATTTAAGTCATACGAATGTATGTATACTATGTACTGGGTGCATCTCGGTAACATTTCAGTAAAGCGTAGTATCAAGGCAAAATTAAGAAAAAAAACTATTATAATGTGCATTTTATGGAATCGAACCAAAACACACACAATATTAACATCGTTAACATTCGTATAACTTTTTCTGAATTAAACTTGTGGAAAGCGCGTAAAACCTTATTTGTTTTGTACCTAAGTAGTTACAACTGTTAATTCAGAACTTTTTGGTGCGATATTTTTTTTCTGAGTTCTCTTACAATATCTACGTCATCTACATAAAGGCAACAGTTGCATGTTCGTATTGAATAGGAACCCGACTCACCGTATCCTTAGCTCCCGAACAAAAAGTAATCCCTATTGCACAATAAGATGGTTCACAGACAAAAAATATCCAACTGTCATTTCACAACACAAAACGTCTCAAAACACACAGTTCCGTAATCCATAAAATAAATAGAAATAAACAAAACATATACAATAACACAAATTCTATTTTCAAAATAATTCGAATTTAACCGCCGAGAATTTAAAAAAAATGGAAAGCTCTGGCGCAGTCGCGTGCTTTCGCGCGCAAAGCTCGCGTTCGAATGGAATTGAAACTTTACCTGGGGACGGTGTGACATTTGCCATGTGATATTCCTATCTCATTTTTTCCTATTGAAAACTATTATGTATGAGAAGGATGGATAAAGTTTATTGAAGGTGGAACGGTCACTAAGGTAAAGTTTTTTTACAGCATTGTTTCCCGCGTTATCTTTGGCGGTCTGATAAGTGGTCTCTTCGATAAGGGCCATTGATAAAAATGCTATTAAGGTTTTTGAATGGGCTTCATTGTCGTTAGGTCAGGGTCACAATTGGAAAGTCACGATCATTGATCAAGATGAACGCCAAAAGTGAAACTGTGTCTATTAATTATACGAGATGAAAATTGTTAATTTGAAAATTATTGGTATTTTTTTCGTATGAGATATATGTAATATTGAATTAAATAATTCGGAGACTGCTAAATCGATTTCCATCAAGGTTAAGAACCGTCTTAGTAGTACCAGCTATCGATCGAAAAAACCGCCTTAAAATTAGTCTAGTTTTTTATGCTGTAAATATACAAATTATTAGCGCTATCAAAAGTGTCACGGGAACCCTACATTTAGATCGCGATCCTGTGACCTGGATCGGATCGTGATTCGGATTGAAAGTGTGAACGGCGTGAACACAACTTGCATTTTCCAAATTTAAATATTAGAAAGTATAAAGTGCTTTGCAAACTGTACATTTCTCATATCTTCATGGAAATGGCGGCACATTGAAATTACAAGTCATTGATACTCCGTTAGCTGTGTGTTTAGCGGATCTTGGTCAGTGGGTTCGGGTCCAAGACGAAGAGAATTGTCCACTTAGTGACTTCGCATTTGTGTGCAGCGTGAATAAGCTCTTAATAATTGTGGAATCTTCTTATTTTATTATTTTTTTCTTTGGCTTCACCATCCAATGGTAGGCGTTTTGCCATTGATGTTTTTTTTATTTTGTTTTATTACATTAAGGCAAGTATTTGATCTCGATCCCACCTGATGGTAAGTGACGATGAGATCTACGATGGAGCATACTTTCCTAGAAGGTACATGTTCACTCTCGACTTTAAAACACAAATAATCAAAATCAAATTTTATACAAAATTATAAATACAAAATTTGACTGGAAATTCTAAATTTTACGCGCACGAAGTCGCGGGCAACAGCTAGTTAACTGGACACGACATCTTCATATCATCCATTATTTTATTTATAATGTGTATTTATTGAATGTTTCATTGCTATTAATTACTTGACATTGGCAAAATACCCGCTAAGTTGTGGGTGAGGCCATTTTCATATCCATTTTATTTCATCGCATTTCATTTCTTAAAGAAAGAAGAAGAAGAAGCTAGTTACCTATTAATGGAACGACGGAGGCTGTCTGCCTGTCTGTTGGTGTATAATTAGTAATTCGTATAAACATACGGAATACAACATACATATTAGTGAACAAAGTGTGAAACGGTGGTTGTCAAAGTTTAGTGGGATGGATAGATATATGTATATTCTAAAGGAAAATAATCAATAACGCTTATTACAGGTGAAATATAATTTGAAAATTGAAATACAGCGGGAGGACCTCCCATGACCATGGTTGCTGTAAAACAGCCGAAACGTCCGGGAACATAAAAACATAAATTAAACGCGATAAAATCCGTAAGATTATTTATATTTCAATGTGTATTGTTTTCGAACGCTTGCCTCGGTAATAAAGATTGCAGGTTCAAACCCCGGCTCGAACCTCTGGCATTTCATGTGCGAATCTCATTTTCAACCATGATTATCACTTACTAAACGCTGAAGGAAAACATCGTGAGGAAACCTGCATGTCTGAGAGAACCCCTCGAAAGATACGCGAAGTCCGCCAAGCCGCACTGGGCCAGTGTGGTGGACTAATCCCCCTCGCATTGAGGGGAGGCCCGTGCCCAGCAGTGGGACAATAAAAAAAGGTCTGGAATTATAGGTAGTCGCATCGAAAATTGATGTAAGTAACTTTTATTTTGAGAACCTCAATGTGTTCTTGAGTGGCAGGTGCGTAACATGCGCACGCGTCGATCTCTCGACATTATAAATACACTACAACGATTCGAACATTTGTTTTCTTGACAAATTGTTTTTAATATTGCTGACAGGTACCGTAGAATTTCTCATAGAATTTTACTTTACAGAATAGCCTCGCAACAAAGTCAGGTTACAAGGAAAGTAAGTAATTTCTAAGCTTAGTTAGATAAAAGATCAACAGCCGAGTAGGTAGGCTGTTAGGATGTATTGACTTTATTGTATGGATTTCTTAACGTCCACGACTATACTGAATAAATATTCCTCTTAATAAAAAACTTTTTAACAAAATAAAAACCGTCTTCAAAAAACTAAAAAGCAAAAAATAATCTTTGAAGTCGGTTAAAAATGTAAACCCCCTTTTAAATATTTTGATATTCTTTATAAAACTCAAAATGTTTTTTTTTATTAAAAGTAACAAATTTTAAAAAATTGCGTCGCGCTCAAATCGAGTGGACATTCAATTCGTTCCGGAAACATTGTTACCTCGTTATTTATGTATTTAGATAGTCGTCTATGTATCTTCACAAATACTAGTTAAATATTGACTGTTTTTTTTAAATTTCATAGACTTTTCACAGAGTGTAGTTTTTTTTTGCAGGTAAGTATATAATTAACTGCGTGTAGGTTTTTTTTTTTATACATTATAGGCAAGTATTTGATCTCGATCTCACCTGATGGTAAGTGACGATGAGATCTACGATGGAGCATACTTGCCTAGGTAGGAAGGCGGCAGTAGATCGAGACGCTACATTCACTAGGCACATGCAGCGCAACTGATTTGACCCGCCATCCATGAATGGCAACACCGAACATCACGCCGGAACACGGCTAGGCCGCTTGGCGACATGGCTTTGTTCAGTGGGTGGTGACTAGCCACCGCCGAAGCCTACCACCAGTAAATACCAGTAAAGGTTTAATTTATTTTATAAAAAAAAAATTTCGCGTTTTCATCGATCGGCTTTTGCTGTCTACCTACATTATTTATAACTATTTAAACTTCGAACAACATACTTTTAACAAAGAATGATATTATCTTATGTAGGTACTTATCCGTTTTTTTGTTTGCCAAGGTTGTTTTTTATTTGAATCCTGGCCAAGTTAATGTTCGCTCTTTTTCTTTGCCAATCTTGTATAAAAAAAAATAGCAATACGATACTTCAGCACTAATTATGATAGTACGATAATTTAGTACAATTTAGCATTTGCCATATACTCAATGGTATTGCCATGATATACAATCGTTACTTTTTATTAATAATATAATTTATATATTCCAATTAACTTCGAAAAGCGTGTTATTAACAAATTATTACATCATAATATCGTTCAGAAACTCAACGGAGTCGGTTAAACAATTTTAACAAACGCCATATTGGTATAACAGGTGTCCAAGCGCTAAATCAAATGAGATATTATCTCTTAATTAAATTTGAACCGAAATGGGTATAATGTGTACCAAATGGGGCTAACAATGTGTCATGACTGACGGTTAAAATCTGTTGATTAGATTTTACGGCACTATGGTATAGTGAAAGGGAAACCGCGGTCAATGTTATCCCCATTCAATCTTGGCAAGAATTCATGGTAATAACTCTTAGCAAGAATCCAGTGATTTTTGTCGAGTTCTTGCTGCAGCTTTCAGAATTGCAAGCGGTGATGACAATGATGACAATGTGTATACATCAGTTTAAAGTTTTCCCCAATTAATCTTGGCAAGAATTCATGGTAATAACTCTTAGCAAGAATCCAGTAATTTTTGTCGAGTTTCTTGCTGCAGCTTTCAGAATTGCAAGCGGTGATGACAATGATGACAATGTGTATAAAGCAGGGTTAACTCAGCTCTTATCTCTGGGTATTTTGATATCCTTGTAGGAAATGTGAATATTTAGTAAATAATGATTTTAATAAATTATAAATTAAATTTTAAATTATCAAAAACAAACAGCGATGTGTCGTATTATGTTCACAGCTTGTCAATAATTATGCTGTTATATTCTACAACGTCATTTTTATTTTTTTATTTTTTTTTATTACATTATAGGCAAGTATTTGATCTCGATCTCACCTGATGGTAAGTGACGATGAGATCTACGATGGAGCATACTTGCCTAGGTAGGAAGGCGGCAGTAGATCGAGACGCTACATTCACTAGGCACATGCAGCGCAACTGATCTGACCCGCCATCCATGAATGGCAACACCGAACATCATGCCGGAACACGGCTAGGCCGCTTGGCGACATGGCTTTGTTCAGTGGGTGGTGACTAGCCACGGCCGAAGCCTACCACCAGTAGAGTTGTCACCTGGTTGGCACCACCCAGGGCCACGTGTAGGGTATTTCGAGGGTACTTAATTCTCCTACGGACGAAGGTGACTCGACCCCAAAAATATCGACGTCATAGTGCATCTGTGCCTTATTTTTGTCTAGCCATTTTCAACCATTTTGGTGTAGGCTGCGTTCACCGTCAACCAATTTTGTCCGACCTGTATCCAGGGCCCCGAGTCTGCTAACACAATCGATTCATAATCGAACAGCAACCGCATAGTAACTGTCACTTTTGTCAGATATCCCATACAATATCTGTCAAAAGTGGCAGTTACTATGCGGTTGCTGTTCGATTATGAATCGATTGTGTTAGTAGACTTGGGGCCCAGATCTGGAGCCAACGGCCTTCTTAATCTTTTGAATAGAATGGTGATGTATTTTATATTTTTTATAACATTACAAATAGTTATTGTACCCTATAATCCTCATAAAACGCACTGATATCATCCAAATATCGTTATTTTCGGTAAAGTCTCGCAAATTGGTTGTTTTCTCACGTACAAGCTTAATTAGATAACACACCTGCGCGCGCGCACCCGTGACGTAGCCGTTGACGTCACCGCGTTATCGTCATTCAGTGACAAACGTCATCCGAAGAGTTTTACGGTGACGATAGGAATTTAACATGTATTTTGTTTTATAAAACGGATGTGGGTGGGGTATAGACGTAAACAAAACCAAGCGCACCATTGCAAGACCTCAAGACACTTAGCACTTTCTGCGTAGATCGGACCGCAAGTGAAAACTAAACATGAGGGTACCCCAGTTCTAACTATGACACTAGGACATCTAACACCTCAGTCCTCCCGTGACCATGGTTGCTGTAAAGCAGACGAATCGTCGGGCATGTAAAGACATAAAATAAACGCGATAAAATCCTTAAAATTAGCTTTATTTCAAAGGAACTACCAATTATAGTATCAGTATTGCTTCAAATATATGTAGTTTTGTAGTTTTTCACTGGTGGTAGGCTTCGACCGTGGCTAGTCACCACCCACTGAACAAAGCCATGTCGCCAAGCGGCCTAGCCGTGTTCCGGCATGATGTTCGGTGTTGCCATTCATGGATGGCGGGTCAGATCAGTTGCGCTGCATGTGCCTAGTGAATGTAGCGTCTCGATCTACTGCCGCCTTCCTACCTAGGCAAGTATGCTCCATCGTAGATCTCATCATCACTTACCATCAGGTGAGATCGAGATCAAATACTTGCCTATAATGAAATAAAAAAAAAAAGTTATTTTAGCCCGACGATTGCACTACTGTCACGAAGTCAATGTAAAGAAGTCTTGTCAGCTATACTGTGGCCTCAATTACCACAGTATAGCGAGTAGGACGTTTTTATACTGTTTATTAGATAATCTCATGACAATGATTAGTGAAATGTTACAGAACCATACAAAACACAATACTGTAAATACTCTTATTAATATGGTTCAAAAAAGTGTCACACTCGGTGTCTATAGGACCCATGCACTCAATTAAATGGAATGATTCTGCATTTTTAGAAATTTCTTTTATTTTTCATTTGGTATTGTCAATTTTAGTTTTTATCTCACGGCAATAAGACTTAAAGTGATGTATCTAATTGTTTGTAGAATCAGTAGTGTAGTCTCTAGAGAGTGCAGCAGTTGACAGATGATTCTATTTTCAAAATAACAATAGTTTGTTAGGTGCGTGGTGAATGTTCGTCGGTAGATGTCGTATTTCACGCGTGATTGGCTATTGGGAATATTCGATGTGTCATCGATTTATTTGTTATTTTATGCCAAATTCGAGCGAGTGCATGGAATGACTGTATCAGAATTAGAATCAGAATCAGAATATTTTGTATTCATGTAAACCATTAAGTACATTACATCTGGATCGTCAAAATTCTTACAAAATGCTAAGCTTCAACTTTACCACCCGTTCGGAATGGCGTTCCTATGGAGAAGACCGGGCAAGAAACTCCACGGTTGCTCTTTTTATAAAAATCTTCTATATTTTTGAGCAGTACTTTGTTTGTGAGAACAATGTAGGAACGGCTAGGCAGGCTTGAGCAGCTGGTCAAAAAAGTACTAACTCTAAGTACATAATTACATGTTAATGGCTACATAGTTTCCACATCAATGAATTTTGTAATAAATAATATTTAATATAAAAATATTCTCAATGTGAGCGAGACAACCATATTTTAAAGTTGTTTCCAATTTATTAAGGCCATGATGATTGGTCAACAGAAATCACGGCAATGTTTAATTATTATTCACTAACTCTATCACAACAATTCTACGATTAACATTTTATCCGAAATAACTCAATAAAAACCTCATTAAATAACATCAACAATACACTTAAACGAATCGTAAACAACTGTTACCGTAAATTTAAACCTTTTTTTTTCTATTTCCGCACCTATTGTGGGTGCAACATAAAGTTTATTTAGTTTCATTGGTTTACGAGCGATTTGTACAAATTAGATTATTGATAGAGGTAACAGATGGCCGGGGGCAGTTGTATTTGAATGTAGATAGTACCGTTTAAAGATAAACAGACCATTATCAAAATTGTACGATCATATTTTTCACGATATATATATATATCTAAGTATAGAGCGTCAAGCTCGAGTCACCTTCGTCCGTAGGAGAATTAAGTACCCTCGAGATACCCTACACGTGACCCTGGGTGGTGCCAACCAGGTGACAACTCTACTGGTGGTAGGCTTCGGCCGTGGCTAGTCACCACCCACTGAACAAAGCCATGTCGCCAAGCGGCCTAGCCGTGTTCCGGCATGATGTTCGGTGCTGCCATTCATGGATGGCGGGTCAGATCAGCTGCGCTGCATGTGCCTAGTGAATGTAGCGTCTCTATCTACTGCCGCCTTCCTACCTAGGCAAGTATGCTCCATCGTAGATCTCATCGTCACTTACCATCAGGTGAGATCGAGATCACTTGCCTATAATGTAATAAAAAAAAAAAGAAAAAAAGATTCTTCGTGAGCTAACCGTATACTTTATTGTCTTTAAGTCTAAGCTATTATAACGCACTTTTTCCCCTGAAAAGTTCGTTATAATGCCATTACAATCAATTATAACTGTCTATAAAATTGGGGGTACGTATATAGAAATTTTGTATGTAAGTTTTAAATACTGCCCGCTAGAGGCGCTGTTCAATTCTTCATACAAAATGTCTAAACACGGTATCTAAATGTCATATAGTACTGCGCACAAGCGTTTTGCTTTGCGCAGTACTATATGACGTTTGCTAAAGTTATAGAACGTCTATAAATTCAGGAGTTAGACTATAAGGTACACGGTTAGCTTACGAAGAATCTCGCATGTGACGTACTGTAATATATGCGATTAAAAAACGCGTCATCGCTTACGTCATTACATATTCACTAACATACGTCACTGCCATTTCTAATGGCAGAGAGACACCCCACAGCTTGTATTCACGCCCCGAGCGAGAAAACACGCATAATACATTTGCGTGCACGTGTCAAAAATTTAACAAAATACGATGCGTGCTCATTGCATGCCGTTTGATTGCATTGTCCGGTCATTCACGGCATTGACCGTCGATTGTGCGAGCACGCTGTGCGCCGCGGGTCGCCCACACCCCCGTAGCCGACGAAGGGTTAAATAAATGATGGCGAAATGATTTGACGATTTTAATTAATTCTTTTTTTTAATTAATATAGAAATAACGTTATTGTTATTTTTTTATGTTGAGATTTAATAATAGTGTACATTTAAATAAGTATTGTTATTAAATAATTATCAAAGAGAGAAATTCCTTTTAGCTCACAGACTTGTTAGATTAATCAGACAACACACGGCGGATGCTAAAAGTGAAGCCCAAAAAAACTCAGGTCTGCCATTAAAATAACGTGCTAGAGCAGAGTTTTTTTAGGCATCACTGTTCTTCACGGGCTCTTAATTTAAAAAATACATTATTGCGACGGTAATTATTTGTATTTTTGTCCTTGTCTAATGCTAGTACATTTTTTAATTTAAAAGATATACATGTCTGTTTTGCTTATTTAAAAAAAAACGATAATCTTCCCTTCCAACCATCAATTACTGGTCGCAAAAACAAAGGTCAGACGTGGTATGTAACGTTCCCAGACGACCTTTGCGCATGCGCAGCCGGCAAATACATAAAGATATCGTTTTAATTTTCTTTTTTTATAACAAAAACAAGGATCATAGCATGTGTGTTAGTTATTAATTAGCATACCGTGGGATAACGTACAAAATATTTTTTTTAAGCTAGCTAACTTAGCTTAGCTAGCTAAAAAGCTAGTACCTATATTGTTAATAATGAATATCGATTAATATCTATGCAAGTATCTACTTTAAAAAAAAACTGTGTTATTTGACATTATTCTAAGACAAATTGCTAATACTATAAGACGACAAATATTTTTAATTTCTTTATAAAAATGAAATGCCTGCTTTAATTTTCGTACCTATGACCAAATAAAAAAAAAAACATTATTCTCAAACTTAAATACATTACATGCTGTTTTTTACAATCGCATCTAAATCAATCTCTAACAAGGGACAAAACGAAAGGAGCATTTTTTTTGCCAAGACTTAAGACCCACGTTTTTTATTCATGGACTCAGAATTTAAAAAAATAATTATCATCTCCCCACATTAGGAGAGGGGTGAGCAGCCTGCGAATATTTTTTTTCTCCTATAAAAAAACATTATCTATATAGAGCAGTCTCCGTATTGTATTCGTATCTTAGAAAACGCCCTACCAATAAACGTTACAAAAGACATTTCGGATTAACTACTCTACGTTTTATCAATAATGATGCACCAGTTAATGCATTTTAAACCTTAGACTACTGCGATACGATAGCTTATAAATAATTTCGCCAGCAGAAGTAAATTTGTAAAAATTAATAAAAATTGTAAAGAGTTTTATTGACGCGACAATTGTTGGATTTAATTCTGTGATGTATGCACGTAATATGATAAGTGGGTAAGTGTAGTTTGAGCTTTATCTAACCGTTTATGTGCTGTTTGGAATAATTTTCGCCGCTAATGGGATGTCTTGGCCCGTTTTATGTCCTGTGGAGTCGTTTATTAGCTGTCAAAATAGAGAATTACTGTTTTTTTTTTCAATTGAAAAATACTACGTCACTGTTTTACGTATCACATTGGGTATGGCTACGATTCGTAATAATACAAAATCTACCTCCATACATTTTAATTTGATTTTATTAGACTTCGCCATTTTTTGACGAAGTGGATATTTTTTTATAAAAAAGTTTATCCACAGTATATAACATAGGTTGATTGACTCCATAGGTGACAGCGATTTATAATCTCATTCGGTATCTATTTGTCATAAAATATTGAGTATTTTTTTTATAAAGGACATGACATTTATCAAAGGTCAGGCGCGTGTGCAGCGGACTTTTAGCATCTGCCAACCGTTTTCAAAGGCTAGCAATTACTAGTTAGGTACTATTTATGGTCTAAAAACCAAGTTATGGGTAATGGCACGCGTAGAGGATGGACCCTGCCTTGGTATTTGTGAAATGACAACGAATGACATTTAAGTGGAATAACAATCGTATTAATTGCTAAAAGATATTGGCTATTCCATTGCCGAAAAAAAAAAGAATAGTCATAGACAGGGTTAATTAAAAAAATAGGTTGATATATTTGGTATTTTTCTCCTGTTCCAATTTTAAATAATAACTTAGTAGATTCCTCAATGCGATTTGCGACGTTACTTACAAGAAATATAAAATATTAATCATAATATTAATATTATAATAATTAATATTTTCTATTGCAGTCGCTGAATCGATATTCATAGGAAATAAATTAATAACCACCAAGATGAGAAAGTGTAAATTCCACGATAGACCCATTAAAAATATATTTTTAGGCAGATGCTTGCTAACGGCGGGTGCACACTAGCATAACTCACACCAAAATTGGAGCGGCCGATATTCGTGAAAATTGAATCACCGTTACCGTCTTTGCATTTCAAAATAAGAACGCGACAGATCAGCTGCCTCTTGCACAATGGCGCTGCTCTCGTTCCTAACTTACCCTATTGTCAGTGCATTCATTGTAACCATTGTTATCTTAAAATGCGTATTCTTAATTCATACAGGAAGTTCCGTGTGCGAAAATCGAGCGGAGACGACAATGGCTCGCCCTTCGCTATATATTTTTTCTTCCAAGTCCGCGAAACCAGTTTTTTTTTCGGTTCATGTAAATGTTGATTTATTTTCGTCAACAATGCATCGTCGTTATGGGAATTTACGGCTTCGGCACTCGAGAAGCTAGTTTGTTACCATGGGAGGTAACGCGACCCGACTTGACGAACGTATGTACCTAGCCTTAGATATAACAATGACCCAAAATGAAGTCGGAAATTAGTATAACAGAACTTGATTTTTGAAGGTATTGTTGTGTTAGAAAATATTTTGCTTGCAGGTCAAGGGTTGCGAAATTAATTCGGATTTTTTTTAAATCAAGCATAATGCTACTTGGATATTTAAAAAGTGAAACTAGTTCTCGAACATTTCTAGTTTATGCTCGTTTTTTTTATTTTTTTTTTATTACATTATAGCCAAGTATTTGATCTCAAACTCACCTGATGGTAAATGACGATGAGATCTACGATTGAGCATACTTGCCTAGGTAGGAAGGCGGCAGTAGACAGAGCCGCTACATTCACTAGGCACATGCAGCGCAACTGATCTGACCCGCCATCCATAAATGGCAACACCGAACATCATGCCGGAACACGGCTAGGCCGCTTGGCGACATGGCTTTGTTCAGTGGGTGGTGACTAGCCACGGCCGAAGCCTACCACCAGTGGAGTTGTCACCTGGTTGGCACCACCCAGGGTCACGTGTAGGGTATCTCGAGGGTACTTAATTCTCCTACGGACGAAGGTGACTCGACCCCAAAACCTCGGCTCGTTTAGTGTAGATTATCTATTAACGGTTCTGATTCAGTTATCAAGTTTTTTTTTGAATGCCAACTTTTAAGCCAACAATTGACACAGGTTGAAATAAAACCAATTTTACGAACTTGATTTTATGTTTTTACGGTCCCGACGTTTCGGCTGCTTTACAGCAACCATGGCCACGGGAGGGCTGCGGTGTTAGACGTCCTAGGGCCATAGTTTTAGCCTCTTATTTAGTTGTTGTTATTTCCATGTGTAGTATTCGCGTAAGTATAAGAAATCAATAATTGACACACAATTCCTACTTGCGGTTCACAGCCAGTTGAAGATTTAGTAAGCGATATTAAACGCAAGACTTTTTTTTTAATACATATATATTTGTTACCTCGAAACTCCGTCATTTATGAACCGATTTGGAAAAACTATTTTTTATTTGAAGAGATAGAATTTCAGATAGAACCCGTTTTTTTCAAAATTTGGGTCTCTTGGTGGGATTCATGAGAAATTGAGAGAACTCCTTAAATATTATCGGCTAGCTAATAATAATAAACAAAATTAAAATGGCAACATTAATTTTCAATGCCTAAAACTAGTCCAGAAACGTGTCTTCCAAAGACCCCAATGGCTCCCTGGTTCTTCAGAAATAAATCAACTACGTTTCGACCCCCTGACCCCCATCGGTTGAGGGGATTAAACCCCGCGGTCCCACGTTAACGACTTTTCTATGGCGGCTTAATATTTATTTTCTTTATTTATGCTCCGCGGACTGAAGATTTAGAGCTATGGTATGGTTTCCGGGTGAATATTATTTGTTTGCTCTGAGATATTACCGGTTTTCTTGTTAGTTAAACTTATTGAATAGTTCGTTATTGCTAAGGACATGCTGGTTGCGAGCAGACGGCAGTCGCATCAAAAAAAGTCGGTATTTAGCGATCTAGAATACACATTCATTCTTCATTCGTCCATTGGGTCCAAGCGCCATAGATATACAAAATCTATCAAAAAGATTGGTCGACGCTACCGCCGACCCAAGGGCCGGGCATTTCCTCGCTCAGCGAGTAGCTTTGGCTATTCAGCGACGAAATGCGGCCAGCATTTTGGGTATGCTTCCGCATGGGCCAAATTTTTTACACTTTTTGTAAATATTAAGTAGGTAAGCTTTTCTATTCTCTTTTTAATTTATATTTGCGTTGTGCATATTGTGTAAATAGAACTAATTAAACAGGAATATCTAAAACATATTACACATTAAGTTAATTAACTATTAAAATTAAAATGATTTCAACATGCATTCAGCAAATACCTACCCACCACCATAAGCCGGGAGGGTGTCCAAAACGCTGGCAGCATTGCCACGTTGAATGGCAATGCTGATGTATTGGCCAAAATATGTGCCATCGTTCTGGTCACCAGATGTCTCCACCAGACGATTTGTGTTTTTTTTAATTACATTATAGGCAAGTATTTGATCTCGATCTCACCTGATGGTAAGTGACAATGAGATCTACGATGGAGCATACTTGCCTAGAAGGTACCTGTTCACTCTCGAATTGACATATTATGTGAGTGTGAACAGGTAGGAAGGCGGCAATAGATCGAGACGCTACATTCACTAGGCACATGCAGCGCAACTAATCTGACCCGCCATCCATGAATGGCTACACCGAACATCATGCCGGAACACGGCTAGGCCGCTTGGCGACATGGCTTTGTTCAGTGGGTGGTGACTAACCACGGCCGAAGCCTATCACCAGTAAAAAAGTGTGTAAATAAATATTAAATAAATAATATATATGTTGAAACCTATCATCGGTAAAATGTAGGTACCTACCACCTCTGTCTACCCTTCGGGTATTACATGCGTGAAGTCTCCCAAATATCCAGGTGTCACAAGCCCACGGTGGGCGTGACATATAGTAACAAATGCAATTGCATTGATTGACGGAAATTAGCATGTTGACCCTCGATAATGACGTGTTTGGGTCAAAACAATGGCGGAAGTGCGTATGCGCAGGTCACGCGAGATCGACGCATTTTGAATGTTGATTGTCAATATTGTAAATTAGTTAATGGTATATGTGACAGGTGGTCAGACCATCAGCACAGAGTTCCAATTAGTTCCAATTAATTGATGACTTTGCTCAATTCAGCACCATGACAATAATATCCCCAGACGGCTACACCTTCTTATCTTTCGATTAAATGCGTGCTTTATCCCGGGACTCGCCGACGGTCAAACTTCGGCGTCATTGGACACCACTGTAGATCCTGGTTTGCAGTGGTGGGAGTGTGTGGCGGCATAGTCCCATTAAAAGAAAAAATAAGACGGCCACACCGACTATACAGTCCCATACCAAGCAACGCTTGTATTATGGGTAACAAACAATGAACTGGGGGCGATCCCAGTATAATTAACCTACCTATATAGAAATTAAACGCCAATAAATCGGGTTCAGACGGCTCATCACACATATAGTTTGGCCGAACCGGGATTCAAACCATCGGTGCGGAAAGCAGGGTTGCTACATACAACCTGTGCCAAAAGGGTCGACATATAACTATACATTTGTCATATAGCGGTAACAATCGGATTTACTGTTATTTTTTCAATCACTCGATTGGTATTTGAATACCATTAAAACATATATAAATACTTAGTTACTACCTACTACCTATGTACCCTACACCTATAAATCGGTTCGTCATTCATCGGATCGGATTTTGTCGGACAACCTAGTCACTACGTAACTTTTACCTACTATTAGGTGATAGTTACCTTACTAGAAATAGTTTAAAATAACCTAATGCGTCGGTACAACATAAGTTTATGTAATAACTAGTGCACTTGGTTGTTGTTACCTAATGCACTACGTTGTCCGACAAATACGCAATATTAGGTAACCGGGACCTAATTTTTTTCTCAGTGATACTAAGGTCACAGTCATGTGATCGGATACGAGTATATTGATTTCTTATATTTACGCGAATCCTACACATTGAAATAAAACTTATTTTATAGATTTCATCGCGTTTATATTATGTTTTTACGTTCCCTACGTTTCGGTTGCTTTACACTTTACTGCAACCGTGGTCGTGACCAAATCTGTAATGTTTTATTTCAATGGATAAGAGTATGGCTACGTTAACTTAACGTTAAGTATATACCTAGTTTGTAGTTAGGCTTTTGTAAATAAAACATCGTGAGGAAACCTGCATGTCTGAGAGAACCCCTCGAAAGATGTTTGAAGTCCGCCAATCCGCACTGGGCCAGCGTGGTGGACTATGGCCTAATCCCCCCCTCGCATTGAGGGGAGGCCCGTGCCCAGCAGTGGGACATTAAAAAAAGGGCTGGAATTATAAATAAAACATCGCGTAGTAACGTCCACAAACGTCCATTAGGGTAACCAATAATGTCCCCCGTTCGGAAATTTTGTGTTACAGTCAATATTGAATTTAACATGAGTGTACGGAACCACCTGCCGGCAACACTCCCCATGCCTCGACACACTATCAACAATTTCATTTTAAAATGACATTCATATATTGATTTCTTATATTTACGCGAATACTACACATGGAAATAAAACTAATCCTACGAATTTTATCGCTTTTATTATATGTTTTTACGTTCCCGACGTTTTGGCTGCTTTACAGCAACCATGTTCACGGTAGGACTGAGGTTTTAGACGTCCTAGTTTCAAAGCTTGAACTGGAGTATTCTCATATTTAGTTGTTCTTCGCGGTCCGATCTACGCAGAAAGAGCTCACTGTCTTGAGGTCTTGCAATGGTGCGCTTGGTTTCGAATTTAAGTGAAGTACCTATATCTTAAAAAAAAATACAACCGAATTGAGAACCTCTTCCTCTTTGAAGTCGGTTAAAAATGCCTACTTCGCTATAAGAAGCGACAACCCTAGCACATGAAGATGATCAATCTTCAACGCAATGGAGATAAAAATCTCACTTCCGATCCTTTACAACTGAATTGGGAGTTACTTATACTTACTTGTACTTACTCCAAGATCCTTCGTTACAAGAGATCCTTATACAGTACAAGATACATTGAGTTCTTTGATGTGCATCCCTGTACCCCTGATATATTTGGGTTTATTTGAAACAGCTGTCCTCGTACAAATACCCCAGATTTAAAAAAAGTTTAATCAATTTACAATGCCCATAGTGTAATTGTAAGGCGTCCATCGGCAGGCTATAAATGTTACAATCCCGAGAAAATAATCCAATTATGTGAAATTTTAAAAATGATATTACACACTAAGTCCGCGATGTAATAGTTACTGTTTCGATTTCTCACAGAAAAATGAAACACTGTATACACATATCATTTATACATAAACGTGATCGTTATCACCTACTTGTTAACCCCTTAAAATATTTTACACTATTTTTGTTAAGCCTTTTATATAATGATGGCGCCTACATTAATAGTTATGGCTTAAACCCACGTTTGAATTCAAAGATAGCATGTAACTTAATTCTAAGAAATTGCCTCTATAATACTTATTCGCGTATTTACCCGCAAAGCTTATATAGTGTCGTAATTTATAAAAAGGGGGGTCTATTAAGTATTTATGCAATTTTTGTCTCGTCGAAAAAAAGTGGAGGTGCTGCCATTAAGACACGTGTATTTATTGTGTAAGCTTTGTTTTTTTTTAAAGTACCTACTTTAAAATTGCTGACACTTACATAGTAAAGGCGTTACACACTTTGACACGTTGTCATCGCTGACACTGATGACGTCATTGTAATAATCAATGACATGACGTAAATGTGCTCATCGGCGAATGATTTAAAAAAAGTAAAACGTTCATTGGTCCGAATGCATTTCAATAATGGGCCAGCAGTAGCGACATTTTTTCTGTTCATTTGAATTGTGTTAGGGAAAAATGGGGTAATATTTTTTGCTTTTTTTAAAGGACTACCACTCTTTTGTTTCCTCCTCTTCTTGTCTATGGATATTTTGAGAATTTTACTACATTATGACGCAGTGGTGATGAGGATGCGGCCAGCGGCATTGGGTAGTGGATGCTTTAATAAACAGAAACGTTCTATAATATTAGTATAGTTTTTTTTTTTTAAATTGGGGCTGCTAAATATCGTTATGACTTAAATAGATAGTAAGCTTAAAATTAAATGTATTTAATAATCATTTAAAACCCCTGTATTAAACATGGCTGACGATAAAAAAAACTCTTCAGAGTAAATCTTATTTTGTCTCTTGTGGAGTTAAACTTATTTTTGTATGTGCGGCTCCAGAAGCCGATACGAAATGAATTATTTATGATTATTTCTTTTTTAAATATCTATAGAAAAAATGTAGTAGGTACCCTATGCAATTATGTTCAACACATTTCTAATTAATGTTCTCAAAGGCCACCGATATTCACACCTAAAAAAAGTACCTTCTAAGTCTATTGACACCATTAATTAAACTGTACAATTAGCTGTCAGAACGAACTCCCACCCACAGAACTCTTTCAAAGACATGTTATGTAGTTAGCAACCCACAAAAACAGTGCCTCAATTGGGACCCTTTAGAAATAAGACCTCTTTAGAAGTCAAGTAATATGAGTACTGAGTACTGCTTTAATGTACGCGTGGTCATGACAAGATTATTAATTCATATTAGTTGGACGTTGTTATTGTCGAAATAGAGTCTCATTTCGAACGAGAATTATTTATTTAAACGCAAATTAGAATATTTTGTTAGACCTTTGATAACATTTGTATTTGCATCTGTACAAATTTAGTCGTAGCCATATCATCACAGTCATAAGGTTGAATTTTGTAGTAAATAAGTTTTGTTATATGAATAATGTGATGGCGTTGCTAACACAAAAAATAAATCAGCTGTCGGTCCCTTTCATTGTTTGAATCGAAATAAAAATATCTTGAAGGAGTTTTACGCAAAGAAATTGGCGACGAGAAATGCGGTTGAATGGTTGTTAGAAACGGTGTCATGGTTGCAAGGAGTCGATGCGAAATGTATCGATAAATTTGCAATTAGAATGCCGATAGGAATACCTTGTTGCTTTTCTTGCCTTGGTGAGGGAACTAACGTACACTTAGTAGTATTTATATGAATGCTAATCTTTTTAGACAATAAATAATAGTTTTAGCACAAGATGATTTCCTTAATTCTTACGTATTTACACTAAGTTAAATATATCTACAGATTATAAAAAATAACTCTCAGAACCCGGTCCTTATGTCCACCAATACTGACCCAAAACTCGTGAGCTCATAATTACCAACTCGAAGGAAGTAGGAAAGTGGAAATTGAAAACGTTTTCTACCACAAAAGTATATTATTCCAGTTTATTTGTTCAGGATCATCCCATCCGGTAGGCACATAGACGAACCGCGAGATGTTTAAAATGTTTATCAAAGATAAAAAAAGATAAAAAATAGTGAAAATATTAGGCCACGATACGATAAAATTTCATTTGTGTGAAAGGTTTTGTTAGAATTAGTGTCATATTATTATGTATATACTTATTATATGTATTTATTCAAAAATAATACGACGTTCCACGTTCTGCGTTCCGTGTTAACCCAAGCAAAAATAAGTCGGTCCACAAACCCATAAGTATCAATTCAAAGAACGTGGAACCGAGTACGTGGAACGCGAACACTAAACGCTCTCTGTTTATTGCGGATCTCAAAAATTTTCAAAAGATCGATATTATGTTAAGGTAAGTCAAATTATCGCAGAGAAAAAATAAATATATCGACATGATTCCCATCACTGCTGTCCAGGTGAGGCACGCGCGAGACATGTTTGCTCTTTGTCGGGAACAGACCCCGAAAAAAATATAGATTTACGACAAATAACTGTGCGTTTTTTTTTATTTGGTTTTATGACGTTATTTGCATACGTTTAAAAACTTATTTGCTTATGCGGTAAATGTGTTCAGGTGTCCAACAGTCAAGATACAACCATCTTGATATTTTACCAGTTAACGGTATGATGCATTTTAAAAGAGATTTAAAAGCTTTAATAGTATTTTCTCTATTAACTAAAAGCTTACTTAGTCGTAACTAGTTTGTAATAAGGTTCTGTTAAGCTACCTTTGGCAAGAACAGAATTTAAAATTCAGTAATATTGGCTATAAAGCTTTGTTTGGAGAATAAATGTTTTGTAATAAATCCATTATAATTGTATAATATTGCCAGACGGATACGCCAACTGTATACACTTTACACTTAATAACTGTGTAATTTTACACTTATTACTGGTAAGCCTTACATACTCTGTTTTCAATTTATCTCTCCTTTCATAAAATACCTCAATTTGTACGATTCGGCCGATTCATTAATTTTATTTTTTTTCAACAGCAATAAATCCACACTTTTGCGCGGCAAATGTGTTTGAACGTCTTACGGTGCATTGTAGAACACAGAATTATGTTATGCAGTTAACCAAAACCCAATTCCATAGCATTTCCTTACAAAATGTTGTTGAGAAAATGCAAAAAATAAAAATGGAAGCTACGTAGTATACTTTTAGCACGTTTTTAAGGTAACAAATTAGTTGGACTTAGATGAATTTCCAAAGTATTAAAAAATAAAACATAACTGCCGACCACAGACGAAGAAATTTAGGTGCCGACATGACTATTAATTTTCCCGCCAAGACATAAGCTGAATTTGGCAACCGCAAAAATATCTTTGCACACCCGAGGTATTTATTCTTTTTCTTAAAACCCTCCGTGACGGGGGTGGCGCAAACAATAACAATTAGAGCAGATCTCAGAGCCCGCGCCACGTGTGACAGCTGCAGAATCCGTCAAAAATATAGAGAACAATCTGTGAAGGTATTTTTTTTTATTGGGATACACTACACAATATGTATATTATAAAGATTACAAAAAACCCATAGAGCTGTCTGAACCGTTTGATACATTTCAATAGATCGGTTTAGGTATTCGAAAATACCTACCTACATAGATTAACAAAAAAAAATACCATTTGGTGGGAAGTTGAAGCTGTAATGTTGTCAATTCTGATTTTACTTTCCAAAAAGTGTGTTCCTTTTATAAATAATGTGTAATATTAGTTAGATATTAACCATTGTGTGTTCATAAACGTGCACGAGTGAAAGAATTATTATTATAATAATTGTCAAAATATAATCGACACTGGCAAAAATAGCATTATTTTGTAGTCGATTGCCAACCTAATAAAAAATAATAAGAACATATAAACCATCCACCTGAGTAAATCTACATGCACACGATGCACACACCTTGTACTACCAACCAAATAGCAATCGGATATGTTGGCAGATTAGCAGCAATCTTTATTTGCCCGAGACCTTGAATGTCTCGAGCCAAGGACTTGAGTAGGTACAGCAGTTTTGAAACACACTTCACTAACATTTGTACCAGAACTTGCCCATCTTTTTTAAAGCGGTGTGAAGTTCGCCAATCTGCACTGGGCCAGTGTCGTGGACTATTTTTCTATGGCCCCAAGTGCTCTGACATTGAGGGATAATTTTCGCGTTATAATGTCAATACATGTGGTCTAAAATACCAACCTCGAAATTTGAGTGCATTGGAGTGCAGTTACAGCCCTCTTTGGAGTATATAAGGTTTATATATTTGCTTAGGTATTTTAATAGGTTAACAAGTATGTCATAGAGATCACGTTTATGCATACAATTATTTAGTTGTGTAATTTTTTTTTATGAAGGCGAACGCATAGCCTTTCAACGTGCCTTACTATGTGGTGTATTTTTTAAATGTCTAATATTTAGATGTATTTCTTTGGAAATGTTTTCTTTATAACCTACTAATCGATCTGTTAAAATATTTTACACTATTAAAGTTACACCTTGTATAATGTAGTTACGATGGGCGAATCGTGTTTTTTTTATCTGAGATTACAATCAGTTCATATCAGAACAAGGTTTTGTCACTTAACTCTCTACCTACCCCATAAATAACATGGATTGATGATAGTTACAATATTAAATATGCAAATATCTACAATCTAATTACTTATTGGTTCGGTGGACGGTGTCTCGTTATGCCTTTAGGTAACTGTCAAAAATAATGACATTTAATAATGAAAAAAGAGCTACCAACATTATCGAAAAAAAAAACTACTTTGTTTCGGTAAAGTTGGTAGCTCGATACCTGCCTCGCACTAGTCGCACTTCAAGCTGCACATCTGCTGCCCCTATCGGCAATGTAACGTAAAATAATTAAGTACGTGCGACCCATCATTGAAGTCATTATATTTTTATTTATACGGGCGAACTCTTGCGGTACAATGGTGATAGTAAACAAGTAATTTATAATGATCTTTTATTGTTAATTTTAGTAATATTGTACTTAGCTGTATTATTGATCTAGGTTTCATTGAATAGTCGCAAGAAATATCCGTGAAGTACCCAATTCAATAAGTATTTTTTTCGGTAGTTATTATCTAAGAGTACCTATTAAAAAACGAGCAAAAAATGTTTTAAACCTAACGTAAAATAAGTAAATACTGGCCACTGGTGCCTGGAAAAATAACGAGAATAACTTATTGTGAGAAAAAAAATATTATAAAGTATTTTTTCCTAAATAAAAGGCATCGTGATAATCAGTATACCAGCAGTATTTTTAAACATTGCATAAGAAAACAAAAAGGATAGTAGTATATCTTTTGGAAAAAAAAATATTAGTACAACTCGAAAAAATAACCGAATGACTTTTAATAAGAAAAATAAAAATAATATTTTTTTATGTCATAAAAAGGCATCCGTCACTTAAATGAATATATCATACCAGTAGCAAATTTTGTCGATTCATCATCATGTTCAGTGTTATGAATATTTTCATAGACTAAGTTTAATATTGTTCAAGTAGATTAGACCTGTGCCTCAAACACACTATTTTTTTACGTACCGTGTCGATAACGTAAACTCTTCCATCTGACCACAGATTTCATAAATAAGTATGACAGTGACATTATTTTTTCTCGATGACTTTACGATTATATTAGAAGTTCCTGCTTACCCTACTCTTTTAACACAATATTTTTTTTTATCTTAGATCGAGTCAGTATATTAGATTTATCCACGATACTCGCAATTATGATAACGAATAAATTAGTCATTCAGATCGCAATGCAAGATAAATTAATTCTCGATTGTAGTGTGTTTGCGGCACTTATCTTGCATCTCGCACGCGTTGCAAATATTAATATTGCGCTGCGCTACGATACGCTACGCCACCCGTGGATCGCCGCTAATCATTTTACCCCATTGTTATGACCCCTAAACCTATGGCAACACGTATTCAAAATATTTAAAAAAAGCACTCAGTACATAGAATTATATTTTACCACTTGTTTTTTTTTATCAATGATCGCGAAAGATTATTCGTTTGATTGATTTTTTTTGTAGTGATTTTTTTGAATTTAGAACAATTCTCAATAATCCGATTATGTTGTAGATTTCTTCTCTTCGTTGGATTTGTTTGAGGTTTTATCACGTTTTTTTAAATTGCTTATAGCATCATGAATCATGATTTACATATAAATTAAATTCACAAAAATATATTGTACGGCTGAACCGTACTTACCTAAAATAAAACATAGTCAGACGCATAACAATTGAACTCACTGCATTAATATTACTAATTTCAAAGTTTGTACATCTATACTAATATTATAAATGTGAAAGTTTGGATGGATGGATGGATGGATGTTTGTTACTCTTTCACGCCAGAACGGCTGAATGGATCTGGATGAAATTTGGCACAGAGATATTTTATAGTGTGGAATAGCACATAGGCTACTTTTTATCCCAGTAAAATGTATCGTTCCCGTGGGAGAGATTTATTTAAATTTTTCATAGAATACCAATAAATTCATTTTCTCATACATTTGATTCTGAGGCGGTACGAAGTTCGCCGGGACAGCTAGTATTAATATAATAAAACAAAGTCTTTACACCATTTATTTTATTTGTCTCCGCCACGCATACCAAAATAACTATTAAAACATGGGAAAAAATCACAAAAAAATAAATAATAAACTTTATTCATTTTCTGAGCCGGTTTCTGATTCTAAGGCGTTTGATTCTGAAACGGTACAAAGTTCGCCGGGACAGCTAGTATTAATATGAAATATGAAAAATAGTAACACGTAGGTACGCCACATAATTTGTCCCCAAAACAATTCGCTATTAATTTGACTCGCAGCGGTTGAAATGACACGAAACGCGGTTCAACTATTTGTACACGAAATTAAGTTGGAAACATGTTGAGCTTACGCGACGTCATCCCAACATACGTTTGGCTACCTAAAATTATAGTCACAATAGGGTACCTTAGCTACACTATATGCGTTTATATTTAATTATAAACTTGAGTACTAAGCAGATATGTAGGTAACATAATTTCAAAGATATTCACTATTAATGTTTGGTAAAAGCAATCAGTGGGAAGAGACTGGAGCCGATTCATTCTCTGTCGCACCCGTGCTGATTAATAGCGGTGACGTCACTAGATAATGCAATTCATGCTTTAGTTTTGTTCCTATCAATGTTAAACATCTGCGTTGTTGTATATTTTATGAAATTATTTGTTTATTATTTTTATTTATTCACCTTTAAATCGTTGCGCAAATAGGACAACAGATTAGTTGTCATGAGGCTATAATGTGTATTGCAGTATGGATTTGCATCTAACTTCATAGTGCATACTTATTTTGCAGAGATAATTTCAGTTAAGGATTTGGCACATTTATTTAAGTTACTTACTTAAGGTGAGAAATACTTAAATAAATATACTAACTTCTTTTTTTTATTTAAATATTGGCACGCTATAAAATGCCATATTATTTTTCCACATCTTACGTCACATTCGAAACGTCGCGTAACCTCAAGATACCGCAACGAATAATTACAAAATACATGTGCCGTCGTTTATAAGTCGATCAGCGGCGCTTCAGTCATTATTGTCATTAATAAAGGACATATGTCAATTCATGCTTTGGGTGCGCGTGCGCTACCGTTTGGGCGGTAGGTATGGTCATGGACCGACGGGTTACGGGAGCAGGTCATCCTAAAATTATACAGAAAAAAAAAACAATTTATAAATTCAGTCTAATTTAAATTAGTATCATTAAATATAAATACAACCGAATTGAGAACATCCTCTTTTTTGAAGTCGGTTAAAATAGTACGCTTTTATTCTCTTTTTCGGTATTATTAAATGCTTATTGTACTATTATATTTATTAGGTACAAATAAAATAAAAATAATTATCATCAAACCCATATTGAAATAAAACTAATCTTACGGATTTTATCGCTGTTATTGTATGTTTTTCGCGTAAATATAAGATATCAACCTATACTTTTTTTATTGTGTATTATTTTATGAAAATGTAACAATTCAAGCCTATATTTAACGAATTGGACTATATATCAGTGCGTTATGTCGAACTAATTTGAAATTGATAGTTCACATTTGTAAACGTATTACATAATAGATCAGCTGGACTCGGCAATAAAGGTCAAAATCGATCGGTTCTTGAATACTTAATCCTCCAGCCGCGGCCTACTGTTACTAGCTTACTTACAGTACAAGCATATCAGCTTAGTTTGAGAGGCTAAGCTTTAGCTTCTTTTTTAAGTAGTACTAGTACTACAATCTTTACTAGTATTATTACTAAAAAATACTAACTCGCCTTTTTCTCTTTTTTTTGTATGTTTAAGATGTGTGAATGTTTAAGATCTCTCTCTCTTGGGATTTCCCTCATGACTGAGGATCGTGATCATCACGGCAGTTCTTTGGATCGGACGAACTGTCTCCATCGGCTCCGGTCTGTGGCCATCTTCACCGCGGCGTAGAAGCGGGACGTTGGTGTTTCTTTAAGTTGGTCAGACCACCTGGTCGGGGACCGGCCTCGTGAACGTTTCCCTTCCACGCAGTGTTGCCAACCCCAAGAAACTAAAAAACAGCAACTCACCAATAAAAAAACAGGAGAAAACAGTAGGTAAAGTAAAAAAGGGCATATTTCATAATTTCCTGATATAATTAAAACAATCACCTACTTTTATTAGTTACCAGGACTCACATACATTATTATATTATAATATTGATCACAAATTAAAAAAAAAAATTCAAAGTAAAATTATTGTCCACTTTCATCCTCTATTGCCTCATGTTCAGTATTTTCAGACTCATTTTCCTTATTAAAATCATACATATTTTTGTTAAATTTCCTAATTTGCCTTTCTGTGGCTTAAAATGAGTAGCACTAGGTTATTTCGGATTTAGTGTGCAATAAGTCGATATTCTGTTGCGTAATTTAGTTTTCATATTATTTATAGCTGAAAATAATCTTTCCACGGTGGCGCTGCTATGTGGTAGCCACAAAAGTTTCTTCACCAATTCACAAAATGTGAGAAATCCCTTGAATCTCGACAAGAGTAGATACTGCCGTTTAGTGTCATTGCGTTTTATTACATAGTGGTTATCAAAAAATATTTTCATAGTGTAGGTATAATATAACGCTAATTGAAAAACAGTAAAAAATAGGAATGAAACAGAAAACAGGGATAAATGTGAAAACAGCAAATCTACTGTTAAAACAGTAGGGTTGGTAACACTGCTTCCACGTTTCCCACCACAGTGAGCTTTTTTAAACTGCTCTCGCCACGTCCGGCGTTTGAGATCTGTATAAGTGTTATATACTGAGTTCGCCCTCAGTCCATTGTACGGCACCCATGATACAAGCGTTGATTAGTGTGGGACCGTATAGTTGATGTGTTTGTCTGGCGATATTTATTATCTTAATATATATAAATTACGTGTCATGGTGTTTGTCCGCTATGGACTCCTAAACTACTAATCCGATATAAATATTTTTTTGCACACTGTGTGCAGATTTATCCAACATTAAAGAAAGGATAGTTTATATCTCAATTTATTTTATATGGCAAAACAACGTTTGCCGGGTCAGCTAGTTATATAGCTAGCGGGTTCATTTTTATATAGCTATTTATATAAAAATGAACCCGCACTCATCATCGAACCGTTGAGCGCTACCATCCACTTCGCATCTGTCACCCGCATCGCTACTAGCGCCGCTGTCACTAACATCACAAAGTATAGAATATACAATAAACACTAAATGCCAATAGATAATTATGATTGCTTCTTCTTTTTTTAGGATGGCAATCAACAAACTAAATTTGGAGTGCAAGACAAGCCAATATGCTAAAAGCAGCTTATCCTTCAAATATTCAATAAAAGTAAGCCATTCTCCAAAAGAAAATTGTTAAATAAAATGTCCGTAAGTACAAACCAACCGCCATAAAGGTCTTTTGTACCATTTCGTGGCCAAACCACTGTGCATTAATAATTCATAAAACGATGTGTCTTTTGAATTTAGGTATGTGTACGTACGGGCGAGAATTAGGTCTAGCATGTTTATGCAAGGTCCAGAGCTCCCACAAGTTGGGCAACGGAGGGCAGAATCCAGCCACCTCTGTTTATCATCCAATCAGAAACGATTGAAAGATGAGATTAATACAAATTAGGACTTATATCCGAGTCATCCAGAAAGTAGAAAGTTCTAACCACTGCAGAAGACTACATTTTATATTCATTATAAACTTCATAAAAATGTATAAGCTATGAAGTATTTATGGATCTCCAGTATCGTTGTTATAAGTCCTAAATAACAAAAGAAAGTCAAAAGCCACAGTACATTTGTAATTTTAATGTGAACACAGAACTTTGACATATAAATTTAAAAAAAAAATGCTAGCAAATGCGCTAGAAAAGGTAGGTAAGTTGGTTGGGTAATCGGATTTCTATCAAACTGTGCAAGAACCATCTCTGGGAAAGCAGCTATGGAATAAAGAAAATCGCGTTGAAGTCCGCCTATCAGCCCAGACAGATAAAGGAGTGAGACGCCGCTTGCCCCTTTCAGATCCTGTATGTTTTCAGTGTGAGGGTCAACCCTGGCTATGTCCGTCGTGCCGTGACCTACTTGGCGCTATTCTAAATAAGTAGGTACATCGATCCTGCAATTTTGATTAATAAAACAGTAGGCCTAGGTGCTTAAATTTTCAATAAGTTATAGTAAAAGCAGGTGTACCGTGTATTAAAAAAAATCTAACTACATATTTTTTTCTTATATTTACGCGAATACTACACATTGAAATAAAACTATTTTTTAGGATTTATCGCGTTTATATTCTGATTCTGGTCCTCCCGTGACCATGGTTGCTGGTTGCTGTATAGCAGCCGAAACGTCGGGAACGTAAAATCAGAATATAAACGCGATAAAATCCTAAAAAATCATTTTATTTGAATACATATTTTTTATTATTATTATTTATTTATTTATTTATTGATTCAACCAGTTTTTTTACAAATGCTCACAACAATAGTCTGCCGACATGAAAGTCATTAAAATTAATGTTACTCTGTAATTCCAATTAAAAATTCTTTACAAAAACATTATTAACGTCCCAAAACCCAACCGTAACTCAGTCTAATCCTTTTAATTCTAAATTTATATCGCTAATACCCCACATCCCAACCAACCCGAGTTGGGCCAGCGTAGTGGACTATGGCCTAATCCCCCTCGCAGTGAGGGGAGGCTCGCGCCCAACAGTGGGACAATAAAAAAGTGCTAGTATTATTATTATTATCGCTAATAAAATCTAACTTATTACTATATCAAGTGACCATTTGAACAATGAGAACACGCAGATGCAAATCTTTTAACCCTCAAATGCAGCGTCCACTCTCGTCCCACTTTTGGGACCATTTTATCGGGACACGCGCCCATTGTTAAATATAATAAATTATTTACATTACTAACAATACACAATTGTTCGGACACGTATGACCATTTTGATTATTAAGTGCAAAGTAATTATTTTGTTAAAATAATGATATAGTAATGGTGACCACAAAAGGATACGTGAGTGGGAATTGTGCGGACTAATTATGGTCAGGGCGCATTGTCGATGGTTGAAGGGTTAATCCTGATATGATCTGCAATAATAGGTCATTGTGAAGGATATTCGTGTGGGCATATGTAAACGATTGTTTGGAAGTAACTTAAGGTCATAAATTGATGTTAAATGGCGAGACAGGAACAATAAGACGCGTACAATACGAGGATTTTAAAACAATTGTTGCATGAAATAACCCAAAATAATTGTATTTTTTTACTACAAAATTCCAATATACGTAAAAATAACTAGGCTTTTCCCGCGAACTTCGTACCGCCTCAGAATCGAATGTATGAGAAAATGAATTATCTTTATTATTAAATATTTTTTTGTGTTTTTTCCATGTTTTATTAGTTATTCCGCTATTCGGGGCGGTGACAAATTAAAAAAAAACAAAAATTATAAAAATTAGTCAACCCGTTCTTGAGTTATAAATGGTGTAACTAACACGACTTAGTTTTATATATATATAGATATTTACTACTAAAGAGTATTTTACTATATAAAAATATGGTTAAATTATGAGTAGGTACATAGTTATATTGTCATTGCTGCTATATTCGGATCTTATCGATTCCACAAAACATCGATAAAAATTAATCGACCGTTTCCTATAAAAGTCGTGCAAACACGACACACCACCGATACCGCGCGTTACGTAGTTACGCGCGACAAAACATACACGCACATAAAAACAATTTTGTATGCAAATATCTAATATCTTAAGTGGGATCAGAATACCAGGCGCGGTATAGGGTTATGTACAGTCAGTGACAAAAGTTTTCTACACAGTTTTTGCAATTGTACTTTTTTTAAGGTAGTACTTACAAGAATTCTAAGTATCTCTAGTCTAGTACAAACGTAGCTAATTGAGTGGAATGGGCATCTAGTTTTGCCAGTATTCATGGTTAATATCTAGAGCTACGTGTAAGTCCATCATCCGCCTGTCAGCGTGGTAGACTGGCCGGAACCCCCCTTGAATTGGGTGGAGGCTCGTACCCAGCAGTGGGTTGACAAGTTTGTTTATGCCAAACAATTCCGGAGAGAAATGGCGTTGTGATGTATATACACACGCATTAATGGTCATATATTGAGGGTTTTGAGTTTTTGTGTACGGAACCCTACAAAGGTATAGCCAATTCATTTTATAAATCGACAAAACAAGATTGAAATAAAAGCTCATTTTACGGTTTTTATCGCGTTTATTTTATGTTTTTTCGACAAAACCAATACACGTCTAGGGATCAACTTCGTGTCAAAATTGAATTGTATTAATGAGTTCTGTACGCGAATGTACGCGCAGAGAACAGATGCAAGTGGCGTACCAGCTAATTTGAATTCAGTAAGGGTTAGCGCATGCGCCGCTCTGAGCATGGCCCGTGTCACAGCCCAGTTGACAAGGCATCGGGTCTATACAACCGCATGGGTTAAAATATTTTTTTTTCCAAATTCAAACCCTAGGAGTAGAAAGACCTAGTCGTAGTAGCCCTACAGTAGCCAACAACTCACAAGCTACTACGACTAGATCTTTCCCACAAAACTCACAAAAAAAATCTTGACTATTTTCATCAAAAAATGAATCATATATTTAACTGAAATAACTATTCAATACGAATGTCGTGACATAAGAACGGCCCACACGGCTCATTAGTCGCACACAACACGGCCGCTTCGTTACATCGATGCATCTGTTTGCTGTCAATGTGCCCACATTTATGTAAGCCCGGTATTGGATTTTATTACAATATTGATTACCCCCAAACTGCGTACCTGTATTAGAACTAGGCGATAGCGAACACGTGTCGAATACTTTTTTAGATTCGCTTCGTTTCGCAATACTCCATTGCATATTATTTGGGGTCCCGACACTCGTGACAGACAGTTTCTCGACTAACATCCTACAGGAGTTTGGTGTTGCTGGCTTCTTTAATTATCGATCAATTTGTTTGGTTTGCAATTGGAAAAGTTGACAAGCCGATCAGTTGTGGGTTCCTCTTCCCCCATTTGTTTATATAAGGTTTAACAAAAATAGTGTAAAATATTTAAACAGATGAATCAGTAAGATATATGGATCATGTTGATGTATACAATTATTGTGTAAATTATATTTGATGTTTTTTTAACAAGGCAACATAGTATCGTTTATCGTTAGGCTGTACTCAGAAATCTAGGAACTCATAATAGGCAAACCACCCTTACAGAAGAGTAAAGAGGTTTACCTATTTTAAGTGCATGTTACAACTAGAGTTATACAACATGTTACAACTAGAGTCATACAACGTGTAACAACTAGAGTCAAACAACATGTTACAACTAGAGTGATACAACGTGTAATAACTAGAGTCAAACAACATGTTACAACTAGAGTCATTCAACGTGTAACAACTAGAGTCAAACAACATGTTACAACTAGAGTCATTCAACGTGTAACAACTAGAGTCAAACAACATGATACAACTAGAGTCATACAACGTGTAACAACTAGAGTCAAACAACATGTTACAACTAGAGTCAAAAAACATGTTACAACTAAAGTAATACAACGTGTAACAACTAGAGTCATTCAACGTGTAACAACTAGAGTCAAACAACATGTCACAACTAGAGTCATACAACATGTTACAACTAGAGTCTAACAAGAGTTAATAAATGTTACATTTGGAAACTGCTGGTTTTATTTAATTATCTTATAATTTAAATTTTATTTTATCACGATTCCTTCACTTAAATAAATGACTAAATGCAACCCGCATTCACTTTCAAATAAATGCAACTTATTCACATTGTACTTTTTATAATTATTACACCCATATAATCTTATAGATTATGTACAACCTACCCTTGCTTCGGTAAAGGTTAATTAACCTCACCCCCGCGTGGCGTACCCCATAATGTAATTACGTGGTATCAAGAACAACTCGTATCTTATCCTGGATATCGAGACGATCCATAATTGTTACCGAGCCGTTCGGTTCACACGTGGGTACTCTATCGTGGAATACGCGAAGCTTGGATAAGAATTATAATATGCGAGGGATTTACTCGATCAGCTTACCTAGCGGAAATTTGGCGTGTTACTGATAATTTGTAATAAAAACAAATAAGTGTCAGTTAATGTAAGTATAATAGCTAAAGCAACTATGTTCTAGAGATATGACATCTCGACTAGTCTAAGCCGAACACTGGCATAACCTAAATACAGAGTGTATGTGGCTTGGTAACGAAAACTGTCACGGTACCAGTTTTCGTCGATACCATGAATTCATGGTACTGGACACCCCAGAGCTGGAATTTTCCATCGATGTTTTCATGAATTATACGCAATATTTCTTTACAGTCGTTTTGAATAGATATTTACAATGACATCTTTATATTTGTTATCATACTACATAATCACAATTAGCTTGTATTGGTACTACAATAATTACCGAAACTTTTAAAAAGTCAACGTAGCCACAACGACAGTCATTATAATCCAAACAATATAATCTAATTCATTTTCATATCCATCCCCTCGAATCTAAGTACCAATTCGAGTGACTACAATTATTAGCGTGTTCAACCACTGTGTAAGTCATGGCCACCCTTAAGATACGTCTACACAAGTCCTTTAATGGCCACCTAATGGGTTAGTGCGGTGAACACCCGGGCTTATAACTAGTTATTTTAATTGATTTTTCACTCGATCGCCACGGGCACTGGAAAACCAGCCGACCGACTTGGAACGTCCGCTTGGGTATTTTAAAAAGGGTAACTTTATTATACGTCAATGATTACATCACAGCCCTACGGAGGGTTGGTCAGAGAATTTCATAACAAATTGGAACGAATATTTTTCATGTACAAGCAGTGATAGCTAATTTGTTCCAACCAGCTGGCTCGCATCCTAAGGTTTTCGGGTTTCTTGTTCGAATTCGGAAACCAGATCCTTGTAACCAAAAGTTTTCTTGGTTTAATTCCCACCGGGTCGGTTAAAGTATTGCGATTTTAATAATATATTCAAACAATTTTAATAAAATGGGAGGGGTTTCTGAGTGCTTTTGGAATCAATTTATTTATTTTTAATCTATAATGCGCGCAAGAGTTTTGCTTCGCGCAATACCATATGACATTTAATAAAGTTAGAAAACGTCTATGAATTTGGGGGTATATCGTTAATTTGTAAATATTTATGTTATATTTTTGTAATCATTGTTAATACCTATGGCTGTAATATATCGTAAATGAATTTAATAAATGTTCTACATTTTTTCAGAATAAAATTACTTTGTAATGCAATTGTGAATGTCCGATAACTTTCTATAAAAGTGAGGGATGACTGAAGTATAAACACAGCTACGTAAGTCCTTACATATCAATAACCGCCCTTCTAAAACAGCTTACTAATCTTTGTTTATTGGGATTTATATAACAATAGCACCATAGTTTAGCATTATAAAGAGATAATTACCGATTTGAGAGTATCATAGACTATTTTTAATACGTGACTAAGCATAGAGGGGGATGTCTATGATAATGGGGCTACGTCACTACCGGTTAAATGTGAGCGTTGTGTGTTTAACGCGGAGTTGAATATTTTATTTTGGGTACAATATTCATTGATGTTGGCAATAAAGCTAAACTACTTATATATAATAAACTTATTGATTTCTTATATTTACGCGAATACTACACATTGAATTAAAACTAATTTTACAGATTTTTATTACAGACGAGTGTGCTGGAATGCCAACTAACTTTATTCGGTCTCCATTGAATGAAATATATTTGAACGAATGAGTGATTTACATTTGATTTTGATTGTACAATTGACACTATTCCTAATCAGGAATATATAATTTATATCCTGTATAGTGTTCGTACAATATGTTGATGGGTAACTTACTCAAATTCATTGATATTGCACTGCAATTTCAATGCACTTTTTGAACTCGTTTTGTGTCTAAACTCGCCCAGTCACGATAGTCAACCGCGTCATGCTTCGATCATCAATTTAAAATATTACATCTAAATGAGATTCATATTCAGATAAAAAATGTTGCTGTGACTCGTAAGCAAGTCGTAATAGAAAGTTTATCGAAATAGCAATGGGGGAGTGGTTCTCTAAGACATGCAGTTTTCGTCACGAGGTTTTCCTTCACCGTTTAGCAAGTGATGATCATGATCGAAAACAAGATTAGCACATGAAATCCAGAAATCCCAGAGTGTGAGACGGGGTTTGAATCTACGTTTCTTGTTACCGAGGCAAGCGTTCTACCAAATTGGCTATCACTGGTTTATTTTAAAGTAAATTAAAATTATACATAATTAAAACGTTAGCTGTATGCAGGGAAGTAAGTTGGTTTTGTATTTTTTTAAGAAGCCCCGTATTACATTATCGGTCACCGAATCAAATACCATCAGCGAAATGTGGGTGCACTACAATGCACCTATGCTTACCCCTTCCGGGATGACTGACGTGATAGTGTCTATAGTTAAAATAGGGACATCTATTATATTGTACTGAAATTACATCCACAACCATCTAGACTGAACAAGGCACTGTTGTAATACTTAGCAAGGTTATTGTTGAAATAGTTCAATTATGTCAATCATAGATGGCGCTATATTAAAATAACGTTTTTAACTTTATCTTACGTTACCTACCTTATACGAAGCTTACACGAAGCTTATTTCTTCTCGCCTGAGCTAAAAAGCCAAATAATAAATAGCAAAATAGACCTATACATTTCATATAAGTACCTTTTCAACTGTCAAAATTACATTTTGTTGCTGTGCCTTATGGAATTATTGCTGGATGCGAGATAAAACGGCGCTGACGGTCCTATTCTTATTTTAAACGTATAATAATATGTAGAAAAGTAGGTAAGTACGTACCTAACATACGTTTCAAGGGATTCTGTGCCTTCCCAAAGTTATATACCTACAACTAGGTAGGTAATTAAACTTAACTAACAAGGCAAAATCTATGCAGTCGTTATTTAATTGCAGAGTTTTTATAACCGCCAATTATAATAAAGACGTATAACGATTATTTTCAATGCAAGCTGCCAATTTTACTTGTTAGATGAGAGACAGCCACTCAATGGATGCGGTAAGAAAAGAATATATTCAAACGAACTTCAATCGTGAAGTCGTTAAAATACGTTAAGTAATTGTTTGTGCAACTAATATTTGTTCAATAATTATTCTCAACATGCATACTTAATTGCAATTTGTGTGGTCTTACCTAGGTAGGTATAATCATAATAATACTAGCCTTTCCCTGTCCCACTTTTGGGCACGGGCCTCCCTTCAATGCGAGGGAGATTAGGCCATAAGTCCACCACGCTGGCCCAGTGCGGGTTGGCGGACTTCACACCTCTTTCGAGGGGTTCTCTCAGACATGCAGGTTGCCTCACGATGTTTACTTTCACCGCTTAGCAAATGATAGGTAATCATGGTTGAAAATTAGATTCGCACAAGAAATCCAGAAATATGCGAGCCGGGGCTTGAACCTGCGATCCTCGTTACCTAACGTTCTACCAACTTGGCTATCAGTGCTTCTAGCTAAGCAGGTATCTTTCAGAAAAAATAATTGATATTGATCAATATACCTGTACTTCAGTCGTTAGTCAGGGACACACACACACAATAGCACTCAATTTCGATTGCCCCCCGCCGCCCCAGTACCCTCCGCCCCTACAGTACAGTACAGATGCTGCCTCCAGGCGGCTCCATACTCAAAGCGATCATAGTACCATTAAGGGAGGGGGGGGCATACGTGACGGCGGCGGCGACCTAGGCCTGCAATCACAGATCACGAGAGATATGCCGTGCGGTTCAAAATGTATGGGAACTCGCTGTCTCCGTTTGGTTCCCCACCACTCGCCACAAAATACATGCAATTACATAAAACCAACCAATACGAAGTCTCACACACACACGCGTGCCAATAATTCGGTGCGTGCTGCGTCGTCGCCGCATACAGCGGCCGTACCACGCGACGCACCAGTTTATTCAAAGTATCGTTAGACGATCTATCCATTGCCTCGTACATTCACTTAGTAGCGAACATAGGTCGTACTTAAAGAGCCATGTATTTTGTACAAAATAAAAAAGTCGTTGTGCTACATGAAAACTAAAATAACATAATAAAGGCATTAAATATTTTTTGATTTGTTGTTTTTAATGATTTTAAAGACGAATAAATAAAATACTTAATACTGGCTGGTGAAATGAGATTCCATCTTTCGCGTAGTTCACTTTGCTGCTAGTATTTTAGCACACAACCACGGAATAACGTTAGAGAGAGAGAGAAAATAAAGTTAGAGCTCCGATACCGACGTGCAGTTGCAGTCGACTGACGGCGAAAACTCTATGTTAGCGTAATTTTGGCTAAAGGTGAGCGCAAGCCCACCGCTTTCATAACATATCTCCTCTAATATATCTGTGCCTGCAATCATGGCATCGCGGCATAGCGCACGAGTGCGGTGGGAACCAGCGTGGCGGCGGCCGGCGCCCGCGCATGCCCTCCGTCTGTGTTTATTATACTTAATTATGTTATTATGGGTAGTTGGAATCAATGTTACACGTCTAGTTGTACATAGTGATTCAAAAAGGGTATACTAAGCCTAAATAAAAAAAAATCCAAAAAATAGAGAATTGGGATTTGAGATATACGTATACATTCTGACTTAACAAATGCTCTAAAGAAGCGCTACTTCAAAGCTTAGTATACCCTTTCTGAATCACCTGTATAGATACAGTTACAAAACGCCTTAGTATGCATATTACCCACTTATCTATTCAAAATCTGAAAACCAACATATTACATCAGTACAGTAAAGTAAAGTTTTCATGGTAAACATAGCTGGTTAGATTCGTATAACCTATTAGCTTTAACTGTCAGTTAACGGTTTTAAGTAATTTTTCAGTAAATACTTGCGAATTAAACTAATGACTCTCACAGTAAAGCCTTATAAAATGGTTTCACAATATGCGAAATTTATGAACATTTAGTTGAGCGGATACAAAGAAACCGAATCCCAGTACTTATAAGGAACTCTACCTAATCACTGTTGCTCCAACATTATATATATTTGACCAAATAACCAATTACATCATTCCTTGCATTCCTGTTTTACAAAAGAAATTACCACAATACAGGCAATCTGGGCAACGGGCGGCGAGATCACAGGACCACTGCACTCATTAAAATGATGGAACATACACATGGTGTCATAGATTATAAAATATGAGGAAGGAACACAATTTGAAATGCCTTCATTCATATTAAACAACGGGAGGTCAGAATCAGAATATTGTTTATTCACGTAAACCATTAATTACAGTACTTATAAATCGTCAAAATAGTTACAAAACGCTACAACTTTACCACCCGTTCGGAATGCCGTTCCTATGGAGAAGAACGGGCAAGAAACTCCATGGTTACTCTTTAAAAAAATCCGTTACATATTTGAACAGTACATTGTTATGGGTATGTGAGAACAATGTAGGAACGGCTAGGCAGACTTTAGCTGCTGGTCAAAAGAACTACAAACTCTAAGTATATCATTACAAGTTAATGACTACGTGGTAATATAGGTACTATATATACACAAATAAAAGTAGTTTGTGTTAATACGTAGGTAGGTTACATTGCAAACCCGACTCAAGTGAGTGAGCTACCATTATACATTATAATTCAATTTATACAATTACTAGCGATAAAATATTTTTCGTAATAACTCTGACGATGAAACGTGATTATCTATCTATCTATCTATCAGCCGATATGTACGTCCACTGCTGGACATAGGCCTCCCCCAACGACTTCCACACATCACGGTCCTCCGCCACTCGCATCCACCGGCTTCTTGCTACGCGTGTGATATCATCGGTCCACCTTGTGGGGGGCCGTCCTACACTTCGTTTTCCGATTCGTGGTCGCCATTCTAGATCCTTTCTGCCCCAACGGCCATCGGTTCTGCGAGCTATGTGCCCTGCCCACTGCCACTTCAACTTGGCAATTCTTAACGTGATTAAATAAACTGAAAATCATGAATTACGGGAATCAGTAATTAAACCACAAAAAGCCTCTACATTTGTGATTTTCATTCATGAAAATTAATTCTAACAGGAACATTACGAGGAAAGTTAATCCTTATATTGTAACAATTACAATTAATTTTCAATTACGCCGAATGACCAGTCTGTTACAATTCATAACTCTACAATCGTGCACCCGTCACTCTACGAAATTTTAAACGTTCAATCAACATTAAGTTTTATTTTCAAATCGGTACAGTGTACATTTCGACAGCAAAATAGTCAACTATATATGAAGATATGTTTTCCCATAAAATCATCAAATTTTAAGCTCCATAATCTATACATATATAATCTATACATATCTATACTCTATACATATAAATAAAATTGGAGTGTCTGTTTGTAATATTAAAATAACCGCTTCTTACTAAGTGCATTTGGATGTATACACGATACCTATACCGAAACAACATTTTTTACAATTTTTGTCTGTCTGTCTGTCTGTCCGTCCGTCTGTCTGTCTGTCTGTCTGTCTGTCCGTCTGTCTGTCTGTCTGTCTGTCTGTCTGTCTGTTTGTTCCGGGTAATCTCTGAAATGGCTGGACCGATAGCTGATGTAACAAGGAGTAACTTAGGCTACTTTTATTTTAGAAAAAAAAATAGGATCTCACGAAAAAAAATTAAAACCAATGTTGCAGCGCAGCGCCTGATTAAGTTTGATAGCAACCTGCAATGCGTCCCGCGGGCTCAGAATGGGTGAGCAGGCTGTTGTCAACGGTTGTTTTTGTTAAATACCACGCGGACGAAGTCGCGGGCAACAGCTAGTATGTAAATAAAATTGGAGTGTCTGTTTGTAATATTAAAATAACCGCTTTTTACTAAGTGCATTTAGATGTATACACGTTACATATACCGAAACAACATTTTTAACAATTTTTGTCTGTCTGTCTGTCTGTCTGTCTGTTTGTTCCGGCTAATCTCTGAAATGACTGGACCGATTTTGACGGGACTTTCACTGGCAGATAGCTGATGTAACAAGGAGTAACTTAGGCTATTTTTATTTTAGAAAAAAAAATAGGATCTCACGAAAAAAAATTAAAACCAATGTTGCAGCGCAGCGCCTGATTAAGTTTGATAGCAACAACCTGCAATGCGTCCCGCGGGCTCAGAATGGGGAGCAGGCTATTGTCAACGGTTGTCTTTGTTAAATACCACGCGGACGAAGTCGCGGGCAACAGCTAGTATTTAATATAACTCGTGTCACGAGGAATTCGAGCGTAATGATCTGTGTTATTAGCGTCATCATCATCAACCTTCTATCATTTCGAAGAATGTGGACTCTAACTAAAGTCACTTAATTACCTACCCTGGGTAGTAAAACATTATAATCAATTTCTCATACTAAGCATACGTTATATACGGCATGATTAAAAAATGCTATATAAGCCTGGGCATTTGTAATCTTCACGCACAAGCACAGGTTCAAGGCTTCGCTCTTAGGGTGTTACCACACCAATCGATCGATCGTCAATCGACGGCATCGATCTATGGTAGAATGGATTAGTCGACGTCGATCGATTGTGTCTACCAGACCAATCGATCGATTGTCGATCGACGATCGATCGCTGGTAGAATGGGTTAGCGTCGACCGATGCCATCGATCGATTAGTTAGTCGACCGGTATCCGTCGATCAATAGCTACCACACCAATCGATCAACGTCAACCGATGTCGATCGTTGGCATCGATCGACTATCAATTGTTTGGTGTGGTAACACCCGTCGACCGGTATCCGTCAATCAATTAAAGCTACCACACCAAACGATCAACGACGACCGATGTCGATCGTTTGGTGTGGTAGCACCCTCTCTGAATTACCCCGTATAGAAAGCATTTACATGTATATGTTTGAACAGTTTCCAGGGCACTATATTTAACAGATTTTTATTACTATCTGAACAATAACTTTAAAAGAGCTTGTTGTTTGCAATCCGGAACTAAAGCGGTCGTAAAACAACCTCTACCGGTACCGCTACCCTATATAGGCGTGAAGATGTAATTAGTTTCACAAAAGCTTTCGACAAGTCATAAAAAAAGAAATCGACGAAGCGCGATCACGATTCGTGAGTCGTGAGGTTCAGTATATTCTTTTTTTTTCAAGCGTCATACACTGATTTGAATACCGGGCTTTTTGGCGGGAAGTTGAATAATTGGGTCTTATCACTGGTGCATGCCTAAGATCAGCATTCATCACGGGCGCGTACTGTGGGCAACTTTAATACTCTAGGTACTTAGTTAAAGTTGAACGCCGTTTTTATTTTAATCCACGGAATTCTAACGCCGAGCGCGCGAATACAAAGGTCCGATAGACGAAACTGGGTTGATGGTAACCACTGGTTCAGATGAAATATTGGGCCTCACAAATTTCTGTTAATGTTGTTAGCCTTTGAACTTTGGATTGCGTAAGTTCTGTAGTGAAATAGGTCTCTTATGTTTTAGAAGAAATAACTCTTTTAAGTTACACTTACATCTAACTACTACTACTAGATACTTATTTTACAGATTTTATCGTGTTTATTGTATGTTTTTACGTTCCCGACGTTTCGGCTGCTTTATAGCAACCCTGGTCACGGCAGGACTGAGCTGTTTGACGTCCTAGTGTCATTGTTTGAACTGGGGTACTCTGATATTTAGTTGTTGCTTGCGGTTCGATCTACACAGAATGTGCTTACAGTGTCTGGAGTTCTTGCAATAGTGCGCTTGGTTTTGGATTTAATTATATTAGTTACTGGATACTGGATTGATTTAAAAGATAAGGTACATATTATCACGCTACGCTTATAATGGGTCGAGCAGCAGGGCAATATGGATGGTCGCGACTGAAGAATAAAATAGATACAAAGTAAATCAAATAGATGTTAAGCTAGGCTACAATAATACCATGGGAAACAAGGCTTGATGACGCAAACGTAACATCGAACAGACAAATTCGTGAAATCATTAATCACAACGAAATTAAACCATTACTCATACTCTTTTACCTTTTCTTAAAAAGATCTATACCACAGACAACAAATACTTTGTCAAGTGATAATATCGTCATGAGCTTCGTTGAAAGTAACCAAGTAACATGTTCATAAGAGCCATTTTTAATACCAGTAAACATAAGTTTGTATCGTTAACAATGGATAAATGTTCATTAATAACTGCGCGAGCGCACTCGTCACGTTGCATAATGAAAATTAATTATCGCGCGTGACGGATGTTTGTTGGTTCGTGCCGACGGAGGCCTCTTTTGTGATTTAACTCTTGTTTCTTATGTAAGGTACATTATAACTTCCTTCTTTCATTTTAGGGACGAATACCTCCGAAAGACAAGTGAGCGTTCTACGTTCCGGGTTCTTTGTGCCGATGGGGGTGCAAAAATGGGGCAAAGTGGCATAATAAATCCGTGCCAAATGGGTGCGTCCAAGTAATACAAAATAAATTAACAAATCAAGAAAGAGACAAGGACACAAAAAAGACAAGAAAAGTGAAGTTAGAAGTAGAAGGAAACATAATCACAATTTAAATTTATTAAGGTTTTTTTTTATTATCTTCATTAAGAAAATCGTCTGTCGAAAACAAAATACAAATTGCTCGTACCGAGACAGAATGGTGCAGTCACGAATTTATGACAAAGACGACAGCATACTGACTATTGTGAGTGCGACAGAGACTATAGAGGTATGCCTTTCGGCGCAGCTAAGTTCCCACGGCACGTATGTTATGATCATATCCTACTTATGCCTATACAAGTATTCTTAAATGAATGAAAGTCCTTATTCTTCTTTAATAAAAAAGATGGCGTCAACATCTGAGGTATTGTGCCGGTGTCAATTAAAACTAGGTATGTTTATACACGGGCATAAAGCTTTAAATAATCTGTGACTATATATTACCTACTTAGTAGTCTTGAGCACTATAATAGAACTAAGGAGAGGTATAGCTTGGACCGTTTAGCAGTATATTGAAATTTTAAGTCGCAAATTCGTACTATATGAATCATAAATGTAAATAATTTCGATCGAATATTAACCACTGCAGTACTTATGTATATAGAGTGGTACTCATCCACTTTTCTCGAAGTACCCACCGATTTACTCAATAGGGTGGGGCATTTATTTTTGTCATTATTATCGACATACAAATATAAGGAACAATAACTAAATATAAGGGTACCCCAGTTTAAACAGTTCAGTTCTCCCGTGACCATGGTTGCTGTAAAGCAGCCGAAACGTCGGGAACGTAAAAAACATAATATAAACGAGAAAAATCCTTAAAAATAGTTTTATTTCAATATGAATTACGCTGAACAAGTTTATTTACCAAACATAGAGTGGAGTGTGTAAGTTTTGGTACAGCACAGCTGCCTTAGAGTAAATCTCGCCCATGATCGCCCACACATCTATAGGAATTTGTATTAGACACAAAATAAAAGTACTGCCTAACAAAATATTTTTCTACTCAAGACTACTGAGAAAGACTACTTAGTTAGTTAGTACTTTTTGTTTTTTTTTGACCTGCTGCTAAAGTTTGATTAGCCGTTCCTACATTGTTCTCACATACCTATAACAATGTATTGCTCAAAAATGTAAAAGATCTATTTTAAAAAAAGAGCAACCATGGAGTTTCTTGCCCGTTCTTCTCCATAGGAACGGCATTCCGAACGGGTGGTAAAGCAGTACCATAATATTTTTGTAACTTGACGATTCATAAGTACTGTACAATAATGGTCTACGTGAATAAAAATATTCTGATTCTGATTACAAGACTTCTGGAGAGAATTCGAATATTCGAACTTTAAAAGACGAATTACAAACAGTGATAGCCAAGTGGGTAGAACGGCACTCCTTTGAGACATGTGTCGCAGATTCAAGCGGCTTGTATGGTATTTCTAAATTTGAATTCGTTGAATTCGTCTCGCATTAAGGGTCGGGCCCTGCCTATTTTAACCAACTTCAAAAAAAGGAGGAGGTTCTCAATTCGGTTGCAATTGAAAAAAAAAAGATTCATTTTTAACACTGACCATGTTTGTCATAATACGTATCTGTTATAGGTACTCTTAAAGGTGAGTATGAAATTAATTTGACGAAATCACTTCGATCAGGCCACTTTTATGGGTGAGATGTAAACTCTAAATGGTGTCGACGCGCGCACCGTGCGCGTGCGCCTGGCATTTTTGTGGCCCATACATGGGAACGCGTTTATTGTGATAATGTCAAACGGTTCATTCACGTAACGCTTTGAAGTCTTTCTTACACAATAAAGTGATTTATTTCTAAACATTTTATAGTGGAAAATACTGGGACTTGCATCGGCTGGTAATAATACGACGGAATTTATGGGAATTCACAAAAAAAAACATACCAATGCCGGGGACATTTAAAAAAAAATATACATATTGGAATTCTAAAATCACATAGAAGCACAGGTTCGAATGTTAGTATACCGTTTCTAAGTCATGCTGTATATTGGACCCCCATGCCTGGCCATCGAACTACTGCCGTGAGCCTTAGCTTAGTTGGAGGGGTAACAGGGAAACTAGAAAGAATGTCCAATGAATTAAACAAATTCAAAGATTCGGATAGGTCCAAGGAATAGAACTAGGTATTCTTATGAGTAAAGGCTTGGCTTTTATACGACCAGGTTGGACCAGCGGGCAGTTGGCAAATCGGATTTCATCCCATTCTGTGATTAATAAAGTAACAATCGAGTGATACCCACTAGCTGTCCCTAATTAAAGACTGGAGCGCACTAGTAAGTCCTCCCCACTACGTCCGGTGAAACCTTAGTATAACTTCCCCTACTTCACAGTTGTATAAAAAACTGTAGAGATTCCTGAGAACTGGCATTATTTTTGTTGCTGTGGCCGCTCAAAACTGGCATTATCTTTGTTTCTGGTACCGTGTCAGAGTGAAAGTATATAGAACTGGATTGACTGCACTGTTTATAGCGTGGACACTTTGGACCGATATAGTTTTGATGCTCTTATAGAAGAGGTTATTATTGCTTATAGTGTTAGAAGTGCGATGGATAGCATTCGCAGGTTCAGCAATTTAAAAAATAAAACTATAACAGACCATTATCCATATTCAATATTTGTAGACTTCTTAGACTTGGGTAAGTGAAATACAACTAAGCACGTACGAAAAAAGTATTTACGTATTCCTTAGATTCTAACACACACATGGGAGAGCGTTCTGCGTTCCGCGTTCTTTGATATATATGGCGCTGTGAATTTCATATATTACAAAGAACGCAGAATGCAGAACTCTGAACGTGGAATAAAGAACGCGGACTGCAGAACGCGGAACCCAGACAGCTAAACCCACTCCTCTGTGTTAAGGCTCCAAAGAGATCGGCTCGATGCACACAACCTCATTCAAGGCATGCATTACGTCTCTTTGGCGCGAAAACGAGCAGTATACGCGCACCCGGTGGTCTGTGCGCATGCGCGAGCCCCGCGCCATCTTGCCGTTGCCGTGGAAACGAAGAAAAACAAATAAACAATACAGAGTTCTGTGTTTGTATTAATTTAATTTAAAAAGTTATGATGGATGGTATATTGTTTATTAATATAAACACTTAGGTGAGTTACTTACTTAGTTAAATGCTAACAGTTTTCTATAAACATAAGTACTGCCTACTTGTTTTCTTTTGCGAAGTTACAGAACGGTGACTTGAGTGTATTGGGTTTTAGATTTGGTCTTTATCGTGCATGGGAAGTAGGTTAATTTTCCCTGGCATCACATCTACTTATAGAAATAAAACTAATCTTACGGATTTTATCGCGTTTATTTTTTGTTTTTTACGTTCCCGACCACAGATATATGAGAGTTCCCGACCTTTCGGCTGCTTTACAGCAACCATGGTCACGGGAGGACTGAGATGGTTGAAAACGAAAAATAAACGCGTTAAAATCCGTAAAATTAGATTTATTTCAATGTGTTGTATTCGCATAAATATAAAAAAATCAATATACATCTACTTATTTAATAATTAAAAAACAATTTTGACAATAGGTAGTTGAAAATGATAAGGTAGGTATGAAGCAGGTAATTTAGTACAACCGCATAACCATTGATATGTCGGCTCTTAGGGATTACTTGAGAGAAAGGTTATCAATTTTGTCCTATTTTGGGCAATTTTGGGCTAATTTTGGAGGAGTACTAACCATGGTGTATTCATACGTGCGGATATTAAAATTAAATAATAAAACTTGACTTTTCAACTCCTCCTTCTCTTCCCCTCCTTCTCAGAACTAGATCTTTATTAGGGACATTATAGGATGGTGCAATCATACAGTATGTTATTTTTGTTTTTCCAAAATCAACAAGTTCAAATCCTGGCTAGACAAATTTAAAAAAAATAATCTAATGATGCAGTTTTAGTTTTTATCAAATCTGTCTCGAGAGTCCGATATTTTTTTAATGTAATTAATTTGAAATTGCGTGAAATACATGTCGTTTAAAATTAAGCTGATTTCGTGCGATACCTAGCCAAACCAGCCTGGATATGACAACTAGATAAATTCCACCAATCCAAGATCGATGAGCAATTCATATTTAGAACGTCATAACGACATTCGAGGTATCCGTCAGCGCCGGCGCCGTTAGCCCATTGTCGAGTTGGACAATATTTCGACACATCATTACAAGCTCAGCAGCTGCACAAACAGCCTATGCCTTATGTGTGCTATTTACAAAAGGCCTATGTCTTTAAAAGTAATAAAACACTTCGACGGCCCGATTAGCGCAGTTGGTAGTGACCCTGCTTTCTGCGCCAAGGGACCCCGGTTCAAATCCTGGTAGAGACAAACTTAGTGTGATAAGCACGAATGTTTGTACCCAAGTTATCTATATAATTAATATACATATAGTGGGTTCGCCCCCAGTCCAATGTACGGTACCCTTAATACAAGCGTTGCTTAGTCTGGGACCGTATAGTTGGTGTGTTTGTCTGGCGATATATACTTACGTAGAATTAATTTGCTCTATTTGCTGTGTTTCTGACGTTTAGTGTAGAGACGTTAGGCCCATGGTGTCATAGCGCTAAAGAGTTTATCTACAGATTACCACCTAGGTTGCCTACACAGGTGACAGGAGGGCTGGCTCTTTCCTCGCTCTTATCTGGATAATACAGCGAGCAAATGCAGCCAGCATACTTGCTCCATTCCACGCGGGCAAGGTCTTTTTGATACATACCAGTAGTTTGTTTTAATGTTTTTTTTTTTTATTTTCCTTTTTATTTTAACTTCATTTAACTTTACCCAATTAAATATATCATTTTTTTTTCGATACCTAGAAACTTGTAAATCAGTTGGTGTATTGACGTCACACCCACTCACACTAGTAAAATCTCGTAACTGCGCAGCTACGTACACGTGTGTGTGTCACGTATGACGTGTAGAACTGGATACGTAATTTCGCCTTCTTGATCACGGTCCCTGTGGCGCAGAGGATAGCGCGTTGGACTTCTAATCCAAAGGTCGTGGGTTCGATCCCCACCAGGGATGCACAGATGGTAATTCACATTACTTATTTTGCAATTCTTACTTTTGTTTAAACTCGATATAAATTCAAATAAAAAATTTATGTTTTACATAATATAATACCGTTAATATTCCAAATATTTTTTTATTCAGTTATTTAGTTTATGAGACAGAACCGGAGAAAATAATTTATTGTAGAAAAATATTGAAAATCTTCTTTGTAACCTAAATATGTAACAATAGTTTCCATACCTATCCCGAATTTACAGAATCAATTAACAATGACCTTAGAAAACATTTTTGCGGAGAAAAGTGTTGAGTTTGTAAATTGATGAAATCTTTATAAATTTGAAGGTTACAGTTTACGAATTTACCTGGCATCGCAAAAATATTTTTTTGTTTGTTTGATAGATTAAGAATTTGCTACAGGTCCCGAGTATTAGCTAGAGCTCCCGAGTATTTGCTACAGGTCCCGAGTATTTGCTACAAGTCGCGCGTATTTGCTACAGGCCCCGAGTATTTGCTACAGGCCCCGAGTATTTGCTACAGGTCCCGCGTATTTTCTACAAGCCTGCTTATATTTGCTACAGGCCCCGCGCATTTACTACTGGCCCGCGCAGGCTTAATCTGGCACTGACTCGAGAATCCGGTTGGATTGTTGGTTTGACTTTCATACAGAAGGACTTCTGTTTACATAATAATAATACCAGCCCTTTTTAATGTCTCACTGCTGGGCACGGGCCTCCCCTCAATTCGAGGGGGATTTGGATTTGGATAGTCCATCACGCTGGCCGAGTGCGGGTTGGCGGACTTAACACATCTTGCGAGGGGTTCTCTCAGATATGCAGGTTTCCTAACGATGTTTTCCTTCACCGTTTAGCAAGTGATAATCGTGGTTGAAAATGAGATTTGCACATGAAATCCAGAAATCCCAGAGGTGCGAGCCGTGGGGTTTGAACCTGCGATCCTCGTTACCGAGGCAAGCGTTCTACCAACTTGGTTATCACTGCTTAGTTATCGCTGCTGTTTACATACAAATTCCTATCATATCAACTAAGCCTAATGTAATTCGATTTCTCCGTTGCATGTATCGGAGTATTATAACGAATTAAATGCTATCTTTTTTTTATTTACTCGTTACGCGCTAAAGTACTTTATTATGGTCCGGCCACACCTGTTGCTAAGCGCACTGATTAGTGCCTTAATAATGATGTGGCCAATAGTTTAACACATTAATTTACTAACGTCATTACTAATGTCTGAGAACTACATAAATATAGCTAAACGTTTGACGTGTTACTTTTTGATTCCTTGGACATTACACTTACGTGAACCCAATCGTGGTCAAACGAATAGTAGGTTTTTTTTTATTACGTTATAGGCAAGTATTTGATCTCGATCTCACCTGATGGTAAGTGACGATGAGATCTACGATGGAGCATAGTTGCCTAGAAGGTACCTGTTCACTCTCGACTTGAAAACACCCAGATTGAAGTTAACGGGGAACAAAGACGCCGGTAGTGATTACTTCAAAAATTAATTTTTAAATTCGGAATTATTATAATCCTCTGTGTGTGCGTAGATCTAATGATGTGCCGTTCTGTGTGAGTCTGTGTGTGTGTAGGAATATTCCCATTATCCCCAATATGCCAGGAAAGGCACATCAATAGAGAGAGTCCACACGGCCGTGGAAACAGTGAATCAACGGTCAGGTTTTTAATACCGCTGTGTTTATATCCGCACCCGTGTTTAGGTTAATCGGTCAATAAGACCGCGAGGGGCGGCGGCTGACGGGTTATTTAAAAATATCGACATGTGCTCAATTTAACCCAGTTTAAATTGCTTGTAACTTTTATGACCGTTTAATGGGTTAAGATCTTGAAATGTACCGACAGACAGAAATTAAGCAGTTGAATTAGAAAAAGAAAACGGTTTTTAATCAATAGCATAGACACAATTGTGTGCCGGAATTTTAAGAGTAGTCCTTTTATAGACCATCACAGCTGTGATCTCCATGAGTTAAACATAGGAATACTACAGCGCACCCAACTTTTACGTTCCCAACGTTTCAGCTGCTTACAGCAACCATGGTCACGGAAGGACTGAGGTGGTTGACGTCCTAGTGGCATAGTTTGAACTGGGGTACCCTCATATTTAGTTGTTGCTTGCGGTCTGCTCTACGCAGAAAGTGCTCACAGTGTCTTGAGGTCTTGCAATGGTGCGCTTGGTTTTGGATTCCAAGTTACAACATAAAATAAACGCTATATAAAATCTGTAAAATAAGTTTTATTCCAATGTGTAGTATTCGCGTAAATATAAGAAATCAATATAACACATAATAATGTTAAAATAAATATATCGCGCCTGAGAAAATAGAAAGGAAACAACGGAAGAAGAATACTTCCGCGAGTCAAATACAGCTAAACTTAGTACACCTTATAAATATACCGATAAGTGTCTCGCGTGCCTAGATTCTGAATAAAGCACTATAAGAATATGGTAGCAGAGTAACAAGTTCCTTGTACTCAATAGCAAAACAAGTTTGGAGGTTGCACGTTATATATAACCATGTTTTGTATCGTACCTACAGACCTTGAACCAGCAGCCAGTTCACACGATCGTAATAAATTATAAAAAGCCTCTGTTCCGACGAATGCGTGGTTTATTATTATAAGTAGGTTGTTAATATGACGAAACAACCCAATTGTTATGTAAAATAATTATTGTTAGAAACATAACAATGTAAACTCAATTTTCTTGATAGGAGAACTCAATTTGCAGTGATAGACGAGTTGGTGGAACGCTCGCCTTGGCAATAAGGGTACGGGCAGCATTTGTTTAAAATCAGGACCCTCCAGAAATCGCAAAGACCTAGTCGAGTTCTATGTATATCTATTTTATACCTATATTTGATATTATAATTTATGTATTATGCGATTGTAGTAACGTCGAAAAGAAGAATAGAGCCAGCTTATGTGGTTGCAAACATACTGTTTTAAATTCCTTTTAAGTAACTTCTGAACGCATTGACCTCAAAAGCACATTTAGCTCATGAATAGACACACGTACTGTCGATAAGTACGGTCGCAAACATTTATATGGGGCCCGTTTCCTAATTAAGTATGTTCGATGACGCTTACAAATCTTACAATGCAATAAGGTCGTATATCTGCATATCCTCATGCAGAGCAGTTGCCCCTAGTAGTCAGTCAAAATAATAGCTCTTAAGGAATACAATTGCTGTACGATATTGAACCTTAAGTGGGTGCCAAATTAAAGTTCGCAACTGTACCTACGTACCTATTCGTAACACGCGAAATTACGACGGATTGTTATCGTTAAGGTCGGCTTTATTGATTTTACCTTTGGCTATGGCTACGTTACGAAACACGTCGAAGTATGTAATTGTTAGATTAGATGTTTATAAGTAACGTCATTTGGTAAACAATCAACACGATTGCTAGGCCATTATTTATATTCCCATTATGGTGATTTCTTTAAACAAAAATATACAAAGGTTAACTCTGAGGAATACCGAGGAATTTATTTCGCTAAGATACAAGCATGGGGGCATGGTGACGAAAATTTTGGGTAAAGGTTACACTTAATGCCTATAATAAAATTATAGAAATCATTTCGTCGAGTCGATTTTTCAAGTCGAGTATGTAAGGTACCTTCTAGGCAAGTATGCTCCATCGTAGATCTCATCGTCACTTACCATCAGGTGAGATCGAGATCAAATACTTGCCTATGATGTAATAATAAAAAAAAATGTCGACAATCATGTAGCAAGTGTTGTAATTTTTGTGCGAGCAATGTATCGTAAACCACGCGATCGCACAGAACAAGAATCAGGATCAGATTTTTTTATTCATGTAAACCATTAGGTACAGTACTTATAAATCGTCAAAATAGTTACAAAACGCTACAACTTTACCACCCGTTCGGAATGCCGTTCCGATGTAGAAGAACGGGCAAGAAACTCCATGGTTGCTCTTTTTAAGCTTCTGTGCTCTCTAAGTATATTAGGTAGAGCATTATGTAGAGCACATTTAGCATTTATTTCTTGGCTGCCTGTTGAGAATAGGAACATCTTTTACGAGAGAGTCAATCCTTTCACTCTGAATTCTATTAACGCTAAAACATTTAAAATTATTGGCATACCTCTACCGAAGTTATTAATTAGATATTTTGATAATGGAATACCAAACATTCTCTGAATTAAAAAAAAATAATTTGACCAAAAGAAACCCGTCGTAAGTGAAAACGAGTGAGCGTGAGTAAGTATAATTTATTTGTAGCGCGACCGTTCAAGGTCAGTGCAGCGTTCCGCGGTATTGCGCTCGCGCATCCTGGTACCACCTTTCATTGATATGTCTGAGTGTCTCTTTTTACATTCCCTAGAAACAAGTAGTTGAGTAGATTCATACTTTTTTTTATTTACTTGTAACAATTTTTAAGATTAGTTTTCGATGTTAAGGACTCTATGAACAGCACAACTTGACACCTAATTTGTAGAGCCGATTCGTAGAGTCACTAGAGCCCCTACTAATTGGCATAACAGTATCTAGCCAACTTGCCTCGCGACACGCCAATTTGTATGACCTCTACAAATCGGTCCAACAGATTGAGAGCTAAGTTGTGCCAATCGTAAGGGCTTGTAGTGATCGAGAGATCTCAATTCAACATGAGTTGGACAATTTGTAATCCTTCGTTGACTGTAGAAATTCCATAACATATGATGTGGGTACGCTTATTCAAACGATTAACAAATATAACTTTATTCTCTGACAAGTGAAATTATGGAAACGATCTAAACTCGTTTATTCTAGAACGTTTGTTCAAGGTCAATGCAGCGTTCTGCTATGCGCCGGCGCATCCTATTAGACCAGGCATGTTGTTGCTTTTATTTTGTCTGTCTTTCTCCTGCCAAAGTAAATGTTTTGTTGCCAGCATTCTTTTTCATATATCATGTTTAAATGGTTTTATGGTGTTTATATACGAGAAATCTAATCAAATTGATTTACTTTTGCATAAAAGTTGTCTTTTCAGTTGGCAGCTTTCAGTCAAGATTATTCAGTAATAAACTAAATAATTAGCAATTTAGCATACAACCGTGACCTATTTCGACCCTACTTAAAAAAGGAGGAGGTTCTTAATTCGGTTTTTTTTTTTTTATGTTTGTTACCTCAGTACTCCGTCATTTATGAACAGATTTGGAAAATTATTTTTATTTGGAAGGATAGCACCAACTTCGTATTTAGTTAGACAACGTATATTTCAAGATTAGATTTTTTTCTTTTTAGTCTTTTGAAGACGGTGCTTTTTATTGTTAAAAAGTTTTTTTTATCCTGAAATATAGGAAAAGATTGTAAACTCCGTTCTTCGATGTAAATCCTAGATCTATGAGTTTATATTAGATTATATTATGTACTTGTGCCAAATAGATTTAGGGCAAAATACTTAAAGATATTAGTATTACGAATCATTTTCGCATTAGCTACCTTATCGTGTGGTTTACTGATAAATTCAGTCAATGGGTTATCGTTTTTTTTACGATATATGTTGTGAAATTTAATCATACAAATAGATTAGACATGTTGATAGAGATAATAAAACTTTATATTTCAATTCGTACCCATTTTTTTCTTTTTTCAAAAGGCTTTGATAGAGAAGGCGCATGCCAAAAGAGTATTTCAAATTTGAAATTCAAACTCTAACTTAAACTAAAATTTGAACTCTACCATTTTCCATTAAATATCAAACAATTTATAACTACTTAGTCCGTTTTAAAATATATGTAGGTAAGCATGTAAGTTATGTTGTTAATCGCAAGCCTTTGGTGACCTTTGCCTACGAGGCAGTTTACGATCGACTTATTGTCTTCTCATACACTTCCAATATTTATAAACAAGTAAATCCACGTGTTGGAGTAGTCAACTTCATACAGCACTATCTCTAGCGACTCTCCCATACAATACAAACCGGTCAGTCAGTGCGTATCTGACCGCGACCGACACAGCCCGTGACCGCTCCCCTAAGTGATAACAACATCGCGATACACTAATAAGTTAGAACAATTATGTAGACTGCAACTTCAATATATAGAGCTATTTTTTTTTTAGTTTTGAGAGGTTACTTTGTTACCTGGATACCTGGTAGTTTTGTTGTTGTGAGTGTGTGAATATTGTTATAAGGTGGGTTCGTTGTGGTTTTTATCTTATCTTATCTGTTTTCATTTATTTAATTACTGATTCAGTGCTTTACTGAATCTTTTATTTCAAAACGCGTCTCTATCTATAGTGATTTTTTTATTCTGGTTAACTTTTTCTTACTTAATTTCGATCCTACTATAAAACCAGAAGTATATTAAATTAATGAATGAAAAGGCACTTGTGAATAAATTAAAATTAAAATAAATGATAAATATAAATAGCTTTCCTGGCTCTACATTATTACCTTCTTCAGTAATGACTATGAGTATATTGCTATATTACAGGTTAAACGTAAACATAGTAAAACCAGCTTTTAAACTCGTTACATCTAGTTTTCGTCAATCAAAACTAGAATTTCATAGTAGAGTTCCCATTGCCATCAAGCACCCTACCCATACCTATTTCTCCGTTGTTATCGATAGTAGAGCCACCAAATCGATATACTTAATTGGATTAACGATGTTTATATCGATACATCTGACCTGACCCCCACCTTTAATATAGGTACTGGCCGGTCACACAGGACGTTAACCTTCTAATCAGCGGTTTATCTAACTACATGCATTATGAAATGTAACCTATCTACATTGTTATAGAGGTATAAATGTGAGTACAATTTCCCAATTTTTCTTTTCATAATTTAGTTTGGTAGAGTATCCCTAATAGGTAAGTTTTTTTTAACTTAGTTCATAAGTATTTGGTGGAGACAGCCTCATAAGCCGGTTGTTTTTAAACTTAGTTCTGTTACTAGTTCATTATACGTAAAATGGAATAGAAACTCACGAAGAAAGCCGTTAAGAAAAATGTAGCAACTCTTTAATATGTACCAACATGCAACACTGATATTTCGTTAAACTCTACCACTCTCTATAACAGTGACAGCGTGAATTTTTAGAAAGTATACAGTTCTAATCGAGATTGTTTTACGCAACTCAGCTAATAGAATATTTTTCCAATAACTAACTTTTATCAGTTAGATACAAGGTTATTAAAATCAAACTCCCATACTAAATACTAGCTGTTGCCCGCGACTTTGTTCGCGTTGAAAATTAGAATATAACATTTTCCATACAAATGCTGACCCCCTCTTTTAGCCTCTTAAGGGTCGAATTTTCAAAAATCCTTTCTTAGCGAGCACCTAGGGGTCTAGAAAAACACACGTGCCAAATTTCAAGCCCCTAGGTCTTATGGTTTCAGAGGTAACATGATGAGTGAGTAAGTCAGTCAGTCAGTGGGTTTCGCTTTTATATATATATATATATATATATACAAGAGTTATAAAGAACTTGCTTTGCCTACTTACAAAAGCTAGTAGCTGCATATCGTATGTTCTATAACCTTAGGTAAATTCCTACTCTATATTTTATTAACCAACCTCGATCGGTCTACAAGATTTAATTAATAAATAGATTCGTCATTATAGACTTTGGGGCGACTATCGTTTACTCTCCACAACTCATCTAGGAGACTTACTACTACCTAATAAAAGTAGTAGAATAAAATCATTTCATGCTAAACAAAGTATCGCATTGATCGGAGGCCCGTGCCCAGAAGTGGGACATTAAAAAGGGCTGGTATTATTATTATTTATTATTATCATGAAGTATCTGACTCATCAAACTGTGAGTCAAGAGTATTGTCACGTTACTGCGGTCTTCAACTACAGATAAACAATTGTCGGTGCACATACATTCAAATTTAGAACCTACAATTGAATCAGTCAACTCGTGATCCATTGGATTTATTTGATTTACAGCAAATTCTTTTTCGGAATGTTCTTTCGCAGTTAGAGCCAAGGTGGTTGAGCGCTCACTTGACAAAAAAGGTATGCAGGGTCGAACCTTGGCCCGCACCTCTCGGATTTCATGTGCGAATCCATTTTCAATGATTATCACTTGCTGTACAGTGAAAGTAAACTTCGTGCATAGCCATGCTCATCTTTCAAAAAGCCTTGTGAGGTTCACCAACCAGCAGTGAGTTGGCGTGGTCGACTATGGCACCAAATCCCATCGCATTGAAGGGGGTGCCCGGTGTAATAGACTTGCTCCCCAATTGGGACCAAATTACCATCGGTGAATTGTCAGCGCATGCGCACTGTAGTACACCTCTGCCTACCTCTTCTGGGAATACAGGCATGTGTCTGCATTTAGTTAACAATAACAAATAGTCACCTTCCAGTCTAAATTAATACAGTAAATTAGTTTTATGCCAATGTGTAACATTCGCGTCTAAATAAGAAATCAATATAGTTTTATTTAACTTCAGATAAATAGATTTCCAACTACCTGTAGAGTCAAGAACCTACGTCGTTAATCGAATCAACTAATTGTGTTATACTGATCCCCATACGACACGGTCGGTAACTTAATACAATACTATTGTCTGACTCGGTAGAGAACCTGTCCACTGTGCCAGTACTGACCACTGCGTGCATGCGTGAACTGCCTACCCATGTGAAATTGCCCCACTAATGTATGTGGAAACGAGTGATCGAGGAGGCTTTGGCTGAAAATCAACAAGGTGAACATAGACAATGAAAATATAGACCAAAAAGTTACTAAATAAATTTGGAACTCCGATTCGAAATATAGCGGCTGCATATCTACATGTCTACGTAGATATATATTTTTTGTATGATTCCGAGAAACCATCAAAGATTGCGTAAATTGACATTTCGCCTGCTCAAACAATTTTCTCGCTCTATTACTTATTTTCGTAACGGCAATCATAGTCATAACCGAACATTGAAATATCAAGTCAATCGTGAAGCAATTTTATAACAATATCTTAAACAATAGTTGCACAAACTCTTGGTTCGAAGATAGAGTTAGTCCGAATGATAGAGACATTAAATTGACTATATTTTATTAAGCATAAAAGCCGTTAGGGATGGCATAACTTGGCACCCAATCTGTGGGACCGATTTGATAACTTGGCATGTCAACAGGCAAGTTGGCTAGTCATTGACCCCTATAAATCGGCTCTACATATTTGGTGTCAAGTATTGCCGTTCGTAGAGCCCTTTAGGTACCATTATGTCTGATCCCTTGGACATTGCGAAAATGGTGGGTTTGTAGGGTGTCACTAGGATTGCGCCCAGATCATTGAATGTTCTACAACTGGTCGGTCTCTTTGTGTAACCGTTTGAAGACGGATGATGCGCACGCGCCTCTTATCTCCGGTCACGATCTATCGTGATACACAACTTGCTTTTTTGTGTCAGTACTTGGGATTTGTATTTTATCATTTCGTAACTTTTGACGCGAGAGTATTTTTAATTTAAGCCGACTGTATGTTCAATCTCGATCTCTACCAAAAGATGCTGTAATACGAGGCGCAGTGGTAACTATAATAATTATTGATATAATTATTTAATTATTAATACGAGTAGTAAGTAGGTAAAATTATTACGACAGCTATCCTGGATTCAAATTATTTTTAACATAAAGAGCTAAAGATATAATATATAAACATCATTAAAGCACATAATGCTAACCAATTCGATTCGGAATTACACCATTCACATACAGTTAATGCAAAAAAATCGTATAAACTCTTGCGCAACACTGTGTCGAATGCGATGCAAGCAGAATGTGAAGTGAAAGAGTGACTAGGTATGTAATATGTACTTGCGTAGAGTATCATTGTATGTATGTAATAATAATATCGCCATACAAACCCACCAACTGTACGGGCCCATACAAAGCAACGTTTGTATTATTGGTAGCGTAGGTACAATGGACTGTGGGCGATTAAAATAAATCTTATCGCGTTTATTTTATGTTTTTACGTTCCCGACGTTTCGGCTGCTTTTCAGCAACCATGGACTGAGGTGGTGGACGTTATACTCATAGTTTTATTTCAATGTGTAGTATTCGCGTTAATATAAGAAATCAATAAGCAAAGGTAGTAGTTAATGATCCTGCTTAGTCCGTTAGAATCAGATTTTTGAAAAGTGGATATTTAGCCTGAATTACGTATAATAAGTACCCAAAATAATATACCACGTTTTAGATAAAAAGAATACTACAATTTCGTAAACAATTTCATTCAAAGAAACTATAGTTTATCCGAATATCGGCAACGCAACACTGCTCGTCGTGAGAACAGTCAGGTTCACTAGAGCGAGACACAAATACCCGGCTAGATATTACTAATAATAATAGTGGGTCATTGTTTTTTAAAAGCACATTATATTATAATATAAGGGATCTATTAAAATATTTTATTTATGTAGATTTGTGCCGTGAGAAAATTGCAAATAGTTATTTGATAAACGTTTGTAATAACCTTTATATTGTACCATATTTATAAATGTTTACAATGAAGCAGTAATTGGTGGGTATATTACCGGGATTTCAAATATTTAAGTTATTGTACATAACCATAATTATGAACAATTTCAATGAAAATCTGCAGTTTTCAATCAAAGCAAAATAACCTGATTAAAAACAAGTTAAAATTTCACGTTCGAAATTAATTTTCGAAATACTATACATATTGAAAAGTATTTAGGACTATAAACCTTGTGTTCCTTAGGCCTTAACACCATTTTTGGTAATCTCACAACAAATACAATAAAATAATTAAATATTAACGTAGAGATAATGAGCCCAGACGGGTTGCAAACACAATGATTAAGAACTGTTTTAAACGAAGAGAAACGGTGAAGGAGAACATCGCGAGGAAACCTGCATGTCTGAGAGAACCCCTCGAAAGACGTGTGAAGTCCGCCAACCCGCACTGGGTCAGCGTGGTGGACTATGGCCTAATCGCCCTCGTACTGAGGGGAGACCCGTGCCCAGCAGTGGGACATTAAAAAGGCCTGGTATTATTATTATATAACAAAGAATGAGAAATACGCGAACTGGTACCATCACCGCTACCACGCCTGTAATCTCCAAACGGATAGGCAGAGGCTAGCCCACCTTTGTTTTTAATATTTTACGAATAATTGGGATATCTTTACGATGTTATCTAGTTTTTTGTGACCTGCACATTGTGCATTAGATACCTGTTTACTTAGAAATTTACCTAAAGCGATACAATACTCCAACAGTTGTAAAAACCGCTATTATTACTAACTTTGGAGTGTTGTTCTATTTTAAATTAATTTTGAACCAAATTTAATGGATAAAGAAATGCATTACGGTCTCCCATAGTCGTGAATAAAAAAAAAATACAATGTAATTTCGAATTTGGCACCCTGACCTAGCGCCTCCACCTTAAGTATTAGATAATTTAAATCTTACAAATAATTAATTTTATTAAGTATCTACCTATTAACATAAATTAAGTCGGTGTATCCTTTGTCAAGGTGATTTATACCACTTATTGGATTGGAAACTAATGATACTTAATTTTTTCTCATAATAAGGTACTTCTTTCCCGCTTCAACTCACTACCTCATCTATCCTAATATCTTCCATCTCTCTTTCACCCAGTATCTCACGCACTCCCCACCACGAACCCTTCATCTCGTGACTCCAATGTATTTTTCCTATCTCATAATTAATCAAAAGAGATAAAATTATCTTATCATTACATTAACTGTTATAATTATATTTTAACTTTTTTGTTGTAGACGTGAGGCCGTGCGCGAGAGTCGCTCCCGAAGGGTCCCGAGTAGAGCCGAACGCTGCCGAAGTCCTGGTTACTGTGACGACGCAAGATGTTGGGATGGGGACTGTGCTTGTTGGCGCTGGTGGGACTCGCCATGGGACAGGGGGCGGAAAAACGTAAGTACTAGTTGGTTACCTTGCCATAGCGTAGCAAAATGACCTTGAGATATTTTATTTTTAACTGGTGTAGCAGTCAAGGTTTCGGTATTTTTTTAAAGATACAGAACAATATCTGCACGTTCCAAATGTATTTTGAATCTATATGGTAAGCAGGAACTTCTAATGTAATCGTAGCGTAATTGAGAAAATATGCCGTCATTGTCATACTTATGTATCAAATCAATGGTGTGATAGGAATGGTCGAAGTCGTTACGTTACTGGAACGGTACGTAAATGGATTTTTTGGGGTACTGTTTGCCGGTTACGATTTGGACAAAACGATAAAACTTTCATATTATTAAGTTTAAATTCTATGTACCTTCAACCGATTTCATAGACATCTTTATATGATTATATAAGGTGTATCAAAAATAGTGTAAAATATTTTAACCTTAATCAGTGAGTTATATGGATCACGTTGATGTATAAATAATTGTGTAAATGCTGTTTGTTTTTTTTTTATCCTTTTCCTTATATACTGTTAGCTCTGTTTAATATATTTTACCCTATTTTTGTTACACCTTATATACAATAGTTATACGTAGCAAAAAGTCGTCTGTCTAAAGTTACGTAAGGCTTATCAAAAACTAGGCGACTCGCGTGAAACAAGAGACGTATTTGGTATTAACATTTATTTTAAAACTAAGTGTTCGTCACGACTTTGCTTTTACCATAAAACATGCCATGAAACCGAAAGGATATTATACTTTCCGATACCAGTTTTTTTAACCGACTGCATCATAAGGGGGGTAATAAGTATTGATTTTTTATATTTACGCGAATATTACACATTGAAATGAAACTAATTTTAAGGATTATATCGCGTTTTTATTTTGATTTTACGTTCCCGACGTTTCGGCTGCTTTACAGCAACCATGGTCACGGGAGGACTGAGGTGGTTGACGTCCTGGTGTCATAGTCTGCGACGGGGTACCCTCATATTTAATTAAATATGAGCGTATCCCGTCCGTACCCCCGGATAGATTTGTTTTAATTTTTCATAGAGCAAAGGATCGACATGATTTTTTGCATAGGTAGTGGTAGTTTTGGGGTCAGAAAATGAGTTAGGCTAATTTTTATCCCGGAATAATGCACGGGTACTATGGGATAGCATATAGGAACCGTGCATTTGCAAAAGGACATAGAGGAAAAAGACATACTTTTTAATCGCGGGTAACACCGCGGGGCGCAGCAAGTATGTCATATATTTTGGACACATCTTAACTAACAATGTAGTGTGATGTTTACCATACGAATAAGGTACTGCATGGCCTCATACAAGTGGGTACATAGTTGCCCTCATTACGTCACTACTCATCCGATAAGGTGATCACTTAAGGTAATCACTCATTCAAATCGGCCGCACTTATATGTAGGTACACACGCCATTCAAAACATGCTAACTGCTAAGAATAGATGGGATACATGTTTGTTTGTGTGTCGCCATCTGACGCGGAAACTGCTGTGCCAATATTGAAATCCTTGATTGATGAACGCGCTAAGTGTTAATAATCAATGTTTGCATTTTTTTTGTGTGTCATTTTATAAGGCTCTTTATATAGTGTTTACAACTCCTTTATAAAGCAGCATTGGCAATTTAATTTGGATGCGCATGTAAAGTAATACTTATCTTACCAAGCGATTTTTATGGTTGAGCATTACGCAGAAACTGCTTGACCGATTTCAACGAAGTTTTAACTGTTAGATTTCTTAAAAGACATGATAATTATTCTTTTTAACCGACTTCAAAAAAAAGGAGGAGGTTCTCAATTCGGTTGTTATTTTTTTTTTTTTTTTTTTTTTTTTAATTTATGTAAAAACATAAAGTAAACGCGATAAAATCTGTACAATAAGTTTAATTTCTATATGTAGTGTTCACGTAAATATAAGAAATCAATAATATAATATGACGAAATGTTCCTATATTGTTCCTAATTATCTCGGTACCCTAACACGTTAGCCTCGTATGATAAATTACGAGGAAGATGGAAACACAAACATGAGCGTATTTTCTTAAAGATAAGGTTTATATTTGCAAATATTTGTAATCAGACAGTCGCCTTAAAAAAATGTACACTCAACCTCAAAAGTCACTAAATATTATTTACACGTCACCCTTTTACTTTTCAAAAAAGGAACCTAAATTATTTAAAGCTACAAATGATTGCTTTTTAATTTATTTGTTGATGATTTTTTGTTTTCGGCCAAAATAAAAGTGTTCTAGTTTTACAAATTTGTGAGTATTGAGTTCCACGATTATTTTGTTCGTGTTCGTGTCTATTCGTCTAAGAATCTAATCGTGGCATAACAATTCAAACAAATCTCCGCAAATAAACAAATCGCATTGCGCAAGAGCCGGCGATCGACAGTAATCATGATAGCCGTTATGTTCAATCGCAACGCGCGGTTGGTTCGTCGCGACTGGCCCAGGATCGAACCAGCGCCGTCGCACTCCGCCGGCCACGGTACGGACACAATCGATCGGCCGCCGCGCGTCGTGCGAACAAAATTTACATGCCCAAACCGTTTCTTACAAATAGACTTGATAATATAATTTTTAATGAAATTTTGTGTCCGTCTTGCATATACGTAAATAATAATAATAATACAACGATATCATCATCGTACGAAAGAAATACAGGGTGTCATTTTTTAATATCAAATAATTTGATATATTTCTTTGTGAATTATATCTTTGTAACCTACTGGTGGCGATGTTAAAATATTTTACACTATTGTTGTTACAGCTTATACACGATCTGTCAGGAACTCATGCCCTCGGCATGCAGCCGAATATTAATATTATTAATAGTATCGAACTTGGTACGGGTCAGACCACGGCATGGTCTGTTCCATACCAAATAAGTATATCTAAGGACATACTGCCGAATTTATAGACTTTTTATAACTTTATCAAACGTCATATAGTACTTGTGCGCAGTACTATATGACGTTTGATAAAGTTAAAAAACGTCTATAAATTTGGGGGATGAACAAGAATAATTTTATAGGTTATCCAGTGTATCTGAAACGGCCACTGAAAAGGCTAGTTATAGTTCAATTCGGTTTAATTCATGGTTGGTTTATATTTAATTAAATAAATAAATAAAAAACTGCCTCGTCTCCGAGCCCTTGTAGTAAATATGATTATTTACTGACTGGAACCCTCAAGTAGGTCTTACTCTGCACATTCGTTTCGCAAATAATGTCTAGAATCTTCTGAAAAACTATTTAATGAGTGAAGTAGGTCTTACTCTGCAGATTCGTTTCGCAAATAAAGCCTAAAATCTTTTGCAAAATTACTATATTTCAGGTTACATAGATAAAGTTGACTCGGGCTGTATCTATAAGTACGAGTTATGTAATACACAGTTTTTTTTATGCATACTTGAAGAATATCGCAAGAGCATTCGCTAAAGCAATTGAATCGACCGCGTCCGATTGGCTAAGCATAAGCGATCTTCATTTATTCGTAGCTAATCATAGTCGCATTGTTTTCCTATAATGACGTCGCGTGCGTGAAATCAAATATCAAAGACTTAGCGATGGCTGAGACTTGATAAATATTGCAGAATTATTCATTATCACTATTTTCTTTTGTCTGTACTCGTATTGTACTTGTGCACACGTCATTCGAGTGAGGCTTATGACAAAATGTTTAATACCAGCGGATTATGATAAATATATAAAATAAAAAATACAAATAGTCATCTTTTTCTATTTTAAGAGTCAAATCATTTATTTCGTGCGGGCCTTTACAAAATTTTAATTATTTTTTTTTTAAGAAAATCAGCGGTCTTGTCTTTTAAAATGGCTTCACCCACCCAACGGTAGTTACTTTGCCTGTATCATGTAGGTACTTCTTGTTTTTTTTTTAGTTTGGCAATCGGCTAGAAATAGTGCCAATTTTGCCAGTCTACCCCTGATGATAAAGGTGATGTCGATGCCGATGGTGATGATGAATGAATCCCTTGCCCCTATCAGTAAATATGTGCTGTGGATGCTGTACTGAAAATTTACCGGACATCTTAGGAGAACAAGTTATACTATTTTGAACTTGAAAAAGCAACCGAAACGTCGGGAACGTAAAATAAAAAAATAAACCGCGATAAAATCCTTAAAATAAGCTTTATTTCAATTGAAAAGTCGAGTTATACTATTTAATTTCAATTTCCTGCACTCGTGCACGTTTATGAACACACAATGGTTAATATCCCACTAATATTTCAAATGATTAATCAAAGAAACACATTTTTTGGAAAATAAAAACTTCACGGTTCAACTTCCCGCCAAAAACACACAATGGCCTTTTTCCATTGGTAAATTTTTTAATTGTCTTCGACATAGAGACGTTCGTTTCTTTCATTGGTCCGCACGCTCACGTGACCTATTTTCTACAACAAATATGACTCGGTTATATTTAAAAAAAGAATCCTACTCACTTGTATACAATGCTACCCATAATATTCTAACAGTAGCAGGTACTACGTAATGATACCGCATCGCATCTTCTAAGCAGATTAGTTATTATTGGAACGAAGTTCCTTATCGCGCGTTGCGAAAGGGGACGGAAAAAATTATCACGAAAAGTTGTAACGACACTTTTTGCTATCTCTGTCGTTTGCATTTACATAATGGTCAGTATTTTCGGGACATCCGTGGCGCAATTGGCTAGCGCGTTCGGCTGTTAACCGAAGGGTTGGTGGTTCGAGCCCACCCGGGGGCGACATATTTTTGTTTCCCAAAATTATTGATTGTTTGTACATAATAAAAAATAATAAAGGAACTTCGTTCCATCCGGGTGTCCCTTGACACCTCTCAATTTTTTTTTATCCATGTAGTTTGGTCAGTACAAGTATCTTCTACCTCTTTCCCCCTCCAGGCCGCACGGGCAATGTGTGCAGCGTAGACATGGACTGTCCGGACAACGCCTTCTGTCGCCAGAGCATGTACTGCGTCTGCAAGGACGGCTTCGTGTATGCGGCTATTAATAGCACAAGTAAAGGATGCTTGAAAGGTTAGTACCTAGTTATAGAATAGTTTAGGAGCCCACAGACAGGGAGAGACCAGACAAATGTACGGGTACCTTCGTCTTCGGTGGAAAATATACCATGGGCCCTGGGGTGGAAATTATAGACTTCTTGAAGTTTATATAATCATAATTCAATTAAATACTCAGAACACTTTTCAAAATAAACGATGTCAAAGAGGCGCCATAGAGAAGAAAAGCCATAGAGAGCATTATGTATAGATAATTTTTCATAGATTATTGTACATTCGGTCGTAAATAGAATCCGTTGAAGAGTTTTGTCTAATTCAGACTTGGCTGCTTAACCTAGAGCACTCCATGTTGTCAGAAAAGTATCGGGATGCTGATTGCCTGCTGTTAGCGCTGGTGATACGGATACTATACATTAGCAAAAACATAAAACGTGGTACGCGGAACCCCGACCATGTATTGGGGATCTTACGCTAATTTTATATGCGGAGCGTTCCAGCTTATAGACTACTGTCAAAGAAAAATAATGACTACGTCGTAGTCTATTGTAATGCTCGCTTTGTAAAATGTTGTTCAAAAATGTTACTCAGCATTCAGCGAGTGCCTTTAGCTAGCTGTGTTTGAATTTTCGTGGAAAAATGATATAAATAAATATCGCCATACGAACACACCAACCTATACGGTCCCACTTTAAGCTTAACGCTTGTGTTATGGGTACCGTACAATGGACTGAGGGCGAACTCAGTATATAATAATTATATACATATTAAACATCCATGACTCGGGTACAAACATTCGTGCTCATCACACAAAGCTTGTGTCCTTACCAGGATTCGAACCCGGGACCCTCGGCGCAGAAAGCAGAGTCACTACCACTGCGCTAATCAGGCTGTCATCTTCTTCCCTCTCTACATTTTTAAAATTGTAATATCCCTTATCTATATATGAATATTCTGACTTCCATTTTGGACTAGGGCAGGAAGATGTTACCTATGTATTAAGATGATCCACCAATGAACCATCTCTCCCAATCTTCAGAGGCCCGCATCGGCGAGGAGTGTGTCCAGCACATCCAATGTCACTCCACCACCGGCATCCACTCGGAGTGCAGCAACGGCGTGTGCGCGTGCGCAGCCACCGCGCACTTCGAGGGCGACAGGTGTTACGAAACCGCCGGTACGTATCTATCCGCCAATTAACGAGTATCTATGCCAATAATTAGCGGCTTCCCAGTGCCCTCATTTATGTAGTATCGGTTAAATGTGTATGAACTCTCTATTGTAGCAAGTAGGTTACTAACTTTATGGCAAAGAAAACTAAATATCGTTAGAAAATAATGTTTTTGATAACGCTAGTAGACTATTATAGGATTAAGCATGTAAGTACTTATTCATTATTTTATGACACACTGTAAAATAATTATCTAAATATATTATACAAACCAATCTGAGCGGAGACGCCGAGATCGTGCTACTTCTTTGTCGCATAGGTACGGCCATAGGGCTGTGACGTCATAGCGCTGCAACTTTGTACTGTTTTTTTTTCGGTATCGATATAATTACATCTAGGAATTAATTACTTACCTATTTCGAAACATTTCATTGATAGTAAACTTAAAATATAGTGCCCAATTGTACGCGAATATTTATATTAACATAATGTTAGATTCAAGAACAAAGACCAACAGGAATAAGTAGCTATGTAGGACAGCAAGGTAGACCGATGAGCCCCCACGCGTCGCAGAAAGCCGAGAGCTCAAAATTGCGAATAACCAAAATGTTGACGACTTCTGACTGATTGTTGGATTATAATAACGTTCCAGTGGTTGGTGAGCGCTGCGTTGTGGATCAGAACTGCTACTTGGGTGAGCAGGGGCAGGAGCGGCAGGCGTTCTGCGTTCGAGGCTACTGCACGTGCCAACTGCAGTTCAGCCCTAGGGACAATGGCACGAGGTTTGTATACCTGGGCTGTATCACAAGTACAAATGGATCACTCCGCGATGCCATTTAAATCAATAGCAACTCCGCTCATAAACGGACCAGTTTTGTGGTAATTTCTAGCTGAAATTGTACAGAGTGTAAGTGGCTTCGTAACAAAAACTGCTAACATAGATGGTACTCATGATTCTGGAACCCCCAGAGATTCTCCGTCAATATTTTTATGAATTATACATGTATTTTTGGAATTTTAAATTCATTTCTGCATAATATCATAATAGAAGTCTATCTCTCTATGTGATTTTTAATAGCAAATAACAAAATTCCTAATGTAGACTAAACTTGTAATGTAAATTAAAACTCGATACGGTCGAGCGCGCTCGTCACTAGCACGAGTAAGATATCGCGCGAAGCGTTGTCTCCTGATCGCAAGCTTTACCATACATTGCGCGCTCAAAAAGTTACATATGTAACCCATGACTTTCGATATATATGATTTCTATAATTTTATTATAGACAGTTTTCGTTGCCATGCTAACTATACACTCTGTATATACGTTGAATTGTCTTCTATATCACAAGGCACTTGCCGAAAGGTAAAGTGTTGACCTTTTTAGATAGTGTTTAAGGCATTCTTAGACCATTAATTGACTACTCTAATATGGGCTTTAATATTCGATTGTGTAATTAGGTGCGTACGCGACGCGTCACTGGGCGAGGAGTGTGAAGATCAGCTGCAATGCGCCGGCGCAGGCCTAGAGTGCAGAGGCACGTGCCGGTGCCGGGACAACTGGGTTGCGCACAACGAGACCAACTCTTGCGTTGAATGTGAGTACTCTAATCTATTCTTCCTTGTCACTATTACGGACCATAAACTATTGAAAAAAAAAACAATAATCCGATTTTTTTTTATTTTGTCATGAATTATTTCTTCGTCTAAAATTGGCTTGCATTTAGTGTCTATACGTTTAGGTATATTATTATTTATAGACACAATACAGATTATTGGTTATTCGATTTCTAGAAGAATACTAGAGTTGTAATAATATTTTAATGTAACTACGACAATAAATTGAACCAATGATGTTTCTTTGCGTTTATTAGACATACAGTAGAATATTACAAGTATTTCTGACAAGGTTTTCCGATCCTATTAAATTCCCCGCGAGAATCGAACCCGCTACCACATGATCTAGTGATCTGAAAGGCCTTATTTAGACCCATCAGTATGACTATTAAGCGTATTCAAATACCTATCGATCGAGTGAGTGAATGGTTTAATTTTACCTGTAAAGTATTTATAAGTATGTAAAGATTCGACCATTCCATTGATAAGTCGTTGCTGTCAAAACTCATACTGAGCCCCCACACAATTAGGGTTTGATCATTTAGCATAGCCCAATACGTTTTTTTTCTGTGTCAAGTATCAATTAATACGTAATAATCGTATCTAGTTTAAGGTTCGCTAATTTATCAGCCCTTGTGCCCTTAATTTGGAGTTTTGATCAAATTAGTTTGTATCTAGTTCATGGAGTTTCCATCATAGCCTGTAAACGAGGCAGGGTCAAGTCACCTTCGTCCGTAGGAGAATTAAGTACCCTCGAGATACCCTACACGTGACCCTGGGTGGTGCCAACTAGGTGACAACTCTACTGGTGGTAGGCTTCGGCCGTGGCTAGTCACCACCCACTGAACAAAGCCATGTCGCCAAGCGGCCTAGCCGTGTTCCGGCATGATGTTCGGTGTTGCCATTCATGGTGGCGGGTCAGATCAGTTGCGCTGCATGTGCCTAGTGAATGTAGAGTCTCGATCTACTGCCGCCTTCCTACCTAGGCAAATATGCTCCATCGTAGATCTCATCGTCACTTACCATCAGGTGAGATCGAGATCAAATACTTGCCTATAAATGTATAAAAAAAAGGGTTCAAATCTGTTATTGTTATCAAGCTGATAGTGGCAACTAAGCAATCACAATTGATTATCGTTCAATAGGTTTGTTGACTTTTTATTATAGACCAGGGATTCCCATACAATTTTGGGAAAGATACCCCTTTTCCAAAATGAACTGATGATGATACCTTTACCGTTTGTACTATCTATCAGTTGTCTTTGATTATTGTTATGTTTATTTCTTTGGTGTGCACAATAAAGAGTTTAATAATTAAATAGCTCTAAGTACTTATATCATAACAAGTTAATGTCTATATGGTTTACATATTTACAAAATGTATACTACCCGTAATAAAAGCGTTGCTTACTTTGGCACCGTACAACTAGTGTTGGTCTAGCGATATTATTATTTTATTTTCTCTGTCGAACAGCTGTGAAGGCCCTAGACGATGTTTGCACGTACGACGTGCAGTGCGACTCGCTGGCGGGCTCGGCGGACGCGCCGGCGCCGGGCGCGGCGCTGTGCCTGGGCGGCGCCTGCGCTTGCTCCTTCACTGCGCGCGCCGCCGGCTCGCCGCCGCGCTGCTGGCACCGCCGCCGCCCGGGCCAGGAGTGCCGCAGGGACGAGGTCGGTACTCCACAGGCCGCGATACATCATAACACGTGCGATGTCCTAAAGACGCGGTCACTCAAGGCTCAAGTTGCCTACAAATCGGTAGGGCTGATCGGAGGGGGTTCCTACAAATAGTTATGTCAAGCAAGCTGTACCTACCGATCGGGAGTCGAATTGTGCCGAACGAACAAGGCCCAAGGCTCAAGGCCCAAGGCTCAAGGCCCAAGGCTCAAGGCTCAAGTTGCCTACAAATCGGTAGGGTTCCTACAAATTGTTATGTCAAGCAAGCTGTACCTACCGATCGGGAGTCAAATTGTGCCGTACGTAGAGGTTCTCGTCTTACATATGCGCGTGCGCATAATTACCGCATAGCTAACTTATATACTTGCTTATTTTAAAAAAAAGAATGTCGATAAATAGAAAGCATTTTATATTTTGTTACTTAATTTTATTACATTTCATGAGGTTGGTTACTTATTAAACACATCAGATGATCTTAATATTAATTATTTGAAACAACAATTATAAATTATTATGCCGTAAGTGAGTAGGTAGTACACGCAGTGACCACAGACAATGTAGGTATAGAAGAGTAATAAGTAGTTTAGAAGACTCACAGAAGTAGAGAAGTCGATAATCATTAGGACGGAAACAACTTTAGGGTTCAAGCATCATACAGATTCAAAGCAGAAAATATACTCAACTTACAATCTAAAAAAAAATACTGCAAGTCAGACTAATTGGGGTCAGCGCATACCGACACGGATTGAGTGGTGTCCACTCCACTCACTCCGTCAGTGAGCACTGAACCTAAATAGTTCCTTATAGGTACCCACTTACATAAGCTGTCAAAGTACTCAACGACAAAGTTATCCCCAAAATTATGGAAATTTTTTGGCCATTTACAATGGTATTATAACACATTTTTTTATATGAAAATGTATGTGTAGTACCACTGTAATAATAAAAGAAATATGTTCTGTATTCTCCCACGGGGTAGGGGGGGGGGGGGGAGACTGCAATGCACCTACATTTGGTCAAAGGTATTTTTGGAGAAGCCTACTGTCATATACCAGGCGTATTCCCCCTCAATGCCAGAAGAATTCGGGCCGTAGTCTGTTCCACGTTGGGGACCTTCACACATTCACAAGACATGCCGGTTTCCTCACAATGTGTCCACTGTACATGATAATCATTATTAAGAAGCTCGTAAACAGGCTAGTTTAGTGGCAACTTCTAGCTGCGATTGTATTGCCGTCGACTTGCCGTCTATATCGCACAGCACTTGCCTCAATCAATGCTTAAGATGCTGTAAAATAGCATTGGCAGCAATAGAGTATCGCTGGCAATATTGCCAAGCTATAATGCTCGGCAAGAATGCTACCATAATGGATTTTTTTAGCCTTATAGTTAACTGGCCTATGTAGGTTGGTATTGTAATAATTAATTAAAACTTTTCTAAATTTAGGGCTAGCATTTAGTCTGTCTTATAAGTATTTTATCTTAATAACTAATTATCGTTCCAGGAGTGTGTATCCGAAGAAAACGAACCCGGCTATTGTCTGAACGGGCGCTGCACGTGCAAGACTTGCTCCCCCGACGCGAGGGACTTCGGCGGCGCCAGCACAGTGTCCCGCCCACCTGTCATCGCGGCCGCCATCTTGTCGATAGCCGCCATCTTGAGGCACTAATGGAAAACATATTTTTGAATGTTTCATAGTCATTACATATCAGAGATGGTATTTGACGGCAGATTGGAAGCTTTACCAACCGAGGCAGATGCTTGCTATCAGTCCGCATAAGGCATATGCTTATGCCAGTTTTGCAAGGCCGCACGGTTGTTCTGGACACGGCCTTTGAAGTATTTATGACCCCTTTTAATAATAACTGTTATATAGGCAAGTGGTAAATGAGCCAATAACATACCTAGTTGCGATATTTTAAGGCCAACGTACACTAACCATCGCGTCGAATACAATTATTAACAACACCTACTTCTATAACTCCGTGTATAAGTTGAAATAAAATAAAATGAAATATTCGCTCGGAATGATCCGACAGTTCGGTACGAGATAATAAGTTTTATTTCTACTTAATTAAAGTGTAGAATCGTAGTTTTGCGGCTGGCTAGCCTTTGTTTACTGTAGTTTACATGTTCCTTAACGGACTTTGTTTCTACTGAACCAGTGTACTAAGATTCATTTCCATAATAAGACTCCTAATAAGGTTTATTTACATAGAAAATAGTCGTAGGATGCTTGTCGGAAAAGCGAAAAATCAACTTGGGAAAGCAATATTTTAATAATTAGTTATGTGTTAACTCCATAATGATGTACCTAATAGATATTATGAACGTTTTTGTTAATACAAATGAAGATAATATACTTTTAAAACTATATTTTACTAAATGTGGGTAGGTGCAACTTTGTAAAAACAAATCTACCCAGATTTAATGATAAATGATTAAGATTTGCACAAAATTATGTAATTAATTGAATATTATTTCTGTCAACCAACAGTAAGTTAAAACTATCCACATAAAAAGAATATTCAAGAAACGAGCCGCAACGTTGTTAAGTTTCAACTACCCACATTAGATTAAAAAAAAATACGAAATGTATTCACTAATATTGCACAATATTTTAGTTGTTAGGTCGTTGAATATTCGTAGTTTAACAAATATTATGTTGTAAATAGATAAATAATTGTTGTTTGTTGAAATCCTGTAATATTTAAGCGTAGATTGTTTTAAACCACTTACATTGAACAGTATTTTTGCGAGTGCAATTTTATAAACGTTTTAACGAATGGGTGTTTATGCCAAAGAAGTGTACACAAAATATTTTGAATGTATTGTGTAAATAAATATTATTTATTTTAAACATAACCCGTAGTTTTTGTTATAACGTGATTCAAGGCCCTCGTAAATGGTCTGGTTTTGTGGCAATTTGTAGCAGGAATTGTATAGCTGGAAGTGTTGACAACAACATTGCAACAAGAGAGAATCGTTGGCAACATTGCCGAGCTATTAATGCCCGGCAAGATGATTTTTTTATAGCCTGTTCACAGGTTCCTTTACGAACCAATCACATGAACCTTGTTCAATGTACCGATAAAACTACCAGTCTTTATAATTAACCAGACAAAGAATAGTAACTCACCGACTAAGCTCGCCGCCCACTAGGCGATAACGGAACATCAGTATTCCTAGTTGAGCTTGAAGTAAGCGAAGCGCGTAATGCCCGCCGCACACTGGGTGAGGCAGCGGCGTACACGAGCGGATTCAGCGCTGAATTAGTATATCCGAGCCACGTACACCACTCCCACGTTACATCGTACACGCAATCACATAACGAATCTGAAAAAAGAACAAAAGTATAAATCTGTACATTCGTTCTTAATATAATCCCTCCATGAATGCAGTGGCCCCGCGTTCACGAGTTAAGATGACGGGTCGAAATTGAGTAAAGTAATTTATCGGGCCTTGGCACCCATCCTCACAGGGCTAGTGGCGGTCTGCCTGAAGCATCAGAACCCCCAGGGTTGAGACGGCTCTGGCAGAATGTGAGGTGATAGCGCTCTCCAAATAAATAAGTAAGTTATCTGCGAAGGTTTGGTCGGATAACTGCCAGGCTTTGCGACGCTTACTGTCAAGTGTCGCGACGCTCGACACTTGGCGTCGCGACGCTCACTATAAGACGTTGCAGGCTTCCCTATTAGGCGTCGTGACGCCTAATTACTGGCATCGCGACGCTCACCATAAGGCGTCCCGACGCTCACTACCGGGCGTCGCGACGCTCGCTATAAGGCGTCCCGACGCTCACTACCGGGCGTCGCGACGCTCGCTATAAGGCGGCTGTTCGGTCCATTGTGATAATAGACTTAAGGGTCCTGTAGTAGATACTATAACTCACCAACTGGCAACATGATGAAGAATGGTGTCCAGCACACGAGGAATAGAGACATGAGCCGCACGATCGTCCTCGTGGCTCGCCGCTGACGAGGCACTATGCTACTAAAAACAAGTCACAATAAACACGACTGTAGTCTTTTAAGAGGTAATGGTAGGTAGTGCAGCACGCATTGGTCCTAAGCCTTTTCATATCCCATACACTATTCAGATAACACTTTATATGACTCTCGGCGGGAAGACAATATTTTTTTAATGTAGGCCCCAAGCAAGTACTTTTGAAGAGCCAGAATCTTTCCCAGCTGTACGGAATATTGGTTCAACTGAGATGTGTCTGCTGTATTGGCAGAAGCTCAGTGACTCTTTATCCTTGTAAAAGAAATAAGTTTTTGATGACCCAATTGGCTTTTTGACGGGAAGTTGAACAGTGAAGTTGTTAATTATGTTGTATTTTCCAAAAAATGTGTTTCTTTGATACCTAATGTGCAATATTAGTGGGATATTACCCATTGTGTGTTGATATATGTGCACGTGTGAAGGAATTTAAAAAGAAATAGTATAGCTTGACTTTTCTAATTCACCCGAGAAGTCCGGCAAATTTTCAGTAGTGTCCACAGCTTTACTGATAGGGATTCATTTCAACGTCATCAGGGGTACTTATGATTTTATAACAATTATCTAGAAATACTCGACACTGGCAAAATGGCTCAATTTTGTAGCCGATTGCCAACCTTAAAAAAAGAAGATGACTCAATTTGTACAGTTGGTATTAACACTCTTTTCTGTACCGAGGGTCCCGGGCTCGAATCCTAGTCGGTGCAAACTACATTTGATGAGAACGTATGTGTGTACCCGTGGTCATAACTTCATAATTTACTTACGGTAATCCAGTTCTTTTCAAAGGAATGACTACAGGAGGATCAGCTTTCGGACCGTCAGGTAAGTTTAAGCGAATGGCTTTTGGTGTCGAACAACTGAAAAGATAAAAATCCTAATGTAATGTTTAACAAAAATAGTGTAAAATATGGCGGAATGATGGATTTTGAGCAGGTACTCACTTTGCATCTTCCTGGGAGCTGTCTGTATCTCTGCGCAGCATCTTGGTGCCGCATCTTGATATCGAAAACATTATGTTCCTGGTAGGTGGTTTATTCTGCACCAAATTTCAAAGGACAGTTATCATCAAAAAATGTATACATATACCAATAATAACGCGATAATATATATTTTATAGCGAAATAAGTGATGTGATTTCGGCACATGGTGGCCATTCTAAAAACATGTCTGCCCCAACGGAGATATTTAGACATAGACCTATAGAAAAGTTAAACCGCGTTCAAATTGGTTTATCTGTTTTAGAGTTACGTGGCCCCAGATACACTGTCAAACACTCTGTGTTTCGACGGATATTAAGTGTAGAACATACTGTTTGGCTGTTACCAGCTGCGCCTGCGGTGGGGGAGCGGCCGCGATGCGAGCGGATAGTGGGGGGCGACGCAAGCGCAAGCAGGATGCGAGCGTACAGCACCAGCATCACTGTGGCGGGCAGGTAGAAGGACAGGACCGTGCTGAAGAATACATAGCTGAAAACATATACAAGAAAATAAAACCGAGTATTGACCGACTATAAGAGCTAGCGCGCACTGCGTTTTATTTTCGTAACACATCTCTCGCAATCTATAGAATTCAAATCCTGTGCGAATTTTTATCAGCGCAGTGCTTCAATGTAATTGTACTGATCAAAGATTTGGCTCGCCTGCCTTGTCGAGCGTTGTCATTTAATTGCTACCACCGACTTGGGATCCGGTAATTAATATAATTAAATCCAAAACCAATCGCACCATTGCACAATCTGAAGACAATGTGAGCACTTCGGACCTCAAGCAACAACTAAATATGAGGGTACCCCAGTTCAAACTATGACACTAGGACGTCAAACACCTCAGTCCTACCGTGGCCATGGTTGCTGTAAAGCAGCCAAAACGTCGGGACCGTAAAAACATAAAATAAACGCGATAAAATCTGTAAAATAAGTTTTATTTCAATAAACTAACTACAAAGAACTTACGCAACATTAGTATTCTCAGGGCATGCTTTAACTAGCTCTCCGTCATGGAAGTGCCTCTGCGTGGATATGAAAGCCGTTGGCAGCGCCACAGCCGACGCCACGGGCCAGACCAGACCAGCGAATATCCTGGCGAGTCTGGCGCGTCTGGCTCGGGCCAGGGGGGCCGTGATGCCACACCAGCGCTCCCAGCCGAGGGCGCAGAGCGAGAGGATGGAGGCCGTGCAGCAGAGGACGTCCAGAGTCTTCCAGCAAGAACAGACTACCCAATCTGAAATATTTTAAATATAAAAGTGAAGTATGTATGTTTGTTTTATACTTCATTAGTACCTACCTTGCCTGTAGGACGCGACGAATTAAATAGTATAACTTGACTTTTTGACCCAATATGTTGACCCAATATATTCAGTAAATTTTCAGTACAGAATCCACGCTTTTAATGATAGGGGTAGGGAATTCATTTCATCATCATCATCGCCATCGAAATCATCATTATCATCAGGGACACTTATCATTTTATAACAATTATTATCAAGGAATACTCGACACTGGCAAAATGATTGCATTTTTTAGCCAATATCTAACCTAAAAAAGAAAAAGACTCACTCAAATGAAACACAAATAATTCTCTGGCGGCCGCTATCGGTACCACGAACAGTCCCACCAACAGATCCGCCGCCGCGAGGCTGGCGAGCGGGTAGTGCGCGGGGGCGGTGCGCGCGCGCCACAGCGCGACCAGCGCCACTATGTTGACCGCCACGATGGCCGCCCCCAGCCCGGCGGCCGCCGCCACCGCGCACCACCACCGCCACGACAACGCGCCGCGAATCAACGTTGTGGCCTTGAATGGAATATTATTGTCACAGTATTATGTACAATCTCAGTGTAAGGGTCTGTAGGTACCTTCTGTAGGTGGAAGGTTCCTCCTCTTGGGATTAGTTACCTATTCTGGGGGGTAGGTATACCCACTATAGGGGAATAAAAAGGTATCTATAATAATAACATCGCTAGACGAACACACAAACTGTATGCTCCCATACTAAGCAACGCTTGTATTGTGGGAACCGTACAATGGACTAGGTGCCAACCACAGATATATGAGAGGAGATATGTTATGAAAGCGGTGGGCTTGCGCTCACGTTTAGCCAAAATTACGCTAACCTAGAGTTTTCGCCGTCAGTCGACTGCAACTGCACGTCGGTATCGGAGCTCTAACTTTTTTTTAAAATGCCGAGTTATTCCGTGGTTGTGTGCAAAAATACTAGCAGCAAAGTGAACTACGCGAAAGATGGAATCTCATTTCACCAGCCAGTATTAAGTATTTTATTTATTCGTCTTTAAAATCATTAAAAACAACAAATCAAAAAATATTTAATGCCTTTATTATGTTATTTTAGTTTTCATGTAGCACAACGACTTTTTTATTTTTGTACAAAATACATGGCTCTTTAAGTACCACCCATGTTCGCTACTGAGTGAATGTACGCGGCAATGGATAGATCGTCTAACGATACTTTGAATAAACTGGTGTTTCGCGTGGTACGGCCGCTGTATGCGGCGACGACGCAGCACGCACCGAAGAGACTTCGTATTGGTTGGTTTTAGGGAATTGCATGTGTTTTGCGGCGAGCGGTGGTGAACAAAACGGAGACAGCGAGTTCCCATACATTTTGAACCGCACGGCATATCTCTCGTGATCTGTGGTGCCAACCCTGTATATAATACTTATATAGATATTAAACATCTATGACTCGGGCACACACATTCATGTTCATCACACAAAGTTTGTCCCTACCAGGATTCCTCCAAGGATTTCCGCCAAGCATCGCCTGGTTTTATCAATTATATACTAAATCAGGATCAACAGTGATATCCAATGAAGAAGGCGGTATGTGACCTAGACAAGTCCCGGGGAGAAACATTATTTGTCTTGAAGCCCGCAAATAATTCAAATTGATGAAAAACAAATGACTGATTTTCTCAGTAGGCAGAAAACCATTACAGGAGTCTAGTATGCCTGGTCCGAGGGAGTCTGTCCTGTAGACTCGCTCCCTATTAAATGAAGACCTAGAGCATAGGTCATATGGGCTCGTGTGCGCTAGTTGCTTGGGTAAGTAACTAGAAGTAAGGCACTCACTCAATTTATTTGTATTATTCACTCACCAATTTATTCCGATTGTAAAATCAAAACTGAATATCGACATAACCTCATCACAAGAGATGTTAATCTTATACTTCTCGACTGGTGCACTCGGTGAATATTCACGAAATGTCATTATTTTCACACTAAAGCAGTTATATTTGACTATAATGAATTTATTTTGGCGATAGAAAGAAAATTATTTAGTCACTTTGAAACAAATATCAGTATACAAGTATTTGGAGGGTAGATTTTTTTATGATTAGATGGTAACGAGCAAACTACCTTCAAGTTATCAAATTAATAGAAATTATAACAAATGTATAAACTAACATGTTGTACATAAACATGTTGTATCCGTAACAGCAAATACATATCTCAAAATTCGCTAAGCCACTGTCTAAGCAGGCACTCATTTAAAATTGCTTTGCTTTCTTCGTAAGTGTTCCCCCGCGCCACCAGACTGGTTCGCTTGTATATAAGTATAGGGAGAGTCAACTTAGATGGGTAATCGAAATGAAGTATCAAACATTTTATTTTATTCCTTTATTGTCATTACTGGAGAACATTTATTAAAATTTCATTTTTTACTTAAATTCAATTATCCTCAATGAAAATAATTGCTTTAAAATTATATTTACAGACATTAAAAACTAGTTACCTATTTAAAAACTAAACTATATTTAATAGTTTTAAATTACAAGCATCGCTACGATTAATCTAAAAGGCACACGTCGTGAAGATCATGTTCTATTCCGTAACGCGGTAGTGCCCTTTTTACATGCATTTAAAATGTGCCGCAGATTCATTTTATGAGTCTTCTTTTTTTAAATTTGATACATAGACAACTAACACAAATGAGATGCTATTTATTAAATATTCGATTAAAAATTTTCATAAACCAGTCTTCGATTACAGATACAAAATATTTCATGGTTTTTTCTTATACTTCAGCCAATAATTCCTCTACATGTATTACATTATTTTTTTTACATGACGCTTACAATATAATGTAGTAAGCATAAAAGGAAGCACGTTTCGCTTATCCGTATTCCTATTTCTACAACTAGTAATACACATATATCACTAAACAAATGTAAGATTCTGTTTTTAATCGAAACGGTACAGTACCTATTTTTTGACAAATCTGCTCACTGGCACATAATAATGACACAAACAAAAAAATAAAAGCTAAACCCTATTATAAAACTACGAAGATCAGTTATTTCATCCGCATTAAATATCACTTACATTACCGAAAAAAAAAAAAAAGATAAAAAAGTATTTACAATAATGTAGACGATGCCATATCGGAAGCAATGAAAAAAAAAAACATTAAAATACTTAATTAGGTATATAAAATATATTACAATATAATAGAGTGTGTATGGAATTGAGTAAAATTGAGCATGCAATGGTCCCGAGATAACGATAATAAAACAACTAGACAATTGTCATTTAAAGCGACACATGGAATGGATGAGATCTTACATACATTGATTAAAAAAAATAAGTGCTCATAGTATTTAATGGAATCAATATACTTTTCTGATTGTGCAAGTAATTAAGATTTTCTCTCATGGGCGATGCCACAATGGGGTAGAGCAGAAACATAAGACCTTAACACTGCTTATGTTAAGAAATTAAGTGCTTCTATAGTATCTTGAGGAATGGGAGCAGTGCCTTCAGGGAAACAGTACCATTCTATTGGTATCAAATTATTTGATGAAGATAAGTGATTCAGTTCGAGTTGATCGCTCAAATATCAAATAATATATAGTGCGCCTCGCATGGCAACACACTGGAGCTAACTTTTTTATTTATTTTTTGTAAAAATAATGGATAAAAAAAAAGACAAGCCCGCTGAGTTTCTCGCCGGATCTTCTCAGTTGAGATCGCGTTCCGTCTGTAATGACAATTTGTAAGTGCCCCCGTAGGCCTATACGAAATAAACGATTTGACTTTGACTTTCCTTGGTTTGCCCTACCCTGGCTACGCCCATGATGTATCCTGATTATTTTTCTGAGAGCTAACCACGTATAATGTATTTCTATGTTCATTAGCTATAAATGGAAGCAGACGTGGAATGATTCGTGTAAGCGGATGACATGTACGAATATCATCAATTACAATATTACTGAGATTGTTGCTTATCGGTACATAAAAAAAATATCTATTCCGGCAATCAAACTCACATTATACAATTTAAAATGCGTAAACAGGCATCAATCTCAGTCAATATCAGTATAAAAAAATATACTAAAATTATACAATTTATTTCTGAAGCCGTAATGAATAGTCACTGTGAACTATTGCGGGCAAACATGCAACTTTAGCAATATAAAACAATTAATTACATATGTACTTCAGTAAAGCTGTGGACACTTTACTGAAAATTTACCGGACATCTTGGGAGAACTTGAAAAGTCAAGTTATACTATTTCATTTCAATTTCCATCACTCGTGCACGTTTATGAACACACAATGGTTAATATCCCACTAATATTACACATTATTTATCAGAGAAACACATTTTTTGGAAAATAAAACCAAATTGACAACTTCACGGTTCAACTTCCCGCGAAAAGTCAACATTGTATTTCTTCTTTCTTTACGAAATGAGATGCGATGAAATAAAATGGATATGAATATGGCCTCACCCGCAACTTAGCGGGTATTTTGCCAATGTCAAGTAATTAATAGCAATTAAACATTCAATAAATACATATTATAAATACAATAATGGATGTGACATGATGAAATGAAAAATCTAATTCCAACATTGTATTTAATTCTGCTGTCGGCTAATTATGACTTATGTAATTTGACAAGACAATTTCATATCATCAGGTCACATCCATTATTTTATTTATAATGTGTATTTATTGAATGTGTTATTGCTATTAATTACTTGACACTGGCAAAATACCCGCTAAGTTGCGGGTTAGGCCATTTGCATATACATTTTATTTCATCGCATTTCGTTTCGTAAAAAAAGAAGAAAAAAACCGTCTTCCTTATACACTATGACCGCGAGAATTGGCGCCAATAACAGATTACAGATAATTCATGTCGGCTTCAAAAGTAAACTGTCAAAAACCTATTTTCTACAAGCACGTTGTAATACTAAGTGCCACAGAGTCACACATAAATAATTTCCGTACCTACATTTGTACCGTCGACGTGTTATTCAACTACCAGGCTTTATTTTATCTCAAACGTCATCGTCGACCGCACTCAACAATCTCATTAGCACATTTTGCCTCATCAATTAATTATCAATGATCAAAAACATGGACTTACAAACGAGAAAATAATTATAAAAAGAACAACTTCAACAACGTAACAAGAGTTTTATTCGAATGTGGTTTGAAATGTGTCGGTGCATTTAAAAAAAGAATAAAAAAATATTAACAAAAAAAAAAGTAATTCACTTACCGAGTTTGTGTTTCTGACCGATTTAAAAATAAAAATTTCGTTTAAAAGCATAAAGGTTAAGACACACGTACTAGGTAGGCTGGTTTAAAAATCATAAATAATGTTTTTCTAAACATTTGACACCAAAAGTAACCTACCAATTCGTGCCTAAATTAAAAGCACATTTCAATATGCTACAGTATAAAAATACACCGACCAAAGTATTGTCATTATTACGAGTAAGTCAATGTTAGTGCATCGTAGTATTCTATACTATGTTAATACCTATACATTGCGTCATGGCTGTACAAATCAGTCTATATCTACGGCACTTAACAGTTCGACAACATCATTTTAACGCCGAACGTTTAAAAAATAATTTACATTTTGCATTTTTCTCTTTCTCTCCCCCTCTCTTTCTCTCTCCTTCAACAATTCTGTACAGTGTCATCGAATCTTTGCTCCTGAATAGACATTCTTAGTTCCATTTTTGTAATGTTGGCAATATATTGTTCGAGTTAGTTTGTGAGATTTTTTCATTCCAGTTGTAGCTAAATTCATGCTATACAATATGGATGCTTATTTTTAAAATTTGCATAAATCCGTAAATTTAATTAGATTTTAAAATGTATCCTAGTTAGACTCAAAGAACAACCGTCAACATGACACCAAGAATGAATTTAAAATTTCACCTCCGATTCTTAATTTAAACTTTTATATATAGATCGCTTCAGTACCGCTTTTATTGGTCTGCTGCAGTTCATTGGGCGAGAGCACCGCGCGGTCCGACCAATCCGAGTGCGGGGATTGCGTGAGCGGTGTCTGTGGGGATGGCGTTGACCAATGATCTGGGGATTCCGGAGATGGTGTGGGGAACGTGTCTCCCATGCCCCAACCGCCATACAGACCTGAGGAGTAATGCAATGTATATAATTAAATATAGTTAGAAATTATTATTATTTAAAATTAATTATTAAATAAATAATTAAAAATTAAATAAATCTGTTAGAAATAGGTAATAAAACTTCAACTGATTTCAATTATAACTAGCTTTTGCCGCGGTTCCGCCTGCACGGACATTGATAATTCGCTACAACTCGACGCCCAATGGTTATAGCATGATGCTCTAAAATTTCGCTAAAATTGATCCACTGTAATCATATCGTCATTGAGAAACTATGTTGTCACTGTCATTTTGAATAATTACGTCTATGGTGTGAGTGAGATAAAACACACTAATTAATGATGATTCGTTAATGATTTGGTCTGAGCCAACTTGCTCATTGCATTGACATGCCGATTTGTATGGATAGGGGTCCAACCAAATTGTGCCGTACGTAGAGGCCTTAAGAGTTAATATTGTTTCTCCACTTACCCGACATAAGGTTGGTGATAGCGGGGTGTTGCGCGCCCTGCACCTGGCCGAGCGCGGCGGCGTGCGTCATCACCGCTTGCAGCTGCGCGTTGTGCTGACCGTTCGCACCTGCGAGAAAAACCGGCAATGAATATCGTGCTGAATTATATTGTCATTTAGGGCTGTCAGTTATCAAACGAAATCAAATTCGTTTTGTTTCACTATAATATAATTGGGTAAGTATTTGAACTAAGTAAACAAGCACTTACTCCCCAATATATAGATATTTTTTTATCTTTATCAATCGTCATATAGTACTGCACAAGAGTTTTACTTTGCGCAGTAGAGTTATAGAACGTCTATAAATTGGGGGGTAAATTTATATAATTCTTATCAATTTATAATAAAAAATCTGAAGAAAAGAGCTAAAAGTGCATTTGAAATCCCGTAGTAAATGGGCGAAAACATACTCTAAAGTTTAGGAGTGAGCGTTTTAAGTTATAGGTAACATATAGTACATCGTGTGTTTACTCACTGAGATGCGCAAGCGCAGAGTACGCGGCGGCGTCGAGCTGGTGCTGGTGCGAGTGGCGCAGCGCCGCCATGTGCGCCGGCGACGTCGGCAGCGAGGGCCGCGACTTGCCCGGCGACGGAGATCCTGCGGGGGGGGGGATTCATTGTACATATAGACAAGATTGTGACGTCATAAGTCAGGCCTATAGAGCAGAGTGGATGGTTGCACAGACGGAGATGTGGTAAAAACTAGTTTTGTTAATAAAAAAAATGGTATGTAGTTACAATCGATTGACACAATACATAACATAATAGAAATGACAAAGCTCCTCTCGACCATATTAAGTGATGACTGATTAGTCAACTTTCTGCTGATCTTCTACCGTTTTTATACCTGTTTGTCTGTATCAGTTATAGTTCATGGTGGTGTACGTACCTATGTATGCGTGGGGCGAGGTTGTGTGGTTGCTATGCGTGGGTGAATGGTTCGAGTAGGGGGGCGACAGCGACGCGCCCAGGCCGCCGCCGCCGTACGACTGTTGCAGCGTCTGACCCGTCTGGAAACAGAAAACCTTTAAGATTGCAGATGTCACACTTGAGATTGTGGACGTCACCCTTGAGATTGCAGACGTCACCCTTGAGGTTGTTGTCGTCACCCTTAACGTTGCGGACGTCACCCTGAAGGTTGCAGACATCACCCCTGAGGTTGCAGCCTTCACCCTTCACTCGTATCCAATGCCGTACCTAACTCTGGTAGTACGGTACCAGTAGGGTCCCTGGTTTTTGCATAGAAGGTACCGGGATCGAATTTCGGTATAGCCTAACATTGTGTGTTGAGCACGAATGTTTGTACACTAATCATGGATAAGTAATACTGGGATCGCCCCAGTCAGTTGTATGGTTGGTTGTGGACGTCACCCTTGAGGTTTCACCCGTCACCCTTGAGGTTGCATCTGTCTAGAGTGCTGTAAAATGTGACTATTACGATATCACTTTGATTCCATTGTTGGACATAGGTAAGTTGACTTTAGACTGAATATCCATGCACTAAACGAGGCCTACCATACAGTAGGACTATATAACGTGCTATTTAGGTGAGGTGCAGTGGCGAAGATACCATACAACCCAATTCCAACCGGCTTCCCTTTCACAAAGCTGCAGCACTAGTACAAATATTATGGTCACATTTTCTCTTTCACAAAAAAATATCCTTCGCCACTGTTTATGTGCTGACGTGACGTCACTTATTTGTAGTTGACGCGCGTGTATCTCACCTTGACGCAGTCCTCATAGCTGGGCGGCTGTTTGTGGTGAACCAGCTGCTCCATGCCGACGAACTGCGCCATCGCGTTCGAGTACAGCGACGTTGCGTCGTACGGCGACGGCAAGTCCTACAAACAAAAAAAACGGTTTAGCGGAAAAGGGAAAATCTTCCAGCCAGGAGGGTGGTATGCCTGGCGGGGCGGCCGCTATGCCCCGACGGTTATTGTCGGGATCTTGTATATATGTTACTTGCTCCGAAAACTCTTATAGCGCGATTCAGGATTGTGACGTCAATTGTCTATTGTTCTGAATGCGTCTGCAGCGCCATCTGCGTAGCTTGTGGTGCGGTCGACGTGATCGCTACAACGGTAAATAAATATCGCCAGACAAACAGCAACTGTACGGTCCCACACTAAGCAACGCTTGTATTATATAATTGATAGAACTAGGCGATATTTGGTGTAAATTCATTGTTAAGTCGAGAGTGAACAGGTACCTTCTAGGCAAGTATGCTCCACCGTAGATCTCATCGTCACTTACCATCAGGTGAGATCGAGATCAAATACTTGCCTATAATGTAATAAAAAAATAAAAAAAAACAAATGGGGGAAGAGGAACGCACCACTGACCCTCGGCTTGTAAACTTTTCCAATTATAAACAAACAAGTTTATCAATAATTAAAGAAGCCAGCAACACCGAACTCCTCTAAGATGTTAGTCGAGAAACTGTCTGTCACGAGTGTCGGGACCCCAATTAATATGCAATTCTCCGCGAAAAGATGCGAATTTAAAAAAGTATTCGACACGTGTTTCGCCTCTAAACGAGGCATCCTCAGGACGGCTGGGCTACGAATGAACGCCATTTTTTTTTGTTCTCGAATTCATAAGTGTGATAAGTGCTGTTGGTCGCAGATGACCTTAACAACTTCACCCGACGAGAAATAATTATTATTTATTAGCAATTTAAAAGCAAATATTGCGCGATTACTGCTATCACTAGGCTATTGCAAGTTACGTAATCAGGGGACCGATATATGCAGTCTGTGTAATGCTTTCCATTTCAGCTAATTACCTGTAAATTTTGCAGCGGTGACTCTACAGGGCTGAGGCTGGAGCCGAGGCTCTCAACGCTCTGCGGCACCTCCTGCGCCACTTTCTTGTTGTTTTTTTTCACGCTCGGCTTCCTACTCATCAGAAATAATATTAGTATTCACAATATTGACAATATACTAGCCAAGTGTTAGATTGTGACCAATTCCCGTTGGCTATAGGCAAGATGGTCAAAAGATAAGGGTCGTTGCTGTCTAAATTTTATCCGTGTGAGTTGCAAGTTGTGGACATACCCCCTTGCTAAAGTTGCAAGTTGAGGACGTACCACCTTGCTAAGGTTGCAAGATGAGGACGTACCGCCATGCTAAGGTTGCAAGATGAGGACGTACCGCCATGCTAAGGTTGCAAGATGATGACGTACTGCATTGCTAAGGTTGCAAGTTGAGGCCGTACCAGCTTATCTATAAGAGTTGCAAGTTAAGGGCGTACCGTCTTATTTGCGAGGGTTGTAGGTTATTGTTGTCGTAAGGTTGGTCCAGCGGGCTGTCGGGGCCCGCTTTCGCGCGCGGCTTCTTCGGCTTCCCTTTTGCCGTGCTCGAACTGATCACCGTCGGCTGGCTGATCAGTTGCGGGTGCGGGTTCGGTGACGCTGTTTGAGTAAACAATACATTGTAAATGGTCGTTTTATTAAAAGTTTTGATCGTTTGCCTGACTTCAGACAACACTCCTTTTTATTGTCAAAACTAGCTGTTACCCGCGACTTCGTCCACGTGGTATTTAACAAGAAAGTTTTTCTAAAATGAAAGTAGCCTATGTTACTCCTTGTTACATCAGCTATCTGCAATCATACAAAGATTGTCCCTACCAGGATTCGAACCCGGGACCCGCGGCGCAGAAAGCAGAGTCACTACCACTGCGCTAATCGGGCCGTCAAATATTAATAATATTGTAGCGAATGTACACTACGAACAACGAGTCGTGAACCCGCGGAAGTTAGCGCCAAGTGGCTTTTTTTTCTATGGGACTAGGCCCGCCATACACTCCCACCACTGCTACTCCTGTAAGCCAGGATCTACAATGGTGTCCAATTAAGACACCGAGATTTGACTCTCGGCGAGACCCGGGATAAAGTTAATTGTCTTGGAACCCACACGAAATTAATCGAAAGATAAAAATAGGAGGAGTTGGAAGAAAATTATCCACTTCCCTCCATTGCAAAGCGGGAGACAAAAAGATCTGGTAGACAAATGTCCACAGAAGTAAGACTCTTACAGCTCGACTAATTCCAGGTGGCCATGTGGCTGCGCAGAACATAATTTACGAGTAAATTCGTTGTTCGTAGTGTACGAGTTTTGGGGTCGAGTCACGTTCGTCCGTAGGAGAATTAAATACCCTCGAGATACCCTACACGTGACCCTGGGTGGTGCCAACTAGGTGACAACTCTACTGGTGGTAGGCTTCGGCCGTGGTTTGTCACCACCCACTGAACAAAGCCATGTCGCCAAGCGGCCTAGCCGTGTTCCGGCATGATGTTCGGTGTTGCCATTCATGGATGGCGGGTCAGATCAGCTGCGCTGCATGTGCCTAGTGAATGTAGCGTCTCGAACTACTGCCGCCTTCCTACCTGTTCACACTCACACAATATGTCAATTCGAGAGTGAACAGGTACCTTCTAGGCAAGTATGCTCCATCGTAGATCTCATCGTCACTTACTATCAGGTGAGATCGAGATCAAATACTTGCCTATTATGTAATAAAAAAAAAACGAGTATCTAATGTAGTGTGAGGACGTACGCATGAGGTGGTGGTGCTGCGCCATGGGGCGGGGGCAGTGCTCGTCCAGCAGCCGCACGATGTCGTCGTGCATGCGCTCCTGCGCCACGTCGCGCGGCAGCCGGTCCATGTGGTCGGTGATCTCGCGGTTCGCCATCGCGTCCAGCAGCGCCCGGCACGCGCCGTACGAGCCCTCCCGAGCGCCCAGGAACAGCGGCGTTTCGTCCTGCGACAAGTGGTATTATGTTCTAAATTCACAGATACAAGAACTCGTTGCCATGATTGAAGATAATATTCGGCTAAATTAGAAGAGCTCGTTGCCTTTATCCGAAGCATGCTCATAGTCCTGTCATTGTAATATGGTAGGTTAATACGAGATTAATATTTTTTTTTATCTGTTGCAGAAAGTAATGTGTTTTAACTAAACCTGTGACGTGTTATAACCAATGTCTATGAATTTGACCGTATAGCTTTTCGTAACTATTAGTCTTCATTTTTGTGCAAAAACATGGATTATTTTATTTCAAATCATAAAATAAAATAATGTTTTTTTATTCGGTCTCGTGATCAAAAACGCTCTGGATTGTTGGTTGATGCGTTGTGACGTCACACCGTCGTATTCAGTGTCAGGTTGTCACATACTAGTTTGGTAATATTTGGGATTTTAATGTGTTTTCAGGGATTTTTTTATCACAGCGGTCACGTGACCCGGAGGCCGCGTGTTGGCTGTATTTTTATTTATTTGAATTTTATGGAATTTACAATGACAGAACAATATTGTTAGCATCATATTAAACTCATGAACAATTTAAGATAGTTTTCCGAACGCAGTGTATTAGCCTATAGCCAGGGGTTCCCAAACTTATTTTGTCTACTGCCCATATTGAGAATGAATTATTATTTAGCGCCCCCATTTTTTCACCTACTTAAAAGCCACTATAACTTCAAATTAAATTATTGTAAGCCTCTACACAACGCTTGCATTTTTTTCTGGGTCTTCTACCGCCCCCCTTTAGGCCTGCAGCGCCCACAAGGGGGCGTTATCGCTCGCTTTGGCGAAAGGCTGCTATAGGCAGATCAGACGAACCTTATCGTCCTGCGCGTCTCTGTTGGCTCCGTGCGCCAGCAAAACATTGACAGCGTCGATGTTGTTCACCGCCGCCGCCCAGTGCAGCGCGGTCTTGCCGCTGTTGTCAGCGGCGTTGATGTCTGCGTCAGCGTTGATCAGATCCTCCACCATGCCCTCGATAGCTAGCCTGGAGAGCAATGGAATTATAAGCTCTACCCCTAGTATGTGTTTTGTACGTATTTACATACCGATTGTAATACTGTTTTAAAATGCATAATTATAAATGCTTTTTCCCTATAAAGACTATATAGACTACAAAGTCCATCATATTACTCTTAATACAACTTGGGTTCTTCTCTTGTTCTGTATTCATCTACATTCATACTCGTAATTATTATTGTTACTGTATTTTTCATTCCAAACTCAAAACCATTCCAACCTTTTTGTTTTAACCTAAAGTTGAACTGCGAGGTTGTCAATTTTCAAGAATTACTCGACACTGGCAAAAATGGCACTATTTTGTAGCTATTGCCAACCTTAAAAGCCGAAGAAGAAGAAGCCTAATAGGAAACTTGGTCATCTTGGAAGACACATTATTTTTATAATCAAATCTGCGATATGGAGTTCTTGTGTCTCCGTATAATATTTACCTAGCAGCCAAGATTAGTGGTGTGGTTCCGTCATGCATCCTCGCGTTCAAGTTGGTGGCTCTGTTCCTCAGCAGTATCTGGAAGACGCCCATAGCGTCGGCCGCCACGGCCGCGTGCAGCGGCGTCCGGCCCGTGTTGTCTTGCGAGTTCGCGTCGGCGCCGGCGTCCAGGAGGCGTTTCGCTGCGTCCGCGCGGGCGTACCTGTGAGGGAGAGAGATGGAGAATAGAGAATAGAGATAGAGAAATTAGGGTGGTGAAACAAACTATCTGTATATTCCCCCCGAATATATGGATGTTTTATAACTTCATCAAGCGTCATAGAGTACTGCGCACACGAGTTTTGCTTTGCGCAGTATCATATGACGTTTGATAAAGTTATAGAACGTCTATAAATTCGAGGGTAAATGTTTCTTTGTTTGCCCCGTATGCACTGCTATTAGGGATGAGATATACCTGCAAAATTCAATACCACGGCTTCCAAGTATATGAGTATGTAGAAATACCAGGACCAGAAGGACTTTAAGGACAGGACAGTAAGACCAGGTTTTCCACCTGGTCTTAAAATACTTGAAAGTGTTTGGCAGCTTTCAACCCGACCGACTCAGTCGCACGTGCCGAAAGCACAACACTGATTTCGGTACGTGAACTCGATCAACTTCGGAATACTTCGGGCACGGCTACCGAGTCCTGAACCAGCAACCGGCGCAAGCCTGTTTCGGTCTACCCTGGTGTGGGCGGGAAATACTCGCAAGTGCGAAAGTACTTGCTAGTCGCGCGCGAAGCCGGCTTCGAGGGCTGAAAATACTTGCACTGGAAATCGATCCCTACGCACATATAAATAAAGAGCACAATCGAAAGGAGTTGGGTTGAAGAGTTGAAATCAAGAACAATTGAGTGCTCCACTAACATAAATATTGCATCTTCTTTTTTTTATTACATTATAGGCAAGTATTTGTTCTCTATCTCACCTGATGGTAAGTGACGATGAGATCTACGATGGAACATACTTGCCTAGAAGGTACCTGCTCAATCTCGACTTGAAAACACCCAGATTGAAGTCAACGGGGAACAAAGACGCCGGTAGCGTGTTCCATTCCTTGGCAGTCTAGCATATCTATCGACTCACCTAGCAGCTAAGTGCAAGCTGGTCTCCCCAGTCTTGTCCATGGCCGCGTTGAGCTGCGCGCCCTGCGCCACCAGCTCGGAGATGATGTGCGCGGTCTGCTCGTCCTCCGCGTCCGAGCCCGCGTCCAGCCCGCCGCCGCGCACCGCCGCCACCATCAGCGGGGTCATGCCGAGCGGACCGCGGGCGTCCACGTCTATGTGGTCGTGCTGCGGGCGAGATCAGGGTTAGAAAATGTTTTGGTACGAGAACATAAAAAATAGCAGAATATCCTGATGAATCATGCAACCTCATGACACTCAAGGAGTATGTCTCATCTCGTCAGATGTAAACGCAGGCTAGTCCGACCACTGTCATCTTTCATTCACCTCGCTGGCAGCCCAGCTGTTTATGTATCTTCGCCTATGTTGACTGATCAAGTCTAGTAAGATAGATCAGAAACTAGGACGAGCTGATGGACGGAACCGATCCCATCAAACATTGGAACCATTCAATTATGGAGGTTTATTTTTAATCTAGTACAAAATCAAATACTCACGATGGCAGGCGGCGTCATCATACTCGGCGGTACTCTTATATCGGCAGCATCTAAATGTTGCTGCGTCCAAACCCTCGAATCATGTGCCGCTTCCTCGTAATCCGTGATCGCCGTGTGGTCCGATGCGTACCCGCCCGGAGCCCCGTTTGCGTCCCCGGGACCACGAGCCCTCTTGGCCCTGGGAGGCGCTACCCCATCGTCATCCTCATCCGACCAGTGATGGGGAGGTCCCATATGCCCCCCGTTGATATCTACATCAATACAACCAATGGAGCCTTTGTTCAAATTCCTCATTTCCTGACCATCAGGCCCGCGGCGACGGGAACGACGCCTTGTGGAAGAGTTGTTACGCATGAAACCTTCAGGGAACCATGTGATGCCGGCTGCACGTTTCCTCTGAGCAGTAACTAATACTCCAATCAGTAAGCCAGCCAGGAGTACCAATATTACGCCGATAAAAACGTATTTGGAGTTGGTAGGTCCGTCCGGGGTTTCCGGGGAGTTCACCCCTTTCACTTGAAAGATTGGGAAGTCAGGGGACAAGGAGTGCTTGGATGCCGTCGCCGCTAAGAAGTCGGCTGCCTCTCTCGCCGAGAAGAAGCACTCCGACCCTGCTGTGGTCGTACATTTTCGATTATCGATCTCTAAGTAGACTTGGACTCCTGACTGCCCTCGCTCTGTGAAGACAATGTTATGCTTCTTTCCAAACTCGGTATCTTGTAATCCAACATCCGTCGAACCTTTCCATGGGAACACCATATCATTTCCCAAATGGTCTTTCTTGATCACAACAGTGGTACGGAGCTGATGGCCCAAGTCTCGTAGAAAAGCGACTGAATTCTCCTTGAAAGTTCTCATGTCCATTAGCAATGTGACAGACATAACACCTTCGGCTAAGTGTGGTGGTTCGTTTTCGCAGTCCAAGCCGTCCCAGTTGCACTCAGCGTTGTTGCAGCCGTAGTCGCAATGACCGTTGGCGTAGTGCTTCTGACAATACGCATCGTATATCGGATTGCAGCGTTGTAAAGACTTCTCACAATCCCTCCCATCGAACAAACAAGCCTGGGTATTACACACCTCATTGCATTCACCATCTTTGAAAACTTCCCAACACTTAATCGGCGCCGTGCAGTTGGCCCAAGGGTTGATACCCAAAGAACAATCATTGCCATCGAATTCGCAAGCGTATGTGTTACATTCTTCGTCGCAGTGGTAGTCTCCTTGCTTCTCCTTACAGCCCATCTTTACACATTGTTCTCTTTGGAAAGCCAGATCTAACTCCTGGAGAGTTAAACTTGGGTTCTTACTATTAAAGCCACCGTTCACAGGACTCCCGTAGCCTCCTCTAGAGTGAGGATCGTGGATATCGCAATTCTTTCCAGTCCATTGTCTAGGGCAGTAGCACAGATAGTCACCAGGTTTGTCAATACATCTTGCTTCAGGGTGCTTGCAAGGATTGCTGAGGCATTCGTTCATTGAGTCAATCTCGCAATTGATTCCTGACAACCCTGACGGACAGTCGCATACATAGCCTCCAATTTCGGACGTTCGGCAGTACCCCCCATTTTGGCATGGATTAGAATCGCAAGCGTATCCTGAATATTCACAGTTTTTGCCGTAGAAACCGTCGTTGCAAAGGCACTCGTGTCCTCCTTGGACTGCGGTACAAATTCCGCCACTTTGGCATGGGGAGTTTGCGCAGAAATTCACTTTGGCATCGCAATGTCTTCCCATATACCCCGGTTTGCAGTTACAATGGTAATCGTTGACTAGTTGCACGCAATCCTGTGTGCCGGGTGTCGAACAGGGGTCTGAGAGACATTCGTTGATATCACCCTCACATCTGGGCCCAACGAAACCAGGTGGACACTTGCACTCAAACCCACCAACTTTGTCGATACAAGTACCATTATTATGACACGCATCTTGCTTACAATCGTTGACATTGATTTCACAGATCTTCCCTAAAGTGCCAAAAGGACAGGAACATGAGAAGTTGTTTATTAGATCATGACATGTTCCTCCATTTTGACAAGGGTTGGGTAAGCAATCGTTCACGTTTAATTCGCAATTTTGTCCTTGGAAACCTTTGGCGCATTGGCACTGGTACGTCCCTACGAGGTCTTTGCACACTGCTCCGTTCTGACAGGGAGCTGAGTCGCATTCGTTGATCTCTTTCTGGCAGTACGAGCCTGTATATCCGTCGAGACAGTGACAGCGGTGGGAGTTACCGATGTCTTCGCATGATCCATTGTTGCAGAGCTGTTTTAGTTTCACACCTGAGGAAGACAAACATTATTTATCTCTTTCTATCACATTGAAATACTGTTTAAATATTTATAAATGGTATATCTTACCTTTTCTAATGGAAGCGTCTTTACATGACACCATTTCAACATCGCAGAGCTTGCCGGACCAGCCCGGGGCACATGTGCAGGTGTACTGCGGGCCCTTCTGCGAGCAGGTCGCTCCGTTGTCGCATGGGTTCGCCTCGCACCTATGATAATAGTATTGTATTATTTATACTTATAATATAAAAAAAATATTTTTAGATTTATCTAGTCTTTGGATTGACTACCGTCTCGTGAGTGGAGTTGTTTGAGCGTAGGTTGATCGTCTCAATGCAACAAATGAGTTCAATTTTCATTTCGTAATTTATCCCATTCTGAGTGTTATAGGATTCGCCTACAGCCCATTTTACAGTACCCATAGTTCAAGTGTTGCTTAGTCAGCTACCATACAGTTAATCTGTTTGTATGGTACGTGATGTTAAAATTTGATATATACCCAACTAATATCGACAGAAAGGCAAATAAATTCCTAGCAAAATATTTTTCAATAGTGAACTCTCTAATCATTTAGAATCGCAACGGAGAATCCGTGGGTAGAAAAAGGTTCCTACTAAAGAAATGTACAATTGCAGGTATGTTGGCGACTGGTTAAATATGTTACAAGCTACACACCACTCCACGAACGCCTCGCAATGTTTCCCGGTGTACCCGTAGGGGCAGTGGCACGTGTAGTATGTGATGTGGTCGTGGCAGGTGGCGCTGTTGTCGCACGGCGAGCTGTCACACATGTTGATACGGAACTGGCAATTGGAGCCCGTGTACCTGCACCAAAACAGAATCAGAATCAGCATATTTCTTATTCATTAACTACAGTACTTATGAATCGTCAAAATAGTTACTAAATCCTAATCTGCAACTTTACCACCCGTTCGTTATTCATGTAAACCATTAAGTACAGTACTTATCGTCAAAATAGTTACAAAGTGCTAAGCTGCAGCTATACCACCCGTTCGGAATGACGTTCCTATGGAGACGAACGGGCAAGAAACTCCATGGTTGCTAAATACTTGTCACTGGCAAAATACCCATTTGTGCGTGAGGAAATATTTAATTTTATTCCATTGTATTTCATCGTACTTCATTTTGTAAAGAGAGAGAAATTCAATTTTGAGAATCCCAGTAAACATAATTTACTGATCATTGAGCTGAAGATATAGGATTCAATCCTTGACATGTTAGGGATATATATTTTTTTTTACATTATAGGCAAGTAATTGATCTCGATCCCACCTGATGGTAAGTGAGGATGAGATCTACGATGGAGCATACTTGCCTAGGTAGGAAGACGGCAGTAGATAGAGACGCTACATTCACTAGGCACATGCAGCGCAACTGATCTGACCCGCCATCCATGAATGAATTTTGACTTAATTGAGATATATATCTATACATCTATATACAAACTAGCTGTTACCCGCGATTTCGTCCGCGTGGAAAAAAAACTAAAATAAAGAAGCCTAAGTTACTCCTTGTTACATCAGCCATCTGCCAGTGAAAGTCCCGTCAAAATTGGTCCAGCCATTTCAGTGTAGCCGAAACAAACAGGCAGACTAAATTTTGGAACCGAACATTTTTCTAATGGGTCATCTGGGTATCTGTGAAAGTAGCTTACCCAGGCGGGCAGGAGCAGTTGTAGGAGTTGATGCCGTCGATGCAGGAGCCTCCATTCATGCAGCTGGACTCGGTGCAGTCTTCATCGTTGGTCTGACAGTTGATGCCGGAGAAGCCGAGCGGGCACGTGCATGTGTAGGATGCCACGTACTGAAACGAAGGTTATAATTACTCCTTCAAAGTTAGACCATAAGGCACGAGCTTCCCCTCAAAGCGAGGGGGGTTGCGGCTATAGTACGCCATGTCCGCTCAAAGCTTATTGAGGGAACTACACACACACACAAACAAATGTTAATTTTCTCTCTGATGTACCGCTTTCCTCATAATGTTGACTGTTCAGCAAGAATTTATGGGATTATAAGATTCACAAATAAATAAAAAAAATGTTAATCTAGCTTATTATAAGAAATATATGGAACGTAAAGAAGTTTTATAGGTTCTTTTTAAAAAAAAAAATACACTTGAATTTGAATTACCAAGTATGGAGGAGGATCTATTGCATGTTTCTATTGTAATTGCTATGTACCTGATTGCAAGTAGCGCCGTTCATGCACGGTCTGGATTGGCACTCGTCGATGTCTACTTCGCAGTGCTTGCCCGCGAATCCGCTTGCGCACACGCAGTTATAGTCACCAATACTGTCCAAGCACGTCGCGCCGTTCTGGCATGGAACTGTCGTTGAAAAGGAACATATAAATTTCATAATAAGCATACAAACATACATTATTTGTGTAGTATTATCGTAAGTTAGGGCTGAAATTCAAAGTGGCATCTACTTTTAATACCTGGAAATTTATTTCAAGAAATCTATTGGCGGAGTCCTACTTCTAGCAACCGATAACCGGTTTTTACGGTTTTAAACACTGCTAGTAATACTTACACGAAGCGCAATCGTCTGTGTTAATAGCGCAATCTTTCCCCTCGTAGCCTCTAGCGCACAAGCACGCATAGGACCCCTCGGTGTTGATGCAAGTGGCCTCATTATGGCACGGGGCTGTCACTGCGCATTCGTCCACGTCTCGTTCACACAACGCCCCAGTCCATCCCACTGGACATTGGCACGTGAATTCCGCGTATGAGGCTTCGGCGATGCAGCGCCCACTATGGCGGCATCTGGTGGGGAGAAGTAGTAACTTTATTAGTTAGTAATTTAGAGGTTTAGGTAACACGAGGTGCTATTTGAGTGCCAGCCTGTACGAGCCTTTAACTCAATACACCATGCTTATCCTAATAAAAAAACGATCTTGTTTCCGATTGGCTCAATTAATTGGCTACGGATCGTACGAGTGAACGATGCGATTTCATCGCGAGACGATATCGCATCGATTACTCATACGATCGTTAGCGAATTAGGACGACGCCAGAGACAAAGTAGGTACCTACTATCAAGCGAGAACTTCTCTCGTTAACAAGATTCAGATGTAAATATTTAGAGCGAGAAGTGGATTGCCTAAAAATAAGAGTTCGTAGTACACCCCCAGTGACTAGGTATAATACTGACTGGTTCGGCGTGCAGGGGTCGAGGGTGTTCTCGCAGTTCCGTCCGGAGTGCGGCGGTGCGCACACGCAGCGGTAGCCGTTCACGAGATCGATGCACGAGCCGCCGTGCAGGCACGGGTTGCCAGCGCAGTCGTCTATATTCGTCTCGCAGTTCACGCCTGGACGATAAGAAATATAGATTAGGTGAGTGTTCACACCCGAAACATACACTTTGTAATAATAAGACCATAAATTTCCCACTGTTGTGAACGGGCCTCCCCTCAATCCTAGTCACCATGCGTAAGGGATAAGAAAAAAAGTATGAAGATGCTGCAAATAGAGAGTAAGTTTTCATGTGCAGTAGATAGTGAGTCAGGTTTTAGGTGCCGTAGATAGTGAATTAGTTTCATGTGTTGCAGATACTGAGTCAACTAGTGTTCCAATATTATAGACTAGCTGCGCCCCGCGGTGTTACCCGCGATTAAAAAGTATGTCCTTTTTACCGGGATAAAAAGTAGCCTATGTGCTATTTCAGACTATAATCTATCTCTGTGCCAAATACCATCCAGATCCGTTCAGCCGTTCTGGCGTGATTGAGTAACAAACATTCATCCATCCAAACTTTCACATTTATAATATTAGTGTGATAGTGAGTTGATTTTCAAGTATAAATTAAGTGCTGTAGATAATGAGCTAGTTTTCAAATGCTGTAGATAGTGAGTTAGTTTTCAAATGCTGTAGATAGTGCATTGATTATCAAGTGCCGTAGATATTAAATAAGTTTTTAAGTGGTGTACTTACCAGTGAATCCGAGCACACAGTCGCATTTGTAAGCGTTGAGTCTGTCGTGGCAGGTGCCGCCGTGTTGGCACGGGTTCGAACTGCACTCGTCAATATCCCGCTCACATCTTTGCCCTGAAAGATAGTTCTTTCATGAGATTCACAGCACATTACCTATCATGAAATACCAATCATTCGGGCCGATAATAATACAAGCATGGGATATATTCTATCATGGATATTGTAGAGAGTATTTCTAAAGATCGAATGTTATAAATAAACAAAGCCAAACTAACACATTAGGATCTAAGCAAAACTTTTATTATGGGTAACCTAGAATTGACTAAAGGCAATCCTAGTACTAATCAGACTAAGGCAAACTATGAAATGATTATTTCAGATGTTTAGTCAGTCGGGAATCGAACTCGATCGGATTAGATTCAAACCACAAATCCAAGCTGTAGTCGTAACACATAAATTGTCAAGTACTGTAGATAGTGAATAACTTTTCAAGTGCGGTAGATAGTGAATAACTTTTTAAGTGCGGTAGATAGTGAATAACTTTTTAAATGCTGTAGATACGTGCCGTCGTCAAATGAATAATGGGAAAGAAATATTAATTAAAGAAGAGAGCTCCATAGGTTAATGTTACCTCCATATCCCGGCAGACAATGGCATATAAACTGGTTCACACCATCTTCGCAGGAGCCACCGTTGATGCAAGGATTCGAAGCACACTCATTCACATCCGAGAGACATCTATAAACAGGGCAAATTATTAATATTTCATTCGAATCTTTATCGCGTGTTGAATGGTGCTATTGGGTACTTGGACGTCTCTCAATACAAGACAACTGCCTATGGTTTTTTTGCAGTGTGTCTCTTTATTCAAATATTAAACCTGCTGATCCAAATACTGGTTCGGGATTTATAATCGTTTCAGTATCATCACGTTGTAAACATTGGCGGTCGGGCAGCTGACCAAAATTTATATACATTTAGTTTGTTGTAATTGATAAACATGGTTGACCTAAATTATATTTCTCACATAATAATAAACACTTCGATCCGATTTGGTGTCACACACCCAATACTGACACCCTGATATATCCTATAGGGCGTTCACACCGAACCCAATATGATCCAATTTGGTGTCACACGCCCAATATTACTACCCTGCTATATCCTATAGAGCATTCACACTGGAACCAATGTGATCTATATGATCCAATATGGTGTCTCACGCTGAATATTACCACCCTGCTATATCCTATAGAGCATTCACACCGGAACCAATGTGATCCATATGATTAAATTTGGTGTCTCACGCCCAATGTTAGCAGCCCGCTATCCTGCCGTTCATACCTAGCGTCATAATATCCTCTAGGGCATTCACACCGGAATCCGTTGATCCTGTCCACGCACTTGCCGCCGTTGGCGCACGGGTTCGACAGACATTCGTTGATGTTCGTCTCGCAGTGTTGGCCGGTGAAGCCGGGGATGCACTCACAGGTGTACCTGGACCACAGAATTAGTGTCAATAACTAATGGTTGGTGGTGCCGCCCTCGTATGGGTACGAACCCCACTCTGACCAATAGGCTATTGACGTGAGCTCGCATTTTAGCTAGCGACAAGCATTTTAGCTAACGAGGCTAAAAGCCTGATGATGTTAGTAAGATGCCACCCTTAGCGACGTTATTTGAGTAAACTCACACGTCGGCCATATCCCGCGAAACCAGGGCCCCAAGTCTGCTAACACAATCGATTCATAATCGAACAGGAACCGCATCGTAACTGTAACTTTGGACAGTTATCCCATACAATGTCTGCCAAAAGTGACATTTACGATGCGGCGTGCTTTTTAATGGCATTGTAAATGGGCGAGTCCAAATGTAAATTTGATGGTAAAGTAGCAGTAGACCTAAGAGCGTGCACTGATAAAGATTCGACAAAGCGCAGTAAAGAAAATAATAAAATAAAATGGCATAATTAAGTAAATTTATAAATAACTTACTCGAAATAATAATGATTGCTGCATGTAAAGAAAATAAATATAAATTAGGTAATAAGCAAGAAATGGTAATAAAGCAAATAAATTGAACTCAGTAACTACTGATCCCGATCCGGCTTTTATAAGTAACTAGCGTAACTAGCTAGTTAGTTATAAGTTGAGCACATCGTAACTAACTAGTTACGATGTGCTCAACTTATAAAGAGCGGATCAATTACACAAGCTCGCTAAGCTAGCTGGGACAAGGCATGCCACGAAAGTTGATAGTGAGACAAACTACTTTTTTTTTATATGCAAAAAACAAATCGCCTTCTTTCTTGTTAATAGGCATATTGCTAGCATTCCGGTAGTTAGCCCCTCCAACTAACCAACGCTTGAGCTAGGAGTCGGCTCACGTCAATAATTTACTGGCCAGGTGGACGTCGAACCTAGAATCTCTCAGATATGGGGTCGATCCCATTGACAACCAGACTAATAGCTATAACATTAGAGCTGCAATTCATCAGTTCATTGTGGACTAGCAGAACAGATTTACAAATCATTCCGTGAACATAAGAATCATACCTGTTAATGCCATCAATGCAGGTGGCACCGTTTCTGCAAGGGTTGGAGTAACACTCGTTGACGTTAATCTCGCAGTTGCGGCCTGAAGTGCCGGGCTTGCAGCGACACTGGTACCCGCCTATAAGGTCCTCGCAATGGCCTAGAAACAACGAACATTATCCCACTAATATTATAAATGCGAACTTTTGGATGGATGCATGGGTGGATGTTTGTTACTCAATCACCCCAGAACGGCTGAAGAGATCTGGATGAAATTTGGCACAGAGGTAGATTATAGTCTGGAATAGCATAGGCTACTTTTTATCCCGGTAAAATGTATATGGTTCCAAGGGATAGATTTGTTTTAATATTTCATAGAGCAAAGGATCGACATGATTTTTTGCATAGGTAGTGGTAGTATAGGGGTCAGAAAATGACATAGGCTAATTATTTTCCCGGCACATGGAATAGACATACTTTTTAATCGCGGGTAACACCGCGGGGCGCAGCTAGTAGGACATTATAGTATATATTTATCTCACCTCCGAACTGGCAGGGGTTGGATTCGCACTCATTAATCTGGGTCTGGCAGACCCTGCCGGTGTATCCGGGGTGGCAGTTGCAGGTGAAGCTGTTATCCCCGTCGATACACTCCCCGCGGTGGCAGGGAGCTGAGAGACAGTCGTTGATGTTCGTCTCGCATGACATACCTGCAGGGTGTAACAGAGATAGTGCTTTGAAAAGAGTAAGACGTATCATGGGTACATTGCTTCTTTTACACTGCTTGCCGATGATATCATCATTAGCTCCTCATACAGAATGATTCTGAAAGGGTATACTGAACCTTGAACCTGCACTCTTTAGCGCATTTGTAGTCATTATGTAAAATCAGAATTTCGACTCACTCGGCAATTCGCCTCTTTTTTTTTGTTTATTTGGCATCACCATAGGTATTTTGCCAGTGTCAAGTAATATAAATTATTTCAGTTTTTGAGCATATGCACAGGCCCAAAGGTTAGGCCCAAGTAAAATACCCCCCATCCCTCAATCAGTAAAGTGATGGATACTTTATTGAAAGATTTTTTGTGAGAAACTGAAAAGCCAAGTTTCGTCACTCTGTTTAAATTACCTACAGTCGTGCACTTTACCGAGCCCATAATGGTTAATATTCCACTTATATATCACTCACTATAACTCGCAGGAACACTAGTTTTAGAAATTAAATCATAACTGACGCCATTACTTTTCAGTTTCCCGCCAAAAAGTCCAATTAGTCTCTTGAACTAGCTAAATCATAATGAGCAAAGATGCCGTCTCTGGACGTGCATAGCCACCATCTATGCTCAACGTAGGTGATGAGACCTGTACTCACCGGTGTAACCAGGCTGGCATTCGCAAGTATAGCCGGCGATGGAGTCGTGACACGTACCACCGTTGCGGCATGGGCCTGACGCACAGTCGTCTATGTTGACCTGACAACGGGCCCCGGTGAACCTAGCAACATGAAAAACAAATCGTAATTAACATTCAAATGTAATAGAAAGTCTTAATTAGATTTCTTGAGTGAGGAGTATGGTGAGTATATATTTCTTGTTACACATCTCAGTCGTTCATTTTGCTCCAGCAACGTCTATTCCATATTCAAAACTATATTCAAGACATACCCCCATATATAGACGTTTTATAACTTTATCAAACGTCACATAGGGGGGGGGGGGGGGGTTATGAGGCCTCGTCTACGGATAAGACCTGCATGGAATCTCCTACATTTGTTATTAAAAAAAAAACATTACACTTGACGTTGGCAAAATACGTATAGCACCCGGCCGTAAATATTGCACGTCGACCTTTAGAAAGGGACTATTGGCTGGAGGCAAGAGTGAAAGAGATGACGCTCTACAAAGCCGATTTTTTTTCTATTGCGGATGTGCAATATTTATGGTCGGATATTGTACCCAAAGGTAGGTGAGGCCATTTAAAAAAAAATACGGAATGATGACGTACCCAACGACACAGGTGCACCTAAAAGCGTTGATCATGTCGTGGCACACGCCTCCGTTGAGGCAGGGGTTGTTGGCGCACTCGTCGATCTCCACCTCGCATTGGGTGCCAGTAAAACCTGAGCAAGACAGAAAAAAAAAACTTAGCTCACTTAAAACTTATAATTACGCGAATACTACACATTGAAATAAAACTAATTGTAACGAATTGTATAGCGTTTATATTATGTTGTTTCTCTCCCGACGACATCCTCAGGGCGGCTGGGCTATGAATAAGCCTAGCCGTCCTGAGGATGCCACGTTTAGAGGCATGACAAGAGTCGAATACTTTTTTAGATTCGCTTCGTTTCGTGGAGAGTTGCATTTTATTGGGGCCCCGTCACTCGTGATATAAAGTTTCTCGACTAACATCATAGAGGAGTTTGGTGTTGCTGGCTTCTTTAATCATCGATCAAACTTGTTGGTTTATAATTGGAAAAGTTGACAAGCCGAGGGTCATGGTGGGTTCCTCTTCCCCCATTCGTTTTACAATGGATTTCCGTCAAGTTCTATCAATGATAAGGACTATTGTTTTTTTGTAAAAAACATTTTTATTTGACATATCAAAATTATGACTTCACATAACAATTACAAAAGCGCTAAAGAAGCCCGGGTTCTAAGCTTAGTATACCCTTCCTGAACCATCCTGTATATAAAATCCAAGTAAAATGTTACAAGCAACAGAGCGAGCAAGAATGACCGTAAATGCTTGAACATGACAGCGTTATTTATCACCACTGAACTATGTGACTAAACACGATAATTTACTTTGCAGCCTCTCGCTCGCAATGGTCAATATGTTTGTGATGTTAAGCTTAACTTAAACTTACAATCCTCTTAAACTAAACACGTTAAAATAACTCAAGGATATGTATTCGTTAAGATATATATTCGTAGGGTAAACCTCTATAAGTAGGTATTTAAATAATCCCCCATCCAACAAACAAAGCGCATATTTCCATACCTTCCGCATAAAGAAATCGGTACAAGCTTACAATTGTCTACATCTGACTGAATTCGAATAGAAATATCATTGAAATGGGCTCAGAATGAATCGCATTATGGTGAACCAACTGATTTTATGTCTGCCACGGGAGACCCGTCTCCGTCCAAGAATGCTAATTGACGTCAACGGTCCAGGCCCATCAGAACCATACCATAATATGAAACCATTGCAATTTCAACCTTAGCTGATGCCACGGTAACATAAAATTGAATGTCCATAATTTTCTTCGAAGCGAATCTTTGTAATTTAATTCAGTCAAATGAAAGTGAAATTTAATACAAGGTCCCAAGGTTCAAGTTAGAATATCTTGGTATTGAAACGCTTAAGGCAGGACGATCTAGCTGTACCCTTTTAGAGATACAAATGTTGTTCTACGGTTAATTGACCCTTATATGTAAGAGTTAAAGTTAATTTTCGTTCGTCCATAACATGGGAATTACTTCTTAAGAAAAACATTATCCATTCCAATTTGGAATGTGGTTTGCATAAGCAAAAATCTAATATTATTTTCTCTGGAAAGTTCTTATTCCTATAGACATAAAGCTGAAATCGCTCACATTTAGCGTTGTTCGTACTTTAATCGACCCTTTAATGGCCTTTTAAGTAGGTAAATTAATTACCGTTTATTGTAACTTATAATATATAAATATTAACCTGGGCCCACACCTATCACAAGCTTTAGCTTAGTTAGATGAAAGAAAAAATAAAAAAATAATCCAAAGACAATATAATGTTTCATTACGCAAGCGTACTTATGTTTTTACAGTCGACATGGCCTATTGAACGTTTATGGTACGAAAACGGTGCTAGGGGTGGGGATGCCCCGCCCTGGTGCGCGGGCGCATGTCTAAGAATGGCGCCCAAGTGAAGAGAGAACGCGATTCAAATTTCGATTTTATATTACACGCTTTTGATCGCTGTGTCTCGTAGGTAGTCCTATTATTTGGGTCCTGCACACCAGGCAACGAATTGTAAAATAAAATAAATAATAAAAAAAAACAATTAATTCTTACGCCCAAATACCTTTAGCTAACATCTATAACCAACAACTTTTGTTCTACGAATGTTTAAAGTTAAGAGGTTTCCTTTATGCTATCACATACTCACTAGCTCTGAATTTTAATCACTGTGGCGGCTTGGTGAACATAGGTTTTATGAACGAATATATTATTTGTATCTAAGCAAGGTGATAAGGGCAATCTCACAAAGTTAAACGCCAAGAGTGCTCTGTAAAAGCCCGACTTATTTCTTTACGCCAGGCTCTACATTGTCACGATTTCGGATCACAAGCCACAATGGGAATGTCCAGCGCATGCTAATGTGGACTTTATGCGCATATATGAATGTTTAATGCGAGCCGCGTATATGTGACCAGCTGGTGGTGGATGCCTTAAATATTATGAGTTGGTCTATCGGCATTTTGGGAAGTACGTGGTCGATAAGTTTTAAATTCCTTCGGAACGAATCACCTCGGTCACAATTTGCTTCTAAAGGCTTTCTCGAATGGACCTCAGGTAATCGCTTCTATAGCAGCACTGAGAAGCATACGAGATGCCTTCAAAACTCGAACTAGGTCCTTACTAGTAGTAAGGACCTAGTTCGAGTTTTGACAGCTAACGAAAGTGGCGCCTAATTTCAAAATTGTGTTCCAAAATTCATGCTTCTAAAATAATAATTTCAACGGAAATTATTTCAAATAAAGAACGTAATAACGGTCACTGTTTTTTCTTTTAATTATAAGGAGCAAAGACCTTAGGGCTTGTTGGTCTATAAAAAAATGTTATGTCGTCATACATGGCGCTGGCATGCCCTTATGTGTACTCGCGTGACGAGTCAGCGGTCGTTCGAGCGTCACCCGCTGCGGTCGAAACCAGATGCGATAGCTAGTGTATGGAGTTATGTGTACATTATTACATATCGTTACCACAAGTTTTTTTTATTTACATGACAATTATGACGACAACCGCTGGCCGCGCATGTGAACTTTATCTCTTCGTCATTTGCCCTGGGCCCCAATTCTGGTACCACAATCGATTCATAATCGAACAGCAATCGCATAGTAACTATCACTTTTGACAGATATTGTTTTGGGGACACAATTAAAAGTAAATACCTTTCAGGTGATCGAATCTTTTCATACACTTCATCGTAGCAGTCCTGCAACTATACTAATAACATTCGACCAGTCGATTGGTATTGGAATACATTTAAAACGCATACTAAGGGCTATCTATCGGCTAAGGGCTCTGCCACAGATCACGAGAGATATGCCGTGCGGTTCAAAATGTATGGAAACTCGCTGTCTCCGTTTTGTTCCCCACCACTCGCCACAAAACACATGCAATTACATAAAACCAACCAATACGAAGTCACACACGCGTGCCAATAATTCGGTGCGTGCTGCGTCGTCGCCGCATACAGCGGCCGTACCACGCGACGCACCAGTTTATTCAAAGTATCGTTAGACGATCTATCCATTGCCTCGTACATTCACTCAGTAGCGAACATAGGTGGTACTTAAAGAGCCATGTATTTTGTACAAAAATAAAAAAGTCGTTGTGCTACATGAAAACTAAAATAACATAATAAAGGCATTAAATATTTTTTGATTTGTTGTTTTTAATGATTTTAAAGACGAATAAATAAAATACTTAATACTGGCTGGTGAAATGAGATTCCATATTTCGCGTAGTTCACTTTGCTGCTAGTATTTTTGCACACAACCACGGAATAACACGGCATTTTAAAAAAAAGTTAGAGCTCCGATACCGACGTGCAGTTGCAGTCGACTGACGGCGAAAACTCTATGTTAGCGTAATTTTGGCTAAAGGTGAGCGCAAGCCCACCGCTTTCATAACATATCTCCTCTAATATATCTGTGGGCTCTGCCCTACTGATGCGTGGCTGCGTTCGCGCAATTGCATTGGTGACATGTCCCAACAAGTTCTGAGCACTTGACAGTGGTATTTTTAGATTTAAGTGGTATTTGGTTGTAGAGAGGTGCGCATTCTATATAGGTTTTATTTTTTAAATCTACAACTACAATGATAACTTATACTAAAGCCTATGATTTAATTGAGTACCTTAGAAGGAGATTGTGAGTTAAAATATTTTACACTATTTTTGTTACACCTTTTTTTTTTTATACATTTATAGGCAAGTATTTGATCTCGATCTCACCTGATGTTAAGTGACGATGAGATCTACGATGGAGCATACTAATCATCAATTACTGATTTAATATTTCAAATCAGTTGGGCTGTTTTAGGTTTTGCGTTATTCCACAGACACACTGTATATCAAAACAAGAAACTACCACTGTGCGAAATGTGGGTGCACAACGTGTGTAGCCTTCTTTGTCAATTCAACTTACTCCATGCACTTATATTTTCATAATGAACCTGTTCTTACGTCTCCCCAGTGAATATTACGCTAACTGTCGCGTTGATAGCGAGCGTTGCGCGCGCAATCGTTTCCGCGTCGAGTTGCGTCGCGGACAATGCGCGGGCGCCGCTCTCATCGCCATGGGAACCGGCACTTTTGTAAGGATGGCACATTGCGATCACGTTATGTCTCGTCATTATGAGATTATTTTATTTTGATGACCCGATTAGCACAGTTGATCGTAGCCCTGCTCTGTACCTGTACCTAGGGTCCCGGGATGAGCACGAATGTTTGTACCCGAATAATGGACTATTAATATCTATATAAGTCATTATATTCTAGGAACGGTATCCATAATAAAAACCTTTGCTTTGTTTGGGACCGTACAGTTCTGTGTGTTCGTCTGACGCTATTTATTTTATTTAAAAGATTCAGAAAAAAACATTAATGAGTGACCAAAAGCAGGTGCTCTTCAGAACTTAGTATACTTTCACAGATGACATTGTCAAATCAAGAATCCATTAACTCAACACAGATTTCCAAGAGGGCCAGCCCTGGGCTGTTGCCGTCTCTGTCTCTCGCGCCTGTCTTACTCTGATAGCAGCTAATGATAATCATCAGGCCACCGCTGTCAAGCAGGGAGCAAATTGTAACTTACCGACGTCAGACCTGTTGCGCGTACGCTGGGCAAGGCAATCGCGTAATATACATACTAACTAATACGGGTTTAAGTCTCTTGTGTGTTTGTACAGACATTGGGTACAGTTTTAAAGGCGATAATCAAGAAAAAGAAGATAGTTCTTTCATAATAATATTGTAATAATTAGAGGGACTGCTCTTGTTGCCAAAAGGTTCAAGGTTTGATCCCCAGCTTTGCCCAGTTAATACTGACGTGACGTGAGCCCACCAAGCTGGAACTTTTTCTTAGCTGTAGAAACATAGCGGCCAGTAATTGCGAAAAGTACTAATAGGTAATACTATTAAAGATACAATTAATGCCTCATAAAAAGTGAGACCCTGACTGAAAAGTAGATAAGCCATTTAAGTGAGGAAACCCTAAAACAACATAAAATAATCACTGAGGTGAGACTCCCAATAATACACCATAGACTTAAAGAATTAAAAATGTAATTAGACAGGTAATTGTAATAAGTTTTTCACAAGCAACCAGTACAAAATTTTCTTTCTTTTTTTCAAACTTCCCTCCTTTTTTTTGCCACAGACTCCGAACTCGCGACGCGCTGATGCGATGTTTTAATTTTGGCTACGCCCGTGTCAATGTAAAATGCTTACAAATGAGAACTCAAGCGTCACTTACCAGGCATGCAGACACATCTGAAGGTCCCCGGATCGTCCAGACACGAGCCGTCGTTCCTGCAGGGGTGGCTCTCGCATTCGTTCACGTTGGTTTCGCACCGAGGGCCCGTGAAGCCCACAGAGCAGTTGCAAGCGAAGGAGCCCGGCGTATTGACGCAGATTCCGTCGTGCTCGCATGGTGACCCTAACGCAGAAAGGGAGTTATTATTATTTCTTTGAAGGGAGTTTGGAAGAGAAGAAAACAGCAAGGTCTTTTTCAAAGCGTTCTTCTTCTTTCTTTACGAAATGAAATGCGATGAAATAAAATGAATATGAATATGGCCTCACCTACAACTTAGCGGGTATTTTACCAATGTCAAGTAATTAATAGCAATAACACATTCAATAAATACACATTATAAATAAAATAATGGATGTGACATGATGATATGAAAATGGCGTCCAGAATATATTACTATTGAATATTGTATAACTGATGTTATCAAAAGAGTTGCCATGGCAACGATGACATACTATGTCATCAATTTGACAGACGTAGCGTCCATATTGGTATTGTTTTAAAAAATAAGTAATCGCCAAATTTTCATTTCTTCATGTCACATCCATTATTTTATTTATAATGTGTATTTATTGAATTTAATATTGCTATTAATTACTTGACACTGGCAAAATACCCGCTAAGTTGCGGGTGAGGCCATATTCATATCCATTTTATTTCATCGCATTTCATTTCGTAAAGAAAGAAGAAGTACCTAGGTGACACGCCATTTTCATTTCTTCATGACACATCCATTATTTTATTTATAATGTGTATTTATTGAATGTGTTATTGCTATTAATTATTTGACATTGGCAAAATACCCGCTAAGTTGTGGGTGAGGCCATGTTCATATTCATTTTATCTCATCGCATCTCATTTCATAAAGAAAGAAGAAGAAGGACGAACTATAGCTAGTTCTAGGCAGATAACGGTAATAGGTTTACAGCATTAAAAAAATAAATATCTAGGTATATTCTAGAAGTTATATTTTAACTTACCCTGCTCACACTCATCGATGTCCTCGGAGCAGTCGAGGCCCTTGTACCCGGATGCGCAGGAGCAGGTGTACGAGCCGTTGATGGGGCTGGTGTCGCAGATCGCGTCGGCGTGGCACGGGTTTGACGTGCACGCGTCGTCGAGGTGGCATAAAAGACCTAGAAGAAGAACTCAGTAGATAAGCACATGAGGTTCTGAGTGACTGCCATACCTATTGGGCTTAAATCGCAAGAGTTTAAGAGCTTGTTTCACAATATTATGTCTGAAACTTATTTGACAGATGGCCTATATAAATTCTGTCGAACATGTGTGGTTAGTCGTCATATGATGACTCCACAGACGTTGACATGTTGAAATTTTAGTAGAATATCCTCATTCAGTTTTTCTTAAATTTGCTGACAACTTTGTAATTTTTTCTGTTCCTGAAAACCTTATTGGAAATTTTACGAATAATAAAAAAAATACTAAATCAGGGCGTAGAGTATCATTTTTTTTTAAATTTATATACACAAGTTTTCCATCAGTCTTTCTCACCCGTCTTTCCAGGCGTGCACTTGCAGTAAAAAGCGCCGACTCTATCGATGCATGTGGCGCCGTTGAAGCAGGCTGCGCCGGCGCAATCGTCGATGTTCACGGAGCACTCCGGCCCCGTCCAGCCGTTCACGCAGATGCACGAGAATCCACCCACCGAGTTGGTGCACGTGGCACCGTTCTGACAGACTAGGGGCCTGGAAAGAAGAATGGTATTGAAGGTCGAACTCAAAAAACATAACATTTCAAAGAAGATGAAATTGAGGTATCGTGAGGCAAGTAGGAGGGTTAAAAATATGGATACAATATATGGTATCAAAAATATAGATACAGTATGATGCAGGAAGGTCATTCTAAGCCTGCAACCTCATCATGTGAAGTCAGAATTTGGATATGTCAATTAAAACAAAAATTATTCTCAATAAATCACAATTGTTATTTGGTTGGGAACAAAATATTTTTTTTAAATCGACATTTCGATATTCTAATTGCACAAAGTGATTACTAATACTTTAAAAAAGAGCAGGTTACACTCTGCATATATAAATTGCCATAGGCTGATCTAAACATGGATTATATCATAAATTCTGCTCAATCTGCTTCAATCTGCTCAAAAATGAGATCTTTAAAAAAAAATAGCAACCATGGAGTTTCTTGTCCGTTCTTCTCCATAGAAAACTATAGCTGTAGCTTAGCACTTAGTAACTATTTTGTCGATTCATAAGTACTGTACTTGAATGGTCTACGTGAAAAAATTATTCTGCTTCTGATTCTGAATTAAATGATTTTTTTTTATTTTTTTTTATTACATTATAGGCAAGTATTTGATCTCGATCTCACCTGATGGTAAGTGACGATGAGATCTACGATAGAGCATACTTGCCTAGGTAGGAAGGCGGCAGTAGATAAGAGACGCTACATTCACTAGGCACATGCAGCGCAACTGATCTGACCCGCCATCCATGAATGGCAACACCGAACATCATGCCGGAACACGGCTAGGCCGCTTGGCGACATGGCTTTGTTCAGTGGGTGGTGACTAGCCACGGCCGAAGCCTACCACCAGTAGAGTTGTCACCTGGTTGGCACCACCCAGGGTCACGTGTAGGGTATCTCGAGGGTACTTAATTCTCCTACGGACGAAGGTGACTCGACCCCAAAATACAATAATAATGATAATTTTAAAACTTCATAAATATGGTTTCAAACGTATAATATTGTATATGCCATTGTTAAAAGATAAATATATCCTCAGACGTGGCAGTCACATTATAGGATTGCGTTTAATTAAAGTTTATAATTATACTAATTCTTCGGTAGATAATTGGTGGCTATTAAGAAAAAGAAATCCCAAAAATCTCCGAGCCGAAATGGATATAATATCACAATATATTTGCGCAAAGCATACGCCGAGTCGTTGCACTCTCCCGAGGCATTTTAAACCATTTAAGGGGGAAGCTCAGGGTCAGGGCGCGAAATTCAAAATGTCAATGGTTTTTATTTTTTTACGAAAAATTTGGACATCTTTACGATGTAATTTAGTGTTTTGCGATATTAGCATTCTGCATTGGATGTCTCTATGTATTAAGTTTACTTAAAAAAGAACCTAATCCGATACAATACCATAAGGTTTGTAAAAACCGCTACTTTTACTAACTTAATGGTGTTGTATCGCTTTAGGTATTTTTTAAAGCAAACTTAATACATCGAGACATCCAATGCAGAATGCTAATATCGCAAAACACTAAATTACATCGTAAAGATGTCCAAATTTTTCGTAAAAAAATAAAAACCATTGACATTTTGAATTTCGCGCCCTGACCCTGAGCTTCCACCTTAAATAAAACTTATTAGTGAATTTTGAAACGCTTAGCGGCATTTTGGCTAAATCGTTGCCCTCTTGTGACCAGTTTAACAATTCCAGTCGGCTTAATGAGACCTTCTCAACATTCATTTAAAACGAATTAAACGTTGATATATAATATCATTTTGTAATTAGGCGAGGGTCCTTGGTACGCTTTGTCGGTAAGTACTTTCGGGTTTAATATGAGATACTTATTTTATTATAATGCAGTAAATTATGGGATTCGAGTGATTAATAATTTCATTTAATGTCACTTGATAAAACCAAAAATTTAATGTTTAATCAATTTAATATTTATTTTTATTCAGCATATAGACAAGGGCACTGGGAATGATGAAATTTCAATGTTTTCTAGAGATCTTATACAGTGTGATTCTGAAAGGGTATACACACCTTTGCTTATTTAGCGGATTTTTAATCATTATGTGAAGTCAGAAATTCGATGTCTGTTTACGTCTCAAAATCAAATCATTTATTTCGTATAGTCCTACGGGGGCACTTACATATAATTTAAATTTTTTTTCTTAACTCTACAACCCGATCGGAACACGACCTCAACTGAGAAGATTCGGCGAGAAACTCAGCGGGCTAGTCTTTTTTTACACTTTCTTTTAATTAATAACCATGTTTAGTACAAAATATATCTATAGACGATATACCATTTCTAAATCACACTCAATAGCTAGGTCCAGTATAGTATGACCATTTGAAATTCCAGAACCGTTCGTTGTCCGGAATGTAGTAACTATACTATAGCGTCTGTTCTCTCAGTGCCTAGGGTTAATAGTTCCAAATTCCATAGATCATTAGATTACCAAAATACAACTATAATATTAAACCTTAAAATATATAAACAACAAATGTTAGGGCGTAATGTAAAGCACTGCTGCATTACAAAAGATTTATGCGGTGGGTTAGCGGCAATCGGCCAAGATCGGCGCGGGCGCGGCCGCGGCGCGTGCGCGCGCGCCTATCAGATCATATTACGAATATTGCCAAACCTTTCACTTAATATTTGGATATAAGGAAATTGATCGTACGGACGTAGTTAAGTTAAAGTTATAAAAATAATAGTCGTGACCGAATTTTCGGTTACGGTGCCGAATCTGCTCGGAGACCAACTGCGCAGGAGATATTATAGTGTACAAGTGTGTGCGCAAGCGCGGGTGCACTCTCTCTCTCTCACCGCACTGTCATAGTGCGATGGGAGGGCAATCAGACACGACCTGAGAAAGATCAGGCTCTCGACATCATTAACATCTTTTCGACGTCTTTATTGACGCAAGATTTACAAGATGATTCAGAAAAGGTGCCTAAACTAAGCTTTGAACCTGAGCTTGTTTTGTAATCAATTTTAAAAAAATGCTCAAAAATAATCTCAATTGTCATTACAAAACAAAATTATTTGTATAAAATCGACATATCGAAATTCTGACTTAACATAATGACCACAAATGCGCTTCTAAAGTGCAGGTTCAGAGGTCAGTTTACCCTTTCTGAATATTGATACAGAGTGTTGTATAAGCCTTCAGTCCCAAGCAGCTTATGCTTGATAGGCCACATTTTTCCCTCGGCCGCAAAGACTAAACAATGAGTTGTAAATAAACATTAGACTATCCCGTATTAAATTATGTTAACGCAAGGCATGAGGTTGTCACGACGATTTACCGTAGTTCTAAACCAGGGATTCCCAAACTATTTTGGGCAAGAGACCCCTTTTCCAAAATGAACTGATACCCCAGACCCCCATAGCCAAATTACATTAAAAATCCTATCTCTAGTTTTTTTCGTGTTGATACAAAATAATAATTTCATCTTGCAGGAACTTGTGAACGCTTATCGACTTGTTTAGTTTTTTTTAAAGTACAACAATGATACTTCCTAACAAAATATAAGTCATTCTTATAACAAGTTGGTTCACGTAACAACTTAGACAGTATCTTACAAGATTCAAATAAGAACTTGTTTTAATTAATAGTGGTCGATTTCTAGACCTCGTCGACCCCCAAAATCAGTTTTTGTTTTCGTCGACCCCTGGGAAACCGATATCCACTTTGGGAATCCCTGTTCTAAACAATCCAGGGCGCCCTATAAGGAACCTGGTAAATTGATCAACTCACATGTGCACAGAGAACATAATCACCACGATTTACTCGTGCGCATGAGTTAGCTTCATAGCTAAGTAATATATTATTTAAATTTTACCCGACTGCACGATGCAAACGAGGGTAATGTACTTAACATCCGATCTTGATGATTTTTACATCAATGGCTACAATCAGACGCCATATTGTAAAAAATGACTGTCTACGAACTATGTTTTGATTTGTAATTTAATTTTGGTTTACTTATTTATTTTTAAATATGTAATAATAAACGCCATCATGCCAGTAATTCCGAAGAATCAGGCGGCGGTCCATTGCGGTACACCCATATTTGTGTGTGTGTGTGTGTGATATGAAAAAGTTTTGTGTGTGCATTACGCGCTATGTTTTCTAAGATAAATTGCTCTACGGTACCTAGAAACTGATTACCAAAACGTAACTATTAAACGGGCAGAGTGTGATCGATTTATCATGAACACCAGTGGCTCCGCCGCGAGGAGGTGAACCGCTCCGATGATGGGTGGGGTCATCATCATCCATCACATTTTCGCTTCGTACGTAGGGTACACAGCTGCACTGATTTTAACGGGATTGTTCTTTACTTTAAGCGTGGAATTCGATTTGAAATAAAACTTTTTTTAACGGATTTTATCGCGTGGAACATGGAATTCGAATTTTGAACATTTTAAACCGATTACCGCCTATTTCTAACCGACTTCAAAAAGGAGGAAGTTCTTAATTCAGTTGTATTTTTGCATAACACATTTTACCAATACCCGCTAATTAAAAAATATACTAAATTACTATTCATAACAATGTAAGTACCTACTATATTAAAAAGGTAAACATTTTTTTTTATTGTAACCAGTGGTTAGAGCGTGCGTAGAATGGACTGGGGCCGATCCCAGTACATATTACTTATATTGTTAGATTTCGGAACGGAAAAAGTTTGTCTGTGTAATTTTTAGGCAATGGTACGAAAAAGAAAGAAGCCATCGTATCTATAATGTTTACGTAATAAATAAACCAATAAAATAAAATGTGTTTGTTGCTCCATAGTTATTAGAAAAAAAGCGATCAAATAACAACCATATCAGGTATTAAAAATCTGTGACTTGGTTACAGATCCTTTATTATAATGCCCGCTAGTAGTCATCAATTGCACCAAACCTCACCAGAGTACCCAGTAGCACCGACATGCGCTTGCGCACCCAGCCTAATGATCAACACGGACACCGCTCGTTCATCGCAAATTGACTACCCAACGCAATTTTATAAAGCACCTATCAATATTAAAACTCTTACTTCTTTTACGCAAGGTCAAATAGCAATGGTGGAGTAAATGTGGCTATTGACTGTTTTGGGCTATCTACCAAAACCCAAAGCCAGGACCACTCACGAAAATAGTCATTTAACGACTATACTTCTAAATCACACTAATATTATAAATGTGAAAGTTTGGATGGATGGATGTTTGTTACTCAATCACGCCAGAACGGCTGAATGGATCTGGATGAAATTTGGCACAGGGGTAGATTATAGTCTGGAATAGCACATAGGCTACTTTTTATTCCGGTAAAAAGGACATAATTTTTGATCGCGGGTAACACCGCGGGGCGCAGCTAGTGACTCCATATATCCCGGTAATCAATTAAAAAGGGCGTGACCTCATACATCTTATAAACAATTTACATATTTTAATCTCATACACAAAGGATCGCGATATCATTCGTCACTGACACTGGCTACTGGACCAGCGAGTAGGATCACCATTTCGATCATCGATACTAAGCTATAAATCATTCGAGTAATCGATTAATTCACTCGAGTTGTGCGGCGAGGACCATTTCTATATCGATGCCTATTCCAGTAGTAGTAAAAGTATTTACAATGTGATTCAGATAGGGTATGCTAATTTTAGAATCTGCGCTCCTTTAGTGCATTTGTGATCGTGTGTGAAGTCAGAATTTCGTGAAGTTTTAAAAAAAAAAAAAATGTTCCCAACAAAATGACAATCGATTGTCAATTATTTAATTGACTTATATCTAAATTCTACTTGTATTAAGAATTACAATTGCGCTAAAGAAAAACAGCTTTAAGGGTGAGTATACCATGTTAAAGTTAAGTAAAAAAAAACATTATTTTACACTTATTTACGTTGAATCTTAATATCAATAAAAAAAATAAAACTAAAAAGTAATGTCACACAAAATATTTATTTTTAAATCGACTAATCGAAATTGTTATTTCACATAGTAATTACAAATGTGCTTAAAACCGCAGGATCAGAAGTTTACTTAACACCTTTCTGAATCACGCTGTATACTCAAATTTAAAGCATATGCTTTATTAGTTACTGTATTCAATGTTATTTATCTCTAATAAATGAAAGCCAGCTAGAAGTTATGTAACAAACATCGAGAGGAAAATTTCTGGACCATTCTCGTCTGATACAAGGAATAACAATAATCGTATGTTATCATTAAACATTCCCCGTTCCATTCATTAAAACTCACACTCACTCAGTAATTAATTAAACAGATTCCGAATGCAACTAATGAATAAACATGCCCCGGGATACATGATCACAATTTAGGAATTTCCGAACACACTTTTGGCATTTTCAACCAATCACGGTACAGAAAAGCGCTCTTTAATTGAGATTTAAATTTGGAATTTGTTTCTACCTATTTGCCGATTCAAGAAAAGAATTCGATCGTTGAAACAGATTGTTGCACACGATTGGTTGAGAATGATTTTGAAATACATAATGGTGTATAATTAGCATATGTATGTCTGATCATGTTAAAGATACCGATAAAAATGTTGATGCTAGGGCATATCATCTATGCTTTCAAAATAGGTCGAATGAACAATGTACTTACTTAAAAATGATAAAAGAAAACATAACTAAGAAGGTAGTGTTCGAAGTTACTCACAGAGGTAATTAAGGAAACTATAAAGGTCCATTGAGTAACTAAATATACTTAATTAAATAATGAGGTGTTAAATAGTAACATAGACAAGTGAACTAATGAGATAAAAAAAGTATTTAAGCCCCGAAAAACTAAATAAGCAACCAAAAACGTAGACACAAAACCCGATGCGATCTATTGTAAGAGTAAAAAAAAGTGTAACAACTCTTCTACATGACAGAGCTTCGAAACCAAAGAAAAAACCTGCACCAAAGGCGTAACCCGATATTGGGCACGCATTTATCTGCCGCGCTGGATGGCCCAGTCGTATCCTATAACACTATCCCATGGAATGATAAAACCACTCAAAATAAACTTAAACCTGATAGCAACAAAGTCGAAAATGCTATAGTTAAAGAAATCTTACCACTACACCATTTAAGTAAAACAAAACATAAGCAACAGCGCTAAGCTAAAGTGTGTCCGTACAAACTTAATTTTGCGTTTATGAAAACTCCTGTTAAACCAAACAGAGCTCTGTACGATTGTGATAAAGGATACGGTAAAAGTGATTGGAATGGAAATGTTTATGGTGATGTTACGTCAGAGAGCTTTCCAGCGGGAGGTCCAACATATCCGTAGACGGTCGAAATATTAATAGTTTGTGTAGAGCCGATTAATTCAAAAGAAATTGGTAATCATATTCATTTTTATAATCATATTACTTTTATTATACACGCAATATATCATAGTTCTCACAAAAAGAGAGGTATTTTCAAATATAATTTTGGAATTTGTAATGATCTTTACTTTATTTAATTGGTGATCGCTAGGAACCCCGCTAAGAGGTACGATGTTGAATATAAACACTAAATAAACAAGATTATATCAGAAATATTATAGTTCGTAAATAACTAATTATATTCTCTTAGTTTTATGAAGGCTTTCCGATGAATTCACTTGCTACATATTGTTGAGATAAGACAGGTTTTACAGCACCAGCATCCACCATCTCGTGGTCGTGTGTCTTAAAATTATTTTCTATTGTTCAAAGTCCGCGCAGTAGATTATTTTCTATGGACTATTTAAATACTTAGCATGTCTCTGGAGCAGTGTTTGGTAATATTATTATCTAATTTAAGTTTCTCATCTCCTTAGTATCTATAAGTATTATTGAACCCATCACTATTGTCCCGTCGTTATTCTGTACCCAAAGAAAAGAGGTAGGCGCCTCATCTCTCACTCGTATTACACTCATCAATCTTCACACACTCTGCGGGCGCCATATTGGAATGTTACATTTCTGGCGTAATTTGGATGTAGCCATTGCTTCATCCTATCCATGAAGTATCTGATTGTTTTATACATAAAACACACTAAACATAAATTAATAAAATGTAAACAGAGAGAGAGCCAGGCATATGAATTCCTTTTTATTCGACAAGAAGAGTTTAGCTTAAACAAAAGCAAATGGCGAATCTTAATCAGAAATAAAACAAAAATAATCAATCAATACCTCATAATAAAAGAATGTCTAGAAGTGAAGATTCAATCTATTGATTAGAACTAATCCAACTGTATTTAATGACGGTTTGTAAAGCCATATCCCACGAAATCTGTTTTTTCTCGATACGCAAAGAAAGCTTTGATTCCGGACATGCAGAAGCCGTATTAAGAGCTCGCTAAAATCTTAGAGGATGTGAATTGGATAAGGTAACTTTAGAAAGTAGAACATTGGCCATTTGTATGGTATCGCCTTAAGATCTCACATCTTTGTCACACGAATGTGCACTTGTTATTTGACCATAGTACTACTATATGAATTTATATAGGCACTTTGAGAATTCTGAATTTCTCATTTCAAATATCATCTCAGAAGTATTCCGTCTAAATTTAAAAACTAATAAAAAAATTCGTCAATTGCATGACACATGAGTCTTAATAAAGTTCTTACCAAAGAAGAAAAAATATTACTATTACCGTGCGAACGAAGGAACATAACAGAGCTTTTTTGTAGCCAATCATTAGCTAACAATTAATGTAGGAACGCCGGCGCATCGCACATGGCGACTTAGGACATTGATCTTGATACAAGTGAAGAGAATATAGCGAATTAAAATATAAACACACATGGTATTGCTTCTAAATGCAGAAATGGGTGACGGAGTATATCTGACTCGACACTTTACGTTAAATTCTAATATGAACTTGTCAATAATTCAAGATTGATGAGATTAGAAATAAGACAAAACATTCTATGAAAAAAATGATTCGATTATACAAGGAAACTACATAGAGGAGAGGTTTAAAGTGAGTGCGACAAAACATCAAAAGATATTATGAATGAAGTTACTTAATTTATATGTATCTACTGGAATTGTAAATCATCTAATTATAATGTAAAGCATGCGTATTCAAATCAGAACGGCTACTAAGTAGGTAGATCATGTAGCTATTAACTTGTAATCATATACTTAGAGTTAGTATTTTTTTTGACTAGCTGCTAAAGTCTACCTAGCCGTTCGTACATTGTTCTCACATACCTATAACAATGTACTGCTCAAAAATGTAAAAGATCTTTTTAAAAAAAGCAACCATGGAGTTTCTTGCCCGTTCTTCTCCATAGGAACGACATTCCGAACGGGTGGTAAAGTTGTAGCTTAGCATTTTGTAACTATTTTGACGATTCATAAGCACTGTAGTTAATGGTATACATGAATAAAAAATTGGATTCTGATCAAACAATTATAAACAAGAGTCAAAAAATATTGCTCCGCTATTTTGTCATGACTTCAGTCTCGAGGCCATTGGCTTCTTGACGAGTTATTTTGTAATTAACGCCCAATACATCGACACAGCGGCGATGATATTGTATCATACAAAAAGCCTTCAATACAGATGTAGATATCATTAGCTCGTTTATAATAACATTTGGCAGTAATTTGTTTCATTAACTTGTCCGTTTTTAACAGAGACAAGTTTTTAACGAGAGACAAGATAAAAATGATGGACATAGTCGCATGCGCAACGTCATCCAAGATGGCGTACGATATTTAATTTCGCGAGAAACGGAACGTGGTATTGTTTTTAAAATTATAACCCTTTAGAAGTGTATGGAATAAAGAGTAATCTTTTGTTAAATCTATTTTTTTGCAGATTTAATCGGCCGATCCGTTCCAGCCTTCGGCTTTACGTTGCCGGCTTAATTGGGCCGCGGCGATTTCTCGACAGCCGAATAATATCTTACCGTACAACTGTAATCATCGCGAAATCCATTCAGCCCTTAATTACTGAGCGATAAAGTTGAAAATGTATCGTGATCGGCAATTTTCCTTTATCAATTACATGCATTTATGGTGGAGGAATATACGATGAAACGAATGGATGTAACGTTAAATCTGTATAAGAAAGTTTAATGGTTTGTGTAAAATCTACAAAGTGAGTCTGACTCATCGTTCGTCGGCGGAGACTGTTATTTCTTCAAGCGATTCAGTAACTAACATTATTGGATTCGGTTTAACAGTATAGCTAAAATGTTTTTGTAGAACCGACAATTAATCTGAGATAATTGACAGCATTCGCGGAACACCATTGTGGCGGAGCAACGGCACTCGTTTTGTTGAATCAAGAGAAGCTTTTGACAATCACGAGTGACTCACATTTATTGTATTCCGTTAAATGTTACAGCTATCTTTTCTAAGCATGTGTTTGAAAAGAAACCTCATTTGGGTATAGTAAACCGAGTAAAGCAAAGCAGTGATGCTGCCGAGCCAAGTTGGTAGAACGCTCGCCTTGGTTACGAGGGTCGCATGTTCAAACTCCGGTTCGTACTTCTGGGATTTCTGGATTTCATTTACGAATCTTATTTTCAACCATGATTATCGCTTGCGGTAATGAACGGTGAAGGAAACCATCGTGAGGTAAGCTGCATTTCTAAGAGAACCTCTCAAAAGGCGTGCGAAGATATCATCGGTCCTACCCTACGTCTTCCGCATCGTGGTCGCCATACTAAAACCTTTTACTCAGTATTTTTTTTAATTTTAGACATAGCTCTATTTGGACTTACCTCAAAGCGCACTCATCAACGTCAGATTCGCACAGGGTGCCGGTGAATGTGGGCGGACACTCGCAGGTGTAGGAGTTGAGGCCGTCGATGCACGTCGCTCCGTTCTGGCACAGGTGACCAGGGCAATCGTCGATGTCGATCTCGCAGTTCTGACCGCGGTAACCTGGTGGCAAGATGGATTGGTTAGAGACGTAGTCGTAAGTGTCCTTGATTTGTACATTGAAACGGTTTTCATTGAAGTTTCTACTTCAACAAGCAAGACATAAAAATAATAATAATCAAGGAAGTCGTTTGGGGGAACGCTAGGCTCTAGCTTGTCACTAATTCTCAGTTAAAGATGTTCAAAGGTAATCAAATGGCTGTGAGTTCTTGGACAACAACGAACCAAAAATTTCACTCTTATACCGAACCCCAACCAAGATTATGAACTGTTAACAATTTAAGGGCAACATCAATTCTATGAGTTTTCGAAACATGAGTCATCATGAGAGTGTCGAATTGTAACAGTTCCCAAAATAATTAGTCATCTATGCTCTTAATTTTTTATAGACTCTTAACTAAACATGATATTTTAAGAACATATGGCAACCTGTGTTTGGCAATATTGGCGTATGAGTTCCATCCCAAGGAATAATGGGATTAAGTCTTAGTACACTAGCAACTTTGTAGACATAGAATTTAGTTTTCCGGGGAGCCACCATGACAATTTTTTATTTAAATACGATAATGAGTTTGACGCATATATCTCTAATTTAGCGCAAGTTAGATTCAGAGGATGTAGCCCATAACCCACAAAGCATACTTGAACTCAGCATTGATAGTGTCACTGTCTCCAATAAATCAGCAATCAATCATAAAACAAGCATACTGCACTAAGTAATCTTAGCGTAACCATCGAGATATTACACGAACGCATCATACAACCCCATACAAACAGCTCATACACCATTGATTAGCGAGTGAAGAATCTCATTAACTCCATTAGTCTGGCGGTTCCCACGGACACATGTGCAACTGTTTATGTTGTAACGGCGCGTCGTTTTAAATCTTTCGACGCGTTTTTGTGCGCGTAAATATTTTTGTCCGACCGAGGGTTGGATGTTTTTGCAGCGGCATTGGAAAAGTAGTTTCGGAGTAGACTTGGCCGTCACTTGATTCCGTCGAAATTCGTTAATAGAAAAGCAATAAACGTGTCAATGAAAACACCGGTTCTCAAGAATTTTAACGGTTCAATTAAATATAATCCTAATTAGCATTTGATAGGATTAAATTTTGTTTTTGAGGCAGAACAGTAAAACGGAGATCACTATAAAACTGTCGCTTCTATATGCGCAAACGCAGATTTTATCTTAACGCCGTTCGTGTGATGTGAATTTTATGTGTTTAGAGACAAAATAATTAGGTTTATTGGATTTGTATTGATTTTGTTGTTTAAAATCTTAACGTCCTAGTGAGTTAAATTTCCATTAAAGAAATAGACACTCCATATAAAATGTATTAATTATGAAGTATTTTTGATCTTGATTAAAGATACTAAAATGTACAGAACGTCGAGTGCGAGATTATTCGTAAGCTAACCATATACTTCATAGTTTACGTATTCAGACACATTGAATCGAGAATTAAATACGGTCCGCTAGAGGCGCTTTTCAATTTGCCATACAGTATGTATATATACGTAAAGTATAAAGTTAGATTACGAATAATCTCTCTCTTGTTATAATTACTTATATTAAGTAACTTTTTTTTTCTGTTTAACTTTTTATTTGCATAGAAATTGTTACTTTACATAATTATTTACAAATGCCCTTACAAGCGCAGGTGTAAATGGTTGTATATCATATCATTTATTATATCATAAGAACCTATATAAATTTAACATGTATTTGTAGGGAAGAGATTATTCCATACATTATTCCCAAGATAATTCCATACATTATTCCATACGCATTACAAATTCAATATCATTGCATCAGCAAACATCTCAAAAATCCATACAAACATCATACAATCAAATATTGGGAGTTACGTAAACCGAATCTGAATTGACATTCGGATTACCATAACATTGCGGCGTGAGAGAGCTCTCTGTAGAGTTCCCATAAGCGCCATGTTACTCTACGTACGGAAGCTGTTATTTTATGAAGTCAATGAACAGACATCGGGACAAGTGTTAATGAGTCATTTATTGCTCAACAAGTTGTCCAACTCAACGAGAAGAAAGATAAGTTCCGAGAAACGTTGTGCGTACTCTATCAAAGTATAGAGTACGCACAACGTATTGTGAAGTGTGTTTTAATACAGGGCCCCAAGTCTGCTAACACAATCGATTCATAATCGAACAGCAATCGCATAGTAACTGTCACTTTTGACAGATATTGTATGGGATATCTTTTTTTTTAATGGGACTAAGCCCGCCACACACTCCCACCACTGCTACTCCTGTAAGCCAGGATCTACAATGGTGTCCAATGAAGACACCGAGGTATGGAATATAGGTATGGGGGTTCTGTATGGGATATCTGTCAAAAGTGACAATTACTATGCGGTTGCTGTTCGATTATGAATCGATTGTGTTAGCAGACTTGGGGCCCTATGTTCCAAGACCATCCGTTATTCTGATTGGTTGTCATATTTGTTTATAGCATACCATAAACTATACATATCGGGCCGTACTAATTAAATTGATATAAATATTAATAATTCAATATAAATTATTGCTGTAGTAAAACGCTAACAATAAAATTAACGAATTCATAAACAGTAAATTAATGAGTGTTAGAAACAAAAAAATGTGTTTATGTTATCTATAAAATCTTCGTAAGAACTTGTTACGTGGTAACACGAAAATGATTTATTACCGCGTACATCAACTTGAGCGCATGTGTAAATAAACATACTACTTGCCTATACTGCAATAAAAAAAAAAAAAACCGTCGTCAGACGAACATACATAACCATATATGGTATATACATAAACATACATGGTCCCAAACTAAGCATGCATTGTAATATGGGTACCGTACAATTGATTGAGGGCAAACTATGAAAAGATCAAATACAAAACTAATATAATTTTAAAACCACACTCAGCTTTCGGAAGTAATAAACGAGATAGTTCTGGTGTTAATTAGATGTATTTCACGTTTTCCCACACTTAAGTGTGGTATGACGTCATGACTTGAGTGCTTTAACATCGGTAAGTCCCCTAAGGGTTTCGTTTGAAAATATTTTTCAGAGGGAACGTTGGATAAATAACTACTTAAAATATGAGAGCGTTTATCATAATCATCCTTCCCTTTCTCTCCCGTCCCTTGGTGCCACACCCAGTATATCTACGGATATCGTAAAAGACGACCTTAGTAATTAACACCATGGACTTATAAGGTGTAATAGTGTGAAATATTTTAACAGGGCTAAAAGTGGACAAAGACAACATTCCCAGAGAAATAAATAAAATTATTAGACATTGAAATAAAACTAATCTTAAGGATTTTATCGCGGTTTATTTTTTATTTAACGTTCCCGACGTAACGCATTTCCCCTTGTAAAAAAAAAAAAAAAAAAAAAAAAGGACTGAGGTGGTTGACGTCCTAGTGTCATTGTTTGACGGGGGGTACCCTCATGTTTAGTAAAAAAATAAACCGCGATAAAATCCTTAAGATTAGTTTTATTTCAATGTGTAGCATTCGCGTAAATATAAGAAATCAATATTATTAGACATTTATAAAATAACATCCTGTACCGAGCGCACGGCCAAAAGCTACTAGTTCGACTTGTTAAAAAATCAAACACCATTTACACAATTATTTTGTACATCAACGTGATCTCTATAACTTACTGATTCATCTGTTCAAATATTTTACAGTATTTCTGTTATACCATATATAATAGGAGCAGTTAACAGTCGATGATTGGTACTCCACGTGAGATGAAGATCTTCGAAATCAGTTCGATCGGCAACCATCTCAGGCAGCCCTTATAGGGTTTACAGTCGTAGCCTTATTAGATGAACGAGATTTGATAACAGATCCTAAACTGCACCAACGGCCGGAGTGGTAGCGATACGATTGAAATTCAATGTTGCGTTCTTTAAGATACGGAAGGAATTGAAATGAGTAATGAAGAGGCATTAAAAAAGAATTCTATATGAATATGTTTTGCCGCCCATCCTTCGGTGCACACCACATAGAATGACTAATGTGAAGCTTAAGCTCTTTGTAAAATTACTTTGAGCCAAAATGTTACATAAATTTTGGCTTAACTCTAAAGATCTCATTCTTCATGGTTTCCTTTATTACAAAATCTTAATTATAAAACCTAGCCTTTCAAAATATCATCATTCTAATCTGTGTTTATGTAGCTGCTCACCACCGTTTCGCAATAGCGTAATGGAGCTAATGAATCCTAGATGCGCTTGCGCGGCCGGTCTACATAAAAAATGTGACGTAACAACGTGTCGTAATGCGCTAACGCAGAAAGTTGTTTTTTTCGCAAATTACGCGGGCAACGGTTTCGTTAACTGTTGTCGATTAAAGTACCGTGCTGATTTTTATAAATTTGACCGACAAATAGCTTTATAAATGGAGTATGATTCCTAATAAGTTAGTCTTTGTATCAAAATAATTAATTTATTTGTCAAAAAACCACACCAAGTTTAAACACAAAAATGCTCTTGTCAAGTTTAAGTGCCAGCTCTGGTGGTTTTCGACATTACAAGACATACGCTTCAAGCTATTATTTGTAGAGTTTTAAACTATACTGAATTATCTGTAGCAATATCAAACAAATCTAGCCCAGTCTATAAATACGATAGCCCGAAGCGAAACCATTTGCGAATGGACGCTGGCCGCTTTCAAGCGAGCTGGCGGGCGAGTCGTGGCCGCCCCGGGCCACGGACAACTTTCAGACAAAGTCTACGATGTAAATATCATAGACACGCCATTAAGAATGTCTAGATGATTGCCTATGCGCACGCATGCTATGTGAAGGGGAAGGGCATTGGTAAGTATACTTATCATAGAAGTAACTATACTACTATTTTTTATCTATGGCATAGATAAAGACATATCACTAACAATTATTAGGGCAATAAAAAGTTAAAGCTTCACGTATTGATTTCTTATATTTACGCGAATACTACACATTAAAATAAAACTTATTTTACAGATTTTATCGCGTTTATTTTATGTATTTACATTGCCGATGTTTCGGCTGCTTTACAGCAACCATGGAGGACTGAGGTGTTTGACGTCTTATCCACTCACAGACTGACCACAGCTTGTTATTTTTTTTAAATTGTTTAGTTGTCGTGGTAGTCAAATTTAGTTTTTTCTAGAGATTTAAGTTAGTTTTCAATGTGTTGTAGATTAGCTTTATTTTCATTCATGTGAAGTCTCTCTTTATGGGTTATCTGTACTCTGTGCAACAATAACTTTGTATAAACGTATAATTATGTTTAGTTAGAACTGGCATATCTATATTTAACTGATCATTCAAAGTTGCGATCTTATCTGAACGTCAGTAAAACTTATGATATATGTATAATATTATTGCAGATAATATAAGTGTTTATTATTTATAAATTCCATCACTCAAATTATGTTCTAAATTGCCGTTTGTAAATATTTTCAGTGATTGTATCGAAGACTGTTATCTGATTACAATGCAATTACAATACAATTAGCGAATATATTTTTAGGACAAAAACAAGCTTGTAGGTTTCTTCACAAGATATACCTTCAATGTTTAGCAAATAACAATTGAATACTTTAAATATATTCCCACATGAATTTAAAAATGTCGGAGTTACTATGTTACATCCGACGTAGAGTTTATTATTCTTAAAATATCAAATCTAATTCGCAACCCATCCAACCTTATACATACATCTTTAATGGTACAGTGATATAAGAGTCTCGTAGAGACCTCTTTTAACTCTGTATGGAAACTTGACCGGCAACATTGCGGCTACCCTGCTATACTTGTAATATGTACCTAACAGTCATTAAATAGTAGATCTTCTATACACGGTATTAAAGCTTACTATGCTTAAGCAATAATTAGTGTTAATACCAATCTTCGCAGTGTATTTTTGAGCAGAATAATACGCACCGCAAACAACAACTAAATTTAAGAGTACCCCAGTTCAAACTATGACACTAGGACGTCAAACACCTCAGTCCTCTCGTGTCCATGGTTGCTGTAAAGCAGCCCATACGTCGGGAACGTAAAAAACATAAAATAAACGCAATAAAATCCGCGAAATTAGTTTTACTTCAGAATAATACGATAACTTTAGTCAGTGGACATGATTGTTGTACTGACATCAACGTGATATTGAACAATCTTTACTATTATTAGTTCATAATAACGTTAGAAGCTATAATTATAACGTCGAAGAAGAATATGAATCTATATCTCTATAATAATAATATAGCTCTATAGATCATTGCTGCATAAAATGCTACAATAAAAGACTAACCCCCAAATTTATAGACGTGTTATAACTTTATCAAACGTCATATACTACTGTGCACAAGAGTTTTGCTTTGCTCAGTACTATATAACGTTTGATAAAGTTATAACAAGTCTATAAATTTGGGGGTAAGGTTCGGGAACTAATAGAGAAACAAGAGCAATCTACAATAGATACAAGAAAATAAGACACTTACCCGGCGGGCAATCGCACTCGTATCTCAGCTGATCCAATGGTGTACATCTCCCATCATGATGGCACGGAGACGGCTCGCACGGGACATACTCCGCGTCACAATCCCTCCCTGTATACCCGGGCTCGCACACGCAAGTATACGACCCGTGGGTATTGAAACATCGGCCGTGGTGACAAGGCCCAGATCCACTGGAGCACTCGACGACGTCCTCAGTACATCGGGAGCCAGTGAATCCCGGGGGGCATGCGCAAGAGTAGCCGGCGTTGGTTGTGTTGTCGGCGACGCAACGGCCTCCGTTTCTGCATGGTTGGGACGCGCAGTGGTCTTCGTGGGAGCATTCGTCACCTGAGAAGGACAGAATGTTATAGTATCGTTCGCAATTTTTTAATTTAGAGTAGTGCTAGCGCTCTCATATGTCAACGATAAATATTTAATCGATACAATATTATACATAATGTATACAATACAATAATAACAACAAATTAATCAATAAACAATAAATTAATTAATTAATCTTTCCATATTCCTGAAATAGTTCCTCCGCCTGCTGAGGTCCATTCGCTGTTAATGCTATCATTTTCAGCAGGTGACCCCAGGAGGTGGCTAACATAACATTAAAATTCTCAAAAAGGGCCTCTATGTGTTGGACCCATGTCCCCGCGCAAGCCTTCCAAAGATCCGGGTATAGCTCGTGTGGAGAGATACAACAAATTAAAAAAAACAAACATTTGCTATAAAGAAGTCCTAAATCGATACGTCCCATCCATAACGATCAAATCGTCTCGACTAATGAAGTCCACGTGTGAATCGATAAATTGTTCATTTCAACCACTAATTTGCATACATAACGTCGAGTTGTTAACGATTTTAATAGCAAATTTATCGATATATAGGCATCACGACAACACTAATGATCTTCATTGAATCATTCTCTAGTCAATCAGTTGGGTTAGTGTGAATCTTTGGCATTTATATCGGTGAGACTATTCTGATACATAATTACACAATTTGCATGTCTTATCCTTATTAATTTACAATTAGCTATACAAGTAAAGCTCAATAATAAGCTTTAACATTTATAAAATATGTATAATTTAGGGTTTATCCCATAGTCCACCACGCTGGCCCAGTGCGTTGGTGAAGTTGACACCTCTTTCCAGAGGTTCCTTCAGATATGCTAGTTTCCTCGCGATGTTTTCCTTCACCGTTAAGCAAGTGATAATCATCGTTGAAAATGAGATTAGCACATGAAAATCAGAAATTCCAGAGGTGCAAGCCGGGGTTTGAACCTGCGATCCTCGTTACCGAGGCAAGCGTTCTACCAACTTGGCTATCACTGCTATACAATTATTGTTACACCTTATATATAAATTATAAATGTATCTTGTAATCTTATTCTTTCATCCAGAAATCTTATTTTCATTTAAACCATTCAGGGACGAATGATCAAAGCGAGTCCAAACTTCGGATTCGTCATAAGAATGTTGAGCTGAGTAATTGGCGTCCGCTAAACGAAAGAATTCAGTTTGATTGGTGGAAACGAGCTCAATTGGTGTTACAGACACTATTTCGTAAGCGAGTAGAAGAAACGATACACTCGCTGCGGTATTTGGATCTAGGTAGATATTTTAATTTGATTCATTACAGCTTCTTGATTTCTTATATTTACGCGAATACTACACATTGAGATAAAACTAATTTTACGGATTTTTTTGCGTTTATTTTATATGTTTTACGTTCCCAACGGCAGCTATGACACTAAGCACTTTCTGCGTAGGTCGGACCGCAAACAACAATAAAATATGAGGGTACCCCTGTCAAACTATGACACTAGGACGTCAACCACCTCAGTCCTCCCGTGACCCCTGCTGTAAAGCAGCCGAAACGTCGGGAACGAAAAAACATAAAATAAACCTAATAAAATCCGTAAAATTAGTTATATTTCAATAGTTAAAACTTAAGGATTGCATCGATATCTGACAAGGATATTAAAAACAAAATAAGCGTATGAATTAAAAGAAAATAGCACACGCTGCATCATTCAAAGCAGAATCGAGGCGATCAAATCTGACATATTAACCCAAAAGAAAAAGAAAAAACCAAACAACCAAATGAAGTCATGAATCTCGATTTTACTTCACACATCAAAGGTACCGAGAGAATCAAACGGACCGCCAATTATAAAGTTAATGCAGAAACAATTGAAAAACGAGTAAATTCGGCGCATTCGCACAACAAATTAGTTAAATTACACGGCTCTAGCGGAGTACCGAAAAAACTAAACAATGTAGGTGCGTATGTGAGGAAATGACACATCGCTATGACTTTCTATCGAATGGGCTTTCACTGGCCGGCTCCCGTGTGATAGTACCGTCGTTATAATGGATAATTTTCCTTGAAATCTATTAATTTTGTTCGATTAGTCCGAAATTGTTTTAAAGTTATTGAGAAAGTTAGCTAGCGGTTAATGTTTTTACTTTAGAGTTACATTTAATACATTTACAAAATAGCAGTAGACGACTGTTAGTACAGAACTTATAACTTTATACCCAAGATTTCAATACAAATCATTCAATTCCATTATTCATTACCACTTACGTCTATTGTTGTTGAACCTCTGTTTAAGTACTACCTCTAGTGTACTCTACATTACATCTCATTTTTTATTATTATTAGTACTAACACTGTATCTGTGGCACATGATGTGGGTGCCTGTTATTAGAGTTACAATTACCTAATATCGTTCATATTTCTATTTTTATTGATTATTTCACATGTAACATTATAAACTCTGTTGGCAATCCTAAATAAATAAATAAATTCATCATGACCAATTATAATAAATGAAATCATTCAAAGAACCTAATATTTCAGAATGGCGCAAAAACAAATTAGTAGGTATCTAACTAAACGCACGGAGCGCACCATAATTGCGCCGCCATAGATGGCGGGACCGGCGCAAGCGCAGCGTCGGATTTTTTGCGGCAAATTCCTTCTTTATGGTGGTGACTGGTTGATGTTAGCTGCTGTTTTGCTCCAAGCTATGTCGCGTACGAGATTTTTATGTGTATTTTAATAAACATTTTTGTTTTATTCTATGTGAGTACATGGGTATGTAGTGTGTGAAGACCGAGTACTTTCGCGAGTTGTTCGTCTACAAAGAATGTGTAAGTCATAAAGTGATTTATAACTTTACATTTAACTAAACCTGATTAGCACAGTTGGTAGTGACCCTGCTTTCTGTGCCAAGGGTCTCGGGTTCGAATCCCGGTAGGGACCAACTTTGTGTGATGACCACGAATGTTTGTACCCGAGTCGTGTATGTTTAATATCTATATAAGTATTATATACTGAGTTCGCCCTCAGTCTATTGTACGGTGCCCATAATACAAGCGTTGCTTAGTCTGGGACCATATATTTGGAATGTTCGTCTTGCGACATTATTATTATTATTACTTCAGCTGTATCTTCAAGCAGTAGTATTAAAATATCAAAATAATTCGTCTTAGACGATGTACGAGTAAGATGATGATGATGATGATTAACTCATCATCTCAACTATTCTCATTCAACTATTTTTGTCCCACTGTTAGGCAAAGGCCTCCTTCCAAATTCTCCATTCCTTGTTATCATGAGCTATTTTGAATATTATTCAATACTGATTCAATATCATATCCTTAAGTTTATAACTTAATCCTTCTTGTTTGGTAGTGTCTGTAGACACACTTTCTTCTGCCACCAAGCTCTATGTAGCAGTGCCAATTATCCTCAAAGATTTATCTCCGCAATCCCGAGGCCAGCATCCGTTGATAACGCAATATGTGCACCATCCTTTAAGGGTATTTTTATGGTGACCATTCAATATGCTCGCTCCTAGAGGTCAGACTGTCTTGTTATCAAGTTATTTCCTGATTGGACTTCGCTGGGTGCATTCAGCCAATTGGATAATTATATTTATATTAAACGTTACATCTTTTAATTACATTTGATATCTCATGTTATTTAATTGTTATAAAAAATTAATGATGGGCTCACCTATAAAGAGCCTACAAATGAACAAATAATTTCAAAGGTGACGTCACATGAGAACATTATGTTTTACGACCAAAAAATACGACCGAAAAATAGCAGAAACAGGATTACGTTAAATATTTTTTGTTCTTAATATGTGAAAGTCCCCGATTGGTTTAATTACTCAAATTGAGACCCCTTTTTTCTGAGTATTTTATAGACATTACATTAAAATAAACAGAATTGGGTAGTCACTCAGATGACTACTCAGATAAGATAGAAGAGAACATATCTGTATATATGTTTACGACCAATGATCCTATAATAGCTAGGTATTAAACCACAAAAGCTTACCCACAAATATTTAATGATACGAAACATTTGACCAAAAATCCATATAAAAAAAATTAAAACATCGATTCCACACACAACGGAACAAAAATGTATTTAAAATAACCGCACCTCTTTTTAACCCACAAACAGAACCAGTTGCAACTTCACGAGACATCATTTAAAGTTGAGATAACAAAATTGAAGTTAATGAAAAAGTAACTTTATTTGATACAGATCAAGATATACTTGATGATGAAGCAACAGCAAATATAGACTCGTAATGTATAGAAGGAAATCGACTAAATGCAACTTTCCAAATTTACACATTGCTCCTTCCTCTGCTTACGAAATTTTATAGTGCACTAAATCATTCTATGATAACTTAACTCTGTAACGTGTTTCGCTCGGGGCACTGATTGATCGAATTTCGCTATTGGTTGACCTTCTATATGGATGATTTACTTTATGTTTGACTCAAATGTGTTATATTAAAATATCCAGTGTCAACTAATGACGGATTTATATTCACTTTTATTGATGACGTTCCGAGAAAATTAACATTTTCATATACATATTTTGATGCCGATTCAAGTTGAGTAGATGAATCTATGTGTTTGTCACGTTTTTAATCATTTCGACTTTTGAGAAGGTGTTCGTAACTAATTTTCCTTGAAGATTCAATTGCTGTTATTTATTGATCGATTACATTTAAAAAACTGTATAAATTAAAACAAAGATATTGATTAACATCTCTAAGCTAACAACATAAAGCTTGAAACAAAACACCTGTTGATTACTCATCCGAATGCGCAAACAATTACACATAAAGGATACGAGTTACAGACGGAAAGACGAACAATTATGGGTGATAACATCTTAAGGTATTTCCCAGTAAGGTCTATTAACTTTATATTTAATAATAGATTCATATAGAAAACGACCATAAATGATGAAAAATGTTATGTCCTTTGTACTACAAATATAGGTATATTTCCTGATGACGGACGACTTGCGTCGTGTTTTGTTGTATTTGCAAAACTGTCGGGGAATTTTGTTATACTAACTGATGAAGCATTCTGGGATGAAAAGGATTAAGATAAATAATAATAAATCAGTACCATCCACAGCTTATCGCCTCATCTGAATATATAAGCCTCGTTTCTTTCACCTGATCCATGTCTATCTCTTGCTAATGTACCTTACTTTAAACGCAATTGAAGGATCAAAATACTCACCAGTATACCCAGGTGGACAATCGCACTCATACGTGTCCAATGACGTCAGGCGGCACGTAGCGCCATTGAGGCACGGCGCAGAGTCACAGGCAGCTGGTATCCTGATCTCGCACAACGAGGCGCTGAAGCCCAGTGGACAGTCGCAGGCGAATGAAGGCGGGCCTCCTCCGACTCCTGGGCGGACGCGACAGGTGCCACCGTTCTGGCATCGAGGACTCGACTCACTGTGGCATGGGTTGAGATGTTGGCAGAATTCTCCGGCGTATCGCGAGGTACAACTGGAACAAGAGAAAATAATTTAAGTAATGATATTTGAGATGATAATGATGCTAAATATCGGCAGACCAATACAGTACGTCTTATACTAACTGACTAACAGGTTGTGATTAAGATAATAATGCCATGAAAAGTACATAAAAAGGAAAACATATAAAATATTATTATGATAATACAACATTTAAAAATAGTTCAACACAAATATTTGTTTCCACAGATTGGCGTAACATTTAAAACAATAGTAAAACTGTAAACAACAAAGCAAGCAGACGTAAATTAAATTTCAAACAAATCAAAACCTTAAGTGGGTTATGATAAGACGTCTTACATTTTGCTTTAAGTCAGTAAAGGTACTTCCAGTCTTAAACAAGAACGTGCATACATGCAACAATGCAACGTCTCCAAGCAGTAACAGCCACCGTACAACATATTCCACTGCATCAGAATAAGCACCATGTACGAGGGCGTACGTAGTTGAACACAATCGTGGCTGGTCGGCGGACGTCGACAATAAATAACGCAGATACGTCGGCGACACGACCACGTGACGTGCGCGGGCGCAGGCGAACCGCGCCTTCGTATTGGCCAGCTCGAATTCTTTTAATGCAGTTTAAATTGAGAATATAAAGGATGTATGAGAGATGATTCTTTGGATTTTTTTTTATTACATTGTAGACAAGTATTTGATCTCGATCTCACCTGATGGTAAGTGACGATGAGATCTACGATGGAGCATACTTGCCTAGAAGGTACCTGTTCATTCTCGACTTGAAAACACCCAGATTGAAGTCAACGGGGAACAAAGACGCGACGCGACGCGACGCGAAGCGTGTTGGATGGTTAAACTTTACATCAAAGTTATAGGCACGTCTATGTTATTAAAGGTTATATAGTAATGGTTTAAGTACATTATTAGTATTACTATGAAGGAAGTATTTATAGCTGTTATAGGGTAGGTCCTATAGCAGTATTACTTCATATTCTCCTTATAGGTATTCCTTACGAATAAGTAGTTTCTTTAATAAACACGCTGAGCTAAACTAATAAGTAGGCACGCCCATTCTTAAAAAAATACTGTCTTCTGTGTTTGTCATATAAGTAATATAAATATAAAATTCTGTAACTAGAAATGAGGTATAACTAACTTATTTTTGATTTCCATTCTGAGATCACTTAAAATCGGAACTCAATATTAGTACGTGAAAACTTAGAAATTCTTAACCCAATTCAATACGAAATATTCTAATACTTTTATACGAATTCATCCAAAATGGTTGGAGATAAAACGGACATAGTATGCGCCCACACAATGAAAGAAAATCGCCTCTAGACCAAAGTGTACATTATCATAATCCCACGATAAATTATTGAAACATGATAACCGAAGCTTAAGAATGAAGAACATAATACAAATCATTGTCATTCAGTGTCAGTTATTTATTTGTGACTGACACAAAATCCTGGATCTGTAAGATTTTGACAGACAGTCTATACAGTTGCAAGATGCGTTGCAAATTTAAAAAAGGGAATAATAAAGTTAAAAAGATGCCCTTGCGGTTTTATATGCATAAAATAAATACATTATATATTTGAAAAAGAAGCTAATTTTACAGATTTTATCGAGTTCAATTTATGTTTTTCACACACGGTCACGGTTGGGAACGTAAAAAACATAAAATGAACGCGATAAGATCCGTAAAATTAGTCTTATTTCAATGTGTAGTATTCGCGTAAACATAAGAAATCACTACATCCTAAAGTCGATTATTTTAATGAAATCAATAGGAATTTGGCACTGTGGTATTAAACCACGCCAATTAAAATTTCTATTCCGATTCATTTATAAGTGCAGATAAACTCATTGGACTGATATAACACCTATTCAAACATAAGACACTTGTAGCAAAGGGTGTAGACACCCACTAAGGTCTTATTATTAGTTTATATTACCATACAGCGCCTCGTCCCGAACCAAATGTACCCCACCCACGTGTATGTTAATGTTCTTAGTTTAATGAAGTAAATCTCATTTATTGCTACACTCACATACTAACACTTCAGGCGGCGGTGGGAATATAAAATATTACACAAATTGAACGTCGTAAACTCATATCGGAACATTTGATTATTCATTCATATTATAAACGATGTGTGTTTAATATTGTCTATGTTAGTTAGTAGTACAATTATTGCTACGTAATTTACGCCACTTGGATCTCATAAAATAAGTAAAATGTTATTGTTAATAGTCGTATTTTCAACACTTTGATAATTTGTAAACACAGCATTTTATGGCCGTTGAATATGATAAAACAAAACAATATTTATGAACGGCAACACTGGCCGAAGAAAAAAATAAAACATTCTAGCCAAAAAGAAAAAAAACCTTTTGTTTCAAACATATTTCCTTCCTCCACAATTTTGGACGCAAACAATGGTATCTTGCAAATACAAATATGTTCGTTGTGGTTTTGTTTCATTCCAGCACTAAGCTTGGGGTGATGTTGTGTGCTCGCGGCTAACGTGGGCGGATTCACGAAGCCTGTTCGGCTGCGCCCACGCACTGACCTCACCACCTAGGGGTGCATGGACTGAATCTCTTATTTACATGATAATATTCCAAATACATGAATTGTTTGGGAGTGTTAAAACGCAATTTGTAACTGGTAAAATAACGATATAGCAGAAGAATTTAAAAAAAAAATCCGCCGTTTTCTCCAGGTAGTTACATTCATTATTCTTAATAACAATGTAAGAGAAAAATTAAACTGCAAGAGGACGGCGCGCTTCATGAGATTATCTCTAGAAATTATAACCCACCAAAGAAAATAGGGCTTTTGTTCGAAGCAACAAGACTAGGAGCTAAATCTTCATTATAGGACGAACAATAAATCATTATTATCGTTGATCTAATTATAAGGCTGAGTTAAAAAGAGGAATTTATGTGCGGACTAGGCAGCGACGCAGCGTGCAATGATTTTCAGCGCTAGTTAGCGCAGTCTAGAATAGCGCGAGAAGAATTTCTATAGCAAAAGTATGAATCAATTTTATATCTTCAATGTTATCTATCCTAAATGAAACCTACATAATGAGGAAAAATCCCATTAATATTATAAATGTGAAAGTTTGGATGGATGGATGTTTGTTACTCAATCACGCCAGAACGGCTGAACGGATCTGGATGAAACTTGACACCGAGATAGATTATAGTCTGCAATAGCACATAGGCTACTTTCTATCCCGGTAAAATGTATGGTTCCCGTGAGATAGATTTGTTTTTATTTTTTATAGAGCAAAGGATCGACATGTTTTTTGGCATAGGTAGTGGTAGTTTAGGGGTCAGAAAAAGGACATACTTTTTAATCGCGGGTAACACCGCGGGGCGCAGCTAGTACTCAATAAATTCAAGAGGAACAGCTGTCTTTAAATCAAAAACTAAAGCGCTAATCTGACTTTTCAGCTGCTACATCGCTTTGATTGGATTTGTTATGCCATGGTGTCAAAACACAAAGTCGCTGTCGCTGGAAAACCAGCGAAGGCAAGTTGCATGCCATAATTTATACTTGGCGACAGCAGATCCCGTGTCGTTGGCGCGGCCGCAATAAATAAATAGTGTTGCGTGCGGCGTGTTGTTCGACGGTTATACGATATTCTGGACCGTTGGTGAACTTTTAACGAACGAACTGCGTTTAGTAATTCTAGTCTGTGTCACTGTAACCTTTTTCTATTGCGAAATAGGAAACCATTTAATAATTAAACGAAAAAATAAATAATTTATATAAAGAGGTTCATTATTTGTATTTATATTACTTATTGAAATTTCGAAAACGACTCCAACTTGAAGTCTTATTAAAACCATTGTGTATGCAGAGTACTAGTTATAACACTGTAATAGAACTATAGTCCTATAGTAGCCATAAGATGGCTATATTTCCGAGAAGATTCATCTTTAAATTATAATATTGTTCTTCTAACACCTGTCCGCCAATGGTACGATATAAATAAATCATATATGCCAATAATTTTGTATAACGACCGATAGGGCTGTCACGAGACAAATATTCTGATTTGTTTTGAAGCGCGCACAGGTTGCTGGAAGCACGTACATGCTGCGCTAGATTAGGGTTGGTACAGCTAAGTTTTCAGACGTTTCGACAATAAACTAGATCCTTTAAGGACTTCATGTTTCGTTGTCATAAAGCTTGTTTGTCCAAATCCAAACTTTTATCAACCTCGATCCAATGAAGTACTTAAGTTTAATGATCGGATTCGTGGATCCCGATTTATATTGTGGTCTCATAGCTGTGTTCTAACACTATTTAAAAAAACAGTGTGTTTCGCGATTAAATAATATGAATATTTAAGACTGGGAGCCCGGTCATGTCGCGCGTTATCTGATGCGCCAGGATGCTGACGGCATGCGTGCGCGCATACGTCGCCGCGCATGCGCCCTGAAACTTTGTACCTATCTTAGCATGTATCATTAAGAAAGCAATGCGACTAGGACCTATAACAACTATGTTAAATTGTCATATCTGCATGTACATTGAACAATCTTGGGCAAATAATATCGTAGCAAACATAATTTTCAACACGGAGCATATTCAAAAGAACGGTGGTTCGTAAATGGACGAAAACTTTCTATACAATTTTAGGGTGATTAAAGTAAATCAATCCAAATTAAGTAAAGATGGTGTTGCGGATTCTGCTTAGAAATAAGACGTTAATATAGTCGGTGGAAATCTCGCGCTCCGTACGTCTAGTACTAGTTGTGACCCCATATTTTTGTACACAAATACAAGAACAAATGATATTTTATTTCTACAGTCCATTAAGCCAGAGAGAATCTCTAATCTTTCTACAATATTTATTGATAAAAAATAAAGATTTTTAGATTCTGTTTTCAAAACAAGCATTATAAAAGACATATAAAAAAAGTCTTGTAAAATAAATACATGCATCCATAAATCGTACCGCACGGTAGTGGCACGTCAGGACTTCAGCTCAACGGTTGCGCGTGCGCAACCTATGAGCAACAGACTACATTGCATTTCGCTTGTACAATAAAGACTTCTATTTTCTCTAGGCTTTGTATGCAAATTGCGTTGTGGGCGTGTTATTTATTTTGTGAATGGATTTTTAAACGGCGTTCGGTATGAAATGCGTGAAGCATAAAAAATGTGTTGGGCCTCATTCCCACCCAAATGTGTGACCAACTATGCGCGCGCGTCATTTTATTAGTCTATGTATTACATTGAACGGTACATATATGACTAAATTTCAAATGGAGAATGATATCTTCTTTTTCATGTAGAGTTATTGCCGATTCATAATTTTTGTCAATATTTTTTATTACTAGAATAAAGAGATATGTTTATATGGTTATTAAGTCATCGTCAACTCCAAACATTACAGTTTACAATTTACTTTACAGTTCTCAAAGATTTTTACAAATAGAACAAAGAATAATTCCATATAAATAAATAAAATAAACATTTTTAAATCCAAACACTCTCAATCATTTTAATTAGCGTGACCACAATTATAGATACAGGCACAGAGGCCTGGACCATCTTCCCGCAAGCTGGATTTTCCACTCCCTGTAAATCTTCCAGATAGCGCTCTGTAGACACAAGCAGATAAGGGACCACACGACCCAAGTAATTGACGTAATAAGAAAAGCTAAAGGGTTTCGAACCTTAATAACTCGGTGTCCTATGAGATAAACCCGCGATTATGAGATATTGAAGAAATAAATACAATGTATCCAGGAGTTTTGTGGGAAACAATATTTTTCTTAAAGGATTCAATTGGATTTTTAAATAGACTTGCAATTTTGCTACCTTAATAAACTTAAAATATTTGGCAAAATAGTCCTGAAAGAAATTTAAAAAAATACGCCAGTTTAGCTCACAACACTATGATTAAGTTAATTCAGAAAGAAATAATGTTTTCAAAGCAGTTAGTAACTAACTATTAATAATGAAGAAAAACAAAATATTTTTTTCATTTCTAGATCCAAAATACTAATTCACACCAACATCCAGCTTAGATCTTCTAAAATCAGATCTACGTTAGCACGTGATTGGGCGACCTGCGCGGGCGCTCCGACGGACGCAATTTGCCGGGGGGCGTGGCCAGCTCGGCAGCGGTGGGGATCCGTCGCGACTACTGGTAACGAACCTCGTGCAGTTACTACCTCAAGTTTTTGCAAAGACCACACCAGATTTATGATGCTGCTTAAACTTTGCCAGATGAATGTGTGTATCCCCCTATAAGGTTCGACCGATGGATTGCATTTTTTGCTACTATGGTTTACTCAAGCTTTTTAGACTAAGATGAATATTTAGTGATGCAACAGAGCTCTGGAATTGATTTGAAATAATTTACATTAACACATGCTTCAAATTCAAAAATTACGTTCGAAACAACGACTTCTAATTATAAAAAACTTAAAGAATATCTTCATGCTCGCGGGTAACTCAACTCCGATTAATAAAACACAGTTTAAAACGAATAACCCTAACCCAAGATTCAATTAATAATTTTATGACTCTCAACCAACAAGTCATAAATTTAATAGCATTAAAACATTAGTTGTTTTATTTAACAAATTAATACTAATAAAACTGATAGTAAGTGCTCTGAAACGAAGGGTTTACAGCAATATACGATGAAACGCAAGAGTCCTAAGAGGAGTCGTAAGCTCCAGAGATAATCACAAAAGACAATTAACTGTGAGTAGCATTGAAGGCAGCGATAAATAAAACGCCAACAAGCAAATGCAAGAGCATGAAAAGGCTGAGTACTATGAGCCATCTCACAATGAATTTGAGTATATTATTCAGACCAAGGATGATACGTGAGGCAATTGAAATTAAAAAAACATTCTAAGATCAATAGGGAAAATGGGTGTGTGCTACCACCGTCTTGGGATCCATAATTAAATCCAAAACCAGGCGCACCATGCAAGACCAAAACAACAACTAAATATTTGGGTACCCCAGTTCGAACTATGACACTAGGACGTCAAACACCTCAGTCCTCCCGTAACCATGGTTGCTCTAAAGCAGCTGAAACGTCGGAACGTAAAAAACATACAATAAACGCGATAAAATCCGCAAAAATAGTGTTATTTCAATATGTTATTATGGTGGGCAACGCAAAATAAGCAACCACTATAATAGCAAAATTTAAGTCCGAGATACAAACCTTTGTTGTAAATAAACAATAAATAATTTATGAGCGGTTTAATAAACGTTAAGAGGAATGAATGTAGATTTTTAAATGATATATCTCCTGAAGGGAGATGAACATCAATATCACGAATGACTTCAGTGTAACAAAATCCTTAAAACTATGTTTTGATTACTTTAAAAATAACTCGGCCAATATTGCCTCACGTAAAGGTTACAGTAATAATACCAGAATTCGCGATGGACTTACGAAATCGTGACTCCACAAACATTCGGCAAATGATAATGACTGCACTGACGATGATTTGGACGTGATGCTGGAAATTGTTTTGAACAAACATTTGGTAAGGTTACTAAAGTTTCACTTCAAAATTGACACATTTTTTATTTTTATTTTTTTTTATTACAGTATAGGCAAGTATTTGATCTCGATCTCACCTGATGGTAAGTGACGATGAGATCTACGATGGAGCATACTTGCCTAGAGGGTACCTGTTCACTCTCGACTTGAAAACACCCAGATTATAGTCAACGGGGAACAAAGACGCCGGTAGCGTGTTCCATTCCTTGGCAGTTCGCACGATGAAGGTAGAAGGTAGGTATAGGTACTTGGTCTGTATAGGATGTTGTAGGGAACACAGAACATTAATCTATAATGAAGAAGAAATATACATTGGTTCAATAAAAGACAATGAAGGATAGAGCATCGTTAATGGAAATATTATAAGCTGAAGCCCACTCAACTGACTCGATGAAAACAAATCGATTAAAAATAATGGGCCCTCAACGTTGCGGCCAACAATGGCCCCTAATTCAACTATAGGGTGGTCCGTAGACACCTGCTCATAAACAATGGGTGTTCTCAATGAATATTTTAATATTTGCAAAGCATATAACTTCGGTATATTAAATTAAATTAAATTTAAATTTAAATCGTAGTAAAGTCGATCCGTCTTTCTGTGTGAATGCTTGCAAAAATACAACATTCAATGTAGTAACTGTAATAATCAAATCATTAGCTTTTCAAAAACAAGATGGTAAATATTTTTAGTAGACTGACTCGATCCCACCGTCTCAGTCACACCTCTGCATAACATTATAGAACGCCAGAAATACTATTTAATCTCTCCTCCAAGCCAAGATCGTGTCATCTAACATAACAGCTTACAAATCGAAGGTACCTTCATCGTGAAATAATAATCGGTCCAATCGTGCAAGTCATTTTAATCTTTACATCGGATCAGAATTTTGACACGGGGAAAGGATGGTCAAATAGATGCCTAAATCAAGGATTTATTTTATAGATTACAACGCTTATGCAAGACGATGACAATTAAATAATACTACTATCAGCAATGATGGAGCAACTGAAATGCGAGTAAATGATAGCAATATGAATACTATAGCAAGTACCTATATTATTGTAAAATATACTTAAGATAACTTTAAGGAATTAGAATTTTAAAAAGTCGTTAAAAACCAGACTCCTAAAGAGAGATGACCAAAACGAAGATCCTGAACATGTGCAATAACAATAAAGCAGTCTTAACGCAAGGCAAGAAGGTAAAAAATGTTGATTTGTTTAAATAATGCACAATACGCGCATGTCACAATTTGCGCACGCGTCCGCCGCGCCCGTTCCCACGCGCACCCATACACGCGCGCGCGCACCTGCGTCTGTGTGAGTAAGGCGCGCGCGCAGCTTGCGCTCCGAACATGCATAGAGTAGCTAACAAAATAGAGACAGTAGGCACAAAATTTTTGTGAGTATCATCACGGAGCGGCAGCTAGTGCATAAATTATTTTATAAATACAAAAAAGTAAGTTTTACGGGAGTTTGCATTAATTATGAAAAAATATTAACGAAAAAAGCGCACAAAGCTTAACAAATATTTTATTCAATTTACGTCATATTCAAATCAAAGCAGAATAAATCAAGGAATTATTATTTATTGAAGTTTATTTATCGAATGATTCATTAGTGGACCAGCAGTGTGATTTTGAAACCTCGGAAATCGGAATCGGATTCGGAACGGTAGTTTGCGTTTACGAAGTTATTTTAATAATGGTAGGAAATAGTAGAAAAAATATTGAACGCAAAATCTAAACTATTACAGTTTCTTGTGATAAAAAGCTTCATACTTATAACCACATAAATCAAACATTAAGTTGAACACTTGTTATTTTTGATATTCACGTTTCTAAGCCTACGTGTTAGTTTATTATTTTTTGTACCGATCTTTGTAAACTGACAAATCCAATGAAAAAAAAGTTTGTTTTATCTATATCTGAGGTTTGTTTATTGTTGTGATGAGAAAATTACAAAATAACTAAAATGAACGTTGATTACCTATATAATTTGTAACATCATGTCACATAGATGCTCCCTGTTCGTGTGAAAATAAAAAACTAGGTTGCAAGGATACAGCGCCATCTATTAAAAATGTTTGGCAACCGAACCTGCGTATTCACCCCTGTCCGTCCCTATAAAGTTTGAGTATGTGCTTTGTCTTATTAATGATGCGAATGAAATAATTTTTAAATGTATAATGAACAAATTGTATTAAATTAAATAAATAAGTAGGTTGGTACCTAAATACATTTAGCTCCACTGGGATTGCGTTGTATTTATTGTTTCATCCCAAAATACGGCTTTAATTCTGCTATTAAAGCCAGTACAATATCCAATAATTCGTATAATATCAAATTGAGTAAAAAAAAGAGACTAAATGCCATCGGAAAGACTTCCTACACATAAATCTCATCGGAAAGTTATCGTCGGATCGGAATGATTTTCCGTCGAGAAACGTCAACAATCTTCGAATTCGGAAATCAAAATAGCAGTATTTGTTTACAAAGTTCGGTACAGCAAAAATAATAATAAAAACATATAGGCCTAGAAACGTGAATATAAAAAATAACAAGTGTCTGACTTAATGTTTCATGTGTGTGGTTATAAGTTTGAAGCTTTTTATCATAAAAAGCCCGTATTAGTTAAAATTTCGCGATCAATATTTTTTCTACTATTTCCTACCATTATTAAAATAACTTCGTAAACGCAAACTACCGTTCCGAATCCGATTCCGAGTTCCGAGGTTTCAAAATCACACTGCAGATGAGAGAACGAACCAGTTCGAAACAAGTTTGGGTAGAAAATATTGCAGATGTTCGATCAAATTTGAATTGGCGGAGCCATCTGATCACCTAACCCAAAGACTTATCTGATGGAGTCACTCATCCCTTAAATAATTCAAATAACAATAGGTGTGATTCTAATAACTTTAACCCATTTGGTTGAAATTTAAAACTTGTGTCATATCAATTTATTGATAGACGATCACGCTATACACTAAAACAATTCGACAGAACATTTAGTTGTTTATTTAAACAAAAAGAATAAAATCCAAATTATAATCACAAAAGATCTAAAACGTCGCTTGGCAAAGCTTGTTCTCAATGCGAGATACGAGTTGCTACGACCAGCTTATTCGGCGATAAGTGACAAATCTGAAGGGCGTATAGACCCCACTGTACGTCAAGTGCGAGATTATTCGTAAGCTAACCGTATACTTTATAGTCTACCGTATTTAGACATTTTGTATGGAGAATTGAAAGTTTTAAATAGCGTCCGCTAGAGGCGCTTTTCAATTCTCTATACAAAATGTCTAGATACGGTGGAATATAAAGTATACAGTTAGCTCGCACTTGACGAGCTGGCCTTTAGTCACTACCTACACAGCATACGAATACATGATTCAACAGAGATGAAATGTCCCATCTGCGTCATTGATCTATGCGCGACCCGCAGAACAACATCCGTCGCTCCCCATTGAACGGAGCGCGTCTGTCAGATGATGCTGACACCGAAATCCACCGTCAAGGTGAACTGTGCCGCTTTGTGCCCGCAACGAGCTACAAATCGCTCGCTATTAGTTTAACGGTGGGCCATCGAGACAAATTGGACACTGAATAGTTAAGTCATTGGGATTCTATGAAAAGGTTTCGATGGTGGTGAAGCTAATGATAAGGTTATCGAATTAGTAGTAGGTGATAGTTGTGTTCAAAAAAGTTTAAGAAACTTTATTGATAATAATACAAAGTGAAATGACGTTGCAAGAGAAATGAGTAAAAACGAAAATTTAGTATGCAAAAATTGATAAGTACAGATTTAACGACAATTATGGAACGATTATCTTGCTTCGAATTACATTCCCAACGTAACATATAACAACTTTACTACAATACACAGATGCAATTAAAAAAACAATGTACCTAATATTAATCTCGATCGTAGAGCTTAAACGATCCATACTGCATCCCCTTCGGGGTGTATTGAAGCCCAAACAATATGGAATTATCTATACATCGGGGTCGAGTTACAGCACACACGTGCACCTCTCTCTCCTCCATCCCCCCTCCTCGCTATATGCGCAGACGCAGGCCTCCGTGAGAGACGGAAATTTTGCCACGATGCAGTTTTGTCACGGCCGGTTGTCGGGTTATGTAAGCGTGGGATGTTTAACGACTGAATGTCAAGATGTTTCAAGTTTCATGTGTGTCTGTCAGGGTTTTGTTTATGTTCTCTATACTAAAGTTAATGTTATCAAATTTTATGATAAAAAAAATCACTATGTACAAAAAAGCAGCTTCAGAAAACTTTTAATGACTTTTAATGATTTAATGACTTTTAAACCTTCCAAATCCAACGAAGCAGATAACGGTCTAAAATTTAAATAGGCTTAGGCCAACCTTGTTCCCAATAATGGGACATTATATGCAAGTCAAGACATAATGAATGGAACATCAAGATCAAACTCAAATTGAACAAATCTTGTTTTATCCAATCACAGTATTGTCCATATCCAATCATCAAGTAATATAATATACTAATAAAGCTGAATGGGTCATCACCATTCCGAAAGAGCTATTAATCACTAATGTGCATCAAGTGAACTGACAGAACTGATGATAACGTCGCGCTCATAACTTGAGCAGAACTGGTTCAGTAATCTTGAACTGAACTCTTTTACTTAAATGACAAGTCTATTTAAGAAACTATTGAAATAGACGAAGTATATTAGAAAAGCTTTAGTTTAGGTAGGTACAAAATTTAATTAGACAAAATAATTGTGGGAAATTCTGGACTGAGGTTTTGACAAAATTCGTAAAGAAATATGTCAATTGACAATTAAGATGCTTGAAATGGGGCCCTGGTGGAAAAAATATCGATCGGGACAAAGAATCTAATTAAATTGACCAGAAATTATAAATCCAAAGATTTGATTCTAACTGAAACATGATAAAGATATCAAAAGAACATTAGAAACATAAAGTAACAAATCATCAACACAAAATCAGAATCATAATAATTGCACAAACGAAGTACTATTTACAAACAAGACTGTTTAACTTAAACGAAGTGAATAAGATCAATCAGATCATTTAACGGCTCGGGAGAACCGCGGCGATGCTTGAAACGCGTTCCGGCCCCATCGGCGTTAGATTGAAGAGAGCATCGTGTTAAACCGTCGCTCTTAAGTTGATGTCTTTGATAGTACAGTGTTACGATGGAGTCGAATATATCGACTGCTAAAAATATATCGATTAAGTAAGTTTAGCTAGATTTGCCGAGAGTACATTTTAAAATCTATATTTAATTTGAGTGTATAACAAAAATTTGTAAATGTGTTTTAAATGCAAAAGAGTGGACCGGCATTGCCAATAAGGAACACTTCGTCCTTCGAAAAATAGAAGGATTTATATGGAGCTGAAAACCAACATTCAGACAGATATGAATCGCAAGGAGAATCAAAATGGGATAAAAGACATTAATAAATTACTGTAGCAAGCAACTTAGTTACGGAGGAAGACCAATATCAGAAGAAAAAAATATTGAAAAGACGCAATGTATACCAAGCACGAACGCTACGTAAATAAAGAAAAATAATTACAAGCTTAAGCGATCCAAACTCATAAACAAAGAATAAAAACAAAAGTATTACGGTTTAAGTTATCAACGCGGACCGATCAGCATAAATATTAGTATGGGCGTGGCCTACGTCATGTCGCACTTAGAAAGATTAATATTCAGTTCTTTTTAATTTCTCATTTAAACCAAGGCGCCTCGTAGAGAAGTGAAATTGAGCACATGTTAGCAATTACTGGAGGCAATAGTGAGGCGATCTTGATTGTGGTGTGACAAACGGATAGAGCGCGCCGGCGGCAGCGGCGGCCCGGCCCGCTCGGCCCATAAATCTAAAACCCAGACCGAAACGACGCGCAACCCTTTATTATGTCGAGACATGATTAGCCTCGGGCGCTCCGACGAAACGAACGAACGCCTGTGCCGACCGTATCCGCGACTTCACTTTTCGAGACGGCTTTTTTATTCCACTCTCGGCAATTAACAACGTCCGAGTGCAGCGCATCGTTTCCAAGGTCGCGGTCAACGGTCGAACAACCCGCGAATACAATAGTAAGTACATAGTTTAGCAACATAATTGTCCCTCCGTGCTCGGTGCGTGCGACACCCGGATTGTAAACAGACATGTGGACCGGGCATCTGACTTGAATACTGATTCGCGGGGAAACACGCGGCCCGTAGATCGTAACACTTTTTTGCGATTATCGAATGCCATATTTTTTGTTCTCAGAATCGGTGCTAGCTTTGGAAGGATTGTGTCTACATCATCGGTCGCACCACTATCAATCATGTGCTCAGTATATGCCTCTTCGGCACGATCGCTATTGATTGCGGCAACAAGAGAGCGAGATGTAAATCGAACATGACATCCGGGTGCGAGATCAAGCGAGCATCGCCGAGATTCAAAATGGAAACATTCACGGACGCCGCTTAATCGCATATCGGATCGATGAGATCGCACTGCGGAGTCTGCGGAGCACGCCCGAGGTCGGGTCACCGTGCTAAACGGCGCAACAACTCGAATAACCGACCAGTCAGTAGTTGGAGTACCATAGGCATACGTCAGTGAGTATACAGGTACGGCTGTCATAACCAGTTTTTATTCAATTATGAGCCGTATTCCGTGATGATATAACACAAAGTCTCCCATTAGCCCGGCTCCTATGCCGTGACTCATGCCAACTTTATTTATAACTAGCTGTTACCCGCGACTTCGTCCGCGTGGTATTTAACAAAAAGCGGACGTAGTCGCGGGTAACAGCTCGTTTAAAATAAAATTCGTCTACGTTACTCCTTGTTACATCAGCCATCTACCAGTGAAAGTCCCGTCAAAATCGGTCCAGCCATTTCAGAGATTAGCCGGAACAAACAGACAGACGGACGGACAAAAATTTTATAAATGTTGTTTTGGTATATATACCGTGTATACATTCAAATGCACTTAGTAAAAAGCGGTTATTTTAATATTACGAACAGACACTCCAATTTTATTTATTTGTATAGATGAGGTTTTAAGTCAATAAACTGAAATTAAGTTTTTTAAATTAGCTTCTGGTAAATTTTGAGGGCAAATATTTGTCGTAAGATGTTGACAGTCAAAGGGGAATGCAAAGCTGGGATTGACTCGTAATCTGGTTGTATGATGAACGGCGAGGCGCTGCCGCACGACGCTACAGATCTGTGCTCCAAATCTGAGTCGTGGTCGCGCCGCTCAGCCATTATATGCAAATTGAGGAGCCATTCTATGAAGACCCAAGTTTGTGACGGCAGCGACAACTGATTTGGTAACGTTTATTATCCCACTAATAATATTATAATCCTCAAAGTTTGTATAGATGGATGGATGTTTGTTATTCATTCACCCCAGAACGACTGAACATCTGGATGAAATTTGGCACAGAGATAGATTATAGTCTGGAATAGCACATAGGCCGGTAAAATGTATGGTTCCCGTGGGATAGATTTGCTTTAATTTTTCATAGAGCAAAGGATCGACATGATATTTTGCATATGTAGTGGTAGTGTAGGGGTCAGAAAATTACATAGGGACATACTTTTTAATCGCGGGTAACACCGCTGGGCGCAGCTAGTTAAAAATAAAGCTGTTAATGCATTGGATATTTTAAATAATCAAAAACAGTTTGCAAATACAATAAACAGGATTGTAAATAACAATCGTTAAGAAGCAGCTAAGAATGGTTTTATTGTTAAAGAACTCGACGAAAGATCATGTTTTTTTTATTATTATTACGTTATAGGCAAGTATTTGATCTCTCTCTTGATGAGATCTACGATGAAGCATACTTGCCTAGAAGGTACCTGTTCACTCTCGACTTGAAAACACCCAGATGTGATGACCCATGTTCAAAATGTATCAGTCAGTGACTTAAACCGTAACCCAGAAGATGTTAAAATAAATAACGATTGAGCAACACGTGTCACCTCATTGTATCTGAAACGCACGTTGCCAACGTTAAGCTGTTCACATTGGACGCCTCTTGAATTTGTCCAGATTATTTCCTCGAACCATTGAGCAATCTTGTTATGTATGTGGGAATCTTGGTTTGCGATTTTATTTTAGAAAGCAACACTATTAACACTAGTAGGTGAATAAAGACATTTGTAAGTAAACAGTCTAGGGCGAAAGCTGTTTCCATTAAACAAGATAAGGTTGTGACTGGAATCGTTAGTGAGGAAATTATTGTGAGCACTTAAAATACAATCTTGTGAAATAGCTTTGCGATTTCATACAATTTCTAAAGGTAGATATTAACTCAGAGATACTACGATATCCTTTGCCCTCAGTACTGAAGAGTTTATTGTATTACTGTGTCATAATCAGTTAATTTTTAATACATGTAAACCATTAAGTACAATACTTATGAATCTTCAAGACTGCTACAAAATGCTAAGCTACAACTTTACCATCCGTTCCGAATGCCGTTCTTATGGAGAAGAATGGGCAAGAAACTCCATGGTTGCTCTTTTTAAAATGATCTATTACTTTTTGAGCATTATATTGTTATGGGTATGTGAGAACAATGTAGGAACGGCTAGGTAGGCTTGAGTCGCTGGTCAAAAAAGTACAAACTTTTGAGTTAGTACTTTTTTGACCAGCGACTCATTAACTTGTAATTGTATACTTTGGTATACAATTACAAGTTAATAACTTCATGGTCCCTACACCCCCCACTTTTGTAAATGAAGATAAGTATAAATACTAAAATATACAAAACAAACAATAATTTCATCAATAACAAACAATACCAATCAAATAAAGTTCACAACGGTACATAAAACAAGGATCGATCTAGGCAGTTACTTCAAGTGGTGGGAATGTCTCTCAATTTGCATGGGAGCCCCCGAGGCCTGCGTTCTCTCGGCGGGCCCCTGCCATCGCCTGAAGCCACCATTCCGACCTGACCATAACCACAGATTCTATTACCCTGTCTTATTAGAAATTGCTCAATAACAATATACTCGTAAAGTATCCGTATTGGACTCCGGTTTGATTGGAAATATATTTGAATGTGCAAACTTAACTTATTTCATTCTTGGATCAGCGAATACCATGATATTTTAAAATAACAGCACATCCGTAACTGGTGTAACATTAAAACATAATTAGGATATAGGTTACAAATTGATGGAGGTAACAAAACAATATGAAGCTATAAGCCTCATTACCAATACAATATATACCAGAACGTATTCTGCAATTTCTAGGAATATTATAGAGTAATAAATACATGTTATAGATAATATAGTACTTATAGAACAAGTATTAGGTCATGAAATATCATTATGAGATGCATGCGCGTTCGACCGACTTATTATAGATTCAAATATGCATTACGAGAAATGCATTCCAATTTACATACACACAAGCCAATGTGGACAGTGGAGAATTTATTGAAACCGCTTCTTATACCATAAGAGAAAATAATTTAAAGCAAAATATTCATATAATATAGTTACATAGATGTACTTACAAAACAAAATACCGAAGAATTAAAGAAATAAATTTCAAAACTCCAAACCTAGAAACCGAACCGTTTAAAATGGATAATTATAGTCATAATTATAATCCGGTTTCGGAAGCTATCATGAAATCATCTAAATATGCAAACGCAAATGCTAATAATAGAGCAAGTTAATTGCAAATAACAGAGTACGGAATCTTCAGTCAAAACAATAAAAACGATAATAGCTTAGAACCAAGAATAGTAGTAGTTGACTTGGACCCCCCATGGATAACTATCGTTGAATAGATATTAGAAAAGATGTCGCAACACCGCGAAAGAGTTTAAACATGCCGGAGACACCAGATATACCTATAGGTGTATCGTTGTAGAAGAATTGCCGAAACGACTTCCATCAATCTGCGCAAGAGCAATTAAATTTAAACGAACTTAAAACAATTATGAAGTCTGAACCAAGTTGTGTGTGCTGTCATAGCCTTCGGAGTCATTCGATATGTGAGCCTGCTCATATAGAATATTTTGACAATATTGTTGATATGCAAAGCATCATCTTGAGGATATAAAATGCAAATCAAAATAGGAATGAATAGCCTATTGTAGTATTTGATTATGAATATGATTGGCTCCGAATTGTGATTCTTGATCCAAGGTTATGTCTTTGTGTTTACAATCTGGCCATATTTTTATGGATTAAGAGATACCTACACAGTTATCTTTTATTATTTTGAAGTGCTGTCTAGTACCTGCATAGCTTGTATTTGGTTTCTAATCAGAATCAGAAATGTGTATTTGTTAAACCCAGGTAAGTTCTTTGTAGGGTCCCATTATAATTGATTATCTTTATCCATAAATATCTAATTTTATTTATCCATACTAGCTGTTACCCGCGACTTCGTTCGCGTGGTATTTAACAAAGACACAACCGTTAGCAACAGTCTGCTCGCGCGTTCTGAGCCCGCGGGACGCATTTCAGGTTGTTGCTATCAAACTTAATCAGGTGCAACGCTGCAACATTGGTTTTAATTTTTTTTCGTGAGATCCTATGTTTTTTTCTAAAATAAAAGTAGCCTAAGTTACTCCTTGTTACATCAGTTATCTGCCAGTGAAAGTCCCGTCAAAATCGGTCCAGCCATTTCAGAGATTACCCGGAACAAACAGACAGACAGACAGACAGACAGACAGACAGACAGACAGACAGACAGACAGACAGACAGACAGACAGACCGACAGACAGACAGACAAAAATTGTAAAAAAATGTTGTTTTGGTATAGGTACCGTGTATACATCCAAATGCACTTAGTAAAAAGCGGTTATTTTAATATTACAAACAGACACTCCAATTTTATTTATATGTATAGATTTTACTCTCAATACCTCCATTAAACATGTCGCTTTTAGCTATTTTAAATACTTCCTTCTAAATTTAAGTCTATTGAACTAGAAAGCACGAGCCTCTTATAGCGAGAGGTGAAGCTGCGCGCGCGCACCTAACGCTTAGGTCGTGGGCGGTTCACGTATAGATCCGATCCAAGATCATGATATAATATGATGCCCGATCACTATCGATAATAAAGAGCGGGATCTCAGTTCAATTGTTTCCATAAATAGCATTATCATACAGAAATAAAAATAAAAAAAAGATCTAAAGTGATTTAAGATTTTTCTACAAAAAGTTTATAAAAGACGAAAATGATGGACGCTCGCTTTTAATGTTCCTTAAAGTGTCACCAAGAAAGTGTGAAATTAAGTACTATAAAACAAAATTTGTGAAATAATGAACAAAATGACATAAAAATAGAACAACAACTCGAGTAATTCTAAATTAAAAAATCGGTAGCAGATCAAATGCGTATCGACATTGACCTTATCTGCGCAGGCGCACGGTACAAATCGATTCCGCGGCGGACCAATCGGGGCGCGTCGCAACTGATGCTGATCAAACATGGCGGTCATTGACCCGCCCGCGCCGGACAATTTGCATACCTAGTTGCATCACCGGCCACCATAACTCGTTTGGTGATATGATTTCGTTCATCTGATTGTTTGGTTAGATTAGATTTGTACAGAGATAGACGACGCTGTAGCCATTTGCATTTAAAACGAATATGTTGGAAGCACAATTTCTTAGAGCTTTGGCTATTCAAATTTAGGGGTAAGCAACTCATGTGTACGCTTAAAATAGAATGATAAAGTCGAAATAGACGCGTTCTTTTTTACAAAAATAAAGGACATAGGACTAAAACTATCTATGGGATGTCAACAACCATTTTTTGAATTCCAAAAAATATACCAAATTAGACATCTCAGATTTCCAACAGCTTTTTTTTAATCTCATAGATGCACAATACCTGATGAATCACGTAGCCAAGAATTATATAGAGTGTAGGAGGCAGGTGCACGCCCAGCCTTCAACCTGTCATAATTAAAAGGGATTGGAGCTTTATGCCCGTAATTAGCGTATATCTATAACTTAACGTGATTATAATACTCGAATGATAGGACTAAAATGCATTATTAATTTATTGATGAATACATTGAGATAATATATGGTAACTAATATGATATATAAAAAGCCTTTTGATATTTTTATTTGAGTGAACAGTTGAAATTAGGACATACTTATCTCAAAGAAAATGGTGAAGTAACAGCTTCCTTAAATGAACTAGATTATTCATCAAAGACGCAAACAAAATAAGGATTAATCAAAAATTCTAACATAAAGAACGCTATACAATTCTGTATTCAAGAGAAGTCATTTAGAACTATTAAAATACCATATCACTTAGAACGATAAAAGTCCCATATTTCACTCCAATTCCAACCACATAATGAGACCGACACTACGACAATTAGCATCCACACACATTAAAAGTTATGGAATTATACCATAATAAAAAATCACGCACCAATGACGCCCATGACTTTATTTATCATTTGGGGACCAATTTGTGCATCGAGCGGTTTCTTGGCAATAAAATCTGTTAATTGACCAACATTAATAAAAGCGGCTTACAAAAAGCAAAAGGCATATTCGAATTTCTTTATAGCACCATCGATATTTCGTGATGAATCGAATATTTTAACGACACTCGTGTGATTTTCATATTTTATATGGCATCACACGATTGTGTGAAATCTAGTAAGTTATTAGTATTATTCAATAAATTCTGCTTTTGTATTTTAACGATTATTTTTTAACGTAAAAGTCTTCGTACAATTTGCTGAATTGTCTAAAGTTTTATCATAAATTCCGTGATGGTAAACCATAAGCACATAAGCCTAACTTTGGGTGATTATGGAATTGGATAAAGTAGCGAAAAATAAAAGAGATTGATTGATTTGATCGTATGATACGACTCGCAAGCGAAAATATGAACTTAAGGTGGAAGCTCAGGGTCAGGGCGCGAAATTCAAAATGTCAATGGTTTTTATTTTTTTACGAAAAATTTGGACATCTTTATTATGTAATTTAGTGTTTTGCGATATTACTATTCTGCATTGGATGTCTCGATGTATTAAGTTTGCTTAAAAAAGTACCTAATCCGATACAATACCATAAGGTTTGTAAAAACCGCTACTTTTACTAACTTTATGGTGTTGTATCGCTTTAGGTATTTTTTTAAGCAAACTGAATACATCGAGATATCCTATGCAGAATAGATATATCGCAAAACACTAAATTACATCGTAAAGATGTCCAAATTTTTCGTAAAAAAATAAAAACCATTGACATTTTGAATTTCGCGCCCTGACCCTGAGCTTCCCCCTTAACATTTTCTTTATAGCAAATTAAAATGTGCTTACTAATACCATCGTTCCTTTCCCACCTTAAATATACTACCAGAATATTATCTTCAATACAGTAACGCTTAAGGTGTCCCATTTATTTACCGATACAAATAAATCCGAAACTACATTAGTCAATTACAAGACCGTGTGACGTTAGATTTAAATATCTATCTCTCGATCCACCAATCAGCGTGAACGTATGAGGTATTTACCGTCTTCTTATTGGTCAGTATCACCTAATTTGTCCTTTATCGATGCATTCCTGTTTGAAACACCACTCTACATTTTTTTTTAATTTAATACAATTGCGGCGGCTTATTCAAATGAGGGAGGTAATCGGTCAACGGCACCGTCATGCTCCATCGTAGATCTCATCGTCACTTACCATCAGGTGAGATCGAGATCAAATACTTGCCTATAATGTAATAAAAAAAAAAAAAAAAAAAAAAAAACCGTATGAACGTTTTTATGGGACTCGAGCTCTCGTAAGCGGCAATGGAAGATATTTCAGTAACCACACAGTTGGAATGAGAATGAGACAATGTTGGAGTAAAATTAAGATAGATAGATAGATAGATAACTCTTTATTGCACACCGATTTCATTAACATTGTATAGGGTATTGATACATAGGTACAGTGTACAGTGGGCGGTCTTATCGCTAGCTGCGATCTCTTCCAGACAACCTTATTATATCTGACAAAAATTGTGTCAAAGTCGAATGTTCTAACAATACTTTGTATTGAGATATGTAGAGGGAAATTGCACTTGCACTGATCATGTCAAAAAAAAAACAACCCATGAACATGACCACTCCTCTCACTCTCAATTTTCGAATAGAGACGGGGCATAGAGTATAAAACAAAGAAACACAAAGCTATTAACTGACAGTTATAAAAAAAAATAGAGACGATATAAGACCCCAGAGTTTCTTCAAAGTGCATGTGGCACTTTGAAGCCAAAACGGATTTGCCAAATTTATCTATCACCGATTTTAGCTACAAAGCTTTCTTCAACCGACTTGCAACAAATCAATGTTACACAGTCAACCTAAAACAATTTTCATTTTATTAGAATTCGAACTAAGTAGTTATTACCCTGAGATATCTGGAATACATAATTACTAATGGACTTACCTCCAATTTGGTGGACATATCTTTTAAGTAATTAACGTGCGGAACGAGAATACGATTTGGATTTAAGAGGCTTTTAGATTTTCACTTTAACGATGTTGTATATTTCAATGTACTGGCATTTTTATAGTCGTATGGCTTGTTGGTCAACTATATTTTGCAGGTGAAATTGTATTTTATTGATGATGTCTCCTATATTTATTTTGTAATTATCAAGAATGTTTTCTGTGTTGGTATCTTTGGAAACTTTGTAAGGTCCACACTACTCCCACTGAAACTCCGGTAAGCCAGAATCTACAATAGTCCTAATGCTAATTTATTTATCTTAAGTCTGTCGGTGAGAAAAACATCGTGAGGATACCTGCATGTCTAAGAGGACCCCTCGAAAGACATTAGAAGTCTGCCAGCCCGCACTGGGCTAGCTTGGTGGAATATGACCTAATCACGCTCGTATAGATGGGAGGCCCGTGCCCAATAGTGGAACATTTACAAGGTTCGATATTTTATATTATTTTATTTAACTAATATAATATAATATCGCCAGTTGCCAGTTATGATATGACTGTTCGGTTACAATCAACGCCAACATTAAACGAATAAATACACAGCTTGTTTACAATACAAGCAATAATATTATCGGAGACTCGGACGACCACAATCGTTCAGATCTCGATATGGCACTCGATGTCAAACTCGATTCATGGACACGATCAATGGACTCGAATGAACTTTGGAAAAAAAAACATGAAGATTTTTTTTATAAATCTACACTCATCGGAACCGATTTGGAACTTCATCTCCGAATGTTTACTTAGCAACAGACCGATTTAAATAAATCTATGACAGGTTTACATTTTTGAGACTACACTATAATCAAGGTACTAAAGCTTAAATTTCCTTAAAGTTTTTTTAATTTGTTACAGTGACACTGATCATCAAAGGAAAGAAGACTGTAGTGTTAGTGATTAAGATACATAGTTGTTAAAATATGATATCTTTAGTCAAACGATGACATCCGCCGGTAAAGATTTCGATACAGTACACGTGAAAGATAACACAGCTATTGAACCGCATTATAGACAGGAAACTAACGCAAAACACTTTCAAATAATAAAACAGGTATTAGAAAGTAATGCCGAACTAATTATAAATGATTACTCCTTTGCTTACATAACATTTGATACTTGTAGCAATTGAAATTAATTTGGCAGTAAAATGGTTGCAAATTTTAATGAATTTGGCAGTAAATTTTAATGTTATATAAGATGCTAGAAGTCGTTTACTTCTAAAGTTAGATGCTCTAAGCTCTTAAACAAATATATTCAAATGTAAGTGAATGCTGGCATTTCAGATAACATTAAAAATCGCTTCAGTTCTGACTGTTCTAGTTAGGATTACCTATTCTGTCTGACGAAGTGCAGGACGGCCCCCCGCAAGGTGGACTGATGACATCACACGCGTCGCAGGAAGCCGGTGTATGCGAGTGGCGGAGGGCTGTGACGTGTGGAAGTCGTTGGGGGAGGCCTATGTCCAGCAGTGGACGTGCATATCGGCTGATAGATAGATTCTGTTCACAATTGTAGAGTTTATCAAAATCCTGTTCCAAATTACTACAAAACTAATTCGTAACAAATAACTAATCTCAAAAGTCAAAGTTCATCAGTCTATGATCACAACGTTTGTTATGGCTAGACTTTAACGTGTCTATGTATCACGCCTGGGCGTGGTAGAGCTAGTGTTTGTTAGCTTAGTAACTGGTTAAAAGGCGGTATGCTTTAACAATATGTTACTGGGCTTAGGAGACAGGCTTGGCCTAACTAACAATAGACGTTTATTGTTATCGTTAATAAGTTAGTATCAGCTTAAAAGAGCTTTTGCATTGTTACAAACATAAACTTTGCTAAGCTTATATAAAGTATTGTCTTCAGAGAATCAACACTGGTTTTCAATATAGATCAAGTATTATACTCATAGACATTGTGAATATTAATAAAATATGAATTACAAGTGTCAATTTTGGTTCAAAGATTCCATCTTTCAATATCTCAACATAATATAATTGTGTGCCCACTTTATTTCCAAAACTTTGTAATTTACATCATCTTTCATGCGCACCATTTAACGGCATTCCGTCGCGTAACTAATTAACTATATTTAACAGCTGCACCGCATTTCGAGTGATGCTCCTATTAAACTTAAGTACCACTAAATGTCACTCCATATATTTGTTAGTGGGTCTATCAGTTACAACGTTCCCTTGGACTGTGGACGGTATGTTCTTTGTGTTAATTGTCTCTATTTACCGTGGTATCGTTAATTTGTGCCCTTCCGTTTCACTGTCCGATATCTCGATCAAGTTTCACTTGTTGAGAAATTTAATTTACAAATTTTCATGAACTCACTCACTCGCTGTTCACTTATCACTGGTATGCAGAAATGCCTCAATTCTATTATGCCCAGTTACCGAACCATTAGAAACACTATCACCTTTATCATAGTGGTCATTTTTATTTCCTACGTCGTACGTACCTACGTCAGTGAGAGATTTAATTTACTTAGGTACAATATGTGCTACTATCCTAAATTTAACAGACTTGAATTCAGGTCTCATGAAACCAGAAGCATTATATTTATATACAATAAACTCGATCCCTTTGTATCACTCGCAATCAACGTCCCCATTCAGGAAAGCTATGCGATCATTAAATCGAGTGTTTATGAAGGTTGGGGCACACCCACGTCATCGAGGCCGTGAGACTCGGAGGCCTTATTTTGACAATCGCGCAATATATATTGCGGTTATTTGTTTTTGGATATAACGTACACAGGTTCACACACACATTTGTTTGTTGTCAGTGAACCATTTGTAAATAATTTTCGTTGATTTTATCGACTCAAATAGCAAGATTTGGAGGTTTAATGATCTTTCCTAATTTAAAAAACATATCACCAACTTTCTTGTGCCCTTCTAGGAATCCCTGGGCGTACTTGCAGAGAGTTTTTTTTATTCCACGCCTATTTAATGTACAAAGGCTATAACCGATGTACCATTATTGTCTAAAGAGCACATCTCTTGATCGGTTAAGGAATCAGCTCGCGAGTGTCAGCCAGCAAAGTTAATATTGCATCAAGCTCCCCACTTTTTGCTACTATTACTTTAGCCATTGTCTGATCAACTACCATCATGGACATGCCGGTTTAATTGGAAATTATTGCGGCCGAAACGGTCGGTATTGTAAATTATTAAATCGTAGCTCCAATCAGTGTGATTAATCGGCGACCAAGAGTAATGTGCGCACGCAGAATTTTAAGTATAGCCTTTTCAGGATTGGACGGTATAATATTACGCGGTATTGATGATTGGTTTGAGCAAAGGCTCTTGGAGGAGGGGGAGTTAGGGACTTCCTAATGAAGCAGAAGGTTTGGTGTTGCTAATCTAACAAGGATCACACATAAAACAGGCGGATTAAAACTCTGTTTGTGGTGTCAGCAAAAGAAAGAATATGAATATTGTTATTAAGATTGTTTGTTATTGTAATGTAACTAATAATAAATATATAAGCTAACGTAGATTAAGCAATCTAATATGGTATCCAAGATACAGGCTTCCGCCTAGTTTGGATCCGCTAGTTAACTGCCATGTATAATGCTTATACCGAAATAAACTTTACTTTACTTTATTACAGAGCAAAAGACGAAATTGCTGATCATACAACAAATCTTAAAAGCTCAGCAAATGGCAACATAAATCCTACACGACTTCATAACCCCTTTTTAGTTTCAAGCTCGCAAGAAACACTCAACATTCATGCTTAATTATATAAACCGTCTAAAAAGCACACCGACCCTTCCAACGACGACAACCGCCGACATTTATACAAATCGTGCGTTAATAAACGGTCAATACTGATCAAACAGTGTTATAAAACATTTAGTTACGGCGCATGGTAATCTAAATCCCAAAATTAGTAAGTTTTTTGTACGGAACGTAGATTGATCACGTTTCAGAGCGATAAAATATTGGGGCTGTGGATGAGGTGACACGGAAACTTGATGCTGGTAATAAAATTCGGTATACGAGATTGATTTATGCTGTTTTCTGGTCTTTAAATCTTCGGATTGAAAAGTTTTACTAGATCGTATTGGATTAATTGCTTCACTGAACGAAATAAGGAGCATCTAAACAGCCTGTGCCTTATGGTTGGAGGAAGGGATGATTGAGGTCAAGGCTCCTTGGAGGCCTCTGCTGGAATAATCACTATAATCTTGTTACAGTTTTGCTGCCGAGAATTTAAAATATTGTTTCTTTCAAGTCTTTTCTCAATTTGCATTTGGGTGAGCTTCCAATCTTCCCTTATTTGACTCATCACTGATATGTACAAGCCTAACTCCTAACTAACTAATGAGATAGACCACTTATCGGAGTTTTCGCATTATTCTCATACTTTAAATAGCAACAATGTATTAATTTTATTGTATGATAGATAGTAAACTATATATTGATTTCTTATATTTACGCGAATACTACACATTGAAATAAAACTATTCTTTAAGGATTTTATCGCGTTTATTTTTCGTTTTTACGTTCCCGACGTTTCGGCTGCTTTACAGCAACCATGGTCACGGGAGGACTGAGGTGGTTGACGTCCTGGTGTCATAGTTAGGAACGGGCTACCCTCATATTTGATTGTTGATTGTGGTCCGATCTACGCAGAAAGTGCTCACGGTATCTTGAGAACGACGGGAACGTAAAAATGAAAAATAAACGCGATAAAATCCTTAAAAAATAGTTTTATTTCAATAGTAAACTATAGTTTTAAAAGGAAGTGTACGTCATAAGAATATAGCACTGTCAAGAAGTATGAATGGAAAAAAACAAAGGTCAGTGACCTCTGCGCATGCGTGGTATGTACGTAAAATGTTCACGATACGATGACTGACAAATGATGAAACTTGTATGAAGTTTCTATTGCGGGTCAGAGTTCAAGAGTATTATGTAAAGGTGGGCACTATTTGCACGGTCCGCACGTGAGGGTCAAAAACATGGACTCGTATTGGCAGATATTATTGTACATATCTGCAATATGAATGGTCTGCCATTGGGTCTGACTCATCAATGCATTACACTGCTTATTGTTAGAATACTATTCTTTCGGCAGGAGGGTTCGAATTCGGTTTGAAACAAACTTAGTGTGAGCTTGAATGTTTGCACCCGAGTCATGGATGTTTAGTATGTATATAAGTATTATATATGCTGGGTTCGCTCTTAGTCGATTGTACGGTACCCATAATACAGGCTTTTGCTTAGTGAGGGCTGTATAGTTGTGTACGTCTGGCGAAATACATAAATATCGCCATACGAACACACCAACTATACTTTAAGCAACGCTTGTGTTATGGGTACCGTACAATGGACGTAGGGCGAACTCAGTATATAATACTTATATACATATTAAACATCCATGACTCGGGTACAAACATTCGTGCTCATCACACAAAGCTTGTGTCCCTACCAGGATTCGAACCCGGGACCCTCGGCGCAGAAAGCAGAGTTACTACCACTGCGCTAATCAGGCCGTCGAAATCATTATTATAAAGAAGAAGATTGAAGTGAGAATAGTAGATGGCCTACCATTTTAACTACAACAAAACATGTAAGTCCTAGATGGTCATTAGAATCGCCGTTACCGCTTAACATATCCAAGAATAACGTTAAGTGACAGAGCTAGCGCAATTTTGCGCAAGCGTATGCGCATGCGCAGGCTTGCGAGTACAGTGCGCCTGAGTTTACACATCATTGTTCTGGTGCTCTGTGTTGCGTGATACGCGCACTGACCGCAGCGAATGTAGGTTAACAAGGTGACATATTAACACTATCAGAGACGTATCAGAGTTGGATACCTTTATAAGCGATTAATTGGCTTGAACCGATATTTGGGGATTAAGCTCGCAGAACCGATGGCCGTTGGGGCAGAAAGGTTTTAGAATGGCGACCTCGAACCGTTAGACGTAGTATAGGTGGACCGACGATATCACACGCGTAGCAAGAAGCCGGTGGATGTTCATTGGGAGAGGCCTACGTCCAGCAGGGGACGTCTTTCGGCTGATAGATAGATAGATATTTGGGGCAGGTAAATTGGAAGGCAATTGCGAGATTATTCGTAAGCTCAGTGTTTACTTCATCGTCAAAATAGTTACAAAATGCTAAGCTACAACTTTACCATCCTTCGTTATGCCGTTCCTATGGAGAAGAACGGGCAAGAAACTCCACGTATACTCTTTTTTTAAAAAGATCGTTAACATTTTTGAGCAGCACATTGTTATGGGTATGTGAGAACAATGTAGGAACGGCTAGGCAGACTTGTGCAGCTGGTCAAACGACATGCAATTCCACTGAAGACTACTTACATTCTGTGAACTAGAATCCAAAAGCGATTGATACTTTAAAAAGGGTGTCTTTAGATGAAGATTATTACGTAACTTATGTGTGTTGAAATTAGAAACATATTAAATTAGGAGATTACATGTCTTCCATGCATCAATCAGGCAAGCCGACAGCAATTAGAAAGCATATTGAAAACAAAAACTGAACAATAGCATGTACGTCGCGAATTGATGAACCATCCACCGCTGCTTGCTTTTCATTCAATCCTATTCATACTTTAATTAATGATGTCCGCACGTTATTAGTGTTTGACAACGGTATTGCTACATTGCTGCAGAGATATTACAAGTTGTACCTCATTGTTTTCAATTTGAAATATAATTAATATTAGTTCTATCTTGAAGGATCGTCATAGATTTTGTCTGAGTTGAAACGGGGAGCGAAAGCTGATCAAACGCTACACTTGTTAATGATAGATCGATAGCTTAGCAGATAGGGTGAAGAATAGGGATTTTTAAGGAAAGGAAGACGGTATTATGCACAGATCATCTATATTGAAGACTTAACTATGTACCCACAACAAAAACAAGACCTTAAATGTTTTATTGCTTGAGCTTAATGAAACAAGAAATGATATCGTGAACTAACGATATTCTAAGCCACACCCAATATGCACTAATGACTACGACTGCTATCATAGAGGATTTCGCACACAAAGGAGTGAAACTGCGCTGGATAGATGAGGACAATACCGAAAGTCCAGAGCAAACAGCACGATCTCTGCTCGTAGGTACAAACGAGACATGCGCGGGATTTGAAGCATCCATCATGTGTAGGGTTACTACGATAAACATTTCTGAGAATTTGCAATGTTGTTGAGTGTGCGATTACTTTTTATGATAGTAGATGAGGTTTGTTGAGGTTAGAGATTTTAGTGAGATGATGGTTATTTCGAAACAAGCAGTTTTTTAGACAATTTAATACAATAGATTTTGAGGAGCTTAGATTTTGTCTACTTCAGAGTAAGCTATTAGCAGAGATAGGTAATAACGGATCGAACTTGACAACAACCTCAATATTTAAAACAGAATTACACGAAAAAGACTAAGTATCGACAATAGACTCCACACATCAACAGTAATTTGTTGACGTTTCATAATTTTCGTACATTCATGGGTGACCTAAGTCTAATCCCATTTCGGCTTGAATCTCTATACAATGGCAACCCTAAACACACAGAACATAAGACAAGTCGTGATCCACTGCCGCTATTATTTCATTAAACGAATAATTGATAGTTTCAAATGTTGTAATACAGTTTAGATTGATAGCTCGTGTTACGCGTCAGACAAACTATACTAGCTGGGTCGTGTACAGATTGAGGTATGTACTGTTATGCCGTCATATAGATCAAGATTCAGCTGATAAAAATCTATGAAATATTGCTGGGATTAAATAAAGAAATTGAAGGCAAACACTGTATTTTAATAAGGTAGTTACAGTAACACACACTAAGAATTATATTTAGGCACTGCTAATTGTGTGTGTGTTACTGATACTATTAAAAGAATTGTTAATATACAATTGTTAATTCATACATATTGTATTATAAATTTGGTTCGACACCAAAAACTACTTATACCCAATTTTTATCACTCAAATTCGATTAATTCGAGCTACTACACTGAAACAATATTTAGTTACATGTCAAGGAAATCAGATAATTGATGTTTGAAACGAAGAAATGAACACAAATCATACAAAATTAGCAATAAACATGAAATATAAAGCTCAACAAGACCCGTCAAGGTATGGAGAAAATAACATGTTTCATTTAACCCTTCGTGCATACACTCATGTGGTCTCTAAGACCATTAAGACGTATGCTAGTGAGATAAAACATGGCGGCCGAATGAGACGTGCTTCATGCATCGAGATAGGCGCGAGAGCAGGTGAATTTTCACGTATGAAGCACAACATTAACTTCACTGACCACAACACTATTATTAACAGCGAATAAAGTTTACTTTAGCTTGATATAGTGTTTCACAATTTTCATGTTTGTCGGTTCTTTTTTATAAAGTTCAAGTTCTTTATTACTCATAATGTCGTCAAGATACGGAACGATAGTAAAACAAAGGCAGAGAGGTTCATGGATAATGTTTTTACAACTGTTGTTATTACAGAAAGTACTTTTTAGGTGTTCTAAGAAAGATGAAGTATGTTTTGTAATGTTAAACCTTCCAGAAAAGTTTTGAGACAAAAATTAAGTTATCGTTTACTTGGAAAACTACATACTGTGTTTGTGGCTGAAGAAATTGTACGCACATCGACGTTCCCACGACATTACATATGTTTGTGCAATGTTAAACAGTACTTAATTTTAATTTATAATGAACACCACTTTTCGACCTTTTATCAGCTAAATTATACAGTTAAGTAACATTTAATTTACAAGTATAAAGAATAATAATGTTTTGCCCTTGATCAGGTTGAGTAACGAGCTGGATAGGGTGGCAATTAGCCATACCGAACCGAACATTAGGTCTCATTCAATTTCTATTATTGTTTAATAAACATTAAACTATACAATCAAAAATTTGTTGTAGATGATCATAATAAATAATAAAACAGATATACCACTTTTTATTAGTAAGGACTTAAAATATCCAAATCATTCGGGTTCCTACCATCTCAATATCGTTATCTCTACGATCAAATACAATTAGTTTAATTTCATAGATACTAAACAGGGATTGTATCAAGTTATTAAATTAATATTATGAGATATGAAGCCTCGATATTGAGGTCCATAAAATTCCAAGCATTGATGACTCATTTATGAAGTAGAAGAATTTTGTATAGAGCCAAAAAAGGATCTAATCTTTATCTAAAGGCTAGCAACTAATGAGAGATCTCAGGATATATTTATAATAGACAGAACAAAAACAACGGGGTGGATATATTCATACAAACACTAAGCAGATACGAAGAAGTATCTAATAGAAGATCTGAACAAATAGCCTTATCTGGGAATTAAACTAGACCTTCCGATTGTAAATCACACTCGTGACAACCAGATTCACAAGGAAGTGCCTTCAAAACTGCTATTTGGAACCCAAATATAAATAACGACATTGATATACGAGTAAGTATTAAAAATCATCTTCAAACAAGAAGAATAATCCACAATGTCCTATGAGCCGCATCGTTAGCGACAATGCGATGTGATACAGATATCTGTGAGGTAAGGCGATATGCGCGCGCGCAGTGCGCAGTAAACGAACGCCATATACGGCGCCTAGCACCGGTTCATTAAGGCGACGCTCCACTCGTACACTGTGACGTGATGGTCTGAGATTTGAAATTTACTATGGTCAGGGTGATTTAATATTGTTAGGAACGGGATAGATATGCCTTGTTCGTGAAGATGTATGTATAAATGTTCAATTTTCTACGAATTGTTAAGTTTAAGAATGTATTAAGATTTATAATCAACGAGCAATGTGTTCGATGCAAAAACAATGTTATTCAAGAATAAATGGCGCTTATCTTAAATCAATGAAAAGGAAAACAAAAAAGGTTGGAAACAAATGAATTAGACAAGACAATAAGCACTTAGGAACAATTATTGATAACAGAACCTAGTTTGAAATATGAACAGCAATAAGACACAAAATGTTAAGGCCACTTGACGACCTCACACTCTAGCGATCGTCATTTGTCTATTCAAAGATTCAAATCCTCAAATACCAACAATTACTTTATGGATAGGAAGATATTGCGTCACCAGATAATACGGCAGCAACATTAATTGAAGGATTTAAATCTAACAATCGTTGAACTGGTCTCATATGGTCCAGTTTGCGAAAGGACAAGGGAACGGAACGAGCGGGCCGTTCTAAGTGTGTTACCGCGTCAAAACTACACTTCGGTAAAGGGAATTGACTGTTCTGAATAGAGAACAAGTAGTAATTCAACTTGAATCGATGCTGAATTGAGTAACTGTTTACCCAACTTTTCGAATACGCATATTGGACGATACAGTTAATGGTTTTAATAAAATCGATTTATAGTAGCCAGAAGATTTACTATCCGAATGTCTAGTTTAATTAAGAGATTTACATATTTAAGCTGTTGGTATATCCGCGATAAATATGAATGCAAATAACTTGACATATTGAGATTCATTAGATCAAATAAATTATCAAATTGAGGTATCGCTATGACGAAGGAAATTGACACCCTTTCAAAAAATGCTTACTTGACAGCTAAAAGCAACAAACGCCAACACTAATGAACTCAAAAGTTTCGAAGATAATGATACATTAACAGCTGCAGAGAATCGCACCAGGCCAGCAGATTGCGTTTGAATGCAAATCTAACTAACCCAAACCATCTGCCAAATACTAAACGTGAATACAAACCAAGGGACGGACGGCAAGTCCTGTGAAAAAAGGCGCAAAAAGTCGAAGCTCGCGACCAGTCGTGGGTCAGTAAAGTGGGCCATTGGAATGCATCTGCTGATCTTATTTTTTTTTGTAAATATAAATCTGTCGATGCTCTGAGCTTACCTCTTAAGATTTTTATCCTGATTCAAGATTATACGGGACTCTTTTTTATGGACAAACGGGCTGACGGGTCACGGGATCAGGCATTATAAATGATCAGCTAATCATCGATGTTGTAGATGCATTGTCATATTAAAAAAAATCATATATTTGATTTATATTAATTTGACTGGATTTATTTACTTTACAACCAGAAATGATAAAAAAATATATATCGTGCCATTATTAAACATCATAAATTCTATGCAAAAACATGTTCTTTTATGAAATTTTCTCACAAGTTTACCAAGTCGGCGTCTATTTATTAAACAGATTTTTTCTACATATTCAAATGTTTGATATATTCTTGTTATATTTCAAATTATTAACACTATGTTTTGACGTGGTCAATAAAACATGAATAACCCGACAGCGTTAATCCGTCGATTTAAATTTTATCTAAATGAGCCTTGTCATACCACAACTTATTTCAAACTAACCGATTTTAGTTTTCAACATCTTTTTTTTCGTAGATAGATGTCACATCATTTTTCTTATCTAATCCTATTGGTTATTGAACGTACACATTTGTCACATCTTCTAAGTCTTTCATCGCTACGTAAAGCGGTGTACAAATAATAAGAATCCCAAAAATATTTTCGCATTGACTACAAACGACTCAACTTGGAACGACATTTGATTACGAAAACACGTATTTGGGCAAAATCTTTAACGCCGGGTATTTCCATATGTTGTTGCGGCCTTGCAAATACAGAATTAACTATAGATGCCTTTACTCATAATGAAAAGTTTAATAAGATATAATAAATTAAGATTAAAATTAAAATTAGGCAGGTTACAAAATGCACTCAGCAAATCCCCACCACCATCGGCCGGCAGGGTACCCAGAACGCTCTGGCAGCATTGCTACGTTGAATGGCAATAGATGCTAAGTCACTCCCATATTATAAGATACTGGGGAGAATCTTCATGATACAAGCCTGTTGGAACTTTAATTCAGGAGCACTTGCTTCTTGCTCATTTGCTTGTACCAACTTCATAAGGCAGGCTGACTACGTCTTTAATGACTCAGTGTAGAGGCCGAGAGCAAAGATTGTATCATATTATTTATTGCATAAAGTCATGGTTCAATACCTTTAGGCTTATTATTATTCATTGGAGCTTTATATAGGGACTATTTTGCTCTGTACCAAGTGTATTGACAAAGTGTATTCTATAATCTCCCGTTCGTTTGGGAGTTTGAATTGGTATTGCAATTCATGTTGGTGTTTGAGCTTTACTTTTCAAGATATTTCGTTCGCGTTTATCGTCACTATTTTTATTTTTCAGTTTTGTTGTTCATGTGTTTTAGTTCAAACATTTCGTGAGTTTTTTTGTTGTTTTTTTTTCTAAAATGTTATTTTTATTCAATAACAATATCTGACGTCGCCGTTCAGAATCTTGCCACTCGTACGTGTTGGTTAGGTGGGTAATTAAAATTGAAATTCCATTATTTCTTCAAGCCGTCATCGCCGGTAGCACTCAGATAAGTGTATACTTAACAATTTCAGTGGCAACACCATCCATTATATGCTAGACATGTTTATTTATTGTCCAGGTGATAAATTAAAGGAACGAGAGTTCTTATCAAGGATTTTGTTGAGATTCTTTAGTTAGTAACGAAAATATTTTTGGATTGGATATTTTTATCAGTTAGTGTGGACCATCATTTTAAGGTGTGTCCACACGCAATTATAACAATGTAGTTGTTGGAATAACTGAGTGTATAAATGACGTAATATTTAAAAAAAAAAAGAAAAAATAATCTGTGGTATCGCCCTCTCATAATACGTCTGGTTTGAACAATCTCAAGCTATTATATCGCGGACCGGTTTGTTTGGGCGAATATGAGACAATGGCCGCGGCTCGTATGCGCTTGCGTCGCTATACGTGATCCGATGTTCCGGGACCGTATATCAAGTTTATATGGAAACGCATTGTGCTGTGGAGTTCTATTTATACTTCTGAATATCTACTATAGTTTCAAGTATTATGGACTTCCCGAATAAAAAGTTATATTATGTTATTCCAATGCATAAGTAGTCTTATTTAGTACCGAATATCGTTCAAATTCGACCACACGTTTTACGGAATAATTAAAAATGTTTAAATTTTTTTGGTACTGTCCATTCATACTTATTTTATGTAAACAAATAAACATTTCAAAAATGGAACTGGATGACATAATGATTTCACACTGGCATTAGACGCGACGCGACGCGCCGTTGGGAACAATCCGACGGAGAGCCATCATTTTTATTTCTCACGGACGTTGTCGAGTCATCTCGCAACGAATTTGAGGAAGTGACCGCTATTATCTACTTTCAAGTAAGTCAAACAAACCCGGCGAGCGGTTTTAACGCGTGTGACAGTGTAACTGGTTCTGTAGGTTTCGATCGCTGGCTCTTGTAGTGTTTCCGTTTTTTAAACTCGTAAAGAATCAGAACGTCAAGTGCGAGATTATTCGTAAGCTAACTACGGAATCTTTATATTATGATATATATGTTAAAGTTTATTTGTAGATATGTATTCTAAGTTAAACTACACCGTCATCTACAACCAATACTGAGAGCCAATATAATAATAGCCTAGTTGTTTCAGGGGCCCCTTGTAACTAAGAAGTTCCAAGTCTGATCCGCACCCTGGCTATTGAAATTTTGACAAAACCCACATCTTGCAACACCTTTGCATAATGCGTATCGGTAGATAAATTACTCCTGACCGAATTTCGGTCGCGGCGGCTAATCTTAACGAAGACTAGCCATCTGCGCAGGAGTTATTATAGTGCACAAGTGTGTGCTCAAGCACAGGTGCACTCTCTCTCCTCTCACTCTCATAGTGCGATGAGACGGCAATCCGACACAACCGAAGAGAGATCAGACGCAGGCGATGGCTTGATGTGCTCTCTGAGGTTGAAAATGAGATTTGCGCATTAATTGTAAAATTCACTTGCCTACCACTGCTAAAAAAACACTTATCAACCAATCTTTCTCCACGGAACCCTATTCACTTTTTATCAGACTCCAGCGCAGCGTAACAAGGCAGCTCGATACGGCGAGGTACGATTATATTAATGCATTTCTTTCTACGGACCCCGAAGTCCTTATTATAAACGCATTTACTTACTAATGGATCCGTGTTTCGTAATCCCAGAGATCCGTCGTAAATAAATATTATCTGAGTGAAAGTAGTAAGAGATCAGATATCGTTTTCGGTTTGTTTGAACCCGGTACACCCTCATTTCAAACTTGCAATATGACCTGAAACTCCTTTCGTCACATTGACATGGCGCAGTGAGAATATTTGGAAGACGAAAACAAGACCAATCCATTGGATTCTTTATTTATGAAGCACCTACCTGCTATAAGGAATACTTTCGAAATGTCCTTAAAAAACTGAATATGTATAATTACAAAACATCAACTTTTACAGACACATATATAGGCAATAAATATAAAAAAACATAGGCTACTCAGACTTCTCAGAATATAAAGAGTTTTTAGAATAAAATTATTGTCATTATTGCAAGGATCCATGTAGAACTACTGATCCGACTTCGACGTGTTTTTTGAGTATGGGATGGCTTAAGCTTGATATATATATATTTAATTGGGAAATATCTTCATACTGTGGCCATTGGGGGTCGATCAGCAAAGCAAAACCGATTGAAGGAGCTGCGGCAAAAATCATTAGCCCAAACAAATATTATATAGACGTAAAGTTTGTTAGTTAGGATGTACGGGGGTAATCTCCGATACGTCAAGTGCGAGATTATTCGAAAGCTAACCGTATACTTTATAGTCTACCGTATTAAGACATTTTGTATGGAGAATTGAAAGTTTTAAATACCGTCCGCTAGAGGCGCTTTTCAATTCTCCATAAAAAATGTCTAAACACGGTAGAATATAAAGTATACAGTGAGCTCGCACTTGACGTGCGAATCGACTGATCTAATTTTGTAATTGTTATTGAACTAGCTACATTATCCCTGAGTGATATAGGCTATTTTTCATCGAGGTACCGCGAAAAGAAGCTATATAAGCAATACAAAAGGCCGATTCGAGATTTTCGCAATTACCACATAAGTCAAACCCAACATTATCGTATACAAGTCACTGCACAACCGCAAAAAATCCCTCAAAACAAACATGGCGTCACAGTGACTAACCAATTACCTTATTAGCTTTAATTTACAACAAAACACTGTAATAACATCGTTACACAACTGTCCTTGTTACACATCGGCTTTCGTTTTGCGTAACGGCCGTGTGAACTTTTGCCTAACGCGTTTTTATTTAACATCAAACTTATTGTACACTCGCGTAATAAAAAGGTTCGTCACCTCTGAGTTGTCTTTGGGTTATAATAGTGCAATATCAGTAACTTTATTATCGATCGGCTAAACATACTTTTCTATGCAACAGTCTGTTCCGTGACGTAGTTTGAAAATGTAACTTGTGCTCGCGAAACGTTAAATGAATCAATTTGAAGACGAACGAACTCTTTTTATTCCGCTACTGTATTTGCAAATCGCGCATAAATTGCAAAGCAAAGTACGATTGCTAGGTCGTGTCAACTTTGTTGTTTTGATTTAACGCCTAAATAACTGATATTTACATGTATTTAGTTATTTTAAAGTGGAAGACTAACTTACATCTAAAGGAAAATTAGAGTTTATCGCTGAAAAATTTAAGGTTATTTTCGCATGGCAGTACCTGGTCTAAACGTATTGAAAAGGAAAGACCTCATCGAGCCCATGAAGATTACTTGTCAACAATTATTCTTCCAGCAATACGTGTCCAACTGCCGGGTCGCGGGTTCAATCTCGACAGCGATTCATGGAATCCGAAACACTTTTGGTACCTTTTAAATGTTTCGGTGCATTAAAAAAATTCCTGTGTGACTTTGTTTATTAAACTGTTATTGTACCGTTATAGAGATATGAATATTTATGGTCATATCTTTTTGTGAGGGCAATTCTACAACTCAGATTTTGACCTGTAGAATTAGCCTTATGGTAAAAGTGGTTTCGGCTTTACAATAACAAGTGAATTGTTAATTCTATAAAAATAAATGTGTACTCTACTATTAATAGGAATATTTTTTTAATATTTTTATGGAATTCATGCTTAATATTGTCTATGCTATGACAGGATGCCCTTTGTGGCTGACGTTGTTGATCTGCTTTCGTTTATAAGATGTCTCCTACTTGTACGAGTATGATTTAAAATATTCCCTAATATACGATAATGTTATAAGAGACACAAAACATATCTTAAAAGAAACCCATTTGAAAAAGAGTTAAAATAATAGCCCAAAATCTACATCTTGTTGAAAACAATAAGATCAAAGAAGGTCTATTGTTATCGTTCGACATTCAAATCGTTAGATAATTTCTTTTTTTGGATTTCATATCTATAATAGTACGGTACGGAAATCAATTTTAGGAATCCATTGTGTCGGCATTGCTAAGCTACAATATTTTGTAACCGATTTCAAATTACGAGGAGATGCTGTACTCCATATGATTGGTACTTCTTATGAAAATAAATGTCACATTCTAATAATGTGACATTTATTTTTTGTCACATGTATTGAAATATTATAGCTTTTTATAGCTTATTTTATGTCCCACAGCTGGATTAAGTGCTGTGTCTAGAGCTTGTTGTGACAACATTTTTTTATGTTTTATGCAAGAATATTCCTAAAAGTTTCTTGTACCAATTCGTACGCTCTTACGGATATTAATTTGTATGTATCACAAATTAAACACGTGCTGGGGTCATCAAATTATCAAATTGTTTGCCTTTAAGCGGTCACCCTTTACGAAGGGGATCGAAGGACTTACCCTCACCATAAAGACCCTTCCCATTTCGATAATCCAGTATCATTGCTACATACAACATTATTATTATAAGAATTTTACAAAAAGGTCAGTTTATTACACTCAAATACACATATTGATTTCTTATATTTATTCGAATACTACACATTTAAATAAAACTAAATCAAATACACAGTTCAATTGATTGTACCACCGCAACAAATATTGCGCATACGCAAAGCTCATAAGTTTCATCGGATAGGAGAGGAGAGATGATTCAGAGATGATAATTGCAGATATGAAACTCAGAAAACATATTTCAAAGAATTCATATCGTCCTCCTAGATAAAGGATTCAAGGGTGACGTCATTTAAGAGACAATCGCGCAACTGGACGTGGCGTCCGCGACGGCTGGTGCGCGGGATGCGCAAGCGCATGACATCAGCGGGATCTGGGCCGCACGCCCACCTCCATTAGCGCCGCGCGTCTAGACCACTGGACAAATGTCCAGGTACCTATTTTACCTTTTAACAATATGTGGTTAACTATCACAGCGAGATTGCTTTAATAATAAATAAACTTAGAAGTCAAGCATTTGATTTTAAATCATTCCATACAATTACTGGCTTCGCTGGCTGCTAGTATATCAATATAAATATCGCCAGACGAATACACTACGGTCCCACACTAAACAACGCTTGTATTATGGGTACCGTACAATGGACTGGGGCGAACCCAGTATATATAAGTTATATCAATATTAAACATCTATGACTTGGGTATAAAACATTCGCGTAAACATTTTCTCTACCAGGATTCGAACCCGGGACCCTCGGTACAGAAAGCAGGGTCACTACCATCTGCGCTAATCAGGCCGTCAAGACCTAGTCTAGTCCCAATCTCATTGCCCGCTATTTTTTGATAAATTTTATAGAAATTCTGTCTTATTAGCGAACACTTCGCCGAAAAGACTGCGCGTGTCAAACATCAGGCACATAGTTCTTATAGTTTCAGAGATTACGAGATGAGAGAATCAGTCACTGGTATCACATCGTAGTGGAAGACTATATAGGTACACTGTATCATTCCACCTTTGTAAAAGTCTGTCGAACCACATAATAGACCCACAGTCAACTACATAAGGTTTCTATTCTAATTACATCTTAGCCAGTAGGATTTAAAGCCAATCTATTCAATTAGGAATTCTATCGATGTTCCTGATAGCAATTCTAGGAAAGATATTGATCTCGCGAGTGTTTGTTAAACATACCCTTTCACAAATTGTTATCATTAGCAATCATTAGACTAATGGCGTGGTATTTGCAGTATCATCTAGAAACCGCTCCGGAACAAGTTGGCATTTTTTATCGACAATTTGACAGTCTTTCTTTTATGTTGTCGAGCAAATCTAGAGCGCTGAGTTTCTCGCCGGATCTTCTCAGTTGAGGTCGCGTTTCGATCCGGTTGTAGGGTTAAGAAAAAAAAAATTTATTGACAATTTTTAAGTGCCCCCGTAGGCCTATACGAAATAAACGATTTGACTTTGGTACTTTTGGAAATTCGATCACTGAAGGCGTCAAATGGGGGGGGGGGGGGGATAAAAGAACGAAGAAATATTTTTCAAGCTACGATTGGGCACAATGCTAGTCTAGTTATAAATCTTTATAGGTAATACAAACGCTTGCCTTAAATGCTATTTCAGGATTATACAGGGTGTTCGCACCTTCGTTTCCTTATAGAGAGTGTAGCCGTTTTAATGAGCTGGGACAAACAAAAGAGTCGCTTCCGTTCAACTCTTTACTATTGTTAAGGAGTATAAGTATAGGAGTATACTTTAAAAGTGAGAAACTGGTGAGTATGGGGCTTTAAATCGAGCTAAACTCATTGATTAATGCACAAAATATCTTAAAATAAAGAGATTAAGATTTAAATTTGGTACGAGGATTCCTTTCGGCCTCTACGTGCCCAGAAGAGTGCCCAGAAGAGTGCTCAGAAGGGTTTTGCTCTTCGCGTACGCAGTAGCCTGGAGCACAGATATGTCTTTATACGTCAGCGGAATTGTATTTATAATTTCATCTATTTCACTCCAAAACGGCTGGACGGATTTGGATGTGATGTGGAGCAGAAAAAGATTACACTTTAGATTGAGTCTTGAAATTCCAGGAAACCAACAGTATGTTGCCAGCCATTTCATCACGAAACGTGACGTCTGGAAGTCTAGACTGAATTGAAGCGCGATTGCAATCAGAACTGGTTTAAAATGAATGTTAGTAAAAGGTTATACAGTAGCATTTAAGCAAAGATTTCAATTAACAATAATGTGTATGAAATAAAAGAAATGAACATCAAATTTGCAATGATAATAATAATATAATACCAGCCCTTTTTAATGTCCCACTGCTGGGCACGGGCCTCCCCTAAATGCGAGGGGTATTAGGCCATAGTCCACCACGCTGGCCCAGTGCGCGTTGGTGGACTTCACACTTCACACGTTCTCTCAGAAATGCAGGTTTCCACGCGATGTTTTCCTTCTACCGTTTAGCAAGTGATAATCCTGGTTGAAAATGAGATTCGCACATGTAATCCAGAAATCCCAGAGGTTGAAATTAATATATTTTAATATTCAACGGAATCCTCTAACATATCGATTCAATACCGACCCGATATTTTTAAAGCGGTTGGTGCACCACTAAAGCAAAGGGTCGCAAGCGCATCTGTTCGTTAAAATCACACACGCACACACCGACAATCTCACATGCAATTAGACACGCCCACACACGCACAACAGCTCAACTCGAAGTTCGAACGCATATTCCGTGGCTTCACTCACACATAGAAGCCGGATCATCAGTACGTATAGGGGTGTCGCACACACACAAAACATATGGTCGTTATTGTGTATGTAGGTATCTAAGGGGCGCGATGTTATAGTAATTCTAACGGTTTTTATGGCATATGGACTAGCAGGATTTCGATGGCTTTATTTTTTTTATAAAATAAAACTTTTTTTTTATAACGAACGGTTATGAAGAGTGTACTGATTGAAATACCACTTTTGCCAGTGTCGTGTAAAATTACTTGATCGCTGTTTGTTGTATCTAAGTACCCGTGATGAGAATGATGATGAAATTAATCCCTTACCTCAGTAAAGCTGTTTACCACGGTTTCACTGCTTACCGATATTTCCACGGAGCAATTCAAACTCAAACATTTATTGCAAACTATGTGTTCATTGGTCTTACATTAGTTTTAGTACTTATGACATAGCTACTTCTTCAAGCATTGCAATCTTAAATATTTGAAATTATAAAGAAGTTAAATTTGTAAGTTCATGAATGAAGCTGTAGGGGGTAATCTACGGATCTACTGACCCGATTTTGATTTTTTTTTCATGAATATGAAGTTACATTAAACCTGAGTGCCTATAGCTATATATTTCATCGAGGCATCGCAAATGGAGCCGCGGGCAGAAGCTAGCAAAACTATAGTAAAATACTTACGGTAACTCGGTATATTAGAAGAAAATACACTATAACATTCAATGTTTCGCTCACTGGGGCCAGTTGTTGGGATACCATAAGTGTTAAAGAGGTTCCTCCAACTGGGCCCTGGACACTTGAAGTGACCAAACCGACCCAGCTGACACTAGACGACACCAACTCACCGGCGAGGTCGAAGAAACACATTCTCTGTCCAAAGGTGCGTTTTTGCACCTAGAACCAGTCGCCCGATGTCAACCCCCATATTGGCAACAGCTCAAGCCGAGGTCGGGCCTCCTGAGGAGCGCTTGAGCTAGTTGCCCCCCCCCCCCGCCCCTCACTCGCCCTCTCACCCGGCGAAGTTATAGCGGTAGATGGGCTTTAGCTAGTTGCCCCCCCCCCCCCCTCACCCCTCACTCGCCCTCTCGCCCGGCGAAGTTATAGTGGTCAGTCACTATCAGTATTAATAATTTCGAAAAAAAAAAAAGGTTCATGCAACTTACTTGCAGAAGTATTCCCCCCGCGGCGTGGAAAGACACGTGCCACTGTTCTTGCAAGGCGACGGCGAACACGACACGAACCCTGCGAACAAACACATAACGGTCATTGGCTTGGTTATTAAAAAAAAATACAATATTATGATATCTTATGGATGGGGGAAAGAACATTTGCAAAACGGCAACCCGGAAAAATTATTCCAGTAGACATAAGTAACATTGCTCGGGACCAACAGAACAATTTTATTTTTTAAACGTTGCGTTCAGAAATTATAAATTAAAAATAAAAGTTACCATAAAGGAAATTTCAAAATTCCCCAGAACAAAATTTTTACCGAATAATATCTACGTATTATGAAACATATTTATATTTCCCGTCAAACAGCACGACTGGGTACTTTTATTTTGTAAGCACCTAAAAAAACTCCCAAGTCATATTGTGACATCTGGTAAGTCATTATAAAAAAATGATATATATTTAATTCGTCTGACTAATAGCAACACAGCTATATGAATATGGAAGCTATTAGACATCTCCATAAATGGAGAAGTGTGTCAACTACTCAGCCGTTTGAGATAAAAATTTGGTATAAATTAGACGCGATTCTTAATAGGGCTGGCTAATGGATTTTCAAAGGAATGAGAAATTTTAAGATGCATTTCCCTTGTTAGTACACTTAATGCCTATAATAAATCATTATAAAAATCATTTATGTCAAAAGTCATGGGTTACAAATGTTGGCCATTTGAACGCGCAATGTACCGTAAACAACGCGATGAGGACGTAACTCTCCGAGCGATACCCGACGCGTGCCAGTGACTAGCGCGCTCAAGCGTATCTAGTTTTAATTTACATTGCAATTTTAGGTCTAAATTAGTATGTAATACTATTTTCTTTTCACGTTGACATAGACTTCTATTATGATTTCCTGCCCAAATCAAATAGAAAATCTGAAAAAAATGCGTACATTTAATGAAAAGATCGACGGAAAATTACAACTTTGGGGGTTCAGAATGATGTGTTAAATTCATAGTATCAGTTTTCGTTACGACGCTAACCTACACCTTGTATTTTACTATATTAGACAAACTTTAAGAGAACATAATAATATATTGAGATATCGATCTCTTATCGTGTCACACAATTGCAGAATAAATCAACAAATGTGAGTAAATAGTACCCAAATTCCCCTTAATGTAAAAAGGTAGACAGAGAGGGTAGATACGTGCAGAGACAACCCTAAGTTTTATAAGTAAAACTGTGCAACTAGATTTGTACGTAGATTAAAGACCATATATTTTGGAGTCGTAAAAAATTGCGAGGTCAAAATGAGACATTAAATCGCCACAAAAATGTTACGTACTCCAATAAAATGTCAAATATAAACGGGACCGGGACAAACCTGGGACCCGCAGCACAGAAACCAGGGTCACTGCCCACTGAGCTAATCAGGTAATTTACATAACCGCACATTTATTTTGTCCACTCAAGATTGGTAATCACCAAAAAAGATTAACGTGATCCGGTGCTAAAGACAGATACCAATCAGTGGCGACATCTGTGTATCAGTTTTGCAATCTCAAATACCCACATACGTTTCTCGGCAGGGACTGATATCCGCAGATGCAGATACGGGTCCTGACGCCGGCATACTGGCTTTGTGAAGTAGGAATTAAAGGTAACACATAAATAATAGAGAACATTTAAATAAAACTAATTTTAAGTTCGCCCTCAGTCCATTGTACGGTGCCCATAATACAAGCGTTGCTTAGTGTCGGACCGTATGGTTGGTGTGTTCGTCTATCGATATTTTTATGAATATAATTTATTTCTAGTAGCCACTAGCCTACTAGTAACATCCTATCGACATCACAATATGAGTAAAATAGGTACACAAAAAAAATTACCCCTAATGTTTAAATTTTCTTTCAATAATGCATGCAGTGTCTGGGTGGTCTCAATTCTGACTGATCGATACATTGCGATTGCATCTCGATGCGATCGTGATATCTCGAATGTGTCGATAACACATCGATTGTTTATTTGTTTCACCGGTTGTCGTGTCTGCATTTTTTACATTTGTTTGCTGTTAAAACGTATTGTAATTATTAAGTTTATGCTGATGCTTTACAGCAACCATGGTCACGGGAGACCTGAGGTGTTAGACGTCCTAGTGTCATAGTTAGAACTGGTGCACCCTCATATGTAGTTGTTGTTTGCGTTCCGATCTACGCAGAAAGTGCTCACAGTGTCTTGAGGTCTTGCAATGATGCGCTATAAAATCGCCATAAAATCCTTAAAACTATTTTTATTTCAATGTGTAGTATTCGCGTAAATATAAGAAATGATTATGCGCGAATCATATTAAAATTACTATACAAAATAAAGCAAACATATTTATTATTGCAATAATTGACCGATCCCATACAAATAGTTGTGGGAAAATATAACGAATTTCGCCAAATATGTAGTTAAGTTCTTCTTTGTAAATATGATAAGCGGGTTTTTTTTGTAAAATTAAAACCAGATAACTATAAATTTATGTTTGTTTGTTTACCACTTGTAAGAAAGTAAATATTACGTGTGTACATAGGTTTGAGTTACATCGAGCGCACTTTGGATACTTCCATGGTATAAGAATATGCTACCCCAGATTTACTCTTTAGACGATGGCCAAGACGATACGTCACGATCTTTATTGCCATCAATGGACATCTTCAATATAATAAACACCGCTCATTGGACGAGGATGGCTGATGACGTAGTCTTGGGCCAATCACATGACCTAGAAATCACCAAAGAGAATACCAGGCGAAGCTTATTTTCATTTCAAAAAATTTTTAAACAAAATCCAACCTAGTTCTGCTAATATTTATCACCAGGAACATTAGGTGCATCACCTAAGAACCCAAATACACAGAGCGTTCAGTGCTCGCGTTTTGCCATCTTTGAAAGTATGCGTTGCCGACTGCGCGGGAGCAAGAAAACACACATTACACAAAGAACGCTGACCGCTCTCCAGTCTGTTCGGGCTCTAATACCGACAAATGATCTGAACAACCCAATTGCTGAGCCCAAAATTGATACGTTATCAGTAAAACTAGAATAAATATTAATTCAGTATGATTGACGGCCACGCGTGGGAATACGATTTTGACTATGGTAAACACTGATAAAGGAAGTGTTGAAATTTTGTAACTTTTGGCGGTAAGTGGAAACATCGCATAGTCTGGACGCTTACTCGGTCAGTGGTGGTTGACTCGGCCCCGTTACATTGGAAATGGGATGTTTTGCGATTGGGATGTTTTGCGATTGGGATGTTTTGCGATTGGGATGATTGGCGATTGGGATGTTTTGCATATGGGACATTAACTTTTACCCGCGGATCCACACACATGAACTTGGAAATATGTTAAACAAGCATACTTGCGAATCACTAAAAACACTTTTGTGTTCAGCTTTGATATCAGACAAAGATTTATTGAGGCAACTTCGCAAAAGTTAAAGATTACCACGGTACCTTTTAAAATATCTACAAAAGGTGTAGCCCGGCCACTCCGATTACTAAGAGCCTACCTGGACGTCTCGCTCGTACCAAACGAGGTGTCTCATTCTTTTTGCAAATAACTCCCAATTTCTGGTTTCTCAGCGCGGGCGCACCGACAAAAAGTTGGCGGGGCGAGTGTATCACCTTATAAGGTCGTTCATTGTTTTTACAAGTGATAAACGCAGGGCCGTCTCCTGTATTTGTAAAGTTGTATCCGTTGAGAGGTAGCAAACGCATTTTTATTTTAGCTTTGCTTATTATAGGTATCTTTGTTTTGTATATTTACGCAAAGTGAGCAAATCTATAGCAATTAATCAGGGCCCTAATTTTTGCTACAATTAACTCATAATCGAATAGGGCTGACATCATAATTGTCACTTTGACAGTTTACGATTAATTAGCGAATTGCTAAATCTTTGAGTCAATTTCTGATATGCGTGCACTAGATAAGTAGATACCTACACAAAATGAAAGAAAACATCTATGATATTGTGATGAGGTTTCAAGTCCGTCCCTATGCGGACGACAAGCTGCCTGTAACGGACTTTGATCGATGTTGTCCAATAGGTAGGTACCTTATAATACAAGTTTCGGCTAAAGAATATAATTACCATACTCAGAAAATATCCTTAAAAAGTATATTTAAGTATTAAAATACTATCATCGGGAAGCTAAAAATATAAGTGACCAACAAATATATTCATCTTCTCGTTGAGGAAGTTCCGATAACGGCTATCAGTGCACCGTGGGAACGCGGAACGTAAAATATTGATAAGACTCACAAAAATATATGGTGCGTTCAAAAAAAGTTCGCCTACGGTCGCGCGTTTCCGCGAAGCGATAATGTTTACACTACGACCTACTAGAGATGTCCAATGATGTATAGTATAATATATCGATTTTTTTTTATAACTTATTTAGATATTAAACATTTTATGTATCGGGTACCAGCATTCGTATTTCGTGCTTATCCCACAACGTTTGTACCTACCGAGATTCGAACCCGGGATTGCCAACTGTGCCAAACGTCACGTCAATAAAGTGGGACTTGATACAAAACTTAGGTAAGTCTGTGCCGAAAGCAATAAAGCTCTCATAAAACCACCTGATTGCGCGTTTATTATTTTTTAAAACCTTAGAATTTTTTTCTCAAAAATCGTAAGTAAATAATACAGAGCTATCGACTTCAAAATCGAGCGAATTTAATCGACTTCATTATGCAGTGTTTGCGCATCCCTACATCAGTATTTGCATGTAAGTGAATCGTAATCGGACACCGCAACTGGCTCAGCTAATGTTGAAACGAGATATAACGGTTACTTCTGATTATGTGTGAATGAAACGCACGACCGAGTGGTTTAATTGTGTCGATATAAATACAACCTTATTTTAAGTGGAACAACAGCAATAAAAGAGTCTCCTTAAAATATTGTTGTTATTGCACTCGTCTTTGAAAAATAAATTGTTCCGTTTACATCCTACTACGTCTCATCCTGTCATTATTTTGATTGCGATGTCTTTGTTAGGTTCGCAATCGGTTGAGTTAGGAATACTTTGGGGATGAATTTAAAAAAAAATAAGGTTGAGAAAGGAACCGAAATCGGTGGAATAAAAAAAAGACAGCATGAGACGGCATAGGACGAAAACGGAACAACCCTGTAAAATTGAAATGAAACTAATTATACCGATTTTTTCGCCATGGTCACGGGAGGACTGAGGTGTTTGACGTCCTAATCTCATACTTAGAACTAGGGTACCCTCATATTTAGTTGTTGTTTGCGGTCCGATCTACACAGAAAGTGCTCACCGTGTCTTGAGGTCTTGCAATAGTGCGCTTGGTTTTGGATTTATATATGACTTTGGATTTTTATTTCAATATATAGTATTCGCGTAAATATAAGAAGTCAACCCTGTAAAATATTTTTACAGTGTGCGCAACGATTGATGCTTTATAGATACAAAGAAAAACCTAATGTTCGCGTGACGGACAACAATAACAACGTACATATTCAACACTGAGCGATGTAATACAATAATTGCGTAGCGTTTAGCGATTTCACGGCGATACCGGCTCGTTTGACAGTCGTTGGCGATTCGTGGCGATTTGCCTGGAATGCGGAGGAGATGAGGCGAGGAGAACTATTTGCTGTTCCCATACACGTTAGCGTTGATGCCTTGTTTTGATGCAGCTAGTAAAACTTGATGTATACTTAGTCCGAGGTCTTGGGCCTGCTGGACGGGGCGCGTCCCGCGTAACTGTTGGAGCGGTAGATATTTTAAGGTTTAAATTGAACGAGTTATATTTCTGCAGTGTCCGTTTCTCCGCTCCGCTTATTTTGATAGTTAGGGTATAGAATAATGATTGCGATTGGTCAAATTAGTGCAACAAAATCTTCGCGTGGTGTGTAGAAACTTTGGAAGTGTCATTGACGCTAAATTTATGAGCGTTCAGCCCCAAGCTGCTTTATCATCCAAATAATACGACAGTCTGTGATAGCCCTTACGACAAAGTTTACTTTTGATAACAGTTTTAAATGTATTGTTTGCTATAGTAGATGTTAGTGAATGGAGTCGTAATGAGTAACTAATTAATTGTTTGGCTATTACCGTTATGTTCATAGATAACGTTATATACAAATGTGATAATGTAATAAGTGAACCATATTTTTGTTTACTTCACGGAATTAGTCAACAATCATGGCATATTTTTTGAAATTCAATTTGTCATTCATAATTATTAAAAGTAATTTTAATTACAATGTTACATATTGATTAAATATATATATATATATTTGCGTGTGGGGGGGTACTAGTAATTATATTTTCTAAACAGGCATTTAAAAAGTTATTATTAAAGAGATCTACCAAGATTAAATAAGTTATAGTTAATAAAAAAAAATACAAATATAGTTTTGCGATTTGACGACCTGATTAGCTCAGTTGGTAGTGAACCTGCCTTCTGCGCTGAGGGTCCCGGGCTCGAATCCTAGTAGGGACCAAACTTTGTGTGATGAGCATGAATTTTTGTACCCGAGCCATGGAGGATGTATAAAATCTATATAATTATTATATACCGGGTTCACCCCCAGTCATTGTACGGTACTAATAATGCAAGCGTTTCTTAGTGTGGGACCGTATAGTTAGTGTGTTCGTCTAGCGATATTATTTACTGGTTAAAAATATTTGCTATTTATATATATATTATTATTGCTATTTATATTTGTTATAGTGACTATTGGCATAGTTTTACAGCTCGTAAGTTTCGGCTTTGTAGAGCGTCGTCTCCTTCACTCTTACCTCTAGCCGACTATCTCTTTCTAAAGCCCGACGTGCAATATTTACGGCCGGGTGCTGCAAATCTAAGCATGCCATGCTAAATGAAATGACCCAACATAATTAAGAACAATTATACAACATTAATATCGTGAATGTTCAGGAAGCTGTGATGGCGATCAACAAAAAACCACAACAGCTTGGTGTACCGTTAGTGGTGTATTGGAACTACTGTGAGGCACATGCGTGGGCGCATCTATTAGGTTATGCCATTCGTTTAGGGTTCCGTAACAAAAGTACGGATGAAATAGGGAAAATATTATCTTTAAATACTTAACTTTTCGCCCGATTGATGAATTTGGTAATGAGCCTACTTTTTATATCGAGGGTTCCGGGTTCCAATCCCAGGGGCAAGCTTGATGTCTCTACTGGGATGTTTAATGATGTTACGAATGTTTGTATCCGAGTCATGGATGTTTAATATATGTATTTAATCGTTACTTCGCCCATTATTTTGTTTGGGACTATAAAATTGATGGATGGTTTGTTTAGCGATATTCATAAAATGAAAAATAGTAGTACATAAGATTATTTAGAAATATATTTGGCCCTAGAATGGTGACAGCCATCCGCCCGCAGTAGGTACAACATGATTTGATATGACAGAAAATCATAAATTATAATATAATAATCCCAGCCCTTTTTAATGTCCCACTGCTGGGCACGGGCCTCCCCTCAATGCAAGGGGGATGGGAATCATAAGATAATCATTATTAATTATTAATGTCAAAGTCTAATGTCAATATAAATTATTTTAATGATCCTATATGAATATTGCACATTCATAAAAATTATAAAATGATTTTGATACTGTAATGGAACTAGTGGCAATATATATCTCGTGTAGTTCCATTTGACGAAGCAATGGAACTATTCGGAAGATAAAGCACCAACCATTAGTTCAATGGAACAAATCCTATTGGAACTAGTGTGAACGATACCTTTTTATTATTGCCTTTAATTAAACAAGCAACTACGGAACCCTCGTTTCCTGCACAACTTACAATTGACTCGTTAAATATACAACCATTATAGATCTGCCTTCAACAGTGATTAACATTGGTCAATCAACATAAACTTTCGTTGCCGACCCAAAATAAATCACGGGCAATGACTAATGAGCTTAAGCAGATAGTGTGATACGCTCACCTAATTACCTACCTAAATAGGTATTTAATTTAATTGGATTTTTGAGGCATTTTATACCGAACAAGAGCATAAATATAATTGATAGAACTCATTCATAATTGATAGATCTGGCTCATTCGTAGCCCAGCCTGTCCTGAGGTTGCATTGTTTAAAGACGAAACACGTGTCGAATACTTTTTTAGTTTCGCTTCGTTTCGCGGAGAATATCATATTAATTAGGGTCCCGACACACATGACGGTCAGATTCTCGTCTGACATCTTAGAGGAGTTTAGTTTTGTTGGCTTCTTTAATTATCGATCAACTTGTTTGGTTTATAATTGGAAAAGTTGACAAGACGAGGGTCAGTGGTGGGTCCCTTTTCCCCCATTTGTTTAAGAGCATGAACTATAATAATAATATCGCCAGACGAACACACCAACTAAACAGCCCCAAACTAAGAAAAGCTTGTATTATGGGTACCGTGCAATTAACTCTAAAAGTATTAATAGATGATCAAACTTGGTACGGGCTGGACCACGGATGTGGTTCGCTCCTGTCTCTTCGTCTGGAGCGTAGTCTGGACAGAACAGTACGGAAAGTTGGTAGGGAGTGGACCAAATCCGTCGTCGGACCCGTACCAATATCGATCCCCGTATCATACTTAAGTGTTGATAGGTCAAGAACTAAAAAGTTTTGATATACATATAACTTTAGTTTTCTCCAAGTTATTTAGATACATTAAATAACAATACCTCCCACCCTCTATGGTTATTTGTTAGAATCGCGAACATTCTACGTAAACGGTGCGCGTGCGCCGCGCCCGTGACCGAGGGTGAACACGACCCCTGCGGTTATGGTATGTTGCGCGACGATACTATAATAAATAAATAAATAAATATCGCCATACGAACACACCAACTATACGGTCCCACTTTAAGCTTAACGCTTGTGTTATGGTTACCGTACAATGGACATAGGGCGAACTCAGTATATAATACCTATATACATATTAAACATCCATGACTCGGGTACAAACATTCGTGCTCATCACACAAAGCTTGTGTCCCTACCAGGATTTGAACCCGGGACCCTCGGCGCAGAAAGCAGAGTCACTACCACTGCGCTAATCTGCCAAGGAATGGAACACGCTACCGGCGTCTTTGTTCCCCGTTGACTTCAATCTGGGTGTTTTCAAGTCGAGAGTGAACAGGTACCTTCCAGGCAAGTATGCTCCATCGTAGATCTCATCGTCACTTGCCATCAGGTGAGATCGAGATCAAATACTTGCCTATAATGTAATAAAAGAAATAAGGTCAACACAACAGTTTCGATAGCTCATCGGTCCAACTAGGCGATCAGGACATTCTGTGCCTCCAATTGACTCTGTAATAGCGGATGCTGTCGCTTATAGTGTGACGTCCGTTCATCTCGATACGGGACGGATCTCGATTTCACATTGATTAGATTTATTTCGAAATATCTATATGATTTTTGGAGATTGTGCTTCCGTTGTCATAAAATCGGGGAAGTTGAAACCGTAAACTAGCTCGGAACTTCGTATCGCCTCAGATTTAAATGTATGAGAAAACGGTGGTTTTTTTTTCCATATTTCAATAGTTTTTCTGCTGTTCGGGGTGGAGACAAATTCAAATATGTAAGATTTTTTTATAAATAAATAAATAAATATCGCCATACGAACACACCAACTATACGGTCCCACTTTAAGCAACGCTTGTGTTATGGGTACCGTACAATGGACATAGGGCGAACTCAGTATATAATACTTATATACATACTAGCTGACTCGGCAAACGTTGTTTTGCCATATAAGTACATTATATCTAGGAAATATTTTTATAGTTATATATTTGCGATTATAATTTGAGATTTAAACTATCCTATCTCTCAAGTTGGATCGAACTGCACATGGTGTGCGAATTTTATTATAATCGGTTAAGTGGTTTAGGAGTCCATTGAGGACAAACATTGTGACACGAGATTTATATATATTAAGATAAACTATCCTATCTCTCAAGTTGGATCGAACTGCACATGGTGTGCGAATTTTATTATAATCGGTTAAGTGGTTTAGGAGTCCATTGAGGACAAACATTGTGACACGAGATTTATATATATTAAGATTAAACATTCATTACTCGGGTACAAACATTCGTGCTCATCACACAAAGCTTGTGTCCCTACCAGGATTCGAACCCGGGACCCTCGGCGCAGACAGCAGAGTTACTACCACTGCGCTAATCAGGCCGTCAAAGATCAGATTATAAAAATCTGCCCATCCGTTTTTATTTTTAAAGAATACATTATGATCTAATAATCTTAACGTCTACAATAGGCAAGCTGCTCTTATTAATACGAGTACCACCATTTCTCTATGGTGTTTTACCTCCACCAAACCGGACTATGCCACAAACCGCAAAAGAAATAAAAACATATAATAAAATTGTAACTGATAGCTGTCTGTACACGGAAGAAAAAATATTATTAGTGGCCTTTATATCAATTTAAAGACGAGAACGAAGTCGCGGGCAACATGTTGTTATCAATATATCGCATCTTTGCAACTATGCAGAGATTAAAAATTAGCTTTGCGTGATCTGTCGAAAGGATCTTTCACTTCTTATTTGAAAACGATTTCCCATCAGTACCAAACTGCAAACTTGTAACTTGTCATCATATATTTAGCTCTTAAGTTAAAGACAGCTACTCTTACCCAGTCTCCACAGATCGATATACCAAACGTCTTAAAAATCAAAGCAAATATTGCCCCACGTCTAGTAAACCAATTCACACCAAATGACCTCCGGTGAACTTAGTTCACTCAACTTTTTCTCCATCAATCTCTACGGTCGCCGTAACTTAATTATAGTGCGGTTTGGTCCACAAAAGCGTCTCAGTGTACATTGTTCAGTGATGAATTGAAGAGCAATTCATTAATACGGTTCGGACGACAATGGATGACGAAATAACTAAGCTATGCATATGGCCGCCACAATGGTGCAGAGCATGTCGCTGTGTCATTAATAATTTCATTGGAGCTTTCACTCTGATCATGTTCTAGATTCTGGGAAGACGGTCATGTGAATCGATGGTGATAAGACATACGAATATGTAGGTACATACTTATATACAGTGGTGTATTTATCCTTGGACCATGTGGGGCATGGCCCGGGGCGGCGCAAGCCACTCCTCGCGTTCAGCTTTTGGCACCTTTCATTACCTATCTTTCGTTTATTTATGGGGCGGCAAACCTCATAGGCCCAGGGCTCTTAGCCCCGGGGCGCCAAATCTTATAATACGCCACCGCTCTCATATAAAGATCCCAATGCAAGTACTATGCATATATTCGATTCGCTGTAACAAGTTTCACGAAATCAATTTCTCCTTCCATCCCGCCATATTCCCATCTAGATTATCATCGCCGTCGCACTCCGTTCAATCGGTATTATATCCCGAATCGTTGCCCGCAATATAACGCAAGCGCATCTGATTAATCGTTCTATTCTCCTAGGGATCGATTTATGCATCGATTTAACAGTGCCCATTAGACCACCATTATAGCAGCAACGCGTGTTACCAGCTCAACAGTGGACAGTTAGGGCATTCATGTGTCTAGACGCCACTTTTCTCTCGATTATATTTCGCTGAGTTCAATCGAGTTAAATCTGGAGGAAGATTACGATTTGTGTAGTGTAGTTTATCATATATTTCTAGCGGACAAGGGAAGATCTTCCAGCCAGGCAGAGTATGCCTGGCAGGGCCGCCATGTTAGGTGTTCCGAAAACTCTCATAGCGCGTTTCAGAATTGTATTGAGCGTTGTCAATTGTTCTGAATGCGTCCGCAGCGTCATCGGTATAGCTTGTGGCGAGGTTGAATAGGTCGCTACATATTCAAAAGTTTGTATTGTTTTCTCTACCTCATCAACAGTAAAGGGTATATTATCAGAATCGTGAAACTCAGCGAGCTCAAGCTTTGTATTTTGAGGTCCTGAGTCGCTCAAATCAATGCAGTCAAAATCAAGACAAGAAAGTGTTATAAACAAATATTAGCTAAGAAGTATGAATTCCGTGTTAACATTACAAACTTTTCCAATAGCTAAGGGAGAAATCTGCCTTTAACTTTAAAAAAAACACTCGCATATCCATTACAAGGTACGTCCCGGTGCAGTCGGGTCCGTGGGCCGGTAATCTCGTCGTCGTGTCGCGCCCCGGGAGCTATCGGCCCCTTGTTTATGCCGGGGCCGGTAACGACAGTACTATTTGTCATAGACGCAAAGCAACTACGGTAAAGCAGTGCTCCATAATCTGTGTCGGTAAAGATAGCACTTATTTTTTTTAAATCATCACGGAAAATATCAGAACGGACAGTTTGTTATTTTTAAACGTTTCCTACAATATTATGAAACTTACAGCATGTAATGTGAATGTTTAGTCGCATGTAACTTAAACTATTTTAGCGCATCGGACATTTCATACTATTTTTCTTATGTAAGATCGAAATTTCGATGTCAATTATAAAAAAAATGCTTACAAAATCTGACTTCACATATTGATTAGAAATGCGCTAAAGAAGAAGATTAGTACGAACGTCACAATTACTGCAATTGCGATCGTTACAAATACTGCAGTAGCAAATGACACCAATACTGCAGTAGGGAACGTCACAAATACTGCAATTGCGATCGTTAAAAATACTGCAAGAGCAAATGACACCAATACTGCAGTAGGGAACGTCACAAATACTGAAATTGCGGTCGTTATAAATACTGCAGTAGCAAATGATACCAATACAGCAGTAGCCAACGTCACAAATACTGCAATATCGATCGTCACAAATACTGCAGTAGCAAACGTCAAAAATCTTACTAGTATTAGCTCCGCCGTCAATACTTTATAGTATCTAAGATATTTACCTGTTTCAGTGGGCGTCAACTGTAGCTGTTAGCATTAGCATACTGATAAATGGTGCAGCATTATCGGTAGAAATGTGCGAATAGTAGAAAATGTTGTGGTAGATATTATTGAGTTATGACCATGGTGTATCAGATGCATATTGAAGAGAAGCTGGCTCGGACCTTAGAATGGCGATATGAACTGTATAAAGTATAATTTTACCATTCGCATATTTAGCTAAACTTAATGCTATGGGTAGGTATTTATTTACCATTTAGTTCCAAGTTGCAACGTTAAAGAAACAATACAAGCAAAATTCAAAGAATCTTATGTATAATTAAATTTGCTATTCGGGGTGGTACAGACAGGGTATACTAGCCTTTGAACCTTACATCACATAATGATTACATATGCGCGAAAGAAGCGCAAGTTCAAAGGCTAGTATAACCTTTCTGGATCTCCCTGTATAGCCAACGCTCCGATTCTGCGCAGCGCGAACATTTCCTGGTTAAAATCGTGACGACGAATGAATTATATGCACCAATAAACCAATGTTTAATATTCAGAGCAATATACAAAACAAATATTGGCCCGTTCGGCTTTTGTAGGTGTTGGGTGGGCGTGGGCACGCCAGATAAATGGTTCAATTTGCACCAGCTACATATGAGTAATGGTCTTCTAATGAACCGGCGACGTTGCGACCTACCGCGACAGGGCACGACAGAACTAAACAGATAGCACACGAATATTGAACAGAATAATAAGTGCATTGGAGTTGCAACGTGATTAGAAACTTACTATCCGTAACGCTTTTATATAAATGTAGCAGTAGTTTGTTTATAGGAAGAAAATCACCCAACTAATTATTGTTCGAAAGACGCTAGATCGTAAATGAATAAGTAAAAATACAGTACATTTTACAAAAAAATGTTAAGTTTTTAAACCTGCACATCTTAAGGGCATTTGTAATCATTATATTAAGTTAGACGACTTGATTAGCACAGTTGTTAGTGACTCTGATTTCTGTGCCGAGGGACACGGGTTTGCATCCTGGTAGGAGGAAACTTTGTGTGATGACCACGAATGTTTATACCCAAGTCATGGATGTTTAATATCTATATAAGTATTATATTCTGGATTCGCTCCCAATCTATTGTACGGTACCTATAATACAAGCGTTTATTAGTTTGGGACCGTACAGTTGGTTTGTTCGCCTGGTGATATTTATTGATTTTGGTAGCGTTCTAGGTAACATCCCTTTAGGTTGTTTTTTGTAAAGATTTTGATTATTCGGCAAACAACAATGCATGAACACTGCCAATATGACTTTTAAAGTCGTTGTTCCTAGCACTCACAATATTTTCTCCACTAAACGAGCTATGCGCGGGCGCACAGACCGGACGATTAAACAAATTGCCACCAATAATCTATCCGCGTTTTTCTACATTCCTGCATTGGAGAACTTGTATTTTTAATCGTGGACCTTTGTACGTACACATAACGAAACACCCATGACTCGGGTACAATCATTCGTGGTTATCACACAAAATTTTTACCTACTGAGATTTGAACCTGGGCACCATGGCTCAGCTAGGGTATCTCTTGTTTTAATAAAACAAATATGGTAACTAAGCTTATTTTGTATCGGGAAAAGCAAGCCTCAATAACCGTTATTGAGTTTTTGCTGAGTAGTTATGTCTTTGAGATGTTCATGCATTTAGTAATTTTTTGAAGTCTATTTAAAATTTGTGTTTGTGTCATATTCGCTTCACATGTGGGAGATGAGGTAAGTTATTGATTTTCCACAAATATTAAGGATTTATATTATAATCACTCCTATCGAGTTTTTCCTTTTTTTTTTATTACATTAAAGGCACGTATTTGATCTCGATCTCACCTGATGGTAAGTGACGATGTGATCTACGATGGAACATACTTGCCTAAAAGGTACCTGTTAACATTTCGAGAAGATGCAGCTCGATAATGAGCTCTCGAGTCACAAGGCCTGCTGCCCAGCTCAGGTCCTTTTAAGGCTATATATTACTAGTGGTGTGAGTACTCGTCGCGCGGTTTCTCCGGCACTTAAAATTAATATGTGTGTCTTTCTAGAACGTGCACCGTTTTTCTGATTAGGGAAGTTAAATGATGTTTTTTTAAACAAGGCGACCCAGTAGCGTTTGGCTATGCGCTCAGTACAGAATGTCATTTTGTAAATGTCTAATTATATGATTTATTTCATTGGGAATGTTATCTTTATAACCTATTGTTGGCTCTGTTAAAATATTTTACACCAGTATTGCCGCACGTTATGTAAAAATATATATCCAGAACTTCTTAGTCTAACGGACCATTTGCTGGGCAAGCAGTTTTGTGTGTGGTAACATTAACAACTAAATTCATTGAAAAATTGTCTTCGCTTTGCTAGTGGTAACATTGCATCTAAACTTCTAAACAAGTCAGTGATCCATAAGTGGTGTCCTCCTCTGTGTACAGTTTCTGTTACATATAAAGTACATAAAACGTAAAGGGTATTGGAGCCCATTATGTGAACAATGGTTGGCCCGATGCTGCCATATACAGCGTGTCCTGGATCCCTGAGGATATTCCTAATGCGCCCGCGCGCCGCGTGTGAACGGAATTGTTAAGATTGTTGCTTTATTGCATCTGGATTTATCTGAGCGCGGTGCCACACGGGGGCAGATCTCTCGGGTTTCGTTCGATGCGCGAGCGCAGGGTACTGAAACTTGAATCATGCCTAATTTTTTTTTACATTTTGTAACCCATAAGTACGTGACCTTTTTTGGGTTCCGTGCCAAAATGGTAAACACGGCACTCTTATGTTGTGAATATGTCCGTTTGCCTGTATATCACACCTGTTTTAATACGTTCGACATCACAATTAAGTATTTATTAATTCATCATTTGTACCCTTAGTACCATTGGTACGAGGAAAGTAAACGAGTAAACGAACACACCATCTCACTCCATCAAACCCACTCATACATTTTTCATAGACAATCTTTAAAAAAAATGCAATAGTACCTAAGTCCAATTATCTTAATTATTCGAAATAATGGAGCGTCTTGTTCGGTAATTAAGCAGAGCTGATTGGTTAGCTCTCGCAGGCGACGCCCGGCGATCGGACTAGTTAATTGCCATAAACAGCAAGTAGCGATCAAAGAGACCGCTGTCGATCAAAATTGAGTTAGGGTTGTCGAGGTAACGATATATCGATTAAGATTTCACTACCCGGTTAAATAGTTTCGTACAATTGTTTGTCGTTATCACTTTAATTATGACTATCACCCACAGATTCTATCACCCCTGGAAGGACGGCCAAGGACATTCTAAATCGTTTTCTTTTTCCCAGACCAGGGTAAATTGAGAAAAAAAACATTTTCAACATTTGTCCGTCCGGCCGGGAATTGAACCCGCAAGCTCCTGGTGCAGTGTCCCGAGTGGCCTCCAACTGCTAGACCCGGCGGTTATCATACTTAACCAAATAATACCCAAAAAGGCTTCGATGGGAACTGTATTGTAAACCAATGGAAACCGAATTGTAAACCAATTTAAGCATCCGTACAAGTGTGTCAGCCCTGCAACTGATACCCCAAGTTAGAATTCGCTTTGCCACATAAAAGTCGGAAATCGACCAGACAGCAGATAACAAACATATATTTACCGTTGCAATAATAATTCTCCGAGCGATTCTACGCTTTGTTACGAAAGCAATAAGAGGTTTTGATATAGTTACATGTATTCCATTTTTATGTTTATGTGTAACGTAACAATTTATCATGTGAACTTAGCAACCTTGATATGTAGATTTCAAATCACAAAAGCCAATCGTAAATAAAAGGTAAGTTTCACAGGTTGCTGGCCGCCTTGGATTAACCTTATCTAGTCTAATAAAGATGTATTCTAGGACAGGGATTCCCAAGCTATTTTGGGCAAGAGATCCCTTTTCCAAAATGAACTGATACCTCACACCCTAATAGCCAAATTACTTTAAAAATCCTATCTTTCGATTTAATTCGTGCGGGTTTTATCCCGGGACTCGCCAAGGGTCAAACCTCGGTGTCATCATTGGACACCACTGTAGGTCCTGGCTTACAGGAGTAGCAGTGGTGGGAGTGTGAGGCGGGCCTAGTCCCATAAAAAAAATGTCCGATTCTTAAATGCGCAGGCCTATGTAGCCGTGACCGCGCGAGGCTTAGCTAACTCGTATCGTATATAGACATATCCCGACAGATGAATAGTGACACAAATGTCAGAAGACACCGCTCGGGGGAGGCAGAGCTTGTGTACGTACTGACCAAGCGAGCAGGGCCCCAAGTCTGCTAAGACAATCGATTCATAATCGAACAGCAACCGCATAGTAACTGTCACTTTTGACAGATATTGTATGAGATATTTGTCAAAAGTGACAGTTACTATGCGGTTGCTACTCGATTATGAATCGATTGTGTTAGCAGACTTGGGGCCCAGAGGCAGCTTCGCGAGGCTGCTCGATCAGTCAATACATGGCTAATAGAATTTCACGGTTAAATCTGAGCCACACATGATGATGTAGACATCATAATAAACCATGCACTGGACACACAGACACCATTCTCACACACATTATGAATATTAATAGTTCAACAAACAAACATGGGCTACCGTTGAATTCTTATTGCATTAGCTTAAAATGCTGTTTAGCATGGAATCCTCAAAGCAAAACTCTTGTGCGCAGTACTATATGACGTTTGATAAAGTTATATAAGGTCTATAAATTTGAGGGTTAATGTTTGAAAAAAATTATCTATCTATGAGATCCAAGGATGGGATAATTTGGCAGATATCTCCGTTCTTTCCAGCATCATCCGGCCGGCATATGAGATGAAATTGACGATTTGTAATTTCAAGTTTTTGATGATTTTAACGTCGCAAATGAGGGTATTCCACTAAACACTACCCTGTATGCCTGATCGAAACATAAAACAATAACCGCATATAACATTTGACCTCATTAGTTAGACAGCTTTCGAGATCGAATTTCCAACAATCCCACCATAGTCCACATCCAGGATACTCATGAAATATATCTTCCAAATAGTGACAGCTGTAGGTTCACTGGTTTAGGCTGTCAAATCAAATCATTTATTTCGTATAGGCCTACGGGGGCACTTACAAATTGTCATTACATTTTTTCCTTAACTCTACAACCGGATCGGAACGCGACCTCAACTGTCTTTTTTTTTTATCCATTATTTTTACAAAAAAAAGAATAAAAAGTAAGCTCCAGTGTGTTGCCATGCGAGGCGCACACACGCTACACTTGTGCGATACCTGTCCGAATGAATTATCTTGATTATTATTTATTAGTACATATTTCCCATGTTTTAATAGTTATTCTGCTATTCGGGGTGAAGACAGATCAAAGATCATAAATATCGGCCCACCCGTTCTTGAGCTACGAATGGTGTAACTAACACGGCTTTGTTTTATATATATAGAGATATGAACAAACAAATAAATATATAGCTTTATTCAAATAATGAAATAGCTACAATGAGAATTAAAATACAATATGGAGCTCACGAGATTATTATCAGCAAAATAATGACAATATACATGGCGGCCTGCTAGCGACTTTGACCTTCGTAAGCTAATGGCAGGTATATTGCAGGTAGGGCTACCGAACCACTAACAATAAATCTGAACGAAAAATCGCGCACGTATTATTAGGGCTGTCAAATGTCATCAATCGTTGCCGGCAGTTTATCTAAACGAACTTCTTTTCCCGACATTTTCCGAATTTATTAAAATATACCTATTACTTAGGCAACCATTGGTTTAGTTCTGCGGTTCAACCTCCAAAGGTCACGTCGGCGTAATGATACTTCCCTATAAGCAATCCAATAGTGAAAATCCCGTTAAAATGGATCCAATAATTTTTCAGTGTTGCTTGAACTAACGTATAAATAACGGGTAAGACAAAAATTCTCACTCACACACTCGTTTTGGTTTCAGAGACGATCAAATATATATATATATCCCCAAAGTTTATAGACAGTCATAACGAACTTTTCAAAGGAAAAAGTGCGTTATAATGTCTTTCTACTCCATTATAACTTTCTATAAATTTGAGGGTTAATCTAAAAACACAACAAAACCCAGTCAGTTATTTTGTACTAGTATAGATTGATTGTTAGAGTTACCTAATTCCGAGATTATGTCTGAAATTTGATAAAACTTATAAATACCTATTAGCAATTCCTGAACAATGATTTGTGTCCTTAGATTTTTGTTTGTTCAGTCTATTTTATTTAGTAAAGAAATAGGCTCATTCGAAAATAGTTGACAATGTCGTAAGGGACTGGTAACACCAAAGATTGACACTGGCAGGTGGATGACGGGCGAAAAAAAAGAAGGTATTGGGTAAAAAGACGCGGGAGAGGAAGAAAATAAAAATGTGTTAACATTACGGGTTTTTGGTGTTTTATTATAGTTTGTGACATTTTCAGTCTTTTTTTTAATGATAATTTTCCATATTCAGCATCTGATAGACAACCCTATTTACATTGCAGGCAACTCGAGCAATTTTCTGCGTAGCATGACAACAATTTACCTATGATGAATGGGTGAGGTAGCAGAAAAAACAATCAAGGTTGTTCGGTCATAAATAAGGTGGAGCAACAGGAAATTTTTGTTATGTACAACTTGCGACTCATTTGTTAGCACTTTTATTTTTAAAAAAAACTTGACACTTTGATTTGACAGTTCACCTTTATGGTTATTTTTTCGTTTTTTTATTCTACTTCTGCTCTAGGCCCCAGTAGAATAGATCGCAATAGAAAGACAATAGCAGCCTTATTGTCAATGTTGACTAGTTTTAGTGTATGGAAACTCTGTTACGATAAAAGTTTCACGTTACAATTATCAGTAAATTATATGTTAATTGTGTGAGCAGACTCAGGACCGAGCAGTCATCAACAAATTTTACCAGTAAAAAAATATTTAAAACACGTGGCAACAACATAATAATATCCAAAAAATCATCTTAATTTAATTCACGGATCCCAGTCAATAAACCCTTGAATAAAACAACGTGATTTCACCAGCCGCGTCAACAGATGCGCGCGAGTTCCCATCGCTTCCCCTACGCACGCTCAAGTGCGCTCCATCTGGCGGATCGCGGGACACATGTGATAATACACTGGGACAGATGAAACGCTCATATTCGGTGGTTGGAACTTGAACGTGAATTTGGTTTTGTTAAGGATTATACTTTTGCGGTAGTTTTGGTAACGTATCGGTAGGTCATTATAAAGACTGGCATACAAAATAGCTGTTAAAAGTAGGCGAGGCCATTTTACAAAAAAAAAACTTGAGAGGTGTCAAGGGACACCAGTTCAATGCGAAATAGAAAGACGAAACGAAAATATCTGGCTTGCTTTCTATAAGAGAGAGAGAGACAGACAGAGAAACATGCGCACGCCACACGGCTTACAAAAAGTGTCGTTACAACTTTTCGTCTCAATTTTTTCCGTCTAGCCCCCTTTCGCAACGCGCGATAAGGAACTTCGTTCCAAAAAAAATTGCTGTTGACTAGCCCGCGACTTCGTCCTCGTAGCAAATTAGAACATAACATTTTCAATACAAATGTTGACATCCTATAGCCCTTTAGGAGACGTTTTTCAAAAAATCCTTTCTTAGCGAGCACCTAGGGGCCCAGAGGAACCTGCGTGCCAAATTTCAAGTCCTTAGGTCTCGTGGTTTCCGAGATTTCGTGATGAGTGAGTGAGTGAGTCAGTCGGTGGGATTCGCTTTTATATATATAGAAGATTGGCGTTGGATAGGCGTTGTTTACCAACTAGAAAAAGAACCTTCCTAGTTGGTAAGCAACGCGTGATAGATCGGCGCGTCTAGATCGTACCATAGATCAGGGTTGACTGGTTGATACAATGAGAATTAAAAAAAATCTAACTTGTAGATGAAATGGCTCCGTATTTAATATAATTATGTTCAAATTGTTTCGACCAAAATGTGAAGAAGTCTGGTAGTCTCCATATTCCCTAGCGTCTCGCCACACACAGATAAAGCCAATATGACTATTATAATGCTCAGACAACTATAATGACCAAATTAATATGCCGACTTTTTAACTGGCGCTCCGTTATTTAATTTCGTTGTATCTTGCCGTGAGAATAAACGTCCTCTGATGGCAATAATAATTACATAACGATTTGAGTTTTAATGTCTCGTGGCTAAGTATGTAAATTGTCATGTTATTAACATTTAATTACTGTAACTATGGCTGTTGGGTCTCGTTTAGTTTATGTGTATTCACGTCTCCTCACAGACCATCGTCTTCTTTATTAAGTTTATTTTAATGTTCTTTATTTAAGACTAGACGTTTAATTTTTTAAGAGTTTATAATTCCATACCAGTACGAAAAAATAATACACATTTTCTCATTTCAATTATGTTTTAATATTTTTATTTACTAGTGTGTCCTAAAGAAAGTGTTACAACCGCTTGTATACTATTAAGTCGTCGCCAATAACAGGTCGTGACGTCATTAAACATTCCCGCGCTTCCGTTTCACTGTCACGTGGGGGGGGAGGCGAAATGCGTGTGCGCATTATAGTTTACTTGTCATAAATCAGCATTTTAAACTTAGAACTATGATCGAGCTTTATTTTTGAAATTGTCATTTTAGAATATAAAAAGATAATAACAAAATGAAGACAATGTTTTTCGAATTGAGCCATGCTTAAAAAACGAATGACTTTAGAATTATTGTCTTCTTTTTCGTTTGTTCGAGCATCTTGGAAAAACTACTTGACCAATTTCAATGAGGACATCACTATTAGATAGACTACGGTTTGTCTCAAAAGATAAGTTACATCTACACGTTGTAACTTTTAAAAATCGAGCATCACGCCGAAGTGATAGTTACGCGAACGATACCGCGGGCAAAAGCTAGTAATTCATATTTTTTTTTGTCCCATCTATGCCACATTTCATGTGCTGCTCGAAAAAAAAATACAAAGGTTAGAGCACACATAAAACCAAATAGAAATGGGATAAAAAACATTCGGAACACGTGGGCGAGGGATTAGGGATATCGATTTGTTACATTGCAGCTATTTTACTGGTGGTAGGCTTCGGCCGTGGCTAGTCACCACCCACTGAACAAAGCCATGTCGCCAAGCGGCCTAGCCGTGTTCCGGCATGATGTTCAGTGTTGCCATTCATGGATGGCGGGTCAGATCAGCTGCGCTGCATGTGCCTAGTGAATGTAGCGTCTCGATCTACTGCCGCCTTCCTACCTAGGCAAGTATGCTCCATCGTAGATCTCATCGTCACTTACCATCAGGTGAGATCGAGATCAAATACTTGCCTATAATGTAATAAAAAAAAAAAAAAAAAAAAAAATTTGACTGCTACCTACCAAATGAAATAAAAGAAGTATTAACAGGTGGATACAAAGCAGTTAAAATAATACTTATTTTAGTATTATTTTAGGATTTTTTAAACGTACTTAGCCTCTCGTCTGTCATCGTTTTCAAATAGCAATACAAAGTAATTAGTTTGAATGAAGTTTAGATAAAAATTTGTTTCAATATTGAATGTTATGAAATGCCCTTATTTCTCTAAAAACGGTAACATAAAAATCGATACAGTTCCATCATACCAAGTTGACCGGATGATAGATATGCATTGGGCGAAAGGGAGATCCGAGGTCGGCGCGTGGTAGACAGAGAGGGCGATACACGTGGCGTACGTTAGCTGCAGCTGCCGATGACGTCAGAAGGGCCTAGGGATTCAGAGTCACTCAACCATAGACAGGAGAATAAAAACAGTTTGTGTGTCGGTTGTAACTACGGCATATAATTTTGATGAAAATTTATTTTAAAAAGCTTTGATACACGCAAAAAAAAATTACCTGTGCAAGTATAGCATAATAGTATTACAACGGGATTTTTACAGGCCCAGAAATACTCTTGGACCTGAAAAATCTCGTTAACTACAAAGATTCCAATCCGAGTCGGAGCTTTAAAACAATAACAAATCTGGATAAATTTATAAGTGTCATTATTACTTGCAAGTACTGTCATGAATATAATAACCAAATGAACACATACAATAAATTGATCCCCACACCCTATCAACTAACGAACACGAACCCAAACATTAATCTTTAAAATGTAACTTCAAATACAATAGATATTTACTAAACAAAGGCCGAATGCATTTTCGAACAATAGCTAACCTTCTAAGTCCCACATGGTCGAGAAAGGATAAGTGCAAACAATTGCGCAGGGCACTCGTGACGGTAAAAGATAAGGTAGCACAATAAATAAGCCCTAATTACTTCTCATGTTACATTGAGAATTCGAATTTTCATTGCCAATTAGACAATGCCTGTGTTCAGAATTCTGGGTATGAACTTCAGGAAGATAAAACACAACTGCAAGAAGTTGAGCATACTTAAAAATTGACAAATCAAATAGGAATTATTTTGAGATTAAAAGGAAGAAGAACCAATAAACTAGATAAAGGCAATTGCAGTAACAGGAATGTTTATAACGCTTGTATTCTCAATTCCAATTTATGTTCAACATGAGTGTCAAATGTCAACAAAGATAACCAGTAATTATAAGACAGCTAAAGTGAATGTCTAGCAATGGATATAGAAATGTTAAGAAATTTCAATACAGTTACGTAAGGAGCACGAATTTCATCAGCATTCACAGTTAACAATAATTCCAATAAAACAATGCAACGGGAACTAGGAAGGGAGATGAGAGAACTCAATCCGATATTACCAGTATTGGTACCTCGGCCCCGTCATTACACGCTGCTGTCATTACCAGCAGACTCGTTGAACGCCGTTATCAATGGCGTTTACCCACGGAGTTAGATGTTAAACGAAGAAACATCTTCAATTTATGTGAACCTATTTTCAGTTTTTATTGCTTAATTGATTTGCATTGATCATCTCGCAATTCAGTACCTATCTTACAGTCGTTAATAAAATACATAAAGATATCTTAAAATCATTTTCAAGAAACTCACTTAGCAAATAACAGTAATATTCGCAACGAAACACACATAAAAATGATTTCACCAAAACACGAAACTTAATAATATACGAAGCCAAAACTCCAAACATCCATTCTAATCCGTCACGCCGCTAACTGAAGCGATTCCACAGGTGCTGTGTAATCGTCCGCTATGGTCCATGCTGGCAAATTATTGCGAGAAAATATTGAAACACTTTATTGCCGACCGTAAGCTTTATTGTGATATGCATCTAATACGATTGAAGGCTGTCAGAGGTTACGAAGTGGCATTCGCGTGTTAATTTTTTTGTTGTAAGACGCTTTTCGTAGTAATATTTGAAAGTCCGTCAAACGGATGTCACGAGAATCATATGACTCTCACCTCAGCCATATTGTCATATCCGTTAACAGAGAGAGCCGAGTTAAACAGGATTCATTCCGACACAAATGTATCTCTTGCTTCTTCAACAGTCACAGCTAAATTGACTGAACCACAAAGGCAAGGGCCTATTTACTACATTTCCTAATCTACCCACACCTTCCAATAAAGAATATTGTATCCATAAATCACACTTCTAACTGGATAAGCACTAATCGCTTCACATTTACTTGAAAGACGAGTTTATTCAGAAAACGACTTGAATAAATAAAGAAGGCGGTGTCTTTACTGACGATTAATTAACAACGATGTATTCAAGTGTTGAACCCTATTAATACTGGCAGTACCAGTGGCTTATTGATGTATTAGCAGTAGGTGTACTGCTCCTTCAGACCATATCTTTCTCATGGGATGGTGCTTTTGATAGCCGTATAATCTTTTAAATTGTCTTTGCTATTGGAGTTATATTTCAATGTTGAGTAACGCTTCGAAATTGTAGTCCATATTATGTGAAAAGAACGTCTGTATTATAGGTGAAATATTCGAAGATAAACTAGACGACGTCTTCGTAGGGTAGTTTACTTAAGGTTCTTCGAAAAATTGGAACGTGTTGTTATCGTTTGGAACCAAATTTTAGAAATGTGTTTATTCATTACTTGCCTTGGTCTGAGTATCACTGGCCATTCCATTTGTACGGTTTGCATAATACAAAGGCTTTCTTGGCTTCTTAATATGGGAGCTTACAGTTAGTGTTTTTCTGGCACTATTTATTAAAAGACACATTAGGTGAATAATCATCTTGAATATTATCAGCGTTTTCAAGTAAACTAAGTGCAGACTAAAATAACGAACGAATGGGCAATTCAACTCCTGGTAGCTTTTAAATAAATGGAGTTGGACTAGATTTGAGGGTATTGAACCCTGAAGTCTTGTCCAAGCTGGTTTCATTATATACACTATATAAGACTCAGATCCTAAACGCATGCACAAAATTAATCTTGATTATCACCATACCAGGCGGAGTAAGTACTCAAATTATGAGAACAAGCTATTTAACCACAGCCTGGAGCGAGTGACTAATAGCCCGATGAAATAGATTTGCTGCGTGCACCAATTATGGTGGCTGGAGATCGTAAATTAGCTATTATATCTGCCAGTCTTTAAGTGGTACGTACGTGATCTTACTACCGATCTGGAGCAAATATGACAATCCCATAAAATTGTTGATTGTAAAAAGCTTTTACGGAGATGGCATTAAAAATATTGTGCATTTTTTTATTTTTACAGATATCGTAAACATACAGAGGCGACTTATATTGACGAGATCATTTCATTCGGGTACGAACGGAATGATCCAGTCGTCTCCGTATTGAAGTTACTTTAGATAAAAATTTCGAATTCCACCAACGCCCACCTATGAATTAGTTACCATATTACACTGGGTAGGTTAGGTTAGATACCATTTAGCCCTTTTTCGTATAACACGTATCCTCCCTTTAAGGTGTATTGTGAACGGTAGAACAAAGGCATCATCTAATGAGACTGAACAGAGTCCAATTTTCTTCCAAAGGTCACGGGATGGTTTTGCGACCCGTGGGTTGAAATGGCTCGCGGAATCTTAAGTATACCATATATGTCTATGGAACAATAGCCTGATTTCACGTATTACAGTAATACTCGTAGCTCAAGTCCGTTAAGGAGAAAAGACTTATGCAGATCGACTGAACAACTTTTGATGTTAGGCTTCGAATCAGAATCAGAATATTTTTTATTCATGTAAACCATTAAGTAGTACTTATGAATCGTCAAAATAGTTATGAAATGCTAAGTTAAAACTCTACCATCCGTTCGGAATGCCGTTCCTATAGAGAAAAACGGACAAGAAACTGCATGGTGGCTCTTTTTAAAAAGATCCGTTACATTTTTGAGCAGTATATTGTTATGGGTATGTGAGAACATGGTAGGAACGGCTAGGCAGACTTTAGCAGCTGGTCAAAAAAAAAGTACTTACTCGAAACAAGCAAATCAGTATAAATAATGTGCAAGATTTGTTATGGATTACTAGATGACGTAATTTACAATGTAAAATAGTAACAGACTAGATAGATGCAAAATTCACCATTTGTTTTTAACCGTCATGAGATAATTAAAGTACTTTTCACTCAACGACACTTAATAGATTTCTTATCTTGCGATCAATTTAACTTGAATATTTATTAGCCGAGACGTTGCGTGACTTATGGCGGTGAAAGCGCCCTCTAAATGATAAATTTAAAGCCCATTTATGTAGACTTAGCTGGCATCAACGCCGACCACGCATTATTGAACTTGAATATTAAAAATCGTGTTCCAACAAAATTTATTTAAAACATTCAGCTTCGACCGCAAACAATAATCTTTGTATAAATCATAGCGTAAGGTTCACCACGCGAGGTGAATCACAGTTCCAAGAAAGCGGAAGCGACCAAATTCTCCGTTCTTTTTTATGGTATAAACCGGCGGAATAACATGACACGATTGCCATGGCTGCCGACTGTGTGTTTTGTTGTTTTTGTAAAATAGACGGTTAGTACGGTCGTCGTGCGTCGAGCACCTGCGCGTGCACACCCGGCGCAAATCTCGGAGGGTGCGACGCCTTTTGGGCCTGCTTCGGGGCAAACGGAGCAGCACCCGAGCAGGTAAACGGACCCCAGCCCCTATGCCAACAAAACCGTCACAATTCAACGCAAATGAAACGAGTTTTCGAACGGCAACATTCAGATTAGACAATTTGTTGCAACAAACATTTTCTATGTAATTAACATAATTATAGCAAAGGAAATTGGCCGAGTCTTATGTGTTACGCAACTACTGTGCATCGCATGCGCAGCCCTCGTGTTGCCTACTGAACATCGAAATGTTCTCAGCACAAATCATCGGCGAGACAGACAAAAAACGAGCCATAGATGGAATAAGTTTGGAGGTATTAATTACAGCAGCGGCAGCGGCCTCACTCGACACGACGCTCGGGTATTATGTAATTAACCATTACTAAAATGTGTGTCGAAATCTCACGTGGTGGTTATTTTATTCATTGAAGTGTCGTGTCAATGATGTATTTCGGTGTGTTATTCGCGCCAGTATAATTACAAAGTAAAGATTAATATAATTTCAAAATTTTTAAAAGAAATTTGTACTTGATTACCTGGATGATGTTCTCTCAGGTCTTCATAATTGCGACGGGTCACGCGATATTTTCTAGAAATTTGGGATTGAAGAGTGAAATCCGCGATTTAAATGCTCTCACGGTCTGCGTATTGCCATTTAGCCGTCAACTAATAAGGCTGGCCTTCTGGATTCAGTAGCTTTACAATAATACTTAAGCAATTACGGTGGTCAGAGCGGCCCGCGGACCAGATGTCGATTTTATGCTCATACCGTTATTACCGCGACGTGCAAGTCTGCCCTGGGTAAAGGATAATCTGTATAATTAGACGCTATTGTTTTATCACTATCTTGGTGAGTCTACAACAATGTTTAAATACTTTAAGCCGTTTAGTTTTACTGTAGCTACAAGAAACCTAAGTGCTGCAATTTGGTGTTGGTTTTATTGCAAAAGGACGGGAGGGATAGTTCGAAAGTATCGCGCCGTAGATCATGTAACTCCTAAATGCTATGTTCTAACGTTAAAATGTATGAATATTTTAATGTATGCATATTTAAAATACTTATCAAAGCAAAAAAAAAAGTTTGTAACTCTTCAATAGAACCAGAGCACAACAATACGGGAAAACACTTGCTAATCATTTTAATAACTTCCGGTCAACAATTTCGATCTTACAAAAGCAGTCTATGGTGTCAATCAATCATTGCCCTATCATGGTTCTCAGAATACAAAAATCATCACTTTACAATTTATAATCATATTATTACACTAAATGCATACTAAATCTCATTAAAACACCACGATGGTAAGACAATAAAGTCGAAGATGGGCAGGCAGGTAGGCGGTGCGCGGGCGCAAGTGCACTAGCCAGGTTTATGTTCCGTCTTTGTTTACAACTCGTTCAATGAATCGTAGGAAACGACCCACCTGACGCCACATTTTACCGGAATCAAGATAGGTACTCTTCCGGACGACGGCCATTTTAAGAGTGCTTTAGTAAACAATGCGGGTGAAGAACTTAATGAGGGCGATGAGACAATGAAAACGGGCATTGTATAGTGTGCTTTAAAAAATATTTAGCATCGTTTGGCAACAGCGCAAGAGAGGTTTATTGCAGACCTATTACGAGTAGATTGTAAAAACTTGTAATCAATAGGTTTTAGTTCGAATCAGAGCATAATAATAATATAATAGAAAATGTTCAAGCCAGCATTAGTCTAAAACATATTATATATAAAGAAAGATATCAATCAGAATTTAGTTATAAACATATCATACGCATATGAAAGAGTTAATATAACAAGTATATTAAATCCGGAACCATTCACCGCACCAACGATTTGGATCGGACGCGAACTTTAACCAATGACGTTAGGTTTCGACAGGCTTCTCGAGGTCAGATAACTATAGTAGGGTTATCATTTGGTGGGTTATTTAAATACACTCTACAGATATTCAATAATGTAGCTAAGATTAGATGTATATACACAAGGTAGTCCCTTTACATATTCCTTCTCATTTAAAAGTGAGTCGTTAACAAGGGATGCAGAAGATGTCCACTCTTATCGTATTCTCCCCTTGCACTGAAGAGAACGAGTTACACCCAAACGAAGGATCTAATTACAGCAACCAGAATGGCAACCCTTTCGACTGCGTGCGCCTGCGCATGATATCGGCGGTTCACACGGCCGCGATAGGCGACGCTTCCGAGAGCGCCCTTCCGTCGGGGCAACATGTCGCGACCTGAGGACCCTATCGCCACGCCACTTCCGCCGGACACCGCAAAGTTGACAACGAGATATTCTGTACTCTTATGGCGAGTGGCCGCGATAAGACTATTGTTTTTATGTGTTTACACAATGTTCTGGCTTTCAACGAGGGAGATAATAACAACGCAGGCCAAACCGTGCAGTAATATTCAAAACGCTATACACGCTATCAACCGTATTACCGCTACCTACTATGCTTACAGAGCAATGTAATGGCAAGTCCGAAATATTTGACCAATATGTATCTTAATACATATTGGTCTAAGGTAGAATCTTAAGAACTCATTTTGCAAAACAATGCAATCTCTCAAAGCGCATTTTGTGCTTGCGCGTACGCCGCCACTCCCACCAACAAACGTAACACGACTTACGAAAGCACCACACTCACTCACATGATAATTAATGTTTCTTAAAATTCCGATGATTGGATATATTGTTGTGTTCTTGCTTTGAAAGATTATAACGAGCAAATTAGTGAGGTAGTTGAGTTTAGAATTAGTAACGATTCTGATCGACGAAAAGAGAAGGAGATGTCAAAATAACTTGTAATTACCATTTAACTGCGATACATTTAACAATTGATTATAATCAATTAATAGAATAAGCAGTATTCGCACAGCTATCCTGTTATTATCAACAGGAATAAAAAGTATATCTTCCTGACACTGCTTAAAAAGGACACAAGCGAAAGGTAATGAGATATTTCAGTGCAGTGTAGTGTACTAAATCTTTGCACATTAGACGGTAACTAATTGATTAAGATCGACAAGCCAAGCAAGCATAAAGCGACAGACTCGAGGGCGTCGCACCAGACATCACGCACCAGTTGATATCGGTCGAAGTAATCCAATTAGAGTATCAGACGGTATGACCTCATACCTGTGCACATTGCGGACTGACAGCGTGATTATAGTTGTGAAGTTTATAAAAGTGATCGTGAGATACTAAGCTTTGTTAATTGGAATCTGTTATCTAGTTAACAGTTCGCATTTGCATGTATATCTTGATGACATCGTCATAGTTTTATTAAACAGGTAATTTTTAAACTCTCTTGTCTTAATCTGTAACCACCTGACCTAGTAATCATTCTAAATTACACGCGTGTTTCAATCTCTAAAAAAGCAAGGCCTACATTTCAATCTCCTCGCAAAATAAATCTACAATAACATTTACAATCACAGCTTATTAAGACAAACGAAATACTTTCGTACAACCAATTGTATCTCATTATGTTGGTTTTTGTGATATTTCACTAATGCAGCATCACCGTCTATCGTAATCTATTCTTGATTAGGATCACCGTTACAGCCTCCGGTCCGGCGCGACCCAAACAAAAACAATGAAAGGTCATTCTGTAATCCATCACGCCGCAATCGCCATCTTATCTTCAGTCTCTAAATTATTTTAGTTTTAGATTTATGTAAATAAATAGAGGTATCTGGTTTGATAAGGTTTACACCAAATTTCTAATGCAAATGCAAATTTAGTTATATTACACGGTGAAGAAATATGTTTGCTTAGTGTGTTATTGACGAGGCAAAATTGAGAATGTGGCTTTAAAAAGCGGCACTTAGCTTAATAACTGATTGAGGAAATAATATTAAAACTTATTTTACTTCTTCACACGTACTACTCAACCCAAAAGCTATTTTGATAATTTGAGCTTTCTATTTTTTAAAGCGATTGTTCTGAGAAACGAACAGATAACGCTGCAATATTAACCGGCCATATGCCTCTACTCAAGACAAAAGGCATGTAAGATCATGAAATAATAGATTTGTTAAGACAAATGATTAATGATTGGGAGGCATCCGGTAATGTACCAAGTTGTACTTTCACGCTAATGATGGTACCGACAAGACGGTTTCAAGAACCTGAACTCAATGCGTCTACGATGATTTATAATTATGAAATATTATGTAGTTCAATACGTGGTTCTTTCCTTACATCTGTATTATCGCTATCAACAATGCGCAGTGCAGCTTCTTTCAAACCTCGGTACTTATCCCAAATGTCAGCGGTAGGCATTTTATTATTTATCAGCATAGTTTAATTCCTACGAATTTACAAGTTAAAAAAAACTGTTACCAATAATCGCCTTGTAACAATGGTATGACAAGACAATAGTTTGGTTAAAAATAACGAGTCGCGATATTTTTTGTAATCCAATTTTGGGTTTGTAAATTTTAATGACAAGGTGAAATATATCAAGATCCTTACCCCAAATGTATAGCTTTCGTCGATTGGTATCATTATAGATTTCTTATAACTTCTATGAATTTGCTGGCAAATTAGTCTATTTAAGATTGTATTCTTATTTACTAGAGTTGCCCAAAGAATATTATAATAGTTTTGTAACATTATTGAGAGCTTGATGAAGAAAATATAAAAAAAGAGTTAAATAAATAAATTTAATCGTAATATTTAAAACCACGAAAATATAAAACCATCTCCGGACACCTCAACAGGGCCCACGAGATTTTTATAGGCAACCTCGTGGAGCTTAATAAAACCTAATCTCTATACAATGTGTGATACGGCGACCATAAACCTTCATCTTGGATTACACCCACCAGTTTATCGGGGGTCATTCGAATGCTTTCCACGTATCCACACACCACAATGTGTTTTGGAATAATTTAAAATCAATTAGGTTCTTACGGTTCGAAATTCCACACTGTGTCTTAAGTGCTGTGATTTATTCAGGAATTTCGGTGATGTGTGCCGTCCCTTTTCATTTTGAAAGATTTGAATGGAAATTAATTGGAATAATTAGACAAAATTGACCATATTGTCCAAATTTATGTAGTTACTGCTAATAAAAACAGATATTACCCCGTTAAATTAATTTCTTCCCGCTGCTACACAAAGATTTTTCAGGACATGTATTAAGTTCACACATTATATCAGCTTTATACTTTATCTATAGAACATGCCTGTAATGACTAATAACGACATATACAAAGCATCAGATATCAATATTCAAAGTGCTAATCCCAGACATAAGATCATAGACGCTGATTACTCTCAATCTAGATAAGGAATGCTTTCACGATCGTCAGCGACGCCCGGCAACCTTCCGCCGTTGCAATAAGACAAGTCCAAAGTCTGGTAATTTACAATTGACAGGTTGAAAAAAAGCTAAATGCTAAAAGAGAACGGACAGATGCAAAATGATTTGAATTGAAGCAATGAGTGTGTTAGATTTGTTTGTGGGAGAGATTGGATGGATTTTGTTAAATAAAATCTTTAGTATGTGTTAAAAAGAGCTGTTACATATCAAGAAGATTTCCTTCTTAGTCATAACATCAATCCCAGCTCCTAAAAACAGCGTTGAACTTTAGCTTAAGAGATTTTGCTTGAAGGAGGTATAGTAAAAAAAAACTAAATTATTATAACAATGCAAACAACAACGCAAGACATAAAGATACGTCAACTCACTTCACAGAAAACTATCAAGCAATACTTTCGAAGAAAGACATTGTAAGGAAAATGAGTGATTAATTTATCGATACGTATATTCGATACGCGTACGGTCAATAAAAAGTTCTAATAGGCGATCGTTTTGATATTCATATAGATTCAGAAAGCGTAATTAAGAGTCTTCTGGAATAGAAATTTCACTCATTATATAGTTCGTTCATACTTCGCTAGCATAGCTAATCCCTCCGGTCAAAGGGGAGAGTTGGGATACAAAAGGGAAGGAAACACGAGAAAGTTGAGAATCGAGGCAGATACATTCATAGATGATGCACTTAAAACACTTATTGGTACGCAAGTTGGCCTTATGTAATTAAATATCTTTGTCGGTCAAATTTCGAGTGTGGGAGACTATTGAGACATTCGATACGGGAAAATAACCCACAACCCTTCGGTTAAAGTACTAAACGAGTAAATAAAAGGTAGCGAGATATATTAACGTGAAGTAATGATCAGGTTCCGTTTGAATAGGATATTACGTCAGATGTAATAGAGAACAGAAAGGATGAAGACAGAATCGTGGACAATATTTTAAATAAGAAGTGAACGAAAAATATGGAATAACATTTTAATTATGAATTGAAATTGAAATACTTAAGATTAAGCGCAATGGGCTGGATAACAACTTTTATAAAACGTTAAATTGGACACATTCGAATAAGCTAACCAAAAACATTTCAACGTCGTAGTGACTAAACAATAAAACCGTAATAAAAATTGGTCCAGAATTCACACTTTTTTATTTCCAAAGATGATTTCCATGTTGAAAATAAATCTTTTTCGTGTTTTTTTGGGTCCATTTTAAATTTTTTTCATTTTTGTGCCCCGCCACGAAACGCGCTTAGCTCGAGGCGCTGTTTGGAGTTCGTGACACACCGGCGCAAGCGCAGGCTTATTATTAAAGCAAACGACGACGGACGGACGGACCGATAACCAGTTGCGCATATGCATGGAGATACTATGTAAACACTAGAATAGAACGTGTTCTTTACATTTAGGGATAATGTGAGGAGAGAGGGAGAGCTTATTGCGAAGGATTAGAGATTATGATTGTATGGCAAGTTAGATACAGAATTAATAGAATGTTGTGAAAAGAAGTTAGATATTGGGGTGTTAAAGAATGATGGAAGATTTCGTAACGGTTTGGAAGAAAGTTAAGATGAAGTTAATGTAAAGTTTTAATTACTATGCTAGTCTACTACTGCTACTACTAGTCTTAAGTACTAGCGTAAATATTAGTAATCATTTAGATTAGGTACTCGGTCGTACAGCGGACGAATGTTTTATTGCAGGACTACCTACACACCAAACAGTAGGTGATACAAAAAAACTTATTTCTACAATCAGGGAAATGAGTATGAAGTAGCTAATAAAAACATAATTTTACAAATACATCAAAGTGTTTACACCTAAATCCGTAAATGGTTTTAATGTATTCCCTGCATTTTGTGGTAACCATATTTTATAGAAGACATCTTTCTCACAACTTTGAATCCTTGGCATGCGGGTAAAATTATTGTTCTGAGGTTTTTCCGTCACCAATAAGTCTAGAAGAGGTTTTTATGGCGCCTCAGAGTTAGTATTGCATGAGAACACCAAGGTTCCCATGCGAAAGCCTACCCATTGTCTTTTTAATTATTTACTTCACAGTGTCGTAGTTTATTAGCTAAAAAACTTAATTCAATGCGAAATAAATATAATGGATTAGGTAATAATTATAGATGTTGCAGACGATGATCACTGGAAGAAGCTGAGATTTTACCTTCAGCGATTTCTGGGTAAAGTTTAGGGAAATTGTCTAGGTTGTAATCTCTCAAGAGTTATTAACGATAGCAACCCTACTAAGCATTTATGAGCTCTAAACACGGGCGTGTTTGAGCAGGCTGCGCCGGCGCACTATTTCCTGTGCAAACAACGAGTGCGTGAAGATAACTCCGGTTAGATGCTGTAAGCGATGCGAGTAGTTACTGTCGGAGAACTTGATCCCAAACTTTTGGTTCCTCGCATTACTTTAATAGAGTTCAAATGTTTATATATAGTTTCCGATTGTAGTTATTGTTATTTATTGTCGCCAACATTTGTAATAGTTAATTCATAAGTAGATCAACATAAATAGCTCCACGCTTGTATTCAGCGAAAAGGAAGACAGAAGCGTTAATGTTGTACATAATAATCGTACAATAGTTTGAACAGTGGAATAAATACCTGCAACTACTTAATGACAAAATATATTATATTACCGATGATGCAGAGGTAGGAGTGTATGGTGGATGAATCCTTATAACAGTAAACACATCTCATCTCTGTAGATCACAATACTGTGGTGTAGATCAATTTTAAGACCAGTTTCCAGGATTACTAGTTGTGATTGAGATTAAATTAGGGATTCACAATTCACCTTTTTATATATGTTAACATCATTATAGAAACTAACTTTATAACTGGGGTTACAGCGCCAATTGATATTAAAAAGCAAGTCAGTAATTTAGTGCAACGACAAGCTTAAGTTTTACAGTAGGTACTTAAAAACAGAAACTGGATTGTTTATGATAGCTTATATAGAGAACACGTATACGCTATGCTGGTCAAGCTTGTTACAATTTAAGTTGGTATTTGATAGTGCTTTCAGTAGTACTAGCAAAAATATTATTTTAAATCCGAGTTTGTCTATGATTCTAAGAATAAATAAGTAAGCTGAATTTGAAACAGATGATTTTATAAAATTCCACAGCAACAAAAACAGTATAATATTGAAAACAAGTACATATGATACTTTTGTTTAATATCCAAATTTAACAGGTTGCGTCAAAATTTCAAAGAAACATGAAACGAGTGATATGTGATATATACTTTACCGTAGGTTATAAAGAAAGAAAACGATAAACAAGTTGATCATAACATTCGGGCAACAACAATTATACAATCATCAACATAAACCTGAAAGCTCTGTCGAAACAAAACTAAAAACAAGAAATGTTTCATGGACATTACGGATATGGATAACTAGCAGAGCTTAAGGAACTGAGTGTAGTCTAAATGTTCGCAGCTTATATGGAGATATTGGCTTAGCCAGCGCACGTGAACCGAATATATGTTGTGATAAAATGTTACGTCGATGGTTTTGGTCAAGTTTAGGTATTAAGAATGGCGATACTTTATGGTCAGAAACTATTACCCATCATTCTTTAATTTGTGAAATTATTATGTTAACAATAATTTAATGATACATCGGTAACAAAACCCGTAAGTCGTTTGCGGTGAGATGAAAAATACGAATTTAGATATAAAGTAATTTCAACGTGATTAAAATAAACTGATCCATGATTAATGGTGCTTCATTGCAAATAAAAATAAATATATAATAAAATACTCGAAAGCTATTTAGAGCGAATCGTTTAAAAATGAAGCTATTACAATATCGTGTCCTCAATCAGAACGATAATTTTAATGATGTCTATACAAAAACACTTAAAATAATCGCATAGTACCCCACGAGCATTGGAACTGTTCAAATATTCAATGTTTCTCAGACTCCCGACGTTGCAAATAAGTAAAGGCGTTTCGCGGAACAATTTCTTGTCGCGTACTCGATTGGACGAAACACATGCAAATTTCAGACCAAACGATATGGAAATAAAGGTTGAAATAGATGTGTCAGTTGGAGGAGTAGGAGCAGATGCAAATGATAAAGATAAAGTGAGAAATTGCTCATATGGGGTACGTTTTAGTTGAGATTTATGTGTGGCGAGTTTGTCCAGTGACCCCGCCTGCGATGGCTGGCGACGGGACAATTGGCCGTTAATTGCGTGTTTATAAAATTGGAACGGCGTGACTGTTTGTTCAACAGTGTGACATCTGCATGACGGTACGTGTTGAATATACGACTGTCGTGTTGGGACTTATTGAAATAGATGATGGGAAAAAAGTAGCTTAACATTTTCATGGTGAAGTGCTTGGTAACGTACGAGTATAAGCTAATTTGTATTTTAACTTATACAGGCAAGTAGCTAAAAAAGATAGCATAATTAGAACTTTACTATAGACTTAAGAAAATAACGATAACAAAATGATATGAAGAAGCAAGTGCATACACTTACCTCTAAGTTAATAAACAGAGTGTAAAATATTTTTAGGTAATTTTAACTAATAAACAGATCAAGGAGTTAATTTTTTTTAGCATAGCATTTTTTTATGAAAATAATATCATCAGACGAACACGCCAACTATGCGGTCACAGACTAAGCAACGTTTGTATTATGAGTACCGTACAATGGACTGGGGCGAACCCAGTATATAATACTTATATAGATATTAAACATCACAATAAAATAACATTACAATAAAATAACATTAACAACAAGTAACATTATAATATTTCTAATCTGTAGAAACTTGGAAATCGTTACGAACCCAGATAAACCTAATATCGTAACGACGGCAAAACTAGCAAAACGGGTATGGACGGAAACCATTTATGATTTCAAACAATATTTGATCCGTTGTTACAACATCAGCTAGAGTGTTTGCTTAGTCTTGGAAACATGGATATTGTGAAGGCGAGAGAATATAATACAGTTAGATATTCTAAAAAGGAAGAGGCTCAATTAAATGTAGCTGTTTGAGTGATCGAAATGGAGAAGAGACACCTATTGGAAATTGGTTTGTTGACCTGATTTTGTAAGCAAACATAGGCAAATTGGATTATATAGTCGTTAAGCTTCTATGAACTGAAATATATCTATCGCTAGAACTTCTGTGTCTTATCATAAGGATCAAAATACGATTTGTATTTAACACTATAAACTTTAACTAATAGATAATTGTATGTTTTTCAGTGCGCTATAACGAAAGAGTTTAAAAGTCAAGTCATCATAGAGCTTTGGATAAGAGATAAATAAAGGAGAGGTGGAGGGACTTTTTGGCGGGAAGTGGAACCGTGAAGTTGTCAAAACATGTTTTTCTTTTATAAATAATGTGTAACATTAGTGGGATATTAACCATTGTGTGTTCATAAACGTGCACGAGTGAAGGAAATTGAAATGTAATAGTATAACTTGACTTTTCAAGTTCTCCCAAGATGCCCGTTAAATTTGAAAGTAAAATATCCACAGCTTTACTGATAGGGGTAGGGGATTTATTTCATCATCATCATCGTCATCAACATTATCATAAAGGGTACATATAATTCAATATCAATTATCAAAAATTTGTCATCACTGGCAAAAATGGCACTATTTTGTAGCTGATTGCCAACCTAAAAAGAAGAAGAACGTAGTGATGGGTGACCCTTTTGATGATTGGGCAGAGACAATAACCTGTAGTTACGTTGTTTTAAAACCTAGGTAACGGTTATGTACCAATTTTAGTCCAAAATTTTCGAAGCAGATTTTAACTGTGTTGCCCTCAGCAGTGATTGGCTTAGAATTGTGTGACAGGCAACTAACATATTTAAATAAAGCGTGAACAACTGACGAAACAATACAAATAAGATATAAAAAAATCAAATCACATGACAAATTTAAAGTGAATAACGATCATCTTGAGCCGCGTCGAATACAAATCACGTGACAATTTCCAAATCCCAAAAGAACTTTCCCCCATCGTCGTGATTTTATTCATTGTCCCTTTCTAAATTTAAAATAACACGCTGTACTCCGAGTTGATCAATATTCAAAAAGCCCAGCGCAGGTCCCGACCACAGAAATCGTGTGGAGATGGGTCGCATACTAAGCGAGTCCCCTAGGATATTTGTATTCACTGTGACGACCTAAGACGAACACGCCGTGAAGGTTATGTATAGAATTAAACTGTTCTTTCTTATCTGTGGATCTAGGATATTCCTTTTGACTGGTCCAGCTATAATATAATAATCGCCAGACAAATTTACGGTCCCATACTAAGCGACGCTTGTATTTTGGGTACTGTATGTATAATAAAATGGAGGCGAACCTAGTATATAATACTTATATAGAAATTAAACATTCATGCTTATCACACAAAGTTTAACCCTACCAGGATTCGAGCCCGGGACCCTCGGCGCAGAAGGTAGCATCATTACAAACTGGCTAATCAGGACGTCAATAGTATCAGCTAAAACGAACTTTACAAGAAAAACGTGATAATCTTGCTGTAACCGCAGCTTCAGTACTTCACCTCAAGAATTTTCTTCTTGTTTTTTTAAAATACTGTAAGATGGGGGCGCAACATTGTTGCTGTTTCCGCAATCATATTTAACGTCTAATTAAGTTCGTCGTGGTTGCGAAGTAGTTGTCATCAGGGACTCACTGGGATTTCATTTGTAGATGTTATTTCCAGAGACACAAAGAAATTTGTTTTTATAACACTGCACAACATAGATCGTTTGTCTCTGTGTCTATGTCAGTTGTCTCACGATACTAATTAGATATTAATTAGTTACTAATTAAAGTAAATAAGCACGCTCTAGTCCCTTGTATCTCTTAATAATTACAACGGAAAGTATACCTACGTTACAGCAAGTATTAATAACAGATTACGTTTGACATAAGATATTTGAGATATTTACTTGTTGTGTGAATAACAGGCGTTAATTTTGCAATTAATTATAATAATTGATGATGTGTGCATGCGAGCAGTAGCAAAGGTTTCTGTTACAGCACTCGAGGAGATTTAGAAGTCAGACCTAAAATTCGGCTCAATAACAATGGTATGGATTTTCCCATAATTATTACTTTTTAAAGAAAAGATAGGTACCAGCTTCTGCTCCTATGGTAACCCTATTGGTTATCAAGGAAGCATGCTGTCACTCATATTCTTATTTATGAAATCTGTTGTAGGAGAGGGATGGAACACGCGTAGCACCCATAACGTTACGCTTCATGAACTAGTAGTCACAAAGTAATCTTAAGTAATGTAAGTAGGTATTCGAATAGGTTCATGGATAATGCATAGAACCCTGTACATAATAAAGATAGATAAGTTAGCAACTAGGATGATAATTATAGTGTGAGAAACAATTATGACGCAAATCAGCAGATATTAAAAACGACCAACTTGATCTGGAGAAAATTAAGTCCGTTAACATAGGTAGAACACGTTATAGCGGGTACTTTACATAAACATTTAATTTAGGTAGGTATCAATGTGGACAATCGAATTAAACAAATGCCAATCCGCCGTTGCGGGCGCGCCGATGTCTTAACGAACGATCTCAAGTTACATCGCGCTAAACGTCAACAAACGCGGCACAATTAAAAAAACATTAAAAAATGCGATGCGATGAATTCACTCCAGTTTTTAAAACGACCCGTTTCACCAGTCCCTACTGTGAGAACCGAGAGGTAAACCGACCGGTTCGAGAATACATCGTCTCGCCGAAAGCTCGCGCACTCAACGCGTCAACGCAACTTTGCCGCGTTAACTCGAGGAGCGCGCTTTCATAAGCTCAACAAGTTCTTTGACTAGACTAGCACTCACCTTCGACACCGTGTATCCTGGCGACCAGGGTCGACGCCACTACGAAGAATGAGAGCAATTGAATCCCATAATCCGGTGTAAAGTTCCTCGACCACATTTTGTAGCACAACATTCACACATGGATCACACACATTTGTTATACTCCTTCTATGTCGTTTGAACACAAAATAATCAACACTCACGGAACCAAATGTAAGAACAGGCACTTCATTTTGTTTTAGAACTGTTGTTACGTCGAGAACGTTTGTTTATAGCACATTTTAGCGGTAAAACGACGTTTGAAAAAAAACGTAAAGCCCGGTAGGAACTTGCGCAGCCGCGTCCCGCTCGCGTCTGACGGCTTTGTCCGTATAATACACAGCGTACGGTAAATCAAAATGGCCGCCCGGCGTACTTGTGTGCGTGCGCGCACCATGTAACAATACTTATTTGTTTATCTAAGCTTTTTGTTGAGGGTACACCGATAGTTTTGACTACGTCTCAACTATATGCATCTTATTTAAGTCATGAATTGGAGGATTTCAAATTATAAGCCCGTGAGAACATAACTACGCACACATACATAGATACGCGGAGGAATGTTGATTCAACGGAGTAATCAAGCGATTCACAGCGCTGTGTGCGCGCAACCAATCATGAGCTTTCGGACTTTGTCGTTCCCCATCCATAGCAAAGATGGCACTGTTAGCGGTTTAGCAAGGGATGAAGTCGAGTCAGAGAAATAGATAAAATATTAAACATGTAATTAATGCTTCAAATATATCATGAACTAACTAAATAAATATAAACACACATAAAGCTACATTCTTAAAATTATTCCTAATACATAATGTCCAAGGGTTGTTGGATCGATAAAACTGTCTCTAGCCCAGAGGGGATGGATTGATATTGTTGTAATAATAATAGAATACTGAACAATGGCAGTGTGTTATCAAAAACATCCCTTCGAGATAGAAACAGAGGATCGGCTGACAACTATAAATACGAAAATATTTGAGATCAAAAAGAAAATACAGCTGTCAGGTTTGTGTTGAATAGACTAAACGTATATGTAGTATTAACTCTTACTAGCCTAGACTTGGTTGATGGTCTGTTCCGACCAATGGAATACTTATTGGTTTAGAAATTAGAACAACTTTTACAAGGAATCCAAGATCGGCGCATAAAGCGTCAGTATTTTTTTACTTAGTAACGTCTTGGGACCCTACTAATTCTGGTCTATAAGGAAAGGCAGTGGAGAAGAGAGAACTTATAGGCCGATAGTTTTTTGGTTCAACTAATTCAAACAAACAAGTGCCTTAGATATAGTTTAAACATCCAGAAGTATAGCCTAACAACGTTCGTCTAAACAAACAAAATTTACTACAGAGGGTCAAAGAAAATCAAACTTCGAAGAGAACGAAGCAGAGAAGCAACAGAACAATGACCTGATAGACACGCTGAAGAAGGAGATAAAATTGAGGTTGACGGAACTGGCTCAGGCCAGGGCTGTCATAGGAGAGGAGGAGGTACAGGTCAAGAAGTACCTCAACGAAGTCTGCCCGGTGGGGAATAAGGGATCTGATCAGGTATATTTGCTTGTGTTAGATATTAAATCAAACATGGAGAGATGTCATGCCAACGAACTTGAGTTTAATATAATACAAACAGTCCTTTTCGCAGACGCCAAAATTATAGAAGATAATAAATTTCAAAAGCAATAACGTGTTATTTTTCGAGAAAGAGATTTATAATCCCATTGTAAATTTATAAAAATAGGGCTAGTTCTTGTAATTCGTGCGAAGACACAAACATTACTTGTAAGTATTTTTTTGTTTTATTACAGATAATGCACAATCTAGACTTAAAAGTGATAGAACAAAGAAAGATTCTAGATCTTCTCAAATACGAGAAGATAAGTAAAAAGAAGAAACTAACAGACCTCGAGAAACAGTACGAATATCTACTGATTGAAAATAATAAAGGGATACTTGTCAAATCTAAAAATAGTAGCCGAGCTAGGAAGGTAAGAACCAATTAAACTACAATAATATCCGAACATTAGCAAATAAGAAAATGATTTTGTCGCACCTTATTTCAATGCTCATTAGAATAGAAGTTTTAAGTATCAACTAATTGTGTTAAATTAATTTTAGCACGTATCACATTTGGAAAACGAAATTCATAAAGTTTTAATACAATGGACGGAAGCAGAATTGGTAAAAAAGAAATATTTATCTATAAGGTAAAAAATACAATTTTGTTAACCATTTAGTAACTTAAGCCAAAGCTCTGATAAATTTTATTTTTATCTCTTTTGTTTGTACCTAGTTTTTTTTGAACTAACACATATTAGCGTAAGAATTCTGTATTCAACACTTTATTTCAGACAAGCACTAGTAGACGATTCGGTAAAATTTGAGAGTTCACTGTCTCGTATCGAAGATATTTTGAATAAACAAAAAGAAGAAATTGCAAAATTAGAGGTAACCCATTGTCACCTTTCCTGTATTGTAATTTACACGAATGATGGCCAGATAGCTAAAAACACAATTTTATAGCGTGTCCGAGAAGAGGCGGCAGAGATGAGAGTTCGAGCGACTACAGCCACCGCAACAGAGGCTGCGCGGGCGCATGACGCAGAGCATTCCCGTGCTTCTGAAAGGGCATATTTCGCGCAGCGATTTAACGAGAGAAAGAGGGAGCTTGAGAAGTTGGAGAAGAGAGTATTTCCGCCTCATAGTAATAACTTATTACTATTATTCAAAATTGAGAAATTGAAATACAATAAATCCAATCCTTCAGATAGAAAATAACTTCTTAGATACATGATAAAGAAATAAACTAATCAAATTTATGTTTATAGCACGATCAGTAGTTCGCCAAGAATCAACGAGGTCAACAGAAGCAGAGGCAGTTACCGAGGAACTCTCGGCCGCAGCGCAGATGGAAGAGATCTTCCAGAGGCTCATGAAGCTGACAGGTAAGAACTAAAATTAAAAAAAACCTTTATAATCCCTATTTTTTTCTTAATTGTCAAATGATCTTACCCAGGTGTAACGGAAGCTGAAGAGGTGTTTGACAGATTCCAAGCGCAGCGGGACACGTCACAGCGGCTGAACTACCTGCAGCAGACTACGGAGGAGGAGAAATTAGACTTGGAACAGAACCAGGCGACACTGATGGCTGAACTGGAAGCGTTTAAATTCGCTTCTGTTAAAGATAAAGACGAGTAAGATGGGATTCTGTCGTAATCCATGTCCGGATAATTTGATAAATATGTGTTTAAAGTTTTTACCAGTACTGGGCAGAGACCTCAACTCGATACACATGGGTATCAGAAGTTCCGAATCATAACAGATTTTCTGAATATGGAGGCTATTACATTTTACTTTAAAGATTTATGTAGAACACCCAATGAAGAAATGAAAGACGACTACTATATACCTTAGCATCTACTTACTTATTACAGAAGTCAAGATCAAATAACTGCATTAAAAGAAGAAATAGAGGAAGAAGAAGCAGTGTACGCCGAGTTAGAAAAGAGGATGGAGGAACTGGAGACACTGCTGTTGGAAATCAAAAGATTGTTATACGATCTTTGCAAGCTGTTAGATGTGAGCTTTTGTGGAATTATATAATTGCCCGCGACTTCGTCCGCGTGGTATTTAACAAAAACAACCGTTGACAACAGCCTGCTCGCCCATTCTGAGCTCGCGGGACGCATTGCAGGTTGTTGCTATCAAACTTAATCAGGCGCTGCGCTGCAACATTGGTTTTAATTTTTTTCGTGAGATCCTATGTTTTTTTCTAAAATAAAAGTAGCCTAAGTTACTCCTTGTTACATCAGCTATCTGCCAGTGAAAGTCCCGTCAAAATCGGTCCAGCCATTTCAGAGATTAGCCGGAACAAACAGACAGACAGACAGACAGACAAAATTTTAAAAAAATGTTGTTTCGGTATAGGTAACGTGTATACATCCAAATGCACTTAGTAAAAAGCGGTTATTTTAATATTACAAACAGACACTCCAATTTTATTTATATGTATAGATTATCAGTACATGTCTGTAGCACCTGTGGTGTCGGGATAGTTCGTGTATCTACGTAGAGCCCGGTTCCCCATCAGAATGATAGTATTACCATGGAACCATGTAGGTAACAGGAATGGCATTTTCGCGACGATGAGCTCACCAGCTGTGTAGTTCATTGTAAAGCTGTTCAAATGTTTGACGTATCCAATCTTTCGACGGCCTGATTAGCGCAGTAGTAGTGACTCTGCTTTCTGCGCCGAGGGTCCCGGGTTCGAATCCTGGTAGGGACACAAGCTTTGTGTGATGAGCACGAATGTTTGTACCCGAGTCATGGATGTTTAATTTGTATATAAGTATTATATACTGAGTTCGCCCTCAGTCCATTGTACGGTACTCATAACACAAGCGTTAAGCTTAAAGTGGGACCGTATAGTTGGTGTGTTCGTATGGCGATATTTATATTTATTTATTTATTTTCCCAGATTATTCCAGAGCCCACGATGCCCGAGTGGACAGCCGAAGCAAGAGACGTTCAGGAGTTGGTCACGGTACTGACTGTACGTTACGAGAAAGCGCGTGGGCGAGTTGATGAGATTAAGGAGAAGCAAAAGGACACCACTTATATTATGGTGCCTTCTAATGTAAGATTTTTCATGGTAGCCCTTCATTATCAAATCATGGCCAACATTGAATTTTATCTTATGCTCGGATTCATAACAATTTTAATGGGGTGGCTATCTACCCTCTTGGCTATTTACCGATATTTACGATATCAACTGCCGCATGCCCTCTGAACCCAACTGGTGCAATTACCGGCAAATGCTATCAGATGATATCCAATGTATTTTTAGGATTTAATTTTAGATCAGAGGCCGTACTATGAGCTCTTATTTCCAGAAAGTGAACTTCCCGACCTTAATCTTGTCATGTATGTGTATCATGTCAAATACCTAAGTTCCCGCTAGATAGTACTTCGTTGCAGTGTGAAGTTGTCATTTTGACCGACAACGTTAGGAAAATATGAAATTTCCAGGCAGTTAGATAGCCTGCCTGAAAATAAGAGCACATAAAACGCCATCAGGTACCTGTGCCATAACATACGTGAACGTGAAAATATATTTGCAGCCAACAAGTGCAGCGGCTTCTGTGGCAGGCATAAGCATGCACAGTCACAGTACGCACAAGGAGTCTGAGAAAGCTGTCCCCACTTACAAGGAGTTGGTTCAGAAAGAACCAGTGAAAGCACCACGTAAGTACTAGGCCCCAAGTCTGCTAACACAATCGATTCATAATCGAACAGCAACCGCATAGTAACTGTCACTTTTGACATATATCCCATACAATATCTGTCAAAAGTGACAGTTACTATGCGGTTGCTGTTCGATTATGAATCGATTGTGTTAGCAGACTTGGGGCCCTGATCGTGCCAACGTAAAACTCGATCCTGTGATCTTAATAATATAACGCATATGAAGTGATAGCTAAGATGGCCGAACCCTCGCTTTGGAATGAAGGCATGCAGGTTCAAACCCTGACTCGCACCTCTGAGATTTTCTATCTCTTCTTCAGTTACGTTAAAGACAAACATCGTCAGGAAACCTGCCGTCTTGATCGCTAACCCGCACCCGCAACCGATCCTCGTTACCGAGGCAAGCGTTCTACCAACTTGACTATTACTACTAGAAGAATGGCAACAGGTTCGCCAAAATATTACATATGGTCCAAATTCCATCAACGAATCAGTGCAGAGTCTTAGGGAAATAGAGATGTGATGATGTGTCAATATTATACAATTGTCAAATTTACCTTTACTAGGTATCTATGCACTACGCCACTAATTACAGTTCTAACTACCTTCTTTATGATCAAGCTACTAATGATTACAGCATCCGATGAGGAGGACGACATACCTTCCCGCTGCTACCTGAAGAGGCAAGCGCAGTTGATAATTGACACCAAGTGCAGGAGGAAGGGCTTCAGGCTCCCGTATCCGAGGAAATGAACGAGATCAGCATCTTTTAGAATCTCAGAAGTTATAATAACGGTCGATGTTAATAAATATGGCTGGAAATTTGGTTGATTTTTATTCGCCATTGAATTTATTAATATAATCCGTATTTACTTAAGTATCTATTATTTAAATGTTAATTTTTGTTTGTAATTTGATTAAGTATTACGCAAAAACAGCTGATCGGATTACCTTGGAATAGCATAAGGCTATATTTTATCTTAAAACTACACGAGGGCAAAGCCGCGAGCATACCAACTAAATAATAATAACCCTCAAAATAAAAGTTTTCATCAATTTACAAAAGTGCGTCTTTTTATAAATTATTGTATTACATGTTTGCGCCTAAGACCTGGCGTCCAAGATGCGTAGAATCAAATCACGTAAAAATTCCATGAAGAAAGCATCGGACAACCTAATTGAGTGCGAGAGTAATACGATTTCGCCACGTTAGTCATGTTTATATAGTTATCTTTACTTAAACCTTTTTGGACATCCATTCTGCAGCAATGTATAAAAAAATAACTTCAAAACATGTCACACACACCTACTGTCAACACATTTTCTAAACAAACTATACATAGATTTTATATATTTTAATAATTTATATTTACTCCATCAATTTGAACCATGTTCTGTCCGCATAAGAACTCGTATCTGCAACTGGTATGCTCAATGAACCCGAGGGTAATCAACAAAGCCGTCACTAAAGCTATGCGGAAGAAACACTTCGATCCTCATGAAGGTAAGCCGGTTCCTGAGGGAGCAGGATGCTGATGCGGTTCCTTGATTAAACCAGCGCGAGTGAGCGCGACAGAGATATTCTGTCGTTCGTCACCCATCCCTCGGAACCACTCAGTTATACAGGAGAACGTAACTACGTCCCGTAACTCTATTCCTCTCTAGATCTTCTTTCCAAACTATTCACCGTTTATATCAATATCACCACACCGCACGTAATGCGCCTTTTATTCCTGTGGATTCTGCTGGGTATGTGTACAGGGCGGCGAAGGTCCTGGACAACCCTGCGATGCCTCAGACTTCCCAACCCACTGCGGGAATTTTGGAATCATCTTCCTTTAGATATTACAGGCCAAATGGAATCTGGGTCAGATTCCAGCCTACGCTAATTAGGCTGATATGCGATACTTAAAAAGAGTATTAGTCCCTTTACGACCTAACTAGTGGGATTACAGTAGCCTCAGTAAGACCTGCTGTATAAAATTCCTCAAGGCTTAACTTAAACAAGAGTACTTTTAACGTGATCTTTAAAAAGAGTGCCTTTTTCCTCAGAGCCACCTCCAGCGCAACGGCTAGAGTCCATGCAACCCTCGCTGTACGCACCTCTCGTTGACATCACCAGAGCACAGCTGGGCTTCGGTCGAGTGGGACTAAGATTGTTGAACCGACAACTGCACTCGCCAGACCATCTACAGCAGCTGCAGGCTTTGCACACTGTACTTGATCAGGTAACATAGCAGTTAAAGTAGTAGCTTTTTTAGTAATAGTGGAATCAGCGGTGGCCCGCGCTTGAACGACTTACGTGAGACGTCAATGAAATAAAACTAGAGAGGCGAAATACATTTTCGGTGCAGATACAAACTCAGCTTGCCTATAAATAATACCAGCCCTTTTTTTAATGTCCCACTGCTTGGCACGGGCCTCCCCTCAATGCGAGGGGGATTAGGTCATAGTCCACCACGCTGGCCCAGTGCGGGTTGGCGGACTTCACACATCTTTCGAGGGGTTCTCTCAGACATGTAAGTTTCCTCACGATAAAAACTACACTAACTTCTATTTACCAGTAATGGTGCACGTTTCCGCTTGGGGTGCTACTGGCCTTGGGATTTGTGGTGTATATCTATTTTACTTCGCAGGTACAAATATCTGAGAGCGCAATATTTCTAATAAACCTGAACATTGTGTACCGTCTAATAGACCTCATGCAGAGCCGGGATCCCATCATTCGGGAGAAGTTGTGCCTCATCTTAACCCATGTCGCAACTTACTACCAAGGGAGACAACGAATTTTATCCCGCCTAATGGCAATCGACAATCTAATGAATTATTGTCTCGGAGATCGAAAAGAAATACGGTACGCTGCCGCTTATACCCTCAGGACCTTAGCAAGGGATAGATGCGACTGCGAAATCATCGTGCAGCACGAAACAATCGTTGAAAATCTTCTCAAAATGATCAAAAACGATCACACCGGCATCGTTTTGCTGCACCTGAAAACCCTAACAGCACTCTGCGAATGGGAACCTGTGAGGCCTCTGAAAGCCAACACGTTTCAAGTCATGCTAACTTTATTTGGAGATGCAGACCCCAGGATTATTGCCGCATCCATGGATTGCATGACGCAGATCTGTAAGCATAGCATTGGCAAGGAATTGGCTGATATACACGACCTGACGTTTGTTCTACGACCCTACCTAACTTCCAGGCACATTGAAGTCATTATAAGCGCTGTAGGTCTAATGGAGTATACTACACTGACGACTAGATCGAAATGGCGTGCAAAAGAGTGCTGCCCGGAGCTGACCAAGAAGCTGGTCAATCTATGCGTGACCCACAACATGCCGCTACTCCAGATAAGAGCTATGCAAGTACTGATAAACTTGTGCGATTGTCCTGATATCAGATACCATATGAAAGCGTACTGGGAGAAGAAAGTTAAAAACATAAAGATAAGGACTCACGAACAATGGGACGGGACTTCGGAGACAACTAGTTATGGCCTCGAAACAGGCCATAATTATAGGACGATGTGCATAGAGAGGATTGAGACGATTAAGAATGATCTAGGCGATAATCCCGAGGTTGTTAACGTGCACAGCTATTTGAGGAGAGTCCACTTTGTAAAGGATCATTTGATTAGAGCTATCAATTGGAAATGTTATAGGAACTAATTTGCTGGAGAGTCAACGAAGGTGGATGAACAAAATTCAAGTAACACAAATATTTTGGTAACTCACTTTTCAATTTGCTTAGTATTAACTCCTCATCTTTTTGGTACTAAGAAATCGCGAAAAGAACTGTATCAATTAATATTTGACAATGTTGCACAACATTTGGACGCCAAAAAACGCGACCAGATTAAATTATTAGACAATTATGGTATCAATAACACTACAGTTATTCACAGCGTTGGATAGATTTGAATCAACTGAATGTACAGCTGTCTCCGTCTTATATTTTAGACGTGCAACAATGTGGTTGTTTAGTAAAATGTATTTTGAAATGTTAATGTATAGATAGTTAAATCAAAACTATGCGATAAAATCATTTATAAACGTTTATTTGAATTAAATTTGTATTTAACTAATTACAATATTTGAGCTAGATATTTGGTTTTATTATAGAAACGGCTCGTGCCTCGGGCGGCGCTCACTAGACACCGGCTTACATTTGCACTAGTTAATTAGCAAGTCAACATGCAATACTGGCGAGTTAAGACCTTATCACCGTTTGGACAGAAATTTGCCAGTTAAATAGTAAGTTGACGATTAAGTAGAAAAAAATAGTTATATTTAAAAAAAGTGCAAGTGCACCCCGCCCGTGCGTCTCCTTCACCCCGGCAACTAAATTCCCAACGCGTATGGACAGGAGAGCTTAGTCCAGCACATAAGTTTACACGTTACGAGTTGTTGTTGATACCAATTGTGAATTATCGTAGTTCAACCTGATGTTTATTTTGGAAGTTTATTTCACCTGCAGCATGTGCGGACACAACTTGCTTACTTAACTCAATAAACACGCCATTTTGTTGTATAAACTCGCTACCTAACTAATGCAAATGTATACTAGGCTTTAAAGTTACACTCAGTCGTTTAGAAATTACATAACTAAACTATAGTTACATCTAGGTTCTAAAACACTTTGTTTTAGTAACAAATACTTTCTTGGTGTTGCCAAGCCACATTAGACCTTCAACACATTGAGTGATTGACTATTTATAATATAGTTGTCAACTAAGTATCGTGATTCATATTTTTTAACAGAGCACACAGTTGTGCAAAGGCGAAGTTCAGAAATTAGAACCATACACTGGCATATTGAAATAAAACTTTTTTCTGGATTTTATGGCGTTTATTTTATGTTTTTACGTTCCCAAAGCAAAGTAAAGCAGCCGAAACGGTGGGAACGACAAAAACATAAAATAAACTCCATAAAATCCGAATAAATAGTTTTATTTCAATGTGTAGTATTCGCGTAAATATAAGAAACCAATACACACACACTGGCATTTTAATCTATTCTTATGGTATTCCACATGGAATACTTACTTATAAATAGATCACGTCTTCTTACCACAATATTTATACATTTTAAGCATAATCCTTTCTGCACACGAGGCCAGTTCGCAGGTCAGTTCAGTTACTGGCCTTTCGCAGGCCTCATGCGTATGCCTGAAGAGTTCAGTGAATTGTTTAGTGTCCGAGAGCCGCTGGTTTACTCTACTGTCCCGGGGTCTGGCCTCGTGCCCCGAAGGCCTGACATCCCGACTGTAAGAGCGGTCACTGTAATAAAGGGATCATATTGTTTTGTTAATTACAACTTGAAAAGTCAAGTTATATTATTTCAATTTCTAACCACTACATAAATAAACAATGTGCAATAATGGCATTTATAATCGAACCCCCAAATTTATAGAGGTTGCTATTAATTACAATGGTTTTACAAAGCATTTTTTAGAAGATAAGCATTTTGTTATGGTACGGACTTTAAATTTGGCACAGGGTTCTAGAGGAACCTCTAGGCGCTTGGTAAAATAGGATTTTGATTTGCGCGCACGCATTCGCGCATAATAGCTAGCGTTTATGCAGTGAGATTCAGAACGAGTATCCTACCCTTCAAACCTGCGCTTCTTTAGAACATTTGTTATCATTATGTGAAGTCAGAATATCAAAACAATCAAACCATGTATTTTTTTTTTATTTAACGATTTGAAATTTGAACCTAATGCGCTTTTAAGAAGTGCAGATTTAAAATGTAGTATACCCATTCTGATTCACGCTGTATAATCAGAAATCTTTGGAATTGAAATAAAACTTATTTTAGGGATTTTATCGCGTTTATAAATGCGATAAAATCTGTAAAATCCGTTTTATATAAGTGTGTAGTATTCGCGTAAATATATAGAAATCAATACATCTTTGGAATATCAAAATGGGTCTCTAGCATAGTAATAATTACGGATTTCATGGATGGCGGGTCAGATCAGTTGCGCTGCATTTGCCTAGTGAATGTAGCGTCTCTATCTACTGCCGCCTTCCTACCTAGGCAAGTATGCTCCATCGTAGATCTCATCGTCACTTACCATCAGGTGAGATCGAGATCAAATACTTGCCTATAATGTAATAATTTTTTTTTTAATAAATAATCATTAAGAAATCGACAGTAAGTTTAAGATCGACTTAACAAAACGAGCTCAGAACCTACCGAGCCATTACATTTAACTCCTAGCACATTATAATTTTAATCATCACCGCACTAATGAATATGTATATATCACTAAACCAACATTTGGTTACTTGGATACAGTCGCCCTGCACATAATACAACCTGGACCGCAAGTCTGCTAACACAATCGAATAGCAACTGCATAGTAACTGTCACTTTTGACAGATATCCCATACAATATCTGTCAAAAGTGACAGTTACTATGCGGTTGCTGTTCGCTTATGGATCTATTATGTTAGCAGACTTGGGGCCCACGTATAGTCCAGATAATACTTAATCTCTGTTTCGACTCTGGTGGAAAAGTGCTTTCATAAAGAAGCTGATTTACAGCGTGATTCAGTAAGGGTGTACTACCATATCGACATTTTTGTAATCATCCGAATTTCAATCTACCGATTTAAAAAGAAATACTAATTGAAATAAAACTATTTTCAAGGATTCTATCGCGTTATTTTTTGTTTTTACGTTCCCGACGTTTCGGCTGCTTTACAGCAACCATGGATGCGATAGAATCCTTAAAAATAGTTTTATTTCAATGTGTAGTATTCGCGTAAATATAAGAAATCAAAAAATACTACATTGTGTTCCCAACAAAATGATAACTGTGATAGCATGTGAGCAACCATTTTTTTAAATTGACAGAAAAATTCTGCATCCGGGAACATCTGATGTAAATGATAGTATACCGTTTCTGAAACACATTGTATGCATATAGTCGTGACTCTCAATACGATACGTCGGTACTAATCAATAGAGTTCTACTTGGATAAAGATACTAGATAAATTTGCCCGTATCAAGTAACATGTAAAACATGGTCTCCAGCTAAGACACCAGCTAATCATTCATATTTTGAAAGTGCTCCCCGTCGAATGTAGGACTCACAAAGGAATGACAATAGGATCATAGTTCACTTCACTTCTTAAAACATTATGGCTTCCATCGATTTTGGTCGATTATTTTGCCAACAACAGAGTTTGAAAAGACACTTGGCCAGTAGAATATAACAAAAAAAAAACTGAACCGGCAAAAGTGGCTGTTACAACGTCATTCCATTTCTCAATGTACAACATTATTTTATTTATAATGTGTATTTATTGAATGTGTTATTGCTATTTATTACTTGACATCGGCAAAATACCCGCTATGTTGTGTGTGAGGCCATATTCATATCCATTTTATTTCATCGCATCTCATTTCGTAAAGAAGGAAGAAGAAGATTCCAAACTATCATTTTACTAACAAAGTATTCATCGGCTATTTAATAAGTTTCGTTTTTTATGTTGACACTGGCAAAAATCACCGAAGTTGACTGGAGCTATTTGAACCGAAACTTTAATTGAATTGAGTCAATCGTGTTGGCACGCTTTGAGCGCTGCTTCTGAATGAAAGGACCCTCACAAACGTGAAACACCTGATTCTAAATAGACTTCAACTACCTACATCTACAATGTAAAGGTAGCCATTCACTGTAGCACAATAAAGGCGGCTACTCACTGGAGCGGTCCCGCTCGCTGTAATGCACGTAGTTGAATAGCGCTTTGCACAGATCGTGCAGGGTCGGGTCTCATCTGCCGCCGCCCCTCTTGTTCAGGGGGTCGTACACTTCCGCTTCCGAGTCGATTTCGTCTTCGGATAGCGAAAGGGAGCCACCGACACGGCGTGTGCGCAGGCCTTCCTGTAAATTGAAGAGGGGGGGGATAAATTAACATTATTTAAGAACTGTCTTAAGCTCTGACGAAACGTAACTACAGCATGATTCAGAAAAGGTGTACAAGCCATTGCACTTGCGCTTCGGATGAAGTCGGAATTTCAATGTAATTTAGTTTTTTTATTTGACTACATAAAATCACAATTTTCAGTTGGTTGGGAACAATTTTTTTTAATAGCTATATCGAAATTCTGACTTCACACAATCATTAGAAATGCGCGCTCAAAAGGCGCAGGTTCAAAGGTTAGTATATCCTTTCTGAATCACACTGTATTGTAATATATCCAATTCCATAAGGAAATTGCAGCGTGATGAGAAAGCGATTACACTTAGGCAGTTCTAAAAAAACGACGTAATATTCTGTAAACCCACACATGCACACGTAACTAAACCAAAAACCCGGTAACGTGACGTCACATCCCAAGCCCAGCCCGATTAACAGAAAGGAAGAGTGAGCGAGAGAGAGAGAGAGAGAGAGAGAGATAAACCGTGTGCAAACGATAGTGCAGGATAGCGTTATTTCAATAAGTGCGCACCAATTCCGTGTCACTGATCCACGCCGCACCGTCCTCGACGCTGGATGACATCTGAAGACGACGATGCGATTGAGTAGTGCACAAGAAAGAAAGAGAGATCAGACAGTTTGCCATAGCAACAGGAGGTCATCATAAGCTGGCCATCCTGGTTGGTATTCTAATAGTCACAACAAGATTTAGAGACCGATAAATTCTGACGACATTTCTAACGCTTAAGTTATATTATAGTACTAGTTATTTAGATCTATGGAGAACAAAGTATTATAATTAAACAACTATACGGGGTGTAAGTGGCTTGGTAAAACTGATACCATGGTTTCATCTCACGATTCTGGACCGCCTATAGTTGGAATTTTCCGTCGATCTTTTCATAAATTATACGAATTTTTAATTGATTAGATTGTAGCCTCAGCGTGACTTTAAATAAAGGACTTAAATCTGCAATGTAAATTAAAATAAAACTACGATCGAGCGCGATCGGCTCTCGCACACAACGGGTATCGCGCGAAGCGTTGTATTGTGATCACGCAATGTATCATAATCCACGCAATCGCAACACAACGGTCCGCGCGATACCCGTCTCGTGCGAGTGACTCGTGCACTGAAAGGTATCGAATTTTAATTTACAATGCAGTTTTAGGTCGAATTACTAATTGTGTTATTAAAATTTAAAATCTCATCATTGAGATAGACTTCTATTATGATTTCATACTAAATCAATTTAAAAGTACCCATATAAAAATGCAATTATAGAAATGACTAGCTGTTCGCTTGTTAAATACCCGCGACTTCGTTCGCATGGTATTTAACAAAGACACAACCGTTGGCAACAGCCTGCTCGCGCTTTCTGAGCCCGCGGGACGCATTTCAGGTTGTTGCTATCAAACTTAATCAGGCGCAACGCTGCAACATTGTTTTTTTTTTCGTGAGATCCTATGTTTTTTCTAAAATAAAAGTAGCCTAAGTTACTCCTTGTTACATCAGCTATCTGCCAGTGAAAGTCCCGTCAAAATTGGTCCAGCCATTTCAGAGATTACCCGGAACAAACAGACAGACAGACAGACAGACAGACAGACAGACAGACGGACAGACAGACAGACAAAAATTGTAAAAAATGTTGTTTCGGTATAGGTAACGTGTATACATCCAAATGCACTTAGTAAAAAGCGGTTATTTTAATATTACAAATAGACACTCCAATTTTATTTATATGTATAGATAAGACCGACCGAAATCCCATCTCCGGGGGTCATCAATCATGAGCTGAATCCATGGTACCAGTTTCCGTTACAAGGCCACTTGCACCTTGTGTAAAACTACATTATCTCGAGCAGTCATTATACACAGGTACCTCAAGTATTCCGGCGTTGGGCTCCGAGGCGTAGCCTTCGAAGTGCCTCTGGTCATCCTCGTAGTCTGACGATGAAGAGGATTCGTTGTCCACGTCGCGACCGGTGCGCACTGAACACACCATTTGAGCGAGGTCCGTGAAGGTATAGCTGAGAAAATATTAAAAACAATTATTAATTGAAATAATGACCAGCTTTCATAGTATACGTGGAGGGAACGCTCGCCTACGCTGGATATCTGAAAAAGGTGGAACCTCAGGTCAGGGCGCGAAATTCAAAATTTCAATGGTTTTTATTGTTTTACGAAAAATTTGGACATCTTTACGATGTAATTTAGTTTTTTGCGATATTAGCATTCTGCATTGGATGTCTCGATGTATTAAGTTTGCTTAAAAAATACCTAATCCGATACAATACCATAAGGTTGTAAAAATGACTCTTTATGGTGTTGTATCGGATTAGGTATTTTTTATTTTTAAGATATGTAGTTTGAGGCCTGGATTTACGTAACCCGCGATTTGATACGTTGAAATAATGTTCATATATGTATTGCGTGTGCGCTAGTAGGATACTTATATAACTTTGACGGCCTGATTAGCGGAGTGGTAGTAACTCTGCTTTCTGCGCCGAGGGTCCCGGGTTCGAATCCTGGCAGGGACACAAGCTGTGTGTGATGAGCACGAATGTTTGTACCCGAGTCATGTATATAAGTATTATATACTGAGTTCGCCCACAGTCCAATGTACGGTATCCACAACACAAGCGTTGCTTAAAGTGGGACCGTATAGTTGGTTTGTTCGTATGGCGATATTTATTTATTTAACTTTTTTTTTTTTATACATTATAGGCAAGTATTTGATCTCGATCTCACCTGATGGTAAGTGACGATGAGATCTACGATGGAGCATACTTGCCTAGGTAGGAAGGCGGCAGTAGATCGAGACGCTACATTCACTAGGCACATGCAGCGCAACTGATCTGACCCGCCATCCATGAATGGCAACACCGAACATCATGCCGGAACACGGCTAGGCCGCTTGGCGACATGGCTTTGTTCAGTGGGCGGTGACTAACCACGGCCGAAGCCTACCACCAGTAGAGTTGTCACCTAGTTGGCACCACCCAGGGTCACGTGTAGGGTCAGGGTCACTTATATAACGTAATGAAAAAAATACTGACTCAGTGAGCGAGGGCTGCGCGTCGGGCTGGCGGCGGTCGGCGGCGGCGGCGCCGAGCCCGCTGACGCCGCTGGCGCCGCCGCCGCCGCCGCGCCGCTGCCCCTCGAAGTAGGCGGCGCCGTGCCGGTAGCCCACCTCGCGGATCTCGTCGAACGAGCCGAACTGCAGCGTCTTGTACGCGTCGATCGGGGGGCGGATGTACTCGCAGTAGTCCGATTTCTTCACCTCCTATTAGCCGATACAGACAGAGAGCTTTGAGCTTTCACATTCGACTTTATTTAAAATGTTGTTGGTGTGGTTGACTATGACCTTAATTCATCTCATAATGACGTGGAGCGAGCCCGGTATAAGGGCAATAGGATCGTCCCCTATTACATTGTGGGACCAAACGGTTTCTGCTAAATATGGGTGCACTGACATGCAATTCTGCCTAGCCCTTCGGGGAATACAGCCGTGATAACACACAACAGCTTGTATTAGATTTTGTGTGGAGTGCTATATACATTTTCGGTGAGTTTTGTTTTTTGATACAAATTGCTGAACCGATTGTCGCCGTCTTCAATATATCATGTAATACAAAGAAACGTTCTCGTGTGCAACTAGCTATAATACAATTCGATTTAAATAAGTAACTTATTGAGTACAATGGAGTTACCTCGAGCTGTCTGTTGCACGACACATACGCCAGCCGGCTCTGTATGTCGGGCAAATTGGGCACCTTGACGGGAGTCGTGAATGGATTCCATCTGTAAAGTACAATATAAATAATGACATACTACCAGGTTGTATTTATCACAAACAAACGTTATATTCGACTCGGGTGGAAGTGGTTCATTTTTGTGGACAATTGCCAGCGATAAAATAATGAAATCATTATCTATGAGGTCAACATTGACAATGTGTGGTGTCCCCTAAATATCTAACTACTTGTATTGAGAATTTATTGTCTATTCTTCTCAATAGGAATGACATTCCGAATGGGTGATACGGTTTTGACAATATGAGCACAGTAAAAATCTTGCTATGCATAAAATAAGTGTAAGCTACCCATCGACAGTTTATTTTTGACATTTCATACCCAGCTTCCTGTGAAAGTAGTATAGATGACCTGAAGAAATAAACACCATGGTACGGATAACCAAACCAAACCTAAATTTACGAAGTACGTGTTATAGATAAGGAAATCAATATTTGGTTCCAATTTCAGATATTATATAGATAAATTATATAGATTTATGAGGGGGACGGCGCGTACGCAGTCCCCACTACCAAAAATTACGCGTCCGAGTTATCCACATTAGGGATAATCGCAAGGGTCAACCCAACCGCAGTGCAATGGCAGGGCCTCGCCCTGGGGGAACCGCCGTCTTGATCACGGTGTCCCCTACGCCAGGTAAGTATGATTTCACTTCGGTGAACTGGGGTACTCATTGTTCGGGGTGCGGCCTTAACACCGCGGTGCAGAAATACGACGTTGTGGTACAGCGACATCTATCGGCGAGTTTGTTAAACGGCGATGCACGCGCTACTATTAAAATCTCTTTGCCCGAACGTGTTTTTATTAGCTCGCCACTAGATGTCGCTAGCACCACCATAACATTTTTTTATAATTCATAATGAACCTTTTCCAAAGGAGCCACCAGCCAGATAGGTCGTCACCGTAGTTGGTGAGATCCGTGTCATCTTGAGAGCCCACATCGATCGCCAGAATGTGCTTGGCACCGAGTGACCTCATCACGTCAGCTACATACATTAAAAATATTGAAATAAACTTTAAGTGAGAAACTGATTACATAATATTTACACCTTACCATAGCCTGTAAAAAATATTATTTTGAATATTCATAATAATATTTTCAAAATTATATTCTTGTAGTTCAGTGTTATAGATAATAGAATTGACGCCTTTATATTTAATAAAATGCAATGATTAACGGACAACGCACCGCCTAAACCCGTAAATCAGAGATTTGAAATTTGGAGAATAATGTTTCTTTGAGTACCTTCGAGGTGCACCAAGGAGGGATTATTGGGAATTCGACCCCTAAGAGGGTCAACGATTGTATGAAGGACTATTTTTTTAAGTTACGGGTACATGGCTCGTTCTATTGTAGATCAGCTTATCTTATAATCTAATGCAGGGATTCCCAAAATGGTTGATATCGAGCCCAAGGAATCGGTTTCCCAGGGGTCGACATAAACAAAAACTGATTGTGGGGGTCGTCGAGGTCTAAAAATCGACCCCTATTAATTAACACAAGTTCTCATTTGAAACTTTCAAGATACTGTATAAGTCGTGTTACGTGTACCAACTTGTTATAAGAATGACTAATATTTTAGTGGGAAGTATCATTGTTGAGCTTTTAAAAAACTCAACAAGTTGATAAGCGTGCACAAGTTCGTACAAGATTAAAGTATTATATTGTAATAATGTTGTATCAATAGGATAAACTAGAGATAAGATTATTAAAATAATTTGGCTGTGGGAGTCTGAGGTATCAGTTCATTTTGGAAAAGGGGTCTCTTGCCCAAAATAGTTTGGGAATCCCTGGACCCCAAGTCTGCTATCACAATCGATTCATAATCGAACAGCAACCGCATACTAACTGTCACTTTTGACAGATATCCCATACAATATCTGTCAAAAGTGACAGTTACTATGCGGTTGCTGTTCGGTTATGAATCGATTGTGTTAGCAGACTTGGGGCCCTGATCTAATGTATTACATTACCCGGTACATTGTTGACATAACACCCGTCCAACAACAGATGTCCGTCGTTCGTGTCGCATATAGGCGGGAATATGCCCGCGATGCTCATCGACGCGCGACAGTAGCGCCACAGCACACCTGCGCCACCACGCGGACCATCAGCGAACTACGCCGACGTTCGCTTCTGGTGTTGCCATCACTTACCTTACAATGTCGCCAGACTGAGTGGGAATATTTTCTTGGTTTTTTTGGTGAGGATTTTTTAATAAATGTATTGAGATGATCGTTGTATATTAGAAACAAATCATTTAAATACTAAAGAAAGCTTAAATTCAACACTTTCTATGAACACTAAGTACAGTTCAGTAATGTGTGTAGGTATGTATATGGATAGTTAGAAGGAAATTTGATGTGGGTATCATGTGATGCATAACATTCTGTTGAAAGTGTTTGTTTATTTATTTTATAGCAATTTTAAACGTGACTATCTATAAGAGCCATCTCGAAATCCCTATTCGTAATTTTTAATTTGAAAAGCAACCGCCTACAATTTATTTTCGACCAATAAAATATTTTCACTCAGCCTATATCGTCGCACGTAACATTGCCAGCCAATCGTGAACGCGCACGCACGTATGGGGCACGCTAACGCCGCTCTGTGATTGGTTTACCTGGGAGGTTGTTGACGTAACCGCCGTCCAATAGGAGGTGGCCGTCTACTGGGTCGCATAGCGGCGGCATGTAACCGCTGAGCGACATCGACGCGCGAATGTAACGCCACAGTGAACCTGCGTTACGTCATAGAACGTTAGTGACACAGACCTACCGCAGGACACGTGGACTGAGGCCTCGCTTGCACGATTATTTATCGTTAGAAATGAGTTCAAATATTCAATCGCATTAAGTACCCCCTACCCTCTACTCACGCAATCTGTCGGGCCGATTTGTAGGATCCCTACAATTTGGCATGCCAATTTGCAGGGATCCCACAATATGTATTGTTTATTTATGACTGTTGATGTTGTTATCGTGATAGCAAGACCTTATTAACGTGAACAACCAATTAGTAATAGTATAGCCGCTAGTTAAGCCCGGCTCCGAGAGCAAAGTGTACGCGGAAGATTGGTTCTCGAAAGATTTTTTTTAACAACACAATCCATGGATAGGAAATGATTGTGATAGAAAGTGCTGAAATCATTTACTAACCCAAAAGAAGAGGTATCAAGTGTTTTATCGATGATTATACTAAGATGGGCAGCCGACGCTAGAGTACTACATGCATTACATGCTGTGACACGCGACTGACACGCAGCAAACCTGCTGCGTGTCCGACGCTACTACAAATGGAGTTACAGTAAAAAAAAAAGAAAAAAAAACATGAACCACACTCATGCATATACATGAAGATAAATGAGAAATGAGAGATGTATGATAGTACTATACATATTTATTTTTAAATCACATCCAACCCGACATTGTATTAAAACAGTAAGGCCTCCCGAAAAATGTAAGCGTTATTAGGTAAACCAATCACAAGCGGTCTAATTATATTATTTTTTTCAGTAATGGCAACACCCAAAAGCAAATGTCGGATTCGTATAAATTGTTGATAAAAAAAACATTAAATCAAGAAGAAATTTCGATAGTTTCTCACGGGATTCACAGAACACCAATGGGGACGGTACACATACATATTATAATAACACAGAACAAACACACTTTTTGACGTCAAACGAACACATAAATGCAAGTGAGTGTGGCTTGTAAAAGTAGCATATAAAAAAACATTGTAGGGCTGCGTTTACGGTACCCACCCCGCGTAATATTTACACTGGATAAAATACTGCCAAATACCCCGTTCAAAGACTCCGCGAGGGGAAAAATTACACCGGGTAAAATTTACACTGTATACGGACCTTCGCTGGTATAAGTTTTCCCCTGCCCAGTGTAAATTTTAGCGACCTCAATAGGTCGCTAAGTTTTACTCTGCTGTCAAATGAGATCAAATCATGTCAAATTGCAACTGGAGCTAACTATTTGACAAGTTTATCGATAGAATTTGACAGCTAGTACAGGGCCCCAAGTCTGCTAACACAATCGATTCATGATCGAACAGCAACCGCATAGTAACTGTCACTTTTGACAGATATCTCATACAATATCTGTCAAAAGTGATATTTACTATGCGGTTTCTGTTCGATGATGAATCGATTGTGTTAGCTGACTTGGGGCCAAGATATAAAGCTATGACATCGTTCAGCGAGCCCCCGTTACTGTAATTTTAACCTGAGGCAAAAATTAAGCGGCTTGTGTAAACGCACCCTAGCGCACGTAACCAACATGTCGATTTAACAGCGGCGTTGAAAATGAGATGAGAATTATGCGCCTCCAAGTTCTATAGCCATCATAGATCATATAATAGTATAGATATCCCAATAATACTTGCGTAATTATGGTAACAAATGAACAATTTGTGACGTACTTTCGACGCTGGTATCGTTTCACTGAAACGATTCGTGTGACAATATAATAAAAACGATAATATAAATTATAATACTGATCTTCTAAATTATCCAGTCTTTATCCGGTCAGCGGATTGGATAACAAAAATAATGTATGTCTTGCCAGTTTCACCACAACTGATCACCACCAGAAAATTATGTACACATACAAAGATTGGGCGTTAATTTCATACAAATATTTGTCTCTGTATGCTATTTTTTTTTCTAAATCCAATCAAACTTTCTGTGAATACCGATTGTATTACCGATAATCTTTGTATATCATACATTATTTCAATGACACCGGCCTGTGAAATCATTATGACATTCTTAATTACTTTCATGCAATACTTTAAATACAACATCCAATAACGACAAAACTTTTCATTAAATACAGAATTAAATATCCGAGTGCACTTCGCGTTTTTGTTATCGATCGACCAAAAAAAGACATTGGGTTAGTAAAGTATAAAATAAAATAAATTTATTTCAATATAAAATAAATAATAAAAAAACCAACACCCTGTCCACGAATGTGTTGTGTTAAGAGTCGAATGTACACGCACCTATCGCGGAATTCTGAACGGTAGTAATCGCAAAATCGCAACATTGTCTGTGCTAAAATCCACTTGTGACAGAGGCATAGAAACAAGGCAAACGTAATGCCTCTCCTATAGGATTCGACAACAAAAAAAAAATTTCCAAATCGGTTCATAAATGACGGAGATCTGAGGTAACAAACATAAAAAAAAAATCGACCTATGCCCAGTGGCGTAGCATAGGTCATTAGCACCCGGTGCGGATATCAAATATGCCGCTCTCTTATTTTTTGCTATTCATTATAAAAAATTTGGGGCATGGTAGCGACAAAAAAAAATTATGAAAAAAACATTGAAATAAATTATTATTTTATTACTTAATTATTTTTTCTAACCGCCACCTGTGAAATGCCGCCCCCGGAAAAGTGCCGCCACTGCCTATGCCCCAACAATAAAGGCTGCATTTTTTTTTTTCAAAAATATATAATATACACCCGGCCAAGTTATAGTCATATTATACATATGGGTAAATATACGAGATGGTTAACTCACCGTGCCTGTGCACCCTCATACAGCTGGAGCTGATGTCGGTGGTGACAGTGAAGTACGGGAGCCACAAGTCCTCGATGTGAACCTCCCCGAAGGTGGATCGTATGGTCGCGTTGAACTGGCGGCCGGAGAACATGGAGGTGGCCGGGTACGTGAGGTCGAGGAGCTGCTTGCCCCATTGAGTCATTTTCTGAAAAAAGAACAGAAATTTCGCTGTGTACACCGAGCATTTTGACGACCTGATTGGCATAAGTTGTGGTGACCCTACTTTCTGTACCGAGGGTCCTGGGATCTTACGTAGCGTGATTCAGAAAGAGTATCCTAACCCTGAAACCTGAGCTTCTTTGGCACATTTGTAAACTCCAATAATGATGTGGAATTTCGACATGGCGATTAAAAAAATATATATTGTCCCCAACCAAATTTGAATGTATATAATTTTATTTTTATTATCCATGTGTATTTCTCCTATTAATAAGGATATTTTAGTTTATTTTTTCATGTAGATATCTTTGTAAATAAACTTACCAAATGAAGATTATGATTGTTTGAACAAATTTAAAAAACTAAAATTATTATATTGCAATTTAAAATTCACATAATGATTAATAATGCACTAAAGAAGCTCAGGTTTAAAGCTTAGCTTATACCCTTTTCTATATAATAAATACAAAAAAAAAAAAATAGTAACAGCAACATACCTGTGACCACTCTCTGGCCTTCTGCGTGACGGTAGTGATGTTCCGATCCATGCACCACAGAGCTCCCATGAACGCACCGATGCTCACACCACCAACCATGTCTATGGGGATGCCGGCTTCCTGAAGGCGATATAATAGCACGTTATGATACAAGTGAGCTAAGTAATAAACCAACAGTGTAATGACCAAATGCTCTCTCGTGTCTTACAACATTAACACACTTTTGAGGAAAAAATATCATCAAACCACACACAAGTTAGAAGATAGACGAGTCCGCTGGAACCACTAGGCTATTGATGCTTAGATATTTTTTTTAGCTACATATATATCTATACAAATACAAATAAATAAAATTAGAGTGTCTGTTTGTAATATTAAAATAACCGCTTTTTACTAAGTACATTTGGATGTATACACGGTACATATACCAAAACAATATTTTTTACAATTTTTGTCTGTCTGTCTGTTTGTTCCGGGTAATCTCTGTAATTGCTGGACCGATTTTGACGGGACTTTCACTGACATATAGCTGATGTAACAAGGAGTAACTTAGGCTACTTTTATTTTAGAACCCCCCCCCCCCCCCCCCCACGACTTAATATCGCAAAGCGCGAGCGGGCTATTGCTAACGGTTGTGTCTTTGTTAAATACCACGCGGACGAAGTCGCGGGTAACAGCTAGTATTTACTTTATATATTTATTTTTGTCTACAGTGTTGTTCCGACCTGTATCGCCCGCACCATGCCCACGTGCGCGGCGCCGCGCGCGCCGCCGCCGCCCAGCACCAGCCCCACGCACGTGCCCGTCACCCAGCGCGCCAGCCGCGAGAAGTCCGAGTGCACCGACGCCTCCGACATCAGCACCTTGCTGTACAGCTCGCTCTGCGCACAACACAACACAACTATACTATACATATTGCGAGAAGTTTAGAAAAATGAAAAATAAGCAATATGAAATATTGATTTCTTATATTTACGCGAATACTACACATTGAAATAAAACTAATCTATACATATAAATAAAATTGGAGTGTCTGTTTGTAATATTAAAATAACCGCTTTTTACTAAGTGCATTTGGATGTATACACGTTACCTATACCGAAACCACATTTTTTACAATTTTTGTCTGTCTGTCTGTCCGTCTGTCTGTCTGTCTGTCTGTTTGTTCCGGCTAATCTCTGAAATGGCTGGACCGATTTTGACGGGACTTTCACTGGCAGATAGCTGATGTAACAAGGAGTAACTTAGGCTACTTTTATTTTAGAAAAAAAATAGGATCTCACGAAAAAAAATTAAAACCAATGTTGCAGCGCAGCGCCTGATTAAGTTTGATAGCAACAAGCTGCAATGCGTCCCGCGGGCTCAGAACGCGCGAGCCTGCTGTTGTCAACAGTTGTCTTTGTTAAATACCACGCGGACGAAGTCGCGGGCAACAGCTAGTTACTAATATAAACGCGATAAAATCCTAAAAAAATGTTTTATTTCAAAGCAATATGAAAGTCATTGTTGATTGATTTGCAGAGAATTTCTTAAAGTCAGTTTAGTTATAGCTTCTATATAGGATGTATGTGGCTTTGTAAAGAAAAATGATGGCATATTTTCAACACATGATAGTGGACCCCCCAAAATTGGATGTACCGTCGATCTTTTACATGAATTATACCATTTTTTATATATTTTTTAATTTATTTTAGCACGATGTCATAATAGAAGTGTAGCTCAACATGATGTTTGATAAATTAAGGATTATTCCGACTTAATAATTATTAATTAATTCCGACATAATTTTTGTATAATAATGTAATTTTCTTAATATGTTTACTTTGTAAATATTTAAGTTATTTTATAATATATAATAAAAGTGCTGAAGTTATAAAATTAAATAAATTACTTTCATCTAATTAATATATGTATTCCAAATTCACATAACGATTACAGATGTTCTAGAGAAAGGCATGTTAAAAGATTATGTGTGTGTCTTGTTGGAGTAAGTATGTACACCACATCTCAATAGCAAAAAGGTTTTAATATCGATTAGAAGAAAGTTGCGACTGTCAAATTTCTTGACACCTCTTTTTGACATCGTATTTTGCACTCCTTATATTTTTATATCTAAATATATCTCATTTACCACATTCAATCCTGGTTCTTCTTTGCCCATAACCCATCATGTCTGCCTACTCACAATCCTGTACTGGCTCTTCCTGGTGAACATCCTGTGGGGGCAGCGCACGTGGTGGTGCTGGCTCACCCACGAGCGCATGTTGAGCCAGTGCACGGTGCCGGACGGGTTGGCGCCGCCCTCGCGGTGCAGCAGCACCAGCTCCTTCTGCGTGCGGATCGCGAGCCGCTCGATCTCTTTCTCGATCTACAAGTAAACGAATCGTGATCGTATCGTAACGTACAAGTAAGTAAACGTCGAGTCAAAACAATGTATAATATCCTATTGTAAAAATAATAATCTTGGGCGTGTCTTGACTTTATGTAGCATCGGTATTCCGAACGAGCGATAGAGCACATTTGTGACAATTATGAAATTTTGAACGAGCTGCTAAGAATATAACACTAGCTGCACCCGGCGGTGTTACCCGCGATAAAATGTATGAAAAATTAAAACATCTATCCCACGGGAACCATACATTTTACCGGGATAAAAAGTAGCCTATGTGCTATTCCAGACTGTAATCTATCTCTGTGCCAAATTTCATCCAGATCCGTTCAGCCGTTCGGGCGTGAAAGAGTAACAAACATCCATCCATCCATCCATCTATCCAAACTTTCACATTTATAATATTAGTATTAGTATAGATAATAAGAGAAGACACGCCATTTTCATTTCATCATGTCACATCCATTATTTTATTTAAAATGTGTATTTATTGCTATTAATTATTTGACACTGGCAAAATACCCGCTAAGTTGCGGGTGAGGCCATTCGCATATCCATTTTATTTCATCGCATCTCATTTCGTAAAAGAAGAAGAATTTGTGACATTTAGAACGGGCGGTAGAACATATTTGTGACATTTAGAACGAGCGGTAGAATACATTTATGACATTTGGAACAAGCTGCTGAGCATATTTGTGACATTTGGAACAAGCTGCTGAGCATATTTGTGACATTTGGAACAAGCTGCTGAGCATATTTGTGACATTTGGAACAAGCTGCTGAGCATATTTGTGACATTAGGAACAAGCTGCTGAGCATATTTGTGACATTTGGAACAAGCTGCTGAGCATATTTGTGACATTTGGAACAAGCTGCTGAGCATATTTGTGACATTAGGAACAAGCTGCTGAGCATATTTGTGACATTTCTAACATGCATTCATATTTATGACAATTTTGATAACTCATGTGGATTATGGTTTACATGAATAAAATATTTGGATTATACTTACTTTACCAATACTGGGCTGTTTATCACCGAGCGCGACGATCAGTATGCAGTCCGCCTGGCGAATACATCGCTGGGTCCACTGGGTGAGACTGGGATCGCACTGGTATAACGCCACCTATGGATACCACAACATTGTAAAGAGAAAATGAATGACAAACTGGGCACTGGGCACAGCTTTCTGTACTGAGGGTCCTGAGTTCGAATCCTGGTAGGACTAAACTTTGTGGGATGAGGACACATGTTTGTACCAGAGTCATTTTCCAATATTTCTACTAGGCGATCAAACGAAGACATAATATATGTAGACGGTGCGTCGATAACAATTTGAAGCACAAATTACTAAGCCTATTTGTGTAGTACACACAAATTCGCGTGTACGTAAGGACGTTATTCGCGTGTACTACAGCTTCGTCTTAGCTTCGGCTTGGTTTTTTTGGTCGCTACAGTCCGTCCATAGTATTTCCTATTCTTACCCCCGAATTTATAGACGTTTTATACCTTTATCAAGCGTCATATAGTACTGCGCAAAGCAAAACTCTTGTGCGGTAGTATGAGGCCTTCCGTTGCTTTAAAAATAAGTTTTATGTTCTAGTGCCTTGGCCTCACATTACAATTATTACCTTATGCTTATCTTCTTGCTGCGCCAACCAGGAACTGAGTCTGTACTCATTGTTGGGATCCATGATGGTGAGGCCGAGGAGTTTCCTGATGACGTCAGACGTTAAGCGTACTGTGGGCCCTGTACATAAACAAATTCATGGAATCAATTGGAAAGAAAGTATAGGCCTACGGCACTTACAAATTGACATTTACATTTTTTTCTTAACTCTACAACCGGATCGGAACGCGACCTCAACTGAGAAGATCCGGCGGGATACTCAGCGGGCTTGATTATTTTCTTTTCTTTTATTTAATAGCCAGGTTTATAAAAAAAAATGATTGACCCCAGTTGACCACAAATATTTGCACAATCACTAGGAACCCTGTTTTCTGTACATTAATATTCTCATTCTGATATATAGATATTATGTGTAACTCACCAATGGCACACAATGAATGGTACAGTTCATATGTGAACGCTGTCAAAGGTACGTCATCGCTGACCGGCACCACGGCCACCGTGGAGAAGTTGTGTTGTGAAGCTCGCGGCTCGATGGCCGCCGCGCTGCCGAGACCCGCCGTCGGCTTCTGCCAGGACCCTGAGGACGTATCAGCGTTAGTGTTGCGGACGCCAAGCCTACAGAGAACCTGAACTCCGTGGGGGCCCTACGAGTTGTGACCCCGTGCAGCGGACACCGAGCCTGCACTGGGTAGAACCCCTACGAAGTGTGACCCTTTGTAAATAGATATAAGAAATGTATTTTTGTTTAATAAACACGACACGAATGATCACGAGCGTTTACGATCTTACGAGAACCACGATCTTTTACTACAGTCCATTTCGAACCTGCACACAGAAAAACTATCCAGTACAGTTAGTATACCTGACTATTAGGGAAAGCATTTAGCAGAATCGGACTAGTGGTTTAGGAGATAAGTTCCTACAACATACAACTTTTGCTATTGAAAATATTACGAGCCAATCGAAACTTTCTAATGTTTCTGCATGCACTCCTTAGGGGTCGAATTTCCAAAAATCCCTCCTTGTGCACCCCTACGGTACTCAAGGAATATAATATAATAATAATACCAGCCCTATTTTTTAATGTCCCACTGCTGGGCACGGCCTCCCCTCAATTCGAGGGGGATAAAACCTCCAAATTTGAAATTTCTGGGTCCACCAATTGAGGCTATGCGTTGTCTGTCAGTCAGTGTTGAAAATGTTATCAAATAGATTAAATAATGATATTAAAAAAAAACAGTAGTCTATTTGGATCTTCCTGATAATTTCAAGGCTGGGCCCCGAGTATTAAAGCTAATAGAATACATTTTGCTTTCCAAATTTGAGTTGTTTGAGGATACAGGCTATAATTTGCAACTAGCTGTTACCCGCGACTTCGTCCACGTAGTATTTAACAAAAAGCGGACGAAGTCACGGGTAACAGCTAGTCCAAAATAAAAGTAGCCTAAGTTACTCCTTGTTACATCAGCTATCTGCCAGGGAAAGTCCCGTCAAAATCGGTCCAGCCATTTCAGAGATTAGCCGGAACAAACAGACAGACAGACAGACAAAATTTTTAAAAAATGTTGTTTTGTTACATGTACTGAGTAAAAAGCGGTTATTTTAATATTACAAACAGACACTCCAATTTTATTTATTTGTATAGATGTATAGATAAATTCTTCAGTATTTACAGATTCGTCTATAAGAAATATACAAAAATAATTAAAGCACTTATCCTGGAAGATGAAACATGATTAGATAAAGAGTCTCACCAAGTATCCTATGGCCCAGCAGATTGATGAGCCTGGTGACGACGACCGGGAAGCGCAGCTTGATCGCGTTGAACAGCCCCTCGGGCAGCTTGGCCAGCTCGGAGTCCCGCACCGCCATCACCGTGGTGCTGCGGCGCGTGGCCGTCACCATCTCCACGATGCCCACCAGGTCGCCCTTGCCGTACTCGCCCACCAGCTCCTTCTTGCCGTTGGGGTGCGTGATCACGGAGCGCAGCCGCCCGCTCAGCACTATGAATGTGGACCCGGACTCCTCGTCCTGCCGGTACACGGCGCGACCTGATTCCAGGAATACCTGCACGAGACATTTTTTTTATGAATGCAAGGTGAACTGCACTCTATTGCGTGGTAACAAGAATTGTTATTTATTTATATGTAATGTCCTTCTGTACCAGTACTATTAGTAGGTAATGATGCAAGTTTTACATAGAAATAAAACTTGTATTATTTAGCAGAGACGATGCACAGCATCTGTGAGAGGGCGTTGTATACTTCCCGTTAGCTGTCAGCCAATCGCAGCTCGTATAAGGTCATCCAATCAGCGCTAACTTCCGGTAGTCACGTGGTCCCAGTGGCTCGGTCGCTAATGGCGGACGATTTTACCTCATAGTTCTCTCACCAGGAGACCTTGAATGGATGCTGTGCATCGTCTCTGCTAAATAATACAAGTTTTATTTCTATGTAAAACTTGCATCATTATTATGGCATGTGACGATGCACAGCATCTGTGAGAGACGTGTTTATAACTCCTGGTGACCACGACGACGCTATGTGAGAATATGATAAAATTTAGGTACTGAAAACAATAAAACCATAAGTAACATTGGTTAATTATTTATCAACCCCTGATTAGGTACACTCTATATCAAAATCAGTTAGACGCTAAAAAGATTATCTACTAGTACAGTATAACAGAAATATCACATTTTTAACTATTGATATTAATAATTTGTATAAAAATATCGACCTCGATCAAATTCTGATTAACGATACAGTTTCAATTCTGTGTCATACTGGTTCAAAATTATTTGAGAGATTACTCGTACTAGGCGAAGTCTGAGCTCTGCCTATTATTTGTTTACAATAGTATTTGGCAAAAGTATTTGGTCCACGCCAATTGCCACGAGAGAGAATGTCTTCAATAGGGAAATTTTCGTACCAATTCAACGAAGCTACTGCCGAGCGTACACTTCCCGGGGACGCAGAAATACCTGCATCCTTCAATAAACTTTTTACCCAATTACCTATAATAGTCCGCGACGCACTTTGCGTGGGACCTCGAACTGATACAAACAGGGAATCGTTACACTCGGCAGTACGTCTCTGCCTACCCAACTCTATAACCTTTCTTAACCATCCAACTGGACATATATTCTGGTTAGCATGGCAAGAAAGCTTCCAACCTGATTGCCTGTATGTAGCCGTATCCGTCTTTGATCCAAACACTGGGTACAAAAGAATGTGATCACCGCAATCAATGTAGCACTTTGGAGAGACTCTTAGAAGAGTAAGGTCATGCACACGTCGTCCAGATGCTAGTAATAAAAGACAAGCTAATCTACGCGACGCTTTGAATAAGGTAATATTATTATTCGGGGGATTCGTTTGCATCCAGGCAATCAGATCCCTTGGATCCCAAATAGGGGGTTTTTCTACTCTGGGAGTCTGAAGAGAGATAGCTTTAAGAATATGTTGTACTAAAAAATGAGAATTTAAATTCTCGTTACCCGTACGTCCAAAAGTTAGAACTACTGACTTATGCAACAGTATAGTAGGATAAGCCAAGCTATGCTCAATGAATAGGTATGCTAAAAATTTTGACAAACTAATACTATTTGGAATATTGGAGTCGAAGTTGTTGTTTTGGCACCATCTGACCCACCGAGACCATGCGGGTCTATAAGTCCTGAGCGTGGACTCCCTCCAACTAGATCTCAGTAGAGACTTTTAAGCCTCAGACCAACTACTTGTTATTTCGCTCCACCCGCTATCCTCCAAACGTAGAGTTCCATATCTTGAACTCGAGGAGGTGGAAGGCCCGTGCTCCGGTCTATTAGCACTCGAGCTAAGTTGTTGATTTTCATGGGTGAGTGCCCGACGTCGAAGATCCGGTAGCCAGTAGGCTCTCTTCCACATTGGAGCCACCAGTAAGAAAACACCTTGCGCTGAATTCAGATGGTGGAGTACTCGAGGTAATAAGCTCGGAGGTGGAAACCCCCACGCCAGCTGAAATACCCATTGACGGCTGAAGGCGTTGTAAAATTGGGCTGATAAGTCTGAGCAATCTTTGGTAACATATTTCGTCACAACCCTGGTGTCCTTGGTCGCAAAAAGGTCTATCTGTGGAACTCCTGAACCTGTGGAAAACAATCTGGCGTGCTGGTTGCAGTAGATGCCACTCGGATGTCTGCTTGCCGCGGGAGAGCCTGTCCGCAATACCGTTGAACCTCCCTGGGAGATATTCTGCTGTCATCGAGATACGCTCCCTGTCCAAAATACGCAAGAGTTGGTACGTCATGTGGAGTAAGGCCATAGATCGAGTTCCGCCTTCCTTTCGAATGTATGATATCACTGTGCGGTTGTCCGATTGCAGGCTCAGATGGCGATTGTGTAGACGGGACCGGAATTCTTTGACTGCCGCTATTATGGCAAACATTTCCTTTCGATTGCAGTGCCAATTCCGCTGGTCTGGTCTCCATCTCCCTGAAATTGAGAGGTCGTCCAACTGTGCCCCCCACCCGTAATCCGCAGCATCCGTGGTCATAAAATGGCAAATCAATTCCGGGTGCAAGCTGCTCCGAGCTAGACTTCCTAAGGTCGTGAGCCACCATTTTAGATCCCTTGTGACCGGTGGCGGGATTTCTACTGGTTTGCGTGGTGGAAGATGCATTAGAGTCCGCGAATGAAGCTGAAGCTGGCGGCAGTGAAGACGACCTCTTGGAATGACGAAGTTGGCAAAGTTGAGAGTTCCTAATATCACCTGTGCTTCTTTCAAGGAAATTTTGCCCCTTCGGATAGCTCTCTCCGAGAGCAATATAATTGACTGGGTTTTTCGTGGGGGCAGACATTTGAAGTTCTCTTTGGTGTTCCAGATTAATCCTAAGAATTCTATCTCTTGAGAAGGGTCGATGACAGACTTGTTGTAGTTCACTGTCCAACCTAACGTCTCGAGAACATTGATAGATAGTTTTACCTGAGCCTGAAGAAGACATCTCGACTGACATGCTACCAGAAAGTCGTCTAAGTAGACTACAACTCGCATACCTTTGGATCGTAGGTGCTGTGCCACCCAGTTGGTCAAGTCCGAAAAATTTTTGGGTGCACATGATAGCCCGAATGGCAGGCAGGTCATCTGCAGAATTTTTTGACCATAAATTAGCCTGAGAAACCGACGGTGGCTTTTTAAAACACTCACGTGAAAGTAAGCCGACGATAGGTCCAGTTTTACCATCCAGTCTCCGCTCTGTAAGAAATGGGGTATTTGAAAGTGAGAGATCAGCTTGAAAGGCTTCGGAACTATATAATGATTCAGGCGCTTCAGGTTGAATATGGGCCTTTTGGACCCATCGCTCTTGTTTGTTAGGAACATCGTCGAGAAGAAGCTCGGTCCGGCATCGCGATGATCCACAACTTCTAGAACGCCTTGATCTAATAATTCTTGTATCTGGCACTCCATCTCTGGTGATTTTGCAGTTTTGAACCGATGCAGGGCCTTTGCTGATGGATGGATAAGCGGAGGTTTGGAGGTAAATGGAAGACGCATTCCCGTGATCATTCCGAGAAGGGCCTCCGGAGCCCGAAGCATCTGCCACTGTCTCCGATACGCTCGGAGACAGCCCCCGTAAAACTGGTGTTGTTGCAAGTCATTTGTCATATCCCCTCTTATTTGGCTGACCTCCCTTTTTGTGGGGTTTCCTACTTTTATTTGATTGCTTAAAAGAGTTCGCATTGGTTTTGGCTTTTCTGAAGCTCGAATCGTTATCTTTACGAAAGGGCACATTACTTGGCGGTAATTCACGAAAACCTGGTTTATTAGGCTTTGTTGGTAATTTAGGCGTAATTTTATTTTGATCTCTCTCCGGCCCAAACCAAGGGCGAACCCATTTATCAATGCCACCTGTATTTTGAATATAAGCGCGCAATTGATTTTCATCGAATAAACAATTTGAACTTGGAGGAATCTTACGCAGACCCTCGCGGAGGTTCTTATTAAAAATTTCGCCCAGGATACGCTCCCGACGATTTTCGATATATTCAGCTCGTTTTCCGCAAACTAGCTGCATAATCTCCTCACTAATTTTGTGAAATTTTGATGAGGGTAGAAAAGATTCGGAAATTTTATCGAAAATACTGGAAGCATTAAGCACAGCATTCGGAGAAGCTGTCCAGTCAATGAACTGTTTTAAGTTTTGATTAAGTAACTCGCGCTGCGAAATTAACGCATTACATAGGGCTGCGATCAATTTTTCTCAATTTGCCGCATAATCTTTACCTTTAATAAATTGTCTAAGTTCATCGTTAATCTCGAGTTCGACAAAGCCTGGCGCAGCATTATGAATCTTCAAAGCATCCGCGTAACGCACATCCTTCCACGACGACTCGCCGAACTTTTGTAACCCTTCCAGCCGCTTAACGTGCTCAGGATTAGCGCGAGGAATTTTAGGATCTTTAAGGGACGTATTAACGACGCTTAAACTCAAACGCGGTACTTCATTCATAAAATTATTCGCGGCGACCGTTGGACGATTCAAACAAAAGTCTAAAGGTATCGATACACTAGATCCCGGTACAGGTTCAGACACAGGTATCACTTCATTGTTCGGAATAATATTAGGTGCACACACGCTTTTCATCAAAATATTAGTTAGCGCGGTCACTTGGTTAACGAGTTTTACAATATCTGAAGACTCACCGCGTTTCCGCCGTTTTACCTCAGAATCCGAAGAGCTAGACTCGGATGAACTTGAAGCGCTAGGTGCAGGCCGCTTACGGCCCGATGTAGACATCGAGTTGTTGTCTACCCCCGCTTCTTGTTCAGAATCGTTATTATTCAATAACGCACCATTAATATGATTATCACTAATATTTAACGACATTAATAACCACTTATAGCAGTATATACTTAAGTATGTACCTTAGTATAAATATATTAACTAATTAAGTACAGTTTCTAAATTTAAGATGTTGCTTAGTCGGGAAATAACGACGCTATGAGGTAAAATCGTCCGCCATTAGCGACCGAGCCACTGGGACCACGTGACTACCGGAAGTTAGCGCTGATTGGATGACCTTATACGAGCTGCGATTGGCTGACAGCTAACGGGAAGTATACAACGCCCTCTCACAGATGCTGTGCATCGTCACATGCCATAATAATAATACATTTTATTGGAAACAGCAAAAAGAGGTATGTAGGTTTTCTAGTCCCCACGCTAGTAATCAATCCATCTTAATATTAAAATGAACATAGATAATTTACCCAAGAGTGTGTCTGCGTCGTGTGTGTGCGTGTGTGTGTGTGTGTGTGTGTGTGTGTGTATGTGTGTGTGCATGTGTGTGCGGGTGTGTGCGTTGACGGGTGTGTACCTGTGTGCGTATGTGCGTGCGTGCGTGCGTGCGTGCGTGCGTGTGTGTGTGTGTGTGTGTGTGTGTGTGTGTGTGTGTGTGTGTGTGTGTGTGCGTGCGCGTGTGTGTCCTCGGTGCATTCATTGGTCACCGCTGTGGAACTGGCTAACAGGACTAACAATAGAGTGCGTGGCCGGCCAAGTTCCATAGCAAAAATGTTGGTCTCACCCAGTCCAGCGCGAAGTCCACTTGTCTGACGAACGGCGAGAGCCGCCTGACGACAGTGTTGGCGATGTGAAGCACCACCGAGGGGCGCTCGCGCATGATGCTGTACACCGTCGTCTTGGACAGCAGCCCGATGCGGGAGAAGTGCTTGGCGCGGATCGAGAAGAAACTGGGCTCGCCGGTCAGGACCGCCAGACCGCCTTCTACTTCGCCTGGACGACGAGCGAATAATCAAATTAAATATAAACATTAGCTTAACACAGGGATGAAGATCTAATAGATAGGTAGCTGACAAATTAGGAGCAAAAATAACGAAGACAGTAAGATTTTTTATTGAAATAAAACTATTTTTAAGGATTTTATCGCGTTTATTTTTTTTGCTTTTACGTTCCCGACGTTTCGGCTGCTTTACAGCAACCATGGTCACGCATGTCAAGTAGGTCATGGGAACTGATAAACAAAAAATAAACGCGATAGAATCCTTAAAAATTGTTTTATTTCAATAAAACTATAATGTTGTTATTTTCTTTTACGTTGTTGTGTTGATTTGTTTTTTACGTTCCCGACGTCCTCCCGTGACCATGGTTGCTGTAAAGCCGCCGAAACGTCGGGAACGTAAAAAACAAAAAATAAACGCGATACAATCGTTAAAATTTGTTTTATTTCAATGATTTATAGATGGATGGATGGTCTTTACTTTCCATCGCCCCCAGGTCTTCTTTAGTTTGGCACAATATCTGATGTGGAACGTGTGTATCACTATTAAAAGAAACTAGTCATGATGAACATACCTGGATAAGCCGTGAACATGTGGACTTCGCCCTCGCCCTCAGCCACCCTTTGTGATACCAGCAAGGCGCCCGATAGAAGGTAGACCAAAGCCACATCCTGTATAATGAGAACCGCATTTTAATTAACGTAACTGTTCACAAATTTGGTACCACCCAACGAGATACAGCAGTACATTTTTTGATTAATATGTCAATATGCTTTATTTTCATAACTTAAGGTCTGTTGTTCTTTATCTCTTTTGTAGACAGAGAATTGAGCCGAGTGAGACAGCCTTTGGTGTAAGTGCGTCCTTGTCGCTCTTATCTCATCTAATCTCCCATCTCCTTTACTTGTCCTACAGCCTAGTAGAACGGAACACACTCCCGTCGGAAGTCTCTCGCTTGGTTCGTTGTTTGTGCAAGTTATCAATTCTGTCAGAAGCATAGTCTATTCATAGTTCTGGTATATCAGAAAAGCTGTTACCAGTTCTATTCATGGTGGTACAAGTAACACCTATTGTATTCTGAATATAAACCATTCCTGATTTGAAATTACATTACAGTTAATGATTCTTATAATGTTCGAACAAAGACATAAAATTTAGGTTATTTACGATTTATTGAAATTAAATTATTTAAACTGATATAAACACACCTGATATTTTCTAGTGACAGTTAATTTTAATGGATATTATATAGAGCACGGTTATGGAAGAGAATTCAAAAATGAATGTTATGAATTAAATAGAAGAAAACATACAACGAAACGAATGGAGGAATGACCTAAGACCTTCACCTAGATATATAATTCGAGCGACCTCCTCAATTTCGATGGAATACTACGTATACCTAGAAGCTTAACGTTCTGAATACCGTCAACTTCACAGCAAAATGCCACCTGGACAATATTTAAAAACCTATCTATAACAATATCAAGCAATGCTGTTGTCCAAAACGGCATCAGCGTTCAATCCTAACGTGACGTTAGGATCATCAACGTATCATCATAGACAAGGCATATCGTCATTCTTATTTATTTATGATTATTAATAATTATGGATCACCAACAAATACACATATCAGAACTTAACAAATGTATCAATGGAATGAATAGCTATTTGGAAATGCACGCTTAAATCACAATTATATATGATATATCCTCTCAGATTACACAATTATAAATCGAGTACTTTTATTCAATATTCAGAGGACCAAAGATAATATTAATGAATGAACAAAAAGTGACACATTAATAAATATAATGCATCAATTAAGATCGTTCAAATTAAGCATTCTTAATCGGCGGTGTGAGCGGAACGAAAACTCTTACATAGACGGAACGCTACGCGGAAAAGACTTCTTTAGCGACAGCTGCACAGGGCCCCAAGTCTGCTAACACAATCGATTCATAATCGAAACGCAACCGCATAGTAACTGTCACTTTTGACAGATATTGTATGGGATATCTGTCAAAAGTGACAGTTACTATGCGGTTGCTGTTCGATTATGAATCGATTGTGTTAGCAGACTTGGGGCCCAGGTAACATCTCGCGTATAACAGATCCCGTCAAAATGTACGTGTATACAACGATAATGGGCATGACTACTAACATGTGTTTAATGTCGTTGAGCACTCTAAACGAATCACACGCAACACTCGATACCTGCACGATCTCCGGCTCACCGCGAACACTATAATACAGCTTGTGGAGGGAAAAACAATACCGATATTAATTGGAACGTATAAATACCATTTATAATCCAAAAATGTATTGGCCAGGTATTGTAACACAATTGCCTCATAATTTATTAAAAGTAGAATCGTAATTGCACCATGATGCTGACAATGGGAATTACGACATCACGAAGTCATTCCGATTCAATTATGAGTCAATGGTATAAGCAGACTCAGAGACCGGTTTGTACGCCGGAATTGACTGTCACAATCGTGACCCTCTCCTCTTATATTAGGAAAATAGCTTAAGAGCACTAAAAAAAACTTAAAGAACGTGCTTGTACAAGTATGTGTATCGGTAGATATATAACACACAGTTATCAGAAGGCGTATGCAAAGCCAAAACTATTGTAATTGTTAAAGTTGCGTAGCGTGGAACCATAAGATATATCCTTAAGTATAGAAATAAAACTTATTTTACAGATTTTATCGCGTTTATTTTATGTGTTTACGTTCCCGACATTTCGGCTGCTTTACAGCAACCATAGTCACGAGAGGACTGATGTGTTTGACGTTCTAGTGTCATAGTTTGTATTGGGGTAGCCTCATATTAAGTTGTTGCTTGCGGTCCGATCTTCACGGCACGTGCTCACAGTATCTTGAGGTCATGCAATGGTGCGCTTGGTTTTGGATATAATTATATTAATTACTGGATCCCAGCTCGGTGGTAGCATCCAGCCATCTTCCCTATTGAAATTAGGATGTTTTTTTTTTAATTTAAATGTCCTCACGTATCATCCTTGGTCGGAATCGGTGTTCTTTTGCGAGGATCTGTGGCTTATCAAATCTGATATAATGGCGGATGCGATCCCGTACACGTTCACTGATTGCAGATTTCGTCGGGAACGTAAAATGATAAAATGAACGCGATAAAATCCTTCCAAAATTAGTTTTATTTTAACGTTTCAAAAGTTACATTACCTATATAATTAATAATAATAATAAATAATAAATTTTTATTAATCGAAGCCAAATAACAAAAGAGTACATTTTTGACAGGTGTGACAGGTACAATTAAGGCTATATAGGCGTAGCAGAGATTGATTTGCCCCTGACTATAAGTTGATTAGTAATAAGTACTTCAATAGTATACCTTGTGGCTCTCCTCCTTCATAATGTAGGTGCCAGCCGGCAGGTCCCGCACTTGAACGTTCCCACGTAAGACGTGGTCGCTCTCCAAGCCCAGCTCTTTGACAAACGCCTCCGTCGCTATTTGGATGAGAGCCTGCGAGATGTAATAAAAAAAAAAAAACATTAACCATCAATAAATGCGGTCCTTAGCATCAGAATCAGAATATCTTTTATTCACGTAGACTGTATAATTCGTTATAATAGTGCTCGATAGATGTCGCTAATCTAAAATTAGCTCGCGGTGTTAAGATGTTTTGGTCTTTCATTTACTCTCGAGAGATCATTTTATAGTAAGCAATATATCTACATACCCCACATACCCTAGTGTTTTATTACATGGTAAACCTAGAGGCAGGACACCTTGGGACCTATACCGGCGTTGTACATAGACCATTAAGTACAGTACTTATGAATCGTCAAAAGTTACAAAATACTGTGCTACTACTTTACCACCCGTTCAGAATGCCGTTTCTATGGAGAAGAACGGGCAAGAAACTCCATGGTTGCTCTTTTTTTAAAAAGATCTTTTACATTTACATTAAAAGCATTTGTAATGATAGTCGGGCATTAGATTCTCGTATAAACAGAGTGGACAAGACTAACGGGTCCTGAAAGAGAGTACTCTTAATATTAAGTTAACTAGATCAATCAATCTACTAAACTAGATCAATGGAAACATTGATTTATTTTTAAAAGTAAATCTAACTTCTTTCAAATATATATAAATAGCCGGGTATAAAACTGTAGGTAGCCTAGGATGTGTCTGTACATTCACAGAATAATAAAATAATAATAAATATCGCCAGACGAACACACAAACTATACGGTCCCGCACTAAGCAACGCTTGTATTATAGGTACCGTACAAAGGAACGGGGGGCCTGTACGAACCCAGTATATATTACTTATATAGATATTATACATCCAAGACTGGGATACAAACATTCGTGCTCATCACACAAAGTTTGTCCCTACCAGGATTCGAACCCGGGACCCTCGGCACAGAATGCAGGGTCACTACCAACTGCGCTAATCAGGCAGTCAGCCGAATGTAAGGGTTTGTCGCCTTAAATTCCAATTTTGATTCACATTTGATTCTGAGGCGGTACGAAGTTCGCCAGGACAGCTAGTAAAATATAAATGGCAAGTCAAACCATTAGACAATAAAAATAATTAAGCTACTTTGATTTGAGTAAATTTGAACTTTGTTGTTTCGACAACAAAGTTCAAATTTACTCAAATTTAGCTGTTCGCAGCTAAACATAATTTTCTATGCAACAGTATGTTCTGTGGGATAGTTTGAATAGGTAACATGTGCTCGCGAACATTAATTAAATTAATAAATTTGAAAGCTGACAAACCTTTCATATTGTGCAATAGTCAATTTGCACGACTTTTAATCATTATCAAGTGTTTTTAGAGTTCTAGTTTGTGTGATGTGGGTCGAGCATATCGAAAAAACTAGTCAACTAATTTGGACAGGATTTCACTATTTGATAGCCTATGGACTCATAGGGTAGGTTGCACATCATCACGCTATGACCATTAGGGATCCTGCAGGAGAGCAAAAGAGCTGGTTAAACTAAGATTATGTTGCTAACGAAGAATATTACCTGTTCATCAAGATTATCAGTGTTGTGTTTCTTAAAAGATGAGCCTTCTTTATTCCTTTGGAAGGAGGAAGTCGGTTGAACGTCTGGTTGCTGCTGTAAGAAGTTAATATAAGTACCTTCATACAGACTTATTCAGAAATAGTATACTAACCTTTGAAACTACGCATTTTTGTTCAATTATGTGAAATCAGAACTCGACGTAAATTAAAAAACTAGTCACAAGAAATCAAAATAAAAATCGATCTATTGAAAATTTTATTTTGTTCGCTAAAGAAGCGCAGGTTCAAATTTTAGTATGCCCTTTCTGAATCACACTGCGGTTTGTCACATCTGTAACATACCTGCGGCGTATTAGAGGCGATATCCGGTACCATATCCGGCCTCTGCCTCCTGCCTTGTATGTGAATCGGTGAGGAGACCGTATGACCGCTCTCCTGTCGCAAGCGTGCATATTTACATTTATTAGTTGGTTAATAACAATCGTTTTGGTACTAATTAAAATGGGGGAAATAAGATACAAATTGAAGAGGGGGGGGGAGATGGGGTACATGTACAGCTTTATTTAGATGTAGATCGCTGTGGGTCGATAAAGAGTTTGGTTTATAGAGTGAACATATGCAATCTTTTTCATGCTTTTATGAAGTTGGATGGCTTTATGTAGTATTTATAAAACAGTTCCAAGTACCCAGCACGCTTTGTAATGCCAAAGAAACGCACAATAACTGATACAATAACTCATTAAACAAATGGGGGAAGAGGAACCCACCCCTGACCCTCGGTTTGTCAACTTTTCCAATTATAAACCAAACAAGTTGATTGATAATTAAAGAAGCCAGCAACACCGAACTCCGAACGAGTGTCGGGACCCCAAATAATATGCAATTCTCCGCGAAACGAAGCAAATCTAAACAAGTATTCGACACGTATTTCGCCTCTAAACGAGGCATCCTCAGGACGGCTGGGGTACGAATGAGCTCATTCCTCAGTCGTCAGTTCGGTTCCTCTTCCCCCATTTCTTTAACAATGGACTACCACCAAGTATCGCCTAGTTCTATCAATTTTAACTGGTTAAAGTTACATCGCAATGGGATATATGATATAGGAACGTATACGGGACAAAAAAAAAGGTTCATATTCATACGTGTACATAGATAGTGTTAGTTAAGGCTGCTATACACATATTCGGTTCGGCAAGTTTCATCGGTCCGGTTTTGTTTTTCAATACAAACCGAACAAGTGTATAACACGTCATGTGAACATCTTGAACACGCATCGCAGGAAGCCTGCGGATGGGGGTGCGGGGGACTACACGCTTTGCTATCTAGTACTACCAACACATTAAATTATGTTAGATTAGTTTCACATTATATACCCAATACATTTCAGCGTGTTTTTTTTTTGTTATGACCTTATTCTGGGGTTATTTCAAATCATATCAATCATAATAAGTGAAAACTCACGAAGTGTTCGGAGATGGTCCTCTCGCTGTGGTGCGGGGAGTGCATGGTGGTGGCGGAGTCCGCCACGCTCGCCTTCCCCGCCTTGCCGGGGGAGGAGGACACCGTCGTCGGGCGGCGCTTCTCGCGACCCTGCGCCGACCATTTATAACAATACATTTTAATTACTAGACTCAAGATGTCAAAAAGCAATACTTATCAGATTCCTCGTGGTCGTGAATCCCACTAATCCCACTAATATTATAAATGTGAAAGTTTGGATGGATAGATGGATGGATGGACGTTTGTTACTCAATCACGCCATAACAGCTGAACGGATCTGGATGAAATTTGGCACTGAGATAGATTATAGTCTGGAATAGCACATAGGCTACTTTTATTCGGTAAAATGTAAACGGGGGTAACACCGCGGGGCGCAGCTAGTACTACATAATTTTAACCGACTTCAAAAAGGAGGTGTGATAGCGAAGTTCACAAATGCGTATCAAGATGACCTAATTTGAAGAAAAAGGTTGATTTTCCTCTACTCATTTTTTATTTACTATTTTTATGGGCTATTTGACTATGACAAAAATGTTTTCACAAAAAAGACCTAAACGCTCCTTAGAAAGTTTATCCGTATTTCCTATGGATTTGGATTTCCCGATACTGCCCCAGTAAAAAAAAAACAATGTATTAATTAAAAAAGAAATGTCTCTAGTTATTTACTGCTCCAAGCATTTTGCTTTACGATCTCAAATAAAGGCGTTTGCCTATACAACCTATGCTAGTAGTCTAAACGATGGCTCGCACAGCATCCACTCACCGGATTAACCAGCTCCGCACTCAGTCCAAGGTACTGATGCAGCGCCGTGAACGTCACCCTTTGTAATCTCACCATGATGATCTGTTAAGCAAAAAAACATTGATAATGCTATGGTGCTAGGGTACAAACTTGCTTCCAATATAAAAATATCCGCTAAATAATGGATTGAAATTGAAATTTAATTGTAATTTTATTTTTCAACCATTAGGTACACACACACACATCGTGAGAAATCCTGCATATCCGAGGGAACCCCTCGAAAGAAGTGTGAAGTCCACCGACCAGAAGTGGGCCGGCGGTGGACTATGGTCTAATCCCTCTCGCATTGAGGAGAGGCCCGAGCCCAACATTGGGTTAATATTAAAACTTAAATAAAGAATACAAAAAGAAGTATCAAATCGGTCTCAAACAGTAGCAATTGAGTATTAGAAGGATATTCTTCCACTGACCTGTATAACTCTGACAAATATATCCGGGTACTCTTTGAAAACCTCCTGGAAAGCTCTCATTGGGAGCTTTATCACCTGCGAGTCTTCCAATGCTTTAGCATTGACAGTCTTGTACGGTTGCGAGTGACCCTAAAACAAACGGTACGCAATAAAAAGACCATCTCACCTTTTGGCCCCCAAACTGGAGAAAGAGCGTCGAACTCAATGGATTACATAGGCTATTCAATAATGAATTTAATAACTAACTAACTTAACTAGTAGTTTTTTATTGACCAGCTGCTAAAGTGTGCTTAGCCGTTCTTACATTGTTCTCACATACCTATAAGAATGTACTGCTCAAAAACGTACAAGATCTATTTAAAAATAAACAGCAACCATGGAGTTTCTTGCCCGTTCTTCTCCATAGGAACGGCATTCCGAACGGGTAGTCAAGTAGTAGCTTAGCATTTTGTATCTTTTGACGATTCATAAGTACTGTACTTAATGGTCTACATGAATAAAAAATATTCTGATTCTAAGAAACAGACATATATACAGCCCAGTTAGAGTATCACATGTTTTTTTAAGGGACCGGGCCTGCTACACACTCTCGCAGTTACTCCTGTAAGCCAGGATCTACAGCTATGACCAATCAAGACGGCAAGGTTTCACCCTCGGCGAGGCCCGGGGAAAAGCATTTTTCAACCGACTTCAAAAAGGAGGAGGTTCTCAATTCGGTTGTATTTTTTTTCTTCTTTGTTCTGGACACTTCTTGTACAGAATGATTTAGCTCCAAACTGGGATTACTTGTAACTTGCCACTAGACAACTATATAAATACTCTTACAAGCTGATTCAGAACAGATCCACTAACCCTGGCACCCGGTCGTCTTTAGCGCATTGGTAAACACTATGTAAAGTCAGAATTTGGATATGACAATTAAAAAAAAAAATTTTCCTAGTAAATTGACAATTGTGATTTTTTGCGAAGTTTTTTTTTAATTCACATAATTATTAAGGATGCACTAAAGAATCGCAGATTCAAGGCTTAGTAAACCCTTTCTGAATAATCCTGTATACTCGGATACAAACATTCGTGATCATCTCGCAAAGTTTTCTCCTACCAGGATATGAGCCTGGGGTCCGGGGTACACATAGCTACTACCGAGTGTGCTAGTCAGGCGTCATGACTCAATGACTTACAGTGAGTACGTCGGTGAAGCTGAGTAGCGAGGTGACGGACTCGCCGGCGCGAACCACCTTCAGGGAGAGACTGCTGCCGTCCTGGTTCGTGATGTACACGTTCACTCGGCCATTCTGAACCACGTACACATTCTCGTCTGTATCACCTGTGAGGGGCAGAACACAAATTGAGACCACACCTTAAGGTAGCCATGGGCGAAATAGGGTTGCCAAGCCAACCTAACTAGTTAGATATTTGATTGGGCCATCTGTCAAATAAGCCATTGATAAGGTATATGAGCACATAGCGTAAGAGCCCTAATTTAAAAAAATATATGTATAATATATATTCAGGAATACATAGGATATAAGAAATTCAAATATGACCTCACTTTATTGGAATTAAAATATACCAACATTATTTTGTATGAGTAAAAATTTTAACAATTTGTACGAAAAAACCAACCAGTTCAACAACCAAATTCCAGATAGTACTTTATGAACATAAATTTACATCTAAATCTACTGCTGAGAAATGGTTCAAAAAATCAAATCATAGTTAATACTCATATTGACGGCCTGATTAGCGCAGTTGGTAGTGACCCTGTTTTCTATGCCGAAGGTCCCGGCTTCGAATCCTGGTAGGGACAAACTTTGCGTAATGAGCACGAATATTATTGTACCCAAGTCATGAATGTTTAAGATCTATATAAGTAATATATACTGGGTTCAACCCCAGTCCATTGTACGTTACCCCTAATACAAGCGTAGCTTAGTGTGGAACCGTATAGTTGGTGTGTTCGTCTGGCGATATTTATTTATATGAAGTTAGTATCCATATAAAGTTAGTACTCAAATGAAGTTGATACTCATACGAAGTTAGTACTCACATAAAGTAAGTACTCAAATAAAGTTACTACTCATATAAAGTTAGTACTCATAGCCACTCACCAACTTTAAATAGGAACGCGCCAGCCGGCAGGTTGAGTATTTCAGTATGCTTGCATAGCATAAGGAACACTGGCTTCTCGAAGTGGCCGAAGACCCTGATGCTGTGCAGCATATACAACGCGTCCGGAGGCACGCGGTCGTCGCTGGTGAGGTCTTCTTCCAGGTACTCCGCTGGTGGTTCCAAGACCTATACGCAAAGGATAGCATGTGAGTAATAAATAGAGAAAATCAAATTCAAACTATCGGAATAAGATACACCATTATGCAAAATTTCAACTTTCTAAGCCATGTGATTGAAAGATAGGCAATATTAATGCAATAAAGGTCCTTTTCTTTTTGAGGTAAAATAACCCTAAAAGATAGTGGCAAATAGCCGAAGTTAAATGAAATACAAACAACTTGAATTTTGTGATTATTCAGTAGCCTTTTGTTGTCTTTTTTTTTTTTATTCTCACAATAATTACATCCAAAAACAATGCAAGATACAGTAGTAATTTATTTTTCAACACACTTGCTCGTAAAGTGGCTCTTATTGCACCGATTTTAGGCTCATAATGCAGCTTATTATATACGGGTGCTTTTCACATATATTACCGAACTAGTGTTTTAGACGTCACATTTTCCTCCTAGTCGCCATTCTATAACCATCTTTCCCGGGACCAACAGTTGCCTAAATGTTGACCCAAGGTAGCAACTTTCCAAATTTTATCAAAATCCTTCAAAAATATATCCTGTGATTGGCGTCAGACAGATAGACAGACCAAACACCAAATTTAAAAGTTCGAAGACTGCATTAAATTTTTTTTTTAAATATGGAACAAAGAAGACCCAGTTCCAGTCTTATTATAGATATACCTAACAATATTTTATCTATGTATGGCATTCCGTCTAGTCTGAATGATATATCAAGCCTAAATTAATGCTAATCCTGACCGATAGTACGCGGACGCATTCATTTGATGCATGCTCTGAAAGCAACGCTCAGATACCATTTAACAATACACTAAAGGCGAAATTGGGTCTTATTCTATGTTGAATAAGGTGTATCAATGTCTCAAAACGTATGCTTGCGCACTTCCCTGCTGCCGCTCGAGCTACATTGGTCAAACATTTATTTAAGAACAATTAAATCAGGCAGTACCTAGTATAAGAGGGACGATAGGCAGGGGACTCTGTTTTAAACTTGTTTGATTTCATATATTTAAGCGAATAATACACATTGAAATAAAACTTATTTTAAGGATTTTATCGCGTTTATTTTCATTCGTTTTTTGGGGTTACCCAGTTCAAACTTTGACACTAGGACGTCAAACACCTCAGTCCTCCCGTGACCATGGCTGCTGTAAAGCAGCCGAAACGTCGGCAACGTGTAAACCGAAAATAAACGCGATTAAATCCTTAAAAAAACTTTTATTTCAATTTATAACTATATGTCACATCTGATGAATCACATAAATTAGGAGCTTAATCTGAACATGATCATAAAGGAATATTAACTCATGTTTACCTTTAGCTGTTCCGGCGCAGATTCCTTCTTCAGCTGCAGTAGCTTTCTGGCGAACCGCATAACGGCTCTCCTCTTCCGCCCCTGGCCGGAGTTCGATATAGACTTGACCTTCCTCAGCATTCGGCGTCCGTAGAAAAGCATTTTGTCCCGTTTGCGGAACCGTTTCGCTGGCTCCCCCGTGTTACCTAGCCCCCCAGTGACGCCTGATAACTCTGCGAAAAACGGGAATTGGGTTTAATTACTGGTAGGTACGCTATTCACGATCAGTGGCGTATTTATTCTTTGGTCATGTGGGTCGTGGGCCATGGGCCGGGACGGCGGGCTGCGCGCTCAGCTTTGAGCATCATTCGTTAATTTATGGGGTGGCAAACCGTATAGGTCCATGACGCCAGCCCCAGGACGCCAAATCTTAAAATACGGTACTGTACACGATACAATAGTGTGTAAACATATTCGATGGTTAATTGATAAAATATACATTAAATCAATGACGATAAAGATCGTCGAATATGGATGGAATGTGATAGCTTTTTTTTTTTTTTAAATCTTTATTTAAGGAGCTTCGTCAGTTTTGACGATGCCGCTCCGTAGACACATATTACTTTATACATACCGAGCTTAATTAATCAAAAATTGAACAATATAGTTTGTATAGTGCTTTGGCTGCATCAGACATTGGAGCTGCCAGAGCACTATTACATGCACCAACATTGTGTAATGTGATAGCTTTGATCGTCATGTTATGATTCCCACACACGGAACCGAGACGGCCATGCAGCGTCCAGCAGGCCTAGACGAAAATGGCCCAACAATGTGGGCACCTTCAAAAAAGATTCCTGGTATTTCATGGCCTATTGTAGTTTCATAGGGAGAGGAAAGAATGATAGGATAGGCATATGACCAACAGTAGGACAAAAATGAATGGCCTCAGTTAACATCTATGGGAACTTTATGGAGAAGTGGGTCCATTACAAGATAAAGATGTACATGCTTAATAAAGTGTATCATACCTTTCGTCTTCCATCGCCTGTAATAGTAGAAGAATACGACCACCAAGGATACGAGAAGACATCCGCAAAAGGACCACAACAACTGTAAACAAAATAAAGCTAGTGATAATTCGACACAACCTATGTGATTGCTTATGACATCAATCACTTATTATTGGACAGAGTACATACATCATTAAACGTTGGAGATCGCTTCATAATATATAAATGACAATATAAATAAGTAAGTAGCAAACATAATAATAGCCCTTTTTAAAAAGATCCGTTACATTTTTGAGCAGTAAATTGTTATGGGTATATGAGAACAATATAGGAATGGCTAGACAGACTTTAGCAGCTGGTAAAAAAGTACTAACTTACACAACAAAATATTTTTTCTTAAAATCGACATATCGAAATTCTGAATTCGCATAATGATTTCAAGTGCTCTAAATAATCGCAGGTTCAAAGGTTAGTATACACTTTCTGAATCATACTCTCTATAAGATTTATACTTAAAAGTAGGTATAATAACGACTCTTTGTTCACTGAAACAATATAGAAATAAAACATTCGCGCATACCGCGCCGTCGCTTTACGTTTCCACGTCCACGAAAATAATTAATAAAATCTAAAACGTTTGACCTTGTAATCGCAGATAATATTAACAAATTGGCAAACAAATATTTGCCAAAATACCGTTAGATATCCACTAGACTGATCTTGAGATGAAATATAAAAATAGAAACTTGTTCTATCAGTATAAAATCAATTTTGAAACCCTGACATTTACTAGATGAGATTCGCATAAGAAATTCTAAAATATAAAACAGTCCGGAATTTATCCGGGCACCATCAATGTAGGCACCTACAAACAGGCAACAATTTTACATTCTCATCTCATCTCCACTCTACAACCAGACGAAACGCGACCTCAACTGGAAAGATCCGGCTAGAAAAACAGTGAGCTTATCTTTATAACAGTATATTTTGCCAACTCGTTTGGCAATTTATCTCTAATCTGAGGAATAAATAGACCAGTGTCCAAATACGCTTTAAAACTCACAGACCTTATCTGTATCACGTATTTGAAATGAAAAAACCATCCATGGCAACAGAGCGCTTTGGACATGACTTGTAGTTTTTATGATCTATCGTAACCCTTACAATTATACACAATGAGTATGGATTAAATGTCCTTTGTATCGAGTATTGCAATTATAGAATCGAACGGTGTTATAAGGCGTGCAATCACAATAATAGATACCTAAGTCACTACATTTGTAATGGGATATCTATATCCGCGCCTTCATTCGTGTGCACTTCAGTGTTTTAAGTAGGTATCCCAGAGGAATCATTCTATTTCACGGGATAAATTATATCGTATACCTACATTGAAAAGCTATATCGCCACGTCAAGTATTTAGTAAAACTTCGCCCAGTACATTTTGTGATATAACTGTTCGAACTTCCCTGTGGAGATCTTACATAATTCTAGACAGACTAAAATGAAATATATTCTCAGCGCAGAACCGGGCAGGAAAGTAATAAAACATATTTGAATAAACGAGACCGTAATAGCTTTATTTATCTTAGAAAACAATGAAAGACCATCGCGTCGGACGTACGCATTGAAAATAAGGAGTGTATGTTCAAACCCCGGCTCGCACATTTGTCATTTCATGTGCGAATCTCATTTCAAAGTGTATACTACCTATCAAATTGTTGTAATTGATTCATTCGGTCGTTTGTAGCCCAGCCGCCCTGAGGATGCCTCGTTTAAAAGCGAAACATGTGTCGAATACTTTTTTAGATTCGCTTCGTTTCGCGGGAAATTGCATACTATTTGAGGTCCCGACACTCGAGACAGACAGTTTCTCGACTAACATCTTAGAGGAGTTCGGTGTTGCTGGATTCTTTAATTATCGATCGCCTTGTTTGGTTTGGCATGTTGACAAGCCGAGGGTCAGTGGTGGGTTCCTCTTCCCCCATTTGTTTATCAAATTATTTCCAACGCTAGACTATAGTTTAATAGAACGATACGAACGACATAGATAAAGCGTGTTTGTGACGTGATGTTAAACGAGTTTGCGCGTCACAGCTGACCGGGTGACATAACTCAGTAAACAATGAACATCCGGCAATCTTTAAGGGAGAAAAATAATATATTAGGTCAACCCTGACGGCCTGATTCGCACAGCTGGTAGTAGTACCCTGCTTTCTGTGCCGAAGGTGCCGGATTCGAATCCTGGTAGGGACAAGCTTTATGTGATGACCACGAATGTTTGTACCCGAGTCTGTCTATATAAGTATTATATACTGAGTTCGCGTACTCAGTCCATCGTACAGTATCTACAAGCGTTACTTAGTGTGGGACCTAGTGTTGGTGAGTTAGTCTAGTGGTAAAAAAAATACGAACGAAAGAAGTTGGGAAAGGCCTTTGCCTAACTATACATATGTGGGAAACTATTCAAATGGCTGCGAATTATTAAATAAGGTAATTATATTTCTACTTAAAAATATTAATCAAATAATACTTGATCTCGTTGTGCACCCAACTGCGCTGTTAAAATGACACACACGCACGCCACGAAAAACACCATAGTTGGTTTCAACAAATGCTACGACAATAAATAAATAATCAAATAACAATTCTAATTTCAAAATAAACACGGCCACATCACGAATTTGAATAAACTCTAGCTTACTTCTGTCCACCACGGAAATTAAAAATAAAATAATTAATGGTAACACGACATTGTCACGAATAAATTATTCCGTATAAAAAACCGCACGTCTGTCACTTTGAGCATAAAATAAACATTTAACCGTCGGGTTAGTAAACAAGCTAGGTTAGGCTAACTTTTCATTTTCTGTCGCAACCGACCGCGCCGCGCGCCTCCTTCGCGTTTGGTCGCGTATTGCAAAACACAGAACCACCTAATAGCCATTCATGTGTCCGTTCGTCGGTCCACTGGCATCGTATAGCGATAACACATATATTTATCGCATTTTTTACGCAAAATATTTTAAGTGTATTGTTTTATGTACCTTTTTAAATAATCTATGAGACAATAAACTATTGTCTACTACTGTGTTTTTGAGACAGTGCCTATACAAAAATAATTAAGTTTTAAAAATATCAAGTTGTCCCAGTAAGCAAGTTTTAATGATGTGACACAAAATAAGAACGAATGAAATAATAAATATAATAAAATTATGATATTGCATTATATTCTAGCTGTCATAAGATCGATTGAATAGATATAAAATTGATTTATCTCAGCACAACTTGGTAAACACATAACAGTCCTTTGTTCAGTCAGGTCACAGTTTGAACCCTGTGGATGATTCATACAAGAGACAAAAGAGGCAGTCGGTCAGTCAATTTAATCATGCTAAATTAAATTCGTTTATTTGTATATCGTAGGGTACGTCGAAAAGTAAAATGTAAAATATAAAAATGATCAGATGGAAAAATATGACCTCGGCAAAATAGTCTTTAAAACCAATAAAAAACATACTGAATTTGAACACTATTATGATAAGTGCTCAAAATCAGTATTTTTTAATGCACAGTTTTTCTCCATACTTACTTTAGGACCCAACCTAATGACAATTGACCCTGTTAGGGGTCATTTGGGAAATCACAAAATAATTGTTAAATTAATTCGTATATAAAAATACTCTTTTAACAAAGCTTTGTTATAATTGATATAATTATTTTTGGCCATAAATGTAATATCTGTCATCTGCATGTGGACAGGTTGTATTATTTATGAAAAAATAGGTACCACAATCAAGGCCACAGGCAGGGGGGGGGGGGAAGTTGGGGGTTCTAACTCCCTCCTTAAATGCTTTAGATGACCCACCATGTTATACATAGGTATAATACATATGATCGCTTAAATATAAATATTTATAATGTTAAAGTGTAGCGTGTGTGCGCCTCGCATGGCAACACACTGGAGCTTACTTTTATATTTTATTTTGTAAAAATAATGATTTTCAAAAAAAAGACAAGCCCGCTGAGTTTCTTGCCGGATCTTCTCAGTTGAGGTCGCGTTCCGATCCGGTTGTAGAATTAAGAAAAAAAAACGTAATGACAATTTGTAAGTGCCCCCGTAGGCCTATACGAAATAAATGATTTGACTTTGACTATAATGTCTCTGGTCCAGAGCTCAACCCCCCTCCCCCAAAGTGAATTCCTAGCTATGGCCTTGACTACAATGTCTACATGTTATGCATACTTACTTAGAATATGTAGTTCGTGCAGTCATATAGGTATGATAATTACTTACACAAATAATATAATCTGATTTCAAATCACAATATCAATGTTACATCCATTTCCTATCACTGAATTAATGATGATATCACCATTATCATGATTATTGCGATTCATTAAATATGATCAGATTGGTCATACATGCAGTTAAGTGCTAAGGTGACTAGAGCACACAGCTATGGGGATTATGTTTGATCTCTGATGATCCATAACACTTATTTTAATACACCACTGGGCCAACTGTTTACAAAAGAACATCTCTCTATGATCTTAATACGCCTCTCCACATTATTTATTGTAACTAGTTCAGTACTAAGAATAGATTTGTCTAAGTAAATGTTAGTTATGTTTCTTTTGTAAAGAATTTACAAGGACCTTGCTAGGAAAATATTTAAGTCCATAGCTCATCATATTACTAGATTATCGAAAAAAATTACACAAATAAGCAGATAGCTTAAGACAGCAATACAAGCATTACTCTCACAAAAGCAAACTAGTACCTTGAACTTGTGTGTTGCTCATGTGTGTATTTAAGAGATAAAAAGTCAAGTCAATTATATGGTATGCTAGGTAATTGCAAGAATTCGATTCAAATATGTGAGTGGGATGCCAGATATGTATCATTTCATTAACACTCTATTTGTCTCTCACATGCTTTTTACTGGCATGTGTATTGCATGCCATAAACATTTGGGCCCAAATGTCCCATCACTGTTGCACTGTTACTAAGTATTAAGTAAGTCAGTAAGTATACTATATACGCCACTTAGTGGCGACATTTCCAATGTCACCACTAAGATTAGACCTTGGGCAAATCGCAGGGAAGAGCTTAATTTCACCTAAGTCCCTAACTGGCTATATTTTGATTTAAAAACATCATAATATATACATAGGTAGATATATTCTTTGTTTATCATTTTAGCACAAATTCATGAAATAAATTTTGCATAAGAACTAACATATGTTTCAAGTACAGGTGATTATTATTATTTTTGATTACGATATCAAGTACTTGTAATCCAAAATCTATTCATTCAAGACGAATAGCATTGAGTTCAAGGCAACCGCTATTATTAAAGCTTAGCAACCTTGTTGAAATTTTACATTAAATATTATAGGTACTAGAAATTGGAAATACATTAATTCACATGAATAGAAAAAGAAAAGGATTTTTGTTAAGTTACGAACTCAAAAAATCAATAGGTACTCACTTGATTGTCTTGAAAATTATTTGACCATTCCGACGTCCATGTTTTCATAGCAAACATATTCGATTTATCGTTTATATTATTCAGTAATCCCACTACGTCCATTTTTCTTTATTCGTCCACTACCCGCTACACTATAATATCGTTTTCGAGAAAACCATTTCAATTCGTTGAAATAATCAGCTGTTTGACAAATAACAAGAAGTCAAGAGGGGAAGTGAGTGCGGGGTTCCCAGCAGTGTCTCCAACTCTCTTTGTCAAAATTACGGTGTTGACTGGTCTCAAAATACGGTAGATGGTGGAAAATTACGGCAGACCCGTGTTTGCAGCTAAAATACCCATGCAGTGGGGATGCGTAACGAAAAAAAAAGGTCATTCCTCCAAACAGAATGACCTTTTTTTTTTTTTTTTTACGTTGCGCATCCCTGCTCTTCCAAACTGAAGCAACAGAATGACCTTTTTTTTTTTACGTTGCGCATTCCAAACAGAAGCAGCAGAATGACCTTTTTTTTTTTTTACGTTACGCATATCCCAATGCAATATTGCAGTAATATTTTGCTAAATCAAGTGTTCATTATAGAAATATGGACACGGACGAAATTACGGTAGAATGTGTCACCGTAATAACATGTCTACGGTAGGTGGTAGATCTACAAAAATTACGGTAGATTTACCGTAATTACGGCATGGTTGGAGACACTGGTTCCCAGCGAAGGCCATCTACATAACAAATAATATTAGGCTGGATATACACCATCCGATCCGACCCTAATTATTACAAACAATCGGACGTCTTAAATTATTTTTTATTAATTAGGACGTCCGATTGCCCTGATGTCAATGTTCCTGAACATAACCAAAACCAACAAACTATTGCATGGATACACACTGTATGTGCTTGGATCACTGACCTCATATATACAATATATAAAGGTCAGTGGCTTGGATATTACATTGGCACCGACCGCGCCGTTCACAATGTCAATCCGCTTCACTGGATCATGATTCAAAGGCCGGAGATTGGGTCTATGGGGTTGTTCTGGCAGTCTTAGATTATACACCAACAAAATCCAGATTTGTATTGTGAACCGTATGAACATTATTTCTTCCTCTTTCTTTTATGTTGGGAATCAGCTACAAAGTAGTGTCATTTTTCCCAGTGTCAGGTAACATCTTTCTTCGATATTTTATACCCCTCATGATTATAGTGATTTTGATGACGATGATGATCATGAAATTAATCCCATATCGTATTTTTATTCTTTTCTTATTTTTTTAGGACGGCAATAGGCTACAAAATAGTGCTCTTTTTACCACTATCGTGTCAAACATTTTCAGCGTTATACATATAAGGTAACCCTAATAACAATTTTAATGAAGATAAAATAAATTCCCTATTACTAAAGCTTTGGATACTTTACAAAAAAAAAAATACCAGACATCTTAGGAGAGCCCGAAAAGTCAAGCAATACTATTTTATACTAATTTCCTTTACTTGTGCACGTTTATGAACACACAATGGTTAATATCCCACTTATACACACTTATAATTAATCGATATTATTAATCTTTGGCTTTTGGATAAAACTTAAGCAATTGTATCATTTTGGAGAAAAGTAACTTCAAATCTGGGTAGAAATAAATAATCACATCTGGCAACACTGGCTCATCCCTAGCTAGGCTTTACTTCAGTCAGTGTTACAACCCTACTGTTTTAACAGTAGATTTGCTGTTTTCACATTGATGCCCCTGTTTTCTGTTTCATTTCTATTTTTTACTGTTTGTCAATTAGCGTTCAGGGCCATCTATTACACTATGCAAATATTTTTTGATAACCACTATGTAATAAAACGCAATGACACTAGGTGGCAGTATCTACTCTTGGCGGGATTCAAGGGGATTTTAAAAAGAAAAATGAGTCTGAAAATACTGAAGATGAGGCAATAGAGGATGAAAGTGGAAAATAATTTTACTTTGATTTTTGTTTTTTATTATGTTGTGATCAATATTATGATATAAAAATGTATGTGAGTCCTGGTAACTAATAAAAGTAGGTGATTGTTTTAATTATATGAGGAAAGTATGAAATCTGCCTTTTTTTACTTTACCTACTGTTTTCTCCTGTTTTTTTATTGGTGAGCTGTTGTTTTTTAGTTTCATGGGGTTGGCAACACTGCCTCACTTCATAAATTAATTAAAGTACATCGTCGGCGTGCGGGCGTTAGCTGCGGTAGTCGGAAGTAGAAACTCTAGAAGATAAGAATATTTCGCTTTGTGCGAATAAACGTTTTTTTCGTCGTTTAATCCACATTTTATATTTATAATCAACCGTAAGTTGTACCCCATTGCTATATTTTATCGAGTGTAAGTTAAGTTTTGATGTGACAAAATGGCGTCGGTTGCACTGTTAACACGCTGTATTTAATTTTCCAGATGTCTCGCTACCGAGAATGGGATCTTTCGTGTAAGGTTTACGTGGGAAATCTGGGTACAAATGCGTCGAAATATGAAATTGAAAAAGTGTTCTCTAAATACGGAAACATAAGGAACGTGTGGGTAGCAAGAAATCCGCCTGGATTCGCATTTGTGGAGTACGAAGACCCGCGTGATGCTGAAGACTCCGTGCGGGGATTAGATGGAACGTAAGTAACACAATCTTTTTGAATCACACGAGCGACACTGGTTTGTAGATGCTGTGTATCGATTGGTTACTTATTTCGTTTCGACACAGTGGCCGCCATTTTGGTGTTACTTGACCCATATTTTATCTATAATGCTGAGCTAGCAATTTGTACAAATTGTACGTTAGGTATCTAGATAGGAATAAGTACGTGCATGATACATTTAAAGCTAGGTCCACACGGTAACGACTTGGTGCTGTGCTACATGTCTGTGCAGACCAAGTTGCCGTACTGACATCATATCGTCGCGGACTTCAAACTCGATGTCCTAGTCAGTGTCATGTGGACCACCTGTAACATTCTTTTTTCACAGATCTAGGACCATAATTCAACAATAGAGACTGTTATGTGTTGGATACTTATTACATAACACCTTTTCATTTATCTAAATTTCATTATCATTTAGTTAGCAGTTACCTACATTTGCCAATCATTACGGTCATTTTAGGAATTTCTAGGTATAGGTCACACAACAATAATAAATCTTCTCTACAAGTAATTATTATGCATGTAGGTTCTACTACTAGGTAGGTATACTCAAACTTTTTATGTACTTGAACCATAAATATTGTACCATGTTACTATCAAAACTTGAATGTGTAATTAGTATGTGCACACTCCTTAGATCCGTTTCATCCTCAATGTGAAACGCTTGAGTCATAAGTGTGCCAGAGCATGACACCTCCACACCAAGACTGATATGTGATGTTCACCATGGACACCACTTGCCTTGGAGTGGGGAACATTTATTTTGATGAGAAGGAATTTTTTCCTTAATTAATTGTGTTAAAGTAAAGTCATACTTGGTTGTATGTAGGTAACATACAATAAAATATAAGTTTCTTAATTAAATTAGAACAATAGCTCTACCTCACAGGCCTATTATAGCAGTCAATATTAAGGCATGGTGTTAATCCATGCATGCATTTAAATCTGCAAACCCACCAAAATCCACCTGCATAACTCCAACCCACGCGGGTGAATCTTAATATTGTTATTCTAGATCGATGATCATCGAACTTCACGCTGAGTTGTATTCATATAACACCCATTTTGTTTTTCTGTTTATAGCCGATGCTGTGGCACTCGAATTCGTGTTGAGATGTCAAATGGCCGTACTCGACGAGAACGCAGGTACTCTAGGTGTATAAAGATACTTTACATATCTTTTTACCACCTTTTATTTTTTATATTACAAGCCTGTCCTGTTTTATATGATTGTTTGCATTATATGTATGAACAAATAATATTCAGTTGATGGATGTGTTTTACTCTGTAATTTATCTAACTCTCATATATTACATGGTAGGTTTCATAGTATGTTAATGTTTATATATATTTTTATAAATGTGTGAATTACATGAGATTTTCTGAGGGAGAGAGGATGGCAAACTATTTGCAGTAATAATAATGATATATGAACTACTGTATACCACATTCACATTACGAGAATGTTAAAAATATTCCACCTGCATTAAATTAACAATGATCAAAATGGATTGCATACTTCAAAGGTGTATTTTTTTTAATCTTAAAAGTCAAAAACTTGTTAAGTGACTTGATATGAAGTTATTAAATGTGGTGGGTGTTGGAACGTTTGCAGGTCCATTTTATCAACCAACCACCAACACACCAACGACCTCACCACATCTCTTCACCACAACTACGGCTCGTTAACCAATATGACATCCGCGAACGCCGCTCGCAACAACATCCCGCTCAACTTCTGCGATCGGCTCTCCAAACTTCTGCGCGCAGCCGAAGTCTCCACCGGCGTCCCCATAACTTACCTCCTGACCGCAATCACCTAGTCCTAAACCGCCTGAAAACCTGGACATGAACAGTACGCATATCGAGAGTCACACTGTATAGGAACCTGCAAACATCCTGAATGTCATTGCAACTCCTTTTGACTCTACGACTGCACACACTCGTCGACACCGTGGCACCGAGCTAGAAATACGACCGATCGACTCTCCCCGTGTTACCGCAATCTTTCTCGAAACTTCCGATCAATGCCGTCACCGTTCTACGGAAGATCACATAGAAACTCTCCGGTAATATCCCTTCGGCCTCACAGCAGCCCCACAACGGTCGCCCGCCTCAGGCTCAACATGTCTCGGTACTTTTTGAATCCTATATTAGAACCTTACCTTGTCTTTACTATATTTAGAATTAGTGGAAGTCGTGTTGGCGTTTGAGGTGTAATTAGGGATTTGAGTAATGTAGAAAATGTAAGGATTGGATCAGACCAATTTATATGTATATAAAAACAGCGCGGTATATTTACAACGACACTGAAGGGCAATTGTGGGATGTCTCTAAGTTCTTACTACCTCTGTTGTAGTGGCGCTGTGGTATGTACGAACCATAGAGATGTTATAGCACAAAGTTCAGAGGCAGAAGTGAGATTATTAAAAGTGGACCATAACTGTAATAAATAACGTCTAATTATTTTCATACAATTAGATAGACGTACGAAGGCGACTGAAATATATGAGAACATTCGGTTTGCGGTTTTCCTTCTTTCGTACTCTTGAGAAGTCTGCGCTTTTCCTGTCACTGAACTACTGTTATATCTATCTCTATGGCACCGGTCTGTAACTTGGCTAATAATATGCCTACATCAGCAGGTCGAGGAGTCGCAGCCCCCGGCGCCGGTCCTACTCGCGCGGCCGGTCGGGGTCGCCGCGCCGCTCGCCGTCTGTCCGTCGCCGCTCGCCGTCCGTGCGCCGCTCCCGGTCTCGCGACCGCCGCAGCCGGTCCGACAGCAAGAGCAGGTAAAACATGTAAGTTCATATTTGTATTTTTTTTTTTTTTTTTTTTTTGCTTTTTTATGGTGTGTACTACATTCTTAAAATCAGGGAAAATCTGACGAATCTTCTATGCAAGTTAATTTACAGAATCTATTTTAGTGAATGTGTTGCTGTTATTATTTTATTACTACGGCAAATTCTAGTTGTGTATGAAATAATTGGTCAATTGTTTCAGGAACTAAAACGCCACAGCATTGAAGGATAATGAAATTGGACAAATATGTGTAATTATAAGTTTAGTAAGTTATGTGAAGTGTTGCGAGTTAGCGTGTATGAGTATACTAAGTTTAAAAAATATATCTTAATTTTTCCATTGCATACTTTGATAAAAGCAGCTTCATTTCGCCAATAAGGCACATTTTGCTGTAAGGTTGTATATTTTCCTATAAGATACCTTACATAGTTGTATTATTATGAATAAAATATCATTACTAAATAGTTGCAAACAAATATTTTTAAGATGACAAAATAAATGTGGAATTATAAAATAAGTTTCTTTATTAAAAATATGTATAAAAATATACTTAAATGACACTTAAAATTTTTAAATTTAACTATAACACACTATAATACATATTGTGTAATTAATACAGGCACTTAATTTTGATATATAAAGAATGTAGATAACTTCTAACTTGAATAAGGAACCTCACCATTTTGGAATACAATAAGCTAGAAAATTGATCTTATAACAACATTTAACACAACACCTATTGTTTATTCTTAAAACTCACTGGCCTCTGTTTTCTATTAGAGAAAAAGTCAAAATACACGTATGTGCCGAACACAACCAGCAATGTACCTATAACATGGTAAACAGTCAGATTATTCTTAAAAATGACTGAGGAGATCAGTAAGGACGCGAATTTCCTCAAGGTCAACATGAAAGTGACTGTGACAGATGTCTCTCGAGTCGCCAGTTCGTGGACGGAATGCGTGCAATAGAACTGGGCGATGATGTTCAGCGTGATCAGGATCCAACTGTCCCAGGAGAGATCTAAAGACGTGTCGCGCAACTGAGGGTAGATGCTTATGAATAGCGGCAGAGGAATTGCGTGGGTGTAGAAGAGCATCTGGAATATTAACATTACAACTCTTTAGGGCGATTCAGAAAGGGGATATACGTTTGAACATTATGTGAAGTCAGGAGTTTTCACAAAGACCCAATTGTTTTTTGTTTAATTTATACATGTATATGGAACTGCTAAAGAAAGACTCTAATTAATTTGAACTTGTTCAATCGTTTTAGTCTACATGTTATCTGCCCCATCTGCAGGTGGTCTGTCACGCAAGGCGGATAATAAGCGGGCTAAAAACGACTTGCTATAGCAAACTGAAATGCAGAGGAAGATACTATACTTCGGGCGAATAAAATAAGTCGACACAAAACTAATTTCGATATTGGACTTATATGATAAAAGGTCAGTTTATTTTCACATAGAATTTGCTGGATACCTTTCGTTAAGCTGTAATAATGTGGAAGCTGTGATGCTTATATTTTACCCCTCCAAATTCATCAATCATTTGGTCGGTATACGTGATGATAAACATGTTTCCATACAACTGATTCATTGATTAACCCAGTTGTTGCCAAGAACATTTGTGTAAATTCAGATTGTATTCAATCCAATCCAAAAGTATGAACAGAGGTAGATATAGTGTCAAGGTCCATATTTACAAAAAAAAAATGTAATTAGGTAAATACATCACGCATGCTATCTACTTACCAATTATTATGAGCCTATCACAAACTTATCAACAGTTCATAAGTTAAATACCCATTACTCTCAAAATATTTGTATCTTACCTCATTGGGATGTTTGCCATATCTAGAGTACAGCTTCTCCTGTTGTATCCCGGTAAACGCACCAGTTATCAATGTGGTTATCAGTATGGTAACCCCTATGCTCCAGTAGATGAAGGTGCCCTTGTTCTCATCATCAGTAGGGGCTCCTCCGTACATGGCTAGGGCTACGCCAATACTTATCAGTATTGAACCGAGAGCATTCTGCAGTCTTGGTCTTTGTTTCTTGACATAGCAGTATACCAGCATGCTGGCAGGCGACGAAGCCGACCTGGAACATAAGGTTGAAGCTTTAAAAGTTCTAGTTTTGCATTTAACTAATAGCAAAGCAAAAATTCCATGGTAGGTTACATAGTACTACTGCTATATGGGGTTATTACATTATTTTAACTAAGAATTACTTAGAAAACTAAATGGATCCCCATAGTTTGTGGTGTCCAATATTGTTGTCTGAGGTAAGTACTTGATTTTAATACTAAAACTAATTTTATGATTATAAAGCAAGTCTTAATAATTTCCCACAGAGCCCAGGAGGTTTTAATTCAAAATTTATAATTACCGTATAATCATGTGCAAGGTGGAAGGCACATGCAATGCATATACATAATTATTTGCTACCGTCGTTACGAAAAATAGAGCAACTAGGAAAACATACTGCTTAAGAGGTATCTTTGGGCCTACCTGAAAATGTTTAAGGATTTATGAGAAATGTTTAGGAATGACATCTGGGGCTTGGTGTTTTGTTACATTTAAAACTTCATACTCAGTAGGATGAACAATAAAATTATAATGATGACCAAACAGTAAGAACCTACTAAAAAGGCATCTAAGAATAAATTATGAAATAAGTAATTTCTACATACTTATTTAGCGTATTTAAAATGTGAGTAGATACTTATGTACCTACTCTAAAAAATATTAATACTCATATAAAGCCGGTTTTCATATTTTATTCACTTTTCCTTAACAATTGTATCTTTAGCTAATTGACGTCATGTTATGTTTCATGAAATGACTCACCGCGCCAAATTTTGCCGTAACTACGAACCCCTGCAAACTTATAAAGAAAAACTGGAGAAACGTCACTAAATTAGCACTACTGGGCATCCTTGCCATGAGAATTTCCATTAGGAAAGCGCTTGAGCAACATCCCACAAAAACATTAATCGTAGTCTTCGATAAACCCATGATTAAAATGTTTTTAATATAATTGTTTGCACTTTTCAATTCCCTGAAGTTGGCTTATTAAACACAAAGAAAACTTAAGTTATAACAAAATATTCGAAAATAATTCAAACTTCGAACGGCGCCCGCGCAACGTCGCCGGCAGAGTCCTAATCACTCACAGGCAGGTTCAGGTGGGCATAGATTATGTGGCAAGTACAGAAAATATACAAATGGTAATGTCAATCAAATTTGACACTTGGTACCTTGTCATTTCTAAGTAAGTTTTTTTTTCAGTTGTAGGCAACGAATACATAAAAACATAAGGACATTTTGTTTCTGTATCGATTTTGGTTTTGAAGATATTGAGAAAACTTTCATTCCTGCACTTTACAATCCACTATCAGTTGACTGAACAGGTATAAGTAGTCGAAGGACAAGGTCTGGATTTGAGTCGTGGAGTAAGGGAAATGGCCAGCACTCTTGCTTGATGCGTCCAAATAACCGTTTGTAGGTAGGTACCTAATGGCGAACTGCTCAAACAACTCGTATAGCTACTCGCAAACCACTCGCGCCAGTAAATGCCGGTACCAAAGTATCCGAGGCAGTTGTCGGAGCGCCGCGCCGCGTCAGGCCGCCTTCTAATAATTTATTATTACTCGCTCACATCGCACGCTCGCTCGCAAGTCCGTCTCGCCGCGCCGAGCAGTGTGGACGTCTCGTGTTTTGGCGCCAAAATGGTCGCTACAACTCGATTTCACACAACGAATACTTAAAATATTGTCATATTGAATCGTTCTATAACTGATATTTTCTTAACTTAATTCAAAATTCGACAGATTGCCCAGTGTATTGTGTGACAGTGCTATTAGTGGTGATTGTTATCTGTTTCTTGCTATGCCTTTCCGATGCACAATGCGGACGGTTCTGATTTTTATAATTTCCCAGAGAGTGTAGAAGTGTATTCTTGGGAAAATGTTAACAGGATTAATTGTGTTTTGTGTTCTTTTATTACACAACATATTCCCTTCTGGTAAGTTGGATTCACCTAATTCGCGAATACGTAGACTACTGTAAAACTACCTTCAAAAATAATTATTAAGAAGGTATTAGAATAGATCCAGAAACTACGAGATTTCCTTTATTTTTAATGCTGTATTTATAAGAGCACACGAGTAAGAAAGACTAAGAATACACAAAAAGAAAGTACATAGACATCTAAGAGGTCGCTAAAGCCAGAAGTTGACATCGTTACGAGACCTTTCAAAACTTGTACTATAGAATGGTAATAAGGTTGAACTAAAGCAAGTTTTAGTAATAAGATAGATAGGAACAACATTAGCCTATCGACTATTCAGCAAACAAACTGCGAAAGACTATGCCAAGTATCGTGAAGGGACGTCATAAATATTGAAATAGACAACGGTGAAGTGTTTTGGCAATTCGTTTAAGACCTTGTGTCTCACCAACTAAAGCATTCTTTACACTAAAAAGATTTTTAGCCTCTTCTAAAGGACTTAGAAGCCATTTCAGGATAGCTTCCTAATTAGAATCTCATTAGTTCAGTTGACTAACGTAGGAGGATGTAACGCAAACCTAATCAAGAAGGTGTAATTACATTTAGGTATCTTTGTTATTATCGGTTCGAATCACCGGTTGAGTTCTCACGTGTCCGTAAAATTTGCTGTAGGTATATAATTTTAAACTATCTAATGGAAATGCCACACTATGGTGTAGGTAGGTACTTACTCACTACCTCCCTATAGGTACATGGATAGTAAGGATGATCTCACTCAAACTTTTAAATGCAAGTAACGGCCCTAAGATTATGTCAGATCAGCTGATGGCCATTTCCTTCAGTAAATATTGCACGTACAGTACGAATCTGTTATAGCAACTGCGCTATTTTTATCAACAAGATGAGTGAACTCTGATGTGTTTCTGGCAATCGATACCTAGACAAACAACGGTACCTATTTGCGGCTCACGTGTGCAGACAGACTGTCTGATCATTATGTTTTATATTGCCAAATGCATCTTTTGATGTGATTTGGCCCGCCACACGCAACCACTGTTACTCCTATATGCCAGGATTTACAGCAGAGTACAGCGTAGTTTTAAAATCGGCTAAGTAGTCTATGGGCCAAAGAAATAAAAAAGGATTTGGAAGAAAGTTAGTCACTTCCCTCGATTGCAAAGTTGGGAACACAAAGAACTCGCAAATATATCAATCACGCCCCTCCCTATTTTTGCGTACCTTGTTATAAATAGGTGGACACCCTAACTTGAATAAGGAACTATTTAAAATGAACTGAAATACAAATCGTTAATACTTAAAGCAAATCCATTTCGCTATTCGCTATACGTCTTATGCTTCACTTAGAGCAAAGATGTGAAATTTACGAATTTAATTAACAGTCTACAAGGTAGGTATACTTAATGTCACAAGTTGTAGTATGGAGTCCCTCGTTAAAAATCCTCAGTTGACATATTATTTCATGAGAGGAGGATACTGTCAGTTCTTGCAAGTCATTGACCTCGACAGAAATTAAGCATCCCGACCATGAACCTACATCCTAACCACCTCTTGACGTTTTGTACTTTTCATTCAATTGACACCTTTTATGCGACGGGTCAAATACGTTCCATGATTTGTTTAATGGACGATATGATAGAATTTGAAGGCCATTAAACAGCACGAATGATAAAAACAAAAAACGAATACAGATATTTAAAAAAGTTAAATAAAAATACTGGTGCACAAGGTTTTTACCAAAAACTTTGAAAAAAAAAAAAGTATTTTGAAGAAGGAATAAACCGTTGGTACCTAATAATAATACGTATAATTTGTAAACCGCCCAACTACACGGCAAAAAGGCTAAAAAGTGCATTAAGTGATCATCTAGGTACATTCTAATTCTATTTACTTGCTCCATTGTCTTGGCTTTAACATTTTCAGTACAGAACAGTTTTTGCAGTCGATATTTTTACCACACAAAATATCCGATGTTAGGATGAACATTAGAACGCTTGCATTAATGAGATTCAAATACTTTTCTATTACTATTATTTCTATTTTGATTTTTTGGGGTCGAGTCACCTTCATCCGTAGGAGAATTAAGTACCCTCTAGATACCCTACACGTGACCCTGGGTGGTAGGCTTCGGCCGTGGCTAGTCACCACCCACTGAACAAAGCCATGTCGCCAAGCGGCCTAGCCGTGTTCCGGCATGATGTTCGGTGTTGCCATTCATGGATGGCGGGTCAGATCAGTTGCGCTGCATGTGCCTAGTGAATGTAGCGTCTCTATCTACTGCCGCCTTCCTACCTAGGCAAGTATGCTCCATCGTAGATCTCATCGTCACTTACCGTCAGGTGAGATCGAGATCAAATACTTGCCTATAATGTATAAAAAAAAAAAACGTAAATACCTCAAGTATGAATAGTAATTAGAGCAAAACGCGATAATACTTGGCTACATTGTTGTCGTGTTTATTTGGCAAAGTCGCACTTGTGTTGATATACATGGCATGTTTAAGTCACATCTCCAAATAAAATTGGCGAATCTGCGTAAATTAGCGAATGTATTTACTATTGTAGCGACGGCGTGTAAACATGCACATAATTTCCTGTTCCAAGATAAATAAAGGAATTTGCTTTTTCGAGTGCCCATGATATTTTTGGCTCTTTCGTCAGCACTTGTAATGACATTCTTCAGACATTCATAGGGCAATTGTATGATGATTTGCATTGCATTGATGCTGTAAGCATTCTTATGCCACTGCTTCGATTGACGTAGCTCGCGAATATTCAAGATCAAAAATTGACTATAAGAGAAAATACAGTGAATGAGAAAGGGTTCCGCATTATTGGGCAACGCAAAGTACAGATAGTCAAATAAGGTTAAGGTGAGATCAAGCCTAAACGCCTATCATCCACTATAATAAAAAGCAATGTCACGGAAACCACCCACAGATTCAAAATCAGCATGCTTCCCATTTTCTGTCCGCCTTTGTCCATAGGCCTCTATCTAAAACACATGTAGTCTTTATTTGAAAATTTTCAAAAACCGATCACACCTCAAAACTATCTAGGTAGGTAGAAACAAGACGAGTCCTGTAACATGACTCCATGGTCATAGACCCATTGAGACTGTATCCGCTTGGCAAGTGTGCCAGGTCGGGCAGCGGTTGGCCCCATAGCAGGCGCACACACTGGCGCCCGCAGCGGATTTGATGGGAAATGACACATGAGAACTGGGTCCATTAAATCTTGCTCTAAATGTATAACAATACCCAGTCGAGTGATTTGTTTTGCATTAGTTCTTAATGACTTCTATCATCTCACAACAGATACCTAGTTGACTTCATTAACTTGTGGTAAATTTAAATTTCCATAACTATATTTTGTGACGTTAGTGAATTAATTAGTAGGTACCTAACACAGTAAGTTTGCAGTAAAAGAAGGATATTTGGCAAAGGAGACAAGGATACACTGAATATGAAGTATAGTAAAGAACTTTCCAGTGATTCCCCAAATACAAAAAAAAAATATTTTTAGGAATTCAATCAGCAATTGAAAATGCTCGTTTGGAACTCGTTTGATGACTACTCATCGCCTTGATGGAATCACGTCTAATACACAGCCAATGTCAATGACGATATTGTTTTCAAAGTTATATTTTTTCATTAACTCAATGACCTTTCGCAATGATCTAAATTTGTCTTTTTTTAAATAACCGCTCCGTTTGCTTGGCTATGTGACAGAAGGTGCGCATTATGTTGGGAATATGCTAAAGCCGGTAATAGCCACCGAAATTTTACTAGTTAGGTATACTATCATGACGGGGAAGATTCAAAGCATTTTTATTAAAGTCTCGAGATCTTGTCATAAATAACGACGTTGCTTAAATATAACGGAAGAGAGAAATTAGTATCGACTACAGAAAGTGTACGAATATATTTCAATACCAAGACTATTCTTGTATTTTTGGTAGCCAGTGCAATAGTTATATCTTAAGGGGGAAGCCCAAGGTCAGGGCGCGAAATACAAAATGTCAATGGTTTTGATTTTTTTACAAAAAATTTGCACTACTTAAGATGTAATTTAGTTTTTTGCGATATTAGCATTCTGCATTGGATGTCTCGGTGTATTAAGTTTGCTTAAAAAAATACCTAAAGCGATACAATACTCCAAAGCTAGTAAAAGTAGCGGTTTTTACAAACCTTGGAGTATTGTATCGCTTTAGGTATTTTTTTAAGCTAACTTAATACACCGAGACATCCAATGCAGAATGCTAATATCGCAAAAAAAAACTAAATTACATCGTAAAGATGTCCAAATTTTTCGTAAAAAAATAAAAACCATTGACATTTTGAATTTCGCGCCCTGACCTTGCGCTTCCCCCTTAAGATGAATATCGTGGTGAGCCACGTGCTCCGTATGTGCGCACGCAGTTGCACGACCTGTCTGCTGCATATGTCACACGTTTTACTCCTTTGCTTACCTACTAATGACAAATTGGCCCGCATCATTGAAAGGTCAAAGCATATCATCACACTACAATTGATTACCTACTCTAATGGTTCATTAATAATGTTTTTATTCGCCTATCTGAGAAGGTTATCAAGCTGACTTTGTCTGGAGAGTTTAAAAATAGATGCCAATAATATGTTATTCCCTGCTCAATCAACATTTGCAAACAGCAGTGGACAAGACGATTCAAATTATGGTCCCGCTGAGTGATGCCTTTTGAAAGAAAACTTTGTAGGAAAAGTAAAAGAAGCAGGAAATTTTATGTATAAATGGGGCGCCATCAGGCCTAGCATGGCCAGCTGTAACAAGATTAATAGTGATATATACTCACTTGTCTGACTCTCCTATGAAATAAGAAAAACACAGAGCGATTGGGTACGATGTAAGCACAAGTCTTGCGTTGGTGTGTGCTAGCCCCACAGTAGTTCTTCTAGCAGCCCCATTCCTCATCATCCTGATACTACCTATCATTTCAAATACGAAGGCTCTTAAGATATACAGCATTCTTGGCCTCCATGAGGCAGACTCGTCATAACGTTGAAACCACAGGAGCCTTTAATTTAACTCATGCTAGTTTTTAGGAAATTAAAAACCCAACTATGTAGGTAAGTTCATGAGCACTCAGTTTAGACAATATATGTTTATATTTTTTTATTCTTATTTGAAAAATACCTGCTCACAACGCAAAACTGAGCTTTGAAAAGCCAATAGGTAGATTCCAAGCAGAAAGTAGGGTCGTTTTTGGATTGGCCTTTGATGTAAACTAATATAAATTTTATAGGACTGGTTAGTCTACTCCTTCTTCATAGTTGTAGCCTGCGCATTATAAATTCCTGATGTAAGCACCGGAAACGTACCTACTACACAACAGAATACCTGGTTTGGAATACTGATTGACATCGTACGTTTTTTTTAATTGTGTTTGTGTTATGATTTATGTACTCTGATTGACGGCGCAGCGTACGCAGGTGTGTTTACATAAAACAATGTCGCTTTTAATACTATGCAGTGAGATTTGCAATTCTTGGCTCTGTTGACGGGAGTGCGACTTTGATTGATCATTGTCATGACAATTACAAACTTGTAAACAAATCTCAAGTACTTGTACGTAAACGAATGAACTAGTGTAAAGCAGCCGAAACGTTTTGGGGTCGAGTCACCTTCGTCCGAAGGAGAATTAAGTACCCTCGAGATACCCTACACGTGACCCTGGGTGGTGCCAACCAGGTGACAACTCTACTGGTGGTAGGCTTCGGCCGTGGCTAGTCACCACCCACTGAACAAAGCCATGTCGCCAAGCGGCCTAGCCGTGTTCCGGCATGATGTTCGGTGTTGCCATTCATGGATGGCGGGTCAGATCAGCTGCGCTGCATGTGCCTAGTGAATGTAGCGCAGCTGATAATAAAAAAAAAAAAAACAAAACGTCGGGAACGTAGAAACATAAAATAAACGCAATAAAATCGTTAAAATAAATTTTATTTCAATGTGTAGTATTCGCGTAATTATAAGAAATTAACTAGTTTTCTTGTTTATGTGTCTCGATATGTGCACTTGATAAAAGAAAGCCCAATTTCCATCAAATATAGCTAAACAAACACAAAGAAACTCGTCGAAATTAGTCAATTAATCTTGTTTATACGATGTCGCATTCAAACAAAGGCGTCGAAACGGTATCACCCCTCTTGGCGTTGCGTCGGTATTTAAACGTACTTACCTACTTATAGCGGTTATTATATACGTAAATACTATTATAAGCTTTGTCTAACTATCTCAATAACACTCCTATGAGTCCGAAAATTTATCTACAACTTTTCTAGTTCAAACTGCCCAAAATAATCACGGTGGCCTATGTTTATCGATGCTATCGTCGGCAGGGTTCATCGACCGCGTTGCGTATGGCGCGTAAAACAATAGAAAATGGCGCGAAACTGGAAGTAGCTTAACTGCTGTACAGGGTTCTACATTGTTCTCCCATACCTATAACAATGTATTGCCCAATAATGTAAACGATCTTTTTAAAAAGAGCAACCCTGGAGTTTCTTGCTCGTTCTTCTCCATAGAAACGGCATTCTGAACGGGTGGTAAAGTGGCAGCTTAGCATTTTGCAATAATTTTGACGATTCATAAGACTTGGTACTTCATGGCTAAATTAATAAAAAAATATTCTGATTCTGTTTCGGTTATCGTCTCGATGGTGCGAGGGAATTTGTGCTATATTTTCTAGGCGATACAGGTATTTTTTTATTTGTGTATAGTCTAGATAGAATTCTTGGATTAGGTAATAAACATGTAACCTTTACGAAAATCATGTTCTGATTAAATTGATTCTTTATGTACCTTATTTAACGTGATTGATTAGGTACCAATAATCATATTGAGCGGTTTCACATAATCTTATTTTATAATTTTACTAAGTATATGATTGCCACTTAACTATAAGTACCTACTTAGAATAGATACTCAACACATATTTCTGTTTGTTCGGCTGTCTTTGCCATATTCTTCCTTACGGCGTTATTATAAATCTTTCCCAAGTAGCGAAAGAAAGAGAAAATAAATATAAAACATGTAGCGATAACCTAAATATCTTTGAAAACATAATTATCAAAGAATCTTGGCACCGACCGAGGTTTAGCGAACGCTTAATGGGATTTAAACATCGTAAAATGTATGTCGGATATCAATATGGGAGTAAATAAACAGTGAATAAATATATTCACTGAATGTAGGCAGAACTAAGACCAAAAATCAGCAGTTTTCGTCTGGAAAATGTAATTGATTAAATCTTTTATCAATTTGACCAGACGCAATGCCCGTTTTATGTGTGACAATGCAGCTCCGAAACGAATAAACCGAAATTAAACGCAATTTTTTCTTTGAAGTAGGCAAAGCCAAAACTCTTGCTCTATCGCGTGTCTTGGAGGAGACTTGCGTAGCAAACAAGACGTACCTACCAAATTGCGAAACCCGTTTTTAAAGCCGTTAAAAAACATGGTTCTCATGTAATTCGCAATGCATTGCCCGAGACGTGTCTACACTATCAAACATCGCTTGTATTTCGAAGCACATCGGGTCTTACACAAGTATCTACAGAGGACCTATAAATAGACATAACAGTAATAATATGTCCTTCGCTCGGGGTTACAGCATCAATACTTCTTACTATGTAATTACTGAACAACTTCTGTTCAGTATGCTCATAGACTATCTATCTGATTAAGAAGAAATGAAAAAATTAATATACTATTTGCACTTGGAAATATCTAGCATATAAATTAATATTTTGTTTGTCATATGTATATAAAGTGTCAAAAGACTGAAAACTATGCCATTAGTATATATGCCATATATAGTCCTCCCGTGACCATGGTTGCTGTAAACCAGCCGAAACATCGGAACGTAAAAAACGTATAATAAACGCGATAAAATCCGTAAGATTGGTTTTATTTCAACTATGCCATATCCAACGCCAATCTTAAATTGCTTTCATAACGGCTTATCAGAATCTTTTATTTTACTCCAAAAGATCTCAGGAACTCGGCAGCTCTTGAACAACCTTAACCTAGAAATCTTTAGCGCGAAACGTTTTCCTACGCATCCAGTTAGATAGAAGCACCTCTTGAAAGCCTGCACTTTGTAGATGTTGATGATGTTGTCGAAATCAAATCGTCGTCATGACCTATCATGACGATATCATGGCGGGGATATTTTAAATTAAAAAATAAGTTACCTACACACTAAATTAAGGTACTGCCACTTCCAGTGTTGCCAGATTGGGTATTTTTTTCGCAATTCTGGGTAAAAAATTTGGCTCTGGAGACATGTTGGAGAAATGAAATTCTTGGAGAAAAATTTGGAGAAAAAAAAAATACCATGGAGAATTTTGGGTAATTTTTAGTTTCAGTGGGATTACCTGCAGGATGACCACAACGCATTTTACGAACGCACCCGTTAAACCATCTCGCTCGTTCATTCATTCTTTTCACTCTGCTTTTTCTCCCTATGCTATGTCATACCCGTCATAGCCATTCGGTGGGGATACGTAACGTAAAAAATAAAAAAAAAAGGTCATTCTGCTGCTTCAGTTTGGAAATTAGAACAGTATTTCAAGGAAAAGAATAAGAAAAAGGCAAAATGCTAAGCCGATATTATTAACTTTACGCCTTTGGGTAAAACTCAAGCAAATTGTATCATTTTGGAGAAAAATAATTTCAAATTTGGGTATAAATAGAAAATCACATCTGGCAACACTGGCCACTTCTGCCAGGCATGCCAAAGATCTGGTAGATGGAAGCGATATCGCAAGCCTCAGTCTTCCGGCTTATGGATGATTGAAAATGTTTGTCCATTACATAATTAATTTTTATATCCTAACGTGGACACACTGTTGAGATTAAGCGTACCCGATAAAGTTAATTACAATATTTACAGTCTTATGACAAGACTAGGAAGGTTACCGAAAAACGTCACCTTGTTGAACGAGTTTGTAATATAAGTATACATAAATAAGGTTGGTTATAAGAGATACCTAACTTATCCAACCTGAGGAAGAATAGCATCATGACGGAGAGACTGGGAACTATCTAATGGGGTCTGCTTGGTGATACCATGAGTTCACCACCTGTCACGAATCCCATCTGATTTTTAAGAGCGGACCCTTGTAGCTTGTAGCTACGTTCGACGCTAACATCTTTTGATTTGTTTATTTTTTCTTTCCTTCGTTTACGATCGAGGTCCCTGACTTCGGAGTTCACAGTCGAAGTCCTAAAGTCCTTTACCACCTCTAGAATTACCTATGTAGCTAATTATTTTTAGTATCAGACTAATTAATTTGCAATCGAATGACACAGTCGGCCACAAACGCACAACAGTTCATTTAACTTTTGGTATAGATCGTATATACCGAAAACAAATAAAAACGTAAAGATGAAACCGACCTAATTTAATTTACCTAGAAGATAACAAGTTGCTTGATTATACAAAACACACGCTTAGAAGGTTATTTTTGCCACTTACGACCGCTAACGGTGATGCAACCTAATTAGTTAATGTGACAGCTAAAAATAAAATGCAATTAACTCGTTGTAAAATTACTATCCAAAAAGTCTTTTAACGTAGGGAGATAATTATGCTGAGTGCATTCCGTCTTATGCAGTAAAACTGTAGCTATTACTGAAATAGCGGTTGGTACGTTACGTAGTATTATCTATTCGATACTATTGGTCCTGTCCACAGATCACGAGAGATATGCCGTGCGATTCAAAATGTATGGGAACTCGCTGTCTCCGTTTTGTTTCCCACCACTCGCTAAAACCAACCAATACGAAGTCTCTTCGGTGCGTGCTGCGTCGTCGCCGTATACAGCGGCCGTACCACGCGACGCACCAGTTTATTCAAAGTATCGTTAGACGATCTATCCATTGCCTCGTACATTCACTCAGTAGCGAACATAGGTGGTACTTAAAGAGCCATGTATTTTGTACAAAAATAAAAAAGTCGTTGTGCTACATGAAAACTAAAATAACATAATAAAGGCATTAAATATTTTTTGATTTGTTGTTTTAATGATTTTAAAGACGAATAAATAAAATACTTAATACTGGCTGGTGAAATGAGATTCCATCTTTCGCGTAGTTCACTTTGCTGCTAGTATTTTAGCACACAACCACGGAATAACACGGCATTTAAAAAAAAAGTTAGAGCTCCGATACCGACGTGCAGTTGCAGTCGACTGACGGCGAAAACTCTATGTTAGCGTAATTTTGGCATAAGGTGAGCGCAAGCCCACCGCTTTCATAACATATCTCCTCTAATATATCTGTGGTCCTGTCTTATACGCTCAGAATTATTCTTCGGACCAGATTTTCGCTGCCATGTGTTATAAATACCTACGAATTTACAAAAATCATTAAGTATATTCAATGTCTAATATTTTCATTCATTCAACAACGAAGGAAGGACTTCGTTTCAGCCCTTTTTGCATGCTGTTATTCCATGACTACTTACACTTGCGTACCTAACGTTCGGGGATGTTACACCCTGTCCACTTTAGAAAATTATCGTTTGAATGGCACAGATTCATTGCGGTAGCAAACCATTACACTGGCGATAAGTAGGGCCATGCCGAAATGACCTTAAGGTGGGCAGTCGGTGTCTCCTAAATAATATCACGCATAACTGTACTGCGTCGCATCAAACGCATATCTGGTTGTTTGTGTGCTCAACTTACATTATTTCATCAAAGCGGTGGGCGTTTCAGTGTATTGACATCGGATTGAATTACTCATTATTGCTATTAATGTTGCTGATAACCTGTTATAATGCTGAGACTGATGCAAAAATATGAGAAGTTTCACAGAGGACTTAGAAATACTTAAAGACGACCCTTCCTGTCTCAATTAGCCTGTAGACAACGACCTATTTATTCATAGCCTGTAGATAGTATTGGATGGTGTACGTTTATCTAGAAAAGTACTACACGTAACAGAATCAAGTAAATAAAACACATTAAGAAAACGTGAATTATCAATTCGCGCGCACATAACGACTCAAATTGACAAGCGTACGCGCAATATTTGAGGATAATATTATTTTTAATAGATCCTGTATATCTTTGTAGATCTGTAGATTTGTATCAGCCGAAAGACGTCCACAGCTAGACATAAGCCTCTTCACAGAGCAGTGATAGCCAAGTTGATAGAATGCTTAACTCGGTAACGAGGATCGCAGGTTCAAAACCCGGCTCGCACCTCTGGTATTTCTGGATTTCATGTGCGACTCTCATTTTCAACCATGATTATCACTTGCTAAACGGTGAAGGACAACATCGTGAGGAATCCTGCCTGTCTGAGAGAACCCCTCGAAAGATGTGTGAAGTCCGCCAACCCGCACTGGGCCAGCGTGGTGGACTATGGCCTGATCCCCCTCGCATTTAAGGGGAGGCCCGTGCCCAGCAGTGGGACATGAAGAAGGGCTGGTATTATTATATTGTTATTATATATATTCTTCTTCCCCACAGGGTTATGCTCGAGCCTGCTATGTGGGCGCACAGAAAAGCTGGAGCTCGGCAGCAACACGGGCGCGGGGGCGGCGCTCGCCCTCGCGCTCATCCGCCCGCCCACCGCCACGAACCACACGCCCTGCCAGCTGAGCCTCACCGCGCCTGAAGCGGCTGCCTTCGCCGTCAGACTTATTGACGTTAAGGTACGTTACTGCCAAAAGTATCTAGAGAAGCTACAGAAGTGAACCTTTGTCCACATTTTGCACTTTTCAATAGGTACGAACGAAATAAAGTGTAGGACTGATGACGTTGCTTTGGGATAGTGCTGTTATCTGTCATTTCCTATGCTTTCCATTATACCAAACGTAGTCCCCCACGCTGGTCCATTGCCGGTTGGTTGAACTTCACATAGTGTATGACAGATTTTGTTTAGCACATTATGCCTTTATGGTAGAGCAAGTGATTACCAGTTGGTATTTTCCGACGATCTTTTCATGAATTATACGCATATTTTCAGTGTTTTTATATTCGTTTTAGCATGAAATTATAACAGAAGTCTGTCTCGACGTGATTTTAAATTACAAAAAAATTAACATAATTACTAATTAAGCCTTATACAGCAATGTAAATTAAAACTCTATACACACATGAGTATGTATTGCAGTCTCGCATACTTGCATTTTATTATCAGCAGAGAAGCCTCAATAGCTATCATTGAGGGACTCGAACGGCTACATAATCGCCCATAATTGGATAACCAGCAGCCAACAATAGAAGGGCATTTCAATGTTGTGGGACGCATGCGCTTGTTTGTAGCTAGACAGTTGTTATACAGCTACATTTCGATCTCGAATTCTACAACGTTGGTGAAGCCTAAGAAATAGGTGTTACCAGTATGAGAAAAAATATATATATATATTTTTTTATTACATTATAGGCAAGTATTTGATCTCGATCTCACCTGATGGTAAGTGAAGATGAGATCTACGATGGAGCATCCTTGCCTAGGTAGGAAGGCGGCAGTAGATAGAGACGCTACATTCACTAGGCACATGCAGCGCAACTGATCTGACCCGCCATCCATGAATATCTCGAGGGTACTTAATTCTCCTACGGACGAAGGTGACTCGACCCCAAATAGCCCCCCCCCCCCCCGAATATTCCATAGCCGCAAAAGAAAATACATTACTATGAGTTTAGTATCCCTTATTACTAAGATTTTGTATGAAATCAAGATAGTATTATATGCTTTAAGCCAAAAGTACCGGTATAATTACATTATTTATGAAGTAATAATAGTAATTTCTGATAGTAATTTGATTACATCATAATGATTTAATCTATTACAAAATGTTGTATGTTACTGCAATATAATAAATAACTTAGCTGTCAGCTGTTTTTTACGAATTAAATAACTCATTCAAGGTTTCATTACTTATTGATTTATCCCTGAATGAAGTTTATAATTTACTAGCCGTTGCCCGCGACAACTTCCGTGTGTTTAAATTGAAATAACTTTTTTATTTTTGAACTGAGTGTGTTAAGCTTGCCACAATACATTAGTGAAAATCGCACCCAGATCGGTTTAGCCGTTTCTGATATTGGCGCGCACAAAGGCACAGTCGAATAGACAAAAATTCTAACAATCATTGTTTTGGGCTATATTGCGATGATACAGGCCCCAATAGTTTTTCTCATCTGTCTTCCATGTACAGACACAGTTGCACCTGTTTATTTTTTACTTCTTGTGTCATGTTTTCAAAATTAACCTAACTTCACCGCTTTAGAATCAAAATATTTTTATTAATGTGTACAAATGAAAAAAAAACCAGAAAATTATGATATCAAAAATATCTTGAGTTTGTAGTGCGTACTATTTTGATTCTAGTCAGTGTAATATGCCTATTAATTCAAATATTTCCATGGTTCGTTTACTTTGCTGGTAAATATCCGTTTATAATATACGCAAGGTTAACATTATATGGGCGATAATTATAAAATATAACGACCGCTTAACGTTAATCTATGGAGTACCCCAAGGTTCTGTCCTAAGTCCGAGTTTATTACTACCACAAACATTGCAAGTATCAAAATTTGTGTACATATCTCATTATTTTTAGGTCGGAAATTAGGAAAAGTCTGGTCTTTAGAAAGCGCAGCTGAACAGGAAATGTTTGTACGACTACTAAGGTCGCAGACGATGCGTGTAACGCGTGACGGAGTGCAGTTATTTGAAATGATGTGAACACTTTTAAAATAGGCCACATTTTCATATTAATCTTATAGTATCCTTATGCTGAAGCCTTCTCTATCCTATTGGTAGGCGGTCTCATAGCCGTAAACTACGTCATAGGTCACGCACAAACCTGTCAAAATAATGTTAATCCATGGCGTAGTTTTAAGTCAAAGTAATAAGGGTATTTAAAAGGAACCCCTTTTACTTGGCATCCCCAAATCGACCAAAGTGCAAGGCGTATCTGTCACTAGCACAACTGTTTAAAACTAAAGCTCGAATAAATGAATATCATCACCGCTTGATCGCTTTACCACTAGGTACGAAACTCACATAGGTGACTTTATAAGTAAATACAAAAACTCGATAAAATAAATAATAACTAAATATGAGGGTACCCCAGTTTAATACTGTCATTCACCACAGTCCTCCAATGATCATGGTTGCTGTAAAGCAGACGAAACGTCGGGAACGTAAAAACATAACATAAACGCGATAAAATCCTTAAAATTAGTTTAATTTAATGTGTAGTATTCGCGTTAATATAACAAATAAATATAAATACGAAAACGATTAAGCATTATATTATCATTGGTCTGCCACGCCGCAAGAAAGGCTAGTTTTGACTGCCATTGTGATTTAAATGACACAAACGAAGCTACGTAATGTTTGCTCAGCTTTGAGACATAATAGGATATATCACGTGCCTACTACGACATAGAGCCTTTATATACATACGTTTTTTTTTATTTAAATAGCACCTATACATACATATATATAATATACATATATACAATTGGTATATACGATTGTATGTGATTTGTAATGTGCCGTGACGTGTTTCGTGATAAAGAAAAATGGTTTTATAAAAGAGTAAATATTTGTAATTGATATATAAGGATTATTTTGAACAAATACCATAAGAAACACTTTTAAAGTACTTCAGAAGAGATTAAGTTTAAGAACTATACAGTGAATATATCTATGTTGACGACTTGGTGGTTCTAAAGGTTTACGTCTCGGCAAATATCGGTTCTTTTTTCGTGATTTCCCCAGAATTTGGATGTTTCTGGAACATAGATACCAGTCTATTGCAAGGACAGTTGATGTGGATTATCCCTTATCCCTTCGCCATACGCAGCCATCCCGACTTCTTCCTCGATATGCATGTGTGACGTCATCGTTTCACCATGGAACAGTTACCATCAAATTAACGAGATCTGAGCTACACATACTGCGCCCTTCACGATGCCACATTGTTTTGAACCTTTTATTTTAACCTGACCAAGCTCTTCCCCGTTGGGTAATCCTTATCAGTAAGTGTTCTGATAAGCTTGAATCATGTAATTGATTATCTATGGTTGCCTTGTACGTGCCTTGAATCATTTCCGTGGAATAATTGATTCTCTATGGTGTTAGTAAATCGAATAATCTTACTAATGATTATGTAAAAATGCCACGGGGCCTACCATATTCTGATATTTTAGTGTAAAGACAGGGCAGATTTAGGATTTATTAATATACAAGAATGACTAACTCCAAGTCTTGTTGTCTTCTTATTTTGCTTGATAACCCTTATTTTCAACACAACATTATACACAAGTGTTTGCGCTACGAGTTTGCATCCAGGAAACTCCATTAAAATCACAAATCAAGCTATCATCCATCTCTCAAATAATTGGGCAAACAATGATAGACTTGTTTCTGTTCCATAACTGATTTGTCGACATGTGGACATACTATGCAGAAGTCCTTTTAGAGGTGCTCAGTCCATCAATATCATCCCCAAAATTCGTAAATGTTTTAATCAATTTAGAGCTATTTTATATAAAAACACGATGAATTTGGGGTGTTGTGTTTAATGTTTTAGACTTGTTTTATCTTTTTAACCATGTATTTATAGCTATGGATATAATTTTTAATGTCAGCCATATTGATTATCATAAATTATGTAGCGTTAGTATGCATTCTTGTCTATGCATATAGGTTAGGATGCAAATATATGCACATAGTCGTAAAATTGCATTAAATTACATTTTATTATTAATTAAATCAATATAAAATGGGTATTCCGATGAATCACATCGATAATTTCAATTCAATTCATGTTTATTTTACGTACGTAAGTAGTTAATTATTTCATATTATTGTAATTATTTGAACCATTTACTTCGAATTTTGGCTATTTACTTAGTAAGTAAACTTGCTCTGTAGGAGAAAACACAACTTATAAGAAGATCGAGGGAACACCTCGGCCGTCTTACAAGGGCTTAAAGGGGCTCAGCGCCATGACAACTGATATCAAATACGGAGGTCGTTATACCGAGGGTGGCTGCGTGTCCCGGCGCGTTCGTGCCCACGCTTCGATAAAATGCAGTGATCATTGACCTTGGACTAGCTTTCGCCCGTAGCTTTTCTATGCATAGGTACACTCTTCGAAGATAACGTCACATAATACGCTATCCAATAAGAAACAACTCTGTTTAAACCGGCCCAATAGTTTTGCATTGATGCTTGAACATACTGACAAAACAATTAACAGAATTTCTACCTCTAAGATAAAACCTATCTATACACAAATTCATTGACTGAATATGTAAAGGTGTTAAATAACTGCCATTGAGTACGCAGAACGGAAGAACGTAACCCCCATATTTATAGAAGTTTACAATATAATTACAAAGCATTTGTAGTGACCTCTTCAACCTCGCCACAAGCTACATAGATGGTGCTACAGATGATATTCAGAACAAATGACGAGGCTCCACACAATCCTGAAACGCACTATGAGATTTTTCGGACCACTTAACATATACATATACAAGTCCCCGACGATAGCCGTTGGGGGATAGCGGCCGCCCCGTCAGGCACACCACACGCCTGGCTGGAAGATCTTCTGTTTTCCGCTAAACATTATTACAAAAAAAAATTACGTAAGGAATTACCAACTATTGGATGTTGTAGGTGCCGTCAGTCGTGACAGCCAATGATTGCTCACTGTCTCTCCAGTTAACTTATCTACCCATTTTAGCTGGCTCGCCACGTGTATAATAATTAGATGTGCAATTGTCGGTACAATGTGTTGTGTGTTTATTATAAGTTATGCAACAGTGTTATATGACCTATTGTTGATCTTGGCAAAAGGTTTTATATACCTTTTGGAATGTCTGGAAAGCTATTATTAGATGGAATTACTTTAAAAAGGCTTTAATATTATTGTGGCTAGTGTCTCTACTCTGGCTGGTTACGGCCAAAACTGAAAAAACGCGTTTGGCTTCCACCGAAATTTGTTTTTTTCAGTCGAATGTTAAACAACATGAAAATTATAATCCATTGTATAATCTCTAAGCCAGGCTTAGAAAATACATCTTAAATATCAAAGTCCTGCCAGAATGTTTTGATTCTTTCCACTTCGTTTCGGTTTCGCGACAGCCATTTTGTAATTGCATCTATAGTCTATTGATCAGAGCCAATTGAACACCATCAAGGCAGATGTACCTACCTTTATAAACAATACTAAAATTCAGATCAGAATCAGAATATTATTTATTAATATAAACCATTAAGTACAGTACTTATGAATCGTCAAAAAAGTTACAAAATGCTAAGCTAAAACTTTACCTCCCGTTCGGAATGCCGTTCTTATGGAGAAGAACGGACAAGAAACTCCATGGTTGCTCTTTTTATAAAGATCCTTTACATTTTTGGGCATCGCATTGTTATAGGTATGTGAGAACAATGTAGGAACGGCTAGGCAGACTTTAGCAGCTGGTCAAAAAAAGTACTGACTCTTAAGTAAATAATTACAAGTTATTGACTACATGGTTCCCACATAAGAAGGAAGAGGAGAAAAAGGAGGAAAATAAAATCTTAATAGTAGTAGTTATTTATAACAACGTCAAGTAATTTCACCCTTTCTAATTCATATATTTCATCTAGCGCTTATTGGACCTGCTTATGTTTAGATCCGCATATTGTACAAATAGTTTCTCTGATGTGAGTTTTAGTATCATTATTAACACACTAAAACTACTCCTAATTATAAGCGAGAGTACTCCTTGAAATAAAACTAATTTAACGGATTTTATCGCGTTTATTTTATGTTTTTACGTTCCCGACGTTTGGGCTGCTTTACAGCAAGGTCACGGGAGGACTGAGGTGTTTGACATTAAATTAGTTTTATTCCAATGTGCAGTATTCGCGTAAATATAATAAATCAATATGAGAAGTACTCCTGTAACAGGGATTTATATCTACCGCAGGGGTCGGAGACTTCGAAAGATTAAGTACCTACCTGTTTGTGTTAATAAAGAACCTATTGCAATAAAATGAATCCTAAAGTAATTTCTTCTTCTGGAAAAACAGATGTTATTTGTTGGATTAATTTCCCTTTAATTAAGTACGTCAATTGGTTTGAGCAATTAGCACATTCTATCATTGAAGACAAAGGGAGTTTAATTTCTATTGAAAATGAATGAACACGTGAGCTGAACAATGGCGATTATTATATGGGTGCGTGTGATTGTTATTCCTACTAGATGGGTCAGCGACACAGGGTCAATTTCATGCCTTATGCCTCATGTAAGCCAGGATCCACAGAGGCGATCAATGAAGACGCCGACGTTTGACCATCGGCGAGTCCCGGGTAAAGCTAATTGTCTCAGAACCCGCAAAGAAATTGATCGAAAGGAACAGAGTTGCAAAGGAAAAGATCCACTTTCGTCCATTGCAAAGCGCGAGACAAAAATACTGAATAAGGCAGACTTCGTGATAAAGTCCCATTGTAAGAGTCTTGATTTATATTAACCAGGATTAAGATATATAAACTGTACAGCTTACCAGTGCTGGACTAGCCATAGTAAGAGCTAGCATATGCTATAGGACCTGCGTATGGCCTGGGGCCTCGCGCCTGTACCTAAAAAAAACTATAAAGTTATACTACAGTAAAAATGTAGTAGTTATTACAGGCCAACGTTTTTGCTATAAGCCCCGTGCTTAGTGTGCCTTAATCCGGCATAACAGACGGCACGGAATATAGGGCTTTGCGCCTTCGTCAACGGTCATTTGCCTTTGTTCATTTAGCCCGTACGTAACCCTGCTTATTTGTTCTGTTTTGTCTCTCAACGGCTTTTCTGGCTTACTACAATTTGTGTATGGGAATAAATAAGCCTTGCATGACCTGACATTAGAATTATAGATTAATTATTTTTTTGCGTGCACCAAAGTCACCTAAATCAACCGCACCTCCTCGGAAACCCTCCTAATTCGATTGAATTGACTTTTTTTCGTTTACAAAAATAGACTGTGACCTTGGTTCACAGATGAACGCCTCAATTTAGACTCTATTGCCTTGTATTAAGGACAGTCAGTTCCGAATCAAAAGTTTGTTTTGTTTATCCGCAGGTAACTATGGTAACCTACGCTTGTTAAATTGACCATAAAATTGCAGTTTTCCGGAAGACCATACTAGACCCGGTTGGTATTTATGAGGACCATATTTTACTCCTACTGTGTATTCCGAATTGAGACATGGTTTCAGATGACTTTATTTATCACGACATTTAAGGAGATAAGAATGAAAATTCAAATGAAAAAGATGAAAGTATGGCAATAGAAAGAGATGTAGATGTTATGGAATGGAACATTGTGATTGGAGATGAGAAAGTGGAGTAAGGGAATGAGTTAGTATATTTGGGAGGTATGAACAAATATTTTATTGAATTAGATCAACTTCTCACAATAAAATTATTCTTACATGAAACTGAGTTTACCCGCATGAAAAAAATCTGTTGTATTCATGTTTATGGCCAACTCACCACCCTTGACATAAAAAAATACTATTCCAATATGGCTTTCACAAAAAAAATCTAATGGTTGGACTTTGACATAGGAATTCGTCTGAGGATCTTGATTTTTGCTACAATCTATTAATATTTGACATTGGCAGAATACCTACTGTTGGGTGGGTGAGGCCATTTGAAGACAGAAAGATGATGTTGTTTCTTGATGTTGATTTTTTTTTTACAAAAAAAAAGAAGAAAACCTAAAAGCTCTAAAGACGTTTGCCCGTATCTTCTATGGATTCGGATTCCCCTTACTGACCCAATCAAAAGACACTGTGTACATCGTAATTCAATCTACTCTTAAATAAAAATCGTGATTTTCCTCATAAAATTATGATTAAGTTATGCAATATTAATAATCCTTTACATCATTGATCAGTATGTCATGAATGGGCTTCTCCGAAGCTCTAATTGATCTTATTGTTTTTTTTTTTCCTTGTAAAGATACTTCTAGTGAATTTATTAATTTTAATGACGCATAAGGTATAAACCTATTGCCAAATGAATTACTAAGGCGTGCCATGCTCTTATGCGGGTCGACAAATTCGGTTCGGAAATCTGTATTTAATATCAAAACCGTCCCTGTATAGCAAGACTTACATGTTACTTAAATTTCATGTACCTACCTAAATATTACTTCATCTGTGCCTAAGCCTGAATTAGAGCCATTCCTGAGGTCAACAGCCCTACTCCTCTTATGTACGACTACCTCAGATCTTATAAAAATATTCCTCATTAATATGGAAACGTCCATAACACAAACGCGTATAAAAAACCGCTTCGAATTCACTTCATGCGTCACTGAATTATTATGCCAAAAGGAAAAAGGGTTCAAATTGTACATGGACCGTTATCTCAATTCAAGATTTGTTTAAGCATGACTGACGTGTGTGAATGACGTTTCTTGGTAATTTAAACATGCATAACATACTCAGAAGGATCCTGCCCTTACGCTGATAAATCCCTACAATGTTGAAGAAATTAAGAAAAAAAAAATCTAGTTGATGGTAATGATTCAGTTCTTAGAACCTAGATTAGTAGATTTTCCTACTACCACTGATTCACTGACACATTGATGTTAAAGAAACTTAATATCTAAAATGTTGTTTCTGCTTCGCAGATATTATACATAAGAGCATTGTCTGTGTTACTTGTCTTTGGTTACAAACAAAATCAGGCAATGGGATTTTGCATGTATGTTTATCATATTTATCATACAATTACTAAATGTGTAATAGATAATATCCAGCGATTTAATTTATTTATATTCTTCTAAAATATTCGATATCCATCTATATTACTAAACGTAGGCTGCAACACTCGCCTGGTACCCGTCAATCAGGTTCTAAGGTCCAAAAATAGCCACGCAGCCGCCCGGTCACTAACGGTGCGCACGCGCAGCGCAACATGTACATTTCTCCTTTCACTAACAAGGTGATATGCACCCTAAACGACCGATTGTTACATACGAGATTGCTGTGATAATGTCAGATTTACTTTCAGAATTGCGCGCGCAAAAAATTGTCCAAGTATTTTGGCTGAGCAGCAATTTTTAGTAAACAAGTTTAAAAAAAAATCGTATGGTACCTAAATAAATATCTGGTATCGGAATGTTGCTTTTGTACTGCCTATAATAAAGAATGTTATTTTAAATTTATTGCGGGTTGATCCGTAAAATAATAAAGCAAAACACGTCTATCTCCTTTCCGCGTGTCTCATTTCCCAATTTTTATACGACTTCAAAAAAAAGGAGGAGGTTCTCAATTCGATTGTATTTTTTTTGTTGTTTGTTACCTCAGAACTCCATAACTTATGAAACGATTTTAAAATTATTTTTTTAGTAATGAAGTATTTTATTTAAAAAAACTATTTATTCTAATAACTTTTTGAAAAGTAAGAATCTACTCCTAATCTTTGAAATAAGATTCGACTTATAGTAAATTTGGTTGCACAGTTTTGACACCTTGATTTCGTTATGAGAATCTCCGAATAACTTTGTACAAAACCTTACTTCCAGAAAATACTTATGTGTGCAAAACCACGACGAAAAGTCAACAGGAAAATGAAATGTTACGAAATTAATTGATGTTGCCAAAAGCACTTGGTGAGGTGATTCGTTACATTGAGGACGAGGCGAGCCTTGTGCAATTTTCTCTGAAGCTAGCCTGTTTATAAGAAACTACGCAGATTTGACATTGAGATTTATCGGAATACATTATGACGTTATTATTAGCTTAAGAATGCGTCATGCACTCATCAAACTTAATATGGTTTGCTAACTTTTTGTTTAACTAAATTGATGTGTTAGCTCAACATTTGGAATCCCCGGTTTCGTGTTATCTTGCGAAGGAACATTCTGTAATACTTCTACTTCCATGGCTATGTTTATGTTTGTGTAAAGACAATGCATAGTTCATCATCAACAAATTTCTTTACCTAACGTTGTCTCATATCAATTGGTTAAAAACAATTTCCATCATACGCAAATGAATAGTAGAATACTAGACAAGTTCATAATGTAATGTTGAAAAGGTTTATGAAGTTTATCTTCCAAATAAGGCACGCCAGTCAGTTATTTTTAGCGGTTATGCTATGTTATACGACGTCTTGTTTCTTCAACTGATTTGCAATCACTTTTATGGCATGGCGCCTATGGATAGCACAAACAACACACGGTACAAACTCAGATAACGTAAACACATCATCATGCTTGTAACTTCGAAGGGTTGACGCGAATAACAAGCAGGTTACCACATCTGAGAATATTATGAAATCAATACAAATACATTTAAAAAAAAAACATTTTCAGTTCACACCGAGAAAAAAAGATAGAAGTAATTACTCCATGTTTTGTGCAACAAACCTTGCATCGTGGTAATTTTAATATTAACTTATTGCACACACATTTAGCAATATCATTGTGTTTTTTTTTAATCAACAATGCGCGTTTCTTTCTTTAAAATCTCTCATGTTATTTGGTGTTGGTAACATCGCATGACCGTTTAACGTGGACGTTAAAAGATGGCGCTGATTGTAAATGCAAATCACGCAAGCGAAATGTACTCGCCATGCTGCCTGGAAGTATAACATTTTCTGTCATCTTGATGTCCATGAATTCTATGGGCTACCAAATAATAAATACTTACCTACTTACCAAAAGTATGAAATTAACAATGACGCGTCATTAGCAAAGACGATACCATTGGAATTCCATCGCGATTCAATTGTGTTACCAGACTTATGAACAAAACAAACGGAAACACCATGTCACAGTGTAATTAAAATTCTACGATGCTAGAAAACCGACAGCGTTGCATAAACATTATGAAACGGTGTCCAATTAGGGTGGCTTGCGATTCACATCAGGCGATACGGTACACATGGTGTCGCACTGGTGGTGCTAGGGTTGCCACTCACCACTGACAAGAAATGTTAACCCTCTACTATGCGTTCAGATGCAAGGTCAACGAGAAGTGCACTAGAGATTTTCAGGAGTGAATTTGTGAACATCATAATATGTAATATAAATGTCCGTATCTTTTGATTACGTTGACTTAGAAGCTTGATTTTTTTACTCTTCCAAGGACCTTAGCATATGATATTTATTTCATATTAACTGTACGTTCTTGAGAAAACGTGTCAAAATAAACGGACGGATAACTACTATAAGGGTTCCGTTTTTCCTTATGAGGTACGGAACCCTAAAAACAACGATACACATTGTTTTTATAAACGTGATGCCATCAAACCTCTTGAGATATTTTACACTAATTCGTTACATCTTATAGTCGCATATTTGCCAACCCTGTCAACATACTTACTAAATATTCAGGCTGCGTTCGTTTACACTTACATTACATAACAGAAGCCAGCAGTAATTATATCAAACTGGGACCTTCAACACTACAGCCGTGAATACTAAGCTCCTTACATAATTATTCGGCGTCATACATGTTTTCTTCTACATTTTATATGTTGGCAATCCGCTCCAAAAATGTGCAATTTTTGCCCCTATCAGTAAAGCTGGGGATACCTTACTAAAAATTACCAGACATCTTGGGGAACTCGGAATGTCTATCTATAGTGTTTTATTTTCCTTCACTCGTGTACGTTTATTGCACCACTTATATTACACAATCTATATCAAAGAAACACAATTTTCAAAAAATAACACAAAATTGATAACTTTACCGTTCAACTTCTCGCCAAAAGGTCCTCATAAATGTTTATTGAGTCAGTTACTCCTTCCACACACAGAACATTTGAATTTAGAATTAATATTGTTTTTTGGCGCGACTGAATTAGAATACCCAACGTTCATAATTTGAATTAATTTTATTATGCAAATAGCATTAGGTATATGTTGTCCTTTTATTATCTATGCTGTGCACATAGATAACACAGTATAAATAACGGTTCTGCTGTGCAAATGTCATCTCTTTACACTGTGTGTGCACATAAGACAAACAGGTACCTAAGTATATTCTATTTAATAAAAACCTGTTATTTATTAATTTTGTAAATTGTACATAGGCCCACTTTGAGTTATAAAATGTTACTAATTGCTCTCTATTGCACCTCGTTCAAATCACACGCAGTAGCCTCAAACGCAGGCGCAGCTAGTTACTTACTCAGTAGTGCCACCGGTAAGACCATGATGCAGGAAGTTGCGCGTTTAGTCGGTACGCGGCTATTTAGGAACGACCGCACACACTTCAGCCACTACATGCCAGCGTGAACTAATTAGCTTGCCGGGTTAATGCAAATATGAAACACAACCTTGAAACCAATTTGTTGAAGAGTTGTCTGCAAGCAGACTCTTATTCAAGCTTGAATTTTTCACGGCTGAACAATTTATCTGGCCTGTTGACAACACTCGTTTCAGATTAAAGTAGATTTTTTTAATAAAAAGAAATTAAATGACTACACACTAATTAAAACCCCACAAACCATAGAAGACTCATCCTTTTATTTCAAAATTTGACGTCCTTTGAGAATTTCCTAGTCACCTAGGATCAACTAGGATGCCATTCTATTTGGAACCATAGACGAAGAATATTATTTCTTCCTCTGAGTTTGGTACATAATATTTATATAAAAGGTAGCAATAATCCAAGCTTTATTTGCTGTTATAAAACCGACTTAACATAAATACTGAATAATAATGAATTAAGTAAATTTATTCCAAACTGGTATAATTAGATCCTAATTAAGACTACTTATATTATTTAGCTTAGTTTAGGTAAGTAGTTGTTAAGTACATTTTTATACAAATCAGAGTTTTGGTAACAAAAATAATAGTGTAAAATATTTTAATAAGGGTCACAGACACGTCATATGTTTATAATTTGAAATACTTGCTGTAAATTAAGTTCGAGTTCCAAAAAACACATGATTACAAAAAAATAAAATAAAATAAAACATAACTCTATACTTTTCTTATGATGATAGGCCATGTGTCCCATCGTATAAAAACAACAGGTATCCACAAATATTTTTGTTTATTTAACTATAATATTTTATATAGTTGGTACACAAACAGAACGATCTGCAACAAACATGTACCTAATGAATATTCATAATTTCAGAAAACAATAATTACGACCTTATTTTCAGTGTTATTTTAGCCTCATCAGAAACGGCCATTCAATAATAAACCTTAAGATTAGTCTATAGCACCTAATGATAAAAAAAAACAAGCTTTACTTCCGAATACATGATTAAGAAAGTTTAGCTTCTTTTCAACATTCAATAATTAATCTCAAATACTTCCTTATAAAGTCTAATGTAGATGTACACGAATGAGAGCTTGCATTAAGGCCCGGCCTACATTACTCATCGGTGGTACCGTGCACGAATTGTTTGGAAACTTTGACCGTTATCCATCGGTAATATAACTGCAATTGTGGACCAATGTAAGAAAACGAATTCAGTGACCTGACATATATAAGCTAACGCTAATACGGTATCTTAAGAAAACCACAAAATTATATTAATTAGCGTTTTATTAATAATCAGACGCCAACACAGATAAGTCCCCAATTTGACAGAACAAATGTCAGATCTGTCGAGTGACGGAAACGGCTGTGTTCAGTATCCCACAGCTAACAAGATAGCTGATACTAGAGAAATACACTAATCGTTTTATCCCCAACTAAGCACCTTATATTAAAAGTACATAAGTACTATGCAATGAATGTATGTTTGCGAGCGATCGCAATAATAGCCGGACCAGGGAATTTCTTGAAACATATCATATTTCTGAATATTCCAAGACATCTGCAACTTTCCGTACCACTACGCCAAATGGTGCACGCGCAGATCCTTAAACAATGCCGTCGACAATGTTCCAGGTTTTAAAAATGTGAGTCCAGAACAAAAGACTGCTTTCTGGATAGACAAGTTCACTTGAATATTGCATTGAGCTTTCCCTCCTACCTTGAAGAGGTTTCCCTTTTACTGCACGTAAGGCATGGACAACACTAATCATCCTATAAAACTGTAACGCTCATTTACAAAGAGCAACTTTCAGAAAAAAAGCAATGAAATACTTAACGATATAATTACAACAAGTCATAAGCGACATCGGTTTCTATTTCACTAAGATTAATGCCAAATGTCAATGAGTAATATTTCGATGTGAGAAAGTGGCGCCCGCGCAGCCCGAGGTGTTTTGACGGTGAAATTCGATGACGTATCGTTTGTGTAGGGCTGCCGCGATGGTCGCTCTCAAATGTATTACTCAAGAAGAAATTAATAACATAATTAATGATATTAATAAGGTAGGTGTAACTCTGCTAATTCCAATGTCTCATGTAAGACACTACTATATTTTAAAAAGGGAATACTTGGATGTTACACTGCAAGATACCATTTTCGTTATCCAATAAATGATGGCAATGGCATGCTCATTATATGTTAGAATAGATTTTTTTTAATTAACAATGTTCTTCCAATACTTGTGGACGTAGGAGCAAACCCTGTGCGACACCTACAAAATCCTACCTACATACAATCTGTGGTTCTCAATAATGTTAACCTTATTTTTTGCAAGCTATTTGGAGAATAAGACGCAAAAAGTAGTAGACATTACATAAAAAAAATGTAAGCCGACGACTATGAATACATTATCCACTAGTTAATATGCATTTAATGGTCTCGTAAAAGGCTGATGCCCGGAGGCCTCTGTTGTAACAAACAAACGCAAAATAACCGAATTATTCGAAGCAGTTTTTTTTTGTATATTCTATTATTGTGTTGAGCTATAAGGTGCCACGAGATTTTTTCTCAATAAATCGCGATCTACCCTATTGGTCCCATAAAACACACGATGACCACGTGGCAGGCCTAGTTGGAGATGGCGGGATGTCCCGAGCACCATTACGTAGGATTGGTCTCCAAATAGCTAATGGCGCAGAGGGGTTATCAACCCCACCCTGGCTCATGGAGTCAAGTGAAAAACAAATATAAGACTATATCACTACTGACGTCCAGAAATGAAGTGCCTCTATAGTATTGAGCAAATGAGAGCAGTAACAAGTAAGATTAAAGTGACTTTCTATTACATAGTGTCAGATTTTTTATGAAGAAAAATAATGGTTCAATGTGGCAGCTGACCCACTCTGAAGCAAACCCTGGCTACGCCCATGGATGTTGGCAGGGTGAAGTGGAGAGTCTTTAAATTAACACTCAAGAAAACAAGTGGTGAATTTCTTATAACGTGTATATCGGAAGTTCTGAAAAGTTCTGATGAACATAATTTATCTAAACACAATTAAGTTTTTCATTTTAATCGAGAAGATATTGACTACGATTCTGCTGTTACTTATGTCAGTTCACCTAGTCGTGTCGTGAGCTACCAATTTGTATGACATGGAAAAAATATTTATTTAGTAAACGTTAATACTGTAAACAGATGTAAATGCTTTGGCTGATTTTAAAACCGCATCGTCTATCATACCGTCGTCTTGCTCAACTTTAGCTATTTAGAAATGAATAACAACTTGGATTAGAGCAGACATTAAGTAGATACGATGTAAAGTTAATTTTAAAAACTACAGTATTAGATATTTATAAAAAAAACAACATCATTATTAATGGCCAACCATTAGCAAAAAGACCCAATAAAATACGACAAAGCACAAAGTTCTTATAAGATGCATATGAATTGCAAACGAAGGTCATGTTTTTAGTATTTAAAAAAAACTCTGTTTATTATTGAGATTTAATGAATACGCAACATTTTCAGAAGTTAATATTACATGACTGACATGACGATAGTCACGTACTCGTATCCTTCGAACTTAACCGACTTTCGATTGAACACAACCGTCGATTACCTACCGCGTGAAAAAAAGACATTATTCATCGCAGCCGAAGTGGATCTTGGAAATTCAGTAACTACCTACAGTTCTGTAACCATTTTTGATTCTCCCTGAATCATGTTCAAAGTCCAAATTTCACATGTTTGCTTATACGCGATCTACTCCACAAAACTCGTTTCAAATCAATTCACTAATCAGTCAATGCCAAAATATTTCTATTTAAGATAGTATGTTAAGATTTGAAAGTGTATAGTACTTTCGAATGACTATTAACACTAACATCGGTTCAAAATATGTTTCTATAAAGAAGAGACCAAACCCCCAGACCAGACCCAGAAGAAGAATGTGCAGATTTCTTATATTTACGCAAATACTACGCATTGAAATAAAACTAATTTTACAAATTTCCACCGACTTGGGATCCAGTAATTAATATAATTAAATTCAAAACCAAACGCACCACTGCAAGACCTCAAGAGACTCGTAAGATCTTTCTGCGTAGATCAAACCGCAAACAACAACTTAATATGAGGGTACCCCAATTCTAACTATGACACTAGGACGTCATCCACCTAAGTCCTCCCGTGACCATGGTTGCTGTAAAGCAGCCAAGAAACGTTGGGAACGGAAAAAACATAAAATAAACGAGATTGTAAACGAGTGTAAGGGTAAATAGGGTAGCGCCTTTGCACAACCTAGCAAATTGAGTGAACCTTGGCAGCTTAGTCCAACCGCAATTCACATGCTATGACGAAATGTTTCCACAGTGCATTTTACGCCCATCGCAAGGCAAACGTTTCACGGATTTTGCATATTTCTCTTATGCACATAATGGTATGTGTGTATTTCTTATAACGATTATTAGACAAAGGAAGCTGGACTACATAACTTGTATTGTTAAATATAGGGTACCCCTGATGATAATGATTATGAAGATGAAATGAATCCCCTACTCCTATCAGTAAAGCTGTGGATGATTTACTGAAAATTTACCGGATATCTTGGGATAACTTGAAAAGTCAAATTATACTATATTATTTCAATTTCCTTCAGTCGTGCATGTTTATGAACACACAATAGTTAATATTCCACTAATATTACAAATTATATATCAAGAAACTTTGTTTTTTAAATTGACGACATGACTGCCCGTTCTCCCGCCAAAAGGTCTGTGCATTCTTATTTAGCGCATAGCGTACCTGTCTCAGTCTTCGCACATTATTTATCTTAAATATTTTGAAAAAAAAAATGTTATACAACAAAAACTCTATGAAATGCTGTGTTTACACGAAACGTTCTTCTTTTGAACTGTTTTGAGTCTAACTCTTTATACGCTAATCAAAGGTGAGTTAAAAAAACGTACAGTTTCTTTACTATTTTATTGAAGTATGTTTTAAATAAACGTCATAGAACACAAATCACTAATTAAATATAGAATAGGTTCTATAACAATTTCCTATTATACTTCTTCGACGGGCGAGTGTGGTCTTACTGTTCGCTTAAGTCTTACTTACTTAAGCTTTACAATTTGTCGCCATTCCCGATATACGTATTGTTGCCCTTCTAATTCCGTCATACATGAGTAGATGCTGCCATTACATTGACTGATCTTATCTCAACCTGTCCGTCAGATCCGTCTACCAATTGTAATACTGGCTGTTGATGAATGATTCACAGTTTCCAGTTCTGCGATATTATAATGATCTTTGCTCTGTCGTGCACTAGATCAATTCGATAACCTTTGCTTGCTCTGGGGTCATCCCCAATAAAGTAATAACTGTTTCCGATGCATTTGTAATTTGAACCAACTGTTACATAATGCACGTATTTGCTTACAGTGCTTTGTGATATATACATTCTGGTGAATAGTTTTAGATAGGTAAGTTATTTTATAAATAAAATACTTCAACTATTATCAATGGTAAGTAAATTTAACTATTATTCTGAATTTACCCAAGCATTGAATAAAACTAATCTTACGGATTTTATCGCGTTTATTATTTGTTTTTGCGTTCCCTACGTTTCGGCTGCTTTACAGCATCCAAGGTCACGGGAGGTGGTTGACGTCCTAGTGTCATAGTTTGAACCGGGGTACCCTCATATTTAGTTGTTGCTTGCGAAACATTGGGAACGTATAAAACAAATAATAAACGCGATAAAATCCGTAAGATTCGTTTTATTCAATGTGTAGTATTCGCGTAAATATAAGAAATCAATATGTTTACCCAAGCATTTAGTACCGACGGAGTTATGGAGATCACGTACGCTTATTGTGTTCCAACGCCATTAAAATCCTCAATTGGTCATGTTTAATTGAACCCTTACGACCACGGCATAATCTATCAACAAAAGATATAGCAATACAGCAATAATGTACCCTAATTGCATAAACACAAAGTTGATATCCTAGCATCGTCGTAGTGATGTCTAATTGACATGTTATTGCGTAAATCGTCAAATAGCAGCGGTAATAAAGACAAGAGCTCAGCAAAAACTTGTTTTTCGAAGCGCTTCACATTAAAAAACTCAGGATGTAACTGAATTTATTACTCAAAACAGATTATATAATGTAGTCTTTGTAAAGAAAACATTAAAATAATTTGTTAATCCTTGACAGACATGAATGAAATAGCCTAGGTTTATGTTGCTTGGTGATCATTTCATTATCGACTATTTCAAATAGAAATTATGTTCAGTAGAAACATGGGAACATTCATTTTGACAGCTTATGACAACAGATTTTGGACTTCTGGCGGGAAGTTGAACCGTGGCGTTGTCATTTTTTTTTTTTTTTTATCTACATTATAATTATCATCAGAGGTACTTATAAATCAATAAAAAATATCAAGATTTACTCGACACTGGCTAAAACGCCACAGTTTTGTAGCCGATTGGCAACTTAAAAAAAAAGAAAAATAAGACAACCGATTTTTTTTTTAATGCTGCCATACATTAATAACGCTTTTAGCTTAGATTAGAATGTTTGAAAAACTCGGAATATGTTTAGCTCGTATTCACTAATAAACTATTGTTATAGAAAAGTGCATTTTTATCTAACAAAACCGTGACTAAATTAGTATTGCTATTAATAATAACTTACTTTAATAGCCGATTCAACGAGGCTAGTGGCGTTTCTTAAAAAATGTAAGTCACTGAATCATTATTAACCGACTTCAAAAAGAATCTACCTTGTCTAACCACATCAAATATTTAACTAATCTGAAGTCGGTGCCAAATAAACAACCGACTTCAGATTAGTTAAATATTTGATGTGGTTAGACAAGGTAGATTTCAAGATTAGATTATTTTTTGCTTTTTAGTTTTTTGAAGACGGTTTTTATTTTGTTAAAAAGTTTTTTATTGTTCTTCACTTTCTCTATTGTCAAACAGATGGTAGTTGTCAGTTGTCATCATGTTAATGAGTTTTGTATTATGTAGTACTGTTGGGGTTTCACTCGCCCGATTTGTATTTCCATTTAAACAGTCAACAAATTTACCAACTATTGTGGCCATTAGCTGTTATCAACTTATTTAAACTACATTGACGTAGCTTGCAAGAGTATTATGGCACTTGTCAGCTGCTTTTTGTTGCTGTTCAAATCGCATCGCTTTCAATTAATTAATTAAAGGACAACACGCCTTTGACTGCTTTGTTTTGTGCTTGAGCAAACACATTTCCAACATCGTGAGAATCAACTTCAAATGGGTTTCTTCAGTTATTACGTATAGGATTCTGTGGTGGTGTTGTTACTAACGAGTCATTCAGTCACGCACGAGGCCTAGTATATTTGCAGAGCGCCGTACTCTAATAGATCTTGTGTATTTAAATGTGTTTATTCAGCTGCATCGTTTTGTTTAATTACTCAACGTCATTTAGTGTGCATAGTATTGTATGCTTTGAAGCAACTACTGGAGTAAGGGAACCAACACTGATCAATAGACTGACTCAATTTTAACAACCAGAAAACCCAACTAGTTGATTTGGGGTCATTCACACCAAACTCCCCTTGCTGTTTTACGTCCTTTATAGCTTCCGAACAGATCAATAGAACGGTACCAATAATTACTTTGTGTGACGTTACAACCTTGGCCGAGGCTGTTCTACGCGGATGAAGTCAATATCCTTTCTAGCAGAAGAATGTATCATTAAATATAATTACCGCATTACAGATGAAATATGAATATAACAATAAGTAATGAGATACACCTCATAAAACGTTATATTGATTTGCTAATTATCTTGTGTTACATCTTCACGTATTAAATATACTTTAACTAGGTACTAAACTTGTATTATTATTATCGTATTTATTATGTAAAGTTATAAATAAGCGCTGTGAATCATATTAGGTAACTGCACTAAATCTTGCCCATCATTTTTTTTTGTATACCTCCTTGACTGGACAAAAGATTGCAGTTGCAAATTGGTTTAATTTTAAACTTTGACTCGCGTGTATCATTGTGCAATTTAATGAAAATATAATTTTGCTAGTTTCAAGCATTCTTTGTGAGAATTACTGTAGATTATGAAAACTTCGTAAGTAATTATGATCAGCGTCAAGGTTCAATAATATCCTTTATAAACATTGTCATTTTCAACATAAGCATAGATCGCATTCCTGCTAATAGGCAGCCAAAGATGGGATACCATTATGATGAGCTACCTTTTAAAGTTACATAGCTTCTACAAATCGGTCGGATTCTCTGTCGAGCCACGTAGGCTCGCCTATTACGTATGTAAGAAAACCAGTTTCTGTTTAACAAAGATTTTAGCATTTTTTTTTCTGTCTCGGGAGTGCAAAGTTTCTTTGAGTTCAGTAAATTGTTTGTATGTGTATTTAAGGGCTATGCCCTATGCCTGACTGAGTATCCACACTTATTGGTAGTTGACAATCAATGGCAGCAGAGTAAAATAATATACTTAATATAACAATTGGGAATTAGAAATAGAGATAATAACAACATCAAACTCCCGGTTGGATTATTTGAACCAGTCTCGACTTGCTATCTGTCAAAACCCTGTAGCGTCTTTTTCCCGGCTGGTGTTGCCAACCTGACGGTGCAATATGGTGCGTTCGTGAACGCCACAATATCTTGAACCCTTACTTCTAACCTGCAGTTTTAAAAGATTTAACCAATTTATAAAGGCATTATAAGGCCTATTTTTTAAATAAAAAAACGTGAGACTGAATGACAATAGTATTATTAATTAAAATATCTACCTATCTTCTAGTCCAGATAAGCGTCTTTACAATTACATCATTAAACAAATGGGGGAAGATCTAGTTCTATTCATTATAACTACGTCATTGAAATTGCTAGTTGAAACTAAAAACTTCAAGCAAATTTAAAGTGATGTCAACATTTTAATATAGTTATTGCAGTATCTTTGGTATATATAGGTATTTGGTATTTATATATAGGTATATAGCACCCGGCCGTAAATATTGCACGTCGACCTTTAGAAAGGGACTATTGGCTGGAGGCGAGAGTGAAAGAGATGACGCTCTACAAAGCCGATTTTTTTTCTATTGCCGATGTGCAATATTTACGGCCGGGTGCTGTACTTACATTATGTTATAGATTTATTAATCAAGTATGCTAATCAAATCTCGAGCGCGCTCAATAATATGCAACTATTTCACAACGCCGATCAATTGTTGCAATATTGTTACAGTACCGACCGGTTGGTTGTGCGAATAGCCACACAAGCCTATTCAGGAGCGGTTGAAATTAGTCAGCGATATGTTTATGCTATAAAGCCATGGCCGAACATACTTCAAGGCTCAGGTCCAAGAATTTATAGACCATCGAGAGACTGGCTACACCAAAGCTTTAGCTCAATCAAGCGCTTGACATGTAGACCGTTTACTAAAAAATAGCAGCGCGTCAAGTACGACATGATTCGTAAGCTAACCGTATACTTTATAGTTTACGTATTTGGGCACATTGTATGGCAAATTTATCGACGTCTCTAGTGGAAAAACTTTCAATTCTCCATACAATGTGTTTAATACGTAGACTATAAAGTATACGGTTAGCCTACGAATAATCTCGCACTTGACGTGAGTGTAGGATTGAGATCACAAAAATAGATAAATAAGCGGTACCTACTTAAAATTGCGACACTATTTTGAAATTACAATCACCAAATTGATAAACCCACTCTTACACATGCGAATACCAAAACTTGTATAGCTTCAAACTTTGTGTTGCCGTTAATAAAAACACATCTTAGTAAAAGCTGACCCGGCAAACGTTGTTTTGCCATATACATTATTTTTAGGAAATATTTTATACATAGTTAAATATTTGCGATTATGAATTGACATTATAAACTATCCTATCTTTCAAGTTGGATAAAACTGCACACAGTGTACACAAATGTTATTTAAATCGGTTTAGTAGTTTAGAAGTCCATAGCGGACAAACACCGTGACACATAATTTATATATATTAAGATAATAATATTGGTGATAGCCAAGTTGGTCATAAATCTGACGTAAACGATCGAAGCCCGAGGCAACTGATTGTGAACGTCTAAGCTTCAATCATTATGTCATCCACCTTCAAGGCGACGTGGGTGTGTCCCCGTCACAGATTCTGCGTCGTTAGCCATCGCTATGGTGTTTTTTATCTCTCCGCATCTACTTGAGTAGCTCAAGTTAAACTGGACTCTTTTGTTTTGTGAATGTGAATTTGATTTATTTTGAGCTGTTTTTGAAGTACTCTCAATAAATCATTGAGCGGTTGCCAAACTTCTGTTTCTTTGATTTTCATGTGTTGAGAGATCGCTCTTCCCACCGGCTGTGTAGATATTTAGAAAATGTATTGTGTTATGGATAGCCACAATGGCGGGGTGTCGCAGAGGCAAAGCCGTACAATATTTGCATCTGTTTTGACAGATCATCATATTACGAGGCATGGGTCATAGGTATCTACTCACATAACATCATTGGCTTCCTAATTACATCCAAGTTTTGCGTATCTTGTATTGTAACTGTCACCACAGTAACTCTAGCCAACAGATTAATCTATCTGTCAATGGACTCACAGTACTATGCCATCCATCATTTGATTGTGACTAATGTAAAATCTTCATTAACTTTATCTTTACATTTATCTAATGTCGAGTAAGTAATGCCTTTGCTAAGTCTATTCAAATGTAAACAAGTCGCACAGGTTGAGTCATATCTGCCCTTTAAGACAATTTCCTAAACATTGATAGTTATGAATACGCTACAGACCAGCTATACGCAACCTGCGGCCCGCTGGGCTTTTGTGGTTGGCCCATCTGGTGTTACTTTTGTTGGACTTTGAGAAATAAGGTTCTACGTAACACTACCACATGATGAATCCGTTCATAGTTGTTCAATTCAATTTGTAACAATAGCGAAAACCTAAGAAATCATTACCTATTTTTTTTATTGGGGATCACGACCCCACGACTAACACGTGTTTATGGCCCCTATGAAAAAAAGGTTGAGTACCACTGCTTTAGACATAGGTGAGTAGCTATTGATCCAACGACATTAGATAATCAATTTTATGGGTGTCTAACGGCGTGGCGTCAGGTGATACGTGAGTCTCAGGCTATTTTTAGCCTGGCCGCGTATAGCCTGTAATGTAGAGAAACCTAACCGGTCATTGCAGTGTTGCCAACTTGAGAAATTACCAGTTTGTGTTCAAATTAGTATTTGTAACGTGCGTTGCATTGCGAATGCTTGGAGTAATACATTTTCTATTCGCACGGCTGTAAATAAAACATTGTCTACGGTTTTTTTATACGCCTAAGCGTCCTCTTCTAACAAAAACGGATCATTTTGGTTTGGGTGATGGAGTTTGGCATCAAATTGAACTAAATAAATGAACACAGCTAGTGATCGCTGAAGGAGAAGGTAGGAATGTAGTGGTATGCACTCATATATCAATAACATTTGGTCCCAATGTTGCCATAATACCGGACGCACTCCCGGTCAATGCGGGGGGTTTGAGCCATAGTCCACCACCCTGGCCCAGTGCGAGTAGCCCAAAACATACTCAGTTTCAAAATTTTCTAATCCGGAATACTCGCGATCTACCTACCATAAAATAACTCTTGTTCGTCGATTATTAAGTACATATTCAGATCCGACACATGTTTTCTTAAATATGTATCCATATTTATCGTGATTACCCATGTGCTTGTGACTTCAAAACAGTAGCTGCAATTAATATGATTCTAACAATCCAGCTTACTGGAACACCAGTATCCAGTAATACTAAATAGGTATTCAAATCAGTAAATAGAATACTACGTTTGTAACTTGCGTCAGTCACGTTGTTAGATTTCCAGTGATCTTCTTACAGTGGTGTTGCCTTGTAATTTGTGGCCAGTCTCCGTGAGGAGGTGTGGTCTTCATTAGTATTGCCTACTGCGTTTCTTATACATTTTCCATTTGGTTGGGGTTTTATTTGATCCGACATTAGTTGTGTGCATTTGTCTCCGACCCGAAGTAGTAGAATAACTAATAAGATATGGGAAAAAATCACATTCCATTCCGAGGCGGTACACAGTTAGCCGGGACGGCTAGTTATCATACCTATTTAAGTTAACGTCAGCATTTTAAAAAGCCGTCTGGCTAGCGGTTCACTATAGAAGCTCGTGCCAGTCTGACTCGCGGCTCACTATAGAAGCTCGTGCCAGTCTGACTCGCGGCTCACTATAGAAGCTCGTGCCAGTCTGACTCGCGGCTCACTATAGAAGCTCGTGCCAGTCTGACCCGCGGCTCACTATAGAAGCTCGTGCCAGTCTGACTCGCGGCTCACTATAGAAGCTCGTGCCAGTCTGACTCGCGGCTCACCATAGAAGCTCGTGCCTGTCTGGCTCGCAGTTCGCTATAGAGCCTTGCACCAATGCAAATATGCTTTGCAGGATTACATTTACTGAAAGCATTTGCTATCAATATTAGTATATCTTGTTTGTATATGATAACTAGTTTTAAATTTGATAATATCTCGCCCCAAAGCCTGACCAAAAAATTAACTTACATGGTCTGAGCCCCTAAATTTATAAAAGTTTTAACCCATTTATATTTTAGTACTATTTATTAAGTATGTAGGTATATAATTATACTATGGTTATCCTATTTTGTTTTTCCTAAATCCCTTTTGTATCTTGAAGAGGCTAATTTTCAGTCATTGTTAACAGACATATATAATACTAGCTGCGCCCCGCGGTGTTACCCGCGATTAAAAAGTATGTCCTTTTTATCGGGACAAAAAGTAGCCTATGTGCTATTCCTATTCCAGACTATAATCTATCTCTGTGCCAAATTTCATCCAGATCCGTTCAGCCGTTCTATGCCATGTTTATCCAAGTACCTGTGTGGCAGCTTATGGCCGCGTCACCGCCGGCCATTCGTGACTGACCACTGCGATAGCGCGTGCGCAGATAACGCTCAGTATACTATATAGGAAGGTACTTTATAGTTTTCTAGGTGACCAGTAGTAATAGCTTCATAGAACCTTGGTGGAATTTCCTGAAATGTTTTATTTGTCCTAGTTACCTTTAAGTTAAACTGACTAACACTTATGATATATAAATAAGAAAATGTAAAAGTACATAAGGTCTGTTTCAGTATGTGCTCATATACCACAAGTTTTATTAAATCAATTCTTGTGCTAGAAGTGGCATCACTTCTAGAGTTTCTAGCCAGGTTGGGGATCGAACTAGGAAACTGTTACGCTTCTAAATGCAAATTGTATATTGATTAGGAGCATATAATATAAGTACCTACCTCTTATTTTACTGTAAGTTGGACTGCTGTAGGTAGGTGGGTAGGTATGCAATCATAAATTTTAAAAACAAGATTAATATCCATTGCAAACATATCTAGATCAAGGGCTCGGAGGTCGGTCGGAAGCCATGAGAATGAATTATACATTTTAAACTCGGCTTTGAGTTGTAGCTTTTTCACTTAGCCTCGCTTACGGATACATTTATCCCTCGACCCAATTGGCGATGTTGGTAGTGAACCTGCCTTCTGTGCCTGGGGACTCGGGTTCGAATCCTGGTAGGGGTGAAGGTTGTGCTAAAGTCTGATTAGCCGTTCCTACATTGTTCTCACATACCTATAACAACGTATTGCTCAATAATGTAAAAGATCTATTTAAAAAAAAGAGCAACCATGGAGTTCCTTGCCCGTTCTTCTTCATAGGAACGGCATTCCGAACGGGTGGTAAAGCAGTAGCATAATGTTTTTGTGACTTTTGGCGATTCATAAGTACTGTACAATATTGGTCTACGTAAATAAAAAAATATTCTGATTCTGTGGGATTAGCGCGAGTATTTGAAGATTCTCCACGATCGATGTTTAATACCAAGATAAGTTATTATATACTGGGATCGCCCCCAGTCTTTTTTCTGGTACCCACAATACAAGCGTCGCTTGGTTTCAGACTGACAGTTGGAGTGTTCGTCTGGCGATATTAATATATATTTTTTTACCTTTTCAAGTGCTCTCCACGCTTGTTGAATCTCATTTTGTTTCCGTTCATCCTCATTAACCCAAATGTGAAGATCGCTACTGAGTAGGCATTGTGATTCTTCTTCACCCACATGTTCATCTGGAATATCTTACTACAATAGAATGTTTGATGACAATTTGCAAATGATGTTGATCCTTTCCTGATATTTATTTACAGCGTTTTACAACATACTTGAGAGCGATTAGGAAGTGACAGGGACCGAGCCCCTAACCGGATATAACGTGAAACGTTCGCCATTATGTTTTATGATTTTAATTGCTTTTTTATGATTCATTAAAACGTTATATGCGCACATTGATCGTGGCCTAGAGGCCTAAAATTCACTGGGTGATTTTTTTAAAATTAATTTTCTATAGTAATTAACTCCTCCTAAACTATAGGGAGTAGTTTAAAATACGCGACGGATTTTGATGAGAATTAAAACTGTATTATTCGTTTTTTGAAAAAATACTTACCCTAAGCAGGAGTTGAACCCGTTGATATTGAGAAAAAAAACCACTATTATTCCACCATCCAATAATATCGCTAATAAGGATTAAGTTTTGGGGAGTTATGGTTAACGAAAAACGAAAGAACGTGCATTTGCTTTATTCATTGATCAGACCTTAACATCATCAATTGTTCAATATGATACCCATTGATTACAAGTTCTTTTTTTTGTCTTTGATAATGGACTAACCGTTAAAAGATACCTAATTAGACATTAGAACATGTTGTTGTGGTGTTGAATGTAGTTGGGTACGGTCAGATTTAATTGTTCCGGTACGTAGGGTTTATGTATGAAAATATAAATTATTTATTAAAAACTTGCAGTTCACTTTAATTGCCGTATGTCATTACTTCCGAGAACTTGATCCACATTGGCAACATTATCATATGGCGTATTTTTTTTCAATATATACGGGTTATTTTCCTGGCTAGGGCAATTATTTTTTCAAAAATCGAATGATGCAGTTTTAGATTTCAGCAATATCGCTCTTAAGAGCTCTCCTTTAAGTATTTTACGCTACTCCCTATAGTTTTGGATTTAGCCGTCCACGCACACATGAAAAATTCACCTTGTATATCAAATAAGGACTTACCTACCTCAAAGAATGAGTGGTACGAGTAAAACTACCAACTAATTTAAATATGTCTGACACACTTTACTGTTCTCGTGTCTAAGGTCTCTTTTGTGTTGTTGGGATTATCTTGAATTAAAACGACGTGTTTTCAGTTCGGTGGTTTATTGCTTACTAACTCCATAGAGAAAATGAACATAGAATTATTGACAACATATTCGATAGGACGTGTGGACTGTATATTATAGGTAAATTTGACTGCGTTCGAATTTCGCGCGTAATTAGTCTGGACATTCCGCCCACCAAGAACATAGTTCTTAATCACACTACAAAACAAATAACTCTTGCTTAGAACAAATAAAATCAGAAAAGTTGAGCAACTCTAACAACACTAGATGCGATCATTAACTGAAGTAACTCTAGATAGTTACGAATGAAATCTAGGAAACAAAAAAAACAATATTACATGGCAGTTTTACCACGACATAAATAAAGGGAACTAACTATCCGCCCACCGTAACATATATAGGTACTTGACCTAATACAATCAGAAAGCAACATCAAATGTTATACAAGCTATTGTTGCTTTCATGAGATCAAACATCAGACTTGTAAATCAACCTTAAAATATGGTGATAAACACCATATACTTATTATGCACTGAAACAAAGCTAGAATAAGCAAAAATATAAACAAAAGAAAATAGGTAAGTATGCGCTCATTTTGTTATAACACAAAGTTTACTAACTGGACGCTTAAATAATACAGATTTACATTTAACAGTCACAACTCGTGTAATATTGTCTGGTCCAGTATGCTTAAGTATAATTTTACCTAAGATCCATTTAGCAGGAGGTATGTTATCCTCCTTTAAGATTACAATATCACCAATTTCAGGTTCAGTACAATTATTATTCCACTTATACCTCTGATTAAGATTAACTAGATACTCTTTGTACCATCTTTTCCAAAAATCTGTTACAATTTTTTGCGTTAAGCGCCATCTATCTAATCCAATTACTTTACATTTAGTATAATCATCATCAGCTATATTTAACAATGGTTCACCTACTAAAAAGTGACCTGGTGTCAAGGGGAGAGGGTCGTTCGGATCATCACTTAATAATGAGAGTGGGCGTGAATTTAAACACGCTTCCACCTGTGCTAGAACTGTCGCTATCTCCTCATAAGTAAGTGTATTGGTACCGACTACCTTGCGCAAATGTGTTTTTGTACTACGTACCCCTGCCTCCCACAATCCTCCAAAATTAGGTGCATGTGGAGGTATAAAGTGCCACGTCGTCTGTTCTAGTGTCAGCAACGCGGCGATATCCTCAGGTAGTGAGGATTTGGCACTGTTGAACATATCTCGTATTTCTCTGTCTGCGCCGACAAAATTAGTGCCATTGTCGCTAAATAGATCTTGACAATGCCCTCTGCGCGAAGTAAATCGTCTGAACGCTGCGATGAATCCTTTTGCGGATAAATCCGTGACAGCCTCCAGATGAACTGCTTTGGTCACCATGCAGACAAAGAGACATATGTAGCTCTTATACGACTTGGCTCCTCTTCCTGGTGAAAATCGTATATTAATAGGACCACAATAATCTACCCCAGTAGATTTAAATGGCTTACTAGGTTTCAATCTCGCTTCAGGTAAGAGCCCCATCAGTGGAGTAGACTTTCTGGTTGAATATCTTAAACAATTGACACATTCTCGGTAACATTTCTTGACACGTTCCTTAGCATTTAAAATCCAGTATTTACTTCTCAGAAAATTTAACATAACTTGTGGACCTCCATGTAAAGTTTGATGATGAGCATCTAAAATTAACAACTTGCAAAAATGACTTCTAGCAGGCATAATTATCGGATGCCTCGTGTCATAACATGCGTCAGAATGAGTTATGCGTCCACTGACTCTTAGTATCCCCTTATCATCAAGGAAAGGACACAGAACGCGCAAATTACTCCTTTTAGGTACACAGCCGTTAGTCTTTAACTGTTTTATTTCAGCTGAAAATTCATTTTCTTGAACTTGCTTAACACATATCAATAAAGTTTCATTAATTTCTCTTGATACAATAAATTTAGGTAAGATTGTTCGCTCTTCTTTTGGTATTTTTAAACTCAAAATTCTTCTACAGTACGACAAAACTCGCAGTAATCTCTTGAGGGACGAAAATCTAGACCAAATGAAGTTATCCTCTGTGTTTGACAAAATGGTTAAAGACTGAATTCGTTCTTCTTCCTGTGTATCTTCAACAACCGTGGCATCCATTTGAATAGTAGTCTCTGCCAGCCAGTGTGGTCCATTCCACCACAAAGGATGGCTTAGCAGTTCGCTAGGTGGTAAGCCTCGCGACGCACAGTCCGCAGGGTTTGACTCTGACCGTACATGACTCCATTGCTCAAAATCCAAAATATTTAATATAGCAGAAACTCGGTTACTCACAAAGGTAGTCCAGCGGGCTGGGCCGCCTTTCAGCCAAGCTAGGACTATGGTAGAATCTGTCCACCCATGCAAATTTTCCTTTGATATCTCCATCACTTGCGAAACTTCGAATATTAGCTTAGCTGCTAAAGCAGCACCGCACAGCTCCAGCCTGGGGATTGAAATTTCTCTTTCTATTGGCGCGACCTTGGTTTTAGCCGTGACCAAGTGCACGTGCCCTTGTTCCTCGTCATCAAGTACTCGAATGTACACCGCAGCTGCATAGGCCATTTTCGAAGCATCAGAAAAAACGTGTAGTTCTACCTTAGATCCGTGTGTGACATGCATCCATCTCGGTACAGTCAGTTTCTTTAAATCAACTAGTTCACTTCTGTATTTCAGCCACTGTTTCAATAAATCCTCTGTCAGATAGTCATCCCACTCTAGACCCGATTTCCATAGTTTCTGAATTAGCGTCTTAGCCACCACAACAACTGGAGCTATCCAGCCTAAAGGGTCAAACAATCTTGCTACATCAGACAGTACTTGTCTCTTTGTTACTCGCTCTTTTGATTCAGATAAATTAAGCATATATTCAAAATTGTCTGTCTCTCTATTCCAACTTACTCCGAGTATCTTGATAGAATTATTTAATTTAAGAGGAACTTGCTGGTTGGTTGGCTCATTACTTTTCTCTATTTTTTGCAGTAATGTTTTACAGTTACTATTCCATTTTTGCAGTTCGAACCCTCCTGATTTCATTAATTCTGTCATCTCATTGTGTATTTTCAATGCTTCTGTCTCATTTGCAGCTCCAGAAATTAGATCATCGATATAGTAGTCTGTTTTAGTTATTTTTGCCGCCAACGGGTACTTATCTCCCTCCAATTCAGCAAGTCTTTGTAAAGATTTAACTGCTAAGTATGGTGCGCACGCTGTTCCGAAGGTAAGTCTTAATAATTTAAAATGTTGTATGGGTTCCGATCCATCTGAAGTAAATCTCCAAACAATCCTTTGAAAATCCGTATCAGCGTCAGCTACACGAACCATCCTGTACATTTTAACGATGTCGGCGACCACACACACTCTATGGTTTCTCCATCTCATTAGTATGTGTCTCAAATCTTGTTGTAACTTAGGCCCAATAAGAAGTTCATCATTCAGAGACAGATTGTTGGTACCCTTGCTCGACGCATCATAAACAACTCTCACTTTCGTCGTCTCCTTGTCTTCTCTCACTACAGCATGATGGGGAAGATAAACAGCTTTAGGGTTATCTATTTCCATCTCATCAATTTTTCTCATATGATTTAAGCTCAAATATTCACTCATAACCTTGTTGTATTCTTCTCTTAGTTTAGTATCTCTCAACAGCTTTCTTTCTAAAATCTCTAATCTCTTGATGGCAATATCCTTTGAATGACCGTATTGACATTTCGGATCCTCATTTGCAAAAGGCAATTTCACTATGAATCTACCTTCCTCATCTCTCATTGTAGTAGCATCAAAAAACTCTTCACATAACTTCTCACTCTTGGTCATCTCTTTCTGTATTATGTTTGGTTCGTTTTCGATTTCCCAAAATTGTTTCAACAAGTCATCCTCATTAATTTGTACATGCATGCTTCTTAGATTTGTTTTCAATAACTCCCGCGATTCTTTTCCTGCTCTTCCAGACAGTATCCATCCAAAGATAGTATTCTGAGCCATCAAGCTACCTTCAGACTCCTTGCGTATTCCATCCAACAGTATTTCTCCATATACATCTGCACCGAGTAGAATATCGATCTTGCCTGGTATCGCATAGGTCGGATCGGCTAAAGGTAAGTTCCCAATCTCTGTCCACTTGGGCACGATAAGTTTGGTTGCTGGAAGCAGAGAGGTTAAAGAATGTAACACATATGCATTGACCTGTACAGATTTTTTTGGATTATGGCGTGATTCCACACAAAGTGAAACCGTGTGTTTGATTCTCATACGACCATCTCCTAACCCTGACACCCAACCACTTATTGGTTTACGCGTAAGGCCAAGTAACTGCGCAGTGGCCTCAGTAATAAAAGAGGCTTGAGACCCCTGGTCTAACAAAGCTCTTATAATTAATTTAAAACCAGAAGAATTTAATACCTGAACTCTAGCAGTCGCTAACAGCACGCTGTTAGGTTGTAGCTCTCCTCTAGAAAACATACTAGTTACGTGTGTGTCACCTCGTGATGCGCTCCCTCTCTCATGATGATGTGGTACACTCGATGCGGCCTCGCTCGATGGTGTCCATGCCTGGTTGCCCTCATTATTCTCTCGCTCAAAATGTAGCATGGTGTGATGTCTTCTACCGCACTTTCTACAACTCAATGGTCGCCGACACTTCATTACTGCATGTGTAGGTGATAAGCAGTTGAAACACAATCGATGACCTTGTACAAACTCTTGTCTATCTTTAGGTGCCATAAGCTCAAATTGTTTACAATGGTAAATATAGTGGTTTTCCTGGCACATCTCACACTTGGCATCAGTAGTTTTCGACTTATTCTCCATTGCTAAATGAAATGTTTTAGCCTTGGTAACTGGCTTGCCAGATTGTACTTGTGTGCGCACAGCATTTGTGTCTATCATCTCTAATGTCCTGAATCTATTCTCTAAATAATTTCTCAGCTGATCCCAGGTAGGTAGATCATTGTTCATTGTATTAAGATGTTGCTCCCAGAATTTCATAGATTCATTATCTAATTTGGACACTACTAGAAACACAATAATTGAATCCCAGGTACCTGTACTAACGCCCATGTTCTGCAGCGACTTCAAACAGGTAGATGTTGTGTCCACTAATTGCTTAATTGCATTTGCCGACTCATTTTGTATCTTTTTCAATGCAAATAAATTTCTCAAAACAGCATTGCAGTTATATCTTTTATTGTCATAACGTTTTATCAATTGTGTCCAAGCATCTTGATAATTGGCTTCAGTTATTGAAAAATTGCGCAGCAAGTTTTGTGCTTCTCCAGATAAATTACTTTTTAAATAATGTAACTTTTGAACCGACGTAATATTCTTGTTGTTGTGAATGAGCGAAGTAAACATATCGAAAAATGTTTGCCACTCGTCGTATTGTCCACTGAATGTCGGCAGGTTAATTCGTGGTAATTGTAACTCATGATTCTCGGTGACAGCCGGCGTCGGTGAATTAAAAGTATTCGAACTTGCCGGTTGAGTGCTAGGCGGTAATAATGATTGTATTGCTTCCCGTAAACTCGTTTTGTATTGTATATAAAGCTCTTCGAAATTCTCATATGTGTTCTCGGTGAAGTATGTTTCTCGTTTTTCACTGGAAGCTATTGACACAATCATCTTGTGGCCGTCTTTAAACTCCTTATATTGTTGTTCTAGCACCTCCAATCTAGTTTGTACATAAGGCTGTTTGATTCTTTCTTTAGGCGTCTTCCGGTAGTTTTTCTCTGCTTTCGATAAATTCTCATATAACTCATTTTGTATCAATTCTAACTTTTCCATGGACGCCATTGCAACTCGTATCAGTCACGTACGCTCAATTACACAAAAGTAGGTTATCACTTATTCTCGATCAGTTTTCTCAATTATGTCGTAAACTCACATAATAATAACAAATCCCAACAAATAAGCACTTTAGTTGTGAAAATCTCTCGTTATAATTGATGATGCAATATTTTTCGTAAATTCCGTATGACAGTTAGGTTTTTTCTCACTCACTCAATGTATTTTATTGAAAATTATAGTTAAATATCGCACCACAGTCTCGTAATTACTCTAAACACAAAGTTTTTTATCCACTTAACATATATTTTAAAGTTTGGTAACGCAATTATTGTTTTTTGCACTCTAAAAGTTTTGCGCGTCGTGTCCCGGCGAGTCGTTCACTCTCGGCTCGCTCACGGTCTTTTTGGAACCATCCGCTCGATTTTGGACCAAATGTTCTCGTGTCTAAGGTCTCTTTTGTGTTGTTGGGATTATCTTGAATTAAAACGACGTGTTTTCAGTTCGGTGGTTTATTGCTTACTAACTCCATAGAGAAAATGAACATAGAATTATTGACAACATATTCGATAGGACGTGTGGACTGTATATTATAGGTAAATTTGACTGCGTTCGAATTTCGCGCGTAATTAGTCTGGACAGAAACCATTCATGTTTTCAATGTATATGTATTTATGAAAAGCAGAGTTACGTACTATATCGAAACCTCTCATTGAATATTTTTACTCACTTGTAAAACAATTGACACATGTCCGTGACTAATCTGACATTTAAATACGTATTTTGCAATAGGCGTAGTAAGTAGATACTGTATATTACACACAAGGTGATAATATCAGTGAGCCAGCTAGCCCGGCCCGGTCCCGAATGGGTCACATCTCTGACATGCTCCATGCTTGGGAGGACGGGAATGTTAACCTTTTTAGTTTTATACGGCTCAATGAAACGGTTAATTAGTGTCCTCCTGACCTAATTTCAGTCACGGCGGCCAATCCCAATGGAGACTCGCAACTACACAAGAGATCTCACTCTTATTATATAAGGATTAACATGAATAATGTAAAATATATTGATTTCTTATATTTACGCGAATCCTACACATTGAAATAAAACTAATGTTACGGATTTTATCGCGCTTATTGTATGTCTGTACTACGTTGAGCCTTTTTTATGTAACATAGTGCTATTATCCCCGAGTGTTGGGTAAGAGCTCCCATTGTTGTGGTGTTTTCATAACAACTCCAAGCCATTGTTTGGGGCTCTCAATGTTTTCATCGGTTTTACGTTCAATTAACTAGCCTTTGCAACATGTGTGGAGCTGGATAAGGCTGCTATATAAATATATATATAAATATACTTACCTATATCTTGGTATCTCTTCTTTCACGAATGCAACTTTTAGTTCAAGTGATAAGTTTTTTTTTTTTCTGACCCGCCATCCATGAATGGCAACACTGAACATCATGCCGGAACACGGCTAGGCCGCTTGGCGACATGGCTTTGTTCAGTGGGTGGTGACTAACCACGGCCGAAGCCTGCCACCAGTAGAGTTGTCACCTAGTTGGCACCACCCAGGGTCACGTGTAGGGTATCTCGAGGGTACTTAATTCTCCTACGGACGAAGGTGACTCGACCCCAAATCTGTTATTTGCTTGGCTTCAATTCCGTATTTGATCTGATATAGCCTTCAAAAGTGCCACATTGTGTATTGCCTTCGCCTAGATGCATTTAATCTCAACACAAAGGTTTTCTTTGTTATTATATAACATGCATAAATGTATGAATGTACCACACACCTGCCTAATTGAGCGATGAAAATGTTACATAATATGATCATAATTTTCCTTTCAATCATAATAATACTTGAAAAATTCTTGAGTGACAATTTAGCACACATCTTTATCCTCCTTTATAAATAGCAACAATGCAACCAGATTTCTATATAAAGAATATATGATTTATATGTACAAAACCTAACTAAAGATGTAGAATCCGATTCACCGTCCGTGATTCTGCTGCAGATTTCGAGCTAGCTATAAAAAGCATGTCGGTATATTGAATGGCAAATTCTTGCATTACGGCCTTGCGGCATACGTGGCATATTATATTAGTTTAATTAAATACTATTGGAACTCGTGTGTGGGGATTCGGACGGTGAGAGTCCGATTCGAGACTTGCTGAATCATCTTCTATATAATAAAAATCAATTGCTGTTCGTTTGTCTCGCTAAAACTCGAGAACGGCTGGGCCGATTTAGCTCATTTTGGTTTTGAAATGTTCGTCGTAAGAGTCGTGAGAAAATATGGAAAAGTTGCGAAGACGAAAAATAAGTTTATATTGTGCTTTATTTTTTCGTACTGTCAGTTGGTCTGTCGAACGTCAAACGAAAGGTAATCTGTCATTCTGTCACCATTATACGTTACCAAATGGCCTCACCCACAACTTAGCGGGTATTTTGCCAATGTCAAGTAATGAGGAGTGTCGTTAGAAAGGTGATACGAAGTACACCGGGTCATCTAGTATTCTATAAAAGCTTCAAATATTGGATCTAAGTTTTGATGAGATTTTACGATCTTTCATTTATCAGAGTCGAGATATGTGTTGAGTCTGTGGACACAATAGTAGTGGCACAGATACCTATAGATGTAAAAATATGAATCTAACAATAGTTTTAAACAATGGCGTTTTATTAATTCACCCGGCGTGTTGTTATAAATATTCAGTTTGTGATCAATTTGGAATGGAATTTCAGCGATCAAGATGTATTTACGATGAGTCGTCTACGTCGTAGTTTTTTTTAAATAAGTTAGACGTTTAGACGCATGCTTCTTTGTTACTTGTATTACCCGGCTGTTTCGTTTTCATCCGATGACGTCTTATCCAGTCATTATTTTTTTTCTTAATTCAACCTATTTCTATTCTTTACTCAATAGAAATTATTTATTTTTTGTATGCTCAATTTTGTTCGTACTGTGAGTATTCCTTACTCAAGCGATTGTAAAGCCTTTTTTTATAGTTTCGCAATCGGTTGAGATAGGAATGCTGTCGGGATTAATTAAAAATATTTAATCAAATAATTGCTGTCGGGTGAGTAGAGGAATACAAATCGGTTGAAATAAGAACAAAATAGTGACAGGATGAGACGTCATAGGATGAGAATGGAACAACCCGTATTTCCGACACACCAAGACATACGTCACAGCTTGACGATAGCTTAAGCTAATGGTTTGTGCTCGTGGGCTTGGCCCACTGCAGAACTGCAATGCGGGTTTGATTACCGTCTGCGCAAATGTCGAAAATATTTTATTCTTAATTTTCCTTGTTTGGGTGCTACAGGGATCGCCCCCAGTATATTGTACTGTGCCCATAACACATGTTTAGCTAGCTATTTGTTGGTCCTTGATCAGCGTGTCACTACAAATATGCTTTGCTTAATTTGAGGCCATACAGTTGGTGCTTCCGACGTGCAATATTTACTATTACTAAGACTAGCGCAGCCATAATATGCGGTCCTGGGTTACCGGGTCGCGCAGATCTTAAAAAGCTCTACCGATGTCTGGATAGATATATTGCAATAACAAAAGATGGTAGAAAAACGGGCATCGTTTCTTGACATCATGAATTACTACTAACTGCGTCCGCTGCAAAGGAGCATGAACAGTAAACAAGTTTAACATTGACTTCTGCAGACTAATGTTCACAATGAACTTGAAGAACCAATTGAACACAATGGGCTAATTATGAGGAGCTCATTAGCTACCAAAGTAACCAATATAGTTTTGGAGTTTTCAAATTCTTCTTTAAAGCCTCTACATACTGCATAATTTAAAAAAGAGACCCCTTTTCCAAAATGAACTGATACCTAAGACCACCATAGCCAAATTACTTGAAAAATCCTATCTCGAGTTTTTTTCTATTGCAACAAAATAATAATTTCATCTTGTACAAACCGGTGCTCGCCTATCTTGTTATTGAGTTATTTAAAATTACAACAATGATACTTCCTGCTGAAATATTAGTCAGTCTTATAACAAATTGGTACACGTAACACAACTTATACAGTATCTTGAATGTTTCAAATAAGAACATGTGTTAATTAACAGGGGTCGATTTTTAGACCTCGTCGACTCACAAAATCAGTTTTCGTTTATGTCGACCCCTGGGATCAATATCGACCACTTTGGGAATCCCTGGTCTAGATCATTAACAATGCAATCTCCGCTAAGTGACGTGCAAATTGTCCCAATTCGTCTCAATGGCTACGAATCAATGTAAGTTCGCGATCCTGCCAATTCGTGTTCGCATTAGTTCGTGCACAATCGTCGTTGGTCGTCACCGACTACCATTGTTACCAGCCGTTCAACTTGTGACAATAACAATTTAAATATAATACCATTCATTCCAAATCAATGAGCATACGTTATTTCCACGTCATTTTAACAGAAAAATGGATGACGTTAACAATGATACGGTTATAATGACCGATTTAAAACAAAAGAACTGTCAATCTTTATTCGACTCAAAAATAAAACGGAAAGTAGCCAAAAGACGTCATAATGTTTGACGACTCAATTGACTAATTTGGTATCTCGTGGTTGGTAGTTGGTATCTCGTGGTTGGTAGTTGGTATCTCGTGGTTGGTAGTTGGTAGCACTTTTTGAACAGAGGGTCCCGAATTCGGATCCCAGACTTAGTGTTATGAGTACGAATTTTTATTTGTACACGAGTCATGGAGGTTTTATATAATAATACATATACTGGGATCGTCCCCAGTCCATGGTCTTCTCTCCTATAATCTATTTCTCCATCTTTCCAGGAGTCTCTAGCGGACTGGGAGCATGGTATCACGGATCTCGTGCCGGCAGCTGCTGGCACTGGTCGCAAGTGGAACGCGAGGACAGCTGCGCACGCGCAAGACACCGCCACCGACCAATCAGCACCGCCCAATAATGGCACTAACGCTTGCAAGCTGCTTATTGTGAGTACTTATTGATATATTTTTTTATGAGGAAAAGAGGATCAGATTAATTTTGAAGTCATCAGAGATAATATTTGGATTAAGAATCATGGTGGGAATATTATAGTCATAAATCTGTTAAATTAGCTTATCATTAAACAAGAAATTCTGTTATGAAAATACTGACTGCTAATGTTCGAAGAACAATAAAAAATACTTAAAAAAACACAAGATAAAGAGCAAGCTCTTTTAAATACCTTCCGCCGGATGTTCTTCGTCGAGGTCATTATGTGCTAATTGTAGTTATAGCGGTAAAAAAAATACTGAATTTATCAATACAAAGCTAATAACATTAAAAGGTCATTACATGTGCAATCCCAGTTATATTACCAAATGGAAATCAATTTTATAATATTTTAATGGGGCTGACCGATCGCAATATGGATTTCACATGGGCCATGACATTGTATATTTACTCACACACTTTTATATTTACACTACCTTCTGCCCGCCGCTCCAAAGCAGTGATAGCCAAGTTGGTAGAACGCTTGCCTCGGTAACGAGGATCGCAGGTTCACACCTCGGCTGGCACCTCTGGGATTTCTGGATTTCATGTGCGAATCTCATTTTCAACCATGATTATCACTTGGTAAACGGTGAGGGAAAACATCGCGAGGAAACCTGCATGTCCGAGAGAACCCCTCGAAATATGTGTGAAGTCCGCCAACCCGCACTGGGCCAGCGTGGTGGACTATGGCCTAATCCCCCTCGCATTGATTGAAAGGATTTTCCAAATCGGAACAGTACATCCGGAGATCACCTCCTACATCCAAACTCACAAACTTACTACTCTTTGTATTAGGAGTATAGAAGTATACATAATGTGTAGCAAAGGGAACTAAATAACGTACATATAAGGTAGTATGATCGTTTATTGTATTACAAGAGCATTCCGGTCAATTGGAGTCAAGTGTCTTAATGTCTGCTCCATATTAAATTGTCGTAGGTGCCTTGTGGATATTAGACATCTAAATTACCATTTTATGTCTCCTACCTACATAAACAACATAGTTAAGAGCTGCTAATATAATTATGGGTAAATACAGAATTCTGTCAACTAAGTAAAATATCCACAGACTCAGTAGGTACTTGTAGAGTGCCCACAATAAAATAAAACAATCTTTTGTTGGGCTAGAAATAGTATTGTACTATTTGGTAGTTTAAGAGTTAAGACTACTTATCAATAGGTATCTTTTACGGAATTTAGTTACGCACGTACAATTTGAAATTCATAATCCTGTTGCCGACCGCAAAATGTGCATTCAATCTGTTTCGTAATAGCGGAGACGCGGAAGTCGCAAGCTAAGGAGATTGGACTTACATTTTTAGTTGTTTGTTAATGTAATTCTTATTTAAATATAGAACCAAAATCTTGTAGGTATCAGAGAGAGAGAGATAGAGAGAGAGGGAGAAGACGAGCAAACGAATGATAATAATTTACCACGTAGTCCCTAATCTAAAAATCCAATATCTAAAAGCTTACCATTCAAATTCAAGCTTTTGTGCAGTTCATTGGTGACGCCAAGGCTCCTATGTGGCGGTTGAATCTCTGCGGAGGCAACGCAGCAGCGGTGGCCGCTAGGGCGGGCACCAAGCTACTCCCGCCCAAGATCAGGATCGTGTGGCACCCGCCCACGTCGCCCTATCAGCACACGGAGAAGCTGAGGCTTGTTGTGACGGCTGTAAATAGCGGTGGGTATCTACAACATAATGTCGTTATCGTTGGAAAAAAAAATCGTTTTGTATTGATGTTAGCATAACGAAAGTTTCATATGCATTTTCTTCCACCCTCTACATATATTCGCAGATTTGGAAAGACTAAAAAATGTACAGGATACTTTTTTTCTCTGGAAATGGATCGATTCCCGCAGGATAGCTATAAAACTGATGCATCTCAAAATCTACTAGGCAAATCAATTAAATCTTTCCATGGTTATAGTTATACCTGGCTAATGAATACGGTAGATACTTATATTCTTTACCCTGGGAAATGAAACGGCTCACCAGGGATTGCATAAAAAAATAAAGTTCACGCGTCGCGGGCACCGCACTTATTAACCAAAAAAAAAAGTTACCAAAGAATAATCATTTCATTTACAGGTTCAATCTGCAACAACGATTCCCAATTCATATGCGGGACTACGGCTCTGTGTATATCCTCGTATCTGGTCTGCGATGGGGTCCGCCACTGCCCAGGGGGGGAGGACGAGGACCCAAGCGCCTGCTCACATAGACACGACCCGCCATTGTTGGAGTTATTGAGACGGTTTGCGGCTCGAAACCAGGAGCTACTGGGCTTGGACCAGCCAGACGGCGTGACGAAGCCTTCAGTTATAAGTGAGTGCCGATTTAGAATAGCACTAAAGCATAACTAGATTTAGTGCATATTTTACAATGCACTGGTAAACACTATCCACAACTTATTAGACAGATGGCCCATACAAATTTTGTCAAATAAAATGTTGATAGGGTCAGCACAATAGGCCCTAAGTGTTTGGAAACCTTATAAGGGTTGATGAAGTAAGCAGCAATGTTTCTTAAGTCAGGTTAAAAATAACAATTTATTTTATTACTACGAGAAACGATTTTTTTAAAATAAGAATCGTTTCCTGAAATGACCTTAGACGAGGAAAATCTCGAAAGATATACCACTTGAAGGGGATCCATGCCTCATAAAGTTTGAGCGGAGACATAGACCATCGCAAACCATTATTTCTAATCTATTAATCAATCAAAATTAATTACATCAGATGTAACTGATCATAGGCGATTTGATGCTTACAGTGAAAATCAGTGAGGGTGAAAAGTCTTCGAACGCTTTTATGGAGTTTGCGGCTGCTCTGAAGCCCTACGGACCTTGGAGCTACCTGGTGGTGGGCATGCTGGTCTGCGCCACGATACTCATGTTCTGTCTGGCTTGGGGTAAGGAATAAATACGATCTACAGGCTTACGCAACCTTAATTATGGTGATATTCACTTGGAGAAGTTTTCAATGGACGATGTTCAGTGTGATATTTATTCTTCTATCTAGGGTGTAATGTAAGCAATAGTATCTATCTCTATATATACTATTGCAAGCTTACCTACTTAGTCTTCGTAGTAGGCACGTTTGAGTTAACTCCGCGCATAATTGCCTAGGATCTAAGCTTGATTTTAAGATTAGTTATTGTTTCAAGTAAAGTTCCAGTATTTTGCCAAAGCTTTTGATTGCGTCAACTATATCTAATTATATATTTCAGTGTGCCTAATCAAGTTATATTTCATTAATAAGCATATAATTAGATACACAATAGGCAGTTATATAATTTAGAATACGGAATCGAGAATGATTTAATTAATTTGTCACGTTTAACTGGAGTACCTCAAGGCTTCATCTTGGGACCATTTTTTTGGTAAACATTTCAAATGGTGTTTTAATAATGTATTTGCATTTATTTATAGAATGTTGCTGTAAGCGGTCCAAGCCTTCAGACACGCCACTGAACATCCCGCCATCATGCATCGATCTATCTCCAACTGTAACTGTGACTGCAGCGTCTCAGCAATTATATACGCAACCGTTACCACCCTCTCCACCGGAGTACGAACCTCCCCCCTCATATTCCTCGCTGTTCCCTAGGGCCTTCAAGTCTTCCCCCACGCCTGTTCCGCACTGCTCGCACCAGGAACCCCCAGACTGAAGACATCAACGCTTCGTATAAACGTAGAATGTAGATAGATTATTTCAATTAATTATGGTGATGGCATCGTGGTATAGATCGACAAATCTGTGAAAGATTTTTGTACTTACAACCTTGTGACGACATGACAAAGTTATATTTAGCCATGGCTTTGTTGAAACTAATTCGTTTATGTATACCACTGTACAATTACCGGCGTTATGTTCATTCGGAATTTCCAAATCAAGTTTCCATAAGAAACATACTGTCCATGTTTCTTATGGAAACTTGCAAGTTACTTTGCGATTAAAAATTCCGGATGCACCTAGGTATTATTAGTTCTTCGCATTCCAATAATCATATAGGTAGTGAGGATTTAATCTCGACACCACATTTACAGATTGTGCGAATGAAATTGATTGAGACGACATCAGCTCAAAATGATTGTGTTCAAATTCATAATAGTGTGTGATCATAACTCCAGATATGACAGTAATGTATGTTTATTCAGTCCGAATACTTAAACTCTACTCAAATATGTAAGTGTTCTAGGTCTCCATACCCAGATTTTTGAGACGGAGCCCTCAAATTTGAAATGCATTTGAGTATGCGGTGGTCATACTATTGTTAGTTTAACACTCCTGACTCGATGGAAAGAAGGCCGAAATAATATACTTTAGAAAATCGTTCTGATGATTGACACACATTTTTGGAAAATATTTTTCTGATCATTATGTAAAAACATCTCATTAAAATACTTTTTTTTTTTCAAAATACAGCCCTTAAGTGTTGAACTGCGGGTAGGTAGATTTGTAATTGAAAGGGATGAGTATGCTTCTCCAATTAACCAATGAACATACCTAATATTATTAAGTTTACCAACTAGTACTAGATGGATTGCTTGCAATAATATTTATGATGATAAAAAAAAACTTGAGAGGTGTCAAGGGACACCCGGATGGAACGAAGTTCCTTTATTATTTTTTATTATTTATTATGTACAGAAAATCAATAATTTTGGGAAACAAAAATATATCGCCCCCGGGTGGGCTCGAACCACCAACCTTTCGGTTAACAGCCGAACGCGTTAGCCAATTGCGCCACGGATGTACTTGTGCAATGTCTCGAAAATACTGACCATTATGTAAATGCAAAATGTGTCGTAACAACTTTTCCTCTTAATTTTTCGTCTGATTTTTTTCCGTCTAGTCCTTTTTCGCAACGCGCGATAAGGAACTTCGTTCCAAAAACATTAACCTGCTCGGCTACTTCAAAAAGTACATCAAATTATAAAATGTACAAAAGCCATGATATTTGAAGTAAGTACAAGATTAATAATTAATAACCTATATAATAAAGTAGGTAAATTAGAAAGCTATAAATATACCTACTTTTTAGTTGCCAGTGGGGTAATGTTAATTAAATATCTTTCTATGTAAGGCCAAAATTAACCAAAATCATCTGTCTTGTTGGGACCAAAACCTTGATATTTGATTTTTATTTTGTATAATGTTTGTAGGTACTGCGTACCTAAGGTCCGAATACTCAAAGATTACTAAAAAAATAAGTTCTACTTCACTATCTGTCTATTTGAGATTGCTATATCTTGTATTTGTTGTTAAATAGAATGTTAAAACATTTTTGAGTAGTGTTCAAGTACTAGTACTCGAGGTAGGTACTAAACTATACGTGCGATTGAGTATTCGGTGATAATCCTTGTAAACGTCTGATGCATGTGCCTTATTCGAATAGATCGACTAAAACTAATTATTTAGATGCTTGTAGTAATAACACCCATAACATGGGGAAATACAGGATTTATCTCATTGAAGTGATGATTAATTCATATGTAAGTATTTCTCTACGTATCTATAATTTCAGCTAAGTACATTGTTTCATGATGTGGGCAATATTGCTGTAAGATAAAGTAAATAGTCGACATTAACGATCGAACCATGGATCGGCCAATCTAGTATTAAAATTAAGTTATAGTAATCGATAGATATAGGTAAAAACACCGTTGAGATTTTAATACCTATCCAAAGTTCATATTTTTGAATATACCTACATAACTATTGTTCTAGGAACTGACAATTATATTTTGTAAGTTTAATCATTTCGTCGTTTTTTTTTTCAATCACTGACAGCTGTCACCCAATTCCACGCGCTCAGTGAAATGCGTGCGGTGCTGAAACGCTACTCAAATAGGTATTAGGTTCCGACTATATTTGCCAAGTTGTTATCCAGCATTATTTTATATGAATTAGACCTTCTCTGACAAATTTGAGTAACGTTTGAGTAGTTTGAATATTCGGTGGTGTGTAGATATCAATCACAAAATATTTCTTGCTTATAATTACTAGTCTTGATATTCTTAAATCAAACTTTTGTTATTATTAGTATTTTACTGCTTAAAGTATTTTGATTGGTGTAAGCTATGGTAGCTACCTGTAGTCTATATTTTTTATATTCCATATTAATAAAGTAATACCTAAGTACCAACCAAGCTATGTAATATGACATGGTAAAATATTAATACCTACAAAAGATATTATAGGATTATTTATTATAGATTTTGTGTTTTATTTTCTTCAAACATCACTTAATATTTTAAACGCAAAAGTGGGTTCATTTGTGGTTGTCTGGATAGCTAGATAGCTGGATAGCTATTCATGGATGGCGGGTCAGATCAGTTGCGCTGCATGTGCCTAGTGAATGTAGCGTCTCTATCTACTGCCGCCTTCCTACCTAGGCAAGTATGCTCCATCGTAGATCTCATCGTCACTTACCATCAGGTGAGATCGAGATCAAATACTTGCCTATAATGTAATAAAAAAAAAAGCTAGCTACCCCACCAGTGTCCGCAAATTCACTCTGTACCTACCCAACACAAAAACGGCTTAAATAAGTTTGGTAGCTACTACTTGCAATAAGTACCTACTATAAGCATTGACTTATTGACTATAAGAATAACTTTGGTAAGCAATCATTAAAATAAAATATCGTGGAAGTCGAGATAATAGGTACCTAAGTATATGGATCTTCCTTAGATTGTGAAATAAAGGTGCGTACCCACCCAAATACAGAGTACCTACCTGTATTTTATTAAGGATAAGTATGTGTTCGGAGGCTGCGATTAGGCTACCAACTCTAAGGCCAAATAGAGTAATAAGAAATTGGGATAGCTTGAAAAATTAAGTTATACAATTTTATTTCAATTTCCTTCACTCGTGCACGTTAATAAACACACAATTAGGTAAAATATCCCACTAATATTACACGCGGTTCAACGTCCCGCCAAAAAGTCAATTTCCACTTTTTATTTTTTTTCTATAGCGAGCACATACTAAAATCGCAGTCACACCTCAGGAAATCCTGCATGTTTTGAAACGTAGAGAGCGTTCCATTTCAATAAAATTTTTATGGGTTAGCCTCGCAGAACTAAATTACTGTTTGCTTAGAGAAAATACGACTGACATTGACAACATCAGAATTGGCAGGATGCATTAATTCCCTCGCCTATCTACGTTTAGAGCAAGAAAGAATGAGTTTGTTTTCAATTTGCGAAGGCTAAAGGCACGGGTCTAAGTTTTTTTTAAATAATGTTAACAACACAACAGTGACAGGACAGCAGTATTTATTTGTTGCGTTGATAATTTTTGTTTGACGTTATCATTCTTTCGGAAAAAATATTGTCATGGAAAATAAAATTGAACAAACATTAAAATTAAAACGATGCAGTGTCTTATTTCTATGTGAGTTAAAATCACGAAATAGATTGTAAATTTTGTTTGTTTATATTGTACAGTTTGCTTGCACTTATGAAATAGCAGTAAATATTACTATTTGAATCATGAAAGATGAAAATAAAACGATAACATGCCGTGTTTGTTTGGCAAGTGTTTCGAAGAGGTCCACCAAATACCTCTCCCTGTTTGAGAGTTACAACGATTGCTTCATAGCGGACAAGCTGAATTGTATAGCCAACGTAGAGATCAAGCAGGGCGATGGACTGCCCGACCGAATATGCCCGGAATGTTTACTGCAATTAGAAAACGCAGTAGCCTTCAAAATAAAATGCGAAACATCCAATATAATTTTGCATAATACGGCTCTAGCTCCTAATAAAACTAGTGTCTTCGAGGTACAAGTAAAGAAGGAAGGTGAGGTGGGAGAAATCAGCTGGTTGGAAGAACATTACTCAGATCTCGAAGTTAAATCAGAACTCCCTCATATTGATGAACCAGAACAAGTAATTACAAATCCTGTTAAGAAAGGCAACTTGACAACAGTGCAGTGTCATGATTGCGGCGAAGCTTTTAAAAGTAAATGCAAGCTACGCATACACTGGAGGTTAGTACACCAACCTGATAAATTGACATGTCCAAGTTGTAAACGAATGTTCAAATCATACAAGGCTTTTAACATTCATAAAAAAAAGAAACCAAGAAGCTGTATAGCAGGTGGTGTATCCCGCATCGAGGGAAAAGGGAAGTCTAGAATAATCTATTGTACTGAATGTGAATACCATACAAAGAGATTAAAAGATATGGATTCGCATCGGGTAATACACACCGGAGATAGAAGATATTCATGCAATAAATGTCCAAAAGTGTTTTCACAGCAAAGTTCATTGCAATGTCACCAGGAGGCCGTGCACAAAGTGTACCTGATAGAAACGACATGCCATTTCTGTGGGAAACACATTAAGGGTCGCAGTCGTTTGTATAGACACCTAAAATCACACACTGAAGCCAGGGTGCAATGTGAAGTATGCAAGCGAGAGTTTAAAAATAAAAAATGCTTGATAAATCATATGACACGACATTCGGGTGTGAAAGCATACTCTTGCGAGATTTGTGCAAAAACATTCTACACAGTGGCTGAACTGTGTAATCACAGAACAAAAGTACATTTCAAGTCAAAATGTCATGAATGCGACAGGTGCGGCTACAGGATGTACACAGCAGCAAGTTTGAAGATACACAAGGCCAAGCACTCGGGAACAAATGTGGTATGTTTGGTATGTGGTACTTTTGTTGAGAATAAGGAGGTGTTAGCAGTACATCAGAAACGGCACTTTGAAAGAAATTCCCAGTGCCCTCACTGTGACTTGAAATTCTTTAATAGACAATCACGCAGTAAACATGTGCGCGCTAAGCACAAGTGCACCATGCTGGTGAACAAGGTGAACGAACCTAACGGAACAGTGATTATAACAAAAAAAGATAATATTTTACAAGTTAAGCAGGAGTGTCCTGCCGAGAAACTCTATAATTTATCATATGGTTCAGAATTAGGTGTCTCTCAAACAGAAGTGGTTAGTGATAGCAGCCAGTTGGAGTAATAGCTTTTAGTTTATGGAGAAATTTAAATAGTTTAAATACTATTATTTTGTTATATTTACGCGAATACTACACATTGATAAAACTATTTTTTCGGATTTTATCGCGTTTATTTTATGCTACGTTACGTTCCCGACGTTTCACTGAGCACTGAATACTTTCTGCGTAGATCGGATCACAAGCATCAACTAAATATGAGGGTACCCCAGTTCAAACTAGGACACTAGGACGTCGAACACCTTAGTCCTCTCGTGACTATAATTGCTGTAAAGCAACCGAAACGACGGGGCGTAAAAACATAAAATAAACGCGATGAAATCTGAAAAAAATGTATTATTTCAGTTTCAATACTATCAAGTCAGTTTGTTATATAAATTATGGTTCGCATCAATGAACTTTAATTTCATTAATTAAATTTTATTTGTTGTTGAATATAGTAATTTCTATTTATAACCATGTTTACTAATTTCATTAATGTATGTACGACAAACTTGCAACTTACTAGCTAACACTCAGTTTATATCCAGGTAATAAAATAACGGAATCTTCAACAAAATAACATTTTATTTACATGATGTTTGAATAAATAAACAATATAACATCACAACTTTGTACTTACATAATAATAATATACCTACATACATTACTTCTTTGAATTCCATTCTTTCAAAAGTTTCTCTGCCAGCAGTAAGTTCTCATCTTTCTGTAAAATAAATATGGCTGTCAAACACTATCTTAATACATAATACTAAAAAGTGGTATCCTTCCGACATTAATAATCACTTTACAAGTTACAATATGTAATATTTTGTTATTATTTCAGAAATCATTTTGTAAATCAATGACATTCAAGATTAGTGTAGATTCTGTTGTTACACCAACTTTACTAAACTAAACGTATGGCTATCCCTCTCATGGTGGTAACACAATTAACAAAAATTGCTGTCTTGCTCATACCTTAGAACAAACTTGATAAAATTTATTTTCAGTGTAATTTTAGACACTAACAAAATAATTACTCTACTACATACATTAATCCCCAAATTAGAAAGATCTCACGTATTTACAACAGTATTACAAAGGCGTTTACTTCTGAAAAATGTATGCAGAGACCAGAAAACTTCTGGCCAAATATAGCAGCTCTGGGAATGTCCCAATTCATATAAATAGACATGGGCAGCCGCTATTAAGTTTTACTTAGCTAGCCTAGTAGGTCTTACCTTGATGAAGCAGAACCTGGCGTAGTTCTCCCCGAGATGCTTGTGCGGCTCCGAGTAGAAGGCGGAGGGCGGGATGGCGAGCACGCCCGCTTCCTTGGCGAACTTCTTCGTGAACTTGTAGTCTTTGTACTTGTCAGGCTCCGATGACAGGTCGATCTTGCTTGCTGTAAGAATACCAGCAGGCGTTATTTCCATTTGTTGTAGGTTCCAAAACAATTGGATTTTGAGTTGAATTCGTGAATTATAGAAGTTAGCACTTAACTTGTTTTTTACTTTAAGGTTAAATTTTTTATTTATTCTCAATAGAGTTGTTTTTTTTCATGCTCACTTTAGTCATTAAAATTTTATTTTTTTAATTTTTTTATAAGCATGACTACTGGTTGACTTCTTAAAGTTTTTACACTATTTTCGTGACCATATATTATAATGAGATCAGACTAACCATGTTGAGTCCAGTCGGCAACAGCGAAGTAGCCCGCCTCGGGCACTGTCGGGTTGAACCCGTTCTCCCGGAGAACCTTCAGCATGAAGTCGCGCTTGGGGAGCAGCTCGCGCGCCAGCGACTTGAAGTAACACTGAGGGGAGTCGATGCGAGACAACTCGTACTCGAACGAACGGGCCACTGCTTCCTGTGAAAGAGGTAAAAATTATAATAATAGCGCCAGACGACCACACCCACTGTACGGTCCCAAACTAAGTAACTATAATAATTGATAGAACTAGGCGATACTTGGCGGAAATCGAGTGACGTGACCACAAATAAAATGCAATTCTCCACGAAGCGATAATCGATATATCGATCGAACGATAGTTGTTTCGCGGAGAATTGCCCGGGACCATCAGTACAGAAATCAGGGTCAACTAAATGTACCTGTACGGGCGTGCAGCATGCGTACACGCAGTTCTGGTGCACGACTTGCAGGTTCCGCATCAGCTTCGCGGGCCCGTACGCCCAGCCCGTCTTCCAGCCGGTCACCGAGAATGTCTTGCCCGCTGACCCTATGGTGATGGTGCGATCCCACATGCCGGGGAGGGAGGCTGAGGGAAAAAAATACAGATGTAATATACAAGATGCTGAGTAACGTTCATTTATAAGTTATATACCTAAACCTTCACAGTGGAATAATAACTATACATTACGCGGTTTAGAATGACTTTTGACAGCATTGAATAAAAATCGAGTGATCGAATATTTTCATACATTTCACAGTACAGCCCCTAGCACAAAAGTGCAGCCTTACTGGGCCCCAAGTCTGCTAACACAATCGATCAGCAACCGCATAGTAACTGTCACTTTTGACATATCCTGTATGGGATATCTGTCAAAAGTGACAGTTACTATGCGGTTGATGTTCGATTATGAATCGATTGTGTTAGCAGACTTGGGGCCCTGGTTAATGTATGGAAATATTTTATCATTCTAGATTTCAATACGTTCTTAATGCATAATAAGGGTTGCCAACCCTACTATATAAGGTGCAACAATAATAGTATAAAGAATTTTAAGAGGTAGTATCGATAAGATTCCCGATAAAACTAATCAATTTGTTGCATGTTTTTAAAATAGTCCTACGTACAAGTGCACATTGAAAAAGTGCTCGCTTGCTTTATCAAAGAAACAAATTCATTTTATTTACACATTTATTTTATACATAAAGTGATCGTAATTGACTACTCGTTTGCCATTTTAAAATACTTTACATAACCATTATGGAATTAATTAGTTTACTTTACTTTGAAAATGTAAGCAATTTCGAATAAGATAATGTGTTACCAACGCAGTAAAGGTGTCAAAGACCTTACATTTAGTCTGTTGATAAAAATAACACGTATTCTGTTGCTGTCACGCTCCTATGGAGAAGAACGGGCATGAAACTCCATGCTTACTCAACAACACACAACTATACGGTCCCACACTAAGCAAAGCTTGTATTATGGGTACCATACACTGGACTGGGGGCGAACCCAGTATATAATACTTCTATAGGTATTAAACATCCATGACTTGGGTACAAACATTCGTACTCATCACAAAAAGTTTGTCAGTACCAAGATTCGAACCCGGGACCCAGACCCCAGCACAGAAAGCAGAGTTACTACCAACTGCGCCAATCAGGTCGACCAGGGCCCCAAGTCTGCTAACACAATCGATTCATAATCGAACTGCAATCGCATAGTAACTGTCACTTTTGACAGATATCCCATACAATATCTGTCAAATGTGACAGTTACTATGCGGTTGCTGTTCGATTATGAATCGATTGTGTTAGCAGACTTGGGGCCCTGATAAAGTTATGATAAAAAGGTCATTAGGGAAAAAAAGTAATGATATTTATGGTGTGTATGCACTCACCAATCCTGACATGCTCCGCTGGTTCATACACAAGGACCTCGTACACCTCGTCGGCGACGCACAGCACGTCGTGCCGCGCGCACAGGTCGGCGATGACCTGCAGCTCGGCGCGCGAGAACACCTTGCCGAGCGGGTTGTGCGGCGTGTTCACGATCAGCATCTTGGTGCGCGCGCTGAACAGAGACGACAACTCCTTCTCGTCCAGCACCCAGTCCGCTGACGTCATCGTCTCACCGGTCGCCTTCTGGTCGTTTTTGAAGTCAAAACCTTTTTTATTATTTTTTTCAATGGCACAGCTGTGCACTCAGTTTACTCAAATGATATTTGGTCACATTTTTTTTGTACTAGATGGCTTGCCATCGGCCAGTTGCCATCATACTGATTACACTCCCCCTCAATACGGGAGAGATAGGGGCTAGGGCCATAAGAACCTTTTTATTTACGCGGATGTAAACTATCCTGGATATTGATCTTGTTATAAGCCCAACCAATCACTATGTTTCATTTGTTTATGATCTACCAAGTGGATTTCGGGATACCTACTGACAGTTCATTGGTTCCTTGTTTATCCAATGAGAACACTTTCCTGGTATAAGAATATAATAAGCTTGAATGCCATGTTTTTTTTTAAATCTATTAAGAATACATAGATAAAAAATTTAAAATGGCGTCATCGAAAATAAAGCCCCGTTTTTTTTTTCAAAAAATAACAATGTTCAGACTCAAACTAGTTATATTCTTATTATATCTAGAGATTTCTGATATTGTAACATTTATTAAATGTTAGTTTACTTACAGGTTTGAGAGCAACAAACTTGGTAGTGCCACCGGCTACCCTGATCATAGAGTCATAGCAGTCATAGAATGGTTCTATTACGATTACTTCATCTCCTTTATCTACGTGGCCTGTAATATTATTTATATTTTATGGCAATGTGAGTGAAGTGTTAAAACTAAAGTCCTAACCCAATCTTTAAGTAGCATATTTGAAAAGAAAAATGCTTTGTAAATGGACAAAATAATTCTATAAAGACACCATGGTGTAGACTTTGTCCTTTATAGAATGAATTCTCTTATGCCATCAAGATCAATCGGCATTTTTCGGTGGAAATCATAGTCTGAATGAATAGGATAGGTGAAGTATCTAAATAAAACAAGATTGATTTAGTTACAACAAATTATGGTGGGCATATCTCCATGGGCATTGTTCTTTGAGTATTATTGATATCAGGATTATGCAATTATTTAATAATAATATCACCTGACAAACACACCGACTATACACTCCCACCATATAGTCCCACACTAAGCAAAGCTTATATTATGGGTACCATACAATGGACTGGGGGCGAACCCAGTATATAATACTTATATAGATATTAAACATCTATGACTTGGGTATAAACATTCATGCTCATCACACAAACTTTGTCCCTACCAGTATTCAAACCAGAGACAGGCCACTACCTATGAGCCAGGGTCACCACCTATGAGCTAATCAGGTTGGCAATTATTCTATAATACATTTCTCTGACAAGCATTCCAGTGTTATTTTAAATTCAAACTTACCTAAGATAGCTGAATACAGGGCCCCATGGGCTCCGATTGATACAAGTATCTCATTGAATGGATCAATTTCTCTGCCCACCAGAGGGGAGTACACTTTTGATAAGGCTTGCACTAATCTGGGGTGTCCCTGAAATTATTAAATAATATATATCCCACTAATATTATAAATGTGAAAGTTTGGATGGATGGATGTTTGTTACTCAATCACGGCAGAACAGCTGAACTAATGTGGATGAAATTTGGCACAGAGATAGATTTTAGTGTGGACATGGGCTACTTTTTGTCCCGGTAAAATGTATGGTTCCAATGGGATAGATTTGTTTTAATTTTTCATAAAGTACCATAAATTCATTTTCTCATACATTTGATTCTGAGGCGGTACGAAGTTTACCAGGACAGCTAGTATTATATATGATTCTAACTGATACTCTACACGTTAAGAACTTGTTCTCAAATTACTAACAAGTATTCAACCAGAAACAACTTTCATACATAAATACTTACAAATCCTCTAGTATATTGGTTAAGGAGTGGATTATCATCAACAGCGGTGTCTGCCAGTGCTTCAGTGACATGTTTAGGTGCGTAGTAGTCAGGGAAACCCTGGCCAAGGTTCACCGCGGGCTTGTAATCAGCCACTAACTGAATATACTCCACCCTAGAATGAGGTAATTATAGTGCATATTTTTTAAACACAATATTATTTATATGCTATTAAATTTATTTATAAACACTACAATACAGGTATACATTTGTAATAATTATGAACTATATAATATTAGAATTTCGATATTCTATTTATTTTTATGTTGTTCCCAAAAGAAAATGTGAATTTGTTTAAAAAAAAAATTAAAATCAACCAATCATACTTCTTACTTTACATAGTGATAAGAAAATTAAAAGCAAACAAACAAAAAAGAGTTTTGGAAAAAGATTAATTACTGTTAATTTAAAATATTGCAAAGATTGAAAGTTAACTTGCCATACACTCTTCTCGCCGGTACCGTACCGGGCTGGGAGTGGGAACTTGTTCTCCATTATACCTGCTGAAAGACACTGGTTCCTGATGAATGCCCTCAAAAAACTAATACAAGTTACACCACCAGTGCTGCCACCTCACTTTTTAAAGAGGGGCTACTTACAAAACTAAAACAGGCAAGAAATTTTGGTCAGGTTGAAAAAAAGGCTAGAAATGGCTTAAAACAACAACAATATACCCATAGCAAACTTAACTAAATATACCAATAAAATTGCCATTTTACTTTTTCTAGTTTGTAGATCAGTAAGTAATTACTGGGTGTTAAAATAGGCACCTACTTTAATTTATAGTATTTTTATTTTGCTAGTTGAGCACTTTTTTCTTGTGGTTGCGAAAGTGCTCAGGTGGCAACACTGCACACCACTGGGGCCCCTAAAACTCGCACATACTGTTTGCAACTTTTCATCCACCTAAACGTTCTTATATTCATTGTAAAAGATAAAAAAGACTGGCTGATAAATATAACATAAATGTAATCTATAAAATGATACTGTAATTAAAACAAATGAGCAAGAAGTCTATAATATTGATAACTAATCATACTTACCTAATACTTGCTTAGCTCACGTAATATCAAATATCAGTATTATTATCATGTTTATTGTTTTTGTTATCATAATAGTACACTACCTACAATTCAACTAAATTTTTAGGTTAAATGGCTCCACCGATCTTCGTCGATTTTGCCAGTGTCAGTACAGTGTTGAAAATGAAAAACGTATATTATATCCGATTAGAAATTAAGAATAAATTGGAAGCGCGCTGAGAGTCTGTAAAAATAACTATATAAACGTTATAGTGAATTTATTCTTCTTCTTTTTTCATTACGAAATGAAATGTGACGAAGTAAAATGGATATGAACATGGCCTCAGCCACAACGGGTATTTTGCCAATGTCACGTAATTAAAGCAATAAAATAATACACATTCTAATAATGGATGTGACATGAAGATATGAAAATGTCGTCTTCGAAATTGTGAAATTTATTATGACATGATACTAATGACTATTATATAATATTGCATTTATGGATGGTCATTTTGAAACTGGTAACATTTCAATTAATAAAACGCATTAGGTAGTAACGTTGTTTTTTTCAGTTACTACCCAAAACACCATAGTTTATTTATATATTTCTGCTTTAAGTTTTAGGGTTTGCGGTTTCATGGTTAAAATATAAAGCGATATACATAGTTTCGCCACATCTGTCAGTCAGTTTCGGTTACAGCCATTTTATTCCCAGTTTTATTCAGAGACTTGGTAAGGAATACACAATACAGCTATAAGCTATAAGGCTGTTTGTCACGGGTACCTATAAAAATGTTTTTTTTTAATGCCTTCTAACAAATATCTAATTAAATAATGCAAAGCGGATTTTGTCTATTCAACTGTTTGTAATATACAGCACATAGAACGTTTTCCACACCTTCGGGGAACATTAAGATCTGGCTACTTTTCCGTAACGGTAGGAAAGTAGCTTTATGTGAGTATAGGTACTGGTTCTCTTTCATCTCAATGCACCTGTGCATTAAAAATGATCTTTGACCGTGGCATGCATGGATGGCGCCGTTCCCCGTCGTCACTTTGCCAGACCGCCACTGCCGCCGCCGCTGCGCCGCGCCCGCAATTTGTATTTTCTGCTCACTCACTCAGTCCAGTTAGACCCCCGTCGTGTGTGTACGTGTTCTCGTCGCGTTTACCGCCAAAACATCGTGAACAAAACAAACATGAATCCGTTAAAAAGTGTACAGTTTTAAACATCCCACGTGTATAAAGTGTAATTATCGCTATTTATTAAATTTTGTTTGTGTTTTGGTTCGTATTTGTATTCAAGTTATGTTGCATTTCCATTTTTCCCGCATAAAGTTTTGTATAGCCGTTTGAGAACCGATAAGTGTTGTAAACAGTGATTTTTTCGTATTATTTGTGTCGAATTGGATTCTGATTGGAGCTAAACGGACTTTAACTGGAGTGTAGTCCGTATTTCAGTAACAGGTTAGTACTTATTTATATATTTTCCTAAATATTGACATGTGCGAATTCTGCAGCTTTGTTTTTAAATAACGGTAATTACAGGTGCGTTGGTATTTGCCCTTTTCGCGGGTTGCTGGTGTTATTTTAGAGTCACTGATCCAATTCCAACAGACACAACATTTCACAAGCAAATTGTAGGTCCATATATTTTTTTTATGCCTGCTTATAAGCCTATTAGCCTTAGCCATTTTTATTAGGCACCTACTTACCTAATATTTTAACCGAGCCCTGCTGTTTTAGATAGAAAGAAAGAACCATCCAGTTCTATGATTTAATTAGGTACCTACCTAGTAGGTATAAAGAAATCGTGGGAATGTCTATGCCTAATTAACTAAAATTAACATCGCCAGACGAACATATTTACCTACCAACTGTATGGTCCCAAACAGCAACCTAGACTAGAGAAAATCATGAAATTCGCTCAGACTGCTTGATACCTGCCTAAGTAGATACCTACCTGGGTCTGGGTAACCACTTATCATTATAATTTATAGTTTAAAAATAGGACGCTGTCTAAGTTTTTAATTCCTTTTCATCCATTTGTAACCTTGTTTTTTATTTCGTAGATAATTCCTATCTAATGAGCCAAGAAACAGAAGCCTTCCTTGATCCTGTCCGTGTCAATCCTCGAAGACCAATACCTATATACCAACCTACCTACCATCTTATGTGACTACGGGTCACGTGCCCACTTCAAGAGCTTTAACTTGGTCGTATCAACAACCCTAAAGAAGAGAGCCAAAGGGAAGCTATGGGGAAAAAGATGCAGTTGAACTCTCTCTCTATTGGGCCGTTGATCCGACCGAGTTTGACTGAAATAATTTTATTCGTATTGGACTGGACCGCCGGCATCGAAAAAGAATAAATAAAACTATGCCATGGCAAAAAATCGTCGCCATCCTTTGTATCATTTATTACACTTTTACGTTCCCGACATTTCTGTTGCTTTACAGTGAGTCCTCCCGTGACCATGGTTGCTGCCGTAAGAATAGTTTTATTTTAATGTATAGTACCCATTTTAAGATCTATTTTAAATCGAAACGGAATCGAAAACATCCCGAGGCAGATTTCCGCAATCGCTATAAGTAGTTAAGTGTAAATTCTTTGTAAACGAACACCATCTTTTCGCAGTGTCATTCGACAACCGCTTTTTAAAATAACCCTGTTATAGGTCGTCGGGAGCGACATAGACATTTTTTTTTTCGAATCTGTTTCTGATATCGGTGTTCGAAATACGAACTCCGCTTGAGTTAAAAATTAATGTCTATCTATAAAAATTACGGATCGTAATGTCTACGACTATTCGTTTACAAAACTCGATTGAATACATATAGAATGATTACTGAATTGTGAACCACGTGTGGGCGAGTTCATCAAAACTCGTTCAGTCGGGCATGTCTCACATTAATTTTCTACATTAAAACAGGATCATTGAGCAGTCACCTTGCGACTGGGCCCGTTATATCACATGTATACGCAACCAACGAGACTAGGGCTGCCAAGATACCAGGGTAAGGAAACTGTTAAATCCTGAAGACGTGGAGTCTGGAGTGGTGCTCTACAAATGTCATACTAAAGAGGAAAAACAAATTGAACAACCATTATTAAGTTTATGAGACAATCGTCATATTGACAAGCGAGTTAACAATAATAATGTCTATGCATTTCGCAAATGTGTTCGGTTTTATCGTGCAGAGCTTTTAAAGAAAATGCTTGGTAACTTTTCAGACATCGGCATTTAAGGCCCTGATAATGGCACACTCCCTTAATTTAAGTATTCTGATAGCGAATATTCGACTTGGCGACTTCTGACAACCCTGTAAGTACCGATAATGTGATAATAGCGGGACCGTAAGCCTTCCGTTTTATGCAAATTGAATGTATGGCCATGTGCTGTAGGCCGCACAACATTTTACCCTATAACCAGAGTCAAACTTATAAAAAGTAGTCCGTAGTCGCAAGCCAATGTTATTTTTCGAGACTTTTCGTCCACTAGCAGTGCCCGCGACTTTGTACGAGAGAATTTTAGTATTTTTGCTGTTCCGGGGGTACCAGCTTCCATTTAGTGGAAATGCTATATTAAATGGTTAGCGTTGGTGGTCACTGCGATCAAACTTCTTCCTTTTTTTGTGTAAATTAGAACAAAAATGGCGCTTCTGACATCATTATTAAAATAACCCTGAAGACCATGTGAACGGACGGTAGCAATATGAAAAATAAATGAAGTGAGGTGCTTAACCATTTTATATCTGACTTCAGATAACGCAGGTATCTCAAGTTTTATTTCAAAGTCATCGTATGGTATTCCGGTTGGAAATAAAGTGGGCGTAAGATGAACCCTATAATACGAGGTGCTTAGTCCAGGTCTTTTGATTTCTTTATGATAGCAATGTGTCCGATCTCCACTTATCTGTAAGATCTATGGCATTTTATTATATTTCAAGTCTCGGGTCCTTATGTTCTGTTGGGCACGTGTTTTGCCTATCTCAAAGGTTTGTGTAGGTATTGCGATGTTAAATTTAAAGAAATAAGAAACTTGTAATTGCAGTTGAAATAGAGATTATAAATATTGAACACTTGGCTGACGACAATATTTATTTTGCTAAAGGTAATAAATGAAGTGAATGTTGACGAAATTAAAGCCGTAAATTAAAATATTTGTATTCTTATTTTATTGCAGTACAGGGTTGTCAGATGGGAATTTCAAAGGACATATTTTTGAGGTCCACCTTTTACATACTTACACGAAACACCAAAAAATATGTATTTCTTATCATCAATATCAACTGTTCTAGGTTTTAGGCAAAGATAAACCAGCAAAGCCGAGTATAAGCCGTAAGTAATTGTTAGTTCAACCCTTTAATTACAAACTTTTTTAACTATTAACATTTTTTATAGAAGAATACTTGGTTGTAATGCCAATGTAAAAACGATAACTTTCTATAAATGGTGGTGCTAGATCTCGGTTCGTTTTAGGTAGCTACTTGCTATTTAATCCATTCGGATTTTTCGTGACAACCCTAGTGCAGCAACTGTTTCGCGTTACATCAGGCAGTAGGTTTCCGCAATACATGGCCAATCGATTGACATTTGGACTTGAAATCGTCGATGTTTTAATAGTCAGCGCGTTTGTCAATAGTAAAACATTGTTAATTGTTGCGTACCTACTGGAATAATTGCTTTTCGTTTTGTCATTTACATGCGTACTAAATTTGACAAGTACCTACTGTGTACGTAACTCGAGGCACTATCCATTACTCTAAAGTAGGTATTCCCAATCTATTAAGGGCAAGAGACCCCTTTTTCAAAAGAACTGACACCTCAGACCCCCATAGCCAAATTACTTTAAAAATCCTATCTCTCTATATAGTTTTTTTGCTATTGATACAAAATTATAATTTCATCTTGTACGAACTTTTGCACGTTTATCGACTTGTTGAGTATTTTAAAAGTACAACAATGATACTTCCTACTATAATATCTATCACCACTTTGATAATCCCTGCTCTAAAGCTACCACTATCACCTTATAAGACATGACAGCGACCCTTTCTGACCCAAACAGCAGTCATATAGGTCAGATATTGGTCTTCCAACTCCATGCTTTACTTCTAATGTAATTCTTCTTCTTCTAATTATAATTTCATTAAAATGACAGTGTGATTAGGAGCTGATCTATTTCATTTTGCCATTACTGAACTTTCTTGCAATATCTTATCTTCTCTCTTCATGCTAGTCTATTTATAATAAAATAATATAGTCTCAAAAATCCCCCTCAATCTAGCTTAACAAAATTAACAATAGGATCATTTGTCATCTGGAGTGTTATAAAATATAATGCCATGCTTTTAACAATATTCATAATGACTACACAGACTTGTTTAGAAGTTGAGACGAAACATTGCCAACCAGCAAAGTGAACCCACTTTTTCAACGTATTTTTAGTGGTAAATGTTACCGCACACAAAGTATTTTCTGTAGGAAAGGGTCTGGATTTTTATTCGTAGGTCGGGATAGAAGTTCTGGACATAGTATTTTTTATATGTGTGCGTGAGTGCGTGTACACACAGAACACAGAACATCACATCACACACAGAACACATCACAGAACATGCTTGAACAGTTTTTTTTTAAAATTCACTTGTAGCGCACGCCGAGTGTTGTCTGAATATTCTAACAAGTCTGTGTATGACTAAAGTAATCTCAGCTAAGAGCTCGCATAATAGAAGTGGCTAAGCACACAGTTCATTGTCTCCGCATCAAAGGTCACAATTGTCGCAGGCTATTAAACAAACAATAACTCTAATCCATATTTGACGACAGACTTGAGTTACAATCGGGGGGTACTTATAAAACGATTTCCGTTTTGGGTACCTACTTCGGTAAGTATATCATTTTCTTTGTACTTTGTTTTTGTACTTTGTTCTGTGTACTTTGTCTTGTTCTTTGTACGTTGTATTGTTTGATTCTGAAAACAAAAGTCATAAATGATGATGTGCATGACGATGATGATGTTGAAATGAATACCCTAACCCTAACTTGAATAGTCGAGTTATACTATTTTATCTCAAATTCCTTCACTCGTGCACGTTATGCCCACACAATAGTTAATATCCCACTAATATTACACAATATATAACAAAGAAACTTAAAACTTTTGAAAAATAAAACAAAATTGACAACTTCACGCTCAACTTCCCGCCAAACAGTCCCAGGGGTACTTAAATATTTAACAACTCTGAAAAGGTTTTACTCGACACTGGTAAAATTGCACAATTAAGTAGCCGATGAGCAATCTAGAAAAAAGACCAAAGACTTCTGGCAATACTTTTTAAAAGATAACGTGTCTATATTCTAATCCAGCCAGCCATATAACATAAAAGTTAACGCATTATGCATTATATTAGGCATCTATGTAGTTCTAATGGATAATATGTTTAAGTCGCTATGCTCGTTTTGTTATTATCAAGAACTCCAGAATCAGTTTGTAGTTCTCAGATTTGAAGGTTCAGAATGATACAATAGCTCGTTATCATTGCTTGTACTGCTTGTATTGAGTATTCGTTCGATTTCCATTTAAGGATTAAGTATAAGTAGGTAGTGTTGACAAGAACTCTGTGGCCTACATAGTGTAGGTAGACACTACAGATCCACTTATTACTTCTAGCTAAGCTGTAAGCGTTATTATATGTGAACACAAGTTACTTGTGCAATGTACTCGTGTAAACCGAGCATAACTTTAAAGCCTGATTGAGTGATTATTTCTAAAGAAAATTAGTTTATTTCATCGTTGAAAAATATGCTACTGCCCATGTAGCTGAAATGTACGACAGATTGCAAACCAAACTGTCAATATTTATGCGAAAAGCAGTGTAATTATAATAGTTGGGCAAACTGTCATATCTTACTTACATAATAAGCGGGACTGGACAGTAAAGTCAATACCTAAGTAAGCACCGTGTGTTGTGCACAATGTTTTGGAATCGTGACTTATGTATGTCGATAAAATATTGTCCAGGATTAAATGGAAAATCGCCCACGATTGAAGAATTGCAAGTTCAGAACCGAACAATAAATGTGTGTCATTGAACGGCGTAAGATGTTTAAATTTGGTGTTTTATTGAAGCGATTTAAATCATCGATTAAGTATAATGAAATAACGAAAGTGGGCCATTGTAAATCGTTAAGAAATTGTCAAATAATACGGTTATGTTGCGATACACAAGTAAATAAAAGTAACGTTTTTTGGATACCGGTTTATGTAATAATTACAGCAATACTCGGTGGTCTCTCGATAAATAATTGTTGGTAGTGATGCGCTCGTATCGTAACCGATTACCAATTTTACTCACGAAAGCGATTCTGATACCCCGACCGAATGAAATAATTACATAAGGTTTTTATAAAAAAAATCCTTAAAAGTAAATTAAAAAAAAAACAAAAAACCGACTGCTTAAAAAAATAAATTTAAATAAAAACTGAAAAGAAAGAAAACATTTCCAATAGCAACTTCAGCAATCGGGACCTAGTAAATTCTAGACCGGCTCAAATCTTCCTAATAATGGGTCCCGACTGTGGTTTTTTTCCAGTTTTTATTGAAAGTTATTTTTTTACGTAGTATGGTTTTTTAATTTCCTTTTATTATATTTCGTACGTACGATTTCGTACTGCGCAAAACAAAACTCTTGTGCGCAGGACTAATTGAAGTTTATCGAAGTTATAGAACGTCTATAAATTTGGGGGTTAATCTATAATTAAGGAACAGTCGTTTGAAGGCCAAGTATGCATTACGACTTCGTTTATTTCAAACGAAATTAAAACAACACATCCATATAAGCACAACGCATTTATCAATAAACAACATTTAACAGCAACGATCTTTCAGTGGGTAATAAAATAGGACTCTCAAGGTAAATCTGGTGACAATATTAGTGTCGGCCCACGAGTTGCGTGGTGCCACGCGGCGCAATAATGGTACTTTATGTAACACCATTATCTTCCGCAACGCATAAACATGGCGGGACTTCAGGATATTAGATTTTACGAGAAAATTGTACAGTTTTGCTGCATTTGTTTTATAATTTACGGTAACGCTTATAAAGCTTTGGTTGCCTTTAAAGAATTTAAGGTTATATTGTCAAATTAAAATGCAACAAAACCGTATGGATCAAAGAACCAACTTAGGGAGGCAGTCGGCGTTCGTCTCATACATTCGTATAGCTACGTATGTGTCTATTGGGTGGTTGATCTGGCCGGCTAGAAGATATTTAAGACTATATGAGTCACAAGGAGTGGCTAACGATCCTTATATAAACTTGACAACTTCACTCGCGTTTGGCGCCAAGGTTCGTACTGTCCAGAAATTCTAGTTCATGTCAGTTCCTATTTCAAATGAATAAGAAAGCACGCACAAAGCACTAATCCTAATGAATGTGTCTGATGGACGAAGCGCACCCAATAACAATAGTCAATCAACTCTTACGGCGTGTAATACCTCAGATTTGGAGCAGATGATATTGAATACACAACTGCGTACTAAGCTATCATTACTGCTTGGGGGTGGAAACTTTCTATTTCATCTGATAATGTAGGAGTTTTGATACTGGCCGCATCCTTTCTCCTTCATGTATCACTAGATATAGACATACTGATGACTGCAATAAGGTGCTGTAATTAATAAGCTGGTGCTGTAAGGTGTAGTAATTGTCACTTTTGACAGATATGTCATACAATATCTGTCAAAAGTGACAGTTATTATGCGGAGTTGCTGTTCGATTATGAATCGATTGTGTTAGCATACTTGGGGCCCTGGTAAATAGCTGCCAGCCTCGGAAAGGCAGTGAAAAATGCCACGAACCCAACATTAATAACGCTTTGTTAAACGAATTACCGCTGTTTTGTTGCTCGTTGATAACAACCTACTAATATTGTTTGTGCTTCATTTTTCTTCGGATGCTGTGATAGCTGATAAAAGCAAAATGTATTTTAAAGGAAGTTGGAAATAATGTAAAAAGTGAACATAGGTTTAAGAGGTAGAACTAAGAACTTAACAAAAATATTGTGTGTCATGTTTGATGGTTACTTCGTTATCGTCACCAGAATCTAATCAGAGTGCCGAGAAGAGATTAGAATCGTTCGTTCGTCTTTATTACTATGAGAATAAATATTAACCGTTTATAAAGATGTCTGCTCATTGCTATCAACCCTTAATAATAATGTAAAAACAAGCATTGACCATCGCTTTTGGTGCTGTTTTCAGCAATGTTTAATGATTTTATCACAAACAACGAGTTATTGCTAATCGATATACAAGACCAACTAGGCCGTACTGTCCACGTATACACGGAGCATTATAACGCTTAATATTTTTTTTTATTGACGACGGAAAGATGATATAATTTTCTACGTAATGTACGTCTCTCTCTCAGCACTTTTATTACTTTACTTACTACTTTTATTAGTGAAGGTTGTCGCTAAAATGTGTCTACAACGTAATCCGAGCTATGGCGGCAAAACTTAATAGAATAAGTTAGTAGCCAGTCTAACATTGCTTCTTTTGTGACTTCGAAACTCTAGCGTTAATGAGAGAGATCGGAATCTGGCCGATATATTATTCAGAATGTGTGAGGAGTAGAAAAAAGTAATTTGGACTTACCTACTTACAACAACCAAGTATTTTGATGAAATATTCAACAACATTAATGGATTGCAAAATTTAATATGGAGGTACTCCAACAAATCCAGTGCTTAAAAGCGTTCAGCTGTTGTCAGCCTAACATCAGTAGTGTTACTGGAGATAAACATCGATATAGGACGACAGGCAATAGTCGGTCCGACAGAAGTCGGCGAATATAGACTTTTTCTAAGTACTTTAATATAGATGTCCCACAAAAAACCGCTTAGCAAAAATGTGAATAGCTATGACCTACCCTCGCTGCCCGATCCGATTTTTTCTGGAAGGAGGGATATAGATATAAATGAACACGCGCGAGACACCGACAGCGAATATAGGACATTTGCCTTTAGTTAGCGCGACTCAAAATGGGACATCGCTTCCCACCGTCCTAAAGACGGATTGTCGGATAAAAATCGATCTCAGACAAAAGAAAGCAGTCTTCGTTCGGCCTTACTATAATGGTATTTCTGTAGAAAGGTTAACACTCTTTATGGTAATATTCGAAATTTGAAATTGACATAGCCAAACGTCACTTGCATTGGCTGGTGCCTGTTTAAACTGTTAACAATTCTATCAAAAGTTATAAATCCCAACTCCTACTTTAATATTGATGTATTCCAGCTGTCCTCGGCGACCGGGAGCACTTACCATAACTTGTTCAGTTTCCGCCATTGTTTACAAATCGTCCCTAATACCCACCACAAGCTCACAACTAGGATTTAAAACAATATTCAACTAAATTTATCAGCCCAAGCTTACGGAATCTAAAGTACTTACTTATAAATACTAAGTAACCTGCAACTATAGAAACAAACGCAGTATCTGGGCCCCAAGTCTGCTTAAACAACCGATTCATAATCGCACAGCAACCCCAGTAACCCGCTGAGTTTCTTGCCGGATCTTCTCAGTTGAGGTCCCGTTCCTATCCGGTTGTAGACTTAAAAAATAAATGACTGACTTATTTTGTAATATGAACCGATTTCACAAAGCAAATTTGTATTTTCTCAAAGTAATTAATTTCTTTTGTATTAGTTCTCAGTGGTACAGAACTTAATGAAAGAGATAATTTTATATTTTAATTTGTGAAATGGTGTCGCGGGCGACAATCATCCTTTAAAATTACCGCAAGCCCAGAGCAATACAACGGTGAAATTCCGCATGAGAAATTTTTAATTTTAATTTTCGATTGCTCCTCCCTAGTTGGTGTAGGACGGAATTCTTTGAATTCAATTATCTCTTAATAGCGTGCCATATCGATTGGTTTACGCCTTACTAGAAACACAATTAGGCCTTGTGACTTTATTACTAGTTGACTTTTTTTTTTGTTGAAGTCGCTACTCGGTAATTCGCGGTATGTTAGATGATGTTTGAGTCCATTATTGAATGCAGTTATACGCGGCTGCAGTGTGATTTTGTTTACTAATTTGGAGTAGACTAGTGCAAGCGATTTTTTTTGTAATCTATAAATCTTGAATACTTGCCAAGTGACCAACGGTCACTGGTTTTTTAAAACGATTTATGCATCTCCGTGCAATATTTATTAGCGTTTACGCAACAAGTCCTTCTGTTGAGTTTTACTTTTATAATACTTACCTAATTAAAAAGTGATTGTCAACGATATCAAAATTACCTAACGGCATTGTAAATAACGAGTAAAGTTGTGATTTTAAAACAAAATAAGAAGTAGGTAAGTAATGTAAATTGGAGGCCATTTTGTTTCTTTTACGCAATACCCTTCACATTTTTGTCTTATTTTTTAAGTGTGACAGAAATCGTTTGAGTAGTAGTACGTAGTACGTACTTAGTACTTATCTAAGTTTTTTTTTTTATTTAAAGCAAACATCTAGGTTTCTTTAAACTACACATTTTTATCAATATTGATGATTCTTATTTTTCTTTTTAAAAGGAAATGCGATAAAATAAATGGCAAGCACAAATTATTGGAGTATTTTGCCAGTGTCAAGGATTTAATAGCGATAACAAATTAAATAAAAACAATATAAAAAAAATGGATGATGCCATGAAAATATGAGACATCCTAAGGCTATTAAATTTTTACATAGATGATTTTGTTATTGAATAAGGAGATCGAAACAAACGAATGTTGTTGTGATAAACTTAACTTCGTCAACTGGACTAGAGTTAAATATTTTTGTCGTAATTACCTACGTGTAAAAAAAATTACAAACATTAATATTTTTTGTAAACGTACTTCTGTTTACCAGGATGCGCTCACAATGGCGTTTCAGCTGTAAATGAAACCGCACGCAGGTCCGTTTGCTTGCTGTACTGTGAGCTGTAACTATGTCTCAGTGAGACGTTCAATTTAGTTTAATTATTAATTGTACTAGGTAAATAGTTGTCAAAGTACCTACCACTTGTACTCGCTAGCCAGAATTTAATAACCACAGCCTATGAAATAAATAATAAACAACTCGCTAACTTTATGAATAAGTTACCGTAACATCGAAAATGTGTCTAATAATACAAAATAGAAGATTGTACAACAAGTGCATAAAGTGGGTCATTTTATCCGAGCCGAAAGCGAGGGTAGATATTGAAGTTGAGGATAAAATTACTGATTTTATGAACGAGTTATACACTCTTTTTTCACTTGGATTGCGCGGAAATGAAACGGTGATAAAAATTTAAAGAGAACGTTGCAACATTTTGTATCTTAGAGCTAATAAAAACTTAAAATAACCGTCTATGATGTCTATGCTTAACCACTGTTTTTTTATGTTACTATGTGAAATATTAGGGTCAACACGGGGCTCTTATACTGCCTAATCATAAGTGCATTTTATATTTATTTTTAGTAATACTCACTTTTTCCTGGTTTTATTTTTTTTATTTGACTAACCATAACACAAAAGACCTAAAGTGAATGTAGTAAAATAAGAAGTTATTATCTTTGTGTATATGTATGGAGTTTTATTGTCTTTGGCGTCATGGACTAATTGTCTTAGTCTTAGAAGTAAACACTTTTATACACTAGAGCATGAAATGCATTTTCAGTCCGCATACACCAAGCATAAACGGGGACCTTACGAGCATGAGTAGTGAAAAAAATACTTTTAAGCCGTTTATAAACCTAAGAAAAACACTTTAAAAAAATTAAATATAGTTAATTGTTTAAACTCACTAACGAATTACCCTTGGTGTACAATCGTCAAGTAAATCTGAGTAATTATACGCCCAGCGAAGCTTGCTACTAATTATATTGGCTTTGTGAAACCCTTTGAAATAATATCGTATATTCACTTGGTGTTTTACATGAATGTATTTTGTGTTATGCCTACATTAAGTATTAATACTCAAACAGTACTCAACTCATTATGAAACATCCCTTATACAATGACAGACCCTGGCGCGGTACAGAAACAACTATTATATTTTTATCATAATCATTTAATGTGAAAAAGTTTGGGTCGAAACGATGAAACACCGTTGTATCAGGTCCAATATGACAGGGCAGCCCACACGCATGCCCACGGCTGGGGTGAAATATGAGTTGTAGACAGAAGATTTATAAGCATCCATTTGTTTGGTTTTGGGATCGTGGGCTTAGATATGGAGTAATATGTAGGTACTTATGGGATTATTTGGTTAGGATAACTGGTGATGTGCAAATCACGTTACGCCCAACTGGTACTAAACTCAATGTGCTAGACATTTTTTTTTATGGGACTAGGCCCGCCACCCTCTCCCACTACTGCTACTCCTGTAAGCCAGGATCTACAGTGGTGTCCAATGAAGATATCGAGGTTTGACCCTCGGCGAGTCCCGACATAAAGTTATTTGTCTTGAAACACGCACGAAATTAATCGAAAGATAAAAATGGAGGAGTTGGAAGAAAATTATCCACTTCCCTCCATTGCAAAGCGGGAGACAAAAAAGATCTGGTAGACAAATTTCCACAGAAGCAATTCTTACAGCTGGACTAAGTCCAGGTGTAAGGCACCACGGAGGGTTTAAATACTTGTTGGTCCTAAACTTGTGAGCTGATTAAATATGTGCTAGACATATTAATCATATGGTATCAAAGAATCTTCTTAATTTTATGATAGGAATATTCATACTCCATTAGCTTGGGCCCGATAGTACCTACCCTACTGACACGAAGATTGTGGATAGTTAAAACAGTAAAGGGTCGTATTAACTGAATCCAAATATCGCGACGTTGACGGTGATAAGACACTTCTATCATCAATGTTTCCAGGCAGTGGAAAAAGTACTTATATTCAATTGAAATAAAACTTTTTTTCCCGGAATTTATCGCATCTATTTTATGTTTTTACGGTCCCGACGTTTCAGCTGCTTTACAGCAACCATGGTCACGGGAGGACTGAGGTGGTTGACGTCCTAGTGTCATAGTTTTAACTGGGATACTCTCATATTTAGATGTTGCTTGCGGTTCGATCTATGCATAAAATCCGGGAAAAATTTGTTGTATTTCAAAGTGTAGTATTCACGTAAATATAAGAAATCAAAATATAAGAAATGTACTTGGTTTGGTTTGGAATTTATCCCACTTTAGCCAAATATCAATCACAGATACAAAGCAGTTTTCACGTAACCACTCTTGGGTACCTTTACTTACTTGTTCTCACGAATTTCGTAATACAACATTATATCGTGGGAATCAAGGTTCAAATGTTAGTTAAGTTCGAATGAACTTCAAGATATAACAGACTCATTTGTTACATGATATACTTACTTACGTAAAAATAAATGCCCGAAACCTTTCAGATGAATAATCCAAACGGCATCAGTTTTAGGTTTTAGCTTAACATCCACCAATGGTAGCGGTTAGTTGGCCAGCTATCCAATAGGATCATTGCATTTTGGAAAACGAAGTTCTATTGCTAGATTTATTCCAGCTCCACTTTAGTGAACCTTTACACGTGTCTTATAACTGTTTGCTCGATGCAGCACTTATCGAAATGAGTTCGCGGTTAACTTAACAGCATAATTGCCGGTTATAATGTGAAATAAGCTGTCATAGACTTTCCCTGCTTCCACAACAAGTAGGGCGAAATTATTTATTATTATCTAAAGGGTAATGTGAAGCTTACAATTTTAAAGTGTCCAGATTTATGGGGACTAAAGTTTGTCGACTGGCTTAGAGACATATGAAATATAACATTACTGGTATCATCGTCTCTTTCAACAACATGTACCTACTCCTCTACTAAATCGGAAACTTAAATGTGAGTTTTTTCCTTCATAACCAGAGCCTTGGTAACACTTTCCGAATTTTTCATGGATGGCGGGTCAGATCAGCTGCGCTGCATGTGCCTAGTGAATGTAGCGTCTCGATCTACTGCCGCCTTCCTACCTAGGCAAGTATGCTCCATCGTAGATCTCATCGTCACTTACCATCAGGTGAGATCGAGATCAAATACTTGCCTATAAATGTATAAAAAAAAAAAAATGTGGCGGCTTTATAGTAAGAATGATATAAGGGACTCATATGCCCGCTTCCAAATGTGTCAATAATACAAATGGATTCTTTAAAATACCGTTCCCTTTAATGAATAATTGAGTGTTCCAGTCGGCTCGTGTGAAGAACACGTGCAATATAATTTGCTTAGCGTTAATAGAATTCTTAATTAGACATGTACCGTGTACCTTACCTTGTGATACGCAAATGTGGTGCATCTAGGGATGACGGTAACATTATATTCGAATGTAACAATAAAGAACGAAGCAATGTTTGGGACGATAATCAACTTCAGAAGTGGATAGTAGGAGACTGTTGCTCTTGGTTGGTGGGAGGTGTAATAACAAATGATCTATCAATAACTGACTGAGGCTGGGAATGTTGACTATGTTGGTTGAATATTGAAAATGTGTAGTTCTACGGTCATCGCTACATTTCTGTTCATGTGAAATGAAATACTAAATATTGAGTCATTTGTCGCACATATTATTTTAATTATAGGTGCTTAAATATTGTACACAACCCTAGTTCAGTACACTAACTGGCCTATTTGCAGATGTGGAACGCCGCTTTGTAGCCTAGTTCTGAACTCTACACCAACTGTAAGTTAGGAAATACAAAGACGTAATGCGAGAAATTACACGTCTACAGAATGTTAAACAATAAGCTGTTAAGAACAATATTAGCATACTGCAGATTTTCACTCTTTTCTCTCTATAAGTAAAGTTCAATTTTGTATTTCATATTTTGCTGAGTAAAATTGTTAAAGATTTATTTTTAAAGTTGTTTGTAACGTGAGCGTCTCATTTCTTTCATATTTTTTCTGTGAGGTCAAGGCCGGTCTATTATGACACCGCTGATGACCTCTTGTGGAATACTGTTTGCTAATAATTTAAAATGGCTGTTGCTGATGTTTTCGCGGTATCATTAAAAAAAGCACCGAAGTTTTTTTTTCCAAAGCCTTCCAGCTTAAGAAAATGAGGCGCTGAGTAAGTGGATTATTTCACAAGTGCCCTCCGCTCTGCGATCATGGCTTTAACCTCTGGAGATCACAAAAGACGATCAAATATAAGTAATCTGATTTTAATTAAGTTTCGAAAGGACGGACAGCTTAATTCATTTACAGACAATAAGATAGCGAGTCGTGTTTACGCAATCGTTTCGTGTTCAGGTTTACGTTAAGGAAATTTGTGTAGCTGAGCTGTTCAATTATAAACTCTATTCGGGTTTAATTAGCAATTATGTTTGTTAGGAGAAGAACTTGTTTTAATCAGGGGTGGGTATTTTTTTCATTTATTCCAATAGTCCTCTAATTAGTCTAGGCCTTTTCAAATGAGTTAGTCCTGGACTTAAAAGAAAATATTTTACTCCTAACTGAGCTCTTTATCTCATTTCATTACCATTTTATATTTAATTAAATCTTTAATGAGGTAGCACAAATTCAGCTGCAAATAGTTAACAAGGACTGCGGTAAATTGCGGTAGTGTGAAACTACCGACTTATGATTTCGTTGCTAGTGGCATCATGTCATTTGGAAAGTCTCTCTTCGGTCGTTCCCTCATGACTGAGGATCGTGATCATCACGGCAGCTTTTTGGATCGGACGAACTGTCTCCATCGGCTCCGGTCTGTGGCCATCTTCACCGCGGCGTAGAAGCGGGACGTTGGTGTTTCTTTCAGTTGGTCAGACCACCTGGTCGGGGACCGGCCTCGTAAACGTTTTCTATTTGGAAAGTATGCCTGCATAATTGGAGTGTAGCCCTCGAAATATGGAGCAGTCATAGCTAAGTTGGTAGAACATCGCCTTGGAAAAAACGGTTGCAGATTCCAACCTCGGCTTGCACCTGTAGGATTTCATGTACAAATCATTTTCAACCATTATCACGGTGAAGTAAAACATCTAGAAGAGCATGAATGGAGGAGACTCAAATATAGTTCTGGTGAGGAGTGAAGTCCGCTAACTCTTACTGTGGTAGACTGTGGAATAAATCTCTCATGCATTGAGGAGTGGCAGGTATCCTTCTATAAACGCTAATCACAGACTTGTTAGAATATTCACACAACACGGCGTGGGCCATAAGGGAAGGCTAAAAATTCTCTGGTCTAGCATGTAAACACACGTAGGCACTCATAAAAATCTATGTCCAAAATTTCTTAGACTATTGACTAGACAAAAAGTTTTGTATGTGGTACATTTACTACTACTAAGGCATTGAACAAGTGGCTTCACTTTGATAGTGGCAACGTTACGTCAGAACTTCTAAACAAGTTAAGCCTGTGGCGCTCATTTAATATCGCTGACCATAAGCCCGCTTTATTTGCAATGCACGAATATTGCCGACGTATATAGAACATTAATTTATCGTTTATCCATAAAACATCCTTTCTAACTGAGATTATTCCATGATTCCTCTCGTAAAACATCTTTATCGAGAGCATAAATTTTATATGGACACAGCTTAGTGGGCGTACGTGGAGTGGACAAAAAAGCAGCTCCATTAACCTAGCGCAAACAAAGTTCGGTGGCCTCCAAGTTGCAACATTGTTATAGGTAGTCCACCCTCGGGTTTGGGTCCGTGTTTGTTTTTACGAGACCGCTCGCATTCACTCGCTCAGCAACAGGTCCCTTAAGATCTTACGATAAAGGGGTCCCGTACTACGGTACTCATCTCATGAAAACTCTTGAAGTACACTTTTTTCCACTACTGAAATGTGTATGAAAAATTTAAACATGCTCCTTCAATTTTATGACTTCATTTACACATTAAAAAGCACTTTTCTTCCAAGATCTTTTGTAACAGCTTTATTAACACGATCAAATTACAGATCCGGTGACGAACAGACATTGGTAATAACGACTTGCCTTATATGAAAGTCAATCGAAGAAATAATTGAGATCGATAAACGATCGAGTTTACCAATAACCCCGCCATTGTTTCGATCGTGATTTAATTCTGTAAGCGGCAGAAACACCAGCGCCGTAGCCATTCGCGTCTATGCCGAAGTCGTGACTCGTCAGCCTTTATATTTCAAGTGCTCACGCCACTTGGTCGCCTTTCGAAACAGGAAAACTGGGGGAAAGGGACATATACGTATTCGTGAAGGTACTTTATACACTCCGCTATTGGGTACCGAATCTGATTATTACATACTAGGTATTGTATTAGGTTTACGTAGCTATTGGTGAACAAAAATTCTGGGAATTGAGAAAAATAGAATTTCGCAATATATTTGACACTAGTTTTTCTTTTCTAGTACTTTTTAAAGCACATCCACATCATGTGGTTACAAGTTCGTGTGAAGTCTATCAAAAACTTGAATGCATATGTCTTTATATCCATCTACACATTTGTGACTGGCGGAGATACAGGCGGTGTATGAGCGCGTTTTCCGTGCTGACATTTGAAATGGGAGAGGGGAGGGGTACAAGTGTGGTGGCGGGTAAACTAGGCACTATGTTGAGTAAAATGAACAAAACTTAGAATTTGTGACTTATTTTAAAAAGTCTTAAATATGTACTCGTACATATGACGCATTTACAGTGATATGGGGAAATATCTGAAATCAAATGTAGAGTGAATTAACGCAGCCATGTTTGGTAGGTAGGTGATTATAATAATCCGAATAATAAAATATATTTTAACATTTTAAAAACTGTCCCAACAAATAAATAAAAAAATTATAAATAAATTTACGGTTGCTTTGTAAAAATTCAAACAAAACTATTTTCTGTTTCAGGTAAAAATCTGTTCCACTCAGCTGGGCTGTCCCTACTTTTGTGTGAGTTTACGTGAAATATATTCACGGCTGTACCGTCGAGAATATTACAGAGCTTAATGCCGGGAAATGTTAGGCTTCTACACTATACAGAAACCACCAGCAGTAATGAGAAAATGCTCGAGTAGAAAAGTACGGAAGATTAAAAGGTATAGTAATACCTACTGAAAATGGAATCATTCTCCACAGCTTGCTAGAGAGTTTCGCTGAAAATGTATTGTCTATATTATTTTTAAATAGAGAGGTACATAATAATAGGTACATACTTTTTGTATGCGCGTGGTAACATAGAAACACGAGGCAACGAGCTATGTATGTATATTTATTCGTAAGAGAGAGGCTTTTGTATATCGTATTTTGAATATAGAACACTCAATCTATAGAGTTTTTTTCTTCTTTCTCCGTGTCTATTTTTGACAACTGGATCTGACACGCAAAAAGAACGGGGTAAAGAAAACTTTTCAATGCTTGAAAGTTAAAAGGATCTCTTTTATTTAACTGTGCAGATGACCTCTCTCGTGGTTTTGAACATGCTAGTGATGCAATTATTGTTTATTTTGTCGATATTATACTCGATAAGTAAATATATTTTGCAATTCAATTTTCGATTTGCATGATTCAGTGTTTTTTTTTAATATGGTAATCAGCGATATTGCGTGTTTGTCCATATATCACGCGACATAGCACACAGTTAAAGACTTATTAAAATTGTAAATATTCAGCGAACACCATTTTTTTGTAGTTATTTTTCCAATTACATGCTGATATATTTGAATATTCATTTTGTCTGTCTGTATAGCGTTTCTATTTCCGGGATGAGAGCTATACGAACGTGGAAAATCGCTTTCATATGCATATTTTAATATGAGTACGTAAATGGTACGTAAGTCTTACAGCTAAAAGACATTATAAAGCAGACAAAAAAAAAGTTAATTTTAATTTTGGTTGGTGCTAAAATAAAAAAAATATTGTAATTCGGTGTTTAAATAATTGTGACAGTGTCAAACACTGTCACAATTAATATAGTTATGCCAAAAAAATAAAATGTGTAAACAATAATAAGTTAGGCTATTTGAAGGGAAAATTGAATTTGAAAAGATTGTGGTACGTTTAAAAATAGTGAAATAGAAATTACAATCTTATTTTGTTTGTAATTAGTAGACCGACCTTCAAGAGGTCTTACTGCTCAATACACTAAATTGTTTCACTGAAAATTCATAAAACAATACTGAATACATGGAAAGTGTATCCAATAAATAACCATTCTGAGTGTTTGTTGTGAAAGTTTAATTAAATTATTGAAAAACTTAAGTTATTACAGCTTGTTTGATTGTTTTCCAATATAAAGGATTACACTGATGGATGTTTTAATATTGAAGTATAAGCAATCGCATATAACCTTAGCCCAGAATTTTATAAAACGTTTTCATCCATTTAAAATGGCATTGCAAAGCCCTTTTTTTCTGCTAATGCTAGACCATATGGTCTAAATGCTAGACCATAAGGTCTGATGTTAGTTTTACTGCTACTCGTACATCAAAACAGATTCTATGGGACTAGGCCCGCCACACACTCCCACCACTGCTACTCCTGTAAGCCAGGATCCACAGTGGTGTCCAATGAAGACACCGAGGTTTGACCCTCGGCGAGTCCCGGGATAAAGTTAATTGTCTTGGAACCCGCACGAAATTAATCGAAAGATAAATAGGAGGAGTTGGAAGAAAATTATCCACTTCCCTCCATTGCAAAGCGGGAGACAAAAAGATCTGGTAGACAAATGTCCACAGAAGTAAGACTGTTACAGCTGGACTAATTCCAGGTGTAAGGCACCACGGAGAGTTTAAATACTAATTGGTCCTAAACTTGTGAGCTGATTAAACTTGATTCCAGTAGTAGGTATGGCAAAAACGCTTGAACGCACGGAAGTTATCCCTGGTTTCCACAAGGTCTGTGTAGTATACAACCCCAGAAGTTACTTGCAAACTATTAAGCATAATGTTCCGTTCGTTTTGCCAGAGATTGCACTCCCAGAGGATGTGATGTGCAGATTGCTCGTTTTCGTTATACGGCGTTGAACATTGACACAGAGGCGAGGGTACTAATTTAAAATAGAATAATTTGCTCTTAAAGTTACCATGGCCTGTTAAAAATTGTGCCACACAGTGGTCCACCTCCATCCACGTCTTCTCCAAACGATCACGAACGCAAGGAAAGAACTGGTGGAGGTGGCGGCCCTTAGTTGTTGTATCCCAACTGCATTGCCACTCGTTCAAAAGATCTTCGTAAACAACAGATTGAGGTTTAAATAATCTAGTGATTCTATAGCGATCTCGCGGTTTTAGGAATTCGGTGGTCATGTCCTCTCGAGTAGAATAGTACATTCCCGCGCGTCTCTGAATCTCTAAGTCGACCGGGAGCACACCCGCGAGTACCGGCAGGGCCTCGGTACTAACCGTGCGGTATGCTTTACATAAAAATATCAGTGCCAATCGTTGGCTCTGAAGTAATTTACGCCGTGCCGCCCCTATCGTGGCCCTGTCGGCCCACACCGGTGCGCCGTAACACATGGATCCTAAGTACGTTGCTCCGTATATGATTTTTAACGTATTAAAAGAGAGACCCCACGTTGAGGTCGATATTCTTGTCAACGCATAAAAATTACGTTTTGATTTTTCACCGACAGTTTTAATATGTTCGATAAACGGGAAATTCCTTTCTAGCACTAACCCGAGGTAACAAACCGACTCTTTCCTCTTAATTGTTGTATCATTAAACTTAATACGTGGCGGCGCTTTCAGATTACCTTTTAACAGGAGTTGGTAGGTTTTTTGAGGGGTAAACGTAAGCCGATTCCGTTCGCCCCACTCAGAGATCAAGCGCAGACATGTCTCCGCCAGGTTCTCAAGTCCAGCCCTAGTGTTTGATTGTATCAGCAGGAGACCGTCATCCGCGTATCCAGTTAATGAACATCCGCTCGGGAGAGGTAGCTCGAGGAAGTCGTCAAAGCCTAAATTCCACAAGTATGGACTTAAAACTGACCCTTGAGGACAGCCTAATGTCAGTGTCTTCGACACAGCATGGTGACCAAGTCTAAGTGTTGTAGATCCGTGTGCAAAATATGTATAAACAAGGGAATAGATGTTCTTAAAACAACCGCGTATCTTTAGCTTAAGAAGTAACATCGGCCACCATGCGTTGTCGAACGCACCCGAAATATCCAAAAAGATACCTAATACGTACTCAAACGTTGATAAGTTTACGATTTTTCTAACCGAGATAGCCGCGTCAACAGTCGATTTACCACGAGTAAAACCGAATTGTTTTTGATTGAATTTTGGTCCACCGGGTAACAACCGCGGGACGATTAGGCGCTCTAATAGTTTACCTAACGATGGTAATAGCGTTATTGGCCGATATGATTTAGGGTCGTCGGGGGGCTTGTCCCCACTTTTCGGAATGATTCGTATAAAACCGCGACGCCATATTCGGGGAAAAATACCGTCGGCTATGCAACGATTAAAAACAATTAACATTGAATCACCGGCTGATTTGCAAGCTTCAATCAAAACAGATGCAGAATCATTGAAGTTTTAAAGTTTCCACGCTGTATAAAATATGACAGCTGGTCACCTATTAGGGCCCTACTATTATGACCTATACGGACCCAAGTCTCAATCATTGGGTCTCGCAGTCGGTATTATTGTTCTGTGTAAATATAAAAGTCAGGGTGAACTGAGATCAGACTGATTGAAATAAAACTATTTTTAAGGATTTTATCGCGTTTATTTTATTTCAATGTGTAGTATTCGCGTAAATATAAGAAATCAATATGAGATCAGACTTTTACACGAACTTTTTGCTTAGATTGACTGGTTATGGCAATCGGCCCATTATTATTATGGTATCTTTAGGAAAAATATTTTTAGGGTCACAAGTTCCGTCGTGACATTTATAAAATAAATTAAACCTTGGAGGCTTTAGCTCAGCTCAGATTAGCGCAGAGGTATAACCTTCGACTGTGCTATATTCTGTTTAATGTCAAATTGTCTCGTGAATGACGTTCTAACTAGGGTTGGCCGTATCACCTTTTGTTAAGTTTGCGCAAAACTGCATCGAATCGTGGTCGTTTTAAAAATCGTCATGGTGAAACTCGATCCATTTGATTTTAGGTGCTCGTTTGGTAGTCATTTTGCTTTTTACTTCAATCGTCCATAGTAAATTAATACTTCCAGTATACTATGCATGCCACCTGTTGCGTCGTTTAGTAGCTTACCTATACGTTAAATAAAAGCAAAAGTTCAGACGAAGGTATTTAAGCGGCCAGCCCTAATAGTGACCTTAACGAAGATCTCTATTGTAACCGATGAGCGACTTGCGGCTTGTATTTAACTGTGCTAGTAACCCGGGACTCACATGATCTTAACGGTCAAACGTAAGTACTTGACTTTTTGACTATCACTGGAACTTTTTTGTATTCCCATACCAACGTTAATAGGGTGATAACAAGGTCGCATTTCTGATAACGCGAAAAAGGCAGGCGGTGACTATGTGGCAACAACCAGAAATGCAATGCGACTTTTGGCTATTTGCATACGTGTTAATATACAAAATAATAGAAACTGTTAGCGTCGCTATTGCTGTGCGACAACTGTGTTCGCCTGTCAATGTCGCGTTGTGGGGACTGCTACACTTAATCATTTGAAGATTGTAAGACTTTGGTTAGGTATATAAATGAATTAAAATTACAAACATTTTCCTCAAAAACGTTATATCAACGTCAGCTATGATCAGGTATTTAATATAAAAGTTTCTTGGCACGTCATTGTCGGTCACCTCTGTTCCCGCTCCGGTACACTATGTTATATTGTAGCCGTGATACGGACTCACTACTCTCTAAGCTATTAACTAAAGATAGCCCCCAGATCCCACAGACGTTGGCGATTTCATTTAATTGAGAAGGCTACCATTGTGTAGCACAGTTTACGGAACGAATCTTATGTATTCTTAAGATGAAATATCTACATCTAGACTATCAAGTTTTCGGTTGATATCTTGCGTCACGACAAATTGATAACACCTGTCCGTAGTACTTTTTATATTCTCTTTGAATGCCATATTTTCTCAGTATTGTATGATCGTAATATAATAAATATAATACCAGCCCTTTTTAATGTCCCACTGCTCACTGCACTGGGATTAGGCCATAGTCCACCACGCTGGCCCAGTGCGGGTTTGCTGGCGGTTGTATGATCGTATTCGTATCGAAGCTTCACTTTTCTTGTTTTTTTTCTACTGTTAGTCCGCTACGTCATATTGTGAAACATTATTTTCACTCCAAGAATCTTCGGTCCATTATAATCTGTATTATGACAACAGCGGTTACCTCGACCCGGATGTAATCTCGAGTTAATCGCCAATTGTCTAACCTCTCATTCCGGCGCCCATGGTAAAGTTCAGTTGATGAGCCGACCAGTAATTGACCGCCATTATGAGAGACATGCTTTTCTCGGCGGCTTTGGCTGAAAAACTTCATGCTTTTATCATTTTGATACTTACTAAAAATGCTGTCATTTTTTGAGAGAGAGAGAGAATATATATAGTTTTATTTTATAAACTGCAAAGCGAGTATTATTAAACATATATGGCTAAAAACTGTATCGCTTATAGAATCCACGTTGCAATAAGTTCATCCGTTTTGAAGCTACGTAGGAAAGATGAACTTATTCGCTCACATTATTCCTTAGCCGAATCAATGTAGACAGATTGACGAAAAAACACATTTTCCATTATGTTGAACTACATACAATTTTGCACCTTAACCTTAGAAATGTTAAAGTTCAAAAGCGATCAGCTGAGCTTGACATATTCTTGCATAAGATCCAATTATGTTTTTTTTGGAGAGAAAGTACCGTCCGATGGCAGATTTTGTGGGAATATGGCATTAACTGCATACTCTGCTACATTGTATCATTGATGGTTTCTGGTAAGAAAGTTAAATGGTGAAGGGCTATAGTAATAAAGCATAGGTATCCAATATGACGCGGGCAAGTCAGTGAGATGATGCTCTGCCTCGATTATTCAAACTGGCGCGGCTACGGTTTTCAGTCTAACACCGACCTTAAAACTTGCACTGACAAATATTTATTACTTCCTATAATAAGAACTGCCATCTATTTTAATAGAATCATTGTTCAAGTGACCTTTTAACTACCCAAATATGGACTCTTGAGCCATCAATCACTATAATTAACTTGTGACCTGCATTATTCGTATTGTAGTAAGGTCTAGTTTTCAATGTCAGATGCTCAGACAGAATATACCAATGCAGTCGTTTCCAGCTGCACTTATACGACTACGCAAATAGAGATCGGTTTATAAATGTTAAGTATAAAATAAATAATGTAAAATACATAGTTTTGTTATGGTTCACGACTTTTTCACCGTAAAATTAAATTTAACTCAACAACTGTTAATTAAGTGACTAATAATCAAACGTTTCTATCAGTGGCGTAGACTCCATAGGACCCAATTCCTACTTACTATTTTTTCTAATAATAAATTTTACAGACACATTACAGAATTTACAGATATTTAATACACCTAGTCGATTTGCATTTTACAAATACTGATCCTACGCCACTGGTTCTTATATGTCTAAATACTATTTGACACGCGAGTGCTACACGTTAGACTGCTATAATCACGCTAACTCTACACCAATGTGTGTCAAATTGCCGTGACAGCAGTGCCGTGTCGTGTATGATCATTTGTTTTTGTTTAACTAATAGCTAAATTCCCCTCGCATTGAAGAAAGGCCCGTGCTTAACACCGAGACATAAAAAAGGGCTAGTATTATTATTTTTGGTATATATATATTTAAAAGACAAAAGGGTCACATGAGGCAGAATCGTCTTTATTGAATTTTGTGTAATTTTTGTAGTTATCAATACTGTAATGGTTCGCATGAATTAATAATATGCGGATTCTGCGTCTAATCCTATACAGGGCAATTAATATAGGCTTATCAATTAACTAGCGATTGATTTGAGCCAAGATCCATTTAGTATAGTTCTCATAAATGGGGAAAGTAGAGAGAGACGTCGAGCCACAACATTTCAGTTTCCTTTACAAGCTGAAACATTTTTATAAGATAAACTAAAATCTGTCATTTTAAATGCCCATACTTAAGTGTGGCATACCTTATGACATTTTAGTTTAAGTGAAATTATTATTATGGACTTTTTATTTGAAAAGCGTAAAGGTCCTTGCCGAAGAGATTAAATTATTTAGACGCCACTCTCACGTCAGCTTCTAACGTTACCAGTTTACTTTACGTCATGTACTGACAATAGATTTAAATACTTCTTGTCATCCAAAAAAGCTATTAGTCACGCACTTTTGTCGCTGACTGTACGCAGCGCTCAGTATGTGTCGGGTTATAAAGCGGCTATTGACGACCCGATTCGATTGAGAGCAATCCTTGTTGATTAAGATGAAAGATGTGCTCCTACCGTCGCGCCTACACAGTTCAGCTGTGCAGTGTAGCTCTTGTACTCCGTGTACCTACTTAAGTTTGGTTATGAGGTAGGCACTGCTTAAATGCCTATTTCCTATGCACGCCACTAGTACTGACTTAAATGTTGTGTGCAAAATCGGTACGTCAATATTCAGTTTTATGACAACGCAGCGACTAGACTATCCTCACGCGACGTCGTGTTTAAAGTTAATTACTTAGTTAACTGTGATTTATGTGTGTTTCGTTAGCTTGATCGTTTGATGTTATAGTTATAGCATTATACTTACGAAGCGTATTTCGACTTATTTAAGAAAATAACCAACCTCTCGTCCCATTATTTCCGTCGATAGGCTAGTTCAGTACGTCAAGTGCGAGATTATTTGTAAGCTAACTGCATCATATTTAGACACTTGTATGGAGAATTAAATGTTTTAAATACGGTCCGCTAGAGGCGCTGTTCAATTTGCCATACAATGTGTCTAAATATGTTCAATATGCAGTTAGCTTACAAATAATCTCGCCTTGACGTACTGAATTCAATCGAGACTACGATACGTTAACTTTCTTACGTAAACCGCTATACTTGCACAACGTGGATAACGAAAAATTATGCGTACATTCCTAAATTTCCTCGTACATTTATATTAATAGTAGGATCATATATGTAAATCAAATTTAATATGTAAAGCTATGTTAAACATACCGATTATGTCGTCTGACCAGAAATGAGAGTGACCTCAAAATAAAATGTCGCCTTTGAACCTCGTTATAATTCTTATCGTACAACTTATTAAATAGCTATTACTATCTAATAACTAGTTCCGTGTTTAGATTAAAAAAAACCTGTTTCTTTTTCGGCTAATTCGCGACGAAGTCAGGTGCCTGACGACAGCGACGCGAACAGCTGATATTTCTGTGTCGAGTGTCGCAGTAACGACAAGTGTCGCGTTGCAAATCTGCATTTGTCTCTTTCCTCCGTCCTGTATTTCTGTGGCTGTCTTCGTCACCTGGCTTTGTCGCAGTGCTTGGAATGCAGGCGAATTTATTTCACATTAATAAGTAATTTATAGTCACATTCATTATTAAATAAAGATTAAAAATCCATTATTGGCGGCAGACAATTATGTTGTGTCACAGATTATTAAACGTTGTGTAATTATTATTATGACACAATGTATGAATCTATCGGAAAATATGATCATAGATAGAATCATTATGCTAATCAAATTACATTATTATACAAAAGGGCGTTCTATCTATGCCATATTGATATGATAATGTTGAAATAAAACTAATTTTAAGGATTTTATCACGTTTATATTATGCTTGTTACGTTCCCGACGTTTCGGCTGCTTGACAGCAACCATTGTCACGGGAGGACTGAGGTGGATGACCTCCTAGTGTCAAAGTTGGAACCGGGGTACCCTCATATTCAGTTGTTGCCTGCGGTCCGATCTACGCAGAAAGTGCTCACAGTGTCTTAAGGTCTTGCAATGGTGCGCTTGGTTTGTATATTAATTACTGCATCCCATGTCGGTGGTAGCACCCAGCCATCTTCCCTATTGAAATAGAAATGTTTTTTAATTTCAATGGCCTCACGTATCACCCTTGGTAGGAATCGGTCTTCTTTTGCGATGATCTGTGTTTAACAAATCTGATGTAATGGCGGGTGTGATCCTATACATGTTTACAGATTGTAGACTTCGTGGAGCGCCGGTGTTTCACATAAGCGATGTGTTCTTTTACCCGGGTTTATGAAAATGTTACTAAATTAATCGCGTGACATTCTCGATCCAAAAAATACATGTATATATGTTATGGGTGATTGATTATCCGTACGTGTATGATGTATTCGATTTATGTTGAGACATTTGTTAATCTGTTGATGTTTTTTTGTTTTGCGATATATTAACATAAAGTGATGAATACACTTAGCAACAACGAATGCTGGAAAATAAGTGCTTTTCCTTACGCAGTAGCATTTATTTTTCCATGGTATTTGTGACAAGGGCCCAGGTAGATATTGTAAATGGCTGACAAACGAGACAAAGGCGCCTTCGTTAGGGCGAAGGACGGTTCCTGTGGAAGGCGACAGTATATCTTTCCACTTTTCCAACCATTCCTTCATATTATTATGTATTGTAAATGACTTAGAGGTATACAGTTAGTCAGTTTGTGATTTTTTATGTAGGGAGTAATCTCTGGATCCACTGGTCCGATTCTGAAAATTCTTTAACTAATATAAAGCTATATTATCCCTGATTTCTATAGGCTATGCTTAATCGAGGTACCGCAGGCTGGGCCGCGGGCTTAAACTAGTATGTAATAAATAAATTTAAGGCTTACAACTTATGGAAACGCTTGTAGACGGTCTTTTTGTCAAAATAGTCAAGTCAGAAGACGACATAGTCCAGGATAAATGCTTTTGAAGACACGTTTAATCTAATCCTCATCTTTCAGGCATACTTATTACACATTTCATAGCCCCCCAACTTTGAGGGAATTCGTCGGGTTTGAGGTCGCTTCAGAATACACGATGAGTTAGCGGATATTTCCGCCCAGAGACCCCAAATTTTAATGGCTTCCTTAGAACTAGCCAACTATTACAAATTTAGTTTATAATTTGTCATTCGTAGTATTCTGTATCCTTGATAGAAGACGGTATGAAAATTAATGTCAATAGGAAATAATGATGATTTGGTATCCCTTATGTGTTTTGAGGCCGTATAAATAGAGTACCTACATACATTGTAGACTCGATTCAACGTCGAGAGAGGTTTTATAGATATATCTCTGTCTGTTTATAGTACCGTAGCCCAAGAGCCGACAAACTTTTTTTTGGCAATTAACTGATTATGGTGGCAGGGAAGATTATGGTTCTCATCTATGTTTTTCGAAAGTCGTTTTCAAATTCCACGTTTTCATTTTCATTCGCATTTACGTACATTTTCAAATCCCCTGTCCAACACTCGCGCCCGGCTTACAAAGAGACTGTAAGTACTCAAGTAAACAAGCTAAGTAGCTAGAATCAAGTGTGTAGACATCATTTGTCTACTTGTCAAGTTGCCGCGCTGTTTACACGCGGTCAATTGCTATATTTTTTGTGCTGTCTTCGTGTTAATCGAGCATAAGTATAGCCTGTTACCTTGGGCTAATCGTGCCCAGGAACGGGTCTAGTTAGAGTAGAAAGCGATGCTTGGCACAATGGGCAATTTATCCGGGCACTTTCACTGGTGGCGCTGAAACAATGTGTTTTATGTAAATATGCAGACAGAGAAGCTGTTGTAAAACGTTGGGATTGAGATGGATCTTTTTTTTTTTTAATCAGTTCTTACACAAAAATTACTTTAAAAAAACAGTACTTAAATCGTGAAAAAAGTTACACGATGCTAAGCTACAACTTTACCATCCGTTCGGAATGCCGTTCCTATGGAGAAGAACGGGCAAGAAGCTATGGTTGCTCTTTTTAAAAAGATATTTTACGGTTTTGAGCAGTACATGGTTATAGGTATGTGAGAACAATGTAGGAACGGCTAGGCAGACATTAGCAGCTGGTCAAAAAAAAACAAAAAAAAGTTATCATGGATGTTCATTGATTGAACTGTGTTTTATTATTATTATGCTTTGATAGTAGGTATAAATATATTTTATAGACAGCTTTTAATTCCTAGACGGTCAAACAATATGGCAAGCTTACCGGCTTATTCGCATCTGAATTAAAATGTATCGTAAAGTCGGTATTCAAAAATGGTTTTTAGCTAAAAGACTTCAAGGACTTGTAACTGAAGAGTCATGTTGTCTGAATAGAACCAAAATCATTGATGTAGAAAGACTACTTAAGCCGTTTTAAAATGGAGTCTAATTCTGTATAATAGGCTTGGAAAGTCTCTTATACACCAGAAAGATAAACAGTACAGTAATTTAGTGCGTGGAAGTATTGCTTTTCAGTAAATTGTATACAGATTCAATCAGTTATCCGGTTCAAGGAAGGTAAACATACCGCACTTATCTACTTGTAAAGTAACTTTGATCCCGGGTAACATAACTTTCGAGAACATCTTAGATAGTTAAGTTAGTCGTGATGTTATAACGCGTATCGAATTTCATCCCCGGGTGTGGAAATACGACGAAGTTTGACAACCAAAGAGGATTTATTATAATAAGATTAATCGCACGTAGCTATTAATATAGCATCATTGTCTTTGGATGTTTTGAATGTTTCTCATATCGTTATAGTAAATTTAAGTTATGGCTACTAACTTACACGTAAGTGTCGCTCGCCTGCGATCGCAATGAGATTGGATAAAATAACTTAACATAATTTAATTTTCAATAATTGATAACTTTCATTAATACACCTTTGTTTGGACTATTTTTTGACGTGGGTCATAAATTGAAATAAAACGATTTTATCAGCTTTCATCTGCTTTACAGCGACCATGGTCAGTCCTCCCGTGACCATGGTTGCTGTAAAGCAGCCAAAACTTCGGGATCGTAAAAACATAAAATAAAATAAACGCGATAAAATCTGCAAAAATAAATATAATAAAGAAATATATGAATCCGGAAAGTTTTATTTCAATGAGTAGTATTCGCGTAAATATAAGAAATCAATGTGTTTCATAAACAAAACTCCGAAAACCGATCCGAATGATCTGTTTACTGAGTTCAATGTACGGCTATGCTAAAACACAAATTTTTGATATGGAGTCTAAAACCCATACTATTGTCTATGCATATAACAATATGGAATGGTTCTTTGAGACAGTTTGACATCGAAATAATTGTGACGATGATAATTTTGTGTTCTAAGCAAACCTAGAATTAAAGTAAAAAATCTAGAATATTTTGCGATCATATTAATATTGCATCTGTATTACACAAGTTAATGTTTTGTATAAAATAAATGAAAAAAAATTATTATGGACCTACATAGGTGACTAAACCTGGCAGAGTGATGAATTAGGTACATTGGCTAAGTTTCTATTGACATAGTAAATTACATTACTTTTTTTGTTCTGAACCATTTTCCGTAACGTCCGAGAAGATGAAGAAATAATGCAATGGACCGCGAATTATTTCTACACTATTGACATCTCTATTATTTGTCGATAATAGCTAATAATAGTGGTCAGAATTAATATATAGTTATCGAGAGTTTAATTAACTATGCTTTGATATTTGGCCTGTTTTGTTATGTATTGATTTTTTTTTTATACATTTATAGGCAAGTATTTGATCTCGATCTCACCTGATGGTAAGTGACGATGAGATCTACGATGGAGCATACTTGCCTAGGTAGGAAGGCGGCAGTAGATCGAGACGCTACATTCACTAGGCACATGCAGCGCAACTGATCTGACCCGCCATTCATGAATGGCAACACCGAACATCATGCCGGAACACGGCTAGGCCGCTTGGCGACATGGCTTTGTTGAGTGGGTGGTGACTAACCACGGCCGAAGCCTACCACCAGTAAAAAAAAACTTAAAGGGATATTTTATAACCAAAGTAACGTATTCCCACGACACTATACTAGCTTTTATTGAGGCGTTTTTCCATTGAATTTTTGCGTTCACCATAATAAAGAGGGCCAACATACCAAAACAAACACGGCAAGCGTGGGAGCGGACTGTTACAAAACTCCAGCTACACTATGCCCATTCAAAACGGTTGCTGGATCCATAGAGTTTTAGGAGTAAAGGTGTGTTTACATGAACTAACCAGAATTGGTATATTAAAAATATATGATATTTTTTTTGTGAAGATTTATAACCAAATCATCAAAACGCTCTGTCTAGAGTTCACAACGAACCGTATCAGAAATAAATTAGGTGGATTTTGAAAGAATCCATATTGTTTTTTTGCTTAAGAGTGGGTCACCAACCTATTAAAAATAATAAGATTACTAAAGTATATATTATGGTTTAACAAAAATAAGGGTTAAAAAGTAGGTGATAACCATCCCATTCATGAGTATACAATGCTTGATTTTTCTGTGATAAAGCAAGTCGGTACAGTTTCACCGCGCACATGGTACGTAGTGTTATTTAAAAAAAAACCAAATAATTTATTGTTTTCTTCGAATGTGACCATTATAGCCTACCAATAGACTCCTAAATTATTGTACACTATTATTGTTAAGCCTAATTTAACTGGGCATAATTAACTTGCTAACATAATTTAATCCTCAAAAGATCAGTGGCTCGAGGACACGCCCTCATAACTGCAAGGTTTCGAGTTTGATCCCCACGCTGGCCATTAAGGTGGAAGCTCCTGTCAGGGCGCGAAATTCAAAATGTCAATGGTTTTAATTTTTTTACGAAAAAATTGGACATCTTTACGATGTAATTTAGTGTTTTGCGATATTAGCATTCTGCATTGGATGTCTCGATGTATTAAGTTTGCTTAAAAAAGTACCTAAAGCGATACAACACCATTAAGTTAGTAAAAGTAGCGGTTTTTACAAACCTTATGGTATTGTATCGGATTCGGTTCTTTAAAAAAAAAAAAAAAACCATTGACAATTTGAATTTCGCGCCCTGACCCTGAGCTTCCCCCTTAAACTAGCTTAGTTGGAGGGGCTAACCGGAATACAAGTATTGTTCCAATTTAAAACACATTACCACCATTTAATAGTAATCTTTAAAAATAAAACAGTATAAGGTTTGTTTCAACATTATGTTAATTCAATAGATTGTAAACAACATCTCGCTACAGCTTAACTTTACCCGGCTTCACGCTAATTAACTAGTGTATTGTGTTTCACTCCCACACCGCTCCTTCAATTGAGAACTGTCAGAGATGACAGTACCCTCAAATAATAAATTGAAGCAAACAAATCTGTTACGAAATCTTTTTTTTCTTGTTGCATAATGATTTGTTTATTTGATATTTATTTAGGTCATCACATCAACGAGCATCCGACTAGTACTGAGAGAAAGCAGTTTCGGGAGGCAAAGCTTGCTTAGACAATACGTGGCCGTAAACGTTCTGAAAAGCGAGCATTAACCTTCCACGCGAGGCTGCTCACTTAGTCAGTACACGGCTATGGTCTCAGTACACACACGTAGCTAATGTCCGAGCCGCGATGGGTCTTCATTGCATGTTTGCACGCTTGTTAATTGCAAACACAAACGAAACTTTTAATTACACCATACAAAACCTTTACGCCTACATCGGTTAAATATCAAGTTTGACCGGCTTGCCCTTCCCTTGCCCTACTACAAGACAGTAAGTAAACAAAGTGCGAGATTATTCATAAGCTAACCGTATACTTTATAGTCTACCGTATTTAGACATGTCGATATTTTTTTTCTTAGTCTATGGACAATATCTGACATTTCTAATGGTGAAGTAGTTATCTTAGTATACACCATAGAGTAACTGGTAAATATGGCGGGAATATTTTTTTTAAACAGTCTAACAATACAAGGGTTACATATATAGGCTAACAAAGAACGATATAAATCTTCGACCCAGTGATCAATCTTCGATATGAATCACTTGCAATCTACTTTTACTTGGTCCATCAGCTTGAGCAAGCTGAGGACTCATTCGGATTGAAGTAGCTTTTTGTTTTGTTTGGATCTGTAGAAAGTTACCATCTGATATTCGTTTAGGATTACACGCGACGCAATAATTATATAACCGATGCAATATCGGTCATGTTGACACAATGTAATGGTAACAAAACACAATAGATCAGTGACGGTTGACCGATTCTAGTCCTCAACCCGACGACGGAGCGTGACGGCCTATTCAAATAAAAAAAAATCTAGAACTTTTTGTATTTCATGTCAATTGTAGTTTTTTTTTGTTATTTGGAAAAACAAACGGTGACAAATGGGAACAGTATTACATAGAAACGATACAGTTAATAGTACATTTGGCACCAGGATCGTTTACCACATGCATGCAAAATTAACAGTTGATCTTATTAATATTTAATGTTTCAGCTTGTATAAATACAGTGTATTTACTACACTAATTTATATATTTGGTGACCCCCTTGGACCGTCCTTAGGGACGTGTTATCTATATAATAAAAGTTAAACGATGTTCGTTGGTACGCGTATCACTTGAGAACGGCTGAACCGAATTGAATTGATTTTGTCCGGAAAATTCGGAAATAACTGAATGTGCTTTATTGACAGGACAAAGTCTTAGAATACTAAGATCTCTCTTCTCTATGTTTATTCAATAGATTAAACAACACCTCTACTATATTCTAGTCGCATTTGCTCTCTCGATCAATACCGCCCTCGCTTTACCTTACAAGAAATCTTGTATCAATTGATTCGATCATTATCTGCAACATGCATTGTGAAATGTACTCTGTAAACACAACGAGAGGTCAAGCGATTGGATTGCGCAGTCGCATCGAATCTTGGATTCGGTTATCAAGAAAGGCTATGGCCGCAGATTTATGATACTAATATATAACGCGTTTTCATTAATGTCCTAGCTAACACATAATATAACATACTTTGGCTGCACACACTGAACGATACAATCGCAGTGTAAACGAGATAGCATGACAATTGGCAAGTGCAAAGCGAGACAGATATATGTTACGCTGCATTGTTTCGATTTAGCTAGACTAATTAGACTGAGTAATAAGTGCGGTGCGCAGCTCAGTTTTGTGGTGCCATTTCCAAGCGCTAGAAACCTATCTACGTCTTTTTTAATGGACATCGATGTTAACCATGACACGAGATAATTTGTGATCGAATCTGTTGGTTCAATTATTAAATTGTTCTAAATGAACCTACTGGCACAGCCCATGTTTACTCACGGTGCAATACAAACGGCTGGCCAGCGATCGCTCGCCCGCACAGATGACAATACTTTTACTTTCAGTACCATTTATTAGAACGAATAACTGTACCAGTTAAAAATATGTCGTGTGGTCTGCCTACACTATTATGTGTCATAGCTTGGTCTTGGCGGACTTTTATTCTTGACATATTTTTGGGTACCTAACTAGAATTTAAAAGGTACTTTTATTTTGTCAGTGTCGAGTAAAATATCTTGCTTATCATATATGATAGTACTTTTTTTTTGATCAGCTGCTTAAGTCTGCTTAGCCGTGCCTACATTGTTCTCACATACCTATAACAATGTGCTGCTCAAAAATGTAAAAGATCTTTTTAAAAAGAGCAACCATGGAGTTTCTTGCCGGTTCTTCTACATAGGAACGGCATTCCAAACGGGTGGTAAAGTAGGAGCTTAGCATTTTGTAACTTTTGACGATTCATAAGTACTGTGTACTTAATGGTTTACATGAATAAAAAGTATTCTGATTCTGATATATTCATTCAGTTCCCCAATATAATGATGGATGTCCATGATGATGAAATGTAATCCCCTAAAGGTGCCTGGCAGGTAGGATATAGTATACAATTGATCGCACAACACTATTTATCCTGGAAGTCCACGCGAAGTGGGCAACACCGCGAATAAAACTACCATGTAATAATGTTGCGACGGCTTACACATATCACAAGAGAAAGGCTAGTATGAGTGATTGATTGTGAGCTCAATTAGTGTCGATACCTTATTAGGTTAGCTTAGGTTACAATAATATTTTGTTGCTCGGTTTTATACTTACTGTTATGTAGACAGCACGCTGAGATCTCACAGCGGTAGGCCGAGATTCATTAATACTTAAGAACTTGTTTAGAACACTTTCAGAATGTTACTGATGTCTGACTTCTTCTTTTTATATGTTGGCTACAATCGGCTACAAAATAGTGTCCTTTTTGCCAGTGTCAAATAAAATGTGTCGTCGTTATTTTATATATAAGTACCCCTGATGATTATTATGATGTTGATGATTAAATGAATCCCCTACCCCTATCAGTAAGCCGTGGATACTTTACTGAAGATTTACCAGACATCTTAGGAGAACTCGAAAAGTCAAGCTGTTTTTAATACTAATTTCCTTTACTCGTGCACGTTTATGAACACACAATAGTTAAATATCCCACTAATATTACACATTATATATCAAAGAATAACAAATTTCATAAAATAAAACAAAATTGATAACTTACTGTTCGTTCAACTTCCCGCCAAAAAGTCTTGATGTCTGACTTACAGTCAGTCAAACTCCTAACTTTGAGGACATTATTTTCGTCACAAAATGAGGTCCAATATCAACAGTGGACATTAAAAAAAAAAGTTCATTATATCTTTAAAAAAAAACCGGCCTTGAATTCAAAGCAATGGTTTTCCAAGGCCAAGTTATTAGCTTTGTGTTACCTTTTATATGCCGTGAAATATTCGTAGCGTGTTACCGCAAGCACGCGCGTGTCATTTTGTGGTTACATTTATCATCTGTTGCTGTTTCCACTGCAAACGTGGTCTTGACTGGTGTGCGTTCTAAATAACGGCTATGTGATAATCGGGCATTATTAAAAATAATAAGCGCCCAAACCATAGTTTTTAAACCTAACACACAGAGCGTTCGATTTTTGATATTTTAACGCTATGCTAGAAACAGCAGCGCGTAAGATCCATCTTCTGTTGTCAAGTCCTAACCTTAATTTTTTTTTTATTGTTTTAAGACAAAAAGCACATTGTTTTTGAATAACATAACACTTCTATGAAGGTTGCTAGCATTGTCAACAGAAGATGATCTTATGGCCTGCCCTTTTGTAGCTATAATGTACAGATTTGCTGTTGATTTTTTTGTAAAAATCACTAAGAGTTTAATAGGTTAGTTACTTACTTATTAGGATGGTGAGTAATAACTGGTCTAACTTAGTTTATATCACGTTTTTATCTAACTACTCTTATCGTGTTATTTATTGATAAGTACATGATATATACGGTGCACCAAGGTAAAGTATTTCAAGTATATTACAAGTAAGCCATAACGATCACGTTTATGTATGAAATGCATGTGTAAACAGTGTTGCCAGTACTGTACAGTTTACATTTTAGTTAATTTGATGTTTTCTAACGAGAATGTGACCTTTATAGTCTACACATCTTATCTACGAATATAATAAATAGTTCTTCGAAGTTTGTTAGATATGAGTACGTATTTGTATTTTCGAACCAGAACAGGCTGTAAAAATGCTGGCAGAAACCTTGGCGAAACGCCAGACTACATATTATTTGTATTCTTTTGTTTGTTACAAATTGAACAAGACCTTTATTTACTACCCATGTTATTGCGTATAATATCACGGATTATGTCGCAGCGAGTCTTTCTGAATTCATAGAAGAGAAATATACAAAATCGATTCATTTGACAGCCGGCTGAGTTGTGTTTTGTCCAGGAGGAACTGTGGCGGCTGCGTGAGGGCCAAGTGTTAGCCTTGGGGTTTATTTCAAACCAGCTTCACACTGGCGATGCAGTATCCAGTCTACTACACACTAAAGATACTCAGATACTTGTCATTACACAGCATTGTTGGGGTGACCTTTCTCAGTACAGTAAAAGGACCTATCAGTTTTCAAGGCGTGCAACGCCTTGAAAAGGGTTGTCAAAACTTTTATGTAATACTAGCTGTTACCCGCGACTTCGTCCGCGTGGTATTTAACAAAAAAGGTTTTCTAAAATAAAAGCCTAAGTTACTTTTTGTTACATTAGCTATCTGCCAGTGAAAGTCCCGTCAAAATCGGTCCAGCCATTTCAGAGATTAGCCGAAACAAACAGACAGACAAAAAATTTAAAAAATGTTGTTTTGGTATTTGTACCGTGTATACATCCAAATGCACTTAGTAAAAAGCGGTTATTTTAATATTGCAAACAGACACTCCAATTTTATTTATTTGTATAGATAGGAACGGCCAATATTGGCCTGAGGCGCAGAACAAGGAATATCTGACTCGTATACAAGTCACCGCAAACAAAACAAGCCGAAAACATTACACACATTACGTATGCCGCACGACGTTATCGCGAACGTTGTGTGCGCACGCGCACGCGCGGGGATCGAACCCGGAACACCGCGGTTGCGACATGGCAGCATTGCGACACCGTTCGGATAGCACACGTGATATGACCTTCTGTTTTACTTATCAACTTTCTAAGGACGAATGTTTGACCTCGAGTTTATTCACTCGCTGCTTCGTAAACTTCAGTAAAGAAAATACACCGATTTATAGAGATTTAATCATAATATCGCCAGACGAACACTCCAAGTATACGGTCCCACACTAAGCAACGCTTGTATTATGGGTACCGTACAATGGACTGAGGGCGAACTCAGAATATAATACTCATATAGATACTAAACATCCATGACTCGGCCACAAAGATTTGTGCTCACCACCCAAATATTGTCCCTACCAGGATTCGAACCCGGGGCCCTCGGCGCAGAAAGTGAGGTCACTACCCACTGCGCTAATCAGCTCGTCATAATTAATTAAATACTACAGGTACATTTAAAAAAAAATATAGTCTATTTTTACTAGCTAAGTCTTGTCTTGGTCCCTGTGCTAGCCAGCATCAAGAGTATTGTGTCAAACGAAGTCGCTAAGTTTTTAATCTCGGCGAGTCCCGAGAAAAAGAAAATAATAGCAGGACGGACACAAGCAGGCAGGCAGGTTAGACACAAATGTAGATCCTGGCTTACAAGATCAACAGTGCTGGAACTCTGGAGGATATTGAAACGCCTCGAGTTTAAACGAAGGACTAAGTTGACCCACTGACCCTGTGGTCATCCTAGCTCAGCAGTTAAAAGTTCTTGCGCACTCGGATCATCCACTTTCGGATTTTGAGGAAACAACATCGTCGCATGGAATCCGTAAGTGTGTTCGCAGCGGCGCTTGCGCAATGAATCGCCGGGACAAGGATTTATAGAAATCTCGGAGACACGTAACCGTGTCGTATACATTTATTGCAATTTGATATGAAACGTCTACTGATCAGTACCTAGTGGAGCGGCCGGCAACTGAGCGTTAAGCTGGATCGATTCTTGGGGCTCTCCGAATGTTTTTCACTATCTGTGATGCTCTGATACATATATTTAGGTACAGGATGTAGAAAGCCGTAGTGCTAAATATTACCCTGACTAAAGGTGTCCAAGTTGTAAAATCCCGACAGTACATAAGAGCATTGCTATATTGGTAACATTATAATTCTCCTGACTGAATTATGGTCGCCGCGGCCAATCTCAAAGGAGACTAGTCCACTACGTAGGAGATATTATAATAGTGCAGTAGTGTTAGCGTAAGCACTGGTGCACTTTCTCTTCCCTCACTCTTATGGTCCCATTGGACGGCAATCCGACACGGTCGGAGATCAGGCGCAGTATCGACGATACCAAGATGATTAATTATTACATAAAAAACTTTTTAACAAAATAAAAACCGTCTTCAAAAAACTAAAAAGCCAAAAATAATCTGATCTTGAAATCTACCTTGTTTAACTAAATCAAATATTTAACTAATCTGAAGTCGGTGCCAAACAAACTACTGAGTCGAGTATTGCCGGTCTGCGCCAAAGACTATACCTACAAATTGGTCCGCGCATCTCGCTACTGGAGTATACTTTTGCTATTCTTCGTTGGTTGTTTATTTGGCAACGACTTCAGATTAGTTAAATATTTGATTTAGTTAAACAAGGTAGATTTCAAGATCAGATTATTTTTGGCTTTTTAGTTTTTTGAAGACGGTTTTTATTTTGTTAAAAAGTTTTTTATTTTACACTTTTTAGTGGATGTATTTATTATTCTTTGTCACTAAAAAGTATTTTATATCAACAATTTTACTGGATAATAGGTATACCAAATACAACATCATCGCGAGATAAATATAGATTCAAAGAAATCAAGATAAAACAAAAACCATTGAATCAATCTCGTTGAATTTTAAAAGGTTATACCTTATTCTGTAAAAAAAAGAATAATCCAAATCGGAACATCCACGAAAAAGTTTTATTTATAGCCAAAGTGCATCCCATAACAATTTCAATAAGCCCAAACACGGCTTGGATACATTGTTTTATTACAATGTTCCGGTTCCTCTTGGGTTTATCATCAGATCAGTTCGATGGTACCATATTCCTCAGAACCAATTCTTTAAATTTGCTGTATCATAGTCGCTTAACGAACATAATTGAGATTATCTTGGCGCAACCCGTGAAATACGTATCACTGACAAGTTCCGGTGGCCATTTGTGGTCTTCTTTATCACTTTCACTTCAGCAAATGATATTTTCTGAATGCAAATGCTTGAGTTCTTGATGAAAATACCAAAATTGCTATAGGTTTCCCTATAAAATTTGAGGAGTCCTCTCAATTCCTCATGGATCCCATGATCTGAACAATTTTTTGAAAAAAATGGGACCAATCTGTAAGCATATCCTTTCATATAAAAAAATAATTTTCCAAATCGGTTCATAAATGACGGAGATCTGAGGTAACAAACATAAAAAAAAAAAAAAAAAAAAAAAAAAAAAAAAACCGAATTGAGAACCTCCTCCTTTTTTTTGAAGTCGGTTAAAAATCGGAACTACTATTAAAGGTATGCTTCTAGAATTAAAAAAGTCATTTCTAAATTCAAACTCAACAAAACACAGTCTCAAAGGCTGGTAGCCTTTTCTGAACAGCCAGTCTGAACGTTTTAGTCACACTAAGGATAGCCAGCATAAACCTTATTATTGGTTACAGTATAAAATTCACAACCTTCATAATAGACTAGAATAGATTAAGTGCTCGTAAATTTAAGCTGCATTTTACTATAACTGTCGTCTACCTCGTCTATCAACTTAATTAAGCCACGGCCTCTGCAGCCATTATGTTATATAATTTAAGGCCTTATTTATTCCAGGACCTGGCCTAAGCGGACCTTTATCCGTAGACAGTTTAAATTGCCTATTAAGATAGAATTTTAAAGAAAAGGTTCGTTAAAAAGTACTCCCTATTGTTATTTTTTTATTGTAGATCATAAATTAACCTTATGAGAGGATTTTGGCGGGAAGTTGAACAGTGAAGTTGTCCATTTTGTTTTAAATTTCCAAAAATGTGTTTCTTTGATAATTAATGTGGAATATTAACCACTGTGTGCTCATGTGACACGTGCACAAGTGAAGTAAATTGAAATTAAATAGCTTCATTTGACTTTTCAAGATGTCCGGTAAGTTTTCAGTAAAGTATCAACAGCTTTACTGGGGGACGCCATTTTCATTTCTTCATGTCACATCCATTATTTTATTTATAATGTGTATTTATTGAATTTAATATTGCTATTAATTACTTGACACTGGCAAAATACCCGCTAAGTTGCGGGTGAGGCCATATTCATATCCATTTTATTTCATCGCATTTCATTTCGTAAAGAAAGAAGAAGAACAGCTTTACTGATAGGGGTAAGGGACTCATTTCATCATCAACATCGTCATTATAATCAGGGGTACTAATAATGTTATAACAATTATCAAAAAATACTCGACATTGGCAAAATTGGCACTATTTTGTAGCCGATTGCTAACCTAAAAAAGAAGAAGAACCTCGAAAACTTGTGCCAACCAACCTTCATAAATTAAGTCAAGTCAAACTATACTTTTTTTTTACGGAGACAGCTTAAAATTCTTAAAACACAACAAAAGTACTATTTATACTGCAAACTGATTAGTTTTTCTTGACGCCCAATAGTTCCACGATAAAGAGTCTTACTCATTAAATTTTATAAGTACTTGTTTCTTTTCTTACGTTTTAACGTCCCAACGACTTTATCTAAAACCTCCGCTTGACAAAGGTGAAAATTCCGAAATCGTTGGTAAACCTTTTATGCCTTCCATTTGGAGACAATTCAAAGCTTTTCAAATGTAAGTTTATCGAATTGACAATGTATAAAAGTGAGTAAAATGAGGGTAAAATGTAGATCACGAAACGATTCTATGGACACAAGCTTCCAGCCTCATTCTCTCATCCCGCTCCAAATTCTAAAGATTATTTAATTAAGAGCATAAACTAAAATAAGATAAGAAGCTAAGCAAGTTTTTCTGCAATTTTTACTGCAACTGTCCAGACTTCAGTGCTATTCGGTGCATCAATCTAAACACTATATGTTGCTGTTTATCACACAGCAATATAATTAGCATGAGCCTATTTTAATTCGCGCGCGTTGGTTGCACAGGTGGGCTCTTAAAGTATTCAGTCGTTAGTCTTAGACCAGGGTGATCAGGAATGCAACTTCTATACCAAGGTTTTAGTGGTTACCTATTCCAATCTGTACGGGCATTTGCGGCAAAAAACACTTCTAGGTTTGCTAGAGACTTGTTATTTTCTGAAGAAGAAAGAACCACATCTAATTTCTGCATTGCCAAGATATAAATACCGGCACCTAACCTCTGTTTAAAGTGAAATTGATAACGGCATTTACAATGGTAGATAAATAAAGATAAGAGCTATTTGTTTCTGCGCCGTGCTCGAGTGTTCGCTGCCTTTCTCCCGGGACGATTTATCAATCTGAATTTATTGCTTAGTTCGATATCGAGACGTAATTATGGTTAGAACTACCATCTGGGAACATTTTAATAGAATGAATTTAATAGAAATGGCATTTATTAAATTGTATTCACTTTCATAGTTCATTTCAGATTCACGACTCTGTCCTTGTAGCTTGCAAAGCAAAGCTTTTGAGGTACGAGTTTTTGTAAGCGAAATGTACACCTATCCATAGTTTGCGTAGTTGATAGGCGAACATAAAAATATATTATGGAAAGCCCCCACCCAAATGGTAGATGCATGGTGAATGCGCTGGACAAATTCTTCCAGCTGGCGAAAAGCCGGATTTACTTTCAACTCTCCTTTTAACTACAAAAGATCTACTTTTATCTGTATCATATAGGTTTTATTTACTGAGTAGAATAAGAATAGGCTCGCCCCTTATTCCATTGGGACCAAACACCATCGGCGAAAGTCATTGCAGGCATATAATGATGGGTTTTTACTATTGTAACCTATATTTACGCGAATACTACACATTTAAATTATTTTAAAAAACAATAAAATAAACACGATAAAATCTGTAAAATAAGTTTTATTTTAATGTCAAGAATTGTGTTTTTATAAGTATAATTTAACAAAAAAATCAGTTGTGTCCTTACGCCTCTCGTAAGGCGTTGATTTCGTCACACAAGGAAATTAATGTTACTTTCGAAGATTACAAATTGAGGACATTCATTTAATTTAAAAGCATGTTTAATAATATGTCATTGTACCTATAAATATATGTAAACAGAAATTTCGAGTTTGTAATCAAGGCTGTACCGTTCTGTCTGGACCTTATAAGGTAACTTAAAACGTGAATATGTGATTGTACGTCATTCTATTGAGGTCATCCGCATGGCAATGCCTAAATATACCTTCTAGGTAACCTAACCAATGAGTAGTTAACCTTACCTGGTGCAGTATGAATATTTTGGGAAAATATATTTTTAAATTTATGGAAGTCCAAGGCTTCCTTCATTGCTACTTTTATTAATGGAAAAACATTTCCTGGAATTACTATATACATAGGTATGAATAAGAAAAACTATATTATTGTGTTACTGTCCCTACTTATTATAATTAAGTAACTTAAATGGCAAATCAAAATAAAGGAAGCAAAAAAAGAAATATCTTTTTTTTGGTTTTATTTTTAAAGGAGACAAGTATGTTCTTATATGATGCCATTTTCTTCTTCTTTTTAGGTTGGCAATCGGCTAGAAAATAAAGCCATTTTGCCAGTGTCGAGTATTCCTTGATAAATTGTAATAAAGAATTAAGTACCGCTGATGATAATGATGATGAAATGAATCTCCCACTCCCATGAGTAAGTGTCTGAATACATTACCCAACATTTACCGGACATCTTGGGTGAACTTAAAAAGTCAAGTCACCATGGTTAATATCACACCGATTCTACACATTATTTATCAAAGAAACATATTTGTTATAAAATAAAACAAATTTGATAACTTCACTGTTCAAACTCACGCCAAAAAGTCCTTACATATGCCATTTTTTAGTATACTGTCAATCAAAAGTCAGATTTTCTCATTTGAATCTAAACGATACAAACAAAAGTTCAATCCACGAAGATAATTTGTTGACAGAAAACAATTTAGAAATACAATGCGTTAGATAATATATTGCCGGAAATGAGAGGCTCGCGCGCAGTGAAAGAAAATGGAAAAGGAATGCTTTGTCTCTGTCATGTTGTAACGGGACACTGGCAGGAACAGGTGTCTGTTGAGGACCAACAATGGAATTTGGAGACAAAGGAAAATGCCATAATATTATACCATCAGAAGTGCTCTTAGCGAACAACAGTGCTTGTCAGTTCACAAACGAAATCGATATAGCGCCCTAAATATTCGTAGTCACTTCATGAGAGAGTTAAAATACCTGAGTTTTTTTTGAAATCCGTACCAAAACATATGCTGATTAATTCCAGGAAAAGGTACCTAGCAGCTCTCTTTGAGCTCTATTGGTGCCTTCGGTGAACAGTATGTCATTGAGTTACGATCACTTACTGCAAAAGCATAGATAGTTGATCCATAGAGTAACTTTTTTAGTAATATGTGAGTTTGAGTTTTCATTATATTAGTGTGCGTTTGCACACATCTCGAAACATAACTAGGCGATAGAACAAAAGCATTAATAATTCGTAATTCACACTTGCGCTGTAGCGATTTAGAAGAAGAGTGCCGCGTCTTCTTGGATTGAACAATGTATAGGTATTGAAATAAAACTAATCTTACGGATTTTATTGCGTTTATTGCATGTTTTTTACGTTCCCGGCGTTTCGGTTGCTCTCGTCCCGTCCCGTCCTCCCGTGACCATGGTCGCCGTAAAGCAGCCGAAACGCTGGGAACGTAAAAAATATACAATAAACGCGCAAAAATCCGTAAGATTAGTTGTATTTCAATGTGTAGTATTCTCGTATATATAAGAAATCAATGTATAGGTACTTAGTTCTAGATACTACTGGCAGGCAAAAACAGCCTCTTTTTATTAAATTTATGACCATAGATAATTAAATCTGGCGTTTAAGACTCAGAAATTATTTGTAGGTGTACTAGCAATAAAACCTGTATAACAAGTCTAGTTTAATCTTGATATTCAAATATATCTCTCCGGGTACTTAACGAACGTATTCATAAAAGTGTATCCGTAGCAGCAGTTTATACCCAAGCCGTTGTTATAGTACTAACGTCTGGCGTGTAAAATAACACCATCGGACCTGTATAACCAAATACGGCACAGACAACATGGAATGGGTCCGATATCTAAGCCTGCACGTACTGTCCTCTCGGTAAGCACGCGTGGATTTGACATTGAAATGACGATATATTTAAGCATAAGGATACATAGCTTTTCAAACTATTATTATTAGTTACCTCTACACACTCACACACACACACACACGAACACACACAGTCATGTCTCTCTCCACTCTGATTTATTTGTAAATTTATTTTAAAACCTAGTTGATTTGGTCTGTACCTAGTACCTACCTGCCAACCTTTATATTGAAGAGCGGTCCTCCTATCACAGTTATTGCCATACCAAAAAGGAATGCTTCAATAATTCTGTTATACTTTTATAAGAAGTCATTTTATTGCTGTTTTTTTTTTATATTCATTTTACACTTTCTGTCACTAATATTAAGATTTACAAAGTGTCTGACCCCCAAGATGTCAGAGGTGTTCGCGGGCCGGGTGTGATAGCGCCCGGACTAATAAAAAAAAAAATCTGTTAAAGGACGTAAAAAACTAAAAGAACCTCAATATTCGTGTGTGATACGCGGCTTAATAATAATATTGAATGTCAAACGCAATGTCAGCAACGAGAAGTCGCCATTCACATGTCTGAGTCTGGACTATTCACGGTCTGTCGCCTCCTCGACCTTTCGCTGTCTGAGCTGTCTCTGATATTTAGAATTATGAACCTGCCTTAATCCTTTAGCCGTTATTCCTAGTGTATTAAAGGTCATATTCCGCTCATACTTTACGCTTGATTTGCTCCATGTCTTAATTGACCTTTGTAAGCTAGCTTGAATTCTTGAATTTGAATAATGTAAGGGTACATTTATATGGGTTAGTTGAAGCTATGACTTAGTAGGGGCACAGAGATTTATCACCAGCTAAGAGGTTCCATATTGTGAAGGTATAAGCTATGGGAAATGGTCATGAAGTATAACATATCGTAAACAGGTCTAAACCCGAGACTGTGTAATTACAAGAAACATCATTCACTCAATTGCATCGTCATTTACATTCTATTGCGACACCATAGTATTTGCGGACTTGAGGCCCAGACTGGCTTCATAACCCAAACTAGTGCCTTACTAGAGTAGCTTATTTGTTAACTACGTATTTCTTGCCATGCGTTTGTTACGCAAAGTTGTAGGTGCGAAATGTTCCAAGCGTATTGTTCCCTAGAGTAGAGTTAGCTCGTCGGACTGACTGTCTTTAGTTGTGTATGTACACACCCTAACACCTGTTTTGCTAAGCCATGACTGAGTCACGCTCTATTGGGCTAGAAATATGGCATAACATTGACTTTGTTTAACATGATTTTTCTACCTGATTAACTGTGTAAGGCGGTAAAGTCAAAAGATATTGTCGCTTTGAAAGTATCGATATTTTTTACCGATAACTTTTACCTATATATTAACCATTAATTTGCTCAATTGATTTTATTGTAGTGATGAAAATGGCAACTTTCATTCTGCTGAATAATTTTGCCAAGATATATAAGTGTGCTTATAAAATTTGTTGAAGTTTTTCATGGCTTATCATTTTAACACCAGACGCATAACGGTATGTTTATTGAGTTCGTCTGCTCGGCATTGTGGCTCCAAATTAGGGCCCCAAGTATGCTAACACAATCGATTCATAATCGAACAGCAACCGCATAGTAACTCTCACTTTTGACAGATATTGTATGGGATATCTGTCAAAAGTGACAGTTACTATGCGGTTGCTGTTCGATTATGAATCGATTGTGTTAGCAGACTTGGGGCCCTGGTGGACCGATATTAACGCGGGTATTTTCCTTGATAGCTGGTATCGAGATTCTTAACTATGTATGCTAGCTTTTTTACGATAGATAGGTACTTATACGGGTTTTAAATTGTCTAATTTATTAACGTTTCATTCCGTTTTCCAACAAAAACAATAAAAGTCGTCGTTAAAGTCATCAGACTTATAAAAGAAAGACTGGTAATGCTACAAACTATTATCAAACCCTAATAAGTTGTAATGTTAACACTTTTTCATGTTCTTCCTCTCCCGCGCCTTTTCTTCCAATACCTTCTTTTTTTTCGTCCGTCATCCACCTGCCAGTGGCAATCTCCGGTGATGCCAGTCTCTTACGACATTGTTAACCATTGCCCAATAAGCCTATTTATTTATTTGTACTAACTAAAATAGACTAAACAAACAAACATCTAAGCACACAAATTATTATTCAGGAATTGTTAACACTTATAAAACATTCGAGTCGCTTTCATCGTATCGCCACATTTCAGGACCAACTTTCTTTGCACACAAAATTCAATAAACATTTCAAATACGTAAGTATGGGTTTGTATAAGTTTGTATTCTCTCGTAAATCGGCTCAGATTGAGGAAATACTCGTACCATCACGAGAGATATAAGTACTTTAAGTATTTTCATTCCATTTCCGCTCTGAGACGCGGGTATATTGAATGATTTCTCATCGTATATTTGAATAACTGAGGAATGGGGATGGAATGAATGTATCCAGCTACCGTTGGAGGATTGTATGGACGGCTTTAATATTTATACAACGAGAACGATTCCCTTACATGACTTACTCCAGCTGAGTGATTCGCTAATCCCTAACAACTTTTCGCTCAAAGCAATACTTTATAATCGCCGATGCACTAGATGTAATGAGACATCATCCGTAACGTTACTATGTGTCAGCTTAGTCACATGTGTGCTAGGCTAATGTGTAACTTGCCTGATAGTATACTTTTCGTGTAATTTACCCGCCTAGGCTAATCATGTATGTATGTTTTTGTTTCAGATGCTCCCGCCCGGAGTGCGATGATATTTTAACCCATACGGTAAGTTCACCAGGAACAGTTATATATTTTTTACACAGACAATAAAAGTAAGAACGTCTTCTTTCTTCCTTTAAATGGCCTCCACCCAACGGTATGTATTTTGCCAATGTCAAGTCGTGAATAGCTATGACAAATAAAAAATATGATTAAACCTCATTGTTGAAAAAGGAATGCCGATGGATAATGCCCATTTTTTTTAAGTTATGTTATCTTTCTCTCTCTTCGTCTTGCTTACCGCGCTGACATTGACAGCTTCTTCTTTTTTCAATTCATGGCAAATGTATCGATTTCGTCGAAGCATGTATGCTCAGGCGAAATAGAAACATCCGATCAAAGAACTATAACTATTCGATCGCTATTGATACCCAAAATATCAAAACCAATCTCATAAAAGGCTGCCCTATACCGCCGAAAATCATGACACACCTGAAGCCCGAAAAACAATTTAAAAAATGCCAACCTTTCGTAGAATCCGTCCATGATAAAATTTATGAGAATTCTGTTACGTCGGGATCAAAGACATTTAGGCTTAGCTTGTTTATCAATGGTCAAAGGATCTTTTTCCTTGTTGATGGCATATCTAAAGCAGTCTTAAAATTTCCCGCAAAAAAGTCCTATCTATTTCCTTAATATGACATCGCTATTCGTGCATTTAGTCAGTGTCAATTTTACCTATTTATTGAGTAGTAGTAGTTTAATTCGTCCAGTAGGACAGGCGAAGGAATCAATCCATACTGCCAATTCTGATGTCCTATTTATTGATCAACATATAAAATAATGTTACGTGATTGACCCCTAAACATTTATTCAATAATTTTTCACAAATATGTATTACAATATTGCTGGATAATTACGACCCGTGTAGGCTCACCCCATAAACATTTTTGAATCGAAAAATATGCTAATATAAGTAGGTAGTTATTAGGTGAGAAAAAAACCTTGAATAAGAATTTAAAACTGGATGTAAAACATTTGCTGCGTTATTGCGTAGAAATCTAAAAAAAAAAAATATACTTACTTTTCGAATTCAGAATGTATTTTTTTTCTCCTCGTCTAAACACTATTTGACAACTGGCCAACATTAAAAGAATATTTCTTTTGTTATTATTATTTGGCATTTTTTGAGTTTCAAGGGCCAGTGAAATATATTAAGTTTCAAACATATGAAGCGAACTCCATGCAAAAGTACTTAGACGTACATATTGAAAAGCCTACAAGTGGTTTGCTTTGTCTTTCTACAACACTCATCAAAACTATAGTCAGTTTTCTTCCATTTACAACACTTCTTTTTCTTACAAAATATTTGTTAATAGATTATTAATAGACAATTGTAAATAGATTAAACTTCTATGAAATCAATGATATTTCTATAGGTGCATTATAAAATATTGGCTGTGCTCTCATTTAGACATAGCTATTCTAGACAGGTAGAAATATCTAGATAGATATACCTATTTACACGCTTTGACTGGGAGAGCTTCGGGCACTCGTTAGTGGCTTTAATTAGCTTTGTGCTACGTTACCTAAATCCAACTGTTGTATACTAGACACATGACAATGTGTAGATTAGGCTTACCTTGTCTATGTATTTTGTAGACAAAAGCTAGCGTTAATTTAATCTGTTTTCCTATTGGCTCTTTACCCGCATTACACGAGGACAGTGCGCATCATGTAGCAAGTGACCTCGTGTAACTCTGTGAGATCTTAAGTCCAGACAGCTGAGCATGTGATAACCATACATTTATTTTGCTCATTGGATGTTTGTTCATTTACGAACTGTCCTTGTGCAAACGGGGCATGATTTTCTTACATTTGAATCTTGCTACTTTGTCATTGGAGACGTGAATACTATAACACAGACATGTTTTTATGGCTGTGTTGGATACATGATTAGTTGCGACTGTCCTTGTGTAAACCCAGCATTGAGTGAGTGATGCACCCACACGTATCGTCTACCCTTTGCGGGATCCTAGATAGAAAGTTATCTTGCAAATGGCCGAATTTCCATTTTAGGCACTCCATTGCTTACGATATACGAGGGGGGATCAAAAAGTAGTGAGAACGACATACTTCTTGGTAAGAAAAAAAATAAATACTTGCAGGCATAGCTCAGATACATATTTGTAATATTAATAAAGAAAAAAAACTTCGATTCTCTTTTGTTTTTTTCTGAATGTAGTCATTTGTTTGCTTCGTCTCGGAACGTGTTTTCGAAAATGGAGTAAAACGAAGTGCGAGCCGTTATTAAATACCTCTGTTTAAAAAAGTTAACGACGCAAGAGATTCATTGCGATTTGGAGGCAACATTAGGAGAGTCTGCTCCGCCGTATTCCACTGTCGCAAGGTGGGCTTCTCAATTTCGAGTAGGGAGAACGAGCACGGAAGACGAACATCGTTGCGGCCGTCCATCGACGTCAGTCACCCAAGAAAATGTTGCGAAAGTCGAGAAAATTGTATTGAGCGATCGAAGAGTTACCATCCGATACTTAATTCAAGAAACGGGCATTTCATATGGATGTATTCAATCCATATTGAAACAATCTTTGAATATGAGAAAAGTCTCCGCAAGATGGGTGCCGAGAATGTTAACCGACAGTCAGAAACAAAATCGACTTGACATTTCGAAGATATTGTTGGACCAGTTTCAAGAAGATTCTGAAAACTTTTTGTCTCGTTTCGTAACAATGGACGAAACATGGGTCCATCATTTTGATCCCGAGACAAAACAGCAATCTTCGCAATGAAAACAGCCATCATCACCGACCCCGAAGAAGTTTCGTGCCGTGGCATCGGCTGGCAAGGTTATGGCCTCAATATTTTGGGACTCAGAAGGGATATTGTTGATTGATTACCTGCAGCGTGGAACCACTATTACAGGCCAATATTATGCAGCCTTAATTCCCAAGTTGAGGAATGCCATCAAAGAGAAAAGGAGCGGGAAACTGCGAAAGGGCGTGCTGTTTCATCACGACAACGCACCCGCGCACAGGTCGGCAGTTGCGATGGCTGCCATTCAGCAAGCTGGCTTCGAATTGGTTGACCACCCCCCTTATTCACCAGATCTGGCGTCTAGCGATTTTTATCTGTTCCCCAAATTGAAAGAATACTTAAGGGGAAACAGGTACGAAGGCGATAACGAGATGATGGATGCCGTGGAGAGCTTTTTGCAGGACCAAGACAAAACATTTTTTTTGAAAGGGATTGAAGCCTTGGAAATGCGCTGGTCTCGGTGTGTAGAGAGACTCGGAGAGTATGTAGAAAAATAAATTATTAAGTTATCAATAGTAATTATATTCTATCTCATTCTCACTACTTTTTGATCCCCCCTCGTATATAAAAATAATTTGAACTGTGAGATTTGATATGTATTCTTAACATGAACCACTTCGACTGAGTGGTACCATAATTCAAATTAAAACAAAGACTGTCTTTAATGCAATATATTCTGCGCACTTGTTGCTCCCGGACAGTCTCATTCCAGTGATGAATATGATAATTTAGGAGAGCATTATGCATTATGCTGTGAGCTCGCAATGAAACTGTAGTGTGACCATGCTTTTATTTCAAACTCGGATCCCTTTTTAAAATCCCTTATATTATTTTTCTTTTAATATCCCTTTTTTTAAATATAATAATATTAGGTTGGTTTAGCATATGTAACATTAGCCCATTCAAAGGGAGGTTCAGCCCTCTCAAGATTAGCTACCATAGCCGACTGGCTATGTGAGAAAGAATACTGGTATGCAACCCTTGAGATGTTTGATGGGTTCGCATAATTTATTGACCTATTTTTTCTTCCCAGTAACAGTCTTGTAACAGTTTATATGTTTGCCTCAGTCGAACGAACGCCAACTCCATTACACAGCACAGAGAATTCATCGAAATTTCCAATTATTCGTGTAACCGTCGGAAGCAATTAGTCCGTACGATCGAGTTTCGGCTGTACGCTAACGAGGACCTGTTGCTGTGCTGTGGCGCCATGAATATACAATATGGCCGAATATTCCGCTCGAATAACAGTTGCAGTATTGAAATTCAATAAAGCGACGATGGTCTTTCCATAGGTATATGTATTTATATCTGTATTTGTAGCTACAGTACGATTTTAAGTAAATAGTAAATTCCGGTCGGATGAAAAAAAAGTTGACCGGTGGTCCGAAGACGTAAAAACTTTATAAGCCGCGAGTTGGTCCTTTTAGGAACGTGATCTGTCCCGCCCCAATCGTGACTTCTGGCCACAACACTCACTTTTTCATACGTGCCAACCCCTGATATTGTTATTTCTTAATTTAAGCGTAATGCAAGATTCCCTGTTCTCATCTGTGGGTGGTTCAACTCTGCTTTACCGACCGTCAAACTTGAGGTAGCGCGAAATTGCAACGAGCTATATTATGATGAAAATGAGAGAAGAAACTTTATCTCGGTATGGATCACAAAACAGCGGTATAATACAACCTTAATTACGTTATATAACGAAAAATATAACCTAGCTGTCCTTTTATCCTTATACTGAGTAGAAACGGCAATCTGAATAGGTTGTAGAGATATCAGATTCTTTTTAAATTAAATAGCTCTGATTTTAATTTAAAAAGTCATTACGTATTTCTACTGACTGCGTCATAGGATACAAGTTAACTGAATCACTTGCCTTTCAGTCCTACGCTGCCTCATGATTATCTCTTAGACATCCAGTCGGATTCCTCACGATGTTCTCCTTCACAATTTAGTATGTAACAATTCTAGTTGAATATGAGATTCGCACATGAAACCCAGGAATACCACAGGTGCGACCCGGGGCTTGTACCTGCGGCTTTTGTTTCCAACGTTCTACAGACTTGGCTATCATTCCTATTACAGACAAATAAAGGACTTTAAAATTTAAAGCGTGTGGATTTAGTCCGGGGGCGGATCCGCGGACAATAGCTAGCTACTCAACCATTCGTGTAGGTAGTCTGTTTGTTCAGGTCTCTGATGCCGTTAACTGAGAATATAATGAGTTTACTTTGATGCGCTTTTCATTATGATAATGTATTGGATGGATGCATACTATAGTGCAACTCTGACATACTCAACTTTTATACATAGGTGTATCGACTAGAGGCCGCAGTCCTCAGCTGCCTAGTGATGTAATATATTAATTTCCTATTAATCGGTAGGTGAGGTAACCAGCGTTTTCCTTTAACGTAACGTTACTTGAACGTCCAATGTGTCCATAGTTTTTAATAGTTTTACGAAAACAAATAATAATATCAGTGCAAGTAGTAATTTAAAATTACCGTCATCCAAACACTCCGTGTTGGACATCGCTTTTTTATATTTTCGTCGTATAATTGAACATATTAATGAACCTAGATTATTGCTAGTCCGTGACTAAATGCAATGTTTCATTCGTAACTTTAAAGTTACATTTCTGAAGTCCTACAACTACTCCAGCTTAATTTCAAGTGAACATGAGTGTTTATGTGTGTACTACTAATTACGGAGTTAAAACTGTTTGATCGCTGCACGCTGCGAACCGTGGGCATCCTTAAACTGTGAGCTTCAAACTTTTTGTGGTTAAATTTTAATGAATACCCCTTTCGAATTATCCTTCTCGATCCTTGAGGGTAATAATTTGGACCTCAATACTCAACCTTATACGTATTTCTAATCTACATTAAAAGGGATTCAATAGTCATCAAAATAAATGTTGGTCGTTCAAATTGGGTTGGATTATATTATTAGCTGAAAGTTAAAAGGTTTCCAACAATGATATAGGATTACTAATTTGTCACTAATTCGATATAAATATCTAAATTCGGTACCCTTACATCAGCACCAAGTATATTCGACGAAATGTGGGTACACTGCACTGCAACTTCGCATACCACTTCGAGGATTGTGCTTCTCCCGATAAATACTTGTCCGGCCGAATTCCTATCAAATTTGGTGATTAACAATGACTTAATTTGGAGTCAAGTAACCATGAAGGTCATTACTGATTCGTCCTGCTTGTAAATATTCAATCATACAAATTGATTCCTGCGTATACCGGCGCCCCTAGTACCAGGGATGAGCACGATGAATCGACAATTATTATATTAGATTACAGAAGGTGAAGATGTGTTATGCACACGTCACGGATGGTAGGAAACATTATTCTTGGTGCCGTGAGATAGAAAAAGGTGATTCCGTGTTTGCTGCGGCACGTACGTAATGTATCAACACACGTAGGTGTTTTTCAGCATGAAAGCGAAAATAGTTTATTTCGCGAACTACCAAAGTTTATTTTACGTATTTACTTATTGCACTATTTGGCTGCTTACAAGAAACAATAGCTACTAAATAGGCGTTGAACTATATTCTCATTTGAGTTAATATTCAAATGAGAATATAGTTCCTTTACGTAACCTTATTATGCGACTTAAAAACGAGATTTGCTCCAAAAGCCGTCATTAAGAGACACATAGAATTTACGTAAAACAGTAATGAAACGCCTTTTATGCTCTGGCTGCAAGGCTCTGAATGGAGCGTAATATGTAGCTAGAGGGCCACACAATATTCTCATGTGGGAAAATTGTGTTAATATTCAAGTTAACGAGTTGGGTTAAGACATAGAAACGGTTGTTAATATTCGGTATGACTTCGAGTTCCCAGGTCCTTTTTGAACTATTTTTAAGGAGAATCACGGCACACCAAATAGATCACATGAAAATGTAATCAGACAACGAAATGATATAACAGACTTCAAATAAATCCTGTCCAACAGAACTCGGAATTCGTGGTAGTACTAATGATATCTAGACAGCCATTAAGGGGGAAGCTCAGGGTCAGGGCGCGAAATTCAAAATGTCAATGGTTTTTATTTTTTTACGAAAAATTTGGACATCTTTACGATGTAATTTAGTGTTTTGCGATATTAGCATTCTGCATTGAATGTCTCGATGTATTAAGTTTGCTTAAAAAAATACCTAAAGCGATACAATACCATAAGGTTTGTAAAAACCGCTACTTTTACTAACTAAGATAAAGTAAAGATGTCCAAATTTTTCGTAAAAAAATAAAAACCGTTGACATTTTGAATTTCGCGCCCTGACCCTGAGCTTTCACCTTAATGGGCTGCCGCCGCGGTCACATTCATCGCGGCCGCTGCGTGGAGCCATTTTGTTCAGTCTGTACAGTCATCGCGGCACTCTGTGCAATCAGCTGAAACAAATTGCCCACACATTTCACACCCTGTATAGAAATCTGGAAAATGCTGAAACTGGCTTACAGTTATATGGCGTGAAAGTGTGTGTATATGTTGACGATCCGATAAAACATTTGGTAGTGACCTTGCTTTCTGTACCAACGTCCCGGAATTTTGTATGATGAATACGAGTACCTGAGTCATGGATGACGGGACCCTCGGCACAGAAAGCAGGGTCACTACCAACTGCGCTAATCAGGTCGTCGAAGAAGAAGAATACCTAAGATGATACCTGGAAACTAGTTACTTTTGTTGGCACTGTACCAACTGTGTTTTCTCTTTTGTACTTCACTATCCTTTGAGATATTTTCTCGCTGTAATTACACAGCATCTGAGGCACATTTCTCACATTCACATACAGTAAACTCTACTATAGATACTATTCTAGATCTCAAGATCATTATAACCCTTCCCTATCTTCCAACTCTAGATGAGTGCTTTACATAGAGACTAAATATGAGAGGTATTCAGTTCGCGCTTCACCGTAAATTAATTTGTTGTTTATTTAATATTCATCCTAAAACCAACTTTACTTCGAAATCTCATAAACATTAACTTTCAATCGTTTGCGATGTCGAAAGTTCCTGCCCTAACTGTACAATCGCTCCATGTCTGCTAAGTTGATTTCAACGCCGATACTTACAAAGTGTCTGATACTGAGTGTAAAGGCAGTTTATGAGTTTAGGTGACTGGCTTTTAGTTATGTTTTTGTAAATAAGTTCTATAATGGGGTAATAACAGAACTAACTTTAAGCTGTTCAAGGCTAGGTAATGTCAAATTTTGGTAGGTAATATATTGAAAAACGCTTTTGACTCTTGGACATATTTGGTTTTATATTACTTTGTTTATTCAGAGAATCCAATCCTGCACTTAGTGCAGACCATACAGGCGACCAAAAGATCGGGGCCTCAAGTCTGCTAGCACAATCGATTCATAATCGAACAGCAACCGCATAGTAACTGTCACTTTTGACAGATATCCCATACTATATCTGTCAAAAGTGACAGTTACTATGCGGTTGCTCTTCCATTATGAATCGATTGTGCTAACAGACTTGGGGACCTGGCTTATTATAATCGGCTTTAACCATTTGCGCATGTGTTGCATTGCATTCATCTACGGGTTACTGCTACCGTTTAGAACTCACGTTGCCTATAAAGTATCGATTGTACCGGGAAGCGGTAGCACACCATCCGACAGAGCGCAGCGCACATCTCAGTGTTCCACAGATAAAATTGAACAATACTATTGTCGCTGGCGCATAGTTTCACATCTATTGAGTTCACGCTATAAATCTGAGGCCGCTCTACTTTCATTTCGTGATCTACTGCAAATAGATGTGAATGTTGATGGTTTTCTTGGATCTTCACGTACTTACGTCTATTGTCCGTTCTAGGTGAGATCTTTATGAGACGAGTGCAATCGACTTGAAATTTTGTGTTTCTTTACCACTGTGACAATATTAGATCGTTCGTTATTCTACTGCGACAGTTTTATTAGACCACAGCAGACAGGTAGCTTCAGAATCCTACCTAACTCGTAATCTGGATTCGGTGAGACAAAGTGTGACGATTTACAAGGCCGCGAAGAAAACAGAAAAAAAAATAAGTATGAATATTTTATTGAAATAAAACTAATCTTAAGGATTTTATCGCGGTTTATTTTTTATTTTACGTTCCCGACGTTTCGGCTGCTTTGCAGCAACCATGGTCACGGGAGGACTGAGGTGTTTGAGGTGAATATTTTAGTTGTAAATGAGCCTTAAAAATTGTTCATCCCGAAAAAAGTTTGCTTAGCAAAATGTAAACTCAACGAAGCGTGCACTGGAATAAAGATGGTCATTAAATAGAGGATCATGAATTTATTACTAATGGATGAAACGAAGTTGACAACTTTGAATCGTGGGAGCGAGACCGATAACTGCTCCACTCATGTATAAGAAAGGAACAATAATCATAATATATTAGTCATAACCGGTGTTTTATTTGGTACCAATTGCTAACAGTTGCTTTTGTTTACCAAGCTGCTAGCAAAAGAGAAAGGGGAATTCTTTTTGTTGAAATCTATATCCACAGGTTTATGACCTATATTGACGACTTCATAATCTAATCAACTTGTTTTTTCAGCTGGATAAAAATGGATTTAAGTATTAATTTAAAGAAATAATGATGACTGTACAATTAAAAAAACAATACGATCCATCAATTTAAAAAGGGTACCATCGATCAATTAATAGCTCTTGAATAAACTCCTAAAAATCGTTTTCAGACGGCGGAATATCGATAGGCTTTAATATAGGTAGTCCCACGAATCGAAATGCAATAAAACAAAAATTAATATGAATATGGCCTCACCTACACCTTAGCGGCTATTTTAAAATAATACAAATTATAAAAAAAATAAAGGATGTGACATGAAGATATGAAAATGGCGGGTCTTAATTCATACTTTCTAATACACTTATTAACTTAATAATAGCCCGCTTTATACTTATCATACCTTTTCCTTTATTATTTTTATTTTTCCACTGGTGGTAGGCTTCGGCCGTGGCTAGTCACCACCCACTGAACAAAGCCATGTCGCCAAGCGGCCTAGCCGTGTTCCGGCATGATGTTCGGTGTTGCCATTCATGGATGGCGGGTCAGATCAGTTGCGCTGCATATGCCTAGTGAATGTAGCCTCTCGATCTACTGCCGCCTTCCTACCTAGGCAAGTATGCTCCATCGTAGATCTCATCGTCACTTACCATCAGGTGAGATCGAGATCAAAGACTTGCCTATAATGTAATAAAAAAAAAAATAGTTTAGCCTTTCCCCCACAACCCCCACTACCCTCACTACTTACTACTTGTATATCCTATTACAAAGGACATATATGATATGTACAAAACTGGTCAAAACAATGTCTTTAGGTGGTCCAATAGACAATAACAGTGATTAGCCGTATGTATCGAATGGTTTGTTTGTCCGGCGCTAATGTGCCGATAAAAGTGAAATTGTAACTAATTGTTAAAACAATGGTTACCGCTATGTCTGCAATTGATTCTTCTCGGCGGAGCTACGGAGAATATTTGGAAATTGAAAGTTGGATTTGGAGGTTATAGACAAAATTGTTTGTTGTTTTATGTAAAAAAAAACCGAACAATTTTGTCTATAACCACCACTCCTAGTAGAAAACTAAACTTAATGGTAACCAGCTTGTAAAGTTCCAAATCAGAATCGGAATAATTTTTATTCATGTAAACCATTAAGAGTAATTATGAATCGTCAAAAATGTCACAAAATGCCGAGCTAAGATTGTACCACCCGTTTGGAATTCCGTTCGTATACAGATGAACGGGCAAGAAACTCTATGGTTTGAGTAATACATAGGCTATGGGTATGTTAGTTATAAACTAAAGATAAATCAACCTATTACATTTTGGAACCTTTATAGGAAGACGGAAAAAGTTAGGTTTAAAGTAGTATCAGTATCAAAGTGTCTGATCGGATGTCAACGATCTTATTAAATTTTATTTAAGAGTAAGCCTTTGATCTCTAGACTATATCCGGTCACCGGTACAAAGGGCTCACCTGAAATTTTTCTCGAAGGCAATTAAATATCTTTTCAGAAACGCATTATTAAACGTTTTGATCGTTAAAGGTCGTTAAATGAAATCCAGGAATATATTTTTGTGGAACTCGAAAAATTTAATCAAATTTTAGCTCAAGAAAGGTGGGAGACGACAAATCTGCATGAAATTGTGCAAATTGACGCATGAATTAGAACTTTTGTATGAGCAAAGGAAATTTATGTATGAAATTAATGTAGTATGTGTTACATCCGTGTGTTACACACAACATTGAAATAAATGTTATAAATTAACAATTATTTTCTGTGTTTCTGTGTTTTAGTCCGCTTACACCCAGTATATATACAAGGGACTTTACGAGAAGGAGATGTGAAAAAAAGATTTAATCGGCTGATAAAATATTTTTTCACATCTCCTTTTGTCGTTGTCGTTGACTAACGACAAAAAATAACGTTAATTCTACATAATTACTAAATTATATATTTGAAAAAAAAAACTTAATGGTTTCGGTAACTGCAATTTTTTTTTTCAAATTATTTAAGGCAGTGTCTAGTCAGTACCTTTAGAAAATACTGCTTGCATACCACCTAGATTGCATATAGCAATTGAAATCTGATCTCTAATCGCATTATTAAATTACCAATGGCTGCTCGCTGTTTGCATTTGTAATCCAGCTCCATTCATCTGCGCAATCTTGGGTACCGTAAGCTGACATTTTCGCCTCATAACTCTGATTTGACAGTAATATTTTATTTACCTTCAGGAATAGGTCGTACCTAATCGGTACAAACGCTCAGTTTAGTGCGTCGCGGTTTGATCTTGGATGGGTGACGAATCTGACTCCACTCTGTCGGAGCGGGCATCCATAAGTCTGAAAAGACTTGATACATACCCGTAGATTACCGGTAGCCCCACTAGTTGGGTCCCGGAGAGGATCCGGGTGAACATCGGTGATCAGTCAATTGAGGGTAGAGTGGGAGCCTATCTCAATCAATCAAAGAAATAGGGCTAGGAAGATTTAAATTTAGATTCCGTTTACCTCGAAGTCTGCATCTATTAAATGTTAATGTCGATAGCTTTAAAAAAAAACCAGACATATATTTTAACCTTCGTCTTCACCTCTGCAGTCTTGTAAAAATATATCCAGATTCCATTATCGGTATGATTCTTTTTCACATATGTATTGCCCGTTCAACGTATGTGAGATTTTGAACTGAAATCCAAGAGGTGTTTGAAGATACGTCTCCTGTTTCCAATGTGAGCTTTCTACAAACATGGCGATCACTGGAAGGGGCAGCATCCCCCAGATTCCCTCGCAGTGTTTCATAGTAGATCAATGGTTTCACTGTTGTTCGCTCGCACCGCGCCCCCGAACGGCGCTTTCGATGAATTATTAAAGCCCGTTTTTTACGATACGATATATGAAGTTTTATTGAAACTCACCGCTGCTCTCCCAGGGCTGTCAACTTCGGAATCTGTACCGAAAGTTTTAAGCCCTCAGAGACGTTGGATAGCTAGCCAAAGTTTGCAATACCTTTATCAGTTACAAGACAGATATTCCCCGGACTTGAGACAGGGATGGACAAGTTAGGATATGGATAGGGTTAAGGGGACTAGGGCAGGGGGTCGGGGGACCACCTGCCCACGCAAAGTCCCCCCGACGGAGGGTGCCTGTTGATAACAGGCACCCCTCCTGATGTCTGCGGCCTGGGACTAACACCCGGGCCGGCCGCCGGGGCGCCACAGTAGTATGCCAAGTGCGATCCTGTGGCGCCCCGCTCAAAGGCGGTGAAGGCGGACCAAGGGGTTTTAGTGGGTATACCGGCACTCTGCCGGGGAGTCCCACATACCCCTCTCGTCCCCCCGGGCGAGAGGGGATGCGTAACGCATTTCCCCTTGTAAAAAAAAAAAAAGGATATGGATAGGGTTGCCAAACATGTTGTGGCTGGTTAAAAGTATGATGATGATTAAGTTATGTTACGTTTGACAATTCAATAAGAATTTTACAATGACTTGTTGATTGGACAACGATATATAATATTGTCACATAATTGTGTGTAGCTTTTATTTCTACTATTGTCGCGCTTGAGAGACTCCTATAGTACACCTCATTATATGTATAACAATTCGTTGTAACAGTTGGCAACCCTAGTCTAGGGTTGGCTTGCATATGAATATTTAGATGGTAATACAGTGCTCTTCGGATAATCTCGCGGGATTCCAGGGAATCGTTTACATCGTGCTGTGGGGATCTGCGCAAGATTATTGTAAAGTAGTAAGTAAGTATAATAACTGCATGTATCTCATAGCGTCAAGATGCTTAGTAAGAATGGTTTTATTGAAATTAAATCCCCAGATGGAAGTTGTTTGAGATTCTACAGCTATCGTTTCGCGGCAAACAGCGTTCTTTTGCGAGTGTGTTAAGCCAAAGATCCTCGCAAAAGAACACCGATTCCGATATGGCCTTGCGTTTGCGAGGCCGTTGAAATTAAAAAACATCCTAATTTCGTTACAAGATGGCTGGGTGCTACCACCGACTTGGGATCCAGTAATAAATATAATTAAATCCAAAACCAAGCAGCCGTTGCAAGACCTTAAGACACTGTGAGCACTTTCTTCGTAGATAGGACAGCAAGCAACAACTAAATGTACCCCAGTTCAAACAATGACACTAGGACGTCAACCACCTCAGTCGTCCCGTGACCATGGTTGCTGCAAAGCAGCCGAAACGTCGGGAACGTAAAAATCATAATATGAACGCGGTTAAATCCTTAAAATTACTTTTATTTCAAATATGTAAGTGTTTGAGTATCAACCCTATTTAATGTAGGGTTGGTTCAGTACTCGAATTACCAGGCAGCTGTCACTGGTCCAGTATGAATAATTAATAGTTACGTCACACAATCTAATGGTGTTACACTCGTTGCCGCGCAAATGCTCGCCCACACCACACTTTTTGCACCTGTTGTCCGGAAGCACGCTTAAATACGGTTTTGATGTAACCGCTACACGCGTTAATCATTTAAAAACACACCTTAACGTGATCGAATAAAGAATTAAAATGAATTGTAAGACATTACACCTGATCCCGTGAGGTCGTCGACCCCTGCGCAAGAGCAATGTATTTTTGCGCACGGCTGTGTAACTGGCCAAGTTTGGAGGAAATATTGTTATCATTTATTATCGATTGCAAAAGTAAAAATATGTTTTTTTTTATTAGCCATTATCATGAGTAGGTATTAAAAAATGCGTGATTTTTAGTGACAAATTATTTGAGAGGTATCTTTGGTGTAGGTAATTTTCTTAATTACCTACTAGATGATTAAATAAAATATGCTATAAATATATAAATAAATAAGATTTGGACACTCCCATAAGAGATGAGATCTAGGATGGTTGAAAGATATTTTTTACCGACTTCATAAAAAGGAGGAGTTTCTAAATTCAATTATATTCTTCCTTTTTTTGAAATACATTATTCTCTTGTCATCAAAACGAGTACATGTAGCAAGCAACAGCACTTAGCCACATTTTTCTCATCACAATTTCTCGTTGCCCATTCACGCACCTGCCGCGTGTGTTCAATGGCTTATGATTTGAGTTGCGCCCGCGCATTGATCATCGTTTCACTCGATTGTGTACTGGCCCGGTCAGTTGTTGAACTGTAAACGATTTGTTATTATTATATGTTTGCAATGAGCGCTGTATTGATTTTTAATTATAGTTCTTTATTTATGATATCTGTGGTGTGAGTGGGATAGGGCATGCTTATCTTAATGCCGCGCCGTGCAAATAGGTTTTACTATACGACATTAGTACTGAAAATATCCGATATACTTATATATTTTGAGGATAATGTACTTAGTCATTTGTAAGCTCTCCGCTCCGCTTTTTCGTACGGCACTGATCGTTTATATCTATCCCTTTCGTTTGAATTATTTCGATTTATAGTATTTTTTTTAATAGTAATAAAACCTTATTGAGGGTCGTAAAACAAAAGTTGTTAAGTATAATGTAACGAGATACTTATCCGTAACTAAAGAAGTTTTTTTTATAATTTTTTCAATGTTACTGAAACTGATTTTGGTTTGTTCTGTTTTCAAGATTTTTTGTAGGTATTGCTTGACTTTCTCAAACAGACATAACATCTTAGAGGGGTCCGGTGTTGCTGGCTTCTTTAATTATCGATCAAACTTGTTTGGTTTATAATTGGAAAAGTTGACAAGCCGACGGTCAGTGGTGGGTTCCTCTTCCCCCGTTTGTTTTTCTCAAACAGATTCAACACCGCAGCCTAAGGCTGTGTCCCCAGTAGGCAAACTGTTAGCGGCCGACTGAGTGAGCCGCAAATTCGTGGCGAACTGAAATTCGAGTTAGCTGCAAACTCAGATCATTTTGCGTGCGTCGCAAGCAAACTGTTATGGGTTAGCCGCTTATTTAGGTCGACCGACCGACTGAATTTTCACTGTCAACTGTCCACATGACAGTTGGCGGCAAACGGACTCACTACGCCCGGCGAACAAGCATATCGCCGCCGCCGACTGGAACCGGTTTATGCCGTGAGTCGGCCGCTCACTGAATCAATCGGCGCGCGCAACACAGCAAACTGCGTAGAGTGAGCGCAAACTAGCAAACTGTGAACACTCCATTTCAAATATAAGGAAGGGCGTACTAAACCACAGATATATTAGAGGAGATATGTTATGAAAGCGGTGGGCTTGCGCTCACCTTTAGCCAAAATTAGGCTAACATAGAGTTTTCGCCGTCAGTCGACTGCAACTGCACGTCGGTATCGGAGCTCTAACTTTTTTTTAAATGCCGTGTTATTCCGTGGTTGTGTGCAAAAATACTAGCAGCAAAGTGAACTACGCGAAAGATGGAATCTCATTGCACCAGCCAGTATTAAGTATTTTATTTATTCGTCTTTAAAATCATTAAAAACAACAAAAAAAAATATTTAATGCCTTTATTATGTTATTTTAGTTTTCATGTAGCACAACGACTTTTTTATTTTTGTACCAAATACATGGCTCTTTAAGTACCACCTATGTTCGCTACTGAGTGAATGTACGAGGCAATGGATAGATCGTCTAACGATACTTTGAATAAACTGGTGCGTCGCGTGGTACGGCCGCTGTATGCGGCGACGACGCAGCACGCACCGAATTATTGGCACGCGTGTGTGTGTGAGACTTCGTATTGGTTAGTTTTATGTAATTGCATGTGTTTTGTGGCGAGTGGTGGGGAAGAAAACGGAGACAGCGAGTTCCCGTACATTTTGAACCGCACGGCATATCTCTCGTGATCTGTGTACTAAACCGATACGCCGCTAACTCAGTCGGCCGCTAACAGTTTGCCTACTGGGGACACAGCCTAAAACACGATGTACTTATCATTTGTTTGCACATACCACCTCATGTTTGACACGTTGCCGTACACGACGGCGCTTGAGTTCGGTTCCGGAGCCGGGATTTTGTGTACACACACACACACACACACACACACACACACAAACAGTGCATTCACTCAACTAATATTTGAATGTTGTTAGTTCGGCAATTACGACTTTTAGTCGTGTTGTTATATGAAATATCGGCTTTGTTGTATCATCGTTACCTTCAGTTTTCGTGTATCTCCGAAGACCGAGAATATCCTTCTTATGACAATAATTGAGGTCGGTTTCAGATAAAAAGGGAGGAATGGTGTAACACCCATAAGCTGTGCCTTGTCGGTCATAACAATTTTATTAAATAAATAAAATAAATAAAAAGTGCAAAATAAAAAACTTTAACAAAATAAAAACCGTCTTCAAAAAACTAAAAAGCCAAAAATAATCTAATCTTTAAATCTACCTTGTTTAACTAAATCAAATATTTAACTAATCTGAAGTCCATTATTTTGGTTTATGCATCGTACAGACAGACTGATCCATTCAGAATAGATCCAGTGTTATTTCTGAGCACGACTGAAGTAATTTATCTTATATAAAATGTTATACAATACAAACAATACCATCCCTTTTTAATGTCCCACTGCTGGGCACGGGTCTCCCCTCAATTCGGGGGGATTAAGCCATAGTCCACCACGCTGGCCCAGTGCGGGTTGGCGGACTTCACACATCCTTCTAGAGGTTCTCTCAGACATGCAGGTTTCCTCACGATGTTTTCCTTCACCGTTTAGCAAGTGATAATCGTGGTTGAAAATGAGATTCGCAAATGAAATCCAGAAATCCCAGAGGTGCGAGCCGGGGGTTTTAACCGGTGATCCTCGTTAACGAGGCAAGCGTTCTACCAACTTGGCTATCACTGCTTCGTAAAATTTTATATTAAAATCAAAATAACTTGTGAATGTCAAACACGTTTGTCCTATCGCGGCTGTTAAAAGAATGCAGTTGCTATAGTATTCCTTTGCTTGTATCCATCCATTTATTCCGTGCATCCCTTTCTTGTGATCTGAGGGTGAAATGTTGTGTCAGACGCATTGTGCCCTCACGCAGTTCGTCCGGTTCCCAAAAACTCATTGAGATAGACCTTGCAACTTGTAACAGCAACTTGCTTTCTGTTGAACTCATTGAAATATCCGAAGACTTCAGCACGTCAAGTGCAAGCTAACTGTATACTTTATAGCCTACGCATTTAGACACTTTGTATGGAGAATTGAAAAGCGCCTCTAGCGGACCGTATTTAAAACTTTCATTTCTCCATACCAAGTGTCTAAATACGGTAGACTATAAAGTATACGGTTAGTTTACGAATAATCTCGCACTTGACGTACGGGGACAACTATGGTTACGTTAACAGGGTACCATAACGCCTGGAATCCCCTCAAGGGTAGGCAGAGGCAATTCCGTTAGTATATATATTCTCCTGACTTAATAGTACAGCTTCATTCGCTTCATCGGTACAAAGAATTCTAATGACGCATAGAGATGTCCGATTTGAACAGATAACCGTTAGAGAGATTGCCGATTTGCATTTATCGACCTACGTGATTGATCGGTCACGTTCACCTTCTACGAGGTAAAGGTACCGGTAACAAATGAAGTGGTATCAATGATATGTGTGTCAAACCAATGAAACCGAGCTTAATTTCTTTATAACGACTCACGGTAGAGCGCAGGCATCGCATCAAATAACAAAGGTTCAATGGGTCATTCATCATCTATCCATCCATCAGCCCAAAGACGTCCACTGCTGGACATAGGCCAATGACGTCAACACGGCATGGTTCTGCGCAACGCGCATCCACCGGTTTACTGCGGACGGGTTATATTATTAGTCTATCTTGTGGAAGCCTTTCTACACTAAGTCGAAAACTCATACATGAGTCGAGAGTTTTTTTTTATCTGTGAATGCAGTTTTTCTTATCTCTAAAATCGACGGAATGGTTCCTTAGAACATATTTGAACAAGTTCCAAAAAGGTCCCGCAGTTTAACCAGATATTACTGGCCAGAGCCAAAAAAACACCCGGTACAGGACGAGGATATATAATAATGAAAGTATAGTGTACTATATAAAAACCAAAAACATAACGATACCTAGTTCCAAAACATGCCAGCGACATCTATCGCTGACTTACAAACTAAACAAATAATATTTTTGACGTCTTAACATATTTTTCTATCTCTTAATAATAACTTAACTTAATAACTTCAACTTCCGCCACATGCATCGATAATATCTTTTGTAGTTGTAAATACTTAGATCAAGCGGTTGTTAATTATTTACCATCAGATCATAGTGGACAAACGATCGCCATCAATTCTACCTCCACTTTAAAAAATATAAAAATAAAAGGTAGGGTTGTAACAGCTGGGAACTTGCAAAAATATAATAACATTTTGAATAGTAAATTAGGTTCTCCCAGTTGTAACTTTGATCCTAATAGATTTTACTCAGATTTTTTTTCAATTGTACACACTGAGTATGATAATATTTTCCCACTCAAAACTAAAATTATCAAACCTAAATTTACTTTTAGTGATTGGGCGACACGAGGAATTCGTAAGAGTAGGGAAAAGTTATTTGAACTTTATGAACTAAAAGTCCAGACTAGTGATCCAGCCTTCACTCAGTATGTTTCAAATTATTCGAAAATGTTTCGGAGAGTATGTCAGGCAGCTAAAGCCATATATATTAGTAAAATAATAAAATCTGCCGATGATAAAATAAAGGCCACCTGGAAAATAGTTAACATTGAAACTGGGAAGACGAAACAGCGCAGTACAGATTATACCCTGGAGACTCCACGCGGTCTCATATGCTCAGATACCGAGGTAGCACGGGAGTTTGAAATGTTTTTTACTAACATCCCTGTAAAAACAACAGAATCTCTGAACTGCTCCCCCCGTCTCTCAATTTCACTTCTTAAAAAAAACATAGCTGATTGCCCTGTTAAATTCAAGTTTGACCATATTAGTGGCCGAACTATTGTTAAAGCTTTCAATGATATAAAAATTAAACTAACAGAAGATCTATGGGGAATGTCTGTGAAAGCATGTAGAACTATTATTGATACTGTAGCCCCTTATTTAGCTTTAATTTTTAATAAATGTGTAGATCAGGGAGTCTTTCCGGATTTAATGAAGTACAGTAAAGTAATACCGCTTTTTAAGTCCGGTAATAGTAAAGATCCTAACAACTATAGGCCAGTTTCTATCTTGCCAGTTTTTAGTAAAGTGTTTGAAAAGATAATGCTTACACAAATGTTACATCATTTTAACGCAAATAACATCCTGCACGATCAACAATATGGTTTCACCAAGGGACGTTGCACAACCGACGCCGGTGTAACCCTAATAAAGCATATCTATGATGCATGGGAGAACTCACAGGATGCTATTGGCGTCTTCTGTGATCTTTCAAAGGCATTTGACTGCGTCAATTATGAAGTCCTTTTACTTAAATTAGAGCACTACGGTGTTATAGATAATGCTCTTAATCTTGTAAAATCTTATTTAGGAGACAGACGGCAAAGTGTTCTTATAAATGGTACTAAATCGTTAGGCTCTGCAGTAAAAATGGGTGTTCCGCAAGGATCGATTTTAGGTCCTTTCCTGTTTTTAGTATATATAAATGACCTACCGCATATAATTCAAAATAAGATGAAGATAGTGTTATTTGCTGATGATACCTCCTTGATTTTTAAAGTGGGACGACATGTAAATAATTTTGACGACGTAAATGACGCTATTCTTCAGGTACATAACTGGTTTACTATTAATAACTTAGCGTTAAATAGCAAGAAAACTAAATGTATAAGGTTTTCTTTACCAAATGTCAAAAGTAGTGATTGCGATGTAGTACTGAATAATGAGAAGCTTGAATTTGTTAACGACACGGTTTTCTTAGGGATAACGCTCGACTCTAAGTTACAGTGGGGTCCTCATATCAGAGTCTTAGTGGGACGACTTAGTTCCGCTGCCTACGCTGTTAGGAAAATTCGGCAACTAACCGATGTGAACACCGCAAGAATAGTTTATTTCAGCTACTTCCATAGTGTTATGTCCTATGGAATACTATTGTGGGGGAGAGCAGCTGACATAGAATCGGTTTTCATTTTACAAAAGCGGGCTATTAGGGCCATCTATAATTTGGGCAGTCGCGAATCCCTAAGAGAATTATTTAAGGAAACTAATATTTTGACAGTACCATGCCAATATATTTATGAAAACATTATGTATGTTAGGAAAAATTTATTTCTCTTTAAAAGGCTCGGTGATCAACATCGTTATAATACAAGAAATAGAAACAAATTAGATCAACCACACTTTCGACTAGCAAGGATTCACACATCTTTCATGGGGTATTGTGTTAAATTTTATAATAAAATACACTCTGACATTACCGAACTTAGTGAAAATAAATTCAAAGCGTGCATAAAACGTACGCTATGTAAGAAGGCATACTATACACTAGATGCTTATCTTAAGGATAAAAATGCTTGGTTGGATGCTGGTCCGGCTCCTCAGGAATATAAATGACCTTGTTTGAGCAGACTATTAAGATTTTGTATTTCTCTTCTTCCTTCTTATTTTCATTTACATAAGTAATTTGTAAATGTGGGAACCATGTAGCCATTAACTGTAATTTTATACTTAGTTAGTACTTTTTGTTTTTTTTTGACCTGCTGCTAAAGTTTGATTAGCCGTTCCTACATTGTTCTCACATACCTATAACAATGTATTGCTCAAAAATGTAAAAGATCTATTTTAAAAAAAAAAGAGCAACCATGGAGTTTCTTGCCCGTTCTTCTCCATAGGAACGGCATTCCGAACGGGTGGTAAAGCAGTAGCATAATATTTTTGTAACTTGACGATTCATAAGTACTGTACAATAATGGTCTACGTGAATAAAAAATATTCTGATTCTGATTCTGATTCTTATAGTTTTGGAGTGCCCCATACTATAATGTAGTAACGTATACTATACCGTTATATTTTGATATTCATAGCAATAGAGCGGTGAGCTTGCACGCGATCCTTGACGCTGCGCGGGCGCAGTCGTCCCGACGATTAATAGGGTCGTTAGCGGTAAGTATCGAGCGATCATTCGTCAGGTTTATCGTTATTGTACTAACATTGCAATATGCTGGAAGTTGTAACGGCGTCAATTCATTTCCGTCAAATGTTCTGTCATATTTCTTCACCTTATATTTAAAAGGGAAGTTCTATTACCGCAAGAACTATCCTTTTTATGTAGCGTTACTGTAACGTGAGCGTCTTCCATCCCTCTCACACCACCGACTACATAAATAAGCGCATTCGATTCCTGGCAGGAACAAACTTTGTGTGATGAACATGAATGTTTGTGCCCAAGTTATTGATGTTTAATATCTATATGAGTAATATATACTGGGTTCGCCCCCAGTCCATTGTACGGTACCCACAATAAAAGCGTTGATAAGTGTGGGACCGTATAGTTGGTGTGTTCGTCTCGCGATATTATATTGCTAGTACCAAAGCCTTTAAGAAGCACAACATAATCTTAACCAGGGGCAGTTGATGTTAAAGTACCTACTCAAACATCGTGCAGAACATAAAGTAGGTACTATAAGGTCCCGTTAGTACCCATAACTTAAGTTAAAGTCTGATACTAGTTGCAGGTACAGCGACGGGATCAGATTCGTATTCGTGACCCCGCCATCTATAGTTCAGATCTAAACGGTTATTGCTGCTTTGTTTCTGTACCGAGAAATGGAACAGCAATGTTTAGCTTTTGTATTTGGACGACCTGACTAGCTCAGTTGGTAGTCACCCTATCGTCTACGCTGAGGGTCCCGGGCTCGAATATTTGTAGGGACCAAACTTTGTGTGATAGGCACGAATGTATGTACCCGAGTCATGGAGTTATATACTGGGTTCGCCCGCAGTCCATTGTAACTTTTGTAAGTTACCCATTATGCAAGCGTTGCTTAGTGTGGGACCGTATAGTTGGTGTGTTCGTCCAGCGATATTTATTTATTTGACTCCAGTAAACCACATAGTATAATGCTTACACTACCACTGATACGATTTTTAACTGATGTTTTAAGTAACGTAATAAATACGTCGTCAGATAAAATAAGTTTTAATGATTAATACTTCATAAAATTAAATGTTGATCTAATACACAAAAAAATATATTATATGAGTAGTATATTATATTTGGTCTGTTAATAGATGCGTAAGTAAGTATATATAGTTAATGAATTGGTCCCCATACCTTAAATAGGTGCGCGTGGGCAGCTATCGGCGGTGTAGAGGTCACTCCTACATACGACTAAAATAACATCTTTGATACCAACAATTAATGTCAATTAAATGAGACCTACCACGCTGAACATGGTCATGGTCAAAATGTTAGAGGATGTCCCGCCATTTTTGCTTAGTTAATTATTTCCTAAGATATTTTGTATTCCCGTGGGAAATTGGAAATTCCTTTTTGCATGCGCTTGTAAGTGCCTATATTAATATCGTTACAATATTATTATAGGTGCACAAGTTTTATTACGATATAGGCAAGTATTTGATCGCGATCTCACCTGATGGTAAGTGACGATGAGATCTACGATGGAAATCATTACTGCCATCGTTTTCAGGATGCTTTTAGTACTTTTAACATAAACATAAAATACTTTATTTAATTGCTCAATGAGCACACCATAAACTCTATCATTGTATAGACATATTTCATTATCTATCTATCTCCTCTGTTTAATATAGATTGCCAAGGGAATACTCACTCTTTCACTCAAATTAATAAAAATTGTAACTAACGAATGTCTCGGGGTATCCTGTCCATTGATAAGTCTCATTAAAGAAATCGAGATTTTATGACTCTACCAAAAGTGGAGCCTATTAAAGCTGTGGAGCTAATCAGAGTTTATATGCTTTTAAACGTCTCGTTTTGGTAGTAATCGTTAGTAAAGGAGGCATTAAAATACATTATTTATGATGTATTTAGTTTTTTACCATCGCCGGTCTGGCGATTTATCTTATAGACAGACATTGACCCAGACTAAGCAACCATTGTGTTATAGATATCGTACAATGGACTGGAAGGTAACATAGTTATAGCCAGATACAAATTGCAAAAAGGTTACAATTTAATCCATCTTTAGAACGATATGCATAACAAATTCGACAAACAAGCTGGAATCTTCCAACAAACGAAACCATTAATAAAAAAGTCCCTTTGTAAGGTTTTAAGGCGGATCCGCTTCCGGAACGGTTCCCTTCATCGCATCCGTTTTGCGGGTATAGGACAAAGCTTCCGTTCCGGGATATTGAATGTTGCGCTGTCATGTGGACTGGACTTCCGCTTGGACTAATTGAAGGGTGGGGAATGTGGATGGGTAAGAATTCTACAGGAAGAATTCCAGTAAAAATATACTGATAGACTTACTTACTTGATAGGGGTACTTCTTTTAATTCTAGCCATGTGTTCGATCGTAACTTAAAAGAAAGTTCCTTCATACAAACTTTAACCCCACGTTTGACTTCCTTAGAAGTCGCATTTACAAAAATCCCAATAGTTTCTTGCAGAAACACTGATGTATACTCTCAAATTCCTCAAAACCTCATAATCTAATTTTAGCTAGGAGTTTAGTAGATACTATTTCAAAGCATTGCATAAATATTTACAGTAGAGTCATGGTCAAGCAATCCTTCCCTATTATTTTTCTAACAAAAGAATTGTACCTGCAATCCTTGTTTGTCCCAGTCAAAATCGTGCCTGCAATAATAGTTGCCCCATCAAGTTAGGAGCTAGGCGCTAGGAGCGTGACCACTATGAGATTGGACTGGTCACGATGACTAGAATTAATGCTGGCTTGTGCAAGACATGAGTTAAAGCGCATTTTCCATTAACTTGCGATCGTAGCTTGATGGTCTATTGATGTTGAGTGCGTTTCACCAGTGGCGGAAGCTGAATATTCGGACAATGAAAGCCGAAAAAAGCCTTACCTGTGAGTGCACATAAAACTTAAAAAAACCCAATGCGGTCTAGATCTCCCATTACATATTTTTTTATTGTGCAGATAACCACCAATATTCTAGTCGGTCTGTGCGGTCTGTGGTAACAAACATTAAAAAAAATACCTTTTTTAAGTCGGTAAAAAAACATTTTTAAGCATGTAGTTTTTAAGGGGGAAGCTCAGGTCAAGGCGCGAAATTCAAAATCAATGGTTTTTATTTTTTTACGAAAAATTTGGACAATTTTACGATATAATTTAGTTTTTTGCGATATTAGCATTCTGCATTGGATGTCTCGATGTATTAAGTTTGCTTAAAAAAATACCTAATCCGATACAATGCCATAAGGTTTGTAAAAACCGCTACTTTTACTAACTTTATGGTGTTGTATCGCTTTAGGTTTCGATTTCGATCTTCCCGATTTCGACCTTGGCCATTAAAGTACTGACGTCGGCATACTTCCTAATTTGGGCTACTAGTAATGTAGCCCTCGCTGGTGACTTGTAGAGTCCCTTCCTCCGTCAACAGCTGTGTCTTTACATCCTAGCGTTAACTGTAATGATTATATACTTACGCTTCTACCAAACATGTCATAAGTTTTACTGATAAATATTCATGCACAACTCACATTTGATCTTAATGTAAAAACGCAAAAGGTAAATATAATAAGCGGTTGAGTATACGGCAGTAAAAATTGCAAAAAGGTCGACTCTAGGACAACATTTACTTTTATCTATAATCTTCGGAGATAAGACGTCTAATCTGAAGCAAGAGTGACCCACACACCAAACGAGGCATATAAATTAGAGGCTAATGAGTCGGGCTCGAACAATTTATTGTTTTTGTTCGCCAATGGAGGGACGTTTGTTTGCTGAGCACGTAGTTATTAGCTTTCTACTAGCTTGCAGGAGACTAGGCACTATTGTTTGGTTAACGTGAACGGGAAATGAGGTACTTAGGACAAGAATATTAGAAATCTAGTAGAGCTAGTTAGATGCTTTGATAATTTATCAGGTTAATAAAGTACTTCTGACCTTGAATAATATTGTAAGTCGCGTCCGACGGTTTACAATTTAAAAGGCATGTAGCTACGTAAATAATCTTGATCATTATTAATAGAGCAGTTTTGACAAGAACATAATTTTATCTTTGTATCCTCTAACTATAATATTGCCAAACGAACACACCAACTATACGGTCCCACACTACGCAACGCTTGTATTATGGGTACCGTACATTGAACTGGGAGATCCCGGTATATACACTTATAATGATATTAAACATCCACGACTCGGGACTTATATAGATATTAAACATACACGACTCGGGTACAAACATTCGTGCTCATCACACATAGTTTGCGCAGACGGCAGGATCACTACCAACTAAGCTACAATCAATCGCCAACTGACCTAAAGATAAGCAGAAGATTGTAATGATTTGGTTATTTGATACTTAAAGAGTGATGATGATGAATGTGAATGTATACAGAGCGAGAAAGACCAAAGAAGAGATGATTGGATTGAACGTAAGAGTGATATGAACGAAGTTGATCAGAGTATTACAAAAACCGTTGATAAATTGTAGAACGAAATATATTGCGCCGATCCTAGATATTGGGAACGGGTCAGACGCAGATGATGTTAATATAACATCGATACATACTGTATTTACTGGTGCTCACTGGTGGTAGGCTTCGGCCGTGGCTAGTCACCACCCACTGAACAAAGCCATGTCGCCAAGCGGCCTAGCCGTGTTCCGGCATGATGTTCGGTGTTGCCATTCATGGATGGCGGGTCAGATCAGTTGCGCTGCATGTGCCTAGTGAATGTAGCGTCTCGATCTACTGCCGCCTTCCTACCTAGGCAAGTATGCTCCATCGTAGATCTCATCGTCACTTACCATCAGGTGAGATCGAGATCAAATACTTGCCTATAATGTAATAAAAAAAAAAAAAAAAAAATTTCGAACAAGGAGAAATTGAATATTTTTGAAAAAAAATCTTATTAAGGTATACATTAGGTTGGGATGGGTATGACAAAAAAACAGGGATGCATGGAAGGATAAGACTTATTGCGCCAACACTAGAGTTTGGGAAATTTTAAGAAAGATGATGTTGATCTAAGTGTAGGTCTTTTAAAATAAAGTTTTAACGTTGATTTCAAAATTCATCTGAAATTAGATCTCAAAGAAATTAATTCCCACGATCTATCAATATCAAGTGGGTGATAATTACCGGCAGCGGTAGCATGCAGGCCCGGTTTGATTCCCACCGAGACACCATTGTTTTCATTGATAGACAACTGTCCTAGTTTACTATGATTTAAATCGTTGTTATACTTTTTACTCTGTGATATATCTACGTGTGAAGTTTCGGAAAATATTTTGTAATGCACTGAGAATGGAAGAAAATAACATGTATTTTGTTATCATGAGACGAAACTTTATTTTTTCTTGGTAAGTCACTCGAGTTTGCTCTGAACAGATGCTAGAATTCCAGTGCATTTGAGTGCTCAGATGTCGTACATTTTGTTGAATTAGGTCGCTATATTCTCACAAAAATCTGAGCTAGATAGGAAAATATAATTACTGACTATAATACTTATTACCTACAATGTGTGATAATATACTTCGTGGGCTCGTCTCTGTCTTATGTACCGTCCTATACTCGTATAATTGCTCCGGAACTGATGAACCAATAGCCGCGTACTGACAGACATGCTGACTTCGCGTAAACTCGTTGACCAAACTAACCAGCTTCGCGAAGCCCCGCGGTCGGCCTGTACCCCGACCATTTCATTGTGTAATCAAAAAATAAATTAGTCTACAACAACTCGCAAAGCTATATAAAATATTTCAAAGAGCTAAAGACTATTTCACAACTTCAAAACACTGTTTCAGTCTCAAAGAATAACTTTCAAAGGCAATATTATAATCTGTGAAACATGCCGCAGTTTGTTATAGAAGTTAAATGCAGTTCTAAACCCTCCCCTCGGACGGGTGGGGCAAATAAAAGGCTTTCCAGTTACGTGCAGTGTAGACCATTTAAGTTCTTCCATTCCAGTTTGTAGACCCGTGGTGCTCAACTTCTCTTTGCGTGGGAAGCTGGTGCGAGCGACAACATGTAGCGGATTTTAAATTTTCTTACCTCTCGGTGGATTCATACTGTGTAGACCCGGTTACAATGGCAGAACTCAGAGCCTGTATTTATGTAGATATCATTAATATCATATGCCATTTAAGAAGAACGCTGTTTTGTTTTTTTTTTTTTATTACGTTATAGGTAAGTATTTGATCTCGATCTCACCTGATGGTAAGTGACGATGAGATCTACGATGGAGCATACTTGCCTAGGTAGGAAGGCGGCAGTAGATCGAGACGCTACATTCACTAGGCACATGCAGCGCAACTGATCTGACCCGCCATCCATGAATGGTAACACCGAACATCATGCCGGAACACGGCTAGGCCGCTTGGCGACATGGCTTTGTTCAGTGGGTGGTGACTAACCACGGCAGAAGCCTACCACCAGTAGAGTTGTCACCTAGTTGGCACCACCCAGGGTCACGTGTAGGGTATCTCGAGGGTATTTAATTCTCCTACGGACGAAGGTGACTCGACCCCAACTGATGGCCTCACCACCTGTCCAATATGCGTACTTTTGTATATCTTATTTTTTTTTAAAGGTCATCAATCTTAAATACGCAATCTTAGGTTGGCCTCAGCAATCTATCGGAGATTGATTTCATTCATTCATTTATTTATTTATCTCCGCAAATAACATTTAAAATACAGATGAAGTTTAGAGCGAAAGTCCAAAAGTGACATGTAATTTGGGGGAAATCTGTAGCCTACACTCAGTCGAAGCCTGTGTTTTAGGGCATGACTTCATGTAGGTTCCTATGAGGTATACTTTGGACACGCAAAATCATCGAAAAAACTACATTATTAAAAAATCTAAAGGTCGCGCGTACGAAGTCGCGGGCATAGCTATACGTAATAACGTCGTAGTTTCTTGTCGCTTGCACCACACGACGCGTTCGGCAGCAATAGTTTTTCCCATACGAGCTATTTGTTTAGAATGGTTAGTAGCTCGTTCAGCAAATTGCATTCCACTTCCGTCTTCATTGCGCGCTTGTCGGAACAAACTAACTTTGTATTATGCTCTATCGTTTATTATAACATAAGTACTTAGTAACTTTAGAAGGATTTAGTGCAATGTATCTGTTAGCCAGCATAGAGAACTAAAAAATAAAGATGATTGAATATTACATACTGATTACGACAATCACAGAAGGAAGGAGAGAAAAAGGAAGATCAAGGAAAAGCTATTCCTACCAGATAAATGAGTTAATGTCGTGTGGTAACAGCTGGTCAAGAAACTAGCTGGAACAAGAGAAAAGTAAAAGAAACTTCACCGACAAGAACCGAGCTCATCAATAAGGAAGAACATTATTTATTTTAGTTTCGTTTGAGAAGATGAATAGGCTCAGCATTGATTGAAGTATCTCGTCCCTAGCAGTAAAGTATACATGCTAACTATTAATACTAAGGGTAGATAAAAATACATTTTAAAACTGTTCTAACGTAATGGTATTTGTCTCACTCTACTATAGCCGTCTAGCCGTGACTAGGCAACTCCTATGGGATCCAGAGCTAGTTGCCAAATAACTAGAATTGTAAACTAGTTCTCCGTGTGTTACAGGTCGCGCGACGCAGCGAAAATTCGTCAAAACTGGATACCCATTGAAACCGTCAGCGCCATGGATTCTGAGAGGTGAGCCCATAACAAATGAACTGATGTTTTTATTACATACACACACGACATAAAAATCTATACATAATATAATAAAAATGTAACTGATCGCTGTCTGTACATGGAAGATGTATGAGAAAAACTATTACGCACGCTTAATAATAGACTGACCAATTAGGGTTTAAGCCCAAAGTGAGATAAGCACACAGATAGATTTATTCCAACGTTATCTATCTACCAATCTCAGAATTTTTACATCTTATTCCTAGACTGAGTAACGAATATGTTGTCTTTTTCACTTATACAAATTTTGACAAAACTTTTAACATGAAAGTGACATAAATCATAATGCGTCTGAGATTGCGACAGTCAACTCGCGGTGCCAACATTTTAAAAGCTATAAATAATAATAAAATTTCTTCAAAATTACATTTTAGTATCAATAATTACTTAATCAAGTATTCTTACAATACATCATTTATTATTATTACGCTATTTTCATTGAGATATAAGTAATAATGTCAGACAAGTTGTAAATGACAAAACGTTTTTGCGATTTCCCAACAAACAGCTTTTTTGAGTTAGGTCAGTCTATTATTAAGCGTGCGATTATTGGGAGCCTTTATCAACGCAACAGAACCGAAAACAATGATTATTAGATTTTTTGTCTGTTTGTCTGTGCGCTAATCTCAAAAACGGATTTAATGATTTGGGTGCGGTTTCCACTAATGTAGTTAAGTAAGCTTCAGTTAACATTTAGTGTTTGTTATATATCCATAAGTTCATAAAAAAAAGTTATATCAATTTTAAGACGCGGACGAAGTCGTGGGCAACAGCTAGAATATAATAAAAAATAATGGGTTGTCCTAGCATTGCTTGTTATGTCCGTGCGAAAATATTCCATCCTACGAGAGTTCTAATGCTACTACTCGTAGAGATGATTATGTTAATTCAGAAGTCGAATCTAATTTTTATTTTCTAAGAATGGAACGTGAGCCCAATTTACAATATTTATACTGGGTCGACCAGAATACCATCGCAGTTTTCCTTCAATGATATTTAATGGAGAAATAGCCAGGATCCTGTTCCTGCTAGAGGATAAATGGCTGCTGAAGAATACTGATAAGCTTGGCGCCTCACGAAGCAACATGCTGGACCTAAAAACCATTTATACTTTTGTACCAAAAATAACGATTTAAAAAATCGGTGAAAAATAACAAGTCCGACGGGTTTCTTGTCATATCTTCTTAGTTGCGGTCACGGACCGATCTAGAGTTAAGAAACAAAATTTTAAAATTATAATTTGTAAGCACCTCATAGGCCTTAGTAAATAAATACTTCGACTGTGACTTTGATCACGTTCACTAGGAAAAAGTCTTCCCTGAACTTCTCCAGCAACATCAATATCTTTTATCTTATCACACTCTAGTAATCCATTTAACACCCAACCCATTACCCCGCACAATACTAAATCCCCAAGCATTACATCCCTCGACCTCACAATGGGCTATTAGGGGCCCATCAGACACTTGTTGCGTCCCAGTGAAATGGCACAATTTATTGGCAACCTAACCATTGAGGGGTTTTGTATAATCATGTTACATTTGTAGCGTTCGCGAAGGGGGAATATGCGTGAGTGAATAGGATGAGTCGTTATTGTATACAAATGGCGGATCGTGTAATTTCAATTTGGCTGCAAGCCCTTTACAGATGTGTAGAGATTCAATTGGTAGAGATGTAAACAACGGTAGAGTAGGCTCTTGCATCGATGACCCAGAAAGGGTATTAAGTCGTCAGTAACTTAATCCCACTATCCGACTAATATTATAAATGTGAAAGTTGGGATGGATGGATGGATGTTTGTTACTCAATCATGCCCGAGCGGCTGAACGGATCTGGATGAAATTTAGCACAGAGATAGATTATAGTGTGGAAAAGCACATATGCTACTTTTATCCTGGTGAAATATATGGTTCGCGTGGGATAGATTTGTTTTAATTTTTCATAGAGCGAAGGATCGACATGATTTTTTGCATAGATAGTGGTAGTTTAGGGGTCAGAAAATGACATACTTTTTAATCGCGGGTAACATCGCGGGGCGCAACTAGTATTACATACGATTTTATAACCCTTCTGGGTCATGCTGTATATAACTAAAAGAGGTGGCTATATTTGCGTCACTTCAGGCATTTCTATCCCCAATATTTTATTTCCAATTATTGCTAACAAGTTCAGCCAGTAACGATTACGGGAGTCAACTAAAACTACGAGTTCATATATCACAAGTCCGCTTCCACATTTTGTCCGCAAAATAAAATATTCCGTAGCTCGTGGCATTTGGTAGTACCGCTGCTACAATCAGCAAATTGGCTGTGGTTTAACCTCACTCTATCTTTGTTAGTGCAGCCTTGACCTAATAGACCCGGATTTAAGGGTTGCCAGCGTCTAAATCGGAGAGTCCATGAATTTTAAAATGCTTTAGGATTGGTGTATTTTGGCTACTTGTTATTCACGTTGTTGAAGCAGTGTGCCGTTATCTGTCTGTCAGTTGCATCTAACTCTAGAATGACAAAGATATAGATTCTGTCGGTTTTCAGGTATGCGTACACATCAGGAGGTTTTGTCATTGTTGTATGTACATATAGGGAGTGTTGGTTAATTCTAATGGGTTTTATAGTATTGCTGTTACATCCAGTACGTCAAGTGCGAGATAATTCGTAAGCTAACCATATATTTTATAGTCTACCGTATTTAGACATTTTGTATGGAGAATTGAAAGTTTTAAATACCGCCCGCTAGAGGCGCTTTTCCATTCTCCATACAACATGTATCAATACGGTAGACTATAAAGTATACAGTAAGCTCACACTTGACGTGCAGACCTATATTAAAAACTAGAGGATGGAGGATTCGTTACGTTTTATTCGATCGGGATTATTGTTCATGGTAGCCCCACTCACATATATTATGTATCTGTCATCTAATATTCATCAGGATTGATTCCCCGCAGTGCCTGGTTCATTACGTATGTATATAGGGTACAATTATATGGAGCTTCTACAATAGTTACGTTAATTATTAAGACGGTAAGAACTATTCATTATGAATCCTTTTGAGGGTTATGGGAAATTCCTTACGAATACCATCGTAGTATGGGTAAGCGTTAATAATTAATCGTAGTAATTGAAATAAAACTAATTTTACGGATTTTATCGCGTTCATTTTATGTTTTTACGTTCCCGACGTTTCGGATGCTTTACAGCAACCATGGTCACGGATGGACTGAGGTGTTTGACGTCCTAGTGTCATAGTTTAAACTGGGGTACCCTCATATTTAGTTGTTGTTTGCGATCCGATCTACGTAGAAAAATTGGCACAGAGATAGATTATAGTCTGGAATAGCACATAGGCTACTTTTTATCCCGGTAAAAAGGACATATTTATTAATCGCGGGTAACACCGCGGGGCGCAACTAGTATATATATAAATAGTTGTCCCGGCGAAACACCTACCCCCTAAGTTTTAATAGTTATTCTTCTCTAATGTGGTTGAGGATAGCGATAGCTGCTCCTCAAGTAATGCTTGTGTTCGGGTGCCGTTTTCGAACAGTTAATCAACATGAATAATAAATTTACATATATCAATATACCCTGAACGGATAGGCAGTGTTGTACGGTTGTACACCTAGATTTTGCTGTCGGTATTCGGTATGATGAATTAGGTGCCAGGGCCCATTGACACTGTACGCCCACTTTAAACGCAATCGACGTTACGAAAAGGCTTAACAGGTGCCCACATCACTGACCCAATGACATAACCAAACAATAACAACCCATTGTTATGACAATCGTTACAAAAACGCCCGCCAGCGATTTATCATTCCGGTCAGGGCCCCGATGTTTTTCCACTCGCACAGACAACTGTTTGCTTGACGTAAGCTCTACGTGACAACGTAAACGTTTCACGAAAGGCGATGGAGTGTGAAAAGTATGTTAAGATAGACACATGTGTAAATAGACATCGCAAGAATATCTAAAAATATTATTTAAATTGTGTTCGGGATCTAGACTCCCCTAACTATTCCTGGGGTGCGTTTACATAAGCCGGGTAATTTTTCTCCTGGTAAAAATGATACTAACAGGGGCTCGTTGAACGGGTTCATAGCTCTATATCAATACTAGCTGTCAAATCATATTGTTAACTTGTCAGAAACAGAATCAGAATATTTTTAATTCATGTAAACCATTAAGTACAGTACTTATGAATCGTCAAAATAGTTACAACATGCTAAGCTACATCTTTACCACCCGATCGAAATGCCGTTCCTATCGAGACGAACGGGCAAGAAACTCCATGGTTGCTCTTTTTAAAAAGATCCGTTATGAAATAAAACATCTGAAATATTATTTGCGAAGTAAATATCAGATCAGATTAGCACAACACGACTACGCTCCTATCCAGCACGGAAGATTTCCCCAACGCATTTACATTTGCGATAAAATCTTATTCTGGGCAGCCCTAATTGAAACAGTTTTGGGATTTATTGCAACTAAAATTAAATAAGTTTATAGATAGAACAAAGTAATAACCTTAAGAAGTGTTCGAGCGAGATCGCAATGTACCAAACACAAAAGAACGGAATATCTTCAGTTTTCTTTATTTGTCTAAAGTTCACGTTTTCCAAAAAAAAACTAATTCACGTTTTCATTTTTTTAAATTAAATTTTAGGAATGTGTGTGTGTGTTGTATGGTAGTAAAATATGGCTCAGTCAACACTGCAACATATGTAAACTGAAACCGTTCACACGGAGTCCGTATTTATGGAATTTCCGCATAAACGAAATTTACTGCCGCTGTGTATGATAAGGTATATCATTAGTGATAAGCAAAAAAATACACTTAGGCTACCTACATCGCTCCGTTTTTTGTTAACGAGGCTTAATTGAGTATTGCTCAGAGTATTATAAAACTAGGTGATATATTGGAATGTAGGAAAATCATGAAAGATTTATTGGCACAACATAAATAGCAACCCAAAGAGAACGGTCTGATCGAAATATAACTGTTTTTATATCTGCGATTCCCTTGAACTTTAATAATAATATATCAGTCGGATCTACAATAACATTTCTGCGTAGCGAACGGAGTATTTTCTTCGTACCTTGAACTATTTCGGTTTATAATGAGGTGCAGCTAAAATTTATTCGTACGTAAGCCTTGGAGAACTTTATGTTCTACAAGTTACTGACTTTTAAAATAAATAGTCTATATTATTTTCTTATATCTACGCGAATACTATTACACACACTATTACATAACAGTTATTTTATATTTTTACGTGCACGACTTTTGACTGCTTTACAGCAACCATGGTCACGGGAGGACTGACGTGTTAGACGTCTTAAGTCATAGTTTGAACTGGGTCACCCTCATATTTAGTCGTTAACGCGATAAAATACGTAAATTTCGTTTTATTTCAACTGATACTCTAGTTAGAATGCCGTACAAAGTGGGCACAAGCACTTGAAAGTGCAGCCACTGAGTTCAAATAGAAAATGAGTCGTGTGTGTGAATAGGGCATAGGCGGGGAAGTGCAGTCACCAAGTTCGCATAGAAAAGGACAGTCGGGTTTGAAAGTAGGAGTAGGCGGGGTAGTAGACACCTTTTTTTATTGTCGCATGAAAAGTGTCAAGCTCAAGGGTTACCACGGCCTTTTACCTGAGCCCGTTGAAGCGAAAAATTTTAAAGGTGGTCAAATTGTATAGACACCGTTTGTACCTATTGACAATCCAGTTAAGTACCTTATAAATGAACAATCTATGATACAATCATTAATCACAATAAAAACGAAATAAACGTCATTGCGCAACATCGCCGTAATAGGTAGCGCATGAGTGCATGATAATCACTTTCGCCGGCGCGGGGCGGGGCAGGGGGGGCACTCGTATTGACATGCGCGTGAGTGCTACCGGATAACGCGCTAGTGCTGTGACCATGAATCAACAAAGATTGGGATTTATTTCCCGTTGTATGGTTTATGACTAGCTGTGAATTTGTGAATCAGTGGATGATAAATGTGTTTGAAACGAATGCGTGTGAACTGTGAACTAAATGAAACATATGGATGATCATGAAATAATGTCATATCTTAATTATGGGGTAATCAAAACCTATCTGTAGTTCACTGAGGACAACCTGACAATATTTTACCGGACAGCCAAAGGCTGGTCCGGTATAGTTTCTATACACTGTTTTTATAGCTGTTGGTCTACCAAAGGTGACATAAATAACGGAATAATGAGAACTGCCGACACAGGTTCGCGTAAACCATCTAGTATCACCATGTCATCTGTTAACCTGTATTCCATCTCACTCCAACTTCTCACTCACACATTATTTTTTATGAGAAATAGGTGCATGTGAAATATCCCTGTTTCACGTACCTCATGGTGTTCCTACTCATTGATGTAACGCGCCGGCGCCTGCGCCCGCGCATCAAGCGCTGGTATGCGGCTGTCATATTGTTGTTATTGGCTGTTGGCATGTGATAATGCGTGTGTTGTAATTAGGGATTAAAGGTTAAATCTAATTGTATTTGGATAATTTGGGTCCAAAGATATTAAACTTATCTATAAGTTTATCTTTTGAGACAAGTTTATTTTCGAATTAGTATAGCTTATAGTTTGGGACCATCTAGTTTGTTTATCAATCAATATTTATTGGTTTTAAAATTTCAACGATATCGTTTTTTTTTATACGAGCAATGAAGTCGATAGCCAGACGCTATCGGGGAATTATATTCATTGAGAACCTCCTTTTTTTCGTTGGTTAAAAATAAACATGTTATGCCCCATGGCGTGTTGCACAATGCTATGCTTGTTATACTAATTTCGCTCGTTACGCCATATCCCTCCCGAGATTCTGCACTCGACTTAAGAAACAAAACCTCACCCAAACACTTTCTCATACATCGGATAATACACAAGGTTCTTAATTGCGCATATCTCGTAATCTATGGTCTATCGCAATTATGTAAGTTAGAAATCTGGGGAACGGCAAACTGCGCAGACGGACGGATATGTACCGGTTGCTTATCATCTTCGACTGATCTATAAGGAAGCTGTTCGGACGCGACTAGGTGATGTCATTTGAACCTTTTTTGGGGCGAGATTAATTAGTCACAAACTATTTTTGAAAACTAAGCCTTAATATTCCATCCATCCATAGGTTATTTGACCATTTATTTGGCACCCAGTTTGAGACAAAATATCGGCAAAGCGGACAAATCATATTTGGCTTTTATAGGGAACTTGGCATTTTTTTTAAATCTGTACTGGTTCACGTATTGATTTCTTATATTAACGCGAATACTACACATTGAAATAAAACTTATTTTACAGATTCTAGAGGTCGATTTTGATGAAACCTAATACTAGATCATGAGATTTTATCGCATTTATAACGTCGCATTTATAACGCCGAAACGTCGGGAACATAAAGTTCCCGACGTTTCGGCTACTTTACAGCAATCATAGACACGGGAGGACTGAGGTGTTTGACGTCCTAGTGTCATAGTTTGAACCGGGTACCGCAAGTAACAACTAAATATGAGGGTATCATATTTAGTTGTTACTTGCGGTCCGATCTACGCAGGAAGTGCTCTCAGTGTCTTGAGGTCTTGCAATGGTGCGCTTAGTTTTGGATTTAATTATATTAATTACTGGATCCCAATTCGGCGGCGGAAAACTTAAGAACGTAGAAACATAAAATAAACGCGATAAAATCTGTAAAACAAGTTTTATTTCAATTTTTTAATTTTATTTATAGTTTGTTTATACTGCACACTTGTGCCATTTATCTGACCGGCAAGTAACCATTCATTAGAATTGTAGCCACTTCCCTTAGCCCTGATTTAAGTCGGATAAAAAGTCGTTTTTGAATGATGAATGGCCTAAAATCTACGTGACACTAGACCTATTCATCACCGGAGACCGAGGTTTTCTTTTATTTCAGACTCGCCATCTTGAAATTTTTAAAAAGAAGTTATAAAGTTGTTTTGCAATTCATTTCGTGGGTAAAGGAAACCTTTTCAATGCGTTATTGTACGGTGTAGTTTTATATATTATGACATCTTTTTATGTTGTAGGGTGATTTTCTATCTGACATTATAGGTAACTCTTGTTAGACGTTTAAAATCTTTTGAACTGTGTAATGATTGAATTGATTCATTGTCATATCCAATATATCTCTAATATATCTGTGGTCATATCTCTTTGAAAGGTAGAAACTCAATTTCCTGAGTCCGGAGATGAATCTTAATTGAACGTTTGTAGGTACTTTACTACCTATTTACAAAGAAATAGATGAATAATTGCATTATGAAAGTACAATAAATTGTTCATAATTTCAGATGATTTAATTGAAATAAATTCTCTTCGCGGCCTAAAATTTGTTAATAACATAACTTCCCGCTAGATAGTACTTGGTCTCAGTCAATAATTATAATTTTGACCGACAATGTTTGTAAACAAGATGTAAGTATTTTTATAAAATGTTAACTTGACAGGCAGTTCAGTATCCTGGCTTAAAATAAGTCTTCGTAATACTGTCCCTGATGCCCAATATTGTCCAGTTGTTCGTCCAAGTCGGGGCGTATATTAGTTTCACCTACCTACAAACATTCGTCCTGTTACCTTGTGAGGTATCCCAAGTCGTTATTTATGTGTTTTTCGTGTTCGAGGAGCGTAAACATGGGTGCGCTCGTTACGTGAGACAAGTGGCGGGCTTTACCGACGACATACATTATTCAGAGGGAGAAAGCAGCTGGGGTTAAGGGGAACTTACAATGCGCTATAACGACATTGAAATAAAACTTATTTTACAGATTTTATCGCGTTTATTTTGTGTTTACGTTCCTGACTAGTCGGCTGCTGTACAGCAACCATGGTTACGGGCGGACAACGCTGGGTCATGGGTCCAACACGTAGAGGCCTTTTATGAGAATTATAATGTTATGTAAGCCAGCTGCTGTGGTCGACTGCTGAAAATGATAGCATAAACAGCGAATCGACTTCAGCTGGCGGAGGAACTATTGCAGGACTATGAAGGGATAATTGGGGCTATGGATTGAGGTTTGGATGGACATGAGTTAGGACTATTGGAAGAGATGCGGACACCTGCCATAATCAGCTTATATCTAATTACTACATACGGCTACGAGTACACTTTGATGGACCGTCCATTTTCTATTATCTACTGCCAATTTGAGAAATGGAATACTAAAGTTTGTGCCACTGTAAGTTTACCTTTACGAGCCTAACCCAAGAACGTTGTATGTTACGGCACATTTATTGTATCGTCCGCGAGTCGGTTTTTGTGAGATCTCATAAGTTGGACGGGTAAATCCGGGGGTAAAAATGAGGGTTGACGGGAGCTATTGTTTTGAATGAGTAGGGTTCATGTATCCTGTTCCAGGAGTCCTCAAGAAAATACCGTTTACAAGTGTTACAAAAAATCTTTACTAATGAAAATGTCTGAGAATTTGCATAAGCTGTCTGTCGATAAATAGACCATATGCCCTGCTTGCTTGATCCTTATTTATTATAAGTGTGAACGGGTGGCTTGACAGAGGAGCACTCAAAAATGGCTTAACGGATTTGAATGAAATTTCGTACGGACGTGGGTTACGATCTAAAACCATCCCTAGGACAGCACGAAAAGTTGTTAGTCCTGCGCCTGATCTCTCTTCGGTCGCATCGGATTGCCGCCCCATCGGACTATGAGAGTGAGGGAAGAGAGAGAGCACCTGCTCTTGCGCACACACTCCGTTATGATTGGATGCCGTGACCAAAATTCGGTCAGGAGGACTATTATTAACCTCTTCATCTGACTATTCATGTATGATTTGGCCAAAATAAATAAAACATTTTCATTTCAATTGTTCATTTTTGAATCTAGAGTATATTATACTGAAGTGGCGGGTATATACTGGTTTGATGTATTTTAGTGTATTGTTTTGTAAAAACGTTTGAAGAGAGTCATCGGACGGCCTTATATCTGGTAACACGATTGAGTCATGAAGGCAATGAAATCGTATTTGTCACTTTTTGTCAACATCTGTTACAAGTCACATTAAGATTCCATTTCTATTCGATTATGTTAGCAAGCTGAGGCGCCTCGGTTGTTTATTACGTTTATGCCATGATCAGTTGTTTTTTTTATATAATCTCGCCAGATGCCTTCACCGTCTATACGATCCAATACTAAGCAACGCTTGTATTATGGGTACCGTACAATGGACTGAGGGCGAATTCAGTACGTAATACATATATAGTTATGAAACATTCATCCATCGGGTACAAATATTCGTGATCATCATACAAAGATTGTGCCTATCAGAATTCGAACGCGGGACCCGCGGCACAAAAAGCAGGGTCACTACCAACTGCGCTAACCAGGTCGTCGGATATGATTTTCAACTCAATAAGTACTCATAAGAAATGTGATCCTCTACAAATTAAATTATTTAACGGAAGCAGACGTATTTCTTTAAGTGCAATTTCCATCTCTTTCACTGCCATGTTGATTAACAGGGATGCAGCTAAAATGATCAGCTGTTGTAAACTCCGCCCCAGCTTCGAGCTTATTACAAAATGTACGCGGCTATTTCTCCGACAACATAATAGGGCAATCATGTTATTATGGCATGAGACTATACCTGCTTCACATTATCTGGACGTGTCGATAAGGGGCTGCTTACATAGTAAGAAGTACCACATACATAGTCTGTTTGTTTCGGCTAATCTCTGAAACGGCTGGACCGATTTTGAAAGGACTTTCACTGGCAGATAGCTGATGTAACAAGGAGTAACTTAGGCTACTTTTATTTTAGAAAAAAAAATAGGATCTCACGAAAAAAAATTAAAACCAATGTTGCAGCGCAGCGCCTGATTAAGTTTGATAGCAACAACCTGCAATGCGTCCCGCGGGCTCAGAATGGGCGAGCAGGCTGTTGTCAACGGGTGTCTTTGTTAAATACCACGCGGACGAAGTCGCGGGCAACAGCTAGTATATACTAGGATCGCCCCCCGTCCATTGTATGGTGACCATAATACAAGCGTTGCTTAGTTTGGAACCGTACACTTGGTATGCTTGTCTAGCGATATTTATATGTAGACCTGTCAGAATCAAGGTTCTATAGCAATATTCACCATATCCTGTATTTATCTCGAAGTGTGTGAGTGTTACCGACCGTGCAAGATTGAGTACGACAACTGGTACTTTTATCTCGTTATTCGCACCTGTCTCCTTGGCGCCGTGCAGCCGGGCACTTCATCGCGGAGCGGGTCGCACGCCAGGAAGTAGCTACGCTTATCGCAATACTAATAATCGCATTATAAGTGTCGTTATTTTAAGCGTCTTCGGCTGGCACTAAGTCTGTGAGCGCATGTTGAGGACGATAGAGGGGCGACGGGGAGGTTGATCAGACAGTGTAGTCCAAAGCTTTCGGCTTGGGCAGTCTAGCAAACATTTTGACGACCTGATTAGCACAGTTGGTAGTGCTCCTGCTTTCTGTGCCGAGGTTTCCGGGGAAAATCCTGGTAGGGACAACCTTTTTGTGATGAGCACTAATGTTTGTACCCTAGTCATGGTTATTTAATATCTATATAAGTTTTGTAAAAGTATAGTTGGTGTGTTCGTCTGGTGATATTATTATTAAAAAACACTGCGAGACCCTCCCGCCTTGGTCTTCATATTACGAGAATAGAAATCCAAGACCAAGGCTTTCTTCTTTTGTGTCTATTAATGACGTCATCAGTTGATAGTAGATTTAAATTTTATTTTATATGTATGCAATAGCATACATCAGTTGGTAAATAAAGTCCACCCTTCAATGGATATTGATTGTTCCTTTAAATTAAACGTCCCTTGCAAATAGAAGGAAATAATGACTTTGTGGGAAAAACAACACACGGTGGAAACCCTAGTCGATACTAATTTCTGTTACACAATTGTAAACTTTAATATTATTAGTTGCTAAAATCGATTTTCATTTAAGGTGCCGTTTGTGTAGGCAACTTATCGATGTGGATAGATGTTATGTAATGTATAAAGCAGTGATAGCCAAGTTGGTAGAACGCTTGCCTCGGTAACGAGGATCGCGGGTTCAAACCCTGGCTCGCACCTCTGGGATTTGTGAATTTCATATGTGAATCTCATTTTTAACCATGATTATCACTTGCTAAACGGTGAAAGAGAACATCGTGAGGAAACCTGTATGTCTGACAGAACCCCTCGAAAGACATGTGAAGTCCGCCAACCCGCACTGGGCCAGCGTGGTGGACTATGGCCTTTTCCCCCTCGCATTGGGGGGAGGCCCGTGCCCAGCAGTGGGACAGGAAAAAGGGCTGGAATTATTATTAACTATTATAGTTCGTTACATTAACACCGTATTGTTTCAACAGCTAACAACGAGAGCTTTAATTTCAATATTTTGATTGCCCCCTTTGAACCTGCCCCTTAACCTCCCCAGATGTGGCCATTGCTGCCTTAATCTAATCCAGACTCAATTTCTCGTGTTAAATGTAAATTTTGAAATGTAAATTACGAAAACCTTCGTCGATTCGTTGGGATTTGTAGGGGTTACTTAATTGATAACGGCTTATGAGTGTTGATTTGATTTTACTGCCAGTTAAAGAGGTTTAGTTAGTAATAAATCGATTGATTTAATTGAATTTCACGATAGACTTGCTTCGTATAAAAACCAATAAATAAAGACTCGCTTGAAAATTCACCAACGGTAACGGAAACATCGATGTCGTTACGATCGCAGCTGCCGGCGGAAGCACTCCCGCGCATGCCAACTGCCGCGCGTGCGCATGCGCTCGAACGCGACGCCACCTGTACGTACTTAACGTACTTTTTCTAACTTCCTCTAATCCAGGGATTCCCAAACTATTCCAAAATGAACTGATACTTTAGACCCCCATAGCCAAATTACTTTAAAAATCCTATCTCTAGTTGGTCGACGTCCTAGTGTCATTGTGTGAACTGGGGTACCCTCATATTTAGCTGTAGCTTGCGGTCCGATCTACCCAGAAAGTACTCACAGTGTCTTGAGGCCTTGCAATGGTGCGCTTGGTTTTTGATTGAATTATATTAATTACTGGATCCCAAGTCGGTGGTAGCACCCAGCCATCTTCCCTATTGAAATTAGGCTGTTTTTTTTTTAATTTCAATGGCCTCACGTATTATCCTTGGTCGGAATCGGTGTTTTTTTGCGAGGATCTGTCGTTAATCAAATCTGATATAATTGCGGGTGTGATCCCACATGTTCATATATTGCAACGTCGCGGGAACGTAAACACATAAAATTAACGCGATAAAATTCGAAAATTTTGTTTTGTATCAATGTGTAGTATTCGCGTAAATGTAAGAAATCAATAAGAGGCAACTAGTTATAAAATATGTAATCACATTGTATACCGACCTTATTTGCGTCTTTCTTTCATTACCTACGAGTGAAAGAGGCAGCACGACACTTGAATTCGTAAAGCTGAACCCTATGGCAGGAAAGGTGCGGTGCGGTGCGTTGTTCGTTTCGCTCCCCTGCGCAAGAGTTGCGTTATTTTCTTTTTTATCCAGAAAAGTATGTTATTGTAGCTCTGTTAGCGTTCGGTGTTGTAGTCATTTAATTTAGATACATTTAAATGTTGTTGCAAGTGTTGTTATGGACATAGAAATATTTGCAATGTGAGTACTGGATTTATCAATTTTGAACTTTGAGTGAGAGAATATTGGAGGCTATTTTCGAACAAATAGGTCTAATTTTTTATCGGACTTTTTTTTATCTAAAGAAGGTATTTGTGTCCTGTTTGTTTTTTTTTATAGGAATAATTCAGTATCATTAGTAATTTATGTTAATAGTTATATTTTAAAAGTAAGAAAGAATTAGTTCTGAGCATTTCGGAGAGAGTTGCCGCAAAATAATTTACGAATATAACCTTCTCTGCTGCGGCCACATCTGGGTTAATGTTAGGGTTAACGCTAATGCCAATATACGCCTTAATTAAGGCATTAAAAATAACCTCATTAAAGGCTTGGCTACATTAATGTAGTTCTGCTCATATAGCTTAATGTGTAACGACAGTAGTAATGAAGTTAGTAAATTAATGTGTTCAACTGTTGGCCACATCTGCTTAGTGACATTATTAACGCACTAAGCCATAGATGTGGCCGTAGCATTTGACGTAGAAATAATGCGGAACGTCCCGAACAACATATGGAAGCCCATGATACCAAGCTAATTTGTGTTTTACACGCGAATTACGACCTTACGTCCCCGAAATTTGCGTGTACTATTAAAATCGCCTTAGTTTTTTAACCGACTTCAAAAATGGTGGAGGTTCTCAATTCGTTTGTTTTTTTTTTGTGCATCAATAAGTAGTTCGCGACACGCCGTTGTTTTATTTCTTAGTCTGTAATTAACCTATCTATAGAAAAGAAAAAAATATCGCCATACGAACACACCAACTGCAGTCACACATTAAGCAACGCTTGTGTTATGGGTACCGTACAATGGACTGAGGGCGAACTCAGTATATAATACTTATATACATATTAAACATCCATGACTCGGGTACAAACATTCGTGTACATCACACAAAGCTTGTCCCTATCAGGATTCGAACCCGGGACCCTCGGCGCAGAAAGCAGAGTCACTACCACAGCGCTAATCAGGCCGTCAAAAGAATTTATAGACATGACACTTATTGCAGACTTATTTGAGTATAGACGAATGCATCAGTACTGCATAGCTTACATAATTAGTAGGTTGGTAGTAAACGAAATTAACTAGATTAATAACTAATTGCTATAATCGGCTAACTAGTAAGTCTTCCGCGTTACGTCACGAGTCGATGAGCTAGTTCGAGCGTAATTTGCATATTGAGTGCTTCTAATGCACATAATCTTGTTGCTTGATCGTATCTACTTACAAGTTACTATGTCGCTTCAAGTGTGCGAAATCCGCCATCTTTTATGTAACGTTTAACAAAAATAGTGTAAAATATTGAAATAAAACTAATCTTACGGATTTTATCGGGTTTATTATTAGTTTTTTACGTTCCCGACGTTTCGGCTGCTGTACAGCAACTATGTTCACGGGAGGATGGTTGCTGTAAAGCAGCCGAAACGTCGAGAACGCGATAAAATTCGTAAGATTAGTTTTATTTCTATGTGTAGTATTCGCGTAAATATAAGAAATCAATAGTGTAAAATGTTTTAACAGATGAACCCGTTAGCTATATGGATCACGTTGATGTATAAAATGATTGTGTAATTTTTTTTAACAAGGCTAACCAGTAGCGTGTGGCCTGGCGCTCAGTACGGGGTGTCATTTTTTGAAGGTCTAATAATTTGGTTTATTTCTTTGGGAGTGCTATCTTTATAACCTACTGTTGGCTCTGTTAAAATATTTTACACTAGTATTGTTACACCTTGTATATTAAATAAAATTGTCCGGTCTCCAAGGCTTTGTTACGCGATAGAATCAGATATGAGGAGATCCGTAGATGAACTAGAGTAAATGACCTAGCTCAAATAATTTTGAAGTTGATGTGGCAGTGGGCGTAATAGCTCGAAGAATCGATGGCCGTTGGGGTAGAAAGGTTCTAGAATGGAGGCCATGCGCCCGAAGAGGTAGTGTAGGACGGCCCTCACAAGGTGGACCGATGATATCACATGTGTCTTAGCAAGCCGGAGGATGCGAGTGGCGGAGGACCGTGATGTGTGGAAAGCATTGAGCTTCCCCATGCCTATTTTCAGCAGCAGACGTCTTTCGGCTGATGAATGGATGGTCTCCAAGTGCATTAAAATGTGGAGGTTCAAAACTCTACAGTTTTTGGTGATATCGAAATAGAAGAATAAAAATCCCTTTAGGGCTCTTACCCGTGATATATGGTACATAACTGTAACTGAAACCTATGGTAATGGTAGCACCGCGGGGCACGGAACAGCTAGTCTGCCGCGTGATTATACTCGCAGCGCTGAGTAACGGGTGCGTCCCGTACACACATGCGGTTCTAGTTACGAGCGCGAGCGATATCAAATGTTTTTTCACGTGTTGGATGAAAACGCCCGTAATACGCTAACTTCATAGCTAAGTGAAATAATTGATATCCATGTAGACTTGGACCACTGACGGCAACGTACAACTGTGTTTTTGACCGCAGTGTAGAATGCAGCGCTTCATAACACTACTAATTTTGCGTTCACGATTACAAACATAAAGCTGTTCGCCGAGCGCTTATCACTTGGTCCACACGACATACACAGTGTATGCACTCCCTTAGTCCCGCTCCGCTGGCTCTACAGAGCTTGTTGTGAATATTAGGAGTAATGGCCGTACCAGGGGCCTTTTATTGTGCCGTGTGTCGTAGACGAGGTAAAAAATATTATCTATTCCAGAGGTATACACTAGCATTAAAGTTATAATTAATTGCCATCGTTTATCACGGTTAAAGGTCGTGTGGTTCAATATATGACAGGGCGATGGTAGCTGTGCATTGTAAAAGACTCGGAGGAAGATTTTTTTTTTGCTAGTCAATAAATGTGGTTAATTTTTCCCGTAAGACAGGTCATTGCCCGCAAGGGACAACAACAAAATCTGTGTGAAAGCAATTTTTACTCACGGATTTACATCCACAGCGTTTATGATAGTATAAATAACGTTATAAATACATTACATGTTTGTAAATAAGCAACAAGTTTGCATATTTTTTTGTGGTTATTTGTGGCAGATACCTATTATTAAAAAGTGCTCTTGCTCAGCATAGAAACAATGGCTTTTGAAATTGAATCCCACTTGCACTAATAAAAGTTGCGTTCTTTCAATAAGGCGCTATACCATTTACTAATTTGTATAACCTTTATAATCGTATTATCCCATTATGTCATTAGACAATTAAGTACTAGCCCATATTCGTTGTAGTGTTATAGTTAATAATTCAAGCATCGTATAATTAGTGCTCGTAGATTCTAAAGCAATAGTCATGTTCTACATTACGAATTAATGTTAGACATGATTCTTCACTTACGCGTGGTAACGATGAGAATGATATAGTAGTAGTCCTCGTGTCTGAATTTTGGTCACTTCGGCCAATCTCGACGGAGACCAGCCACCTGCTGGAGACACTGTACTGCAATAGTAGTATTGAGCTATCATGAAAAAAGTTAGACCTATTCCATTGCTTATTTGGAGGAAACAATATTTATAGGATATGAAAATAAGTAAATAACGATACATTAAAACATTTAGTCTGTACGAGATATTCCTATTTGTGACGTAGCTCCGTTTTTCGGGATCCGAATTTCAACGAAATAGTTTACAGTTACTTCAAAGCAACATTCCGAGAATACCAAAGATTTACTCCGATGAATATTTTTGCCTATAAGTGTTCCCTTTTTGAAGCCCTGCAACTTGAAACGTTTGAGTACGACTGAACAAAAGTTCAACTCAAATCAGCGGATTGAAAAAATGATGAGCGTGAAAAGTTGGTTAGATTGGTGTATGTAAACTAAACCCAAAATACCCATACAGCCTCGGTTGCTTTGCCTCGTTTAGCCATTACAAATTGCGCTCACTGCCTCACCCAATCGCTAGTGTCTGACACTTGCACAGTTGTTAGTTAATGACAGTCGGCCTCAAATTCGCGTAAGCTGATTGGTCGAAGCAAACTGAGACATGTGCTATAGACAGCTATGCGAGGCTGTAGGCTCAGTCAGTATGTAGCTAATAACGATCACTAAAATCAGGGATTCCCTAACTAATAACAAATAAAAGCACAACAATGATACTTCCTACTGAAATATTAGTCATTCTTATAACAAGTTGGTACACGTAACACGACTTATACAGTATCATGAAAGATTCAAATAAGAACATGAGTTAATTAATAGGGGTCGATTTTTATACCTCGTCGACCCCTCAAATTAGTTTTCGTTTATGTCGACCCCTGGGAAACCTTGGGATCTTTGGGAATCCCTGACTTAAATAATAATGGATGAAGCTACTATCTCACTCAAAAGTTATACGAACTGTCTATTTTCTGAAACCCATTATCCTATCCTGCCGATGTACGCCGAGGGTCGGTACAGCAGAATAATTAATGCACAGTGCAAAGTTTTCACGGCTTTTTGTCAAACTTTTAATGTGTATCCAACAGTATAGACAGGGGCAAAGTTTAACCGCTTAAAGTTAAGCTAAAATGTAAATGACGTGAATTACCTATTCAGTGGCACTTTTGGGACTTTTTGTCCGATTTTCTTTGCTTAAGCTGTATTGGTTGGACCGTTTGCTTGTGTCAAGTCTTGTATTGGAGACGTAAATATAAAGCATAGACTGTACTAACAAAGGACTGTGTAATACGGTCTTAATTAAGAATTTGTGACTGCCCCGGGCAATAACATTAAAAAAAAGAACTTTGTCGACGATTACCGGTGGAGTTCGAGTGTCGAGTGGCGAGCGCGTTTATTCGGGGCATGGTATAATAATATGCTGTACCTGGTTTTTTCTTCTCGTGCCAGCTCACGAGAATGGCTCAAGATAACGTCATCGTATTTGGTGCGGTATTAATTGTATTGAAGATGTCAATCAATGGCAACACTGATCGTGACAGTGACAGGGAACAGTATACCTGGCGTAGCATATTATTATACCATGGTTCGGGGCTTTATTCCCTACTGCGTCGTCGACGATCGGTCTTCCTCGCCGCTGCTCGTGTTCACCGTTTACTGCCGATGATGACGACTTTGTGTCTGCCCCCGCGCATCTCCTCACACGCGTACATTTTGATAGATTTCCAATACCTCATTTTTACTGACATTACTGGTATCCTGAGATCATTCCTTTATGATATCCATAGAACGACCATCGCTTGTGTTGTTTGGATGCTAGTAGATTCTGATACCAGCCCTTTTTAATGACCCACTGCTGGGCACGGGCCTCCTCTAAATGCGAGGGGGATTAGGACATAGTCGACCACGCCGGCCCAGTGCGGGTTGGCGGACTTCACACTTCGTACGAGGGGTTCTCTCAGAAATGCAGGTTTCCTCGCGATGTTTTCCTTCACCGTTTAGCAAGTGATAATCATGGTTGAAAATGAGAGCATGCGAAGAGTAGCATCTACATTAATGTTAATTGTCGCTCGTGTTGTTCGCAGCCGGAGCGAGTCGGCTCTGAATAGCCCAACGGAGCCTGACGTGTCGCTGGCGGCTTCCCTCACTGACCCACTGGAGGCTCACACCTTGGAGGAGGCCAGGAGGACTATCAGGTAACGAATACAGCAATTAAGTCGAGCAATATTCGACCTTAAACCAATTGGACAGAACATACAATATTATATATTATGGTACCTATAATGTTCCAATGTGCCATGATACCTGTACAATATTAAATTATAATCCCCAAATTTATTGGTTTATAAAGCCATTATAACGCACTTTCTCCTCTGAAAAGTTGGTTATAATGCCATTATAACCCATTAAAACTGTATATGAATTAGAGGCTTACTGTTTAGCTGTAAATAACGAAATTGTTTACTTACAAATCATTATGTTTGTATTTAAATTGAGGCTCTGAACAAATAAACTTATTCGGTGCTTAAAATTGACCCTGTTAATATATCTCAATTACGGCGCAATGTATTCAAATTCAAGTCACGCACATTTCTCTGCAATGTAATCCAAACATTCACTACCGAAGTTATTTGTTCACGGAAGATATTGTGAAATACCATCTCAAATGTATAAAAGCGCAATAAAGTATTCGTAAGTTATATTCTATACAGGATGGTTATTTTACGTCTACTTTAGGAGTAGAAGATGGGACTTTTAAATAAGTCAATACAATAAGAGATTCCAAATTAACTCAATGATTAGAAAGATTTTATCACTAGCTTTTTTTATAACAAGACCTGTATTCTGTTCTTACAGAGATCTTCGAATGAAGTATCGAGCACAAGCGCACCAGCTCCTGACCTGGCGGCGCGCGCACCGCACGCAGGAGGAGCTGGTTACTCGCTTGCAGAAGGAAAAGGCAGAGCAGCTCAAGTCGCTCTCCAGCCAACTCCTACTCTTCGAGTCGCGACTCGTACGCAAGCAGAAGGAGATCACCAGCATGCTTGCGCTGCGCGAAACCATCATCATCAAACAACAGAAAGTCATAGAAACATTACAAACGAAGCTTCTCGATAACGGTATAGAGACCACACAAAATATACCAGACTTCCGAGATATGCTTCAGGATACACACATCACTACAGACTTCGATTCTCTGAACGATTCTGATTCCGCTGTTATCATGGAGGACGTGGATTTCGACAGCAACACTCCTCACGTACCGAGATTCCGATCAAATAACCCTGATAGCGTTACTATTGTTAGATCCATATCAGACGCCATAGATCCCAACTTGAAATACAGTGTGGTTCGGCGATCGAATGGTTTTCTACGAAGGCCAGAAATTCTCGAAACCGTCTACAGCGTAGAAGAAGAAATAGATGGAGATTCAATTAAAGGTCTCAGCGCTCAGAACAGTACAGAAAAAGAACTTAAAGATGCCATGAATAAAACTGATGAAGAGAAATACAAAGAGACGAGTCTACTCGCTCAGAGGCGGGACAATTTCCGTATGAGGAGTGTGCTGCTAACGGCCGAAGTTAAAAGCATAGACAGTGACAAAGATCTCAAGCCCAAAAACTGTAAAGACCTATGGTCGTATACTTATGTGCCAAAAAGGATGACTCCAGCTAACGAGTCTGATGATGAAGCGACATCGAATGCAGAGAGCGATGAGGACCCAGAGCCACGGTCCACTCACGTAGTTACATACAATCGAGTGATGTCTAACCATAGAAATGTAACCAAACCGAAAGATGTCAAGTACAAGAGGATAAACAAGGCTAAATCGAAGAGTTTGGAAGAACTGAGGGGGAGGTTAAAGAATTGGGTCGATAAAGGGAATAAGCTGTCGAATATATCGCTAGAAGACGCCCAGAGTTACGCCTAAGTGTTAAACGTTCCTTTAAATAAGTTTAGATTCAATCGCGTAAAAGGCTTGTCTCAAACATTTTTGCGCAAATCATTTCAATAATAGACTTAGGTCACAAGTGAAGGCCCTAATTCTAATGACTAAATACACGACTACTGCCGTCCTTTTCATACACTGAAGACCGGATAAGGATGGTAATTTAGTCCTGTCAATGTTTAAATTTAGTCTGCAATTAGGGTTGCCGTAGATGATTTTATTGAAGTACCTTTTAAATTAATAGGGTTGTACCTTTCAGCTTTATGTCATAGGCAAAATGAGCGTATTATTCTTGATACTCAGCTATTGTACATAGGTTTCTTATTACTAATATAAATATTGTGCAAATCTAGTGATAGTCCCCTGTCCTTCTTTCAGGCGTAGAACGCGCGTTTACAAACTAAACTGGCTTTCCATATAAAAACTTTAAAGCGTTCCCGACACGCGTCTAGTTTATATGGATTTCAAACGCGCGATTAAACACGCGTTGCCCGCTTGTCATATGAACAGGGTCTTACATTACGTTGGTCGTTTTCAGATTTTCTAATGTTTATCCTTTACGAAATAAAAAATGATTCACTCTTTCATATTGAATTAGATCCGTTTATGGTATTGGCATGATGATGGTATTCATATGAGATCTTTAATTTATTTTGCGAAATATTTATCTAACGGCCTATTAAATAGGTGCTTGTTTTCATTGTAATTTTTAAAACGATAGAAAATTTGAAAACTTTTCATTATTTTGCGCCCGACTGATTTTGAGTATTTCATTTTAAAATGTAGCAAAAGCATATTTAAAACATGAAAAGCTTGATCGGAATTGATCTACTGTGATTTCTTGATCGTGTCGAAATTGTTCGAAATAATCTCGTAAGTTGTAAAAACAATGTGAATTAATATAAAACACTTCGCTACGAAGTTTTATTAATAATTTAGATATTTATTAATTAATATCTATGTGCCAATTATTAAAATAGTTTTGATCCTAGTTGTGAATAGTTGTATCATTTCAATGGCTGGCTGGCCGCTTAATTTCGCCCGAAACTACAGGATTAGTTGAATATATTACTTTCATTAAAATTTATGACTGTCGCGTTTCAAAGTTTCAATAAGTACCTAGGCCTTCGATTTAGAATTTTGATAATAATTTTCAGGAGTTTAAATTCGCTGTACACACTAAATTCAAGTTTTTAAATGTTTAATAACTTTGTAATTATAAATTACAGTAGAAATTTTAGATAAACCACTATCATAAATATGGTGGATATTGTAGTTAGTTTTGCACACAGTTTGTCTGAATTTATTGAATAAATTAGTAAAGATACATTTAAGCAAAATTTAAAAGATTCCATGTAATTTAAATCTAAATTGTTATATAGGGTATATACACTAATTCGCAGTCTTGTAAAGGCACACTACTCTCTGTACCATTTATGTCTTCATACACTTATCAGGGATAACAAGGACTCCGTGTCTGGGTGTAATAAACACAAGTAAGCAACACGTGGCACGTGCTAAAGCAATACCACTGCTCTGCCTGCGCACTCAACCGCGAAGACGGATTTAGTTTTTTTATATTTTTTTACGGAAAGCAAGGAAAATTAAAATGTTTGGTTATGGTTTTTCGAATTACGAATTTTTATGGTAGCTTTGTAGACAAATTAATTTTTTTTCATTGTATTATCGGCGTTCTATTTTTAAAAATATTGAAAGATCCGCGTGTGTAGATAATAAATATTGTTCGATAGCAGGTCTCGTACGGCTGGCTGTGGCAAGATATGCAATATATATATATCGATTTTACCCGATTCATTTCTATAAGAGAGAGATTCGATGCTACATATTACATAAGGCTTATCTTGGCCACTTGCAAGTCCAGCTAGCCGAGGTTAGTTCACCTACTTTACTTATGTCTGAATTAAATAACGAATTACTTAATGTGTTATCTATCTCAAGTCACGTCGACTTACTACACAGTTGTGCCAAAGATGTTGTGAAATATAATATTGTAAGTTTTACAAAGCGATTTAAATGTACCTAAGGAAACGTTTTCATAAAAAATAGGTAAATAGGTTTTTTTTTTGATAAATTTAATATGTCAAAAGAAATTAAAAGGCCAGCCCCGACACTACATATCTTTCCCGCTGTAAAAGACAAACGGCTTCAGAAAATATATTTTAATATAATTAATGTGTACACCGCATTCCTAATAGTAGTCAAACACTGATATTGAATTGAAAATAAATACTATTAATAATTCCATACGACTTTTATTAATTTTATACACGATATTGGAAGTCGAAACGCAGATTTCGCACGAAAAAATAGGCTCGCGATATTAGCGATGGGGTTTTATTAATTTTTCATTACCTTGTACAATGTACTGCGTTCTGACCATCCATGATAGAGAGAGGGTGGGCGAGCGAGACATGTATATGCGTCAAGTGACACCTGTCAATGATATAGTGACATCTGTCAATGCTACGTTCCGTTATACTACATAAACAACGACAATACCCTTGTCATCCATTTTCATATCATCATGTCACATCCATTATTTTATTTATAATGTGCATTTATTGAATGTGTTATTGCCAATAATTACTTGACATTGGCAAAATACCCGCTAAGTCGTGGGTGAGGGTTCATATCCATTTTATTTCATCGCATCTCATTTCGTAAAGAAAGAAGAACAACATAACTTGAGTAATAAACATAACTTTCTATTGTAGTTGTAGTTTAATATTGAAAGCCAAATGTTCCCTCGCCGGCTTTACGGACATACTTGCGGCACTTAAAGGATATATATGTCCACTAACTCTTGGCCCTTTATATGTACTTAAGTAATCCACTGCAATGTATCGAGAGTTTAGTTACGATGGGTTGCGAAGTTTATAAAACATGTAAGTACCTATCATTATCTATTGTCGGCGCCGTTATTTTATATTCAAGAGCGTGGTGTGGAAGGGGCATTAATGCAACCATGGTCACTCTGCCTACCCCACCTACGCACGCAGCTTATGCACCCCCACCGTTCGGACCCCACTCGCCAATAGATCGTCTTACCAGAAAGACCCTTCAAATCCAAATTATTTGTAATTTTGCCAATTAAATCTATTGAGTTTGAGTCGCCTATTTTTCTTATGTTCCCCTACTGAACATCTATTTATCTACTAGTGAGAGATAGATGATAGGAATGTACACTATAGACCATTTTATAGAACTTTATATTTATTGTGGAGAAATGAGAAGTGACCCACAGATTACAGTCGAGGCATGCTGCAAGCAGTTTCAGATCTCAATATTTTAGTGTCAATCAAATGTTATTTTGCTACGCAGAATCACGTTGAACCCAATGAGGAAATGTTATTAGGGCAAAAAACTTTGTACTTATACTCTAAATATTACAAAGAGTTGTGGCACACGTTAAGAGATTTTTCGCGTACAGGACGGGATATATTTTTTTAACATCTTTTACATATGAGATACCAAACACGCAACGGTTCTTCGTTCCGCGTTCTTTGACATGGTAAGGGACGTCGAGGGTCTGCTGTTTGCGCGAGCGTCGTGAAATCCATACATTACAAATAACGCAAAACCAATAACGCTGGGGTACTTAGCGCTCTTCTGGCTGCTTGGGGTAAAAAATTATAGTTCTTAAAAACTCTCCTGTCACTGTGTGTGTCTTTTATATGATCATATCGCCCCGTTTCGACCGGTACCAGAAAAAATGCGTTAACTTATGCTACGACCTTAGGTAGTGAAATAACTCTATGACGAAGCACAAACACTGCTTGTAATCTTAAAAAAATGAATATGCCCTGCCAATTTCGCGTGAAATATGGGTAAACTTCTTAATAAATAAACCACCTTTTGTGAGTTTGTTGGAAACTTTTAAACACAGACAAAGTGTGCTCAAAGAAATGTCGAGTTAATATTTTAATAAACGAATTGAAATACTTACTTGGAAGTTTCCAGTTTGTGTCTCTCAATTTTGCGAGTAAATAATTTTGATAAAAACTTTCTCTGATGCTCAAATAGAGGGTAATTAATTAGAAAACCACACAACCGGCCTGAAATGGTTGATCTCTGTTGAACCTGTTTTTTTTTATTATGGACCATTGCTAGGATAGATAATACACCTGGACCTTCAATAGGCTACTATCCAGTTTGCCAAAACCCAGAATATAATAAAAAAAACTGAAAAAATCTCGATATTTTATGGTGGCTGTAATTCTCTAAGCGCTGATTGCTATTACCCAGTAAGCCAGTCTGCTTTTAACTTATTGGTTTGCTATTCTCCTGTTGTGTCTCCTCCAAAATCTGGACGGTAGTTCCTACTCTTCTAATGCTGTGTTCCATCCTGTTTGATCCATTCTACTCTACCTGCTGTCATTGGCAGTGTCTATTGTCCTACAATAAGTTTTCTTAATTCCGTTCACACTATCAGTAATATCAGTTACGACCGTATTGGCGGTACCGCAAGAATTCAAACCACCTGTCTAATCTTTGTATGGATTATGTGATCCAGATTGAAGATATTCCGACATCACTCTTCGTTATAGACACTATTTGTAGGAAATATAAATCACGTAGTATCATTGTAAAGCTAAACCACTCATGTCTATTGAAAGTAGATTCGCTTCATTGTCTTGCGAGTTATAAATTTCACAATGAAACTCAATTTTCATTGTGCCTCTGTGAAGGCGAAGCCTTTTTGTAAAAACGTTCAAATTAGCATCAAGCGAGCTCGCAATAAAAGCTGTCCAAATTAAATAAAAAAAATTAATTCATCGGGCCATCTGATATTCAATGCGGAGAAATTGTATTTACATTACGCAGAAGTTATTAAAAAGTGTGTCCTTACCATGGGTTCGTTAACGTTCTCTTTACCTGCGCTGTTTTCCTTCGAGCCCAATAGGGCAATAAGCAGTAACTCCTAATCGTAACGTTATCAAGAAAGCATGCTGTCACTGTCATTCTCATTTATGAAAGTTGTGGTATAAGTGAGACGGAAAAGTTACCGTGACAGTACGAAAAAGATGCTGCTTGAGCCACAGACCAGACACAATAGCCTAACCCTCTAATGTAAACCAACCGTCATCAAGAAAACGTGATGTCTCAGTCATACTTATTTATGAAATCTGATGTAAACGAGACGAAGCATACTTAGGGTACGTATCTAGGTATACGCATGGCTAGGTAGGCGTGCTTCGTAGTTTGTACTTAATCCACAAATGGCTGTCTACAACAGCTTATACAATGATATGAAATGTAGTCGGCTTATAAACAGCTTTATATGTAATCTTTATCTAAGCTATTGTAGATATATTCATTCGATAGACGTTAACGACTCCGAATTGTAAGCACAAATTGATGGTTGAATTACTTTCGTTTGACAGGGGTAGGAGATTATTAGGTGCATTTGTGCTACCCTCTCTAGGGCTGATACCGACGAGAGCAAATGTTGATTCAATTGAGCAATTTGTTTGAGTTCTTTTCGCTAATGGACTGAAACATTGTGCCAGTTCCGCTGTTTATTTCATTACTTTATTGAGTGGGCTATTAAGTGGAATAGCTAGGTAAAGAAAGAAAAGAAGAAGCAGATGATTTTGAAATTTAGTTCAACTAACATAGACATACATTAATCGCCTACTATACGGATCGCCATCTATACCATAACGAATAATGCTAGATTTAAATACACATTTCATAAATAAATATTATTCATATTTAAATTTGATATCTGCAACTCAACCATAAAGATTTTTTTTAGATAGTCCCTTCACCTAAGGTTAAGTTTCGTATTAGGAATAATATAAATATTTTAATGACTAGAGTGGAATTGAATCGGAACTGTATGCTTGTTAATTGAAAATCATAAAAAAAAAATGTTACCTGGAAACAATTCACCGTTCTTTAGTAATTCTGCAAAACGAAAAAAATAATACTGCCTACTCGAAAAACACTCAATATCCCGGGAGAGCTGGCGTCGGTGGAGAATGTGGAATTACATCTCTGAACGTGCTCACAGAAGTATAAAGCTATATAATTGGTATCGTTCGAGGTTTTCTACATTTTATAATTGGGTGTACATTATTTTTGGCTTTGTAGTCCGAAAAAGGGTCGTTTGGCTTGTGGAAAACAAATATTTTACGGATAGAATGTGGATATATTCGACGTTCTTTAAATATGTATTAATTAAAATACGAAGTACTTTCCGAAAACAATATATGTGGTAAAGATTTTCGAACGACACAGATTAAAAAAATGGCGGGAAAACGCATAGTCTATAATTTTGCCAATGGGTTGTGTTCCATAACACAACCATATGCACTGCAGTGAGCACATTCAAAATGCATACTAAAGTTGGAATGCATCATCTATGGTTAAAATTATCTACCGTCAAATCTGTACAGATTCTGTCAGATGCTCTATGGATTTGACTGTAGTTAAATTTAATCGTAGATTGTGCACTCGTCCTTAAGTCTTCTGTAAATGGTGAACCTAAGGACTGTTGTTTTTACTAGGTACCTATTGAAATAAAACTATTTTTTCAGTTTTTATCGCGTTTATTTTATGTTGGTTGTCACGGGAGTGTCCCTGACACTGTCCTCCCGTGACCATGGTTGCTGTAAAGCAGCCGAAATGTCGGGAACGTAAAAACATAAAATAAACGCGATAAAATCCGAAAAAAATGTTTTAGTCAATGTGTAGTATTCGCGCAAATATACAAATATAAGAAATCAATGTAGGTATCTATTATTATTTTATGGATCTAGTTCTCAGGGTCATAAGTTTTTATAAGGCGTGAAGAAAAACCAGCGCTGTATATATCTGTGGTAATGACACGTCGGCTGCCATATTTTATTGCGCACGTAATGTGCCGCCGTGTTTCATAGATTTACGACGGGAAAATATGGCGCGGAAAATTTGGAACTGGCTAAAATATTGTTTCTTCAGACACGATTTTAAGACTATACTTGAAAAACATAAAAATATACAATTATTATTTTTATTATTATTTTTTTATACATTATAGGCAAGTATTTGATCTCGATCTCACCTGATGGTAAGTGACGATGAGATCTACGATGGAGCATACTTGCCTAGGTAGGAAGGCGGCAGTAGATCGAGACGCTACATTCACTAGGCACATGCAGCGCAACTGATCTGACCCGCCATCCATGAATGGCAACACCGAACATCATGCCGGAACACGGCTAGGCCGCTTGGCGACATGGCTTTGTTCAGTGGGTGGTGACTAACCACGGCCGAAGCCTACCAACAGTAGAGTTGTCACCTAGTTGGCACCACCCAGGGTCACGTGTAGGGTATCTCGAGGGTATTTAATTCTCCTACGGACGAAGGTGACTCGACCCCAAAAATTATAAAGTATTCCGGGAAATTGAACGCTTCTACCGGGGATTACAAAAAAAACGCAATTCCACGAGTACGAAGTGGCGGGTACTGCTTATCAACTGTTAAATATCAGTATTCTGCTAAAAAAAATATGTCTCAAACTTGCGAAATTATATTTCGTAATGAATATTTTATGAGAATGTAATGTAATCAATATTTAAGTACTGATAATAAAAAAGAACAGAACGTGATATATTATAGGTTGACTTATCGTGACCTACTACCGTACTTAGGCAATGTGTTTTCATAATTTCTCTTGTGTAAAATATAGATTACATTACTTAATATTATTTATATAAAAACATAATTTTAACTTCAACAAACTAGTATCAAACTACAGTCAAAGTTGCTTGTCCTTATAACACTGTGTTTTTATACAAATTCTTCGAAATGACTAAGATTCTGCTGTGTATTTTTCTCTGCTGCTTGTTGAAGGTGAGTGGAGTTTAGCATGCAAATGTCGGCTTGCTGCACCAGAAAATAAGGAAATGTCTACGAAAAGTCAATAACGATGAATCATCAACTTACAAATGCATTATTTTCATATCCTCAGAGCACAACCGCTTATTGCTGCTTCAGTGATCCCTGTGACTCACCGTGCAGTGCCCCTGGCGCCACCTGTTGCGGCTGGAACTCCTACCCAACCAACATTTGCTCCAACAACTGTGGTTGTTCCACCTGCTATTCCCCTTGCTCCAGAACGACCTGTGTATGTGAAACATATGAGGCCACGCCGTGCAAATCTGACAGTTCCTGTGACTGTATCAAGGCCGCTGTGTGCTTCCCTGAAGTGGTATATCCCGTCATGGCCGTTGAAATGAGGCCTAGTTACTATAGATCTGGTTGTTGCTGCTAGAAACTAGAACTATATAGCTAACTGTGAAATATTTCACGGCCAGTATTGGTAAATTGAAGGCGATTTTTAAAGTATTTTTAAAACAATATGGCAAAATTAAATGTATGATAGTTTTAAATCACATTAAAGCCTGATTCACAACGCAAAGCATATCATATTTTTCCATACAATGCCTACCTACGTGTCCGCGTATTCTCTCTGACTGAATAAGGTCATAATTTATGGAAGAAATATGTGATGCTTTGCCGTGTGAATGGCTTAGATCTTTTATTTGTTGACAGTTATCACTGTAAAAAGTTTTTAAAAAAAATCAAACGTCATTCAGTAAGCTTTTGTAAGGACTTTTTGGCGGGAAGTTGATCCGTGAAGTTGTCAATATTGTTTTATTTTCCAAAAAAGGTGTTTCTCTGAAAAGTTATGTATCATATTAGTGTGATATTAACCATTGTGTGTTCATAAACGTGCACGAGTGAAGTAAATTGAAATAAAATAGTATAACTTGACTGTTCAAGTTCTCCCAAGATGTCCAGTAAAGTATCCACAGCATTACCGACAGGGATAGGGGATTCATTTCATCATCATCATCAACATTATCATTATCATCAGGGTACATATATTTCAATAACAATTATCAAGAATTGCTCGACACTAGCAAAAATGGCACTATTCTGTAGCTGATTGCCAACCTAAAAAAAAGAAGAAGCTTCTGTAAAGAAATATTTTTAATAAACAACTATGTACCTACAAAATAAATGTATATGCATTAACTTATTTACTTTTATATTTGCTCTTACAAAGAGAGAACAAGCAATGGATAACATAATTTACTCCGTCAAAGAAGCTCTGGGAAGCCACAATGGCGCCCTTGGGTTGTAAAAGACGGCATATTTATGGTGTCGTTAAATTCTGTAACAAATCGGACATTCAAACAAGCAGTTAGATATTTTAGAAAAATAAGTGGCATGGTAGAGCTTGTTTTATGGGTGTGATGGTCAAATTACATCGTTTACTTTCTTTGGCTATCTGATTGACACAGGGTACGTATCGCGGTAGGGGCAAACCTAGTGTGATGAGCACGCTATTTGTACCCGAGTCATGGATGTGATCACGATAGTACCTAACTAAGCATGAAAAGCGTAAATGCAAAAGTTGGGATATTTTTTTTAAGTTTTAGAAAAAAAAATCATAACTTTGGTCAGTGTAGTTTGCCACAAGAAATACTTACTTAAGGCGCATATCACAAACAATACGCCAAAACAGTCGTATTCAAAGGCTTCTTTCTCTTTGACGAGTTATGTTAAAATTAAAGAAAAAAAATAACCTCTTATCTCACTGACCTCTATGAAAGATGAAGCAAATAATGATAATGTTTAGCCGAATCGCTCATGGGTAGGGTAGGTAATCTTAGGATAAGCCGAAACCGGACTAAAGGGTGGTGTGTGACTAGCTAGATCCTACTTTAATAAGGATCGTTTTTTAATTAGAAATGAGGTAATGTAATGTTGTTTGGGAAGCAATGGAGTAGGTAAGGTATTTATAGAAAATAAAAATCATCAAATTAGTACATGAGTTATGTTTAATAAAACAGTCATCAGAGAAGTGTTTTGAACAGATGTAATCATATTTTTTCGGACGCCAACTAGGCTTTTCAATGTTTTTGAGCCATAATTCTAGTCTTCTATTGTCAGTCGGAAGCCTGTGAATTAGTAAACATTGTTTTAAAATAATATGTATTTGATAATAAAAATCTGTCGTCGGCGATTTTTACGTTCTTGAACGTTCTATCTATTTAAGATATTGATAGAAAAAATATCGACAAATTTTATCGACAAGGAACTTTTACAGCACTATTGAATTTTATTGTTTATAAAAAACCGATAATACAAAGACAAATGTGTTGTAATCACGTATAAATAAGATTAGTAACATATTTTTAAGTGCCTATAATATCAATAGAAGTTTTAATTTCTTGAATATTAGCCGTAAATTCACTTACTTGTGGAATGTAACCCCACTTCCCTTCTGGTAAAGAGTTTTGCATAACACGCACTCTTTCATGGTTTACCTATTAACTAACACCACTTATTTATGTATTAACTATATTAATACGACACAAAAAACAAGTTTAATCGCGTTAAACCTTCAAAATCACTTTATAAACACGGAGACAATGTAAACAAAACAACGGCCATTTGCATTTTACGTCAGATTTAGTTCCGTTCCCCCTCGCTGGGGGCGCTTCAAATAGGCACAATAGATAGCTGTCATTTTAAAGGGTATCATTAGTCTAGCGTACTTGTATCATGGACGTCAGTGTCTTATCTTAATATTTTTTAAAGGATATCTATCGTGCTACGTGTTATTATAATATGTGAAACTAAAAACATAGGAAAGCTGTTTTCGACTTTGAATTTGTTCTTTCTTCTTAACGGCTTAAAATTTTAAAAAGTTAAAGTTAAAATTGCATAATTTTAAAAGTAAATTTGCCTACATTTGAAATATGAATTAACATATTTTGCATTATCTTTTAAATAACTTTGGAAGGAAATTAATGTTCCGTACCAAACGTCGCCGGTCTATCCGAGTCGTCGAAGTTTAATTATTCAGAACCTAGATTGCTTTCAGCATCAAAATGACTTTGGTACATCCTCGCTTGGTACAGAGGAAATATAGAGACAAAAGTACCTAGTGGGCAAAAGAATACAATAAGAAATTAATGCCGTGATGAGACACTACTACGGTCGGGAGGGGGGGGCTAAAGAAAAAAGTTATGGCGCGTTACATGGGGGTAACGCGTGGAGGGGGGGGGGGTCAAAAATTGCATTACGTAATACTTGAATGCTCCCTAAGAATAAAGCTTTCTTGATCATTCCCGTGAGAAGTCATTCGTGTAAAGCCAAGGGTCGAGGTTTTTTATACAAAAAAAACGTACGTGAAACTTTTTGCGGGGCCAAGTAAAATTTGATTAAGTCGATAATCCCGAAAGCCGTCGCCGGCGTATAATTCGTTTATCGCCACTGAAGTGTTTAAGGTTGCCACTTTGGACATTTGATCGGTTGTAAACACGAAATGTAATTCATCAGCAGAACACAAAGAAAAACTCAAACTTAAAAGGATTTTGCTGAGATGTTGCGTCAAAGATATATCGACAGATATGTTGCGTCAAAGATGGATCACCACCAGTCCATTGTATGCGGCACCCACAAAACCAGCGTTTTTTTGGGACCATACAGTTGGCATGGTCATATTATCAATGTTATCTAATCTTCTCGAGGAGATTTCAGTTGTTATTCCTAGTGTTGTGTTAAGTACTACATATTTGTTTTTATAGTAATAGGCCTGCAACACACTCCCACTACCTTTACTCATGTAAGCCAGAATCCAGCGCGGTAACCAAGGTAGACCCCGAGGTTTGATCCTCAGCGAGTCCCCGAGAAAAGCTCGCAACGGAATAAATCGAACGGAAATTTGGAGTTGAAAAGTTTGATTGGCTACTGTATCTTTTCCTTTAAGCGTAGGCCTCATACAGCTCAAAGATATTTTTTTTTTATTACTATATAGGCAAGTATTTGATCTCGATCTCACCTGATGGTAAGTGATGATGAGATCTACGATGGAGCATACTTGCCTAGGTAGGAAGGCGGCAGTAGATCGAGATGCTACATTCACTACGCACATGCAGCGCAACTGATCTGACCCGCCATCCATGAATGGCAACACCAAACATCATGCCGGAACACGGCTAGGCCGCTTGGCGACATGGCTTTGTTCAGTGGGTGGTGACTAACCACGGCCGAAGCCTACCACCAGTAGAGTTGTCACCTAGTTGGCACCACCCGGGGTCACGTGTAGGCTATCTCGAGGGTATTGAATTCTCCTACGGACGAAGGTGACTCGACCCCATATAATATATTTGAGATGTCCAAAAATTTGAGTTGTGTTTAAGTACTCCGTTGGGAAGGTCGCTGCATCGGGCTCGTGGCGGCCTCTAAAATTCAAATTGAATAAGTCGGTTTTTTTTATGGGACAAAGCCCGCCACACACTCCCACCACTGCTACTCCTGTAAGCCAGGATCTACACTGGTGTCCAATGATGACACCGTGGTTTGACCCTCGGCCAGTTCCGGGATAAAGTTAATTGTCTGGGAACGCACGAATTTAATCGAAAGATAAAAATAGGAGGAGTTAGAAGAAAATTATCCACTTGTAAGTCGTATTGTAAAGGAAAACCTTGGCACAATATTAAGAAGGCCATATGAGTCGTAATAAAGAGCTTTCAAGCTCCCCTGCAATATTCAAGACGGTGCAGCTAGATGTGAAGCCATTACTTCTAACGAGCCACAGTATTCTCTCGTCTTAACTTTCTGCGATTGTAAGAAGCTGTTCATGTATAAAGTAAGACGGTTGACGGTATGTTACGGGGGGGAGGGTCCAAATGTTATATTTTTGGAACAACCAAGACCTATTTTTCCTTACTTAAGGGGGGGGGGGGGGGGGGGGGGGTAAAAAGGGATACGCCCAGATTTAATTAAATCGAAAACATCTTTAGTAAAGGATTTTCCCTACAAAACAACAAAATACACAGGGAATAACGGACGGTGTAAGTAAATTATTGTTTTGTTGTGCAAATGAGAAACGTCCTCCAACGTTGGTTTGGTTCAAAACTTTAATAATTCTAGCTAGCATTTGTGTCCGGGCACTCAGAGCTCTGCAGTTTTGAACTAGCCAATTTTTATATTAGTCACTAGTAAAAATATTCTGGACAAACTGAACGTTTTTTTTTATTATATTATTAATAGCGACAATATCAGGTGGTGCAATAATACAGTGTGGTTATTTTTCAAAACCAACGGGTTAAACGCAATTCCTGGCTAGAGAATAAAAAAAAAAAAACAGTTTTAGTTTTCATGAAAATTGGCCTTAATACTCCTTTGAGATTTTTTTACTATTCCCCACTCACAGTGTCGGATTTGTCCATCCAGCGCCCACTTGGATTCACGCTGTATATGCAAAGGCATAAGGAAAACATTTCTTTATGTAAGTGCGGATTTGATCGCGTCCTACAAGGGATTAGCCCTAATAATCTAATGCTTTAGAGTGAAAATTACATGTAATTTATATACATATGTGAAGTGCTTTTAGTAGCGTTAACTTAAAGTCGATATTGCTAGTAATATTGTCTTTTGTTGTCTTAACCTGACACAAAAAATACTTTTTTATTTTAAAGAGCGATACCAGAAAAAAAAAAACATATCCAATAGTTACCTAGATAGTATTATGTTTTTGCTATTATAGCCCCGGAATAGACGCGGCATTCGGTGTGGATCGGTTTTTATGAAATGAAATAAAATGGAAGAAGATGAGATTATTTCCGATATTGTACGATGTGGTCTACCAAATCGTACAATATCGAAAAAAAAACTTACAAATTCAAAAGTTATTATTGAATTATATTATTGTTAAATGTGAATTAACATTAAAAATACAAAATCTTTATTTATTAGGTATGATTATTTCCGATATAAACGATTCGGTAGAGGCAAATTCCAAAGAGGTTTGAATGTTTTGAAGATTGTACCTTTTCCGTTCGTGCCGGACAGAGTCGCGGCTTTTAAATGTATAATAGGTATGACAGAATTCTGAATTTTTTCGCGACCTTATTAATTTTACCTACTTTCAGGAATTTTATGAGGGTAAACAACATTAAATAAACAATGGCGGAATGTGCCGGATTGTGTGTCTTTTAATATCCCGCTCGAGTGAGGTAAGGCCCGTCTCTTTATTAAATGCTCCACATAATAAAACAACTCCACGTTGATAGGTACCGGAATTAAAGCAATTAAAGCAGGATAAAAATGGCTTAGAAGTTATTACAAAGATGACGAAAATTACTAAAAAACCTGGAAACCTAAATTATTTTCCTATATCAATACTTTGAAATAAAACTATTTTTAAGGATTCTATCGTTTATAGTTTGACGGGGGTACCCTAGGGTACCCTCGTCAAACTATGACACTAGGACGTCAACCACCTCAGTCCTCCCGTAGCCATGGTTGCTGTAAAGCAGCCGAAACGTCGGGAACGTAAAAACAAAAAATAAACGCGATAGAATCCTTAAAAATCGTTTTATTTCAATGTGTAGTATTTGCGTAAATATAAGATTAAATAGACTGGGTTTCTTTGAATTAATAATGTCTAATGTTGGTGGAATATTAACCATTGTGTTCGCATACGTGTATGAGTGAAATAAAAATAAAATAGTATGAAACTGCTACCGACCTGCTAACACAATCGGTTCATAATCGAACGGCAACCGCATAGTAATGTCGCTTTTGACATGTATTGTAACCTAAAGACACAAGTCTGCCTAGCCGTTCCTACATTGTTCTTACATACCCAAAACAATGTACCGCTCAAAAATGTAAAAGATCTTTCTAAAAGAGCAACCGTGGAGTTTCTTGCCCGTTCTTCTCCATAGGAACGGCATTCCGAACGGGTGGTAAAGCAAGTAGCTTAGCATTTCGTAACAATTTTGACGATTCATAAGTACGGATTCTTAACTTTTCAAGGTCTCCTAAGATGTGTGGTAATTTTTCTGTAAAGTACGAACGCATTACTGAGACTTAGGAAATTCCATAATCTAATGGTCTTTGATATGATTATTATCATCAGTAATACCAATTGAAATACCTCACACTACGAGCAAGAAATATAAACTCAATATAGTAGACGACCAACGCAACAACGAAGAATAGAACAATCTCACATCAGCCTGGCAATAACGCCCTCAATTGACGCTTTCTCGAATCACTAGTACACAAGTGAAGGTACTATAGAAGATCCATAATACTCCATTATGGATGCGTGCGTCTCGTGCAGCACAACAGCACTTCACGTGATTCCCGGGAGCGATGTACGATGCAAGGGGATTCACTTATACCGGGTGATTCAGAACGAGTGTACTAAGCTTGAAACCTGGGCTAAAGCATTTGTCAAACACGACGTAAAGTCAGAATATCTATTCAGAATACATTTTGTTGGTACAAAAGTTCTATGTACCAAGCAAAGTATAGCCTTTCTGAATCATTCCGTATATATACCCCTTTGTGCTGTAGAGTGCACAGCAAACAGCCGTGTGCATCATTGATGGTGCATATTGCTAGGCGAGCATACAAAATCGTGCCATTTGTGGAAGCCCTACGTCGGGTGTTACACGCTCAGTCAGGGATCAGTACGTCAAAATCCGTCAGTCTGTGGTTTCAGTCCATCAGTCTCAGTGGGTTAGAGCAGCTATGCTCAACCTGCGGGCTACTGAGCTTTTGTGGTTGGCCCATCTTGTGTAACATTTTTTTTTAAACAATATTGAATTTCGAACCCGTAAGAAAAAATTTAAGCGCGCTGAGTAAATAGGTTTTACATAACATTATGGCGCCACGATCAATCCGTTCATAGTTGTTTAATTCAATTTGTAACAAAACCGAACACCGAAGATTTTTTTTTGTTTTAATTTTTGCGGCCCGCGACACCACGTCTAATAAATGTTTGTGGCCCATATGAAAAAAAGGTTGAGTGCCACTGGGTAAGTCGGTCAGTCTTATATCATTTAAACCATACTGAGCGTGTAACACGTGACTTATAGTTATTAAATACCTGCTGTGGATGCAAGCTCGGCACGCGATTGAACGTCAAAGGATGCTCTGATGTCATCGACGTTACTTCCATTAATTAAGTCCCGATCGGAACTCTCCGATCCGCCCGGTTATTGGATTTTGGAGTGAAATTGAAGTGTGTGTATCTATAAGGGGTACAATGTTGCATTTATTATATACAAAGGTTACATGCATGTTGCTCAAAAATGTAAAAGATCTTTTTAAAAAAAGATCAACCATGGAGTTTCCTGTCCGTTCTTCTCCATAGGAACGGCATTCCGAACGGGTAGTAAAGTAGTAGTATTTTGTATCTTTTGACGATTCATTAATACTGTACTTAATGGTCTACGTGAATAAAAAATATTCTGATTCTGATTCATGCAGGCATTTCCCGCTGTAGCCAGGAACTATAGAGGAATTTACTCTCTCGTGCGCTGAAGCGAAGTATTTACCCATTACGGGATTACGTATGTGGTTACTACAACATGCTAAGTAAGGTACTACGGCGTAGTAGTTTCCAGCGTTTGTGGTACCTAATTGATGTGTTGCGGGCGGACAGTTTGTTAGAATTGACATAGATCAAGCTATAGAAGGATACTTAAAAGCAAGTATGCCTACGTGATAAGCAGGAGAATAAAACTAAGCTAGTTGACGCTAAAACAAAATATTTTTTCAGAGAAGATATAATTTTCTTCTCTTGATAGCCTTCTTGGAACCATTATACGCTGAAAGATAAGCAAGAGAGGAAAACGAAGATGCAAGCACACGCTAAAACATGAGAAGATTTTTACGTTGGTTAAAATTCTGTCTGCCTGAATCCCTTGAATAAATAAGTAACAACTAAAGACTTGAAATTTAATTACAAAAATGGTTAGAAATATAAGCCAAATTCACACGGCCAATAATGTTCAAAATGGTGGTCACGTGTACCAATATGGCCGGCACGGAGGAGTTTTGAAACAGGCCGCAGTCTGACTTTTCCCCTTGATAACTTACCCGCTACAGTAACTCCAATATTATAACTACGTTGATCAACTTTGTGCAGTTATTATGTTAGTTATTGGAGTTACTTTGTTTCAATGGCGGTAGTTACGGCTTTATTGGTTTCCGTGAACGGGATTTTAAATGAAGTAAATACTTAGTTTTTTGATTTCGTATATTTACGCGAATACTACACATTGAAATAATACTATAATTTTAAGGAGTTTATGTTCTACTATGCCACTAGGAAAATTCATGGATGGCGGGTCAGATCAGCTGCGCTGCATGTGCCTAGTGAATGTAGCGTCTCGATCTACTGCCGCCTTCCTACCTAGGCAAGTATGCTCCATCGTAGATCTCATCGTCACTTACCATCAGGTGAGATCGAGATCAAATACTTGCCTATAATGTAATAATAATAAAAAAAAAACTAGGACGTCTAATACCGCAGTCCTCTCGTGACCAAGGTTACTGTAAAGCAGCCGAAACGTTGGGGACGTAAAAACATAAAATAAACGCAATAAAATCCTTAAATTAAGGTAGTCTTGTGGACCCTACCTACTTAAATTTAAAAATATGTATAGAATTCAACAAGTTATGTTCCCTTACGTCGCCAAAGTGTAACATATAAATGAAGCATACCTAAATATATAAGGTAGTTTCACACATATTTATTTTCCCCGCTTCCAGTCTTAAATGTCAACCTTGGAGTAAACTACCGAGGCGCGGTATCGTATATTCTGTCCACGCCTAATATACTTGAGGGAATAAGGAAGGTATGAACAAATCCTATATTACCTTTACTTACAAGGATACATGATCCGGCTCATATAATTCTCTCATATAAGTCTCTTACGCCAGTTGGGGATGTAAACATGCGACCTTCAGATGAAGACGTAAACGGGTAAGGATTTGAAATTTGAAGAAATTTCTGTTGTATATATGTTTTATAACTTCGAATTATACGTAGACAGAAATAAGCACCTAGTCGTAGGCAGGCTGTTATTGCATAGCTATTAAATTATTTTGCAATGTTTTTAATATACAAAACATGTTATTTGATTACCTACCATGAAGTCCGTAGCCAGGAATTCATTTCAGGGCTAGGGGAGCCGCCACCTACGGCCTTACTTACTATTAATTTTAAATGTTACCAATTAGATATCTAGATATATCTATAGGAATAAGTAAGTAATTTTATTACATTATGGATTTAAAACTTTAGTTGTCATCTCAGTGACATTTCAAAAAATATTTCCTTCTCAAAATGTCCGTTTAAAACAAAAAAAATACATGAACTTTGATATATAAATATACTTACTGAAACTTGCACGTCTCGTTATTTTATTCCGAAGGTATCCGTGAGAACTCGCACCTAAGCGGTGACCTACGATGAGTAAAGTTCTCAGCGGAATTAGCAGCTTCTCAATCTTAGTAAAACCAAGACTAAAATATGTATTACACACGTTAGAGCAACAGTAGTTGGAAGAGGAGGTGTGTACCTAGTTGGTTGCCCCCCACCCCCTCCCCCCTCCTTGTCCCGTGAGACGTCGCACTCGCAATCCAATTTGCGTCCATCTTGAGAAAATTTTCCAAGACCTGTGGCGGCCACTTAACAAGATTCTCTTTCTACAAATGTTTAACTAGTTTAAGTGGCTCTCAAAGAAAAGTTAAAATGCAATTCTTGAGAATTCTCTTTTGAGTCTTTCGAGCTGAGTATAGTTCTAAGGCACGAAAGGAGCCCTCCCCTACTCCCAAGTGACGTCATTAGAGTAATTTTATAAGTTCAGCGCACCCTGGGCTATCGACGGCCTTTGATGTTATAATTTGACCACAATGACTTATATTATGTCAATTCAAAGACAAATGTTCTAGCGGAAAATGAATGATCTTCCAGCCAGGCGGGAGTTATATGCCTAACTAGGCTGGTCACTGTGCCCCAATGGTGGTTGTAAAGGTCTTGGTCTTGTTATATATGTTGCGCGCTCCGAAAACTCTAATAGCGCGTTTCAGAATTGTATAGAGCATCGTCAGCACCATCTATGTGTTTTGTGGCGAGGTTGAAGAGTCGCTACAATTACAAAAAAAATGTAAAAACAAGAAGTGTGGACAGCGACAGGTCGCACTCTTTCTCTGTCGTACACGCATTGACTTACGCAGGCCACATCATGACCTTGAAGCTTTGAAGTATTTTAGTTTTCCACTTTTTATAATTATGACGAAAATTCATTCACTTTAGTTATTGTATCTGAAATGTAATTTAAATAATTAGGCAATAAAAAAGACTAGAACCCAATTGAATAGTGCAGTAACGTATACATGCAACATTATGCTATTCGTTCTAAATGTAAGAATCATACAAAACTCCCGTATATTTTCACGAGCATTTCCTGAAACTGAAATGCTTAGCTTATATTTTATTACGTCATATTTTACGACGTGAACGTGGGTCGTGTCGACACGTGCCTGAGAATATTTGATTTGAAGCATTGCACTTCCAACTGGATATAGGTAAAATGATTTTTTCAAGAAGGCGTGGATGGCCCTTTCGGAAGCTACATGGAATAGCGAAAACGATTCTCGTGGTTGATTTTGATGAAATTTAAAACTACATCATGATATTTTATCGCGTTTATTTTATGTGTTTACGTTCCCGACGTTTCGGCTGCTTTACAGCAACCATGGTCACGGGAGGACTGAGGTGCTCGACGTCCTAGTGTCATAGTTTGAACTGGGGTACCCTCATTAACGTCATATAAATGTATTTCATATAAACGTCGGGTACGTAAAAACATAAAATAAATGCGATAAAATTAAAAAAAATTGTTTTATTTCAATGTAGTATTCGCGTAAATATAAGAAATCAATCATTATACTTTTCGTTAGCTTATCATATGGCATTACTTCCCAATCCCTCCGTATTGGCGGCATTATGTTTGACTTTTTAAACGTTTGTTGCTGTGCCGGAGGTTATTTTTAATTATTTTTTTTTATGCTTTAAATTTTTTCATAGGTCGCCCATCCGTAATCTGCCAACGTTATCTTTATCGAGCCCTATCGAATGAGTATGAGTCCAGTCTCGGTGAGTCTATGGTTAATATAGCAGAGATCCTGTTAACTTGTATGTACTAACCATTTAAAACCTCAAATCGCGGGTAATGTCAATGCTGACCTCAAATTACACATCGTCAAACAAAATGAACAACCTTGTATAATCTTGCGATTTGAAGCTCCCAACAGAGACAAATAAAAAAATAAATTAAAACTATTAAAACTTTAAAAAGTATCTACTTATACATTTTCACGAAATTGAATACACGGCTAACGCGCCATATATCTAGTTTTATGGCTGCATATTTCACATAAAAAAGGCAGTTTTATCCGGTTTTATTATCTCCCAGAGTGGGCCGGGCTTTGTGACGTAAAGCCATGAAAGTTTCAACCGGCCGGGAGGCTTCAGACTATAAATTAAGCAAAGTATAGAGTACATGGCATAAAACATGACATGGTGTGATTGAAATGTCTATAAAACATCTATAAAAAAGCTACAAAGTGTACCGGTTTGTATTGTCGGTTTTATAAGTAACTAGCTGTTGCCCGCGACTTCGTCCGCGTGGTATTTAACAAAGACAACCGTTGACAACAGCCTGCTCGCCCATTCTGAGCCCGCGGGACGCATTGCAGGTTGTTGTCAAACCTAATCAGGCGCTGCGCTGCAACATTGGTTTTAATTTTTTTTCGTGAGATCCTTATTTTATTTCTAAAATAAAAGTAGCCTAAGTTACTCCTTGTTACATCAGCTATCTGCCAGTGAAAGTCCCGTCAAAATCGGTCAAGCCATTTCAGAGATTAGCCGGAACAAACAGACAGACAGACAGACAGACAGACACACGGACAGACAGACAGACAGACAAAAATTTTAAAAAATGTAGTCTCGGTATAGTAGGCAACGTGTATACATCCAAATGCACTTAGTAAAAAACGGTTATTTTAATATTACAAACAGACACTCCAATTTTATTTATATGTATAGATTGATGTCGGTTTTACCAGTTCAATATACTCTTTCAGGGTACAAACCGATTAATTCACAATTTGTTTGGTTTTCCAAAAAAATAAATGTGATAAAATTGCGTTGTGAGTGGGATATTACCCATTGTGTGTTCATAAACGTGCACGAGTGTATCTAATGTAGGTAGGTTACTTACCTAATTTACAAATTTACTTTATAGCTACATCAATGTGATCGGTATGATTTACATATTATAATATTACTCTTACATTTTATAATATTTATTCTGAAACCATATAAATAGTATATCTTTGATTGTAGCAGCGTATGGCAGGCAGGTCAGTATCGCGTTTTTGATTTGCATTTTAACTCCATTAAATTTGCCAACAAAGCTCGACTTTACTCGAAAAGTTTATAAACAATGGATCGAACTTTGTTCAAAAAATTATTGTGCTGTAAAAAGGGTTCCTCCGTGAAACTGTAATTCGTGAAAGCTGAATAAAATGCTTTTCACAAAGCTTAGCGAGAATTAACTGTAAATAATTTATTTTATTATTCTCTCAGGTCAAGGTTTGGTTAACAAAGAAGCCACCACTGTGGAGGGGACCTGGACTCCGCCCAGCACACGCTGGAGGCGTGTCCCGCGTGGGACGCGGAGCGGGGAATCCTGGTCCAACGGATCGGATCGGATCTCTCCCTCGACAGCGTAGTGTCGGCTATGCTGTCCGGGGAAGCGGCGTGGGGGGCTATGACTGCCTTCTGTGAGACTGTTATGTCCCAGAAGGAGTCAGCCGAGCGGGATCGCGAGAGAGCCGATCCCGCTCGCCGCCGACGAAGACGCCGAGTCGCGCTTCGTCGAGGCCCCCCGGCCCTGATGCCCAGGGCCTTAAATAACGGGCTACCCTCGGGGTCGAGGACGACTGGGGTGTGGGCCCCGGACGTCCGGTGACGATGACGACTCCTGAGGAGGACGGCGGCGGGCGTGGCTCCCCGCCGCCGTGCGCAGCGAGGGCGCAGGGGGAGCAAACATCTGCTCCCCCGAGACGGGCCCCCATAAGGGGGCGAGGCACAAGAGGGGCACCGGTGCGTTCCGTTTGGAGATCCCGGAGCCCCTCCAACATGTGTCGAAGGCGGCCACCGGGGGGGTTTTAGTGGGTAAGAATCCCACATAACCCGGCCCTCTCCCACACAGAGGCCGGGTATCTATCGAAGATTTCCCCCCCGTCAACAAAAAAAAAAAAAAAAAAATTGGTTAACAAAGAAATGTTTAAGGTGGAAGCGATCAGTCGCATTCCCATACATATTTCAACATGGTAATACTCGATACACATACAGTTTTTTAGTTGTACAAGCATTGTTATCAATTCTCTATAAATTAAAGAGCTCGCAGATGAAATATCAGGCAAAATCTTATAGTAATAACATCATAAAACGATATTAAATTTTAGGCTTGTGTGCGTGAATAAAAGCGCCTCTGTCCAAATTAACCCGTAACTAATAAAGCATCCGATTCTTTGTCCTTCAGTATTTACGGCGACAGATGGCAGCAGGAGTTTTTACTTATAATACATAAAGGCATAACATGACAATATATAGAGAAATATGGAAAATTTTCTATAAATAAGTATAAAAATTCATAATAAAAATTTAAAATTAAAAAATACATATAAATTTCGTTCGTCCATCGAACCTACGAACAATCGCATTTCACCGATAAAGTGATCATACAGCCACAGAATAAATGTGGCCCCTTCAGTGTTGCCAGATGTGATTTTCTATTTATACCCAAATTTGATATTATTTTTCTCCAAAATGATACAATTTGCTTGAGTTTTACCCAAAGGCAAAAAGTTAATAATATCGGCTTAGCTTTTTGCCTTTTTCTTATTTTTTCTTTGAAATACTGTTCTAATTTCCAAACTGAAGCAGTAGAATGACGTTTTTTTTTTATACGTTACGCATCCCCACTGCATGGGTATTTTTTTCTCCAAATTTTTATCTAAGAATTTCATTTCTCCAAAATTTCTCCAGAGCCAAAATTTTTACCCTTAATTGCGAAAAAAATACCCAATCTGGCAACACTGGCCCTTATACTATTATAGATGACAGTTCCTGTGGAAACTTGAACGAGCGTCTTTTTTAAATTCTGTATACATTATTTAATAAAAATATGCCGCTTACGCACGTACAAGGTCATAGCAGAGTCGGAGAAACTGATAGGGATGGAGCTATCGATGAACGTAACACGATAACAGACACGATATTTTTTTACAAAGTGTAAGAAACTAAACTATTGCTGGATATTTTTGTACAAATTTATTAACTTATATTACATTTCATTTCAAGATGTAAGTATATTATGTTGATTCTTTATTTATTTATTATAATCGAAATCTGATGAATCATCACTGTCACTCATTGAGCTCTCCCCAACATTTATTATAAGTTCCTGTACTTCTATATTATTATGATTCTATTTTATGTTTATTATTTGAATGTTTTTGTTGTATTTTCTTTGTTCAAAACATAATAAATATATGGGATCGATATCATTACTTATTTGGTCACAACACTACAACTATAAAATTAGTAGTCGTGACATTATTATTTCATCTAAGCGCTTAGGTAGGTACCTACACAACAAAATCGTTTATTTATTCATCTAGTAGGTACACTATCTATATTTTTAATTGTAAACTTGACAAATAAATAAAATACGTAATTTTTGTTAGTCTATACAGGGTGTAACAAAAATACGAAATAATATTTCTGGGGATGAATGTACCCATAAAAGCGAAGAACTTTCCCCAGGGAACATAAGTCGAAATCTTGAAAAAATATTTCCATATAAACTTTAAAAAAACCTTTTGTCTAACATTTTTCGGCAACCCTGCGTATGAATGAACACTGCCCCGCCCCCGCCTCTATGCCGCTACACTCCCCGCTGCCGCCGCGACTCCCCGCGCCGCGGCGGCGCAGCAGCCGCCCGCGCGCCCGCGCCGCGCGTCTCGCTATCACCCTGTCTGTACCTACCGTGAAATTTCTACATGATTTCCATTCGCATATTTAACATAGGTACCTATCCTATCTAATAAGCAACTAAATCATCATCATCATCATCATGTCAGCCGAATGACGTCCAACTGGGCATAGGCCTCTTCCCCATGAACTCCACACTACGCCCAGTCTTGTGCTGTTTGATTTTAGCTGGTTCCCGCGACCTACCTAAGCCGGGTCGTGATAACATAAATAAAAGTACTACATGCAATCATTAAAGTTTTATTAGGTACAGGTAACCCAATCTACTTCAGAAATCAAAACATAGTCAGACACAGTAATCAAACAAATTCAACAAGTTAATAACAATATTATCATAACACGATTTTCGAAACCTTAGCGACTCATTACTTACAGTTTTATTTTATTTAATTTAACAACAATAACAATTCTGATATCTGCCTACGAGTAGGTAAGTATTAAGTACACAATAAGTACACTCAAAAAGATTAGCCCAGTAGGAACTGTGCACGTCTACATCGCTTTAACGATTTTCATCACAAACAAAACGATATAGGTAAGTAGGTATCAACCATACAAGCTAGTGAACCAAATTCACTAGCTACCTATTCCTAATTTCGTATGTAATTATGGTAACCATAACAATAACAAAAAACTTAATAGGTAAAAAACCTTTGTACCTACCAGATTCGCATTTTACACGTATGATGGTATTCACACAAAAAACAAATTAGGTGTTTATTATTATCACACAGCATAGCACAGCACACATTCCTGAGACTACGTAGGTGTCTATCGCATCCATCACTATTACGCATGCTATAAGTATGGTTCAAAGTGAGCCCCTTCTTTTTCGATACAGGGCATCATCCTGCGCAAAGTTGACGCCCGGACGTTCTGTAGCATCTGTGGGGTTACAGAGCTGAATGCGGAACGTATTCTGTCCTCCATCTCCTCACGCGTGGTGCACTCAACAGCGTACACTGTGCTCTTTATGTGACCTCTGATAAAAAAGTCCAGTGGAGTTAAGTCCGGGGACCTAAGAGGCCACGGCTCTGGCCCACCTCGGCCAATCCACTCAGGGTACCGGCGTTTAAATACTGCCGGACGACGCGTGCGTAATGCGCTGGCGCTCCGTCGTGCTGGAAAGTCATGGCCAAGTACTCCCACAATGGCAACTCCAATATTGCGTCTTCCACGTACCCTGTCAGATGGTCCAAGTAGTTCGTGGAGTTGAGACTATGGGGTAGGATTACCGGTCCAACCAGACGATCGCCGATAATACCAGCCCAGGCATTAATCTTCCACTGATGCTGGTAGTTGTTTTCAGTGGCGGCGTGTGGGTTCGTATGTGGTGGCTGGTGAAGCTCGCTTCGTCGGTCCACAGGATCCGCTCGGCGAAACGCGAATCAGTAGATACGCGCTCCCTGTACGACTGACAGAACGTCATCCTCGGCAAATAATCCGCTGGCGTGAGCTTTTGTGTCCGCTAGAAGTGGTAAGAGTGTTGTCCGTCGTCACGAAGAGTACGCTACACCACCATGTGATTGACGTTCAACACAGCAGCGGCACGGCGAGTGATCGTCCTCTTGTTAACAAAAAATGCTGGGGAATCGGCGTCTCAATCTCGGCCCCAGCACGCAGATTGGGGCGGCCAGCGCCCGACTCCACGCCACCACGGGTCCCGCGAAAGGAACCGGTCCTATGCAACCGCAGGCAAAGGTTGCGGAAGCACGTGTATGATGGAAGCCGGCGCTGTTCAGCAGGCGGCCTTCCATCACTGTAATGATGGCGGTAAATATTCACCGCCTCGAGAATACTTCCCCGTGCTTCACCCAAACACAACATCATTTCGTAGTATTCACTATTTGATAGTAAAAATGAGGCGTTGCTTCTTCAATTTCCGTGCTTACACCTTAAAAGACTCCGACTAACTGGACGACTTGAAAGCGGAATCAAACAAAATGTGCAAATGCCGACATTTCCGAATTGTAGGGTTCCCATAAAACAATTAAAAAACCCTTTAAAATAAATACACGTACATAAGCGATATGGCGCGAAGCAAAATTAAAAATTAAAAATTAATTATGTGCTTAAACAAAATTTAAGACACATAATAAATACTTTACCGTTAAATGGTACCAGAAAAAAAATATTTCATTAATTAATTAATAAAAAATAATAATCGACGGAACCAATCAATTCAATGAATAAAAATAGCGGTGTGAAAAGGGCGTCACTCATTTTGTTTGACATGTGCCGACATTTCTTTGTACATGCCGATGTTTGTCGCTCCCAGCCAATGAGAGTAATTGAACATTTGGCGCGACTTTATCATTGGAGCGGCGACGCCAGCGCAAAGGATTTCATTGAACTTTGACCGTAAGTCCACGTGGACTACGCTGTCGTATCAAAGACTAGTTATTGGTAGAATGAAGAATTGGTAAAATGTTGTCTCAGGTCTGTAAAGGTAACAGACTTGATACAAAAAAATACCAATTTAACATTTAAATTAATTATGTAAATGTTTTATCGAAATTATAACATTTTATTAACTAACAAATATTATTTCTAATTAGTTTTTAAGCAGCAGGTAAGTACTAAATGCCTAGTAAAATAGGAATTGATATGAAAATTAGAAGAATAATGAGTAACATAAATGGTTTTTTAATGCTGAATTGAAATCAAAGATGTAAGTAACTTGCGTAATGTTTATTGTTAACCTTTTGTGTCGTAGGCAAGAAACATATCCTATTTTGTCACGTCTGTGAAATCGTTGGTCTTAATTGGAAAGACTAGACAGTGATTGTAGGGTTGCACTTAACATTTTTTTGGCAAAAGTTTAGACCTCATTATCTCGAGTCCTAATCAGTTTTCGACCTATGTGCTAGAACAAACGTTGTTCAGTGTCATTAGTACTTGCAGCTCTTGAAATATTATTTCGTATTTTTGTTACACGCGGTATATTTTAAAATTCTATATACTACAATTACTATCTAGGCATATCTATACCTATCTAGGTAGGAGACATCATTTTGTAATGTACCTACGTTTTTTTAAATCTTGAGCCACTTGGGGTGTGTTATTATCTGTGTGTGCAGATCGTCATGAATCCCTATTTCCTGTAATCCAAGTTTTTAGGATTTGTCTGCACCCAAAACATATTTTTTTCGGGTTATTATAATAAAACAACCTGAGTAAAAAATAAATACATACCTACCTAAGGCATGTATTTATTTTTTAAAATAATCAATGAATGAATATGTCGTCATTGTTTCAATTGGTTGTAAATATCATTGAAAACTATCGAAATATTCGTCTTCTTGACTAGTGGTCTACGTAGCCTATTGTTCTACACGGTTGATGCAAATGTGTACCATAACAAGTTCGAATTTTGCCGGGGAATCGTGTCTTTTTGTATGATTGATTCTGAATATTAGATTTCCAAAACACACAGCTCGGCCGTGCTAACATGGTGGTAGTAATATAACGAAAATATTATTTCTGCAATAGTTTATATGATTGCGAACTCAAAACTGCGAATAACAGCCCTTAGGGACATTCATTGAATGAATGTCAGTGCGCACCTGCGCGCGGCTTTGTTCTCCTCGCCGCGCCCCGCGCCCCGCGCCCCGCGCTGCCGACTGTCGCATCGGCGCCGGCGGTGTGCGTAATAAATGGCAGCTCGGGATGGGTGTTCGGCTTTTTGTTTCTACATGTCGACTTTATTTGATTATTATTATATCTTTTATTTTATTTTGTGCACGTCAATTTTGTTTTTATTATGCTTTTATTTAATTCTCATTTCGCATTTGTTTTTTTTTTGTTACGATTTTTCATTACTCAACGTATTATATCATGTTGCGCGGCATCAATGCGTCATCAAGGCCTTGCTCTGAAAACCAGCGTTGAGGCATCCCTCGGATGCCCCAACTTAGTGCTGAGAGCAGACCTTGTTGGTTGCAGCTACGCACGGCGGGAAACTAACTAATATATATAACTAATATAAATAAGATCTATACAATAAACATTATATTTACGAACATGAAAGTATACATTTTTCTTTTCTATCTTTTATTTCTGAAACGAATATTGCAAAGTTCGCAAAAGTATATTAGATAAGTTTTTTATGATCGCTCTATCTTGTGGCATAAAAAGACAACTTTTAGTATGCGAGACTTTTAACAAGTGCTGCGCTCTAGCGGCACAAAAAGACGTGTATTTGTCTATGTGTGAGTGCCTATTTATACAATGAATTTCTAAGCTATGGTTTCTCGTCCATTATAAATGATTTCTTTTAGATATATCAATGCAATGTCGTAGTAGTGCTCGAAATTTGCAACATCAAGTCTCATAGATGCTCGATGTTCGTGTAACTAGTTGCAGAAAAACAGGGCCATCTATCGAAAATGTGTGGCAACCGACCCTGAGCATTCACCTTAAGTTGAATAAGGCAGCAGTCAGAAGCACGAAGTCATTCAACTACTCTAAATCCAATAATACTCTAAAGTACAAATATGTAAGGTGAATTCAAATTTAAATAACTCACGCCGTCCGCTGTTTGATTTTTATGTGGATGATAGAATCACAGAACAATATGGTTTACTAGAGTAGTAGGAATCATGTGTTATCCGGGCCAGATTGAATTCAAGGGGGTCGAGCTCTGGACCAGAGACAATGAGCAAGAACGACACACTTCGGGGGGTACGAGCTCTAGACCAGAGATAATAAACAAGAACAAGAAGTTTGAACCCACAAACACCTCCTGCCTACGGCCTTGTTTGCCACATAAGAACTAGATAAGTACTTATATGATTGTTATAACACAGAAGACTTTAGCATAAATGGCTACATCAGTACAATTTTCAAAGAACACGAATACATAATTTATCGTAAGCACTCCCTGTTATTGTTTCAGGAACATTGTTTCAATTCAGATGACAATTATATTATGGAAATTGTTTTGTTACCGGTCGCAAAATGGCGGATATAAATCATCTTATTATTTTGAAGTAAGTATATTTCCTACTTGTTGTGTGTATGAAATTGTATGCCAGCCAAAATGAATGTTATTATTTCTGTTGATCCTTTTGATTTATCTTCGCTGTGCAGCTCTCACGCCAGCACGGCCATTTATAGTACCTACTCTAATCCTTGCAACTGCCTTATGCCATGATCTATTTGTAGTCCCAAAAAAAGTATACGAGACCAATTGATAACCTCCTCATTTTGAAGTGAGTCAAAAAGACCTCGCGATTTGACATTCAGCACGTCCCAGAAAAAATCCCTATTTAAATTGTTTTACCCCTTGGCCATGATTGAAAGTGAAGCGGTACATTGCTGTTCAATTATTATAACAAACGCATAATTATTTTGAAGAGTATATATTTGCAAGTTGGTTACAATTTGTAGGTTAAAAATCAGAGAGAATATTTTTCGTTTTCATACAGAGACAATAGTTTTTTTTATAAAGCAAAGACCATAAAGAATGCAACATCGACTAAATCATTCGAACCAATTACTTTTTATTCATGTAAACAATTACAATACTTATGAATCATCAAATAATATGTACTTAGGTACCTACCTACCTGCATCAAAAAATCGATGTAAGCGACCAGGTACCTTCACAAAGTTTAACAGTTGGTAAGTATCACGTTTTCATAAATAATCTTCAATTTTCAGTAAGTTTCAGTAAGAATGAACATTAAGAGTTATTCAGAACGCAAAGTTTTGCAATAAACGTTATACAAGGCCCTAGCTAGAGTAACATGAGTCTGTCCGGTATTATTCTGTATAGTTAGAGATGTTTTGAGCTATAGTCAGCTGTTATCCCTGCAAAACTAAATTAGTTGATAATTATTAACAAGTATACCTATGATGAGCTCTTTTCTGGATACCTAATTATCAAAGACGTAATTAGAAGTTGCCTTAACTAGCTGTCCCGGCAAACTTGGTACTGCCTTAGTTTCAAATCAAATGTATGAAAAAAAAATTTTTTTTTTGTGAGTTTTCCCATTTTTTTAATATTTTCCGCTATTCGGGGCGGAAGAAATTACAAAATATCAACGGTCATAAGAATCGGCCTTTTTCATTCGATGCTTAAATCACAAGGTGAACAAGAAATAACATATTTAATTATGAAATACTTATTCTGGTATTCTACTTTTCTTAATTAATTTTTTCGTGGACACAAAGAATACAAAGAAAGTCAGATGTTTTTTTTTGTGAAACCGACATTTAATCAAAATCTTATTTATCTAATGATTCTTGTACTTACGCAGACAAAAACAACTCTGAGAATAATACTGCTCGTATTTTTAGATTCCTTTGCTACAAATAGCATACAGTATTATTCCAGAATCGTGTCACCATTTACTATTAGGTACTTAACTTTATTAAAGTATTTTTTTATCCCAACATTTTGCATAAACATAGCAACTATTATGTTTCAGGATCGACAGTGATCTCCAAGAACACTCTCACAGCATTAGACAACTTTTTCGTGATTTCAGGCGATGCCTCCGACAATTGTTCATTCATTTCCTTAAATAGTTTCCGAATAGCGTGTCCCAATTTACCACCATTTCGGGTCCACTCGAAATACTTACTAAGAAATGCATGGAAGCCATTCACCTTGCTCTTACTATAAATATAATCCATATCAGACAATATAATGTGAACTAATTCATGGTCTCTGCCGCTGATTATGTGTTTCTTCGACGCTACTGAATCCAGCCTATCTTGAACTGTTTTTTGTATCGTAAGCAACACATTTTTAGTAGGTACATTATCGGAATAAGCCATGTCGTTCAGTATAACTTGGAATTCGTTAACAGTCATTTCGCTCAATATAGAAAAGAAGAAAGTTTCCGGCAACGCAACATGAACAAACCGAATGAACAACTTTACATTCTGATCATCCATATCTTTGAAAGTTTGTAGTAATGTGTTCAATGATTTAGTGCATCCGAACGACGTACTGCAGATGTTGTGTTCAACACACAGCTTGGTCACATATTTCTCTTCAACTATCGTCGTTGCCACAACTATTTTCTGTGTTAATTTTTTCTTCGCTTTAATAACGTCTAGCGGATTGCCCTCCAACTTCTCGGTGACAAAATTGATAGCTGTCTCTTGAAACAGGGCACTCACTTTTTTAATAATCCCAATCCATAAAAACACTTCATTTTCATCTGTGATTTTGTAACTTATATCTCTGAGTAGCTTTTTTATGATATTCAAAGTTGTTTTAAGTTCGTCTTCGAAAATTATAGTTTTCGGATGTACATCGTCCGTTGATTTATCATCCGCGTACATGATTCCTTCAAAAATGCCCTGAATCAGTTTCGTTATTACTGTTATGTAATCGTTTATGAATTTGTCTAGTTTTTTCTCGCAGAATCGTAAGTCCCGACAGATGTAAGCTGATCTAATTATCGTGTACAAAGCGTCGTTATTTTCCTTAACGGAGGCCAGCGATCTTCGTCCGCTCCGACCACTGTTCAGGTAATTTGATATAGTTTCCATTACATCCTTACCTAAACTTACTGAGCCTTGCAAATTCACTTTGACTGCATCGCATGGCGGTAATGTAAGTGTAAGGTCCATTAATACTGAAAGGAAGTTAAATACCTAGATTGTGTATTGAATATTATTGCAATGAACACCTTTGCAAGTAGGTACCTACTAATGTGCTCAGTATGCGAAAATATATTAGTACCTACTAAATATAAAATAACTTACCAAATATAACAAACGAACACTTTTTACAATTCATGTTGGCAGTAAAATATTTTATTGTAAACTATATAAACTACTATATACTTATAAAATTTATTATTTCACATAAATCAAGTTTTTGTAGGTTTAGGTAGGTACTTGTTTTATTCTCTGTTAGGTTTTGGGGGGAAATCAAAGAAGTTGAAAGATGTAAAGTTATGTCGAAAACATTTTGGTAAAATTTTCTGAAATTCTCGTGAACGTCACGATGGATGGATATTTATTTTTATGAGTCGTCATTATTGTGTGCAAGTGTTCTAGACAGTCCATAAAAGTGTTGAAACTTAGTTCATATGTATAACGTGTGATTATATGTTCTAAATTTTGACAGAGGAAAACAATTATATATATATATATATAATATTTTTAAGGTTATATTAGTTTGATGCGGAATGCACCAATATCACTCTAATAAATTTCCCGCCTCAAAAAGTTTCCTTCCATGATGGTCTATCACTGCCACCTAGCGACGTTTCATTAAACTATAGAGGACATTTTGTGCTCGGTATACACAAAGCCAGTATAAAAGTAACAACCAGGGCCCGGAACTCGATAAGCCTATGAGAGGTTTTGATTAGGTTTTTGAACGACCTTATTCCCGTCAGATTTAAGTTATGTTTGCCTAGGTTACCCATTCTCTTTGCTTACATTTGGATTCGGCTAATTTAAACGCTGAACCCGATAAAGCCCATTCGAAAGGGATTCCCATATAATACATATCGCACATACCGTCGATAGTCTCATCGGTGTCTTTTATAAATAAAAATTCGTTTTATTTATTATATATTTCAATTCAAAACCCAGGAAACCTTTGAGAAACCCCTGCATAAGGGAAAGTTACGTTATTAAGCCATTCGTTCGATCGTGTCACTTATTATTGTTTATTATATTTTTGCTAACTACAAAGTCCACCAACCTGCCAGTACTAGGAAAGCGTAATGGATTATGGAGTAATCCCTTACGCATTGATGGGAACATTAAAAAGAGCTGGTATTATTATAAACTAAAAAGCCGGGGTTCCCAAGCTTAAAAAACAAACATTATTTTATCTATGCCACCCACATTTACGTTTGACGTTTCTCGTATATGTCAAATCTTTTTGTTTCGGCCATTTTTGCCGAAAGTTTGGTGTTCGCATTAGGTCACGTATCTTTTCGTGGCCTTTAGATCACTTGTATAAAATCCATCCAAGATGGTGCAGAAGAAGGTAAAAACCATGTGCGTTTAGTTAATTATTATATTTTTCGTTCATGAAGTGAAATTAACGTGAAGCTGAAATCATAACATGTTTATGGGACTTTCGTGTTTTCGCGTCTGAACTGTTTTATTTTGATGCCCTCAAGTATTTCGTATGAGTGATGCTGTTTTGACACTAATTCTGTGTATTATATCTGATTCTCTCGACCAAATTGTGATAATTTTATGTGTAAATCTTAACTTAACCTCAAAACTACCATGATGATATGTTTGTAATGAAGTGCTATGATTACCACCGAATTATCACCAAGATCGCTGATGACAACATGCTTACCAACTCAATACGCCCATTTTATTCGAAAGCTAATTCGATGTATTGTTATTTCAGCCCAAGAAGAAGGTAGGGAAAAAAGTAGCGGCCGCCCCATTGGTCGTGAAGAAAGTTGAACCCAAAAAGGTTGTAAACCCACTCTTCGAAAAGAGGTCCAAGAACTTCGCTATTGGTGAGTTTCATACTTTATAAAAGTTAGAAGCAATACAATGTCCATTGTTTGATTTTTTCAGCCAGTATTATTTACATCAAGGACATGCAAGTACTCTGACAAGGTTAGGTTTTGGACTTCAGATTTCCAGCCTATTCCAAAGTTAAGAGCCATGTGATTATCAAAATTTGCGATATAATTTTTATAACGAATAAAGTTATTGAACTTGCATCAGTCCATATTATAAATATTAATTTGTAAGATTTTACTTGACTAAAATAGAATGATGAAAAACAACTTCACCGAAATACCATGTGGTTACAAAATATACGAGCTTTTTAACACTGATTAAACCAAACCTCAATTATTAGATTAGCTATCCCAACATACACATTAAACAGTAGCATTTGTCAGGCCAGGATATCCAGCCAACCAGGGATCTCTCCCGATTTGTGAAATGGCCCAAGTACATCCGCATCCAGCGGCAGAAGGCGGTGCTCCAGCGCAGGCTCAAGGTGCCCCCACCTATCAACCAGTTCACCCAGACCCTTGACAAGACCACAGGTTTGCATTTTTGAATCTCTTGTGTTGGTAGTATAGAAGTCTACTAGGTATTATTTAAATCCTACCCTATTTTGAACTATGAAATATAAAATAATCATCAAGCCTTGTATTTGTTGTAGGCGTAGACAAGTATAGTTAAATACTGTGACAAGTAGTGATATGTAATCCTAATATAACCTGGCACAGCACATCACTAGTCTCAAATGACATCAGCATATTATTATTATGTTATTGATACTACTTCCTGAATTGTTTTCCATTACCTGTAACAATATACTGCACTAAAATTTTACAAGATCCTATTAAAAAAAAAATCTTGCCCTTCTATTTCCTATAAGAACAGCATGTTGTAGCATACACATTTGCCTTGTGAGCAGTGAGTCTATTGTAAATGGGTGAAAACTGTCTTATTTTGGGGGGTTTAGACTGCCTATTATTAAATAGAAGACTTTCAACAAGAGTTTTCTGGTACAACTAGGTTCTCAACATGATGAATTCCGAATGCAACTATGAATCACTATGATTATCATAAAAATATACGAGCTTTTTAACTCTGAGATTTCATTTCAACATGTATAAGAGTTATTTGCAGTAAAAAATGGTACTAATTAGATTTAATTATATTCCAGCTAAAGGTTTGTTCAAGATCTTGGAGAAATACAGGCCAGAGACTGAGGCAGTCAGGAAAGAGCGTCTAAAGAAGGCTGCTGAAGCTAAGGTAAGCTTTGCTATTGGTAAATACCATCAATACTGTACTCCCGAACAGATCTGTCAAGGTGCACTTTATGTAAACAAGATTTAGGTTATAGTATTAGGCCTCAATATAAAAAGCAGCATGCTTGGTGCCTATCCACCATGCACAAACATGACGGAATCCAGGGTTCTGATATATGTGCAAACATACACATTTAGTCGAAATTTGTAAGATCAGTATCCTTTCCAATATTCCCACAAAATGATGCATAAAACCACTTCAGAATGCCATGAAGACCCCTAACCACCAAGATCTCTGATGCCTGCAATACACCACACACTCGCAACAGTTTACCTGCAATATCTTTAGTAGTCCATATTTGTAGATTGCCAAGAAAGATGAGCCCCCAGCGAAGAGGCCCCTCACCATCCGTGCTGGTACCAACACTGTCACCAAGCTGGTGGAGAAGAAGAAGGCACAGCTGGTCGTCATCGCCCACGATGTCGACCCTATTGAGGTAAGCCATTCAATACTTTATTATTATATGCCCATGACCCTTTTTACCTTATATCAGATGCAGATGTCTCAGCCTGGAAACTTTCCAAAACATATAGCCATTTCCATTCACCGCCAAAATGAGTTGTCTTATGCCGCTCCACTCTTCATCAAAGAATTTAACACTAGTGATGCTCCTCATTTGTTATTCTTATTATTACTATTATAGCAGTGATGTTAGAATTTCTTCACCTGAGGCTTTGAATATATGTTATTCTTAGCTGCATGAAGATGTTTGACTCTGAGCTACAGCTATTAACATAGATTATTTTACTGTAGATTGTATGTGATTTAAATAGGATAGGGCCAGACTTTGCACAGTGAACTGACAATATTGTGTCAATAATTTCTGTCCACTTTTGTTTTATACCCAGACTAAGAGAAATGTTGACCACATGTCGCTAAGAATATTTTGGAAGACAATAAACCATGCCCATTTGCGTAAGATACGCACGTTTCGCACATATACACAAACAACATTTAAATGTTGGCTATTACATGGAGTATACTTGATCTCAGGTTTAAGTTTAACATTGACTATGTTGACTGAACGATATCCTTGTGTTCCAGCTGGTACTATTCCTGCCCGCCCTCTGCCGTAAGATGGGCGTGCCATACTGTATCGTCAAGGGCAAGTCGCGGCTCGGAGCCCTCGTACACCGCAAGACATGCACATGCTTAGCGCTCACACATGTAAGTACACGAGTAGTATTCATTACAAAGGGGAAATGATTTAAACTATTTTTTTTTTTTCATAACTGGTGACAAATCGTCGCCTCTAGCTTTGCTGATTTTGACTGCAATGCACCGCAAATAAGTTGAACAAAATTAGCGGCTCTATACATGCTTAAATCATACAAGTAAACGGCGTCTCAAGCGCATATTTCTACACACTATACAGAAAATCTAAACATTTTCCCTGCGAGGGCAAAGAGTGGGTTTGTATAAATAAATTGTGAATGTATTTTTGTTAAATGTTTCAAAAAGATTTTAGCATGAGATGCGGTCGCCATTTTTGTTCTACTTGTGCGGACACTAGGATGATTTATTAGCTGAAAGTTCAAGGGGAATTTTGTGTTGAGAATCCAAGATGTGCATATATAATGATGATGTATTTGCTATCATACAGCCATGCTGACAAACCCTTCTACCACCAATAGAGTTATCTGAATATGCCATCCGCAATAAAAGTTATCTTTCCCTCCTATACAAACCATTATTGACCCCTATTTTCCCATCAGGTGGAGGCCGGCGACCGCGCCAACTTCTCGAAGGTGGTGGAGGCCATCAAGACTAACTTCAACGAGCGCTACGAGGAGCTGCGCAAGCACTGGGGCGGCGGCGTGCTCGGCAACAAGTCCAACGCGCGCATCGCCAAGCTAGAGAAGGCGAAGGCTAGGGAAATCGCGCAGAAGCAGGGCTGAGCGTAATAAAGATTAAGACCTAAGTTTTTGTTTTATTTTTTTCTGAATATAAACATGTGCTGGAGCTACCTCTCGTATTACATTATGACTATAGTTAAAAAATAATAGTATCTGACCGACTTTAAAGTAGCTTAGCACGTCAAGTGCGAGATTATCTATAACCTAACCGTATACTTCATAGTCTACGTATTTAGTAATTGTATGGAAACAGTTTTATATACTGTCAGCTAGCGGCGCTGTTAAATTTTTACAATGTGTCAATACGTAAACCTAGCTTACGAATAAGCTCGCACTTCGTATTTAGCATCGTGTTGAATTAGCTAGACTTTGTTTGGACCATAGCGCCATCTAGCGACTATGTGATATTAGTTTTACTGATAAGCGTCACCTTGTGATAATGAATAAAATAATGTGCACTGAGTGTGATTACGTAAATACTGAACGTGTATAGATGGCGCTATCCAAATATATGGATTCAATGTATGGATCGCGATTTTGTGAGAGGATTATGCACATGCTTAGCATAAATCGTTATGATTCCAATATTTTAAGTATAATTGATTTATCATACCTAGGTAAATAATTTAGTTCCATGACGTAGGTTTTCACCGATTTCGCAAGGAAACTCATTATGAAAACTCCTAGATGGTTAATAAAAGATAAAAAGTATTATTCTACTTTTCTTCCATTATCTTTATCAAAATTATTTTCTGCCAGTAAAGCTACGTACAGATGGTGCGTTCAGTGTAGCCCAATAGATACGAGAACAATCGGCGGGGGCGGCTGAAGCGCCATTCAAAGCTGAAAGCCCCTTTGAATTTCAACGAAAATGACTCGATAAATGTAGCTTAGGTAGGTATATAAAATTTAAAACGTAAACTAGGTAAGTAGGTACCTTGAAATAAAACTATTTATTTTGGTCATGGGACGACTCCTCCCGTGACCATGGTTGCCACAGATATATGAGAGATGGTTGCTGTAAAGCAACCGAAACGTCGGGAACGTAAAAACATAAAATAAACGCGATAAAATCCGGAATAAAATTGTTTTATTTAAATGTGTAGTATTCACGTAAATATATGAAATCAATAAAAAAACGAAAAAAAACACAAATATACTCCCGTCGTGGTTGACATTGAGAACCTATCCTATTTTTTCGTTGGATAAAAAGGGGGGCCTGATTATGTGGATTAGACGGTAACTTATAATACTTAGATATGAGTATGGATACGCAGTCCTCCCGTGACCATGGTTGCTGTAAAGCAGCCGAAACGTCGGGAACGTAAAAACGAAAAATAAACGCGATAAAATCCTTAAAAATAGTTTTATTTCAATGTGTAGTATTCGCGTAAATATAAGAAATCAATATGGATACGCATCTACAGCTGCTGCACGTACTGTTGTCCCCTGCCCCTGGGGATTAATTTCATAATCATCGTCGTCATTGATATCATCATTTATCATCAGGGCTTCTTTTAATTTTATAACAATTATCAAGAAATACTCGACACTGGCAAAATGCCTTTATTTTGTAGCCGATTGCCAAGGTAAAAAGAAGTATAAATACGTAGTAGGGACCTACAAAATATGTTATATTCGGATTTGTTTTTTTGTAAGTACGATAAGCACTCAGATATTTAAAATGGTACAACTGTTTTACTGATTTATGACGATTTTCATTTGACGGAAACATTTATTCGCGATCAAAGAAACATCATTCACATCTCTTTATACCTACAGGAAATGCCTCGATTCAGAGCCGTTCAGATGAACTCATAAACTTTTGCCTACCTCAGTACCTACTTTTCCCGGCATATTAAACATCCGTTTATAATCATAAACTTGCACGAGTAAAGGAAAATAAAATAAAACACTATAGCTTCTTTTCGAGTCGAGACACAGCAGCTTTTCGAGTTCTCCCATTATGTCTAGTAATCTTTTAGTAAAGTATTCACAGCTTTACTGATAGGGGTAGGGGATTTATTTTATCCTCAACGTATTTATTATCATAAGGGATTATTATATTTTAAATAACGAAGAAACCTGTTACTTGACACTGGCATAAATGACACAATTATGTAGCCAATTGCCCATATAAAAAAAAGAAGAAAAAGAAAGTGCCGTATACATAGATACCAGCCAGTGATCGAATCCTATTTCACAACAGTGACTCTCCGCGTGCATCAGCTTTACTGGTATTTAAACATTTGATCAGTATTTGAATACCTTCAAAACATATAGGTATGGGCCCGAGCCACGCGTAAGTGGCTCAGGAATAATAAAAAAATCTAACGTCCATATGAATTAAGTTACTGGCAGCATAGCAATATTGAAGTATTTGAACCGACCGACGAAGACGTTACTGTCAACATCCCGTTACTAAAAAATTAAAACTTGAGCTCCCCTTTATAGATTTGACGGTCAAAAGCACAACGCAAATTTGGAACCAGAATTTAAAATGTACCTATCACGGAAATTGTGAGCACGACAATGGATGCAACTATCTTTTAATTGCATCCAACTAACAATCAAGAAATGTCGGCGGCAATTATGCTAACATAGCGAGCAGCTTTATTTTATTTTAATGGTTCCGTACTCGCTCCGTTTTCTACGCACGCGCCGAACCATTAGACTTGTAACAGGGACTGTGGACTCTATGGACTGGCGGACGCTCAGCAGTCGCAAAATATCGGGTGAGACGCGCAAGCGTGTTGTTGCCTGTGCCGCACATCAATTAACGCCATCACCATTGCAGAAAAAAAAAGAAAAAACGTCAAAATAAACCCGCCAATAATTTGTTGTAATTTCAAAAATGGAATCCGTTTTGTTTTTAATTGATCAAATTCCAATATGGCTTGACGTTGCAGTGAAGTTGTTGCGATTTGTAAGTGTCGTGTATTGACTTTTCGTGTTTTGTTTTGTGATAACGATGCCGAGTGGGCACAGTGTGATAATGATAACTGTTTATGGGATTGGATTGCTCAACGCGCCGGGATTTATGGTGAGTGGTGTCCAGTTAATTAGTTCAAATGGATCCTAACTATAGACTTACAAATTAAACTAAACTCAGAGATAGACTAGGCTACACAATTAAATATAGAGCTAGCGAAATTAAACCTTCGTAACTACATGCTAAAAATATTACATTAAAATAAATAGCGACAGGACCTTCAGTTTATTTACAGCCCTAAAGACCCTAGAGCCTAGATATATATAGCCTCAAAGATAGGTATAAGTATATTTGGGTTAGTTTTTTAAAGTTATCTTTGTACAGGTTGTAAGAGGCATTGTAACTAACACTTTGGCTAAAGCTTACACTTAATGCCTATAATAAAACTATAGATACTATTTATATCAAAAGTCGGCAATCAAAAATGTTGAAACTTTTGAGCACGCAATGTATCGTAAACCGCGCGATCACAACACAACGCTCCGCGCGATACCCAACTCGAGCGAGTGACGAGCGCGCTCAGACGTATCAAGTTTTAATTTACATTGCAGTTTTAGGTCTTAACTAGTAATTATGTATTTTCTATTTAAAATTTCTTTAAAATAGTTTTCTATGATGACTTCATGCTAATATCAAATTAAGAATACTGTAAAGAAATGCGTATAATTCATAAAAAGATAGACAGAAAATTCCAACTAGGGTTCCCAGAATCATGAGTTGAATGCATGGTATAAGTTTTCCTTGCGAAGCCAGTTACAGCCTGTATAAGGCACTTACAAATGTCATCAAGTATGTTCGTAAAACTAGGAAGGTATCTAGGTAGGTCTATTAAACCTTTTGACATTGACACGCTTTGAGGATTTTACTTAAATAAAAAAATTCAGGTATCGAATCAAACTAGCGTTCAATTGTTGTTTTTTTAATTGTGGTACTTATACTGAATAGGTTTTTTTTCATTCGATCTTGAAACTCTGGCTGAATACAATTAATTGAATTTGGAACAAGATTTACTTATAAAAACACCTATTTATTTTGTTTTTATAAAACCTTCAATTTTTCTTGCAGTTTTAAGTAAGTAGGGTACCTACCCAAATATTAATTGTAAGAAATATAATACCTCCTAGTAGAAGCTAGAGATCTCCTACAATTTTTAATTCCTGTTTTACACCCGTCCTTAGGTGGAATTTCGAAAAATCCTCTTAAGGGACACACAGTCTAGAAAATCGCAATAGGAACAAATGAAAATGAAATACAAAAACACATCATCATCTGCGACGCGGTGTGCAGAGGTACACTGTATTTCATTCACATTGTGTTCGGTCCCAATGTACCTAATAGAGGGGGGGGGGGGCAATAACCTTATACCGGTAGGTTTCACGCTGGTCTATGCCCCAAAACCTCGCACGGCTTTTCAAACACGTGCAAATATCCTCACGACATTTGCCTTCACCCCAATCCGCTGGCCGGTGTAATGAGGATTGTGGTAGTGGTAAGATGCTGATTTTAAGTATTATCATAATATTTATGCAGACATCTTCTTTCCACTCAGGTCTTATTCCTATTTATTACAACGGCTGCTAGCTTCGTACAGTAGGACAGAAAGGTCTCCCGTGAATGCAAATAGTTATCTATTTGTCAACAACCACCCGTCTAAAAGCTGTTGATTGTAGAAGCCCCCACTCTCAGCTGTAGGATTACTTAACGAGCCAATAATAATAAATTCGCGTATATGAGCATTCATGACAGTTTATAGGAATAAATGTGCCCGTGAAATAGATTTGAGATGCGAGAATAAAGCTAATAAAATAACTAGGTAAGTAGTACTTTTAAAGGATGTAGGGCCAAAACGGCCGTTGCTCCCTGCTCTCGTAAGAAAATTTTCGTTCGAACGATCCCGGTAGACTTAAGTATTTCCATGCCAAAATGATCTTTAAGCAGTATTGTCACTGATAGTACATACTCCAAAGTAGGTAACCGCTATTAAACACGTATTTTTGTACGGGTTTCAAGGAAATTCGAAGCTTCCTGGGATGTGGTGAAAATGTCAGAGCCTTAAGGGACAATCTCTGAAGTGAGCCACAGAAGATATGGAATTGATCATTCCAAAATCAGGGATGAGATTGACAGTAATTTGCAAACGCAGTTCAAAAAGTAACTATAATAAGTATATTACTCATGTTTCTAGGAGGACACAATAGAATATTCATTCAAATTCAAGAGTTCCTACGCCTTGGACGTCTATGAATAATTCATTACAAGTTCTTAGAAATACGTGCTACCTAGCAGATTTTTTTGTTTTTGTTAGGGCGCTTTAAAAGTAGGGAAAAATACATTGTTTTTAATTGTATAACAATAAGTAGCATCATGAAAGCATCAGTCTCATGGCAAGAGTAACCTGAGATTTCTTAAGTAGGTATCAAATATGTGATATTATGCGAAATCTCAATAAATCTGCACTCAGTCGAAACAAGTTCAAAGTCGAGAAGAGAACTTCGCGCTTTACACTTAGGCACATGTGTACATGCATAACGTGACAACTACATACCTACTTCATGTTTGTTAATAAGTTGGCATGTTGATGAACTTGGTATATAATGAGCAAGATACATATAGGATATTGATTTCTTATATTTACGCGAATACTGCACATTAAAATAAAACTAATTTTACGGGAATATCCCATCCATACGTAATTTCTAAATACGTAGACTGTTAAGTATACGGTAAGCTTACACTTGTTTCAGAATCAGAATATTTTTTATTCATGTAAACCATTAAGTATAGAACTTATGAATCGTCAAAATAGTGACAAAATGCTAAGCTACAACTTTACCACCCGTTCGGAATGCCGTTCCTATGGAGAAGAACGGGCAAGAAACTCCACGGTTGCTCTTTTTAAAAAAGATGCGCTACATTTTTGAGCAGTACATTGTTATGGGTATGTGATAACCATGTAGGAACGGCAGGCTTTAGGCAGCTGGGCAAAATTTTGATGAGGTTAGAATGTAAACGCAAATTGCTTTGTTTGTCTACATTTGTTGACATTCTACATTAGCAAGGCTGGATGGGACAGCGGTGGTCGGCCGAGGGTGACAGGCCGTAGTGCGTACCTAAGCCACAAATTCGCCGAGATCCACCCGGTAGGCAGGAATTTGTAATATAATCGTAACGTCATATAGAAAACATGCTGTCACTATCATACTTATTTATAAAATCTGTGGTGTGAGAGCGATAGAAGTCGTTGTGCTTGAGGTACAAGCACAATCCTTTTTACGTGCCGTTTCGGTATCCTAGCGTGTTCTATTCCTCTCACACCACGGGGATTTAATAAATAAGTATGAAAGTGACAGCATGTGTTCTCGATGACACGGTATGATTACATTAGTAGGTCCCGCTTAACCAATTGATCTCTGCAATTTCAATTTGTTTAATTGAAAAACTCTTCATGATGCTCACGAGTTTCTCAGAACAAGTCGGCGTTGGCACACTGTCTCAATATTGACATCTGACGTATTATATTAATAATATTGATTTGTTTTCAATTGTCCGCCGGCCATGATGGATTATCAGATAAATTATTCAACGTTAAATGGTTATTTATATAAGTGCTGTTGAAGGATGATTTGGTAACGACATGGAATGGCATACCTAATCGAGAAAATGGCTTTCAAATGCCTATTTCGAGAGATAGTGAATTCGGAAGATAAAGCAAGAATGTTGTGATACTTAACTTACGAATATTATGTCTGAGGTTCTCATAAACTGTTATAGATAAAAAAAAAACGATACTCGGAATGTTTTCATAACTAATATACTCCACTGTTCGTTGATAGCATAATGCTTTTGTGCATGGCATCTATTTGGTATTTTAGCGGAAAAGGGAAGATCTTCAAGCCAGGTGTCGGGATCTTGTATATATGTTACGTGCTCAGAAAACTCTTATAGCGCGATTCAGGATTGTGTTGAGAATTGTCTATTGTTCTGAATGCGTCTGCAACGCCATCTGTGTAGCTTGTGGCGAGGTTGAAGTAGTCGCTACAGTATAGACATCAAAATATTTCTATAAAATAAATTAATAAAAGTATTCCTGTTTTGTAGTGAACGTGGAATCCAAAGTTCATTGCAAGTGTAGTTGGCATGTCTATCGTAATCATAAAAGTATGTAGCCTTCACCGTTGCTAGGCAACGCAGACGGCTAGCTACACTCTTTGATCTAACCCTAATGATATTACGCGTCTCGTTCACACAAAGAGCTTTTTCTCGTTAGCTTCATGTAACTTGCACTACACCCGTGCTTATACTATAGTAGATAGAAATTTTGTAACATTAAATTGATGGAGTTTTCCATAACCCCACCATTGTGTGTTGGTAACACATTTGTTTATATAAATCTGTTTGGTTTGTACATACCTAAACTTATCATCTTATCATCACATCAGATTTCGATTGGTGTCTAATATTCTTTAACATACTACCAGCTGTTAGCTGGCACTCGTTGAGAACTATAAACACCATCTAAAAGCCGAAGCGACAATCTATACTAATATTATAAATGTGAAAGTTTGGATGGATGGATGGGTGTTTGTTACTCTTTCATGCCAGAACGGCTGAACGGATCTGGATGAAATTTGGCACAGATATAGATTATAGTCTGGAATAGCATATAGGCTACTTTTAATCCCGGTAAAATGTATGGTTCCCGTGGGATAAAGGACATACTTTTTAATCGCGGGTAACACCGCGGGGCGCAGCTAGTAATATTATGAATGTGAAAGTTTGGATGGATGGATGGATGTTTGTTACTCAATCACGCCAGAACGGCTGAACGGATCTGGATTAAATTTGGCACAGAGTTAGATTATAGTCTGGAATAGCACATAGGCTACTTTTATCCCGGTAAAATGTATGGTTCCCGTGGGATAGATTTGTTTTAATTTTTCATACTTTTTAATCGCGGGTAACACCGCAGGGCGCAGCTAGTTCAAAATAAATTGGAATGCATTTTATTTTTGGTGATATCGCGATGATTTAGTAAGTTATATGACTTTGGTGCTTATAAATGTGTTAAGAAGATATCTGCAGTTGTTATCATTTTCATTTTTTGGCACAATTTGATCTAAATATTAAAATTTCTGGCAGCACCTAGACATTATGCATTTCTCGATGAAAAAGAAAACGATTGTTTACCTTATACATTCTTTTACGGACGTCTTAAAACTATTTTATAGTTGTTGTACAATAAATTTCGCGCAGTTTGAATGGCGGGAGATGAATGGAGAGGAATCGGAGCGGTGTTTCTTCTATGAATCTATTTACACTAAAAAGTTATGTTGGCGACTACAGAATAATTGCTAAGCCAATAGTAATAACCTTAAAAACAAATGATTCCCAAAACAAATAAAATCAAAGTCAAGCTTTAAGTAGTATATTACTTTCAAAATACTTTTCTTCTTGAATGGAATCAGAATAATTTTATGTTTACCATAAGAAACAGTACTTATTAATCGTCAAAATATGTAGTTACAAAATGCTAAGCTACAACTCTACCACCCGTTCGGGATGCCGTTCCTATGGAGACGAACAGGCAAGAAACTCATGGTTGCTCTTTTTAAAAAGATCTTTTACATTTTTAATAATTCTTGAAACATCTATGGGAGATATACTTGACATATATACAGTACTGCGAATACAATTTAGGAATGAGTTTTGGCGGGAAGTTGAACCGTGAAGTAGTCAATTATACTTTATTTTCCAAAAAATGTGTTTCCTTGCTAAATAATGTGTAATATTAGTGGGATATTAACCATTGTGTGTTCATAAACATGCACGAGTGAAGGAAATTGAAATAAAATAGTAGGTATAACTTGACTTTTCAAGTTTACCCAAGATGTCCGGTAAATTTTCAGTAAAGCATCCACAGCTTTACATATAGGGGGTATGGGATTAATTTCATTATCATCCTCGTCATTAACATTATCATCAGGGATACATATATTTCAATAACAATTATCAAGAATTACTCGAAACTGGCAAAAATGGCACTATTTTGTAGCAGATTTTTTAGGTTAGCGCCTAAAAAAAAAAGAAGAAAATTTAGGAGGACCCTTTCATTGCATCGAATACTATAAGGTATATCTATATTATAGACCTTATAGTAACACCTATAAAAGACAATGTGTGTAGTCATGGAAACACGGTTTGTTTGATTCAGCATGTTTAATGGCAGTGTTATGTTTTTCCGCATTCAAATCGTAATTCACCGCGGAGTGAATGGCACATGCTACGGCGTGTTTAAGATCATCTGACACAGAACGTGGGTACCTACCTCTCATATATCTGTGGTACCTACTATTGTAGTAGTATATTGTAATAAATACAATGAACAATGTACGAGACACAATTTAATTTATGTAACATTTCAACTGTTTTCTGAGGTTGATATTGTCATTGAAGAAGCTCTTGTATCTCAGTTGGTGGAAAGCCTGATTTGGATACGAGGGTCGCAGACTCACTCCCCTTACCTCTGGGGTTTCTGGACTTCATGTGCGAATCTAATTTTCAACACATATCGTGCCTCGGAAAGCACGTTAAGCCATCCTGCGCCTGTACGTCGAGAGTACGGCGAGATTATTCGTAAGCTAACCGTATACTTTATAGTATACCGTATTTTGACATTTTTTATGGAGAATTGCAAGTTTTAAATACCGTCCGCTAGAGGCTCTTGTCAATGCTCCATACAAAATGTCTACGGTACGGTACAGTTGACTATAAAGTATACAGTTAGCTCGCACTTGACGTGCTGATCTCTCTCTGGTCGTGTCGGATAGCTGTCCTATCTATGTGAGTGAGGGAAGAGAGAGTGCATTTATGTGCTAGCCCACACACTTGTGCATATACGTACATGCACGTCCATTTAATATCTCCTGCGTATGTGACAAGTCTTCGTTGAGCTTGGCCGCCGTGACCAAAATTCGGTCACGAGAACTATGTCTATTATCATTATATATAATCATATTATGTTAGTAATACGAAGTAGATTATGAATGGTAATATAATAAAGACATAATTCCATCTGTGGTCATTGATCATCCACAATGATATAAAAAGTAAGTGTCTCTCTAACTTTTTCGCGACTAAACGGCTGCATTGATCTTGATGCAGTAAAATTAGTATCTTGATGAAGAAAAATGTCTATCTTGATGCAGTAAAATTAGTATCTTGATGAAGAAAAATGTGTATCTTGATGCAGTAAAATTAGTATCTTGATGAAGAAAAATGTGTAATTTGATGCAGTAAAATTAGTATCTTGATGAAGAAAAATGTGTATCTTGATGCAGTAAAATTAGTATCTTGATGAAGAAAAATGTGTAATTTGATGCAGTAAAATTAGTATCTTGATGAAGCAAAATTTGTATCTTGATGAAGTAAAATTTGCATCTTGAAGTAAAATATATCACCTATACTGCGTACCACAATATATTGCGTTTCACATCCATATGCTTCCCGCTTTTGGCTCGAAAATATAATCCAATTAGGGGGCTCGACGCGAAATTCCTAGTTTCATTTAGTCTGCCCTGAAGCCGCACGGGGCTATTAACATGGCAATCCTATTAACGTATTAGGTAGTTGGGAGATATACCAATCAATGACGATGGTCGTCTGACATCGAGTAACGTGACCTTTTAAAAATAATTTGTTGGCCTTTATAATGCCAGCTTGTGTGGGAATGAAGATTGTAGGTAGGTCATAAGCGTCGGCATGTAGGTGCTAGGTATTTGATGATAATAGCCGACTACAAAATAAGTTATCGCTACCTATTGGTTGTTTGGTCGGAAATAGGTAATATTGATGATGCTCCTTCTATGGTAGCATGAAGGTATGAATCCGGCTATCGTATTTGGCTCAACAGCCAAACAAAAACTTTCATATTTATATTATGACTTCATTAAATGGCTGTTATAAAAATATACTATGATTTTATACTAATATTTGATATAGTTTATATGTCGTTTGAACTACAATTAACCATATTATACCTGCATAGTTCACCGGAGAATATAACTGCCTGCACACTTAAGTAAATAGTGGCTTTAACAAATAGAGATAGGGCCATACTAATCCGTAGAGCTACATCAAAGAATTGCTACGCCAAAATAACATAAGATGGGTCAGAACATACCTATTTGATATGCACTTGTCGCAGCCAAATTGTGGAATACGCTTTTTATAGGGTCTTTTTTATAAGGTTAACATAACCATCTTAATTATAATTTCTTCTCAACAATACTATTTGCTGTATCATTTAAACAGATGTCCCCTTACCGTGGGAGCCCCCAGCTGCAAAGAATCGATGCCCCGATTCCGATCGGCCAGTGTTCCTATCTCTAATATATCTGTGGTTCCTATGGTAATTAACTTAAGTAACCGCCTACTGGAATGTAGGACGGCTTTGTTAAATAAAATTAACGTTTCTGTTCGTGTCATAGGAGTCATTTGTCCTTGTGTAGGCGTTTAGGTTATCCTACGATATAACCTACCATATCTAGGTATATATACATAAACACAAACCTCTATGTTTGTTTTGAACAATTGTACCCGCAGTTTTGTACGCTTGTACCTACATTATCTTTTGGACTATCCCGAATGCCCTTCTTATTGATGCGATTAAAAAAATTGTTATAGGTACTGACTCAACTTTTTCAAACTTTTGAATATTTGAGAAACACTTAATACTATTTGGGATTTTTTTTCAATCTTTACTTTGTTTAAACTATAGAGCATTAAAGATATCCCAACCATATATATATATGTATAAACAAACGGGGGAAGAGGAACCCACCACTGACTCTCGGCTTGTTGGCTTGTGGCTTGTTGCTGTTGGTCAGTGGTGGGTTCCTCTTCCCCCATTTGATTAACAATGGATTTCCGCCAAGTATCGGCTAGTTCTATCAATCTCCAATATTCATTAACTCAATATTTTATTCTGCTTTCATTTCTGAAACCATATTTTTTGCACTATGGATGCGTTTAGCTCTGTATACTTTCTATATACGCGTCGGGTCGTCTAGACAGGATATTTTATTTCATATGTATGGAGAAGGAACTCATTATTTCGTTATGTATTTTTTCATGAACATAAAACTTCAGCGTGGGGTGGCAAGTGCTTAGATGTTTCACTTCGGATTTTCAGCGCGAATATAATCAAGTATGAACTATTAAAACATACAGTTTAAAATCACTTACGACTGAAGTACCTCATTGCGACCAATTACAACACATAAATGGAAATTAGCCCAAAACGCCCCCCAGCCCCCCCCCCCTCCCCCCTATCGAAATCTCTTTTACAAGCTCCTGCGACATATCTATGATCTAGATCTGCGCAACATCCCACGGTACGTTCAAAAACACATCCGCTGTACTATATACTTAATGTTATTTCAGAATGAGATGAATGAATCAGCCATTCATTGTCGGGATGACAGGAATAGCCGGTGTTTAGCCAATGAACGCATTTAGGTTACAACCGTCGACGGAAGCTGGCTTAAAATGATAGGAATCCAAATTCATTGATGGTTTTGATACATTTACAACGGTCTTGCAGAGGACTTTTCTACAATATTTTTTTATCCACAGTAATACTAATTACTAGTAGGTAGTCCCGTTACCAGGCTAAGTTAGGAATTAATTGGCTCAAGTTAGCTCAAGGCTAGGGTGGGGATCGAACCCCCTCTTAGTTACGAGGATTAAGGATGGCAGCTTTAACCATAAGGCTATTGACGCTTCTAATTGATGTTTGATCTGTATTTAAAACTTTCAAGATACTGTACAAGTCGTGTTACGTGTACCAAGTTGTTATAAGAATGACTAATATTTTAGTGGGAAGTATCATTGTTGTACTTTTAAAAAACTCATCAAGTCGATAAGCGTACACAAGTTCGTACAAGATGAAATTATTATTTTGTATTTAAGCGGAAAAGGGAAGATCTTCCAGCCAGGCGGGTATGCATGACGGGGCGGCCGCTATGCCCCTATGGTTATTGTTGGGATCTTGTATATATGTTACGTGCTCCGAAAACTCTTATAGCGCGATTCAGGATTGTGTTGAGAATTGTCTATTGTTCTGAATGCGTCTGCAGCGCCCTCTGTGTAGCTTGTGGCGAGGTTGAAGTGGTCGCTACAGTATCAATAGGAAAAAACTAGAGAGAGGATTTTTAAAATAATTTGGAAAAGGGGCCTCTTGCCCAAAAATGTGAAGGTATGAAGTATGCCCCGGCCAGGAGCAGTGAAGCGCTGAATATTTAAATGAATCAAGCCACGCCAAGATGGCAGCCGCAGGATAAACCTATTTGCGAAAACTCACTTATCGGAGCTCCAGTGATTAATGAACGTTTATACATCAAACGGCTTAGTATTTTTAGACTTGCAAACTTTAGCCGCAATTTTTGAATCGAAATTTACATAAGCGGCCAAAATCGCCTTCATTATTATGTAAATCGTAGATTGTTGGATGAAATAAACCTGTAATATTATCTAGCCCGATTAGCCCACAGTCGTCCACTGCTGGGCATAGGCCTCCCTCAACGACTTCCTCACATCACGGTCCTCCGCCACTCAGATCCGCAGCTTCCTGCGACGCGTGTGATGTCGTCGGTCCACCTTGATCGTACTTTTTCTAGCTCATGGATGCCATTCTAGAACCAATTTTATAAAATCCGTAAATAAATAAATAGTGGTCGCCCCGCCAGGCATACCACACGCCTGGCTGGAAGATCTTCCCTTTTCCGCTTAAGTTTGAAAATAGTATACCTATTAATATTATAAAAACCATATTAGTAGAACGCGAGTTGCACATATCAGTAGATGGGCGACCGATCGATGTTTACGTGTAGAGTTGAATATTAGCTCGTAATTTTTAAACAGCCCCAGACAAGCGCAAACGCAAAAATGCCCGTTATTAATTAACGATAATATTTACAGTATACACCCACCTGACTGTTAGTATGGGGTCGAGTCACCTTCGTCCGTAGGAGAATTAAGTGCCCTCGAGATACCCTACACGTGACCCTGGGTGGTGCCAACCAGGTGACAACTCTACTGGTGGTAGGCTTCGGCCGTGGTTAGTCACCACCCACTGAACAAAGCCATGTCGCCAAGCGGCCTAGCCGTGTTCCGGCATGATGTTCGGTGTTACCATTCATGGATGGCGGGTCAGATCAGTTGCATTGCATGTGCCTAGTGACTGTAGCGTCTCGATCTACTGCCGCCTTCCTACCTAGGCAAGTATGCTCCATCGTAGATCTCATCGTCACTTACCATCAGGTGAGATCGAGATCAAATACTTGCCTATAATGTATAAAAAAAAAATAAAAAAAATGGGAGTGTGTTAAAATATTTAACAAAACAAACATAATTGTTTAATGATTTACGTGACGGTTGCCTTTTTACGGCGCGGCGGCGAAAGTCAATATTTTATCGGAAGATTTATATTGTTTCCTTAATATGTTATAAATCCTCTGCCACGGTGGTCTAATAGCCTTCGGATCATCGAAGTTCGACTACCGATTTGAGGTTTGACTCGAGTGGAGCTGTGTTATTTGAATTGATTGTTAAATAAACAATGAGTCTTTAATTTTTTTAACCGACTTCACATTCGTTAAATATTTGATTTAGTTAGACAAGGTAGATTTCAAGATTAGATTATTTTTTGCTTTTAGTTTCTTGAAGACGGTTGTTATTTTGTTAAAAAGTTTTTTATTTGTCATCAATAGACATATCACATGAAAGGTGAAACAAAATAGTGTAAAATATTTTAACCGATGATTCAGTAAGTTGTAAGGATCACGTTGATGTATAAAATAATTGTGTAAATGATGTTTGATTTTTCTGAAGCGAGGCGAACCAGTAGCGTTTGGCCGTGCGCTCAGTGTAGGTGTCATTTTTAAATGTCTTATCATTTTAAATATTTGTTTGTGAATGTTATCTTTATAATCTACTGTTGGCCCTGTTAACATATTTTACACTATTATTGTAACACCTCATAAAGGTATAAGTTCTATAACAATTTGTTTATGTTGTTAATATATACAATTGAATCGGAACATGAAAAGATAATCCATATTAGGGTCTAACTCTAAAGAAATAACATCGTTATTTGTGTTCCCCAATCGATACTCCCGAAGCGAAACGCAAGGGGAACCGTGGGTTGTTCACGAATTTTGATTAATCGTTGTCGTAACAAAACTGAATCTAATTCATCTGTGCCGTGTCACCCCAGGGTGTATTTGGTTTTCTTTGGGCCCGATATTGGTGAAATAGCTGGGGTGGCAATATATCCAGAAACCGTGACGAATTAGCTTTACAGCTTTGTTTACAAATTGTACGTTAAGTTAAAGAAGAAGAGAAGTGGGTAAACATTGTTTACCTACTTCTCTTCCACTTCTTTCTTTACGAAATGAGATGTGATGAAATAAAACCGATATGAATATGGCTTCACCCACAACTTATTTTGCCAATGTCAAGTAATTAATAGCAATAACACATTCAATAAATACACATTATAAATAAAATAATGGACGTGACATGCAGATATGAAAATGGCGTGTCTGTTTATCTACTTAATAAAATTCTAGCACTGACTGACTGACAGACAACGCACGTGGACCTGGAAGAATGAAATTTTGCACAGGAGTTTCTTATGAGACGTAGGTGAGAACTAAGAAGGGATTTATGAAAATTCGATCTCTAAGAGGGTCAAATGGGGAGGGGGGTCAAACTTAGTATGTACAATTTTATTCAATGGGTCGATTAACTCTAAACTGTGTGAAAAGTTTCTTTATAATAATTAATTAAATAGGGCTTTCGTAATAGGGTCCTAAAATTGTATGGAAAAAAAGTGCTAATGTCTTCAAATTTGTTAAAAATATTCTTGAACATAAATAATTGGACATCTTTTTTTCAGTTTTTTTTTAAACATTCTTTTTTGATGAGATGTAAAATCACGTCTTTAAAATGTCAAATCGCTTTTTTAATCTTTACGAGATCATGCAGTTTATGAGTGACACTGTAATCAGGCGCAGATAGATTAGACCACAACGCGTGCCCTAAATGTTCTGATTGATTAGATGTGCAAATTAGATGTCCTATTACACGAGCTACTAGTCTACTTAGTTACTACTACCTACTCTCATTCCTGACAAATAGATCTGGGGATTTGATTGTTGGGTAGAATAAAATATACGGTGTCCCCGCAGACGGATTAATCTCACCGGTCTACCTACTCTGATTCGCAGACGTAAACAGTTTGGTTGATTTTATTTTGGCATGTTTACCTTTGTGAATCAGTAGGTGAAGTGCGAGATTATACGTAAGATAACTGTGTACTGCATAGTTTACGTATTGTAGACACATTGTGTGGAGAATTGAATGTTTTAAATACTGTCCGCTAGAGGCGCTATTCAATTTCACATTCATACTATGTGCCCTGACGCACGGAGACGATCTAAACATAACATGCAAGAACAATAATATTTATTATTTCGGAAAATAATCTTAAATAGTGAGAACTTTCGCGCTTCTAACTTGAGGGTACTTACGAATCGCGCGTGACGCAACATAATGGCCTTTAGGTATTCCCGAAAGACATACCATAGAAAAATCCGCTTCACAAAGTCGACTCTATCTATACAAATATTTGCCCACATTCCCGTTGTCTCAAATACGTAATACCACATCGCGAAAGAAACCTTATTTTAACATTTTGAAGTTGAGTTTCGTTTGTGAATAAATACGTGAATGTAGGTTTGGGAGGGTGGATATACCTAGGCAGCTCCCCGCGGAAGACGTTCGGCAAATATTATTTGTCGGAATGCTATGTTTCTTTGTTCGACAAATATTATGTCATAAGGAGAATATTATAGGTAGCCATATGAAAGGGTGGAAGAGTCGTGACCTCCAGTCATGACCCCCCCCCCCCCCCTGGGCAAGGCAGCATTCCGCAGTCATGTTCGTATATACTTTCAGGATGCTCTAGCTAGAGCATGGCATAGATCGTGTCACAAAAACCATTTGTGTCTGTATACAAGATGTAAGAAAAATTGTGTAAAATATTTTTAAGTGGCTAACAAGTAGGTCATAACGATCTTATTTCTGTCTTAAATATATGTTAAAGAGTGTGACAGTGTTGTGTTTTGAGTTTGGAGCTTGGACAAATTTGGATCTGTAACAACATATTGAAAGATCCAAAGTCAATATGCAATTGTATCAATACAGTACAGATTACCCGTGACTTTAGTTTTATTACCATCTCTCCGAGAATCCCTTTTATAAACAGAACAAAAATACTACTAATGTTGATTTTTGATTAAAATGTGTCCGGCGGAGTTTGAGATAAGAATAAGAATAAGAATTGTTTATTTCAATTAACATTTACAACACAAAGTTTTAAGTTTTTTACACATAAAACTTGTAAGTTCCCCTGATAATGATAATGATGATGTTGGTGAAATGAATCCCATACCGCTATCAGTAAAGCTGTGGATACTGCCAAAAATATACCACACATCTTGAGAGAACTTAAAAAGTCAAGTTACACAATATTATTTCAATTTCCTTCACTCGTGCACGTTTATGAACACACAATGGTTAATATCCCACGAATATTGCACATTATTTATCAAAGAAACATATTTTTTTTGGAAGATGGAACTAAATTTACATCTTCACGGTTCAACCGAAACGACCTTCATACTCTAAACTTCATAAACTACCTATTAATGCTACTCAAATCGTAGAACCTGAATCTGATGTGATCTATATCGCACATATGTACCAACTAATGTTCCAATTATCGGTCGTATTAATAGTGCAAGGTAGCGGTGCTCAGCTAAATGGGTCAGCTATCAGCATTAAAATCTGTCCGGATAAGTAGCACTTATGACATAGGTACCTACTGTGAAAGAATTTTTAAAATATGTTTCTTGATTTCAAACATATTTGGTAAAAGCAAGTGCCCAATTGTGAGAGTGGGACCGTGCTCTATGCCTGTCTCTCCCGTGCTCACTTAGGCGGTGACGTCACGAGGCACTGCTGCCGGTGGCGTTATTGGCACTGCAACGTAGGCACTGCAGGTAACCATGCGTTAGCTTTTTTTATTCGATATTTTTATAATGTCGCTATTTCTTATTTTTGTAGAGTGATTTCAAGATTAATTTTACTGTTAGTTATCATCGTAACACATAATATTGTGTGTAATTGTATAAAGTAATGTTAGTTACACCATTTATAACTCAAGAACAAGGGGAAAATTCACTAAAAATAATAATAAAGATAATTCATTTTCTCATACATTAGATTCTGAAGCATCGCGAAGTTCGCCGGGACAGCTAGTTAATTATAAACTCTGACAGTGAACTCGTGGTTGATTTTTCTCTGAGAAAGCGAGAGCATCGTTTCACCGCGCACTTAGTGTTATTTTTAAAATTTCAAATAATTTGATACTTTTTTTCGGGAATGTGACCTTTATAGCCTGTGATCTATATAGAATGTGAAATTTTTACACTATAATTGTTAAACTCAATATTTTTTTTTATAACACAAAGATGTATTAGTTACACTATTTATAACTCCAGAACGTGTGGGCCGATTTTTAAGATCTTAGATTTTTAGAATATTTCCTGTTAATGATATAATTATAAATAATAATATAATAACTATTAAAACATGGTAAAAATTACTAAATAATAATAGTTAAGATGATTACTTTTCTCATACATTTCATTCTGAGGCGGTACAAAGTTCGCCGAGATAGCTAGTATTACCTAAATATCACTTCTGGATCGCGATTCTTGATACGGATTGACTGTGTGAACGACCCCTATAATTGAAAACGTATATCCCGATTATCGCATAAAGAGATTAAACATTAATTGAATTAATCCCGATAGACAAGACGCTGATGGAATTAGCTGTCTGATAAGGATTTACAGAGATAAGAAATTTCAAAGTTACGCGTACGATAATATTATCTACTAGGGATGCGCCGAATATTCGGCAATTATTCGGTATTCGGCAAGAGTTTATATGTTTGGTATTCGGCTGATGTGCCGAACATTAACCAAACTTTTATAAAAAAAAATGTTTAACCAACATTTATTAAGGTGGAAGCTCAGGGTCAGGGCGCGAAATTCAAAATGTCAATGGTTTTTATTTTTTTACGAAAAATTTGGACATCCTTACGATGTAATTTAGTGTTTTGCGATATAAGCATTTTGCATTGGATGTCTCGATGTATTAAGTTTGCTTAAAAAAATACTGAAAGCGATACAACACCATTAAGTTAGTAAAAGTAGCGGTTTTTACAAACCTTATGGTATTGTATCGGATTAGGTTCTTTTTTAAGCACACTTAATACATCGAGACATCCAATGCAGAATGCTAATATCGCAAAACACTAAATTACATCGTAAAGATGTCCAAATTTTTCGTAAAAAAATAAAAACCATTGACATTTTGAATTTCGCGCCCTGACCCTGAGCTTCCCCCTTAAAGCCAGTACGTAGTACGCAAGTATTTATTATTAAAACCCAAAAATGATAGTCTTAGAACTGGGAGTATCGTATATGTTATCAAATTATGTTATATCGTTTATGTTATCAATTTAAATTATCAAATTGAATGATAAAACACTCAACCCTCCTTCTAGCGCAATCGGGTAAAAATATAGTAAATGACATTTAAAACAGACAAAATTAATCTGTGGCTTTTCTGGAACTAAAAAAAACATCTATTTAGTTGGCTACAGACAGCGTTAAAGCACAGCATGGAAACCGAGCGTAAATTAAACCTAACCGAATAATTCGCCCGAATAGTCGGTTCGGGTGCTGAACCGAATAATGTTCGGTATTCGGTTCGGTTCAAGAATCTATGTTCGGCGCATCTCTACTACCCACCTACCTGTACGTATAGAAAAACACATCAAAGGAAGTAAAGTAGTCGACTATACCTAATATGTCTCCATAAAATGTTATCTCTGTGGTACTGAGGGCACGTTTTTTAGTCCCAGTGGCCTTGTCAGATTTGTTGTCTCGCTCTATTTGTGCAAAATACCCAGTGCACCTTATTACTATACTCTTACCAAATCTCGATCGATACCTATGCATTTTTCTACAATTAATTTACACTTTCACCACTATATTTACAAAACCGTTTCGTTTATTTACAATGGTATTCTTAAAATTTCATTGTAAATTTATTACAGCTTCTGTAAATTTGGAGGTCAGCCTATTCTGTCACCATTACGCTGAAAATGTCGTCTATACTCCGAATCCGAACCAGATTTTATTTACAAGGAAACCTGTCTGTGCTGAACCCTGACGTATGATGACGTCACGTGTGGGCGGCAGGCGCCAGGGCAAAGCGTAGCGTTACACGGCTCGTTAGTCTAGCAGTTCAAACTAAAATATCAAATGAATACCGAGCATCCAATAGAAGCTACGAATGCGATAAATCATGTCTTCATTTAGACTAATTTTGTTTTAGTGTATGTTGTAGTTTATAAGTTAAAATACGAGAGATATGGCCATTAAAAAGTATAATAAAACAAAAAAAAGGGTTATTTCATTAAGCCGGATTGTGAGCCATATTGGCTAGTGTCATATACTATTCTAATGCCTTCAAAAACAATAAAAGTTAGTGATATGTAGGCTCATGATGATTGAGGTACTTATAAACGAATCGGGGAAATATTAAAAAAAATACGTTTACTATGATTTGTAGAAAATGTTTGAATATTTTGTCACTGAACGTGCATACCTTTAGGCCCGGTGTACTATATTACAGTTTATCGCGTAGCTATCTTTAGATCGTCTCCCTAACCGCTTACTTTGTGCAAACGGGTTTATATTTACACTCCGCGACGCACCCTCGCGGCGTTTTAGTGAAATATTATCGCGTTCAGTGGAAGCGCAGCGTTAGTTCACCGTCATAACTTTTATAATGGCTATCTTGATGTGTAGAAATGCTAACAGCGTTTATTACTAATTGAAACTATACCGGCTAGTAACTGGGTGTTTTTTTTTTAATAACTAGGGTGGGGTATGTGGCATTGACCGCGGTAATACTCAATTATTTCCTTTGGGAATTTCAATGTGGTTTAAAAAAAAAAAAAAGTAACACGCGAAGTGTTGATGATTTTAATTTTGTACATTATATAAAACTAGATGCGCCCCGCGGTGTTACCCGCGATTAAAAATTATGTCCTTTTTATCGGGAAAAAAGTAGCCTATGTGCTATTCCAGACTATAATCTATCTCTATGCCAAGTTTCATCGAGATCCGTTCAGCCGTTTTGGCGTGATGGAGTAACAAACATTCATACAGCCAAACTTTCACATTTATAATATATATATTTTTTTTGTGTCCCTTTGATCTTTGTCAAAGGGATTTGTAGGTCGTTTTGGGTTCTACATTTGGCTTATGTTGGTGCAAATGGCTTAATATGATGGTGCTTAATGTTTTTGTCCCTCTGCTAGTGGATACAGAGGGATTTAGTTTTTGTCGCTAGGATTTTAAGTGTTATTGATTCTCTTTAAGTTGCTTATGATGGATTTAACAAAATTATTGAATGATTTAATGGTAGCGTTGTTGGTGATGAGTTCTTGTAGATTATACGGTTCAATGTTTTTTAAAGCGCATGTACCTTCGTGAATCATACGGGCACTTGTGAAGATACAGCAGTTTTTTAAGATATGGTCGTTATCCTGTATGGTGGTGTTATCGCAGGGTCGTGTGTTGTCATTTGTGATTTTGAAGCGGTTGAGGTTGGATTTATGGTAGGCGTGGCCGGTAAGAATTTGAGTGAGTTCGAAACTGGTTTGGAAGTAGGTGCGAAATTCTGCGATTTCTGCTATTGTGGTAAACCATATTTTCGTTGTTGATCCTTGTGGGCATCTATACTAATATTATAAATGTGAAAGTTTGGATGGATGGATAGATGGATGGATGTTTGTTACTCTTTCACGCTCGAACGGCTGAACGGATCTGGATTAAATTTAGTACAGAGATAGATTATAGTTTGGAATAGCACATAGGCTACTTTTTGTCCCGGTAAAATGTATGGTTCCCGTGGGATAGATGTTTTAATTTTTCATACTTTTTATCGCGGGTAACACCGCCGGGCGCAGCTAGTTTATAATATTAGTGTGATTGGAATTGAGTGATGCATCCACTACCTTTAAGTAAATAGGCTACAACGGGTGCATTCACATTCAAATCAATGGCCATAAATATTATAAAGAGCGGGGCTATAAGTACTCCATATCAAACCTCTTCTGTGCCCACCCTCAGTGCGATAAACAGAAAAATACGAACTGCAATAGACAAGCGGATACAATTTATTGTGATATGAAACAAATCTCATTTTTACTTAAATCACACTAATATTATAAATGTGAAAGTTTGCATGGATGGATGTTTGTTACTCAATCACGCCCGAACGGCTGAACGAAACTGGATGAAATTTGTCACAGAGATAGATTATAGTCTGGAATAGCACATAGGCTACTTTTTATCCCGGTAAAAAAGACATACTTTTTAAACGCGGGTAACACCGCGGGGCGCAGCTAGTGCTTTTATAATTTTTGATCCCAATGAGAAAGAAAAATAAATGTTTTTTTTTAAATAATATCGTTAGAGAAAAAAAGCTATGCACACTTTTGTGACAGCATTTACTTTCTCGATGGCGTTATGATGTTAAAAGTTCCTACTATATACACACACACTAGTTGTCAGATATCTTTACAAGATAATTAAATATGTTTAGTGAAGCTTATCGCTCGCTGCAATATTTAATCCATTTATAAATACACGTTAACCCTCCACTGACCAGGGCCAGGGTTGAGTCTAATAGTAATTACATAATGTGTCACAAGTTGCATGTAGTTTTGCCCCACTGACCGAAGATTATACTAGTACCTATATACCTAGTTGCATATGTTAAAATAGCTTAAGTAAAACGAAGGAAACGTCGGGAACGTAAAAACAAAAAATAAACGCGATAGAATCCATAAAATAGTTTTATTTCAGCTTAAGTAAATAAATATATTGCAGTGATAGCTAAGTTTGTAGAACGCTTGCCTCGGTAACGAGGATCGCAAGTTCAAACCCCGGCTCGCACCTCTGGGATTTCTGGATTTCATGTGCGAATCTCATTTTCAACCACGATTATCACTAGCTATATGGTGAAGGAAAACATCGTGAGGAAATCTGCATGTCTGAGAGAATATTTAAATAGGGCTGGTATTATATAAATACATTTCAAGAATTGAAATAAAACTTATTTTATGGGGTTTATTTTATGCCTTTTAGTCATCCCGTGACCATGGTAGCTGTAAAGCAGCCGAATCGTCGTCGGGAACGTAAAAACATAAAATAAACGCGATACAATCTGTAAAATAAGTTTTATATCAATGTGTAGTATTCGCGTAAATATAACAAATCAATACATATAAACAATATTAATCTAACATCAGCCCCAGAATCCGGAACCGATCGCTTCTACCGGCTCTCATGCCGCTTTGAATCGATCAATACCTACATACTGGCGAAAGTTTTTTTATTTGATCAATAAAACAACGCATCGCCATAAAACAAACACACTAATGAGATTTTCTCTGAATATATTTTGGGAATAACAAATAGTGGTGGGGAGTGTCCCCCTAATATTACCAAAAGGCTCGCCCACCATTGAGCCCATTGGTGAAATCTGGTGGACTTTAGTGTATCTCTTGCGGCCTTTTCAAATTACAGGCCTGTTGGTGTTAATTATAACGAATTAGCGCAGTACGTAGTGACCCTGCTTTCTGTGCCGAGGGTCCCGGGTTCGAATCCTGAGTGTTTGTTGTGGGCTGAAGGTTTGTACCCGAGTCATGGATGTTTAATATCTATAAAGTATTTTATACTGAGTTCGCCCTAAGTCCATTGTGCGGTACCCATAATACAAGCGTGGCTTAGTGTGGGACCGTGGTGTGTTCGTTTGGGGATGTTATTATTATTATGTCTTTCACCACACGGGCTATACCCGGACCTTTGGAAGGCTTGCACGGGGACCTGGAACCAACATGTAGAGGCCCGTTTTGAGAATTTTATTGTTATGTTAGCCACTTGCTGGTGGTCAACAGAAAAAATGAACTGAACATTTTATTTATTATTATAATTAGCAATTACTTTATAAACATATTTAACTTTGATGGACACTACGTCGTTTAATCATCCAGCACTAATACGTTTCAAGTGTTACTAACTTGGAAACATGTAATAGTTTGGCAATAGAGCATTCACTGTTCCCCGCTAGGGGGCGCGGGCGTGCTCACGTCCAGGCAATTTTCGCCGTATCTCAGAATTTACAGGACGCTTGGAACTCGTGTTGGGAACATTAATTTTGGAACCTTTCCGAGGGTGTGTCAGGAAAGAATAAACTTGTTGGCCTAGTTGAATAAACTAGTTTAGTAAATTAACAAGAGGGAATGAGATAACATTTTGTAAAGTAATATACTAACATACTTTTTTAAAAGAGGTAGGTAGCAAATAAACCGCTCCAATCCAGCCTCTATTCGCCGAAAGACGTCCACTGCTGGATATAGGCCTACCCCAATAATTTCCACACATCACGGTCCTTCGCCACTCATATCCACCGGCTTCCTGCTACGCGTGTGATATCATCGGTCCACATTGAGGGGGGCCGCCGTACACTAAGTCTTCCTGTTCGTGGTCGCCATTCTAAAATCTTTGTGCCCCAATGGCCATCGGTTCTGCGAGCTATGTGCCGCCCACTGCCACTTCAACTTTGAAATTCTTTGAGCTATGTCGGCTACGGATCTCCTCATTTCTGATTCTATCGCATAGTGAAACCCCGAGCATTGCTCCCTCAATTGCACGTTGAGCGACCTTGACTTTTCATGAGGCCCCAATCCAGCCTAGTTTACCGAAATCTCTTTTATCTAACCGTTTGCAAAATTCTCATTATCGTACTCCGTAATACCATCAACTTATCCAATTTCCCGAAGGCAGACGTTTTTTGCTTTTGTAATCTCTTACAAATATATGTTTGAACGAGCCGTATCGCGGAACGATGTGCAAAATGGCTGCGGGAGAATTCTCCGCATTGAACCAATCCCAGCTCAGTGTGGTTAGGCAGGACTTATCCCGTTTGGATTTCGATTTTCAGACCTGCAGACTGACGGTGCGTTGATATCGATCGTTTTATATTTCGTTTAGTAGATTTGATATCAGGTATTTGTTTCATATCAACGTGGCTTATTGCTAGTGAGCGGATTAAGGATAAATGTTTCGAAAGGTACCTAATTGTTGTGGTTTTCCATACTAAAATAACGATTGCTGAAGAAGTGCATTTTTAACCGACTTCAAAAAGGAGGAGGTTCTCAATTTGGTTGTATTTTTTTTTTATGTTTGTTACCTCAGATCTCCGTCATTTATGAACCGATTTGGAAAATGATTAATGTGATCTTTACCTGTGTGTCAGAAAACTGTTAGTCATGAATATGCTTTTATTCTAAGATCACCTTATGTAGGCACCTGCGTTTGACCTCAATACACTAATTTCAGATTTACCATTGACCAATCCTGCGAAAGGCAAAATTAAATACATGGGTCTAGGTAAGCCTAGGAGATTGCATATGTAAATCCTTCATGTATCTTAACGGCAGGCATCACCTGGCCGAATCTCATCCATAAATTAGTCTATTAACAAATCTATTCAATACTCCGTGTAGCAATTTAGCATTACAAATCTTATCTTTCTCCAAAATTAATATTTCGGAAGGAACCACAAAAATATAGGTTGAAAGTATTGATCTCTACATTTTTGATCCAAAACACTACCAAACATCATAATTTTATTAACGACCGATATTTCATGTGCAAACACATTTAAATTGCATTTGTCTTTGCCAAATGTTCGCTACAAAATTAATGGCACAGAACTGGGAATACTAAATAATTTGGTAATAAACACACATGCTGAAATCTTCGCCCGGCGAGAGACATTTGTATAAAGAGATATACACACTAACGGCAGTCCTCTTTAAGGTACACGAATTGATAAATTTATCAAAAAGTGTAATAGATGTTTAAAAAGATGTATGAATGTGGATGAAGCAAAAATTGTATGCCAGGATCGTAACATATGGCAATCAGTGGTCTCTGCCTACCCCCATGGGATACAGGCGTGAGTATATGTATTTATGTACGTAGATGTTTTTTAAGATCACAAAATTTGATTTAGAACTATATTACTAGTAATGAGTCCATCTCTGAATGAATATAGTTGTTATAAGATTAGTATTACTTTTTTTTTATAGCTGCTAAAGTCTGCCAAGCCGTTCCTACATTGTTCTCACATACCCATAACAATATACTGCTCAAAAATGTAACGGATCTTTTTAAAAAGAGCAACCGTGGAGATTCTTGCCCGTTCTTCTCCGTAGGAACGGCATTCATTCTGAACGGGTGGTAAAGTAGTAGCTTAGCATTATGCAACTATTTTGACGATCCATAAGTACTGTACTTAATGGTTTACATGAATAAAATATAGTCTGATTCTAATCCAATCACGTACCTTTTGAGACATGCCCAAAATACTGAGCATGGTCTATTCCAAACGAACATTTGTCCTATCTGGTCAGCAAAGGAATAAACACCAGTGGACAAGGATCTTAAGTTACTTTTGTACCCTCGAGGGCAGGGGTAGGCTCCGTCGCGGTCGATACCACCCCTTTATATTTGAGAGTTATTCGCCGTACTCCGGAATTCGCTTTGTGCTTCATTGATGGTTTTGTAAGGGGTTATTTGTAGGGTGTAGAAAGCAGTGGATAGTAATAGCCGTTTATGAAGATTTGTGAGACTTGTGCAGGTGTTACCGACATAGTTGGTATTTATTGTAATCTTTTCCTTTCGTTCGATATCCTAGCTGTCTAGATTGTTAGTAATTATTTTATTATTATTTTTTAATTATTTTTATAATTATTTTATTATATTATTAGTATTAGTTAACCAGTTAGGACTATACCGTAATATCGTCGACAAAAAACTTACAACGACAAAATTTATGGCAACAAGAGTATTGCTATTCGAGGGCTATTTCGTTAGTGAGATGGCATTTTTATAGCTTCTTTATGATCCTCAAAGATACATAAAATCAAAGATGAATTAGCAATGTTTTCATTTAGCCAGAAGACGTGCGCTGTTTGTTTTAGGCCTTTAGGCCTCTCCTAGTGGCTTCCACACATCACGGTCCTGTGCTATTCACATACAAGATCCATGTGATGTCATTTGTTCTCTTTGTAGGGAGACGACCTATATCTTCCCTTTATAGCTTACAGTATTAGTTTTTTGCCTTTGTTTAAAGTTTTAAGATTGTGAAATAATTTACCAATATTGCGGTTTTGTTTGGAACGAAATATTATTTCAATATATGTACTACTAATACAACTAATTCTATCAGACGTTATGTCTCTTATTATTAGACTTATCTACAAATATATCTCATGACATTAAACTGTTTCTATCATTTCGCGATTTTAATAGAATGCAGTTGAAATATAACATCGCTTATCGAGACACATTGAACTGAACTAATTCCTTCAAATATAATGTTTTGATGGGCCAATATAGACTCGACGTATCTATAAGTAATTTAGATTTAAGTGTAATATTTGAAATCGAAGGATTCCGAACGTTTAGATAGTTATTCGAATGTCAAATGGATGCATTCGCATTATTCGAAACATTAAGAAGATATAAAATAGATAAAGATAATTTCAAATTTTGGCATTTGGCATTGGCATTTTATCATATCTATAATGGATTTACTTTTGAGTCATTAAGATTTAGAATTGCAATGCATTATAGTATCCCTCTGCAAATCAGAGATAAATTATTTATATAATTGTATTAAAATTATGCAGATTCCTCGTAAGACCCTTAATATGAATTTAAAATCAAAGTCTTAGCAAGCTCCGACTCTAAATCGAGTAGTAATATTCATATTTAGTAGGTCTCTATTTCTACTAAATTATTTGAATATTTGGTGCGGTCACATCTGGCCCAGCGTTGGTGTTAATGCCAAAATAACCCTTAAAGGCTAAAAATACCACGTTCAACGCTTGGCTACATTAATGTAGCTCTGCTCTTATAGCTTTATGTTTAACGTCATTAGTAATGACTTTAGTAAATTGATGGGTAAAACAAACTGCTAGCCACATCTGCTTAGCTAGTGCACTAAGCTACAGGCGTGGCCGCACCAAGAATTCCTGTAACAATAGTTGTGGGGATTCGAAGGCGATTCCTATTCAGTCGATTTAGTAGAATTGATGGCCGCATTTTTGTAAACCATGTACTCAATTTATCCCAAGGTTGAACGCCGCTGTTCGTAGCACCCGAGGGGAGACAGTTCCCTCCCTCTATAAGCAATATCTCAACCCTTTCACCTCTGAGGGTAATGAAAGCTAGTAGACAAGTCTATAGGGATCACAAGATATTGGTGATTTTAGCTTCATCGTATAATATTTCAGGGCTATTATCAGGAAATATCTTTATTGAAGGTATGTCGACGATTTGTTTATGATTAGGGTTACTTCACAGAATCTACGTAGGGAGCTATAAATATTAGAGAGTGTTTATTTATTATATTCTCGATATAATCTTTCTCCTTCAATGATGTAAATACTTAAATATTTTGCCAATCAGTGTCCACAACTCTAAAGGAATTTGAAAATGTTAAAGTGTAACTCGGAAACAGCATCAAAGCAGAAAAAACACTATATGTAATTGTAACACTAGTTATACGGAATAAGTCATATTGGCTCTTGAGTTAACCATTTTCGCCAATACACATAGTTCAGTCGTTATCGCAACCGATAACTTCATCAATTGGCAAATATTGAAGGATGCGAAAGTTTATCAATTTAAAATCTGCGGGCGCAAAACTTGGTCGGGTTCCAAATGTATCCAGCTGGGGCAACCCACCTGGATGTGTTCGAAATTGATTGTAACTCCAGGAGCAAATACAGGACAAGTAAGTATATTCATACCAGTTAGTAGTCTGTCGGTGTGTGTGCCAAATTACTAGCATTCGAACTTACCTAAATTATCTGTACTCAGTAACACAGTAACGCGTGACACAAACGTTAATCTGATTACCTGACATACCCTGCCCAAGTAAATGCCTAAAATGGCATTTTAAATATTCCGTTCAGAAAGTTAGTCACAATAGTAATAATTTTATTTTAAACTTGCAAAATATATTTCAGTAAATCAACATTTTTGACCCCATTAATGTCTTTATCGACCATATTTCTAAATGAAATAAAGTTATTATTTAAGCAAAGCACATCATCCTTCGGTTTCACCACCGACAGTTAATCTTAAAGTACTTAAATAAATCAGTGCCATAATACCGTAAAATTAGTATTTATAACTGAAACAAACAAGCTAAATCGCACACATAAGATGGTTGAGAATCTCTAGAAATCTCATAAAATGGATCACGTATAATAAAAACCTTAAGAGAAGCGATTGCTTTACATTATCTTCCACAACACGTAGCAGAAATATTACAAACGTCTCATAAGAGGCACGAACTGAATAACGAAGCACATGAGGTGGCTGCCGCTATATCTAGGCTATATCAAGAGTCAGATTAAACTCCTAAATCTGAAATTTCAATTATCGTCTGAGAAACACACAAATTTTATGGTCTCAAAGAAAGCAACAGTATCCTTCTGTAAAGATAAGTCCCTAAAGGCACGATTCAATCAACTCAGGTTAATTGAATCCAGGGACCACAGCGAAATAGGAACAGCTTTTTTAAATTTTACTTCACAGAAGATTCAAGAGTTCATATCTACGCGCATTTTATAAAAAAGTTATGTAAATATTAGAGTCGATATCAAACGATGAAACGAAACATATTTGTTTCCTTTTCCAAATAAAAACAATCAAAGGGTCAAAAGGGTAGCTGCAAGATCTTAAGTGAAACAATTCCTGCGATGAATGAGAAAGCGGTCCGCAATAGATCATACCCCAGTGACAATGCAAAGACAAAGGAGAAATTGGAATCAGATATTGTTTAACCCAAGGGGCTACCATCGTTACAGATGAACCGTTCAGATTAAACAGAAATAATTGATGCTATTGTTTACTGAATGACTGTAGCTGAAACATTTCGTAGTTCAGAAGTACTTTTATCGAGGTTGCTGAAATAAATTTGAGGTAACAATAATGATGATGTTATAAGATAAGTACTATATAAATTTCGTTAGATCTAATTCTTTAGGCTCAATGATTGATTCAATGAGGGGCTTAATAATATCAACCGAAACGACTGTTTCAGTTTCCGATAAGTGTTAATTTTAGTAATACACTTTTTGTAATAGATTATGTTTTGTAGTGCCTAGAATAATTCGGTGAAGTGTGACTGTGTAACATTTTAAAAGCAACACTGCAATAAACTGCATTAAGATAAACACATTTAAAACGTCTAACTACTCTGAAGATACATTTTCTCGCCTCGCCTAAAGCTTAAGGATCCTGATATTTAATTATTTTTTTTGTAAACCCAGCAAAATAACCCGACTCTTATAACCCCATCGTAAGGCTTGTAACTTCAACACAGCTCAAGTTATTAAGCTGGAATATTGCGGTTTAATTTATATAAGTCGGCCCCGATCCCGCAGCAAATTGCGCGAGCTAAGTTCATTATGGAGCAGAAAATATCAGCATCGACACGCCGGCTTCTTTGAAAATTTGCACTGGCACTATGCTGCATGCATAAATATCATCTCATTTAATTTTGTGTACGTCCTAGTCTGTCGGTTCAACGACTCATTACCGAGTACCATTAACCCAATGCCTCCTGCTTTAAAACTATGCCTGTAGTCACAGATATCATGATCTGTGCCTGTAGTATTTGATTTCATATATTATTTTCTTTATTATCATTTATGTTTATTTTCAGTAGACTTTTTTTTACATTAGTAAATTCTTCTACTAAGAAGGTATTATTATTTTGATTCTACGTTTGTATTAGTTGTCGTATTTGTTTAGTAGGCACTATTAGGTAATCTGTGCTTTGAGTGTTGTTCGTTTTCATTTATAAAATCAATGTTTGTCCTCATGTGTACATATATATTATCTAGCCCTAGTTCTCACCCTAAAGATAATTATTTTTCCTCTAATTGTTACCAGTCTTCTGTACCAATAAATATAATAAAAATACAAAATAAGTCACGAGAGTTACATCCACTTTAACAGCAAGATCGTGGGGCGAAGCGACAAATCTAGCTTACACTTTTCAAAGAATACCATTTCTGGCACGAGAAAAGGTCATACAGCGACAGACAAATCGCGTCAGAGCGATATATTCCTTGTAACAAATTACCTCATCATAACAAATCGTCTATGAAAGGTCGCAGCTATCTGGACCCGAGGAGCGAGCCCTGCGGAACGCCTGACACAAGTCTCACATGTTGAGATATAAATGTAAGTTGTATATTGTTATGTGACTTTATCGCTGGATATACGTAAGAGGAGATATAAATTTGGAAGTGAGAAGCGGTTATAATTAAGATGTGGTGTTAAATGTCCTCGATAGGGGTATGGAATGCTTGAGTATAATTGAGGTATTTTATAATTTTTTTTACGAAAACTTTTTTTTATTCAGTTAGAAAATATTGGAGGTGACCACAATAGAGTTAAGAAAAACACAAAATGGTGTGCTTAGTATGCTTACTATGAGGAAAAGTTAGGAAAGCATCATATACAGGGTGATTCAGAAAGCGTATACTAAGCTTGGAACCTGCGATTCTTTAGTGCATCTGTAATCATAAACGTGGTCAGATTTTGGATATAATGATTGTAAAAAAAATTGTGATTTTTAACGAATAAATTAAAATGACATATCGAAATTTAGACTTCAGATAATGATTAGAAAGGCGCTAAAGAAGCGCCGGTTTAAAGGTAGTATACCCTTTCAGAATCATCCTGTATATATTGCAGCTTTGATAAGCTCAGTGGGATTACATTACATCTCACCGGATAAAAATGTCGGCTTCGGGTGACAGCAGATATTTATAACAAGTGGGTTGCAGTAATGTAATGATTGCTCATTATGGCCGATGTAATGATTGCTCATTATGGCCGATGTAATGATTGCTCATTATGGCCGATGACGTTGCCAATAAATCGATTTACACGGCATCCTATTGCCCATTATTGCGCGCGTAACATGTGAACAATGACGTACTTTTAAATGGCGATTGTAATCTGTCGATAATCAGCTATTACGATATATGTAGTACATCATCATGATGACATCGAACGTTTTTGAGTGGTCACATTAATAATTTATTTTATTTTCGGTACCTATGTAAAACTTTCAATTCACATTGAAAAAAAACAAATTTTAAGGATTTTATCGCGTTTATATTTTGATTTTACGTTCCCGACGTTGGACATGTACGGTATACTTTATAGTCTACCGTATTCAGACAATTTGTATGGAGAATTGGAAGTTTTAAATACTGTCCGCTAGGGGCGCTGTTCAATTTACCATACATATCTAAATACATAAACTATACAGTTAGCTTACGTATAATCTCGCACTTGACGTAATGCTATATGGTTACGAAATTAGTAAAGTGTATAATATGTCATAGATAGCTTAATTCGTTGGATACTACAGCGCTGATCTCTCAAAAGATAACTTATAAAAAATAACAACAATTATACTTAATGTTAAAATTCATCTAATGTTTTAATATGAAAATACACTCAACCCTTGTTTCGCCGGCAAAATGTAATAACGGCCGGCCTCGAATAATATCAGGTGTAGCTAGGGCTGTCAACGTAGACAGGTACGCACCTGGGTCGGACGGGATTTGATATAAATATTTTAACAACAGCCCCCATGTCACGATGAGCCAGCCCTATGAGTGTAAACACTGCACAAGTTATGATGCTATGACATAAAAGTACAATAAAATCTAGAGTTGCCAAAATGGTTAATAATTAAGCAAGTTGGCAACCCTAAATGTTCCTATTGTATGTGTATTATACCTTTATCTCGCCCTCTTTGTACGTACATATAAATTAATTTTAATCCCTTGAGCTAGATGAGCTAATAGCTACGAGGATACTTTCCGGTCAAAATATTAAGTTATTTTTTATTATATACTATACATTTTCATGAAATTCAGAATTTTAAAGCATCTCTCAGACAGACGCGGTCGGTAGTGTTTGTCGATTGCAACAGTAGAATAGGGTCCTGTCTCTCATCATCAACACCGTTGTACTCAACACCGCGACATCATTTCTTAGCAGGTTTTTTTTATTTTTGGAACTAGGCCCGCCACCCACTCCCACTACTGCTAGTCCTGTAAGCAAGGATCTACAGTGGTGTCCAATGATCACACCGAGGTTTGACCCTCGGTGAGTTCCGGGATAAAGTTAATTGTCTTGGGACCCGCACGAATTTAATGATAGGAGGAGTGGATGAATATTATCCACTTCCCTCCATTGCAAAGTATCTTTGCGGGTTGCTTAGATCTACCATATGTTCGAGCAGCCTATTGCTATTTTGGTTTTCTCCTCTTCATTCTTATTTGTAAATGTGGGAACCATGTAATTATATAATTATTAACTTGTAATTATATACTAAAAGTTAGTACCATTTTTTGACCAGCTGCTAAAGTCTGCCTAGTCGTTTCTACATTGTTCTCACATACCCATAACAATGTACTGCTCAAAAATTTAAAAGATCTTTTTAAAAGAGTAACCATGGAGTTTCTTGCCCGTTCTTCTCCATAGGAACGGCATTCCGAACGGGTGGTAAAGTTGTAGCTTAGCATTTTGTAACTATTTTGACGATTCATAAGTACTTTACTTAATGATTTACAAATGAATAAAATATATTCTGATTCTGATGAAGACAAGTTTTATTTGACTTATACGTAGACTCCAGCTGAAAGTTACAAACGTGCTTTTAAATATCGTATATCATTGATTAGATCATAAATAAAAAGCGGTTTGATTATAATAACGCTAGTGCAATGTTTGGATAGTTAGTCTAAACACACTTTGTTTTGTTTATACAGCGAGTAGGGAAGTCGTAATGGTAAATAAAAAATGATTCACAATGTGCTCTGTAGCGCCCGGCGCGAGATACCGCATGCAAGACGGGTAAACATGTCGTTAAATTAAAGGAATCTGCCCGTACTATCTTTGATTAATAGCGCAGAACACGACCACGTGATTTTATTAATAAACTAAAAGCACTATGCCGTGCTGAAAATAAAATGCATAAAAATTTATATAATATAGGAGGTGGGGGGGGGGGGAGGGGGTTCTGATGTTGCATCGGCCCCCCGATTCACAAACTTAAGACAAGTCTTGTATCGACCGATTCGGTTATTAATTGAAACTTGCATTATGAAATTTAATGTACTGTGTAAACACAGCGATTGGTCCAATTGAACGATTCGTTTGCGTAGTCGTATCGAATCTTCGATTCGGTTATGACGAATGACTCCAAAAGATTGTCGTCAAAATGAGAAAATTCGAACACTTGTCGAAACGTTCTTAATCGACACGCGGTTACGTAAGTTGATGTGATGTGCATACAATATGTACAATATATAATTTCACAAGTGACTGAAGTTTATAACACGGAACTGCAACGTCGATAAAACATAACCCCTTAGTACTTGAGGTCAGATGTGCCTCGTCTGTCATAGGGTTAAAACAAACGGTTGATTCACGAGCACTCTATAATACAAAGGTTGGGCGCTGGCCCTCGATAGCTGAGGACTCGCGGGGCGAGGCGCTGGAGGGCCCGGAGAGTCCTTCTGCCACTTAGACGTTTCGAGGGTTGGCAAGGGAGATTCTATATACCTCTGTAAATTATTACACACGTCGCGAACTGACTACGTAAGGCTGTAGTTGAGTATTGAACTGTCTAATACGTTTATTGTCTTGGTCTTTCTTTTGTCTTTAAGGGAGCCGTTAGGAGTAGGCTAATGTCCAGCTGGGAACATTTCAAAAATGGTTAAAAGTAATTACATTTTTAAATAAATATAAGAAGATGCCAAATTATTAAACGAGACTTGAAATAACGATAAATTATTGTCATCTTTACAACCCTGACGTCATTACAAGTCCAAGTCCAAGATTGGGCACAATTCGTTTTTGCGATCCAAACTTTTCAAGTCTTTTAACTTTGCGTATAATGTACCGCTAGTTTTAAGCGACTGTCGTCTCCGGGAGCATTTATCCTGTAAACTTTCATTAAGATAGCCAAGTTGGAAGAAGACTTGGAAAACCAAAATGATTTTGATATCTCCATGCTGCTGGGAACCCACCTACAACTGTAGATAAACAAATAGAGGTACCTACTAACATTTCTGAAATCTAAATACCACAGCGTAGTAAAGCGACTCTCAAAATCATAATGATGCTAAGTGTATGAGAAATACACAACTAACATATTCCAATATTTATTAACAATGATCATGCCAAGCCAATCATAGTTAATGTTTATCTAACTGAGCTAAAACATCTGTGACACAGCCTCTTGCAAATTACGTCAGTGTACACGAAAATAATTTAAGTATTAACAAAAACATTGCAATGATTGTTGCCAGTTACAATACATTGTTCTAAATTGTCTGTCAATATTTAAATCAACCGTTGAATAGATTACTACATAGAACAGATTTTAAAGCATCGTCAAAATTATGGAACCCCAACATTAAAAAACCTCAGCGGTGGAACATTAAAAAGGACTGAGTATACAAATAAAGGAACTTGTAGACTTTGCCATCAAGATTTGTAAGCACATTCATTCCATGTTGCACGCGAACGGAAACCGTCAAATAAAAAAGAATTAGATGCCATTAACGCCGCATGGCAATGTGGCACACCTGTTGCTCTGGTCTGTTTACACTGGATTTGTTTATAAATCGCCGCCGATGTTATGAAATATCTGTACTGTGATTATGATTGATGCAATGTCTTTATTTTCTTATCGGAGATGAATCCTCTTACACCACGTGGTCCTCATTCATTCTCTGTGCCACTGATGCCTGACTTTGCTTAAGATCAATAAATCTGTCCCATAAAGTGCGGGTTTAGTCAACTGCTCTCTTCTTTTCCGATACGGAACATATATCCTGAGCATCGCTTGTCAGCAAAGTTGTTGAATAGTCTTAGTCATCTCATTTTGCTGCTAGCACTTGGACATCTAGTCTGACGTAACATTTCCTTTTTCTTTTATCTGATTGTATAAGCTTGTCTTCACCTCCCTATTTTTATATACTCTTCTATCGTGCCATTAAGTGGTGACGTCATCATCTTTCCTTTTCATTTTTTAACAGGTTTCTCTTTTTTGCTATCCTTTACCTACCTTTCTTCTTTGTTGGTCACCTGTCATAACTGCTAAAACAAATGAATTCGACTTCATCTATGTGTTGGATAATTCGAAATGCTCAACAATAATACCCAAAACAATAATATTGGTGAGGTATTCTTAATATTTCTGAAATTTGACCCACATATGCTACAGTGCTGTTCAAATATAATTGGATCATGTCCCCGTGGACCAATAAAAAGCAACGGACCATTAAATATTATGCTCTTGTCTATAGCCACAGACAACGAACTTACCCAAGAGAATTTGATTGGGGTAGTTTGTAATTTCAATACGCTTGTGAATATTTTTTTTATACATAATAACCGGACAATCGTGTGACTGACCACGCATAGTTGTAAAGTTCCGTAGTTATTGAAGGGTTTTGTCTCCATGATTTCAATTTGTTAACACAGTATGATCAAACAAAACATTCTTATTTCATGAATTATTACAAGTTTCTAGGTCTAAAAATGTATGTATACATTGTCGAAATTTTTGACGCAGTAAGTATATCTCACAAATTCGCAAAAAGTATATACGCGATTATTCTAGAAATTGATAATTGCAAATAATTATTTTAATTTCTAAGTAAGTCTTTTGTGTCAGCTCTTTTTCATCCGACTGCGCCAGAAGGAGGGTAATGTTTAAACGAATAAGTAATAAGATCGATATAATTTCTAAAATCGGATCCGTGGAATGGTTTATTGTATTTATTTTAAGCAAAAGTTACGTGGGATGATCGATAACATACTTAAATGTTCATGTTTCATAACAAAACTTATAGTAAAAAAACTGCATTGATGAAAGTTTTGAGATGAAAACCATTACAACGCTAATGTTGAAGCTACAAAATGCATTGTATCAAAACAATAACACCATAATAAAACGCCAATAATATGCTTTAATGGTTCTCGTAATGGTGCGTAAAATATCATTGCGAACGTATCATGGGCAATTCATATTTTCGCATTAAAATGATGTGTTTTGCCAACTGTAACATCATCAGTTCAGGGTCCCTCGAAAATCACTCATCAGTTTGTTGTTTATTTCCTCAGAGACATGGATTTTTGACTAGTACATAACCAAGCATTATATCCAAATTTTAAATTATAAAACTTGGCCATTATTTATATATTGCTCTTGGCTTCTACTCCAGACAATGCACTTTTCTTTTGGAAAATTCTTCTGTAATGACATTTTAAAATGTCGAAATTCCTATAAATTTGTGGGCAGTTTCAGAATTAGATGTACGGGGTCGCAGGCAAAAGCCGTTAAAAAAATCCCATCAATTATTCATTAAAATAAATGAAGTATAAGAGAAGGAAAAATGAACGCCTTAAATTTTACGAACTAAGTTTAATGGTTGTTTAACGAAACATAATTTGATAAAACAAATTTTACAGATTTTATCGCGTTTATTTTATGCTTTGGCGTTCCCGACGTCTCGTCTGTTTTACAGCAACCATGGTCACGGAAGGACTGAGGTGTTAGACGTCCTAGTGTCGAAGTTAGAACTGGGGTACCCTCATATTTAGTTGTTCTTTGGGTCCGATCTACGCATAAAGTGCTCACAGTGTCTTGAGATCTTGCAAACACCTCTATCCTCTCGTGACCATGGTTGTTGTAAAGCAGCCGAAACGTCGGGAACGTAATAACATTAAATAAACGCGATAAAATCCGTAACATTCGTTTTATTTCAATGTGTAGTATTCGCGTAAAAATAAGAAATCAATATGAAATCATAATTTGATGTTTTCAAAGTTTTTGTTAATTTAATCTAAAGATACTATTTTTCCTTCAAAAAATATACGTAGCTTTAGTTACGCTATTCGAGCTCAGACTAGCCGAGTTTTTTTTAAACTTAAAAACTCTGTCTATCGTCAGAATGCAAATTTTTAGATAAACATTTAAAAGAACACATTTGTTTATTCTTAGGTTTTTTTATTGAAAGATGGCTAACACATACCTGGCGATTATCAGACAGCTGACATCAAACAAGATATTGTTAAGTCTGTTTTAATTATTATGCTTGTTCTAGACATTCCATTGAGTCTGTGGGATGCGGATAGGAATTTGTTTGCTAGCTAGCCAGTTTTTTCTACGTCATTCAGATGCGTTTAATATTTTAACGGAAAAACTGTACTAGATTGTTCTAGCATCCGACCCGATTTGGTCTATGGTTGACTCTTTAAAAAAGTTATACACTGATTAATATTATTAAATCGAAAACCAAGCGTACCATTGCAAGACCTCAAGATACTGTGAGCACTTTCTGCGTAGATCGGACCACAATCAACAATTAAATATGAGGGTAGCCCGTTTCTAACTATGACACCAGGACGTCAACCACCTCAGTCCTCCCGTGACCATGGTTGCTGTAAAGCAGCCGAAACGTCGGGAACGTAAAAACGAAAAATAAACGCGATAAAATCCTTAAAAAATAGTTTTATTTCAATGTGTAGTATTCGCGTAAATATAAGAAATCAATATTATACACTCATAAATTTATGGCAGTATAAGTAACGACTTTAACTGGTAAATAGCTATTAGGTATAGTTATAGCCTTAATAAGACTTTACAACTGCTATTAGTCGCCGGCAGCGCCGTAAAGCTTTTTGAACTTATAAAATTACCTCATAATGTAAATTAGAATAGCAGTGATAGCCAAGTTGGTAGAACGCTTGCCCCGGTAACGAGGATCGCAGGTTCAAACCCCGGTTCGCACCCCTGGAATATCTGGATTTTATGTTCGAATCTCATTTTCAACTTACCACTTGCTAAATGATTACCACACCGCTAAGCGGTGAAGGAAAGAATCGTCGAAAGACGTGTGAAGTCCGCCAACCTGCACTGGGCCAGCGTGGTGGACTATGGCCTAATCCCCCTTGCATTAATGGGAGGCCCGTGCCCAACAGTGGGACATTAAAAGGGCTGGTATTATTATAATAAGAATAGCAAACCAAATGAGAATAACAGTTTTGTGTGCGCCAAAATTCCCAAAGATTTTAACGATATAATTCAAAAGTTGGTGTTCGCGAAATTTCGAAATTTAATTACTATTAAAATGTACCCTAGTCATACCCTCGCGAACCATAGTTACTTACCTGTTTCTGTATCCAGAGTCGGCCCTACAATGTTTTACATATTAATATCTACTTTACCCTCGACCTACATGCTGAAAACTATTTACGGAGGTCTAAGCTGCTTCGGCGACCCTACCCTTGTTATAAAGACATTTTTAAAGGCGCGTCCATACCATAGCGGTATCCGCATTCACTCTTCTATGACTCGACAATACCTACGACAATTCTGTTGACAATTTTTGACACTGTTAAAAATATTGCCGCCATTATTTTCATTATAGTACTGAAAATAATGGCGATATATTACCTTTAGACATGTTTTTTTTGTATTTAAAACAGTATGAAGTACAATGGCGAAGTTAATAAAATAATTGTCCACCAAGGTTACAATGAATTTTGAACCTTATGAATTTGCTGTTAATGTTATCAAACGAGACTCTCACATTCATATCCTCCCGACATACACACATCTGAACAGACCTTAATTTCACAATTTCTTTTTCAGAAAAGAAGTTATGGAGCGGATCTATAAGGCAAAGAAACGAAAAATTAAATGGATAACCACACAAGAAATGCAAATAGACATTATAAAATTTAGTAAATTCACACATAGGCACATGATTGGATTAAAAGTGTTTGGTGTTTGTAAAATTGAAATGATAAGCGAGAGGCCAGTGATGCTGGACTGAAGCCGCTGGCATGGGGTGTGGCCAGAGCAAGATAAATCTTTACCCGAGGCGGAACAAAAATGGTGGGAAAGGAAACAGTGCCAAAAAGTCAGGTGAGTGGATATGAGATAAAGAGTACCTACCTAACAACTTTGACGACCTAATTAGCGCAGTCGTGTCGTGGCCGTGCTTTCTGTGCCGAGGGGCCCCGGTTCGAATTCGAATCCTGGTAGGGTCAAAATTTGTATGATGGGTACATGGTGTGTATATGTGAATGGCGACCACGAATCGGAAGACGAAGTGTAGGACGGCCCCCCACAAGGTGGACTGATGACATCACACGCGTCGCAGGAAGCCGGTGGATGCGAGTGGCGGAGGACCGTGATGTGTGGAAGTCGTTGGGGGAGGCCTATGTCCAGCAGTGGACGTGTATATCGGCTGATAGATAGATAGATATTTTAAATAATGAAAATTTCCCTCGACATTCATCGTGTAAAAATAAAGCCAGATATTTAAAAGGTGAAGCTCACCAGTATATGACTTAAGGTTTTTTTTATATATTTGATAACGCGAGGCATGCAGGAGGGAATGCGAGAGGCGTCTGCGGGTGAAACGCTACCGCTGCGCTAAATATTCATGAGTCTTGAGACCGTCTCGCGAGGCTGCCACGTGGCCAGAAAGTCAGCGACACGTGCTATCGAGGCGTTCAATAAAGAAAGAGATATAAGGATAGGAACACACATTGCTTCTCCATCATAGAAAACAGATGTAAAACAGTGATCTGTCCTTCGGTCTTTCCAGGACCGAAATTTCGAAAGCGCGGTGTTTCTTTCCTTTTCGAGAACGGATCTAATAAGTGAGGTATATTGTGGATTGTCCTTTTAAATATATAATATTCAATGGAAATAGGTTTGTTTTTTATAATTTTTTTTTTAATTTATGTAGGCCAAGTCTCAAACGCTTGCCGGATTAAACGACGTTCCCTTATAACCGGCTATTCGCGGCTATTTATTTTGTTTTTATTTTTATTTGGCACTCGTTCTTTTCATGGCCTCTTTTTAAGGAAGGTCTGAATGTCCCCTGAAATACAGGAAACCATTGCTTGGGCCAGTATTTAATTATGTACTCCAATTATGCGATCCTTAAGATACACAGGAGAACGTTTCTTTAATTATTTTTTGTTTCGTACTTATTAATGGTAAAAAAATTACTATCAAATGGCAAACCTTATAAAAACAGTACCTATCTTGACTAGCAACTGCGCAACTAAATGCAATCTGCTGATTGGCTACCCTGTAATAAAGTCATCGAACTGCCTAAATAAGTGACATATCAGACTACTTAACGAAACTGTGGGAATATGTCTATAAAGAATTACTTGTTGGAAGTTAGGAAGTACCTATTTAACTGGCATTGTTCTCGCTCGTTCAGACCCAGACTCTATCCCTCTTTCTCTAGTGCGACAAGGAAAGGACAAATTTAATGCCAAGTCACACAAAAGATTTCGTCGAGCTCAGCCTTTTGTGATAATCTCGCAGATAAAACGCAATTAGGGCTTCGCCGCACTTTGTTTACCTTTGGCCAAGACAGAGCCCTTTCAGCGTGGAGCTTTGTGATGCTTCGTTCCCTATGCTTTTGCGGTGCCCAAATTAAGAGAGTGCTTGTCCTCTTTTCGGTGTTCTTTAAGGATCAGATCTCGAAATCTATGTGAGCTTAGTTTAATATTAAGACTCATAGAACCTTAACTAAAGATGAAGCAATAATCGCTCAACGCGCAATGGAGAGAGCTATTGCTCGATGTTTCACTACGAGATAGAATCAGAAATGAGGAGGACCGTAGACGAACTAAAGTAACCGACATATGGGTACCGCACAATGGACTGAGGGTGAACTCAGTATACAATACTTATATAGATATTAAACATCCATGACTCGGGGACAAACAATAATGCATGCAAAGCTTGCCTCTACCAGAATTCGCACCCTGGACCCTCGGCGCAGAAAACAAGGTCACTACCGATTGCGCTAGTGCTCAGTCAATACATATATTGAGCATTGACGTCAACCACACAAGATACATAGAGAAAATAACCCATGACAAGATATTAATGGGATCACTACATCCATAAATGAATTAGGCACGGGATAGGCCCCGGCAGGGGTCACGCACGGCACCAATCCATTTAAGCTTTCAACAAATTGAAGCTGAAAATGGAAGGATTACAATTTCGCGAACGATTTCAGTTGCAATACCAAAATATAGATATCATATGAAAGGAGAGTTGTGTGACTCTACTCACAAAATTACAGATTAGCTAAATGAAAACATTTCATTTGGGGCAAATATTTTAAAAGTTTTCTTTTACTGATTTGTTATTGGTTGTAAGACAATTCTATGTGTCCCCGGGATAGGTATACTGAGGGTAGTAGGTACAATAAGTAAGCCGAGAATTGAGGATACCACTATAAATACTGACAAAGAGTAGCCGCCCTAGAATAATGTAGTAGAACATTTCCCTTGTTGTCGCATTTCAGAAATCAAGTCTTATTTGTACACTAATAAGGGATTTACGAAAGACATTAGGCCACCACCTCATTCAGGGCCCCAAGTCTGCTAACACAATCGATTCATAATCGAACAGCAACCGGATAGTAACTGTCACTTTTGACAGATATCCCATACAATATCTGTCAAAAGTGACAGTTACTAAGCGGTTGCTGTTCGATTATGAATGGATTGTGTTAGCAGACTTGGGGCCCTGGCCAACAGCAGCTGGCTCTATGTTTTGTTTGAAAGTTGGCAAATGTTTGGCGGTGACGTCGAAATATAATATATTGAACGCGGACCGACGGTCCAGAGCTCCATCTTCGGTTCAGAGGATGATAAATGTGAGACATGGCGTTTAAGAGTAGCACTGGCTGGAAGAATATTGGTACCAATTTTTAAATAAGTACGCTCCAGCATCTTGGGTACGCTACCGCATAGGCCATTTTTTTACACTTGTAGCTTTTCTATACTCTTTTTAATTAATGTTAGTTTGTAAATATTTAAGTTATTTTATTTTTAAATTATATTTTGACTCGGAACCTTTTTAAACGGGAAATGACCATTAGTAACTAAGACTACACCTATTCCCAAAATTGGCCCCCACATGGTACAAGGGGACTTTAAACCTCTTTTGGATGGAAAGTATTTCATATCTTAGTTCTCACAGCTCTTTAAAACCAAATAATAATATCGCCAGACGAACATACCAACTGTACGGTCATATATAAGAGAAAAAATATTATTGGGGGCCTTTATCAACGCAATAGAACTAAAAACAATGATAGTTAAAATTTTTGTCTGTTTGTCTGTGCGGTCGTGCGCACGAGTTAACGCGTAGATTATCTTATAATGGTCCCCAAATATTTCAAAAGTGTCATTCATAGTCCAACTCAGGTGTGCATCTATTCATAGCATTTGAGACCTTAATATGGTACTGAAACTAATCAATTTTCATCCCTATTAGTATTCTCTTAAGGTTCTTAAGGTCTCGTTATGTTAATCAAGCTTTAACTCCATGTGTTGGCTGATTTGACAATAAATATAATACTCTAAAATGACTCGTATTGGTTTACGTTACGTCACAATCAAAAACCAATTCTATTAGTACTGCTGTTAACAAGATAACTTAAGATTTTAAACACACAAAGCAATTCTTTGATGCACGCAGTCGGGCAAAGAATCCCAAGGTGACGGACGACGGCGTTCACGAAAAGTTTCCAAAATCTTAACTAGATGTCACTGCTACGAAAATAAACGCGGTATCGTTTGTTGCCACAAGTTATTAGAAACTGGTTTCCGAGTTAGCAACTATTGATGCGAGTGGCGATTACCGCATAATAAATTTTTGATGATTGTTAGGTGCCTTGCACATACCAATCGTATAAAACAAAATATACCAACCAAATAACTTCTAAGCTAATGACTAACGTAGCTCAAATCTTATTTAATTAAATTAATTTATACTATTTATAAATATTATTAGTTACTAATGCAGTGATAGCCAAGCTGGTAGAAAACATGGCTCGGTAACGAGAGTCACAGGTTCATCCCCCTGGCTCGCACCTCTGGACTTCATGTTCGAATCTCATTTTCAACAATGATTATCACTTGCGCAACGGTGAAGGAAAACATCGTGAGGAAGCCTGCACGTCTGAGAACCCCTCGAAAGCCGTGTGAAGTCCGCCAACCTGCACTGGGCAAGCGTGGTGGACTATGGCCTAATCGCCCTCGCATTGAAGGAAGGCCAGTGCCCAACAGTGGGACATTAAAAAAGTGCTAGTATAACTTTTTATAAATGAAAAGAACTTTACTGAATAGCTTCATCTCTCTCTGTTGGGTGGTGTAGAAGACGACCACCTACATCGATTAGATAACATTTGTAGACTAACCCTCGAATTTATAGACGTTTTATAACTTTATCAAACTTCATATAGTACTGCGCACAAGAGTTCCGCTTTGCGCAGTACTACATGACGTTTGATAGAGGTAAGTTATTTATGACTTAAATTGAACAGGAACCTTATTTTTAAATCACAGAGGAGGTGGCTCTATACAAATCTTAGTAATAGGATTAGTTTGAAACTGTGCGTTCGGTGTCATTGTCCCGGCTGTACAAAGGGGAGACCGGCTTCCCGCTCGCCCGCCATATGACGTCATTCTTTATTCAACTTTTTATCCCTGCACCTGGCTCTAATGAATGGGAGACTTTAATACTGTTAGGTTAATAGAGTTTTTTATGTACATACCTACCTACATGTACTTAGTAGGTATATAGATTAATTGAAAGAGAAATAGGTATCTAAGTAAGTACTTACAAATATTTTTATTACAACCATAAGAACACAGCACGATTTGATCCGATCGGTAGAGGCCTTACCATTTGGTACAATGGGCAAGTTGACCAGTCAGGGCAATCGGTTGGGACCCTATCGGAAACGTCAAATTGTAGAGGCTTTTAGACTTAACATGGTACAAGTAGCGCCATCTCTTAGTCGCATTAACACATTACTGTATATTGATTTCTTATATTTACGCGAATACTACACATTGAAAGTAAAAACGTAAAAACAAAAAATAAACGCGATAGAATCCATAAAAATAGTTTTATTTCAACATTGCTGTATATCTCATTCGCTGACCTCAATTATACTCTGGACTGGAGATGGATATCGTTGTCATTGTCCTATTTGATTTTCGCCATTTCAGCGCTGATATCAGTTAGTCAGTGCCCACGGTACTAATGATAGAGATGTGACAACTATGTCGATAAAGATATGATGAAATAATTATTGTCTCATAAAATGTCGAAACACTACAGACTGCACTGCACTAATGTATGGTCATATGAAATAAAAAATGTGCTGTGTAACTGTTTTGTTACTGAAATATATTGAAAGCAGATATGCGAAGGTCCTACGAAATTTCACTCACACACTGTCAGCCGTTTCTGCGTGATCGTTCATCAAACAAACAAACAAATTTAGAATTATGTTTATGTCCTACCAGTTGTGTACCTACTGGTATACAAAACAAGAAACCGTGTCGGTTTGTCTGTGATGGCATTAATTGCTGGCGCGTCTGGCAATGTTCTGGTCAGTGTTCGTACGGCAGGGCTACTGACATAAACCTATTTAGGCCGCACGGTAACAGCACAGTCGAAGGTGCGCAAGAGTCGCTGAGTTATGCTTTACATATTCGCCATCTGCAAAATGAAAACATACATTATGAAGAAATTGTAGACAAAAATGGCGCTTATAGACATTATAATATGTCGCTATTAATAGAAAATAGGAAAATTTCCTGGGAACTCAAGCACAGCCCTATTCTATAACAAGCCGTCGGTGTCAAAACGATTCCCACGCTTCATTTATAAGGATTTCATGCGGCAACGCAATAGATTCTGAGAACGGTACAACTTCATAAAATTATCGTATAGGTACCGTACATATACTTAGTCCATAACTGCAAACAGAATCACAAAATAGTGAGACTCTGACTGTCCATGTGAATGATGAATGAATGAATGAAGTGAGATGTGGTCGGAATTAGCGACAGCTTCTACTCAATTTGCGTAATCCCACTAATATTATAAATGTGAAAGTTTGGATGGATGGATGTTTGTTACTCAATCACGCCAGAACGGCTGAACAGATCTGGATGAAATTTGGCTCAGATATAGATTATAGTCTGGAATAGCACATAGGCTACTTTTTATCCCGGTAAAATGTATGGTTCCCGTGGGATAAAGGACATACTTTTTAATCGCGGGTAACACCGCGGGACGCAGCTAGTCTTATCTAAATTTGGACGATGCCAATAGTTTCTGAATTAACGCAAGTAATTCCAAAGTTTTGACAGACGATCGGCCTGGCCTTCAATAAACAAGAAATCCTTTGAACCACACCAGCTTAGTCGAAGCGGATAGTTCGCGGCGCTTCATAACAGGATATAAACTTTAAACACTATGCATATTTTGATTTTGTGTTAAACCATGAATTAATTAAAGAGTTTAATCAATTTTTTTTTAATATATTTAATCTGTTTACAATGCCATTATAAGCGGATGCCATTTTTACAATAAAATGTGAAGTGCGTATACTAACAGTGCTTGTCTAAAAATATACAGGCTGTAACAAATATAGTGTAAAATATTTTAAGGAGTTAACAAGTAGGTCATAACGATCACGTTTATGTACAACATATTTGTGAAGACAGTGCTTGGTTGTTCTCTGAGAATACGAGACAGTACTGTTTCACCGCACACGTAGTACGCAGTGTCATTTTTTAAAATTAAAAAAAAGAATATTTTTTTGGGAATGTGACCTTTATAGCCTGCCGATAGACCCCTTAAAATATTTTACACTATTATTGTTAAACCTTATGTATAATTGGCATCAATTGTGATAATGATCACCGTCGTTATTGGATAAATGTATCCAATAACGCGGTTTTCAATAATCCAGTTTTCTCGGAACGACCCAGAATGGTCTAGATGTTTCGATATTCATTTACACAGGCCATTGTCTGTATGCATATAGAATATTGGATCACGTATATTCCATCTGGGGCATGGATAAACTAAATTGTATGTGTAGGCAGCCGGTTAATTGAATACACAGAATTCGGTGTACAAAATGTAATGGCACTGAAAAATAAACTCTGTTCAATTTTAAAAAATTACGAAAGTACTTTAGCCAGGATTCCGCTTATCGCAATCCCATTGTCGCGACGCGTCCAAAGACGTACCGTTCGGGAGTTTAGATCGCAAAAAAAAGTGTAAGTTTGGTACCAAAGCCACGTAATTTTGATTAGGGAAATTGTATCTAGAATCATTACTTAATATGTATACTCGAAACTAGGTTATAAGTGTGTGTAATAAACATGGTTGTTAATATGAAAAGAAAGAGTTCATAAAAAATATGTAAAAAAAAAATACAACCGAATTGAGAACCTCCTCCTTTTTTTTGAAGTCGGTTAAAAAAAGACAAGCCCGCTGAGTTTCTCGCCGGATCTGGTAGAGGAGTTAAAAAAAAATTGATATGACAATTTGTAGGTGCCCTCCATTGGTCTATCTGGTAAAGGTCTATTTGGGGTCGAGTCACCTTCGTCCGTAGGAGAATTAAGTACCCTCGAGATACCCTACACGTGACCCTGGGTGGTGCCAACCAGGTGACAACTCTACTGGTGGTAGGCTTCGGCCGTGGCTATTCACCACCCACTGAACAAAGCCATGTCGCCAAGCGGCCTAGCCGTGTTCCGGCATGATGTTCGGTGTTGCCATTCATGGATGGCGGGTCAGATCAGTTGCGTCTCGATCTACTGCCGCCTTCCTACCTAGGCAAGTATGCTCCATCATAGATCTCATCGTCACTTACCATCAGGTGAGATTGAGATCAAATACTTGCCTATAATGTAATAAAAAAAAAAAAAATATCTATAGGATACTCGTATAAATGTATTGACTTTGACTAAGTGAAGGTAATTTCTCTATTAATTTTATGCGCCTACATTTTTATTGATAGCCATTCACAACAAAATTGTTCAAAGAAGGAAATTTTTATCACAGTCCTCAAACTAAAATGGAGAAATCTTCAACTAAAACTAATAGTATATCTACCGGGAACATGAAATACACATTTTAAGAGAATTAATATTCCAGTTCGTCCTCTCAGACGAGAGACTGAAGAGGGGCTCAGAAGAGAGGCTGTGTTCGCACTTCAAGTAAAACAGCTCAAGTAAAATAAATCGTAAAACGGTTTATTTAGATTGTTTATTTCAAGGGCTTTGAGTTATTTGGCATTTTCCATATAGACTATTAGTAAGCTGAAATAACAAGAATATTATAATGACGTTCCTCAAATCGCCTATATTTTGTTAATTAATGATCTTTGCGGTCGTAACGAAATAAGCAACGACTAACCACAGAGTTTCTGTCTTGTTTCTTCTCAGTAGAGCCATCGTAACGTTCAGACTTCTTAAATGCTACCTGTTTACATAGTTAGTGGGCTAAATCCTCCAATTATTCGGTCCTAAAAATATGTATGAATTCCAAATATTTCCAAACATTAAAAAATATTGTTCCCTTATAGTAACGACCCGACCCCATGCAATTACTTTCAGTTACTTTCATTTGCTGTAAATAACCAACTATATACATCACGATGCGCAGGCGCAGCGGACAAGGAGGCAGATGAGGATGAGGGTACGGCCGGCGGCGCCGCGCCCACCGACGACAACGAAGATGAGGCAGAACGGGGCAAGCACATCCTGCCTCTCACCACGCACCCACAAATCATGTGAGTAAACGGCATTTTGTATCTAAATAACATTATTATTAAGTTCTTATTTTCTATAATGCAGATGATGGCTGTATAGTAGATGTTGCCTTTATTGCATTAACGTCATTGGCCGTATCCAGACTGACCGCACTACCTCGTGTGGCTGGACCAAGGACATCTCGCGGGGGACTTGATGGCGATGATGATGACGATGGCCAAAAAGTCTAAGAAAGTCTTCTCCAATACCCTTGACAGTTTGACCCCGTGCGCTTATCATAGACACTTCTGTTACAGTGAGGTGTCAGCAAGTCAGCAGGATTTTTTCAAAATGCTTGAAGAAAAAATTGAAAAGGTATACTCATTTACACCCTCCAAGTACTTAAAACACCATAGGTTTCTATAACGAAGACTAAATAATATTTTTTCCTCAGGGTAAAGACTACGACTCCACCAGCGAGACCGAGATACGGATAGAATATGAGAGGCGGAAGTTGTTAATAGACCAATGGCGATCAACTTCTCTATCATCTTACTCACAATCCCAGCCTAGTCCACCGACTCCGGCCAGGAGGCGGGTCCCGAGGCCGATACCACCACCACCAGAACGGCAAAACAGTCCAGGATCCGGCAGACGATGTCATCGACAACATGTCCCTGACGGCATGTCGCCCCCTCCAAGAAGATCCCACAGTGCCCAGTCCCACCACCCAGATCCGAGACAAATTAATGGTGACAGCTGGCAGGATCCCAATAAATCACCAGTCAAAAGACCTCAAAGCGCAGGAGCTAATTGGAAGAGCAATCCTAAAGTTGCGCCTTACAATCAGAAAACTAAGAAGACAGATGACTACAGAGGCAATGATTCGGATATCTCCGGATCGGGACAAGATATGTCACAAATAACATATAACCCTACATTCCAGACTCACAGTCCAGCTCATTCTGCAAAACAGCAGCCGTACATCGCCCAGATAATAAGCTATCCGATGTCACAGCAGGTCACTCCGCCGTCACCACCCAAATACATAGCTCCTCCTGAAGAGTACCAAGATTCTCAAAACCATGTCACGAACAATGGCAAGCACAACAATACGCAACGACAAACTCCAGCGACGCCAGCAAACCCCCAGCCTCATATTTACTACATACACGGTAACGCCACAAACGCCGCGACGCAAGACTTGTCACAGCAACGGCAACAGACGGCAATGCATTTGCAGCAATACGTAGCAATGAAGCAGGCTCAGCAACAGATGTTTACTTATCTGCAAAGGAGTCCGCATACAGTGTTCCCTAATATGGAATTTCCTCAGAATCCGAATCCAAATAGAGTGTTTGAGGGGGAGGAGTTCGTTGGGCGATGCCCTCGTCCGCCTATGAGGCCTCACAGCGCTCCGGCTCCTGTGGGAGCGGTCAGACCGATACCTGTAGCTCCAGGCTTCAATCCGATGCCGGATGGGGCGCACTTGGTCCAAGTGCCTGTGTGGACGCATATACCTCCCGTAGTCCCCACAATGGGCCCGTGGGTCCCCGGGCAAGTGCCTCCAGAGATGCAGTACTACCCCCAATCCCAATTCATCCCGATGTACAGGCCGAACTCTGCGGGATCGGCCGGTACACTCACACGGTACCAGAAAAAGGAAGCCAGTGACAGTGAAGTGAAGAATAATGTGTGCCAAAGCATAAATCTAGTCAGACAGAAGCCGATAGGCCAGATCGTGTCGGTCCCGGGTCAGGAGTTGACCGTGTGCAACCACGTGAGTGATAGCCCCAGCCCGGCGTCCGTGAGCACCGACAGCGGTGTCTCACCGGGCAACGGGGTGCCCAGTTCCAAAAACTCTGCGTTCAGCACTCCCTCTAGTGGTGCGAATGAAACATTTGGCATAGATACTAAGAATAAGAAGAATAAAACTGTACAACCAACTAGATCTCTTAAAACATCTAAAAGCTTAGACTCTTAGTGTAACTTCTGTAATTATGTAGATTTTCTAAGTGTACGTAGCGTCTAGTCGGAATGGCCGATGTAAGGTATAGTAAAATTAGATTCCAAAGTGCTTATCGATACGGTGGAGTCACTCGAGTTGTGTTCCACTCTATCTTCGAGAGAACTTCATCGAGATTTCCATGAAACGGCTACAGGTTTGGAAGAATTAATTTTCCATTTGAGTGGTTTCTTTAATGTTGTAGGTATTTATTTATAGCCTTTGTAATTATTCGACATGGTAATTATTTCTACTTGAGGCTAAAAGCATTCGATGAGATTATTATTATTAGACTTTTAAGGGTGAATGTTGAGAATAGGCGCATTCACCTGATTGATTTCCTTGGCGCATTTTATTTTAATAGATTCCGTTCAAGTTATAATGCATAATGAAATTTAACTTAATTGTAGACGTCCTTATTGAATAGGCATCATATTTGTCCGACGCATTCCAATGATATATTAATTTAGTTTTTTGTGGACCGAGGATTAAAAAAAATCCAAATCGGTTCATAAATGGCGGAGTTTTGAGGTAACAAACATAAAAAAAATACAACCGAATTGAGAACCTCCTACTTTATTTGATTTCGGTTAATAAGAGACGGCACGAGAATCAAACCTTATTGTATATTTGTTTTAAATGTATGTTCTAATATTAAATTACGGTAGGCAATAATTACTCCTAAATAAATCGAATTCATAACAAGAATATTTAATAAAGTCATTTTTTAAATAAATTTCGAATGAGTGAACGCATTTCGGGTGGCATCACGCATCACGATTAATCGTATCGTATTTATTGAGCTAGGAGACGATTTTTATCGTGCTGTCAAGTCGATCGTATTAATATTGGTAGCTGTAAAATCACGAGAACTGCTTACACATGTAGTCGTGATTGTTGTAATTTCATTTCTTGCGTCAGTTCGGGATATAATGCAAAAGTTTTCAGTAGCTTAATACGAAATTGAATCCTGTGATGACATATGGAACCGAGACGTGGTCGCTTAGTATGGGCCTCATAAGAAGGCTCAAGGTCGCCCAACGCGCAATGCAGAGAGCTATGCTCGGGGTTTCGCTACATGATAGAATCAGAAATGAGGAGATCCGTAGACGAACTAAGGTAACCGACATAGCTCATATAATTTCAACGTTGAAGTGGCAGTGGGCGGCACATAGCTCGCAGAACCGATGGCTATTGGGGCAGAAAGGTTCTAGAATGGCGACCACGATCCGGAAGACGTAGTGTAGGACGGGCCCACAAGGTGGACCGATGATATCACACGCGTCGCAGGAAGCCGGTGGATGCGAGTGGCGGAGGACCGTGATGTGTGGAAATCATTTTGGGAGGCCTATGTCCAGCAGTGGACGTCTTTCGGCTGATAGATAGATAGATAGTACGAAATTTCGACAGGTCATATTATTATGAATGGTACAGTACCGTTATAATATATTATGCTTAGTTACGTTTACAGATAGAATATTTATCTATCGAAATTTCGTATTAAAATCTCGCACCCTATTTTAGTATGTAGGTATCTTGCTTTTGTTAAATATTTTCTTAACTTATTATTTTGCATTTGTGTACTTACCTACCTATGTTTAAAATAAATAAAGACGGGTATATATAATTTATTGAATTTAAACGAAACTTAATCGAATCTAAATGTATGTTTAGATAAAGACATTGTAAATGGTACCTCTAAGTGCCAGAATGCATTTTAACATTATCCAATAATAATATGGTAAGGAACATACTGTTTGTTTAATTTCCTAACATTTTCAGATGGATATGAATTATACAGAACTATCACAAGGTAGAATTTCTTAAAATTAATAGGAATATAAAATAAATACAATGGAATAAAATGAAATATGGCCTCACTAATTAGTGGGTATTTTGCCAGTGTCAAGTATTTAATAACGTAATAAAATTCAATAAAAACACATTAAAAAAAAATATGATGACATGAAAATGGCGAAACGAAATACATGTTAAAATATAATAAATTGTTTGACGTAAAAGCGCTGTGAACGGAAATCATCAAATGCAATGAAATCATAGAGAATGTAGCTGACCAAATAAGCCGCATGGCGAACAAATAGCGACAACTCTAAATATAAACCCTGTGCTGCTTCATCGATTGGACCCAGACACAATACCTGCCTCCATATTGAATTATTCAGTGCAGATGTACTGGACAAAATTATTGGTATGTAAATGTAAAAGCGATCTAAATTTAACGCAAATAAGGTTTTTAAATGAATCTAATAATAATAATAATTTAAGTTTCATTTAAAAACCAATTTAAATAAAACTTAACCAGCAGTGTGATTTTGAAACCTCGGAACTCGGAATCGGATTCGGAACGGTAGTTTGCGTTTACGAAGTTATTTTAATAATGGTAGGAAATAGTAGAAAAAATATTGAACGCAAAATCTAAACTATTACAGTTTCTTGTGATAAAAAGCTTCATACTTATAACCACATAAATCAAACATTAAGTTGAACACTTGTTATTTTTGATATTCACGTTTCTAAGCCTACGTGTTAGTTTATTATTTTTTGTACCGATCTTTGTAAACTGACAAATCCAATGAAAAAAAAGTTTGTTTTATCTATATCTGAGGTTTGTTTATTGTTGTGATGAGAAAATTACAAAATAACTAAAATGAACGTTGATTACCTATATAATTTGTAACATCATGTCACATAGATGCTCCCTGTTCGTGTGAAAATAAAAAACTAGGTTGCAAGGATACAGCGCCATCTATTAAAAATGTTTGGCAACCGAACCTGCGTATTCACCCCTGTCCGTCCCTATAAAGTTTGAGTATGTGCTTTGTCTTATTAATGATGCGAATGAAATATTTTTTAAATGTATAATGAACAAATTGTATTAAATTAAATAAATAAGCAGGTTGGTACCTAAATACATTTAGCTCCACTGGGATTGCGTTGTATTTATTGTTTCATCCCAAAATACGGCTTTAATTCTGCTATTAAAGCCAGTACAATATCCAATAATTCGTATAATATCAAATTGAGTAAAAAAAAGAGACTAAATGCCATCGGAAAGACTTCCTACACATAAATCTCATCGGAAAGTTATCGTCGGATCGGAATGATTTTCCGTCGAGAAACGTCAACAATCTTCGAATTCGGAAATCAAAATAGCAGTATTTATTTACAAAGTTCGGTACAGCAAAAATAATAATAAAAACATATAGGCCTAGAAACGTGAATATCAAAAATAACAAGTGTCTGACTTAATGTTTCATGTGTGTGGTTATAAGTTTGAAGCTTTTTATCATAAAAAGCCCGTATTAGTTAAAATTTCGCGATCAATATTTTTTCTACTATTTCCTACCATTATTAAAATAACTTCGTAAACGCAAACTACCGTTCCGAATCCGATTCCGAGTTCCGAGGTTTCAAAATCACACTGCTGTAGGTTTCATTTTAAATTAAATTAAATTATAAATAAAACTTAATCTTCAGTTAAGTTTCATTTAAATTATTAACGTAATTCCTAATCCACTAAGTAGGAATTAGGTTTCCTTACGTAATTACGTAGAGAAGGATTAGGAAACGTAATTCCTACTTAGAGAATTACGTTTTAGGTTTTTCCCACGAATCAGACGAATGCTAATGCTAAATAATTAGATTTCCTTAATTTAAGTAAGTATACCAAGTAAATAATTACTTATTATGCGACGTATATAAATAAAATGAACAAAGATGGCGGCTCTGCGCGTGCCTATTTGTATGAATTCGGCATGCGCGTAGCCGCACTCTTCGATCATTTTACGTGATGCAACCTATTATATACCCAGGTTATTTTTATTCATTTATTTAGTCTTTCCGTAAAAATTAAAAAAAACTCGTCCAGTGTCGGCCAGCATTAACTTAAGACGATAAGTAATGAGCCAATAAGCAAATAGATCAATAATAAAAAGGAGTATATATGTTGTAAAGTAATACCTTGGTAATACTATCACAAAGTCAAAACGAATCAGTACAAGGATGCTACGTAATTTTCTCCAGGTAAGGACTTAATAACTGGGAGTCGTACCCTCTGTTAGGGTTGCCAAATTATAAAAAATCATTTAAAAAAAATATCGATATATTTATCCTTTGTATACATGTATACCTACATGATATTATTATATGCAATTGTACCAAAAACAAGCGTTTTTATAATTCTTGTTTGTCTGTCGTGAATAAATATTGCACGAATTTCAACAGGGTTTTCATCATTATATTGTATAGTCACACAACAAAGATACTTGTACGTATAACAGGGGGCAGAGCTGTAGCTAGTAAGTACATAATATAGACTACATCCGCCATCCTTAATGGTTGTTAATAATATGTCCCGACTTTTTACCAAAATTACTACATAATTATGGAAAAAACCATAAGTCCCATCCCAGCTATAAAAGTTATATCTAATTTTTTTTTGTTAACACATATCGAGTTGTTGTCAACCCTATACGCAATCCACTTCAATTTATAACGAGCACACATATACATATAGCTATATAGCATTAACTGACGCTATAAGTCGGAAATAAACGGGGGCAGGTGAGTAGGGGCGGGGGCGGGCTTGCTGATTACTCGATGCACGTGCCATGCTTTATAATAAAATATAAATTCCATAATAATGATGGCTGCATTACTGAGGTATCCTAGGTTACCTATAAAAAGAGTCAACGGTGTTGCAACTTGATTTAAGGTGGAAGCGCTAGGTCAGGGCGCGAAATTCAAAATGTCAATGGTTTTTATTTTTTACATCCAATGCAGAATGCCAATATCGCAAAAACTAAATTACATCGTCAAGATGTCCAAATTTGTTGTAAAAAATAAAAACCATTGACATTTTGAATTTCGCGCCCTGACCTAGTGCTTCCACCTTAATGGTACACAAAATGGGCGATCTTCGACCAATGAGCGGTGTTAATTCTATTGTAGAAGTCAATTAATGGCGACTCTTCTTCTTCTTTTTTTAGGTTGGCAATCGGCATCAAAATAGTCAGTTTGTCTCTTATGGCGCCATCCTGACCTTCACCATCCTACGATCGTGACGTAGTGGCCCTACACTACGTACGAACTGAGTCGCCATTAGCTTTTGGTGGAAAGTTGTCAATTTTGTTTTATTTCAAAAAAAATGTGTCTTTGATAGATTATGTATAATATTAGGGGATTGCCATTGTGTGTTCATAAAAGTGCACGAGTCAAGGAAATTGAATTAAAATAGTATAACTTGACTTCTCAAGTTCTCCCAAGATGTCCACTAAATTTTTAGTAAAGTTCATCATCATCAATTACTCGACACTGGCAATAATTCCACTATTTTGTAGTCAATTACCAACCTAAAAAAAATAAGAAAAAAAGTTATACGGTAGGTAAGAGATACCCAGATTTGCACAGAATAAAATATTATTATTTTCGCAAGGCCCACTGAAAGGACCTAACCGATAATAGAACCAGCGGCATTAATATTAATCACGGTTGACCTTTCAATAACACGTAGATACTCGTATGTAATATTTACGAGGGTACCATGCAATCAGTGACTCATTGTTTCATTACTGTGACTTACAATAATACGATTTAGCTGTAAGCAATGTCAAGTTTGGGTGAAAATGGGGTGAAAACTATAAATGTCACCCATATATGACCAAAATATATATATATAAGTTCTTACATAAATATCCAATACTAACTTGCTTAATTTTACCTCGTCTTCTACGAGAAGAAATAACATAACTCAACCTCTTACCTAGGTAAGTACGGGCTATATAGGTATATTTTTACAATTGCTTTAAGTTCAAGTCTATAAGAAACAACTAAGTATGAATATCACCAGAATTTAATAGTGTGCACACAAAAAAATTGTATATGAAAAAAATACCTACGTAGGTGTCTACTTATAAGCACTATTTTGTAGCTGATCACAATATAATAAAATATGAACGAAAATATTGTTGGTTTTGAACTAATCCCTTAAAAAAAGATTATTCCTGGCAACTTACTATGGACTTTGACATTTTGCGTTCTATTTTTTTTAAATCCGAGTGTCTGTGCCGGGGTCCCGCCTGTGCGGGTCGTTGAACCCTCCCCTTCGTCTCACGCGACCGTGCTACGTTCTATTCGGTTTGGCAGTACCTACTTGATTGGATTACTGAGTAAGGCGAGTATACTCGTTTAAAGGTACTTTGCACGTTTACCCGATTCAAAATAGACAAATCGACTGACGATAATAAATTTCTGCTAATTAAGTTGTGACTGACAGACGCCAAATTGTAACTATAAATAGGTACCTACCTTACAATTTCCAACTAGGTAGATACATCTCATTATAACTGTAAATTTAATATCAAAGCCTATGGCTGATTAGCTCGTATCATACCATACACCGTAAGACTTAAATTAGTGTAAAATAATAATCGATAATAATTAAAAAATAATAATCGATAATAATTAAAAAACTTGAGAGGTGTCAAGGGACACCCGGATGGAACGAAGTTCCTTTATTATTTTTTATTATTTAATGAAACAAATACTGACCATTATGTAAATGCAAACGACAAAGATAGCAAAAAGTGTCGTTACAAATTTTCGTGATAATTTTTTCCGTCAGCCCCCTTTCGCAACGCGCGATAAGGAACTTCGTTCCAAAAATTCCAACGAGTGGTCGTGTTTGAGAATTTTGTTTTATAACTTCCTTGCTGACGGAACCTAAGCTAGTTGTACTGTACCGGGGTTCATTCTACGGCCGTCGATACAGCCAGTCAGAAGCTTGGAAATCTGAAAACAGTCATAATCCGTACGTTTCCTCTAGAGCCCCTAACTAAGTAATATATAAAATTGGGATAGCAGCTGTGTCTGTTACTAATGATGTGACTTGTAAAATCTCCAATACACAGATTTAATTGCTCTAAAAAGCGTCCATAGTAAAAAAAATGCGGTATCCCCATTTCTACGTGGTCTCATTCTGAAGGCAGTTCAATTATTTCCACAGTTTTGCGAACATTGTAATATTTTTTCCTAAAATGTGTCTTTGTGTCAACCAAGCAAACTTGTGCTTCCCATTCTGAAATACCTAAACGAAACTGTTATTATTGAAACACATTACGATCAGTTTATTTATTTAATTAGAATATTATAGTACATTGAAATAAAACTATTTTTTAAGGATTTTATCGCGTTTATTTTTCGTTTTTACGTTCCCGACGTTTCGGCTGCTTTACAGCAACCATGGTCACGGGAGGACTGAGGTGGTTGACGTCCTGGTGTCATAGAAGCGGGCTACCCTCATATTTAATTGTTGATTGTAGTCCGATCTACGCAGAAAGTGCTCACAGTATCTTGAGGTCTTGCAATGGTACATTGCGAAAAATAAACGCGATAAAATCCTTAAAAAAATGTTTTATTTCAATTTGTAGTATTCGCGTAAATATAAGAAATCAATATATTATAGTAAATTTTAACAAACTTAACGTACACACGAGATAGTGCGGGCAGTGCTGCCAACATCCGAATCTTAAAAATAGCCATAGAGAACTAAGAGAAGAACTTAATGTTTAGTATTAAACATAGTTTTATAAATAACCATAATCATTCTAAGAAGGTCTCCTTCCCCAAACCCTGAAAGTCCTGAAGGTAATAAATTAGCAACTAGCAAAGAATTCGTAATAGCGTCTGTGGCAACTTTGCAGCAATGGCCGCCGTTAAATTCCTGAAACTTGTGCCATTATATATAACACCAAATTATGAGTTAAGATAAGAGTAGGCTAGGATTAAAGTCATTGAAGTTAGAGTTTAAGCGCGATATAACTTTGATCGTTAACTATTATTAGGGTTTATACCAAACGATGCTTGGATACCTTTGAACTTGGTAAGTAAGTAGGATGTTATTAATAATAAACTTAATATCCTTTACTGCTTATAAATAAATAATAATAAAACTTATTTTACAGATTTTATCGCCGTAAAAACATAAAATAAACACGATAAAATCTGTAAAATAAGTTTTATTTCAAAGTGATACCCTCTGATAACAAAGTAGTATTTTTTTTTAAATAATGTACATTTTTGTTTTGCCGCGCTGTAGTATTTTGAAAAAGAAACCTAACTGTATCAAAGGGTTCAACTTATATAGAGAGGCTAATATAGGTCGCTGAATGCTCGTGGGGTCAGACGGCGGCGGCGGCGGCGATCTCTCGACGCACGCCCGGGAGACCTTGAACGGCCTTTATTGTCTATGGTTACTTATTAGTAGCACCTTCAAAATGAATAAACATCACTACATCTGTACCTATAGATAAGCATGTAGACTACACGCTTTCGACGATGCTACTAGATCCTAATACTTTAGGGGCGCGTTGTTTCCAAGCAACAAAAATATCGATAGTTGGTCGAAATCCTTTATATCTTATTGTATATGAATTAGCATGAGTTGATTTCTAACGTTGTGTTGCTACAAAGGAATTTAATATTATTATGGTCACATGTGGTATTTTGGTCATATTATGGTTCGTTCGGGGACATGGGTCCAACAGGTAGAGGCTCATTTTGAGAATTTAAATTATTATTATATTATAGTCTTGGAGGCATTCTCTCTCAGTAATTATTATCCTAATCTGCACGCTTAACTCGAAGCCTTCATTACAAAAGGCTGGGAAGAAGACAATCTATTACGCGGACAAAGTCGTACCGTACTATTAATCAAATTAAACATTAAACACTTACCCGTTTCAGATCCTGTTCTATTTATAGTACACATTAATCAGCGTCCCAATTATCTGACGCACAAACATACAGATCCGCTTTGAAACACAAATAAACTCGCTCTAGAACAAATAATTTGTGGAAATGGTGTAATTACATCAAGACCTTTCATTACACTCGCTCGTTGGGGATGCCATTGACGGAATGAATGTAGCTAACGACTGGAATTTGATTTGAATAAGTAAATAATATAGCAATCTGCAAGTATGTGGATTGTAGACTGAGTAAATAAATAATCTTAGAAAGCAGTGTAACAAGGTCGATTACTCGTTTTGATGATAATGTTCAAGCCGCGTCTCGGACCTCTGGTGTTTTCTCATTTCATGTGCGAATCAATTTTTTTATTAAGATTCCTATCCCACGATACACGCGTGTTATAAGTTTGAGGTGTATGTCTGTCTGTCTCTCTGTCTGTCCGTGGCATCGTAGCACCCAAACGCGTAGACCGATTTCAGCGAACGATTTTTTTATTTTTACTGATTTATTTAATGTTTTACTGATTTTTGAAAGTTCACCAACCCTCACTGCATGACGGGGATTTTGCTAGGTATAATGGCAATAGGCTCGCGTGAATTACAAGATAGCGCAAAAAATAAAAAAATACAACATTTGTAAATGATTTCTATAATTTTATTATAAGCATTAAGAGCAAAATCCAAGGTCTTCGTTATCATATCCTGTACAAAAAAACAAACTCGTGTTTGTTACACCATTTCAATATATTTTTCAATTTGTCTCCGTCCATAATAGCAGAATAACTAATAAAAAAATAGAAAATAATAATAAAGATAATTAATTTTCTCGTACATTTGATTCTGAGGTGGTACGACATTTGCCGGGATGGCCAGTAACAAATAAAAACGTCATTAAGCCAGTCCGACATACATGAGGTAATAATGTGGTCCCAAACTAAGCAACGCTTGTATAATGCGCACCGTACAATGGAGTGGGGCGAACCCAGTATCACCCGGACTAGGGCAAATTACGAAAAGATTCCGAAGCTTCATATACTTATTAGATACTCGCTGTTGCCCGCGACTTCGTCCGCGTGGTATTTAACAAAGATACAACCGTTGACAACAGCCTGCTCACGCGTTCTGAGCCCGCGGGACGCATTGCAGGTTGTTGCTATCAAACTTAATCAGGCGCTGCGCTGCAACATTGGTTTTAATTTTCTTTCGTGTTATCCTACTTTTTTCTAAAATAAAAGTAGCCTAAGTTACTCCTTGTTACATCAGCTATCTGCCAGTGAAAGTCCCGTCGAAATCGGTCCAGCCATTTCAGAGATTAGCCGGAACAAACAGACAGACAGACAAAAATTGTAAAAAATGTTGTTTTGGTATAGGTGTACCGTGTATAAATCCAAATGCACTTAGTAAAAAGCGGTTATTTTAATATTACAAACAGACACTCCAATTTTATTTATTTGTATAGATTTGAAATTTAAAAAATACCATTTTTTTCCTATCATCTATTCATGTTCAATAACACATGATTCCTCGCCGTTCAAAATAAATAGGAACCCGTAAAATTTGATCGATACAGCTGAAATACAGATCGCGCTTATGCCTCGTTTTACATCGGTCGTAAACGTTTACGAGGCAGCCAGTTATATTGATCATTCGTATTGAGATTTTCGTATTTGAGATTCTCTCTTTGCTTCGAAGTACTGCGCAATTTAATAAGAAATAACTTCTATTAAAACCGGATTATGAACATTCTCTGCATATTAATACAAGGAAAGCAATCTACCTATATAATTATTACAACTTTTTAACAAAAAAAAAAACAACTAAATACTTAAAAGCAAATAATAATAATCTAAAAATTACTTACTGGCTAACTAAATCGAATATTTAACAAATTTTGATTCGGAGCCTAATAAATATTTTTAGCTTTTTAGTTTTTTGAAGTCGGTTTTGTATTTGATAAAAAGTTTTTTGCTTTACATTTTCAAGTGGATACGTAAATAAAAAACATTTTAACAAAATAAAAACCGTCTTCAAAAAACTAAAAAGCAAAAAATAATCTAATCTTGAAATCTACCCTGTCTAACTAAATCAAATATTTAACTAATCTGAAGTCGGTGCCAAACAAACATTCTAAATACAAAACACATGTCAATGACGTAACGTACGAAATGAAAGAGAGAAAATCATAAGAAAAGAGAAGGCAATACAAAAACATAACTCTTCGATGACGTCATGTTCAAAATGACAGAGATAGAAAGGTATGAGTAAAAAGAAAGTCAATAAAAACAAAACACACTTCAATGACGTCACGCACGAAATGAAAGAGAAAGAAAGCTATAAAAGGAAAAAGGAATTCAACAAAAAACAAAACACATGTCAATGACGTCACGTATGAAATGAAAGAGATAGAAAGCTCTCTAGCTAGCTATGTGGAAAAAGGAAGTCTCGAGTCAGGAAAGAAACAAGAACAACTAAACTAAACAAAAAAAACAGATACTTTTTTTCTTGGGAATTTCGAGAGGGCAGCGTCTGGTAGGACAGCTAGTACAAAAATATAATATGGCCGGAATAAGTTTTATTTTCGACGCCATCTTGAATTTTATTTTTCTCAGAATTTCCTGGGGTAGTAGAAAAACTGTACATACCTAATTATTTCAAAATGCACTTGACGAAATTTACTGAAACCTACCTTATATTATGTATAATAATAATATGAATGCTAGCCCTTTTTAATGTTCCACTATTGGGCACGGCCAAAGTCAAAGTCAAATCTTTTACTCCTATAGTAACTACAACCGGATCGAAAGGCAACCTCAACTGAGAAGATCCGGCGAGAAACTCAGCGGGCTAGTCTTATTTTTTTCTTTTTTTAACCCTTCTTTTAACTACCATGTTTATTACAAAAATAATAAATAAACTTCGGTGTGTTGCCATGCGACATAGTCTGCGGATAGACAAAATAATAAAATCCTTCATTCTCAGAATACCATAGTACGTACAATGTATTTAATAACATTGTTCAGTAAGCAAGCGTGTCAATGACAAATCGATAGCTTTTACCAACATTCTCATTTCCTTAATATGGTGATGTTACAAAGAATCGCAAGTCCGGAAATACATGTTGACAACAATAATGAAAACCCGAAATCAATTTGTAAATAAATTATTACTGCGCTTATAAACCCTTTCCACGACTTATTTGAACGAACTTACATAATTAATCAGGTGGTAGTGACCCTGCTTTCTGTGCCGAAGGTCCCGGGTTTGAATCTTGGTAGGGGCAAACTTTGTGTGATGAGCACGAATGTAATATCTATATGAGTATTATACCCTACATATAACCTTATTATTATTAACTAGCTGTTACCCGCGACTTCGTCCGCGTGGTATTTAACAAAGACGCAACCGTTGGCAACAGCCTACTCGCGCGTTCTGAGCCCGCGGGACGCATTGCAGGTTGTTGCTATCAAACTTAATCAGGCGCAGCGCTGCAACATTGGTTTTAATTTTTTTTCGTGAGATCCTATTATTTTTTCTAAAATAAAAGTAGCCTAAGTTACTCCTTGTTACACCAGGTCTGCCAGTGAAAGTCCCGTCAAAATCGGTCCAGCCATTTCAGAGATTAGCCGGAACAAACAGACAGACAGACAAAAAATTTAAATAAGGTTGTTTTGGTATAGGTACCGTGTATACATCCAAATGCATTTAGTAAAAAGCGGTTATTTTAATATTACAAACAGACACTCCAATTTTATTTATATGTATAGATGTATTGATTAAATACATTCCTGACGATAATACTTCATTTACGTCAAATCAAAAGGCCATCCTAATTAGGTACGTAGCTGAAGGTGTAAAGACGTCACTGTGTGGGCTGGTAGCCTTCTAATATATAATGAGAATGAATGAATGAATGAATTCCATTATGCCGAGCGATAGTTACTATGAAAACACTCTTCGTACAAATGGAGGTGAAGCAGTGATAGCCAAGTTGGTAGAACGCTTGCCTCGGTAACGAGGATTGCAGGTTCAAACCCCGGCTCGCACCTCTGGGATTTTTCATGTGCGAATCTCATTTTCAACCAAGATTATCACTTGCTAAACGGTGAAGGAAAACATCGTGAGGAAACCTGCATGTCTGAGAGAACCCCTCGAAAGATGTGTGAAGTCTGCCAACCCGCACTGGGCCAGCGTGGTGGAATATGGCCTAAACCCCCCCTCGCATTGAGGGGAGGCCCGTGCCCAGCAGTGGGACATAAAAAAGGGCTGGAATTATTATTACAAATGGAGGTAAGGTGGTCAAATGGAGAGTCAAAATTTTGTAGTCTAAACCGATTATCCAAAAATCCCTCTTAAGTGCAGACTTTAGGTCAGGGATTCCCAAACAATTTTGGGCAAGATACCCCTTTTCCAAAATGAACGGATACCTCAGATCACGTATGCCAAATTACTTTAAAAATCCTATCTCTAGTTTTTTTCCTATTGATACCCAATAATATTTTTTTTTTAATTACATTATAGGCAAGTATTTGATCTCGATCTCACCTGATGGTAAGTGACGATGAGATCTACGATGTAGCATACTTGCCTAGGTAGGAAGGCGGCAGTAGATAGAGACGCTACATTCACTAGGCACATGCAGCGCAACTGATCTGACCCGCCATCCATGAATGGCAGCACCGAACATCATGCCGGAACACGGCTAGGCCGCTTGGCGACATGGCTTTGTTCAGTGGGTGGTGACTAGCCACGGCCGAAGCCTACCACCAGTAGAGTTGTCACCTGGTTGGCACCACCCAGGGTCACGTGTAGGGTATCTCGAGGGTACTTAATTCTCCTACGGACGAAGGTGACTCGACCCCAAACTTATAGATATTAATCATCCATGACTCAGATACAAACATTCATGCTCATCACATGAAACTTGTCCTTACCAGGATTCGACCCCGAGACCCCCGGCGCAGAAGCCACGGTTACTACCAACTGCGCTAATCAGTTCTTATATATGATCAATCTATACATATCGCGAGTCGCGGCGACGTCTGCAAATCGCAACCGGAAATGGTGTACATCCCCGCCGTTGGCATGGCCGTAGAGTAGACGGAGAACCCGATTACTTCCGGTTCTGCTCCGATGTGCAGCTTATTTCATTACCTTGTGATGATTCAGAAAGGCTCTACTACAATTATACAGCATGATTCCGAAAGGCTATACTACAATTATACAGCATGATTCAAAAAGGCTATACTACAATTATACAGCATGATTCAGAAAGTTTATACTACAATTATACAGCATGATTCAGAAAGGGTATACTACAATGTGAACCTGCGCTTCTTCAGCGTACTTGCAAGTATTATATTTTGTGCATTCAGAATTTTTATGTCCCAACAAAATGACAATTTTGATGTAGTGTGAGCATATTTAACATTTTTAAACATGAAAGTTTGGATGGATGTTTGTTACTCAATCACGCCAGAACGGCTGAACGGATCTGGATGAAATTTGGCACAGAGATAGATTATAGTCTGGAATAGCTCATAGGCTACTTTTTATTCCGTTAAAATGTATGGTTCCCGTGGGATAGACGTACTATTTAATCGCGGGTAACACCGCGGGGCGCAGCTAGGGTCTGATAATTTGATTTATTTCTTTATAGCCTACTGTCGGCCGTATTAGAATATTTTACCTCCATTTCGATCGTTACTTACACTGGAAAATGTACCGAATAAATTGATTATATACCATGTAATATCGTGTTTTATACTCCGATTTGTTAGCGACGGTCGATGAAACATCTGAACCGTTCGTCACACATAATTTATTGTGACGTCAGAATCAGAATCAGAATATTTTTTATTCACGTAGACCATTATTGTACAGTACTTATGAATCGTCAAGTTACAAAAATATTATGCTACTGCTTTACCACCCGTTCGGAACGCCGTTCCTATGGAGAAGAACGGGCAAGAAACTCCATGGTTGCTCTTTTTTTAAAATAGATCTTTTACATTTTTGAGCAATACATTGTTATAGGTATGTGAGAACAATGTAGGAACGGCTAATCAAACTTTAGCAGCAGGTCAAAAAAAAAAAAACAAAAAGTACTAACTAAGTATAAAATTACAGTTAATGGCTACATGGTTCCCACATTTACAAATTACTTATGTAAATGAAAATAAGAAGGAAGAAGAGAAATACAAAATCTTAATAGTCTGCTCAAACAAGGTCATTTATATTCCTGAGGAGCCGGACCAGCATCCAACCAAGCATTTTTATCCTTAAGATAAGCATCTAGTGTATAGTATGCCTTCTTACATAGCGTACGTTTTATGCACGCTTTGAATTTATTTTCACTAAGTTCGGTAATGTCAGAGTGTATTTTATTATAAAATTTAACACAATACCCCATGAAAGATGTGTGAATCCTTGCTAGTCGAAAGTGTGGTTGATCTAATTTGTTTCTATTTCTTGTATTATAACGATGTTGATCACCGAGCCTTTTAAAGAGAAATAAATTTTTCCTAACATACATAATGTTTTCATAAATATATTGGCATGGTACTGTCAAAATATTAGTTTCCTTAAATAATTCTCTTAGGGATTCGCGACTGCCCAAATTATAGATGGCCCTAATAGCCCGCTTTTGTAAAATGAAAACCGATTCTATGTCAGCTGCTCTCCCCCACAATAGTATTCCATAGGACATAACACTATGGAAGTAGCTGAAATAAACTATTCTTGCGGTGTTCACATCGGTTAGTTGCCGAATTTTCCTAACAGCGTAGGCAGCGGAACTAAGTCGTCCCACTAAGACTCTGATATGAGGACCCCACTGTAACTTAGAGTCGAGCGTTATCCCTAAGAAAACCGTGTCGTTAACAAATTCAAGCTTCTCATTATTCAGTACTACATCGCAATCACTACTTTTGACATTTGGTAAAGAAAACCTTATACATTTAGTTTTCTTGCTATTTAACGCTAAGTTATTAATAGTAAACCAGTTATGTACCTGAAGAATAGCGTCATTTACGTCGTCAAAATTATTTACATGTCGTCCCACTTTAAAAATCAAGGAGGTATCATCAGCAAATAACACTATCTTCATCTTATTTTGAATTATATGGGGTAGGTCATTTATATATACTAAAAACAGGAAAGGACCTAAAATCGATCCTTGCGGAACACCCATTTTTACTGCAGAGCCTAACGATTTAGTACCATTTATAAGAACACTTTGCCGTCTGTCTCCTAAATAAGATTTTACAAGATTAAGAGCATTATCTATAACACCGTAGTGCTCTAATTTAAGTAAAAGGACTTCATAATTGACGCAGTCAAATGCCTTTGAAAGATCACAGAAGACGCCAATAGCATCCTGTGAGTTCTCCCATGCATCATAGATATGCTTTATTAGGGTTACACCGGCGTCGGTTGTGCAACGTCCCTTGGTGAAACCATATTGTTGATCGTGCAGGATGTTATTTGCGTTAAAATGATGTAACATTTGTGTAAGCATTATCTTTTCAAACACTTTACTAAAAACTGGCAAGATAGAAACTGGCCTATAGTTGTTAGGATCTTTACTATTACCGGACTTAAAAAGCGGTATTACTTTACTGTACTTCATTAAATCCGGAAAGACTCCCTGATCTACACATTTATTAAAAATTAAAGCTAAATAAGGGGCTACAGTATCAATAATAGTTCTACATGCTTTCACAGACATTCCCCATAGATCTTCTGTTAGTTTAATTTTTATATCATTGAAAGCTTTAACAATAGTTCGGCCACTAATATGGTCAAACTTGAATTTAACAGGGCAATCAGCTATGTTTTTTTTAAGAAGTGAAATTGAGAGACGGGGGGAGCAGTTCAGAGATTCTGTTGTTTTTACAGGGATGTTAGTAAAAAACATTTCAAACTCCCGTGCTACCTCGGTATCTGAGCATATGAGACCGCGTGGAGTCTCCAGGGTATCCGGGTCTCCGTCATAACTCATAAGAAGGCTCAAGGTTGCTCAACGCGCAATGGAGAGAGCTATGCTGGGGGTTTCGCTACGCGATAGAATCAGAAATGAGGAGAGCCGTAGACGAACTAAAGTAACCGACATAGCTCAAAGAATTTCAAAGTTGAAGTGGCAGTGGGCGGCACATAGCTCGCAGAACCGATGGCTATTGGGGCAGAAAGGTTCTAGAATGGCGACCACGAACCGGAAGACGTAGTGTGACCGATGATATCACACGCGTAGCAGGAAGCCGGTGGATGCGAGTGGCGGAGGACCGTGTTGTGTGGAAATCATTGGGGGAGGCCTATATGCATTAGATTTTAAAGAACAACTAGTAGGTACTTATACATATTATTCAAATTATGGGGGATGTTGATATAAATAGAGTCGGACTCTACATTGATATAAAGAGTATGTGTTAATGTCACATCATGTAATGCGATCAAATATGGCGGTTCTGCGCAAGCCGAAATCATACAAATAGGCATGATCATTTTACGTGATGCAGCCGATACACACGTCACAACTATGTGGACTGAAAAGTCAAGAAAAGAAATCCTTTTTGGTTAAATTTTGTTAAAATTAACTGCACTTTCCTAACCATTAAATTTGTATGTGTTACTAGTTACACACAGAGTTTTGTTACTAGTAACACATAGTTCACGTGTCACAATATGTGTAGTAACAAGCAGTCAAAAGTATTCTTAATGATAAGCAAACATTTTTTCAGGGTAAATAATAAAATAATTAAAGCATATAAATTCCATTTACCCAATCAAATCGAATCCATTGTTTGTTAAATTGGTGCTAATTAAGAGCCGTATAAATACTGCAATACAATAATATACCAGCGATACACATTTGGTGCGCAGAGGTAAGCAAACATCGGCATTCCATATCATAATAATATGTCCATAGACGGCCTTTTTAGGGGTTTTTTTGGGGGCCAAAGAGCGGCGAGTCACCACCTGCCAATAGTAATTAGATAAAAGCTGATTATGGCAGGTGTCCGCAACCCTTCCAATATTCCCATCCCATATCCATCCAAACTTCAATCCATAGTCCCAATTATCTTTCCATATTCCTGCAATAGTTCCTCCGCCTGCTGAGGTCAATTCGCTGTTTATGCTATCATTTTTAGCAGGTGGCTAACATAACATTAAAATTCTCAAAAAGGCCTCTACGTGTTGGACCCATGTCCCCGCGCAAGCCTTCCAAAGATCCGTTTATAGTCCGTGTGGAGAGAGACATATCTCATATATATATTTCATTTCTTTTTTTTATCAAAATTTCATATTTTTCCATAGGGGTCTAAGGTTCTATCTTTTCATACAATTCTTTTGGTTTCCTATTTACTTTAACTTTAATTGTAAATGTTTTAAATTAAATATAAGGGTCTATTGATCTTTTTAATTTAAGAGGGACAGAACTATAGCTCCGTCTCGTTCATTTGGGAGTCAGATCAGGTCGCGTGTAGTGGGTACTTATTAAAATTATTTTTGAGGACAAGGCATACTTATCTGCGTTATTATCTGTCTATAGAGAAGGGCCTTATTTCCAATTGTTGTTAAAGGTTATTATAATTATAACAACTTATCTGATGAATACGTAATACGTTCAAATTCTGTCTAATAAGTTGAAAATAATCTTCAAATTATCAGAAAACTCCGTAATGCCCTAATAAATCCTATCCAGTATTCGGTTCGCATTTTGTCATCTGTTATCAATACTTACCTTATTTACAACTAACCAAACACAAATCACATGTGACATCTGTTAGTTAAGTTGTAAATAAGGTTAATCCGCAAATAGTAAGGCCTCAGCCTCGAATTTAGCGGGCAGCGGGGCAGCGGGGCGGCGGCGCGGGCGGCGGCACGGGAGCGGCGCTCGTTGGCCGCCCCGCGCCGCTGTTTTCGAGAACGGGTCCATTTGATTTTACGCATAAAATCCTGCCGCTGCCGCCGCCGCCGCCGCCGCCGCCCTGCTGCCCGCTAAATTCGAGGCTGAGGCCTAAAAGAGAACCTTATAAGTGTCATAATAATAGTTCCCTTATACAGGTATGACAATGTTCGCGTACATTTTTGTTTTGGGATGCGCTTGCGCACTGGCTGGGGGAAGTAAAGCTTCCCCGCCCGCCTACGTGGAAGCCCTGGAGGTGGCTATGAAAGTCGCGAATATTCTACAACAAAATGTGTTGTATGTATAATTTTGTTTAAATTTTGCCTATGAAAAAGGCTTTATCAATGGTACCTGTCTATAAATAGGTCTATTATAATTTCCTTTTTTTTGTTTCCGCATAGATCCATGGAATCAGGAGTCCCATTGCTGGCTGACCCGAGGCGTCACTACGCAGAAATAGTGTTTACAGTCTTCAGAGAGGCTGAGAACTTAAAGACCTGTATGTAAGTATCATATACTCATGAATTTATCTTTATAAGTTTACGTACACATAACTTATTAGCTAATGCTTCGACTGTATAAGATCTTGAATTCTCATATTTACGCGAACATTAAAATAAAACTATTTTTATACCTCACGTATAAAAATAGTTGTATTTTAACGTTCTGCGTAGATCGGAGCGCAAACAATAACTAAATATGAGGGTACCCGAGTTCTAACTATGACACTAGGACGTCAAATACCTCCCGTGACCATGTTTGCTGTAAAGCAGCCGAATCGTCGGGAAGTAAAAAACATAATATACACGCGATAAAATCTGTAAAATTAGTTTTATTTCAATGTATAAGGTCGTTTTTACCGACGAAAAAAAAAGGAACAGGTTATTAATTGAGTTTTAAAAAAGAGTTCCTTGCCCGTTACTCTCCATAGGAACGTCATTCTGAACGGGTGCTGTATTCTAATGGTTTACATGAATATAAAATAATTTGGTTCTAACTCTATCAATGTTTGATTGTGTGATATATTTTATAGGAAAAAAGATTACAACGTGGAGTATCCCAAGGTCTTGAACCAGACAGCAGGCCTGGCCTTCGTGGAGCCGCGTTCAGTGGTAGACCAGGTCGCGAAGTTAGGCGACCTTATCATGTCGAAAACTGGTAAAGTAAGTACCTATTTATTTTATACTAGTTAACACAACAGACGTTGCCCCATCCAAATCCCATGGAAAATAGTCATAAAACCACTTTGAGTTTTTACGTTCCCTGCAGACCTGATTCGGACTATTCCCAATACTCGGAACATTAAAAAACATCCAATTCGATCCAGCTGTTCTCAAGTGATACGCTTATCTAACAACTAACATTATTTCATTTTTATTTATATTGATTCAACAAGAACTATATGCCAATTATCCGGTACGGAATAATTAAAACGCTTAACAGAATAAAGAACACCATCACGCAGATACTTCCGAGGGAGTAAACAGAGGTACCGATAGTCCCAATGTTAAAGGTAGGCTGGGCATACTCCCCCTCAATGCGGGGGAGATAGAGTTATACTCTATCCCTCGGCCCGTAATGCAGATTGGAGAACTTCATACGCGTTTCGAAAGAGCGTACAGGTCTTACGACGTTTGCCTTCACCGTTCACCAAGTTATTAAATGTGCAGTTTCACCATCACGCCTGTAATCCCCTAAGGGGTCGGCAGAGGTGAACTGCTATGCACCCACATTTCTCCGATGCTATTTTAGTCCCACTGTAATAGGGGGCGAGCCTTTTGCCATAATACCGGGCGCTTTCCTCCTCAATATGAGGAGGATTTATGCTGCAGTCTACCCCGCTGGCCCAGTGCGGTTTGGTGAACTTCACAAGACTGTTGACAGACGTGCAGGTTTCCTCACGATATTTGCCTTCAGCGTACAGCAAATGATAATAATTATTTAAAATTCGCACACGAAAATCTGGAAATCTCTGTGATATGAGCCGGGATTTGAACCTGCACACCTCGTTTCCAAGGCGAGCGTTCTACCAACTTGACTATCACTGCTATCGCCATTATGTTTGTCATATATTTCTTATTATTACTAAGGTATAATGTAATCCTTGGAAGTCGTGATAAGTGATTTTAATCTTCCAGATACGTTCGCTGATAGAACACCAGTGCACCAACGTTCACTCCAAGGACTGCGACCAGGTAATCGATACAGAAGTGCGGTCAGACCCTGAAAGGTACCGCGATGAAGCTGGAACGCTCTTGGTTGTTGGCAACACTGCCAGCAAGTTCATGGAATTGGAAAACTCTTTCTCGACGGTGACCAAACAGCATGCCGGTGTTAAATATGTAGTGGAAGGCCAGCAGACGCTGAAGAAGCTCATCGAGGCCACAATGACGATGATGTGGAATTTGAAGCCGATTTTTTGCTGAACCATAATGTAATAGCAATCGGGCAATGCGGCATCCAAAAACAAGGCACCTTAACACCAACCAGCAACAAATAATATTGTAAATTATTCATAAATTTTTGGAGGAATACTATGTTGTTTTACTTAATAGTTTAGTTGCGGTTAGAAATAACTGCTACAATATAAACATCGTGAGGAAACCTGCATGTCTGAGAGAACCCCTCGAAATATGTGTGAAGTCCGCCAACCCGCGCTGGGCCAGCGTGGTGGACTATGGCCTCCCAGCAGTGGGACATTAAAAAGGGCTGGTATTATTAAGCAACTAGACGGATCGGGCCCCAAGCAACAACTTAATATGAGGGTACCCCAGTTCAAACTATGACACTAGGACGTCAACCACCTCAGTCCTCCCTTGACCATGTTTGCTGTAAAGCAGCCGAAACGTCGGGAGCGTAAAAACATAAAAAAACGCGATAAAATCCGAAATATTAGTTTTATTTTAATATGTAGTATTCGCGTAAATATATGAAATCAATATGCTACTATAACTACACATACATACACAATTATCGGGTAACAGTTGTCGCATAGTAAGCACACACCCTTACGTAGATTTTCTTTGCTCTTACGTTAAGTTAGTTTCGTATATAGCATGATTAACATTAAGTATGTTATGTTTATACTATTTTACGGCACATATTGGCTTATCATTTGAACGTACATAATAATAATTTATGAAAAAAACAACGCTCGTGACAAATAGGGGAAAATTGTTACACAGCCACTTTGTAAATTATCTGAAAATAAATATGAGTCGATTTGCAAAAGCAGAGGTCGCGAACCTTTTGCGATGTTTTACATTTTTATGATAATATAATTCGCTGTCAATTAGTTCTCAGATTTGTGAAGATTTCATGCGAAATTTACCGATTCTATATTTTGCATTTGGGGAGTGGGGGGGGGGGAGGGGTAAGGGTCCAAGAGTGGACAGCAAAAGGCTGATAATGCTGATGACTATATAAGTACTTACAGTATGCCGTGTTGCAATAAGATTTGCGAGGCTATACCTACAACTCCTATAAAGTAGGTACTTACATGATGTTATATCTCGCACAGTTCTTCGGTATCCGAGTATTCTTTTACGGTGACGGCAAACATCAAGAGGTCAAAAGATGTGTCTAGTTCGTCGAATCGCACTGGGCAAGGTAGGTGGACTATAGCCCCAATCTCCCTCGCATTAAAGGTGTTTTTCCCAGATGTAGTGGCCATAGGCTCATCCCCTATTACATTGGGACTAATTATCATCGGCTAACTTCCCTAAGTTAGTCCCGCACTAAAGGCGTGATAGCGATCCTATTTTCTTTTACCTACTCTGTCACCATATTAAATAACATAAATCAATTATTATCACCACACGAACACACCAACTATACGGTCCCACACTAAGCAACGCTTGTGTTGTGGGTACCGTACAATGGACTGACGGCGAACTCAGTATATCATACTTATATAGATACTAGCTGCGCCCGGCGGTGTTGCCCGCGATAAAAAGTATGAAAAATTAAAACATCTATCCCACGGGAACTATACATTTTACCGGGATTAAAAGTAGCCTATGTGCTATTCCAGACTATAATCTATCTCTGTGCCAAATTTCATCCCGATCCGTTCAGCCGTTCGGGCGTGAAAGAGTAACAAACATCCATCCATCTATCCATCCATCCAAACTTTCACATTTATAATATTAGTATAGAAGTATAGATTAGTATAGATTAGTATAGATTAAACATCCATGACTCGGGTACAAACAATTATACTAATCATACAAAATTTGTCCCTACCAGGATTCAAACCCGGGACCCGCAGCACCGAAAGTATGGTCACTAGCCACTGAGCTAATATGGTCGTTAAATATTGAACCGATAGTATATTATACCTATACTGATTTATAAATTATCCAAAATACGTTACCGTAGGTTTACCACATCTGAGTATTTAAACATTACAAATAAATGTTAGTAATATAAAGGAAACCAAAGGATTTAGGCGCATTTAAATTCAAAGGGGCAGGGGAGCAGGTGAGTTCAGAGTTTCTATTCCTCTCTATGTATATCATATTTTAAAAGCCAACTAAAAGTAGTTTAGTTGAAGGTTTAGCGGAAAATGGAGATATTCATGCCATGCGGGTGGTATGCCTGGCGGGGCGGCCGCTATGCCACGACGGTTATTGACGGGATCTTGTATATATGTTACGTGCTCCGAAAACTCTCATAGCGCGATTCAGGATTGTATTGAGAATTGTCTATTGTTCTGAATGCGTTTGCAGCACTATCTGTGTAGCTTGTGGCGAGGTAGAAGAAGTCGCTACAAAGGGATGTAACTGTATGTTATATTAATGTTTGAGTACAATCATTATCTAGGCACTTACTTATTTATTTATTGTACTGAATTTCTTTTAAATATTTCGAAATGCATTTAATTCGATAATCAAATTTCTCTAAGGCCCACTATCGCAATGCTGATAAACGATATCCAAAACATATTCGACAGAATTTATATGGGCCATTTGCCAAATATGCTGTGGACAGGGTTTTACGGCACTAATAAACGGTTAAGTTGCTAAAACGTGTGGCGGCGAAGTGCGCAGTGTCAGGCCGAATCACCGAGATCAAAAGAAGCCGGGAAAATAATTACGTCTCTCTTTTTCACAGGTAAAATGCGCATCCTCGTTGTGTTGTTATGCGTAACATACCTCAGGGCGCATTTTTTGCCACCAGGAGTGTTCCCTTACAACCATATACCCCCATATTTCCCAATAGATACCCCTCCCCACATTAACAATGTCCCTATCACCGGTGCTGTACACCATCCAAGCCTGATCATACCAGACGATGGACTCCAACATCATCCAAATATCATGCCTTATTGGGCGTATCCTCAAATCACCGAAAATGTTCCACATAATCCCCCTGGAATAGGACAGCTTCATCCTTACTATCCTCCAGGCGATCACAACGATTTCGTGTATCCCCATGAATTTGTTCAATCTAATGTCTACCGTGACGTGCGACCATCGGAGTCTCATAACGTACCTGTAATTCATGAATCCCTTGAAGAGAGCGATCATCAGGAAGGGCATCATAACCTTGTTAGCCTTCCGTACAAACCACTATACGATGTAAAAAGGGACCACACGCCACCTTATCTGGAAAACCTAATGGCAGCAGAAAACTTAGCAGCTGATTTGGACTATGATACGTAAGTTATATTTAGTTATTCGTACCCCCGAATTTATAAACGTTTTATAACTTTATCAAACGTCACATAGCATTGCGCACAAGAGTTTTGCTTTGCGCAGTACTATATGACGTTTGATAAAGTTATAAAACGTCTATAAATTTGGGGGTTAGACTCTAGTGGTGATGAACTCTATCCGCAACTTATTCAACAGATTAACCATATTCTACACTTTCCAGCTCCTACTATTTTCCTTTTGATTCATTTGGTTGCGAGTTTCGAGATCCAGGTATTATCCATGTTGCGGGTTCCAGAATTATCTTTTGCCCGGGGCTTGTCGACCGTCAACCCTTGGCTTACAGGATTTACAAATATGGGAGCATGTGGCGCACCTAAAAGATGTCCATACAAATTCCATCATATCCAATAAGAGATGTGGATAGGTTATCAAAACTTTAAATAACTGGTGTTGATAAAAAGATTAAAAGGATTATTTATGGTGGTCCATTCACTTTCAGACATATTGAAGGTCCGACGTCGATGTTAGATCCTAAACTGCATTACAATGCGTTTCTGGCTGTGCTATTGGCTTTGGCGGAGGGCACACACAACCCTTTGTATACCGAGTAAGTATATTACAGATTATAATAACATTGTAGGACATTATAATATCCTCAGTGCTTCGATCAGCGTATAATCTAGTATATTATACCTGAATAAAAATAAAAAATTGGTTTATTTTCAATAAATTGAGATGTACCAAGCATTAGGTTGATACCGTACCTACAAATTTAATCAGTTCAGACGGATATCTGGATAGGTATCTGGGCCCCAAGTCTGCTAACACAATCGATTCATAATCGAACAGCAACCGCATAGTAACTGTCACTTTTGACAGATATCCCATACAATATCAGTCAAAAGTGACAGTTACTATGCGGTTGCTGTTCGATTATGAATCGATTGTGTTAGCAGACTTGGGGCCCGGATATTGATTTCAGTGTCACTCAAAACTAATAAGTCTATTTTGATTTCCAGTTTCGATGCTTATTACGAGAATGGCTACCTGCCGGCTATAGAGGAACACTATACAAAGGCACTACTCGATCCCAATATAGTTTCGCAGAAAGTCGAGTACTATACAAATATATTTGCAGAAAAAATTCAGCGTGTAAGTATCTACCCGCACCGATACTTATAAAACCCCCTTGCCCACTGACAATTCCACGTGATACAGGACTTATACAGGTCTGAGTCAGATTCTGAGGGGGGGGGGGGGATCAACTTTTGCGTGATTTTACCTCTTTCAGAAAAAAAAATAAAGTGCTATATAGCATCTTTTCAAAATGACGGGGTTCAATTGCCTATTCATGTATAAGTGTAAAGTATTTTTTATTTCAATATTCAAATATTTTTCTCTCTTCGGAGGTTCCCGTACTGACCCATCTTGATGGTACACGATGCATATCTGTTCAGTTTCTTTTACATTCGTTTCGTACTTAGTACTCGCTCTTACATGGTTGTGACTAAAAAGTAATACTTTTTTTTATAAATCACAGATCAAAGATGTCATAGAGTCATCGTGTAAGCAAACCAATCAAAATATTGCCTCTTGCGATTACATAGTGGACTACTTGGTAAGCGTAACTCCACGGCTTCCCCACGAGGCTATGGTCCTGCAGGCATTGGCAGACGTCTCCGACGCCTACGAGCAGATGTCTGAAAAGTGGTGGAATGTCTCCGAGCAATACATAGAGCTGGCTTACCTGCTGCAAAATAAGGAGGTGTTGAAAGATATTGTCAAAAAACTGTACTACGTGATGGAAGTAACGTCACCAGCGACACAGATGTCGCCACAGCTGCAACATTCGTGTAAAGACATGCAGGTTGCAACCCATACTGCTGTAGAGGCGATGGCTTAACAGCCTCCCCTCGACAATAGGGGAAATTCAGAATGTGAAAATAAAAATATGGCAATAGGTACTAAAATTGTCTTTTTAATCATAAGAACCAATTAACCTTCCGTTCGTCCGCCAACCCGCACTGGCCCAGCGTGGCGGACTATGGCTTAATCCCCTCGCAGTGATGGGAGGCCCGTGCCCAACATTGGGACATTAAAAGGGCTGGAATTATTATATATTAACCTTCCGTTTCAAAAGTTTTAAGTTCGCGAATATAGTTAGGGTTATTCAGTGTCCCGATATAGTTTTTTAGAAAGGTTTAAACACTAGCTGCCTTCGGCTGCTCCCGCAGAACCTCGATGTAACAGCCTACAGCACTCAGGGATAGTGCAGCTGTCTATCAGTGAACGAATTTTCGAAATCGGTATAGTAGCCCGGAGATTAACCCCTACATCCAAACTCACAAATTTAATATTATAGTAAAATGAATGTTTTTTTGTCCCGTATGAATTCCTATACCATTAATCCGATTGCGATAAAACTTTGTGCAGTTGTTGTGCGAAGGTTTCTGGCTTTGCTAAACATGGGTACATGCTTGTTGAATTTAAAAATATAACATTTAAATCGAATCCTGGTAGGGACAAACTGTGTTATGAGCACGAATGTTTGTACCTGAGTCATAGATGTTTAATATCTATATAAGTATTATATACTGGGTTCGCCCCCAGTCCATTGTACGGTACCCATAATACAAGCGGTGCTTAGTGTGGTACCGTATAGTAGGTGTGTTAGTCTGGCGATATCATTATTATTATATCGGTTTTCAAAGTATTTTTTTCAACAAGTAAGAAATTTTGAACTTAATCAAAAGGTTGTTAAGGTTTAAAATAAAAAAAACTGCAAATATGTTATGTTACAGCACACAATCAAACATTTTATTCTAAAATACATATTACAAATAAACAACATAAAGTAAATCAGGTCAGTCTATACACTTTCAAATATATTATCTTTCTCTATTTTATATAAATAAATTCTTCTCATAAATAGTGTCACATAGCTATTATAGACCTTAACGCTATGACGATATAGTGGTAGTACAAAAAGTTAGTGAAATTAGTTAAGTTTAGAATTATAACAAAGGAACGTTAACGTTTATAGGGGGGCTCTGCTATTATTAAACAGCTACTAGCCGAGAAAAAAATTGGCGACAGTAGCGCCAATGCCAGTTTTTTTTCTAGACTTTATGATCGATGACCAGTTTACGAGACAAGAATGTCGATATCCTGCATTTTTATAAAAAAAAGAAGGTCAACGACATTGTCACCCCATAAGACTGTCATTTGATATAGAAAATGAAACAAAATTTATAGATCACGATAAAAAACATAACTATTTTAATAGGTGGTTTCGGAAACGCTATCGAAAGCTTGTTGATTACATCTAAGACCAATTACTGATTCACACAAACATTAATTCAGTGTTTTAAACACGCCGAAATTTTACACACGATTTTAATAAAAAAAAAAACGTTAATTTTTGGCTTCGAATCCGCTTTGTTACTTAGGACAAATCATTTTAATTGTCCCATATACGAGACAAATATTTATGCGACCGTTGCGCGACATTCGTTCGATTATACGGCGTGATTCAGAAAGGGTATACTAACATTTGAACCAGTGCGTCTTTAACGCATTTCCAATTTTTATGTCAAGTCGGAACTTCTATAGGTATATCAAAAAATGCTCACAAAATATCACTTGTCATTTCGTTGGAAACAAAAATTTTTTTTTCAAAATCGACTTCGATATTCTAACTTCACATGATTACAAATGCCCTAAAGAAGCGCAGGCTTATAGGTTAGTATAGCCTTTCTGAGTCACGATGTATATACATGCCACATAACCCTATATGAAACCAGAATATGCCCGATATATAGGACAAACTATACCCTAAATTTATAGAACGTTTTCGTTCATAATAGCATTAAAGACAACTTTTCGTCTAAAAGTAGGTTTAAAATGCTATCGTAAATCGATAAAAACTTCAATAAATTTGGGGGTATTTTTACAACAATAATATTAAGTCAAACTCGATACACATTACAGATTTATACGCTACATTGCACAAGTCGGATTGAATTATTAAACTACTAATATACTTCTAATAGGGACTTTGCATTATTATGTAATTATACATCTCGTAGCGAAATATTCAGAGGATACCTCAAGAAAGAAAACGATTCGAACGTAATGCTGATTTTTCGTATGAAATATTTACCACCAAAATTCATACAGGTTTTTTATCAAATGTACAATGGACATTGCAAAGGGTTTACCGGACGAAAGACTGCTATGTAATGCCATAGTAAATAGATGAACTGTGTTTACAAATTTGGGGGCTATTTACCGTACGAAAAAAAAACCACACTACTTCAATAAACAAAAGAAAAATAATAAAAGAATAAACAAAATAAAGTTTTTAAATAATTAAAAAAAAATGTTGCCAAAATAAAGATCATAGGTCGTTAATGAGATCATAACGAGGTATCTCTGATATTTCGTTGTTTTACATCCATAATTTAAGAACTTACAACTATAGGCTCGTTCATACGAGAGCGGTATCCGCTCCCGCCTGCGGTGGTGCATGCCTGATGCGCAGTGTCAACCTGACGGCTGAACCCTGCGCATACGCCTACCCGACAAGGGTAACGACTAACACTATTCTACCAACAGACGCACCAACTCGTAATCGTGAGGGACAAAGCTATAAGAAATAAAGAGACAGCTGCCGTGCGTCCTATTTTATCTCATAGCTCTGTCTCTGTCTAACATTCGGCTCTGACCGAGTTGGAGAGTCTCAACAGAGCTCAACTTCGACCTCCTTGCTTGTATTATTAAATGCCAATCGAAAACTAAAAATACGAAATGCTTGTCAGCAAGGACATCGAAAGTAAACTGAATCACAAAAAAAAGTTAAATCATAAATTAAGTATACAAATTAAAAAAAAAACTAGCACTTCTGTGTGTATTTATAATTACCTTTCTTCTTTTTGACCACAAATGTAATACAAATTTAACACCATCCCTGGATCTATACCCCTTGCACTATAAGCTATCGGAGAGAACGAGAAAGAATATGATACACCAATCTTATGATAGTAAAAAAAAACAACGCTCGTAGCGGTACCATAAATACCCAACAGCCGTTGTTATTCCCTCCGTTCCCTCTAACCTAACTTATAGTATCTAACCGAAAAAGCTGGAACAGAATAAAAATGTTACATCAAATTAGTAGGCAGTTTTTATTACAGAATTCATAAATCTCGTTAGCTGTCAAAATCAAAACGTAATTTAAAAAAAGTTAAACATTAGTCTCAAAACGAAAAAAAATACTAATTCCAAATTGATTTGATTGGAAAATTCATGTAAGTATAATTATTGGTCAAATCAAAATCATCCAGGACCGGATTGCGACCGATGACGAAGTTTCTATGTGAATTTCATACATTTATTGGATTTGACAGTGATTTCAGTCGATTACTGACCGGCCCTGTAATGCAGTGTTGGGGATATCAATGCGATGGACGCCTACTGTCCAGAACTACAACTCCGCTAACAAAATTGACTCGTAAATCAATATCAGTGGCATTGTAGTTGCCACCTTTGCCAGATATCTCAAACGAGAATGGACTTGTTACATTTACTATGCCATTATTATTCGATAATGAGTCCATTGTGTTAATGGAGTTGGCGAGCAGTGTTGCATAAACACTTTGAAATGTACGAATGCTTTGCTATTTCAGACACACTTTTTATAACTTCGACGGAACATTTCAAAACGATCTTTATTATTTGAACCTAGTTTAGTGGTGTGTCACCGTTCATTTGAAAGCGTCTATGTTTCCATGATTCGATGGACAGAAAGCAGAGTAGAAGGCCTTCTCTTCACGATAAATACACGGAGACAAAATTATCATTTTAAGAAAATAGTATCTATTACGTTGCCTACTCTGTGTATTGGCATTGTCGATTCCCGCAAAAACATCAGAATGCAGATTGTATAGACAAAAACCTCTTTACCCGCCCAGCAGTGGTTTATTTTTATTGGCAGACAAATAACTAATTAACTTTGATGAAATATTTGATTACATATAATTTGATTGACGTTGGATAATTGAAGGAAACTTTATAATCTTTTTTTATATTAGAATAAAGACTGCATAGCTTTGTTAATTGCAAGATTTTTGTCTTTTTTATCAGAGTAGGTAATATTTAAAAAAGTTGTTTATCTCAAAGGAGAGTACTAATGGATTTACTACACATTCACTTATGTTTTTGCCTACAATTCTGCACTCTATCTTAAAACAAAACATTCAAGATCTCACGCACACTATTAACATTCTATCAAAGACTCAATAGTGTTAACATGTATCTTGTAATATTTTACACACATTCAGAAATATACAACTAAAACTCAAAGAAATATTATATACAATTGTTATGTATATTCTATACACAAACCAGTGTACACTATGTATAAAAAATTAATTTGCCTTTTGTGTCTCTATGTTAATTAAAATTAAGTATATGTTTTAACTATGTCGAGATGTGTCTGTATTTTTTTGTAGAAAGTAATCGAATAGTAAATAAAATACTAAACTTATGTTCGATTTACAAGAGTACAGTATACAAATAACGAGTAGACAACATGGAAATGTGTAGAAATATAATCATAACACTTGCTACTTGTGCCTTGCGTACTATACCCGTGTAAACTGAGCATTACTACAACAGAACAAAATATATAATATTGTCCTCCTTGATGCGCACAAGAAAGGCGACAACAAATTGAACGCTGGCAATATTTAGTCGCGCGCATCAATATAATGTCCACTCGACTAAATCACAGACATAATCAACTACGCCATAAAATAGACACTTAACGGCAAAGAATGTTAAACTATCACGTTCGTAGTAGTCCAGCATATTTCACGAGCCCCAACAAAATATAATATTATATACTCTAGTATATTCCCACACAATATAAATTTCATGAATAAATAGTCTACTATGTACAGTGACGTCGAAAAGACGTTTATCTGAGCGCCGTGTATAGGTTCAAAACGCTCTTATTCTCCTTGTGCGATGGTGTTTTCGAGAAAACGTTCCAGAACCGTAGCGTTTCGTCGCCGGCGCCGGTGACGATCGCCTCGCCGTCGGGTGATAGAGCGAGATAGAGAACGCGGTAAGAGTGTCCTGTGAGTTTTGCGACCTGTGAAAATAATATAACACAGATATAGATAAATACTAGCTATGCCAGACTTTGTACGCGCGGGCTTTAGTATCCTTTCAATTTTCTGAGATAAAACCTATCATATTATACATTTTTGGAAAAAATCCATCCAGTCGTTATCCGTAATTACCGTTGAAACGGACAGACAAAATACAAAAAATGCCCAATTCGACCGTGTATCGAAAATAAAGTCTCCTAGGATTGTTATCCAAAACAAAATGGAACAGACACAACCAAGATACAGCATTTTCGTATTTATATAATATATAAATTCTAGCATCCTCCCTGATATAGTTAAGAGCTCGCGCGAAAACAAATGTTTTATATAGTATATACTGCGTATACACTCTTGTGTCATATTGGGTTCCCACTGGATTTTATGGGGACCATATAATCGTTCTTTAGTTTGGAGACGATTAGTAAAAAACTGTAGAACTCACCTGTGTTAGCGACGGGTACTTCCACACTAGGATCTGGTTCTGTGAGTAACCGTGTGTGGAGACTAGCTCGCTGGAGTGTTTTGACCACGCCAGGTTGCACACCTGGGACCCTGTTGGTACAATACATAATAACGGTTAAACTAGCAAACGCACAAATAAGTAAGTCTATGAATTTATAAATGAATTGGTAGCATTGATGTCACTGCCAACACTACCACGAATGGGTTGGTAGTTTTGATGTCACAACACAACCATCATTAAGGTGATAATGTTAGTGTAAGTGACACCAACATTATCACCTTGATGACAACAATAACATCAACAAGTTGATAATGTTGCACAGTGTTTTTTTACCCCAAAAAAGTGACATCTTTATTTTATTCGTGAAATCTACTGAGCTTTGCATTTTGAATGTCCGAGTAGAAGTCCCGGACGTCAATTCTGCTTAGTTTATCCAAAAAAAAAAATAACGATGTCATTTTTTTTTGGGGTAAAAACAACACTGTGTGTTGGTGTCACTGACACCACTAGTATCAATAAATTGGTAATGTTAGTGTCACTTCCAACACTCATCAATCTGGTGATTGTGTTGGTGTCTTGCCAACATTACCAACAATGAGTTGGCGCATTAGTGTCATTGCCAACATTATCATCAATGAGATTGTAATTGTTGGTGTCATCACCAACTGTTCCCTTACCTGTGTCGACGCATTGCATCGGCTGCGAGGTGAGCGTGTTCCAGAACCGGATGCACCTGTCGGCGGTGCCGCCGCCCGACGCGAGCAGCCCGTGCTGGTGCGGGGACCACGCGATCGCCTTCACCGCGGCCACGTGCGCTGAGTACGTCTGCACCGGTGACGTCGAGTGCTGGAAATGGAGATATGCTTTTTAGCCAGACGAACACACTAAGTATCCGGTCCCATACTATGCAACGCTTGTATTATGGGTACCGTACAATGGTAAAAACCGTAAAAAAGTGTATTACGAACTCCTTAGAACGTAGGGTATAACATATTATTTAAAAGAAGAATGACATAGTATTTTAAATATATACTAATGAACATTCTACTTCACGCAAAATAAAAAACTTTCACAAAAAAGATCAATTTTATTCCCACAATAGAGAAAACCAAACGTATTTTCGTTACAGGCGATTCAGTTTATGAGGTCGTAATTAAAACTGATTGGATGTAGGCTCCCATATTATTCGGTCGGCGGATGGGAACAACAATATCGCGGTGAGAGCGTAAATTCGCGTAAACGTAACCGCACAGCGCTTATCGCTCTATCATTCCCACTGCTGCGGTGGGCTCCCACGATAGAACAATGCCTAACAATTGTGGAGCTAACACAACAATCTTCATTATTTATAATAACGATATTTTTTTAAGATTTTGTATTATTTAATATAATTTCTTACATACCGGTAAATCTTAAATGAATCTGGTCCCAAAAATTGGTAAGTCTACTGGATAGAGTTTATAGGGACATTGTGGAACATTCCCGTTTTTTTAAACTGATAAACCACTTTCTACTCATGCAAATATTATTGAAATAAAACTAATCTTACAGATTTTATCGCGTTTGTGAGCGTGCAATGCAAAGACCTCAAGACACTGTGAGCATTTTCTACGCAGATCGGACCGCAAGCAACAACTTAATATAAAGGTACCCCGGTTCAAACTATGACACTAGGACGTCAACCACCTCAGTCCTCCCGTGACCATGGTTGCTGTAAAACAGCCGAAACGTCGGGAACGTAAAAAACGAATAATAAACGCGATGAAATCCATATAATTAGTTGTATTTCAATGTGTAGTATTCGCGTAAATATAAGTACTCAATATTCAAATATCAGTTATACCCCAAGTAATGGTGTCTCGCAGAGTATTTGCTGTAAAACTCTGCGAGAATCTTGCGTCTGGGTCTTGTTTGTGTGAAAATCCAAGACTTTGGGCAACGCTAGTAATATATGAGTGCATCTCACCATAGACCAGACGAAGAGCTTGTTGTCGTTGCCTCCGGAGGCCAGCGACTGTCCGTCCGGTGACCACTTCAGGCCGCACACCTCTTGTCTATGACCTTGTAGCACCCGCGCCGATTGTATGGCTGGAAATACAGAAACATTGTTAACAACTTACCCAATATAAATACAATAAGTATATTTCTAATGTTGTCTTTGACCACTAATTACCGGTAAAATTTTGTAAGACGGTAATGGTCAGTATCTGTTAACGGAAATCATTTCAGTATGAATATAAATAAAAGACAAGCCCGCTGAGTTTCTCGCCGGATCTTCTCAGTTGAGGTCGCGTTCCGATCCGGTTGTAGAGTTAACAAAAAAAAATTTATGAGTATTTGTAAGTGGGTAGGCCTATACGAAATAAACGATTTGACTTTGACTTTGATTTCGCTGACGAAAAAATGGTTTTACAAATCTTATTTTAGCAATACCGCCGCGCCTTATCGAAAGGATTACAATATTGGACAAGTCAATAATATAGGCGGTATCATTTGCGCGGTCACCGTTCCCACAGGACAACATTCCCGATACTGTAGGTATATATCGCGGAACAAAGTATACCATAATGGTGGAATGAAATCAAAATCGACAATAAAGAGGTTTCCGGAATCGGTTATAAAAAAATATGTTTATTATGGTACCGGAATATACTCGCGGTCGGTAGGGTTTGGACAATATTGTCGACACAGATAACGATATTTTAAATATCGATACTCGATACCTATCGCGTTTTAAATTCGATTTAATTAGTTCGGCACTGCTTGAGCATTATTTTCTAGTATTGTGGCAATGGTTAGATTTCCCGCACTCCGCAATTCACACACAAACTTGTAAGACGCTTCTCAGTAATTACATCTTTACTACAATAATATAAAAAAAATATTCAATATTCAGTAGGTACTCGTTACAACGTTTAGTAAGCTACTCATTTTAAGCGGGTCGTAAATGCAAGATGTTTTTTTAAAAATGATAATTAAAGCATTTTTTTTACCAATACTTGAAAATTGGGTTGTTTGTGAAAAAAAATACGAAATATTTACTGGCTTCTATTGGTTACTATTATACTTCTAAAATTAATATTATTTTCTGAATATCGATATGCCAGTTTGATACTCTAGTCACACACTATTAATAAAGTGTCGAAGATAAGGGCTGTATTCTCAAGTGTAAGGTATATACCGTTAGATGGCGTGTACACACATGCACTACTAGGTACCTACTGCGCCCGCGCATATTTCGCTCAACTGCATAATTGCATTGTCATTGAACTCTGAAAGTCGTGCACGTAGGCTGGGCTTTAGAGCGCAACGGGGTTTCGGACCGAGGCTCTCAAAGTTTATGATCTATTTTGTAGTGGTATCTCAAAGAACCGCATGCCCTTACAATAAATGGTTAATTCCATATTTGACAGATAATTTAAATGACATAGCTCTGTTTTGGGGTATCAACGTGTATATTTATATCGTGGTTTGAATTCTTTTTTTTTCCTGAAAACTTTTCAGAATAGTGTTTTAGCAGTAAAGGGAATATCTTCCAGCCAGGCGGGTGGTATGCCTGACGGGGCGGCCGCTATGCCCCAACAGCTATTGTATTGTGTAGGGGTCTTGTATATATGTTACGTGCTCCGAAAACTCTCATAGCGTGTTTGAGGATTGTATGAATTGTCAATTATTCTGAATGTTTGTCTGCAGCGCCATCTATCTGGCGACATTGAAAAGGTCGCTACAGTATTTCTACAAGTCTAGTAGTATAACCAGCTGATTGAGACGTGTCAAGAAAATTTAAGAAGTGCAAAAGTGTAAATTTATATAAAAAAAAGTCCGAACGCTTAGATTACAGGAAAGCCCACTTTTACTATGGAAACTATTTGATTTTTCTGTCATCCCATAGACAAGGTTTAGGAAAAAAAACTAGTGCATAATATAAACTTTGGGAGCCGCAGCCCTAAACGTCACTAATCAAAAACAGGTCTAGGGAGCTTGCAAAGTGAGTGTCCTATCCCTTCGGCGCGTACGCAGTGATTTAATGCAACAACTATTCTCTGATCATTTCCGCGCGAGCGCGAGGATAATACAATGCTTTGTTCGTTTACCACAGAGTATAGGATCTATTTGAGAGCTGTAATTGCGTTCAGGTTAGTTACCACTCTTAACAAATTTAAATACTTATGGAATTTATGAATAAAATAAATTAGTCTTGTTGGTAAACTAAATATTTTTGGAAAAAATCGTACGGACCATTTCGACTTTTGTTGCAGAGGCGAAACAAGTCATTTTTGAAAATATTAGTTCGTCTGTCTGTTTGCGCATCACGGGAAATGTACTTTACGGATTTTTCTTTGTGTGATAATGATCTACAATATACTAAGTTCGCCCTCAGTCCACTGTGCGGTACACATAATACAAGTGTTGCTTAGTGTGGGACCGTATAGTTAGTGTGTTCGTCTGGCTTTATTTTTTTTTTTGTTCTGGAAAATTTAAGGCTACCGGCGGGATAGCCAAAAAACTATCTCAGAATTGACTAGGCGGAATTTACTAACGCTTAATAGTCATAGTGATAGTTTACGTACAGGGTTAACGTACTTATGCGCGATGTTTTTTTTTTTATTCCGGGAAATGCAGAGCGCACGCGTACGATGTCGCGGGCGCTACTAGTTCCAAGTATGTAGGTATACAAAATAGAAATCATTGGTGAAATCGCAGTGCGCCATATTAGTGACTATAAATTCCGCAACATGGCGGTTCTAATGCGTTGATTAAAGCCAATATAAAAAAATAACATAAAAAAGTGCACAGCATTATAAATTCACTCTAAAATTAGATACGCCACATGACGAGATACCAGAAATACATCAATCTTCCTTTTCTTTTTTTGAGGTTGGAAATCGGCTACAAAATAGTGCCACTTTTGCCAGTAGTGCAAGTATAGACATACTTGATAATTGTTATAAAATTATAAGTACCCCTGATGATAATGACGATGTTGTAGCCGATTATGAAATGAATCCCTATCAGTAAAGCTGTGGATACTTTACTGAAAATTTACCGGACATCTTGGGTGAACATGAAAAGTCAAGGTATACTATTATATGTCAATTTACTTCACCCGTGCACGTGTATGAACACACAATGGTTAGTATCCCACTAATATTACAAATTGTATATTAAAGAAACACATGTTTTGGAAGATAAAACGTCCCGCCAATAAGTCCCAGAAATGCTCTATTGGTCCATTAGTTACATATATACAGGTCAATCGAGGAACATTGCTAGCTATTTGAAGGTACTGATACTTACGTGGCGTCCTAGTATCCCTTTGTCTGATGTGTCTGTCTCGCGAGCCGGAGCTCAGTATGTCGCCGTTCCACGCGAGAGCGCCGACGCGAGCGATGTGGCCTTGCAGCTTCGTGACCTGGAGACAAAAGTCACCTTTACTATATCCTAGCCCACACAATATGAGTTTGGATGCACCGGTGACGTCATATCCTCAATCGGTTGCTTCAAAATTATCGGCTGTATGTGGTGACCCTGCTTTTGTACCGTGGGTCCCGGGCTCGACTCCTGGTAGAAGCAAACTTGTGTGATTGGCACAAATGATTATACCAGAGTCTATAGTTACAGATTTATGTAGGTACTGGGGACTGACCCCCGTTCATTGTATGGTACACATAATACAAGCGTTGCCTAGCTTGGGACCGTACTATTGGTTTGTTTGACGATAAAACAAAAACTTGATAGGTTTTGCTCCAATTGTGTACACATGACATCATTCAAAACTGGTTCTAGTGAACCAGTTTTGAATGATGACATCTGTAGCTGACATTAGTGATCCATTCCAAGATATACACGAGACGATCTTACAACTTCTTGCTCCTAGCTCCCACCATTCTTGAGCTATGAAATTAGTATCTAGACTCACCTCTTTGTTAACGGCAACATCCCAAACGCTGATATGTCCCTTCTGTGTCCCCACTGCCACGAGGTGGCCTCGTTCGCTCCACGCCACTGACGTCACAGCGTTGCCTTCCGACGACAGGTCACACAGTCTCGTCACCTGCAGCAAACCATACTTGTGAAGATAGTAGTCCTGCTGACCGAATTTCGGTCACGGCAGTCAATATTAGCGGAGACTAGCCAACTACACAGGACATACTCCCTTACTCCTGTCATCCAATGGGAGGGCATTACACAACGACTACGAGACTCGAGAAAGTAATAATCATGGTTGATTGATTCGCACATGAAATCCAGAAATGCCAAAGGTTTGGAGCCGCGACCCTCGTTTCCATGGCGATTGTTCTACTAACTCAGCTATCATATGCAATGTTTGGGAAGACAGCCGAATATCGGATAGCGAAATATTTGCATAGAGGTTAACGCCTTTTCACTTAAATGCCAAATGTGATATTACAATGCGGTGCAGTAGATGATCAATACATTTTTTATGTCTAATTTATTCAGAGCGGGTGCGGTGTCGTTCACACTGATATGCATACCTAACGTTTGTTTGTCTGTCATTTATTATGATTATTATTATTGCAGTCTGATTAGGTTGGCACTAGTGAACTGGTTTCTACTTTTATATTAACCCATAGTGTTGCAATCCTTTCACTGTCTCACCAAATAATAGGGTGCTGTACGCCAAAATGTCTATAGCAAGGATTCCGAAAGGGATTGTTATCGGTTTCCCAGGGATCGATTTAAACGAAAACTGATTTTGGGGGTCGACGAGGTCTAAAAATCGACCCCTATTAATTAACACAAATTCTTATTTGAAACTTTCAAGATACTGTATAAGTTGTGTTACGTGTACCAACTTGTTATAAGAATGACTAATATTTTAGTAGGAAGTATCATTGTTTTACTTTAAAAAAAATCAACAGTAAGCGTGCACAAGTTCGTAAAAGATGAAATTATTATTTTGTATCAATAGGGAAAAAACTAGAGATAGCATTTTTAAAAGTAATTTAGAACGAGGAATAAGCCATGACGATGACAATCCTGATTCGAAGTGAGGCTTAAAGGAGCATCCCTAGACAAGACCTTTGTTTAGGAGATATTACACCTTAAGAGACATATTAAAAGATTTAAATGATATATCTCCTCACCTGGCTTGTGCAGGCGCTCCACAAATAAACGCAGCTTCCCAAGCCTACGCTGAGCACGTTCTGAGCCGACCAGTCTACCAGGTTCAAATAGAAGTCATCCTGCAACTCGGGCGCGTCGAGCACTTTGAACGGAATCCGGGATATCTTCCTCGTCGCCTTCCTTGGGGAACGGAGTAGCTTCTCTGACTTCGCCGATATTGGTGATAGACTGTATGGCGAAGGGTCTATGTTCTCCTGCAAAAGAAAAAAAAAGGTCATAAATATATGCCAGAATCGGTTAATAATACAGGTGTCCAATCGCGCAACGCTACATGAAGGGAAAGTACCTACTTTAAATATTGAAAATATGACACCTCATTCTTATAAAAAATAGCAAATAGCCTACTGCATTCAGATTTTGAAAAATCGACCTACTGCAACTGAAATATAAAGTGAAAGTTAAAAATATCCTGTATTTTTATGACATAGTCGAAAGGGTTCCTTTTTAAAAAAATAGTCTGTACTCTCTATGTAAAATTAAGGGAACAGCTTCGATGCCTAGGAATTGATATTTGAATAAGCAATGGGCACCATGTAAGGATCAAGACCTGTGCAAACAAGCTCGATTCGTTTTGCCTGCCATACAAGGAATCTGCCATGACGATATAGTTACTGAACTTGGTACATTTGGCTTACCTCGCAAAAGATCTAACAAAGTAAGAACGCAACTTAATATAAGCAACGCAGATTTGATAGCTGTGTATTTAACTTTTTAAAGAATTGAAATCAGTTACATCCTACAAGGTACCAGTAATAAGTTGAGGATGATAATTATAAAAAAAAACTATTCCGTCAAAAGTACCCATGTTCTTTTTTTCTCTATATATTTGCTTATGGTCGCCAGACCATAATCAAAAGCGTTGTGAGGAAATGTTCATGAGCTACCATTGTCTCAAGTTCTCATAGAACATTGCCCCGGTTCAGTCTCTTGATCACATTCATAGGCGTCTAGGCTTCTGTCGCGATGGACTGCAGCTTTTCTAGTTGGGTTGGAGCGTTGAGATAGACGTGGACTTCGTAAGTTATGGTTAACCAGGGAAGGGTTGTCACTACATGTAAGACGTCGTTAAAAGCGCGTTGGAGACATGTGCCTCTGATAAATTTAAATGATTCTTAACTTTAACCTTGTAGTACATAACTGAATTTACAATGGTCTTTGTTTTCCAGAGAACTGATCAAATGGAGGGATACCGCTGCCCTTCAGCCAGACCCCAGCGGAACAAGGAGATAAGCTTTTTCATTAAAGGATTTAGAGATCTAAGATAACAATGAAAATGGCAGCAAAAAACACGATGTACTCGCATATTCGCCGAAAGTCTGAGAATAAAATTATATTTGCATGTACCCATGCAGCGCTTAATGTGCTATTAAATGAGCAATTTTGTAAAGCAAAACTTGTTCATTATGGACACAAGTCATAATACTCAGAGTTCTCTTAAAAATCCACTTTGGGCGGTAATAAAACTGGTATGAAGTTGGGAAGAACTAACAAAGATTTTAAATCTCACGAAATATTACCTACACTTGAGACTTAAACACAAGGCATTGCAAGATTGATACAAGAATTAGAAAGTTAATACTGTAGACGTGAGACAACAATCAATGGCTTATCAATGGCAGTCGATAAATAGTTAGTTATTATAAAAGTTGCCTGTCTTGACGATTTCATTATAAAAGTAATAAGAAACTCATTACCGAAGTGACCGTGACAACAATAGATAAAGATTTAAGTTTAAAAGAAAAAAAACAAGCCGGCCGTAGTTAAGCAATTATTACTTTGAGCACAAAACATATTACACGGAACATAAAACAAAAAAAGTAAATTTGTCAAAACTTCTACTAAGTGTTAAAGTTATAAATGTTGCAGCAGCCATTAAGCTTAACAATGGTAATAAAACAGACAACGCCACGCCAGCAATATACATGATGATGATGATACAAAAACTATTGACAAATTGAATTCGCTAATTACGACTCCGCATACCAGCAGTAAACAATATACTCTAATGAATATTTAATAATAATAATAAAGAAACAAGTTATAAAACGCATTCAAAACAATCGACACAAGAGGTAAAAGGTTTGTAAATTAAGCACGGCGAGCCACACAAAAAGCTTATGACCTATCAATAAAAACTATCTAGACAGACTTTATTATGACTCAAGAAGATTCCGAATTATCTAGACTCGAATGCAAAAATATTCAAATCAGTTTATGCAAAACCGCTTTTGGTGTGTCTGGAAATGGAGATTAATAACACGATTATAATAGAGTTTACGAAAACGGTCGACGCTCTAACAAGGAAGCCACTTTAAACCTCCTGAAGCGTAACACAGACTAGGCCTTGAAAAGTTCGGCCACCTTAGAAGCCTTTTGTGAGAAACAAGCGAATAAAAAGGCACTGAAAAACAACGCAATAAACTTGAACGTGCACGTTTGATAACGTCTCGATTTGTCAGCGGTTTTTTTTTCTAACACGCTTTCAATTAATCATCGGCGCAATATCTATACAAAGCATTTGATTAGGTAGTTATATGGACGATGGGTATTTAAACACTCGACGCTGTATCTCCGACTGCTACCATAAGTTTATCGAACCGCCATGATTAAGAACGTAACTTAAATTTATATGCTTTCATACTTAAATACTGCCGGTATTGCAAGCAATTATAAAGGAAGATATAAAAACAATATTTATTGCCCATCTAACATCAGACACATGGTTGATGACATTTATAATGGGAATTTTAGCACCGAAAACCTTCGCGGGTGTTTCTAAGTATTAGCTGCAAAAAGTGCAGATATTTTCTAAAGTCGTCGCAATTTAACGTCCATGAACCCGCTTTTAATGCAAACACGAGTAATCTAGATGAATAACACCTTCATAAAAAAGACTCAAATTTCGTGAGACACAACGTGGGCCGCCATTACCATATTATGTGTATTTTTTGGGCCTGATAATAATCCTTTTATTGTTGCAGCATAGAATTTGGCAGTGTGGGTGGAAAATATTGGTAGTTTCTTGGCTGAGAACAGTGCCATTTTTTAAGGTAAAGGAAACGATAACAAGGACATGTCAAGTAGCCTTCGGACACATTTTGCTGAAATGTAATTTAGATGGAAACACGTATGGCCTGTGACGCCTACGTTAAACGAAAACATACGGTGCAACACAAACGCTTACGGCAATAAACATGAATGAAAATTCGAGCGCAATTCACAATAAATCGCTGATAAGGGAAAGATTTACAAGTAGAACTACGAGATAACTCATACGACACCGTTGCACTGACCCAATTGTCGCGGTTCTCCAACACTGTTATAAGTAAGGACGAACAAGAGGAGCGTGAAGCACAAAAAGCGCGAATCGTTTCACGAGCGGCCGATTCATGAATGAATCGAAACACTAACGGAACACCTGAAGTAAGATGGAAAGTGCATCGAGACATGCACGGTGATTAATTCGCGACTGCCACTTAAGGAGATATTGACTTAATAGGCGCCCCGCCCCCAGTGGTCATCGACATAATGGCCTTGGTGCTCCGAATTAAATGCATATAATCGTATTACGTAAGTTTTAAATCGCCTGCAGCAAGTTGCAACTGGTTTCGCTGATACAGAAACAGGTGTGTCAGCTGTGATTTGGACGATAACGCGAGCCGCGAGGGTCGAGATGCATCGCACACGAAAAAATAATGGTTATTTTTAGGATTTCTCTAAGTTGACATCACGCTCGGTCTAGACGCGACTGCAGCCCAGATAGACATCAAGTATCAACGACCTCGCTACCAACGCATCAGCTGCTAAATCATTTAGCGAATGCGCAGCATAGCGGAACAAATAAATAAAAAACTAATGAAAAAGAAAACCCGTCCTATTCAATATTGTTGCATAACTATTCATAGCAGCAACCAATATTTTCTTTTATTTGTCAAATCAAATCTTCATAATCAAAAAAGGAGAAGTAACAAACTTCGAATACAACCTAAATGCAATTATTAAAACGTAATTACCCCCATTACAACGGAGAGGAAAATGTTCTCTAATAGTTTTACTAATGCTGTTTTGATTACGCGAATTATGTATATTTTTTACGCAATCACATCTCGGATTGTCGGCAAATAACTTCGGTCACGTCATGCGGTAATGATAAATAATAAATAGTCGGAACTACTTTACCTACACGTTTCATAAAAGTCAACAGCACCTCAAGTGACTACTTATTCGTACCATAAGAGTACTTAACATCACGCATTGCTAACTAGAAATACCACATACAAAGTGGAAAATAATATTTTTTTAACAACGTACATCTAGATTCATGTACCAAACTCTGAGAAGATTCAAATTGCCTACTTCCTTGATCCATCTCAGCCGCATTGAAAGCAAACACAAAAAGCTCCGAACAATGGGTCGTACAATTGTCCACGTTATAGACGTCTAGTCTAGCTCCACATCACGAAGATTCCCAACATAGACATATCTAATCGAATTGTAAATTCAAAGTGTACTGACCGCGACTTAAACGAAAATAAAAAAGAAATAGATGAACGCACACTTACCTGTGCGAGCGAAACTAAATTGTATAAGAGACTAATGACACAGGAGCCAGGAATAAAGGTAATGAAAATTTTTAATCTATCCCAAACCACAATGATGTAAGATGAATGAGCAATCAGAAACGCAAGTTTGTTCACCTCGGACAGCAGACGCATAAAAAGCTAAAAATCCAGCAGGTAGAGACTAGATCTTAGATAGCAGATTGATTGGTACTATAAATGAGCTACACATCTTATGACCTGCGTCGGTTCCGTAAGCGGGTCACGTCGTAGGCCATGCAATAAAACAAAAAGATCCACTGCAGAAGCGAGACGAATGTGTTGACTTTCAGCCATCGCTCAGCAGTACTAGGAGCATACTAATTATAAACGCGGAACTAATCCCAAAACATACGTGTCATAAAACATTACCCGAATCAAATACAATTGCGTCAACTTTAAAATCACGATCTTCCTGAAACAATTTATGGACGGGTCGTTGAGGACGTAGCAAACAATAAAACAGTAATTATTTATTTATTTTCCACGATTGCGTAATACCAACTTGTAGCTTGTCGTCAAGTGCTGTATAGAGGAATGCGATTGAAAAACCACCAAAGCTGCGCGTCGGCGCGGTTGCGACACCAGCGGTCGGCATTTCTTTTCTATTTTCACGGTTGCATCGTCAGTTCAAAGCCCAGCATTTCTCTAACGGTCAGTGACGGAGACTGTGTTCTATTTTCGTGTCAGATAATAAAAAGGTAATGAACCGATCACTGTTAACTAAAAGCAGGATGTTATTTTGAGGCTATAATAAATGTTTGGGAGTTTGAACCTGTTTAACCTCACAACGTAAATTAATTAAATAATTACAAGATGAATGTTATTGTTACAATGTTGAATCAATTGATTTAGCAAGCAGCGTACATAACCCTACCGGGCCTCGACCGCAAAAAGCCTCTTGTGTTTACACGAGTCCTTGTGTAAATATGTAGTTTGGAAAAAAAATTAAGGTCATATGGAGGCCTCACGCGAAATTCCCTCGCGTAAGTACTAGTAGACTTTGTTGACTCTATAAACAGACCATAGAGTGAACACGGATGAGCACTTCTGGTGACCGGTTCAATGGCTGATGATGCCACGGGAGCCGCTTTTGCACACCGCAAACCATTAGCCGGACCACGTACAACTGGTCCTTTTAGAGTAATGCAAAACGTGTTTCGAAATCATAAAGACTGTTTTTTGCATTTTTACAACTCTCGAATTGAGGCAGTTATTAAAATTTATTTTCTGCTGCAATTTCAATCTTTAATCAAATGGATACGTTTTTTATTTCTATGCTGTGGCCAACAATGGAGCCAAATGAACGTTCAACCTGAAATATCAAAGGCCATCCTAGGCACAGACCGCACATAATACACTCAATACCTATAGCCGGCCAATAATGGCAACATCACATTCTATTGTAATGATATGAGGCGAGTCGTGTGATCTGTCAGTCATCAGTGTTGTCGTACTTGGAAACTATATTTTGTCCCGTATCAGATAACTATATGGACATCTGCATTATGATTAGCATGTTGTTGGTGTCAATCAGTACTTTCGAACCGATACTCGATGACAAAAAAAATAAATGGGCACGTGAGCGTCGGTAACTTGGCTCGGATTCAAGGTTACAATTATTATCTCTATCAACGTTTGGATAATAAAAAATAATTTCGATATAATTAACTGGAAATTCATATCGAGACGTCGTAGAGATTAAAAGAGCACCCACACAATGATCCCGAAACGTGACTGTGCAGCAATTCGGGAGGACAATCTAAGACATGATCTAGATTGTAACAACACTACAGCAGCCGATCGACGTGTGTCCAAAAACAACTACAAAGAAATCGATTTCATGCAGTTCGGCAAAAAATGAGAAGAAAAAACTGCATTCATAGAGACTGGCACAGCAAAAGTTACGAATCATCCCCTGCCAATGACCGCAGGTCTAGACTAAACTTTATATCTAATCTAAGACTTGTCTCCGCCAAAAAAACTCAATAATAATAATTTGATGAGCAAATACGTTCGCATGGTGGGTTACATAGTAATGTTTTTATCGTTCGCCATTTTAAACTATTACTTTACGAATGCTAGCACTAATGTAGCCGAGCGTTTTTAATAATTACCGACGTGCAGCAATCGTGCGGTTCGAGCTAATTGATTTCACATTAGTTTTTATTACAACATAATAGTGACGAGCGGTTTATAAAATATAACTTCACTTTATACGAGTTTCATAGTCAAAGTCAAATCATTTATTTCGTATAGGCCTACGGGGGCACTTACAAATTGTCATTACATTTTTTTTTCTTAAGTCTACAACCGGATCGGAACGCGACCTCAACTGAGAAGATCCGGCAAGAAACTCAGCGGGCTTGTCTGTTTTTTAAATTCATTATTTTTACAATATATATATAATATATATTTATATTGACTTCCGTGACCGTGTTCAATTGGAACTTATCATTTCACAAATCATTATTTCCTGGCTGTGCAGGATAGACGAATCGATTATTTTTACCGTGAACAGATAGAAACATTTCTATTTTTTGCCGAGACGGGGTCTTAAAAAATTAGCATTAAATGCCGATTTGGACAGCGGCAACTTTTTTTGCATCGATGCAAAAATACGTCACGATAGGTACCTACGCGGTGAGCGTTGAAAATTTCGATCACGGTCGCCTGCCGGGTCATTCTGCTGACGGAAAAAATCTGCAGCCATCATGATATAATCGGATCGACGAACCCTAGTATCGCACGCATCATTGAAATGCGCAAGCGCAAAATTTGTAAATAGCAAAGCGTCTAGACTTGTATACGTTCAAGGACCGAGTAACAAAAAGTATTAGATATTGACATGACATTGTGATTCGTCGCGCCTGCGCGTGATTGCTGCTCACATGTCGAATGTTTTAATAAGTTGCAGACCGCATCGAGTCAGGCGCAACGGTAAACAATTACGATTAAACGTCAACCATCAAATATATATCTCTGTGTGAAATGTTGTTGCGTTAGTGAAGCCTCATTTTTGTTTAGATCAGAAAGGTCTTTGTAATGATGTACTTTTTTAACATCACAATAACGAGACTTTAATGCTGTAGAAACCGTTTTCATATACCCTAATGATGGCTATAAAGTTAACATTGGAAGAACAGCTAATTATAATTCAGTGATCAGTTCAATAAATTAGTATTTATTAGCATCCTGCGCCATATCTGTTCCATCTAAAATGCCATTAACGACAACTATTGTTGTTTATTTTATGGTGGGCAAAATACAAGAAGTTCTCGATTTTCTCAAATCGTGACCGCTCGGAGTCTATCATCGCATGCGAACCTTACGTCATGGGAAACATGCAGATTTTTTTTTTAATGTAAATTCGCAACGACGGAATATTCGCCACAGAAACAATCGGTTGTTACATTTAATAGTTAACATTTTATTGTCCGATCGAAAGGCACGAATTATTTACACCTGGAAATTTGCCTAATCTCGAGAGGTATTAGAAGCAATAAAATTTGATACCGGAACGCAATAACGACACACTCGTATCTAGTTTAAAAGATGGCGCACGGCGTGTGCGATGCAAGATTCTATCACATTAAAATCTTAAACTTAGATGTTGTAGGTAAAATATGAACACGGAACATGTTTGGACTCGAATAATCCGAGTTGCGATGGCAATGACCAATTAAAAAATGCAATGTGTCAGCGGCGACTTTTGAATGAAAAATGTAGCCGCAATGTTTAGCCGGCTATCTTTTCAAATTCCAATGTGTGATTTCAATTTGGAATAAATTAACTAACCTTTAAAGTGTGAAGTACGAGGTGGGACTGGTGACGCAATGATCACCTAGTACCTACCTTTAATAAAATTCAACATGTGCAGACCGGCAAAAATGTATACGAGGACGCATCGCGAATGGATACAAAATAACAATGCATTTTTTAATGTCACAAAATTTGTATTCAGTGCATAATGCACGAGTAATCCAGTGGGTGGCACCGCCCAGATAGATTTAGAATTTCATGAGAGGTTTTAATGTGGTTTTTCCGTGATCTATGGCGACCATAGACAATTGCTCGTATTTTTTAGCTCTATTCATGAGACGGCGATTAAAAGTAATGCACCATTGGGTACGAATTTATAATGATCGTTCAGAACATGGATCATGGATAGATCTCCAATTCAGATAACATTGGGAGATGATCTCAAAATCTATTTTAGACCTAGAGATAACTATTTCGATTGTAACATCAAGACCAACCTTGCACTGTTGGAATTTTCCTAGAATATTTCTCTAGTAGGTGCAAGTACTCGGAGCTTTTGGTTAGCCTTCAGAATTATTATTGGAGTTGACAGGACAAAAAAGTGGGACATGCAACAAAAATTACCGACAATCACACAGATCAAAAACTCTAGCAGCAATTTAAAGCATCCTGCAATTAATTACCTACAATAAAAACGACATTTATACGCCAAATTACCACAAAAATTTACATTACCAAAAGCTACCTAAAATAGGTAGCTTTATCTTTTTATTTTTGTACGTGGTAAGTATAGGTTTGTAGATATATTTCCTTCTATAGTTATACAAATAAATACTACTAAGATTTCCTTTTATAAGTTGTTTTTTATACTCTTTTAAGTATAAATAAATATACGATGCCAATGATGCTTAAGTTACTACTCGTACATACTGAGAACATTTAACTGTACATTACGCTTCGTAATCTAACTAACTACACTCAAGAGTAATGTAAATACATTTACATACATCATACATTACGAACGCACTTAGAGCCACAACATTTTGGCGTTTATATTTTTGCCAATTCATCATAAAATTCTCTCTTTGAATAGATTAGTATTATTTTTTTCAATTACATACTGTTGACAGCGAGGGCACCCGGCGACGGATCGTGCATGACCATCATCACTTGTTACTTACCTACCACTGACAAGCGGTTAATGCACGGGCTTGAGTTAAAAACGTGTTTACACGATTGAGTTTTTTATTGACAGATATAAATTTTCGTTACGATTTGGAGGTGTTTTAAAAGTAATGTTCATAACATTTGAATATGGAACATTAATTAAGATAAAGATTTAAATAAAGAGAGCGTTCTTTTTTCGGTAAGTATTTATTTAAATTTGGTATTTTTTATTCTTAATTTCGTAAAAAAAATTCAGTGAAGGCAAAAGCTTTCACCACCAAAACGTTTTTTTTTTTATTGCATATCTCCAGAAGTTAAATATCAAAGCAACAAAGAACACGCGAGCCTATAATAATATCCTCAAAGCAAGTAAATTAAGTTTAAACATCCTAATTACTTTTAAAACATTGTAACCGAATACTTAACACGGTAATATATTTTAGACGTTTTATAATATCAAGCGGCGTTGATAAAAATATATCAATTTTCGTTTAATGTCTCGGTTTAAAGTCAATCGTAAAATAAACTTCGCCGTACACACACACACGGAATATTCTATACGATTGGTTGTAAAAATTTAATAATTTATTATTTTAGGTCGTTGTCACCCACCGCTGAGTGATGTCAGACGAAAATACAGACAAATGATCGAACAAGAATTATTGCAGTATAAAAAAAAACAATGGCATTGTATCGCCAATGTAATGGACGGCGGAAAAAACGATGCAGATGAATAAATATTAAATAAAAAGAATCACAAAATATGATTTGCATTTGGTAGAAAGAGACGCAAAAAAAAAATTGCAAAAAGTTGGGTGCCACAATGATTAGCATATCCTCATTGTCACTCACACGCTAAACGTTCAGTTGGCGATAATTGACGTACAAAGAGTTTAGGCACCGACGGACGCGTACCGAGCAACGACTAGGCAACATTGCAGACGAGAATTATGCAGAGCATTAAAAAGGTTTTTTGTGTTTCGCTACCAAACCTCGCATGGCTGGCTGGCTCTAATTAAATGCGATCAAGACGTTTCACTGGTATTACACCTCCGAATTACGATGATGGCATGTCTTCGAAGGCCGACTTTTTGCGCACGTATGCTCATCTGGGCATTTGCAATTCAAACTCGTAGAGCAGCCGGTGAACGAGCATTATCTTAATCAAACTGACATGTTACTTGATAATGATCAGCAAGAATTTCACTTGGTTGTATTAATTATATTATCTAACTATTAGTTGACTATTACCATCACAAATTGTAAGGAGTTATCATGAAATAACACACACGTTGATCACCCTTCGTTACAATGAAAAGTAATCGATACTCTATTTATGCCAAAACTCAATTCAGTAGTATCAACTAATATGGACTTAGGTATTTTTGTTATGATGCAATTCGATCGTATATATATGTATACCGGGGAAGGCACATATCGCATTATCACAAGAATGGTATCGCGTTCAATATTGAAGTCGGATTACAAAGACACCGACTCGATTCAGTGATTTTGTAAACTGCAACTGGACACGTCGCAAAGGAAACGTTAAGTCAGCATATGATGAAAATAAACACGATACAAATTTAGACTACATATTGTTTTTTTTTAGATATATTCATTAATTGATTTCTTATATTCACGCGAATACTACACATTGAAATAAAACTAATTTAACGGACCGAGGTGGTTGACGTCCTAGTGTCATAGTTAGAACTGGGGTACCCTCTTATTTAGTTGTTGTTTGCGGTCCGATCTGTGCAGAAAGTGCTCACAGTGTCTTGAGGTCTTAGTCGTACGTAGGACACGTAAAAACATAAATATTAGTTTTATATCAATATTTATTCATTATATTTTCTCAAGTTGCGTTGGTCTGAGTTACTAGTATATCGCTCTGAGTCCATTGCGCGGTACCCGTAATACAAAGTTGCTTAGTTTAGGACCATACCGCAGTTGGTGTGTGTTGACTGATATATTTATATAAATTTGAAATCATCCTAATCTATAACTCTATACATGATTCTGATTATTTTAGGAATATTTTTCCAACTAGCTGTTGGTATTAAACAAAAAAGTTATAATTTTTTTTCGTGAGATCCTTTTTTTCTAAAATAAAAGTAGCCTAAGTTACTTCTTGTTTCATCAGCTATCTGCCAGTCCCGTCAAAATCGGTCCAGCCATTTCAGAGATTAGCCGAAACAAACAGACAGACAGACAAAAATTGAAAAAAATGTTGTTCTGGTTTTCTGTACCGTGTATACATCCAAATTCACTGAGTAAAAAGCGGTTATTTTAATATTACAAACAGACATCCAATTTTATTTTATTTGTATAGATCAATCGATTTGTTTAATAAAGGTTTGTAAATAATCTGAACCATACATAGAGTTATAGTTTAACATGTTGCCAGTGATTTTGATAACATCTTTATTAATTCTTGTGATTTCTGGACGATGTTCCAATCAAATAAATCTGTATGGACTGATGCTGTATTTCTATAAATCACTGTACGTTCCGCGACAAGTATTTGATCTCCAATAGATTCACGTTTTCATAACACAGCTACAGGCGATAATAAATCATATGCACGTCCAACGGCACAAGCCGTTTCATGTTGTGATATAAACGTGGTTTATATTCTAGTAAATCATATTGTCCGAGAATTATATATATTTAAGCGTGGGTTTACATCATGATTGGAGGAAATGCAGGATATATTAAGTACGCGATGTACTAGACGTTGTAAAGTTCACTAGGTTGTCTGAGTTATGAATTCTGATATCAGTTGATCTAAGCCCTAGTTTACATGAAATGGTAGTAAATATTATACAATAGACCGAGGTACAGAGTTGGCTATAAAAACGGTACAGGTTAATTCAAAATAAGACATGGTAAGCTATACCAGCTTAACTACGTAGCTAGTCTTCTTACGTAAAGAGTTTTAAGAACATGAAAAATATACCTCATCATGCGTATCTAAGCCGAGTTATACTGAGCAATATATTTTTAAGAATTCATAAATTATTTACAAATAAAAAAATAAGAAGAGTTCGAGATTTACATATTTGAATGTAAGCACGTACACTTAATAGCAAAATAAATAATTGTGACTGGCCTTTAAAAAAAAAACATAACACGAATTCTGTGTGTTCTCGATGCAACGCCATTTGACCCTATAATAAAAATCGGTGAGTATTGATTTTTTAATAAAATTAATACTTATGCCCGTACTTATAGCCGCAGACGCTGTCACAACACTGTTCGAGCCACATTAGATGGGGCACTTTATAAGACATTACCATCTGATATTGGCAAAATCAATTTGGCCCAGCCAGGGTTAAGCGTTAGGGTCAAAAAATTAAGTTTTGTAAGTTTATTTCCAGGTCGTATGGGATTTTAAAATTTGAGAAATATTAATAATAATAAAGATTAAGACGAAGCGGGTTAATGGGACTTTGATAGACTTTTGGAAGTTTAAAATTCATAAGCATTAATACCTGATAAGTGCGTTCAGATATTTGTGAAATGTTTTTAAAAACTCTGCCACGTCATAATACCGAAAACCAAAGTAATGACCCTTGAGGCTAATAAATTAACAAAATCAAATTGCGAATTAAAGTTTTATTGGGTAATAAACTAAGTGCATTTTGACAATACACCAATCGCCTTCTAAATGACTCGTCGATTCACAAACGTTCATCAAATACATCATTCGATGTGTCCATAAATTTTGTTAGTGACATCAAAAGCAGTTTCAGTATAGAGACGCTGAGGGATATTTATCGTCCTTCTCACAATCTGCATAATGGTGTAAATCAAAAAACTGCACAAAAAACCATTGGATTACCAATTACGCGTTTACTCATTGGCAAAAATCCGCTTCATTGGCGTCGAGCAGCGATTTTTGATGCAATTAGACACAGGCGAAATATGCTGAGATACAGCACATTGTTTCATTTCACGGACTCGAGATAAAAGATACTAATTAGACATGCATATTTTTTTTTATATAGAACGAATTGAATGTGAGACCCGGGTTTAGTGCACGAAGTTTGTATGCGAATCGCCAGTTTTTTATGTTCGTAACGGCGAGGGTAATGATAAAACACATTCGCTTTGATTGTTATTAATTTGCTGTTGCATTTAAAGTGCTAATTTGAGATTGTGATGATAAGGGGAATGGGTTGGAGCGTACAGTCTTTAAATGAGGACTTTGGGCCAACATTGTTGAACCAAATGCACATTGGATGAACTGTTCTGTGGTCAATTTATTAACCGAGAAGAAAAAGGGAGGACCTACCTACAAAAAGCAATGGGATCACATTAAAAACATAACTTATAAAAAAATGCTATCAACGCAACGCAACGCAATCCTTTCACCGTAAAAAAAGTTGTGAGGTCTTAATGTAAAGCCATGCCAGTTCAAATGAGCTGTGTCCACGTATTCGTATGCGTGTATAGACGCTTGACTATCACGGAAAACCCTCTTCATTTTCCCAGTATCACAAATGGATATACATTGGCTGAGTAGGTACGTTATCTATCAATGAATGATGATGCTTATATATCAACGATGCTCCAGAACGAGCCTAATAGCTATATAGGAGAAAGTCTCCTTTGCCTTGGCCAAGGTTGATTAAACAGTGCATCCAAAAGTACCGTTTACATTTTCGTGCCACCCGATTTCCTAGTTACAAAGATACGCCTCCGGCCACTCGACACAGCGGATAAGCTATTACGCTTCAATGAACACATTGTACCGATCGTCAGATTCAAACTTAACTACTAGTAGCCGCAATTCAACTAATCAATCTATTTAAAAAAAAAATATCAATGAGAGATCGTTGGTCGCTGGCAGGTGGCACGTGTGCCCGTGTACCGGCGTGGTTAAGCAAGTTTGCGATGTGGAATTGCTGATTTGTAATATCTGCATTGGATCTTGTTGCCAAGAGTCATGTATACTTGGATCTAGGCTGGTGTTATTCGATACCAAAGCAAAATTATGCCTTGCTGTATAATAATAATACCAGCCCTTTTAATGTCCCACTGTTGGGCACGGGCCTCCCCTCAATGCAAGAGGGATTAGGCCAAAGTCTACCACGCTGGCTCAGTGCGGGTTGGCGGACTTCACACGTCTTTCGAGGGGTTCTCTCAGACATGCAGGTTCCCTCGCGATGTTTTCCTTTGCCGTTTAGCAAGTGATAATCATGCCTTGTGTATGGCTACAGGTAATTATCTCCGCTTCCATGTACAGTCCCAAGACTTTCCCAACTTTCCGCTTCTATCTCTTTCGCTCGTTCATATATCTACATATTTTTTTGCTACGATTAATTGTTGTGCCTTTCATGTTTTATAATTGTGATCTTTATAAAGTCCACCTCATTCGAGCGTTACAATTAAATAACCAAAAAACAAATGGAGTGCTCTAGCCGTGATTTCGGCCTCTCATAGATTACATCTTGTACATCGATCATTATATTCGGATACCTTGACCAATAGTGTCAGATAAGGGAGTAGTTACGCAATTAATAGTTAAAACATGTTTTATTATTATGGAAAGGGTTCTTATCATTGTGTTTTAAGTAACTAACTATCAATTGGTATTTGGTAATTAAATAACATAATAATAAGTGAACTGATTTAATGTTAAATGTCACGTTGTGGACCTTGAGTGAATAACTGAGAAGCTCCGCATTGTTTAAGCTGACCAATTTATTCGATGTGGTCTGTCGTTTAAGTCCGCATCATCATTTGCCTTATAGTGTCTCACTGCTTAGCCCAGGCCAGGCCTCAATGCAAGGACGATTCAGGCCATGTCAACCAGCCTAATGCGGGCGAACTTCACACGTATTTCGAGAGAATATTCTTTCAGACGCGCCGGTTTTCTAAATATTTTATTTTATTTTATATTTTTACTGGTGGTAGGCTTCGGCCGTGGCTAGTCACCACCCACTGAACAAAGCCATGTCGCCAAGCGGCCTAGCCGTGTTCCGGCATGATGTTCGGTGTTGCCATTCATGGATGGCGGGTCAGATCAGTTGCGCTGCATGTGCCTCTATCTACTGCCGCCTTCCTACCTAGGCAAGTATGCACCATCGTAGATCTCATCGTCTTTTACCATCAGGTGAGATCGAGATCAAATACTTGCCTATAATGTAATAAAAAAAAAATATATATATATATTTTCGTTCACGATTTCCCAAATAATAATCATAGGTCCGTTTATTTTGGTTCCTTTTGGGCAACTTTTATCCAACGTTTTGAGCAAATAGTAAGCAGAGTTTTGACAATATTTAAAACCATCGTTATTTAAAACTGCTTTACGGCTATCTTGTAAATTACACACACACACACAGTACGTTGTGTATAATGTGTTAGAATCAGCATTATAATGTGCGGTCAGTATTTGGCACAAGGCGATCGTTAGTACTTCCATATGCAGATATACGAGTATGTTATGACCCTTGTTTCCTGAGCCTATCTAACATAATGTAATATTTTATCTACAACGTCACGCCGGTTTGACCCAATGCAAAAAGACTCAACACCTTTCATAGTTTTTTAATATTCGTAAACTGGCAATTCAATATCCATCCTCCAGTTTTTCTTAGAATGGACACCATTACGAATTTTAATTTCAAGATGAACAAACATATTTTACATGACCAACAACATGATTCCTACAGCAATCTGTACAAACTAAAATTAAATTACTTATAAAAAGCATTAATGGTACTGAAGGAACGGAACCTCGGGAAGGTTCTGCTCAGATTTGATCTAAGAAGACCATCCTTAGTTCCTTATCATCCTTGATTCCCTAGCAGAGTCAGGTAACAAACACAAGACCATATTCCTTTAATGACGTCAGCGGTACACAATAAAACCCAAATCCCATGAGCCTAGAACATGACACAACAATCACTTACCGAAGCTATATGATTCTGTGCGTTAAATCTGTATACAGGCAGGTATGCCTGTGAAGTTTTCGGGGTCTGAGCGCCCAAAGCGGCCTTGTTCCCATCGGCGCAAGTCGCTGAGGGGCCCCTGACTTCCTCGATCTGGGCTCCGAGGAGCTCGTTCTGTAGGAGGCAGTTGTACGCGTGCTGATCGCGGCCTCCAGTGCCACCGTCGCCTCCGCCGTCTCCTCGGGCTTTCTTGGCAGGCTGGTTATCTGAGCCTCTGTGAATGGCTGGAACAAGAAGAGACTGGTGAGATTTGGAGGTACAAATAGGTTTTCTTCTGAATAATGCTTCTATGAATTTGAGGGTATGACCGTAGAAACCAATGGAAAAGTTTTTGGAGAGTTCAAATTATGAGAATTAGATTTACAACACGCGAATGCTCATCCAAGGGTTATAGCTACTTAGAAATATGGCACATACTGATTAACTTAGAATGAGTTCTGTGTCCTTAGTACCCACAACCTAATTTAAACGATTGAGGGTTATTATAGGTAGAAATACAAATAGCTAATGGTGAGCTTTGCGATTGGTCGACAGAAAGAAATATAAAATGGTTTCATCGAAGATACAATCACACTAAGACTAAGGTTTCGTCCGCATGTGATATTCTTATTAAATCTGTGTGTTTTTGTAGAACATAATTCTTGATTTATAATTATTTATTTCAACTGTAAACAATATACTATGTAGCATGTCTAAAATTGACGATGATGTTATTTTAGGAAATGTATAATGAGGTAAATTAAATGCCTATAGCTAATGACAGGATAATTCATTAGGTAAACATACACACATAAATTATACCTAGTGTTATTAATTAGACCGCAATTGATAATTAGGTATATACAACGCACTATCTGTAAACAAATTTGTATTGGTGTCGAAATTACATGTCATTAAAATAATGAAGTGATAATACTTCAACTACGGATGTATACCTAATCCATCAATATCGTGAAGTAGTTACATTGAGAAAATAGGCACTAAATAGAAATTATAATAGATATTTTTTTTTACTGTCTGAACGGCTCGCTGTAAACCATGCTGAGCTGATGAGTCCTGTCAAAACCATGTGCGCACGCGCACGCGTGCCAAGTGACTCACGCGGGTTTGTAAAATGATATAAATTTGACAATATTTTAAAAACACGTTGAGAGTATTATTGACGCTCTATTCTGATTATTAGGATTTCGGAGATAGCACGTGGAACTCTTTGCAATCATAATCTCTTTTCGATGCAGACTATTTGATAAACTATCATTGTGTGTGTGTGCAGCAGTACAGCTCACACATGACACACGAGACGTAATGACTAAATTATGTTACTAATTAACGCTTACTGCATGTGGTATGAAATTAAAAATAAACGACAATTTCAAGACTCTAAAAGCAATAAGTAAATGATAATTAAATAAATAGAAGACAACGACCTGAATCACCTGACAATCGAAGACGGACACATGGCACATGGCAGCCATAAAATATTTGCAGCAACCTGGGAGATATTGCCAAAAATACTTTTGCGTGTGTCGCCGCCCCGCCGAGAGAATGATTCATTACAAATCAAATTAAGTGCACTAAGATGGTGACTCATATAAGGAGAACCACTTTGAATAACCCCACAATGGAATAATTTACATGTATTCTAGTATACTAGTAAAGTTAGAAGCTACACCGAATTGGATACAGAGAGATCGCATAAGCCACACGAAAGTGGTACATGCTGAAGGAGGCGCACACCAAAACGGTAGAAAATAGCTAAAGAATAATAAAATAAAATAAATATCGCCATTCGAACACACCAACTATACGGTCCCACTTTAAGCTTAACGTTTGAAAGAGTAAGAAGGCAACAGATATAACCACTAACATACGTTTGATCCAAAATAAGCAGATATGACAGACAGGTGTAATATTGTACATCAAACGGTGTTAGTCAAATCAGACGTGCGTGGACTTTAGAAAATGCGATTCTGTTTTTATAAAGGCTAATAAAATGTCCAATACGAATAATGGCAGTTGATATGCGAAAGAACATCGCGGGCCGTGGTCGATGCACTTCCCAAACAATAAACAGCACATCGGAAGCTCGTTCCCAAATTGCATTTCAATCGCACCGTAATGAATAATAACATCAATTGTTCCCATGTACCTAACTCACGCGCGGGTTCACTCACACTGCTTCCTTCCTGAGGGACGGCCATACAAGGTGCGCGACGCTATAGATACCACTATATTTGGTAAGGTACGTGACAGACCACTGGTACCGCGACATAATTAATTCGGACCAACGCCAAATTTGTCGACATCCTGGACGGGCGCGAAACCATGCTGAATTCTAAAGGTATAAAGTCTATTTTGCCAAGGTGTGAGTAGAAACTAATTGTCTAATCGTAACCGACATTCGCAAGGCCTCCTCCTACGTGGTGTCTGCCCACATCCAATTCTCCTGGAGATAGAGAACGTTCGCAAATTGGCCCCAATTTCTGATCAGTAACTACGGTTTGATAGTACCTACCAGTAAGTGGTATAAGTAAATCGCTTGGAATGTGTGTACACAGATAAGTGATAGGAGACATAACACCATTAAATATAGTAATGGAAAGAGCTGGTGATATCGATAAAATTAATGATTCACAAAAAGTGAATAGTGCAGCAAAAGAAAATGGCGGTAGATAAAACGGTTCCTAAACCAAACGTAGCAGCGATAATGCTTGTCAGGGCAAAATTTATTGACAATGTGTCACGCACTCCAGAATGTAGGTTATCAGGAGTTGGTAGCAGGTGAAAAAAAAAACTCAATACACTAAACAGAATGTACAGTATGAAGATTTGTAGGTATTTTGTATAAAATAGTTGTAGTATATTGTGTCATGCTGCTGAATCATACACCCGTTTGTTTTTTGGTCATAGCTATAGTTAACTTCTTATGAATACAATTTAAAACAAAACGCAATAAAACTATCAACGAAACCGAACAGAAAAAACCTTAAGCGTATTTTTTTCTATGGAGGTCCAAAAAAGTGTCTCGCAAATATACAACATTATCTTCCACCAGTTATTTCTATATCACATAACGACAACGAACTTGTACACTCCCAAAAAACTTATTTGGTTAACAAATGATACGAATTCGTTCCACCGACGAGGCTCGTACAATCGTACCGTAACTAACGACTAATTACAGTAGTCGTATAGTCAACTATTATACGAGTAACAGGTGCATACATAAAGCCCGATTGCACGGCCTAGATTCAGCGATACTACTCAATAGGCAAACGGTTAGATTGTGAAGGCCAAATTAATGGGTAATGTTGGAAACGAAGTCAAAATATGAACTAAGATCGATGTGTAGCTGGTAAAATGTGATAATGCTATTATTAATAAGAATCAAACAATGGTCAGTAATGTTTTAGATTATAATTACTAGCGATCAGAAGGACCACAGCGTTATTTCTTTTTAAATCTGTTTCCTCAAATTAGAGAGAAAATCCCACAGCTCTGATTTCTTATAAGCACTTAAGTGTTTGCGTCATACGAGAAATTGCGTAACACCAAGCAATTCCGGTTACGAGTCATACCTTTTCAAAAAATACACAATATTCTGCAAATATCAGAGCAATAGTTAATACGCTATTCACGGCATACATAACCTTATTACCAATCTAAGTATCCTACCTACCTCACTGAAGGAACTATATTATGTTGTAACAGCAACAACTACTGCAACATCCTATTACTATTTTAAAAGGATATCATTCGCCAGAATGCAGTTTGCTTTACCTTGAGAATATCGTTTAAGATTTCTTGGGAAAATTCTAGCTTGGCAGTGCGTCGATGCGCCTAGGCGCCTATTCAAGTGAGGTCACTAACGGTATCCACCACCACGGGCGCATCGCAAATAGCTATAATGCATCTTGCACCAGCGTGCATCGACAACTTGATAGGAATAAGTTCCTTAACCTTAGGAACGTAATCGGGTAACATTAGGGGCATTCAAACAACGGCTATTGAAAACTTATCGGATACAGTGGCAGTGTGTACACTTTCTTAATGCATCAGTTATCGCGGTCTTTCTACCTTATCGGGTGACCCGGGCAACAATTGTTCAATTATATTATGCCAGACGCATGCACCACCGTAACATAATATTCTTAGAAACTTGACTCACACATTTTCGGTGATTGTTGTAAGTACATTGAGTGTAAAGATAGTGAAGACTGCCTAAAAAAACTAAACAGGTAGGCTATAAAAAAATATATATTTCCTTCTTCCAAATTCCACGTGATTTATAGCATGCAGTCTGCAAACACGTGTTTTGTACCCAAATCCACATCGAAGCGCTTTGAAACTAATTTAAAATTCAAAATAACCATTTGTCGGCATAGAAAACAGGCTTGCAGCACAAAATGTAAGTTTCTTTAAATACTTGTTGCAACTTGAATGCGGACACAAAAATGTGGCTCGCTCCATCACCTCAGTGGCCGGGAGTTTGCACAAATGGTAGCACCATTGAGAGCACGCACCTGAAGCAACGTGGAAAACGGAAAATTGTACGTGAACCTAAATGCGGTGCATTGAACCGCCCGCAATTGTCTGGCTTGCCTAATGAAGTGAGTCAGAATATTATAGCCAACCACAACCGCCCACGTGTATTATTTGTTACCTATTGAATGTGGGATACGAAATAATGCAAAATAGAAGCCTGCATTGAAATTGCACACAGGCACAAATGATACTGAGAATCGTAATTACGGACGAAATAATAATTCACTGAATTCAAATTAAATCGTGCGCAAGATGCAAATAATGAATTTAAAAACAAATGGATACGTCGTCACGGCATTAGATATTCAGTAAAATAAAGATTCGTGAGTGCATTGAACCAAAACGTGGTTCATTACTTAACACATAGCTGAGCGAATCTGCTTTTTGCATATAAAATATTTTTTGTTGAACTTTTACCTAATACCTATGGAATATGTTGACGTTTTTGCCGAGCGTTTCGTTGCCAATATTCTAATGATCTTTTAAAATCAATATTTCTTGACCAACAAAAACTACATGAGCGTATATATATACATATATAATCTAAACATGATCAAGCTCAAACATGTCAAAGATCATCTGACTTCGCGGATGGATGGTGATGTCAGCCCGGCAAATCTCGAGGACGTCAATATATTACCGAGCATTGTATGCCATCGGCCTAAATTCAGCACTTTGACAACTGATTTATGCTCCATCTCAGGTGTCAAGAGCGGAGACAATACAAAAAACTGTAGCAATTACATACACAGAAACAACAATGCATACTAATGTCTAGAACATTAATCATCCGGTTTTAAGCTTTACATAATGTCAGGTGACATTGTTAGAAAATAAATAGACGTCAACCAGATCTATCACGATGCCATCGTACCTACGTGTGCTGAATCCGGCAATAATAATACTGGAGCCATAAAAAAAGAGGAGAAATAAAAACAGTCGCTGCTGACAATATACGTACAGAGAATCATTTGTTATTAGTTGGTATATGTCATTGGAAACCGCGGCCTATTATACGATCGTAACGCTTCATACGATGTCTACCTTTAAGCTACTGTTCAATAACTTTTTTATTGATACGTGTATAAAGTACATAGCCTGCGTTTTATGTAAGGCTACTGGTCCCCGGCACCTCACAGCGGCCGTAACTATTGGCATAAGTGAGCAAACATTGTAACATAGGCACTATTTGCTTTTGTAACAGACGCGTGTAACAGCGCGGAATTTAAAATGTCCCCAACGGCGTAGAGCTTTTGTTAAAGTACCGGTCGCACATAAACATTGCACGTTATTAACTCACCATTTTATATTCCAACATCCTACATTTAGCAGTCGTGATAAACAGTAAGTTTATATTGTACATAATGTATTAGGGTTCAGTGCTTAGTTTCCTTATTGCGGTCGTTTCTCCAACCTACTTTCAGACTGCATTCATCTATGAACCTTTAGAAATTTCCTAGCGAACAGTTACTCGCCGCCGAGCGGCGGTACGAAACACTTGAGCTCACTCAAACACATTCATAAGATCAGAACGAGTTTAGACAACGAGATAATTTTGCGGCTAGACGTTCGATTGACCAAAAATGTTATAATATGAGCAATTACCATGCATAAATTAAAAATACATTGACAGCAGTTATCAAAACATGCATCAATCAATAATTATTGAATCACCGTCTAAAAACCTGCATCAAATTCCGAGATAGGGTTAGGCACCTTTGGACAGGTCTATAAAAATATAGCTCTAAAAAAAACCTGACTAAATCCTCGTATATTGATGACGCGAATGATGAATGTTGAACAATGTGTATTTGTCGTATTAGCAAATGGTAGGTACCTATCTCGCCACAGCTGATATCTGACAGCGGGGTGGATACTGAACACGTTTAGACCTGTTGAACTGTAGGTAAAAACTTATTTTAACACTGTCATCGGCCTTCGAAATTCGATATTATTAATATTGAGAAGTGCAAGAATAATGAAATGATATAATTTTGGCAGCCAATTTGACAAAACCAGTGGCTCTGGAACGACGTCCGGATGACGACGATCGATTTAGCAATGCAGATTATATAAACGTCAGAATAAAATGGGATTTAAACAAATGTTACTTTATTTCTTTACGTGATTCCAAGTCAAAATATGGGACACTTTTGCAACTTTGTCGCGGTTTGTCCTTAATGCCAAGGAAAAAAAAGCACAGGTAGTTGACTCAGCTGATCGGTGCAATGAACTTCCAGGAACAACTTATACATTTGAAACACTGAAAGTCAAACTATGGTGCGTGATTGCGATCGCTGAATCACAGTCAGCTGATGAGAAACGTATATTTACAAGAATTCAAAGCATTTTAGTGATAAACACGAGGCTCAGACCAGGATAGTACTAACATCAAGTTAAATAGCGAAATATTATGCAGGAAAACAAATATTAAATAATAGCAGCTACACGGATGACATCATCGTCTCAGCTGATCGCAAGTTGAAGGCTGGTCATTGCTTAAAGTACGATGTATGAGTACAGAATCCTGCTCATGTCGAATAACAAGTAATAGCCTCTTATATAATGGCAGTTCTTCTAAACTCAGACAATTTTGTATAAGTAATAGCTAGAGATTAGAGAATTAAAAAAAATGGTAGCACTGACACGAGAATAGCATTTCATTTTATTCAATTTACCTCCTTGACGATGCAATAAAAATGACATTTCGCTAGTCTGCAATCGACGATAAATCATTATTTATATACTAAAGATAAGCTAAAAGCATATTCCAATACGAAAACATGATATGATTAATCTAAATTTATACGTGTAGGTACTTCTATACAATCAGCGAGCATTTAAGATGAATATGGAAATGTATCTCATTTGATTTGTCCGAAAGTGTTAATTTGTCAGTTACAAATTTGTAAATATGCATTCGCCCACCCAAAAAGTAACAGAATCGTGCAAAAGTTGACACAGGTGCAAGAGTGATCTTCGCCGCTTCGCCAAGTGCAATTATTTGCTATAAACTTAAATGGATTTGACGCCTGGTAACATTTCCCAGTTTTTTTTTTAAGAATTTGTGGAATTACATAGTCATGATTTATAAAAAAAAACTCGAGTCGAGATGGTACCTTCTGATGAAAGACAAACACATTTCTTTTTAACTTACAAGACAGTTATCCTTTTTGAAATAGTGTGATCACTGGCACAGAGAAGATTTGCATACATTTTGTTTTGTGATAAATATAAATAATGGGAAGACAAAATTTAAGCTCACCAAGCTATTACGTATGATTCATTGATGGCAGCGTTGATAAAATAGCCATTATCGGCGGCATGAGCGAGCCCGCAACAGGATTGGTATTTGAAGAATTCAACCCTTGAAGTTGAAAAGACTCACAATCAGACTACCGATAAAATTCAGTGTTTTCTGGCAATCTTGCTGCTCTGTTTTACTGGAACTTAACAACAATATAGTTTAGTAAGTTGTATCGCATGATAAGAAAACAATAAAATTGTAATATAGTATAGTTGTTAAGAGTTCCAGACTACCAAGGACATTTGACGAAAATAAATCGTTCCGATATACTTTTGACTAATACGCAAAAAAACACGTTTTATGCATACAGCAATGGGATGATAATGCTTATCACTAGTTAAGTAATTTGATCTTGGTGTTAGTAGGACATGCCACTAGGGTTGACAGAACAAAATATTGTATAACATAAAAATAAATTACAAAATTTCTTGAAAATAATGTTTACTTCTAGACTATTGAACTTTTACCAGTTACTGAATCATTACTAAAAATAGCATTAGCAGCTGGGATAACTTGAATTACGATTAACTTATTATTGATTGAATCGTAAAAAAATACCAACATAGACAAATCTTTCCCAATAGGTAGGTTTTTAAATTGTTCGTGGTACAGCCCGTATTTTTTTTTAAGAATATTATCACTGAGTGAACAGGTTGTAAAGCTATCGCGTATAATGCATTTATAACAGAGATAACATGACGATGCTATACTGTAGTGCAAATATCTTCAAAATGTACATACAGAGTTGACAGAGGTCAGGGATGTATACTTTACACCCAATTTTGGGATAATAAAGGTGTTATCTTTGCGATTAAACAGCAAGTAAATAAAAAAAAATGCGTCTTCAAAGATGTAAGCAAAATCTATGGACGAAATGAATTACACTCTTGGCCAAAAAGCTTTTATAATTTGAAATTTTGACAGTCACCATTTAGGTTCTTATAAACTTTTAAATACTTATTAATTTCCGTTCTTGCTAATATTATGAACGCTGCTTATGGAAACGTATTTTTTTCAGAAATAAAACGCACAAGATCAAGATGACCCGCCAAAACAATTTACTCAACTTTTTTAACCATCTCTTCGGTCAATGCCGTCGTAGAGCGTCCTGGGCGAGTCATCCTTAGAAGAAGTTCCGCGCTTAAACTGTGCACACCAACGCGCAGCCGTAGAATATGGGGGAGCATTCACCCCTAATGCTGCACGATGGTCTCGACTTATTGAAAATTAAAAAAAAACTATTTCTCCATTTATGCCATCACGCTCCAACAAAATGTAAACAAAGGACTGCGTTTTTAAAAACAAAAGATTTTGTGTCAAATGTCCGAGCAATTTCTGCCTCTATTTTGATCATTTCAAAGTGTATATACTTGTAAGGTCAGCCATGAAAGAGTTTTATCAGTTTTAACAAAAACTCCTAGTTAATAAAAAATCTACTAAGGTTCATATTTAATACGTTTTAAGTTCAAACAAATGACAAGAATAGGCCTTGCGATTCTATGATGTGCAAATGATATTCAGCCTTAAGGTGATAAAGAACTTTTTTGGTCGACTTTACATATCACCATTGCAAAGAGGAACAATTAAAAACAAAAGTTAGTGTTTTCCAGCCACCTAATAAGGCATGCGACGAAAATAAAGTGCCAATAATTGAGTCGAACGGCTTCTGACCTGCGGTTCCTGCGCTGGGTGAAATAGATCCTAATTACCATGTTAATGGGAGGATATAGTCGATGCATCCGTTCGAACAACAGGCAATTTGGTTGAAAAACACGATAATAATAGTTTACCTAGTAAAACAAAACGATGATAATGGCTGATTAGCCAAGTTGCCTTTATGCTTAATAATAAAAGGAACCTTAATTATATAATTAGAAACACAGTCAATGACTCAATAGCAAAGACTTTTAATCACGTCCCCCATTTACCCTAAAGTATTCATCATAATGGCTTCAAACAAAATCATCCCGGTGAATCATGCCGTAAAAATGGCAAGGGAAAGAAAATGATCTTGTTTTATGAACAACAACCTATGAAAAAGCCCAGACGAAGGTATAAAACCAGTGCACGTCATAGACTGAACCTAGATATTGTGACCATAATTAATTAAAGAGAACTTAAAAGAAGTCTACCCAAAGCTCGCACGCTATCTTCGCAACAGTGGGCAGAGATGAACAGGCCGTGGACATAATCCGCTACGGATGAGAAACCATCAGGAACTAGACTATTTATAACCGAGGGCAACGGCCCTTCTATTTATGATGCACGGTCCACAGACCACGGTGCTCCTTTTTGCTCGTTAATGCAAAAATCTGTACGAAATGTTATAACGATTGAATAGAAGTGGTCTTTGTATTGTAAAGCACTTATAAAGGGAGTGTGCAAGGCATATGGCCAATATGACAAGAGCAATAAAACCAAGGATTTCAGTCAGCATTCTATACAATAATGAGTGTAGTGTCTCCGCTCTTAAAATTAAATGGCCAAGTGAAATGATCGTCTTTACTAAACAGGTACCGTTCCACGCGTGCCACATCACATATAACCTCAAATTAATACTTTTCTGCTTAGAAATGCTTATATGCAAATGGATAAGAAATGCCTTTGTTTGTACAGAAGAATATATCAATGACCTACTCAAATTTATAAAATTAAAACTTAAAAATACTGATTTAAATATTTACTTCTCACCTAATTAAGGCCTCGAATAATTATGTACCAAAAAACTCCATATTCACATTTGTTAATCTCTACGGGCAATGGTTGGACAAGGATTGCGTAGTGGTCTTGCTCCAGTGATTATAATGCCCTAACTAATGCATGTTAATGAACTATCATAAGCTCAGGTGTGAACGCCCTGAGGTTCTGATTTCAAATGGCATGCGATAGGGCCAGGGCTGGCAATGAGGATACCATAACCTCTATGATTAAAGAACAAAATGGAATATAGACCATTGGGTATTGCACAAAATAAGTGATCTATTGTCTAGAATATAACATGACCAAATTTCAAGTGATAGTAACCAAGGATTGTAAAATTGTATTTGGTCTATAAATAAATTCAATCAATTACGTACTTCTGAGGAGGCTTTTTTAATCAACAAAAAATATACCGCAGTAATGACAACCCTACATACGAGTATAGCAGTAACAACAAAACTTCACGCATGGTGTACCAAGCCCTTAGTTCATTAATTCCACAATCTTTTCATACGGCACGATACAACTGAAGGTGATAAGGACTTCTACTAACAATAAAAAAAATTGGTGAGTCATTAACTAGAACGTATTTTGAAAACGGTTCTTCACGACATTACTTTATTCAAGTCAAGATCAGAGCTTTAATTTCCAATTTTCGACGCCAGGTGAAAGATTTTAATAGATAGATAGTGACAATTAATGCAATGACCCCAAAAACTAGTTATACACTCTGCTAGACAAAAGACGATGTTATAACAACCTAACATCGGTGAAACTCAACATAACTAAATCCAGCAGAATCGCTAGAGACAATAACAACGTAGGTGTGTACGGGTGTGTTCCTGGTTCGGAGCACTAGACCGTGATCGCAAACCCGCTTGCCCACGAGGCGATTAAGGCAAAACCTACAAGACACTTACAGCGCTCTATAGCAAAACCTGTATAGGCTAGACTATAGTAACCTTTAGACATGACCAATGCATGAACGAATAAAAAAATATATCGCTCTCATTTATCGCGTCCCGTTGTACGTTCGATGGCTAAAAAAGTAGTTACAGCTTCAAAGGCTCCTAGAGAGATTTTATAGGAAGGATCCGGATCTAAGTGGCACGTGCAGGATGCGCATGAGTGACTGTGGACGCCGGAACAGCCGGGTCTCGTCCTCAAGAAGGACGAACCGAAACGAATTCTATGCCCGTACCGGACTTGCGTAACCATTACACGCATCGGACATTCACACTAGTGACACAGCACTGCTTGGAAGGACCTCTTTACACAGTGCACGTAATGATATGTGCGACAGAGTAGGCGCTGTATACTTTGTACAGCCTTCGAGTATTTTGAGTTAAAATTACCAAACATTACAGAAAATAATTAACTCATTACCTATGCATTTCAAAACAAGGAAACGCGTGCCTTTATGGTACTGTGCACCAGATATATAATTAATTCAGTCGATTACACGGTATTACCGGAGGCCTTAATTAAACATTTCTTAGCAGCCCAGTGGTATACTATAATTCCCGGCTCCATTTACATTCGTCTAGCCCCTTAACAAAATTAGTATACTTTCACCAAGTCTACATGTACATGTACATCCAGGTAGCGAAGCGCGAAGCACCATGAATTATAAATAAGCCACCATTGTCTACGGACCATGATTTACTCGCATTAATTTTGCTACAATGAAAATAGAGCTTTTTAATTACGTGAGAAGTAATCAAGGGCCATTAACCTTGATTTTAATGAGTCCCGTTGCGCAACTCCACGGAATAGTTGGTAATTAGATGGTAACACAGTAACCGAGCCTGCTTTTTGAATAAAATAGTAAAAATGTAATCGGTTTCGTGGACACAACAGAGCATACTAATTTTAAACTTGTGGTTAATTCTAATGTTTGCATCAGTTAAACGGCTTCAGACGCATTTGACTTGATAAATTCCGCGTGATCTCAGCCTAGATTCAACAGTCCTTTAATATGTCTTACGTACGTAGGATCATAATGCGAGTGCGAGCGAGAGAAGCTGAGATTTTATCGCGTCCGTACCTACTATACGGCTTGGCCAAAGGTAATTGAATTGCAAAATCGGGATACCAAGATTGGATGCTGCTTGTTTACGTAACAACACAGACTTGCACCGCTTCTTTAAAGTATATTTCTCTCTATGTATTCTTGCTTGATGGATCTCCGATAGAATTGGATAAGGTACATTAAAAACTTCTTTTGGTGCTGAAATGTCAAGTATCCTAATTTCAGGAACTTGCCTACTGCTACTTTGGGGGAACGTGAACCTATAACAACGTTCTTTTGTATTGGCAGTGTAGTGTAGTCAACACGATATTCGTTTTAAATTTAAACAATAGGCAGTACCGCTAGTTGCGAGCCCGGTTTCAATTGCGACTGCTGCTACTACAATAGCAGAAAATAACAAAAAAAAAAGTTTCGTAATAGCTCACAGACAACCTATCATTACGGGCAGCCACGAAAATTCGAACGAATCATTGTCATTACGTTGTATTAGGCGGTAGCCAGCAAAAAGACAATAAGTTTTAAAGTATTGACTTTTGATTGGTACAGCACTTAATAGTAAATTTTTTGTTCGACTGAAGATTTATTATTAGTTGCGTTTAGACTACGCGAAGACTAGAATGCGACCAAAAAAAAAATACGGACAGTCGATCGATTTACAAATAAACTTACTTGCGAATGATGTAATTGATGATTGTAACATTGATATAATAAAAAATAAGAAAAATAATAAGGTTAGAAGGAATACGTTTGATACATTTGAGCGAGTAAGTTCAGTGTTTTGACAGTTGACGGAACCGGCGAGTATTGACGCTTCCAGTTTTTTTTTACTGCCTGACATGTCCCGAGAAGACAACTGTCAAACAAGCATTGTTAATGAAAGCGAACCTTCTCAAAAAGAAAAGGGAGGCGATGGAATCGACGTAACTATTACTTAACAATTTCCGCTTGGCAATAACTCCGGGCCTCGACTGAAAACTTCGCATCGTTATCTACGCTTTTCCCCAAGCGCTGGTGCACTGCACCTCGCAACAGGTTTAAAGTCATCAACCTTAAATGAAGACGAGGGCTCGGAATAGTTTTAATAGCGTAAGTATCAAAGACTTGCTTTGCGTAATAATTAATCTCGTGTAGGGGTCCCAAAATGCCTGAAGTGTTCATCTAACGTCTTGTAACACGGACCAAATGCTTAGGTATTGGGTCGTTCAATTGTGTAGTCATTTCGAAGGATCACTCAGCCGAAACATTTTAGTGGTATCTACACAGTCATGTGCTCCTTATCTGTAGGTTATTTTTTTAAGGCTCATAAAACAGCCAGCCTTATAAAGACAAGTGCACAAGGGTATTTAAAAGCTTAGTTGTCACTGATAATTTTATTTGGTTTGCAATTCAAATTGCCGGTAAATATACTCACAGTGAGCTCAGTTTCCTTTGACGTGGTGGGCTATGACTCAAATGTCAAATGAATGCCACGGATTATCATAATAATTGCGCGTTCGGTTTTGCCCAAACAAGGAATATGGTAGTGATGTGCCACAAACAGAAAAATAATTTAATATTCCTTCCCTAATACTAAGGGCATAAAACAATCGAAATGATTTTGGTTATTTGATTTATACCGTGCAGATCCATCCAAATAAAATTATTTTAACTTTGTTTTCGTACGGATTCTGTAATTACAGTATACCTACAAGATTTCGTATCGACGTTTAAAATGTGCCAACTAAAAATACGAACGTCACCACCCACTGAACAAAGCCATGTCGCCAAGCGGCCTAGCCGTGTTCCGGCATGATGTTCGGTGCTGCCATTCATGGATGGCGGGTCAGATCAGCTGCGCTGCATGTGCCTAGTGAATGTAGCGTCTCGATCTACTGCCGCCTTCCTACCTAGGCAAGTATGCTCCATCGTAGATCTCATCGTCACTTACCATCAGGTGAGATAGAGATCAAATACTTGCCTATAATGTAATAAAAAAAAATAAAAAAAAAAAAAACGCCAAATAGTGAACTTTTTATTATTATTAATGATTACGTTATTTTCAAGAAATATATATTAAATCTAACATATTTATCTTGATTGTCATCGAATCTAAATCTTGTGACCAATTACCGGTGATCGAAGAAGGAAATCAAAGAGGAAACCACCTAACCCACGTTCGGAAGATAATCTATAAAACGATGGCAACACCTTTAGCCGAGTTTATTAATACATTGCCAGATGCAACGCCACGCTTGTTGATAGTAGATGCCGTGCCACCCACACCACACTCCGTCTAAATTGAGCCCCGTAACCTGGGAGACTGCAATAAAACTTGAAAAGGATTGCTCGGTAATAAATCTTGGAAGATGGCCCGAATCACATTGAGGGGAGGCCCGTGTCTAGTGCATCAAGCCGGTTTATAAAATCAATTCATAATCAAATACTTGGCACAGTAAATGGCACAAGAGATTGAATTTAAATATTTTTTTCGAATTATTATTATGTTTATAAGTTCCCGACGTTTTGAAGAGATTTTGGTTTGCAATTAAGATGCAAAGAAAATATCAGAAAGTGACAATGATCAACTTTCCGCTATACACACCAACTGGCAAGAGACTATATATCTTTCAAAACTCTTACATAGAGGGGGTACCATGCTGAACATACATCTTCCCTGCGTTAGTTTTAAGTACACCTTATTTTTAGCAACTTCTAAGGCAACACTATGAGACAAATCTGGATCATTTGAAGTAGGTAGGTACCTCGTCACGGATGTGTGCGAAAGGGTTCCCTTGTCCCCCCCCCCCACACCCACACAAAGTGGAGGAAGAATACCGTTGGGGTTTAAGTCGGTAAGAGTCTGCGATAACCTGCTTGCCACCCCCGCGGCTCGCGGGTATCTATGAGGATTTCCCCACGCAAAAAAAAACCTGCCAACCTACTTTGAATGAATTTATTCTGCACTCGCTTATGCTCGCGGCTTCGCCCACGCAACCATCGATCTTGATCAGCAGCTCGACCCCCTCAATAGTCACGTATGACACTCAGGGCTTTCAGCTTACTATCAATAAAATAATTTTCAGAATCGGTACACCGAAGATTCCGAAGATTACCCCCTACAAACATAGAAAGGTAAAGTTCTAAGTACTTTGTAGGTAACATTCGTATAGAGCAGGGATCTCCAAACCGATTCACTTAAGGGACTGATTACCAAGGGCAATAAAAAAAATACCATCGCTTTTCTGATATTAACGCAACTGCAAATGACCTCAAGATCTTCCAGACTCCATGTTTCGAGCCGGATTGGTGGTGCTTGCAGGCCGATCTTGGCTCGCGGGCCGTAGTTTAGAGCCCCTGGCATAAAGAATAGACAAGAGCGGCGCGGCCGAGCTCACTGATTATACAACAACGGAAGTATACTTTAATACAGTATAATAGAATCTAATATCGTTTGAACTGGAAACGGTGACTAAACAGGTTCACAGAATGCACACGGAGACAGCATTATCTCATTTTTTTTTGTAGACACGACACTCCTGTCTATGCGAATCAAACGAAACCATTTATCAAAATCGTAAAACCATGTACAGTGACAAGTTAAATGATAACCTATTAGCCTATTTGGCGGCTGGCTCGTTGATTCAGTGGTCACAAGTTGCGGTCCTGGATTCGGTTTCCGAAGTAGTATTAGGGAAACGGCTTATTATTTAATATGGCAACATTATGGTCGCCTCCTATAACAAAGAAATGAGAATTTTGATTGCATAACAGTGCACCTCTGCCTACTCAATGAAATATAGGATTAATTATATTTTTCTTGTAAAACAACTACATATTTCTAGTACTCCTCCTAGCACTAAGTTAAAGCTTGTGCTAGAAGTTTGTTCACATCAATAGTTTAATGACCAGGGTGGAAATCGAACCTAGAACCTTTCAGTTACGAGAGAGGCTCGTCTAACCACTAGGTTGTTAATGGTTAATTTATTTGCCTAGTCTCGTAAAACCCCACTAAACTTAATATAACTAGCACCCCCCCCCCCCCCCCCTCATATGTCTAATTCAAACGCATCCAAAATGACGTCTAAACATCCTGGTTGTGTGCAACCTGTAAAAACTAGGTTGTTCACACCGCTAAGCAATCCCCGAACCGTGACCCAAGTACGCCATGATAGATTTTTTGCCTGGTGCAGAAAGTAAGGAGCATTAGTTATTAGTAAGAAGACAGACATAGTAAATTAAAAATATTTTCTTAATATAATGAATGACCCCTGTTAGAGAATTAGTTATTGACGTCACTAGATGGCGTTACTGGTGAGTTATGCAATATTACCTTAATTATTATGCACATACATTATTCATACTCATGGTTGTGTACTTTGAATGTCTATAGGACTAAACGATGCCAAGTGACATGTGATGAAAAAAATGCTAGGTATGTTATTAACAGACTTCAAAAAAAAGGAGGTTCTCAATTCGGTTGTTTTTTTTTTGGTTTTTTATCATAACTAGTTCCATAAAAATACATAAGTACTTATATTATAATGTTGTATCATGGTATGTTAAGATTTTTAGATTCATTGGTTTATAAGAGGCGTGCAGTCCCTTTGCATACTACACAGTACCATATGATGCCTGTACTTGTAGATGTCACAAAGTTAACAGTTTGAAGCCGTAAGAGTGTGACCACTATCTAACAAAAACTTGGTAAAGAAAGGAACAGATAATAAATCTTCTGTACCTATCACTGAGGCTGTATTTTTAATTTGTCACTGACCGATGTTATCAGATGTTGTCCTGTCCAGAATATTTCAATGATCTGGACATTTTAATTATTTCTTTACATAAAAACCTTATTTGAATTTGAATTAAAAAAATAATTAAAAATCGGTCTAGGAGTTGTCATGTGATGTGTTTACCAACATAAACCATTAAATTTTTATTTGTAGGGATATAGTTGTCCCAAACAATTTTCTATATTTATCAACTAGAATTATGACACAATCCACACTGGAATGTTTGGATTTTGATTGGATATTGTTTCATTTTATTTTTAATTATAGTGATTTTTTTAATTTTGATTACCTATGGGTTGTCTGAAATAAATAAATTGAATTGAATTACAGGAAAAAGTTATATATTGCCGTTTTATACATATTATAAAACATAATAGTATGAATCATCATGTATATTTCATAAATAAAAACATATGGCTTTCACTTGCTACACTGAGAATTTGTTAAGTTCAAGTAGGTAAGTAGGCGATAGTAGTTAGTACTATTAGTAAACTGCCTACCTATCTTTCACATTGTTCACCACATGTTAGTCATGTGTTACTTAACATAAATATAACCTACTAGAGTATAGTTGAGAGTTTAAAAAAAGGTTAATAATCTATTCAGTAATTATCTGCAAGAAAATTAACAAAGACAAATGGGGCTTTATCCGGCACCACTCCGGATGTGATAAAACCTAAATCTAAATAAGTCATTTTATTTAATATTTCCTCCCAAGACACTAGATTGTAGGATAAAAAATGGTAATTATAAAAAAAATACTCATATAAATGTATACTACAAAAGTAAAGCATATTTAGTCGATCTAATCAGCATGCACTATGGTGCCATTAATGGAATAGCCAAGGAAAGTCCATCAATTTCAAATTAATATTCCAATAAAAAAAAATATTACCAATCAGCTCTGTAATAGAAGGTAAATTGACCAGACTATTACTATATTATATTGACTTTTTACTGGTGGTAGGCTTCGGCCGTGGCTAGTCACCACCCACTGAACAAAGCCATGTCGCCAAGCGGCCTAGCCGTGTTCCGGCATGATGTTCAGTGTTGCCATTCATGGATGGCGGGTCAGACCAGTTGCGCTGCATGTGCCTAATGAATGTAGCGTCTCTGTCTACTGCCGCCATCCTACCTAGGCAAGTATGCTCCATCGTAGATCTCATCGTCACTTACCATCAGGTGAGATTGAGATCAAATACTTGCCTATAAGGTAATAAAAAAAAAAAAAAAAAAAAAACAAATTTGGGAGTGATATATGCTAACTTGAAGCGAGGCATGGCCAGTTGGCCAACATGTGTCAGTAGCATAACAAGTGCATAGAAAGATTGATAATATATAAAAATATACCCTATTAAAATTTATATAAATTAATGTATGTTTACAAGTTTGATTTTTTTCAGGCTTTTTAGACAACACAGTAAATACTATCACATATTACTTAGGTACCTACTAAAATTGTCATTTACAGGTTTTCATTAACAAAACGCTGATTTTCTACAAAAAAAAGGATCTATTTATATCAAATTATGGTACTTTTATGGAACTCACCCTGAAAAGCAGTCTGCCAATTGCTGCCAGCCCGGCACGGCGTGAACCTGTCCCCATTGGTGTGGTCTGCAGGGAACCTGAGACACTGCTTCTTGCTCATCGGACTGCATTGCTGCAGTAGCCGCGACTCATAGTGCTTGCTGAACATTTTCACACCAGTCTCACACACTAACTGATACAATTTAAACTGTCCGTAAAATAAGTCAACTTGAGGGTATATGGAAGATGATAAGACTAGAATATTTTTTTCCGTCGGCGAGTCTAACCGAGCATCATATGTCGCCGCGATGCGTCTCAAATGCACTATTTACTTCAGTGCTGGGAGTCAAAACAAACAACATCGGACACAGGAGTGTACTCCTCGACTGCTCCAATCCATTTGACTACATTCGACATGGTCCATAGCGCAGCTGAATACATTGTTTACGAGCACAGGAAGATAGTACACTTATCGCGATTGTCCTATGTAAATATCTTCTATGATGCTATATTGATGCACGGACACAATTTAAACTATAAGATTGATGTTTTACGTATTAAATTGATGATATACTGTGATAAAAAGTATAAATTATCTCGAAATAACTCTTTCGCGGACTGTCAAAGCATAAATAAAAAAGTGTTGCATGATTAAAAATATGAATGCGAATTTTGAATACAACGGTCACTAAATCGAATTAAAAACAATTTAGTTTTAGTCGATTATGTATAGGTGCCAGTGCTTGTTGGGACCAAACACTGTATGTCTGTGGTCGGGACCATATATTCTATTTTAATGGTAATTTCATATATGTGACCCATGTGGACAGTGGGACCCGTGACGATATTTATCGTTCATGCACATTACAGACATAATACACACGCAACCTAGTTTCAACATTGATAAAATAAGAGTTTAATACGAAAATGCAAACGGATATCAGTAAAGTATCCACAACTTTATTGAATGTGGCAGGGGCATAGAGTAACTTTTAACGGGTCAAGAAATTTTATTTATTACTTTGCCAGTAAGCGGATCTGTTTTATGCCGAATGCCGACGTAAAAAAGTCCGCGTCGAATCGAATAACTTCTCCGCTTTTTCGTCAGTTAAAAAATATGCCCTATTCTATGTGGGTGTATTCTCCCTCTCACACGACGGCGACGCCATAAGAGCAAAGGTACTCCGCGCCGCAGAGTACCTTTGCTCATGAGTAATTTTGTTCTGTGGAGAGTATGTCAGTAACTTGTTATCTTATAAGTCTGTGGTGTAAGTTAATCAAACAAAAAAAAACAAATTCTCACAGATTTTCTTCAGGGATAAATCGCAAAAATATTATTGTTATATTATTATTTGCATTTTATAAATATGGCCGATTCGAGAAATATGAGCAAACGAAATGAAGACAATTCCGATGACTACCCTATTTATTCGCGCGTCTTTATCGTTTGCGAAAGGCGTTTCAAAGAAAGTGATTTTCAGGATATCTTTTCGCAATACGGTACTATCGAAGACTTACGCATGCCCCGCGACCGCAACACAGGTGACTCCAAAGGTGTTGTATACATTAAATATTCTAAAACCTCCGAAGCGGCTGCTGCTATCGAGGCCATGCATCAGAAAATCCTGAAGGACTCTAGTCGCCCTTTAAAAGTTATGGTGGCTTGCAATCGCTCTGAGATCCAATCAGATGATGACGTAAATCAGAAATACACCAGACTCTTCCTAACTGTTCCCAGATCTGCTACAGAGGATGATATTCAGAGTGATTTTAATAAGTATGGTCACATTGATTCTCTCCAAATACAGAAAGACAGACAGACAGGTGAACCAAAAGGTTTTGCTTATGTCAAGTTCAGGAGGTTCTCTGAGGCTGCTCACGCTTATGAGGAGTGTGACAGAAAATATAGGGCTATATTTGCTACACCCAAAAATCACAATAAACGTCCAGAAACCTCTTATGAATCATACATTGGTAGTCTCGCAAATACATCATCCAATTTATCTTCAATTATGTCCATGATGACAACTCGTCCTAGTGGTTACACCAAAGTAAACTTCATGTGTTGTCCACATTTAACACAAATGCATGTTGAATCCCTATTTGATATAGTACCTGGAATGGTATATTGTGAGTACTTTGTTGATTTGATGCGCAATTTTGGCAAAGGCACAGTTTCATATTCAAACCCAATTTCAGCTGCATATGCAGTTGAAAAGTTGAATAAGATTGAGTACCCACCTGGTTTAAAGATTTTTGTTAAACCAAATAACACTCAATTTGATTCTTATGAACAGAATTTCTCTAATGTACCTCATATTACTAATAAGTTGAAGAATGCTATCAAATCAGCAGCCATTTCTACTACACCTGACTTAGCCCAGTTAGCAGAAGCTGTAGCTGAAGCTTCTAAACTAATTAAGATGGCAACGGCAGGTGCCACTGATGAACATGTCCCTGACAGTAACGACTTTAACTATTGCAGTGTTAAATTGCCTCCCCCGAAACCATTGGCTGACATTGACAGTGTAGTTGTAAAGAGGTGTTTCTTAGTTTGTAAACCACAACCACCACCGCTGACTGTTTTACGAGATGTGTTCTGTCGATTTGGAGACCTTATTAACGTGTACACGCTGCCCAATAAGACTGTAGGTTATGCCCGTTATGCATCTGAAAAATCTGCAGATGATGCCATGAAAAATTTGCATGGAGCAGAGATATGCGGAGTCCGCATGAAGGTCTTGGAAGCAGAGGAAGAGACTCCTGCTAAGAAAAGGAGATCCAACCCTGATTTCAACTAACATGACAGAAAACTGACTTGGGACAAACCTTAGTTGGACAATCAATTTTAGCAATGACAAATAAATTTTTTCTTCATGTAATCAATGACATTATTCTTTGGCTATGGTTTACAAGTTCTTGTAAGTCATGCCTTTTCAACCCCTCCCGTACTGACAGTATTATTCTTTAGTGACCTTAACTTTTAGACCAGGACTTACCAAAAATTTCTAACAAGCTTTCCCCCTTCTGTTCTTGGGACTGTAATATTACCTGATTTTCAATTCTCCTTACCACTATCGGGAAAAGGTGTGATAGATTTTGAGATTAACCTTGAGACGGTTCAAAATAATATCAGAAAACCACCAAAGGGACTTTAGGTACTTACAGAAGATTTATAAAAAAAAAGAGTAAACAAAAACTTAATCCAATTTATTGCGCACAAACACAGCCTCGTGACTTAAAAAATAATTGACGATTTTCATTTAAATTATTAGCCATATTAAGGTCTATAATGATATAAATTCAAACTGAACAATTTTGGATTATCCATGTTCAGTGACATAGCTCACACATACATAATTAAATTACGGAACCCTAAAAAGGCGTAGTCGAACCTACGCCTTTCACAAATCCACAAAGTTTTTCAATTGTTTAGCCATGCGTCAACATTCCATAGTTGCTATGGTTTTAGCTGGATACGCCAATAAGGCGCTGTCTCCACGAGCGAGAGAATCGCGGCGAAATTATCGTCGTGCCACGTATTTCTATACACTCTCTAGAAGCCGTCTCCACACGGCGATATTATCGCCGCGATGCGACGAGTGGCAACGAGCGCGCGAAACGTCGTTACATCGTCGCTAGCCCGTCGCGACTAGCAGCGGGCCCGACGCGCGCTCGTGGCGCTCTCGCGACGAGCGCGCAGCGCTGTCAAACGCAGCGTCATTTCAGCGTTGCCTCTCGTCAAGCAAGAAACCGCCGCGCGTCGCCGCGGAAACGCTGCGATTCCGTTACGACTCGCGACGATACGCGGCGAAATTATCGCTCGTTCGTGGAGATTCTCCGACGATATGAGGGCGGACTCGTCCCGATTCTCTCGCTCGTGGAGACAGCGCCTTAGCCATTATTACCAAAGCCACAGATCAACGTGGAATGAGCAATTCAAATAGGAATTTATACCATAGTTGGCGCTACCCGTATCCTCAGACCATTAATTTTTTGCTTTAGATCTTAACACATTGTCAGTTTCCAGTCTATTTTGCCTATAAAGAGACTGACATCTCTGACTCTACTAGTAAATCATCCAGGTAAAGCTGTCATTATTCTTAGACCTTAACATAGCCTTACTCCAGGCACGCACACAAGTTTAAGATATTTCTACTACTGCTTGGTGGAGTAAAGGCAACAGTTGTTCCTTGTACAGTGGATGTCGATCACCGTGCGTCATCTTGATAATTTTCTCAGCGCATTTCAGCTGCGCAAGCGCTTTTGATAAATCCATTTTGTAGAGTAAAATCTTGCCATATTTCAAATGCAAGAGACCGAGTAGAGGATTCCTTTCGCCGTAATAGTACCTTTGAAACACAGGAGAATAAAAAGTGCATGGATTAAATAAGGCAGATGGTTTTGACATACAGAAATTAAGGATGGAGTACAATGGAAATTTGAATATATTATTCTGACGGACGAAACTTTCTGAACTGCTTGATTCGTCTTATTGAGGAGTTATAGATTTCCAAGCGCTAGCGAGCGATTAATTGGCTCGCACAGACCGTAAAAGCCTGTAATATACAGTTTTATACAAAATAATCTAGCGCCAGCCAATACGAAGGCTCACCAAAACCCTCCAAAAACTATCAAATTTGTTAAAATGCAGCATAGTGGCCTAAGCCTACCTACATAGGAATTGGCATTAGAGTTTAGTGCTAAAACAAGATTATTTCATACCTGAAACACACGATAAGTTTATCAGCGTACTCGCAGGCTTTCTCCCAGAGTTGCACTTGTATGAGCGCGTCGAAAGCGTGGTCCAGCGTCTGCGCATGCATGACGTTCAAAGGGTGGAGGACCCCTTCCTGCCGCTCCAAGCAGTACTTGCATACGTCAACGTCTGTAGTTAGGGTTCAGGATGCATAATAACTTTGAAATTGTTCATAATTATACATAACTAACTGTGTTAGCGACAACCCTTCCATTCCCCTGAATAAAAGTTGAATATACTTAGTAAATATATGTTATAGGTCAAATCCGCCCGGTGGATAATAAGATACAATTTTCTAACTATATCGCGGGAACCCAAGCTTGTTTCGAGATAAAAGAAATCCTTAAAATTGACTCGGAAAAAAATACCAGTACTTTACCCGTGATATGGTTGTTTAGACAGACTTAAAGTCCAAAATGGCGGATTCCCTCTGGGTTGCAAATAATGTTCTTCACGTCAACCGACTTGGTTTTATCTGATTTCAAAGGGTTGGCAAGTTCCTGAACTCATGGTGAAAGAACCCAGATTTGATCAAAAGGATACACGCCACAGATGCCCGCTCCATATTTTGTAAATGCACATGTGTGAACTCCATCGCCTTCACGAATACATCGACGTGTTGTTCAGTGTACTTCGTGCTACATTCCTCGCACCTAACAACATCTGAACCATCCTGAATATCTTCTCGACGGCTCTGTGAATTCTGCAATTTCTCATCTTCACTGGTTGACAAGTTACTTTCTCCATTTTCGACCTTTTCCGGTTTTCTAACGAGTTGGCAGTCCTCTTTCCATGGAATGTTGACGGGATTGTCGCATTTCGAGTTCAAACATTGCGCAGCATGGACGTACTTTATTTGAGATTCATCTGAAATATAATTCTGTGAAATTCAGTGGGAATTATGCATGGCTCTTTGCTAACATGCGCTTCGCAGAAGAGGAAGGTTAGAGATGACTAGAGGAAATATCCTAGTGCAAGTACACAACCTGATGTTAAATTGTTTTGCTGCCTATATTGGCAGTAATTAGATTTCAATACTAATAAGGATTTAAAGACTGAGCTAAATATAGACAAATGGCACATATGAAGTCATCAGTTGTTCGATAATGTTCTCAATATGTAGAATTTTTCAACAGAGATTTATCCAAATGTATCTAGCGACTCTCGAATGTTTCGCGGTCATTTGGCTACGCAAGTCTAGATACTATAAGGGACTTTATGCCTAGTTCACATAAGACAATTTTTTTATAGTATCGCCATGCGAAATTGACCCGATGGTACTGATATGTTAAGTCGCATGCAAGACAGATGACGTCAACGATCAATGGAATAGGGTCATGCCGTAGTGTGAATGATTAGCACATCCAAAGCCATTTACCCATGCACCTGTGACACTGGCACAAGAAGTAGTAGTTCTGCAGCAGCTCCGTCTGTCGTGCGTACGGAGTCTTCATCAGATCGATGTATGATATTCGAATCTGGAATAAAATTGATCTAACTTCTCAATGAAGAAAAAAAGCAATTAGTGAAATTTGACTTATAATTGTGATCGCACCTGTACGCGCCGAAAGACCACAACGAAACGATATTTTGGATTCTTGATACAAAATCCTATGACTACGCCGAACAACGCTGAATCGGCCGAATCGCCGAAAGGTAGTGAACTCCCAGAAGAATTCGGTTCAGTCATCAGGTTCGGCCATGTGTTGCCAATTTAGTGTATTTTCCTTTAGCATAATACCTACTTAGTCTCTTAATTGATTGATTAGATTTCGAAAGCTATACAACATGTATTTTTAAAGTATTATTGTTTATTATGTAGGAGTACGTATATATCTTATTCATATAATTAATAATATTTGGGTTAGACACTAGTCAATTAGCGACACTTGCTTCAGTTGTGTTGGCAGCCGAAATTCTTTCGGCTCTGTAGGCGTGGGAGGCCTTATGAAATTTATTTTCGTTCAGCTCTTTCGGCGCGTTCGGTGAGGAGAGGTGTGTGTTCACCATAAGAAGGAATACCATGGAGTCTTTTTAATAATATTATTTAAAACAAAAATGTCATAACACAGACCGCTTTCACCCAGAATTCACTTTAAGACAAACCTCGGTGTCTTCATTGGATACAACATTAGACGCTTGAATTAATGAATTATCATGGCCTAAACCTCATCCTCCTCCTATTACATTGGAGGTCAAATACCATCGGATAAATACATGGATGAAAGGCGTTATAGTGTTTTATATAATACGAGTATTTACCTGGTTCCAGTCCAAACACGGCATGTCTTCGATGGCCCTAATATTAATAGTTTTCCCATCGAACGTGGCGACCGCGTTAGGACTACAACTATGGTCCAGAATGGATGCTGCCAGGTATATGCCAGTACCGATCGAGTTCATGTCGATGTCCAAGATCATGAAACTGTTTATCACCATCTGGTCAAGATACATAATATCACAATTCAAAGTGTTGAATGGATTTGACATATCTACAAGTTTATTCAGAAAGAGTATACTACCATTTGAACTTGCGCTTTATAGAAGCGCGCATTTGAAATTATTATGGAGGTCGCAATTTGGATATTCTCCTTTTTAGATTTTTTGTGCGTGTCTCGCGAATCACGAAAATATACTGGACGGATTACGACATCATATAGAACCTTATGGAATGGCAGGAGATTGAAATGAGCTCATTCCATAACAATGGAATTTAAACCCTATAACGACTAACAAAATATATCAATATCATTACTAGGAATATTAGAATTGTTAGTCGTGCTTTTACGACATGAGTAGAAAATGTTGTAGTGTTGTTAGGTAGGTACTTGTGAAAATTAAAAAATATAGGTATATACATACCCTTCCATACAAGCCCATGAGTTCCACAGTGTTTGGCAACGATATGTCCGTCAGAAACTCGTACAAAACAACACTTAGGGATGTGAAATGGTCCATCCTTTTCTTATCCGTTTTCAAATCTGAGTAATCTGGAAATGAAGTTAGGCACATGGTAGATTCACAGTGTAAGATAAATAATGTATTATAATGTATTCGTATAGGCCTACGGGGGCAGCGGGCTCGTCTTTTTTACAGTATGTTTTTATTTATCTCAATAGACTGAAGATAGCCGTAGTAACAACCTGAGCAGGTCGAATTATAAAAATACTATTTCCAAAACTTGCCCTGACAGAAATTGATCTCACAACTAGACTCTGTGCGGGAAGAGAATTGTCTGTCCTAAGATTAGATGGCACACCTGTGCTTAGATACCGCACCCCCCCCCCCCCCCCCCCCCAGCGCCCGCATGATGCCCGCAGCATTCGCTAACTCTTGCTTCGTGGCTAATCCTATGTTAGGGAGTTCAGTTTCATTGGTATCTTTAATTACCAATCAACTTATTTGATATGGGAGCTTGGCCAGCCTAGGATGAGTGGTAGGTAGGTCCCTCACCCAAATAGATTTATAGGAACTTAGTATTTGATGGTAAAACACTTACGTGACATCAAATCCTTCCACATTCTGAAGGAAGTTGCTGAATAGTACGCTTTGTACGAGTGGCCATCACCTCGGTTCAGGCGGTTGATCACCTTAGCCAGCATCCGGGCCCCATCCGGCACCACTTTGGGTGCTACTCGCTTGAAACTGGCACATTCCCACTTGAAGACAAATAAAAGAAAAAAAACTATAGTCTACCTGTCATAGATAATTTTCAAATCATAACAATAATTAACCGCGAATCAAAATCGAGAGCTTCTTAAAATGCTTCTGCTACAGTGAAGCAAGCATGCGAGGAGTTCGTAAGTAGACTTATTTAAATATAGCTTTTCGAGGAGTTCAAAATGAATCTACTCGAATGTCTCCAAATCCAAATAGGTACAACCGTTGCCGGATGTATGAAATGTTTTCTCCGGTTGAAAAAAGAACGCAACACCCACGCACAATTTGAATTACAACAACCAACAAATCGTTATTCTGTTTATTTTTGAAAATAGAATACTCCTATCGCGTATTAAAAGCATCATCCGGTCCGGGAATACACTTGATTGCAATAAAGCTGAAAATAAAATGCAACCATCAATCGAATTGTAAGTGGCATGCCGCCATGAAACGGTGTGTCTGGTGTGAGCTCGTCGTTTCAGATGAATGAAAAGCATTTAATGAGTCTCGCTTTGTTATATTCTGTGAAGTTTCTCGTAATAATTCACTAGATAAAATATTAAGAGTTATTTGAAAAGTTGAAGAGTGATAAATGAATTAGTTAGAGCTAAATACATTATAGAATATTATCGCAATGAGATCGTCGTAAGACAATAATACGAGCTAATTACGTAGTAGCTAGTTATAAATAAGTTTACTAGTAATTAAATAAGAGTGAGAGGTTCTACAGCTTCCGAGATCCAATTTTGATTTCAAATCTCTCCATAAATTAACCAATAACGGCATTTTACTCGTAAAAACTCGTACCGTTCCAACATATGATTGCTCAATGTCACGGTTAAGAACTTTACATAATCGCTGCGGCGTTTTCAAAGATATAATAATATCACCCATTCGTACCGGCGACGCCAAGAAATAAGCGAAAATAAATACGACATCTTGCGTGTCGTTAAAAATAAAATATAATATTTAGAAAAATATTTTAATAAATTAACTCAACAACTCAACGAAAATATAATAACAGTAGGCAGATGATATTTCTTGTGACGTCAATAGGAGGTAAAAGAAGAATCTCTTAGTTTGCCTGCGCAATCCACCGATTTTGTTCTGGACCTCGACGAGTCATACTGAGGGACGATATACAACATATCTTTTTAAACTATCTATAGGCTTTCCTAAAGATACCTGTCAGAAGAAAGATCGAAAGGCGCAAAGTGTCATGGCTCCGATACATCAGGGAGTGGACTAACATAAAAACTGTTCAGACTGGCTTTGGAATAGAGAAAGTTTAGGGGGCTGACTGCCCTTCATTAATGGAATAATATTTGAAGATATAAATAGACTATCCAAACGTATACCCTATTCAAATAGACACACCGATGAGAATTTTAAAAACATTTGTTTTGAATTCACATTTTTTTCTAAGTATCTTCAATGTACAGACAAAGTCCAGGTAGTTTTAAAACTATACCTATATAACAATAATTGTTTGTGTGTCAGAAATTATATGTTACACCTAGTTGGCGGTGTTGCCAACTCGGCATTGCGTGCAAACTGTGAGACAATTGTGATTTATGCCCGACATTCACGTCTCTACATCTTATTTCCGCGAACCTGTTGGAATGCGAAATCGTAATTTCGGAATGGGTTGTTAACTATGTGATAATATCCTTACTTATCTGTCTTCAGTATACAAACAACATTATTCGTCAAGTACAGCCAATATTTTATATAGCCCCATATATATCATATTGCCGCCTCATTTTAGTAATTACCCCGTCTGTGCATTATTCAATAATGTCAAAGTCAAATCATTGATTTCATATAGGCCTATGGTATTTTTTTTTCAATGCTACAGCCGGAATAGAATGCGACCTCAACTGAGAAAATCCAGCGATAGAGTCAGGCCGCTTGTCTTTTTGTATTTTTTTTTAACTACCATGTTTATTACAAAAAAAAAGCTCCAGTGGCGTAGTTATTACGTGATAAAAACATATGCAGTACTTATCCTCCTGGGAACTTTAAGGGTTCCTATGGGGAAGTATTAACACAAAAATCCGCACAAAGTTGCATGCACAGCTAGGTTAATAATGAAAACTGAAATCTTAACTGCTAGTTAGTTGAACAATAAAGCATACCTTATGATCCCCCCACGCATCCCGTTGGCACGATCTGCCACAGTAGTAGACGAACTGACAACCTGAACATTTCAGCACCTTGCCCCTGAAATTCATGATTGTGTAGTCATTATGTTATTATGTAACATTACATAATGTTGTATGACTAATAATAAATAACAGCCAATTCCTACATAGTATATACAGGTAAGTGCTAGTAAGTATACTAGGTATTTATTGATTATAGAAATAAAATGGAACACTATTAGTAAGGCCCATACAAATAGTTTTTGGATTTGATAAGTACAGTCTCAAAGGTCTTTTAAAAAAAGATTTTGCTTTTAATTGAACAGCTAGAACTACATATTGATTTCTTTATATTTATGCGAATACTACACATTGAATTAGAACAAATCTTATGGATTTTACCGCGTTTAATATATGTTTTTTACGTTCCCGACTAAAAACACTGATCTAAATTATCTTAATTTTGCAATGAGTTACTAAATTTGAATGTTTTTGTTGAGTAAGTAAGGCCTATTCAGGATCTTTTTTAAATTTGAATTGAACAAAAACAAGTCTGTAGTAGTAGGCCCGTGCCCAGCAGTGGGACATAAAAAAGGGCTGGAATTATTATTATTAAGTCTGTAGTAAGCCTTAAGTTAAGTATTACCCTTCGAAAACGAACTTAAAGATGCTGGAGGCAGCATTGTCTAATTACAAGTGCAAGTACCTACATTTAAAAAGTTTGTAAAGTAGTTATAAGTACTTACTTTTCGAAGCAATTATCACACCGGCCTCCTTGTTCTTTCGATGACAACACACAGACGAATGGTTGTTCAGTAAGAATCAAATCACCAGCTTTTATAGTTGAACAGGTATTCCTAAATTTGTTCCTCATTTTTGCATAAACTATTAAGTAAATATATGTTATAACTTAAGCTAAAGCGTACGGAGACGCCCAAGAATGGTAGAGGAATGTCAACGTTCGATACATAGAGTTACGAGGTGCTCAATGCGATGCGTGTGCTGAAAATATTATTTGGCCTCGCTACCTGCCGTGCCAAATTTAAACTACTCAATATCGGTTACATTATTTTTAGTGAAGACGCGACCGCAGCCGGCACGTCAAAACGAAAAACAAACAATAAACCAAACTAATAATAGATTAACATTTCATCGTGGAGTGAACGAGAAAAGCGAAACGAAGGAAAACAACACAACACAGCGCAGCAGCAAGAAAGCCAGCAATGAATGACAGCTGTCCCCCCATTCTGCACTGTCATAGCGACAGTTAATTTTACCTTGATACTGGCAAAATAAACGAAGATCGGTGGAGCCAAGTTACGAAACAATGAAAAATTATAACTAAAAGTGTAAAATAAAAATAATAAATTATATAAAACTCCGTTTCTTCTTTTCGGTAAATTTTCTACGCAGTGGGATTTTTTTTAATTTTCTCTTTTTAGTTACTATTTTTCTCGTGTATGAAGAAGAAGGAAAGATCTATTATGCAATTATATTATTTTAAGAATTTTATCACATTTTATTTATAAGTATTCAAAATTTACGTGAGAATTGCTTAATTGCAATGATTGCTCACCATTTTTAAAATCTTATACATCCTAAATGGTCTTTCGAAAGAAATGTCTCTTCAATGACAACATTCATAACATAGTTCATTGTCCTTAATTTTGATCTTTTCTACAATATGCCGTCTGATTGTCGCAATATTGAATAATTTTGATTTATTTATTTTAAATACTCGACACTGGAGAAAATGACTATTTTGTAGCCGATTGCCTACAAAAAAAAAAGAAGAAATCGCTATTATATACTGGATAAATACCTAAGATGGTGATGCCCTATCTTCAGGTTTAGAAGCTAATAAAAAAATTTAAAATATGTAAACAACGTGGTGAAATTGAATTTGAACATAATAAATAAATTTGAATTCGATACAAAAAGATGTCGTTAATCGTGACCAAAGCTGCGCTTGCACTAAAGAATTCTGAAGATCATTTTAAATTTGTCAAGTTCCAATCGTATAAATCCAAGAAGAAAGTTACAGCTGACAATGTTGAGAAAATTGATAGTTTGCCAGAAGGAAAGAAGTTTTCCAACAAAGAGTTGGAACTGAAGAAAATACGGCATGAGGTTGTTAAATTCGGCATGTCAGGATTCGATCCCACGAAGAAACAGGAAGCTAGAATTGCTCTAGCAGTGAGCTTAGGTTAGGACTCTCTTTATTATTAAATACGCGTAGGCTTTAGTTTTTAAGCTACCTTGGTTAAATCATTTAATATTCCGGCATCACTACAGCACCACCTCGCTTTTTCTCTTCTTATGGCTAAGAACCTTGTTGGTGTAGCTGATGAAGCTTTTTCCACTTGTCTCCATCTAGAACAGCCTATTTCACCTCCTTGACACTGTCCCCTTGTTTTATCTGACACATGTACCTTATTCTTGGTCTTCTTCATCCATGGGTTCCTTCTATCTTCCTCTGTATGATGTTCTTTATGAATGTATCATATCATATGCAATGGCCTATTGTGTTCCTTCTATTTTGTAGGGTTGCTAATATTACATATGGAATGAAATCATTCATGGAGAGGAAAAAAAATGGTAATGACAATTTGTAAGTGCCCAAGTAATGAATTGACATTGACTGTCATTTACATCTGCTTGGTTGATTTTGAGATACAGTTCCGAGTATGTTGGTCCTGATTTAGGGGGTGAGTCTGTTGCCTGGCATGCTTCCCTTAGTCATAGGGATCACCATGCTGACCCAGTATGGGTTGGCCAACTTCATGTCCTCTAAAAAAACCATAATATTGTAAAATTTCTGACCAAGCATTGCTGACTACAAAAGTAATGAATGTTGTATATCAAAATTATTTCAGGTGCAAAACCACCCAAAAGGCAATATGTGAATTACAAAGAGCTGATGCAGAAGAGAAAAGAGGAGAAGTTGAAGGAGAGTGAAGACAAACAGCTGATGAGATCCAAGAGTGTCATGCAAACTGCGGGCAAAAAGAAAAAGAAGGGAGTCAATAATGATGTGGGACATTTCCTAGATAGCTATGGAAAGGTAATTATAACCATAATACATCATGTACTTACTATAAATATTGACAGACTACTGGGCCCCAAGTCTGCTAACATAATTGTTTCATAATCGAACAGCAACCGAATAGTAACTGTCACTTTTGACAGATATCCCATACAATATGTGTGTCAAAAGTGGCAGTTACTATGCGGTTGCTGTTCGATTGTGCTAGCAGACTTGGGGCCCTTTGTGGTCCCAAATTAAGCAATGCATAGACCACTTAGTTCAGAGCAATGCACAGTTGCAGGTTTAATACCTGTCAGCAAATATTGGAATAGATCCTGGTGAATCCAAAATTGTCCGCAGTCCATTGTACAGTACCTTAATATATGAGCTTTACTTAGTTTGGGACAGACAGCTGATGCATATTGCTCATGATACATACACTAGGTATAGAGAATTTACATTGTAACCCCATTTTATTAAAATACTCTCTAACATTCGGACAGTGCCTTTTGCAAGATACTTGAATCAAAAAATTATGGAACCAATAAGTGCACAGGGTCGCTTGTATTTATATCTCTTCATTATTAATTTCAGGTCCAGAAAAAAGATTTAAAGAAGAATGACAAAGGTTCAAAAAAGATCAGAAAATGATTATTATGGTAAATAAAAGATTAAGTTTGACACTGGATTACTTAATACCCCTGAATCACTTTGGTAGGAGTTACTAAGTTATTTTCCGTATATACAAGTACTCTATGAAAGTTATGTCAGCTATCACTTATAGGCTCAGTGTTGCTCACAAAAGACCCAAGACTAATCAGATTAGTTGGTAGGATATATTGTGTTTGGATAGCTAGTGCCTCTGCCCTAGCTCCTCTGATCCATGTCAGGATGTCGGCTCTTATAAACCTTCTAATGGGCTTTAACTCTAGCAGCATCTGAGTTAGGTGGTTGGGATGCTTTTTTATTCCATCCTTATGTTTACCTGTATAGTGTTTATATATTTTTAAAGTATAATGATGTTTAATGTAACTGAGACTCATGTCTCATAGAAATCACTTTGTTCTTGTTCATGTCTTTCATGCTCTATCTCAGTCTTGAGAACATGTAAGACTAGAACCATTGCGGGGACCACTAGGCCATGTAGAAGAGTAATACATTACTCAGATAAGATTACTAAAAGAAACAGTATATTTTTTATTCATGTACACCATTAAGTACAGTACTTATGAATAGTCAAAATAGTTACAAAATGCTACAACTTTACCGCCCATTCGGAATGCCGATCCTATGGAGAAGAACAGGCAAGAAACTCCATGGTTGCTCTTTTTAAAAAGATCCGTTACAGTTTTGAGCACTACTTTTGAGCTCATCACACAAAGAATGTCCCTACCAGGATTCGAACCCGGGACCTTCGGCATAGCAAGCAGGAACACTACCTACTGCGCTAATCAGGTCGTCATCCTACCTAACATTTTATTTAATAAGTAGGTAGGTACTTAATAGTTTTACCAAGTATATACTTGAATTAGTACCTACTTATCATATAATAGCTAGATACTAAATCACTTAGAAAAAAAAGTATTAACCAATTATTAATGACACAATCGGTAAGTGTTAATGACGACTTAATTGGACTATTTAATTACTGGCATAACTCATGCTGTTTGTTGGCCCTTAGTGCGAGTTTCCATACATTAAACAGTAAACCTACATGTGTCAATTAAGGGAATTACTGAGGTATGTTTGGAACTTTCTATCCTGGGCTATGATGGGCTAGGTACTTCTTTAAGTATGAGTCTATTACTATCCGCCGCGCTGACGTCTGACATTTTTTGAGAACTATTCCTTAGACAAAAAAGTACGCACCAACTGTCTGGTTCCAATATTACACGATGAGTTCTAAAATATACCTAGGTATGAACCTATGTAATCTAAGCTTGGATCACTAAACTGTTGTTGAATGTAGAAATACTAAAGTAGATACTAATCTGTTAAGTACACAAATCAGAGCTGGATCCATTAACTAATATTAAGCAACGTGATTGACGTTAATTACCTATTAATATTTAATTAATTAACAATCCTTTAATAACCAGACATTAGGACGATCAATTAACACCTAGGTGATTAATTAATCACAGAGTGTAAGAGTGGGGATTTAACCTATGCATATAAAAAGGTATCCCATCAATTAAAGGCATCATTCATTCGTCAACATTAAACCATAGCACATCAATATGGAACTCCATTTGCATTTGTCAGTTGCTTTCCGAGGATTGGATCGCAAGTGGGGAGTGCCTATTGACCTGGAGACTCAAGAAATATCATACCCTTGCTTGCCAGCTGTTATCGAACGTCCAAAGACGACATTTTCTTCTGAAGATTATCTGACCACCAAAAGACCAAGGCCGACGCCTTACTCCCGTCCAGAAGCGAGAAGGAGAAGAAAGGAGAATGTCAAAGGAAATGATTCTTTTGCAAATATTTCATCATCAAGAATTCCTTCTGATAGCGATCTTAATGAGTCAAGATCGAGTTTAGATACAGCCGAAGGCTCAGACAGACCTATCGAAGATTTTGTGGAAGATGCTGAAAGGAGGTACATGGAGGGTACGATTTCAAGTCTGGATGCGGAAATCGAGAGAAGAAAGAATACGAATATATTTCAACTGTTGAAGGAATCTGCTAAATCGTATATTGATAAGAAATGCAAAAAGAAGATGGCTAAACTTTGTTAGAGATTGTTGATTTTATTATTTGATTTGCTATTTGTGTATTTTATTTAGATTTTAAGATCCTATGGACTGTTATTTATTACGTACCTACATGAAATAAATCTTGGCTAACTATGTGTTGCTTTTAAATGAAACCACCTATTAAAAGTTAAATATTTTATAATTGAAAAAAAAATAACTAGGTAAAATTATAATAGGTATTTACAATAACATAAATACAATAGGTAGTACATAATATTATGTCGGCAAGTTCATTTTTATTTTACAATAAATAGATTTAAGCATTTCATTACAATTATTTTATAGAATTATTTAAATAAAATAAGATTAAACATAAGGTTCAAAATATTTGATTGCAGTCGTCATAGACTTTTCGTTGATTTTGTTCGTTGCAATAGGATTCTTAACGCGCATTTTTATATCCCTGGGCTTCAACACGCTCTTGTGGTTCGCGCTCGGGGGCCTCAAGCCAAGATAGTTTTTGTTAGGCATAAATATAGACTTAGAACTAAGACCAGACGTCTCTAGGAAGAAGTCGAAAGATCCGTTTGTTTTAGGCGCGGCCACCTCAGCTTTCTTATTGAGCACCATTCTTGGCTCACATTTCACAGTGTTGTACGAGCCGCTATTGCTCCCAGAAGAGTTGCTGGACTCAATATCAGAATTCCTTACGGATTCAGTCTCTAAATTCTCTATATTTGAAAGGAGATCAGGCTTATTGGACAACTTGGCGTTCTTCGGCAAACCTTTGTTCAGGGCATTCTCGTTATTGTCGAGAAAATTATCTGTGTTCGCATTGTTATCTTTACTAGCCGTATTATGCTGTTTGTCTTTTGCAGGTACATTGGTAAGATGTTCGGTCACAACATCAGACATGGAACCGTCGCTGCTGCCAGAGCTGATGCGGTATTCCTCTGCAACTATGCTGCCGAGTTCATCATCTATTTTAAATTCTTCGAAATTCTGCGACAAATCGAATTTGTCAATGTCGTCGAAATATTCAGCCTTGTGCATTTCTGCGTTTGTTGGTTGAAATTTCTCGGGTCCGCGGTTGAATTGATTGTCGAGATCAGTCAGATTGATCTGCTTGCTGCCTGCCTTGCCGCCCTTGTTGATCTCAGATAGTATGGAAGACACTGTGTTGCCAATTTGGATTGAAGCACGTGGGTCCAATTTCGGTTGCAGAGCATGCATAGCAAAGTTAGTCAAGTAACTGTCAGTAGTTTGCTGGAAGGAACGATTTTGTTCATCATTTGGTTTCTCGTCTTCATCGGGAATGATGATTTCAGTGACGTGCGGAAGTTTAGGAATATCTTTGTCACTGATCTTGTTTTGTATTCTCGGCAGAGACACAACTTTAGCGACGCTGTTTCTCTGACTTACAGCGTGTACAGGATACTGTTCGCTGTGAATCTCCACGGTTGGCTGTGTTAGTAGCAACTCCCTCTTACCATTACTGACTACTGGAACATTTATCTCTGAAATGGAGCAGTAGTCCGGCTCTATGTTGTTAACGGTTGCTACTTGTCCTAATTTTCTCGTCTTAACGTCTGCAACCCGTTGATTAGCCGCAACGGCTTCAGAGTCTAATTGCTCTGTCAATTGTTTGACAGTGTGTTCGGCTTTCCATTTAGCCGAAAGATTCTTTGGTTTAGGCGGCAGAGCGGGAGGTGTACGCGGTACTTTTCTTTTGTTGAATATTTTCATAGGCCCGAGATCATCGATACTTCTCTCAAAGTTATTATTGCGGCTTTCCAAGTTTGCAGCGATATTCTTAACGATAGAGCCTCTTATTTTTGGAAAGTTGGGTTTCTCAACAGGTTGGGCTGTACGCAGTGATGGCACAGGCTTAGTTTCGCTCGCTTTTGTAACAATCGGTTCGTACTCATTGCTGTACAGACTTTGTACCTCGTACTGGAAGCCTTGAGCGGTGTTAGGCACTTCGTAGCTGTGTTCAGAAGCAGTCTCTAAGCTGAACTTAACAATTTTATTCGCCCTTTTCTCTGTCCTAGGAAGAGTATTATTGGCAGTGTTTGGCCTTACTTTTTCATCGTAGGAGATGCTGTTGAGCGTAGAGAACTGAACGCGTTTCGCTGATGATTTAGGACTGGGTGCTTCACTAGATTTTGAATTGTCGTTACTGCTGTCATCCAAAGAATTTTGCAGAAGAATCTGATTGACACACTCTAGCACGGGATTGTTTTTATATATTTCATTGGTCGGATTCTCATCGGCATCGCTAGTGCTAGCGTACCAGTTTTCATTAACCTCAGCGTCAGCAGCTTCTTTGTTTAAGTTCAGTTCAATATTATTGTTCTTATCATCGAGCCTTGGATTAAACTGGTTATTGTTCAGTATGTTATTGCATAAAACTTCGTTCTTGGCTGATACAATTTCGGTATCGCAAATGACACTAATAAAACCAGCGCCTAATAGATTGTCGATTGACTTTGATTTGTTACTCAGCGGTCTCTGGTCAAGGCAATCTCCGTCTTGTTCCGGATCGCTCACGTTACAATACCAAGGTTTCTCGTTGCTCTCTTCGTTGAGAACATTGTTGAGGAAGATTTGTCTATTGGCTTTTATTTCATCAGACGCTTGCCTCTTGATTCCGTGTATTCTCTCCATTTTAGTGGAGTACGATTTATCGGAATCACTAGGAGTGGTCTCGCGCTCCTTTCTAGCTGCTTCTCCAATAAGTTGATCGATTTTTAAGGAGGCTCGTCTGATGTCGTTCGCGATTTGGCTCGCTGTAATATCTTTATCGTCGTGGTTTACTTGATAACTCATGCTTATGCATTCTTCGGCACTACTGCTATTCGCCGGGTTATTATAACCTTTTTGGACGATTTCGATGTATTTATTACTATTATTTTTCCTTCCTGAATATTTCCTGGACCTTCTGAATACATCACGTCTTACGAACGCCTGCTTGTTTTTGATAAAAGTACCCTTGCTGCTGAGACTAGCGTTGTTGCCCTCCTCACTGGAGCTGGTGTTGCCATAAACGATTTCATTCTTAGGCAACTGATACTGGAAGCTCTTACTTAACCTAGTATTTTTTTGGAATACCGGTGGAGAATTTCTTTCGCGATAACTACAACTCCTCACGAAAGTATTTTGGAACCTGGAGTCGGTGCTCTCTAAGCTCTGGAATTCAGGATCCGTTTCTATGTTCGTCTGTTCGCTCGTGAACCCGAGGAGTTGTTGGCAGTTGCTGCAGTAAGATTTACGGGCTTTGAGTTTTGCCATTTCCTCTTGTTGCGATTTGATGATCTTTTCCTTCTGTTGGACCACAACGCGGATTTGCTTTTGTTCTCTGGTGAGGCGGGATTCAAGTAGGACGAGAGAGCGGAGGACTAACGCTAGCTGATCCTGTCGGAGCCGCCTCTCCTGGGCGGCTTGCTTGTCGCGCGCGGCGAGCGCCTGCCCCGCCTCTACCAGCTGGTGCCTCTGCTTCAGAACAGACTCGGACTGCTGTTGCAACGCGTTCTTGACCGCGTCGAGCTCCCGTCTCAACTCCATCGCCTCTGAGCTGCTATCCATCTGAAATAATGAAATAAAACAAGATTAGATTCGGCGTAAATACGATAACAACGACATTTGACTTCATAAACGGTTTCGACAGAACGTTTGAAATATCGTGCGATATCGGTGAAATGTCAAGTACGACTGATTCACGACTTGAAGAAATTAATGTCGCGAATGACGGTGCGCCTTTGATTAGCGCGTGAACATTTATAATGATCATTATCTTGGAAGTAACGATGCAAGACTTGAGCTAAGTCCGCGACGCAATTCTAACGAGGTCAGTGGTCAACAGACACCATCAAGTTGTGCACATAACAATTATCGAAAGCGATATGTTTAATTAATTAAATTAGTGTGTTAATAACAAATACAGATGTTTTGTATGAGGATTGTTAATAATAATCTTATTTCAGCTTGATAAAGTTGAAATTGGAGCAACTAGGCTGTTTATTTGAACTTTGGTAGCTGAGACAAAGATAAAGCGAAATATAGCTGTGTTTTTAATGTATTTGGTTCAAAGTACAATTCAAATAAGGAAGCATACGGATATTTTTATTATTTACTAGCTGTACCGGCGAACTTCGTACCGCCTTAGAATTAAATGTGAATTATTCTCATGTTTTAATAGTTTGGGGCGGAGACAAGTTCAAAAAATCTAAGATCATAAAAATTGCCCCAACCGTTTTTGAGGTATAAATGGTACAACTATGTTTTATATACATAGATTACTTCATCGTAAGAATGATATTACATTAAAATTATTTTACATAAAAGTTTTTGACATGGGTTGAATTAAGTATAGGGAAGTAAACATTTAAAATAACCCAGCTTCTGCCCGCGGTACCTCAACGAAACAGCCTATAGCATAGGAATAATGTAGCTTTATCTATCTATACATCTATACATATAAATAAAATTGGAGTGTCTGTTTGTAATATTAAAATAACCGCTTTTTACTAAGTGCATTTAGATGTATACACGTTACCTATACCGAAACAACATTTTTTACAATTTTTGTCTGTCTGTCTGTTTGTTCCGGCTAATCTCTGAAATGGCTGGACCGATTTTGACGGGACTTTCACTGGCAGATAGCTGATGTAACAAGGAGTAACTTAGGCTACTTTTATTTTAGAAAAATAATAGGTACTCACGAAAAAAAAATAACACCAATTTTGCAGCGCTGCGCCTGATTAAATTTGATAGCAACAACCTGCAATGCGTCCCGCGGGCTCAGAATGCGCGAGTAGGCAGTTGCCAATGGTCGTGTCATTGTTAAATACCACGCGGACGAAGTCGCGGGTAACAGCTAGTATAAGATAAATATTGTGGTACCTCCTAAAAACCAATTCACAAACTTACAAACCAACTTCAATTTTAGTATTACACATTGGCGCATGCGCCTTATATTTTTGATGACCTGTGTTGATGACTATTGTTTACCTGTGTCGTTACATCGTAATTTATAAATGGACTTTGTACTGTTTGTGTATTTTAATTAACTAATCTGCTGCTTACTATGCAATGTTTAGTGTTTGTCAATATTATTAAATTAAGTACAAATAATATAAGACCTTATTACGAAGCGTTACTTTTGAATATCAGTTTCCAACTAATATATCCACGTGTTGCTGACCGCAAATAGGTAATAAGCCGAGGTCCAGTCTGACGAGCTACGTATTATAACCTACTTTAGTACAATCAACTAAACAAGTTGAAAACATCGTGAGGAAACCTGCATGTCTGAGAGACACCTCGACGTGTGAAGTCCGGCAACCCGCACTGGGCCAGCGTGATGGACTATGGCATACTCCCCGTCTCATTGAGGGAGGCCCGTGCCCAACAGTGAGACATTAAAAAGGGCTAGTATTATCATTATATTTGTTAAAGCATAATCAGCAGTTTGCGCATATTTATTTTGTGTATAGCCCCGTTACTGAAGTGATCGATCGATACAATCGGTCGTATAGTTTACACACGTGCTACCAATTCGATTACAGTAACTGTAGGCAAACGTTGCCGATAAGCACACAAGTTGGCCGAGTATACATTACGGCGACAAATAATATTGTATTGTGTTGAAAACAATGCAAATAGGTTACTATTATAATCGATCGAAGGTTGTAGTTGCATTGATTTGTAGAGTGCATTCACATGCGATAAGCATAATACTAGTACCTAGTCCCGTTAGCCCGATCGACTAAACGTGCTTTCGCTGACGTTACTTTAAATGGCGAGGTCGAGGATCTAACCTGACTCTTGCGTTATGCCTCTCTAACCACTAGAACAGGGATTCACAAAGTGGGCGATATCGGTTTTCCAGGGGTCGACGACGTATAAAAATCGACCCCTATTAATTAACACAAGTTCTTATTTTAAACTTTCAAGATACTGTATAAGTCGTGTTACGTGTACTAAATTGTTATAAGAATGACTAATATTTAAGTAGGAAATATTATTGCTGTACTTTTACAAAACGCAACAAGTCGATAAGCGTGCACAAGTTCGTACAAGATGAAATTATTATTTTGTAACAATAGGAAAAAAAACTAGAGATAGGATTTTTAAAGTAATTTGGCTATGGGTGTGTGAGGTATCAGTTCATTTTGGAAAAGGGGTCTCTTGCCTAAAATAGCTTGGGATATTACTCTTGCCTAAAATAGCTTGGGATATTACTCTTGCCTAAAATAGCTTGGGATACTATGGAAGCTACTACGTCGCATTCATTGTTAAAATCTTCTGCCGGTTTGTTTGTGGATGACTTAAGGTCTGAAAGTACTTTTTGTGAATTACACAAATATGTACTTATTCCTTCAAGAAGGACCTATATTTTCTTAGTAGGTATTTTTTTTTCAATATGTTTAGAATGTTTTCTCTTTTCCTGGAAATAGTCTCACCCATTACTTTTTGCCTTGTTTGTAATTTCAATGGTTACCTATTGGGAAACATTAAAAAGAATAAAGATAACAAAAGCTCTTTTGGGAAGGGATTACACTTAGTTGTGTTTTCTGGTTTGTTGTATAGATTTATATACTTTTTCTATTATAACGATTCCATCAAATTGTAACGCCTTGAGTTGAGTCGGAAGCCAGGGTCATTGACTAGCGATAACGAACTTCGCGCCGGGCGAAGCAAGGCGTGAAACAATAAACGCGATTGTACCAACCCAACTGACTATTTATCTGTATCGTACCGTCATTACGTATATTGTAGGAAGTGGCCTATGGTCGGTAATATTTATGCGGCACATTCTCTTTGCGTGCTAGGTATAACTCGTATATAAGGATCAAAAAAGATAATATAAGAAAATAATAATCAAAAACGAATTTATATAAGTGCATATAAAGTTAGCTTCTACCCGCGGCCATCATATTATCTATCTTGCATTTATTTAAGCGGCGGCAAACCTCATAGGCCCAGGGCTCTTAAGTCCCGGGGCGCCAAATCTTATTATACAGCTTCCTATTAGTGAAAGATTTTCAGAATTGGTTCACTAGGTCCGGGCATTACCCCTTACATACAAACATTAACTAGTTATAAAATTAGTATAGATTACGAAAGTATAATAAAGTTTTTTTTTGTAAGACCTTTGAGCACTACCGTTATGTCTAGACGACATTTCTCCTTATTTTGACGGGGCGAGTAAGCATGAAGTAGTTTCTAGCCGCTCTATCTAACTCTCCCTAACTCCAGCCTCTAACCCGTACCGAGGTACTATTTGGTATAATTAGGTGTTATGGTACAATCTAGATAAGTAAGCTCGCTTCATACCTTCCTATCCGATCCTGATTTTTGGATGAAATCGATCCGATAACTAGGATACGATTTGTTACGATCGTAAGCTGTGGAGCGAGCTTTAACAGCTACTTACATTCGTTGGCCAAAAATAAACAAAAGAAGCGATATGAAAATAAAAGTCAACATCATAAGTACAAAACTAAAACAAAACTCCAGTAGGTAAAAGGTCTCAATTATACAAACATGCGCCTACGCATAGGTAATGTGAAACTCGGGAAATCGAAAGTTGTCGCCGCCATTTAAGGTCCATTGTCTGTTTGTTTAACAGTTAAACGTATTTATTTTGAGCGGAAGGTAGGTGCTTTAGGGTCAAGTTTAACACACTCCGGGAGGTCTGAACTCTGAATGTTGAGAAAGTTAAGGCTTGCATTGCAATTGGCTTTGGAAAGGAAGTTATACTATACAAGATAAGAACAATATCTGTTAAGAATAAAACAAATGCTCTAATTTCTTGTTTATTCACTCAAGTGCATATTAAAACCTTAGTTCAAACTTAGAACATAGATTAACAGTCGCAAAAAATGTAAAAAGTAAGCTCCAGTGTGTTGCCATGCGAGGGGATGGCAACACACTGGAGCTTACTTTTTACATTTTTTGTAAAAATAATGGATTTAAAAAAATGACAAGCCCGCCGAATTTCTCGCCGGATCTTCTCAGTTGAGGTCGCGTACCGATCCGGTTGTGGAGTTAAGAAAAAAAAAATGTAATGACAATTTGTAAGTGCCCCCGTAGGCCTATAGGAAATTAACGATTTGACTTTGACTTTGAGTCGAATTTATAGAATGTTTAATAAAATTGTAACGCTGCTTAGTTAATGCTTGCTGTAAACTTTGAAATATACATTAGCGGGCATCACTTGGATATTCGTTTTTCACGCAACTTTACTTATTCTTGTAGTCTGAGTGGTGTGTGGTCCAACAGAGTCAGCAATGTATAAACTTAAGCCATATCAATGACAGTGTCACATAAGCTAACGGAACTACAGGGTCGCGCGATAATTGACTTTGCGGTTGACTTGTAACGTATTAACTTTAATCTCAACAGTATAAGGCATGTTTTAGAATAACAATCTGATTTTGCGGTCGTAAAACAAGCTTGTTATGTCGTTTTCTAGAGCAGCCGATTCTCGCCGTTATTTCATTGCATTAAGTGCGATAACGCTGATAAATCTAAGTGTGGTAAACTGCGGTCAATTCTCACGGCACGAGATAAATACAGTGACCAAGATATTATTGTGAATAGAAAATGTTATATGTTCAAGGAAAATGGTACACATTTAATAAGGAATCCATTTATTTATTTCTTATATTTACGCGAATACTGCACATTGAAATTAAACTTATTTTAAGGATTGTATCGCCATTTTATACCTCAAGACACTATGACCACTTTCTGCGTAGATAGGACCGCAAGCAACAACTAAACATGAGGGTACCCCTGTTCAAACTATGACACTAGGACGTCATGTACCTCAGTCCTCCCGTGACCATGGTTGCTGTAAAGCATCCGAAACTCTTCTTCATCTTCTTTTTTTTTACGAAATGAAATGCGATGAAATAAAATGGATATGCAAATGGCCTCACCCACGACTTAGCGGGTATTCTGCCAATGTCAAGTAATTAATAGCAATAAAATATTCAATAAATACACATTATAGATAAAATAATGGATGTGACATGATGATATGAAAATGGCGTCCATATAAAAATCCTCCGAAACTCATTCAATTCGCTCAGCCGCTCACTCACGATGTCACGTCACGGAAAGGAAACGTCAACTATCTGTCAATGTCAATTCGTCGTTGAACGCCGCTACATTTTAGATAAGGTTTTATGACGTGAAAAATAAATGTGTAGATACTTTTTTTTTCTTGAATTTCCCAAAAGAACTATATTTTTTGAAAAAAAAAAAAAAGTTTTTTTTTTAAAAAACGTGGCAACCCTAAGTTTGAACGTAGATAACACAAATCGAGTGCTATTGATGCCAATAGCTGGTAATAACATTGTTATTTATGATAGGTATCTTCAAATTGATTCCTCGAAGATTTCTCTTTTAATTTTAATGTAGAAATACTTGAGAGAACTTAGACATTCAAAAAGTCTTTACCCGCCATCCTCTCCCACAACTCCTATGAGCCAGGAGAATATTTAATCAAATAATTGCTGTCAGTTGAGAAATTAAAAATTAAGAAAAAAAAAACAATGCTATAATGCTGAGACGTCATAGGAAAAAAACACAATAACCCGCCAGATTGAATAAATAACGCTAATACAGTACCTACCTATTCAGAGCGTTCCTAGATATTAAAATAAAGAAAGCTCGCCAATTAACCTTGAAGGGTACCTAGCTTTCGCAACTCCCACGGATGGAACGGTTCAAATAAGGAACTTAAAAGCGGCGCGTGCACATGGGGCGTTCAAGCGATGTAACACGCCGCGCCAAAACTTATTTCACGAAAATGTGTGTATTTCTGGAAATAGTAAGGAATTTAGGTTAACTCTTCCAAGCCCGGCTAGCTCAGTCGGTAGAGCATGAGACTCTTAATCTCAGGGTCGTGGGTTCGAGCCCCACGTTGGGCGAATCTTTTTGTCCTCATCTCAATGTTTACCTATGTTTTTCCCAATGCTATAAATATAGTAAGACGACACGAGTGTTTAAACGCACGCAAGCATACGTTTATCGATTGTGTTCTAAACACCGCAGCCAAGGTTACGAGATAAGATAAAAACAACGCAGTAGTTCGATGATGTTCTGGTAAATATTGGAAAAGTGGAGAGGCATAAATATTTGTATATAAATGTTAAATAGTCAACAACATTGACCCACTTATGAACAACAACTTTCTCGTACAAATCACGAGCACACATTATCATAAAAAGTGTAGCAATTTTTAATGATGACTCACCATCACGATTCGACCCGATGATGGAAAGTGAGCAAGCGATTATCGATACCGACCCGATTTCGTACATCTATTAATGAATGCGAGATTTTTATCGACGAATGACAGGCATGTACGATGCTCATTATTTGGCTGTTGACCAGCCCCGGGCCCCGAAGCTCAAGGGGCCCCTCGGCCTCCACGAACGACGTTTCAAAAAAGTTATATAATATCCTAGTTGAACAAAGGATTTTCGACATAACTAATTGGCCCCTGACCAACTAACCTCGGCCGAATCGAACTGAAATCACAAAAATGTCTCGCCCCATGGATAAACCTAACAAGGGTCTAATTGGTTTAGTTTAAATAGGGCCCCTATTTATTTTTTGCCCCGGGGCCCTTGGTTGCATAGCTACGCCTCTGCTGTTGACATGTGGAACGGATTATGTCCGATGATTTGTTAATAGACTTTCTCTCGACATTGATAAGATCAACGTTCTTGATCTTGAACTTGGCTACTCATGTTCATTACTATTTATTGAATGCATTGGCACCAGCCCGTAGCCAGGAAGGTCTGAACAAGACACTTTTGTAAGTACCTATGTACAAAACCGTGCGTTGTCTATGGAATTGGGGGGGGGGGGGGGGGGGGGGGGGGGGTTGAACTTGCGTTATTTTATTTAGATTCTTCACTTTTTGCATATACACCAAAGATGGCGTATAGAAATTTAATTCTTCTACCATCATTATGTCAAGAGGGGTCTATGTTGTTAGACATCGTTATTCCGGGGTACCCAACAAATTCTTATCTCATTCCTAGTCCTTTTACCATTTTTGTATCAAGGCCCGTTTTCTGTCTATACCCAGATTTAGCACATTACCGATTCATCCTGCCCATGAACTTTCTTTAAATCCCTAAATACTGCAGCAGAGCAGGTTGTGGATATTCCAAACCTCCAAGTAAACGTTTGTACACATTATATACCTACTATGTAACGATAACAGAACGATTTCAAAAAAAAATCCCCTTGCACACCAGTGTAACGTTGAAACGAATGTATATCGCACAATTTCCAAATTGGAGGCAGTTTCATAATACCGATAATACATCGATTTGTGGAATAGGTTATTGTATAATATCAATTTCTCAATAGATATAGCTGTGGCTGGCATTTGGAGCTATAACAGTCACAGTAGGGTGTAAACACTCGCCAAACTAAACCGTTACGTAATAATCCAGAGATTACTCTTGTTATTCAACAACCGGCGCTGTACCAAATTGCCTACCATATTTATAATACAACGTCGTATTGTTCATTATGCAACTGCTTGTAAGGGATTAACTATGAATGAAAACTGTTCGAGATGATTAATTCCGGTGTTTGTTTTAGGTGATGAAAAAGTTAATCGAAACGATTTAAACAACAAAAAGGTTACAAGACGTCGTAATATTTAATCTCAGAAGAAACCATCGAATATTATAGCTTAAAGAGGATGTCTACTTTAAATTTAATGCAGTCATTATTTATACGATAGCCAATAGCGGTGTAGTATAAGCATGCTTCTTTTTCTTTCTTAACGAAGAAATTAAATGGATATGAATATGGCCTCACCACATATCGGGTATTTTGCCAATGTCAAGTAATTAATAGCAATAACACATTCAATAAATACACATTATAAATAAAATAATGGATGTGACATGATGATATGAAAATGGCATGTCCATAAGCATGCTTTAAATTCAACTCTTCTACCAGCTTGTCAGCTTAATACTCATGAAATGATGTAGGATATTAGTGATTGCCAACCTTAAAGTCGTTTTCGCGTGGCAATACTTAGCTATAGAGGTTTACTTTGTAGCTGAACCGTTCAACCGCTGCGTTCAAACGAAAATTTTCTTAGTAGATCCGGTAGTATGATCCCCGATTTCACAGGCCCCTAATTATGTAGCTGAAGACTTTCTCCAATTTTATACTTACCACAACAACATACTACTACTTACTACTAGATATTACTTAACACCCACAGACTTGTCAGAATATTCAGGCAACTTACGGCGTGCGCTACAAGCAAAGCAAAAAAAAAGTTCGAGTCTAGCATGTAAATGACATGGCCTCACGCACACATATACAAACTATGTCCACAGCTTCTTAGTCTATGCCAGACCATTTACTAGGCAAAAAGATTTGTATGTGGTAATATCCTACCACTACAAATGCATTGAGAAAGAGAGTTCACATTGCAAGTTGTATCGTTACATCTGAACTTTTAAACAAGTCCGTGTACTCTCCTAAACCCAACCTAATTAACGGCGCATGTCGTAACATTAATTCATTCAACACTTAATCCCGCTTAGATCATCGTTGCAAACGGCAATTTCTTGCTGCTTGTGTCTGCGCACATAGTAACATAGGTACAATAACGTTTGGCGCCATGACTCGAAGTCTATTGGAATGCTTATAAGTACAGTGGTAACAGCTAGCACGCAAAAAACAAAAGGTCAAATTGGCACGCGCGGTGTTCAACGGACCTATGAGGAGGGTGCGTTTTTCGAAGTAGAAAAAACACAAAAAACATTATGTTTTATTTAGTTCATTGAAGCAAAAAGACTAAAGTACTGTGGAGCGTTACGAATGACTCGACTATAGTTGGTCGGAATTTGTCTGTTGGTTTCATAAAAAAACATTTTTGAGTCATTAGCGACAAATATTGCAAATATTTCAGGGCAAAATTGAATAACTTAAATTATTGTACCATATTTATTAAGCTGCAAATAATATCAATATGATTAGTACTTGCTAAACTGTGAAGGAAAACATCGTGAGGAAACCTGCCTGTCTGAGAGAAACCCTCGAATGACGTGTGCAGTCCGCCAATCCGCACTGGGCCAGCGTGGTGGACTATAGCTTAACCCTCCACGCAATGAAAGGAGATCCGAGCCCAACAATGGAACATCAAAGGGGCTAGTATTAAAATTAGCAAAGGTATACAAAATAATAAGAAATAATTACAAAATATTGCATATATTCTAACAAAATTCAAGTTAAAGATAACATTTGCGAAGTGCCACTTAGTTCGCTGTCCTGATAAGGACACTTTACCTGCAAAGGGCTTAATCAGTTGCCCGAACAAAAAATCAATTGTTGCCAAGTGACTGGCATCAAAACAAAACGATATCAAACTTTGCAACGCGATGTCTGCAATGGCGTGATGCAAACGTTAATGAATTCATTACAAGTGTTGCTGAATAAGATTATTTAGCAACAAACGCGAATTTCATTGCATATAAATGTGTTGTTGTCTATAATGATTTCATTGATTTGAATTGATGCAATTAAGTAGCTCCCTATAGTAAATTTGACGACTAAAAATGATTGAGGCAAGGTGACGAAAAAATACAATCTTTAGACGTAAGTAAAACAGCCTATAAGTACCATAAATTTGATCATTGATAAAATCAGGGGTTAGACCTTAGCGAGTTAGGTTCAACTGCCTCTTCTGTTATCGATCAACATATTTGGTTTAAAACTGGTGAGGTCGGCAAGGCGAGGGTGAGTGGTGGGTTCCTCTCGCGAATTGTTTTAAATTCAACGATTTTAATTCCAATTTATAATCAAAATGCAGATCGCTTATCTGATTTACATCAGCTTGACCCATTAGGTTCTGCTAAGCGAACAATATTTACGGTTCTGGCCCCACAAGTTGCGTAGGTGTTTACGCAACAGCCAGACACACAGACAAATGTTGCAGGAAATTGCATGCAGTCACCGACTACACGAATAACATGCGTAGAACGATGCTATCGTTGTAAGAGGACTCATAAACAAAGGTATAGAAACAATGCTATATAGTTTTGAAGTTACTTTAAATTGGGAGAAAATAATGTGAAACCTCAACCCAATATTTAAAGGATCATTACAGTTAGTACCAATATATCAGTTGTCGCAGTAGAAATATAAACTTGTATTGAAACTTGGAACCTGTAGTATACACATTTAAATAATATTTTCACTTCCTAGATGAAGACAAAGAAAACATATCCACCAATAACTGGCGGTATATCAAAAAAAAGTAGCCCTAGTAACGGTTCCTGTTTCTGGGGTCATTAATTCCACTTCCCTGGTTGTGATAAGGGTGCAGTACATCACAAAATTATCAACTTTATCATAATGGTTACAGCGCTTCATGTGCCATTCACCCAATGACACGACTAGAAAGAATAATGCCGAAAAGAAATTCGTATTATCGTAAAACGTTTGCAGAAAAAGCCGAATAAAGAAATTGGAGATAAATATGTAAAAAAAAGCAAAGTAACATTACTTTCTATACGATATAATAGGTACTGTATTAAAAGGTCCAAAGTGTTGAGTGGAAACTTACTGTTTTGCTACGACTATAATAATTATTAATGTATCATTTTGAAATAAAACTAATCTTAGTTTTATTTCAATGTGTAGTATTCGCGTAAATATAAGAAATCAAAATGTATCATTTACTAAATTCGCAGCGACAAAGATAAATGTTGTTGAACTGGCTACATTTAGAAATAATTGCAACAATATAGTATACTTATGAAACGTTTAGCGTTGGATATGGCGATTAAACAAATGTCACGCAACGAATTAGGCCGCGAGAAAGATGAATGATGATTTGGTTACGTAACTAGGGTACCTATAAAAATACTAAATTACGTCGTTCTATATTATTCTCCAGTAGCTCCAGTAGACTTATAGTTGGACAAAATTAATAATAATAAAGAATATAAAGACGTTATTTAATACAACAATCGTATCGACGTCAATGATATTAATGATACTTGCGGTCATACAGTTTTAATGTGACGACGCATGCGCCCTGATAACACAAGGAAGTTATGCATTAAATATATTATTAACTATATAACCGGCAGCAAGATAAGGTGTAACAAAGGAATTAATATACATGAAAGCTATTACAGTAATTGAAGTACCTATAGTTTGTGTTGTATCATTCATAGCAACAAATTAGCAAAATTAACAAAAAATCTATCGCTAAAACAAGGAAACTGAACTAAGGATAATTCTTGGTGTAGGCATGCACCTAAAAACAATTAGACTGACGCTAATTTTAAAAGGCACTCCGTGCTTTAGAATACAGAATTTGCTTTATAGTATCAATACCATGAAGCCAATCTTTTATTACTTTATAGTGACCTCTTCAACCTCGCCACAAGCTACACAGATGGCGCTGCAGACGCATTCAGAACAATTGACAATACTCCATACAATCCTGAAACGCACTATGATAGTTTTTGGAGCAAGTAATATATATATACAAGATCCCGACAATAACCGTCGGGGCATAGCGGCCGCCCCGCCAGCCTGGAAGATCTTCCCTTTTCCGCTAAAACTTCTACTAAGTGATCAATCATTTGGTAGGTAAATTGGATACTATCGATACTAAGGATTATTTTTATTAGCGGGCAAGGCGTACATTTCCCTGAACAGAGCGACAGAAATGAAAAAGGGAGGTTTTGACTTAATAATAATATCGCAAAACTGAAAGACGAGATATTTCAGCATAGCGCCACGATAATAACAAACGCAGTGGTACATAACCAACTTAACGCCAACGTTCTTATAACTGTAAACAGGAATAGGATAATCTCACAGACCTGGGCCAAACACAAAAGGCATGTCAAAGATAATGAATACACGGCACGGTCTGTAAAGCTAATAGGATGCTGTGGAGACACGATGTTAAACAAAGGAGTGACAGCAGGTCGGCGAGACAACGCCGTACAGATAAACCGACAAGCTATCAATGTCGAATACTTCGTTAATCTTGCATGAGTTTCTCCAGTACCGTTCTCAGACTCCAGTGTGCTCGTACAAGCTTTTTCATTAAGAATAAGAATAGTTTATTACCAAGTAACATCGACAACAACAATGTATTGGTGAGCTCCAAAATAGATTATGTGTGTATCTTGGAGCTCAGAACACTAAGTAAGGTACAAGTACAATGTACATTATATCAAATGTCAAAGTGAAACACTATAAAATAATAGTGTTCTATATTTATACAGGCAGGGTCGTATGTGTGTGTGTGTGTGTGTGTGTGTGTGTGTGTGTGTGTGTGTGTGTGTGTGTGTGGCTGTGTGTGTTCTGTGTGAATTTACAAGTTCGTATGTGTGCGTGTGAGCGTTGTGAGGGTAATATGGTGTCTTCACTTTTGGATTAATTTTTCTGTGTCGTCGTAACTAGTGTTGAGGATCAATTTTCATATATCACTGAAAGTGATAATTATTAGAAAAATGTGTTCACATTTCTAATTTAAATTTGAAATTTTACTTTGATTACCAGTTAATTCATGATGCAATTTCAACTTCATTGTCAATCAATTCATTACTGACAGACTATTAAGATGTGTTCAATCGGTAGTAAAAAATTAATTAAACATATTTGTTTCAGTATACCACTACATACATGTTCTTCGCGAAAAAAAAAATACTTTCTTTAGTTTCATTTGCATATTTATCATTTAAACTATCCAGTTCTGGTTTCACCGTTAAAGATGTCGACTTAATTATGATAACACGTTAATTAATCACTATTTCGAGTGATGTCGCTAGATTGGTCTTTCATATGATTACTTCATTAATGAAGTTACGAAATCAATTAATGTAAAGTGATCTATGTTGTTTTGCTGTTATGAAATGTGATGCCGCTACCAATATGCCATCGGGGAGAGATCACATTGGAAATCTGTCGCTGTGAATCATGTGTGATTGGTGTGCTATAGAGATGCGCCGAATATGGATTTATTAACCGAACCGAATATTAAGCATTTCAGCACTTACCGTACTTAACATAATGATTCATTTTATTTACGCGAATACTACACATTGAAATAAAAATAATTTAACGGAGGACTCTCCTCCCGTGACCATGGTACTAATTACAGTATATGGCACTAATCGCACGGATTTTATCGCGTTTATTATATTTTTTTACGTTCCCGACGTTTCGGCTGCTTTACAGCAACCACGGTCAAACTTTAACACTAGGCCGTCAAACACCTCAGTCCTCCCGTGACCATTGCTGAAAAGCAGCCGAAACGTCGGGAACGTAAAAAAACATATAATAAACGCGAAAAAATCCGTGCGATTAGTTTTATTTCAATGTGTAGCATTCGCGTAAATATAAGAAATCAATGTATAAAAAAATCATCCCGAATATGCCGAATACCGAATATTTGGCGCATCCCTAGCACACTATAATGTTCTGGTGAAAGAACCATCTATCGTCTTAGATAGTTTTGAACAGTTATCAACCGGTTAGAATATAGATAGCCTCCAGATAAGCCGTGGTTATTTAATAGACAGGTGTTTATAGATAAACACTGTTTGAAAATAATTTTCTCTTCTTTCTTTTTGATTCGTAATCAATTTATTTGATATCAAATAGTCACTATTAGAAGTCGTAGTAACTGTTACCAGAATGACAAGTGCGAGATTATTCGTAAGCTAACCGTATACTTCATAGTCTACGTATTTGGACACATTGTTTGCAGCATCGAATGTTTTAAATACTGTCCGCTAGAGGCGCTGTTCAATTTCTCTACCTACTCAGGTAAGAAATTAGAAAAGTGTCACCGGTATAGCACCAATTGTAAACCGGTAGTTTGGTTATTTCCACCGAATTCGGATAACGGGGCTAATATGTTATTATTGCTATGTGCTTACGACATAAAATTAATTTCCTATGAAAATATTTTTGGTATCGTTTGGGAAAAATTGTCTCAGAACTTAGATAAAAAACTGCATGCCTAGCAAAAAAATAATAATTGGCAAGGTCTAAGTGCTAGTGCTAAAATTACATGATGTATGATCAAAAGATTGTCGAATTTGATAAAAAAATTCAATCAAAATTAGGTAAGGTTACATATAAAGTTTCATAAAAATACTGTAACATATTTTAAACGATTAATTTGTAAGTTATATGGATAACGTTGATATATAAAATTATTGTGTAAATGATGTTTGGTTTTTTAAACAAGGCGAACCAGTGGCGTTTGGTCATACGCTTAGTATAGGGTACCTATTTTATTATGTCTAATAAGTTGATTGATTTATTTAGGACTGTTATCTTTATAACCTACTGTTGGCCCTGTTAAAATATTTCACACTATCACTGTTACACCTGATATATGTATTGTGTATTTGTAGGTCACACATACTTTGTATGGTTTCCGTACATGCGAGCGGATTCGTTTGGCTTATAAGTGTATAGTCTGTATCGATCTTTTTCATTGGTGGTGGTATGTAACCTCCAAAAACATTTTCCTCACAGTTAACTACCTCCTTATTAGAATTCATGTGGTCAATATTTGTGTCATTAAAATTGGAACCATTTTAAATGTTAGTCTTTTTCGCGAAACTGTATTTTTTTCTCCGTATTTATTTGTAGCTGTCGAAATTAAGACATGGATACGTACAATTGTTTTTGTCTTCATTTAAAAAAAAAGGCTCTCAATTTGCTCCTTTTTTCCTGCACCTAGGTACTAGCGAAATAAAATGGTGCGTCAGTTTTCAAATTGATTCATTAAACGTTTTGCGAGCACATGTTACGTTTTCCAACTACGTCACAGAATAGACTGTGCATAGAAAATTATGTTTAACAGTTCGACAACAATGTTTACGTTTACTCAAATCAAAATTGTTAGTTTTTTTTTTATTTTGTCTAATGGTCTGACCCGCCAGCAATATTTTAATACAATAACCTCTTTGTTTCTGATAGTTAAAACTTATAATACCAGTGTATGTCAATGGCACCAATGCTTTAAGAATATTTTATAATTGGCTGATAGCCATAATAAAAAAAGAAAAGACTCAATTTTATTACTTTTTATAAAGACAGAAGGATGGAGGAAACGAAAGAGCAAAAAGAAGCAATACCTTTATTCCATAGATTATATGATAGCAAACGCGCAGCAATTATTAAAAAAGTTGGCAGCACTGTTTCTTGCACTGGAATGATGGCATTACAGATCTTTCACTCCTGTAAGCAAAATTCCGTATAATATTTTTACCGATTTATTAGTATAGTTCTTTGTCGAGTTAAAATGTTGGAAACGACAAAGGTTTTTTTTATTCTATGCTCAGTTACACAGTCGAATTAAAATTTCAAATAAGTACTCTACATGTCTTGTTCTGTTTAACATTACGATCGCATTTAAAATAGAAAACATTAATTTGTGATTCAAATTCAGGAGCGGCTGTTGGTTAGTACATAACTTGTATGATACCCCATAGGTCCGTACAAACTGTATGTTATTTAAGTTGATGTATATACAAATATGTTTATTAGGTAGGTACTTCGTGTTAGGCTTACTCGTACATCAACTTTAATATGCAGACTGTATCAATTTAGCGAATCAAAAAGAATAGGAGATTATTTATTTCAAATAATATTACACGAATCGACGTTATAACAAGATGTCGATAGTCGATACTTTTATTTGAGCCAGTGAACAACACTATTAGAACACCTAATTTCTCGTGCGTAAAATGAGATGGACCAACATTGCTTGATAGAATCAGATTCTGTTTTATCTTACTATCCGTTAGCCATCGTGTATCGTAAGCTTGCTTGGGCTAACCAAGCTTACGATACGACTACGATTACGATATGGTTAAGGCCATTTTTCTCTGTAGAAACTCAGTAATAATCCTAATACAAAACCATCACCACCTTCCCCTTGTCATTAGCTTAAGGTCGGTATCCAATAACGATCGCTAGGAACTAATTCACCAACCAATAGAATAGCTGCATAATGACGTCAAAAAAACATACGTGAAAATAAAGTAAAACTATTGGTTGATATTTTCAAACACAAGATACATGTTTCTTAAGACTATTGTTTGTGGAATGGCGAAATGAAACGCGCATAAATTGAAGAAAATGTTGAAAGATTTCTGTGAGCGTGAAGATGGGTCCGTGATAGGGCCACGGTGTGTACATTCGTATTATTGCATATCGTATTGTGGTTACGACGACCATGTTTAGTTGGGTACACCTAACCATCTCGAAGTGAAGTCACTTTTAGAAATAATAATAGTAGTTTCTTAATTATTTTTGTGCGACTGCAGAGATAGTCAAGTTGGTCGAACGTCAGCTTTGGAATCAAGATCAGAAGGTTCAAGCCCCGGCTCGCATCTCTAAAATTTTCGGACATAATCTTCGAATCTCAATATCATTCATGATCATCCATCACTTGCTGAAGGCAATCATTGTGTGGAATTCTGCTGGTCTCTCAAAAGGCGTGCAAGTTCGTCAACATGATCTGGGCCAGCGTCGAGGACTTAAGCCCGAATCCCTTACGCATTAAAAGATAGTGTATCGGATACTGGTATACCACATGGGGGAATACTATGAAAGTACTATAATAATACCAGCCCTTTTTGATGTCCCACTACTGCGCACGGGCCTCCCCTCATTGCGAGGGGGATTAGGCCATAGTCCACCACGCTGGCCTAGTGCGCGTTGGCGGACTTCACACATCTTTCGAGGGGTTCTCTCAGCCTTGCAGGTTTCCTCACGATGTTTTCCTTCACCGTTAAGCAAGTGATAATAGTGGTTGTAAATGAGATTCGCACATGAAATCCAGAAAGCCCAGAGGTGCGAGCCGGGGTTTCAACCTGCGATCCTCGTTACCGAGGCAAGCGTTCTACCAACTCTGGCTATCACTGCTATACATGAAAGTACTATTAACCCTTAAATTTGAAGTTCGAACGTCTGCACGACCGGATATACCCACATTTGCAAGCGAGTGTCCCACAATGCGGGTAGGTAATATATGTATGCTTTGTAACTAAACACCATGGAAATGTGGGTACTAAGGGAGGCGGTAACAGCCAACTTGAGCCAACACAACCGTCAAAAATGTTAATGTACGGCTTATAAAACCCATAAGCTGTAACAATGTTGCATTTCTTCGGATCATGTTTCTTTATCTCGATAATGTGTAAGAGTACCTACCTACCCTATAAATATTTATTTATTGAGTATAATTTTAACAGTGCATTTTGGTTATAGTTATCGGAGATTCGTGGATTCTTGTCAAAGTATGTAGTATCTGACAATACACAGAAATTTGATTCGTCTCGTTCAGAATCTTAAAGTTCAAATCAACTTTACGGATCGTGTCGTAGTTACAGCTGATTTGATTTATACAGGCGGTATTGGACAGTCGACAATCGACCTTATGAAATAAACAGTGTTTTATCAGAACAATTAATAATATAGGAAACTCCTCCGTATTTTGGTACGCAAAACGCGTGACGTTAATAGATAAGAAATTTCTATCCCAGAGAAAGTAATGTAAATGTAAATGCTGTTGACACACAGCACATATCGTGCAAAGATAAAGCTATAAACGCCAAGACAAACAATGTAACGAGCACTCGCGGGGTCAACACAGATGAAAGTATTGATATAATTCACAATGTGACAGCTGCTATCTACGATGTTTAGTCGGCCGTGGAAGTGCTTGATCAGTTTGGACAATAACTCCTAATTGATGAAAATCTCACTAAGGCTGACATATAGAACGTTCCAAGTTTGAATTAATAACAAAATTAAGAAACCTTAAACCATGAATTCATGTGATACAGGAATTTCTTGGCCGACTTTACATACGAGTGTTGAGTAAGATAATAACATAATATTCTAGTTGGCTAAGTAAAGGAATGTATCAAATGTCGTTGCAATATACTTATCTAACTAGGCGGCGGGTTCATCTGTTGCTTATCATACGATAGGCGCGTGAACAAGAGATAGACCTACGTGATACAATAGAAAATATTACTTATCTATGTATAAACATAATACAAATCAAAACGTGATAAATAGGCATACAATTAAAAGCATACAGATTTCAAACAGACCGTTAAATGAGGGAAACGTGAGACAATGCCAGACAAATCTAATAAAGACAATACTTCTTAGAATTTTCCATCGCACAGTATGGCGACGATCTCAGAAGTTGATGTAACTGTTAGAAAAAGAATCGTGCGACTGCGCACGCTCGACTCAAGGACGATCACGCAAACTCAATGCACTGCTATTACAGCACTGAAAAGCTTATTAAAATAATGACTCGATAGCTGGATGGAATTTGAGATTAAAATGTGGTATGTCAACATTCCTGTTCTTGTTGCCGGGTGCGAATCGCATTCGATGTGAATGAAGACGATCTCTCAAGGGTATTACTGGTTGGAGAGAGAAAAAACAGTATCCACGCGACATGAGGAAGCAATGTAGAGCGAGAAACGTGCTAGAAAATGCACTTTAGGAATGTACAAAACACATCGATGTTATCGAATAAAATAATCCAAGTAGATAAGACAAGGGAGGCTGATAAATTGATACGGATGTTGTATGCACCGCAACCAAACAATAGCATTAACAATACGAACCTATGGGGAAAGAGCACCCACCACTGACCCTCGGCTTGTCAACTTTTTCGATTGTAAACCAAACAAGTTTGATCGATAATAAAAGAAGCCAACAACACCCGAACTCCTCTAAGATGTTAATCGAGACCCGAACTCCTCTAAGATGTTAATCGAGAAGTCAGTCAGCGGTGGTGGTGGGTCCTCTTTCCCCATAGGTTAACAATGGATTTCCGCCAAGTATCGCCTAGTTCTATCAATTCTAACAATACGAGTGGAGTACAAAGTTCCTCAGCCGCGGACCGCAAACGAATTCGTATCAGATGACTATAGAATAAAAGGAGCATTAATAAATGCCCACTCCGATAAACACGCGGAACGGATCTGAGGTCGGCGCGATGAAAGCTGTTAATATAATCTGCGTTTTACAAAAACGAAGTGTTAAATATTGTGAAATTGAATGAAATTGTTATGATTATTGGGTTGCATTGCTTCCTTACTTTTGTACGTCATGCCTCTCTCTATGTGACGTTGAAAGACGCGCTATGGCGTAACTGTAAAGCGATGTAATGCAGAGATGGTTATTTTATTTACTCAGACCTCGATGCTTGGTTTCCATATGATATTAATATGAGTACAAAATGTGATAAGCTAGCGACGCTATGAAATTGACAGTCAACAGGTGTTTACGATTCGCTACGCAAACATACACTTGACATCACTAAAGCTAAAGAACTATCCAAAACGAACATTACGTCAAGTGCGAGATTATTCGTAAGCCAACCGTATAGTTTGTAGTTTCTGTATTTAGACAAATTGTATAGCAAATTGAACAGCGCCTCCAGCGGACAATATTTAAATCATTTAATTCTCCACAGTAGTGTCTAAACATGGAGGCTATAAAGTATACGGTTGGCTTACGAATAATCTCGCACTCGATGTACAAAGCATAGTTTCATACGAAACCAACCATCCATAAACGTCAACGTCGCCGTTGACAACGATAATGTCCATTACAAGTGATCAATTTTCTAAACTCAGTCATTAAGTAACTTTCATCTTATATTTGGATGGTAAAAGTTCATTACCCGTGACCAAGACAACAATAGGCTATGAATTAATAGTTCGTTGATACAATGATCGAACGCCCACAAGTTTTGAAGGGGAAAGTGATGCTGGAAGTCGTGTGAGATAATTGAATTCTCGACCACTGTATTACGTTTGCAGATAATCTATTTACTTTGAAAAAAAATGAAGCGTAATTATTAGTTTTGTTGTGTGGCGTTTGTTATTGATGTGTACATAATGATTTTGCAATGGACACAATATTGATATTTATTTTGATTGTAGTTTTGATTTAACAGTTGAGGAGTGTGGTGTAATCTGTTGTACATACAGAGGCTGCGATCACTGACATGACTACTACTGGTGAGCAAGGGATAGGGATAAGTAGCCAGGAATTCGCTTCGGGAGGGGTCGATTTCACATTATTAAGTATGTTTGTATAAAACGGTGGATTGTCTAAGGCCGCTAACACCCAAACTAGTAGTAACGTTGCTGATGTTATTCTAGGTCCATTTTCGACCACTATCCCGGTTGAAGATTCCCTACATCCAGTTGCAGATTATTCAAAGATAAAATATGTATCAGTACCTCAAAAATATAATGCCAAGTTGATAAATATAGCTCTAGCAGTGATGAAATAGTAAACAACGCTTAAAAGTGGAACACATAATAGATCGCACATGGTATTTAAGACAATAACGGCCTTGAGATTCAAGGCACGAAGAGGATTTAAGCAATATTGCGGAGCACAATAACGAAATAAGCAGCAACAATAACGAGAGATTAACAAATCCACAACCATTTTGAGATGTAACAGTCATTTATCAAAAGCTTATAATAAAACCTCGCACTGTCAATTTCAAGAACACGATTCAATTGATTTACTTGATTAAGAAGGTAGGTCTCCCAACAAAAGCTCAGAATAATTTGTTTACAAATAATCACAATGTTAGATCTCGATAGCAGTGATAGCCAAGTTGGTAGAACGCTTGCCCCGGTAACGAGGATTGCAGGTTCAAACCCCGGCTCACACCTCTGGCATTTCATGTGCGAATCTCATTTTCAACCATGATTATCACTTGCTAAACGGTGAAGGAAAACATCGTGAGGAAACATGCATATCTGAGAGAGCCCCTCGATAGATGTGTGAAGTCCGCCAACCCGCACTGGGCCAGCGTGGTGGACTATGGCCTAATCCCCCTCGCATGGAGGGGAGGCCCGTGTCCAGCAGTGGGACATTAAAAAGGGCTGGAATTATTATTAGATCTCGAAGATATAAGATGGCTACTACCTACATTAGCATCATCGCTATGCTTCGAGCTACACGTAATATTTAGTAAACAATAAATTGTGATGAATGGTATGTTTGTGTGTCCAATTTGCGGTGGCTTCGCTACGTGCCGATTGCTGTCTGTCTGCAGCCAACGACAGAATGTCGGAAATCGAGTTTTTATTCTTAAGCCGAGCGGTGCGACTGAAGGCTGAGAGTAAAAATTTTAAATGCGGATTTATCGCCGCATAGAAACGAGATACCGAACGGATGCCGACAATGAGAAAGAAATAAATATTCGAGGTATTGCAAAATTAACATCTGGCAAGTGGTGGCTGGCAGACCAGAGATGACATGCTACTTTCTCTCGTGCGTATGGAACTCTCCGACCCGGACACGCGGCTTTAACCATTGTTTTTGTTAATGCGATATTATTATCGGTGTCCGAAATTGAAAGTATTAATGTAGGTACTGTACGTAGTCGAGAAAAATCGAAAGCTGAACGCTGAAATCTGTTGAGGATATGCAACTTGCATACCCTTAACAGAGGCGCTTTCGCTTCTTTGGTATTATTGCTGACTAGCTGTTACCCGCGACTTCGTCCGCGTGGCATTTAACAAAAAGCGGACGAAGTCGCGGGTAACAGCTAGTCTAAAATAGAAGTAGCCTAAGTTACTCCTTGTTACATCAGCTATCTGCCAGTGAAAGTCCCGTCAAAATCGGTCCAGCCGTTTCAGAGATTAGCCGGAACAAACAGACAGACAGACAGACAAAAATTGTAAAAAAAAATGTTTTGGTATAGGTACCGTGTATAAATCCAAATGCACTTAGTAAAAAGCGGTTATTTTAATATTACAAACAGACACTCCAATTTTATTTATTTGTATAGATAGATATCTACATATAGTATTCAATAGTACCTTGATTTTAGCTTTATAGCATCAGATAAAGAACATATAATTGCAAGCAGCGCACGCAGCGCAAAAGGTCGCCGAATAATAAAGTAAAAATGAACCATACCCTTTCGCACGGTGGTGGAGCTGTAGTCGCATCCACTTCGGTGTAGATGCATAGAGTTGACTTTCTCGACAGCGAATCGCTGGCAAGACTGCTCGAGCTGGAGCCAGTTGAGAACTTCATGGTACAGCCTCATCCATGTGTCGGTGTGTATCACGTGACGTCAGCCTGCACTGCCATGCGATGTTGCCGGCACATCACACGGGTGCCCGTCTCTCGGTGGCCACTGTCCTCGCGTGAGACTTTCCCGGCCGCCGGTGAGCCGCCTGCGCAGGTGACAGCGCGTATCTGAATGCTCAAAGTCAGCTGCGAACTTCCAAGGTGTTTTCCGTGTTAGTATGCGGTCGGAATTTGCGATGACTCTATCTAGCCTGCAACAAAAATAAATATGATTCAATACTTCGCAATTTGGATGCAATCATGCATTGAATAGCTTAATTGTGTAATATTTGTGAGATATTTCTGTTTATTTAGATCTATTTAAGTCTATAGGTAAGTAATTCACTGATAATTAATCTTACAGCTTGCTATGATATCATCTTACAATTTTCTTACAAAAAAATTACATCGTTTTAGTTACCAAGTTCCCAATTTAATAATACCTAAATTCTGATTCATAATTGAATTAACGATTAAGTCGATCTCTATAAATCTGTCAACGCGTAATATTTTATTGCGTTAACATTTTAGAAATCCACAAATCCTACGCAAATTGACGATTTTATAAATCACCAATGATCTTATTGTCTATTTTTCATTGCTCCACAAAGCGATCGATGTTTTGATATATACAAGGACTTTATAGATTGTACGATACATCGGTAGATGGATCGAGTCAATTAAAAATAGATCTTATGAGTGATATGGGAGGCATTATGTGCAATTATTGAGGCGGTTGTAAAGGTGTACTGAGCAGTTGATTTCATTTTGGTTGAATATTGATCGATTCCTATCGCCAGATAAACTGTATCGATAAGTATCGATCGAGGCCCTTCTTGTTTCCATTTGGCCTTAACTAAGAATGAGTTTCTAATGTAATTAAAAGGGCTATTAAAGGTCAATTTGCAGGGTTTAACAGCTATAAAGTTATAGCAAAGTTGTAATCAAGCAATCTGCACTAATGGTCGGTAGATACGTATTATAATATATTTATGCATTAATTGGAGTTAAATAATATACCAAGCTAAAGTGGCTCGGAATTGATAGTGTTGTGTAATTCCGTTAAAATAAATATTACATTTCGTTTGACTAAAATTAACTATGACTTATGTTCGATAATCAAAACCTTACAGTAAAATAATAAAATATTACAATAATACTCGTAGTAGCTCTTTTTAAATGTCCTCCTGTTGGGCGCGGGCCTCCCTTCATTGCGAGGGGGATTAGGCCATAGACCTCCACGCTGGTACAGTGTAGGTTGGCGGACTTCACCCGTCTTTTAAAGGGTTCTCGCAGACATGCAGGTTTCCTCACGATGTGTTCCTTCACAATTTGGCAAATGACAAACGCACAGACAAACATGCAATAAATCCAACAATCATTGTTTTGAGTTGTATTGCGTTGATAAAAGCAAATTATATTTTTTCTCATATACCTTCCATGCACAGACAGCGACCAGTTACATCGTCTCTATCTACTGCCGCCTTCCTACCTAGGCAAGTATGCTCCATCGTAGATCTCATCGTCACTTACCATCAGGTGAGATCGAGATCAAATACTTGTCTATAATGTAATAAAAAAAATATTCTATGTATATTGATTAGAAGAACCTTCTGATTATATTGATTTCTTATATTTACGCGAATACTACACATTGAAATTAAATTAATTTTACAGATTTTATCGTGTTTATTTTTTTTTATTACATTTATTACATACGATGGTTTGTATGAAATTACGTTTCATACAAACCATTTTTTTTTAAACCAAACCTTCGATGCCATTTCTGATACTTGAAACGAGACGTCACTTGAAATTGATAAGCCAAGATATGATGTGCTGGATTCTGTTCGATTGCTTTATCTTTGTTACAAATTTTTCGAGTGTGTTTCAACATATTAAATACTAGCTTCTGCACACGGCTTCGCCCGCGGTTCCTCAATGAAATATAATACTTGTACCGCTCGGTAATAATGCAGCCTGCCTATTACTGAAATATTTTTTAGAATAGGAGCACTAGTTTCAGAGATCAATCCCCACAACTCAACATACAGCCTCACAAACTTTACCACCACAACATACTATGAACATGGGTACCGAACAGAACGGGATAAATATACCTATTGTGCAAATTTTCATCTGTCGCTAAGAAATATTTAAGATTCAACGTGAATTGAAAGATATGTTATCTGTAACAGAACTTGTTTTTGGTTGACAACTACAAGTTTTGCTCTTTCTATAATCTCACTAAGTTTACTTTCATATGTTTGATCCAGAAATATACTTTTTAGTCCTACTTACTCTCTCCCTTTAATTTATTTTCTTTCTCGCTTTCCTTTATTATAGGTACTGATCACCTGAGACCTATTATTTTTCTTTTTTCTTTTAAGGTGGAAGCGGTTTTTATTTTTTTTACGAAAAATTTGGACATCTTTACGATGTAATTTAGTTTTTTGCGATATTAGCATTCTGCATTAGATGTCTCGATGTATTAAGTTTGCTTAAAAAAATACCTAAAGCGATACAACACCATAAAGTTAGTAAAAGTAGCGGTTTTTACTAACTTTATGGTGTTGTATCGCTCCACCTTAATACAGCTTCTAAAATTCATTACAAGGTCGTTTTCATGAGTTAAAATATTAAAGTCATATGTAGGCTCTGGCGCAGCCATAAAATAGCGATCAACCACAAGAATGCGCCAGCGCACGCGTTACATATAAAAACTGTATTTACCGTAATTATGCCAGTTTCCAATTTCAAACGGTTTGAAGAATTTAAATAACACTTACCGTGACTCATTTATTCCAATCACAGAAGTTATATGCATTTCTATTTTAGACTTTACCATTACAGTAATAAGGCGGGTAAGTTGGTTGCGTAACCGAATAGTTAAGTTTGTCGTTACGAATAAAGACAGTTGTGTAATAGGCTTCAAGCCGAGCTTGATGGATCAAAGCTACCGGGCAATGACCATGGTTACCTAATGGCTGTCGGATAAAAAATTGCTTAGAACAAGTTTCTATTGCGTTTTGTGGGTTCCGCTTATGTACGCTCTCAAAACCTGATTCAGATGAAGGTATGTAAGTGTTCAATAATCAAATAACTTTAAATGTGAGAAAGCAGGTTAAGTATTTAAGCGATCATTGCAAAAGTCACAGACTTGTTAGAATATTCCCAACACACGGCGTGCGCTACAAGTAAAGCCTAAAAAACTCTGGTCTAGCACGTATAAAATAATAGGTTACACAAACGTTACTAGATAAAATGGGACCACAAAACACATTACCACTCTAGAACGTCAGTAATTTTGGTGTCTATACTCTACTGAACACTTCTAAATATTCTTGAAATAAAACTAATTTTGCGGATTTTATCGCTGTTATTTTATGTCACATGTCAGGCAGTGATAGCCAAGTGGGTAGAACGCTTGCCTCGGTAACGAGGATTGCTGGTTCAAACCCCGGCTCGCACCTCTGGTGTTTCATGTGCGAATCTCATTTTCAACCACGATTATCACTTGCTAAACGGTGAAGGAAAACATCGCGAGGAAACCTACATGTCTGAGAGAACCCCTCGAGAGACGTGTGAAGTCCGCCAACCCGCACTGGGCCAGCGTGGTGGACTATGGCCTCATCATTGACACGTAGGTTAAAAACACATTAAAAAAAGGGCTGGAATTATTATATAATTATTATTATTTTATGTCAGTCCTCCCGTGACCGTGGTTGCTGTAAAGCAGCCGAAACGTCGGGAACTTAAAAAACAATAAAATAAACGCGATAAAATCCGCAAAATTAGTTTTATTTCAATGTGTAGTATTCGCGTTAATATTACAAATCAATGTCAAACCATTGAATTTCCTTATAGACATTTAGAAGTGTCTTTAGGAAATTGAATGATTTACATCTTAGCACAATTAGAAGACGATTAGGAGATGCCAATTAAATATATTGCCCTTATCATTTCACTGTTAGTTGAAGGTATCTCCAAGGTCCGTTACTGATCTAAATATATAGAAAATACCGGTTTGGTAAAGGTTTATCGACCTCCATTACGGAATCCTAAATGACTATATTGTTATGACAAGAATTCATCAAATAGCGAATCAAGCTTGCTATCACTCAAAATCCCAACGCTTAATAGCTATCGTTAGACCTTTCTAAATTTATAATAATTTTACATGTTATTGGAACTGTATGAGTCGGTATTTTTAAATTGCATCTTTCAAATAACCATAAAGAAATTCCTCAGATCACCGAATATAAAAGCTATATCTAGTTTGGTCAGACAAATAAGCTTGGACTTGGCTTAACAAGATGTATTCCTCTGGCAAAGCCATTCGTCATAAGCTTGGACAGCTGTGGACAGTGTAATCAGTGGTAGCCAAGTTGGTAGCTTGCCTCAGTAACGAGGTTCGCAGGTTCAAACCCTAGCTCGCACCTCTAGGATTTCTGGATTTAATTTGCGAATCACATTTTCGGTCATGATTATAATTTGCTAAATGGTGAAGGAAAACATCGAGAGGGAACCTGCATGTCTGAGAGAACCCCTCGAAAAACGTTTGAATTCCGCCTCCCCGCGCTGGGCCAGCGTGGTGAACTGTGGGCTAAGCCTCTTCGTATTGATGGGACGCCCGTGCACAACAGTGGTCCATTAATATGGCTGTTTTTATTATATAAAAGACTAGCTGTTACCCGCAACTTCGTCCGCGTGGTATTTAACAAAGACAACCGTTGGCAACAGCCTGCTCGCACGTTCTGAGCCCGCGGGACGCATTTCAGGATGTTGCCATCAAACTTAATCAGGCGCAGCGCTGCAACATTGGTTTTATTTTTTTTCGTGAGATCTTATTTTTTTTTCTAAAATAACATTAGCCTAAGTTACTCCTTGTTACATCAGCTATCTGCCAGTGAAAGTCCCGTCGAAATCGGTCCAGCTATTTCAGAGATTACCCGGAACAAACAGACAGACAGACAGACCGACAAAAAATTTAAAAAATGTTGTTTCGGTATAGGTACCGTGTATACATCCAAATGCACTTAGTAAAAAGCGGTTATTTAAATATTACAAACAGACACCCCAATTTTATTTATATGTATAGATGAACAATCAATCGATCAATATAAGAAATTTACAGCGTAGAAATTACAGTAAGTACTCAAATTGAAACGACCTTCACACACTACAGAACGCACATAAAACAAAGGCATAACACGATGGGAAATCATGCGATTGCGGCACCAATACGAACGGGCCGTGTGGAGGCGAACAATTGCGGCCGACGCCGCGTGCGTGAGCGCAACTTTATGGGTAAACGTTTCAATATGGTTGCTGATTTATTGTTAAAACATATTTAATTGTCGTCTCTAATATCATAAGTAGAACTGGGGTACCCTCATATCTAGTTGCTGTTTGAGGTCCGATCTACGTAGACAGTGCTCACAGTTTCTTGAGGTCTTGCAATGGTTTGCAACGACAACGAAACGTTGGGAACGTAAACACAAAATAAATGCGATAAAATCCTTAATATTAGTTTTATTGTAACTGGACAGGATAGTACTGAACTGAGTCCAGGATATACAATAGGGATAATCATAGATGTAAAGTCATGGCTACATAATTATAAAGGTGTTTAAGTCAAGCTGCTTTCTGAATGATCATAACATTATCAGCTTTTTTAAGGGAACTTGGCTTACACACCTACCCCGGTGGCTCAGCATCTACAGAAATAGGTACTTATAAAGCTTCAGACTTTAGGATCTACACAGATCTCCGACGAAGACTCCGAGGTTTGATACTTATCGCGTCTGGGTAAAAGATAATTTGTTTTGGAATCCAAATAGAGGGAGTTCCAAAGAATTCAAAAGGATCCACTACCTTTGTGATTACATCTATCATAAAGACCGCAATCATAGATAATCTTGCGCATAACAAGATACTGGGGAAAACACGTGACATAACGGCTTATAATTACAAGATACTGACACAAGGCTAATAATATTGAAACCACAAGATTACAAAGAAGCAACCAAAATAAATTATGTTACAAATAGCAATATTGGCGCAATTAGTAGTGACCGTGAAGTGTCCCGGGTCCGAATCCAGGTATGGGCAAAGTTTGTGTCATGAACACGAATGTTTGTAACCGAGTCATGCATGTTTAGTATCTATGTAAGTATTATATACTGAGTTCGCCCTCAGTCCATTGTACGATACCTATAATACAAGCGTTTCTTAGTGTGGGACCGTATAGTTGGTGTGTTCGTCTGGCTATATTATTATTATTATAAAGCACGATAATTAAATTAAACATACCCACAAACCTTATAGTAAACTAAAAATATTAAATTTGATGCAAAACGTCCAAAATGACTTGACAAAATGTTTATCTCCACATAACACAACAATGTATAAATCCCTAACATCTCACAAAATCACAAAACCACTGAAGTTTCTACAAGATCTTATATATTTTCACCGTGCGCACAAAGCGGACTGCCACCTAAACTCACAACACCTTTTATAAATATGATAATGTCCCACTTTTGCAGGAATCAGGAACATGACATTACACGCGAGCATTCATAGTCAATGATAATTAGTGATTCGCGAGTGAATCGATAGGAAATGGAACTCGTATCAAAGGTGAACAAGAATTTCCGCTGCAATTGGTGGATGAAACTTCTCAGGCAAGTAAAAAGATGTCACTAAGACGAAATAATGAAAAAATACAGCTAACAAAAACAGGCTTTTTACTTTTACTAAAGCCAGTAGATAGTCAGTAGATAATAATTATATATTCGAAAGCGCCCCAAGCAAACGGTGGCTAAGTTCAGTGGCATAATCGACAAAAGAAAGTCGCAAACGTCCCAAATACCAACGCATCTACCGTAAATAAAAACTAACTGGATATGCAGATGAACACGTAGGCAGTTCCTTCTGTGACTGCAAGTCCACCCTCGCGCGACCGAGCGCAACGTGGACCGCGCTCAATCAGCTGGAACCGCACGCAATGCCGGGAAACTAATGCAAGCTATGCACGCAGACCACGCGAGCACATCTTAACATATTGCTAACGGTGTGACAAACGAAATAGTACTTAATAGACGCGTTAATAATACAGCTCAAGTCGAAATTCCAAAAGCGAATAAAATATTTGAATTAACAGACAACGAGTTTCGTAGAACCGTTCCGAAAGTAAATGATCTCTAACTGAATCCACCATCCCGAATTGTAAATTTCGAATATTTTGTTTTTAACGCAAGTTAAATTAATATTACTTGAGATATTGTGGTCCTTGGCGAGACGATAACAAGAGCTAATTCCGAGATTGAAATAAAACCACGTGAGTGCTGATAAGGAATACATACGGCCTGTAAACTCAGCCACAGTTACATAAAACAATGAAATGAAATCATGTTCAAAGAAAAGCTTAAGTGAACAACTGGCTATTAACATTAATCAGAGATAAGCATTTATGTATTGAATAAAATGTATGTTCAAGCTGAAGTGAAGATGGTATCAATTTTGTGATAACCTCATTTCTCTGTCCAAAGATCTCAAAGAGATTGACTATTTTCTTCACCATCGGTCATGCGTGACGTAGCGCCGTTGAGTCTACGTGATATTTTTGCCAAGCCTACAGCTTCAAGTTCAACGACCACAGAGGTCAGGTACGAGATAAAAAAAATACCTCCAGCAGTTTCCGAAATATCTAATTTTCGGCCATAAACATTGATTGCGCTTATTAAAGCGGCTGCGAGCCAAAAACAGTGCTTATGATATTTTCGAAATCTCATTGAACGGAATTAATTAAAATTAACGACGGCGTACTAAATTCTTTACGTAATGCGGCGTGTAAGTCTTATCTGATTATCTGTTTCCGATCTGGTGTATGAGTTGTCAACACGACAGGTTATTAACGTTGCTCTCGTAACTCTATTACATCTAGTTCCGCTAAGAGATCCGTCTTATCGGCCGAGCAGTGCGGAGCTAGCCGACGCATTGCAAGGACGGCAAAAAACATCGCCTACGTACTTCTGCTCCGATATGAATATCTGAGTTATTTCAAAGGGACTGCATTCCACGGAAGTTGTAGTAAAAAAATTACACCTACATTCATTTTCGCAAGGTCCACTGGTAGCCACACCTATGCACTTACAACACAGCTTATTTATTAAAATTCGAACGGAAGAATTATTATAGACGACCCGAAAATTTCTATGGTCACAGAGACACCTAACGCATACTAAGAGATGTACTACGTCGTGTGCGGTCGTAAGTCTCAAAAGATTAAGAGCAAGCAAAAAAATTACACAAAGATAGACGAGGGTTTCTGAACTGATTTATACAAGGTAGCAAAAACTTGCTTAAGCGACCATCAAACGACAGATATATTTCAGGCAGGCTATTGATCCACTTGATGCCATTTCACGACTGCATTACATACGATTGTATATCAAATGCCTAGGTCACGATTGGCACGTCGAAGATACTGTACGAAGGCAGTTATCCTTGAATAGTTCAATCCAGGACATTGTCAAAAATTGTTGTCCATTCCATTTTGTACACCTTGAGCACAAATAGGCCAGTCACGACTAACGACTTAGATTTACCGGGCACTCCGTTGCTTAATTTGTTGTTGTATTGTGGCTGCAGCCGTTAAGCTATTTAGCAAGTACCTATTAAAATCATAATAGATATTAACAAGCCAATCCAATTTAAGTCGTTTGTTTATCTGTTGCAAAAACCTTTTAAAGTTCTCGATATCCTGTCAATCATTGATAATCGTGATGATAACGACGTCAAAGGTGTCGACAACGATTCTATTAGTTAAAATTATAAACGCAAACATCCAATAAAAGTCGCTGGTAATTTTAATAGCGGTTTGACTAATAAATATTGGTAAGAAAAAAAAATGGTTCGGAATGAAACCAGTTCGATGGGCCGTGGTCTCCCCATCTACCTGTGCAGTGACTGTGGCATTCCACACATACTTCCAATCCATGCTTTCAGTGTCTCTTTGTTACGATTACGACAGTCGTGCATGCGACAATTTTAATGTTCAAATAAGTGTACCTACTAAAAATTAATGGGTGCCCAAAGTAGGAGGCGTCCTGCAGGTATAAGTATTACCCGTTTATGATGTTTTGTCAAGTTCATCTTGTATATTATTGGAACATGATATGATGTTTTTGTATGAATGTTATCGTCCATGTAGATACCTTATCGCTAAAACGAAACCAATGGTATCTTCACTTAAGACGCTATTGATTGAAATTCTAATTATATCGCTAATCATCCTTTATCTATGTAAAGATAAGCATATCTAGACTATGTCTATCAGTGGTGGTGATGAACGATTTTTCACCATTGTAGGGGCAACAGGATTTGATATCAGATAATATAGTAGCTAAAGGTGTCACCAAATTTGCTTTCTTATATGATAGAGCTATAAGATAACAGCATTATTTTTAGCGCTACATACACATCCAAATTTAATAAAAGAATAACATCTTACTATACCTAACGACACCATTAACAAGAAGACAAAGGAACACGCCTCGTACCATAACGAGCAATGGCTAGGAATGACATATTTTTTCATTCCCCGTGAGATTTGTTATTGTAATGAATCTACTATTTTATGGCAGGTATTATTTAAGTTTCGAAAAATTGTTCTAAATATCACAAAGGAAACGTTCACGGCTTTTGGGTTACATTGAGATAAACTTTCCCAAACAAAAAATGGTTTGTGTGGTCTTCCTTATAGAACAATAGTTTAGCGAAAAAATTATCCCAAAATATCAATACACTGCCCATCTTCGAATATACTTCTCGAAATAGTCGACCCTCTTCCGTATTATGTTCATATGTAGGACTTGGTTAGTTTTCTGCGTCCTCAACTTTTAGGTGTGTCGTTTTACATTATCTACTGCCTTAATAGTCTTCCACAATTCCAAGATTGACTCTCCAGCATCATAATTTGTTTCATCATCATTATAATTACTTGTTCAACAAATGAATGAGATAAAATGGCGCCAATGTCACATTTGTAGCCGTCTGTTACAGTTTCAAAGATAATAGCGAAACAAGTTTCCATAATTGTCTCCGTGAACGCTGATAACGATCTCGAATGTGTTTCTAACAGGTTATAAATACGTAATGTCGCTTTCAGTTCGTTCCGATTTTATATCCGTTAATATTTTTAGTTCATATTTCAAACCAGTTTTAGAATGTGATTTAACATTCTGGAAGCAATTATCAATAACATTTCACGATAAAATTCACTTATATAAGATGATGTTACTCCTGTAAGTAACGTCGAGTAAATTAACCATAGATTTGGGTTTACTCCATCAGGATTTGAGATAAGATGAAATCTTATATATATAAAACAAAGTCGCGTTAGTTATACCATTTATGACATATGTAAGGCAGGGCGGATTTTTATGTGCTTTGATTTTTTTGAATAACTATGAAAACAGGGGTCAAATTCACAAAAATAAATAAGAAAGGATAATTTATTTTCTCATACATTTGATTCTGAGTCGGTACGAAGTTCGGCACGACAGCTAGTTTAATATAAAATCTTCTAAACCAAACGACAGACGCATCACAGTTAACCATAAGATTTATAATGCTTGTCTATCAACATTTGTTATTTAAATTTAACCGTGTCAAATTTAATTTAATCGTATCTCGTGTCCCACAAAACCATCATAAATATTTCATAAACAACCGTCTCACGGCAATCGTTTAACAATTTACAGTTATCTTAACAAATTGCGACAGCACAACTAGCGTCGAAGAACTAGTTACTTTTACCAGCGGTTCATCATTGTCTAGTTAGTATTACAAAAGAATGCGTTCTAACACTTCTGTCCTATTCATCATTAAAATGCACCTATTATTCTTGCCCATAAGCCAACCGGATATCCATACATGTGAAAACAGGTCATGCTCGGCTTTATGGTGTGTATATTGGCATTCCGGAGGCTCTACAGACACCATTACTGATTCCACATGCCTTGAATACCGTCTAGTTTTCAAAATGTGATTAGCTAGCTGTATTTCTTTGATAGGAATAGGGCTAGCCGTCTTCTCTATGATTTGGTATCAGTGTTTTATCGTTTCTGGTAGATGCCAAGTCCAAAAGCTTGTTGTCTCACTGTCTTGTATTGACTACATTATATAATGCTGTGTTAGTGTAGTATTATGACTGGCGTTGATTGAAATATTCATTGATTTGTCTTTATTGCTCAGATCTGGATTATGTTATGTTGAATGGGGTTAATGGTTTTCTTTAATAGAAAATCATTGCATATCATTCTAGTTAAATGTCTTTACTTCACCTGCAGCGGTTTTGTTATCTGCGCAGAACCAATGTTTGCGCAGCTGCCGTGACGTCACCGTGTACCACAAAACGAACAGGCCTTCCTTTATTGTATATGTTCCAGTATTGTTTGTTCTTGAACAAATATGCGTTTAATCCAATACTGCGATGACGAGGAATTAATTGGACAATTAGCCAAATAATGGTCATTACGTCATATTATCTGCTTTGTTTTATTTACGCGGTCGTTAGTAAATATTTTTGACGCTTTTTAGCGTCGGTCGCGTCCGATCACGATTTTACTATAAACATTTTTTGTGGGAATATTTCAATTTGAAACAAAGCATTAGCTCGGAGTAGGGGCAAATTAGATTAGCATTCCATTTACCTCAGTATGGGCGGGCCATGGCCTTTTTTATCTGCTTATTTTGCTAGGCGAAGCCAACAAAGACAGCGAGCGAACGGCGCTCATTTCAGACTAAAATTTGACCTTTTTACATCTTAATTTAAGACCGCAAGACCATTTCATCATTCCCATTGGTTAATTGGTGTCTGTGGCTATACTCTGATGATTCTGAGAGAAATTTCGCAATTGGAAAATCGTTACTGCCAATCTTAAATACTTGAAATTACTTCGTAACTCAAGATATATAATAGACCTTTTCGGTTGTCCTTCTTGGGTTTTACCTTTATGACTCATTTCTTTGTCTGTGCCGAGTCGTATACGTCTAAGAACGGTAATGTATTCATATGGAAACCGTCGTTACGACCTAAGCTTAACTTGAGTGGTAATAATAAGTAAATATTTCAATCGGTCAAACGCGATAAAACCCTTAAAATTAGTTTTATTTCAATGTGTAGTATTGGCGTAAGAAATCAATATTAAAGTTATCTTTTGGTACCTACTGCAGGTATATTCATAGTTATGTATAAATAATAAATTAATATTAATGATAAAACTCGTTTGTAGAGACATAATCAAAAAGGGCAGAGTTGTTTAGGGACTTTGACAACAGTAAAGCAAAAGTATTTACTTATTAAAATATCTAAAATATTTCTAATATGGGCAAGGTTATTGCCCATTTTAATGCTATCCAATGTCAATACCACAATGCTGTATAAACATTTTGATTGATGGATATTTCGCAAGTTGCTCAGTGATCGACGGGCCATGAATAGAAGGTGGTTATCGCGTGACCAATATTTGGCACGGCACATGTCTTAAACATACCAATGTCAACATTTTTGGAGTAACCAAGAGCTTACAGATTTTTTTGGGATACTTTATCACAATGCGCAAATAGGATGAGATACCAACACTTAAAATTCTCCTCACCGGGGAACGAATCTTGTCATGGCTTACTTAGCGCGAGTCCCTTTGAATCATCAAGTGTCCAATAATCTCAAAAACCACTTTTGAAGTCAGAATCCTTATATAAGTAATGTGAAAAAACTTACTGCACCATCTTGAGTATTTTTTCTCACAGAAACGAGGGTTTTCATCATTGGTCTTTTATCTCTTGCGGGGTGTAGGGAGACAGGTAGCAAACCTTCATCTATTAAGTGATAAGATAGTCTTTTAAATGGGTTTTGCGAGCCGTTACGATATGCCCAAAAGCAACACGAAGCGACAAGATTGACCACATGTGGTGACGACTTTCTAAAAAAAGGAAAAAAGAAATTACCTTTACAAAGACAGAGGATATTGCATCTTCTTTAGAACATAAAAGAGAATTATTATATTGTTCGGGAGGTGCAATACCTCGTATAATATTGCCACATGGTACCCCTACTTGAAGGCTCACTGAGTCAACAAATGCGGCTAATAGTACGGATTCCAATGTAACTAAACTCCGCTCCGGCCTTGCCTTTGTTATCGATATGTTGCACAATACTTTTGTTATGATCGGTTATGTTTTACTACTCAGCTTGGTTCATGAGGCTATATTGATTTTTGGGTTGTGAATAAAACTTCAACTATTTCGGGCGGAATAATATTTAGGACCAGTAAAACTTTTAGGGCCACAATTCGTCACAAATAACAGAAAGACAAAGAATAAAGCGTTAAAATGTGCCAAACTTTGATGATAATAGGCACAGCGCTGGCCACATAAAAAAAGACAAAATAGAATATAAAATGTGGTATCCAGGCTTGAAACACACATAGCCCGCCCTTTGCAATTAAAAACAAAATTAAAACAATTGAATCAAGAAAAAACAAAAAGTTAACTGCAAATGCAAATTGCCAAAACGTGCGCTCCCTTGCAACATTGTATAGTCCCTAATTGTAACACCGCAATTATGAGACCACTTCGACTGAGAATATAGAGCTATGCTATGAATGAAACAATTTAGACTAGTTTGCAATCCGTGATAATGCCGATGCGTCACATTGTACGCTAAACAGTCGAATTTCTTTATTATTTACATTGTAATTTGAAAGTCGTCATTCTGTCATAGTCTGTGGTTTTTCTTGGATTGCAAATTATTACGCATGGTACCATGCAGTTTTTATACCCGTAAAAATAGGCAGACAACGCAGAAATTGTCGATGGTAATATGCACAACATCTTGGAAAAATGTAAATCACTAAGTGTTGATTTGTTTATGAAGAATGAAAACGAAAACAGAATTTGCGTCACAGATGCAAATTGAGATAAGAGAATGTTAACGTTAAATGTGAATGGTGTTTTAAAACTTAGTAAACGATGTGAAATTGCAGAAACTTGTCATTCCTCAGTTTTGTGGAATATCTGAAATGTGTGCAACAATTTAAAAAATGAATTGAGTGGAGCTCTTTAGAAATCTACTCGAGTCCTATCAAAAAGGTAACATACTAGCTGGGCAATTCAGAATCTTAAGACAATTCTGTTAAAGATTATCTCGTTTCGACGACGATCTTTTAGGGCCATTCCTCATAATCGAATCGAAGATATCCGAATACCCAACTGAATAGTTCGATTCGACCACTCACTGTGTTAACATAGCACATTTCATAATGCAAGTTTCTAACCGAATCGGTCAATGCAAGGCTTGACGGTAAGTTGTGAATCAGGGGGCTGGATTAATTTATTTGCCTTTTTTTTCTCGCAGAAGTAAATTTTCTTGAAGTTTCATCAACATTATTTTTGTTTTTACGCATTTACACAGTGGACGTTATTTGAACGACCGTTTTGGTAAAAAATAAAATTCTCCATTCAATTTCCCACCCTTTTTAAGCAAAAACAAAACAACTTTGTTATAACAAATAAATCTTTACCGGATGCAAGCTGATTAAGGGGGTGCGTTATTATCAATAACAGATAAGCGGTCGAGAAATATCGCACGTACTTTTAAACGTCCTTTTGTTCATTTCCAAGAAAGCAACAGATAAGGGCAGTCGGAGCAAGATGTAACTTGGACAATTGATGTAAGAACATTCTTTTGTGTAGATGCAAGTCCATTCAGTAATGTCTAGTAATATTTACAATTGAGATACAAAAGCTTTTTTCAATTTTTGATGCTTCCGTGGGAATCTTAAGAATACCATCTCAATGTATATATATATATATATATCAGGAAGAGAAGTTATTACTACACACATAATTCTATTTCGTAAAGGCAGCAAAAAGAAAATATCTATTTAAAGTAGTTTTATTCAGATAATGGTCCCCCTCGAATTAAGGGGAGACCCGTGCCCAGCAGTGGGACATTCTAAAGGGCTGGTATTATTATTAATATACTATTATTCAGATGATTAGGCTGTCCGCTGTTTTCAAGAAACGTCACGCGTTTGGTTATTTCACATTGAATGAAATAAATATATGAAGGTTAGTAAGAATATGTTATTGAACTTTGAGTCATAGGTACCTAACTGAACATACCACACCTGCATTCCATCATTTGACCAAAAAATCTGCATGATAATACAAGTATTCCGACTCATTTTGAGTTTGTTTCGAACACAGCTAAGCAATCCATCTGAATCTACTTGAAATGATTGAGAGCTGAGGTAACGGTTATTGTCTCAAATTCCACAATAAATAGATGTTTCTTAGCCTATTATTTTCCATGACTATTTCTCAAAATGATGTCAGAATACCGTCACCATACCGATGATGGTTTACTAACGAGCCGTAAATAATTTAAATAACGATTTCTGTTGTATCGATGTAATTGATTGGCAAAATTGCTTCTTGATAACTCTTATTACTTAGGTATGCTGGCGTACTGTTTATATAACGTTCTGGTGCTAGCGGAACTATTATGATACAAAAATTGGTTTATGTAATCATTTGTTTTCGATTTATAAATAAGTTCAACACTACAAACTCTTCGCAAACAGTTTTAATTTAATAATGCCAATTTTGGGCAGTGTCATCTACTCAGGTATAGTTACGTATACTCGTTAAGTACCTATTCTGAGAATAAATTTGCGCATTCAATTGTTTCCAAAGCAGTAAAACTAGTTTTTTATAAGTGTACTAGTTAACGTCTGCAATGATTTGTAGTTCTTAGCCTAAAGTTACTTGTGATTTACCATATTTTATTACTATAAAGTTTATAACTTATTCAAAGGTCAATGATATTTAGAATTTGTCATCTCTAATGACACAGTCTAGAATGTTGTTCCCAAAACCTACTTGGTGGTGATATATCGTCATTCTGACTGACCCTTGCCACTGTCTGCCACTAATTGTGGAGTTCAGAGTTTCATTTTCTTTAGCAATTAGTGCTTGCGTCTGCTGCGCCTCCTTTTCGCGGAGAAAGTGTAACTTTTGCAAATTGTTAACTAGGTAGCTGGTGGATAAAAATCGCATGTTTACGCCAGCGAGTTCTGCCAGCACCTGCAACGTCCGCGGTGAAATGTCTGGGCGCGTCACGCGTTGGTGAAAGTGTACCACAAAAGCGTACCTGCGACTGGTCCCCAATTGGGTTGCGACCTCGAATATCAGCCGGGTCTTCTTTTTAGGGTCCCGTCTTTGAATTGATAATGGAGTTGTTGGTGACCACAGATCACGAGAGATATGCCGTGCGGTTCAAAATGTATGGGAACTCGCTGTCTCCGTTTTGTCCCCACCACTCGCCACAAAACACATGCAATTACATAAAACCAACCAATACGAAGTCTCACACACACACGCGTGCCAATAATTCGGTGCGTGCTGAGTCGTCGCCGCATGCAGCGGCCGTACCACGCAACGCACCAGTTTATTCAAAGTATCGTTAGACGATCTATCCATTGCCTCGTACATTCACTCAGTAGCGAACATAGGTGGTACTTAAAGAGCCATGTATTTTGTACAAAAATAAAAAAGTCGTTGTGCTACATGAAAACTAAAATAACATAATAAAGGCATTAAATATTTTTTGATTTGTTGTTTTTAATGATTTTAAAGACGAATAAATAAAATACTTAATACTGGCTGGTGAAATGAGATTCCATCTTTCGCGTAGTTCACTTTGCTGCTAGTATTTTAGCACACAACCACGGAATAACACGGCATTTAAAAAAAAAGTTAGAGCTCCGATACCGACGTGCAGTTGCAGTCGACTGACGGCGAAAACTCTATGTTAGCGTAATTTTGGCTAAAGGTGAGCGCAAGCCCACCGCTTTCATAACATATCTCCTCTAATATATCTGTGTTGGTGACCCTCTTATCATGAACTATTAATGGGACTCCAACAAGGACCTGAATTGGAACATTATGTCGCTTTAGTCAAGTCGGTTGGTACAAGTTTGCAATGTAGATCAATTGAGGATCTGATTTCAGCCCCATTAATAGTTCATGGTGAGGGGACTAATCTCATAATTGACAAGTTGTACCGGCATGAATGATAAAGATGTACTTGGTAGGTATCATTGTTCAAGCAATCTGAGAACTTGTGAACCTCGGATTTTTAAACCTTATCTACGATTGTCATCTTCAGGAATGTTAATTGTATTGATTTCTCGGACAAACAAAAAACATTTTAAGCAAAGATAAATTTCACACTTAGCCACTTTTTTATCTCGCAAACCGTCGAGTCGACTCTTCCACCGAACCGGTCCGTCTGACTTATGGACATGGAAATCTATTTTCAATCGATTGTGTGCTCTATACTTCAGAGGTAAAAACGTTGTCTATGTAAATTCCAGCTACAAAACATCTTTGTAATAGTTTTCTAAAAATATTTTACACTATGCCCCAGCGATGTCCATTTTTGAATTAAACGAACTCAAACACTTTCTGTTTTTATCTAAAAGCAATCAATTTATATAAAAAGATTTGGTGTTGTATATTTTTTTAAACTCTTTTACTTTGAATGTTGTCTAAATATGCATTCAGTTTCCGCTAACAGCGTATCGAAACCCAATAACAAAATGAAGAGACATCTAGTTTCTAGACTGGGATTTATGGGAATACTAGTTTCATAGTTTTGGTAAATTAAACTTCATTTTAAAGGGGATAAGGTAGAGAGTTCAATTGTGGGCTAGATGTCGCGAGTGTTGGAACGAAGTCGCCACGATGTCGTCGCGATGTTACGTTTCTCACAGCCACCAAACTGGATTCCTTTTAAACTTGGCTTTGAATGGGTGCCCTGTTTCATTGTTTGGTGTCGTTCTATCTTTTATTTGGTGGCTAACGGCGGTTTTATGTAAAGGGCTTGAGCTTGAAAACTTGAATTATGATTTAGTGGTTGGCTTGACGGAAGTACGCTAAAGAACAGGGTGAATGGATTCAATACAGTGTTCTAAATGGTCTTTGAAGTAAGGGATCACTACTGTCCGTTTAGCAGGCTTAATGGGAAACCGAATAAGTTGATTCACTAATCGTTTGGTCTTTATTACGACTCATAGAAAGAGGTTTTCACAATCCTGTGTTGGCATATCTCTAAAATTTGTGATGAACATGATAACCGAGAATACGCGTCATTGGGCTGATAAATCTGATAAAAGAGAATCTCTTTTATTCCTCACCTCAGCTCTCCTTGCAAAATATGACATCATATGCTGTAGCTAAGAAATAGAGGCTGCTCTGATCGAGACAGGTAGTCAGAACTTCGGCCACATCGTTAAATTCAATTTTCTTTTCAATATTTCATGAACTGACTGCTGACACGTCTTTATCATATACTTATGTGCAGATAGAGGTACATGTACTGTGTTAACAAGTTTAAGTGCCTACCTACTTAAACAAAATAATATAAAGTAGCTGTTTGTTGAAGCAATTTCGCTGATCGTATCGCACATAGATATGCGTCAGTGGTAATAAATATTTATTATCATGTGTTAGTTCAATGTCGCATTTTAACTGATAATAGTGATAGGGGCTTTGAAGTCATGATCATGTGGTAATGTGTAACCTATTTGAAGGTAGAGTGTTTCTTAATGATAAATGCAATTTCACTAGAACAGACGGCAAGTAGGTGGGTACCTTACAGGGGTTTAAATACGCTATTCATAGGCTCGAGACTTTAAATTTAATGAAGGTTGGTAGGTATAACTGTACTCCTGAGACCAAGGCCGTAGCCAGGAATTCACTTCTCCCAGACATTTCGGGGGTTTCAACCCCCAAACTCCCTCCTCCCTGCCAACCTAGACGGCCTTGCTTGAGATGTCGTTTTCATCTAAAATTGCATCTCAGGAGCGGACTCAACATATGAATTTAAAAAAAAACTGTTAATTAAGGTTGTAAACACAAAAGTGAGGAAAACTCTAAGTCGTATTCCAAAACATTTTATAAGTCCAGCACGACTATTTTGTAGGTATAAGTTCAGAAAAATGTGCTTTTAACTTTGCTTTAGATCGATTAGGTATTAACTTGGTTACCAATGCTTTAAGCTCTCCTCCGACTTTGTTTTTAAGATCATATATACTAATGTTATTTCATTGGCGTTATTGTTGACACCACGATCACGCATATAAGCCCTAAAGGGGTAAGCAGCGTTGCACTGCACGCACGTTTTGCAGATGGTAAGTTTGGTCACAATGTTATACCTAGTCCTGGGGCGAGCCTATTGCCACAATACCATACACCTTTATGAATACAGGTTTTCTGATGATGTTTGCCTTCACCGTTCAGCACGATATTGAATGAAAATGAACGATTTTTTTATTTCATCTATTTAGCGCGCAACAGCTTCGGGATTAGCTTAGAATACCTAGGTAATGTCTTAAAAAACTAGATCCCTCGTAAGTTAAGTTACTTATATGGTGTTTGAACATACCTTTTATTGCTATTTTAATTATAAAATTAATGTTCTTACCTAACGATTAGTTGGATTAATTAAACGATAGTTAATAATGTTTAACTGCTATTCTTACCTTGAACGTTTCGGCAATCCACGTTAATATTTATTCTTACTTTGCTAGCACAGTCTAATTCAACACATCACTACTTATACAAACCGCATAGTTCACGGCAGGTAAAAAAATATTATACTTGATAAGAATCAAAATGTACACCGAACGAAAAAATAAAATAAAAGTTCAACAGTCTCCATGGAATGCGTGCATTTCAAGTCGCCGGATCGGTAATTATAAACGAAAACAGTAGGTATTATTGATTGGATAATATACGAATGCACTTCACAGTTTGTTATAATTGTTGTTATTTAAGCACTGACGTAAACAAAGCTTTTGAAAGTTATAATTTAATCGTTGTCTGGCTGTCACCAGCGGAGCGGCACCGCACACGACCAACCACTGCAGCGGTTATATTCAATATGGCGGTGAACGAACGAACGAACTCAGCGAGCAAGTCGGTCGGCACGAATGAGCCGCGAAAGAACACGAACAGAGTCCGAAGTCCGAACCCGTAAGAAATCAAAGCCTGCGCAGCATCGATAGGTTTGAGTTCCGAAGTTAGGTGGCAGTATACAGTAAATCGAGGCTGTAGGTAAGGATACAAATACTTAACATTAATTCTTGATTAGGTACAAAGGTTAATGGAATGAAGGCTGATATTAATGATACCTACCTAAGATTATGGCTGTCCGGTACAACTAGGTATGGTGCATAACATTAGGCAAGATGCTGTTGGTCATCTGTTCTCCATTGTGCGTCATAACGTTACGAGTTTAGCCTTATGACCTTATTTATGGAGTTTTGCATCATGCATCTACCTACTAGGTAGCCACTTTAGTGCTCGAAATTCGTTGCAGTTTCTAAGTCGATTTAGCTTGTTCCTGATATAGAATGTCCAGCCTGGGCGTCTTCATTAACCAATGAATACCCTGATGAGTGAAAAACAATCTGTGTATGTGCTGCTATAGATAACTATATGATAGCAGTTGAAATACTTCTACGAAGTATGAACCGTGGCTTTTTGTAAAATTGACTACTAACACCTCCAACCTCTGCCGTAAGACATTAAAGTGTCTAACGACAACACCGAGATTTATGATTCCCGGGAAAAGTTGAGGTAGCTAAATAGTCAAGATAAATAGGAACTCTACCATTAATTTTAATTACTGGCCCTTGGATCAGGGATACCTGCATAGAGATCAAATTTAAAACATCATCGATGTCAAAATGTCCATTCACTCAAACTCAAAATCAACAATGTGAACTGTTTATTAGGTTTATCCTTGTTATTCGATTTTAATGAAAATTATCAGTTAAATTATACTCCAGAGAAGTACTGAATAGTCAAAAATGGCTTTGGATTTAGTCAGTATAGCTCAACCACATTATATACCTGGGTAAGTGGAGATGCAACATGATCATTGATTTCTTAAGTCCCATTATATACAGCTTCTTCTGAAACCACTTGGTTAGGCGATAGGCATGAATTCACATCAGGCTACAGGAGAACTGGATCTTTGCTTTGTCTTGAGATTACACAATCTAGTACAACGTAACCACAGGCATGATGAGAAGCCTTCTGTTTCCTAGCAATACAATTTATAATGGGGAAGGGTTCTAGTCTTCTCTGAACTACTTGATTATCTCCCGATGTTTGCACGGAACGACTATCCGCTGCCCTTCAAGGGCCATGCAACTACCGGGAACTGAAGTGCAGGACCAGAAAACTCAGTCGGTCAACAATGTGTGTACAACAATAGCCTCCCAATATAGTCTGTATCTCCTTAAAAATAAACACCATCATGTTTGCCGATGGCGAAATCAAACGTTCCTTATAAGTCGTAACGCATGTTCGTTTTTCATCGGCAAATTTATGTTGGTTGCGAAATGGTACCAATTATGTAACTTGGTTCACTTTTAACGCCATATATCACGTCGAGAGCACGTGTTACGGCTAATATTTTGAGTAGGGACTTATATTGATGAGTATCGTACAGTCTGCAAGACGGATTGGCGTGCAAAACCAGATTTGTAAAATCTTGAACTAGCCAGGAAGTTTCGAAAATACCTTAGATTTTCTTACTTAGGAACTCCATGTGGTATGGGGTTCTTCCATATTTCTGAGGATGTTATAAAAGGTGAATAAAAATATTAAGCATCAGGGAAAATCGCATAGGAACTACATATTACACAGCATCTGGTATATTTGCAGTAGGAATCCATAACTCTACCAATCGATAAGGGTCGTTAGCAAATTTGGGGCCCTGTTCTATAGAGTAGTTTTCCGACTTCAAATAAGTTCGCAAATCGAAGCTGACTGTACAAGTTTTATTTTAAGGACCATTGCGCAACATTTTGTTGCGTGACAATACATTTAGGGCGTTGTGTTGCATCGCTCGTGTCGCGTGTCAAAATGGTGATAAATTAATGTCGTGGTATACGTAAGTTTTGCGTACATACCTACTAGTACGTTATATCTGGTCATGTTTATATGGTTTTAAGGTATAATATATTTTAAATTGAGTGTCGGTTGAGCTCAACTTATCTATTTGACTTCGAAAGTGTCGTATTTAAATCTTTTTTATTGTTTTGAAATTTGCTTTACGGGCCTGGGTGCTAGCCCTTTGGAGCCTAAAAAAATATAAAAGCTTCAGTGTGTTGCCACTAGCACAGGCCCCCGAACATTCATGAGTTGTGTTATTTGAATTTACTGTAAACTCTAATAATTAGCCCAAGCTATGTTCCTTTACCTATTCCGTATCATATAACGTCTTCCTTTCATAAACACATTTTCGTCCAGGTACACAGGCCACTGTCCGGAGTACAAATATCGGATCGGTGACACATATGGCTCCACTACACACAAGATACTATTGGACCCGAGTGTTCAACACTCGGAGAGGCTTGTTCTCTCTGATAGGACAGCTGACGACTTTCAGGTTGGTTAATTATACAAACCTTGTTACTACGTTAATTTGCCGCAAATCATTGCGGTCGTCGGAGAGTTGCGGCTGGCACTCGTGCGGCAAGCCGCTACGAGGATTGAGACAGTTTCAAATGGACTCTACGGTAGAGGTTGCAGTTACTTGTAACTTTGGCAGCCGGCATCAACGAAGATCGACACATAACTCCCTTTAGCGTAAGATCCAATGTCCTAAATCATTTATATCGCATGACAGGTTTTTCGGCCGGCGCAAACTGACGTTGACGTGGTCAATGCGAGGTTCAGGAATGGGGATCCGGTGTATAAGCATCCTATGATACCTGGATATGAAGGTAATCTTTAAATGTACTTTTGGATTAAGGTGTGTTCACTACTTATAACAATAAAATTAATGCCTAGGCGGTCGAAATATCATGTTTTTTTTAAAAGTAAGTTTCTATGAAGAAAAGGTGGATTTAAAACAGAAAACGTCACCGTTTATCGCGTTGCTCTAGTCTAGGCCAGCATAGGAAGGAATGATAACTTATGAAAGTGTCGCTTAGGTTAAAGCATAGTAATGAATGATATTATCAAGCAGGCTTCCGTTTTGATCCGACCAATTAATTGACGCAAAGTTGACAAAAATAGTCACGTTAGGACAGCGTTCGTGTGAGTCACATCTCGTTACTTGAGCGAGGCAAAACTGCCTAATACTCGGTCGTCGGTCAACTCGAGGCGATTTACTATCTCATTGCGTTACTGCGTACTGCGCTAGCTGTTGCCATTTCAGTGTGATTATGCCCTTAGAAACAATTTAAAACCGTTGCATATCCCTACAACATATAAGGTGATTCTAGTTTTTGCGTTGCAAATAAAACACCTATGCAGCAAGTAATCATGGGAACACTGTTTAAACGTCATTTAATTACAACTTTTAATCACTCATCGGAATCTTACGTGAGGATATTCTTTTTTATGCTTGGTAGTATAATTTTATCTGATTCGTAGATACCTAGATATTTTTTTTTTCTTGCTCGTATGTTAGTAGCTGGCGATTTCGTATACCTACTTAAATAACAAATTAATAGAAGCAGCCGCCCGTTTTGTGGGGTTACGATTTTCATGATTTTCCCATGTGCCTATAGTACCTACCTACTCTAAAGTTGCATACGTCACAAAGGCGTCACTTACTCAATCTATCGTCCAAATTTCATGTTTACAAGCGTCTAGCGGCTGTGAATTGATGTATTAGTCACGTGGAACGCTTAGAACATAAAATTACGTTCTCACAGAGCGAAATCAAAAGAATTTAGTTGAAAATGAACTTGATCCCGATGAATCAGACATCACACGGAATCAAGCTGTAATGTTCGCTGCACTTAGTCACGGACCGGTCGGTCGCATGCCACCGTTTCCTGCGCACCTAGGACCTCCAATGTTTACAACTACATCGGTTCACAAATAAGTGTGGTATGACTAACGATGTTAAGGTCAATATTCCGAAAATCAAAGCAGATAATGGAATTGGATAATGATTTATTAATCAACTAGCTTTTGTCACAGCTGCGCTTGCGCTTGCGCAACCGTCTATTTCGCTTTGCTGCTTGACCCTCAATTATCAGGGCATAATGAGAATAGGTATCCTATTATATGTCGAACCATAAGCTATAGCCAGTAGTTAAAAATCACGTTTTACCTTTTGAATAGTGTGATAAACCACTTATATCATAATTAGACTCAAATACAAAAGGAAAAGTAAGATCATAAAAGGTATTCTTACGGCTAACGTTTAAAACTCAGGATTCCTACCACGCTTGAACGCGCATTTTGGTCAGCGGTACACTGTTGCGGCGACCGAAGCCCTATCGGAGTTTCAGCGGTTGCAGATGAACCAAAGAGCAGCTCGTAACCAGCTGGAACGAGTGGTCGACTTGCAAGCTGGGAAAGGACAGCCTTGGGACTTGGTAGACAGATATGTAAGTCCTAACTTGGATTTGATATGAGAGAGATGCAGAGGCGTATCTTGAGTTCAAGACAGTTATAATCTTGTGATGGCCAAAGTGCCAGAAGCTTTTTATTTGATTGATCAAGACAGAATGGAGATAGGATCAGAGAGAATGGAGATGAATGAAGAAAGAAGATCGTATGAAATTGATTGGTGAATTATTTTGAAGGAAGGATATTTTATTAACAGCTCTAATATCTCAAACTCCTGTTATCAGAACTAATCGAAGGGATTTGAGAAAGAAAAAGATTCATTTGAGTCCTAATTTCTCTTAAAAGTCCGTGATTAGTATCTACTGTAAAGATTCTAATTTTAACAAGACCCTAACGTCCCCAGTCTGCGACAGCGGAGTTCAAATTACCATTGGTGATGGTAAGGCCAGAGTGTGCCGGAATACTCCGTGATATACCCATGGACGAGCCAAAGCTATCGCCAGCGACACATTCGGTCAGTCCGTACTTCATGGAAAATGGTCACCCAGACAAATTTGTCAAGAAAGGTGAGAAAAATTAAGCGAAGAAAAACCTAAACCTTTTTAAAAAAAATGATTTGATTATTTAAAATTATTTATGACACTGAATTTTTTGACGTTACCTTGGTAACGGTATGTAGGTTTTTTAGTCATTTTTATTTTACAATTTGTTTACTGAGTCAATGTCGTATGCAAAAATACACGGATCTTTTGTACGCAGTCAAATATGGGGATTTAATCCTGCCCAGTCTGTTCGTGAGTAGCTTGCCAAACTTATTTTAAGTCCTAATCCCAAAATCGTAGCATTTGATTTTGTTTGGAGTGTATGGTGAATACATGGTGGATAATATAGGGTGTCTTTCGGTTATATAGATACTTACGTTATCGATTGACCAAAGTATACAAGAAGGAACTCGGTGTTTTTGTTATAGGTTTTGCGGGTCATGTTCCATATGGCTTCCAACGGTTTGGCGAATCCAACAAACCGCTCACAAACTCTGCACTTTGCGACTTCTCATCTAACTACAGGCGAAGGCAGAGTACAGAATGGGCACCAGTAAATGTTGTCAAGTAAGTTTTTGATAAAATATTATGGTACTTATTTTAAGATATTACTTTTGGTTCTAATTCAAATTATTGTTTTTACTGCGTACGATTCTTGTTGCTGTCATCCTTAAATGTCATAATTAAATAAGCGGGTACGAGTCTCAAGCCATGATCTATTTGCTTGGACTACATCTTAGGAAGCGGCTGGGGTCAGGTAGCAGGCGCCGTCATGACCTAATAGTTCATGTACAAGAAAGCATTTTCGAACGAAAATAATTATATTGGCAACTCTGCCTTTATTTGTCATCTATCCGGCAATATGTCAATGTCAAATTAATGTAAATCTCGTTTCGTGACACGCGCCTTACTTTTATTTACCCAAAACATATTATAAACCACTAAAATGGCTAAAAAGAAGCTTTTACCGAACCTTTCTAAAGAGGAGAAAATGGTAATGGTGATCTCGGAGATAATACAAGAGTTGTTGGTCGCACATCGTCAAGGAAAAGATGTTAACCTTAACAAGATGAAGACGAGGATTTCCTCGAAATACGGTTTAGGAACTTCGCCAAGGCTTGTGGACATCATCGCAGCAGTGCCAGCGGACGCTAAGAAGATCTTATTGCCTAAATTAAAAGCGAAGCCTATTCGTACAGCGTCGGGGATCGCAGTTGTCGCCGTCATGTGCAAACCGCATCGTTGCCCTCATATCAATTTCACTGGTAACATTTGCGTGTACTGTCCTGGCGGGCCCGACTCTGACTTCGAATACTCAACTCAAAGTTACACGGGATATGAGCCGACGTCTATGAGGGCTATCAGAGCCCGTTATAATCCGTATCTGCAGACACGGCACAGGGTTGAACAGCTAAAGCAACTGGGTCATAGTGTTGATAAAGTAGAGTTCATAGTGATGGGAGGCACTTTTATGAGTCTGCCAGAGGATTATAGAGACTATTTTATAAGGTAAGAACTTTTTTAAACAAAATATAACAGCACCGGTGAAGTGGTGTTTTTAGTTAATAAATAACATTTTTGTGCTTTTAATACTTATTGCAGTCACTACTTACAATGAATACACACTTCAAACATGAGACATTGTATAAGTATAAATTTTCTCATCATTATGTATCATTTTTATTTTCTATTCCAATAATTATTTTTAGAAACCTCCATGATGCTCTATCTGGTCACACGTCAAGTTCAGTAGCTGAGGCTGTAAAGTACTCTGAGAAGGCGAAGACCAAGTGTATTGGTATAACAATAGAGACAAGGCCTGACTACTGCCTGCAGAGGCATATGAGCGATATGCTTAACTATGGATGCACTAGGTTCGTTGAAAAATTCCTTATATTTAGCATAACTAATGCAGGACCCTTAAGTCCAATAACAAGTTCATCAAATAATTATCTTTTTAAAAAAAAACTAAGTATGGTGTCACCGTTTTAGGTATTTTGCCAATTACAAATAAAGGTATGTTTTGTATATTTTACTGTATAGGTATGAGTCAAATGGCAGTATAATTATCAATTTTGTCAGTTTTACAAAACTTATAAAGAGCCATTTCATTGCGTTTACACACATGGGAGCCTAAGGTCATGGACTAATTATCAATGAATAATTTTCTATTAAACAGAGTTGATACCAGACCAAATCTTCATATTTTACTTAGGAGTACTCTTATCACATCTTAATTTATTGCAATTTCAGACTGGAAATTGGAGTCCAATCAGTGTATGAGGATATAGCTCGGGACACAAATAGAGGACACACAGTGAAAGCAGTTTGTGAGAACTTCAACTTGGCTAAGGATGCTGGTTATAAGGTATGCAATACCTAATCTATGTAACACACTTTAAAATATTACACAACTTTCAATGGGACATTCCGAACTGTCATACCAATATTTGCTTACAAATATTGAAAGTGATTAATACACCATGACCAAGTTAAACCTCTTTGTATTAATCTCCAGATTGTCGCGCACATGATGCCGGATCTACCGAATGTGGACTTTGAAAGAGATGTAGAGCAGTTCATAGAGTTCTTTGAGAACCCAGCGTTCAGAGCAGACGGTCTTAAAATATACCCAACATTGGTGATCAGAGGCACTGGTCTGTACGAGTTGTGGAAGACTGGGCGATACAGGAGTTACCCACCGTCAACATTGGTTGATCTGATTGCTAAGATCTTGGCACTGATTCCGCCATGGACTAGGGTTTACAGGTAAGGAATATAGATATAAAATGAAAATTAACTTGATTTGCTTCTTGTATATTCTTCTTTGTGTCAATATTTGTCTCCTAACTGTCATTCACCTTCCACCTGCTTTCTGTACCAAGGTCCTGGGTTGATATCCCAGTAGGTGCAAATTTTGTGTGATGGCCATGAATGTTTGTACCCAAGTCATGAACTTTTATTGTAATTAATTATATACTCCCAGACCATTGTATGGTACCCATTAAACAAGTGTTGCTTAGTTTAGGACCATACTGTTGGCGTGTTCGTCTGGCGGTATTATTTTTAGATGGAAAGGTACCCAGACATATTAAAGAATGTCTGTTTTCTGTCTTTGCAGAGTTCAAAGAGACATTCCAATGCCTCTGGTATCATCAGGAGTAGAACATGGCAACTTGCGAGAGCTCGCCTTGGCCCGCATGGCAGACTTAGGCACAGACTGTCGCGATGTCAGAACCAGGGAAGTCGGCATACAGGAGATACATAATAAAGTTAAACCTTATCAGGTTGGTATTGAACTTATATTTTAACATTTATTACAAACTTAAAATCTAAAAATATGATTATTTAATTTTGTGATAGACGTAGTGGTCATTGGATTGATTCTCATTCAGGGAAAAAATTGGAAATGGTCTTTTGGAATTCGTAACTAGCCATGTCTGAAGCGCCCAGATGGAACTCTCAGCTTACAAAGATTGATAAACATCTATCTATGTATATCGAAAAACATCACCAACATAAAACAAGAGTTTAAGTTTTATTTTAGCAAAAACAGACAATACAATAAAAGTTGGGATATAGATAGTGCGTAATATAAAGGCATAAAGTATCCATAATATTTGCTATCTGACAGTTTTTAAATTGAGGCACAGGATGGACCTAAGGCAACTAACATTATACCTACTTAATCACAGAAGAACATGCAATTGAGAGTGAAAAAAATACAATAATACCTTAACATAATGCTTGTGTAGTTAACCTCACTTAACTACATCTTAGTTATATCAAGAGTATAATAATTCCAGGTGGAACTAGTTCGACGCGATTATGTAGCGAACGGTGGGTGGGAAACGTTCCTCGCATACGAGGACCCCGACCAGGACATCCTGGTGGGGCTGCTCCGGCTCCGGAAGTGCTCCTCGGACACGTACAGACCTGAACTGAAGCCGGGACCCAACGCCAACTTCAGACAGTGCAGCATTGTGAGGGAACTTCACGTTTATGGATCTGTTGTACCTGTGAGTATGGGCCTATCATATGTTGTTAACAGAATATTGTCCGTAGAGTACTCTAGATTTGGCACGGAGTGGACCATGTCCATGGTCACAACAAAGTCTAAATTTACCCAAATCAAAGTTGTTTCATTTTTTTATCGTGTCTAATGGTTTGACCAGTCAGCAATATTTTAATATAAACGTAAGTATATTCCCTTTGTCTCTGATGATTAAAATCACAGTGTCTGTCAATGTCCCCAACGCATTTTTCAAGTATATTTTATATTGACTCCATTTTATATCATTGCATTTCTTTTAACAAACAAAGACAAAACTAAGCAAAACATAGATTCTATAATAAACGCGTAGCATTTATTTAAAAGTTGTCAGTACTGTTTCTTGCACTGGAATGTTGGCATTACAGTTCTTGCACTCTTGTAAGCACAAGTCGACTTTAAGGTGACGAGCCTTTGCGTTCCGCCACTATACAATGGATCCCAACCATATAACGCCTAATTTTATAAATTATCAAAATTAATTTTAAGGTAAACGCCCGCGACCCAACAAAGTTCCAACACCAAGGCTTCGGCATGTTGCTGATGGAGGAAGCCGAACGGATAGCTAAAGAGGAACACGGCTCCGACAAGATGGCGGTCATATCGGGCGTCGGGACCCGCAACTACTACGCTAAGATCGGGTACCACTTGGAGGGACCCTACATGGTCAAGATGCTGGGCTAATAAAATGTGATCTAGTAATTTGTGTTTCATTATTAATTACTCTTGTTTCAGGTGTGTTTTAGAAGATAAACCCCCAAATTTATAGACGTTCTATAACTTTATAAAACGTGATATAGTAATGCGCAAAGCAAAACACTTGTGCGCAGTGCTATATGACGTTTGATAAAGTTATAGACCGTCTATAATTTGGGGTACGTATTAAAGGAATGGAGCCGCCTACGGCCTACTTTTGTACTGTATTTTTTCTGCTAACTCTTGAGGGACCTGGGGTAAAAATTCAAAATGACAGCGATCGAGATTGAACTAGTTTTATATGTAGTTTATCGTTTAGCCAATGTCTTTTGCAGATCGGTACTTACTCCTTTCGATTCCATATTCTGGCTATTTGCTCTGAGCTTTAGAAGGATGTTCTAAGGTCTAACAGGGCCGTAGACAGAAATTCACTTCGGGGTGAAGTGGGGGGGGGGGGGGGGGGGTTGTCAAGCTCTGGTCACCTTGACCATTTAAAAAACGAATATTGAAATCTTAAAACTGTTAGTCCTAGAAACTATTTGTTTTCTTCGTAGTCAGTATTGACACTTATTTCATTTCATACTAATTATAGTTAATTCTTGTGAGTTACCTACTATTGGACTCGACAGTTCATGTAGGTAATTACTAATATTATAATCAGCAAAAAAATTATAATTGCAGAGTATTGTAGCCGCATTCTTCTTCGCTGGAGGCCAATATAAGTCAGAATCTGACTTACGGGCCTCAGTTGTAGGAATGTGTGACTGTCCAAGTCTTATTAAAAAGGAAGCCTACCTAACGCTACGTTAATCTATTTATACAGTGGAAAGATTTAAATCCATTCCTTTTGTCCCCTCCTATAATCCCCCGCCCATCCATTTCCAGACCGGACCCGCCGCTCTCCATCAACCCGACGGAGATCTACCACAAGCACGTGGGCATGCTGCCTAACTACGCTGGTCACGTACCAGGATGCTTGTTCAGGTATACATAATTAAGAATAGTAGGAGAATAATTTGGTGTCTTTACACTGAAAGACAAAATATTGTGTAGAACCATTGAGAATAGACTTGCAAGAGCTAAACGCAGTACTGATTATTTTCTGCCAATTCTTGAGGGAAGGGCAGTAAACACGTACAGCACACAACTACATATGTGTGCACACTACAATACACACATACTAAGAAAATATCTACACAGTCATTCGTTTTATGTAATGCTATGGCCCAATAAGGCTTTGGCTAGAGGGCTACGTCGTTGAAGCCAAATCCATGCTAATTTGTCTGATGTAATAAATGTAATTAATTAGCTGGTTCAATTCTAACAAGAGTTGCTCAACATTGCGCAACACTTCAATGATGGTCGCATATTGCACACAATTTGTTAAAGACAATGTTGCGCTGATTTTTCGTATCTGAGTTTAGTGACATTTTTATTTGTAGGTGTAATCTGTATCAAACTAATCACGTTGCAATCGTAAAACCCATTATTAAGGTATGAATACCTAATAATAATATATCTAATTTATATACCTACTATATACCTAGGTACGTTCTTAGTTCTCGGCATAAGTCAGCCCGCTCCCTAGGTGACATGGCAAAGTAGCCATTGGAATATCTAGGGACGCTCAAGGATCCTTTGGGATGCCGAAGCTTCCCGTGGTATGCCGCAGGATACCGCGGGATACTGTATATAAGCTTTAATAATAATAGTGTAAAATATTTTCAGAGGTCTATCAGTAGACTATGGGTCTCATTCTCGAAAAAAAAATGTTTAAAAAAAAAAAAACTACATACTAAGTCCGCGATTTAACGGTACTGTCTCGCTTTTACACGGAACAATGTATACACATATATCTGATACATAAACGTGATCGTTATCACCTACTTGTTAACCCCTTAAAATATTTTACACAATTTTTGGTAAACCTTATATAATGGCATAAGGCCGCCGCTCAATTCTTTGTCTGACAAGTCTTATAACGATATCAACTAAATTAGAGCGCTAAGTGTATTAGAATAAAAATCAAAATCCTTCGCCGTGCCGTGCCGAGTAATGCCTTGCTCCTTAATATCTCATAATATTTTAATGTTAATTAATTTTAATCTTTCAGATTTGGGAAAACATACGGGAATGACACTCGCGACGCGAAACGCTGGCTTCGCGGAGATTTCACATCTTGAATCCGATGAGAAAAACAGCTATGATCTGTATGTCGAGGCGATACGGTCGAAAATCGAAAGTGTTACTATTTTGAGAGACAAATTTATCGTTTATACTACTTATAGTATGAATTTTATGAATACAAGGAAAACAGTGTTTTAACTCGATTGGTTTTATTTAGTTCGCGTCATATTGTTAATTTTGACATATCCCAAAATGTATATACAAAAATAATGCTTATTTACATAGGTAACAAATAATTTTCTAGTTATAATCTATTGTTTTTGAGCATTCCACTTTTTGAATAGTTTTTCAGCCAGCGCTAGGTTTTCGTCTTTCTGTAAGAAAAAAAAAATACGGATTATAATACAATCTCAAGTGGTAGCGACGCCGAAATAAAGCGTGGTTCAGAAAGGATATCATAAGCTTTGGTACCTACTAAGCTTCTTTAGCACATGTGTAATTACGTAAAGTCAGATTAAAAAAGCATTGCACAAAAATGTTTAAAATGGAACGCAACCCTAATGTATTTTTAGTCTGTGTCAACTTTTTATTTTTTATATATATTCCCGCCGTGCATATCTTGAATATCATGTGCCGTTCCCGCCCTTTTGTGAAAAACTGTGTAGCAAATATTATTAACTTCGTCTTTCATTGAGGAAGTAATTTCTATACAAAAATCACAATTGTCGTTTTGTTCGGAGAGACATTTATTTTGACGTTGATTTTTTTTATATGCTCAGGTTTCAGGATTAGTGCACGCTCTCTGATACACGCTTTAGATTGTATTTTTTATAGATAAAATAAATGCGACAGCGTTTCTGCTTGTAGGAATCGAACCTGAACCCGGTTATACGGACTTTAATATCCACTCCTCATAAAATATGTGCCAGTCGGTGTATTGCGCAGCTTGTTTGTTCAACTCGAAGCAAGGCAATGAGGGTCGCGAGAATAAACGATTACTATTGGTCGTTCATTTCAAAATCAGAATACATTTTTTTATTCTTCTTTTGTTTGTTTTATATGCTTAAACGGCGGAATGGCGAGCATTCCAGCTTCCTTGGTTAACTTCTTACCTTGATGAAGCAGAACCTGGCGTAGTTCTCCCCCAAATGTTTGTGGGAATCAGAGTAGAAGGCGGAGGGCGGGATGGCGAGCACGCCCGCTTCCTTGGCGAATTTCTTCGTGAACTTGTAGTCTTTGTACTTGTCGTTCTCCGATGATAGATCGATCTTCTTTGCTGAAATTAGAATTATTTATAATGTGTATTTATTGAATGTTTTATTGCTATTAATTACTTGACATTTGCAAAATACCCGCTAAGTTGTGGGTGAGGCCATTTGCATATCCATTCTATTTCATTTCGTAAAGAATGAAGAAGAAAAATAAATATGGAAAAACAACAAACATTATTTTAAATTATTCGCAATCGTTATTGGAAACGGAATTAGAAATTATTATTATATTATATTCTCTTCATAAAAGTGGTATGGATTGATTGCCCCAACTCCAGTATACGGTACCCATAATATACACAATACAAACGTCGCTTAGTTTGGTACCGTACAGGAGTTAGTGTGGTTTTGTAATCTTTTCATCTCATAGACTCACCTAATTTGGTCCAATCGGCGACGACGAAGTAGCCCCCGTCGGGCACGGTCGGGTTGAACCCGTTCTCCCGGAGCATGTTCACGAGGAAGTCGCGCTTGGGACGCAGCTCGCGCGCCAGCGACTTGAGGTAGCACTCGGGGGAGTCCATGCGGGATAGCTCGTACTCGAAGGACCGAGCCACTGCTTCCTACATTGTATTTCACACTATTTATTTGTATATATGTACTACTATAATAAAACAAATGTGGGAAGAGAAACCCACCACTGACCCTCGGCTTGTCAACTATTCCAATTATAAACCAAACAAGTTGATCGATAATTAAAGTAGTCAACAACACCGAACTCCTCTAAGATGTTAGTCGAGAAACTACCTAAGCACGTATTAAGGTGTTATAATCAATGTCTATAAATTCGACCGTTTTTCTTTATAATATTACCCCCAAATTTATAAACGTTTTGTATCTTTATCAAACATCATATAGTACTGCGCAAAGCAATACTCTTGTGCGCAGTACTAAATGACGTTTGTTAAAGATATACAACGTCTATAAATTTGGGGGTTAGTATAGTAGTAAAGATAGCGACATAGATTAGAGGAATATAATATACCTTTCAATTCCATGCCTCCACTTTCTGCCTGATATATAGATAGTACTTGGTATTTTGAATGTCTAATGTCATCGGTTCCATGGTGTAACGGTTAGCACTCTGGACTCTGAATCCAGCGATCCGAGTTCAAATCTCGGTGGAACCTGACTTTTTGTATATCAAAAACTTTTAGCCGAAAGCTTTAGAGAATTGTGCGTAGAATGATCTCTATATTTATGTAAAACAAAGTTGTGCTAGTTACACCATTTATAATTCAATTGCCAATTTCTATGATCTTTGCCTTTTGAATTCGTCTCCAATCCGAATAGCAGAATAACTATTGAAAAAATGAAAAAAAAAAACAAGATTTTCTCAAACATCTGAAGTTGTTCGAAGTTCGTCGGGACAGCTAGTAAAAAAAATAAGTGCTGTTCGTTGGTAAATACATCACTTGAGACGTCTGGACCGAATTAGCATTTTTATTCAATGTTTGTAATAATAGTTCTAATTAGGTTTTTAGGTAAGTAAATTTGGACAGACCTCAGTCGGGCGGGTTAGCTAGTTAAAAATAAATAATTGTAAATTTAAAAATATCTGCAAAACATGGGATCTATTTTCATAACCTAGATTAAATATAGGTCACAAGACTCCTCGAAGATAGTTCTCTTTGGTGGTGGAAACAAAAAGACAGGTTCCACCGAGATTTGAACTCGGATCGCTGGATTCAGAGTCCAGAGTGCTAACCGTTACACCATGGAACCGTTAGCTAATATCGGATAAACTGTGACCCCTTTCGAACATACAGAATGATTAAGTGCGCGTACATTATGAGGTCATAAATACAAATAGATATTTTTTACAGCGACATGATTTTTGTTAATTATTTTGTAATAGTTTGTTGATTATTGTCATTTTATTGAAGCAAAAAAGTACCTACCGATCGCTTTTTCGAATTCAAATATTTATATAAGCATAATATACCATGATATAAGAACATGCTACGCCATAAGAGCTAGCACGCAGATCAAGACAAAACCAATGTCACGGATAATCTGGCACCAAGGCGCTCTCTCCATTCCGCTAATCATACGTGAGAAAGAGACAAAATTGATTTATCTCACATTTTGTCTTGTCACAGCGGGCTGTGCTATTAGTGCAGGTATTCTCTTCCGCATTCCGCTAGGTCTCGTGATTGGCCCAAGCCTACGTCATCAGCCATCATCGACCAATGAGTGGTATTAGTTCTATTGAAGATGTCAATTAATGGCAGCACTGATTGTGAAGGTCTTGATCTTGGATCTTGGGTCAGCGTTGAAAGAATACTTGGCCTAGCATATTATTATACCAAGTCTGGTACCTGTACGGGCGTGCAGCATGTGTACACGCAGTTCTGATGCACGACATGCAGGTTCCGCATCAGCTGCGCGGGCCCGTACGCCCAGCCCGTCTTCCAGCCGGTCACCGAGAACGTCTTGCCCGCTGACCCTATGGTGATGGTGCGATCCCACATGCCGGGGAGGGTGGCTGGAAATATATTGTATGTGTCATTGGAAAATTCTCACAAATGTTCCTCGTAGCATAAGGTAAAGTTTGCATAAGCCAGAAGCATTGTTTAAAAATAATACGTATACTAGACACTGGCAAAATACCTAAGATGGTGACGCCCTGCTAATGTTTTTCTCTGTTAATGCAGAACGAAAATTATTTGATCAATCCCAAATGAATAAATATCCTTAAAAATCGTCGAATTTAATAAAAAAATGTATGCTGGGACACATGTAGAAGTGAACCTTCAACGGACAAGTGGAAAAACGAATCGCAACGGACAAGTGGAAATACAAATGGCAACGGACAAGTGAAAAAACGAATCGCAACGGACAAGTGGAAATACAAATGGCAACGGACAAGTGGAAAAACGAATCGCAACGGACAAGTGGGAAAACGAATACTTAATAAAAGTCTATAAAAAAATTTCACTTCAAAAAAGTAATCAATCTATTTTAATTCGTTCGTGTGAAAACACCAGCACCTGCAGGGAAAATTATGAGTATGACAGTGACAGCAAGATTTCCGATGACGTCACGAGTACTCACCGATCCTCACGTGTTTGTTCGGCTCGTACACCATCCACTCGTACACCTCGTCAGAGACGCAGAGCACATTGTGCCGCGCGCACAGGTCGGCGATGACCTGCAGCTCGGCGCGCGAGAACACCTTGCCGAGCGGGTTGTGCGGCGTGTTCACGATCAGCATCTTGGTGCGCGCGCTGAACAGAGACGACAACTCCTTCTCGTCCAGCACCCAGTCCGCTGACGTCATCGTCTCACCGGTCGCCTTCTGCATATAGTAACACTAGGAGTTGGTATGCCCATGGGTGTACGCAGAGAGACGCAGGGGAGGCCGACCTATCATTGACATAGGCATATTCGAGGCTATTTCCCTATGTGCTGAAAAGCCCTATTGGCAATGGCCACAGTGTGAACTGTTCTTATGTGCAATACAATTTCTCCTATTCGCGGATGCAGGGGGGGAGGCAATTGTCCTTTAACTCTACTTTATTATGACTGATTTCAATAAAGTTTTTGTCTGAAAGATAAGTAAATTCATATAAAAAATACCCTTCAACGAAATGATCCGCGCCTGATTTCTCCGGGCGCGGAAATAACATCAGGGGACGAGACTAAATAAAAAAATCTTATGTGACAGATAGAAAATACAAACGTTGCGGTAACCGATGGGGCCATAACTTTTAGTTGGAATTAGAATAGTAGATAAGGTGTACGAACAAATAGAAAAGCAAACATAGAAGTATAGTTTTTCTGAAAAATGCTATAATGTACTGTATTTTGAATTGATAAAGCTTGTTTTAAATTGGACGTCTGTGGCTACTCACCGGCTTTAGAGCAATAAACTTGGGTATACCGCCCGCGCATTTGATCATGAAGTCATAGCAGTCGAAGAACGGCTCGATCACGATGACCTCGTCTCCGTCGTCGACGTGACCTGTAATTGCGGATGTCTGCCTTAGTGTCGGGACTTGCTGGGACTCCCTACTTGTGTTGCCAGTAGCAAGAGTACTTGAATACCCGCCAAAATACTTCTAGATGACTTGAATTTTCCGATCTAAATTGCTTAAGAGTTACATGACCTATCCTGACGGTGTCCTTATGGTTGGACAATTATGTGGAAGCATTTAAATATATGATAGACACTGAAGTCAATGCTTAAGACCGAATAAATAAGTGCCAAATTGAGGATCTCTCGATTCACAACCTTATTTACAAGTTAGGACATGTATTATAATGTACTCTGAACATAATGAATGGTTGAGTCAGTTGGATACTCGTATATAATTTTGATTCGATTATTAAATCGTTGGGTAGGTATATAAAAATAAATATTGCTGGACAGACTCCAACTGTATGGTCCCAAACTAAGGAACCCACTTATTGTGGGCACTGTACTATGGACTGGGGCCGTACATAACACTAGAATAATGGAAAAAATATTTAGACTTTTTCGGGTTTTCCTTGATGTTGCTTACCTAGAATAGTGCTGTATAAAGCTTCATAAGCGCCAAACGTCACGAGGATCTCATTGAACGGATCGATTTCTCTGCCAATCAATGGAGAGTACACTTTTGATAAGCTTTGCACTAGCCTGGGGTGTCCCTGGAAAGGAAATTTGCATTATATTGAGTTTAAAAATATCAATGGTGAAATTAATCATACTTAGAATTATAGTTACATTATCATATAAATATGTTGAACTAGATCTATATCATAGTAATATTCCACTTATATACGAATAGGGAAAGTGTGGACGAGGAAGACCAAGAATAAGCTACATGAGTCAGATAAAAGAAAGGATCGGTGTCATGTCCTATAGGGAGGTGAAAGAAGCTGATCTAGATGGAGACAGATGGAAAGAGCTTCATCAGCTACACCGACAAGGGTCTAACCCTTAAATTAGAAGAAGAATACGAATTCAAGGAATCACAAATAATTTGTTGCAACAATTCTTATCACAATTGTAAATTTAAGTTTAATTTAAACAGCACAGTAAACTCTTATCTTGTTATAACACATTACAAGTGTTTATAATATAATAATAAAACATCTTAACTTCCACTGATACAAATAATGCCAACAAGGTCATACATCCTACACTATGTACTGTGATCATATAGCATCTCTTAACTCCCAAAATACGAAAGTGCGATCTCATTGAGAACATTAAAATAGTAGTTAGAATAACACATACCATGCATACATTTCGTAACAGATAATCCTAGTAACAATTTGCACAACTAAGAAACAGTTAGGATTGGCTGGTCATGCTCCCATCACTAAACTTAAAAGCCAAGTATAATATAATATTGCCAGACAAACGCAACAACTATACGGTCCCACACTAAGCAATGCTTGTATTCTGGGTACCAATGCTTGTATTCTGGGTACCATACAATGGACTGGGAGCGAACCCAGTATATAATACTTATATGTACATTAAACATCCATGACTCATATACAAACATTCATGCTCATCGCACAACTGAGTTAATCAGCTTGTCAAATTATCAAACATTATTATTATCCAGGAATTTCGGATTTCATATCTGAATCCCATTACCAATAATGATTACCTTGCTATATGGTGAAAACTAAATTTGTGAGATAAACTGAACATCTTTTGAATGTCATGGGAAGTTTGCCAACTTGTATGAGGCCAGCATGGTTGACTGTAGCCCAAATTACCACCCTGCATTACATTATAATAACATTGCCTACCCCTTTAAGAATTACATGGTTTCCATTCTATAGTGTCTTAATACTGGAATTGTTTTTGGTAATACTCACAAATCCTCTAGTATACTGGTTGAGGAGTGGATCATTCCCCACTGTGATCTCTGCCAGTGCTTTTGTGACATGTTTAGGTGCATGGTAGTCAGGGAAACCCTGGCCAAGATTTACTGCTGGTTTGTATTCCGCAGCTAATTGGATATATTCCACCCTGGAACGATAATTAAATTTGGTAAACATAGGGGTATTTTTATTAGTTAAGTACTGAGCAAGTAATTATATTAATACTGAGTTCATACATACTTATTCTTAAGCCTGTGTCACATAGGGGTAGGTAGGCAGACATCACTGATTGTGATATGCTATAATCTCTTGCTATGGCTTCTTTTGCATCATTTGACATTCAATCATAGAACTTATATAATTAATCAGCATTTCAAAAATGTAAGTAGGTAGTTTTTATAGACTAATTTCCTAAGTATGCTATAAAACAAAACTAGTTTGAAATAACGAGAATGACCTTTCGTGCTATAGGCAATGATATGCTTTAGATCAATGGCGATAGGACCGAAAAAAATACCAGTGACTTATCCATAGATTTAAAAAGTATTAAGTGAGTAAATTTAGTATTACATGCGTCGATGGACTTACCACACACTTTTTTCGCCGGTTCCGTACTTTGCAGGTAATTTAAACTTGTCTGCCATCGAACTGGATAAACAACACGGGTTTATGATTATTTGCACTGAATTTACGTGTTTTGCGCTCCCGTGTCCTCGCTGTACTGCGCTACACAATGTCTGTCCCCACCTAAACATCGCAAACAGTTTGTTATAATTATAAAAACAACGATTTTAATCTCGACTGTAAACTTAACCTAGTTGTTATGACAGCAGTATATTACGTAGCTACGTCACGAAAATTATACTTGTAAATACGTAATACTTACAGCTGTATTAATTTAAAACTGGTTTCCGCCAGAATCTAATCACTTATCAGTAGTTTATAAATAAACAAACGTTGTACAATGTTTAGTGGTATTTTAATATGCTTCTAAATTATAATGCAACTTTTCGTGCCGCATTCACAGATGATTGTGTTTGTGAGTTGAAACCTATTTGATTTTGCCGCATTATGTTTACAACTTTGATTTGAAAGCTGTCATTTGTCAACGTTGTCAAAAAAATCCGTCAACTAAATTATGATGTAACAAACCGCATCGAAAAGTGAAAATAACATTTTGTTTTGTTCAAGAATATTCGTAAAAAATTTTCTCTTCATATTTATTTACACAAATTGTATTAAATTAATGGGTATAATAATATTAATTAAATTTGTGATTTATTTAAATGACAATTCATTAATTAAAAAGCAGAACCCTGACTGATTCGTCATGAAACTACGAGCCCTACAAACGTATGCAGCACGCGTTGTCTGGCGCTTTTAACTAACGGTTTATTTCTGGCAGGAAACTTTATTTATAGTTTCAAATAACTTTCCACACCTAATAAGTAGGTACCTAACTACGCAAAATCTATCTAGGCTATAGTTAGGTTCTATTACAAGGTAAATTGGAATAGTAGGGTCGTTGCGCTGGTTTACGAAGTACTACAAGTTAGTCTGTGGCTAAATTACCCGTACGTAAACCTAGTTTTTGTTTATACCCACCTACTTAAATCTAACATCAACCCTCCCGTAATCGACGAAAAAGATAAATAGGTAGCGGTATCGATTCCTGCGATCAATTCAATTGAATTCGCTTTTCATTTACGTGACGTTCAGAAATATAACGTAAGGTAATGCATGCGCCGCTTTGCGACACAATGGGCCATGAGCTTTGAGTTTCCGTTCTGTTGAGCGAATAAAGCTTTTATATAGTCACACATCTCATGCTTTGAAATAGCGGTGGAGTATAAATATATAAATTAATAGATACCTACTTCATAATATCGCCAGAGGAAAATACTTTCTCACCAACGGTAAGTACGGTTCCAAGAAGTACGGTACCTACCTACTTGGAGGCATCGATTGTATTATGGATGTATCTACCGAAAAATGGACTGGGGGCAATCCAAGTAGGTTAGTAAAATATGGGTTAGCTAGGTATCTTATATAAGCTTAGCTGCTAATAAAAAGCTAGGTAAATTCACGGGTTGACCACGGAGATATATACCTGAGTTATTTTTTTATATGGAACACTGATTTTGCAACAACGAAACGCACACCCTAAAGTAAGTCTAAAGTCTATTTTCATAAGTACGTACCTATTTGCCTGTCTGTACTTATACAGACAGGCATGTGTGTGACTAAGTACTCATATAGTTTATGTTCTCCCTGTGTGAGTACAAAGTATAAGTAACTGCTTGTTGGAAAAGAACCGCTACCCGGTGAGCACCTAATTAATTAAATACTCATGTTAATGTTTCTTCCGTTACATATCTACCTATCTAATTATTATTTTCCACATGTATTGATATATTATATGAAAGCGGTACAAAAAGTTTTTTGATTTTGATTAATCGAACCCGCGGAAACACAAAAGCATCGTGACCTACTAAAGCCGTTATTACAAACGCCATTCCATTATGAGTCCTTTTTTTTCAGGGGTAATATTTAATATCTAAAAATGTTGCCAGACGAACGCACCAACTGCGCCTCAAGTCTGCTAACACAATCGATTCATAATCGAACAGCAACCGCATAGTTACTGTCACTCTTGACTGATATCTCATACCATATCTGGTAATTATATGGTCATTATAACACACTTTTCCGAGGAAAAAGTGCGTTATAATATTATATTTATACGCTTTATAATCCTATATAACTTTCTATAATTTTGAGGGTTAGTATTTAGTTAGATAAGTACCTATTTCCTCTAGCAGGGAAACTGTAAGGCTTAACTAACCTTGCTAGGTACTTTTTCTTTGGGATGAATCCTTCTTTTCTTAACCACACTGTATTTAATACTGGCTTGCGACACTGCTTTCATTTTGAATGTGTTGTTATCGTCACTACCCCACATTTTGGTCCTATCCCCACCACTCCCAATGGGGTCACGTAATAACTGTTATAACAATACAGGTTGAAAACGAATATGGATTCCGTTTTAAAAATACCTTGATGAATGCAGTTCTAAATGTATGGACGACTAAGGCAAATCTTTGATAGGTAGTGTTGAGGCGTAATGAACATAAATAATTAATAAAATATGTGTTAAAACTATTTCTTAAAAGATTATTAAATATTAACATAACACAAAATTATTTCATGTTTTTTGCGTTCCCGACGTTTCGGCTGCTTTACAGCAACCATCAATCAAACAGTAAATCTGTATGCACTTGCCTACCTGTGGTGTCTACACGTTGTCTAAAGAAAAACAAACATAGAAAATTGACACTGTTCAAAGTTTAAAATGAAATTGAAAAATGCTAGGTGTTCGAATTTCACGTTCGCAAACATGCGGAGGTGCCCCGTCATACGGCGACAGTCGACAGGCCAGGCACGTATTCGATTTGGCTATATTTTTAAAATATCTACTATGATTTTACGGTCGATAAAATATCACAGAACAATAGGTAATTAGACTAGACTAGCTGTAATGCTAGCTATCATTAGCCCTAGCATTTGTACCTAGCAATCATTATTAGACTGCTATGTGGATATTTATAACTTAGCATAGAGTAGTCGTATCCTACATTATGATAATATCAATCAAATCTGTGCAGGTAGGTATTTATTTCGATCTTACATCTTCAATGTACCTCAAAATACCTACCTTTTGATTCTTAATTAACTAATAGCTCTTACGGAGTAATTAAGATATACTCTTGCTTGATAAAGGTTCGTGGTCAAACTTATTAAGGTGTGTAGATACTTAAATAAAATATGAATTTGGTTACCTATTTGGTTTTGGGGTCGAGTCACCTTCGTCCGTAGGAGAATTAAGTACCCTCGAGATACCCTACACGTGACCCTGGGTGGTGCCCACCAGGTGACAACTCTACTGGTGGTAGGCTTCGACCGTGGTTAGTCACCACCCACTGAACAAAGCCATGTCGCCAAGCGGCCTAGCCGTGTTTCGGCATGATGTTCGGTGTTGCCATTCATGGATGGCGGGTCAGATCAGTTGCACTGCATGTGCCTAGTGAATGTAGCGTCTCGATCTACTGCCGCCTTCCTACCTAGGCAAGTATGCTCCATCGTAGATCTCATCGTCACTTACCATCAGGTGAGATCGAGATCAAATACTTGCCTATAATGGATAAAAAAAAAAAAAAATACCTACCTACCTGATGTAAAAGCTCTCATATTGCCGCCCATAACTAATACCGTAATAAACAACGAAACCTTTTTAGATTAAATTTTGTGAATTCGGGCCTCTAAATACCCAATAAGTGACACGAAAAGATGCAAGACGGTAAACAGGATTAAAAAAGAACACGATACCCCATTTAACTTCAACAATCTTCTGCTGTTATCTGCTTAAAAAAAAGAATTAGATGGAAACCTTTCTATGATAGGTATCAACATACAACTGAACGAAAATTGCTATGAATATTTTTCATAGCAATTTTCGTTCAGTTGAAAGTTGAAACAAAATAAATGTACTAAGTATTTTTTTAGGAGAATGCATAAGGGCCAGTTATTAAAGTCATTGTACCACGAAAGTGTTAAAATTATAAAGTTATCGCTTCAACCACCCGAGGTTTCGTTAATTAATTTTAGAGTTCGGTGTGTTTATTATGGAACGTGCCACTCATTAATATTGTTACGTGCGGGGGTAATTAAATGCCGATTACGTGAAAATTACTTTAATCGCTCTCCACACAGAAGGCAAAAATAGTACACACCAGTACACTAATTAGTTAACACTCAAACAACAATACACCAAGTCACTTTGAATCACAGTAGTCCACAGTATTCGCTAGAGTCGCCGGTATAATCTTCTTAGTTCGCTTCCGAGAGATGTGTTCACTATCGCTTTCAAATAGAAACTGTCTCGTCGCTGGTCCTGCACACTATTTATAATCCGAAAATAGCGAGGGTGGATCTTTCCAGAAAGGTGTCGATAAAAACCCACTAAACAGAAATGTTCCATAAGGAAAATGAACCTTATGTACACGGTAATAAGGAGGCGCTAGAATGTTCTAGTGTACGTAGCTGTATTCGTCTAATCGGTATTATTCCGAGAACTCGCAGTTCCAGGAATTGCATTGTCCTCGCCTTTTGTTTACTAATAATAATTTTAATAAAAATAATATGAGGTATATTCCGGAAGCCGGTTGCAACATTGTTGACGATTCTAGATCTTTCTTCACAGATCGATAGGGGACCTTGGACCCAACAATGCGTTTTTGTTTCTAGAAGCTTCGATGACTATTTCTCGAGTTATCGATACCTCTTTTATACGCATCGTAACATTACCCCCCTCTTAGTCATGCTCGTCCCGAGCATTATTCGAGCCATGATATCGCGCTAACCGGTCCACATGGACTACCTTTGGTTTTCCTCTAAGTCCCTTCTTGATGCGGAAGGTAACATCATTGATCCTTGTAATGACGGTGTACGGTCCTTCCCAGCGAGCTTGAAGTTTCGGAGACTTTCCCTTTTTGCGAAGCGGATTATGAAGCCACACTAGTGTTCCTTCCTCAAACCCGTTGGTGTTCGAATTCCGATCGTACCGGGTCTTCATCCTTGTACTAGTCTTAAGATTATTCTCCCGTACTCTTCTGTGTACTTCATCCAGCTGGTTTTGAAGTTCACTCACATAGTCTGTAACAGGCTTAGGACTATCGGGTGGCGTGCCTGTTATCGCATCGACTGGGAGCCTTATTTCTCGACCGAAATTTACCTTGGCCGGAGTATGTCCCGTACTATCATGCACCGCAGATCGATAGGACATCAGAAACAGCGGAATGTATTGGTCCCAATCTCTCTGATGATCGTCCACGACTTTAGCCAAGTAGTTCTCTAAGGTCTGGTTGAACCTCTCGACCATTCCGTCTGACTGCGGATGCACTGGAGTCGTACGGGTCTTATTGATTCCCAGCAGTTTGCACATTTCCTGAAATAAGGCAGACTCAAAATTCCGCCCTTGGTCTGAGTGAAGTTCCATGGGTACGCCATATCGACAGACCACTTCCTGGACCAGTTTCTTCGCCACAGTTATAGCTTCTTGATTGGGTGTCGCAAAGACTTCGGGCCACTTAGTGAAGTAATCTTGCACTACTATGATGTATTTGTTCCCATCATCCGTCATTGGAAAAGGTCCAGCAACATCAATGGCGATGCGCTCCCATGGCGCTCCAACATTGTACGACTTTAATTTTCCCCTGCTTCTGGTCTGCGGGCCTTTCACTGAAGCACAAGCAGTGCACTTACGGCACCAATCCTCGACATCTTCCCGACAACGGACCCAGTAGAACCGTTGTCGCACTTTAACCAGGGTCTTCTTGACTCCAAGATGCCCACCAGAAACACCGTCGTGAATGTGCTGCAAAAGAGGGGCCACCTTACTCCGAGGTACTACGACTTGCATGGTTACTTCTTTCCCGTCGTTGGACTCCCATTTTCTACATAGTACACTGTCTTCCAGAGTCAAGCTGTCCCACTGAGCCCAATAGCTTTTGGTGGTCGAACTATGAGCAGACACATCACTCCATTGGGGTTTGTTCCCAAGTCGTTTCCAGTCCAGTATAGGTCGAAGGTCATCGTCCTCTTCTTGGGCCTTCTTCATATTAGTTCCAGTCCATTCGTCATCAAGTCCGTGTGTCCTGATGACTTTAACCTCTTCTCGTACTTCATTCTTCTGACAGTGCTTGCAGTCTTCGGCACACGGTCTTCGTGACAAAGCATCGGCGTTGCTATGTCCTTTTCCACTTCGGTGTTCTATTACAAAATGAAATTCCTGTAGTTGCTCGAGCCATCTAGCTACTTGACCTTCTGGGTTCTTGAATTGTAACAACCATTTTAACGCAGCATGATCCGTTCTTATAGTAAACTCCCTTCCTATAAGATACTTCTGAAAATGTTGTAAGGTCTTCACCACAGCAAGTAGTTCACGCCGAGTAACACAATAATTTCTTTCTGGCTTGGAAAGTGACTTACTGAAATATGCTATAACGACTTGACGATCTCCCTGTATCTGAGATAAAACACCACCAATTCCTGTGTTACTGGCGTCTGTGTCCACGATGAATCTTCCTTCTCTATTTGGGTAACCCAAAATAGGAGCTTCACATAACCGTTGCTTGAGCTCACTGAAGGCTTCCTCACAAGTCGGGTCCCAGATAAAATCGCGTTTCTCTTCTGTAAGTCGATGCAACGGTTTTGCAATGTCCGAGAAACTCTTAATGAATCGTCTGTAATATGCGCATAATCCCAGAAAGGCGCGCACTTCTGTTTTGTTTCTTGGAACAGGCCAATCTTGAACAGCTTTTATTTTCTCAGGGTCGGTTTGGACTCCTTCCGTTGAGATGACGTGTCCAAGGTAACTGACTTCCTTTTCAAACAGAGCGCACTTCTTTGGACTAAGTTTAAGATTAGCCTCACGGATCCGGGTGAACACTCGTTCTAGATTCTTCAGGTTCTCCTTGAAGCTACGACCCATAACAATTACGTCATCAAGGTAGACCAGGCATACGTCTCCGAGTAAACCCACCATCACTCTCTCCATAAGGCGCTCAAATGTGGCTGGAGCATTACATAACCCAAAAGGCATAACATTAAACTGCCACAATCCGTTTCCAATTCCAGTGCTGAAGGCTGTCTTCTCTTTGTCTTCTGGGCTTAGTTCAACCTGCCAATAGCCACTCTTTAAGTCGATTGTTGAAAACCATTTCATACCACTGAGCATGTCCAGTGTGTCGTCAATCCGAGGTAAGGGATAGCTGTCTTTCTTTGTGACGTTATTCAACATCCGGTAATCCACACAAAACCTTGTACTGCCATCCTTCTTCTTCACCAGCACCACAGGTGATGACCATGGACTCGTAGAAGGTTCAATTATTCCGTTATCAGCCATATCCTTAATCATATCTGTCACCTCCTTTTCTCTTGCCCATGGAATGCGTCGTGGTCTTTGTTTTATGGGCCTGGCGTCGCCTGTGTCGATCCGATGTTTTACGAGCCCCGTCCTTCCACAGTCATTTCCAGTAGCAAAGATGTCGTTGAATTTCAGCAAGAGCTCTTTGGCTTGCTGCAGTTCTGTTGCCGATAAATTCTCCTTAGAAGATTCCAGTAGTTGCTGGATGTGATCCTCCTTCACGTGCGTACCACTCTGTTTAGCAGTATCACTATTCAATCGTCTCAGGTACTTTACTTCCTCACATCTTCCAACCACACTATTCTTCTTCAGGTGAACTTCTTTATTACCAAGGTTAAGGATTCTCACCTTAGTAATTCCGTTCGACATTAGTAAAGTCCGTGCTGTAATTAAATGTGGATAATTTCCAGCGTCTTCAACGATGAGACATCTTCTTTGCTTGATATTACGAGGAAATTTTACTATTACCAAGTTTTCTGATCTCGGCGCCAGTGTAGTGTCCTTCAGGCAATAAATATTGCACGGGCGTGATCCTTGCAAACAAACTTCTTGGTCAGGAAACCTTAACACTCCTTTAGCAACATCCAAAACACACTGCTGATTCTTCAAGAAATCCAGTCCCAAAATACAATCGTCGGTAATATTAGCAATCAGCACTGCCTGTAGATACACTCGGTCACCAATTCTAAACTTTACGTCTGTTTCGCCGAGGACGGAAACTGGCTGGCCGGTGGCTGTCTGAAGATGACATTTTGGAGATCGTCTATTCCACATTATGGTACGTCTCAGAAGCTCTGGTCTAACAATGGTACGCGATGCTCCGGTGTCCACTGTTAAACTACAAGATTTATTATCCACGGTGCCCTCGAGGATCAGACTATTCCCATTAAAAACTTGAGTTATGGTTACTGTAGGGGCTTTCTGTTGACCAGCCAGCGCCCGCCCCGCGGCCCTGGCGACCTTTAGTTTAACGGACTATCTTGATCGTCCTGGGTCTCGGAGTCCTTGACCCTTCTCTTTTTCTTAGGGCATTCGAGCCGAATGTGCCCTTTTTCTCCACACTCATAGCACGTGGGGACAAACCGAGACTTTTTCTCTTCTGGAATCATCGCTCTAACTTTGTGTAGTCTCGTGTCTTGTTGCACAGCTTCCACCTCAAGAGCATGAGCAAGTGCGTTCTTCAAGGACTGGTGATGTCCCAGTTTCACAGCCCCTCGAACCTCTGAGTTTCTTATGCCATCGACAAATGCCTGCAGCAGGGTCACTTCAATTACTTCTGGTGCCGATGAGTAAGCTCGACGAACCAGCCTTTCAATTTCCTGGGCCCACTGCTGGAGGCTTTCACCAGCCTTCTGTGATCGCTCACGGAGTTGCACTCGGTAGACATGTTCGAGGTGCTTATCACTGTAGCGCGTGTCTAACGCTTCCATTAGTGTCTCCAGCGTTCTTCTTTCAGGCGGCAGGTTTTCCAGAATTGTTAAGGCATCCCCACGTAGTGCAAGCGTAAGAGCCATAAAAGATTGCTCGTCGTTCCAGCCATTACCTCTTGCAAGTACCTCAAACTGGTACCTGAACGCCGACCACGACGAAGTCCCATCGAAGCGTGGTAGGTCAAGTTTTGCAGGAGATGGCGAAGCTACTGCAATAGGTCCATTTATTCTCAGTTTTATGACCTCTTTATTAAGTTCCTGCACGCGGTCTTCCAAAGTCTCATTCTTCAGAGTTACCTCCTTATTTAGGGCTTTCAAGCGGTCTTCGAGGTTCCCTGTCTTCATGGTAACTTCTTTGTCAAGCACTTGTACGCGTTCCTTTAAGGTATTAACTTCTTCTCCAAGAACTGTGATACCTACGCTGATTTTATCTAGGACAGCTTCCTGGCTGGCCTGCACCACTTCCTTAATCTCCCGCTGCGTAGCCTCTTGATTAGCCTGCATCATTGCTTTGATCTCCTGCCGACTCGCTTCTTGGTTAGCCTGGAGCATTTTCTGATTGGCCTCTTGACTAGCCTGGATCATTTTCTGATTGGCCTCTTGATTGGCCTGCATCATTTTCTGCATAGAAGCCAGCAGAGCTGACATGTTTGCGTCCGGTGAGTTAACTCCTGATGCTGTCGCTGTTCCAGCTGGAACCTCAGCATCAGCCCGAGGCTCCTCCTCTTCACGGCTACGTTGACGTGCAGCATCCATCTCCACTTGCCGTCTGGTTCGTGGGGTACGTCCTTCGTCTTCACGTGGTAGTAACGGCATTCCGCTTCTGACACCAATTGTTACGTGCGGGGGTAATTAAATGCCGATTACGTGAAAATTACTTTAATCGCTCTCCACACAGAAGGCAAAAATAGTACACACCAGTACACTAATTAGTTAACACTCAAACAACAATACACCAAGTCACTTTGAATCACAGTAGTCCACAGTATTCGCTAGAGTCGCCGGTATAATCTTCTTAGTTCGCTTCCGAGAGATGTGTTCACTATCGCTTTCAAATAGAAACTGTCTCGTCGCTGGTCCTGCACACTATTTATAATCCGAAAATAGCGAGGGTGGATCTTTCCAGAAAGGTGTCGATAAAAACCCACTAAACAGAAATGTTCCATAAGGAAAATGAACCTTATGTACACGGTAATAAGGAGGCGCTAGAATGTTCTAGTGTACGTAGCTGTATTCGTCTAATCGGTATTATTCCGAGAACTCGCAGTTCCAGGAATTGCATTGTCCTCGCCTTTTGTTTACTAATAATAATTTTAATAAAAATAATATGAGGTATATTCCGGAAGCCGGTTGCAACATTGTTGACGATTCTAGATCTTTCTTCACAGATCGATAGGGGACCTTGGACCCAACAATGCGTTTTTGTTTCTAGAAGCTTCGATGACTATTTCTCGAGTTATCGATACCTCTTTTATACGCATCGTAACAATATTAATAGGTGCAGGGTCTGGTATTCATTCATATAACATTCCGACACATAAATGCCAACGGATTATAAATTCTAATCGTAGTATCAGCCTAGCCTGTATAAGTGGAGATATGAATTTCAGTAGATTGCTTCAATTGCCAAAGAAAATGAAATGTGATGGGTCTGATTGGCTTCTGATAGGCTGAGTGATGACGAGATACAGTTTTAACTAACCCTCGGAAACCCACCCATTTCCCGGGATAGAAGTACCCCATCATATAGTACTTATATAAAATGAGGAATAAAACATTTCTCTTGACACTGGCACAAATGGCACTACTTTGTAGCCGATTACCAACATATAAAAAGAAGACGAAGTAGGTATATAAATGATTTCCTCGCTTCTTATTTACAAATCAAAAGCCAATTTTATACTTAGTTTTTTCACCTGCTGCCTGCTAAAGTCTGATTAGCCATTCTTACATTGTTCTCACATACCTATAACAATGTACTGCTCAAAAATTAAAAAGATCTTTTTTTAAAAAAGAGCAACCATGTTGAGCAACCCGTTCTTCTCCATAGGAACGGCATTCCGAACGGGTGGTGAAGTAGTAGCATAGTATTTTGTATCTTTTGACGATTCATAAGTACTGTACTTAATGGTCTACGTGAATAAAAAATATTCTGATTCTGATATGAAGAATTACGTTAAATTGCCCAATAAAGGATCTCTTGGGCCCAAAAACACTGGCCGAAAAAATTGACAATCAATAAGACCCTATTAGATCAAGGCATGCATGATCCCAGGGGCCCTAATAATGGATGCTCCGAATTTTCCTTCGTTATTGACGCAATTTGGTTCGCTTCACCGATGGGTCCATTACCGCGATCCCTCAAGGGGCTTAGAGTCGTTGGTGATTGTGAAATCAAATTACTTTAGTAAAAGTGCGTATAGGAACCTAAACCTTAGTAGCCTGTGACACGATTTTATCAGATTTCAACATGGAAAGCTCTTATTTCTCTATTACTATAATATCGCCAGATGAATACACCAACTATATGGTCCCACACTAAGCAACGCTTGTATTATGGGTACCGTACAATATATATTAAACATCCATGACTCGTGTGGACGATAATATACATCAAACTACATCAAACAAAATTTCTAAATACGGTAAACTATAAAGTATATGGTTAGCTTACGAATAATCTCGCACTTGACGTACTGGTAACGTTGAATTCTTCTTAATGTCATCTCAGACAGTTCTGTAAAGGGCGTAGAAGCGCTATTTGAAAAAGTGACTGGGGTAAACCAATGACTTGCTTTTCTATTGAATCTACCTACATCCACTTTCAAGGACTTTCGAATATAGAACGAGACATCAGTAGTGAATACTAATGTCTCGTTCTATATTCGAAAGTCCTCGTAGACTTCTGATGTAGGTAGTGTTTAGCACACGTGATAACGATTCGGTAGAGGTTTCTCGTGCTTATTAACACGGATGCAGCCACGAGGAAAGCGTGTTGAATATATAAGTTCCTACACATACAATTTCTCATGCGCAACGTCTCGTCAACGTCAACGTCAACGAATTTCTGTTTGAGGCAATAATATGAGGTATTTAGCACTTAGGGCTGGCGCACTTCGCATATTAGGTGCGAGGCTTCAAGTCATATTATGTCATTGAATGGATAAGAGCCGTGTAGTGTAGGTTAACATAATTTTAGTCACGCAGCGCTGTGTGAACTGTATTGCACTCTATTATGTTGTTGCAAGAGTAATTATTTACTAAACGTTAATAGTATAAATGATAGGAGCGATTGGCCACAAGCCCGCTGAGTTTCTTGCCGGATCTTCTCAGTTGAGGTCGCGTTCCGATCCGGTTGTAGAGTTAAGGAAAAAAATGTAATGACAATTTATAAGTGCCCCCGTAGGCCTATACGAAATAAACGATTTGACTTTGATTCTCACGAGTCTAGCTCGGGTTGATAGAGCTAGATAATGTCAGATGACCGCTCTGAGTCGAGGCAGTGAAGGATCGTCCTCGGGAGAGACTGGTTATCGCGGAGCTACTTATTCAATAGTATCTCTAAGCCTTTTTGTTATTTTATTATTCTATGGCACAGTGGAACCCTGTGCCTCGAATTACTCAGATTACTAATTGGCGCAAAAGGATTGATTTACAAAACGGGATACTTTTGTGTGGAATAGGCAGGCAGCCTTGTATAGTCTCCTTATGTCCCGAATATGAAACTTAAATGGGTCGTTAAGCATGAAATAACACAAAAGTAAATTATGAAAAATATTTTTATTGACTATTATTAAGAACAATATGAACTTACACGTATAAATATTGACTAAGTAACTATACTTAGAACCTAACAGCGCGTTGCCGAGATGGATAATTGCGGTATCAATTATAACCATTATAAAACCTTACATTTGTTGACATATCGTTTATAATGCTGATATTTTAATTTGGTATCAGATACGTTTTATTATGGAGTCGGTACGTGTTCGTGGTGCCAAGTTGAAGGCTTGGATTAGAAATAAGAGTCGCAGGTTCAAATTAGCGCTCGCATCTTTGAGATTTCTGGACTTTACTTGCTAATCTTATTTTCAACCATGATTGTGAACGAAACCTTAGCGTGAAAGCTAGCATGTCTGAGAGAACCTCAACAGTTTTTAAAAGACGTGCGAAGTCAGTCAACCATAAGGGCGCCAAGGTCATATATCAGAATCCAATGATTCATTAAAGCTATATTGGAGCGTTATAAGACCCTTTATACTAAGTGTAATCTACAATAACTATAGCTAACAATGTAAAATACCACAATGATTCATTTCGACTTAAAATGTTGCCAACATCTCCGAGTATTGAACCTTGGCAGTATTTTTACAATTAACATACTTTACTTAAAGTCTAATTACATGACTAAAATTAAAACAATGAAGTATTAATCACTTCTAATGGGGTTTGAAGGGTACAATATGGTGGGAGAGCTTTCAGAACGAAAGAAGAAGAAATTTGGATTGGAAGGTTCTAGAATGTTCTAGAAGGTTCTGGACTTAGTTCCTAGGTCTGGGGCGGCCTTCTTGGAAGTCTTTGTTTGGTCGCTTTTGCTGTTGACCCTGAAAAAAAACCCAATAAATTAATAATGTATATAATGTCCAAGAAAATGTCCGGTTTACACTAGAACAGTACGCAAGTAACCAAGCAGCCAAATAGCGAGAGTCAGTGGAAACACTGCCAGTGAGACTTCATACGAACTTGCCAAGTGCTCTAAGACATTTGCTTGTTTAATTGCGTACTGTTGTATATTGTACCTTTTAAGCTTATAATATGATTATTTAATTTAGACATAATTATATTTGTGCTCATAGTTTCCTATAGTTTCATGGTCTATGATCACATAATGATCCTATATAAATCATATGCCCTTGCTCCTTCAGCTATGTAAATATTTATAAAGGTCCTGTTACGAATAACCAATTTTCTTATAAAATAATAGACTCCAAAGAGCTTTGAAAATGGTTTCCTGCTATGTTTACCGACCTCTCGGAACCCCCAAATAATCGTAAAATTCAATTCGGCAGTAGATATCGGGACAACCAATCAATCGAGTATGGTTAGCCAGCACTCTTAGCTCACCAAACATTGGGAATCGAATCGGTTGTCCTCAAATCGATTCATTACTCGATTCAATTAAGACCACCTCTCTAGATTGAAGATTAAAGTTCTATGCGTGTTATTTTGGAGATCTATAGTTTGTTGGCAGTTCTTTTACCCGGCTGTAGTCAGTGGCGTATCTAACCTTGGACCACGTGGGCTCTTAGCCCCCGGGGCGCCAAATCTTATAATACACCTTTAGCTGTAGTCATTCCAACAATTAATCTGGTCGGTTCATGCAGTATTTCCACCTAATTATAGAAAGGTCAATCCTGTTTCATTGCCTGTGAGACCAAGGCCGTAGGAAGGTTTGGGATCACCCCTTACGAAATGCCTTAATAAGCCCACTATAATATTTTAGACTCTTTTTCGGATTGTTGTTGTTGCTTATTATCTCTGGTCCAGAGCTCGACCGCCTCCTAAGTGAATTCCTGGATAGGATCTTGTGTGGGACGTCTCTTGTGTGTCTCTCTCGTGTCATCTTGTCCGTCTATCTTTAGATTTGTTTGTAATAATGGTTGATAGAACATACACTACCCGGCGGTAACAGAATAAATAAATAAATACCGCCAGACGCACCAACTGCACGGACCCAAACTAAGCAACGCTTGTATTATGGGTACCGTACAATAGACGAGGTGTGATCCGAGCATATCATTACTTATTTACCTACTTAGATATTAAAATAAATGTGGTTATCACACAAAGTTAGCCTCTACGCGATTCAATCTGGGATTAAGTATTTATATATAACATAACATAGTTAAGTAGTATATTTAGGTACCACTATCCATCTCTAGGCTTTATCTAAGTTGATCTCTCTTACCTGTCTTGAGTCCTGCTCATCATCCTCTTCTGGTGGTGAGGGTGTGGTAGTGGGTATATCGCACTCCTCAGTGGGGGGCACTACACATCTCAGTGATCGTCGGTCGAACACGAGCATGGCTGGGCACCGTTGGAGACGAGGGTACCCACCCTGGCACTGCCAGTATCGGTTGCAGGACTTGCCGAGGGGAACGTTGCCGTTGGGGTCTTCGTTGCAGAGAGCTGGGGGGAAAGAGAGAAAAGATGTGGTAATGACGCGTAAGATTCCAGCAAGGTTATTTTAAATCATTCGGAATCGACATCGGAATGGGATTTGAAACTTTCCGATGTTGATGTCGCTCCCGACGAGCTTTCCGACGGAGACTTTTTGAAAGAACGATATGGTATTTTCATCAAGATACATCGAAGATAATCGAATTCGGAAATTTTAATAGCGATTGCGGTAATCAAGCTTGGAAGTTTTCGATTCCGTGTCCGATATCGATGTTGAATGGCTTAAAATAACCCTGCTGAAGGCATTCCTTACTTCCTTAGAAAAAAAAAATGGATCACACGAAAAAAAATTAAAACCAATGTTGCAGCGCTGCGCCTGATTAAGTTTGATAGCAGCAACCAGCAATGCGTCCCGCGGGCATAGAACGCGCGAGCATGCTGTTTTCAAAGGTTGTGTCTTTGTTAAATACCACGCGAAGGAAGTCACGGGTAACAGCTAGTATGTAAAATAATAATTTAGGTAAGAGGTGGTAAAACGCAGTGATCGCTAAGTTGGTAGTTCCGGCCGATGGATCCCAGCCGACAGGTCGTAAGAGTCATTATTATTCCAGTGTTTTATTATAACATCCTCTTTCATCAGCATCCATAACAATAGCAACTCGTGTGCGCCAATGACCATTCAATCGATTCGGAATCGTAATGAATACGTTATCGATCCCTTCGATGCGATAGGGAGCATTGTTCTATACACTCGCATCGTGATCGAGAATCGTGCGATGTTTATTTTATTAAAAGGTCTCTGGACGTTCAGCTTTATTGTTTGTTTTTTTTTAATAGAAGTCGTGATAGGGTTGCCAACTAACCAAGAATAGTTTTATGGGCATTTATAATATCTACTGTTCAAGAAATATACTATACATTTTTTATTTGGATGAATCGATCTTTATTAACACGTTGACTGCGTTAGGAGGTCTAAAAGAACTCTAACGTGACTTTCAGCTGGTGCGGCGCCGAAAATCGTGTTCTCCACCTCTGTGCGGGAGGTTGTAACTTCTTTATTTCTATGTGTTTGATAGAGACAAATATACATACCTACTTCCTGTTGCGAGTTTGATTCAATAATGTAATAAAAAAAATAGGAGATGAATGAGGTCTCTAACGCACTGAGTTGTAATAATATATATCTGTTGCGTGAAGAGATATTTCGGACCTCCTAAAACACAGGCGTCATAGACGCAAGGAGGGGAGCGCGGGCGGCGCGGGCACCGTTAGCTCGCGCTCAGTGTTGTTCAAATGTCGATAATGTGTACCGGCGCACTCCATGTAAAAAAAATACGCTCTTATATTTTGTCAGCGTGGTAGCAAAAAAAGTCGTTGCACAGGCTGTCACAGTAAATTACGGCTTACATTTAGTAGCACAGATGCATCCAAAACAGCCAAACGAATAAATACACTATGTGTGCAATGCGATCAACAAATGTGTTTACCATGCTTCAATGAGGAACATTTTTCTTAAATATATTTTAGGTCACTATGTTTATTGAAATAAAACTAATTTTATGGATTATCATAATTCATCATTCACGGAAGGACAGTCACCATGGTCAGTCCTCCCGTGACCATGGTTGCTGTAAAACAGCCGAAACGACGGGAACGTAAAAAACAAATAATAAACACGATAAAATCCATAAGATTAGTTTTATTTCAATGTGTAGTATTCACGTAAATACAAGAAATCAATATTACTATGTTTAAATGATTACTTCATAACAAGTTTAGCTATCGATAACTGGGGTTTTATTTTAATCCCATTACTAGTCACAACCCAAACGGATCTATCTTTAGTTGCGATGCGAGATTCAATGGATACCTAATTTTTTTTTCGTTATATCTCATAACCCACTTTTCATATCCCCATGCGTAGCAAACTTGAGATAGAACAGTTAATTCTCTATTATTTACAGAAAGAATATAGATTGTATCTTATTTTTTGATAAAGATATGATTTTTTTTTAAAATACCTTATTTTAGGAGATGGATTAGGTCTCATACGCACTACAGTGAAGCTCGGTTATGAGGTCGAATAGGTCTCTACCGCACTGGCTGAAAGTCCTCTGAAAATGGCACCGCACTCAACGTGTTAAGCATGCAATAAAGCATCGCTTTTATTGTAGTGAATAAATAAGATGCAGAAGTAAAAAAAATTTTGGCAGCCCTAGTCGTGATGCCAATTTTCTGCTAATGGAATAGCGCTTTGAAGCAAACAGACTCGTACCATTTAACTTGTTAAGTAGGTATAATTAAAATATGGTCTTAGCGATGATTCAGCCGCGTTTCTACTAAGCAAGTGTCTTGCATGCAAACAGCTTGAGGAGCAGAAACGCAAAACGGCATGCAAGTTCTTGCATATATAAAATAATAAAAATAATACCAGCACTTTTTAATGTCCCACTGCTGGGCATGGGCCTCGCCTCAATGCGAGGGGGATTAGGCCATAGTCCACCTCGCTGGCCCAGTGCGGATTGGCAGACTTCACACGTCTTTCGAGGGGTTCTCTCAGATATGCAGGTTTCCTCACGATGTTTTCCTTCACCGTTTGGCAAGTGATAATCATGGTTGAAAATTAGATTCGCACATGAAATCCAGAAATCCCAGATGTGCCAGCCGGAGTTTGAACCTGCGATCTACCAACGTGGCTATCACTGTCCATATATATATATAAGTTCTTATATAATGGAGAAAACTATTCAAGTAACCGTTGGTCGTTTTCGCAAGTAATCAGGCACTATCATTACACGAAATGTTTTATTAACTAAATATTATACCTTGGGGCGATCAGATCGTCAATGAGAAAACCCTGGTTATATGGTTAGGTCATGTTTGTCCCACGCCTTGTTGCACGACTACCAATGTCAGTATCTCGATTCTTTACTGCACGTCAAGTGCGAGCTAACTGTAATACTTATCGTCCGCTAGAGGCGCTTTTCAATTCTCCATACAAAATGTCTAAATACGGTAAACTATAAAGTATACGGTTAGCTTACGAGTTATCTCGCACTTGACGTACTGATTCACCATGGGCTGGGGGTTTTTGTTTGTGAATAAAGAAGTGATAAAATCACACAGTCAAATTATTATCTTTACAAATCTTAATCTAAATTAATCGATTCCAGTAGGATCGGTAATCGGCTAATTTGATTCTAAACGCCACTACAACTTTCGTTTTCGTCTGACAACGATCGAGTGAAGTCGCTTAATCGCGATTATCGAGTATGTTACGAATCGAATCGCTCATTAAGCTATTAAACGATTAATTAAACCGAGCAATTAGTGTGAAAGTTGATGATTGATTGGAGAAATGACGGCCGTTCAGTAGTGATATATCATTCGTGACTTCGCGTTAGCCGCCAGAAAAGGATACTTAAATACAATTATATAATAATTATTATAAATGTGAAAGTTTGGATGGATGAATGGATGTTTGTTACTCTTTCACGCCAGAACGGCTGAACGGATCTGGATGAAATTTGGCAAAGAGATAGATTATAGTCTGGAATAGCACATAGGCTACTTTTTATCTCGGTAAAATATATGGTTCCCGTGGGATAGATTTGCTAAATTTTTCATAGAATACCAATAAATTCATTTTCTCATACATTTGATTCTGGGGCGGTACGAAGTTCGCCGGGACAGCTAGTAGTATATATGCGTATGTATCCATACAATATATTAATTCTTATTTTTTTTTTTAAGTATAAACTGATTGTTTTCTTATATTTACGCGAATCCTACACATTAAGCCCACTATTGCACCATTGCAAGACCTCAAGACACTGTGAGCACTTTCTGCACAGATCGGACCGCAAAAAACAACTATATAAGAGGGTACCCCAGTTCTAACTATGACACTAGGACGTCAAACACCTCAGTCCTCCCGTGACTCCCCCATGGCTGTTGTAAAGCAGCCGAAACGTAAAAACATAAAATAAACGCGATAAAATCCGTAAAATTAGTTTCATTTTATGTATATGCATATTATTATACTTGCAAATGATAATCTAGGTTGAAAATAAGATTCACACATGAGATCCAGGAATCCCAGTGGTGCGAGCCGGGGTTTGAATCTACGATCCTCGTCACCGAGGCAAGCGTTCTACCCACTTGGCTATCACAGACTCATTACAATATGTAGATTTGTCGCGAATCATGTGTAATCTTGCGAGATACCGGCTGCTGGATAGCGGGAATTGGAGCCGGAATGAATTCATCTGAGCGTGTACAAGTACCGTTGGAGAATGGCTGTGTTATTTATACAATTCGAGAGATTGCCGTCTTATTTGCATTATACGAGTATGTGCTGATTAAAAGCTATATAGGGCGTTATAACACTATATCTATGTTATAGTAGTAAGAACACAGCTAGTATCAATTATATTATAATACTAGCTGTTGCCCGCGACTTCGTCCGCGTGGTATTTAACAAAGACAACCGTTGACAACAGCCTGCTCGCCCATTCTGAGCCCGCGGGACGCATTGCAGGTTGCTATCAAACTTAATCAGGCGCTGCGCTGCAACATTGGTTTTAATTTTTTTTCGTGAGATCCTATTTTTTTTTCTAAAATAAAAGTAGCCTTAGTTACTCCTTGTTACATCAGCTATCTGCCAGTGAAAGTCCCGTCAAAATCGGTCCAGCCATTTCAGAGATTAGCCGGAACAAACAGACAGACAGACAGACAGACAGACAGACAGACAGACAGACAGACAGACAGACAGACAGACAGACAGACGGACGGACAGACAGACAGACAAAAATTGTAAAAAATGTTGTTTCGGTATAGGTAACGTGTATACATCCAAATGCACTTAGTAAAAAGCGGTTATTTTAATATTACAAACAGACACTCCAATTTTATTTATATGTATAGATAAGTATGACGTCCTTGATCTATGCTCTAGATCAGGGGTTCCCAACCTTTTTTTGTCTACTGCCCACTTTAAGAATAAATTATTTTTTAACGCCCCCCTTTTTAAACATACTTAAAAACCGCTAAGTACTTATAACTGATTATTGAAACGCAAATTTATATTATTCGGACAGAGTATCTTTTATTGAAAATAAAACAAACATAATCAATTCTTATATAAAAACTAATGTGAAGGTTGAATCTGATGCTGTTCAATAAGTTTGTTGATATCAGGTTCCAATTTACTCAAAAACAGCCGCAAGTCGCCACGTTCGGTAACACGCAAACGATTTCTCTATTTAGTAAGCAGCGTTGCCACAGCACTAAATCCACGTTCACACAAATATGACGATGGGAATGCTATCAAAAATCGTTGAACAATTGACCACAATCCAGGGTACAATTGCGGGATCGGTTTTTGTAGCCAAAATTCTTGATATCCATTTTTGAACTTGATTTTTATTTCTTCGTTTGTTGTCAATTCTATAAGTTCTTCTTCCAGCTGAGGTGACATTGCTGTGTTGACATTTGAAAACGGATCCAACACCCAGTCTGGTATTTCCAAGTTTAAAATGTCCTGGTATCGTTCGGTGAAGTCAATGTGGAGGTTTTCCAAATGTTGGCAGTAGGCAAACAAGTCGTCGTTACTGCAGTATACTGATAAATTCGGAAAATTGTGAAACTCACATCTGCCCGCCCATATTCTTTTTGTGCAGAAGCAGTTTGGCTGCGAAAGCAGCAACGACATTTTTTGTTTTAATTAAATTTAGTTCATCGCCTTGCAGTTGGAGGTTCATGTCGTTGAACATTTTATACAGCTCTGTCATGTAAGCTATATCATTCTTTGATGTTATGAGCTTGTTGCGCAGTTCTGTATCTTTAGTTTCCAAGAACTCTATCATAGAGTCAAACAGGTTGTAAAATCGAATCAGACAATTGCCTCTTGACAGCCAACGAACTTCAGTATGAAGCAACAAACGGTTGAAATCTTCGTCATTAGTAACACAAAGCTGATGAAATAATCTATCATTCAAAGAGCTGCTACGGATTTTATTGACTGCTTTGATGACATATTGCAGTGATTGAAATAGTCGTTCACTTAAGTTTCTAGCAACCAAATGTTGTCTATGAATAACGCAATGTATAGCAAGGACATCTGGAATTTTATTCTTTAAGTATGCTATGAAGCCTTTATGGCGCCCTGTCATAGCCGGAGCGCCATCCGTAGCAACTGATATAATATTTTTCAAAGGAATCTCTTTCTCTTCACAAAACTTTTCCAATGTATTGAATATGGTTTCGCCTTTTGTATCTGTCTCCAAATTTCTGGCAAACAATAGTTCTTCACGTATTTTCTCATCTTTAATAAACCTCACGTAAGATAGCAACAACGCTTCATTAGTTGGTAAAGTGGACTCATCGAGCTGAATTGAGAATTGACTAGTCCTCAGATGATTGCACAATGATTCTTCAATGTTTTCAGCCATTTCATCAATTCGTCTTTGCACAGAATTATTACTCAAAGGAATTTTTCGGATAATATCTGCGGACGGTTTATGAAGCACAGTAGTTATTACTTCCTTTATTGCTGGCAAAATTAACTCTTCTCCGATGTTGTGTGGTTTGCCTTTTTGAGCAATTAACAAAGAGATATTGTACGAAGCTCGAAGTCCGTCGTCATCTTGCTTAGCAGCCGCCGAAAATAGTTTTGATACACTTGGCTGAGTATTATGCTTCTTCTCTAGGTCTTGAAAATATGCTACATTCTTTTCTGTCTTATCTGGCTGCATTTTATTCAAATGATCTTGCAGTCTTGAAGGCTTCATTGCTTCGTTCGAAAATGTTTTTAGACATAGAAGACACAAAGGCGACGACGGGTTTGTGGGATTTTCAATAAATCCGAATTTAATATATTCCGCAGAGTATTGCCGTCTCTTCTTTTTTACTTCCGACATTGTTTTGTTTTAAGAAATACGTAAGTGTTGAAATCAAGTACTGCTTATCTATTATGCGCGAAACCGCAAATGAAAATAAAATAAATTTACGTCGTTTATATAGGATTGCATAAGCAGCACGCACCAACAGGAATAAGACAAACGTGCATAAACTCGTTTATCTCATTCGACGCCCAATCGTACTCGACAAGCAAGAACAAGTATTATAGAACCAGCCGATTGGTATAGGAATGTACAATTCGGATTATTTAACAAAAACTTGTTAAAACATGATTGCCAGCGGTCTTTTATATCGAACCGAGTTTGAGCTATATCTTAATTAATATTAGTTGATGTTCACAAGATGTAGTCGAGAGTCGAGTGCTCAGACGGTGTCTAAGAGTCTTCCTAGCTAGGTAGATGAAATTATAAATCGACCCCAAAGCCCTACACAATGCCCCCTTTTTTTTCTGGGTCTCTTACCGCCCCCCTTTAGGCCTGCAGCGCCCACAAGGGGGCGTTATCGCCCACGTTGGGAAAGACTGCTCTAGATGAATGAGAATGTAATATTCCCCTTAAATTCTGAATTTATATTAAGTAGTTTGAAATCCTTGTAATGGCGACTTACTGGAACAGAGCAATTTGATGGACCAATCTTGCACGGTCCCATAAACTAAGCAACGCTTGTATTCTGGGTGCTGTACACAAGACTGGGGGCCATTATATAACATGACTCGGGTACAAACATTCGAGCTCATAACACAAAGTTTGTCCTTACCAGGATTCGAACTCGGGGCTCTCGACACAGAAAACAAGGTCACTACGTACACAGCTAATCAGGTCGAGTGTAGTGTAAGTGTACTAGTGTGGGCGTTTGAGAGTGTGTATTGTGTGTAGGAGATGAATGTGTGAGTGTGGAGTGTGTGGTGAGTTGAGTGTATGAGTGAGTGTGTGAGTGTGTGTGTGTGTATGTGTGTGTGTGTATGAGTAAGAAGAATTAAGGCTTAAGGTCAATACTCACGATGCTTCTGACAGCCTTCAACATTTTCGGGCCAATCGCAAGAGTGCGCGTTCTCATTGTACAGCAGGCCTCCAATGCAGAGCTGCTCCGTGGCGGTGCCGTTCCAGCAGGTCCAATACCTGGTGCAGGAGGTCTCGTGGCCGAAGATGCCGTACAGCCAATCGCAGTGCTCCGCGCCGATCGGTGGGTCTGTCGACACGAGGAGGTTAGAGAGGCGAGTTTTTAAACTCATTAAAAGGTAAAGGGGAGTTATAAGAGTGTTAAGGGACGCACTAGTAACTCTGTAGTTTGTGGTTAGAGTTCAATATTGTAACTCCCCTATCTTATGAGTTTTATGCCCTGAGTTATAAGCTATCATATTGCGTGGGGTGGATTTCACGTGATGCTCAAACAGATAAACGATTTAAAAAAAAAAGTGCATTTAGGGTATTTATCGAAAATAATGTACCCTAAGTTTTTTTATATTCCGTGTATAGACACGACTTAGACATGTTACCCAAATTTGAATTTAACCGATGGTGAAGAACCCTGTTTAAACTAGGTTTTCCGTGATGCTTATGTAGAGTTCACCGACGTCTAAATGACCTAGTATGCCATTTTCGAAACCAGCCCAGTTACAGTCCCTACTTATACAGAATGATTCAGAAATAATATACTAATCTTTGAACATGCGCACCTTTAGCGTAATTTTGATTTAAAAAAATGTTCCCAACAAAATAATAGTTTTAATATTTTATGATCAAAATATAAAAAAAAAATATTCCGTCTTGAAATAATGATTACAAATGCACTAAAGAAGCACAGGCTTAAAGGTTAGTATACAATTTCTGAATCACTCTGAATAATAGTAGGTAAAGAATGATAAGTATGGATGGATTGTATGTTCGATCTACTTACTGATTTGCGCCTTAGGATATTCGCAGTAATTCGACCGCCAGGGATAGTCGCATCCCTCCGTGACCCCCCGGTGCTTGCCCGCGAACACCAGCCCGTTGGGGCAGTCGTACTGCACGGACTGCCCGCTGTCGCACTCCCAGTACTTGTCGCAGTGCTTGTCGTCGGGCACCACGCGCGACTTCGTCTTGCATGGATCCTCGACTTGCGCGCAGGACGTCAGCGCAAGAGTCGCTAGGAGTACTGGAATCAAAGAAAATATAGTGTAGGTAAGTATTGTATGTACAAATAACAGCAACAAATGTGTTGAAATAAAAATTATGTGCAAGACCCTGTCAACAAAGATGAACCAGAAAACAAACTAGCATAAAACCGTAAAGCTTGGAGCCTCAGGGGCGCCCTAAGTTTTATTGTTAAATAAGTTACGCAATCGGGATTTTTCGATATTTTTATTCTAGGCTTTTTAGTTATTATCTTCACGGTAATAAGACCTATTATGCGATTATACAAGAACTTTAGCACAGTTTTATTTAAAGTAGGTGTTGAAAATTCAAGTGAGAATGTTTGCTGACCAACTTCAAAACGTTATAGATCCTAAATAGCCAAACGAAATCAATAATTATAACAGAAACCCACAGATGATTTTCAAATACCACTCCACTTAACACATTCTAGCTCCGCCTTAACAAATACGAAGGTGTTTGCCTTCGTCGCAATGATGTTAGAAATCATCGTCTCGTGAAACGTAACGTTTAATAAAAAAAAATAAGATTCGCAAACAAAATGTTCACATCCAACAGATGTTTGAACATGTGTTATGTAATATTATAGACTGATGCTCACTGACTCCGAATAGCAACCGGAGCGATAGGAAGTTCCCTCAAGCGTATATAAGGTAATGTGTGCTCGCGAAACGTTAAATGAATCAATTTAAAAAACTAACCAACCTTTTCATTCCGCTACTCTACATTGGTATAAATATACCGAGGGCCTTGCGGATAAAATAATAAACTTCTTAGATTTTCATATCATCATGTCACATCTATTATTTTATTTATAATGTGTATTTATTGAATGTGTTATTGCTATTAATTACTTGACATTGGCAAAATATCCGCTAAGTCATGGGTGAGGCCATATTCATATCCATTTTATTTCATCGCATCTCATTTTGTAAAGAAAGAAGAACTGAATTATAAATCAAAAGCCGGGTGACATGGTCGCTATGGCTACCAATAAACAACTTCTAACTAGTTCCTTAACCGATAGTAGCTTTGTACGTGCGGTTACACTTTAACTGGTCTCATAGAAAACTCTTCCTCAATCTAAAAATATAACTACAATTTACTGCACTCTTAGCGTACGTTGAACCAGCTTCAGGGAAAGTGGCCATATTAATGTACGGACACGGAGCATTTTGCGATGCATCGTGCCGATCGGTAATCGTGGCTGTACATAAATTATTGCTTTGTTTTAACACTTTGGGAGTTAAGCAATGCTGTTATAAAGGTGGAATGGAATGGATGCTTTATTGAGTGTCGTTATGTTATGATAATGGCTTTATTTTATGGTCACTCTACTCAAATTATGGCCATAGTGCAGAAAGGTCTGAAATGACCCTGCAAAGTTCAGATATAAATAGGCAGTAGGCAGAAATACGAGGTACTGATATACAGCACGGTAGTAGAGGCATTTTTTAAAATTAGTTTATGGTATGTAGTACATGGGAAATTCACGGATAATTATATAAAAAAACCATACCAGTTATAAGATGGCTGCATACATTCCATACATCAAAGAGCGTGACGTCAGATCCAACTCGATTAGGACGTCTTTTGAACTTCAGACTTAAGTATATAGTTTATGTAGCTTTTTGTAGGTGACGTGCTTTTGACGCTACGTTTTCCGAAATTGTAAATGATTGTTACGAATATAAATTTAACAACAAAATAGTTTTCGTCCATTTAAGTCACATAAGTAAGAGTTGGAGTACCTATATGATATTGTTTAACGTTTCTATTGCGTAAGTACTTGCAAATTGGTATTTTTTTATAAATTTTTGTTTAAAGAATTTCCAATAATTTGTGGACGACCTATTAATAATTGAGTAGTAGCTACACATGTTGTATCTAGACGATAGCTATAGCTAAAGTCCATCTCACAAATTCTAGAAATGGCAAGCTTTTCAATGGCATCCGCGTTGCGCAAGTACGAGTCGAATCGGAAGCGCTTTCACTGCGAGCTGCGCTTGCGCATGTCCGCCGATCGTCACGTAACAAGCATAATAGTGTAAAATAATACGTGTTTACACGCCCCGGCCATTTATTAAATACATACATTATTATGCGCTGTTAGGTCTCTGTTCATTTGTTTGACTTCATGTTTAATGTATATAGTATAATAGTATAGTATAGTATAATATAATATCGCCAAACGTTATACCAACTGTACGGCCCCAAACTAAGCGACGCTTGTATGGCGGGTACCGTACAAGGGACTGATCGATTCCAATATATAATTCCTATTGAAATAAAACTATTTTTTAAGGATTTTATCTCGTTTATTTTTTGTTTTTACGTTCCCGACGTTACATAGGACAAACTAAAAGAGCAATAAAAACCCGCGTAAAAGAACACATCGCTGACGTGAAACACCGGCGCTCCACGAAGTCTGCAATCTGTGAGCATGTACAAGATCGCACCCGCCATTATATCAGATTTGATAAGCCACAAATCCTCGCAAAAGAACACCGATTCCGACCAAGGATGATACGCGAGGCCATTGAAATTAAGAAACATCCTAATTTCAATAGGGAAGATGGCTGGGTGCTACCATCGACTTGGGATCCAGTGATTAATATTATTAAATCGAAAACCAAGCGTACCATTGCAAGACCTCAAGATACTGTGAGCACTTTCTGCGTAGATCGGACCACAATCAACAATTAAATATGAGGGTAGCCCATTTCTAACTATGACACCAGGACGTCAACCACCTCAGTCCTCCCGTGACCATGGTTGCTGTAAAGCAGCCGAAACGTCGGGAACGTAAAAACAAAAAATAAACGCGATAAAATCCTTAAAAAATAGTTTTATTTCAATGTGTAGTATTCGCGTAAATATAAGAAATCAATATATAATTCCTAATTTTAAATACATACGACTCTAGTATTACACACATAAGTGCACATCACACAAAGCTTGGGCTATCGGGACTCGAACCCGAAGCCCTCAGTACGGAAAGCAGGGTCGCTATCTTACTTACTTTACCGCATTATTGATAAAATTTTATGATTAACTGGCATCTGCTCCGGTACCTTGATGTAATAGCCTATAGCACTCAAGGATAATGTAGTTTCCTATTAGTGTAATAATTTTGCAGAATCGGATCAAGAGACCCGTAGTTTACCACCTACATCCATTCTAACAAATTTAGCGATGGAATCCGTAAGATTAGTTTAATTTCAATTATATATATATATCCATCAAAATGTGTAGATTCTAAACCAAGTCTTAATGTAGTCAAATCAGCAATTAGATGACGCGTTTTGCGTAGCGGAAATGGATTCATAATTGGATCTTTGACCTTTGGCCGTGAGACCTGACATTTGACCAATTAGCGTGGGCAGCTTTGAGGAAGAAAACGTAAGCTATGATACTAAAGAAACGACGAGCTATCTGTGGTCCAATTATAATACAAATATAATTCCATAATCGGCATTAAATATTATGAAACAAAAACTGTATGCAATTTTGCGTAGATCGGACCGCAAGCAACAATTAAATATGAGGGTACCCCGTTTCAAACTATGACACTAGAACGTCAAACACCTCAGTCCTCCCGTGACCATGGTTGTTGTAAAGCAGCCGAAACGTCGGGAACGTAAAAGCATAAAATATAAAATTTAAATTCTCATAACCAAACCTCTGCGTGTTGGACCTATGTCCCCGCGCAAGCCTTCCACAGATCCGGGGGTATAGCCCGTGTGGTGAGGGCCATAACACACTATCCCTTTTAATGTCCCACTATTGGGTACGGCCTCCCCTCAATGCGAGGGAGGAAAAAGGATTATAAAAAATATAATCTTATGACATGCCACTTTTTGATCCAAGGCTAGCGCATAAATGTATGCAAGGAATGCTGTTCGTGAGAGATGTCTGACCAGTCCCACGTCGGTATGCAATGCTACGTATTGAGGTTTGATATTTGGATTATTATACAGAGTGGTTCAGAAAGGGTACACTAAGCCTCGAACCTGAACTTCTTTAGCGCAGTTGTAATCGTTGTGTAAAGTTAGAATTTCGATCTGTAGATTGAATGCATTGATTATAGAAGCTCAAGTATAGCTTTTCTGAATAATGATGTATATAATTGACTAAGTTACCTAGAAAAGTCGAGAAAAATAAGTATGATGATGAACATCTTTGCTTAAATTATTAAAGTTTTCTTATTAGACACCGATTTCATACAAAAATAAATACAATATTAATCAAAGTCAAAAATTAAGTTAATATTAATTTGTTTATGACTGATAGCACGTCCATCGCTTTCCAAGTGCCAGCAATTATGGACCAAGAAATTGGAAGTTTAAATCAATTAGTAAGATTTATAGGCGAATAAATAAATTATCAAATCAGTTCCTAAATATGTAGATTGAATATAGTTCATTGTTTAGGTTTTTATAAATAACTTTTATTAGTTATCATTAGAAGAGATTTGAATTTGTAAGCATTGGCAATATTAAAAAAAATATTCATGCTTCCGGATTGAGATACTTATATAGATTATTATGGAAAATAAAAAAACAATATGAATTAAAAATTATATTTATAATTGAATAAAAATATAAATTAAAATAAATTATCGCGTTTATTTTGTGATCATATCCTTAAAATTAGTTTTATTTCAATGTGTAGTATTCGCGTATATATAAAAAAATAAATTTACAGTTAATAAAAGGCATTTTTTTGATGCAGGCAGATCAAATATCACGTTTCTTTTTTTTTTCCAAAGCAGTTTTAAAAAAAAATCGCGGCCGCATGTGCTTATTCTTTCGCCATAAAATACTCAAACTAATAAATACAATAATTGTTTAATTTACATTTGTGCTTTACCCAAGATGTTTTTATTTTTTAAGATTTCCTCAATAAAGTACATTTTTAATACAAAAGAAACGATTCTCAAGACTTTTTGGCGGGAGGTTGTTAATTTTGTTTTATTTTTCAAAAAATGTGTTTCTTTGACAAATAATGTGTAATATTAGTGGGATATTAACCATGATGTGTTCATAAATGTGCACGAGCGAAGGTAATTGAAATAAAATAGTATAACTTGACTTTTCAAGTTCTCCCAAGATGGTCGGTAAATTTTCAGTAAAGTATCTAAAGCGTTACTGATAGAGGTAGGGGATTCATTTCATCATCATCATCTTAACATTATCATTATTATCAGGGGTACTTATGCTCAATAACAATGATCAAGAATTACTTGACACTGGCATTAATGACACTATTTTATAGCCGATGGCCAACCTAAAAAAAGAAGAACTTAATTTAAAAAAAAATCGCATGTACCCTAATAAAATAACGTACCGTAATAAATTATAAGGGCGTATATTTTATTTAGTTACCCGATAGGTATTTACGTTTTTCTTTCAAAATGCTCGCGCTAACCAATTTATTTGACGGGAGCAGCTTAAATTTCAGATAAGATTATTTTGCGATAGATAAATCAAGTGAGTACTTATTTTATTTTTTATCCTAATACAGTTTTTCTTTTTTAATACTCTTGTGGAAATGGTCTGATTGAAGTATATCAAGTAATAAATTCCGTTTAAAATGTAGGTATTTATTTTATTTCCATTCAAGCAGGTAACTCTAGTTATTTTAATTTGATTCAGAAATCGTGTTTACATTTTTTTTAACCGACTTCAAAAAGGAGGAGGTTTTCAATGCAATTGTATTTTTTTGTTACTTCTTTTGTTTTTAATGTCACACAGGGGTAGGCTGGGCACTGTATTGCACCTGTCCCTATCACGGTACCTATTCGGTCTCAATGTATCAGGGGTGAATTATACCGGGCTGTGCTGTGCCTCACAATGAGAAAGAGATTCGAACCATAGTCCACCACGAAAGCCCGCAGTGCGGGCTAACGAACTTCACACGGCTAATAAAACGTGCGTGCGAGGCAGGGTTCGAATCTACAAATCTTGGTTTCAGTGATGACATATGGTATCGCGACGTGGTCGCTTACTATGGGCCTCATAAGAGGGCTCAAGGTCGCTCAACGTGCAATGGAGAGAGCTATGCTCGGGGTTTCGCTACGCGATAGAATCAGACCTATGTCCAGCAGTGGACGTCTATCGGCTGATAGATTAGATTAGAATCTTGGTTTCAAAGCACATGTTCGACCAACTGGCTATCACCGCTAGAGTATCAATATTATGAGCTGGATTGCGGTTTTACCTTTTCAATGTCAGGATATACAGAGCCTTGCCATTAGTCGCATACCTGATAAAGTAATATATATTTTATAGCTTGCAGCATCAAGGCGAAGCCTGTCACCTTCATTCCTGCGGAGTGCACATACAGGAATTTTAATGCGAAAAATTATCTACAGAACATGGGGTGTCAGGGGTAAGGTTTTATGTATTATGCCAGACAATCCCATTAAGGTATGCGAAATTGATCTTTATATGACAGGGACACGCATATTAATTTTTCGGATTTTATCGCGTTTATTTTATGTTTTTACGTTCCCGACGATTTAGGTGCTTTACAGCAACCATAGTCACGGGAGGACTGAGGTGTTTGACGTCCGAGTGTCATAGTTTGAACTGGGGCACCCTCGTATTTTATTGTTGTTTGCGGTCCGATCTACGCAGAAAGTGCTCACAATGTCTTGAGGTCTTGCAATGGTGCGCTTGGTTTTAGATTAATTATATCAATTACTGGATCCCAAGTCGGTGGTAGCACCCAGCCATCTTCCCTATTGAAATTAGGATGTTTTTAATTTCAGTGGCCTCGCGTAATATCATCCTTGGTCGGAATCGGTGTTCTTTTGCGAGGATCTGTGGTTTATCAAATCTGATATAATGGCGGGTGCGATCCTGTACATGTTCACAGATTGCAGACTTCGTGGAGTGCCGGTGTTTCACATCAGCGATGTGTTCTTTTACCCGGGTATTTATTGCTCTTTTAGTTTACGTCTATTGTTTTGTCAAGTAAAATCAATCCTTGTAAATGATTTTGATCGTCATCCATCTTAAGTTAAACAATTCAGAGGTAGAGCCACTAGCTCATTAATTGCTCTCCCGGATAGAAGTTACCCGCTTCCGGTGCAATATCGGTGGGTAATAGATTATTTATACATCATCCAATCTTGTTAGTTAATGGACGGTACAGATTTAATTATAGGCCCCGTGTCTAGTGTTAAGAGCCAAGTCGAGCCAACAGCACGGGCGGCTCCTTTGCCCATAAGCCTTAGAACAACCCATGAGACCAAGCTTATTTTTTTTTAAATTGTCATGACATGAGCAATAGACAATATCATTACCATCGTACTAAAAATCTAGAATGTTACGTAATGACAATGTATCGTGGGTTATAGTATTCAAACGGTGAGTATTGCTATAAATTACCAGAATTTTAAAAAATATATTTTATTCTCGAGAAAGAAGAAAGAGAAAAAAAATTAAGACTCCCGTGACTATACTTTTGCGACTTAGTTGGGTTTGTTAAGCCAACACCCAGTGTGACTTAATTTCTGTAATTTCTCAGGTGTATCGAATTATTTCTTGAGAGACCAGTAATAAGATACCTACTATATATCTTTGTTTGCTAGTGACATCTGGAGTAGTAGGTATTACATAGACTTTTTGGTACCAGGGCCTGTACGTCAAGTGCGAGATTATTCGTAAGCTAACCGTATAATTTATAGTCTACCGTATATTTAGACATTTTGTATGGAGAATTGAATGTTTTAAATACCGTCCGCTAGAGGCACTTTTACATTCTCCATACAAAATGTCTAAATACGGTAGACTATAATGTATACAGTTAGCTCGCACTTGACGTGATGTATGCTCATTTTGACATACCTATTACTGGAATCAGAAATTAGGTAAGTGTCGACTACATAGACATATCCTGAGTAATAAGTCTTTGGGACTTTAATAGCATGAAATACCAACCGAGTAATTATTCATATTGAACATCCGACAGCAGTGGCGAAGGATCTATACAAGTCGATTCGTGTCGGCTTGCCTTTTGGAAATTAATATTTGTGTACCTACATGCTTCAAAACGTTTTACTTTTGTACAAACTTACTCGAATCATGGTGGTTTACTGCAGAATAAACTAATATATCTTAAACATTGGGTATGAGAGGTTTCTTTAAGTTTCTTGTGCACTCCCCGGTAAGGTTTTTTCGGCCTTCCTTGTGCGAGTATTCAACCTTCGCCACTGTGAGCCAACTGATTTAAAAAACAAAACCAGGATATTATCTAACAGCAATCACGACTTAAACCCACGCTTTCGACTTTCTTTTGACGGATATTAATCTTCATTGTCAATCCGTGAGAGGCGCTCGTGAGACAATGCGTATGACACGATTATAGAGTCGGGTTTACATTGAAATGTACACAAAGTACTACATAGAGCCGTATCTAGAGCTTTAAGTTCTACTAAGTGAGTGGTTTCAATGCCATTTCAAGTAACTTTACCATGTAGTTACAACAGTAATTAAGTAGGCACCTAGTTATTAAAACCCGATCACAGACTTAAGCACCGTTCACACGACGAGACTTTCAAGTTGAAATAACTTTGATTTTGTTTAAACACTGCGATAGATCTGATAGATGTTTAATTATTTTGATATATTTGTGCACGTCTTGAAATAAACTATTAACGCCAGCAGCGTGTGTGCAATGCTCGGCCAAAAATAGCCAAGAAATATAACATTCATAAAACATAAAATTTACAAGTCGGAATGTTTGTCGGAAACATCGGTCGGAAAATCGGAATGTACTCGTAGTTATCTGTTTTAAAGCTATGATGTCACAGACAGTTTTTTTTTTGTTCTTAAATTTTGTTTTTTTCTTAAATTTAAATTTTGGTGCACGTACCGTTCGGTGTTATTTAAAAAAAAATACCTATATGATGTACATTTTTTTAATACATAAACAAACAACAAAATGCAAAATTAAGAACAATGTATTCTTATTCTCAGCATTGGCTGGGAGATATCTTTCAATTAAAAGTTTCATCTCAGTCTATCCCCGGAATTAGTGTTCTGTAAAAAAGCACCAGCGTAGAGCAACGGACAAAAGATGAGCTCTTATCTGTGAAACAATGGCTGCGGTTTTAGTATACCGTGAAGGGAAGCAAATAGCTTGGGATATGTATGACGTAGGTATGTCCTTTTAGTTGGGTATGTTGACTGTAGGTACATTCACAAACTACGCAACGCTTGTGTATAGGTACCGTACAGAATAATAATCACAATAGTCGTTTTGTTGGGAACAATATTATTTTTTTGAGATCAACAATGATTAGAAATGCGCTGAAGAAGGTCTACTTTGTAAAATTGCTTGTGGTTTAACAATAATGGAGTAAAATATTTTAAGAGGTCCATCAGTTGTACGAGTAGCCACGGCTGCAGCCCTATTATTAGTTCCATAAAGGTCTTTGAAAATAAACCGTATTTAAAACCAGTTGTCACGTTCAGAAGGGCTAGCACGCAGGTCATGAGTAAACCTATGACACTACCTTGCTTCATACGTGAGATAGAGATGAAAATTGCGCGATTTATCTCACTTTTGACTTTGTCACAGCCGTATGTGCTACTCGTGCAGATAGCTAGTACAAGTGAGTCTCATATTACAATAAAAGGTTAGCTTTTCACAGTCTTCTCAAAAGATATAACATTACAAAACCTATAAGCTCTATATGTACGATCTGCTAAGCTGTGCAACCTACTTGCAGAGCTACTTATAAACAATTGACACACGATATATTATGAACAGAATGTGTATATAATTAAGCATTCACTTGCAGCAAGGTCGTGGGAACGCGATATCTAGTTAGGGGAGCTACAGATGGAAGGCACTTAAGAGTCTGCATGTGCGAGGTTCGGTGATATCGAACGATCTAGATAAAAAAAAAACTAAAAAAAATCACACAAATGATCATCAATTGCAATTTTGTTGGGAGCTTTAGACGAAGAAATAATACAGACGAAGTGTCAAAAAAGCCACCCGATTTGTGTAGTACACGCGAATTACGTTCTTATGTACACGCTGATTCGGTGTATTACACATCCAAGTCAAGTCGATCTTGGTATATTATTTCTTAGTCTGAGGCTGGGTATTTTTTATTAACCTGAAACTGTGCCTAAGTAAGTAAGCTCAAATGGCAATATAACCTTTTTGGATCACGCTGTAGATTGTAATTCCGAAACCAAGGCGCCACGATAGCTGATAGTAACAAACACATCAGTATCTTGATAACGTTGTATTGTAGACCTCGACTATGACCCAGAGCCACACAATTCGCTCAAAGTTGCATGACAATCACGTCGTGATCGTATCCCTACAACAAAACTATCAAAGTGGCAATTACGATGCTATTTTTATTTTATTGCGAGCCAATTGAGACGCTCAGATTGTCGGCAGTTACTAACAATTCGACCTTATGTGAACCGCCTCAACACTTCACACCCACAACACATTGTTCAACAACAATAGTGGCTTCTGGCACATAGAAGATTGCCCATTCTCGTGGGTTTTGCAATGCAATACACCGACGCTCGTGTTATAGTAAAATTACTGCTTTGATGTTTAATCCTTTGTGGCGTTGACGCGGTTTTACTTTATTTATTTACTAGCTTTTGCCTGCGGCTCCGCCCGCGGTACCTGAATACAACAAAGCATGTGGCACTGTGATAATGTAGCTTTATTTTTGTGCAAGAATTTTTAGAATCGGATCTGTATATCTGGAGATTATCGCCTGCATCCAACATTACCTCCTTATAATATTAAGTAGTTTATTAAAATAAAACTAATTTTACGGATTTTATCGCGTTTATTTTATATTTTTTACGTTCCCGACGTTTCGGCTGCTTTACAGCAACCATGGTCACGGGAGAACTTCGGGAACGTAAAAAACATAAAATAAACGCGATAAAATCCGTAAAAATATTTTTTTTTCAATGTGTAGTATTCCCGTAAATTTAAGTATTATAGTTTAAGCTTCATTAACATCGATTGGATAAGTTTAGATGATATGAAATTATCTTGGATTATGTTGTTTCAGTCCCTTGGGACAGCACAAAGGTACATATATGGCTGGAGGATGTCGAAGACGATTGACCTCAACTTAAAAATCCGCTCATAAGATTTACAAGGTTGCAGACGATTGTAGTGTTTGAAGTGTCTAAGCTATGCAGTTAAAAAAAATAATAAGCTCCCAAAATTTGGCTTGTAGTATTTTTAACAGCTAATCAAATGCCACATTTTCAAAAATGTTTTCGTCCAACCATTTCGATTTTAGATAAATAAGAAAGTTTTAGGGTGTACAAAACCAACGTATATACAAACAAACCCACTGCCAAATCCACGTTTTAACTTAAACAGTGTGTAGTAAAGTAAGTAAATTCATGCGAACATTAAAATATAATAGTTGTGACCAAAGTTGTGTATTATTTAAAAATTAATTGAGGAGCATTGCTCACAGTGTGTCGGCAAAGTTTGAGGTCATTGAATCATTGAATGAGACGACAGTTATTTGTTCATTCAAAAGTTCTTATCGAGTAGATTTTATAGATTTGAAAATGACACGCCATTTTCATTTCTTCATGTCACATCCATTATTTTATTTATAATGTGTATTTATTGAATTTAATATTGCTATTAATTACTTGACATTGGCAAAATACCCGCTAAGTGTGAGGTGAGGCCATATTCATATCCATTTTATTTCATCGCATTTCATTTCGTAAAGAAAGAAGAAGAAGAAGATTTGAAAATGACATTTTTAATTTTTAATTATTCAACTTTTAACCTTTTATATTCTGTACAAAGTTCTTATGAGCTTGGTATCAAGTTTTCTATTTTTATACCCTTCGTGGCGACGAAGAGAGAGGTGTTTATAAGCCCGACGTCTTTGTCTGTCTGTTTATATGAGGGAACGTAACTTCAGAACCGATCAGATGTCACCAGATTTGTTTTTGTTTCTCAACCGGTAGGTATCAGGGAAATACTATTTACGTAGGTAAAGTCAAAGTCAAAATATTTATTTCGCATAGGCCTACGGGGGCACTTACAAATTGTCATTAACATTTTTTTCCTTAACTCTACAACCGGATCGGAACGCAACCTCAGCTGAGAAGATCCGGCGAGAAACTCAGCGGACTTGTCTTTTTTTTTTTTAACAACCATATACAAGAAGAAATAAGGTCCAGTGTGTTGCCATGCGAGGCGCACATATATGTAATGGAAATCGGTTCTGTCGTTTTATACATACACGGTAATACGTGGAGGTTTTATTATTAAATGCGTCTGTACCACCTACATCTACACAGTTAATACCTACCTACATCTACACAGTTGGCTGTGTTTATAAATGCAATAAACGATTGCCTATCTATAAAAACATGGACCTTTCCAATTAATTTATTATGCACATACGTTTTCACCAAAGGATTAATCTTTCAAAACCATATAGATCAAAGTTGCGTGCGTTGTTAAATTCGTTTTTTTTTCTTTTCCATTTACTTGATTAGCTTCTGTCGAAGAGGGGTGAGGAGAGGGTGAGAGGGGTATGTATTGACAACTACATATGTACTATATGTGTCTGATATACACGAACAAACTAACTGTACCGTCCCAAACTAAGCAATGTATGTAGGTATTATGGGTACCGTATACAATGGCCTGTGGGCGATCCCATTCTATAATTGCTTATATAAAGATTATACGTCCGAGATTCGAGTAAAAACGTTCATGAATTCGAACCCGGGCAGTCAATACAGAAAGCAGCGTCAATAACAACTGTGCAAATAGGGTCGTCAATTTACTTATGGTCTGCATTTCAACCCTAGTTGTGTAGAGTTAGCGTCTTAGCGTAAGGAAAGAAAGACATAGAAAGAATTACGAACCCTGTTGTAAGTTACTAGTTATTTTATAAAGGTCAGTAAGCCCATAGACTATAATATACAATCTGTAATAGCGATTTATTAAAAAAAATAATTACAAAACCTAATATTGATTTCTTATATATACGCGAGCACTATACATTGATATAAAACTTTTTTAACAGATTTTATCGCGTTTGTTTTATGTTTTTACGTTCTCAACGTAACCTAATGCTTTTCATTTAATAATAGCTTTTTTACGATCAATATTTTAATAACGCTTATGTAACTATTTAGATTTTATTTGTAAAGTAATCTGCGTGAATTTTTGAACTTAGCTATTTTGAATCTGGAAGAAAGTAGTCTGAGGAATGGCTTATGATATGCAATATAACTAACTAACTCCCAGTGAAAGTATCAAGATTAGTTCGGCCACTATCAAGATTGTCTCAGACAAATGGTGCAGATAATAATGTTAAAAGCTTTTGGATATCTTCTGAGTTGAATTAAAAAATAATGATTTTTCTAAGTCTCAGACACTTGCGTTCTATATCTAAGGTATATAAATATAAATGAAATGCTGTTTGTTGGTAAGCGCATCGCTTGAGAACGGCTAAACCGTTTTGGCAAGTTTTTGTTCGTAATAGAATCAGGTGTATAGTGGAAGAAAAAACTTAAAAATGTATCCGGAAAATTGGAAAATTCGGGGAAAACTAAAGGTTTTTTTCTATGGGAATTTGGTTAGGACAGCATCTGTCGTGTCTCGAAAAACTGCTGGACCGATATGACATGTTATTAAAATTTCGTCATAGTCCAAAGATGGTTAAAATATTGGAAAGCTTTGAGTTTTTAAATTTGGTCAGTTCAACGTGTGTCGGGTCCACTAGTAAATTATAAATAAGACACGCTGTCATGCAGTATATGAAAACACTAAATTGATGTTACGAGCAACAAAAACAATCGCGTGCACACAAATGAAGACCTTGCGCAATAATATTAAGATTGCGTATTGCAAACATGTTGTTTACTATCCAGACGAAATTGTGTGTATCCAAACGTTTATTAGACATGTTTCATAAACTTGCGAGCTCTATTATTTTTCTCAAACACAGGTTCGAATCGTTTGTAACTAAAAGAATGTATGAGAAAAAAAATACTATTGAATGAAGTAATATACATTGGTAAATCACCCATTCATTAAAATCAAATCGGTCTGAATGTAGGCACTTAAGATTACGATAGGTTAGGTTTGAAACTCATAACCCAGAGTCTAACATTTTTCAGAAAAAAATACGTATAGAAACAACACAACTTAAAAGTTGGCTAACAGAAAAAAATAATTAAAAAAGGTAATATTTTTTATTTTAGATTTAAGGATAAAAAAAGTCATGTGTCTACTCCAAATGTTTGCTATATTTGTGTATCTGAAGTAGACCAGCTGTTTTCAGGATACTTTGTAGACTTGAGTAACATTTTTCAGGGCCCCAAGTCTGCTAACACAATCGATTCATAATCGAACAGCAACCGCATAGTAACTGTCACTTTTGACGGATATTGTATGGGATATCTGTCAAAAGTGACAGTTACTATGCGGTTGCTGTTCGATTATGAATCGATTGTGTTAGCAGACTTGGGGCCCTGTGTTCCTTTATGCCTTTAGATTATATATAAATAGTAACTAAATGAACGTGATGTATTTAATAACCAAGAAATGAGAATTACGTATACAAAGTATATCTAAAAACATAATATACACACGATAAAATCTGTAAAATTAGTTTTACTTCAACGATAAATTCTTGTTATGCACATGCGGTGGGTACCTACCTACTTTTTATAGATAAATAAATATCGCCACACGAACACACCAACGGTACGGTCCCAAACTAAGCAAAACATGAATAATGGGTACTGTACAATGGACTAGATGCGATCCCAGTGTACCTATCTATAATAATTTATACAGATTTTAGACGTCTATGTCTTGGGTATAAACATTCGTGCTCATTTCACAAAGTTTTCATCTACCGGGATTCGTACCCGGGACTCCGGTACAGAAAGCACCATTGAGTTGCTAATCTAACCTACCACGCCAACGATATTGGACGAATAAAGTAAAAATACATAGAGTTTCCCAAAACGCGTGCAATCAGAAACTCTATTAGCTAACGTTAGTCCCTAGGGATAAAACTTAGCGTCATTGACTCACCGACGAAGCTCGCCCAGGAGCTCTCTGATGACATCTTGTGGCTTGGAACTCCAGACACTGCAATAAGAGACGACTTGTTAAGTTATTTAAGTATGTTTAGTTTCATTTAGTTATAAAATGGTCTTGACAAACGGACGGACGCACAGCAAAGTAATCTTATAAGGGTTCGTTCGTATATAATTAGTTTCTTGACCAGCTGTTAAAGTCTGCTTGGCCGTTCCTACATTGTTCTCACATACCCATTACAATGTAGTGCTCAAAAATGTAACGGATCGTTCTAAAAAGCATCTCCATCTCATCCAAAAAGCAAGCAGCAAGCAAGCAAGCAAAGTTCGAACAACCATGAAGTTTCTTGCCCGTTATTCTCCATAGGAACGGCATTACGAACGGGTGGTAAAATTGTAGCTTAGCATTTTGTAACTTTTTTGACGATTCATAAGTACTGTACTTAATGGTTTATATGAATAAAAATATTCTGATTCGGATTCTGTATAAGATGGTAGAGTCGTACTGCGGAACAACTGAGCCACAGAATCTGGCAGTATTGACTATACATAGGTTTTTTTTATTGGCCTCTACTATAAATAAAGCCCTCTCGGTAGTTGAGCCTTTGCGCAATAATTTAATACATTGTTAGGGCAGGTGGTGCAGATTATATTTAGTTAACTAGCTGTTGCCCGCGACTTCGTCCGCGTGGTATTTAACAAAGACAACCGTTGACAACAGCCTGCTCGCCATTCTGAGCCCGCGGGACGCATTGCAGGTAGTTGCTATCAAACTTAATCAGGCGCTGCGCTGCAACATTGGTTTTAGTTTTTTTTCGTGGGATCCTATTTTTTTTTTCTAAAATAAAAGTAGCCTAAGTTACTCCTTGTTACATCAGCTATCTGCCAGTTAAAGTTCCGTCAAAATCGGTCCAGCCATTTCGGAGATTAGCCGGAACAAACAGACAGACAGACAGACAAAAATGGTAAAAATGTTGTTTCGGTATAGGTACCGTGTATACATCCAAATGCACTAAGTAAAAAGCAGTTATTTTAATATTACAAACAGACACTCCAATTTTATTTATTTGTAATAGATTTAGATAAGGAGTGGCCTATGCCACGGAGTAAACTAGTATTGTACTAATACCATCACTAGAAACTCCATATAAGGCCGATCGCATACCGCGCGACTCTCCGGATTCGGTGCTCGCATGATCGATGTCGCAACGCGGACTAATTGACGCTTTCACCTGCGAATCTTGCGACAGAAGCGTCAGTTTTTTCGCCGAGGCCGGTGAATATCGCGTGTGACGCAACGATCGTGCGAATGCGCGCGCGCAGGTCTTCGTGTCACCGGCCCGGGTGCACTGTGTGACCCCCGGGTTGCGTCAGTGCACCGGATCGAGAGTAAGAGTAATTTTGGTCTTATTGTGTGTGCTGTAAGGACGTTGATTGAGTGGTAAATCATTCGATTTTGATATGACAATATTATGTGTGGTCGTATACAATAATATGTAGTATTTTTTTTATATTCGGGGTTGTGATACTTTGTTAAGATAGAATGTAAAAGAGAGAAAAAAACAGCAAGTAACTGGAGGTAGGAGTAACATCACAGACACCTACCGATCAATAATAGTCTAACCCCCGAATTTATAGACGTTTTATAACTTTATCAAACGTCATATAGTACTGCGCACAAGAGTTTGGCTTTGCGCAGTACTATGTGACGTTTGATAAAGTTATAGAACGTCTATAAATTCGAGGGTAAGTACAAAAGCTGCTGCAAAACTATATATAACACATATTATTATCTATGGTCTTTCCACTGTACACATTAAGGTGTTATTAACTTCCCACTAAAGGTACTGAATCGGAGCTATCCAATCCTATTACGAATCAAATGGTAGAAACGGATATAGATTCAATCCGGATTGTGGTCTCGCGACAATTTGATGAGTAGTACGGTGATAGTACTTAATGGAAGTCAGTGGTTGTTGAGGGTGCGTAGATTTGGAATCAAACAATTGGGTATTGTATAACAGCGAACTGGAATTTTCAATTGTTTTCAAAATTACGATTTTGGCCTTATTAAATATTTAGTTACACATTTAAATGTTATTCCATTATATATTTTTTTTAAGTTTGTTACCTCAGAACTCCGTCATTTATGAACCGATTTGGAATTTTTTTTCATTTGAAAGGATGTACTTCCAGATTGGTCCTATTTTTTTAATCTTCGTTCAGAAATTCAATGTCGCGGTAGGTAAATTTTTTTTGGCATCAAGCTCTTTAATGCCTGTGTCAATTAAATCAACATTGTTTTCATCTGCTAACAGAATATGTTCATTTAAGGCGTAAAGATGAATCCACTCAGAACTGGATATTAATTCAACAGCAAATGCAACCGTATCGTATTCAAATCTTGACTCATTATGCGTCGTCTTTGTACACTGCCGCAAAGGTGAAAATAAGAAATATTTTATAATTATTTCGATGGAATTCGGAAGACATTGTTAAAAGTCAACGAGCACGAAAAGTAAATCAAAGTCGTTAAAAACTTTGAGACATTTATTTTTAACGTAGGATTTTTATTAAAAAAAATATTCGTTACAAACTGGTGAATGTTTGCGACTTTATACGCATCGGAGGTTCGATCATTTTTAAAATCATATTTAAAGGAAGTAAGAAATACAGGAATAACTTTGTACAGGTTATTACACAATGTATGAGGGTTATTACACAATATATCAGCTATAGTTTCGGAATTGAAAAATTCACTCTGTATACATGTTACAACACGTTATAGAAAATATTTTTTATGAGTTACCTATGTCATTTAAAATTGTAAAACTTAAGTCCTGTTAACGAAATAAGCTCTATTGACCTTTTTCGTGAGTTACAAGATTTAATCCGAAAGCATTCTTGACAATAATGTGAATTCTTGGTTCTCTTAACTTCGTGCATCATGTACATCCGTGGTGGTATAAGAGTCTGAATTCTTGTCTTACATATTGTACGTAGAAAAAACTTGCTTGGTATTCCGTCGCTGACACAAGGAAATGGTGCGTAAGGGCGTGATAAATGTCAACACGGTTTCTCAATTAACTTCGTATTTTATTGTGCGCTATTTTAGCTGTGCCCTGCCCCATATAAGTATTACAGAAATTCCTTTGAAGAGACTTTATTAATATTGCCTGATAAACATACCAAATTTATAGTCTGTGCCGTGCAATGTTATGGGATGATCACAGATCACTGAAAATTACTAAAGCATAATTCTCGAAATTTTCTCAGGTGGGAATTGAACCCGCATCCACATGGTGCAGTATCTGAGCGGCCTGCGCTCAAATTAGTAGACAAAACTGGAGTCAAAGTAAGCCTTTTAAAGTATTTTCACGTCATCATGAAGGTTCAAGGTATGTCGCTACACTGTAGTCAGACTATCGAGCCCCTACTTGGATTAATACTGTGATTCTGGGGAAAATAACTTAATTGAAATTTAGTATTTACTAGCTGCTACCCGCGACTTCGTCCGCGTGGTATATAACAAACTCACAGCCTGCTCGCGTGTTCTGAGTCCGCGGGACGCATTGCAGGTTGTTGCTATAAAACTTAATCAGGCGCAGCGCTGCAACATTGGTTTTAATTTTTTGTCGTGAGATACTATTTTTTTTTCTAAAATAAAAGTAGTCTAACTTACTCCTTGTTACATCAGCTATCTGCCAGTGAAAGTCTCGTCAAAATCGGTCTAGCTATTTCAGAGATTACCCGGAACAAACAGACAGACAGACAGACAAAAATTGAAAAAAAAAGTTGTTTTGGTATAGGTACCGTGTATACATCCAAATGCACTTAGTAAAACCGGTTATTTTAATATTACAAACAGACACTCCAATTTTATTTATTTGTATATATAACACACTTATACGGACTAATATTGCATAAAATATCCCAAGAAAATCCTATTTATTCACTGTAATAGTTATAAGTAAATGAAAAAAAAAGTAATTAATGTCAAATCAACGAGTACCTATATGTAATTAATCAAGACTGGAGATGCGGGACGGATTGATTAGGGTACAACCCTGCCCGGGATTGCTTCCTTCACTGTTAAATTAATTGATGATCTGAATTAATACACAATGATGAGTACAGGGTCAGTCAAAAGCCTATAAGGATAAAGGGAGGTATTTTAAGAAAGAAAATACAAGAAATATTGGGTAACAATTCCATATAAGTACAGTCGTGGAATTAAAAAAGTTCTTCACTTAAAGTCGACATTTGCTTGCTAGAGTTCAAGAACCGTACCAATGCAAGAAATAGTACTAGCAACATTTAAATAAATCGTTCGCGATTTTGCGTTTAGATTACCATCCTGTAATTTTTTTATAAAATGGCAAGTGGATTGTTTTATCCTGTCAATTATAAAATATTGAAAAAATCGACACTGACAGAAATGGCTAATTTTTTTGCTGATTGCCAACCTAAAAAAAAGGAGTGAAGATATATGGTTTTTAATGTATAAATATTAGATCCTGAATGTGTCTACTGCGCAATAAATATAACTCTCATAACGCTTTCATAATATAAACTTTACTAATTAATATTATATTCATGTCTGTGTCCGGAAAAGCACTGTTTGATTTTTGGACAATAACGGCTGCGGTAATTTTAAGTTCTATTGATATTGCAATACAATTCAAATTCGCGTACTAACACAACTCGTATGGTGTTACGTGTTTTGTGGTATGCCCCGTTATACATAATTTATAGTAGAAACGTACCACAATGTATGATCGAATCGCTTCACGGCTGGGCTCATTGCGGCCATTTGCAACTTCTATTCGAAATTATACATTTTCAAACGGTAATTCAAAATGTATGATGTCATACATTTGTTGTATGGTCGATATGGTTGACACGTTTATTTTTATTGCAATGTGGATTGAATAATAAAGTGTTGGCATATTTGAAGCAATACGTGTTTTATTGATATTTTGCACAAACCTAAATTCTACAAAAAGTTATATGAATATATTGCGAGCACAGTGGGACATTTGTAAACTGTATTATGTTTGTCTATAAAACCTTCGATTCGTAGAATATTCCTCCAAATTAGTAGGTGTTTATTTAAAACCCGCTAAGTTTACGAAGTCCATATGAGGTATGTATAGGGTTGCCACCCGTGCTTTATAATGAAGTATTGCACGTTATTTCAGGCAATTGTACTCTATAATTTATGAGAACAATAAAGTACACGAAAATACTTTATTTCGCATGATTTGATTTCTTTGTGATTTTGAAAAGTTTTGTTTAAGTATTTTTTCGTTAAGCTAATTGATCGATTGGTGCTGAATCGATCTCGCGACTCACTAGCGCCACATAACTTAAGCACTCGTTTTTAACAATTTCTTAAGGTGGAAGCTCCTACTTACAAAAAATACCTAAAGCGATACAACACCATAAAGTTAGTAAAAGTAGCGGTTTTTACAAACCTTATGGTATTGTATCGGATTAGGTACTTTTTTAAGCAAACTTAATACATCGAGACATCCAATGCAGAATGCTAATATCGCAAAATGCTAAATTACATCGTAAAGATGTCCAAATTTTTCGTAAAAAAATAAAAACCATTGACATTTTGAATTTCGCGCTCTGACCCTGAGCTTCCCCCTTAACACAACCTAACCTCAAATGTCAACAATGTCACAGTAATTGTCACAATTTCTTGTTTGTTTTGTGCGGTTTGAGTCCAATAACTACACTTGTTGTTGGCAGAATCATGAGTTTTTAAACATAATAATAAAGAAAATTTTATTGTACTTTATTTTGATACTATGTACTTTTTTTCTTACCTATAATAACAAATGTACTTTAACTGCCAAAAAAAAGGTGGCAACCCTAGGTATGTACCAAACTTGAATTAATGAATCACTTCACGATTAAGTGTTCTGCAATGTGCAATTTTTCAAGGGACGATTTTCTAGCACACATTAGTTTTCGAGTCGCGTTATATGATGTTATAATCTAGTTGTTTGATGCCATACATGTATGTTGTATGATGTCATACATTTATGTTATATGATCAGCTCCATTGACGCCTTACGAAAGGTGGTGTTCAGCGATGATTTTAATTAAATATCTACTGTATCTGATTAAAAACACTAATACATGCTGTCATACATTTTCTCTAAGTAATCTTTGCAATCGTTGTATGATCTATTTTCACCGTATTAGCAATTACTGTGTAACGATATCGACGTGTTTACTAGATACCATTTGAACCTGCGCTTTTTAGCGCAAGGTATATCAAGGTATATTTTTGGGGTCGAGTCACCTTCGTCCGTAGGAGAATTAAGTACCCTCGAGATACCCTACACGTGACCCTGGGTGGTGCCAACCAGGTGACAACTCTACTGGTGGTAGGCTTCGGCCGTGGCTAGTCACCACCCACTGAACAAAGCCATGTCGCCAAGCGGCCTAGCCGTGTTCCGGCATGATGTTCGGTGTTGCCATTCATGGATGGCGGGTCAGATCAGTTGCGCTGCATGTGCCTAGTGAATGTAGCGTCTCTGTCTACTGCCGCCTTCCTACCTAGGCAAGTATGCTCCATCGTAGATCTCATCGTCACTTACCATCAGGTGAGATTGAGATCAAATACTTGCCTATAATGTAATAAAAAAAAATAAAAAAATATCAATATTTAAAAAAAAATATTTTGTGAGAAGCATTTTTTTAAATTGATTTATTATTATCTATATGGTGACTGCACATAATCAATACGAATGCGCTAAAGTAGCGGTGGTTCAATTATAGTAAGGTATACTCTTTCTGAATCACATTGTATATAAGACTAAATAGATAATTTCCCTACGAGGTTTAATGACATGTATATAGGTATTTATGACGACTTAAATTAATTTATAGAATTCCATGATTGTGTAAAGTTTTTGTTATGAAACAAATGGTGTTTGATGAAATGTTCTTCTTCTCTCTCTCTTCTGCTTTACGAAATGAAATGCGATGAAATAAAATGAATATGAATATGGCCTCACCCACAACTTAGCGGGTATTTTGCCAATGTCAAGTAATCAATGGCAATAACGCATTAATAAATACACATCTATACATATAAATAAAATTGGAGTGTCTGTTAGTAATATTAAAATAACCGCTTTTTAGTAAGTGCATTTGGATGTATACACGTACCTATACCAAAACAATTTTTTTTACAATTTTTGTCTGTCTGTCGGTCTGTCTGTTTGTTCCGGCTAATCTCTGAAATGGCTGGACCGATTTTGACGGGACTGGCAGATAGCTGATGTAACAAGGAGTAACTTAGGCTACTTTTATTTTAGAAAAAAAATAAGATCTCATGAAAAAAAATTAAAACCAATGTTGCAGCGCTGCGTCTGATTAAATTTGATAGCAACAACCTGCAATGCGTCCCGCGGGCACAGAACGCACGAGCAGGCTGTTGCCAACGGTTGTGTCTTTGTTAAATACCACGCGGACGAAGTCGCGGGTAACAGCTAGTTATAAATAAAATAATGGATGTGACATGAATATATGAAAACGGCGGGTCTCTGACGAAATGTTATACAGTTATTAATATTTATAAATGGCAACATTATTACAGGGCATGTTACAAGATAATTATTTCTTGACACTCTTTCAAATTATGTAACTACGTATAATTGATGTGGGTATAACGCCATCCTTATTATTGGTAATTATTAGTTAGACCTCCGAGTCCCATATTTAATTATTCAGTCCTATTTTTCATACAAGCCTAGGATTTGATTTTTTTATAAATATCGCCAGACGACACACCAACTATACGGTTCCACAGTAAGCAACGCTTGTATTACAGGTACCGTACAATGGACTGGGAGTGAACCCAGTATATATTACTTATATAGATATTAAACCATCCATGACTTAGGTACAAACTTTTGTGCTCATCACACAAAGCTTGTCTCTACCAGGATTCGATCCCGGGACCCTCGGCTCGGAAAGCACAGGTCACTACCAACTACGCTAATCAGGCTGTCCTAAATATTAATCTATACTAATCTATATCTATACTAATATTATAAATGTGAAAGTTTGGATGGATGGATAGATGGATGGATGTTTGTTACTCTTTCACGCCCGAACGGCTGAACGGATCTGGATGAAATTTGGCACAGAGATAGATTATAGTCTGGAATAGCACATAGGCTACTTATAACCCGGTAAAATGTATGGTTTCCGTGGGATAGATGTTTTAATTTTTCATACTTTTTATCGCGGGTAACGCCGGGCGCAGCTAGTATTAATATATTACTAGGTACCAAGGTGTTTATCAGTTATACGTAGGTTAACTAATCATGAATTTTTTTTGAACGTTTTTTTTAATTCACCCAAGCCCATTCAATCATTCCGAACACGATCGAATTCCACGCTTCATTCAAACTTACATCATCTGTGTCAAAAGCGACCACGCTGGCCGATTGGCGATCGTACAAAATCTTCACACTCCATTGACGCATTAGTATGGACAATACACCTGTCGTAGTATATAAAATAGGCAATATATTATGTGTTCGTGTGAAGTACCTTTTATGTAACAGCATAGTTGCGGAGTATTATGTACTTGATGAACGTAAGTAATGCAAAAGAAGTTAGCCTTGGTCGGTTTGTTTTGATTTAATGCATTGGAATTTTGATAGGCTAAGTATTATATATATTAGTTCTAATTCCTTTTGATTAAGTGATGGGGGGGGGGGGGGCTTTCCATTGCTTGAGGGTTTAAAAGATGTACCTTTAGTTAACCTACATTTTATAATTTACGCTAATTTGAAGAATTTTATTGCAGTCATTTGTAACAAAATTTTATTTGAATCGCACCAAAAGTATTATTTTATATGATAGAGAGCGAGCGAAAGAGGGAGAGAGAGAGAGAGTAGAATGATAAAAAAGTGAAGATAATAACCCACCTAGTATAGTACCTATAGTATATTACCTACTTATATTGGAATAAGTACGAAATATTTCACCGCAGTAATCTCTAATTACATATCACATTACACAATAAAAACCACAGTATGGATATAACATGTGAGTATCAACAATTTCTATTGCCTTTTTATTTGTACAATTGCGTCGTTACGATAACGACTTTTACAAGACTAACTAACGACTTTTTACATGACTTTCGCACCGTTATTTCTGGTTTAATAATTGGTTGTCATTTATAACACGTAAGTAAGTATGTTAGAATTGCGGGTAATTTGTCGACCGTTACACAAGGTGTATGTGACTTCGTAATGAGAACTGACACCACGGAGTCAGCTTATGATTCTGGAACCCACCACAATTGGAATTTTCCGTCGATCATGTTTTTTTTTGCAGTATTTTTATAATATCAGATAGGAACCATTAATGGTTATCTATAAAGCTATTCAATAAAATAATTATCCAGACTATACTATCTATACCATCTATCTATGTGCCAAATTTCATCCAGATCCGTTCAGCCGTTCTGGCGTGATTGAGTAAGAAACATCCATCCATCCAAACTTTTATATCTTTAAAATTAGTGGGATTTGGTTTTGAATTCGTTGACAATTATTAACGTTACTTATTAAGGGGGAATCTCAGGGTTAGGGCGCGAAATTCAAAATGTCAATGGTTTTTATTTTTTTTGTAAAAACCGCTACGTATACAAACTTTATGGTGTTGTATCGCTTTGGGTATTTTTTTAAGCAAACTTAATACATCGAGACATCCAATGCAGAATGTTAATATCGCAAAACACTAAATTACATCGTAAAGATGTCCCAATTTTTCGTAAAAAATAAAAACCATTGACATTTTGAATTTCGCGCCCTGACCCTGAGCTTCCACCTTAAGCGTGGAATATAACTGGTGCCTTAGACAGGCTCTACACTCCGATGATCAGCATTGGATAGGAATGTGTAGAGCCTGACTTAACGTGTAGGATGATCTTTACTTATAGTATAGTTATAACATCGCCCACACTAATACATAAAAATGTTTATCATTTCAAAAGACATTTTTTTAAAAGTTCAGAAAAATACTACCATCCACAACAACTTTACATCCCACTTGTATTTATAAATAGACTATTGTTATCGGATAAGATTAAACATTTGTAGAGGTGACCACAGGGTTCTTTTTTGTTGTTTGTAGATATAAGATGGGTAAGCTTGCCTTGATGGCTTATCTTACAACAGCCTGAAGCGATAGCAATAATATTGCAAATTCGAGTTATGTAGCGCTGCGAAGTATTACAAATTTGAGAGAAAATATTTCGCGGTGTTCGCTGTCGCGTTGCTATCGCTAGTCCATTGCAAGATACCAAATTAGTCCATCGATTTTGTACACTCGTGCGCTTGAGTGCCCTATCTACTTTTTTATTCTTTAGCCAGTATCTACAGATTATACAAAAAAAAATATAATTCAATATTCTCACATCGTATGATGGCAACGTTTAATATGGAAATGTATGTAGGACTCGATATGACAGCGGTCAACCACCGGACCCTGCCTTGGCATTAAGTTTACATCTAAAATTACTTATCAGAAGTTAAGAATATAAATCCGGTTGCTAGTGATATTCTAAGAGCATTATTTACGATAGATACAGCCTGTTAAATATATTCCTTCTGGGCCCTGGGGTGGAAAATTAGACTTCTTGATCGTTAAACAATCATATTTTTATTTAAATACACAGAACACTTTTTAGACCACACATTGTCAAGCAGCCGCCATAGGGAAGAAAGAGAAAACAATAGAGTAAATTATTATAGAGCAGTTTCATAGATTATTGTCCACAGCCTAGGATACCTACTATGATATTTCAACTCGCACAGTCAATAGTATAGTTGGGTATCGTGTGTTCTAACACACGAGCATAACAATCACACGTCGAATGGACTTTACACTCTACTAAGATTTTTTAGTGATAATCATGGTTGAAAATGAGATTTGCACATGCAATTCCAAAATCTCAGAGGTGCGAGTCGGGGTTTGTACCTGCGACACTCGTCGCCGAGGTGAGTTATCTACCAATTTTGAAATAGAACTATTTTACGAATTTCATCGCGTTTATTTTATATTTTTCACAGGAGGACAAAAGGTCCTCCCATGGTCGAAACGACGGCAACGTAAAAATATAAAATAAACGCGATAGAATCCGTTAAAAAAAGTTGTATTTAAATGTGTAGTATTCGCGTAAATATAAGAAACCAATATGATCTACCAACTTGACTATAAATGCTTATATAATGCAGCTTCCTATCAGTGACATAATTTGAGTTCTTATATTTACGCGAATACTACGCATTGAAATAAAATTATTTTTGAAGGATTTTATCGCGTTTATTTTTCGTTTTCGAAAACGAAAAATAAACGCGATAAAATCCTTCAAAAATAGTTTTATTTCAAAATAATTTGAGATTCGGATAAGTAAATCCGGAGATTACCCCCTAAATGCAGACACACAAACAAAGTAAAATAAAACAAAAGAGAGATCGAAACTTAAATGATTTTTATTCAAATCGACACAAAACGACTACAACATATGAATTACGTGTAAGCAACTGCATGCCTACATTACTTAACGTACCTACTGGACTTGTCCAAAGATTGCCCTAACCGGTTGAGTTTCTATACATAAGCCTGCAATATGAAACTCTACTACATATACATACAGGTGTGTTTGCTATAAATTGGTACTTACATCAAAGTTATTATAGACTAGCTGTTGCCTGTGTCTTTAAATTATTATATCTTTTTTATTTATGAATTGATTGTAATAAAACATACAATAAATTTTAAGTGAAGCTTACCACAATACATCAGTGAAAATCGCACACAAATCGGTTATGCCTTTTCTGAGATTAGCGCGCAGAAACGCATAGCCACACAGATAAACAGTCAAAAAATCAAAAAATCATTGTTTTGAGTTATACTCGTATTGTGTTGATAAAGGCCCCCAATAATAGTTTTTCTCATATATGTTCCATGTGCAGACAGCGATCGGCTACATTTTTATTATATGTATATTATGTGTACATTTTTATTATATGTATTTTTTTTATTACATTATAGGCAAGTATTTCATCTCGATCTCACCTGATGGTAAGTGACGATGTGATCTACGATGGAGCATACTTGCCTAGAAGGTACCTGTTCACTCTGTATTTTATTATATGGATAATGCATATCTTTCATCATAGCATAATTTGGTTATTTACCGTGAAGCTTATGTGCCAGATTAATTCGGAGAGTTACATATAGAGAACTACTCTATATGCTCTATTCAGACTCTACGGTAGATTAAATAGTGTGTCAATGATTATCTAAGGTGTTTTATTACGAGTATATCATAATTATGTACTACATTCCTCTGAATTTATTGATGTTCTATAAATTTAACATACATCGTATATGTAGTACTGCTCACAACTTGCGCAGTACTACATATATGAGTTTAAATAAAACACTTTTTAACAAAATAAAAACCGTCTTCAAAAAACTAAAAAGCAAAAAATAATCTAATCTTGAAATCTACCTTGTCTAACCACATCAAATATTTAACTAATCTGAAGTCGGTGCCAAACAAACAACTGAGTCGAGTATTGCCGGTCTGCGCCAAAGACTATACCTACAAATTGGTCCGCGCATCTCGTTACTGAGTATACTTTTGTTATTCTTCGTCGGTTGTTTATTTGGCACCGACTTCAGATTAGTTAAATATTCCTCCTCCTTTTTGAAGTCGGTTAAAAAGAAGAACATTCTAAATCTATGTCCTAGCAATATGACAATATAATGTTCACCTATTAAACTGAGTATACATTTAGTAATGTTCCCAGTAAATCTCTTATTAATCCTCTATTCTTGCCATGGTACATTATTAATTAGCGTTGCGTCATAAATTCTACCATTTTAGAAATTCCTGTGAGAATTTTTAGTAGTTTACGATACAAAGGCTGCTTATTGTTTTTATAATTTCGCGACTCCATTATAAGTTTTTTCTCCCTTTTATACGTGCGCGTAGCTTGACATTTTAAATGATACGGTAAGTTTTTTTCTAGATGTCCAACCAGTTTATTGAGTGGCTATGCTAAAAATATATTAATCTTATTAGGTAATGGAACCTGTTATTTTTTTTTATTATGTGCCAAATTATGTAAGTTAATTAGCATACAGCAAATGAAGCGTAATACATGTCTACGCAATTTTAGCAGTTTGTAATTTTATTACGGTATTTTTTTTTCTAAATGCACGTTAATATACTCGGCCGTCAACTGTACTGTAATGTAGTCATTGTAATTCTTTTGTTACATCAATATTTATTTTTAATTCCCGCAGTAAACAAAATATTTTTGATCAAAATTATGTCTTCCAATATTGTATACTTTTACTTTAAATAAAATAAAAGTAAAGCTGGCATCGGAGAAAGGATTTGATGGCATGAAGTTTTTAAAAAGAAAGTCTAATTACCGCTTTGAATAACGCGTTCACAGACTCGCGCAGTTTGTAATAAGGAAGCGTCAAAACATATTTTGCCTCATCCAACTGCCCGGCGCGTCTGCCGACTCTCCTAACTTTCTCTGTCTATGACCTAACGGTTGCCTCAATGATATAACATGTAGGTAATGTAACGTAACCTTCTTTTTATAACGTTATAATTTGATTGATTTGAAAATCGCATGTTAGGTTTTTTTTTCTTTAGGTATGAAATTGGTGCCAAGATAGAAGTAAAATTCCATACGCGGTCATCGTTATAAGTGGCTAAGGAATTTAGCACCATGGGCTAGTTAATAATAAAATTATGTTTGATGCTATACTCTTACCACATGCCTATGCGGTTTCTCTGAATTTTATTTTTTTTAAGTATTTTGGTTTGTCGGATGACACAAAAAGTATTTATTTTCGTTTTCTCCTATGATCTCCTGTATCAAAATTCAAATCGAAAGATATCGGAACGTATTACCTACTGACTTCAAAAAAATGTGTAAGTAGTGCTTTGATAAACACATTTTTTTTATATACGTCTATAAAAACGTGCGGGTAAAAAAAATATGTTTCGGTTCTTTTTTCAAAATTTAACAGATTTAGAATAATTTTATTTCTTTTAAATACGTTAATTCCTTATCAAATGTAAGTATTAAGCACCTAGAATGTAGCTGTCTAAATAATTCAGTACCTACTGGTAAATACTATTCTAGTCTGTGCTGCAAATGTGTACCTACGCAACAAGAAAATATGCAAAAACTTTATTTAATGCATAGCAGCTGCACTTATAAAAAGTCGTAGGTAATTGTTTTTATTTTTATAAAAACCTGATAGTTTTGTACACTGTCTAGTGTAGATAGATAAATATGATCCTTCAATTTTACAATAAAACCTCGCTAAATTATATTATATAATTGGAATAGTTCTATCAAGTAGTAAAAAAACAATAATATAAACAAACTTACATTATTAAAGATCCGTTACCGTTGGCAACACACACTTTGAAAAAAAAAATATAAAGCTCGATATTTGAAAACGTTCCAAGATGGCGTATGATACCGGCGCGTTTACTACTCACGACTGCGGAATCAGCTCAGACGCAGGTGAATGAGCACGTCACACCACCACTCTTGTTTTGCGATATTAACCGCATACAGATGCACCTTCCCCCGTTTTGATGGTAAAGCAATAAAACACCTTCTAAAATTAGCAGGTGTATAAACTGTGTGCGTTGAACTTTGCCTATTGTTGTACGCGACGCGTCGCGACTATCAAGTTTTTTTTCTGCTGTCAAAGCGATAGCTTTGTATATTTTTATGATGATGTTTGATAAAGTTGAAAATTTTGGATGTTATAAAACGCTTTTGTGGTAATATTGCGATGATAAAAAAAAACTAAAAGAAGTAAATGGCGAGGCGCGACCTCTATTACCTTGGACTCTGATATCACAAAATAATAATAACTTCTTTTTAATTAACCATTTGTGTTTATGTTACCCGAAGGGCATTTTTTTCAATAATGACATTTACAAAATAAAAATGTTTAATATTCCACTTTATATATCACATTATCTATAAAAAACCACACTTTTTGGAACATAAAATAAAATTGTCAACTTGACAGTTCAACTTCCCGCCAAAAAGTCCCAGAGCCACTGACCTCTATGGTATACATCGCTGGACTAATCATAAGCCCGGTTATCGTGTGCCTATTTGATTTTCGCCATTTTGGCGCTGATAGCGGCAGTGAGGGGGAATGGAACTAATAATAGAGATGGGACAGTGATATGATACATCGATAAAAATGTTTATGCTTAAACCTACCCATGCAGTAAAATGAAAATAATTATGATCCATTCCTTTAACAATGGCTAATGTCCAAAATAGTCGAGTGGTTAATACTAAGATGAAGCAAATAATGATAATGATTAGCCGAATCGCTCATGGGTAGGGTAGGTAATCTTGGGGTGGCGCGGTCAGACAACCTCCTCGTGTGCCTGCTCCCATTGCCAGTCCCATCGGGTTCGCCTGTGGGAACGACAATGGGAGGGGCCGGTGCACCCTGGGTATCGTCGATAATTTTCCAGGTTGTCCTGGGTTATTGTCGGCGATGGCTAATAGTCTGGCGTGGGGACATATGGGGAGGGGGGCTGCGACCGGGCTTCGGCCTGGACGCGGCGGACCCACCTCGTGGAGGGGAGGGAGGCTGCGTGAGGTAGCGGCGGGCCCACCCCTCGGAGGATGCCCGGGAGGAGGCCGTGGTTCTTGGTCTCGTGCTTGGACGCGGCGGACCCACCACTCGGGCAGCCCCGCAAGGGGTAGCGGAAGGGAGGGGGGCCGCGACCGGGCCATGTGCTTGGACGCGGCGGACCCACCTTCCACCCTTTCGGGTGAAGAGGCCGACCGGGGGGCAGCTTGCTGTCACCCGGGAGGACTGCTGACCGCCAGCTGGTGTGGCAGGCGGTCGGCGCTGAGCCCCGGGCGGCGGACTCGGGGGAGTTCGCCGTACCACTCCGGGCTCGTGAGGATCGGCGCTGTGTTTGGTGGTCCGACACAGCGCCTGGCCGCAAGGCCTGGACGAGGCCGAAAGGCCGCAGTCGCGTCGGGGTTCGCGGAAGTATGCGCAAGCGTTCCCGTGTCCCCGACACAAGCGACCGTGTGGATTCACCATGTGGTTTTAGTGGGTATACCGGCCGCCGCCGGGGAGTCCCACATACCCCTCTCGTCCCCCCCGGGGCGTGAGGGACGATGCGTAATTGCATTTCCACATGTAAAAAAAAAAAAAAAAAAAGAGTAGGTAATCTTAGGATAAGCCGAAACCGGACAAAAGGGTGGTGTGTGACTAGCTAGATCCTACTTAAATAAGGATCGTTTTTTAATTAGAAATGAGGTAATGTAATGTTGTTTGGGAAGCAATGGAGTAGGTAAGGTATTAATAGAAAATAAAAATCATCAAAGTAGTACATGAGTTATGTTTAATAAAACAGTCATCAGAGAAGTGTTTTGAACAGATGTAATCATATTTTTTCGGACGCCAACTAGTTTTCAATGTTTTTGAGCCATAATTCTAGTCTTCTATTGTCAGTCGGAAACCTGTGAATTAGTAAACATTGTTTTAAAATAATATGTATTTGATAATACAAATCTGTCTTCGGCGATTTTTACGTTCTTGAACGTTCTATCTATTTAAGATATTGATAGAAAAAATATCGAAAAATTTTATCGACAAGGAACTTTTACAGCACTATTGAATTTTATTGTTTATAATAAACCGATAATACAAAGACAAATGCGTTGTAATCACGTATAAATAAGATTAGTAACATATTTTTAAGTGCCTATAATATCAATAGAAGTTTTAATTTCTTGAATATTAGCCGTAAATTCACTTACTTGTGGAATGTAACCCCACTTCCCTTCTGGTAAAGAGTTTTGCATAACACGCACTCTTTCATGGTTTACCTATTAACTAACACCACTTATTTATGTATTAACTATATTAATACGACACAACAAACAAGTTTAATCGCGTTAAACCTTCAAAATCACTTTATAAACACGGAGACAATGTAAACAAAACAACGGGTTTTGGGGTCGAGTCACCTTCGTCCGTAGGAGAATTAAGTACCCTCGAGATACCCTACACGTGACCCTGGGTGGTGCCAACCAGGTGACAACTCTACTGGTGGTAGGCTTCGGCCGTGGCTAGTCACCACCCACTGAACAAAGCCATGTCGCCAAGCGGCCTAGCCGTGTTCCGGCATGATGTTCGGTGTTGCCATTCATGGATGGCGGGTCAGATCAGTTGCGCTGCATGTGCCTAGTGAATGTAGCGTCTCGATCTACTGCCGCCTTCCTACCTAGGCAAGTATGCTCCATCGTAGATCTCATCGTCACTTACCATCAGGTGAGATTGAGATCAAATACTTGCCTATAATGTAATAAAAAAAAAAAAAAAAAAAAAAAGGCCATTTGCATTTTACGTCAGATTTAGTTCCTTTCCCCCTCGCTGGGGGCGCTTCAAATAGGCACAATAGATAGCTGTCATTTTAAAGGATATCATTAGTCTAGCGTACTTGTATCATGGACGTCAGTGCCCAGAGCACACTCATTTGTTTGCTTTTCATTTTGTCTATGTGCTAGCAACTTTTTTCTGGTACCTACCTATGCAATTCACTTGTATACAAGAAACACAATGCTAAGCCTGTCAGTCACGCACAGCAAAAAGCAAGTTGCATTCTCAACCGTTTTTTTTTTTTAATAATTGACAAAGACATTAAATTGAAGTGCCTCTCACCGACCTTGACGGGTCAGAGGATGTTGCTCCGAAGGTTGAACCACCAATTGGCGGTACTACTGATGGTGAACCAGTAACCATTAAGGTGTAGTGGACATCCTTGACGTCTTGGCAACATTGGCCCAATGTTCAATTTAACTTATGGATCTTGTTTTCGCCATAGATATCTAAAGGTTAACTTTTATGAAAGGGTAACCCCGTATTATTATGTTTAATTTAAAGTTAACAAACGTCGCAAAATGAAACTAATAATGTATGATCAGTGTAATTAGAAATTATGTTTCAAGTTGAAACCAGCTAATTTTGTTTTAATGAGCTAGGATGGGGGTGGAAGCCACGCATGCGCAGTGGAGCTGTTACGATCTAGTTTACCCACCTACGTGGGTTGAAAATGGATGGAAAATTAAAGCACTCCGCAAAAAGACGTACTCGCTAATAAGATTTATTAATAAATACCTCCGTGCGGTAGCGTAAATAGAGTCGAAAATGCAGCCGGTGTGCCGTGCATGTTGCATTACACGGCTTCGCTATGATACACCTACGCAGGATGCAATTTTAGATACCTCTAATTGGTTCACATATTGATTTCTGATATTTACGCGAATCAACTCGGGTCGTTTGTCGGGAACTTAAAGACGTAAAATAAACGCAATAAAATCATTAAAATTAGTTTTATCTCTAATTGATTATTTAATTTAATAGCGGTCAAGCGCCGCAGGAGTACAGATGAACTATAATATCGTGATGCCTGGGACTTCAGGGAAGGTTCAGCTCTGGACTAGAGACATTAGTGAGTACCATATATGTACGAGTATAAAGCAGTGAGTTGTCTTACGCATTTTGATGTAAATTTGTACGAATCTTCCCATCACTATAGTTAACCTCGACAAAGAAAGGGGATGCTATAATATTTGAAATTTGAACTCACTTTCACAAATATTAATAAAAAAGGATACGATTTTATTATACGATGGGCTTCTAAGGGACTGGCCTTTTATGGCTTTGACATTAAAGGGAGGTTCCACTAACATGTGGTATCTATACAGGGTGCAAGTGGCTTCGTACCGAAAACAGATACCATGGATTCAGCTCATGATTCTGGACCCCACGAGTTAGAATTTTCCATCGATCTTTTCATAAATTATAGTTTTTTTTAATTGAATTAAGCATAAAGTCATAACAGCAGCCTATCTCAATGTAATTTTAATTATGAAAATAAAAAACTAATTTAAACCTAAAACTGCAATGTAAATTGAAACTCGATCCGCTCGAGCGCGCTCGTCGCTCGCACGAGTCAGGTTTCGCGTGGAGCGTTGTGTTTAGTTCGCATAGCTCACAATACATTACGCGCTTAAAAAATACTTCATGTGTAACCCATGACTTTCGACAAAAATATTTCTATAATTTTATTATAGGCATTTTGTGTAACCTTTACCCAAAGTTTTCGTTGCCTTGCCCTGCCCTTACCTTACACCTTGTATAGCGTGTCAAGTAACAACCTAAAGCTTTAACTGTTTATTGGTCATCTTACATCGTTTCATCTTCCGAGCTTATGCCCCTATTTTTTCTTGTCTAACGTTACAACATTTACAACATTTATATTTATATACAACATTATATTCAAACATAATGTCTCCATGACTACTCAAAACTGTAACTAGATTTATTTACAAACAAATCAACCCTATATACTTATTCAACAGAATATACACAGTAACAAATTACGTCATCACAAATTTTAGTTCCAAAATATATTTCAACGAGAAATCCAGTTCCATAAATATAATCCTACGTTAAATGAGGAGCAAGGAGTACCATTTCGCCCGCTCCTTTCGGCGCTCTGTTCACACTGGGGCGGAATTCGACAGGATTGAGCTACATACATATGTAAACTTCCCTTTATATATGTAAACTTCTATATTATTGGATTGCCAACTATAGGATGTCGAATCAACAACTCCAAAGTTCTAGAAAAAACAATTTCACTTACATTAACTTTTTTTTCTTAAAAAAATATTAAATGGCATCCCATGACTCCCGAAGAATTAGGCAGAGGCGCATTTCAGTGCACCGATATTTTGCCAATTTCTAGATGAAGAGGTCGGGAATCGCCCTCAAGGTCAGAGGGATTCCGAAGGCCGAGCTTGACGTCTTACGAAATACGTGTAAGTTATCTCGCGATACTATATTCATATAGTCAACATTGTCTCACCACTGGCAGTGGCGGCAGCGAATCCCGCAGAATTTTTAACAGATCTTAATACGATAGCAGCATCTTTCATTAAGACAACTGGGAACGCCGTGAGCGCAGACAGAGTTGTACATTTTTAAGGTTGCACGCTGTAAATTTGTGTAGAAAGGTTTTTTATGTTTGTGTAATGAGATGTAGCTCTTTGTGCTTGATGGAGCTTTCTTATTGGAATTCCCGTTGCGCTTTTAGCTTATAATAGCTACCACTTTTATTCTCTCATTGAGGATCCGAGCGTACCTGGTACAATGGTTGTTGTAAATCTATTAAAGTAGTCAGAATGCATTATTATTAGCATTAAACGATATTTTTTTGCAATCGATCGCAATTAGGGACCTATAAAGCTCACACTTTTGAAATATATATTTTTGTTTTGCGCGCACGCAAACACAATTATCGTCGGATCCGAACCAATTTTACTATTAAGTAATAATCGACTGGGACGCACAATTGAGTCAACTTTCAATCTGGCCTCGTTTCGGAAACGAGGCAGGCCGGACAAGGCCCTTGTAACTTCCTTTCTAAATGCGAGATGGTCCCATCGCAAGGTCTCTAGCGTCCACTTAGGTTTCAGATGTTGCCGCAAGGTATAACAGTTCAGCGATTAACAAAACAATATATGTTTACATATAAAACAACATTGAGGCTTTCTTTGAAATGTCATTGTATTGGTACTTTTATTGAAATTTCTATAAATTTCGGGGCTATAGATGGTTTGAAATTACAGTTAATATCCCAAAAATACCCTTAGAACGGCTGAGATTTTTAAACAAACTGTGCCAATGATCTTGAAAACTCAATACCGTAAAAAATACGACCGAATTGAGAACCTCCTCCTTTTTGAAGTCGGTTAAAAAGAACCATGCAAGGAGTAGGTACCAGCATTAGTAAAAAAAAATCGATTAAAAATATATATATATTAAATAATTTGATATAAAAATTAACGGACCATTGTTGTTACATTTATGTTTTGTCAGTTGTTTATGCAAACCTGTATGTGTTTGTTCTTAGCTATATAAACGCATAAGTTTATATATTGCCAATATTTGCAAATGTTCTCCGTTAAAGAAATAATTGTCTATAACCAGAATCAATAGGTCCTTATGTGCAATTTCTTAACCGCTCTAAGCTTATAACTTACCTACTGCGATAATCCATACATCGGAGCGTTGGGGTAATAGCAAGAGCACACAGCTTGGGAGTTTTCCACCATTGTGTGGAGGGGAATGAGCCATTGTGACGGCACCTTGGCCGAAATACTGCGTTGCTAGACAGACACAGACTCGCTGGTCAATGGAGTCTGATAAACGTTGTACGTTCTTTTAATCGTGGTGTCTATTTATTTGAATTTATTATTGACGATTTGATTAGCTCAGTGGGTAGTGACCCTGCTTTCTGTGCTGAGGGCGACGGGATCGAATCCTGGTAGGCGCAAACTTTGTGCGACGAGCAGGAATGTGTGTACACGAGTCACAGATGTTTAATGTAAATGTATGTTTTATATACTTGGATAGCCGCCAGTTTATTGTACGGTACCCATAGTACAAGTGTCGCTTAGTGTGGGACCGTATAGTTAGTGTGTTCGTCTGGCGATATTTATTTATTTAGTGGTCGAAATGATACGTACATTGTACGAATTTGTCGCCCGATTATCCATTTTATTGATCTCATTTGTAGGCAAACGTAATACTTACACATTGAAATTCGAAGCTTCAACCCTTGTAATGTTCCCATAATCCCTTTTGATCAAATGCTATGGCGTTTACAGCATTTTCACGCTTTTATAACGCCCCCCCCATGCGGCGGCATGCGGCGGTCGGCCGACATGAATAGAATTTTGATGAATGGTCGTCCAAACGATTCGTCTTCCTGTGACAAAATCTATTTTGTAAATTTCCATAATACATTAAGAGTAGGTAAGGAATTATTATAAAGAGTAATATGACTACATGTATTGAAAACTTTTTTGTAATTATTAGCTTGGTAATGTTTTACAGATTGATTTCTTATATTTACTACACATTGACATCAAACTTATTTTACATATTTTATTGCGTTTATGTTATGTTTTTTTTCGTTCCCGACGTTTCGACTTTTGTTTTGTTTACGAATATATAAGTTTCTTAGGGGATTTTTATAATTTTAATTGGAATTTAATTAAAATAGGGAGATGGCTTCAACTTTAGGTATTTTTTTTTATAAGATGTCCTTATAAAAACTACTTAGATACATTTCTCAGGGATCGCGGGGCTCCTTGGCGGCGCTGAGCCCATAAGCAGTTGCTTACATTGCCTATCAGAATAATACGGCCCTGTTTTCGTTATTCACGTACATCCATCCTACTTGCAACGTGAACGATATAAAAACGTAGCAGAACGGCTAAGCGCCTGCCTGCTTCGTGAAGGTGATATTTTATTCCCGCAGTTGGTTTTTACTGCTTTCATAGCGGCACGCCACCGTATACTGCCATTTTAATGTTACACCTGATTAATTTAGTGGAATAGTGACGTTAAAGGTCGTGTCCAGACTTAACGCGCCGCCGCGCCGCCTCGCGAGCCTGCCTCTAGGGCGCGAGAGGCATACGCTGAAATAATATTCTGTAGGTTTGAACACGGCTATACATGTTGAATTGTGTAAGTAGTCCATTGTAGTAGTTCGCTACACTGCTACTCTCAGGTGATGATTATAAAAGTGTTTTTATTATAAGAAAAAAAAAACTGACATACTTATACATGACATCACACTGACATTACGTTTGATTTTTGTTTGTAAAATCATTAAAGTATAGGTGCCTTATTTATTGTTGTCACATCCATTATTTTATTAATTGTGATATCGGTATTAATTACTTGACTTTGGCAAAATACCCTCAAGTTGTGGGTGAGGCCATATTCATATTCGTTTTATTTCATCGCATTATATTTCGTATAGAAAGAAGAAGAACATCTTAAGAAGAAGTCTTTGGTTGCAATACATAGAATAATTTGCCGGCTGTTCTCCTTTTTGTAATAGTAAATAGTCGCGTTCTGACCGTGCAAGTTCTCGACGCAGCTTTGACTATTTAATCTGGCCGTGGCTCCCTCGAGGCAAACCGCCGATGTGCCTTACTTGAGCGCTCGCATGTACCCGAGGTATAGTCTTCCAAGGCTACTCGTTGAGTCGGTACACATTTCTCACCTATTCTTTCGTTAAACCAAATGAGTTTCTATTTGAAGAAAACCCTTTGATACCGGGGAGGCCTGAGAAATATGTTAGTATAGAGCCATACTAACGTCGTTTCCCAACCCAAAGCCCTTGACTTTAATTAAAATACCACAAACAATATACCTTAAGCCGAATTTACATTACATTATCGTGCATGTCGGAATCAATTTCACTAATGAATTTAAAGTAGAAATTACAATCGTGAGACCGTTAGAAAGTATCTCGCAATCCTGCCACTAAGCATTTTTTGCTAAAAATTTCACACACTTTCGCGATAGTATTTCATGTTGTATTTACATGATGACATTACACTCACACTATACATTATATTTAGCCGATTATAGAAAAAAAAACATCAAACATAGTTTATAATTTATGTACATTTTTGCATAAAGTTTATTTTCACACAAATCTGATTTGTACCTACACAATATGCATTTGAATAAGAAAAGAAGCTATTGTAAAAAAAATACATTTCTTTTACGTTTCGCAATTTTTTTAATAATATTATCAACAAAAAAACGCTTGCCGCGAAGCTAAATTAATGTCGCTAAACGAACGCATGCATTATAAAAGTTATAGGTTTACTTTACACGTGTAACTGTGTTCCGCAACTATATATTTTTTTAATGTAATTTTTTTTTTTTTTTTTATTACGATATAGGCAAGTATTTGATCTCGATCTCACCTGATGGTAAGTGACGATGAGATCTACGATGTAGCATACTTGCCTAGAAGGTACCTGTTCACTCTCGACTTGAAAACACCCAGATTATAGTAGCCGGGGAACAAAGACGCCGGTAGCGTGTTCCATTCCTTGGCAGTTCGCACGATGAACGTAGAAGCAAGCGTAAATACGGCTTTATTGTGTTTAAAGGTCGAAGGACACCCGTCAATCAGAGATTGATCGATTTTAGCATAACAATAGTGGTAATAGCGACCCCCAGGGTAGCCGCGCGCAACCTGAGTGCCTATTTTTCAATGATAACCTTTGGGTACCGGTTATTTTGTTTTTTTTGTGCCAAAATTGTCGTACAGTGCCTAGGGTATAGAATATTGATATTGGCGCCTTTATATTTATTTACTAGCTGTTGCCAACGACTTCGTCCGCGTGGTATTTAACAAAGACAACCGTTGACAACAGCCTGCTCGCCCATTCTGAGCCCGTGGGACGCATTGCAGGTTGTTGCTATCAAACTTAATCAGGCGCTGCGCTGCAATATTGGTTTTAATTTTTTTTCGTGAGATCCTATTTCTTTTTCTAAAATAAAAGTAGCCTAAGTTACTCCTTGTTACATCAGCTATCTGCCAGTGAAAGTCCCGTCAAAATCGGTCCAGCCATTTCAGAGATTAGCCGGAACAAAGAGACAGACAGACAGACAAAAATTGTAAAAAATGTTGTTTCGGTATAGGTAACGTGTATACCTCCAAATGCACTTAGTAAAAAGCGGTTATTTTAATATTACAAACAGACACTTCAATTTTATTTATATGTATAGATTTGGACTGATAACAATCAATAAAAATAAATCACATAAGTATATTGTATGCATCCATGGTCCCGGTCGCGTAATAAATATGGTAGATGGTCTTGTTATAAAATTCTGTAACAAAGACAGTGCCCGTTGGGTTTCCTAGCGGATCGTTTTAGTCAGAATCAGAATCAAATCAGTTTTTCACCATTCCACGCGGACAAGGTCTTTTTGATACATAGTTTGTTTTCATATCATTTTTAAGTTTTATTTTTATTTTTCTGTTGTAAATATTTAGTGAGATTTAAAAAAATAAAATTTGTAATAATGTAATATAATAACTAAAAAAAAATGTACTTATGAATCGTCAAAATAGTTACAAAACGCTAAGCTACAACTTAACCACCCGTTCGGAATGGCGTTCCTATGGAGAAGAACGGGCAAGAAAGTCCATGGTCGCTCTCACCATAAAGAAAATGTTTTTTTTTATTGGCATTAGCGGTCACATATAATGCCATAAGTGCTTCCCGAGGCCTATACCAAAAGAAGAATTCGACTTAGACTTTTCTAGACACGGCACAAGATAATGTACAAGTAGAAATATCTGATAAATAGGTCTAAGTCGAACCAAGCAAATAAATCTCTAAACTAAACATTACCCTGTGTTCGCTGGCATGGATAAATTATTCCCTATTATTATTCAATGCTATGTTAATTTCATATCTTGTCTGGACGTAATTTATAGTAGAAATACATGGAATTATTGCTAGAATCTTGCAGGCTCGCTGCCAAGTCGCCTTATCTAAAAGAACTAGCATTATCTACGGATTGTACGTAGTTCGTACTTTTGTTAATGTTAGAGTCAGGAGTCATTGTATGAATGGGAATAGTTAAAAGTTCGCACGATAAATTAGACTTTAAAGTTTAAAGCGCTGTCTGTTGAGCAGAAGATCATAAATCAAATTTCCAGCCGATTCTAAAAAATATTTCACTTATGTAAAAGTACATTATCCTTTTTTGAAGCAGTGATAGCCATGTTAGTAGAACGCTTGCCTCGGTACCGAAGATCGCAGGTGCCAACCCCGGCTCACACCTGTGGGATTTCTGGATTTCATGTGTGAATCTCATTTTAAACCATTATTATCACTTGCTAAACGGCGAAGGAAGACATCGCGGGGAAACCTGCACGTCTGAGAGAGCCCCTCGAAAGACGTGTGGAGTCCGCCAATCCGCACTCGGCCTGCGTGGTGGTATATGATCTAATCCCCCTCGCCTTGAGGGGAGACCCTTACCCAACAATGGGACATTAAAAATGGCTGGTATAATTATTATCCTTGAGTGCTGTAGGCTGTTTTAAAGAGGTACGGACCACGGGCGGAGTTGCGTGAAGAAGGTGGTTTGTAATGCTTCCTCAATAAAATAAAATAAATAAAACCTTAAATATTAAAAAATATTATCAAAAATAATGGCGGCTGCCATTTCATTTGCCATAGCGGAGTGACAGAAGAGATTAATGAGTATATCGCCTAAAGTCTTAAATCCATCCCATCTGCCCATCATGTTTACTTTCATTAGTATATAACAAATGTCCAGGTCTTTGGGCCTCTCATTAATAATAACCACCCTTATACCTACGTAATCTCCAAAGTAATGTAACACTGTAAGTGACGCGGGGTCTTGTCGACCCCACATTGAACTAATACGTCAAGTGCGAGATTATTCGTGAACTAACAATAGACTTTATAGTGTACCGTATTTAGACATTTTGTATGAAGAATTGAAAGTTTTGAAAACCGTCCGCTAGAGGCGCTTTTCAATTCTCCATACAAAATATGTGAATACGGTAGACTATAAAGTATACAGTTAGCTCGCACTTGACGTGCTGAAGACTGATAGTGTGCTATCAAATAACTCAAGGGTCTTATACGTCTTTTGTTTATATTTATTCGTCGTCGTACAGGTTATGTTTATGGGTGCGATTTGTTTTTTTTCTTTTATAGCCTTTCTCTTCGCGATGTTGTGTCGCCGAATGAGTTACGCGTTTAGGTTGTTACGACAATTTGTTCAACCTATAGACAATATATTTATGTCTCAGTAAAACATTTTTATGTCCAGTTTCTGGAAGATATATTGATTTGAATTAGTTCTTCTTTGGTTCACTCTTTATATATAACTACTAGCTGTCTTGGAAAACTTATTATAATACAATATTTTTTTGGTGAATCTTTGCATGTTTTTATAGTTATTCTGCTATTCGGAGCGGAGACAAATTCAAAAAAATCTAAGATTATAAGTAGTATCTAAGACAACTTTGTTTTATATACATAGATAACCTATTATATATACAAAACATGGACGAATAAACCTACTAGAACTAAAAAAATACCGTATTGAAACAAAAAAATAATAAAAAAAGGAACGTTTTCTAAAGTATATTCACAATTGAAATAAAACTATTTTTACGGATTTTATCGCGTTTATTTTATGTTTTTTACTTTCCTTACGTTTCGGCTGCTTTACAGCAACCATAGTCACGGGAGGACTGAGGTGTTAGTCGTCCTAGTGTTATAGTCAGGATAGTTTAAAACATAACATAAACGCGATAAAATCCGTAAATTTAGTTTTAAAAGGCTGCCTTTTCAAGCCAGTGAGATGAAACATTAATTATTAATGCTCTTGTACGTCGGTTTAAGCGCAACACTTAATAATGGCTGGATCGATTCGACTTTTATATATTCGTAATAGTCCGAGTAAGACTTATAGTCAAAGAAAGAATTAAAAAGTTTTCAAATTTGAATCCGGGTCAGCTAGTTAATATTAAGTATACATTTTAAACGTCCTAACACCAATTTTTAATCTGTTTTTACAACTGAGCGCGGGATTCTGATGTTAACAAAACAAACTGCATCTGTTAACTAAACGATGAGCAAAGCTTCAGAGCTTAGCGGTAATCGCTGACGCTACCCAATATATGTAAACACATGTGTGTATATATGTACTTGTTGCATGTATATACACGCACAGAAACTTTCAGCGTTCCGTTTCAGTCGAGTTTCAATAACGGCGCTGATGGTACGCGCGCCAACGTCCGCGGAACTCGTCGCGAGTGGCTGAAAAATAACAATCTTTTTTTAATCTGTTTTAAGTACTTATTTAAAGCTTTATCGGTCTGAAGAGATACGATTTAAATTCAATTATTATGTAGATATTCGTGTTTATTTACACATAAAACAATTGGAACTTTTTGTATGAAACAAATATTTCTTTATATTTCGACGTGTTTTTTGCTTTATCTGTGTAATAGTTATGTTTTTAACATTTTAAAACGTTTACGTTTTACTTAGACTATAAAGTGTGAGTGACTTAATTTATTAAATATCAGTTTTAGTGTTGTCCGCATAAATATATGTATCTACTTACGTTAGCTATGATAAATACAGTGAATATTGACTTATGAACTAATATAGAGTGGATTTTTAAATTAAGTGAAATAGCGGACGTCTCATTACCAATAGGAATCGATTTTTCTCCCTTCACAAGGTAAGGACAGGTGGTCTTTACTTATAACTTAGCTACTTAGTTTGAAAGCGTTATTCACTTGTTTATTATATAAATTAATTAATTACTTGAGTATATATATGTTGTAGCTAGAATGTAAATGTAACAAACTTTTCTGTCTTACATTTGATTTTAAATTTACTTATAGGTACTGAATTATTCATAAACGTAGGATAGTTATCATTGAGGTAGGTACACAGTGCAGTGAGATTACAGTAGTTGTGTATGTTTATATAAGGTACATATTGCCTAGCCACTTAAGTATTCAAATACATTTAAAAACTATTATTTATTATTGGAATTCAGTTAGGGTGATTAAAAGCACCAATATTAGAAAAATAATATTAATATACTTACTTAAAAAAAAACAATCGCCAGACGAACACACCAACTATACGGTCCCACACCAAGCAACGCTTGCATTATACCTACCGTATAACAGACAAGGGGCGTACCTAGTATATAATACTTATATTATAGATATTCATCCATTCATCCATGACTCGGGTACAAACATTCGTGCTCATCACACAAACTCGGGCACAGAAAGCAGTCACTACCCACTGAGCTAATCAACCTATAATTTAACCATCTATACTATATCTATACATATAAATAAAATTGGAGTGTCTGTTTGTAATATTAAAATAACCGGTTTTTACTAAGTGCATTTGGATGTATACACGTTACCTATACCGAAACAACATTTTTTACAATTTTTGTCTGTCTGTCTGTCTGTCCGTCCGTCTGTCTGTCTGTCTGTCTGTCTGTCTGTCTGTCTGTCTGTCTGTCTGTCTGTCTGTCCGTCTGTCTGTCTGTCTGTCTGTCTGTTTGTTCCGGCTAATCTCTGAAATGGCTGGACCTATTTTGACGGGACTTTCACTGGCAGATAGCTGATGTAACAAGGAGTAACTTAGGCTACTTTTATTTTAGAAAAAAAAATAGGATCTCACGAAAAAAAAAACCAATGTTGCAGCGCAGCGCCTGATTGTTTGATAGCAACAACCTGCAATGCGTCCCGCGGGCTCAGAATGGGCGGGCAGGCTGTTGTCAACGGTTGTCTTTGTTAAATACCACGCGGACGAAGTCGCGGGCAACAGCTAGTTATATTATAAATGTGAAAGTTTGGATGGATGGATGGATGGATGTTTGTTACTCTTTCACGCCAGAACGGCTGAACGGATCTGGATGAAATTTGGCACAGAGATAGATTATAGTCTGGAATAGCACATAGGCTACTTCTTATCCCGGCAAAATATATGGTTCCCGTGGGATAGATGTGTTTAAATTTTTCATAGAATACCAATAAATTAATTTTCTCATACATTTGATTCTGAGGCGGTACGAAGTTCGCCGGGACAGCTAGCTAGTGTAAAATAAGGAAATACAGGCGTGCGGCGTCGCCGTCGGAATGGTGAGCTTTAGAGATGTAGTCAGTGTCTCCAACCATGCCGTAATTACGGTAGATCTACCGTAATTTTTCTAGATCTACCACCTACCGTAGACATGTCAAAATCTACCGTAATTTCGTCCGTGTCCATATTTCTATAATGACAGCACTTGATTTGGCAAAATATTACTAGTTTATAACGGCAAGATTGCATTGGGATGCGTAACGTAAAAAAAAAAAAAAAGGTCATTCCTGCTGCTTCTGTTTGGAAGAAGCAGCAGAATGACATTTTATTTTTTTTTTACGTTACGCATCCCCACTGCATGGGTATTTTATTGTATCATTTTGGAGAAAAATAAGCAACACTGGTCTGCCGTAATTTTCCACCATCTACCGTATTTTTAGACCAGGCAACACCGTAATTTTGACAAAGAGGGTTGGAGACACTGGATGTAGTTATAAATAATGGGGTGCCACGAAATACTATACAATCACTGATTAAATCACTCACACCTAACCCTACATTAACACAATGAACCATAGATTTATATCTTTATGGCATAGATAAAAAAAAGGCCGCCATTAAATGGTACCCTTACAATGAAGCGTTGTCCTTATATTACTGCGGTATTATTTATGGTGATTTGATTAACATTTCTAGTGCTCCCAATAAGTTCAGTAAGCTATCAGTAGAGTGGTTCTTCTTCTTCTTTTTCATGTTGGCAATTGGCTACAAAATAGCGCCGTTTTGCCAGTGTCAAGTAAAATGTTTCTTCGTCATTTTAAACAATGTCAGTACCCCTGATGATAATAATGATGCTGATGATGAAATGAATCCCTTAAACATATCACAGCTGTGGATTCCTTACTGAAAATTTTACGGACATTTTGGGAGAACTCGAGAAGTCGAGCTGTACGGTTTTATTTTAGTTTTCGTCCCTTGTGCACGTTTATGAACATGCAATGATTAATATCCCATTAATATCACACATTATATACCAAAGAAACACATTTTTTTTAAATAAAACAAAATTGATTACTTTACTTTTCAAATTCCTGCCGAAAAAGTCCCAGTAGCGTGATTTCCTCAACTTTACTGGGAGGGTTCGGAGGAGTTTATTTATCAGGCCTACTCTACGAAAAAGGCGTACATGGACTCTCCCATTTGACGACCTGATTAGCTGGTAGTGACCCTAGTTAAACTTTGTGTCGTGAGTACGAATGTGTGTACCCGCGTCGTAGATCCATAACAATATCTATTTAAGTATGATAAAGTATGATAAGTAAGCTAACTGTATACTTTATAGTTAGACACATTGTATGGCAAATTGAACAGCGCCTCTAGCGGACAGTATTCAAAACCATCGACTCTCCATACAATGCATCTACATACGTTGACTATGTAGTACGCGGTTAGCTTACGTATAATCTCGCACATGACGTCCAGGGCCCCAAGTCTGCTAACACAATCGATTCGTAATCGAACAGTAACCGCATAGTAACTGTCACTTTTGACAGATATTGTATCGATATCTGTCAAATGTGACAGTTAGTATCGTCCACAGTCTATTATGTAGTACCCGTAATACAATCGTTGCTTAGTTTGGGACCGTACAGTTGGTGTGTTCGTCTGGCGATATTATTATTATTATTAACACACGGCTCGCGACAATAGACCGTTAAATATAAACCTTATTAAGCCTGGTTACACCAGCAGCTACAAATCGCCACTAAACTAAAGTTCAATATTGATACCATTGGTTATAAAAGGCAAAAAGATCCAGACCATTGCAAGAAATCCAGATAAAGTAGGTAGCGTGAAAAAGCAACCAATAGCATCGTTTCATTATGGCGTTATAGGAAAATGGCCTGATTTTGCAACGGTTCATTGGTCAATATCACCCTCGCTCCCTCGCAGGGTTTTCATGTGTACTCAGCCCATGGATGTTAAATGAACGCCATGTCATTAGGGGTGTTAATGACGTCGACCTAGTTCTGACGTCATAATTAAGGGCGGGGATACTTTGATTGGGAAAGCGGATGAAAAATGTATTAATTTTGTCGCAGTAATATTTGATCGCGAATCGGATTCCTACACGTTGAAGCACGATTTCGAAACGTGTTTATATTAAATGACAGTATGCTATAGTTGTTTCCTAGTACCTAGTAGGTATCAAATACAGATCACGAGAGATACGCCGTGCGGTTCAAAATGTATGGGAACTCGCTGTCTCCGTTTTGTTCCCCACCACTCGCCGCAAAACACATACAATTACATAAAACCAACCAATACGAAGTCTCACACACACACGCGTGCCAATAATTCGGTGCGTGCTGCGTCGTCGCCGCATACAGCGGCCGTACCACGCGACGCACCAGTTTATTCAAAGTATCGTTAGACGATCTATCCATTGCCTCGTACATTCACTCAGTAGCGAACATGGGTGGTACTTAAAGAGCCATGTATTTTGTACAAAAATAAAAAAGTCGTTGTGCTACATGAAAACTAAAATAACATAATAAAGGCATTAAATAATTTTTGATTTGTTGTTTTTAATGATTTTAAAGACGAATAAATAAAATACTTAATACTGGCTGGTGAAATGAGATTCCACCTTTCGCGTAGTTCACTTTGCTGCTAGTATTTTTGCACACAACCACGGAATAACACGGCATTTAAAAAAAAGTTAGAGCTCCGATACCGATGTGCAGTTGCAGTCGACTGATGGCGAAAACTCTATGTTAGCCTAATTTTGGCTAAAGGTGAGCGCAAGCCCACCGCTTTCATAACATATCTCCTCTAATATATCTGTGGTATCAAATATAGTTAGCTACTATAATATATAGCTGCCAATCCATTCGGTCAAGTTCGGTAATAAACGAGTAAGTTGCATTGGTATCTGAATACAAAACATTTTCTTTCAATAAATCTGCCATTGTCAATATGCATTTATTATATACTAGCTGCACCCCGCGGTGTTACCCGCGATTAAAAAGTATGACTCCTAAACTACTACTACCTATGCAAAAAAAAATGTCGATCATTTGCTCTATGAAACATTAAAACAAATCTATCCCACGGGAACCATACATTTTACCGCGATAAAAAGTAGCCTATGTGCTATTCCAGACTATAGTCTATCTCTGTGCCAAATTTCATCCAGATCCGTTCAGCCGTTCTGGCGTGATTGAGTAACACACATCCATCCATCCATCCATTCATCCATCTATCCATCCATCCAAACTTTCACATTTATAATATTAAATATATATTTAGGTATACAGCATAACATTACATTATTTACGATACATATCCATTAAGTACATCAATATAAATCGCTATGTGGATAGTACTATGGTAAATAAACATCGCTGGCACAGCTTTCAATCATTTTGGGGTCGAGTCACCTTCGTCCGTAGGAGAATTAAGTACCCTCGAGATACCCTACACGTGACCCTGGGTGGTGCCAACCAGGTGACAACTCTACTGGTGGTAGGCTTCGGCCGTGGCTAGTCACCACCCACTGAACAAAGCCATGTCGCCAAGCGGCCTAGCCGTGTTCCGGCATGATGTTCGGTGTTGCCATTCATGGATGGCGGGTCAGATCAGTTGCGCTGCATGTGCCTAGTGAATGTAGCGTCTCGATCTACTGCCGCCTTCCTACCTAGGCAAGTATGCTCCATCGTAGATCTCATCGTCACTTACCATCAGGTGAGATCGAGATCAAATACTTGCCTGTAATGAAATTAAAAAAAAAAAATATGCGTATATTTACGTTCGCTTCGGATGAAAAATTACGCGATTTCCCGCTCGGAGGCACATATTTCACATTTCAAATCGTGCAGGTCTTTACTTTTACATTCCCACTTTAACACTCATAAACCACCCCTTTTTCCGTTTGTCAATGGTTTAATTTGTTAGACAGTTTTTGGTAAATTTGTTAATAAAGCTTATAATAATAATAAAATCGCCAGACGAACACACCAACTATACGGTCCCACACACAAAAAACTCAAACATAATCTATACATATAAATAAAATTGGAGTGTCTGTTTGTAATATTAAAATAACCGCTTTTTACTAAGTGCATTTGGATGTATACACGTTACCTATACCGAAACAACATTTTTTTAAATTTTTGTCTGTCTGTCTGTCTGTCCGTCTGTCTGTCTGTCTGTCTGTCTGTCTGTCTGTCTGTTTGTTTGTTCCGGCTAATCTCTGAAATGGCTGGACCGATTTTGACGGGACTTTCACTGGCAGATAGCTGATGTAACAAGGAGTAACTTAGGCTACTTTTATTTTAGAAAAAAAATAGGATCTCACGAAAAAAAATTAAAACCAATGTTGCAGCGCAGCGCCTGAATTAATTTTGATAGCAACAACCTGCAATGCGTGCCGCGGGCTCAGAATGGGCGAGCAGGCTGTTGTCAACGGTTGTCTTTGTTAAATATCACGCGGACGAAGTCGCGGGCAACAGCTAGTTTACAATATAATTTTATACATCAACGTGATCTATATAACTTACTGATTCATGAGTTAAAACATTTTACACTATTTTTGTTATACCTTATATACCTACCCTAGCAGCTCATGTACAGACTTTTAATTTGATTAATATCGAACTTGAATCGAGCTTCTGAACCTGATTCACACCATAGTAAATTGTAGCTAATAATCCTGCTGTACAGCGGCCTGCCTGTCAGACAACGGGGTCACTCATGATTGTGACTTCTGACGTGACAATGAATAATAACAACATATCACACGAATGTAACACGCGAGCTATGGGAGTCCGTATCACGGAATAAAATAAAGCTACGTGAAGGTCATCGGGGGAGGTCTATGTCCAGCAGTGGACGTCTTTCGGCTGATGGATGGATGACATTCAAGAAACAATTGCCGCTCACTGCTTCGTAGGCTCCTTTAAAAGTCAGATTAATTCTAATACTAGACAAATGAATCAACTTTCTCAATGGGATCCATGTTGTAAACTCTGAGTTAAGCATTATTAAGGACTTTTTGTTGAACGATTTAAAAGCGATGTTATCAATGAGATATGTTTCAGTTTCCAATAATTAAATATATTTCATGAAATATAATACCTGCCTACAATGTTGGTGATATACACAATCTGTGGTGATATATTTACCATTGTGTATTCCGAAACGTGCACGAGTGCATAAAATTAAAACACAATTATAAAGTAATTTGACTTTTCAAGTTCGACAATTTTTCAGTAAAATGCCCGCAGAGTCAACGACAGGGGTAGGCGATTTTATTTCTCTATCATTAAGTATCGTTATCGGCTTCGTCATTATCATCAGGGTACCTACTTAAATACTTTAAAAAACGAGTAAGATATTTTTAAATTTTAATTCGTCTCATTGAAATAAAACTAAACTTACTAATTTTATGGCGTTCTTTTATGTTTTTACGTTCCCGACGTTTCGGCTGCTTTATAACAACCATGGTCACGGGAGGACTGAGGTGTTTGACGTCCTAGTGTCATGGGTACTGGGGGTACCCCCATAAAAATATATCTCATAATATTGATTTCTTATATTTACGTGAATACTACACATTGAAATAAAAAAAATTTTTTGGATTTCATAATATCATTAAATCCAAAATCCAAAACCAAGCGCACCATTGCATGACCTCAAGACAATGTGAGCACTTTCTGCGTAGATCGGACCGCAAGCATCAACGAAATATGAGGGTACCCGGTTTAAACTATGACACTAGGACGTCAACCACCTGAGACCTCCCGTGACCATGGTTGCTATAAAGCAGCCGAAACGTCGTTTATTATCGGGGTCTTGTATATATGTAACGTACTCCGAAAACACTCATAGCGCGTTTCAGGATCGTATGAAGTATCGTCATGTTTGTTCTAAATAACGTCTGCAACGCCATCTGTGTGGTGAGGTTGAAAACGTCGTTACAGTTTTGCCCCCAAATTTGTAGACGTTTTAAAACTTTATCAAACGTCAAATAGTACTGCGCAAAGCAAAACTCTTGGGCGCAGTGCTATGTGAAGTTTGATAAAGTTTTAAAACGTCTATAAATTCAGGGGTTAGCGTATACTCAACGTGTTTTGTAGCGCTGTAAAAACATAGTGTCACATTTACATATGTAAATGTAATGGAAATGTCATGTCAACGGAACGGAGAGTCGGGAATAGTTTTGAAAGCTCCATTACGACGAATCCCTCATGAGACAGGTAAGTAGGAAAATAATAATCGCACACACACAGTAGCTTTTCGTTCCTTTTATAAACCGAACAATAAGTTCAACGTAAGGTTCATTGTTCAATGAGACAATGGTTCGCCCTCGAGTAAGAAAGCTGACTATATTCCGAGATGAAGGATGAAGAAAACAGGCTTGTGGGAGTGATTATGTAGGTACTTATCGTTTCATGTAGAGGTATAAAAGCTTCAGCTAAGCTTTATTGTTGGAGATTTTAAAATACCTAAATTGAATATGGTTCGGTAATGTTATTTTATTTTAATATCGCCAGACGAACACACCAACTATATACGGTCCCGCACTAAGCAACGCTTGTATTGGTTGGACTGAGGGCGAACCCAGTATATATTACTTATATAGATATTAAACATCCATGACTCGGGTACAAACATTCGTGCTCTTCACACAAAGTATATCTCGGCCAGTATTCGAACCCGGGTCCCTCGGCACAGAAAGCAGGGTCACTACCAACTGCGCTATTCAGGCCGTCATTGTACATGAAGAAAAAATGTCTTCATCGATCTACGAAATGATAAATATTTCAGCAGTAATGCAACCTTAACCTTTTGAAATAATAAAAGATAATTAAAAACACGTAACTCACATTGCCAGAATGTCTAAATTCCCTTGACTGCTCGAGTATTTGACGATGCGATTTGCAACGACGACGTTTAAAAAACCCTATCATTGTCGCGGGATCTTCGACAACAATGTTGTTATGGTTTTTTTCTTTATTACTCTAAATTATGTACAATAGTTATTTATAAAAAAAAAACTAAAATATACTTAACCTATGGGGAAAGAGGACCCACCACTGACCCTCGGCTTGTCAACTTCTTCGATTATAAACCAAACAAGTTTGATCGATAATAAAAGAAGCCAACAACACCCGAACTCCTCTAAGATGTTAATCGAGAAACTATCTATCACGAGTGACGGGACCTCAAATAAAATGCCTATATCTAATAGGGAACATATAGCCTATTAGATATAGGGAACATATAGCCGATTTTAGACACAATCGCCTAGATAGGTCTCATTTTGCTAAACATTTGTTAGATACAGGTCATAGTTTGAATAATGGTCACACTTTTAATATTGTTCACATATGTGGCAAGGGTCTTAGATTGCCTGTTTTGGAGCGATTAGAAATTGTTAGACGAAATAGGAACGAGTTGCTGAACGAACAGATTAGTTTTGACACTTCCCCTTTGCTTAATTTATTTTCACATCATCAAATTAGTCGCTCAATTGATTCACGTAGTAGCGAGAGTAGCGGGGGTAGTGGGGATGGCGGTCGGTTGCTTATATAAGGCGCGCGTGCGGTGCATCGTCGCTCATTCGTAGCCCAGCGGTCCTGAGGATGCCTCGTTTAGAGGCGAAACACGTGTCGAATACTTTTATAGATTCGCTTAGTGTCGCGGAGAATTGCATTTTATTTGAGGTCCCGTCACTCGTGATAGATAGTTTCTCGATTAACATCTTAGAGGAGTTCGGGTGTTGTTGGCTTCTTTTATTATCGATCAAACTTGTTTGGTTTATAATCGAAGAAGTTGACAAGCCGAGGGTCAGTGGTGGGTCCTCTTTCCCCATAGGCTAACAATGGATTTCCGCCAAGTATCGCCTAGTTCTATCAATTATATAAAATATACTTATTAATAGGAAAAATACACATGTATAATAAAAATAAAAATGTTGGTTATTATTTGATCGCTCCTTTACTAATAATTATGGAGTAACAAACACATTTTATTTTATTGGTTTTTTTATTACTTTCACATTATAGACACGATGGCTTCTTCTTTTTCCGTACCATAGACTAAAAATTACACGGACAAACTTACACTTTTTCTTAAACATTCGTTCCGAAATCTAACAAATCTAATTGGCTATAAGATAAGCTACGTTTTTCTTATTCCTTAGATGCGTCACACAAAGGATAGGTTTTGGCATCGAAATTGAACAATTCATTGAAAGAAATCTGCAGTAATAAATCACGAGCATCCACCAACATAAATTACTACTTAGAATATGTTGCCAAATACGCATATAAGCGTTTTGGCACTTAATTATTATCGGCTGGTAGCATGGCAAAAGTTGGGTTGTTGTGAAGTTAACAAGTTGAGATAACATATATATTGTACATGTTTAATGTGATAGTCAAAAGCGTCAGCGCCAGCACGAGGCTCCCGCGGGGTTCGAATCCTGGTAGGGGCAAACTTTGTATGATGAGCACGAAATAATGTACCCGAGACATGGATGTGTAATCCCATTAACATTATAAATGTGAAAGTTTGGATGGATGGATGTTTGTTACTCAATCACGCCAGAACGGCTGCACGGATCTGGATGAAATTTGGCACAGAGATAGATTATAGTCTGGAATAGCACATGACATACTTTTTATCCCATTAAATGTATGGTTCTGGTGGGATAGATTTGTTTTAATTTTTTATAGAGCAAAGGATTGACATGATTTTTGCATAGGTAGTCGTAGTTTAGGGGTCAGAAAATGACATAGGCTAATTTTTAAAATGCACGGTTCCTATAGGATAGCATACAGGAACCGAGCATTTGCAAAAGGACATAGAGGAAAAGGACATACTTTTTAATCGCGGGTAGCACCGCGGGGCTCAGCTAGTATCCAATATACGTACTCATAGTTGCATAGTTTGTCACCATAGAGTTAGCATGTTCGTCTGGCGATATACATTTTTTTTGTGGCTTTGTGGACGACTCTATGTTCGCCTACAGCACTTCTAGCGGAATGAAAATGAATTTATATAAAAAGCACAATCGAATTGAGAACGTCCTGCTTTTTTTTGGAGTCGGTTAAAACCGAATTTGTTTTCGCTATTCAAACTCGTAAATAGAACCCCTGGCAACACTAGTCAGATTATTTTTCTTTACAAGACCATTAAGCCCACACACTCCGATCGTATCGAAGCCAGACTGTCTGGACATGATAATACTTGTTATATTAATATACTACGTATCATGTTGTAATTTCGTACACATAATACCCACACATTTTTATGATCCAGCACACAGCAACAGCCATGCACTATATACAGCATGATTCAGAAAGGCGAAACTAACTTTAAGATTGCACTTAAGCGCATTTTTTTTCATTTAAAAATAGTCAGTTTAAGAATAAAAATATTAATTCTTGCGAGCATTTTTTTTTATTTATATCGTAATTCTGACTTACAAATACGCTGTAGTTGCGCAGGTTTAAAGGTTAGTATACCGTTTCTGAATAACCCTGTATAACACACACACACACACATAAACTATGCACCTGTTTTATTTCAACCGTCAGCATCAAAGATCCGCTTGCACATAAATGCGCGTAATTTGCATCGGATCTAATTCGAAACCTACTGGAATATATATATAGAGTTCAAAGTAGCGCAGCGTTTTTATTTTATTTATATATTATCATATAAAAGCTGGGCTAGTTCGGTCAGTGTATATTGATTTCGTTATTATTATTTTTTTTTATTTTTTTTTTATTACATTATAGGCAAGTATTTGATCTCGATCTCACCTGATGGTAAGTGACGATGAGATCTACGATGGAGCATACTTGCCTAGGTAGGAAGGCGGCAGTAGATAGAGACGCTACATTCACTAGGCACATGCAGCGCAACTGATCTGACCCGCCATCCATGAATGGCAACACCGAACATCATGCCGGAACACGGCTAGGCCGCTTGGCGACATGGCTTTGTTCAGTGGGTGGTGACTAGCCACGGCCGAAGCCTACCACCAGTAGAGCTGTCACCTGGTTGGCACCACCCAGGGTCACGTGTAGGGTATCTCGAGGGTACTTAATTCTCCTACGGACGAAGGTGACTCGACCCCATAAGACCCCATAATATTCTTTACAGTATAAGTGGCTTAATATTTAAACATCACAACTATCAACATTTACAGTAGTGAGCTGCCTCTAGGGACTGCCTCGCTCAGTCAGCACTCACACGCCTCGCCCGAGGCAATCCCTCGCTTGCGCTAGCTGGAGCCATTACATTTAACAAAGTAGGTACCTATACAATAAGATAAAAAGTTTTATACAAGCTCTTGCGGAATGAATCATTAACATGACACTGGCAAAATACCAAAGATGTTGACGCCATATTTTTTTTAAAAAGAAGATGAAACATTTCGTGTACTCGTGTCAAAACTAAGGGTATATCTATAGGTATATAAAAACTTGAGAGGTGTCAAGGGACACCCGGATGGAACGAAGTTCCTTTATTATTTTTTATTATTTATTATGTACAAAAAAACCTGTATACACTCAACAAAAATAATCGTCGCGACACCACACTGTTCAATGCGAAATAGAAAGACGAAACGAAAATATCTGGCTTGCTTTCTATAAGAGAGAGAGAGAGAGACCGACAGAGAAACATGCGCACGCCGCACGGCTTACAAATAATCATGTTTATAATCGGCCTTTACATAAGTAATGGAGTTGGGTTGAGAAAAAAGGGTCGTACAAGAAATGTTTCATTATCATCCATGAGTCCATTTTACTCGTCGAACTTGAACCCACTGACTCGAAGTGCACCGGCTCTAGAAGTAATTTTATAGTATAGTTTACTATATAAAACCCAAAAAACTAAACATAAATAATACAAACTAAACATAAATAATATTTATGTTTAGTTTGTAAGTCAGCGATAGATGTGGCTGGCATGTTTTTGAACTAGGTATCGTTATGTTTTTGGGTTTTATATAGTAAACTATACTTTCATTTATAAAAAAGCTTACAATATCTCGTTACAACTTTTCGTCTTAATTTTTTCCGTCTAGCCCCCTTTCGCAACGCGCGATAAGGAACTTCGTTCCAATAATACAAAGTCGTGTTAGTTACACCATTTATAAGTCAAGAACGGGTGGGCCGATTATTGTGAACTATGAACTTTTGAACTGATGTCCGAACCGAATAGCAGAATCATTATTAAAACATGGAAATAAAATCACTAACAAAATATTATAAAGATAGTTAATTGTTTCTGAGGACGTACGAAGTACACCAAGACAGCTATAAAGAAATAAATATCGCCAGACGAACACACCAACTATACGGTCCCACACTAAGCAACGCTTGTATCATGGGTACCGTACAATGGACTGAGGGCGAACCCAGTATATATTACTTATATAGATATTAAACATCGATGACGTGGGTATAAACATTCGTGCTCATCGCACAAAGTTTGGCCCTACCAGGATTCGAACCCGGGACCTTCGCACAGAAAGCAGGGTCACGACCAACTGCGCTAATCAGGCCGTCATAGTAATATATAATAACAACAGCGACAAAGGATAACCGTACAAAATTTGAAAGTGACCTTCCCTCTACAACTACTAAAGGGCTGATATCGCCAAATGTAATGGAAAGTGATATATCAGAATACCTTTTGAATTTGTCTCGTCATTGTCGGCTGCGGGAGATAGATGGTATCTGTCCCCCGAATGCTGTAAATAGAGTGGGGCTCAGAGATGTCCTAGCAAAATACTATCGTAGGTATGTAAAGTACTTACCGACATAGGTTTTGCGTAAGGTAGGTAATATTTTTTTGGGGAAAAAATGAATTGGTTTTATCGTGATGTATACGAGGGAGGAATGTCAGGAGCATATGTGTGGTCATTTATTATGTGAAAGGTACTTATATGTCTGAAGTTTGAATTCTCTTTTTACGTATATTGCAGGTTTAAAAGCGATTATTAGTGTAAGCTTCAGATGTTGATACAAAGACGCAGGGCGTGCCGACAAAACAGTTCTTTACAAAAGTAATTTGTAAATGTGGGAACCATTTAGCCATTAAGTTGTAATAATGTACTTAGTATTTGTACTCTTTTGACCAGCTGCTGAAGTGTGCCTAGCCGTTCCTACATTGCTCTCACATACCCATAACAATGTACTGCTCAAAAATGTAAAAGATCTTTTTATAAAGAGCAACCATGGAGTATCTGGGTTCTTCTCCATAGGACCGGCATTCCGAACGGGTGGTAAAGTTGTAGCTTAGCATTTTGTAACTATGTTGACGATTCATAAGTACAGTACTTACTTACTGTACTTAATGGTTTATATGAATAAAAAATATTCTGTGATTCATTCAGAATACCAAATCAAAACCAAACTTGTGATTCATTCAGAATACCAAAATAAATAGAATGGAATTCGCTCACAAATCGATGTCACCTGTACATTGTTCGTTGTGCTCATTAGACCTTTATTATGTTTCTACACCCATTTGTAGTATAAGACATTTTCACGTAACTTCTCTCCTCTATATTATAGCGACTATAAAGCATTCCCGCGTGTTTTGTTTTATATTTTGTCTGTGTATATACTAGCATGCTCTGTCCAGTGTAATGACTGGAGTTAAGTATAATTTCTTAATTGCATTGACATAAAACTGAATAATACCAGCCCTTTTTAATGTCCCACTGCTGGGCACGGGCCTCCCCTCAATTCGAGGGGGATTAGGCCATAGTCCACCACGCTGGCCCAGTGCGGGTTGGCGAAATAAAACTTATTTGGCAGATTTTATCGCGTTTTTTATGTTTTTACATTCCCGACGTTTCTTCTGCTTTACAGGAACCATGGTCACGGGAGGACTGAGGTGTTTGACGTCCTAGTGTCATAGTTTGAACTGGAAATCTGTAAAATAAGTTTGATTTCAATGTGTAGTATTCGCGTAAATATAAGAAATAAATATTCTTAATTCCATGTTTATCATGGGGTGACGACAAATCTATTTTTTACAGTCTATTCTTTATTGCCATATTTAAATTTTATCACCGAATGACAAAAATCGATTATCATAAAAAGCATTAAAGCAGTGCCCAACACTACTGAAGCATTGGTCCACCCCTAGTGGAATCGTTAATAATCCAGTGATCCGTCAATGTCTCGTCGAGAGCTAACCGTTTGGTAACATTAGTCTTAATTAAAATTAAACGTGGCCCTGTCCACCCCCGATCTTGATCTGATTTGTCTAATCCTTAATTAAGATAAGTATTTATGGAGACCGACTTAGACTGTCTCTCTCTCTCTCTTATACGTGTCGTGATGACTATCGATAAGTTACTAGGTATATAGATACTTAGTAACTTGCCGACAGTCATCACGACTTCAAACTTTTACCTAACATTAATAGTAATGTGAGGTAAAAGTTTGATATTGAGTCCAAATATTAAACTCTTCACTTTAAATATTCAGATATTTCGCCAGGGGCGTAGCCAGCGTTTGCTTTAGGTTAGGGGCAAAGCAAGGAAACTCGAATTGAACCATTTAGTATCATATCTTCGTCAGAAAATCTGACAACAATAGAATGTTGCTCTTTCTCTGACATCACTGCTCTCATTTGCCAAGATACAATAGAGGCACATAATTTCTTGACATCAGTGACATCAGTAGTGATAACTTCTTATATTTTTCACTTGACTCCATGAGCTAGGTGAGGGACGAGGGGGGGGGGGAGGAGCAGTTCTGCCATCTAGCACAGGCAGACTCTTAATTTACTAAAATAAGAAATCACCAATCGCTTGCCAAAATTATATTTATTCCTCTTTGCCGATAATATCGAAGTATTAACTGCTCTTCCAGACACATTTTTTTTTTTGTGAAAATATGCCCTGAAGATGAAAATTACTTTCTTTCGTTGTATATTACTAAGCGAATACAGATTATGGAGACATCAAAATAAAAATAAATGTAAGTAACTGTAACAACATAATAAATAAAACTCATATTCATTTAGCGGATTCGCAAACTGAACTGTACTTAACTCCGGCGAACTAACATAAAAGTTAGTATATTTTCCTGGCATTTCAAAACATCAAATTTTCAACCTTTAACTTTATCGGCAACAGCTAAAGTTTATATTAGTTTGACAGAAACTCAAGGAAAGGAAATTTTGAAGGACACTTATTATAATGCGGCGCTCGCACTCGGAGCATCGCAAAGCTCGTTAAAGTACACGCCACCGTTTCAGAGAAACGACTTTCAAGATCGCTGCCACTCCGTGCAGCTTCTGCTTGCCTAGTACCTAGTACCTCTTTATAAAGCATTCACATTGACTCACGACTTATAAGCTCTGCGTTCCTATTATAACTGTCATTGGTTAAACATACTATTAATATTATTATATTCATATATATATATATATATATATTCATTCATACAACTCTTATATATACATGTAATGGAAATGTTATGTCAACGGAAAGGAGAGCCGGGAAAAGTTTTGAAAGCGCCATTACGGCGCGGCGGCGAGTCCCTTATGAGACAGGTAAGCAGTAAAATAATAATCGCTAAAACACACGTAGAATACTAGTGGTAGTGGGCAAACTAAAAGATCAATAAAAACCCGGGTAAAAGAACACATCGCTGATGTGAAACACCGGCGCTCCACGAAGTCTGCAATCGCGAAGTGAACATGTACAGGATCGCACCCGCTATTATTTCAGATTTGATCAATCACAGATCCCGACCAATGATGATAGGTGAGGCCATTAAAATAAAAAAAAAATCCTAATTTCAATAGGGAACATGGCTGGGTGCTACCACCGACTTTGAATCCAGTCATTAATATAATTAAATCCAAAACCAAACGCACTATTGCAAGACCTCAAGCAACAACTAAATAAGAGGGAACCCCAGTTCAAAATATGACACTAGGACGTCTAACACTTTTGTTTTTATTATATTAAGGAACCGCCCATTTGCTGACAAAGCCTAAGTTACGTTCAAAGGTACCCAAATACTTATTTACCCAACTCGTCAAGATGTAATTTGTATACTGTGGAACTTCTCAGGGAGAAAATGATTTTTAAATGAAATATAAGCAGTGAACGGCCTTAAGAAGTCAAAATCTTTATGAGAACCGTATTTTCTAGAGGAAAAAAATGTTTTCCTTTAATATTTATAGCCTCGCCTCTTAGTATTCCATTTTAAAATTTAACTTTAGCAAATATTTTTCTTTGGTTTGGTTTCTTAAAATCTCTAACGAAAAGATATTCGTTATTTTACTCTATAAAGATTTTTAAATGGAAAACATGAAACCTAACTAAAAGCAATGATGTTTAAAGTATCATTCAACTAATAATCATCAGTTCCATTTTTTTCTATGCATAATATCCAGCGACACATTTAAAAATTAATAACAAATACAATCCACATCATCTATCCATCCAACTGAAGTTAGCCTCTCCAAGGAATCTCCAAAATTCTGTTTGAAAAACGTCGATCATGAGTTCCAATTACCCAGGTGGTGAAGATCAGGAACCAACCAGCACTGTCCCCGTTGTGCTCAATAACATAGAGACCGTCGTTCGACGTCATTGGAGCTTCCACGTCCGGAGTCTCCAGGGCAGTCGGCTACCTGTCGATCAGCTTATCCATTCAACGCGATAGCCAATAAATAATTTTGGCATCGACACGATACCTCGTGCAGACTACTTAAGGGAGAAATATTGCAGGTTATATTGTTCCAATCTATACGGTACCACACTAAGCAACGCTTGTATTATGGGTACCGTACAATGGACTGGGAGGGAACCCAGTATAGAATACATATATAGATATTAAACAGCCATAACTCGGGTACAAACATTCGTGCTTATCACATAAAGTTTGTCCCTACCAGCACCCTCTGCGTAGAAGGCAGGGTCACTACAAACTGAGGTAATTAGGTCGTCAGTATTTATTCGACGGCTTTATGTTTTCTTATAAACTAATTTATATCGTTGTCAGTAATAAAAATAAGTAATTATTCTTTCTTTACACATAACGTTATGTAAACAAACTCCGTAAACAAAAGCTAAACAATAAATTCCTGAGCCAGTATAAGCCACAAAATTATCCCAACACAAAAAGTAAAGGTTGATTATGTCGTAAAAACCTTTCCATGACAACCCTAGCGGGTCGTATAATATGTTTATTTATGAGTAGCACCTGTAAGCTTTGTCCACAACTCGAGGTACCAAAATTAGGGGCGCTGTCTCTCGAGAGAATGGATTTTTCGGCGTAAACATATTTCGGCGATTTTAGAAAGTAAGTACGAAATTGTTTGGCATTGTTACACGACTGCGCCTGAAGGAGGATAATGGTTTTTTTTCAGTCCAAATAAAATACATTCTGAAAGCTAATTAAGTACATATTACGATTCTTACCGGAAATGATTCACCCTCATTGTCTTGCCAGGACATACTCTGCCAAAGGCTTATAACAGTATAAAATCTCGTATAAGTTTCCTGTACGTCCAGTGCTATATTATTCATATGCTAACCTTATACTTCAAACACTGAAAGTAGACATACAAGTATGTCTTAATACGTAAACTATAAAATATGTATGTCTAAATACGTAGACTATAAAGTATACACTTAGCATACGAATAATCTCGCACTTGAAGTAATTCAAATTGAAGTTTTCTTTCAGTGTTTAAAGCAGGGCTTCCCAAAGTGGTCGACATAAACGAAAGCTGATTTTGGGGGTCGACGAGGCTAAAGATCGACCCCTATTATTTAACACAAGTTCTTATTTGAAACTTTCAAGATACTGTATAAGTTGTGTTATAAGAATGACTAATATTTTAGTAGGAAATACATTGTTGTACTTTTACAAGATGAAATTATTGTTTTGTACGAATATAAAAAAAACTAGAGATGGGATTTTTAAAGTAATTTGGCCATGGGGGTCTGAGGTATCAGTTCATTTTAGAAAAGGGGTCTCTTGCCCAAAACAGTTTGGGAATCCCTGGTTTAAAGTGTTAAATTTTCTATCCGACAGCGCCCGAAGAATTGAACTTTTCGTATATTATCCTAGTTTGGGTTTGCCTTTGACCCACCCTGAAGCAAACCCGGCCTACGCTTATGTTGTAGGGTACACATAAAGCAAGCATTGCTAATTGAAATAACACTAATTTTTAGGATTTTATCTCGTTTATATTCTGATTTTACGTTCCCGACGTTTCGGCTGCTTTACAGCAACCATGGTCACGGGAGGACTGAGGTGGTTGACGTCCTAGTGTCATAGTTTGACGGGGGTACCCTCATATTTAGTTGTAACTTGCGGTCCGATCTACGCAGAAAGAGCTCACTCAGAATATAAACGCGATAAAATCCTTAAAATTTGTTTTATTTCAATGTGTAGTATTCGCGTAAATATAAGAAATAAGCATTGCTAAGTTTGGTACCATACAAGTAATGTGTGGATCTTGCGATAGAATAAACACCATATTATGATCGATGCACACATCAAATAAGTCAACACATCACTAGTTCAAGGCTAACGTACGAATATAAAGTCAGATTCCAAGCATTTTTCCATCATGACGATTTCCTGAGGATGTTTTCTTTTAGTGTTAAAAGTACAGTCATAAACTCTGCTGATACTCGTATATTGGCGTATATGTGTTTTTAGGTCTGATGAGGTGCGTTTTAAAAATACACGAGTAAATTGATGATCGTTTGGAAGGACATGGGTACATTAGTACCTTCTTTATTAACCGACTTCAAAAAGGAAGAGGTTCTCAATTCGGTTGTTTTATTTTATGTTTGTTACAGATCTCCGTCATCTAACAATCGATTTGGAAAAAAAAATGTCATTATTTCGGGTTTAAAGAAGGTTTATTTGTATATAGATATAATTGTATATTACTACTTACTACTACTACTTTTAATATAGGTATTGAAGCACAAAAATACCAAGTCAATTTGTGTATAATCCATGAGAATGCGCGTGTACGTAAGGGCGAAATTCGCGTGTGTTACACAACTTATATCTATTTTTTGGGCAACAATATGTTATTTGCGACACCGCTATATTTTTCTATATTATTTCTTCGTCTGAGTCACTATATACCTACTTAGATAAGATAATTTTAGCCGTGTTCGTGATTTAGTTGATAGAACTGGGCGATACTTGGCGGAGATCCATTGTTAAACAAATAGGGGAAGAGAAACCCACCACTGACCCTCGGGTTATCAACTTTTCCAATCATAATCCCCCAACTCCATTCTATCGTCGGTCGACAAGATGCACGGACAAATGTCATCCGTACACTGTTGACATTCCTTCGGTTCGTACTAAGCGTTTGCTTCTACTTTCATCGTCCGAACTGCCAAGGAATGGAACAAGCTACCGGCATCTTTGTTCCCCGTTGACTACATCTGGGTGTTTTCAAATCGAGAGTGAGCAGGTACCTTCTAGGCAAGTATGCTCCATCGTAGATCTCATCGTCACTTACCATCAGGTGAGATCGAAATCAAATACTTGCCTATAATGTAATAAAAAAAAACCAAACAAGCTGATCGATAATTAAACCAGCAACACCGAACTCCTCTAACGTCACGTGATTTATAACGTGTCAATTATAGGGTACGATCATGCCAGGTTTCAGTAAAATCTGACGTTTTGGGCTATTTCTCGTCATTTCCGTCCGTTTCCCGGGACGCAATGTACCCTAAATGTGGTATCTCATAACCTGGATGTGAGGTATCACCATTTCCAAGACCGTAGGCAAGAATCATCCGTAGGTTCGTAGGCCGTAGGTTCATTTTATTTTGTGGCAAGTAAATAACTTGGTTAAATGGTCACTTGGCGTAATAAATCTATAGATAGGTATATATAAAACAAAGTCGTGTTAGTTAAACCATTTATGTTAATGTTAACCAGTCGTGTTAGTTACTCAAGAACGGGTGGGCCCATTTTTATGATCTTTGATTTTTTGAATTCATCTCCGACCCGAATAGCATCTATCTATCTATCAGCCGATGTACACGTCCACTGCTGGACATAGGCCTCCCCCAACGACTTCCATACATCACGGTCCTCCGCCACTCGCATCCACCGGCTTCCTGCGACGCGTGTGATGTCATCAGTCCACCTTGTGGGGGGCCGTCCTACACTTCGTCTTCCGATTCGTGGTCGCCATTCTAGAACCTTTCTGCCCCAACGGCCATCGGTTCTGCGAGCTATGTGCCCTGCCCACTGCCACTTCAACTTGGCCATTCTTTGAGCTATGTCGGTTATCCCGAATAGCATAATAACTATTAAAACATGGTAAAACTCACATAAATAATAATAATAAAGATATTGAAATGAAACTAATCTTACGGACTTTATCGCGTTTATATTATGTTTTTTACGGTCCTGACGTTTCGGCTGCTTCACAGCAACCATGGTCAGGTGGTCAGTTCTATTTCAGTGTGTAGTAGTCGCGTAAATATAAGAAAATTTTTCAAGATATTTGTTTTCACCGTACTGAAATTCATAATATTTGTCGACATCGCATAGCTTACAATCTTAAGGACTGAGTAAGGCGGCCAACTCCTGTTACTTTTAATTAAGCACGTATGCAAGTCTTATTTATATAACGCAATGATCGCTATCTTTCGTAGCTCACGTTAGTTTATTATTTGTAGAGCATATGTAGAGTTATAACCTACATTAATATATAGGCTAAGGTTAGCTATTAGCAGAGAGTTGGACCTAGTTCGATCTTATCTCGATTCGTAGCTAACATATATTGTTTACATACAATTGCTTGCGAAAGATAAATTATGTAGCGACTGCGCATTTATCAAGCAATACAAATGGGAGCGGCGGCGACGTTTCTCAAATTAATTTCGATTTGTTTTCGTTCCATCTCGGTTCGCTGGAACTATTGTTTATTTTTATTAGAGACAATGAAATAGTGTATCCAGTGATCTTAAATGATAGTCTAGTAGATGCTCCACTCACACAAATAACGTTTGACATATTAATTGAGAACTTTACATAGTAATTAGACTATTAAGACTATATAACTTGGTAACGTAGCTTTAAAATTATCATTGTGCGTTATATAATATTTGTTACTACATTTTAATACAATAAATATATATATAATAATTCCAGCCCTTTTTTAATGTCACACTAGACCATAGTCCACCACGCTGGCCCAGTGCGGGTTGGCGGACTTCACACATCTTTCAAGGGGTTCTCTGAGACATGCAGGTTTCCTCACGATGTTTTCCTTCACCGTTTAGCAAGTGATAATCATGGTTCAAAATGAAATTCGCACATGAAAAATGCTAGAGGTGAGAGTCGGGGTTTGAACCTGCAATCCTCGTTACCGAAGCATGCGTTCTACCAACTTGGCTATCACTGCTATAAATAAATATAAACATATATAATATTATAAAATGCCAAATTAATATTCATATACATATACAATGTATTTCACATAATAAAAACTGAGTAAATAATTTTAACATATCAACACTGTTTATTCCCGATGTTGCCCGCACATATCATAATAATGATTTATATCTACCATTTATCCGGCCTGAATAAACAATTGTTTTAGGAAGATCTGCCCAGGGTCAGTTGTCCAGGCTATATAATAAATCAAGGTGTGACAATAAAAGTGTAAAATATTTTTACTGGGCCAACAGTAGATTGTAAAGATATCATTCTCAAAGAAATAAATGAAATATTGATTTCTTATATTTACGCGAATACTACACATTGAAATAAAACTAATTTTACATAATATAAACGCGATAAAATCCGTAAAATTAGTTTTATTTCAAATAAATTAAATATTTAGAAATTAATAAATAATAATATATATTATAATATAATAGGTATATAATATATAAATGCTCTTAATTAACGCTATGATTGCCAGATTCATATAATTATGTGCTTCGATTATTTTTTTTAATCGCACATCAATAACCGCTATTGATATTAACAGGAGGAACCCGAGGAAAAAAGCCGCTATCAATACGTTTGATACGCCGCGCACCTACAAACGACAGGTCCGAATGTTACCATCGTTGTTTTTTAAAATTACGTATTATCATGATTAATGGTTAGCCATTGGGTTTAATTGTAAACTGAAAAGCTCTGCTTTGCAGTACCCTAAAGCATAATCCTTTTTGCACAGTGTTTTAGTAATGTAAGCGTTCTCCATCCCTCTCATCCCACCGATTTCATAAAGACGTACGACAGTGACAGCATGTTTTCTTGGTGTCGCTACGATTATATCAAAAGTTCCTGCTTACCATACTGATTGACTAAGTAAACCTTTCTTTTATTAAAACATTGGACATTATATATTAGTAGCTGATAGAGCTCCAGTTAATCAATAGAGGGTATTGTTAAGGTTTTATATGCTACAAAAAAAAAACAAATTCTTTTGGTTAGACTTGGCGATCGCATAGCCGTGCGCGCAAATGATAAATTCGCGTACGAGTGTCATAATTAATAAGTCGTTGTACCTATTTGCGAAACTTGGCGGTGATCCAAGTCGCCAAGCTGTTACCTATTCGATTTTTGAACCTGTTTCTGTCAGGTTTACATTATGTTCATGTGGCATGCGATTTTTGTAATATGAATATTGGATATTCATATTACATACACTACACATTATACATTACATTTTATGTACTTACCTTCATCATAGCTTGACCACCGTGGTAGGACATTGCCTGTAGGGCTATATAAGAACCTGGTTCAGTGGTCGTAATTTAAAACTATATTTAGACCGAGCGGCCTTCGGGTTTCCCGCAAAAATAAGGTAAGTTTGGATTTATTCAAAACTAGCTGTTGCCCGCGACTTCGTCCGCGTGGTATTTAACAAAGACAACCGTTGACAATAGCCTGCTCGCCCATTCTGAGCCCGCGGGACGCATTGCAGGTTGCTATCAAACTTAATTAGGCGCTGCGCTGCAACATTGGTTTTAATTTTTTTTCGTGAGATCCTATTTTTTTTTCTAAAATAAAAGTAGCCTAAGTTACTCCTTGTTACATCAGCTATCTGCCAGTGAAAGTCCCGTCAAAATCGGTCCAGCCATTTCAGAGATTAGCCGGAACAAACAGACAGACAGACAGACAGACAGACAGACAGACAGACAGACAGACGGACAGACAGACAGACAGACAGACAGACAAAAATTATAAAAATTGTTGTTTCGGTATAGGTAACGTGTATACATCCAAATGCACTTAGTAAAAAGCGGTTATTTTAATATTACAAACAGACACTCCAATTTTATTTATATGTATAGATTACAACGCTATTTACCGAACCACATTGAGAACACGGTGATGATAATAAACCAATGCGCTCAGAACCGCTATACATTGCCCGAGTTGTCTTGTTTGTTTCAAGTTTACAGCTGTAATTATTGTTTCGGCAACGGCTGCTGTATCTCGCGGTTACATCTGGTGCCTACTTATCGGTATTAGTGTTGAGCACGCAATGTTTATCGATATTTGTTTTGAATTTATTTGGTTACGATTTTTGGGTATCGATATAATTTCCTTGAGAATTTGCAATTTATTAACTATGTTTTTTATATAGTTATTTTTTTACTTGTCGATGCTATTTTTTAAAATAATAATGGTTAGCCATTTAATACTAACTAACTAAACTATGTCACAAGGGTTATTACAAAATCTTAGATTATTTGGATGATAAAGCAGCATGGGACTGATCGCTCAAATATATAGATCAATTAAGATTTATGATGTCAAAGTGTAGCGTGTGTGCGCCTCGCGTGGCAACACACTGGAGCTTATTCTTTACTCTTCTTCCTTCTTATTTTCACTTACATAAGTAATTTGTAAATGTGGGAACCATGTAGCCATTACCTGTAATTTTATACTTAGTTAGTACTTTTTGTTTTTTTTTTAGACCTGCTGCTAAAGTCTGATTAGCCGTTCCTACACTGTTCTCACATACCTATAACAATGTATTGCTCAATAATGTAAAAGATCTATTTAAAAAAAAAAAGAGCAACCATGGAGTTTCTTGCCCGTTCTTCTCCATAGGAACGGCATTCCGAACGGGTGGTAAAGCAGTAGAATAATGTCTATGTAACTTGACGATTCATAAGTACTGTACAATAATGGTTTACATGAATAAAAAATATTCTGATTCTGATTCTGATTCTGATTCTGATATTTTTTTAATTTGTAATAAACATGGCTGTTAAAAAAATAACTTATAAAAAGACAAACATGCTGAGTTTTTCGCCGGATCCTATCAGTTGCGGTCGCGTTCCAATCCGGTTGTAGAGGTAAGAAAAAAATGTAAATCATAATTTGAAAGTGCCCCCTTAGGTCTATACGAAATAAATGATTTGACTTTGACTTTGATTGTCCATTGCTCAGCAGACTATAGTCACTACTTTAGCGCATTATGGGTTGGCGAATGACTGTCTTCCGAAAACTATATTTTACATACCATATTCGACTTTTATTCTGAAAGTTCATTTCGTGAGAAGGGTCTGTTCGCCCTAAATAAATTTCACCTAAACAAATGTTATTTTTATCCTCCATAGTTATTGTTTTTCTCTTTCACATCTGACCACGCCTTCGTTCCTTCGTTATTTAATATTAGTAAAATTATTTTCCAGGAAAAGATAACATAACTCGGGCAACTATTAAATTTTATGTGTAACTATTTCCACTGTATCACTCAACTCAAATTTGAGTTACACTAAAAGCAAGATAACGACGTCTCAAATAGTAATCTGGGACCTCAATTTAAGCTTAGCGTTTGAGCTTTCGACTGTAATTTACGACAATCAATTCTATTTTACATTCTATTTTGGAGATTTCCGTAGGTTATAAAAAAATCTGTTCCAAATTTCGTGTCGATATCATTAGTCAGGGATTCCCAACGTGTTCCATATTGACTCCTTGGGGACGATATCAGTTTCTTGAGGGTACATAAACGTAAATTGATTTTGGGGGTCGACGAGATCTAAAATCGACCCTTATTAATTAACACAAGTTCTTATTTGAAACTTTCAAGATACTGTATAAGTTGTGCTAATATACGTATAGACTAATATTTTAGTCGGAAATACATTGCTGTAATTTAAAAAAAAAAACTCAACAAGCCGATAAGCGTTCAAAATATTATTATTGTGTAAGTATTTTGTATCAATAGGAAAAAAAACTAGAGATAGGATTTTTAAAGTAATTTGGCTATGGGTTTCTGACGTATCAATTCATTTTAGAAAAGGAGTCTCTTTGCCTAAAATAGTTTGGGAATCCCTGTCATGAATAGTTACTAAGATACTTAGGCGTGGTGTGACAAACGGACGTAAGGACGTACGGACATAGTCGCATCATAACGGTTCCGTTTTTTCATTTGGTACGGAACCCTATAAACCTACATTAGGAAACGTACCTCACACCATCCCTTTTGATAATCCCGGAACCACATTTACAATTCGCGACACACTCCACATTTATTATACAAATCATCGTGGCAAGGAACAAAGGTACACAACACATAATATACTCATTCGCACGCATCGAGGCTAGCGACACGTGTATACATTGGATTTCCAAACAACAGATCAAAAGGATTCGATTAGCTGTCGAGAGGTATTCACGGGACTTGTGCCACTTAGGAAACTGTGGGGTTCAGGAATACGATACTAGGAGACAAATTCCTTCCGTGCCTTTGAGAGCACTGTGAGAGCCAACATCAGATTGTCTATCAAAGACATAGTAGATAAGTGTCAGGTGAGTTTAATTTCTAAGGGCTTTCATAATAATTATCGTCATATACCAACTATACTGTCCCTACTGTGGGACCGTATGGTTGGTATATAGTTTTCGATACCCATAATACAAGCGTTGCTAGTAAGCAACGCTTGTATTATGGGTATCGAAAATCGGCAAGACTGTTTTGCAATGACGATTTTGGCGCAATTTGTAGTGACCCTGCTTTTTGAGCTGATGGTCCTTGATTCGAATCCTGGTGGGGGCATACTTCGTGTGATAAGCACGAGTGTTTTCACTCGAACCCGGGACCCTCGGCGCAGAGAACAGGGTCACTGCCAACTGCGCTAATCAGGTCGCCAGGCCGTTATTCCGGTGCCTGGAAAAGGACTTATCATACAATTTTTGCCACTATTTGCCCTTTAAATCGATACAATATCGATTTTCTAACGCTCGCCTATCACATCCACTCGACTGATTCATTAGCTACGCCATTACGACGATAAGCTCGTGAAAATATAATTGCACTAAAATGCTACTTAACGTACATACTTTTGTATGAATAATATTGTCATAATGATATATTGAAATAAAACAAATTTTAAGGATTTCATCGCGTTTTTTTTATGTTTTTATGTTCCCGACGTTTCGGCTGCTTTACAGCAACTACGCCCATGTATAACACCATAATATACTTAATGATTATAGCTTTTGAAAATAAGGGGCGCTAGTGCTTATATTATCAATTTTCTTGGAAAAGGTAAAGGCGTTCATAGATAAATCGGCGAAGGCAATTTATAAGTTATACGCTTGATGGCACATATATATTTAACAGATGAATAGGCAATTCTTACAACGTACAAAGGCACTCTTATCATTTATAGACTTTCTTATTATTCATCAGTGAATCGTAAAAACACTTATTGATAAAGATTTTGATATCAGACCATAAAATTGTAGCTAAGATACTTATTTAGACTCGACCTCGGCAAGTTACAATCGCTAGAATAAAACATGGAAAAATACTCATTAAAAACATGCATATAAAAATGCTGGGGATACGGCATTTTTACGGTACTGTACGGCCGCGGTAACATACATAGAAAAAAAAAAAACATACGCGACGATTTGATAACCTCCTCCTTTTTAAATTGGGTTACATATTTTTTTTTAATAATTTGCACGAGTAGAGACGTTTTTTAAATGATTTAATACATTTTTAATTATCCATTCATTATTATCTTTTTAAATAGTTTTGAAACACGTGCAAAGTGCTACGTAATTATGTCGAATGTCAAAATTAATTAGATTCCGTGTGAAGTGTACGTGTCTTGGAATTAATTAGAAAACGCGAGGTGTGACGAACGTGAGTTCAAGATGCTTCACATATCTTAACTGATACTTGAGCTTTATAACTTTGAAAGCCAAATTTACTGAGGGCGAAGGAAAATGTCTTATTAAAACTTGCGTGTAACAGAAAATATTTGACGAAAGAGATAACAACATTAGCGTACCTATACCTGCTAAAATATAATAATAATAATACCGGCCCTTTTAATGTCCCAGTGTTGGGCACGGGCCTCCCCTCAATGCGAGGGGGATTAGACCATAGTCCACCACGCTGGCCCAGTGAGGATTGGCGGACTTCACACGTCTTTCGCGGGGTTCTCTCAGACATGCAGATTTCCTCGCGATGTTTTCCTTCACCGTTTAGCAAGTGATCTCTCTTCGGTCGTTCCCTCATGACTGAGGATCGTGATCATCACGGCAGTTCTTTGGATCGGACGAACTGTCTCCATCGGCTCCGGTCTGTGGCCATCCTCACCGCGGCGTAGAAGCGGGACGTTGGTGTTTCTTAGCAAGTGATAATCATGGTTGAAAATGAGATTCACACATGAAATCCAGAAATCCCAGAGGTGCGAGCCGAGGTTTGAACCTGCGATCCTCGATCCCGAGGCAAGCGTTCTACTATCTTGGCTATCACTGCTGGAAAAATATAATATGAAGTACCTTTTAGTACACTACTGACACAGTCTGTAATTACTGCGTTGCTGGCAGTGCTGATAATGGTCGAAAGTGCAATTCCAGGGCAACACAGCGCGGTCAGCATTGCAGCCCTTGACGGACAAGCTGGAATAAAGGCCGAAACCGTAGATCGAGGCCTTTATAGCGGGAACAGCAAGGACTGCAATGATGACCAAGCTTGAAGGCCGAGAGCGTAGCTATGCTAAGCGACCATCATCAGCGCTGCCAGCAACGCAATCATTGCGGACCAAGGCTTGTATAGTGCTTTACTCCAGCAATTCGAGTAATTTAATTCAAACCATTCTTACATATTAGGCAATGATGATTGGACTGCCTATACAGACAAATACTGAATTATATATATTATTGAAACAAAACTCAATAATAATGGATTTTTAAAGGACGCTAATGGCTAAATCTCACCAGCAATGAAACTCCATACAACTTTGCTGGCGCCGATTCAAGCAGCGCGGAAAGGTAGACTTTGTACAAAGATGTTTATCAAAATAATGACCACGTTTCAATCATTTTTGAGTAAAATAATATTGTAGTAGTAGCTAACTATTATGGTCCGCAATATATTTTACTAGCTACGTCCCGCGGTGTTACCCGCGATTACGGGATAAAAAGTAGCCTATGTGCTATTCCAGACTGTAATCTATCTCTGTGCCAAATTTCATCCAGATTCCTTCAGCCGTTCGGGCGTGAAAGAGTAACAAACATCCATCCATCCATCCATCCATCCAAACTTTCACATTTATAATATTAGTATAGATTAGTATAGATGGTATGGGTACAGCATTCGTGTGCTTAGTGATCTGTCGAGATGTCGCCGGTTCAAAGGTCAAGTTTCCAGGGTCACATTGGGGATGCAGGGAGCCGTCCACTCGTCATCCTACGAGAAAATTGTATCGAAACTTTTCAAAGATTTCATCTTGGAATTAGGTGTAGAATGAATTGGTGATTTGTTGACTATTATCGTTAAGCCTTATATAAGTAATATTTTAAATTGATTGATCGCTTATCATTATTATATAGGTATCTGATTCTTATTGTATTGGATTATTTCTGTGCGCAACACAAGCATTGGAATCTGTTATATTCTATTGGACAGAAATACCATTTAATTATGTCCATCTAACTAGAACTAATTTGTTAGTATAATGAGATTGTTCTCAAGACAATTCGTTTCGGATTCACTGAGCACAAATAATTTCTAGTTAACAACAAAACATTTGACATTATACTTATTAATGCTGAATACATTACAATATCGTGCCCGCAATGAGTATATTAAAATAAATAAATAGACGTCTGGGACTACCACCGACTTGGGATACAGTAATTAATATAATCACATCCATAACCAAGCGCACCATTGCAAGACCTCAAGACACAGTGAGCACTTTCTGCATACATCGGACCGCAAACGAAAACTAAATATGAGGATACCCCAGTTCAAACTTTGACACTAGGACGTCTAACACCTCAGTCCTCTCGTGACCATGGTTGCTGTAAAGCAGCCGAACCGTCGAGAACGTAAAAACCGAATAATAAACGCGATACAATCAGTAAGATTAGTTTTATTTCAATGTGTAGTATACGCGTATAAATAAGTAAGTTTTTGACGGCCTGATTAGCGTAGTTGGTAGTGCTTTCTACGCCGAGCATCCCGCGTTTCGAACCCTAGTAGGGACAAACTTTGTGTGCTGAGCACGAATGTTTCTACCTGAGTCATGGATCTTTCATATCTATATAAGTATTATATACTGAGTTCGCTCTCAGTCCATTGTACGGTGCCTATAATACAAGCGTTACTTAGTGTGGGACCGTATAGAAGTAAATTGTGTGTTTATTCCTTTGACCTACAAGTAAATGTATGATTTGAAGATCTTTACTCATTCTCTTTATACCCAAAAAATGACCAGAAAACTGTTCGGTAATCCTTTAATGCGCTGTTGGTTTAGTAAAAGTGGGTTATTGGTTTATATACGTTTGTAATGAGGTTAACTTGCGATGTAAGGGGGCTTACTGCTGAAAGATTCATGAAGGAAAACTGTAACGTAGTTGTAAAAGTAATGATTACGCGGTAGTTGATTTGATGACCTAGAATTTCCGTTTGCGGGATTATTTCAATCGGTAAAGCTCCATTCTACTTAAGTACGTACCTAAACATCACTCCACTGAACTGTGGGCTTAGTACGAATTTTGATAGCATTGTAACAGAAGTGATCAATTTATTTCGTATATTTTTGGCAGTAGTGCCGCTTTCGGAAATGTTTAGCTTTACTGGTAAATGCGTATGGAAACATTTGATCACTTCTTTTTTTAAGTTCGCAATCGGCTACAAAATAGTGTCATTTTACCGGTGTCAAGTATTTCTTGGTAATTGTTATAAAATTACAAGCACCCCTGATGATAATGAATCACCGACGTTTCGGCTGCTTTACAGCAACCATGGTCATTGGTCACGGGAGGTTAAGATTATTTTTATTAAAATGTTAATGTTATTCGCGTAAATATAAGTTATACATTTCCTAAATGACATATGACGTAGCTCAGACAAGTACTCAATAGTCAGGCACTTATAATTTACAGTTATTTTACTGCCCCAGACTTTTAAAAGGCGTTCCCAATACTGTCTCTTAATACTGAAAGCGTTTAAATAAGTGAATCCTCGGCGGAAAGTGGATGAGAGTAATGAAAATTTCAGTTAAGTGCTACGCAACCCTCGTGTGTTTAATATTTAATGTTTACAACACTGGCAGGTGTCGCGGCCTGCTTTATGCCACGGACCTGTAGAGGGAGATTAAAAAAAATAATTGGGATCTTTAAAAACATACTAACTTTTGCCCCGCAACTCAGGTAGCGCTATGATACAGCTATCTTTTGAGGAATTTGACAACAGTTCCAAAAACAAGAAAATAGCTTATAAATTTTTTGTTTATTCATCTTCAATGTACAGACGGAAACAAAAAGTAACAAGAGTTGACAAATATAAGGTGTAACTTAAATAGTGTAAAATATTGTAGCAGCGTTTTAACACGCTCTTAGTATTTAGCGTCATTTTTTAATGAAAAAAAAATATTTTTGTGAATATTATCTTTACATGCATTACCAAGTCGGGGGGAAAGAGATATAATATTTAAAAGATATATGTGTCCTTATTTGCATATAGGGTCCTCAATAGGGACTCCTTTCCTTTACGACTTTTTCAAGGGCTTAAGATCTGTTACTAAGCGCACCTGCGCTAATCACTCATCCAATACATAGCGAATGCCAAGCAATATGTCACCATCTTAAATCATAGTTGCAGACTTCGTGAGTACCATACAAACTATATACTTAACCCTTGAATATCATTGTAAAATATACCCTATTGTTATTAGTATTTCGGTATTAACTACTTTGTCTTCGTCTTGAAAATAACAATATCATTGTAAAACACACCTTTGTCTTCCGAATTACAATTGAAAATCGTCTGTTTTGTATTCACAGTTCATTTAATTACGAACGGCCCTACGTTTGATGAGCATAATAGTCCAAAAATTCTCTATTTGTATCGAATCCATTTAATAAGCATAGTAATTGTGAATTCTACTGAATTAGTAGTTTTAAATGTGGCTATTGTTGGGATGTCTGGAGTCGTAGCCGTACTTGAAATTTAAAAAAAAATACACCAAAAAGTGCCGTGACTTTTTTGGTTTTTTTTTTTTATTATCTCGGTGCAACAACATACAGATATTTTCAGAGACATTGGTTTCATAAAATGTGATAAATAATAGTGATGTGAGTTAATACTTAATAGTTGTTTATGTGAACCATAAGCATTAGTTTTGCTTTTTATTTATATGAGTAGTATCGAAATGGCGAGCGACGTAAGGTACGAGTATTTTGAATCAATATAAATTGAAAATGGTTGGTAACAAACCTAGTACTTAATACCTAGTGAAATTACAGCGCAAACTTCAAAATTAAAAAAAAACAGCTCATGTAATCCAATTTATAGCTCATGAACTGGTGGGCCGCTTTTTATAATCTTTTATTTTTTGGTTTTGTCTCCCCCCGCCCCGAATTGCAGAATAAAAACATAGAAAAGATAAAAATAATAACTAAAATTCATTTTGTCATATATTTGATTCTGTGACGGTACGAAATTCGGCGGGACAGCCAGTAATCAATAAAAAAAGTTTTATTTTTCCTTAAAATATACTGGCTGACTATAGAATATCTCTGTAGGTACCCACCATTTAAAATGAATAAATTCATGGCGGGATTATTATTCAAATACAGATTTTAATTTTTAATTTCTAAGCGCTGCAACCTACCTTACCTTAGCATCGCAATCTAGCCAAATGATGTACTATTTTCTTGTTACTGTTATATTATGTAAATAAATTATACCTTATTCTTCTTCTTCTGTCGATCTGATTAACTCAGCTGGACGGTGGGTCTCGGGTTCGAATCGTGGTAGAGATAAACTTTGTGTGATGAACATGAATGTTTGTGCCCGAGTAATGGATGTTTAATATCTATATAAGTATTATATACTGGGTTCGCCCCCAGTCGAGTACGATACCCACAATACAAGCGTTGCTTAGTGTGGGACCGTATAGTTGGTGTGTTCGTCTGGCGATATTATTATTATTATCTCACATTTCTATTATTTTGTTCGCAGGTCGCAAGACAGATTGGTCATGACTGACAACACGCTCAATTCGCAACGGTAAGAACTGGCTATTATGTTCTAATTTTGCCTGAATTAAGAGCAATTCATATAGAATATTCCAGAACAAAGGTCAATTGTTAGCGCGAAATTAATTAATATGAAGCGATGACGTCAACGAGTGGTGCTTGATTGGATAAAATCTGGAATTGTAGCTACTTGAGAATCATTATTTTTACTTGCAAGGATTGATTTAGTTTAGTATAGGTATGTCTGTGTACTTAGAAGGAACTCTTAATGGAATCGTAACATCATCGAGAATGTATAGATACTGTCACTGACATACTTCTTCTTCTTCTTTTTTTTAGGTTGGCAATCAGCTAAAAAATAGTGCCTTTTATGCCAGTGTCGAGTTATTCTTGATAATTATATTCGAATTGTATGTACCCCTGATGATAATGATAATTTTGATGACGAAGACGATGATGATGAAATGAATCCCCTACCCCTATCAGTGAAGCTGTGGATGCTTTACTGAAAATTTACCGGACATCTTGGGAGAACTTGAAAAGCCGAGTTAAACTATTTTATTTCATTTCTTCCACTCGTGCACGTTTATGAACACACAATGGTTAATATCCCACTAATATTACACATTCATTCTCAAAAGAAACACTTTTATAAAACAAAAGTGACAACTTCACGGCTTAACTTCCCGCCAAAAAGTCTAACTGTCATACTTATTAATTAAATCTATAGTGTGAGCGGGATGGAAGATACTTACGCTACCTCAACGCTATGAAAAAAGATTGTGTTTGAACCTTGATTTTTAAATTGTTTGGGGCACTTTTCATTATTCTTAACTTACTTGTATTTACTTTGTTGGTAATTGGGCAATACCTACATCACTTTTTAATTTGTCTTTTTACACAGGGTGTTCAAAAAATCCTCTCCCAACAACAAGCTCACCCTGTACCTCGCGTCGCGCGACCTGGTGGTGGAGAATGGCACCATCGACAAGATCCAAGGAGTGCTCCATGTGGAGCCTGAGTATTTAGACAACAAGAAGCTCTATGGTCAAGTTACTCTGACCTTCAGGTGAGTAATATAAACAACGTTCTAGATAGCCTAGCAGTGCTCATCACGGGTGTGTGAGGACCAAAGAAAACATTCGACCAATACGGTCGCTTTAAAATCACGTCTGACATAACATTATAATGAATCGACACTATTGGTCGAAATTATCCCCATTTTCATTCGAACTTCGAAATTAAAACAAATCTATCCCACGGGAACCATACATTTTCCCGGGATATAATGTAACTTATGTGCTATTCCAGACTATAATCTATCTCTGTGCCAAATTTCATCCAGATTCGTTCAGCAGTTCTGGCGTGATTGAGTAACAAACATCCATCCATCCAAACTTTCACATTTATAATATTAGTGGGATATATTTATGCGTCAACAACGCCATCTAGGGTTGCGTCTGTAACCTGTAAAAAACATCCTAAGCTCCCTAAGCGATTCTTTATCAACCAAATTGTTATTTAATATGACTCTCCATCAAAAACACTTTCTAAATCTAATCATTCGAAGTAAATTCCTTGAAAGTGGGATTAAATTCTCACTGCTCCGCTGTCCGTACACCTAACTCGGAGGCTGTAGACTCGGACGCGGCCTTGCTCTCCTAATTAAGAATAAATTCACTCCATTTATATTAATTTCGCGGTCGGGCTCCGCTTTGTACTTTAATGGATTTCTTGTTGTTATAATTCTCTAGCTCCAGTCACCCGTAAGATATTGGATGACCCGTCAGCTTTTATCAGAAGTAATAGCTTTCGATGTGATAGATAGAATAATTGTAGTATTTCGGCAACAAAGTTTTGTATGACTCAATTTACGAGTCCATTAAAACTTTGGTAGTCACAAGATTACTTTTCAAAAGGTTTAATTGGTCGGCGACTAAAAAAATATATATAGAAATTTAAATTGTTTATTTTTAAATTAACTTATCAGTTCGAGCTGATATTACTGTTATTTATTTCTAGGCTTGAAGTTAGAATGTGAGACAGGCTCAATCCGTCTTATTATAATCAAGATTTCTTTCTGGGTATACTTATGTATCTCCTGCATTTTTAAATTCTTTAGCGAATGAATGAAGATGTAATTTCAATGTCGATTTTATAGGGAATGGGTGAAGATATAATTTTCATGTTAATTTTATTTCATAAGGATGATGTTTCAGGTACGGCCGTGAGGATGAAGAGGTGATGGGTTTGAAGTTCTGCAACGAAGCCATCATGAGCTTGGCGCAGATTTGGCCAGTCCACTGCAACCATGACAGAGAACCGAACACGCCATTACAGGTAACATCTTAATATATATAAATTACGTGTCACGGTGTTTGTCCGCTATGGACTCCTAAACTACTAAACCGATTTGAATAAAATTTTGCACACTGTGCGCAGTTTTATCCAAATTGAAAGATAGGATAGTTTATATCTCAAATATTTAACTATAAAAATATTTCCTAGAAATAATGTATATGGCAAAACAACGTTTGCCGGGGTAGCTAGTTATATATATAATTATGTGTGTGCATGTGATGTTCGTTCGTTCGCGCATCACTTGAGAACAGCTGAACCGATTTGGCTAATACATTTTTTAAATGTTTGTTATAGTCTGAATTAGGTTTGTAGGAAAAGAAAAATTGAAAAACGTTGTCCGGAAAATTGGGAAATTTGAACGTCTGCCGGTACAGCTATTTTCTTATAATAATTACATTACTGATAGATATTTTTGTAGGCATCATGACATATATAAAACTGTTATACACGGAGCCAGATACATAAGCTGGTATTGTATTATAAAATATAGTTTGTTTTGATTGAGAGGTTTTAGAATCGGCTAACAATACTCCCATAATATAAGATGCTAGACAGGTCTGACTAAAAACCTTAAATCTAAGTCCAACCAAATGGATGTAATACTATCTGACATCCAATAAAACATCCAACAAAACTTTTAAAAATAAAAAAACACGCTACGTTTCCATCACGAACATTTATCTTTTTTAACTGAATGCACAGACATTCTGAAAATATACAAATAGAATTAAGTTCCAAGTTCATAAATCTGCTTCACAATAATGGTACAGTCTGTGTAAAGGTTGCGTACATAAACCATAGGCACTGACCGCCTTCCAATGTTAAGTCGACCAAGAAACTCCATTATCACCTTAAGGTTGAATATCATTTGCACATCGTAGAATCGCAAGGCCTATTTTTGTCATTTGTCATTTATTTGAATTTGGAACGTATCAAATATGTACCTTAGTAGATTTTTGATTAACTAGGATTTTTTGTCAAAACTGATAAACCAATATCATGGCCGTCCTTACATACGCTATTATTCTCAGTCTGGTCAATCTTTAAAAGACTTTATGAATATTTTATCAGCTAAATGTTTTATTCCACTTGGGGTCGAAAATATGCTATTGTTCACCTCGAACTAGATTATATCACAAGGGTGAACCAAGTGGAAAAAGTTGGGTCCACTAAATTAAATCACTGACGAAGTGAGTCGGTAGTTACCTTCTATTTCAAGACGTCTCTCTTTGCAACTTGAAACGTTAGGCACGAAGAAACAAGCAAGGTATTTACCTAACGATTACGTAACCAAACCCCTAAACTCCTGATAAAGTTAATACTCTCCGGAAAATAAAAGGATACTGGGTAGCCAATAAAATAAAAAGCCCGAACCGAGTTGCGGCAACACTTAAGACTCTTAATAGAACACAAACATGATATTAAATTAGGAGATGCTTTTCCCTGAAGCACAGTTCATATGAAACTTCCATTGTCATTAATGTACTTAGACGAAGGGCCCTGAGCGGGGAATTTCCAGAAGGTTACATAGGGATACAGAAACCTATTATTTACTTAACCACAAGGACGAATCAGCAAATGTGTACGTAATATTGTTAATCAAACCTAATCCATCGTGTTTGTAGATTAGAGCACTTACCAACTAAATAAATAAATAAATGAGGATTTTTGGGGTCGAGTCACCTTCGTCCGTAGGAGAATTAAGTACCCTCGAGATACCCTACACGTGACCCTGGGTGGTGCCAACCAGGTGACAACTCTACTGGTGGTAGGCTTCGGCCGTGGCTAGTCACCACCCACTGAACAAAGCCATGTCGCCAAGCGGCCTAGCCGTGTTCCGGCATGATGTTCGGTGTTGCCATTCATGGATGGCGGGTCAGATCAGTTGCGCTGCATGTGCCTAGTGAATGTAGCGTCTCGATCTACTGCCGCCTTCCTACCTAGGCAAGTATGCTCCATCGTAGATCTCATCGTCACTTACCATCAAGTGAGATCGAGATCAAATACTTGCCTATAATATATAAAAAAAAATGAATATCGCCAGACGAATACACCAACTATACAGTCCCACACTAAGCAACGCTTGTATTATGGGTGCCGTACAATGGACTGGGGCGAACCCAGTATATATTACTTATGTAGACATTAAACATCCATGACTTGGGCACAAACATTCGTGCTCATCACGCGAAGTTTGTCCCTACCAGGATGCGAACCCGGGACCATCGGCACAGAAAGCAGGGTCACTACCAACTGCGCTAATTAGGCCGTCATCAATCAACTTGAAGTAAAGCGGCCCAGGAATACGATTACTGAATGCCAACAAAAAACATTAACTTAACTTTCTTCAACCCAGGACGCGTTAATAAAACGCCTAGGGAGCAACGCGTACCCGTTCCACCTGGAACTGACGCCGCTAGCGCCCCCTAGTGTCCAGCTAGTACCAGCTAAGCAGTACCATGGCGCACCCATTGGAACATCCTATGACGTCAGAGCATATATCGGTGAGTACACGAAATATTCAATTGTTTTTTTTATTAATGTCAGCCATTAAGTACAGTACGTCAAGTGCGTATATACTTTATAGTCTACTGCAGTAGACTTGAAAAGCGCCTCTAGCGGACATAATTTAAAACTTTCGATTCTCCATACAAAATGACTAAATACTGTAGAGTATAAAGTATACGGTTAGCTTACGAACAATCTCTTGTACACTATAATATCTCATGCGTAGTTGGCTAGTTCGGCGCCGTGACCGAAATTCGGTCAGGAGACCTTATCATTATTAACATAGTTGTTTTTCGCCAGGCGAGCGTGCTGACGAGAAGGTGTCACGTCGCAACACAGTGCGCATGGGCATCCGAGTGCTCCAGGGTCCAGGCCGGGTAATCCCCCCTCCGGTGTTGCCCCCGCACTCCCCGGTGCACACCTTCAGTGCGCTTGCACACCATAATGTCCTCAGGTAAGGTTGTTATGGAAATGAAATGATGTCAATGTAATCAACGCTTGTATTATCCAAGAAAAATGTGGCGGGCACCTTCGATGGCCTACCCGCTCACACTTTAACTACTGCTATACACCGTTGTGAAGATGGTGGTCTCCGTCTACGGGGTGTAAGTCCGTCGACGTTCGCAGTCGGTTGAAGACTGCCGATGTACTGTCTGGCGCCCCAGAGAAATGTGCGGGTTTGTAGAAATAAAATACCATCAGATCAAGACTAATACGAAAATATTCATTCTGAAATATATTCAGACGGAAATTGAACTCGAAACCCTGGTGCAGTATGCCGAGCATCTTACGCTCAAACCACTAGACTACACTGTTGTTTTGTAGGACAAGTGCGAATTTATTCGCATGGTAAGTGAACTTTAAAGTATGCGTACGAGTATAAGTGCACTAAGTATAGACAATTTAATGTTTTTGATACCGTACGCTAGACGCGTTCTTCAATTTGCAATACAACATTTCAAATACGTAGACTATGCAGTTCACGTTTCACTTACAAAAACTCCCACTCGAAGCTCAGGACTTAATTTTATTATATAGCAGCTGTGTTCAAATTAAGCAGTAACCAATTTCAAGTCGATGTGCTTGAGGGTAATGACGTGAACAAATTTGACTAACTCCGTTTTTTTAAGAAACTTAAAGCTAGACGAAATCTAACTTATCCATAACTTACATTTATTTCATGCCACTATCACACTAATATTATAAACTAGCTGTTGCCCGCGACTTCGTCCGCGTGGTATTTAACAAAGACAACCGTTGACAACAGCCTGCTCGCCAATTCTGAGCCCGCGAGACGCATTGCAGGTTGTTGCTATCAAACTTAATCAGGCGCTGCGCTGCAACATTGGTTTTATTTTTTTTTCGTGATTCCCTATTTTTTTTCTAAAATAAAAGTAGCCTAAGTTACTCCTTGTTACATCAGCTATCTGCCAGTGAAAGTCCCGTCAAAATCGGTCTCGCCATTTCAGAGATTAGCCGGAACAAACAGACAGACAGACAGACAGACAAAAATTGTAAAAAATGTTGTTTCGGTATAGGTAACGTGTATACATCCAAATGCACTTAGTAATAAAAAGCGGTTATTTTAATATTACAAACAGACACTCCAATTTTATTTATATGTATAGATGTGAAAGTTTGGATGGATGGATTTTTGTTACTCAATCAAGCCAGAACGGCTGAACGGATTTGGATGAAATTTGGCACACATATAGATTATAGTCTGGAATGGCACATAGGCTACTTTTTATCCCGGTAAAATGTATGGTTCCCGTGGGATAGATGACCGTGTTTATTTAAACTTAACTTTTTAATCGCGGGTAACACCGCGGGGCGCAGCTAGTGATTAATAAATACAACTATGGTGCAATCATCCGTGCTAGAATTGCCAACTAAAATGCGTTTTCTAGCACTTTTGGTTCTGCCAGTATTTTCGTTAGCCTAGAGCGTTTTAAAGGCATGCTTTATAATGTGGATTTGTTAATTGGTTCTCATAAAGTATTCCTCACAAAAATAGCTCTTATTTGTGACACGGTAACGCATTTAAATGTTTTCACATCAGCGCGGGACCATCAGCATCATTCGAATCCAAGTAATCCGGGCCCGGGCGCTTGAGCGTACATAATTACGTCATTCCACTTCATTGGGCGCGCGTCGGTACTGCCACCTGCAACGCTGTTAGAATTCTGTACCGCTCCGTATAATATCATTTGAACGCGATTAGATTCAGATTTATGGAATAAATCATAGTGATATTGGATTATATTATTAATAGTGTACCGTGCATATAGATGAATATTACAAATGGCTGCTGAGACGCTTTGGGGATTGATCTAACATTGTGAATTTAAGATTTAATGATTTTGTTTAATAAATAATACTATAAATTTAAGGGTAAGAGTATGATTCACCACCTATAACAATGTATTGCTCAAAAATGTAAAAGATCTATTTTAAAAAAAGAGCAACCATGGAGTTTCTTGCCCGTTCTTCTCCATAGGAACGGCGTTCCGAACGGGTGGTAAAGCAGTGCATAATATTTTTGTAACTTGACGATTCATAAGTACTGTACAATAATGGTCAACGTGAATAAAAAATATTCTGATTCTGATTCTGATTCACCTAAAACGCGACTATTTTACGAAAATTTGAGAAATTTCTAAGGATCTACTGGAAATTAAGAAAATGAATTGCTCAAAGTGGTATTTTTAGACCCCCCAATGTGGACTGGATAGATATTTGCAGTAATATTATTGCACTACTTACTTAACTATACCGTGGACACTTTTTTGTTGCGGTGAATACGGGGAGCTTACGCGGTTTTACTGGTACACTTTGAAGTTTTGCCCTATTTTTAGAATTACTATTCTCAAGTCAAATAAACGTGTGTAAACAACACATAATGTACGGACATTATTATTTTAAATTCTGTTATCTTTCAGCTACAGGGTATCATAAAACAAAACGGGCTGAAACTAAATATAGACTTTCACTAATCTCGGAAGAATTTCAGTGCGAATTTTCAGTCGTATTTGTAGTAAACCTTGAAAATGAACCGAGATGTTTTCAACTATTTCTGACAGCTTCCAGTACCAGTCGTTTCGCATACTGAGTAATTTGTTGCCTAATAAAATGGAGATGGAACAGTGCCGTGATAAAAGCATTCCTATACGGGTGATCCAGAAAGAGTATACAAAACCTTGACATCTTTAGGGCTTTTGTAAACATTATGTAGAATCAGAATCAGAATATTTTTTATTCACGTAGACCATTAAGTACAGTACTTATGAATCGTCAAAAGTTACAAAAAAATATGCTACTACTTTACCGCCCGTTCCTATGGAGAAGAACGGGCAAGAAACTCCATGGTTGCTCTTTTTTTGTAAAGTTAGTAATGATCAGAAAGTGATTTTGTCATAGCGCTAAAGAATGTATACAAAAAATATCAGCTAGGTTGATTGCCTCCACAGGTGACAGGACTCAGGACTCTTTCCTCGCCCAAAAAAATAGCTTGTGTACTATCAAGCTATTTTTTTGGGCGAGGAAATGCAGCTAGCATTCTTGCCACCATTCCACGCGGACATGGTCTTTTTGATACATAGTTAGTTGTCAAATTTTTTTTTTTTCATATTTACTTTATTTTTTTAATATCGACGTACTTGACTTCACATGTCATTCTGACTTCATGAAATTCTGACTTCGACTTTTTGGCGGGAAACTGAAAAGTCATGGCGTCAGTTATGTTTTAATTTCTAAAACTAGTGTTCCTGCGAGTTATAGTGAGTGATATAAGTGGAATATTAACCATTATAGGTTCGGTAAAGTGCACAAGTGTAGGTAATTGAAACAGAGTGACGAAACATGGCTTTTCAGTTTCTCACAAAAAATCCATGAAAAATCTTTCGGTAAAGTATCCATCACTTTACTGATTGAGGGATGGGGGGGTATTTTACTTGGGCCTAGGCTTTGGGCCTGTGCATATGCTGAAAAACAGAAATAATTTATATTACTTGACACTGGCAAAATACCTATGGTAATGCCAACTTAAAAAAAAAAAAAAATTCTGACTTCACATGGTGTTTACAAATGCGCTAAAGAGTCCCAGGTCTCAGGCTTAGTTATTAGTATATCCTCTTACTGAATGATGCTTTATAGTTTCTGATGAAAGTAATACGATTGAAATTCGCAGCTTTGATGTAAACAAGCCCAAGGTAGTTTGTTATATTCGTGGGCTTTTGATGAGATCCGGTTATTTTATACACAGAACGCTGATTCAAAATGTAAGAAATCTTGTCTAATACAATAGAATTTCCAAGATATAACCTGGTTCATAAAAAAAAACCCTTTATAACTTTTCTACAAGTCAACTATCTTAAGTCATAGTTAAATAATAATATCGCCAGACTAACACACCAACTATACGGTCCCACACTAAGCAACGCTTGTATTATGGGTACCGTACAATGGACTGAGAGCGAACTCACTATATAATACTTACAAAGATATTAAACATCCATGACTCTGGTACAAACATTCCTGCTCATATCACAAAAAATGGCACTACCAGGATTTGAACCCTAGGTAAGAATCTAGGAGGATTATTCATTTTTTGTCTCCTTCTTCATATTCTGCGAGCATTTTCCGAAAATCGACGACGATCGACGATTATTTATCATTAATAAAAAATAATGAAGAAGTTCTATAATAAACGAATTGTGATAATTATTTTTATCATCTGAGCTTAGCGACTACCAACTAAATACTTAAAAGAAAATTCAATTCTCAAAAACGGTGAAACATATTACACACAATGGCGGGGAACTACGTCGCGGGCTTCGCACGTGTGCCGCAGCGCCTCGGTACCTTAATATTAAATGACGCATTAAAAAAAACTAGTATTGCTTCTAAATTTAAACACTCAATTGTACCTCGTCTATAGACGATTGTTTGTTGTATTGGAGAATATTCATTGTCACGGTAAACATTACATTCTAGAGTCAGTCAGTATACTGTCGATATGATCTCAAGACTCTTTGATGCCTATTTATAAAGCGCAGACTCTTATTTCTCTGAGCAATTTGATGTTAAATGTAACGTAAACGAAGTCGCGCTCGTACGCTTTACGCCTTGATTTGGGGATCATTGTAGCCTACCTACGTAGGTATTTTTTTTTATGAATAAAATTCTGAGTGCTAGGTATATTAAATATTGAAGCTATGAGTAAAATTATTATGAACTAGCTGTTGCCCGCGACTTCGTTCTCGTATTGAAATTGATATAACTTTTTTAGTTATGAACGGATTGAAATAAAACAAACACACATTTTGAGTGAAGCGTACCACGATACATTAGTGAAAATCGCACCCAATTTTTTAAGTATTTCTGTGTCTGTAGTGGTTAAGCCGTTCCTGAGATTAGCGCGCACATCCATACAGATAAACAGACATACCTTTTCTCATATAATGACCATGTACAGACAGCGATCACTTATATTGATTACGTATATTTACGCGAATACTACACATTGAAATAAAACTTATTTTACAGATTCTATCGCGTTTATTTTATGTTTTTACGTTCCCGACGTTTCGGCTGCTTTACAGCAACCATGGTTGCCGAAACCGCCACGTCGGGAAGGTTTCTGACTGATTTTAACGGCGGCAATATGTTACCCGGGACCGTCACTTATAGTGCCCTCTGAAGGATTTCATAAAGAAAAGAATCTAAGTCCGAATTGATCCAACAATTTATATTACCAGTCTGCGACCTACTCAGAAATTGTTTCTAGTAACTTTGTGATTAACATTGGGCTTGTTTACCCCAAACATTTGTCGAGATCAAATACAAACACCGTTTAAATACCTATGTCTATGAAATTCAGTAATACCTACTGTAACTAAATATATAGTCAGTGCGTCAAGTGTGAGATTATTCGTAAGATAACCGTATGATTTATAGTTTACGTAAAGCTTTGTTACCTTAGACTAAGACAAAGGTAATATAGTAGTAAGGAATAAAGTCAGTGAAGCTGTGGATACTTTACTGAAAATTTACCGTTCATTTTGGGAGAACTTAAAAGTCAAGTTAGACTAGATTATTTCAATTTCCTTCACTCGTGAACGGTTGTGAACAGACAATCCCACTATTGGTTGAAGTTTACCACTTAAGTTTGGATGGATGGATGGATGTTTGTTAATCAATCACGCCAGAACGGCTGAACGGATCTGGATGAAATTTGGCACAGAGAATCTGAATCAGAATCAGAATATTTTTTATTCACGTAGACCATTATGTACAGTACTAATGAATCGTCAAAAGTTACAAAAGTATTATGCTACTGCTTTAGATAGAGAGATAGATTATAGTCAGGAATAGCACATAGGCCTTTTTATCCCGGTAAAATGAATAGTTCCCGTGGGATAGATTTGTTTTATTTTTTCATAGAGCAAAGGATCGACATGATTTTTTGCATAGGTAGTAGTAGTTTAGGGGAAAGGACATAGAGGAAAAGGACATACTTTTTAATCGCGGATAACACCGCGGAGCGCAGCTAGTAGTAAATATCCCACTAATATTACACATTATAAAAAAAACAATTTTTTTGGAAATATGTAAAACAAAATTGACAACTGCACGATTCCACTTCCCGCCAAAAAGTCAAAGGTAAATGAAGAGGACGCCATTTTCATATCATCATGTCACATCCATTATTTTATTTATAATGTGTATTTATTGAATTTAATATTGCTATTAATTACTTGACACTGGCAAAATACCCGCTAAGTTGCGGGTGAGGCCATATTCATATCCATTTTATTTCATCGCATCTCATTTCGTAAAGAAAGAAGAAGAAGAAAGGTAAATGAACAACAAAAAGAATTACATACGTAAATATAGGTGACGCGTAATATACGTGACGTCATCCGTAATTGAGGTATCCCAAGGGGGTTTGCGTTTAACTGGAAATGTCATATCTCATTTCGTGTTCCGTTTGCGTCTGACAGACAACAAAATGATGTGACATGACATAATATAAATGAGGAGCTTCTTGTTTATTTGTATGTTCCAACATTAAAGTTATAATAATAACTTTAATATGATATAAGCTGATTATGGCAGGTGTCCCTAACCCTTCCGATATTCCCATGTCGTGTCCATCCAATCCTCAATCCATAGTCCCAATTATCTTTTCATATTCCTGAAATAGTGTTTCGGCCTGCTGAGGTCAATTTGCTGTTTATGCTATCATTATCAGCAGTGGACCCGAGCAGGTGGCTAACATAACATTTAAATTCGCAAAAAAGGCCTCTTCGTGTTGGACCCAACACGTAGAGGCCCCACGATATATATTATTGGCAATAAAATCTGTACGTCAAGTGCGAGATTATTCGTATTTATAGTCTACCGTATTTAGACAGTTTGTATGGAGAATTGAAAGTTTTAAATACCGTCCGCTAGAGGCGCTTTCAATTCTCCATACAAAATGTCTAAATACGGTAGACTATAAAGTATACAGTTAACTCGCACTTGACGTGCAGAATAAAAATATATAGCTACCAGACACTACTTAACTTTAGAGAAATCTAATCTCCTATTTTCAAGCTATAATATGCCATACTACTTAAGCAGTTAATATGCATAGGGTTTAAATACTTAAATCATTTTAATAATGAAGTAATAATGGCTCTATCGTTAAGCTTGCGTCTGACGTCACAGCAGCAACTCAGTTCGCATCACGGGAAATGTAATTTCCTGTCACTGCCTGCGGTAAACCACAAACGCAGTGCAATATAATTACGACCTTAATGCTTCCTGAACAATTGATGCATTATACTTAAATATGTTGTAAGAATCGATCATTTATAGATCCATTGATATATTGTAGGTGTGACAACGTTGCATTACTTTCAGCCATAGATAAAAAAATCTATTATTCTCGCATTAACCTACCACTTAACAATGACAGCTACGCGCTTGCTTCGGATAAAGGAAACGAGCTTTTCTAATTTAGCTGAATATTTTCTTCCCCTTATACTGTCTGTCAGGGCAAGCTTCATTTAATACAAAATATACAGCGTGATTCAGAAAGGGTATACCACCGTTTGAAACTGCGCTTCCTTAGCGCATTTTTAATAATTATGTAAAGTCAGAATTTTGATATGTATATCTGCCAAAATGATGTAAAACTTTATAATTCATTTACAAAGAAATTCAATTCACAAAGATTAAATGTCGAAGTAAATACAAACTTTCATACCGTCCGCTATAATTCACCTGGCTTAAAACTAGCCATCGGTCTATACTTGCGGATCTCCAATCACGGCTCTCGCCTCACTCAAAAGTTATTCATGCGGAACCCTTTTCAGAGCTTTGAGGGTCATCGCCTTTAAGATTGCGCTTTCAAAGCGGACTAGGATCCCTGCTTTATAGACGAGAATATTTTACAAAGCTGGCACAAAATAGCGATTAGATCGACCTTTTCCATTCAAACTTTTTAACTTTATGAGTGATTATGCATTGTCTATTAAATTTGATATTAAAATTACCTATTAGTGAGTGAGTAATTGGACACGCCATTTTCATATCTTCATGTCACATCCATTATTTTCTTTATAATGTGTAATTACTTATAATGTGTATGTGTGTAATTACTTAACATTGGCGAAATACCCGCTAAGTTGTGGGTGAGGCCAGATTTATATCATTTTGTAAAAATATTTCTTATCGTTGGCATTGCCTAAGCTTATTCATGACAAAGACGTCATGAAATTTCTGGATTGCTTAAAAATGTTGGTACCTATCCGCCTGTAATGATTTCTACTTTATAAATGTATAAACTTGTATCAAGTAGTTCGTTAGTTCTGGAAAAAGTTTCAGAAGCCAACATAAAGCAACTGTCTACAATATTCTTTCTTAGCAGGAACATACAATCCTCACAAGCTAAGCATAATTAATAGAATGACACTCTATGAAAAGAAACTCTGTGAAAATTCAATAATCAAACAAACAAAAACTCGAGCAAGTTAATTAAAAAAAACCGTTATGTATAACCAAGCAATTCAATTTTCAGGCTCAAGAGCAAAACGAAAATAGAATCGGATGAAAATTGCCGCCCCAAGAGGCAGGAAATAGGTAAGAATATTCACAATTCATTTAACCTTCATAAATCAGTGAGGGCACAGCGTTAATCTCCATATTTTTCAACTTAATAGCGATTAGAATTTATTTCAGTTGCTTTTAATATCGGCTTAGAGCTTAGATAAATGAGTTATAATAAATAAAATACAAATGTCAACCCACCTCTACAAGAAAATATCTAGTGTACTTATCAGACGAAAGAGTATTTCCCTCCGAATATATACTGCTTAAGGTTCTAGTGACTGTCTAGAAAAAATATATATATGGTCTAATAAGCTTATCAAATTTAGTTTCGTATATTTGCTACTCATCCCATTTTCAACCATGATTTTTACTTGCTAAACGGTGAAGGAAAACATCATGAGGAAATATCATATTTAATGTAGCGTCTCTATCTAGTGAATGTAGCGTCTCTATCTACTGCCGCCTTCCTACCTAGGCAAGTATGCTCCATCGTAGATCTCATCGTCACTTACCATCAGGTGAGATCGAGATCAAATACTTGCCTATAATGTAATTAAAAAAAAAAAAAAAAAAATGCATGTCTGAGATAACCACTCGAAAGACGTGTGCAGTCCGCCAAACAGCACTAGGCCAGCGTGGTGGAATATAGCCGAATCCCCTCACATTGAGGTGAAGCCAAAGACATCGGAAAGGGCTGGTATAATTATTATTACAGCTTACCAGTATAAATATTTCTCATTCCCAAAAATAATGACCAGTCAATAGTATCTATTTCCAAATTCATTTCATTAACCGTCACAAAAAAACAATATGACGTTCCCATCCCAAATCATATTTACACAACCAACTTAGCCGCTATGAAAAATAATGTAAACCATTTATTTCCAATCTCTCGCTTCACAAATCCACATGCATTATTAAACCAGTGTATCTGAAAGCGGATATTGTTTACAGTGAACTCGGAGGCGCAAGCGCCGCGGGCGACCGTCGAGAAGCCCTTCCTGCTGTCTGACGGCAGGTGAGATTACACTGGCAGCCCTGGGGGCTTGTTTTCATTTTATTAATTCTTTTGCTCGTGCCATTTCGGTGGCGTAACGTTTATTAAGGTTTTCTGCACATTCCATGAAGGCTAATAATTGTGATCCATGGACTTTTTGGCGGGAAACTGAAAAGTCATGGCGTCAGTTATGATTTAATTTCTAAAACTAGTGTTCCTGCGAGTTATAGTGAGTGATATAAGTGGAATATTAACCATTATGGGTTCGGTAAAGTGCACGAGTGTAGGTAATTGAAACAGAGTGACGAAACCTGGCTTTTCAGTTTCTCACAAGAATTCCATAACAAATCTTTCAGTAAAGTATCCATCACTTTACTGATTGAGGGATGGGCGGCTATTTAACTTGGGCCTAGCCTTTGGGCTTGTGCATATGCTTGAAAACGTAAATAATTTATATTACTTGACACTGGCAAAATACCTATGGTGATGCCAAATTAAAAAAAAAATGTGATCCATGGAGAATATTAGTTTTTTTAATATACAGGGTGGAGCTTGAAGCGTGGTTGGACAAACCGACTTACGCTCACGGTGAATCCATAAGAGTCGGCGTGGTCGTTGGCAACCATTCCTCCAAAACTGTGCGACGGATCAAGGTACCCACAATACCAGTTACATAAAAAAAACAATCGAATTGAGAACCTCCGCCTTTTTAAAGTCGGTTAAAAATACACTATATCGTTAGCCTTACCCCGAAGGTTAAGTTATAGAGACTGAGGATACTGTGGCAGAGGTGACAAGTGCGTTCACTCTATTAGTAGCTCCTAGGAGTGTGTTACACCGCCTGGTAGAGTAATATCACTACTCTGAAGTAATTTTAACTATTTGCTATTTTTCCAAAAAAATATAAAACTAATAAAACTCGTTCATTCTTAAATAAGCTTACAAAACACTCAAACATGTGTGTAGCGACGTCTTCAACCTCGCCACGAGCTGCACAGATGGCGCTGCAGACGACATTCAGATCAAATGACCATTCTCCATACAATCCCGAAACGCGCAATGAGAGTTTTCGGTGAACGTGACATATACACAATAAGATTTTCCATTTACCGCTAAATATGTAATATTTGATATGTATTATTAACTATTTTTCTAAACAACAGAAAATTATAATAATACTGGATCATTTTTAACAAAGTTCAAAAGAATTCTCAAATAACATTATTGAAGCTGTTTTTCTATTCATTGGATAACGACTGCTGTATAATCAATCTAGATATTGTTGTTTCTCAAGTAAAATAACATAGGATTCTGAAAAGTTTCCAACTATCCAAGATCAAGCTCCATTTTACGTATATTAAAACTTTCCATGTAGCTCTTATATTTATTCCAATAAAGATTATTTTATGAGAAGACTTTTAAGTTTTATAAACAAGAGCTCGTTAGTGTCTTGGCTAGTCCTTTCATGTTTGATATCTCTGAAAACATGTTCATATCAACAAGCAATTTTATGCAACCATATTATTTGTTTGGGACAAATCAAGATTGTAAGAAAAAAAGCTTTTTTACTATTTGATAAACTATTCAATACTTTTTACCGTATAGATGTGATTTTCTTTTTTATATCATCTGTAGGTATATTTGGTTAGCCCATCACAGTTTCATTTATAAATGATCGCAAATCTATATATATACTTCATACTAATACTAATATTATAAATGTGAAAGTTTGGATGGATGGATGGATGTTTGTTACTCTTTCACGCCCGAACGGCTGAACGGATCTGGATGAAATTTGGCACAGAGATAGATTATAGTCTGGAATAGCACATAGGCTATTTTTATCCCGGTAAAATGTATGGTTCCCGTGGGATAGATGTTTGAATTTTTCATACTTTTTATCGCGGGTAACACCGCCGGGCGCAGCTAGTATTTTATATAATTACATCCGTGGTAATCTTTATCGTTTTTCTCAGGCTCTGGTGGTCCAACATGTAGATGTGTGCATGTTCTCCAACGGAAAGTTCAAAAACGTCGTAGCACTCGTAAAAGGGAATGGAGTGGTAGTGCCGGGACAAACCCAGACCGACACCTACACCCTGACTCCACACAGAGGTAAGAGAAGAAAAAAAAACACTGTACCTGGCTATATCAGACAGCTATCTCTCCCTTTCTCTTTGATCCTATCAAGGATGATAACCTTGTTTGCAGGTATCACCAAAAACTGGATAGCTCTCGAGGATTCGTATTCCAAGACTGGTGCCAGTCTCGCTTCAACCGTTTTGAGCAACAACACACCTGAAGATAGAAACGTTTTCGCAATATACGTTTCGTACTACGTCAAAGTCAAATTGACTTTCAGCGCGATGGGCGGTGACCTCTCACTAAAGCTACCATTCACACTAACACATTCCTGCATCAACGAAGCACCTACTGACAGCGTAATAGAAGAAGCAACTCACAAAATGATTCTAGAAGGAAAAGAAAACAGCGAGGACGAGGACAGCAAAGGCGAAGTTGAAAGAGACAAACAGAATAATAACGGGAACGCGGAAGCACAAGAAACTGCATTCGGTGACGATGCCGAAGTTAAGTCGCCCGATGACCACCACTGCGTTGCTGATGTCCTAGTCAACATTGAGAACAAAATAGACAGACCGAAGAAATTCGAAGAACAAACAGAGGTCTGCGCGGTAAAACCCAACGACGAGGAACTGGATCTTATAGTCAAGTATCCAGGCTCGGACACGTGATCCGACGAGGAAATAGATAATACAGGCCTGCGCGACAAGACTGACACACAAAGCGACGCAGCAGAAATAATTAAATTCAAAGGGGATGCGCACATTCATAAAAGCGGTTTCACTGAGAATCTTAAAAGAGCAGTGTGTTGCATAGATAGGAGACGACAGTCATAGCTCTAGACTTAGTTTGTTTAATCATAACATGCCCACAGCTTTGCTCCATTTTTAGCTATGTATTGATTTTGTCGCTCGGCAAACTGCGTCATTAGCAGTTCGACAAAATGTATATGTTGTATTGCTCTTGATGTTTAATCGTCTATTGTCCATAATATTACATTTACTGGAATTTTCAGGCTGACCTTTGTGAGCCGCGTTTCTATTATTCAAAACAATAGTTTTTTAATTTGTGTTGTTTGCTGAACAAATATACCTTCAATTTCAGACAGAAATATGTATACTTTGTACGTTAATAAATGTTACCAAACTTAATATTACTTGTGTTATTTGCGAGGGTCTTTTTGACATGAATTTATTCACTTTGAGATATTATTTTCTCGGTATAATAAGAAGACTTTATACGAACGGCGTCAATCAACTTGTCTGAACTTAACGAATTGCATCTAGTCATAATTATTCACTTCACAATGTATTTTATTAATAAGGTTTTTGATAGGTTAGAGTTGCTGGTAAGCCAGTACGTTAAGCCTGAATGGATATTATACGCTTACTAAATCGTAGTCAGTGTCAATAGCATTAAGATTAATTAGATTAGGTATCATTTTGTCTGTGCAGTTCTAATAATAATAAATAACTAGATAGGTACTATACCTATGGTACCTACATGTATGTACCTACATACCTATCTAGATATAAAAATATAGTGTTAATAAGGTTCCAATTATACAAAAAAAAACACTATATTTAAACTCAGACGAAGAAATAATATAGCCTGAGGCCGTGAAGAACAAATTGAAGTACAAAACCAAGCCCATTTGTGTAGTACAACCTAACTCGCGTGTACGTAAGGACACAATAATTATTTCTTCGTCTAAGCCCAAAGTGTGAAGTACGAGTTTCCAAAACGCCGATACACCAACTTACATTGCAAGTAGGTGACCCAAACAGGCCAACAATTTCGGAGTATTGTTACATATCTGACGACACTTAGCCAATACTCTGGCTACCAAATTGATTCTCCGAAAATCCCTCAGATACTCGCAAATTAACTATTCATCGCTATATCGACTTTGACGTGGTTATCTGGACCGAAGTTTTTGTCGGCCACAGATGTTTTGGGTCTCAATATTGAGGGAGGCGAGAGGTAATTTGAAACTTTTCATCCCTTGTAAGCACTAGACATTATTCACGATAATGTACTTTTGTAATAGGTACTGACTTAGCTACTTTTTTATTTTTATTTTAAATTACAGATAGGGATTTATTGTTTAATGAATGCATTTAACATTACTTCTGATGTTTATTAGATTCCCTTCATTAGTTATAATGAATGTTTAGTTCGTTAATATTAATCAATTCAATCTCCAACTATTTAAAAAATAACTATGTAATTGCTTTTTGATCACTCACGTGTGTGCGAGGTGGATTATAAAAAAATATTACCTCGAGTAAAAGCTTGAGGTAGTAGATTACTGAAGTAGCTACGAGTATCTACTGGTCTTATGATGATAATATAGTTTTATCTGAAACTAACATTATCAAATACAAGTAAGAAGTTAAACTTGTTTATAATCGGCTTTGAATAACGAAGAAAATAATTTTAATAAGAAAACATATTACCTATTACATTTAGGGCCTGTTTTACCATCTGCCAATAAACTCTATCTAGAACTTATTTGATAGTTGAAATGTACACATTCTTCAGATAGTGACCAAGCCGAAGCACACCGAAATAGGCATTATTTCGAAAAGAAATGGTGGGCGTCAAAGAAAAACTATTTCACTTGAATGTTCTTTGAATATTCTTACGAATGCTTAGCGCCTTTGATTTACCTTATTCGATATTAATATCAAGTTTCTGAGATCAAAATAAATTGAATGTCAAACACTAAAATATTTAATAAATAAAAAACCTGTCCAAAATGTGTTTGTGAGTGCTTGTTAATAAGAAATATGCTCTCTTGATACAGACTTTTAGAATATTATGGAGTATTATAATCATCTAGGGCTTAGAAATATAAGTGAGGGTCCCGACACTGATGAATGACTCTCGACTGACATCTTAGAGGAATTTTTTTTTTTTTTTTTTACATTATAGGCAAGTATTTGATCTCGATCTCACCTGATGGTAAGTGACGATGAGATCTACGATTACGAATTTAGTTTATAGCTTCTTAAATTTGCGATTAACATGCTTAGTTTATAATTAGGAAGGTTGACAAGCCGAGGGTGTTGCCAGTGGTGTAAAGGCAAGTATCGCCCATTTATATCAATTAACTTTGTACTGAAATAAAACTTATAACACAGATTTTATCGCTATTATTTTATGTTGTAAAGCAGCCGAAAAGTCGGGAACGTAAAAACATAAAATAAAATCTGTAAAATAAGTTTTATTTCAATGTGTAGTATTCGCGTTAATATAAGAAATCAATAAATTAACTGTATAATAGGGTTTGTTTGTCTCGCTGCACACGTACGTACGCGCGTGGCATATGCCCAAGTCAGCCTGTGTCACGAGGCATCGCGGTCGATGTAGATACGGCCATTCATGTATATTAAGGTACGTTAAAATAATCAATTATTATTAAAATAAAACAAACTACACATTTAAATAAAACTAATTTTACGGATTTTATCGCGTTTAATTTATGTTTTTACTATCCCGACGTTGTGTAAAACATAAAATTAACGCGATAAAATCTGTAAAATAAGTTTTATTTCAATGTGTGTGTGTTAGCGTAAATATAAGCAAACAATATATTAAAATATTAGTAACTATTTTTGTAGATAGAGCATACAGTATAAACTAAGTAGGTATATAGTTAACATGTAAGCGCACTTTGCAACTTGTATATTAAGTAACAATTAAACCTGTAGGCGGTCTAGTAACATGAAATATTTTTCAGTGTTTGTATATAAAGTCAATAAATTTCAAAATTTTTCACATGGTTTGATTTTAATATCACCGATTGAACCCTTTCGTAAAAAAATATAATATGCACACTTTATTTCTTTGATATTATCTATTTACATGAAATGCTTTTAATGATTAAAAAACCCTTTTTGCACATTGTAATGATATTGAAATGTTTGCAAGAATTAATTTTGTAGAGCGCTAACCTCGTCAACGAGGATCGCAGGTTCACACCCCGGCTCGCACCTCTGGCATTTCCGGATTTCATGTGCGTATCTCATTTTCAACCATGATGTTGTTTTAACTCGATATTGTGTGCAGAGGCCTTTAGGCTTACCGTTCGAAAGTTGTTGACTAGGGCTTTCAGACGCTAATAAAGTTTGAGGCACGTTTACCCAAAAGGGGTGAGTAAACCCGAACCCTCAACCCGAAGTTATGCTTCGTGTGCTCTGGTTGTCATAACAGCAAGGTCGGTAATGTTTGAAGTCTGTGATATGGACTGGAGTAATCACACGAAAACCAGCTGGAAATAATGTGGCAGGACTGCACAATTCTAACGGCCTCTTTCACTATGCACTGGAACCCCTATTCGTAACTTATTTGACAGATAGCTCCAGCAGATTCGGTCAATTATGTTGTGGATAACGTTATTCTGTCGTGAAACAGAACCTCGATACTATAAGGTCTAACAATAATAGTGTAAAATATTCTAGCAGGTCCAACAGTAGGTTATAAAGATATCATTCAATATTTTACACAATATTTTTTAAACCTTATATAATTAACTAGCCATGTGCCTGATCGCATCTTGAAAATAAGAAAAATATCTTTATACTTAATCCCCCCTCTTAATGCGCCTCTAAGGTACTCAAGTACTCTCTCTACTACTCTCAATACTTCAAGAAATATATCCTTTAAATTACAAATCTCTAGGTCTACCGGTTTAAACTCTGTGAATAGGGGACTATTCAGTGCTAAAATCAAGAATACCTACGCTACACAGTAAAAACACATTCAGTACACACCTGAATTTCACGTTTCAGTATAGGTAGGTAGCTTATTTAAGAGGCAAGAATGGCGAAAATTCATTCGACGACGCAACTCCGCGTAGACAGCACCGCATAATTGCTCCTTAATTATCATCCTCTAACCAACCCTCCTGAAACAGTGGCGTACCTACCCTAGGACTATCGCGGCAGTGCCTCAGGGCCCCCAAGCTTAAGGGGCCCCTCGACCTCCATGTACGACGTTTCATAAAACGAACATTGAAAAATATCTGCTGCGTTACATATAATACTGAGTAGTAACTATTTTTGCTTTGTTATGCCCGCAGTGGGTGATTAGGAGCTGATGTTAAAGTAGTTTTGCACCTTTAAAGTATTTAGATTAGTTTAAAAAGGGCCCCAATTTTGTTTGTTTTTGGCACAGGGCCCTTGGTTACATAGCTACGCCACTGGAAACTCCACGATTATATTCCACCCCCTTCCCTCCATCTACCCCCCCCCCCCCCCCCCCCCCGAGTAAACGACACTCTCGGTTTAATATTTGCAGTTTCTACCTTAAATTTGCGAGCAGACAATTAATATTGCATTATCGTTAAAGATGATAATGATAGTGAAAGTAGCGAATATAGAAAATAGAAAGTAGTGAATTGAGTTTGGAACGGAAGCGATTCTGCAAAATTTGTGCAAAGCCTCGGCGCCTGTGAAGAGAATCAAGAGAAGGAACATGCATTACCTGGGGCACACAATGCGAATGATAAATACAGCCTGTTTTAATTTACTATCCCGGGATTGATTTCTTATATTTACGCGAATACTACACATTGAAATAAAACTAATTTTATCAATACCAAAAACCGACGTGAAACACCGGCGCTCCACAAAGTCTACAATCTGTGAACATGTACAGAATCGCACCCGCCATTATATCAGATTCGATCAAGCACGGATCCTCGCAAAAGAACACCGATTCCGACCAAGGATGATACGTGAGGCTACAGGAATCAATTGAGCGAATAATTACAATATTAACTGCAAGAAAAACATGAAATTGCAAATTTTAAAATTCTTTCTAACATACAACCGATTTTAAATCATAACAATATTTTCGCTAAACAAGTCAAGTAATAGAAGTTGCCATAAACATAGTCCATAAAACAAGCAACCCCGCGGCGGAAAGCTCGCTTTTAACGGCGTCGCACATGGCTTCGGAGTTAATTACTTTCAAGGGAAGCCGGCAAACGATAGCTTTATAGCTCAAACTACACACCGTGGTGCTATTAAAACCAAATGAAATATCGTGGAAATGGAAACACATTGAACTACTTGATCAGAAAATAAACTTAATTATCTTAATATATATAAATTACGTGTCACGGTGTTTGTCCGCTATGGACTCCTAAACTACTGAACCGATTTAAATAAAATGTTGCACACTGTGTGCAGTTTTATCCAACTTGAAAGATAGGATAGTTTATATCTCAATTTATAATCGCAAATATTTAACTATAAAAATGTTTCCTAGAAATAATGTATATGGCAAAACAACGTTTGCCGGGTCAGCTAGTAATATTATAATTCTAGGTGACTTGACTGGTACAATTGGTAGGTACGGACCCTTATTCCGTACCGACGGTCCCGGGCTAGAATTCTGGTAGGGGCTAACTATGTAACAACACGAACGAGGTATGTAGTCACTTATAAACCGGGATCGTCCCCAGTCCATTGTATGCATAATAAAAACATGTTTTTACTTAATTTTTACAACCATATTGTTGAATCCTTAGCATTCGGAATGCCTCTTTTATCCGCCATTTTATTGCCCCATTGGGCTGATAGGTAATGTATCTGTATCTTGTCACTTTTCTGCTTTCTGTGCCGATGGTTCCGGTTTCGACTCCTGGTAAGGATAACTTTGTTTGATGAGCACGAATGTTTGTATACAAGTCATCGATGTTTAATATCTTTACAAGTAATATATACTGGGTTCACTCCCAGTTCACGGTACGGTACCCATAATATAAGCGTGTGTTCGTCTAGCGATATTTATATATTATATATGATGACCTAATGAAGGCATGATGATGCACGAAATATTTTGTTAAACATATTCCAAATTAAAGTATTCAGAAAATTATATGTATACTTAAAAGCTTAAAGTGCGGGCTCTTTCTATTCTCTTCTAAGCAGATATAATTATTAAGGTAACAGATACCAGCCCTTTTTAGGCCTCCCCTTAATTCGAGGGGGGTAAGGCCATAGTCCACCACGCTGGCCCAGTGCGGGTTGGCGGACTTAAGTAACAGATATTTATGAAGAACTACGTAGATAAATTAAGCTTACTCTTTTTGTTGTTGTAAAGGCTAGAAATTACCTATTTTCAATAATCCCACCAATTTTCGTTACCGCTTATCAACGTTATTTGTTATCTTAATCCACGGGATGATGTGACGCAGGTGGCAAGCCGCTGTGACATATCTCACCGATTAAGAACGTTCGAATGAATCGGCTGCGATAAAAAACATTGGGAACGAGGGTATGATCATGTTTTTCTGGTCGCGACAAGGGTGGAGTTGTCACGTGGGTTTTATATTTACAGACATACGTTTCAGTCTGGTTTTTTTATACAAATCTATATCTATACTAGCTGTTACCCGCGACTTCGTCCGCGTGGTAAACAAAAACACAAACAAAAAGCAGACGAAGTCGCGGGTAACAGCTTGTCTAAAATAAAAGAAGCCTAAGTTACTCCTTGTTACATCAGCTATCTGCCAGTGAATGTCCCGTCAAAATCGGTCCAGCCATTTCAGAGATTAGCCGGAACAAACAAACAGACAGACAGACAGACAAAAATTGAAAAAAATGTTGTCTATACATATAAATAAAATTGGAGTGTCTGTTTGTAATATTAAAATAACCGCTTTTTACTAAGTGCATTTGGATGTATACACGTTACCTATACCGAAACAACAATTTTTATAATTTTTGTCTGTCTGTCTGTCTGTTTGTTCCGGCTAATCTCTGAAATGGCTGGACCGATTTTGACGGGACTTTCACTGGCAGATAGCTGATATAACAAGGAGTAACTAGGCTACTTTTATTTTAGAAAAAAAAAATAGGATCTCACGAAAAAAAATTAAAACCAATGTTGCAGCGCAGCGCCTGATTAAGTTTGATAGCAACAACCTGCAGCAATGCGTCCCGCGGGCTCAGAATGGGCGAGCAGGCTGTTGTCAACGGTTGTCTTTGTTAAATACCACGCGGACGAAGTCGCGGGCAACAGCTAGTTTTGATATATGTACCGTGTATACATCCAAATGCACTTGGTAAAAAGCCGTTATTGTAATATTACATACAGACACTCCAATTTTATTTATTTGTATTTGTATAGATTTCGTATGTTTCGGATCAGCGAACAAGTAAACACAGACCTAAAAACGAGGCTATAGTACCCGCATCTCCGAAATGCAAGCGAGGACTTACTAATCGATATTGTCGAAATGAGTAGACCTTATCGATATAGCGATCAGTAAAGTATAGCCCTGGCTGGCGGGAAAACACTACCTACCATATTGAAAAAAAAACGAATTTTAAACATTTTATCGCGTTTATATTATGTGTTATACGTTCCCGACGTTTCGGCTGCTTTACAGCAACCATGGTCACGGGAGGACTGAGGTGGATAACGTCCTAGTGTCATAGTTTGAACTGGGGTACCCCATACCCCACCCCATCATATTTAGTTGTTGCTTGCGGTCCTATCTACGCAGAAAGTGCTCACAGAGCCTTGACGTCTTGCAATGGTGCGCTTGGTTTTGCATTAAATTATAATAATTACTGGATCCCGATGGTAGCACCCAGCCATCTTTCCTATTGAAATTAGGATGTTTTTTTAATTTCAGTCGGGATAGTTTAAACGTCGGGAACGTACAAAACATAATATAAACGCGACAAAATCCTTAAAATTAGTTTTACTTCAATGTGTAGTATTTGCGTAAATAAAAGAAATCAGTAACTACCATAGATATAGAACCGTTTATATGATGTTGGAGCGCAGATGGTATCTACAGCATCTCAGTGGACGTGATATGAAGACGGCGAACGCCACCCCACCAACCTGAAGTGAAAAATAAATAATTGGTTGGGTCCTTTCAACTGAACAAACTCTTACACCTACCAATTTTTATAATGCTTTTAAGGTTATGGAAAATGTTTTAAAATTAGATTATGCATGTTCTTAGAATAACAATATCGCTGGCAGTGATACATTTTCAATGGATGGATTTGCTCTGATACCTTTTAAATTATCCAATCGCAGACTCTGATCTCCAATCGGCTTTTGGAGAAGATAAAACTTATTATGTTTTATATCGTATTTTCTTAACTTAGTTCGTGAAATGATCACAGTTTACAGTAGGGGTCGTGTTGACTCGACATGCCATAAACAAGTTGTTTTTCGTTTTTTTATACGAACACACCAACTATACGGTCCCATATTAAGCAACGCTTGTATTATGGGTACCGTACAATGGACCGAGGGCGACCTGAGTATATAATACTTATTAAACATCCACGACTCGAGTACAAATATTCGTGCTCATCACACAAAGCTTGTCCCTACCAGGATTCGAACCCGGGACCCTTGGCGCAGAAAGCAGAGTCACTGACTTAGTTTTAGGATGCCTTTAAATTTGCAACTCTATAAATTATGTGAGGACTCACTCCGCCTCGGATTATGGGACCCTATTATCTTTTTCATTATACGCTATCGGCTCGGGGCTATCTCGCTAATTGTTTACTCCTGATGCATTGTTCATCGCCCACGTCGAAGGTATTATGCATTTCAATTACCGTTAGTATGCACATTGTGTTCAATGTTTGATAGAGTTAGATATGTTTTTAGAAAGTACAGCCCTTAACTAAATATTAAACCCAGAATAATCAGTAGTGCCTACTCTTACATTGTTTTAAACAATAAAAAGAAATATAAATAAATATTTACAGACAAATGAACTCCTGTTCGGTTGCAAACTAAGCTTGTATTACGGGTACCGTACAATGGACTGGGATAAACGCAGTTTATAATTAAATAAACAGTTATTAAACATCCATGACTAACAGGTACTAACATTCACGCTCATCACACAGAGTTTACCCCTACCAGGGATTTGGGTCGTCTAAATAACCAGTATTAATATTCTCTTGTATTTGGTTTAACTCGCAACATCTTTACAAGTTTGTCTTCCAACAGAAAAATCACTCATAAGTCGATAGCCAACACGCACTCATAGTAGGAGCTAAGGTGTACAATTTCAATATTCGGGAGAGAACGCTACCCGCCATATTCTCTTTATTGCATTTTGCGTGAACTGCCATTATTCCTGCAACGGTGTCGACATGGAAACGTGAACGTAGAGCCAAATGGAATTGTTTATTTAAGACCGGATTGAAATGTGGTCGGTGTTATAGTCGGCTTGATAGTCCCATTAGTATTACTTACGGAATAATCATTTTAACTGTCAGCTTCTATTCAGAATCAGGATCAGAATATTCTTTATTCACGTAGACCATTAAGTACAGTACTTATAAAAAGTTACAAAATATTATGCTACTACTTTACCACCCGTTTGGAATGCCGTTCCTATGGAGAAGAACGGGCAAGAAACTCCATGGTTGTACTCCATATTGATTTCTTATATGTACGCGAATACTACACATTTAAATAAAACTAATTTCCTCCCGTGACCATGGTTGCTGTAAAGCAGCCCAAACGTCAGGAACGAAAACAACATAAAATAAACGCGATAAAATCCGCGACATTAGTTTTATTTCAATCTGTCAGCTTATGTTACTTTTATACATTTTAGCATGAGCGTGACAAAATGTAGGTGAAAATGAGGTATGGCAACCCTGCCGACGGTGATGGGGGATAAGCCCCAGAATGTTCGCAAGCACCAACATGTTCCTAAGCGCATTAAAAAGGTGCTTTCTTCCTTGTAAGTATACTCGTGATATTGCTAGAGGATCTTGAATGATCGAAAAACAAAAGAGTCAAATTTCTCTCCATCCAAAAGTTGCCTGGTGAGATCAATATTAGTGATAAGTCCTCTCATTGTGATCCTTTCAAGTTGCGTTTTTAACCGACTTTTAAAAAAAATGGAGGAGGTTCTCAATTCGATTGTATATTTTTGTTATTACGTGGTGTAACATTAAATAATTATTTATATATCAATCGATACATAATTGCGTAGTCCTTACGTATTAGACGTCCCCAACTGAACCCAAAATTCTGACCAGACTAGACGAACACACCAATTTCATACGGGCCCAAACATAGTGACGCTTATATTATGGGTACCGTAAATAGGACTGGGGGCGAACTCAGTATATAATACTTATATACATATTCAACATCCATGACTCGGTTACAAACAAAACCCTAAAAAAGGTGAACCCTTCAAATCTAAATTGGTCAGGTGTACTTCGCTTATATTTTGGGTTAAATTAGTTCCCGGTTTGGCTTTTGTGTTTCCAGTTGAGGATGAACGCATCAATGGTTAATGGATATTTATTATAGCAACACTGTGGGTTCCAGGTAACTTGATATGGGTCCGGACCCATATCCGGACCAATATCTTCATATAACCGGTTGTATGAAGATATTTATGGAGTGTGCGGGTTTGATTTATTAAGGTGTAAGGTGAACCTGTAAAGGTAACTATTATAAAGTTGTTTGTAACTAGAACTGAAAGCTACCTCTGCGTATAACAATTCCTGAAAAGGAACCAGGTGCTCACACATTGTCGATCAGCATCCGGACTGTCTAACTATTATTATTCGACTAGTTGTTACCCGCGACTTCGTCCGCGTGGTATTTAACAAAAAGCGGACGAAGTCGCGGGTAACAGCTAGTCTAAAATAAAAGTAGCCTAAGTTACGCCTTGTTACATCAGCTATCTGCCAGTGAAAGTCATGTTAAAATCGGTCCGGCCATTTTAGAGATTATCCGGAACAAACAGACAGACAGACAAAAATTGTAAAAAATGTTGTAATGGTATATGTACCGTGTATACATCCAAACGCACTTAGTAAAAAGCGGTTATTTTAATATTACAAAGAGACACTCCAATTTTATCTATTTGTATGTATAGATTAAAATTACCTTATATTAATGACATTAAACATTTCATTTCTCGTAACGGCAAAAACGCGCCGTGTCGTACCACGGCGACTAATAAAAGCACCAATCAAAATCTATTCCCTAAGTGGAAGTGGATAGTTAAATAACCCAAAGAGGATTGTTTCTTCATTTAAATTAAAACGCCCAACACGTACCAAGGTAGTCCTTGGTAGCCGGGCGCGGGTTGTCGAATGGAATTAATCTCAATTACTTCTGCAATGCTAAGCCAACGCTCCTACTAATTAAATCAATGTAAACAGATCGCACGTAGCGACAAAACGTTTCGAATTTAATCTGTTAGCTGTCGTTGCATAGAAATTAATTAAGTCTAATGAAAAAACGACGTTATGCATCTTTTCATTAGGTAGGTACTCCCGGGCTTTGACTTCTCCTCAATATAAGGGTGTTTGTATGGATACTACCCCAACCAAACTGACTAAAACGTAAAGGTTACACTTAATGCCAAAAATGATAAAATTTTAAAAATAATTACGTCGAAAGTCATGATTTTAGTTTACATTTCAGTTTTAGGTCTTAATTAGTTAGTGTTTTTATTTATAATCACGTTGAGATAGACTTCTATTATGATTTCATGCAAAAAACAATTTAAAAAACTGAAAATATTCGTAAGTTTTATGAAAAAATCGGCGGAAAATTCCAACTCTAGGGGGTTCAGAATCATGAGTTGAATTCATAGTATCAGTTTTGGTTATTCGTTACGAAGCCACTTACACCTGTATATTGCAGTGTCAAGTGACGTCACCGCCATAAGGCCTCAGCCTCGAATTTAGCGGGCTGCGGGGTGGCGGGGCGGCGGCGCGCGGCGCGGGAGCGGGGCTCGTCGGCCGCCCCGCGCCACTGCTACGCCGCTGTTTTTGAGAACCGGTCCATTTGATTTTACGCATAAGATCCTGCCGCTCCCGCGCCGCCGCCGCCACCGCCCCACTGCGCGCTAAATTCGAGGCTGAGGCCTAAGTGTTAGAACACGACCATACTCTCTTACCTGCTCTCGCTCAGAATAACTTTAAAAGTAAGTAACATTATCTTGCAAAATCTTTCACAGCCCCTATAGAAAGATTATCATAAAATCACACTATATAATATAATATTATATTATATATCACATGGATGGATGGATGTTTGTTAATCAATCACGCCAGAACGGCTGAACGGATCTGGATGAAATTTGGCACAGAGATAGATAATAGTCTGGAATAGCACATTGGCTACTTTTTGTATATCACCCAATTACTTTAATATAAGGCCGCCATTTTTCGTCCCACTTGGTAAAAAATCTAATTTCTCTCGACGCCTTCACGAATTTCTTTGAGGAAACAAATTGTGCGCTGAAGATGTTTCAACGACCGACCTTGTTTCAACGAAATCCAATTTGCGAATGCAAAATGATTCATTTCTATTGAAAAACAGGGTATATTTTTAAAAATTACCTTAATCCGTCATAATCGGCTGATGTCGTAAATTCAAAATTTAAATTTGAAATTCCTTATACAATCAACCACCTCAGTCTTCACGTAACCATGGTTGCTGTAAACCAGTCAAAACGTCAGGAACGTAAAAAACATACAATAAATACTATAAAACCGTAAAAATAATTTTATTTCGATGTGTAATATTCGCGTGAATATAAGAAATCAATGTTTTCATATTTTTTACGGCTATTCCCTTTGATATGTCCTTGTAGCTCCTCGTTCATTTAAAATTTTCCACAAAATACCATACCGTAGGTACCTATTTGGTAGTACGTAAGCAATAGTTTCACAGGTTTTTGACAGCATTTTTTTTTACAAATATTAAATCTTATTTAACCAAATTTAGAACTCTCGACTCACCAATTTGCATGCAAACGAGCCTCTTTGTCTACATCTCCGTGTCTGCTTGCTCAGGTAAGCTTCTAATTAGTTGTTGAGGACCCTCCAGATGTAATTACTACCCTAACTGAACGACAGGAAAGTTTCAGAGCTTCGGTTCTAAGTGGAGTTCCTAAGGGATCACGACTTGGGCCTGTCTGTTATAATGTTTAACTTAGCTCACTGGTTTCATTAAATATGAAGTTATCACATTATTAATACGTAAACCCTTACAACAAAGCTTCATGCTTATGCAAGTTCTCGTGAAACCACGCCAATAGTGCCCAATGAAACCAACATTTTAATAAAAAAAAAACAAAAGGAACTTAATTATCAACGAGTAAAGTCAAATGGACAGTGGTTTTCAATATCTAAAGAGAGATTTTTTTGGACATAAAATTTCCTCTGAATAGTTTTTGTGAGGTATTAAATCACATGTTGCTGAGTTAACTGCCTCACTCTCTCTCTTCAATCGAAATCGAATTACGTTGCTTTAGAAATTAATGGGTGGATGGTTTGCTTAATTATAGCATCTGATCTGTCTCCGTACTTCGATAAGCATACAGCGTGAATCAGAAAGGTCAAACATTTGAACTTGCGCTTATTTATCACATTTGAAGTACGAAACTACAAGGCGATTTAAAAAAAATGATCAAACATCTAACTGACAGTCGTAACAAAAGGACCAAAGAGTCGATGCTAATTTCACCACACGACAGACGTTCCTGAAAGTCAAGATGCTTTGTGAAAATAACCTTTAATTTCAATCACAAAAGGAATTAAATTACTCTGACACGAATGCGACTGTTCTTAAATGCAGTAATTAATGTATGACGTCACAAAATACCTACTGAATAAAGATAAGATCACGAACCAAGCTAAAATAGCAATGTTAATCTTGGCTTAAACTTTGAGACAGAATCGCTGAATGATTTTGTACGAAACAATTTGCATGCGAAATTAGTAGGTAGGATACATATAATAAAAATGTAACTCATCGCTGTCTGTACATGGATGATATATGAGAAAAACTATTATTGGGGGCCTTTATCAACGCAACAGAACCCAAAACAATATAAAGATCACATTCCAGTAGGAAAATATCACATCAACTAAAATTTCAAAAATAGCACTACATACTAGTGCGCAGTGAAACGGTACTGGTTCGCTTTCTTAGAGCAAAACATCAAACACTGTTTACAAATGTAATTCATAAGTAAACGCGATCGTTATGACCTACTTATTAAACCCTTAAAATAGTGTACAAAATTTTGTTACACATTAAAATATAATTCCATTAAAAACATATGTACATTGTAAAAGAATTACATGCCTCGCGACGCAACGCAATCCTTCCACCGTACAAAGTTGTGAGATCTCATTGTAAAGCCAATATATATTTAACCTTTGAATATTCGACGGTAACGCAAAGATAATACGATCATTATTCCCATCAATCTCTGCAGACTAAATATTTTAATTCAGTTCGGAAGTTTAAAAGGGGTTTTAAAGCTATAATCTGTTCAGTGAAAGGGATTCCAGGATATCTTGTTCGGAACAAAACTGTACAAGAAGGCGATAAAGTATAAACTCCGTGTTGAGCTTACTTTGTGTAGAAATGTTTTTTTGTTTAATCGTGTTTCGAACAACGGATTTGGTACAATGAATGTTTTTGATGCTGTTTTTTTTTATTTATTTAATTTAATTAACTGGACCAGTGTGGTGGACTGTGGCCTAAATCGTCCTCATATTGAAGAGGATCGAGCCTGCTATAATGGCAATTGGCTCTCCCCCATTGGGACCCCATTGGGAATACCATACGGTGAATTGTGGGTGCACTGCATTGCACCTCTGCCTACCCCTTCGAAGATTACAGGCGTTACGGTGTGTAATCAAAGATAATTGAATGTCCGCTAGAGGCGCTGTACAATTCTCCATGCAAAGTGTCTACATACGGAAGACTATGAAGTACATGGTTAGCTTACGAATAATCTCGCACTTGACGTGCTGATATCATTTTCATTCTACAACTATCTTTTTTTTTTCAAAATCATAAACATCACAACCAAGCTACGTTATTGTTATGGATATAAGTTCATCAACAAAAAATCAATAGAAACTATAGTAGCAAAGATTTCACGCCAACGAACTACTCAACATTAAAGCATAAAATAAACTTTAGCGCAAATTACATAGCGTATGTGCTGAAAATTTCACTGTAATAAAATCACAAAAGCAATTTACATACAAAATCAACCTGATAGCGTTGTAAAAATATACGCTGATCGTAAAAGAAAACGATATTTGATATTACTATCGAAAAAGTAGATGGAATAGTAAGTACCACATAATACAAGTAAGCTAAGTTAGTCATCACACTCAAGGCTGGATTGCAGCCCGAGTCGAATCAAGCCGAGAGTGGAATGACCAAATGCTCATGCGTGTCATACGACGTTTTCCAACATACTTGTTAGGAAAAAACTAATGCAATTTCATAGAAACCCACACTATAATAAGACACATATTTATGAAACACTAGCTGCGCCCGGCGGTGTTACCCGCGATAAAAGTATGAAACATTAAAACATCTATCCCACGGGAACCATACATTTTACCGGGATAAAAAGTAGCCTATGTGTTATTCCAGACTATAATCTATCTCTGTGCCAAATTTCATCCAGATCCGTTCAGCCGTTCAGGCGTGAAAGAGTAACAAACATCCATCCATCCATCCATCCAAACTTTCACATTTATAATATTAGTATAGATGGCTACAGAACAAAAATGGCGCCCGTTTCATTGAAATCGACTTACGTAATCGCTATTGCATAGCATAAAAGGTTTCGATTGAAATTTTCAAACGTCGAAAACGGTTTCAATCGATATCAACATACGTCAGAAATTGTAGCTATCAAAATATGTATAAGTAATCGCAAAACAGCCATGTTTCCGATTTCAAACGAAAAATGATAGCAACAAGTGTTACATAATCGAGTGGCTGGTCTCCTAGTAAAAGCAGTAATCTAACTTGCATGTATCTTTATCTAATTAGCACAGTCAGTGGTGACCCTGCTTTCTGTGCCGAGGGTCCCGGGTCCTAATCCTGGCTGGGACAAACTTTGTGTGATAAGCACGAATGTTTGTACCCGAGTCATGGAAGTTTAATATATATATATTTCATATATATATATATATATATATATATATTTTATATATATATATTTCATTTATATATATATATATATACCTGAGTATTATATACTGAGTGGCGGACATGGGATGGGACTATTGGAAGGGTTGCGGACACCTGCCATATTATTATTACTATTATATATTACTAGCTGCGACCCGCTGTGTTACCCGCGATTAAAAAGTATGAAAAATTAAAACAAATCTATCCCACGGGAACCATACATTTTACCGGGATAAAAAGTAGCCCATGTGCTATTCCAGACTATAATCTATCTCTGTGCCAAATTTCATTCAGATATGTTCAGCTGTTTTAGCGTGATTGAGTAACAAACATCCATCCATCCAAACTTTCACATTTATAATATTAGTGGGATGAGACTGCAAATCATAATGGCATAAGACGCAGCTCGGCAAAGGGTTTTGTTTATGTTTGTATAACTTGAAGCTGCCACAAGGAACCTTGACAGGGGTTCGTACACTGTATTATCACTGGCGATATATCATAGGATTATTATTATATGCCCCGTAGATGTTTAGTATCACATGATATTATTATAAAAAAGTATAATATTCATGATGCCTGCCATGACCCTTGCCTTGATAACGAGGATCGTAGGTTCAAATCCCAGCTCGCACCTCTGGATTTCATGTGCGAATCTCATTTTCAACCATCACTTGCTCAACGGTGAAGGAAAACATCGTGAGGAAACCTGCATGTCTGAGAACCCCTCGAAAGATGTGTGAAGTCCGCCAACCCGCATTAGGCCAACGTGATGGACAATGGCCTAATCCCACTCGCATTGAGGGGAGGCCCGTGCCCACCAGTGGGATATTAAAAAGGGCTGGTATTATTATTATTATATAATATTCATGCAACATTTCAGTGGAAACATCGTGAATTTACTGTTTACAGCGTGAAAGGTAGTATCAAGAGATCTTCTTTCGCGCACTTGTAATCATTATCATGATCTGAAGTCAGAATTTCGAGATTAATTTAAAAAACAATAAATAACAAATGTCATTTTTTCGGGAACATTTTTCGACATATTATTCGATCATCGACGGCATTCTGAGGTTGTGTAGACATTTTCATCTGTTCATATCAGCATCTAGTTTTTATTTATAACAAGCTGTTGCCCGCGACTTCGTCCGCGTGGTATTTAACAAAGACAACCGTTGAAAACAGCCTGCTCGCCCATTCTGAGCCCGCGGGACGCATTGCAGGTTGTTGCTATCAAACTTAATCAGGCGCTGCGCTGCAACATTGGTTTTAATATTTTTCGTGAGATCCTATTTTTTTTCTAATATAAAAGTAGCCTAAGTTACTCCTTGTTACATCAGCTATCTGCCAGTGAAAGTCCCGTCAAAATCGGTCCAGCCATTTCAGAGATTAGCCGGAACAAACAGACAGACAGACAGACAGACAGACAGACAGACAGACAGACAGACGGACAGACAGACAGACAAAAATTGTAAAAAAATTTGTTTCGGTATAGGTAACGTGTATACATCCAAATGCACTTAGTAAAAAGCGGTTATTTTAATATTATTACAAACAGACACTCCAATTTTATTTATATGTATAGATATGTATTTATTAAATTTGATATCGCTATTAAATACTTGACACTGGCAAAATACCCACTAATTTGTGGTTGTGGCCATATTTCATCGTATTCCATTGTATTTCATCGCATTTCATTTCGTAAACATTCTAATTTCAAATGCGCTAAAGAAGTTAGACGCTAAGTTTAACGGGTAGCTTATTTCCTTCTTTGCCTGCCTGCTACTAAAGTCTGATGAGCCGTTCCTACATTGTTCTCACACACCTATAACAATGTATTGCTCAAAAATGTAAAAGATCTTTTTAAAAAAAAGAGCAACCATGGAGTTTCTTGCCCATTCTTATCCATAGGCACGGCATACCGAACGGGTGGTAAAGCAGTAGCATTGTATTTTGCAACTTTTGACGATTATTAGTACTGTACTTAATGGTATAGGTATAATAAAAAATATTCTGATTCTGATTCTACCTGAATCGCGCTGTATAACTTTCTCCCGCATGATTTTAATGGCCTATTCAACATTGTTCAAAGCAGCGGGATCCAAGGTTAGCCATTCAAGCCTGTACAAGTAATACTCCTCTGACCTACAATGAGGTTATAACGCTGAAAAATTCATTCCTATTAGCCATATACACTGAAATAGCTTTTACATTTTACGGATCACACTATTGTATAAGTATAGAGTCCCAATATTTCTGGTTTATAGAAATTCCTTAATAATAATTGGTGTGCTAAGATTTTTTTTTCTTTAGTCTATTTTAGTTAGTAAAAAATAAATAAATTGGCTTATTGGAAAATAGTTAACAATGTCGTAGGTAAGAGACTGGCATCACCGGAGATTGACACTGGCAGGTGGATGACAGGCGAAGAAAAAGAAGGTATTGGAAAAAAGGCGGGAAAGGAAGAAAATTAAAAAGAGTAATTACAGATTATTGGTGTTTTAATATAGTATTGGACGCCATTTTCATATTAAAGGAAAACATTCAATTCGCTTTATCAATCGGTTTATTTACCAGAAAAGTAATTAACTCAGAACAAAAACAAAAAACATAACTTGACATTTCTTCTTATAATGCCATAGATAAAAAAAAGTAAAATGATCATGGCATGCAATTATTATGCTCATATCACTTGTCAATCGACTAAATGTTTAAATTAACATACAGCAATAATAGTAATGGATAACAGTAAAACAAGACGATTCTTACAATATCATCATGTCACATCCATTATTTTATTTATAATGTGTATTTATTGAATGTTGTATTGCTATTAATTACTTGACATTGGCAAAATACCCGCTAAGTTGCGAGTGAGGCCATTTGCATATCCATTTTATTTCATCGCATTTCATTTCGTAAAAAAAAGAAGAATATAGTTTTGTGACATTATCAGTCTTTTCTTTCAGGTTTAATAGTTTAACTACTAATAGGTTAAAAATGCTGATTCGGTATATGCTGATTTTTATCAAGACACAAAACATAAACACTGCTTTAACTTTAACTTTCACTCATTTTAATGTTAAAAATTATTCAAGGTCTCGCATAAGGGTCTTATAAGAGCACCCGGCCTCTCATTATTGTCGCGGAAGCGCCACAAGGACCCTCCGGTGACCTTGCGAGCAGTATCTAAGAGCAATAATGGTGTTCCATCATTGTGGACACCGTGTGCTTGATGGAATACCTACCTTTGTTATGGCACCCCTATTTTGTAGATAAAAGCTTAGGGTTTGAAAAGATCGTAAGGAAAAATGTTGTGAATTAAGATATAATGCGTAAGAAGATTGCAATATGGCTGCAGTTTGATGAGTAAGCACAATTTCTAAATCAAGGTATCGTAAACATGCGCTTTAGTTGGGTCATCTAAAATGCAATCAATTGCATTGACAATCAATGAAACAACGACCTTCCACTAGCGTTTATATCTATAAATAGGTATAATAGTAAACCCTGAACTCTGCTCAGTTGGTGCAACAAATGTACGAGCGGGCTGTGGTTTTGTTGGAGCGTAATTTAACCTAGAGCAAAGTGTAAACAAATGCTAACGTAAAACAATGCGCTGCGTACTGCTACGCTCTAGCAGAAGTGCAGGCTACGCCCTCTGAAACTATGCTACGCTTAACTACGCTACGCCGCGCGATACTACGCTGTAGCAAAAGTGCAATCTTACGCCCTTTGAAACTATGCTACGCTTAACTACGCTACGCCGCACACTGCTGCACTATAGCAAAAGTGCAGGCTTACGCCCTGGGAGGCTATTCTACGCTTAACTACGCTACGCCGCGCACTGCTGCGATATAGCAAAGTGCGCGCTTACGCTCTTTGAAACTATTCTACGCTTAACTATGCTACGCCGCGCGTTGCTACGCTGTAGCAAAAGTGCAGGCTTACGCCCTTGAATAAGTATCGACCGCCCGCACCATTGACCCACTTCCTGTTGTTTGCGAATACGTGACGGCGCCGACACGACTCGGGCAAACAAAACTGATAATAATGTTAGATGGGTACAGTGTTACAAAACTTCTTATGAGATAAAACAAGGTAAATACATATGACGTACTCAAAGCAGAGGAAAATAATACTCAGGATGCAAGGTGGCATCTCCTGCGATAGCGCTGAAAACATATAAGATGTTTATGTACGCTCGTTCGTTCAGAACTGAATATTTACCTTGTAATACACTCCTGTTAAAGTAGGTAAACTACGAACTCCTGAGGAGGACGGCGGCGGGCGTGGCTCCCCGCCGCCGTGCGCAGCGAGGGCGCAGGGGGAGCAAACATCTGCTCCCCCGAGACGGGCCCCCATAAGGGGGCGAGGCACAAGGGGGGCACCGGTGCGTTCCGTTTGGAGATCCCGGAGCCCCTCCAACATGTGTCAAAGGCGGCCACCGGGGGGGTTTTAGTGGGTAAGAATCCCACATAACCCGGCCCTCTCCCACACAGAGGCCGGGTATCTATCGAAGATTTCCCCCGCGTCAACAAAAAAAAAAAAAAAAAAAAAGTAAACTACAAAGCTCGCGTCCAACGAATTTTGTCTAACCTGTATTCACAGGATACCTGCTGCTGAATGGTAGTAAAACTTTATTCTTTATCTGATGCACTTGGTCTGTATGTAAATCTCATAAGTATACAAATAAATTCTCGTCTGTCAGTCCATTTGGCCGTTTCAGGGCGAAAGTTTTTTACTAAAAACATTGGGTACCTGACTTCATATCACTGGAAAGCGCGTTGAAGTATCCTGATTGTCCATCTAACTGGCAGTCTGATGCATGGAGCCGGCTCTTTACTATGAAATATAAAAGGTGTAGGAATAATAGTGTAAAATATTTTAACAGGTTATACGAATTTGTTTTATATATGTTGTGATATGTTTCTAAAAGCTCGCTAACTACCTCCTATGAGTATCTCCATTCATCATCTGGTTCTTGTAACTTTTGATGGCCATCTAAACTATAGATGATAGCGGGCGGCACGGTAGCGCGGTATTAGTTTCTATTCGATAACTTTTACTATTAGTTCGTGTGTTATTGCTTATGATATTTATGACAGTTATTAAGGATCCGTTGGTGGAATGGACAAACGAGAGCCAAATAATGGGTATAATCGCTTGTTTGAACAAAGTTAATGTATGAAATAAAAGTACCTGCTGCTAAAGTCTGCCTAGCCGTTCCTACATTGTTCTCACATACCTATAACAATGTATTGCTCAAAAATGTAAAAGAACTTTAAAAAAAAAAGAGCAACCATGGAGTTTCTTGCCCGTTTTTCTCAATAGGAATGGCATTCCGAACGGGTGGTAAAGTAGTAGCATAGTATTTTGTAAATTTTGATGATTCAAAATTAAGCCAACCAGTAACATTTCACCGCACACCGTAGTGTGTGCTGTTTTTTTTTAAATTACTTTTTTTCGGGATTGTGACTTGTTAATATATTTTACACTATTATTGTTATCTACACCGTATATATAATGTGCACACTTTGTACATAATACATTTTCAATCATTATGTTAATTGAGCTAAAAAAAATCCATAATAAAAGACTTTCAATAATGATTATTATTTCTCATTTATTAGATTACAAATTGCACATGACATCGTATCTGTAACTATAATCTTATGATACTAATGTATCATTAGCCATTTTGTTCAGGATCCAGTCCTTGTATGCGTAGACCCTGGTGTAGACGTCAGGGTAGCCGCGTGCGCAGGGCATGCCCCAGGAGACCACGCCCACTACACTGTTCCCCTCCACTAGGGGTCCGCCGGAGTCACCCTGGAGACAAAATAAATACATAAGTTCCTTCAAGTGTGAACTGGATTAGAATAGAATAGACAGCTTCGTGTTTACACAGTTCCAATTCTAATTCCATTTAAAAACTATGGCTCCATCGTTTACCGATGATTCTGCCAACGACAAGAGTAGAGGAGATTAAAAAAAATATGATGATGAATGACGTTATTTGTCAGTTATATTTTTAAACTACAACGCGATAGAACTGTAGAGTAAACAGGAACTCATAATGTAATCGTAACGTCATCAAAAATATGCTGTCACTGTCATATTTATTCATGAAATCTGTTGTGTAAAAGCGATGGAGTACGTTACGTTACCGAAACGGTACGTAGAAAAGATTGTGCTTGATGTACTGCTCTCAGCGCCGCCGCCGCAGCGATGATGTACGACACAATCCGAAGTGCTCCGAACGACTTGTGATTTTATAAAGCGTATTGGCTGGTCAGCCTTCAACGATGAAGTCCAAAGAGTACGCAACATTTTGCGAATTATTGCATTGAATTTCAGAAGCTATAGCTTCGAATTCTTCCATCGCTTATATCCAATTATTTTGGGAGACTTTTTGGGGTCGAGTCACCTTCGTCCGTAGGAGAATTAAGTACCCTCGAGATACCCTACACGTGACCCTGGGTGGTGCCAACCAGGTGACAACTCTACTGGTGGTAGGCTTCGGCCGTGGCTAGTCACCACCCACTGAACAAAGCCATGTCGCCAAGCGGCCTAGCCGTGTTCCGGCATGATGTTCGGTGCTGCCATTCATGGATTGCGGGTCAGATCAGTTGCGCTGCATGTGCCTAGTGAATGTAGCGTCTCTATCTACTGCCGCCTTCCTACCTAGGCAAGTATGCTCCATCGTAGATCTCAGCGTCACTTACCATCAGGTGAGATCGAGATCAAATACTTGCCTATAATGTAATAAAAAAAAAAAACTGTTAGCCCACATACATGACAGGCTCCCTCTCCGGTCTTGGTGAGCGAGCAGATCTGGGTATTGTACACGGGGTTAATGGCCATGAACATTTCTTGGCAACCCTGCACGCTCAGGGATGTCAGGTTGATCATCTGCAGCCGTAATGGAAGCACTCCTGGGTACTGGAAGAGAACAGAACAATAGAGATAAGTGTAGGTACTAGGGAGCACATCCCAGAGGCTGGACTGAACCAATCAGGGCCCCAAGATTGCGAGGTATTAAAATTGTCTTCTCATCACACTAATATTATAAATCTGAAAGTTTGAATGGATGGATGTATGTTTGTTACTAAATCACGCCAGAACGGCTGAACGGATCTGGATGAAATTTGGCACAGAGATAGATTATAGTCTGGAATAGCTCATGGGCTACTTTTTATCCCGGTAAAATGTATGGTACCTGTGGTTTAGATTTGTTTGAATTCATTTTTTCATACTTTTGATTCTGAGGCAGTACGAAGTTTGCCGGGACAGCTAGAACATAATATACCAAAGATATATCATCGATGGCATTACGATTCAATGAGTGAAAGGTAAATTAAAGTTAAACACGTGGTTTTGTCCACTGCTATAACGAAAAACGATGTGTCAGGTCAGACTACGGTAGCCCATTGACAAATAGCAATAGTTCGTCATAAATCAGCCAAGCGAACAATTTTATTTGTATTTACACGAGATAATAATATAAAAAAAAATATTCAACAGACCCTCAACATAATGACAGCCTGATTAGCGCAGTTGGTAGTGACCCTGCTTTTCGTGCCGAGGGTCCCGGGTTCGAATCCTGGTAGGGAAAAACTTCGTGTGATGAGCACGAAAGTTTGTACGTAAGTCATAGATGTTTAATATATACTGGGTTCGCCCCCAGTCCATTGTACGGTACTCATACTACAAGCGTTGCTTAGTGTGGGACCGTATAGTTGGTATGTTCGTCTGGCGATATGTATTTAATTTATTAACTCAATTTTCTTCTAATTGTTTAGTCTATGAGAGACGCATCCCCCGACAGACGGTGCGTTGAGATATCTGGGTCAAATGAGAGTGGGGGCAGTGGGCGCTAATGGCACAATTAGGGGAGCACTCCAAATGCCTCCGGATGTAATAGAGGACCCTTTAACGATAAACAGAAATGATGCCCCAATGTTTATAAGCACGGAGCATCCAATGAGGAGGAATTAAATATGATGCAGACCCTTAAGTAGGGCATTTTTGCCCTCATCCATTGATCTATGAGTACATCAATGCGGTCATCATAAAATTAATAAGCCCTCCAGCTTGTGGAAGCTTGTAATTATCCTGTATTTAGCTAAGATTGAAATTTATTTTGTAAACGTAAAAAAAAAACTTGAAAAAAGTAATTGTCCTTAACCCCGAAGAGCAGGCCAGAGAATTTCAAATAGTTGATCGGACATATCGTCCACTAACATTAGGCTTACAGAAGAACCGTATACCTGATAGGTTGTGAACTCATCGCCATAAAAATGTAGGCATCATTAATAAGGCCCTGTGTCCTTTTTGTTACAGATTAGATACCAATAATGTGTGTGAGGCTATCACAAGTTCCATTAGTCCAACTACTAAACTGCCTTTATCTGGAGTAGGCTGATTACTTCAAAATAGTTTAATTGCGAGGGTAGGGGCCGAAACCTCTCAGTACCTCTCCGCTATAGGCAAAGAAATAGAGCTACTACATTAAGTATGTCTAGTTCTCCTGAAAATATAGCTGCAATGTTACTTACAGAAGTTCTTCCCCAACCACTCAGCATCACATCTTCACCAGCTCCAGTATCTTCAACAGGCAGATTGATTGGCTGCACTAAATCACTAAACACTATTTCTGTAGCAGTTCTGATGAGACTGACATCATTCATTATCAAATTGCTGTCGTAGTCCTCGTGAATGATGATGGAGTTCACTGAGTACTGGTCTCCGCCCAGCAGAAGGTGTGTTGTACCTACCACTACTGATATTTGGTTTGCAGATTGCCTGAAAAATATGATGGTGTTCAATATCACGTATTTGATTGATTAAGCTAAAGGTTGCGCTAAGCAATGCTCGGGGTTTCGCTGCATAATAGAATCAGGAATTAGGAAATCTCTAGAAACTATTGCGTAGTTGAAGTGACAGTGGTCGGGGCTCGTAGTGCCGGAAGACGGAGACAGCCCGCACCTGGTAATCTGATGACATCACACGGTGGCAGGAAAGCGGTGGATGTGATTGGTTGAGGACCAGGTTATGTTAACGTCATTGGAGAAATCATTAGCGAATGAACAGCAGTGGACGTCTTTTGGCTGATGGAAGGATCGACGCGGCTTGGTCCTATCTTGGACGGGTCGCCAAATTCCAACGTCTGGTCCTCTGTGCTATATTAGAACCTTAAACTGGCAGTTCCAGTGGGCACTCTAAAATCTACAGCAGCCTGAAAAATGCGAACTGGCCCATTTATGGTCATGTCGGTCGCACAAATGAGGTCTTGAGAATATGTGACATTGGCCACGAGTAATCATTATACATTACACAAAAATATTATGAGAAAGTCAAATCTTACCCGACAGTGCAGTGAGCAGCAGTCAGCACCCATCTATTGTTCACAATGGATCCTCCACAGAAGTGCGAGTTCAAGAGTGTCCTCAGAGAGGCCTGGTATGGTATGCGACCTTCTGGGGCGTCCACCCCGCCGACTATACGGGTTTCTTGGGGAATGACGCCATCTAACAGTCTTGGGAGTATGGACCCTGAAATAGATTTTCAAATACAAACCCTGTATCTAAAGCACATTTTAAACTGTTATAGATGATGGATTGATCAGATACATGGAACCTAAGACCCTATGGGCATAGTTGATAGGAACATGATTGTATGATAATGGCGTAACGTACAACTAAGTGCTTAGACAATAAGTTCGGAAATAAATTACTCCCTAAACGCATTAAAATTGAAATAAAACTAAATTAATGGATTTTATCGCGTTTATTTTAACGTTTTACGTTCCCGACGTTTCGGCTGCTTTACAGCAACCATGGACAAAGGAGGATTGAGGTGTTGGGCGTCCTAGTCTCACAGTTAGAACTGGGGATATTTAATTGTTGTTTGCGGTACGGTCTTGCAATGGTGTGCTTGGTTTTGGATTGAATAATATTAATGACTGGATCCCAAATCGGTGGTAGCACCCAGCCATCTTCCCTATTGAAATTAGGATGGTTTTTTTAAATTTAAACTTACCATTCGCTTGAAAGAATACACAGACCAATATAATTCTAAACATATTGCAATCGTCACACGTAATTACTATTGAAATAAACACTACTGATGTTATTGTTGCTCTGCTATTTATAATGCAACTCAAGTCAGATAAAGGGCACACTTAGCTGCATTTGTTATCATTGGCACTCAAAATTGTTGTTAGAGTAAACTAGATAGGTTGACCTACACGTGTTATCCGATTTATCATTGTTAACTGTGTGTACTTAAGGGAAATAAATGCCCATTGATTTATTAATGTCACAGTCCGATTGTATAATCCGCCGTTTTACATAAAGCCTATGCGCTTTACTAATCGTCACCTTTTTGTAAAGTGTTTGGGCGTAGATAGAAATGCCACTAATATTATAAATGTGAAAGTTTGGATGGATGTTTGTTACTCAATCACGCGAGAACGGCTGAACGGATCTGCATGAAATTTGGCACGGAGATAGATTATAGTCTGGAATAGCACATAGGTTACTTTTTATCCCGGTAAAATAGATGGTTCCCGTGGGATAGATTTGTTTTTAATTTTTCATAGAGCAAAGGATCGACATGATTTTTTGCATAGTGTAGTGGTATTTTAGGGGTCAGAAAATGACAAAGGCTAATTTTTATCCCAGAAAATGTTGGTTCTTTTTTAAACTTAAGTTTTTAATCGCGGGTAACACCGCGGGGCGCAGCTAGTGGTTAATAAAACAAGCGTATGCCACGTTGCAAATTGCATTAGTCCTTTGCAACCGTCAATGCATCAAATTGTATATGAATTTATGTTTGCAAAGCACTAACGGAGTGTCGTTTTGCAAAACGACACGCCGCTTTGTAATTTTTAGTTCCAAATTCGTCCGCTAATTGCACTGTACTTGCATACAAAAATATTTCAACTAATTTGATATGTTTTAGATTAATTATATTTGATACGAATAGCACCTCACATGCTGTAAAGCATCTTTTTAAAATTTATAAGCAATTACTTTTTTTTTATTCAATATATTGCTCTTCATTTTTATCTGCTTAGAATCTGGCTAGTCGTTTTACAAAACGGCGCCAATTTGTATACTGCCTTGCTAGTAGGCTAGGCATTATATAAAACAGCTTATACTGCAATTTGATTGCGACGTTAATACCGCTATAAGGTCCACTCATCTCTATACTATCTCAGCTTTGATTACAACAATCAAAACTCGGCCCTTGAAATAATTATCACTTAACAAAAATAACAATTATTTTGACTATTTCTTGGCAAACTTTCGTAATACATGTCATCTTAGTATAAGGGGTCGAGTCGTAGAGAAAAGTTATGACTGCGTGAGCGGCGCTGCGGGCAAAGTTTGTATTTATAAATATAAAACACTCAGTAATGCAACAATTTTTATTTAAAATAGCAAACGAGTCTGACCCAACCTAGACAAATATTGAAATACCAGTGCTGGCGTGTACCTACATAAAAATACATAACTTATTGCAATTTTCTAAACTGTCTAGACTAGACACATCAGTCGCTGGCCGTGCCACAATAACCACTAGAGGGTGGTTACAACAAGCAGTTTTCATAAACCACGCCATTAACAAAGTTTAGAGTTAATTTAATTAATTAAAGAGATGCGGCAAACGAAAACCTGTATAGACGTTTATCGACCATAAGAAAACCTTAAATTTACTTGTCTATGGGGTAAACGAAGGATGATATTGATTTCTTATATTTACGCGAATACTACACATTGAAATAAAACTAATTTTACGGATTTTATCGCGTTATACTCCAGTCCTCCCGTGACCATGGTTGCTATAAAGCAGCCGAAACGATCGGAACGTGATAAAACATAATATAACGCGATAAAAACCGTAAAATTAGTTTTATTTCAATGCGAGGGATGAAAATTAAAAGTATGTCCAGATTACAGGCACGCCAGACCGCATTGCATTTCATCCAATTCCTGCAAATTCAACTTAAGGCGCTTATAGACTAAGCATGATACATGCGCATGTTTAAAGCGCCCACGCAGGTAATTTGCTTCGTGTAAACTCCTTGTAAATAAGGGCTAGCGTCCATTGCCTGGCGCATGCCTCGCGTAAGTGCCATCAGCCGCACAATGAACCCTGTTTGCAATGCTATTTTTTAAATTAATATATAATTGAAATAAAACTAATCTTGCGGATTTTATCGCGTTTATTATACTTTTTTACGTTACGTAAGATTCGTTTTATTTCAATGTGTAGTATTCGGGTAAATATAAGGAATTAATATATAATCTTGCGTTTGACCACTTATACCCGCGCCGTACCAAAACGAGCATGTAGCGGTACGCATTTACTTACTCTATTTATATTGAAAAGAGCCCGCATATAAACTGCATATGAACATGCTCCATTTAACTAATTGGACCGTGTACAAGCGCCATTAAAGAGTCGAAATGCAACATGCTCGTAAATTCTGTTGACAACGATCATATACAAAGTATAGAAGTGGCTAAGAGACGAATTTTTGCAATGCAATGCTCTTCCAAATATCTGCCATTGTAAAACTGAACACCTGAAAATGTAATATCGCAAGAGAATAATCCGTGTACAGAATAGCACGGCCATTCATCTGTCAACATTTTCAGGGCTATATATCATTATCAGGCTTTTTTGCAATCAATTATATTACAGAGTATTATAACTACGATAAGTGCCATTGAATATCGATAATAATTTCAATGAGTCGAGCCTTCACCCAGATCGTTTACAGCCACTCGAATTTTATGACGTCTGCACATATATTGAGAGTGATAGGTATCTAATTATGTTTTGGATTACTGTGCAATGTATCGTCAGCCGATTCAGACCGAACGAGGCTCACGAGGCTGGCTCCGACACATACTGCACACGCGCTGACGGCGAGGCAAATTAGATGCCAGCGGTCAAACGAGGCACGGGCGTTTACTTCGGATGGGCTATAATGTTGTTTACGATCATCCAAAATGGTCATTAAGCATAATAAAAAAATGAGCAAGTAAAGGCTGAATGAAATATTGGTGCCAGCCGGAGCTTGAACTTTCGACTCATGTTGCCAAGCGAGCGTTCAACAAACGTAGCATATGTTTTTTTAATTATCAACCTGGATTCATTATCACATGCTACACGGTGAATGAAAACACCGTGTTGGGTGAGAACAAAAGTCAAGAAGTGAAGTCTTCCAACCCGCACTAGGCCAGTGGAATGAACTATGACCTGGGGGGTGCCCCTTGTCAAACAGTGGCACATTACACATCCACGGCCGAAGCCAGTGGATGCGATTTTCGATTGTTGGAGAACCGTGATATGTGCTATGGGGGGTGCTATGTACTGCAGTATACGTCTTTCGGCTGATGGATGGACTATTTATTATCGTTTCCATGACGGAATGGTCTGACACCGCCTATATCCCTCATTCAATTAATGCTTGACCACGCTAATTTATGTTTGGATGCACTAAATCTAGTTTTCAAAGGCTTTGATGTATTCTAATAAATTATATTTGATAAAAATATTGCGTCCTTCGAAGTTCCAAGGACAGTTCAATGATCCACCCCCCATAACAACACAAAAGTGTGCTTAACCTACGTACGTACGCTGCGTCAGAACATCGCAATATAGTTGAGTGCGAATGCTTGTTGCGCGAGCTGCCCCGCAAGTAATGTAACACAAACACGACCCCTGGAGGGAACACGTGGCCGCGGCACACTTACATTAAGGTTTATGAAGATACTCTGTAATGGGTAAGGAGGTGCATCCCACCTGGGGCACAATTCTGCTAATTTAAATAAAATGATATACAATTTTCATTCCAGCGACACGCTATTGAGGTTCCATTACGATTGTCACAGATTGGCTATTCTGCTAAAACTAAGTCTTTAATAGAAAACGTTCTCCTCTTTTGTGGAGGCCCCTTTGCTTCAGCCAGTGTTGCCCTCCCCTAAATACAGACCTGTCACAATTACGCCGACCATCGAATATCGATTATCGATATTATTATCAAGTACCTTATTACTTAAAAAAAAAACAATTAGAATTTGGAGTACATTGCACTCCGTAAAATGACTTTCTACTGTACTTTATCGATGCTATTTTAAGTAAATGCTACCTATTTCTAACTTGCAGTAACTCGCGCTCATTGGCGATTGTCATAAAATGTTATGTACATTTCCAGTGTTTGAATGAAGAGGTTTTGTGACCTCTACATATTATAAAACATGCTGCATTAATAACGGCAAAAAGTGAACTGAATACTTTAGTAAATTCAATATTATAATAAAAAAACGAAATAAAATTTTGTAAGTAATGTACCTACTCTGAAAATGTGTTTACATTACATGGCAAAACAACAGTTTCATTCTGATAAGCATACAGACTAGAGACTAACTGAATAATGAAAAAATTAATAGGGTTGTGGATATGTTTTCTTTTTGGTGATTTTATCAACTCATCCGGAATGTTCGTTCTAAACAATTCTGTTATCTGCTACGCTGTTTATTGTATATTTACGCTGGAGAAAAATAAATTGGTCAAAATGAAATACTTCAGTCGTCACCCAGGGGGATGGGTGCAATTGCACCCTCTCCCACCCCCCACCCCTGGATAATTGAAGAAGGACGAACTCAGTTAAAATTGTACGCTACTTCACAGCAATAGGGGATTTAGGTAATTTTGAACGATTGAACTTATTTAACTTATTGAACTTGTAGCGACTACTTCAACCGCACTACAAGCTACGCAGATGGCACTGCAGACGCATTCAGAACAATGACAATTGACGTCACAATCCTGAATCGCGCTATAAGAGTTTTCGGAGCAAGTAACATATATACAAGATCCCGACAATAACCGTCGGGGCATAGCGGCCGCCCCGCCAGGCATACCATCCGCCTGGCTGGAAGATCTTCCCTTTCCCGCTAAATTGGATTCTGAATGCGTCTGCAGTGCCATCTGCGTAGCTTGTAGTGCGGTTGAAGTAGTCGCTACAAACTTATTACCTTATTCACTGTCTTTTTGGTATGTTATCGCCAAAATATAAGTAGGTACACTTTGGTAAACTTCATACGACCATGATAACAATCTGAACTAAAATTAAGGAGACGAATAAATAATGGCTACAGATAGTGTCGCGCGCGAACAACACATTGAAGGACAAAGGACGTAAGGTTGTAATTCGCGTGTAAAAAACTTATCAGCTTGGTTTTTTAGGCTTCAATATGTTGTTCGTGACGCTCCGTCGTCTATATTATTACTTCGTCTACGGTTATTTCCAAGAAAATACTCAATTTACTTATCCCAAAATCGGAGAACCCAAAGCATGGTACTTACTTATTGTTTGCTTTGCCCGAAGAGAGTTCTACTTACAAAAGGCTTTCCCTCGCTAAAAGTTTGAGGATTATCGTCAAGTATGGAGCTTCACTCACAGATTATGATTTCGTTATGTCTAAAAGCGTTGTAATTCAGCATTTTTTTAAGACTCAAGCGATATCTCTCATGCTGAGTAAGTTCAGGTAACAAAACCAATATTGATTCTCAGTGTAGGTTTTTTAATTACTTACAATAAAAAACCACAGTAGGTGTACCATTTTTTTTTGCGTGGGGAAATCCTCCTGGATACCCGCAGCCCCGGGGGAGGCAAGCGGGTTATGTCGGACTCCTACGGACTACAACCCCACGGTGGTCCCACCTTGTGGGGGAGCCACGGAAAGGCTTTCGAGCACATCCGTGACCCCACCAGTGGTATTCCGCACAGGACTATATATGTACATACTGAATGCTATATATAAGGTATAATAAAGAAAGTTATATGGATCATGTTGATGTATAAAATAAGTGTGTATTTTTTTTAAACAATTCCTACCAGTAGCATTTAGCCGTGCGCTCAGTACGTGGTGTCATTTTTTAAATGTCTAATAATTTGATTTATTTATTTGGGAATGTTATCTTTATAACCTACTGATGGTACTGTTCAAATATTTTACACTAATATTGTTACACCTTATATAGTAAGTACAGAAGGTGTACATACTATTTTTTTAAAACAGCATACACGTAGGTACATTTATATTAAAAAAAACAATTAAGTATCACATTGCAACCACCATAGGGCGCCTGCTATATAACGGCCGCTTATTCTAAAAGAAGCCTTCGAAACTTTTCCTTTGAAATCTCATCTCATACCTTTGTTTATTTATTAAAAACTAGCTGCGCCCGGCGGTGTTACCCGCGATAAAAAGTATGAAAAATTAAAACATCTATCCCACGGGAACCATACATTTTACCGGGATAAAAATTAGCCTATGTGCTATTCCAGACTATAATCTATCTCTGTGCCAAATTTCATCCAGATCCGTTCAGCCGTTCGGGCGTGAAAGAGTAACAAACATCCATCCATCCATCCATCTATCCATCCATCCATCCAAACATTCACATTTATAATATTAGTATAGAAGTATAGATTCATTGCAGCTTTTAAGAAAATACACAAGAACAAAGACTAAGAATAAACAAGAAGTTTGAACTGTTAATTTATTCAGTCATGTTAAAATCTATTGGTAGTTACCAAAAAAAAATTAATATTCTTAGCAATATTATTCTCAGACTTACTAAGTATATAATTTTAATTTGAACCGGACTTTTACGAATTAATCCAATCGGGAAACGTTGAGTTATTAATTCTTAGGTATTGCAGGATTAATATGTCAGTCCATTCAACGCTCGGTATGTAATCGAATAATAGCTATAGACTAAATAAAAATATGGTAGATATTCATTGTAGATAAGCATTGTCGATGTCGCAAGGCAAAAGGATGTATTCACTAAAATTAGGTAAGGTCAAGGTTAGGGCTTTCACTCGCTCGTTCCGTTCGCCTGCATACGCGGAACATACCAGCCCTATTTAATGTCGTACTGCTGGGCACGTGCTTCCTCTCAATACCAGGGGGATTAGACCAGAGCCCACCACGCTGAACCAGTTCGGGTTGGCGGACTTCACACATCTTTCGAGGGGTTCTCTCAGATATGCAGGTTTCCTCACGATGTTTTCCTTCACCGTTTAGCAAGTGATAATCGTGGTTGTAAATGAGATTCGCATATGAAATCCAGAAATCCAAAGGGTGCGAGCCGGAGTTTGAACCTGCGATCCTCGTTACCGAGGCAAGCGTTCTACCAACTTGGCTATTACTACTATGCGTAACGCGGAACATGCCATGACATTATTTGACCATGTCAGTATGTTCCTCATTCTTGTTCATATTTATGATTACCATTTCATGTCAATGTACTTTCTACAAAAATAACGAAGACGAGAATTTATTCATATATTTGATTTTAAGGCTTTGTAAAGTTTTTAGCTAACAAGTCACCACAAATTTCCTTTTAGCGTAAGCACTGCAAGTAATTATTACAGATTTCATTAAAATTTAACCTAAGGAAGAGAATATTTAATTAAATTTAGATGACGCAAGCTTATTCAAGTGTAAAATAATAAAGCTGGCGACTCACTACACTACATTAGCATACTAATTTCCCTTTGAGTGACACCGCATCTTTGCTTGCTCAGGTAAAAGTAATTAGTGATAGGTCGCGAAGCAACCAGCCGTTGTAATCACAGACTTAGCGGGAACCTTGGAGCCCGGGAAAGTTTGGCTGCTGTGGTTTTTAGTGGCTCCCCGAGGAGCCGCGACGCTGGCGCTAAACTTGCATGCTGTAATTTAGTGGCTGGATTCACTATAGAGTTAAAATTAATATAGACAGTCGAGTCTTTAGTTGCAGTAAAGAAAGAAAGTAAATTATAATTTCAACTTTCTTAAGGCACTCATATGTTACTTGCAGTTTGGTACGGAAACATGAACTCTATTTACTCAAATTGAGGCACACATTTAGGGAAATCCTGTAATTTTTGCAAACATTTATAATGAGATCCCCACACCATTCCTTCGGTAGAGATATGATTAATTGAACCATCTATCTTCGTCAATTCTCTATAGATGCCAGCAGGCTTTTCAGTTTCCTCCTTCTCTTTCTAACACTTTGGTTTGTGCACATTCCGTTCAGCTTATTATTGCCATCCTAATTCCATTTATCTATCAACGTTCTTCAATTAAGGTTGGGTTATACTTAAAACAGATACTTTATGTGCACTTTCTATCACTCACCAATCTACAAATGCAGTTAACTGGTAGATAGTTACGCGATATACTAGGAACAACAGTTGTGAACTAGAACAAATCTCGCGTAATATAAACGAATGGGAACCTCCCTCGTACCGAGGGATATTGCGCGGAGCAAGGACCTTTGGACATAACCATTGGATCTGAAACAACTCGAACGAATATCGCGTAATAATACCTACATTCTAGCTGTGCCCGTAAACTTATTTTTTTATAATTGATAGAACTAGTCGATACTTGGCGGAAATCCATTGTTAAACAAATGTGGGAAAAGGAACCTACAACTGACCCTTGGCTTGTCAACTTTTCCAATTATAAACCAAACAAGTTATTTTTCTGTAGTGTCAATAAAATCCGCCCTGCGGATCTTGAGATGTAGATTTTTGGCTATCCCGGGAGAATATTTGCCGGGATAAAACTCATTCTACATATTGCTCTTGTTATATGCTATCATTATGCCAAGTTTTATTAAAATTCGTCTAGTAGTTTTTCCGTAATCCGCATTAAGATACAGATTAAAATATAACGGATTCGGTTTATTTTTCGAAAATAAAGTCCATCAATATTCAATACAGTCAAGACCAAGTGTTGAAATAATTTACATGTCATAGCTGAGTATGAGATTAACGTAATATATATTTCCCTAGTTCTAGATATTAGTATGAGTTTCTCGCCGGATCTTCTCAGTTGAGGTCGCGTTCCGATCCGGTTGTAGAGTAAAGAAAAAAAATGTAAATGACAATTTGTAAATGCCCCTGAAAGAAGAAATCAATATGCCGTAGGCCTAGACAAAATGAATGATTTGGCTTTTACTTTGACTATTCTATTTTCTATTTTCCAGTTAGCCACACAGATTCACCGAACGAGGTTGTATGAGACCGCAATTGTGAGTGCGGTTACCCGCGGGCTCAACCGCTCGTACGGTTATCGACCAGTTAACGGCTGGCTACCTACTGCGTCTATGTCTCTGTGGTCTATGTGCATTGAGATGGCATTCATCATAGACAACCCGTCATCACCATTGCCGTCGTTCTTCTTCTTTCTTTACGAAATGAAATGCGATGAAATAATATGGATATGAAAATGGTCTCACGCACAACTTAGCGGGTATTTTGCCAATATCAAGTAATTAATAAACACATTCAATGAATACACATTATAAAGAAAATAATGGATGTGACATGATGATATGAAAATGGCGTATATTGCCGTCGTTTTAAACATATTTTTAATAGTTCGTGACACGTAATAATAACCCGATTGGATCTAATTGATAAAATACAGATTTTTCTTTATACGAACTCATAGTATGGGTTGGTCGAAGAATTTCATAAGATAAAGAAGTAACTTTTACAGAGACTGCATTCCCAGCGTTCTGTGGATGCAAGCGGGGGGGAAAATTGGGTGGCTGGGAGATGGGGTTTTGCTTGAGAGTCGGACATTACCCCGGACATATCGGATCTTATAAGGACCACTTCGGATTCGATTCAAACTTGCGTATACAAAGTTCCAGTCCAGCTTGTGTGGTTCAGAATAAATTAAAGGCAGGTACATTACTTGTAGGTTGAAATCTTCAACACGTGTTTACTTGAAAAGTGAGCATTAGTATTGCCACCTATAATCATTTTTAACACAAATATTGCTTGTCTCAGCACTAAAATTAGGATAGAATTCATAGTGTTAGATTCGTTGCTATAAAGTTATAAGAATATTGTTGTATGATAATTGATTCCACTAAAATACTTAAGTAACAAGATACCTATCTGTGACATTTCATGATTATTTTTTTTTCTTGCTGGGAAATATTTTTTTTAAGTTTTGGCGGCAATTATTATTCTGTGGCGATTGCGGACAGGCGAGGCGGGAAAAGGTATAAAAAATGTTTTTGTCTGGGGTTTTAAAAAATGCTCGATAAACCGATTTTAATTTAGATAAACATTCTTATATCCTATAATATAGTCAGTTTATACAGTTATAGTTGATTCATCTGTATAAGTAGGTACTGCATGAAATCTTACGTGCTTAAATTTCTGTGGTAATCACAGAACAAAAATAGGTCATTGTACAAATTAAATTTTAGTAGACAAACTAGGCCACAGCTCCGATATAAAACACGACTTTTTACGTAAACAAACCACTGCCTGTGCTCAAATAAAATCTGAATCCAAATGATTTGAATCAATCTCTTTGACCGAGTGTTTGTTTGTGTGTATCTGCGATTGCATTGGAGAAAATCGGGTTTTGTCCCATTTTTAATCACTTCATCAAATCATCAATCTACTAATGACTTAAATTTTGGACTTTTCGGCGTGAAGTTGTTAATTTTGTTATATTTAAAAAAAAATGTGTTTCTTTGATAAAAAAAATTGTAATATTAGTGGGATTGTGTGTTCATAAACGTGCACGAGTGAAGGAAATTGGAATAAAATAGTATAACTTGACTTTTCAAGTTCTCCCAATATGTCCTGGATCATAGTCACTTACCATCAGGTGAGGATCGAGATCAAATACTTGCCTACAACATAATAAAAAAAAGGTACCTATCTAGTTCCGTAAATAAATAACACCAAAAAATATAATATTGACAAACGACATCCATCCTACCATTCACTAGCATGCCAGTCCACTAAATAAATAGTAAACAGTGGGTGGGTGGCGTCAACATACTCGGATAACAGTATTAACAATAATACAAGTGGGTAGGTATTCTTTACGTGTAGGTATAATTGAGAAAACAATTGCAAAAGTGTTAGACATATAGACTTGACAATTGATATGCATATTCATGAACAGTGAACACAACTGTTCCCCGCTTGGAAACCTCACAATAAATATTTTATTTCATCTCTCTGTGCCCCAGATAAGGATGACTCGAGTCGTAATGATAATAGGTAGGTAAGTACCTAAAGTGGGCTACAGACCTTAAGTTTTAACTGAACCGTCGAACTGTTCAGTTAAAAGGTATGTGTGTAGGCAAAACTAAGAACTTCAAATTACAATCTAATCGAAATATCATTAAATAAAACTGTGCATTTATAATAGAAAAAAAACTGCGCAATTGTCAGTTTAAATAGTCAGTCAACGAGATCATTACATCTTTATTCGTAGTAGTCCGTTCCCACAAAAAAAGGAAAACGGGGAAACACGGGGACTTTTTTTTAAATTATCGCGCCGTCGATTTTTTGTGGCAACAAGGCGGGCTGTCTCTATTGCACGTCAGACTATTCTCTATCGTTTTAGTTAGTTGATTAAATCAAGCTATTTTCCTATTTACTTTAATTGTAAATATATAAAAGTAAAATAATAATTTAAAAAAAATAAAGCTTATTTAAACGTCACTACGACACTGGCAAAATACACAAGCGTGAAGCGATGCAATGCCAAAAAAAAATACGTCAAAACAAACCACGCTAAATCTGATCTTTCAGTGGATTATTTTGCTGTCCTGGCATTAATTAATGTGAAATTGTTACTTATGAAATAATCAAAACATGGATTTCATTATCGATACCGCTGGTGATGATGAACTTCAAGAAAAAACTGAATTACTTAACGAAGAGAAACCTTATTTTATAGGTTAGAGTTCACGTTCTTTCATGCTATTTTCTATTATATTAGCATCTATATTTTGCCTTCGCATTAAAACGGTGGTTTACAAATAAAAGCTAAGCGTCCAAAAGTCACCAATGATATATCAGAATATCAATCCAAATTATTCTTAAGCTTTCCTAAATACATTTTCAGACAAGGAAGACAGAGCTACAGCTATAATACAATTATTCGACAAACAGAAAGAAAAACTTGACACACAAGAGGCTGCTGAAGAGGAAATTCGCAAAAACTTAAAATGTTTCAGAATAGACAATCAATTTGATGAATTTTTCGAAGACATGGGATGGACGAAATCCATCATATTAAAAAAGGAGAAACGGCGGTTATTCGAGTTCGATCAGTTGGATCATGTAACTGGTAAATTGAAATCCAACTTGGGCGGAGTGGATGTGGAGAAGGAAATGAAAAAGTGTGTGATAGGCCCAGGAATTGAGAAGGAACACAGTCTTCCAAGTTACTATGTTAGTGAGAGGAAACTGAAGGCAATTAGAAAGGTAAGGTTTATTTGATAATTAGATGGATAGTGGAAGATTCACAGTATACCCAGTCTACGAAATAACCAATGCCATTTCAATGGCAAGGAAGACTGTAATCCAGAATGTGTTGTGGTGAATGACATGTTCCATGTTACCCTAGCTCCCCATAATTCACACAGGATATAGGCTCTTATCAACTCCGTGACCCATGACATAATATGGATAACCCATTTCTATCAGGGGACTGCAGGACTGAGGAAGCTGATATACACACCTATTGGGATATGGTTCCAGAAGCAGTCTATCTCATTAAATTCTGTGTTGTTATTTATTCAAAGTGTTTCAATGTATAATTTGAGTACATAGTTACATATTATTATTTATAGGTAATTAATTCTGGCTATTATCATTACAGAAAGAGAGAGAAAAGACTAAAGGTCCAGCCTGGTTCAACCTGCCAGCGCCAGAGATCAACGCGGAGCTGCGGAATGACCTTCAAGTCCTGAAGATGAGGTCAGCCTTGGACCCCAAACACTTCTACAAGAAGAATGATATGGAAGTGTTGCCTAAGTATTTCCAAGTAAGTTATTTGACTTCAGCTGTAATAGCTAGATGATGCATTTCCGATTGCCTGAGGTGTTTTTGTCAATTGACAATCACATAATATGCTACTCTTATATTTAATTTCTATATTACATAGTCTGAGCCTTGGTTAATAATATGAACTAAAGCTCAGACTAGAAATTCAACTGTCAGATAAATATTATAATGACTGATTTGACATGATACTGATGTAGGGTTGACTTGGAGTTGATCCACCAACTTACTTAATCCAGTCTTATTTGACAAAACTAATGCATTTAATTAAAACAATTGCATGCATGCATGCCTATTACAAATCTTGCCACCAACATGTTTTCACCCCCTCATGTCCTCTTTCATATTCCATCCATCCATCTCACACTCCTTGTGCTACTGAATAAGAGAGGAATGAATTTCTCCATTAATTTTGCAACTTACCTGTTTCACTGGGGTCCTGCCAACCCATCAGCTATCCTCTTTTTTTAAAGAGGATAATATCATTGAAAAATCAAGTAAAACTATCGGGCAACTATGATTCATACTGATCAGATAGATTCTCTCAACATCCTCTTAATCCAACAGGTTGGTCGTGTAATGGACTCCTCACTAGATCATGTCAACGAGAGATTATCACGTAAACAAAGAAAACGGACCATGGTGGACGAACTGCTAGCTGATGCAGAGTTCCAGAAGTACAACAAGAAGAAATACAAAGAGATCATTGACGAGAAGAGAAAGACACAGTACAGGACGTTCATGAAAGACAAGCGGCAGAAGAATAAAGCTGAATTGAAGAAGAACAAGTTAAAAGCCAACAAGAATGTGTGATTTTAGGTAATAAAACATGTTGCATTAAGTATGTAGTTCATTTTTTTAAGTATTAAATGTTTCCTTGATTTGTTGGCCAGCATGTGTCTAGCAACGAAATCCACTTGCATGATAAAGACTCGAATAGAACTCAGTCCATCAAAGAATTCCACTAGGTGACCACTCGGCAATTACGGTAGTTTTCGGTGAGTGGGTACCAATAGGTCCACGCGTAAGATCCTATAATCCCCTGGGGCAGTCGAGACATTCAAGTGGTAGGCGCGATAATGACCGTGTTCAGACTGTCTGCGCAGCCTCCGGATGCTAACAAGGACCCATATCGTACTGGCTAACTGTCAGGCAAACAAACGTGACATAGCGGCGCATGGAGTGCTATAAACTGAACGACTGAAAGGAGGCGAAAAACCTACAAATTCAATGCAAATTGTTGAGAAAATCGACGAGATGATTGGTAGTTTCGTAACATGTTTCGGGTACCTACCCAGTTTTCTTAAAATATTGCGAGGGTTTCAATAAGTAAAGAAAACAATTCATTTAACAAACAATAAAAACTTTATTTTAGAATATTTAAAATAATCTGTATCAGAAATTGATTTATCATAAAATATCACAGGCAGGGTTAGACACATTTGATGATCCGTCAAAACTGATTCGAATTCACAACACAAGTTTTTTTATTACGCTGAGCTTAGAGTGTGTGTAGTGGGTGTGGATCGCTATGACTGCATGCTTTCTCGATGGCATTACTTTTTTTTTAATGTGGCAATCAGCTACAAGAGTGCACTTTTATCCAGTATCGAATGCATTTTTTTATAATCGTTATAAAATTATGAATACCCCTGATGATAATGAAGATGAAATGAATCCCCTACCCCTATCAGTAAATCTGTTGATACAACTGAAAATTTACCAGTATTTCTATTTTATTTTAATTTCCCTTACTCATGCACGTCTATGAACACGCAATGGTTAATATCCCACTAATATTACACATGATTTATCAATAAACACATGTTTTGGAAAATAAAACAAAATTGACAACTTCACATTTCAACTTCCCGCCAAAAAGTACGACGTTACAATTAAATCGGAGAATTTCTGCTTACCCCATAAAGCTATATAAAACAATATTTCGTCCTTGTCATACCTAATAGAATATAAAAAAATGATATGATTTATTCTTCTGAAGTAAGGCACTCGTTATCTTTCCACCTTTCCCCAACTTAAACTGGCTCTTTCACCTCCTAATACGACATGACACGTCTATTATATGACTCATATTTCTTCTTCACTCATATCATCTTAGCCTGTTATTGCTTTCTTCTTGTACCTTCCTCTCTAAGATTACGTATGAGCCAAACTATTATCTTGCACTAGTCTTCTAGTTAATTGACTCCAGCATGCTATTATTATTTAAGTACCTACCATCAAAACATTGTATTCACCAAGTAACTGGTCCTCCAATTAATCAATTGCTTACAAACTAATATTATGCTTATAACTAGTATCCTCCAGTGACGTCGATCGCAGCTCCCGATACGAACGAGCTCTTTTCGGAGCTCAAAAACGTTACTAATTCAGCCACCTCTGAAAACAAAAAAAAACCAGTTACTTTCCCAAAGAACTAACTCTGATCACAATTCTTATTTAAAAAAATAACTCACCAGTAGGGCTCCCCAGTCGTCCTAAAGGCACCAATTTTAAAAAGCCCTCTTTTACTTTATCCGGTATAGTATGTACCATAGGAGTGTCTATAAAACCGGGTAAGATTGCATTTACCCTGCAATAAAAGAAAAAAAAGTAAAGGTAACTAATTCTTGTCTTTGACTCTTGATTGTAATGCTGCTAGCTGCATCTATATGCTGGCTCTGACTGGCCGACCGAAGGGTAACACCAACATGAGGAATACTATTTAATCTCATACAATTATTTACCTTATATTAAATTTGCCTAACTCCTTGGCTGCTGACTGAGTCATGGCAATGACGCCTGCTTTGCTCCCTGCATAGTTTGTTTGGCCTGAAACAGAAGATTGACAACCTTGTCATTTACCCAAGCTGGTAATTTATTTATTCAGAATTGACAACAGAGTTTACAATGCGAAATAATAAGTAGGTAATTGTAACTCTAATGACAGCCATTACTAGATTTTTCATTTCATGATGTCACATCCATTATTTTATTTATAATGTGTATTTATTGAAAGTTTTATTGCTATTAATTACTTGACATTGTGCAAAATACCCGCTAAGTTGCGGGTGAGGCCATATTCATATCCATTTTATTTCATCGCATCTCATTTCGTAAAGAAAGAAGAAGAAGAAGTAACTCTAATGACAGGCAACCACATCATGTGCCACAAAAATAGTGTAAGTACTAATAATTATAATAAAATTAGATAAAATGTAGAGTAAACCCAATCACACATGTTATACCTGGCAATTATACTAATTGCATATTTGACATTCAACTTGATTGAGTATGGTGTGGTGGGCATTAGTTTAGTCAAGTTATGTTTTTATACCAACAGAATAAGTGCCATAACTTACCCATATTTCCATATTTGCCAACAATACTAGATATATTGACTATAGAACCAGGAACACCAGCTTCTGTCATTGCTCTTGCAAATGCTTGCATTACCAAAAATGTACCCTGAAAAATAATATATCCCGTGAGTGAGATGAGATGTTTTTTGGGGCTAGGCCCTCTACACACTCTTACAGGAGTAAGCCAGGATCCTCAACAACCAACAAAGACACCGTGGTTTGACCCTCGGCGAATCCCGGGAAAAAATTGCCTTGGAGCCCGAAATGAAATTCATTGTGAAGAGAGCCATATCAATGTTAAGATGGACTTGCTCCCTCATGGAAGAAGTTAAAAATCATTAAAATGTAGAAATGAATGACTTGTATATCCCCAAAACTTACGAAGTAAGCAGTATTACCTCTATGTGGCATTAAACATTTTAAGAAGTAACTTACTTTGTAATGGTTGGTAAAATTTATATTAATTTGGAGGTAAGTCTATAACAGTTGCTACTTATTTTTTAAAGTAGGTACTGTTGTAGATTGTTGACTATTGGCAGCAGTTAAGTTAAAAATGTTTTTTAACTACACTGCTGGTTATTGTTCTTATTAGGGTCTCTTCTCAAGATTCCACTTACCTTCATATTAACATCCAAAACACTGTCATAGTCTTCCTCAGAGAGTTTCAATAGCCAATTATCCCTGGTGATGCCAGCAGAGTTGACAATAATGGTTGGTGGTGCCTTATACTGATTCAGAGTTGTCTGAAGCAGCTGGTTGACTGCAGAAGAGTTGGATACATCCAGCTCAACGGCACTGTGGTCACCATCTGAATAATAATTACAAATATGGAGTCTTATCACTGAGTTTGAAGGTCAATATGAAATGACTGAGGAACTGAAAAAAGTCTTCTGGTCTAGTCTGGAAAAATATATCAAGCAGGGATCATTTTAAATATGGCATGGGAAATCTTGAATTATGATATGGGACATTGCTATTTTTATTTTTTATATATTTGTTTGCATATCACAGGAAAACTTGAATATACACAGATATAAATATACTTAAAAAAACACATGTAGGCATTGAATATACGCATATAAATATACTAAAAAAAACACATGGCAGTATCTATTTTTATAGATTTGATTTGATAGGTACTACAGATTTTTTTTTAAATATTGTTGGTAACTTACTGTAGTTAGAGCCACAAGCCAATGATGTATGAGTTTTGATTGTTTCGAGGGCTGCTTCGTAGTTCTTGTCGGCGGCGATGACTGTGGCACCCTCTCGGGACAACACCTGGCAAGCTGCGCGGCCCAGACCTGAACCAGCTCCTGCGCATGGAATTTAAGTAGGTATACTTAGTGAATTAGTTATTATGTAAGCTGCTGTTTTTGTTTTTATACCATACTCGAAGTTTTCTCCAATAGAAACATGGGTTTGATAATAATTATAAGAAAGTGATAAGTTCTATTGATACCTACATACAGAATATTAATGATTTCATGTTAGTTTTTTTTTCTTTTACCATCCTTTGTGTACCTACCAGTACCTAAATTTTAACCCTCTACTTAGTTTAACTTATCGTTTTTAAATCTTCTTTTGTATTTTTTACCAAGTATATACTGTGCGAGGTACTTTCAAATTAATGGAGCTAAAGAAGGATATACATTTTATTCAACTTTTTACATTACTTAGTATTATAATTTAGTAGGAATAAAGTTTTCATACTAACCTGTTACTAACGCCAGACGTCCCGCAACTATTCCAGACGGCATATTTTATTTACATAAACTAATGTATATTCAAGTCAGGAAATTTGACTTTGAACTTCTGCAATAAAGTACTTATCATGTAAAATATGTAACCTAATAAAATCGTATCACAAAAAAAAATACTATCACAGAAGTAGAGGGGAGGCACTGACGTCCATGATACAAGTACGCTAGACTAATGATATCCTTTAAAATGACAGCTATCTATTGTGCCTATTTGAAGCGCCCCCAGCGTGGGGGAAAGGAACTAAATCTGACGTAAAATGCAAATGGCCGTTGTTTTGTTTACATTGTCTCCGTGTTTATAAAGTGATTTTGAAGGTTTAACGCGATTAAACTTGTTTGTTGTGTCGTATTAATATAGTTAATACATAAATAAGTGGTGTTAGTTAATAGGTAAACCATGAAAGAGTGCGTGTTATGCAAAACTCTTTACCAGAAGGGAAGTGGGGTTACATTCCACAAGTAAGTGAATTTACGGCTAATATTCAAGAAATTAAAACTTCTATTGATATTATAGGCACTTAAAAATATGTTACTAATCATATTTATACGTGATTACAACGCATTTGTCTTTGTATTATCGGTTTTTTATAAACAATAAAATTCAATAGTGCTGTAAAAGTTCCTTGTCGATAAAATTTATCGATATTTTTTCTATCAATATCTTAAATAGATAGAACGTTCAAGAACGTAAAAATCGCCGAAGACAGATTTGTATTATCAAATACATATTATTTTAAAACAATGTTTACTAATTCACAGGTTTCCGACTGACAATAGAAGACTAGAATTATGGCTCAAAAACATTGAAAAGCCTAGTTGGCGTCCGAAAAAATATGATTACATCTGTTCAAAACACTTCTCTGATGACTGTTTTATTAAACATAACTCATGTACTACTTTGATGATTTTTATTTTCTATTAATACCTTACCTACTCCATTGCTTCCCAAACAACATTACATTACCTCATTTCTAATTAAAAAACGATCCTTATTTAAGTAGGATCTAGCTAGTCACACACCACCCTTTAGTCCGGTTTCGGCTTATCCTAAGATTACCTACCCTACCCATGAGCGATTCGGCTAATAATTATTTGCTTCATCTTAGTATTAACCACTCGACTATTTTGGACATTAGCCATTGTTAAAGGAATGGATCATAATTATTTTCATTTTACTGCATGGGTAGGTTTAAGCATAAACATTTTTATGGATGTATCATATCACTGTCCCATCTCTATTATTAGTTCCATTCCCCCTCACTGCCGCTATCAGCGCCAAAATGGCGAAAATCAAATAGGCACACGATAACCGGGCTTATGATTAGTCCAGCGATGTATACCATAGAGGTCAGTGAGGGGAGGGAAACCCATAGACTATGAAGTGACGCTGACGTTTGTGTGAGAGTGACAGCCTATGGCTGCTGTCTTGTGTCACACTCATAGAAAACCAATCGGAAACTCAATAAATATAATTTCTTATTATGTTTTCTAATTTATGGGAATGATATTGTTACTTCCGCAGTCCACTCCCTTTTATTACTGACTTAAATAAAAAATTCATATCAAAAAGAGCTAGATTAACCTATTAGGGATAGTTGAACTAATATAAGCCTCGATTCTTTAGCAGTTGCATATATGGATATAATACAGGCAAAATACCTAAAATGCTGACGCCAATTTTTTTGGCGAAGGTAATGAAGAAATTTCCGAATTTGAATTTTAAGCGCCTTCTCTGAACTTCTGAAGAGTCGGAGGTAATTTGGCAACTAGCAAGATACGTAATGTATTCTTATTGATCTGTTGTGGTGGCAAGTAGATATATTACTTTATTAATATTATATAATATTGGTTAGCGATATCAGTTTCAGTTAGGAATTAGAAAAAGTCCTTAAGGGGAGGCCAAACGATCGTAATTTTCAGAGTATTGACGATTCGTCATTTTTCAGTCTGGTTTGCCTGGGGACGCACAGTATTTCTATGAAAATAATATTAAAATAAAACTAATTTCACAGATTTGATCGCGTTTATTTTATGGTTCTACGTTCCCGAAGTTTCGTTTTGAAATAAACGCGATAAAATCTGTAAAATTATTTTATTTCAATGAGTAGTGTATAGTATTCGTGTAAATATAAGAAATCAAAATATTGCTTTTATTTAAATAGATACCCATTAAAAATCACAGAAATAGATATTAACTTTACATTAATATTAACTTTGTTAATATTTTAATTAGCTTACCTAATTATTATAAAACTGAAATATAACTTTTGTTGCAATTAGTTTCTATGTAATTTGCATTTAAAAAAATCTAAGCTACATACAATATATTAGAGCATAAAGCCAAATTATATTGTATACTCCCATAAACTTCTCTAAATATATTTTCTAATTGAAGTTTAACATTGAAGGATAAAACTACAGTTATTGCACCCACAATAATTGTTTTACATAATTATTGATGAAAAATCTAGCGTGACTAACACAAAGTTTCAATATATGAGTATAAAAATACTATTTACTTAGTATTAAACTTAAACAATAATTCTATTCTTATATGTACTTACAATCAAGGTTCTGTGTTGAGGCCACAAATATTTATAATAATAATATCACCAAACGAACACACCAACTGTACAGTCCCAAACTAGGCAATGCTTGTATTACAGGTACCATAGAATGGCCTCGGGGTGTTCCCAATATATAATACTTATATAGATATTAAAGATCCATGAAACGGGTACAGATATTTGTGCTCATCACACAATGTTTGTCCCTACCAGCTTTCTAAGCCAAACCCTCAGTACCGAAAGCATGGTCACTATCAACTGAGATAATCAAGTCATCTTGATCTATCTGGTGCCTTGTTAGCTCTTAAATTTAGTCACACATCATTTCATGTGAAGGAACGAGAAAGAGTTATCTGTTGTATCTGTTCATCTAAAAGGTCGAATACTTAGTCATTCTCAGAAAAGAGAGAGAATTATACATAAAATTAGATATACTTACACTTTCATTCAGAAACAAACATTGTTAGACAGACTATCACTTGACTCAATATTATTGGGAAGGAAATCTGTAATATACTTTTAACATCCGACATCTACCAATAACATTTTAAACCAATAGCATATCAAAAATTAACAATGCTAAAATAAAATAGTTTTGAAAAATCCCCATATTGAGCTTTACTTGCTTGTTCTCAAATGCACTGCCATTCCACAATAGCCCTTCAGTCAAATGTTGTGGCAAGCAATGTTGTAACCACAGATAAAGTGTGCTTACACAATATTCTTGCACAATTTTATCACTTGTTTAGGGTGCTAATGTAATATCCATTGGTTTGGAATGTCATTGACTATAATAGTCATTGACTACAATATTTCAGGTACAATAGGTGCAAAATCAATCCACATTCTCTCAAATGCAGTTTTATACTGTGCAACTAATTGTGCTTGTGAAGTCACAGCAACATCTTCCCAATTGCCATATAGCGCTTGGTTTGTCCAGTTCAGAGAGCCAAGGATCACAAATGGAGTTACATTATCTTCAGTTAACGTGTCAATCAAACAATATTTGTGATGCATTAAATTTGTCGATTTCTTCCAACGTACGGGTATTCCTTGCTTCTGCAACCTTCGAATTGTAGACCCAGTGGAACATGCCATATCAGCATCAACTATAATGCGAATGTTCACTCCTCGATAGCATAGTTTTATTATTGCATTAGTTAAATCCATGTTTGTTAGTACGTACATGCATATATCAATGTTGTATCTCGGCTGACTTAGGTAATACAATACTCTTTCCATACTTTTGGTTATCGTACAACGAGAATATTTACTTTTCCTCAATTCGCCCACGCCGTGAATAAACATGATAACTTCATGGATTTCTTTTCGTTGTTTCTTCTTCTTTTTGTTTTTATCTTTAAAATAATTATACGCGGCACAGGTAATACCGGCGAAAGATAGGATCATAAAAATAGTTTTGTTGCTAATTTTTAACGACATTGCTATTTATTTGTAATTGCACTTGTGTTATACTGGAATACTTTATGATTAATCACTTTATAGCATTTTCTGGTTTAGCCTACACTAATCTAGATTTAACTGTGTAATAGCCTAGTTGTCCATATTTGCAAATATTCTCTTGCTCGTGGTTTTGCGCCAAAATATTATCCTATTGTTTTGACAGCAGCTGACTGCCAAAAATAATTGACATTTGCACTTTTTGACATTGATAGATACATAAGATTCGTCTAAAAACGATAGAAGCCATGTTTTAAAAAGTGAGTTTGGCATCAGCATAGCCTACCTATTAATCCAACCGTTCTTTGCAGCTTTTATTATATGTATATATCCATGGTATCCCCTACCTTAATTAGAATAGTTTTAAATAAAACAACTGAACACACATTATTTACATTTATTTCAAAAACCACATAAGTAAAAGAAAATGATCTTAAAATGTTATGTTGTTTATACTAAAATCATGAGGTCTCAAACGCAAATTCAAATTGTATGAACCGTGGTGTGCTGACTGCAAGGGACCGCTGTAACCACCAATCAGTCCGCACGACCCATAGCTGTTTTCACTGGTACCTCCATAACCCACCACACTTTGACCCATCAGACTATTGGTGTTCGGAACGTATTGCCTATTTCCGACATTCGGCATCATCAGAGAATAATCATTCTGGTACAGACCGCTGTTTGGTATAGGAATGCCAAGGTTCAAATTCAAGTTATTCGTTTGGAAGTGATGGAGCCAGGGTTCTTTGGCGTTCCGCGTGAAGTCTTGCCTTGGGTCCGATTGGTGTGGCATCCCTATCGGAACGGCCATAGGCTCAGGAGAACTTTGACTGGTTGAACTTCTATGGCCGGATAGCGCTGACCTTTCGTTGCGTCGAAATTTCGCTCGTCGATTTTGAAACCATACCTGTGAAAAAAAAAACATTAAAATCAAACGGAACCACGTTATAAAGAACAAATCTTTTGGAAGTGATTAGAACGAATGATAGATTGGAACGACCGCATGTCATATCTTACGGCTAAGTTTTATATATTCCCGGGTGTAAATCGATTTACACACACGCCCACCGCGATTTCACGCCCATATTATGATCATTAACCCTAAAATATCTATCTACCAAGGAGTCCATAAACCCTTACACCAATAAGCCTGGACGTGACATTGAAAGGCGTACCTACACCTATGCCAAAAACATTGCTCAATTTCCCATAAGCTCTAGGTATTTAAACTAGTTCATTCTTGATCTCTGCCATTTTGAATTGCTTTGAATTTTTACCGGACACACCGGACACGGACACACTAAGAATTGGCAGAAAAATACAGAAAAATGTTAGCTGAAGGAGGCTCCATTTGTTACTCAAAGCATAACTCCTTCTAAGAGTATATGATGAGCAAAAGCATTGGCGAGAGCTGATAGAGTAAGACTTGGTGTATTCCTAGGGTCAGAGCCATTGTTGCAGGATATTGGCCATAGTGAAATGGAGCCTCACCAAGTATCGAGAATCTTACGCATCGGCTGTAAGATTCCCTGTGTACCTGTAATTACGTTATTTTTAATTTAAGCAGTTACCTGAACTCTAGCTTCAGTTAAGTTGACCCTCGCCGCCAAATCCTCTCTCACAAACGCATCCGGATAATGAGTCTTTTCAAACACCTTCTCCAGCGCCGCGAGCTGCTGACTTGTAAACGTGGTCCTATTCCTTCTCGGCTTCTTCCTCTCATCTTTCATATCCCTTTCCTCCTCCGACTCCTTCGGATTCTCTCTCCCTTTTCCTTTGTCTTCGAACTTGCGTCGCATGTCTTCGTAAGCAAGGTAGTCGACTGGTTTGATGTATGGGCGTTGAAGATCTTTTGGGTACCAGGATATATCGTTTTGGTATGTGCCGTCGTATGTGGTGTTAATCTGTCTGCCAGCTGTGAGGTGGTGGAGTCTCAAGAGGCTGTCCTCGTGGCATTTGATCATTTGGAACAGATTGTGGTTGTTCTCCGTGTAGTTTCCTGGGCTCACGTTGCCGTTCGGGTTTTGGGGTTTCGCTTCGTAGTTCTTTGTGATAGGGTGACGTGGGTTCGAGGTGTCTGTGGAAGAAATGATTTTTAATTAAGTACTTAACTTATTACTACGTAGCATCTATCTAAGTTGGTAGGTTTTTTGGACAGAAAACAGACCTTTCTGCCTTTGGGGCAATTATAAGTAGGTACAGTTACTTCCTACGATTTATAGGAACTAATATATTTTTTATACCAAGAAATGTGAAACCAGGCAATCCCTATTATGGCTATAACTAACTCGTATCCATTGTAACTACACTATGGCTATAAGTAGATACACGATATCCATCACAATCATAATAAATACCAATCTAGACACAACACAAAAGCAGCTTTGTCCGTCGTCGCATCGCACACGCACAGGCGACTTGCGTCTGTGGGCCGTTGTTAAAAGATCCACAAAAGCGGCTCACACGCAGCCCTATCATTTACAACACAACACGTGGAAATTGTTTGCAAGCCTCGATGAACTTGCGAAGCTTAGATAAGTAGAATATAGGCACCTATTTACATACTTAAGTATATATAAAGGTTTGCAAGGGAACAGCGGGCATTACATCTACCTATGTAAAGGTAATAAGTAGTTAGAACAAACAAGAGTATGACTCTATTTCAAGTATAGGGTTATTACAAACACAAACAGTTGAATAGCTTTGAACAGAAAAAAAATATAAAACAACCGTACTGAGAACCACCTACTTTTTGAAGTCGGTTAAAAAATAGATTGGACAGACGTGATACTTTTAAAAGTAAATTGAGAAGATCCTCCTACCTTTTAAGACATCCCCAGAGAGACTAGAGTGCTCTTCAGCTCTATTGTGTAAATAAGTTTCAACCATTTCGTAAATTTCTATAGACTAATAATAATTATTAGCGATGGAAATTTACAAAATGATTGAAACAGAGTTGCTACAATATTGTGTTATATTTGTTTGCAGAATATGTTTGTTTGCAAAACCTGTTTAAATCATCTCGCATATGATAAAAACAGAGTTACCTACATAATGGACCTGCTGATTTCTTAGGAAATTTATCACACATTTTCTTTAGCGCATTTGTAATTATTATGCGAAGCCTGATTTTTGATACGCAAATGTAAAAAAAAATGCTAAAAAAACTTTTTTTTTAAATCGGAATATCTACTGACTTCACCTAATAATTAGGTTCAACCCTCTCTAAATCACTCAGTATACCTACTGTGATCATCGACGCAGGGGAGAGCAAATCACATTCTTCTGCACAAAGAGGAACAAGGAGCTAGCAGGAGAAGGAGACGAGCGGAAGAAACACTAGTGAAACTGACAAGAGAGAACAGAACTGTACATTTGTTAAGGATATCGACGGTGATCGAATTTAAATTATTTTTTCTAGAAAATCACACAAAAATGAGTACTCCAAACAGCCCCCCCCCCCCCTCCTCCCTCCCATCAACGAAATCCTGGATCCAATCCTGGCCAGTTATCCAAGATCTCCGCCTTAGGTATACCTTCTAGGAAACACTGCCAGCCTTCTAGGTACACTACCCTGCGACTTTGCTGCAACCTGACTGAGGTTTTTATTCGCACGCGTCGCGGGTGTTATACCTCATTGTTTTCTTTAGTTAAAATTGATTGGTTAAAATTGAATAGAATAAAATGTACCTGCCTACTTATTTACCTACAATCGATTTTTTGGTTTGTGTAATGCGGCACTAACGACGTCTTGGAACTTAGTTTTTTTATATTTCTATATAGGTAGGTAATTATGGATTGATATTCGTCAACTAAATTACGGAAAATAGGTAGGTAATCTTTTGTAGTACTAAGTACCTAAGTAGCAAATAAGTAGGCATATATAATCTTGTTTATTCCGTCTGGTGTTTGTCTCTAGAGATTTCAAACATAGATATTCTACCCAAATACTTAGTAATCCTCAAATAAGTTGCATAAGTACAATTATTTCTAGATTGGTAGACTTAGTACCTTAACTCGTAGTTGGTATACTAATGTTAAACCCTTCATTCACTGAATTGAATGCAACCTTTAAAATACCTACAGATTTCACCAAAAAAAAATCTCAAAGTAAAGACTCACCTTTATTTTGCTCCATATTATTAGCTGAAAGACCACAACACAGTTAAAATAAATAACATTAAAAAAAAATGTTTACTCGATGATGAACTAAACACTGTCACATTTGTTTAAAAAGCTCGCGTCCACTCAACAGCAATCGAACTCGGCCAAACCGAATAATCGTTATTAATCCACTCGCTTATTGAATTACTTTATTTAATTAAATAATTCGACTAACTCATACTAATGTGTGGACTAATGGAGTCTGTGCCGCGATCTGGCTGGCTTGGCTGCATCATCTCAAAAACTACATGTGTGTGCGTAAAAAAAATACTCTGAAACACACCCATTAAATAAAAAAGAAAACGTTTTCATCTCTATGCTCAGCACGTTAGATTTCAAATTACGAAAATATACTCTTTAGCGCTATCATACGTAAAAGCTACCTTATTCGAAATGCACAAGATACATTATAGATTGATTGATGAAATAGTAGGTGTTTCATCAGGTTCTAATTAAATTGTTCTAAAGACCGCAAGGCGTGGCCTACGTGTGCCCGCCTGCGTTATTAAAAAAAAAAAGAGAAATTAAGCGGGAATAAAGATTCGGGGTCATAATTGACACGTCAAACTATATTATTTATAACGTTCAGTTGTAAATGAACATAAATATTTTAAGTAATTGGATGTGATAAGTTTATGTTGCTGAAACGACGCGACGCGGACGTGAAAATTGGTTTTTATTGGCACGAATTTAGACGAAGTGGGGAAATTAAGGTGTTTTTTTTGGCTCCCAGGTAGGTACTTAATTACTGATAAATAAAACCTATTATTCTATAACATAATTTTGGTTAGTCAATAAATTAAAGTACAATACCTTACATAGACAATATAATTAAAATAATTTATAGGTATACTTCGACGATTAATAATTATCTTTACGTGCCTACTAAAAATATTCTTACTACATCACTAATATAACTTTTTGGTATTCTAACTCTACCACAAAAATATTTTATACTACAATTTCATTACGCCTGCGAAATTACCATAAAATGAGAAAAAAAATCCAGAAAAGTAAATAAAATAATACTTTCGCTTACCTCAATATATCATTCCCTCTCCTACATGGTTGCTGAGCCCAGCGGGTCCACAACTGATTTATAAATATTTTAGTTACCATCTATATTACACATTGTGGAATGCAAAATACTTACTTACCTAAAAAAATATAGTGGCATGCATCGATCTGTACCAAAGATTCCCAATTTATTTTAGGCAAGAGACCCCTTTTCCAAAATGAACTGATACTTCAGACCCCCATAGCCAAATTACTTTAAAAATCCTATCTCTAGATTATTTTCCTTCTGATACTAAATAATAATGACGTCTTGTACGAACTTTGGGGTCGAGTCACCTTCGTCCGTAGGAGAATTAAATACCCTCGAGATACCCTACACGTGACCCTGGGTGGTGCCAACCAGGTGACAACTCTACTGGTGGTAGGCTTCGGCCGTGGTTAGTCACCACCCACTGAACAAAGCCATGTCACCAAGCGGCCTAGCCGTGTTCCGGAATGATGTTCGGTGTTGCCATTCATGGATGGCGGGTCAGATCAGTTGCGCTGCATGTGCCTTGTGAATGTAGCGTCTCGATCTACTGCCGCCTTCCTACCTAGGCAAGTATGCTCCATCGTAGATCTCATCATCACTTACCATCAGGTGAGATCGAGATCAAATACTTGCCTATAATGTAATTAAAAAAAAAAAAAAAAAAAATTGTGCACGACTTGTTAAGATTTTTAAAATTACAACAATGATATTTCCTACTAAAATATAAGTCATTCTAATAACAAGTTGGTACACGTAACACAACTTATACAGTATCTTGAAAGTTTCAAATAAGAACTGGTGTTAATAGGGGTCCATTTTTAGACTTTGTCGACCCCCAAAATCGGTTTTCGTTTATGTCGACCCCTGGGAAACCGATGTATATATCCTCGTATTGACCACGGCAAACCGTGTTGATCTTACTTGCATATAGATTTTTATAATGGCTGCGGTCATGAAAATATTTGAAAAACATAAGTCACCAGAAGCTTTGTGATTTGTAGTTCATAATTATGTTAGTAGGTACATAGATTTACCTACCCATCTACATAACCATAACGCAATAAACCACAAGTACCCACCTTATTGTATCGAAATTATTTATTTTTCTTTAATCCGTGAGTTTAATTCTATAGGCATCCGGCATACAAGCCAACCTTCCCGTCGGCCGGGAATAGAACCGGCGACCCGTCGCTTCGAATTAGCGTGAAACGCTGAAAAACGCCCCGAGCGTAGCGTAACGCCGCGCACACATGCCAGACGCTCCACAGAGTAGAATAATATCAATAACATTTATTTTTCATTCGATTTGGCTTGATACTCATAGCTTATCTAATAAAACCTAAATATTAAATTATGTTCGTTGGTAAGGACATCACTTTCAAACAGCTGCACCAATTTGGCTAATTTCTTTGGTGAAATATTCGTGACAGTCCCAATCAGGTTTGTAGGGATACGAAAAAATAAAAAGCTCTCCGGAAAATTGGAAAATTCTGTTAAAATTGATTGCGCTTATACGACAAGACAACGTCTGCCGAGACAACTGTAGTAGCTAAAAAAAGTAATTTGTCGCGTACGAGTTTTGCATTTTTAAATTGAATTTTTAAAGACCTGTCTTAAGGTCTTTAAAAATGTCTTTGCTTGTTCATTCTTATTAGACTGATTAGCTTCACGACTTCGACGTAGTGCAATAATCAAGTAAGTATCAAATGCACCAAACTGTATTCCGTTACCTACCTATTACCTAGACATATAAAACTATTGTTCATCGCTGGACGCAGGCTTTTACACCACTGAGTCCAATCCTCAGCTCCCTGCATCCAGTTGCTACCAGCCGCTCATCATCACCCCCTCCAGTCTCAACACTAGAACTCTACCCCAGCGGTATCTATCTACTACAATATTAATTACATTATTAAAACCGCTAGCCAACGCTTCAAACATTTATCTCGAAAGTAGCCAATAAAATTATCTATTTAATGATAGTTAACGAGCCACTTTGAACTTGCTGATATATTTACAATAAGCCGACATATTTTATTGATTATTTACACGGAACACACATTCAGAATATTCTGTAAAGAAAAACAAAATAATTTCAATGTGAATTCCTTTGAAGCAAACGTTCTATATTCAAATGCAAACGCGCGGAGGTGTCATGGCGGCCATAATTGCACGTGACAGTTGTCGGCGGGGAGCGCGCGCAGGCAGAACAGCTCGTTTGCGCTTGGGCATAAACAGACTGTACTAATGTCATCTTGTTCTTTGATTCGATCAAGAGTAAGGTAATCTAATTTAAGGTTCAGATTCTGCCAACTTTGTTTGCGCTGATGAGTCGTCAACCCAAATCTATTAAGCCTAGCAGTCTGATGTTTTTTTTTTCAATACTATGCATCTGCACCTGAAATCCAATAAATCCCCAGAACTGCCAGGCACTCAATCCTTTGCTATTCCTTTGCCTAGCGTCCGACAACTTGGCTATCATTCCTGTTTCAAAATATGGCCCTTAAATTATCTAGTACTAAGGTACCACTATCGTAAAGAGTATCAAATATTTACACCATAAATAATAAATCAAAAGACGTCACTTTTTAAAAATGTTTTCCAATGTATTTCGCCACGGTGTGGTCTAAGTTGACGCGTACGAGTTCATTCCGGTGGTATGGCGCCCAAATAATGCGTGAACATGACCATTTGTCACTACGTCATCCGGTATGGGGGCTATGCTTGTGGATGATGTTCGGATAACACTGAAAAAACTATATCTCAACTAATTAACTTGCTTACTTTGGATTTGCTTTGTCGTTATTGTTTTGTTTAATATTGATGTGATAAAAAGCTCTTCGAATAGATAAATCCTTGTATTTACTGTCATTGCGGGCCGTGTTCTAAGATATATAAGCTATCAGTAGAAAAGTGCTTGTCAAAGTTCTTTAAATTTGCGAGTATGTTTAATTTAATGGGCTATGGATACTTCATGTTCAATGAACTATGTGTACCTACTTTTCATAATTGATAGAACTAGGTGATACTTGGCGGAAATCCATTATTAAACAAATGGGGGAAGAGGAACCCACCACTGACCCTCGGCTTGTCAACTTTCCAATTATAATAATTAAAGAAGGCAGGAACACCGAACTCTAAGACGTTAGTAGTGTAGTGTAAGATGTTAGTAAGTGTCGTTATTACTTTTTTTTATAGATATCTTTAGGCTTTACGAAACTCATGGCCCCCTTAGTGCGCAGGCGCATCACAATTACCTCAAATCAGCATCACCATCTTTCACGTCGCATCCACGCAACGGTGCGTACCAACGATTAATTAGCAGCGCCACTTCAGCATTTACATGGAATATACTGAAACAATTGAATGCGCATACGCAAATAGAATAATTGATGATTGATCACGAGTCTCTTGCGACGCGCCGCGCACGTGCGTGGGAAAATCAAAATAATAACATTCACTACCTTCAAAGTTATTTTTAATTATGTGGAACATACCATTTTGTACTAGTATTATTTTTTTATATATTTAAATGAGATAGATATCTATAAATTATTTTTATCAATAATCAATCACAGGTAGATAGATTTTATAGCAGAATCTATAAAGCGATGGTTATTAATCCAGAAACAATGTAGACTAATTAAAGAAACGAACAATGTTAATAAATACAAATCCGCACAAGGAATCCAGGTTCGAATCCTGGTAGGGACAGACTTTGTGTGATGAGCACGAATGTTTGTACCGGAGTCGTGAATGTTTCATATCTATACAAGTAATATTTACTGGGTTCGCCCCCAGTCCATTGTACGGCACCCATAATACAAGCGTTGCTTTGTGCGAACTTACAAGTAGTTGTTGTGTTTGCCTGACGATATTATTATTATAGTTCAGTTCTATACCATAGAGAATAGAAGAACTTATACGCAGCCACATCTTTTTATTTTACATTCCTGCCCAAAGTCCATACTCTATTTAGAAAATAAATACTTCAAAAATTCTAATACGTCAAATAAATACTTAAGAAATAGTTTTTGTTTTTATTACATAACATTTTTTTTTCATTTAAGCGCTAATAACCCTCCCATAATCAGTCTTTCCGGCTCATCGCCAAGCACTTCTGTGTTGACATTTCAGATGAATAAATGAGTTTTGAAACAAACGAGTCGTGCGATTCGCGACGCGCGCACATCCGGACCGACGCCGCCGGGGTACACCGGCGCCGGCGCAGGAGGTCTTCCATAGTCGAAAGTTTAGATCACTACATTGGTGATTTAAAAATGTATGGTAGATATACTTACCTAACCTTTAATCACTGACTATTGTAGATAATTTAAGTGACTACCTAAATTAAGAGTACTTTGCTAGAGTCGGTCCAGGCATATAAATTAGCATTTTAATTCATTCTATAAAATTGCTTTGGCTTTAAATTGGTTGCCCTGCGACTTCTTTTTATCTCTAAATTAATTCTAAAATCTGAATTAATATCTCACGTGTAAAGTACTTATTATTCACTAGCTGCGGTGTTACCCGCGATTAAGAAGTGTGTCCCTATGTCATTTTCGGACGCCTAAACAACCACTACCTATGCAAAAAATTATGTCGATCCTTTGCTCTATGAAAAATTAAAACAAATCTATTCCACGGGAAACATACATTTTACCGGAGTAAAAAGTAGCATATGTGCTATTCCAGACTATAATCTATCTCTGTGCCAAATTTCATCCAGATTCGTTCAGCCGTTCTGGCGTGATTGAGTAACAAACATCCAATCATCCATCAAAACTTTCACATTTATAACATTAATAAGTGGGAAAGTGGGATAAGTGGGATTACCTCGATTACCTATAATTTCTAAGTAAAACTTTATCCAATCAGGGTTCTAAGAAATTATCTCGTTTGCTTATCCCATCAATAGCTGTCATAACACATTTAACACATTGCTTCCAACGAACTCGTAAACTTACAAATAAGTTTCGAGATAAAAATAATAGATAATCAGATATATCCTCAGGAAATGTGTAATTTGTGCCCGCAACTATGATTATAATTGAAAACATTCGTACAGAAATAGCATCGACTCTTTGGCGGCGTTTTAACTTTTTTAACGGAGATAATGTCGTTAAACTTTGACGCTTTTTTTTAAATGAATTTCTTAAAAAACGTTAAGTGCTTGTCAATGTTAGTTTCTCGTTAAGATTTGGAGAACCCTGTTCTAGGCCGATTTCGTCCTCTGGGGAATTTGAGTGATCTTTGGCTGACGTTCCCTTTGCGGAGATTTTAACAGATACAGTGTCTTTTTTTTACAATGCGTACCATTAATGGGTACTAAAATCATGCCAAATATTTTTTATAACTTACTCGGGACCGACAAGAAATTGTTTTTTTTAAATAATATGATGGTGAAAAAAATCAGTGATAGCCAAGTTGGTAGACCGCTCGCCTTGGAAACGCGAGTCACAGCTTCAAACCCCGGCTCGCACCTCTGAGCGCGAGTCACAGCTTCAAACCCCGGCTCGCACCTCTGGTTTTCATGTGCGCATCTGATTTTCAACAATGATTCACTTCCCATCGGACAGTGAGGGAAGAAATGGACTAGTGAATGACCCCACAATGGGTTTATACAAGGTGTAACAAAAATAGTGTAAAATATTTGAACAGATAAACCAGTAAGTCATATAGATCACGTTGATGTATAAAATAATGTGTAAACAATTTTTGACTTTTTTTAAACAAGGCGAGCCACGTTTGGCCATTCGCTCAATACCAGGGTGTCACTTTTTAAATTTCTAATAATTTGATTTATTTCTTTGGGAATGTTATCTTTATAACCTGCTGTTGGCCCTGTTAAAATATTTTACGCTATTATTGTTAGACCTTGTACATATATGGTATATATACCATAACCCCTAACCAAAACAACATACAAATGTTCGACGGTCTTCAAGTGAATATCAATTTTAATGTTAACAGCAAATAGTAGGTATGTTTTTGAGTAATTTTCTTTGTCCTCGCCTGCAATTCGCGAGCTTATTCTTCTCTTTTCAATTAAGTGTTTTTGCAGTCGGGTGTTTTTTTTAATAATTAGTTTAAAGTCCACTTTTGCAATTTGGCTTCTGTAACAAACATTGCACAATAAATCTCTCTCAATCATTGCCATTGCTTAGCCTATTCAGTAACCTAATCCATCCAATATGCTGATACATTTCCGCGAAACTTCGTAAATATCCGACCACCGCTGCGCCCGCGCCGCGCCGGTGGCATGGCGGGGAGTATCAGTTACATTGCGCTTGCGTACGCCGCCCGCGCCGTGTCGGCGATACGGCTGTCAACAGTCACGTCGACGGACCATGACCCTGTCATGTTAACAACGATCTTTTTCATTGCGAGGTCAGCTACGAGGTTCTGGGGAACTGGAAAGATATTAGACTGTGTCTCCACTCTGTCAATTTGAAGTGGATTGTTGATTCCACAGATATAAAAGCCTCACACCACAAGTTATCTACAGCCGACTAGATATAGAATGACCATTCTAAATGTTAGCCCCTAAATTCATAGTAAGATTTAATTAGTTTACAATGGCCTTAACTTTTTCAGAAGACAGTGCGTTGCTATACCTTTGTATAAGTGGAACATAAATAATTTGAATTTGGGGTACTTATATCTTTTTTTAGTAGGTAACCTACCTACAAATAAAAAAATAACCGTAGTTTCGCTAACTCTATCCTGTCAACTTGTAATAAGATCTGCGCGCCTAGCAGGAGTTCCTAATGTAATCGTTGGTACCTAACGTCATCGAGCAAGCATGTAATCCCTGTGATTATTATTTTATAAATCTTTATTGTGAGCGCGTACGTTAACACTACGCAAAAAGATTGTGCTTGAGTCACTATACACAATATCCTTCGTCGACGCCATATATAAAAAAATAGCACACTGCTGAACCCTCATGAACAATTTTATTTACCATCAAAACGTTAAAATTACAGCCGACTTCACCACTCATTCATCCCAGAAGGCAAAACCTAATAAATCTGATTAAAACATCGACCGCTGCATTTAAATCTCGACAATTTCAAAGAGTCGAAATTTGTCCTGACAGAATTTAGTGCGGCGGGCGGCGGCGGCGCGGCGCTCGCGCATGATTCGACGAGATCAAAGCTGCGTCTGCGCACGTCATGTGTTGCCCGACAACATGTAGGTCGTCCCTTAGCCCCTCGGGAGCACTTGAAAAAAATAAACTTGTATGTCTTGTAAATAATATTTTATTTTTCTTTTGGCTGCGACTGAAGTGGAGTCGAGCCGCGATGGCTTTTTGCGAAGAGATTAGATTTAACATAGAAATCTGTTTTAAAATCTTAATTATATAATTATAAAACCTCTTTCAAAGGTCACATAGGAGCAAAATAAAAAAAGAAGGTTTATGGTCTTTTTTTTGTTACATGTAGAATTTAATCCCATGCGCCGGGGCAGTTGTAGTGTCGGTTGATGCGAAGCCAGTCCGCCGCGGTGATGTACTCCCGCTGGCCCATCACGCCTTCGTGTTCCTATCACACACAGTTATTAAGATTAAAGGTCTTCTACATGGTGTACAGAGTCTACTATTATGGGTAAGTAAAGTACGAGTACAAACAACACCCAGCCTAGGGCAAATTACGATAAGATTATTTAAGTACGATATTTGTCCACGCGAGAATCGAACTCGCTGCCACCCGGTACAGTGAACCAAGAGGCGTAGGCTGAACCATCCATCCATCGGCTAAAGGACGTCCACTGCTGAACATAGGCCTCCCCCAATATTTTCCATACATCACAGTCCTCCGCCACTCGCATACGCCGGCTTCCTGCTACACGTGTATAATATCATCGGTCCACGTTTTGGGTTCATCCTACACTTCGTCTGGTCGCCGTTCCAGAACCTTTTTGCCCCAACGGGTTCTTGAAAACAAATCGTTCTTCTCTCAACCACAAGCCATAAGACTAAAGTAAAAAAGTATATTTGTTTTAAATACCTGTAGTGCAACAATGGTGGGTTCTCCATTGCTGGAAAAAGCGTACGGGCCGTAGTGCATGCAGCTCACGTAGTCGTATTCCACGTCCAAGTTGTCAATGAGGTCGGACGTGTAGATCGCGAAGTTGTGCTCGGTGCCTGGATCAGAAAAAAAAAATGTCAGCGATATTCGAAATTATCCGATTTAGTTAATAAAATCGGCCATGAGAGTAATTTGAAAATAACTCCTGAGGTGTTGGTTGAATTGAAATTTTTAAATTTGGAATGATCTGAAATTTCAAATTTGGAATGTTCAAAGTCTTGTCCAAATTAAAAAGAAATGACAAAAATAGACCTATGCTATCATCTAAGAGTGATGACGTCATCGTCGGCTTAAACATTTCATTATTCCGGTGTCATTCACCTCACGGATAACAGGTTGCAATTGTCATTTACTTTCTCGATCTCGATTTATGTCTGTAGTTTTTTTTTGTTATGTGTAAGCAACGCAGAGTATACTATTAATTATAGAAAGCATTGATACAAAGTCATATATTATATACTGCGAATGGTTATCTATTTTCGTAGGGGCAAGTTAAGGTCAATCGAATTTAATCACAAATACCGTTAAAGAAATTATAGACAAAATATCACCTAGGTTGATTGCCTCCCCGGTGATAGGTTCCTCGCTCAAAAAATTAGTATAATACAGCGAGGAAATGCAGCCAGCATTCTTGCCACCATTCCACGCGGACAAGGTCTGTTTGATACATAGTTTGTTGTCATACAAATTTTTTTTTAGTTTCCTATTTAGTTTAACTTTATCCAAGAAAGAAATCAGAAATACTTATGCGTAATTCCAGATGAATTCTCATTAATAATGAGCAGTTCATTGAAATTCTAGTCTTGAGGTATCAACGCTCACCAGGAATAAGGTTCTCCTCAACGATCTTGACGTAGTCATCCCTGTTGTAAGTGGACTGCATGTGCAGGAAGCCGAGGATGTGCTTCCACTCGTGCACGATGGTGGGGTGGCGGAAGCAGCCGAGCCCTGGGTAGTTGCGGGCCAGGTTCAGGGTGTGGACGCCGCGGGACTCCCAGTAGCCGACGTGAGCGTAGCAGCCGCCGGCACTACCCTGATATCATACACCAACATTACCGCTAGTGATCCACAAACGCATAGGCAGAGGTACACCACAGCAGTGCACCCCACACTTCGCTGATGATATTTTGGTCCAAAAGTAATAATTTCATGTGGGAACTCTCATTTTCAATCATGATTATAACTTGCTGTACGGTGAAGGCAAACATCGTAATGAAACGTGCATGTCCATCGAATGTCGTGTGATGTTCACTAAACAGCACTGGGTGAGCGAGGTGGACTAAGCCTAAATGAGGGATACCCAAAGTGATCGATATCGAAACGAAAACTAATTTTGAGGTTCGACGAGGTCTAAAAATTAACCACTTAATTAACACATGTTCTTATTTGAATCTTTCAAGATACTGTATAAGTTGTGTTACGTGTACCAACTTGTTATAAGAATAACTAATGTATAGGAAGGAATTTTAGTAGGAAGTATCATAAAAAACTCAACAAGGCGATAAGCGTGCACAGGTACGTACAAGCCGAAATTGTTTTTTTTTAGAACGAGAGATAGGATTTTTAAAGTAATTTGGCTATGGGGGTCTGAGTCATCAGTTCATTTCGAAAAGGGCGTATCTTGCCCAAAATAGTCTGGGAATTCCTGGTCTTGAGTACTCTCTCGTAGTGTGCTTACCGTAACTCTGACGTAAACAGTGTCCTCTGGTTGGCGATAGCGGAACTTGACGCACGTGTGCTCCTCAATGTCCCTGATACCCTCCTCGATGGCTGCCTGCTGGAGGGGACCTAGGGATTTGAAGGTGATCATTAGGTACCCAAGTCTGTATTCGGAGGGCGCGGTTTATTTAAGTAAGTACTAAGAAAGTCTTGGAAAGACTACGTATTTTTCAACTTCGTATACCTGCGTAGAGAATTAACAGTTATAGTTATAAGTTGAAATAAAACTAATTTTATCTTAATATATATAAATTAGGTGTCAAGATATTTGTCCGCTACAGACTAAACTACTAAACTGAATTAAATAAAATTTGCACTCTATGTGCAGTTTTATCCAATAAATATAATTGAAAGATAGGATAGTTTATATCTCAATTCATAATCGCAAATATTTAACTATAAAAATATTTCCTAGAAATAATGTATATGGCAAAACAACGTTTGCCGGGTCAGCTAGTTAAGTATATATCTTAATAAGTTATAGTTATAGGTTGATATAAAGCAGCCGAAACGTCGAGAACGTAAAAATATAAAATAAAAGCAATACAAAATCCGTAAAATTTGTTTTATTTCAATGTGTAGTATTCGCGTAAATATTAGAAATCAATATGCCTAAGAGTACCTTTGTCACAGTGACAGTGTTGCCAGATTGGGTATTTTTTTCGCAATTCTGGGTAAAAATTTTTGCACTGGAGAAATTTTGGAGAAATGAAATTCTTAGAGAAAAATTTGGAGAAAAAAATACCCATGCAGTGGGGATGCGTAACGTAAAAAAAACAAAGGTCATTCTACTGCTTCAGTTTGGAAATTAGAACGATGCGCAACGTAAAAAAAAAAAAAGGTCATTCTGCTGTTCAGTTTGGAAATTAGAACAGTATTTCAAGGAAATAATACGAAAAAGGCAAAAAGCTAAGCCGAATATTATTAACTTTTTGCCTTTGGGTAAAACTCAAGCAAATTGTTGTCAAGCATTTTGGAGAAAAATAATTTCAAATTTGGGTATAAATAGAAAATCACATCTAGCAACACTGCACAGTGATGACAAGTAATAGCTGCGCGTTTAGATGTTACCTATTATTATTTAGTTCTTGAACTTGAAAACCAAGATAGGTACCTATAGGTATAATCGATAACGATCAATAATAATTATGATTGATTCGAGGTTTTATCACTTATCAGTTAACTAGTTCAGTGACCAAGATATGCCTGGAGTACCCACGTCTTTCATGCGACATGACCACACCACCGATATTTCTATGTATAAGTACCTAATGAATAAATAAACATAAGCCTTTTTTGAATGAGCTACTCATGGGCACGGGACATCCTTCAATCTATACGAAGGGGATAAATATATCATCAGAATAGGCTAATTGACTGTTTTTGAAAAACTATCTTAAATTGTTCAATAGTTTAATTCTTTCATTGTAATTTCCATAAAATTTTATGGTAAAGTTTAAATAAATAAAAATACCGCCAAAACGCGACCGGGTCACGTGACCGTTGTGATTTTTTTTTGGCCGAAAACACTTTAAAACCCCAAATATTACCAGACTCGTATTGACAGCCTAACACCAATTACGACGGCGACGTTGTTACAACGAATCAACCAACAGTCCAGAGCGTTTTTGAACACGTCACCGAACCAAAAAAACATTATTTTATTTTATGATCTTAAAGAACATAATGCATATTTTTGCAGAACAATAAAGAGCTATCTATATATATCTTTTAGGATGGCCACAATTTAAAGCTAATTTTTCATACGATCTAACACGCTATTGCAATATTCAAAATGTCCCCAAAACGAGGTACGTAACGTACTGCGACGTACGTAACGTGACCAACCTAATGCGCTATCTAAGATTATACCCTGTCCACTCCCCTTTAGGCTTTAAGGACAATTTACCTAGGTATTTAGATCTCTCTCTCTCTCTCTTACCAAACTCGCCCTCTCCGAACTCCCACACAACAGTGTCGTTGGGCCACTTGGTGTTTGGCCAGGTGTACGCGTTGCGCCCCATGGCGTACTCCTTCATCATGCGCTCAATTATGAAGTCGTCCAGAATTATGTCGCCCTGGTACTTCCCGCTGTTCTCCTCGGCGTTGGCGCGGGGGGAGGTCTTGGAGCGGAGGAGGAAGCCGGCTTCATCGTCTGTTAGGGTAAATTTAATAGTATTATTATTTGAGGATTACTTGTAAATTTGAGATTAAAAAAAATACCTAGGTACCTACTAATATTCTAGTAAGCCCCTGCCAACTAGCTACAAGCGGCCCAGGTGAAAGTAAAATCCGAATCTTCTTCGTAATAAAGGCGGCCCCTCTAACCAGAAGGTAATTGACTCGCATTATGATTTTTAGTTGGTTCCTACCAGCCTCCGCCTTGACTTAAATATTTTCAATACTCACTACCCTTGTCTATCGTGGACCAGGCTAGAATTTAGAAGTGACGCAGTTTATCCCAAATTCCAATATTTCATTATGTATGTATTTCCACTATTATACCAATCTACTTATTAATAAGTAAGTAGAGCATTTATCAGCGCATTAATAATAAACTTTTTGTAGTTAATATGAAAATGTTCAGTACCTACTTACAAATTTTGCAAGAAAATTACACAATTTGCATTTCTTTGTATGGAAACCTTGCTGTCGTAAGTAGTTTTTGAGATAAATAACTTAATTTGTGTCCAAAATAGAGACGTTCAGAGCACCTGAACAACACAACTTACCAGTTTTAGTACTCTCCAAAAAGTTCCGGAACTCTTCAATCTCCTCCCTGGTCCTCACCACGGCTGGGGTGGCCGCCGCCAGCCCCACCAGACCTAACGCCACAACCAATCGCCACATCTCAAACTGAATAGTGTATAGTAATGAACTTATTACGTAGCTTAATTATATACGGATTACTTTATCTGTATCTCTAGAGATATGGTCGATTAATTAATTATTGATCAATCAATTAACTGTAGGTAGGTATTGATTTGGGAATTTGATTTATTGCGTTCATAGATTTAAGTCTTAATACTTACATGATTATAGGTAATTAGTATGTGTATTGGTTTGTTTATTCGTCGAAGCCTTTTTTTTTAAATATGCTTTTTTATTTTTCAGCTATTTTTAAAGTCTGCAATCTGTTCGCTTGCTACTACCGACAGACAGCCAAACACCAACATTTAGGTATCATTCATACGACATTCCAAAATGGCGCAGTTAATTCTTTCATTGATATTATGAACCATGATATAAACAATATTATCAATAAATGGCTAGGCAGATTAAATTATTTAAATCAGATTACGAGTTCACAGATAACCTTCGTAGCGATGTAAATGCTAGCGAATTAGGTCGAGGTGATAAATTTGTAGGTAGCAAGAAATGTTTGTATGTTGTACCTTTGGATTTAGTTTTAGGTATGTACTAACATAGTTCTTGATGATACTGTTATGGGAAATAGCCAGGACCCCAAGACTGTACACACAATTGATTCATAATCGAACAGAAACACATTGCCATTCAACGTGGCAATGCTGCTAGCGAGTTGGGCACACTCCCGGCTGATGGTGGTGGGGATTTCTGAGTACATTCTGATACCTGTTTAATTTTAATTTATTTTTAATGTATTATATCTTAAGGTATATATAACTGAATAGAAAATATTAATAAAATCCCTACCTACATACATTATTCTGGTTGGACAACAAATAACTTATTTATGTTCAATCGGGAACATTTATACAAGGTGTAACAAAAATAGTGTAAAATATTTTTAGTGTAACAAGTAATAATATTATACCGCCAGACGCACAGACCAACTATCTATACGGTCCCACACTAAGCAACACTTGTATTATGGGTACCGCACAATGGACTGAGGGCGAACTCAGTATACAATACTTATATAGATGTTAAACATCCGTGACTCGGATACAAACATTCATGCTCAGCACACAAAGCTTATGGATTAGAACCCGGACCCTCGGCGCAGAAAGCAGGGTCACTACCAACTGCGCTAATCATGTTTACGTATGAAAACAGTGTTGCTTTATTATCTAAAAAAGCAAGCCAGTGTTACACTGCGCACTTCATATGCAGTGCTATTTTTAAAATTTGTTTAAATACTCGATGGACCGCCTATTGTCACACCTTATATGTACCTATATGAACAGCTCAGCAAACATATTTGTCTTAATCTTGCATTCAAGGTCAGCGAAAATTACGTCTCAACAATAGCACGATTTATTTTAACAATTGCAAATAGGTACATTGATTCTCAAAATGCGATCGCTGCGGACGTTTCTACTATCATTGTTAGTTAACATATTTAAATATTTAAACCGTAAATTGCGTAATGTTTTTTCAGAAGTGAAAAAGTACCAAATATGTTGGATAATATCAGTAATTCCAATTGTGATTGGAATAGGGTCGATGATTGTGAATCACTCATCAGTACAGGAGAATCCGGTAGTTATAACCAAACTTGGAGTGATTCGAGGCTTGAAAGCCACAGATGGAGATTATGCGATGTTCATGGGAATACCTTTTGCGAAGGTTAATGAAAGCAATCCATTTGGGGTAAGTCAATCATCCATTTGGGGAACGAAAATTGTCTAATTGGTGTAAGTTAATTATCCATTTGGGGGTTGGGGGTAGGTCAATCATCCATTTGGGGGTTTGGGGGTAGGTCAATCATCCATTTGGGGGTTTGGGGTAAGTTAATCATCCATTTGGGGTAAGTAGTCTTGGATTGCAGACCAATGATGTAAACGAAGCTTTGGATTTTCTATCAAAACAAGACCCAGTTTCGGTAATAAATTCGTCAAGCAGACTTAATATCACATATAAACCGTGTGTCGAACCACAATTTGATGGTGTTGAATCATTTATAACGGAATTTCCAAAAAATGAATTAACAAATATTAAAAATATTCCCGTGATGATAGGACAAAGCACCTTGGAACTGTTGCACGTATTTGCGAATGCGAACTTGGATACATTACAGTATAAACATATATTTGAACAGCAGCTTGTGAGATATTTTGATTTTGACAAAGACAAACTCGAGAATATGGTGGATTATGTGCGCCAATTCTATATAGGCGATGACAAAGTTAGTGAGCAAGTCAAACCACAGATAATTGACTTCTGTTCAGATCTATTCCAGAATTATCCAATTAAAAAGAAGATAGACCATTATCTTAGCAACGGTGCTAAGGAGTTATACTACAGCATGTTCGCTTACAGCGGTAGAAGGAACTTTCTGAAAGTGTTTTACAATGTTGATTTCGAAGTAGTTGGTGCGGCTCATGCGGACGACATCGGTTATTTGTTCGACATATCTTACATACAAGAACCCACCACAGTCAACGATCAACTAATCGTTGATAGAATGACAGCGTTGTGGGCGAATTTCGTTAAATACGGGTAAGTTGATAGACTTAATTATGGACGTTGAATCATACATTTTTAAATTTTTGTGCTGTACGTCATGAGCGAGATTATTCGTTAGCTAACTTTATAGTCTACACTTTTTATTGAGAATTGAACAGCGCCTGTAGCGAATGGTATTTAAAACTGCCAACAAAAAATATAGATCTCGAGTTGGCTCTGCAGAGTTTAGAGTATAGCCCATAAAGTAGTAGCTATTAAACGAAAAAAGTATTTTTTAAATGTGTGTTTAAACCTATGGGGATACAGTGTTGTGAAGCTGCGATTCCTGAGCGTATTTGGTGCTACAAACTACATATAAACACACAGGTTTTTGGGTAGTTTTACCAACAAAAAACACTTTATTTCGCACCTACAAAAGATGATACAAAATATGTTATACCCGTTGTACAAAAATATGCACTTATTACACGGTTATAGAGGTGCCTCTTTTACCCTTTTGAAGAAATTTTACATGTAACGCGCGCCTTTGCCACACTAGTTCGCTCAGCGACAAAGCAACCAATGAGAGCGCTTCGCGCTCAGCCGTTGGCCTTGAAAGTGCCCTGATTGGTTGTTTGGGAGAACCGCCAATCAAATGGCGCGTACCTTATGTTTTTTGTCTGTCATTGTTTTCCGATCGTACATTCTTGTGACGAGCTGATTTTGTTTCCCCATGCGTTTTGTAAATAATAAAATACAATACAACCCTGAGAGAGTTTTAAAATGTGTTTTGTGATGAATCGCTAAGTAGGAGTTGCGGATTAAATCTTAGTTTAAAACAGATTTTTGTTAATGGCAACCCTGATCGTAAGTTACTGACTTGCTTAACTAATCAATGTTGCTTTGTAACTGATAGACAAATTAAAAATAGTTCTCAGCATGACATAGCGGGCACAGATCATCGACGAGTTAAAATAGTTAGGCTCTTAACTACATATCTTTAATCTCTTCTCCATTGCTTCCAGCAACCCTACTCCAGAGACCACAGACTTGCTACCAATTAAATGGGAGCCACTAACGAACGAATCATTCCCCTACTTGAACATAGACTTGGAGCTGAGCATGATGAACGCACCGTTCCGTGAACGAATGATGTTTTGGGATTCGTTCTTTGAAGTGAACGGTACTAGAACGAATGATGGAACAAAAAGTTAGCTTGCTTCTACCTCAAAATTACTGTTAAGGATTTCGTTTTTTTTTTTGAGAAATGCAAATAGGTATATGTCATGCAAATATGTGTCAACAATGTCATATGTAAATGTTATCTCCCATCTAGGTGTTTTATTTATTTGTGTTTTCGATTACTTTATAAATGTTTGTGTAATGTTAGGTATAAGTACAAATAATACAATATTTAAATCAAAATTGAATTTATTTATTTTGCGCTATATATAAAAAAAAAATCTTTATAATTCTACAAAATAAAGAAGAATACAATATCACTATAATACTTATGTATAAAATAATAACAGTAAAAAATATGGACGTCATACCATTCTTACGTTCCTTGTAATTTTTAATATAAAAATTATTCGGACCTCACAAGCTTCCTCAACACACCGGCTACTTTACTGAATACAAAAATATAGTATCTAACACGCTAATATCTTAAATTATCAGTTCAGTAAAGACTCTACATAAATAGATGCCAAAAAGTTTTATTAAACCAGTAAGTTAAGTTAACTGTTGGCAGGTTTTATTGTAGACCTGTGATAACATCGCCCGCCCTCCTAACACAAACATCGGTCGAGTAACAAATCCTTTTGTTGTAGATTGAGACCCATTATCGTACCTTCCAATGGCATGATCTGAATACCAGACTAACATAGAGTTGTATGACTATCTTTAGCAGGCTTCAGATGATACCTTCTGTCATACATGTTCATGTTGGTGATACACATACAAATATTTCTACTCATTTTTTTTTTACGGACGGGTTACATAATCGACGATCTCTATGTGAATTTAATACAAAATATGAATGTAACATTTTTTAATGAACATTACATTCGTGTGGCACATTCGTTTTAAAACATAGCTATTTAATTTTATTACATAGTATTACTAAATTATATGAGCCGATATTTTAACTAAACTCTAACACTGAAGTACTTGTGCCCGTTTGATATACATATAATACCTACATACTATGTTTTTCTTTATTATTATAATAATATTATGTATCTTTGTTTGACGTCTTTCTTTAGTGAATGGCTGGATCCAGACATATTGACATTTGCCACGCAAGGCTGCGCGGTCGATCTGGATCCACCTAATAGCAATGTTTTGTTTGTGTGATATTAATAATGAGCTGAATTTCGTAAGTACCAACTTATTCACTTAATTTTCTTCGTATCAAAACTGCAGCAAGCTCGTATTGAGGCCGTCTTAGTTATTGATGCAATAAACACTTTTTTTATTTATTTTTTTCTGACAAAATATTAAGGCAATACGCTCATCGACTAAACACGATGGAAGCCAAAAAGTTTTAAAAAGTAAAAACGAAGGCAATATGCTTATTTTAAGATCATAACTACCACTAATTAATACTAAATCTTAAATTTACTTATATGAGAATATTCCCTTCATAAAATAATAAGTATTGCAAGAAAGAGACAGTTTTGCTCATAGCAAGGTCTTATTTTACATAACGGCAGTGTATGACTGGTTTTGCAAAGCTGTAAAAATCAACTTTGCGAAAATAATTTGTGCAACGACGTACATAGCATAAAATATATAGATAGTATTATTATACCTACATTTAAACAAATACATTCTTAAAAGAATTTGAAAAAAAAATAACAAAATCATACTTTTTGCTAAGTACCTACCTATTGCACCGAAAACTTAAAAAGAAAAAGCCAATGGTGAGATGTACTAATAATAAACGTTTCTAAAAAGAAATTCGCATCTCGTGTGAATGAAAAGTAAAATGAATGGAATGAACGAAAGAATGGAATATTTCGAATGAAATGAATGTCTATTTTCAAAATGAGTTTTTCATAAAAACCGTATTTCAACCGAAGCTGTTTCGTGAAAGTTTCACCCTCAGAAACATCTATCTTATTATACTAAGCTGCACATATTAACAATTATACAGTTTTATTAAGTAACCTAAGTAAAATGGCAATGATTACAAACATGCCCGTACATAGCGGACTGTATCAAAGTCGATAATTCAAATGTGATACAAATATTACACGTCAATGTCCTACAGTGCACAGTTACAAAAACGCGCACATTCCAGTATAAATCGTTGTAATATTTTTCATTTCAGGACATTCAAATAAAATGCATAGGCAAGAGCTAGTTACAGTTTTTTCCCCGCATTTTTAATATTTTTTCATAACTCTGAACTGAGCAGAACAATGAAACAGCAGCAGCTATAGTAGAGATGTGCGTTTTTTTTCTTTTTTCAAAATGTATTTAGCCAAAAACAATTTTTATTTTCGCTAAAGTCAAGCCTACATTTATTAAATGTTTAGCGATTTCACAGAACACCTCTATTCAATTCTAAAGTCTAATTTCAATGAACAGGCGAGGCATTACGCATTTATCTAATCATTAATTGTTCCCTTGGCCTTTTATTTAATAATATCATAAAATAGGTATAAAAAAAAGCATTTTTCGGCAGTGCAAATTACGGTATGTCATGTCATATGATATTTAAGATATACATATTTACGAAATGGGCAATACTATGAGCGTAGACAAGATTTTTTAAAGTAATTTGACTTAAATAAGTCAAAAGATTACCTATCATATAAATATGTATTTATTTATAGATACACATATCACTTATGTAGAAAAATAGTTGGCAAAGATGAAACAAGACATCATAATATTGCCCAAAATGTAAATAAATAAGTTCATACATCTTCCGCAGGTATAAAACATTGTCCAGAAGTTTAAAAGGTACGTAAGTAAATATTTACTGTAATAATATGAGAGCAAAACCGGCTTGTATAAAAATAAATGCATTATTATGAGCTACAATTGGCACATGTTGTCGCAATGTTATTATGAAGCACTGAAGCAGGCAGTTTTCTCCGAATGAGATGAACAGACCTAGCGAACGAATGTAAATGAACGAACGAGAACTATCGAACGAATATACTCATTCGAAAGCCGACTCACTCATTGGAGAGCCTACATTCAAGAATGTTTTTTTCTTGTCATTTTTTGTTTGTTGCCAAACGGCTACAAAGGCGGTCGAATCAACCAAATAACATAGAGAAAAAAAGCGATACAAAAAATAAGTGCATTACAAATGCCTTTATAGCTCTGTAGCTCTCTGTTTGGTGATCAATCCGACCATTTAAAAGCCCTCTTACAATATAAACTTATTAGTTATGACAAGTAAAAAAAAACGAATTCGTGTTTTCGTTAATTTTCATTCACATGTTTTACCGTCGGCATACATCGATATACCCCCAAATTTATAGACGTTTTATAACATTATAAAACGTCTATTAACTAGGGGGTAAGACTAAGTAATTCATGATAGTGATATTACAAATGCAGTCTTTTATTTTAAGGCCAAAACTAAAAAATGTTTTTTTTTATGATAGAACAAAATAGGATTTACATTACCACCCAATAAGTATTTTTTTCTATTGGCCGTGCCCAAATCGGCCGTGCTGCCGCTCCCGAGCGCTGTCATATGCATGTAATTGGCTACCCAGGCTAGTTTGCGAGGTTTTGCTGCCGATCTGGATCCGGTCATTTATTTATGAAATTGTTGTTAGTATAATGACAACGACTTCTTATTTTGGCGTAGAAAAAAACACTTTTCAAAGAAAACACTTGGAGGAAAACTTTACATATTTCATTGTAGAGTTCACTTAAAAACTTCTTGAGCAACTTTTGACTTAATATCGTGACCTTGTCGCGGTCAAGGTCAGGTACATGATCAAGGTCAGTGGTCACCTCTCAGCAGTTCCATGAGCAGGTTGAAACTCGGCCCGTCACCATCCTTGCTCTTGTTTGCAGGATTAAGCATTTCTTTGCCGACTTGCATGAAGAACTGGAAACATATATATTTATCAACGCCCCTCTAACATTATTACATCGAATTTTACTCTTTATTCTGGACACCATTAAAGTCCACATTCCTTTGGCTGTACTTATCTTTACCGTTAGATAATATACACACATAAATAATCGCATAGCCATATAGAGCGTGACTCTAACGCTCCTATTTGAACGTTACTCAATTTAAGTCTTTACTAGGTATATGTTAAAGTTGTTTCTCACCTGGCAAGTCCGCTGCAGCTCTGGTATACGAAGCAACAGCTCCCCAAACTTGGCTGGCGTGCCCGGCGAGTGCGTTGAGATGTATTCCTGTAACGCCGCCAAAGCCTTCTCCTGGGACGCACGCACCTTCTCCACTTCACGAAGATCAGGGGCGTCTGGGAGACAGAATTTATTAAAAAGATTATAAATATTCAGCAATCAGTGATCGTCCAATTGGTAGTGGTCCACCCGCACTGGGCAAGCGTGGTGGACTATGGCCTAATCCCCTCGCATTGAGGGGAGGCCCGTGCCCAGCGGTGGGACATTAAGAAAGGGCTGGAATTATTATTATTATTATTATAAATTGGTAGAACGCTCGCCTTGAAACGAGGTGTGCAGGTTCAAACTCGCTCGCTCTCAGTGGTGGTCAGATTTTCATGTTTGAATCTTATTATCGATCATGATTATAACTTGCTGTACGGTGAAGATAAACGTCTTGAGGAAACCTGTACGTCTATAGAAAGTCGTGTCAAGTTCACGAAACCGCACTGGGCCATCGGTTGTGGACTATATCCTAAATCCTCCTCATATTGCCCGGTATAATGGCAGTGAGCTCGCTCCCTATTACATTGGGACCAAATACAATCGGCGAATTGTGGGTGCACTTAAGTGCACCTCTGCCTACCCTCTCCGGGATTACAGGCGTGATTAGTACAGAAAGCTGGGTCACTACAAACGGGTTGTAAATCAGTATTTGCGAGAAACGTCCAATCACAATCGAGTACTGGCGATTGTCAATTGTTTTGGTAAGTGTACAATGACGTCATACCTGATGTGAGCAGCACGATGACCTTGAGAGCAACGTACTCGTATCGGTCCACCCTGAGCCGCCTCAGGTGGTCCGTGAAGCTGAGCATGCGGTCGATGCACGGCGTCAACCCCAGCCTGTACACAAAACATCATTTAGTCCTATAAAACCACAGATATATGAGAGGAGATGGTGAGAGAGTGGTGGTGGTGGTGGTGGTGGTGGTGGCGGTGGTGGTGGTGGTGGTGGTGGTGTACGTACTTGGCGCTGTGCTGCAGCGTGATGCCGCGGCCGCCGCCCACGCGCACCTCGCCCGGCGTGCTGACGCCGCGGTAGCAGCACGACAGCACTAGCAGCTCGCACCAGCTGTTGATCAGCAGACAGATCTGGTCGTCGATCTGAACATCAATAATACATGTTTAAAGACAACTCCTCTCCATCTAAAGGTCGTCTGGAAGAGATGGCAGCTTGCGATAAGATTCTTTTTTTATCACTGCGTTAATACACTACTAGTTGTGACCCATAAGTTTTAAATGTATATATGTTTTGATTTCTTATGGGTCACAACTAGTAGCGTATAAACGCAGTGATAAAAATTACAAGTGTAGCGAGGTGGGTGAGAGGAGGTACGCTACAAGCTTTTTATGAAATATTGCATGAGGTTTTTATATGCAGCAATGTTTGCTTAACCATAGTGACAGATTCAATTCAAAATTCATACAAGCTGTTGTATTTTATTACATGAACAATATGCGATTCGCGAAGCGTGAACTAAGATGGAACAATAATAGTGTAAAATATTTTAAGAGGGCCAACAGTAGGTTATAAAGATAACATTTTCCAAGAAATTAATCAAATTATTAGACATTTACAAAATTACACATTATTTAAAAGAAATAAAACATAATTTATACAATTATTTTATACATCAACGTGATCCATATAACTTACTGATTCATGGGTTAAAATATTTTACACAATTTTTTGTTATACCATATTTATATAATTTGATGTAAAAATGTATATCAGTGGATTATCTTCATCTTTCACAAATGAGTGGGTATTTTGCACAATGTCAAGTATATATAAATTAATCAATGAGTGATGACATGAACACATGAAAATGGCGTGTCCCCGGCACGGGGTATGTACTAAGCACGTACAAAGTTATCACAGCAAAATATCAATTTTATTTGTCACTCACAGATATATTCTTGAAGAGCGGCAGACTCTTGCACCATTTCACTATTTTGTATAGTCTATGGTCCGCTATATTGCACAGGTCCGCCAAAAAGTCGGGGCTCGAGTTCTGTGCCGTGATGCCGCTGGCCGCCAGGAACGGATTGGCGGATGGACTGCCAGTGGACTTGCCCAGCCTACTCAGCTCCGATTCGTTGTATTGCCATAGATGTTCCACATCCATTATTTCCTGTGAATTATTAATTAATTTAGGAAGTAGTAGTGATAGCCATGTTGGTAGCACGCTTGCCCGGCTCGCACATCTGGGATTTCTAGATTTCATGTACGAATCTTATTGTCATCCATGATTATCACTTGCTAAACGGTGAAGAAATCATCGAGAGGAAACCTGCATGTTTGAGAGAACCCCTCGAAAGATATGTGAAGTCCGCGAACCCGTACTGGGCCAGCGTGTGGACTATGGCCTAATCCCCCTCGCATTGAAGGGAGGCCCGTGCCCAACAATGGAACATTAAAAGGGGTGGTATTATTATTTTATTATATTACATAATTAAGCATAGTAGCCATGTGCCCGATCGTATTTTTTTAAAAACAAATCTTCTTCATACAAACTTTGACCCTTTGATAAAAAAAAAAGTTCGCATTTTGATTTTGTTTAGCCTACCCTTTCGCGGATGACAGGCGTGAAGACGTTTCTTTCTTTACCTGTAACAACGGTGGTATATCTGGTGTTACTTGACTGCTGGACTCCCCTCGACTGCTGTACGATCCCGGACCGTTTACCTGGAAACAAACGATATTTTAAAAATGTATAGCTTAAACATGAACCTTACTGCTTGAACATACGACACAAAAACAGATAAAAATATGACTAGCTTCTAAATTATAAAATTATAATAATATTGCAAGACGAACACAGCAACTATACGGTCCCAAACTAATTAATGTTTGTATTATGGGTACCGTACAATTTGACTGACTATGAGATATTAAACATCCATAACTCGGGTACAAACACTCGTGCTCATCACACAAACTTTTGCCCCTGGGATTCGAACCCGGGACCCTCGGTTAAACCCTCGGCTAAACAAAGCAGGATCACATCAACTGTGCGAGTCAGGTTATAACAATGGCCCACAAGACTTGATATTACAGTATAAAATGTGTTTACTCACGCAAGTGAGGCTGGAGGCGTGCCGCAGCGTGGTCGGCGCGTGCGCAGACAGCAGGGAGCCGGTCGACGCCGCGCCAGACAGCGTGTACGAACACTGGTATGTCGATCTACCGCCTCGTGTTCTGTCTTCCCTTATTGCTGCAATTAATTAATCAATATATACTTAATTATAACGACATTAGAGGTAATTACTCTATTTGTTGTTGATTGCCAACCTAAAAAAAGAAGAAAAAGAAGAAGAATCGATTTGAAAACTGACGAATCTTTTCATTCCGGTTCTGTACGCGAAAGTTTTTTATTAATATACCTATACCTATGTAGTTGTGTGCTGTACGTGTTCCTCCCCCCCCCCCTTCCTCCTTCAAGAATAGGCAGCAAAAAATTGTACAGTAACTAACTCTTAACAACTCTATTCTTATCTCCATTCTCCATTTTTTTGTCTCCCGCTTTGTAATGGAGGGAAGTGGATAATTTTCTTCCAATTCCTTCTATTTTTATCTTTCGATTAAATTCGTACGGGTTCCAAGGCAATTAACTTTATCCCGGGACTCGCCGAGGTCAAACCTCGGTGTCATCATGGGACACCACTGTAGATCCTGGCTTACAGGAGCAGCAGTGGTGGGAGTGTGTGGTGAGCCTAGTCCCATAAAAAACTCCGTTCTCACTCAGTCTCCTTACCTTCCAACTTCATGCCGCACCCCAAGCACTTGTCGAACCGGCAAGCGGGACATTTCTTCCTGGTCGCCACTGTGACGGGGCAGTTGCCCCCCCTCAAGCACATGTAGTTCTTGCGATTCTGCACCGTTCGCTTGAAGAACCCCTTGCACGATTCACACGAGAAGATTCCGTAGTGGAACCCGCTTATCTTGTCGCTGCATATTGGACATGGGCTGTGAAATAAGGTTTCCATTTAGATATCTAATTGTTAAGTTATTAGACTTTTTTGTATAATAATTCGGTTGCATTCATCTCCAATTAATAAAAAACTTGAGAGGTGTCAAGGGACACCCGGATGGAACGAAGTTCCTTTATTATTTTTTATTATTTATTATGTACAAAAAATCAATAATTTTGGGAAACAAAAATATATCGCCCCCGGGCGGGCTCGAAGGTATCGTTATGTTTTTGGGTTTTATATAGTAAACTATACTTTCGTTTATTTATGTTTATTTTTGTCAGCGATAGATGTCGCTGGCATGTTTTTGAACGAGGTATCGTTATGTTTTTGGGTTTTATATAGTAAACTATACTTTCGTTTATTTTTTATGTTTATTTTTGTCAGCGATAGATGTCGCTAGCATGTTTTAGAACGAGGTATCGTTATGTTTTTGGGTTTTATATAGTAAACTGTACTTTCGTTTATTTTTTATGTTTATTTTTGTCAGCGATAGATGTCGCTAGCATGTTTTAGAACGAGGTATCGTTATGTTTTTGGGTTTTATATAGTAAACTATAATTTCGTTAATAAAATGCTTACAATTGGTCGTTACAACTTTTCTGCTTAATTTTTCGTATGAATTTTTTCCGTCTAGCCCCCTTTCGTAACGCGCGATAAGGAACTTCGTTCCAATAATTATGCACAGACTGTATTTGAGTCTGTATATTATTATTTATTGATTGGAGATAAATGCAACATTTGCCTTCCAAAACATAATTAGTGGGGTAGAAAGCGTTAACTAAAACTCTTTGAGACTTTGACATCAGAAGGCGTTATACAATACAATTCAGAAACGGCATACCTACTAACATTTAACCCTAAATTTGTAATATATGGTGAAGTATCATAATGTGAAGCCAGAATTGCGATGAAGTGGTGTCAATTAAAACAAAATGTTCTCAAAAAAAAGACAATAGTGATTTTCAATAAGCATTCCTGTTTTAAAATTCTGACTTGACATCATGATTAGAATTACTAGTTCAAAGGTTACTATACCGTTTCAGAATCGCCCTGAATATAATAGGAGGCAACCTCAGAGGCTAACATACCAGCATACTACATTGGAAATTTTGTCTATTTTCACACGTTTTGGTTGGGTATCAATTTAGGCCCTAAAAAGCCGAATCCGCATATTTCTGACCTAAATTTAGCTCTAAGCCTGTTATAGACTACTCGAAGAGTTCTCCAAGCCTTGGTCCTATCTATGATAGTTACCTGTTAATAAGCTGCTGTCTACTGATCCCCTGGTGGTGATGGAGTCTGTCCTCAGCGGGTTCGGGCTCGTCGTCGTGCGGGGACGCCTCGTACACCGTCGCGGCGGCCGCCTCGCGGTATAGAACGTGCGGGTGTCGACTCTGGAGACCAAGATGACGTTGCATAAAATGATCGCTGATAGCGGATGATTCGAATTCTGTGACTTTGGACGGGCAATTGAAGGGTGATATGATTTTTTATGCCTATACAGGTATTTCAAAAGGGTATTACTAACCTTTAAACCTGCACTTCTTTAGGGTGTTTTTAATCATAAAGTGTGTTGTGCAGTCGGAGTGTCGAAGACAATTTAAAAAAATCAATGGAACTTCCAACAAAAAAAAACAATTATTTTTGTTGGGAGCTATTTATTTTTGCTTGAGTTAAGTAAACACATTCTGAATTCAGATTACAAAAAAAATACAACTGAATTGAGAACCTCCTCCTGTTTGAAGTCGGTTAGTGATTAGAATGCGGTCCAGAAGCGCAGGTTCAAGCCTTAGTATAGGTACCCCTTTGATTCAACCGGTAACATACACCTACTTAAGACTACATTTCAACAACTCTTTTTGTCATAGCATTCGCTATCTGCTTTGTTTTGGGGTCTCGCTCTCGTGTCGTTGCGCTCTTACCTGAACCGGCGAATGTGTGGGTGAGAACTCCGAACTGTAGGAGTAACAAGAGGAATGCGATGCGTCGCTGTTGTTGCGCGAGAGGGATGGCGTGTAGTGCCTTGACGCGCGAGGACTCGCTGATGGACTGCTGTATACACTGTAACAATGTATTGCTCAAAAATGTAAAAGATCTTTTAAAAAAAAAGAGCATCCATGGAGTTTTTTGCCCGTTCTTCTCCATAGGAACGACATTCCGAACGGGTGGTAAAGTAGTAGCATAGTATTTTGTAACTTTCGACGATTCGTAAGTACTGTTCTTAATAGTCGACGTGAATAAAAAATATTCTGATTCTGATTCACTGTCAATGATCATCAGTAAAATGACTAAATAACCATTTAAATATGTGACCACAGCGCGCCGGAGTCATCAACATAATCATTAGCTCTGTAATGATCCACTCCAATACTGGTCTCCTCGAAATGGAATGGGCTTTAGGCCATATTCCATTACGCCGTGGGTCAGTGTGGTTTAGCGCACTTAACAACTCTTTAGAGAACCTTATTTGCGCAGGATTCCTCCTGATGTTTTTCCTCACCATTTAGCAAGTGAAAATCACGGTCAACAATTAGATTCGAATATGTGATCCAGAACTCGCAACGGTCCGAGCCGAGGTTTGGCCCTGCGACCCGTACTTTCAAGGCGAAAGTCCTACCAACTTCGGCTGAGATAGGTAATGGTGGATTATTGATAAAAGTATAACTTTAAAAAGCACTGTAGATATCACTCCATGGGTAAAATTTTCCTTTTTTTTTTAAACGAATGCGCCAGCAGGTGTTTTGGTTTTGTCCTTTGTGGGAATATATAGCATATGAAATGCAGTAAACAATTCTTAGTCCCAGGCGTATCATGGACAGAAAATAGAAAAAAAAAACATGCAGACTACCTATTCAAGCGTTTCTATGTTAGTATCGATTATGTTTTACTGGTGGTAGGCTTCGGCCGTGGTTAGTCACCACCCACTGAACAAAGCCATGTCGCCAAGCGGCCTAGCCGTGTTCCGGCATGATGTTCGGTGTTGCCATTCATGGATGGCGGGTCAGATCAGTTGCGCTGCATGTGCCTAGTGAATGTAGCGTCTCGATCTACTGCCGCCTTCCTACCTAAGCAAGTATGCTCCATCGTAGATCACATCGTCACTTACCATCAGGTGAGATCGAGATCAAATACTTGCCTATAATGTAATAAAAAAAAATCGATTATTTCATAATCGATCTTTTTTCGGACCTCATCGCCTAGAATAGGAATTAAATAAAATTCCGAGATGATGTCTTCCTCCTTTAATTAGATACATACCTGTGTGTATACATGGAATGTACGGCCGAGTCGGTGCTGGCGCTGGACTGGACGCGCGGCAGCCTGCCCAGCAGTGGGGAACCGTGGAGGGCGCCCATCAACTTGTCCATGCCCACTGACTGCTCACATTTCAAATCTATTCCAAGCAAAAAAAAATGTCAAGGATATCCTTATTAAGGGAATGAGGCTCGGAAATTACTGCCTTAATGGTCATTTTCGCATCGGGGAGCAGAAATGGGCAGAAACGGACGCGGGGGGGGCAATGAGTTCACCTCCCCCCCTTCAACACGTGTTTAGCCTCTAAACGAGGCATCCTTAGGACGCCAATCAATTCTATTAACTAAGGCTTCAAAGGCAGCGATAACTCTCCGTCAGTATTGATATTGCTAATAAGTACTCACCGGGCAAGTGCGTCTCCTTCTTGATGGTGAGGTTCTGCACCTCCCCCAGCGCGGCGTGCGGCGGCGGCTCCAGCGCCAGGGACTTGGCACTGCTGCTGGGGGACGGCGGCCGCCGCGCCAGCGACAGCGACGCGTTCTCCGTTAACACCGATATCTGGATTGAGGACCATAGAAAGAAATATCTTTGAAATAACAGGAGATATAATAAGAGCAATGATAGTCAAGTTGGTAGAACGCTTGCCTTGGCAAAGAGGATCGCAGGTTCTCTGGGATTTCTGGATTTCATGTGCGAATCTCATTTTTCAATTTTGCTTTTTTGTTGCATAATATGACTAGTTTCTTACCGCGGCTCCACCCGCAGTATCTCGAGGAATAATATCTATAAATATTTTATAGAATAGGACCAGTATTTCTAAAGATTATACCAACCCAACAGGGACGGTACACTGAATCGGCTAATTATTACTCACCCTATTCATACTGAGACTTCTCTGGTGCAACTGCAGTGGCGTGTTGTACTTGAGGTCCAGGACACGCTGGTCGTCCGCACTATGGAAGACCTCACTCTTGAGGGGTTCCGTCTTGATGGTCACGTTGCGCAGCGTGTCGATGGAGTCCCGGGAGGACTGGAGGTCCAGGGAACTACTGTTCTCGTCTGGGAGATGGAGAAATGGTTATGAATCTTAGGATTTATAAATTAACCCCTGAATAAACTTTAAGGCATGTATGTGCTCTTTCCTTCTCAAGACGCTTACCGGGTATTTTGCCAGTGTCAAGTAATTAATAGCAATATTAAATTCTTCTTCTTCTTTCTTTACGAAATGAGATGCGATGAAATAAAATGGATATGAATATGGCCTCACCCGCAACTTAGCGGGTATTTTGCCAGTGTCAAGTAATTAATAGCAATATTAAATTCAATAAATACACATTATAAATAAAATAATGGATGTGACATGATGATATGAAAATGGCGTCCTCCAATATTAAATTAAATAAATACACATTACAAATAAAATAATGGATGTGACATGATGAAAAAAAAAATCTTTGGTGGTATTGCTATATGAATGAAACTTGACAGTTTTTAAGCTTATTTAAAAAAAATAGTAATTTTAAACATGGCAATCGGAATTTCACTATGATTACAATATACTGAACTAATTAATTAATACAACTATATACTGAAACAAATTTATGTTTCAGAAACAAAATGTATTTAATTCATGTCAAAGTCACGACAAAGTCAAAACATTTATTTCGTATTATGGGCAAAGATAATGCGGCACAAATCAACAGCCAAATGGGTACGCGACCTCAACTGAGAATCATACCACCGTTCAGAATGTTATTCCTATGGAGAAGAAGTGGCAAGAAACTCCATAGTTAATCTCTATGTAGTACGTTTTGTTTTGTCCATACCATTGTTGGCGCTGGTGTCTATCACCATATCCGAGTCGGACAGCTCCCCGTCCCAGGACATGGGCCTCTCGCGCTCATTACTTCCATCGCAATGAGCACCGGTGGATGACCGCTTCTTCTTATTGCGCATATTAACCTGAAATAACAGACAGTCACAATAATATCGCCACACGAACACACCAACAGGGCGCCAAGTCTGCTAACACAATCGATTCATAATCGAACAGTAACGGCATGGTAACTGACCCTTTTGACAGATATCCCATACAATATCTGTCAAAAGTGACAGTTACTATGCCGTTACTGTTCGATTATGAAGCGATTGTGTTAGTAGACTTGGGGCCCAGTAAGGTCCGAAACGACGCAACGCTTGTATTATGGGTACTATACTATGATATTAAACACCCAAAAGTACAGTACTCGGGTTCAAACATTCGTGATCATCATACAATTTTTGCGCCCTTCCGGGATCGGTAATCGCTACAGAATGCAGGGTCACTACCGAATCTGCTAATCGGGTAACCTGATAAAAGTAACTGAAGGTATGCTTTCATAGTTTTTACGTTCGGGGCTTCGTGTTCGTCAAATAAATGGTCGAACCTAAACAGAGGAGGTTGGCCTATAAGATTCTTGGACTCTTAATAGCCTGCAATGGACCCCTGTAGACTCATGAAAATCGTCTGGATACATATTATGTAGCTTATAAGTAACAGAGTTCTCAAGAACCTTGTGGGCCCTTATTAACTCTTACCCTAATAGCTCCATGATAAGGAATTACCTCGTACTGATGTTGCGTGAAGTCGATCTTGGAGATCTCAGCATCAGTGGAGTCTTCATCATGAGGCACTGAAGACACACTGATACGCACCCCGCTTGAACTATACAAGAACTGACCTAAAAACAAGAGATATAAAGATTACTATTGTTCTTCCAAGCATTTTGTCCATTTGGAACGTTGGCGATTACAGTTGTTATTCTGACAGCTATGATCACAGATATATGAGAGGAGATATGTTATGAAAGCGGTGGGCTTGCGCTCACATTTAGCCAAAATTAGGCTAACATAGAGTTTTCGCCGTCAGTCGACTGCAACTGCACGTGTCGGTATCGGAGCTCTAACTTTTTTTTTAAATGCCGTGTTATTCCGTGGTTGTGTGCAAAAATACTAGCAGCAAAGTGAACTACGCGAAAGATGGAATCTCATTTCACCAGCCAGTATTCAGTATTTTATTTATTCGTCTTTAAAATCATTAAAAACAACAAGTCAAAAAATATTTAATGCCTTTATTATGTTATTTTAGTTTTCATGTAGCACAACGACTTTTTTATTTTTGTACAAAATACATGGCTCTTTAAGTACCACCTATGTTCGCTACTGAGTGAATGTACGAGGCAATGGATAGATCGTCTAACGATACTTTGAATAAACTGGTGCGTCGCGTGGTACGGCCGCTGTATGCGGCGACGACGCAGCACGCACCGAATTATATTGGCACGCGTGTGTGTGAGACTTCGTATTGGTTGGTTTTATGTAATTGCATGTGTTTTGTGGCGAGTGGTGGGGAACAAAACGGAGACAGCGAGTTCCCATACATTTTGAACCGCACGGCATTTCTCTCGTGATCTGTGGCTATGATAGAAATCAAAAATATCTTCTACTGGACCTATATTGTTAATCGCATCCACAGACGTGTCTCTTGGTCGTCTTTAGAATGGGTGAACCTAAAGAGACCTCCTGCTTGCTTCGGAGGGCATATTAAGCTGCCTCATCAGTTGTTCCTTGCAGTCAGAATCCTGAATAATTCTGAAAAATACTCTTGCTCTTTGCAACCAAAGGGTAAGACTATTTTTCAGATAGCGATCGCTCTGAGTATGTATCGGTAAAGAAAGAAATCAATCAAGGAGCCGGGCTTAATATAAAAAAGAAAAGGGCTAGGAAGAAGTCGAAGATCCATCAGCATCCTGCAATGCATGTGATAATGTAATCATTCAGACTTTAGGTAGGTTTGTGAGACAACACATATGTACAAAGTCTGCCCCAAAAGCCGTCGGCCTAGCGAACTATAGACTCAGAACTGCGTGAAACATAGAAATTGGGAAGGCATACCATGGTGCGCTCATAGACCACATAATCAGGACTACCTGAAGCATAGAAATCGGAAAGGCATATGCTTAGCGCGCTCAAAACCACATCATCAGCACTTCCAGAAGCATAGAAATCTGGAAGGCATACGCTTGGTAAGCCCACAATAATTAGGGTGCCTATATCGAGGGATAAATGGACCTTGGCTAGTACAGTTTAAGACAGGAAAATACATATATCGATAAAGTGTGGTCTGCAGCGACATTTATTACCCAAAATATTTATACATAAACAAGGCTGCGATCCCCCATACAAGTTCAATGGCCCCATGTTATCACAGCTTTTTATTATCATTTTATTGCGTGATGTGAATAATAATATACCTACATGAACCGTGGTTGTATATCTGTTTACTCGCAGTAAACCTTCAGTTGTTTAAATTTTGAAACCATTTTCTTTATTTAACAATTGTAGATATTAATGAACTTTTGGTTCAGCGGTCAAAAACCTATCAAGTGCATATTTGTCGGCTCTGTCAGAAGATATTGCACAGTTTTTGAAGCGATCAGCACGAGCGAACCGCGCGCTCGCTCGCTTCATCTTGTGAAACGCTCTAACAGTTTCTGGCACGTGTAATAATTTGTATGAGATAAACGCATTTTTATCTCAAACTTTGTGCTACTTTACGATTTAAGTTCACGCTAAATTTATATTTGTTTTGCTTACAAATAAGTGAATAACTGTACTGTCTGCTAAACTAGCCTTTATCTACGAATCTATTCGCGTGAGTGGAAGGAACCATGCTTTATATTTCTTCTTCGAGTCACTTTTAAGCGTGACAATTTTTATCGATAAAATAAGCAACCCCAAAATTTCGTTGGCCGGGACATCTGTGTTATGGTTTACCGTACAATGGACTAGGGTTGTCTCAACTACCTAACTAAGTATTTGTTTGGTACATTATAGAGTCGATATGGCACTCACCATTGCTGGTTTCTGCTCCCGACATACTGATGGTTGTGACTGACACGTGTCCTCCCTCCACCTTAACAGCGTCTCCTTCACTTGTCATCGCGGTACTCATCACCGCTACCGCACCATCACCACGCCAAACTATCGATAAACTCCGCTGATTGGCGTCACTTCACTACACTAAAAAGCACCGCACCATGTGTCTATGATAAATTCATATAAAAATAGATTTCAAAATCGTTCGAAAATTTTTAAATCTATTATGACGTTCGCATAATGTTTTTGTAGAAAAATATTTAGTTGATCATCTTGCATCACCGCTCATTGTTAAGGCATCTCTTTGATTCAGTCTTAAAATAGCAGCGTTCGTTTTACATGTCCTCTTATCTGGACGTTCGCTCGATGACCAGGATGTTTGCTTTTGCGCATAATATGGAGTTGGATTACGGCCAGATGATAAACCCAGCATCTTGGGTAACCTGAAAAATTAAATAAAGAACGAATTATAAACCAGAAGTTTTATCTTAGTATGTTACTGTTTTAACTTTTATTTTCATACCAACACAAAAGCTGCGAATTTGCAATAATCAAACATTCAAATAAGAAAAATCCAATAAAAAAAAATTGAGGCCACTCTATTCCACTCCTCACAATTCGAATTTGGAATAAAGTGTCAGACGGACGTTTCGAAACAGTGTGTTTGCGGTTTGTGTACACGCACGGGACGTAGACGCGTCGCACGGCCTTGCGAGTGCAGCCAGTGCTGCGCGATATCCGCCACGATATTATTATCGATACAGCCCGCGACCCCTAGTGTCATTGGCATTATGTTTACGCGGGCGAGGCACGGTCGCGATAACAACGAAATGCGTCAGAACTGCTTATTGAATGGATTGCCGTTTTAGAATGCGAGAATTAGTTAACGTTTTTAACATGAAAAATTGAACTATAGTGCTATAATTAATACACTGTGCAATGCTTTCCGGTTCAACCACATTATAGAAACCCATTTAACTTTTAATCTACATTAGCATTATAAATTTTATATTTGTTTCCCATTGCATAAAAGGTAAAACGTAAGTTTATCGATAAAACCAGTCACTAGTATAATTCAAAGAAGGGAGCGGGGGAGGGGGACGTGCGGCCTTCACGGAGCCGGTTGTAGCGACTGGCCGACCGCGAGCATTTCGCCTTTCGCGCAGGACCAGTCCGCGCCGCTCCCAATACCGAGCACATTCGATAACGTGTAAGATGAGTAGGTATATTATGCACAAATACGAGCAATTAAACGAAAAACTTATTGCGAACACTGCATACATGACTCATGGTTTACAGTTAAAATGAAATGTGAGTCGATACGACACCAAGCAAACCGCCAATCAGGATCATAAATCATTCGGGGAATGTCGAAAACTCATAACGTTTGTTCGAAATTTAAACATGTTTGAGAGTGATACATACCCTCACTACCGTCTGACGGACCAATTAATGGTCAATAAAGTTGCCCCCAGGCATTAGGTACTTGGTTATCGCTATCAGACAACACTGCAGTAGCCTTGGCAACGCATTTAACTGCCAATTTCACAATATAAGCTGTTAGAGACACGCTTATATTGCACCGTTAACTTTACCATACTTTACATGACTGTTGGGACTTAGGAAACAGTTGTAGTCGCATACGTTTTAGTATTATTTTAACTAGTAGGAAACATATTTGCCATATTGTATGACTAAATACAAAACAAAGAAATTAACCGAATACTGCCAAAAATCATCTCTATCTTATTCTCCAGCGATAACGTCTCTCTATATTGTTCTATAATTAATTTCGGTTGTTGCGATTACAAGTCGTCTGTCTCTTTCTATTTGTATGTTTAACAACGCTACGGAGCGAGACGGAGATAAATTTGGTGTCCTAATAAAAGGAGTTCATCCACACGCAAGATGGCTGAAGATGGCGTCATCGTGGCCTAGACAAGGCCGAGCGGTCATTTGTACTATACGCCAGACGAACTGCTTTGTCTGAGTCTTATTTATGGATATCTTTTCAATGTGGCCAGTGTTGCCAGATTGGGTATTTTTTTCGCAATTCTGGGTAAAAATTTTGGCTCTGGAGAAAATTTGGAGAAAAAAAAAATACCATGGAGAATTTTGGGTAATTTTTAGTTTCAGTGGGATTACCTGTAGGATGACCACAACGCATGTTACGAACGCACGCGTTAAACCATCTCACTCAGTGGGGATACGTAACGTAAAAAAAAAAAAAAAAAAAAAAGGTCATTCCGCTGCTTCAGTTTGGAAATTAGAACAGTATTTCAAGGAAAAAATAAGAAAAAGGCAAAAAGCTAAGCCGATATTATTAACTTTTTGCCTTTGGGTAAAACTCAAGCAAATTGTATCATTTTGGAGAAAAATAATTTCAAATTTGGGTATAAATAGAAAATCACATCTGGCAACACTGAATGTGGCTGACATTAATGTGGCCGAGTAAATATTTCGTTCTCCATCTTACCGGAAACCTTTTCAAAGCGAATTTGCGTTTAATGTATTGTCATAAATTATTCTATTCATTGCATCTAAATTGATCAGTCTAAAAAGTGTGGATTCCCTAATAATCTAAAGCAGGATTTTCCTCTCACCGACCGGTTTGCAGTGTTCGGTAACTGTACAGTTTACATAGAATACCTTTCGTAACGTTTGCATGACTAACGAAAGATATCATGCACCAAGCAGAGATAATGGTAATACCTACTTTGACAGACATTTTCGAGCATTTATCGCAGTCGTATAAGCTAACATCAGTTGCTCAACCGAGCCATTTTGCGGTTTTTGAAATACTTAAGTAAAGAGGAAAAACGTATTGCGTCGCCTCGGTACTCGGAATGGTATTTATAGGCTCGGCGAAGTGATGTCCTTGCTTTGTTGTTAGCTATCGATAAGCGCACTGCGTGAGACGAGGCGTCGACCGATAATTATCTTAAGGTCACAGCACTATCTGTGACGTAGAGTGCCATGCATTGCGATAGTGATGGACCTTACATACGACAGGTGTACGTTTCAACAATAACGACATTCTTACGCAATCCGCAAATGATAAATTGGATAGAAATTTCGGCACGAATTTTAATTTTAAATTTATATATTTTTGACGCTAATTTATGTTGATCTTATTAAGCAAAGAATAACAGACAAAAGGCCGTCGGAAAAGAAAACGTGAATATCAAACGTGAAGATCAAAAGAAAACGTGAATAGCAAACGCATGGCTAAGCAATTACCTACTAGGATGACGTCCGAAGTACCGTTGAGGAAAATTCGAAGCGTTCGTTTACTATATCCTTGACCCCGATGAATGGAGAGGTCGTGTATCCCCTAGAGTACGACGCACCCTGTCACCCACGCCGCAACTTAAAATAGACGAGGTTAATACTCTCTAGCACTTAGCACGCTCCTATTTACTTGGAACAAAGAACAACCACCTGGTTTTTGAGACTTACAACATAATGAGTCAATGTAAAGATGTTTATTGGCGACACGAGACATGACTATGACGTGTTAAAACAATTTAATGATTAAAATTCAAGAATAAATTAATAGTATTCACGTAAAATGATTGTTAACAGTAAAAGGAACACATTGCAACTATTGAAAACACGTGCAACATTGTGAGATCGTGTGAGTCAAGAAAACGATTCGGTGAAATTATAAATTGTCAAACTGAGATTCGATATTTTATAATCAATCTATTTCCGCGCTGTTACTAAGCTGGGTGAATTATGATTTCAAGTCTGAAAAGCGTTTGTATAGCCTTAGTCATAGAAGAAAGTAAGAGGTGAATGGCTTGGGACCTGACGGTTGTCTGGCCAATGCTCGTACGTTCGTACACCCCTAAAGCTGGTACCATGCCAACAGGTGGTTATTCTTCGTAGCTAATAGATATTATGTTTGTTTTTGGCATCACTGAGAGTTTTACATGTAATCGCAATTAATTAGCAGTGTATAGAATATTAATTTGGTGACTTATTTCAGATCCAAACATATATAATGTGTCGTTTATGAATGCACAGATAATTAATTTAAGGAATATCACTAACGATATTGGTATCTCGTTTTGCCACTCAATCTTTGGTCAATTAAATAAATTTTATTTTAGGACTAAAATCGACAACAAGGCGGCAGCCTGATGAATGGGATTTTTGTCAAATGACGAGACTGTGTCATCAAAGCAATAAAGTCTCTATCAAGATTGATGTGGTAAGAGAAATAAACGAGGTACGTATTCATTATGCAACAATCAGTCAATTACCGTAAATGGTGAATATTTAACAATGAGTAGTTACTAATAGGGGCGATTTGCGACTATTCAAAATCGACTTCCTCAATGCTGAGTCAAAGTTATGTAACTACCGATAAAGAATCGATTTCTGTGGAAAAAGAAATAAATTCATTCATCGATAATAGGTTACGTCAATTACTATATGAGTTTATACACTAGTTAGGTATTTATACCTAAATTTTAAGTCTGCATAAAAATATTTTAAGTTTCAACGTCATACGCCAGCTGTCCAAACGAAATAAGCAAATAGCGAGTTATTGGTTAAGCTATAACACATTTGGGAAGGTTATTTTAGTTGGCCAAATTGATTAAAAAAGTTATAGGTAGTCTCTTGTTAAAATAAAATTAATAGACGATCTATCGACCAAATTTCCTTCGGTGTCGCAACACTATTAAACAAAGGTGTAAATAGTGAACTCTTTTTAATGTTAAAAATTGTCACTCTACTTTCTCTATCTAAGATCATGGTCTCTATACCTTTTCAAGTCTTTATACAGCCAATTTCACGGACTATTCTAGGATTATAACCTATAATGTCACAGTCAACTTTTTAGCGGGAGTTGAACCGGGAGTTGTCAATTTTATTTTATTTTCCAAAAAATGTGTGTCTTTGATATTTAATGTGTGATATTAATGCGACATTAACCACTGTGTGTTCATAAACGTGCACGACCGAAGGAAATTAAAATAAAATAGTATAACTTGACTTTTCAAGTTCTCCGAAGATGTCCGGTGAATTTTCAGTAAAGTATCCCATAGATTAACTGACAGGGAGTAGGGGATTCATTTCAACATCGACATGATCATTATTATCAGGAGTAGTTACTTATAATTTAAAACGACGTTGAAGATGTTTTACGCTGTCAAAAAATGCACTATTTTGTAGCCGATTGAAAACTAAAAAAAATACAATCGAATTGAGAACCTCTTCTATTTTTGAAGTCGGCTAAAAAGAAGAAAAATGTCACTATCTTCATTCGATCAAATATCGCATACGATACATAAGGAAATATGTCGTCACGTGGACTTGGTATACCAGTTTCTACGTATCTGAATGATCTAGTAGGTAATGAATACGTAACTCGTATTATCCAGTAAATATAACAATAAACTCCATAAAGTGCGGAATTAATGTAATCATTAGATCTAATGTTTGAATAGCTCAGACAAGTTACCGTATAATGAACCGGCCGTACCATAAACAACGGCCCATAGACAGCTTATCTATTGTCTCTGGTTAGCTAATGAAGCAATGGCAGTAACAACTTGCCACAGCATTATTTATTTGATTGTTGTTAACACCAGTTCAACAAAAGAGATTATAATAATATAGTATCTTGAATGTACTCTGTCATTCCTATTCATAAAGATATCTATGAATTACTATTTTAAACTGACCAACGATCTGTCAGCACTAAAACGCGGCGCACGCAACGAAATTGAGAATTCTTTTGTATTATTTCCTACGCTAAATGGAGATCGGAAGATTACTCAAGGCACGTTGACGGCAGGTAAACCAGGGATACTTTGGATCACAATTGACTGATAATTGAATTTGAATAGCATCGTAATTGTTGCTAAAGACAATTTTCTTAAATCTTGTTCTTCGTGTCTTGCGCAACCGTGACGTCGTCGCTTAGGTATATCCTGTGTATAGCTGTAATATGGCTTTTGCGGCAGACCTGTGTACGCGGTTTGACGGCCGAATGGGTGACAACTCTCATGCTAGTGATACTGAAAGAAGATGAACTAAGCACCTTGCAGTCGTCGTACACCTATGTGTACGGCCACGCGCCATATATTATTCATATGCGAGAAGCAGATGAAATCCATCAGACGCATGCTGATGACATCATCAATAATACACTTCGAAAGTGGACCATTAAAAGGGCTGAATGGAGAGCAAGGACGAAACCCTTTTCCTACACAGTAAACAGATATTTTAGATATTGATTTCTTATATTTACGCGAATACTACACATTGAAATAAAACTAATCTTACATATTTTTTACGTTCATTTTCATTTTTCATCATTTTTTACGTTCCCAAATCCAAAACCAAGCGCACCATTGCAAGACCTCAAGACACTGTGAGCACTTTCTGCGTAGATCGGACCGCAAGCACCAACTAAAAATGAGGGTACCCCGGTTCAAACTTACGACACTAGGACGTCAACCACCTCAGTCCTCCCGTGACCATGGTTGCTGCAAAGCAGCAGAAACGTCGGGAACGTAAAAAACGTATAATAAACGCGATAAAATCCGTAAGATTAGTTTTATTTCAAGATATGTTAGACTAAAGAATTTACGAGCGACAATGGTTAAGTAATGCGACAGTATTGTCGGCATGGCGCGGCTGCGCGGGCGCCGGTAAGCGTGATTGTACATACCGACCGACAGAGTTATTGTCGGTGGTTACAAAGACTTGTGACTGTTTGTTATATTCTTTATAGTTAAATGTTTAGTTGGTTTGGAACCATAACAAATAAGTATCATATATGGGCTTTAAGTTTTTCATTTTATTTCCTTATTATTTTAAGTTTGAACTAAAGCAATACTCTACCAGCACCTATTATTTAAGTGTAGGAAAATTATCGACATGACTACCACTAATTGGGTGCGCAGCATTAGAGTTCTATTCGCGCGTAAACTTTACTAAATTTCGAACGTCTATTGCGCATTGTCACATCTCATCCTTATTATAAATGTTATAATCGAAGTGCTTTAGAAGCAAACTCTGTGAATTAATTTGACTAATGTTTGGTTGGACGCTGATAAGCCGATGATGCTTGTCAATCGTTCCTGCTTTTTTTAATTTACCTTTTTTAACTATTGCTTTTTTTATTTTTTAAGTCTACTTATTGTATTTTTTTTTTGTTCAGTACAACTTGTTTATGTTTTTATTTTATTCTTCTTCTATGATTCTTTGAAGAAATTTAGCGGATAAATAAGCACGTAAGCGCAGGTAGCAATCTTATATCTGGATATGCCGTATGATTCAAATTTCATCTTTGCTCGAGACAGTCACCCAATAAGGCCAAGGTTCACCCGTCTACGTGTGTCGTATGCAAATATACAACGCGTATAGAGAATTCGACGCGGCCTCGACATTCTACTGCCGATATTTAATATATCAATCATAAAATTGCAACGTCATTTTGTGTTCTGTGGCAGTGATTGTCAAAGTTGGATTTGGTCCACCGGGTGGACCACAGGGTGGACTCCACCCTGTTACGCTAATGCTCGGTTTACACGAGAACAATACTCAAGGACGACTATTAGGCAAGTTATTATCATAAGTCCGTTCAGAATTATTTTTTTTGTTTATATACGTTCGGAAGCTATGAGTAACTATCGTATTTTTTATAGTTTTATGGGTTTGATTAGTCATTCTGAAAATATTGTTCAAATTAGGTGCCTATGTTTAGCAGATATTACTCATACAGGTAAAGTAGAGATTAAAATTATTTGCAAACCGCCGTATAGTTATTTCATACTTGAGAACTACTTTTGTATCAATAGACTTATTTCAAATTGCATTTGCATTGAAATTAAGCCAGCTGGGCTAACACGACAGGTGTTAGGCCCCGGTTTATGAGTCAACACCAAATTTAAGTAGATTGTCCAAACGAGACGTAGTGCGTGACGCATTGTTTTTTTACCCGACTGCGTGACTCAAAAGAGGGTAATGTGTTTAGCCGCCTATGTATGTATGTATGTTTATTCCTTTGTAGTGTTCTAGAGACCAAACGCGTGGGCCGATTTTGATGATTCTTACGTCAATCGATTTGTCTCAATCATGCGTGTGTCAATGTCAAAATGTCAATCAAAATTCTAGGGCGACAACCAAACGCCATATTGTGGGAAACGAAAAAAATAAAGTCGATGAACTATGTTAAGTCGGGTGTCATTGAATAGGTATTTGAAAATCATCTTTGGGTTTCATCATTTGGTTTAAAGTTGGTTAGCAACCATTCAAACTAAAATTTTCAAAACTTAAAACAATACTAAAGATCTTATATAATCTCATAAACTTGTCTTATTAAAGTGAAAAACAATAGCTAAAAGGTATATAAAAAAAATAAAATAAAAAAAAACAAAACCAGAATGCGTAAAAAAAATTACTTTCAATAAAACACTGAAAAAACAAGTCCAGTAACGTTTATATATACATAACTTGCGACTTAGTCAGGACCCGTAGTCTGAGGCCCATTAATAATAGACCCGCTCAAATCTTCCTGACTAAGTCGCAAGTTATTTTTTATTCCTTTTCTTTTACCGACAATGTTGCTACGCGAGCAGCCTTTTACCCTAGTATTCTGATTAATTTAAAAATAGTCTATCGTTCAAAACTATAGCAAATTTTTCCAATTCGATGTTTATAAATTGTTATATTATAATTCGGTAAAAAGTTTAATTGCTTAGTGTTTTTTTTAATGAAATAGCCGCTTTGCTTCCGATGCCCTTGTTGGCAGACAATAATTTATTCTCGACTCGGGACGATACAAAATTGTCGGATATATGTATAAGAATATTTTTTTATGAAATTGCAAGCAAAATCCTAATAATGATATGCAAATTTAAAACGTTTAAATGTCACTGCTATGTCTCCGACTACCACCGTTTCGTGATTACATTAAGATAAACACTGGGTCAAAATATTGATTTAATTAATCTTATGCATGAATCGCGTTGACAGTAGGTAACCTTGTCGGTAAAGCTACGTTAATTATAAATAGCAGAGAATGGAAATTCCTAGCATAGTTCCTTATTCCGTTACTTTGTCCGGCAATTTAAAAATAAATTGTTGTCTATGCCACATTTTTTTTTTAAATGGCCTATGCCATTCAGCGTTATTTTTGCACGGAACTAGAGGGGTTTCTATGCTTTGAATACTATTTTAGGTGTGGGTTTTTTGTCATACTATCCATTCATAAATCAATCTAGCAATAATGTGTCAAACAATTCAAATTTATATTTAGAAACTTTCAAATTCTTCGATGGAAAATAACTATATGATAAATAAAATAAATGGGTAAGGATTTAAAAACAAAACTACTGACTTTACATAGATTAGATATTCCATGATCTTATATCCTAATTTTACTATCAATTTGTTAATCTCGGGGTGGTAAGACTGACCAAAAATACTAAAAACTTCCTATATTATTTGTAGGACATCAGGGCCACAAGTCTGCTAGCACAATCCATTCATAATCGAACATCAACCGCATAGTAACTGTCACTTTGACAGATATCCCATACACTATCTGTCAAATGTGGCAGTTACTATACGGTTGATGTTCGATTATTAATTGATTGTGTTAGCAGACTTGGGCACGATTCAGGGTCTTCGTGCACAAGACTGTAACTGACTTTTCAATTATTTATTTTGCCCTTTCGGGAATCGGTCTTTGAGCCCTCGGCACAGAAAGTGGGGTGACCAATTGAGTTAATCGTATCTTCAACGTATTAAAAAAATACACGTCACAACACCCATTACTTGAAGTCGCATTTTAACCAGGTGTGCCTCGTACTGTCAAACATGCCTCTCAATATATCCTTCAATTGTCATACACACAAATGTATGATTGACGTGTCTTCATAGATACAGTAATGTATGCTCGCAAAAAGCTTAACGGCAGGACACTAAACAGTCGATAAGATCATAAAGCTGATGTTATCTTAACAAGGAAAGACAATGTATAAAAATAGAGCAATAATTTGTTTTATTATTTGCCCGTTGGCAATACCGAAGTAGCTTTATGTAAAAAAGCGAACCGGGATTTCGTCTTATAGCGTAGTACGTTTAATATAAACTATGGTATTTTTCCACGCCTTGTACCTTTCAATTTATGGATTCCATTTTACAAATATCCATAACTGATTTGATAGAATAAAAGAAGAGCGTCCATTACGGGCTAGAACTTTACATACTTACTTCTAAGGAGTCGTGTCATGGATGTTTAATATCTATATATGTAATATATACTGGGTTCGCTCGCAGTCCATGGTACGGTACCCATAATACAATCGTTGCTTAGTGTGGGGCCGTATAGTTGGTGCAGTGTGCGTCTGGCGATATTTATTACTTATTCATTTATTATCCAGGTTTTCACAAACTTTTTGGAGTTTAAATATACACCTATAACAGATGTCTGAATAAAACTGTTTTTCCACATATTATGCAAATGGTCATGTCTATCGTTAAGCTAACGCCGCCAGGACAACACATCACCAAATCCACATTTCTTGCAAAACCTCAGGCGAGTGTTTTGCAACGCGGAATCAACACATCGAGGGCACGCAGGACCGGTACCCACCCAGCACTGGGAGGGGGGCAAAAGGTTCGAGAGGGGCGTGGTAAATAGGTCGCCGCAGCTGCATTCCGCGACAGTTGACATTCTCAGAGAAGCTAAGGAAGAAGTGACTTGTAAAATCTCAATTGAAAACCTTTTCAAAAATATCTTCATCCGAATATCAGGATCACAGAAATAACTACCCAAACCTCTTCTGTTTATCAGAACCTTCCGACTATACGGGTCTCGCGAACATCGACTTAAGTGCAATCATTGATATTGGAACTACCAAAGGAAGCCGTCAATCCTTTAAACGGTTCATGTTTGAAGAAACTTGATGCCAATTGCTTTCCAGGAAAAGATTATTTGTGTACTTCGATTCATTTGTAATGTCAACACTTTGATTTAAGTACTATTCAGTACATAAATTGAATTATTGAGATATTACAGAACCTTTGGTACCACCAAAAGCAATGATAGCCAAGTTGGTAGAACGCTTGCCTCGGTATGCCGGCTATGCCAAGGATCGCATGTTCAAACCCCGGCTCGCACCTCTGGGATTTCTGGATTTCATGTGCGAATCTCTTTATCAACCATGATTATCACTTGCTAAACGGTGAAGGAAAATATCGCGAGGAAACCTGTATGTCTGAGGGAACCCCTCGAAAGACGTGTGAAATCCGCCAACCCGGACTGGGCCAGCGTGGTGGACTATGGCCGAATCCCCTCACAATCTGGGTAGGCCCGTGCCCAACAGCAGGACATTAAAAGGGCTGGTATTATAATTATTATATTTGGTACCACCAAAAGGACATGCAAAAAATATTTAAGGAACTATCTTAAACGTCGCACTAATGAGATAAGACACCGACCATTCTCGTAACAAAGTTCAGCTGGTCCTGTTCCACCAGTTTACTTTCAGTTCACGAGCGGCTCTCGAAGAAGGCCAAATATACACTTGAGCACGTAAAAAATATCCTTCGCGGCAAATGTTATAACCGGTCGAACCGTCACTGCGGCAGTTTCCCAGTGCCGAAATTAAATAAGCTTAATTCGAGTATAAAAAAACACTCCGGAAATTGAGATGTTATACGATCATTGCTTAACCATCGATCCATTAAAGGAGATGTGTGTGTATATGTAAAGTGGTAAGGAATTAACACAATTCGGTTTTCATTGGATTTAAAACATAGAAGGAACAAGAGCATAAGTATCATATTTCTTTTAATGTAACAATTATACAATGTGCAAGCCGGCTGTCATCATAACCTTGGCCGCTCAAATTGCGATCCAATAATATTACACTTACATTATGTGACAACGCGATTTCATTCTGCTGATTTATTATGAATGAGTTTTAAAGAGTAATATAAAAAAACGGTGAGACCATGATGTGAGTAAAGCCTACCTAAGCCCAAGCATGGCGGCACAAACCAAGACCCGTTCCAGACGTAATCAGGGTTGCCGATCATGTAAATTTCAGAATCAGGAATAAAAAGTCACATAGCAGAATATTAAAGAATTGCAGAAGTCCTTGAAGGACATTTAGCTTACAAGCACCCAAAAAAATTGAATACCTTTGGGATATGCAATTTATTTTTCCAGTGAAGGATTTGAAAAGTTTTGTGAAAGTACGTACACTTAATACAGCCTATTTCTTTTTTCTCTGAAGTTTTTCTGAGTTACCCAACTCAGGTAGCAACCCTACAAGTAACCTCGCTGACTCACTTGGTAGGTAATGCGTTCTCAGAATCATTCTGTATCGAGGCGAGCGGTTGCGAAACCTGCGCGCAAGGATGTCTCATGATTTCGGCACGCGAACAAACTCCAGACGTGGGAAACGTGATTTCGAGAAAGCTCCAGAGCTCATTTTATATTCGTAGAGATTAAAAAATTATATAATATACCTACTTTCTTAAAGAAGCATTTTTATTATTAAGTACTACTACTACTAAAACTACGTATTAATAGTCATCGGTACCTACATCCTACGGTACGTACGACACGTTTAAATTTGGTCAAAAATACAACCATTATTTGCATATCCTGCATCTCACCAAGGACTTCAATAGACTTACAAATACGAGTACCTACTTTGTACAGTTTTTTATCCAGCACTAGCCAGTAATAAAATACTAGATGATATTGAATACTAGGTATAGGTACTTCATTTGGTAATTATCTTCAAAAGCATTATATAAAATGCAAAGCTATATGTTTTTTATATTTGTGTAACTAATCCAATAGTGAGTGAGTGACTCATTCGTTACGAATAAAGCTCAACCAATATCTGGAATGACGAATGAAGCTTTTGGCGCCACTTTTATTGTCTTCGACAGACTTTTTCTATATACGGACTTAATAATGTTCATGGCAATATAAGCTTGATATAGTATAATTATTATTGTGACAGAACTAAACACAAATATATGACTAATCAGTTTTATAATACTGTGATATAATAATTAGAGTTATTATTCTATGATTATTCAAATTTAAATACGTGGTTTTCGATTTTATTTTTCCTATACGATACTAAGAAGTATGGCTTCCATCGTTTTTTATCGATGATTTTGCTAGCTAATGCAAGAGTTAAATGGAGTCATAGACAATGTAAATCTTATTAAAAAATACCCAGATACCTTTATTTATTTTTTAAGATTATATTTAGCACAGTCGGTTAAGTAACACCCACACAATGACCTCAAAATTAATAAGTATACAAAGCTTGGGTAAACCGTAACGGCAACAAATATTCATTCAGAAAGGCTTTACATTTTATTTCAACAGTTGTAAGGTCTGGCCGTTCTCCACGAGCCGGTCGGCCATGCATCCTTTCCTTTTACTTGGTTGGTTGGTGTTTGGTCGCTGTCGCAACGTGGCGCATGTGCCCCGGGGTCAAGTGGCGCCGCCCGTCGACGGATGAAATTTGAAATAATATTACCTAAGCTACGTTCCAACTTCGAATCACCTGTTTGATAACTGTTTTTTTTGAAATTGGAAACATTTAAAATTGAAGTTTTTTTTTGTAATTTCAAAGGACTTTGAGAACGTTAAAGATATAATTAAAACGTGAAGTGAATGTAAAAAAAGTTATCGTTTCCACAATGATTTCAAACAAGACAATGGTTTCGCAGGTAGGTACGTACCTACCAGAGTAAGTATCGCATAACGATCTCGGAAGCATAATCTTGTATGTTCTCGCGAGTATCTGTGTCGCATGCGGGATCTGTGTCACAGCACTACCGCTAGGGTCATAGTGATGTGCTCTACTACGCACGCGTGGGACTCCAACGTAGTAGCTAGGTACCAAATACCTATTATATTTAAATAAAATGTATAAGTGGTTATATTTCCTAGGTGGCAGGCAGGTGACTTGTCTCACTCAGACAAGTCTCATTTTTTGTCGTCACACGCTTAGTAGCTATTTTGCCTGTGTCATATTAAAAAAAAACTTATTAGCAACTATGTATATGCAATTCCCATGTTCTATTTTTAAACTAAAGGATAAATTCATACCTACCTTAGTAATTTCAATTCCAACAAGGCCCGAATTTGGAATTCGTAACAAAGGCTCGATATCTCAATCGAAACAATGGAATACGCGACCGTAGAGCAGTAGGTAGGTACCTACTAAAGAACACCATCGAACGAATAACCGACCCCGATGACGTCACGATTTTTTATTTCAAAAACGATTGATGAGTGAGAGCGAGAGCGTAGCACCCCATTTGAACAAAGAACTTGTAACTTATAAATACCTACTCGACGGATAACACTCAACAGAGATACATGTTTGCTTTGTATGGTCATGGTAGTGTAATGTAGTACCAACCATTTATCAATTTATCATTAATTAATTAGATAGTTAACCGGGGTACATAAGATTCAGTCGTTTGTTATTCTCATGGTAGGTACAGTCACTGCCACGTTACATCTTCGGACCACGATATTATCAGTGTTGGCTATTTCTGATGGTATACGGTAGGTGGTTGGTACTATTTAGTTTATTTTTCATAGGTTGAGGGGAGACAGTCGAGTCGAAATGTACGTCAATATTAGGTACTCAATGGTACAGTAGATAGACGTTACGCGAAGGTCTCTGCTCCCTCGGCAGACGCGCGCTGACTCACGCGGCCGCGCGCTTCCGCCTGATAGCAAGGTCACCGGCCGCGACGCACACACACTGCACGCCGCACACACACACAACCAACCGTGAAAGTAGTGAGAGTATAGTCGCGATCACTCGACTTATAACAAATTATTTTTCTCTTTTAATTAAAGTTCTTGGTCGGCTACCGACCTCACGCCAGCGCGACGCGATAAAAACAGAACAACAAAGCGTGCAATATGTTACAACTCAAAAACAAGTAATTATAATATTTAATAAGCATACATCAATGTAACTTGATATTATATTTTTATTAATGAAACACGCTAAGTAGCCCAATGTTAAAAAAAAAAAACACTTTTTATAATTTGTTATTTACAGCCAGATAGATTTATGAGACAAAAAGTAAAGACCAATATTATAGGCACTTGTCAATGAAATAAACGCAAAAGATGTCGTCAAAACAAGTCTATTTCCGTTGAAAAACTCGAGGCCGACAACGTGATCTGCAATTGAAAATGCTTCTAAATTCAAAGTATTCAAACTGCGACTATTTTGATACGCAGCAAACATAAATTTGCCGCGCATTTTATAATGCTTCCGGGATGAAACATTGTTCTAGGTTTCGTTTAATATTTTACAATTCGTTTGGTGAAAACCAGCGTGTTGGCAACAACTCAACAACATTATCGTACCTACGAGACGTGCCCCGTTTAACTGAAAACCTATTGGCTAATTACAGTAATTCAGCGATTAATTAATTCCATCCGGCTTAGCAGAAACAATGAGCCGGCCGAGATCCTATTTCGACATTCATTTTACAATTCAAACAGCTAGGAGAACGGCATACGACGGAGACACAATAATTTGTGAACAACTCGGGACAATTTATGAACATTACCATAATAACATCAACAATAAGCAGATTTTATATAGTAAGTACCTAATGGTCATTTGTAAATTATGGTATTTTTTAGGAAATTGGCCTCACCCACCTTTGGCTAGGTATTTTGCCAACGTCAAGTGGAATGTTTTTTCTTTTATATCAAACATGGGAGATTCTATGCAGGCCTAATCCGTAGACTAGGCCTAATAACAGGGTTAGGGGGGTCCTAACCCTGTCAGTAAAGTTGAGGATACTTTACTGACAAATTACCGGACTTCTTGGGAGAACTGGAAAAGTCATTTTAATATCCTACACTCGTGCACGTTTATGGACACATATTGGTTAATATTCCATCAAAATTTCACATTATATTTTAAAGAAATACATATTTTACAAAATAAAACAAAATTGATAACCTTTCTCTTCGACTACCCTCAACAAGTCCTTTATAAGTTAAGTTCCCTCGTTCTTCGTACTGTCAAAAATAGTAATTCCCACTGACAATTTGAATGCAACAAAGTGGATGAAGTACGTTCAACTGCATTGCATAACCCTAATGAGGCTACGAAGCTATTATATATAACCAAGTATTTTGCAAGAGATTTGTAATATTGTAAGGATTTTAAGCAACTAACAATTCGATAAACCTAAATTAAAATAATAACATACAATATTTAATCATTCATAAATAACCAATAACCTACAATTTCAATGCATAATTGTTGATGAAAAACCAATTTTCGATTTGAATGTTACGATCACCACTAAAAGTTAATTACACTCGGACCAATAAGAAATTTGAATAGCTGCAATTGCCCAACGCATAGAGCTTACAATAGTATACCTTTGTATCAATCTATATCTATACATATAAATAAAATTGGAGTGTCTGTTTGTAATATTAAAATAACAGCTTTTTACTCATTGCATTTGGATGTATACACGTTACCTATACCGAAACCACATTTTTTACAATTTTTGTCTGTCTGTCTGTCTGTTTGTTCCGGCTAATCTCTGAAATGGCTGGACCGATTTTGACGGGACTTTCACTGGCAGATAGCTGATGTAACAAGGAGTAACTTAGGCTACTTTTATTTTAGAAAAAAAAAATAGGATCTCACGATTTTTTTTTTAAAACCAACGTTGCAGCACAGCGCCTGATTAAGTTTGATAGCAAAAACCTGCAATGCGTCCTGCGGGCTCAGAACCTGCGAGCAGGCTGTTGCCAGCGGTTGTTTTTGTTAAATACCACGCGGACGAAGTCGCGGGCAACAGCTAGTTAACAATAAATCTTACAGTATAATATTTACTGAAACTAAAGCCAACACGAAAGCCGCCCACAATCGGTGTGACGAAATCGTAGACGAAGGTGTGTCGAGTCAAGGCAGTACGAACTGCAAATGCATGTGACAGATCAAATTGTCCAACATAATCATTAATGCAATAAGTAATTGGTACTTACTTGAATACTGAATAACAATGTCTCCATCTGACAATACAACGCTCTTGTACATGTCAAATACAACATTACTAGATGTCGAAACGGTTAGTTACTTAGGGTCACCTTAGAGAAACTATTGTGCCACAGTAGTATGCCAAGTGCGATCCTGTGGCGCCCCGCTCAAAGGCGGTGAAGGCGGACCGTGGGGTTTTAGCCGTTAAGAGTCCGGCATAACCAAATCGTCACCCCCGTGGCGGTGTGGTATCCATGAGGATTTCCCCACGTAAAAAAAAAAAAAAAAAGAAAAACTATTGTAGGCAATCTTGTCTGGGAAATCTGGTGGTTGTCCAATAATCGTTAACTGCGTTGGAAACAGCTAAACTATTATCTTACAGTTTCCATATCGTCATTGGTATCATGTACTGGTACGAGTTATTATTTAATAATAATAATTAATATCGCCAGACGAACACACCAACTATACGGTCCCACACTAAGCAACGCTTGTATTATGGGTACTGTACAATGGACTGGAGGCGAACCCAGTATAAATACTTATATAGATATTAAACATCCATGACTTGGCTACAAACTTTCGTGCTCATCACACAAAGTTTGTTCCTACCAGGATTCGAGCCCGGAACCCACAGCACGGGAAGCAAGTTCACTACCAACTGCGCTAATCAGGACGTCATTTATTAGTACTTCTGTCTAACGTAGTCTACTCAAAATCGTTTTCTAAAAACTTCAAGTCGTAATTTAAACATTAGAGTCGATAAGTCTTTAATATGTACCTTGTAATTATATCCATAATGGAATTGAATGTTTGGTATTGAATATACAATACCTACGACGTCAATGTTAATAATAATATGCAACTTTTTGTATTGGGGCCCGGTATCAAGTGGCATTCGTATATCACGTATGGTATCTACATGCTACTGTATAATAATATTACTTGTGAGAAGATGCAATTGCTTCTACACATTTAGAAGCTCGCAAGGTCGCTGTGAAGTTAAAACGACTCATCCGTAGACGAAACAACGATAAAACGAGCGTAAAAAGCTCGAATATAAAGAAAAAAATGCATTCTAAATATCAAGGAATGCGCAATAAAAATATTTATTTCAGTATTTGTTACGAAAGTGAGGCATTGAAAATATTTTTTGCGTGGCAATAAAATCATCCAGGAAACTTCAAGTTCGCAGACAAGATACCTAGTAGTCAGTTAAGTGGGAAGACGAAAATACTTAAACGGCAATTAATATGGAAACTTCACGGATGCTCATAAAATGTGTTATTAACCCTTCTGGACATTATTATCATAACATAATTATTTATAAGTTACCAGAAAACATGTGTTTATTGTCATATGTAATAAATTGTATAGTTAATTATGTTGGCCTTTGTGGAAACCTTAATAGACAACTGGTATTTTACATTATTTCATTGATTATTCTATTTACAGACGGGGCTAGAGTATCGCGGGTTTAGCTACGATTTTTTTATTTATATATTTACCATAACAGTTAAGCATTAAGAGATAGTTTAGAGCATCAAGTGCGAGATTGAGAGGAAAGAGAGTGAGAGAATTAAACGGCACCTCTAGCCGGTGACATTAAAAACATTCAATATTCCATACAAAATGTCCAAATACGTAGACTATGAAGTATACGGTTAACATACGAATAATCTCGTACTTGACGTACTAAAGTCTGATTTTCGACATATTCCTAGGTACTCAGGTTGTGCCTATCAGTGACCTATGCCATAACATTGTTTATTTTATTTCATTTATGGTCTTTTTGGGGGATAGTCGAAGAGAAAGGTTATCGACTTTGTTTTATTTTGTGAAAAATGTGTTTCTTTGAAATATAATGTGTAATTTTGGTGGAATATTCACGATTATGTGTTCATAAACGTGCACGAGTGTAGGAAAATAAAAACTAAATAGTAAAACATGACTATTTCAGTTCCCCCAAGAAGTCCGGTAATTTGTCAATAAAGTATCTTCAACATTACTGATAGGGTTAGGGGGGGGGGGGGGGGTTTTATTAGGCCTAGGCATGTTTCATATTTAAAAAAAAAACATTCCACTTGACGTTGACAAAATACCTACCCAAAGGTGGATGAGGCCATTTTCTAAACAAAAAACTGATGTCTCATGAGCCCATAATTATTTTGATCGTGTTCTTTAACCTAACACATCATGATAATGTAACACGACGGCCACATTATTACGCGTTAAATATTCCAATAGGTGTGGAAATATGAAACTCCAGATGTGTCCAAAGCCATGTTTATAAATCGGTGCCAGATTAATTCAACCATCGGTCCATAAGCACACCAAATCGCAGATCCATCACATTCACATAGCATGTGTGTCCGTTAGTTGTACGTTTGAATGCATTACCGGTCGCGGACATGAGACAATGCGATGTATAAAATATAAAGACAAGTGTCCATTTGTCATGATTGTAATTAACGTCAGATATTATTTTAACATAGTTTTACTATTGATCGGTATGTATATTGGATTCTTATGGGAAGAACGTGGTAAATAAGCAAGTACGCAAGTTACAATGTAAACCTTGAAATTAACTTACATCAGTATTAAAAATGTTTCTAGGTAGGTAGGTATTTATTTCATAATAACGATGAATAACGCCTTCGTCCTTCGGTCGGTTTGAATTCTTATAAATTGCTACAAGCATGTAATCTACTTAGAAGATTACGAAAATAAGAATACCTACCGTTCCGATAAGAACTTTACAAAAACAGGTTACTATCTAATCATCATTGCAAAACCGCAGCTTATTGTGTATAACACTTTTGTGCGCGAGTGTCATTGGGGCGCGATGGCCGGAGGGGTGCGAGGGGAGGGGGGGTGCGCACCCTCCACGTCACGTGACGAGCGACCTTCAGGCGGCGCACCGACCTTGAGCGCCGCTCGCCCCGCGCGCGGGTCAGAGGTGAATGCACGCACCACGCCGCCCGCGCCCCGCGCCCCGCCACTGCCTTGCCGCGGCCCCCGTAACCGACGGTTCCTACTCACCACGCTCCTAACTACGACACCATGCCATCGACGAGCTCGGCGGACCCGCAGCCACCATCCCGGCCTCAGGCACCCACCCGCCGTGAACAGGTACCAGCGCGACGCGGCACACCTTTCCCATAAAATACGACCGACAAGTTTATTGACATCGAGTCTCACCAACGATTGCGCAAATGTAACAATTTTTCAACTTATAGAACACATGCACAGTCTTCGTTCGAATATAAAAGCACTTTTCGGATGTTTTTAATATGTCTGTTCACTCAATAAACTTTAAAACAAGAAAAACATTGAACACAACGCACGAACTGAAGCAGTCGCGACAGTATGTCTTCTCACCTCCGCAAAACAAAGCGGAATAAAGTTGTGCTGCGCGGCCGAGCGAGCGTGACATCTTGCGAGTAGTCGAGAGTCGAGGTCGTCAAAACAAAAGGTAAATGTTCGACACCTGGTGATCACAAAACACAATATTTTTGATTCATGAAGAAAAAGCGTCCTTTTCTTTGAGCACTGTGTTACTAGATGGCATTACAAAAGCAACAATTTTCTTGCAAGTGTTTAAATACTGAATAATAGATGGCGCTTTCAAGACATTGCAGGTCATATATTCTATACTGATTTAGTTTATTCGATACATGTAATCAATCCAACCCTAGTCCTTTATTCATTATTCATTTCATATTAATTAAATGTTAGGCAATCATATTAAATAGCAGCGTTTTATTTTGCGGGATAATTGCGTTAGTAGTAGTGTAACCGTTAGGTATCATTATAAATTAGTAATTTGTAATTTTAGTCCACAGATTTGTTAAAATTAAATTAGTACTTACAGAACAGTTTGATTTTAAATAGCGCACACGCGTACACACACAAATAATAAATCAACCGGCGTCATCCACCATTAGTTAACTATCCAAATAATTATTGAAATATTTATATGAAAACATTGAAACCCTAAAAATAAATTTATAAGAGAGTTAAATTATAGGTTACTAATCGACTAAAATAAGAAGTCACGTGAATGCCGTGCGCGCAAATGCACTAAATAGTTTGTTTCAGTGACAGTTTGTTATTGACATTTATTTAATAAATTCATTGAAACAGCTGTGCAATCCAAGCAAAAGTTAAAATAAGTTTAAAATTAATTCATTACGAAATAAATGAGCATAATCTACATATTAGCTAATACATGCTCTGTAGCTAATAACTTGGATAAGTCTTGATCGTGTGTCGAGACTATTTGGTAATGAGTCATTAATTAATAAGTGTTTCGTGTTATTTAAGTTTCAAGGCTGCGGTCACAAAAGAAACGCTTTAGTGACTATAATATTATGTGATTCTTCGGCATAATGGCGGAAGATAATGATCACAATTACGGCCGTACGCCGAATAAGAACACATTGTTGAAGATAGTCATTTTAGGAGACGGTGGGGTCGGAAAATCTTGTTTGATGAGCAGATTTATATCGAACCACTTCGATGACCACAGCTTTCATACTATTGGCGTCGAGTTCATGAATAAGACTATCGAAGTAAGCGGGAAACAGTATACATTGCAGGTAATATATTTTATATTATTATATTTGATATCTCAGATTTTCCGCAACTTATCGTTGTTGGTAATAGTATTGGTATAATGTACCTAGATAGTTACTAGTTTATGCAGCATCTTGTTGATGATAAATAAGGACATAATACTAGCATAATAAATGACCTATATGGGTACTACATAACAAATAAAATTTGGGTGTAATAAAATATAATAATTATTATGCCTGACGTTACGTTACGGGATCTTATACAATACCTGCAAGTTTTTAGGCATTCTTTTTTTGTCTATCCTGAGCAAACCTTAGGCCTCTCTTTGGTATCGTTGTTCTGCGATATTTCTATTAAATATATTCTGTCCGTACATGGTTTAATAATAGGTTAATCTAATAGACTAAATTTATTATTCATTCCAGGTATGGGACACAGCCGGCCAAGAGCGCTTCAAATCTCTCCGCACACCATTCTACAGGGGATCAGATATCTGCATACTGGCATATGCAATAGACGACCGGAGCTCCTTCAGTAACATCAAGATGTGGCTCAATGAGTTCCTCCACTACGCAGGAGTCAAGAATGGGATTGAGAGATATCCGTTTATGATTGTTGGTAATAAGGTACGTTGAGAAGACACCAGAGACATTTTTTGGAGTAAATAAATAAAAAACACCCGACGATCACATGCATCTGTACGGTACCAAACAAAGCAACACTTGTATTACGGGTACCGTATAATGGACTGGGGGTGTCCCAGTATATAATTACTTCTATAGATTTTAAACATCCATAGTTCGGGTACAAACATTGATACTTAACACACAAAGTCTCCTATCTTATGTAAAACAGATAAGGGTCAAGGAAATTAAAGTTTTAGGATAGAATACTTAAATTCGATGTTTTCACTCAAACTATGTACCTATACCTACTAATAATAGTATTATTATGTACATTTTAAACTGGACAACTATTATGTCATTGTCGCATAGACAAACTTAGCTTTAGTTATTTGGCTTGCAATGGCTCTTTACCTATATTGTACAAAAGTAAGATTTTTATAGAAGTAATGTCCCCGTTAGTACTTGCACTGACCTAAAACAACAACTTTTGACGGGAAATCACTCAAACATTACTCACTACTACCAAACCCTTGGGTTTTCCTTGGTATCGTAAATAAAAACCCCATATATTATTGAACTTACATGAATGGAAGTCATATATCTCGCCAGACCAACATACCATCTACACACTAAGCAACGCTTGTATTATGGGTACCGTACAATGGACTGAGGGCGAACTCAGTATATAATACTTATATACATATTAAACATCCATGACTCGGGTACAAACATTCGTGCTCATCACACAAAACTTGTGTCCCTACCAGGATTCGAACCCGGGACCCTCGGCGCAGAAAGCAGAGGTATACCCCAGGGCAACATAATACATGTGATTATATAGGTCTTTTTATCCCATCAAATGAAATGCCTCTACCAGGATAGTCCATAAATGAAGGCGAGCATACTCGCGGTGTCAGCCAGTTTTTACAACTTAAATAATATTTTGTTTCAGTCAGACGTATCGTCAAAAGATAGGGAGGTATCGCACGACCAGCTGAAGCAGTGGTGCGAGGACAATAAGATTGCGACGTACATAGAAACCTCGGCGAAGAACGACAATAATGTCGTTGAAGCGTTCTCCATGGCTGTACAAAGGTAACAACATACACATTACCTTATTCTTATGCTCGATATAGACGAGAACAGTACGTACGCAAGTAACAATTAGCGATATCCCGGATACTTTTTATTTTTATATTTATTTAAACGTACTGTCCTCGTGTAAACCGAGCATTAGCGCAGTCCTGATATCGACTACCTGATCTTATTTCAAATTGTTTATTCCGTTATCAAATGATTATTGATCCTTAATGGCCTTGGGCACCGCTCAGTAAATAAACTTGAGTGATTCATTTAGAGGTCCTCAACGACGCCATTGAGGATAAATATATAATAAAATGAAAAAAAAACTGATATTATTTTTGACTTTAAACATTTGTTTTTGTGTTGGGGGGTTTTATAGGTACTAGGATCACCCCAGTCCATTGTACAGTACGAACTGTACATTTGGTGTGTTCATGGCGATAATTATTATTAATTGTTATTAATTTATACATAGTCATTACCTACACTTAACCAGATTCCAAAATCTAGGAATCGGCTTGTATATTTTATTAATTTTTAATAAGTCACTTAACACTATAATCAGAAGTAAGTATAAATTAATTACAATCAATAATTAGGTACCTACATAACATGTGCGCATTCCTAAACGTTGACCGGTTTTTTTAAATTTATTAAACCGCAAGTGGCGGGTATTTTTTTTTAACATGTGTTTCGTTTAGAACGCAGATTCTTATTCAAATAAACCATTTACCTTGGGACCATCAGAGCCGTAGCGAGGTCGCGCCTCGCGTCTTCATTTTTAACCGACTTCAAAAAGGAGGAGGTTCTTAATTTGGTTGTTTTTTATGTTTGTTACCTCAGAAATAAAAACTATATATCGATCGTCGTCGATCGACGTCGGGAACGTAAAAAACATAAAATAAACGCGATAAAATGTGTAAAATAAGATTTATTTATATCGTCATTCTGTTGGAGAAAAAAAAATATACCCTTTCTTGATCACCTGTATACGTATATCAAACTGCTGTAAATGCTTGATCATCCTGTAAACATGTATCTTATTGCTGTAAATGTGTCAACTTATACATCTTTCCAGATGGGCGGAACTAGAGCAAAGAGCCGAGAAGGAACTCGGCTTGCTCCACCACCCCGACACAGTGACTCTACATGGCTCCAGAGCAACCAACACGATCCGTCAAACCTGCTGTTCCCGATTCAGCGAAGTATGAGTATCACAACCAGCTCTACCGTCCCAAGCATGTTTGGTCACGGAATAGATACACGATGACTCTACAACGCTACACTCGAATTTACTGTAAATAGAGTATAGCATATGCTCTTTTTTGCGTGGGAAATTCCTTTAGGGAGTCTTGGCTAAATTAGCCCACCCGCCCACACCCACTTAAAACCCAATGATACCGTCGTTCGCTTTTCAAGGGGCGCCACGGGATTTGGGCGGCGGTATATACCCTAGCCTGCCTCTCAAGGCTACGTGTACATTTAAGCGTAACCGTGTGGGACAGTCATCTTGTGTAGACGGGCTTAATTGTGGCTTAATGTTATGACTAATTTTGGATTTACTACTCTTTGAACATGATAATACAGATCATCTTTTGGTTTGGTAACATTATACTTAATTTTTTTATAGCATAAGGTCAGTTTTTCTCTGATTCTTTTGTAGCCAGAAACACGAGCCGAGTGAAAGATATTTTGATGGGAGTGTGTCCTTGTCATTATTGTCTCTCCTCCCTTTCTCGCCCTACACATTACGTTACTTCAATCCGCTAGTAGAAAGAGACAAATTCTCATTAGGTAGGAGAATCTCGCTCGGCTCGTGTTTTATGGAACCGTCGTTAAACCTTTTAGAAGAGTAGTAAATCCAAGCATAATACATAGAAATAAGATGGAGTGAGACCTACTTATATATTTAGATAAAAAAAATGCGACTATGTATTGGAAACAAAAAAGAGCTATTCACAATATAATTATAGTACCAAAGTACTAGATTAAAAATATGTTTCACAGCACAAAATTTTAATAGCAAACTTTTTAAAGATAATATTTTTGTATTTTTTTTTTGAGGTATCCAATATTTCCAAACTCCTGGCTGTTTCGTGTGTTCTTGTTATTTATTTTTTTGTTAAATAAGTATATTATTTACTTCTTCAAAGTATTAAGACGTTATTCTTTTTATTTTCACTGAAGGTGGTGTAGTTTTGGTAATTTGTATGAATAGGAAAAAATATTATGGCACCAATTTTTTCAACGTAGTTTAGTTTGCACTCGAGATTAATATTTTAATCAAGTTTTAAAGTAGCTAGTTAGTAATTTATAAATTGCTTTTGTAATGATACAAGCCCTGGCCAAAAAGGCTCGGTAACATTTACAAATTATTTTGTAGAACCTCTGAACAAGGCTGTCTAAAAGTGTTTTCTAAGATCATGACGCTGAGATATATTTCTAGCGACTTTAATTTAAACGTATTCGTTGTATACACCTAAAATCAGTTTTCGTTTTTGTCGACCCTGGCAAACCGATATCGTCCGACCACTTTGGAAACCCCCTGGTCTTGAGGATGAATAGTTTATACCTGCATAATGTAAATCAATGGATATTTTTGTGCAAATGACAATTCGGTCGATAGTTGAAATATTACAAGCCAAACATTCCAATTATTATGTATACTTACTCACTTTTTTTTACTCTAAGTAGGATTTACTTAGAAAGTTATAAAATCCATTAATGACACATTCATCCCTATTTCTTTTATATAAGATAAATAGTAGTTAAAAATGGATAACAACTATAACCCCCAAATTTATAGAGGTTTTATAACTTTAGCAAACGTCATATAGTACTGCGCACAAGTAAGTTTTGCTTTGCGCAGTACTAAATGACGTTTGATAAAGTTATAAAATGTCTATAAATTTGGGGGTAAATCTATAAATTCGAGGATCAGTGGTTAAGAAGGATCTCTGTTAACTTTTTTTATTACAATAGAAAACCAAAGACACCTAAATAATAAAGTTCTCAATTCCATAAAACAATCATGTCAAAATAGTTTTTCGTAAGAAATAAACAGTTGCTTTTGACGTTCCGAATGTTATATTATGTAACAAATCCAGATTCTATACGACGATTTGAATGTTAATTGACTTGTTAGGGCGTCCATAAAGTCTCCTTGACAAGAATCTATTTTTGACTGTCTATACAGTCCATTGTAAATTGATATTCCTGGCCTATATTTTTGTAAATAAAACTACTTTTTGTAGTCGCCGTCCAATAGAGTTGTGTTGTATATTGTTTAAGCTTTTTAAATATGGATTTAATGTTCTCAGGTTGTTTATATTAACATATATATAGCAACCATTTTAAAACAGGGCGCATTTAAAACATATCCAACAACTTATGTACCTTATTATAATGAAATATTTTGATGTCATATATTTATTTGACTTTAAGTCTGTCTCCGAAACGAGCGTAGACACTCATAATATTGTCTCGCTCATACATTACGACCATGATAAGGAAGGCAATACAGTAAGTTTGGTCAAGTGTAGTCTGTAACACATTCTCCCCATGGTATAATAAAATGCTACGCCAGGTATTCTTCTTCGACGACGACCCAAGACTATTACGTCACAAGAAGTGCTGCCATTAAATGACATATTCCATAGAAAGAACACAGCGAATTGGATCACGTGACTTTGCTGTCACGGGAAGAGAATACCTGGGGAGCTTCTATTTCCAGGCAGTACACTTGCCGGCCTAAAATTTTTCATCTGTATCTTTTATTACCAGGCAGTACAGTTGCCGGCCTCAAACTTGTCACCTGTATCTTTTATTACCTGGCAGTACACTTGCCGGCCTAAAACTTGTAATCTGTATCTTAGCGACATAAGTTATCGCTAGATAGCACTTTGTGTTAGTTTGTATTTTTGTTCGACGACGTTTGGAAACATTATGGTTTCAATTTGGTTTATGGTATTACGATAAGTATATATTATATTGTAAAAATATAAAACTGTCAGGCAGCCGAGTATTCTGCTTGGAAATAAAAGTTCGTGATACGCCCCTGGTGTGGCATATTATCTTAACTAGACTCTCACCAAGTGCCTAGCTTCAATGGTTACCATATTGTTAAGTACCTTGTACCTTACGGTAGAAAGTTGAGTAAGATTGAAGGGTGAACCCAGACTGGCGTAATTTACGCGCAATGTCTCCAATATTTATTTTGCGGTGCAATCCGCAATACCGTATAAAACTGAACTTGGCGTTAATTACGCGACTCAGTTTGCGTAAATTACGTCTACCGCATCCTTCAGGTTGTAGCAATAAAGAATGCCTTTATATATTGAAGGCCACGTGACGATAACCTTGTTACTATATCTAAGTACAGTCCTCACGAATAAAGACTTTGGAAAATTATAACTACTTCCGTTTTTCTCTTAGAATAGGCATACACTATTATCTTAAATTATGAACAAATATACTTTGTACAGATCCAAGCAAATAAAATATACTTATCTCCAATTGCTTTCAGTTTTAATATATTTAAAGCTTTATAAATTTGGGGAGGAAACTTTACGCTATACAAAAAATTCGAATTGAGAACCTCGTCCTTTTTTTTTGAAGTCGGTTAAAAATGCGCTGTCCACGTGATGGCTCACTGTAAAAATACTGAAATAATTAAAAAAAAACAAATACCCAATTATTAACTTTAATAAATAACAACAATATACAATAATTCACGTCTTTGGGAACATATACATGGGAATTAAAACCTAACTCTTAGCTACCTACAACAAATAGGAAAGATGCAAAACGATGAGATTAATATTGTATTCCAACAACCTAAATTTTATTTGCGAAAGTGAACAGTCTCCATTGAATTTTAGTATACAACATTATACATTAAAATTATCATAGACACCGCGCGGTAAAAAAGATATCCCAGAAAATAAAAAAAAACCAGAAGAATCACGAATCAATCAATTCAATTTGAGTAATTTAGCAGTAAAACTGGAAACATCTAATAGTATTAACGAAATATTAAGTATCTATTAAGGTGGAAGCTCAGGTCAGGGCGCGAAATTCAAAATTTCAATGGTTTTTATTTTTTTACGAAAAATTTGGACATGTTTACGATGTAATTTAGTTTTTTGCGATATTAGCATTCTACATTGGATGTCTCGATGTATTAAATTTGCTTAAAAAAATACCTAAAGCGATACAACACAATAAAGAGTGGTTTTTACAAACCTTATGGTATTGTATCGGATTAGGTATTTTTTTAAGCAAACTTAATACATCGAGACATCCAATGCAGAATCCTATATCGCAAAAAACTAAATTACATCGTAAAGATGTCCAAATTTTTCGTAAAAAAATAAAAACCATTAAAATTTTGAATTTCGCGCCCTGACCTGAGCTCCCCCCTTAACTTTTAGCAGTAATGGCACAAAGAGGGCACCACGTGTCAATGACTAACTCATATTTGTACGAGTGGCTTTAAAACGTCAATTTTCAACTTTAGGTTAGACGCCCAGAATTGAAAATCCAATACTAAATGTCGAATAATCTTGAAGTTTACCTACAGCGTGAAAGGGCTTCGTATACGGTTGAAATTTACTTGACTACCTGTCAAGCATGATTTTTTTGTTACTAATGACTCCATCATTTATTGTGATTATGCCAGTGTCAAAGTGAAAACATATAAAAAATATTCCCGATGTATTTTTTTAATAATTCAGAAGAATTAACAATTTATGCTATTGACAAGTAATTTTGATCACCTAGAACCACTCCACTGCTGATCGAACATCTTTCAAAAGGAAAACATCTTTGTACCTACGTATGCATATGCTTGGCAAGCGATTTTGAACATTATAACCAGCTATTCAGGTTGAAGATGCGTTATAAAATCACTCGTCAAATAAGGTCTCTATTCGAGATGCCGAAAATTGAAGTTCAAGGAGCTCATAGCGGTGTCCTGGCCTTCACCAGCTGTTCGCTCACCTCCCATAGCTTCGCTTCCACATCTTTGTCGAATTGGTACTTGGACTGGTACTCTGCACAGTCGCGGTAGAACTTACCAGACTTACCCTCCAAGCTGTAGTCTGTGGCTAGGTATACCACGGTTTCGGCGCCCTGAAATTTAGCCACCATTTACTTTATCAATTAACGCTGGTACAATAAGCAGTAATTTTTTATAGTAATTATTAGATAGGATAAGGTCTTGGTCACTTATTATTGATGACCTAATTGGACACATATCCCAATATAATATCTGTCAAAAGTGACAGTTACTATGCGGTTGCTGTTCGATTATGAATCGATGGTGTTAGTAGACTTTGGGGCCGGATTTGTGTACCGAGGGCCCCGGGTTAAATGCTAGGGGCAAACTTGTTGATATTTCCATACAAGTACATTGCCACACAAACACACCAACTATAAAGTCCCACACTAAGCAATGCTTGTGTTATGGGTAGGTACCGTACAATGGACTGAGGGCGAATTCAGTATATAATACTTATATAGATATTTAACATCCATGACTTGTGAACAAACATTATTGCTGATCACACAAAGATTGTCCCTACCAGGATTCGAAACCGGGACCCTCGACGCAGAGAGCAGCGTCGCTACCTACTGCGCTAATCAGGTCATAAAAATGGAATGCAAAAGCAATTATAATATAAAGCTCTCCACTTACTTGTCTGGCGGATTTCATGAAGTACAGTAGAACAGGCGCCATCAGAATGTAGTGATACCATTTTATAGAGTGTCTGAAAAATAAAAGTATGGATTTTTATACACAGAATAGGTATTCTTTGCTCTACAAGCTGCAAGCAGTAGCTCATATAGTGGCAGAAAATATGGTCCTTATGTTTTTGCGCTGGCCATTGTATGGCTTCCATAGCTTAGCTTAGATGGCGTGCCTTAGTGACAAGGAGTTTGAGTTGTTGGTGGTGGTGGAGGTGGAGGAGGAGGAGAAGTAGGAAGAGGAGGTGGAGGAGGAGGAGGAGGAAAAGTTCAAACCCCACCATGAGATTTTACCGATAGTGTGAAAGCAAATACCGTCAAGCTACATTGGGTCAGCATAGTGGAGAGGCCCATCACTTCTCACTCACTCACTTGACAATGAGGAAGGGAGTGTGCTCGGTATAATGGCAATATGCTCGCCCCCTTATTACATTGAGACTGAATATTATCCTCGAAATATGAGTGCACTACACCTGCGCCTATCACTTCATATACAGATATGATGGTGATAATTTAACATACTTGAACAGATTAGTATAGCAGAATCCGGGGCAGCAAGCGTTCACATCGATCCCGGAACTGTTGAGCTGCGACGCCAGCGCCCTCGCGAAGTACACGTTCATCAGCTTCGAATTATTATACCCGGGATTGTGGCGTCCACTCGATTTTCCTTTCTTTGCCAACTCAATATCCTTCCTCAAGTTTAAGTCCTCAAAGTCTAATTTGCCGCGCTCGTGCAGCGTTGAAGATACAATCACTATTCTGTAATGAATATTCAATAATGTTATTGTTATTCAGCTGTGGTCCGATACGAGGGGTCATCCGAGGCTCAAGTATAATCTTTTGAGGTTGCGTAACGCTAGCCGTCCCGCTCATACCACGGATTTCGTAAATAAGAATGACAGTGATAGCATGCTTACCGATGACGTTACGATTAAGAGTTACTGTTAGACAGACTGTAGTGACGTTGTTTAGTTATAGCGTAGTAGAAGGTTGCAGCCTATTGTTTTAAAAATAGTACACGCTTCGAATTGATTGAGTTATGTGTTACGGCTAAAATTTTGTTAAGGCCTCTCTCGTACTTTTTAGCATGAAAGGGACAGCGTGATTTAATTCTGCGTGCAAGAAACAACGATGGAGAGAGTGCTTGCGCGTATAGATTGATGCACCAAATCCAATATACTCTTTCTTTTAAAAGACCACAATATAAATCGAAAAGCTTCTCCACCAAAAAACGAGAATTCATCAATAGGTCATTAAACAAACTGTTAAAATTTAACAGGTTTTCTGAGATCTGACCAAAATGGTAAAAACCGTATGGTGTGACTTTGCCTGTCTGGTACACTTGTTTTTAACATGTATACGTATGGTACTTGAAGTACCTATGTATGTCGTAATGCGGTACATGAACAAGGTACCAAATTAGACAAGTTAACATTAGAAGCTAAAGAGGTCATGCCATAACGGTTTGTAGTTACTCGGGTACTAGATTAATGTAACCTCGAGAGGTGTGTGCTAATTGAAATGCAACACACATTGCCCTATTGTAAACTCAATACATGTGAAACAATTAAACCTACAATGCTAAGCAACTCGAATGAAACAAACCGCATTCTGAGTATTATGATGACGGGCTGATTAGAGCAGTTGGTAGTGAGCCTGCTTTCTGTGCCGAGGGTCCCAGATTCGAATCCAGGTAAGGACAAACTTTGTGTGATGAGCACGAATGTTTGTACCCAAGTCATGGATGTTTGGCTCCAGTCCATTGTACGGTACCCATAATACAAGCGTTGCTTAGTGTGGGATCGTATAGCTGGTGTTCGTCTGGCGATATTTATTATTATTATTATAAAACTATAACTGAGCTGAGTGTGTACATAGATTTATTTTAATATTAGACATATTGCTTGTGTCCGTTTACGCGTCATGACGTCAGAATACAAAGAGGCTCATAAAACACTGACAAGCCAGTGGTCATGGTCAGGTCATCGCGGTGTCTGCCAACAAGAAGCCATATGATACTGACTTACCTGCTCGGTGTAGCTCTCTTCAACAAATCAATCAGCAAGTTAGTAAGATAGAAGTGCCCCAAATGGTTCACTCCCAAGTGTATCTCAAAGCCTTCTTTGGTCTTCTCGTCCCTAACCAAAGGCACGACCACACCGGCGTTGTTGATCAGCACGTCGATCTTGTGGAAACCCGCCTTTACTACTTCCACAAAGTTTTCTATGGACTCGAATGATGACAGGTCCAGTTGCATGGGGATCTGGAATAGGAAACACGTGTCAAACACGATAAACATATCTGTAGGTACATATAGTAATAATGTAACTTGGTTGAGCCTGTACATATAATATTTTGGGTAAAAATACTACTACTTATGGTTATAATAAAATAATTATTACGTACAGTAATTAATTATATAAGATAACGATAAGGCAATATAAAATGTATACTTCAACTACAATGTGTGATAACCTGTTGTTATTTATCAAAATGATATGAACATAATAGTAAAAATTATAAGAGTCAGATTTTATTTTAATACTTATAGTCCTGGAATACACATTAGAACTTTTTTTACCAGCTTATAAAGTCTGCCTAGTTGTTCCTACATTGTTCTCACATACCCATAACAATGACTGCTCAAAAATGTAACAGATCTTTTTAAAAAGAGCAACCAGGGAGCTTCTTGCCTGTTCATCTCCATAGAAACGGCATTGTGAACAGGTGGTAAAGTTGTAGCTTTGCATTTTGTAACTATATTGACGATTTACATGAATAAAAAATATTCTAATTCTGAAGTCCTACCCCACATGTATATCCTACATTGACCAATAAAAGAATGATAAGTGAGCTATGATTTGAACCATGCAAGTGGCTGGTAGAGGGTAGGTGACCAACATTGTGTTTGCCTGCAGCTGGCCTACCTTGAAATGCTGGGCAACCGAATACAATGTATACATGCCAAAAATAAAGTAAGTGGACTGAAATACATATCATCTTGTGTTTGACTAAGAAATCAATCACTACATGCATAATGCGTACATCTCATTGTTTGTTTTCTCAACCGCAACCACATTCTATTAATAGTTTTATTTATTATTGCAATTAAAGTGACTGGAATTACATAAAAAGTGAAATTAATGGTGCAACTGCGACATTGAACTTCAAGGCAAGCTAGTAACTAGGAAATATTATAGAACATTGTTTCACTCACCATCTCGCCACCGCTAGGTTGTTCCTCCCTTATTAGAGCGATGGCTTCTTTTGCTTTAGCAATATCTCTACAAGCAAATATGACCCGCCCCTTCCTCTTCACGATCGCCCTGGCTGTCTCCAGCCCTATACCACTATTGGCACCGGTGATCAAGTATGTTTTCCCTCTCAAACACGTATTTGCTATACATTTTGTCCAGTTTCTAGACCGCCACCTCCGAATCAAACCTATGGCGATAACAGCCGCTGAGATCGGCACTGCAGCGCAAATTACGTGAGCCGATACCATTTTTATTATATATTTCACTTGCTTGTTGCTCTTGTAAATAATTAACAATTACGCGATAAACACAATTTTCTGCGGTGTTACATTCGTTCTTCCGTCTGTGTTTTTTTTTATCGCACCTATCTATAGTGTGGTGGATGAAAAAAATATCAGCCCCCAATACTTTGAAAATATCTGTTACTTAATGTTTGATACCTCACTCTTTGATATCACTGTTATCTTGCATATGCAAAACCGTACTATCACAGTAATCTGTTGGGATATAAATATAAAATAAACATGTTCAACAGTCACTTCAATCAGTTGCACTAATACGTAGTCCAGTGAGTTAAATGTGTTTTCTGGTAGTCTAGTAGTCTAGTAGTAGTAGTCTAGTAGTCTAGTAGTCTAGTAGTAGTAGTCTAGTAGTCTAGTAGTCTAGTAGTAGTAGTCTAGTAGGTAGTCTGAAGTCCTCAGGTAGGTGATTGAAGAAATAAAATCTTGGGAGAATACCAGATAAACACATACTCTATATTAGTTACAGTATTGAATAATGGAAAAACAATAGATAATAATAATATAATAATTTCAATATAGATATATAAAAACATACCAGTGCTTAGATTATCAGTATAAAACGTAGGTTTTAAAAGTTTGAACACAATTAGTAACTTAATTAAGTACCTACTAGATTTTGTAAAGTATTCTCGAAATGATGCTGAATTTAATTTCAATTCTATTCAAATGAGTGTGTGTTGAATACTATGATTCCAGATCGTTTTAAAGATGAATTAGATTTTAGAGAATTAATTTTCATGTACAGTTAAAACGCATCAAACGTAAATAAAACAAGCTGTGACTGCTACGCAGTCAACTCAACAAATCACATTGCTGAAAATTTACAGTTTGCAGTCGCTGTTAAAAACTGCTTGCGTATGACAAATTCGACCCTTCTAATGGCTCGCTTATAAACTTTAACTTCGATCAGTGATTTTTATGAAACCGGAACGGCAATACCAGTGACAACAAAATAACAATCACATCTCTAGTCAGCGCGTTACTCCGCCGTCAGATCAGCAGATGTCAATCATGCATGATGTAATGTCACCTATATCATCCGGTCAAAGGTCACACTAAACTTGTGTATTATTTTTCGTTTGGAAATCGGATAAGCCATATTATTCATTCGTCTTCTTTCTTTACGAAATGACATGCGTTAAAATAAAATGCAGGGTTACCAGATTGGATATTTTTTTCGCAATTCTGGGAGAAATTTTGGAGAAATGAAATACTTGGAGAAATCAAAATATCATGGAGATTTTTTTTAGTTTCAAAGTCTAACTGTAGGCAGTAACTGAATACATTTACATTTATGTATTTATGAGCATTTAACGAACGCACTCGTTTAAAACAGTTCACTTGGTCGTTTCATTCTACATAAAATGAACACATTCTATTATTCATTCTTTTGATTCACTCACTTATTTTTTTTGTTAGGTTATTCTGCTGTTTTGGTTTGTAAATTAGAACAGTATTTTGAAGAAAAAAAATAAAAATGCAAAAAGCTAATAATATCAAATTATCCATTAGGTTAATTAATCGATATTATTAACTTTTTGCCTTTGGTTACCCACGTGTATCATTTTGGAGAAAAATAATTTTAAATTTGATATAACAGTTCTACACTGATACAGTATTCATTGTATATTTTTAAAAGGTAAGTAGCCTCATCTACGTAATATTTTCCGTTTTTCATTATTTTTTATTTATAATGTGTACAACTTGACACTGGCAAACAAAATAGCCACCAATTTTATTATTAGTGGGTGAGGGCATATTTGTCATCTTATTCTATAATATTTTGTAGAGACAAAAGAAAATCTACCTACCTAAATAAAAAAAAAATGAGATTTCTACATACTCACCTACCTCTTGAAAGGGTAGGCAAAGGTAATTTGATAATGAAATAATACTGGAGCTAGGTACCTTAATAGGCTAAAAAAAACAAAGTTATTAATAGCTGGGTCGTTTATTGAAATACATAAACTGGGACACTAGATAAAAATCTGGAATCCAGACCATGAAAAAACAATTGATATGGCAACATTATGCATATAATAATGTATGAAAATCTTTTCAAAGGCGTTTACAAGTATGTTCTTATAAGTAAGTAGTAGATTTAGTTTAAAAACGTCAAAATTATAATTTATTACTTATAGTTATAGATTTTATATGAAAAAAACATTACAGAATGAGGATTAGGTTATAAGTATAAACATAGGTAACTACCTACTTAGTTGTGTAAGTAGGTACGTACCTACTTATACAATTTCGTATTACAGCTGAAAGTAATCTCTTACTAAATTGCATTTTCACTTTTCCAATCTAAGAAATATATAAAAATACGTAAGTACCATATTAATAAACGATTATGTTGGTTCGTAATATAAGCACAAGCGGAATTCAACTTGTACTTTTTATATATTAAAGTAGGTACATGTAAGTATGTATAGTACATATGTAAATACCACCTACTTAATTATCTTGAATGTGTTGTGCCTATTATTTTAAAAAGTTTACACATTAAAAGATACCTCGATTGGTACATCCACAGTTTATTGGCACCATACATGATTAAAAAACTATGAAATCATTTGTGCCAATTACGTATAATGGAATGTATAAATTTTGGGAATATTTGACACTAGCAACACCACAATGTCATCTGACGTCATCGGCAAGTTAAGCTTTGTAAATTAAACTTTGAGGACATACAACATTTACAAAACACTTAGGTATGTAAGTAAGTACCTACCTAGAAGTTAATTTAAAGCTTAAAAAAATGATTAAGTTATTTTTCTCAATATAATCGCTCGCATTCAAACGTTTTGTATTAAAAATTACTTCATTCTCATTTATAAAAAGCATCTTGGTTAAGGAGGTTCAATGTAAATGCCTTATGTACCTTATTTGCTGACTGCCGTTATTTAAGTTTAGCCCTTTATAGGTAGGTACCTATTTAGTGTTATTTAGGAAGGCTGCTATATTGACAACACATATTGATATTTTTATAAATAAATTTGAACTTACTTATGTAATAAAATTGCATAATATAGTCGCTTTAGCTATCATTACCATTAGTTCAGGCATCTAAAATAATCATATACTTTTGAGAGCACATTAACAATATTATAAAAAAACCTATGCGAGATTCATAACGGAGATTAAACCTTATAAAATGTATCATAGTAATAAATAATGGCATGGTTCTCTACACACCATCACCAATAACCAATATGTCTATGCTAACAGCTCCGGTAGTTCTATTCCCCAAGTGGAAATCACTGTAATAACATTATTCTCACATGGGGGTAGATAGCTGGTGTCGAGATCGGTCTACGCCTACATCGACTGTCGTGACTTTACCGTCCACTGGCGTACCACTGTCCACTTCGCTGTCCGGGATGATCACGCACATAAAGGACTTGCCACTCGTCACATCCTTAGGGTATATAGTCATTGGAATGAACCTATCGCTCGTGCCGTCCACGTATGCTGCTAACCTTGAATACACTTCAGGGAAATGCTTCTTCAAGTTAACACCCCTCTCCTCCAGTTGGTTGGATATGTTCCGAAAGCATATCTCCCTAAACTTGTGGGCTGTAGCAGCATTCTTTTCCCCCGCGTTAGACAGTTTCGATGTTAGAATTAACGTTTCCCTATCTTCTGGCGTGGACTTGCTGTCCTTTCGATGTCTCCTTCTATGCTCTTCCTGTATTGCGGCTGTCACGGTTTTGCTGAGACGTAACTTCGCGCATCGCGATACCATCTGCCTCTCCCACTTCACGGCACCTTTCGTCGGCACTTCACTGATAATACACACAGCCACATATAAAATAACCCTCGTCTCGGGATTGTATGCTTTGCATAGCTTTACAACCTCGGTGTACAACTCGACTCCCATTTCGTTCGGCTGGAGAGCTGTCCATTTTATATACTCCGGCTCACTTAAATATTGGAAGCCATGTGTGGAGAATTTTTCAGCTGATTCGGGACTCGTAAAGTATACTTTGACGACGCCTCTGCCGAGAGCCAGGTAGCCTTTGTGAGCTATGGTGCTAATTTGATGCAAAGAATCGGCATCCTCCTTGGCTGCTGATATGATCTGTCTGCACAGGGTGCTCGCACGGGTGTGCAAGCAGACTTTTCTGTGTTTTTCCCAGTGTGCCCTGCGGCATTCCTTCGAGCAGTACATTGTGGTGCAGTTGTGGCAAGTCTTGTAATGTCTTTTGGCATCTGCTAAGGGGGCTCGTGAGGAACATTTTGGGTACTTGCACTTGATAAATGCATCATCAGTGCTGTTTTCTGTTTGTAAAGAAGCGAGGGAAGCCCGGGAATCATGGTGACTTAGATGAGGTTCTGCAGGTCGTAGGGCTGATGCGTCAAGGCTGGTACGACGGTCGAGTGACACACTTGCTTGAGCAAAGGGCTCACTCCTCCGCCGAGAGTGTTCGCCTTGTACCGAACGCGGCCGTCTCGACTCTTGCATCGTCGCAGGATTATCAACTGTATTCGTGCCTGAAAAAGCGAGAGAATATCTCATCAACATTTTTGTAATATAAAATTTAGTAAAATGTGATCAGCAAATCAATTTGTAAGACCCAGAACCAATGACATAACGAAAGAAACATTAAAATGACACAGACATTCCCAAATTAACGAACATGCGGAGACACACCATGCTGCAAAATGTAAAACAATTGAAAAACTACTTGTGCTTTTTACAATAATATGAGAGTAACGTAAAAGGTACCAATAATTGAACTGAAACCTTCACTAGATGGGTATTTAAAGAAAGACTAACTCTAACGGTGGGGCAAGTAGGTCGCTTTGTATCAGCAACCAAAGATCTATCACAATAAAGAGTTATCTATCTATCTATCACCGAATCGTGCGTGAGGTAAGGTAAATATAAAAATTGGAACGTCTCAGACTTACATATCGTTCCTACCTGGTCGGTCGTGGTCGGGACTGGGGTCAGTGAAGGTGCTGGGTCCCTCACTGGGTGTGCCGATGAACCTTGAGGCAGTCGACCCGCTGCTGTGCCCGCTACTAGCCAGTTGTTCGTACCGGGGACTCTGGGAAAGGTTTTTTGGAGTGCCAGGAGAAAATAGGACTCAGTTCTGTGCATTGATCCTATTCGTTGAACCTAGTATCAAATACCTACTGGGAATTGGCGGTTCAATTAACTACCTGTATTGGTATTGTAGGAAATGTCCAAGATTTTTTAAAGACAATTTGTCAATTTTTCATATTTGTTTCATGTGCCTAAAAGTTCAAGATATGTTTACAACCATTTTCATATTCAGATGAGGGTAGTCAAAAAACCTATGTACCTTGCCACCCATAAAATAATAAGGACTGGCAGCCTTCCTAGGGCTCGGCTGAGGAGTGGGTATCCTCGCTGGCTGCGAAGGCAACCCCAAGAGCGAGTCCAGCACGTCCTCCAGGGTGGTGGAGCCGGGAGACGGCCTGGTGATACCCAGATTCAGGGAACGTTGAGAATCCTGCCAGTCTGGAAGCAGGCAGTCAACCCATTAGAATAGACAAGGGACGGGTCTGATTTGATCATGATCCTACTTGCTATTCTAACACATCTTGCGTAGTTCTATTAAATCTCGTTATCTTTTTTTGATCTTATGTAGAGGTTTATATAAATTTAAAAAAGCTAATGTACCTGATTCTTAAAAAAAAAACATATTTACCTGTTTGTAGGTATTGTGTATGTGCGTGTACCTAGTTAAAAATATGAATTTACGCATTGTATTATATAGTTAGCGTACGACCGCGACACCTCAATATTGTATGAATGTACTGACGATCGTATTTATTCTGTGACATTTTTTATTTGGGGATGCCATAAATGAGATCTAAAAAATTTCTACGCGAAAAATATTTGGAAAAATAAATGTAGAACAACCTAGTAGTTGTTTTTTTTTTTCTATAAAACTATTTTCTTCAATACTATTTTCGACGACGAATACTATTTTCTTCAATGTATAATTTTCTCTATCGCGAAGTAAAGTATTTATCTAGATACTATGAGATGTATTTATTGTAGACTAATGGATTTGTGCTTTGGCATATGCGATATTGGATTCATATCTTTGAAATTAAGTGCCACAGTTAGTCACAAAAAGCATTGTGGTAGCAAATAAGACATTTATTGCAAACGAAATTCACATACTTACACAGAAATAAAAATAAAACAAAATATATAAAATAAAAATGAATATATTCAATAATCATTACGATTAAAACGTAACTAAAAATACATTAATCGAAATAATAATGAAGACGTTTAACAAAGTCTTCTCAATATGACCAAGGTACGGAGATTCTAACATAAAATTATTATTAGCCTATAATATCTACGTATTGAGTTTACATTTTCTTTTAGGTACTGCATTATTTGGAAATTATTCTAAGATTTGATAACGTAGAGAGCTGCTAAAAAGTTCCATTTCATTTCATATTTTTAGCGCTATTTTTATTTAACACCAGAAGTTGCCATTAACAATAAATCATTTTTACTACGTATATTTTCATTTCGACGGCTATAATTTCGTGACGTTTCGGATTTTCATTTCATATTTTTAGCGCTATTTGTATTTAACACTAGAAGTTGCCATTAACAATAAATAATTTTAACTACGTATATTTTCATTTCGACGGCTATAATTTCGTGACGTTTCGGATTTTCAGCGGTGTGAATATTGTTTTGTTTTTCTAACCTAATCAGAACCTGTGTAATTTACTCAGGGACTTTATTATAAGACCCAATATAAATTACGAGGTGATTTCAGTAGAAGGAGCTAGAAATTTCAGACATTTGGTCACTTCTCACCACCACTTCTTATGGTTCTGATAACTGTTGGTCATGTTTTATAATATAAAATATTATATGAATAATGTGGGTATTGTCCCATATTATTCAAATATTTTGTGACATTCATTAAAGCGTTAGCGGCTATGTTTTTGAACAAATGTATCCAGATTTGTAAATAAGTTAAATGTGTAGCACCTAAAATAAAATAATAGCAACATAATATTTTATTTACAAAACTATTTATAACTCTAGCCATTAAACTATTTGCTAAAGATTTGCATTAAAATTAACACACAAAACAAAATAATTTAATCTGTACATTGAATGAAATTATTATTCACTACAAATAACTGGTTCGTGTCAGATTATTGAAATTATAAATATGGCAATATCTAAAACAAAGAATATTCTTATCTATGACTAAATAATCATGAACTTTATTGGTACCAAATTCAGCTATGGAAATAGTAACACCGAAACTATTATTAATATTTAACGGAAAAAGATGCATCAGTAGGCAGTGCATTTAATGTACTTTCATATATTTCATGTTCATAAGTAAATGTTTAAATAACGAACTTGGTGGGTAACAGAATTTTTATAAGTTTTTTTTTCTGATGATAAACATAATGTTTAAATTGCTGGCAACACGGACAGCCACCAAATTTAACAGAATATAATAAAAGCTGCGTGTGTGACAAACATAAAAAACATAATAAGCGACTACAAGCCAGTGCTTTTCTGCAAAATGCAAAAAAATAAAATACCCGTAGGTACACAATGCATTGAAATTGGATGTCAAAAACTAGTGCACAATTTGTCGGAAACAATTAATAATAATATAATTATGGTCCTGAGTCTTACACACAGTCTATAAAGCTCTATTACACATATCATATCATTATAAAATGAACCCTTTCAGTTGTCACAACTGAACGGGTTTATTTCACAAAACGAAATACACAGAACAGCACAGAGAATTAAACATAACGAAATTAACAAAGTATCGACACTGCAGGATCACATAAAACATAAATGCACAATCATGATTTTTGGTCTGTCAAGTTTCCGTCTGTCGATTTAGACGTTGTCAAATTCGTAATTCAAAAATCACGGGATGCGTTCGTTACATCGAACTTTTCGAAGTCAGCATGTTCCATTGATGCTTTAAAATGGGAATGTGTCGTGTTTGTCTAGCGGAGCCTGCAGTGTATAACGTAGTTTGGTCACGCTCGCTCACCGGGCGCGGCGCGATGGTCGAGGCGGAGTGAAGACGGTGGCCGAGGGTGGGGGGGAGGTAACGCTTCCGATACTACCAAAGGCGTTTGAGGTGATTCTAACGGTTTCGTACCTGAAACATTGAAACACGTTTATGAATTTGAATCACATGACAATTAGAAACTTTTAAAAGTTTAATGTATTATACAAAAAATAGAAAAAAAAACTTCAGTTTTCTAGAACTGGCAATATCGCGTGCGAATGTCAAAACCACAGAAGTAAGTAGGCCGAAGTACGGTTACAACGCCAATGAATCAAAATATTTTTTTATCATGTAAATATTTAAAATGTAGATTGCTAAGTAAACTATGTCTTATGACTCTTCAAAAATGTGATAAAATTATAGGTAAACTACAATTTAACCAATCGCTCGCTATGCCGTTCCAGTGGAGAAGAATAGGCAAGAAACTCCATTGTTGCTCTTTTATAAACATGTTCTACATAGTGTTTAGTACATTGTTATGGGGATATGAGAACAATGTAGGAACGGCTTTCTCATACCCGCTGAGTATGTTTTTCATACTATTCTGAGCTAAAGACTTACCGACAAAAGAACTCTCCAGCCAATACAGCTTCTGACTGGACCTCGGCGAAGGGTTCCTGTCGATGTCGCCATTCGCTGGCTCTAAGCCGGACACGTAATGTACGATCGCTGACGTCACTTCCTTGATGGACGACTGGATCTCCTCTGAAGCTTTAGATGCTTCTAATGCTTCTGATGCCTTCGACGAAGCACTGGATTGGAGTAGGGAAGATGCTAGCCTAGAAAGTAGATAATATTTATTTAAATACCCGTGTAATGTAAAACATCCTGGTTTTTTTATTACTAGTAGTCCTGACAGTCCCTTTAAATAACATAGCTAATGCAAGGAGTGGGCTTTTGAGAGACAGATGGTCTTACCCATAGAATACCAGTAGGTATGCCCACGAGTTGGGTCTCGGAGATACAAATAGCTACAGGCCTGTTTTAACTTTTGTTCATGGGGGGCTTACCTTTCATGTGGCGTTCGCGGTGTGCTATTCAGTCGCTCCTGACTCCTCCAACCGAGGTAGGGTTGCCGCGCGCTGAACGACGAGCGGGTAGAGGGCGAGCACAGAGGGCTTGCGCCGCGAATGCTGCTACGCGTCGATGAGCATGGTGAAGTCTGGAAAATCACCAGTATTTGTGTTAGCTCCATCTAGTGTTCTCAAAACGCTTACTTTAACAAACATAGCACTTCTGTCACTGTCACTTTAATGCATAAGTCAAACTAATAGACTATTAGTTCTGTGTAAAACCATAGGAAAACTGTATTGTTCTGTGAAATATAAAAAAAGTTTAATTCAATACACAGTAGACAGCAAAGACTCTGCAACAACACGAACTTTAATTATTGTCATATTATACCAAAAACATCCCATCCTAAAAACCTCGAAGAAACTACAACGCAAGAGGCGACCGGCGCGGCGTGCCGTTCAATTTGGGATATATCCACTTTGTATAGAGCTTTAATAAGTTTTACGGCCCCTTGGGGCGCTTTTCAATGACAAATACGCAGACGATAAAGTACACGTTACTATTCGCTTACGAAAAAAAATAATTTTGAGGCTCTGTATTTATGAAAGAAAAATGAAAAGCGATTTTTGGTGGTGATGCGTAATTCATATAAGGTGTAATAAAAATAGTGTAAAATATGTTAAGGGGTTAACAAATAGGTGATAACGATCACGTTTATGTATACATAATAAAATATATTTGTATACAGTGTTTGATTTTTCTGTGAGAAAGTAAGCCAGTACTTCTCCACCGCGCATTCAGTACGTAGAGTTATTTTTAAAATTTCTAATTATATGTTTTTTTTTTCAAGAATGTGACCTTTATGTATAGCCTACCAATGGACCCCTTAAAATATTTTACACTATTATTGTTAAGCCTTATATAATTGATAGAACTACGCGATACTTGGCAAAAATCCATTATAAAACAAATGGGAGAAATTGCGTAATTTATAGTTGTTTTGGCAGCTCTTATAGTGTGTTAATAGAAGAAAAATACTTCAATAAATTCTCAGCATATTATTTGTATAATATTGATCAACTACAATGCCGACATAACGAATCTATAATCACATTACTTACTGCATCAATATTCACGCTAGCAGCGTCGTTACGCTTCATTAGCCCCAAGCTTTTCCTCAAAAACCTATCTAGTGTTCATTTTACGGTCCATTACCGGTCCGAATTAAAATTCAAATAACACAAGCAACTGTCCGCTCAGTGGACTCGCGTTTATATAAGACTAGCTGTCCCGGCGAACTTCGTACCGCCTCAGAATCAAATGTATGAGAAAATGAATTTAAACAAATCTATCCCACGGGAACCATACATTTTACCGGGATAAAAAGTAGCCTATGTGCTATTCCAGACTATAATCTATCTCTGTGCCAAATTTCATCCAGATCCGTTCAGCCGTTCTGGCGTGAAAGAGTAACAAACATCCATCTCTCCATCCATCCAAACTTTCACATTTATAATATTAGTATAGATGGAGTTATTAGGTGAACGAACCTGTACTGCGCAAATGACACTTGGCAGCCTTATAAAGCTACTTAAGTCTCTAGTTCTTGTTAGTAAGAAAATAAGTCTATGGGAAAACCAAATAGACTCCAATAGTTGTAGTCAAATGAAAATACATAATGTATAAGGTAGGTATTGAAACCGCAGAGTTGATGCTTAAGCCGAATCTCCTGCTTAAAACATTCAACAAAAGTACCTACATAAAACATTTATTTTGATAGAAATGAAAATTATATCCTACCCCCTACCTCCCTTTGCCCGCGCGTGGAAAATTGTGTACCTAGCAGTGGTGAAGGGTAAATTGGCGTACATGTGACACCAAAAAACCTTACCTGCGGGTGCCTGAAATATTAAAAAAATCCCTCATTCTGTGGTCTAGATCTTGCATTAAAAATATTTTATTTTGTTCTGCGGAAAAATACCAAGCGTTAAATAGTTTTCAAGTAAGTAGGTAAGTACCAAAATTGTAATTTCGAAAAGTTAGTCGACAGGAATCTATACTAATCTATACTAATATTATAAATGTGAAAGTTTGGATGGATGGATGGATGGATGTTTGTTACTCTTTCACGCCCGAACGGCTGAACGGATCTGGATGAAATTTGGCACAGAGATCTATACTAATATTATAAATGTGAAAGTTTGGATGGATGGATGGATGGATGTTTGTTACTCTTTCACGCCCGAACGGCTGAACGGATCTGGATGAAATTTGGCACAGAGATAGATTATAGTCTGGAATAACACAAGGGCTACTTTTTATCCCGGTAAAATGTAAACGCGGGTAACACCGCGGGGCGCAGCTAGTATAGTTATATGGATCCTTGCCACTAGTATCTAGAAGTTTTTGTGTAGTGTGTAGAGCAAAAGACGCACTACTCTCTAGTGAGAGAAGCGTGTTTAAATGAGATGGAAGCTTGGTTAGACTCACTTGATTGGAATTGAGCCGGCTAGTGGACCACCTTCCGAAGCTGGTGGTGTGTGGCGACAGCTGTGGTGGTGGTGGTTGCGCATTGGCACCTCCGAGGCTGCCCAATGACGTGGTCTTCGAGTTGAGCCCGCTCCAACGTGTCGCCGACGCGGACGCGTCAGACAATCGCTTGCGGAGCAGGAACCCCTCGCGGGGCGTTGGTGCGTTTTTGTACCTACGGAAGAGATGACAGCGTGAACCTCTTGAATATGGGAAGCTCGTGTCGTGATATCAATATTATTAAATTCCAAATTCTATGTTTTATATCAAACGTGTATCAATGACTACGTACCTATTATTAAAAATTCTGTGGAGTGATTGAAAAAAATACGTAAGAGTACCACCGAATACTGAATACTACCTAGTACACGTAGATACATGTATGTTGAGAATATGATTTCCTGTTTCTAGAATATGAATTAAACGATGTTCAAATAAAAGTACTTACCTTATCATAAAAAAAGGAGTTTTGGAACGACCAGTATGTTTTTTTCAAATTGATAAAACAAAGTCAATGGGTTCATTGGGCTGATAATTAATTAATTGAATTCAACTTCCTCGATTGTACCTATCGTAACATAACCATTAATCAAATTATACGGGCTCTGTGTAACGACTTATAGTTTGCCAAAAAGTAAACATTTTCTCGTTCACTTTATTTTAGATACAGAATCTGTTCTGTTATCCGGCAGGTTTCCAAAGATTTCAATGCAACAGGTAATTCCGAATTTCGTATTTTTCATTAATAAATACTTTTTATTATTTACAACACGAACGAAATCAAATTGTAAAAGAACATCTACAATAATACATTCCTACATGCGTATGATGAGTTCAGGTCCCTGTCCATCCAACGAGTCAGGAGTAAGATGTAATTACGACATAGTCAATTACAATGTCGACTAGCAGCTGTTCATTACGACCGGCGTGAGAAACTGTCGTGACTATATGTGATCACTATATGTGTTAAACTTAAATGAGGTCTAGGTAAAATAGATCTTATGCGGAGTTGAAGATCATCTTTTCAATATCTAATCTTGAGACTAAACTGCATATACTTATCTACCAAAGGTTTAAAATGCAGGCTAAAAGACACTAACTTGCCTTATACTAGAAAGAGAAATTAGAATAGTTCGAAAACAAAACCCAATAAACAACAGCTTTCATATTTTAAAATAAACAATTCTCACCGATGATCTAGTTCCAAATAACCATAAAATTATAAAAGTAAATAACTTTTAAAAGAAATTAGTTATAGCTACAGAAAATGAAACTTATTATTTTTAATGCTGGTCTCAAAATGAACCTCGCGGCATGACTAATCACATTTGATTGAACACCGTTTCAGATCTTTTTGAATAAAACCGGCAGTTAAAAGGTAGAAATATACTTAAGTAGGTATCTCAAAACTAAACTCATGTCAGCGGTTATCAATCGCTGCGCGGATAAATCGTGATCTACTTCAAATGCCTTTCTTAAAACCTTGACACAATTGACAGAATGTGAAGCGAAGCGAGCCGGGCGCCGCCAGATTTTGTTCGATACCTTTCTTGTCGAACACAATCAAACACTTCCTGTTTATTTTAGTTTTAGAAAACAACAAAATTTAGTAGGTATATAGGTATATCTATTGATGTGGCGCTAGACATTTATTAAGCTATTTCCACAGATAGCTATGTATACGAGTATTAAACTGAAATCCAATCAAAAATACGACATCTCCAAAACATAGTTTCGCAAAGATGTTCCTGTGAAAATGTAAATTTACTCACCATTCCGGCACATTGAGTTTCTGCAGTGACCTCTGCACTCGCAACTCGTGCTCCGAAAGCACGCGGTCTGAATTCTTCTGCAGTTCGTTCTCAGGAGGCTGAAACAAATAATATAGAACGTTACACACAGATAAAATATTCATAGGTTTCTTTTGAACTCAACTGGTACGAAGCAAAAGAAGTAAAATAATAAAAAAGGTACCTTTTCTATTTATAGGATATTGTTGATGCCCAAATGATTTAATATGTTCAAAGGTAATGGTGTGAAATAATAATCATAAATACTTTCAGATACTTGGTTTATTTATTGCAATTAATTTACAAATATTGATAAAATTAAATAAGTAATTACTTGTTTGTGTTCATTTAGTTGAAGCTACGTTATTTACCGATTCTTGGACTTCATCAGCATTAGGAGCTAGCCGGTACACCGCTCCGAAAAATGAAGGATCTTTCTGTGTCTTTTCATGCAAATTTTCTTCGTTTTCCATTATAAAATCTTTCATAGGCGATGAGTCCAACATTTTCCCTTGAATTTTTAAAGTCTGGTGTATTTTGTATATAGCAAATCTTGCATAACAAGTTTCTTCATTGCCGTATTCGTCAATTTGTTCAAAATTGTGAATTTTAGCGTCTGCGCAGTGTGACTGACTTAAGATCTCCTCCGGTGTAATATTAGATTCCTTTTTCAGAACTATACTTTCATTTATTCCACATTCCTTTAATATTTCCGACCAAGATGGGAAATAATCACCGTTGCTAGAATCATCTATTGCTTTGCTGGCATCTTTGTCTATTTCTGTTGATTCTATTAGATCAGAAACACCATAAATAGAATCATACCACGAGTCGTCATTCTCAAATTCCGAATTTAATGAGTTTAAATTAAAACTGACTTTTCGTTGCGACTTCTTAAGTGTTGAAGTCGTTGGTAATATGGTTTGTTCTCCATTGACCTGAAGTATTTTATTTTGTTCAAAGTCTACATAATCGGGAACGTCAATGTCACTGAAATCTAAATCATGTCGTGGTAATTCACTAACAGAGCAAGATTTAAGATCAGATGTCTCTTGAAGTTGTTCTATAGGCGGTGGTGGAACACTTTGCAGTAGCCGATTGAAGAAAGATCGAACTTTTTCATCATTTTTAGTTAATCTGGAGTTTTCTTTATTTTCTTCTTCCAGTGAAGTTACTCTCCTTGTTGCGTTATTAAAAGACGGATTACTAATACCACTATAACTTGACTGAGTGCTCAAGTTGCGCCTTTGAGCTTCAAATCTTTTTACACAGATCTTTGCTTTCCACTCACGATGTTTGTTTCTGAATCCATTGAGACTTAACGAATTTTCATCTTCTGATTCGCTTCTTGGTATTTCTGGATATTTTGCATAATAGAAGTCTCTGGAGAGTGGTTTTATAAACATATGCTCCTGCTTAACATCTTCAAAAGGTTCCAATTCTTCAGTTATCCAAACTGTGTCCAAGCAATACCAGAATCCATTTCTTTGAAGCACTTCTTCTGTTGTTAGGAGTACTATTGACACCATTTCTCCAGCACTGCTCAACTCGTGATTTCAAACGTAACTGAATCTTATCAAGACATAAAAGATCATTAATAAAGAGTCAATATTTGTCTCAAAGTCACATTTTGCTAACACTTTCAAAAACATAATATAATTAGCTAATTTAGTTTCTTCATAGTTACTTACTGTGTTTACGAATATAAATTGTTAAATGTTAAACAAATCATTAGCACAAAGACGTAAAATATTGTTATGCGTAGGATACATTTCTGTACCTACAGGAGATGGCTCATTGATTTGGCAAATTTGGTATAACTTCAACCGTTAGTCCGAAACTTTTATCAAAAGACTCCGACATTAAGATAACTCCGATGTTTAATATTTGAGTTTAGTGCTCAGGAATGTTTCTTTTGGGGTAAGGAACTCACCCTGATGTCAGACGACGCGAGTAGCGCGCACGGGCCCAGCAGCCCTACGCTCTCCCAACAAGTCATGTCCACAAATAATTTCCGCGCACTGTACGTCCAGTACCCACTGAACCCTACACTCGTATGCCGATCCTATAATCGCATCGTGATGCACCAGTAAATCCGTACTGCGTTACGTAAGGCTGTTTAGATCGCTCTTGATATAATTTTCCTCTTGGCAAGTATACACAGATAAAGCGGCAACACACAAAGCTACGAGTACCCGAGAGGAAGTGAAAGAAGCAAGCTGCAATCGAAGCGGAAAGCGTTCGCCAATCAAATCAGAATAACGTTGCTTAACGAACGACAAAATCCAATTACAAGACTGAATCGGAGCGACCGCGGGGCTTCTGAGCTTAAGGTCGCCCTGCGGGCCGGTGCGGGAGCTGAGGCTGGGTCTGGCATGCGGCGCTCGGTCGGACTCACGCGGCGGCCACTGCGGCACTCCGCATCGTGGTACAGGTGGCTGAGGACAGGCGGCCGCGGCGCTGCCTCCCGCCAGACTGAGGCGCGGTGCGTGTCCTTGGCCAGCGCGCAGGCGCCGTTCACACACCCTTACTACAAGATTGTAGTTGCTCCGACAATCATCGTATTATGATGACTCATCTCTTCTTTCCTCTTTTTGACTTTCGCTTATTCAGATCGAAAGCTACGTTGTGAGCGTGACTTTCACCTGGATCTGTAGTAGAGGATATAGGTGTACATTGGTGAGTTTGCGGGCGTGCAGTCTCGGTTGCGGTATAGCGATAGAGCGATGTATACGTGTTTGCCGATTGATGCGAGGAAGCTGTGCTGTTTTCAGCTGACGTTCACTTGTTCAGGGCTGATTTGAGAGGAGTATTTGTTTTGATATGGGTGTGGCATAGGGTGGCGGTTAAAGCTCTTACGCAATCTGAATGTATGGGAGATAATTAGCTAGGTTCTATAGCAGCAATACTGCCTGGACACCTTTTGGACAGTTTCGCATAGCAATATTTAGCTCATGCGCTACCGGTTTAAATAAAGACATGAAAATAAGTCCCAATGTTCATATGCACAATCCACCGCCATTAGGTCAGATTTTTTTGTGTCCGAGGTGCGAATTTTTTATTATATTATGTTAGTCTACCTTCGTATAAAACTATAATTTAAAAACTTACGTTAATATTATATACATCGTACGTATTGAAGTGATATACGTAAGTACCTAAATCGATCGATGAAAATGTTATTATAATGGCCAGTATAATACCGACATAATATCTCGACGTGGGGAGACATGTAGTTCACGACCCAAATCGTGGGACAGTGCGCAATCGCTTGTCTGTCACTAGAGTAAGGGTGCGGACAGGTGAGTGTGTATGACATTCTCATATTCATGGAGGGTCTATGGCAGAGACAAATGGAACAGAATTAAATTTGCCCAAGCGATGATTGACTATGTTTTGATAACTGTCTTGATCCAAGAATATTGTCAATTCCGATGCTAAAGATGTCCACTTGAGACAAATCGGCATGAAAGTTAAGCATCCAATATGACATGTATGCATAAAGAAATTTATTTCGGGAACCAAGTAACCAAAACTTAGCGATACACAAAGCAAATGTTTGTTAGGCCCAACAGAATTAATAAATGCGCCCCTTTTATTTGATTAGTTTTTATAATGGCCTAATAAATGAGTGCCCAAATCGGTATTTTGATCTAGATGACCTCATTGATAACGTAATGCAACAAATGGCAGCCGAATTACTGAGGTCAGATTGAATTAGAGCAAACAAATATGGGTAATAAGTCGTGGCGACATGCAATATAAACATACTATAACATAATCACGAAATAGTAGTATAGCACTTCTGCATTCATTTGGAATGCTTCCGAAATAGACAATCTAGAATGCTAAGAGGGAAAAATGGAAGAAGAAGAAAATCTTTCGGTAATACTGATAGCTACATAATAACTAGCAGACATATAGGTACTAACACCAATGGGCGCAAAGCGATTATTACTATCATCTATTGTGCTGCAGAGATAGGTTAAAGCTTAGCCTTATGCTGAAGATGAATCTTCAGATGATCTAGAAGGGCCGTGTTCAGATAATACAAATTATTTTTATAGACAAGGCAAAACTTCGTGTACGATTTAATATATCTTATTCAAAACGTTAGAAACTAATTAATAAGGACAAAAAAGAATAGTCATATGTACATTAATTCTTAACTCAAAATAATAAAAGTAATTTATAAGTGCGATGAAACTTCTAAAATTGTGAACTACTATTACGAGGTACCTACTTCGCGGTGTAAAAGTAGTCAGCTTGCTTTACACATAAACAACCATAGACGGAAAATAACAGGAGCATCCACATTACAACGCGCTAATGGCCACAATTTGCATCTTCCTCTACCGCTAATAGCTATGTTGGTCCTAATTGCTTGCAGCAACTTCGCACATCGTCGCTTCTTCCATATTGTCACGTCAAATTAGCGTCGCCGTGGGACGATGTGATGTCTTCAATGTCGTTAAAGATAGGGAATTAGGTCAAAGGTTATCCTGAATTGGATAGCATTTGTTTTAAGTCCCAAATCCTATAGATGTGGCTGCTAAGCGTTAAGGAGGTGACAGTTGCCGTGAGTGTTGAATGAACAGTTTTGAAAATATTATACTCTTACCAAAATAAATACTCTGCAAATAGAAAATTGCGTCATTTAGATAAGGCGGGAGGACCAAGGAAGATGGATGTAGGCTAGTTACACCAGCAGACATTAACTCTTCACAATGAGTTGTTCATAAAATAGTTATAGAAATTAAGTAAGAAGATTTCTTAAACGAGGAAGCGACTTCCCTACAAACATTACGTCTGTAATACCCTTACGCAACTCACTGATAATACATTAGGTGTGTTAAGTACTGGCTGCAGTTTCTCTATGTAAGCGCCTTTGATGTCTCTACCATATTATTTACTAGCTCCGTACCGCCTCAGAATCAAATGTATGAGATTCTTTTTTCAGTGAACTATCCCATGTTTTAATGGTTATTCTGCCATTCAAGGCGGAGACAAATTAAAAAAATCAACGACGATGAAAATCGACCCTCCCGTTCTTGATTTATAAGTGGTGTTAGTAATATGACGACATTCTTTTATATATATAAGGCAGATGCGTATACTGAAAGCAACTCAACTCGGTGGGGTTTTTAGTTTCCTGCCGTGCTAATGAGTCCTTATAGACGAGATTATTGCATCATTGTCTATACAAGAGTTTATATGAATAGGTAAATTAAATACCTAGATATAGATATGTTTTTTTATGTCATTGTAAAGCTTGTAGGTAGCACAGGAGGCTGTAGATGCTTCTATCAGATTGGAAACTGGAACAAGCTTTATTTCAAATACCTCTTCAGTTATAAGTACCCACAAGAAGAGGGTCAATTGTTATCGAGCAGAGAGACCTCAAACTTTGTTGTTGACCTTTGTGAGGGGATAATCGCTTTAATGCTACCACGAAATCCCCTTTGAAGCGTGGATATTGAATTATATAAGATAAAACAGTTGGTTAAACCGTGTTTGAGTTCTGTGAAAGCTTATGGATTATGTATCTAGACGGCATGATAGATTTCAAAATTATTTCTTAATCCCATTTCGCACAAGCCTTCTCTCAAAGCGAGATGTAATTATATCATATTATAATGGTCCATGAGTATAGCTTACGGCAATTTAAAACCTAATCGACTGACGTTGGCCATAAAAATGTTGGCAACATCGGAAGTATTGTGTGGAAGCAGCAGAGGTATAATATCAGATTATTGTAGTTCCAAACGTTGCTACTAGATGACGTTAGTAGTTGTCTAGAAATTATCATTAGTAGTTTAGACTTTTGTAAACGGTTACCAGCAAATAAATATGTAGAAGAAAACAAATGTGCATTCCTATGAGATAAGTATCACGTTTTAATTTTGATTTCCATTGTTTCATGAACTACCAGAACTATATTCGTCAACAGTCTATTCATCAAAAATAACTGCCGCAGAAAACGGCTTAGTAACTTCAAAAAAGTTACGCTTACCCGTTTATTATTGTTTGAATCAGCTTGTTTGTTATCAAAACTTGTAAAGTAGGAGCATTGTAAACAGAAAACAATTTATTTTCGTCACGCCATACCACTTCTTAACGGCAATTTACATTTCCCTAGATTTGAATGCGTCCATCACGCCCATACGTTGGCTTCCCGCCAAAAAATGGAGAAATGCACTTTTCTCTATATTCTCTCTGACAGATGAGATTTCAAAATTGGAATTCAACTTTTATTATTTCATGTATATAAAACTAATTTTACAGATTTTATAGTGTGTATATTATGTTATGTATAATAAGTTTTATTTCAATGTGTAGTATTCGCGTAAATATAAGAAATCAATTTTCTATTATTCCACTTTTAAAACTAATTTATAGAACGCAACATTGTGGCTAGGTAGTTGACGTCACATATAATTATACACGCAAATAACTAAGTAGTAACTAGGTGCCTATATAGCTAAATTCTCAATCAAATCATCCCACTAATATTATAAATGTGAAAGTTTGGATGGATGGATAGATGGATGGATGGGTGTTTGCTACTCAATCACGTCAGGACGGCTGAACGGATCTGGATGAATTTTGGCACAGACATAGATTATAGTCTGGAATAGCACATAGGCTACTTTTTATCCCGGTAAAATGTAGACTTTTTGATCGCGGGTAACACCGCGTGGCGCAGCTAGTAAGGAATATAATGAGCTACGTTATCATCTACTAAAAGATGAAAAAAAACAATAAATTTTACATTGAATGCGCAATATCAATGTAAGTTTAAACTTTTATCGTAGCAATTGAACTAGAACAGAAAAGAAGAAAAGGTGGATGCGAGTGGCGGAAGACCGTAATGTGTGGAAGTCATTGGAGGAGGCCTATGTCCAGCAGTGGACGCCTATCGGCTGATAGATAGACAGACAGAAAGGAATTGCTTACTAACTAATGTAGCAGAATGTACAAATTTCAAAAGGCATTATCTATAAAATGGAACAGCCGCTACGTTTTGTGGCGATAATTTCCCATTATCTTACCCCTGAATCGTACACCATACAATTTAAAGCCCACATAATGGTGTCCCTTATCACACGCTACGAATTGAAGCAGCAAATACGTAAGAAATCAATTAAAATATATCGTAAACCGGGTATTGTTTTAATTAAGAGTTCAATGACCGTTCGCCTTTACTTGTTATTTTTTTTTATTACATTATGGGCAAGTATTTGATCTCGATCTCACCTGATCTGGTCGCTTAGTGTGGGACCGTATAATTGGTGTGTTCGTTTGGCGATAGTTATTTAAATAGGCTGTATGCTGGACGCAATTTATCTATTAATTTAAAAATATTGTATTCGCCCATTAGATGTTTTTTCGGGTAAAACATTAGAAATAATGAATCCTGAATGTAATTCAGGACATAAATTAAAAATAATAACCTAGAAACTATCCAGACATACAGCGTGAACACCTAATCCCATATCCTGTCTTCAGTCTGCACCAATCTATCTAAATTGATGTCGAGGTACTACTCTAAATTGGATTAAATTGACCGTTCACAGCCGTAGAGTCGAGCCATTTGTTAACTATACCCCACATGCGGTAACGATGACTGATAGCTGGCCGGTTGGAATTATTCAATACTTGGTATTGGACTTCTTCTTCTTCTTCTTTATGTTGGCAATCGGCTACAAAATAGTGGCATTTATGCCAGTGTCAATTTTTTTTCTTTATTTAAAATTTGAGTACCCCTGATAATAATAATGATGTTCATGATAAAATGAATCCCCTACCCCTATCATTACTGCTGTGGATACTTTACTGCAAATTTCCCGGACATCTTGGGAGAACTTGAAAAGTCAAGTTACTGTATTTCATTTCAATTTCCTACATTTGTGCACGTTTATGAACACACAATGTTAACATCCCACTATAATAAACATTATCCCCCGAATTTATAGACGTTATATAACTTTATCAAACGTCATATAGTACTGCGCAAAGCAACTCTTGTGCGCTGTACTATATTTTATTTTATTTCATACATTGTTATTTTTTTATTTTATTTTTTCACGGCCATGGAATTAGTAACAGCGATGAATCGAATTGTTTATTTATTGTGTTTGTTATGCACGAATGATGACACGAAAGGTTTTTAATTACTTATTCTTCCGTGTAATTAATAATTTGAGAAACATGAACTCGAAAAAACTGCAAAAAGCCTAGGGGTTGAGTTTCAAATATGTTACGCCTACGTTACGATTGTTAAATATATTTAAAAAAAAACTAATACCTATGACGGGTCCTGTGTAGTGTAGTCTGTGGTATAGTGTCACAATTTTTTTTGTACGAAAAAAATAGGTCGAATATAATTTTAAAAGTGTCTATTGCCAAATCTACCTGTTATTATTTTTAATTATTATTGTTCACCAGTCTATTAAACAACATTAAACATGACAATTCATATCAGTCGCTTCCACGTCCATGTAAAAAGCTAGACACAAACAGCTTGGATGAAAGGCTACATTTTCAAAAGCCTTTTCAATGAAAGCTGAGCGAAATGAACGTTTGCTGAATAGCTAATGCACTGTGAATAGGAGGCTTCAGGACTCAGGGATACCACGGAGGTGTGACCCGATTTTTGATTTGAAATTGTACGCGATACGATATTCTCGAGGTGAGAAAGTTACTGTGCTATTTCGATGTAGTTCGAGTGATGAGAATTTTTGTTTTCGTTACCTATAGTAGACACCAAGTGTCCACTTGTAAGATGGACGGATAATATGGCCTTTGAAAGACGCTTATACCTACCTACCCGTGAAATACAATAATTATCTATCTCTATGCGCCAGATATCAACACCTTTGAAGTTAAACTTCGGTGAAATTAGGTAACTACTGCTGGGTTAATGTTTTTCAGATGTAGCATCTATATTTTCAATGTACACTTTAAAAACTGAAGTAGCAAATACTCTCATTAAATATACCTAACTACTACTACTTATTTTATAAAAACAACCTTGTAAGGTATATTAATGCGTGAATTTAATAGCGTTCAGAACGTAATATGTACGGCGTACGTATTACGTATTGTATTGTGTGAAATCCAATAATGCATAAATTTGTCGCTTCACTAAAAGGTATCAATTTGATGTTGGCAACATTTATATAATAGTAGGCACTGCTACCTACCTAGAGGTTGGTAATTGTAACTAAATTAAAAAAACACTATATAATATGAGTTAACTGTGCCTGGTCTCGCTGGTTGCAGCGAAAATAATGTTGAAAGATGTTTACCTGAAACAAATTGAAATTTGTAATTAATATACTTTTCAAACAAAGCCATCATAATAATTTACGTGACTTCAAATGTGTACCTTACGAAAAACCTACACACAAATAGTTTTATACAGGGAATAGCGTTCCTACATTGTTCTCACATATTCAAAAATGTAAAAGATCTTTTTCAAAAGAGCTACCATAGAGTTTCATGCCCGTTTTTCTCCAAAGGAATGGCATTCCGAAAGGGTGGTAAAGTTTAGCTTTTGTAACTATTTTGACGATCATAAGTACTGTACTTAATAGTTTACATTAATAAAAAATATTCTGATTCTGATTCTGAATGGAGATAAGGTTTTGGCAAAGGGCCTGCGCCTTGGGAACCAAAGTCCGAGCCAATTTGTCTGAGGATAGAACTTTAAGTTATAGTAAACTAGATACAAGCGAACTTTGATCGAGTATCCGCGATCCAGTTTTCAAAACTATCCACAACTCTGAGATAGCTAGCGCTAACTAAAACCATGTACCAACTAACAATTGGAGTTTGGAATTCAAATAATGGTTCTGGCTATCGATGGTTCCGCTGTCAAGTGTCTGATAAAGAGAGGAATGAGTTATGGATCAGTAAGAATGATTGTTGCGAATGAAAATGTTGCGAATACTAGTGTTGTTATGGTAATGGAATCTAGGGAGTGTATATGATTTATTTGTTGTACTTTAAAGGTTGATGAATAGTTTCACTTCGATAAGTTTAAAAAAAACATTGAATTTGCATGTTTACGGTCTGTGGTCGATATGTCATACATAACCTTCTTTGTCTGTTTTAGCTTTTAGAAATCTTATTCTTATGTGATTCTACTTCAAAATTACGTCTCAAACTGGTGATCTCAAATCAAGATCTCAATTGAACGCAAAACCGACATGATTAAAGTTACATAATGATCAAATTGAGATCCTGATTGAAAACGCGTTACTAATTCATGGAGGGAGCTATGATTAAAAATACCGGCGCAAGTATATTATATCCATTGATGTATCCATCGTCCTAGTTTAATGTCTATGGCGCACCATATGGTGGTGTTTCGAAACAGCCACTATTATTGGCATGCAGGCGACACACGTGGGCCGAACGCCTAGTCGCCTAAAACAGACTAATATAATTTGAGCAGGTTTTCAAGCTAACTTGGAGAATTCTAAATTCACAAGCTCAAGCTTAAATCTAGTCGATGCAGCATATGAAACTTTTGATGTCATTTCAGCTCTGAAAGACATTTCCCAAACTTATTCGAATCAATGCAGAGACATTTATTCGGTTTTTTTTTGTTCGATGCATAAAATTTATTCACAATAATATATCTTTAATTGTTAAGCCCGTTAGTATACAGGGAGGTGACACGTTATTTTATTTTCTATGTTTCTAGAATCTTCCAAACTTGATGATAGTAAATTTTGAAGACATAAATCTAAGCTCGTGGCCATTATCTTGCTTTCCGTGCTTACGCCAGAGATATAAGCTTAAATCAGAAACACAATTATAAAATAATTTCAAGTTCTCCCTAAACATAACAGTACAGAAATTAGATTGCCAACTTGTCCACAAATTTTACGACAGAAATTTCCGTCCGTCAATTTGACTTTATCGACTAGTCAGATAAGTTGTTTTGGTATTAAATTACTGGAATGCTAACTGATGTAATTTTATACCTGCAATCACTCATTGCCGTGTTGAAATGTCCCGGCGAGGCAGTGGTTTGTCTACTGTCTCTGTTTGTATGGAAAAAAGAGATAGGTATTCAATTTCGTGTCCAAATATATTGTTGTGTGTGTGTGTATTACATATATTATCTTCCAATATTGCGAATAGCCTTAGGTCATAGAATAATAGTATCTAATCTTGATTCTTTTTTTTTGTTTTTAGGTTGGCAATTGGGTACAGTGTCGAGTATTTCTTCGTAATTGTTATAAAATTATAAGTACTTCTGATGATAATGATGTCGATGACGATGATGAAATGAATCCCCTAGCCCTATCAGTAAAGCTGTAATAATTACTAAAAATTACCGGACATCTTGGGAGAACTTGAAAAGTCAAGTTACACTGTTTTATTTCAATTTTCATTTATCAACACACAGTGGTTAATATCCCAGTAATATTAAACATTATTTATCAAATAAACACATTTTTTGGAAAATAAAACAAAATTGACAACTTCACGGTTCAACTTCCCGCCAAAAAGCCTGATTGGACACAGATAAATAATATTCGTTTTTTTTTATCGCATTCGCCTGTAAGAATTTTTGTCAGCCAGTTATATTTCAATAACTGACACATAATATCTAACCTCTATACGGACTTGACAGCCCTTAATTATTTATACCAAGACTTCCGTGACTTGGCTACTAAACAGCATTACTGACTGTTCAAACAGTCCTTAAGACAGCCATACCGAAAATTGTAGACATGAATTATTATTATAATTGCTGGTGCCAGAATAATAGTGAAACTATGCATATAGGTGTCATCTAATATGTTTGTGCGTTTTGACGTCATAATGTGCAAGCGAGAAATCTATAATCCATCTAATTTTAATCCAACGGAATGCGTTAAATCAACGCGTGGGAGATCGGATAGCATAGTACTTGACTTAAGTGAATACCTTGCATCAGGGAGGGAAGAATAACATATAGCTAATATATAACTATTTCCAGTCTTTCTGGATCACATAGTTGCCGACTATATATAAAACGTACAGTTTTAATCAAAATAGGAATGTATCAATTTGATCCAATTGGACAAAAAATGAGTCAACATAGTAACTGCCCTCTTTATACCTTTGACGGCGCGGCACTTCGGGAAAACCTCTAAGGCCCTTTTAAAAGGGAAAATTGCTTATAAATTTATTATGAAAACGTTACTGAGTGACCTTTTGTCAACAAAAGCCGTGAGGAGGACTTCGCCTTCATTGGATGTCTTTAGGTGGTTCAAAATTGTTGTAATTATATCTCACGCCTCAATTAAAAATAACTAGCTGTCCCGGCGATCTTCGAACCGCCTCAAAATAACAAAGATTAATATTTATGAGAAAAATATTAATCTTTATTATTATAATTATTTAGTGATTTTTTTCCCATGTTTAATAGTTATTCTGCTATTCGGGGTGGAGCTGGATGAAAAAAAAATCAAAGATCATAAACTGAGTTGTTGATGTTGATATGATGAGTTATAAATGGTGCACTCACGACACGACTTTGTTTTATATAATTTATAGAAGTTTATGTAACCGGTTTGCAATGTATATTAATTATAATCTTAATACAAACAATAGTATATAATAAACGGTTTCAATACTACATCTATTCTTGTCTCCAGTATGGGTTCTTTTATTAACAAAATATTATCAACTTTTTTTATTAAGTTCAGATACGGACATTGAAAAAATTTTACACATTAAAAAAAAAACTATTGATCGTTTAAAACCGTAGACTAGGTTAACAAGCGCATAAACATTAGGCATACATACACATAATATAGCTAAATACATAAAGAAAACCATATAAATCACGGTAGCTAGCGTTTACAGGAAAGTGAAACGGAAACCGCAGCTCATCTGCGCGGGCGCCGACTATAAATAAACGTAGTGCGTGTGCGCACGTGTGGAGCGCCAGCATCATGTGGGTCACTAATGCAACTCCTCGGGATACCATGAAGAATATAAATTATTTATTATATTGAAAAAAAAATCGACTTAAAAGTTATAGAGAAACTGGAAATATTTTTATATTATAAAATCTGCTTACTTTACTTGGCAATGCTTTAGGTGTTTATGTGAACTGGGATGGGGCAGTGATTCCAAATAATATTTTTTATTTTTTTTATTAAACATAATACTGTTTCATCTTAACCACTCCAAAGGCTTTTCTGCTAGGGTGTATGACATGACGGCATGAAAAGCCTGCTTCCCTCTTCACTACATCTCCACATCTGTTCTGGTATTCAATAGCACTCCCACTGTACGCCTGCAAGTGCCATAACGACACATTAATAGCATTGAAAATATGCAAAAATATTTAATCAATGATAATGAAGCTCGGCGCACCCACCGCATATTCTCGTGTGTTGAGTCACAATGCCATTCCATAATCTATGAAAATAATACTACTATTACGACTAGATTCCCTGAAAGAGGACGTTTCAGAGGTGTGCGTTTTGTGTACCCACAATTAGCAGATGATATTAGGTCCTAACTTAGGTATAGTTAGGGAAAATTTAAGTTGTGCTACTTGATACGCAGTTCGATTCAGATGATTTGATGATTTTGGAAAAAATCTTATTTATCCTTGATCAGGCGGCGGCACTCCAGACCAATTAAAAAAATATATTTTGACCTGATTCCCAACGAATCACATGTTCCATCATACCTGTCCATAATAAATAAGCAATTTGGAATTCCAATCGGAGAATCGATTCGAATGCTATTCGATCATTAATCGAGTGAGAGCGTGCCGGCCGCAAATAGATGAACTCGCGATCAAGGTGGCCATCGGACGAAGGCCGGCAATTTGGCATACGGCATATAAACATACAACATGATGGATGTTCTTTATAGTTTGTTAATGGTTGAGTTGTAGAAGAATACAAAACAGGTTTTAATTGAAATACATAAGCAAAAATCCGACGCCCCAGAAAAGCGCTTATCCCCGGTTTACATGGGAACAGTCCTGGGCCCCAAGTCTGCTAACACAATCGAACAGCAACCGCATAGTAACTGTCACTTTTGACAGATACTGTATGGGATATCTGTCAAAAGTGACAGTTACTATGCGGTTGCTGTTCGATTATGAATCGATTGTGTTAGCAGACTTGAGGTCCTGGTGGAAACAATTCGGTGAGTACACCTACGAAGTAATAAGTGTGCAAAATAGATTTCCATACATTCCCGAATCAGCTATTTGTTACTGGCTTACTGCTTTCGTGTTATTCGAGCATTACTGGAGTGCAGTCGTGGCAGTTAGATCAAAACTTTAAAATTAATTTTTAACCGACTTCAAAAAGGAGGAGGTCCTCCATTTTTTCAACCAAGTTCGCATTCGTTAAATATTTGATTTAGTTAGACAAGCTAGATTTCAAGATTAGAATATTTTTTGCTTTTTAGTTTATGAAGACGGTTTTTTATTTTTGTTGAGAAGTTTTTTTCTATTGATCCACATATCAAAGAAAAACTACACAACGGTTTTTATAGGCCACATCCACACTACTGCACTAACTTTTAGCAATAAATCTTGCATATATGATATCGGTACTCTACAGTTTTGGCTACTGGCGTCAGAATCGAAAACAGTGGCGATTTATCGATGGCATCATAAAATATTTATTCGTGCTATACATTTTTGAGAAGCATAACTCATTTGTATGACTTGCAGTTATATAAGGTTCTGGCGGTGAGGTAGCTGATATATACGATAAAAGCTCAATAATTTAGATATTCTTTAGCGTCAAATATAACACAGTAGCTCAATTAATAGGAGTATACGCAAGCTAGGTATTTAAATTTAGCATACTTTTTGGAGGTGTGAGCGAAGTAGTGAGCTAACCGTATACTATATGGAGAATCGAAAGCTTTAAATACCTTTCGCTAGAGGCGCTGTTCAATTCTCCATACAAGATGTCTAAATACGTACCCCCGAATTTATAGACGTATTATAACTTTATCAAACGTGATAGAGTACTGTGCAATGCAAAAGTTGTGCTCACTATATACTGTATGACGTTTGATAAAGTTATGAATCCTCTATAAAGCCTTTTTATTGTTACTTAATGTTATAAATGTATTAAAACATGTTTTAAAGTTAAATATTTACAAATTAAAGTTGACATAAATAGATAGCCTTAAACCTTATAACATCACGAGTAAAATTATCATTCCAATTATCTCTCCCATAAATGTGTTGCAGAAACAGTGCTCCTCTGTTACCAAAGAAATGGGTCAATAAGTACAGCATCGGACTTATTACATGCACCACGATTATTTAACACTGTAGCGTGTGTGTGAGTGTATGTGTGTTTGTCTTCAGTTAAGAACCATAATGGTTGCGCCTCAAAAGAAACCGACTTGGAACAACGAGAGGGCTTTCTATAGGGCTACCACTGACCGCGTGAGGAAAAAAAAACATTAAGAATTATATACTTACTAGAATATATAATACAACCCAAAACAATGCTTGTTAGAATTTTTGTCTGTTTATCTGTTTGCCTGTGCATTTGTGCGCGCTAACTTCAGAAACGAATTAACCGATTTGGTTTTACCTAATTTATGTAAGCTTCACTTAAAATATAATGTTTGTTTTATCTCAATCGGTTCATAAATAAAAATGTTATATTGACTTAAAGACGACCTCAACGTGGGGTCTCTCTTTTAATACGTTAAAAATCATATACGGAGCAACGTACTTAGGATCCATGTGTTACGGCGCACCGGTGTGGGCCGACAGGGCCACGATAGGGGCGGCACGGCGTAAATTACTTCAGAGCCAACGATTGGCACTGATATTTTTATGTAAAGCATACCGCACGGTTAGTACCGAGGCCCTGCCGGTACTCGCGGGTGTGCTCCCGGTCGACTTAGAGATTCAGAGACGCGCGGGAATGTACTATTCTACTCGAGAGGACATGACCACCGAATTCCTAAAACCGCGAGATCGCTATAGAATCACTAGATTATTTAAACCTCAATCTGTTGTTTACGAAGATCTTTTGAACGAGTGGCAATGCAGTTGGGATACAACAACTAAGGGCCGCCACCTCCACCAGTTCTTTCCTTGCGTTCGTGATCGTTTGGAGAAGACGTGGATGGAGGTGGACCACTGTGTGGCACAATTTTTAACAGGCCATGGTAACTTTAAGAGCAAATTATTCTATTTTAAATTAGTACCCTCGCCTCTGTGTCAATGTTCAACGCCGTATAACGAAAACGAGCAATCTGCACATCACATCCTCTGGGAGTGCAATCTCTGGCAAAACGAACGGAACATTATGCTTAATAGTTTGCAAGTAACTTCTGGGGTTGTATACTACACAGACCTTGTGGAAACCAGGGATAACTTCCGTGCGTTCAAGCGTTTTTGCCATACCTACTACTGGAATCAAGTTTAATCAGCTCACAAGTTTAGGACCAATTAGTATTTAAACTCTCCGTGGTGCCTTACACCTGGAATTAGTCCAGCTGTAACAGTCTTACTTCTGTGGACATTTGTCTACCAGATCTTTTTGTCTCCCGCTTTGCAATGGAGGGAAGTGGATAATTTTCTTCCAACTCCTCCTATTTATCTTTCGATTAATTTCGTGCGGGTTCCAAGACAATTAACTTTATCCCGGGACTCGCCGAGGGTCAAACCTCGGTGTCTTCATTGGACACCACTGTAGATCCTGGCTTACAGGAGTAGCAGTGGTGGGAGTGTGTGGCGGGCCTAGTGACTTAAAGACGCGCAGACGAAGTCGCGGGTAAAAGCTAGTTATAAATATGGCACGAACCAATAATTGTATGAATTCATATTTAATGGAAAGGTTTACTAATACAGAAAAGAACTATAGAATACTTGTAGGTACTTTTTAACAATATTTTAACACTAATTTGACTTACACATGACATTATCATTGATTTGACAGACTTTGCAATCACTGCTTCAGCGCCTAAATCTCGATTATCGACTCGAATAATTTATTTTTAAACGCAGCGCATCACTAGTTACCTAACACCTACTGCACGTTCGGAAATGTCTACGCTAATATGGCGGGCAAACAGTCGAGAACACTTCTGGAATGCGACCGATCCAGCATTAACACTATTTTCGGACGAACGCGGAACTCTCTGGCCAGTTTAGAATCTATGGCACCTCGCAATTGTTATTTTGTGTACATTAATAAAGTTTTTATTACATCTGTGGAATTTTCGGGCAAATTCTTGAACACCGTTTACTTTAACGTCAAATTGGGTTTTATGGACGAATAATAAAATTGGAAGTCATGGCGTATTATGTGAGGAGAAAGTTTTGATTTATTTTTACTTAATACGGCGTTAATTTGGCGTAGTGTTTATTTTGGAATTATATACAAGCAGGTCCTGCGTCGACCCTAAGATTATTTAATCCAAACATGCAGGTCAAAGTATTTATCTTTGAGGTGTATTAATATTGTGTTACGAAAGTAATTTTAACATGGATATTACATAACAAAGTTGCGCATAAATGAATTGGTCATAAAACAACTGAATGGATAGGTTAATTGCGAACAAATGTTTGAATAACTCCATTAGTTACAATAATACGCACCTACTCACTTTGAACTTTTGATAAATATTGAATAATAGCAGGCATCCGTCACTCACCGATTCTACTGCGTTAAATACCTACAGCGCTGTACCCCGGAGGCTCACAACGTGCTTGCGAGAGATAGAGTTACGCGATAAAAAGAGACGCCCATAATTAGGTAATATTCATTTTTTAAATGCATAAAATGCAGCGGAGTGCATGCTGAAGTGCACTTTATGACTTTGTAGCAACAGTTGCGTTTGATTTAAATGTTTTTGGCGGAGTGAAATATCTATACCTAAGAACAATTAGATAATCTGTGATAATAGTTTAGACCTTTATGAATCCTCTAATGATTGGTTTAACTCTTTCACGAATGAGTTAGTGACATTGATTCTTACAAGAAATGGATCCCGAAAAAAAAATGTTTTTTTTTTACATAGTTTGTAGCTAATTTAGATTTAATGTTGAAATATAGTACACACCCACATGTAAGTATTCTATTAACCCAGCATTACTGCAAAACATCCCGAGAACAAACAATTTCAACCCATCAAGAACCGCCACTAGAACAGCTCCTAGAATAATTTCAACGAAATCAAGTTGGTATTTCCATGAATGGAATCTTGTACTGAGATCTAAAAATAAAAAAAAAATATCATAAATCAAAAGTAACAATACACCTCGTTTAACCACACATCGTTAATGAAAGTTCTGTGTTATAATGACAGTCCTATCGTTGTATATTAATTTCCGCTGGACCGGCGCCAGGGCACGTTTAATTAAATGATTGATTGATTTCTTTCGGCAATAAATCATCTGTTTGATTAAATACTTTCTATTTTTTTACAGGTGTAGTAGTAGGTGTTATGATTAACATCCTTATTGGGAGTCGCGACATTTTGTTTCAATAACATCAATAAGTATTTGGGTCCGATTTCAATACCTAACTAAAGTTCTTACATCATCCAAAAATTGAAGGGTTGTATTTCTAAAGGGTCTAAGTGCCAAAAAAAAATCTATATTATTACAAAAATACGATCTATGTGCCAAGCCAAGCAACTTTTTGTTGTTATATCTCTAAAAAATAAAACAATTCTCTTTCCACACCCAATTCACTCTGGAGTGTCTAATCGTGAAAAAGTGTTCGACTCATCAACGGCCCTTTCGAATTCCATTCCTTGTTACGTCACGGTCTTCGCTGAGATGAAATTCGACAAATTAAGGAGGTGAATAGGGTCAAATATTCGAGGTGAAAGGTCACAATATTCTTATTTATGATTCGTCACAAATGTCACAAAATGATATTCAAATTCGAAAAAATCATATTCATTGTAATAATTATTAATTTGACGATCTCAATAGCGTAGTTGGTAGTGTAGTGACCCTGCTATCTGCGCCGAGGGTTCCGGGTTCGAATCCTGTTGAAGCTTTGTGTGATTAGCTCGAATGTTTGTACCCGAGTCATGGATGTTTAATGTCTATACCAGTATTATATACTGAGTTCGTCGTCAGTCCATTGTACGGTACCCATAATACAAGCGTTGCTTAGTGTGGGACCGTATAGTTGGTGTGTTCGCCTGGCGATATTATTAATTAATTAATTAAATTAATCAAAATATATTTACGCGCATCGCGGCTAATTTCCCAAGTCGAATTAAATATTAGTAGTCTATACACGAATGGCGACGCAAATTAGAATGCAGCAAACAGAATACGGTGGTTCGGTACGATATGGTTTTCCAAATGACGTAGCAAATCATAGCTGACATCCTTATTCCGGAATGCTTGTGGAATTTTAATAAGTCACTAGCTATAATTACGCAACTTGCTCCATACGCACAGTACTCTTGGCTGGTTAATAGATTGCCAGTCTGCACTTCAATTGGGGGATTATTCGTAGGCTCTATACATTACAGTCTAAACCCCAAATTTATAGACGTTTTACAACTTTATCAAACGTCATATAGTACTGCGCACAAGAGTTTTGCTTTCCGCAGTAGTATATGACGCTTGATAAAGTTATAAAGCGTCTATAAATTCGGGGGTACGTATTTAGACAAATTGTATGGAGAATTGAACAGCGCCTCTAGCGGAAGGCATTTAAAGCTTTCGGTTCTCCATATAGTATACGGTTAGCTCACTACTTCGCGTCGGTACGGGCGGGGTTGCCAAGTATTATAACAATGTTATGCCCATATTACAGGCCCAGACACGCTCGACGTACCGAGCTGAATGCTCGGAACTGGAAAATTGGTCTGAAGAGAGCTGTGCGGGGTCAATTGGAACGATTTCCAACATCAACTTGGCAGATTGCCAAAATTTTGAGATTAAGCGGGAATTTTTAACGGGCTGCATTCGAGAATTGCCATTTCTGGAGATCGGTTTATTAAATACATATTATACTGACGCCTAGACAATATATCTAATAGTAGACAAATACGTAGACTTTTAGGTATTAATAATATCGCTAGACGATCACACTCACTATACGGTCCCCACACTAGGGCGAATCTATATGAAAATAATTATAACGTTCACGCTTGTCATACAGAGTTTGACTGAAGATGCCAACCCGGGACCCTCAACACCGAAAGCAGAGCCACTACCCACTTAGCTAATCAGGTTAGCTTACTAATAAACTTGTTTTATCTGACTTCAAAAAAGAGCAGGTTGTCAATTAGTCGGGTATGTTTTTATTTAGACGTAAAACTGCAATGTAAATTAAAACTCGATACGCTCGGTTTACTATACAATGCGCGCTCAAAAATTAAAATTTTTGAAATCTTTGATTTTTGATAAAAATGATTTCTATAATTCCTATACAGGCATTAAGTGTAGCCTTTATCCAAAGTGTTGGTTACCATGGCCCTTACACCCTGTATATGATTACTTTACATATTTTTGCTCTCATACATCGTAATAAATTATAATCTAAATATTTGCACATCCTCCGTTGGTAGATTACTTACAGAGCTTATTTTATAGCTGCGTAATGTCGTCGTCAGATCGCAAGAAAATAATCTCCGCGATTAAAGCTAAGAGTCGAGTGGTCGTTATAATTTTATCGCTAAGTCTATACAACAGCTGATGCGGATTTGCCGGCTCAAGGAAGTCCGATATGAATCAGCAGACTGGGCATGGACAGACTGTAATAATAATAATCTGTCTGCTAAGAAACATATTTAGATATAATGTCGTCAACGCGATTTGGAACCCAAAAAAAACTATTCCGATTTGCGTGGTGTACATACGAAAATTAGTCGCAATCGGCAAAGTTTGGATATGCATGTGATATTAATATGTCCAAACTTCGCGCGCTATTTAGTGCCCTCATTAAATACAAAGCGATGAGTAAGCAAGGAAGAGTGTAAAATGATACTGCAATAGTACATACAGTTAATAAGTGTAACAGGATCGCTCTCCAGCTCACTGGTAGGTAATCGCTCTGATCCAATTTGAAATGGACCACGCGAAAGTTAAATTGAAAAATTGTTCGCGACCGCCTATGAAAGGGTTTTGTACCTAGTGGTGCTGTGGAAACAGCATAAAAATAGATGTGGAGACCTTTGTCCAGTGATACAAACTCAGTAATTTAAAAAAAATTTTTTTTTTTTTAGTTAAATGTTAGCCTGTTGTTTGTTTTGCATTTTTATGAATAGGCAAAGAATTTCAAAGTAGTGGCGAATTTATGATAAATCTTAAATCGTTGCAATAAATCCTAAAATTAAAATGTTTATATCTTTAAACTTTAATGTATTTATTTATATAAGAACATTGATTACGAATTATGCAGTATCTATTATAAGTCATCAAGAATATATATATTCGCTTTAACAATATCTCCATCCTTTAACTGTCTTCGAAATTCAAAATATAAACAAATAAAAAAGAATAAACAAGCATAAATGCAATCTCAGATTTTATATTATAAGAACTCCATTATGAAATTTAAAAAGTCGATGAGAATCTGATTTCAACTAGAATCGATTGAGAATTAGCATTCGATGATCGTCCGTCTGTATGGATACGATGTATTTTATTCCAAATTTAAACTGCTTCCGCCAATCGTTGCCCTACATGGCAGCCCATATTCCGCTAGCGACGTAACTCATACATTGTAGGCAATGTTGTGATTTAATATTGCTTGTGAAAAGTACGTACTTACTTGTCGAATAAATTGTCGCTTTACGATCACGTCGACTACAGTAGCAGGACTTTAAAATCTTTTGATGTTTAAGTGTAAAGTATTTTATTACGTACTTATCTCAGTATGATGTAATCATAACTTTCCCGAATACTCAAACCTCCACTTATCCGGCGTCAGACCTTCAATATTTGATTTGAAGAATTTATGCGGAGGTTACATCTACGCATCTTGTTTATAAACGTCGCGTTCACGGCCAGATTATTTTATGTTAATTTACACTGACATGTAATACTAGCGGATATTGTAAAAAATGCAGTCTGTTTAAAAGTTTATGATAAGATAGTTAGGTATGCCCTTTGCTAAGATTATAAAAAAAATGTGAGGACTTTCTCTTTTTGGCCTTCTTTTTTTATTTTTTGTCTTTGGCTCTGTCTTTTTGGACAATTCTGCTAGTGTCAAGTGAGGCGACGAGAAATACACCTGGAGTTCACAGTTGAAAAATCAAAAATCTTATCGAGTCTAGATCCAATACGATTCTGCCAATGTCAATGTCGTTAGCTAAGAGACGCAGAAGATTGAACGGTAAAGTTAAGAATACTCAATGGAAAAGGCCATAAGGGACGAAAAAAATGCAATCGCATTAAGAACCTCCTCCTTTTTTTAAAGTCGATTAAGGAGATTACGATTGGCTCGTTGCCGTGGTTTCTCTGTCTACGGATTGGCTAAAAAAGTGACAACCGTTAACAATCAGCTGTCAAACGACGTGTCATGAAAACGCGCGAAACCGAAAGGCCGAAGGGAAAACAAAACAAATCGTATTCCTTCCTGCAACAAACACCCAAAAAAAGTTATAAACACATAACATCGCATATTGGATTCGTAATGCGAACCAATTTATTTTTGTAACATCGAATGTATAAAATCATTGTTGCATTAGCAAAACAAAAAAAAAAGTTCGTTTGATTTCACGAAACCATAAAGAAACGAGGCGAAAATATTGGAATGCTTATTTTGTATTCAGAAATAGAAATTCTTACGAATGAATGGGATATAAACATGTAAGTAGGTGCTCACTATTTGCTGATAAGTATATGGATGATGCAAGATGAGAATAAATAATAAAGTCTTGTGACCTTTTACAAAATGGAATTTTTAGAAAAAAAAAATGCACTTAAAAGTACGGGCATTGCAAAAGACGGTATCGTAAAATCCGGGCGTCCCATTTCCAGATATAGCTCGGGCTTATCCGGGCTGGTCGGTCCACTGAGCTGGTCATCCGGACTTAATATGTGCAACCTAGATATTTATAGATACCTACCCAGCTACTAGGTACTTGTAGTAGCTAGATAGTTGGGAAACGTTGACTTTACAAACGAAACTTAGACAGCCAGCAGTTGATCCATCAATATTTGTTCGCATCAACTGCTGTATGCAGAAGCAGACAATTCTGGGTCAAATGAAAGCATACTCCAATACACATCGGTTAAAACTGGAAACAGTCTACCCAAGTAGTTAAATTAAATAACAAAGTTACTTTTATTTTTTAACATATAAATATTATGACAGATTATATGCAGAACTAATCCGTAGACTAGGCTAAATAAACCTCCCGTAACACTATCAATAATATAGAGAGTTAAATGAACACATAATAGTTAATATTTAACTAACATTAAATATTGTATTGAAAGACAACTTATTTTATACATTTTATCGCGTTCATTTTATTTTTTTACGTTCCCGACGTTTCGGCAAACATATTATTTAAAAAAACCTTTTTTTTAATGAAACATAATTGACAACTTCTTTTTACGATCAGGTAACCCCAAAAAGTTTGACGGTGCTATTATTATGGGAATTAAATTGTTGTTTGACTTATTTACGGTGAGTCGACTACACTTCGGTGCCAGCGATACGAGCAGTGACTAATTGTCCCATGTTTATGCGGTTACACGAGTGTTTTCAGTGAGTCAGTTGACAAGCAATGCAATGTGGGCCCCACGTGACGTTTCCGTATGGTCCCTTCAGTTTTAAATAGCAACAGAGTGAATCGTAAAACGAGATTTTTATTGTGATAGCTTTAGTAGAATGCTTTAACAGGATTCCTTTAAGCTGTTACTGGAATATTTGTTTCAATGTAAAAATAACTTCGGAGATAGGCTTTTCTTCAGTTTGTTTACTAAGCTTTTGCTGAAAGAAGTTATTTATTTACACACACATATCAATAGCTGCAACTAAACATATACAAGAATTTGTGTAGAGTCGTTACTAACCACGTATAATGAAGCTTTTGGCGGGAAGTTCAACAGTGAAGTTGTCAATTTTGTTTTATTTTCCAAAAAAAAGTGTGTTACTTTGTTCGTGGGATATCAATCGTTATGTGTTATAGTTCCATATGATCTAGTGAATAATCCCGGGATGCAGGATACATTGAATTGAGCGTAACCGCCATCGTCCGTCCGACAGGTATTCGGACATCCGCTACTGCTCGGACATAATATCCGCTACCCGCATGGGACAGAGATTGCGGTTGTATAAGTACTTTATTGAATTGGTTATAGCTTTAATGGGCTTCATTGTAATAGATTTTCAAGTATTAATAATAATATATCCAGACGAACACACCAACCATACTGTCCCACGCTAAGCAACGCTTGTACAATGCACTGGGGGCGAACCCATTATACGATAATATTATAGAGATATTAAACATCCATGTCTCAGGTACAAACATTCGTGCTCAACACACAAAGTTTGTCCATACTAGGATACGAACCCGGGTCCCTCGGCACAGAAAGCGGTGTTAATACCAACTGCGTCAATCGGGCCGTCAAAACTTGATTGAGTTTTAACGTTGATTGACAATTTAATTTTGATTAGTAGGTTCTGATGGTCGATTTAGATATTTTATCTCTTTACTGTAGGGTAAGCAGTAACAGAAAACAAGCTGTCACTGTCATACTAATTTATACAATCTGTGGCGTGAGAGGGATGGACGACGCTTACGTACCGAAATGCTACGTAATGGATAGTGGTCGAGGTACTGTTAAAATAAACAACACGACGGGGTACGATACTAGGCAGGTAACACGAAAAAAATACCCATTAATTTTATGGGTATTTAAACAAAACAAAACAACAAAGGCATTGGTATTCTCATTCTCATGACCGTCCATACAAAGTGCAATACAAATTAACGCGAGTCTTTAATTAGTGTAGCAGCTGTGCATTGTTCGTGCTAACGTCACGTGCTGGCATTCCACACCATGTGACCACCCTGCGCTGCCCTGCTCATTTCATGTTCGGGATACATCACAAATTTACCGTTAGATTTATAAATACGGCCGCCTTCTGCCCAGAAATGGATAGGGAAACGTGTGGTGTTTTTTTTTTATTAGAAAAAAATACTGTACTGTGTGTACTGTAAGTGTGAAAAAAATCAGGGATAGCCAAGTTGTTAGAAAATCGCCTTGATAACAAGAGTCGCAGGTTTATTATTATGTCATGTGTTTCTAGCTCTCATGTGCCAATCTTATTTTGAACCACGACAATCTCTTGTCTAAATGTAAAGATTAAATATCGTGATAAAACCAGCATCTCTGAGAGAACAAAACAGCTGTTATGATACGTGAAACGTCAGCCAACTCACACTGGGCCAGCGTGGTGGAATAACATTTGAATCTCGCTCACATCAAAGACTATACAAGATAAGACAACTTACAGTCTAAAGCGGTGGACCTAGATATTTGTAAGGGGGATATATTCCTTGAGTACTCATGGAGTACACTAATGAGGGATTCATGGAAATTCGACCCCTACTAAGGGGGTCAAATGGGGATCAAAGTTAGTAGAAAGAATCTTTTGTTTAAAGTTACGATTGGACACATGGCTAGTTACAAATAATAGTGTACATTTATGCCATTTGAATACGTGTACTGGTGTAGAAAAGGACGAGAAAATATGTTACTATGTCGAAGGCCAGGGCGTGAGATAAATAATCAATTCAGAGCCTTGAATAGTTTGTGAGGTGCATCAGCATTTGCATGACCACACAAGTCGATAGATATTGCAGTGCTTGTCTTACATAATGGCATATATAAATAGCTGATGTTGTCGGCTGACCTTTGACAAGGTCTGTTTTTGCTGATGTTGTTTTAAGACATTGGTTTTAGGTAGCTCTTAGCTGGTGAATCATCATTTGGATGTTATTAAATAATATTTGTCGGATTCAGAATGACCGGAATGTAGAAGGGAATATTACAATCCGCTATTCAATTAAAAAAATACATACATAGTTTGTTGTCATACTATTTTTAACTTTTTTTATTTTCCTATTGAATTTAACTGTAATTGTAAATATTAATTCAATAAATTCGGTAAAAAAAAAGTATAACCACCTACATGAAAAATAATGTGCTAAATTATTCCGAAGCCTACAATTTTCTCAACTTGGAAGGTCATTCGGTTCCAACTGTTTCCACGAGATCAAATCATAATTTGACCTTACTTAATAACATTAGTTTATGGGCGATTGTCTAGCAACCATATTACGTCTGAAAAGTCGCACGGTTGGCGAGGACGTGGATGTTATACAACCGGTTGTAATGAATCGGGGGTGGTTTAGAGCTTGTCAGAACTAGATTAGAGTAAAGTCGGTACGGAGATAATAGGAATAGCATTTGGAACGAGCTAAAAAAATTACTGGATACTGGAGAAGGCAATTCAAATGTCAAGTGCAATTCCAGACAGATTTTCTAAATGCATGTGCGAATGTAATTTTTAACAATGTCGATCGAAATTCAAACGCAACTGAAAAATAAATCAGGGCTTCTGATTATTTACGCGAGGTACATACAAATAATGTCTCAACACACAAGTTACAACTTAAATATTTGAGTGGTGTTTGAGTATATACGGTTATATACTCAAACACCACTCAAATATATTGGCACTAGCTTAACATAATATCTGCATGTTGAAATAAAACAAATTTTACGGATTTTATCGCGTTTATTTTATATTTTTACGTTCCCGACGTTTCGGCTGGTTTACAGCAAAAAATTGCGTAAAATTAGTTATATTTCAATGTGTAGTATTCGCGTTAAGATAATAAATCAATATAATCTGAATGTTTCAAAAAACATAATCGGTTTTTAGAAAGACGTTGAAATCTTGAATTCTCTCGCGAAGTCAAATTTTGACCTGTGCATACTTTTATTAAAAGTAAAACTTAACCAAATAATACCTAATGTTTGGAGAGCTATTTATCACGGGCTCATGCGAGGTCACATTTGGTCAAGTCAAACAAGGCCGAGTGAGATTCGTCTGTTCGAAGTCATGAAAAGATAACATTAAGAATGTCTTCGGACCTTGGCCATTGTAGAGGAGAAAATAGGGTTATATTGCAACTATATAGGGTCTAATAATAATAGTGTAAAATATTTTAACAGGGCTAACGTCGTCCCGAAACGTCGAGAACGTAAATAAGTATAATAAACGCGATAAATATCATAAGATTAGTTTCACCATCATCATTAAGGTTAAGTCAATTAATTAACGATCAAACAATATATATATATATATATATGTATTATGTGCCTACGATGTTACTCATCCACTGTTACATACAATGTTTATTACCTTAAGGAAATAAAGTGTGATACGCGTGGTATTATCATTCGCGACACAGCATCATGGCGTCATGATAGCCGAGTGTGTCATGGACGTTAATTACCCATGTATGCGGATCGGATTTCAATAAATAATAGTTACAGCAAATATTCAGTAAACATTAGGTATATCACCACGCAGACTTAAAAAAAATACCATACCGGGGACCCCCTTCTGTTTTCCGATAAAAAGAACACCCAGATGTTGCTAACAGACAGAGGGACAACAATTTCAAAATTCGTGCATTGGACTTATGCATCGAAAATATTCTACGCTATTTTTCTTTCCAAAAATATTCAATGTACGAAATGACTAAGTTAAAGTCCTATTAATAGTACCTGCATACAGGTAGGTACTTTTTATAACATATAACACCCGAATTGATTTCTTATATATACGCGAACACTACACATTAAAATAAAAGGAATTTTTCGGACTTTATAAAAATTTCGGGACCGTAAAAACATGAAATAAACTACTAAACTATAATTTTATCACACATCACACATTGATTAAATTATAGAACGTCTTTAATTTAAGGGGGGGGGGGGGGATGTTTTGCAGGTTGTGTAATACAGATGACATAACAGGTCATAAATAGCTAAATAACCGTGAGAATTACACTTTATAATCATTTTTTGTCGACAAATGGCTCTTCGTGAGTAACATTATAATACGATAGTGACAAGTCAATTACAAAACGCATTGTTAGAACAACTGTGTGTCAAATTACGATATATTTTCTGTTGGAACTAGCTGCATTAGCCTTACGTGTGAATAATTTAATGATGTTACTGGAAACTGTTGTTTTAATGCGAAACACAATAGTTGTGTTCTTTGAATAAGTCCATAAGTACGGACGAGATGGCGAACTAATACGTAGCTTGATCGTAAAAAAAAAACCAGACTTTTGTAATCGGAATCTTTGAAAACATTCGCATTGCCACTAGTCCCTCAACGACATTTGGCCCCTTCTTTTGAGTGCCCCTAACTTAAGCTTTGACTTCGCTAAAATATACCTACTTTAAGATAACTTTTTGTATCACTTACATTGATATTACGCTAACGATGTGTGTTACGTAACACTTCATGTTTATGATTATGTTTAGGGTCGCGTAGTTCGTGAATAAATTCCGCTGTTATCACCACCCTTTGTTACGGCGTTATCTAATCTAGTGGCTATTAAGCTTCGAAACTCGTTTATCAATGACTACTTAATGTCGTTATGGGTATATTGATATGATGACGTGAAATGCGGAACTTTGCGCATTAAGCCATTCGGGCGAAGTTTGCTAAGTTTAGATATTTAGGGGAATGGAATTAGATGGATGGATATTTGTTACTCAATCACGCCGGAAGGCCACGTCTGAAGGGATCTGGATGAAATTTGGCACAGAGATAGATTATAGTCTGGAATAGCACATAGGCTACTTTTTATCCCGTTAAAATGTATGGTTCCCGTGGGATAGATTTGTTTGGATTTTTCATAGAGTACCTACCAATAAATTCATTTTCTCATACATTTGATTCTGAGGCGGTTCGAAGTTCGCCGCGACAGCTAATAATTTATATCTTCGTCCAATTTTGCTTCACTTAAATAATGTCAATAAAGTTGGTTATGGGCTACTACCAATGAGGATGGTGTATCCCAAGTCATATATAAATTGACTATTGGAGAGATTAAATTGGTGAGTGATCCTTCTAAGACCTAAGTAAATTGTCATAGTATCATAGAATAGGCTGCAGAAATGTAATAGTTTGTGCCAACTTTGATAGGTTTTGAGTTAGTGTTGTGTCGGAGTTCGGGATGAGGTACACGACGACCCTTTAGAGTAGGGTTATGTTACGAGACGTAGAGATGAAACCTTTGACAAAGGACCATCTAATAAACGATAACGCGGAAATGTGTCATCATTGTATTTGATACACAAAGCTGCTCATACGCCCACCGCTGTTACTATATAGTGCGCAAACAATGCTTGTCTATGCCATACAGATGTCGCACTTTCACCTCCGCCCCGTACCAACAATCGCGTGTCGATGTGCCCCGGTGGCGCAATTCCACCCGGGTACTCGCCGGCCGGTATTGCGTACGTCTGCTTTGTGCCTAGCGTATTAAGTGATCTATTGGGGTTAGTGAAGACACAAAACTGTCCACATAGCGGTTTTGGCTGGCGTTCGTACGTGAGACAATCCGCGCTTTCGTAGACTAAATGATCGGTTAGTGAATGTGTCGTGTGCAATGTAAGTGACACTGGGGCGCGCCGGTCGTCGGCCGACATCGATCGGTCTGTTTGTAAACATTGTGGACATTTGTGCTCACCTGTACGGTCTGCGCGCTGTCCTTGTCCAGCAGGAACTCCATCGACTTGTGGGGGCGCGGGGTGCGCTGGTCGGGTGGCGCGAGCGCGAGCAGCGACCGCGCGTGCAGCACGGTCCTCTGCGTGTCGACGTCGGTCTCCAGCACGCCGGCCGCCGGAGCGGGCGGCGGGCGCGGCCGCGGCGGCTTGTGCGCCACGCCGCCCGCCGCAGGGGGTGCCGCCGCCCGCGACACACCCTCCTCCTTCAGTGGAATACGCACATACTGCGGCGCGCCGGCCGCGGTGCGCGGTGCCTGTCCCGCGTCTGCCGGCGGCGCCGCGGCGCGCCCGTTCGCGCCTGCGCCCCGGGAGCTCGGTTTCTTCTCCTTGCGCCCCGAGAATCGGAAGTTCGCGAACCGCGATAGGAAGCCGGCGATGCGGCCGCGCGGCGCACGCGCGCCCGTTTCCGTCATGGCAGCGGCGCGCTCTGTGGCCGGCGCGCGCGGCTCCTCGCCTCCCCCCTCCACTACCACCACCTCCGCGTCAGCCGCGTCGTCGCTCGCGGTCGTCTCGCTCTCGGTCGTGCTCTCGCTCGTCTCCCGCCAACTGACTTCAGCGACTACTGGGGAGAACGTGACACCCTTGGAGCCAGCGGATATAGAGCGTACCGGCGGGACCGGCTCGGGTGGCACGACCAGCTGCAGCGACGCGCGCAGCTCATCGGGCGTCTCACGGTGGGGTGTTGCGCGTGCGCGCAGCTCGGGGGTGGAACGGACGCGCGCGTCGCCCGGTCGGAGGGGGGTGGACGTAAATGCGGGTTCTCTAATAGGGTCGGGCGAGGGCGTTCGGGGTGGCGAGGGCGTCGGCGAGGATGGTTCTATGCGTCGGCGCAGCTCGTCGAGCACGTCGTCCCAGGCGCCCCAAGAGTCGTGTAGACGTCTGGCGGTTATCACAGACAGCTCGCGATCGTAGTCAGCACTCTCCGCGAGCGCGCGCCTCGCCGTCTCGTCGAGGCGGCGCGCGGTCGTCTCCATCTCGCGGGCGAAGGCACGCTCGGATTCAGTGGTGGAATCACTACCGGCGCTGGGCTCCCTGGCGGGAGACTCCGTGGGTGCGCGCACAACCACTTCGACGGGCGGCTGTGGCGGGGGCGGGGGTACATTTCGGCGGGTGCGAGGCGGCGGCGGCGGGGGCGGCGGCACGCGCGGGCGCCGCGGCGCGCCCCGATAGTCGAGCGCGGTGAGGTCCGCCACGCTGACGGTGAGGCTGTCGGTCACCTCGAAGCTCTGTCGGAAGCGCGCACGGTGCGCGGCGTGGCGGCGCGGCTCGGCGCACACGTCGAGCTCGGCGGGCAGAGACAGGGCGCGCGCGGCGCGGGGTGGGCGCCGCTCAGCACTGGGCGAGGTGGCCACGAGGCACGGCGCGCTGCCGGCGGCCGACCGGTGCGCTATTTCGGGCGGGCGAAGTGCGGGCGGGGGCGGGCGGCGCGAGCGCTCGCTGTAGCCACTGTCCTCGCTGAGGTTCTCGGCGGACAGGTGGGTGCGGGGTGCGGGGGCACGCACGGGCGGCGGGGACGGAGGCGGCGACTCGAGCGAGTCGGGGGACAGGCTAGGCGAGACCGGCGCGGCGCAGGAGCGCTCCAGGGACTCGAACTGCGCGAGGCTGGAGGAGCGGGACAAGGAGCCCAGGCTGGCGGGTGAGGACGCGCGCTCGCGCCGCCGCCGCTTGGCCGGGCACGCCCACTCGCGCTCCGATTCGCTGTCGCACTCCGACCCTGACCAAAAGGGAACACCCGTCAGGAAAATTTGAAAATCTTCCAGATCTGCAGTACGTGGCGTCGTGCTGCCGACGACAATGACAATGACACCGAATTCATTCGGATTTCTATTCATTACTACTTGGAATTGGAACCGGTCCAAAAAATCTATAGGATAACCAAATTCAATGTAGCTGCCAAACTGTCTAGTTAGAAACAATGAAGGACTCCAATATATATATGCTCTTTATTTCAGGCAATACATCTTTCCAGTTGAATAGCTATTAGCGTCGCTAATAGCTAGCGAGTAGGTAATTCTTTACTTTATTCTTGTGAGTTAGCGCCATCTCTACGTATTTGCCTCAAACGTAATTGACAACTTAGTTATCATCAAGTACAACTACTGCACGCTAGATGGCGCTATCCACATTTTAATTAAATATTATTTTATTTATAATTGTATAGAGAATATACCTGGTGCCCCCCGGGGTACATGTATGACGGAGTCTGCATCTGAATCGGAGAGCCATGTTGCAGCAGAGGAGCGTTCAGAACGCAAGTCATCGCTCGTTTCCTCGACTATTGTCTCGAGGTACAAAGCATGAGTGCTGCCATTGTCACCTGGCAACAACAAGGAAGAACATTTAATATACAAATATTTTTTTATATTCATTATTACTCAACAAAATGTTAATATTATGCTTTCTATTTTTAATATTTATCATAATAACACAGAAGTACAAGTCCAATCTATTCGTTACTAGATGGCGTTATGAGGGTGAAGCCTCACAGTGACAAAACAGATTTACATAATATTAACCATGTATGTAGGTACCTAGCTACAAGCTAAGTACGTACCATACTATAATCACGCCTCCAAATCCTACCTAGTACTGGGCAATTAATAGGTAAGTAGGCAATAACGTCATAATGTAACTTTCTCTGTTGCCACATGTTGGCAGCAGGCATTATTTTGATACAAATCGTTAGATGCGGGCACCGGGCGGCGTGTAGGTATTGCATTATCATTACATTTGTACAAGTAGGTACCTACACCGTGTTACGGTATCCGAAACAAAATGGTATGGAAATAGGGGTTACCCCTATTTCCTATTTGATAATGTTTCCACCCATTATAAACTTAGTTCGATTCCATCTATGATCATATACCTAGGTACGAGTATCCTACCTATATTATACGGTATAATAAATCGTTACCGTACCGTTCGCGTTTATGTTTAAAATATACATACTTATGTGTTAATAGTGAATATAAACATAGGCCAGTAGCCACCACGTTTTGCTGGTGTTTTTTTTTTATTAAAATTTAATAGGTACCTAAATCCATAATAAACCACGAAGTATATATACGCGTAACAGAAAATGTTATATAAAACGCATGTAAATAGGCAAACATTAGGTAGGGTAACCAACGGTGTGGAATAATGTCCTGACTTTAAAATTGATATTTTGATAGTGATAAGTTTTGTAGGGGAACTTTTAAATCATAAATATTATTTTGAAATAAAACTAAATTTAAGTAAGGATTTTATCGCATTTATACTCTTATTATGTTTTTTACGTTCCCGACGTTTCGGCTGCTTTACAGCAACCATGGTCTCGGGAGGACTGAGCTGGATGACGTCCTAGTGTCATAGTTTGAACTGGGGGACCCTCATATTTAGTTGCTGCTTGCAGTCCTATCTACGCAGTAGTGGTGCGACCGCAAGCGTATAAAACGCGATAAATTCGCGTAAATATAAGAAAACCATATAAATAAGTTATGAATCGTGTAAGTAATTTATAAATAATACCTATATATATGTAACCCTCAGTTCTCCGTACTGTATTACTCCGTACTGTCTCCGTACTGTCTGTCTGCAGACTCTCTAGACCAGGGATTCCCAAAGTGGTCGATAGCGACCCCTTGGATAGGAGGGAGAGGAGAGGTAGGAAAGATAGTCAGACTGCCGAGTAGTACCTACTTGAAAGTGTCGCAGTAGCAGGTAAAGACCCGCTGCACTGCACGCAAAAAGCTTATCAAAAGTTTTTTTTCATCAAGATGAATGCATGTTAAAAAATCATCATTATCCCGAATTTGGTAAATGTAGCATGGTAGTAATGTATTCCTACGAAACAAGTGCGTGGGGTGAACGGCCGACAGGTGGCGCCCGCGCAGCTGACCGCGCGCTGCCGGGATCTGCGCATGCGTGGACAGCGGACACACATTCAAACTTTGTATAATTGTACCTACTTATTGTATGTACATTATTAACACAGAACATAGGTATTACTTGCTAAACTCCCATGAGAAAAAACATATGAATACTAACTTAATAAAATAAATAGGTGCTTTCTAAGGTATTATCTAAAATTCTGGCATGGTTTTACAATGATATCTCAAAACTTTTTAAAGAGGAAGGATTGCGTTGCGAGGTATGTCACTTTTTTATTGTATGTTTTAATGGGTCACTGTTGGTCTCGGACATATTCGCCCCTCTAAGTCTTGGCTCTTATGCGTATACATCCCTGTCACCCCACCCCTCAAAATAATTCGCACGCGTACCTACTCGACCCTTCACAAAGGTCATCTATCTATATATACGGGTGACCTCGATAAAAATATTAACTCAAATAGAAGTCGACCCGTTTAAGGGGTGAGTGAGCATCTCAAATTAATCTGAAACGGGTCCAGCGGATGCGAGCGAAATTCAGCGGGTACGAACGGCTACATCTATTAGATTAACATCAGCCAATCAGAATGCGGTAAGCGTTGGGCGACTGGCCCAGCGCGGGGCGTGTATGGGGCCACACCTGGCGGACACATGTCCTAACGGTCCAGAGTTCAATTCACGGCGCACGCGCGCGCAGAATCAGTAACATGGTACCGTGCCAGATGCTAGAATGAGAAACTTATTTGTAAATATTTATAGGCCAAAATAATTCATGTAAAAGAGATGCTTTTATTATTATTGGGTGTAGGTGTCAAAGTGATTTTTGTTGGATTTCTGTGACTATACCTGTCATCAGACAAGCTCAATATAGCCATAATAGTTTTCGAAATTTGAGCCTTATTGGATGGGGTCTAATGGTTCAATATGACTTACAAAATGTGTCCCATAACTAACATATTAAAACAGCAAGCTACATAAATGCTTACATTACGATAAAAAAAACAATTTGTACTTTATTTAACTATATTGTATTTTAGATATTTTTTCCAACTAAAGCGTAATCGCCTTTATCTACCTACTTAATCGACTTATTTACGTTCGCTAGAAAATTTAAAGTTTGTTTCATAATCAACCGTTTGGCTTCGTTAATTAGGTCGAATCGTATAAATCGATCGTTTTTATAGGCCGTTGACACCGACATACGACGTGGTACTTATGTATAGAGGTTATTTATAAAGCAAAGAATATGCAAGAATTTCGTTTTGTTTAGAATAAAATAGGAACATCGATTATTTTACAACATTTGATTATGCAGTAATGTAGTGCCATAGAATTAATTGTAGTACCTACGAGACAAGTGACGATCGCAGTTCAAAACCTGCGTACAGTCGCGGACATTAATCTGGGAACCATTTAAGGTTGAGTATCGTACAGCAACCGTATACCATAAGGTTACTATTGTGACTGACGTTAACCAGCAACTGCTCTCAGATGTGACGATTGTAATCATTAAATTTGTGAAGTCAGAAGGTCCCAAACTGAAAATTTTGATTTCTTGGGAACAATAAAAAAACATTACATACCTACATGCGGTAAAGATCAGCAGTGTGATTTTGAAACCTCGGAAATCGGAATCGGATTCGGAACGGTAGTTTGCGTTTACGAAGTTATTTTAATAATGGTAGGAAATAGTAGAAAAAATATTGAACGCAAAATCTAAACTATTACAGTTTCTTGTGATAAAAAGCTTCATACTTATAACCACATAAATCAAACATTAAATTGAACACTTGTTATTTTTGATATTCACGTTTCTAAGCCTACGTGTTAGTTTATTAATTTTTGTACCGATCTTTGTAAACTGACAAATCCAATGAAAAAAAAGTTTGTTTTATCTATGTCTGAGGTTTGTTTATTGTTGTGATGAGAAAATGACAAAATAACTAAAATTAATGTTGATTACCTATATAATTTGTAACATCATGTCACATAGATGCTCCCTGTTCGTGTAAAAATAAAAAACTAGGTTGCAAGGATACAGCGCCATCTATTAAAAATGTTTGCAACCGAACCTGCGTATTCACCCCTGTCCGTCCCTATAAAGTTAGAATATGTGCTTTTGTCTTATTAATGATGCGAATGAAATAATTTTTAAATGTATAATGAACAAATTGTATTAAATTAAATAAATAAGTAGGTTGGTACCTAAATACATTTAGCTCCACTGGGATTGCTTTGTATTTATTGTTTCATCCAAAAATACGGCTTTAATTCTGCTATTAAAGCCAGTACAATATCCAATAATTCGTATAATATCAAATTGAGTAAAAAAAAAGACTAAATGCCATCGGAAAGACTTCCTACACATAAATCTCATCGGAAAGTTATCGTCGGATCGGAATGATTTTCCGTCGAGAAACGTCAACAATCTTCGAATTCGGAAATCAAAATAGCAGTATTTGTTTACAAAGTTCGGTACAGCAAAAATAATAATAAAAACATATAGGCCTAGAAACGTGAATATCAAAAATAACAACTGTCTGACTTAATGTTTCATGTGTGTGGTTATAAGTTTGAAGCTTTTTATCATAAAAAGCCCGTATTAGTTAAAATTTCGCGATCAATATTTTTTCTACTATTTCCTACCATTATTAAAATAACTTCGTAAACGCAAACTACCGTTCCGAATCCGATTCCGAGTTCCGAGGTTTCAAAATCACACTGCAGCAGGTTTAAATGCTAGTATACCCTTCAAACTATACTATTCAGAATAAAAGGTAATTAATTTCCCCATGAAATTGACTCCGTTAGAAATTTGGCTCCTCTCAAGATCCATTAAAGAAATAAAAAACTAAGAACGGAAGGCAACGCAACGTACGCAACAAGCGAATAAAAAATAAAAGCCGGCGAGGAGATGTGTATCTTCGTACCGCGCCGGGGCGCCGCTTACAACATCAACACCTTTGCTACTTAAATACAACACAGTTATAAGCATCATGGGAAATGATCTGTGTATGAAATTTCGAATTCGTCTTGAATATCATTACATACACATTTCACATAGATAATGAATATATTAACAATCTTGATGTAAAGTAGACAAAGAAATTATATTTGTTTGTGTGTGTAGTCAGCACGAATTTGAACTTAGAACCATTTTTTTAAATTATTATCTAGGAATTGTTGCCAAAACTGATATAAACCACATTCATTAAAACTAAAAAAAAAACTTACTCGAACATAATATTTTCATATACAACCCAAATTCTACTGTTACAACCGCTTGAAAAAGACGTTCTATTACGAAATATCCGTTTCACCTACATCTAAAAACATCTTTTCGGTTATTTACGAGTTAGAGTTTTTATACAGCTTCCCTTAGAAAATACGCATCTTTTGTTTTAAATGGAATGCGAAGCATTCGTCTGCGTTCTTTAAATATTTTATACTTTAAATACAGTTTAGAATCGTTTGATTATTTCTAGTTTCAAGTTTTTTTAAAATAAAGGTGGTAGCCCTAATATTTAGTTGTTGTTTGCGGATCGATCTACGCAGAAAGTGCTCACAGTAACTTGAGGTCTTGCAATTGTGCACTTAGTTTTGAATTTAATTATATTAGTTACTGGATCCCAAGTCGGTGGTAGCACCCAGTTTTGTCCTATTGAAATTAGGATGTCTTTTAATTTCAATGGCCTCACGCCTTCAATGGTATCATCCTTGGTCGAAATTTGTGTTCTTTTGCGAGGATCTGTGTTTGATCAAGGAACGTAAAATCATAAAATTAACGCGATAAAATCCGTAAAATTCGTTTCATTTCAATGTGTTGTTATTCACGTAAATAAGTCGATACGCTTAGAGAATGTCACAGGCAAATAATAATATACTCTAAGATCATCCATATAATACTTCGATTAGCTTGTGTAGAGCCCGACTAGTGAGTACTTATTAACTGTGTCACCCTTTAAGATAGTTTGCTCTTAAACGCGCATTCTTCTTGTTTTTACCGGTCTGTTCGACCGACCGCTACTTCACGGTTGGCGATCATACGGTTTGCGGTGACTCCCAACCTCACGCCACGGAAGGTTATGGTTTTTCTACATCTCGCAATCATTATCTTTATTTACCGAGCTGAATGTCTAGAGAGATTACGTTAGAGTTTGTTACATGATGACTTATTAGCGAGATCGTGACAGCGCTGCAATGCCATAGAACCTTCGCGGGCGTGCGCACCAGAGCTTACCAAAGTTTCATCGTAATGGAATTAATAATATAGCAACGCTCACGGGACAAACAAACATTCATTTTTATATCTATATACCTATAGATATAGAGGAAAGTGATATTTTATTATCAGAAACTTGAAGACAATCTTAAAGCTAGTCTCTAACTCTTAAGATAGACCAGCTTTCAGAACGTCTTCAGGTCCTTCAGGTGATAGTCACTTGTTTGGTCTTGGCAGACGACAGTCGTGCTGATATCAGTAATTAACCCAATTAGGGTAGATTCAAAGAAAGCCCCAATAGTTGAAGATCATATATTAGCGGAAAGGGGAATATCTTCCAGCCAGGCGGGGCGGCTGCTATGCCCCGACGTTATTGTCAGGATCTTGTATATATATATTACGTGCTCCGAAAACTCTCATAGCGCGTTTCAGGATTGTATTGAGAATTGTCAATTGTTCTGAATGCGCATGCAGCGCCATCTGTGTAGCCTGTGGCGAGGTGGAAGCGGTCGCTACAATATAATGAATACTATCCTATGTAATTTTCATATTTTTATAGGAGAGTTTAAACTCGACCATCCTAGAAGTTCAAGAGTTCCTTTCATCAAGGTACAAGCCTTGTATATATTGGAATCGCATTGGCCTTGAATCGCTCTGTACCTAAGTCGATCAGGTGCGTGGGCGCAGCGTGTACCCGCCAAACATTTTAATTGGTTTCGTTTCTATGAATTAAATGTAACTCTACTATAACTTTCTTGTAAGTGCTCGTTACTTGTTTATTGGCTTTTATTTTATAGGTTTGTATTACATACTGTTATTACGTAATCGTCTTTTTAATGGCTCTAAAAAAATCTATAGATCATTGCATGATTTTATGGCTACCATTTATTAACAGTTCAATTAATTGAAACTACGTCGTCGGTTAAGTGGATGCAAAGTCATAATAGTGGTTTTCTGGTCACAAGGTTTGCGGTTCGATTCCTACGTTGAAAAGAGCTATCTACATTTATGGACACCGTCAACAATGAGGGGCGATGCCGGAAATCCCCAGATCAGACGTTCGAGGGCCGGTCTAGGATAAATTGAGCCCTCCAGAACTTATCTGGGCTCGAACCCTCGAGAATCCATCTGGACTCAGACTTATCTGGACCCAGATTCGCCTGGCTAGTAATGATGTGGATACTTTACTGGACATTTACCGCGCATCTTGGTAGAACTCGAAAAGTCAAGCTGTACTTATTAATTTCTTATATTTATGCGAATACAACAAACAACAAACATGACAATTTACTTAGTATCTTTCAATTTTTCTGTAATTTATAACATAGAGTGATAATTTACAAATTAACTTTTATCATAGTTATCAGGAATCGAATAAAAGGTTGTATCTCAGTAATCGCGAGTTACCATAGAGGATATATAGAAAAGGTTCATTCATTTCGTAATAACATTGAATGAATACGTGCATGATCTCTTTATCAGCCATGACGAAAAAGGCGGTACGATTTGAAAATCGAACGCGGTCCGCGACCAATCAACGATGACGGTTGCAGCTGCGTTCAGGAATTTGTTGAGAAATCGCCGCGGTTTGAATAACTTATCGTCAGCCGTCATTCTGTCTAGTGAGGTGTTGCCAGATAAGGAACGTTCGAAGAAGTACAAGTTAAAGATGTCCTCTCTAACTTAAGAGCAGAACATCTAGTCTAGTTAAGCCGAAGAAACACAGGGGATGTTCAACTAGCTACTTTATACTGGTAAAAATCGGCTAGACTTAGAATTCAATAAGTAAGTAGCTATATTTTTAAAGCGACTGATTCAATCCGGGCAGATCCAGGGGCGTTTTGTGCACGTCCATAAAATTCCGAATGCTTGCTTGCTTCTTCATAGCAACATTACTATCCTAGGAAAATCAATATTACTATCCTAGTCCACAGTTTTAATTTTAAAGTCTTGCAACCCTAACCTTGTCTCGCTCGCTACGAGTTCAATAAGCATTATGAGTATTGCTTTATGAATATTAAGTTGTCACTGTGTGTAACCACATAGCTACCTGACACGGATAGCGATAAGAATATAGATTACTAAGGGTGGAGTGGATTTCACCTTCCACGGTTAAATTTAACTACAGTTTAATCTATAGAGAATCTGTAGATTTGACGGTATTCAAATTAACCATAGATGGTGCACTTAAGTCTAAACTGCAGACATGTATGATTTACTGTCAAAAAACTACTTCGTTTCTGAACGAAATTAAGAGTAATTTATATAAAATACTACATGCATTGTCAGGTGACGGGTGCCTGTTTTTTTTTTACATAGATCTGTCATTTTGTTGTTTTCTTCATCAGTAGGTAATATTAGATATACTCTACATTCAACTTTAAGCGAAGGGCAACCGCCCTTGCTTTGAAACTTTTAACCTATTGCATAGTATTTTTTACATCTTTTTAATATCCGGTGAGTCCCCAAAGTTTGCCAAACCGTCTTTAATGTGTAGGTAATCTTACACACACACAAACACATAAGCATATACATCTTGTATGCATACCTACCACGGTGTCGCTCGACTTATTTGTACCCCTGACGTAACGCAAAAATAGATTGTTACAAATTGCACCCTTAAAAATAATGTCTGCATGTGTGGAGCATCGTAGCTGCCAAATGGATGTACCGATTTCAAGGTAGTCGCTCTTGTTTGGTAGTTAATTATTAAATGCTCCTGGATCACCTAAATAGGCCTTGTTGTTACTTAAGTACCTACCTGCGTACTTCCTTACTTATTAAAGTAATCATAAAGCGTAATAAACGAAGCATCCATAACATATAATATACCCTACAATGTGTACCCTGCAATAACTAATAAAAGTTTTCATGTGGCAACAAAAAGTAAATAAAAAAAAAACAAAATGCATGGCCTCAAAGGATGTAGAACCGGTTCTTTGCCATGTAATGGCAACTGATTCGAGATACCGCTCGGCATGCGAGGAATGCCGACGGGCAACGCTAGTCGCTTTATGATCAACAGATAGGACAATGCGGCTGCTATTTGAGATATTTTTTGTCCGTTTATCGATAACAACAATGGCCAGCTAAAGGTAAAACTACCAAACGCGCGCCGTTTTAGGTTATGACGTTTTGGCAAAGGAATTTTGTGTGCTTTACAGATTAAAAGTTGTAAATGAAGTAGGTACTTATTTAATAAAATTTTAATGCAAACTCAATAACAATAATCATAAGAATATTTTGGAACAATAGATTGGACTGTAAGTTTTAGGCAAGAACCTTAAATGTAATCAGGTTTTAAATGAAAATGTCGAAAGTATTGTTTTTATTAGTCGAATTTTTTATCCCAAAATGGTAGATTCCATCGCTGGTAACTCTGTAACATCGGGCAGAATCAGAATAGATGACACTCGAACTTTGAGCAAACATGAAACAATTCTACTATCTCCAACGACGTAAGCAATACAAAACAATCGATTACCCAATCGGCACCGCCGAGTCGACATAACATTTATATCACGCCACACACAAAATCACATCACTACACGCGTTACACGCGAAACATTCTTTTCGAATTTTGAATTTTGAATAATGGAACATCGGGAACAAAAGACGAGCGGTTCTAATCATATCTCTCGTTGTACTATTGGCTGGTTGGTTAGACAAAGTGATTCGCTTCATCACTTGAGTTCATTAATATGCGTCGCAAGTGACCGATGTCATGACCAAGGCTCAAATGTTTACTAGCGATTCGACGCTCGTCGCTAATGGTATGTTATGTAAAGCCAGGCGCTCGGAATGTGTTTATAAATTGCTAGGTATGTATAACCTTTGTAAATTAAGTTTGTTAAAAGGTCAATAATTAAAAAAACCCTTAAGGTGGATGCTCAGGTCAGGGCGCGAAATTCAAAATTTCAATGGTTTTTATTTTTTTACGAAAAATTTGGACATCTTTACGATGTAATTTAGTTTTTTGCGATATTAGCATTCTGCATTGGATGTCTCGATGTATGTATTAAGTTTGCTTAAAAAAATACCTAAAGCGATACAATACCATAAGGTTTGTAAAAAACACTCTTTATGGTGTTGTATCGCTTTAGGTATTTTTTTTTAAATTAATCTCGAAAACGACGATGCCAAAGTCATATATTGTCCTATAGCAGCTTATCAGACAAACATAATTGTTTGTACAGTACGATAGTATATCGCGGTCGAATTTCAAGTTCAAGTGTTAAAAACCTTATTAATTGACTATGTATAGTAGTGTGTGTATCCAAATGAAAGTCGTCCCATTTACGGATCGAATTGGTGGGTGACATTGTGTAATCTACGAAACCAAGGGGATGAGTTCAGGGGTCGCATGGGTCCAAGACCGCTGAGACCCTAACCTCGACCTTGATCAACGTTGCTTACCTCTTCAGAGAATACGGGTGTGGTTTAAAAATAAATTCCACACAGTAAATAAACAGTCATAAAAACGAAAAAAAAAACAACAAACTTTACAGTTATACGCCTCGCTAGCGTCGTAACTGTAATTGCGCGAACTCCAGCGAAATAACGTAGGTTACACCGAACCACGTACTTAGTAATGGGTTTGAAAACAGACGGCTCAATCACAAATTACATGCCACGTGGTTATTGGAAACGTGCTCGAGTAGCTGGCAGCCCACAAAATAACAATAAAAAAGTTACGTTGTACGGTAGGTCGATATACGAACGACATGGCAACTTATAGGCGCGAAAAAAGAAAAATAAACGGTTACGGGCGGAGGTGAGATTCTCAACTCAAATTATTTCGATTTTTTTATCGTGTTATTTAACACGTTGACTGCGTTAAGAGGTCTAAAAGATCTCTAACGTGACTTTCAGCTGGTGCGGCGCCGAAAATCGTGTTCTCCACCTCTGTGCGGGAGGTCGTAACTTCTTTATTTCTATGTGTTTGACAGAGACAAATATACATACCTACTTCCCGCTGCGAGTTTGATTCAATAATGTAATAAAAAAAATAGGAGATGGATGAGGTCTCTAACGCACTGAGTTGTAATAATATACATCTGTTGCGTGAGGAGATCTTTCGGACCTCCTAAAACGCAGGCGTCGTAGACGCAAGGAGCGGAGCGCGGGCGGCGCGGGCGCCGTTAGCTCGCGCTCAGTGTTGTTCAAATGTCGATAATGTGTACCTGCGCACTCCATTTAAAAAAAATACGCTCTTATATTTTGTCAGCGTGGTAGCAAAAAAAGTCGTTGCACAGGCTGTTACAGTAAATTACGGCTCACATTTAGTAGCACAGATGCATCCAAAAAAACCAAACGAATAAATACACTATGTGTGCAATGCGAACAACAAATGTGGTTACCATGCTTCAATGAGGAACATTTTTCTTAAATATTTTTTTAGTCACTATGTTTATTGAAATAAAACTAATTTTATGGATTATCATAATTCATCATTCACGGAAGGATAGTCACCATGGTCAGTCCTCCCGTGACCATGGTTGCTGTAAAACAGCCGAAACGACGGGAACGTAAAAAACAAATAATAAACACGATAAAATCCGTAAGATTAGTTTTATTTAAATGTCTAGTAGGTATTCGCGTAAATATAAGAAATCAATATTACTATGTTTAAATGATTACTTCATAAAAAGTTAAGCTATCGATAACTGGGGTTTTATTTTAATCCCATCACTAGTCACAACCCAAACTGATCTATCTTTAGTTGCGATGCGAGATTCAATGGATACCTAATTTTTTTTTCGTTATATCTCATAACCCACTTTTCACATCCCCATGCGTAGCAAACTTGAGATAGAACAGTTAATTCTCTATTATTTACAGAAAGAACATAGATTGTATCTTATTTTTTGATAAAGATATGAGTTTTTTTAAAATACCTTATTTTACGAGATGGATTAGGTCTCATACGCACTAGAGTGAAGCTCGGTTAAGAGGTCGAATAGGTCTCTAACGCACTGGCTGAAAGTCCTCTGAAAATGGCACCGCACTCAACGTGTTAAATCTGGAATATTTAAAATGTGGCTGGACTCTCGCAATCGTTAAATTTATACTTACGTATCTTTAGGTTAGGTAATACTAGTGACATTTTCTATAATGTAAGTATGTTGCTTTCTCTTAAGTATATGGCCGTATACACGTTATGCACTTAAAATCAGTTTATTATGCATGTTGCATTAAACGCAGAATTACTGTTTTTTAAACACCTTGTTATTTATGAAATCGGTAGGTACATATTCTTAAAGTGAGTTGTTTTTAAGGTCTATAAATGAACAAAAATAACTATATTCCTGTCTCATCCTTGCAGTACAGTTTCAGTCTGTAGTGGGTACCTATTTACCATAATTGAATGAAATCACAGATCACAAAATTGAGTATTTAAGATTTTTTTATTTTTTTTTTATTACATTATAGGCAAGTATTTGATCTCGATCTCACCTGATGGTAAGTGACGATGAGATCTACGATGGAGCATACTTGCCTAGGTAGGAAGGCGGCAGTAGATAGAGACGCTGCATTCACTAGGCACATGCAGCGCAACTGATCTGACCCGCCATCCATGAATGGCAGCACCGAACATCATGCCGGAACACGGCTAGGCCGCTTGGCGACACGGCTTTGTTCAGTGGGTGGTGACTAGCCACGGCCGAAGCCTACCACCAGTAGAGTTGTCACCTGGTTGGCACCACCCAGGGTCACGTGTAGGGTATCACGAGGGTACTTAATTCTCCTACGGACGAAGGTGAGTCGACCCCAATAATTCTTAGCTACCTATAGGTTGCATTACGTAAAATTATCTAATATGGCGGCTCTGCGAATTCCTTATTGTATGAATGCGCAGAGCCGCCGTTTTTGTTCAATATATCTTTGACGCAATGTCATTATCTTTGGCATTTTGCCTAAATTCTCTACTTATTGTTATTTTCCTATGGGTACTTAGAATGTGTTTATACATCTTTTTTTTTAATAATCTATTCACTTCGTACAGTATCTACCTAATAAGTTTGCAAGAACATATTTTGAATGGTGTGTCAGTGACCTACCCGCCCACGCGTTTCACTTAAATGGCTACTCGCCATACAACATGAATACCATTGAGCTCCTCTTAACAAGAATGTAGTTTTATGTAGTTAGTTAGGCAAAGAATAGACAATTTAAACTTGACACTGACAGTATACACAAACGTGTGATGCCAAAAGAGAAAAAAAAAAGAATAGACAATTTTAAAAGTTTGATTTAAGCTAGATAGAATGAGAAAACATTGACACTGGCAAAAGTGGCTTCATTTTGTAGCCGATAGCTAAACAAAAACAAGAAGAAGAAGTCTATTGCAGTATTTTTGTCTTCTTTATAAATATCAAGTAACAATTCACGGTCAGTCTCACATAACATGAAAGGTAGGCCATATTTAATCCGTGTATTCAATATTTCCGCTCAGTTTATTCACTACATACTTCTTCTCGACATTCCTTTACGTCATTAACTTGGATTATAAAATTTTCTCTTATGCCCAGTTTACACGAGGAAAGTACGCAAGTAAACTAGTGACCGTTAAACCTCCGTTTGACTTTACTGTCTCTACGTATAGAACAAGTATCTGGAACAGGATAATTTAAGAGTAAAATAGTAGTATCGGATCTACTTAACATCCCTACCGCTACTCGTACATACCCTTGTTGGTACAGCCATGTATCATGCATATAAACGATTTTTTGTACATAAACGATAAATAATTTTCGTTCTACCTACTTGCGTCACCACTGAGAATTACACTTGCCAACTTACCCCGCTACTTCTAAAGTTGACTCGCTACTCGGCTACTTGTCTACTTGCGTATTATCATCATGTAAGCCGGGCATTACATAACATCGAGTGAAACCACCCTGGCTCACGTCTCCATGGGAACAGACACGCAAGCTTGCACACAATACTGGCGGCTGAGAACCGCGATGCTTTTTAAAATTCACTTAGGCAGTAAAATCAAGTAGGTACCTATTATGAGATTAAGAGGAATGGTGACCATGAGCCGTAAGACGTAGTGTAGGACGATCTACTTACTACAAGGTTAACCAATTACATCACGAACATGGCAGGAAGCTGCTGGACGCGAGTGTCGGAGGACCGTAATGGATGTGTGGAAGTCATTGCGATAGCTTATGTCCAGTCGTGGACGTCTTTCAGTTGGGGGATGGACTAGATTATGATGATTAAATGGACGAAATCGTAGCCTAGTAGATGTCGACTGGAAACTGACTCCACACAAAAAATACAAATAAAAAAAAGCCTAGGAAGAATATGAAGGTCAAAAGATGTTGAAGATGGGTCCGTCACAGCTCAAGTTCAACGAAAAGTATGCCATAAAGCCTCTACGCACGGTCCAATTTGGCATCTAAGATATGGGGCCGATTTGAGAGGTACCTAGTTCCCTACCAACAGTGCCGGCCAGAGGAAAATTTTAGGGTGGAGCTAGATCCAATTATGCCGCCCCCATAGAACAAGGGAGTATATAAGTTGAAAGATCTCGACGACATCATAGTCTCTGTCTAATTTGGGTCACTAAATCGCCACTTAGCAATGTAAGCGGCCGTTCCGTTCGCCCAATGGTAGGGGCCAACCATCCCTTTTTTTTTTTTTTACTTGCGGAAATGCGTTACGCGTCCCCTCATGCCCCGGGGGAGACGAGAGGGGTATGTGGGACTCCCCGGCGGCGGCCGGTATACCCACTAAAACCACATGGTGAATCCTCACGGTCGCTTGTGTCGGGGACACGGGAACGCTTGCGCATACTTCCGCGAAAACCATGCCAACCTTGCCTCTTGAAATACCAATTTATCAAATCGGCCCTACAGATGAGTGCTAGGTTGGGTCGTTTGTAGAAGCTTTATTTTGTATGTGGATCACTGATTATCAGTTATAATATGTGTACATTGAACAAACATTTCGGAGTACATCCCGCTCTAAAACTTTCAAAGACCAAAGTATTCCATCGTATAAAGAAATAAGATCAACATCAACTATCTATTTTGGGTAGCGTTAGGAGACACACCCTGGTCTCCAATAGTAACAAACACCACCTACCGGACATCGACTTCCTTAGTTTCTAACGTCGCAAGAAATGTGAAAACGCAACATTTCTCCAAAGATATGCTAATTCTATAACAGCACCTTCATTTACTTGTTTGTAGGCCGTACCGATCTACGCGGATCTCAAACAAAGGCGCACCCACGTACCTATCTATTCGTAATTAGTTGAAAGTAGGCCGAAATAAACTATTATTTTTGCATACATTTACTAAACAAACTGATCCTTCTCTTTTTTTTAGGTTTGAAATCGGCTACAAAATAGTGGCATTTTGCCAGTGTCAAGTATTTCTTGATAATTGTTATTGAATTATGAGTACCCCTGATGATAATGATAATGTTGATGACGAGGATGACGATGAAATGAATCCGCTACCCCTGTCAGTACATCTGTGGATACTTTACTGAAAATTTACCGGACATCTTGGGAGAACTTGAAAAGTCAAGTTATACTATTTAATTTCAATTTCCCACACTTATGCACGCCTATGAACACACAATGGTTAATATCCCACGAATATTACACATTATTCATCAAACAAACACATTTTTTGGAAAATAAAACAAATTTGACAACTTCACGGTTCAACTTCCCGCCAAAAAGTCCAAAACTGTACCTTATTGATTACACCAACAACCTATAAGTATAGAGCAAAGAGGTTCAATATGTATGATACTGTTATATAGCTACCTCTTAATAAGGAACTGGCTGATTAGACAAATTAGGGGACACGCCATTTTCATCTTTATTTTTATTTATAATAGGTATTCATTGAATGTGTTACTTGACACAAGATTCGCAAAATACCCACTAATTAGTCGGTGAGGCCATTTCCCATTGCATGTCATTTCATAAAGAAATAACAAGAAGGTACTGGCTACAGTACAATAAATCGCTTGAAATTATCTTCCAGTGCCTAAGTAACTAGCAGCAGTAGACATTCAGAAGAACAAAAATAAGTTATAACATTTCATTATACGATGATGGTCATAAAATGTACAATCCCATATTCGTCTCTACCTATTTAGATATAGCAAACAATTGAACATTTTGATATCGGAAGTATAACCGGTCTTATGATGGGCAGTAAAAGTAAAAGACGCGCGGGAGTCGACTCCAAATATGCAGCGTTGATGTGTTTTTCGAGCGATTCACTTCTTTTCTACTATTTATTGTGAAATACTGCTTTACATTTACCCGTACTATAGTGAAGTTTTTAACGTTTCGTGAAGTATACATTATTTATTTTTAGTTCGGAATTTAAGTTTTCAACGTTTCTTTTGTTGGTATGTTTCGATAAGCGGCCGGCAGTTGCCCTGTGTAAATATCGGTAAATTATCGAATGAGGACTGTCTGAATGTCGTCATCGACCCAATACAAGTTTAAAATAAAGGCTAGGAAGAATATTGCCGTTTTACTTTTGGTGCACTATAAAGAGAGTCGTGGTATACCTCTTTGATATACAATTAAATAACACTATGACATCTAACCCCCAAATTTATATACAGTTATAATGGATTACAATGGCATTATAACGAACTCTTTAGAGGAAAAAGAGCGCTATAACAATGGATTTATAATCCATTATAACTTTCTATAAATTTGAGGTGTTATCTTTATACGTCTTTACCCCATGATATAGTAGTATGGTTTGCCTCAATAATAATAATACCAGCCTTTTTATTGTCCCAATGTTGGCCACGGGCCTCCCATAAATGCGAGGGGAACTAGGCCATAGTCCACCACGCTGGCCCAGTGCGGGATTGTTTATGCTATTTATAATAATAAATGTTTATTGCGAACTCAAGATCCATAGGCACTAAAAAAAACTAAAATTAATCAAATTTTTACCTACAAACTAGGTTAATAAATCCATTTCCAATTTCAATTTAACTAACTAGCTATTTATAGCTCCATGAAAAAGAGATAATAAGCCGATTCAATTGTTTTTCGGCACACCACATCCCACAATCGCCAATGAAGATAAGAATAGTAACGTGTCTACGTTAACAATAGCATTATTTAGCATTCCAACGATTTAAGAGGACAATACGTCGAAGCGAACCTCCGTGAAATCGATGGCCGTCTACAATTGTTCCCTAGTTTTTCAGCACTTCGCACGTATTCTATCGTATCATCAGCATTCAATGTTTTATCTATTCATATGATCTGCATGTTCGATACACTCTTTCGTATTAGATAGTATAAATTCATAATATATTATCTAAGACAGATCTATCACGTCCTGTTTACATGATAACGTAATTTATGGACGTCGCATTCGGATTTGTTTAATTAATTTTGTCTATGATCAAGTATAGACAATGTCATGTCATGTGGATTTAGAACCTTTAGAAGCAGGTTAATCTTGGTTGTGGGTCACGCCATTTGCATAATATCTTCATGTCACATCCATTATTTGATTTATAATGTGCATTCATTGAATGTTTTATTGCTATTAATTACTTGAAATTGGCAAAATACCCGCTAAATTGTGGGTGAGGCCATATTCGTATCCATTTTATTTCATCGAAATAAAATTGATAAATAAATAAGAAAGAAGAAGAATCTTGGTAGTGAAAATAGTCTACTGAAGTTAATGTGTCATTTCAATTAGTTAAGCCCAGTTCTTGAGCCGCCAAAGCTTGGATTTAACTGGATTCTTTATGATGTCATGCAAAGCGTGTGTTGTAAGATTAAAATTAATTATGATTGTGTTCTGAAATACTTGCTAATTGTAAGATTTGTTGCCATTGTACTATTTAGAAGAATATTGTTGTATCTATACTACTGAAATACTAATTATAAGATATGGGTGACATTAATTTTATTTTCTTTAACACATTTTTTTTTTGCTGTGGTAGTTTTTTTTGGCGGGAATTAGTATTCTGTGGTTGATTTATGACAAGGAGCGAATACAAAATAAATAAGAGTGTTTTTGTTTAGAAAATGTTTTTGTAATACAAGATTTGATTCGATAAACCGATTTTAATTTATCAAAACATCCTGATATACTATACAATGTGAGAATATCTAAAATCATGTAAGCTGTTACGTTGGACGAACAAGCCGATTGGCGATTAAATGATTTAAGCTAAACCAGCGCCAAGACAACTTAATAAAAAAGTTTTAAAGGTCAAAGCAATCTGACAGATAAAACCTTGAGTCTTCGGAACGTTTTTAGTAATTGAATACATTTAGGGTACCTACGTATCGTTTCAACTTGTCACGACTGCTTCAACATGGCTGTAATCTACATGCCATTGTGACGTGGTCCTTTGTTTTGTAGTTTAAATGACGGACCTTTACCTGCTACAAACGAGGCATAGAGAAGGCTCAAGGTCACGTGAACGCAATAGAGACAGCACGCGAGAGAATCTGAAATGAGGAAATCCTCAAACGAACTGGAGTTGCCAACGTGGAAGGGGCACGTCGGATATTCGTAGGGCCTGATGGGTTCTGGAATGGTGACCACGGGCCAAAAGATGTAGTGCGGGGTAGATATGGAGACTTCCAAATTTTCACTCAACATCACAGGAGGCGGACGAAATTTGCAGGTATGCTTAGATCGTTATCATATTCAATAACGAGTCAACCAACACAAACTTTTTACTGTAAATTGAACTTTATATTTTGATTGTTAAAGTTTACATTAAAACGTTACGATCAAAGTTTTTGACACACAGTTCAACATCCTATAGGGACATTCCGTAGTCATACGTATACGTACCTACACTCGCATTAAGCTACTGTTATGTTTGTATGAGTCACCAATACCTTCGTTGTTCATTAAATATTGTAGTGTCATGCTGCTTTTACATAGCTCAAGGCATCGGCAAGGACGCCTTTTATAATATTACAGGAGAATGAAAAGGCTGAGATTTGCAATGTTCTCACGAAGACTTGTTAGAATATCCCCTATAAATTTGGGGTTAGTAAGTAATAATTAATAAGGGGCTCATAATGCACTACTTCTTTTGTCACTTATAAGCCAATAAAATCCGGATTATGATCAGTATCACCCACAGATATATAATGAGAGGTATCACCTAATTTGGTGGATCTGTAGTTAGTTTTATTACAAAGAACAGTTCGCCTTGAATACTTATTATTTTGCCCAAATCAGAAAAAAATAAGTTTATTCTATGTTAAATAAAGAATTACGTGAATTGCCGACCCGTAGCGAAAATAAGAATGAGTTGATCGAAACTTAAGCACCCAAAATGGTTATTTTATTACACCCGAACTTGTAGTTACTAACAATGGCGTAATTTCTATTTGATACTGGCCACTGTGCAAATTATGTGACGCCATAAATTAAGAAAAAAATAATTGGAACACTTTTAAAATTTGAATTGTTTTATTATGACAAACATTTGCAGGCGTTAAGACATTATTATTGTGCAACTATATGAATACAATTATTAACAGACTTCAAAAACAAGGAGGTTCTCAATTCGGTTGTATATTTATTTATTTATTTTTTTACATTGAGAAGGTATCTTAAAGGCCGGGCGATGATCGCGCCTCTACACTTACTCTAACTTTCGAAATAAATGCAAAAAACGCGCGTTGTCATCTAAATGGTTAGGTTTATACAGCTTGGCGTGATTCAGAACAGGCTTACTAACCTTAAAAATATTCGATTCCTTAGCGTATTTGCAATCATTATTTAAATTCCGAATTTCGTCAGTCAGATTAAAAAAAAATGCTCACAAAAAAAATCACAATTGTCATTAGGTTGGAACCTTTTTTCTTTCTTCATTTTTTTCTTTCTGAATTAGTCTGTATAAAGCTATTAGCACTCGTTGGTATTGTATCTAGTCTTAAGACAAAAATGCAACATGAAACACTACAAGACATACAGTTGGTTAACATCAGCTGACGCTTACAAGACCTTCACGTGCCCGAGCGGCATGCTTCTAAATCACTACCGGTTCTCACATTCACAGAACTAAGTGACCGCGCAAGCAAAACGTGATTCATAGTCATTTGTTTAGCTCTATGGTACGGAGTGGAGAGACCGTATTGTTATAAATTTAGATCTTGAACTGTTATATAACTTTAATAATTATATACCTACGAGTTAGTACTTTTTTTACCAGCTGCTTAAGTCTGCCTAGCCGTTCCTACATTGTTCTCACATACCCATAACAATGTACTGCTCAAAAATCAAAAATGTATCAGATCTTTTTAAAAAGAGCAACCATGGAGTTTCTTGCCCGTTCTTCTCCATAAGAACGTCATGGGTATTCCGAACGGGTCGTAATGTTGTAGCTTAGCATTTTGTAACTTTTTTGACGATTCATAAGTACTGTACTTAATGGTTTACATGAATAAAATATTCTGATTCTGATAGTGTAAACTATTTTGTGAGGTACATCAACACTTTTCCAACTTCGTAGGATCTTAGTAATGTCATTATAAATTATTTCAATTCATTTTATAATACCTTAACCTATAAAAATCAAAATATGCAGATGCGTATACCTATTTAAAAGTATAATTGATTTACTTTGTGTTTAAAAAAAGTAAATCAATTCCGCGGAAACTAGGCCAGTGTGGAACGTCGCGCCATATTGTACTTTTCCCGCATTATTTTTAAATTAAATAAATAAGTGCAAAGGTTTTTTTTAATCTTTTACGCGACCCGATGACATTGGAAAGTAACAGGTCAGTTAGTGTATGAATCATTGATCGAAAATAACTATGTTTGCATACACTTATAGATAAGCTGAAAGCTGATAATTTTCCAAGTGTACCTACGACACATCGTTGTCTACTTTATATTTTTTTATTCAGAGCAGTGATAGCCGAGTTGGTAGAACGTTCGCCTCGGTAACGAGGGTCACAGGTTCAAACCCTGGCTTGCATCTCTGGGATCTCTGGTTTCATATGCGAATCTCATTTTCAACCATGATTATCACTTGCTCGTGTTTTGGAGAGCACGTAAAGCCGCCGATCCTGCGTCTGATCTCTCTCCGGTCGTGTCGGATTGCCGTCCCATCGAGTATGAGAGTGAGGGGAGAGAGAGTGCACCTGTGCTTGCGCATACACTTGTGCACTATAATATCTCCTGCGCATATGGTTAGTCTCCATTGAGATTAGCCGCCGTGAACAAAATTCGGTCAGGAGTACTCGTATTTACGCACTTGTTTTATTACAAACTAGCTGTTGTTTGTGTGTTCACCCGCGCAACCATAATATCTTCTACCACCTTCTATGCATTTATTGATTTCTTATATTTACACGAATACTACACATTAAAATAAAACTAATTTTACAGATTTTATCGCGTGTATATAATGTTTTTAGGTAAGTACCTACGTCTGTTCCTGATGACAATATCTAGGTATCTTGATATATTTCTACATATCGTAACTTCTTACCATGATAATGTTATCTCATCGGATTTGTGACGCATAATCCTATCAATATGTTAACCATTTTTATACCTTCGTCCGTAGGAGAATTAAGTACCCTCGAGATACCCTACACGTGACCCTGGGTGGTGCCAGCCAGGTGACACCTCTACTGGTGGTAGGCTTCGGCCGTGGCTAGTCACCACCCACTGAACAAAGCCATGTCGCCAAGCGGCTTAGCCGTGTTCCGGCATGATGTTCGGTGCTGCCATTCATGGATGGCGGGTCAGATCAGTTGCGCTGCATGTGCCTAGTGAATGTAGCGTCTCTATCTACTGCCGCCTTCCTACCTAGGCAAGTATGCTCCATCGTAGATCTCATCGTCACTTACCATCAGGTGAGATCGAGATCAAATACTTGCCTATAATGTAATAATAAAAAAAAATAAAAAAAAACATAATTTAAGTATACGAAAATCTGTCTGAAATGTGCAATAACATATCCACTAGATTCTGCCGATGGAGGTTAATCGTTCGATCCAAGTGTGGACTATCCAACGATAATCAAGATCCTCAGACATGAGCGACCGACTATAGAGAGCGAGATAGAGGTTCTGCCCGCGGCTCCGCCCGCGGTACCTCCAGAAAATATAGCCTCAGTACTCAGTAATAGTGTAGCTTTCTATCAGTGAAAGAATTTTCAAAATCATCTCAGTATATCCGGAGATTACGCCCTAGATAACCCAAACATACGTCTTTGGTATAGATTTTGACAATGTTTGTAAATTTAAGTTGATTTTAATTAAACTTGGCACTTGCTTAGCAGGTTAATCCCGGGATAAAAACAACATGCTTCTTATCCCGGGCATTGAAAGAGCGTAGTTAAATATTAGAAGTCCACGCGATAGAAATTGCTGTTACAGTGCAGCTAGTAAAGTAATAAAACTCTGTTCAACATTACAGGTTACCTACTGGACAGTACCAACTGTAATACGTAATTGCCACGACAGATAATTTCTGTACACGCAGAAATATTATCGATTATTGTACCAATTCGATTCGATTCGGTAAGAATAATCGATTCATTGCACAATCCTTCACCAGCTTTCGAGATTTATTATTGGTAACTGACGGTAGGTCTTTGTGTAACCATTTTTTTTCTATTCGAATGAACGTGGTCAATGGCTAATGGCTTGGAACGTATATGACAATAAATATTATTATTGTTACCCATTGAAATAATTTCGGTTATGTAGGTATATTAAAATTCAATATAATATAATAATATCTTTTACATAAAGAATGAAATAATTAACATTTATAACCCGTTTACCATCCACAATAATATAACCCAACTAAATAAAGCAATATCACTTAGGTATATCAAGTCCCGTAATGCCATAATCCATCGACTTGGGCAGTATTAACTCGAGTTATCTCTCCTCAGAATTTTATCTCGAAACGTGAAGACGACTCGAGGACAACATTAACCTTTGAATGTGAGTAGAGTGTGAGTATTGAAAGGATATAATGAATCTCAATTGCGTCCAGCGTTTGTTAATGTTTACACAAATGGTAGAGCAATGCGACGTTTGTAATCGTAACCTTGGCATTGAAAATCAGATAACTACGAGAATAGGTAAATAGACTATTATTAGAATTCGGGTCGTACACACATTTTAGGGAACACTTGTTAGGTACAGCTGTATGTCTAATTATCTCAATACTTATTCAAAATAATATAACTTAAAAGTTGAGGTCATTAAATAATATGACTTACAAATTGGCAGTTCACTCGTATATTATTAATTTTTTTTTACTCATTACGGTGTTATTGAGAGTAACATTAATCGATACGTATTTTATACCTACCTACAAAATAATTAATCAAAAACATTTAGCAACTATAAAATAACATGTAAAATTTAAATAATAGAGGTCCCAAAACGCATCCCTGCGGCACACCATACGTTTCTAAATAGTCAAACACCATACCAATGTGTTCCAGCGTGCGATTCGCCTACGGATAAGAGGTGACCTTAGGGCCGAGAGACTGGTCCGACCGCATGCTTCCCTGCAGTCGGATGCATGTGGAATTTATAACGCAACGCTGCCCGAAGCCAGTTTCGAGTCATAAAAATTCAACATTAAAAATGTCTTGGGTTGTCACTTTGAAATTGTGCATTGAACTGTAACTAAAAAAAACTTGTTTGCGTTTCATTTGTTACTTTATTCGTTCACAATGACCTGGGCTTACTATTTTCAATAACAATTGAACTATCAAAATTGGGAACCTTTAATGTGCAAGTCCATTTTGCACTAGTCGTTATTTTTACAGATCAAATTATAGTCGTCATCAAAAATGTATCTAGATCATTATATTTACATACATTTTTGGTCAAAAAGGAGGTACCTTTTTGACAGTGAAGGGAATTTTAAACCAATTGCCTCAAAACAAGTTTACTTCGAACAACTTTGACCGGAATATGGTCGTAACGACGTGGGTATACCTACTCGTACATAATGTAAATGTCTTGTTATTCTACAAGGCGTTCTAGATAAATTGCAAGGTTTGTAGCTGGTAAATACTGCAAATATGTATTATCAAAACAATAATAAATAAGTAAGACGTATTTATAGAAATGTCTATGTAATTAGTGGTGGTGATAGTGATCCAAGGGCCGAGAATTTCCTCGCTCAGCAAGTGACGTTGCTTTGGTTCAAATGTAGCTTGCACCATTGGACCGCTACCGCATCGGCCACAATTATTACCTTTTTGTAGCTCCTAAATAATATTTTACTAATCTCATTTTAATTTATTTCAAGTATAAGTATCTACATAGTTAAATGATAAACTGCTGTCGAGATGAAAAATTTACTGTGGATAACATGAATAATTCGCTTGGAAAGTTGAGTGCTGGTGACGTCAGACTAATCTCATTAGTTATGGGTGATACATGAATTCGTAATGTGGTCGTTGAGCCGAGCGCAACATTTTTCTGTGCACGTGGAAAAAATAAACCTGAATAAAGGCGACATTATTAGAAGAGGTCGTAGCTTAGTTGATTAAAACGAAATGTAACATCTTACCATTGAAATAAAATTAATCTTACGAATTTTATCGCGTTTATTGTGTGTATTTTACGTTTCCTACGTTTCGGCTGCTTTACAGCAACCATGGTCACGGGAGGACTGAGGTGTTTGACGTCCTAGTGTCAAAGGGTACTCTCATATTTAGTTGTTGTTAGCGATCCGATCTATGCAGAAAGCGCTCACTGTGTCTTGAGCTTTTGCAATTTGTGCGCTTGGTTTTGGATTTAATTATGTTAAAACTGGATTTCAAGATGTTACCCAGCCATCTTCCCTATTGAAATTAGGATGTATTTTAATTTCAATGGCCAACCGTATCATCCTTACACTGTAAACTATACTGTTATCTTACGAATAATCTGGTACATGACGTACTGCAGTTTTGTATAAAACTAACGCTTTCCAATACAAGTTACAAAATATTTATGTTAGCAAAGTATCGGTTAGTTAATTATCAATCTAAGTCAGAACTTGTACAATGTACACCTACCTGCTCGAATAAACGTTCACAATACATAAATCAACACAATTACAGCAATCAACGACACCAATTAAGTTTTATCAGGAATTTCTTGAATGTGTGTTGCCTGCTTAAAGCGAAACAAAATTAATATTAATTTCGTCATTGACATTAGTAGAATAACTATGAACGGTAACTCAAGAACCCTGCATACCATAGCTACTCAATGTAATGACCCAACGATTTATATAAAACTTCATGCATCTCGTATTACTAATTACGTACATACTTTCACTGCAGTTTTCTCTGCGAAGAGAATGCTTCAAAAATGTAATAGGTATACCTACACTGTTAAAATGAATGATCACCGCTATTTCCATCGAAAAATTAACGAACGCTCTCTCTTTTGTATTGAATCAGCTCGCTCTAATATCGGCAAAGAAAGTATTGTTCTGTGCGAAGTGTAATTACTGAACAATAAGCAATGTAGAAATCAATTTCCAGGTGTAGCATTTAAGAAAAAACAAAATCATGTCGATAGAATATTATATTTGCCAAGACTTTTGCAGACTAAGTCATTTTACCAAGGTATAGCTCCATTTACAAGAATTTCCAATATCTGCTACCTATTTTTAAGGAGCTGGGCCCCAAGTCTGCTAACACAATCGATTCATAATCGAACAGCAACCGCATAGTAACTGATACTTTTGACAGATATCCCATACAATATCTGTCAAAAGTGACAGTTATTAAGCGGTTGCTGTTCGATTATGAATCGATTGTGTTAGCAGACATGGGGCCCTGGACTAATGAGGTTTAAAGAAGCGCATCTTATCTCATTTTATTAATGCAATGTCACGTCAACAACTGTATTTAATTAAATTGTTACTTATAATGATAGCTAACAAGTAATTGAAGTGCCTGACGTATTTTTTTAAGATTTTAATATTTGTATTAAGGTGTGCTATAAACAATGTGTGAGATCTTTGTGTTCGGTGTGGGAAACACAAAAGGTTCACATATACCTAATTTATTATTAGTCCGTGATCTCAGTTAACCACCTCGTCCGAAGTTCGCTCATTGTGATGTTTTAATATGCATCATACTAATTATTAGTTTCGCTAACAATACTTATCCAACAATGAGTTGCTTAACACCATGCATTAAGGTAGGTATTGTTTTTGTGTAACAGTCTGCTTTTTAATTGGGCTTTTTGCCACCTGCGAAATTGCAAATTGGCATTACAATGAGTTTGCGTACACAACAGCGGTAATTAGTTTAACATACGTGCATACGGAAAGTGTAGACTTCCTTACTCTTTGGACAGTGATCGACAGGTGATGATTTAGTACTGAAGCATTGGACTGTCTGTAAATTTCAAGCAGTCAACAACATGAATAAATACATTGCGTTTGAACGAAGCCAGTTTTTCTCGTTTGCTAGAACACGAGCCAGTAAGCCAACACTGTTTTGGTGTATATTAGGTCAACGACAGATCAGATAGCGATCCAATTAACTCAGGCAAACGAGTTACGAAATTTGAACCTACTGGCTCTGCAAGGTAACGAAAAAAGTGACTTCATCCGCATTTAGAGTCACACACAGCATCTGCAAAGCGATCTTTAACATTCCAAACAGCCTGTTTCATCATATCCCAGTCACGACTGTGCTGAACTCAATGACATGGCACGTGGAACACTTTTAAAAAGGATCTATACAGTTGACGCTCACCATTGGTGCCAAAATAGTCATCTTTATCCATCAAGTCATGCTGGAAACCATAAGCGGGGAGCCATGCATGGGAGCCAGGTGGCTCGGGCCAGTCCGAAATCCGGACTTCCTCCATTTGGGCATTAAACACACAACACTGCACTCCTAAGTTTACACTAAGATGGCACGATCATGCATGGACTACCTTTTCGTTCGTCCATTAGGGGTTCATTTAGGCCGATAACGGTGGATGGTGGATTTACGACCTGTGTCGGCCAGGTGTTTTTCCTTTCACCACGAGACGCGCGCGCGTGGCGGGGAGCGGCGGCTGACTGGCGCGTCGGCCGCCGGCCGCTGGCGCGCGCGCTGCGATCTCTCCAACAGATATCTATTGCAAAAAAAACTCCGTGGGCTCTACTATAGTTCTTCGAGAATCTGTGTTGTCTTTTACACAGTCTCTTGGCTGCTCTTATTCCCTATCGAAAATCTCTTTAATGTTTGGAGTGGGTAGGTACACTGCTTCCTTCACGGACCAACGGATCTACGGATCAGTATATCTATCTATATTATTGGAGGCCTCATTATTGGCATTTAAAAAGGATAGTACATAGGTCTTATTCCGTGCTGTGACTCGGTTGTGGTCTTGCTTGCTCCCCCTCGAACGGAAACTGAATCAAATATCGTGAAACTAGATTTACGGGCTGAGAACCTTATTACGTGACTTGAAGATTATTTGGTAACAATTAAGAAGATGACAAGGTATGATACCTAGGTATATTATGTGACGTGCCTCATGCCTCGAAGAGCACGTTAAGCCGTTGGTCCAGCGTCTGATCCCTGTCCAGTCAGGGCGGATTGCCATCCCAACGGACTATAAGCGTGAGGGAAGAGTGGAACTGCGCTTGGGCACACACTAGCTAGCACACTAGCTAGTTTCCGTTGAGATTAGCCACCGTGACCGTAATTCAGTCAGGACGACTATTATTATAATATAATGGAAAATGATTTTAGAAATATTCTCATCCGTACGTCTCTAAATAACACCAACAATACATGCATCCACAGACACTACATTAACATTTAAAAAATAACCTTTAACCGCAAGTACTTGTACATGTACGGCTTTAGCCGCAAATACTGGTACATGTACGGCTTTAACCGCAAATACTTGTACATGTACGGGTATTTAAACATTCTCCCAGAATCGTGAGTCTCTTAATCGTTACACACATCACGATTACCTTACTTACGTGTACTTAAAATACGGTCATCGTAGGATTTAGGAGAAAGTAGAGACAGGTAGAGCGTTGACACCACGTGGCCTAGTTGCGTGAGATTATGTCCGAGTAGGTACCCACCACTGTGGTTACTGTGGTTGTGAAAAAAAATAGACGTAACTCAGTTATAGAGCACGTAGGAGCGGGTTGCAAATCAATAACGGCACGTCCAACAATAATGATAGTGAGTATTACTATTACAACGACTATCATATTTATTTGAAAGAAGGAGAAAATTAGATTATTATACAAAAATAATATACATTAAAATGTGTAAAAAATTTGGCCCATGCGGTAGCGTTCACGCTGAATAGCCAAACCTACTCGCTGAGCGAGGAAATGCCCAGCCCTTGGGTCGCGGTTGCATCGACCAATCTTCCTGAAACATTTTCCATAGTTTATATCTCTTTTCTCATTAGATCGCCAGATCGACGACATTATAGCCAGGGCATCACAACACCTTACGTATAATTTCTTGCTATCGAGATCTTTTGTAGTACCGACATCAAAAGAAGCACTTGTTTTAGAAATACGACATCCTCGTAAAAAACAACAAGTAAGTACCTATTAGGATTTTAATTAAAATACAAATTTGATTCTGGATGTTGCGGAATGCGGCCAACTTTCACAAAACCCATAACATACGTTAGGTGTTCCGGAACGCGGAAGCCAATTCTGTTCCCTAATGTACCTTTTAATGGCGCCAAAATTTTTATTTATACTGTATAAAGAATTAGGAATAATATAGAGCCATTTGGCTCGTCTCCAGAACTTGGAAACATATTTTTCTAATAACGTAAATATATTTGACATATTTCTTTTTGTTATCATTGATCTAATCTAATTGGGAGTCATCTCACAGTATACGTCAGTAGCCGGTCTGTACGTCAAGTGCGAGATTATTGGTAAGCTGACCGTAAACTTTATAGTCTACCGTATTTGGACATTTTGTATGGAGAGTTGAAAGTTTTTAAATACCGTCCGCTAGAGGCGCTTTTCAATTCTCCATACAAAATGTCTAAATACAGTAGACTAGAAAGTATACAGTTAGCTCGCACTTGACGTGCTGTATTGATACGATGTGTGGGAAAGTATAGTAACTATATAGGTAGTTAATTCGTTGGCTACACCCTGGAGTAAACATACATATGTAAATTTGCATAAAACTTCGAAGGAGTACCTAAACTAGGTACTTAGGTACCCACCTAACATTATTCATTTTAGTTGATTTTCTAAATTATAAAAATACGTTTGTAATCGTGTTAGCATTAAAGATTACTGGTACAAGATCGATCACTAAAAACGATTGAGGTATCGATAATGGAATTGTTTTTGCAAATATGCATACGATAAGGCACGTTGCAATCCAATCATATTTCGTAGGAAATATTAATGGAACGGTTTTCAATTCGAACAATCAATTTGATTTATTCCTTTGCATTTGATCACAGTAAAATTACTTGCAACACTTTATCAAAGTCAGTTTCAAGGTTTGATTCATATTCAACGCTGATTTAGTGACATGGTATGCCTTTATACCATCACAAAGCATTGTAAAGCACACATATCCTCTTAATATTTACCGTAAGCAAGTGTTAATCAAATCCATTTAACAATACGCTAATCCTAAACTCCGATACACGATAATTCTATTGTCTTTCTAATTATATAACATAACAAACAGTAAAAGATTACTATGTTTCGGAAGCGTATTTTGAAAGCCATTATGATGATGCATAGCATAACGCTCCCACATCGCGATACTGGCGATGCGCCAGCGCACGATACAATGTATTTTGTGGTACGTTTGTTGAGCACGTGCGCACATTCAATGAATACGGGAACATACAAGTAATTTGGTTTTGCCATCTCGTGATTAGTGAATATCTTAAAACATCTCGGGACAGTTTTATTTAGTATTTATTCCACCGTCAGTGCCACGGAGCAATACGGAGATTACCCAACGATTTGCTGTAGTTGATGTGCAAACCGCATTGAGGAAATAAAGTCGGTTCTGTCGATTGAGGCTTATTTATAAGATTGTGTTGATTATTGGTCGCGTCAATATGTAGTGGGACCCGGAAGTGGTACTGTTACTCTGAGGTTGTAATCATCAATAATTACATTTTGCGGTGATATTTATTCAGTACAAGTCAATGTAAGTGTGGTGTTCTCAATCTGTCTATGTAGAACCCACTTAAGTTCCTTCGCTAAGTTCTTTTAACTCTACCAGAGAGACAACAAAAAGGCCATACTGAGCGCAGTTTCAATAGCTACTTTTTCTGGCTGGTGTGGCATACATTCTGAGTTTTGTAATTTAATTAACATAAATAGAAGAAGAATGATGATATGAGTTTAGTATGATTAGCTCTAGTGTAGCAATTTGGGTCGAATCAACTTAGGAGAGATGAGCTTTTAAGGTCCTCCTTTGGACTATCATCCATAAAGTCATAAAACTGCAGAAAGCTAAAAAAATCTTCCGTTCCCTGCTGCTCAACATACACGCTTTGCAGCATGCTATAAGATCTCCTCTGGGCTAGCAAGCTGACCACGCGGTCCCCTGAAAAATATCTGAGAATTATTACTGTGAATTGATTTGAAAAGAAAGATGATTTGAATTTTACATATGTCGCATGATATTCAGTCATTTTACTCTAATAGAGAGATGGTACTTAATTGAATTATGAGAACATAAAATCACGCAGGTATTCTTGGTGCAAACCCGCAAATGTGCAGGCATTACCGGTATGTCTGCGGTCACCGATCACGAGGGAAACTGTGCGACACTATTCTGATGTAAAAGAAACATTAACTCCAAACTGGAAGCTAAGGTTACACTAAAATCTAGAAATTTCAAATTTGTTAACAAATCGTAACATTATTTTATCTTAAAGAGAAACTAGCTGTCAATGATGTCATTTCTTTTGGCTTACATTCTGATTATAAGTACAAATCTCGTGGTTGTGTAGGCTGTTATATATGAATACGGTTCTTAAATCTAATTTATTCAACATAATTTCGATTGAACATTATGAAATTGGAAATCTTATTAAGAAGTAAGTAACTAAGATCTTTTCTCTTCATGTTGCGAAGCGAGCATGCTTCACTCAACGTTGCTAACACTTGATTAATTTTACTTTACGATCTACATCAAACCTCAATTTATTTAACGTCAAGCCTCATTCTTTTTACCACTGCACCACTAAATCATTTTCACCTTTCTGTTGCTCTAAGCAAATGTTTCACGAATAAGTACCCGTGGTCGTGCGGAATGTGACGGCTACAGAAAAGGCCAGCTGGTAGCTACTACTATGTTGTAAGGTTTCCGAACGGTAGAAAAAACCTACGAAGTCGCCGTGAAAATGAGGAAACTATACCACTTTCATTACCCGACCTAGAAAAGAAACTTCATTGACTGTGAAGGTATAGCCACTAGCCACACACTTGTAATCAATGTTTTCCTTACTGTGTGCATTTGATTTTTTTTTAGATTAATAAACGCTCAGCGCTAGTGAACCGTGAATTCCAGTACATATTTTTATAGTAGTCGTAAATAGAATGAAAATAAACACCTAAATGCCATCACGCATGTAATTCTTGGAGGGGTATGCTGAGATGAACTGTAGTGCAGCCATATTTCGACCAAGGTATTTTGACCAAGGTATTTCGACCAAGGTATTTCGACCTAGCTATTTGGTATTGATTTCTTATATTTACGCGAATACTACACATTGAAATAAAACTATTTTTAAGGATTCTATCGCGCTATTTGGTCCCAATTTAAATATATTACCAGTATTATATCGGGCAGACTCCTGCAATATGAAGGGGATACAGACTTATAGTCCACCACAGGCCTAGGGTGAGTTGGTGAATTTAACACAGCTTTCGAAAGACAATGTTTGAAGTTTTTGAAGTCCTCCTAGTTCCTCACGATGTTTGAAGTTTTTGAAGTCACGACTTTCACGTCGATTGAAGTCTCTATCCGCAGTAAGAACATGAAATGTACACATCTATACAATTATAAGGTCGATGATCTGATGATTTGTTGAAATAGACGTCTTAACTTTGCGCTTGCGCAATCTCATGCGCACTGTCATTTATTTTAGTACCTATGAATGGAATGAACTTTCACTTGTTGACAGAATTAAGTGCGTATCATTAATTAGGCTCAATACATAATTTGGAGTTCAGATGTGGAATATTGGCTATTAACGCTCGGCTTTTTGCACCAGATCGTTGCTGATGATATTCGATACTGTCCTAACAAATTTTGAAAATGATCTTTTCTTGATTTTCCCTGATCTGAATGTTACTCAGATTCCCAATGGTCAATTAAATGGTACCCGTAATAGAAGTGTTTTATAGTTTGGGACCATACAGTGATGTGTTTTCGCCTGGCGATGGTTATTTATCAACAGTAAGACATCCACTAGGATATATGTCTCCCCAAGGAGTTCCGCATGATACGGTCAGCGGTCACGGGCTTCAACGGGTGTTTGGTAATCAGTCCACCACTAGGGTAAACCCTCACCTACTACATCTTCTGGCTCGTGCTTGCTATTTGTAAATCTTTCTGTTCTGCACCAACGGCGGATTGGTAATTGATAGACATTCCGATATAATGCAGAAAACGTTGTATATTTCTCCCAGTGGCTTGTTTTGGACTATATAGCAATGGGGCATGGGCATGTTTCTGCGTAGATCGCACCGCAAGCAACAACTAAATACGAGGGTACCCCGGTTTAAACTATGAGACTAGGACGTCAACCACCTCAGTCCTCCCGTGACCATAGTTGCTGTACAGCAGCCGAAACGTCGGGAACGTAAAAAAAACAAATATTAAACGCGATAAAATCCGTGAGACTAGTTTTATTTTAATTGTATTTTGATTTAATTTTAATCTTTATTTCACTTAATTTAGAACTAATAACGTTTAACGTTTCATCTTATCTTATTTTTAACTAATAATGTTTTATTTCCATTTCATTCTTATCTTGTTTATTTATTTAATAGGTCCACTTTATATTTTAATAAGAATATAATAATGTGCTTAACTATAAAGCAAACTAATCAGGTTACCAAGTCACAGGCGTCCGCCTAGTTTGAAACCACAACTTAACCTACCATGTCAAACGTCTAAACTGAAATAAAATTTACTTTACATACTTATTAAGGTAGCCAAATAGCTAGTTAGTAGCCCAACTAAAATATCTAGATAATAAGACTATATCTAACCAACGTAAATTAATTCCATTTGACCAGTCTCTCCAAAATCCAATTCATAACCGCTTATAACATAACTGGGTCTCAGTTAATCCGTATCTAAGACGAGAGAACTCATGATTCAAAGTGAAAGGTGTGTACACGGGAATTCGTTATAAATCCGGCGTTATCTTCTCGCTGTGTGACAGCTGTCGCCGGAGAGCTGGGAAACAATACGCGGCTCAAGAACACGGTATTATCACGATAGATAGATAACACCAGTGATCGTGGGCCCGTAGAGAATGCTAAAGGCCTCTACGAACGGCACAATTTGGCGCCCAATCTGTAGAGCTGATTTGTAGGGTCCCTACCGATTGGCGTGTGAATAACTAGCCAATATACCTCTTGATATGCCAATTTGTAAATTTTGCCAATTCGAGATTTGCCTGAATGTGTATAACAGTTAATGCTCTTCTGCCTGTGTGGGGTGCTAATTCTCAAAAAAATGTGAGAGAAGTAGGACAAGATGATTTTTATGCGATGCAACTCAAGACAGGGATCATGAACTAATTAAACTTAATAGATGGGGATTTAGACGAATAAGATCTTGGCTGCGACTGCAGAATCTCCTCGTTTGTTATGGGCGCTACCTACTAAAATTCCTTACGCGTTGTGGCGTTTTGGGTACGTCAAAAGAGTTTTTTGTAATTGGGTGGTATCTATTTTGCATGTGGAACCCCAATAGAGTAATGGATTATGATCACATTGAAATACGTAAGCGATAATAAAATTAGATAAAGCATCGAAATAATGACATTTGAAGAGAAAGTGTATAATTTTGACATGTTACACTTATATAAACTTAACATTCTTTGTTTCTTTTAATCTTATCTTTATGACGTTTTGGATCTAAGCGATACCATTGACTGATGTTAGTCTTTCAAACTTGTAGTTCAAATTAGGTATATATTTGATACAGCGTCATTCAGAAAGGGTGTCATTAAACCTGCGTTTCTTTAGCACATTTGTATGGTTAGAATTTCGATAAGTACGTCGATAAAAAATATGCTTACAAAAATATATTTTTTAATCGGAATATTTACAAATGCGCTAAAGAAGAAGGTTCAAAGGATAGTATAGCCTTTCTGAATCACGCTGTATAATATATATCAAAACTCCCATGGATGTCGAAAATTATGAATGAACAAACTAGTAATACCATGGATCTATAGAAACTTCATGTATGCCTTTCACTTGTCATGTATGAGGCTCTCCTTATATTGACCCAAAATGACATTCGCACATAAAGATCCCAAAATCCCAGAGGTGGGAGCCGGAGTTTGAACCTGCACACCTTGTTGCTTATTATTTTATACTATATTAATTTTGGGCGATATTATATTACCATTAATATGCCAGTGCAATCCCACTGCGAGTTGAATGTGGATCAGGCGTGAGGCGGATTCCTCTACGTTGGAACGAATCAGTTTTATTGCTGTGCACTACTAACGCGTGCTGAAAACATAATTTCAATAATCTTATCGTGATACCGCGATGTCGTGACAGAGCGCAGTATCAATTGAAATAAGTAATTCACTTTTATTAATATCGGTGCTCTCATCGTATCACGTGGATATTGACAAATGCAGTTAGTAGTAGTTCTATTTCGTACATAAAATTACCTATATGCGCCAGATACCCTTCTTCCTTCATGACCTCATTCACCCAACGGTAGGTATTTTGCCAATGTCAAGTAAACTAATAGCAATAAATAACAAATAAAAAATAATTTCTTATATTTACACGAATACTACATATTGAAATAACATTAGTTTTACGAATTTTACGGAACGTAAAAAAACATACAATAAATATGATAAAATCCGTAGAATTAGTTTTATTACAAATAACAATCCATTAAAGAACAAGGGACGGCAAATAAAAAAAATCGCTAAGTTAAATTATTTTTCGGCTATAACCAGTGACAGGTTAGTGTACGTTTAGGATCCAAAGTTGCTTGTACCAGCTGTCTATTGACTGCCAAGTACCCTGAAAAACCAGTCTGTGTGTCACAAGACGACGTGTCTGGACTAGATTTTGTCACACAGAGTCGCTTTTTCCATCTTTTCCAAAATTCACAAGAGCGTTGGTCACGTTTTATTTTATCACAGTTGTAAGGTCCGGGTGGTATAGTAATTAATTGGATGTGTTCACAACATGTTCACACAGACGCCTGCGCAATTCTAGAGCTTGTGAATGCTTCGCTTTGAAAGCGCGGACGACTGTCCCACGCAAACTTTCTTATGTACGCATACGAGTAATGATATAACCTACCCACTAAGTATATGTAACGAACATTTAAATGCGTTTCTTCCCACTCTCGATTTATTAAATGAGAGATGTATATTGTATTTTGTCATATTTCACAAAATGTCGTCCGATTATAGATATTTCGTCCCAATTTTCGAATCTGTTGCGTTACACATTCAGTATTCTTCGTCCTATTCTTTAATATTAGGGATTAGAAGTAGAATGTTGGAGGGGAGAAGGCCTAGTAAAATTAAGTAGTGCGTCAACAAGAAACTTCTTTTATATCCAAATTAAACCTACATCAGGGCTCCAAGTCTGCTAACACAATCGATGCATAATCGAACAGCAACCGCATAGTAACTGTCACTTTGGACATATATCCCATACAATATCTGTCAAAAGTGACAGTTACTATGCGGTTGCTGTTCGATTATGAATCGATTGTGTTAGCAGACTTGGGGCCCAGTTCGTTCAATTCACTACAATTCGTCTGTCGAAATACCATACAATATTTGTACAATAAACAAGCCACACAGCGCAACCGCCGTAAAACTTTATATATCACATACGGGGTATCTTAATGCTTCCATAAACACCGTTGCAACATCTTCGCACAGATTGGGGCCGTCTTTGTCACTCAGTTGCGCAAACGCATACATGCAAGATGTAGCCCAATTAGGAAAGTGGAACGGCGATATACCTACTTATTAAAAAAGATAGCACGTGCTATAGGGCATTGATTTACACGTTTGTTGTCAGGATACTGCCTAACCCAGGGCCGGATTAAGCCAGCACAGAGCTCTACGTCTTTCCATTGGACGGCAGGTGGTGGGCCTGTAATAACTACTACGTCTTTCCATTGGACGGTAAGTTGTATGTACCATACTTTTGACTTGATACTTTTTCTTGCACACAGGTGCGAGGCTCCCCTAAGCGCAGGGCCCGTAGCATTTGCAAACTCTTGCTGCGTGGCTAATCCGGCACTGGCCTAGCCGAGCAATGCGAGCAGGTATTTACCCGTTACCCCCTTTCGTCAATGATGGTGGACTATAGCCTAATCCCCCTCTCATTGAGGGGAGGCCCGTGCCCAGCAGTGGGACACTAAAAGGGCTAGTATTATTATGTAGTAATATACGGTTGATGAGGCAACGGGCGGTTAACACTTACTGCACTTTTCTCCGGAAGCGTTCTAACAAAACCATTTGCTCACTTCCAGCGTGGGTTCGGAGTTGCGTCACACGCTGTCGCCATGATTCGCACATTTATAGAGACTTCTCTTTTCACGTACTTGCGGTACATTTTTCTTTACTTTACGGAATTGGTTGTTTGAAAGATGTCAATTTTGTTTTATTTTCCAAAAAATGTGTTTCTTTGATAAATAATGTGTAATATTCGTGGGATATTAACCATTGTGTGTTCATAAACGTGCACGAGTGAAGGAAAGTTATTATTTTTATTATTGATGGCGTCTAATTTAAAATCTTTTGCAACAAAATGCAAAATGATGAAGATTTGTCATTCACTGTTCTATCTGATTGTTATTCATTTGTTATTTCCCAACCCCATCAAATTGCCTTTGGTTACAAAACCGCCATCTTTGTTTACCACTTCCGTAAATTAAAGAAAAACAATCTTGTGATCGGTTGCTTAGGTCCGTAAGAAGGGTCTTAGTGATAATAATATAATTACTTATGCCTTTTAAAAATTTGGGTGAGTTAATATCATTTCGATTTCGAACAGCGATTAGCCGTAGCGGAGTACACTATAACCCAACTCCAATACTAATTAGGCAAAGACTAGATGAAATTCACATTCTTGATCTAATGAATCGGTGATCATTATCGGTATGTGATTACGTACAAATCTTCGAAGATCAAAGAAAAGCAGAGCTTGACACCAAACGAGATGATCTTAAGGCTAGACCACCGACAGCTATGCACTATAATTTTATTAAACGGAGTCCTTACCTGCAGTCTGTGTGCACGCACTTTTATAAATAAGTTTGGCTATTGCAGCCATATGAGAGCACACCATAGAGCTAGCCAACAAAGCTCTAACAATATCCAGTAGTCGCCGTCGCCGAAATCGGCATGGAACTATGATGATGATGATTGTAGGTAGGTACAATTCCATTGCACGACACACACTTGGTCTCCCTACAGACCGGGAAACGATAGCAACTCGGTCACCGTTCGATTGTACGGCCGCCGTCACAGGTCATTGGGTTTCTACAATAGTTGGGGCAAAAGCTAAAGTTTATTGCATAGAATTATGTGGGTCGATGGTTACGGGGGGAGTTACGTTTTGTTTGTAATCATTATCGTGTTGAAAATGTCCTATTGTTAGCCTTACAGGGCCCCAAGTCTGCTAACACAATATAGATATCCCCTACAATATGTGTCAAAAGTGACAGTTACTATGCCGTTGCTGTTCGATTATGAATCGATTGTGTTAGCAGTCTTGGGGCCCTGATAGACGGCCATGCTGCTAGAACCGTGGGTTACACCACGCCGCCGTGAGGAGGAGGCATCTGCTTAAGCGGACGGCGGCTGGTGGGGTCACGAACGAGTGCGGAAGCGTTCCCATTTTATTTTACTTTGAATATGTAGTTCTCGGCTTCCCCATTTATAGATGAACCGCAATTCGCAACCTAACCTGTCTAGAAAATAACAAGACCTGTTTGACATGACCTGACCTGCTGCCTCGATTCCAATTGTTCGGCGAATGGTGCCGTTTGCGTGAGCACACTCGTGCATCTAAAGATCTGTGACGAATCAGCTCGTTGCATGTGCTGTGGCAATTGCTATTGACCTCTCGGTTCATATGTAGGTGTTGCAACGGTAGCTTCTTTATTTAATTGCTAAAAAAGAGGCTGTGCTCGATATCTCTATCTATTTCACGCTAGTGAAGACTCAACTTTGATCCCCGAAGATCAGAGACATTCACAAAAAAATATTAAAAAAGTTATACAGGAGAACTGCATACGACTCTGCTCCTTGACCCCGCCAAAATTTCCCGACAAATTCAGTATAGATAAAGTGATACGAAAAGAATAACTACTTATATACAAAAGCCTTCAACGATTAAAGAAAAAATAAAAATAAACAGCCTAGTGCATCTCGAGTCGCGCACAAGGTAGCTACGGATCCTCAGCTAAATTGCAATAAAAACTAAATCTTATTAATATTTTTAGCAGTGATAGCCAAGTTGGTAGGACGCTTGCCTCGGTAACGAGGATCGCAGGTTCAAACTCCTACTCGCACCTCTGGGATTTCCGGATTTCATGTGCGAATCTCATTTTCAACCACGAGTATCACTTGCTAAGCGGTGAAGGAAAATATCGTGAGGAAACCTGCATGTCTGAGAGAACCTCTCAAAAGATGTGTGAAGTCCGCCAACCCGCACTGGGCCGTGGTGGCATATGGCCTAATACTTCTCGCATTGCCCAACAGAGGGACATTAAAAAGGGCTGGTATTATTATTGTATCTTACTATTTCGGTTACGGAACCCTAAAGAAGCAAGAACTGTTACATTATGATACCAAGATACAGGGTAATAAAGGTCACCCAAACTCATTACTTTATAGAAAGTTAAAAACTGTCATACCTTTGTTGAGATCAAAACAACAAACGACTTTCTACCGTATTAGTGACTAGGAGAGCATCACAATGACACAGTGAGTGCTATAATTAGTCTGTGAAAGACCATTTGTGACATACATTGTAAATAATATGAACTCTTATCTCGTTGGATACGGAATGTACATACTTTAAAGAAATACTTTACTAACGATGTGAAAAGTCTCTGAGTAAAAGATGAATATATTACCACAGAGCATTGAAATATGCAATATAAACTAAATCAATGGCAGAAAGGGCAGACGCTAGTCAACAATAACGCACCAATACCATACACGAATAATATTGGTAAGTACATAAGCACATATGCGCGGGAGTGCAGTAGCACATAATTACCGGTGAAATGGTACCAGGGGCAGTACAATGGGCATTGTTCGCGCGTCAGCCGCAGGAAGAGCCGACCGCTGCTATTGTCTGCGAGCCTGGTACCCGAAGCAGCTGCGCGTATCATCAAGACTCTTGAGATTGGGCATAGATATAGGGTATCAGTCGATTTGATGGATAAGGAATTTATTTATTAACATCAGCCTGAGTAAGTCAGGCATCCAAGCCTATAAACACTCTAGGACTTCTCCCAACCGCGTGAAAATGTAGGTACTTACCAGCTCTTTCAAATATTGCTAAGTGCTGAAATTTGCCACAAATTGAAAATATGTATCTTATATTTACATTGATTGCCATGCCATTAGAACGACATACATTCTTACTGGTTGAGCATTAGACGAGATTTACTGGGTTGATTTTACTAAAACCTGGCATTGTGATATCTTACATATCGGGTCAATATATAAAAAAAACGAAATGTGTGCTGGGACACATAGTAGAAGTGAAACTTCAACAGACAAGTGGAAAAACGAATCGCAACGGACAAGTGGAAAAACGAACCGCAACGGACAAGTGGAAAAACAAATGGCAACGGACAAGCGGCAAAACGAATCGCAACAAAATTTTAACTTGAAGTTTTACGGGCAGATTGTTAATGTACGTGTCCAATTTGAAAACCTACCCCCGTCTATATAGAAGTTTCTCTTCAAAAAGTTCTTGAATTATACGTACACACATACACATAAGTAGAAGATATTTGTGCCGTCGCCAGAGACATCACACATCTTTCCATCAACTATTCAAAAACATACCCAAAACCGTCTCGCATGCCACAATTAATTCGATAGCATCACGTTAACTTCTCAGAATCGATTTCGAACGTAATCGATCCTCGCGTCATACCGAGAATCGATACATAAGGTGTGTAACGAGATCATTGCACCCGGTTGACATCAATGCGATTTTATTGTGTTGAACCAATGTTTAGGGTTACATTACCCGATGGAACCGCGGTGTTGTTAGAATTGTTTTAGTATGAATCAGAGGACAGGTGTTACTAAGCTGAAACACCTGAAAAAATATACTTGTAACTAAGTTAATTTACTAGATAATATCGTTGTTCTAGAAGACGATGATGTTAAGTACAGTGTAGTATTCTTCAGAAGATAGATCATGTTTTAATTAAATATAGTATGTGTATTCCAAAGATCAGTTCCATAGACATAAGTCATAAGACATAACCAAAGAAAATAGCCAAGATGACCACAGACTCAAGTAGTTTTACAGATAACAATTAAACATTCACAACATACAGGATATGTAATTTTTCAGGAGAGTTTAAAGTTGCACAAAATTAAACAGTTAGCAAACATAAAATAGGAACAGCAATGATTTCATAGGTAGAGTACTTCTTTCGGCTTATGGATGGACCCAACGAATTATTATTATTTTTACTCTAAGATTTTTTCGATAGTCAGTTCAAATATTTTAATAAGCAAACTTTAACCCTTCTTCGACCTCAACCATTTAATTATCGCGCGATGTACCAACACTATCAACATTGGTAACCCCAAATCCCATCCCATGATCAACACACTGTCATTGTTTCACAAGTCCTATCGCCATCTTATCCAATATACCTACTGTGCTGATTACGACGTCACCAAATGATTATAGGATATTTATAGTTTGTTTACTGTAATGTCAGTTGTGGGCTATGGATCGTGATTTATTGGGACTGTGAAATCCGATGCGATGAGATATTGTGACGTATGCGCGTATGTAAGCGAAGAGTTGAGCCGCGCGTTGTAGAGAACAATCGAACGAAATGCATAACTATACAGGTTGATTCAGAAAGGTTATACTCAACTTTGAACCAGCGCTTCTCTAGCGTTGAAGAGTTGGGATATGACAATAAAAAAAAATTGTTCGCATAAATCCCAGGTTTTTTTAAATTGATATATCTAAATTCTGACTTAGCATAGTGTTTACGCACTAAAGCAGCCCGGGTTTCAGGCTTCGTGTATCCTTTTTGAATCACGCCGTGCAACGAAAGCTTACGTGAATACAATCGCGCCTTATAAATACATTTTAATAGAAATTTAGGCATTCACAACCTTAATACAAGGAACTATTCTTTTGAAAAATGTTTTGTAAAAATATCTATGTAAAAATATTTTTATAAAAAATAAAAATTATTATAATATAATACCTGCCTACCTTTTATAGTACTAAATTATGATTGTCACGGGCAACGCCACGGTACCCAAGTTCGTAATTACAAAGAGATGCGCTCATCTATGCGCACGCGCAGAACTAATCGTTGATTGATGTATCATAGGCACAGCACAGATTATGCTTATTTAAACCGCGCTATGCGCAAGATCGCTACGTGGACTGGACGGAAATTAAGACACGTTTTGATATATCAAAGTCAAGTTTACTTCTTTACGACGACAGCCGGGTCTATGGGCGGTTGCAGGTTCGATTCCCGCCTCGACAAAGTTTGGAAATGATCTTTCTATCGTACAGCAGGTACGTATATACAAACGTTGCTTAGTTTGTTCATCTTGTGACATTTAGTTTAGTTTTATTTGGTAATAGCTTCTGCCAGCGGCCCCACCCGAAGTACCTATAACACGTTAAATAAGCATCCATCATCGAAAAAAGTTTCAGAATCGGATCAGTAGTCTCGGAGACGACAGCATACAAGTTTAAAAAAAAATAAACTAAAATGTCAGCGTTAACCCGATCTCACGTTAACTCCTGATAAAAAAAATGTGACCTTATTTAAATACCTACACAATCGCGGTTACCGTGGTAACAATAGAAGTTACCGTCTGGTCGAAGCGAGCCGCGCGAGTTGCGATAACCGCACTGTTCCGCTCTCGATTCAATTGTTTCAAGCTGCATGGTCTAATTAACTGTCTAATGAAAACTGTTAGCCACCTCGTTTAGTACAAACCTAAGTAATTTCCAAGTTGGTTCGCTCGCCCCGGCTCGCACCTCTGGGATTTCTGGATTTCATGTGCTAATCTCATTTTTTTTCCGAAAACTCATAGCGCGTTTCAGGATTGTATTTAAAACTGTCAATTGTTCTGACTGCGCATGCAGCGCCATCTGTTTTGCTTGTGGAGAGGTTTAAGAGGTCGCTACAACGATTATCACTTGCTCGTGTCTCGGAGAGCACGGAAAGCCGTCGGTCCTGCGCCTGATCTCTCTCCAGTCGTGTCGGATTGCCGTCCCATCGAGTATGAGAGTGAGTGGACCTGTCCTTGCCCACATACTTGTGCACTATAGTGTATCCTGCGTAGTTGGTTAGTGTCCATTGAGATTGGCCGCTGTGACCGAAATTCGGTCAGGAGGACTCTTTTTATACATACTTAAGTTGTTACAATGTTATATAGATCGAGCTTAAAAGCATTTTTCTTAGGGCCTGTACTTCACTGAATTTATATGGTAGATTGGGTTTTTATATCATCGTGAAACAGGCCCTTACCGACAAGATTCACAGTTATCTATAAACTTAAGTATATTATAAGTTTAATTTATATCTTCCTCCGCCGCTTACTCACCGAACTAAACCGAGTGGAACACATTTTAACAGTGATTCACACTAGACTGTGCTGTGGTTAAATCCGGGTTATTATAAGAGAAAAACAATAACGAACGAAGACGGCGAGCCCGGCTATAAAGAGTAAATATTCTGGATATAGCATTTGTAAAATAATTGTAAGTTCTGTAACAAACACTTTTTTATGTTTCAACTAGCTGTTGCCCGCGACTTCGTCCGCGTGGTATTTAACAAAGACAACCGTTGTCAACAGCCTGCTCGCCCATTCTGAGCCCGCGGGACGCATTGCAGGTTGTTGCTATCAAACTTAATCAGGCGCTGCGCTGCAACATTGGTTTTTAATTTTTTTTCGTGAGAGCCTATTTTTTTTTCTAAAATAAAAGTAGCCTAAGTTACTCCTTGTTACATCAGCTATCTGCCAGTGAAAGTCCCGTCAAAATCGGTCCAGCCATTTCAGAGATTAGCCGGAACAAACAGACAGACAAAAATTGTAAAAAATGTTGTTTCGGTATAGGTAACGTGTATACATCCAAATGCACTTATTAAAAAGCGGTTATTTTAATATTACAAACAGACACTCCAATTTTATTTATATGTATAGAGTATAGACAATAAGACAATCCCAGTTCGAGTCCCACAAAAATAGAGTTAAATATTTTAATAGATGAATCAGTAAGTTATATGGATCGCGTTGATGTATAAAATAATTATGTAAATTATGTTTGTTTTTTAAACAAGGTGAACCAGTAGCTTTTATCGCGTTTATTTTATGTTTTTTACGTTCCGCGTGAGAAAACCCGCAAAGTTAGTTTTATTTCAATGTATAGTATTCGCGTGAATATAAGAAATCAATTGTGAACCAGTAGCGTTAGGCCATGCACTCAGTACAGGGTGTAATTTTTTAAATGTCTAATTGGGTTTTTTTTTTATACATTATAGGCAAGTATTTGATCTCGATCTCACCTGATGGTAACTGACGATGAGATCTACGATGGAGCATACTTGCCTAGGTAGGAAGGCGGCAGTAGATCGAGACGCTACATTCACTAGGCACATGCAGCGCAACTGATCTGACCCGCCATCCATGAATGGCAGCACCGAACATCATGCCGGAACACGGCTAAGCCGCTTGGCGACATGGCTTTGTTCAGTGGGTGATGACTAACCACGGCCGAAGCCTACCACCAGTGAAAGTGACCTTTGGGTATGTTATCTGTTTAACCTACTGTTGGACCAGTCAAAATATTTTACACAATATGTATCAGTATAAAATGGAAGACAAGCAATAATTAGATGTACTCGTAAGAGAAAAGCGACCCGTGGTATTACTACTATCAGTCGTATTTCTACCATACGACATTATGAAAATAAAAACTTACTCGCTATAAATATTGCCCAATACCACCCGCGCCGCAGTCGGAATTAGTTTCATATAACAAACTAGCTGTTGCCCGCGACTTCGTCCGCGTGGTATTTAACAAAAACAACCGTTGACAACAGCCTGCTCGCCCATTCTGAGCCCGCGGGTCGCATTGCAGGTTGCTATCAAACTTAATCAGGCGCTGCGCTGCAACATTGGTTTTAATTTTTTTTCGTGAGATCCTATTTTTTTTTCTAAAATAAAAGTAGCCTAAGTTACTCCTTGTTACATCAGCTATCTGCCAGTGAAAGTCCCGTCAAAATCGGTCCAGCCATTTCAGAGATTAGCCGGAACAAACAGACAGACAGACAGACGGACAGACAGACAGACAGACAGACAGACAGACAGACAGACAGACAGACAGACAGACAGACAGATGGACAGACAGACAGACAGACAAAAATTGTAAAAAATGTTGTTTCGGTATAGGTAACGTGTATACATCCAAATGCACTTAGTAAGAAGCGGTTATTTTAATATTACAAACAGACACTCCAATTTTATTTATATGTATAGATAACAGCCAACAATTCATCCTACTGTTACGAAACTTGAGCCAATGTACTTGTTTCTGTGATGTTATTCTTGCCATTACAATTATCATCCTTTGTCATTTCGTCACGATTATTGATCATTTCGTCAATAGATGTCGACGTTGCGATAAGACTTGTCGATAACTATGAAATAGGTAAATTTACCTAATACTTCGGATAAGACACTACGATCTCGTCACCGTATTTTTTCTGTAGCCATGCCACTTATTTCATACATAAATATTTTAATTATAACGATGACATAATTAAAGTAATTTAATACAAGCAAATCATCGCGTGCTGAATGATCGTAACCCCTGACCTATTGTATATATTGCCTCCCCTCAATGCGAGGGGGATAAGGCCACAGTCCACCACGCTAGCCCAGTGCGGGTTAGCGGACTTCACAAATGCAGGTTTCCTCACGATGTTTTCCTTCACCGTTTAGCAAGTGATAATCGCGATTGAAAATGACTTGGTATTGATTAAATAATCAAATTAGTTAAGTATATGTTATTTTCTAAAAAGTAAATATATTTTTATTCCACGAGTTGATAAGCATCAATAATTGGATTAGGTACTTATTGATGCTTTAATTAAATTAAATTTTAATTTAATTAAATTAAATTTTATTGAAAAAATAAATAACATTAATAAATATTTATGTACGTATTCAAATTGGCTTTATATACCAATCGAATGTCGACACAATATAAATCTTAAAATCCATTTAGCAATCGTTAACCTCGCGCGGAACGAACAAATTTAGGGAACCAAATAAACACACAACAGTCTGTCTGTCTGTCTGGCTATTTACAGAAGTGGCGCAGGAGTGTAGAAGATCAAAACGATGGCTCCTCGTCATAGGATATTTCATTCTATTTATTGTTGAAAGAAAACCTTTTAGGAATGATTATATAGGCACTTACAAATTGTTATTTACATATTTTTTTCTTGACTCTGCAACCGGATCGGAACACGACCTTGTGTGTCTTCTTTAATATTTTTTTAATAGCCATGTTTGTATAGCGGAAGACAAACAAAAGCATAGACAAGTATTCTGTATAGTCACTGCTACTTCAGCACCACTCACTGAAATCACTAATAATCTCAGTCCAAAGCTCCATACAAACGGCCTTCATTTAACTAACCGGGTGCTAATTATGTGATCGTGAGAAAGTACCCACAATTACCGCGAAGCGACATCGGTTTCACCGGCAGCCGTGCGACCGGTGAAATTCCTGCTGTCGAGGTCTAAACACATATAACAGAGCTGTTATTAAACATAACTGCTTGTTTACATTGCAACAAGCTGAAGACGTAATTGGAGTGAGCGTGATGGACGACTGGCTATGTTCAGACATAGACTTGTAGCAACCTCTTCAACTGCGCACAACCTACACAGATGGCGCTGCAAACGCAGTCAGAACAATTGACAATTCTCAATACAATCCTGAAACGCGCTATGAGAGTTTTCGGAGCACGTAACATATATACAAGATCCTGACAATAACCGTCGGGGCATAGCGGCTGCCCCGCCAGGCACCACCCGCCTGGTATGAAGATCTTCCCTTTTCCGCTAAAGACTTATTAAGGACCGGTTTCCACCAAATCGTAGTGGAGCAGGGAGCGAAGAGAAATAGACCAATCAGTTGTTTAAAAAACACAGCTTGGAACCGAGCGGAGTATGTCAAACAATCTGATTGGTCCGTTTTGTGGGAAACGCAGCCTAATGATCTCTTCATCTAATACGATTTCCTAGTAAATTGATGACGACCTGATTAAAGCAGTTGGTAATAACCCTAGGGGCTTTCTGTGCCGAGGGTCCAGGTTTCGAAATCTAGTAGACACAATCTTTGTGTGATGAGCCCGAATGTTTGTACCCGAGTTTATCTATATAAGTAATATATACCGAGTTTGCCCTCTGTCCATTGTACGGTACCCATAATGCAAGCTCAGCTTAGTGTGGGGCCGTATAGTGGTGTGTTCCTCTGGCGATATTATTATTAATGTGATTCGGAGCTATCTAAGTAAGTAGGTGTACTTAGCTAGCTTTCTGGTTCTGATTGTCAATCTTCAATCATGTTCATTTCAGAGTTGGGATAGATTTGAAAATTGTTGAATTAAGATTTATCTTTAGGTAGGTATTTTGTTATAACTACCGCTTGGCTTACAGATAGGTTACAAAAGGTATGATGGATTGCAACAAAAGGTAAAGTTATCATGTTTTTTTATCTCAAGACTCTCTAGATAATATCCCACTGCTAGTTTACTGTTGAATTTCCGCGCAACAAAACATTTAATCGATTTCTTCATTCTGTTATATAATTAGTTATTATAGAAATTACCAATAAATGCATTCTCTCTTAGATAATGTACCGAAGAACACTACCACGAAATATTTTAGAGTTTCTCGTGTCATAAGCCGTAAGACGGTATTACTCTTTTCTTATTTATTTTTTTATAATGCCTTTGTAAGTGGATTACACTCGTATACCTAGATACTTTAACATAAAATTGTGTTCATTGGTATCACTTTCGAACGGCTGAACCGATTTGTATTTTTTTTTAATATTCGTAATAATACGCATCAGGTTTGTAGGGAAAGAAAAAATTCAAATATCCCGAAAATTGATAATGAAAAATAAAATTGGGAATATTATTCTCGAGACATCGACAGGCCAAATCAGCTGGTTTTTTTTAATTTATTTTTCTGTCGGTTCGAGCATGGGAAAATATCAAACTCGATTCATTATAACCCGGGCTATTTATCCCTGTAAATTGAAAGAGTACCCAGGATATCCAAAAATGTCAACGCGTCGCAACCACTGCTCTAGGTATACTTATAAATAAAAGGTAGGGGTTAAAGATTCGAGTTACCAACGAAAACCGACGGTTACTCCGTAAACCATGACAACAGATTATAAATTATGATAGGTATTGAAAGAGCAACAAGATGAATGAGGGCAAAACGTCGGCATGAAGAATAGCCTTTTGATTACACTTCGTTACGAAATTATAACGATATAGGTAGGCCAGTTATTTATTACAGGAAGGAAAGTATAATTACACGATTAAACAAAGGTTTTTTCGTGTTCAACATAGCATAACATAGATAGCTAAAGGCTGGCTGGACTTTTTGTTGGGAAATTGAACCGTAAAGTTGTCAATTTTGTTATATTTTCCAAGAAATATGTTTCTTGGTATATATTGTGTAATATTAGTGGGATATTAACCATTGTGTGTTCATAAACGTGCATGATTGAAGGAAATTAAAATAAAATAGTATACCTTGACTTTTCAAGTTCTCCCAAGATGTCTGATAAATTTTCAGTAAAGTATCCACAGCTTTACTGATAGGGGTGGGGGATTCATCATCAACATCATTGTCATCAACATCATCATTATCATCGAGGGTAGTTATAACTTTATAACAATAATCATCAAGGAATAGTCGACTAATTCTGTAGCCGATTGAGAACCCAAAAAAAAGGAAGAAGAAAAAGGGTGGTGTAATTTGAAACATCCAGCCTAGTGTCAGGGAGAAGTTAACACGACTACTTACTATTACATTACTACAACTTTATAAAAGCACTTGACAGTCTTCGTATGGAAAATCCGTCAAACTTGCAATTACTGGGCAATTGTTATTCGATTATAAGTCGACTGTGTAAGCAGGTTTGAAGGACGTTATTCATTTGTTATTATTTACACATCCACTATCTTATGTTTACGTTATTTAATGACACCTACATTTAATTCCGTGTAAGTGCTCACATATTCTACCTACATCTTATTGGGTTCGGATCAGTATTCAAGACGCTAAGCTTCATACTTGCCGATTTACAGTTACCTACAGCCTATTTACAAGAGTTTTGTAAAATAAAACCTACGGCTTTCGAATTGGTATGTCCTAATTTAAACGTAAGAGTTAAGTATATTGAATGGCGGGGATATTTATTTGGTTCCTATGAAAATTAAGGTTTGAACTAAAAAATACTTTTTTCTCAGCTTTACTCACAGAGCATGTAGGTATTAGCTTTAACAGATAACATATCGATAGCTTATATTATGCGTTCCAGACTGTGCCTTAGATCAGCTGGGAGGCTGAGATGGCGAATATAAAAAAAAACCATCATCATGGCCAATTCTGTTATTGATATGACGTGCCTAATCAACACCTCTGCAACTGGAATCTCAAAGTCTCCACAAGGTCTCGTTTAGGTACGTGCTTTCAGTTCATCTATACTTACGAAGTAGAAACTTGAGACACCAGTCCTGACCAGGGATGTTCAAGAGGTTTGAAGGCTTCCGAGGAGAGATAACGCCGAAGAATCTGCAGAGCCTTTGCTTACGAAGGTTTATAATGAAATATGATTTTAATCATCGTGTGGTTTGTGCCTTAACCAAGTCTTGGGATATTACATCAATTATTTTACGTAAGTATTTATAAGACTTTTGTGTATTTTGTACTGTTGGGTCGTGTCGTGATCGCCCGCAAGTCGTGGGTATCTACCGATCGGAACTACTTCCGTTCCCACACTGTGCAACATGTGCTAGCTGGCTTCAGCTGCTCACACAACTAGGGGTGTGTCGTCGGGGCCTAGACACACACCTGTCTTAAGTTTTTTTTTCGTTAACGTACTTATATCATCTGTTTCTTATACTAACCTTGCAATGTTTTAGAATATTAAAGAAACTCATTACAGGCATGCTCAAATATGATGTAGTGTCCTTTATGGCTCCCAAAAACTTTTTTGGGTTTTTTATTGTAAAAATTCAGTCGAAGTAATAAATTGATTAAAGAACAATTAACAATGATATTTATTACAGTTTGAAATAAAACTTATTTTATCGCATTTATTTTATGTTTTTACGTTCCCGACGTTTCGTCCGCTTACAGCAACAATGGTCACGGGAGGACTGAGGTGTTTGACGTCCTAATCATAGTTTGAACTGGGTACCCTCATATTTAGGTGTTGCTTGCGGTCCGATCTACGCAGAAAGTGCTCATAGTGTCTAGAGGTCTTGCAAAACATAAAATAAACGCGATAAAATCTGTTAAACAAGTTTTATTTCAACAATTAATCATTAGCTGCTGATCTGAAAATAAAATCGACTCGAAAACTTAAGATGATGCCTCAAATCAACGCTGACTGCCGACATTTTAAGAGTGTACGTCACCTTGAATCCCACGGGAACTTTCGTGTGGTTAATCAAAAGTGGCCGCTCTCGAAATAGCCGTCTGTTTATTAGCAACAGATTTGCGTCACGCTGGCTGTCGTGCCGCTGTGCGCGTGGGCTTTACGTTATTGTTGACGCGCTTGTAGAGTTGTAGGAGGACGTGTGGAAGGTATTCCTCTAAATATTAATTACTACTACTATATAGGTTCGTACATATAGCATGGAAAGTGTATTGTTTTTTTATTATAAATTTCTTTACAGAGATCAAATTAGACGTCAAAGTGGTATCTATATAAAAGAACCATAAATTTAAGGTTTACCTTTTACCTATACATTTTATTCAAAAACATTGTAAAATGTATCATTAATGAAAATGAGCGCCATCTAGGAACATGAAAATAAAACATTAATTCTTTTGCTTAGCAGATGTCTTAAGAACTTCGCTACTCGTCAATAGATGGCGCATCTTATAGCCTGTTTTTTTTTCTATAGGCTTCCCGCTCGATCGGTAATTGAATGTACATTTTTACGCCCATACTAAAGGGCATTTTTATATGGAGTATCGAGTCATAGTGTAGGGATATTTTTACACTATGATCTCGGTATTTCTTCACGGATGCTCGTATTATGGCTTCGCCATCATAAAATGATGTTTCATTTTTTCTTTCTAGCATCGTGCCTACCACAGACGGTTGGGACTTACAAACGTTATAAAAACATTACTAAACCAAAAAAGACCTCACAAAAAAATAAATAAACAAAATCTCCTCTGTAAAATGTTTATTTCCATAAGTGACAGGCTAAAACAACATTTCTCAGCGATTACAACTCATTCTAACTCCGCATCACAATCTAATGGTGTCGGCGTTATTTATAAAGCTATTGTTATGTAACTACTAATTACTATGGAACATAATGTTTTCACTATAGCGCTATAAGCAACCAATAACATTTCAACATGGCAAGGTACAGAATGAAGCGGGGATAGATATAAACAGTCAGATATGGACAGACCCAGTGGGGTGAAAGTCAATAGACAAAAAAAATATTATGAAACAAACGCGTTAATGGCGGCAATAATTTGCTGATACCTGCCTGCATTACACGTAGTCAAATGGCGAGACAGTACTCTCGGCCGAGTAAACAAGGTTAATACTTACTGAGCATTAGGCCAAGAGCGTTATCTCGCCATTTACTCGCTACGTATAATTGCGGTTTTATATAATTTTGGTTGTCGTATATCTGTGTGGTATCTGTTCTACAAAGCTATATGGTAGTCTATTCTAACGTAATGATACAATCGCTGTGGATTAGCTATGGTATCTTAATGTATGCCGAAGCAACGGCTACCCATGGCAACCTCAGTTTGAATCCAATCTTTAGAGCAATTGGTTCCCGCAAGTTTATAGTCTAGCTGACTGGAACAAAAAAATTAACGATTTTCTGGAGCGTGAACATAATTACTTAGCGATTAGTTATAATATTCCGTGTACACGTATAGTAAATAATCTTTATATATTATAGGACTTTCCAACGGGTACAATATATTATCTTCCAGTCGCTTTTGAAATTATTGCTGCAGCTATTTTACTACTAATACTGTGTTAAGTATCCCTCAACATCTGCATACCCTCCGCTCAAAAAGCCAACTACACACGTCCACATTTAAAAAAGAGCTTTCAATCAACTTCAATACACTTACAGCGTGATTTGGAAATGATAAAATGATTTGAACCTGCGTGTCTTTAGCACATTAATTTTTTATATAATCATTGCGAAGTTAAAAAAAATGTGTACCATAAATTACAACTGTCATTTTGATGGAAGCATTTTTTATTGACATATAATCAAAATGGTGACTTCTCAATTATTGCAATTGCAGTCAAGAAGCGCAGATTCAAATGGTAGTATACCCTTTTTGGGTCCAGCTGTGTTGTGTAGAATATGCCACCGAATAATGGCTTCAGTAAACGCAAAGACGGCGGCCACGGTGGCACGACACCGTTCTAATAGACAGTACTTAAAGAATACAATTTAAATAAGTATCAAACTGACCGCCGCAACGTGGTAGCCGGACTCATTACATGAGTCAGAGCGAGACAAGAATAATATTAATCGATATTGCCTTCTAAACCTTCATAAATATAAACTCTGTCTTGCTTTATGTGTACAAGAAAGTTGACATAATACTTATATATTCATAATAATATTGTTACACACTATTTATTTTAAAATTTTAATAAGTATTTTCTATAATTATATACAACGGTACGAGTATGAAGATATATGTATGCTTATAAGCCAAAACTAATCGGAATATGTTATAATAATACAAGTATGGCTTAGTGCCTGACGTCATGTAACATAAGACTTCTTTACGTCGACATTACCATCGCGAAATCGCAATAGATTTATTTATCTGTGTATAATTTTTACATTGACGACATTTTAATTAATAAAAAATCATAAGACAATAAACAATTGAAAACACACACTTAAAAACGTTATTGTCGACCAAATGATATTATTTGCGATATCGTTTCAGAGAGCCTTAATTAGGTATTTGTATGTATATTAACGAACCATTCATAAGATATGCTACAAGTATATGAAGTATGTTTAGCTTAGGTTACATACACTGAGATCTGATACACACAGTCCTCAATAAATATCAATTGGAGTGTTTTAGAGAAAATAATTTATACATAGGCAGGTAATAAAAACTATTTTATAAAACATTAAAAAAAAACCGAAAGGCTTCCGGGCTTCTGCCCACCGAGATATATTATGGCAGTTTTTTTTAATTTTACAAATACAATTTATTCCTATATGATTATTCTACAAGCGAAGTAATGATATACATAGTAACATTTACGAATTCTACGGCTTTATAAAATACACAATAATATAATCTTTCTCTTATCCGAGCTACATCGCTATAAATAATTATTACACTTTATAATTTCTAATACAGTTTACATTTTAGGACAAATATTAAACACTACAATTTGATATTAGAGAAAATATCATTTTAGGCAAATAATGTATACATTCATAAGTAACAAATACATAAGACAACCGAAACATTAATAATTTAATGAATAAATATTATTCCAACATCACTTCTTTAGGTCCCAATATTTTCTATCACTTCGTTCCAAATTCCGTGCGATACTTAAAGGCCGCTAATCAAAATATCCATTTTATATTTTAATTGGCTAGCAATAAAGTAGAAATTTCCGGGTTTCATGTTCGTCTTTGCAACCCCTAAACTACAATATAATGATCTGTTAGCAGCTTTTAACAGTTTCTTAGCCCTTTTATATGTTTTAACATCTTGTGTTTGACTATATTCATATTGCACTTCGATTCTCGTCTTACGGTGGACTACAATAATGATGTTTTTACTTTGGCAAATACTTTTTTGTTGGCATATTGCATTTTTGATATGTTTCGAAATATAGATAATTATGTTCTCATAATAAATAAAATTTTGTGGATATTTTTAAAACAGGTTACCATGGCTATAGAATGAAAACCCTTATTTTTAGTGATAAAAATAATTCATACTAAATATATATATTCTAATCGACCGGGAAGGCACTCGCAATGTACGGGTAAAATAATCAAGTGTAGAACTTAAGCAGAAAACATAAAAAACAAAATATTTCCAAAAAAATCTGCAACCAAAGGTATTATTTTTTGTTATAATCAAAATTATACAATCAGTCGAGACTTCGGAATAACTAAAAAAAAATACTGTGGCATTTTCAGAACAGTATTTTATGGCAAATAAAATACTAAGGATACTCCGGTTACTAATGCAATACCCCATTCATAAGAGATTCAATTGGAATGATAGCCAAGTAGCCAAATCATGGTCGCTGTCATCAGGTAACCAGCAAGACATTCACTATGAATACTATAGAGTATATTATTGTCTATAGTATAGACTACTCCTGGATGTGCTCGATTATATTACATTATGACTAGTGTTGCGGTTATGTGCACTATCTCTCGCACCGGACCACAAGTTATTTATGAAGAAATTATCAACTTTTCATGGCGTTATTAAAAACTTATTACACTGACCGTACAAGTTTGTGAGTTTTCTTAATTTCCTTAATGGCCTTGGATACTAGCCTTTTGGTACGTATCAGTACTATTTTTCAGATATTCATAGATCAGCTAATGATGACATATTATAATCAATAACGATGATCCAATTAAATTGCCTACCGCTTATCAGTAAAGCGGTGGATGCTTCACTGCAAAATGATGGGACATCTGGGGGGACTTGAAAAGTCAAGTTGCATTATTTCATTTTAATTTTCCACGTTCGTGCACTTTTATGAGCACACTATGTTAAATATTTCACCAATAGTATGATTATGATGGAAATATAAGGAAACTGACAACTTTTCTCGGAAATTTCCCGCCAAAAAGCCCTTCACATTTAGCAGCTCATTTGTTGGGTCTCTCAACAAAGTTTAACATGAATTTCCTCCGCGAACATTTGTGCTCCTACAACTCGCGGCACGGTGCACACTCTACAACGCTCACACCAAACAAAAACAATACACAAAATCATAATAATTAAGATCATAATATTCGTATATGTATAAACGTACTAACCGTGCGATGGCGGTCGGTATCGTCAACCCATCGAGAGGTTCTTGACTATGGTGACTTCGTGACTCCGCCGGTTGAGTTCTTTCGCTTCCTTGGATATATTAGACTCTACGAGCATGGAGTGCCTTTTAGTATTGAGATCCTTCTTCCTCCGGACGACGTCGGGGCTGTAAGGGTCCGAGACTCGTCGGTCGAGGCTGGCGGGGCCCTGGCCCTGTCCCGGCAGGGAGCCGTGCCGGTGCACCGGCGACGGCGGGGGCTCCTGGTTTGGAATGTACGTTTGAAACGATGGCCGGTTCTGCGCCGCCTCCATTATCGAACCTTTTTAGGGGGAATAGGGTATGTTACTATTAAATAATAATAATACTCGAGTCCTTTTGATGTCCCACTGTTGGGCGCAGGCTTCCCTTAAATGCGAGGGAGAGCGAGATTAGGCCGTAGTGGCCGCCGGCCACCACGCTGGCCCAATGCGAGTTGGCGGACTACACACATCTCCGAGGGGTTCTCACAGACATGGAGGTTGCCGCACGATGTTTTCCTTCACCATCTAGCAAGTGATAATATTCGGGCAAGACGGGATTGTATGCGATTTTTTTTAAACATATTTTGTGTGTCAAAATTTTCCATCATCTCTAAGGAATGTGCCCAGTGTAAGATATATACTAAGTGTACGGAATGTGCCCAGTGTACGATATATACTAAGTGTACGGAATGTGCCCAGTGTACGATATATACTAACTGTACGGAATGTGCCCAGTGGGCGGAGTGTTCCCAGTGTGCGGGTGTGTGGGGGCTTACCCAGCGTGCGCACCAGCCAGGGCGCGACTGTCTGCTTCTGATTCACAGCCGATTGTACTTCGTTGAGGGCGACTGTGAGCTGATGGCTTAACTCCTGGAAAAAAAAACAATTTACAATGGCATTACTATCAAATTATTTTTTCAAAACTGCTATGCTATATCGGATGACTTTTTCTACGGTCCACAAAAAAACCAGGGTATGATCTGTACATGGAGTACAAGCTTAAGGCAAAGTTACTTTCTTCTTATTCTAATAATAATGAAGTATGAAATTATTCTCCATATAAACACAGCTCATTTATTTCACTAAACGAATACTCTCGAGTAGAGCTTCAATAAATAATAATACCAGCCCTTTTAATGTCCCACTGTTGGTTTTTTAACACATAAGGTTGTTGGTTCTCTCGGACATGCAGGCTCCCTCACGATAATCATGAATAATAAAGAAGAGGAAGAAAACTTTCTTCAAAAACATTATTTTAAGGTCCCAAATAGATCAAGTAGATACAATGCACCGATTTCCATCCCCTTCTCTTCTACAAATTACAGGCAAAATTCATACATGGTGCGAGCAAGCAATGACTTCAATAAATTATGTAAGGAATTCTCATTTGACCCCTTTGTCACTAAGAGTAATCAAGCAGGAAAGCAGCTAAATCAAAATTTTTTTCAATAGGTAATTATTACGATCTTTTATAAATGTTAACACAACTATTTAAAGTGTGATTTGTGTGCTTTACGTGTTTGTTTAAGATTCTTTTCTGTTACTATACGTGAAAACCTTTAATTGGCTTCCTGTCACCAAACTTGTGTTTAATATTTTGTTTGTAGCTGTTGGTTTTCCATAAAATAAATAAATAATACCTAGGCAATAATCCATATAATTTTTAAGACAAAGTAAGAAACATATTGATGCTTTTTTTTATCTGTAGTTATCTGTAGTTATCTGTAGTCGCTCACCTGGTTGCTGCACTGCGCCTGCACATGCGCCAGCTTCACCTGCGCGAGCTCCAGCTCGAGGTCGCGCACGCGCTGCCGCAGACGCGCTTCAGTCTCGCTCGACCCCTCCACCTTCTCGTCGCCCTTCTGTTCCGATTCTACATGATAAAGTCATCCTTGTTACTTCGATTGAGAGTTGAAGTTAGCGTGTACTTTATATTGATTAATGTGCAATATGCCAACCTGCTTTGTTATCCTTTTGCGTCAGTTTGACGCTGCAATTTACACAATCTTTCACGTTATCCTGAAAAAATAAAAACCCAAGTTATAAGGGATATAAAATGAAAACCTGATCGTCTCAGTTAGTACTCTTGGGGAAACCTGTGTGTAATAAGCGCGTATCTTTGTACTTTTTTTTTGTTACATGGGGAAATGCGTTACGCATCCCCACTCACCCCGGGGGGGGGGGGAGTGGGGTATGTGGGGCTTCCCGGCGGTGTATGTTTGTACCGGAGTTTAATATCTGAACAAGTATTTATATTGTTGTGCCTAAAATACAGGGAATTATGAGGCTAGATCGATGTTAACAAACGGTGGTAAGGGACCTACCACTGACCCTTGGCTTGTGAACTACCCCAATTATTAGCTAAACAAATTGAAAGTGTATAAGTGTGCAGAATAAAAATAAAGGCCGCATCTCTATGGTCTAACTACTAACCTGCATATTGTGCAGCTGCTTGTCCAGGCGCGCGCATATCTCGCGGTAGTCGCGCGCCACTGCCGCGTAGTGGGACGAGTCCTTCTGGCATTCCTCAGTCGACGAGCGTGCCTGCCGCAGAGTAATAACATTATATACCGTTTGTGTGTGACTGTGTCTGTGGGTGTGTGTGTCTGTGTGTGTGTGTGTAGCTGTTGTCTATTTTTTTTTAATTCACTGTTTTTCTAATTGCCCCATGTAAGGATCATTTCATAGGAAGGAAAACATTTGGACAACAAAAGTTGGTCAAATTTAATACTATATTCTCTTCACCCTGTCTTATGAGCGTCAAACCCCAGTCACTCATGGTTCCAATAGGAGCCAACATTGTCAAATGACCTGAACACTAATGTTTCTACTTGATACCACAAATCGACCCAGTCTATTGTACGATACCCATACTACAAGCGTTGCATAGTTACTGTACAATTGGTGTGTTCCTCTGACAATATTATTATTATTAAGTCTCTCTCTCCACACGGGCTTTACCCGGATCTTTGGAAGGCTTGCGCGGGTACATGGGTCCAACACGTAGAGGCCCTTTTTGAGAATTTTAATGTTATGCCACCTGCTGGGGTCAACTGCTGTCAATTAATATAGATAAGGTTTAAAATCCTAGTTAATTTTCATTTTGCTGCCGGCCGGTATCATTAATTGTTGATGATGTGTGTCTCACCTCTGTTAATTGTGATTCGAGTACCTCCTTCTCCTGTTGCAACTGGGTGTTGATCACCTTCAGTCTCTCGAGTTCAACGTTTATCTTCTCTTTTTCAGCCGTTTCTGTAATAGCTGATTAATTAACTTTTATTATACAAGGTGTTCTTAAATTGTATGAATCAATCGAACAAGGCTGATATAGCGGGGATCATGAAATATTACTTCACCTGTGAGAAGAGATAATGTTAAAAAAACACAATAATCTATGTCAAAGATATTTTTATTTTGTTTCAAATACCTAGTTAAAATCGGAACAGACATGTCACAAGCAAAATAATATTTCATAACTCATCTATGACCTTGTGTCGTTTGATCCATACTTTTAGGGTTGTAAGTTCCGTAATCATATCGAATCAAAATGGTATATAAAGAATGGCTCCGAAAGATATCTACATCTGGAGAAAAAAAATCATCGAATCAATTAAGTTATTTATCAACTTCTATGGTAAGTACAGCCTTACTTACAATAGACATTAAAGCCGAATAAAATATATGAAATTAGGAATAATAAGTATAGTATATGATAACGATAGAATAAACCTTTGGGGAGAACCAACTCCGGTTTTATTACTAAAAAAACAAAATAATACCCCAAACTAAACCCCACAACATCATGCAATACGAGGCATGCCTTTTAAGTTTTGTCGTTTGAAGAAAAAAACACAACTAGAACCTTATAGTACTTTTTATTGTTTTTCAAAGTATTCACCACGTAGCTTAATACACTTTTCCATTCGCTCAAACCAGTTATTATAACATTTATTCCACTCTAAAGTGGGGGTGTTCAAAATGGCTGACTTGAAAGCGTCGACTGCTTCTTCACCGGACTGGAACCTTTGACCACGAAGACTTTTCTTAATTTTAGGATATTTAAAGAAATCGTTAGGGCTTAGGTCAGGACTGTATGGAGGATGGTCAAGAATTTCTACTTTTTCCTGCTTCAAATACTCAATCGTTTGACGAGCGCTGTGTGAGCTTGTGTTGTCGTGGTGCAGGATGATGCGCCGTTTTGAGTTAGATTTTCGAAGTTCGGCGATGACTTGTGGTAAACAAACTGTGGTATACCACTCTGCGTTAACCGTTCTACGATCTTCAAGTGCAATAGTCGCAACATGGCCGGTTTTTCCAACGAACGTGGCCACCATCTTCTTTGAAGTGCTTCGAGAACGAACAACTTTAGTCGGCTTTGGCTCGTCTTGAAAGACCCAGATTGTAGATTGTTGTTTGGAATCAGGATCGTAGGCATAGATCCAAGATTCGTCACCACTGATGATATCGTAGACGTGATTTGACTCTCCTCGGTTGAACCTTTGCAGAGTTTTCTTACACCATCTGACGCGGGCCGCCTTGTGATCGTCGGAAAGCAGCTGCGGTATCCAACGGCAAACTAGCTTTCTCACACCAAGCGCTTCATGCAAGATCTTCTGAATGGTTGTCCCTGAGATGCCTAATAGAGCCTCTATCTCTCGATACGTCACATGACGATCTTCGAGAATTAGTTGTTTCACAGCAATGATGTTATCTTCAGTGAAGGCGGATTTTGGGCGTCCTTCGCGAGATTTGTCACTAACACTAGTATGTCCACGCTGGAATTCTAAATACCAGCGTTCGACAGTCCGCAGACATGGGGCTTCATCACTGAACACAGATGTTAGCTCTTCAAAACACTGAAGCCGTGACAGGCCTCTTCTAAAGTTGTAGAAAATTATTGCACGAACATTTTCCTTAGAAATATTCATTTTCGTACGTAACCTGACAGATTCCAATCGACGCTGTGACTAAACAATAGCATTAATCCTAATACTTTCAACTGTTTTGAGATTCAAAATTTAAACACATTTGAATATAGAACAGTTCCAAATTCAAAATTGCCGGGAAATATGGAAACGACAGAACTTAAAAGGCATGCCTCGTACAACGCAAACGGCGAGCGGCGGGCACGCAGTCATTCAGTCGTGATAACGTAACGTAACTAAATGTATCACATACTTTAAAATAAAACAATTTTTACGGATTTTTCGCATTTATATTATGTTTTTTTACGTTCCCGACGTTTCGGCTGCTTTGTAAAGCAGCAGGTTGCTGTAGCAACCATGGTCACGGGTGGACTGGGGACGTAAAAAAACATAATATTTACGCGATAAAATCCGTAAAATTAGTTTTATTTCAATGTGTAGTAATCGCGTAAATATAAGAAATCAATATATTACGTACCTTTTATGAATTTCTCGTACTCCTGTTGGTATTTGGGTAGCCGTTTCACTTTGATGCTGCAAGCTAACTTCACTATCTGACGCGAGGATTCCTCGGCGCGGCATTTCTTTGGCAACGTCACTCTAGAAATAAAAACATGACATTTTCTTTACAGTTCTTCTTCCAAAAGGATGCAGGGAGTATATATATGGGAAAGTGGGTGTACCTATTTTTTTAAAAGCGCAATTTAATAATTTTGCCGGCTCTTATCAGTAGCACCAAGGATCCCAATGTGTGATAAGTGCGTGGTCAGCATACATGTAGATAGTCAGTCTCTTGTATGGGATGGGATAGTTAATGACCCACTAAGCATGTAATAAAATAAATAAAAAATAAACATCGCCAGGCGAAAATGGTCTCAAATTAAGCAACGTTCTTATTCTATATACCGTACAATAGACTAAGGGCGAACTTAGTATATAACTACTTATAGGTACTAAGCATCAATGACTCAGGCACAAACATTTGTGCTCATCGCACAAAGTATGTCCCTATCGGGATTAGAAGATAGGGCTCTTGATACAGATAGCGAAGTCACTACCAACTATGACAATCCGGTCGTCAAAACCTGCTTATTTGCAGCGATGGGGCTAATTACAAGGCGTTAAGATGATTGACTGTACCTAAAGTATTTGAGTACGCCTTCGAAGTCGTGTTGCAGTAAGTCCTTCCTCGATCGCGAGAGCAGCGCCAACGCTATTTGGAACAGTGTGTCGATGCCTTGCAGCAGGAACACGTCCAGTATGTGATACACCTGATTCAAAATAGTTATATCAAGTAGTAGTATTGCCAAGTCATCTATTTTATTACAAAAATGTATAATGTTCAGGCATTGAAGATATTTTAACAAATATAGGCCATAGGCCAGGTGCTAAGCTTGTATTTCGACTAACTAAAACTCTACTACTACTACTACTACTACTACACATTGAAATATTGAATTAGTTTTATTTCAATAAATCTCAAGTATTTTTAGCATCATCTGTATGTTCCTGCGCCATGGAAAACTATTGGATCGATTTTAACGAAGTTTTTACTTTTAGATAGACATAAAAATCAGTACAAATCATCACACTTGAGTATTAGTGGGTCAATCTTGAAGGGCTTAAATTGCTTTTGTAAGTATTGATGCCAAAACTAGTAATCATTTCGAAATGTATTATCTAACTTGTGTGTTATGTTTTTTGGTGTATATAATAAGTTGATAGTGTTTTTCTGTGTTCGTTCATACCAGTGGCAGCGGGAAGCGCGCTGTGAACACGGTCAGGAACCACTGCGAGGCGAACATGTGCGGCTCCACGCCCAGCTCTTGGAAGTGCGCGCGCAGGTCGGTCAGTTGCTCCTATAGGACGACATTACATTATCATATACATCCCACTATCCCACTAATATTATAAATGTGAAAGTTTGGATGGATGTTTGTTACTCAATCACGCCAGAACGGCTGAACGGATCTGGATGAAATTTGGCACAGAGATAGACTATAGTCTGGAATAGCACATAGTCACTTTTTATCCCGATAAAATGCATGATTCCCGTGGGATAGATTTGTTTTAATTTTTCATAATTTTTGATCGCAGGTAACAGCGCGGGGCGCAGCTAGTATGATATATAACTATAATCATAGATATTGAAATATAACTATTTTAAGGATTTTGTCGCGGTTATTTTATGTGTTTCACATTCCCAACGTTTCGGCTGCTTTACAGCGGCCATGGTCACGGGAGAACTGAGGTGTTAAACGTCCTAGTGTTTGGTACCCTGATATTTAGTTGTTGCTTGCAGTCCGATCTACGCGATAAAATCCTTACAATTGGTTTGATTTCAATATAGATTATAACAGTAACAGTAGAAGGACCATTTTAACTCTGGCAATGCAATACAAACGTCATTTGAACCTATTAGCTCAGCAGCTTACAAACGAATAAGCTTAAACATCGCCTCAATAAGGATCATAATTAAATTAGCCCAACAATGTTTTCACTAAACGAAATCCTACCTCCATAAGTCTGTCCAGCTGATGTAGCCTCATGTAGAGCGCTTCGAAGCCATCCTTGTACAACTCACGCAACCCATAGCCATACATCAAGCGCACGAGTAGGCAGAACGCTTGCTCTTCTGGCATCTGCAATACAAATAACGTGTTACAGATAATGTCACGAAGAACCACATTTTCGTATCAAAAATTAAATAAATGGGGGAAGAGGAACCCACCACTGACCCTCGGCTTGTCAACTTTTCCAATTATAAACCAATCAAGTTTGATCGATAATTAAAGAAGCCAGCCTCACCGAACTCCTCTAAGATGTTAGTCGAGAAACTATCTATCACGAGTATACAACATGATACCTTCACATAGGGGATAATAGAAAGAAAGCGAAGATGAGGAAGACCGAGAATAAGCTACATGAGTCAGAAAAGGTCGGTGTCTTATTGTAGAAGGAGGTGAAAGAGGTTGCTCTAGGTGAGCCTTTCCCAGGCGCTGCAGGCCTAAAGGGTGGTAAGAGACCCAGAAAAAGAATGGGGGTATTTGTGTAGAACCCCTACCTAGATAGAGACCAGTGGTGGTCACGAATGTGTGCGAAAGCGTTCCCGTGCCTCCCCCCCCCCCCCTAAGGTTCCGACATAACCCGCTTGCGTCCCTCGGGGCTTGCACGCAAAAACAAGATAGAGACCAGTGGAAGAGTTGTTCGGTAGTGGACGTGTTCAGGCTGGTGAGGATGATGAGTGTACTTACGTGCAGTAAGAGCGTGGCGGCGAGGAAGCTGAGGCCCTGGCAGTAGCCGACCTCGTGGTCGTAGACGGCGTACGCGCGCGCCATGCGCAGCAGCGAGTCCTGGCCGAGCCCGCCGGCTTCGCGGAAGAAGTCGTGCGCGGGGAACGTGCGCGCGATGTCGCGCTGGATCACCGATTCGAATGGACAATCCTGAAGATAGTTTTTTTTGGATAAAACACTAATCAGAACTAGAAGGTCTACTTCATATACCATTATTTTGGTATATTTTTTAACGTTAATCTATACTAATATTATAAATGTGAAAGTTTGGATGGATGGATGGATGGATGTTTGTTACTCTTTCACGCCAGAACGGCTGAACGGATCTGGATGAAATTTGGCACAGAGATAGATTATAGTCTGGAATAGCACATAGGCTACTTTTTATCCCGGTAAAATGTATGGTCCCCGTGGGATAGATGTTTTAATATTTCATACTTTTTATCGCGGGTAACACCGCCGGGCGAAACTAGTTAATTATATTTTAAATCGATTAATCCATTATAATCAATGACGTCTTCATCAGCTCAGTTTTTAGTGACCCTGCATTCTGTGCTGAGGGTTTCGGGTTCGAATCCTGGTAGGGACAAACTTTGTGTGATGATCAAGAATGTTTGTACCCAAGTCATGGATGTTTAATATCTACATAAATACTAGCTTTACCGGGATCACCCCCAGACCAAGCGTTGCTTAGTTTAGTACCTTACAATTGGTCTGATTATTAGGCGGTATTAATAAAAATCAAAGATATAGGTATTCAAAATTACGGACCCTATGTAATCATAAGCTAATGGCTACATTACTAATGAGTGTACTTACTTTACTAATGAGTGTCCTGTAAGTCTCCATTAGCTTGTCGTTCTGGTCGACGCCGGCCAGCCGCAGCCACACCTCGCCGCGGAGTGCCTCGGGAACACCCACGCGAACTAAGTGGTTCAGCGCACGCGGTCGAGGACCGGTCCAACTGCAAACACAAGAATACACTTATATTTTATATTATAATACCAGCCCTTTTTAATGTCCCACTGCTGGGCACGGGCCTCCCCTCAATGCGAGGGGGGATTAGGCCATAGTCCACCACGCTAGCCCAGTGCGGGTTGGCGGACTTCACACATCTTTCGAGGGGTTCTCTCAGACATGCAGGTTTCCTCACGATGTTTTCCTTCACCGTTTAGCAAGTGATAATCATGGTTGAAAATGAGATTCGCACACGAAAAATCCCAGAGGTGCGAGCCGGGGTTTGAACCTGCAATACTCGTTACCGAGGCAAGCGTTCTACCAACTTACATTTTATATACTACATTTTATAGTACTTTCATAATCTACACGTATCTTTATCTGAGTAATCTGAGTTGCCATTGAAAGGGAGAGAGATATACGAACATATGATAGTCAAGGTATATTTGATAGTATCGCCAGACGAACACACTAACTATACGGTCACAAACTAAGCAACACCTGTATTATGGGTGCCGCCCAATGGCCTGGGGACGATCTCAGTATAAAAAAATATATACAGCGTTATTCAGAAGGATATAATAACTTTTAAACAATTGTGATATATCAATGATAAAAAAAATTGCTCAAAAAAATCTCTATCATCATATTATTGTGAATTTTTTTTTTTTCAAAATCGACATATCGAATATCGGACTTTACATAATGATTACAAATTCACCAAATAAAGCGCAGGTTTTATGGCTAGTACATCCTTTCTGAATCAGGATGTATAGATACATTAATGTTCATCAGAAAAATGTTGACCCTAGTGAGATTCGTTCCTTACCTCCTCAGTACTTGCGCCCAATTAACAAGCACGTCCTCACCACAGTCCTTCGACACCTCACCGGTTCCACTTAGCAGGGGCTCATCTCCGTCTAAAATAAATTTGATGACTATATTATTTTATTCTAGAAACTTATTTGTAGGACTCGCAAGGAACGTGTCGAAAATGTTATACGCATAAGGCTAAGAAAAGACATTGCTAAGGCAAGTAATTGCGTGTGCGCAGAGTAAAATCCTTTTTTAAGGAGAACCTGGGAACTTGTTTGCCCAATTTTAAACTCATAGGTCTCTTAGTTTCGTAAGTTTTATGATGAGCGAGACAGTCAGACGTATTCACTTTTCTATTATAAATAAAAACTAGCCCTTCCACGCGACTGCGCGCGCGCCGAGTAACCTCCATACTTAGTGAGAGACTAGAGGGCGAGGTATCAATTGTGTATTTTCTAGCTAGGAGGTCTTATTTCGTAGTGAATTAATCAGTATATAGATTTGGTTTCTGTATAGAAAAAAGTGGGATTCATATGCTAGAGTTACTAGATCGGATTTTGTTATTATTATATTGTTATACGCTTACCAGAGTCCGGCTCTGAGGGTGACGGCGGTGCGGGTGCACTGGACAGAGGCGACGGCAACAAGCTTGAGAGAGACAGCGGCAAGTTGAGCCTCGATCTATCCAGCTCGTCGGACGGCTCTATGCTCGCCACTTCGTATTGGAGCTGCCCGACAGCGTCTACCGACTGAAAAATAAAACAATTATATTGTTAGCCTTGTCTGGACTGACTCGCGAGGCTGGCGCTGTCTCTCTCGCACGCTGTCATCTGTCATTTGCCTTTGTTCCAGCCCGCTCGAAGCAAATACCCGAGCCAGCCTCCCGCGCCTAAGTATATATTGCGATCTTATTATACTGTATACATATATTATTGTCTTACCTCTTTCAAATTAATATAAAACTGTTGTACTAGCGGCCTCTTTGAATAGTACCAGAACCTTTCAGTCGGTGGGAATATCTTCACTGGCGTTTCGATCACTAATCTGAAAAAAAAAGAAAAACCACGAGATTCTTGAATGTGTAGTCAAAACTCTCCGTATAGACCATACATGTGTTCCAAGAACATGGCTTTCTTTTTTGTACTTTGGACTCAGATATCGGAATACCTAAAAGTAACCCCCCCCCCCCCTCCATAATACCATACGTCATCCCGCGCAGCACACCATTGGCGTAGATTTGTGCGAGTAAAAAAGAACTACACACACATTTGATGCGTATACAAACGCAATGTTATGTAAGCAGTGGTAATACGAGTAGGTCTGGGCTGGACTCAGACGCAATCGAAGTCTTACCGCAAAGGGTCCGGAATGCCTCTGATAACGAGGTCTAAAGCTAGCGACATGTATGCGGGCGCGCCGTCCCCGCTGGCGACGTTGAACGCGGCCAAAGCTGACTCGCCCGCGTTCCACAACGCACACACTGAACATCCCGAACCACCTGACGAGCCGCTAACCTGGGAAATGATCATGCGATGAGGACTCAACTCAGAAAGGCAATTATTTGCCCGGTACCATAAGCTATGCCATATTTTGTACCGTACATGTTTGTGATATAGACTGGATGCTACAGAACATAATATTATAACACCAGTATTTTGAGTGAAACATAACAATTTAAAATAATAATAACGGTACTTTTTTTAAATACAATTAAATTATTTTAGATTAATTCTTATTCCTCATTTCGATTCTTAACCTTATCAAATTTGACACATTTTTTCTGCGAGTTCTTGTCTTATGACTTATTTTTTTTATGTTGCGTGTTGCTAAAAGCAACAAAGCACACATATGATACTATATTTTAATACTTAATAACAGTTTCATTCACCCCCAAATGTATAGACATTATATATCTTTAGCGAAGCAAAACTCTTGTGCGCAGTACTACATGACGTTTGATAAAGTTATAAAGCGTCTATAAATTCGGGGGTATACTTGCACAAGAAAGGCGGAAACTCTGACTGTTAGGCACTAACAAAATTGTTGATAGCTGGGGCTGGTAACGTTGGTATAAATAATAATTTCTACTCTTACCATCTCCAGTAATCTCATGTCCGAATGCTTTACACTCCTTCCCGGCGCAAGGAGTATACCGAAGCACCGCTCAATGTACAGCCCGCCAGTGTATGTCGACTAGAACAAACATTTTATACTTAGTTGAAAATCACTCACAAAATATTGACAAAATAAAAAATAACTATCAAAAAGAACCGAGTCCGAAAAAGTAAAAAGCAAAAAAAATCTATCTAACTAAATCAAATATTAAACGAATGTGAAATTGGTGCCAAATAAACAGCCGGCGAAGAATAATAAAACAACCGAATTCAGAACCTCCTCCTTTTTGAAGTCGATTAAAAACCAAACGAACATCCCAAACCGTTGGGATGTTCGTACTATACAATACAATGGACTGGGGCCGATCCCAGTATATAATTACTTATATAGGTATACAGCATCCAAGACTCGGGTACAAATATTCGTGCTCACCACACAAAGTTTGCCTCTACTGGGATTATGCAGGACCCTAGATACAGAAAGCAGGGTAACCACCCACTGTGCCAATCGCGACTTCAAATGCGTTCTGAAACCACTTTTCCACGACTCACCTGTGGATCTTCGGATTCTGTCTGTATGTTGCTGGTGACTTGCTTTACATTGATATTCACTTGTTTGTCTATACCTCCGCGCAGTTTGAACCCGAGACGCTCTTTCGGCACGTGACTGAATGTGCCCTGGGAAAATAAAAATTCAGTTTAAACTCATGTATGTTACTCTATACTCTGGGGAAAAGTCAATGGCTTTTATGACAGAAAACATCTTTTATATTACATATACAATCGGTTTTCATTCTTCTGGTGGCATTTCCTAACAGCAATTATCATAGGTATTTTGGCTTTAAAAGGTCGAGAAAATAATAGACTGCCTTACATACATTTATTACTGCAATATTTGTTTAAAATTCCAAAGAACTCATTTTTATGAAAAAAGCAGTACTTAAACAGGATTTATTCGATCGAAATTATAACTTTTATTCGAATGTGCGTTCACCAATGTTGGACTACCGTGTGCGGTGTTCGACATTGAAAAATATAATGTGCTCTTAATTGTTATCATCTGGCAGAATCAATATGAGTAGTAAAAGATTGGGAAGAGTGGAAGGTAATATGGGGAACTTCTGCCCAGCAGTGGGACAATACAGGGCGTTTTAATAAAACCAAAAGTGGGGAGAGATTGGGGTTACGCTCTTTCTCTGTCACACGCGTGTAGATATATGACGGTGACGTCATATGCTTGTAACTCTGTACTGTTTTCGTCCTATACTAATGTCTATTCAAACACATTTAGCAAATCGTAAAGCACTCTCTACTAAAACAATAAGATAATTTTTCGATATTATCAACTAAGAACCATGAAAACCATAAAGTTTTAAAAAGAAAATTGTCAAATACCCTATGGTTTCACTGCTCGCCCACTAGTGATGTGCACTAACTACCGGCGGCACCGACCTTAGCGTCGGTCTCCTTGATGTCGACGGTGCACTCGAGCACATGCATCAGCTGCATGGGCGGCGCCGCCAGGCCCTGGGCCTCGGTCAGCGACCCAGTCATGGACGGCGCCGCGCTCAACTCGCCCACCAAAGACGACGCCATAGACCTTGGGATGCGCTCGAAGGCTTTTGCGAAGCAACCTTTTAAAGAGAGAATTTTTTTTTATGGCCCTGGATACTAGTCCTTTAGAGGATATCAGTAGTATTTTTCACTTATTCTGCATAAATCCCCGATACCAATGAAGATGAAGAAATCTACCCCTATCAGTAAAGCAGTGGATACTTTTACTGATTTTTTTTTAAACTACAAAGTTCAAGTTACATAATTTTATTTACATACTATTACATGACGCAATACCGTTCGCACCAACAAGATAATTATTTATACATACCCATTACTTTCTAATGATTTAAATCATTTATTGTTTATAAGAAATATTATATAATTCCAGCCCTTTTTAATGTCCCACTGCTGGGCACGGGCCTCCCCTCAATGCGAGGGGGATTAGGCCATAGTCCACCACGCTGGCCCAGTGCGGGGTGGCGGACTTCACACATCTTTCGAGGGGTTCTCTCAGACATGCAGGTTTCCTCACGATGTTTTCCTTCACCGTTTAGCAAGTGATAATCATGGTTGAAAATGAGATTCGCACATGAAATGCCAGAGGTGCGAGCCGGGGTTTGAACCTGCAATCCTCGTTACCGAGGCAAGCGTTCTACCAACTTGGCTATTATTATAAGAAATATTAACATGTTGGTATAATGATAAGAATGCCATAACAACACAGATAATAGACTGCATTACGTGAAATAGCGAATATGGGGGCGGAAACAACTATCATTTGCATTCATATTAATTGTCATCATAGGTACTCGTGACTATTTTATCGGACTATTTTTAAAACGCTAGGTGAGATGATAAGTAAGACGTATCAGTCAATTGTAGCTATGCCCCCAAATTTATAGAACGTTATCGTTCACAATGCGACAGTCGTAATGATATTTTGACTTGCTATCCCTTTTATTTTGTATGAAATTAGTGCGGGATGCGAGATAAAATGACGTCATATTTTTATTGTGATACATTCATAGCTTGTTTTCCAAATTTGACACCAAAGAATAAAATAATTAAAAACTTATTAGAGGAATTGGATAACGTATCAAGGATAATGTTCAAATGTAAATTAGTAACTATAATTTCATACCTTATAAATCAATGAAATTCTTTGAAACCTTTTCTAATTCAAATAACTACACTCTTGTGACAATTAAAAACATAACTAAATCCTAGTCCTCTCAATTGTCACTTGATTATTGCACTAATACACTTGTTACACTAAAACAAAAATACCATGCAAGTGTTCTGAAATCCTTTGGCGACTAAACCCAACTATCAAATGAAAAGCAGCGACATTGAACCGACTGAATCATTGATAACAAACAGAACACAATAACAGTTGTATTATGACTAACTCGTAACGAGATAGTGGCGACATTGTTTTACCGATGTTTCGCGAATTGAGTTTTATTTTTTTAAATTCCGGCAAACAAACGGTAATTCACATTTTTTAAATAATTAATATGATATAATTATTTTTATAAATCAAACATCATGAAAGTGTTGCTATGTATGGGGCTTTGCCTTTATCTGGCGGTAATTTCTATTGTCTATTATAATAATTCCAAGTATACGTATATACTTGTTTATTTTCTAATTATATAAGTAAATGGTATATATACTATAATTGTCTATTAAACCTATTTAAATGAATTATTGAGAATTAGAACTCCAAAAATATATTTTCCTCGATGATCCTTTAAATTAGGAACTTATTAAAAATAAAACGACTTGTATTATTTACTAGACTCCAATTAGTTCACATAATACTGCCGTAATTTTAAACGTGGAATGAATTTAAAAAAAGAACATTTAATATGGCGCGAAGGCCTTCGGTACAGTCAGCCGCGCGGCAACCGGGTCACCAGGCGACCTTGACGCCGCAGACGGCCGTTCAAGTCCATCTGGGGTGACGTCACAAATCGATGTTACAGGAATTACACAACTTCATATAGACTTCAAATAGGACTGAACTGTACACATGCATTGATGTAACTTGGTGATCGTATAAACTCACATCAAAATAAATTCATTCGAATCAATGAACCAGATGTTAGATTCCAGAATAGGTCGGTGACTGTAACGCAATACGCATGCGCTATCGGAACTAAAACAAGTGTAGGGCAATGAGTGAAACAACACGTTGAGTCAGCCGATATATCTGAACGTTACTCAATACTCCAGAATTGTATTTTTATTTATTCCAATAACATAAATCGTTATTTTAATATTGATAAAATTCCATTATTTCATGATATCTATTTAATAATTCTTAACCCTGACTGCCAGACAACGCACAGCCTAAAACGGTGTACCTATCGATTTGAATTTTGAAGGATATATTTTTTGAGTACGTACCTAGACTTGCAATACGCAGGGATTTTTGGAAAATCAACCCTTAAGACGGTCAAATGAGTAGACAACATTTTTATACTTAACGAAAAAAAAAATAAGTTACGTTCGCGCTCGTGGCTAGTTTTCTTTTTAAATAAAAATATTATGCGCTGTCTATGGTAACTAAATTATCAGTTAACATTTAAAAATACGACGTATCGATTTACCTTTAACTCGTTAGCTGCGTTCTTTATCAGTCCTTGATTATGCGCACTTTCAACCTTTTTGCATTACTTTATAAACACAATATAATCACTGGGCTATTGTAAACAAACGCTAGTGCCTGTCTAAATAACTTTACCTTGGACAAAAATTGCAGAAAAGACGCGATTTGTACATTCGAAAGTTACTGTATACCGTATTACAACGACACCAGTGTCCGACTGTACTACAATAGCATTACAAACATATTTATCTTATTTGTATTCTTTCATCATATTCTCGGTTCGTACAACTTTACGAGCGGATACAAAGTGAACCTTATTGTGTAAAGGTTAAGATACAATTAACTTAATTATTATATTGACATTTGTTCACCCACATATTACAGAAAAGGGAAGACAAGTTTTCATGTAATGTTTTTAATAACGAATGTTTTGTCGATACATTTAACGGTATTAATACCTAATGATATTCTCTATTGAGATTGTATAAGGTGTAACAATAATAGGATGAAATAATTAACAGGTCCATCAGTAGATTATAGGGATATCATTGCACAAAAGAAACAAATCAAATTATTAGAATTATAAAAAAAGGCTACTGGCTTGCCTTGTTTAAAAAAATCAATATTGTTTAACATCAATTTTGTTTTGTTAATCCATATAACTTACCGATTCATATGTTAAAATATTTAACAAAATTTTTGTTGCACCTTGTATGGACGTCTTCAAAACGAATATTTATGCGAAATAAATGTAATTTTTTTGTAACAATAATCTCAGGATCATGTCTACAGTAGAGATATATTTCGTCACTCAACGTCGTGTGTCCTAGCTTTGCAATCAGAACGAAATTGGACATTTCACGAAATCTATAAAAATAAAAATGAAATGTTATTTGTTGGTAAGCGCATCACTTGACAACGGCTGGACCGATTAGGCTATTACTTTGAATGTTTACAATAGTCCGTATACGTAGCGGAAAAATTAAAAGAATGTTCGAAAAATTTGTAATTCCTGGCAAAACTGAAAGTGCTTTTATGTATCGGATTTGCATGGGGCAAAGTCTGTCAGGTCTCCTATTTGATAACCACTTATATTTTTTTTAAACGGTTTTTAACGCCAACGACCACGTTACGTAACGTGTTCGTTGTTGCGCACGAGTGTAACTACTGTCCTCAATTATTTAGTCAACTCATCATACAACAGATCATAATAAATGGATGGACACGATGAGAATGTGTTGAATCAATTTAGACTGTGTTTGATGCTAGTGCTAGTGATGTTGTGTGAAGTTTTAGGGTCAATACAGCGAGTATATACGGTTTAACAAAAAATAAATAATGTAAAATATTTTAAGAGGTTGATCAGCAGGCTATAAGGGTCACATTCCCGAAAAAAAATATAATTCGAGCCCGGGACCGTCGGTACAGACAGCAAGGTCATTCCCAACTGAGTCAATTGGGTAGGCAATAATAAATTCACTGACAATGATGCTACAAACTCACTTGATACTTGATTAACAGCCTCAGCGATGTGGCATCTGAAGACGTGGCACCGGTACACAGCCGATTCCTTGGTCTCCCCGTGGGACCAGGTGAAGGCGAAGCAGGAGGCCACCGGGGAGCCCGCCGCGCCGCGAGCGTAGAACGATATGCGGTTGACGGCGTAGCGGGTCATCACACTGTTCGAATCAGCTTGGTACAGCCTGTGAGACAAACATATACAGAATGATTCAGAAAGGGTATACTAAACTTGGGTATACTCAAGTCAAGTAGAATCGTTTATTTCATATAGGCCTACGGGGCCACTTACGAATTGTCATTACATTTTTTTTCTTAACTCTACAACCGGATCGGAACACGACCTCAACTGAGAAGATCCGGCGAGAAACTCAGCGGGATTGTCTTTTTTTTTTACTAAGCTTTGAACCTGTGGTTCTTTAGCGCATTTGTAATTATTATGACAAGTCATAATTTTGATATCAACGTCAGCGTCTTCGCTGGTCACTGCTGAGGATCCTGGGTTACAGGAGTACCAGAGGTGGGAATGTGTGCGAGGCTGGGCCCATTAAAATAAACTTAAACACAAATTTTATGTACAGAAAGTGGTTGGTACCAACAATATGATTCATGACGCACACAACAGGGTGTTTGACAGTGTGAAAAATAAGCTCTAAATTGTGGTCATCCTAAATTATTATAGCTTTTTATAACTATTAGTATTCATTTTTCTGCAAAAATATGGATTATTTTCTTTAAAATCATATTTTTTTTTTTGTTCGGTCACGTGATCGAAAACTCTTTGGATTCTTAGTTGATCCGTTGTGACGTCACAACGTCGTTATCAGTGTCAGGTTGTCAATACGAGTCTGGTAATATTTGGGATTTTTATGTGTTTCTATCCTTTTTTTTCCACAAGCGTCACGTGACCCATAGGCCGCATTTTGGCGGTATTTTTATTTTTTTAAACTTTATCATCGAATTTTATGAAAAATACTGGAATTTACAACGAAATAACTATGTTGTTAGCATCATATTAAACTAATGAACAATTTAAGATAGTTTATCAAGCACAGTCAAATAGCCTATTAAATGAACAAAAGGAAGGAAGATGGAAGAGAATTGAAGGAAAATGGTAAGTTATAATTAATTACTCACACAACAAGCCCCTGAGAGCACACAGGTATCGATATCGACACAGCAATCCCATCTCTACTCTCGGGCATGGAGCTCAGTTCCTTCATAATCCGCTGGATGTCGCTCTCGGACTTCGGGTCCGATATGTTCTGTGCACCCAGGTAGCTAACCCCACTGAATACCGTGCACTCTTGGTCCACATCTGAAACTGAAGTGTTTATTTTAAAAAAACATTACCCTCCTTCTGGGGCAGTCGAGCAAAAATTCTGCCACAGGTTTTTGCCACTCGGATATCATACTCCGCCTTTTTAATTAGAAAAAAAAATCTCCACATGCGTAATTAAAGTATGGATACAAACATAAGTATCCTTTTATAGTCATCCTTTTAAATAATCGACAGAGACGACAACACATTTAATCCTGTTACTTCAAGTATGTTGATGCTACTGCCTTGCGACTTACACAAATATAGTTCTCAGTTTCTTCACTGCAATTCTTATAAAGAGAATGTTTATTTTTATTCGAGTCTTATGTAAAATTAAGTTTACAATCGATGGATGCATTAAAAGTGCACAAAACTATAACGATTTCCTATTAATATTTTTTAAAGACCCGGATTATTATTGAATATAAAAAAATCATCTCTTAGCATGCCAACTAGCTACGGTTGGTAACAACATTTGCACGCGAAAAGACACTTAGTCCCAATTCCATGGCCAACATCAAGTATTAGCTTATACAAATGTTTATTATTCGGTCTCTAGCTCATCTGGCGCCGATGAGCAAAGCCAGCCCAGGCCCCTAGCTATACCAGCATCCCCCCTTCTCGTTAGTAGTATATAATAATACCATACCAGCCCTTTTTAATGTCCCACTGTTGGGCACGGGCCTCCCCTTAATGCGGGGGGGATTAGGCCATTGTCCACCACGCTAGCCAAATGCGTGTTGGCGGACTTCACACGTCTTTCGAGGGGTTCTCTCAGACACGCAGGTTTCCTCGCGATATTTTCCTTCACCGTTTAGCAAGTGATAATCATGGTTGAAAATGAGATTCGCACATGAAATCCAGGAATCCCAGAGGTGTGAGCCTGGGTATGAACCTGCGATCCTTGTTACCGAGGCAAGCGTTCTACCAACTTGGCTATCACTGCTTTGTATAGGTTGGGTAATGACTGCTACGTCTCCCACTCGCCTCAGAGCCCAGATGCCTTGCACCCCTCGCACCCCTGAGCAGCAACGGCCGTAAATCGGACAATTAACAAATAGCTGATGTGTGAGGGGTAATGTACCTTCATCCTCACTGTCAATCGGCTTCATGTGGTCGTGCTTCTCTGTCGGCGAGGGCGTGGTCGTGCCAGCGGAGGTTGCACTGTCCATCATCTCGTAGAACTTCGAGCCGCCGACCAGTCGACACGACTCCTGCAATGTAAGAAGATAGATAATAATTAAATATAATAATAATATCGCCCGACGAACACACCAACTATACGGGCCCACACTAAGCAACGCCTTTATTATGGGTACCGTGCAATGGACTGAGGGAAAACTCAGTATATAATACGACTCGGGTACAAACATTCGAGCTCCTCACACAAATTTGTCCCTACCAGGATTCGAAGCCGGGACCCTGGACACAGAAAACAGGTTCACTATCAACTACGCGAATTAGGTCGTGAAGATGTGAATGAGAACAACAGAATTAGTGTATGTACTAATAGTATATAATAAATATATTAATATACACAACATAATACATACTGTTATATATACACTTAACTTATTTTACACGATTACTAACAGTGATTCCCTATACGAAATAACTGTAACAATAATAAAAATACAAACGTTTAATGTTTTCGATCAGAAAACAGTATAGAACTACAAGGCAGTGACGTCACAGCCTTTAGTTAGCCAGTGTGCGACGGAGAAGGTTATTTAATTTTTGAGACTTAACTTGTATTGTTAAAAATGTTGTCTTCTACATTGTGTTTTCAGCTGTTTCTATTATTTTATCATAAATGCTATTGAATAAAATAAATATTCTTTATATCATTATTGTTTTGTGGCCATCCGACCGATATCACTTTCATTACGCATAGTTTTTATTTATAACTAACCAACACATATCGTGTCATGCGGGTAAAATTATAAATGTAGGAATAAAGTATTGAAAATTAACTATAATATTGTTTGTGATAGTTTTAGAAATAATATAGATAAACCTTAGTACGCCCCCAGAAGACCAAATAAATTAAAAGCCCGACCAACAAACAAATCCATAAATTAGTTGGTTAACTGATCGTGTCACTGGTTAAGTCAACACTATTTATGGAAAGGGTTAAGGGACGGGTTGCTATCACACTGTGCGACAGCCATCTATACTGAGTGATTCAGAAAAGGTACAATAACCTTTGAACCTGCGCTGCTTTAGAGCATTTGTAATCATAATGTAAAGTCAGAATTTCACGAAAATTTTCCTTATCTTTAGTTTTCGCGGTCTTGTACTCTGACAAAATCCCCGGATCTTATTAATCAATACACAAAAGTATTACGTATAATTTTCCAGAAGTTATAGTCCTATGTAAATCATTGCAAATTGATAAAAAAAAACTACAAATTTCCGGGAAAGCTATTTTTGCAATGTGACATTATGGCTTAAATGTCAGAATAGGGTGTGAAAAAATAAAGGAGGGTCATTGACATTTAGTAATGAGGATTTTGGAGTACCATGCTCCAACACTGGGAATACTTGCAAAGTTCACGTTACTAAATGACAAGATTATAATAAAAACGTAGGCATGGGCAAATCAAGGCAACATATCAGGGTTATTCAGAAAGGGTATACTAAGCCTGTAACCTAGGATTCTTTAGCGCTTTTGTAAATATCATGTGAAGTCGGAATTTTGAAAGGTGGATTTAAAACAATGTGTTCCCAACATAATAACAATTGACTACATATTTGCGAACTTTTTATTTAAAATTCAAGATATCCAAATTCTGACTTAGCATAATGATATTATAAATATGCTGAAGCGCAGCTTCAAGGCGTAGTATACTTATTCTGAATCATTCTGTATATACTTAGGTATTTTTTTATGTGTGCGATAAACTTGAATAAGTTTTTTTTTTTATATATAAGTTGAATAATTAGCCAATTTACCTACCTTTCCTGTTAGGTAGTTACGTGTCTAGTGGCTAACACATGTGCAAAATTTACCGCAAAGTTAAAATTAATCAACTTTGTGTGATTTATTCAAAAATATTAGTGTTACATGACTTAAACAAAATAATTATTACAACCAAAAATAAATTAGACAACTATACATATTTTATAACTACCTTTTCCAATATTTGCGAATATCTTCCGTACGTCATAATTGATACTAAAACTCACTGTGCAATAAAAAATTAAAAAAAAAACGAAACTATTTGTTTTATGTTGAAAAATGAATAAACATAATTAACATCTTGAGTTTATATTGAAATGGCAGATCCTTTAAGTCGATACGTCCGTCTACCAATGATTGAATATTAAACTGTATAACATTACATTCTATGAATCACACGTCGACCACAGAAGCTGAACAGGTCCTGTTCCATATCTATACATACAAATAAATAAAATTGGAGTGCCTGTTTGTAATATTAAAATAACCGCTTTTTACTAAGTGCATTTGGATGTATACACGGTACATATACCAAAACAACATTTTTTACAATTTTTGTCTGTCTGTCTGTTTGTTCCGGCTAATCTCTGAAATGGCTGGACCGATTTTGACGGGACTTTCACTGGCAGATAGCTGATGTAACAAGGAGTAACTTAGGTTACTTTTATTTTAGACTAGCTGTTACCCGCGACTTCGTCCGCTTTTTGTTAAATACCACGCGGACGAAGTCGCGGGTAACAGCTAGTATAGAATAAGTACGTACCACGGACGCACAACGACAGGGATATCATAAATGTATTGCGAAAAATGTGTCATGTCGTATTGTTGATAAAGATTTATTTTTAACTAGCTGTGCCCCGCGGTGTTACCCGCCATTAAAAAGTATGTCCTTTTCCTCTATGTCCTTTTGCAAATGCACGGTTCCTGTATGTTTTCCCATAGGAACCGTGCATTTTTCTGGGATAAAAATTAGCCTTTGTCATTTTCTGACCCCTAAACTACCACTAACTATGCAAAATATCATGTCGTTCCTTTGCTCTATAAAAAATTTAAACAAATCTATCCCACGGGGACCATACATTTTACCGGGATAAAAAGTAGCCTATGTGCTATTCCAGACTATAATCTATCTCTGTGCCAAATTTCATCCAGATCCGTTCTGCCATTCTGGCGTGATTGAGTAACGAACATCCATCCATCCAAACTTTCACATTTATAATACTAGTGGGATTTAAAAAAAACTGAAGAATAGTCAAGTTATACTTACTACTATGATATACAAAGCATTTTAAGTGTTAGAGGTATTTATAGGTAGGTATTCAAAGCGTTAAAGTATGGAAGTCATTGGCCGATAAACTTATCTTTATAGGTACCAGTAGCACAGTGGAAAGTGGTCCTTATTTATCACCCGGTGTTTATGGTTTTACACTAACACCCAGTGCATCAATTACCATAATATTACATCTATTATTATAATCCCTACCCATGATGTAACAACCAAAATATCCTGTAAGGAAGATCACGGTATTCAGCTAGTATTCAAACGTTCAGTAAACATATACGGAAAACCACTTCATAAATAAAAAAAACAATATACACCTAATGGCAGAGGCGATTAGCATCAAAATTGTTTGATATCACATGGCGCACATAAATATCTATCTATATGAATAAAATATCAATTATTTTACCTTCCCACTCACAACGATCGTTGCCATGTCCTTTCGGTAGGTATATCGGTAAACATAACCAGACATTCTTAACTAATTACATTGTCAAAAGGTCATTAACATGCCAGCACAAACTATCAAAATTTTCTTTTTCATAGGCACTGCACAGCTGATACACGATCAGAGGACACAATTGATGAACTCTTGTCATTCGTTTTGCGAAGTAACTCGAGTCACGCAGGGTGGAGGTGACTATCGAGTCGGGCACCAATGAGCTTAATGGCTACACAATGGGTGGAAATCAAAACAACCCGGCGACAATTATGTCTGTGGCGTCGCGTAAGGTACACTCAAAATACGAGATTGTGTTTTAAAAGATACAGATAAAATAAGTCCTACTAGAGAAGTGTATATTATAAGGACTAGCCATTTTTTTAAACTAGCTACATAATAATTTTAAAAACCCTAAAAACCTTATACGGACTAATAAGAATATTATGAAAACTTACCAAATCATTGAAATAAATTCAATTTTGCAGATTTTATCGCGTTTATATTATGTTTTTTTTACGTTCCATTTATTTTATGTTTTACGTTACCGACGTTTCGGCTGCTTTACGGCAACCATGGTGACAATAACATACCTTACGATATATTTAGTAAATGTAAGTACCTTATATGTATACCAAGATCACTTTGGCACTATGACATAAGTAGGTAACTAAAACGAATAAAATCAGATGTGAACTAGTCAAACCACAGCAACACCGTGAAACTGCACAAACAACTTCTAAATTAAACTATTTTATGTGTTTACCGAACGTTACATCGATGTGGACATTTAGGGCGGCGAATACATGGAACAACGAAGAACCTAATTCAACTATTATATATATATTTTCCTTATACGAAGGCACGTATAAATAAAAGATCGTCGAAACTGCACCAATAACATTTATCATCAGATCGTGGTATAATAATATGCTACACTAAATTTTCTCTTCCGACGATGGCCCAAGATACGTCACGATCAGTGCTGCCTTTAATAAATGCACAATAGAATTAACATCGCTCATTGGCCGAAGGTGACCGATGGAGTCTTGGGCCAATCACGTGACCTAGCTGTCACGGAAAGGGAATACCTGGCGTAAGGTTAGCATACTATTGTACCACGCGACTGACGAACGCGGGGATTCAATCTATCGTTTTAGATGCGCGTAATTTTGAATTTCAGATAATAAGTGTTAATAGACGCCCGCTCTACATTTTCGCTGACCAATCTATCACTAGTTACGTAATGTAGCGACCCTGTAAATTTTACGAGCCGTAACACGTAATTTTATTGATGAAACATTATAACCAATTATGTAGCGGTTCACTGGTGCCGATAAACAGCAGCTGTTACGTATAGGTGGCACCTACTTATTTGTATGTGCATTTTTCTGAATGACATGTATATTATGTAATTTTATTAAAGGGAATGAATGTTCTACATACGACTTGTATTGATTTAATCCGAATGATCTTAGATTTTTTTAAAATTGTCTCCGCGCCGAATAGCAGAATAACTATTAAAACACAAAAAAACGTCAGTTAATTTTGTCATACATTTGATTCTGAGACGGTCCGAAGTTGGCCGGGACCGCTAGTATTAATATCGATTTACTTACCCCTCATTTAAGTACTAAAACAAGTATATATTCTATATGTGTGCATAGCTATTCAGGTGTCGGCTCGGACCCTGAACAATAAACTTGGTCCGTCGCGTTAAACCAATTTACCGCAGGAATTGGTGTCCCACTTACGTGTTGTGTGTTATACGGTCAAATAAACACAAATGGTACAAGTTCACTTACGACCGCGTTATCGCTGTTTGTTAACGGATTTATATTGCAATTTAATAATCAATTTATGTGCCGTATCAATGTTGGTTTAGTAACATAGAACGTTGACTATTTTGGAAGCCTTACGTACATATTACATACCAGGAAAAAAAAGTTATCCCTAATGTTCAAACTGGCTATCTCCATGCCGCCGAATTGAATTTAATTCCGTCCAGTAGTTTTCGCGTAACGTCATGGGGCAGACAAAAAAAAAACAAAAATCGAGGTCCCGGCCTCTTTATCGAGTCTAATAAAACCTATTTTACAGATTTTATCGCGTTTAATTTATGTTTTAACGATCCCGACGTTTCGGCTGCATTACAGCAACCATCGTCCCTGGAGGACTAAGTCAGTCCTTCCGTTAAATAAGTTTTATTTGAATGTGTAGCATAAATCAATATGTTAGATGTACCTTCCTACAGAAATTATATCGTAACATTATTACATGTTGGTATATACTTATTAATCTAGATGTGAATAGAAAAATATTAAAGTTATAAATAGGTATATTATTCCAGTATCCTTAATTGGTATATATAACTATACCTATAACGAAATATGTTGGAAATTAAATGTACTATATGGCTACGAAAAAATATACATAGCTCGTTGCTATAAGGTCTTTGATACGTATTCTTTATATTCTACTTCGATTGACTCATGCCTCAAAATGATCGAACATTTTGTTATTCCGTGCGTAACTACTTTTTGTTATAATTTTTTGTTACAAGAATTTGAAATTACTTGTTCGTGTATATTTCAGAATATTTTAAAATCTATATACAGCAAGACATAAATGATGAGAAAATGTTTTTACTTAGGCTTCTTCTATTGTTACCACTAAAACTCAACACTTAACAATGCTAAAGAATATATGTATTTGATAGTGACACAAACCACCACGAATTTAGCGACAAATAACTTTTATAAGCGAACAAATACTAATTTGGAAGCAGCTTTGTTTTAAATCTATATTTAAACAGATTCAACATTAATCTGTTAATATCAAAGGTAAGTTTAGGCAGGATATACCTAAATTGCTTTATTTGATAGGAATATTTCAAAATTACACATGCAAAATTATCCCCAGTCATAAGAGCACACAAGTGGGCGCAAGGTCCCATCATCATGCATCAAACAGTTTGTATACTGTCTATCTACATTGTTGAATTGTAGTTTGAAAAGTTGGACAATAGAGTACAAATACTATTGCACACGGTTGCAGGGCTGTATACATATAAGGTATTGAATGACATAATAGCATTTCAATATATTGGTAAAATTAACTAGTAGATAAATAAAAAAAAACTATTGCGTTGGAAAATTCTTCTTCTATTTTGACATTGGTATGGGTAGAAGTTTAAAAAATAGGACAGTGTAGCAGCAGATATCTATCAACAGATGCCTGTCTGGTAGGCCCTCATAATCCAACTGACCTGATCTTTTGTAGTGTTATTCTGCACCCCTGCACCTTCAACATCACCCATCTTACACTCCGAATCACTCTCCACTTCGAATATAACTTTGTACAGGTCGAGCCCCTCTGGCACGTTGGCTTCTATGTTTGCCTCTGGTCGTATTGTCAGCTCCTGGTTGATCAGTTGACTTCTGCTCACTCTGAGGGAGCCTTGTAGTGTTTCTGATATAGCCTACAAAGATTAAATATCTTGTTACTAAAATAGTATTTTTTTTAATTCTTTCTAGCACTTTATGCAAAATTGCTGTATTTTTTTCAACAGCTGGGAGTTGGCAAGAGTTGGCAACTGCCAGGATAGAATTTTAAAGACTGGCAGGATGTGCAATCATATTCTGATCTTGCCAGTCTAGTCAGCTACATAACACAATTCAGACTTATTGTATGTACTTACCTAATTTTTTAAATTTGTCTATATTTATTAATGGTGATCAAAATTATTTATTATGTATAACAATCAGTACTGACAAAAGATAACAAGTTGTTTAATTTACTGATCACAACTGATAATGAAATGCATAATATTCTTGAAGCATACTATGAGTTATTATATTACGTAGTAATGACAATAATTACTGCTGTTTGAGTATTGTAACAATGGTGTTGCCTGCAAACATAGGTGTTGATGTTTCTGGGAAAGTATGTACCAACATTTTTTAAACCAGTTACTACTCAGATTCCAGTTCAGTGCAACCAAAGTTCCGAACTGGTGGTGATTTTTTTTGCCTCCATGAATAACAAAATATATTTATTGTATTTTTGCAACAGTTTAACATAAAGGACCAAAATAAATTGTGTAAAACATTAGGTCAGTTGCAAAACAAAAAATTATAAGTCACATACATAATCATATATTATTCAATGAGCATCAATTGTACAATAATCTTGCTAGTACATTACAAAAATAAGTTCCGCAGTTAATTACAAACATAATAGTATGCAGGTATGGCATAATTTTCACAATAAAGACATGTAAATTACATATCACATAATACATGGGCAATACTACATGTTGTAGCATTCACACAAGCTCTACCAGTGTTTGTTCAATGTAAACAAAACATTGTTCTGATGTGGAAATATCGCCGAAGTAAATAATGAATAGCGCTTACAATTACAACCCATTCGATTTACTTTGTGACATTATGTGACAATCATTTTTGTATGAACGCTCGTGAATGTGTCTATACGGGGCAAAATCTATTTAAAAGTACTTACAAAAAAAACAGTGTGCACTTACGTCGCTCAAAATGTCTTCCAAATCGCAACATACAGTCGTGGTAAGGACGGGCGTCGGACTCGGCGTTCGTGATCGATCAGAGTAAAAATCTATATCTACTGGGCCCAATACCGCCTTTGTGTGATATTCATTGAACTCCATTACTACACGCTGTTGGGAAACAACACAAAAACATTGTATTTCACAAACACCGCTGCGTTACGCGGAACGATTCGCGTACAAAAACACCACGTTATTCTTATGTCACTTGGTGATTAAATTAAAGATCTTACCCATTGATTATTAGGTTCTCTGACGAGAACAAACCATACGACAATCCACTCTTTCTTTTACTTGAACAAAGTTATCCCAAAAAAACTGCGGTAAGTATTGCCGATAACCAGATAAAATTGATTCACATCACAAACCAATAAGAAGAATTGATTTCATTGAAGGAATAGGGAGGGAGAATTTATTGGTATACATACATACACAAGCAAACAAAACGTCGAATAAAATGTCAAGAAAAAATGACAAATTGACATTTTCTTTTTAGATCTAATCACAGACATGTAAATAGTTAGTAACAGTACGGATTCGCCATCTTCATCTTTTCATGTCATCATAATATTTATAATGTGTTTTTATTGAATTTGATATCGCTATTATATACTTGACACTGGCAAAATATCCACTGATTTGTGTATGAGGTTATATTTCATCTTATTCCATTGTATATCATCAAATTTAATTTCGTTAAGAAAGAAGAAGTAATAGTACGCAAAATATAAAAGTAATATATCGATTCCATTCGAATCGAACGATCTAACAAGATGCTTGCTGAAGTTATTCCGATTTCCGAACGCAGCGCCATTTTTTAGAACGGCCCCAGAAAAAATATATATTCCCCTCACTTGATATTGGCAGAATGGTCTATCTATAAGGACAGAGCCACAAACAAAAAAAAAACTATGGAACGGCGTCCGTTGTAACGTCATGTTAGTGTTTGTGATTTGAAAATGTTCATAGTTTTACGATAAATTGTTTTCGATTTGTGTTTAAAATGGAAAATTCTGTGAATGAAATGGAAGCACATCAATCTTTTCGATCACCACCTCGACGGAGACGATCAACGTTCTTTGAACGACGAGATTCAATAGGTGTTTACAAACTTCAGATAAACTTTTTTGCGCAGAGTGAATTACTTACCCTACTATTAATATACGCTACATATTAGTAGTATCTAGTAATATCACTACATTATGTTTTTTAAATCGTATTAAACTGTATAACACTCCACATTGTATATATTGTTTGTTTATATTTTCAGTACCCCAAACACTTATAGAAAACGTTGAATCTCGTAAGCCAGAATCGGAGGGAGTCAAAAGACACACTGAAGATTTGACCAGGTATCGTAATGCAACGTTCTATACTGACTACAATACACATTCTAGTGAAAAGAAGCTTGTGAGATGGGAACTAACATTTCATGTCAATTATATCCATACTCAAACTGCATGCAGACACTGTCTCCTCGTGCTTAAGACCTCTGAAATACCACCCGTGTCCCTATGCAGCTTCTTGCACGCTTGAGATGAAGCATCTTTCGAGCTGCTCACTCATCTACTTGACATGCTTTTGTCTGTTGATAGTAAACATACCAGTAGCATGCATGACAAGTAGCTGGTTTGCCTTTATTTAAATAACAAACATAGGCCTATAAACAATAATATAGTGTTTTATTTCAATATTAAATGGATCCTGTAATCAATTGTTTTAGATATTATGAGAAACTTGTGGCAGAGAAAGAGTCATGGAAAAAGGAAGTTAACGAGAGACGGAATAAATATCATGACCTTAGACAGTAAGTAATCAAGTGTATTGGTTGGAGATCCCATTTCCTTTATGGTAAGGGAGGCCATTACCACATTTTAGTCAAGGAAATATGTAAAATATATAGTATTCTTTTTACTTTTAGACAATACCAACTAGCAGTCCAAGCTCCAGGTAGATCAAGGATGTCATATGCGGCTCTATCAAATGACGACATAGAATTCCTAAAAGCCAAACCAAACATATCAAAACTGGTTGAGAGTCAACAAAAAATGCACAAATCAGTTATGGAGACTAGAGCACTGTTCAGGAGGGCAAATGATCTGGACAATATAATATTGTCACACAGTGAAGATGCAGTTACTAAGATAACAGAATATATATTAGAAAACAGTACCGTTGAACCCGTTTAAATAACATCGAAAACCTAATTACAATGTATATAACATAGGCTTTAATTTCAGTTCATTTTAAATAAATCCTTCTCATTTAGTAAGATGCATATTAATTAACCATGAAGAATCATGTTTCATTGCCATGGAAATTACAAAAAAAACTGTTTGTGTAACAGTAGTAGATCATTTATAATGTAAATATAACAAGTATGTATGTGTAAATAAAAACTACTAACCATATTGTTTTTTATTTTCAGTCACCCCTCTGTTTTCTTTTGGTTTTATTGTTGTATTTTGTTTAACTGTTTAGGATGATAAATTTAAAACAAATTGTTTAGTTTTTAGTAATGAATAACAATTTATTTCATATTTCATCATAACTTACATTTCATTCATGATATTACATACATTCGACTTGGACAGAAAAAATAATCAATATTAAAATCAAAATGGTTGCAACTAAAATTGTACATTTTATTTTGAAAATGAAATCTTGGCGAAAATAATAATTATAATATTCTGTGAGATTATAAGCTCAAAAAGGTATTGAATACTATTTGTTAAAGATATATCATAAGCCGGGTAGGCCAATAAATTGTTATATGCAGTAGAGTCTGGAACAACAGTCTTACATGCAATTGCTTATTTCGAAAGCACTAACTAATCAATGTAGATCGCTTCATAGCATTACATTTGAGCTGATATGGGCAGTGGAGGTTGGTTATTTGTTCATTCTGTAATATGTCTATATACTTATATGCTAGGAATTAGATAAGATCGTTAATTCTGCAGTACAAAGGCGATGCAATACTTTGGTTACATAACAATACCAACGGAATTAACACGTTAAACTATCACTTATAGTATAAATATAAATTAAAATTATCGACAGTTTGAACAGGAAAAACAAAGCCACTGTTATTTTAATATCAGTACAGTATTCTACAGAGGCACGTGTTAATATAATTTTAGGTGGCTTTGATTCGTTTTTCTAATAACTATTGCTTTTATCAAAAGTTTAGTGAGCACGAAATTATATTAGTTAGTATAACATTGCATTGGAATATTTCAAAATTAACTCCTTCGTGTAATGGTCATTGCGTATATACATTTGAGCTGCTCACACGAATGATGTGTTGCTCACGCGCTTATAACATAGCTCATGCGCGCGCGCAGCTGGAATTAATTCACGACTGGCAATTATAATGTTGTAATTCTTTCAACTAACATTATATAATATTTAACGAAACCTACATAAATATGGACGAAAATAAGTTATTACAACTTAATTTTATTACCTAAATAAAATAAAAAACAATTAAATACTCATTTAAGCTTTGAATGATAATACACAACACTCTTATGATCGTATTCACTTCTTACATGTCTAGATACAAAATTATTAAATTTTTAAACATTTTTTTTGATAATATTAACAATAATTTCTTAAAATTGAACTCTAATATTACCACCTGGAAGCCTGATTTTAGCGGAACAGGCTCGAGCACATTAAGGCTTTTCATTTCATTATTTACCATAAAAATATGTCAGCACACAAAAATGTTGTGTGAAGAGCATACCATTTAATTTCAGCTTTCCTTTTCTGTTTTTCTATTTAAAATTAAGGAGGATGACGTGTGGGGAACTAAATTATAAAAAAATATTCAATTTGCCACAAATAATTTGAGATAAAATAAATTAAGTGTATGACCCAGTGGTTAGCGGGGCCGCAGTCGTAACCAAAAGGTTCCTGGTTCTATCCCCACACCCGCCATCAAACTGTAGACGTAAGCCCGCTCCTAGCACAACCCTTTGCCTAGTTAGAGGGAAGTACTAGTTTAGTAATGTGTGTACACATTCCTAGTAGGTAATCCCCATTTAGCACAAACAAAATAAGTAAAATTGTTTAATACGCTCGGTGTTTCCGTGATAAATTTGACAAAAAAATATACAATCGAATGAGAACCTCCTCCTTGTTTTGAATTCGCTTAAAAATAGCTTGAAACTTTGACGATTGTGGGCCCATTCGTAGCCCAGCTGTCCTGAGGATGCCTCGTTTAGAGGTGAAACACGTGTCGAATCCTTTATTTTTATTTTATATTCGCTTCGTTTCTCAGAGAATTGCAATTTATTTGGGGTCCCATCACTCGTGATAGATAGTTTCTCGACTAACATCTTAGCTGAGTTCGGTGTTCCTGGCTTCTTTAATTATCAATCAAACTTGTTTGGTTTATAATTGGAAAAGTTGACAAGCCGAGGGTCAGTGGTGGGTGCCTCATCCCCCATTTGTTCAACAGCCTAGTTCTATCACCAATAACATTTTAATTACTAACGAGTAAAAATACGAAAATTATCATTTCATAGTTTGCCATGGTGTTGGTGTTAATGCCTACATCCCCATTCTGTTATGCGGTACCCACTATACAAGTGTCATTTATATTTGGACCGAACATATTGATTTCTTATATTTACGCAAATACATTGAAATAAAACTAATTTTAAGGATTTTATCGCGTTCAAATTATGTTTTTTACATTCCCGACGTTTCGGCTGCTTTACAGCAACCATGGTCACGGGAGGACTGAGGTGGATGACGTCCCAGTGTCATAGTTTGAACTGGGGGACCCTCATATTTAGTCGTTGCTTGCGGTCCGATCTGCGCAGAAAGTGCTCACAGTCCTCCCGTGACCATCGTAGCTGTAAAGCAGCCCAAACGTCGGGAACGTTAAAAACATAATATAAACGCGATAAAATACTTAAAAAAAATAGTTTTATTTCAATTTGGACCGAGCAGTTAAGTGTTTGCGTGGCAATATTTATGTGTTAATCTTAAGTGTGTTCAGGAACTTTATTCATTGTATAAATACACTGTACATTACTATCTACGGCACTCAGCTCATGTGTTTCGTGTGAAAACTTCTTCTGGTCTGTAGTTTCTTCTCTTTGGCGGTCTTGTAGTCGCGGCGGCACGGGCTGTTCCTCAAATCTAATATGGTGTTCACTTTGTCGACTATCTCTTTAGCCACGTCGTGTTCACATTCAAAATCGTGGATTTTATAATTGGCGTTTGGATGGAAGATGCTCGAGTTGCCTGGAAGTGGAGATTTTTTTTTACTACTTCATAGATATTTCTGTAATACCATACAGCAACAAAAATATGCAAACAATTATCTATTATTTGGAGTCTGTGCTAGTCCAAGTCCAAACAAAATCTTATGTGAGCAATGTAAGAAAATCGGAAATTAATACTGGCTCCAAATAATAGTAAATTATTTCTTATAAGGATGGATTATGAATAGGTACTAGTATCACCCTCAGTTCATTGTACGGTACCCAAAATATAAACTTTCCTTAGTTTGACTTGGTACGGTTGGCCCTTTTCTGTTGATACTATTCTTATATTATAAAGAGGTAAATTTTGTTAGTTTGTGAATTTGGATGTCAGGGGGGAGGGGGGTACTCTCCGGATGTACTGATCTCATTCTGAAATTTCTTTCACTACAAGCTACATTATCTCTGAGTGCTATGGGCTATGTTTTATCGAGGGCTACGAAGAATATTTTAATAGCTCGTCGGCCGCGGGTAGATCCTAGTTATATAATAAGTGATTGAATAATTACCTGCACTACTTTTGTCGTTGTACGGAGAGTTGTGACTAGTAGAGTAGACTATTCTGAAAACGGTCCTGGTGCCTCTCGTCTCCAGCACCTGACACCACGCGACTGAGTCTATGCTGTGCAGGAAATACTTTGATCTTGACTGGTGTACATAAAAAGAAAAATTAAATTATGATTCACACATAGCCATAATTACACAAGGACCTGGGATTAAATACCTAATAGTGCTTCGTACAATTGCATGTGTACCCACAAGTGTCATAATCGAATGGCACTCACTATCTATGCGAAAAAAGAAAACTTGGGGGCTGTGACGTCATGTCGCATATAGCAGTAATATAGGTAAGCACTTATAATACGATTGTTAGTGGGCATGCCATAGCATAGGTCGAGGAAAGTGTAATGTACCTACTATTGTGTAAAAATAAATCGCGGTTTTACCTTGAATTAATTACTAAAAATGGCAGCAGGGAAATTCTGTTAAATCAATTAGCGACATTAGAAATTTGAACAAACTTTAACGTTACAGTATAAGTTGTAACAAGGGGACATTCGCATATTCGCTAGAATTGCGTTCGCAGTACACAATTAACCCCACCGATATTTGTTTATTATCGTTTCCTATAAACCGAATCCTGCGCAAGTGGGGCTTGCGTCACATAAGATGAAGGTTTTCTTATGCGCAAACAACATACATTTTATAGACATGAATACCTAGAACCTTATGTAAATTTTACCCCTGGAGTGACATCTATACCAATGTAACAATTATTGTCTTGACAGTCCCACGAAAACACTCAGCATGCCAAAAATTACTCAATGCATCCCACTTACTCTAGGGTAAATGTGAATGCATGTGCCTCTCTTACACATTTGTAATAAATCCTTTGTCTTCTCAAGTCCATACCTCCTTGGTGCCAGTATCTGTAACTAAATTACTCTTATTACAAAGTTTTAACGTACCCAGAAGGCGTGTTTGTGCGTGACCAGCGGTTCCACTTCTATCCTGTCTATCGATATGACGAGCTGCACCGATGTGTTCGCGCGCACTTTTCGCAACAACTGTACTTTGTATGCTTTGTACTGCGGCGCTTCCGTCGCTAGTATGTGGGACTGCATCTTGCCCTGGTCTGTATCCCCACCACCTCCACCTGCGAATAATAATTATTTAATGAAAAAAAGTGTAACTAGACATTAACATAACAATTCTCCTACATAAAAAAAAGTATTTTTGTCGGGTGAACATACTCGTTCATGCACCTAAATAGGGAATGGATATTTTATTCCCTTTTAAAAATATAATGCGTTTTTAACTAAGCATGCCAGCAACATCGTCCGCGTAGACTTAAGTTATCTGGCTATCCCACGAGAACATAATCATTTTACAGGAAAGAATCATATAACCCGAGTTATTAACTGCCACCATTCTATCGAAATCCGTCCAGTAGTTTTCCGTGATGCGCGACCGGACAATAAAAAAATCGGAAAATGGCGAATCGGCCTATGTATCGCAATAATGACTCCCACATTTATTTTTAAATTATTCTCTTTACAACAACCAAGTTACAGATGGCACTTACTTTCAATAGCTCTTAGTGCAATCATAACAGTTTCTGACGTCGTGCTTTCACCAGTATAGTGTCTGGACGGGTTCTGGTGACTCTGGCCTGAATCTGAGGTCTTTGGGAACACATGAAACGCCCCACTGATCATATCCTCAGGCATTGGAATGGGTGCCGGTGTTAATACAATCTTATTTTTTAATTCTATGAGGCCGAGACATGTGAAGCCGAATTTGGAGCAGGGTTCATTGGCATCCAGGCAAGGGAATGCATAGTCAACCTCCCCATCATCCTCTGCTATGCAAAGTCCATAATCATGTACTGAACCAAGTTTTATTTCTGGATGATCTATGCTGGAGAAAAAAGATATTAAAAATATATAACTGAATGACTCCTGGAACATTTGTTTGAAATAATAATTGTTGGATAAATATTAATTAAAACATAATTATATGGCGCAGCTGGCATGTACTTGTACACATACGCACTCAGCATAGGTTGTATTCCAACATACCTGTATTTATAGCATGTGAAACCAATCAAATCCTTGATCTTAGCACTGGCAATGACGCAGACAACTAGCGGATAGTTCTGATGCTTCTCAGGTAGCATTGTCATGAAGATCCTGAATGACTTGGTTGGCAACCCTAGTTGTGCGGTCCCATCAAACTTTGCATACTCCAGATACTGGCGGTGGGGTAGGCTGGGACAATTCTTCAGTTGGTCATTAAGTAATGATTTCATCTTCTCTGGCTTCTTAACTTCTACCTTGGAGAACATCTCTGCCATCTGTTCAGTTGTGAGCGGTGAGGGGTCCTCCCATTTAATAACTTTTATCTTAGCTGCTTTTTTTAATGCTTGCTCCTTTTTGTCCAGCCATTGTGCTGTGTTGGATCTTTGCCTATGAGATAAAATGTTTTCTTATTTATAATTTGTTATGTGTATATCTTAACATTACAATAATAAAAATTTACTGTTTAAAGTCAGCTAATATTATTTTATATGTTCAATAAAAAATATGGTATGGCCTGGCAATTAATAAGTAGTTCCCTGGATGTGAAATCTTATTATAATTATTGGAAAATAAATTTAAAGTAACAGACTAGGTACAGTTGGGAATGAAACATTTAGAATATTTGTCTCAGAAAATAGGCTTCCCAGGGATGGGCAAAAAACAGGACACGTTTTGGTCACTCATACATACTGTATTTATTTATACAATACTTTTCAAATTAGGAGATGAAATCTAGGGGTTCATTTGGGTCAGTTAGTTAACTTAGGCTTAAGGTGCGAATACACTAGCAGTGTCAGCTAATTATGGTATAAAATTATAGTTTGTACATACCTATGTCCTCCAAATTCCTCGTAGCGCACGTAGCTGCCGCACGGGTCATCATCCTCACTATCATCCAGGTCAGGATATGGATCAAACTGGGTCACTATTTCCCTCTCGATTTCTTCTTCGGATATATCTCCCATTCCATCTCTACCTTTACTCGTGCCTGGCTGGATCAATCTCCCTTCTCTTATTCGTTTCTTCTCTTCAATACCTTTATTTAGGAAAATCTTCGAAAAATCCTCTCCTGCCATAACGATCTCACACAAACCGGTGTCGTCAGTAGCAATGAAAGCATCCCGTATGTTTTTAAGTAGCCAAATTTTGTTATCGTAAGTAGCCATCATTAAATATCGGGAAAAAATGGTAATATTTACTCCAATTTCTAGTTTTAGATCTTCAAAATTGAAACACACACATGTCAATCAAAGCATGTCAAAGTCGCAGTCACAGACTAATGGAGAACATGGTTGCAGTTTAAAAAAATCGTAGACAGAGGAGGGTTATATTTCACTCTCGTTCACTCACATTACACCACAAGATACTTATTGACTTCATATAAATTACAGTTCATTGCCTGGAAATAAGAGTTCGTTATATTTAAACAACCCCAAGCCTAGGCCCCAGCCCCAGACGGAATAGTTGTGGTTTCTATTTAGTTATGTCTGTGGACTCTAGTGTAGCGCTACTAGATTGGGTATATTTTTCGCAATTCCGGATAAACAATTGGTTCCTGGAAAAAATCGGGGAGAAATGAAATATTTATAAAAAATACGTAAAGTTTTGGGTTTCATTATATTTTTTGTTTCAGAGCGTATCTGTAGGATGTATGTAACGTAAAGCAACAATGCATTTATTAACGTATCCGATAAAACAGTTTGCTTGTTCGTTTCATACATAAATTGAGCAGACTATTGTTCAATCTATTAATTTTATTTACTTTATTCTCTGTGACTAGAGATGCTACCGCATGTAGTGAATCTTGTTCACTTATTGGTCTGTGGTTGTAGTTATTGTTTGTTGTTATAGTAACGCTATAAAATTACTCTTTGTAGTAACGATTGAAAAAACTTTGACTGGGATGCAGAGCCCCTGAATTTATGCATATTTGTTTCACTATTTTAAAAGTATGTACCTCATAAACTACTATCAGATTTTATATTTCGTTAGCGATTATTTCCCTTTTTTGTTTTGAGGTTATATTTCGGTTGTACGATTTGCCGAAACCTAAGCAAACATACATACATTTTATTGCATCTATAATGTATCTATATCCTCGGTCTGTGTGGATCAGCCGTGTCAAATATACGGCGGCAGCCCTTTTAATCCAGATCTGAAAAAAATACACTACAGTAGTAAAATATCAACACGGAAATGCTGACAGCTATTTGTTGTTATCATGTAGCCACTAACTTGTAATTTTATAGTTAGAACTAGTACTTAATTGATAAGCCTCTCAAGACTGGCTAGCCGCTCCTACATTCTTCTCATATAACAATGGACTACACAACAATGTATAAGTTTCTTGCCCATCCTTCTTCATAGGAACTAGTAGAAATAGTTTAGCGTACATGACACTTTTGATGATATATAAGTACTGTAATGGTTTACACGAATAAAAATATTTTGATTCTGATAAACAAGTTGTGTGTGTTGCCTAGTACCTGTGTGTATTAAAATTTGTAGCTTTCATATGAAGCTAGATCCTGTACTTTGGAAATACATTTATAAAATAATAACACCAGAATTACACACCAACTATACAGTTCCTCACTAAGCAACTCTTATTATGGGTACCATACAATGGACTGAGGGTGAACTCAGTATATAGGATGTATATAGATATTAAACATCCATGACTCGTGTGAAAAATTCATGCTCATCATACAAAGTTTGTCCCTACCAGGATCCAATCCCGGGAACCTCGGTTATATTAATAATAACCAGTTTTTCCTGTAGGTAGGTACCCAAGCAAGGCATTGATGTTGGCTAATAGGAAAGTCATTAAACAACACTGTGTTAGTAGAAATTTATTATGTGGAAAATTAGTTTTGAAATAAAATTTGTTGTATATAACATTTAAACATAATGGTAACCATTAATTACAGATAAATAATTTATAGTAAAACAATAATTATTAACACAACTGGTGAAGTTAACACAATTTAAATTGAAATTTCCTATAAGTTAACACAGATTATTTTGGTTTTAAAAACATGTTTATTGAATACTGTAATTGCCCAAAGCCAGCAAACAACGTCTCAAGTCCTGCACACAGTCGTAGTAAGAGCGGTACGGTGGAGACAGTGTCTCGTCATACAACTTCAGGACTTCCACAAATTTTTTCATTGCCTCTCCATATTGGCCACTTTCCATAGCTGCTCGGCCGAGGCGGTACATCATTTCGGTGTCCTGTAGAAATTGAAAAATGATTTCAGTTTTTTTTATTATCTTTAGAAGTGGTCCATTATGAACTAAGACTGTCTTCAATGTATATCCTAATGATTCGTATATATATATTTATTCATTATGTCTATCCTATGCTGAAATCACCATTATTTTTACAGATAATAGATTAATGCAGACAAATAAATCATAATGGCAGATGATGAAGAAGGTATGTCATTTTTACAAACTATGTAACTTCAATGTTTATATTAATTTAAGTTTTCAAAATAATGTTATGTAGAAACATAGTTTTGAATAGGAACTACCAATGCATTTACTTTCATGTTGTGTTAATTAAATTTCCTGTATACAATCTTTTCAATAATGTTACAGTCGTAGAAGAGGAAGCAGTAGTAGTAGAAGAAGGTGATGAAGATACAGGCCTAAGCCCCATCGAAGCTGAGAAGCCTCTTGCACCACCTTTATATGAGGTCCGTCCGGGGCTTGGACAAAAGTAACTATACAATATTTTTATTTCATTTGGATATTATCCCACTAATATTATAAATGTGAAAGTTTGATGGATGGATGGATGTTTGTTACTCAATCACGCCAGAACGGCTGAAGGGATTTGGATGAAATTTGGCACAGAGATAGATTATAGTCTGGAATAGCACATGTGCTATTTTTTTCCCGGTAAAATGTATGGTTCCCGTGGGATAGATTTGTTTTAATTTTTCATACTTTTATTTATTATATTATATTCGCTTATTTTATTCGCTCATAACACCGCGGGGCGCAGCTAGTCTTTATATAAAACACCTACCTAACGTCCCTGGTCTACAGGTCCTAGGATTCGCTATAAATTCTTACTAAAATATCATTACACTCTGTCACTAAATTTATAGATGTTCTATATCTTTATCAAACATCCTAGAAAACTTTTGTGTGCAGTACTATATGATGTTTTATAAAGTTATAGAACTAAGCAATACTGAATATAGACCCATGCTTGGTGTACCTTTTCTATAATGACTTTGGTCCAATGCAAATAAAGCTCAAATTCGGAACATGATGATAAAAAGTTGTGGTTGAAGATTAGGAGCTAGAATCAGTAACTTATATTGCCATTTAAAAGTTACATAGTAAAAGTAAATATTTATAAGTTGTTGTTAACTCCATAAACAAAATTGAAAAATTATTTTTCAGGTTCCAAGCTCAAAACGTTAAGGACATAATCCTGTCTACTATGCAGGAGCAGCTGATGGGGAGACAGTACCGCTCTGATCAGGCGCCGAGGTGGGCCAAGGTCATCGCCAATGGAGTCAGGCAACGCGTTCAAGAACTTGACATGAAAAGGTCAATATGTGTCCCTATTCACACTTGTGCTACAGGCTGTAGTAGATAATGCACGTTTTGGGCCGGAATTGGACACATGTGTCTTGTTGCATGCTTCAAAGGTAATATAAAGCTGGAGGTCCCAGTGGTCCCAGTTTTTATTCTAATAGCTACACCCTGACTTTACGATCCCAAACTAAGCAATGCTTGGCCCAATTGCGGTTGCCCCAATGGCCTGGGGGCGCTCCTAGTATATCATTACTTGTATAGTTACGCATCTATATCTCAGGTACAAACATTGGTGCTAAATACAACAAGTTCCCAGTACACAGGACCCTCGGTACAAAAAGCAAGGTCACTACGTACTGTACCAATCATGTTGTCGGGTCGTAACGTCTTTGACAGTTTTTATGACTGGAGCGAAACTTGGAAGAATCTGATGTCGTCTAATGCCCGCCCTTTAGTGGAATTAGGGCTACCCTTAGTTCCACTTGATAGGTCACGAAGGATAGTCGTCTGTAGCCCGGTGATAATAAGCATTTGTTTTATTTTTCAGGTATAAAATCCTAGTCCAAACTATATTACTAGAAATGAAAGGCGCCGGTGTGAAATGCGGCCAGCGCTGCATCTGGGACCCAGAGACGGACGACTATGTGGACGATTTGTACAAGAACGACACGATATTCTGTTACACCATAGTATATGGCGTTTATATGTACTGAGATAAGGTCGTAAGTTGTATAAATTATTTAGAGAGTAGTATGATTTTGGGTTGGTTAAGGTAACATTGAACTGTCTGTTACGGTGGTATTAATAAGGGACTGGTATAAACTATGGGCTCAAAACGCAAGCTAGCGTCGTAAGAAGGACAAAAGATACATTAAGTTAACTATTATTTACGTTCTCTGACGACGACAATACTGCCTAGACACACTAGGGTTATTTTCGAGTGGCAATATTTATCACTAACGGTACGACTTATTACGGCCATTTACGTGTGCCCTCAAGTTAAAAACTTCTTTAATGACACTATGTTTATACCTAGTTTTTGGAATTGCGTGTCTATTGCTCGTACAGTACGTCATGTTAGAGATTATTCGTAAGCTAACCGTATACTTTATAGTCTACAGTATTTAGACATTTTGTATGGAGAGTTGATTTTTTTAAATACCGTCCGCTAGAGGCGCTTTTCAATTCTCCATACAAAATGTCTAATTACGATAGACTATAAAGTATACAGTCAGCTCGCACTTGACGTGCAGTAGTATTGACTATATTAAATGATTTGTAGATTAAATTGTAACGTGCATGCACTTATATAAGAATTGTTTGGTTGAAAGAAAGAAAAAAGAAATAAATTTATTTGTGCAAACACATTTGAACGTAGGTTATCTACATTTGAGCATAGGTCCCATATGAGACTACAAGTTTGGCTAATATCCAAATATTTGACACAAATTGACCCCAACTCAGCATGTACTGGTTGTAGAACAACCAGCGCTGGTCTCCGTTGGAGCCGTTTGGTGACTTCACGGCACAGACATACTGACAGCCTCATCATAAACCAAACAAGTAATTGGTTATAATGGTGAACGTTAAACATGCTTAAAAATAAGTAAATCAATATTGAAAAACCTAGGGAGGACTTCCCACGTATTTTCCGCACGATGTTTTCCTTCACCGTTTAGCAAATGATAATCAAGGTTTCGAAATGAGATTCGCACATGAAATCAAGAAATTCCAGAGGTGCGAGCAGGGATTTAAACCTGTGATCCTCGTTATCTTAACTTAGCTATTACTGCTACTGTATCTAGTTTTATTATTTAATTATGCGTAATAAATTTTATAAATATTTTCTTATATTTTTCTTAATACGGCGTAACAATTATTGGACGAATTCTTAAAGCTGCTGAAATAATTATGGTCTACTCAACTGTCTCAAAGGTAGTTAACGTGTACGTGTACTAATAATGCAATAAGGTCGTATATCTGTCAGCAGTTGCTCCTAGTAACGTCAGTCAAAATAGAACCCTTTTGGCATACGTTTGCTGAACGATATTCAACCTTAAATGGGTCCCAAATTGAAGTACGCGACTGTACATACACGACTAATTTACAGTCGCATTATAACTTTATTTCCGCCATCTCAGTTAACTTAGATCTATACTTGGCCCTCATGACGTAAATCTGTATGTAGGCTCAGATGAAGAAAATATATAGACTGAGAATCGCGGAAACATATTGAAACAAAAAACTAAGCCGAAATTTGCGCGTACTACACAAATCGCCTTGGTTTCTTATGCTTCAATATGTTTTTTCGCGACGCTCAGTCTATATCAGAGATTCGCAAAGTGGTCGATATCGGTTTCCCAGGGGTCGACATAAACGAAAACTGATTTTGGGGGTCGACGAGGTCTAAAAATCGACTCCTGTTAATTAACAGTTCTTATTTGAAACTTTCAAAATAATGTATAAGTTGTGTTACGTGTACCAACTTGTTATAAGAATGACTAATATTTTTTTACTTATAAAAAACTTATTACTACTATTTATTTTACTTTTAAAAAACTCAACAAGTCGATAAGCGTGCACAAGTTCGTACAATATGAAATTATTATTTTGTATCAATAGGAAAAAAAAATCAATAGGATTTTTAAAGTAATTTGGCTATGGTCTGGGGTCTGAGGTATCGGTTCATTTTGGAAACGGGGTCTCTTGCCAAAAATAGTTTGGGAATCCCTCGTCTATATTATTTCTTCGTCCGAGTATGTGGGTACGGAGTTCTCTATAGGAATTGGCTTGCGCCAGGACATCACTGAAATACAGTGTTATTATCGTTAGATCTATAATAATTCCAGCCCTTTTTAATGTCCCACTGCTGGGCACGGGCCTCCCCTTAATGCGAGGGGGATTAGGCCATAGTCCACCACGCTGGCCCAGTGCGGGTTGGCGGACTTCACACATCTTTCGAGGGGTTCTCTCAGACATGCAGGTTTCCTCACGATGTTTTCCTTCACCGTTTAGCGAGTGATAATCATGGTTGAAAATGAGATTCGCACATGAAATCCCAGAGGTGCGAGCCGGGGTTTGAACCTGCAATTCTCGTTACCGAGGCAAGCGTTCTACCAACTTAGCTATCACTGCTATCGTTAGATCTAATGACACCTAACTTCGTCACGGAATTTTCATAACCCTTTAATATCAACATGTTTGACTATACAATTGTCGTTCAATTCGCGCGTTCGCTCGCTGTTAGTTTGCTGAGTAATTGTGACCGCGTCGTGTTATATCAGATCTGTTTGCGGAACGATTTTCATGTACGTAATAATTCTGTTTTCACACGCGGATGCCTGCGAGCGACTTTGATGTGCTAATTCCAGATAGTCACTTTATTTTCGATGGTAATATTTAGATGAAGAACTGTTTTATTAAACTATTAAGGAATGTTCTAGTCGTTGTCTTGTATTGAACGTTCTAAATCTTTGACTTAGGTAGAGTGCAGTAGGAACTAGAAGAGAGAAGTAGAAGAAGCACTTCTCGCTAGCCGCTAGCGTCTCTACGTAAAATATTCGTATGATCAGCGCCTCTATCAGTTACATGAGAAAATAACTATTTGCCACACAAATATTTTAGCTATAAGCCAACGATTAGTCAATCAGGGTATCGAAACGCCAATCAAAAAAAACAATTGTCATTTTGTTGGGACAATTTTTTTTAAATCAACGCTAAAGAAAAGCAGGTTCAAGCCTTAGTATACCCTTACCCCCAAATTTATAGATAGTTGTAATGGATTATAGTGGCATTATACAATTTTTTTCAGAGGCAAAAGTGCGTTATAATAGCTTTATAATCCATTATAACTTTCTATAAGTTTGAGGGTTACTGTATAATCCTGTATAATAGATCATTGAAATGTATGGATATTGGTGAGACATAAGAACATAAGTAAATAAATAGAACTCATCCTGTAGGTATACTCACCTGCAATGCTTTCAATCCCTTCAGTATGTTGGTGAACTGCTGGCAGAGCCCGCATTGCACCATGAACTCTTTGCAGTCGTAGGGGACAGCTATTACGTTGGGACACGGCTGGTCCGAGTCGCATCTATGGAATTAAAAATAAAATATATTCAAGATTGGAATCCATTATAACTATACTAATATTATAAAGGGGTACCTAATGTTGAAATAAAACTTATTTCAAAGATTTTATCGGGTTCATTTTATGTTTTCACGTTCCTCCTCCCGTAACCATGGTTGCCGTAGAACAGCCGAAACGTCGGAACGTGACAACATAAAATAAACGCGATAAAATCCTTAAAATAAGTTTTATGTCAATGTCTAGTATTCGTGTTAATATAAGAAATCAATATTACCCATATTGATTTCTTATATTTACATGAATAATGTGTGTTAGTATGTAACTATGGATGTAGTGAGGTATTCTTATCTCAGGATTTACTGATCCGATATTTAAATTTCTTTCACTGATAGGAAACCACATTATCCCTGAGTGCTATAGGCTATCATTCATAGAGCTACCGCGTGCGTAAGATACTATAAACTTTAGAGACAGCAGCTCGGGATGGCTGATGATGTAGGTAATTTTTTCAAATAATTGGTGCAAGTTCTTCAACTGCAATAATGATCTTGAGATCGGGTCTTCTGCGGCCTTCAAGTTTTGTCTATAGTTATAGTGTCCCCTATAATACTACTTTGATACATTTGAATGAGTTTAGATATGAACTTACTTGAACCTCATGTAGTCCTCATTCATCTGTTCATACGACGGCCACGTCTGTTCGCACGGTATACATTTGCAGTCGAACCAGTACTGTTCCTTCAGCTGCTCTTGCCTTTTCTCCTTTAACACCGTCGTGAAGATGGGACCGTAGTTTTCTGACACTTCATCACCTTTCTTTATGTTCTTGACTGCTCGCACCACAATGTTGGGACCGCAGAAATATCTGAAAAAAGTAGATTTAAAATGGATATACAAGGTGAAGGTATGATTGAATGCTTGCAAAACTGCACTTATAAAACTCAGTGTGGCCAGCCTCGGATATAAGTACTGTTATCGGAGTTGCCACGCGGCCAGCTTAGATGGTGTTAGTAGCGTTGTAGATTCAAGTACTAGACGAGCGGTTTCCCATCTTGATGTAAAAGGTAAAGCCCTGCCCTGTCATTGAACATTTGAATTTTTTACCTTACAACAGTAGGATCACATGAGTGATTGAAAAGCGCCAGCGTTGGAAATACAGCTCCTGCCAGAAAAACTGACTTCCCAATATGTTTAATCACATTTTGCCCAACTTTAGGCTTCGGACAGTGCAATTCAAACACTTCATGAGCGTTGAACTGTAGGATCTGCAAATTCTTCAGTAAAAGACCACCGATCAAAGCGACATCTTGTTTATATTTATTATCTACAGCTAAAGTTTTGAGTTCGTCAACTTCAACAGGTTTAGATCTTGGCTGTCCGTCAAAATAGCCACTGATATCTAGTAATTTGACTAAGAACGCTGTCATTTGAGTTCTGTGCAAGAAGTCTTGCTTCGTTCTTTTGTCTTCATGGGATACTAGATGATAGATATTCCTATAGTCCTCAGTTTTGTAGGTACCATTTGGTTTCGTGTCTAAATCTTTACTGATGTTAACGAAATAATCTTTCTTGTTCTGGGTGATCATTCTCAAAGCTATATGGCAGGTGATAGAACATCCGGACTTCCACAGCAGCGGAAGGATGGGACACTCGTAGCCGTGGTAAGTTTTCTGTGCTGTCTCCAAGCATTTGTCGCTGCAGAAAACCACGTTTGGACATTTTGGGCAGGGCAGCGGGATTGGACACCTGAAATAAATATAAAAGAACCTATTAAAATATTGTTTGCTTTAAAGAAATTCACAGGCAACGAGACTTGCATATCATAAAAAATTAAGTAAGAGATTATCAAATCCCACGTTACCTTAAGAAGCAATTTTGACAATGTGTCTTCGAGAATTCCGCCAATAGAACGCCACTGTGCGCTCTCTCGACTAACAAGACCTCTCCAGCTTCTATATTCCTAGTAGCAGTAGCAAATCTCCCTTTTACGTCATCATAATCAATATGTATCGTTTCCGAAGCAGCAGGATACCTTGGATTATGTTTCCCCGGTAGTTTCGGTCTGGGTGGAATCTTGTTCAAAGGCTCAGGGTCTTTGGGACTTCCAGCTAACACAAGGCCTTTGTTTAGGATCTCCAACATCAATTTGGCGTCAGTGCGCATCTTTTGCCTTTTCTCTTTGTCCAGTTTACTTGCTTCATCGAGAGCGGTTATCGTGTCTCTAGAAGAAAAATAATTTATTATACATTTCCATACATGTCTTTTGACATACTTGGTTTTTTCACAATCAAGATAAATGAATGCCAAACCATCTTAACTTACTGAAAAGCAGACACAGCTTCTTGATTTCTCTTCAAAACTAACAGACACCTAGCCTTCCTTTCGTAGACTTTATATCTCAAGTGTCTCGGATACCCAAGGGTCAAGCACCGGCGGATATCAGTCAGGGTGTCCTCGTACTGCTCCAGATGGTTTAAAGCTGCTGACCGGTTCGCCAATACGATGGATAACTCCTCAGCTGCAAGAATTTAAAGACGTAGCCGATTATGAGTAGATTGTGTTATCAGACTTGGGACTCTGGTTTCTTTATCACATTGTCCGAACTGCCAAGGAATGGAACAAGCTACTGGCGTGTTTGTTCCCCGTTGACTACAATCTGGGTGTTTTCAAGTCGAGAGTGAACAGGTACCTTGTAGGCAAGTATGCTCGATCGTAGATCTCATCGTCACTTACCATCAGGTGAGATCGAGATCAAATACTTGCCTATCTATACATCTATACATATAAATAAAATTGGAGTGTCTGTTTGTAATATTAAAATAACCGCTTTTTACTAAGTGCATTTGGATGTATACACGTTACCTATACCGAAACAACATTTTTTACAATTTTTGTCTGTCTGTCTGTCCGTCTGTCTGTCTGTCTGTCTGTTTGTTCCGGCTAATCTCTGAAATGGCTGGACCGATTTTGACGGGACTTTCACTGGCAGATAGCTGATGTAACAAGGAGTAACTTAGGCTACTTTTATTTTAGAAAATAAAATAGGATCTCACGAGAAAAAATTAAAACCAATGTTGCAGCGCAGCGCCTGATTAAGTTTGATAGCAACAACCTGCAATGCGTCCCGCGGGCTCTGAATGGGCGAGCAGACTGTTGTCAACGGTTGTCTTTGTTAAATACCACGCGGACGAAGTCGCGGGCAACAGCTAGTAATGTAATAAAAAAAAAACAGTCTAATACCTAAGTGCCCAGTGATTAGCATTGAGTAGTGAACTGAAAGTTCTTTTATACGAAGGTACAAAATCTTCCTCTAAGAAACAAAGGCATAATAACATTGTTTGTCAATACTAGGTAGAGAAAAAGGAAAAAACATTATAACCTAACCTTGGTGTATATATATTTAAAGTCCGAAACCCGGTTACCGGGAATCGGAATCCTTCAAAGACGATACACCTCTAACAGGAAAACCACTGGTGTTTATATTAAGTAAGTAATTTGTGGTATTGTGGTCTAAGTAGGTATTTCGAGTGGCGTATTTAAAGATTTGGGGTCCTAGGCATATAAGGTTTGCCGCCCCATAAATCAACAAAAGATATAACATTAAAGGCGCCCAAAGCTGAGCGCAAGGAGCGGGGTGCGCCGCCCCTAGCACCCCCGCCCCGGGCGGATAATGTAACATAACAAACACGCCAACTGCATGGCCTCACACTAATCAACCTTGTATGAGACCATGCAGCCCCCTAGTCCACTGTATGGTACCCATACATGTCCATTGTATGGGTGCCATACAATGGACTAGGGGGCGTCCAGTAACACCTAGACCATGGTATATCATGAAAAGAAAATTTCCAAAATTTGCCAAGACGTGAATAGTATACGCCATTAACCTTATCCTTAAAGAACTAAACTGACATTCGTAAGGTACAGGCATAGCCGCAGTGTAAGTAGGTAGTAACCCGTAAAAAAATATGGTATATCAATCGTGATTCGACTGCTATCTATATAATATATCGCCACACGAACACCAACAATACGGTCCCACACTATGCAATGCTTGTATTATGGGTACCCTACAATGGACTGGGGGCAAACCCAGTATTTAATACTTATATAGATATTAATCATCCATGACTTGGATACAAACATTCATGCTCATTACACAAAGTTTGTCCCTACCAAGATTCGAACCCGGAACCCTCGGCGCAGAAGGTACGGTCACTGCAAACTGAGCTAATCTGGCCGTCAATCTTTCTATAGTACAGATTTATTTACGTCATCATTAATCCGTGTGTTTACAATTCGCACCCTGTACTTACTTTCCTTCTCTGGCATATGCAACATGCTTTGGCTGTACAACTGCATCGCCCCCGCCCACTGCCCCTTCTGCACCGCCTTGTTGCCCTCATCCTTCAACCGCTTCGCCTTTTCAAGGCACTTTTGAACAGGGAACTCGCCGCCCGCCTGGCATTTCAGCAAATCGACGGACACATCATAACTTTTCACGCCCGGAAGACTGCACAAATACGCGACGCGTTTGTCGTTGGACTCTAAATTCGCGAAGTTATTCCGAGTCACGTCGTCCAGAGAACTGTTTATAGTGTCGTGGAAGGTTTTAAAGAATATCTCATTTGGTTGGGACATTTTTTGCTATATGAAAATGCACATGTATTGTTAGGTTAGGCGCTGAGAGCCGGCGCGCGGCGGACTGTTCCGTATTTCTATTTTTATATTTGGGACGTCGGCCCGCAATTCACTTCACACAGATTCTATAATTGTATAGTATGTTCTTGATGCATTTGTTACTACAGGTACATACATTGATAAATTATTTTCTATACTTTTACAAATTAAAATCTAAGTACCCAATATCCTCCTTTATTTGTATGGTATGGGTCTGGAAGCGCTCCATGTTGCAATATTAAATGAAAAACAAAACAACGTCGTATAACGTAGGCAATCCTATGAATTATCTTGCCCAGTTGTCTTTTGTTTCCCGCTTTGCAATGGTGGGAACTGGATAATTGTCTTCCATCAACTCCCCATAATTTTTCCATTAATTTTGTTGCGGGCTCTAAGACAATTAGCCTTCCCCGGTATTCGTCGAGTGTCAATCCATGACGTCGTTGGTCACCGATGTAGGTCCTGGTCTACAGGAGTAACTGTGGCATCCCAAGTCCAAATAAAAAAAGGAGGCAGGCTGGATTATGTCGCACCGAGTCACTCTCTCCCTAGCGTAATTAATACGAGGAAAAGAGATAACATTGATTTATCTCACATTTTGTCTTGTCATAGCCGACTGTGCTACTAGTGCAGGTGTAACTAAAATAGTCTAAATAACACAAAAACAAAACACTATTACCTACTCAGCTATTTCACGGTATTCTCACTCAGATGACTTTGATGGTGACTTCTGAGTATCCTACTGTTTCAAGGAATACACGAGAAATTAGATTAAAGCTCATTACGTGTTCGTTCTACTGAAGTAGACGAAGAAAATAAGCTCTTGTTTAAATTAGTTATTAATTTTCCTTAACACAAGTAACGTACCTTGAGTGTCTATATTTATTCCTTTTCATAGATCTATTACAATGTTATGTATCTGTATGTACGTGGTAATTAATAAGTTACCTGCGATTCGTTTTATTTCAAAATATTAATCCTCTGTTATTTAAACAAATAACTTCAATATCCGACGTATTTCACATTGAAATTACAAAAATAAACAAGTATTTCTGATTGTTATCAAACACATTATTGTTTACATTTTACAAAAGGAAACAATTCGCAAGACAGATAGGGATCTTTTAATAAAAATAAAAGTTCTCCTTGTCGTACGAATAATAACCTTATAAGCTGTGCATTGTGTGTAAACGAACATTACAATAATATGTATTTAATGGCCGCTAAAGGAATCCAGTCAGCTTGAATATTTCCGTGATTCTCGGAAGATCATGTTAAGATAACTAATCATGGGTCGGCTCAGAGAAAAATGAGCCGGTAAGTTTTCCACTGACGTCAGCATAATAGGCAGGTAGGTTAAGCTGTCTGATGTTTTTTTTTTATAATAGTAAACAACTTTATAAACATTAATATGGCATTAGGAAATCACATTAGGTATAATTATAATACCTTCTTGTAATAGTGTAGGTAAATGATATCTCATCAATCGGCGTCTGAGCTTATAAATCATTTATTTCTGACCGCACTATGCAGCTTTACTGAGTTTAAAATGCAATGATCTACGCATCAGAATTTTCCAAGAGTCGTGACTGCGATTCGCTAAAACCTTGCGCACACCAAGTGCAAGAAGGAGCAAACGCAATACGCACCCTTTATTTTAGAATTGTTATCCGATATCTAATAATAATAACGATATTTATTTTCCATAAGCATAATTGCAAATTATTTGTGTTACGGTCCCAAACTAAGCGTAAGCTTGTATCTTGGGAACCTGGTTATGACATAATATAAGAGTCTATCTGGCAACTTGGATCTAAGATGACACAGTAGTATTAGATTCAAGTTGCCAGATATCGGAGCCAGATGCCTTCGGGTAACAAAGACGGAGAATGATGTAAAGATAAGACGCACTGGCAGCTGTCAGATTTTTCTTATAGCTCTGTCCTGTCCCTATGTTGGCTTGACGATTCCAGCCGAAGCAGGTCAATTAAGTACTGGCCAGTAATAGAGTGAGAGTAAGAGGAGCGAGGCAATACCATATTTTTTTTTATCCTCAAGTAACAAACTTGTATACTATCAGCCAGGAACATTTTATGCCGTCCTCGTTGGTTCTTCTTCATTCGCTTAGTGTGTACAAGGCACTATATAACTAAACTCATTAATGTGCAAATGACTTAATACAACTAGAATTGCTTCAGTAATTACATTTAATTAGTATCTAATTATTTAAGCCAAGAAAACAATTGTAATTTGTCGCTAATTATTCGCGTTTTGTAAACAATTTATAGTTTAATATTCGCAATTGCAGGAAGATTGATGACATATAATTGGATATATAGGTGGGATTCAACTTACAATAAAAAATAGTCGGACCAGTAAGATTTGGAATTATGGCCTAGTGGCCAATTCCAAATCTTACTGGTAATTAGTATTAAGAGCAGGATATGTAGTCAAAACTTCGTTACCAGATCTAAAGTCCGAATCATCCCCGAGGGGACCAAGCTGCTATATAGCCAATATGTTTTTTTTTATTATTTGACGTTATAGCAAACGTTATAGGCAAGTATTTGATCTCGATCTCACCTGATGGTAAGTAAGTAAGTTTACGGAACTTGTTAGTGCTATTAATCCGCTATTACAATATACCTACCTAATAATAACATTGTAATGTGCTTGAGCCCTAAGTAAGCGAGGATGCGCGTACGCAACCCGCATGCGAATTACGGTGTCAAAGCCACGGGTCGCATACTTCCTGCTTCCACATGATTGGCCGTAACCTAGAAATATGACAGTTGAGCTCACGCTGTTTGTATATTGTATTCAGAATAAAGCTTCTTCTTTTATTTTAAAACTAGCTGTCCCGGCGAACTCCATACCGCCTGCGAATCAAAACAATATATAAATATAGATATATATATATATATATCATAGAAGCTATATATTTATACCTATATATTTATAACTAATAAGATATATAATAAAATGGTAAGCGGACACTACGAGTATGTTCCAGAACTGCTCTTACTTTTATTGCCGAGTTGCGAATGCGATTGGCCGCACATGATCTTTTCAGAATTATTTCAAAAGATACTGGACATCTCCAGGTGCATTAAACACTATTTTAAGTAAATTATTTGAAGAATTGAATACTTTAAGACGTACGATTATCTAATCGTCCATCTCGTGTGACATGGTAAAGCAAAGTTATCATACATTAATCGCAATTTAAACAATCGCAAGACTCGTGCTAGCGATGTTAAAATATTCATTAAGGCGCTTTTTCATTATTCCAGTTCTTGCATGCAGGTCTATCTATCTATCTATCAGCCGAAAGACGTCTACTTCTGAACACAGGCCTCCCCCAATGAGCTCCACACATCACGGTCCTCCGCCACTCGCATCCACCGGCTTTCTGCTACGCGTGTGATACAATCGGTCCACCTTGTGGGGGCCATCCTAAACTACGTCTTCCGGTTCGTGGTCGCCATTTCTGCCCCAATGATTGCCCCATGCCCCAATGATTTCTGCCTTTCTGCCCCAATGGCCATCGGTTCTGCGAGCTATGTGCCCCGCCCACTGCCACTTCAACTTTGAAATTCTTTGAGCTATGTCGGTTACTTTAGTTCGTCTACGGATCTCCTCTTGCTGAATGTATCGCGTAGCGATACGCCGAGCATAGCTCTCTTCATTGCGCGACCTTGAGCCTTGAGCCTTACCTTGAGCATGTAGGTATGAACCTTGAATTTCGATATGGGAAAAGACGATTAATTTGGTCATGTAAGGTTTTCCTTTGGCGCCCCCTTCGACCCTTCTACCTAACTTCGCTCCGTATATTTATTTCCTCTATCTTCTCCACACAATCCACAATCATCCTTCGGCTTTAACATCTTCTGTCTCTTACGACTGTAATTATAAGAAGCGCATTTCAAGGTGCGTTCATACGAATATCCGCAGCCTACTTTTCGGGCCCAGTAGAATTCACTGACATAGAGTCGAGAAAACAATCAAAATTAAATCGTAACATCATCCTTCGTTTCGTTATTATATTATTTCGCCATGCCGTAATAACTTAATTTACAACTTTTTTCAATCCAATTTTTATTAACTTTCGTATCGTTTTCCTCGTAATGTTTACAGTCTTAATAATAGCGAACACGAGTTATCATGGGATAATGACTAATAAGTATTATCTGCTGAAGGCGCTAAAAGTGCCTTAATTAGGTCACATTCCTAGCAGTTATTTGGCATGAATGTCCTTGCAAAACACCTCTAGGTCGTGACCTCAGCAAGAATATCGATATTCTACCCATACACTTGCTTTCAATTGTCTTCTTATTCTTTCCTTTTGACCACACTTATAATCTTGACGCATATTTTGTGTGTCTTGACTTCTAGCTTCGTGTATTTTTTATAGATTAGAGAGAGACAAGTGTTGTGAATTACATCTAGTCTGCTATATAAGACTTCAGATTCTGCATCGCTTATTTTTTTAAGACCAGTATTTTTTTAATAAAATTAAATGCAGGCGTAGTCGCGAGCTATAGCTAAGTAATTAAACACATTTTTCCTTGTCATATATGATGTGACACGTCCTTAATAGGAGTGCTGTGATGTATTTTATATGTGTCGGGCACTTAGCATTAAGATTTTTGACTGTAAGTATATCTACTTACCTGTATTTTAAAAACTTTCCTCATCATTATCTGCGGTCGGCACAATGTCTTTACCTTCAATTCATTACGGTGTTCTGTCCTACCCGCATTCACTCCAATCTCTTCACAATCGCGCACCAAAGACCTTAAGAGGATGCTTCGGGAATTTGGTTGATTTTCTATTCCAGATATTTCTTTGAGTTTATGGAGTATTAACCCAATTTTTGGATTTATATTATTTAACAACATAATCGATTATCGCTCAAAAAAAGCTAGGCTCTAATTATTTATGATTTCCTTGCCACCGCCATTTTTTTTTATTAGATCGCGGAATTATTTTTAAAACACATATTTAATATTCGTGATATACAAATATTCGTGCTCATAACACAAAGTTCGTCCCTACCAGGATCCAATCCCGGGACCCTCGGCACAGAAAGCATGGACACTACCCACTTCGCTAATCAATTGTTTGGTGCTCAAGCAAATCAGAGTAGACTGAAGCCGAACGCAATACAAATTGAGATAAGAAGAGGCTGGGAATAAAAAGATTTAATACTAGACATACTGCCATAATTTACGATAATCATTCTTGCCAGAGATTCTTGTCTTGCTAATCACGATGACTTTCGTTAAGTAACATGGAACTTTCCGTAATTGAAAAAGTTAAACATTATGAACTGTTTCGTAGGTCAACATGGATATATTACCGTGTTATAACAACGAAATGAGATAATTTTGAATGTTTCATCTTTTCGTCTGGCGTTTGGTGTACTTGTTGTATTTGTATTCGTATCAGATTTAAGATAATTCAATGACGTTATGTGATTTTCATACCTATGATTGACAGAAGCCTAATCTTTGAAACTTTAAATGTACCCTAAAATTATTTAGTGTATTGCATTTGCTGCATAGTATAAAATTATCATTTATATTACTCAGTTGCGGTTCGATTATGAATCGATAGTGTTAGCAGACTTGGGGCCCTGAATTGTAGGACAACTCTCTACTACAAAAACTGTACAGAACTGTACGAAAATATTAGGTACAATTACCGCCAGCAGCTACTTATATTTCATACTGAAAACCTCAATAGGAACGCGACCTCAACTGAGAAGAATATAAAGTTCCTTGCGATATTTTTTTTCAAATTTTCATGTTAGATTTATTATATGTATACATTTGTTCCACATTAACCAATTACCGTCGGTCCGTGCAAATTCCTCACCCGACCTTGGTTCAAGATGTTTGCGAACCAAACACTTTATCAAAACAATACCGTCGACGCTAGCGTTATCACTGTGTAGTGTGTACATATTACGTCGGCATTCTTATCTTTACCAGTTAGTTATCACTTTCACCCCCGAGGTATGTGATTTTAATGGTGATAAAGCTTGATTATGATAAGATTTCGCTTTAAATTAAATTGGGATCTTGGAGATGTTGATACAGGTCTTACCTTTTGAACGCTGGAGACGTCTACGGTCGACTTGTCAAATTGTGACAAGCACGCCACAGTCAGAACTGGGTGACAAGTTGCAATTCGTATAGCTTGAGTACACGTAACGAGGAAAATGACCAGACAGTGCTGTCGGCCGAGTAGCTAAACAAGGTTTACACGTAGGTACCGAGATCACTGTCTAACCATTTTACTTGTTACGTGTAATAAAGACATTAGTTCTCGAAGCGTCACAGACTCGCAGACACGAATCGAATAGTAAAACCTCGCGCGGTCAATATGCTAAATAACTACAATAAATAAAGTATATACCTGTACATATATAGCTAAATAGTGGCAGCTTGCGTTAAGTGCTCTTAGCGTAAGCCGCTCGGCTCACTGAACCAGATGGCTGTGGCTTCGATTCCCGCCTGGGAAAATTTCAAATGTTATCGCAGTTTATCCTTGTCTGGGTGTTACAGAGTCATTCCCAGTCCATCGTTCGGTTGGTATCCATAATACAATGGTTGCTTAGTTTGATACCATACACTTGGTGTTTTGGTAGTGGCGTGGTGGTGGATGTCTAGGGAGTTTTACAACCTAGGCTGCGACCTCCTACTTAAAATTGAGTTTTTAATATAGGCCGAAGAGACGATACAATTGTCTTGTCAGAAGTGCACTAGTGCTAAATAATATGATCTTAAAACGTTATTTAAATAGGAGCTTACATTACTAAAAGTAATTCTATTGTGACCAACAAATAACTAAGCAAACGACGTATACGGTACGAAGACGCCAGCAATTTGCAAGACAACATTTCCGCTGTGCAGATTGCATTATAATTGCCCCTGCCTGCGCCCGCGCACTGCTCGGGAAACTCCTAGAATGGTGCGATCGTGCTATTCTATTATAGCATTTATAATTTAAGTCGAATGCTGTTTCCATTTTCAATAGCCCGACGGTTAAATGGACGTTTTGTAATAATGTTATTTATTAGGCGCATTTTCATACGGTACTCTATTGCAATATACGGTACCATACTAGTTAGGTTGCAGTGGGAAGGGGGAAGTTGCTCCGTGTCAAAAAACATTTAATAATAATAATGTCGCCAGACGAACACACCAACTATACGGTCCCACACTAAGCAACGCTTGTATTATGGGTACCGTACAACGGACTGAAGGCGAACTCAGTATCAAATACTTATATAGATATTAAACATCCATGACTCGGATACAAACATTCATGCTCATCACACAAGGCTTGTCCCTACCAGGATTCGAACCCGGGACCCTCGGCGCAGAAAGCACGGTTACTACCAACTGCGCTAATCAGGTCGTCAAACGATTTTTGACGCTAGATATATATCAGTGATAAACCTAGGCTATACTTGGCGGAAATCCATTGTTGAACAAATGGGGGAAGATATATGTTTATGTAGTCTGATGCTGCTTTATTTTCCATATAATCTGAAAATAATGATTATCGTATATATGATAATGGACACTGGCACGGAATTACGCAGATTGTCGTGATTCGAGTCAACCAGTAGCATAATAATGGCATAAAATTGTTATACAATGAGCCTCGCATGCGACTCATTGCAATGACTTGTCTTACTCATGCTACGTTTACGATCGTTTTGCATATTATAACGTGTCATTATAAATACTGTGTGATAAATAAGTTTGTAAATAAATGGATATTTGTGACGTGTAGTCCTAATTTAGTATTTGTTGGGTGAAGATATTAATACTTGCTGGATTGGTTAATTCGGGAAAATATATATGTCCTTCGGAATCAAAGCACCCGAAACGTCGAAAACGTAAAAAGATAAAATAAACGTTATAAAATCCGAAAAGTTAGTTTTATTTTATACTATACAAATGTTGAACCTAATTTAAAATTAACTCTATATTTCCATTATTAGTTTTAAAAATTAACTTCAGTCAGCTACAGATATAGCATAGTTAGAAAATAGGTCTGAGATAATTATTTAAAAATAAACATATGTATCGCCGCCCAAATTGGTATGGGAGGCGTGTGACGTCACTTGGCAATGGGTCTTGGGACATTGACACCACCACAAAACAACCAAACAATGACTAAGAGAATATACTGCGTACGACTGAATGGTGTAAAAGTACCGGTACCGATAAACGGCCATACGAAAATTATCTATTTGGTGGCAATAATGGTGCAACCACATTCTACAAAACATCACTATAGTTATCCCTGAAAAAGTAGTTAAGGGTACTCGAAATAGGTTTAATAACATCCTCTTTACATAAGAAGGAACGGAAGAACAAACCAGGGAACATCGAAGAACTGGTGGTAGCCCATCGTAGCAACCATGACTATCCTCCAAGCGATCTTCTCAGAAGTGACAATATCTACTAATAAAATATGCTGTAGTTCAAACACGAACCTGTACGAGTTTTGAACGTATTGAAGTACCAATCGAGTGATCGAATGGCTCCAGTCATTCATCAGTACCTATGGCGACCACGAACCGGAAGACGTAGTGTAGGACGGCCCCCCACAAGGTGGAGCGATGATATCACACGCGTAGCAGGAAGCCGGTGGATGCGAGTGGCGGAGGACAGTGATGTGTGGCAATCATTGGGGGAGGCCTATGTCCAGCTGTGGACGTCTTTCGGTTGATAGATTTATCAGTACCTCAAGAACAAGATTATTAGTAATTTAGCCGCATACTTTATAGTCTACATATTTAGTCATTTTGTATGAAGTACCGAAAGTTTTTAATACTATCCGCTAGAGGCGCTGTTAAATTCTTCATACAATGTCTAAATGCGTAGGCTATGAAGTAGACGGTAAGCTTAGCAATAACCTCGCACTGGACGTGCAGACCGTTGGTCGTTTCGGTTAGGGATGCGGCTGTGTAGGGTATGGCGAGATTCGAAGGTCCACAATGACAAGCCAGTAGTCGTTTTATTGTACAATCATTATTTGAATAATGCCCTTTGCAAATAACATGTCGGTGGGCGGATAATGTGGTGTCGGGGGATATGAACACATCTCGCAATTAACACCCACATTACTTTGTCCAAACAATTGAATAACATCACTTATGGTGCACCCGTACACCCACCAATACTTTTAGTGGATGTAAACTCTCTTATATAGCTCATATATAAGGTGTAACAATAAAAGTGTAAAATATTTTAAACAGGGCTAACAGTAGGTTATAAAGGTAAGATTCCCAAAGAAATAAATAACATTATTTGATAACTAATTTTAAGATCACATACCGCATGGATCAGCTACATTCAACCTGCGGCCCGATGGGCTTTTGTGGTTGGCCCATCTGGTGTTACTTTAGTTTAAACCATTTTGAATTTCGCGCCTATAAGACAAATTTAGAGCGCGCTGAGTAAATAGGTTTTACATAACACTACCGCGCCGCGATGAATCCGTTCATAGTTGTTTAATTAAATTCGTAGCAATAGCCAAATTTTTTGTTTTTTTGCGGCCCGTGACATCCCGTCCTACACGTGTTTGTGGCCCCTATGAAAAAAAGGTTGAGTACCACTGGCATAGATACACATTAATTAGTGTCCACACAACCGGATTGACATGCATATCGATAAGAGTAACAATGAGCTATTACTTAATTAATTTCGATAGCAATGGCAGGCCGTCGACCGTGGCCTAACCATTGTGTTTGATAACATTCCTGGCGAGCATCGGCCTGGTAAACGGCTCCTCAAGTAACTATATTTTTAAAGAAAAAAAAAACAATGGCATGGCATGGCATTCATCTGTTTCAAAACAAATGAAATACTTGATAAAATATTAAGTACAGTCCGATAAATGAGAACTGACTAACACCACTTGGATGCTCTTGAGTGTTTTCTACGTGCGAACTGTACCGTAAGATTATGACCCTCTAACCCTCGAAGCTTTGAATATTATATACTACAAACGATTGTTGGTACTACAAAAATGTTCCAAGTTCCAACAACCATTACAAATAGGATAATCAATAGGAATAAGGTTTATCGTATACCAACACATTAAATGTCTCTAAAATAAATCTGTAGCGTAAATATTTTTTCGTTGTCCTATACAATATCTAATCTTGTGAAGTCCTAACATTTGACTGAATGTTGTTATATGTACAAACATGATCATCAAACGTTCCGAAGCGATCAATTAGCTAATGTCGGTATTACAAAGAACGAATTTGATTTGAAGTCTCTATCGAATACTCATTAATGAGTAGTGTGGTGTTTACACATGACGTGCTTTTACCGTAAAGAGGTCTTATTTAAATTGTGCATTTATACATTGTGAGGACCGTTTCCACTTTATGAGGACCTATTTACACTGTGGATATCTTTTCACTGTAGTCTAGTGTAGGTGTTGACATGGAAAATGGTCGGTACAGGCGGCACCAGTTAACGACTCCCCATCCAGTTGGTGAGTATTCTTCTAACACTTGCTATTCAATACGCTAATGCACATAGTATGCCGTTATTTTTAATTTTCAAATAATTTGATTTGTTTCTTTGGAACGACTTTTATAACCTACTAATGGGCTTGACCTTAAAAATTATGAAAAATAAAGAAGTCAATATGCAAAAAACAAAAATGTATACGAAATAGCGATACGAGAATGCCTGACACGTGGTTGCCGGACGTGCTTGTTAAGAAAGGAAGATGAAAAGCTAAATATATATTTGTCAACGGAAAATGGAAAGGAGTAAAAGCTTCAGACAGATTAAGCAACATAAAGTTAAGAAAAAAAAATGTCGGGAATGTAAAGAAAAAATATCATTAAATTGGGGCTGGGCGGGACATATCTGTAAATTGACCAAAATTATAACTGAGTGAATTCCATTGGAGGGGAAAGATACGAGGAAGACAAAGAAAGAGATGGGGGGATTTCTTCAACCAAAGATGTGGACCCGATTGGATGCAGAAGGCGCGAAAAAGGAATATTTGAAAGGATTCAGAGGACGCCTGTGCCGACGAGGCGACTGCTATTTAGTTTAATTCAAATTTAAAGAGAGAAATATGATAAATATATAAAATAAGTTAGTTTGAAAGAGTAGAAGAAATAATGGTTTTTTTATTTTTATTTAATGGACTTGTGCCTTGTGACTTGGACCTTGACTGTGTGAAAAGATTCTACACTATTCTTACACTTTCTATGTTATGCTGATACACACCCAATCTCGTTTGCTTTTTGCTATGATTATCATTCATTGCCAGCCTTCATTCATTTGTATTCATTTTTCTTGCAAGATCTATTTGTGACTTCGAATCGGATAATGTGTTATAATTGGTAACGATTTAACAATCACATTATAATTAATAATAATCGTACAAAGATAAGCTTTTCAAATCGTCGAGATATCGGGAGATTCTAATCTTGGCGGATGTACGTAACAGATAATGAGAACTATTCTTGGACGTTTATATACCTAGCTACCTTAGTATATACCAAACCAAACATTTTAATTATGCATCTATGGTGTTAAATTTTCGTCGCACTGCTCTTCGACTCCCAATCGTCATAGAGTGATGACATGTACCCTATCTTTTGAGTCTAATAATAGGCTATCCAATAGTGAAGTCCCCATTGGATTTTGTCCAGTAATTTTTTCGTGATGCTGGAACAAATAAACTAAATTAATTGGGAGGAGTTGCCTTAACTATGTCTATTTTAATTTTAATTATTATAATAAAAAAATCAAGGACTTCAATGTTACACAATCAATCAAATATTATTCTGATCCTTAATTACCATAATTATCTTATTAACATGAAATTTTATTTTTGCGTGACTTGACAATGTATGAAATGAACTTTCAAACGACGTTCTGAGGGAAGTATTCGGCTTGATTCGGTAAACCCCCGCCATCGTTCAAAGCACACGCATATAGTACACATTTTAATTGGTAGGATAATAATGAAGACGATACCTAGGACTTTTCAAAAGTATTTATAACACATTTTAAAGTATACATCACGGATTAATTATACGGCTTTGAAAACATGTTTTAATCCGTGTCTATAAGAGCTATATTGCAGTATATGTTATAATATAGCGATATACATCATCATTGTTACGTATTACACTGATAATGGTGTTTTAATTTCTAATCTTTTCACTTAATTAAGATTAACCTAATCTGCCTTATCATCACATACTTACTTACCTACTATTAAATACAAATGTCGTTCTACGATACGATCGACATTCCATTGATAAAAAATAAATAGTACTTTGCCAACAGAGCTATAGGTATACTGGTGGCACAGGAAGTTTCTAATGTTATCTTTGAGTGGCGTCAAGATAAAATAGAGAAAATTCATGTTTATAAGAGTATCATAATGATAAACAGACTTTTTTTGTGTAGCAATCGGCTACAAAATATAACCATATCCCACTAATATTAACCATTGTTTATAAGAGAAACACATTTTTTGGAAAAATAAAACCATGTTGACAAAGTTTCACTGTTCAACTCTCCGCAAAAAAAGCAATCGAATTGAGAATCTTCTCTTTTTTTTGAAGCCAGTTAAAAAGACGTCTCAGGCATACATAAACATTTAGTTGTTTAAAAATTTTGCAAGTGCTTAGATGTTTATTATGTAGAGACGTGTATTAAAGATAACATATTTCTCTCAAAATTCATGTGGGCAGTATTATAAAGACTTCTATATAAAGAAAAGCCTTCTCCTCATATGTCCGATGTTATAATTTAGTCAATCATCGAAGGTCCTTTAGGAGGATATTATTGCGTAATCTTTCAGGTACTGAGAGCTCTCCGCATTGCTTGTGGCTGGCGCGTTATATTTGTAAACTTTTTTGTTTTAATCTTTCTCGTTTAATTGCAACCTGTCTTATGTACGAATAATAGACTTCTGATAAATATTGATGTTGTGAATGTTAATACAAAATCGTCTTTATATTAATGAAAATACAATATAAAATTGTGTTATCCGTGCAGCAAACCGCTGCTGTTATGTTTAATACCGCGCATATTGCGTCATAGCGCCGTAAAAAATGCACACGGTAATAGCATTTGAAAATAAATTAAAAAAGAACATGCAATTTGTAGTCTGCTTTAGCTACTAAAAAAAGGTATGTACATTCAATGGAATGTGCTATAACAAGATAGTATTAACCGTTTTAAACCTTTGTTTGTTTGGTGATCGTTTCAGCTTTGTGACTTTTTCAATTTTGTATGTTCCTTTGCCCAATTAATGCCACTGTTAGGTCTTGAACCAGGCCCATAAGGCCTGTTATGGCATGACAAAATGTGGAATATATCGATTTTTGTCTCATTCTCTCGTATTTATTATGAAAGCGAGCGAGCGAATTGGTGTGAATTTATCCGTCAAGCAAGTCAATATCCCGCATGCTAGCCCTGCAGGTTTCGTACAAGACAACCTGTCAATGGTGACAATTGCGATGCCATTCCCTTGACAATTGTCATAGAAATTGATTATTGGTTCAAGGCCCGGTCGCAGGAAGTCTTAAACTTAGTATCCACTTGAGAGATGGTCTCGCTCCTTTAATGTATAAAAAAACCTCTAAGTTTTAGGTTCTTTGTTAGCGGTCAGACCTTCAAGCTTTTTTATATTTATGGAAAGGTGCAATTTTGTCTGAATAGCTGAATAATGAATCATTACCAACGTGCACCCAAATGTATTCGCATTCATAGGTATCTGAATGTACCTGAGCCTTCAGTCCGGTTTTTTCGTAAGCGAGACGTGTACTGCATAGTCTGCGAATTTTTACCCGACTACGCGTCACGAAGGAGGGTAATGTGTTTATCAGCCTACGTATGTGTGAAACCATCATTGGGGAGATTTGAGCCGGTCTATATTTTTAATGGATTGCAACCATGTCGCAATTGTTAGAGTCGCTATGTTCCGCATTAGAATTTATTATTCGTTTCATGTGTGTATCGATCATGAAAGTAATACAATTAAATTGTGTACAGTATCTAGAATATCTAGACATTCTAGATATTATAGATACGTAGACTTTAAAGTATATACAGTAAAAATATAGTTTTGCTTAATCAATCCATTTACGAAACTATAGAGCTGCTTGTATTATGGGTACCGAAATGGTATATAAAACTTAACATCCATAACTCGGCTACGACCATTCGTGCTCCTCACACTAAGTTTGTCTCTACCAGAACCGAACTCGGTGCAGAAAGCGGAATCACTACCAACTGCGCTAATCAGATCGTCGATATAGGAACAAAGTACAGTCTCATTCTATTAAACCCTACCGCCCCGCAGAACCTATTCTTGACAGTGACCTAACCGTCACCCTGATTCGTCTCCGCGACAATGTTTATTCTCATACCACTTATCACAAACCCTGTACCAAAGTCGATCCAGACAGTTTCACTCACAGTCCGTTCCTCGCGCAGTACGCACGCGCCATTGTAAAAACACATAGCAATTTCAGTGCGACCAATAAATCGATTTGATTCGGCGCGTGCGAGTGCCGTAGCATCGTAGTAGCTACAAACGACAGACCGTGTGCGCGACTTCGATATCCGACCGTTCATTATTGTGACGACTACGAAACTACTTTTTTTAAAGAACAATGGCCACTAAGAATATGCACAGTGAGTATTTTTTTTTAATTATATAGCGGGAAAAACAAAAAAAAGTTAAGATTTTTTTGTAGTATTGGTAGATTATAAAAAATTAAGAGCAGTAAAACTAATAAATAGTGATAATTTATTTAGAATCCTCATTCTTGTAAACATATTTATTTTTTGTGTATAATAAATAATGTAATATTTTGCATACTTTAAGTTATCTGTAGAAACATAATAAAATTGGATTGCTACCTGTCGTATAAAGTAATACAAGCGAAAATGTGAAGTTACGGAACCCTAGAAACGGTCATATGACGATAGAGATTATTGGAATTCCATAATTTCTTTACTAAACCTTTTAAGGGTCTTGACTGAGGTTAGTAACTGAACAAATTTTTGCAAAAAATAAGAGAATTAATAGACAATATTTTTATAGAGGTAAAAACATGGGAAGATCACGATTTTAAAAAAAAAAATCTGTTTTTGAAGCAAAGGTAATTTTTCACATTTAAAAAATACTGATCGAAGGAAATGTTATAAGATTGAAATATCGGGAGATTATTCGTACAATATTACTACAAAATTCTAAATTCAACAAAAAAAAAACAAATTCGTGGAAAGCGAATGCGTTTTTTTTTTAATTATTTGCATAAAAGAAACATAACAGGTTCAATATGTTTATCAAGTACCTAATAAAACGAACCACGTGTATTCGCTAAAACCGGTATATGATACAACGAACACGATGCACCGGTTCTAAATCGATCAATTGTTAATTAACAGGTGGAGCATTTCCCAACATAATATGAATATTCAGTCCAATTATTATGTAATGTTGGGAAAAGCGATTGCTATAAGCATTTTTAAGTCTTAAAATTGCTAGTAAACGTATCGTATAGTAGTTTGTATAGTTTACTCTTATGTAGTATTATGTTTTACTTAATACGTCAAGTGCGAGATTATTCGTAAGCTAGCCGTATACTTTATAGTCTACCGTATTTATACATTAAGTATGGAGAATTGAAAGTTTTAAATACCGTCCGCTAGAAGCGCTGATCAATTCTCCATACAAAATGTCTCAATACGGTAATCTAATAATATATACGGTAATAATCTCGCACTTGACGTACACCTTAAAAGTTCAAGGGGTCGGTGTATGTAGATAGAGTTCAAAATCCGGATACAGGATCACGTTCACGCGGGCGCCAATTTCGTTAAGCGAGCTTCAGAAAATTCGTTCTAAACAAAAAAAAAAAATTAAAATACACTTGCATAACATTTGAATAATACTCTATATGGTAATCAAAAATTAAAAGATGTTAAAAAAAATTGTCTAAAAATGAGATTCAGTCATGAGTAGGGTGGCGGGGAGGGACACAATCGCACACATCCCGCACGTGCAAGTACTTAAATGTCTTTTTTTCAGTTGTTATAGTTGGTAGAGTTATAGAGTTTGGGTGTCGGGGGTAATCTCCGGATATAGTGATCCGATCCCTGAAAAATCTTTACGCAGAGCCGCGGTCAGAGACTAGTAGGTAGGTATTTTATAAAGACATTGATTTGAACAAACATTACTTATATTTTATGCCATGTCAACTTCACTCACATTAATAAAGGTCAACATTTGATAAAGCAAAATGTGATGTTGTAAGCATTGAGTTGTTTGTTTATTTACTCCAAAACGTGTTTATTTTCGTATACTCAAATAAGTGTATAAATAACTCGAATATAAACGGAATATAAATCTGCGCACTCGCATTCTCGTGCGCATTTCGGAGCACCATCAACATTGCTACGTATATTTGCTGTGTTGAATAAACAGCTTCTTCCCATCTTCATCCTCTACACTCAACACTGACAGACTGACAGACAGACAACGCCCAGCCTAAGCCAGTGGATGGACATAGATATTTGAAATGTATACTTGAGTATCGTAGAGGTGCACTTAAGAGAGATTTTTGGAATTTGGGGTTAAAGATTTTTTTCATTAAGTTTGATCGGGCATATGACTAGTCCCTTATAAATCACTTCAGGGTATTCCGAGATTTAATTCGGCTAAGAAAACAATATTTTTTATGCCTGTATTATCGTACTTGTTTGAGGCATCCAGCTCATCCCCACAACACAGCCGAGATATTAATTAAGACGATACAACGATGGAATAAATCCTAATTTTGGGCGTGGTTTGAGGCCGCGCTCGCGCCCGCGCAGAGCGATATTTAGCGATACATACGTTTTACATTCTCAAAATATTGTTTCTTTACTTATTTTTTTATTGTATATTATTAAATGTTTCACCAGTCCGAATCCGAATTATCTGAAGTCTAATCGTTATCTTAATGATATACACTCTATCATAAACACTTGTAGTAAGAAAAAAAAAGTTATCTATCAAACGGAGTATAAGTTGGCATCCCTGTTCCACGTTATATAACATGCTACCATGTAACCTCGCACATACAAACAAGTGGACATGTTTGTAAATGACTTTCATCTCGATAAGAGAATGGGTTTAAACAATTAGCGTTTGATGTGCGCCGCGCCGCCCGCTGCGGCTCGCTACATGTGGCTGAGTGATGACTGTAGCTAATTGCTGTTATCCTATAATATGAACTAGTAATAGACAGTTTAGTTTTGTGGCCATGGAATCAATACAGAAGTCATAAAGGACCATGACTGCAAACATCCTTGCAGATCCATTAATTACATGTTTTTGTCATGCCCACTCATTCACACACTGTCACGTTACGTACATAACGGACTCATTCTTTTGAAAATAATATAATTTTAAGGCATCCTTTATTATGTTGCAATGTATATTTATTCGTATGTTTCAAGGAACTAGTCGCTATTGCTAGCTAGCTCCGTATCCTCACTTCATTTTTTTTTGGGCTGAATTGGTTTTTGAATTTAGAAAGTAGGTTTACGGATTGTATCGCGTCTATTTTATATTTTTACGTTCCCGACGTTTCGGCTGCTTTACAGCAACCATGGTCGCGGGAGGACTGAGGTGTTATAGACGTCCTAGTGTCATAGTTCAAACGTCGGGAACGTAAATTAACGCGATAAAGTTCGTAAAATTAGTTTTATTTCAATGTGTAGTATTCGCGTAAATATAAGAAGGTATAGTTATATTTAAAAAAAATATGACATCACCATCATAGGCAAACTTAAGATGATGGGTGTAACCTGCTTTGTCAAGCCTCAGGGATCCTGTAAAATTGAAACAGGAGCAGTACTCAAAGTAGTGAAGACTTTTTGAATTACAATAAAATAGTATATACATAGATATACATTATTTCGGTCGCAGTATTTGTAAACATAGCATATTTATACAAGCATAACGATTACCGCTATTCTTAAAATCGTCTTAATTACAAAGTGAAATCCGGCCGCGAAGGCCCCGCGATACCTTGTGCAAATATTGGATTATTATCAACCTAATTTAGGAGCTGAAATTAACGATAATATTGTAATTGGACGCTGTTTAATATGATCTCCACACGAAAAGGATCAGCGGATGGTTTTAGTATATTTTTAAACATCGACGATCTATGACATATATATGGATACTAGTATATGGATATGTCATAGTATGGTAAGGTCATTGTTTCTTGACTTTTTAGAGCCCGGTTGTTATGAGAGAATGCGAATAAGTAAAAAGGAACGGGGCTATCAACATATGCTTGCAAACTGACACAACCCAGTCCTTTCTCTGCGCCAGCCACTTCAAATGTTAAATTAGTTTCATATAATCGCAAGACGCTCATCTGCGCAATTGGATGTATTCATGCAACTAAGAGCCTAAATTCACAATTACGTACTGCGTTCTGCGTTCCGTTCTCTATCCGCGTTCTTTAAAATGTGTGACATGCTATCCCTCTGTTGTTTGCATGGGCGCTTAGAAACCCATATTATCGCAGAATGTTCAGCGCACTTCTGTCTGCGCGAGGTCTTAAGAAGAAAAAAAGTGTATGTTTTTAAAACTCTATAGCACAGGCAAATGAAAAAAACCACGCCAATAAACAAAATGATACACAGCCTGTGCAATCATTTATCAATCAAAAACAACTGCTATCGATCAATATTCATTTGTGAATCACGAATGCTCGGTGCCAATTGCCATGCAATGGGTTTTATTAAAGAATTAGAATTACATTATGGCACCATCTTCCTTGTTCTTACAACAAGGTTATTATTCCACGACATTCATGATATTTTCAGTCCAACCATCCATCAGCCAAAATACGTTCAATGCTGGACTTCTACACATCATGGTCCTCAGCCGAACGGCTTCTTGTGTCTTGTGTGTTGTCACTGTCCACCTTGTCTTTCACGTTCATTTGACTCGTGTTCGTCAATTTAGAACCTTTCTGCCCCAACAGTCATCGGTTCTTCGAGCTATGAGCACTACCCACTACCACACAACTTTGAGATTCAATGAGCTATAAAAGCCTTCTGCTTAGAGCTATTCGTTCTACCACATAAAAGTGTCCCGAGGACACAGTTCACGCAGTTTATGGGCATAGCTGTGCTTACCTGACTTGTGTCCTCGCTGCTTTATCATAGTAGCACCCAAACAGTGTCTCCAATCCTCTTTGTCAAAATTACGGTGTTGCCTGGTCTAAAAATACGGTTGATGGTGTTTTTTTTTTTACGTTACGCATCCCCAATGCAATGTTGCCGTTATAAACTAGTAATATTTTGCTAAATCAAGTGTTGTCATTATAGAAATAAGGACACGGACGAAATTACGGTAGAATGTGTCACCGTAATAACATGTCTACAGTAGGTGGTAGACCTAGAAAATTAACGGTAGATCTACCGTAATTACGGCATGGTTGGAGACACTGCACCCAAAGTAAAAAAATATTTTTAATGCTATATGTTTCGGGGAAAATTTCGGCAGTATTATTCTAGAAGCCGATATTCTCAAGCGCTAAAGTTGAGATTGTTTTTGCGGTCGTAACCTGTTTCACCTTCGTTGCAAGATTCTCAGCTACCTATCTGATATTAAATAATAGCCCGCGAACAATAGCTACCTAATTACTGAAATGTAATTAGTGCAGGTACACGGCACAAAAATTGTTTCTTTTGCAGTTTTTGGTCATGGTTTTATGGAAACATGTTATTATTTATTCCAATTACATGCCAAGTAATTATTGGGTTTTATTTAACAAACGTAAATATATGAGATTAAATCAAGTCAAAGTCAAATCATTTATTTCGTATAGGCCTACGGGGGCACTTACAAATTGTCATTACATTTTTTTTTCTTAAGTCTACAACCGGATCGGAACGCGACCTCAACTGAGAAGATCCGGCAAGAAACTCAGCGGGCTTGTCTTTTTTTTTTTAAATTCATTATTTTTACAAAATATAAAAGTAAGCTCCAGTGTGTTGCCATGCGGGGCGCACACACGCTACACTTTAACATTATATATATTGATATTTGAGCGATCAGTCCCAGGCTGCTTTATCATCCAAATAATCCAAGATCCTGTAATAACCCTTACGACAAAGATTACTTTTTACAGTTGTTTTAAACTTATTAATGGGCAAATATACAGATTACCTAAGTAGGTATGTAAAATATAATAAAATTCACATCATAGAATTTATGAATGACCTTTTCAATGAATTATCAATGACATCATTGTTTTCTCTTGGCGTTGGCATTAACTTTTATTTGCCGGACACAATTAATTGCGAACACCGAACGTATTTTATTTTAAAATTTGCTACTTATAACTAGAGAAAAATAACAATTTGTAGTGAAATTTCATTACGTCGGCGCCGTCCGGGGCGCGGGAATATAAAATGGCCTATTTAATAGGCCGTATTATCGTCGGTGTTCTTTAGATTACAGATTAATTTGTTGTGTATTTTATAGATACTTAACAGAGACTCTACTTTTTTCACGGTATTAATAGTGTCCTTACCAAATGTATAGAATGAGAATATTTTTCATTCAGTAAATCACTACACTAGTTAGCCAGTTCTGATACATTCGAGAAGTTTTATACCAAGATTCGATTTCGCGTGGGCTGTAAATAATGATTCCATTTGTATTGTATACTCACTGCAGTGAATTATATTCGCATGGATGATTATGAGAAAACAAAACTACTTTTGAAGGTGCAGTTTCTTTTTATTTTGTATTTAACTCCGAATGTAATAAATTACATAGTTGCATCGTAAAATTTTGATTCCGCATTTTGGTTGTTAGGAAAATTACAATTATGAAAAATACCTGCGCATACTGTGGATAAAACCCAAATGACACGAAAAACACGTTAGTTCAAGGTCAGCCCATCATTACCCAGCATTTTTACGTGAAATTGTTTTTTTGCCATAATTTTGTTAATTAGCAATTGTTTGGGAATCCCGGCGCGCTGTAGTGACCGCTATCATTCGATCTCCACTTATTTTTGGATCGCAAATATAATTGCACGCTACGTCAGACCTGCGTCGTGGATTCTCGATCGTAACTTGAGATTAAATTATCTTAATATAAACGTTTCGTGAATGTAATGCATTTACTTATTCTTTTTTATCATTGATAATTGCCATGTTGCAATATCTTATTATGTAGGGCTTATTTAAGGTTTACCAAAATAGTGTAAAATATTTTAACATATGAATCAGTAAATTATATGGATCACGTTGATGTATAAAATAATTGTGTAAATTAAGTTTGATTTTTTTTACACAAGGCGAACCAATAGAGTTTGGCCATGCGTCAGTACAGGGTGTAATTTCTAAATTTAAAATTTTATAATAATTTGATTTATTTATTTGGGAACCTTATCTTTATAACCTAGTGTTGGCCCTATTAAAATATTCTATACTATAATTGTTACACCTTATATTATGTAACGTTACGTCTTATATGGGGGCCACTTACAGTGACAGAAGTGGATTGACTTTAACCAAAGAAAGTACAATAGATGCGCTTTGTCCGATTTGGTATTCTGATAAATCAAAGTAATTCACAAAATAAAATGAAATACAGTTGCCTCTTTGTGACATATAAAATGTTTTATTTTTGTAAAAGTGTTTACGCTAACATTTCTCGGAATGTTTGACAAGAAATTCTGTCCGAACAAACAAACAACATACCAATTATCGCCGACCGCTCTGTGAAGTTATTTATAGCGTATTAAATTTAATTCACTTACTGCTTTTGAATATATATTATTATCTACATAATTTATTATCCACATAATTAATTATCTACATAAATTAAATCATCGCCCGTATTGTTATGTACCGATAATGGTTCCATCATCTAATATTCATTATGTAGAGGAAAGTGGATATATGTGGAATACATGAATGGAGAATGTAATTACAATGCCATAGTGATAAATCAAAATAATGAGTACGCTATAATTATGTGAGACAGAGGAAAGAAACTGACAAGATTGGGTATTTAATCTAACCTTTCACACATAGATATAGGTATAATAAAAAATACTGTGTTATTACATAAAGGTTCAAATAAGGGCTCACTTCGTACAAGCATATCTACATAAATCTTCACTCAATCACACATTTATTTACCAATAAGTATGGTTGCAGATGTAGAGAGCGGTAACACTGCGCCGGCGCCTGAGGGCGAAACTCCCGCGCCTGCGCCCCTCGCGCGCCCAAAGCCCGGTAAGCGCCACGCATGGCATGAGGGGCTTCCGCCGGCACCAACTGTGACGTCATACTTGTACCACCCAAACGCACAATTGGCAATTGCTACTGGAGAAATGTACTCAATCAATTCCATTGAACTTCAAACTACAGTACGTCAAGTGCGAGATTATTCGTAAGCTAACCGTATACTTTATAGTCTACCGTAATCAGACATTTTGTATGGAGAATTGAAAGTTTTACATACTGTCCGCCGGAGGCGCTTTTCAATTCTTCATACAAAATGCCTAAATACGGTAGACTAAAGTATACAGCTAGCTCGCACTTGACGTGCAATGCCACAAATGTTGTGGTAGTCATAACTAAAGCTAAACTGACATTTTTTTGACAGTTTTGTTTTTTTAAGACTACCTGTCCTCCCCCCTCATTATACTAAATGTGAAGAGGACCGGTAATATATGTCGTATTTTGTATAGTTTGTGTACAATGGAATTGATGCGATGGCATTGTGTTGTTATTTTTTATTTATTATTGGTGAAAATGGGGCATGTTGGATTTTATTTTATTGGCACGGGTATTACAATCATTTCATTCATATAAATCTGGCCATTCCTTCCAAGATACTATAAGTACTCAATATATTTTTATTTTTCTCATTCACATTCAACCGTCAGAAATGAATTTAGCACGAAATTTGTCACGTCATGTTTGTTACTTACAGGTTTATTTTTCAGCATATTGTTGATGCGCTGAAAGGATAAATTAGGGTATGAAAAGGGATTCTATGGTTTTTATCTTCTGTTTGGTAGTGTGTTATTTTCATTACCGTACCGTAAAGAAAATAACACACCTCCAACCAGCTCCACAAGTTATATAATCTGTAGCGACCTCTTCAAAACGCGCCACAAGCTGACACACAGATGGCGCTGCATATGACATTCAGAACAATTGATAATTCTCCATACAAACTTGCAACGCGCTATGACAGTTTTCGGAGAGATATCTGTCGATTGTAATTTTTTACAGTAATTAAAGCTATATGATTCCGATGTTTATTAGAGGAGCGTAAACCTAGCCAAGGTTTAATACTCTACAAAAGCAGGTAGAGGTTTGCCAAAGTAGTATAAAGTAATGTTTTTCAAAGACAATTTACTTTACAATATTAACATATAAATAACTACGTAATTCCACTAGGAACTTGTTTACCTCATTAAAAATACGAAATGCAAAGCAGTAGGTACCTACAAGAATGATTGATGATAAACGCTGCTCGAGATCGCATGCGTGTGCGCATTTTAAAATGATGATAATTCAGTAGGGAAACTGAGTTGTCACGCATCCACTGGAATGATTGCGTACGGACTGTGTAACTAATACGTATATAACAATAAATCTTATGAACTATTAAAGTTATAGATGTTTCTAGAAACAAAAATATTTTTTTTGTAAATGCATTTACACTCACATGACTTTACCAATCTGTACTTGTCGTGAACGGTCACTTGCCTGATGATTGGATCGTCGTAAGCTCGTTGGGATGCACATCACATTTCAAGACGCAGTCTTTTGCTTGGATCTGAGTGATTCATTTACTACTTTGTGTGGTTACAAACAAATGAGTGAATATCGGGGCCAGAACCAAAGCGACCGCGCAGTATCGCGTGTCTGGCTTGCGCACATGCCGCGCCGCGCTAAGTTCGGAAATAAATACATTCATAACTGCCTCTTGATTCCAAATTCAAATATATTTGAATAAATTCTTATATTTTTTTTTAGTAAATGGCCTCACCCACCTTTGGGTAGGTATTTTGCCAACGTCAAGTGGAATGGTTTTTTAAATATCAAACATGGGAGATTTTATGCAGGCCGAATCCATAGACTAGGCCTAATACACATCCCTTAACCCTATCAGTAAAGTTGAGGACACTTTACTGATAAATTACCGGACTTCTTGGAAGAACTGGAGAAGTCATGTTTTACTATTTACATAGTTTTATTTTCCTTCAATCGTGTACGTTTATGAACACATAATGGTTAATATTTCACCAAGATTACACATTATATGTCAAAGAAGCACATATCGTTGGATATTCTCTTCCCAATGCCGTTTCTTATATATATTATTTCTAATATCCAGATGGCCGTTATAAACAGGAAAAATACCTCAAACCATTAGCTTTCTATTATAACCAATTAAAAATACTATTTAAGCTCACGGAAGCGTCAATCAAACGTTTTGTTCTTTTATCGACCATTTGGCGAATCGAATTCGTGAAACACGACAATCAAAATTAAAGCACATGTTTTCGACTTTAGAGTTGTGTTCGCATTGATAACATTATTATTATAACATGTGAAAGGATTCGCGTGAAAGCATCTGTCTCCCTTTCGCTCGGTACTTGGAGCTATTATGTTACCTTCATGTGCGATGTTGTGTAATAGTGTTGCGTCACTCTGATATCATTCAACTGAGAGTAGAATGGTATTAAGAGGATGACAGCGAAGATAGTGACCTTGGATAGTCATCTTTCTCTATTATTTCCCAATTATGTTGGCACCTTTTGCCAGCAGCTGATACATTACCCTCTGGCCGCAAAGGTAGCATATCACTTACAACAATTTTCAGATCATTTTTGGCTCGGTCAGTATTGTTTCATACAAATCGATTGACCAAAACATTTTATCTCTGGCATATTTACCTAATTTAGATTCCGTAAGACAAGTATGCAGCACAAAGCGGTAACAAAATATTAAAAGTTAGCGCACACTTGATGATTGACAAATTACTTTTTATCCAAAACTGCGATCCAATTTAAGAAGTTCGTACAGCCAAGTATACTTGTAGACAACTGTCAGTGCACTACATACAACGGTCTGCCGGAGCGTTACAAGCTAATATATATATTTGAAGTATTAAACTTATATGCGATGGCCTTTAAAAATGCGCCTATCAGCTTAATCGTTTTACTCAATATTTATTTAGTACTAGGTGTCCCGACGAACTTCGTAACGCCGCCGAAACAATTGTTAGTTAGTGATTTTTTTAAATAGTTATTCTGCTATTCGAGCCGAGACAAATTAAACAAATCAAAGGTCGTAATAATCGGAAGAAGACAGCGCCTTAACCATAATTCCCATTATCGGTATGTTACGTAGTACGAGCTAATATTATTTCACTAATGCGACTAACGAAACGAGAGGTGATGCGTCGGAGACATTCTAAAAACATAATTTTTTTTTTGTTTATTTTGGAGAGCGTAGCCTCGTTGATGTCAGATGTTTGGGCCAAGAGTTTAACCGCTGGTAGAGTTCTAGTGCCCCAGTTACTAATTGTTGGTAGAGACATGAGTTTTGTCAATCTATATAGCGAAGACGTTTTGTATGTTGTCATTTACTATGGGATGATTTATTCAAGGCTGGAAAAGTTTAGTAACTTAGCGATATTAAAACCTAAAGAATACAAAAGTAGGTACTCACTTAAATTTTCTCCTATCATAATAGAGACACGTTAGATTTATTTTTCGCGAATAGTCTGAACAAATGGGGGAAGAGGAACCCACCACTGACCCCCGGCTTATCAACATTTCCAATTATAAACCAAACAAGTTTGATCGATAATTAAAGAAGCCAGCAACACCGGAGTCCTCTAAGATGTTAGTCGAGAAACTATCTATCACGAGTGACCCGACCCCATATAAAATGAAATTCTCCGCGAAACGAAGCGAATCTAAAAAAGTATTTGACACGTGTTTCGCCTCTAAACGAGGCATCCTCATGACTGCTGGGCTACAAATGAGCTAAATGCGCAAAATGAGCAAATAGTCTCCCAATTAGGTACAAACACTAACTAATAAGATTAATATAAAGATGACAGCATTCAAGATGAAAATAATACTAACTCGTCGTCTCTACCGAGAGCAATAAACCTTGACTCGGATTGATCCTGATCCTAAAGTGGATTTTGGAACATGATGTATATTTGTGTCCCAATCCTTGGAGAGATCCATTAATCAACAAATACACTGGTGTAAATAGACAAACGAAACTGATAAGACGAGTCACCGAGTCTATTTGGGTTCGGTCGATTAGTAATATAAATGACATCCTTATTACGGACACCCGTTGTTTACAACTGCCCAGAATACGGATAAAAACTTAAAGTATACGACTAGGACGTGAGCATGCTTCCTATAATTTAACCCGCAAATTTATAGATGTTTTATAACTTTATCAAACCTCACATAGTACTGTGCATAAGAATTTTGCTTTGCGCAGTACTACATATATGACGTTTGATAAAGTTACAAAACGTCTATAAATTCGAGGGTAATAAGTTAGCTAGATCAGATATATATGTTTAAATTTATGCTATTCGGGCTGGAGAAAATAAACAAAAAAAAAATAAGATAAAAAAAATCGCCCCAACCGTTCATGTGTTATAAATGGTGTAACTTACACGACTTTGCTTTATATACATATACCAGGGGTCGAATTTGCTTGTCTAAAGTTACATGTTCTTGATTTAAAATCTCTACCCTTCTAGAATCCGACGCTAAAATACGTTTAAAATCGTCGTAGTTGTCTGTCAATATCTAATTATCTTCGGATATTATAGTGTAGCGTGTGTTCCTAGAACAATGAATAGCAAGTAGTTATCTAGGCACTGTGGTATAATTGTCAGAATGTCGGCAGCGAGCCGTGAAGCACGCATTTCGACATGGACCGGGCTGGCACATCGCTTGGTGACAAGCGCGCGGTAAAGGTTACTAGTACAGTCTGCGGTTAAAAATAACCTAATGTAATACGGTTAAATTATTACGGAAACTATTAGAAATTATTACACTATTTTGGATTTCATGTGCGAATCTCATTTTCAACCACGATTATCACTTGCTAAACGGTGAAGGAAAACATCGTGAGAAAACCTGCATATCTGAGAGAACCCCTCGAAAGATGTGTGAAGTCCCCCAACCCGCACTAGGCCAGCGTGGTGGACTATGGCCTAATCCCCCTTGAATTGAGGGGAGGCCCGTGCCCAGCAGTGGGATTTTAAAAAAAGGGCTGGTATTATTATTATTACAATATTTTGTTAGGTACGTTTAAACACAGATCATATAAGCAATATCGATATATTTTACATTCAAATTAAAATAAATTGTGAAAGTTCAAAATAGTGGTTTTCCATGTTACCTTTCCATGTAACCATGTAACCATTTCCATGTTACCTTAATATAACAGTAGGTACCTACCCACTCATAAACTGGTACTGGGTTATTATGATTAGATGACGTCATCACTTTAAAACACTCGGTATCGGGAATATGTAAGTATATTGTTATCCTTTTCATATATAATAGAGGCGACGGAGACAATGGACATAGTACCTGTCCACCTGAAAATGTGCATTTTAATTGCTCAGGTATGGTCGTAATAAACCCCAGCATTAAAGATAACATTATAATAATAATATCGTCAGACGAACACACCAACTATACGGTCCCACACTAAGCAACGCTTGTATTATGGGTACCGTAGAAAGGACTGGGGCGAACTCAGTATATAATATCTATAGAAACATCCATAAGTCGGGTACAAACATTACACAAAGTTTGTTCGTACCAGGATTCGAACCCGGGACTCCCAGCGCAGGAAGCATGATCACTACCAACTGCGCTAATCAGGTCGTCAAGATAAAATAAGTATTGTCAAAAATTACCGTAAGGAGGCAAGAAGTAAAGTCCTGGATAGTAGGCATACATTTAGGCCTATTAATTGAAAATAGAACACAACCTCGTTTGAACGCGACTTCACATATAAATTAATAAAAAAAATACATATCTTTTTAATATCTATTGTCAGACGAATACGATTTAAACTAGTGCTTATATCGCATCTGGTAATTATGGCTCAATCAGATACACTACTATGAATTGAATTAATTTGTCGTGATTGACGGAGTAACGGATTTTTGTTGATAGTATAATTACTGGCGCTATTCTCGACACTGCTCAAGATGTAAAGGACCGGCTGACGGTGTTGGAAACTTGGGACAGGCGAAAAGGAGGGTTCCGTGGTGTAATTTTTTTAAATCACAATCATCGTTCACGTAGACCAAAAAAGCGATTATGAATAATCAAAAATTACAATCGGTTCGGAATGTTGGTGCCACTGAGAAGAACTGCCAAGAAACTCTTTTAACTGATGAAGTTCGTTACTCTAAACTATTTGAAGGAAACACATTTAGCTTAACTGATCAAGTTCGTTCCTTTTAACTATTTGAACGAAAAAAAAAATGTCCTTGTATATCAGGTATTATGACAAATACCTTTATTTGATGTAAAAAATAATTACCACTTAAATTTGCTTAAACGCAGTGAATAGTACACTCTGATTGATTTTTAAAATAATATGAGCGCGTATGACAAAATTACTACTACTAGGTATGTATTATAAAATTACTAATAGGATTATAAGGTTTTTACTAAATATATACCGACGACGGTCCCTACGTACATAAAGACATGTCAAAAATTTTTATTTTTTTTATTGCACATTGACTTTAGATTTTCCATATACACATACCCATATACGTTTTTTAAAAAATATTAATATAAAAAAAAAAAGTATATAGGTATAATAAGGCAAATCTGAAGCCAATGTGCAATAAAAAATATATAAATGTTTGACATGTCTTTATGTAGGTACGTATGGGACCGTCGATACGTAACAAAAAATTTTCGATAAAATCTGTTTATAATGTTGCCCCCAGAACTCTATTATGCCACCATACAAATGTCAGGACATGACGCACGTACAACTTAAGTGGATGATGTGGTACCGCCACAAAAACTGGGCCGTTGGCCTGCCTGAGAAACTGCGTAGGAGTTTTATCGAGATTGATTCTGCTGATTTTATATATTTATTTTGGCTGCTTTCTGTGCCGAGGGTTCCGGGTTCGAATCCTCGTAGGCACGAAGTTTGTGTGATGAGTGAGCACGAATGTTTGTACACGAGATATGAATGTTTAATATCTATATAAGTGTTGTATACTCGGTTCGCCCCTAGTCTATTGTACGGTACTCATAATACAAGTGTTGCTTTGTGTGGGAACGGATAGTTGGTGTGTTCGTCTGGCAATATTATTATTATTATGTGCACCTCTATGCATGTATATTAGGCAGTTATCGACTAGTGTGAATTCCTCATTACAATAACTTTTCTTTATAACGCGACTCCATAAAACATTTAGTCTACAACATAAACTGGTTAGTTTATTGTAATAAAGCGGTCAAACACACGGCGTATCAGTAGGAAAAGAAAGTCGTCATGTAGTCGTTCGATTCGCGACTAAATACTTAATTATTAGTGATGTAGGTGATGCCCAAGTCTTGGTCTAGGTCTGGCATTACCGCAAGTCCAACACCGAAACGCGAGAGTCTCGGAGAATCTTTGCTAAAAACTGTGAGCCGTGCGTCGTCGTCATCAAACTATCCAACATTCTTGCGTCTGGACTATAGTTATAGTATAGTGATGTAGTTATTTTTTGTAATTTCATATTTTATGCCATTTGGATTGCGCGTAAAAATAAAAAAGGTTTTATTTCTTTATTGGTCTTGGAATTGCGAAAGTTCAAGACGAAGGTAGAATTTGTGCGGCACTTATTATTATATTGATTATGCAATGTAATATATTTTCGGTTTTTGTTTTGCGTAGGTGTTTGAAGTACAAATTTCAAATCAGTAGGTAAGTATTTGAATAACAAATTATAATAAGAACCTATTTATCAAAAAGTTTATTATCAAATAAATAAAAAAAAAACATTAAAATAATCAATGTGGGAGAATATATTATGTCATCAATAATTTTAACGTTCACATCAAGTATAAACTGTAGTAACTTTTGTATTAACGATTTTGTCTATGATTTTATTGACAATGAAAAATAGATTGCTTTTGTTTTTTGGTTGCTTTGACATGGGGTTTTCATTTGAACCCAAGGGTTTTTCAATATAATAATCGTACCAGTCAAGGTGAGATTATACACTCCACAGAAAATTTGGTTATATACAACATATTTTTTAAACCACATTCAATGAAGTACCTACTTAAGGAAAATTTACTTTTTTCCTTACATATCCAATTATAAATATCAATTTTGTCATAATTTGCAGGAAAGCCATCTGATTCGTCTAGTGACCTCGCCGAGTCTTGGAAAGTCCGCAGACTGTGCCAACTCTTATCAGATTTGCGATGCACTATGAAACATTTAACAAAATATGACGACTTTTTATTGCCAACGAAATTGGACTCTAATGCTTTGAACGAGAGTTAATTATTCTATCATAACTACAAAACTATCGTTAGGTATACCGCACATAATATTATGCGGTTTTATTTAGTGTTTTGACTGTTCGTGTTTAGAGAATTTATTTTTAGAAATTACGCGCTCATATTGTGCTGAGGTATTTTTTGGGTTCCCCTTAAATTGGATACTTTGACTAACTAAATAATAAGGAAAATAAATTTTAGTTCTTTTAAACGTGTTCACTGACCCGTGGTCTCCAACATTTGCCCAAAAAGAAACAATTTATTTTTCCTGGCACCTCCGCCTAACACCCACACCGAGGATTACAGGCATGGTGGTGTTATTATTTTTCCTGGCACCTCCGCCTAACACCCACACCGAGGATTACAGGCATGGTGGTGTTATTATTTTTTTTCCGAAAAAATATATAAGGTTTGAATACGCTCCCACCTAGCAGTGTTGCCCAATCGTAAAAATAATTAATACTAAAAACATTGAGTACCTATGATATTTTTTATTCGAGAAACTCACGTTTTTATCGATAAACAAATTGAACGCTTTGTGCGTATTACACAGGATGTTGCAGCTAATTTGTCATTGTTTTAGTTTTTTTTGGTAGATGTTCCTTTGTTCGTTTGACGGTATCGGCTCAGCATAGAATCGTAATGGCATGGTAATGAGCGGGTCAACGGCTGTTATTTGCGTCTCAGATGCTTCATTGTTATATAAAGCATTATCTCGATCCTTTATTGCTTATCCGAATATATTGTGCCGTTCTTTCTAATTGAGATCGTGCTTAGCTAATCATAGGTTCAACTGCCCACTCGGAATGCCATGAGAAAATAATAATAATGTAAACTGTGGTTGGTATATTTAGCGATAGTTTATTTTAGAAACTTTTGAATTTGTGTCCATTGTTGTGTTTTGTAGATCCTTGTTTATAGGAATCACATTAGGTGGCATGTCTATAAGTCACGTATGTCTTAGAATGTAAATGATTTAAGTATTTATTTCTAACAAGAACTGATAAAATAAGGACAAATGGGGGAAGAGGGACCCAGCATATCACATACACACACAAATAAAAACATTATCTGTCAACTAGTTTGGTTTATAAATTTTCTATTTTTCAAATAGCTCTGTCTTCTTCGGTGGGGTGGTTGATCCGACCGTGTGGACAAAGATACTTTTCACTTAGTCACAAGAAACATCGAATGAATCCAAACGGAATACTTGAGTAGGTAGTACCTACATCACTGCAATGCAAATAAATCGGCTATTGTCGTACTAAAACGTAGATACGGGTTGTGATAATAAAAACTATTTATTACACCTATTACTGCTCGCGATCGACATGATAATCGCTCAATTTTCTGCAGCGCACGCGCACGCGCACGCGCACGCTAGGAAATGTCGCGTTGTTATTACGCACGCTTGTCGCGTGTCTTGATTCTCTTGTACGTACAGATGAACGGACGTCGAATGTTACATTATATTTGCGATTGGCACAAGTCATAGGCGGGAGCGTTAACGAAAGCGTGGTTCGCATTTGATCTTTCAGTCTGTTATTTTTTTAATTCTAACTACAAAGTTCATTGGTATTTATACATTTATACGTGGGCATAATGTTTATCACATGGCAAGAATTTTCCCGCGGCTCCGCCCGCATATTCATTGATGTTTTTTTGTAGCTTCACCCCAACAGTCATAGCGTGCGTGGTGATATGTTTTAGGTACATATTTTGAGTGTTACCGTAGATTATATTATAGTGCAAGCCAAATTGAAAGTAGGCTAATAAGTTTTTCCGTGATTTTTGAACAAATATACCCGCAGACAAGTATTCTAAAAATATTTAATTTAAATTCAGAGACGATCAAATAGCGTATTTGAACGGTGATTTTTTGATTATTTGATTCATTATTGTATTCTTTGAATGGACTCGGTCCAGTTACAGTTTTTTGAATACGCGTAATCTATAATAATGTAGATAACGCATAATTATTGGTCAATACCAAGATAGTCATATCGATGTATATTATGTAGTGCTCAACGAATGTTTGATTAAGATAATGTTGTTAAACTAATAACACTTTTATTAGTAAAAATCCCTAAATGTTTACACCAGTCGTTAACTCAAGGAACATTTACACAATGTATGAAACTTTTGGAAACTATGATCATAGATATAATCATCAGAATCATTTCTAAATTATATCATCATATAAATATGACATTCTATAATCAATATCCTAGATATATGAAAATGTATTTCCCGCTAAAATAAAGCTTATGCCGCTCATGACTTGGACCAACGGCTCATCCTCAAGGCTCAACGCGCTCGGTTCAGCGCGCGTCGCGCCAACCACTGCCAACTGTGAAGGTTTAGGTTACAGACTTTAAAGACGTCCCTGAAAACAGTCAAGCACTTTTAACATACAACTCGGTAATATTTCAATACCTACCTAATATTGATTTCTCATATTTACGCGAATACTAGACATTGATATAAAAATAATTTTAAGGATTGTATCGCGTTCATATTATGTTTTTTACGTTGCCGACGTTTCGGCTGGTTTACAGCAACCAAGGTCACGGGAGGACCCCTCCTCCTCCAGCGACCATGGTTACTGTAAAGCAGCCGAAACGTCGGGAACCTTTTCCTATCCTTTAAAAAAAACGTGTATATTGTTTTTTTTTTTTTACATTATATGCGTTTGGTAGCGCCAAATTGTTATGAGGAAACAGACATGTTAGATTTCCTTATGTGATAGGTGTTTAATCCAGCGGATATTTTAAATATTTAAAATGGTATCGTGGACAACACTTTGTGGAAGCACGAACCTGACTACTTGTTAAAGTGTAATAATTTTAAGTTTTAAATGGGCTTATATTGAAAGGCCATTTTAATATTAGGCTTCCCGGGGCAGTTACACACATTATTTACAACGACTACCTACTTTTATAAGATAGAATTTATTACAGATCCACAGAACAACAAAACAAAAGCTTTCGGATCTTAGCAAAGCATTAGGGTTAAAAGCGAAATGAAAAAATATCTAGTTTGATTCTTTTACTTTTATCTCCATGTCGAAACCAGTTAGCTAAGTTACTTCCCTACGTCAACTTGTAAGATTTTACATAATACTAAGTTCTGTGTAGCTATTTTTGTATCGGACACTAAGTCCGCTTGTAAGCGTCGGTCGAGGTGCGCGCGCGCAGTTCATTGTCACGGTCGAGGTGCTTCTGAAGAATGTTTCATAGAAATTTAGTTTTTGCGATTTTTTTTCATGGCGATTCTAAGAAAAAATCGTTGTCTGCCAAAATGCCAGTCAGATTGACATTTTTAGATAAATTTCGTACATACCTATAATAAAAGAAGTAACTAGGTACCTATGTTGAAATAGGTGCTTACTTAGATATATTTAGTTTACGCATTTTGTAAAAAAATACCAGTCTTTGTGCTAGCAAGGCCGTTGGCGTGTTCAAAACCCCTCCAAATGCAAGGTAATCCAATGTTTTATACATAAGTACTATATCAAATATTGTCAACTCTTTTCGGATTGTTGTTATTGTTGCTTATTGTCTCTGGTCCAAAGCTCGACTGCGCCCCCCCCCCCTTCACCCTCAAACCCCCAAGTGGATTCCTGGCTTAGAAGATATCTTCCTATGGCCTGTTTTCAACTCATACCAAGTATTATTACCTATATTCTACACGTTCCATTCACACACAATATAACAACAAATATTAAATATTGATCACCAAATAGTTATGCAAATAAATTATATTAAGTCCGCCGAGTTAACACCGCCACTGTCATTGTCACGGCCGGCCATATTTTTCCAAATCATTGTTTGCCCAACACGTTACGACATTTAACATTGAGAGCGGACAATTTGCGAATTCACGGAATAACGTAACGTTGATCTGATTAGATGAGATCTACGTATTGTTTCGACTTGAAGTTTTATTTATATTCAGGTTAGTTCTGCATGTCAAGTGCTAGCTAACCGTATACTTTATAGTCTACCGTATTTACACATTTTGTATGGAGAATTAAAAGGCGCCTCTAGCGGACTGTTATTTAAAACGTTCAATTCTCTATACAAAATGTCTACAAAGTATACGGTTAGCTTACGAAAAATCTCGCACTTGATGTACAGGTTAGTTCTCACGTCAAGTGCGAGCGAACCGTATACTTTATAGTCTACCGTATTTAGTCATTTTGTATGGAAGGAAGAAATGAAATAGTATAACTTGTCTTTTCAACTTCTCCCAAGATATCCGGTAATTTTTCAGTAAAGTAGCTTTACTGATAGGGGTAAGAGATTCATTTAATCATCATCATCGTCATGGACATAATCATTATCATCGAAGGTATTTATAATTTTAGAACAATTACGATCAAATACTCGATACTGGCAAAAATGTCACTATTTTGTATCCGATTGCCAACCTAAAAAAAGGAGAATAATGACTGAATGACACAATATTATCCTATAATTTGTGACTACAATTATAAGTTAAGTGTTAATAACTCAGATGGGCTGCCGGTAATTAACTAATAAAATTAACAATGGCATGCCGTAGTTGCCGTAGTGATGTGACCAATACGAATACTTTGTATGACAACAATCGAATTAAGTTCTCTCTCAGAGAATTCTTAAGGTCTACTTAGATATACGCGAATAGTTTACAGCCTCAAACAATATATTGTTTTCTAATATTTACGCGAATTACACATTGATATAAAACTACGTATTCTAACAAGTCTGTGATTAGAGAAAAACTCATGAATTGGGTTGACGAGTTTTTGACCAGTCAAACAAAAATGAGAACTGACTCGATGCTGGCTGAATGCGAGAGTGTTTGGAACGGAAACCTATTCGCATCACTAGCCCAAAGGTATTAATTTTATTGTCCCTCGCTATTCATTGCCATGGTCGACTGGCAGGTTATAATTTTATGTGGCGAGTGACAAGTAAATAACAACAGGTGCCCTTGAACAACGACAACACTGTTGATTAATATCGCGATATTCTATGGCGTTCTTCTCTTTGGGAATATGCTATAATACCACCATTGACATAAACATATCATAAATTCACGTAAAGAAATCAACTCAGATTTAGTTTTTTTAATAAGAAATTTTTAATTGTTTTTTTTAATATTTTCAAATACTGAACTTTTACAATGATCTTACATCGAAATTTGCCGTTTCTTTAACTAATTAAGTGTATATTTATAACATCAATCTATCGTGGGTTCCATCGAGGTAATGAAGCTATGTAAACAGATAAAGCCAATATTTTTATAGTTAGGTACTTACTTAAGAACACGATTTTATTATCACTGTGCAGCGTTATCAAACATTTTATGACTTAAGAATACTAAAAAAACCACATAAGGATGAACGCTTTATATTCCTAAAATGGGCACGTAAAAATGTATAATCAACTTCGTATGTAGTAACTACGCAGTACCCGGTATTAAACTGGTTTTCTCAATCTTAGGAGTGCTTCGGAGACCATAGTTCACTGCAGCTTCGCTTTTTATGTTTTTTTGAGTTCTAATATCACTGAGTATACAATAGTCTGCTTGCTATATCTACATAATGTTTGTTTTACACTAGCGTATGTATATTTATGGAAGTAAATAAGGGAACTAGGAATCTACAGGACGGAATCTATTGAAACTTAGCATAACGATAGATTGAAACGATTAAAATAAACAATTGAAATTAAAATAAGATAAAAATTAAAATTAAAATTGGGCATGTTTCGGAATTAATATTTTTTTATTATCCCAAAAAATAAAACGGTCCCCACAGAATAGTCAAAAACTTATTTAACAGATGGTCCATATAAATTATGTCAAATAAGTGGTAGATAGTGTTTATCAGCACATTGGAATCAATCTATACCTACTTCAGTAACATCTTCAGTGGACATTTCTATATAAAACTTACTCTAAGAAATGCATTTGCATGTCATTATAATATGTAGTTGCCACATTATTTTTTTATTTCTCAGGGAACATGGAACTGCGCTTTTTCCTTCCATAATGTTGTGAGTACAACTTTCAGGAAGTCTGACGTGCATTGTTTTTATATTCCCACGCACTAACGTGAATTATGTAGTAATCTTTACTGAACCGTATTTTTATGTTGTCGGTATTCTTGCTCATTTACCATTAACTTGTAATGGTATACTTAGAGTTAGTAATTTTTTTGATCAGCTGCCAAAGTCTGCCTAGCAGTTACTACATTGTTCTAACATACCCATAACAATGTACTGCTCAAAAATGTAAAAGATCTTTTTAAAAAGAGCAACCATGGAGTTTCTTGCCCGTTCTTCTCGGTGGTAAAGTTGTAGCTAAGCATTTTGTAAATTTTTTGCCGATTCATAAGTACTGTACTTATTGGTTTATATGAATAAAAAAATATTATGATTCTGATTATTCTACCTTATTCAATCCTTTAAAAAGCGGCCTAAAATCTATCAACATTAAAGGCTATCAACATTAAAGTTCAATATTATTTTATGTACCTAGAGCCACGACATATAAAAAATATAATGTGTATCATGGCTAAATATATCGAGTCACCTGTATCATATCGCGTAGGTGTACATTATCAAACAGTCCATAAAGCTTGTGATAACGTTCACCCCAATTTGCTACCATAATCATTAGCGATGCTCATCGCTGATTGGACCACTTGACAACAGTGCCAAGTTCGTGTTCTAAAAACAAAAAGTCATGGATATTTATAAAAATAATATCTTTGCAGCCAGCAATTTTTTTTTAAATTAGTAATATGCACCCGAAATAGTATATTTGGTCGATTTATATCATTTTGTGTCGCTATAATTATGTGAATACGATATAATAGAATTACGTGAACAAACATTATGATAATAAAAATGCGCATTATAAATATAATTCCCACAGTTATAATACGGAAAAAATATTGTATTCTGATAGATGATATAATTTAAAGTGATGAAAAAAAAGACTTCGTGAAGCACTAATGGGATTAGTACCATTAGGCATAAAACTAGTTATCTCGAGATCTATGCGAGATAAACAATGAGTAAATGGCCACGCAAAAATATTATTTAATTTTTCGCTCGTTTTGATTCGAACCGTTTGTCAGATTGGAGTTTTTTACTATAATTATTTTGACTTAAAACCGTTTTGATAACTAGGTACCGACATATATTTTGTGTTTCTAGTTTAAGCATAGTGTATATTAACAAAAAAAAATATAAGTAGGTACTTGGTAAACAAAAAATAAAAATTAATATCATCTTGTTGTCTGATTAGTCATAAATTATTCGCTGAAAAGATTTAATTTATTCATATTCCGCTATGAATATATTGCATACAGATTTTCCGTATTAAAATTCCACCTTTCACCAATACGTAATAGCCACCGATTACTAGAATTTCGGGAATTTAATCACTAATCGGGTTATGTAGGAGCTTACCTACATTGCCATCTTAACCGAATGTGTTTCGTACCTTTAGGCCGAACGCATTTTGGATACGATGTCGTCCGATCACATACGATGACGCACGACAGATTCCGATCGCGTAAAGCTTGCAAGCTCGGTACAGAGAACTTATGTCATATGCCGAGTGCTCATGGGATACTTTTTAGAGTTATTTCGCAGTGGTCTGAGTTTCGCACAATGTTTCCATCGCCCGACTGACAAATAGTGTTACTTATTTGAATATTATTCCGGCGCCACTTTCTCGTATTCATTTCTCGTGAACTCTGTTATAGAACTCTTACATTGTTCTAGTATCTTGTGTTATTAAGATGTACGGTACTTTAGCTTCAAAACGAGCATTTCGATTGATACAAAGCTAATTTTGCAGATTTTATCGCGCGTATATTATGTTTTTACGTTCCCGACGTTTCGGCTGCTTTACAGGCAACCATGGTCACGGGAGGACTGAGGTATTTGACGTTCTAGTGTCATAGTGTGAACTCGGGTACCCTCATATTTAGTTGGTGTTGTTTGCGGTCCGATCTACGCAGCACGTGCTCACGGTGTCTTCAGGTCTTGCAATTGTGCGCTTGGTTTTGGATTTAATAATATTAACTACTGGATCCCAAATCAGTGGTAGCACCCAACCATCTTCCGTAATGTAATGAGTTTTTTTTTAATCTTAATGGCCTCACGGAATTAGTGTTTTTTTGCAAGGATCTGCGGTTGATCCAATCTGATATGATAGCAGATGCAGTCCTGCACATTTCTACAAACCAACCAGCATTTCTTCAGAAAATACGGCCAGTATGTAAACGCCCTTAGTTAAAAAAGAATGACATCTATAAAAAATGGTGGCATGTAAACAGCACCCGCTCTCGGAGCGCAGGTGAGCCGAGCGGCCACTTATCAGAACACACACATTACAACTACTTTTTATTACGTCCGATAACGCCACTATAAACATTGCGATACACTTGAAAACATATATATATATATAGTGGAAAATAAGCGAGGTTATTTTTGGCTAATAACCATTATAATTGGACTAATCCCCCTCGCATTGGGAGGCCCGTGGCCAATAATATGACATTAAAAAGGGCTGACATTATTATGTCTCTCACCACACGGGCTAAACCCAGGTCTTTGGAAGGCTTGCGCGGGGACATGGGTCCAATACGTAGAGGCCATTTATGAGAATTTTAAGGTTATTTTAGCTAATAACCATTATCCATTATTATACATTGATTTACATCTGACGACCTGATTATCTTAGTGGGTAGTGACTCTGCTTTCTGTGCTGCGGGCCCCGGGTTCGAATCCTGGTAGGGACATACTTTTTGAATATAATTAATAACTATATAAGTATTGGAACGAAGTCCCTTATCGCGCGTTGCGAAAGGGGGCTAGACGGAAAAAATTAAGACGAAAAGTTGTAACGACACTTTTTGTAAGCCGTGCGGCGTGCGCATGTTTCTCTGTCTGTCTCTCTCTCTCTTATAGAAAGCAAGCCAGATATTTTCGTTTCGTCTTTCTATTTCGCATTGAACAGTGTGGTGTCGCGACGATTATTTTTGTAGAGTGTATACAGGTTTTTATATACCGGGATCGCCCCCAGTCCATTACACGGTACCCATAATACAAGCGTTGCTTAGTATGGGACCGTATAGTTGGTGTGTTCTTGAGCGATATTATTAAATCTTGATTTGTGTTCCATGAAAACAGCTGCTTAATCAGATGGTCAGGAATGCATGCAAAAGCTTACCAAATTCTATAAAGCATAATGCATTTTTTATTTAATAGATAGAAAGCTATAGACAGTTCTCTTGTACCACACTATTATTAGAGTAATAAAAATGAATCAAGATATTGAAGCGTTATCGATGTTATGCAAGTCGAATGTTATTATGACTTTTTATTTTACACTAGCTGGGCACGCGACTTCGTACGCGTCTACTTTAGTTTAAGAACCATTTCATTTCCCGGGATAAAAAATGTTGCCTTTATATTTACCTGGTACCTATGTAAACTAGTATCATGCCAAGATTCAGCAAACTCAGCTTTTTAAGATTAAGGTTTTTAGCTATCCCGGGGAAACCCGTCCATTTCCCTGGACAAACAATATCCAAGTGTTAATCATATTACAAGTTGTCATCGTTTCATTCAAATCTGCCATGTAATATTTTAGATAGTTTCTTGGCTATCCGGTGCGATCCTATCCATTCTCACAATAAAAAGTATCCTATATGTTATAAGCTATCGCCATGCCAAGTTTCATCAAAATGCGTTAAGTAGTTTTAGATGATGCGCAAACAGACGGACAAATAAATTCAAAATGGTGGGTTCGGCCTCCAGCATTGAAAGTAATCAACTCTATTTTTTGTCTTCCAAAACTATTTCATTCGACACGACAGTCTTATAATATACGAATGTATAGACAAAAACACGTATTATCCTCTTAAGAAAGAACACCCTTGGCCGTGTATATTATACATCCAAATTTAAAAATAAATAAGAGATCGCTCAAAAATATTCCGCTCGATAAAACCCAATGCGCAGCAAATTTTAAAAACGATGAATAATCGACCCAACGGTCACGAACTCAAGACCTAACGCTGCATCTTTTTAATTCCGCATCCATGACGTCGCACGCATACGATACCTCCAATCCGCAAACTTGATACACACACAGAATAAAAAGTCAGGTGCACTCGCGGACCGGCCGCTGACATCCACGAGATCTCGCCTCACTCCAGTGTATGTAGCGACATCGAGAGGTAGTCTACCAATCACCGAGCCTCTTAGGAATTTCAATTACGATTCAAATTGAACTTTCGTCGTGTTTCTTATAATTCCAATTTCGAAATTGTGCGGTCGCGTGCGTTTATAAGCGGGGACTGATTGTGTTGGGCGAAGTTGTATTTAACGTTTAGCCAAAATGAAAACGGATTACGCTATGGATGAGATGCAGAAGAGTAAGTTGATATTTTAACAGTTAATATTTACACGTTAATAGTTTTCAGCGACAAAACTGAGTTAATCGTTATTTATATAAAATAGATTTTTGAGAGAGAGGCATCACTCCAATCCTGTATTCGATAAATAAACGAATCGCATGTAATGTTTACAAATATTAAGTAAATGAAAAAGCATAATAAAATTTACTGAGCACATTTATTAAATACAAATTGCATTTTTTTTAAATATAGCGTAAAGCACGCACGAAATAAGTATCTATGTTAAATGTTCCGTCGAAATATCTTCAATTAAAAAATATGTGGTTTTCATTCATAAGTTCCTTAACTCCATTGGACTCGTCACATTATTTCTCCTAATATAAAATAGTTAATTATAAATGTCAGGATGAAATCTAAAAAAATAATTAATTATGATGATGATTATAATTTTAGGTTCTGTGTTTGTTAAATACAACACCTGTTTCATACAGGTTTCACTTTTATTTAAAATTTGTGTATGTTTTATTGACTATTTCCTTATGACAACGAGTTCTACAAGCCGTTTAATTTTAGAAAAATGAATTATACGTTATGAATACCAATATGTGCCTATACTATCGCGTTTTAGGATCACGTTTATATAAAACCAGTTTTTTAAAGATATTAAATAATTTTAAGTGTACACGCGATATCTTCCAATCCGAAAACGAATTGGTTTTTTAAACTTCGAACATTGTAATGTACTACCTATTCCAGGGCGAACAATGTATGAAATATTTAAAAAAGTATTACATAATTTTAATTGATTAATTTAATAATTTTAGTTCGCATTTAGGTACATTTATTTATTAACTGTGGAAATTAAATAATATTAGAGAAATAAAGAGGTTATTATTATGTTATAACCAAACGAAGAGTATCCTATTAGATATTGATATCATTAGAACATTAGTTTTTTTTTTTTTTTTTTTTTATATATGTTAGTATGTATGATATGATATTTTTTTGTGGATTGACAAAAGTAACCGTTTAAAAAAATATTAATATTTTTCCAGATGGCCGTCTCAAGGTACACAAATACTTTTCATTAAACATATCGAAGGTGGCAAGTGTATTTAATCAAACAATTTATTAATTTAATAGGTAGATAACAGACACAATGTATAAAAACATGCATGAGTAGGTATTTTTTTTAAATACCTATGGGCGAGACTAGCAAAATAGGTCTACTTCTTTAGGACCTATTTGAAAAAAAAAATATCGCTAGACGAACACACCCACTATCTATACGGTCCCACACTAAGCAACGCTTGTATTATGGGTAGTGACAATGGACTGGGGGCGAACCCAGTATATAATACTTATATAGATATTTAACATCCATGACTCGGGTTCAAACATTCGCGCTCATCACACAAAGTGTGTCCCAACCAGGACTCGAACCCGGGACCCGCAGCGCAGAAGGCAGGGTCACTACCCACTGAGCTAATCAGTTCGTCTACACTTGACATCGTTCTGATTTACAGTTATTTATACAGCCGTCGTTTAATCATTTATTAAACACAGCGATGTCGACTAAGTAGGCCGGTTCATTGTAGGCATTTATTTGAATGCTTCATCAAACGCTATTCATATGATACAAGTAGTATGAATAAAATGAAATATTTAGGTTTTTAATTAGAGAAATACAATCATACCATCCCATACTAAGCTCAATTTATATACCATAGGCACTGCACGGACTATGCCAATTATAATTCAACAAAAGCCAGGGAATATCGTTTTTGAAATTAGGCATCTGTGGTAGTGTTGCTATGATGCTGATGGCAACACTGTCCCACTGTAGAGTCGAAGACGCTTTCTGAGCGAGGATACTCGCAAGTCTTGGGTAGCTGCTTGTTTTGACCAATTATTAAGAACTTTGATCTCTATTGCAAATGATTAGAATACCATTGGAAATGGTAGAAAAAGGTTTTGGAGCCAGTGACCCTATAATCGGTCCGCAATAAAAAACCACATTGGAATTTCCTGCAGAATAATGACGCCCACCGGCTTCGATTACACCGCAAAATTACATCGAACGCTTTATCGATAGGGACTTATTGCTTGATTCGAGAGAATTAAGACTGACGTGGGTATATGTGTGTAAAAAATATCGACAGTGAAGCTGACATTTTATTTCTATTTCTGCGAATAGTTAGCTCATTTATTTCGATTGCGATATATCACGAGTCAAGATCCGAACAAAATTATATTGTACTTAACTACATATTTTGATTATATATATATAGTTAATCAAAATATGTAGTTAGTTATATATATATATATATATTATACGAGTAAGCAATGACGGCCAAGTTGGCAGAACGCTTGCCTCGGTCGCGTGAATCGCTGCATCAAACCACGGCTCGCACCTCGGGGATTTCTGGATTTTATCTGCGAATCTCATTTTCGTTTCGACATTAAAAGGGCTGGTATTATTATTATGTGCTCGGTCCTATTTTGTAAATTAAAGTCCTAAATTATAATGAATCGAATTTTCATGATTTCGAAGTGTAGTCGTGGCCAGTAGTCATGTTTAACTTCTTCTCACGGCTTTCAGACTACCCGGTTTTGGCAGATAACCAAATGTACACGGAGCTATTGCCATTAGCTCTCGGAGACTCAACTAGTGGGACTACCTTTACCCTAAGGCTAAGGCCATTTATCAAAACTTCTAACTGCGTAACGATTGTGATAAATGATAACAGTATACCTCTACCACAATTCCTTTTACGTAGCGTTTGGCTAACGTATCGTCAACCATCCCTCTGTCACCATAGCTATTATACGAGAAAATAAGTATGACAGTGACAGCATGTTTATCGATGACGTTACGATTACATTAGAAGTTCCTGCTTTCTACTGGTACCGCCAACGTACGTGTTTTCCAAAGTACAAAGAAGGACAAGACACGCCATTTTCATATCATCATGTCACATCCATTTTTTTTATTTATAATGTGTATTTATTGAATGTGTTATTGCTATTAATTACTTGACATTGGCAAAATACCCGCTATGTTGTGCGTGAGGCCATATTCATATCCATTTTATTTGATCGCATCTCAATTCGTAAAGAACGAAGAAAGTACGAAGCTGGACAAATGTTTAAAGTCAGTCACTCATACAAGATCCGACCAAGCGTTTTACCGACAACCTCCTCTTAAAATGTTGTTAAACCTTTAACCTTTTTCAACGGTTTGTGTCTTCCCCAGGGACGAGTTCCATCGTCGGTCTCTCCGAATTGACTGACAACAAGCTGCTCTGGCGGCAGCTGATAGCGGAACTGGTTGGGACCTTCCTGCTGACATCTATTGGTGTGGCGTCATGCATCACCATCGGGGCGACCAATGCTCCGCAGACCACGAGCATCGCGCTGTGCTTCGGGCTTCTCGTCGGATCTATTGTACAGGTCAGTGATTATTTATCGATGTTTTTTAATATACTTAACTATTTACATGATTCAATTTAAGATAAGGCCTGTTCCACAATGTGCTATCAAACCTTATCCACGACTTATTTATAGCCCACAGAAATTCTGTTAAATAAATTGCGGTTAGAGGTTATCAGTATAATGTGATAGAGGTCCTAAGATAGGAAACGCAATAGGTGACGCAGACAGTTAAAACATTTACAATGATTTTTAAATTATGAAAACTACTTAGTAACGAATCTGCAGAATCATTACTTAAGACTCTACCACTTGTTCGGAATCTCTTTCGTATGGAGAAGAACAGTATGTTAAGTACGAGATTATTCGTAAGCTAACTGTATAGTTTATAGTCTACCGTATTTAGACATTTTGTATGGAGAATTGAACAGTGCCTCTAGCGGACTGTATTTAAAACTTTCAATTCTCTAGTAAGTATTTGATAAATAAATATCGCCAGACGAACACACCAACTATACGGTCCCACACTAAGCAACGCTTGTATTATGGCTACCGTACAATGGAATGGGGGCGAACCCAGTACACATTACTTATATAGATATTAAACATCCATGACTTGGGTACAAACATTCGTGTTCATCACACAAAATTTGTCCCTACCACGATTCGAACCCGGGACCCTCGGCACAGAAAGCAGGGTCACTACCAACTGCGCTTATCAGGCCGTCATACACTTATATTTATTAGATATAAGTCCAGCAATCTGTATACATATATCCGTCTAATTTATAATGTGTGAAAAACTAAACAATAAAGATAGCTATAGTCTCCTGCCGTCAGCTCGTTCGGAAGGTTATAAAAACAATTAGCACATTAGATTGACAGGAGTAACGAGATAATTGAACGTAATAAACGCTGAAAAGTAATTGAATAAACGTTATTCAATTCAATTATTTAATTGGTTGAGGTCTAAGGTGTATCAAACTTGCGTGGCTGAGGGTGATTAAAAAAAACTATAATAGATGAGTACTTACTTACATTATACCTAATAATTAAATAAGTCTGTACCTACTTTATTTTATCGTATTATAATTAGCCTGGCAATGTTTAATGAACAGATAGAGGTTTACATACATTTTACATATGTAGATACCTACTGACCTTTCTTCGTTAAAATTGACATAAGAACGCATGTTTCTTAAGAAAAACGTAATAATAAAAAAAAAACTTTGACCTCTGAAGTGTACGTTTTGGCAGGAAATTAAACAGTGAAGTTGCCAATTTTGCTTTTATTATCTTAAAATTGTGTTTCTTTGATGTAAATAATATGTAATATTGGTGGGATATTAACCATTTTGTGTATATGTTTTTGTTATTCATGTCCGTAATTTTTTTTTAGTAATGTATCCACAGCTTTACTGATAGTGAATTCATTTCATCAACATCATCATTATCGTCATCAACATAAATGTTATCATCAGCAGTACTAATTATTCAAAATAACGAAGAAGTATCTTACTTGTCACTGGCAAAATATGCACTATTTTGCGGCTGATAGCCGGCTTAAAAAAAAGAAGAATCTCTAAAGTTTATACCACATTTACACAGATAATAACATCGTAACATGTTATCTAAACCCAACACAATCATAATCCGTCTAATCTGGCTGTACACACATCTTACCAAAGATAACAATCTCATACGATCTCAATTTATGATAACAATGCCACTGAACGATGCTGTTGCAATAACATGAAAGTGGACCTTTCTCATAACGTCCAATTCCCACGAGATCACAGACCTATATTGGATCGTTAAATGCAAAACATTCAGTATCGTGAGGCCAGTATGCAAAACAGACTGTTAACCTTGACATACGAACTGGTTTACTCAAATCACTTTTATTATACGCAAAAACAAAAGTGATTTTAGGAATAGTTGAGTCGGTTTATTTATAAAATCTTTTATCTATTGCCGTTTATTTAGATGCAGACAATCCTTTCGATTCAATATATTTTTTATATCAGGATATCTATTAATTAAGTACGCATGTATGAACATTGTAGATTCAAGATTCAATTTGGTGTCGAATTGAAATTTACATAAAAGCACTATTATTATGAAGCACAAAATAAATTACTTTCAATTATAAATTTATATTGGCAGTCCAAATAATTCACTATAATCATCTGAATACCAGGTACCGAATATAAATCCCACTAATATTATAAATGTTAAAGTTTGGATCGATGGATAGATGGATGGATGGATGGATGTTTGTTACTCAATCACGCCAGAACGGCTGAACGGATCTGGATGAAATTTGGCACAGAGATAGTTTATAGTCTGGAATAGCACATAGGCTACTTTTTATAGGTTATATGTGAGTTTATTGAGGTACCGCGGGTGGAGCCGCTGGAAAAAGCTAGTACTCTCATATATTAGGATTTAGAGCCCAATGTTGTCTGAAACAATAATGTATAATAAAAAAAACTTTATTTTTTATGATAATTAATATATTTTATTCAATTGTCTTATTTTATATTAATTCTGCCATGACCCCATTTTATGAATGTGTTTTGTGGAGTGTTATTCCTCGATTACATCTGAGTGGTCACGAATATGGAAGCTTGTGCGCATGTGTGCCCCCGGGCGTTTTGAAAACTGGCCACATCACAATATATAACGGTAACATACTCGACATTAACCATGAGTGAACATTAACTCGTAATTACTATTGATTTCTTCATTAGTTACACTCATGTTTTATATCATTTTAAAATTGAATACCTATCATAATTGAATATATTTTACCATCGGCCGTGAACTAAGTACCGTATTATAGTAACATGAGTAGGTTATATGCAAATTCGTACGTACTGGTACTCTATTGATATTTTGTTTTCTCTAATAACAGTTTCGACATATGGGCGTCTTATGTGTTTAGGGTCTCGGCAGATAGGTCAAGGAGGAAACGTGTGGAATGTTAAACCTTAACATAACATTAAAGTGGGTTGATAATTAGTATTGATTATTATATTTATAAATTGATAACCTACTATATAAATATGGTAATTATTTACTGGCAAATTGTCACATTTATTCGCTAAATAACAAAAAAAAACAACCTTTCAATTACAAAGTATGTAGTAAGTTACATTTACATAGCCAATTTTACAATATAAACTTAACAAATAAATCTAGCAAATTTGAAAATAATAAATAAATAATACGAAGATCTTCGTCCTGATGACACCTTAAAATCCGATACGATACGATTCATCAACATAAATCTACATAATTGACACGATATTTACATGTTATCAAAATAATTTAATTAAAAGCGACTTGACGCTGCGCTGTTTGTACTTTCCCAAGAACCTATTTATTTTTATTTAGTTACGTTTTGCGATTGCTAATCACACGAGGTCAAGCATAATATATATCAGGGGTATTAAATTATTCCAATCAATTGAACAAAAATGATATATTAAGATATGTCAGGCGGCTATAGCAGATGTTGATAACATTCAATTCGTCAATGATTAATTGGAACACGGTTCAGTAATAACTTAAACGTTGATATGTCGTTATTGTGACAAATATTAACGATATAAGTAATTGGTACATTTCAAGGTTATATTACTGCAATTCGGAACGCCACACGTACACTACAGTGCATCTGGACATTAAGCTGGTTAATGAATACTAGGGATGCCCCGGGTTCGGCACTTACCGAACTAAATATTCGGCCGAATAATTCGGTTTATTTAACGCTATATTTCCATGCTGCGATTTCATATTTTGTTTTGCCATCTAGGTAGTATTCTTTTGTTCTAGAAAAGCGACAGATTATTTGTTTTATTATAATTTTCACTGACTGTGTTTTTACCCGACTACGCCGGAGGGAGGGTAATGTTTTTAAATTCAATTTTTTTTAGTTTTGTTAACATAAATTAATAAAAGTCGCTTGTATCGTCCGACCCAACACATTTAAGAATGAGACACATACAAGCCATCCTTAGAACATTATCCTCGGGCCGTATTTTAATATTTATTCATTAATTCTTACCCTTTGAATTTTGAATAAAAGCAGATGTTTTTTTTTATATTTTTTAAAAAGTTCGGTTAGTATTCGGCTCAATACCGAACATATAAAATCCTGCCGAATATGCCGAATACCGAATAATTTGCGAATATTCGGCGCAACCCTAATGATAACCAATATTGAATGAAAGTTATATCTTTTTTCAGTGGGTATTGTACCCACGTTTATGTTTTAAACAGTTTAAATAACCTGTGACTAACCAAAACAGTCGTTTCCGTATTATTATTTTAGTACCTCGGCGCAAATGTTTTATATAAGTAATTACTTTATAATAGCTTAATCTTATGCCGCTCGTTCGGCGCACTGCATTCAGACAGGTTTGAATCCCGTCCGGGCAAACTTACTTAAATAATCTCTATTAATTTGCGCTGGTCTGGATGTTATCGGGATCGCCCAAGTCCATTGTAGGGTATATCCATAACACAAGCTTTAGTAAGTTTGGGCACATACAACCGAATGATTTCTCTCGCGATATTTAATTATAAGTAGTTTTTGTCAATAATCATTACAATATAACCTACCTATTTATATCTTGTCTTACTTCCGTATGTTAAAAACACGTTCAAAAATAAGTAAGGAACCTACTTACATAGATTTTCCTCAAGTTAATTTACTCGCAGATGTAGTGATTCACTCGGCAGATAAGTTTTAAAATAGACCTATAGGTCTACTTAAAACCATAATATATACTATAGGAATACTTTTTTAGATTCGCATCGTTTCGCGGAAAATTGCATATTAATTGGGGTCTCTACACTCGTGACAGACAGTTTCTCGACTAACATCTTAAAGGAGTTCGATGTTGCTGATATATTTAATTATTGATCAACTTATTTGGTTTATAATTGGAAAAGTTGACAAGCCCAGCGTCAGTGGTAGGTTCTTCTTCCCCTTGCTTTCCCCCATTTGTATAGACCTATAAGTATTTCACCCGGCAAGCAGACTAGCTGCTACTGCTATTTTGTCCTAATTCCATTTACGCACTTACATAGACCTTTGCAACTCAATTGCTATCCAAACGTTAAACGCAGTTGCACATAGTGTGATATTCAATAGCAACAGATCGGCATCGCTTAGGCGGTAACCTCGGGGCCGGCTGCAGCCGACCGCCTTCGTATCGTATCGTTCGCAAGTTCACACATGACCTTTGCAGGCAGACCCAGTAATAAAAGTACACGAACTGGTTCATTCAGCCGGTGGTGGTGCAATCCGCGACTCTTGCGCAACCACACATCATCTGTCAATCCCTCGCATCGGATTAGCATCACAATGGTACAATGAGATAGGGTTGACATGCTCGGTGCGTGAGTACCTATAATAATACTCGTAACGCCTTATTTGATGTTGGTTAAAATGGTTAATGCACCAGTAACCACTTGGTACATATCAGAAAATAAGACGCAAATGCTCTAAGACTACAAATTAAATAATTATTTTAAATTTGAAACTGTGGCACAAGAAAAAACAAAATTAAAAACACACTCCATATGCTTAAGTAAACATAATGTTCTTATGAACACGGAATCGCACACTCAAAATAACTTTACAAAGCCTTAACAAAACATCTCATATAAGTAATGAATTTCTCACGGTCGACACCCCTACGTCGCCTGGTCGTGTCGCGGGCTTGTCGCTTTGTCGGCCGACAATGTCGCGCTCGCTCGACGAGTTGATTGTAACAGCTCGTCGCCGACTTGTATTCAATAGCTTGTTATACCTTTGATATGTTGATACAGAACAATTAATTGCATATGCCTCATGATTGTTTATGTAATAACTGAAATATGTTTGTTTCATACATTTGTGGGGCATCGGAGGGCAAGTGGCTGTCCCTGTTGCCATTGCAACGTTTACTTTTCACGGGGAATCAGAAGCCAGAAAAAAAATACTGCTTTTACTACCAGTCCCGTAAGATTTGAGAAGAGTAGTCTCATTTGCTGGGTCTTCCAATCGCTACGAGTAAACAACATAATAGCGTGTTTGACTGCATGAAAAAAAACTTTAAATTGTGGCCGTGTGTTGCCTGAATATTCTAATAAGTATGTAGTATCCACAGAAATATATTTTTTAATATTTTCGTAAACAGCGATCGCTGCCGCCTTTACTTACTTGACGCTTTAATTGCACACTACACATAATATATTTTATGTTAATTAATTTAATCCGTCATTGGAATGTAAAAAGCACCTTTGTTTGTTTGCATATATAAATGTCAAATTTTACGAGCTGATAATTGGTTGTTGGAAGAATAAAACATTTTATGGAGGTTTTAGAAGACGATTTTAATGCTTAGAGGTCGCACGGGTGGTTTGTCTACGACTTAATATATTTTTCAGAATATTATAACATTTTAGTGCACTCAAATTGCGCACTTTTATGTCAAAACAGGATTGGTGAGTAATTACCTTTTTTCCCAAAAAATATTCAATGCACTGACGAGATCAAATTAGTTTTATTCAATTTAATGTATGATGGATGTTAAATTGCGATTGTATAAATAGTTTGACGAGATCCAAACGAGACATAAGTATGTATAATATATGTAAACATTACAAACATCGTATCTAACAAATGTTTGTTTACTATAGCATCAGGCGTGCAGTGATCGATTATAAACAAACGAGCGACTTCAGTTTATAAATTAGAGATGCCAGTGATTGAGTGTTGATATTAATACTGCCGTTATATTGCATTACATAATATCGTTTATAAACATTCAATGCTAGACATTCCAATAAATCACCTTTTTGTTTGATTTAATACGATGTTATACAGAGTGTAAGGTAACAAAAACTTTGGTTTAAGGCTACTCTGAGTGGCTGTAAAAAAATTATAAAAATTATTTTGGTCAAAAGTTATGAGTTACAAATGTTGAGTGCGTATTGTATGGTAAACCACGCGATCACACTACACAACGCTCCGCGTGGATTCCGACGCGTGCGAGTGACGAGTGTGCTCGAGCGTACCGAATTTTTATTTACATTGCAGTTTTAGGTCAAAATTTGTAATTATGGTTTGTCTTATTTAAAATCACGTTAAGATATACTTCTATTATGATTTTATGCTAAAGTTAATTAGAAAATACTGAAAAAAATGCGTATAATCATGAAAAGATCTTTTTTTTTTTTATTACATTATAGGCAAGTATTTGATCTCAATCTCACATGATGGTAAGTGACGATGAGATCTATGATGGAGCATACTTGCCTAGGTAGGAAGGCGGCAGTAGATCGAGACGCAACTGATCTGACCCGCCATCCATGAATGGCAACACCGAACATCATGCCGGAACACGGCTAGGCCGCTTGGCGACATGGCTTTGTTCAGTGGGTGGTGACTAGCCACGGCCGAAGCCTACCACCAGTAGAGTTGTCACCTGGTTGGCACCACCCAGGGTCACGTGTATCTCGAGGGTACTTAATTCTCCTACGGACGAAGGTGACTCGACCCCAAAATAAAATACTAACTTTGGTGGGTCTAGAAACATAAACTGAATCCGTAGTATCAGATTTCGGTACGAAGCCACCCCGAAGTTGTATACTACTTATGTATATGGCCTTAAATAATTTTACCTGTAGGTAAATTTAAATTATATGAAAAGAAAATGATTGTATTAAAGTAAAAGTACACAGATTTATAAGTGGCTGAGCTCCTACATTAAGTTACAATATAAAAAAGGTAGTACAGATGCTACGCATAAAGATTTATCTAGATTCTGGATACCCGGACATGCTCGGTTGTAGCGCCGAATATTCGGTCGCCATCCACCGCGCCGTATACCCGATGTATATATTTACTATAAACTGATCCTTTCAAAATTACATCACTGAAGAAAATAATTGAACACCTGATAACTTTTGAATATTTTTTTCTTTTTCATTTGCTTTGCACAGCGTAATTTCAAATGGAAAACATTATATTTAAAACTAAAAGTTTCAACCACCAGTCAACTCTTTTAAATTATAAACTAATTTTAAGTCTCTATCACAGCATCAATAGATTTTTTTCTTCGTGATTTTAATCTCCGCAAGTGCTCCGTCTAAGTATAGGTACGTATATCGACCTCTAGAGCAACGGTACTCGAATCACGAAACATCGCCAAACGCGGGGAATGCGACAAAAAAACGAATCGACTATCGCTCTGTATGTACTTCAATGAACTCGTATTATGTATCGTAACGGAACGTAATGATTTGCCAAATTAATTTGCAAATTATTTTATAAGATCAAGTTGTGAATGAAGTCAGACGAGTCAGTGGGCTTAATATAAAGCTATATCTACTCTTGCCTATCTTATATGACTGATAAGACATCCATCTTCTTTTTTTTAGGTTGGCAATCAGCTACAAAATAGTGCCATTTTTGCCAGTGTCGAGTCATTCTTGATATTTGTTACTGAATTATGCGTACCCCAGATGATAATGATGATGAAATGAATCCCCTACCACTATCAGTAAAGCTGTGGATTCTTTACTGAAAATTTACCGGACATGTGTATGTAGCGTCTCTAGCTACTGCCGCCTTCCTACCTAGGCAAGTATGCTCCATCGTAGATCTCATCGTTACTTACCATCAGGTGAGATCGAGATCAAATACTTGCCTATAATATAATAAAAAAAAAAAAAAAAACATCTTGGGAGAACTTTTGAAGACAAGTTATACTATTTTATTTCAATTTCCGTCATTCGTGCATGTTTATGAACCCACAATGGTTAATATCCCACTAATAATACACATTGTTTATCAAAGAAACATATTTTTTGGAAAATAAAACAAAATTGGCAACTTCGCGGTTCAACTTCCCACCAAAAAGTCAGACGTTCTTCATTAAAATATTGATGGAATATCTTCAATTACGATTGTCTGTCCCACTCGCACTGCTAAACTACTATACCTATTGTAAACTAATCATTCTCTTGGTATGCGAGTATTGAACATAGATAAATTTTATCCATTGCTAACAGACAATGGAAGGATCAATAATTAACTATCTAACAGGAAACGTTATTTACACACTAAATGAAGCACGTTTAGTATTTATTTAAATAACGAAATCAACTCTGACCTTTGCCTAGACAATTTAACTTATACTAACAAAAAAAAACGTATAATCCCATCTTTTTGCTTCTCCGTTACCTACAAAAAATACAAAAGATTTTAATTTTGAATTTGGAATGTCAACTGATATACTGCTAATCGTGACTTAACAGTTTTTCTCAGATGTTTCCAGTCAATTTGTCTAATTATATACAATATTAAGTTGGTGGTGATATTATTCATCGACATTAAAATCAATGTATAGTCATAAACTTTTTGACAAGGACTTTTTAGCGGGAAGTGAACAGTGAAGTTATTAATTTTGTTTTATTTTCTGAAAATTGTGCTTCTTTGATTGTGTCATATTAGTGAGACATTAACCATTGTGTCATCATCGTCATCAACATCATTATTATCATCAGGGGTACTTATATTTAAAATAGCGAAAAAACACTTACTTGACACTGGCAAAATGGTACGATTTTGTAGCCAATTGCCAACATAAAAAAAGAAGAAGAATAACATTATTTTCTACATACTTATCTACGATTCGTATTAAGAATTTAGAAAAGGACACTTGATTATATTGTGCCCTGATTACTGTTAAATCAACTATGGGTATTTATTATAAACAAACGGACTCATGTTTATGAGCCACCAAATACACTTACAGTTACAAAGGTTAGTTATTGAATTGCAGAGGACGAGGAGATACAATTATTCAATTAAAATAATAATTCAAATGCGTATGTGATTTAAACGGAAGATTCTGTGTTATATCCATAAATATGTATATAAATATAATTAAATATTATTTGTAATTGCATTAAATGCAAATGTAAGCGGTACACCTGTCTGTGAATTCCTATTAGTCATACTAGCTACCTATCTGATTTATTTAAAGATAAAACGTTTAACCGTGTATCTTGTGTAATCGTTTTTGAAGCAGTGTACCATGTTGGTAAAACGCTCGCCTTGGATACAAGGGTCGCAGGTTCAACCCAAAGGGAACATTCATTTCGACCCGACGGGATTTACCGATTTCATATGCGAATCTAATGTTCAACCGTGGTTATTTTTTATTATCAATGGTTTTTGAGACATTGCTGGAGTTCAAAAATAAATAAATGCTATTATTTAATATGAGAGCCTATTTAGGTTAAGTCACTACCAACTGCACTACTCAACTCGTCAATGTAATAATAGTATATATTTGTTAATTTAGCTGGAAAGTTTTCTAATAGTTAAATCTTGTAGACATAAATAACTACGTAATACTCTGAGTGTATCACACACACATAAAACAGATAAAACATTATGCAGTAGAGAACACATAAAACATTATGCCAGTTATCAAGTTACTTAAGTAACTTGAGGAATATTATAATAAATAATTATTATACCAGCCCTTTTTAATGTCCCACTGTTGGGCAAGGGCCTCCCATCAATGCGAGGTAAAATGTATGCGGAAAATTTAATTTTCCCACGGAATATTATCATGATTAATAAGCATTCTTGGCCAGGGTCGCGTCGCCAAACCACTCATATAGAATTCTTCTAATGTGATTTACACAAAACATATTAATCAGATGTCTATTGGGCTACCATAAAAAATAATGAAAGGTCACGACGGTTCAACAACAACAATTGGTTCTTAAAAAATAATATTTTTTTTATTCTATTTTATATTGATCATGTACTTATTTTTAATTTTGAACTTATGCATACTTCCCAGTCCACTCTGATACCTATTAATACGAGCAAGTATCATCTATATATGTTTAATTACAATTTATAGCTACACAAAGTAAGTAATTTATTTTCTTCATTAACCACAGATCTGCTTATTACCATAAACAACGTATTAAACTTTTTAATGCACATATCACGACGTAGGCTAATTTATGGTACATCCAATGACCTTACGGTCTGCAGATAAAATATATTTCACTTAGGTTGCTACTATAATGGCTGAGGTAGAAGTACCAGTTATTGGCCATGTAAATTATCAGCCATTCAATATAATAAAATTGATCTAGAGTCTATTTCAGTAAGTCCCTATCTAGCTTATTTAACGATAGAATGTAATTTTTAAATAAGTGCCCACCTTTATTGGTAATTTTATCCAATAGACTTATCCAAAATTATGGTGATTGAAGGGTGCTGGGACCAACAACCTTACGGGAAAAAATGGTCGTTGATTGTACCTTTGATTACCCGTCTATGTACTCGTACATACTTTCGGAATCATTACAACGGAATACTAAATACTTTTTTTTGGGATATTTTTTAACCGACGTAAAAATACTGAGCGAGCTATTTAACTGTCTGTTTACTGTTTCAAACAGTGCAGGTACAGGACCTTAGTATTGCCAAGAGATAGTGACCTTAAGTACCATAAGCTATAACAAGCTCTCTCACCCTATTCGCATTGGAAGTGTAGCGATGTAGCGTACGACAGTTGGTGGATCGGATAACTTGCGAAACATCCGGTCGGATTGAAATTTAAACGAGAGTTCAATGCTACGGCGCGCACGCATCGTACGGGTGCGCCCTACAATCGCGATAAATTATTATGGTTATCAAAATATATGATCATATATTATTACTGTTAAGTATCATTATGGCAATAAAAAAATACATTTTTATGGGTAAAAGCATCATAAATGATTCCTTATCAATTGTTCATAAAATAACACTGAAATTTATAAAAGTTTTCATTAATGTACGGTGGCATTTTTTAAAAAGAAAGTGCTGAATGCTCGTAAAAACATTGTTAATGGAGGAAATCTTTGTATCAATGTGGGGCTATGGTATAAAAGCTGACTTGAGCACATCTGCCTTAAGAGTATAATATATACAATAATCTAGTTTGGTATTTTTTTAACATGATATATGGGTACAAATACATGTGTAGGATAGTTTAAGTTGATCAAAACTGACTCGTGAGAGAAAAATGAGGAGGTTTACTATTCGATACATATATTTTTTTAAAGTGCGATTCACTATCGATCAGTCCCAACTCACGGCAACAAAGAAAATTAAATTTGCAAAACGTTACTTACTGCACACTTATCTATTGCCCAAGTTGGGTAAAAGATGAAGATTGAAGTCAACCTCGGAGCGCTTAGTAATAATGGAAGTTACTATTGTTTCAACATTTGAAAGTTTCTTGTTTTACAAAAGACTGACACTTACCGACATTCAGAATATGAATATTTGTGTAAGTATTGCAATGATTACAAGCACACGAAACTTTAATTTCTACTTAAACTACAGAAATAACCATACGTTTTCTCAATTATAATTTATAATGTTATTAGGTGGCTGTTGTTATAAGGAAACATGCCCAACACTAATTGATCTACGCTGAAAATAAATGTACTTATTAAAAAAGACTAAACATTAAAAGGAATCGTCATCGTAATCCAATCACTGTCTCAAAAAATCGATTCACGATAATAAATCGCAATTAACTTTTCACCGTCGCACGCTAATCGCGCGCGCGGCCCTCGATCATAGATCATTGATCGATACGCGCCCGTAGATCACGCCGACCTTGACTCTGATTGCTGTGAACCTGTCCCGGGCTGTTGCCGGTAATATCGTGACCGCTCGCGAGTCGTGAGATCGTTTTGCGTCAAAATATTAAGATAAAAATAAGCTTTGACTAAATTCGGAGCTTTTAATGGTTTAATATCGTGATGCCTTAATTAATATGGTAAACAAACCATTCTAGTCGCAAAGTACCTGTATTTTTAAAAAGTTGTTTTGGATTTGAGATCTTACTGTTGTGCCTTTGGGATCGGCATTAGGTAGTCGCATGATCTAATAAAAAATCGCATTTATTTTAATGAATAGTCGGAAAATAAATTTAACAGTACCTACATAACTGATCATTGAAAAAGAATTATGACGCATGAAAATTTTAACACTGTTTACTCGTTGTGGTACAGTCACCTTCAAAAGTTTCTAGAATGTTTTGGACACCTGAGCAAACTGTGTAAAGACAACTGAATAAATTCAAATAAAATATATCGACTTATTATTATTTTCGTTATACAGACTCGTGTCAGACGGCTTGGAGCCATTTATCGGGCTATTGAGCAATCTTAGAGTGGACTGCCCTGCAACGGTATCGAATAACATTACATTATAATCAAAGCATTACGTTCGACTGTAATTTGCATTCTGTTCCAATGTTTTAATCCGTCTATCAATCATATGTTAATAAAATGGTTAATGTATGTTTTTTTGATAATGACCGACTTGTACAAATATGTTTGGTTTGTACAATCAATATTTTTTATCTGTTAATTTTGTTTTTCAGGTAGAGTACATTTACATCCGAATTTATAGACTTAATATAACTTTATCAAACGTCATATAGTACTGCGGAAAGCAAAAATCTTGTGCGCATTAATATATGACGTTTGATAAAGTTATAGAAGGTCTATAAATTCGGGGGTTAACGTTTATTTCGACATAAGTAGAGGGATTTTGATAATTTTCGTTAATTATTTGGCATGAAGAAATGTAAACGCCCTTTATACATGTCGAATCACTTTACTGTCCGTGACATTTCACTTTGAATTACACAAGCCTCACTCCAAAACTTTTAAATATCAAAAACGCGATATATTATCATTTTTGCGCTCCGATTTCGTCACTTCTCTTAATGATTGTACCTTCGTACGTTGCGCCCTAAATTTGTCGGATCAGGGTGTCCTTTCGAATTTCAATTTATTGCATTCATTCAGATGATATATTCATTCATGAATTCGAAAATTGGTTTGTACGTAATTAGGTACTGCAACCGGTACCGAAGGAAATGCTGTATAAATAAAAATCATTTCTGACATGTAAATAAAAAAACGGGCTTCTAGATAGGTGAATGTAAGGTTTAAAAAGAGCAACCATAGAGTTTATTTCCCTTTCTACTCCATAGGAATGGCAATCCAAACGGGTGGTAAAGTTGTAGCCTAGCATTTTGTAACTTTTTTGACGATTCATAGGTACTGTAATGTTATTGGTTTACATGAATAAAAAATATTCTGATTCTGGTAAGGTAAGTCGCTCCTCATAATTACTGTAATTCGGCCAATACAAAGTACCTGGACTGAATGTCGACCTCGACACCAATATATAAACTATAAAGGCTGAGAGGGAGGATATGTACTGGAAACAAGTACATGAATAACTACACTGACTTGTTCCTCGACTGTTCACAACACAATTTGTTTATGTGACACCTATTATGTAATAAAATTTAAAACAAATTAACTTTGATTACTAGAAATTATTTTTTGTAATGCGTGTCATTGAACTCCAACAAGCGTCGCAAGCGCATCCTGAGGATTTCGATTCTACGTTTAATACCCGGATGGTACAAAATTTACGAAAATATAAGTAGCAGCCATGTGGTATTATCCACCCTTACTATATACATTGGGGCGTATTACTACCAATAAAATGTGGTTTAATAGTGAACCTCTGATTGCCTCTTCGGGGATTACAGGCGAGATAGTAATTACTACGTATAAATACCTATACAAGTAAAAGTATAACACTAGATCATTGAACCTGAGGCCTCGTATACATCTCACAGAACATCAATCAACATTAAACGCTCCGACAACTCTTCATAGCAAATTATGAACGTTTATTATCTTGCATTGTTGCTGCAACCCTGACTTTCAACCATGCCATTGAGAGGAGACACGCTTGCCTTTGTGGCGAGAAAGAAAATTAACGATGTATGTAATATGAGATATGCCGAGCTCTCATTTGACTAGGGCTACGACTCGGCGAGCTCTGATATGACTTGTTATATACTTTGTTATATTCAAAATTGATAGATGCGTCATTGTGGCGATAATAATTCCCATACCTTTTTTTGCACATTAACCTTTTACCAATTTTTATGCAATTTGATTCTTAACTAGATGACCCAGTGAATTTTGTAACGCCTCAGAATAAATGTATGAGAAAATGAATTATCTTTATCATTATTTTGTTAGTGATTTTTTCCTTATTGATTTCTTATATTTACGCGATAAAATCCTCAAAATAAGTTTTGTTTCAACGAATTTTTCCATGTTTTGATAATTAATCTGCTATTCGGGGCGGAAAATTTCAAAAAATTAAATATCATTAAAATCTCCCCATACGTTTTTGAGTTATAACTGGTGTAACTAACACTACTACGACGACGTTTTATATAGGTCAGTCGTATAGAGTACACATTTTTTTTATCTTGATTATTCATTAATTAATATCACCTCGAATAATATAGATTTATTGTAACACGTGAAGGTTTTTAGTTTAAAAAAAAAACCACCCATCCATCTCAAGAACGTTTTGCGGTTATCAAAACATCAACATCACAATATTTCTAACGCACAGTCGGTTTTGATTAGATGCAATTTTAAACACTCGCTTTTGACAACCTTGTTAGTATAAGTTTATATTTTTAAACAACTTATTTTAATGTAACTAATTAGCTGCGTCAATTTGACCGAACGATCGTAATAGAAATATTAAGAGTTAGATATTTTATTCTATAATTTATAGTTTATCCTTCGTGTACATGTCAAAATATTAATAATTTCGCGGCAACGACTTAGGCATCGATCGTTGCCGCGAAACAAGCTCTCGTAAAAAAAAATAGTTTCAATAGACAAGCAAACTCGGTGCCACTTCACTATTGCGTCGCCTCCAACAGCGATGAAAAAAAAAGAATTTAATTGACGAATAAAAAGTAAATCATTCATTTTTCTCATTCTATTCACTGCCAAAGCAGTGATAGCCAAATAAGCGTGATAGCCAAGTTGGTAGAACGCTTGCCTCGGTAACGAGGATTGCAGGTTCAAACCCCGGCTCGCACCTCTGGGATTTTTCAAGTGCGAATCTCATTTTCAATCATGATTATCACTTGCTAAAAAACGGTGAAGGAAAACATCGTGAGGAAACCTGCATGTCTGAGAGAACCCCTCTAAAGATGTGTGAAGTCCGCCAATCCGCACTGGGCCAGCGTGGTGGACTATGGCCTAATCCCCCTCGCATTGAGGGGAGGCCCGTGCCCAGCAGTGGGACATTAAAAAAGGGCTGGAATTATTATTATTCACTGCCATAGGCTATATTAATATATAATGTATATTTAGTGTATTATACCCGGTATTAATGGGTATGTAGGTACTTTAATATGTAAATACACCAACTATAACTGATAAGGTGCCGTACAAAAGGCACACGTGTTCAAACAAGCTCATTACAGCGTTGTCATGCTGGTCCGAAGTAACCTTCGACTGTAGGTTTATCATGAGTTGAAAGAAGTTCAGTTAATTTTACATTTTCTGACAGTACAAACCATTATACGAGAGTATCAAATCAGAGCTTTGAAAACATAACAATTATTTATGAATGACTAAAATTATTCTTTTTTTAAAAACATCTCTGGGAAGAAATTTGTCCCAAAAAGTATGAGATCAAAAAACTATAAATTACAAACGAGTCGCCCTCAAATTCACAGTTTGAAGAACTAGCGAATGAGTTGTTCTTTTTTGCATTCATAAAAACAAAAAATTAACACGACCAGCGCACCCCTACATAGAAGGTTCTATGATGTTCATTTCATAGAAGGTTCTATGAATTTATTATTCTATTTTTAAAAGTTGCCGCGATAAAGCGAGTGCACATGACGTAACAAGCGCTGCCCTGCGGCGCGGTGCGTGCACTTGACACACATGCGGACCGGTCGCGGCTCAACTCTTCCTACCTTTAATCGGATACTTTGACCCATGGTACACTTTTGGCAATCGTAAGCTTTCTATCATACATGTTATTGCCTGACTTTCATCAAATAAGTAGTAAGTAATAAGCCAATGTTAACTAAATTATCTAGGCCTTAAAGAAAAGGAAATTATCAATATTCGTTTTTTTTTATCATTTTATGACTTTACCTTACTTTTTACTTCTGTTCTCCTAACTATAAATCTATATTTAAATAGGTAAGTACATACTATTCAGCAAACCGAACGCATAACATGTTTTAAATTTAAATAAAGAATAATAGTGTAGGGCGGTGCAGCGCAAACCACTTTCACATATAGCTCAATAATCGTCCGAGCGTAAGATGCGAAACGAATAATTACAATCGCCCGCCAAACTAGCTCTTGACGGACGAAAGTTACTGTGGTAAAAAAACAACTTTTTTTTATAAAGACAGTGAAAGTAATATCCACGTGAAGAACTGTGACACTTTCACTGAATAAGAATTGCAAGATTAGATCGATCGATCGATTTGCGAAACACGATTATTTTTGATGGAATTCAACTGAGCGCCGAATGGAAAGCGGAATCGCTGACTGAAAAAAATCGAATTCCAGCATTTTAGTTAAGAAAAAGTGACTACCAATTTATTTTTTATAATTGCAACTCTTTTGTGGTCAGTACGTTAGACATGATTTTGAAGCAGAACGCATGACGTTCTTTAGCTGTATTCATAAATTGATTGAAGATATAAACTATTTGGGAACATTCTTTACCACTTATGAGATCAGGGTCACGATTTGTTTATCACATCATCACAGCTAACTAGACTGCTAGTTAGCTTGAATTTCTTAATCGACTAAAGCTTTAATGACTAGCCCATTGATCGCTCAGTGTCAATTCAGTCACGAAAAAATCATCCCATAATATTGCGCACTGACGCAAGTGATGTGAGTCGAAACAATCGATCATTAATCGACTATCACACGAGTATTGTTGTCAGACAAACAATTTGCAAATATCACAACACGTCATACATACAACAGCTGATATAAAAATTAATAAATCAGACTTTAGTTTAGTATAGATAGATATTTCGTAATAAGTATCTACAGGCTGTAGTTGATTATAGTCGAGTCATAGAGGTGGCCTCAGTGATCAGAAACGATCGATTAACGTGTAAATTCATATGTATCGATACCATTGTGTGAGGTGTTGGGTATGCATTGTTTTTTTACGTTGACTGATTGCTCTCATTAATTTTCTATCTTGCTCGTGTTAATGACCCAGCATGCACGAAGGTCATGGCGCGGTGAAATTTTAAACAGTGCGTTTCTGATGCATTGATTTATTGGGATATACGATAGGAACATTAAAAATATGCTATGTAGAATGGCAGCGTTTGCCTCGGGCGACCACTGTGCGTTCGGTCTGGATACGGCTATTAATCTAGTTTTAATCACAAGTCTTTAATTAATTTGTCGTTCCATAATTCTAAGTTCAGCGAGGTCTGGCAGTTTATTTACAACTTAACATAATCATGAGCGCATAATTAGACATGTATTCGCGTGGGCCGCGTCGTGCCGAACTATCCCATCCGAATGTTTCTTTGCACCGTTAAATGATAAACCACAGTTAAGGACCCGTGCACATTATTTGTATAGATAAATAAAGAGTACCGCAGTGTAAAGAGATCCTTAATTTTAACGTCCCTCCTTTTTTAAATATTCATGCATTTATAATAAGGCCGTACACACGTTTTCGGAAATACTTTAAATGTTACTTTTTTATTAATGTTTAATTTGTTAAATTCATACTTATACAAACTAATACTTAAGTAAGTACTTATTTGATTTCATTTTGAGATATTGTTAATGCGTAATGGCGCCAAAACGGCATCCTCTTCAAATTAAGACAACATTAAACAGGCATGAAGGTTAAACGTCAAAATGTCATTGGATGTGACGTAATCGTCTCTTAATTAGCGTAAGTGATCACGGGATACCATTTTTTTATTGAATTATATAAATTATCGTGTCAATAGAAATTTAAATTATAAACAATCAATACAAGAATACTGTCTATGCTTGATTTTATTTTTCTTGCTCTTATTTTTTATTGTCTTTGACCAAGATGAAAATATACGGTATGTTTTCATCTTGGTTAGTCCTATTGGAGGGCATCAAGTTTGTTTATAAATCTCAATCTTAATGGAAACTTTCCCAGTTTCTTTACTGAAAGGCTGAATCGGTTGCCTACTTCATTTAAATGAACCTAGTATGGCGCGCTGATGAATGCTTGCTTCACAAGATCCTGGAGAATGTTTCCATTCATTTTAACACAGCTACAATGCAATGACAACATTTATCTTCGTAATGCTGGAGTTCCAAGCAAAGGTACCGAATGAAAGAACAATTTCCCTTAGAACGTATTTATACAGGAACATGAAACTTTAAGCTCAGCTTATTTATGCTACTTATAGACAATAACTTGTCATTGGATAAAGGACACAACAACTTATTTGACAGATGGCTCATACAAATTCTGGGAAATAAATTGTGTGTTAAACTTGACACTGGTAATATACACAAACGCGTGATGCCATAAAAGGAAAAAAAATAAGTTTATAAAGTGACTAGGGTTTATCAGCATTCAGCACTGTGAAACAGGCCCTAAGCCTAGCAAAGCTTTAAAAATAATGTGCTCAGAGCTTTATTTATGTTACTTACAGACGATAACTTGACATTGCTTCGCGAGTCACGAACCCAGCTTACGTAACGTACGATGGAACTCTTATTAACAGTAGAATTTAGAATGATTTATACGACTCGCACTCGCTGGAGGCCGCTGCGGTTAATTTGATGTCAATGATATCACTATGTATGGGAGAGTTTCATGGAACCTTGGGTCACCTAGACATACGTCAGTACGTCAAGTGCGAGATTATTCGTAACCTAACCGTATACTTTATAGTCTACCGTATTCAGACATAAATAAATAAATATCGCCATACGAACACACGAACTATACGGTCCCACATTAAGCAACGCTTGTGTTATGGGTACCGTACAATGGACTGAAGGCGAACTCAGTATATAATACTTATATACGTATTAAACATACATAAGCTTGTCCCTACCAGGATTCGAACCCGGGACCCTCGGCGCAGAAAGCAGAGTGACTACCACTGCGCTAATCAGGTCGTCTGGACATGTTGTATGGTTCGAGAAAATCCGAAAGATTCGTTTTATTTCAACTATTCGCGTAAATATAAGAAATCAACATATTGAATCGTCTCTCGCTCGCGAGTATAAAGAAATATGTATTACATAACTAACGGAAATGACCCCACGTCACTTCCAGGGGTGTTCCAAGTTACCTAACGTGTGTTAGATCGCTGAATATTTAAAATAGTGATACGTGTGAACTAGTTTGTGTGATGTTGCCGCGATTCGTATTCAAAGGGTACAGCATAGAATTGTGTGCCTACCGTTATTGCATAGTTCGTTTTGCAAATCACGTGTAAATATATGGTTAATTCGAAATTAAATAGGCATTGTAAGATATAGACGATGAGCGTATTTAGCCATAAATATATAGAACTACAATACATTTTTATGCAGCAATAACCTTTGCAATGCCATTGTAAATGGATTGTAAGTTAATATGAGTATGACAAAGAATTTCGCGTTTCAGAAGTTCCAATACTTAAAAGTAAGGTCTTTCATTGATATAGATATCCATCATAGATAACCATAATGTAACCATTTTCTTTATTATTTTTCAATTTTGTTCGGGTTGATTACAACACTAAAAATACAAATCTCTGAACATACCTACTTAAAACTACTGAAATTGCGTTTATTACAGAATTTTGGGGTGGTTTTAAGGATTTTTTGATTTTGTCTCCCCCCCCAAACAACAGAATAACTATTAAAACATGAGAGAAATTCGTAAAAAATAATAATAAAAATAATTCAGTTTCTCATACATCTAATTCCGATGCAGTAGGAAGTTCGCCGGGACATCTAATATTATATTAAAACTGTAAAGTTGACATCTTATTTCCATACGTCATCGCTCCACACTCGTGTCTTACGCCACACAGAAAGCTCGCACCACTTTACAACGCTAATTTATCGGCGCCCGCGCCGCGTCGCGCGCTCGCGCATACCCGATGTGAAGCTTCAATGCGTACGCGCAGACCGCCACCGATAGATTTATTAGACACATGAGCACTGAACTGTTACTTGATGTGTTCTAAATATAATTTAGGCTATGCAAATACTCTTATAAGTAGTTTAGGTTAGGAAAACGAATACCTAAATTAAACTCACTCGACTAACTTGTTACTAACTTAACTTTAAGTAAGTAATATAGATATACTTACCTACTTAACTTACAAGCTTACTCAAACCATTCGTGATTTCAGGCCAAATTATTGAATGTCCATTTATAAAATAAGTTTATTACTAAATTTATGAGTAAATAATTCCATCATATGTATAGGTTTATCTGTAGAGTGAGATAAATTAAAACAGAATTAAAGCCCTGATTGACTAGATCTAGAAACCCATGAATTATACAGGGGGATTCAGAAATGGTATACTAAGCATGGAACATAGGCTTCTTTGGCGCATATGTAAACACATGTGAAGTTATAATGTCGTTCTGCCGATTAAAAAAAAATGTTCCCAACTAAATCACAATTGTTATAATTTTTTGCGAACATTTCTTTTGTCTGAATCACCTGTATAAGAGTTCCTATGATAACACATTACATAACACATAGCTACATAGGATTATCAAAGTAACCGTCGACTGTATAAATAAAATAAAATGTAATACACTGACAACATCGGCGTATCCCAAGTCACTTTAATTACAAGCAATAACATGTAAAATTCCCTAAATTCTCAACGAAACTAGTTCCACACGATCACATCGACGGATTTTATTTCAAACTTGGTACATTTGAACTTATACTAACGACGTAAGATTTACATTTAGTAGTCATTTAACGTTTAGGAATGCAGCGCGGTGGCTACGAAGAAATGCACCTGCAGGTGATTGCTCGTAAATTCAGTAATATATGGATACATAATTATCTTATAAATGCTTATGTGATTGGTCATAACCGCCCGATGTGTGGATACGATACGTTAGAATTGAAGTAGACAGAACAGAGATCACTATATTTGCCTTGCAATTGTGCTGCAGAAATAGCTGGGGCCTATTTCTGTAACATATATAGTCGCGAAGATCCTGTTAATAAATAATAATACGTTTGCAATGCTGTGAAAACATATAATATGAATCTTCATTTACAATCACACAGCAATAGACAAAGAAATAAGATAGCTAAAACAAAAGTCTTACTGACATACTGTCGAAACCGGCCGTGAAGCGGCCAGCTATTTTGCGAGGACAGAACCTCCGCTACAGTGCCATGTAGGTAATTTTGTCAGATTCAAAAATAATTATCTTAAAAAGACTATCCTTTCCCCGTTGCTCTGCCCGCGGTATCTCGATGAAACGTAACCAGTAGCACTTAAGTATAAGGTAGCTTCCTAACAGTGTATGAATATTAAGAATAGGATTAGTAGACCGGAGCTTACCCCTTACATTCAACTCACGAACTAACAAAGTTTACCTATTAATAATATTGGTATAGATAGATGTAAAAACTATTCAATGGACGACTTGATTAGTTAAGTTGGCCCTTATACCCCTTCTACGCTGAGGGCTGAGGGGTTCGAATCCTGGTAGGGACAAACTTTGTGTGATGAGCACGAATGTTTAATTGTACCGGAGTCATGTATGTTTAATATGTATATAAGTATTAAATACTGGGATCGCCCTCGGTCCATTGTAAGGTACCCATAATACAAGCGTTGCTTAGTGTGGGACGATATAGTAAGTGAAAATATTATTATTTAATATCTGAGAAGAGCGACCAAGTACCTCCAACTCAATATTCAGTCAATATGGTTGCCATCTTGTCGGCAATTAACGTTAGCCATCAACAAGCCGGTTGGTGAAATCCGACATGTCTTGTCGTGGATTCTAGTGGACTCATTATGCACAAGTGGCTCGTTCTAAGCACACCACTCCTTGAGAACTAGTTAAGTTCACAGACATCGATCAAAGTTAAACATCCGTTTGGGGTCTAAAGCGGTCCAGATTGAGAGCTTGAGATGAAAGTGCCTTTTGATATAATGTTTTCGGTTCGATGAAGACAATATCTTTTTGTTGTAATTCAATCAGGAATAGATAATATTATTTTTACATTTATTTACAATCGGTTACCACAGCTTTCATTTTTTTACACTGTCTTGTTATGTATTATATAAATAAATCAACAAAGGAACCTGTAGTATAATGGAACGTAGCGGAGCATTGACAGATGTCACGGTGACATTGACAAATGTCACGTCACGTCACTCATATTCATGTCTGACTCCTCCTCCCTCTCGCCCTATCAAGCATGGTCAAAAGCAGCATGTTATAACAGGAAATAAAAAAAAAAACCCAAAAGCCTGAAGAAAACATATTCTATTTAAAAATACGAAGAACATTTTTTTTATGGCAAAATAATATATATATAATACACAAGCTGATCCCGGCATATAATTACGTATATACCTACTTAGATATCAAGCGACCATAACTCAGGGACTAAAAAACATTGTATGAAGATCAAAAATTATCATCGCCCAAAGTTGTCTTCTACCGGGATTCGAACTTGCTACTTTCGATACAGAAAGCAAATTAACTGACAACTGTACCAATCGGGTCAATTTTTTCCGGATTTTTCAGTCGATTTTTTCCAGTTAATGCTATATTTATACAGTATCGTTATCGCTGCTGTATGCCAGACCCGCCGGCAAATATTTACCCGCTGGCACCGATGCCAAGCTTCATTGAGCTCCTTACGCGTACTGTTAAACAAACTGCTCGTAAACGATTATAACGGACTCGGATTCCTTATCATGTGGCACAATATGCGGGTCAATGCACAAATGCATATATTTACAATTGAAAATACTTTTAAAACGACGGTCGCTGGGTTTTTACGAGCGCTTAGCAAATTAGGCATGCTCCCGAGGCGGGCGATCGAGCGATTCGTGCGAAATTTTCAGCTTAAAATATATTTCAGTGTGTATCGCGGCTGAATTAGTAAAATACTCGTACATGCTGTTATAGTGTTACCGACTTTATGAATGAGACAATTTAAATATTATTGTTTTATTATCTATAAATATTTGGCATTTCATTATGATCATAATTATTATTTTTGTGGGACAAAGGTACATATAGCTAACGATCGAAGCAACATTCTATACAAAAGAAAAAATACCACCTTTATAAAGTGCTTCATTGAATCTTTGGTTGTGTGTAGATTGTACATATATTTTAAGGTCTTTTTTTAAACCATATCTGATTCGACAAATCAAATAGTGCCGTTCTTAAAAATATAGGCCTAATCTCGATGAATGTAGGTAAATCAAACATTTAGAATGTTGTTTTTTTATCATCTATCTTGTTTACCTATTCAACTTTGTTGTTTTTTAAATGTTTAATGGTTTCCTTATTGCTTGTTTGCTATCATTGAAATGTTCGTTTGTACAAAATACTGAGGTAAAAACTAGGTTTGACTTTCGACGTAGCCTCTATTCACAATTTGCTATGGTATGGTATCAGCCGAAAGACGTCCACTGCTGGACATAGGCCTCCCCCAATGACTTCCACACATCACGGTCCTCCGCCACTCGCATCCACCGGCTTTCATCATCATTCACAATTTATTTCTAAAATATTATAATATTTTCATCCAATATTTGAATGTATACTGAAATGGTTGATATTAAATTGTGCGCATGCGCAGGCGTTTACATATTACCTGCACATGTGACCTGGATCGCATAAATCAGCAGCGGGTCACAATCGACATGCAGGATCTAACGCGTAGGGTTTGGCTTTATGACTTGCAATGGCCGCATTCCCATATAACCATACAATATCGACATCAGCACGTCAAATGCGAGCTAACAGTATACTTTATAGTCTACCGTATTTAGACACTGTATGGAGAATTGAAAAGCGCCTCTAGCAGACGGTATTTAAAACTTTTAATTCTCGCTACAAAATGTCTAAATACGGTAGACTATAAAGTATACGGTTAGCTCGCACTTGACGTACTAGCCGGAGCCATACGACACATAAAATATCTTAACCCTTATTAACCTAGAGTTTCAATTTTGATACCAATCTTTTAAACCGAATGTTCACATTACTATTAGTTTTTTTTATAGGATGGCTGTACGTATTTTACTGTTGTATAATATTATTTCCAACGAAATTAAAAAAAAAATCAAATGTCATTATTATTAAACACAGTAACATTAAACACAGTAATATTAAAAATAAATCACTTTCGTAAATCAGGCTACTAAGGGTTAAATTATTTAAGTAGCTTACCGACCGATTCAATATATACTTACCCTCCTTTGCGTCGCGCAGTCGGGTAAAAACGTCATGATATATTATAGTATTACCGACACATTATTGAACAGCGTTTAAGTATTCTGCCGTACCCTACTTATAGATTAATTTAATCTGACGATTAAAATAATACTTAAGTACCGAATTATCCTTGATCTGCGGTGTTAATAACACAAATTAAATTGGTTTATGATCAAGAAACAAATAGGTGAACGATTTTATTTTCGTTTGAGTAGTTACATATTTATAGAAATAATTAAACACCTATTAGTAAACGGAAATGGTGAAGGATCATAGATATTTTCAATATTGTTTTAATACATTAATTAACGCTAAATGATATTTTTATCTCGCAAAAGCAATTCCGATCTAGTTATTAAATAAATAGCGCCAATATTTATCTAATAAACAGTAAACATCTTTTTTTTTTTCTTAATTTATTGAGGTAATGTAAAAATATTCGGCGTATGTCGAACCCACTGGAAAACCCATATGTGAAGGTACGGTCGCGAATTTCCTTAATATTTTCAATGACACTTATAATGCAATAAGATCGTATATCTGTATATCGTCATATCTGAGAGCAATTTATTCCATCGTTGGTCGACAAGACGCACGGACAAGTGTCATCCGTACACTGTGGACATTCCTTCGGTTCGTACTAAGCGTTTTGCTTCTACTTTCATCGTGCGAACTGCCAAGGAATGGAACACGCTACCGGCGTCTTTGTTCCCCGTTGACTATAATCTGGGTGTTTTCAAGTCGAGAGTGAACATGTACCTTCTAGGCAAGTATGCTACATCGTAGATTTCATCGTCACTTACCATCAGGTGAGATCGAGATCAAATAGTTGCCTATATTGTAATAAAAAAAAAAAAATTGCTCCTAGTAACGTCAGTCAAAATAATACCTCTTATGGTATACGTTTGCTGTACGATATTCAACCTTAAATGGGTTCCAAATTAAAGTCCGCGACTGTACATTTAGTACGCGTTACCGTTATAAACGATACAAGTTATGAGCGTTTGTGAATATGGAAGCTCTAACAAAAGTTTTTGTTGGTATTTAATTATTTGCTTCGGGACGATGCGTTTTAAATAAACAATACGTAACTTTAACAAGCAGGCCCGAAGTTTATTACCACGACTGTGAACGTTATTTTTCAATTCCGTGGGTAATTTTAGTAATTTAACTTACATACTCGGACTATACTTACATTCTCTTAGTTTACTCTTTACGCAATTTATTTGTGTTATTCTTATGGAAAATATGGCGTTAAATTTTATTTTTTTTAACTTATCAGGAGTGGTATTCACTGTGCCAATCCGGTTTCTATTGTAATTAAACAAGGGTAATAATCAAGAAAATAATCTCGAAAGAATTTCTAAGTACTATGTCTCTCATAGCATAAACCGCAGCTGCATTAGGGATTGTAGACGCCCTTGGTCGTTCGGTGACCGCGGTGCGCGCACGCATGGCGACGCATGGTCAATGCACCGCGTGCGCCCGCGCACCTCGTGTCATATATGTCATGTAAGCTCACATACCGTTTCGGCCACCGAATGTGATATATAGGACTTATTTATACTCGTATAGGGCAGGTCGGCTGTGTCAAATAGTCTGTCGTCGTGTTCTGTTTTATAGTACTTAGGCATGTACGCAATAATATAATAATACAGAATGATTCAGGAATGGTATACTATCCTTAAACCTGCGCTTCTTAAGCCCATTGTATATGTAATCATTATGTAGAGTCAACATTTCTATATATTGAATTTAAAAAATATTTTTGATTCCAAACAAAATGCCAACCGTTTCAATGGCTGCACCAAAATTAAAAAAAAAACACATTTTCATTTATTTAACGTCAAAATAATTACATTGACAAAATATATTGCTATTAACACACTATTAAGCTCAAGGAAATTCTCATAAGCCGAGTTTATTACATGTGTCTGTCTGTCCTAGGCGTGGTGGCCGGGCTTGAAGTGCCTTTCGATCTAAATCATTTATTTTTTATTTCATACACACCTAATATGGCAACCATTTATCTCGGATTGCAATATCCGATATATTGCCAACTTATGTCAGCGATTCGATATAATTTTTGATTAATGACCGAACTACTAAGAACTTTCTAGTGCATATTAAATGTTAATGTTTTACAGTTTATGTTAAAATTGTAACGTCAATATTAATCTGGTTGACAGGTTATTTCGTAATTAATTAATGGCATGATCAAGATCTTGGCGAAGCTTTGATGCAATTATAAGTATGTTCACAGTTAACACTGGTACACTGGTAACTTGATTAATATCTACTACTTAATTTTTTGATCAGTCAATTTCAACAAATTGATACAGTGAAAGTTGTTTACAGTAAAAAGAAATGAGGAAAATAGTAAACAAAATATTTCTGGTACGCTTATTTATTTAATTAGTCGTATTTAATTGAAATAAATTTTATTTTATAGAATTTATAGTTTATTTATAGAATATATGTTTTTACTCCTCCCGTGACCGTGGTTGCTGTAAAGCAGCCGAAACGTCAGGAACACTAAAAACATAAAATAAATGCTATAATTTTTTTATTTTTATTTAAAGTTATAAAAAATTAAAATATGACAAAATAATTTAAATAAGTAGGTTTTGTGTTTTGTCTATTCATATCGTTGCAAAGCAAACTGACGTTTTCGCTACGCAATACTTTAACTACAATTGAGAATGTTTTCGAGGGCGGCCCTGGAAAGGTTATTTCCAGGCGGGGGCATATTACAAACTCTAATTTCCAGGTAGGATATTGCACTAGCTGGCAATTTTATATTTTAACTCAATTATTCTTCTTATACCTTTAAAGGTATAAGAAATGTTTTTTTCCTATCGATGTCGGTCAAAGTTACAACTACACACATCTAGCGGGAAATTATGTGAAGTTTCAGGCCAGGAAGTGAACTGCCTTGCAATAAGAGCTCATAATACGCTACCAGTATACTGAACTTCGTGCATGACGAATTTATATTTTAGCTACTGCTTTAAAAAAAAAGCAACCATGGAGTTCCTTGCCCGTTCTTCTCCATAGGAACGGCATTTCGAACGGGTGGTATAGTAGCTTAGCATTTTGTAACTTTTGACGATTCATAAGTACTGTACTTAATGGTCTACGTGAATATAAAATATTTTGATTCTAATAAAAAAAAATATTATTTCCACACTTTGTAGGACAAAATTACAATTAGAGACCATCTATTAAACACAAAAGACAAAGCACCATCTATCAGAACATTGTGTCGATAACTTGACGAGTTTTGGTAAGAGTTTATGGTAAGCCCCCAGCTCTCACTCTCTCTGTCTTTACTTTGTAACTTTGGTTAGTCATCTAAAATAATCTTGATTATACACGACGTAGGTATTAAGCGTGTGTGTACTGCGCCTGCGCCTGCGCCTGCGCCTGTCGCTGCCATATTGTAAACATTGAACTTTATGTCGGGGCGTGCGCGCGAGTGGGTAATTGGCTAACGTTGCGGAGCGGCCCCCACACGCCGTTATGAAACTGCATCGAATTAGCTTGACGAATCGAATTGTGCACTATGACAGAAATAAATAATTATAAAAAAAATAGCATTAATATTTGTGTATTTACCACGACACTATTGTTATAATTTCAGGCTGCATAATGACGTCCTGTTTTTAACCGACTTCAAAAAGGAGGAGGTTTTCAATTCGGTTGTATTTTTTTTTAAAAGCTCGCACTGCACAAACTTAAAAAAAACAGTATAGGTACCATAGAGCTCAAACGAAGAAAAAAAACGAAAAAAAAACAAGAGACAAGAAAGACAGAAGAAGAGGAAGAGAGCAAAAGCGAGAGAAGGGGGAGAAAACAGACGGAGTGTCGCCAACAACATATTGAAGCACGAAAACTAAGCACTAAGCTGATTTGTGTTACCTACACTCAAATAACGTACGATATTTAATTCATTCACTAGAATTTTATGTGTATGTAGGAACAATTTGCGTGTACTACACAAATCGGCTTACTTTTTTGTGCTTCAGCATGTTGCTCGCGACGGCCCATCTGTTTTATTTCTTCGTCAGAGCCGTAGAGCGGCAAGCTTGAATAGACTTTAAAAAATGTATAGGCTATATGTTGTTGCTATATGTTCCGATAATTAATCGATCGCGCTACGCTCCTGAGATGTTATTTTTTATTGGAATGACATCATCATTATCAAAGCGTACGCAAGTTCACTCTCAGCTTTAAGATCTATTAATTAATACGTGCCATTATTTATAATTTATTAGGTCGAGTATATTAGAATAAATTAAAGACGACTAAGTTATAGCAATTGGCAAATATATATTTTATAATTACGAGATTTAATCTATGCTACACAATGTTATTCTCAATAAAAAAAGCTCTCAAGTTAACGCCGTAATCAGTGTATATTTACGTAATATTATTCATTTCTATCAATCTTTAATTATAACTAAACACTGCAAATCAAAGGATGATTAAACGACTCGAATATCAGAATAGCTGCGGGTTTTAATCAATAAATTAATTTGGCATTCAACATAATTCATAGAAGTATGATGTCTATATTACATTCTCAAATTATATTGAACAATCAGGCATTCGACATATGGTGTTGGAGGAGAATCAAAAAGATCAGTTGTATAATATATTGCAGAGAGTATTTTCATTTACGTTAAAGTAATTTGTGAGCCATATAGCCTTTAGCTCGTAATGATATACTTAGAGCTAGAACCTTTTTTTTGACCAGCTGATAAAGTCTGCCTAGCCGTTCCTACATTGTTCTCACATACCTATAACAATGTACTGCTCAAAAAAGTAACGGATCCTTATTTAAAAAGAGCAACCATAGAGTTTCTTGCCCGTTCTTCTCCATAGGAACGGCATTCCGAACGGGTGGTAAAGTTGTAGCTTAGCATTTCGTAACTATTTTGACGATTCATAAGTACTGTACTTAATCATGCTCTTTATGGGAAAAGCTTGACCACCTACACTGACAAGGGCCTTTCCCTTAAATTAGAAGAAGCACCAATGTCATCGAACTCCCACAATTAGCTCCCTCACCTTAAATAAACTCAGGATTTTTTACCAATATCATGGTTGATCTGTCGATCGCGTGTACATAAACCGCAGTTAGCCTAATTAATTCAAATATAATTGGAAGGATTTTGAGTAGGTAAATAATTTACACTTTATATAGTTCAATGTGTCTTACGTCATTTATTGCACTTGTATAAATTGATGTATCAATTTAATTAATTTGGTATTTTCGTTTCTCATGACCTCACGTGTCAAGACTCTACATCAAAATATATCATTTGAAAAATACCTAATTAAATCTTTACGACGGTAAATATTAAAAGCATCATGCCTTAAACTGCTGAAACTGCTGGCTTTAGATGAAATTTGGTACAGAGGTAAGTTTTGTTGGGAACTTAATAGAGGCTAGTGTTTTGTTAAAGCAGATAAAATAAGTAGGTATTGTTTGTTTAGTAAGTTAATATACATTTGGGAAGACGCAATGCCAAAAATACACCAAAGACACATATAATCCAATTGTGTAATTTGTTTACAAAACATATTTAGTTCGGTGCAGAAACAACCATTCAGTTATGACGGCTATCTGGCTTACTGCAATGATTTTTCACGGATACGGATACGAACGGAATAAAGACGATTGACCAAACGCGTGACGAAAAAAAATTTTTGTTATTATATTTTCTTACTTTTTTTGCAAACATCATTTATTTTTGTGTAGTACAAACATCTTCTTACCTGACGTTACAAAACGTTACAAAAACAAATGATAAAATAATTGATAATACTCGTTCATTGCCCTAACCTAACCAATGTATGTTCGGATATTACTCAACTGCATATTATATATTAAAACATTAATTACGTAAATATAGAGTTGACCCTTGCTTGACATAGTGCTACGATGACTCAGAAAGCTCTCGCGCGATGCACTCATGCGCACACACGCAGTCACGAGCACAGCAATTAATATTTTAGGGCGCACACGGGTTTAATGAAACCTACTTAGTTAGTTAGTTAGCTAGTTACCTAGTATTTGTAATGACAAGAACTAGGTAACTCTTAATCTTAATTTTACGTGATAAAATTTTCCTCCAAAAAATATAGTTTTTATTCATCTATAATGCAATCGTATATATTGACGAAATCTTTTATATATTTCTTACAACTAATCCCGTAGATTTCGTATTTTTTTTTTATTTAAGAACCCGCTTCATTTCTACGACTTATCTTTAAAATTGTTTGCACAATTTTGCAATTAAAATGCACCCTGATTCTATAACAATCAATTACAACTCCTTGCTGTTTACGAGCGCGCCAACTAATTGAGATTTATAAGAGAACATAGTCGTGTCGCGTCGATATTAACAGCACCCTATGGTGATGGGTGGGTACTATCGACATGATAATGACTTTGCCCTTAGCTTAACATTTGCGATTCGAATTATTTGTACAAAGTGCTGTCATGCGTTGCAATCTGCGTGGATACTATTGGCTGTATTGTTATATATACGAGGTATCTTACACAGATATTATGTATTCCAATATTAAGCACCCACGTTGCCTTTGGATATATTAATCACACTCTGCATTACAAAAGTAAAAGCTATATATACAGATTTTATAGATACAGACGAAATTCGCCACAGCTATTATGAGTTGTTATAACAAAAAATGGATTGTCTGATTAATATATCCCGTTTAATTTAAAATCAAACATTATTGTCTCTTAACAACGAAAGGAGAACGTGCAATAGGTTGCCGCGGTCATTTTGATCCTTTTTTTAATAGCCTGTTTTGTGTCCCACGGCTGGGCAAAAACCTCCCCTTTCTTTCTCCATTGGACCCTGTCTTGTTGTGGCTACGTTATGACTTAACGTCGCATAAAGCAACAACAACAATCATTGCATATATTGATCCAGTCTCTCTTGTCGTGCAGGGCATCGGCCACGTGTCCGGGGGCCACATCAACCCCGCGGTGACGCTGGGCCTCTTCGCCGCCGGAGACATCAAGCTGCTGAAGGCGGTGTGCTACATCGTCGTGCAGACCCTCGGAGCTACCGCTGGAGCTGCTTTCATCAGGGTAAGTCACCTCTGTAATCTTACACCTTCAGTTAACATTGTTGCGTCAAAACTTGCCCAAAAGTAGATTGACTTTTGATGTTAACGAACCCTTTCTTAGATTCTGGATCACGATCTAGTATCATGATAAATATTGAACAAGCCGATGTGTGTGACCATATTCTGTTGCATACTTTGGAGTATTTTTTTTTCGTTTCCCATTTGCCAGCAACTTTTCCCATCAGGTGGAAGAAAAAGAAAAACCTGGTCCAGTTTTCGGTCTATGTCACCGTACTGTCAAGTACGAAAAAGAATAGGCATAAAAATAACTCAAACAGAAACAAGAAATATATATGTAGAACTGATGGCCATACAAGGTACTTAGATATACCGTCGTGCGCACCTTCATGTTGGCAACACATAAAAAACTCACTGGATCAAGTTCTATTATAGGCTAAATAAAAAACAAGATCAAACAGCCAACAGTTTCTCGTCGTTATCCTCGACGGTAAAGGCAAGCGTTGCTATATCAAATAGAAATCGCCTTATGTGTTTAATGCAGTGGTACTCAACCTTTTTTTCATAGGGGCCACACACAAGTGTTAGTCGGGGTGTCGCGGGCCGCAAAAAAATAGTTGTTTTTTTTGCTATTGCTACAAATTGAATTAAACAACTATGAATGGACTCATCGCGGCGCGGTAGTGTTATGTAGAACCTATTTACTCAGCCCGCTCTTAATTTTTCTTATGGGCGAGAAACTTAAAATGATTTAAATAAAGTAACACCAGATGGGCCAACGATAAAAGCCCAGCGGGCCGCAGGTTGAGTACAGCTGGTCTAATGTGTAACCGTTAGCAACGATAATCGGCAACAAACAAACATTAAAGCTTTAAATTAATAAATCATTTACTTAATGATGAAGATAAATGTTGACTTATGTAATACTAGCTGTCCCGCGGCTCCGTCTGATCAACTATCGATTTTGCTCTTTAACTCGACCCCAATGGTTATAATTAGTATTTCCAAAATTATTTCTTGGAGTGAAATATCCGCTGGATGTATTTCTATAGTCTTTTTCATAGGTACTACAGTTTGAGACAGGGTTTTGGAATCCCGCGGTGGTGCTAACACTACCGGATTTAGCTTCATTTGGACCTGCCTCCTTTTATACTGCTTTTTGGATATCATTTTAAATCGACTTTTTAAAATGTAAATTTTCTCTATTTGTTTAAACAAGAAGTTATGTCCTAAGTATTTTATAACCATTCATATTAATCACTGAGGGTGTCAACGTAGCCGCAACTAAGTTTTAATTTTTTGAGCTATCTACTGGATTTTTGAAGAATTTTCTTGTTTCTTAATTTATAAACGCAACTGCAACTATATACGTTGCAGACGGTACGGTCGTCGAAAAAACTGTCTCGCTCACCGTGACACTGATCTTCTTTAGAACAGATTCTAATGGAGCGCCAACCTTCGCTTGATAGCTTGAGCTTCATTGGTATTTAATTGAGTTTGCATTACGATTGGATGTGCTTAAAAAGGCTTAAGTATATAGAGGCCGTATATCTAGATATCCGCCTGGGGAGCCGTACATATGTTTGGATGGCATATCAGCTTATGTTGTTATTTTTTGTATCCCGCTTTTCAGTGGGAAGTAGATAATTTTCTTCCAACTCCAGGGGATGGTAGTGTAACCATGATAAAAGTACAAAAATATTTGCTTTTATGATGGTTATTTTAAAAGCTGTCCCGGTGATATTCGTACCGCCTCAGAATCATATGCATGAGAAAATTAATTTTCTTTATTTATCCCATGTTTAATAGTTATTCTGCTATTCAGGGCGAAGACAAATTCGAAAACTCGAATATCATAAAAATCTGCCCCCCCCCCCCCCCCCCCCGGTCTTGAGTTATAAATGGCGTTAATTACGCCATTTATACGACTTTGTTTTATATATATAGATTACCGAGGTCGCCTTACTGGCACTCCAACTTTGCACATTTACGCAATTTAAAAAGTAAACAAATCAATAGTTAATCTGGCCATCCTCCACGTCAATATCAAACGTCACTCAAGCTCTAATTACTGAGATGCGAGTAGATATGCAAATTGTTGAAAATGTTAGCGCGCCGCTAATTGGTCGCGGGCGATTTATAACATGCGCACGATGCGCCCGCGCCGCCACCGCCGACCTTACGTGCGACATTTCACTCGCCCTCGAGCTAACGAGCGACTATAGACGAACATAAAGCTAAACCTTTGTCAATGACTTTATTTCGAATTAGATGGTGACAAACTTAAGTTTACTTTGATATGTATAATAGTAGCATTAGGCCGTACGTAAGATAAAATATACTTTATTTTATCTAACGTACGGCCTAATTCTTGCCTAATTCTTTACCTGCATTCAGGATCAATTTATATTTGCATTACAAAGCGTGTTTCAGAAAAAGAGTGTTTTTAATCGTCGAAAATAAGGAGGTAGTTCTCGATTCGTCGCGTGTATTTTTTATAATACCGACCACTGAAAGAGACGGCAACTTTCTATGTAGTAGTTTAGTTATTACGATAATTGTTTGTTTGTTTCAGTTGTCAATACCTGAGGACAGAGTGGGCGGCTTCGGAATGACCCTGCCTGGACACGATGTCACTGAGGGCCAGGTGAGAACAGTTTATCTAATCATATCCCTGGAACCTTATCATAAAACAACTTATGTAGGCTTTTGTGTTCATAAATACCTACACTGCCGCTTTCCACAACGAAATTATGGGCGCGGTAAAATCAGACATGCGCGTACGCATTCATAAAGAACCGCGCGCACCGGCGCGGCGATTCACAGGACCAATAGCGATAGCCCGCATCCGCGCTTTCATTTGAATGGGGCTTAACCTTGTGGTGTAGCTATATAGTCCCAGCTTTAACGTTGTCCATGAAATCCTAATCATACCCTCCCATTTTTGACGACCCGATTGGCACAGTTAATAGTGAATGACCTGCTTTCTTTACCGAGCATCCCGGGTTTGAATCCCGTTAGGCGCAAACTTTATGTGATGAGCACGAATGTTGTTACCCGAGTCAAAGTAACTTTAGGCGTTGCAGTTGCAGCGTTCAGTTTTTACAGTTCTCCGTATGGCAGTACTTATTATTATTATTTAGGCGGTGCTGATAGAAGCGCTGATTACCTTCGTCCTGGTCATGGTTGTGCACGGAGTGTGCGACGGCAGCCGCAGCGACCTGAAGGGTTCCGCGCCCCTCGCCATCGGCCTCAGCATCACAGCCTGCCATGCCGCTTGTGTGAGTACTTACCGAGACAGTTGATCAAATTCAATATTGAGTCTTACCGCCGCTGTATCTACCTTTAATAACCTGATTACAAGGAAACATTTCTTGAAATTTCTTTTATGCACCATCCACACGGTTCAAGATGACAAGTTGTCAAGCAGCAAGTCAAATTGGAAACCTCTCGTAAGTTGCTTTCACACGTCGCCGCCCGCGCTGCTTGTACCTTTTCAGCGTGTTTTGCTGTTTCTTAGAACAGCCCAGTATACGAGCACAGCTCCGCACATATGGTAGCTGATTGATAATACCCACAAAAGCATGCCAAACTGTTAACCTAAGGCCAGGCAAGTTGACGAGTAGCGAGTCAACTTGCCAACTAACTTGAGTCTTCAACCCGGCATTAGTGACTTATAAACAGTTCCATTCAAGTGTCATTTCTGAGGTCTATACGCAATTTTACACAATTTTAGAGGTACTTAAATATGTTTTTAATAGAGTTGTACCTGATCCAACAGGTTCCCTTCACCGGGTCGAGCATGAACCCGGCCCGCTCCTTCGGGCCTGCCCTCGTCATGGGCATCTGGACTGCTCAATGGGTGAGTTTATAATAAAAAACATACGTGGGCAAAGTCAAGCAGGCGCTGTTAAGACTGAACAATGTCGAGCATCCGGTATGACATTACTGTGAGGCGCACACCTTTGAAAGTAGACCAAATATTTTGCTCGTTTTATTTATTTTATCAAAGCAACAATGTAATGTTTACTTTTTATGGGCGGTTCGTAGAAATCATAGGCAATCTGATTTCTTTACTGACTTGTTTTGTGCCTTCTGCACTGTAATCGCAAATATTTTATGAGAATGTAACTTTCTGCACTCAAAATACACTTTACATTCATTTCCCGTCCGCCTATCGCCACAAAATCTCGTCAGTCTTCCGTGCACATTTATGAGATGTCCGCATTAAGATAAAACCTCGCATATTTATATGCAAACTAATACAAGGTAAATAACTCGCTTTTGAGAGCGAGCAGACGAGACAGACCCGGCGCTTTCGCTAAGGGGTCGCGCGATCTCGCGCGAAACGTGTTTGCTGCACTGCGACGACGCGGCGTCGTTCCATAGATACCTACTAGTCTATGATTATTTATTAACAAGCCTCATGACATTTTGACATTATAAAAATATTTTTATAATCATAACCGATTGCCCGTGTTACATTTTATTTAATCCGGTACAAATTAATCTACGAGTATATTCAAAAGCTGTATAAAAACTCGATAGATTTGACCAAATTAAAATTTAATTGGATTGAAATAATATGTCTTCCTACCTCGGTATACTTCTAGACAGATACACACATACACAAGATTAGTAGTGAAGATTAAATTATGTTTGATGATATGATTTGCATATTTTACTTCATACATTCGCCGCACACAAGTATTTATTCGCGCTCTCGCTCGCATAAACATCGAGTAGAAAAGTTAATCTAGGCATGCGGCCCTAGATTAACTGCGGCCCCCCCTCTCTGCCGGTTTCCCAGTCCCCCTCCCCATAGACGATGCGGTAGTGCCGGGGGGGTTTTAGCCGGTAGGAGTCCGGCATAACCCGTGCCGCGCCCCCGCGCGGTCGGGTATCCATGAGGATTTCCCCCCCGAAAACAAAAAAAAAAAAAAAAAAGGCATGCGGCCCTTCCCTTACCAATAAACAAACGAAATTTATCTTTAGGTATATATAATTCAATATTAGTAGGCATATACCTAATACAGTCTGGACTATACTGAAAGTGTTGTGTTCGTCTGGGGTTATTATTATTATTCTACACGAGTACATTGTTGTACCGATCCAATTTTAACCGACTTAAAAAAGAAGGAGGAGGTTCTCAATTAGATTATATTTGTTTTCTTGCTGTAACATTTCCTGAGCAATAAAATAAAATAAATTAACCCACAGGTATACTGGGTCGGCCCCATCGTCGGCGGCGTGGTAGCCGGGCTGGTGTACAAGTTCATCTTCCGCATCGGCAAGGCCACAGAGAGCGGCTCCTACGACTTCTAGACGACGCCGCGACGACTCCGCCACGTGGTCGCCCCGACCCGCACCGTGCCTATAATGCCTCGCGCATACAAAACACAGATTAGTGACTACCTATACCAGTTTCTGTAACCTCTGCCTGAGAAATGCCACTGAAAGGTTTATTTATATGAAGGTACTTGGACTCATGTCCCTGTGATTCTTGATAAAAAAAATCTAACAAGAACTAGCCTTTTGAGCAATTAATGTAGGATAAAAACCTACATTAATAAATTAACTTAAAATAATTCAAATTTACGCATTTAGTTACACATGTTGATTATCATTCTTGACATGATTTCAGTACCTATATGATAAGGATGTATTATGTTGGGTTTTTCTGTATAATAAAAGGTATAAGGTATGTGTGATATTAAAAGTCGCTGACTGAAGTACGCGCGAGGCGATAGTATCAGCTTATTGATATAACCAGTTCGTTCCTGGACCAAATTGAACAAGGAAATTGTCAATGGGCTTATACTTGTTATAATTAATTAGTTTTGTCATATACTTCGAAAAATCCAAAGGTTTATATTGAGAAACTATTATTGTTCTTCGTGAAAGATAAAGAGACCGATGCTATTGGAATCATGTGGTTAGTATTAAGATTTAAATATACGAAATAGGTAGCGTTAAGTTTATTTATATTATGTGAATAAAGTATTTTGTAAGTTTGTGATTCGTGTGTATTAAATGTCAAACGTTAAACGCGTGTTGTCTTGTGACAATGATCATTGTGGACCTAGACAAAAAATCCAGTCGATATTTGCAGTCACTATTAAAGCCTTGACTTAAAAATTTTAGCATAACCGGATACTGGTGTAGATTGAAAACTATCCCAAAAGAAACATTAACTATCTGTCAACCTATTCTAAATAGCGGATTGTAAGTAACGAAATATTAAAGAATAACCCCTAAATCAATAGAAGCTTTAATCATTTTAAAAGTTCTTTCTTGGCGATTGTAAACTTATTAACCGACTTCAAAAAGGAGGAGGTTCTCAATTCGGTTGTATTTTTTTTTTTTTTTTTTTATTTTTTTTTTTATTTTTTTTTTTTATGTTTGTTACCTCATATCTCCGTCATTTATGAACCGATTTGGAAAATTATTTTTTTATATGAAAGGATATGTTTACAGATTGGTCCCATTTTTTTCAAAAAAATGTTCTGATCATGGGATCCATGAGGAATTGAGAGGACTCCTCAAATTTTATAGGCATACCGATAGCAATTTTGGTATTTTCATCAAGAAGTCAAGCATTTGCATTCAGAAAGTATCATTTGCTGAAGTGGAAGTGATGAAGAAGGCCACAAATGGCCACCGGAACTTGTCAGTGATACGTATTTCACGGGTTGCGCCAAGATAATCTCGATTATTGGTATACCTATTATCCAGTAAAAAGATTGATATACAAATCTTTTTAGTGACAAAGAATAGTAAATATATCCACTAAAAAGTTTAAAATAAAAAACTTTTTAACAAAATAAAAACCGTCTTCAAAAAACTAAAAAGCAAAAAATAATCTAATCTTGAAATCTACCTTGTCTAACCACATCAAATATTTAACTAATCTGAAGTCGGTGCCAAATAAACAACCGACAAAGAATAACAAAAGTATACTCAGTAACGAGATGCGCGGACCAATTTGTAGGTATAGTCTTTGGCGCAGACCGGCAATACTCGACTCAGTTGTTTGTTTGGCACCGACTTCAGATTAGTTAAATATTTGATGTGGTTAGACAAGGTAGATTTCAAGATTAGATTATTTTTTGCTTTTTAGTTTTTTGAAGACGGTTTTTATTTTGTTAAAAAGTTTTTTTTTACGATTATTTATTTGATTAAATATGGGGTCCCTAAGTAAGCATTTTTCATGTAAACAATACTATCACATTTTCGGTTAATAACGAATAAAATTGAAGTACCTAAGTATACCTATGGCTCTGTGGCCTATGGTTGTCATTATACATTATTGTGAGGAATTTTGGTGTCCAGCGGTTGTGGTTTTGTCATTTAATAACTACGAGTCTTTATATTAAGATTTTCACTCGAGTGCCTGTGCTAGTTATGTGATTATATTGATATCAATGTGAGGTTAACATTAGTTATTTAAACTGCGAAACATATTTCACGAAATGTTCATGTTTATTATTTAATAAAATTATTATGATCAATGTGTTTTGTTTTCTGCCTGAAATCGATACTACTAGCCTTTTTGCCCGACTCAGTGTTGTAGAAAGACAGGGTAAAAAGTAGTCGGGCCGACTGTATGTGTATAAATAGGCTTGAGAATTGCAGGCGGGGACCAACAATATTACTTCTAAAACATAATATACTCTGTCAACTGTTAAATAGATACTTAATTCACTTGAAGATCACCGTACCAAACATACTTTTTAATGTCACAGTAATGTCAGAGACAATATTTATGGTGTCTAAATAGCCCGATGCGAGAGCGACATAGGTATCTACTACTAGGCTGTAGGCAGGGGAGGGGGCGGTGGGGGTTCAAACCCCATCGAAATGCCTTAGCTAATCCGACATAGGTAAGCTAATTATACATAGTTCCTTTCTTAAAATATTTGCGACTCTACGGATAGTTGTTGTCGTTGCTTATATTGTCTCTGGTCCAGAGCTCTATTGCGCTTATTGTCTATGGTATATGCCATGATTAGTTCGACCCTTCCCCACTCCCCCTTCCTATTTTCTCGATAAATTTCGTGGCGGGTTCCAAGACGATAAGCTTTTCCCCGGGACTCGCCGAGGGTGTAGCTACCGTAGGGCTAGGCGGGGCAGTGCCCCAGGCCCCCAAGATCAAGGGGCCCTGCGGCCTCTATGAACGACGCGGTTCGAAAATGTTATATCATAACCATCCTGCAGCTCATTGAAAATATGATTAAGTATACAGTTAGAATTCTAAACTATTATTCCCCGGTATCCACACGAACTGGGCAGTTATTCTTAACAGGATTTTCGTTACCCTTCAATTACCTCGCACTTTGTTAATCTCCATCGCGTTTCGCAAGTGTCGTGACGTCGATCTAATCGCGGGCGACACACGATGCGCGTGCGCAGCGCATCGAGCGAGATAAAAATGTGCCGGCGGCGGGTCAAGGGCGTGTCACCCGCGACGAGCACTGTCACGCGTGCCAGGTAGATGGCATAGCGACCTACATACCGGAGGTACTAAAGACTGCCTAAACTTTATGATAGTTGCCAAGTGTGAAAGATGAAATTTTACAAGACACTGGCAAAAATGGCACTATTGTGTAGCCAATTGCTAACCAAAAAAAAAAGAAAGTGTGAGTTTTAATCGGAATATGTTACAAAAAACTATGTTCTAAAATGGTAATTATCAATTTAGACTACAGTCTTAGTTATTATTGCGTGGATAAATTGAAACAAATAACTGAAGCAGAAACTATTTATTGAAGAAAACAAAAGATACAGCATTTATGTTTAGATTTAAAAGCACCAAATCAAATTGTGTAAACATACATTGAATTTAAAGCATTGACTAATGCGTTACAAGATATTTAAATATGTTATATAATAAATAATACTAGTGAAGGGATTTGTCGGCGCGCCGCCCGCAAGTGACGTGGCCTCGCTAATGTCTGTTGCGATGTGTGAACCGTGCCATCTCACGATGTTATTATCTGTCAATCTATTTGTTTGAACTGGCCTATGTGATCGCTATTGAAGATTTTGAATGGAAGTTGAGATAAGCGATGCGGCTTAACAAAAATTCTTTGAAACGCGATACAAATTGCTGTCAACATTGACTAACAACCATTTGCACTTCAAAGACATTTTCGAGTGTTTCCAACATTGCGTGAGTGTTAATGTTCGCGAGTGGTACTACTATGTATTAGGAGGCCATGCACCCGTTGTAGCTGAGGCAGTGCGGCACGAAGGGCCTTCCTCAAGGCTGTTCGTCGATGAGCGCCTGCAGGAACGCGTCGGGCTCGGGGATGTCCTGCAGCAGGCCGGCCGCGTCGCAGAACTCCGCGAACGAGGCGCACGGCAGCAGCTCGTCCGTGAGCGTAGTGACGATGCGCTCGGCGGCCTTCGCGTTCGCTTCGTCGTTGTGTCGGATGTACTCGGCGAGCTTGATCGGCCATTGATCGACCGTTGTTGCGGCCACGTTCTGTTGATAAACAGAATATTGTTGTCAGCAAGTTAACCAAAGTACTTTACAGAAAATCAATGACACTCGCTTAAAATTAATACAAATTTGGGATAGAATTTTAGAACTCATGTATGAACTAAGACCAATTTTTGAAAACACTAGTTAATACAAAGGTCAGGGGCCTTTGTTTATTATAATTAGATCTACAAAATTCCGCTGAATGGATTTGGTTGCGATTTACATTAAATATTTGTTATGTATGATAAATAGCTTTAGTAAATGTAAATAAAATATTTGTTGTATATTAAGTCAAGTATCGCCTAGTTCAGAGACATATTAATAAAACTAGTGTTTTTATGGGTGATTTTAAATATCAGCGCACTTATAATACTCATATAAGATTTACCTTGAACATGACGGTGTAGAGCTGGTCGATGATAGCGGCGAAGATCGCGTAGGGCTTGTAGTCGGGCCAGGGCTTGACGGCGCGGTGGTCGGGCGGCAGCGCGCGCGCCGCGGGCCCGGCCGGCGCCGCCGCGCGCGCCTGCGCCGTCACCAGCAGCCGCCGCAGCGTCGCCAGCCGCTGCGCGCGCCATCTGCGTCGCGAGGACGAACGCATTCATATATATCGCTAGACGGACACATCAACTCGCTTCTATTATGGGTACCGTACAATGTACTAAGGACGAACCCAGTATACAATACTTGTATAGATATTAAACATCCATGACTCGGGTACAAACATTAGTGCTCATCACATAAAATGTGGCCCGTCCCGGATTTGAAGCGTCAGCACAGAAAACAGAGTCACTACCAACTGTACTAATCAAGTCGTCAAACATATCAAAGCTTGTTTCAAATTAGAGCCGTCTCAATATTTTATCATGGTGTTTCTTCCAAATGAATTATGTTCATGGTGTTATATTCGGTGCAAATTTATTAGTAACACCAACTGGAAGACGTCCACTGCTGGATATTGCGAGATCCAAGGACCTCTCCCGCTCCACGTGGGTGATGGTCATGGTTCTACCTTGTGTACCAATGGTTTTTAAAAAGGTCATTTGTAAATAAATTAAAATATTTTTTTCCAGACTAGAACATTGTTTTAAGGTACCCAACTCAAGCGTTTGTTAGTTTGTAACCGTACAGCTGGTGTTCGCTTGGTGATATATTATAAAATGGTGATCATGTATGTGTGTGTGTGTGTGTGTGTGTGTGTGTGTGTGTGTGTGTGTGTGTGTGTGTGTGTGTATGTGTATGCACTGACTTGTCGTGCGGGTAGAGCGCCAGCATGAGCGTGGCGAAGTAGAGCGGCCCCTCCGCGTCGTGCGCCGCCTCCAGCGCGCGCGCCGCCGGCCACGCCAGCGCCGCCTCCAGCGCGCCCGCCTCGCGCGCCGCCACGCGCGACCTGCACACCACACTCTGTTAGCGACTAGCGACTCTAGAGTCCCAGCCACATCAGCGTCCCAGCGCGCATATTAACTCAATAATAATTAAACTAAGCAGTTGTGGCCAATGCTTTAATGCATTATTTTACGAACATCATTACTATTGACGTTGACATAAGACGATCAAAGGGTGGCATATTTTTTTACATCAAAAGATTTTAGTTCTAAATATGGCATTGATCCGCATTGTCTACATTATCGCTGTCTTTCTGGGCGCCTCATGCGATGAATAAGGCTATCAGTTACTTCATTTTGGCTGAAAACATTGATTGCTCAAATGAAAATGCAATTAACTTTGCACTATCTGGTTAATCTATACATCGATCTAGTCGACTCTAGCGGCCGCGAGCGAAGCGGAACAGCTTCAGTTAACTCACGTGTTGATGACGTAGAGCGCCATGTGCAACAGCGCCGGCACCAGCTGCATGTTGGAGAGCGGGCCGCCGCCGCCGGTGTCGTCGTGGAAGGTGCGGCCGCGGGCGAAGCGGACCAGCAACAGCTTCAGGTCGTGGAGGGTGCAGGTGTGGCCGATGTCGCGGTGCCCGGTGCACTCCTGCACAATTGTAACACGTATAGCATCAGTATTAAACAAATGTAGTTGCCAACAGCCAACATCTGTATTGTACTTTACTGGCACTTCTTGAGGGACAGGGAGACCAAAATGCAAAGCCATACAAAATATTGGCAATCGAGAGTGAACCAGATTCATATGTACAACTTAGCCCCTGTCTTTGGCAAAGGGGAATAACTTTCGATGCCATTTCCAAGCTATTTGGTCTGAGTACCTATGAATGATAGAACTTCAAATGAAAATAGAAAAAAAATACAAAAAGTGTAAAAAGTTTGGCCCATATGGAAGCGTATCCAAGATTCTGGCCACAGGGATAGCACACTCCGTGTATCTGTGTCATAATAACCCAAAGTACCTATTCTTAAATGGTCACCCGGTCATAGCAAGAAATGTCGTCACTTGCCTGTAGATAGGTGGTGTGTCGGGCCAGGCAGCTGGCGAAGGCGGACTCGGGCACGTGCGGGCCCCACAGCGGCAGCAGCCCGTTGCACCGAGTGGACGCGTTCTGCAGCGCGGCGCTCTCCCACTCATCTCTATACACGTGTAATTACCACATTGACGCTTAATTGTGTGTAACCCCCAAATTTATAAAGTTGTAAACAATTTACAATGTAATTACAAAGCAATTTTCAAAGGAAAAGTGCTTAAATTTCGTTGATGTTTATAGATCAAATCTCGATATCTATGAATAGGCGATTATTAACTTCACTTAGCATGGATGGCTTCTTATATCCTATGTTTCCCCATACAATAGAGTCGCATAGATTATTTTTGGCATATTTTTAACTATCCAGTGGTTCGTGTGTGCGTGTTACCTGGCGCGCGCGAGCCTGACGGCGGCCATGTGGCACTCGACGTGCACGATGTTGTAGTGCGACACGGTCGTGTAGCCCAGCGTCTTGCGCGCGCGCACCTCGAACTCTTCCACCGGGCAGCGCTTCGTGAACGTGTAGATGCCTAGGACCTAAGAGATTTTTTTTTGCATTGACATTGGTTTACATACGATTCACATAATTAAATAAACGAATCTGACATTTTCGGAGGAACCTTCTGGTGTGATAATGGTCACTGAGGCCTACACACAAAGGCTGCAGGCAATAACGGAGCTTACATCCAGATATTTCCACGCGGTAAGCGCATATTGGAAGTTTAGCTAAGATGCCGTTATGAATTTTATGACTTGTTGTTTACGTGAGACGCGCGCAAAGCTCTTGTCGAGCCCCAAGTTCAGTTAAACTGGAACATGCTCCTGAGATGCCATATTAGTAGATACTCACGAGTTGAGATTGGTTTATTAATATGGACCCTAGATGAGACTGTGAATGTGAGATTTAACATGTTATCTATGAGATTGTCCGTAACAGGTGTCTTGGTTGGCAGCTGGTGGGGTCATGGCCCCACACCAAGGCGGGATCAGGACTTCCGTGTGGTTTTAATCGCTTGCCTTCCCCGAGGCTTATGGGCATCAATTAAGTTGTCCCCAGGTTATAGGTACCTTGGTGGGCTGGTACTTGTACCCCTCGCGGCAGATGCAGCAGACGGCGCCGGCCTCCTCGGCCAGGTCGGCGACCTGGTGCGTGAGCGAGCAGTGCGCGGTGACCTGGCCGCGCTCGTTGCTGCGCATGCCCAGCGCGCCCAGCTGCCGCTCGCGCACCGCCATCGCCAGCCGCTTCTTCTCCTGTTACCAACGCGACGCTTCAATATACGTGCCTACATACATCCTCGGATACTATTTATAATATCAACGCTCATCCCAAGTAACATTTACGATTGACGTTATTTATTTTTTTACTATTACAACGCCCTCCCCTCTCGCGACTGCCGAGCCGAGGTGCCCCCCAAGGCGCCTCGGCTTGGCGGCCTCAGTCGGACATGATCCAACATAGGTCCGAGTAACAAATGTTGATTTCAATAAAAAACATGCAGAAAACACTACGGAATTGTAAGGTAGATGATGCCACCGCGTACTACAACTGGTATGCTATATCTACGGTAAAAGAAAAACACATAACAATGACAGAAATGGCATGAATGATCAACTCGAAAAGCAATACGATATTCTGAAAGACCTTGGCAGAGTCCTTGAGAGAGACGTTCCCGCAGAGTGTGTGAGGTTGCTATATCTCACCTGCCTGGTGAAGTCGCGCACTTGCTGCACCTTGGCGGCGCACCGCGGCTGCGAGCGCAGCGCCTCCAGCAGGTTCTCGGCGAGCGAGCCCACGTGCTCGCCCGACGACACCTGCTCCAGCCGGTGCACGATCGGGATCGCCTGCTCGCACACCAGCATCTGCGCCCGCACACCACACACACATCCTCAACATACACGACACCGCACATAAACCACCATCAATATTGAAATAAAACTATTTCTTCGGATTTTATCGCGTCTATTTTATGTTATTTTCGTTCCCGATGTTTCGACTGCTTTACAGCAACCATGGTCACAGAAGCATGACATGGTCTCCCGTGACCATGGTTGCTGTAAAGCAGCCGAAACGTCGGGAACGTAAAACATAAAATAAACGCGATAAAATCCGAAAAAATAGTTTCATTTCAATGTGTAGTATTCGCGTAAATATAAGAAATCAATATGTCGACCATTAACCATTAAGAGAACATAAAGGGCCTCGCTATTGAATGACAATGGCATCATAATAGTCAGTATTTAATATTTCACAGAAGTTCGTTACGCAGACGCGGCGCTGTAGAGCGATAGAATTTGAATTGTGTACTATTTATTAGTAGCTACTTTTGCCGGGAAACTTAATGTATGGAAGTTGTGACTCTGCATGTAGGTGGGTTCACTAACCTGCGAGGGTTCGTGGTCGGTGGCGAGGCCGGTGAGGAAGCGCAGTATGTACTTGAGCGCGGGACGGCTGATGAACTCCTTGAGCTCGTCAGAGTCCGTCAGCACCAGCGTCGGCTTCACGCACGGCGCGTTTTTCTGCAGTAACAGATATTGTAATTATATTTCCATTGAAGACTAAAGTATAAAGACGTAAATGGGGAAAACATAACTTTATGTGGCTATTATTACTAAAAGTGAATCATGTTCTCTTACGAGGGAAGGAACAACAAAAAAAACCAAAGCAATACGTATTGCAGTCCCACGTTCTCCCCATTACTTGTCTTGCAAATATTATTGAGATTTTATGATTTCGTAAATTATTTCACAGTATGTCATAAAAGAATACCCCCCAAAACAAAACTATTGTGCGCATTACTATATGAATTTTGATAAAGTTATAAAAGTCTATAAATTCGGGCTCAAGTATTTGTGATTGTAAGTCTATTAATAAAGTTTCGAGTTAATCTACCCGTAGAATAATTATATATGACTAATAAGGCTTTGACAAAGGGCTACAGCTTGGGATGCCAGTCCTAGACTAGGCTGACTGAGTCATGGACAGTCATGAAAACTCACCACAATATACTCCAACGCGTCACGAACCACTCCCAGCGATATCAGATAGTCCTTCAATGTCCCTCCTATAGAGTTCCTCTCTATATTAGCGCACAGCACGCAGAACAGCTCCATGCGGAACTCCTCCTCGGTCCACTGCTCGGAGTCGAGGCGGTCGAAGTCCAGGACCGGCTTGAAGTGGTCCACGAGCATGGCCATCTTGAGATCGTTTCCGTACACTAGAGCTGCTAGGACGCGGGTCAGGTGGCCCAGGGCTACTGGGTTGTTGCGGATTCCTGGGTGAACAAGGTGTCGAAATATTATAAGATAAGATGAATGCGTAACTGTTTTCTACCAATTTTTACACCAAATAAGAATGACACGTCATGTAATTACTTAGTAGAAACATATCAGTGCGTCGATTAGTAAACAAATTTCAGTGTGACGATTAGTAGAAATATTTCACTGCGTCGATTTAGTAGACAAATTTCAGTGTGACGATTAGTAGAAATATTTCAGTGCGTCGATTTAGTAGACAAATTTCAGTGTGACGATTAGTAGAAATATTTCAGTGCGTCGATTTAGTAGACAAATTTCATTGTGACGATTAGTAGAAATATTTCACTGCGTCGATTTAGTAGACAAATTTCAGTGTGACGATTAGTAGAAATATTTCACTGCGTCGATTTAGTAGACAAATTTCAGTGTGACGATTAGTAGAAATATTTCAGTGCGTCGATTTAGTAGACAAATTTCAGTGTGACGATTAGTAGAAATATTTCAGTGCGTCGATTTAGTAGACAAATTTCATTGTGACGATTAGTAGAAATATTTCACTGCGTCGATTTAGTAGACAAATTTCAGTGTGACGATTAGTAGAAATATTTCACTGCGTCGATTTAGTAGACAAATTTCAGTGTGACGATTAGTAGAAATATTTCACTGCGTCGATTTAGTAGACAAATTTCAGTGTGACGATTAGTAGAAATATTTCAGTGCGTCGATTAGTAAACAAATTTCAGTGTGACGATTAGTAGAAATATTTCACTGCGTCGATTTAGTAGACAAATTTCAGTGTGACGATTAGTAGAAATATTTCAGTGCGTCGATTAGTAAACAAATTTCAGTGTGACGATTAGTAGAAATATTTCAGTGCGTCGATTTAGTAGAAGCTCTTGTAGACTTTAGCACCTGATATTTTGAAGATGGTGTAAAAATAGGTGGTGAGAAGGTTACCTGGACATTCAGTGCAGTTTAGTAACGCCTGGACATATTCGGGGCCGCCGAATGTGAGCGAGAACTGCAGGAACGACTCGAGGCTCTCGCTTGCGGCGACCGATAGAATGCGCTCCATTATCTATAGGAATAAATACAACGTTTAACATGGCGAACGGAGAGCAGATTAATCGATGACAGTTCTCTACATACAAGCTCCGCTAGGCTATCAAATATTGTTGAAATAAACAAAATATTTTTTTTTATTGGTGAGTTATTTCTATGTTATCATCATCATAATCTCTGGTGGCATAGAGCGGCAGAGTGCAAGGTGATTGAAGCAAGTGTGAATAATGCAATTGTGTGCGCGACCTCCAAGAGCTGGTAGACGAGGTGCGCCTGCGGCATGTCCTTCTCCTCGCTGGCGGCGAGGTGCAGCGCGTGCAGCAGCACGGGCAGCGCGCGCGTGTCGGCGCGCGTCAGCACGCGCACGCAGCGCCGCACGCGCGTGCACAGCGCCAGCAGCCGCAGCAGCGTCGAGCACAGCGCGCGCGCCGCGCCCGCGCGCTGCACGCCCGCCAGCCGCTGCAGCATCACCTCGATGCCGCCTGCGTGCACATACATATACACACTCGATTTATATATTGATACTTACTATATTTCATGTATGTAGAATAGAGCTTAAAGGATTGGCATAATTTATGCATTATTTGCATATTTTATATTTGCTATGGGCTATCAAATGTTACACGAAAGTCAAGAAATTTATAGGACCTTTAACTTTTGATTGGAAGTGTAAGTTATTTTCGTAACCATCGTTTAAAATAACTTTGTCAGAAAAACTTGACTCGATTAGCGCAGTTGATAGTGACCCTGCTTTCTTCACTGAGAGTCGAATCTTGATAAGGACAAACTTTCTGTTCTGAGCATGAATGTTTGTATCCGAGTCATGGATGTTTAATATCTATAGCGTGGGACCGAATAGTTGATGTGTTCGTCTGGTGATATTATGTAAAACGACACACAGATACACTCGTAGGCACCAAGCATAGTTTGTAAGGTATTTCATAATAAGCAAGGGAACCCACCGCAGTCGGCGAGCACGTTCGCCATGCGGTACACCTGCTCGTCGTCGACAGCCTCCGCGTTGGTCTGGCTCAGCGTCTCCACAAATTCTTCGGTGGCGTCGCCGAGCAAGCCTCGCATGCGGTACACCACGCGCATCGCGTCCACGCCTTCGCCGGACGTGCACCACACCTGTTCCATAGAGACACGTGCGAACAATACGGGCCAACATTCACTGCACATATGGCTGCGAGGTGATTGAAGAGGCCACCAAAGGAATGTGACGAAAAATCAAAATGCAGTTGCTTTAGCCGAAAACTGTTTTTGAGGCATCATTGGGTCATAACTAGTTCCCGTTCGGAAAGACTTCTTTTATTCAACTAACTAGTGTGAATAAAAGAAGTAGAATAAGTTTACGCGACTTTTACCTTCTTATAAACATCTTTGACGGGCAGGTCCAGCGACATGATCTTGTTGCACACCAACAGCTCCATGCCGTTGTCGTCTTCAAGCAGCGCGACCAGCTCGCAGTCGGTACATATCTTGTTCTTAACGTCGCGCATCAGGGGACCCATGCCGGGTTCCAGAGACGAGTATGGGTTGCCTAACATACGGCCCTGTGAAGAAAATATGCGGTGGTATTATTTCATGAAACGTTTATACTGAGCGATGTGAAATGTCTACCATTGCGTCCTAATTGAAAGACTGACAACACTTGTGTTGTCAGCCTTTTCCTAGCATGATCAATCTATTCCCGTAACAAGCTGAGGATGCTGGACGCCTCGCCAAAGTTCTATGACTTCCGCACATCTGGTCCTTAGCTACAAAGCTTGTCTTGGATCAGACAAATCGGAAAATTCGGCGTAATATATCTGCAGTAGCATGTCTTTTGTCGACAGCAGAATCCTTTTTTTTAAGTCTTGAATGACTTACCTGCAAGAAGTCCTCCTGCTGCGGATCCTTCTCGAGCGTGAGGAAGAACTCTCCGACGTCGTTCTCTTCTGGGTAGATGATGGAGCAGAGCCGCTCGAAGATGAACACCGGCGTGCGGTAGTCGTGCAGCGGGTACTTCTGCACCGTCTCAATGCACACCGCCATGAACTCTGCGGTTTCCGCTTCGGTACCTAACCGGACAGAGATTACGATATTTTCTGGGAATAGGCAACTCTGGAAGCAGCATTCATCAGCTGGAAAACATCAATTTGTGATCATGCCACTTACAACCGGCAGCTTACTGCGTCGTCAGTAAGAAATGCCTCAAACGACGTCTTAAGCTAGGCTTTTAGGTTGAAATTATATTATAAGTTAGGTAGTGTCGGTGTACCGGTGGTCATCTCCTCCAGTAGCTCGAGCAGCTTCTCCTGCGTGTCGTCGGTGACGCGCGTGCGCTGCAGCACGAGCCGGCGCAGCGACAGGTAGCCGCCCAGCACGGCGCCCACCAGCCGCGTCTTGTACGCGCGCCGGGCGCCGCCTTCCTCCAGGAACATGGCCAGCAGCTCCGTCAGGCGCTTCAAGGCGTAGCCTGAGAAAACCACCATATACACTCGATATTGTTCAATGTCACCGAAATTTTGTTAGTAAATACGCAATATGTCATGCCGAATCATCCTAAAACGTAGGTGTCAGATTCAACGAAACTAGAACATGGAATTTCTGAGAAATTAAAAGGAAAAAACTGAGGATTTTGTAACTTACCCTGCGCAAGATCAGACGTGAGCGTGGTTTCCTCGAGCCGATGCAGCTGTTCAATCTCCTTGGTCATCAGATCGGCGATCTGTTGCAGCACTCCGCGCAGCGCCAGGAACTGCTTCCACGGTGCTTCGGAGGCCAGTTCTATGGCGCCCAAAAAAAGCCATTATATATTGGCCAAACATAACAACACGCTATTTTAATGTCGAGATGAATGTTTAGAACTTACTCTCGTACAGTTGAAGGAATTGCTCGCTGGCCTCTCCGGCAGCGCCGACGTCAGGTAGGAAGCTAGTCAGCAAGATCAATACCTACAAAACGTGATACATTATCATCTGATAGAACTTCAGAAATGGGAATTGTGTAAATGTGTGTCTTTACTTACGGCTTTAGTCCTCTCGTAGGAGTCGCAGAGCGATTTGACCATCTGGCAGGCGGTGTCGCGCGCGATGCGCGAGCTGGGGTCGAACATGACGGGCCGCAGCCAGCCGCCGTCCTCTAGCGCCAGCGGGCGCATACCGTGCGATAGCATCGTCTGTCAAAATAAGGATCAGTTCCGTGTTTAATTGTGTTAATACCTTGTTCGTCTGGCTGCATGCGCGATCTGCCGATATGCCGATCATGGGATACTAAGGTAAATTTTCAAGTTATGTAACATTATTTAGACATTAGAATGTTAGTGCCGCTCCCCATGTATTCCTCGCACAGCTTCGATGAACTCTCTCCAAGCACCCACCTAAAATACTTCCCTACTTGAGAGGGCAGTCGTGAAGTCACGACACGGAAGCTGATATATGGTACTGACCCTCTCCCGCCACTTGGCCAGGTACTTGCGCGCCAGATGGTCGTCGCGCGGCACTCGTGCTGCGGGTGCGGCGAGCGCGTCGGCGGGTGTGGCGGGTGTGGCGGGTGTGGCGGGCGCGGGGGCGGCGGCGGGCGCGAGGCGGCGCCAGCGCTCGTGCGGCACGCGGCCCGCCAGCCACGCCGCCAGGTCCACCACCACGCCGCCGCCGGCCGACCACGACCTGCCCTCCGCTGTCATTTGTGCACTTTGCTCCTGAATGAAACATAACATATTAACGATCTAAATCGTTTTGCTGAGTAAGCCTACGGACATGTAACGTTGTTCAACAATTTTCTTTTAACAGTTTCAACATAGTATATTGTATATTAGAAGGGGTGCAGGCGGGAGCAAATTACGTAAATTGCCATTTCGTAATTTTACATACTTTGGCGCTGCTTTGGTTGGAACCATAAGATTGGTTTTAGTCTAACGATATTTTATTTTCTGTATTTCGAGGTGATAGCAACAAGCGACCGAAGTGCGCTTATAATAATGTCCCAGAACATTTTATGACCCAAACAACTAGCATGTAAATTACTATAGAATGTACCTTATTATTTTCCTTGGACTGTTCGGAGTCTGCGGAGGTGGTGGAGGCGGCGGTGGTCAGGGACGGCGTCATCAACTGCTGCATGTAGCGCAGGCACGGGAGGGCCACTTGCTGCAGCGCGAACTGGTGAGCTGGCGAATGACCGTCTCGTCAGCGTCATACGACTTGATCAAGGCAGCGCGAGTGTTTTCATAAGGCAATAGTTGCCTTTTTTACATCGAGCAATAGGTCCCTTTTTACCGCGTGAATCAGCATGCGTATTTCGTAAAGATCCACGTGAAAAAAGCATCATCACATTAGCTGCGCGAAAGCCTCGCGTAAAACGTGTCCTATGAAGGCAGCTAGGCTTAGCCGTGACGTCAGCATCGTAGAACTCGGACAAGCCAACGCGAACGATTGCGTTGAACGATAAAAGTGTCTGATAATGCCACGCCTAAACTTCCATTGTGGGCGAGCTGTAACATTGATAGTTGTTGGCAACAATATCAATATTCATTTTACTATATGGTAACACAGCCTCCATTACTTTTACCTTTGCAACGACTCGCTTGCCTACGAGACGCAATTTATTACATTTGTGTCAATAGCGTGTTTGTGTTTGAAATATTATTAATGAAAAATAAATAAGTGCATACTGGTAGGCTTTCAATGAACAATATAATATTACATTCACCACGCACTTTACGGATCAAGTCCGATCCATAGTAAATACTCACAGTTGGGTGAGGAGGAATTGATGCCCGGTATACCGGCCAACGCTTCCGCCTTGAGTATGGTATTCGCCGCGGGCGGGATGCCCGCCACTTCAGTCAGTTGAGGACAACACCTAACACAATAAAACGACATGAATGCTGCATGTATAAAACGAAAATCTCTGAACTATAGACCGATGCTACCGGGCCCCAAGGCTGCCAATGCAATCGAGTCCAAATCGTATGGAGATGACATTGTAATCATCACTTTTGACAGTCAGAAATTGTGTCATCACTTTGCAATTTCCCATTCCATAATGCGTTAAGAAAGCCCTGGTTCCAGGCTTACTCTCTGATACATCCTGTATACTACACACGTGACATAACATATATACACATGCAAGTGTATGCCTTAACTTGATAGCGATGAGTACCTACGAACTGCATTCCCCGTCTAACTAGCGTTTTGTGAGGCAGCTGATAGTGACAGGGGGAGGAGCGTAGCCAATATGTACGAATTACTAGTAGGTGTAAATACTCCACAAATAAATTCTAGAGATTGTTATAACTTACCAGACCCAAAGCTTCACAATGCAACGGAGTCTGGTCTCCCAACAATCGACAGAATCTTGAACTTTCACGAGCGACCCTATCAGCAGCACCAGTGGGCGCACCTGCAACATTAAACATTGATCAATAAGGTAAACATTCGCAGAACTAATATCGAGATCACTATATGTTACTGAAATTAAATTATCTAATGTCGATTGTATAGTTACAGAGTTGTTCTGCGCCTGCGACGCGGCGTGGCCCATGAGCGAGAGCGTGATGCGTTGCGACAGCAGGTTGCACAGCTGCTCGGTGGCCGGCAAGTTGTCGCGCGTCACCAGACATATCAACGCACGCACTTCCTCTTGACACTGTAACAAAAACAAATTAAGCTTAGCATTCAGTTATCCTCACGTACACAGTTGTGTTAGAAGGTTTCTTCGACAGACTCAAATTGTGTCCTTAACACAATCGGTCATGTGTTGAGCTCGAAGCAAATGCTGCCTCGTCCGAAAGCTGACATCTATCCTATGCCTTACTGTCAGTCAGCGCGTGCGATGCCTGCACTAGTTTTGTGAGGTTTCGCGATCCGTTGCGATACAGCCATTGTCTTCATTTGTTTTGCGGCAATGACCGTGTTGGTAGACCTAGACTATCAGCTCTGCCGCCTGTTGTTTGATCGATATAGTAGATACTTGTGAACTAATATGTATATGTTAATGTGTTATTGTTATATGAGGGGGTTTTATTGTATTGGGCCTCTACGAACGACACCATTTATATCACGATCAGTGGGACAGATTGGGCTGATAAATCGGCAGTCTTATCATAGCATTCGTAGAGGCCTTAATACTGCCCTAGATGCGAAGGGTGAGCAGGCGTGGTATACCTGGGGCGTGCCGCGGTGCAGGTTGTGCTGCACCAGCTCCTGCACGAGGCCGAAGCGGCACAGGCGCGTGCGGTGGTCGGGCTGCGAGGCCAGCGCGCGCAGCAGCGTCAGGCACTGCTCCGCACACGCCAGCGCGCAGCCGTAGCAGCCGCCGCCCGACTCTGCGCACCCAACAAACAAACTCACACATTTTACCAGCCAAGCTTGAGCCATCGGCGAGGTGTTTGGGATTTCCGTTAGCAACCGATCTTTCGATTCCACTCTAAATTCCACTTACCTTTGGTGACGTCACCGTCATAATTTTGCAGCAAGCCGGCGTATACCGGCAGAATATCGCCTTTGAGTTGTTCGCTCTGCAATCTATCGTAGGACACGAGTTCTTTCCTAAAAATAGATTAATAATTTACTTTATCCCACACATTATTGAATACTCTCTGAACTCTGAACCAGTGAAAGAGACACAAAAGATGTCAGGATCGGGAATCGTCGACATCGGAAATGCAGTAAAATAAAGCCTAACATTACTAACTCTCTATACTCTTCTCATGCTAATAAAAATGTATTTTTAACCGACGGGAAAAAGAAAAGGTTCTCAATTCGACACGCATATTTTTTATATGTCCGTACCTGCAAGCCAGCACCTTCTGGATAATCTTGGACAGGTCCTCGAAGTGTCCCTTGCTGTCGACGCAGTACTTGTGCGCCAGCGTCTGTATGACGCGGTTGATCTGCACGCCGCAGAAGGAAGTGTTGCTCGCGTTGCTGTTCTCGTCGGCGGCGCGGCCGCCGTCTATGCGGTGCTCGCTTATCTTGTGTAGAAGAGACTGTTGGAGAAACAATGAACGATATGAATAAAATGTATCTGGAACTATAATAACGGATTCGCACAAAAGAACTGAGATATTGTATGCATGTATGCGTCTAAACATCGCAGTACGACAGTTCGTACCTCGGAGCGCATGTAAAGCTGGCGATTGTGCGCCTGATCTCTCTCCGATCGTGTCGGATAGGTGTCTCATCGGATTATAAGAGTGAGAAAGAAAGGATTCGCCACCATGATCCAAATTTGTTGAGGACTAAGTATATCTATATTCGCGGTATGATTCTGTTCTGTTTACTAGCTCGCACAGTTTCAGTTCAGCAAAGATGTATTGGGCTCACCTCCAGCACGGGCTTGTTGGAGACGAGCTGGCGGTACACCCTGTCCGCCTTGTCGAGCAGCGCGCCGATGGTGGTCACCATCTTCTTGCGTTCCTCGTCGTTCTCGATAGTGTCGACGGCGCAGCACGGCCGCGCGGTCAGCGTGTAGTCGAACTTCGCGTACTTGCAGAACCCGCACGCGTGGCACAGGAACGGGTCCTTCTCGTCGTAGTTTATTGCACTGAAAATTTGTACCGTACAGTATACTGACGAAATGGTACGAGGCGCATCACTAGGCCATTTCTGAAAGGCTCATTAGTGCGAAATTGTGACATCGGCAATTTTATCGCAGTCTTGAATTTATGCAACCTTGGCACGCTCATTCAAATTATGTTTTCGTTTTATTTTTCGCTAATCAGACCGTAATCCATCAATCTTTCAAGGCATGTCAAACTTTTGAATAAGTGTGTTACTTACCGACACTTGTGGCATTGGAACACATTCTCCCCACAGTTAGCGCAAACGCCAGGGTTCGCGGGCACCGACTGAGAGCAGCGAGGGCATTGTAGAGATTCACCTGCGACAATAAACAATTAAACAAATGGGCGAAGAGGAACCCACCACTGACCCTCGGCTTGTCAACTTTTCCAATTATAAACCAAACAAGTTGATCGATAATTAAAGAAACCAGCAACACCGAACTCCTCTGAGATGTTAGTCGAGAACCTCCGCCAAATATGGCCTAGTTCTATCAATTATAATAAACAATTGTTGCTCCACTGTTTCGTACTTATTCTTATACTAGATTTATTAGCTAGCGCGTGCAACTCAAGTTGTAAATAAATATAAGAATCGCTCACCAGTAGCCTGTTGATTCTCAAAGAAGTCAGCATACTCCATCATGAGGTTGCACGCGACGATCGGCAGCGGGAAGTCAACACGCACTTCCGACTGGCCGGATTGCAACTGGACGCGTTTCGCTTTGTGCCACATGCCTGTAATACAACATTTAATTAAATTTATAACTTAAAATAATTGAAATACAACTATTTTTTGCGATTTTATCGCGTTTATTATATGTTTTTACGTTCCCGACGTTTAGGCTGCTTTACAGCAACCATGGTCACGGAAGGACTGTGGTGGTTGACGTCCTAGTGTCATAGTTTGTACCGGGGTACCCTCGTATATAGTTGATGCTTGCGGTCCGATCTACGCAGAATGTGCTCACTGTCTCGAGGTCTTGCAATGGTGCGCTTGGTTTTGAATTTAATGATATTAATTACTGGATCCCAAGTCGATGGCAGCACCCAGCCATCTTCTCTATTGAAATTGAATGTATTTGTTTTTGTCGGGAACGTAAAAACATAAAATATACGCGATAAAATCCGAAAAGTATGTTTTATTTCAATGTGTAGTATTCACGTAAATATAAGAAATCAATAACTTAAAATAATCTCGATAAGGTCGACATCATTCAGTAGAGCTGTTGCATTATACAAGCTGCGGTTGCTGTGCACATCTTATGCGAGTTTACACCTACTGTGGTACGAGGCATGCCTTTTAAGTTCTGTCGTTTCCATATTTCCCGGCAATTTTGAATTTGGAACTGTTCTATATTCAAATGTGTTTAAATTTTGAATCTCAAAACAGTTGAAAGTATTAGGATTAATGCTATTGTTTAGTCACAGCGTCGATTGGAATCTGTCAGGTTACGTACGAAAATGAATATTTCTAAGGAAAATGTTCGTGCAATAATTTTCTACAACTTTAGAAGAGGCCTGTCACGGCTTCAGTGTTTTGAAGAACTAACATCTGTATTCAGTGATGAAGCCCCATGTCTGCGGACTGTCGAACGCTGGTATTTAGAATTCCAGCGTGGACATACTAGTGTTAGTGACAAATCTCGCGAAGGACGCCCAAAATCCGCCTTCACTGAAGATAACATCATTGCTGTGAAACAACTAATTCTCGAAGATCGTCATGTGACGTATCGAGAGATAGAGGCTCTATTAGGCATCTCAGGGACAACCATTCAGAAGATCTTGCATGAAGCGCTTGGTGTGAGAAAGCTAGTTTGCCGTTGGATACCGCATCTGCTTTCCGACGATCACAAGGCGGCCCGCGTCAGATGGTGTAAGAAAACTCTGCAAAGGTTCAACCGAGGAGAGTCAAATCACGTCTACGATATCATCAGTGGTGACGAATCTTGGATCTATGCCTACGATCCTGATTCCAAACAACAATCTACAATCTGGGTCTTTCAAGACGAGCCAAAGCCGACTAAAGTTGTTCGTTCTCGAAGCACTTCAAAGAAGATGGTGGCCACGTTCGTTGGAAAAACCGGCCATGTTGCGACTATTGCACTTGAAGATCGTAGAAGGGTTAACGCAGAGTGGTATACCACAGTTTGTTTACCACAAGTCATCGCCGAACTTCGAAAATCTAACTCAAAGCGGCGCATCATCCCGCACCACGACAACGCAAGCTCACACAGCGCTCGTCAAACGATTGAGTATTTGAAGCAGGAAAAAGTAGAAATTCTTGACCATCCTCCATACAGTCCTGACCTAAGCCCTAACGATTTCTTTACATTTCCTAAAATTAAGAAAAGTCTTCGTGGTCAAAGGTTCCAGTCCGGTGAAGAAGCAGTCGACGCTTTCAAGTCAGCCATTTTGAACACCCCCACTTTAGAGTGGAATAAATGTTATAATAACTGGTTTGAGCGAATGGAAAAGTGTATTAAGCTACGTGGTGAATACTTTGAAAAACAATAAAAAGTACTATAAGGTTCTAGTTGTGTTTTTTTCTTCAAACGACAAAACTTAAAAGGCATGCCTCGTATGTAATACGGTTTAAATCACGCTATACTCACCGGGCCTGTTCTTGAGCTCCTGCACGGCCTGCACGGTGCGGTTGTTGTAGTAGAAGTTGATGGTGCGCACCATCTTGCTGCGCTTGATGTCGCTGATGCGCAGGTTGATGCGGCTGATCATGTGGCTGTTCACCAGTTTCACGATCTGGGTCGTGGTCGTGAACTTCGAGTCGATCTGTGCACGGTAGTGTGTTTAGCTCTCATTTAATCGGGTTATAGGGTTACTCTGTGTGCGGGACCCGAAACCCGGTAAGTCGATGCACGGGATTTGATTGTGTTTTTGATCGACTTAACTGCTGTCAGATTTGACTTATTGTTACCCATTCTTCACTCCATACCTTTTGATTCGGCTAAGTTAAACGTAAAACCCGATAGAACACGTTCGGAAAGGTTTCTTATATAGCACACAACTAATTAAGCCGAGGGTCTCAGTTGTGCTTGACAACTTGACTTGATAGTCAGAAGCCTGTAAGTTTCTAACAAATAGTCGGTAATGCGACACTAGATGGCTCTCGGAAGGCAATCGCTCCATGTTAATATATATCTGACAAATTGAGATAGACCATTGACCTCAGGTGTCTGGAGTTTTGCCAGCCTTGATAGGGTACCAATTCGGGCTTCATCCTCTTTATGTTCTTAGTATTATTATATTGACAAGGTAATGTAAGAGGATCTTTTAGCAGTAACACTTGAACATGTGTCAAACCGTCCCACAACAGGTATTTTCGAAGATTTCAATAAAAAGTTTTCTCAGCGATTTCAGTCAAAAAATAATTGTATAAAAAAATGAAACGCAAGACCGAAAAACTAACCTTTATCGTCGGCAGTTTGATAGTTGCCATCGCAACCTCGGGGTTGTTGCAGACGAGGCAGGGCTCGGACTCGAGGAAGTAGCCGTCCAGCTCCACGTAGGCGCCGAGCGCGGCGTACAGGGCCGCGTTGCCGTGCGACGACAGCAGCTGGTTCTGGTTGCGCAGCAGCTCCACTGCGCTGCCCACGTATTTCTACAGCAACGAGGTATTTATTTATAGGCCCCTCAAATAAAAAAAATGGTTTCTTGCTACTATATCTTAGCGCGATAACAATCAGCACAAAAAGAACCATTTATTTATTCAAAGCTCCGTCAAATACCTATTCTGATACATTACATTACTATACTTCTGTGTGCGATATTCAGACACATACAGTAACATTTAAAACATTGGTTAAGTACAAAAAGGTGTACAAATAGGTCTGCCGCGAGTGGCATTTACATTGGAGGTTGTTGATTTTTCGCGGCGCAAGCTCAAGCGGCTATTCGTCGATGATGTATAGCGTCATTTCTCGCCGCTGTGATTGGTTGAACAGTCGTCATTGCTAGTCATGGCGGTTTGGGCTATCCTGGTTGGCATTAGAAGAGTGAATAAGTCAAATAGCATACCAGATTCGTCATAGCTAGAGTTACAAGTATTACAAAGCGGTAAAAATGATGAAATGTGTCTTTGCTTACCTCCGTGTCGATATTCGGTGTCTTGAGCGTGAAGTATCCAAGCAGATCAACGAACTGGGCCGCTTTGCGTCCGAACTGCGGCAACGTGGGCCAGATGCCCCACAGTAGCGACACTAACGAAGCTTGATCGGATTGCGCGGAGTTGCTATAAAGGTATTGCGTAATTATTTTTTTCATAGAAGTGCAAACTTCAAATTAACCTATTCATTTTATAGACCCTCCAACTAAGCCATAGGGCTCAGGTAAATATTTTAACGGCCAGTTTGGAGATTGACGCGAATCCTCTCGGTTACAAAGGCGACCCCTATAACCACTAGCCTATTGACACTTGAGATAAATTTAAATGGATGAAAACATACTATACATTTTGGGGATAAATATTAGTATTGATTTATTTATACGTACTTATAAATAGCAAGCAGTAATGCGTGTGCCTGCCAGCGGACCGCGGTCGAGTTGGTCTCCAAAAGGAATGCTTTTATAAACATCTTCAATTCATCTTGGGACACCTAAAAATAAAATATTAGTTATTTAGACTCCGAAACAATGAAAAGTAAACTTTCTCATATTTGTTTTAACTTTCAATCTTGCCTGTTTCAGTATTTGTTGCACGAGTGGTGCCACTCTTTGCTCCTGGAACTTGGATCCGTCTGACGCGAAGCTGTCGTTTTCTGCACTTCGCTCGCGCTCGGGCCAATCCGATGAATTCTAACAAAAACATTATAATAATTAGGGCCGTTCTATCATCCTTCATAATCAGTATGGCCGGTATCGATATGATAAATCTCCACACAGTAAGTAGACAATAAAAGGAAAATCAAAGCTTACACACAAAGACACCCTAGCGTAATTTAACATTACATATCTAGGCATAGAAATAGGTAATACATAGCTAGTCTTGTTCAGTATTCTAATGCGTTTCGTGCCGCCTCACTGATGCATTTTGATATAAAATATGTAGTCGTGTTAAAAGTAGTGTACAATGATGGTGTGCGTACCTTGTCCTGCTTGTTGTTGTGCGGCGCGCACAGCGCGGCCTGCAGCAGCTGCAGCACGGTGGGCGCCACGTGCGCGTGCACGCGCCGCGCCACGCCCACCAGCCACGCCAGCGCCTGGCGCCGCTCCGCCAGGCACGTGTGCTGCCAGTTGCCCGTGCGCGCGCTCACTATCTCCGCGCAGGCCTGCCGCCGACAGTAAACAGCTCATCAACAGGTTTTATATGACGCTTATGGGCAATACTGGCATAACATATATCATTGACGGCCTGATTAGCGCAGTGGTAGTGACTCTGCTTTCTGCGCCGAGGGTCCCGGGTTCGAATCCTGGTAGGGACACAAGCTTTGTGTGATGAGCACGAATGTTTGTACCCGTGTCATGGATGTTTAATATGTATATAAGTATTATATACTGAGTTCGCCCTCAGTCCATTGTACGGTATCCATAACACAAGCGTTAAGCTTAAAGTGGGACTGTATGGTTGGTGTGTTCGTATGGCGATATTTATTTATTTATTTATATCATACCAGGCTGATTTCGTCCGAGAATATACGTGACAAACATTATTATTGCGGTCGCAGGTAACGGAATATCATAAAGTTCTAAAACCGCAACGAGCGTTTATGAGTTGCGCGAGGTCTCGACCGTAAAGAGCAACCATCAAAAAGATGTAAGTTGAGAAGTATAGAGTGCGTGTGACCTTGAGATGGTCCATGAGCTGCACGAGCTTGTCGTAGGCGGGCGGGTCGGTGCTGAGCAGCGCGCGCGCCGCGTTGAGGTGCGTGTCGAGCGCGTGCACGTCGCGCAGCTGCCGGTAGCGCTCGCGCGTGCCGCACAGCAGCAGCAGCAGCTTGCGCACTTGCTTCCTGCACATGCACGATTTCATTGTTTATTCAAGCAGTGTAGCTATTTTTGAAAAAGATCAATCTGCGCTCAAAAGTGTATTTTTTTCGGCATTCCGGAGTTTAAAGGGCTGTGAATAGCAATACTATGTTCCTTGTCCTATATGTATAAAAGCTATGGAAACACAATCACAGTGTCTTCAGTAACACTTACCACCCAATACCAGAGACGACAAATTACGAAATAAAAATACGGTTTTAACCCAGTACACTAATCGAATCGTGTATGAGTGAGCTAACCTAACACACAGCACAGCACAACATGCGTAGTGTGGATTTGCGCTCGGAGAAATATTACTATTCTACGTGTATACTAGTTTATTAGTTAGTTCTAGTGGTAGAGCCGCTTACCTATGGTGGTAGAGCCTGTCGAATCAACGAACGCGCTAGAGTATAGTTTAGGTAGAGCAAGAAACCCTATGGCAGTGGGGCCAGGCGGCACGCCATCACGCACTTTGTTTAATGTTATAGGTCTGATGATGTGTTGTCAAGTATGGAGTTGTCACCTGAGCGGCGTCTGCTGGTTCATCATGTACTCGCAGAGCAGCGTGCGCCAGCGCTGGTCGAAGTGCGCCGGGTCGCAGTGCTTGTGGATCTGGCACGGCAGCCGCAGCGCCATCTCCATCAGCAGCTGCGGGTAGTTGTCGAACACGTCCAGCGCGTGACCTGACGCGGGACAACTCGTTTTAACGACGGTTTTTGTCAATAAAAAACTTTTTAACAAAATAAAAACCGTCTTCAAAAAACTAAAAAGCCAAAAATAATCTAATCTTGAAATCTACCTTGTTTAACTTAATCAAATATTGAACTAATCTGAAGTCGGTGCCAAAAAAACTACTGAGTCGAGTATTGCCGGTCTGCGCCAAAGACACCTACAAATTGGTCCGCGCATCTCGTTACTGAAGTATACTTTTGCTATTCTTCGTTGGTTGTTTATTTGGCACCGACTTCAGATTAGTTAAATATTTGATTAAGTTAAACAAGGTAGATTTCAAGATTAGATTATTTTTGGCTTTTTAGTTTTTTGAAGACGGTTTTTATTTTGTTAAAAAGTTTTTTATTTTACACTTTTTAGTGGATATATTTACTATTCTTTGTCACTAAAAATATTTTTATATCAATAATTTTACTGTATAATAGGTATACCAAATACAACATCATCGCGAGATAAATATAGATTGAAAGAAATCAAGAAAAACAAAAACCATTGAATCAATCTCGCTGAATTTTAAAATGGTATACCTTATTCTGTAAAAAAAAGAATAATCCAAATCGGAACATCCACGAACAAGTTTTATTTATAGCCAAAGTGCATCCCATAACAATTTCATAAAGCCCAAACACGGCTTGGATACATTATTTTATTACAATTTTCCGGTTCCTCCTGGGTTTATCATCAGATCAGTTCGATGGTACCATATTCATCAGAACCATTTCTTTAAATTTGCTTTGTCATAGTCGCTTAACGATCATCATCGAGATTATATGGGCGCAACCCGTGAAATACGTATCACTGACAAGTTCTGGTGGCCATTTGTGGTCTTCTTTATCACTTTCACTTCAGCAAATGATACTTTCTGAATTTGACTTCTTGATGAAAATACCAAAATTGCTATAGGTTTGCCTATAAAATTTGAGGAGTCCTCTCAATTCCTCATGGATCCCATGATCAGAACCATTTTTTGAAAAAAATGGGACCAAACTGTAAGCATATCCTTTCATATAAAAAAATAATTTTCCAAATCGGTTCATAAATGACGGAGATCTGAGGTAACAAACATAAAAAAAAATACAACCGAATTGAGAACCTCCTCCTTTTTTTTAAAGTCGGTTAAAAACACGGTTCACGGGTTTCGTTTGCGTAATGCGAAATACATGAAACATGACGCGGATTGTCCACGCCGTGTTATGTTTTGCATATTAACGCGGACGACTCTAACTTATGATCAGCGACCATCCGCATGACTAAAAAATTTACATAAGACCCGCCTAATGCAGTTTCCTACAAATGGGCCGTAAAACAATAATATATTGCCGAGTTATTTTGTTAAAATCATGCTTACTTTTGACGTACTCCTTGACGAAGAAGGGTTGCATGTCGGGTAACGGTTGCGGCGGTTGCGGTTTCAGCAACTGTTGACCGGTTGTTGGAGTGCCTGTATCTTAAGGAGGAAAATAATAATATAAATAGTTTCATGCATATTCGTGGATAACGGTATAGAACTGAACGGTATAGACTAGTTGTTTGTTTTTTTTACCTGTTACTAAAGTCTGATTAGCCGTTCCTACATTGTTCTCACATACCTATAACAATGTATTGCTCAAAAATGTAAAAATAAAAAAGAGCAACCACGTAGTTTCTTGCCCGTTCTTCTCCATAGGAACGGCATTCCGAACGGGTGGTAAAGCAGTAGCATAATATTTTGTCACTTTTGACGATTCATAAGTACTGTACATAATGGTCTACGTGAATAAAACATATTCTGATTCTGATTTATATATGCGGCATATTATGAAAACTTGCAACGGGCAGAGTTATCTAAAAAAAATATGATGATAGCTGTTTGTTTGTATACATCCCCACTACCAAGCCATACCACATCTATAGAGTCAATATGCTATGATATAAAATATGTAAGCACTGACTGGATGTTTTCTCCTTCCAGTAGGGCAGCAAGGCGGCCAGCACGCGGTAGCAGTGCGCGGGCGCGCCGGCGCGCACGAGCGCGGCGGCCGCCAGGCGCGACACGTGCACCGCGCACGCGCCGCCCGGCGCCTCCGCGCGCGCGCTGCCGCCCGACATGGCTGACGTCTTCCAACGGGCCATTAGTACGCCTATAGGGAGCATATATAATAATAATTCCAGCCCTTTTTTAATGTCCCACTGCTGGGCACGGGCCTGCCCTCAATGCGAGGGGGATTAGGCCATAGTCCACCGCGCTGGCCCAGTGCGGGTTGGCGGACTTCACACATCTTTCAAGGGGTTCTCTCAGACATGGAGGTTTCCTCACGATGTTTTCCTTCACCGTTTAGCAAGTGATAATCATGGACCCCTTGAAAATGAGATTCACACATGAAATTCCAGAGGTGCTAGCTGGGGTTTGAACCGGCAAGCGTTCTGCCAACTTGGCTATCACTGATTATTATAGGAAGCATGAAAGCAATAAAATTGGGTCCACTAAAATCAGCAGAGTGATGGCACGTCTCATAACTGTAATTCTCCTAAATAATAAAATTAACATAACCCGGAACTCGTGATAAGTTAAAATCCATTCTAAACAAAATGAAGGTGACATAACATGGAAATTGTCTGCGACTCGCAGTTATATTGTTCTCATTACAAGAGCTCTAGAACTATTGGCACTAGGACAAATCTAGACCAGAGTGGGCTCAAGACTTCCCATTTGTACTTTTGGTATGGTTTATTTGTATAAATACATGGGTTCTTTTTTTCTAGAAAAAGAATCACGATATTCGTCCGAATGGAATATTTAAAATAAAACATGTTTTATATATTCCTTCGAAACCTTGAGAGAAGTACGATTGCATTGTGTGGTATGACTCAAGAAAAATGTATACTCACTGAGTAGCCTCATAATAACAAGCTGCAGCTCTCTCCTATTGGTTCTCTCGTGTATGGGGGGCGCGGCCTCCTCCCCCTGCATGTCCAGCTCCGACACGAGCAGCTCCAAGCGCATGATGGCCATCTGCAGCTCCTTCCTGTCGGCGCGTTCCTCGGCGGGGGCGATCTCCTCGCTCTGGATGTCCAGTTCCGAAACTAGCAGTTCGAGCAGACGGTCTAGGACCGCGCGGTCGGCTTCCACGCTCGAGTCCAAGTCACCAGCAAGCATGAGTACCACCTAATAGGAATTTCACACGTTATATTTATTGTGATCAAGACCTGTTAAGTTAAAGGCATACACGCTACGGCTTCACTAAATACGTTTTCTAGAATATATTTTATTTGCAACCAGCACGTATTTTGAGATTTCTAGACTTGATGACGGGGTTTTTTCCCACTAAGAGTATTATATGGTATACCTAGCAGGGAAAACACCATGCGATTACCTGCATAACAAAGAAGCTAGTCACTTCTCGAAAGGCGTGCGAAGTCCGCTAACCCGTACTCGGCCGCAACCTCCTTGCCTTCCCATGACTAGTACCACCAATAACATGAACCCGGAACCTATGGTATATGTGTGTAGTGTACCGACCTGCACGAAGGGTATAGCCCTCACGCCCGGCAGGTTCCTGAGCGTGGGCAGCGCGTCGAGCGCGGCGGACAGCAGCGCCAGCCGCAGCGCGTGCAGCTTGCGCGTCTCGCTCTCCGCCTCCGCGCTGCGCGACGCCGCCGCCGCCGCCGCCGCCGGCTGCGCGGACGACGCCGGACCCGCTGCGGAACGCATACATACCATCAGTGTATATGTCGCCGATAACCGTGCGAGTGAGCGGGACAGATATCCGTCTATCAATACAGTCCACATTTTTTATTAATACGTAGCAACGATTATTCGCACAGCGTGGTGACGTAGTGTAACATAGACATTTACTTAATAATAATCGAAAGTCCATAAAGGCAGAAACAAAATAAAGCTTAATAGCATTGTGAAAGATTAGTATAGGTTGTGTGAACAATAAGTATGAATATTTTTTAGGTGATGAAAAAACTTTAATACCCAAAGAAACTGTTGCAAAATAAGTCCAAGCAGTGATAATTTTCCAACTACATGCTATCAATAGTAACGACAAGCATACAGTTATAAATGATCTTTGGCAAAGTTTACTAGCCTGCAAGCGCAGGTGGCGCTGCGCCGTTACTGGCAGGCATCGCACCCGTTGAGGGAGCGGACACCATTTCTCCTAGAACATTCACACCCACGTTAGGGAGATGACGATCTTCGTATCTCTCAAGACATTCAGGTTAGCTCAGAAATATTATCTCCAATAGCCAATTTAGTTGCATTTTGAAGCTTATGCTTTGTTCATACGACCGTTTACCGCAACCCCTTCCGAGCAGATTTCGTGATGCTCGTAATATACTTTTTCATGTTAGTAAAAATCTCAATACATACCCCTCGAATCTAGACTTCAACAAATTAATAAGACAATTCTATACCATTTGAACTAGGGCCTGGACAAATCGTTAATAATCGTAATCATCAGTCAAATCTGACAGCAGTTAAGTTGTTCAAAAACCCGTGCATAGGCTTTTCGGTTCGGGCCTTGATTTGAAGCATTTTCAGTCAATCATAACCACCACCACCATAGGCCTAACTACATGCGAGTGTCACAAGTGTGTGTCACCATAGGCGCTGCTCCGGCCGGACACGCCGCCGATGCTGTCGGCGCCGGAGCCGCCGCTGTCGGAGCCGGCCGGCTCGGCGGGCGACGTGCGCAGCGTGCTGCCGTCCGTGGCCGCCGTGCTGCCCTCGTCGTCGGACCTGCGGCAGGGCCACCCGCTATGACACCCCCTACATACCCATCGATCTGACACACCAAACTTTCGAAGCTCGGTCCGTCTCTGGCGCAGTTTAGATTAAAGTTCCAAGTCTGCTAAACCTACGGACTCTTATTCGAATGAAAATGGCCTCGTAATTGCCACTTTTTCCAATTTGATATGAAAACTAACCTGCATGGAATCTATTCCGTCATCATTTCCCACGTCATCTTTTCTATAATAGTCGCGAAAACTACGGCAATTCAAACTGGTAAAATAACTAGGAAGTAGAAATAATATAAATACGAAGTCCTGAAGTTCAAGAGCAATAATTTTGCGTAGCGTAAACATAAGCGGTGTTTCACCTCGTTCACACCATCGATGAAATAAAAAGTATTTTTTTCTATGATGTTACAATTGCGTTAGAAGTTCTTGGTACACATATACTCCTAAGAACGATAATATCAAGTCGTTATACTGAGAAGTTTACATACCCCGGCGGTGAGGCGGTCGTGTCGCTGAAGCCGTGCGCAGGCGCGGGCGGGGGCGGCGCGGAGGGGGCGGGCGCGGGCGCGGGGGCGGGTGTGGGGGCGGGGGCGGGCGCAGCGCGGCGCGGCTGCTCCTGCAGCGACAGCGCTATCGCCAGCTCCACCATCGTCTCGTCGTCCGCGTCCGGCGGGATGTCGAGCAACGCTTCCAGTCCTGCACAAGCGGACCGATGTGGTTCATAACAATTGACCTGTACTGCTCCTGGACTGGAGATAGACATCGTCGTTTGATACCTATGCTAGTGGCCAAGGTAGTGAGTGTCCACGGAACTAATGATAGAGACTAGGACATATGACAACTATGCCGATAACTGAAAACTCGAAATGTATTCCATTATTTTCACTGAAATATACATAAAAATGCAGACACATCAAATCAATGACAGTCAAATATAGTTCTGGAGTCGCTCGAGGAGGCGCTTTAAATCGGCCCAAAAGGTTATCAATTTGTACTGTAAATCAAGTATAGCAGTAGTACAGGTCAGTGCTAAAGACTCGCGTAAGCGATGCGGTCTAGACCGATTATACAGTCTTCGAAGCCGACTCACTCAGGCCGAAGCAATTATAACATGCGAGCTATTAGCAAAATCGCTCATTTGAAAGTGGTTTCAATTCAGACAATAACTTACCTCCATCAGGCGCTAACAGCACCATGGGCTCGAGCGAGTCATCCACGTCCATGAACTGGTTCTCCTGCTGATCGTCGCGACTCGCGCTCAGATCTGTCTCCGACACCACGGCCTCGGTGATCGAGCAGGTGGGCTGTGCGGTGGTCACCGACGATCCTGCACCTACGACCATTTATGACAAAATATTAAAAATGAACTTTATTCCATTGAAATTAATGTTGTTTCAGCGGCACGCGAATAAGATTAGGTCCATCCATTACCTGGTGTGGTGGGTGGCGAGGGTATGTACACCCGTCGCCTCTTGACCCTCGGCCGCAGGACTCTCATCAAGGCGGCTTTGGCGCCGAAGCTTATGCTTTGGTCTTCCGCCAGAAGGAGGGACAGGTAGATTTGATTACCAAATTCGATCTATAAACAAAAACGATTGAGCACACTAAAGCCATAATATAAATCACGAGAGCACCTGCAACTGAGCATGTCTGATACGACCATTGGCGTGGAAAGGTTTTGATAATACTCTCCCCTCTACCAGGGCAGCGGTGCGGTTTCTTTGTAGATCTTAGTCCCTACGACGAGCTGAAGGCAGCCACCAGGGTATACCCCTGTGTCTTTAGAAGACTTCTTCCCAATGAAGAAAACTATAAGAAGTGTATCCTTGTACAAAATTGAGGTAATAGTAACTGACACATTCCGGCTCGCCGTGCAGCTGGAAGGCGTGCACGGTGTCGGCCAGCGCGTGCATGGTGTGGTCCGCGTGGCGCAGCCCGTACGCCAGGATGCCGGGCGGCTGCGCGGTCGCGCTGCGGCACGCGGCCAGCCGCCACAGCACGCTCGTCAACAGCCCGCACAGGTGGGGTTCCTTGTCGCCCTCCACCTCCTCTTGACTGTTGTTCTTCCAGAGGATGGACCAGTCACCTGACGCAAATAGTGTTTCAGTACCCTCCCACGGTATAGAAATATACCACGCGCTTGACAAGTGGATTACTACGCGAAACTGGATAACGGGGAGTGCGCAACAAGAGACATACGTATTGAAAAAGAGGATTTCTTTAAGATAACGGTACTTTGACATAATTTAAAAAAAAACTATAATCTATCCCCAGGGCGTTGCGTATCAACATATATCTCTATAGTTTCACTTGTTTGCTAGAATATGTGCGTTTGCGCAAACAATAAACATGTTATAATTAGTCTAAAGCATAACTCCTAATTTTATATACTCTTTCAATTTATTGAATTCTATTAAATAAATTTCATAGCACTGAATGATAGACAACGCTCAGCCTAAAACCAGCTGACCTAGAGATTTGAAATTTGAAGGAAATATTTCTTGTGTACCCTAGAGGTGCACTAAAGAGGAATTTAAAAAAAAATCGAACCATAAGGGGGTCAAATGTAGGGTCAAAAATATTGCATGAAGATTTTTTTTAAAGTGACGATCGGGCACATGGCTAGTTGATGATTGTAAATATGTTAGTATAGTTGTGAGTAGTGTGCAAGTCACCATTGGTGGGGCGGGGCGGGGCGGGCGCGCAGTACTCGACGAGGTGCTTGGGGCGCGCCACGGCCACGCCGCGCGCCAGCAGCACGAGCCGGAAGTACGCCTCGGGGTCGATGTTGTGCGGGTCGGCCGTGTCGCGCAGCTCGCGCAGCGCGCCGCACACGTACTGCAGGATCGCTTGGTCCTGGGGACGGTGGGATGCTTTGTGGATTGTGCAAGGAATGTGGTCATAATTTCAATTGAACAGTTAGTGCATTATCATGTTAATTTTGCTACAGATTTAAAGAAATATTCTGGTTTTCCCTAGAAAAAGATTGTATGGTGTTAACAGCGCACATACCAACGCGCGGTGTCAGCGTTTACGCTAACACGCGCTAGCTTAACTAGTACAAGTTTACCTACCATCGGGTTCGTGTAGTTTTGGAGTAATTAAAAAACTATGATAAAGTTTTAAGGCGTTATTACTAGGGGGATATTTAAATGTTAATTTGTATTTGCCTAGTTGGGATGGTATTGCTACGTGTGTGTGTAATATGTATGCGCCAGTAACCTTGTACTGGTGGTAGTGCTGATGGTGCAGCGCGCGCAGCAGGCACTGCGCGCGCGCGTGCAGGTGGTGCGGCGCGGGCGCGCACAGCAGGCGGCGCGCGGGCTCGGCGGCGGCGGCCACGCCGGCGGCGGCCGCGCCCGCGCCCAGCTCCAGCGCCTCCAGCGCGGCGCACGCCAGCCGCTCCAGCGGGCTCGGCTTCCACAGCCCGCTGCTGCCCTCGCCCTCCTAGACAAATATCAATATGTATACTACTTCGGCCTATCGAACTCATAGTACAGTCATAATGGCTGCTTCATTACCAAATGGATTTCATCACGCCAAAGCTTGTTATAGTTATACACATGAGAGAAATGTACGCGACAGATTATTAGTATAAAATGACTATTCAATGATTTAACGAACACTTACCAGTGCAATCTTGCTCGCCGAGGGGCACGCGGACGGATCTTCATTCTCTTCAGGCCAACCGAACTGCTCTTTGTTTTTGCCGTACACCTATATTGCAAAATACATTACAATTATAATACCAATCGAATTTGGTCATAATTAATTAAACCTTATAAGCAAAAACATACAGTTCAATTTACAGGAGAACAACTCGCTACATCCACGCTTACCTTGACAGAGTCGATCATGGTGACTCCGTCGGGATCTTGCGACGGCCCAAAGTTCATGACAAGCTTCTTGTCGGACTGTAAGGACTCCTCACGTGTAAGGGGTATGTCAAACCAGCGGTTGCGGACTACCAGAGTTGGAATTGGTCTGCCGTATACCTGAGAAATAACAACAATTTGTTTGGAGTTTATAAATTCCGAGGCTATAGTGTTTTAGTCAGCATCGCGACGCCTTATTGTGCTCTCGTAAATTTAACGGAATATTTTGGTCGGTAAGCGCTGAACCGAATAGTGTTCGGTATTCGGTTCGGTTTAAATATCCATGTTCGGTGAATCTCTAGTCTTGTTGGTTGTCGGTTGAACAAACTGTGCAAACTTACGACCGAATTAGATATACTAGTTAAACACATCGTACTTACAAATTATAGATACTCACTTCAACAAATGATGGAGTCCTGGCGACATCCTGACTGCCGAGCAACACTCTAATGCCACATATGACCATATTGGGGTCCGAGTTTACAACTTCCATAACGAAGCCGCTCATCTTCGTCGACACCACGTACAGACCTATAGGAGCACATAATTACATTATATTACCCTGCCTGGAACTATAGTTAACTTTTTAGAATTAGCAAAATTATGGGTAATGTATACACATTCCGAGTGAACAAATAAGATAAATTAAAGCACAATTTCGAATTAATTGAGTTTATTTTTATCATATTGACCCAAAAACGGAGCTCAAATGTATCGGACATACATATCGGAATTTCGGTAAAAACGAACTCACTGATTTGGTCGAAAGTGGGACGCAGGAGTATCCCGCACCCTGCAGGCTGGAGGGCTGCGCCCGCGCCGGTCAGGCTATGGTATAACGATGGCTGAACTCACCGGTAGTGTTGAGCCTGTGTTTGATTTGCGCGGTGTTGTACACCTGCAACAAGTCGTTGCCGCCAAACTCGATGTCGTTCATAGCGACGCAGTGTTCGAAGAAGTCGATCGGGAACTGCGGGGCGCCATTTGCGCTCGACTTGGTCACCACCTGTAATGTCAACGATTGTAATATCATCTTCAAAGTGAAAGTCAAATCATTTATTTCGTATAGGCCTACGGGGCCACTTACGAATTGCCCTATTATTATTACTTTAAGTCTAAAAACCGGATCAGAACGCTACCTCACCTGAGACAGTCCGGCAAGAAACTCAACGAGCTTGTCATTTTTACAGTACCTTTATAAATCAGATCTGAAAAAAATCTGTAGGATAAGAATACTAACCATGGACAACAATTGTGAAGTAAATTTATCGTTTTTAAAAAACCTTCCTGCAACGGGTGCTACCCATATCGAGGAGTCTCTGCTATTGCACCTGCTCAAACACAGACAAGCTACTCTTTGGACCAAATGCATCCCCTTTCATGCCTCCTCCTTCCATACATGCACATACACCCCGGCTATCTCACGGGACTAAGCGCTTACCAACCCGTCCCGAGTATCAAGAGCAGTGGCTAACAGCACATCAAAATAAAATAAAAAACAATGTGTAATACTGAGGTAAGGGTATTAAATTCATTATCGTCATCTACATCATCATGATCATCATGGGTACTATACTCAAAGCAACGATAAATAAATGTTACTCGACTCTGAGCAAAGTGGATCTATATTGTAGACGATTGACAACGTACAGAATGCATAAGAACAAACGGACCTGTAGCGCTTTGCCCTTGGAGTGGTGTGTGGTGAGCCTGGGGCGGCGGCGCGGCGCGTGCGTGGGCTGGATGGCGGGCGACAGCCAGTAGCCGGTGTGGTCGGCGCTGGCCGCGTACATGCGCAGGCTGCCGTCCTCGCACAGCAGGATCAGCGTGCTCTTCTGCTCGCCGCCGCCGCCGCCGCACCAGTGCCGCACCGCCACCATGTCCGTGATCTTCGCTTTCGCCGGCACCACCTGGTTACCATATTATATAGCGGTCTGATTCACTAATATGAGGATCGCATCATGGCATCAACGTGTATAGAAATTGTAATAAATTTACAATGGCATTACAAATATTTTTTGAAAAGAACGTTGTAATGTCATCGTAAATAGATGAAAACTTACAAAGACACTTCAAGACATTCCTTTTTTTTTTTCATTGAAAGGTCGCTCGCTCCACACGCTTATCAATGCGAAATAAGCGTAAGGTTATGTGACTTTTATGTCTAGGGGATTAGAACTTAAGACATTGTGGAATCGCACTACGTCTCGACCCAACCGGGCCGAGAGACGTAATTTCTTGTGTCGATCTATTTGGAGTATGTCACCCCCGTGTTCCCGACGCTAGATCTATATTATTTATTCGTCTCAAGTCCTCCAAGTGACCTAATTTCTTGATATCTAAATTACACCATGCGTACGGAAGTGGTAGTAAGGAGCAAAGGATCATTAGTCAGATCGAACTTGTCACCTTGATCTCTTGCACGAATATGTTGGTGGGCGTGAGCATCATGACGACGGGGTTGTTGGAGGCCTGCATGACGGCGGTGACGAGGCCGGGGTGCGCCGGCACCTCGGCCCACTGGCACAGCGACTGCGCGCCGCCCTGCTTGCCGCCGCCGCGACCGCCCTCCTTCTGCGTGCCCGACGACGACGCCGTGATTATTGCCGTGCCTGGGTACATACATACAACTCTTTATTGTTCAACCACACCAAAACTAACAGGAATAGAACATAAAAAACAAAGTGAATTAGTGACTTATCAGTGATCCCTACCAAGTAATGTTTGGATGGAGAGGAACTATATTATCGGTCCGTTTTTTTAAATAAAGAACGATAGATGGGCAAAAATGTTTTTTTTTTCATCCCGAGTGGTCTTTTTATCGACAAAAATTGCAAAAAAAAACTGGTGAGCGGTCCACTGACTTAAACGACGCATTATGCAGATAGCGAAGCGATAAAGTTACGATCTTTAAATAAACATGGTAAAAGACAGCGAGATACCCAAATGGTAGCATTTTGCCTTGATACGGAAAAACAAAGACAAAATATTATAATCATACCATCTATGTAGATTGTAACTTTGTATGAATTTGTCAATAAGGATATTAATTACCTTGTACACTTTCTTCAACAGTGGTGAGCGGCGCGAGGAAGCTCTTGCCTTGCACGTACGAGAAGAATAACATTTTGAGCGTGTGCGAGTAGTAGATGGACACGCCGCCGCCGCCGACCAATCCAGCGACGTCCTGCACGAACGAAGCAAATATGATATCATACCACACCTCACTATCTGTGCCCACGACTTATCGATATTGAAATCCTTGTATTAATTTGAGTTCTGTATCTATTCAGGGTATGTCAACTACATCGTATCCTTTCTGATTGCAGACATGTCATAATCATAAAATATTTAATTTGAATACTATTGCGTTTCTTGGTTGATCTGAAATAAGCTAGCAAAAGTTCGCATGCGATGTAAACTAAGATGGTAGCTTCTGACTATTCAAGTCCTTTTTTGTATAACATTAATGAACCCGCATATTTGAGAGATGCCCAGGAAATACGTGTGAAATCCGCCAACGCACACTGGGTCAGCGTGGTGGCCTATACCTGCTCACATTGAGGAGTCCCGTGCCCAACGTTGGCCCAATTATTTTTTATACATACATAAAAAGGTTGTTTTTTTTTAAACAGAGTTGTAAGGTACAGTACCTGTATCTCGGGGTGCAACACTTCGAGCGTGTTGGTGACGTAGAAGGTGCCGAGCGCGGCGCGCGACTCGTCGCTCATGGGCTGCCAGTAGATGTGGCCGGCCGAGCTCATGCACAGCATGTGCATCACGCCGTCCTGGTTCACGAACGTCACGTCGCGGACCTGGACGAAACAGCGTGCAAAACGTCATACGAATCTATTTTATACAGACTGACAGCGCACCGGGCGTAGTCGGTGACATTTTAAATTTGGAAGATATATCCTCGAGTACCTTAGAGGTGCTACGAAGGAGGGATTCGACCTCTAAGGGTTTCAGTTTGGATGTTTTTTTTATGTTACGATCGGACAAATGGCTTGTAATCTACAATATTATACATTCATGGCACGAACTGCTGTAACAACTTTATATAACTGAACAAAATTTTAAAAATGCCTGTTTCGAAAATTAGTAGATTCTACTGAACAAACTAATTTCAAGTTTGGTGTTATTTTTTCTAGTTTCATACCTTTCCACTGGGCACTAGGAAGTGATGCATTGGATTGTTCAAGTCCTTGCTCAAGTCGTAGATCTTGACGAAGTCTGACGTCACTAGGGCGAGCTGCGTCTGGGAGCCGGGCAGCCATAGCGCCTTGATGACGTAGTTGTTGCCTTCCAAGCCGGTAGTTAGGACTAGGTGGTCGGCGACGGCACCTACAGGTAACAAATGATTTTATAATAATATTGCAAAGGCATGCAAATGTCGTGTCATAAAACCGTAACACCCAGCAAATGTAGAAACGCGATTGCTTCTTGTTCATGGTCGGCGTCTGTTTCGCCCACGTTGGGCCGTCATGTGAACTAATAAACTAACTCAATAGCGAGCTAATATGCCTCGCGCGCAACACGGCAATCAAGGATCTTCATGACTGATGCCTTATGCTTGCTGAGTAGACAGACATAGCGAGGTAATGTTCACACAAGCATGCTTCACCATGCGGATACACGCCATTCAATCTTAGCAAACGTATATTTGTTGTACCGCTGACACACGTCTTATCTCCATCATTAGTTCCGTGGACATATGGCGAGAATCAAAAAGGCACAAAACGACGATTTCTATATCCAGTCTAGTAGAAGTAGAGGTCAGTGTTCAGGCACTAACTTCTGCTTTATAACTAACTCTTTGATAGTTATGACTTTTTAGCAGGTGTAAAGTTTAAAAAAAAAAATGTAGTGCTCACCGCCACTGTTGAATGTAAGTACATGGCACTCCTTGAGGCCGCACACGGCGAGCAGGTCCTCGTTCCAGGGGTTGCCGCTCAGGCTGAGCACGGTGAACGGGATGGGCGCGGAGGACAGCCGCGTCAGCGTCAGCTTGTGCTTCGACGAGTCCGCTTGTTTGAGCAACGCTGATAGTTGGAGGACGGTGATTTTTCCTGGTACCAAAATATTCCCAGTTGATTATCTGACTTCACAATACAGGCGTTACATCCTTTTTAAGGACACCCAGCCCCCAGATTCAGTACTTGTCGATAATATAACGAATCGATTACGACGTTACGATTATATTAGAAGTTTCTGGTTACTGTAGTGGTGTGTCCCGGACGTTAAGACTGACCTTTCTCGTGCGAGACGGCGAGGTGCTGGCGGCGGCCCTGCGGCGAGGCGAGGCAGCACATGGCCACGCGGCGCAGCTTGTGCGCGGACATGAGCTGGCGGATCGTCTGCCCGTTCTCGCCCGTGTACGACATGCGCACGTTCTCGAACGCGCCCTCCTGCGACCCTGCGGACACGGCCATACCAAACAATCGTCAATATATGTCGTTTGAATGTTTAACAAGGCTGACACAACGCTTGACACCTACTAAGTATCAGTACACTGTAATGACATAAGCGCTGCCTATATTTTTTATATCCAACGCAAGCGCATCCGCTGGGAAAGCTAATTTAAGCATGGTAAATGTCACTTTTTTCAATGGGAGATTTGTTAAATCTATACTAATATTATAACTGTGAAAGTTTGGATGGATGTTTGTTACTCAATCTGTCAGAACCGCTGAACGGATCTGGATGAAATTTGGCACAGAGATAGATTATAGTCTGGAATAGCACATAGGCTACTTTTTATCCCGGTAAAATGTATGATTCCCGTGGGATAAATGTTTAAATTTTTCATAGCGCAAAGGATCGACATGATTTTATGCGCGGGTAACACCGCAGGGCGCTACCAGTGTATAATAAAGATGCCATTGCCAGTCGATTGTACATTGGTGCGTGTTGTAGTTGTCAGTGTGTGGTGTCGTACCGAGCGTGGGCAGCATGAGCGTGTCGGTGTGCGTGAACTTCTTGTCGGCGAGGTGCAGCAGCGCGAGCGCCCGCTGCGCGCGCGCGTGCGCGCCGGCCGGCGCGGCGCGCTCGCACGCGGCGCGCACGGCCGCGCACAGCGCCTCCAGCAGCCGCCGCACGCGCTCCATGCACTGCCCCCACCCGCCGTACTGCGACAGGAACGCGCGGCAACCTGACCCACCGGTGCAATGCTTACATTCCATTTCTACACAACTATTATAACATTAATTTGGCAATATTATGAAAATGCTATCGTGTGGGATCGAATCCTGTTTGTAAATTGTTCTCATAGATAGAAAGAAAAAAAAATATTTTAAATAAGTTATAAAAATGCATGTCAGATACATAAAGACATATTTTTATGTTAGTAACTCTATGGTTCCATGCTCTGTGGTCATCTCTCTGGTCATGGTGTATCATTGTGTCACATTAGAAATATTAATAAACCTTTTCATTAAATATATTAAGTGTATTTCTTTAACAATGCAGTAAGAGTTCCTATTATACTGTCTAAAACTATAAATTGCAGGGGTAGACCGGATAAGTAGGTTCTTACGGTATACCATGGTTCGTTACCTTGTATGTTGTGAGCGAGGACAGGGCGGCGCGGTGGCGCCATCAGCGCGGGCGGCGCGGGGCTGGAGGGACGTCTCCTGAGCGACGGCGCAGGCGCAGCCTCTTCGGCGCCGCCACGAGTTCCGCCGAGTGTCACCGACCGTTTTACGAGGGCTTGGCAGCTAAATGAACATAATAATCAAATTGTCTGATATCATTAGTACACTTACCTAGCGCCACAAGTAACTAAACTAGTACTACACGCTCATATTAGTGACTAAATTTGGATTTGAATCTCATCAAATGTACACGGACAAATAAAAATAGATCCGCGGCGGCTCAATAACTAACTTGGCGAACAGTTGCCTTTGCTTTTACCTAGAATCAGGTTTAGCTCCACAGTCACAGAAGAAGTTGCCGAACTTGGCGTAGGACACGTCGTGGCCGCGGTGGCAGACGCGCGCGCACACCGTGCACACGCCGACGCCGTCCACCATCTTGCACGTGTGGCAGTGGTACCAGTGCTGGTTCATGAACTCGCGCTGGGTCACCGTGAAAGTGCACAGCTTGTATTGAAGCATTGCGTCTTCGTCCTGGAAAAATATTCATAAAATTAAAATCCGTGTATAAGTAGGCAGTTGTGACGTCATTTGAACCATTCCATTGTTGGTAAAACAAAAGTAGATAATGTACCGTATGTGCTATGGGTTAGTATTGGTATATATTGCTATCGAAATAGCACGAATCTGAGCAAAACTAAGCATAGCTTTATACGAGGTATGCTATATCAAACACTTCTTGAATATATCTAACACATCTAGAAATGCGAGCAATGAACGAAACTTACCGAATCATCGGCGCTAGTGTCGTCATCGTCTTGCTGCTCGTCGGTGTAGTCGAGGTCAAAACCGAGGTCGGATGGTGACTCCCATGTCGGACTGACCGAACGCCACGCTACAAACAAAAACAAAACTCTGTAACGACTCGAAACTGTAACTTAGCCAAAGTAATTTTACGACCCTGCGCGAGTTCTCCGATCTAGTCTAGAACTTTCCATCCTAGACTATGATAGGCAACACCCTACGGACGTCGTCCATTTAGTCCTGCCATCGTGTGGGCTAGCCGCGCTGTACTCTGGCATTTTCAGAAATCCATCCCTCGTCCAAGTCCAGCCCTCTCATGATACAATTGGTCCAATAGTTAGACCAGGGATTCCCAAACTATTTTGGGCAAGAGACGCCTTTTCCAAAATGAACTGATATTTCAGACCCCCATAGCCAAATTACTTTAAAAATCATATCTCTAGTTTTTTTCCTATTGATACAAAACAATTATTTCATCTTGTACGAACTTGTACACGCTTATCGAATTGTTGAGTTTTTTAAAAGTACAAAAATGATACTTCCTACTAAAATATTAGTCATTCTTATAACAAGTTGGTACACGTAACACAACTTATTCAGTATCTTGAAAGTTTCAAATAAGAACTTGTGTTAATTAATAAGGGTTGATTTTTAGACCTCGTCGACACCCAAAATCAGTTTTCGTTTATATCGACCCCTGGGAAACCCTGCTTTAGACGAAGAAATAATATACATGGAGTGTCGCCAACAACATATTGAAGCACAAAAATCCATCCTGATTTGTATAGTACGCGCATTTTTGCGTTTTCTTACGGACGTATTTTACGTGTACTACTAATATCGGCTTATAATTTCTTTGTCGAGTACTTACTATGCGGTTGTGTAATGTTTATTGCGTGTAACGCGTCCGCTAAGTACGAGAGCAGCACGCAAGCAGACTCGATATGCGGCGCTAGGCTGCTGTCTACTTGACCTTCTTCCAACTTCTCTAATACTTCTGGACTGGTGAGGTGTTCCACACTGTATATGCAAACATTCATATTAGATAAAAGTCAACTCAAAGTCAAATCATTATTTCGTGTAGGCACATACAAATTGTCATTTACATTTTTTATTCCTTAACTCTACAACCGGATCGGAACGCGACCTCAACTGTGAAGGTCCGGCGAGAAACTCAGCAGCCTTGCCTTTTTTCGCGCTCGCGAACCTCGCCACAGAACGCAGGGTCACAACCAACTAGCTCAGTTGGTTGTGACCCTGCGTTCTGTCAGGTCATTAAAAAAATACAACCGAATTGAGAACCTCCTCCTTTTTGATGTCGGTTAAAAACAATGATTATGATACCCCTCCTTAAACTAACAGCCTGCGTCGTATTTTCCTAGCAAGCACACAAACTAAACACAAATAGTGAAGCTGAAAACTGGCATGTTGTATATAATGTATGCAGTGTGTATATTACCAGGCGGAGAGCCAGCCCACGGCGGCGGGGAACAGCTGCGTGTGGTGGTCGCCGCGGTGCGCGTCGGCCAGGCGGCACAGCTCGCGCAGCAGCGGCGGCGGGCACGCGCTGTCGCCGCACACGCCCGTCAGCGTCGCCAGCATGCGCGAGCTCACGTCCTCGCTACTGTCACATGGAACATACTGGCGTTACGCGCCGCTCTACTCGCTATTACTTGCACGGTTAAAGGCAGCCTATAAGTCATTATAGAGACATAATAGGCACCATGTAAGTAACACGTTCTACCCAAATTAATTCAGATTATTTTGCGTGGATATATCCAAAAATATGTGAAACTACCTAAAAATACTTGAAAATAGCGGTTATTTGATCGAATCCAATTATTACAAATGATTTTTTGACATTGGCTTAAAATACGAAGATGGATGGGAGGAGCATATTTCTATATATTGTAAGATCCTCGACTACCGACCGAGAGGGGATTTTTTTTATCGAATTAATAATAGTTACCAATGCTGCACAATATGCTTGCATAGCGCGGAGAGCAGCGCCGCGTTGTCGCTGGGCGCGGCGGCGGGCAGCGACGCCGGCGCCGGCGCAGGCGCAGGCTCGGCGGTCGGCGCGGACACGCCACCCGCGCTGCCCTCCTTGCTGCCGTCCGACCAGCTGCAGCTCTCTGCCACCACACGCCGAACAATTACACACACGTGTTTAAATATAAAATGGTTATCACTCATTTGAATAGGTATTCATGTTACAAGGAGCATTTACCCGAATTTCCAGATTGTTGAGCGGTATCAGATTGAGGTCTCGGTGCAGGCGATCTAAAATAAAAAAAAAACCATTATGCAACAATTGGCGTACAACTACATATGAAAAATACGTTGACATATTGTAAACATTATATGAAGTAGAGCTATAAAATAAAAACAAAAAAGCCTATATACCATAAATACATGCCCTCAGCTTTGCCCTAAATCCCTTCAACTAAGTTTAAACTTGAAGAAGTGGTAAGGTAAAGGGCGCACAATCAAACACTACATTATTAACGTATTGATCAAAGCAAGATGTATCTCTGCGAGAAAACCAATCAGAGCAATACCGGTGGTAGTAGGTGTTTATAGCACGCTAAATCAACTCACGGCGCGTCGAAGACGGGCAGGTCGGCGTCGTTCCTCTGTCCGGCGGGTGCGGCTGGTGCGGCGGGTGCGGCGGGTGCGGCGGGTGCGGCGGGTGCGGCGGGTGCGGCGGGCGGTTCGGTGCGCTGCGTGGCGTCGCTGTCGGAGCGGAACACGCTGCGCAGCGCGTTGCGCAGCGCCAGCGACGCGGCGGTGCCGCCGGCCTCGGGCGCCGAGGACGTCGGCGTCGGCAGTTCGGTATCCGTCGGCGTGCCAGCCGCGCCGCTCGAAGCTGCTTGTCCAACAAATATTGATTATCATTAACGCGCTAGCTAATTTGCAATAGATGTTCAATTCATTGCTTTACTATAATAGTATTATTTAGTCTAAAAGTGGAATATGTTTATAGAATGACTCTACGAGTGTGCAATATTTATCACGCTCTTTTTCTTTACGCTAAAAATTTTCTGCAACCCTCGACTTCAACAGTAGAACGTACCTAATTGACTAACGAACTTACCCACTGCGACAATAGGCTATGCTAGCCATGAGCAAGCAGATCAGAGAAGTTACTATAGCTCTTCAAACTAGGGTAGAGTTTTAAAGCGGTGGCTGTTGCTGAATGGCTATACGCCTGTGAAGCATTACAAAATGTGTACTCACCGGGAGCTCCCAGGCAGATATGAGCTAGTAGATTGGCCAACTTCTGCTGATCGACCACTCCAATAAACTTGCACACAGAGATGCAAAGCGAACTATTCAGTTCCGAGCTCTCGCAGCCGTTGAATATCTTCATGAATAGTCTACGAAGAATTATATATAAGGTTTAACAATAATAGTGTAAAATATTTTAAGGGATCCATGAGTAGGCTATAAGGGTCACATACGTGAATATAATATTAAAAATTATTTGACATTTTAAATCATATTATTTTTTGTGATTTTTCCCATATTTTAGTCGTTATTCTGCTATTCAGGGCGGAGACAAATTCAACAAATCAAAAATCTTATAAATCGGCCCGACCGTTCGCAAGCTATAAATGTTGTAACTAATACGACTTCGTTTTATATATTATATATAGGTTGATATTGTATTTTCTACAAAAAAATGTTTCATACAGAAACTCACAAAATTTCAGATAACAGATGGGCCATAATCTATTATCTGCATACTGCATGAAACACAGATAAACATTACGCATTGTTCACATACTTGATAACCCTTTCAGCGTACGGGTTCCTGGCGTTCGGAGCAGACAGAAGAATCTTGCCGAAGACGTAGCCAGTGTTATCGGCGAATACACTCTCGTATGCTAGTCTACCCGCAGGCCGATCTAGTATCTTCTCCCAGTACTTCACCTGTGTATCGAAATAGTACAGATTGTTCACTTATAATAATCATATCCTTAGAAAACTTGGCCGTAAACAAATTGGATGTCAGACGCCCAAGAAAATAATAATAATAATATCACCAAACGAACACACCAACTATACGGTCGCACACTAGCAACGCTTGTATTATGGGTACCATACAATAGACTGGCGCGAACCCAGTATATATACATAAATATAAATAAAATTGGAGTGTCTGTTTGTAATATTAAAATAACCGCTTTTTACTAAGTGCATTTGGATGTATAAACGGTACCTATACCAAAACAACATTTTTTAAAATTTTTGTCTGTCTGTCTGTCTGTTTGTTCCGGGTAATCTCTGAAATGGCTGGACCGATTTTGACGGGACTTTCACTGGCAGATAGCTGATGTAACAAGGAGTAACTTAGGCTACTTTTATTTTAGAAAAAAAAATAGGATCTCACGAAAAAAAAAAAAAAACAAATTTGCAGCGCAGCGCCTGATTAAGTTTGATAGCAACAACCTGCAATGCGTCCCGCGGGCTCAGAATGGGCGAGCAGGCTGTTGTCAACGGTTGTCTTTGTTAAATACCAAGCGGACGAAGTCGCGGGCAACAGCCAGTATACATATATAGATATTTAACTTCCATGACTCTGGTACAAACATTCGTGCTCATAACATAAAGTATGTCCCTACCAGGATTCTAGTCCGGGACCCTTAGCGCAGAAGGTAGGGTCATTACCGACTGAACTAATCAGATCGTCAAATATGATAGGAGCCCTCCGGTTTCCTAATCACCATTGAGGCGATAAACGTTCGCTGAAGTCCTTTGAACACCTTTTCAATTTGGCGTATAGGAAAGTAAATCTTGGCAAACCGCCAAATTTCACTTTCTACAGATTCCCTTATTCCTGATTGTGAATGCCTTTGCGCACTAAAGATTTTGTGCCTTATGCCTCCACACTAAGAGACAATGTCTCAGTGTAACACGGTCCAGCTTATTCCAATGAATGGATGCTTACCATATGCCGCAAGGTCTTCTCAGTGGACGGCTGGAGATGGTCCACCAGCACTGTGTACGTGGTCTTCAGGATGTGCTCGTGGATGAGCTGCTCCGCCCTGTTCGGTTGCGGCACCAGTGTGCTGAGCGTCGCCGCCATCGGCTCCGACATGAACTCTAGACGACCATCGGTCTAAGACAAAATCAATTTTAAGTTTAATGCCCTAAAGTAAAAATCTCTTTGAATCAATCCACAGTCTGGTGTTCGAAAATAATTGACCAGTGCACTTGCATACAATACAAGATGGCATAGTCAAAGTTGACACATTTTTTTATGAGAAAGACCAACAGAAATATAGGCATCGTGACGACATTCACTACTATTACTAGAATTCATAATAATTTTGCTTAAGTTTTCTTTTCTCCATTTTGGGTATAAGCTATTGGTCGCTACTTACCAATGCAGGTACAACCAAATCCAGCGTCTTCTTCATAAGCTCAGGGTTGTCAGCTAGCTTGTTCGCGCCGACCTCCAGCAGCTTGGTGGCGGAGTACGCCAGCATCATGAGCGACGAACCGATGGAGTACTTAGCGGTGGCCGTGATCAACTCGCAGTGCGACGAGACCAGGTTGAGGACTGCACTCTCGGAGGGTATAATGTGGGCTGCGTAGAATGACTGTTGGAGAAAAAAGTGAGAAATACAAATGTAAAAATAGAGCTGATTACACTCATATTTGTAGCGCTACAGAAGCTCCACAAGGATGTGTGTATGGCGCAACATATACCGCACGGACCATCCGCATACAATAACCACTAAATGAATACCAGTCGTAATAATTTCTCCTGACCGAATTTACGACAGCCAATATCAACGAAGATTACCCAACTATGCAGCACAAGTGTGTGCGTAAGCATAGGTGGACTCTCTGCCCTTACTTTCATAGCCCGATGGGATGGCAATCCGACACGACCGGAGAGATCAGGTGCAGAGCCAACGTGCTCTCCGAGACACAAGCAAATAATAATCGGGATTGAAAATGGAATCGTCCATGTAATCCATCCAAATTCCAGTTCTCAATCAAGCATTCTACCATCTGGCTACCGTCCGACAAATATGATGAAATCTGTATTCAAATCACCACCAGCTGTTTTGATAGATGTTGGCAATCACTGACCAAGTTGATGCAGGCGAGCGGTGGCGGCGAGGACAGCCTGTCGAGCGCAGCGGCGGCGGCGGCGGGCAGGTGCGCGCGCAGCCACGCGCCCAGCGGCGGCGGCGGCGCGGCGGCGGCCGGCCACGTGCCGCACACCTGCAGCCGCGCCTTGCTCACCGCCGCCTCCGACAGGTTGTTCGAACTCTCCATCAGGCCTTCCAGTTCTAGGCCGGCGCTAAGCCTGGGAAAGTGAAGAAGCTTCTAGGAACCAGTCTGCATATCGTTAACATGAAAAACTTTACAAGCTACGCTGTATACAGATTCACCGGTTTTTTTGACTAATATCGTTAAGTGTTGAATCGAAAAATTGTACAATTTTTTTTTATTACTTTATAGGCAAGTATTTGATCTCGATCTCACCTGATAGTAAGTGACGATGAGATCTGCATACTTGCCTAGAAGGTAGCTGTTCACTCTCGACTTGAAAACACCCAGATTGAAGTCAACGGGGAACAAAGACGCGATTATATTATATTTATTTTATACGATTATATTGAATGATTTACCTACAGCAAAGGTCTGATTCGTCCACCCCCATGAATTTAGTCGTATACATGCCAAAAGAGGGGTATGTCCATGAAAATATTAATAAATCTTACCGACAACATTCTAGCACAGTTTCCAGTAAATCAAGTAGGTCCGGCATGAACTGGTGGGCCTCGGACGGCGTCGCTGAGTCCGCCAAGCACACTTTTAACCTGACTAGTGCCGAGTCGCAGGCGATCACGTCCAGAAGCGAAGGGAGCCCATTAGCTGCGGACACACAAGAATATAAATACGAGTGTAACAACGAAAGTACTACAAGTTTGGCACGAATTCCTCAGGAATACTCCTCTTTCAACTGCAAACGAGTAAACCGCAGAATAATAATGGCAGATCTATGTTTTGTATGTTTGAATAAAAGAAGACTTACAGTTAACGCTCTGTTTCAAGTGCTTGATTGTTTCAGACGCGAGCCATGCGGTATATTTGATGTTGTCGCACGATGTGCTGACGCCGGCCAGCAGGTTCTCCGCATACTGGCAAGAAAAAACAGGTGGATAGAAGAATAGTATCTACGCAAAGAAACAAATACGATTTATAATAATAATATCGCCAGACGAACATACCAACTATACGGTCCCACACTAAGCAACACTTGTATTATGGGTCCGCCACACACTCCCACCACTGCTACTCCTGTAAGCCAGGATCTACAGTGGTGTCCAATGAAGACACCGAGGTTTGACCCTCGGCGAGTCCCGGGATAAAGTAGTAGTAGTAGTAGTTGTATTATGGGTACCGTACAATGGACTGAGGGCGAACTCAGTATACAAAACGTATATAGATATCAAACATCCATGACTCGGTTACAAACAGTCGTGCTCATCACACAAAAATTGTCCCTACCAAGATTCGAACCCGGGACCCTCGGCACAGAAAGTGGGGTCACTACCAACTGCGCTAATGAGGCCGTTATCATATACGTTATAAACAGTTATAATAGCAGGCTTTATAACGAAGTTTCCAGAAAGGAAAATGTGCATTATAATAGTTTTATAATCCATTATAACTTTCTATAAGTTTGAGGGGAACTGTATAAGTAAGGTATATTGCGTCAGAGTCGAGGGTAATGTAGACATGTCAGGTTACCTGGGTATACATGCCCTGCTTGACGAGCGCGTCCTTGAGCCAGGGGTTGAAGACCTTCTTGTTGTCGGCGCGCGGCGCCCACACGAGCGCGTGCAGCGGCAGCGGCGGCGCCAGCGCGGCCGCCGCGCCCGCCTGCAGCTTGTCCATGTGCGGCGTGGCCGGCGGCATGCTGATCACCAGCCTACACAACAATCAAAAGTATTCACTAGCTTTACCCGCGGCTCCAATCGAATTGACTTTTAGTATAGGCTGCCTTTGTGCCATCACAGAGTAATTTCAGATGTTATTGTGTGACTTTCAGTCAGATTTTTTTTGTCGTAATTAACAAACCTAGATGATAACACATATCGCATTTTGCAAATGAATTGCGGGATCTAAATACAAAACTCCGCTCACATAGATGCACAAGCAGATTTAAAGGCCATACCTCCAAGCGGTTTGGAAGCAGTAGTGCGCGGCGGCGAGCGCGGGCGCAGAGGAAAGATTCTGCGGGCTGTCGCACACGCACGCCGAGTTGAGCAGCGACAGCAGCGCGTCCAGTAGTACCGGGTATTTCAGCTTGTGCGGCGTGCCTAGCACGAAGTTGCACGCGAGACCGTCGAACTTTGGGTTTTCCTGTCGACAACATTACAATGTTTCCGTGACTTATTAGCCCGAATCAAAGAAGTGATCTCGTAATTAGAACTATCCTAATATTATAAAGAAATAATAGTTTGTTAGTTTGGATGCAGGAGGATATCTCCGCAGTCGACTTTCCTCTGTACTTGCTATGTGATCATCGTTTGAAGAATTACAAATAGTACATAAGCTTGGTTTTCTTATAAACATTGAGGCGTGAGTGTTTATGAAAACCCCTCGGTACCTTTGCACTCGACGACATTTTCGCGAGCAATCGCCGCGACTTAACAGCACTGGAAAATCGCTAATCAACAGAATTGCATAGCGACTGTATCGCTATAGCAATGGACGACTTTCAACTGTTCGATGGATGCATGCAGAAAACGCATACCTGATTATTGATTTCAGCATTAGTGAGTGCGTAGAACTTGGGTCGCATGGACGTCTCGTCCTGCGACAGCCGCCTGTACGCCTGCTCGATGAACGGCACTTCGCAGTAGATGCGCGACTTCGGCTGTCCGTTGGTGGACGTCTTGCTGCCGTTTGTGGTCGCGTCGGCGGACGGCTGGGCGAGCCCGGGCGCTATTACTAGGTTCCATTCGATCTAGAAGATAGATTGATTTAGAACTCTGATTGTATGGAGTTAAGGTTTAATTTTGATTGTGTATTCTTGTGGGTTTGAGAGTTTATTGCAATATAATCTCTACTGCGACGTTATAATAAAGAGTGCTTTGAATGACTGTAGGATCATAAATTCGTGTACATATGGGTTGGTTTTAAATATCAATGTGTCTCACCTGTTGCAGTAAAGTTTGTGGGGCATCATAAAGATGTCTCATGAGGTACTCGAGGAGTAGCATCAACCTTGTAGTCAGCATGAGCTGGTGGGGAGCCAAGTTCATGGCTCGTTTCCTGTCGTTAATTGCTAACGTTTCTACCACCTGGGAACAAATGCACGGTATAAGAACTTGGCCTATAGCACTGCCGTGTGACGTGCGTCAGTTTGCGTAAGGATTTAGGGTCTTACCTTGATGATAGCGTTAGACGTCATGAGTAGAACGGACTTCTTTTGCATTAGCGTCAGCGAGTGGAAAAGGTAGACCAATAGTTGGGCGTGTTCAACGTTCAAATCTAGAAAGGAACATGTACTTGTACGTGAATGTGGCGTCTGACAAATATTCCTATGTCATTATTACTTGTCGCAAGGTGCAATAATAATGTTTTGTATTTCGAAATCAACGGATTCATTTCTCGGCTAGGGAAATATTATCGAAAATCGAATGATGAAAATGTTGTTACCATCAATATTGGCCTCAAGACTCATTGAGCATTTTTGCTATATCCCACTTCTGGATATTGCCATCCACGCCCACTTGGAAGATGTCACCGTGTATACCTTCATAGTCATGGTCCTGCGCGGGCTGCGGCTGCAGCGCGCACTCCTGCAGCGTGTTGACGATCTTGTGCCACATCGCCAGGATGCTGTTCTCGCGCTCGGCGGCCGCCTTGCTCAGCATCATGCCGCCCAGCAGCTTCACCACGCGCGGACCCACCTGAACACATTGAGACACAACCCAATATAGTCAATGCCGAAGTCACTTACAAATTGTCATTAACATTTTTTTTCTTAAAACCAGATCGGAACGCGACCTCAACTGAGAAGATCCGGCGAGAAACTCAGCGGGCTAGTCTTTTTTTAATAACCATGTTTATTAAAAAATAAAATAAGCTCCAGTGTGTTGCCGTTCGAGGCGCACACACGCTAAACTTGGTCATCGTACATCTTAATTGACGCTAGATATTTGAACCGCCTGAATACGACCGAATAAATTACCTAACTTCATACCGATTGAATTTTGACAAAGCTATTTGAAATACCGGGTGTTAAATTATAAACGCAAGGGTATTGAAGCAGAGAGAGATAGCAGAGCGGTGGGAGTGTAGTGGCGTACAGGTTGGTTGATACATATGCACGGTTAACACCGGAGGATTGTCGAAAATTTTCAACGAATTTTTTATCTATAGTAATTCGGCTTTACCTGTAGTGGTGTCATATTAGTTCTATCAGCGCCGACGGACAGCAGTTGCTGCTGCAGCGCCGGCTGGAGCGACGCGAACGCGGGCGCGCCGCTGAGGTTGTGCAGGTAGCGCACGAGCGCCGAACTGAACGACGAGTATAAGGCGCACAGCCGAGCGCCGAAGCACGATGAAATCGTACCTACACAACAAGTTATTATTATTACAGAAACAAAATAAATAACATTACATAATATTCTCTTCATGTTGGCTATTAGTTAGACACATAGTTACCAGTTTTTACGTCATATCGGCCTTAAAGTAAAACTCTTGAACATAGTTTCATGTTGTTGTAACAAAATTGTTTCGGGTTCGAACCTGACTATCGACGTGAACCTACTCCTAACACACAATTTAACTTAATCAACAGGGTGACGGGTGTACTAGTAGAGTTCATGTAATTTAAAGGAAAGGCTTGTCTGTGAACAGTTACGCTTTTTGCGTTACGAAAAACAGTGTAGTATTGGTACCGGTGTCGGTGCGAGCGGTCTCGCGGTCGAGGTCCTTGGCGAGCGCCGCCAGCAGCGCCTGGTGCGCGTCGTGCAGCTGCAGCGAGTGCTGGCCGAGCCGCTCGGACCCTTCGCTTATTATCTCCTCGTTGAGCAGCACGAACACCTCCGTCGCCAGCGTTATGTACTGGAACAATAATACCAACGTTATATTCCTCACGCAGCCCATATGGCGTAGGTGTGGCCCGGACGTTACACAGCACCACATATACTTAGTTTAAGATAATATACCAACACACCCACATTACCAAATGCAATAATAGAACCCATTCTGACTTTCAACCAAAACACTTACAAACAAAACAGTTACGACTTTATACTCACCGAATAAGGTTCCGCTTTGTCCGGCACGATAGCTTGGTGCGGGCGCGAGGACGCGTCCGCGGAATCAGTCGCGTCGTTACCGCCGGACGCGCGGACCAGTCCGTTGTTGTCCATAGCGTCGGGCGCCACTAGAGTCGACTCGAACCATAGACCGAAGAGTGGTTCGCTGTCCTCTGGTTATAGATATAATAATATAATTAAAAAAACCGTAATATGTTATATAATGTGTGCCTTGCCGTATTCGATCGCACGTTTGCATTGACAGATAAATAGTTTTCTTCAATATAGCTTGATTTAGGTTGAGTGGCCTATCGGAAACCATTTTAAGCCCTTAGAAAATCGTCCTCACCATCGTCAGTCTCCGAGTCTTCGGAGCAGAGTATCATGTCCTGGAAGTATACGGTGGAGTCGGAGCGGTCGGGGTCCGCGTCCTGGTGCTGCTTGTGCACCACGGCGCGCTTCAGGTTCGTCGCCTTGCGGTAGCATACCACGCCCAGCGCCACTAGCAACTGGAGAACACCGGATCACATTATACGCGTTGCCGTACTTGTTCTGAGACTCGAGTCAAGAGCTTGTGATTATTAATGAAGCTCAGACTCTTGAATTTTTTTTTATGACCCATTGTTCTGCAGGCGCCTTATCTCAATGCGAGGGCGATAAGCTATAGGTCAGCACCCTACTCATGTTCAGGTGTGCGGATGCATGTTTCCTTCGCCGTTTAGCAGGTGATAATGATAGTTGAAAACTAGAATCGCATTTGAAATCCAGAATAGTCCTTAATATAGTCTGGTTCTGCGCTGTGTCAGGCTGGTGGCACCGACCTGGTGCAAGGGCGCGGCGGCGGCGAGGCGCAGCTCGCGCTGGTGCGCGGCGTGCTGCGCCAGCACGTGCAGGGGCGCGGCGGCGGCCGCGCCCGGCGCAGCGCCGCCGCTCAGCGCCTCCAGCCGCGCGTCCGCCAGCAGCGCGCCCACCCACGCCAGGCAGCGTCCGCCCAGCGCCACCCACACCACGCCCAGACCCTGCTGCCTGTACAATACACCGATAATACGATCAACAACATTGAATTGACAGCGCACATATCCACCCTAAGCGAATTACGATGTATATAATTGCTTATACAGTACTCAACGTATTTATAGTACAATATCCGACCATAAATATTGCACATCGGCAATAGAAAAAAAAACGGCTTTGTAGAGCGTCATCTCTTTCACTCTTGCCTCCAGCCGCTAGTCCATTTCTAAAGGTCGACGTGCAATATTTACAGCCAGGTGCTATAAGTGCTTTAGTATAGTGTAGTATAGTAACTCACATCTTGGTGAGGTTGTAGGGCCTGGAGGGCACCTTGGCGGGGCTCTTGCCGGGTGCGGCGGGCGGCGCGGCGGCGCCGGCCAGCGCGTGGTGCAGCCCGCACAGCAGCACCCATCCGCCGATCATCAGGTGGTTTTGATACACCTACCAGCATACAAGATTGAAATCATTTCATACCACTAGCTCGCGAAGACTTTATCTATGATTCGAAATCTGCGCGCAAAATTTAATTTTATCCCCTAGCGTGGCAAAATCATTCGAATGTGACAAACTAATAGGGGGGCCAAGTTTTTGTCTTTCGAAAATAAACACACATAAGGTTCAAAAACGTGGTTCGACGTAGTTAAACAGTGAAGTTGTCAACTTTGTTTTTTTATTTCAAACGATGTGTGATTACACATGATCTATCACTGAAGATATATAATGAACTAGCTGCGCCCGGCGGTGTTACCCGCGATAAAAAGTATGAAAAATTAAAACATCTATCCCACGGGAACCATAAATTTTACCGGGATAAAAAGTAGCCTATGTGCTATTCCAGACTATAATCTATCTCTGTGCCAAATTTCATCCAGATCCGTTCAGCCGTTCGGGCGTGAAAGAGTAACAAACATACATCCATCTATCCATCCATCCATCCATCCATCCATCCAAACTTTCACATTTATAATATTAGTATAGATTATATTAGTAGGATATTAATCATTGTTGTTCATAAACGTGCACGAGTGACGGAACTTAAAATAAAATAAAATAGTGAATCTTGAGATTTCATGTTCTCCAAACACATCTGGTAAATTTTCAGTAAAACATCCACCGCATTACTGATAAGGGGTAGAAAGTTTTAGTTATCATCATCCATATCATAATTATCATTGGGGATTTGGGGATTGACTAATGGATTTAGGTACACATTTATTTATATTTACGATATACTTTTAACATAAAAACGGACTTAATAGGGTAAACAGGAACGTTTACGTCATCGAAAAAGCATGCTCACGCTGTCATTCCTATTTATGGAGTCTGTAGTGTGAGCAGGACGGAAGACGCTTACGCAACGACGCTTAAAATGATGATGAGATTTCATAACTTACATAGCCACCGGCGCGTGTGGACTGCTTGAACGTGTCCCCGACGGTGTTGTACAAGCTCAGCGCACTTTCAACCAACGTGGCCGTCTGCTGTTCGTATTCTTCGTCTTTCGGATGCAGGGACGCCTGGTGGAGATGCCAATCATTACCATAATATTACAGAACTAGCTTAGTATCAAAATTTAACATACCAACAACCTGCTGCCGGTAGCTTCTACTATTCTGACCAGCCATTCCAAAGTGTAACGACTAACTGGGTTCAACTTCAACGAACTAGGGTCCCGGTTAGTAAAAAAAAATATTGGACGTGCTTGATATGTGAATGGGAGTCCACGGCATTAATAAAATATCAAATCACCAGGCTTTGATATTGCCTGCCTGCCTGATTAGCGCAGTGGTAGTAACTCTGATTTCTACGCCGAGGGTCCCGGGTCCGAATCCTGGTAGGGACACAAGCTTTGTGTGATGAGAACGAATGTTTGTACCCGAGTCATGGATGTTTAATATGTATATAAGTATTATATACTGAGTTCGCCCTCAGTCCATTGTACGGTACCCATAACACAAGCGTTGGTTAAAGTGGGACCGTATGTTCGTATGGCGATATTTATTTATATATTTTTTGTGTAAGTATTCCACGTAACAATGATACTAGTTTTGCATGTCTGTAACTTTAAACTTTTGTCATTTTAGAGTAGTTCTGGATATTATTTCATTGTTAGTAATCCTAAAAAAATAATTAAAAAAAAAATGTCGAACACCCCATGGAGCATCTGTTTAAAATGAACAAGCCTACTTGTAGGTGTAGTTACCTGTGCGGTGGCGCACAGCAGGGCGGCGGTGCTGACGTCACTGAGCGTGCCGATGCGCTCTGGAGTGAACGGCTCCAAGCACGGCAGCGACAGCGCCAGCCGGCACACGTGCACCTCGTTCACCAGGAAGTGGAGCCTGGAACAATTGGGTCTCAAACATCACTTGAGCCGTGTCACCGAATGAATATGAATCGTCACCGTAACTGAGCTTTCAACATGCCGTCTTCATATTGGTGAAACCTAAGATGATTCCATCCATCAGCCAAAAGACGTCCTCTACTGGACATAGAACTCCTACGATGACTTCCACACATCACGGTCCTCCACCATTTGGATCCAACAGATTTATTATATTTCAGGAAGGCTAAGGAATGTTTGCATAGATAACTTAATAGTAACAGACAAGCACTTTGGTCTCTACAGATTGTAAAAAAAAAAATTATATAGGTGAAAACACCGAGCAGAGTAAGTATATGATTATTGGTAAATACAAACACCATGAAAATACAATGATAAATCCTATTTTACATATATAGAGTTCAGAAAAATCAACAGAGAAATATAACTAGAAACATTAATCCGGTTACTTATCTATTAATAGTGTATTGTAAAAAAAAAACATAATTCCTACATCTAATTTCAGACATACTCCAGTTGATAGAGTAAATATATCTGATGCAATGTAACATACGACTCTCTACTCGGTAGGTATAACGTGTAAGACAGTTTCTCACAGCGATGCGTCCGAGTTGAACTGCGGGGCGATGGCGGTCTCCTTGGCGTTTTGCCAGCGGTTGAGGTAGCGCTGCAGGCACGGCAGCGAGGCGCACACCTTCAGCACCACGGCGCCGGCCCTCAGCTCCATCAGCAGCGACGAGCACGTCGACGCCACCCACTTCTGGTTCATAAACATGACATTTGATTGGTATTTGACGACCAGATTAGCACAGGAATTGGTAGTGACCCCACATTTTGAGCAAGAATATTTGTACCAGAGTCATGGAAGTCTAATATCTATATAAGTAGTATATACTGGGATCGCCTCCAGTCCGTCTTCGTTGTATTCGTCTGGCGATATTATTATTGATTTTCACCATCATAATATCCTGACACCTATACACGCGAGGAACTTTACACCGGGGCGTCGGGTTGTGTGGGGAGCTTGACTGGCATCAGCTGACACGGCTCTATTTCTAGCCAGCGCTGTTGCGTCAGTTCCGGACGGCGCCAATACAATTTACAAAATATCAGAGATTGATCAAAAAGCCTCATTGAGTAACATACCTTCATATCAACTGAAGCCTGCTGCGAAGCGCTCCCATCCTTGCTATCCAAACTGTCCTTACTGCCCGGCGACAGGACCGCCGCAGCGGGCTGGGATGGCGATGACGTCATCGACGCTACGGGGTTCCGCAGCGGCGCTGTTAGCTGCTCCAGCAGCGCGTCCGAGCGCCGCTGGGCGTTCGACGGCGGCGGCTTCTCAGATGTGGTGGGTTGGGAAGCGATAGATGTAATTGAGCTCGGTATCACTGACTTTGTTGTTTGGGATTCTGTGGACGAGATTTCTGATTTATATAAAGAGCTAAATATATATAGGCTATTCAAATAGGAAACTATAACATACCTGGCACATTGACATGCGCTGGCAGTTTTGCATTTTTTAGCAATGACGTCAAGATAACCAGGTCTGATTGAGGGTAGCCCCCACCGTCGATACCGCATAGTCCAACAATAGGCAGCAGTAGCTAAAACATAGAAATCGATTGAACTTGATGACCTAATTACTAAATGATCCTGCTTGTTGTACCGAGGCCAGGGTAGAGGATTTGAATCCCGGTATGGGGCAAACTTCGTATGATGAGTATGAATGTTAGTACCCAAATCATGGCTGTTTAATATCTAAGTATTTATATACTGATATATTATATTTAGCCCCCGGTGCATTGTATGGTAAATAAAACAAGCATTACTTAGTCTGGGACCCTATATTTATATTACATTATTACTAGCTTCTGCCCGCAGATCCGATCTGCCCACGGTACTTTGATGAAATATAGCCTATAGCACTCAGCTACAATGTAGCTTTGTATCACTAAAATAATTTTCGGGGTCAGATACATAAAACAAAAAATAAAATGTTATCAACTAAGTCTTTATCCCCCTCGTCTTATTGGCAGGGCAGCATGCAATAGCATATAAATAACCATTAATTCAATTCATTATTTTACCATTACCTCAACTCATAAGACTGTGACTATTATAGATCTTATACATATCAGCAGAGAGTGTTTATAAGAATAAGTGACAACAAAATGTACCTATGTTAATCCCAGACTTACCTGTTTGACAGAGACGTTAGCTGCGGCTGTAGTGGACGAGTCATCACAGCTCAATCCCGCTTCGGAGAGCTTCTTCAATATTTGTCGTAGTATCACTCTGAATGCATCTCTAGCTGTGCCGAGTTGGTCATTGGGTACTGAGAAAAAGATCATATTGTAATACTTGTAATGACCTACAGATCCTCCCACTTATAATTCAAGTTTAAAAATTCATCCGTGTTATACTTATCTATATTATAACAAAATTACTAAATTTTTTTGTTGTTGGCTCTCTTTCTACCCTTATATACAGGGTGTTAGGGGAATGGTAACGAAACTTTGGTTAGAGGTTGCACTTAGCGCCTAAATAAAATTATAGAAATAATTTTGTCGAAAGTCCTGGGTTACGAATCTTGTAATTTTTGAGTGCGCCATGTATCGTAAACCACGCGATCACAACACAACGTTCCGCGCGCTACCTGACGAGTGCGCTCGAGCTTATCGAGTTTTTATTTACATTGCAGTTTTAGGTCTAAATTAGTAACTAAGCTTTTTTTTTATAAAAAAACACATTCTATTATGATTTTATGATAAAATCAATTATATACAGAAAAAAAAAATTGTGTATACCTGTCTGAAAAATGTAGATACAAACTTAATATGCATGAGGGACATGAAAGAGACTAGAAATATTATAGAACCGTCCCAACTGTTCAAGTTGCTATTTGACTAGTTTTACTTTACAAGGTTCTTTTTTAAAATTTACTTTTTTATCACAATTTTATTCATCAATTCAAACTTGTTATTTTAGCCTGTTGGTGGCGTGCTTAATACTATGAGTCGCATACTTTTTACATAATGTTGTGAAATACACATGTCTACAGGTAATTGTTGTTGATGACATTCTCAGTTATTCCTTCCATCCAGAAGAACAAATACCTACTCAAGATCGGACATGATGTAACACACTCTTCAACTAACTACACTAAACTAGAAAGTTATACACTGAAAACTATCTATACACTGAACTATAAACTGAAGTAATAATAACTTCTTACAACAAATTGATAACATTTGTATATATTTATGACGACGGTTAAGTATGCCATACATATGAGGTAATAAGTTGTCCAAACAGATAAACATATTTGGATCATCTTTTCACCAGTGTTGATTTTTAGTCACCCTTAATTATAAACATAAATACTAGCAGTGGTGCTGTTCAATTCCGACACAAGGTGTAAATGATAATGAGGATATTGTACTCACAGTTATGAGCATTGGCGCTAATAAAATGAGCCGAGAGGCACGCGAAGCATGTGTAGAACAAGTCGTATATATCTTCATGGTTCTGAAACTCAGCCTCACTGCGAACAAGGTGTTTCAAACATTCACTGTAAATGAACTGAGCTACCTGCAATGCCATCGCCCTCGCACTCAAATAGTAAAAAAAGGCGTTCAATTTATTGAACTATAATTGAAGGTAAGGAGGTCAAAATAAAATGTATGTAAAAGGTAGTTTAATAATTTTATTCGAAGTACCCAGTCAATAGGGCCGAATGCAGTCTGGAAGTAAGCAGGTAAGTTAGTACCTACAATATGTAAGAAAACACTGAGAATTCAAGTCTTTTTGCAATAAAATTTTATTGCTCATGAATCAGGTGAGCTATCACAACAAAAAATATTGTTTATAATAATAGTAAAGTAAAGACACAAACCTTTTGATGATGGCTTGGATAATTTCCACGGCGTCATTTTTATCAAAAAATGGGCCGTAAAGTGCCGTGAGTATTGGTTTAACAGTTGTAGACCATTCAATATTTCCGCCAGATGCGGCCATTTTCGGGAAGAAAATGACGATTTATATTCGATTTTAGGATGACAAATAAAATGAATCTTTCTCTTTACTTTACTTACAGGAATGTTCTGAAATAAATTGTTTATGGTCAATAACTGCCATCTATCGTGGAATAGCTCAAACAATCTATTTTTTTTACTGAACATCATGTTATCTTGTATCTATACTAATATTATAAATGTGAAAGTTTAGATGGATGGATAGATGGATGGATGTTTGTTACTCTTTCACGCCCGAACGGCTGAACGGATCTGGATGAAATTTGGCACAGAGATAGATTATAGTCTGGAATAACACATAGGCTACTTTTTATCCCGGTAAAATGTATGATTCCCGTGGGATACATGTTTTAATTTTTCATACTTTTTATCGCGGGTAACACCGCCGGGCGCATCTAGTAGACTATAAAGTATACGGATTACGGTTAGCTTACTAATAATCTCGCTCTTGACGTGCTGGTCTATGCGGTCGGGTGGTTTATACAACCATGTGGCCCAAGCTTTATGCATGGATTACACGAGGATAATATATGATGTAGTAGGAGGATAGTAAGTAATGATTAGATAACTTGGAAATGTATAGAAGAAAATCCTTTCTTGACCCTTTCACTATACTTGTCTTGTGGTTACTAGTTACATGTTTCTTTTATCTTGTAAAACCAACCAAACATTGATAACATAACATTCCGCAAACAATATACTATGCAACTCTTTATCTATAATCAAACTGTCAATCAATTGCTATTTGTTGTCAAATGTAATTTCAATTGTGAAACGGCAACAAGACAGTATTATTTGCAATATTCTTGTATATTTCATTAAATAAAATAAAGATATTCAGAAAATGTCTGACGAACAAGCCAAGAAACGTAAGACTTCAGAGGAGAATGGCTCTGAACCTTCCGGTAAATATAACCTATAACCTTTTTGACAATAAGATTTTGAATGGTGTTGATATTGGTAATTTATTCCAGAACCTTCAGCGAAAACGATGCACATACAGTGCCCCTACCTAGATACCATAAATCGGCATGTCTTGGATTTCGATTTTGAGAAGTTATGCTCAGTTTCATTAACCAGGATTAATGTTTATGCTTGCTTGGTGTGCGGCAAGTACTTCCAGGTAAATACTTCGGTTAAATAAAAATAAGTTTATTTGGACCATCAAAAAGGCTGTCCTAGTAAACAGAGTCACACTCTCTGGTTTCTTACTAAAATTTTCGTGCCATAGGCCAGAGGTTGTAACAAAGAAAGAACAATTCATTCTATAGCATTATATAGTTGTTAAGCCCGGACTGGGTCGGACAACTTTAGCCATGTTTATTCAGGCCTTTGGTTAAGTAGCTATTTTTATTGTAGTTTTGTAAACTGTTTATTACTATAGAAAGCCGGAGGCACAACAGGCACCTAAATAGTACTCTTTCCTATATAGTTATCTGTTACTGCTTGATCATAGAGCACAATTGAAGGGGTAAAGTGTGAAATGGCAAAGCATTTGATAACAAGCAAACAATCCTCAATATTGTTATTTTATGGAAGTGCAATGTTGTGGCGCTGTAAATGTATGATTAGTTAAAATGTCATTGTCTGACTAATGTGTTCATAAGTTCCAAGCCTGTGATTAGATTCTACAGAACTGTGATATTTCTATCTTAATCCATCGATGGTTTCTCCCTCTGGGATCAATGTTTTTTCTATTTTCCATGTAATAGATGTTTTCGTAAGTAACAATACTTCTAATGAGTATTATCAACAGGGCAGGGGTACGAACACTCATGCATACACTCACTCTGTAGCTGATGGGCATCATGTCTTCTTGAATCTCCATACATTGAAGTTTTACTGTCTACCTGATAACTATGAAATCATAGGTAAGTTTTGAAATCATTATTTAATAAAATTGTAAAATAACAATAACATACACTAACAACTAAGTAAGACTTGTATTATGGTTCCAAAAGAATGGAATGGGGGCTATCCCAGTAACAATGAATCAGAATCAGAATATTTTTTATTCACGTAAACCATTATGTACAGTACTTATGAATCATCAAAAGTTACAAAAAATGCCCATGGAGGGCAACAATTATTTTCGAAAGGGTGGGAGAGGCGGTAATTGAACTATTCAACGGAGCCGAGAGGCCTACTTAATGCACTAGACTTAGCATAGACACACAACTTAAGTTTCAAAATTTCACATGAATTTGTATTGTGTAAATAATTTGGACATACTCATATTTTCCACAGACTCATCCCTCAGTGACATCAAATATGTTCTGAACCCAATCTTCACTCCAGAGCAGATAAGCCAGATGGACTATAGCACAAAAATGTTCCGTGCTATAGACGGCACAATGTACATGCCTGGCATTGTGGGTCTCAACAATATAAAGGCCAATGATTATTGTAATGTTATCTTACAGGTAATTTATCCATGACATATATCTTGTACGTTATATTTATATGATAATTAATATTTGCTAATTGTGCTACCCCTTTTATTTTCCGCATGTTATGGAAACTGGAATATAGCACATACTTGTGTGAGGTGTCCCCATAACTTACATTATTTTTCACTAGCTTTTTCCTGAGGCTTCGCTCGCGGCATTAGTGAAAGAATTTTCAGTATCTAATCAGTACTTCTGGGAGATTACCCCATATATCAAAACATACAAGCTCGTACCTTTACTTATTTATATTAATAGTAAGGATAAATAGATAACTGCGAAAACCCGCGACAAGCGAATTTGAAATGTTTTATTTCGACTAATCTAAAGCTACATCGTTAAACAATCACTTGCTTATTTCTAGTGTCTCTCCCAAGTCCGGCCTCTGCGCAACTATTTCCTCCGCGAGGAGAATTACGCCGACGTGAAGCGTCCGCCGGGCGACTCGTCGTTCCTGCTCGCGCAACGGTTCGGCGAGCTGCTGCGCAAGCTGTGGAACCCGCGCGCATTCAAGGCTCACGTGTCGCCGCACGAGATGCTGCAGGCCGTAGTGCTGTGGTCCAAGAAGAGGTTCCAGTTTATTAAACAGAGTGAGTTTATCCATTTTCCATAGTAGCCTTACAACTATTATAGTACACTTTGCTGTTGGGGAAGGCTTTAAAACGGCGATCACCAGCTGGATCACAGCATAAATACAAATTTTACAAACAAATTGTAGTTAACAATATTTTGCGTGACCGTAAATGCGTCATTTGTGTCTTTTTTGTGTGTGTGTCACAAAGTTCACGATGCTGTTGGCATTCGATTATGACCTTGACCTTATTATCATAAAATTGTTCACAGGTGATCCAATAGATTTTCTGTCATGGTTCCTCAATTCACTGCACATGGCTCTCAATGGAACAAAGAAACCGAATAGTTCTATAATCTACAAATCATTCCTTGGCCACATGAGGATATATACCAGGTAAACATTATAATTGACACCCACAAGGTGTACAATAAGTTCATGACATTAGACACTTAAATCTTTTTAACTTTCATTAAGGACATTTGCACATTAATTATTGTCTCCATTACCATTTTTTTTCTAGAAAGTTACCACCACCTGATGCGGACGATGCTGCAAAAGTGGATCTTAGTAGTGAGGAGTACAGTGAAATGATAACAGAGTCGCCGTTCTTATACCTGACTTGTGATCTTCCGCCAACACCGCTATTTACGGACGAGTTTAGAGAGAATATTATACCACAGGTACGTTAAGCTGGGTCCATATTGCAACGACTTGTGTTGCGCACACCAAGTCACGTTAGGTCTGACTTAAGGTTTGCGCAAACCAAGTCGGTATCGCTTGACCCTACTATTAGTCGTATTTGAGTATATCACTAGTATAACCTGTAACTGTTATGTTTTAGGTAAATCTCTATCAACTGCTCTCAAAGTTTAACGGTCAAACATCTAAAGAGTACAAGACCTATAAAGAGAACTTTCTGAAAAGATTTGAGATAACGCAGTTGCCGCCGTATTTGATATTGTATATAAAGAGATTCACAAAAAACACTTTCTTTGTGGAAAAGAATCCCACAGTCGTTAACTTTCCGGTCAAGTAAGTGAAACTTATCCATTTTTTTTTATGTAATTCCTACCCATACGATCGATATAAAGATTAATTTTATATTCAAACAGGAACGTCGATTTTGGCGACATTTTAACGCCAGAAGTGAAGGCGAAACACAATGGCAAGACAATATACGAGCTGGTCGGCAATATAGTCCACGATGGTACGCCGGAGAAGGGCACGTACAGGGCGCACGTCCTTCACAAACCTACGCAACAGTGGTGAGCATAAAATACCATTTTATATTTGGTATAAAACCTGGGATTTTTTACTCCACTATGCTTTTTTTTGTGTTGCCATAATTTTGTCTATGTTGTATATTTATTCTTCTATTTTTCACTGGCCACACAGGTACTAAAAGTAACCGGCCATAGTTTTAGGATCACCCAACATGGATAAGCATCTAAACATCCTTACTCTTGTTCAGATCTTTTGGGGAATTTTATGGTGTTATGCATTCGGTTACAGGTACGAAATGCAGGATCTTCACGTCACCAGTATATTGCCGCAAATGATCACACTTACAGAAGCATACATTCAAATATACGAACTAAATCAGGACTGACAGTGATCTATTTAATAAAACTAGTTATAATACATTGTGTGTGTTTATTTATTGAATATACAAATACCTAATAGTTCAGAATCCCCATTTAACAAACTGTGGCCCTTGGAATGACCTTTACACTTAAAATAATTACGAATGTTACCATATTTCGTAACATGCGACAAAAATATATATTAAAATTGCATATTTTATTTGACACAGTTTGAGAAATGATCAATCTATTATACAATGTAATGTCAGGTTAACTGTACATAGTTCAGATTCGTCGTTATAGTGAGATAAAATACATCTGGTTTTATACAATATACTAGTGTAATTTCTGTACCTATAGGAACAAATATCTAAGATGGGTTGAGCTAGAGAAATTGTAACCATAAAAGATGAAAACCAGTTATAAGTACCATAATATAGAAATCACGATTTAAGCCTTGGACACAGTACAAAACTGAACTAATTACTAAAAGGCAGCTTGCTAGTGGCTCTCCCCCTTCTTACCAGCCACACGCTTGAACTCTCCCATATTTGTGGTCGAGATAGGGGATCCGTAGAACGCTAGATGATCGATTTGCGTCACCTCGTCACCAGACTGGTTGTCTTTTATGAACAGTTGAATGTTTTGAACATTCTGGAACTTGACAAACTTTAGGGGGACTGGGTTGCCTTCCAGATCATTTCCAGATAACCTGAAGCAATAAGAAGGTATGGTTTAATAGAAAGCTAGACATAGATATAAATAATATGCTGTAACATTCTCATCCAGTGTGTTATTTAAAAACGAATATGTGTAACAAATGAAACTTACTCCAAATCTTGCACTGATGCGTTTCCAGATGCCTGATCAAAATCAAGTGTCCTTGGCTGGTTGATAAACAGTTTGACGACCTTAGGCCCTTTGTCACTGGGCGCTTTGACTTTCAGAGAGTGAAGTTTCACTAGCTAAAATGGACAAAAGATAAGTTTTAACATTCATGACAAAATGATTCAGACCTTAATGTTAAATATTAACTTACTGTTCTTTTTTTATGTGTGTAAAAAGTGTCAATGTATATGACATTAAGGATCATTCACACCAATCTTGAAAAACTTATTATTCATAAATAAATCCTATATCCTGTCCTTGGCTCATCTGATGCACATAAATAAAACTATCACTATGCCAAATTTAATAAATAAATCTAGAAGTATAAAAGATATTATTACTACTATGTAATAATACTTTATGGCTTTGATTATTAAAGCATTAACATACAAAATTTACCTGGTTAAAGGAGATATTGATGATAAGCTGCTCATCACAGTCACTGGCCAGGAATCCACCACCACTGGTCAGGGCATGTCCCAAAGGATGGTTATCAGCCTCATTCAGACACTCGCACTCACTCTTTGTTATGAAGGTCACTAGATCCATCTGCAAGTGATTTAATAATCATAGTAAAAAATATATTTATATTATGACCCCATTAAGGCTCATTGCTGATCAAAGCTAAAGCTATTCTTCACCAGTGTCCTGGAATATGATAGGCTATTCTTTTAGGTTGCCATGGGAAGTTTTGCAACCCAGCCCCAATAATGCTACAGAAAGCCGCCTGCTATTCTGCTCAGCTGAGCACTGCTTTATTCTTTAAATTAATCAAATACTAACATGACCAGCAACGGCAGAGTCTTCATCAACTGCTTCCTCTGCACCATAATATTGTCTAACTTTGCTCTCTAATGTGCCGGAGTCGGCACCCTGTAGCCGGTCAATTCTTGTCTGAAAGTGAATTTGAATCTTAAATAAATATTGCTAGTAAATATATTCGACAAACATGGCTTTACTTTGTAACTTATCATCATGTATAACTCAGATGACTCATTATACTGACTAGGGACCATGTTATTGTCATTGTGTAAGAATTCTACATTTTATGACTACAATACTAACTACTCGCACTTGGCAAAAAAAAGCATATCAAGGAACCAGCATGACAATCTGAAACAAGAGGAAACTGTGCCTGCATGGAGCTGGCATGGTTTATCTCATTGACATGAAACATCAATTTATGATATACATATAGCAATTTTACATTAGAATGTGTATTGGTGTCATGAATGCCAATGTGTGCCCAGTATCTTTAACTTCTATTTGGTGTAATTTCTACCTTACCCTGTTTTTGTAGAAGACAAAAGTGGGCATAGCACTGATGCCTTGAGCTGCGGCGGTCTCCGCACATCTGTCCACGTCTACCTTCAGAAAAACCGCCCGCGGGAACTTCGCAGGCAACTGCTCGAAGAACGGCGCAATGCGTTGGCAAGGCGGACACCTACACACAACACAAACAATTATTTACTTTCGTACATATACACGATGACTTGAATTTTTGATCTCAAACAGGTTAGACTCACCATGTCGCTGTGAAGTCCACTACGACGAGTTTGGTACCGGCACTAGCCATTTCAGCCTGGAAATGAGCTTCATTATCAATTACTGTGGCTAAACCCATGTTTTTATTCTAATAAATCCAATTTTTATTAGAAAACCCCAAATGACAACAGTCGTCAGTCGGGAATGATACTTCAAAATGCTCAAAATGGATGATTTGATTGACATGAGAAATGACATTTATGTGGGGCTACCAGTTGTAAAATACCTTTGTAGCAGGAAACCGCGGAACGTACAATGTGTTTGAAGCAGGGCCGGAACCGCGTAAGCCTATGAACGGGCTTGAGTGATTTTTTGACTTAACTGCTGGCAGATTTTACTTACTTTTACACCTTGACTTTGCTCACCTTTTGAAAGGGCTTTTCTATAACACGAGGTAAGTTAAGAATTTTGGATTCGGCTAAGTTAAACGCTAAGCCCGATACAGCCCTTTCGAAAGGGTTTCCCACACATATCACATGTCTATGTTTTCATAGGCAGTTTTTTTTAAATTTCTATTCAAAACCTAGGAAACCCTAACCCCTTCGTAAGGTAAAGTTACGTTATTAAGCCAGTCGTTCGATGGGTAAGTAACATTTTAGGGAATCCCGATGAATAGGGTTACTCTTTAAAATACTGTCACTCCCTGAACGACTTGTCCGTGCCCTGGTTTGAAGACTTTATGTACTGCACGCTGTTCAGTATATTATTTACCTAAAATTATTGCTATGTATTGTACGTACCTACCTACATACCACCCCTTGCAAACTCCTTGGTTTTCAATTGAATGGCAAACATATTATTATTCCATATGGAATCTTTCCATACACCGCAAGATGGCTGAGTGGTGCACAATAAAACAATAAAAACATGTACTAGACCCATGTGCAGACCATGTGACCCTAAATGATAATCATTCGTTAATCACATCTTGATAAACTGGCATCGAACTAAAAAATAATTATGAATTGATTCTCGAATAGGTACCAGAGAAATAATATAGAAAAATAATACAGTCGAACTGAAAATCTCCTCCTTCATGTCAATATCAGTACAGTACAGCTACTTTTCTTACGCATTTAAATAAAACAATTTTCATTATATTCTTTGTAAGTTAATTATTATTTATAGAGGGACGGGTGTGAATAATTGCCAGTTCTTGAGAGGAGGTGGAAACCGCCCGCAGCGCAGCTTATTCGCAGCTTATCCCAGGAATAAATTACGTGGAGCCCTCCAAATCCGGACGATTCATTTTAATATTCGCAGAATAAACATTGCTATTTTTATATAATAGGAGAATTATCGTTTCTCCATTTTGATTCACATTTAATATTATTTTTACACGATATTACACATAGAATGGTCTTACCTACCTGCTAGGAATATACTTACCAGTTCCAGAGGGGAAAGGAAGAGATGATGAGATGATAGACCCTTTAGTTTACTTCAATATTAATATGGTGTTGCTATTATTATAAAACAGGCGTTTAATATAATCGGTACCATCACGCCTGTAGTCTCCGAGGGTACCCATGGTATTGTGGTCCCGATGTTATAATGAGCCTAATATCTTTGTTTTGGGCACACTCTTCCTCAATAAGAAAAGGGATACAGGCCATAGTCCACCACGCTGACCCAGTGTAAGGTTACCTATAATCCAAATTGAGGGAGAGGAATTTCTCACCATCATTCTAGATCATAAGATCACAGTCCAAGGTAATAGATTCAATTTCGTTGACACTAATTATTTTTTTCTTCAAAGAAAATAAATTATTATCATTTAAATCAATCTTCTCGCCCGAATCACTGAACATAAACGGAATGAGTTCGACGGAAAACGGTCAGTTGTCTGTCGAGTTCATCCGCTGAATCGTGTAACGGATTTCATACAAAAATTATCGCGATTTTACAGCTAAATCGATTAAAGCCATGCAAACATGCAATCATTCAAAAACCCTATTTATTTTTTTAATATTAAATATTTTTTTAATCAAAAAAATGTTGTGCACGGTTAGACAAAGTGGAAATGAAGCTGGGTATGACGAAACTTACGATGTGCCTAAAAAAAGTGATTTAGATAAATATGTAGAGTCGTTGGAGAAGATAGTAGATTTTGGCCTCAAATATAAGCATCATGTTGACCTTAACTTCGAATTTACTTTATTTTTGATTAATGGTAAGGGAATAACAATTTAATTTCACTTACGATGGTAGGTTAGTCAGTCGGTGCTAAGAATTGTATTAACTTGTAGCGACCACTTCAACCGCACCACAAGCCACACAGATGGCGCTGCAGACGCATTCAGAACAATAGACAATTCTCATCACAATCCTGAATCGCGCTATAAGAGTTTTCGGAGCAAGTACCATATATACATCTGGCTGGAGTGCCTTTAGCGCTCGCCCTCTCGTCCGGTGAAGCTGTAAAGGTCCCTACGACCAACAGCATTTTTGTCATTCCGAAAAAAAAAACCATATATACAAGATCCCGACAATGACCGTCGGGGCATAGCGGCCGCCCCGCCAGGCTGGAAGATCTTCCCTTTACCGCTAAAAACTATATAAATATTTCAAACCACAAGCTATTCAATAGTGAAAAAACCTCATTGAAATATGTCCCGTAGTTTTTCAGATATGTTTGAACAAATATATTAAACGATAAACAGACAAACAGATACACAGACACGAATTATAAAAACACTTGCTCTGGATTCAGAGACGTCCAAATAACCTTTGCGGCGTTTTTTAAATATCTTCATTATAGGTACAGACAAACTAACAGTTTTATAGGTAATAGTTTGATAAATAACTATATGAAGACGGTAGAAAGTTAGATAAGGGAGAAAGAAATCCGTGATGTGACGTGATTAACTATTTTCAGTGCACTTAAAACCGACTTTGATAAGTAAAAAGCAAAGAATATCTGTACGCACTTACAACCGCCTTGAAAAAATGTTGCTCAATAACGATAAAATAATACAGGACTTCCACAATATGGTGAACAATATGCCTGTTCAACTTAAGTTATTACAGAATGATAATATAAAGCGTAAGTTTACTTAGTAATTTATATTTGGATTTTTGTTAAGATTGTTTATGTAAGTGTCAATAGCAATTGCGCAGTAAGTTGTATTAACCTATGAGACAAATACCAACCGCATAGTGGGTGTACCGCTAGTTACTCCTTCGGGGAATATCAAAAAATGATAACGCCAGACGAATATACCAACTGTTTGGTCCAAAACTAAGCAACAACGCTTGTATTAGGTACGTACTACCGCATAATTGGGACCACAGATATATTGGGACGAACCCAGTACAATACGTACCACAGCAAACTATGAAATGATCATTTCCGATATTTGCGTAGACAGACAGGTATCGAACACGCTAATACCCAGAGCAGTGCCAATAAAGGTGCTGATAATCATAACATCGCCAGACGAACACACAGTATTCGAACCTGGGACCCTCGGCACAGAAAGCAGGGTCACTACCAACTGCGCTAATCAGGTCATCCATATCATAATATATTATGATTATTTCATTCCAGTGACTACACTATTTCTCAATGAGACGCAATGGATTAAGACAAGGCCGAAACTAACCTTACCTTTGAAGAAACCGACCAAACAAAGCACCTGGTATGAGATGAGAAAGAGTTTTCCGTCTCCGGGAGTATACCTGGGTCATGTGTATAATTTTAATACAGGAATACCATCGCCTCAGTTTTCTGGCAAGTATTCTCTATATCCAAAATCAACTTGAGAGACTTTGAGAGACCCCATTTCCAAAATCAACTGATACCGCAGACCCCCATAGCCAAATAGCTTTAAAAATCCTATCTCTAGTTCTTTTCCTATTGATACAATAATAATAATTTTATCTTGTACGAACTTGTGCACGCTTATCGACTTGTTGAGTTTTTTTTAAAGTACAACAATTATACTTCCTAGTAAAATATTATTCATTCTTACAACAAGTTGGTACACGTCACAACTAATACAGTATTTTAAAAGTTTCAAATAAGAACTTGTGTTAATTAATCGATTTTTAGACCTCGTCGACCCCCAAAATCAGTTTTCGTTCACGTCAACCCCTGTGGAACTGATATCGACCCCAAGGGATCGATATCGACCACTTTGGGAATGCCTGCTTTATAGTCTACGTATTTAGACACTTTGTATGGAAACATTAACAGCACCTCTAGCGGACCATATTCAAAACTTTCAACTCTCCAAACAAAATGTCTAAACACGTACCCCCGAATTAATAGACGTTTTATAACTTTATCAAACGTCATATAGTACTGCGCAAAGCAAAGCTCTTGTGCGCAGTACTTTATAACGTTTAATAAAGTTAGATTACGTCTATAAATTTGGGGGGTAGACTGTAAAGTATACGGTTATGTTCATCTCATATTTCAGATATGTGCATGTCACATTTAGCTGATAATCAGCTCAATGATGGATTGCGGCCTCGAAGATGTAAACTTCCTGTGAAATGTACGAAAATGCTGAAGGAAAGCACTGATGTAGGCTATTTTATTTGTCACAGGTAAGTAACGAATAAGTTAGGTACCTAATGTGGAAGAGGATTTTCCAACGTAAAAAAAATTTACTGTACTTGTACTGTACTGTATTTTAGTCGGTGGGAGTCCGACATAACCCACTTGCCTCCACTGGCCACCGAATACATACTCGCCCTGGGGCTTGTAAGTATAAACTTTACTTGAGACTTACCAATATCCATCAGGAGTAAATAAAAATAAATATTGTCTTTTTGGCCCGTACGTTTTCGTATCATTCATCCGATTGCGATGTAACGCTGGTGAGTCGTTGTGCGCGAAGGTTTCTGTGGCATTGCAACTCAAGCCAGGTACACTAGTGCTTCATATTTTTTCCAGATTGTTATTGTTCTTAGCCGCCCATTCAGGTCGAGGGTGTGTGGTGTTTTCGGACCGGGAGGACACCTCATCCATGCGACAGCTGTGCTCGGCAATATTCGATGAAGCCCAATACATCGCGTGGAACGAATACCTAATCAAAGATTTATTATTTGAGGAAAGTAAGTGAGTTGTTGCAGCGGAGTTTTAGTCAGACATTCAGTTCGCACACCCATATAAAACCACCTTATTTGACGGACTAATTTGGCTATCGTAGGACATAGACCCCCCCCCCCCCCCGTATTGGTCGCCATTCTATTGGTATCATCCCATCGTTTCAACTGTCCTCCCAAACGCAGGAGGTTTCCCGTCCCTGGGGTGCCATGCTGTGATATCGTAGTGTTGAAAATATTAAGTACTCACCTAGTAAGAATAACATAACACTACTTAATATTATTGATTTCTTCTATTTACGCGAATACAACAAATTAAAATAAAATGATTTTTGGAATTGAATGGCCGTGACGTAAAATCCGTAATATTAGTTTTATTTCACTACTTTATGTTTACAAAATGTGTAAACATTTCGACCCATGCGGTAGCGTCCGTAGGAGAATTAAGTACCCTCGAGATACCCTACACGTGACCCTGGGTGGTGCCAACCAGGTGACAACTCTACTGGTGGTAGGCTTCGGCCGTGGCTAGTCACCACCCACCGAACAAAGCCATGTCGCCAAGCGGCCTAGCCGTGTTCCGGCATGATGTTCGGTGTTGCCATTCATGGATGGCGGGTCAGATCAGTTGCGCTGCATGTGCCTAGTGAATGTAGCGTCTCGATCTACTGCCGCCTTCCTACCTAGGCAAGTATGCTCCATCGTAGATCTCATCGTCACTTGCCATCAGGTGAGATCGAGATCAAATACTTGCCTATAATGTATAAAAAAAAAAAAAAAAAAGCATACCCAAGATGGCAAAGCCACACACTGGTGGAGAATATACCTGGCTCTTGGGTCGCCAGTCTCGCTGGTTGACAACCAATCTTCTACCTCGCAGGCGAAACGCTAATTAAGCGGTGGGACTAACGCTTGATGTGATCAGTTACAGTATAAGGGCAGCCATGCCTTAGAGGACATCTGCTTACTGACAAAATTTGTATAATATAATTTACTTATTTATTCAATTTGCAGTAACTCTATGCTCGCTCAGCGGGCACGCTGAGTTTCTCCAGCGTTCTTGGATTGCAAAAATTCTTCGATTTCAAACAAACCTCGGGTGTATCGGCGATGAGATCACCGACTTGGAACGTCCAAAAGTTAAGGACAACCGCCACTGGACGATATCTAAATTGGACAATAATATTTTGGAAGGGTTTTGTAATACACATCTTACAGGAGTCACGGCGGCAACAGTGGCTGCGGCTGTTAGATATATATTGGAGATTTATTATTAATATTCGAGAATTATATGAATATGAGTTAGTTGGTACTAAAAATATAATAAAAGTTGTAGGTGACCAAAAATATTAATAAATACTTAGTAATGAGACTTCATTGTTTTATTCCACAGATACGTAGTAATTACACGATTTAATATCATGAGCTATACAAATCTCACACATTCCAAAATTATTTACATAGAAATAAATAGTTCAATTTTAATTACAAAATATAAGTCAGTTATTTGCGCGCCAGTTTTAGGACGAGATCTGCTATTGTTCGCCCGATCGACTTCAAATTTGGCACACTCTATGAAATTCACATGAAAGGGACAGAAAGATATAAGAGGAAAAAGGAAGCCGATAAAAACAAAATGCACATCAATGACGTCACGTCATTAATTTTTTGTTTCATGTTCCCAGTGTTTCGGCTGCTTTACAGTAACTATGGGAGGGCCTGTAAGTAGGTTGCTGTAAAGCAGTACGGTTGTATTATAAATACATATGATAAAATCCTTAAAATGTGTTATATTTAAAAGCATTAAAACTTGTACATTATAACGATTTGACAAATAGGAACATAATATGGAGGTTTTAAATTTCTCTTGTATTGCCGGAGAGTAATTTCATACTATATTATTTCAGAGCACAAGATCACCATCCAAGGCAATAGAGATTCTCTCACCTTCCTAATTACATTAAGAACAAAATTTACACCAATTTAGTTTTCCTTAAAGAAAATAAATTATGAGCATTTGAATCAATTTTCTCGACCGATTCACTGAACATAAAAGAAATGAGTTCGAGGAAAAACGGCCAGTCGTCTGTCGAATTCAGCCGCTGAATCGTGTTAGCGGATCTCATGTAAAATTATCGCGACAGCAAAATCGATTATCGAGCTATGCGTGCATGCAATTATTCAAAAAATATTTTTATTTATGTAACAATAATTATTATTTTTACTAAACAAAAAATGTGCACGATTAGTAATAGTGAAAATGTAGTTGGGCTCTACAAAACATATGATCGTGCCCCTATTAAGGGTGATTTGAATAAATACGTAGAGTCGTTGGAGAAGATTGTAGATTTTAGCCTCAAATATAAACACCATGTCGACCTTAACTTCGAATTCGGTTTGTTTTTGATGAATGGTAAGGGCTTGGTGATGTCATTTCGCTTACTTGGTTACTTTAAATTTGCCAACTTTGAAAATCAGCGCCTTAAGCACAATACTTTGTACGTAGCGTTTATATAACGTAAACATCTTGCATCTTTCTCACACCACATAATTCATAATTAAGTACGACAGTGGCGGCATGTTTTCTCAATGACGTTACCATTATCCTATAGTTATTTTCTCAAATTAATGTACCCACATAATTAAAGCTTTTGCCCGCGGCTGTCCGCCCGCGAAACCATCGATATTGCTTTATTAATTCAATATCCCGAATGGTCACAGCGTGATACTACCTTGAAATATGTCTAGTAGTTTCAGTAACCCTTCCACATACAGATCCACAGGTAATAATTCTCAAAACACTTTTTCTTTATCCAAAGATCCAAATAACTTATTGCGCCGTTTCGGTTTAATTAAATTACAGTTTTATATTAGTTTAATATAGATAGAAAGTAACACGACAGCGCAAAAAAGTCGCGTATGTTCTTTGAATTTTTTTTTCAGTGCACTTAAAGTCGGTTTTAATAAGTAAAAAGGAAAGAATATCTGTGCGCATTTATAACCGGCTGGTAAGAATGATACATAAAAATGATAGAATAATAAAATACTTCCACTATATGGTGAAAAATATGTCTGTTGATCTTAAGTTGTTACAGAAAGATCTTATAAAAAGTAAGTTTATTTAGTAAATAATAATACTTGTTTTTTTTAAGTAATTCTAAGCGCACAATAATCTGAAGGTGGGCCTGGCAAATGTCTATAGCAATGTCGCAAAGATCTACCCTTCACAAAAACATCTAATACCATCTGGGCAATATGGGTATACCCATGACTACTTCTTCGCAGGATATAAAGCAATAAATAATGCCAGACGAACACACCAACTGTATGGTCCATAATTAAGCAACGCTTGTATTAGGTAACAAGGGACTGGGGCGATCCCAGTTTTATAATTTATTATATTATTGATAACATACGTCTATACCTGAGTCAGGTCCAAAAAATCGTGCTTATCACACAGTTTTCCCTCTCTCATCGCCAAAGAATCCACGGTGAATAGCAGGGTCACTACCAACTGTTGGGGTCGCCATTATTCCATATTTTTCCATTCCAGTCACTTCACTATTTACCAATGAGACGCAATGGTCTAACACTAAGCCAAAACTAACCTTAGATTTGAAGAAACAGACCCAACTGCGCACCTGGTATGAGTTGAGAAGCATTTATTCACCTCCAAAAATATACCAGCGTAATGTGTTTAGTTTTAATAAAGGAATCCCTTCGCCTCAGTTGTCTGGTAAGTGTTCTCTATAATCTATTGTATTAGATTTGGATGTCAGAAGTGACTTTTAAAAATAATAAGTCCTATCTTTATTTAATTATAGATTTATAAAAAGAATCGCGTAGATGTTCTTTTTGGCGGGAATAGAAAAAAAAGTAGTAGTAAAAAAAAGTTTTTTATTCCCGAATTACTTTTTTTTACCAAAAATATGCTCCTATAACGTTCTTTTGAATTAGGTATGATGTATTTTTGGTGAAATGTTATTCACTGTGTGTTCATAAGTTTTGGATAGGTCTATGACATATATATAAATGATAGTGTGATTTTAGACCCTCATGATACCCAGCAATCAATGAGGACAAGCTACGAATGATAATGATGATTGTAGGTTTTTTTTAAATTTTGTTAGAAAGTGTTTAGTGCGATAACGATGTTCCATTTTCATCTCACATTTCAGATATGTGCATGTCACATTTGGCGGATAATCGGTTCAATGATGGATTGCGGCCTCGTAGATGTAAACTTCCTGAGGAATGTATGAAAATGCTGAAGGAGAGCACTGATTTAGGCTATTTTATTTGTCACAGGTATGTAACGAATATAAGTTAGGTACCTACTGTAGTTGTGCGAGACACTGATGTGTGGCAAAGGGTGGGAGAAGGACTACCGTGGAGTTTAAGTCGGCAGGAGCGTGACATAACGAGCATACTGCCCGAGGCTTGTAAAGACTATATCTGAGACAACTTGCCAGTACAATATGCATGGCGATGAGAAAATTTTATAAATCAGACAAGATATACCTATAACAATGTATTGCTCAAAAATGTAAAAGATCTTTTGAGCAACCATGGAGTTTATTGCCCGTTCTTCTCCATAGGAACGGCATTCCGAACGGGTGGTAAAGTAGTAGCATACTATTTTTGTAGTTTTTGACGATTCATAAGTACTGTACATAATGGTCTACGTGAATAAAAAATAAAGAAAAAAAAATATTAATATAGGATTCAGGTGTTATTTACCTATACATATAAATATAAACGTTTATATGTTTGTTTGTCTATACGCAATATCATGAGGGCGTTCAGTTTCTTAGTTGGTGTGTATGTATGTAGGAGTTAATCTCGTAACTAAACGACATTATCACTGGGTGTCAAAGCCTATGTTTCATCAAGGTACAGCGGTTGGAACTGCGGACAGAACATACAAAATTTTATTATTTATGAAAATCTGATTATCGATATGATGTGTGAATACAAACTGTCCTCGACTAGTATAATAATATAATATTTTCTATACCGATTAATAAACATGTTTAAGAACTCATGAAGTTGTGCCTTCGTAAGCTCATTAGTCTTCTTCTTCCAACTCCTCCTATTTTTATCTTTCTATTAATTTCGTGCGGGTTCCAAGACAATTAACTTTATCCCGGGACTCGCCGAGGGTCAAAACTCGGTGTCTTCATTGGACACCACTGTAGATACTGGCTTACAGGAGTAGCAGTGGTGGGAGTGTGTGGCGGGCGTAGTCCAATAAAAAAAAAAGAAAAGCTCATTAGTCTCGCATGCGTTCCATCCAATTGCGATAAAACTTTGGTGAGTTGTTGCGCGCACGCCCGTGAAGGTTTCTGTGGCATTTTAACGCAAGCAAGGTACAGCTTGTGCTTGAAATCGTTTCTAGGTTGTTACTGTTCCTAGCCGCCCATTCGGGTCGAGGGTGCGTGGTATTCTCGGAGCAGGAGGACACCTCATCCATGCGAGAGACGTGCTCGACTATATTCGACGAAGCTCGATACATCGCGATGAACAACTACTCAATTAAAGATTTATTACTTGAGGAAGGTACGTGAGCTTGACTGTTAGGCTCTAGGTAGAGTGATTCTATATTACGTTCAGTTCACGAACACATATAACACATTCGTCTCACTAATTAAGTCTTGGAATATGAAAAGCGAAACTGTTGATCAATAGAATAGGTGTAATAAACAATATTAATGTTAAAATAATTAAAGTTAACAAATTTGAAATGCCAACAAAGTGCGCCATTTATATTGGTGACCGCTCTGTGAAGTTACAGTGCTCCTCGAGGCACAAGCATATTATGTGAAGTTAATGTCGACACTAGATAGCGGTCTCTGCTTGTTTTCGGTTCAAGTCGTAAAATGTTTTTTTTAATTCACTCCTAATTATCGTTTAGATAGTAACAATAACCATCTGTTACAGACATAAATATTATGTTTTATTTTTATATAAATAGTGCAGTGAAGGGACGGCAATGCTAAAGGTCATCTACTTACAATAATCTCATTTGTTTTTTTATTGATTAATTTATTTAATTAACCATTCGCAGTTGCTCTATGCTCGTTCAGCGGGCACGCTCAGTTTCTCCAGCGTTCTTGGATTGCGAAAATTCTTCGGTTTCAAACAAACCTCGGGTGTTTCGGCGATGAGATCACCGACTTGGAACGCCCAAACGTTCGGGACTACGAGAACTGGAGGATATCTAAGCCGGACAATGACATTTGGGGAGGGTTTTGTAATACACACCTTACAGCAGTCACGGCGGCAACAGTGGCTGCGGCTGTTCGATATATTTTGGAGATTTATTATTAATATTCGCGGACTATATAAATGTGATTTTGTTGGTAGTTCGTACTAAAAATATAATAAATGTTGTAAGTGACCCGAAATATTAATAAATATTTAGCAATGATACCGTTTTATTCCACAGTTAATAAAGTACACAAATCTCATACATCTCAATAAATTTACATACCAATAAATTGGTTCAATGTCAATTACAAAATTAGAAATCAAAGTCATTGATCAGCCCAGTCCATGAGTGACCATGAGTCGTGCCATGTTATAATTTTAATAACTTGGTACTAAAATAAACTTTGAACGTAATCGCTGAATCTTGATTTTGTTTTGTTCTCTCGATGAATTCAAAAGATAACTTACCCCAAGCTGCTGAACAGGCAAGCTGAAGGTCCTCTCGTCTCGTGCCGATGTCAAAAGATGGTGACCCTAATCGTAGCTGATATTGACACGAATGTCCCTTCCTCAGTGTTAAGGTCTCGTCAATTGAAAGTGACAAATGTGGGCGACCTCGCTACACATTGTATGTACTACTATATTATAGCCAATGTCGTCCGGATGAAGCCATTTCCGCCGGAAGTGAACTAAGTAACACTGAAATTAGCATATGAAAGAAGATTGTTTCTGTGCTTAGTCCATAATTAAGTTTATACAAATGCACTGAGTTTAAATGCAATTAAAAACTAACTTTTATGGTTCTGAAGGGCTACTTATAATTTCTAAACAGTCAGGTAAGTTTTATTTGGTTACAACGTTTGACCAACGTATTTGCTCCACCCTCAAGAATTAAATTCGCAGACAAAAGCAGTGGATACCTACACCTCTTAACAACTGTATTGTTATCTAAACCTTATTTTTCTTTACTTTACGGATTTAGTAAACAATCTTAGCACGTCTTTTGAATTTAATTTGTCATTCAAAATTGTTAAATAAAAGATGTTTTAATTAAAATTTTACGTATTGATGTAACATGTTATAACCTTTTCGCGTATGGGCTTCTAATAATTATATTTACATATCTATACATATAAATAAAATTGGAGTGTCTGTTTGTAATATTAAAATAACCGCTTTTTACTAAGTGCATTTGGATGTATACACGTTACCTATACAGAAACAACATTTTTTACAATTTTTGTCTGTCTGTCCGTCTGTCTGTCTGTCTGTCTGTCTGTCTGTCTGTCTGTTTGTTCCGGCTAATCTCTGAAATGGCTGGACCGATTTTGACGGGACTTTCACTGGCAGATAGCTGATGTAACAAGGAGTAACTTAGGCTACTTTTATTTTAGAAAAAAAAAATAGGATCTCACGAAAAAAAATTAAAACCAATGTTGCAGCGCAGCGCCTGATTAAGTTTGATAGCAACAACCTGCAATGCGTCCCGCGGGCTCAGAATAGGCGAGCAGGCTGTTGTCAACGGTTGTCTCTGTTAAATACCACGCGGACGAAGTCGCGGGCAACAGCTAGTAATAAATATAATTAAAGACATCTACCAAGATTGTTTACTAAATCCGTAAAGTAAGGAAAAATAAGGTATGCTCGTACTTACTCAAAGGTTCCTTTATTTGTAAAGTATATGATGAGCATGTTATGTATATATCTATCTATTTACTTAACGGAACTCGGAAGTGTCATTGCATGAAATCTTCCGGTTAATTTAGAGAACTGGTACTCAATGGGGCGATGTGACCTTGTACAAGTAAGTATTATTATCACGAGTATGAGGTCAAGAAAACTAATTAATTTTAAAAGTACTTCCCCAGAGTAGGTGACTACTTAGTCGACAAAAATAATAGGTAAGTACAGATAAGTAGGTTAGCTGAAAATAAAAGGTACAGATAGTACATCTATGATGAAATATTTGACGACCTGATTAGCTCAGTAGGTAGTGACCCTGCAGTCTTAGCTGTGAGTTCCGGGTTCGAATCCTGGTAGGGACAAACTTTGTGTGATTAGCACGAATGTTTGTACCCGAGTAATGGATGTTCATTATCTATATAAGTATTATTTACTGAGTTCGCATTCAGGTCGTTGTACGGTACCCATAATACAAGCTTTGTTTAGTGTGGGACCGTATAGTTGGTGTGTTCGTCTGGTTACCCGCGACTTCGTCCGCGTGGTATTTAACAAAGACACAACCGTTGGCATCAGCCTGCTAGCGCGTTCTGAGCCCGCGGGACGCATTGCAGGTTGTTGCTATCAAACTTAATCAGGCGCAGCGCTGCAACACTGGTTTTAATTTTTTTTCGTGAGATCCTATTTTTTTTTTCTAAAATAAAAGTGGCTTAAGTTAGTCCTTGTAACATCAGCTATCTGCCAGTGAAAGTCCCATCAAAATCGGTCCATCCATTTCAGAGATTACCCGGAACAAACAGACAGACAGACAGGCAAAAATTGTAAAAAATGTTGTTTTGGTATAGGTACCGTGTATACATCTAAATGCACTTAGTAAAAAGCGGTTATTTTAATATTACATATAGATATATTCACACAACAATATTACACATAGATATAGATATATTCCTTATAAATTAATAACTATTTGTTATTGCTGCTAACCATTACAGTAAATTAACATTTATATACATTTGTATCCATAATACAAGCGTTGCTTATAGTTTGCGACCGTAGGGTATAGTTGATGTTTCACAGGTGAAATAAAAAAAAAAGAACTTGGAATTTAACTTTGCGTCCACAAAATAGCCTGTAGGATCAGGCTATTTTATAAAGACTAACATGATGGCGTCCGTATTATAAATATGTTCACGATCGCTGTGTTAGATCGAAATCCGATTGCTGCTCGCTCGACGCGGCTAATAATTGGGTGATCAGCACCATAATCACGCTTCGAACCAATTTGTATGTGTGAATCGCACACCTTTTAAGTTCACTAACATTTTTTTTTGTAAAAATCCGTTTGTGGTATGTGTTTTTGGTAAAGCGCTATTCTGTGCCTAAATTGAATAATTTACATGTGTAAGCTGTAAGTAAACATTTTAAATTTGTTCTGGTCATTTAGATTTATTCTACGACAGTCTTCTTGTGCTTATAAGCAGGCGTGATGAATTGTTTGATTAGGTATATATTTATACATATAATAAAAATGTAGCTAATCGCTGTCTGTACATGGATGATATATGAGAGAAACTATTATTGGAGGCCTTTATCAACGCCATAGAACCTAAAACAATGATTGTTAGAATTTTAGTCCGAGCGTTTTTGCGCGCTAATCGCAAAAACGGCTTAACCATAACCAATTTGGGCGCAGTTTGTGGTAAGTTTCACTTAAAAATTCATATTTGTTTTATTTCCATCAGTTCATAAATGAAGAAGTTATATCAATTCCAAACATTTGTTCGATAAGAATGCTATAAAATAACTGTTCAGCGGAATTGCCTGAAACGTTAGTTATGTTCTGGAAAAACCCAAAACTGAAGCCCACGCGACCGAAGTTGCGGGTAGCAGCTATAAGAAATAATGTGTGTGATCGTTTTTTAAAATACCAAACACCCCTAAGAAAGTAAAGACGGTGTTTATAATGTCCACACGGACGAAGTCGCGGACAACAGCTAGTTATATAGTTATGTAATAAAATACGAGTAAGTACCTACAGAAGAGTAAGCAATTTGCCCATGGGTCATTATTAAAAAAAAAATACCTACAGACTACAATTGTTATTTAATTTGCCTAGAGGCAGGATATTCATTATCATTTGATAAATGCATGTTAAAATATTTATTTCACTTAAACATTCAAAGACGCATTCCCGACCAACCTGACTCGGCATGAACTCACGACCGGACCACTTCATAAAATAACAGTTCATCACCAAAAATACACAGCCAAACGTGTCGAATTGTAACATGCATTAGCATACAAGGATAGGCCTCGTGGCTGCCCCTAATTTGATTGTCGAATTAAAATTCGTTGCGAGTTCCTACGGGACCGCGCTATTCGATACCTGTACCGAGTATGTATGTATCGAGTAAGTAACGGTGTCGCGTCACTATCACGCATTTTAATACTCAAATTTACTGTTTATGACCCTTTGGTGCTGATTTTAGGAACTCGAATCATTTGGTTGTTGCTAAGCAGGTATTTAATAGTGGTGTTATAGGTGAGGAGCGCCTATTTCTTCATTACTATAGAGTAATGAAAACATAGGCGTGCTGCGTGAATAATTGCTGATGGAAATGTAAATCGATTTCATACACTTGGATTACATGATTAGATAATTATTAGAATTGATTTTTGTCTACTTATAGGGGATACTACATTGTCATATATCTATGACAGATCAAGGACGTTAAGACGACCACGATAAATTTAGACATCACTACTTACCTATGATTCTGTTTGTCATATTCCGGTGATTTCATACGTTTTGTCTATGTCATATATGTGTGATAATATAACATCCTCCTATCACGGCGTGGCACATGGCTCGATCCACATCTACCCCTCACAGCTCCATATGATAGCCAAGACCGATCTATCAAGAGCTCTATCACAATAGTATTAATTGCTGCGTGGTTTCATTCAGTAGGTTGTAAGTATTATAAGTTTATTGTAGATGGCGCTATGTGATACTTTATATAATATATTTTCCACATTCGGTATATAAATGTCCAGCTAAGTGTATGTGCCACTCACAAGGTGGGGTCCGTAGTCATACGAATGACGAAAACTGTAATAGGTACCTAGGTAACACATTCCTAAATTACAAGAAAACAGTATGGATCTTTTCGACAGCAGATATGGTATTAAAAGAGGGAACTCACGTAAAAGGTCATATCGGAGCCCTGAATGTCTTTGTAAGCTTTAACATGAGTAAACGGGACTTTGAAAATTGTGGACAATGCTTTATCTAATCATTATTGAATAGGTAGGAGCTACCTTTTCACCTAGATTCCAATGGAGGTCGTACATTTATGCAAACTTGATTGTATTTTAATATACAGCTATGTGACTATTTGCATTAATTAAACCCATGAGCTAGCCTATCACCGAAAATTGGGTGGAAACACGAATAAATTAAACATATTTACTTATCGAAAAGAGCATAAATATGTTATATAACTTAACAAATAATGACACAATTTTACACATTTGGTTTTACATCACTGATAATATAATATAATGTATTATGTGGGTATGCTAATCATTATCCGGGATCAAAAGATCGCAGGATCCAGTCACAGGAAGTGTGGAGCCATTGTGATTTTGTTAGATCATGTGCACTTTCATAGGAATGTCTTGAATACAAATGTAAAAGAAATACGAATCGGAACATAATCTTCTGGTTGTGCATATAAAAAGTCGATGAAGTTGTTTGCGCATGCACTGCTTTACTTGCTGTCTAGTAGATGCGGAAGCGGCACAGTATACCATCAATAATAGACAAATTATAAAGAAAATTACGGACAAGGCAAGGATGCCCAAATAATAGCTAATGATCAGGCCTGTTTCAATTAATTTGAAATTAAAATAGTGGCTATACACAAAGTTCAAAAATCACAACATGTGTTACCCCTGACATTCATTATTTGTTTATAGGCATTCAGTGTAACCGATACCTAAAGATTTCGATACCAGGTCCCTCACACCCTGTATAGTTAGGTACACATCTTAATTCTTTGATGTTCAATCTTCTTTATCGACCCGGAACTCTTATAATTATGACGAATTTATACAATAGCCTTTTGTTTTGCAGGCTCTACTACAGTAAAGTCTGCAATTACACTCATAAAAACTTTCTTTTCCGTCGAATGTGGGTGAAATTGGTATTAATTAAGAGTTACGCTCAACAATATTCAGTGTATATAGTGCTTATTAACGCATATGTTACGTATTTATGTACCTGACATTAGTTTATTCAGAATCAAGAGTAGAATTTTTGCGCTAATTTTAAATGTGTTTTGAACTAATTTTTTTTTTCGGTCTATTTAAAAGGTGCATATAACATTTAAAATTTACAATAATGCATAAAAATAAAATAATCATAATAACATATGTGAATGAATGACTTGTAATTAAAATCAGTTGGGGGTATGAGGTTGCGCGTTCTTTAACTTATACGTTGTATTACGTTCTACGAATAAAATTGAGAATTACTAATGCAAGAGACATTATGCGACTGCGCATCCATTTATACTGCAAAATAAGGAAGTGAGATGCGTTAACCTATTATAAGCATCGCAGAGGTAGTATGGGAACATAGTGGCATTTAACAGCGGTGACAACGCTGGAAGGACGCCTGGTGTTACAAGCGTGTTTAGCAAATAGCTGCCCTTTTCATGTATTTTTTATCAACTCTTCTAAAATAATCGTGTGAGTCAGCCTCTCAACTGTACCGGACTTATAGAATTAATAAGTAGGTAACATAATGACGTCGAATTTTACGTTAGGTATGACATAAAAACTATGCATTTATGATTTTCGGCAATGTAGCGAATTATGGAGCTGTAGACAAAATTGATAATATCTATGAGTAATTCATTTAATTTTCTATCATGTCTTTTCCACGGAATTATATAATAGAGTCACTTTTGTAATCGGTAATCTATTGACATATCATATGTAATATTATATTAAGGTCCTATTATAAAACCGTAAATGGGCCGAGTCTGAACATCGAATATATTATTTGGAAGTATTTGAATTCACGACAAGCGATTTTGGGTTTTTTTGTCTGTTTGTTTGAGCATCACTGAAAAGGTGCTGCACTGATATCATTATTATAAAGCTTATGGTTTGAAAATGTACTAGGGTATTATGATCACGCTGCAACCGATCGGGGCCGAGCAGCGTAGCTAGCAGAATCGAAGGTTACTAGGGCCACATCGTTATAGTGGTTGGCCATTTATTATAACCTCCTCTAGTTTTTAATAGCAAGGTTATGTGGTGGAATGCTGAACGTTTTGAGAGCACCGGTTAGCTTGTTATTACTAGAACAAAACAGGTAATGTAATAGGTACCTGTTTAAGTTAACATTTTCGTTAGTCCGAACCAATATAATAACAAAGCCTTCGTTCACGATAAAATTCCTTGCACCTATAATATAATGTTTCGCTGTATCCGGCTTGCCAGGATATTGTTATTGTTGCTGCTTGAAGTCATCACTGACCACTTCATAACATAATATGGTTTAGTTTTAAAAATGTATTTAAGTTAGTTACTGTAGTATTCGCGTAAATATAAGAAATCAATACTTTGTACCTAATTCGACATTGATTCCAGAACATAACATTTTACCTACATAGATACACACAACAAGATCTGGCGATCTGACCGTCAATAACGATTTAATTTTACAAATGAACTTTACCAATCATCTACATTTGCATGTATAATAAAAAACTAAATCCAGTTTAAATGTCATTGAATAAAATTAGCCATTAATGGATAAGTGACATCCTTCATATTTAGAATTAACGACCCGTCCCGGCGAATTTTTCCGAGCTCTCCCATGTTTTATTTTATTGTTATTCTGCTATTTGGGGTGGAGACTAATTCAAAAAACAAAAAGATCATAAACATCAGCCCATCCGTTCTTGAGTTATATAATGGTGTAACTAACCGACTTTGAAACCAACTATATAGATTACATTTAAGGTGATTACAGATTTTAGATCAAGCAAAAGCAAAAAAATATTCGTAACTAAATCATACTAGGGCAACATATTATGTCTAGTAGCGGGGTACCCATTTTATGTAACCAAACTTGAGTCTACAGCTCTTTAGCATAACAGACTAATAAAGTGCTAAAGATAGTAGTATTTAGGTATAGAATCACTGCAATTACCTTCATTGCTTGGTTCTTTGATTCTATGTAACTGAAAAATAAAATTACTTTGCCAACTCCAGAGCTCCAAGTCTGCTAACACAGCAGCCTCGAAATTGAATAAGAATGGCATGATAATTCTCACTCTGGAAATAACAAACGCGAGATTTATAACGCTATATTACCCACCAATTATGAGTCAATTGTCAGAATTGGAGCCAAGCCCGACTGCGTGGCAAACACGTCTATTAAACGTGCTATTGATTACATTAATCATAATTGAATATCGGATATCGTCGTAAATCTTAGACTATTTCGTGGAATATCAATCACATATTGGACATAGCCCTCGCACGCATCCGCGGCGGCGCGGGCTCGTACGGACGGCCCGCTGCTCAATATGCAAGCCGTGCGCAAGAGCATTGACATCGCGGGTGTGACACAGATTTCTTTGCGATGTCTAGACGTTACTTTGAGTTATTTACTGGTTGTATGGTTTTTAAATAACTGTAATTGATGGTTAATATGTTAGTATGCAGGTTCCTTTTAAAGATGTACTAGATTATGTTACCGAGTGCGAATTCTCTGTGCGCTAACGCAGGCGTATTCGAGCTGGTAACCAAGAGGTATAAAATGGTGAAAAAATGTATTGTTTCTGTGTTGTTCGCCGAATGCGCTGCACTAATACTCATATAAATGTGAAACCAGAAAAATATGTTAGACATCTGGCAAGGAAGTATATGTTGCATCGATAAACCTTGAAATAGAGAACCTTTTTTCTAAAGCTATAGGTTTTGGAGTTAAGGTTCTAAAATTTACCGAAATGTCGTAAAAACTATTAAAATTACGATGGACGTTTTCGCCCATGTAGAATCAAAAAGCAGTGATACGATGAATAAGCCTCACCAGTTCTATGAGAGAGCCAAATTTCTATAGGGGTTGTAAAAGGTAGAGCGACGTTTGCGCAACAGCGGGATTTTATAGACATAATCTAAACACTCAACTAAGCGTTAACTATTATAACGACTCGACACCTACCAAAATATCTTTGGCCGCCTAAGCTCCGATTGAAAAGACAGAATCAAATGCTTACATCTATCAACCATAACTTAGTATACAGTCTACAGACTCAACGTATCCTTGAGTATGAGATGCAACAACTGCATACATTATCTCGCCATGCAATGTTGCACAGATGGCGGCATTGTTGTGCGAACAATACGTAATGACACCCACTGATGACTTTTTGACAGCTAATGATACCTCAAGGGTGTGTGATGTAATCATTGATTGTTTTAGCTTTAACTATCTACATAGGTGTAGGTACTACCGTTACTGGCTGTGGAGGAAACGAACAGCACAATTTGTATAGTCGAAAAATGTGTATTTTCTGTTCCTGAGAATATTCTCAGATACCCAATGACTTCCATTTACATATACATACATATCTCATCTTTTGTTTTAAAAAATGAATAACCTGTGATTTTTATTTGTGGAAACAACTGTTGCGGAGGTTGGATGCTCACCACCAACACTGGCAGGTGGAAACGGAATATTTATATAAAGTGACAAATAAAATATATGTCACTCACGTCGTCAACTTTGCGCATGTCGTGACTGTTCCCAATTAGTTAATTAAAGTATATTCCTTATAATGGCCTGTTTATATTTACAACAACAACACTTCGAAACGTATATGTCTCTTCAAGATTACTAGAATCAGAATCAGAATATTTATATTCATGTAAACCATTAAGTACAGTACTTATGAATCGTTAAAATAGTTAAAAAATGCTAACCTACAACTTTACCACCCGTTCGGAATGCCATTCCTATGGAGTAGAACGGGCAAGAAACTCCATGGTTTCTGTTTTTAAAAAGATCAGTTACATTTTTGAGCAGTACGTTGTTATAGGTATGTGAGAAAAATGTAGGAACGGCTAGGCAGACTTTAGCAGCTAGTCAAAAAAAAGTATTAACTCTATGTATATAATGAGTATTTGATTTTATAACACATTTCTGTGAATACAGACTTAATGGTACGACGCGCGTCATAGCTGCCAGACCAGTGGCAGGATTGGGATTTAAAAAGGCTTCTGGTGACAATTGCATGATTCACTCCATGCCAGAATATGACCAAGGTTCAATCGTGATACATTGTAACTAGTTTCGGTATAGACCGCATAACGGATTGAATCATGACAATGACATCTTGACTAAAATAGTCGTTATTTTTCCTCACGATATACTCACCTAGTATTGTTTCCTTAACGTGTGCAACACGAAATATATTAATGACTCAGGTATAATTAGGTATCTACCAGTGACGAATAATTTTGTAGTGAATGTGTAGGTATATCTACATTGATTATTATAATTTCTTGCAATATACAAGGAGAATACGTCATGTAACATTTGAAAATCGAATTCAGTTTACTGGTTGGAAAACCGTTACCTCAGACGACCTAATTAGTTCTGTAGATACCCTGCTTTCCGTGCCGAGAATCCCGGGTTCGAATCCTCGTAGGGAACAATCTTTGTGTTATGAGCACGAATGTTTGTACCCGAGTCATGGATGTTTAATATCTATATTATAAAGTATTCTACACTGAGTTCGCCCTCAGTCCAATGCACGGTACCCATATTACAAGCCTTGCTTAGTGTGGGACCTTATAATTGGTGTCTTCGTCTGGCGATATTATTTATTTATTTTGAAACTTTCATCTTAACACTAGGCACTTAGCATTCATAGAAGTAGGTAACTAGAAAACTGTTTGGTAATATTTTTTTAGCAAGTATGATTTGGATTTCAAGGAATATCGCAAAGTTTCACCTCGGTATTCGACTGTATGTGCAGTCAACAGTAGGTATAATATTAATCGACCTGCAATGCAGCCGGCCTTGAAGGTATGACGTCATCAGGAAGCCGGCTGACCAGCAAGCCTATCACGAACTGGATCAAGAATCTTAACATGCTTATTAACCGTGATACAGGTCACACACAGTCGAATCACAAGCTTCAAATGGTAATAAGTTTTTTTTTTTTAAATGTGATTCATTGGACCTTATTTCGATGGTGACTTTGATTAAACAAAGGGTCGTTACGATAATTTAGTGACATACATAAGTAGAGATGACCCTGTTGTACGATTTCAGGTAATGTGACGAGAGGTTTTGAGAGTAATGATACAATTACTTGATACAATTGTTAGCAGTCGGTAGTTAGTTTGCATAAGTTTCCTCAATATAGCCACCAGTTTTTTACTAACGAAATGGAAATCTCAAATCTAAGTTCTACTTGGACTCAAAGTTTCTAAGCACCTATAACTAAAACGCGTCTTAAATTGACCGCCGTTTGATTTTAACCCCACTTACAAAAAAATAAGATATTGACGTCTCAGACGGGGACCAGGACATAAATATGAGTTATTATTGAGAAACGGTTGAGTGTTCAGCCGAGGTAAGAGGTTTTTGTTGTTGTAAATATTACCTACCTACGATTCATTTCACTTTTTAAAATTAAAAACTTTTACTTCTGACATTTCGTGTTTGACAAATAGACAAATCAAATAATTACAGCTGTTGTTGATTGTTGAACAAACGGCGCTGGTTGGCTCACCGCGTGGAAGGCCTAATTACAGCATCACAACTCCATTACAAATGTCATGCCGAACCTAAATACCAACAAACATCATCATCATTTTCTTTCTAAATCCATGAACATTATCATCATAGATTAAATTTAATTACGACAAAGTTTTTTTGTATATCCTTGTTTGATTTTTAAATGACATTCTTTTTAGTTGATAAAAATCTAAAATATAAGGAATAAAATATGAATAAAAACAGGTTGCACATTGAAATGTAATGTTTAAAAAGTAACTTAGGGCCTTTTTCACTTTCAGTAGGTACCTACTATCTTAAGTATCGCGCTAGTCACGCTCCATATCGCGACAGTATTGAGAGATAAACTCTAACTTTGGATTCCCGTATCCTGATCCTGATTGACAGTGTAAAATGCGTCAATGTGTTTTAATTTCTGCGTTTACGTAGGATTCCGTACGTCGAATTTGGTTGGCAAGTCTTCATCTAAAAGTATGTATAACAAGCACAGGCGTATTATACAATTTAGTGCTGCGGGACTAAGATCCGTCTGTTAGGTTTGCCGCCCCATAATTTAACGCAAAATAGGTAATGAATATGAATGGTGCCAATAGCTGAGCGCAAGGAGCGGCCTGCGCCGCCACTGTCAGCCTGCTGCCCCGGTGGGCCATAGCCCACATGGCCCAAAAGTAAATACGTCACTGATAACAAGTGTTCCAAGGCCAAAACCGCATAATGGACTCTAATCTCTCTATCTTCATCCCACGACATGGAGCACGTCTCGAGACGAATATTTTAAACTCTACTCATTGATTCAATAAACCACTTTAAAGCAGAGTGTCTTGTCTGTTTCACATTTGACATTATTCTGCGATGCTTCGCGCAGTGACGCAACCTGTCGGCTTGGGCACGCGTTGCGTAAAAGTCTTTTTAGCATGCCGTCTGCGGAGCTTTCTCGCCGCACATCAGATGCGACGAAGCACCCGAACGCTTTTGTTTCATTCCGCTGCCAGAATCGCTCCGTGGAGGCCGTGAAATTATCACACAATAAGTATATGTCGCTGTACATCGCGGGGTGACGAATCGCAGATTTACAAGCGACGTAACCGAGTCGCCAGCTGATACCGTTGCAGCTTTTCGTTCACCTTATCAGCTGTCTTCAATGTTGCAATCCAGGTTATTAGCGGTCACTTCAGATTGTAGCTCATCTTCTTAACCGCAAATATTGTGTTGTTGAAACAATGCATTTTAGCGAATTGGTAAATAGAAAGTCTGAAGTCAGGCTTTACTTATTTGTTTAACAGTTATTTTGTCAAAGGAACTCAAATCTTATGTTTGTTTCTAAGTATTTAGTTCGCTAATAATATAATACAATCCTATTATTATATTATTAGCGAACCAAATATAAGTCAAGGTTAATTTATGTATGCAGATCATTAATGGTTTGATCCATTAAATAAATAGATTTAAACCATGATGTATCGATAGACATTTCGAAATCGGTGTAATAAACAATTGATTTATTATTTTCGGAGTATCTTCTAATTAATTTTTAAAAGACCACATTTATTATTTTTTAATTTAAAATCTGTGAGTATAATTTTTGAAACGTACATTTAGTATACGAGTATATATTACATATTTTTTATTTAATCTTCTTTTTTTTACGTTGGCAATTGGCTACAAAATAGTGCTATTTTTGCCAGTGTCGAGTATTTCTTGATAATTGTTATAAAATTATAAGTAACCCAGATAATAATGACGATGTCGATGATGCTGAAATGAATACCCTACCAGTAAAGCTGTGGATACTTTACTGAAAATTAACCCGACATCTTGGGAAAACTTCAAAAGTCAAGTTATACAGTTTTATTAAAATATCCTTCACTCGTGCACGTTAATGAACACACAATGGTTAATATTAGACATAATTTATCAAAGAAACACATTTTTTGGAAAATAAAACAATAATTACAACGAATAATAAAACAATATTTACGTTTCAACTTCCCGGCAAAAGTCCTTGTATTTAATCAACCATAAGAGACTCTTTATTATTTATAAATATTTTAAGAATCAGTTGCTCGTGTGTAGATAATTATTTTATTTGAAATCGTGGACAGATACTTTTCAGGTGCTTATAAGCAGTGTACGTGAAGTAATACGTAAAGGCATTAGCTTGATTACAAGTTACACAGGGCACTTGAACAGGTACGACTTCAGTAAAGCAGTCGATGACCTTTTACATTTTTACGACTGAGTCGTGGTTTAGAAACTGCGACCTACTATCTTGACAGTAAGATCCTTCAGATAGAAACTCATATCGTGTATTTTAAAATAAAGAATTTTGCGGAAGAGGGATCTTCCAGCCGTGCGAGAGGTGTGTATGGTGGGGCGGCCGCTATGCCCCTACAGTTTTTATCGGCATCTTGTATCTACGTTACGTGCTCCGAAAACTCTCATAGCGCGTTTCAGGATTGTATGCAGAATCTTCATTTGTTCTGAATGTAGTCTGCAGCGCCATCTGTAAAGCATGTGGCGAGGTTGAAGAGGTCGCTACAAGAAGATCTAGTATAAATCTGCCAGCACTGATAAATACATTCCACCGTAAGCAACAAGTGCTTACAAAGTATGTGTGCTATAGAGCTAGCTAGTACTTACCATTTGATTAATATCGCTAGTAGTTCTGGGGATAGTCAGATGACCAAGCTAGACTTCTACATACAGAAGTTTTTGCAACACATGTACATTTGCAACCTGTTTTACTATATTTATCTTGAAATCTCAAGATTGCTAGAAATTTCCATGTTATGCGGAAATTTATATGATTCATAACTAAGTACGTGTTATTTTGCATTCAAAAATATGTTGGTTTCTGAACTAAATGTAGGTTGGTATGTAAAGAAATAAATATCGCCAGACGAACACACCAACTATACGGTTCCACACTAAGCAGCGCTTGTATTATGGATACCGTACAATGGACTGGGGGCGAACTCGGTATATGTTAATTATATAGATAATAAACATCCATGACTTGGGTACAAACATTCGTGCTCATCACACAAAGTTTGTACCACTGTGTTGTATTTGTACTACCAGGATACGAACCCGGGACCCTCGGCAGAGAAAGCATTTCACTACTAGCTGCGCTAATCAGGCCGTCATGTATGCCAAGTAATGGGTGATGTAAAAACGACTGCAGCAAGGTGACTGAACAAATAATTTAAATCTATTATTATTTAATGAATATTTGAGTCATGAATTGGATTCGTTAATAAGAAGAAGAATCAATCTATCTTCGTTCTCTACTTGTAGAGCTACGCACGATTACGCTTTGCAGGAAACGATGCTCAATATAAATAACGCCAGCCCCTTGCAAAATGTGATAACTGCACACTTTCGTCCCCAATACTTTCGTCGCGTTTCCGTGGGTGAGATATTATCGTCGGCCGCACGCCGCCGCGCCGAATACTAATACCATCTGTAGGTATGCCATCCCAATACAATGGCGAGGTTGCGCAATTGAACCGATCTTGTAACAACTTGTTGGAATTTGAAACGGCTCTGATTATTCAGTTGAAAAGAAAACCACTAGATGTCCCGGTTTTGGCGCGCTGTTTACTTATGTCGCGATACATACCAATTTTTTTTTATTATGTAAAGTCGTGAAATGCTTCTGTTGGGTGCCAAATTCGCAAGAGAGAAATATACAGGGAGGCTCAGAGTTTGGCTTTGTAGGCTTTTGTTTACCGGCTCCTAATTATGCACGCGGTTAATTTTCGGTTCCTTGGAACTCGTTAAACTATAGATATGTAACTTTCTGTACCACGTTGAACGTGACTGTACCGCTGACATAAGTCTTTATTTGCTTCACACATTTTATATGAACATTCTTTTTCTGCAAGAATGCGGTCCGGCGGGCTGTCGAACCACCTGAGCCCCGATTATCACCACCTGCGAACATCTGCATCGCCCAAATCTGTGGGTTTATGTAATGTGTCAATTGCAACACTCGTATTGATCGTACACTTTCGCAAACCCTAGCCGGTGGAAGCGCCGGTTTATAAATGCCACAATTCAAATTCGTTGATGTTTAGCATAAAATATTAATTATAGCGATTGGTTAATTGGTTAGTTTTAAATTTATTGCTTTTATTGTATTTATTTTGTGTTCGTTACCTCATCTAATATTTCGAAAAAGTTCGATTGAAAAACGATAGAAATACTCTCGTTACTTTCCATATTATAGTCACTTTCAATGGACATATATTATGCTTGCTTACACACACGGGATGTTTTACTCATACCATGTATTTACATTAACTGATTCTATCTACGTATATATTTTCAAATATTAATTCGTTGCAGCCTATCTACGTGTCTATACAATACACAGGAGGCGGAGTGGGTGCACCTTTCTCCAATAGAGTTGAGTGACATTAACGAACGCTCGAGAATCATCGCCACAATCCCAAACGGCCGGAGAATACACACGAGCATTTTATTCAAATGTGCGAGAATCGAGAAAGTGATTATCAACAAACGCCGATGCGGTCCGCCCGCGAATTATGTGGCATATCCTGTTTTTTATTTATCTCTGAATAGGCTTTTGTTTAGGCGTAGTGACGAGGGCACATAATATACGCGTCCCGCAACACTGTTTTATTTATGCATATCTCCGATAGCACCTGGGTTAGTCAAATTCAAAAATAAATTTGCTTGCAGCGACATGTCAGTTCATTGCAGTACCAGAAGCGGTTCTTTACTTTACTTGCTGTCCCGGCGAACTTCGTATCGCTCCAGAATCAAATGTATTAGAAAAATCTGTTTTTTTATTCCCCATGTTTTAATAGTTATTCTGCTATTCGAGGTGGAGACATATTAAAAAAATCAAGAATCATAAAAATCGGCCCACCCATTCTTGAGTTATAAATAGTGTAACTTCGTTTTGTATATATAGATTTGGACTACTTAAAGGTGTGTCTCTGTTTTGTATTAAAAGCTTTGCATATAAATGTTATGCGACGCGGTTCGCCCAAATATTCGTTTACCTTAAAAAGATGTCCTTTTAAGCAATGATGATGAAATGGCCGCGAAATTTGCAGATATTGCCCGTTTCCTGTGTATGAATTGTATGTTCTTACGAGATTATCCTTTAAAACCTTGTCAATACGATTTTTCAAACTGATAAGGAATCTTAAAAGCTGTGTGAGTCAGTCCATTTAGGCACGTCAAAAGCAGTCTCTTAGCCGTCATTTAGGTTTACCAATAAAGACGGTGTGAAAAACGTCATTATTTAAAAAAAACTCATAACCAAAAATCATACTGAAATATTGAAGCCTCGCTTCTTGGACTCAATAAAAGCCTGTATCTTGCATGACTGACTAAGTTGTCTTTGCTTGCATAGTTACCTCTTGTATGATTCACCTCGATGACTCAACCCAAACAATCAATTTCTCACTTAAATTGGCTTTATGTTGTACTTAGGAATGTTCTCCGATATTTGCCAACAGGCCGCTGGATATCTTCCAAAGTGACATAAGATTGATCGGGCAGTAACTCGGATGCATTCAGAGGCAACGACGAACGGTATCTCAGTTATCACTTATCGTAGAGTTACGTTCCGAAGATGAGACTCGAATTCAAATAGAAATTTCCTACATACGTGGGAAGAAATTGCTTAAAGGATATACCGGTGGATGTACTTATGTTGATGGAGTGTGATATGGCCTTAAGATTGTGATGTTTGGTAATTAGAATGTAGGTACTTTTACATAAAACCTACATTCAAACAAAAGCATTGGATTATATATTTTTTTAAAATTCATATTCGCATTCTTTATTCGAAAATTTTCATAGATTTTTTTTATCACCTTAGTACTGTTTCGTTAAGTAGGTTAGCTTAATTAGCGCAATGAAACGGGTTGTACTAACACAACAAGTTTCATTGCGCTAATTAAGATTGCCTCAGTCATTAGCTACCTAGTTTAAGTACTTGCAGATACTACTGCACTAAGTTTTCCTTACATAGATTTTTATCCAAGTAAAAAGCAGTTTCTTATACCTATTGATATATATTTGATAACTTTGGTTCCATTGACCTTAGGTAAACAATTATCTTGATAACTGTACGTGAAGTATTGAAATAAAACTTAATCTTACGGATTTTATCGCGTTTATTATTAGTTTTTTACGTTCCGCCGTTTCGGCTGCTTTACAGCAACCATTGTCACGGGAGGACTGACAGTCCGTGAAAAACGGATAATAAACGCCATAAAATCCGTAAGATTAGTTTTATTTCAATGTGTAGTATTCGCGTAAATATAAGAAATCAATATGTACGTTGAGTACCCCTTCTTTCATACCATCTCTCCAGCTGACCATAATATCATTGCGCTTGTATTCCCTGAAAGAATAGGCAGACTGCACCATAACATTATAACCAAGGAAAAAGTAACTAAAAACTGTTAGATGACGTTGAAACTGGAACACTATGGGCGCCCGCGGGGTCAAGTGCACACTGAGCAACGATCGCTGGCCATTGTCACTCTGCGCACAAGCCGCTTCCGTTACACTAGTCTGATATAACTATGACATTTTGCCCATTGGGAGCGAACTGTGCCGGCATTGTGGGCCGCCGTAACGCGGCCACGCTTGGAAAGGATACCGCAACACTAGCTGACACATATTACCGCTAAAGTTTGTTTGTGCCAGTTTGCTATTGGGTTCAGTATGTCTTCGCGTTGGATGTTTGATGTTCCGCTGGTGTTCATTCATTAGAATTGAAGGCTTAGTAACTGATTGTCAATATTTTTACGTAAAGTCTGTTATGTCACGTTTGGCTAAACCTATATTATCAATTACACATTAATATCTGAAGTTAAACACATAAGTTTTGCGTATATCTTCCTCAATGTTGTGCATGTAGGTAACAAACTACAATATCATGGGACGATTCGTAAAATATCCCAAAGGATTGTGAATTGATTAAAATTATCAATATTAATACAAAGTACTTATTAAATTTGGTTGATTGCGTCCACAGGTGACAGGAGGGCTCGCTCATTGCTCGCTCAATTTTTTTTCTTGATAATACAGCGAGGAAATGCAGCCAGCATTATTGCCACCATTCCACGCGGACAAGGTCTTATGTTACATAGTTTGTTGTCATACTATTTTTAAGTTTTTTTTTTATTTTCCTATTTAATTTAACTGTAATTGTAAACTTTAATGATATTTAAAAAAAATACTTATTCAATACAATTAATGATTAAAAGCCTGCTACCGTCAGCACGATGTTTTTAAATAGTCTAAAACAAAAATGGTACGAGTTCTAACTGCACCGCAATACGTAAATCAGGTGACATTATTTTCCACCATATTTTTGACGTGCAAAGGACCTTGAATGGTGCATAAATATTCAGAGGAGACGTTCCAAATTTCACAAAGGTCCGCAGTGAATTGATTCTGTGCGTGTTTATGCGACCGTTAGCTCATCGACAATATTCTGATGGCATTTAATGAGTTGCGAAGCCGTGCATATAAATAATACTAGCTGCGCCCTGCGGTGTTACCCACGCAAAAAATCATGTCGATCCTGTGCGCTATGATAAACAAATCTATCCCACGGGAACCATACATTTTGCCGGGATAAAAAGCAGCATATGTGCTATTCCAGATTATAATCTATCTCTGTGCCAAATTTCATCCAGATCCGTTCAGCTGTTCTGGCGTGAATGAGTAACAAACATCCATCCATCTATCCATCCATCCGAACTTTCACATTTATAATATTAGTATAGATTCCAACCATAGCGATGATTTTATAAACAATTTCTTTGATTTTGTTATCGTCTTAGACTGAATTTAATTTGTGATTCATTGTAAGCTTTAGTAGAGGCCCACCGATCTCGTCTCCACATGATATTTTATCCAAATCCGTTGAAGTGTTTTACTTAAAGTCTCTGTAACTCATAAATAAACTTTCGCATTTATTTAACAATTGAATGATTATGTTCTTTACTAACTTTCATGGTAACGCAGGCAGATCTTATATCACGCTAAGGACAAGTTTATTGAATCTCTGTTGTTAGCTCCATCTAGTGTCCTCGAGACTTACCTAAACGAACACTAGATGGCGCTAGCAAAACTTGTCAATGTCACTATACTTGTTCTGTGAGATACCATAAAAGCTATTGTTCTGTGCTATAATTAAAAAGGTAATTCAATATAGACTAAAAAGCAGTGTTGCCAGAAGGTTACTTAGGTAACCTTTTAGGTGATTTTTGACTCCTTCAGGTTACTTCTAGGTTACACGACACAAAAGTTACAGTTAGGTGATTTTTTGGAATTTGCTTGCGGAATGCTTTTTTAATTCCCTCCAGTGGCTTGTATTATTATGTATTCTGTGCATACTACATACTGTAATAATAATAAGTACATACTAACGAATAACTACGCTAGCCTGCCTGGATCACCTGCTGTTGTGTTGTGTATGGTAGAAAGTCCACGAAAGCGAGGAGATCGGTATACCTACCTACTTTGCAGACTAATTACGAAAGGCTTAACTGAAATAAATTTGACTTAGTTGGTTTGGGTTCCCACAATAACGCTGGCTAACCACAGTAAGTAGGTATGTTCATATGTGTGTGCTGTGTGTGTGTGTGTGTGTGTGTGTGTGTAATTACAGATGTTCAGAAGTAGATTTTGTAAATATTAAAATACAACTTTATTTAAGTTATGGAAGAAACTTTTACATTACCTACCCATAATTCTGTAAGTTTTTTTTTTTTTTGCTTTTGGTCATCTAAAATGTAAAAGGTTACTTTTCCTACAAAAAGGTTACTTTTTGTACATTTCAGGTAACTTTTGTCAAGACCTCGCTGGCAACACTGCTAAAAAGACTTAGCAGCAGCGACACGAACTTTTATTATCATCAAACCCCAAAAATATCCCATCGAAAAAATCCCGAAGAAATACAACGCAGGAGGTGAGCGCCGTGCTGGCAGCCGTACACCTGTAACGTGACTTTATGACGTAGCAATTATAGACACTAGTGGATGATGATTGAATGATGATGCTATTTTTCGAAAGGCTATCCGGTAGGAATTGGCTCACATAGAATCTTCGCCACTGTTAAGCACCTACCTATGAATGGCAATAGAAATAGTTTCATGAGGCGGTTGCAATCGAACCGCGTAATGATTGCTAAGCAGTTGCCAATAATATGCATTTAGCGAACGTGAGTGCTTACTGTTGCATACATCTTTAGTACAAAGAAAATAGATCGTTATTTGTGATGACATAGCATATTTATTGATTGATATTTATTTGTGTCAGTAAAAATAAAATTTTGCGATGAAAGTCCATATGATTTGGTGATTGTTTGGTTTAGATTTAAGTAATATCAACTTAATATTTGATATATATTATCTACCAAATAAACCACTTATTGTACTACCTATATATACAATACTAACTATGCTTATAAAAAAATCGATTTTAAACAGTGATAGCCAAGTTGGTAGCGGTTTTTTGGTGGGAGCCTACGGAAAATATGGCTAGTCAGTACATTTATTAAATTAATTTAATTTATTTGCAATATTAAACGTTGTTGTATTGCCACAGCTTACATTGAAAGCGGTCCGTGTCAACCACAGAAAAAGCATAACATTAAAGGAAATTCCTCAACTGAGAATGCGGTCGCATTTATTTGAGGTTTAATTCAACTAAAGGAAATATAATTTGAATTCGAATTTATGAAGACTTATAGAAAAAAAAAACATAAAATACTTAACTTCTTTTTATTTTTAAATTTAAATGATAGAAATAAGTAAGGTCAGTTCACTAATTTCCATCCAACTATACGAGTTGAACCTGGTTTATAATTACAACTCAGCAGATGACCAGTTGTCCTTGTCTCTGCGAACCCAACCAAAAGGATTAATTACAGCAAAAAATGAGCCACACCAAAAATGCTAGCCTTGACCTACTTGAATACCTGAACTTTAAACTATAAGTCTAGATGCTTTACTGACATATATTTTAATTTTATTATTTTATTTCTAAACAACATCACCACGTGTGAGACACACAGATAAATATACACATATTAAAAGTTCACATAATAATAATAATTTGATTCCACATTTATAGAAATCATAATCACGGTGCATTTATCGGCTCCATTCCAGAAAGGTTACTTAAGATAAATAAGAAAATAAGTACTCAAGAAACATATAACTATGATAAATGTCTTGAAGCTGTAATATTATACAGCTATTTCCTTTGATTTTTTAATGACTAGAAGATTTTAAATATTGAGATAATTGTAGGCACTATACAACTTAACTTAAATATAACAAAATATTTGTAGACAATTCTGTTGTTCTTTATTGAGCCCGTTAATTATAATAATCTATACGAGTACTGGCAAGAGCTCGCGGACTATGATCTCGAGGTAAGCAACAGGTGTGGCAGAATATGTTAAATGCGTACACCTGTATACAAATGAGGTAACAAACATAAAAAAAAATACAACGGAATTGAGAACCTTCTCCTTTTTGAAGTCGGTTAAAAATAGGCCATCACTATGATAGGCTAGGTGCATTACCACGTGAAACACCAAAGATATAGAAAAATGTACAATGGCATTATTTTAGGCAAATCTAGGTTTAGTTTGAAGATTAATCATATCTAATGACATTATATAACCAACACCATAATTTAAAAAAATATTAGAACGTCTCTCGTCAGGCGTGGCTTAAAGAAGGGAGCATTTAGTAAAATATCCTAACATTAATTCTTTATGACGTAGGATATAATATTAACTGAACTTTGACCTCAATTTGGCTGGAAGTTAAGATAACAATTATAATTAAGTATCTATTGTACTTAATTTTTAGTATGTTATGTTTAATCTATACAAATAAATAAAATTGGAGTGTCTGTTTGTAATATTAAAATAACCGCTTTTTACTAAGTGCATTTGGATGTATACACGGTACATATACCAAAACAACATTTTTTACAATTTTTGTCTGTCTGTCTGTTTGTTCCGGCTAATCTCTGAAATGGCTGGACCGATTTTGACGGGACTTTCACTGGCAGATAGCTGATGTAACAAGGAGTAACACAGGCTACTTTTATTTTAGACTAACAGCTAGTACTTAAATAAAGACTGATTGAAAATGTTGTAGTGTTCATCATTATTATCTAAAACTAGCTGTTACCCGCGACTTCGTCCGCGTGGTATTTAACAAAGACACAACCGTTGGCAACAGCCTGCTCGCACGTTCTGAGCCTGCGGGACGCATTGCAGGTTATTGCTATCAAACTTAATCAGGCGCAGCGCTGCAACATTGGTTTTAATTTTTTTTCGTGAGATCCTATTCTTTTTTCTAAAATAAAAGTAGCCTAAGTTACTCCTTGTTCCATCAGCTATCTGCCATTGAAAGTCCCTTCAAAATCGGTCCAGCCATTTCAGAGATTAGCCGGAACAAACAGACAGAGAGACAGACAGACAGAAAAAAATTTTAAAAATTGTTGTTTTGGTATAGGTACCGTGTATACATCCAAATGCACTTAGTAAAAAGCCGTTATTTCAATATTACAAACAGACACTCCAATTTTATTTATTTGTATAGATTACCGCGATAACCTTCGTTCTCTTGATCAATGTCATTAACAAAAGCTATTGAAATTATAAATAAATAAAAAAATATCTCCAGACGAACACACCAACTATACGGTTAGTGTGGGACTAAGCAACGCTTGTATTATGGGTACCTTACAATGGACTGGGGTAGAACCCAGTTTATATTACTTATATAGATATTAAAAATCCATGACTTGGGTACAAACACTCGTGCTCATCACACAAAGTTTGTCCCTACCAGGATTCGAACCCGGGACCTTCGGCACAGAAAGCAGGGTCACTACCAACTGGGCTAATCAGGCCGTCGTTGATCAAGGTAACGAAAATTAATTAGTGTCATAACAATATGACAGTAATTAAGCATGTACTGAGAGTAAGTCATACTCAAAGTAATGCAACGCTATATTCCGAAGGTGTATAATGTTTTTTTTAGTAAATGACTTCACCCACCTTTGGGTAGGTATTTTGTCAACGTCACGTAGATTTTTTTTTAAAATATCAAACATGGGAGATTGCCTGCCAGCCTTATCCGTAGACTAGGCGTAATAAACCCCCCCTAACCCTATCAGCAAAGTTGAGGATACTTTACTGACAAATTACCGAACTTCTTGGGAGAACTGGAGAGGTCATGTCTTACTATTACGTTTTATTTTCCTACACTCGTGCACGTTCATGAACTCATAATGATTAATATTCCACCAAAATAACACATTATATTTCAAAGAAACACATTTTTCACAAAATAAAACCAAATTGATAACCTTTTTCTTCAACTACCCGCAAAAAGTCGTGTTTAATGTTGCAGACTATACTTACTTAAGGTGGTAAGTGTTGAAGGCGGTGACACTAGGCCAGCGTGATGGAATCCGTTAAACGAATTCAATAACTAAATCTTACATAATGTAACGGTACATCCAATAATTGTAATTCAAATCAATACAACATAATTACTATTATTATATACAACAGAATTGTTAGTCGGGACTACGACAACTTTTTGTTGGTTTATGGACTCTAACGGTGTCGTTAGTTATTGCTTAAATCTGATATACATAAATAATACTTATCTTCATTATTATAATAAATAATCCTATATCCATTTACTTGACATTATATAATTTCTACAAGGCAAGATTATCTTACACGGCACAAGATAGGATGTGGTTATCAATTAAGTATTGAATTTGTTCATGTATTCCAAAATTTTGTTATACTCAAAATCTGGTGCAGTAATACCCCATATGTGATTATGATGACTCCAGTATGGCACAGGTAAAACGTAATTCTCTACTAAATTGGGCAACTTAGACGCCAATGTGTCTACATCTTTCAGTGAGGACACCCAGTCGTTTCCCGCACTCATCAATAATACAGGCGATGTTATTAATGAAATGTTGTACGCCGGGGGCTCGGGAACCCCATACCGTTGCATATTCCCTTTCCAACCTTCATTGTATCGCTGGAATCCCCCGGTGACAATAAGTTGTGCTAAATGTACTAACGTTTTAACCGACCCGCCGCTTAATAAATGTCCAAAAGCTACTGACAATGTTTTGAATGTAATCGATCCTGTCTTGTGCCCAGTAGAAAGAGATAGCGTGATATCACAAACTTCAGGAGCAATTTGACAAACATATTCTAATAAATTATGTAGAAGTCTATCTCTAGCGAACAGTTCAAAAAACCCGGCAGATTCTACAAGAGCTTTGATTGCCTCAGCATGATATGCCGCGAGTACCGGGATTGGACTTATTATATTTTTCATCCAAGCCACCGGTGCTAGATATATGGACAATTTAAATTTAGAATTATATTCTGGCCTTAACGAGTTCAAAACTAAGCCGTCTGTAGTACCTTGCGAGTGTCCGATATAGTGTAGTTGGGGCTTCCCCGTGCTCTGCAGCACATAGTCCACCAGTGCGGGTACATCGAAGTTGCCATGTTCGTCGAAGGAGTAATTCCAATATTCAGGGTCCTTATCGGGGTCAAGTGTGACGTGCCGTCGAGAGTAATAATTACCTCTGTGGTTGGCGGCCCATACGTCATAGCAATTGCTAGCCAACACGAACCCCAAGCTTGTTTCCGATCCAGCAAGTACCCAAAGGTCTGCGGTATCAAATATTCCATGCATCAGCAACACCGGGTAGGGTTTAAATCCGTTCGTGCACTTGGGTAATAGTCGAAACACTGTCAAAATGTATCCATCTTCAGTTGTCACTGTGTGTGTCTCTGATGTATGCTTGTACTTGGCGGCTAATTCGGTGAAGTTTAAGTACGTATCTTCTTGGTAACCCAAGGCCTTTTTGAGCCCTCGGTTCTCAGGAATTGAATATGATACGAGTTTAGTCGTCTGAATCGTAGACCTTGACGTATCAATGTGTGGCATATTCAATATCAGGATCAAAAGTAATGCCTTGTGTCTCAACAAATAGGTCTCCATTTTGAGTCTTATGTCACGGAATGATAACTAACATGTGTTTTCATTGTAAACGAGTATCCAGTTTTATAATATTCAATTGACCTCACTGGAAGGTCTTAATGAAACTATGGATGTTTATAAAGAGATTAAATATGTGTTTGTGAAGATGAAAAACATATTTTTTTATGGTGGAATTTTATAAACAACAGATATTATCGTTGTAGCGAATCCGTTCACTGCTTCCGTATAGTAAATAGCCCCTTCATTTTTGGGGTGGTTAAAAAATAAGACAACTACTCTGTAAATTTTGTCCGAATTAACTGCAATTAATAACAATAGCGTCGGGTTTATATAAAGTAGGTTTTCTTAATGACCTTAAACGCGGACGCTTGATAGGAAATGAAAACCAGTTTTACCATATTAATCATTTATTTTCCTTGTTCAAATATTATTTTTATATACTTTTTTTTCCAATGAATTTGCATAATCGTCAGCTGAAAGACGTCCACTGCTGAACATAGGCCTTCCCCGTAGAATGGCACACTCCAGAGTTTATAAAAAAATATAAAGTTTTCTTTGCCTAATTTTGTGGTAGCTCAATTCGGGAAACTCCAACATTTACAGGATCCACAACATCACTATGTGTAACTTTGTGTTTGTATCAGTGTATAATAATTATGTAGTTAACTTACAGGAGTAATCATTGTAGAGATTATGTTCAAGGGTTACCTGCTCTTGAACGTGTGTGCCCGGAAATTAAATACCTATTACATACTCCTACATATATACTTACAAGTAAGCTGTAACATTGATCTTCAAAAGTGTTTTTTTTTGTAGAGTGGTAGGTAGCATTCTTAATCATATGTATGACGTATATATTATTAAACAAATTTTATATTTTTTGCGTGCGTTTGGAATTAACATTACATAAGTACTTATTCATAAATAATTGAATATGCTGACTTAATTTACTAAATAGAAAAAAAGTGTTTATCTTTAACAATGGCCAATTAAAACGTAGCCAGAGCGATTCAAATTATATTATTATTTACTTTTTATATTTTTAGGGGTATATGTTATAATATTCAGTAACTTCAATGCAGGCAGTCGTTTTAAGTCACACCTTTGTCTGTGTCATATAATATTTATAGTAATTAGTATTCTGGTATAAGCCGTGAAAATACCACTCAAAATTGATAGGTCATTTGACCTTGAAATTGATGTTGGGCCGTCCCGGTTCTATGAGTGATGATATCTGAACATAATTGTGTTCATAAATCAAACATAGGTTGTTTCTCGTTGATGTGTCTCCTTGCGCTTTACCACCAGTTCAATTAATCATGCATTGACCACGTATACTTTATTTCGAAGAGGTTGGTAAATGGCATTAACTCTGCACGGGTAAAGTAAGTATCCAACAATATCTGGACCATTCATGAGTATTGACTGAAAATGTTACGGGGTTCAGTTGCTCTCGCACAATCTCTTTATGTAGAGTTACGGTAGCGTGAGCGAGTTCCGTCACACTCATAACACACCTATCATAAATAGGAATGACAGTGGCAGCATGCTTTCTCGATGGTACGTTCACATTAAGAGCTCCTGCTAGGCACACTGATCTTATTTCCATGCTTATAGTCCAAACACTTAACCATGGTCCAATCCGAAACTGTACCTCGCTTGTTTGTTTGATTGTGCCCTCTCACACCACAGGTTTCATAAATACGTTTGACAGGGACAGCATGTTCTCGATGACATTACGAATACATTAGAAGTTCCTGCTTACCCTTCTGATAATGAACCAGAAAATCCTGAAATGCCACCGACATAATATCGTTGTCTCCCTTTAAGATGATGGTTAATGGTAAGTACAGTTTGGCTGCAGTCGAATTTTATACACAAGGTTAATATTCATTGCGCGAGATAAGCTTATGTTTAATACATTAGAATGTGTTAAACAATGAAGGCAGGCTTAGGAGCCCTGGGCACAAACTAGCAACCCGTAATAACTTATCTAAGTCCAATATGATTGTGAATGAAATTCAAGTCTACACTATTAACTGCCGTCTGATGGAATTAATTTACAAGTCTTGTCAAGTATGAACTTACAATGCAAAGCTATAGTCATTTTTTTCTTAATTAGTATACCACAGACAACTTACCGACGTGTGTTATAGCTCGAATCGATTCGAGAATTAAATGATAAAATAATAATAACACATTTTATAACTTTCGATTAACCTTACTGTAAGGACGATGTAGGATATACGTATATAAAAAGAGCGAACGTGTTTTTAAAATAACAAAAACAGCGGTTACGTCGCCGATATTCTCTTGTTTTTTCTTAAACATTTTTGTTTTTTTAAACAGTACTTTTAAATAATAGTGCACAATACTAAGTCGGAACAGGATCCGTAGGATGATAAGAACGCGGAAAGATACGTTCTTCTCCGAATCTGCATGAATCAGCCGGAATTATGAATAAAATAAAATCCAATGCAACACTCGTTTACCTGTCAGTGTGTCCTTTGTGCATGTTACATGAAAATAAATAACGACGACTCTATATCGTTGATGTGAAAGATATCCGGATATAACATAACACTGGAACATGTGGGTCAGTAACCGCTGAAGCAAGTACTCGATACCAATGACCTTTGCGGCGCATCCTCACAAAATGTCACACTGTTCAGTAATTTGAAAGAGTCGTGTCAGTGATGCATAGAAGTTCTCTATACTCATCAAAGTTTGCATGTGCAGATCTTTCCATATTATTAGCTTTAGTGTGGGTCTACTTTTTTACTCAACCATCAATGGTCTCAGTGTGACGATACTTCCCTACTAAATATGTCAAGTTATAGGCTATTCAATAATGAAATAGTTCACTCTCTAAATTCATGTTAATTTTAGGTACTGCATGCATATATTTGATAGATTTAACGTGTTGCTATTTTAAGGTAGTGCAAGAGATTTAATTCTGATGAAACTAATTTCAGGTTTTGCATTTATACGTATGTTCACGCATATGTGTAGGTATATATATATACTTACGAAACTAAATAATGTTGGTATAATAATTATTAAAGCTGCTAGTCTATTATCAAATATTAATAGCAGTATACATTCGTCAGTAAGACCGTTTAGGTTATCTGTAGAAAGTTTTTTATTGCTATCTTTTTTTTAGGTACGATCATCACAAAATGTCAAAGTCTTGAGTAATTACGAGTTACGACTGCAGTTGTCACTTTATATAATAGTTTATGTACCTATGTTCTGTTGCTATTATTACGTATGTACTTACTTGTGAATAGGCAGTTATGAATCATTATCACTATGGATTTCATTCAGTATCATTTTGTTGACATTAGGATTATCTCATATTGTCGTTTCTCTACTGAGAGAGTGAATAAAGAATTTATATGTAAAGTTATTCAAAATGAAAAGCTCACATGTTTTTATGTCACAGAATAATGACTTAATAAGTGATTCTGCAGAGTTCCTAAGGATGCATGGATAAACTCAAAAATATTAACAAGTTCATAAAACTAATTACTTATCACGGTGAATTTCACAGTAATTTTGTAGTATATTGGTTTATGTGGATATTGAACAAAAAAAGGTTAAATTACTCAAATTCCTTCGTCACACATTTTGTCTTCTATGCGTCGGGGAGTACAGGTTACTTACGAGAAGATATAATATATTGGTATATGTCGATATACTGCAATTCAAAATACATTAAAAATCTAAATAATAACATGACCATTTATTCAATATTGTTTTAATAGTCTGTCATATATATTTGAAACTATGTATGAGTAGTAAATGATTTGACGTACCTATTATGTAAATGTACTTATGTTGTATTACCAATCTATGATTGGCTACCAACTTAGTAACATTACATCCAATGTTGGACTAGAGGTTCTTCTTCTTCTTCGTCGTTACACTCTTGGCAGTGTGGTTGTGGTCATCACTTACGGGTCAGTAGCAGGCTTAACAATCCGTCGCCATTACTCATGCACTGTAGCCCTTTTGGTACACTCAAACCATTAATCGGTCGGTCGGTTCAACGCAAGGGCAATTTTGCCTTACTCTAAATCACTTTTGAAAAGCTGCCCCATGATATAATAATTTACCTACCCCACAACAAAGTAATAACTTTGTCGAAGCTCATCAGTTAAAAGTTGTATCTTTTCTATTAATAAATTAAAGGTACCTGTATCATAAAGTATGCATACAGGGGCAGTGCGTCGCGTCTGTACACAATTTGGTGCGCGCGCGCAGACTTCATGAATGTTAAGTGGCAAGTACCGTTTATTTCAACTTGGTCGGGAATGCGCTGACTTATTGCTTCGGGTTTTGCTTCTCAAAAATTTAAGGAGCGATGTCGGTGATGATTTACGACCGGTGGTGGTGATTTACATGTTGAAAATACCGAGAGCTTGACTATCATCAAACTATCTATATGTATCTCTATATGTATCTCTATAACTATCTATATCTCTATAAAAACAATAACTTCAGTAAATGTTAAAATAATATAACATAAACATGAGTCCCAAGCAGGAATTCCCAATGTGATCGTATCGTGATCGAGAGAGCATGCTGTTACCGTCATTACTATTTTTGAAATCTATGTTTTGAGCGGTACTGTTTTTGCTTACGTTAACGTAACGCTAATTAAAATGATTTGTTTCGGTCTACCGATATATCAATGTTACCCCCGTGTATATATTCTGCATGTTAAATGAATTATCTCTTAAAATCCCTTTCAAACATGCTAGAGAAACCCAAAACTACAATTAATACACGTAACTATAAAAACGTACAACATTGTTAAATAACTTCTGCAGCTTAAAACTTTTATTTTCAATTGTCAAATTGCATGATAATTGCGAGTTAAAGCGTCGGCGCTGTCGTCATCGGCGCCACCTTCCGCATACTGCACATAGCTGCGCCCGCGCCGCTGTCACGCCCCGCGCAATCAACCAAACATCGCGGTGACAACGCGACAACGAGTAGACTTGAAGAATTTTTAACTTAATACTAATTTTCTTAATACAATCGTTAGTTATTACGTTCTTGATTATGAAGTAATTTGGTTAATACTGTAATTTATAAATGGCTTACTGAAATGGAATTTTAAGTACCTATATAACCTGTGTCAACTTAATTTTGTAAAGGTGCATTTTATATTTCTTTATTATACTCGGGTCACTAATCTTGCGAAGGGTACGGTATATTTTTATACCAACAAATACCTACTAGCTTCACTAAATATAAATTTAAGTCTCATTGTAACGCACCACAAAGACACGAGTTAAGGCCTTAAATTCATAGCAACAAGTTTCATTTAGTTGATTTTGTAAAAAATGAATGTTTGTTAACATTCAGGCACCACGAATTAGCTGTCAGTTCTGTTGTTATTATATCATAATGTAAACACAATTCTAAGAGTAAACACAACCTGAATCTTAGACGACATTACTTCCTTTTTATATATATTAATATCAGATCAGGGTACGTTATGGGATCAGGGTTCAGGTCACAGGAGCCGCGTACAGGGTACCTATAGGACTGCGGTGCAAGATACAGAATCGGGCTTCAGGGTACAGTATCGAGTTACAGGGTAAGGGTAATTGGGGTTCAAGTACAAGAACGGTGTACAGGGTACAGGATAACAGTACAGGGCTTTAATTATTGGGGAAATTAAATGATTGTGCAAACAAGAAATTATAGTACCTATTCCCGTAGTCTGATATTTGATAAATATCTGAATATCTGATATCCCCAAATATATTTTCATACGCATTTGCTTTTTACGTTTAAATGAGTGTATTAAAAATCCTTACCCAAATCCCTATTATAGGTATAACCCATTCAATCCCAAAAAACTTTCAGACTCGAAAGATAGTGTCGTACACACAACTAAGTGTAATTTTATTATTAATTGAAATAAAACTAATTATACAGATTTTATCTCGTTTATTTTTAGTTTTTAACTTACCTGTTAAATTTGTAAAATTAGTTTTATTTCAATGTGTAGTATTCGCGTAAATATAAGAAATCATTAATTAGTAATTATTAATTAAATACTCATTCTTATACTCAAATGGCATTCCATTTATTATGCATTTTTTTCCATTAATGGTGCCAAAATAAAGTAGATATTAAATACTAAGAATAATTAATTGAAACTACAAAACACTTGGCCGATGACTAGCCACTGAATGAAAAAAATCATGATTCAGGCATTTTATACGTGCGATCTAAGATCGAGAGATTTACTCCTATGGTATAGAGTCTCTCACCTTGGCAGTATCTAGCCTTCATTATCACCAGAACAATTGTTTTGTCTTGAGAATATTCGCTGCCTAGTCCCTATTCATGTTGTCTTCATGCAAATTTTATTAACCTACCACTATGGCCGTTTCATTTTTGACAAAAGATCATATTAATCTCAAGGGTCGATCGTGATAGAGTCATTGATCAATGATGAATCATCAGGGAAAACACTTGCACTGTCTTCAGCAGGTGGTAAACTAGTCCGTGATGATCGTTGGCATGGTTTATTTACTGCATCAATGACTGCGAGATGTTTCGTATAATTTGCTCGATCCGCAACGACACTCGCACGTTTGCTACATGACAACATGCTGATTTGATACTAGTACTTAGATATTTAGGTATAGTCAATAATGTAAGAATCTTATACAAAATGAAACTGAAATCGAAAAATAACTGCCTCCTTTTAATCATGATTTCGAGTATTTGTAAATGATTATGTGATCGCGTATCCCATATACCTATTAATGGAAATTTTTAACATATTTGCTCACCTGAGCGATCATTAGTGTGTGTCAAATTTATTTTTAATCAAAGATTTTTTTTTAAATCTTCATAGTATACTCAGAAACATGTATAGAGTCATAGCTTAAAATATTGGCAATTAGATCGATTTGATTCTATATTATTAAAGAAAAAATACCATAGCGACTGAATCCGCGATGGTATTGGCAGAGGAGTACTATAAGTGCAGCTACATTTAACCGACGTTACTTCGGTTGTCAATAGGGAAGGGGAGAGCTTATAGCCACTATACTGGACATACTCCCCCCAATACGAGGAGGCTTCGGGTCATAGTTCATTACTCTTGGCAGGTGCAGGTTGGCGACCTTCCCGTGTCTTTCGAAGGACGAGCGGCTTTCCTCACGATTGTAGACTTCGACGTAATAATCATGATTGAAGATGAGATTCGTACGTGAAATCCGAACCCGCACACCTCGTTGCCACAGCGAGCATTCAATCAACATGACTATCACTGCTTCTTCGCGTCTTATATAACACAATAAGCTAATATACACATACACACATAGGCGTTGGTCTAACATTTAACGTCATATAACCGGTCATTACAGCCGGCAATACAACATAACATATGCCAAATGGGCCACACACGTATTATACAAAGTAATGGGATATTACTAAGTAGTCTCCGTGTATAATAAAAAACCACAAATATTGTAGAGAACGAAACATTTGTAAAAATAATAATTTCAAATGATCAGTGTGAAGACCTGAGTAGCAAAGTTGGTGTGATCCTGCTTTCTGTGCTGAGGGCCGGCTCGGTCGGATTCGAATCCTGGCTGCGGCAAACCTTGTGTGATGAGCACTAATGTTTATACCCGAGTCATGTTGTCTATATCTACTTAAGTATTTATATACTGGGATCGCCTCCAGTCCATGGTACGGTAAGTACCCATAGTACAATCGTTGCTTGGTTTGTGACCGTACAGTTGGTGTGTTCGTTTGGCGATATTTATTCATTTATATATTAATCTTGAATGTTCCAATAAATTTTAATAAAATTAGTATACAACATTCAACGCGAATTAAAAATCACACACAAGATCTAACACGTGAGGTATTTACACATCTCAGCTTGAGTCGTACATCTGTTTTACCAATATGATTTTGCAACACGGTTACAAAAGCTTATAATCGTATCCTAATACCCCTAATACAGTCAATCAATTTGCAATGACATTACAAAGCATATTATCAGAAGAAAAGTGCAGTGTAATGCCTTTTAAAATATACGAAATCTTTCTATAAATTTCGGGGGTAAAAATAAAAATAAATTACTCAACATACATAGAACGTTTGCTAATAACCAATGCCAAAATTGCAGAATGATACTATTAATACATTAATGATTAAATTATCTCATTAATCTTACAGTTACAAAACGAACAGTTACAAAAGCGCATGAAAAGCGCCGGGCAACGCAATAGTCAGTAAATTAATTTTCCCAACACCATGATGATGATGTGCGAGTACATTGTTTACAGCGGTGTGGGGTGCGGGCCACCCCGCGCGGAGGGTGGCAGCGAGCGCGGGGCCTGCGCGGGCGACGGCGCCGCTTTTCACCGCCGAAGCGCCGCGTGCGCCTACCCGATATAAAAGCCTCAGTCGCCCATTCACCCGCTCGCAGTGTGTGCTTGAACGTTACAGTGACTACTCCTCCCGTGCAAGGACTTACAGTTTAATTATGAATTCGCGGTGTTTATTAGTGCTAGCAGCCGCCCTCGGCGTGGGTACGTAGAATTTGAAATATTTAGGGTGCGCCGTACCTGATGTCGGCCTCTCCATCAGTGCCCAGTGACGACAAATATCTAGACGTGTGGCTGTCATGTATCGAATAAAATCGCAATGGCATCGGAACGCGAAAGCAGTCGAAGTGTGTTCGATACCGTTTCCACATAGCGTTGCAACTGCGCGGGCGCAACCAGTGTTGAGAACAGAGATTGCTGCCAATGTCGTGGTGTAACAACCATTCGGCCCGGAAGCTGGTCATGACGATAATTTTAAATGGGATATGAGATTTGATAACCTTTTAATTGACAACAAATTGCTGTAAACATAGAATAGAGCTAGCTCGTAACACGTTGATGTAATTAACACACAGCAGATCGCATACGTGTGAACTAGGTCTTATTGCGTACGATCGACACCACTTCTAGTGCAGCACTATCGCTTAGAGGTGCGTGTCAATGAACTCATAGCACAGAATCATCTAGATGAAAGCTACATAGAATAGCTAAGGCTAGTATTTTTGTACTGCAGTCGCCGCCGCCGATTGCAGCAGTGTGAAAGCGGTTCAGCAAGTTTTCTTTATCACTACGTATTGTACCTAAACGTAATTGCAAGGGACCATAAATAGTTCTTGTTTGTTGTATATTGAAATCTTTGCAAAAACTTATCGCAAATTTTCACTAAAATTATAAATCGCAGAATCTAATCACATACACACCCTCATGGAACTTGTCATTCACATAATCTTTTCAAGATAACTATCATTTATCAAATTAACTAATTTATTGTTATCTAAAATTCAAAAAATCTAAGCTATTAAAATTCTAGACCTTTCTTTGAAATAAACAGAACATACACACAAAAATATACCGACCCATTGAAGGAAAGTAAAGAAAATAATTCTTCAATATCTGTTTTAGGTACGAGTAAGTATCTTAATCCAATACGCCAAGTACTTATAAAGAAATTCTATGACCTTATAGCATTTCGAAATCAATCTCAACTGCCTATTTAATATTCAATGCCTACACTCAGATTACGCAATGGTTGAGGTTTAATATATTTGCATTTTTCGTAACCCTCAGCATCGCTTGACACACCTTTGTATCACATTATGACACAATATTATATATAATATTAATAATAATATCTCCAGACGAACAGACCAACTATACGTGCCCACACTAAGCAACGCTTGTATTGTGGGTACCGTACAATGGATTGAGGGCGAACTCCGATATAATACTTATATAGATATTAAACATCCATGACTGGGGTACCAACATTAGTGCCCCATCACACAAAGATTGTCCCTACCCGGATCCAAACCTGGGACCCTCGGCGCCGAAAGCAGCAGCACTACCAACTGCACTAATCAGGTCATCAATATATATATTTTCTCATGTTATATAAAGTAGCAGAACTGAGATGAGCACGTGTGCATTCGCCGAATAACGACTAATTATCATCTCATGTGGGCATTACAGATTATATAATGATTATATAATTTGCTTTATGTACATTTGCTGTAAACATTTCGAGGCGAGGCATTTGAAAATAATTCAAAAGCAAATTCACGGAAAAAATAACTTACCTCATCTCTAGATTCTTGTAAATGGAGAACCAAACTGTCCAACTATTATCTATACTTCTATACTAATCTATACTATACTATACTATATATATTATATATTATATATTATATATTATATATTATATATATATATTATATTATAAATGTGAAAGTTTGGATGGATGGATGGATGGATGGATGTTTGTTACTCTTTCACGCCCGAACGGCTGAACGGATCTGGAAGAAATTTGGCACAGAGATAGATTATAGTCTGGAATAGCACATAGGCTACTTTTTATCCCGGTAAAATGTATGGTTCCCGTGGGATAGATGTTTTAATTTTTCATACTTTTTATCGCGGGTAACACCGCCGGGCGCAGCTAGTTGCAAATATTTGCTGAATATCATCCACTAAACAGCTATAATAGTTTAACATTACCAGCTATTAATGGACCCCATCGTATCCACACATCCTTCAAATTATGGACTTCCTTATGAACTCCTATAAAAGCAATCGTTTCCGTTGAACCGATTCGTGGAAGTCTCGAAGCCCGAAGTCTCGATTATATACATAGGTAAATAGTTTTACAATTTCTGAACTTAAATTGAAAACTATAAATCCGCTTTACAAACGAGCAATATACATTTAGATTTGGTCATTTCTATGCATACAATTTAAAGTATTTTACAATCTCTGCTTAAGTAATAGTGAAAATCGTGTCAACCTATTCAGCGATTCTGTAACAGAGCAAATAAGCAAATAGATTCTATAGATATTCTTAAATGTAGAGACTTTAAATCAACAAACCCTTGTAAGAGTTTTTAACTGAGGTTAGAAATCGACTTGTTCACTCGCTTAAATTGAAATAAAATCATGTATGACGATAGGATGTTTAGTTTTCTCATTGATATTAGCTATGACCCGTTTGTGGAATTATTGAGATTTCTAACACGTACTCAGTTCTCACGGATGCCACATATGCTTGCGCAAGCATTGATAATTTCTGTTGCTTTTTCTTGAAAAGACAAATCTAGAATTAAAAGCACTCCTTGATGTGATCATTTTTGTTGTTGTTTGTGATTGTTTTTGTTTTCAATTGCAACAAATTCAAGGTTCATTAATGACGCTCAATAGCTTAAATAGTTTTTTAATAACACATTTAACGGCACTTATCCACGCTATCAAATATTCATATCGACGTGATTGCAAGCGTGAAGGTATGATCAATTATCTTGAGTCGTGATGCGTGCACGAATTTCACGAGAGCAATGAAAACAAAGTGAAAATAGTGCAGTTTCTTCGCTGCGCGTACGCACCGTCACTGGCAATATGCAATATTGATGCAGCAACGGATCCAGTTTTTAAAGCCAATTTGTGTTAGTAAATATTCAATAGTTTATTTTATTATACCATTATTATATTATATAATTATATAATCTACCATTTCATTGAAAACTATTTATCGATGGATACACCACAGGTAGCGAAAATGCAATCTATATATTTTCAAGTAACGCAGAGAGTTAAAAAAGTAAAAACTTTAGAAACAAACTATTTTTAGCACCGTAAAAAATGACGTCTTGCTGAGTACGTGAGACGATATGGTCTCAGATTGATATCTGTAGAGAAACTTGATGTTTCTTAAGTAGTTGCCGCTGATTGCAATCATACGGAGCGGAAAATATTTTAATAAGAATACGGACAATATTTTTCCTACAATCTTTTGTCTGTTTTAAATTATTATTAAAATCTTTAAATTATTTTTAAATATCTCAACGTTTTCGTATTTGTAATGATCGTTTGGCATTGAAGGATTTGTTATTATACGTTTTATTGTATTAGCAGTTGAGTCGAAAAAACAACAACTGAACCAGCTCAGTGTCACCTACTTTCTTTAGAAGAAAATAAACAATCAGTTAAGCACATTTTCTACGTAAATACGTAACGAAGTTCACCTTGAAGAAATCGTTATTAAAAAAACATTAACCACAGGCAATGATAGCCAAAGTGTTGCGTGATTCAATCTGTCAATGATAATTGGAAAATTAATGTTACTCTCTCCGATACAATTAAGCACATTAAGTCGCAATTAAGTAATGCATTACGCTACAAGTACATATCATTACGTGCCAATAATATGAGTATTTAATTGCTTAGATAACGATACTGCCAAGCAATTATAATCTGGGATTGAGTCGCGTGCGATGTGAAAACTACTAAATTTGACACTAATAATGCAACTTGTACCTATCTATTATGTAGAGTTATTCGCACTTCTTTTAATCAAAAAAAACATATTGGTTTAATCTATCGTGCGAAGCCGCCGTAGCCGCGTGGGTAAGAGTTAGTATCAAAGGTTACATACCTTTACATAAGAAATCCATGACTATGTTACATAAGAGGTCGCTATACCGGAAACACATCAACAATTAACGATCTTGCACGGAAACAATGCGCCGGAAATTGTATTCTTAGGCAAAAATACTGAGACCACAATATCTCACGGCTAGACGTGGTTCAACAATGCATCCTGTCCGTCATTTCCCATCCTGAGACTGTGCGAGAAAAGAATAACAATTTGTATATTTCCTATACATTGTTAGTGAGGGCCTTTACTTAATTCATCTTAATTGATGGTAAATTACGTCTTTTAATGATACTTATTAGTAGAAGAGATAATAAGTTAGCACTATTCCTAAAACAATAAAATTCACGTGAGACTTTAGACTTTAAACGACTTAAAAAAAATCACCAATGATTTAAAAATCCTTGAAAATGCTACAAAATACGGATATGTAGTAAGACTATAGTAGCAACTTATTAATATTGCAGTATTGATATTTATGTATTGTTTTAATCAATAGTTCATACCACTAATATTATAAATGTGAAAGTTTGGATGGATGGATGTATGTTTGTTACTCAATCACGCCAAAACGGCTGAACGAATCTGGATCAAATTTGGCACAGAGCTAGATTATAGTCTGGAATAGCACATAGGCTTTTTTATCCCGGTAAAATGTATGGTTCCCGTGGGATAGATTTGTTTTATTTTTCATACTTTTTAATCGCGGGTAACACCGCGGGGCGCAGCTAGTATAAATATATATTCGTACCTACAGTGGCTAGGCTATCCGATCTTCCGTATGTCGAGTACCTACGTCGCGTGCACCCAGCTGGTGATTGTCTGTCCTTCGAACACGACGATATAAATAACCTCCTGTCGGCCCTACGTATTGTGAACTTGTTTTTATTCTTTTACAGGATCCACCATCGACTGATAAAACTATTGAATAGGCAATATACATGTGTCCTCAGAAATAGCAGTAGGTAATTAAAAAAAAAAACACTAAATAAATACTACTTTAAATTTGCAAATTTGTTGAAGTTGAAGTCTTACACCTCCTTAATAAAGTTATTGGGATATGACAGGTAGCAGTAAAACCTTATGACTATATGAAGTTTAATTTCTGCACCCTTTCAATGCGCAGGAGTGCTTACCAAAATGAGTTAGTGGTTGCACAACGATTTAAAGACGAGTCCTGCTCACACGCCGGCTAAAATATGATGTGACTTCTAAGTGGCTCATTAGTTTTGTTGTATTGTTATGCGTACTATTGTATGCTAATCAGGATCGTTTAAAAACATTTATTTTTATGAATGATCGTAAAGAATACGCTACGGTAAAGTGATTGCAACTTGATACGTCACAAATCAAGTAATAAAAAACATTTTTAGTTAGAAATCTAAAGCCATATAGAGTTTGTTCACAACAAATAAAGTAATAAATCTGTTATAAGATATTAATAATGTTATAAAGGCCTCATTAGCGACGATAATGAGCATCGATTGAAATGCCTCGCTTTGTTACGGCGGTCGTTCGGAGCGTGCTCGGTCTAAATGCTCCTATTATAAAATTATTTACATCTAAATTGTGCCCCATAGTACGAGCCGACGAACTTTCACCAACCAACAAAGGCTGTTATCTAATGCTCAGTGTTACGTCACGATTAACCTCTTCATGTGTCAGATAGTCATTTCTCTTGTTATTAATTGTTAAAAGGTGTGTAGGCTTTTTTTGTTTGAAGATAGGGTTATTGTGGTGTTTTCTATGAATAAGTATGTTATAGACGCATTACGCTGGCATGTTTTTAAAAAGGATTCTTAGTAACTACATTTAAGTAATATTTTGCTATCCTATTTCTAAATAATACGTCCTTTCAAAGAAAACTTAGTAGGTATTACTAGTGTCTCGAGCTTAAATTATTTTCAAATACAGTTTCAAATAGACGGAAATCGCAATACTGGCTTTAGATATAAGCCCTTAAAAATAAATAACGATAAAAAAAATAAAAGTTGAAAATGATATATTATTTATTATTAGTGGCACAGTGGGAATAAGGTGGTCTACCTTCATCTATGAGCAATAGGACGAAGAATAAGTAATGTAGGGTAAGGTAACCTCATGATATTAAAGATTATTTTGTTCATAGCTTGGGATTCTAATATTAGTTTATTATTTCGTTCCTTCACAATAAATAAATCATACAATGAAAATAGGCATTATAACATTGATTAATAATAAGCACATTAAAAACAGGCTTCACATGGTAAAGGTCAGGCGTGAGTGAGATTACCCAACGCTGCGCAGGCGCATCAAGCCGTGTTAACGAAATCGAAAGCGCCACCCACATTCATAGTCTCGGTAGGTCAATTTTTTTGGGCTTTCACTGTGTTACTTAATGTGTTACGACCTTTGCCATAACACTGAGTAATGTTTATGCAATATAAGTACATATGATTACTGCACAATGGGCTGTACGAGTATTTCCACGCAATTAAACTTAACGAGGTACGTAATGTTGTCATGTTGTTGTTCTACAATGATTTGGCAGGGAAGATAAGTTACCACGAATTGCTTAATTTATTACCGAAGCGGTTAAACGGACACCGTAATTCTTAATAATCGTAACTGATGAAGCATGAAAATGATTATTTCGCTTAAATTTCGAAGTTCCGCTGCTAAATATAAAGCCTACTGCTGTTAATTTTGGTATGTATGACCTCGATTCGCTGAAGAAAACAGAAATAGTCGAATTGTTACATAACATGTTGTGACGATGTCCTCGTTAAGATTGATAATTATGTCAGCTGGGTGCTTACGCGCAGGGCTGCGGCTTCGGTGTCAGCCCCTAGGTGGCATGGCGTGGCGCAACAACCACGGTTGAATACGCATGCGCGCCCTAGTTTCCTTACCTGACACAAATACGACACGTGAGAAATCATCTGTGAGATAAATAATGAGCAATCTTATTTTTAAGGTTCCTCTGAAAAAATATAAAGTACTTTATAGCAGTTTACAAGCGCTTTGCTAGTTTCAGACATTTTACCTAAAAATGTTCCGCTTACCAAGCAAAATATAAATAAAATTATGTGTGTATATTATAATATAGTACCGAGCCAGAATTCTAACTAGCAGCTTAAATACCAACGAACAAAAATAAATGTCTATATAACTAGTATAAATCTAATTATATTTAATCCTTAAATTAAATGAGCTAAGTAGGTACTTACAAAAAATAGCATCGTTAATAATATCTGAAAACTGTTGACCAGAATGTTCATATAATAATGTGTCTCATATTATAGTAATAGTGTAGTTAAATATTGTACAGTGTATTTATTCGATCGTGCAAGGAATGTCGGGCATGCGCAGGCGACTGTGGTTCACCTCGGTGTCCGCAACGATCATAATAAGAAAAGTTGTCTGCACTATAGCGATTATGCAGATGAGTATTGCTTGATATTAATTGGAACCAGTATTTTTTATTCAAGGTCGTCATATCTATACATCTATACAAATAAATAAAATTGGAGTGTCTGTTTGTAATATTAAAATAACCGCTTTTTACTGAGTGAATTTGGATGTATACACGGTACAAATATCAAAACAATTTTTTTTATAATTTTATCTGTCTGTCTGTCTGTTTGTTTCGGCTAATCTCTAAAATGGCTGGACCGATTTTGACGGGATTTTCACTGGAAGATAGCTGATGTAACAAGTAGTAACTTAGGCTACTTTTATTTTAGAAACACTTTTCTTTAAATACCACACGGACGAAGTCGCGGGTATCAGCTAGTTCTCATATAAAATCAGCAGTTGTGCTAAGTTAGAAAGGTCTCCTAAATGTTGACAAATAATAATATTCTTGTGATAAAATCTATACGAAATAGCGCAATTACTAATATCGATCTTTATCGATAATGAATTTGATTGCAAATCGATTAGGAGACGAGAATGCGATTACATTTGGCAAGCTAATAGAGCATTGTGACCTAAAGTCAATGCGTACTTGTCGATTAAATAAAGTAATTAGCGCTTGTTCCATCGTAACCCGTGTTTAAATGTTTTGTAATGATACGACAGACTCGTCGATTGAATAACGAGTGGTGTCAAACGAAATAAATGATGAATGATTCTAATTACTACTGAAAGTGCATGTAGAGATGGTTATTTACTATACTTCTTCACCGATATTGTATGACTTAAAATGTTTGTATGAAATGTACCTAATTAGCTAAGTTGGCAGTCACCCTGCCTTCTAGGCAGGGGCTCAGGTTCGAATTCTGGTGGGGACAAACTTTGTGTGATGAGCAATAATGTTGATACCCAAGTCATTAATGTTTAGTATGTACGCACGCTTAGTGTGGGACCGTATAGTTAGTGTATTCGTCTGGCGATATTTACTTAAATAATAATTGGCTCACTCCAGCGAGTATAATTTATATTATTACAAAACTACGCAAATAAGGTGTTTTCTTCGTGTAAATGTCAACCGGTACACGCGTTGTGACATATTGTGACATAATGTGACATAACGCCTCAGAACTTCGTAGCCAAACGGAGCCAAGTAGTTGCCTACTTGAATTACGTATTACCGCAGCTAGATGATCCACGATCGAATGCAGTTTGACCTTTTCGTACTCTCATAATGCAACACTAATATGGCCATGAGCTTTTATATCGTATTTCTCAAGCAGTAATCATTAAAATAATGCAACTAGCAATATAATCACATTTAGCTTAATAACAATAATGTCAAAATAAATATAGACAAAGCATACGCAATATTTAAGTAACAGACGCTTTGTAACATTACTCGTGTTTGCTAATGAAGCAACCGCGATTTACCAAAACGGTCGGTTACCACAGAAGTGTGTCCACGGAAACAAAGCTCCGGACACGTGCTCTGCAAATAAACAAAACTAAAGCGATTTTGGCGACAGCAACTATCGTGCATTTATTGCTTAACTTTGCTGTGCCTCATTTCTCGGAGAAAGAAGGGCCTTGCCTGAGTCGGGAGCGTTTCGTAACAGTTTGCACGCCATAATCGCTACTCAAGAAACACCCTTGCGGTTTATTTTGCAATATCAATTAAAATTCAAGAGGATTCGTGTTGATGCGCTTATTGCGATATTGGCATTATGTCAAACGACTTATATTTAGAAATAGTGTTCAAGGCATTGTGTAGAGCAATAAAATATTCTTATCGCGTTACAACAAGGACTATTGGCTTGAAGCGCCCGAAGCTTTCAAGTTTCATGTGGAGCATTAATGAAGTCATCTACGTCTAGATATTTGGGTTTCACACGCACATAACAATGTAATAATCTGATGAAACATTTTCTGTTATTTTTAACAATTTCTTTAATTTCCAGCGGTCGGCCAAGAAAACTTCAAGTGTCCCGATGACTTCGGCTTCTACCCCCACCACATCTCTTGCGACAAATACTGGAAGTGCGATAACGGTGCTTCTGAGCTCAAGACTTGTGGGAACGGTCTCGCGTTCGACGCCTCCGACAGCAAGTACCTCACGGAAAACTGTGACTACCTCCACAACGTTGAGTGCGGCGAGAGGACACAGCTTGGTAAGAACTAACACGTTAATATTTTCTGTAATATGATCTGTGACTTGTAAGGTTTCCAGTTGATTAATAGAAGACCACCTTTTTTTCTAGACCTATTAGCTAGTATCGTCGTTGATCAAGTTATTGGTAAACCCAAAAAAGAAACATAAAGCCATAGGCCACTACAGAATAAAACGTGATACATACATTTACTTAATGTAACGATTACGACATTGAACGAACTCGTTTGATGGAAATGAAAGTAAAAGTTTATCATAATAATTTAAGACTAGTTTTTCGGGCTTACGATGATATCCGTCGACGTGGAATTTTTATTATAAGTAACGATTCCTTATTCAAATTGATGCTCAAAAAAGATCTGAATACCTAGTAACAGTAAACGGTCAAGGTTAACGTACTTTACATAATCATAAATGTATAATGTATATATAAGGATAATAATATTCCGAATACCAACCGCAACCAGGATGTCTCAGAAGGTCACTGGGCTAATATTACACACGATAGTGTCGTCTCATATTTGACGCTTACTTTACATATACTAGAACACCATTCCATTAGCCTTGAACTAGAACCACTCTATAAATTTAGAACTGGGTACCTAACATAATAGGTAGGTAGGTAGGTACACTTTTTTGGTTGACGGTTTCAGATGGATTTTTTATTCAGATGAAGATTGGGAGCTTTTTTATTTTTATCAGTGATTGATAGGCCAATTATCCTTCGAATGAAGTTTCCGAGAAACGTGACCGATGGAGCGTTGCAGTTTTATTTTGGACACGAGCTCAGTTTAATTAAGTGTTTTGTAACTTGTTTTGGAATCGTTTTTAAGTGTTGTAACATATGTCTGAGCGTTATTTTTTGGTGTACAGAGCCCCCGATCGCGACACCCCACTGCGAGAGGTTGTACGGCATCTTCGCTGACGAGGCCAAGTGCGACGTGTTCTGGAACTGCTGGAACGGCGAGGCCTCCCGCTACCAGTGCAGCCCCGGACTCGCGTACGACAGGGAATCCCGTGTGTGCATGTGGGCCGACCAGGTCCCAGAGTGCAGGAACGAGGGTACGTACGAAAATATTTGTAAAACTTGAGTTATGTGCGCAATTCTCTTACCTTGAGGTTCGACTTTCAAGCTCGCGGTAATGGCTCGAATCATTATCATGCAGCAATTTGAGTGGTTTAACTGGACCGTTGGAATTTATCGCTGAAGTGGATTACTTGGACTTCTGATCTATTCGTTTAAGAACTGAGATAATAATACGCTTATAGATCGTTACCATGCCACTTTTGTGATTCCATTTAGTTTGTCAGTACTATGGAGATAATATACTTGCCTAATACAATTAAATTTGTCTCTGCAACCCTCGCTCACGTAACCTGTTTGGGTGTTTCTCAGAAGTAGCCAACGGCTTCGGCTGCCCCGCGCCCGGTGAGGTGTCCAACGCCGGCTCCTTCAGCCGCCACGCTCACCCCGAGGACTGCCGCAAGTACTACATCTGTCTGGAGGGTGTTGCCCGCGAGTACGGCTGCCCCATCGGCACAGTGTTCAAGATCGGAGATTCCGACGGTACCGGCAACTGCGAGGAACCCGAAGATGTTCCCGGATGGTGAGTTCTAAGAGTCTTTATGCCTCGTGTATATATCTTCACACATTTGCAGGGCATTCGCATTTGAACTTCGAACGTGATTCATACAAGGAAAATAATGGGTCATGTCTTGTGAGCTCTGAATGCGGGTGTCCTGTAGTCGTTCAAGTAATGCAACTATGACGAAGCAACTTGAACGCACGAGATAGGTCTTCCACTCACTGGTTGGATATCAATGGTTCTGTGGTATTCGTCAGCGTCTTGTGGTACAATTAACAACCCCGTACCTAGCTTGTCGTAATTTGACACCAAGAATTTGTGTACAAATCGAATACCTTTACTGAATTGCTTATAATTTTATTGTATAGTTCTTTCTTTCTATATAATAAATAGTTGCATTAACGTATTTATCAAAATATAGTTAGATTCGTCTAACTTGGTGACATTTTACGATACCCTAAGACCCTGTTAACCACTCCCACACAACCAATGTCGGCCCTGTGACTAACATCTCTTCTTGCACATCAAACATAATATACCGACACGAAGTTGCACTCAAATAAGATTATACAATCAACAAGTTGTACAGATCACGTCATGAAGGTATCGACATAGGTGTTTGCTATTCATTGCGCGCCCACCTGAATAGTTCGTCGCCGCTATGCGGTTCGGAGCCTTGCACGCTTGCGACATTTAGGACAAGCTTTGAAATTAACATGACATAAGGCACAATGGAGTGCACGCGCGGTGACACGAGACGACGACAGTGGTCAATGATGACGACCGCATAACGGACTCAATATGATAATGACCGGGTCCAAACAGTATCTGTATCTGTCCATACAAAGGTCCAAATTCTCAATGCCTTTCGATACGAGGAAATATTTTTAAAGAACGCAAGTGACTGGCGCGCACTTAGAATTACAAAATAGTCGTTTTATATTCCTACAACACTAAGCGCTCGGACCTACTTATCGAATATAACGGTATCTAGTTCAGACTTGTATATTTCAAAAAGTTATTTATCTAACCGTTCGGATTGGGTAAAAAATAATATGCCTACTTCTATACTCATATTGAAACAATGAGATAACTTTCAAAATGTTTACATCCGGTTTATGGTCTGTCTGCATCGAACAATCGCGGATAGATCGATCGATACTGAGATGCGCCTGCGCCGGTCACGATGCAACAGATTAAACAAAGGTCAAACAGGCCGATTGTTTTGTTCAAATAGGATTTGTGAGTGCTCCGAACCCCAATTAGCTGGCAAGAACAACAAAAGTTAAATTACGATATTGAGAAACGAGCGGAGATTATTCCTGGTTCCGTTTCAAGGCAGTCAACTTTGTGAACAAGATAGCATTACACAATTCTCACAGCCAGTCGTTTAGTAAAAGCTGCTAGAAATTGAGATAGCCATTTATGTGTAAGTGAACGCAGCTACACAAGCACATTCGTAGGTTCCTAGAGTTAATGTTAGCTAGTAGACGAGCCAGGCAGTAAGGTTCGCGTACATTTTCAGCGAGGACTACTACGGTGATCTGGATTTGAAGGCGATCCGCAAGAGCGAGCTGTTGGCCGGCCTCAACCAGGACGGCACGAGCAACCAATTCAAGCCTAAGCAGCTCAAACCTCGCCCCCAAAAGGAGAACTAAATAAATTCCCCACCCCCTAACCTTTAAATACTCACTTAACTATAGACCCAAACGTCATCGGCCACCAAGACCAACCGCAGTAACATACAATACAATCATTTTATTGGCTGAATACTAATGCATAATTTATATTAAAAAAAAAGTTGCTCTTGGTGTACGGAGCCGTGTTCCAGGTTCAAAAATATCTCGAATGTTTAGCCAGTGGCCTACGTTTGATTTGTATACATTTCTAGTTGCCAAATACTTCTCGTAGTAGCTACCTTCGAACAGTTTCATGAGGCACGGTAGGAAATTAGTAGCGACCATACAGCGATAGATGTATTTATGTTTATATTTTGTCTTAATATTTATAGTGCCTTTCTACTTGCTTATAGAGATCGGTTACACCCAGTAAACAATAATATCACAACTCCGGCTCGAGAGAGTAGTTTTGCATTTAACCAACGTAGTTCTGTATAAAAGAGATTAGGACATCAATGCAGTATCGTATCCGTCACACCATGACCTTGTAAATATATGTTTTGTACTGAATTATTTCGCTGCGACTGAGTGTTGTTGTTTGATAGAAACTGTAATACTTAAGTTTTATATTTAGTGATAAAATAAACAAAAATTTTATAAAAATTAACATATGTTGTATTAATTTAGTTTGTAAGTAGTGTTGCACTAGCACCGTTTCCCTAACATCTCTCTACTTTCACATCCACACTTTTTTCTATTTTTATTGCATTCACTCTCTAACAACATTTACAAATATTCTATTGGTTCTTTTAGTACTTACATCTGTCTAATTATTTACCGAATGTAACAGCCAACCGTCACCCTCCTTGGGCACGCAGGTACGTACTCAACCATTCTTATTTCCATTAATGTTATAATTATTATAACCTTCCATCTGTCATAATATATCTGGTACCGTATCATGGTCAATATGAATATAAATATAAGCCTGTAAGTTAGAACCAAATTGCACAGCATAAAGAAATTAAGAATTTCGATTTCAAAACTCGATAAATATTAAAAAACAAGCATCGTCATCTCTCATATCTCTCATTTACACGGCAAAGTACCGCACGTTTTTAGTAGAAAAATCTCAATATAATGATACCCAAAATTTTATAGTAACTATATTACCTACTGTTATATTTTGGAAAGGCATGCGGTGCTTTCAGTTTTTCAAATAGCGGTTTCCAGACCGTCATGCAGCCATGCGATGACAGCGCTCGTCCAATATAAGCACTCCAATAACCTCGAGCGAGCCCTGACATTGTCAATTTACCTCGCTGTCATCCCGCACGAGGCTCTAGCCCAAGTTGGTCTTGCGGGGCTGCGCGGCGGTCTGGACTCAGCCAATTAGGGATTACCTACCCATCTCAATTTTCTAAACAAAGTCTTTTATATCACTCACTCACTCACTCCCACATTTTAATCATATCTTAAAGAATGATATATTAATAGCTATCTATGTATCTCAACTTATGGATTTCCGTCATTTGGTGAGTTCTACAAAAGTTAATTAAAATCTTTACAACAGAAACAATCTATAGGCAATAATTGAACGTGATACGAAATTCTGTGTTATCAAATTACAGCGAAGATTACTACGGTGACGTGGACCTGAAAGCGCTGAAGAAGTTGGGATTCTGAATGACGCGGAGCGGCTCCAAGGACAGACTGAAGTTGAACCCCTTCGACTTGATATAGGACAGCCACGGCCTCTTCAGAGTGTTTGCTAGTGTGCTTGATTTATAAGTAGCTATAAGGTGTCTTGTTCAAAAAAATGCCTAATGAAAAGTTATGTTTATACAAGTTAAAACAACTACTACGAGTATGTGTCTTTCTTAGGCATTTTCTCGAAATATATTGTAGTCAATTTACATGTGTGTATGATGATGTCTGTCTGAAGAGGCGCTCGGGATGTATTACTAAGCCATGGATTCTTACAAATTAAGTGAATATCTAACCCACATTCTTTGGTCAGTTTTATTCTAAAACGATTGTTGCCAAATTTAATCAAAATCCTTTCAGAGATTACCTTGACATGGCACCAGCACGGGCTGTGTCGGTGCTGTGTCGAAATAAATGTTGTTCTTAGTCATAAAATTATCAGTAAGTTAAGTTAACGAACATTCTTGTTAATATTAATTTGTAAATAAATAATATTTTATACAAACACTGTTTTTTTTATTGATCAATGATTATGACAATGAAACGATAATAAGATTTACTTACTTTATTGTGAAAATCAGTGGAATAAATTAAAAATACAGTTTCTGAATCAGGTTGTTATTTAAGATCTAAATATTAAAGACCAAACTTAGATCAACCAAGATAGGTAGGTACTTGATCAAACATTCAATAAGCATATTCATCTCGATGGCCTTAGGGGTTTTGTGCACTCATTCGTTTTCAGTTCGCATCCGCACTTTCAACAGTAGACATCTTTGAGATACGCTTTTATGTAATGCCCGCCAAAAATTCTCGGAACGGCCAAAACATCTTACGACAGAGTTACCTACTATTTCAACTATCCAAATTAATAATAGCGTCTTAAAAATGCGTTGTGATACAATTGTAAATAGATTATTACGAGGAAAGGAATTGAGTAGCTCATAGTAAAATCTGTCACTAACGGGTGGAAACACTTATTGCTCATAGCCTCGGGGGGACTACCCTATGCCAGCCAGTTATTATCTTAATTTATTCTTACAATAAATCTTATAAACACTCTTCTACACAGTATATAGCATTGATTGGAAAGACAAATCAGATGTTCCTTATTTGAATTGAGCATCAATATTGGCAGTGTTGCCGCTCTGCAACTGACGAATCGCATCTAGACGTGACACCGCTACATGCGTGGACGACCAACCTGTGAAGGAAGTTACGTAAGCGTAAAGTAAGTATATTGTGTAACACTAAGCAGCGTAACATCGGGGTCAAATTAACTTGAAGTCGTAAGTCTGAGAGAAATCTATAATTATTATCAAATTCTATTATTATGTAGGTGTTAAATAAATGTCTGTTAGCATTATATTAACATTGCGTATCTGTTATGAAATAACATATTATTTATAGTTGTTGTATACATGCAAAGTATTGCTTGCATGCAACTTAAAAACAATCTTGTCTATTATTGCCTGGAGAGCCGATGGATATTTATGCAATTTACATGTGATAGGATGACGATATAATTTAACTTAATTTATCAGATTAACTTAACGACTGCGTAAAAATAACGATTAACGATTTTAAACCGTTATTTTGTTATACTTCAGGGATTTTCAAGATTTTTTATCATTGAAATAATATTAGTCAAATTCCCACAAAAACATGTAGGCTAACTTTATATACAACATATTTACAAATTGTATAACAAAGGAGTTCAATTATAAAATAAAATACTTATAATATTTGTCAATATTAGTGTTACTTACTTTGAGTATTCACAATAGAGTTTCCAGTCAACAAAGTATTGATGAAGCCAGGTTTCAGGGTAGGAATTTCGATGGGGAGTGCAGGTGTGGACACGGGAAGTGCGGGTGTGGATACGGGGATTGCGGGAGTAGTCACGGGAAGTGCGGGAGTGGACACTGGGATTGCGGGAGTAGTCACGGGAAGTTCGGGAATGGAGATGGGGAGTTCGGGAGTTGAGATGGGGAGTGCGGGAGTGGAGATGGGGAGTGCGGGAGTGGAGATGGGGAGTGAAGGAGTGGTGGTCTGCTCTTCAGCCTGATCTGATAGTATTGGGCTTATGATGGGTGATGAACCGCAGTCCACACGCGTAGGATAGTCACAGACGCCTATAAGCTGGAAACGGGAGAATATATTTTTAGACAAGGTATTATTGGAAGTAGATATTATAAAAGTATTTGCATACATCAATTAACTAGCAATACGTATTCATTATATAAAGAATCACACAAATATAACTTCGGATTTGCTCATGAAATAAAAGTGAATAGTTGGTGTTTTTATATGCTTTGGTCTGAATTACAAAAAAAATTGAAAGTTTAAAAATCTGTACCCAAAAACTGCTGAACTTAGTTCTAGAGCTACGGCTACGGCATTCAACAATGAGTAAAGTCCCGATAGAACATAATTTTATAAACCATTATTAATTAGACATTCAATTTCAAAAGCAGTGCTTGATAGGTAAGTGCAATGGACCACAGTAAAGGATTCAATAAATTCAAAAAAAGTCTTAAAAATAGAAATGTTGAAACAAGTAAGGTCGTAAAACCAAGTGCTAATGGAATAGGCGCTCAATAAAACTTATCATAAAACCATGTACAGAACCAGCTGCCATAAGTACCTTCATTGCAAAAAGGTTATTAAACGTGTCCATTGACCCCTACGGATCATTGATCGGAATAAACATAAACCAAGGGTTTACAAACCCTTAAGTATATACGTCATAACAGGTAAATGGGCTTATTGGTCATTGCCATTTACTTGATGCTTTCTATGTGGTACACAGTGGACAATAAATTTACCTACCTAGGTAATATTTTTAATCAAGATCAATTCAATGGAAGGTTCTCTGTGTGGTCTTATTGAGATAAGACCTTTATGATGAGGGCACTTTTAAAGTTATTTTAGGAATATCTGTGACTAAATTGTGTGAGACAGCATCAGATACCGTGGCTGAAATTTGTTTACAGTCTTTGTCTTAGTAACATAGACTCGCTGGCTCTGGCTGCCAGCATCTAAGAACGAGCTGGTAAACTTAATGTTGTCTCTTTTTGATTTGACGACAGCTTACGGTTTTATATTGGCATAATTATTATTCAGGCGAGAGAATGAAAAAGAGTTTTAAAAAAGGTTGCGTATGAAAAAAGTGAATGTTTTTGGTATATTTAAAAATGTGTACGCGGAAGGGCCCGTACCTGGTTGTAGGCGAGGTCGGCGGGGCACTTGAACCGGACGGGCTGACGGCTGACGCACACGAAGAACTCGTTGCAGTTCTTCTGGTTCCTGAACGACTCGAAGTCTTTGTTGCATTGAGGCTCCGAAGTCGGCTGTGGACCTGAGAATTCAAGGAGAGGAAATATATTAAACATAGTATAACAATATGCTACGATAGGTATTCTCTTCCGTGGCAGCTAGGTTTTGTGATTGGGCCAAGACTTCGTCGTCGGCCATCTTTGACCAATGAGCGGTGTCAATGAATGGCAACACTGATCGGGACTTAGTCTTGTGCCATGGTCTGAAGAGAATATCTGGCTTAGCATATTTTTATACCATGGTACTAATACTATATTTATGAGTATGTTTATGGTCTACGATCCACGAGTACATTATATTTAAATAAAAAAACAGAATGATTAATAAAAAAAGTCTTAATTTTGTTCAATTAATTTTTGTATGTACTAGTAAGTTTTTAAAGTTACTTTTTAATAATAAGATAATATATCTTACGAAGGTGTTAAAAGTCTCCAAGCTAAAATAAACCTCTCATGAATTTAAATATTTTCCTCCATAATTTATCGTTGAGGCTCAACTTTAGCACTTTTATCATTAATACACAAACATGTTATATACCCTTCTGCATATATTAATGGTGGTTCAGACCCAAAGGTCAGATACTTACTAGTGTAGTTGTGTAACTATAAGCCGCCGTGAATGTTATATAAGCCGCTTGACATTTCACCCCATGTGGTGACATTACAAAGATAACATTTGCACAATTATGTTAAGCGTTCGTAGAATCTATTAAATACTAGCTGGTGCCCGCGACTTGATACGCATCCTTACATTGGTATAACTTTTTTATTTATAAACTATTATTGAAATCTACCAAATTTCAATAAACGCTCACACACATACCTACACATACGTATATTCCAAATTTGATTTTACCTCACCATCTCATATTTAAATCAATTTACTCATGGAGATAAGGTATTACTGTTTACACTTATATTTTTACTTATTATCACACTTGTCAAAAAATACGTTATTTATTAATATTATTTTATTTATGTTAGTTGCTCTATGCCTATTTACAAATAGGAGGTACTGTCATAAAGCAAGTATAATACTTATCGATACAATTGTTTTTTAAAGACGGTAGGTACTTACTAATTTTCCTACTCTCACAGTTGACATTATCAGAATAATCGCAGTATCCTTGACGGGAGAACAGCAGACCAGCCGGGCACTCCTGCTCCACGGCCCATCCATCCCAACAGTTCAGATAGTTATTGCAGAGCTGAGGTGAAGGTATCTGGGTTCTCTTGCCCAGGCAAAGAGGGCTTGGGATCACCACGGGCTCCTTCTTTGGTGCCACCATGAATATATTCTTGTAGTTTTGGTCGTTCTTTATGTGTTGGACCACTTGATCGGAAACTGGGATCGTGATCGCCGCCAGAGAGTTGCCTAGTTCCTGAAATATTTATTTGATTATTTCATTGCCATGCTGACGCAAAAAACTTGAGAGGTGTCAAGGGACACCCGGATGGAACGAAGTTCCTTTATTATTTTTTATTATTTATTTTGTACAAAAAACCTGTATACACTCAACAAAAATAATCGTCGCTACACCACACTGTTCAATGCGAAATAGAAAGACGAAACGAAAATATCTGGCTTGCTTTCTATAAAAGAGAGAGAGAGACAGACAGATAAACATGCGCACGCCGCACGGCTTACAAATAATCATGTTTATAACCGGCCTTTACATAGGAAATGGAGTTGGGTTGAGAAAAAAGGGTCGTACGAGAATTGTTTCATTATCATCCATGAGTCCATTTTATTCGTCGAATTTGAACCCACTGACTTGAAGTGCACAAAAAGTACCTAATCCGATACAATACCATAAGGTTTGTAAAAACCGCTACTTTTACTAACTTTATGGTGTTGTATTTTTTTAAGCAAACTTAATACATCGAGACATCCAATGCAGAATGCTAATATCGCAAAACACTAAATTACATCGTAAAGATGTCCAAATTTTTCGTAAAAAAATAAAAACCATTGACATTTTGAATTTCGCGCCCTGACCCTGAGCTTCCACCTTAATATTAAAGTAGCATTATTACTTACTTTTAAAAAACCTAAGAAAGGATTAATAAAGCTTCCATAGTAAGGTAGATGGCCAGCGTTTATCCTGAGGTCTTGAAGGTACGGGTTCATGTGAGTCTTCACTAAGTTACCATCCTCGTCATAAACTGAAAAATACTTACAAATTAATTATCATGTTCAATGGAAGGAGACATCCCGCCGTGTCCCGTGGACCTCAACTATAAAGACTTCAGCTGTCCTGGTTTTATTTCTTGCGATAAAAAAAAGATTCTTACAAGGAACCGAGTCAATCCGCAAAAAAAAAATTGGTACATGTTATTAATTTTTATTGACAACTCACGCTTGACTAAAAGACTGACTATGCCAAAATTGATTTTACAAAAAAAAGACTCGAAGGCTAGACTACGACAGTGTCCCTGTAAGTCCTACGGAGTCCTATTTCCCTATACTGTCCTAGCTGAAAAAAAACTTAATAAAATGTAAAACCTTATATGTAACAGTACCCCTCTTCAAATCACAAATAAAAAAGAATAACGACCCTGGAAGATACAATATGATCTTCTTTTTCCTTCTTAAATGATGCGCTTGTCAACGAACACAATTTCATTTTATTTATATAGAGAGTATATCCGTCGAGTGGTACAGTTTTGATCTATAGTAAAAATAATTTTAGCTAACCCGCACCGAGCTAGTATTGTATAGGCTGAATCCCGATCAGTAAAATATATCAATTCATCTAATAAATTATCGGTATCACTAGAATACGAATTATCTTTATTAACACAATATTTACAACGCAAATATAAATTAAAAAGAGAATAGAAAAGCGTACCTACATAATATTTACAAAAAGTGTAAAAAATGGCCCATGCGGTAACGCCGATAGCGTACTCAAGATGCTGGCCGCATTTCCTCGTTGAATAGCCAAATTACTATTAAAAAAAAACTTGTCAATAACGAATAGGGACAGCAACAGCAACAGCAACAACAACAGCAACAACACAAGCCCTAGTTTAATATAAAAGTAGTTTCTCATTCCGGATCAGTTTTTAATTTATTTATAGTTTATAGCCCGCAGTAGTCCAATAAAATCGAGCTTCAGGGTTATTGAAATATATATAAAAAAATAAACTTATATTCTTGGGTTTTACTGTCCAAACCAGTTCTAGGTAACGCTTTTACGATCCAATTATTGTATACCTGCTCGTTTATCTGCGATTAACTCAAAAACAGCTGTACACAGTAAATCCAGTTTTAAGCCGCAGTTACAAGATTAAATTGCACGTTGTTTATAAATGTGCTATTGTTTGATGAAGAAATATATGCTATATATATATAGCATATATTTCTTCATCAATCTGTATATATATGTATATATATAAATATATACTACTGCGTATATGGTTTAGAAGTGTAAGCAATTTTGCACAATTGTAGAGTTGAGGTTTTGGCTATCCCGGAGAACCCTCTCAATGCCCAAAATAGCCGATTAAGCCTCCGTGTCCCCCTATTTTTTTTATCAAATAATGACAGGCTATTTATATGCACGCTCATTTCATGATCATGGTTAATTCAATAAGTCATTTTTTAACATTAACACAGCGATGAATCATTTAACAGTAGCGCCGAATTAATTTTATCAAGACCAAATACTTAATTAATAAAAAATATTAATTAATCGCACCTCTGGGTTTTCTGGATTTCATGTACGAATCTCATTTTCAACCATGATTATCACTTGTTAAACGGTGAAGGATAACATCACGAGGAAACCTGCATGTCTGAGAGAACCCCTCGAAAGACGTGTGAAGACCACCAACGCCCACTGGGCCAGCGTGACTATGGCCTAATCCCCCTCGCATTGAGGGGAGGCCCGTGCCCAACAGTGGGACTTTAAAAGGGCTGGTATTATTATTATATTATTATTATGAATTAATCAACTCACATAACAACCTCTTCTGTCTGCCATCGAGTTTCTCCAAACCTTCCCCGTACACACCAACTGCATTAAATAATACAACAGTAAGAGCGACAATCTTAATCATATTGCAATCCTTTCGCGGAGGGGCGTAGGACAATGTCAGGGCTAAGAGCAGAGCCTAGCCTTATATACCTCCTGAGAAAGAAAACAAGTACTTACATACAACATACGTGGGATCTAGTTTTAGCCTGGACACTGAGGAAAGCCTAAAAGGATAAGCTTGTTCCATAATATTGCCGTGTTTTATTTTCTCGTTTTAAAACCGCTATGTACGGCGTTTGAAATGACCAAGATTATTTTATTGTTTTAAATTATTATTTTTATATATTTTATTTAATGTGGGCAAATGTGCGAGCTTGCTGATCATAGACGGGAACACAGTCATGAGATACATTATTCATCAAAAAATATTTTTAAATATTATCGTATCCAGATTCCGACTTCACATAATGATGACAAATGCGATAAGGAATCGCAGGTTCAAAAGTTATGTACCCTTTCTGAATCACTCTGTATATTTACTGTGTGTCAAACCAGGCTACGTCAGCACTCTTTGTCAGTATATGCCTCGTCTGAGGCAATGGTTAGCCCTGCCTCACCCGTGCACTATTATGTGTTGTTTGCTGTCAGCCCGACAATATATGTCAACTTTTCGTGAACTATTGTTTGGGTCCAAATTAGAGCTTTCAAGAGTGGTATAATACCCGAACTAGCCTCGAGAGGCTGCACGATCTATCAGTACACGGCTATGTAAATGTTAATATTAAATAGCAAGGGAACATTAAATGTAAGGCCTGTCATATTGTCTAGCAAGGAGTTCTATGGTCTGTAATACGATTTATTTGCTATGTAACAGAAGATACTAGATACTGCGTCGAGACCCGGTTCCGTCATTAAATCATAGTCATCAGGCATCAGGATAGCGTCCGGCGCAGGCGCACATTAATCACGTCCGCTTGTTTGTCTTGATTATGAAGCCTTATTATGTATCCCATTAATCATTTCTTTGTTAACATTGTTAGGAAAGGAAGAGCGTAGGCAAATTTTCTTTTCAGAAAAAAATTTAAAATGGTCTATGAGGCAGGAAAATAGTTTTTTTAACATTTACATGTACCCCAAATTTATAAAAGCTTTAGAATAGCGACGTGAATCCTTTTTTTTCAGTAGAAAAATGTAACTATAATGCCATTGTAAATTTGCGAAAACTTTCAACTTAATGATTGAGTATGGCTGATATGCGAATAATCTCGCACTTGACGTACTGTGCATTTGTAATACCTTCTGTTGAAAATAGTAAAAGTTACCGAATGTTATCTACCATCATCCTTTATTCTCAAAATAGCCTTTGATTGTTCAGAATATTGTGAAAAATACATACATCGAAGATTAATGAAATACATTTTCCATTTTTGATGCCAGTACCAATTGCAAAATGCAAAATGTAGCTAAAAAAATGTAACTGTAATGTAAATGTAAATGTAGCTAGCCCTACCTTTCCTAGGTATAAAATACACCAGTGCCTAGGTAATAAATTTAATCAAGATAACTCCAATGATGTCATTATAGCGAAGCCAGCATGCGTAGGACTCGCCATGCTTTTATTTCATTTAGTTAACTTAATTGCGTTAACACGCGCCAACGCCTTGCGCCGGCCGCATAGCAGTGCTGGTTAGCGACGCCACCGATTCCAACTTAGTCACAATGCTTAAGCTGATAGTATAACTTAAACTGTACTACTGTACACTATTATCGTCACACCTCATATAAAAAATACCATGGTAACTTCCTTGTAAATATACAGTAGTACCGTATTGATTTCTTATATTTACACGAATACTACACATTGAAATAAAACTAATCTTACGGATTTTTTTGCGTTTATTCTTCGTTTTTTACGTTCCCGACGTTTCGGCTGCTTTACAGCAACCGTGGTCACGGGAGGTGTTTGACACTCTAGTGTCGTCGAAAAAATCCATAAGATTACTTTTATTTCAATGTGTACAATTTTATTTTTTATATAAGGTGTGACAATAATAGTGTAAAATATTTAAAAGGTCCATCAGTAAGCTATATACGTGGGTCACATTCCCGAAAAAATGTTCAAAATATTTGAAATGTATAAAAGTATTACGTGTGCGACTGCTCGGGACATCCTCTATTTCTGTCTCTACGATACCTTGCCTTGGGTTTTTCTGTTGCCACATTTTACCCTCGAGGATGTCCAAATCCACCAGCTTGCCATCTTTGCCTCGGTCTGCCTCACATCAGCGGATATTTTGATGCGTCCAGGCATATCCGCGATAATTATAACAAATCAATGTGATGTGCTCTAGAATTATCGAAGTGAAACGATTGTTTCACGGAGATGGATCACTTTCTAGCGCGGCCCACGGCTCCCAAGACATCGGCGTGATGCGCACGCGACTATTTTCAATAATTATGTTACATCTATACATATGAATAAAATTGGAGTGTCTGTTTGTAATATTAAAATAACCGCTTTTTACTAAGTGCATTTGGATGTATACACGTTACCTATACCGAAACAACATTTTTTACAATTTTTGTCTGTCTGTCCGTCTGTCCGTCTGTCTGTCTGTCTGTCTGTCTGTCTGTCTGTCTGTCTGTCTGTCTGTTTGTTCCGGCTAATCTCTGAAATGGCTGGACCGATTTTGACGGGACTTTCACTGGCAGATAGCTGATGTAACAAGGAGTAACTTAGGCTACTTTTATTTTAGAAAAAAAAATAGGATCTCACGAAAAAAAATTAAACCAATGTTGCAGTGCAGCGCCTGATTAAGTTTGATAGCAACAACCTGCAATGCGTCCCGCGGGCTCAGAATGGGCGAGCAGGCTGTTGTCAACGGTTGTCTTTGTTAAATACCACGCGGACGAAGTCGCGGGCAACAGCTAGTTTAATATAAGAATGAGTGGATATTGACTTTTCGGGTTACGGGTGCTGGCATGTACATTTTTAATGTACTTTTCTGTATGAATTAAAAAATAAATATTGGATTAGTGCTGGCATGTAAATTTCTAGTGTACTTGTCAGTACGAAAAAAAAAACGTTAGCGATCATCTAGGAGCCAAGCAGAACATGAACAATGACTCAACACATCTTAAAAACAAAATAATAAAAAAAAACAATAACAATTTATTTATAACACATTAATGACATGTGGCAATGAATCGGATAATTTTCATGAATTTTTTCCGTTTTGTTTTACATAAAGATGATAGCACACTGCAGACGTTATAATTTAATGACAAAAATGTCATACGCAGATTCCAGCACCTGCTTTTATATAAGAGGACGAAAACGTTTTTATTTGGATGAAAAAAAAAACAGCACTACATACTAAGTGCGTGGTGAAACGGTACTGGCTTGCTTTCTTAAAGAAAAAATCAAACACATGTATGTCATACATAAACATGATCATTATAACTTACTTGTTAACCGATGAATCAGTAAGTTATATGGATCACGTTGATGTATAAAATATTTGTATAAATGGTGTTTGATTTTTTTAACCAAAGCGATTCAGTAGCGGTTGGCCGTACGCTCTCAGTGCAGGATGTAATTTTTTAAATGTCTTGTTATATGATTTATTTCTTTGGGAATATTATCTTTATAATCTACTGTTGGTTCTGTTAAAATATTTTACACTATTATTGTTACACATTATATATTTAAAAAGTGTCTTCAAATTGATTTATTATTTTAATATAGGACATATACTCTTAAATTTGTATAAAGCTATTATAACGCACCTTTTCCTCTGAAAACATCGCTATAATGCCATTATTATCCATTATAACTGTCTATAAATTTGGGGGATTGACTATGGTATACATATAGTATATCGATGCACCGCGTATTGAGTATGAAATTTATCGATCACTTGAGTCAATTTGGCAAATTGGTATTTATATCTAGTTTATATTACACAAAATACAAGACGTATTTACTTATGTGCACAATTCTTTATGTAATAAAAATAGCAATATCGTACGGCCGGCTATTACAAAAGGCTTGAATAGTGACAATGAAGTGGATTTACTGGTCTGTGCTTTACTGATAAGCATCTTGATAACATCGCTTTTAAGATAAAATAAATTAGCACTATCACCTTTGAACGGCGTACGCTAATGATATAAATGCGATTCTCAGAGATAAGGTTTAATCTTTATTTTTACTTTGCCGTTGGCGGATACCCACTAACTGACATTGTCTTAGCATGGATAAGTTTAAGCAATAGGAGTCATCAGTCACTATATTAGTGATAAGGCTGCCCATTGTGACACTCTCTCGTGTAAGTTAAGTAATTTTGTATTCATTTTATGTGGTGGAACAATAAAGTGTTATCTATCTATATTGCATAAGCTATAATTTAAGCCCTAAAATTTCCTACGATCAAAAGTGACCTATTTGAATAATAAGCTATCATCATGCCATGTTCTTCATGTAAATGTGGATTTGGCTTGTGTCGGAAAATAATGCACCGGACATTTTTTTTTTAAATATTAAATATTCAGACGGAAAAGTTTGACATGGCAAAGTGTCAGTGTTATTATATGTATCGAAACTTAATATCAATATATTTCATGTAGGTTACTAGGGATATATCAGAGGCATATAATGTTTGCATTAGAATTGATATACTGCCCCAGTAAAAAGGATAGAAATCTGTTGGAATAACAAATTCTACCACTTCTTAACGCCTATATTGCGGCACTAGTCTATTATTTTTAAAAGTAAATAAAATGAGAAGAAACAGGATTTTATCAATTAAATCGCATGAGTATGCAATGATCGCACAACAGTCGTTAAATTTATTATATTTATACTACTCGTACATGAATAATAAAAACGCGTATTACACTTAAAAAAATGCTTTTATTTTTCCATTGTTTATGTCTAAAAATCTCGTGGGTATACAATGAATGACAACGTTAATATGAGTGCAACTGACAGGAGTCATACTTCCGGGAATTTCAATCGAAATGTCGAGTAAAAATAAAACGAGGTTTCGTTTTGAAAGGGAAATATTATCTTATCATAACATTGTAAAAGGTGAAGGTTCTTTGTACGACATCAGCATAAGAGGGGCACCGGTGCGTTCCGTTTGGAGATCCCGGAGCCCCTCCAACATGTGTCGAAGGCGGCCACCGGTGGTTTTAGTGGGTAAAAATTCCACATAACCCGGCCTACGCCCACACAGAGGCCGGGTATCTTTCGAAAATTTCCCCCCGTCAACAAAAAAAAATAAAGATCATCAATTTTAAGGAAGTCCGGCGGAATACGCTCGCGTAGATCAAACAACACTTCGTGCTGCTATAGATTTAGCTATCAATAAAAACCTTAATAACCCGATTTACCTAATACTAAGGAATTATCTACAAGACAACATTTTGATACTAATGTAAATGTTAGATGAATTTCAATATATATCAACTAATCAATAAGTTTATAAATCTGAAATTGATTTACCTTCTTGAATGATGAGACGATTAGGCAATTATAACTTGTTTTAAATATTATCTGAATGTTGATACATTTCCATAATAAATAAATATCGCAGCGACAACGCATTAGGTAACATTTTAATAAATATAACATTTACTGTAATTTATATTTCCGTCAAAGTTAATTTATTAATTTAAATATTTAGCGTTAATGAGGCTCACATTTGTTGATTAGATATTGAGCAATTAAAAGTTTATTACGCAAGTTACAATTAACCTTTAAATGGATTATTGATGACACAATGTTTTCATTACAAAAGCGAAATCATTTATTCATTGTTTCGTTACGTCTGCTCTCTATTTAATTAGCGTGAGTAATTAAACAGATGATTTCTTAAAATAATTAAAAACAGATGTTTAGTTTTCACAAATAATTTCGTTGGAACCTCTACTATAATTTATTCATTCGGGCGCATGTAGAGCCACACTCACAGTTACTTTATCTATATAATAACAATTAAATTATGTTCGTCGGTAAGCGCAAGACCTAAAACGGCTAATTTGGCTAATTTCTTTTGATTATAGTCCCAATCAGGTTTGTAGGAAAACACAACGTCTTCAGAAATTAGAGAATTCATAAAAAACTGCAAGTGCTTTTTTGACAGGACAACGTTTGCCGGGACAACTAGGAGTAAATAAATAAAGAAGTAAATAAATAAATAAAAAGTGAGGCAATGGGTAAGAAGACGCGCTGTTGACGATAGGTTCTCGTGCCATGGGCTGAGTAAAACATCATTATACGTATACGAAGTAGTACTACATTAGACGAAGTATACTACCCCTTATCGACGAGCATATGGGGCACAATCTACCCCAATATGATAGATTAGGTTCCAAATCCCCAACGCAGGCTAGCAAAAACAGGTGCATTAATTTTCGTTCGGGTAAAATCTTAATAACGTGCAGTGCTTCAATTTGGATGATTCACGCGAGTGTTACCCCCACTAGCGTCACTGTCCTGAAGACACGTCGATGCGTATAAAAAGCGCGCAAGGCTAATTATTAAGCGTCATATATTTCACAACGATACGAGTGTGAACCGGGTTTTACTGGGCCTTGATTAATATAGCATTATGTATATTGATTTCTCATATTTACGCGAATACTACACATTGAAATAAAACTATTTATAAGGATTCTATCGCGTTTATTTTTTGACTATGACACTAGGACGTCAACCACCTCAGTCCTCCCGTGACCATGGTTGCTGTAAAGCAGCCGAAACGTCGAGAACGTAAAAAAACAAAAAATAAACTCGATAGAATCCTTAAAAATAGTTTTATTTCAATAGGATTATGTACTTATAGTAATCTTCAGTTTTGTAGTATCCTCTTCTAACAACAGAGTGTATAATGTTTTGTCAGATATGATAGAGAAAGGAGAGCGGTGCTTAGATGATATTATGTAGTCATTGGAATTCACACTTTTACTATTTTAAAATAAATCATCTTTATTAGCTGGGAATAAATGTTATCTGTATAATATATTCAATATAAAATGTGTCTGTATTCTAGATATGAATTCATTGTCTAGGATGGTTTAGAGAGATATGCACATACTAATCCGAACTCTACTATAATCTTCAGTATATCGCATAAGTTATGAGTTCCTTTTAAATAAACTTCTCAGTTGTGACATAATAGTATACAACAAACTCACTTCACATAAAACTGATTGAGAATAAATGCCATCAATCATAATATTGTGTCTGGTACCTACCTAGAGTCTAATTAGAAATCGTAGAGAATCATCAAAATGGTCACAACTAGAGAAACGTTATTTCGAGTTATCCAGTTTAACGCCACCGAGACGAAACAGGGTTGTTTGAGTTGTAACTATGATGATGATCATGTGCAAAATGTTTTGTAACGGTTTTTCGGAATTCATTAATTTTCTTGCAGAACACGTAGAACAATAACAGGATCTGAAGAGCTTGCTGCGAGAAAAGGACGTAGATATCGCAATGCGTAGGAGTAAGGGGGACACGAGATTATCGTAACCTTTCGCTGAGCCGCAACACAGCTAAGAATGGATGACAAAAAGTGAATAAGTCAGTGCGGCATAGAGTGCGGTGCGGGCGTCACTTAGTTATTATAAGTAGTCACATAAAAGTGACATTTAAGTTAGATTAAGTGATAGGTTAGTGTTTAATAACACGAGATGGCGTTCCGGTCGAGCGCGCAAATAATTTTCCTTGGGTGTTTAGTTGGTAAGTATTAGTTTAAACAATATTATCAAACTATTTATGTTTTATCATTTAACATATATATATCATTACAATAATTAATACAGAAAAGTTTAGTCGAAGCATTCATTGTACGTACTCTTTTCCATGGTTTTGAGGATAGCAGGGCAATCGACAAATTATTATTACTTACCACCATATTAAGTTATAAGTCTCTCCTATATTTATAATATAAACATGAAAAACTTTCACACGGATACGGAACGTGCTATTTCGTTAACCTTTGAATTATTGCAATGCAGCACCTACTTGGTAAGTATTACAATATGTCGGCCACCAGTTAGCCTTGACGTCAGGAATTATTCCTGTCTAATATGAATGTTACGAAGGCTTAATTGTTTTTTGATTGGTAGTAAAACATGACAAGAATGTTTATCAAACAAGGTGTTCTTATGGTTTTTCCAAACCAAGCTCATCATATTGAAACCACGTTAACGTGAAACAGCGAATTCTAGACACAGTCTATCTAGTTCTATGGAGAGACGGGTGCTCGAGATTATATTTTATAAGGAAACAATTGATTATTCTACAAACTCATTGATGTTGGCACAGAGGTCCACAGTTTTATGAAAATAACATCAACAGAAATGTAAACAGCTCTACATTTTTACAATGGCTACAAAATACTCCTAGAAAGAAAAGACATCAACGCGTTCGCGTCTACAAAAAGAGAAAGTACTAATGAGGATTTCTAGATGAGCTTGCACGGTAATTAGTTATAATGTTAAACATTGAATAAGCTGATGACCGCATTATTGTTCTTGCATAATGTGTATACGAGAAATATAAAACCAATTCTGCATCTGACTAGTCGAATATTTCAATCGGATTCATATTCTAGAGTTCTTTAAAAGCAACCCACATGCACTTGCATCAGTACACTTGTCCTGGTTCTGACTTCATAAGACCCGGTATACAGATTCTGGTCAACCTCCTTTAGACTCTACACCGGGTCTAGCTCTAGATCTACCTGGACAATAGATAAAACTGTTTTGTAAACCGAACGGGTAGAGTATAGTTTGGGTGCAAACAAATCTAAGTAAACTAACGGAGAGTCGATATTTTTATTCAAACCACGAAAGCAACGCTGGATTCCTATTGAATTGGAACTCCAGAACAAAGAAAATGCAGGGGGACTTTGTCCCACTTCACAATACTAGAGGCACTATAGTGAAAAGAAATGCATATTATATGTACACATATCCCATATTGATAGAGAATGGGATTCCGATTGCAGTTCATCATGATTGTACTCTCCGTTTGGATTTGGATTGGAGTTTCCGAGTTTGGAGCCTTTATTGTCAGCACATTAGAGTATATTGTAGTATTGTGTAGCTTGATAACAAGGTTCAAAGAATCTCATCTATATAAACCCATTTCTTATCCGGACGGATAGTAGGTACTGAAATTATTTAAAAAAACCATGCGAATATAAGAGTAGGAACTGATGCAAAGACAGATATTCTATACGTCGAATCTCACCTATTAAACAATTAGAAATCACATGACCGTACTTAAATCTTTGCTCTACATACATAACAATACAAGCGCGAAGGTTATAAAGGAGTTATTTTGTTTTATTTATCTGATTTATTTAATAAGGCTTACCAACACAAACACATACATAACAATAATTTAAAACAAATAAATAGAGCCACACCAAGCTTGAGCGAAACTCAACGCGTGGTTAGGTAACGGTGAAATCTAAGCTAAACATTGCTACATAATATTTTTCAACAAGTCACTGTGAACATAGACGGTTTATGAAGTGATAATGAGAGATTTTTCTATAGGTGCAACGACTCACTTTGTAATGTTTACGTGATCACGTAAACAATTTGCTGTAATGACAAGATCTTGTCATTACAACATTCCTATATTGAAGTTTTAATTCTAAATAGTTGAGTTAAATATTTACTTCCAAAAGTGATCCGCAAACCACTTGCCGAGAGTATAAATTAGCTATATGATATCGCCAGACGAACACACCAACTATACGGTCCCACACTGAGCAACGCTTGTATTATGGGTATAGTTGTAGTATGGATATTAAACATCCATGACTCGGATACAAACATTCATGCTCATCACACAAAGATTGTCTAAGATTCGAACCCGAGACCCTCGGCGCAGGAAGCAGGGTCACTACCAACTGCGCTAGTCAGGTCGGTTCTGAATACCTTGCGACATATATGTGTAAACAATACCTAGCGGTTAAATATACAACGTTCCTTACTGATACTATGTAGCAATATTTAATTATAACTAGCTACACAGAAATACAATTCAAGCATAGCATTAACAAATCGAAGCCGAACCTGTTCTTGTTTATTTAATGAAAATACCAGTCAATTTAAATATTTCATCAATGTAATATTGTAAATTTCTCAGAATATATCATTCAAATATCTGAGTTCATTATAAACTTATAAATTCAAGGATCGATCAAATTAATTGTATATTACATACCCGGCATTCGGATATAGGAATGGAGTTAGGTAAACAATTAAAAGTTTTAAATTCGATTTCAGACCTTTAGATAGTCTAAAAAAAAAATACGTTAAAAAATGAAACGCACGTAAGTATTTTTATTTACGTTCATAATGCATATATCGTTAACATACTTAGTTCGATATTTAGTGAATATACCTCTTAAATAATTTTAAATCGTATTATATATCTCAATATGCATAATAAGCAGTATGGTGACTTACAAGTTTGTTGAAATATACATCAATATTCATTTCAAAATGCAACGATTCACATTATGTAGGGATTGCAAAAATGTTCTTACCTTGGAGTGATTATATTTTGGCACGAGTTTGTAGGTTTTAATTGGGTAGTTATCTCTGATATTAATTGTTGGCACGGTAGATACATACACACACATTATATTATTATTTGTAATTTAGAAAGTACATTATCTTAATTAGTATGGCTAGGTTATTCGCTAATCACAGCATTGAACTTAAGGAAGTATACGACCCCGCTCAATGCGAACTACTTTTGTAAATCTGCGCGTGCGCGCGAGACGGGAAACGTGGCTCGCGTGATCACTGTCAAGTGTAGCTGATACAAAAAAATGTTATTTGCGCTTTAAGTATACGGATATAGAGTCACAAGATGTCTAGAGAAAAACGATCAGAATTCATACAGCTACGATATATATTTCTACTAAAATCATATCCACACTCAATTGTTAATAAGATTATATCAGAAAAAATAAAGGATATTATATACAACTAGAACATGCCAATTATGGGCGATAGTAAAACGTACCCACACATAATAACCTCTAAAAAGAATATTCTAAAATGGGCCCTGGCAACCTTCTGCTTCGTTTCTCGTTAACTTACCAATTAAGCCACAGATTAACAGCCAAATACTCGCGGTCGCAGGTATTATTAGCAAGACACAATTAAATAATACAACTCCTACAATATGCGGGAAAGAGCATAATAATAGTTAAGTTAATACAATAGGTCGCATCACGTAAATTCAATTGGGCATGCGTAGAGCCACCATCTTTGCCCATTTTATATGATACAACCTCTACCTAAGTAAAGACGCTTATACTGGATAATGATTGTGGATGAATTGTGAAGTTCACAATATAAAATTATCAAACTTCTTTTTCTTATACCCGACGCTCTGAACTGATGATAGCTCATGGGTCATTTGCTTCGCTATATATTGTATATTTGTTTTATTATTCCATTTTTTCCAGTGATGGTGTCATCAGCTCTCCCAAGGAGCAGGGGTAAGCCGGCGAACCCAGCAGCACACACCATCGCGGACGCAGCTCGTGATGCGGAGCGCGATGCTGAAATCACCAACGACTGCCCTGAAGATGGCTACTTTGCTGACGCTGAGCAGTGCGACAAGTACTATGAATGCAGGTACAGTATTATTTGCAAGTGTGTTAATTATCAAGTACATTTTTGAAGACCTGATTATTGCAGTTGGTAGTAGTACTGCTTTCTGTGCCGAGGGTTTCGGGTTCGATATGGTAGAGACAAAATTTGTGTGATGAGCACGAATGCTTGTACCTGAGTCATGGATGTTCAATTTCATATACGTATTATATACTGGGTTGCATCCCCAGTCCATTGAACGGTACCCATAATACAACCGTTGCTTAGTGTGAGACTGTATGGTTGGTGTGTTCGTCTGGCGATATTATTGTATTAAATAAATAAATATTTCCAGACGAACTAACTTACGAACCAATTATTTAGTACTCAGGTTAGCTTACAAATAATCTCGCGCTTGACGTACATTTAGGTACATTTTACTTAAGCACTTAATAATGCTTAGTAATCATTATAAGTCATACGAAAGTCATAATAAAATTCGCAACGATCCCAAAACAAATGCGAGTCACATAAATCGCGAATATAAAATTCATTGTGCGTGAAAATAAATGATGTATTATGTATTGCTACATCACGTTGCACAAAGAGAGCTGGTTCGACCCTAAATAAATCAGTTTGGCATATATATTGCGAGACAGATTCGCGTTTTTGATTTTCCTTGTTAGGTCACCGACCTTGGGTATTTTTGAGTATTTTAAACGCGAACGAGTAAGAGTATGTACTCGACATGTTCAATATTTGATCTGACAAGTGGTTGTTGTTTGGAGAAAGGATATTTGACTGGCGTGAGGTTGTTTGAACAATCTTCTTTCGTGTATAAAGAATGTCTCTTGAAAATACATGATTATTTTGGTACATCACCTTCTTTACATTTGAGTAATCAGCTCTTTAGATTTTACATTATCAGATGCATAGGAGTATATAATTAAGACTCCTTGACTTGACTTGTTCAAAAGTTTCGAGGGGTTCTCTCAAACATGCAAGTTTCCTCACGATGTTTTCCTTCACCGTTGCTAACTTATTATTTATCAAATAACATTAACAAAATTACTAAACATTTTTTTTTATCTTTAATTGTCAAGGCCGTTTTCTGATAACTCTCCTAAATATATAGCAGGTTGCGGTTGCATTACAATGTCATTACAGAACACTTTTTATTTCTGAAAAATGCTTTTTAATATTATAAATGACCCTACATAGTATCAAAAGAAATTTTGTGCCAATTCATTTTAATAGCTAGTCACTACAAATAAAATATTTCAGAAATGGCGGCATTATCGAGAAGCTGTGTCCAGATGGTATCTACTTTTTATTTCTCAAAAATGCTTTTTAATATCATTATAAATGACCCTAAATAGTATCAAAAGACATTTTGTGCCAATTCATTTTAATAGCTAGTCACTACAAATAAAATATTTCAGAAATGGCGGCATTATCGAGAAGCTGTGTCCAGATGGTATGGTGTTCAATGACTACAGCCAACAGGAAGAGAAGTGCGATCTGCCATTCAACCTCGACTGCTCCCAGAGGCCCAAGCTACGTAAGTTCAGGGACCTTAATTTTGAACGTAGTGAAATACCGATCGAGCGCTCAAAATGTTTCCTTTCGTCATTCTGCAAAGCTGCACGTGTCATTTTTTTTTTTATTACATTATAGGCAAGTATTTGATCTCGATCTCACCTGATGGTAAGTGACGATGAGATCTACGATGGAGCATACTTGCCTAGGTAGGAAGGCGGCAGTAGATAGAGACACTACATTCACTAGGCACATGCACCGCAACTGATCTGACCCGCCATCCATGAATGGCAACACCGAACATCATGCCGGAACACGGCTAGGCCGCTTGGCGACATGGCTTTGTTCAGTGGGTGGTAACTAGCCACGGCCGAAGCCTACCACCAGTAGAGTTGTCACCTGGTTGGCACCACCCAGGGTCACGTGTAGGGTATCTCGAGGGTACTTAATTCTCCTACGGACGAAGGTGCCTCGACCCCAGCCACTGTCAATGGAATTACAAAACACTTTTAAAATTAAACATTATTTATAATGACGAGGTATAACAATTATATTAGATCTAGCAGACAAACAGTTGAATTTGACATTAGAATGTTAATCGAACGGTTTCAGGAACTGTCAAGCCAATTTAATGACCTCAGGTGTGTTTTTTTTATTTCGATCTTCAATTAATATGGATAAGGCGTTGTGTTTTTTTTAATCAGTGATTCGCGACACGAGTGCGCTGTATAAATCCACATGTTCGTTATTACATAGGGCTGATAATTAAATTCACAGTAACTGAATAATTTTGTAACATTGACAAAATTATTCAGTGGACATGGGCATGTACATGAACATGGTCACGGGAGGGTTGAGGTGTTTGAGGTGCTAGTATTTGACCCCTCACATACTCCAGTCCGCCCGTGACCATGGTTACTGTACAGCAGCCGAAACGTCGGGAACGTAAAAACATAAAATAAACGCGATAAAATCTGTAAAATAAGTTTTATTTCAATGTGTAATATTCGCGTAAATATAAGAAATATATTCTAATTCTGGTTCTTCCTTCCTTCTTTTTCAAAGTACCTTTTTTCTAAGTAATACTAATATCGTCTGAAGAGAAACTTTACTTGTGCTAACCCTGTTTCCATCTAATAGGAGCGACTGGTTTGTGACATCAATAGAATACAGATTAAACATAAATGCCGTAGGTCAACAGTGTACGGACAACTTTCCAATTCCAAGGGAAGCGCGGCCTTGGCAACCGGCGGCCGGAGCGCGACGCTTGCCTACTGTTCATACAATTTTCGCAGATACGTATACTAGGAAGCCAGTAATAAAGTTTAAATTATCTTTTTGGAAATTGAAAGAACGAGATAAAAGCTCAGATAGCTCAGATAGCTGCATTGCGTATAAGAAGCCGTTGCAGATATGTTGCAAGTTGCAGCCACGTCGTGAAATTTCAAGGATTTCTGAAAATGATATCGCATCTGCAATTAGGGAATAATGTGTGAAATCATTACTTTATATAGGTACTGTAATTGTGCATGTTTAAATAGTTAGTATTTCATTATAAATTTGAGGTTTCCTGGAACCTAGAAATTAATAGCTTTGAAGACAATGGTATTATTGATATTGTAACCTGTGAATAAATTATTATTTCTATAATAATCTAATAACGGCCGCAGCTACATGATATCTACGTTCTTTCACACGCGATTCGAGTGTACTGAATTGAACTCGCAAAACGTTGCACATCCAATCGCGAGTGACTGTTTATCTATACATTGATAGTAGATTCTTTCGCGCACGAATGCTATTTTTTTCTTATTTTTGATAGATTGATTGTAAAGGCCAATCAAGCGCAAATCTCTGTGGGAGACTTTCGCGTCTAGTAGCCCCGCCCTGCCCCGCCCACACACGCGCTCTGTCCCACGGCGCACGTGTAAAGGCAGCTATTGATAGTATTTTCTGTAGTTCAGGTAATTTAATTGATCCTCAATTTGCAGAAACCCCCATCCCCGCGCTCCATTGCCCGCGCCAGAACGGCTACTTCTCCCACGAGGATCCCGCGGAGTGCGGCAAGTTCTACTACTGCGTGGACGGCAAGTTCAACATGATCACGTGCCCCGACGGGCTCGTGTACAACGATAAGACCGGCATCTGCACCTGGCCCGATGAGGCCAAGAAGAAGGGATGTGGCAGCGCCGGTAATTAAAAAAAATATCATTTTTTTATTGTCCTCACATATGTTTTTGTTCAGCATCTCCCTAATAGACAAACACCAAATTACGTAAAATGCCCACAGTATAATTAATGTGGCGCATTACTCATCTTTTTTATTGTTTTAATGCATAATAGATACTTATTTATATACACTGTTATTCCAGTTCCTGCAGCTCGATTATGTTACTATTATTATATTTCAATGTTATTGTTAATAAAGTTATTGTAACTTTTTTTTTTGCAGATGTTTTCAATTTCTCATGCCCACAAGTGAACGAGACCTTCGGTCTGACCCACCCCCGGTACGCTGACCCTGACGACTGCCAGTTCTTCTACGTGTGTATCAACGGCAACACTCCCCGGCGGTCAGGGTGCAGGCTCGGACAGGCCTTCGATGACCAAATCAAGCGTTGCGAGTGGGCTAGGAAGGTGCCTGAATGGTAAGTATCCATGCATTTCATTCAATACTACTTCGTTTTTTTTTTAATTTAGACAAGCTTGAATCGTCTACGTGATACCTTTTCTGTAATGTATACATTGAGATGTTTCTGGCTTCTCGTATCAGCTACACAGCTGCTTATTACTGAGTATAAGTATAGCCTAGTTCTATCAATTATATGAGTATAATTATAAAAGTTTTCCATTAACTACACTTGGAAGGTCTAAAGCATTTTTAAAGCGTTATCAACAGACAAGCAATCAAACATGCGATGATCTATCGATCCTTTGGTGCCTCGTCCGCTGACCCAATGTTATCAGATATCAAGCCTTTAGATCTGAGCACGTTCCCACATGGTACCCACGACAATACCCAGATTTGACGTCCAATTAGTCCCTAGGGAAAACTATGTGCATATATATGCATACATTGATTCTAATTATTTTCCTTTCAGCGCCGACTGGTACAAAGGTCAGCTTACCGATGCCGAGCTGGAAGCGCTGGAGAACCCCCCCAAGCCGAAGCCAGCGGGCAGCGCGGGATCACGCCGCAAGCCGCAAAGACCCGTCAAGGGCAAAGTCTTAGAGTCCGCCGAAGAATAGACAATGTAGTTTAGGTTACATAATAAAGTAATTTTAAGTATAATTCGAAGTCTTCATTTATTGATTCTACTAGAATTTCTTACTTAGCAAAAGTAGTCGCTAAAGGTTATTTCAATTACTGCAATGAGTAATTCATAGTCCATTGTCTCTCAACTATGTAGTGGTGTTATTGTTAATTTATATTTCTAAACACTAACCCTCAAATTTAGACGTTCTATAACTTTGCTAAACGTCATATAGTACTGCGCACCAGAGTTTTTCTTTGCGCAGTACTATATGATGTTTGATAAAGTTATAAAACGTTTATAAATTTGGGTGTAAGACTACGTCCCAATTTTACTTTCAGATTCTTTAAATTTTGTTTTTATAATTTTCTATATTTGGTAATTATTAATAATAAATTAATATCATCGAACAAAAATCAATTGTCCTGAACTAGTAAGGCGCAATAAGGTCTACAATCCCTGTAACACCCAGGCGAGGGCAAAATTACGAATAATAATAAAATATAATGTGTTTTTAAAATATATCAGTATTTAATTTGTTTAATTTAATACATTTGTTTTCTCGCATGTCTTCCTATTTACATTTCCATCAGCAGTTTTATTTACAGAAATAAAATATCTAAGTGAAAAAAAAATACATAATTTGATAATTCTACAGTAGGTATACATATGTCTATGGTAACTTATATCACTTTATAAATGGTCGGTATTTGGCAGTTAGTTTATGTATTACGTTGTAAGAGTCGATGAAAGTCACAAAGATACTATTATTAGGAATAAATAGGATTCGGTGGAAGTAAATTCCAATTGTTCAGTGAAATTAAATTAATATACAGTATTATAATGTATCATAAGACGAAAACGTTGTCATGAAATGACGTAAGTTATTATGTAAAATCTTTTTAATCTGGTAATAATAATATAATAATAATACCAGCCCTTTTAATGTCCCACCAATGGCCACACCTCAATGCGAAGGGGTTAGGGGGGGCTTAGTACTAGTGTGATTTAATCTGATAGTCCAATATAAAGGTAACATTACCCAAAGATATCCTAACAAAATGTAGACAAGTTTATTCTGACAAATTTACATACAATTAATTTTAAAAAGTTACTGGGACTTTTTTTGTTTTTATTAAGATATAGGCAATTATTTGATCTCAATTTTTGACTTATATTGCGTGCTTTCTTAAATAATATAAGATGAGGCATTTAACATTGTATTGAGTTTTTTTTAAGTTACCATCGTTTTCGCCTTATAATACTGTTCCATCTTCGAATCACGCGTGACCGCAGTGCGGCACCAACTCTGGGTCCTCGCAAGTGAGGCTCTGGTCATCGAAGACCTTGCCTTCGCCGCAGCTGATGAGGCGAGGCTGGCCCTCCACGCAGGTGATCAGTCTGTGGCAGTCCCCGGGCACGGGGAAGCGGGGGAACGGCCAGAACTTGGCAGATTGCGTGTTCGCGGGCACTTTGGTAGGGCATTTAAATCCAACGACGGCTGTGTGACAAAAATAAAATAAACATAAATATCAGATCTATAAATTCTATGCAAGGATAAAATATTGTAATACACGTACCGCAACGTTATCGCATTTAAAAGTTTTATTCCAAAAACATCGCATAGACTTAGCTCGAGAGCGATACCCTGCATTCTTACTATCTGCGTCACTTCAATGATTAAATTACTGATTAAAAAAAAATACAATTATAATGGAACTTAAAATGATTTTATTGGTGAGCATAAAAGCTCTAGAAAAAGATAAGCATTTGAATTTAAAGTCATGAAGTTATAACGCTATGACTGATTTTTATTATTAATTAATTCAATTTAATTTGGCTCTACTTTTCTAGTTTAGGCTTCGTTTTGATAGCATTCAATGCCGATTACTCATACATACATTCATAACTCAATCTGAAGGGTATTCCTTAAACAAGAAAAATGTTACGACAGTATCGTTACATATTTATACATTACCTTCAGGGTTGCAGAAGGGCTGCAGCAGATCAGGCCAGTTGCAGCCGTGGGTGCGCTCGTCGTACACAAGGCCGGGTGTGCACGGCTCCTGTTCCGGGATGCCGTACGCGCACTTGACGTAGCTGGTGGAGCACTCGTTGCTGTCAGGGTAGATGCCGAACTGGTACTCGCAGCCGGGGGTCGAGAGCGGGACCACTGGAATAACATATGTCAAGTTAGCAGAGAAAATGAGTTACTGAGACGCGGCACACACTTTAATAATCAGGGGCTTAGTATTAGTGTGATAGCTTCGAATGCTGATCGAGTGACCGAATCATTCTATACATTTTACAGCAGTCCCCATAGCGAACACGTGCAGACTTTAACGATTTACTTTAACTGATTAATGTATGTATGTATGTAACACTCGGTCAATATGTGAATACTTGCAGTGGGTTGATAAAAAAATCGCCTAGGGTACACTACAAGTTGTGTACCCTAAAGTAGATGTCTGAGTGGAAATGAATGATTAAATAAATTAACTCATTCACACATTCAAAAACTTTTTAACAAAGTAAAAACCGTCTTCAAAAAACTAAAAAGCAAAAATAATCTCATCTTGAAATCTACCTCGTTTAACTAAATCAAATATTTAACTTATCCGAAGTCGGTGCCACTGTTTATGGTCTTCTTCATCACTTTCACTTCAGCAAATGATACTTTCTGAATGCAAATGCTTGATTTCTTGATGAAAATACCAAAATTGCTATAGGTCCTCTCAATTCCTCATGGATCCCATGATCAGAACAATTTTTTGAAAAAAAATGGGACCAATCTGTAAGCATATCCTTTCATACAAAAGAAAATCCAAATCGGTTCATAAATGACGGAGATTTGAGGTAACAAACATAAAAACAAAAACTCCTCCTTTTTGAAGTCAGTTAAAAAAAATAGTGCGACATATTTGTCCTTTAAAATGTTTTTACAAATTGTATCATACCGATCACATTATTTATTTATTCAGGTTTTCGTTATTATACGTGATATATTATTATGTATTTTATTTAAAACACAAAGTCAAAGTCAAATCAGTTATTTCTTAGAGTCCTCCGGGGGCACTTACCAATTGTCATCAAATTTTTTTTCTTAACTTTACAACCGGATCGGAACGTGACCTCAACCGAGAAGATCCGGCAAGAGACTTAGCGGGCTTGTTTTTTAACTGACTTCAAAAAGGAGGAGTTTTTGTTTGTATGTCGATCCATGTCGATGAATTCGGTTGTATTTTTTTAATTTTTTTTATTATATTCTTACGCTCAGCTTTTCTCTGGCCGCAGTCGACGGCCCAGTGGTAGTTGCAGTGGTTGTGCACAGCGCCCTTGCCGTCGAACAGCAGACCGTTCTCACAGGTCTCTACCGTCAGGGTGCCGTTGGTGCATAGGAAGAACTGGTCACACAACTCTGGGTGCGCGTACGCCTGGAAATGTATAAATATACGATATCGTTATAGGAATACCTAGCTGTTAAAATGAATTGGCACAAAATGTTTTTTTATATTATTTAGGGACATTTATAATGATATTACAAAGCATTTTTCAGAAATAAAAAGTGTTCTGTAATGACATTGTAATGCAACCGCAACCTGCTATATATTTAGGAGAGTTATCAGAAAACGGCCTTGACAATTAAAGATAAAAAAAAATGTTTAGTAATTTTGTTAATGTTATTTGATAAATAACAAGTTAGCATCGTGAATCGTGAAACCTGCATGTCTAGGATAACCCCTCGAAAGATGTGTGACGTCCGCTAATCTGTACTGGGTCAGCGTGGTGGACTATGGCCTAATCTCCCCTCGCATTGTGGGGAGGTCCGTGCCCAACAGTGGGACATTAAAAGGGCTGGTATTATTATTATGTAAATAATAAGAAAATATATCATTATCTTTTGGAAGTTTATCTATAGTACTAATACACACCTGGACTCCATACTGCTCTGGGCAGGCGGGTGCATGCTCCAATAAAATGCCGGCGCTTGCTGAAAAAATAAATGACATCAAAATTTAAAAAAAAGTGAGATGTCGATCGATATTTTTAAATGCCAGAATCATCTTTTAAGACCGCGAGAAACAAAAAGACGACGTGATGAACCATAAATTATGCTTTAAAACGACATTGCATTAGTAGGTAGATCTTTCCAACATTTTATAGCCATCATGATAAAGTTATAGCTACAGCAATTGGAGTGTTTTTTTTTTGTTTTATAAATGTTAAAAAGCTATAGTATTCCCTATTATAATACGTCAATTTGCGAAAGTACCTACCAAAGAACAACAAAAGTCTACAATCAAAGGTTGTGTTAATAGGCGAGGTTACGCTTTCATAGTAATAACTGTTTGTAGTGTGTTACATACATTCAACCGTGACGTTAAGAAACTAAACACTTGAGGTCAAGCGGTTGTAGTTAGTGTATAACCGCCGTGGTTATTAATATAGAGCCCGATGTTTGGCATTAGAAACGGTACTCTCGTACTATGAAAATAGGTTTTATGTTGCCCAAAAGCGATCATGCTTTTTCGCAATACCAAGAATAAGACCACCTAATTATTGACATCGATAGACTGTCATAGAGTTCTGTTATATTGAACATTATAAAACGGTATGGTTTGATGTAACGGAAAGACGCAATAATCTCAAAGTATGAGTTTTGTTCATGCTATGATTATATTGATTTCTTATATTTACGCGAATACTACACATTGAAATAAAACTATTTTTAAGGATTTTATCGCGTTTATTTTTCGTTTTATTTCAATGCTATGATTAGTTGGTCTTGGTCAAGACTTAGACTTAAAAATGAAGATAAATTATTTTGGGAAACACTTATTAGATTTTTAGTACCTACGCGTTAATAATTCATCATCATACTCATACAGCATAGCAATAATAATCACAAAGTTACCTTAGAATCAATGGTTAAGGTCGTCATCTCTGATGGTATCGAATCCGTACTCCCATTGGTCAGTTTCGGCAATAATTAACTAAATTAGAGTAGCAGCCAATCTCAATGCAACAAATAAATGGATAAGGCTTTGTGTATGAAGAACATTCCTATTTCAGAACACGAGGTATCTAATTTATTTATCGAAGTAAACTTAACTTTTACCCAAATGTTATTTTAACTAACACATCCAAACATTTGAGTCTTTACAGTTAAGGTCGCGTTCCAATCCGGATTTATACAGAACAAATGAGTTGACTTAATAAAAACCAATCAAAAGGTATATTTCGAAATACCTAAGCATTCGTAAAAACAAAACAACTAGCTATTAGAATAACGGTAAACAATTATTTTAACGTGGTATTTCTATGCAACGTTGCTAAACCAGCAGTTAGCGTCGTAAGCTGACAGCGGGTACCTGTGGCCGCAATCCCTATTTCAAAACCGAACGGAACGACTCTACCAGACCTCTAATAAAATCCTTTCATTTAGTATGTACCGACGCTGATGAAGCAACTTTAGACTACTTTAGAAACGTTATTAGTTAAGGCCTACATAGATAATTTGTATGGGTATTGAATAAGATAATTTATGGCGACTATTCAATAAATTATATTGTACCTGACAACTACTTTACACCGACAACTAATCGACAGCTAACTTTTATCTGACAACTACACTTAATATACCTACAGTTCGGCCGCCGAGAGAATGCGTTCCTGATAGGTCGTGTTTCTTATCGTATTTCTTTCGTACGATGATGGTATTGTAGTATTTTTTATCATTTACTTATATGCACTACGGACACAAAATTTAATTTAAAAAAAAAAATATTATGTCCACTTACAAGAATCGATTTAGGTGAGCATCATTTTATTAACGTTTCGAACGCACTCTTTCAGCTGGCGAACTGTTATGGTCTTAGTTATTCTTAGGACTTAATTCAATATGCTGGCATCAAGGCTAAGCGTTGATTTTGCACATATTACACCAATATTGGGCATAAAGATTTCAGGAGTACTGTCATTCAAATTTAAACCGTCTTGTAGTTTTGCATAGATGTAGTTTTACGTTGACACGTGGATCAATATTTCACAAAGCGACGCAGATCAATCGTCGGTTAATTGGCTCGGGTATTATTTCTTTGATCATAAATAAAATTAACGTCACTCAAGAGCATTTATCTGCAAGATGAATAGTCTCGTGAGTGAGGCGCTGCGCGCGCGCAGATTCGGCTGCCGTGGCAATAACCTCGAACACTTTTACTTTTATGCCCAGTAGGTTCAAAGGATTTTTGTATTGTGAGCATCCTCAAATATCAAGTAGATCGAAGTCTATTAGATTCTAGAAACAAAAGCACTTCTGACGTCATCATTCTGGTAGGTCACAGCTTATAGAGTACTTGAAAAAGAACCGACAGACGTAGTGTGAGGTCAACACAGTAATTATTTTTAATGTAGCCATTCGTGTCCCACTGTTATTCTTTTTAGTAAAATGTATAGTAGTATAAAGTGTTATTAAGTTATGTTAATATAAACAAACATTATATTATTATATGTTTCATATTATTATACATATAATAAATGTATCTATCGCTATTTGTATTCAATAAACGACTTTGAGGATATTGATGTCTTATATTTACGCGAATACTGCACATTTTAATAAAACTTATTATTATACTCCCGTGACCGTGGTTGCTGTAAAGCAGCCGAAACGTCGAAACGGTAATGTAAACACATAAAATAAACGCGATAAAATAAGTTTTATTGCGACCGTAAGGATTTCAATTAAATATGGTAAACATTTTTATGCTCAAAGTCTAGTCAGGCTTGGCCGTGGGTAGATTGATAGATCTATATGTATTGCTCCAATTCTGTAGTCTTGGGTAGGTGCTTTGACTACTCATATATAACGTATAATGTGACACACGACTACCCAAACTAATATACAGTTCCGACTGTCATTGTAACCTCAAATTTTGACAAGTCGTACACAAAAGTCAAAAGTTATTTGTAACGGGTTGAACCACTATTAAAATAGTAATTATATTATTGAACGGCTTATAAAAGAACTCAGTAATTGCTGTGTTATACTTTCCGTGACCTTGGTGTTGGTTTAAAATGGAGTTACCAACCGATAGTGTGCGCATGGGCATCTAAAATGTACACACATGGGGCCATTGAATCGAATGGGGTAAATTAAACAAAACAGTTCTACAATATAAAATGACGTAAGAACATTTGATGTAACTAAGTATATAAAATCTAAAAAGATATACCATGACCATGGTTGCTGTAAAGCAGCCGAAACGTCGGGAACGTAAAAAACGTATAATAAACGCGATAAAGTCCGTAAGACTAGTTTTATTTCAAGAGGTATACCAGTTAGTTATATCCTGCAAGGTTAACTTTCGGTTACCTACTGATAGAGCTTCAAACTCGTTATTAATAAATAGTACATTTTAATAGTGTATTTATAATATGAACATACCAGGGTTTTTCGAAATTGAATCAACGTAGATAAAAAGATTCTAGTCTTAATTGAAGTGTTGCACTGTTTGAAATGTACCCGTTATAAAGTCTGCCTTTCTTATGGCACAGAAAAGTTTATCTGAGAAAAGTCTTAAATATTACTGTTTTAGCCCAAAACCATTGCATTTAAATATATGCACAGCAATGTTAAATATAATGAAAAGTGTGATGTATGTAACATTTTAGCGCGCCGAGCGGCTAAAAGGCGAAAGTAGTCGTGAGTGGCTAGCCTTGCGCGCGCGCAGCGGTCGCGGGCCCCGGCGATAAAGCTGCTCCGAATTAGATACACGTGTTAGACTGGACAGAGAAATAACGATATTTTTGTGATTATCAGATTACTAGAGTAATTATTCGGGTAATTAGGAGTTAAAGTTTTTTATATCAATTTTAATTATATTACAGATAGTTTGGAATCCTGTCTCTTTCTAGACAATCACTAATTCAAGAGACAACTGGCTATGGCTATGCCTGCGGTTCTTAAAGTTCACATGTTTGGTATCCCATACTATAATAAACAAATTTCAAGGGTTTTATTTTGTAATCGATTAGAATTCCTCTGTTTTTTTACAGTTTGTGGTAAAATATTCTGTCCCATGTATAGAGATTTAATTTATAAAAAAATACCAATGATTTAATTTCACCCTGTATATGTTTTATACTAAAATTATTCTAAAGGCGGCTAAAAAGCAAAGGGGAATCAAGAGCATCTTATACAAAAACACTGACTGAACATGTCAACGGTTTCCTCATTACGCAACGCGAGGGCGCGGCGACGACGGTGGGGGCGGGGGTGGGTGCGGGGAGGGTGGCCGGTTTCACCGCGCCTTCCGCGCTCGCGCAATCCTATCATCGAATGGATAGGAAATCGGAGACTCATCAGGTATTCTAAACCTCACAACTTGGGTATAAAGGGCTTTCTTCCTTTACATAAATAAATTAACTATGCATTTAACAAACACTATCGTGTAAGCAACACTTGTACTACCTATAAGTATCTACCTATAAGTACCTATCTATAAGTACCTATAAGTATTTCTGAATCAGAGTCAGAATATTTTTTAATTCATGTAGACCATTTAATACAGTACTTATAAATCGTCAAAATAGTTACAAAATGCTTAGCTTCAACTTTACCATCCGTTCGGAATGCCGTTCCTGTGGAGAAGAAAGGGCAAGAAACTCCATGGTTGCTCTTTTTAAAAAGATGTATTACATTTTGAAACAGTACTTTGGTATAGATATATGAGAACAATGTAGCAACACTAGGTAGACTTTAGCAGCTGTCCAAAAAAAAGTACTAACTCTAAGTATATTTGAATAAACGATTCACCTTTCTACCGAATGAAATAACAGTGTAGAGTGTACGTTTGTCCGAATCAGCCTTTGACTTCTTGTGATTTAGCCAAATGAATTCTAGACCCTATTAGGTTACACATAATTAACAATTCCGTAACAAATCCGATAAGAACAACCTTCACCAAAACAAACTATTTTCAGAAACCGACCAAAAATTAGGCTTACTTGTCGAATCAGTAGCCTACGCCTCAAGCATATATATGTTACGTTAACGTTATCATGTTCCATCCTGCTCGCACTACCTATTTTATAAATTAAAATAACAGCGATAACATGCTAACCAAGCTTTCATTGTGGCTGTTTTATTAATCATCATAATATATCAATTGTCTATGCCAAAAAATAATCTTGATTAGTGAGGACGTGTTGCAGTCGAGTGGGTGTTGAATGTAAGATTAGTACGGACACCTTGTCATGATATATAGACTCTATAATTCATAATAATATCCGTTCTAAAAGGATAGACTGGTTCACTAATCTAAGACTAGTGGTTCAGTTATCTTGCAAGGATCAATTAGTTATTTAGAGCAGAAGCGACGCATATCTTAAAACCAAGCTCTATCTATATAATAGAACCACACTATTTATTAATTCAAAGACTTAAATGTATTCAAATAGAATTAGATTGGTCGTATAATAACATTTTTATAATCAACTTTTTTTTGGGGATTTACAAAAAAATGTCGCTAATCACGTTTGATACGTCAGTATACAAGTAGATGTTTGTCAAATTGCATAATCAAATATCGAGATTTTCTTCAACTTCCTGTAGATATTTTAAGATTTTTTCCAGATTATTCGTGTCATTGAAAGTGGACACTGTTCTTTAATAATTACTCTTTGATGTCATATAGAAGGTTTCACACGAATATTATACATCAGTTATTTAGTTTTAATAATTATAGAGCCTATAACTGCCTTAACAATTGCTTAGTAATTTGGATAACCACAGCATTAGTCTTTATGATGCTAAATACTCCTCTGAGTTGCTTTGTATATAAAATTTAGGTTTTTCAACCTATGTAATACCAGACACGCTTTTTTCAAAGACTATTTGTGGGCTTGTAAAAATAATAAATATGCACGTATTTCCTGGTTGGTTTGTTAGGATAATATTTTTTCATACTTACAAGTGTTTGAAGAAGCATGAATTAGAACATTTTATCTTCATTGCGGTCTTTAGAAATCCTCCCATGAGAGACATTGATATTTATAGATAAACAAGCTATTATGTGTCATACGAAACGCGTGTAAAACGCACACATCTCATTATTAAGACAAGCGTCATTATATATGTCTTCTTCTTCTTTATTTACGAAATGTGCGAACTGCCAAGGAATGGAACACGCTACCGGCGTCTTTGTTCCCCGTTGACTATAATCTGGGTGTTTTCAAGTCGAGAGTGAACAGGTACCTTCTAGGCAAGTATGCTACATCGTAGATCTCATCGTCACTTACCATCAGGTGAGATCGAGACCAAATAGTTCCCTTTACTGTAATAAAAAAAAAATGTGATGCGATGAAATAAAATGGATATGCAAATGGCCTCACCCACAACTTAGCGGGTATTTTGCCAATGTCAAGTAGTTTATAGCAATAAAACATTCAATAAATACACATTATAAATAAAATAATGGATGTGACATGATGATATGAAAATGGCGTCCCTTATACGAGTATATGTCTTCTTCTTCTTTTTTTACGAAATGAGATGCGATGAAATAAAATGGATATGAGAATGGCCTCACCCACAACTTAGCGGGTATTTTGCCAATGTCAAGTAGTTAATAGCAATAAAACATTCAATAAATACACATTATAAATAAAATAATGGATGTGACATGATCATATGAAAATGGTGTCCCTTATATAAGTATGTCTATAATAGACGTTAATTTATAATTGACAAGCAGATGATCGAATAGATCATTATATAACGCAGCGTCAACGCAGCGCTGACGCTGTCATTGGCCGACCACCCGGCTGTTACAAACGTAACCGATCTGCACTTGTTGTTAACTATTTAAAAAGTGTCCCAATTACTTCATGGTTTAATTGGTTACGTCAAGTTAGTTACCTCAGTGACATTAAGAGATTATAGTTATTGCAGAGATACAGGGCTTTATAGAAATGTATGGCTTTGTTTATCGATTGTTTGTTCTCGATTTATAATAATATTAATAATGCCAGCCCTTTAAATACCCCACTGTTAAGCACGGGCCTCCCATTAATACGAGAGGAGTAGGCCGCCACCCTGGCCTAGTGCGAGTTGGCGGACTTCAGACGTCTTTTGAGGGGTTCTCTCAGACATACACGTTTCCTCGCGATGTTTTCCTTCACCTTGTTTTTATAGATTGTGTTGTGTTTTATTGCTTGTACTAATTTAATCAAATAATTAAAAAGAAGATGTTAAAACGTGGCCGATATTAATAACAGGACGTGACGTCACATTACGCCACAATGTTAAAAACATTCGAGCGAATATAATAAGAATAAATAAAAAAAAATAGTACTAACTTGTGATATAACAGCATTTCAAAATGCATAAAATTAATTTATGTATCGAAACCAAAGCATCACTACGATGTAAAATATGTGAATTTAACGACCAAAGTAACTATTGTTAGATAAACAAACACAGTACAGTAAAAAGTAATGTATTATGTCCCCGTAGGTCTATACGAAATAAATGATTGACTTTGACTACAGTCTACGTATATAGACGTATTATACAGCAAATTAAACAGCGCCTCTAGCGGACTATATTTCAAACTTCCAACTCTCCATACAACGTGTCTTAATACGTAGACTATAAAGTATACGGTTAGCTTACGAATAATCTCGCACTTGACGTGCTGAAACACTATGCGACTCTAAGCCCTGCAATAGACAGGACTTTAATGTTTCATTGACCTTAGTTATACATGTTTCTGATAACAACTCACTACACAATAATTTGTTTGATTTAAGATTAATTATGTTTTAAAGGTCATTGTGAACACTACAACTATTTACATTTGATCGTATCTATTTGGTTTGCATTGGTTTATTGAGCGAATGTAATACCAGTATTTTTTTACCTATTGTCACCATTTTAAACAACCAATATCACAAAACCATTTGACATTCATATCACACGGTATGACTTAACAGGCAAAATATGTACAAAATACTAAATACTTAAGAACCTTCACAGAATATTAAAAAATAAAAGTGTCCGTTATGGCAAACAAAGTCAGGTGTTTACAATCTGAGATATTATCTGCACAATGGATTATGCAAGCGGCGCGCGTTGAACTCTTTTATACGCGCAATGTTTTAATGGCGCTGGCGCACCTTATACAATAACGACTGAGTGTGTAATTTTAAAACGAAAGATTATTTAATTTTGATATCGCTATAAAGAATTTGCAGTTTTACTCTTAAGGTAGATAATAAAAATAAGTAGAGTATAGGAATGCGAATATAGGTAAGTTAAATACTCCCCCATAATCAAACTAACGTTATATACTATAAATAATATTTAGTATAATAATAAGTAATATTTAGCCGCATAAAACCTATTGTCTCAAAAACTAATTTACAGATCGTCGATATCACATATCAATGATAATAATTATCTGTTTCACAACGGCATAAATCACTGGTCGTACCGGCCCAAATAATTTATATATTTTTTAAATGTCGCTCGGACGGCCGGCAAGTGTGGGCCTTGAGGTTCGCACACAAATGGTCTCGATTCCGGCTCCCTTTCCAATCGGTTGGGTAACGGCCGCTGCAGGAAACAGCTCTATTTAAAACAATTATACACAACACTAAACGATTTAATCGATATTTCGTTGTGATTAAAAAAAAATATTGAACACTAATTATACAGTGAACGACCCCGAATGTTTGATTAGAATTTGAAAGGTTATAGATATATAAAATATATTTTGAATGGTCTATGTTACCATTGCAGGAATTATTGTAGAGCATTCATTAATGTTTTTAATTAATACGTAATGCTGGATTAACCAAAACGATTCTTGTAGAGTCTGATAGCCATATTTTAAGAAAACTAATTAGTTATCTACTTATACAGCGCTACATGTGTAAAAATATCCAATTATTTCTTAATGCAATAAGAATTTGTGTCAAGAATTTTTAAGAAGAACCAAGAATATGTGTGTGTACCCAACTTGCGTAAACAATAACCTCATCGTGACATAGAGACCGCTTGCATAATGTTGCAGCCGACATTTTGGTTCCGCGTATTGTTAAAGATATGTACAACTATATAATGTATTGGTTATGCCGCTTATTTTAAATAACTAACTTATAATTCAAAATTAAGAGCTGATTTTTCAATCGTTACATTAAGTGTGTTCTCCAAATAATGGGGACCTTTTGCATGATGTTCTATGGAAAAACGACCATTTTATTTAGAGTATAATTTTATTCTGAGGATTGAAATTTCGGCCCCAAGAAGGTTATGTTTGTAGTCTTTGTATGTCTCTATAGTATTTTAAATTTACCGCACTGTCATTTAACGGTCCGTTCTTTCAATCAATCCATGATTCAACATATTGGTGCATGATAAACAAATTATTTTGATTTAGTAAAAACTTTTCAATTTAATATACTTTTTAAAAAGTCAGTTAAGGCAAATAATGTATACACACACGTATAGCATAAAGCCAACGCCAGATATAGCTTAAAATATGCAAATACCTACAAAATCGCGATGTGTTAGTATTTGAGCGTGAATGGAAAGTTTGAACAAACATTTGCGAAGCCGTGTCGGTTTTTAAACACACATCACAGCTTTGTAAGTTCAAATGTTTACCCAAAGTTCAGCCATCATTTCTGTAAAGTCAATCAAGAACGGGGCAAAGAAAGTTTCTTGAAATTATTGATTAGTATAACTAAGCTGCGAGGCAGCTCAAGAATACGAACCATTAAAAATATACACTATTACATATATTACATACACAGATACTTATGCGTCAACAAAAGCTTTGTCCAACCTGTTGGTCGTCTATTCAGTAACTGTCACCGCAAATGTTTGCAAAGCATGTTTGGGAGGTATTCTTATTTGGGACAACATCGGGCTCAAATATGTTTTGTAAAGACATCAAAAAGTATTGAAATCATTAACGCTTTGTCTGATGCCGCCCTGAAACTTTTACCATAAGGCCGCCGATTATTAGCAAACGTTTGAGTTACATTTTCTATGTAACATTTAGCATGTTACATCTAGTAGTTTATCGGCTTGTTACATGCGTCGACATTAGCATATATACGAGTATGTAACAAATCTAAACAAGTCTATCAAGTTTCAAACGATACTTCTATTTTGGTAAAAATCCTTAACAAGCTCCACCTAGTTATAGCGTAATACCAAATCTACTGGCTGGAAGTTGTATTAATAATGAACACATACAAACATTAATATGTATATGCTTCTGGATTTTGTTATAACAAAATGCACATAATATGTAAATTTTATCAGAAAAAAAACACCAAGAAGTATCCACTTGTTTTTGTTGTTGTTGTATTATGAAATATTTGTTTGATAATGTCGGTTCTTATGAAATAATCAGATATAAACTTAATAGAATTTCAAGGATTACTATGAGAGAAAGAGTGAATAAGTATTATTCTTAATTATGTCTCGAAAAATATTGTATATGTTATAAAAATAGGTAATTATTCGTTCTCACCGTATGCGACGCAAGCCAGCAGGTACGCGAACTGTGCACTACTCCTCATGTTTGCTTGTCTGTTTGTTTGCGTGTTGGGTTTCGCGACGTGTGCGCGTCGTACTCGGCTCGGTAGCACTGGCGACGCGCGCGCTGCTAGCCTACCAGCCGCGGCCACGGGTGGCCTGGATTCATATTCATAGTGAGTAGGAGTATCTATATTATTTATTTCCTGTAACGAGTAAATACTTGTGTAAACATATCAGTTTGGCCATATCATCTAATGTGTAAAAGTAAAAGTACGATCATCTGATTTACACAAAATTATTTTTGTTATATTGGACCTATATGTCAGGCACAAAGACACAAACAAAGATTTCAAGCTTTGCTCTAATATTAAGATTTAAATTTATTTAACATCTTATATATCTTGCTATTAACGTTAAACATTGTCATACAAATATAGTAGCAATCTCATAAGATTGCCATACATATGTTCTGTCCATGATTTTTGTATGGTCTCGAGTCAGTACTATGAATATGGTCATGCGTCGTTATTGGGTTCAAGTGGTCGATTACGAAAACGGCCATATACCTCGAGCGGCGCGCTTTGTGACATGTTACACAGAGAACACGCGTCTGGATGCGATCGTAATTAATTGCAATGGGTCACAATTTATTGTGTAAGGGGTATCACGAGAGAAATCTCGACGTCTCTTTGTAGTAAAGCCCCGATCATCACTATCAAAAACATATGTTTCACCATGGGTGTGCTGGATTTGGATCAATGATAATGCCTTATCAATGTTGGTACAACGACTACGGCGTGCCTCTACTAAAAAAAAAATATGCTCTCTATGGTGAAGTATTGCGCGAGCCTTACCGCCTAGTTCATGGTGCCGCTTTGCTAAAATGTTATCATAAGTAAATTAAACGAACTAAAGAATAATAAATTAAATTAAATCACTTACGGTCAGTGCATTACTAAGGAGACACAAATTCCTACTGTTGTTGAAGAAAGTTACCGATGCGACCAACTTAATTTTTTTTTAAGTAATGAGAAAAAGGCCTCTACTGTAGCTGGTCAACCATTTATAATGAAAATGATGAAACAATATTAAAATCAATATGTACCTTCTCAAAGTATAAAGGTAATTATTTAAAAAGATCTCGACGCAAAGTTTTACTACGAGAAGTATCTATCGATGTTAATATTACCTTATTTTTTTTATTCAAGCTGGCCTCAACGAGCGCAGATTATATAAAGTTATGACACAGTTATGTTTTTAATTGACCGCCATATGTTTTAAAAGTAAAACGTGGACTTAAAAGATATCAAATTAATGTCCTACGGTTATGATAGTGGATGCATTTGCAGTTAATGACCTTCTGTGTTTGTAAAGGAATTTATTGGTATTGACTGATAGGTACATACTTACTAGTCATACGGTAAAGGCCGAATGGCCCTGAAAGTTCAGACGTTGGAAAAGTAAAAATTGCAGGGTTAACAAACGTGTGACAAAAATCTATACCTTTTTTGGGAATTTCGCAAAATGTTGTGTGAAGTCAAATAAATAACCTTTAGTTTGACAACTTCATAACTGTTTCAATAATCTATCCATGTATGTATAAATAACAAAGTGGTGATTGGGGGGGGGGGGGTGATTCTAATGATCGTTGAATTTTTGAATTTGTCTCCGCCCTGAATAGCAGAGTAACTATTAAAACGTGGGAAAAAATCACAAATGAATCGTTTGATTCTGAGGCGGTACAAAGTTCGCTGGGACATCTCGTACTTACATAAAATTATGTGAATAAAAAGCTCTTGCGCATTCTATGTGCAGTTAGTATCGGGTACCTACTTATCGATCTGTTTTATGAATAAAACCTGGGTTTTGCAAGCTAGACCGGCAGCGTTGGGCTGGGCTGCGTTGCACAACTTCTTCCACTTTTCAATATGGTAATTTTGGCGTTGATTTTGTAACAAAGCGTTATTTATTAACAGAACGCGGAAATTGCTTATTAGCTCCAGATTTATGTATGCTTAGATAAATGGAGAATAATTAAATATTATAATAAATAAATATATATAATAAAATATTCACAGACAACATAACAATTTATTATGAGGTTTAAAATATATTCGTAGAGTTTTCGAAAACGCAACCTTTGACTTGCCCACCTGAATTTTACACATATATATGAAAAAATACTTAATACTCGTATAAATTATATTGATATTATTTATTATGCATTGTAATATTTATAACGAGGATTGCAGGTTCAAACCCCGGCTCGCACCTCTGGGATTTTTCAAGTGCGAATCTCATTTTCAACCATGAGTATCACTTGCTAAAACGGTGAAGGAAAACATCGTGAGGAAACCTGCATGTCTGAGAGAACACGTCGAAAGATGTGTGAAGTCCGCCAATCCGCACTGGGCCAGGGTGGTGGACTATGGCCTAATCCCCCCTCGCATTGAGGGGAGGCCCGTGCCCAGCAGTGGGACATTAAAAAAAGGGCTGGAATTATTATATTGTAATATTCATAGAATAACAGTGTTCAATATAATTTGGCAATGTAAAGTTGTGAGTCTCTTCAGTATTAGAAAAATATTGCACGTAACGTATGGAAGTGCTTGAGATCCCGGATCGAAAAGCGGTACCATTTTGGTGCGCCAAAGTTCACAAGAGTTGTGCATGCGCTTGCGCATTGCTCACACGTTCAAATCAGTCACGAATCATGACACGCGACAAAAAGTTGACGTTATCTGTTATCACGGTGCATTTACTAGTTATGTTGTAAAGCTACACTAGAATTAAACGTGCATGTAGGCGGTTTGTAGATGAGGTATATTATAAAATTATTTTTATAAATACTAATATATTACTAGATTTGAATTAAGCAGCACAAATTATTATTCTCATAATGTGTTATCTAATGCGAGATGGTATCATGGTTTTATTGAGGTATTAAAAATCCTAATGACTCTTGTTATATCTAGAAAGGTATGCCATAATCCCATTAATAGAAACATGTAAACCATTTGAATAAAATAAAATAAAAAATATTTACTAAAATATAATATTTTTTGAATAAAATAAACAAGTAATATATAAGGTGTAACAATAATAGTGTAAAATATTTTGATAGGTGCAACAGTAGTTTATAAAGATAATATTCCCTTAGAAATAATTTAAATTATTTGACATTTAAAAGACATCCCGTACTGAGCGCATGGCCAAACGCTACTAGTTCGCCGTGTTTATAAAAACAATTTAGACATAATTTACACAATTATTTCATACAGCAATGTGATCCATTTAACTAACTGAATCATCTGGTAAAATATTTGACACTATTTTTGGTAAACCTTATATATCACTATTGCAAAAAAAAACCAAAAGAATGCGCTAAATGATTTCAAGTATTGGTAGACTTTCTACTCGCATACTCAGATAAATGGTATTATGCAATACAATGTACGAACCTATGAATGGGAAAATAAATTCGCCAGTCATTACAATCGCAATGATCGATGACAATACTACATGAAGTCGTCATGTAAGCTGTATTACACGGTGATTGACGCTGATCGAATGATTTATGAGATAGAATATATGTTCGGTTCGTGTGCCCGCGGCGAGTCGGTAATGTATAAGACAAGATAAAGCCGAGATATGTATATAATGTGACATAATATGCTTATTTGTTTCATTGTGTTTTTGTCATTTGAGATTGCGAGAGCAGACCTAGCTTCGCTCGCGAAAGAGACGAAATAGAACAATTTTGTTTCGTTTTTAAATGGATATCTAACTCTTCCGTATTATCTCTTGTTAAATAAAGATTAAAATGAATGACGAAGCGCTTCACTAAAAGGGTACTGCAGCGTTTTTAGACTATAGGCCTATAAGAATAGCGCAATTTCACTCACTCACGATTGGTGGGTCTTCCCTACCAAGTTGACTAGTCATTGACATGCCAAATCATAAGGGCCCATCTTGATAGATAGGGATTTTATGAATTGACATATTGTTATGGCATTGAATTAACGGTTTATAACTTTATAGAGCTGATGCTCTACCAAATGTGTGCCGAATAAATTTCTAGACACTCCACTGTTGAGCTCAGGCTCTTCCTTGATTTAAAAGAAATTTACCACACTGACTCTGTGTAATTAGTAAACGGACGCAGCTTTTTTTAAAGTTCCCAGTGACGCACTTAATCGAATCGTAAGCCTATGTAGGATAATATTCACATCAATTGTTCAATCATGCACGCAGTTTATAAAATATGATTAACCCTCTAAATTCTGAAACCGGTAAAATAACATAAACAAACGCCTATCTAAAATAAAATCGAATTCCAGTTTAAGAGAAACTGTCTAGAAACTCTATTTAAATTCAGCGGCCATCGCGTCTTTTCACACAGGTACTTTCACCGAGAAAGGTTGAAAAAACCTATTAACTTCAAATACTGAATCAGTCAGATTCAATGTTGATTTCCTATTCAACAATTTATAACACAGAAGATCTAATAAAGCTGCAACATATTGTCAAACGCCGCCAACCCGCACTGGGCCAGCGTGGTGGACTATGGCCTAATCCCCCTCGCATTGAGGGGAGGCCCGTGCCCAGCAGTGGGGCATTAAAAAGGGCTGGTATTATTATTTATATTGCCAAAAAAGGCTGGATAATTCATTTAAAAGAAAATAATAACTTACTACTTTTCCATATGATTTCGTTCAATAGGACACGAACAAATACTCGTATAAATACTTATGTATGAGTTGGAGTCGATAGCAATGATAATTTGAAACCCATGTTTGATACCACATTGCCAAAAGCCATCAGAGTGTCTTTTATATAGATATACTCCCGAATTTATAGACGTTTTATAAATGTCTTATATTTACGCAAATACTACACATTGAAATACAACATTTTTTTTCGGACTCCGACCAAGGATGATAAGTCAGGCCAATTAAATGAAAAAAATCATCCCAATTTCAATAGGGTAAATGATTTAGTGCTACCACCGACTTGACGTTTTATAACTTTATCAATAGTAATATTGTAGTGCGCAAAGCAAACCTCATGTGCGCAGATCTATATAACATTTAAAAAAGTTATAAAACGTCTTTAAATTCCATGTTGGACCTATGTACCCGAGCAAGCCTTCCAAAGGTCCGATTATTACCCATGTATCCGTGTGTAAACCAGCGTAAATATTAACCAGCGTAAATATTAACCAGCGTAAATATTAACCAGCGTAAATATTAACCAGCGTAAATATTAAGCTTCAAAGTGCTGCTAATTATCTTTCAACATACTCTAGAGGGCGTGGTCGTGTATGGCCGACAACCGCATGACCTCCCTGACGTATCCATTCAATTTTAACTTTCTTACATCGGCGTGAACAGCGCGGCAGAATGCGCTTGCGCAAGGCGATACGAATTAATATATCTGTAATCGGTGCGCAATCGCCCGAACAAGCTGTACTTATTCGATATAAGTCTTTATTTATGTAGTTAAGTAGATTTTGGTTTATAGTTAGATACATGTCATGGTTGTTAGATATTTGCTAAATAATGTTATGCTTTTAAAGGGTAAGATATAGTTATCGTAGCTTTATGGAAGCTAGCTAACATACCAAGTCAAAGCTATAAGGCTACGTGTGATTGATTTGACTATGTGATAAGACTGTACCTACTAGTTTAATAGTGTCTGTAGTCCATCACATACAATCTTCCAGATAAAAGACTCAATTATTAAGAAATCAACACAAACATTTCAATTCTAAATTGCTAGCAGGAGTTGACGTCTGTTTTGCAAAATTGGTTTGTTAACTTAAGATTCCTTAAATGCTCATATTTTGAATAGCTGTTGCCCGCGACTTCGTTCGCGTCTTTAAATTGGTATAACCTTTTTTTATTTATGAACTGATAGAGATAAAACACACTACATTATAAGTGAAGCTTACCTTTATACTTAAGTGAAAACCGCACCCGAATCGGTCTGAGATTATAGCGCACAAACACACAGATAAACATACGAAAATTAAAAAAAAAAAATGGTTGTTTTGGGTTGTATTGCGTTGATAAATGCTCCCAAAAATAGTTTTTCTCATATATCTTCCATGTACAGACAGTGATCAGTAACATTTTTATTATATGTTTTGAGATTCTCAGGGTACGCTTCTGACTAGCATTTGTTCTGCGTTTTCAATATTCGCAATCATACATTTTATAAAATTATTATTTTGCACAATAGGATAGGTATAAAGGTGTAACGAGAATAGTGTAAAATACCTAAAATGTAAACGAGTAGATTATATTGATCAAATTTACGTATGCACGTAAATGTGTGAATGGAGTTAGAGAGCATGGTGCTATTTTTAAATTTGTAAGTGATTTGACGTAGTATCTCTTGGGAATTTGATCTTTATAACTTACCAATGAATGCACGTTATCCCCCGAATTTATAGGTAAGTATTTTATAACTTTATTAAACGTCATATAGTACTGCGCACAAAAGTTTTGATTTGCGCAGTACTATATAACGTTTGATAAAGTTATAAAACGTCTATAAATTCGGGGGTATATTTACAGCATCTTTTAAACTCAAGCCTTTAAATTGCGCTAAATATTAAAGGCAATAAAACACGATATCACTTATTAATATTTATTAATACATATTACTAATATCTTAATAAGTATGACACAGTTTACGCTTTCTTCGGTCTATTCTTGTCCGGTTGTCCTTCGTAGAAGTTTTCACTGAAAATAAAACAAATAATTCATTAATAAAAAATATATGTAAATATAAAATAATACTGCACATTAAAATGTTTTTTACGTTCCCGACGTTTCGGCTGCTTTACAGCAATCATGGTCACGGGAGCACTGAGGTATAAGATGTCCTAGTGTCATAGTTAAAACTGGTGTACCTTAAATTTAGTTGTTGTTTGCGGTTCAAACAACAACTGAACATGAAATAAACGCAACAAAATCCGTATAATTAGTTTTATTTCAAATATAGAAGAATTTTATAAGTAAACAAATGAAATATTCTGTATTCAATAATAATTATGTTTTAGATAGCCTTCCTTTCAAATAGGCATCTATTGTAATTTTAATATTACAAAAGTACGCACTAGCCTCTTGATTATTTGAACACCATCACGCCTGTAGCCCCGAAAAAGTAGGTGTGTAGGCAAGAAAATTCATGTTCATTCTGGCCGATTGTAATATTTTCAACCTTATTTAAGTAGAGCCATGGTTAACATGTCCCTACGTCATAGTTTTAAGACGAAAAAATCATTCTAAACTATCATATACCTACATTAATAGAAGGAAAAGGTGTTAACTCACCATCCAACCACTTTCTCAGGTTCGTCGCACATGAAGGTGTCCTCATTGTAAACCTTGCCATCAGGACAGCTGCCCTTTTGCGGCTGGACGCCGTTGCGGCAGATGTAGAACTTCTGGCAGTCCTCGGGATGGGGGAAGGTGGGGTGGGGGAGGGCGCGTCCGTTGGGGCCCATGACGTCACCGTCGGGGCAGGAGAAACCGTCGTCAAGCACGTCTGAAAAGTGGTTACATTCATTATCAAATATTTCTTGGATACAATCCATATCATTATGAATGAGAAGCACGTATTATACTTTTAAGTTTTACGTTCTAGAAGCTTAAAAAATGTTGTAATATTAACGTGAATATTGTTAAGTATAAGTATTGTTATAACTGTTTCTTTACATTAATAGATTTTCAGTGCCAAAATGTTGGGCTCCTAACTAAATATAAGATACCGCAATACCATAATATGAAACAAGACCCGTTAAAACTTACAGATATTCTGCGTTTTTAGGGAATTTTACACATTGCTCATTGTTTACTTATTTTATTGCTCTGTTCAGAATGTAGTTAGTACTGACCCTTAGTGATTTGGTCGCATATCCTGTTGACCGATTCTTTCCAGTCGCAGTTAGAAGACTCTTCGTCGAAGTAAAGGCCAGGTGGGCACGGCAGCTCGTTGGGAAGTCCGTCGGAGCAGTAGTAGAACTTGTCGCAAGCCTGAAAAAACATTATTAATAATTAAGTAGAATCAGAAGCCAATGAGCTCAGTTCATCTGTAGGGTATTCCATACAAATCATGAAGTATGGGTAACACTCAACCTAAGGCAGGATGCGAAAAGATTATTCATAAAATTAGACCATGCGGGAACTGAGCCCGCAAAGAAGTGGCCTACGCTCGAACCACAGATCAAGCTGTCGTCAAAGAAATTTTATTCTATTTACAGAACATTTGTGAAAAAAAAAATGGTCTATTATGTGTGTAGCTTTCTATAAATTCGATGGGTGCTATACAAATTATGACACGTGTCGTGTGGCTGTTTTGGTCCATATATTAACTTAACCTGTTTATAAATGTATGTGAAGAATTTACGACTTCCCAGCTCAACAACAATATGTAACCTTTGCAAAAATATTCCTTTCACCGCACTTTGTATAATCAGAAGGGCATTACCGAAGCGCTTACCCTACAAGTATTATTATAATTACCTGGGGATCAGGATGCTTGAAGTATCCGTTCTGTCGCGGACAACCCTTTGAAGGTTTCGGTTCCTCTGCAAAAGAAATATTGATTTAATTGGATGATTTATAAGGTGTAAGTGGCTTGGTAACGAAAACTGATATCATTGATTCAACTCATGATTCTGCACCCCTCAGATTTGGAATTGTCCGTCGATCTTTTCATGATTTTTACATTACATTTTTTTAAATTGATTTTAGTATTAAATCATAATAGAAGTCTATTTTCACGTGATTATAAATAAAAATAATATAAATACTGATTAAAACCTAAAACTGCAATGTAAATTAAAACTCGATACAACTGAGCGCGCTGAACACCCGCACGCGTCGGGAATCGCTGGGAGCGTTGTGTTATGATCGCCTTGTTCACGATACATTGCGCGCTCAAAAATTTCATCATTTTGTTATAAGCATAACTTTAACCATCTCGTCAGGCTCTGCACTCAGTCCATAGTACGGTACCTATAATTCAAGCGTTGCTTATTGTCGGACCGTATAGTTGGTGTGTTTATCTGGCGATATTATTGTTATTATTTAAGAAATACATACGCAGTTCCTTCCTGTCACCGCAGTCAACATTGGAAGGGATGTCACACCGCTCCTTGCTGGAGTTTTCGTCGGAGAACACTAGCCCGTCGGGGCACAGCTTCGCTTCCGAGACACCTGCGGGGCAATAAATACTATCAATAAAAATGCAACTTGTAGAAGAATATTTTCGTAATAAGATCTAATGATCTTTCTACTTTTGATTTAAAATGCAATGTTTAAACTTATCATAGACCCAGCCTAGTGACGACATAAAATACGTGTTTCAGAAGTATTTGGTATCGGAAATCTTTTGAAAAAGCTTTTGAATTTTGAAAAATATCTTCTTTTTCAGTTTAATTTGCATCAAATTTGATATCTTTAATTATATTTTTCGTTCACCCTGTTGCCAGTTATCACATAATTACTTATCAAATTTAAAATCTTGATGATAATAATGTTAAAATTTGGAAAATAACGCGCTCAGAAATGTTTTTTTTTTAATTTAACTCTGAGACGAAGTACTACCCTTTAGGTATTCAGTGTTCTTGATTGAGCTGTTGAGACATAAGACTAGTTATAAAGAAGCCAATCAAAGCAAATGTTCCTTGAAAAATACTGGTAAGTTAAAATATATGATCTATACAATATGTATGTGCCCATACAGAATCTCTTGCAAGATACGACATTCCATTCACTTCTACATAAGTAGTGGCGGAAACAGTAAAATACATGTATTTGAGCTTATACAACAATATTGTTGTAGGTTTAGCAATAAGACCAACTATTATTGGTATCGTTACGTACCATCTTGAGGTCGAACAACATTTGTGTTTATTTCATAATTGTATTCGTACGCTATATTATATCGCTTACATACCAAGTTAAAACGGTACTTATTTTATAAAATTAAATATTTTACATAATTCCTGTTAGCAATAACACTTCTGCAATGGTTTTAATCTCAAACAAATACTTGGAACCGTCTTGTATTTTTTATCTCATTCCACCGACAAACGACACGCCAGATTATCGATTGCAGATCGGAAGTCTAAACAATCTTTGCTCAATGCGAACGTTGTGTTGAAAAATAAAATATTTTTATTTGTTATAAAACAATAACACCCGATACAAATCAAGATTAAAACCAGTCGAATCTTATAATATGTATCTGCTTTGTTAGTAGTTCACTCAGTAATGCAGTAACATTTAACAAACTAACAATATAGCACTACTTTAATTACGACATTTATGGCTTAAGTAAGACTTTGTAAGGCTGATGGGTTATGGGCAAAGAAGATGTCAATGAACAGGTGTGTCAAGAAAGTTGACGGGTGCAACTTTCTTCTCTTGGTTATTTAAACCTCTTTGCTATTGGGATGTGGTTTACACCAAAGGCGCCAAAAAAATATGGAATTTTAAACTCTACTCCAAAGCGATTTGCTGTTGATGTGAACGAACCGCTGTTGTCACAGTAATTGTGCGAACTCACTCTCACTCTCACCTCACCTCAATAACGACAGAATCAGTCTAGAACAGAGTTGTTGTTGAAAATCACAGTTAATAATAAATAAATTTATATAAGTCCTAGTAATATTATTCCGTGAGGCTTTCTCTTTGTGAAGAACAATTCTCTTTCTTCACGGATATGTGTCGTTTAATTTGAATTTTAATCCGCCATGAAATGTGAAAAGATAGAAATCGTTTTAGTATTCCCAGAGCATGCCTTACGTTCTCTTTGATGCAATTACTATGAGAGAAGGCGACGAATGGAGAGTTATATAAGTGTGACAATAATAGTGTAAAATATTTTTAGATGTCTATCAGTAAGCTAAAAAAGTCACACTCCCCAAAAAATTTCAAATTATTTGAAATTTAAATAAAAAACTTTTTAACAAAATAAAAACCGTCTTCAAAAAACTAAAAAGCCAAAAATAATCTAATCTTGAAATCTACCTTGTCTAACTAAATCAAATATTTCACTAATCTGAAGTCGGTGCCAAACAAACAGCTGAGTCGAATATTGCCGGTCTGCGCCAAAGACTATACCTACAAATTGGTCCGCGCATCTCGTTACTGAGTATACTTTTGTTATTCTTCATCGTTAGTTTATTTGGCACCGACTTCAGATTAGTTAAATATTTGATTTAGTTAGACAAGGTAGATTTCAAGATTAGATTATTTTTGGCTTTTTAGTTTTTTGAAGACGGTTTTTATTTTGTTAAAAAGTTTTTTATTTTACACTTTTTAGTGGATATATTTACTATTATTTGTCACTAAAAAGAATGTAATATCAATCTTTTTTACTGGATAATAGGTATACCAATTATAACATCATCGCGAGAAAAACATAGATTCAAAGAAATCAAGATAAAACAAAAACCACTGAATCAATCTCGCTGAATTTTAAAAAGGTATACCTTATTTTGTAAAAAAGAATAATCGAAATCGGAACATCCACGAAAAAGATTTATTTATAGCCAAAGTGCATCCCATAACAATTTCAATAAGCCCAAACACGGCTTGGATACATTGTTTTATTACAATGTTCCAGTTCCTCCTGGGTTTATCATCAGATCAGTTCGATGGTACCATATTCATCAGAACCATTTTATTAAATTTGCTTTTTCATTGTCGCTTAACGATCATAATCGAGATTATCTTGGCGCAACCCGTGAAATACGTATCACTGACATGTTCCGGTGGCCATTTGTGGTCTTCTTCATCACTTTCACTTCAGCAAATGATACTTTCTGAATGCAAATGCTTGACTTCTTGATGAAAATACCAAAATTGCTATAGGTTTGCCTATAAAATTTGAGGAGTCCTCTCAATTCCTCATGGATCCCATGATCAGAACAATTTTTTGAAAAAAATGGGACCAATCTGTAAGGATATCCTTTCATATAAAAAAATAATTTTCCAAATCGGTTCATAAATGACGGAGATCTGAGGTAACAAACATAAAAAAAAAAAAAATTAAAAAAAAAAAAAAAAATACAACCGAATTGAGAACCTCCTCCTTTTTTTTGAAGTCGGTTAAAAATTACACTTCGTACGTAATGTAAGTGCGCGGTGAAAAGGTACTTACTATATATATACTTAATACTTGGTTAAAGATTTGTTGGATGGTTTTAATAAGGACCTTATTTCTATACAGTTTAAAGTTGATATCATGTCAAGTTTTCCTAATACTGAAGTATGAACATGAACTTCATTCAGTGTTTTCAACTCGTTGAATTATTAGTCAAAGTATGAACTAAAACACTCGTTAAGTATAATAGAAATAAATAACAATAAGCATCTTATTACAGCGGCTATCCGATTTCATTGCATCGCTAACCAGAGACACTTAAATGACGGATTTCTTTTTTTAATTTTAAAATAGTTAACTAGTTTTGAACTTGAGTCATCGATGTTCTGACACCGATAATTTACTATGAATTAATCAAGAGATGTTATTAAATTGTTATTTTTTTGTACAGCAAAATTTGGTGAGACAACTTTAAAAAGCAAAGTTTATAAGAAATATATTAAAAGCGAAAAAAAATGAATTTCATCTCAAACGAACTGAATAGGTGTTGCATAGATTTTAAAAAGAGCAAATTTATGAACATTTCCGATTAGTACACTTGGTTGATTGGTGTTTTTTGTACTAAGAGTGGAGGCCCGGTAGGAGCCAACTTTGTGGATGAGCACGTATGTTTGTATCCGAGTCATAGATGTGTAATATCTAGGTATGTAATATATAAGTAGATCAGGGGCAGTGTCTATTAAAAGGCACCCATAGTACAAATACAGGCGTTTCTTGGTTTGGGACCATACCATAAATAATTGAAGTTAATTGATACCATTTATCTGAAAGGATGTGTACAATGTTCTCTCCTTGATAGATTTTTTCCATCCTACAAAAATAGGTATTATTGTACAATTGAAATAATTGCATACATAGTAAAACCCGGACTAACCCTCTGCATCGTAATGGAAATCATCCTATTGCAATTGCTCATGCGTTACGTAATCGCAAATCGTATGCGTCTGCGCATAGCTGATGACCTTTGTACTGACCTTTGCTGCATTTGTAGTAGAGGTCACACTGATAGGGGTCGGGGTAGTATCCGCTCTTCTGTGGGCAATCGAACTCTTGCGCTGACGCTGAAAATTTAATTAAAATGGGTTAAGAAAAGTTTTTATAAGCATTTTATGTGGCAAACACATCGCGTAAATTGCTACAAACTTTTTTTTTTATAATCTAAATGGATCGATTATCTGTCATGATAGAAAAGTTACAAGGCATTCTCTACTTGAATAGCCATGCCCAGACTAAGCGTGCAGTCACGCGTGGTTGGCTCAGGAAAAAGCTGGCACCGCCTAACCCGAGTGTGGTGATTGGTCATATGCCACGCGAGCCGGTCGTACGAGGCAGAGTAATCCATCCGAACATGGCCGATAACGATAATTTTATACACTTGCAAACACCTAGCAAAAAAGGCTAGTATAGTTGTATACTAACACTCGACCCTACTCAACAAGCAAGAAAGTAGCTAAGCAAGTTACTCAAGGCTGCTAACTTTTTAAAGCAATTACTACTTGTATGAATTACAACTGAATAATTTTAATAGTAATTAGACCACACCTGTCTGGTTTGAGAGACCAGTATTAGGCGTTAAAGAATAAGAAACTCTATAATAATTAATTCTGTCAATAAGCAGTAGAGACTTTGACGCACAAAATAATTTTATTCTAGTCTTCTAAGTAGTATCATCATCTTTGTGATTTCGTTACGAAAATGATACTATGGATTCTACTCATGACTCTAGCTAGACCCCCCTAGACCTAGATAGAGTAGGAGTTTTCTGCCCATCTTTTCATGAATTACACGACTTTTTAAGGAATTTTAATTAGTTTTTTGATGAAAGCATAATAAAAGACTATCTCAACGTGATTTATAAAAAAATACTAATTTAGACCTAAACCTGCAATGTAAATTCAAAAGTCGATACGCTCGAGCACACTCGTGACTTGACACACGAGTCGATTACGCCGCGGAGTGTGTGTTGTGATCGCGTAGCGTACAACACATTGCGCGCTCAAAAAGTAAAACATTTGTAACCAATGACATTCCAAATAAATTATTTCTATAATTTTATTTCAGGCATTAAATGTAACATTTATCCAAAGTTTTCGTCAACATACCCATATTTTTTATAGTGCTCTAAGTAGGTCTAAACTGCTTGCATTAAAGTATCTGTCATCTAGCTATTGACACCCCACTACCTGCTGGTAACCTGGTACCCGTTGCCTCATATACGTATAAAAAGTAGTTAAATTTATATAAATTAGGAATCAAATTATTTTGAGCACTATAGTCAAAAGTTCTTGTTAGATCGATATTGTGTCTAATATATGTTTAAAAACATTTTTATTCAATTTTTAATAATTTCAAAACATTTGTCTCTAACAGATAAGAAAATGTATATATAATTCCATGAGGACTGAACTATGTCATATAAATAAGGATTTTTATTGAGAATTTCTTACTGCCAATAAGGCATCTAATGAATATATTAATGATACAGTTTTCAGTCAATAGCCACCTACGTTCCACTTAAAAACATTACGTTAAGGTCGACGACCGAATGAACTATGCTACTTTCATATTAATATATAACTCGTGAACCTCATTATATATTGTCCTCGCGTTGGTGCTTTATCATATTCCCGGTATGATATTCTATTACAGCGCCGACGCTGAATAATAAGCAATAAGCTCTTTTTGATATCCCTTTGTTTTCATTATTATTAAATAAAAAAACGTTTTTTTATTTATGTAGGTCAAAAAAGCACTTATGAATTGTCCAAAGTTACCAACGTATTGGATTCTTGGTTCCGCTGGGAAGCCGGCAAGAAATGCAGCGGTTACTTTTTTAAACATAGTCGCACCACAAGAGTTCAGTTTTATCATTTTGGTACAGTCATTAAAAGAGGCTGTTTTAGGTACATTCTCAGATCAACGCCATGAGAGCAGGGACCACCATAATAATAACGATGATAAGTAAGTAACACTCAAGCAGTAATGCTTGTAAGTTAGTTGGAGAACAAACATGACGTACGACCAGTTAACAAGGACTCTACATGATATCTTACATAACCAACCCTCGTACAATATTACTAATATTATGCTATTCGTGACTTATAGGTCAGGGACCCTTATGTAGGCTAGGCTAGTACCTAGGAGTAGTGACGTAATTATTATGACCTCAAATATAACCAGGCCTATGTCAAATAGAACTATTATCTGTGTCCCAATATTGATCCTTATCGAATTAAAACATGACTAACTTGTCCTCTATTGTGTGAAATGAAACGTTAGATATCTCGCTTGCTATCAGTCGATGTTAGACTAAGAACAATAACCCAAATGTTGCACAATGCTGGTTTGTTCACGAACATAATTAGTCTGAGTCGCTAGACTGCAGCGCTTGACAATATTAAGACAACATTTTATCTGTTTAGGAAACGTTAGCGCGTCTTAGATGTATATCACAAAAGAATTGGTCAGAGATGGCCAATGACAGGGCCATGTGGAAGGTTGTGGGAGAGACCTTAAAAACCTTTGTCTGTGTGATGGATTGTGTGAAATAATATTATCTTATCAAGTATTATTTTTTAATTACTTATGATGAGTCTCTGTAAAGCCCCAGTAGATATAAGTGTATGATGACGTAAGCTACGGAATACAAGACCGTTTAATTCAAAATTAGGTTACTATATATGTATATGTAAGTAGAGACAAATAATTATTTCCTAATTATATGTACTAATTGAATTAACCTTGTCAAAACTAAGTATGTATATCATAATAGAGCCTTGTTAGAACTAGACTGCACTAGTATATTTGGGACACATTATTTCCTCTATGTCAAGAAGTTGACCCTGGCTTATGTTGCAAGTTCAATTACTCAAGTCGTGCTAATGTCTTGATAATCTGGACATTAATAGCTCTTGGATTTCAGACGGTAGATACACTACTGAAAATCCAGTTTGTATATCATCAACATAATTTATGACAAAATTATATAATGGCATTTTTATGATTCATAAACACCGAATGACAATCTAGTCACAATTTACTTTCCGAGAATTATTTTAAACGCTTTTAAAAGCTAACGAACTGTACGTGGAAAATACACTATTTACTATATTGATTGTATGTCAACATTGCCAATTCTCGCGAACTCGAAAAATGTTTCGAAACGAGTGCAGATTAAACATGCAACATATTAGGGGACATGAACGTTTGAAAGGACCAGACATTGCAAAATTTAAGCGTGTTTAAACGAGCACAAGAAACATATAATGACTTTTAAAATATCGCTCGTTAGTGTTTAAACTATTAGACTGACTATTCATGTTCCATTAGAGAACTGTGTGAAGAAAACAACTCTTGAAAATGAAAACCCCCAATCAAACTACAGCAGATAATATTGAGACAGATCGATATCGACGGTAACGAGTAACCGCTCTTGACCCTGATTTTACGAATTGTATCGAATAAGTTGCCAGCACTATGAGTAACCGCGCGGTAACGGCTCTACATATTTCGAAAAATCGCTTTTTGTATCCGTATTAAATTTGCCCTTGCAATACATGCAATAAGTAAATTTACTGGAGCACTGAACATTTAGAGGGACGCGTGAGTGAAAGGAGGACGGAGCTAGGCCCGCTCCATTGAACACAAAGTACCGTATCGACTATCAACATACGGACTTTACACATAAATTTATTATTTTTTAAATACCACAAAAACGTGTGTTGATTCTTTAGTTTGTTGTTAATTAATTGAGTGAGTAGATTTACAATGTTTAAAAGATAATGTTGCTAACTAAGGTATCTAATAATTGCGTTATCGTTCATATTCGGTATCACGTTTATTTCTCCAAAAAAGAACGATAACTTGATTTTGAAAGGGATCTTAGGTATCTGACATTTTCAAATATAAGGGTACTTAATTTTGACGCATCATACTCAAGTTAACGACGCCTAAAATGATTATGAGGACTTAAGGGCCCCCTGTACGCACGGCGTTTTCTCGCCGCGAGATGCCTCCTAGCCCGCTTCGTTTTGTTGCTATTTCACCTAGAGAGAGATAGAGCCCTAAAAAATGCGATAGCACTATTGTAAGGAGGCGGCGCGGCGGCGGTCACTCGAGGTCACCCGACTGATAATGCGGTAAACAAAAGCCGAAAGCATTTCATTGTCAAGCTCTAAACATTATGTTTCGTTATATCAATTGTCTTTTCGCATCACGGGGCATGAATTCCATATTTGTTATATTAAGTGCTCACATACTCTAAATAATAATAGTTGTATGTTTACGTACGGAATTCTATGTAGTAATAATACATTATTAATGTAAAAACACTTTCAATCAAAACATTTGTTTTATTATTCACTGGTCAGTTGCTTATAATATAATAAAATATAGCTTTCAGTAAACTAAAGAAACGTTATACACAACATCCCATTAATCACACTAATATTATAAAGGCGTAATTTTGTGAATGAGTGTGTGTATGTTTGTTACCTTTTCACGTTCAAACCGCTTGAGCCATTTTGATAAAATTTGGTATGGAGGTAGCTGACAACCTAGATTAACACATAGGCTACTTTTTACCGCAGGAAAACTTCTCATTCCCATGGGACAATCTATGAAACCGCGACTGAAACCGTGGAGCGAATAGCTAGTGATATTATAAACTAGCTGCGCCCCGCGGTGTTACCCGCGATTAAAAAGTATGTCCTTTTCTTCTATGTCCTTTTGCAAATGCACGGTTCCTATATGCTGTTCCATAGGAACCGTGCATTTTTTCAGGATAAAAATTTGCCTATGTCATTTCCTGGCCCCTAAACTACCTTACTTACTTATGCAAAACGTTACTTATACAAAAAATCATGTCAATCCTTTGCTCTATGATAAACTAAAACAAATATATCCCGCGGGAACCATACATTTTACCGGAATAAAAAGTAGCATATGTGCTATTCCAGACTATAATCTATCTCTGTGCCAAATTTCATCCAGATCCGTTCAGCCGTTCTGGCGTGATTGAGTTACAAACATCCTTCCATCCATCGATACATCCATCAAAACATTCACATTTATAATATTAGTGTGATATAATATTTATAAATATAATATAAATATCGCCAAACGAACACACTAACTATACGGTCCCACACTAAGCAACGCTTGTATTATGGTTACCACAATGGACTGGGGGCGAACCCAGTTTATATTACTTATATAGATATTAAACATCCATGACTTGGGTACACACATTTGTGCTCATCACAAAAAGTTTGTCTCTACCAGGATTCGAACCCGGGTCCCTCGGCACAGAAAGCCGGGTCACTACAAACTGCCCTAATCAGGCCGAATAGGCCATTTAATAAAAATATCATAATTAAATCTAAAGAAAAAAAGTCTTATTAAATTATTCTTTCGCATATTTGTAACTTTCTTGGTAAAGGTGGGTCTATAATTTCTAGTAAGATACACAACTAAAATTATTTTAATTTATCTATATTTAATTCCCAGAACTGTTGGTCTCTTTAAATTTTTTCATAAACAACTCCTTTGGGAGTACATACAAAAACAAAAAAAATAGAGCCGAATTGAGATCCTCCTCTTTTATGAAGTCGGTTAGAAAAGCAATACTTTATTTTTCTTATATTTAATTGCCCTTGTACTTGATAGTAACAGTTAAGATTTTTTGGCGATCATTTTCATCCGACTAATATTATTATTCGTATAAATGTGAAAGTTTGGATGGATGGATGTTTGTTACTCAATCACGCCAGAACGGCTGAACGGATCTGGATTAAATTTGGCACAGAGATAGATTATAGTCTGGAATAGCACATAGGTTACTTTTATCCCGGTAAAATGTATGGTTCCCGTGAGATAGATTTGTTTTAATTTTTCATAGAGTAAAAAATCGACATGATTTACAGAAAAGGACATAGAGGAAAAGGACATACTTTTAATCGCGGGTAACACCGCGGGGCGCAGCTAGTCTTTAATACCAAAAGTTTTTTTTTTGCGTAATAGCTTCTTCTGGTGTCATTTTTGGTGCTAAAGATGGACTCGTTATTTCTATAATAGAATCTAGACCAATAAGTCCATCGGGACTCGCACCCAGATACGGAAGTTCACTAACAATAAATAACCCAAAAGGTATGATTTGAATTCCTAACAGGGTCCCCATTTCTTTTGCTGCAATTGGTTCGTTTCTGTTTCCATATCTGGTGGCATCACTTCCTTTGAGATTTTAATATAGCAATGTTTTGATCCGTTATCAGTCCAAGTCGTAAAATAAAGTCGCCAAAGAAACACCAAAATATGCAACACACGTCAGACACAGTGCCGAGCGGTCGTCGCACTGATAAAAACAAGGAGCACTGGCGGAGTGGGCGGGACTACACCGCTCCCCGTACCCCGCGCCCCCGCGTGCGAGAGAGAATGTGCAGGAATGGTCAGCGGATTTGGATATTTTTCAATATAAATCTTTAGTTTCGCTATAATTATATTTGTGCCGCAGATATTAAAATTATATTTCCATCCTAGCAAAATATAGGACTTAAGCAAAGTCAGAAATTTATTTTCATTACAATTGAAAGTATACTAACATGTGTAAGAACTGAGCAAAAATGACACGATTTTGAGTGTAAAATGCGTTTATTTCAACTCACTCTATCTTTTTTTGAGTTGATTGTTTTCAAAGAAAAACTAATTTAAAACCTTGATATATCTGATCAGATTGTATGTACAAAATTTGGATTCAATATGTTTAGTCGTTAAGAAGTTATCGCGAAAGTCATTTTGTATGGGAAAACGCAGGTCCAGGGGGCTCTTAAATACTTAAGTAGCGATTTTGGTGTTGAGCCGTAAGCGCAATCGGAAGGGTGACTAAATATAACAGGTCATTACAACACCAAATGATCATATTAGTCACTGGTATACGCACTTTTGTCGACAAATACCCGATCGTGATTAGCTCACAGTGAGGTACTGGAGGCGTTGCGACATTGCACTGAATTGTGTGAACAGTATACAAAGCTCATTGTTAGGACCACAATATTAAGGTGATAGGTTATAGTCATATCACGGTAAGTACACATATAAATGTACTCATTATATCACAAAATATAAGGGAATTGGTAAGTCGTTGGAACAAATAGGACTTGTTAAATGGCTATAAAAATAAACTAGTAAAAATAAACTAGTACAATTTATTGCATTTCGACAGTTATATTTCGTGTCGAAATGCCACGCATTCGTTTGAAAACATAGTCTCATTTTACCTTCCAAAGGTTTTCATAAGCAGACAAAATATATGTATTTTATGATTAACAAGACTGTTAAATTAATTTACTCACGGAAATCTTAAGTATGGGCACTGTGGTATAAGACTTATATATGATAATTCACTGTGCTTTATTTTTCATCGTTTTCCTTATGTTCTACGTAAAAAGCTTCAGGTTACTACATTTAAGTAGGTACATAAAAGATAAAATAACAAATTTCCCGTACCGCAAATCCATCCAAACCAACCAACCAACAGTTACTCAACTGTAACTAGTTCAGGTCGGTTACAGTATCACAAACATGACTCACGCCTTAAATAAAATAAGCCTAACTTAAAAAAAATGTCACTTACCTAATCCGCAGGCCAGGCCGACGATTAAAAATAAACTCTTCATTTTTTTTATATCTTTGAGGTAGAAAATATATATAAAAATAAATAACAGCCCGTACGTGCGTTTCCTCTGGAAGGCTGTTCTGTATTGCGAGTGGTTGGCCGTTTATTGTAACCGGCGCGCGCGCAGCCTTACTATGCGACGTTCGATAGAAGTGGTTGCGCCGAAAGTGAATGAAAGTTTGAAAAAAAAGTGATTGATGTTGAAGAAACAATGATGGCTATTAAAGTGTAATTAATCGTGGGCGTTTATATATTGTTTTATTGTTAATCTCCGGTGTGTAATTATTGGCATTAATCGTGCATGTAATTTAAATAGTGATGGTATGCATGCATCTTGATTGGTAATTTTGATATACACGTTGTCTTGTTAAACTGCATATAAAAATATAGTACATTTTCTCGTCGAAAGTTATTTTGGTAGTTGTTCGTAGTTTAATTTTTGTTCGTTGGATAATATAATTTCAAGAAACTATTAATATCTATTACTACCATATACCATACAAAAAATCATAGCTCTTTTATTGATGACTTATTTAAAACATTGGGCCTACAAAAACAACGAGGATATAAACTTTGTTACATTACTTTTTTAATCTATGCGATATTGCAGCCATATAGTTGCACTTGTATCAAGCGTGTGTCCTTTAATTATGGTGAGTGTATTTAGTACCCAAGAAAAGTAGTGATACATATATGTGTATATCTATATGAGTCGGTTCGTGTGCATGCATATCCGTCGCACTGTCGAGGTCCAAACACAACCTCGGAAATGTTAAAGGTCGACTTCATGGAAATAAGTGGCATGCATAAATGACGATATTGGGAACTTATCATGTGTAATAAAAAATATTATTATGAGTTCTTATTTTTGCATCCAAGATATCTTAGAAGATTTGAATATTTTCATAGAATTAATTCTCGGTATTTGGTGGATACCTACTATTTAAATATTATATTATATTATAATTTTATACTTCATTAAGTATTCATCGTATAATAGAAATACGAAAATTATAATATCGCCAGAAGAATACACCAACTACTCGTATACGGTCCCACACTAAGCAGCGCTTGTATTATGGGTACCGTACAATGGATGACGAACTCAGTATATTATACTTATATAGATACTAAACATTTACGACTCGGGTACAAACATGTGTGATCATCACACAAAGTTAGTACCTACCAGGATACGAACGCAGGACCCTAGGCGCAGAAGGCAGGGTCGCTACCAAATGCGCTAATCAGGTCGTCTTATATTACATATTGAACGGACATCAGTTCAAGCAACAAGTAAATTATTGACAATTAACGTAATAATGGAAGACAAAACTCTTGGGAAAAAGTTAAGGCTGAATCAAAAAAACTGATTTGTTTTAAGCTTACAATTGTAACTATACGCCCCGAGATGCTGAGAGTCCGAGATGATTAGTGGAAATTTTACAGGATTACATTGCGCTTTTATTTGGATCCATTCAGCTATTATTGTGGCTGCATTTAAAAAGTATATTTTTTATAATAGCCTAAACATTATTTTAAGCATTTTTCTTCAAGTTTTCTAAACTCATATTCTTATCATAATTTCTGCCAATCAGAGGTATCTTAATATATCAAGTTATATTTTTTTTGGGGGTATATAACAAGATTAGAAGATTAATCTATTTTATTTTTAACTTTTTCGAAGCCGGGAACCAACTAAAGAGTCATCTATATTTTTTTGTGTCTCGCAGTCCCAGTAGTCACATAGTTATTATTTTAATACAATGTTAACCACATTAGTAATTACTGGGTTTAACCCAATGTCGCAGTTAAAAGGAATTTTAACAATTTCATGACGTGTGTTGTCGTGAAGGTTGGGGGTCGTACGTATAAATACTATAGTACCTATTTCGTCGTTTATTTTAGATTGAGCTTTTGAAAGTGTTCACAGAGAGCTCGTTTCACGGTCGCTGATTGTGTTATGTGCATCTATTTTGTTTTTTTATTCTAAAATCTTGTTGACGACCCGATTAGCGCTGTCAGTCCTGTACTGAAGGCTGAAACCTGGTAGAAGTAACCTTTGTGTGATGAGCACGAATGTTTGTATCTAACATGTAGGTATTGGGATCGCCCCAGCCCATATCACGATACCAATAATACAACTGTTGCTTATTCTGGGAACGTACAGTTGTTGTGCTCTCATTATAATAATAATAGTCCTCCTGACCGAATTTCGGTCACGGCGGCTAATCTCAACACAGACTAGCCATCTGCGCAGGAGATATTATAGTATACATGTGCGTGCGCAAGCTCAGGTGCACTCACTCTCATACTCGATGGGACGGCAATTTGACCCGACCGGAGAGAGATCAGGCGCCGGATGGCATCGTGGTTTAAAATGAGATTCGCACATGAAATCCAGAAATCCAAGAGATGGAAGCCGGGGTTTGAAACTGCGACCCTCGTTACCGAGGCCAGCGTTCTACCAACTCGGCTATCACTGCTTATTATGGAAATATAGGTGCATAATTCAGAATGTATAGGTAATCATATTGTATCGCAAGTAAACTAGTTTCAAAATCCAAGCCAACAAAAAAGTATAACATCCACTTTCTTTTTAAATGAGCTAATGATTGGCTTGATTTAGTGACTGATTTACGAGTTTGCAATTTACTAATAGAACATCAACTTAATTAAAGTGACGCGCATCAATTACCAACAATTTACTGCGTACTTCATCACTGAATCACTCGTTACTAATAGGTATGTATACTAATCGAGAAAACCTATATGCCGACCACCAAATTGGGTTTTTATCCGCGTATGAACTTTGACTACACTTAGCCATGCTTAGACTTTATGACAAAATACATTTGATGACCTCAGCTGATCCAGGTAGGGACCAGCTTTGTGTGATGAGCACGAATCTTTGTACCCGAGTTATGGATGTTACTATATAATTTTTATATACTGAGATCGTCCCAAGTCCATTGAGCCGTACCCATAATATCTAGACAGGCCTGAAATAAACCGAAATTTCATTGTTCAATGTGTTGGCAGCGAGATTCTGAACTGTCTATAAGAAATCAGCTGCATTTAGTCAAGTGACATGTGAGATACTTATACCACTTATTATGTGCACACACACACACACATATTATGCCATTTACACAGCCGTATTACGTGCTGCAATCTAGAACCTTTGTTCCCTGAGGATTGCTTAGCTGCAGTAAACCGGCACCCGTATGCAAACGACGTTTTAAACACTTACAGTATTGTTTCCTTAGCGTGTTGACATAATCTTAGCTATAAGTGTATAGGGCTGCTCCTATGGGTAACCACTCGCCACAATCGCCACAAATTGGTGATCGTATGAAGAGGCCCTACATCCATAAGAATTAGAAAAAAAATATTTTTCAAGAGAAACAGTAATTCCCGCAGTAGGCTGACCATGTCCTGTGAAAATCTGGATAACAATACCTTAAAAGTATTATATCAATAACAAAAAATTGTAATAAAAATATTTTTTTTCTAGCTGTGAGTAGTGGGTGTGTGTGTTTGGAGTGTATATGTAGAAGGGGTGAGAATGTACGTGTATATGAGAGTATATGTCCTGACATGTATCTAGATTAAGAAAGATATTTGCTCTGCTGACATTGCGAGATTCGCACATTGATACTTATATAACGTATCCAAACCTTGTATAGCTGAAAGACCCGTGCCAGCTGTAGATAATATAATGATAATGTATTAAGCAACTCTAGTTATAGTTGGGTAACGGAACGCCTATCGAAAACTGGTCTAGGTATCGTGCACTAGACGCAGGGACCCGGCGGCGCGTGCGCACATTCACGATATTAGGTATGGGGGAGGGTATACCAATCAATTATTGTGGTAACTGGTAATATTTTGGAAATACTTAACTATCGATATTTGTGCTGCATTTTTTTGTGTCCATCCCTGACTCATTAAACACAGATTACTAAAATAATAGTAACTAAGTATCTACCATACCTACTTAATATTTGCGTATGTCATTTACTCCTCATATAAATTCATATACGTCAAGTGCGAGATTATTCGTAAGCTAACCATATACTTCATAGTATACGTATTTAGATACATTGTATGGAGAATTGAAAGTTTAAAATTCTGTCCGCTAGAGGGACTTTTAAATTTGCCATAGAATGTGTATAAAAACGTAAACTATTAACTATACAGTTAGCTTACGAATAATTTCGCACTCGACGTACTGGAGACTTTATATTCTGAAATGTCAGAATAGAAAATTTCCTAAGATGTGTCATATTTATTTATCGTTTTTTTACAATCTTGACGCAAAAAATGAGCTTTATTTCGGTAGTTTACATAAACAAAAATATATTACGATAACAATCATGGAAAATAAAACAGGACGTAAAAATTAAACCATTATAATATATAAAAAGTGAAAATATTAACACAGTGCCAGTTCAAAGCTCTAATAACTACGCCAATGTGTCCCATACATTATCACCGCCAGCATCTTTGGCTGGCTTCAGCTGTCAAAGTGATCTTGCCTCATGCACATATACTTAAGCCTAATTTAACAATGTGGCAACCTAAGAGCTTGTAACAATATATTAATAATACTATTTGGCTGAGTCGCGCTTATTTTAGTGAATGCGAAAACTAATTGAAACATTATTCAGTATTACATTTATTCATCTATAGCTAAGTATAGCATGGTCTGTACAGTGTATACTTATATAGTGAATATTTTTGGAAAAAAAAAACATTATTTTCGATAGAGAAGCCGAATAAGTACTTATAGTAAGTTACTCGGGACTTTTTGTCCATATGGTTGCGTATCACGGGAATCACTAGCGGGTAGCGGGAAGACTACGAGATGAATGGCGACGATATTTGTCATGGTGTTAGCATATAACTTGGGCCAGGCATATAGGGTACTCATAGCTGAAAAACCTACAAAACCTGTATCTCAGGATTCAACAGGCAAATGTTGCCGACTCTTGGCATGGTATACCTTACATACCGGGTACGGTAAATTTCTTATCCTGGAAATTCAAAAAGCTAAGTCCACGCGTACGAAGCCACGGGCACAGGTTATAATAAAATAAAATTAAAAAAAAGTGTGGTGTCTTGTGAATTACTCAATCACAGTAGTGCTGTTAAGTTGTGTAAACTTAGATTCCAGTCGGTAGCAATTTAAAAAATATGACCGCAATTATCTTGCAAGACTCCGCGGTGGATAAACTATGGGATAAAATAATACTATGCTTTCTCTATGATCCGTGGGGTTTTGTTATTGTTGATTACCTAATCGAGCGACTGTCGAAAGGGGTATGTTATTTTATCATCTTTTTCATTGAGATATATTTCAAATTAACCATAAAAAGGCAGCAGTATAAAATATTTTCCCTAGATTACAAATTGAATCAATTTTGTCCTCAAAATGTCTTGTGGTCTGTCAACGACAATCGTTGCTTCAGGAACTTACTTTATGAAATGTTTTCCTATAATTATCTTTTTTTGTCTACTGGGCCAACAGTTTAGCAATATACATATTAAAATGACACACTTTCAGATTAAATAATATTAGTTTAATTGTGTTCATTTCATTTGCGGCTAGCAGTGTTTGTCTAAGGAATTGCATTGAACCGTTCGTGTAGGTATTCGCGTTTTAATTGATAGTCAAAAGTGTTGTAATCCCGGCTTTGTGCTAACTGCCAACTGCTGCCAGCAAAAATCACAAGCACTATATTACACAACTATTCATTGCTCGCCTGTCTTAAATCACGATTGGTTGGATCTGATATTATTTTTTATAAGTGTAAATATTGTAAAGATAATTTTCGCTTAGTCGCTTCTGATAAACAAACCTCACATCAGATTGCATATGTGCAGGCCATTTATTATTTAATTCTTTATTATTTTGTACATATTGTTTATCACAACGATATGAAAAAAACTTAGATATCCATTAAATTATATAGTTATTTGAAACTGGGTTAATATGATAATATACCCTTTGTGCGCTACTCATTGCCTTCAAAATCGAGATAGAATCTTAATTTCATTACGATTTCATTACAATTTAGACATGGTTTCTTTAATAAGTCCAAATCGCGTTATTATCATTACAATCTGTACGTAGTTACATGCCTTTCTTGTTTCAAAATAAAAGAAAATCAAACACGCTCCTGCGTGAAGATGCCTGGGTTCTGTTCATATTAATTGTGTGTGCTAGAATACTCGCAACAATGATGTTGTCGTTTCCGATAATAAAATTCCAGTTGCGATACACTCGGAGGTATTCGCCGCGCCCGTAATGTTACGCATTACGGGCGCATAATGCGTAATTTCTAGTTCTCTACCGTACTATCTCGATACGTAGATATGTATTGACACAGCATGGTCATGAATTTAAATGGGTTATATTACCCTAAGGTAGCAATTTTGGTCATAGTAGTCTTTGTTGAGGTGTATTTATTTGACGATAATTTATTACCTCATTCGATTTATAATTGTCTGCCATGAACCCCAAATCGAGCTGCAGTAACGCCAGTAATCTGAGGTCTTCCAGTTTGCAAGGTGAACGCTTTTGGAGGCCAAGAAATAAAAAAAAAACTAAGATTAGATTGGAAGTTACGCAGGTCGACGACCTTAGCTGTTGACTGCACACACAAATTTGTATTTGAAAAGGGATAAATTCGGAGATTTTATATTGGTATTTCTTTAGTACGAAGCCTCTTATCGAGACTTTTTATTTTTTTACCACAATGACACGGGTATGGAATGACGTAATAACATACTAAGACTACATTTACAATTTCATCGCAAGTTACGTTAAATTGTTTAAACATTACAATAAATACTTTCTATAGTAACTATAAAAAAAAACAATAAAAATCTGTGAAGCAATTGGAAACAAATACTTTCTCCTGCATGGTAGGTAACCTTAGTAAAACATACACAGTTATCTACGTACATAATATAATGCGTAAAGTTGTCCACATTGACGACTGTCGACTAAACGTGACGAAAGGTCAGACAAATGTCAAATGAGAGTCAAATGTGAAACGGCCAAATAGACAAGTCATTTTAACGAACGTAATTTCAAATTTTTTATGTTAATTTTATTCTAAGCGAGGACATATAACATACTGTAGGACATATAACATATAATTAGGGTGTACTAGGGTACACCCTAATCATATGAACCTAGCTAGCTAGCTAGCCTAGCTATGCACCCACTAAGTCCAAATGCTATCTTAACAGCAGTTTCATATTAAAAACCATTCAATTAAGCTTAATAACTATACACGAATGGGGATAGAGGAAACCACCGCTGTTCCTTGGCTTGCAAACTTTCCCAATTATTAACCAAACAAGTTGATCGATAATTAAAGAAGCCAGCAACACCGAACTCCTCTAAGATGTTAGTCGAGAAACTTTCTGTCACGAGTGTCGGGATCCCAAATAATATGCATTTCTCCGCGAAAGCGAATAAAAAAAAAGTATTCGACACGTGTTTTGCCTCTAAACGAGGTATCCTCAGGACGGCTGGGCTACGAATAACATACAGTTTCTCGACTAACATGTTACATAAGTTCGGTGTTGCTGGCTTCTTTACTTATCGATCAACTTGTTTGGTTTATAATTGGAAAAGTTGACAAGCCGAAGGTCAGTGGTGGCTTCCTCTTCCCCCATTGGTTTAACAATGGATTTTTGCCAAGTATGGCCTAGTTCTATCAATTATAAATAACTATAAGTTACTCTCTATCGTAACTCCTATAAGTTATTTTTAAAATAGAATAACCAAAGAACGCAAGATTCTGGGCAGCAAGTCTAGTTACATTTATATCTTGATTTATGTAGAGCATTAAGTAAGTACTAGGTATCTAAGTTATTTGCTCACTTATATTGAGTTTAATAATTAGAAATAATCCTAACATCCTTCACAATAAGTATCTTTTTGTCTATCTCCTAATAGGCATAGTGCAGTAGGAACGAATTTTTGAAAGCTCATTGTCTTTGACATACTTACATGTTGAGTGGGGGCTCTCAAAGCTCCGGGGAGCGGTTGTGACGAATCTTTTAATTGTCATTCGGTATGTGTGAAGTTGCATACGGATTAACAATGGGGGGCTGGTCACACTTCACACTATTCTATTCTTTATTGTAATTACAATTCAGCTCGTAATTGCATAATGGTATTACATAACTTTTCATGCCTGTCAAAAAGACTTTCATAAATGGTATTTTGATTTGACGTCTCATAGGAGTTGACAAGACAATCTAGGCACATGTAGTGCGGTTTGAATTTATTATATCTTCCCCTAGTTAACTTGTGAGTAGAGGTCGTCACTTAGTTGGTGAAAACGCCTGATATTGTGGCGCGTCCCTCAGTCGGACCGTGACCGTGACCGTGACCGAATTATAAAATCTATGCTCTTGGCTTGATTCCCTGATCTTTATTATGTAAGGAGCCGTCCGCAGTCTCAAAATAGATACCTAGTCCTATACACCACAGTCTAGAAGTCTATACAGTTAGCATAAGCTACCCTCTGTTACATTGGCTCTTGATATCTCCTTTAAAGCATATACGAGTGTATATGCTTTCAGCTATTCCGAACAGAATAGCCGTTATGTACGATTGCCATTCATATGTATGTACTCAAGCCTTATTTTTATAGTAACCGTGCCGAGACTTCGTACGCGTGTTTTAGCATTTTGGCTATCCCAGACGAACTCTATCTATATTCCAGGAAAATAAATGGATTATATTCATTGACCCAGTGTGTTAACTGCCAGCATGCCATGTGACAGGAAAGTAATCGCTTGGGAAATTTTTGGAATAACATTTTTTTAAAATGTCGTGCTAATGCTGCCACCGCATACCAAGTTTCATCATGGGCCATAGGTTTCCCGTGATATGCAAAAAGACGGACAGACAGGCAAAAATCCAAAAAAAGGCCTATTCCGTATTTATGAAACAAAAATAATGTACCCCTAACGTTAAATTAAAAGAGTATTCATTGTATAGACAAGTTACATTTTTATTGGATGACGATGGCACATAAGTATATTTTTTTTGTTTTTTTTATTTTTTAAATTGGTCGGCTATAAGTAAAATAGGTAAAGTATATTCATGCAATTATACTGTCACTAATTCTGATTTGTTTCAGTCTATCACGAAAGGATGTGGTTTCACGATGCAGTAATCCATTTATTTTCAAGGATAGGAGTATAGCTTTCAGCGATGCATATATGGAAGTGCATTTTCAGGAATGCATCTGTAGGTATTTTATAAAACATTTAGGACCAGTGGCTCTAACATATTTTTTTTCTTACTCACAGTAATGTTATTTGTTTGCCATCCCGCTCGAACCATAGATGTTATAAATTACGACCTGATTAGCTCATTTGCCTTCTGCACCGTGGGTCCCGGGTTCAAATCCGGGTAGGAACAAACTTTATGTGATGAACATGAATGTTGGTGCCCGAGTCATGGATGTTTAATGTCGCGCCCAGTCCATTGTACGGTACCGCAATACAAGCGTTGCTTAGTGTGGGACGGTATAGTTGATGTGTTCGTCTGGCGATATTATTGTTATTATTTAATGAGTAATCTAACTAAAAAATAACAGTAATAGTTCCCTATCACAAACCGCATTCAATAGTCCTTGAGTCTCCCACAATTTGGCTGATTCAATAATGATTGGATTATCATATAAATGTTCGCGAGCAAATTTATCTTTGACTCAATGTAGGTACATTTAAATGTACCCAAAAAAATCTACTAAAGGTTAACTCTGATATACCATATTATTTGTCTATGATTAGATTTATGTACACCGTAATTATTTTTGGCAGAGAAGGTGATAATATAATTAAATAATAACCAGCCAATAGTAATAAGATAAAAGCTGATTATGGCGGGAGTCCGCAACCCTTTCAATAATCCTATCTCATACACATCCAAGCCTCAATCCATAGTTCCAATTAACTTTCCAAATTTCTGCAATAGTTCCTCCGCCTGCTGAGGTCAATTTGCTGTTTATGCTATCAGTTTCAGTAGTTGACTCAAGCGCGTGGGTAAAATAACATTAAAACTCCCAAAAAGGGCCTCTATGTGTTGGACCCATGTCCCTGCGCAAGCCTTCCAAATGTCCGGGTATAGCCCGTGTGGTGAGAGACATAATTAAATAATACACAAGTGTTGTTTTACTTAAAATGTATTTAACTTATTAAGTCTTAGCATACAACTATATTATCAGTATCACTACAGAGGCTTAAGACCGCGCCTTGGGGCCTGGCGCTGCGTCCTCGGAGTCCTTGTACCAGTCCTCGCTGTGGACAAAACAAAAGTTGATTTACATGTATAGGAACAAGACCAATTTGGTATTCTATTATAAATTGTAAAGCACACAACACAGCTTACTATCATTGAAATGTTTGTTTGTAAGTTTAAAAGACGACTAAGCAAAAATGGTTTCAAGTATTTCTATCAAATTAGGATATTAGGATAGATAGGTGCTGTAACTTTTTTAATGTTCTGAATTAAAAGAAACTTCTCAGAAGTGAGTAAGGTAGTACTTTTCTAGATTTTAAAAATATATAAAATTTTGTGGTTCGAACATACCATCCGCGCACGTTCTCGGGGGCGTCACACCTCTGGGACTCCTCGTTGTAGACTTCTCCGACCTGGCAACCAAGGTCGCGGGGCTCCATGCCGTTCAGGCACACGTAGAAGCGCTGGCAGTCATTGGGGTGGGGGAACTTCGGGTGGGCAACGATCTGGCCCATGGCGTCAACCAGCTGCTCTTTGGGGCACTCGAAACCGTCCTTGGTCTTCTCTGTAAAGGGCAATAGAGGTTTAATTTGTAAATAACCTGTGTGGGAGATCAGATCTAGTTCTCTGATTGCTGATCACTGTAAGCATAGTGTTGATAAATGTTATAAAAAAACGTGTAACAATTTATTAGGTAGATAGCAAATATTTTTATTTAGTCACATTTAGATTTCGGTAGATAAGTATTAAAAAACAATGTTGTGAATCCACATATCTAAACAGGAACGAACACTTTTAGACCTCCAAAATGTAGTTATCAAAAATTATAATTTTTCCGAACTGCTAACCTTGGCCACCTATTTCGAAAAGGTTGCCGCCATTCCAACAATATTTGGCGAAATAGGTTCCATTCTCTTTTCGAATACCATTTTTTTTAACTTGATAATTGTACACTTGACTGCCAGTAAGAAAAAAACTGCAGTAATAAGAAAAAAAGATGCACCAAGGTTGTTAGCATTTAATTTTTTTTGACGTAATCTGTAAATGCAAGTTAATAATCTCTCTCTCTATGGTCAGTCCCTCATGTCTGAGGATCGCGATCATCGTTGGATAGTCCACACTTGGATCGAACGATTAGCCTCCATCGGTCTCTGTTCATGGCGCTTCTGACCACCGAGCTGAATTTGGTTGAAGATGAGTCCTTTACTTGATCGGTCCATCTGGTTGGGGACCGTCCTCGAGCTCTCTTGCCCTCGGTGTTCCCAACTACGATCAGCTTTTCGAGGTTCTCATCTCCTTTCCGTACTACATGGCCGAAGTATGACAGAATGCGCTAAGTGAATAATAAAGAGTATCAAAAGAACTACGTACTCTCCGGTTCCTGGCAGCCGGTTCTGCCAGCGGAATCGGGCCACACGCAAGTGCCGGAGTACTCGTCGAAGTGCAGTCCAGCAGTGCACTTGGTCTCGATGGCATCACCCTCAATGCAGTTGAAGAAGATGTTGCACACTGACGGATCAGGGTGGGCGAAGAAACCGTTGCGGCGGGGGCACTGGCTGTTGGGCTTGGCAGGTTCTGTGGAAGACAGAGATGTGACTAACATTGAGAGCTACTACTTTCAGATTCTACCTTAGTTTGGAAAGAAGTATGATTAGCTCTCCCTGATGCGAGTGATCTAAGGATTATATTCTTTAGTCTTATAGTATGATACCATTGATATTGACTGTCCTTGTAGTAAGAGAACCTTCGAGTTTGTAGATGAGTCGACACATCACATTATACACGCTTGATCGACAAATTTTGGATATATTTGCGTTTAAATGTACAAGTTACTTTTTTTCACTTATTGTTCAATATTTTTTAGGACTGAAACCGTAGCATTAAGTCGGTTCAAAATCGCGGTCGCCATATACGTCTAATCTAGTATTATTACATACATGCTACATCACAAAACAGTCGACTAATGGAGAACTGTTTTCAAGAACTGCATTCTATACCCTACTTTTAGTTCTTTGTCTTATTATTTTAATTATTTAGACTTAATTTACAGTTAATTCAATTTTTGACAGAACACATTAGCTATGTTACAAAAATACTAGCTCGTTCAATACAAAATTCTTCGAAAACAAAATTACGTAAATTTGCATTGAGTAATTCTACACCGACTAATTACTTAAATAATGTCAGTAATAATAAGTCAAGCGGAGCAATGTAACATTCAACATAGTAATGACCTATTGCATTTTTTGCATATAACTTAATACATTGCGAGTTGCACATCGCACACGACCAACCGGTTGCGAAAACCATTTACCCAATGCAAACTACTTTTTAAATGTAAAATATGCGGACTAATAATACAAAGGACGTTATTCCGTCTACTTGTCACGACATTTCTGAATCGTGTATGAATGAATGATTAGCAGAAATGCTTATTAAATACATCAAGGATGGTTCTATAACAACTATATTGCCATTTTATAAGCGTTAGAGGTTTAAGTGTCACGCTTTCACGTACAAGTATTAAAAAGTTATATTTATTTAAAAAAAAATAATTATATTGAGTAACTTCGCTACTGCTTGCAATAACTACTTAGTCCATATTATTAACTTGTCATATCAGTTTTCAGACACGAAATGCGATTCGGAATGGAATGGCAGCCTTGAAGCAGGAAACGTTGCGCGGTCCGATCAGGAAGTGGATCGGTCGCGAGTCTTTCACTCGCTACTACAGCTGAGAGTTCTGTTAACGATTTCTATTTTTATCCGCTATCGTCAACTGTTTCCGGTTACACGATTGTAGTATTTCAGATTGTCAGAAAAAAAATGTCGCTTGTTATTCTAGATTCAACACAAAAAAATCCAGGTAATCCTGAATACGTTATTAAATGACCTCATTTTCCATTTCTAATTGTATGATATACAATTTTATTCGTACAAGCAAAGCTATACATTACTTAATTACCTTAAGGTGGAAGCTCAGGGTCAGGGCGCGAAATTCAAAATGTCAATGGTTTTTATTTTTTTTACGAAAAATTTGGACATCTTTACGATGTAATTTAGTGTTTTGCGATATAAGCATTCTGCATTGGATGTCTCGATGTATTAAGTTTGCTTAAAAAACAACTGAAAGCGATACAACACCATTAAGTTAGTAAAATTAGCGGTTTTTACAAACCTTATGGTATTGTATCGGATTAGGTTCTTTTTTAAGCAAACTTAATACATCGAGACATCCAATGCAGAATGCTAATATCGCAAAACACTAAATTACATCGTAAAGATGTCCAAATTTTTCGTAAAAAAATAAAAACCATTGACATTTTGAATATCGCGCCCTGGCCCTGAGCTTCCCCCTTAAATCGATTGAGAAGCACAGTATTATAGTGACGATTATTACAATAGATATAAAGAGGACGAGTATGTAATGACCTGTCACTCAAGATTACAAACATATCAAGAACAATAACTCGACATGTACGGTACCTTTTAATATTTGTTTTTTTTTAAGTACGTACCTAATTCTCAGATCCAACAATTTGATACGTCATTCAAAGCTCTAGAAACAATTTAAAATGCACACCTCAACAGCAAACGTACGATGCCCGCAAGTCGACTCTACACCCAAGTCACGAGCAGCGCCGGAGTTGCATTCCGTACGGGCTCACACAGCGATACGTTCCAGTGTATTTATAGATCAACTTTGCTCCACCGCATAGTTGATCTATAGCAGCTTTATTTGGTGAATATTATAAAGTTGTTTCTAAGTGAGAAGTTTGAGATAGACGGTGAAGGCAAACATCGTGAGGAAACCTGCATATCTGAGTGAACCTCTCGAAAGTTGTGTGAAGTCCGCCAACCCGCACTGGGCCAGCGTGGTGGACTATGGCCTAATCCCCCTCGAATTGAGGGGAGGTCCGTGCCCAGTAGTGGGACTTTTAAAACGGCTGAAATTATTATTATATTATATACAATTGATTAGGTGTATCCGCGTCTTCGCTCTGGTAGCCTTTTACAATGCATGAAAATGCATTTTCTTTGATAGAAAATGTTGACTGATATAGGATTTAAGTTAAATGACTTTGCTAAGTTACTTAGGTAGCTATTACTTACTGTATTTATATTCAAACAGACAGATACTCTTCAGCGTGCTGTTTTTAACATGCTCTAGCTATTCATTTAAGCTCTCAATATCGTATTTTATCTTTCATTTAATAAAAGTTTGGTAACGAGTTTGGTGACAAAAATAACTATAAAGATACGCGTCAAATAGCTCAGCACTCGTACGAATGTAGTTGACCTAGAAAGTCACTGGCATTGCTAGGACGGCCGGTCAGAGGTGGTTGGGACACCTTCACTTATAGGAACTAGCAACAGCGTTTAAGAGGACGTAGGTATGTATCTAGTAATTGTCATACAAAATAAGGTCAGTTATTGATTACCTAGAAATGTCACAACATCAATCTGTCACTTTTTTTCTTAGAAATAAGCGGCATAGAGAAACAAGGACGTTGCAATAATTATTACTTTGACCAGTTCCTTATTAGTTTTAAATTAGAGACTAGTTTGGAATGTAATTTAATTTATGGAATATCTATCTTTTAAGGAATACAATGTTCTAAAGAAAAATAGAGTTAATTTTCACAATAGCTTAATTAAAATCAGATTTTTGGATATGATGGTGAGTGCATTATAGTGAATATATGGGGTATAAAGGAGGGATTCTTAGGATTTTTAAGAGACTTACGCAGCTCAGTCCTGTCTCCGCAGTCTACATTGAAGGGCTGGTCGCACTTGTTGATCTTCCTGATGGTGGGGTCAAACACAAGGCCGTCGGGGCACAGCTTGGTGGTGGCGGCTCCGTCTACGCATTCGTAGAATTTGTCGCACTGGTTGTCGTCTGCGTACTGCCCATCCTTGTTGGGGCATTTGAATTGAGCACCTGAAGGCAAAGGATATCCAGGTTTAGGGTCACAGAAAATTATTGTTTAATGCCTTATAGTTAGATTTGATTTTCGGTTGCCACTGCCACTCAAACAGTCAAAGGCTTTGGCTAACCAATTTTAACTAATGGACTAGTACTAATTCTACAACGGGGACATTTTGTTATAAATTCTACAACCGGATTGTACTACTGAGAAGGGGTCTTCTCAGTACCACAATCCGGTTGCTGAAGCTAATCCGGCAAGAAGCTTATTTTCTTGCCGGGTGGCAAGAAAATCATCAACATTTCGCATGATTTAATACTCGTAATACAATTACCTGGACCGGACCTGGGACCCAGAATTGTCAGCCTTTAATTGTCTACATATATCACAAAATGAAACTTGGGCTGCAAGCCTTACATTTAAGCTTTATAATACTGGCCGATAGTTAGGTACTTATATGGTTAGTTCACATAAAATAACGTCACATTTATCATTTAAATTGTGTGTAAATTATCTGTTCACAGCAATTGGCAGATCATAAAATATTACCCTATACTACTCACATAAGTGACAATTAACATTAAAAAATCAATTCATTCCATAAAACCTGTAACCACAAACCCCATTAATTTAATGCCATTTGATTTTAACGATTATAAAAAAGGTATCGCAGCAATTCCGGTTTCGTCCAAAAGTTAAGTGAAAGTCAATCTTAGTGAATAGGCCTGCTTTCTGCCTGCCTTAGTCGCAAGATCGACTGATCATGTTTTTTTATTACATAAGTATATACCTATACACGAGTGTACTATTACGTAAGTCGGTTGGCACACATTTGCACCTGTGAGTGATTTTGGGCCAATAGGTTACCGGTAATGACGCGATTGGTTTCCTATTCTAGATGCAGTGAGTTTTGTATATTTTATAGCACTATAAGAAACAAAAACCAATAAGCTAACTAACAAAATCAAGACCCAACAATTAAAATGTTTACCCTCGCTGGTATTAATTAAAGATTGATCCTTTCACATCGAATGATATAGTTTAATCAATTCGGTTAATATAACACTAATGTTATAAGTTATCTATGATAGCAACAGAGTAGGTAATTATATTAGTGGATCATTATTAATATATTCAAGAACGAATATAAAATTAAATGAAATAGCTCCGTCTCAAACCAAATATTTAACGATGACATTTACGAGTAACGGGTTTCGCAATTCCAATGAAAATGATGTTCAATTGTCAAGGCCACAGTTGGTAATATTATAATTTTAAAATCCTGTCATCTTGGATAAAATATACCTACTTACTATACGAGGTCTGGTTTAGTATCGATGAATATAGATTATGCATGTGACCTTATGATATTCACGGTGGCTGTTACTATCCGTGGTTGAAACCGAGCTGTGCCGATCACCCGCTAACACAGGCTCATAAACAGCTTGAAAAAGTCTCCTTCACTTTTGGTCGACACAGTGGTTTAGCTTGATATTCGCAAATCTAAAAGCTGCCGACGTCGCCAATAGACCCAGCGTCTTAACTGGTAGTTTTTCCCCGAATTGCCTTTACAATGTTATTTCAAAGCTATTGTTTTTTCAGAATTTCATCTTTCGTTTCAATTTTGGCATAGTTTAAAGTACTAAGAAGATGACTATTCAACCTTCCTGTCAACATGTATGCCGTGTAGGTAGGGAGGTTAGATTGTTACAATCAAAACATTCCTCATTGCTTATGCTTAAATGTTCAAACTGTGCCAAAGGTTGAGTCATGTTGTAGGCATTACAAAACAGTAACACCACCCAGAGAGATCATATAGAGTGACACATAATTATCTGTAATGACATTATGACATGAATTCGCTTGATTATAACTTTTGACTACATCCTACTCCTACAAGAACGTTTAAACGTCTGTCAGGAATGTATACGTACTAGGTAGTATTCTAAAATATATAGTAGGTTTGACAACGAACAGTGGTAACTATTAAACCTGATTTATTTGCAATCAAGTTAGTAGCTGATATTGGCAGGTGGCCTTCAAAAGTGTTTACTTACATGGAAATGTTATAAACGTGTCTACTTTTACCCAGAATTCATAAGCTAAGAGGAAAAGTGTTTAAACATAACAGGTCACATGCGGTGGAGAAATAATGAAGGCTAAATTGAGACGAGTGACGTGGATCATACCAGCCTTCATCAAACTGGCTCGCCTGTTCACACTGACGCGAACATATTATGCAGGCTGGTGCAAGCAGTGCCATAACATTGCTCGCTCCCCCGTCAATGTTTACTCGTATGTAATATGTTCTTTTTATGCAAATATCAATTTATGCAGACCACAATAATACTCGACTTTCTCGTATTTAAAATCGGACAATATTACTGGTGCGAGGTGCGCTCTTCTATCCTTATAAACCTCAATATTAAAGTGCAAATGCAATATGCATCCTATGTATATGATCATTGTTGGAACGAAGTAAGTTATCCCGTGGGCGAGGTTGCATTCAAACACCAAAAAAGCTGTGCAGGGTGCGAGCAACACATGTATACCGTAGGCGGCGCGGGCGCAGCGTGCCGCAACAGGCCGCGGTGACGCAATTACGAAGTGAAAGTGAGCCGCGACTTACGACACCGGTGCATCGCTCGTTGATGCATCAAGGGATCATTATGGAAGCTTCGATTTTTTTAAATTTAATAGATGAGCATTTGGATGTGGAACTGTATATCTGAAAGTGTCATATGAACTAGGTCTAGCCCAATCTGATGTCTGGAAATCAGATTCCAGAATCCTGGAATGCCTTCATCAAACACAATACGTCAAAATAAATGAATATGTATTGTTAAAGTAAAATTTAATTTAATAGTATAACCCCCAAACTTATATGAACTTTTTGTGGCCATTTTTCTATAAAAGATACTTTATAATGCAATTGTAAACATCTATAAATTTTCAGTAAATATTTAAAGATGAACCTCAGTAAATGTACCTCATGTATTTAATTAAGTAACTTATCATTCTGAGCACATAGACATCTCAGACGACAAGATATTTTCGGAGCAAACTGTGAATATAAATTAGCTGTTATCCAATAAAATAACTAAGTAAATATATTTAAAACACGGCCGAGCTTCACTAAATCGCGTTTTACTTTGTCGGTGACAAGCATACCGAAGCGAAACTACACAATTAATCGCCATAGGAGTTTCTTTTATATACATAATAATAATATGGTTTTTTTATTGTTTTGTAACAATTGTTATACACACGTTTAAATATTATTTTAGTATAGCTAAAAGCTAGAGACTAGTGGAAACATAATATTAAATATACAATAGGCATAAAACGATTATATTTAGCATTTTGACCATATGAACAACTAACTTTTCCCTGCAGCTCTGCTCGAACATGCATAGATTTTGGTTTGCAACTAAACTCCTAATAATGATGGTGTAAAGAGACAAGTATATAGCGATAGTGTAGCTTTTTATCAATGAAAGAATTTTCAAAATCGGATCAGGAATTTCGGAGAATTCCCCCTACTTTACCTCTTTATAATATTCGTATAGATAAACTTGTAAGATGAATTCACGTGTACCGTGATTAAGTATAATTAGCTGATATTATATATTTATTCAAGCTAAAAGTATGTATAGTTTTGATCATACTAATACAGATACTTTTACAATATAATTGATCATAAATGTTCATTTGCAAATTTACCTATAAAAAAATCAAAAATGTTACTGTTATTTCAGTTGAATCCCAGATTATATATTTTTTTGTCAATATAAATATGGGAAATATATTTATAAGGGCAGAAGAATATTGCAGTAGAGTGTAGCGCCCCCATGCCTACTGGTTAACTACTTGTTTTTAATACTTAAACTGAAAAAATATGTTTTAAAACGTTCACAATTTTACCTATGCTGGTTTCAAAAAATTTACAAACTGAACACTTTCTCCAATCACGGTTGCAATTTCAATCGCCTCACATAAAATTATTTGCGTAAATTGTAACGGCGCGCGGTGTCAACATAGCGCAATGCAATCGCTTATAGAAAATTTCATGTGATCTTATTTTTACCAAACGAGCAAAAAAGCACAAACTTAGTGAATGTCAATGTCGTATTGCAACTACATACAACGGAATCACTCGACGGTAAAACCGGGTTCACGCAATATCATATTCATTCAATTGTTATTATAAACTATTTAGACGGTGAAACTCGCATTATTTTTAAACTGGATAATTTTATAAATTTCTATTATTTGTTGGTAAATTATGATAACCATTATTTTATAGTTTTCATTAAAACCTATAAGATCAATGAGATAGTTAGATAACTATTTATTGGTCCACCACATAGACTACAAAGTGAAAAGAACACACATGAAAGTCTCACAATGGGTCTCCTTATTATTAATACTGATATCGACCAGAGAGTTAAGCGAATCTCATAAGTAGTCATCAATAGTCTGCTTACAAAGTTCTCAAGTAAACTCTACAAATGCAAGTAGGTAACGCAAATCAACGGAATATAAACAGCAGGATTGAACCCAAAACTCTGTGACTGTAAATGAAAGAGCCTTTTTCAATATTTAAAATGTCATCTATATAATTATATTATTTACTCACCTACCTAAATGTATCATGTTTGGCACATTAGGTGGTCCAACATTGCAACGTGGTTGTCGATATGTATAAACATTATAAAGGCTTACTCATATGAGGATAAAGTATGACTAAAATACGAAGAACACACCGCAGGGGTCTCTAAAGCTGCAAAAGGGATATATGTCTATATGTAGCATTAGCGTGTGAATGCCAGTGACCTGGACGATCGAAAGAAAAGAACGTGAAGGTATAGGGAGCGTGCCAGTACCACTACATAGCAGGATATCTGTATGACAAAAAACCTTAACATGCTTGTATTAGGTTTGAAGGTAGCTTATCTGGGAGTCTTTCAAAGGATACTGAAAATTCGAATGTTGCGGACTAATCAGATTTACTAATACTAAAAAAAAAAATAGATACCCGGCTACTAGTACGAAGGATTTTTTTCAGGGTAATTAAAAGTTATTAAAAATTAAAATCTTGTGCTAGAAGTAGGCTCACCACAGACAAACAGGCCAACCGAAACCTCGGAATCACGAGGGCGAACCCTCTCACCACTTAGCTAGTGACGCAAATCGAAATAAAATAATAATAATTAATAACTTGACTTATAATTTTCGCAACACTTTCTTAAGTGACAGACATGTGGCACCGATATCGCCACTGAACACGGGATTACAAAACAAATGAATGTAATAATATACATTTACGACATACAGGACCAGATCGATGTCTGAAATTATTAAGCTGTCAAGCTAACACGTATTATTTCTTTATAATTACATAATTACATATATATTTTTTATTAATTAATTCATATAATATTGTAGCGCAAGGAAAGTTAAGAAAATTTGGAATTTGGATCTGACTACAGGTTATAAAACTATCAACCCTATTACCGTGCGATAGGTCAAGATTTTCATTGAAACAATACTGAAAGTGCGAGAGAAGTGTTTTCATGACGTAGGAAACCCGGCCTGAAACGGCCTTGTAAATACCTAATGCCTTTCTGACGTCAAAACTTAATACTGTCTCATTTAATGCAAACAACCACGTCATTGTCGTGCTGAAATAAATAAATGTAATTTTCTTCTATTTATTATTGCTCTTATGCCAGAGTTATTAATATTTAATGCTTGCAAAAACGAAATGATTTTCGTGAACGGTTACAGTGCAGTCTCTACGTACGTTTGGCTGTTCAATTAGCCGGGTCAATAGCTGGTTGTATAATATTTTCGCAATAGTTACACAGCCTCACTAGGTATTGTTACGTGAAAAATAACACGGGGTACTTAATTGTGTTATGTCAACTGTCTTGTAACATTTTTAATATGAGCAAGATTTTAGAGGACTTATGTAAGAAATTTTTAGTATTGATTGTTGTATTTTTGAGTACAGGTATAAAAATTATGTTGGGCAAATGGATATTTTTTATGCAATCCCTTATTTTTTTAACTTAGGTCTTTATTTGGGATTAGATGAATGATATTAAGCTTGTACTGCTATTAAAGCAACTACGATAAAAATATATTGTTGCTTTTATGCAACTACTTTTCAATGTCTTACTTAAAAATGATCGAATTTAAAATTACCAATAAATTGAGTTAACAAGTACGCCCGTTGAAATCTTTTGTATTGGTTTTGTTTGTAATTCTCAACTGGACTGGTTCAACAAAAAGTTTGACTACGTGGCCGTTCAAGTTGAGCAACTGATCAAAATATACGAGTGCTCGTATTTTTCAATACGTAAAATGAATTTAATTAAACTATATACTTTATTAATACAATAGATAAAAGCTTGATATAAGCGTCATATAAATTAAAACATGAATTTACAATTCATTCATTTCCACTTATACATTTTCAGTATCTGAATGGAATAAGAAATGAACTTTTCAATAATATAATAAATCAGTTAACGTATTGAACATTTCTATAGGCTATAATATTGTAAAGGTTAACAATTTAGTAATATAATAGGTACTTACTCGCTAGCGCGGTGACGGCTGTTAGTACGATGAACACTTTCATGTTGACCTTTTGATTACGAAATTATAAAAAATATAATTATAAAAAAAAACTTTTAATGACTAGATTGCGGTCCGACCCCTCTGGCGACCCTGGTGAGACTGACGAACGCTGCCTTTGCGCGCGCCTTTTCTTCACCTGACCTGCGTATGCGCACTCGAACCGGTAAGACTTAGGCGTGATTTAACAAATATTTCTATTGGTGAAACAAAACAATTTGTCGTATCATTACGCGGTTGCATAGCCGATTATCTTATAAATACTATTAATTACGTATTAATGAGACATTCCTTGGAACTAGATTAGGGCTTGCAAAGCTTATTTGAAAAGACTCGCGTGATAGTTGTGTCGAGGTACAGGCTCATTGCCCTTGAAAAACATTCTTCGCTTTAAGAATTCCTTAAGAGGGCGGATCCTTGATGAATATGCACTTAAAAATTGTTTTGTACCTTTTAACCGTGTTGTGAGACCTTATGGGCATGCGCTTAAAAATAGTTTTGTCACCGTATTGTGGGACATTGAACTTTTGCAATGTATTATAATTACTTATATTGTTCAGAAACTTGCTGCTATAGCATGGAAATAAGTAGTTTCATTAATAAATTAGCAAGATGATGGGTGATAGTGCTAGTGAAACTAAACAGAATTATAATAAGTATGTAAACATACTTAGTCAGAATAGGACTACGACCAATGAGTCGTAGGTACTACAAGTATATGAAGAACGTGATCATTTCAATTAACACCTAAGAAATTTTGTTGTGAAGTGACTACAAAATTTTCAAGAAGTCAACAATGTTGAAAATAAGGATAGTGGGAGATGTTTTATAATATAGAGGTCCTATGACAATATTTACTGTAATTGAAAAAAAAACTCTGTGTTGTTGAAGGTATATGCTACTGGTGCACTACTACCGGTAAGCGGAGCCGACAAATAACATATTTCTAGTAAGTAGAATAATATGTCTAGTACATAGACACCTACCTAACAAGTGACTTAACCTCGGTGCTAATATTTTAATTAAAATTCTTATGTTAGATTCCGTCATATGCAGTTCGCAATAGGTTGATAGGCGACGCGTGGTCGCCTGGCCACTCCATGTTGCAACTCAGACATTTCGCTGGCTATTTAGCAAAACTTGAATAAATGCCTTTGGAATATTACTACTTATGTACCTATTGAGTGGTGCTATTGATGTGTGTATTGATATTTAGCTAAGCGTTGCTCCAACAGCGCTCGTAAACGGGCTATTAAAATGTTGCTGAGCACTGTAGCTCAGAAAATATTGCCAGCGATACTCTCTTGTTGCAATGTTATTGTCAGGGTGTTTACTAGCATTGACCACCTAATTAACGCAGTTGGTAGTGACCCTGCTTTCTATGCCGCTGGTACCGGGTTCGAATCCTCGTAGGGACAATCTTTGTGTGATGAACACGAATGTTTCTACCCGACTCATTGTCATGTTTAATATCTATATAAGTATTTTATACTGAGTTCGCCCTCAGTCCATTGTACGGTACCCATAATACAAGCGTTGCTTATTGTGGGACCTTATAGTTGGTATTTTCGTCTGGCGATATTATTATTGATTACGGCAAGTGACCCGCGATATAGGCGGTAACTTGATGGCATTAAAATTTAAGCTAGAAATTGCGACAAAACTAGCATGTTTATAAACACCTTTACATTCATATTATAATGTTGACCTCTCTCTCTCTTTTTCTCTAATCCCTTCTTGATACAAATTATATCTACCTTTCATACAGACCATACAGTCATTATGATAGTATAAGGAACCATAACTTCTTACATTAGATACATAGTAGGTATTCCGCGCGATAGGACTTACGCACGCAGGCTTCATATAATATCTATACATCTATACATATAAATAAAATTAGAGTGTCTGTTTGTAATATTAAAATAACCGCTTTTTACTAAGTGCATTTGGATGTATACACGTTACCTATACCGAAACAACATTTTTTACAATTTTTGTCTGTCTGTCTGTCTGTTTGTTCCGACTAATCTCTGAAATGGCTGGACCGATTTTGACGGGACTTTCACTGGCAGATAGAAGGAGTAACTTAGGCTACTTTTATTTTAGAAAAAACAATAGGATCTCACGAAAAAAAATTAAAACCAACGTTGCAGCGCTGCGCCTGATTAAGTTTGATAGCAACAACCTGCAATGCGTCCCGCGGGCTCAGAATGGGCGAGCAGGCTGTTGTCAACGGTTGTCTTTGTTAAATACCACGCGGACGCAGTCGCGGGCAACAGCTAGTTGTAAAATATATATAGTACAAATTATGAGTAAATGAATAACAAAAGCGCCATTCGGCCAGTTAACTGTGCACTTCTAAAATCAGAGTGCGCTGAAATACGACGTGCATTTTAATATGCACCCAATTTGTACCATACGCGTGGCAGCGCGCGCACGTAGGTATCGAACGGCGAACGATGCTCTACAAAAGTTAACGTATTCTGTAGAGCGATACTAAAAGAGAAAATGGTGGATACTTTATTGGAGTAAAACCTTTATATTTAAATTTGAAGAGTTGTTGTTCTACATAAGTAAAACATACTCATTACTATATACCTACAAACGTCTTATACTTAGATAAATTGTTTTTATATAGGTACAAATTCAAAAGCTCTGTTTGTTTATCTGTTTATCAATCTGACTATTACACAATAGCTTGATGCAATGCGAGGCGGAAGTAATAAAACAATATTTGCTTGACATTATACCTATACCTAAGTAAATGGTATTATATAATATGTCCCATATATATTCCAATAAACTATCGATGATTGTTTCATGGTAATAAAGGCATAGTTTCATGGTAATTAAACATATAGATGGAAATATTTATTTTATAATAAAAAAAAACAATATGTACTGGTCGTCTATTTCGATTGTACTCGTATGTGGAATGAAATAATCGGCTATTTAAAAGCTTAATTCTATACGACGAATGAAATGTCAAATTTGAAAAGCTAAATATAAATAAATAAATATCGTCAGACGAACACACCGAATATATGGTCCCACACTAAGCAACGCTAGTATTATAGGTACCGTACAAAGGACTGGGGGCTCACCCAGTATGTATTACTTATATAGATATTAAACATCCATGACTTAGGTACAAAATTTCGTGCCCATCACACAAAGTTTGTCCCTACCTGGATTCGAACCCGAAATGCGCTAATCAGGGCGTTAAAATTAACACAATTTCCTAACTATATAATAGCAAGCTTACCTACTTATATATTGCATTTGATAAATTTGACACTGTTCTCAAGACTAATTGGATAAGCTAGCAAATCAGTTCTTAGGTATACATAAAACTTTATGTAGGTACTTACTTTGAATGCACATAATCTAAATTTTTGATGAATACTGTGTCAAGGACAGCTTATCAAGTTTCTAGTAAATGAATATTCATTTGTCTTGCAGCAATTTATAAACCAAAGTTGAAAGTATTAAATAAGGAGTGCTATAAAACACCAGGGCCCCAAGTCTGCTAACACAATCGATTCATAATCGAACGGCAACCGCATAGTAACTGTCACTTTTGACAGACATCCCATAACATATCTGTCAAGAGTGACAGTTACTATGGGGTTGCTGTTCGATTATGAATCGATTGTGTTAGCGGACTTGGGGCCCAGATCAAGAAAACTGACGATTAGGTTTCAATCGAACGTGACTGTTTAAAGGGCAGTTATACGTAGACCACTTATGGCTCGTTTATAATGGAATCCGCTTATGTATAGAGCACATAAGGGTGGAAATAGTCTTATACACAGTATATTGACGCGCGCTTGACGTCGTCGCCGACCGTCTTAGGCCGAGCGCAAATTATCAGAAATATGCTGTAAGGCATTTCGAGCATATATCTACGCGTGTACTGAACCAGTATTCTGCTAGAGCATTCGTTTGCTTGATGCCACCACATAAGGCCCCTACACGCGACGGAAAAGACAGAAAGTTTCTTAAAGTTTAAGCCCGACCTTCGAACAAGGCTGTAGGCGCTCTGAGCATTCACCATCATCTTATGTAGGTTTCGACCCGAAAAAAACAAAAATCTATAAGTACTTTAGGTACCACTAAGTACTCGTAGTAGGTAGGTACTTAAAATTGATAGGAGGTCAACTATAAAAACCACATATCTTCCGCAAATCCCTTTAATTACTAACGGAAACTCTGCGAGTATGTACGTACGTAAGCACAACCTCTGCAAAAACTATCCGTATGTCTGCGTGCGCCTGCGCACTTTCGCACGTTCTCCCGTCAGGGTCCTTCGAGCGAGGATCGCGCGACCTCGATTGTGGCCTGGCAACACTACATCTTGTTTCTGGCAGGACCGATAACGTAAGTAGGTATGTGATATTTTAACATGATATTTCATTATAATATTATATATTGCCCATATATCTTATTCGTGTACAATGGAATTACAAAGGATTTTTCTTCTGAAAAATGTCACGTCTTAAATGCATTCTAGGATTAAATTTTACGCTACTTTATTAATAACTAGGTATCAGTAGGTACTTAAGTGTACTTTTTAGGCAGGTAAAGTCGAAGAAGAAACTACATGCATCATCACCTTAAGGTTGAATATCATTTGTGCATCGTAGAATTTAGAACGTGTAGGTTTTCAGAGTTTTTATCATAACTGATGAACTACTTTGATGGCTGGCCTTACCTGAACTCCAACCCGATTTGTTGCCGTTGTAAACAACTCGCTTTGGTAAAGGCGACTGCGCAAAAGACAATGAACGAAAGATTTGTTTACATTAGCTAGGCAGAAAATCGGTATGGAACAGTGTAGGCTGCTTTATAAAAATACATACCGTTATATTTCCTGTATAATCATCCGTCTCTACTCTGAGAGTGGAATATGACATATTCTCAATGTAAGTCTAGTAGAAAATTATACTTGAAGATAATGAGGACGTAACCTGCACTCGAGATTGCCCTCAGATTTTAGAACCTACTCCTAACTACTAGTAACAGCGAGAAGGTACGAGTACCTTATTACTGATGTACTTACGACCGAATTTATAGACGTACTATAATTTATCAAACGCCATATATGTAGCGCAGACAAGAGGTTTGCTTTGCGCAATAGATACTATATGATGTTTGATATAGTTATAAAAACGCCTATAAATTCGCGGGTTGATCTATAGCAACGTGCCAGGTCGTTCAAGAATAAAGGCCCCATTAACCTATAAGTCGAATGACACATTCCCAGCAGACGATATCGAGGCCCCCATCGATGCGGAACTAGCACCAACAAATCCGGATCGATAATTTCATCAGAACAGCTCATTTACATCGAGAACCGGTCGCACGCGCCGCAGAGATAGACGCCAACAATGAGCGTGACAGACAATAGTCACTTTCACATCTTGACGTCACATCACATAGAAACGTGTAACAAAATTAATTACCTATAGGCAATGATGTTATAAATGTCCATAGTTGTAATGTAATGACTTAGTAGATTCCATGGTATACATCTATACCAATATTATAAATGTGAAAGTTTGGATAGATGGATGGATGGATGTTTGTTACTCAATCACGCCAGAACGGCTGAACGGATCTGGATGAAATTTGGCACAGAGATAGGTTATAGTCTGGAATAGCACATAGGCTACTTTTTATCCCGGTATAATGTATAGTTCCCGTGGGATAGATTTATTTTAATTTTTCATAGCGCAAAGGATCGACATTATTTCTTGCGCGGGTAACACCGCAGGGCGCAGCTAGTTAGTCATAATCTATGCTATTAATTAGTATCAGTGAACGAAAATCGACCTACAGACAAATAGTAATTTGCATCGCAGTTTGGCGTTGGTTCTCACAAGTTGAGTCTAGACCTAAACAACGATGAATGCTGAACAGCAGCTATAATAATGTCAATGTAATATGGACATTTACTGAAACACGTCATACATAACGTCCCTTCCGTGCCCACGTGACTGAGCGTACTAGGCATGCGGTTTAGGTACTGTGTGAATATTTTAAAGGTGTAGGTACGCCGATGACAACGGCAGTTGTTACCTAGGCAGTGGCGGCAGACGCTAATAAACAGTGGACGTACTTTACCTAAGATGCGACAGGCCTCCTAGTTCAGAGATGGTTATAAGCACGACGTTGCATAAGCGAGCGTAAAATAGCTACGCCGAAAGGTCAGAAATAAACACAGGGAAGCTTAGGCCGCGTCGAATGTATTGCTAAGAATCAAAAGTATTATTAGCCACAAATCTCGATACGTCTTGTAGAATTCACAATAAAAGAAAGCTCGTTAAAAATAATTATTTATTATTATGTTACCGAACTACACCTAATTACAATAAATGTAATGCCGAGCGTAAACAAATATAAACGCAACACTTTCTACTTGATAGTAAAAAAAAATCACCTGCAAGTAAAATACAACATTACTTTGGTATTATGTACAATGTGACGGTTGTAAAATAATTATCATTTAAAAAATTAAGAAAAAAAAAGTAAATGAAACTAAAGTTCGTAACTCTATGCTGCTAGTTGAAACCATTACACGATGGAGCAGAGCGGACAGATAATTAATCCACTATAACCCGTGCGTATTAAGATGGCATGTCAACACTGCCTATAAACCGTGCGTATTAGGATGGCATTTCAACACTTCTTCATACCGACGAGCCACAGGCTTGCTTCAGCCACGGTCGCAGTCAATATCCCCATCCAATTACCACCTTAGTTCAACCAATCTTATGCGTTTTACATTTAAGTTCTCATAATTAATGTAACAAAAACATTTCGCTCATGGTCATATAATTACTGGCGAGTAACTTGTGAATACATACCATAACGAATTTTCTGCTCGGCCATACTTACACAAAGCATTAGAATAATGAAATGAAATCCACAAAAAGTAAAATAGAACGCACCAGACGGCACCTTAACACGATAACTATAATTATTTATTCGAATTAAAACTACACTCCACAAAATAGCATCTATATCTCCAATTCGTTATCCGTTCAATAGTTTTAGAGCAACATCTTCCAAATGCTTATTCCTCTTCGCCAGGTCGCTGTTCTGTTTCTGTAGCGCTTTGATTTTATCCTTCAAAATCATGATTTCCTCCATGTTGTCCATATTTCCGTCTTGGTCACGCCTTCTAAATCTCAGCGATTCTGATATGTACCATATTCTGGTGTTGCCTTCCCTTCCCCTCTGTGTTGTGGTCATTTTAAACATGCCCCTTTCTCTGTACACGTTGCTGATCATACGTACAGCGTCTGCGTTGGTTTGTTTGGCCAGAATTTTGATATATTTGGGGAAATGACGCTGCATCATGTATTTATCGATGTTATGTTTGTGTACATACTCATGTTTTGTGTAAGTGTCTACATTTTCCCCAGTCTTTTCGTATATAATTTCGGTGTCACAGAGGTCATCGCTGATTGGCTCCGGCTGTGGTGTTTGACTGAAAATTAATAGATAAACACTTTATTGTTAAACTTGTTACACCTAACTTTGTTACAACTATCAAACGCTCTGAATTGATTAGCCTTACCGCCTAATAGAGGCACAGAGTTAAAAGATAAAAGAGATGGGTCCTATTGTTTGAATATCTCTGTTTATTTGGATAGTTTGAAAAATCATCTTGAAGCTTCTGTTAGTTTAGTAAGACAACATTTTAAAGAGGTATCAATGTATACAATAATGCATCTAATGATAGGTGTCCGATTGAATTGCTGTCACTGTTATATTTACAAGGTTTGAAAAGGAGGGCAATAAAACAATTAGCTTTATCCCCAAAAAATAATGTAAGAATATATCTTACCCATTGTTTTTCACATTTTCAACAGTCTGCACTTCTTTATCAATTCCATTGTCTTTCAATCCGTGCATTGCATTATTGTTTACCACAAACCCTGTTACATTGCCGTCTTTCATATAAACATCGAACACAGGCACCAATGATTTCTGATCTGTACTAGTTTGCACCCCTACATCGTTCCCATTATTAACATCATCAGTTTCTTCGAGATATTCTTCAACCATGCCTTCTTCAGATTCAGCACCGAATGCCATGTGCTCTACTGTATTTTCATTCTCATTTTCTATGCTGAAATCTTCAGTAGTCTGATCTTCATTCACTTCATTGCTATTTCCAACAATGATATCATTACCATTTGCGTTTGTTGCATTTTCATTATCATCCTCATCATTTTGTAGTAAAAACTCATCACCGTCAGTGACGACCGTTTCGTAAGTTATGTAATTACCGTCATCTGTTTGCGTATCATGAGTCCCGTCATTGATAACGTCAGAAAGGGCTTTATTAATTATTTCCTGTATTTCTGCCTCAGAATTATGATCGTAATAATGTATTGTGTAGCTCACGTTTCCAGTTTCATTTTGTGTAGCAGATAATTCAGGGTTTTCTTTGATTTCAATGTGAATAGGTTCATCTGAAGTCCTACAAGTGGAAAATATTAAATCAATGAAGTTATAGTACTTCTAAAAAAAGACGCAAATTTGAAGGTGGTATCTAAGTGGGGGTAGCCAATAATGACTTTGGGGGGCCCTCTCACACTAAGCTTAAAGCTGTAAACACACTTATGGGTCGTATCGTAACGAAACGTTCAACGTGGTTAATGCACGACTCAAATGCGATTTCTAATCTAAATAGCTGTGATAAGGACACTATTTAGTGCAATGTATATATTACCTATGAGGAAGTACCGGCACACACTGATCAGGAATCCATGGATTCTTTAGTGTCTCGCATTTGACTGATTCTTGTAATTGTTTCACACTCTCAATTGTCTCATTGCTGTATGACATCTGAGGACTGTCCTCTAACTTTATCTGGGGACTGTCTTCTAGTTTACATTTTTTTGAGACAATATCTTCATCTAGAGTCTTGGAACCTGCAAATTAAATTGGACTTAATTGAAAAGCGAATTGGTGGATTGTTATGTTCAATATATGGTGCGCTACGCAGGGATTCCAGCATTTCATTTGCGATTCATATTTTGACCTATGATTACCGATTGAGTTGACTCAAATAATAAAGGAAACATGCATCTCTTAAGAGAAACTAAATGGTATTTGGAAAGACGAGGGCTAGGATACACTGTTTTCTATTTATAAATTATCGTACGTCTCTTAGCGCTTTCTAAGCCAGTCCTCGATATACGACTCGATTTACTCGTTTGAGGTGTATCTGCTTCAGTTTTGATGCCTGAAAATCAAAGAGTTGTTAATTTGAGGACGCGGCGTGTGTCATTATATGCTAATAACTATCAATACTTACAAGTCTGAACTTGGTCCATATCATCATCACTGTTTTCATCATCAACTTGAATAGCTTAAAACAAAACAGCATTTTATATTTACAAGAATATTAAAATTTATAGAGGGCATGCGATGGTCATTGTACCATAGTTTATAATCGCTTTATATTAGAAAGACAACGTTAAAATTACTGGTTAATGGTTATTAACTATAACTAAATTTATTTCACTTACAATTAATCTTTTCCCACAGCTCATGCAATCTTTTTTCAGTTAAATATCTCTTCATATTTTTTCTCTTCATATTCTTTTCCAATGTGTAGAAAAACGCCCGAGTCATGCTGAAACCAGTTTCCCTTTCCACATACGCTTTGATTTTTCTGACATCAAAACGCAAGGCGAGAAAATCCATGATCTGCAATGAAATAGAGTTTTAAATGTGTGCCATGCCCAAATAAAATTAAAAAATATTTGTTTATTTTTATTGAAGCCTCTCTCTACCATGATCGGATCAACAAATAGAGACAAAGACCTATACGAAAGAAACTGTCTCTACTTTTTATCAGGTATATAAATATCTCAAAATTTATACCGAGGGATGTGAAAAGTAAATGTATGCTTGGAAAATGTGTGATGTATCGCATTAAAAATCTAAAATCTGATTATGGGAATACAATTGCTACAATCGATAATTACCTCCTCCCTAACATATGGGGGTAGTCGCCTGCCGTGCTGCAGCTTATGAAACTCTTCATCAGACAGGTCATGGTCATGGTGGTTACACACATAGACCACGGTCAATTCCTGCTCGTTGCCTAATTGCCGTAATTTGATCTTGCAAGGGCAATCAGTCTTCAAGCCATTGCTTCTGAAAAAAAAATTGATCATGTCTGAAATTATTCTACGATAGATAACATATCAGGATGGTATAATTTATAGTCTATTTTGTGTTCCACTGCAGTGCAAAGGTCTATACATCTACTGGACTCTGTCTAGGGCTTGTTGTGACCTTATTCTACCAGCGAATGTATCCAATTTGTTGCACCATTTTAACTCATTTGCCAGTATGGTAGTGACCATCTTTGGATGGTATTGATGCAATTTGCTTACCTTTAAGCTACATGATGGGCCTAGTCCTATTTTTACTTAGCTGTTTTCTCACCCCTGTCTGTGTAATTCGAGTATAGCAATTCAGGTAGGCATTTCATATGTAATTCATTTTTTTAACACCAACCTACTAACAACCACCATGTTATGCTTTATTCCTAATTGGCAAACCATCATTATCATTCATTCATTGCTTGCTGGACCGGCAAGCTGGGTCTTATTCTACTTGCCATTCATTGTGAATTTGATTTGAAGAAATATATAGGGTATTTGATTTGGGCTACCTGTTGTTGAATGGAACCAGTAATCTTACCTTTTCCTTAGCCCCCTCTTCTTATATTTCTCTTTATTTTTCAAATAAACACAGTTATAGGTGTATGACTCATACCCAGTGCTTGGTTTATGTGAATCTGAGCACTTGTAATAAAAGTGCCATCTCCTGGCATTGTCGTTTAAGTAGTTTATAAACTCTTCATGGGATGCAAACTTGTCACCGGGCTTGACAAGTTTCTCATCCTCATGTAAAAACATACCCTCATGCTTCAAGCAATAGTGGGGATATACCAGATGTGACATGACTGTAAAAATAATTTACCAATTAAACATCCTGTAAATAAGTTGACAGGCAGTGTTGCGGCAAAAAGTTGTTATGGCAATTTGAACAATTTAAAAAAAATTTTAGATTTGAATTTCGAATGTTGGTTGTTTTGCCGCCATTCCATCCTGTGCACTTGACCCCATAGTGTCCAAGTAGTATTATTCTCAAGAATACCTATAAACTCATTTATTAAATACCATTGTACTATGCATAAGGAATGTAAGCATGTGAGGCAACATGATTCCGACAATTTTTTTTAAGTTTTAATGAGGATTTTTTTAAAGAAATAATACCAAGGACATTTTTGACAAATTTGTTATATATTCCTACCTTTTTTCACACTTTTGTCATTGTCTACAAAGTATCCCTTTATCACTGTACCATCAGAAATTATTGCTTCCTTGGAGTAACTGAAATAGTAAAAATATATTACTGGTAAACATTTTCTACACGTTTAGATAAGTAAAATGTACACCTTAGGAGAATCATGGTTCCTTTATAGGAAAAGTTGTCATATACTACCAATTTATAGTCAACATAGGAAGTGTGTATGGTTCACAATGATTAGATGCCAGGTACTGCATACAAATCTGACTTTGCATTCACAACAAACGAAACTCGTAAATTTTGCTTGTAAATTACAACTCGTTTACCTGAAAATACTTTTATCAGGTGTAATAGGTGTCACTAGAGTATTACCATCTATAATGTCTACATTCATCCCGACGTATTCAGCTCCTCAAAGTAACAATGGTCTTGATCAAATGTTTGTCAAAGCCCATTTTTACATGCTTGAGCTATATTAAACTATCCGTATGCCCAAACTAATAAGTACACCAATCGCTAATAACTATAAAATGTATCCAATTATCGGTTTGCTTACAAAATACAAAACACTACAAAGCACCCGGACTTCCTACATGAAAATTAGAAAATTAGATTAGGTAGATACATACACTTCTATGGTGAGAAATCCTTTTATAAAATGAAATACTCAAAACACGAATTAGTTTTATTACAAAATTAGAACGATTTCATTCAAATTTAATAATTTCAACATGCGATTGTGTGAATTAATTCTGACATATTATTTTTGACACATACTGACTGATGATGTATGACACTGACTGACAAACAGTTGATTGGATATAGTTTCGATATGGCTTCGGAACATACATTTGGACGCCATTTTCATATCATCATGTCACATCCATTATTTTATTTATAATGTGTATTTATTGAATTTAATATTGCTATTAATTACTTGACACTGGCAAAATACCCGCTAAGTTGCGGGTGAGGCCATATTCATATCCATTTTATTTCATCGCATCTCATTTCGTAAAGAAAGAAGAAGATATGGCTTCGAATTTCTAATCTGAAAAAATCTCTCATAGTACTCATGCACTACTTTGATGATTTTTATTTTCTATAAATACTCCATTCCTTCCCAAACAAAACCTCATTTCTAATTAAAAAACAATCCTTATTTATTGTTGGATCTAGCTAGTCACACACCACCCCTTAGTCCGGCTTCGGCTTATCCTAAGATTACCTACCCTATCCATGAGCGATTCGGCTAATCATTATCACTATTTGCTTCATCTTAGTATTAACCACTCGACTATTTTGGGCATTAGCCATCGTTAAAGGAATGGATCATAATTATTTTCATTTTACTGCATGGGTAGGTTTAAGTGTAAATATTTTTATCGATGTATCATCTCACTGTTCCATCTCTACTATTAGTTCCATTCCCACCCACTGCTGCTATCAGCGCCAAAATGGCGAAAATGAAATCTCCTCACTAAAACGACTTATGATTAGTCCAGTGTACTTGTATATATAGACGTCAGTGCATGAAGATATGAAAATGGCGACTTTTACTCTTTGATCTGAGATTTCTGTAGTACAAAACGTCACATACGTCCAGTGTTACCAGATACACGGTAATTACCGTAGATGCACGGTAATTTTGAGCAAAACACGGTCTACGGTAATGAGCTATTACCGTGTTCTTTTCTACGGTATTTTTAAATATTAATTACCATGTAAATAATACTCAAAAAATATTAGGGCAACATTGCATTGGGATGCGTAACGTAAAAAAAAAAAAGGTCATTCTGCTGCTTCAGTTTGGAAGAACAGGGATGCGCAACGTAAAAAAAAAAAAAAAAAGGTCATTCGCTGCTTCTGTTTGGAAGAAGCAGCAGAATGACCTTTTTTTTACGTTACGCATCCCCACTGCATGGGTATTTTTGCTACACTGTAATTTTAAAATAAAATCAAGGTAATTATACTTAAAACACGGTAATTTTGCTCTGCAGACAAGGTAGTTTTAAATTTTCATCTGGTAACACTGCATACGTCAATCAAATCGTAACAAAAACAAAAGTTACTCTATGAATGAACTGGTGCTATGAACAAAAACCTCTTGATTGACAAAAACGAAGAAGAAAAAAGAAAATAAACATGTGAACATCATGCATGGCATTGTCGGCTACATTCATCGGGAGATACAATAGAAAGAATAGTCCCATCACATTGAAATCTCCAGTCCTCTACCGTGAACCATGATCATTGCTCTGCAAACACTGATATTTTTCCGTGAATCCTTGTTGCAAGCGTTAGATAAGATACTAAGGCCTTATTATAAACATTTTTCGTTAGCGTTCAATAGTGGGAATGATGACGATAATGACGAATCCGACGAGCAGGTGTTCGCCGATTTCGATGATGAGAAGGGAGTGGTGTTCTACCCGCCGGTGTACGCGCAGCGATACGCTACAGTCAGCGATTGCCTTATGGATGAACGGTGGAATGGGAGGATAGAAAAGGTGCGTAGGAATATAACATCATCACCCCCTTAATACCTCAAAGGGGTTGGTAGAGTGCACCCATGTTTTGCCAATGGTTTTGGTCAATTTATATTAATAGAGCGAGAGCTGGCGAACTTCACATGTCTTTTCGCAGGTTAATTCATAATATTTATTGAAATCAGATTGATCTGTAACATTTGAAAATCTCAGATAACCTGCATGTCTTCTTCACAGAGCAAATGTTCAAACAAATTATCACAATTTTTATTTTATTGGATGAATATGACTTTTAATAAAAACTGTAATAATTCAATACCCCACTAATAAAACCATAAGGTAGTTTAAAATTCTTCAGTATCTACATTAATAGGCATGTGGTAGACTTATAATTTCTCACCCTTACAGGTAGTAGACCTGGGTTACCATGACATGAGCTTCATCAAATATCTGAAGGAAGTGCCTGGTGTAACCCAAATTCTAGGTGTGGATATTGAGTCCATACCACTCCGCTGCTCGTCTGACTTGCTAGGTTGCGAGGAGACATATGCCACAAAGAGGGAGACCCCACTACAGATTACTGTAAGTATGTTTGCTTGTCGGCTGTCTTGAAAAGCTTTATTCAGTTGGGTTTAGGTCTACAATGTCAGATATGCAAAAATATCTGATTCACATCACATCACACACATTGTGAATATCAATAACTATTGAAATTACAAACTATTAAAAAAGAATATAATAATAATTTTAAATTACCATTATTATTTCTTATATTTATGTGAAAACTACACATTGAAACAAAACTTATTTTAAGGATTTTATCGTGTTTATTTTCTATTTCATTCATTTTGTAAACTTAAGGGGGCACTTACCAATTGAGATTACATATAACTTTTTCATAACTTTTCTACTGGTTCGGAATGCAACATGCAGCTTGCCTCTACAGCCAAAAATGGATTTGTTATCCCTTTTCAGCTATATCAAGGCAATGCTGCTGACCCAGACTTCAGGCTAATAGGTTGTGATGCTGTGATTGGTATTGAGATGATTGAGCATATGCTGCCACATGACCTTGACCGGCTGGTGCACACTGTTTTCGGCTTCATCCGACCCTGGATTATTATATTCACCACACCAAATGCTGACTTCAATGCGCTGTTCAAGGCTTTAGATAAGAATGGTCTTAGAAGATGGGACCATTTCTTTGAGTGGAGTAGGGAACAGTTCAATGATTGGTAAATACTTTTAATTTTTTTTTGTTATGAGTAGTGCCAAGTTTGGTACAAGATATAGATTAATAGAAATTGGCCGACTTCAGGCTCGGGTGGGACTAATTTTGATATAAGATTAGGCTGAGTATGGGATTACCTGAGCTGAGTATGTTATTCGATTGGAATTAATTAGGCCGAGTTTGGGACGAGATGTCATGTGTTTCAGATAAAATTGGGTTCAAGCTGGCTGAGTATAGGTTGATTTGGTTCTAGATTAGTATAATATTATGCGGTTGGGCTGAGTTCATATATGAGAGCACGATGTGTGCCGCGTTTGGGACTAGATATGTACCAATATCGGGACGAGATGGGCCGATTTTCGTATTAGATTGGGACGAATTTCGGACCGGATTAGGATGACGACCTTGGCATTTTAGCAAGGTTGTCGTTCAAGATAGGAAGGGTATGGGATTCTTCAGTATAATTGAGGGCCAGTCATCTGCTTTTCATTTGAACCAACAAGCCCTTAAAATGTAGTCCTTGTGGGTCGATCGACTGTATAATCAAACAACTTGAAAAAAAAACATTGGATAGTTCGATAACTGATTCAAAGCTTATTTTAGAGATAGAGATAGAGATAGAGATTTTTTTTGGTTTGATGCACTGACACATGTACTAAACAGACTTAATCTTTTAATTTGATCTAGTCACCAGTAAAAGAAGTAATGCTACCGATGAACCAATTATGATTGGGTATGTGCCAAATATCCACATTTTCAAATGCTTCCTAGGTGCAGTAACATAGTAATGCGCTATCCTAAATACACTGTCTCATGTAAGGGCATTGGCCCTGGACCAGCTGGCACACTACACTATGGATGCTGCAGCCAGATGGCGCTGTTCGTATCCAAGGACTACCAGAAACAGGAGGATTTGAATATCAACAGTTTGGCTTTGGTTGCAAGTGAGTTATATATCTGATATGAGGCATGATGGCGCAAAATAAGTCGTGTCAGCCACTATTATATGTTGTTAAATAGCATGTTCATTCAATATTATCCTAATTGTATAAATTATGAAGAAACATTAAGCCTTATCAAAGTAATATTATAGGATCAAATGAAATAGATAACACGGGTAATAACGGGACCGCATTTACCAGTCTCACAGAGCATCAGAAATGCTAAAATTTAATGGCCTTATTAACATAAATCAACTTGATTCCAAGTTTTAAGTTAATAATAATTAAATTGATTTAATAAACATAGATTAAGAAGGGAGTAAACTAATCCGAATCTATACTCGGAATAAATGATAATCATGGGCGTCAGCAAAAACCGAAACCTTTGCTTCCATACTCTAAAGGATTGTAACAACGCATTGCAGTATTCTGCACAATATTGCAAAGCACAGGCAAGATCTACTTGAAGATATAGAAGATGCTGACAATGTTCCAGTGACAGACAATAAATAACTTCCTTAGAGGAAATTATTAATGATGAGAAAAGGCAGCATGTGTTAACAGAAATTTGTAACTAATATATACTTAATATTTACTATCACATTTTTTTTGTAGTAGTATCCAACCTTGATGGTGCTTAGTATATTAGATATTCTCCTCATGCATCTTTTTTATTTCTAAAATTTCTCTTTCTATTATGGCACACTTGAGTTTTTCTTTATGTATTTCCATTTTAATGGCATGTTCTTGCTCAGCCATTTCCATGCGTCTAGTATGTTCTTCGTCTTTTAACCGCTTATTATTGCTTATCATGCTGCTTACATATTTATCATGGTTCTGTAAATAACAACCAGTTAAACAAACATATTGGTCCATTGATAAACTAAGTAAGTTTAGAAAATCTAGCAGTAGGTATAAAATTTACCATTCTGGACTTCAAACCATTCTCTGGGATATTATTCAATATTATTTTTTGTTTGGACAGCTGCAACAAAATGTGAGTTACGTTCATAAGAGAGTTTACAAGATTTATTGCACTGGTAATAAAATAATATGAATGAATTACATTACATAGGTAATGCTAATAAAAAATTTAAAATGTAATCGCAGCTCCTTCTAAGTCATATACATACATTATGATCCCACAACAGCTCTGTAGGTTTCAACAAATCATTAACTTCAATTACTGCACCATCAGAAGTTGTTGGTCTTGCCCCACTTCCTGTCTTATTTGCCTCTTTGAAGGTGCTGTGTGTTTTCCGGGCTTTTCTCTTCATTACTTTCCACTTAATTTTCAGCTGGTTAAGCTGTCGCTGTCTGCCATTTAACTCATTAAACCTAGGGACAGAAGATGAAATAAGTGGTATGAATATTCAGTTGTTCTGAAAATCACTCAAGTCATTACATGAACAAAAAAGCGCGGGAAAATCTAGTTAGGGAATAAAAATAGATAACCAAGTACCAACTTTTTGTGGACCGCCTCCCACGCTTTATTTTTCATCTTGTTGCTATTTGTATCTAGGGATTTACTTTCAATCGCAGGCGCATATTCTTTAAGCACTGAGCAAAATAATTTCTGAAACAATAAACGGCATTATAAATAACAAACAGGGTCGGCACTAATAATATAACAACTAATTATAATTTACTTTTTCTTCATCATCCCAGTTAAAGGAGCGACAGCGTTTTTGGCTCATTTTCAAGTTAAGATACTGAAAAAAGTATTTTTCTATCGATAACACGTAATATTAACACGCAAATACAGCGACTCGTCACGATTTCAAACTCAAAATATTGTCTGTTACTGTCATTAATGTCATCATCAATCATTGATTTTATTTGATGACTCCTAAATATTTAATATCTATGGATAGATAAATAAATGGGCTAAGCTTAGTGATTATATACTCTTTGAAATGGGCTGCCATATCGCACGTGTTAATTCCGGTGAACTTGTTTTCTTATTGGTCTTTAAAAAATATGATTCCCCACTTTTGATTCATTTACCGACACATGTTCGTTTACGAAGACATAATTGTTGTGATACCAATTTCATTGGTCTGGACCCTGAGCATTCACATTCTTGGGGAAGCGCAAGGTAATCTTTAATCAAATTTAATACATCGAGACATCCAATGCAGAATGATAATATCGCAAAAAACTAAATTACATCGTAAAGATGTCCAAATTTTTTGTAAAAAAATAAAAATTATTGACATTTTGAATTTCGGGGCCTGTACTTGCGCTTCCATCTTAAAAAAAAATCAATCTCGAATGACGTGAAATGTCACTTTGACAGTGACGTTTGTTTGTTTACATTTTTGCTCTCCCAGATTCCCGTGTCACGGATTTAGTGAATTTAGTCCTTCCTTGAGCCTGGCTTAATAAAGAAAGGGCGTTAGGGAAAAAATCCGGATGTTACTAAACCTTTACCATGTTTATAACATTGTATTGTAAAAATGAAATTAATACTCGGTTACTCTGGGATTAACAAGTCCTAGTGTAACTTCTGATTAAGCTTGAAGTAAGCGATTTATATTAATGAGGCCGTTATATATTTATTAAAGTTTAAAAACTGTGCAATGGCTAACATAACTATGTAACCAGAACCTGTGTTTGAATTTATAGATGCCCCAAGTCCCAACAATTTCAACGAAATGGTGGGCCACTGGGAAAGCCCAGACAGTCTCACAGAAGCAACGATTTGTCAGTGCCAAGGGTGAGTCCCATTTTTATGTAATATAGAAAGAATAGCTTTACCTTTAGGTATATTTATAAAAAATATATATAAATAACTTATTATCAGTGGCGTAGCTAGCGTAAGGCTAGGCGCGGCAGTGCCCCGCGGCCCTCAAGTTCAAGGTTCCCTCGGGCTCCATGAATGGCGGTCGAAAAAGTTATATACTATATCCTAGCTAAATTAAAGATTTTATCTTAATTTTGGCCCCTGACCCACATACCTCAAATGGCTCGAACTGAAATCACAAAATTTCTCCCACATCCAGAACATATGTGCAAAGCTGTGCTTTATTATGCCCTGCAGTAGGCAATATGGGGCTGATGATGTAGGTTTACACCTGTATTTAGTTTAGTTTAAATAGGGCCCCGATTAACTTTTTGCCCTGGAGCCCTTGGTTTCATAGTTAGATCACTGCTGATCCTCATTTCTTCCAGTGTCCAATCATTCACGGAATTCCCATACCCGCTCTCTGCCAAGCATTCATGTACCACCATAGTGCTATCTCCCGCATTCTCCATCCCGACCCTGGACTATGAAGACAAGACCTCCCAATGCAATTTAGACTCTGAAGTGGGTCGAAATTTCATGATGTTCGATGACGAGCAGATGTTTGACACTATGGTTCCTAGAAAGAAGATATCCAATAGGGTTTATATGATTGAAGATATATCCAGCAGGTTTACATTGAGATTTATGTTTTAATCCATTTTGTGTGTGTTTTGTATTTTGTGTGGGTTTTAATTCCTGTTTGTGGTAGTAATACGTTTTATAAATGAATTTGTATCTACACATATCAATTGCATTTCTCGTGACATTACCCTTGAATTAATATGTATTGCCATCTGTGCGATAGTGTTAAAGACCACAAAGTCAGTGGTTTAAAAAAGTTTGTGGTTATAGGGTGGTGGGTACACAGCTTAGTGATGAACTCATTGTTGATTCATTTGCGTAATGCAACGTTCTTTCTCCCGCCAAACTATAAATCCCCTTTTGCGCAAGTCAAGCTCGTATCATGACTGGTACATGTACATGTATTTTTTTTCTTTTCATAGACTGAACTGTACAACATACCAAGTGAAGAGATTCTCTAAGGCCACACAGAATTTAATGGCTAAGAACAAAATAGACTCTATAGTTCACACCCGAGAGGTTATCGATGAAATACGTCATATAACTAATGCATTGAACTACAAGGACGAACAAGTAGAAGAAGGGGAACATATTTGGCACAATATCAATTGGGGGGAGAATGCACCATACTGGAACCAGTACTACAGAGTTGTTAGGGATTACAACTATCCTTTTGAGGTAAGGAAAACTATAAAAAAATATACTAATAATGTCAACACCATCACACCTGTTATTCCAAAAGGGATAGGTAGAGGTGCAGTATATAGTGACATAATTCACCGATAGCATTTGGTTCCAAAGTGATGAAACAGTTTTTTCTGAAAATTCCCAGGCTTTTATTGTTGTTAGCAATGTCTAACTGGTATAATAGGTATATTAGTTAATTACAGGCGGACGTGTAATGTTGTTGATAAATATTGTAAACATTGATTAAAAACTCATTATAACAATCAGCTCGTCATCATTATATATAAAAGAATCCCTTAATTCTGGTCGATATTCAATCTGATATGAGACATTTTGATTGCATTTTCAGACAAAATCGGAAGAGTGTCGTATACTAGATCTGATATCGGACGAGATCAACCGGCTGGTAGACGCTCAGTGCGACGAGGAGTTCACGGTGGACGTGAACAGGCTCGAGATACCCATGCAGCATCTCATGCGAGCTGTCGAACACATCACAAATGATGTGCATAAAGTCAAGTGCGTACATGTCTAATACCGGATTTTACGTAGAATAGACATTCTATAACTTAATAAAACGTCATATAATACTGTGCAAAGTAAAACTATTGTGAGCAGTACAATATGACGTACTCCCGTGACCAGGTTGCTGTAAAGCAGCCGAAACGTCTGCAACGTAAAAAACATAATATAAACGCGATATAATCCTTAATATTATTTTTTCAGTTTCATAGATTTATAGAACTTTATTAAATTCGGTGTATATCTATACTAGGTCATATTATAAAGAGGTAGAGTTTGTGAATTTTGATGTAGGGGTAATCTCCAGATACCAGATCCTCCAGATCTCCAGGTAATTCTGTTCCGATTCTGAAAATTGTTTCACTGGTAAACTGCTTCATTATCCTTAAGTGCTATAGGGTATGTGTCGAGGCACTGCGGGCCTAGACGCGGGCAAAAACTAGTACGTTAAACGTACATGTGTCGGACCATTACCCGTAGTCTCACTAGTTGCGTCACGTAGGGCCGATGGCAATTTCTCCGTGTTGTTAAATATTAGTGATCAACTAAGTTAATATAGACTGTAGCCGACCCCAGTTGAACAAAACAAATGGGATTTTTTTTTTGTATAACGGCACTTTGTATAATAACACAAAAATATAAAATCGATTATTCAATGAGTTTCAACCATATGACCACAAGTTTTTTAAACCGGTATTTTTGGTTTGTCAACATACAGTTGGTGTGTTTGTCTCGTGACATGTTTATTTATCTTGGCACTGGTCAACAGGGACTTGTTGGAATGGAATGGATACGAGATTGTCGAAGACGTGGTGATCCACTCGCGGCACGTGCTGGACGGCGCGTCAGCGGCCACGCACGAAGACGACTGGCAGGACAACGTGACAGTGTCCGATGTAAAGAATGTTTAAAAATGGAATCGCTCGGTCATGGCGCGAATTTCAAATTTTGTACGAAAAAAATAGCAGCGATTTTGTTGTACGGGATAACGACATATTGAATTGAATTTATAGACTTCGCTTTCGCTTCGTAATTTAGTCAGTACCAATTGATTAAGGATTTTTTTTTTAGTATTTTTAAATATGTACCGTATATATTTTCAATTTCTCGCCATAATCGTGTTTCCCCCCTAATATTAAGGCCATTTGCAGTAGCGTGGGGCGTTATACACGCTACTGCGGTGTACGGTGTAAAGTATATACGTCATTGCACTACCACGTGCCCGAGTATGAAACATAATAAGACTGCATTGTAGCATTTAGTTTGGTTTTATGTAATACTTTAGCTGTAGTTTGTCTGTAACATTTACTGAGTGAATCGTTTTTTGTAAGGGGCCAAAATTATTTGTTTGAAAATATAATTATTTAAACACCATAATTATGATTGTTCTACTATCATTACCCCATATTTATAGATATTTTAGTCCTACCATTTTCATGTCATTACAAAGTATTTCATACAAAAAGTGAATTTATGGGGCTCAGCTAGCTTTAACAGTAAAAAGTAAGTAATTAATTTTCATTAAGCTTTCTAAAGTTAAGTTATTCATATTTGATTAAGCTCAAAACATTGTGATTGTATTTGATACATTTATATTAAAATAGCGTTTGTAGTTTGTCGTTTTATTAATGTCATTATATGATCCTGAGTCCTAGCCACCATTTCTGTGAGAATTACAATAGCCAATATAATTACCCCACTTTACAAACCCCTATCAAAACAAGTTAATTTACAGCTCCGAGTCTTATTGGCCGTAACATACACTTCTTCATTTCGAAACCAATCAAAAATGAACCCTGATCCTATCACGCAATATACAAATTTATTAAACGAATCGAACTAGGTACACAAGTTTCGACTTTATTTCCAGTGGGACACCGATCTTCATTCCACGTCCGTATCTGACGGAGGCACGTTCGTGACGGATTATCACGGTTCGAATTATTTATATTATTAACTAGATTTTTCTCTGCAGCTCGTCAAAATGAATTTCAGAATCGGATCAATAATTCTGGAGATACACCCCTACAAACTTAAAACTTTACCTCTTCATAATATTAGTACAGACAGACATTATCTATCGATGATCTATACGTTCCAATTTGTTGGTCAACGGTTTACGTACTTCGACCCTCTACTAGTCCATTTATATATTATGTAGCGTGAAGTACCTACACGCCCTGCAATGTTTGTATCTTACAATGAAAACTTTTATACAGGTTGATTCAGACAGGCCATACTAACCTTTGAAACCTGAGCTTCTATAGCGCATCTGTAATGATTTTTTGAAGTCAGAATTTCGATATTTAAATGATTAAAAAATGGAATGGTTCGCAAGAAATCGTAATTTCATTTTGTTGGGAACAATTTTTTTTTAAACCGACGAAGGTTCATATATTAGTATACAATTTCTCAATTATTTTGTATACAGTGTTTGTAATACATCGCGGATAGATGTCGCTGAACTTATGCCATATTACCCCCCCCCATTCAGTAACTCTAAAACTATAGGCCGAAACTGGGACCGGTTAAGCTCCCGATAGAAAATAAGTGACAAGTGGATTTTCAATGAGACTCAATTGGATTGTCAATTACACGGTTATAAACATCGCAGGTCGTTGCCTCCGCCGCGCACTCGACCAGAAAGTACGGAAGCTCCGCGCAATGATGACCGCTGGCGAGGACATCGCTACTGAAATGGATAGAGTTGTGTGCAGGCTCATGAAGCTGGCGCTACGGAGCAGCAGAGGGCGCCAGAGTCCACCCCCTACCAGGTGGATGCAGTGCAAAATGCTTGATCTCCTGACGCTCACCGAAAAGGCGATTGAAAGAAGAAAGAGACATTTTATCGAGACTTACCCGTTAAAAGCTCTTGGCTTCGGTATGTTTTTCAGCATTGTCAAGTTATTAGGCGCTCCACATTTTTGATTGTGCCATAATCATCCTGTAAATTTCACGTAGTCCTACTGGCTGATCAACAATTTGTAAGTGAACCTCTTCGCCTTTAAACAATTTGCAGATTATATATCTAGGTAGATTATAAAACGTATAATGTGTGTGCGGTAGATTATTAGATCTATGCCCTCATTGGCACAATGACACTTCCACATTATCCCTTTGATATACGCATGCTCGAGAATTTAGTTCGGCCAACCAAAAGTGCATCGCGCGCGTCCCCCGCAGAGTTGGAGAGGAGCGGGCTTCCCGCGCGGCGATGAAAACTTATGTTGATGACTTCGCTATTTTATGCTTAATTTTGTTCGATTCTGTGTTAACTCGTCACCTGTTTTGAGTGAGTAAAGTGATTGCAGTTTTACTAACGTAACTTCTTTTCTAACAATTGCCGGGAATTAAATAGACAGGAAAATTATCTATGTTATTAAGGTGATTACAAATTTGTGTTTCTCAGTGGAAGAGAAGCCCGTGGAAATGGTAGCTCTTGACAAGATCAAAGAAGATGCCACTGGGTAAGCGAGATTTCAACTTGAAAGTGATGTTTTAATGCCTGGTATTCATAATTCTAATGGTGTATTATTTTAGGACGAATATTGTGGATAAGTATCGGCATCTCCTTCGATCATCGGGTAAGTTCTTTTTTTAACATTGGCCTGCATATTTTAGTACCTACTTACTTAATGAAATTGTGTTTTATAGATAAAACAGATGTTACAGTACATCCTGAACTGCAATTTGTGGAACTAGAAGATGATTTTGTAAGCATCACCAGCAATGAATTTATGAAAGGTAAATCTTATCCATTAGCAAAGGTACTTCGTGGCGCTTCCCGTATTCCGATTTATAAATAATTATGCTATGCGCCTAACTTTGCAGATTTCGAATTTATCGACAGACAATTACCTCCACCGGTAAAAGTAACTATAAAGAAAGATCCTATTGTGCTTGGTAAAGAAGAAACTACATATGAAAGAACACAGGCGTGGGTAGACGAAGACATTGAAGTGGTGCCTTATCCGAGGCACGATGTGAACTATGATAATGCAAGCTCTGGTGACACTGATCATAGTACGCATGATTCCAAGCATAGACAGAAAAAGAACAAAAAATATAAATTTACCAGTAAAAATACAGACGATGCTAATTTCAAAGCATGCAAAAGATCACACAGCAAAACATCACAAGATAAGAAGAAAATTAAAGAAGATAAGAAAAAAAGAAAGTCCAGTACTAGAATTGCTAAGAATGTGACGAGAAAAATATCTAATGGCATGGTTAAAAACGCTAGCAGTAAATGTGTGGCGATAGAGTATGGAAATTATATTATTAAAGCCAAGAAAAGTAAAGAGGAATTTCATCTGATAACTGCTTCTAAACCAGTAAGTCGTTCTGTTTGTTTAAATTCCAAGAATAATAAACCCAAAACGTGATTAGAATAACCTAAGTTCCTACATAAATAAAGGAAATAACACAGTGTTTTAGCTTCCTGCGCATGCGTTTGTTTAGTTGAAAACATTAAATAAACATTTTATCTATTAATGGTTTGACGAACGCTTACTGATGATCATTTTTGATCTTCGCCTCAACAGTTTAGGTAAGTATAATAAAAAATAATTAATATTCTCCAATTGAGATTCCAGAAAATGTGATAGAGATCTGCCCTCCTAAGGACAATATCGAAGAGTTTAAACCTTCTACTAGCAATGGGACTGTTTTAACAAATGCTACTGTCACTTGTGACGAACCTAGTAAAGACATAGCTGCGACAAAGGAAAGTCTACTCATAGATATAATTATGGATGGTCTTGAGGAAACCATTGCGATGCGTAGGACTGTAGGAACAGATGCTGAAAATGATCCAATGGATTATGAAAATGAAACGGTCATTGGGAGCGTTAGCAATGAAGTTTGTACAAAACATAACGTGAGCACTGAAAATGTTCATTCGCAAACTATATTTCTTAACGGTACATACGTTTCTTATATTAAGTACTTTTTATTTAATTGTCTTTTCGCAATGTTTAAATGTATATCACCACCACTACTTAGCTCAAAAAGAACATCATTTTCTTTAAACGCGGTACATATTGCAAATCAAAAAATATAGTCCTATAAAAACAAGAAAAAAAAGCTGATTTTCATATAATTTTTCCTGTCGATAAAACTGGGTTCACCTTCATGATATCTACTTTATAGAGACTGACACTGTATTCATTTCTTAGATATAAACGAACCTAGCACGTCAAAAGGTATTCGTCACGTAAGCATGGACGTACAATGTGGCCCTGATGTCACACCGATGTACTCTGCACTATCCTCACCTCCCTCGTTAGTCAGAAAGCCTGACATGTCTGCGATAGGAGTAAAAATGAATGCCTTATTTGCCGACGTGAAATTGAAAAGTACCGACTTTGGCACTTCCACACAAAATGGTTTCTACGAAACAATAACTCCGAGAATAAGAGCGGTTGGGATCAAAATTAGAGATTCTGATGCGAATATTGTTGCTACAGTCGATGGTTCTACCATGACTCGAGTGCCTGAAGCTCAGAAGACTGTGAAAATAACCGATCCTCAAGTTACAATGGTTACTAATAGCATTGTCTCCTCTCCTGAAACCAAATTGATAAAACCTGTTTCGAGCACGCTAAAAATAAACGATTCTGGTTCAGATTTTTATGATAGCGTTGGAAGTGGTACAGGAAGAAGCCCAGTTAATTTTGTAAATAATTCAAAAAATCCAAGTGTTCTGTTGATAGAATCAAGTGAAAGTAGGGAGACGGGTGTTACGAGCAAGTTCACAACGTACGTACGTCCCACGCTGAGTCGCGGGGGTGTTCATTTACACAGTTACAAGGACATGCAAGTGTCTGAAGACGTTGTATACCAAGGAGAGTGGCAGCGGTGTAGACCAAAAGTCATTTCACGAAGGAATTCTTACATTCCCACAGCGTCTAGGATTTTTTTAGGTTCATCTCTTAAGAGAAAGAAAGTAAATTCCAAGGAAAAGATAGCATGTAATAAATTAGAGAAGAAAAAAATCAAAATAGAACCGAAGAAAGCTGTACTGACATGTACGCTACCGACCCGTGTTGTACTGACACGTACGTTGCCGACTCGCAATGTTCCAACCCGTACGTTACTGACTCGTACGGTACCAACTGATACGTCACCGGCACGTACGCTACCGACACGTATAATGCCGACGCGTAAAGCCATATTAAATCAAATGAAGCCGTCTGTTAAAAATGAAATCGTTAGGCCGGTTGTCCCGAATATTACAACTAAGGTTTCAAGATTACCGAGGCATATTATTAATAATGTTAAGGTAACAAACTCACATGTATCATTCTTATAAGTAAGTAAGAAATCAGTTTATTTATGCCATAACTACAATTTTGCAGATGTCGTCAAAACTCACCATGAGGTATGTAAACATCCTAGTTAGCAATATACATTTAATAATGCCTTTCTATATCAATTGTTTATTTTAGTTCGATAGCTACGAGGAATGTAAAGTTCTCTCACACAGCTAAAAAAGCTGCACCGGCATCATTGGCTACAGTAAAAAAAGATAACGATAAAGCGCAACAATTAAAGGAGAATTATATTCCTTCATACTTAAGGAAAAATAAACAGAAACTCATAATAACTAACAAAGCAAGTTTAAACAAAAGCATGGATTCCGTTAACGCTATGATTAAAGTTAACAAGACAAAACCAATACCTCATTTAGTGAGATCGAAAACAGAAGAAATTAAAAAAGAATTACTTCGTTTTCCCGATGAGCCACGTGAAAATATAAGTTTTGTTGTATTTCGTAACGAGAAAGAAGATAAAAAGGACACAAACGACCAATCAACTCACATTACCGATAATGTTAAAAAGCCTGGTTTTACGATTAAGCGAATACAAAGTCACCAATCTCCAAATAGTTCCACATGTTCTAGTCCAAACAGCGTAGCTACAGTGAAAGCAGCTACCACAAAAATGAAGAATACTTCAACCAGAAGACATTCTACATCATCCTATAAAAGTAATACTGTTAATAGTGAGTCGGACACTTCAAGCCCGACTAAAAATAAAAAGTTCGTTAAAAGGTCCAAAAGTGCAAAGAGAACTGATTGTAAAGATTTAATATGTAACAAAGAAAATATTCCGGAGTCATCACCAAAGAGTAACCTGAGTAAAGAAAATGAAGCACATGGAAAAACTCCATTCATAGGAAGACACAAGAACGTATTTATAGCTCAACTGAATACAGAAAGTTCGCATTTGCAATTTACGCCGAACACTCTATCTAAACATCAGACAAAGCTCGTATCGAACAAGTCAAACATTAAAATCCCTGTACAGGTAGATACTTCTGAAAAAAAAAGAGCAGCTAGTCCATCTGTATCTAGAAGAAGATCTTCAAAATTGAGTACTTCTTCAACTGAATATAAATATTCTAACTCCAGTCCGGACCGTTCCAATATGGTTTTGGTTGTAGAGAGACATCAACCACGGCCTACAATCGCGAAATCACGAAACGTTTCGCCCATACCTGCAGACAAGGACGCCAAAATGGTAGATAACCATCTCCTAAATGAATGGATAGAGAGTTGGAGTATGATGGGAAGTAACAGTAGTAATATTGCTCATTCCATGCGACAGCTTATTGAGGAATTGCTGGACTTTGTCGATGGTCCATTTGATGATATAGATTCTGAAACAGTAATTTTGAGTCGAGATGATGGAAACGAAAGTGTTGAAATGAACGCGTCACCAACAAGTTTCAAAACAGTTGTTACTAACGAAGACGCTAATAACAACCTGATGGAAAGCGACATTGAAGAGGTTTTGAATCGCACCCTTGATTCAATGTTCGGTGACGAGTCAAATAATAGTTTGAACGAAACCGGGCATACCGTGACCGATTTGGATTTTCTGTCGATCAAGTCAGTTACCTCTGCATCAAAGTATTCCGAGTATTTTTTAGCAGACAACGATACGAATGATTCTAAAGTGTTTTTGTCAACAAAAGAACCAGCTCCAAGTTCTAATTCCGTGCGAGATATATTTGAACGCAAGGACAATAATATGTTGGTACAGGTAAGATTTACTCAATTGCTACATGTTTTTACATGGTATTAAAATCAATCTAACATCTAACCATGTATACCCCTAAATAGAATCCGGCTGGTGTTCTCGCGGGGCAAGCATTCAGTGGCTTCTCAATAGCTGGTGACCCTGTAGTAGGCGATCAGCCAGATCCAATATCTATTATTGATTCAGAGACAGGCAGTGTTACTTTGGATATGGGCAGACAGGCTGTAAGTATTTATATCCTTTTGGTCTTCACACTACTTATAGCAAATAGCTATTTCTTGTTTCATATAATAATACATTTCTATAGACATCAGAGGAACTATTCGTGTCGGGAAGATCATCGGATAGCTATGAATCGTGCGTTATCGATGAAGACGCCGTGGTACCTAATTGGTTGTTCAACATTATCAGTCAACAGCAATCGGTGAATGAGTTTGTCTTTAATGTTTAATAGGACATTTAATGATTTATAGTCATCGGTTTAGTAGTGGCTACAAAGAAATCAAATTAAAATACATACTACTTTTATAGGAAGTAGTGGGCCCAGTGAATCCAGCACCTCAACTACCGATCCAAATGCCATTGGCGGAACCGATATTCGATGGTAACGGCAACGTGGTGGACCAGGGCATAGTCGGAGTGGGCGCGGGCGCGGGCGACGGTAGAGGCATGCATAGTGATCATTCCCAAGACAGCTCGGGGCGGGGCACTTCGCTCAGTTCCAGTGAAGTTTCTTCGGATCCCCAGAGCGAAGTAAGCGTGAGTTATCCACGAAAAAACGTGAGGTACCGGGTTTTCGGCGACATGATCGAACAAACGTCAAAATAACATCAAGACTCCATTTCTACTTCATCCTAGTCTTAGGGATCCGAACCCAAAGGTATAAACGGAGCCCTATTTTCTAAAGGAATACATGGAAGTCCCCCTTTTCCATGTATTCGTTTTACTTTGTTTCTGAACTAAATGGTTAAATGGTTTTTTTTTGCGATTGCACATAATTTTTTTTTTTATAATTTAAACTGCAATAAAATTATAAACGCCATATTTTGAAACCCTCAAACCTTATTCTGTTTGCGGCGACATTCAGGCTTCCCGGATTAGACTGGTCAACGATATTTTACATGGAGTTGTTGATTGTCATAACTAACAGGACTGCCGGTAACCTTAGGGCAAGACCGTTTGCCCGTATTTGTAAGACTTAGGGTCCGAATTTATAAGTTATCTGATTTATTGAGAGCTACCAGCGTTTTTGTATTATCATAAGCACATCATTATTGTGACGTTAGACGTTGGTCGCTGAAAGCGTGGAACGTTGCTTTTTTTAGTGTTGCAGAATTACCAGAGAGGTTTGTTTTATACGTTGGATAAGCTAAAAAACTTACCTTTTCATTTCTGTGTTTCGTCTTAGGCCATCCTGATCGATCCATCGGCGTTCACAAACCAGTTTGAGATGATGCGTGAGCCATTAGACGGTGTGATCACCGTACCGACGACAGCCTCCAATTCTACAGTGGATACTTATAGGATTGGCGGTAGGTGATATAACTTTGCATGGTAATAACTTTTAACCAAGGGCGTGAGTCCAGGGCCCCAAGTCTGCTAACCCAATTGATTCAAAATCGAACAGCAACCGCATAGTAACTGTCACTTTTGACAGACATTTTATGGGAAATCTGTCAAAAGTGACAGTTACTATGCGGTTGCTGTCCGATTATGAATCGATTGTGTTAGCAGACTTGGGGCCCGGAGACTTTTCCAGATTATTTTGCTGTTCTGGTCAATGGTAGAATTCCAGCAAAAGAATATATCTACCTACTTGAATAAATAATTATATTTAATTTGCTTAGGTTCAGACGACAGAACAGACAATGCAAATGCCGGCCGTAATATTCGACCTATAAGACTCCCTTTGGCCGTAACAAGTGATGTGGACGCTGACATCAGTTCTACCGATACCGACGTACCCGACTCCTCAGACAACTGAACTTTTGTCTCTATATTGGTCACACGATATTACACAATACTGGCGATATTGGCGAAATTGTTTGAAATTTTCGGGCATTTGGAGACATAATGGTATGTTTAGAAGAAGGGCCTAAATTCGACGTATTCGAAAATAGGTACAATGACGCTGGAATGGCGTGTTGTAAAATTGCCGTTCACAATAAATTATTTGTAAATTACTACTGTTTTTTTTTCGTTATCTTTTGTTTTTATCGTATATAATATATAACAAAGTGGCATAAAATTCGTCATAGTATAGCTCCAATAAGTTTTAAAATGGAGGTTTATATGGTCAGGATGGTTAAATGTAATAAAACAATGTGCTATCGAGGAAATGTCTTTTTTGCATTTATTCATATTGTACAATCTTATAATGATTCATTCTGCAAAATTTTACAGGCGAGCAAGAATTCATATATAAAACATTAGCTCTGTCGTATTGTACATAACCATTTTACCAGTATAGTGAAAACATGCGTATAGTTTTTTTTTAGTTTTAGGATAATAAATTACTTAAATACTAATTATAATTTTGGTTCTTTATTAATACAATATCAATAGGATTGCACTATCCTGGAAAGTTACTGGAACGTACCAAAAACATACAATGGTGGTCTCTCGATGCCGATGAACTTTCTATGCTAAATTTACAATTAAGCTTATTTTAACTTTTATAAAAAAAAACTAGCATTTGCCCGCGGCTCCGCTCGCACAACCATAGATTTTGCTCTGCAGCTCAACCTCCACTGGTCATAGTATGGTGGAACAAAACTTATGAAATTCCGCGATAGTGTGGCTTTTTATCAGTGAAAGAATTTTCAGAATCGGTTCAGTAGTTCCGGGGATTAGCGAACAAACATACAACTTTATCTCTTTATAATATATTAGTATAAATGATCATGTGAAGCGATTACAAGGATAGATACAAGGCAGGCATAACAATATCTTTAAGTCTTTCTCATCTCACTTCAGGGAGTCTATTTGAATGGTACAGATTATGGAAGTAACGAGCGCGCGAGCGTGTTGTCAACTTATCAAATTATTCATAAAGTATCGTAATCGCGAGCCGCGTAAACAATAATCTAGTAGCCCAAGTATGAAAATCTTAAGTCTGTGTAACAAAGTCAACAAGCTTGTTCCATTCATTCTTAGTAACGAATCGAAGTTCGCTAGGTTGTTAATACTCGGAGTTCCGATGCAGAGCGGTTCGTCTGCCGTCAAAACAAGGAAGTGAGCTGAGAGAGTTGTATTCGATATAAGTTATTTATTTATTCAACAATCTCATTATAATATTTATTAGCTGTTGTTGTCTTGTTAGTGAACATTGTAGTAATCTTCAGTGTTGTCATTTGTGGAACTAACTGATTCTCTAACGAAATATTGGGTGATATTTTATTAACACTAAAGAGTGACGAATAAAAAACGTACAATAAAATATTTGAAATGTTACTTATCTGTAGTAGTTAAGGTAACTATTACATCGAATATCCCGATCATTATTTTAAGGCAGTGACACACCCAACTTAAATCGAAGGACAGTTGGGGACGAGATTACCTAGCTAACATTAACAGTAATATATCACTAGACATTTTCACAGGCGACCTCTACACAACGGTCGCTTTATATATTACAATATTTACACATCTTATACACGAATGTTAGTGTAACGTCGTAACTGTTACGAGGGAGTCACAAACTTGAAGCAGGACGCACTCTCTAGATACCACTTAGCCATCGAAAGTCCATCGGCGTTTGTATATATCGTCCTAACACCCCGCTTACAAATGACAGAACGAAAATACCCAAAGTCTATACAATAACAATATAAATATTCTTTATGAGTCAATCTCGTTAAATAATAAAATTACAATAGAAGAAATCTAACACATAAATAGAGGATAACAAGTTTATACTTCGTGGGATGCGCATTCCTTCGAGAACGCATTAAAAACAATTTTTATTTTTTTGTTGCATTATTACGCCTAGATTAGCATTGTAGGTAATAACATTAATAATATCAATTGTTCGAAACGACCAATTCACATACATTTATGTGTAATTCAACGGAATTATGAAAATATGCGTAGATATTTACCGCCAAATCTATAGAAAATAATATTAATTTACAATGACATTACAGAACACTTTACGAAACATAAAGCTTTGTTATGTAATGTAAATGGAGGAAATCTTTCTATAAATTTGGGGGATATTAACAAAGTATACTACTTAATGATAAGGGATAATGCTGCACAAAAAAATACACGATTTGCGCACCATCGGATACGTTTCGTACTATTTACTATAACAGGGGTAAAATATAAAAGCCATCATATCCCGTACCTGCCCTTCGCAACAAATAACAGCGATCAAAATATTGAAGGAGTTAATATCCGATTTGACTAAATTTACTACTGCTCGGACGCAATGCTCGTTTGGAAACGTCTCTTGATGATAGAGACCCTTGCACTCGCTCGTTTCGTATCCACGGTACCCTTCCGTGATCCCTTTTCTTGGACTTGTTATGAGACGATACTGATTTAAGACTTAGTCTTCCATTAGTGTAGGTATATAGAGATCGATTTGGACCAAATAATAATAGAACAAGAGCTTTATATGTTGGTAATTTGTGTAAAATGTTGGATAACAGTTATTGACACGAAAATAATTGTTTAGGTCTGAACTGGAAATTATAGATACCCAAGCACTAAGATACTAGACCTGGCACCAGCCTGGTACCAAGTACAAATATACTGGAAATAAATATGTACTTACAGTTTGATGAATTTTAATGTCAAAGTTTGTATTTTTAATTTGGAGATTTATATAAAAGTATTTACTTACATAATAGAATATTAGCCGACGGATATTCTTAGTAAAAATGCTACCCATGACTTAAAAGCTACAAGAGGTACTTAATCAAGAGAACCCTCCCCGATTTAGAGAACAATTCCAAGCGAGACTCGTCCTTAAGAGAAATGAATAACGTACTTATGCAATCACACAGTTCTAAGTTTTAATTTGCTCATTTTTTCCACCATGTTATCACAGAAAATCATGTACCTATTTACAATTTTGTCGCAATTAAGTGACCTACACACCGTGTTTTGCGTCAAGCATATGATAGTGTTGAAAGATTTCTTATCCGATTATGACATTTGTGTTACTTTCGTTTCAATGTTATTCGCATAAAGTTGGTATGCACGGTCAGCCAGATATTGATTATGCCAAATTTAAAGAGACATTATCAAGAGTGGAGAAGTAGAAACAAAAGCTTAAGTATGTAGATGGACCTACGTACGTACTTAGCAGTACTATAAGATAGAGATTGAGAGATTTATTTAATTTCTTAATCTGCAGATTATTAAATGAACACCGCTACACGCACATACCAGTCGTATGGTCCCATACTAAGCAATGCCAGTACTACGGTTACACATACGGACCAGGGGCGATCACCATTACAATAAGACCAGGATGAAATCGAGTATCACAAAAGTCGTATCAGATAGGACGCCTAACAAGTGACTTAGTTATTATAAATTGCATTTCAAAGTGGGATTAGGACGAATAAGTATCGGATATTTCATATGGTACAGTCGGTGGCAGAATTGGTTCACCACTTTTGTATAGATACGAAACTAAAATAATTAAATAAGGTAACTATGCAAAAAATAATTTCCAAAACTATACAACTTGGACATTTGTTGTTGTTTTATTTCTTCCTTACCAAAAGTAAAGAATAAATGAAACGAGAAATTGAGTTGTAATTAGCCTACACCAATTCTCATGGAAAATGTACAAATAAATCTCAATTTTGTTCCTGATGTCTTATTAAATTATGCATGTTTTATTACTCTGAATGTGTATGTCATCGACATGAATTGTTTTTGGACATCCTAATATGTGTAATTGTACCTTTAAATAGATATAAATAGTAGCTATAAGCTATTTGCTAAGTATTCGTGTTATTATGCATTAAAGAAAATCGCAAATTCAGATGACATTGTTCAAGGCGAATATTTATATTTATGTCGATGACTGTACAAGATCACTAACAACCAATGGGAATGTCCTGTTTCCCTTATTACGATAATTGGGTACATTTTAATGAAGTAAGTAACGCATCTTTGGCTTATTTTTTAATTACTTCCTAAACGTTACTTTGAGGTATATTTTAGCAGATAATTCACAAAGCAATCGGATACAACCGGGCACTGCTGCGTCACGCGGCGCGACGCCGACGTAGGTAACGTTACAAGTAGAATCTATCTTCCAACTAAGTATCTATTAAAACTACGCGATATAAACCAGGCGACAAAATCCTTTAAACAATACTCAGTACACGATTTAACAATTTGGGTACGTATGTAGTTCAACTCACGCAGAAATATATTTTCAAATATAGTTTACACACAATTCATCTTTATTAAGTTTTAATCGTATTTAAATTTAAATAACGTAGGTATAAAGCACTTGGGGGAAGGACAGCAAATTCAATAAAAAATGATTAATTATTATTTTAGTAGGTATATATTATTAACTAAGTAAAAATTATTCGCTATGTTCATATTTTATACATTACTACCTAGTATTAATTTGTCCGACGATGAATTCGCAAGCGTTCGCCGACGCGGAGCGGAGCGGCGAGGGCGGCCCGCCCGTCCCGCCCGGCGCGCATTCCGTGCGAAAGTTTACTCTCACCACGCGGAGCGTCGGCGCTCTCGCGACCGTCCAGGGCCTCAATCGCCCCGACCGCGATCGAGGAGTAAAATTTCGGCGACTTTAAAATTAAATCCTCCAAAACTTTGCTAAACACTAGAATTCGATGCGGGTCGCGGCGCGGCAAGCCGGTGGGCTGCGGCCGCGGATGCGTCAGAAAGTGTGCGCGGCGGGGGCGGGCGGGGCGCGCGCGCGGCCCGGCGGCGGGAGCGCGCGCACGTCCCGCTGCGAGCGCGCGCGGCGGCGCCGCTAGCACCAGTCGTCCTCGTCCGAGTCGGAGTGGCGCGCACGCGGCTTGTACCCGTTGGGCAGGCGCGGCCCCGGCGCCGGCGAGGGCAGCGCGCGCGCGCCGCCACCGCGCCCCAGCGCCAGCGCCGTCTCGTAGCTCAGCGGCGCCTCGTACGTCGGGCCCCGCCCCACCCACTCCGCTTCGTAGCCCCTGCCGCGTCTGAGTATACGCACCAGGATAAACAATATATGTAACTGAGGGTACTTACCGACTTTAATCAATCTGAGGCGAGATGCTTGAACCCCAACCTTCCTGGCTTGCCCTATTCAATAAGTTCCAACGGGAAAGTTACCTCTCCGTTTTATGAGATAACTATATTAAGCGCGTCACTAACAAATAGTCACTTGCTCAACAGTTCAATAATACTTTGACGATTTGTTATCATGCTATTGGAAATTAGTATAAGCTTTAATTCGTAATATACGCTTACATACCTCTCTCTAGATCTATAGTCTCGGTGTATCAGTCTTTCAACTTCTCGGCCGTACTCATACTCTTCGTGTTGAGGCTCTACTGGTTCCCGCACGGTGTGCCTTAGCGATAACTGCAAACAACACGGAACAGATATTCTTGAACTCCATGATCGAATGTCTTACCCATACAACTTCTTCAAAGGTACCTGATATTAATAGCTTCTCAAAAAGGCAGGACACTGATTACACTATCTACAGTTGTGAAATGCAATGTGTACTCACGTGTGAGGGGCTGTGGCTGATTCTGGTGAACGGTGGCTGCTGCTTGACCTGCAGCGTGGACGGCTTCGTCGGCGTCGGGGGCAGCTGGCGGCCGCGGCCCCGGCGCGCGCCCTCCCGCTCCCACGACCGGTCGCGCCAGTCCCGCCACTCGCGGTCTCGCTCGCGGTCTCGATCAACACCTATTGGTGCCCAAACTACCCTTTGAATGTTTTTACGTTCCAAACCCTAATTTAAACACTGTAATCGTCGAGTCATGGGATGATAATAACACACCTTATCCGGTAATCGTATTGTAAAACAACAAGGAAGGAAATTCAAATAAACGATAAACAGATGTGCAAACAATTTTCTTATGGAGATTCCATCGTGCTCTCTGTCTACACTCGCGCCGCTTCCATACATCCACTGACGTACAAAGCTTTATTATATCAACATCGATTAACTATGTTTGTGACACATGGCTATGCCAACAAAGGGTCTCTTGGGTCCGAATCATTTAAAATTATCAGTTTGCCATTACAATTTTTCAATTAGACCCTTTGCTTTACAATAATTTATGTTAGGTACCTATAGTATAATGTTCGCGTGAAATTTTATAACACGCCTTGAAATCATACGTATTTATAGAGTGCAATAATTAATACTATAATGCTGTGGTATAATGTCGATTTCGAAACAATGAAATTGCTACTTAATCATGTACTCTGTTAGCATCGAAAATGATTACCGTTTGGTGCTTTTACTTAATTGTTTAGTTTTGTACGATTTGAATTCATAAAGTTCTGCTATGACAGTCTGTGTGGCATGTAGCGTCCGATGTGTGTGGCGAGTGGATCTCACCGTAGGTGTGGTGGGGCGGGCTGGGCGACCGCGAGGGCTGGCTCAGGCTGGTCGTGGGGTGCGGCGCCCTTCCCTCCTTCCCTGCTGTGAGGAATACCTTCATGTACCTTCCACCACCGTTTACCCTAAGCCCGTCGGATTACCGACCTTATTTCCTTACTCACAAAGGTGACTCTAAAAGTTTTGGGTGTCTGTCAAACGTGGTTGATGATGATGTTGAGTTTTATGAACACGGATTTGAAATTTTCATGTAGGTTTTGGGTTTAATTGCAGGCCCTGACTAGATCTTGGGACATTAGGGATATATACAGGTGTATTTTTCAAGTGGGCGACATTATTAGATGGTACAATAATACACGGTATGTTTTTTGTTATTTCAAAATTAACTGGTTCAATTCCTGGTTAGGGAAATTATTTTCTCAAATCATTTCATCAAAATCGGTTTGGAGAGTTCTATAAACATTTTTTGCTATTTCTTTTAGTATCAGATTTCACCATCCACGCCTACTTGACAAATTTACCCTATATACCTAGTCCTTTATTAAACAGGGTATAATCAAAATCATTTGCAATATTTTAAATTATAATTCTATACTTGATTTCTATTACAAAATCATAATTGATTAAATATAAATATGAAATAAACTGACGATTTTTAATCATAGAAGAATATTATTGGGGTATACCATTTAATGCATATTTATACGTATTTACTTATACGACCAGTCACTAATGTTAACTGTTATTTTCAGGATTATTTCAGGTGATTTTAAGTCAATCGATTTGTTTTTGAATAATCCTAAATTAATCAGTATTGTGTATATGCAGTTATAGTTTAAAATATTGTCAATGATTTCGATTTCATTCTGTAGGTACTAGCCGATATACAGCGTGATTCAGAGAGGGTATAACTAAGCTTTGAACTTGCGCTTCTTTAGCTCATTTGTAATAATTATGTGAAGCCAGAATTTTGATTTGAAAAAATGCGCATAAAAACCAAATTGCATTTTTGAAAGAATTTTTTTTTAAATAGATTATACGAGATTCTGACGTCATATAATGATTAAAAATGCGCTAAAGAAGCGCGCGCAGGTTTAACCCTTAGTAGCCTGATTTACGAAAGTGATTTATTTTTAATATTACTGTGTTTAGTGTTACTGTGTTTAATAATAATGACATTTTTTTTTTAAATTTCTTTGGAAAGAATATTATACAACAGTAAAATATGTACAGCCAACCTATAAAAAAAACTAATAGTAATGTGAAAATTCGGTTTAAAAGATTGGTATCAAAATTGAAACTCTAGGCTATTAAGGGTTAAGGCATAGTATACCCTTTCTTAATCACGCTATATATTATATGACGTAAGTTTAATATTTTATGTTGCTATAGCCGTCTACTGATTAGAATACAAAATTAAACCAAGCTTTTGCATGGTGCATGATTGATTGAATACCATTCAAGTGCATACTTTCGACAGCTACGTCGGGAAGAGCTCGTGAACGAAGGTAACGAGTACGTTTTAAGCAAATAAGGGATGTTGCTGCTGCTGTCTGGGCTCCAAAGTTATAGCATGCAGCAGGCAAATTAATTCTATATATTTATTTATATTAACATTTAATTCCATTGCTATTTAATTAGTTATCACAATTTAATAGCTTCGCTATAAGTAGAGGTCATATTCACATATATAGATATTTTTGCTCTGACCCTGGTGTAATTCTAATTGCCAAAATGTTATGCATGTCTGAGGGAGCCACTGGTAAGACGTGTGAAGTCCGCCCACCCGCACTGGGCCAGTGTGGTGGACTATGCCTTATCCCCCTCACGTTAAGGGGAGGCCAGTGCCCAACAATGTGAAATTAAAAAGGCACTATATAAAAGGACTAACACTATTATTATTAATGTTATGAAAGTAGATACTTATACTCTATGCGTATGGCCTGATCGTTAATTCTTGACGATACACTAAAAATAAAGTCACGGCCATTATAATCGAGAAGTTTTCAAATCATAGCTAAGAGCTAAAAGAAATGGTGTAGTACTAGCTAGCTAGCTTCTACTAGCTAGCTTTATGAAAATGTTCATTTACAGCTAGTAATTACATATCTAGATTCAGGAACATATCGATCGGCAGAATAACTGCCTCGCTCACTGAATATCTTATAACTACTTCTACGAAAAACATGAATATCTACGACTACTATTAAGCTAGTCTTCCCATCTTCACACAAAACTTTCAGAGTACCATCATGAGAAGAAAAATGTTTGCAAAACTGTTTAAAATTGGTTACATCAAGCTAAATAAATGGAGTTGGCATTTTAACGGTAAATGTTTAAGTATGAAATAATACTACAGGAATAAAATAATATGATAATTAATAGCTTACAGCTCGTTTTAGGGCTAGTCTGATTGAAATGGGAATATGGATATATACGAATAAGTAGTTACAGAATCTGCAATAGCATCAAGCATACTTTCAGCAAATCTGTTAGTAGACTAACAGCTGCCAACACAAAATCCATCACGAGCTGAAATGGAACTAAATCAGCTACCTACATTTTCTAAATTGTTTTTAGTATTGATTAGTTAAGTATGAATATTATTAAGGCTGTATTAGTTGTGAACATAATGGTGCGCTTACCATGCGGGTGATAGTAGTGCGGCGCTCTGTGCGTGCGCCCGTGTCTCTGATGTTCATGTTTAACTATCTCGACGACGTTGCTGACGGTGTCGGAGAACCCGATATCGTGGTGATAACCACCGTAATGGCCTCGTCTTCTTGGACTCGGTGTTCGTCTGCAATAGTAGTAAATGCATTTAATTCAAAGTATAATTCTTCTTTTCTTCCTTCTTTAAGAAAAGATGAGTAAGAGAGATAATATATACGCTCCTTACTCATATTTCCTTCACCATACATGCCACCCATGCAACATTTAGAAAATGTTTCGGGGAGAAAATTGGTTAGTCCTGAAGATAATACAGTTGGTTAGTTATATTATGGTGGTCACGGCACATACCATTGCTCACTACGACAACTTTGAGATCTATTGATTCTTCTTCGATGGCACTATAAATAATAACAAAATATAAAGGAAATGAAACGAAACAGGCGATGAAAACAAAATAATAAATAAGTCATCTTTGATCATAGTTTTACCTTAGACTGGAAGATCTTCCATGGTGACCATTCTGGTACGTGTGAGGTGGTTGTAATCTCCCATCGTCTATAGACTCCATTGATGCGTGATGTGAACCTTGTAGTTCCAAAACCTACATAAAACACGTTGTTAAAATCAAGAGGTACAAGATTAATTGTAGGAGTACGCAATCAATCAGTATTTAAATTGTAACTATAATTACTGTCCCATATTTACAAAACTTAACTGGATTATCAAACGTCATGCACACATTGCAATTCATTCAATAAATTCGTGCGTGTGCAGTACTTTTTAAACTTACCGATGCATAAAACATAAAATAAATGTGCAACAACATGCTAATAAGTAGATTTTTATTAATTGCATGCACAGTTTTAGTTCAATGATATATTCTGGTGGCATGTTAGATTTTATGACTGTAATGTAATATATGTTTGTTTTGATTGTGAAAGTGCTGTCTAAGTTGGAAAAAAAAACATGATAGTCAGTCCCTAATTATTATGGAAAATCACACAAATATAATTCTAAATTTATCTCGAGATAAGTTATTGAAGAGACATAAATATTCTACAAGATTAATATGTATAGAAACAACCATCTATTAATGAAAGTGTTTACCTAAACATCAATACAACCATCTGTAAACTTGAAAATGTTTACAATTAATAGGTACTTTACTTATACACATAAAAACAAATCGATGGCAGCCTAAGGCCCTAAAGATTATTTCCTTGAACACAATATTACCTAAAAATAATAGGTACAACATTTCAAATTATATCTTTAACAACAAACATGATTGTCCTACGGCATCTTTATAAGTAGACACCCAAACGAAGCTCAACATTACAACATCGATAATCTATGAAATATTGGCTATATTCGGTCACTAAAGACACCCAGTAGCGGATACATTTAAACATCACGAATGATTTGGATTATCCAATTTGCAGTTTAAATTTGATATAAGTATGAATTTTGGTTAGTGTAATGGTATTGGTGGGAACATCGATGGCACTGGACAATGGTTATCATATAAGGCTCTGATTTTACGGGTCTTACAACAATAATGATCGAGTCAACACTATCACCCTTTTACGTAAGGTATTCACCTTTTTATTGTTCCTGTAACAAAAGAAATTATACGTTAAAACCTTAGGTATTGCGCAAAAAACAACTTCTATGGTGAAAATTCCCTAACGTATCATCGAATTTATGAATTTAGATGGTGAGAAATTACTAAAAAACAGTGATATCAAGGTTTTTGAAGGTAATTTAAATAGATAAAAACCAACAAAAAAACCACTTCAAATATTACACTCCGAATGAAGAATTATTTCTCTAATAAAATCTTTTAAAATTGGGCAATAATAAAAAATGACTCGTACTCACTTGAGTGACTTTCTGGTATTTCGGCGTGCGAGGTCGGCGAGCGTATGCGGGTCGTCCGGGTGGCCGTCCGGGACGGCGACCGCCGGCCCCTCGTGGCTCAGCGAGCCAGCGCGCGAGCCGGGGCCTAGCCCCGCCGCCACGTCCAGCAGGCAGTTAAAGAACGACGCCTTCTGCACCACGCACTCCACGTCACAACGCACACTCGCACACTTGCGCATGCTCATGTCACACAGCGTCCAAGCGCACTGAACTCGATGTTTACTAACCGCTAATGCCTACATGAGTTTGCGCAAACTTCCCATACATCATGTCCATGCTGGAGTTCCCTTAATAGTGTATTATGTGTCAGTTGTGTAACAGAAATCCAATGGATGGACATAATGAGAAGTACTGTAAGTGTTGTGTCAGTAAGAGAGGAAAACGTCTGTATCGGAGAAAAAATCTATTATCCGTAAGTTTCACTATATTGTGTTCAGTCTATGTATGTAGAACCGTTTCTATAAGGTAATAGAGCTGAAATTACAAAGCATCTTTGTTTTAAAACTGGTGCTATATATAAAAAAGTGCAATAAGATTGAAGCCAGAGGCATAGGTCAGCGAGTCCAGACTTAGGTTTGTATTTATACCCTTTAAATATCGATATCTAGCAGTCTCGACAAGGTATTTTTACTCTCCAGCATGCGCAGATTGAGAATCATGAATAAGTACCTATTTTTCTGATATTTATACGATGCTATAAGTTATAAATTAATAATTATAAGAGGCAAACAAGAGCGTGGCAAGAAAGCGCATATTTTGACGATTTTTATGTCACCAGGCTTCTAAAATGGTAAAAAATATTTATTGAGCCAAAATGTAATCAAAATTAAATCAAACAACAAAAGTATGAAAATATGAATAACAATCTTTGAGTTCATTAAGTATTGAAATATGTAAACATGCATGCTACCCAAATATAGGAGAGAGACATATGGACGACAATAATACCTGAATGCATAGTATTGAAAGTTTAAAATAACATGTAGGTAACAAGTAGGTGGCAAAGGGATCGATCATGAAACCAGAGACAAACAAATCTACAGTAAGTATATTAGGAAAAACTAGCGCTACGAGACACAAACTTAACCAATTAACACAGACACGCCTAAAAAAGAAATACTACTGATTTTGCAACTATAGGACAGGTCATCACGTCGTGGTTTACGAAGCCCAGACACTTGATTGACAAAAGTGTGCTAGACTTACAATTTTGCCGAATTAATGATCTATCAAGTGCGTCACTATTACTAATTCTAAGTTTATTCAATTAAATCTCTAAGCTACAATTATTATTATTTTTATATGTTGACCATCCCTTGTTTATCTATTGACCATCGTGTATTATTTAGTTTTTTGTTTTAAGGGAAAATTTATATAAACACGATGCGAGAAGATGATAAATAAAATAATCTAGAATAGTGCAAGAATAAAGTAGTTAAAGTTTCGTTCCGTAAAATATATTAATACTACCGGCTGAATGGCCGTAGGGCTATTCTCGTTGAATGCCTGAAAAGTAAACCACCAATGTAGTCGACTCGTTAGAGTCGATTTTAACTAAAGTGATTCAGTATTGTTGTACTTGTTCATATAATTATCGAATACCAGATATCGATCGATATGGAGCCAATTTAACTTTCATGAAGAAGCTTAAAGTTTCTCAGAAGCAATTCATACTTGCCAATAATCAATTTTGATCTAATAAATGCATCATATGGATCATCAACGTACACAACAATACATCCACAGGTAGACAACACAACCAACTCTATCAAACTAACTAGGTTATATCAAATCGTAATCTAATGTGGGGAATTATAAGGGGCCACCGACAAACACTACTAATAACGTGTAGTATTTTCTACCCAGTTAAAAGTTACATTTGGCTCAAAGTGGACGTATATACAGGAAGCGACAGCCACTTACACATTTTACTCTGGCTTCATTTGACTACTAAACTGACCATATATTGTTTATAGACAATTTCATTATGATACAAAATACACGTGTTGAAAGAGAATTTACTTAAAATGTGCATAGGATATAGTGGGTTATTACTTACCGAAACGCCCTGAGGTTCAGTTTGGCCAAACCTAGTCGATCTCCAACTCTCTAATATTAGAAGCCCTGCATAAATCTTCCCAACGGTCAGTTTCCCGGCGCTGAGTACGTCGTTCCGAGGCACCAGCAAGTCGAGCATCTTCTTAGCTTGTAATGGCCATATATGGGTTATCGTTTCTCTTAGTTCCTCATCCGCTTGGTCCATTTCCTCGGCTGCGAACATGAATTTATTGTTATTTTTATACATTTACGTGATTGAACATAAATGTCATGGAAATATTTCATGATACTAACCAGATCTCATTTTGATGTTAAGATTTTCTCGTATTAAGGCAAATAGTGTTGTTGTAAAATTAACTTTTCCTTCATCGTCTAGCGGCATATTCATTCTAATAAGCTTCTTATAGGCTAGTCTATTTGGACACTTATTACCAAACCCCAGCGGTGGATCCATATTTTTTAACATATCGTACATTTCTGTGTAATGAATCTTCCCCCTGAAAAGTTATTTGGTGAATTAACCTCAATATTTATAATCAACTAGCTGTCCCGGCTACCGGCTACATTGTACTGCCTCAGAATCAAATGTATGCGACAGTGAAATACCTTTATTATTATTTTTAGTGATTTTTTCCCATATTTTTACAGCTATTTTGCTATTCTAGACGAAGACGAATTTAAAAAATCATAGATCATTAAAATCTTCTTGAGTTATAAATTGTATAACTAACGCGACTTTGTTTTATATATATATATAGACTTTGAATGCTATACTGATCTCCAAGAAAACTTTAGAGGCATACTAATTATTTCTGGCCTGTTATGTCTCTTTTGGTATCTAAAGCTACACAAATGCGGGCAGCTAATCATATACATTATGTAACATGTAATAGATTACTCACGTGGCATTTGGATCGTATTCTGCCCATATCCTAACAAATTCATCAAGATGATGAGCGCCAAGGATGGACGAGTCCCTCGTTAGGTAATCAAAGTTATCCATAATGACCGCAACGAATAAATTTAACATCTGAAACGGGTTGTTGGATTGAAAATTTATATTCATACACATGAATATCTATCTTTCTGTGTGACGTCGTACTTACGAGAAATGAACAGAAGAAGATAAAAGATACGAAGTAAGCGTACGCGAGGGTGCTTCCGCAGACTTCGTTGGAGGGCTTGCCGGCTTCCTTGGCGCACTTGGCTGGCTTGAGGCAGGCCAACATGATGTTTGGCCACGACTCTCCCGTTGCGCATCTGAACATAAAGTGGCTCACAGGGACCAAGTCTCGTTTACATAACAGTTGTTGTTATTAAATTCAAGCAAACATGTCATGAAATATTAAACTTCTACTAAGTATAAAAAATTGCAAGTGCTTTTCCAAGGACTGTATAGAAAGGAACAAGATCAAAGGAAACTTTATAGAAAGGAACATAATATTATTGCTTACGATCTTATTCTTGTTTCAAGTCAAAACATGAATCAAATCAAAACCGAATTAAATCTACAAAAGCATTATTTACAGGAAACATAGAAGCATGCATGAGTCGTGCTAGATGCCACACATGTTATATTGGTCTAATATATCCCATTGGTCCAACATTGTGTAGTGAAATATTCTCTACTGGTCTGGTATTTAAAATATCACATGTTCTGAAAATCTAAGCTATTACAATTGAATCCAAATCTATCGGTGGTATGTTTCAAGCCGGTGTTTACTGTATACAATGTTCCTTACCTGAACAGAAGCATGAGTGCTTGAATGAAGCTTCGAAAATTGTTGTGTCTGTTCATATCTGACCCTGCTGTTAATTCTATATTGCCAAACACCTGTGTCCAAGCAGATACAACACAGAATGTCAACTTGGTGTGCAAAACATAATGCATAACCCAACTCCTACGCTCTGCCCCAGTAAACTAAACATCACCTAAGTACGTGTCTATAACTAGCACTAGGGATACGATAAATACGACCAGTAAAACCAACACATCCAATAATATCTATGGATAACGAAAAAAAAATGCAATTTTAAAGGTAAGGACACCAATAAGGATAATCGACTAAGGAAGGCTACATCTACGTTTTGATAGTATGAGTATACATATTGATGATAGTATTCGTAATGTTAATGATAATAGATACATGTAACACTGATAGGAAAGACAGATTTTCGGTAGTAACCGCAAGAATAAGTAACAAGATGCAACATCCGAGATACAAGGTGCCATGCTCTATAGAGAATTTCGCTCTCCGCGCCGGTGACGTTACACACGTGAGACATTTACTGTCCGGTTAACTATACTCTTTACTGTACTCTCACCGAAATAGTAGCAAGAGTGCCGCCACGAAAGATTGGAAGTTGTTATGCCTGTTGATGGCATTGTCTGGATCGTATTGTATGTTTCCGAAAACCTGTCATTAGAAATGTGTCAATGCCTACGGCAGATATCACTATTTACATCCGGGTCAGTCCACAGGTATGGTATCACAAATTGGAATGGATGTAGTCCGTCGGTCGACGAGCCTAATAAAATATGAATTATGGTTTTCTAGATAACAAATCTATTTTCTATACTATTCTATTTTTTTTTTTGAAATATAGAGGTGGACTGAGCATACTTGGAAAGGTAAGAATTATTTTTAGTGGAATTATGTAGAGCTACAGATTTTTTTTTCTAAATACCTAAATTTTTAACCTAAAACGATCTATGATGCAACCCCAACGACTACATTTAATTATTAATCAAAAAGAAAATATCTGTAATCTATTTTACTAATACATTATGATAAGAAAATTACTAGTTAACTATAGATATTTGTATTTCTAATTGTATGTTTATCCAATACTTTCACTAAACTAGTTCCGAAATTAATAATTAATGTCTATAAATATAAATATTGACCCCAAAAGTAGTTGTAATACATACAGTAAATTCAGAATACACTGGATGGCCACAATAGTTTTCCAAATTTGTTAATAATTATTAAAAGTTTTTGTATAAAATTTTGATAACATTTAGAGGAGAAAAAGTGTGTGCCGAGAGGAATGACTACTGACCTGCATCCCGATGATGGCGTAGATGAAGAATAGCATCGCGATGAGAAGGCACACGTAGGGTAAGGCTTTGAAACTCTGCACGAATGTCCAGAGCAGTATCCGAATTGTGTATCCCTGTCTGAGCAGCTTGATCAGTCGCGCGGCCCGAAACAGACGAAGGAAACCGACGTTGAATGTGTTCTCCTGAGGAATAATACTCTTATATATTCTGTTCACAACGATGGCCGTAACTCGTGATACATTCACAAATTCATTTGATAATTAAATAATGTGAAACTCCTTGCACAACATGTCCGGCAATGTAAGCTGATGTTTCGGCCAGGCAAACTCCAATAACTAGCAAGTATCAATAAAATGCATGATATTGACACCAATTCTATTTTCTTCATAATGCGACTAAAATAATTTTGACAAATCATTACGACCGTGGGCAGGGTGACTGTAAATTTTAATAAGGTCATGTTTAGTTTGCCTACGACCAAAATTAGGGCCAATATCACACTTTCCTATAAAATATTCTAGATATAATGAATGAAATATAGGTACATAATCAAATAATTAAATTAATAATTAAAAATAAACAAATCAAGTATAATTGAATCACGCTATCACACTTATCATCTACATTGAATGGAAATAGAAGGTATTGATACCTATTTATTTATAGAGTAAATATAAAAAAAACTAGCAATATTATAGAATGATACGAGTTAAAAAAGACTAGGGTTTTCTTTTAAAGAAATATACATAAAAAATGTCATAATATCTAAAACAACCCCAAAAACAATTGTTCCCTAGCAAACAACCGTATACGTACGAAATAAACTACTGAACTTCTATACATCCTAAAACTCTAAGAAATGTTCTAGCACTACGGGTATTAAACCACCATCCAATAATTATGTACACACGTTTCTAAACCATTGACCAATCCATTGACAAAAAAATCTAAGATTCCTAGCAATTAAATAATTAATGTTTTACCTGCTGACAGGATATGTCAGCACAGTTATCAGCAAGGTTGCTCTGTAATCAGGATATATCCTTTATCTTCACTTTCATAAAAATATGACAAAGTAAAAATGCCAGCAGCAAAAAAGATTCCAATCATAAGAAAGATGAAAATATAAACATTAGAAGCTGAAATAGGAATAATAATCGAGTTAAAAATACTTACACCAAACTCCATAATCAGAGCGTCAATAATACTTCCAATGACCGTGATGAAATCAAACGTATTCCATGGGTCTTTGAAAAAATTCTGCAAATTGTAAAATATAATTAGAATATGTTAGAATTCGTTCAAAGCTACCAAAAATAATTAGCGTTAAATACAACGAAGATAATTGTATACAAATGTACACTTTCCATTGCAAGACTGCTTGACAAAATATAAAAAATAGGATGTTCAGAAGAAGGAAGGGATTCAGGATATCTCTCTTGAATTTTATTAATCTATGCAAGTACTAAAATGCTTGTACTCATAAATCTAAGAAAAAGTTGATGCTATTAAACTCCTAAGTAAATCGTATATCAAAAAAGCGTAATCTCTGAAACTCTATAAAAAATAATTCTAAATTGAAATATTATATTCAAGTCAGCATTGAATATTGAATACTAATCTAAAATGTATTATAAAATAATGAATGTGTATTTCGTGTTAGATGCAACCATTCAAAATAGCCTTAAAATAGGTACAGTTATAGTGTTTTTAGATCATCGAAACTAAAATAATTTACCAGGTCAAGTTCGAAGCATTATCGTAATTTCAGGGTAATTTTGAAACTTAAACGCCCAAGGCCTAACAATTTAATTGTGAAATGAAAACTTTTATTTAGTTTATCGTAAAATTATAAGTTTATCAAATTCTTACCGTACACCCGAAGGCGATCATCTTCAGAACGGTCTCGAGAAGGAAGAACATCGTAAAGACGAGGTTCATGAATGTTAACGTATCCATGAGTAGTGGTGGAGCCTCGTGAAACTACCACAAAATCAATACCAATTTTTAAACCTTAACTCAAAACATTATAAAATGAATTCAAGCTAAATGCGAGATCAGTTATCAATTTCATTCATTCAAGTCTTCACTGAAGGTGTTTTGATCTAGCATTTAACTTTGGATGATGGTAAAAGAAATAATTGTATGTGATATTATAATATGGTAAAAAGTTTTTTTTTATGTCGTCAACTTTATGTACTGGCGAGTGTACCGGTATGTGTGTTGTGTTGCTTTGTTGTTTATGAGCTGGTTTTATGTTTCAAGTAATTTCGTGGCATAAAGTGCACGTGCCGCATGCTGTTCTGAACATACTTACGTACATGCAATAAGGTGTTCATAAAACATTCAGACATGGTTAGAAAAGAGTAATATTAAACACCAACCTTTGGCAACTGAGGAGCTCCGCTAGATTCGAAAGTATTGGATTAACTTACCTTGGCCACATGTAATGCAGGAGATCTGGTTAACAACATTGAATGAAAGTCACATCATCCCATTGCGTGTATTGACATACACGTGCCACATGCAGCGGGAAAGAAGCCATGCTTAACAATCATTGGCAAATAAATATTTACAACCACCGTTTTTATCAGAGAGAAACTATCATTGGATACTGGGGAAGGGGTAATAATTACTCGGCTGGAAATAATCCCATACAGTCATGTAAATAGATAAAAAAAACAATGTTAATAACAGAAAGAGTACATTTGTACCTGTTTCGTATTTTATCTATGTGTACTGTATTCATTTGTCGGTCAACTTTGTGTTTGTGTACTTACTTTGACACCGTACGCGATGATTTTCAACACCGTTTCCACGGAAAACATTCCAGTAAACCCCATATTCGAATACTTGAGGATATCCGCGTAGAGGTCATGTTGATCATAGTACTGCCGTTTTGTGAAGAAGTGCCGGGCATAAGGGACAGACCCATGGCAATGAAAATAAATAGTCGTTACTTTACAAATTCACTAATTGTAAATGAAATCAGGTGTTAATGTGATGTACAAACTGGAATTTGTATATAAATAATATATGTTGGTATACCACTGTTACGTGATAAGTATGGAATGTTAGAAATAAAAATATTTAACAGGTTATATTCGAGGGATAGTGACAATCAGTGGGGGCATGTGCTAAAATTATATAACATTTATGTCATTTTAAAATAATATAACATTAGACAAGGACAAAAATGATTATGAAAGCTGTAACTTAATATGTTTTTGGTGACATTGGAAAGTATCTACCTCAGTATATTATTATAATAAATGAATATGCTAATAAAGGAATGGATTTACTGAAAATAAAGTTTATATATTTAAGACCTCAAACTTTTAGACCTTGTATTTCATTAGTCACGTAATAAACATAAATTGTGTTATCAATTCCCTCAATTAAATATACAAAGCAGCCCATAGTCGCCAACAGACGACGGCTGGCAGCAGGCCATTCCACCAAGCATGCATAATTTCCACATATAGACATTAGGAATAGGTCTTAAATAAGATCATGCAACACGAACAACATATATGGCTCATGCCACGTCCTAACTGTACCCAGAGATTTGTGCATTCTCAAGCACGAATAACCGAATAAAATGTATGGTGTCTGTGCCATAAATAGTGCTGGAGGGGACAGGTATACCGTGCAGAAAACACCGATACATACATAATAATTAATGAACAGCAAGCGAGGAGTAACCAAATTACTCAACGGAACACGGGATGAAAGAAATTAATATCTTGTCGTCGGGATAGGCTCGGTAACAGTTACAAATAACCGCGCATTCCGATGCTGTGTATATGTACCGACGCCGCTTGCGCCGGTACAGTGATGCGGCCATAGTAAGACATGTGTATGTGGTCTGTGTGTAGTGTCATTTGAAAAAAATAACATGTTTAAGACAGCACTATTGTTCTGTCACACCTAAGACGAAGTCCTATTAATATCCACGTAAATAAAATACACATTATAGTTAGGATTTGTAAAGACATTTCACAAACTAACAATGAATTTGAGTGGGGATTATCTAGTGCCAACACATATTAGACGCATATAGGGTTATGCTATTCTGTATTACGAGTTTCCCAAGCTAGAGAGTTTGTTATACTTACACGGAAATTTGTATGAAGTTTAAGAACTCTCTAGTCTGGCAATGTGCTTTAGTGATTTCAAGGATTGATTGCTAGCTAGTTTGTCACTGTTTGTGCCGTAATATACTGGCTACGTTCACACAGCAACTACATCATTTACTACTTTCTTTAGAATTAGTGCTTAGTTATTTACCTACGAGTAATATGTTTCCGATCACTTTTGTATTTCGTATTACCTAATCAGTGTTTGTTATAGATGATAATAGCAAATAATTAAGTCTATGGTTTGCACTTAATATAAATAAATATTTAAAACAGTTATTTGTAATGTTAACACACAATGTAGTCGTTGATACATACCTTCATCATGAGCAACAATGTGTTAAGGACAATAAGGGTCATGATGAAATACTCGAAGGGCGTAGAGACGACTATTCTCCACACTTTGTACTTAAAACTTGCCCGTTTGCTTGGCATATACCTTTCCAAAGGTCGTGCTTCTATCGTGAAGTCTATACACGATTTCTGTGTACAAATTGTTTTGACATAAAATATACAGTTTTTTTTTGCTAAGGACAATGTGAAACAACTGACGATAATGCTTCACACATAAAATAACTTTGCAGTTTGGTAATGTAATTTAACTTTTTTTAATTATATTGATTGGCATGTTTTAAATTATATTATATGAATCGCTGGTTGGGTATAATTTCATTAATGAGATCTTAATTTTTATAATGGACATTGTTTTGAATAATTTCATAAATAATCACCTGATTTTTATCAATTTCACCATCCTGCAATTCTGCTTCACCCTGCTCTTGAAATGTGATAATTATCAGAGCTACGAATATGTTCACGAAGAAGAAAGGGAACACCACGAAGTATACGATATAAAATATGGACATTTCTATTCGGAAATTTTGTATGGGTCCCCTGTCCTCGTAAGTGGCGGCCATTGAATTTTGTAATACTCTGAAAATAAAAGATAAAAGAATGCAGCAGCCCCTTAATTCACAAATAGGTTTAATACATTTAAAATGAGATTACAAATACTTTTCATCTGAAAAATGCCATTGTTAATTGATTATAACTTCTATATGTTTCTAAATGTTGTGATTTCTTATATGTACGCGAATATTACAAATTGAAATAAAACGTTTTTTAAGGATTTTATCGCGTTTATTTCGTGCGTCGGTCGGGAACGTAAAATCAGAAAATAAACGCAATAATATACTTAAAATAAGTTTTATTTCAATGTATACACAGTGTTTATTTTATGTTAGAAAGCGAGGTCTTTACAACGCGCACTTAATACGTAGTGTTATATAAAAAAATCAAATAATTTGATTTTTTTTTCGGGAATGTGACCTTTATAACCTACTGATGGAGCTAAGGGCTCCATCAGTAGGCTAGTAGCCATATATAATGACTTATATAGATATACTCACTGTGGCCACCCCTCCCCCGTCTGCACCGCGAATAGCGTGAGCATAGCGGAGGCGACGTTATCATAATGGAAGGGCTGCGTCGTCCACGTGCGCTTGCTCACGCGCGGCAGCAGACTGTTCGCTTCGTACTCGAAATACGACCCTCTGCAATTGAAAATAACGTTCAGTGTTTCATAATGGTTCATTGTGTTACATATAACATATTGTTGCTGATCATTTATATTATAGAGGATACAGGTGTTTCCCTACAAGTAACTGAACACTTAAAGGAAAGTTCACACTTGATTCAGCTTGAAATAGCAAAAGAAGTTGATTAAGAAGTTTATTACAGGCAAGCCAAGTCGAACTGAAATATCATTATGAAACATACTGAAATATTCCCTTTTTATTGGTTAAAATTGCATATTAAATTGGCCCCTATTACACGGAAATAAATATGTCTGTAGCGAAATACATAAATATCGCCAGACCAACACACCAGCTGACGGTACGGTCCCAAACTAAGCAATGCTTGTAGTTGGGTACATAACATTCAATGGTCTGGGGAGGGAACCCAGTATAGAATTACTCACCTATGTAGATATTCAACATTTATGACTCTCAGGTACAAACATTTGTGCTCATCACACAAAGTTTGCTCCTACCAGGATTTGAACCCAGGACCCTCGATACAAAAAGGAAAGGTCACTACTAACTGTTCCAATCAGGTCGTCAATATTTTAAAAAAATGTACGAGCTTAAACTAGATAGTAATAGTAAAGCAATACTCACTGGCAGTCTTTATATGTATTCTTACTGATATCGTTGCAATGAAAAAATTTACCATTAAAAAGTTGTACCGCGATTACGGCGAATATGAATTGAAACAATATGTACACAATGAGAATGTTGATGACGTTCTTCAACGAGTTCACAACACAGTCAAACACTGCTTTTAACTTTGGAACACGTTTTATAGTTTTCAATGGTCTGAGCACTCGTAACACTCTTAACGATTTGATTGTGGACAGATTCTGTCCGGCGCCCTTCTTCACACCTCTGGAACAAGCAGAAAGCCATTGTTAATACACACATTAATACATTTACAGAATGTTCGATCAATATATAGCTCACGCACAGTATTTTTCGAAGAAGATATCCGTGTAATGCTATTGGATGCTAATGGGAATCGAACGATATATTTATAAAAATACTGACATTTCTGCATGTTGCATATTTTAAAACATTAATTTCGATAGCTGAATCCGCTATCTCTGGATTTTTTGGCTATCTGTCTCTCCACGGTTAACAGTAATACTTAATAGATGTTATTTAATGTAACACTAGCTGCCCCGGCGAACTTCGTACCGCCTCAAAATCAAGTGTATGAGAAAATGAACAATTTTTATTATTATTTATTGTGTGTGTTTTTCCCATGTTTTAATAGTTATTTAGCTATTCCGGGCGGAGACAAATTAAAAAAATTCAAGATAATAAACATCGGTCCAACCCTTTTCGGAGCTATAAATGGTGTAACTAGCACGACTTTTTTATATAATATTACAGTTTTATTATAATACCGTAGATAACAACGTGACAGCTTATCCAGGTCAATATCTAGAAAAAACTTTACTGAAGGGTAATCCAGGGATGACATCACCAATGTTTGTCGTAAAGAAATGGAAAGTTTTAACACCATGGACCATTTAACAGAAAAAACATGATTCGTTGTAGACTCACCTCTGATTTTCATGACCAATGGATCTTAGATCAAACTACAACATTTGTAATCTAACTTATATTTATCAACATATATAGCTAATAAATACAGCTATCCAATATACTAACTTATTTACAAAAAAATTAAATTAAAATTAGGCTGATTTCAGAATGCAGTCAACAAATCCCACCCACCACCACTTACGACATAAATGATTCCTACAATTTTATTATAGGCATCAAGTGTAACCCAAAGTTTTCGTTACCATACTCCTTACACCCTGTGTAGCATTAGTAACGGAAAAAAGATGTAAAGGAGATTAACATTAGATGTGAGAGTCCTACCCGATCTCAAAACCGAAGCTGACGAGGGCGCAGATGACGACGGCGGCGTCCATGATGTTCCACAGGTCGCGCAGGTACGCGCCCGGGTGGAACAGCACGCCGAGGTCCACGATCTTCAGCAGCATCTCCACCGTGAACACGCCCGTGAACGCGTAGTCGAAATAGTTCAGGATTTTGTTCCTGTTCATCAAGAAAAAAAAAGTTGAGACAACAGATAAAGGATTGTTGTTAAGTTATAGAATAACATATATTTGTATGCCTTTGTCAATACATGGTTTAGATTATCTAAACTATACTATAACATTCCTATTTTGATTTCAAATGTTTTCAGAAAGGTTGTCAATTTTATTGAACACTCTTTATGGTTACATAAATAAAACTGTTTGCAAATCCTGTATTATTTTTTTCTGTAAATACTCGGTGCGTGTATTTGCAAAAAAAAATACAGGATGAGGATTACGATTAGGGGCACAATTAAAAAAAATCAGAAGATTGTTTTTTGATAGAACACACATGGGAACACTTAATTGAAAGTCTAATATTTGCAGTTAAATTATTTCAAATAAACCACCCAAATTACTAACCTGCTACTTTCCTCAACTACGGGGTCTTCAGCCGCTAAAGCCGCGGAACTCATACATATAACTACCATGATAAAAAAATCAAAATATCTTAAATTTACAACCCAGTGTGCACCTCGCCTTATTCTGCAACAAAAATGTGGGTTTAGTTAGTAGGACGTGATCTTACTATACTTATTAGTAAAGTGCAATAGGTTATTTCCAACTTACGGATTAGTAGGTGACAAGATAAACATGGACGAATACGGCAGCATTGGTTTTGGTCCATCCGCCACCTCCTCATCGTCGTCTTTTTTGGCCTCTTCTTTCTTTTTGTTCTGAAATATCATATATCTGATTATCCTTATCATAAAGTCTTAATAATATATTATAATAGTATCATCTAGCCTGTACAAAAATTATAAACTTTAAATTAGGCATGTTATGTAATAATGCAGAATTGTTAAATCTAATCTATGGTTGGTTAATTTCAGTAAAATCATACATTGTAATAAAACAATTACATGGACACGAGCTTCATTGGATTGGATCCATAATATTATGAGTAAATGATACGTGTTTATGACAACATGAAACAATAAAAAGCGATAGGTATATTTAATAATTTATTTATGAAATGAAAATGAATGTTCTACACAAGAGAATCAAATTGAAGTACTCGTGAATGATAAAAAAGCTATAAGAACGAAATGAATTTGTATTTTTTAATATAATTAGCCACCTAATTGAGACAACGAAAAATATACACAATTTTAAAGTTTTTAAATTGATAACCATGAGCCATCTAAAGATCAAAACTTAAAAAACAATACACACCTATCATAATATTTTGCTCACAAAAGCCACATCGATTCATTAATGATCGCACTTAAAATATTGTTGATATAAATGAAAATAGACGCTGGAAAAATTATGATGCAAACTTCAACAAGCGTGCAGAACATGCAGTGTTGAAAAAGCTAAACAATATGAATGAAGATACAATATCAATGAAGAAAGTATAGGAAGCATCATTGTAATCAACAATATTTTAAGTCACACCAACGCAAAACTTGAAGCGTAGCTTAGCAACAATGCCGAGCTCATTTTACCTTCCTACTCGTCGGTGAGGAGGGACTTAAGTCTACTCCCGGTGGAGTCCCATCCACTGCGTGCAATGCACCCATCTCTTTCTCCAGTTCCTAATTATCCGGAACAATTTATGTAATGTACAATATTCCAATCAAAATTTACAAAATACCATTCCGTACAACCGCTCGAAAGATAATGCCTGTGAGAGTGGTTGAACATGCCGTGATTTCGAAACTGTGATTCTATGAACTAAACTTGAAAGCGTCAAAGGATGGAGTGTGAGTTGGACAAACGTCCTCCATAAACTTACTTGTAGCTGCTTCTCTTTGTCTTCCTCGACTTGTTCCTCTTCAGCCGCTGTCAATTCCTGCAAAGACAGAAACGCAACATTTTCACAAGAAGCGGCGTCAGATTTACAAGTGGGTCACGACAAACACCACACAGCGCTGAACGATATCGCATCATCTTTATACAAACATCGAACATATTATGTGTTATTTGATCTTGATGTTATGGGAACTCTTCTTGATGAAGATAAAGATTTAGTAAATCACAAAACGATCGTAATAAATACTATGATTGATATTGATTGCATTATAATTACACCAAGATCAAGTAACAAAATGTAATATTCGCCAGCATCGTACCTGTGCATTAGCCAGATTGTCGACAGCGATGGCAAGGAACACGTTTAGCAGCGTGTAGTTGCCAAACAAGACAAGGATGACAAAGTACAGCGAGTAGATCATGCCTCTCTGAATGCCACCCTGCGACTGGATACCATGGTACATTACTTCGTTCCAATCTTCACCTGTTAGGATCTGAAAGAGTCAGAGCATTATTTAAGTGGCTCAATTTTATAACATTATGATTATGATGTATAAAATAATGTTTATTTGCATACAATTTATGTTTAAGTGCTTTGTAATTCCATTGTGAATTGATTAGAACTGCTATAAATTTAGGGGCTAGTGAATGATTGACGTGATAAATAAATATATCTTTTTTTTTATTACATTATAGGCAAGTATTTGATCTCGATCTCACCTGATGGTAAGTGACGATGAGATCTACGAGCATACTTGCCTAGGTAGGAAGGCGGCAGTAGATAGAGACGCTACATTCACTAGAAATTCTCGAAAATCTATTAGGAATAACAAACCCTTTGTAATAGGGCTATAAGGTATACGACAAAGATGAAGGAGTTGACATTATAGATAATGTACTTAAGCCAAATTAATTATTATAAGAAGTTATTAATGACGCTATAGCAGAAAAATAAAAATAATTAAATACAGTAAATTCAATAGATAATTAATACAGTATTGGTTAAACTATTACCTGGAAGACAGTAAGCAACGCGATAGGAAAGGTGTTGAAGTTGGTCGGCGGGGTGCCTTCTTCAAAGTTGAACTGCCCCCCGAAGAGCTGCATACCGAGCAGCGCGAAGATAAGAATGAACAAGAAGAGAAGGAACAACAGCGAGATGATCGATCTCATAGAATTCAGCAATGATATCACCAGGTTCCTTAGCGATGACCAGTATTTTGTGACCTGTAAACAATGAAATGGCCGTTTATGTATTACTACAATACTACAACAATCCATCTCGAGTACCTGCTTTTTATGACCTTTAAGTGTATTTTATTAGACTATTTTTGTTGGTACTTATACAATAATTAGCTGGTGTATTGTAATAGCTCAAACTCGCCGTAAGTTCCTAGTAGTCTTGTACGTCAAAACGAGCTCCAATCATCAATTTAGTTTTCCATCAAAAATCATAAAAACTACTTCTGTAAGTCTTTTCACTTACCTTAAATATTCTCAATAATCTTAGAGCTCTCAGTACAGATAGACCGAAGGATCCGCCTTTGACCTCGGACCAGACGACCTCGAAGATGGAGCCGGAGATGACGACACAGTCGAACCGGTTAAACGAGGACTCGAAGTATATCCGTGGGCCCAGCGCGTACATCTTCACCCACATTTCCATCATGAACAACCCGAGGAACACAAATTCGGCGTAGTCTGTGGAGAAAATACATACTTACTATTCGAATTATGCCTTTGCTTCAAATTTAGGCACCCCCTCCCATTCATCCACTCATGGTTAAGTGGACCATGAAAATGAGTCGAAAGGAATTCAAATTTTGAGAATTTCTAACATCGCGGTCAGTTTCAGAGAAGTACTGTGCCAATAATAATTAACAGTATGAAAACTTACATAAAAACGAAGTGAGCCATTTCGGTTGTCTGTAGTGCTCAATAGCCACGCATATCGTATTGAAGAGCACCAAGACAATGACGAACCAGTAAAACCACTGGGTCTTCACCGTGTGCCGTATCCAGAAACGAAATCGCTTCTCGGCACGCCAGAAGTCCGCGCACTTGCCGGCCGAACGAGCCTTGCTTTTCAGGAAGCCTGTTGTAGATATTAACGATAATGTTGATATGATTTTGCAATGAATCACCGTCGATCTTACAATATTTTACAATATTTAAGTCACTGTAAATTGCTTGGATAAGCCAATATTTAATAATTTAATTAAATTAAAATTTTAAATGTAACAAAAAATTGCAATATTATGTAGAAATGTTTGATAACATTTAGCAATTTTAAGGGTTTTGAATATTATTTTATTGCTTGATGACGTCATGACTAGTAAATCGTAAGGTATAGGGTTTAACATTCAAACTATTTCTTAAGTGTAATCTAGCTTTTAGGCACATAACGTTAGCATTCCTACTAACATCTATTGCAGTAATATGCGACTTATCTTGCGGTACATTAAGCTTTTTATTGATCGTCAACTTTTATATCGCGCAGTAATTGGACGATATGGAAAAGGCGTCGAAATTCAATCGGGATCGTAATCCAATACATTGCTCGTATAAATCACTAACAACCCTCTTCTGGGACAGCCGTCATGTTATCGCCAGAAAAATAAAATATAAGTCACGTTTTATGGTAACGTTTTAGGTGAAGCTCACGACGAACAAGCCCTGGATATGGATTGTGGAGTTAGCGGACCTCGAGGTAGAAGAATAGCGGAAGATAGAACAGAAGGTGTTAACAACTGTACGCTTGAAGAACGTTACCTAATAAATATTTAAATAAATTTCGGTAACATAAATATTCATTGAAGAAGTGCGTACAGAAGTTTTATAAGTAATGGGTGGCTACTCCTAAATCTATGACTAGACTATTTCGACTACTAAAGAAGATGAAAAGGAATATTCTACCAGCATCATGTTTGATCCCATACCTTGCTTTTTCTTTGGAACTGTAAACAACCAACACACAAATAAAGTACGAATACGTAATGGATGGAAATGAATAAAGAGTTAGTATCGACTATATCATGCAACATTCATTGTTGATTTTAGAATACATTATAGAAATCATAATGAAATAATAGTTCATTATGAAAAATCTGTACACAATTAAGAGTCAAATAATGAAAGAGAAATAATGATGAATGAAAATAAATGGACATGCTCTTAAATTTTCTGTCTGCCTACTTAAGAAAACACATTTGGTATTATAAGAGTTCTATTTTGGTATACTTAATTGATTCAGTTAGTTCAAAGTTGTCACACCACACAACACTCAGAATACAGAGTAGTAAACATTCAAGTAGTGTAATTAAAATACTGACCGTCATCCCCGCAGTCTTCATCCTGCTCCTCCTCTTCTGTGTCTGTACTTTTACTTTTACCAAGGTTTTTTAATTTCTTTTTGGCCGCTGCTCTTCTTCGCGCTGGAAGAAGACAACGTTTATCTACATTGATCTACATACTACGAGTACATCTGTACTGCTTGTAGTTGGTACCTAGTACGTATTTTAATATTATTGTTACGTACCTTCTATTATGTGCATCTTTTCTTCTTCTGTTGTTCTTTCTTCTGCTAATATAACTTCCTCTGTAAATGTAGAATGTCAATTAATAAGTGAACTCGTAGGACTGGCTTCACTTTCTTCTTTCTATTTGCTGTTATCAGACTTAAAAAGTTAACATCTTTGACATCCTTATGGAATATATGACGAATATTCCTTCACAGTACCTACCTATTTCTTAATATATAGTAGGTACGTATGATTTAATAAAATAAATAAAATAATTGTTTACAACTCATTTCTAAACATAATGTACTATTGACTATAGACTTACCGGCTTTACATATCCACTCAACGTAACCGTTCAGTTCTTTCTCTAGTTGCTGCTGTCTCCTTAACTTAAGAAATTCTTGTCTATTTTCTACTTTCTCTCTTTCTTTAGCGAACTCACTGGAAACAATAATGATCTAGCAATATCTACTAATGATATCACATTAAATATGATGACTACAAATTATCATTTAGATGCAAGAGTTAATATTAGTATAATGAATTCTGGCAACCTACATACAAAATCTTTTGTCTAGTATTTATTGAAATTCGGCTACAATGCTAATACATTTTATTATAGGATATAGCTTATTAATCTTAAAGTAAAGGAACATCTAGCCACCCACAAACACAAAGTCACTTAAGACCTGTTTCAGTTATCCAGTTGAGGTAAGCATTGAAGTCGGTGTTGAATAACTGTTGAGCTCTTTCTTTCTGGAACTGAGCTCTGCGTTCTACGCGACCTCGTTCGTTCGAGAACTCGCTGAATTTTTCAAATAAAAAAGGAACAAATGAAGAATAGAAATATCTTCAAAATAAATGTACCTAAATAATGTTTAAATAAACAACAAATATTGTCCACATGAAAAGGTAGGCGATACGTATTAATTTAAAAATAATACGCCCGGTAAGTGATCTAAGAATAAGAATTGATGATAAAGTTATGATGTATGTAGAGAAGAATTAATAGTTAAGTTGCACTTACCCGCTAAGAACACCGAGTACTAAGTTGAGCATAAAGAATGAACCCAATACTATGAGAGGCACAAAGTAAATCCAGTTGAATGCACTACCTAGCGCGTCATTCGTCTGTAACAAAGAAAATGTTACTTGTTGAGACAATGCAACTCAAATTTTAAGTCTATTTAATTTTAAAACTTCTAACAAAAAAGGGGCCGTGTCCTTTTATGCACCAGGGTGCGGAACCCAACTCAGCAATTTCAGCACCTACGTCATAGGTTTGGTAATTGTAGCTCAATTTGTTAAATAATTTTATTTCATAGTTTGACCTTAGTTAAATAATTTCTCGGGCCTTGGGGGCTTCGATCGGATCCTTCGAGGCCCGCACCCTGATTGGACCGGTGGCACCCCTTGCAACACCAGGTAGAGAGAGGCGTGGGATTTTGAACGGATCATTAATCTCACGTGTCTGGAAACGGCCATTAAGTTCTAGAATTAGGACATACCCAATAGAGGATTGCAGTCCAGCCCTCCATGGTGATGCACTGGAACACGGTGAGCATAGCGAAGCCGATGTTGTCGAAGGACGTGATGCCCCAGTTCGGCCCCTCCCACTTCTCCAAGCACGTGCTCTTCTCATACTCGCACACGTTGGCGCCAAACGGCGCTAGGGTCTCGTTGTCCGCGTTGCAAGGCGTCGGACTGTCACCCTCATTCACTATTTCACCTGTTCAAACATAAGAGCTTTAACAGACAGCTCAGTCAATACTCTTAATTGAGTGGTCTAAGTTCTGCGTTTCATGTTCTATGTAATATTCAACCACAACAACAACAACATGTATTGTAAGATTCACCGCTTGATCAAATAAATACAAATAAATAAATAAACACATACATAAAAAATGTAATTCGTTTCACTCTCTATTATAGGGATAGAAGACGCAGTATGTAGAAGTCAAAATAATGAGAGCTTGCCTCGCAAGGCTGCCTCTAATCGCTTAATTAGTAGGTTCATGATACGCCCGAATAAAACGTTCGTGCTGCCTTTCCCGAGCAATATAATTTTAATAGTGATATCATAACATTGTCTAGATATACCATGTCTAGAAAATCCTGGGTGATCACATCGATGAATTAGTTCGTAGAATTCTCGTCAGTGTCTGTTTATTCGATCATTAGGAATAAAGCTAGGTCACTTTCAACTGAGTTTTCACTATTAGATAGTTCGCGTTTGGACCCGAAGATAAGTAACGTATCATCACGATTTGACATTGAGCTTCAGAGCAAAATAATAAAAGCGCGAGCAAAAGATAGTTGGTAATTAATGCAGTGCTACAAAACATATAAAGTTATTAAAAGAAAACTAATTAAACTGTAGAAAACTTAAGTTTACCTGTTACTATTGTTACATTTTAATGTCTACCCGTCATTTTAAATAAGTCGCATGCAAGCAGCCTTGCCACTTGGTTTGAACTTCGACTGGTATTGCATGTAGATAATTATGGCAAACTTAAACTGGGTCGCTGTTATTTATGTCAGCATAATAAAGTGACATCTTGCATTGAAGAAAAAAATCATTGTAGGTAGGTACCTAGACGTTTGTTGAACAATCATTGACTTGAAATGCACTTTTGTTCGGTACGACGAGATGGTGGTTCTTTGTTAAATGTTTGACATAATTAATTTTGCCGTTTTCAACATTATTCACGAAAAATAATTACAAACACGGACAAATAAGAAAATAATATACAGCGAACCGATTCACGACCTTAAGTATCGACCGATTGAGTTTAATATCGTATGTTTAGCAATATTTCCAATTACAATCGTATTGAAGTCGTGAGATGATTTTATTTGAAACGGCCGCATTTTTTTAAAGAGTCGGCCGGTATTCGTGGTCTATTCAGAATGCACGTATCTCAAAACAGAAATATCATACGTCTAACTATTCTGTATGGCTCAAATATTAATCGAATTAAATGGAATCGATTCGGCTCCTTAACAAACAAATAAGTATATATCAGAGGTTTTATTCTATTTTGAGGTATACTCACTAATATCTTCTAAACTATAACAAGTCTTATGCAGAGCCCCCGAGTAGAACTCGAGGCCGATAATGGCGAAGATGACGATTGCAAAAAGCACCAAGAGGCCGATCTGCAGCAGCGGCGCCATAGCCTTAATAATGGACTTCAGCACGACTTGCAGACCTGGACGAAAATGATATCAATTGTCATAACAGTAAGATATAATTCACCGTGATCCGTTATCTTGTTTCTAACAATCTCGTGATGATTCTGAACGATTGTTAGGTATTTATAACGACATCTCATAGGTCAGTAAGGTTTCTAATAACGTCCATACGAGACGATACTTCATGGAACTTTCAATGTTTTATAAGAGTGTTGGAAGTATTAAAGGGTCAATTTAGTTTAAAAAAGTATCAATAAGTGGTTGATACTTATTAATTCCGATATAAAATTAAACTTATGAATAAATAGCAGTCATCAAATATGTCGTTTTTATGACGACTTTATATCTAATATTGAGTCCAAATGAACATTATTTTATTATAGAAAATGTAGGAAATACGTACACAGGAAGAGATCTAGATGCCATTAATTAACTAAAAATGAAATAATATTCAATACTTACTACAATTATTTTTTGAAATTTATCCATGATACCGAAATCAAAAAATTATCCGTGCAACAATATGAGAGTTTTGGTGCATATTTTTTTTTTGTATTAGAAGCGCGCAAGTTGAAAAATGAACATTAACTTTTTTTTTCATATGGCCAGTAAATTAGTAACGTGCCGTTTAAAATTCGAATTTGGAATGGCCGGGCCTGACGTATTATATTCGGCCGGTTACATTTATTAGGTAAATTAAAAAAAATATACACCAATAAAATCTAATGACGACTACATACGATTAGCTAATCTATAAATTCTAGAACTCACTAGGAACGCCCGATACTAATTTAAGGGGCCTCAGCACCCTAATGGCACGCAAGGTCCTGAAGTCGACGTCGGCTGGCGCGATCGGCAGCTGCGTGATGATGCTGCCAAACACATATCATCTCGATACTATAGCTTGAACTAGCAACTAGCTGGGTAACAAAACGCTACTTAGAACTGTGCCTCTCGTTATAACCAATTCGTTCTCTATAACTGACTCGAACTTTCTCATTATTCAGAGTGAAATTCATATATGGTGCTTCGATACATGATGCAAACCATTTAAGAACTGATTAGGACTATAATGATAGTCATGCATGATACGCATACAATAAAACATTAAGGATGAAATATGACTATTTAAAAAAAAAGTTTGTTACGAAACTATTATGTTACCATTTTTATTTTATTTTATGCACAACGTGACTATCATTGCGTACCTACGGCACTCAATCGGTTCGCACCAAAGCACCTTATAATAAAAAAAATATTTTATTTTTAAAACCAAGTTTATAGCAACCTTGGAAAAAGTTGAAACATTGACAAAGCACAGTCCTTATGAAGTATGTAAAAATATCTACAGTCTAAATATCGTGTATCTAATACGTCAGATTTATACTATGAAACCATTTAATTAACGCAACATTTACGCTTTTAAAATCTAAATACACCATATTTATTCACACCTAAGACCATATTTTTATCTAATGTCTTACTTATTAGCTCTTTATATTTGAATATAAACCTACACAATACACAAAAATATGTATAGCAAATCTTACTATTATGCAACACGTAGCTTTAAACATTTTCAATAAATCACATTATAAATTCAAAATTCACACATTTTCTAAACTAATTGGTATATCAATAAACATGTCGCGAATACGACGCTACGTTATTTTTTTTTACTAAATTAATTAAAATTCTATTTTTAAAAACTAACTGTATTGCTACGTTCAAATATTGGAAAACATCTAGCGAGTAACGTTCTATAACAAATAAGGTAGAGGTATTATGTGAACTTTTCGCCAATTACTGTGAATTACTTGGTATCCGCGAGACGAGCTTGAGAGGTCGGAGCACTCTGAACGAGCGCAGCATCCGCAGGTCAACGTCCACGTTGTATTCGGCGAATATCGTCATCGACCTAGTTTTTGGTATCCAATATTCAATAATGTACTGAACCAACCCTTTATCGGCGATCTTACAACCTACTGGTATATGTCTCAACCAATTGTTTTCCCCATCAAATTGTGTGTTTTGAATTTCTACACGCTACTTGGCTTTATAATTCGTGTGCTAACCTTTCTTCCATATTATAAAACAAAATAAGCAATCGACGTTTCGAATACTCGTTTTAATAAAAAATAAAACATTATGTAACGTTTTTTAACCGACCAAAAAATTCGTTACAAAATATTTTTTAAATGTACTTATGGAATAACTAAATCTATTAAAATGAGATAAAGATCAAAATCACTTACCCAGTTACTACAACGAAAAAATCCATGATGTTCCAAATGTTCCTAAGATACGATCCCTTGTGTAAAACAAAACCTAGTGCTAATATCTTTAACGAGGCTTCTACACAAAATATCCCTAAAAAGTACGCCTCGGTCTTTTCCTGAAACAAGGAGATATATCCTTTAATAAATATTCCCCCAAATTAATAGACGTTCTGTAACTTTATCAAACGCTGCGCAAAGCAAAATTCTTGTGCGCGAGTACTATATGACGTTTGATAAAGTTATAACACGTCTATCAATTTGGGGGCAAATGTTTAAAAGTATTCAGTTGTCTACTAGGTGCTTATTAAACAGAGATCAGTCGACTTACACTTAATACTAATAGGTACTTACTTATATTTTAACATGATTTTTCGTACCATTACGCAATTTTTATTTAGTACTCGGCTTTTTGTATACTTTAATAAACGCTTTTCAAACATAAATATGATTTATATAAGCAGTATTTAAGTAATCTGCCGCTATCTACAAATTGTCCAACATATTGACAAAAGTATGTCCCATCACTTCGCAACAGACCAAGCTAATATCTGGTAGTCAGATTTTATATAATATAATTATACATACAAAAGTTAAAATTTAAAAGTTCCTGATTCGATCCTCGTCCTGGCCACTAAACTCTTGACGCAAGCCCACTCTTAACACAAGCATTTAAGCTTATTTACGGGGTTAACTAGTAATGTGACAACTCTTTTATTAGTAATCTCGAAAAAAAAAATTCAACCCATCCAAGTCCAGCAGCTAGGCATGCCTGTCAACTTTTGCGCTACAAGCTGGACTGCAACCTCTTCATATTCCATAATGAACATAAGCAGTATAAAAATAGAGTTGTATTTACCAGATTCTGTGCTAAGATGGTCTTATCGCCGTTGGGCAGATGCTCCTCCAGCGCCAGCACCACGCAGTTGGCGATGATGGTAAGCAGCACCGCGTACTCGAAGGGCGGCCACTCGATGATGAACTTTGTATACCTGGAAATAGGGATAATATTTTGATATTTACAAAAGATTACTAATCGCCTTACGACTTCGAACTAACCTATAATTAATGTAACGCTTGTCCCAAAAGTATATACCGTACCTGTATTTCTATCAGGGGTTTGATACATTTCGAAATATAATTCCTTCGTAATTTACCCAAGTCCGGGTGATACTCGGATTGATGCCTTTCAATACCATTTTACAACAATTCCTTAATTTAGTACAATAATTATTTTAAAATAAATATTATGTAAAGTTCGTTTCAGAAAAAGAAACAGCATAGACAAGATATAGGCTGGCTTATTTGCGTCTGGTCTAAAAATAAAGATATTAATTGGAGTATGAAAGCCCTATCATTACGTTACCATCCCATCAAATAGAGAATAAGCTATACGAAGAAATAAGACGCATAGCAGCTTTCTCTTTTTTACTTATAGCTCTATCTCTCTGTATAGGGTGGTTAATCCGATCGTTTAGAAGCCCTGAAAGATTCTATGATGCAACCCATTTCCATCAGAGTGGCAAGCGATCTATTTGTAATGCAATTAGTGATCGAGGCAGGAAACGCTCCTATTATGGAGGTAGGTGGCGAGAAAATAGATCATTATACCGGAATTAAGGTGTAATTGTATAGGGGGGTAACATAGTGCTTGTATTTTAGAACTTAAAATAAGTAATTGATGATTTATTTTACAGTACCATCGATCTGCTGCTTTAGGCTTGGGACTGATATAGGCTTTGATATCATGTGAAGATTTCCACGAGCTGAATTCGAATCTTATTTAGTTGAGTAATTTGACAGATGACAAAAAAATGGTCAAGAGATGGCTGTAAATTGTGGCGCGAACGCAATTCTTTTTACAATAATGATAGCCTTCATTCTTGACAACGATACGATGACGTCAATATTGTCTACAACTATTTACCTAAAAACTCGGTAGTTTAGATTCCAAACAATCAAGTTTCAGTTTAAAGAATTCTTAAACTTTAGGAAGTTGAAAAGACCACCACGTTTCTTCGATAAGAAACTTACTCGATACGCTTCATGTCATCATCCTAATCGTTCATATTCATAATCCCTTCTACCATGCACCTGTTTATATACAATGGTCTACTTACCCTTTCATTACCCTCGATAATGCGAAAGCTATTAGTGAATCAGGGCGCAAGCGAGCGGTGTATAACGCAGTTAGCGATAAATATAGGACGTGATGAACCGTTTTAGTCATATCGTACGTAGTATAAGTTAAATAAAATTACGTCAGATATGGATGAGGTGCATGTGCATGTGGTGAATACATTAATGGGTTTCTCTTAGAATACTGTTTTGATTAAACGAACATAACATGCATGAGGTAAACATTTTAACAATATAGTTTGCTAACTTCACACGTCAATGCGGCAGGTATTGAAATATTTCCGAAGTTAAAATTGTTACATCGAACTTTCCGTAAACACTTTAGAACGTTACGACTCAAGGACTCGAACTCGCTCATGTATCAAGAGCATAACAACTTTAAAAGGTTTCTTACAAGGCATCCACGACTTGGAACAGTTTTGTTTTCAATGCATTCAAAATCAAATCGGAACGCGACCTTAGCCACGATGATCTGGCAAGACCATACAGCGAGCTTGTCATACAGTATGTTTTTAAGTCGCCAACGTATCCACAAATAACTACATATTAAATATCTTGCCATAAAAAAAAAACATTCAACAAAGATAGAAATACCTTTAGAATATTTTTAGCTGTGATTGAAAATGTATCATTTTATTTAGCTAGATAATACTAACAGAAAAACGCATCCTGTACATATCTCGTTTCTTTCTGATAATTATGATGTGCGAGCAAACTTAAAGCCTACCGATACACACAAGTGGATTGTGATACCTGAGACTGAGTTCCATCCACTGGCAAAGCTAGGTACCCATTACAACATTTGTAAGAAGACGTTGCCCTGTGTTCTTGTTATATTACGTATACACATAGTGTAGGGATGCTTGTTTAGAGAATAATATACATAAGGGAGCCGACAAGCCGGTTGCTTAAAATGTATAAGTGATGCCCCTTCACTTGGTTGGAATATCTTGGGTCATATTAGGGAGGGAGGCGGTGCAAGGGATGGTTCGTTTATTGAATTGTCTGTTTGTAGATCGTAGGTATCTAAATTATTGCTACTATGGGATACATTATTTATTAATAATAAATCCCTATATATAACATACAAAATTTTAATTGTTGTTATAATTTAATTCACAGCTTCCTTTTCAATTCTGATAGAAGAAGTAATTATGGTGACATGATAAAAAGTTCGCCCTATTAAGCCCTATTAAGCCCGTATCGCCTTAGCGGTTACCGAATGATGTCACCATAAAATAAGGGTATAATCTCCTGCATTTAGGGAAGAGCGTATGTCCACAACTAGGAATATAGGAAGGCTAACTTATTATAACTACGAGTATATTAGTGCTGGTACTGACCTCCGAATTGGATTTTCGTTGGCAAATATAAAGAGTGAGCTGGGCCCCGGAGTAGCGGGCTGGTGCGCGCCGCCCATGGTATCAGCTGGCGCCGCGCGAGCCTGCGCGCCCGCCGCCTCCTGCGCTGCCGCCAACCTGGAACGCACCAATCAACGATCAGATATTGCCATGCCTTATAAATAAATGTCAGCCTTTGTCGCTGACTTGGGCAAAGATGATTTAATAACTATGTTATACTGGTTGAATCTAATGAATATGTCATTATGTTTCATCAAAAAACTGGGGAGTTCGTTATCTTTACATCAATTCAGATCAATAAAAATATTTAAACAATCTGAACCAATAAAAAAATATCTTTATGAACGATGATGTTATCAGGCTTTTCTTTCTCGTGCCGGTTATTTCTGTCTACTATCTATGAACGTGGTATTTTAGTTGTCTGTAATTCTTGGATTATTACCTATTTAATTGTACTCAAACAGAAATTTTGCTAATATCCAGGCAATTACAACAGTTCCTTATTCCGCCACGTGATGGCGTGTCCGGGCTACATTAACCAATGACTGCATGACCAGGATAGCTCCAGCGGCTAATGATATCATTATCAATTAAAATATAAGGCTCCACATAAACAACTATTAACAGTTATAAATAGCAGCGCTTAGCGAGTGCTTTAAGTTTGCTGTCAGTAATGCCGTTAGGTACTTACTCGTAATTGGGACGAATATACAAAAAGTGTTTTATGGATAGACTTACGTGTGATAAAAGTTTAGGCGTAATGAGCCGTAACCGGGTGCGGTAGCTAGTTTTTTTAGAGGGATGTGTATACAAACGCCTGCGCTATTTTTTATGTTTATATCAAGAGTTAGCAGCAGTGGCTGACGGAACTCCTATACTAATGTTTATCGCAAACTACTCGAAATCTAAAAGAAAAAACAGTTTTGGCACATAAGCGTCGTCCATCCCTCTCACACGACAGATGTTATAAATAATTATGACAGAGATGTTTTCTCGATAACGTTACGATTACATTAAAAGTTCCTGTTTACCCTACATAATCGATGGACCACTATTAAATAAATAAGAATCTTAATAAAGTTATGTAGAGTATTTAATCTCGTACACAATTACATACAGATAATATTTGATTGAAAGCTTTGACCACCGCCGCGGTCACTGGAGACCGCAAACAATGTATTGGTATTATATCTGCCGCACGGGGTCAATATGTTTGATCTAACTAAGCTTGCTATCAGCAGTAGACTTCACGAATAATCAAGATGTTTGGTGTGTTGTCTATGCGTATGATTCTCCATTTATTTTAAGTCCAGACTTGTTAGACAGACTTTATGATTGACGCTTTACCACTCGATTGGAATAGGTTTTAGTGACCCTACTTTCTGTACCGAGGGTCCCTGGGTCGAATCCCGGTAGGGGCAAACTTTGTGGGATAAGCACGAATATCTTTTACAAAGAAGTCATAGACGTTTAAACTGGTATCGCCACCAGTCTCACGCATAATACAAGCGTTGCTTTGTTTGGGACCGTACAGTTGGTGTTTTGGCCTGGCGATATTCTATTATTATTTACTTTTCATAGTAGAATATAAATTGAAATCCACCATCGTTGATTACAAATGTATTTTTATTGCATGTCCCACATACAACATTCATACATTATAATGAAATGTATGTAATGTGTAATGTTATATCAAAATTGAATAGACATTTGAAATCTAGGTCAGTAGGTACCCACACCACGTGACTGGAGCGAAGCAAAGCGAAGGGAAGCCACTGACTCTGTAGGTACATTAAATTAATTAATACGCGAGTTTTCAACTGAAATCCAGGGCTATCACATTAAGATTTGAATTCATGCGTTTGATATTAAATTTGGGACAACATTGTTACATGCTATCTTAAATATCGACAGCCTTCATAGTTGTTACGTATTTGTTGCATTATTTCTTCTTTAGTGATGTACCCTGTCACTGTTTTCAGACGATTTTGACAACTTATATCAACAGTGATGTGGCAATTTTTTTTTTTTTGATAACTTATGAGTACGAAGTTTAATTATAAACTAACGGGGAGCCAAAATCGAAGTAAGACGATGTCGGTATTTTACTTCATTATACAGTGTTGCACAGCCCTGCCTGCAACAGACATGTGAGTCTGCCCTCTGGGATATGACCTCCGGGAACAGTATGTTTTCCAACCAGGAGCTTTTATGCAACCCTCGGCTATGTAAGTAATAATTTAATTACATATTTTTCTTAAAGAGCAATCAATTTTGAACCTTATTTTTACATCTAACAATGGTCTATCAAATAACGAAAATACTTGTAAAGTTGGATCAGTAGTTGTTGCGTCATGAGAGAATAAATTAAGTCAAATCAATTTTTCGTATATACCTATGGGGGCATTTACAAATTGTTATTTTATATTATTTTGTTACTTTTTGAACCGGATCGGCACGCAACCTCAACTGAAATGTTCGCAAATAAACAGACAATAATTACCACGACATGGGCCTTAGTTATGGCCACATGGCCACACGGCCCAGTGCAGGTTGACGAACATCACACATTTTCGAATGACGTGTCATTTCGCTGACGAAGTTTACCTATCTATCTTGTTGTAAGTTTGTTAGATTGATACCAGCTAATCAACAAAGGTGTGGTATGCATACCACGATGGACCGTACATATACAACTAACTGATGCGTTCACATCATTCCAACGGGAGTGTCCCCCGTTTGGCCGCACTAATCTAACTGACCCTTAACTTATACAGATCTGGGTCAACGAAACGACTTACTAAGAATAACTTGACGGCTATGTTTGACTCGTTAATGCTGTCTACACACCGAACCCGCCAGCTCTGGGCCCCAAGTCTGCTAACACAATCGATTCATAATCGAACAGCAACCGCATAGTAACTGTCACTTTTGACAGACATTGTATGGGATATCTGTCAAAAGTGACGGTTACTATGCGGTTGCTGTTCCATTATGCATCGATTGTGTTAGCAGACTTGGGGCCCTGGGGTATAGCCCGGCCGGGTAACACTGCCAACGATTTATAATAATAATAACAACCATTTTTAATACCCCACTGCTGGGCACGGGCCTCCCCTCAATGCGAAGGGGATTAGGCCATAGTCCACCTCGCTGGCCCAGTGCGGGTTGGCGGACTTCACACATCTTTTGAGGGGTTCTCTCAAACATGCAGGTTTCCTCACGATGTTTTCTTTCACCGTTTAGCAAGTGATAATCGTGGTTGAAAAAGAAGATTCGCACATGAAATCAAGAAATCCGAGAGGTGCGAGCCGGGATTTGATCCTGCGATCCTCGTTACCGAGGCAAGCGTTCTACCAATTTGGCTATCACTGCCATCGATTTGTAATAATTCTTTGGAAATGAGTACAACGCGCCACGGTTTATCCGTCGAGCTGTACGGGGTCGGTGGTTTCAGTGTGACACCATTATAATTAAAGAATTAATCGTTCTATTTACAAGTATTTCGGTGTAAATAGATATGGTTGGGGGTATATACCTAATCATGGTATGACGAGTAGCATTTTATTGCGTAATCAATCAAAACAACCGATTCCTAAAGATCTTTTAGTACTCAGAACATTGGGATATGGAAGATTGTAAGTTGATCTACATTATTATTTGACGAACTGATTTGCTCAGTAGGTAGTGACCCTGACGAGTACCCGAGTCATGGATGTTTAATATGTATATAAGTATTATATACTGAGTTTGTCCTCAGTCCATAATACAAGCGTTGCTTAGCGTGGTCACCGAATAGTTGGTGTGTTTGTCTGGCGATATTTATTTATTATTAGAGCAAAGAGTATGCCGTATATTTTGCCGATGACTGTACTAGAGAATATACACCTTATTTACTAATCAATATAAGTATATATCCACTATGTACATTAATAATACTTAAAACGACGCGACGTCACAATATATACCTGTTTCAAAACATACAAAGAGTAGACACATTTTCGTGCCTAATGTTATGAAAACTCAATACATTTTTGATGAAAGAATAGACCGCCGAAAACCTCATCGGCACACAATGGCGTCAAGGGGTGGGAAGGGGAAGTGCGGCGATGGAGGCGAGGGAGGTCGAGTGATCGGCCGCGGCTAAGGACATCGGCGCATCTTACCCTTCGCCTCATTAGCTAGAACACTCGAGTTATTGTCGTCTGGATATGAGGAGGGATAGAGAAAAATCTTTTATGTACTATTAGCGCGTGGAGATATAAACTTGTCGTGTTGTTACAGCGGTATAGTGTGTGCCCCGTCTCAATTACCTGCCAAATTTTCTTGTAGGTGTGTATACATTTTAGTTTATGTAGGTAATAGGAATAATTTAATATTTAGTTTGGTTAATTGAGTTTGTGTCAGATTTTTATAATTAAAATTGTATATATATTTATAGTCCGCAAATCCGCACTGGGCGAGCGTGGTGGACGTGGCCTAATCCCCTCGCATTGCTAGGAAGCCCGTGCCCAACAGTGGGACGTTGTAAGGGCTGGTATTCATTATTAATATTTTATTTCGTCTAACAGTGAATTGACTATTGCAATAAATCCAAGAATTAAAAAAACAATCATAAAAAATGAATGTCTGCCTGTCTGCCTGAATGCCATGACGTCACCGCTATAACCCGAAACGCGTGTCAGACCGACAAAAGTTTAATTAATTAACTAAACTGTGATATATTTCGAAAATTAGTTAACTAGTACTTATGATTTAATATGAACAAAACCTATACTAGATTCAATAATATTATAATACTCAAGCATCGACAAAAGATGTCTTAGGACTTTTTGGCGGGAAGTTGAGTAGTGCAGTTGTCAATTTAGTTTTTATTTCCTGAAAATTGTGTTTTTTTTATAGATAATGTGTAATATTAGTGGGATTTTAACCATTGTGTGTTTTTGAACGAAATTCTAATAAAACAGTATAGCTAGATTTTTCGAGTTCTCCCAAGGTGTTCGTTAAATATTCAGGTAAGTATCCACAGCTTTACTGATAGGGGCTAGGGATTCATTTCATTATCATATGCATCAGCATCATTATTATCAGCAGGAGTACTTACATATTTAAAATAACGAAGAAATATTTTAGTTGACACTGGCAAAATTGGCACTATTTTGTAGCCGATTGCCAACTTAAAAGAAGAAGAAGAAGGATGTCAAAAAAAGTACTTACAATAAAGCTTTTAAGGGGGAAGCTCAGAAAAAAGAACCTAATCCGATAAAATACCATAAGGTTTGTAAAAACCGCAACTTTTACTAACTTTATGGTGTTGTATCGCTTTAGGTATTTTTTTAAGCAAACTTGATACATCGAATCATCCAATGCAGAATGCTAATATCGCAAAACACTAAATTACATCGTAAAGATGTCCAAATTTTTCGTAAAAAAATAAAAACCATTGACATTTTGAATTTCGCGCCCTGACCCTGAGCTTCCACCTTAATAATATGGAGATAAGTTAAGAATCCCGGAATTAAAAACAATCACGTAACTTCAAAAATAAAAATAACCGATTACACGTATCACTTAAAGTAATCACTTTTTATGTAATATATTGAAAACACTACAATAATATTATTGATTTTTTATATTAACGCGAATACTACACATTGAAATAAAACATATTTTACAGAAACATAAAATAGACGCGATAAAATCTGTAAAATAAGTTTTATTTCATTAATATTATTGTTAAAATTATAACTTACACCGCGTCCATTCTTCGTGCATTTGAAACGACCACTAATTTGTTGTTTATTTAAATAACTGTTTGCATTTGGTGTCCCTAATTATTGTGTAATTTTAAGTAATCACCTCTAATCACTTTGTTTATATTCCGACTGATATAAGCCGAGTCCTCAATAACTTTGGAGGTAAAAGTAAAAAAAAATCTGGTAAACTACCCACACTACGAGTTCAACGGTTTTTTGGTACTGACTGTATGAAATTTAAAAACAAAACTACCTTAAATAGGCGCTACTGGCTGACACTATCAATACCCAAATATAATTAACGTATAGATTTGTATTTATACATCCTATTGTTAAAAACTGGGCTGTAATATTATTAAGCATATAAGCATAATATATGTATATCGCATTAGCATAAGCATAATATACATCGAGCAATTTTTTGATTATTTCACTTTCGAATACTTGACGAAGACTATTAATAAGTTGTGATTTCAAGTTAAATTGATACTACCTATGCATCTTGATTTGTTTCATAACAAAGCTCGAAGGAGCAAATATTAATCACATTACAACTACTGATAAATATAAGAAAAACAATAACAACATGCTTTCTCGATTACGATACGATTGCATCAGTAGATTTACAACATTGTAACTCTTCGAGATGAAATCGAACAACTAAACAAACAGCGATATATTTTACAACAATTTCAGGCATTTCCCGCGGCACCGTGTAAGCTAATAAAGGCAGCTAAGCGGATGTAATCAATCTTTTTGGTAATTTTCGCGGCGAGTTCATTGAACTATGCCATCGAGCCACCGGCATTGAACCATACATTTAAAGATAGAGGACAATGTATATTAAGGTGGGTGCTCACTGGAAGCATTCGCGTGCAATAAAATAATCCAGAATTTGATGACGATCGTGCGCTAGTTTAACGTACTGGCCAAGGATTATTCACGTGTAATTCATCAACTTAGAATTCAATTGCGAGCATACTAAAACGGTTCACTGCATGACGAGTGCGAATTTACTATAAACCAACCGTATACTTTAAAGTCTACGTATTTGTCCACTTTGTATTGAGAGTTAAAAGTTATAGATACTGTCTGTTGGATACGCAGCTGGATATCCCAAACAAAATTACAAATACGCAGACTACGTATTATACGTTTCGCTTACGAAAAATCAAGCCCTTGGAGGTCTGCTCAACGTAGGTACAGATCTGCTCTTAACGTAGATTATTCTATTCCGAATAGACCGCCCTTAAATATAAAAGCGAATATTCTCCGACTTTTTTAATATTAAACATAATCCGTCAATAGTTGTAGTCCGGCTTTAATATTGGTGGATTTAAAAGTAAGTTAATGTATATTCTACTCGTAGATAGCATTGTGACGTATCGTATCGCCGCCGACGTCTAGTATCACAGCCCGTATCTCGCCGTGGTACCTTATCTCCTTTGATGATCGGACCAAAATAGAACGGACCGTATCGGAGCGGCGCCGCGGCGGTGCAGGGTATCGCTCCCGCACTTGTATGACCCGTCCACACTAGATGACAGGTACCTAGGTGATACGGACACATCGATTATCAGATCGGCATCGATAGTCCGTGGACGATCTTATGATATCAATTTGTTTAAATATGCTTTTAAAGCCTACTTTAATTTATTTTATTTCGACGACCTAATTTTCACAGTTGGGAATGACCCTGCTTTCTGTGCTGAAGATGAGCACGAATCTTTGTACCCGAGTCATGGGTGTTTAGTATCTATATAAGTATTATATACTGGGGCTCCCTAGACCGTTTTATGGTACATCATACAAGCGTTCGTTAATTAATTTATTTCATAAATATGAACTGTATTCCATTCATACTATAGTACCTACAGGAACACTTCTTGGTACATGTATACCTGAAGTGGTAAATTGTGTGTTATCACAAACTTTAAATAAAGTACATACGAATGTTTTTCGTGTCTAGAGACTGAGTGCATTGAACTTCCACTATGACACCATCTAAGTGAGTACGTCACTGGTGAGCTAAAAAATAACGTGTAATGGAGAACCGTTTCTATGAAATTGTATATTTTTTCAGCCTGGAATCGTTTACCATGTTAATTATAATTAAACATCGTGTTTTACTGAGACTTGGTATATCAAATTCCTAGAACAAACTGAATGGTACGATGCCGAACCGACTAATCAGTAGCTCAAGAACAATTCTTTTACGTACCGTTTCGCTATCGCAATTGCTTCTATACCTCTCACACCACAGGTATTATAAATAAGTATGCCAGTGACAAAATGTTTTCTCGATGACGTAACGATTACATTAAAAGTTCCTGCTTACCTTAAAGGGACCGAAACTGATAAAACCGGACAGAAAAAAATTGTTCTCGTTCAAAAGTGATTTACGTTAAAGTTGGGTTGCAGGCCTATTATGTAACTTTGTTTCAATCATTTTGTATGTTTCTATCCATTAATTTAGTCGATAGAAATACGCGATTGAAACCGGCTTGCAAACAGATTTTGCAAATAAATTACAATACCTACTGTCGTAAACCTGTTTCAAATTTTTTTTGTATTTAATTAGTCGATAGATATATACAAAATGACTGAAACAGAGTTACATAATAGGCCTGCAGCCCAACTTTAACGTGAACTCATCATACGTGCTTGGTGTCTTACAACTAGAGGAAGCTCAGTTGTAAGGCATCAACAAGACAGAAAATAAGACTTACCTACAACTGGCTTGTTTTCTGTCTGACGCCAACCGCATAAGTTAAATCGCCATACGCTTTAAAGATAATCTATAGACGAAACATTTTGAATCAGTGAAGCTCTATGGTTCGATATCCACGAGCAGCGCGCGCCAACTCCATTGTTGATTGACGTTTCAATTTCTTGGTCCACCAAGCTACGCCATTATAAAAACAGAATATCTAATCTTTAAATGCATTTTCCGACTTTGAGAACTGTGTGTAAGGAACACAAATAGGAGCAAGGGAATCTGAATAAAATAGATTTTCAGGATTTTGATACAAGAGTATTTCTTCAAGCCTTTTATTTATTTGTGGAGGTAAATAAGTTTCCAAAAGTCTGTTACGGTGCTAAGTTTATATATAGTACTTATAATATTCTTACACCTACATATATAAGGTGCAACAATAATAGTGTAGAATATTTTGACAGGGCTAATAGGTTATGAAGATAACACTCCCAAAGGAATTAATAAAATGATTAGACATTGAAAAAATTACACCCTGTGTTGAGCGCATGATTGAAACGCTACTGGTACATTATGTTTTTTTTTTTAAACGAGGCAAGTTTAAAAAAAAACATAATGTACACAATTATTTTATACACCAACGTGATCCATATAACTTACTGATTCATTGGTTGAAATATTTTATACTATTTTTTATGCTTAAATAATTGTATGTTAGATAGAACCTTTGCTGATACTACCCTAAGCTATTTTTGTAAAAATCTATGTAATTAAATTAAAGTTATTGTTAAATCAATCAAAATACCAAGTACAGGTATGCATAAAACGACTATAAATCAAAAATTAACTTAAGATGAACCAAACAAAAACACGCCCGCCCACTCGCGATCACCAAAAAGTTACCTATCACGACACGACACAGACAAATTATCAATGTGCCAGGACCATAGGGTTTCCCCCGCTAAACTCCCATTACCATAGCCGGCGACCTCGCCTACACATCAATAGACAAAAAATATTCGCTGGGAGCGTTCCAAGACGCCGGTTATCCGCCTTTTCGGGAGAGACCGGGATAGACAAGACGGCGCCGCCCGCCCCGACACACAGGCGCCGAACGCAGAATTAGGGCAACTCGTTCAAACTATAGATTTTAAAGCACCCCTACGTTTCGGCTGACGGGTAAACTTTATGTTAACAACGGTAAAGATACGAGGTTATATGATTTGTTTGTGTGTTTGTTAGATGATTATAGAGTTTGTTTATTAAATTCTATGTTACGAGTATGTGGGCTCATGTAAATCCGGTGGAGACTTATTTAGAAGCCACTAAATAAGTCAATTGCTTCTGTATAAAATATTATAAATTCTGACTCGTTATTAGGATTTCATATTATTACGATGCCTTTTCTTTCTTTATAATTATATTTATTTCTAACCAATGACTTTGATACATGCTTACAAACAAACACGTAGGTAATACGAGATCAACAAAAAGAAATGGTAAGTATAAAAATAATCTTAAACACTTTTCAAAAAGCCTGACTAAAAACTAAGTGGGTACCTAACTGATTGTTATAATGCTTCATTCAATGTTAACACCGTCTTGGTGAATGACAACACCCACTTCCAAATATTTCGCGAAGGCGGTGACGCAGTGACGACGCCTCGGCTCGGCGTGGGCGTTCTCATGAACCTCGTCATTTAGCCGAGATAACATACACCCGTTGTGTATACCCATTACATTAGAAAACAATTGTTATTCGTTACAATAGTCAAACGCAATTTAAAAGAATATTTGCCTCACCCAATATACAGTCTATATTACCTAGCATCAATTAAAATAATATTTATATCATTTACAGCATCAATTTAATTTGGAGATATTTTACCTAATTTAGTATCGATGACGTCATATCCTGAATGAATAGTATTCATTCAATAACATCGTCCTTATAATTTGGTAAGTTACGCAACAGATCTGCAGTGTCTGGACGGTCGCCAGGCGGCCTTCAGATCCTGGCGGTGGGAGATAGTTCGGCGACGGCGCGGCGCCACCGCCCGTAACAACCATAGCTGGTCGCTTGAAGGTCACAGCGTTCCCGGGACAATGGGTATACTTGTGACTAATACTTGGTATTCTTGGAATATGAATACCTACAAGTGAGGGGGTTTTTGGTATGTAAGTTATATTGATCGTCGTTTTGAAAGGTTATTATGACAGCCTTAAAATATGTATTTTGGAATATGTAGGTGTACGTATAGAGAACTTTTTTGGTATAAAATGGTATCTACAATATTCATACTAGTACCTTATAGGTAATGGTTTGTTAATTTACATAGGGCGTACATAATAAAAAATATTAACACCACATTTAGTAGTAGAAAAAAGCAATTTACATTGGTTGTTAATGTTTATATATAAGACCTTAAATAACAGAGCAAGGCAACGAGCACACTATAAACGTTGGTGTATAATTATGAATGTCCTCTTTCTCTATCACTCATTATCAGCAGTCTCTCTTACCATACATATCATCTTTCCACACTATATCCTTCTTTTTCTCTTTTCATCTCTCCGAAGTAAGGCATCATATACAACGCCGTAAATTAACATATTTCTCATCACGAGCGCCAACTGGTCTCCGGGACGTACGACCCACATTTGTCACTCGTTGAAAGAGTACGTTTAATGAACACATTACAACTCCACCCGTAATAACTCATTGCACAACTTGGGGTGCAAAAGTATGATGTGGGTCACTGCAGTTGCATAACGTGAGATCATTTGTTTTATAACTCACGTGTAATGTTTGCATTAAAACTTATTTATTTACTTCCAAAAGTAATGTTATGCAGTGTTGAAGAGCTGAAAATAGTTTAGTTATTCGTAGGTTTATTGGTGTATTGTTTTTTTATTGGTAAATAATAGAGCATCTACAATACAAGAATTATTATGTACTTATTAGTTCAATTATAATCAGACGACTTAAATAGTGCAGTTGGTAGTGACCCTGCTTTCTGCGCCGAGAGCCCCGGGTTTGAATTCTGGTAAACAAACATTTTGTGATGAGCATTAATGTTTGTACCCGAGTCAAGGATTCTTAATATCTATAAGTATCATACATTGAGTTCGCCCCCCAGCCCATTGTACGGTGCATATAATACAAGCGTTGCTTAGTGTTCGACCGTATATTGGTGTGCCGTCTGAAGTAATTAAAAATAAAAAACTAGTACTTTTAAAGTCCCTTAAACATAATTCCACCAACATAAATAGAACCCTAAAAGTATATTGTGCATTATGCTTTACAAGCACGCCGATTAGCAGCTCCTCTGAACCGAGCAGCAGGGTGTGAGCAACCAACTTGCCACGGTTAACTGAGTTTGTATTTATAGATGACACAGCGAGGGGTGAGATGGGGCTACAAGCTTTACTATATGTAGACATTATTATATAATATACATTTTAATAGATTGGTAAAATTGGATATGAGGGAAGGGGTGAATTTACAAGAATTAGTTATACTGTAGGCTCTGTAAGCAAAAGTTCAATTTAATAGATGGAGATATTGATTTCTTATATTTACGCGAATACAACACATTGAAATAAAACTAATTTTACGGATTTTATCGCGTTTATATTATGTTTTTACGTTCCCGACGTTTCGGCTGCTTTACAGCAACCACGGTCACGGGAGGACTCCCGTGACCGTGGTTGCAGTTTTATTTCAATAATAGATGGAGAGTTTGTATGTGCTACATTGCAGTGATGGTCTATAGTGGGACCTCTGATCATGGAATCCAGTTGGGCTAAGTCATCATGATTCGGTTGTTAACCACTATCACACGGAGCGATAGCCACCTGCCCTTCGAGATCCAAAAATCACTGGCTGATAGACTACCGATAATTTGAGTACCATTTTGTTCGAATAAAACTATATAGGCTACGATCTCCTCGAACTATTCTTGGCATGTCAACGGTCATTGGGCCCTAATAATATAGACAAAATGTAAGTGCACAGCTTCATCTTTTTATGTCATCATCCATTTTTTATGTATGTGTTTTGATTGAATTGGATATCGCTATTAAATACTTGACACTGGCAAAATACCCACTAATTAGTGGGTGAGGCCATATTTTATCTTATTCCATTGTATTTCATCGCATTTTATTTCGTAATGACAGAATGAAGATGTACAAAGTTTCACTTTATTATAGAACAGTATTCCGAACGGGTGGTAAAGTAGCAGCATAGTATTTTGTAACTTTTGACGATCCATAAGTACTGTACTTAATGGTCTACGTGAATAAAAAATATTCTCATTCTGATTCTGAGTTTATTTCATGGCATTTCATTTCGTAAAGAAAGAAGAAGTGTACAGTGAAATGTGTGAACACGTGATCTGTATGATGTAGAATTTTTACTTTTGCGTAGATTTACGTTAATTTGGCCATTGCTGAATGGGTTGCACGGCCAGGGATGTTATAGGCAGTTGGCACGCCAGCCTACCATCAAATTACTGGCCAAATAGGATTTACGATGCGTAACCATTTCAACGTTCTATTTGTATTCACTGTAGTAAAGTTTGTCTCGGTAACGCATCTAAAAACGTTAGATGGGTCCGTAGTTTTATCTACAAAACTGGCGAAACCTTGGCTAAGCAACTCTAATGCAGATTATTTTTGCAGACACAGTTCCTGCAAAGTATCTTCACGCTTACAAAGCATATAATATTATTAGCTGCACCCCGCGGTGTTACCCGCGATTAAAAAGTATGTATGCCACCATATTAATCTATCTCACGGGACCCATACATTTTACCGAAATAAAAAGCCTATGTGCTATTCCAGACTATAATCTATCTCCGTGCCAAATTTCACCCAGATCCGTTGAGCCGTTCTGGCTTAATTGAGTAACAAACCTCCATCCATTCATCCATCCTAACTTTCACATTTATAATATGAGTGGGATTTCCCAACCATATATTTTTGTTTCAAATCACATGCGTTCACTCAAAACAACCCACGCAGTACCTCGAAAAGGTAAACAAATAATCGAATTTGAGATAAAGAAAGCCTTCACAAACAATCATTCTATTCAAAAACGTTCGAACACAAATACGAATTTTGCCGGACATAAACGAATCGCGCCGAGGTATCGCCGATCGTCGGATATGGAGCAATTTCCCCCCAAAAATGACCGCCACTGAGCTACCAACGATACCGCCAGGTGCATGGTAGTGTGGTGCTGACAGCGAAGGGATATCACATGTGGATTTTCAGTGACTATTTTCGGCCTGGCCTTATGTAGAGTAGGAAAGATGTGGAGAATGTATGCTATGTTATGAGTGAAGTAATGTTTATTATTAGTGCAGTACGCTCGCTTGCAATAAACTCGTATATGTTTATTACGTTATTAAGTAAGGTCCAAATTGTACTTATTTTAAATATATTTATGTATGAATATAGTCGATGAATATAGTGTGGTCGCACCTGATACGTCAAAACACAATCGGCAAAGTGGATTATCGCAAATTTACTGACTTTCGTCTGTTTCATACTTATTTAATTACTATGCCTGCGCTGACACAGTTTTGAATTTGGAGTTGGTTTTGCTGAGTTAGAAAAAGTGTGCTGATGCGTTATGGGCAAACAAAGACCAGGATTGATGGCAGTAAAATACGTTATACATGGATGGTGTTCAGTCCGAGCATGGGCCAAAGATATATTATAGTATTTCACGAAAAAGCTTGCAAATTTTATAATTTCAGGTTGGTGGGAAGTAAACGGATCAAAGTTTATTAATAATGCATGTCGCGGCCAACATTTTTACCGAGATTTTTTACGGAATTTATAATTGGGTTGTGTTTTCTTGGTAATATGAGTATGTTACATATTGGTACAATAATAGATTGGTGATGAATTGTGCATGACAAAACTGTATAAAAATTTAAATTTCCAAAAATAAAGCTAAAGCATAAAATTCGTTTCTCTTGCTTCACCTGGGTGCCTCGCGAAAAAAATAAGATCCTGCCCCGCCACTGATATTTTGGCCTAGTTCCCCCTTGCTTTAAGGGGGAGCCGGTAACTTATCATGGTAGAATATAACCAGTAGTATAAGCAGTTAATTAAATTGTCCTAATGTTTTTAATCGAACAAAGTAAAGTTTTAAAACGCTATTGTGTCGCCGACAACACACATTAGGTACATTACATTTGAACATTTTCCTAGAATCAACATCAGTAATTATCTAATTAATTAACGAGGGAATAGCAGGTAGTGTTTATAAATTATGCACAATATACTGTGTAGTTTATACTGTGTGTCTCTGTATTAATTGTTTGAACGTATTGCGTTCATTGTAAAAACTTTTTTACTAAACGTGTATAGAAACAATACATCGTACTACCTACATTGTTCTCACATACCTATAACAATGTATTGCTCGAAAATGTAAAAGATCTATTTTAAAAAAAGAGCAACCATGGAGTTTCTTGCCCGTTCTTCTCCATAGGAACGGCATTCCGAACGGGTGGTAAAGCAGTAGCATAATATTTTTGTAACTTGACGATTCATAAGTACTGTACAATAATGGTCTACGTGAATAAAAAATATTCTGATTCTGATTCTGAAGGAATAAAACATTTGGAATGTATTTCTCTCGTAAAAATATAACTCCAGTAAGTTTAGCCTCAAGTTCCCTAAATTGGTTATTTGTGTCGCGCATTTTGATGATTAAAATGTCTGTACTGTGGGGAATGCAACGGTTCGTCAGTTTTCAAATTGATTCATTTAACATTCGCGAGCACATGTTGCCTTTTCGCGCTATGTGACAGAACAGACTGTTGCATAGAAAATTATGTTTAATTGTTCCATAACAAAGTTCAAATTTATTCGTGTATTAAAACAATGATTAAAGAATCAATATAAGATAGACGTTGCGTCGAAGGAAAATTTGCTCATGAGTAGGGCTTTAGTTTTACTACGTTATTAATAAAAGTATATTTTAAGTTACTTTTAAAATTTGTAATTTAGCTTCAGCTAGAGTTTAAGGGACTACCTAAAGTCTAAAAATCTAAATAGTTGATGATTTGAAAAATATTTCCTACTATAAGCAGGTATTCGATCTTATCTGAAGCACTAAATAGGGTAGGGGTAGGGTATTCATTACTGTTTCAATATTTGCATGAGTACTTATTTGTTAAAAAATTACGATTGTGTGTTAATTTATTATTTTATTTTTAATCATAAACCGATTGAAAATAATTCTGCTTTTGGTCCGCAGGTCGACGGGCTCCACGTGTTCGAGGCTGCGTTAAAATAAATATTAGTAGCGTATTTCTGAACGCAGCTTTTCACTGAGGTAGAGCAGCCGCGAGTGCGAGCGAGATGCCGATTGACGAGATCACAGGCGTGAGCGAGATGACACGAGCTTATCCGATCGATAGCCGCAGCCGCAGAGTGCCGCTCGTGTGACGTCACGAGGCCGTCTCGTCATCTTTGACTCTGTTCAAGGAATTGTCACTGTATTTTCGCATGGAACGCTACCAGTTCAATGTATAAATTTATGTATTGTGTATGCGCTCTATGAATTAGTGTTGATCTAAAAATACTAAATATGATATTGTTTAGCCGAAACAATTTGTTATTTAATATAAACCGTTGAATGAAAACACTACAAATCATACATATCTGTTACTTCTTACATGTAACAAATTTTAACGTTAAATTTCTAGATTATCTAACAATTAAAAGATGGTTAAATATGGTAAATAAAGCAGCATTATTTGGTCAAAACCTCTATTTTAGGGATGTTGCAGGTATTTGTGTAATTTAAACCACTATTGCAATGGTTTTTGTGCAAACTATGCAATGATTTTTACAAGTCAACGTGAAGTATGAAATATAGATTTAAGTTGCTTCTTGCTACGTATATTCGTAGCACGCCTACGAGCTACGCTGTCGCATCGTAGGCCGTAGCACTCCACGTTTGCGGTTGCAATGGAGTAATGACGATGAAAAATATTAAGCAATAATATTTAGCTTGTCTGTAATTCGGTTATTATTTGGAAAATTCTTACACTGAATACCTTTCAATAATAATGTGCCTAGTGGATTTTTATTGTCACGTCGAAAACAAAAGCTATTATAACAGATTTTTAAAATTGTATAAAGAGCATTCAACGTTGACTGACCCAGTATATAACGAGTATACTCTAATATAATTGAGTACGAGAACGCCGCATTTACACGTCCGCAATACGTAGTCATAATAGAGATTACGCTGTAAGTTTAATTTTTTAACGGTCGCCCCGTGCCCTACCGGCCCGGTATAAACCTCTTAAAATACGATAGAGAGGGCTTGCACGCATTTTAATTGGACCGTGTTAATATTACAGACGATGTAAATTTGTAATTTCACTGTGTGCCGTGTTGTGCGCTCCGTAATATCGCTGCGCGGAGTGTTTACTCGTTGTCGTTATAATATCCATTGATGTCCCATTTTAATGTGTAATTAAATTGTTGTAATTTGTTGCCAGTGGCATATTAGGCCGACTTATAGCTCATGTTGGTGGAAGGCGGAGAGTGGCTATTCTGTATAATGCGAAGTGCAATAGCACATCGTATTACTAAACACGAATTACCTTTTAAAGTATTCTGTTAAGTGTTAAGGGTAAGGTGTTCTGTCGGGTCAGATGCCTGCTTTTATGTCCTTGTTGGGTAGCTCTATTGAACGGGTCACTCTCTTCCCCCTTATTTGGTTGAAGTCAGCAATAGCTGCTCTTTAAGTCATGCTCTTGTTCAGGTACTGCTTGCCCCCAAGCTCTGGTCCGCCCATTTTCCACTGGATAACATTGTTTTTATAGTTTTATCTTTTTTGGCCCTATGTTAGCTTGAAACGCGTATTGTTTTTTCGGTAATCGATCTAATTAAGGTAGACTGGAAGTCAATCTTAAAGAAAAAGCTCAGATTCAGTATGTTATAAATATGTTGTTTTGATTACAAATCATATATATTGACGTTAGGGTACTAATATCGTCTTTAGTGGCAAGCGTTGTAGTTTTAAAAAATATAAGTCGCAACATTATTCAGGACAAGTAGGCAAGTATAAATGAGTGTTGTTTATACAATGATTTCCTCGTTCATGAGAATTAAAGGTTGAGCACCTACACGCAATCGCATGACGGAAGGCTACTCCAATATTTGGGCATTAAAAATATCAGATAAGGCCCCACTTAAATACTGTTGTCAGGTGTAATGTAAATATAAATTAAATCTAAGCTTAAATATTGACCAAATGTTTGAAAGTTGACTAATTGTCTTGGCCAATCGCATCAGCTTGTATTGCCTGAAAAGTGTCGCGAGAAATTTTTGCAATATAACGCGTGTGCTCGCGTTGGTTGGGTAGTTGATGATGATGATGAAATGAGAGATTTGTTCTTATAAGCTAGGCATACGGGTGGTTATAACGTAACGATATATAAAAATGCCAATTACCCACACTTAAAAAAAAATGTAATGCTAACTCAATGAAAGTAGTTCAAAATGATGAATAAATACAATTTTATAACCCCTTTCATATTATTAATTACCTCCCTTACTATGAATTTTGGAGTCAGTGCCAAGCCAGTGACTATAACTCAGGGACAGTGCCAAAGCCTTCAAATATACATTGAACTTGGCTTGGCACCGGCTTGGCAACGCCTTAGAGTTAGTTACGATACGTTTTAATACTAACAATACAGAAACAAAAATACTTTAATATTTAATTTAATATGGTATCAGAAACATAATTGGTAATTCGATCATCATTAAATAAGATAAACAGAAACACTGAAATAATCCAATAATGGGCCATACAAAGTGGCGACAAGTGTACAAACAGATATCAGCAGCCACTGCCACTGATAATAATTGATAGATATTGATGTCGCTGTATGACGTCACACACAACGTCAATGGTACAATGATGGCGGTTTTATGCCGTTGTTAAAACAATTAACGCGATCATTCTAGTTTTGGCCGTGACGCATTCGGCTTATAAAGGGTATGCTGTGGTGTGACTCTATATAAAAGGGATTTGTATACCTACCTAACAATAATAACATACACACGAACTTTGAAATAAAAACTTATTTTACAGATATTATCGCTTTTATTTTATGTTTTTACGTTCCTGACGTTTCGGACCGCAAGTAACAACTAAATATGAGGGTACCCAGTTCAAACTATGACAATAGGATGCCAAAAACCTCAATCATCCCGTGACCATGGTTGCAGTAAAGCAGCCGATACGTCAGGAACGAAAAACATAAAATAAACTCAATAAAATTTGTAAATTAAGTTTTATTTCAATGTGTAGTATTCGCGTAAATAAACGAAATCAATACAGACGAACTCTCTAACTGTACAGTCCCATACTAACCAATGCTTGTTTTATGGGTATCGTATAATGCACTGGGGCGATACCAGTGCGACTGGGGAGACAGACAAGCAGCCTACGCTCAAACCATTAAACCAACCCGCCGTCAACCGATTGCTTCATTTGTCAAGTATGTTAATGAGCTTCACTTTTGGCTAATATGCATGTCAGATAACACTCTCCGATAAGGTTCCGATAGGACTGGCTCATATCTAACGTCATTAGTTACTGAATGCATTTAAACATTGCATATAGTAAATTTTACTTAAAAGCAATTAAGATATTGTCTATGGACTATTCAGAAAACTTCGTGATTTTTATAAGATTTAAATGCATTTTTTGCAATGGTTTTGATGTAAGTACAGCTTTATGTCGAATGAACCGACATAAAATCGTATTTAAAAAAATCTTAATTATAATTTTAAAAAATCCGCTACCTCCTCGTCTACTGCTATGGCACTAGAATTACGTCACTTTGTAAAACAACATCGACTTAAGGTTAAAAGTCAAAATGACGTGGTGTGACGTCACGCTGTGTAAGTAATTTGCGGTCACGTGTATGTTTTGGTGAATTCTAGATATTAAATGTAATCGAATTAATTTTAAATACAAATATAATGTTCCTAAATCAAATGTTTGGTGTTGTTACACATTAAACTATTGAAAAACAATAAAGTCTATTTGTTTTCTTTAAGAATCGACAACCGTTTTGGAATAAGATTGTAGGCTGCACATAAAGATGGTTCACATGTGTCTATTCCAGAGAATAACAAAAATACATTCCTGAGAACAATTGGGGACAATTATACCGCTTGGACACTGGTCATTACATAGGTACGAGTCATATTCGCATAACAGTACTAAACTACTTATACTACTCATATTTAAGTTACTAGCGCTTTAACTTGCTACGGCAATGTACATACCTACATGTTCACGATGCGAAATTTAAAACTTCAACGGTTTTAGTAGCTTGTAAAAAAACCCGTCCAAATTTTGAATTTTGCGCCCTGACCTAACGCTTTCACTTTAAGTGGGCCAACAGAATATTGCTCTATACATTCACAAAGGTTTATAGATTCTATGTAAGGTTTATATATCCTACATCCAGCACCACTGAACGCACGGTTATATCAACTAATTCAAGTTTAGAAAGCAATTATTCAAATAGAAGCTGCGCGACTCAGTTCATATTCCCGCGGGCCGTGTTATCTCCGATATCGCTCGATAATTGCCACCCGTTCCTATTCTATGAACACCAGAAATTTGCATTAGATTAAACGTAATTTTGGAGTATCTCGTAGTTTGGTTTCTTTAGTATTTACTTGATTTTAAGGACTGTTTATGTCAAATACGTATAGAATGACATACACATTATATAAAAAAAACCTTGCCAAGTGCAGGTCGGACTTGCGCATCGAGGGTTCAGAACTAATAGCATTTATAAAAGCGCACAGTTACATTTCAAAATGATGTGTAAAATTGGGGACTTAAATGACCCTCCAAAAACGTTCATTTCAATCAAAACAATATTAGAAATGAACTTTTTGAGGGAATCTGGCTTTCCGGATACCCCCAAAAAGTCCATTACAAAAGTCATTCAATAAATCAAAATTGACAACCTTTCTCTGCTAGGTTGGCCTTCACAGAATCTCCCATTATGAAACTGTTATTCATCCTTATTTGACATTGGCAAATACCTGCGAATGATGGGTGAGGGTTTAATACAACAATAATTAGAAAACTATAAAATGGTAGGTATGTTCATGTTATCGTAGTTAAGTGTATCTGTACATCTATATGGTCTATGAACATCTGCAGTTCGCTTTAACATCATTACCGCGGATGGCTAATATTGAACCAGTTCGTATTAGTTTAAATTGAAAAGCAGTTTGCACCTCAACTTTATATTTTCTGTACCCATCATTTTTGTATAGCGTAGCGTAGTATTGACAATTGTTTACCCGACTACGAGAAAGCCAAAAGGAAGGCTTATGATTTTTTATGAAAACGTGAAATATGTCACAAAGTGCTAGTTAGTAGATCTCAACTCAAACGTCCTCAAATTTTAAAATCCGACGACGTTCAAGGAGGGCTGACCACGAGAGAGATGTATGTAGGTAACCATATTCAAGATAGCTTTACATAGTTTAAGTAGTAATCAAGCAGCATATCATCTCATATCCAGGAGCAAATGACGTAATATCACATAAGCACCAAATATATTTATGTTTAGGAAAATAGTTTTACACTGAATCAATAATTATTGAAATAACTGTATTTGTTCGTATCATAGTTACTATATATTTAATGCAAATAATGTTACTGGAAGAGCAATTAAGTATAGCGGACGACCTGAATAGCGCAGTGCGTGGTGACTGTGCTTTCTGCGCCGAGGGTCCCGGGTTCGAATCCTGGTAGGGACAAACTTTTGGTGATGAGCACGAATCCTTGTACCCGAGTCATGGATGTTTAGTATCTATATAAGTATCATATACTCAGTTCACCCTCGGTCCAATGAACAGTGCCCATGATACAAGCATTGCTTAGTGTAGGACCGTATAGTTAGTGTGTTCGTACGGCGTTAAAAAATTAAAAAATAAAATTAAAAGTTAACTTTTGCAGCTAGATGCTAGATATGATAGTACGTTTAACTTCTCTTCACATCAGATGCACATGCGAACATTAAATGGCCAGCTCTATATAAACTTAATTGCACTAGAATTAGGGTGCGCAATATATTGGCTAATCAGTTAAAAGGTTGCGGGCTGATGTTCCATGGAACCATCCATTTCAGGGATATTAGAATTTGAGAGCACTTCATTTTAGAAATATTAAAGTGGTTCACGTTAACCCGCACTGGGCCAGCGTGGCGGACTATGGCCTATTCCTCCTCGCATTGAGAGGAGGTCCGTGCCCAACAGTGGGACATTAAAAGCGCTGGTATTATAATTATTATTAACAATGTTGAAAGACAGACTGCATTGATTAGGATAATAAAGTAAAGCCTTGCCATACTTACTGCATAATCAAGTATGTAATTTAAAATAACTTCCAAAATAATGTTTGCATTTCAAATAGACTGATGTCACATAAACAGAACTGCGTCAAATTTTAGATAATAAAAGAATATATTATCATCAGCATTACTTATATACTTCTGAACTTAAGTCTCCAAGCCTCCTAAACGTCCATATATAAACAATACCTATCTTTTAGAATAAAACAATTGCGATCGGTCGCAATATAGTACTTCAGTCGTAAGTCATGGGGGGGAGGGGGGGGTGCAATTGCACTCATTGTCCCCCCTCCTTGTATCCGCCCCTGACCCCAAGTGGGTCGCGGTGTAAGCAGATGCGATCAATTGGTACATGCACTTTAGCGAGCTCTGCTTTACAAAATTGGTTAACTACATTATACAATGGACATATCTGTAGCTTTAAAGAGTGCACAGACTCACGTAACGAGTGGCCGATAATATAACGGAAGATTAATCATTTTTAGCCAACTTCAAAAAAAGGAGGAGGTTATCAATTGGGTTGTATTTTTCCTTTTTTTAATTGGAAAGGAAGGATGCTCTCGACTGAATGTAAATAAGGTCGATAATTTACATACCACTTACTAAGCTTAATAATGTTACCAATGAGCCAATAAACCCGCTAAAGCCTAATTTTTCCTCCAATAATTTGTTGCAATCCGATAAAACCGGAAAAGCTAATTATTAAAAAAAAAATATTTTAATAGTTACGCGGGCCGAGGCACGGGTATTGATTGTTTTACATTAATTACTTTAACAAACATTTTGATCAAGTGTAAACGTAAAAGAACCCACCTAATTTGAATTTATGAGTGTAAATAAACAAATCCACTTATACCATTACATCTAATAATACAAAGAGACCGACAATAAAATGATATGCAGTAGAAGTGTTGCAGTGATCGTTCACATCCTGCAATTGCTCTGATTGGCTAATACTCGCATGAGGGTCATTCACTCGTTGTTTTCTTTTTTTTAACCGACTTCAAAAAAAAGGAGGAGGTTCTCAATTCGCTTGTATTTTTTTTTTTTTTTTTTTTTTTATGTTTGTTACCTCATATCTCCGTCATTTATGAACCGATTTGGAAAATTATTTTTTTATATGAAAGGATATGTTTACAGATTGGTCCCATTTTTTTCAAAAAAATGTTCTGATGATGGGATCCATGAGGAATTGAGAGAACTCCTCAAATTTTATAGGCATACCGATAGCAATTTTGGTATTTTCATCAAGAAGTCAAGCATTTGCATTCAGAAAGTATCATTTGCTGAAGTGGAAGTGATGAAGAAGGCCACAAATGGCCAGCGGAACTTGTCAGTGATACGTATTTCACGGGTTGCGCCAAGATAATCTCGATTATTGGTATACCTATTATCCAGTAAAGAGATTGATTTACAAATCTTTTTAGTGACAAAGAATAGTAAATATATGCACTAAAAAGTTTAAAATAAAAAACTTTTTAACAAAATAAAAACCGTCTTCAAAAAACTAAAAAGCAAAAAATAATCTAATCTTGAAATCTACCTTGTCTAACCACATCAAATATTTAACTAATCTGAAGTCGGTGCCAAATAAACAACCGACGAAGAATAACAAAAGTATACTCAGTAACGAGATGCGCGGACCAATTTGTAGGTATAGTCTTTGGCGCAGACCGGCAATACTCGACGCAGTTGTTAGTTTGGCACCGACTTCAGATTAGTTAAATATTTGATGTGGTTAGACAAGGTAGATTTCAAGATTAGATTATTTTTTGCTTTTTAGTTTTTTGAAGACGGTTTTTATTTTGTTAAAAAGTTTTTTATTAGTAAGTCGCATTCTTTTTTTCATCCAAATTGATAGATGTCAATACTATTTTAGTTCGCGCACATATAGAAGGGAAATTAGTCGCACGCTTGCCTTGAAATAAAGGATCGCCAGGTCAAACCTCGATAGCACCTCTAGATTTTCCAGATTACATGTTTATCACTTGCCAAACGGTGAAGGAAACATCATGACGAAACCAGCATGTCTGACAGGACTTAATAAGTTCTCGAAAGACAGTGAACTCCGTCAACCCAAACTGAACCATAAGGCGCTAGACAATGGTATGAATGGGGTAAACGTAGTCCCTCGCATTGGGTAAAGTCTTGCCTGGACGTGGACATTAATAGACGTAAACATTTAAAGAAGGAAAGGCAATCCACTACGGTACTAGAGATCAATTCTCAAATTCATGGTTCATTTACAGACAATACAAAACTTACACCAGTTACGACCCAATTATTATCGGTTGCATCTTGTCCTAATTCCGGAATAGGTACACTAAAATGCCATTACGGTCGACCAGAAATTTGTGGACGAATATCAAAATGCAGTTCCGGTGGGAATTTATAAACTAACGTTCTATTTTGGGCTCGCAATTAAGCAACTATAGCACTACTATTGTGCTATACCTATTAGTCATAATAACCATAATTAAAGCAGACAATATTTAGTAAAGAAACTGTAGGAATACTTATACATTTTTATAGAAAGTCGTCTAAGTATAAGTCACTATGAGCTACAATTTATTTTAGTAACTGGTTGTGAGACACTAAAATCCAAAGTAATCAGTGTTACGTTGTGACAGTATGCCTTCTAAGGTACAAACATACAAATAACGTTACATTTTGAGATTCCTGGTTGAGATCTCTCTCATCGATTGACTAAAAAAATAACCACTAAGTAAGGTGTACAATTCTGGAAGTTTCCCAAATTTTTATGGAAACCTTTCAATCAAGGAGTGATTTTGAAATTATCCAATTTTGTTTTTAAGATTTATTGGATGCAGTAAGACCTGTAAATTTGCAAGTATTTTTAATTATTAGCGTATAAATACTTACGAGTGTTCATAGTAATGAAGATCCAAAGTAAGAACTTTGTACTGATTAAAATGATTTTCTGCAAACAGGTTGATAACGAAGGTTTCTGTGGGGCTTAGCCATAAGTATATTGTGAGCCAAAGGGACGTCTCCTCAAAAATCTCACACCTAGTCCTAACCACTTTTTATAGAATCAGATTTTTTTTATACACGTAGACCATTAAGTACAGTACTTATGAATCGTCAAAAGGTTCAAAATGCTAAGCTACTACTTTTACACCCGTTCGGAATGCCGTTCCTATGGAGAAGAACGGGCAAGAAACTCCATGGTTGCTCTTTTTTTAAAAAGATCTTTTACATTTTGGAGTAGTACATTGTTATAGGTATGTGAGAACAATGTACAAGGAGTCAGATCCAACTTTCTAAGGGTGCTTTGAATACTGTAGTAATATAAGGCGAAAGTAATTTGATCTATGACTCACGCATTCTTAGTTTAAAGGACTTCAAAGGGATATAAGCTCCACTCCATAGGACATGTAGGTTTCCTGATAGTATTCTGAATTTAGCCATAAAGAGTACCTATGACAAATCCAAGCTTTGGACACTTAGACTTTACACTCATACCGATTTTTTATCCATCTCGATATGTTATTGCTCAGGTAATATATAAAAAAAAGAATGTTTTTTGCTTGCTTTTGTTCAAAATTGGCGATTACTGTTTCACAAGACAATTAGGTGAGCATGTAGTGCGCTTCAGTCTGTGACTTAGGCCTAAGGGGATATTAGAAGGTATAACATCCTCCAAGAGGTCTTGAAACAGATAAAGGTATTTCCTTCAGATGTAGATTCTGATTCGGGATAGATTTAAGAAGACTGTAATTTACATTAAGGTTAAATATCATGGTTACATACAATTAAAGATAACGTATTTTTAATGTAATGATGATACAGTTTTGTAATAATAGGAAATTCGATGACTAACCGCTGTAATGCGATCAATGTCGGTTGTGGCCTACATTACGAGTATCGTTGGAGCGGTAAGTATACCGTGCATGCTAATAACATTATCAATATTTTCTATAATAGGATGTATTTCACCGCGTGGTATGCCATTTAATACGACATCACGAAAAAAAAATTACAATATGTGTAATAGATAAAGATACGCTCATAATTATTTAAATTCCAAGTATAATAACTTGGTAGTAAAACATGCTATAAAACGCATGAAAATAAATTATTTACGATCAATTTATACTAATATCCTCCCATGAGGATATTCTAACCAAATAATTCAGATGAAAATGCTAAAAAGACACCAATAATTATAGGGATTAGGGATATAGACCGTAATGTGTATACAAATATTTTGTATAAAAACATTCACGTTATTGGCCAAGAATGACAAAAATGTAACACCAACGCGAGTGTTTCTCATGAAAATGGCACGAAGCCTTACAATTTAGCACTCACCAGTCTTAGAGGCATGGGCGCGGCGGCCCAAGCACCCACCGCACTCCGTTAACTAAATGGATCCACGACAAAATACTGCTTTGATTCTCGCCATATTCTCTCCAAGTCCACCGAACATATAGCTAAAGACTCGAAAAGATGGTCGCTCTGCCGCCACCGTTGTTGCTAGGTGAAGATCAATCGGCAACCCTTGCAGGTTACATGAATGAAACCTACACATTTTCGGTGCGTCATAACTATCATGGCACCCGCGACCGACACGGACCTTCGGATTTAGCACGATTGCAACTTAAATTATTTAACAATGTTTTATAAACGTCTTCAGTAAGTCGATTCAACGTCAGAACTCGCTTTTGCAAATTATTTGGCACGTACGAGGGGCGGAGGGTTGGTGACTCGGTGTACAGCCGAGTTTGACGTGTCGGTCGTGTGTCGGACGAGACGTAAACGGTGGCGGAAGGTCGGGGAAGCCGGGCTGGCGGGTCGCGCGAGCCCGGGCTCCGGTGACGTCAGCGACGGCTCGGCGCCGAGCTTCGGTGCCTACCAGCGGCCTGCCAATTATTATTTTATGTACACGAACGGCGCGAAACAAAAGGCGGCGACGGCGACAGCGGGGCGCGGGCGGAGAGCACTCGCCGCAGGAGCGACCACCGGCGCCATCTAGCGGGGCGCGCGGCGACCACTCGCCTACTCCTATCGGTCTGCGGACGATCGAATCGGGCCGAAACCGTGCGCTGACCGACCCTCACTAACACTGTCACTGAACGGAGCGTGGATCGTGATGAAGCCGCGGTGGAAGATGGACGGTTCACTCATACCGTCGTCAGAGCGTGGCTGCGTGTGGTGGTGGCGGTCGGGTGGGCCATGCTGTCAGGCGGCGCGGGAGAGGCGCGGGCCGGGCATGGCGGGCTGGTGCTCGACTGCGGTGCGGGCGTCCGCGGCGCGCGCTGCACGCCACTGGGCGGCGCACCGCCCGCGCCCGCCGCGCCGCCGCTGCGCGCGCACGCCCGCACCGCCGCCAGCCGCACCGCGCCTCCGAGCGGGCCGCCGCGCGAAGCTGCAGCCGCGTGCACCGGCACCACACAGCATACCCACGCAACACAACACTAGGGCTATCACGTCTTGACTTATTCACGAATGCCAGTTGTGCAATATGTAGGTAGGTACTCATAACGTACGGCATCGATTATTGTACAACCGTTATCACAGACAGATAGCACGTGGTCAGGGTGCTAAGTCCTCAATGCAATATTTGAACTTCCAAAATGTAAAAGATCCTTTTAAAAAGAGCAACCATGGAGTTTCTTGCCTGTTATTCTCCATAGGAACGGCATTCTGAACGGGCGATAAAGTTGAAGCTTAGCATTTTGTAACTATTTTGACGATTCAGTACTTAATGGTTTACATGAATAAAAAATATTCTGATTTCGATTCTGAACCTCAAACCTATATTAATTGAGATTGTATGTATACAATATGGTTGTACCTACATAATAAAACGAGGCAAGTTTGCTGCATATCAATTGTACTACACTTTGATACTGCACCTTACTAAAGGTCCACGATGTCGGATATCCAAGTGGATTGACAGGCGTAAATAAACATGGCCGAATATAAACATTTACGTACCTTTACTTGTCTCAGAGAATTACAAAACTGAAAAAAGTTTGTATTAAAAAAAGTTTACAATAAAAAACAACTGATTTTTTTGAATTTCTGATGTACTTGAAATTAACAAAAAAGAATCATATAAAGGTTTTACCGTGATTAAGCTATGGATAGGAATTTTCGAAGAATATATGAACTCACTGACCCAAACAATACAATACAGGAGAGTCTAACAGTAACCATAGGGTCACATCGCCATGGGATAGGACCCTTTGGGCTACTGATATACTTTCATAGTATTTTTGTGCAAGCCTCAGGGAACCAGTTCAGCATATTCCCAATTTGACTATTTCTTCGAATACAAATAAGCATTATGCGCTTGAACAGAAGATGAAATGTATACTTTAATGATAAATGTATACTTAGTAACTATTTATATAGAAGCTAACTTCAATTGCGGATTGACTTAGATCAGTCTGAAGTTACAAATTAGAAGACTAAAAAAAATATTTATTTCATTGAACGATACTCAAAAGCTTGCGCACAAGGATCTCTTTATATTGCATATATGTAGACCTAACATCACTTCTAAGTACAACGGTGTGATGATCATTAATGTGTAGAATGCCGCCAAATAAATGCCAAGCGTGTCCAAGCTATGCATATGCTGCATTGACGTCACAAATTTAAATGGAAAACTATGAACTCGTGTTCCACGAATTATAAAAACAATCTCAAGTGTCATCGCGACATTTCAAGCAGCTGAATCACGAGCTCACATGCCAGCTACCGTGGCAGTAGACTGCTAACTTGTAAGAAATTATGAAGCAAGGTCGTAGGGCTCTTTAGCACAACGTGCATCGATTCAATCAAGTTGTTAAGGGTTGCGACCACGTGTTTAACCTTTTAACTCGCCGTAATTTCATAGTAAAACATACTACATGTATATCATTAAGAATCGGCTAATGGGCATATTTTTTGAAAAGTTATGAGCCAATATAATTTTCTACAATTAATTTATAGTACAAGCAAGAATTATCATCGGATTAACAGGGAGCTTTTAAAACGTCTGGTGGGGACATCTGGTGACCAGAACGCTGGCACATATTTTGGCCAGCACATTAGCATTGCGATTCAACGTGGCAATGCTGCCAGCGTTTTGGCCACCCTACCGGGCGATGGTGGCGGTGATTTGCTGAGTGCATTCCAGCTTTATTTTAATTTATTATGTTTTATATGAGTTAATTTGGCTCGCAGCAAACAATAAGAATAATTAGTTACAAATATGATAATAGCCGAACTGCTTCTGAAGTCGCTACAATAACAAAACTAGGTCGGTCGGTACCAGACGGATAATTTGAATTTATTTTTAAATTTTGCAGTAAATGAACTGGTAGGTAGATATATATAAGATCAAAACAACCCCAAGCCCACCTTTTGTCGTTCCATGGAATATTGTATGGCAACTCACTGCAGGATGACGCAACGAAAATCGTTCCATTTATTCCTTCCAACTTTAAAAACACAGGTTTTTGTGAAGGCTAAGCAAGGCGCATAGGAAAACAATATATGGAAACTCCGTGGTCTATAGCTGGCAAATTCAGCTGTTAAAATGTGATCAGCAACATCGGTCAGTCGGGTAAAATGATTTGCGAGCTACCTATGAACGCCTCGTCTCAATTATTTCTGTATAATATTATACAAAATCAAGTTTCTTATAAGGATAATATTAAACAAATATTACAAATGTAAAATGACTTAACACTATAGATTGAAAAAAAAAGATGAAAACAGACTATGGTATCAATAAGAGTCCGCGTGGAATTTGTGGCTAGAATGCTGGCTACATTTCCTCACTGTATTATCGATTCGATTACATTAGAAGTTCCTGGTTACCCTACTGTTCTATTGCAAATTGGCACAGTTTGGTTGTGCAAATCGTTTAGAACTCCCTCGTAAGTGCCTTAGTATGGCTTCAGGTACGTGGCCGGTTAATTGCCTGTAAATGTACTCGTGCATAGACGATGTAAGTATGAGAGTGCTCACACACATAGTGGCGTGAAGTGGATACGAATTTTATTTATATTAATATACGGTCCCATACTAAGCAACGCTTGTATTATGGATACCGTACAATGGACGGGGGCGAACCCAGTATAAATTACTTATATAGATATTAAACATCCATTACTTGGTTACAAACATTCGTGTTCATCACACAAAGTTTGTCCCCACCAGGATTCGAACCCGGGACCCTCGGCACAGAAAGCAGGGTCACGACAAACTGCGCTAATCAGGCCGTCTAGTAATAGAGCATAGGTATAACAGTTGTACAATAATGTGTAGTGATATAGTATACTTTATATACATTAAATTATATAATATAATTTATATATATACATTAAATATAATTTATTTAACGATTACTTATATTACTTACCTACCCTTAAAAGTGCAAAGCGCACCATATTAGACTAATGAATAAATAAATATCGCCAGATAAACAAATCAATTATTATGCCCCCAAACCAAGCAGCCCATGCATTATGGGTTCTGAAATATTTAACGCGAGAATTGAATCCAGTGCAGTGATCTAAGCAGCCCACACTCAAAGCATACTCCTAATGAAATCGTTTCATCATTGAGAAATAATTATGTCGTAAACGTAAAAACATAAAATAAACTCGATAAAATCCGGAAAAATAGTTTTATTTCGATATATCCTTTTAATCTCTGCGTAGATCCGACCGCAAGCAACAACTAAATATGAGGGTACCCCGGTTCAAACTATGACACTAGGACGTCAACCACCTCAGTTCTCCCGCGACCATGGCTGCTGTAAAGCTGCCAAAACGTCAGGAACGTAAAAAACATAATATAAACGCGATAAAATCCGTAAAATTAGTTTTATTTCAATATGTAGTATTCGCGTAAATATAAGAAATCAATATGTCCTTTTAATTTTTATTTATTTATTGTAGCGTGACCCCTACGTGGCTGTAACGTTACCAAAAACGATTGTGCTAAGTTACAGGTCAGGTTTACTTCAGTTCCTATAACATAATCAAGGATGAAGAGAAGCCCCACAATCGGAATCGTATTGGAGTTAGACAGGGGTAGTTGACCGGCGCATCGGCGGCGGGCCAAAGCTTCGCGGGTCACGACACAACGGCCCGGCACTCAGGCCGCCGCTGGCACCGATAAAACGAGACCAAGTTCCGATGAAAGAAGATTCCCGATGGTGAACTACTTAGTTATAATGTGTTACTAAAATAGTGTAAAATATTTGAAAAGAGGTCAACATGTAGAGCATACTGATCATGTTGGTGTAGAAAATAAATGTGTAAATGGTATTTGATTTTTTTAAGAAAGGTAACTAGGTGTCAAATACCCCTAGAGTTTGTCCTGTAACTGGAAAATAACATTGTAAATCTTTGAGATTCCTTAACAGACATACTATACAGTCTTCTCTGAATCATATATTAAGTGTAACAATAATACTGTAAAATATACATACAATTTATTACCACCATGCGCTTAGTAGTTATGCGGTGTCTATGATCCTAATAAATTGTAGGTATATTCCATTTACAGGACAAACCCTAGGGGTATTTGACCTGCATATAGTGCACGAGTCCAAAGAGGAAGCAAGACGATGAGACGCGAGGCTAAACGCTGATATGCGTTGAATAGAAGTTACGATGTTTTAATAAAAATATCAGTTAGTGCGGCATGAGCTTTTCTAAATGTAAGGTTCCGTAGCCAAGTCAATAAGAATACCTTATTGTAATTTGTAGTGGTAACCAATTTCTATATGGTAGGTTTTCATTACAATTTTAGCTATAACTAATTTGACAACGGAAACTTAATTTTTTTTTTCAGTTTGTGCAGAATTCGTATATTCCTCGTTCAGCGATTGAACTACGAGTATTCAGTGATTTTGATGCATGTTTTGTCTTACTTTTCATAAAGCATACTTAAACTGAAAAGTCAAAATAGCCTAAAATTGCAAAAACATACATCTATAATTTGACTTTGTATAAGGTTTTCAGTAAACACACCTACATTCAGTACCTTATTTGTAAACTGTTGCATTTCGAAGGAACAAAAAAGACAGGAACAATACCTATTCAATTGGTTGGTTTAGTAAGTATTCTTGACATTCAAGTATGAATAAGTGTAACGCTTATATAGCTTCCAATATAAGCGTCGTGCACAATGCGTTCTTACGATACGGTGATAGTTATGAGAACAACTGCAGGAAGTAGGCCAACACAACATGGATCGCAACATTGCCGCGGCGGCCGCCTCTCGCGGAGTTTGTATTTACAAGATATGAATATAAATAAATTCTCACATAGTAAATATGTTTTTAAATTTGGCTCCATATATTGATTTCTTATATTTACGCGAATACTACACATTGAAATAAAACTTATTTTAAGTATTTTATCGCGTTTGCTACCACCGACTTGGGATCCAGTAATTAATATAATTAAATCCAAAACCAAGCGCACCATTGAGATATGGCATAATAATATAACGTAACTAGTACGTGTATTGCGGAACAAATTCTTAAGGATTTTAATCACAGAGAGCTACCTCCCTTTTTCAGTTCAACAATCATATGCTATGCATCACACTGAATGTATTGTAATTTTTTCACAAAAACCTGTCCCTCTTCAATACCAATCCATTACAGTCAGCGACTCTTTCGGGTCCCGTGAGGATCATAATCGCTTGTTACCACGCCATACTGAATTGTACTTATTCTATAACGCAAATTATAAATATAATTAATAAGCAAGGTACTGGTGGTAATGCCCAATGCTACATAGCAAAAAAAATTCCCGTGAGTCCAACCGCGTAATCTTTAATTTTGCTCTGCTGCTTGACCCCCGATGGACATAGCGGGATGTTGTGTACGTTATCTTTTGAGTCTAATCATAGGCTATTCAATATTGAAAACCTCGTTGAAATGTATCCAGCTGTTTCTAGCTGATGCGCGAATAAACAACCCGCTGACTCAAATGTTTAGATAAAAAAAAAATAACATCGACGTCATTTATTCCGAACATATTTTCTTTTACTACCATTTTGTATAGGCGTCAAAGTAGGTGTATAGAGGTGAATAAAAAAAACTGAAGTATACAACATTGACATTTTTGACGTCCTGGCTAGCGCAGTTGGTAGTAACCCTGCTTTCTGTGTCGAGGGTTCCGGGTTTGAATCCTGGTAGGGACAAACTTTGTGTGATTAGCACAAATGTTTGAACCCGATTGTATATATGTATGTTTATTATCTATATAAGTATTATATACTGAGTTCGCCCTCAGTCCATTGTACGGTACCCATAATACTAGCGTTGCTTAGTGTGGGACCGTATAGTTGGTGTGTTCGTCTGGCGATATTAATTATTATTTATTGACATTTAAAAAAAAACTATTCATTTCAAAAACCAAAAACAATGTTTTATGTAGGGTTAACTTAAAACATTGTTTTACCACCCTATCGACCCCACTAAAGGTACGGCGTGAGTATACAATAATAAACGGCGATCGCAAAGTTCAAGTGTAGGCACAGCAGGGCTGCTGGGTGACAGAGGCTGCGGCGGCGACCTACTGACCGAGGTCATCGGCCCTGCACCCGCGCCGTACCTACGCGTCGCCACTACTTACTGCACGGGGGTAGGTATAGCTTCGCACCCCCACTCGTACTCAGAGCCGTCATTAACCTAATTGAGGCCCTGGACACATTAGTGCTATGGGCCCCCAATAATTATAACACAGAGGTATTTTATTAGCAACAGGCAAAAGGAGTAGCTAAAAAAATCTAGATTTATTTAACCGTATTTTGTTCTAAAATCGTGTACCTATAAAGCGACATCGATTTTTAAGCATCAACCTTCGTGTAGTGAATGCTAGAAGAGTTACTTTTCAAAGTAATAAAAGTAACAGTTGAATAAATCTAGATTTTTTTAGCTACTTCTTTTTCTAATTAAGGGCCTAGCTCCTATTGGGCCCCGTGGATCGCAAGGCCCTAGGCACAGAGTGGCCAATGGAAAAGTGGGGCCTATTTGTACTAATAATTAACAAAAAATACTTTGGAATATTATTGCGTAACAAAACAATTAAATAATGGGCTGATCAGGTTGAACTTTAGGTTCTACTTATATTACTTGAGTTTTAATCTGTGACGTTTATCACATTCACTTTAGAACTTATTTAAGTTTATCCTTTATGATGGGTTATGAGCAAAGAAAGACCAATATTGAAAGAGGTAAATTAGATATATTTGGTTAGGAAAAATATAACGAAAAAATACAATGTCAAAAACAGTATCAGAAAGTAGACAGGCGCAACTTTCTTCTATTCCATATTTAAACCTTTTTGGGATTAGTATGTAGTTTACATACTCCAACGCATTATCGTACCTACGCACAAGATGTACAGTACAACAGTAACCTTTGCCTGTTTGTACCCGTGCCAGGAAAAATACATTAACAAGTAATTCGAGTAGGTGTATAAATGACAGTGTGTGCTTTTTATCGTACTTTAGAAAAAAATCTAGTCGACTTTATTTAAAACACAGGTCCATATCGAATAAAACAAAATTCATATGAATTTTCTTGACCTCTGAATTTTTTTTTCAGTTTCTTTTTCTGACTCTTTTTTCTAGCACCCTCATTAACTACATAGGTCCAAATCGAATATAACTAAATTCATCTCAATTCTTCTGATTAGAATCTGACCATTGTGATAATACCCTATATCATCATTCAAGGAACTTATTTACATTCAACCTACTCAACTAACTATTAGGCACTATGCCATTAAATATAAATCCACGGTCTTTATTGTATGCTCTATTTATTTCATAACACTAATCTTCAGCTCATTTGCGAAGTTCAACGGCCGAAGGACCTAGAATTACATTAGGTCAGTTGACCCAAGATGACCCAAGTCGGCACAAAATTGGTCATTGTAAAGAAGAAGACCTTTAAAACGGGTTGGAGTATAAGGCCCTGTTTTTTGCCTCATTTTTCAGTCGAGAGTGAACAGGTACCTTCTAGGCAAGTATGCTCCATCTTAGATCTTATCGTCACTTACCATCAGGTGAGATCGAAATCAAATACTTGCCTATACGTAATAAAAAAAAAGTATAAATATGGATGAAGCAAAAACGGTATGTCAGGATTGTAGCATTTCACAAGCAAATAGTCTCTGCCTACTCCCATATGAAATGCATGTGTGAATAAACGTATGTATGTGATATGTGAGCTTGAATTTGTATATTGATTTCTTATGTTCACTCGAACACTACACATTGAAATTAAACTAATTTTACAGATTTTATCGCGTTTATTTCATGCGTTTCTACGTTCCCGACCATGATTGCTGTAAAGCAGCCAAAACGTCGGGAACGTAGAAACATAAAATAGACGCGATAAAGTCTGTTAAATTAGTTTTATTTCAATTTAATTTTAAATTTATATATCTTAATTTATGTAAGTCGGGCATCGGAATCGTTAACACTAAGGCATAGAAGTACAGCTTTATAATCGTCAAAACAAACTTTATTTATTTTTTGCCAATAGGTACATTATGTTTTCTATTCGAGTTTGAGGTACGTAGTAGCCGGCCTACAATGCCATGTGTGGAGTGGTGGAGTGTGCATTTACACCCGGCGAGCAGCACAAAGCAAAAACTTGATGGTCCACAAAGGAGTGGCAGCATTGTTTCCAGACTTTTCAATTATTTTAACCTCCATTTGTGTCCGATTTGCTTACAAATTGTTACGTTATCGCCTTCAGGAGCGACGAATTGCACTTATGTTGTTTTCTTTCAATTTTCGAGCGAGTACCTACTCGGTTGTTTGAGTTTGGGCCGTTTTGCAGTTTCTATTCACAACTAGGGTAGGCTATATGCACGTGGTTCCCATCACTGCGATTTCCGTAACATCGTGCGAAAATAGTTCATATACATAATTTTTTAAATCGTCATATTCTGGATCATTACAAGTGCGCTAAAGAAGTAAAGATTCAAAGGCTAGCCATACATAAAGGTAAAAAAAAACCTATAGGTTATTGACGTTGACTAACCAATGTATCTAATTAGTAATGGATATCTAGATTTTCATTAATTTCAATTCCTTTTACACTTTCTATGCTACGTATTTTTTTATTTGACATATTTATATTTCATAATTATTTAATTTATGTTTTACAATTACAAATTTACAGACATGTGACGTCACCACCATAAGACAGCTCGCGTGCAACAAACAAATAACGAGAGCCCACTCTCTCTTACAATTGAAATACTTAAATCAATAATAAGTAGTTAACCCTATTATACTTTTTGGTATAGATGTATAACCTATATATAAAAAAGTCGTGTTAGCTACACTATTTATAACTCAAAAACGGGTGGGCTGGTTTTTATGTGAACTCTTTGATTTTGTGAACATTTCTCAGCCGAATAGCAGAATAACTACTAAAACATGGGAGAAAATAATATTCTAATAGATTTAATTCTGAGACGGTACGAAGTACGCCGAGACAGCTAGTAGTACCTATGTTAGGAATATTTTCTTCTCCAAAGTAAAATAGTAGTCACAACGTCCTATGTAACCTGACCACGATATTATCGAGTGACACGCATCAACTATGCCCAATTACGTTGTTGTTAAGCCGCGGTATTCGTTGTGCTAAGCCGAGTTGTGGACTTGCGGTCAACTGCAGGTGCCTGGCGGCCGCCGCGCTCGGCAACCGACCCTTAATCCTTTGATTTACGGTTTAACACTTGATAATTACAATGTATGACATTTTTTATCAATTATTATAAACAGAGATAAATAAGGAACGTGCCATTAACCAATAGGATTTGATGTGTCATGTCCGATATCAAATAAATAAATAATAATAAATATCTCCTGAAAAAAGACACCAAATACACAGTTCCAAATTCAGCAACGCTTGTATTATGGCTACCGCTCAATGGACTTGGGGCGATCCCAGTCTCAGTAATAAACATCCTGACTCGGGTACAAACATTCGCGGTCATCACTCAAAGTTTGCCCCCTAACTGGATTCGAACCCGGGATCCTAGACACAGAAAACAGGTCACTATAGTCAGGTCGTCAAATATATTATTGATGAGACATTTGCAAAATAGTGGTTTTGATTTGATCAGTAGGTTTAACCTCAGATTTGAGACGGCATCTTTCTAGTTAATTTTCTTGTGGTGGTCATGTTAATGTTTTTCTTGAACCACGTATTACATTATGTAAATAAAATCTATACATCTGGAAACCTGTTTCAATTAATCACATACCTATTCATTTAATTGAAATGCACATCCCAACTGAACTGTACACGTTGGAAAATGATTCGTGATCATTACGAAATCCACAAAAAGAAAATGGCGTATTGATTTCTTATATTTACGCGAATACTACACATTGATATAAAACTAATTTTCAAACTATGACACTAGGACGTCAAATACCTCAGTCCTCCCGTGACCATCGATGCTGTAAAGCAGCCGAAACGTCGGGACCGTAAAAACATAAAATAAACGCGATAAAATCTGTAAAATTAATTTTATTTCAAGAAAATAGCGATTCGAATAATTACGATGTCTTATTGCTTCAAAAACTAAAGTTCATATTTAAAATGATGCTAATGATAAATATGTACCGATTAATAAATCAATTGAGTAGGTATTAGGTAGCTTTTGGATTGTAAAAACAATGCCTATACTTACACGACTCGTTTTCATCCTCGAGTACAAAGCTCCAAGCAGTCTAGCCGATCGGCTACATACTATACAGTAACATAGTAACCTATTTCACTCAAGGGCCGGGGGCAACACTGCATTCCCGGTAGGTACCTACTCCACCGGTTTTCCCGTTAAATATCAAATGAATGGAAGTGCAACTCAGTCAATTCAATTTATTGCAGTGCATTATTCAACGGAGTAAACGCAATTGTAAGCTTGGAACTGAAATTGAATATTTCAGCTGGTCAGATACGATTGTTTATAATATTTTAATATATGTTGTTTGAAAGTTTAACGACATTTTGTAATTATGATAGTAGGTAGCCTCCAGTTATCAAAGAAATTTTATACATTTAGATTACATCTTAAATTATAATGAGGTAAAGTTGGAAGTCTGTAGGAGCTATTCTCAGAAGCTACTAATCCAATTCTGAAAAACCTTTCACTGATATAAAGCTACACTATTGCTGAAGATATGTTATATTTGGGGTTGAGCTGCAGAGCAAAATATAGGGATACGAGCGGATCCGCCGGCAAAAGCTAATTAGATAATAATCACCGTTCCTCATGAACCCGTCTAATTTCATTGCCAACATAAATAAGCTGGCTGGTTCAAATTCATACAAACAAAACTAAACATACTTTAGTATAACCTAACTACTGTTAAGATTACATCGTACAAACCGATTTTTTCACCTAATTACTTAGGCTGTATTAATATAAGGAAAGCGGCAAAAATAGGTCATATATTGGCGAAGGAGCGGGACGGAAAATAGTGCAACAAATATTGGTATGGCTCCGTCTCGCTCCTTCGCCGGAAATCAATAATGGCATCTTTCCACGTGGAGGCAGGAAGCGAAGCTTGCTCCATTTACACTGGCCGAACGTGGCGAGCGGACGAGTACGCGACGGCGACGCTACGTTATTGGAGATTTCCAGCGCAACGTCTCGATGCTTTGATCACGAATCGAGATTGAATTTCGAATCGATAGTATGGAATGTTATTGCAGAATCGAGACGGGACTCGTGTACTAGCTATTTTGTTTACTCGGAACTTGATCAATGTTGACTCCGTTTATCAAATGTCGATGTTGATTTTGAAAGCTTTGTCTATCGCAGGGAGGTTTTGTGACATACAAAATATGATTGCTAGTTATATGTGATACCCAGCTTATAGTTTAATCATTAAGTACCTAAGATTAGAACAGTGTCTGCCAAAAGATAAGTATTCTATCCTGAGGTGGGTGGTTACTGAAACTATTACAGGCTGAAACTAAAAAATGCAATCATCCCGTACAAAGTTTCATACGCTACCGGTATTGACATCTAGTGGCGAGTAACTTAAACTATAATTCAGGTTTCAACTTGGCGTACTACTGGTTCAACTCAACTATAGAAATGTCCTTGTACCTCAGTGAAAGCTTGATATAGATGGCGCTCTACAAACATTTACAAACTACCTCAGCATCCAGATGGAGCGATACTAGTCCCATTTGGTTGGTTGAACAGCTCGCAAGCCATAGATGGCGGCAGTCGACGCTTTCCCTTTAGTTAAATTTTTCCCCGTTTTAATTGGCGCTAGCGTCGCGGTAAAAGCTGAAGCTTCCAGGACGTTCACACAGGGGGCGTTCTGTGCATGTGAAATATTATGTTTGGAAATTCAACAAGTGATTTAAAAATTGGATTGTGGCGAAGTGGTTGCTAAATATGTTTTTACATTAAAATATTAGAGAAAATGTGTCTCGCTATATTTTATCATAAAAATTCATTTACCTTTACTAAGGCGACTCTTACATTTAATGCCTAATATAAAGTTAGGTGGGACTTAAATATTTTAATAGCGCTTGAGTATTAGGCCGTCCCGTCACTTAAACAAGTATAGTGATTTATTTATCGGCAACATTTGAGCAATGTAAACTTACTTTGGTCAAATTATTGCGAGAAAATATTACTCATGAATGCATGATCCTTGCACATTTATCAAGACTTATTCGGTGAGAGATTAGAATCAGCTTTTATCCTTTATAACTAGTAACTCACATGATGTCCCCCAACTTGAGCCTAGTGTGTATGAGGGCGCATGTCTTGTGGTCGGAGGCGGCGAGCGCGGCGCGGCGCCTGCGCATCGGCCGCGGCGACGGCGGTGAGTCGCCGTCGCCCGCGCCGGCGCCGGCCACCATGAGCCGGCGCACGCCCGGCGAGCTGCCACGCCGGCGCACCGATGCATGCCGACCGCCCACGCCGCCCAGCATCCTGGAACAAGGGACATTAATACTCACATTAGTTACAATAAATTACACATTAAAGTGTGACGATCAACAGTCCAGTTGTTTATTCATCAACGACATATCAAATAATCCACCATGTCACTCGATTAATTAAAATGAATACATAATCTCGTGATTTCGATACATTCTTTAATTAAGGAATATGAAAAGGACGAGCTTTGTGAAAAACATCAAAATTAAAATCGAGCTATATAAATCAACATGAAAGACTTCCACGGTGAACGAAATTACCCACCAAAAGCATTTTCAGTTAAATTGTTTATTATTTGCTATGATTCTCGGATGAAAGCCGTCAGAACTTCTAATTAAAATGACCGCGTCGGATGTTGGGAGCACTTTCATTAGCTAAGGCTTAGGGTTGCCAGAAAATTCGAAAAAAATATCAACTTAAAAGTAAATTGAGTTCCAATTATAAAAATGGAAGCTTTTTGATAGGTATAATACGTAGATTGTAACATTTATGATAAATGTGTCTCACACATAGATTTTTTTTTAAATCCTATTATTGCAAAAATGCATTCTGCAAATTAAAGTAATAACATCACCGCATATTTCGTATTCTGTTTTTTTCTCACACTTTCGTAATTACTTAAGAACCAAAATAAGGTTTTCTCTTGAAAACATTATTTTTCTAGTAGTCTTTTACTTTGTCCAGTTGGTAACCCTTTTTTACATAGTTTACTAGGTCTACGGAACAATCATCCTGGGCTACTTAAGCGTTTATTAATTCATAATTTCATTTCCCCGCATCGAATATGAGTAGATGTTCCATTCATAAAATTCATAAAAGTGATTGCGGTACGTTTAATATAAATGTTGCTTAATTACTTGTACAACGGATTAGAACCGATCCCAGTTTCACCCAGATCGTAATTTGCCCAGATGGAAATCAAACCCGCATCCAGCCAGCGTGAGCCGAGTGTACGCTCAAACCTAGTGGTTCAAGCGTACGTCCCTCGGCTGGTTTTTAATTAACCTACAAGTTTGGTTTATTTATTCGATAGTTTTTAATCTAATTTGACTGTATTAATGGCAATAATAGCCAAGTTATAGCCAAACTAGGGCTTGCAACTCTGATATGTCTGGATTTCATGTGCGAATCTCATTTTCATCCATGATTATCACTCGCTAAACGGCGAAAGAGAAGGTCCTAAGGAAACTCGTATATCTGAGAGAACCTAGATCTCCAAAGCCATACGAAGTACCCCAATCTGCACTAGGCCAGGGTGGTGGACTATGGCGTACATCACGCCCTCATTGAAGGGAGGCCCGGGGACATTAAAAAGGGCTGTTAAAAAGAGCTATTGGATCTCTATAATAGTTAAACCCATTTGCAATGCTCTGGAAATAATCGTGAGAATTTATTCTATATGCAACAGGCGGGCTTAAATTCACTTTATTTATATAAATTGTATCGCAAATCTCACATAGGGCTGAAAGCTTGAATCAACAGGTGGATCGATTTAAGAGAGTTCAGTGAAATTGAAGCTCAGTGTCGGGAGCGCCGCCGGGATCTAGGTTTATCTCTTACATCGAGTAATCGTATTATTTTGAAGGTGGCAGTTCATGTACGGGAAAAATGGGATCCACATTTTTTTAAGTATCCCTTGAGTATACAAATAATTAAGTATAATAACGTAATAAATAGTCATAATAACGTTACATAACAACAGGGCCCCAAGTCTGCTAACACAATCGATTCATAATCGAACAGCAACCGCATAGTAACTGTCACTTTTGACAGATATCTCATACAATATCTGTCAAATGTGACAGCTACTATGCGGTTTAGTTTAGTGGTCTGAGTGTCGGCCGCACCCGACGCCATTTTCACATCATCATATCAAATCCATTATATTATTTATAATGTGTATTTATTGAATGTTTATTGCTATTAATAACTTGACATTGGCAAAATACCCGCTAAGTTGTGGATGAGGCCATTTGCATATCCATTTTATTTCAACGCATTTCATTTCGTAAAGAAAGAAGAAGAAGAGTGTCGGCCGCTCGTTTCACTGCACCAAGTGAAGTGCGTCTGATCTCCAGCCGGGTAAATTCCAGTTTTTTTTTGTAATTTGATCTATGGCTATGCGTCTTCTGTCCCGCTCACCGCAGTATTCATAAATAAGAATGATAATGAGAGCACGCTTTCTCGATGACATTACAATTACATTAGGAATTCCTGTTACATTGTGTATTACTGCGATGGCTCCCAAAATTTACGAAACTCCTATTACGAGTCTCACTTAGTTTGGGACCGTACAGTGGATGTTTATGTCTGGCGATATTTCTTTTATTCATATTTATTTTGCATTTCACAATGTATAATAGATGGTAACTTAAATATTTAAAAATTAATAGTTGACCCGGCTCGGCGCAGCAACCATGTAGGCGAGAGGATGATATGGTAAGGTATTGTTTTTTATTTATTAATTTTGTTTTATTCTTTTATGATGATATTTCATTATGAAATTATTTATACACCTACTTTTTTTTGCATGGGATGACCCATCACTGTTCCGACTCCCGTCACCGTACCCCGTACCCATAATACAAACGTTGCATATCGTGGGACAGTATAGTTGGTGTGTTCGTCTGGCGATATTTATTTATTTATTGCTAAAATGTAGAGTACAGCAATGAATAGAGCATCCATTTGGGACATACAACTTAAAGTACATATGCTTTTTTATATAAGCTTGATATGCCGCGTCCATATCTTCCTGGCTCACGGACACCAGCGTAATACCAAGCTTGTAGAGCGGTGTTTGTGTATTGTATGTGGTATTTTACTAGGATAACGGTAGATCCAACGTGTTCGCCGGCAGAGGATAGTTATTTCAGCGAAATAAGTGAACTGTTGTCCCCTGTTTTATACAATACAAGTTAGATTTTATTTTCATGAGAATAATTTGGAAATATGGGCTAAGTAATTGACAATTTAATATCAATAATATTTTATATTGATTTCATATATTTATGCGAATACTACACAATGAAATAAAACTAATTTTACATTTGGATGCAGTAATTAATATAATTAAATCCAAAACCAAGCGCACCATTGTAAGAGCCAAGACACTATGAGCACTTATTGCGTAGATCGGATCGCCAACAACATCTATATATGAGGCTACCCCAGTTCAAACTATGACCCTAAAATGTCAAACACCTCAGTCCTCCCGTGACCATGGTTGCTGTAAAGCAGTCGAAAGTCGGGAACGTAATAACATAAAATAAACGCGATAAAATCTGTAAAATTAGTTTTATTTAAATACTACTAACTTAATTTAGGCTACTAATAAGACGCGTTGTTGTGGGTCAAACTATGACAGTTAATAAAACCGTACCGCGACTTAAGAAAAATCCAATCAACATTCTGTATTAATAACTCATAAAGTCGTCGTGTTTACTGCATAAATCGGTGTTAATAAACAGTTCAGGTAGAAAAATCTTATTTATGAGACGTGTGCCATCGTAAAATGAGCTCTACCGTTTTACTATCGACGGTAAAATATAATTAATGTGGCGCTATGATTAATTCATTCACACCATTGGATACTGCGATAATATTGTGCCCATGCTGCGGTAATTATAAAATTTAAAATTATACCTAATTTATACACTCAACGGTGAAGGAAAACATCGCGAGGAAACCTGCATGTCTGAGAGAACCCCTCAAAAGACGTGTGAAGTCCGCCAACCCGCACTGGCCCAGCGTGGTGGACTAATCCCCCTCACATTGAGGGGAGGCCCGTGCCCAACAGTGGGACATTAAAAGGGCTGGTATTATTATTATACAACTCCGGATTTTGTGATATTTATATTTAGATATTTTTTTATGAACGCCGCGATAAGTAATGAGTTCCATTTAGACCTAACTTCATCTACTTATATCAAGTTAAGCGCGTGATATTAAATGCATGTAGATAAAAATATACTATGTTATATAATGCTTATGCTTCGTTTAATTATATTTACCTACGATGGGCACTCATATTATACAGTTATCTTCTTTTTTTCTCAATAGCAGGTACCTACCTACAAACTCCGAAACGTAGCCACGTAAAGACATTCTACGCCGTTCCGCCCGTAGGAGAATTCTTTTTTCGTAGGTTTCGGTATATTAGAAACATCTTTATTTTCGTTCAGGGCCCATAAATCGAACCCGCGCGATGGGAACTATTATCCGTACACGGTAATGTATGGGGGGCGCGTATTTGTATGCGGGAAATGGGACTTCATACACTTTTACTTTGATAAAGAAGGTGAGTGGGATATCTCAGGAACAAGGTGTTTTTTTTTTATTTTAATATTTTTATTTATTCATGTAAACCATTGAGGCACTTATGAATTGACAAAAATATAAATAATTAATGCCTCCATGATTACTCTAGTTATAACAATTATACGTATTTATGTCGCTGTTAATATTATAAAGTTTAATTTAACTTTCTTTCTTCATTTGTTTTATCCTTTTTTATTACTGTTATTTTTTTATGATTGGTTTCAATGGAGCTATTGTTTTAATTCCGTCATTAAACCGTACAATAATAAAAAAGTAATTGAAAATATACGTTTTTTATTAGTTAACTAACTATTTCTTTTCAGTAAATACCGGCCAAGTGTCTTCAAACTCTGTTATTGGCAAAATCATCGACACAAAACTATGGAAGCCATAATGTTTTAAAAAGTGAAGTGACGTAACTAAAAAAAAAACCTTCTTTTGAGACACGTTGGGATCACATATGATTGTTCAACAGTGTGGCCTAGAACAGCTTTTAAAAAACATAGGTATAGTTAGAACATACTAAAGAATAACCCAAACCAAAATATTATAGCTTGATAACCCGATGTATAGTCTCAGACTTAGAAACGCTTGTATTAAAGGTTCCGTAAATTGGACTGGGGGACATCCTAGTGCTCCTCAAATTACGGATAATTTAAACGTCATTTCCGACATTTGACCAAACGGGAATCAAACCCGCTACCACCCGTGGTGCGCCGAGCAGCCCAAGCCCGAATCACGGCCAAATCACTACACTAAAGGTATAGTCGTGAAATTAAAGGAATTGCACCCAATACTCAATAAAAAAATCAATTCAAAATGAACTTTACATGCTCTAGGGCAAAAGGAAGCAAGTCGTTTGGAAACAGAAGCACGCATTTACATAATCGCCTGAACAGGCTGCCAGATCTCACGGGCTTTCGCAACTATACAAAGAGACAGTGTCTCCCTTTAACGATTCCGCACAAACAAATAATTGCCTATAAAAGGTTCTCATAGTGGCGTAGCTTGTAAATATCATATTAATTACACACACGGTATATAAAATAAATAATAGCAGCACAGTATATAAAATAAATATAATAGGTATCGGTTTAGTGACAAAATTCAACACAAATTCATTAGTCAAAATATATAAAAAGTATGACAACAGAATATTTACACAATACTTTTTCTATTTATATTTCCTTTAACGAAATAGACCATTCAATTAATAATTAGATAATTATGTATGTTCTTATTATACAATTGAAATAAAAGCGTTAATTAATAATTACTGAACAATAAATAGTTGGTAAACAGAGGGCCGCAGCCATACTCCGACAAGGCTTGATAGCTCCGCTTCAACTATATCGAACTTGGGTCAAACTAGCTATTATAATTTCAACAGACGATGTCGAACTGCGGCCAGCATTCTATAAGCATACATTATTATTGCCATTGCATGTATAATTATTATTATAGAATAATTAATAACGGTTTCAGCGCCCACTGCTAGTCATAGTGCGTCCCCCAATGCTATTAATACAATGTAATCGAATCTGAAACCATACTGAATCGATATTCGACTATATTATTACTTCTTCTTTCTTTACGAAATTAAATGCGATGAAATACAATGAAATAAGATGAAATATGGCCTCACCCACAAATTAGTGGGTATTTTTCCAGTGTCAAGTATTTAATAGCGATATCATATTCAACAAAAACACATTATAAATAATAAATGGATGATGACATGAAAATATGTATATGGCGAATCTCGACTATATTATTTAACTTCACATTTAGATCTGTCAATCCATTTCAATTGAGCTAAGATGATACAGATTCAAATTATTCTGAAACAGATTTCCGGGATTGTAAAGTGTTATTATAACAGGGTCTTAACAAATGTATTTCGATTAATTTGCTTTAATTTAAATATTTGTTTCTCAGTATAAATATTGAGAAGTGAATATTTTCTACAAGGATTTACCTGTGTTTGATTTCGTCAGCGTATGGAAAGATAATTGGGACTATGGATTGAGGTTTGGATGGACGTGGCATGGGACTACTAGCAGGGTTGCAGACATCTGCCATAATCAGCTTTTATCTAATTTCTATTAGTTATTATAGCATGGGTACACACGGAATACCAACCTGACACCACTGATAACGCCGGATTTCTTTACAGGAGTCCTTTAAGAAAGTTTTTTTATTATACAAGTTCAACCTCCTTTTCCTTTCAGAAAACAAAAGTAATATCAGCTCCTCTATTTTATTTGCATACTTTTGTTAGTTTATTTGTGTGGTAGGTGGTGACACATTATAATATATTGTCGGGAAAATAATTTTGTGCGCCCGAACGGCCCGTTTGTGACGCCAGTACTCGCCCGCCATCCGCGCTGTCCAGTCAAATTAAATTGTAGCTAGCTAATGAAGAAGCTGCATTACATAGCATACATCGATCTTAACGCTTAGTTCAATGTTCCATTGCACAATAATTTTATCGGGCCTTAAATAAATCAACCGTGCATAGTGCAATATAAAGGTTTTAAGTCCAAAAACCTGTTTTACCTTTCAATAAACCTTCCTCTAAGTATTATGAAATCAGTAATTTTTAAAGGTTTTTTGAAAAGTAATCCTTATGTAAAAATAGTTTTGTATAAAACGCAAACTTGCATAGTTACAAAGTTGCAAACACAAATCAGTGTTTAAATTTAGTAATGTTTGCTGTTTTTCCATAAATCCTTATTAGATCTTTGCATCCAACACGCCCCCGCTCCCCTCGATCCCTATCCGCGACGGAGGAGAATAATTAATTTAGGACGAAACCACATCGCGTGAAATTTATTTTGAGCCGCGGCGTAACCCATGAAACGAATCCTGTCCTATTATGACGTTTTATTGAAATATATAACGCAAAGTTAGTGCGCTCGGATAATTTTAATATTAATATTGGGATGTTGGTAGACAGGTTCTTCGCAGATGACATTGGTAGATGAATTCTAGAGGCAGTAGGTAATAATTGCTTTTTCTATGGCAGTTCAAATCGAGTTCCAGTCCTCTGGAACCTCACCCTTGGTGCACCATTTCCACCATCCAGATACTGAAGATTTTTGCAATATAATTCGGTTTGATTGGTACCTTCCTAGTCTGCATATCATCTTCATAGTCGCCTAGATTCAAATTCCAGTCTAGCCTGATTTGAATCCAAGATACAGGCTTCTGCCTAGTTTGGATCCGCTACTTAATTACCATGTGTAATGCTTATACTGAAATAAACTTTACTTTACTTTACATACAATGAGCGATTGACATCTGGTCTTCAAGACCTAACTAGAGGCATTACCAGTAATTAACCCACCAGCAAGACCATTTGGCAGATCTTTTCAGGTTACTGTAACAACTGACAATGATGCTCCAATAACAACCGGAATTGACAGGTCAACCAGCTGAAAGCACCTAGGAGGTAAGTTTTCATATTTCAGTCACATATTAAAGGTGTATGAAGCCTACGAGCTATTTATTGGGTGATTCAGCAACTGGAGAGCGGCTTCCTTAATCGCTCTGCATATGACGTAATTTTATAAATGAAGACAAATAAATGAAGTCGTTTTGCGGAGAATTGCATTTTATTTGAGATCCCGTCACTCGTGATAGATAGTTTCTCGACTAACATCTCAAAGGAGATCGGTGTTGCTGGCTTCTTTAATTATCGATCAAACTTGTTTGGTTTATAATTGAAAAAGGTGACAAGCCGAGGGTCATTGGTGGGTTCCTCTTCCCCCATTTGTATAATAAATGCAGGTTAAAAGCACATAGCTTACGCCCAAATCCCAGAATACTGAAAGTGGGTACCTACTGCACGCCGGTCGGAACGCGTTAACTGCATTTATAGCTGCGATCCAGCGCGTGCCTTGAAACTTTCACCGTCAAACCGCATGTTCGAGCACCGCGGAGCAACGCAATTTAGCTTTCAAACCCACTCTTCAACAGCGCATTTCTACGTAAAAGGTAGTCATGAAATTCAATAAACAGAACGGGAAGCAAAGTATTAAACTCCTCATACTTTCCTGCAATATCGTCTAATATGTATACGTATGCTTATGTATATGTAGGTACCTACCCAAATTCTGACGTGAACAAACGGCGCGCACACATTGTATGGCGTTCGAAATAAAACCTCTGCATTTGGGCGAAGAACAAATAAATATTTGAGTAACTCAATACACTTGAACCATATATTTACAGCTTAATTAATGACTTATAAGATTGCCCTAACGAAACTTGAAAGTATTATATAAGTATTACAATTCGATTAGGTACTTGAGTTTGTGATCTATTTACAAACTAGCTGTCCCGGCGAACTTTCTACCGCCTCAAAATCAAATATGATTTTTTCCCATGTTATAATAATTTGTCTGCGATTCGGGGCGGAGAAAAATTTAAGATTATAAGCATCGTAACTAACACGACGTTCTTTTATATACACAAACAGCTTAATGTTTACTAATTCTTAAACACTAGACTTCCAGGCACACTTAGATGTGTAGCGACCACTTCAACCGCACCACAAGCTACGCAGATGGCGCTGCAGACGCGTTCAGAACAATAGACAATTGACGTCACAATCCTGAATCGCGCTATAAGAGTTTTCGGAGCAAGTAACATAATATATACAAAATCCCGACGATAACCGTTGGGGCATAGCGGCCGCCCCGCCAGGCATACCACCCGCCTGGCTGGAAGATCTTCCCTTTTCCGCTGATGTAAAGTTGTTTTCCGAAGATGTAAATACGAATTTGTTATTGTATTATAAACCAGTAATATATACCTAGAACAATAAGATTAATTAAGCCCATCCAAGCCAACATAGCTAAAACATTTTAGTTCAAAGTCGACGGTTCCCTGTAAAACATTAATTTAAAGAAAAGCCAACAAATATCTTCTAGTGAAGTTGTTTCAACTTTGCTTAGCAAACAAGCGATGGAGCGGAGGCCCCGCTTCGCTCTCAATATCAGTCTATTTGATTTTAAAACATAATGAAGAACGGATCGGAAATAAACCAATATTGACGATTTTGGTTTTTGAGAGTAAATTTCAAATATACGCTTGTTTGGGATGGGGAGAACGGTCATACAATTAAATGTATATGTTACCGCAACGCAAAAATATATATCTATACAATAATAGTGTATAATAATATAGGTATTCACGTTAATTTGGTATGCACGACATTAAAAAAAATATTAAAACCATTAAAATAAGACATATACTCGTACTGTTAGATTAAACGCTTCTATGAAGTAATTAAACACTATTTACACAATAAACATGTATTTTCTCAATAACGTGACAACGTGATCGCTATGAACTTCTCATCAACACCCTAAAATTTCACACTAAGTACCTATTATTTGTTTCCTTTATCTTTTAGTAACATAAAAGTATTTTGAAGGTTATTCATAAATGGGATATAGGTATAGTCAGAAAGATATCAAAAATGAATGTAGCTATAAATAATTATAAAAGCCTTATCCCAAAGATAGATAATAACATTTATTCTTATGAATATTATGTAAAGTATACCACTACAATTTCTAAGGACTTAAGGTGGAAGCTCAAGTCAGGGCGCGAAATTCAAAATTTCAATGGTTTTTATTTTTTTACGAAAAATTTGGACATCATTACGATGTAATTTAGTTTTTTTCGATATTCACATTCTGCATTGGATGTCTCGATGTATTAAGTTTGCTTAAAAAAATACCTAAAGCGATACAACACCATAAAGAGTGGTTTTTACAAGAATTATCTACAACTAGATAGAAAAACAAACCATTTCAGTAGAGCTGAAATTTAGTAGTAGTGGTAGTAATCCACTACAAAGAATTATAATCAAAATAAATTGAGAATCACTTTTGTTACAGTCAGAAATCGATTACTATAATTCTTAATTAAAGGGAAAATCTAGATAGAAAAATAAATATCGCCAAACGAACACACTAACTATACGGTCCCACAAAGCAACGCTTGTATTGTGGGTATCGTACAATGGACTGGGGGCGAACTCAGTATATAATACTTATATAGATAATGAACAACCATGACTCGGGTACAAACATTCGTTCTAATCACACAAAGTTTATCCCTACCAGGATTCGAACCCGGGACGCGCACAAAGAAAGCAGGGTCACTACCCACTGAGTTAATCAGGTCATAAAATGACGTTAGACTATCTAAATTTTAAAATGCCTGTGTGGCAACAACGCAAAAGCTAAACGATTTCAACCTAAAAACACCTACTATAAATACTTCAGCCCTACCGTGGTTCCCGCCGCATTATCCATGCTACATGCTTATTTACGTACCTATTGCAGAAGTTGCTGTTTATAGTGCGATCGTCCAAACGCTGTAATATAAGTGTTTTGGGTAAACAGGTCACTACCCTTCCGCGTACGCATCAATCACGACTGTCAGAGACTGGCCCACCCCATCAAGGTCATCTGAGGAGTAGGGTCACCAGTTATAAATAGAATTTTGGAGAAGAGACCCGCATTTTTTGTTGCCACTCAGAACCTCTTTTATATTTTCATTTTTTTTATATTTTAATCAAATTTATTGCAAAATATAAACAAATATGGCCAGACTAATACTCCAGCCAACACGCTAGAGTTGCCTTGTTGGTAACCGTACGGTTACTATCAGTACTGTACGGCTCCAAACGAGGTAATACTGATGGATGCCGTAGAATAGACTGTGGGTGATCCCAGTGTATAATAGTTATATTGTTATTCAACACCCATGACTCGGGGACTAACATTCGTGATCATCACAAAGTCCCCTAGCAGAAATCGAACAAGGACCCTTGGTACAGTAAGCAGGGTTAAAACCAACTGTGCTATTCAGGTCGAAATTACTACAATTTTTCTTGCAATGGTACTCAAGTAAAGCTACACGATACTCAATTAAAGCTATGGGTACTTATTTAGGATAGCATATTCAACATTTTATTTAGCACCTCTTGCGGCGAATTTAACGCAGAGACAATTCCAGAAAATATCAGATTCATGGTTATTACATGCTTGAGGTGCTTGCAGGCATCGCTTGGCCGCGAATCGCTCAACGTCAGGTGAGGTCGTTAACCTTTTAGCTTCTTTATGGCGCGCAGGGAGGGGCCCCAATTGGCAGGGGACCTGAACTCTATTCCTAATAGTTATCGAGGGCATGTAGAGACGATGAATACCTACAAACGTTTCTACTATAGAAAATAGAATTGGGTTCTCTATTTTGTTGTTTTTATTAATCGCACTTTATACTATTTTACCCTTTTAAGGTAACATCTACTATCGTGGAGTAACAATAAACAATAAAATCCCTCAATATACAGGTACCTATGTTTGTCTCATTCCCCGCTACCTATTATCACTTTGCTCGTGTCAAATGTATCGACGTCATCATCTAAGCACAAACACTAGGTATAGAATAGACTAGGTATTGACATTGGAAGCCTTTGTTATGACTATCAATAGTTCTCGCCTATTCACTCCCATTATATATAGTGCACTATTATATACACCTACGGCCTAAGTATAGCGAACACCTACTAGTATGACTTGGTATTAAAACATATTTTTTTATGAGGGCTTTGTTATGGCAATGGACGAACCATTTTATTTAGGGATCTATCTATGCCGTGGTACTACGGAACGCGCCAAGCAGCTACATGCTACGAGCTGCTACGAGAATGTGTATGACAAGTTTGCACTCGCCGAGCTTGCTTCTTCGAACTTGTATTGATACTTTCGCTATCTGTTCTTTTATAGATGTTGCAAATAATTGTGTCCACCTTTAACAACATTCTTAAGCCAAATATACACGAGGACATTGACACCCAAAATTAATGTCGACAGACACTAAGGAATAAAAAGACGCGATCTGAAACTTGGTGTTGCTGCGGGGTATATACACTACAAAATTAGGTCTAATAGACCGAGTGACAAATGTCACGTGTACCCTATGTACTGGACTGAAGGCAGACAAAAGATAACATGTGAAGAACATAATATGATTGTTTTTTATATTAATAACGTCGCAAGTTCTAAATTTGACAACAGTTAATAATAATACCATCTGTATACTTGCAAATAGATCACATAATGCATTTCTGACCCTCGACGCAAATTCTCACTTTCCGCATCTGAATTAGCGAAACGTGACCTGAAACACGTTTGATCCACCTTTAAGCATAAAGCATAGCGATCATAGCTCGATGTTGGTTGAATTGATAACATGTCTGCATCCTCGCGGGAGGTAAATGTGTAAATGTTAAGTATGAATTAGGTCAGAGATAATTGAATTGAATGATATCATAATTCAATGGTGTGTCGTTTCTGCGTCGTTGCTCATGTTGCTATGATTAAATCGATGATGTGTATCTTAGTATATTTAGTTTCGAGATGGGATAATATGTATTATTAAATAGTAAACAAATATTTTTACACGGTGAAGGAAAACATCGTGAGGAAACCTGCATATCTGAGAGAACCCCTCGAAAGATGTGTGAAGTCCGCCAATCCGCACTAGGCCAGCGTGGTGGACTATGGCCTAATCCCCCCTCGCATTGAGGAGAGGCCCGTGCCCAGCAGTGGGACATTAAAAAAAAGGGCTGGAATTATTATTATTATAAATAAATATTTTTACAGCCTATTATATTAAATTTCTCATGTTTGTTAGAGAGATCCTTATGATTGACTTTATCGATTGATGCCATAAAAGAACAGGGTGTTATTTTTGCAGTTCGTTCTCGAGGGTGGCAAACGAGTTTTCAAAATTGAAATAGAACTAATCTTAAGGATTTGACCGCGTTTATTATTTGTTTATTACGTTCCCGACGTTTCGGCTGCTTTACAGCAACCATGGTCACGGGAGGACTGAGATGGTTGACGTCCTGGTGTCATAGTTTGAGACGTTTTTGCCATTGCAAGACCTCAAGACACCGTGAGCACTTTCTGCGTAGATCGGACCACAAACAACACTTAAATATGAGGGTACCCCGTCTCAAACTATGACACCAGGACGTCAACCACCGTGTAAAGTGACAGTGTAAAAGATTCCTTATACTAGCATACAACAACCAAATTAAATTGCTCTACCTTTACGTGGGAGCCATACAATGCAATATCAACGCACGCACTGTGTTTACACGTCACTCAAAACGTCAGCGCGGTGGAACTTCGCCAATATAAATGTAAATCATTGTGAGAGCCGACCAGCGGCGTGTGTGTACAAGCGTAAAGGTGGAAGCACACTAGTATTATGTAATAACAGACATATACACCCGAATTTATAGACCTTTTATAACTTTATCAAACGTCATATATCTAGTACTGCGCAAAGCAAAACTCTTGTGCGCAGTACCATATGACGTTTGATAAAGTTATAAAACGTCTATAAATTTGGGGGTAAGTGTACATAATAATATGACAATTCCACGAAAAGAAAAAATCGCACTAAATAGACAAATGAAAGGAGATACGCTTCCATATAAATGAGGCATTATGGATTTACATAACCAATATATCATCGATATTCAGTATACGTTTAATATTATATACTGAGTTCGCACTCAGTCCATTGTACGGTACCCACAATACAAGCGTTGCTTAGTGTGGGACCGTATAGTTAGGTTGCATGCCTTTCAATATTAAAAAAATGCAATATTTGATACCACCGTAGGTACACAGCACGCTTTAGTACGGTGAAATTGAATACAAATCTAAGTGCTTTCCTAATTGACGCTCCGCATTGTTCCGGAGCGAGGCTTGCATGGTGTTAACGGAGTCTACACTCTGGCAATACCTGCACTCGCACGCATGTCTAATCCAAGCAAGAGAGTGTATCGATAAACCTGCACTGATTCTATGAAGAGTAGTGTATTTTGGAACGTATTCATACTAGTATTTTTTTTTATTTGCTAGTATAGTGTAGAAGCGATATTTTTTATTTATTTAACTGCAAAAAAATATATCTCTGGTACATCAATATATTGTTTGCATCCTCATATTCTTAAAAAAATGTATTCTAAAATTAAAGAGACTAGACTACCTGATAGCTTTTCGGGCACCCTGCCGCCTGACAGTGGTGGTAATGAACTGAGTGCTTTAGACACCAGTTTAATTTTAATTTATTTTTGAACTACTATATCCTTAATTTGTCAACATTTAAGTTCCTTTTGTGTAATTATTGTAAATAAATCTCCAAGAGACTAGTGGCAATTAGAGTTATTATTATAAGTGGGCAGCCGCAGTCTAGTGGCGTTAGAATACCCTGGCAGTGAAGCCAATCGCCTACGCTTTAATTTTTTTCCTTCAGCACGACGTATTTTTCTATTTTTTCCTCATGCCTAGAACACATCTCCGTATAATTGGTTTACCCTAGATGCTGGGGATTTTGATGAGCAATTAATGGGTTTTATTAATCGCTTACCTATCAAATTATTCCTGATGGAAGTGTTATTAATCTATGGCTAGGTTTCTGTTAGGACACAATTGATAAAATTGAAATATTTTCTGCAAACAGCTTTTGACTTCAAGCTTCTAGCTAGTGTTCTATATCGTAATCAAATCTGTTGATTCAAAACCATTGATGCATCTCTACGTGCGATATGCGCAGAACTCATCACAAAAGCCACGATGGCAGGCATTAAGTACAAAATTGACGTCTAAAGGTAAGGTTCAGTGCTCCCTTTGGCAGTCAGAACGAGCGCTCGTCAAAACCGAGCGATGTGTGATGTGGGTCACATGTACCAAAAGGCCTGATATAGAAATAAACAAGGTTTTCTACAGCTTCGTAGATTGTTTAAAGATTATTTAAAGGTGTAGTTACAGGTGTGCACTTTAGATACCTTTGTGCTACCAAAGGTCACGTGTCTTTTAAAAAATAATGCACGAAGTGTATGTCGCAGCTGGATTGTCCAATCCCCTCTTTTACAAAACGCCTAGACGCTTAACAAAACGCCTCAGTTCTGTAAAATCGCTGGTTGACGATTAGGCGGATTGTAATACGGCTAGGCTAGTTGTAATATGGTAATGGTGATCCTGGTGAACTCACACCTTGAAATAGGAGCCCTGCCAAACGGGGCTGCGTCGACCTGGCCATTTCACTATATTAGTTTAGGGATATGTTAGGTGGAATTATCAATCATTAAGGATCGCAGACTATTTACATTTATATCTAAACAGATTTAGATATTATGTATTTGTTAATACAAAAAATACAACCGAATTGAGAACCTCCTCCTTTTTTTTGAAGTCGGTTAAAAACGCCAAAAGTTGGTAGTCGTTTTGTTGAACGTATCAATTCAACATTCCGCCTAAACTTGAACCAGCCCTTTTTCAGAACTGAGCCGTTTTCTAAAAAAGCGGATACTACAATCCAGCTGCAATATATATACAATGCGCTTCCTGTGTCATTGTTGTTGTATTAATAAGGGTCTAGCCAATCATTGCGTATTTTGAGATTGTGCGACGATATTGCGTTCGTATGCATTTATAGAAACACTAGTTGCGCCCGGCGGTGTTACCCGCGATAAAAAGTATGAAAAATTAAAACATCTATCCCACGGGAACCATACATTTTACCGGGATAAAAAGTAGCCTATGTGCTATTCCAGACTATAATCTATCTCTGTGCCAAATTTCATCCAGATCCGTTCAGCCGTTCGGGCGTGAAAGAGTAACAAACATCCATCCATCCATCCATCCAAACTTTCACATTTATAATATTAGTATAGATAAATGTATGTTGTTCATGTTTAAGTCACCTCGTTCAAGGATGTGTGAAACAAATTCAGTGCAGATAGGTAGCGCTACTAGGGTTTACCATCTCCTTTATACTCTATGGGATTAGGAGAGCTTTTTCACGGACATATGAAGCGAATGAATTCAAACAGTTTTAACCTGCATGCAAAAATTTGTCATCATAATGTAGCAACCCTTATTCGAGTCGTACACAAGCTAAAAGCTTGAAGGCACTAATTGAGTCGCGTTATAATGAAACCGCGTTAACCGCGGTACGTGCTCATCGCGTCAAATTTAATCATAATATCTCGCGTTACCTGTGGCATATGATAAATATGTAGTAATTAACGGATTCTAAGATAGCGGCCCTATATTTTAGAGGGGAAGTTATATCATTATGTGGAATAGTTTATTAAGCGACTTCAAAAAGGAGGAGCATCTCAATTAAGTTGTATAATTATTATTATTTTTTTGTTTTTTCATGATTGTTTCCTCAGATCTCCGTCATTTATGAACCGATTTGGAATATTTTTTTAAATGCTTACAGATTGGTCGTGGTTGTTCTGATGATGGGATCCATGAGGAATTGAGACTTCACATTCGTTAAATATTTGATTTAGTTAGACAAGGCACATTTCAAGATTAGATTATTTTTTACTTTGTAGTTTTTTGAAGGTTGTTTTTTTTTGGTAAAAGGTTTTTATCTTAAAGGAAAGAAAAGAAAAAAAATTAAAAGAAAAGAAAAGAAAAGAAAAGAAAAGAAAAGAAAAGAAAAGAAAAGACAAGAAAAGAAAAGAAAAGAAAAGAAAAGAAAAGAAAAGAAAAGAAAAGAATAGAAAAGAAAAATATTAATTTACTTCCAGTGCCCCACATTCATGTGATGATAAACTTTACGGTTCTTTTTGGCAACCTGATCTTAAGCTAAAATAATATGTGTAGGGTGCGCTGATATTTTTTTTTGCTGGAAAGAAGGCGTGGCATAAATAACTTTGGGAGCCCCTGGGTATAGACCATTGACAGAAGATAATTAAGTTCTACAACTAACAACCGACGTGTAGATATAAGTAACAGACATAGTACTCCTACTAGTTTTTCCAGTTACATCGTTTATCACGAGATAGATTATTATTTACGAATGACATTTGATTTATCAATGTTTCTTGAAACCATTTGTCTTCATAATCCTTGAACTAATTGTTATCAAGTCTAGAACAATCCAATTTGCGTTCAATGTGATTAATATAAGTTCACAACGGAGCCGAGAATTATTACTAAAAATTATCTAGTATGGTATGGTGGTGGTGGTATGGTACATGGTAACGAAAGCATAAGGTAAAGATTACACTTAATACCTATAATAAAATTATAGATACCATTTCTGACTAAAGTCATGGGTTACAAATGGTGTTATTTTTGAGCGCGCAATGTATCGTACCGCACGCGATCACAACACAACGCTCCGTGCGATAGCCGACTCTTGCGAGTGACGGGCCCGCTAGATTGTATCAAGTTTACATTTACATTGTAATTTAGGTCTAAATTAGTCATTATGGTGATTTGATTAATAACCACGTTAAGATAGACTTATTTTATGATTTCATGCTGAAATAAATTAAACAATACTGAAAAAAATGCGTATAAGTTATGAAAAGATTGACGGAAGATTCCAGCTCTCTCCTCCAGTTCTCTTTATAAAACCATTAACACCTTGTATTATATTAGCTGCTAAGATGGCGCCTATTAACTAGACCTATGTGGTTAGGACAAATACATTTATAGCCGTAATGTGGTTTTCCTTATGGCTAGAATTTACTCTTAACACAAGTTGTGGCAAAAGCAATGCACACATTTTTGTTGATCAGAATTTCAGAGCAATCGCACAACCTTTGAACTAAATAAAACATCAGATTAGCTATTCGTAAAATCCGTTAAACGGTTACGAAGCTTCTGATAAAAAAGTCCCAAAGTGTTGACTTTGCAACAGTTTTTCAGACAAAAAGTGCTTCAATATTATTGTAAACCACAAACAAAGAGACGACGAAAACCAAACACTTATAAATTTGGGAATAAGTATAGAAACTCCCATATGAATATTACGAGCAGGGAGACCAATTTCACGAATAGTTTCTTAGAAAACATTCGCAATATTTATTTCATGTACCTGTTGCTTTCGCGGTGCGGCGGTTAAACTAAACATTGACCTTAATCGCTATGACGATAAAGTCCAAAATAACTTTGCCTTTAACTAGAATCACAAAAAAACTCAACGAAAATGAAACATTGAGAGTAAACTCAATTTCGTGTCGCGTCAAATGGTATAACGACCTAATAAATATAGGACGGGGCAGGTTCAGGGCTGGCTTTTAGGGCGGAATATTTTATTGATTAGGGGTTAAATAACACAAGTAGTTGCTCCACTAGTTGCCTGATTTATTGCTCGATTTAACAGTCAAATTTAGTTTAAATTCTCTTAGTTTAATGTTCAGATCTAGTTAGATAATCAACACTGTCTTTTAAATCGAAGATATCCACAAGGAAAATCTAGCAAAGATAAAAAAAAATAAAAATAATTGTGCCCGATGACGTGTTTATATAATCGCGAATGACAATCAAGACACTTTTAGACTGATAACGTTACTTCAAGGTTTTTGTGAGGTTGTATTCAAGATTAACGTCTGTGGTGTTATAAATCACTCGCTTTAATGACGTCGTCCTTATTTTGGGACCGATAAAGGCTTGCTTCCTTGCGATCAAGATCTAAAAAAAAACTATTTAATGTTTTTTTTTTATTTCTGCCAACCAGTCCACACTAATTTGGCGGATTTTAAACAACTTAGCAAGCTCCAAGTTAATTTATTTTTTCTGGTAAGCAAGAGTTTATCAAAGTAAGCAATCTTCTCAAAACAAAAGACAAATATTTTATCTTTATTAACCGACTTCAAAAAAAAGGAGGAGGTTCTCAATTCGGTTGTATTTTTTTTTTTTTTTTTTTTTTTTTATTTTTTTTTTTTATGTTTGTTACCTCATATCTCCGTCATTTATGAACCGATTTGGAAAATTATTTTTTTATATGAAAGGATATGTTTACAGATTGGTCCCATTTTTTTCAAAAAAATGTTCTGATGATGGGATCCATGAGGAATTGAGAGAACTCCTCAAATTTTATAGGCATACCGATAGCAATTTTGGTATTTTCATCAAGAAGTCAAGCATTTGCATTCAGAAAGTATCATTTGCTGAAGTGGAAGTGATGAAGAAGGCCACAAATGGCCAGCGGAACTTGTCAGTGATACGTATTTCACGGGTTGCGCCAAGATAATCTCGATTATTGGTATACCTATTATCCAGTAAAAAGATTGATTTACAAATCTTTTTAGTGACAAAGAATAGTAAATATATGCACTAAAAAGTTCAAAATAAAAAACTTTTTAACAAAATAAAAACCGTCTTCAAAAAACTAAAAAGCAAAAAATAATCTAATCTTGAAATCTACCTTGTCTAACCACATCAAATATTTAACTAATCTGAAGTCGGTGCCAAATAAACAACCGACGAAGAATAACAAAAGTATACTCAGTAACGAGATGCGCGGACCAATTTGTAGGTATAGTCTTTGGCGCAGACCGGCAATACTCGACGCAGTTGTTAGTTTGGCACCGACTTCAGATTAGTTAAATATTTGATGTGGTTAGACAAGGTAGATTTCAAGATTAGATTATTTTTTGCTTTTTAGTTTTTTGAAGACGGTTTTTATTTTGTTAAAAAGTTTTTTATTTAATAGATGCTAAACCCACGTATTAAGTCGGTCGTATATTCGACAGCCACTTAGCAAACGAATAAAAAGTCTACGGTCCTAATACATTAAGTACAGTACCTACAGGAGAAACAGCAGTTTCCCCAGCCAGTCAAGAGTTGATTATAAATATCGGCTTGCATCAGCAAGCTTGGTAACGCAATAAAAATGTCTGCGGCGTCACGATCGAACGCCCCAGCTTTATTTATGGACTTTTTGACACTCTCAACAATAAATGGCTGATCGTAAAACGTTCCGGGTTCCGGTCAAAGGGTCGTCATGGCGATGACCGGCCAACAAACAGAATAACGATACACCCCTCGTCTAAGCCCGTGGCGTTAATGAACTGACATAGATTCCATGATTTGAATACTTTGCACGTTTTTTATGGGGTAAAGTCAATCTTCTGAAAGATCTGAAGGAAGAGAAAAAACCGGATAATAATAATATCGCCAGACGAATACACCAACTATACAGTCCTACACTAAGCAACGCTTGTATGGGTACAAATTTGGATTATGGGTGCAAATGACCGGGGGCGAACCCAGTATACGTTTATAGATATTACTCACCTTGACTCGGATACAAACATTCATCATCACACAAAGTTTATCCCTACTAGGATTCGAACCCGAGACCCTTGGCGCAAAAAGCAGAGTCGCATACCTACTGAGTTAATCAGTAGTGCTATTCTGTAACGCCAATCTCACGCGTGAGTTCGAATGTGAAACGCGTGCTATGTGAGACTGGCGTTAGAACTGGATTTCTTAATCAGAATGTCAAATATGAAAAACAAATGAAGTTCGGTAGATATTAATTATCTATATACATTACCTACGTCACTTCATACCGGCAAAGTGTTTAGTGCTGCACAAGCGTAACGCGGAAAAGTTTATTTCATGTTTCATCACTTTATGCTTCCGATTAAAAAGTTAATGATTGATGATAACACGAACGTGTCTACGCATTTTAAAAACACTCGAAAATTTTAAATCACCGCCGTAAATATTTTGAATTGCGTAAACTATAAATGATTTTTATCGATTGATTCATGGCTCCGGCGATTTACGCGCAGATAGATCCAAACAGAAATAAACTCGAACTATGTATAAATTCGGTTGAAACTCGTTAATGTCATAGAACAAAGGCAATGAAACATCTTTTAGTTGGCTTTTCTGAAATGAATTCAAGGTGAATTATCTATAATTAGGTGGAATTTACAGAATTGATGCATGCAATTTTGGTGATCCCGAATCTGGGTCATTATAAAAAAAAGTAATACCGACCGATTGATTGAGAGTTGGTAGTGACCCTGCCTGTTGCGCTGAGTGTCCCAGGTTCGAATTCGGGTAAGAAGAACTTTGTGTAATGAGCATGAATGTTTGTACCCGAGTCATGGTTGTTTCATATCTATAAGTATTATATACTGGGTTGGCCCCCAGTCAATTACACGGTACTCATAATACAAGCGTTGCTTAGTGTGGGACCGTATAGTTGGTGTGATCGTCTGGAGATATGATTATTATAATACTTTCCTACATCCTCATGTTGTTATTATAATGAAGGTTCCGTCTATTCCCTTTTATCTTCAACGAGCGTTTAGCGATACACCCTGAGGGCGCAGTTTACGCCTTTTGTGTACAAGGCAAAAACGATTTTATCTCTACCATGCCTTGTTATTTTTTTTTGATCATCAACATTATGTAAATGCAATTTATGGCAAGTACCTATATTAAATGGGACATTTTCTGTGGCCATAAACCACTTATTAAATTATTTTTAATCGAATATTGCTATGTTTAAAACAATCACAAAAAATTATAATTCCTATTACAATTTTGTATCTATACTTAATATTATAAATGTGAAAGTTTGGATGGATGGATGGATGTTTGTTACTCTTTCACGCCAGAACGGCTGAACGGATCTGGATGAATTTTGGCACAGAGATAGATTATGATCTGGAATAGCATATAGACTTTTTATCCCGGTAAAATGTATGGTTCCCGTGGGATAGATTTGTTAAAATTTTATAGAATACTAATAAATTCATTTTCTCATACATTTGATTCTGAGGCGGTACGAAGTTCGCCGGGACAGCTAGTATATAATAATGGAAGGTATTGTATTGCCGGTATACATTTGATTCCATAATCATAATTAAATTATATTGTTACTAGCTGCGCCCGGCGGTGTTACCCGCGATAAAAAGCATGAAAAATTAAAACATCTATCCCACGGGAACCATACATTTTACCGGGATAAAAATTAGCCTATGTGCTATTCCAGACTATAATCTATCTCTGTGCCAAATTTCATCCAGATCCGTTCAGCCGTTCGGGCGTGAAAGAGTAACAAACATCCATCCATCTATCCATCCATCCATCTATCCATCCATCCAAACTTTCACATTTATAATATTAGTATAGATGTGGTTCTATAATTGTCGAACGAACGAACATTCGAAAAAGTTTGAAGAACTTAAACGTATCTAAATTTCGAAGATCGAACGCACTAATTTGAAACTAATTCCACATAACAATAGAATTTAATTATGATTAATAAATAAGTGTCAATTATATTATGAACATATCACACATTTTATGAAGAAAATATCGATCACCATTACACTAACCTAACAATATTGTATAGGTACGTGATCGGTATGACCGGCATTAACCTCTTAAAATATCAAAACCTTTATTTCTTCGGCCCTCATCCCCCCATTTCCTAAATCACTATCCATATTTCAAAGACACCAAACAGGAATTACACTCCTAATCAAATCTCAGCTAACAAGAGCTTATTCGTTTTTTAATCCTGCAGTTGAGTCGATTAGGGGTCGGGCGGGTGCGCCGGGAATAATCGCGAAGCTTCGTGGATCGCTGTAATCCTGTAATCAGGACCCGAGGAGCCAGCGAAATGAGAGATTAATTGGGATGTTGTAATTGATGCAGGCGGGACAGGTTATGGGTTGTAAAGCAACACTTAGACTTTCTATGTCTACCTGTTTTTTAAAACGTCTCCGTATGCCCTTATAAAATACTTTTTATAGCTGATGTGCCTTATGGTCTATTTTATGGAATAATTATATCATATCATCCCGTATCAATTAAAAAGTATTAAAGTAATTAAAACAAATCTATCCCACGGGAACCATACATTTTGGATAAAAAGTAGCATATGTGTTATTCCAGACTATAATCTATCTCTGTGCCAAATTGCATCCGGATCCGTTCAGCCGTTCTGGCGTGATTGAGTCACAAACATCCATCCATCCATCCAAACGTTCACATTTATAATATTAGTGGGATGGCATAAGCATTCGTTGCATATGAACATCTAATATACCTACACCACGAGTAATGCACTGCACTCACCCTACTTTTAACGCTTACGTAGCAAAAAGCGCCTCTCAGGCTCAAATTGCCGAGCACCTCATAAACGAAGAGGGTTCGACAACCGAGCCGAGCCGAGGTTTACGAGCCCCAAGTCACTTTATTATCATGAAAATGATTAGGAGCAGATGAGAACGTACCACACGTCTTGACTAGAGGGCTCTGTTGAGTTGTTCGTGTTAAAGGAACGAGTCTTGAGCTGCTAAATTGTAATAGTTTGGTTGATTTTTTGGCAAAAGCATCCCAGTGTATCTTCTCTATATTTAAGATCAATAAGTATTGACTATATAATAATAATACCAGCCCTTTTTAATATCCCAGGCCATAGTCCACCACGCTGGCCCAGTGCGGGTTGGCGGACTTCACACATCTTTCGAGGACTGCTCTCGGACATGCAGGTTTCCTCACGATGTTTTCCTTCACCGTTTAGCAAGTGATAAGCGTGGTTGAAAATGAGATTCGCACACGAAAATCCATAAATCCCGGAGGTGTAAGCCGGGGTTTGAACCTGCGATCCTCGTTACCAAGGCAAGCGTTCTACCAACTTGGCTATCACTGCTATCTTCCATTGACTATACACTTACTTAATAAGGTACTAAAAAGACAAATATCAGTGTATATACTTACTTACTAAAATTATATTATGGATACGATCAAGTTACAGGCATTTGGATTATGTGTAGATCTACGCCGCTCCGTCACAAATGTATTTCGCTTGCAATATATCTCGGATTCCAAGCTATCGGAAATACCTAGGAATCTTGTACGATACATTGAAGCACTGAGAGCCGTATTATTGATTGCTCCATAGCAAACAGGCAATATGGAACGGAAAATATAAATAAATAAATATCGCCAGACGAACACACCAACTATACGGTCCCACAGTAAGTGCGCTTGTATTATGGGTACCGTACAATGGACTGGGGGCGAACCCAGTATATAATACTTATATAAATATATAACATCCATGACTCGGGTACAAACATTCGCGGTCATCACACAAACTTTGTCCCTACCAGGATTCGAACCCGGGACCCGCAGCGCAGAAGGCAGGGTCACTACCCACTGAGCTAATCAGGTCGTCGTTATATATACCCTCTATAAAATCATGACTTCTTAAAGATTTGCCAATAGCAATAAATCTTGGTCAGTATCATGTAATTGAGAAAAACATGTAACTGTGCCTACGCATGACGTTGATTCGTCTCGTTTCCTTATTTTCCCACGGGAAATCATTTACTGAAATTCATAAGTTATACCGACCGACGCTCTAATTTTGGCTCATTTACCGACTTTAAAAAGGAGGAGGTTCTCAATTCGGTTCTATTTTTTTTTAATATTATACAGCCACACAGGGTCTGTAGACATCATGAAATTAAAGATTGTCTATGATTAAGAAAACTGACAATGATAAATCAACGTCTATAAAAAGGTAGATATTCATTAACGAATCCAATTTATTTCATCGCATTTCATTTCGTAAAAAAAGAAGAAGAAGAAGAATCCAAAATTGTCAAATCAAATTCAGAAAATCAATCCAATCTCTTATAAGTTGATGATGATTGAAAATCTCTTATTATATTCTATCTCAAAAATTAATCAATGCTCTAAAACAAATTTGTATCATTGACAGCGTGGATCTAGACGCTATGGCGAATAAATATCGTAACCAAGCAACAGTAGGGCAAGCAGAAACTTAGAATGTGATCGTAACGCCATCGAGAAAACAAGCTGTCACTGTCATACTCATTTATGTAATCTGTGGGATGAGAGGGATGGAAGACGTTACGCTACCGAAACGCTACGTAAAAAGCGCCATGAACTCTATCAAATATTACACTGTCCTATACCGAACACACGATAGGTACACAAAAAAGCCCTAACCTAGATCGATGTCGTTGGCGGCGCTGGCCGGGGAGGCAACAGGTTCTCCCCATAGCAACCAGACGCTTCTGCGGTTTCCGAGAAATTATCTCCTCCCGCTTTATATATACTCGCAACGCCGTCTTTGCAGGATTTCTTGTTTTTAATGACTTCCCAAGCGACTGCTGGTGTTTTTCTTTTAACGCTTTATGTTTGAAAATATGTAAAGGTACATTAAAATGTACTTTGTTTAGGTAGTTGTCTGCACTGATTATTATTTATTCTTGTTTGTTATGATGTACACATTTTCAGCCTAATTCCTATAATATAAAACACCTGTTTCAAAACTCGTCTGCGGTTTCAAGAGACTCCAACTATCAGCACTACGAAACTTTTAACTTGTGCTTGTGTCATAACCGACGCAACTGAAATTTTCACATTCAAACTTTTTAGTTCGTGTATAGAATTTTCAATAACTGCACACACTTGTGTGCGAAGTTTCATTGCGGAATCATAACTAAGTGATGTCGGCGTACAAAGTTTTCTATGGACTTATATACAATGCTGCAAATAAACTACAGAACGTGACAATTTTGTTTGCAAGAAATGCAGTGGACAATGTTTATGTTGTGTATTTTCAACGTCATCATCCCTTTGCGGTGCAGTTTACCGTCCAAAAACGAGCATAGCGAAAGAAATTTATGTTAATCTAAATTTCCTTATCTGCCCTTTAATTAAGAATTATAAAGGCCATGAGACACGACTGAAGTAAAATAAAATCATCGTTCACAACTTCGTGCATACTAATTTGAGTTCGTAATCAAGCTAGGAACTACACAATTAAGGCCGAATACACTTTGGATACGTCTTCGTGCGACATTGACTCGTCCGAATACGTACGATGACGCACGACACCTCCCGACCTTCAAGGTACTGAAAGTTCGCACACATGCTTCATTCCAAGCAATACGAGTACAATTATAAATTGTAATGCCATTGTAAATGGACAAACACTTTCTATAAATGCTGAAGGTAATATATTAAAAACGAAATATATTATTGAAAAGAACGTAAAAAAAACTACATGTACAATTTTATTTTTCATCAGCAAATATCATTTTTTCCACAACCGATTGGATGGCCTCATGCAGCAATATTCATATGTCATGATGTCATCTCCGCATATATCCGGACGTACGTAGCACCGTACATCCGACTACGGTCCGACGCTTCCAATATTTAATAATGCGTGCATTTTCAGTACCTACACATAGAGATGTACAAAGGTATACTATATTACTATTAGCTACTATACTCTACCTACAAATAATATATGAACTTCATCTGAAACGTTTCGTATTAACCAAAAAAAAAACTCTGTAATAGAGTTTCTATAATAAACCTGCTCTATAAAAACAACAATCTACCCGCCACACGTTGCACTACCAAGTACAGAAAACTATTTTCCTTTCAAATTATGCCGAGAACAGCAGTTTTGTGGCGTCTAAAGCTCGTACGCAATTGAAGAACTAGGCTAAGGGTGGATTTTCAGTGCCGAGGAAGCGGGATCCAACGCGAGTCGGTATAAAGTGTTTTGTGGCATCCAAACCTGAGTTTACCGGATTTTCACGACCAGTTTATATGGTGAGTCGACTTTGTGTGGTTGTCCCTTAAAAGGTAAATAGATAAGTAACATAATTAATTAGTGATAAGGTCGCCCATTATTACACTCAATGTTAATTATGTTTTCACCCGGATGTCCCAGAAGGACGGTAAGGTGTTTAAAATTGTGTTTTAATTATTTAAGTGGTAAAACAATAAAGGCTAATTCATCATTCAGTGACGATCTGATTAACTCAGTGGATAGTGTCCCTGCTTTTTCGAGGATCCCGGGTTCGAATCGTAGGGACGAGCTTTGTGTTATGAGCACGAATGTTAGTATCCGAGTTATGGATGTTTAATATGTATAATATACTGTGTTCACCCATAGTCCATTATACGGTACCCATAATACAAGCGTTGCTTAGTGTGGGACTGTATAGTTGGTGTGTTAGTTTGGCGATATTATTATTTTTGTCTCTCTCCACACGGGCTATACCCGGATCGTTGGAAGGCTTGCGCGGGGACATGGGTCCAACACGTAGAGGCCCTTTTTGAGAATTTTAATGTTATGTTAGCCACCTGCTGGGGTCAACTGCTGAACATGATAGCATAACCACCAAATTTACCTCATGCGACGGAGTACCTATTGCGTTAGTATTTACCACAGATATATTAGAGGAGATATGTTATGAAAGCGGTGGGCTTGCGCTCACCTTATGCCAAAATTACGCTTACATAGAGTTTTCGCCGTCAGTCGACTGCAACTGCACGTCGGTATCGGAGCTCTAACTTTTTTTTTAAATGCCGTGTTATTCCGTGGTTGTGTGCTAAAATACTAGCAGCAAAGTGAACTACGCGAAAGATGGAATCTCATTTCACCAGCCAGTATTAAGTATTTTATTTATTCGTCTTTAAAATCATTAAAAACAACAAATCAAAAAATATTTAATGCCTTTATTATGTTATTTTAGTTTTCATGTAGCACAACGACTTTTTTATTTTTGTACAAAATACATGGCTCTTTAAGTACCACCTATGTTCGCTACTGAGTGAATGTACGAGGCAATGGATAGATCGTCTAACGATACTTTGAATAAACTGGTGCGTCGCGTGGTACGGCCGCTGTATACGGCGACGACGCAGCACGCACCGAAGAGACTTCGTATTGGTTGGTTTTAGCGAGTGGTGGGAAACAAAACGGAGACAGCGAGTTCCCATACATTTTGAATCGCACGGCATATCTCTCGTGATCTGTGGTATTTACCTTGTCAAAAGATCTAAAGTTATATTATTAAAACATTGATGTGGCTGTACTTTCCTATAAGACGTATAAAGCGAATGGCAGATTAAAGCTAGCTACGTATTTTCCACAAGTAAAAGTACAATAGAACGGCTACATTATAGAAGTTCAATAACAAAACATGAAGATGATAACAAAAGGAATGAAGGTACGTACGGCCCTCTCCGAATCCTGTATAGGATGTATTTCTCGGAGGGTAATAAAAGGTAGCCAGATGAACGGCAAACGAAGTGATATGTTACCGACTTATTTTTATACACCCTGTTTTAATGTATACTTAGCTTTAGATAGGTATACTAAGGTAACTATGTCAAGTCGTCACTTGGATAGGTCAATTTAAAAAAAACAATCGCGAGGAATCACAATTGCCAGTTGTTGCGCTAAAACAGACCAGGTACAAGCTTTAGTATACCTTGAAGGGGTATACTAACCTGAGTATATACTATACCAAACTATATAGTTACCTAACTATGTAAAGTCATCATTTGCATAGGTCAATTTAAAAACAAAATGTTCGTGAGAGGCCTTTTTTGAAACACCCTGCATAATATGCATAAGTATTTACATCGCACACGTTTTAAAACATATATTTAATTAATAACATAGAGATGTACCTACCACAGGTGCGAATTAGATCTAACGAGTTTTTGTTTTTCATTTCAACGGACGTAGCTCTAAGAAAGTTTCTCGGTATTATCTTCGGCTTAGTCCCCGAAATTTTAAAAGACAATATAAAATCTTCAAAATTTATTAATATTGTTTTCTACACCCAAATATATAATACTAGGTTAATAGATACCAACTTTGCTTTTCTCGATAAAGTTTGTGTCTTATAGACACTCTTGAGGCTCCACTTTGTTTATTATATTTTCTACTTTAAACTGTTTATTATATTTTGTGACTAGAATGTTACCGATTCAGGAATCGTTTTTTTTTTATTTTATATGGATTGAATACTTACTATTTTTGTTTTTGCCTCCATTTTTATCCGACTGCGGAGGGTAATGTTATTATCCGCCTATATTTATTCCTTTATGGGACTGGGGCACTCGGCATTTAACAGTCGGGACCCATTAAAAATCCAGACCGGCTCGAATGTTCCTAATAATGGGTTCCAACTGTTAAACTACTGACTAGAGGACTTGTTTTCTGTTAAGTTTTTATTTAAGGTTAGCTCTTTACGCAGTCGGATTTTCCAACCACAGGTGCACAGTCCAAGTAAGCTATATTAATTTTGTATTAAAAACCCGAACTAGTTTATTTAGTGTTTTATTTATTGATTTCTTATATTTACGCGAATACTACACATTGAAATAAAACTAATTTAGTTTAGTGTTTGGTTTAGTTATTTAGTGTTTTATTGTTTTTTTATGGATTATGATTCATTTATCAGGTACCTAGTTTGTACGAGAGGAGAGAGTTGGAAACATACGCGCTACGTAGAGCTTTTGACAGTTATTCGATCGTGCTCAAGTTCCTTTCATTATTCCTGTCTAGATGAAACGTGAAATTCATTACATATCTTAAAATGTAGGGTATTATGAAAGAAAGTTATCTTAAACCAGTATTTGCTAGTTGTTTATGACAAGAAGTGATCTGAAATCATGCAGATATTTAACATTGATTGTGTCTTTGGGATGTGATTAGTAATTAAAATCTCACGAAAATACTAGAATTTGGGTAATGGTAACGATACCATTCTTGTATCGTTTCTATCTAAAAAATCAATAAAAGAAGAAAAAATTAAAGTATATCGTTATGCCTGTAATCCCCAAAGAGGTAGGCACAGACCCTCCAGTGCACCTTTGCTTAAACACCTCTATCCTTACAAATTAATTATCACAAAATCTATAGAATCCTATTAATAAAAATACCTTTCGTCACTATCTTCAATGATTAAAGAAAAGATTATAAGGAATATTAATCGAATAATCAATCATTGTAGATACCGAAGCCCTAGAGTCTCAGTAGATACCTACTCACACAGAGACTATAGTATCACTCGGGCACATCATAATCCGGCTAGGGACAAATTAAATAATGGCTTCGTGACCCCTGTCACAAAGGATAGCTTACAACTAAGATAATATGGTTCTTTCATTTTCACCACACGAAATATATATCATCTTCATTATAATTAATAGTATGTGTTAGTGAATGTGGAATATAAGTAACTACTTACCTTTGAGAAATTAGTAAAACCTCGCTAGATCAATATATTTCGAGTTGTGGTCTGGAGTCATCACTAGTGAAGTCATCATTTTTTTTTAAATTATACTACATAATTATACAGTAATCTTCTAAACGTAATCACTAAGGGACGCTTAAGGACATATAACGACGAAATAACTAAAGTAGTCCAATGAGATTCGTTTGGTAAAACAACGTTCACGATCAAACCAACTTTTGAACTCGGTAAAGATCGGCAGTATTCGCCTATTGCTAATATATCACGATAACGCTAACGGTTTATCTCTGTAGGTAGTGACTCTGATTTTTGTGCGGAGGGTCCCGGGTTCGAATCCTAGTAAGGGCAAACTTTTTGTGATTAAGGCAAATGTTTGTACCCAAGTATGGCCATCTTTTATGTTTTTACGTTCCCGAAATCCGTAATATTAGTTTTATTTCAATGCGTAGTATTCGCGTAAATATAATAAATCAATATCTGTATACATATAAATAACGTTGTCTGTAGTGCCCAAGAGTAAGTGTGAATACAAAAAAAAATACAACCCAATTGAGGGAACCTCTTCCTTTTTGAAGTCGGTTAAAAACTAGCGAACGGTGTAAATGAGGTGGCGAAATAATTGGGTATAAATTGACGTGGGCCCTGGTTACACAGGCATAATGGCAGTCGTTGTGACCCTTAAGTGCCCCAACGTGCCCCTCGATAGTTCTGCAAATTTTGCGACTACTTTAACTATTTCGAAGGAAAATTGAAAGAATCCCGTTCCTTTTGAATAGTCACGTTTACGCGTAGTTGCTGAAAATGTACTGTGTAATGTATGTGTGTGTATGTACTCACACATACATCGCTTATTTTTTTTGTTAATTAAAGAACGCCTCCCATTCCACCCTGTTTTGGCTGATTACTGATATTTAACCCGGCCTTGCCTTGCCTTGCCATTCAGCAATGGTCTCAGCACAACGATGATTGGTGTAATATTTATTTGAAGGAACGCTCAATATTATATCAAAAACAGAATCCTCTAGTTTTCCAAATTGTCGGTCGCTGTTCCAACAAGACGTGGAGCGAGGCGAATATAAACCTAACTTATTTAATCTCCGTCTGGACCGAGTTAAATTAAATAAACAGCAATCAAGGAGTTAATATCTTACTGGTGCGCTGTGATTATATAACTATTTATTTTAATAGTTTAATATGTCGGAGTATGCAGAACTGTTGGTATTTATAGTACATTAAAATGTAATGTTTGTATGAAAGAATAACCTATATCCACAATTTAGTGAAAGTTTTACCTGTATCTCTACGGCAAAGGTGCACCCTCTTATTAACCTCTAATTAATGCCGATACATATTCATAAATTCCAAAAAAAAAATTAAATCAATAAGTGATAGTCAATAATATTATGACATGAATGTTACAACTGAATGGTCATATACCCACATCACAGCCTTGCAAGGTTGGTTCGGGCACATGACGTGCTCGGGTTGACAACGAGCTAAATGACAGCATTTGCCTGAGGAGAGGCAAGCGCTTGCGCTGCCTCGCTTGAGCGCTGTTAAGCTCACGAGACTACATGGTCGATTTGGATATGATCAATACAGAAAAAATATATATGTATATATATGTATATATATATGATAATATATATTAAAAATAAATTAACTGATGATAATATTTTAACGTACATACTTAATATACTACATAAATAAACGTTTACAAGATCTTGTCTCATTTACTTAGAAACATGAAACATGAAACAACATTTTCGAACGAATTACAGATCTTAAGGGACTCGTTTGAACTAACTATAAATGCGAATGTTTAACGTCACTAGATCTCCCTACGTCACATATTACTGGTCACAGAGTAACTCTTAACTCGTTCACCAACTCCATGCACCGGAGTTGCGCCCCCTTACAGAGCTTAAGCTCCATATTAGTACCCGTTCTAACATCCCTGAGGGGCGGAGGGTGGGTGGAAGGAGGGCGAGGGGCAGGCAACAGGTGCCCGGAGCGTTGCCAAGCATCCCCGCTACTATATCATTCTTCGACAATATTGAGCTTCGCAATTTCGCTGTACATAGACCCGCGCAGTCGAGTGCGCACGGTCGAGAGTCGATAGCAGCGAGCAATAGATATAGGTATCGCGTTCCTACCATTATTTTATTCTGCAATTTTGCTAACTGCCATTCGTTATAGTAATGAAAGGGCAATTTAGAGTTCTGTGAATTAACAAATAACGCATTTATTGCAGCAGTCGAGAACTTATTCAAGGATAGTATTATCCTGGATTCTTCTGCTGTAGCGAGGACGGGTGAATGTTATTGCCAGTTCAAATTGTTTTGTGCACAAATTATTTGGAATATATTTTTAAATTACGAACTCTATTTAATTATAGAGTCATATTATTATGTTACACAGTAACAACTGAAATGTTCAATATACAATTAAGTGCATTTTTTTTTCAGATAAGGTAGATTAATCAAGACAAGTCAATATAACTCACACGTTAAAAATTAGCTCAGTTTTTTTATGTCGACCAAGTGTAAGCTTACAAAGACATAATCATTAAGTCCCAGGTTTATATTACAAATAGCGGTGAGTGTCATTAAAATCGGTCGGTCCCCTGTGGCTTTCAGATGGCCACATGAAGTTACTTTGGAACGTTTTCGAGGGAATAAAGCTTTGAAAAGGGTCACACTCCAACTTCAACGAGAAAATAATTGGAGCAAAATTGAACGGGCTGAGAGCGCTTGATAGGGGTAGTGTACACAAAACAAATGCAACACGTCGGTATAGACATGTCGAGTTAGTTAAAGTTTAGGTGTTTGTGTAGAGACTTCATTACTTTTAGTAATTTTTTTAGATATAGTAAGTTAATATCTTCTTTGAGCTGACTCATGCTTGTGTCACAAATCGCTATTTTTACACATTTTTCCCCACCAAATTAGAAACTATAATTGATCTAGATAAGTTAATTCAACCTTAAAAAGACCAAGGAATTCCATCATGTAATGCAGCTAATAACAGACACTGAGAGAACACAACACCGTGCAAATACTTCAATCTCAAAATCAATATCTAATTTATCCAACGTCTAAGTTGAAGCATATGACCCAGACAGGGCAGGGCGGTGAGTGGCTCTAGGTCTTCGGTTTAAATAATGATAGCTATATAAATAAAAATTAAATGGCGTTCGTTGGCAAGCGCCTAACATGACCGATTTGGCATTTTTTATGTTCGTAACAGTCCGAATACGGATTTTAGAGTAAGCCAAATAGAAATAGTCATCACAAACAAATGTTGAAATAAAACTAATTTTTGGGATTTATCGCGTTTATTTTGTTTCCGGAATGTAAAAACCTAAAAATTAACGCGATAAAATTAGTTTTAATTCAAAGTGTAGTTTTTGCGTAAATATAAGAAATCAATATTTTGATTAAATAAATATACAAACAAATATATTGAAATGTGTATAGTACAACGTCCGTGTGGTCAGCCAGCATTAAATAAAACTCGTCTAGCGGTATTTTACATTTTTAATTTACATGATATTTTGCCTTAAATGCCTAATTACTATTCACAGAGTAGGTATACTGGAATTTGGACGATTCTATCAAGTCTATTGAAATTATTTTGTAGCAAAACTACACATACCTATATATACTCCATTTTCTGGCACCGATTTACTTCAATAATGTTAAACAATTCAAGGGTTTGTTCTAATTAGAAGAAACGTTTCCAACGTTAAAAAGATATTCCAAGAACTGACTGAATGAGTTTGATATTATAAGGCAAAGAAAACAAAAGTAGGCTTTTAAATGAAGCATTTAATAATGTATGGCGGAGTTTCAAATGGATGCGAGTGAATCACATGAGCATTTGCACCCTACAGTTACGCAATAGGAAGTGGCTGAGAGTAACAATACAGACGTAAGCTTTTTCACAATGAAATATTAACAAAGCGTGGCTAAGTGCACTTAGGTGACAGCAAGAACAACGTGTGTTAAAGAATGGGTCGCCAAAGTAATTGCGAGTTGTATGAACACTGTGCTTGAAATTAAGTCTTATTCGAATAATAATAAGAACAATTATAATATAATAATTTATTTATAACTAAATTATTGTAATTAATAATTAATATTATGTCTGCAACCCTTTCAATAGTCCTATCCCATGTCCATGCAAACCTCAATCCATAGTCCCAATTATCTTTCCATATTCCTGCAATTCCTGCTCCGCCTGATGAGGTCAATTCGTTGTTTATGCTATCATTTTCAGCAGTTAACTCCAGCAGGTGGCCAACATGACATTAAAATTCTCAAAAAGTGCCTCTACGGGTTAGACCCATGTCCCCGCGCAAGCCTTCCAAAGGTCTGGGTATAGCCCGTGTGGTGAGACATAACAATAATATCGCCAGAGGAATACACTAATAATGCGGTCCCACACTAGGAAACGTTTTTATGTATGTGTATGGGTACCGTACAATGGACTGGGGGTGAACCCAGTATTTAATACTTATATAGATATTAAACATCCATGACTCGGGTACAAACATTCGTCATCACAGAGAGATTATTTTTTAATCAGACATTAATTAATTAATTTAATTTAAAAAGCCACTAAAAATACATACACCTTTAGAGTCAATATTACTGCTGTGTATACGTTGTACTGATATTTGCGTACAAAATTCTAGATGTTTATTCTCTAATTAATTAGGTACACATCCTTTTACTACAGATGTTTATTCACATACATTTTAGTTACAGTCCTTTTTTTTTGTCGACGGGGGGAAATCTTCGATAGATACCCGGCCTCTGTGTGGGAGAGGGCCGGGTTATGCGGGATTCTTACCCACTAAAACCCCCCCGGTGGCCGCCTTCGACACATGTTGGAGGGGCTCCGGGATCTCCAAACGGAACGCACCGGTGCCCCTCTTGTGCCTCGCCCCCTTATGGGGGCCCGTCTCGGGGGAGCAGATGTTTGCTCCCCCTGCGCCCTCGCTGCGCACGGCGGCGGGGAGCCGCGCCCGCCGCCGTCCTCCTCAGGAGTCGTCATCGTCACCGGACGTCCGGGGCCCACACCCCAGTCGTCCTCGACCCCGAGGGTAGCCCGTTGTTTAAGGCCCTGGGCATCAGGGCCGTCAGTTACAGTCCTAGGTGAAATTATTCTGAGCTTATTTCAAATTTTGATTTTAAGTACCTACATTTATATCAAACTTTGGCAAATATAGCGGCTCACTCAGTACATTTATGTATGTACATACTATAATAACATAGTATATACCTTTCGTACAACAAAGAGAGTCAGAGTGCATCGCTTCAGCGGGTCGTCCGTAAAGTGAATTAGACGCAATGTATGTAGGTACTCAGAGAGGGTAGAGACATAATACACGGAATGAATACAGAAACGAGGTGGAAGTGGAGCACTTCAAACAAACTTACTTATATGTAATCAAATGTGATATTATGCTTGTGAGTGTGACGTCAATGACAAGCTGGCACGACTTTAATGATAGGCAACAGAAAAACATGCTTCAGCCCCGGGGTCATTAAACTTGTCACAGGCCACTCATAGAAGAAATATAATATATTATATTTGTAGGCGTAAACTTTATGTTGCCAGCAATACAACAGCTTATTAGTTATATACAAGACACCTTTGCTGGCCAGGTAGGAGAATGAATCTGCTAAAAATCTCAGGGGGGGTTGATAATAAAAGGCAAATAAATGAGGTTGTCTAACGTTGTTAGATAACTAGAAACACCTAATCAAGTGGGACTGTCTACAGCTAGAGTTGCGTCGTGGTGATGGACCCGCAAAGTGAATTAGACGCAAGTGCGGAGGCACTGTAATATTGAAACAGGGCTGCTACGCTCATAAGTAACTCAGATGAAATAAGTTAATTGAAATTTATAATTATAATTGATAGAACTAGGCGATACTTGGCGGAATCCATTGTAGGCAAATGGAGAAGAGGGGCCCACCACTGACCGTCAGCTTATCAATTTTCCCAATTATAAATCAATCAAGTTGATCGATAATTAATGCAGCTTACATAACTGAACTCCTCTAAGTTGTCAATCCGTATGCAATTATCCACGGAAAGAAGCGATTAACACACATGTCAAAAAGTTATTGTAGATTGTCTTCGTCTGGTGAGTCCCTCTTTCCCAATTTGTTTTCTTTGTGTATATACGGTGCAAAAATAATAGTGTAAAATATTTTAAGAGGTCAATCAGTAGGCTATAAAGGTCACATTCCCGTAGGAAAATATAAAATTAACTATTATTAACATACTAAGTGCGCGGTGAAATGGTACTGGGTTACTTTGTTTGATAAAAAAATCAAACATTGTTTAGACATTAATTTTATACATAAACGTGATCGTTATGACCTACTTGTTAAACTCTGAAAATATTTTACACATTTTTTGTTATTATATTTTCTTTTTTTTTATTAATTCTAGTTAATCAGTTACTGACATACATAGAAACGGCCTACATTTATATTAAAAAAAATGCAACCATGACAATTATTTTTGTTGAAATACACAAATATACGCATTGGTTTCTAGTTAGCGAAATGGGAATTATATAATTCTGCATGTATACTCTAAAGCAATCTTTGTTCTAGTGAGAGCTTATTAACGATAGATAATGTTCCTATTTGCACATGGTGGGAACCCTAAAGACTAATCCCGCTGCATAATGCGGGTAAGTGTGGCGCGGCTTTGTGCGGAGTGCATTATGATCCATCGCGTTCCACTATGCATTAGGCTACGATCTTTTGGCTGAGAAACATATGCAGAATAGTTATTCCTAATATGTATAGAAATTGTGTTGAAAATTCATAGTTCGTCAGCCAGTATCTTTTACTCTTAAGTCTATGACAATTCCTGGCTGCCTACTACTCATTGAAATAAAACAATATTTTAAGGATTTTATCGCGTTTATTTTTTGTTTTTACGTTCCCAACGTTTCAGCAGGCGAAACGTCGGGGACGTAAAAACAAAAAATAAACGTGATAAAATACTTAAAAATAGTTTTATTTCAAAGGTTAGTATTTGCGTAAATATAAGAAATCAATATGCCTACTACTCAATAAATTAGTGTAGGGCTAACTTTCTCAAGCCAAGGCAAGCACACAATAATCGCAAAAATAACTTTTTCTAATTGAAAATCTCGTAATTGTAATTATTCGACAATTGACGACCGTATTAGCGAACTTGGTAGTGACCCTGTGCCGAGGGTCCCGGGTTTGAATCCTGACATTCCATTATTTCCCTAATAATGAAGTAAGCTTCTATCGACAACGCAAGAGTCGTTCGCAGATAAGTAGCTATGTCAGCCTTAGTTGCGTAGCATTTACAGGTTAAACCGATCTCAGAGACGCCGCACTAATTAACCATTCATGTTTCCAATTAAAATAGCAATTACGGCTATGCAGTGGAATTACGTGGTGGGAGCGGATTGAAACGCCATCCCAACCACTAACAGTAAACGTAAACATAATTTTTTATACGTGGCATAATATATTATGTGTTATTGTCTGCCTTAAGAAATGGCCCTTATAGTCTAAAAAATAGGGATCCCACTTCTGTAGGCGAAAAGGGTAAATTAGCGTGTCCGCGGTTCCAACAGTTTAAACATACAGTTTGCACTGCTGATTGATCGATCGATTTGGTAAAATGTTTTATGATTTATATTAATAAAAAAAAAGAAAATATTGAATACTTTACAAATTGGATCAGAACCGTTTATAAATCGAACGATAAGGCCACCTAATGTGATTCTCAGAACACATTACACGTACTGGATATTTGAAATGTAACTACAGATGCGAACTTTTGGCACTTTGCCCCATCCATGAATATTATACTTTGCTGATATTTAAATCAATTATATATTTACCTATACAGGTTTATTTTCTTATGCATTGGTGATATCGTCACTATACGATAAAAAAAAATACAACCGAATTAAGGACCTCCTCCTTTTTGAAGTCGGTTAAAAATACATATCAATCCATCCATTTATCACCCGGAAGACGTCTAATGCTGAACATATACTTCCTCAAATAACTCAATAGTAATCAATACCATAACATTTTATTTTTCACCGACATCAAAAAAGGAGGATGTTCTCAATTCGATTGTATGTTTTTTATGTCTGTTACCTCAGAACTCCGTCATTTATATACCAATTTGGAAAATTATTCCTTTCTTGGAAAGGATATATTTCCAGATTCCAACTTTGGGCCAACCGCCAGCTTCACATTCGTTAAATATTTGATTTAGTTAGACAAGATGGATTTCGAGATTATTTTTTTTGCTTTTTAGATTTTTGAAGAGGGTTTTTTAAAAGTTTTTTTTTAAATAATAGCTAATGTAATTGCTGATAAAAAATATGCGTTGGTAGCTTCAATATTTATTCGGAAACAGTTTAGCATCGGTATAGATTTCACTTAAAATAAGACCTGGTATCAAAGACATAATTTAACTTCAAAGCGGGATCAATTAACCTATAATTAAGACACCCACCCCATCCTCCTATTATTGTTTTATCCTCACTCCGCACATTTCCTACTAAAATGTTGTCAATAACCATGTTGGGCGACCTGATTAGCTCAGTTGGTAGTGACCCTGCCTTCTGCGCCGAGGGTCTCGGGTTCGAATCCAGGTAGGGAAAAACTTTGTGTGATAAACATGAGTGTTTGCGCCTTAGTCATGGATGTTTAAAATGGGTCCAACACGTAGAGTTATAATTGTTATTATTATAAAAAATGTAAATGGAAAAACACTTCCATTAATTTAGGGATTGCTTGGTTACAAAAAAAAAACATTAATTTGTCAAGTTTCTGTTTTCTTTGTTTTCCTGTTTATGACAGACAACATTTATTTTTTTAATTACGATAAAATTTAAAATGTAAATTTAAATGTATACTCTAATCTATTTTTATTTTTTAAAACGAGCAACTTTTATGGATTTTGTCTTATTCAATGCAATCACAACTGTAATGCAATTGCAAACCAATGAAAAAAGGAAAGCAACACAAAAAACGATCTGCTTAATGGAGTAACATTTCTAAGTACTTGTAGCGGGTGTTGTTATGAAAAAAGATTAGAGTTGAAAATAGCTTGCCACGGTCCACTGGACAGCTGGAGGGACTCATTAAACGCTTTGGCCCTTATACACATCCATATTGTGTCGGCTTTATGATAGGAGCGAGCCAACATTAGTACGAAATATTGATTCCTTATATTTACGCGTATACTACATACACATTGAAATAAAACTAGTTTTAAGGATTTTATCGCGTTTATATTTTGTTTCATACGTTGACCATGGTTGCTGTAAAGCAGCCCAAACATCCTGAACGTAAAAAAAATAATATAAACGCGATACTATTCATAATATTAGTTTTATTTCAATCAGTACGAAATATTTAAAAATTGTCAATTGATGTCATCATCAGAATATATTTCGTGGATATTTGGGACTACCTACAAGCCTCGACTGCTACAGTCATGATGTTGTTATTTTTTATTACTTACATGATTCCTTTGCTCAAGCAAAAAAAATCCGTATTCAAATACGGATTTTTTATTCGCATAAACAATTACGGATTACAATACGTGGCTTCAAATCCAGAAATATCTAAAAAGAATTGACGATGGCTTGGTTCTAACGGGTGGTAACGGGCTCGCTTGAGAAAATGTCGGTAATGATGTTTTCGTTATTTACCCTGGTCGAAATGTTTACTGGGATCCCCTCCAGACCATTGTATGGTACTCATGAGACAAGCGTTGCTTAGTTTGGGACCATACTTTAAGTAAACGTGAAGCAAATTGTATTTTAAATTGCAATGAAGAATGTTCTTAACCCATGTTTGATGAACATTGACACTGCCTATATATGAGATCGATATAATATAATACAAATAACATATACAGATAGTACATACATGTGGTATATTACAAACACAATCAATATATTGTATATTATATGCCCGGGAACAACGGATAGATGCTTCAATGGCGCTATGCTTAGACAAAGGATAGCTGATATGCCTTCAAGTCAATGTATAGGTCCAAGATCAATAGAATTCATTGTAATAGAAATGTGTTGTGCGCTGAATGTATACAACTCTGTAATATCAATACGACCTGATTAGCTCAGTGAGCCTGCTTTCTGTGCTGAGAGTCCCGAGTTCGATTCTTGATAGGGACAAAGTTTGTGTGATGAGCATGAATATCAATACCCAAGATGTTCGGTATCTATAAAAAAACTGGGTTCGCCTCTAGTCTTTTGTACGGTAACTATAACACAAGCGTTGCTTAGTGTGGGACCGTATAGTTGGTGTGTTCGTCTGGCGATATTTTATTGAATTATATTATTATCAGCGTCAAAGTTACTTCTATTTTACAGTGAGTTTATTACTCGAGTTTTAAGCCTGAACTACACGCCGAGCGAAAACATGCAAGATAGACAAAAGATAAGAGTGTAGAGACGCCCTTTTTTATGTTTTTTTTTACTCCATTCTTGATGCCCTTCACTCTAGTCCCGACGTTCCAATATTTCACCTATTTAGGGTTTTAGAGAACTGTATTATAAGCCGTTACATAGAATTTATCTCTCCACATTACTTAACATAAGTGATGCTTTTGGATCGGAATAGCCTCATATTTCCGTCAAATAAGGTTTATTTATGACCTGTCCTAGCAAATTGTGTCCATTTGTACAAAATATACAGGATAATGAAGATGGTATACCAAACCTTGAACCTGCGCTCTGTTAGCGCTTATATAATAATTACCAATGTGAAGTTATAATTTCGATATGTCAATTTTAAAAAAAATCTCAGAAAAAAAAAACAATTGTAATTGTGTCGAGAATAACATTTAATTTTTTTTTTACTTCACATAATAATTACAAATTCGGTTGAGAAACGCTGACGCCGGTTGCAGGTCTAGTGCTTATTTTTTGTCGGCCGACCGTGCTTGCAACCCCAAAGCGAACGAGATCATAATTTTGTCAAAGCCAAAAAGACATACCTAATAAGTTTTCAAGTCGTGGAGCGTGTTCCTCCACCTTCGTATATGGGTATGCACACCTTCATGAGCTTAATATCCCCGGTGCCTGCCCGTCATGGGGTTTGGAAGTACCGAAATCTCAAGGGATTATATGGGATAAAACGTGACTTCATTTAGCTTCGGCTATCAAAATAAGAGTTATGGCATGGCATTATAAGGTAATTGAAAAGATGATAAGGTGAATTTAAAATTGAAATATCATATTTATATTTTGTCAACAACCGTTTAAAACAATTTTTAGTTTTTTTTTTATATTATAGGCAAGTATTTGATCTCGATCTCATCTGATGGTAAGTGATGATGAGATCTACGATGGAGCATACTTGCCTAGGTAGGAAGGCGGCAGTAGATCGAGACGCTACATTCACTAGGCACATGCAGCGCAGCTGATCTGACCCGCCATCCATGAATGGCAACACCGAACATCATGCCGGAACACGGCTAGGCCGCTTGGCGACATGGCTTTGTTCAGTGGGTGGTGACTAACCACGGCCGAAGCCTACCACCAGTAAACCTACCTTATCAAATAACTTCTTCTAAATAGGTATTATAAAAATCTTATAACCAAAGTGTATTTAATACCATCACAATAATCTTAAATCAATATATTGTTACCAGAATTTTAAAAGATACTAGCTTTAGAAATTAAATAAAGTTTGTATCGACCAAAAGCCTTAGTAAGTTTTATAATAATAATAGATCTATCAATAATATATAACTTGCGTTTTCTTCTTTGACTAATAAATACGTAATCCTCACATAAAAAAATATTACTATCCTTCTGGCGCAGTCGGGTAAAGACTGAACTGAATTGGGAATTCAGATCCGTGCGTTATTTTTCCGTCGTTCCAACACTTTGAAAACTCAACCCTTTGATCCCAATGTATCCCAAGTTACTATTTTTTCACACACCCACACATTTCGAACAAGTTTCCCCGTATAATCTGGCTTTTTCAACAAATATGTTAGTAGGGCTGCCTCATATATATTGCGCTGAAAGATGTATTAAAAAAAACTAAAAGATGACTTATATGGTTAAATAAATAAATATTAAGATACAGGGAGCTACATTTGTTTAAAATAATTTCAAAAGAATCATCAAGCGCTATGAGCTTCGTAGGTGACGTAACTTTTACGTACAAATAAGGTTCGTTTGGTTTAATAATAAATGAATGAATTTTTAATGTTTGCATTTTAGTTTAAACTTACAACACATTTAGCACTCTTGAGACAGTTTACAGAAGTTGTCGCGTTTCATGCGCTGTCTCTTTTTTTCATTTTCCTAACGAACTTTTATAAAAGGGTTTTACTCATTTAAGATCTTTACTGATTATATTACTTACTAGCTGCGTCCCGCGGTGTTGCCCGCGATTAAAAAGTATGTCTATCTCATAGGAACCGTGCATTTTTCCGGGATATAAATTATCCTATGTCATTTTCTGACCCCTTAACTACATCAACCTATGCAAAAAATCATGTCGATCCTTTGCTCTATGAAAAAAATTAACAAATTTATCCCATGGGAACCATACATTTTACCAGGATAAAAAGTAGCCTATGTGCTATTCCAGACTATAATCTATCTCTGTGCCGAATTTCATCCAGATCCGTTCAGCCGTTCTGGCGTGAAAGAGTAACAAACATCCATCCATCTATCCATCCATCCAAACTTTCACATTTATAATATTAGTATAGATTAGTATAGATTTGAAAAAAAAAATCTTAAAATATATTTATATATTTATGTTAACTAAATTTGAATATCGGCATCACTACTGTATATGGTAACCCTAAACTTAAGCCGGCAAGAGTCGAATGCGAAATCAGAGTTGCGAGAGTGAAAAGCCCGCGAGACCGCGCGCGCCTCCGTCAAACGACCCAATAATATGATTTATAGCAAAACCTGTGATATACATACATCTGGAACAACCGTCCCAAGTGAGTGGTACACTGGTCAGTGAGGTTGATCGACTGGAGGTTGTAACATGGATTTAATAGTAAATATCCGTACCAAAAGTTCCATTACAATTAACTAACAATTGTGACGCACACTACAACTCAAGATTTTAAGCCGAAATTTTGTACTAGTTCACATCAATACAAAACTATGCCTGTCACTGTCATTTTTATTTATGAAGTATGTGGTATGTGAGAGACGGAATGCGGTGACATTCACAAAAAGCTTACTAAATAGAGTATGCTACTGAGCCAACCGATAGGCTCGGGTTGAGTGAAAATAAGTAAATTTAAAAAATATTTTTACCTCTAAATGCATTTTTTTTTATTTACAAAGGCATCACAATTATAAATCAAAAGAAAATAAATGTGTATTAATACTTTCTGGGAATTAGAGGACGATATTTTAGATACATATAAAACAAAGTCGTGTTAGTTACACCAATTATAGCTCAAGAACGCGTGGGCCGATTTTTATGATCTTTATTTTTTCATTTTTTTCTCGCCCCGAATACCAGTATAGCAGCAATGAAGATAATTCATGTCCTCATACATTTGATTCTGTGGCGGTACGTAGTCCACCGGGACAGCTAGTTAAGTATATAATTAAACACATATGCACACAATACGAATGCACGAAGTTTCTTAGTATCAAATGTGGTAGGTCGCCATAAAACAGCGTCACACAATGTGGGAGACACGTCGAATTTTCCGCCCGGAGCAACACGTAACACATTTGCATCGAAACACGCGTTCCGTATACAATTCCGTGAGCACGTCGGCTCGATTTACGTCGACAAGTTTGGTAGGCATGTAAATTTGTCATAACTCAGCTTCCGAACGCTCCTCCGAAAAATATATACCATCGTCGTTCGAAATCATTTACTGCATATTCACATATAGTATTTTGTTATCGCGCAGGGATCCGTCCATTTTCTAGGACAAGAAATCTGTATTTTATAGACCCAGGTTGTAAACTATCATGACGCCGAGTTTCATCAATATCCACTCAATGGATTTGCCGTGGTGCGCGAATAGAGTAACAAATAAAAAAATCAAATATGGTCGATTCAAAGTGCTCTCTACGCCAACGTAATGTTACGTATTGCGTTAAGATCACTGAATGTGTGTATTACATTTATTTAAAGTATTCGTTTTACTTATTGTACTAAGGTTCCGTTCGTATCTCCATTTAAAATCTTTTACAGGTGGATTAACTAATTTCATTTAAAACTCCAAATAACAAACGATTAGAGCATTAGAGCGGCCACTATGGTACTGACATTTGTGTTGTTTATGGACCGAATACGTTTGATAGTGCTCACAAAGTAGACAGACACCACTTACTTTGTATCTGTGTTCTTATACAGAGTGATTCAGAAAGGGTATACTAAGCCTGAAACTTGGGCTTCTTTAGCACCTTTGCTAATACTATGTGAAGTCAGACTTTCAATAGGTCGCTTTTAAATAATAAATTTAGTTGCGCACAAAATGAAAATTGTGATGTTTTTCGCATAGTTGGTGTGTTCGTCTGGCGATATTTATTTATTTAATAATATCACTCGTACCACATGACTGAACTATATCGGCTTCACACCATAAAACTTGCCACGACCGGTACTAGGGCTTCGAGCATTTTATGACAAAGAAACAAGCGTCGCATGGCCGTGTAATCATATAACATGCCCATAATGCTCGTTTTATGGTATTGGTAACATAATCGGGTCAATGAACTAGTGATGTGATGCAGAAATGATATAATCCGAGGTCACAGTAATATTGGTATTTAGTTATTAATTGCATTATACAATAATTCCGACGTAGAAAATAGTATTAATTATCTTCTAATTATATTTTAAAGAAAACAATTCATTCTTGTTATATTGTCAATGATCATTTCTTGTCTGTTATTTCAAAGGCCATGTCTTTGCCAGCACGGAATTGAAATAAAAAAATACATGTTTGTTCAAACAAAGTGCTTGTCAACCGTCTACGACGTCGCTACGTCGTCAGTGCTACGAGATATCGTAGCAACCCTCGCGTAGTGACATGCTACGACAAATGGCAGTTCCGTCACAATGATATAGCTAATGACACTCTTCACAATACATTAACACCGGCGGCTTTCAAGCTTTACGACTCCTATAAACTATATACACAAGGACTCTACATTGTGCTACATAGTAGAGTCGTGGAAAACTTTGGACTCGTCCCTTGACTAGGAACTGTGATGTTTATTTACGGATCTTTTGTATAAAATATTTTTTTTTGATAAACCTGATGTGTAAAATATTAATATTCTTATCCGATTGCGTTCAATTTAAAGAAGGTGTGTTTAACTGAAAGCAATCGGTGATTTGCGCTTACTACGCAAACCATAGTTTTTTTACCAACGTTTGGCTATTTTTTATTAATTCAATGTAATATGTACGTCTTACAAACTGACAAGTAAAAAACTAACCTGTCTTGTGATTGGTCGAGCGGCGTGAGGCGCGGCCGGCCGCCGTTGTCAACTTAGCGGCATGTCGGTGGCCGCAGCGGGCGGCGACCGAGGATGCGCGCGCGCACACCGCGACCCACCCACTACCACTTCACTTCACACGTCAACATATGCACATATTTACTAAGAAAATTAGGTCGACACTGGCATTCAATTAACACTGCACTTCAAACCTGGAAAAAAGAAATACGTCTGTTAGAAAAAGTACAAAGATATTTTCTAAGAAATAAATTGTCTTTCTTTTTTCTGCTAATACAGTTGTATTTTTCAGAAGAAATTCGTGAGTTTTGTTTGAAAACTTCGGATCATTAAGTTTGATCTAATAAAAAAAAGTACATAAATCAATCAAGATTATTAATCGCATTATATCATTAAGATACTAAAAAATATTGCATTGGCGTGACGTTAATAATTGCGAAGACTGGAAATATTTTACCCAGGTAGGTACTTTTACGTCTAATTTAGTTTCAACGACTTTTATAAGTACCAGCATAATAGTCAATAACGCACATTACTGTAACACGTGTAGAAATCGAATTAGAGACATAATAAAAACGCACATACGTCATCATAAAAGTCTGAAGAAACGTATTAAGTGACAATATGACAGCTGTAAATGCTTCGTAGACGTAAAAACAGGGTACCCACGTAAGACGACCGCTACAGTAACAATTTCCAATTCGAAACGGTCTGTTACTATTGTGTTGGACATTTAGAACTGTTCCTATCTTATTTTTTTAACTCGTTGTACATTATTGGACTTATTATAATCAAGTGAAGTTACAGAATCTTGGATTATTTGGACGATAAACCAGCCTGGGACTGATCGCTCAAATATCTAAATTAATTAAGATTTGAGATGTTAAAGTGTGGCGTGTGTGCGCCTCGCATGGCAACACACTGGACCTTTTTTTGTAATGAACATGGTTGTTAAAAAAATAAAAATTAAAAAAGACTTTGTTTTGACTGATGAAAACGAATTGTTACTTCTAAACTCTGATATATTGTAACCTTATGTTGGGGGTGGGCTACAAATTATTCCTATTATTTCTTCATATTCATATGCACAATCCCCGGCTCACACTCCTGATCCCATAACTCACTGCACGGTAAAGCATACTTCTTGAAGAATCCTGCATATCGTTTAAAACCCGAGTGAAGTTCGCCAACACGCAATGGGCCAGCGTAACGATGACCTAATTCCCCACCCATTGAGGGTAAGTGTGCCCGCAATAATGGCAATAGACCCCTATTACTACGGGGCCAAATACTAAAGGGGAAATGTAGATGCATTGCAGTGCACTTCTGCCTGCATCACAGGCGTGATAGTGTTTATAACTCTTTTATTATTATAGATACTAACACATGATTGAAAACATATAAAACTCCATTATCTGTTACTGTAACAAAAATGTTTGCCCCATAAAATTGGTTGGGTGTGGTACGGCAGAAGATTGGCTGGCTGCCAAAAGGAATCGCGAGGAATGCGGCCGGCTTGGGAGAAATTCTCTTCCTAAGGCTAGGAATGTGTTGGTACTTTTTCTCTTATGGAGAGGGAGAGGAAGATGACAACTATCATAGGCTGAAAGGTGGATGCTTATAAAAAGGCATATGTACTTAGCTTCCAAGAAGGCATATAAAAATAAATGATTAGTCTTTGACTTTGAATAGACCAGAATAATTTTTTATAAACCTTAATCATATGATGATTATTAAATTATGTATTTTAACCTCTGGTCGTTCTAAAAAATATGTAAACACAGAATTATGCTAGATGTAGTTGGTAACCACATAATAATTATGCAGACTCGTCAAAAACGACTTTGGTAAATATCATATTCGGAAAGTAAGGAAGGATATATCTTGCAGTAAATATGGCCCGCCTCAAACAAGCTCTTGTAAGCTTTTAGATATTTTTACTCACCTAAAAATATATTCGCCATTAATTGCGTTTATAGCCATAATGGCCGTTGATTGTATGAAACATATTTCAAATCTAAGTTGCACAAAATAACACATACCTGTGTACAATTTTATATTATTATATTTGAGTTGCATTTTATGAAATTTACGGTAAGACTGGGAATTATTCCATTCTAAATAGCATAAAGACTTGTGCAGGCGTTTAAAATTTCATAATAATAGCCTGAAATATCTGACCGTATTTCTACGTGTCATTTGTCAGATATATTGTAGATAAGGTATATTCCATGAATCAGGCCTCAATAAAAAATAATGGTGGCTCGCTCTTACCGTATAAAAGCACACACTCAGTAGATAAGAGTTTATCATGGGTTTATACCATTACACGCTACGCTGCTATGGTGCCCATATTGTATTAATGTACCTGCGTCAGTAACTGATTTCGTGCCCCACTTTAGATAACGTGTTAATTTGCATGTAGAAAATGGGGCGAATCAATCATTTGCTTACACAAATGTTTGGAATATTAATATGTTGCGCTATACCACTTCTTTGATGTTCGAAAAGTACCAGTACTACTTTATGAATATACAACAAGAAAATATTATTAGTCGTTTAAATAATGGGGTATTCGCCATTCAGTATGTCCCTGGATAATTTGCACATGAAAATGGGTCAAAATATTGATTTCTTATATTTACGCGAATACTACACATTGAAATAAAACTATTTTTAAGGATTTTATCGCGTTTATTTTTCGTTTTTACGTTCCCGACGTTTCGGCTGCTTTACAGCAACCATGGTCACGGGAGGACTGAGGTGGTTGACGTCCTGGTTCTCCCGTGACCATGGTTGCTGTAAAGCAGCCGAAACGTCGGGAACGTAAAAACGAAAAATAAACTCGATAAAATCCTTAAAAATAGTTTTATTTCAATGGGTCAAAATAGTTACTAAAATGTATTGACAGAAAAATTGAAATATTATGCGTATAGCATTTTTTTAACGTTTTAATTCCTACTAAAGGTAACCTTAAAAAAAAACTTTTGAAGAATTTATAAAAAACAAATTTTGTGAAAATGTTTGTATTGCTTAGGTATACAGTATATAATGTACATGTATACGAGAATAGGTAACATTGTTTTACAACAACGTAGCATCGAAATGTACCAATGATTTCGAGAACTGTTCTTAATAACCTTGCAACCTCCCCTGCGTAGAACAGTTCTAGGCTCAAGCTCACCAGTTCCTCGCCTTTGCAAGCTTTTAAATCAATGTAGCAACCTGGTTGACATCAATTTTGACTCCAAAGGCAGGTTTTATAATACTATTCTAACATACCTAAGTGAACAGCACAAAGAGTAGTCTATTTTAATCTATTGTTATAATTAGATACAACAATTAGTTAAGTAGAATTAAGTTATATTTAAGGAAAACTGTAAGCTGCTGTAACACATTTTTAATTGAATACGAAGAAAACTGTACTTTTATAATTGCATGTTGAGTTTACCTCTAAGTGATTGTGCATTTAAGCTTAGATTCATATGGAAAATGTTTCAGATATTTGTATCAATGTAACAATCGTTGGTAATCCTAATAAACAAAAAAAAAAAAAAAAAAAAATAAGAACTCAGCGGGATACTATTAGATGCCTGTCGGATACCATAACACGGTCAGAACTGAACCATTCAAAAGCAATCAATCAAGTGAGTGTTATTTTAATCAGTGTTTGTTTCATCTTCTCTAGGCCCCAAGTCTGCTAACACAATCGATTCATAATCGAACAGCAACCGCATAGTAACTGTGACTTTTGACTGATATTATATGGGATATCTATCAAAAGTGACAGTTACTATGCGGTTGCTGTTCGATTATGAATCGATTGTGTTAGCAGACTTGGGACCCTGGTGTTAGGTGTGATGCTCACGCTCGTTCCCAGTAAGATGGCTGATTCGTTGCAGAAGATAAGGTGGGTCGCGAATGGCCAAAAAGAACAAGTAAATATGTTGGTTAAGACAAGGTCATAGATAAGTTATTTTTTATAGTGTGGTCTAATGTAGTATATGAGACGAATACTTACTATATAATGTTAGGGATGTAAGTTTCCTAAGAGTGATTTTGTATCACAATAATTTGAGTAGTGATCATCTTCAGCATACTGTAGTTAGATAGGTACTAGAAGAGCACCCTACTTAGGCTTTCTACTTAAATAGTCATCACGTAGCGCTATTTCAATTGAGACAAAATGTAACTAAATTGTTTGATGCATCACATAAAACGGTTCCAGTTTATAGTCCCACAAAAAGCCTATTGTTCCTAAACTCAAGTGCTTCCTAAACTCGTAACTAATAAAATGTATCGTAAAATCAATATAAAAACTTCCAGGTATTTATATTGTATTATGAACTATTAGATACAATAATACAGCTGCCGACAGATAGTGATAATATATTGATCAAAATTGAAATAGCTTTTTTTATTATTTTTAAATTCGTACTTACCAACACTTTTCCAATCTCCTTTTAAAAATCACTAATTAAAAACCACACACACAGATGAAACTGACCACTGCACACACTTAACTTAGATTCGATATTTGAATTTCAAATCAGCGTATAATTTAAATGTCCCGCCATTAAGTCGTGTGGTAACACCATAGACCACGGTAACAGAAAGGTAGCGCGGCTGCCAACCTCACTTCAACAGGTCGCATCTCACACTGATGCCTGCCTGCCTGCCCGGCCCGATCCGTCCCGTTCGCGCTCGTGCCAAAAATAATACTCTCAGAAGGACATTGGAGGTTTCCAATGGCCCTGTTGCTATTGGAAAATGGCTTTCTCTGGTACCCATTGTTGTTTGTCATCTCGTTGGGATCGCATTGATTCGTTATTCACTACGAGCCGTGATTTATGAGGGGGTTTATAAAAAAGGATGATGTTCTTTCAAATAAAAATCAATAGTTTACGTTTGTGTCTATGGTTGTTAAAATGTCTTTGATTATTAAAACCGGTATCAAGTAATTTTAAAATTAGAACATAATTTTTAATTTACTTACTGAGATTGACTACGATTCCGCAATCCGGAATGAACATAAAAATCTATTTTATTTTGTATCTGCTAGCGTTCCGCCCACTTACTGTTACCACTTTACGCGTTTGTTTTACTGTTAGTTGAACTAAAAATAGTTTCGAAGATCATACCAAAATCCGCGATTGTAAATCAATCGAGAAATATTTGAGCCGTAATATATCAACGTTTAGAAAACAACTGAAAATGTCTTGATAGATGATGATCACATAAAACCTGAAAGTAGTTAAAATATACTATGTATTTATTTTTATGCATTATTACGATGTAGAGTTAAAAGTTACTGCACCTTTGGGTAACACTAACGAATCACTAATAGTTCGGTCACATCCATGGCTTTATGCACTAATTAGTGCCTTAATAATATCACTAATCAGATGTGGCCACCAATTAAAATTACTAACGTCATTAATGTAGCCAAGCGTTTGCCGTGGCAATTTTTAATGCCTTAATTAGGAATAAATTAATATTAACAAACGGTTACGTTAGCTACCAGTTGTGGCCCGACCATAAAACAACAAGACACCACTAAAGAATCACTTAATCAGTACTCAATACTGTAGGTAAATAAAAACAATGTTTTGTTTAAACAGTTACACTATATAGGTACTATTTTAAAATGTGAGATGGATACTGCTTTTGATTTTGAAAAACCCAAAAAACAGGTTTGTCCTCTACTCACACGCTGCGTAAGATAATTGAGGACATTTTAACGGATCTCTGCACAGGTCCTTGTGGCATCGATGGTATAGCCAACGAGATTGACGGAATATCCACCGTGCCAACTAACATACACTAATTAGTGGCTTACACTAGCCATTGGGGAAGTATAAGAAGACATTCATAAACAGGAGAAGTTTGCTTAAGCAGATAGGATCTGAGAGGGTAGACGGTAGACTCTCCTCTCCGCGTAAATATCTCGTGTAAACATCGAGGCTCGGTTCGTCGGCTAATTGCGAAAACAACGAAATAAAGTAATTATAAAACTCTTATATTTTACATCGCGGAGGAAACGATAACAAGTTCGAGGAACGTGAGTAAGTAATTATGTAACTTAAAGTGATGTTTCGGAAAAATAAAATTCAATTTGCTTTGTAAAATACATAATATTAAGATGCCTTTTTAAATATTATTATCATATGGCGATTTCTCGACACTATGTGCATTAAGAATAATACTTGTCTGTCTTGACAGAGCTTTAATATGGTAGGCTCACAGACATGTTGAAATATTCAGACAACACACAACACAAGTGAAGCCTAAAGAACTCTGGTCTAGCATGTCAACATATGCACTTACGCACATATAAAAAAAAAACTATATCCAAAACCTGTGTCTAGTATACTCATTATATATATATATATATATATATTTACTAGGCAAAACATGATGTAAGTTAACACTCACTCACTCACTCATCACTTTGTTAGTATGGTATTGCAACGTTGCGTCTAAACTACTAAACAAGTCTGTGGGTAAACCTAACTTAACTCTAATTCGTAGCCGTACTCCCTCAGAAAAATCGTGTGGTCTATACTCAACAATATCTAACAAATTACATTTATGTTGAACACCTGAAAAAGTAACGAGTGCGTGCAACATAACGTTACATTTATATGTCTACGTTAACAGGGGTCTAACCAATTTACTACGTGACTACACTACCGCGGCTAGACTCGCACCGCCAAATATTTTGGCCGGAGGGAGGCAAACATGTTTGTCTGATGTATTATAGCAATGAGCCAACACAAAGTGCTCGTTATTACGTGCAAAAAGTAACCAATCAATCTTAATTGATCGCATCGATTTTTAAATAGCCTTCTGTAATATATTCTATAAACTGTTTAAAGTCTAAAGAGCATTTCATTTTCGCGAAACATATATACTCGTATTTATGTTTCACGTATATTTGGCGGTCATGAAGGATGGGTTTCCGTGGGATAGTTAAAAATAGAAACTCAAACTCCACTGAGCGAATTTAAATACATTTCGGCATTGTGATAGCTGTTAACAAGATCATCATCTAGGGATTCTGTTTATCCTGGAAAATGGAAGGGTTCTCAGAGATAGCTGAACAACTAAAGAATACTTCAAAGGGCACCGCTATTTATAAATAAGAATGATATACAAAACGTGTTATGGGTTAGTACGTTTTAGGCAAATTCTGGCATAACGGCACAAAAAAATACTTTCCCTTTTTAAATGAATTCAGCCAGCGCCATCAAAGCGTAACTCTCTGTATATAGAACGTCCAAACTGATTTTAATCACCGCCTTACACAAGTTTCAATATACATAAGGCTGTTATACACCGCACTATTATGGCGTAACGTGCGGAGGGGCGATCAATCAACCACGGTTAAATCACATTCGGAGTGCCTCAACTTTAGGCGCAACCTGCCAAGATTTGTGTCAGGCCCGCCCAACACTTTTGTGTATATAGTAACTTGCCCGACTTCTTTTTTTAAATTGAATTTGGGTGTGTTCCGTTTTCATCCTATGACCGGCTCAAGTAGAATGTTACCGTTGGAGAAATACCTAACGCACGGAAATGAAGATAAGTGATTTTTTAACTATATCACTCACCACAAATACCAGAGGCTTCTGTACTATGCTATGGATATTTACTATGCGTGCTCGCAGTTCCGTGTGCCTATTTTATAATAAAATTAGTTGCTATATAAAAACCTGAGCTAACTATAGACAGTTGCCCGTACTTTCGTGTACTTTGCTATCAAAAACCTATCAACTTTGCTAATAAGAAAACAAAATTGTACCTAGGTATCCATATTGTCTGCACTCGGCACAAAACACATACACACATCAAATAATTTTCGACTTACTTGGATCGAATATTAACTAAGCGCTCTCAAACTTGGTATGATGTGTGGGTTGTGTGTGAGTACCTATTGGTATAACACTTTACTCGCATGAGTGCGTGAACTGATATTGTTATTACTCAATGGGGAAATTGACTAAAAACAAACCATGGAGAGAATAATGTTCTTACAACGACACTATGGATACTCTCATTACCAATCATTATGTTCTTACATTATTAAAGTGTTCCTAATTATTTATTAGGAGAATCTGCGGCCTATTACGTAACTCTGTTTCAATAATTTCCTATATTTCTATGGACCATTAGTTGATAGAGATACACGAAATGATTGAAACAGACTTTGATTTACGTTTGTCTAACAAAGAAACAAATTTTATTTCTGTGTATATAAAATATACCGGGTGTAAGTGGATTCGATACCGAAAACTGATACCATGGATTCAACTCATGATTCTGAGCCCCCAGAGTTGGAATTTTCCGTCAATATTTTCATATTTTCATGAAAATAAAAAATGACCACAATTACTAATTAAGATACGCTTGAGCGTACTCGTCACTCGCACGCGTCGGGTATCGCGCGGAGCGCAGTGTTGCGATCGCATTGTTCACGATACATTGTGCGCTCAAAAATAACAACATTTGTAACCCTTGACTTTCAACATAATTTATTTCTATAACTTTATGATAGGCATTTAGTTTAACCTTTACCCAAAGTTTTCGTTATTATGGCCCTTACACCCTGTATAAAAAAAAGTTTAGTTTAGTAATTGATTAATGTGCCCTTTGTAAACGTTTTGGAAACTTATGTAATCCAATTGTCTGATGGTTTTATATATTAGTGTGTTGGTGAAAGCCGCATAGGCAGCCTACATTGTTTTGAATTGCCGATTTGAGGTTGGGGTCATCTTGCGGGCCACACCCCTCATTCACACTACAAAGCAACGATTCACTATAGCTACATTAAGACCATATTCAGCATATATTCTAGTAGATATTTTCTTCTAAAAACGTAGTGTTTTTGTCTTTTGAATGAGGCTTTATTTGTACTTATAGATTGTGTCACATTTTTCTATTTTTTTAGCATTATCCCACATTCTGTATTATTAATTTAGTGATGTCTAAAGTCTTCATTCGGTATTGCGATAAAACAAGACTAAGACCTAAACTGGGCGACACTAATTAATATTATAACAACTTACGCGATAATAATAATCAGATACACGATAATACACTGAGAAAAATATTTGCTTATCATTAACAAATCTTTTGACTACTAGTTACCCAAATATTGTGACATGCGAACTCTAAATTCAAATTTAAGATTCATCAAACGACAATTATTAAAAAAAAAAGTTATTTCGGAAATAACCTAAAAAGTTCGGCTAATCGTTTTTTCAGTTTTATTACGTACTATGATGAAGTGTTGCATGGAAGTGTTGCATGGCTGGGTGCTACCACCGACTTGGGATCCAGTGATTAATATTATTAAATCGAAAACCAAGCGTACCATTGCAAGACCTCAAGATACTGTGAGCACTTTCTGCGTAACTCAACAATTAAATATGAGGGTAGCCCGTTTCTAACTATGACACCTGGACGTCCACCACCTCAGTCCTCCCGTGACCATGGTTGCTGTAAAGCAGCCGAAACGTCGGGAACGTAAAAACGAAAAATAAACGCGATAAAATCCATAAAAATAGTTTTATTTCAATGTGTAGTATTCGCGTAAATATAAGAAATCAAGAAGTGTTGCATTATAAAAAATAAGTGTTAAATAAGGGCGTATCTATAGAGGTAACGCCTTGAACATAATTTCTTTATCAGCAAACCGTTATTTGCATACCGTTATTGTTACTGCCAGTGTACTGGGTCGCGATTATAACAAGATTTTATCGAAATTATAGCTACAGGGCCCGGTATTATTAATGGCACAGTGAAATTCCGCCCGGCTAGCGACAACCACCTCATGTCGCAATATCATCGCGTAGGATGTTGTTGGCCGGGACGTGAACTTTGTGGTACCGACCAACTGTATAACTTGATCACAAGAAATTCACTCTGTCAAGAAGAAGAATACCTCCTATTTGAGCGGGTACTATTAGAAGAGGGATGCAATGGGTGGCAATTTTTTTGGTGTATCTAGCTAGCTACCTAGCTAACCTAGTTGCTCTGTTAAGGCTACGTTATAGCTATCGAGAATTCTTGCAACCCAATAAGGTTGATTTTTGAAAGGAGAAAAATAGTTGAGAAACTCCTGTATGATTCCGTTACATAGCATTTGTCGACGCAAGGGCTACGCTACGGCTACGGCGTAGTAGAACTCTTTATGCTCTACACTTCATACATACACACACAGTTACACAACTGTCGTAGTATATAAAAGGATCGCGCTGTAGACTGTAGGTAGGGTACCACAATATGAATATTCTTCGTATATCATCGAGTTTTATTACAGACCCTCAAATCATGACATGTGTAAAACGATATTCCGGGTAAAGACTTCTATTTGCAGCCATAAAAAAACTACTCCAAATTCAAATCAATTCAATCACTTGAACCCAAACTTCTCCGTCCCATATCAAATACAGCTGTATTTACGAATGATGAATCATCTCACTTTTCATCTCAATATTCACTTCGGTTGATTTAAAAATGCCTTCAGTGGAATAACAAATGAGGGTTGTTCGCATTCACAGCGGTCTCGCGCGAAAAAAAAGCAATTTGTCGTTCCTTCGACACGTCAGTGGGAGTAGGAGAGTACCTACCTAATTTATACCTTCTGATTATAAGTATTGAGTTGATATTGTGATTTTTACTGTGTGGGTAGATGTGGCGAACTCATATGTCAAGAGTATTCAGTAAGTACATTAGGGTATAATTGCTTGCAATTAAGGGATTAAGTATTGATTGGAAACATTATTAATATGTGATGAATTAGGCTCTTACTTGCAGGTGTATATGTTTAATTCTTGCGGCGGCGGCGGCGAATACTACAATATAATAGTGACGCTTGAATTCCAAGCTTGAACGACAACCTTGAATGAAGCTCCCAATATAAAAAGTACAGGAATTTATACAAATCCAAGGTGCATTACAAGCCCCCGTTGAGGTACGCGGCAGTGACTAATGGACTCCTTGATGGCGGAGGCGGACGAGGTTTCAATACAAATGCTACTGTAAAACCCCGATTTATGGTACATCCTAGTATAAAGTAGTTACCCTTAGGCTTCGGTCACATTAAAACGCCAGTGGTCACGACCGACCGACCCGCCACCGGTGGCGGTTGTCACATTTTTTTTTGCCATGGGCAAAGTAAAACTACAAGCGTTTAGCTACAAGCTTTATCGAGATTCTGAGACTTATAAAAATATACTTATACTACATCATATTTACAAATATTGTTTATCAGATACCTCATGTGTCATGGGATTAAATAGATTTATTTTTTCTAATTTTATTATATTTATATAATTAAATATATTTATTCAACAGTAATAAACATAGTCTCCATGCTTTAAATGAAACCGGCTTGCGGCTTACGACCCTCGAACAACACAAGAGAACATAGCAGTAGACAGCCGACAGTAAGACTTTAGACCATGTTGAAAGATTCAGGAACATAGCATTCCGACTTCATAGTTCGCGTAAGGCGGCGCGTTGTTGTCGCAGCCGGTGAGTGGTCAGATAGACTACAGCCTTAGATTTACTAACATGAAATTGACAATATCCAAACTAAAATGTGTCATTTATATTAAACACTATTTTCATTTTCATAAAACTTTGGTGCGTCTTAACATAGTCAAGTTAGTCTAAGACGGGTATTCTAGATGCGATCGGGTGGACCAAATGTAGTATCTTATATAGTTAGATGCAATGAGCTAGTCCGGTACCAGTTCTATATATCTATCATCTAACTACGTACCTACAATATGCTTCAACAAACCTAAGGTACTCTGTTATAAAACAAAATTAATAAACTCAAACTTTTCAAATTACTCGAGAGTCCAACCGTTCAAGTCACGCTGAATATTCGTCCCCAAACGAAGGTGTGGATTTCAATCTTGTAATATTACTGTGTGGTTTCAGTCATAGTCGAATTGAAACAGCCTTATTCTGATTCTGAATACACAAATTGTATGGAAATGAAGAGGTTTTTTGTTCAAGAATTGGCCTTTTATGAGCGGATAATTTTGATTGAATTTGACCTCTACTTTCAGGCGAAAGCCATAGACAGGACTCGCATTTTTGAACAAATATAACGTTTACCAATCGCACCGATGATGCTGCTCGACAATACAGTCAATAAATCGTGATTGATCGACGAAATTCAAGCAAATCGTATATTGGTTATGGTCAAATGAAATAATTTCGAGTGGGATCTTAAACACCGTAAATCAAGGAAGGTTTTAAAGGGATTTATTACCGCTCCCAGCGGTGCTCGTTTTAGGCAGGGGATGACACGTAATTTATTAAATCCGTTGAGCAACAGACCGTTGACGGTTATTTTAGTCAATGAATTGAGTGAAATTGTTTGTAGTGTCGGCTGTAGTTGGGTAAAAAAATATTGTTCGTCCGTCCATCGCAAGTTTTGTGTGGCAAAAGTGTGTCACCAACTGCTAGTACATGCAACCATATGGCATTACACGCACGCTTCGAACTGATATCCACAAAATCGCAAACTATAGTGAAATAAACGAGCTATAATATAAAAACGAAACTATAGCCTTTATCCGTGGCTCTGCCCCCAAACCATCAAATTTGCTCGGCAGCTTGATCCCCCATTGCCCGATTAATTGTTCCCTAATTTTTAACTTAAATTGGCTATGCAACATTGAAAATCAAATTGCAATTGACCAAGCAGTTTTGCCGTGAAGCCACTAAAAAATATAAAAATATATACTTCAGGTTTGATGACGGCCCATTTCACCATTTACAGTAATAATGGTACAGACAAAAGATAAATGTGACCTAGTAAAGTAAGTACAATGACCATGGACAACTGAAGGCCGATGTCGTCCAAGACATCCAGAATATGGTGCCGAAGGTAAAAGCCTGCTATCGGGCCTATCGGACGGAAATTGCGCCCCCTGAGGGGGGGGGGGGCGATCTAATCTAGGGGTTGCGTGTACCGCGGGTCATTAGCGCTTTCCACTGATAGTCGAAGCTACACTCTCACCGACACGGTGGCTTGCACTATAAAATAAACATAATATTAGTGAGGTGTTTTATCAAAGTAGGCTGTTTTTATCGTGTTATCTACTAAAAACAGGGTGTTAGGGGCATGGCAACGAAAACTTTGGGTGAAGGTTACACTTAATGCATATAGTGAAATTATAGAAATCGTTGATTTCGAAAATCAAGGGTTACAAATGTTGTAATTTTTGAGCGCGCAATGTATCTATTGTAAACCGCGCGATCAGACATCGCTCCGTGCGCTACCCGACCCGTGCGAGCGACGAGCGCGCTCGAGCGTATCGAGTTTTAATTTACATGGTATTTGTATTTATAATCATGTATCATCATTTTACTGGTGGTAGGCTTCGACCGTGGTTAGTCACCACCCACTGAACAAAGCCATGTCGCCAAGCGGCCTAGCCGTGTTCCGGCATGATGTTCGGTGTTGCCATTCATGGATGGCGGGTCAGATCGGATGCGCTGCATGTGCCTAGTGAAGGTAGCGTCTCGATCTACTGCCGCCTTCCTACCTAGGCAAGTATGCTCCATCGTAGATCTCATCGTCACTTACCATCAGGTAAGATCGAGATCAAATACTTGCCTATAATGTATAAAAAAAAAAAATGTTGAGATATACTTCTATTTTGATTTCATGCTACAATTATATTATAAAAAAATCTTTAAAAAATGCAATAATCATCTCTGAGGGGTCCAGTCCACTCATAAATTTGCCCGTGGTCAAATTGCACGCGCTTAATTGTTTAAAGATTAGCTCTAACAATGAAAAACGTTTGCACGACAACAGGGGTGGAAAACATAGGAATTGAAGGAAAAAAAAATACACTCACCACTTATTTACTGGTTAACCGTCTTGTCCAATACTCCGGGAGGCCTCCCTTGCTTCACACACTTATATTGTACACAAATCACTCACAATTTCACAGTAATTTTCTTATTTTAACACATATTTCACCGCAGCAATATCGCCGCTCGCGCCGGCCATTAGGTATTGTTTTTTCTCGCGTGATGGCGCTCGAGAGCGCTTAGGTGACAGGAAGAGCGAGATGGGACGAGTAGGAATGCACGAATGCGAAAGGGATAGGAGCTGTCGCCGTGCATTACGTTCCATTTCAATTACATGTTAAATATTTATATTATGTTTATTTTTATTTACCTTTATTATTAAATGCAATTTAATTAATTATAAATAGTGGTTTTTTGTCGCCTAAACATCTCCCCCGGCTTGACAGGATATGATCCTTCAATATGGCAAAGAGAGAATAATATTAATCAATTAAATGAATTTATGTTACGTTAGTTAAGAATTTATTTTTTATTATAATGCAAAATAAGTTAACAAAAAATATAATATCTTGGTTCTTCGTATTATAGACGTTTTGTATTGAATATATTATTTTATTGATGGATTTTAACGATAATTGTGGACTGTATGATTATATTATTGATTGGGAATATATTTATTGACTGGGCAGTGGAAAAACCTTTACAAGAGGTCTCCGATAGACCCCAGACTTAGTTCTAACGTCTACGACGCGTATGACACCATCTTTTCCGGGATAGGTCTGTTCAATAGTACCTAATGGCCAATCTAAAGGGGCACTATTGTCAGATTTAAGTAGAACAACAGCACCTTGTTCTATGGGAGTAGTATGTGTTAGCCATTTATTCCGCACTTGCAATGTGTTAAGGTATTCTACCCTCCATCGCTTCCAAAACGATTGCACTAAATGGTCAACTATACGCTTCCGTTGTAGAAGAGTGACCTTCTCGTTACTTAAATCTTCCGAGGGAAGGGATCGAAGTGGTGTCATTACTAAGAAATGAGCAGGTGTCAATGCTAGAGGTTCCGAAGGGTCGCTGCTAAGCACTGACAGTGGACGAGAATTTAATACTGCTTCAATTTGTGTGAGGACAGTAAGCATTTCCTCAAATGTTAGCAGTTGAGTACCAACAATTTTAGCCAGGTGGGTTTTGACACTTTTAACATTTCCCTCCCAAATACCACCAAAGTGGGGAGCTGATGCTGGGTTAAACTTCCAGTTAATATGGTTATCTCGTAATTCGTTAGCAAACTTATCTTTATATTGTTCAGAGTCTAGTAATTTATACATGGAATCTAAATACGCCCTTGCGCCAATGAAATTAGTGCCATTATCGGAATACATTACAGAAATAGGACCGCGCCGTGAAATAAACCGTTTGAGAGCGTTTAAGAAACATTCAGTGCTCAAGTTAGAGGCCAGTTCTATGTGCACGGCCTTAGTAACAAGACAAATGAATAAACATATGTATGCCTTTTGACTGTGCACTCCTCGACGACGATAAGGCACTATAGAGAGCGGGCCTGCATAATCCACGCCAGTGTGACAAAATGCTTTGGCTTCGTGAACCCTACATGGCGGTAAATCAGCCATTAACGGTACTGTATTTCTGGGATTAACCTTGAAACATATGTTGCATTTTTGGACGCGGTTACGGACAACATTACGCGCGGACAGTATCCAAAATTTTTGTCTCAACAGGGACATCAGTAATTGTGGCCCTGTGTGAAGGTATTTCTGGTGGTAATAATCAATAATAAGATCAACTGAGTGATCCTTTCGAGGTAATAATAATGGATGCCGACTATTATAATCTAAATTGGCATTATTTAACCGACCACCAACGCGGAGGACCCCATCTTTCAAAAACGCATTGAGCTTTAAGAAAGCAGGGGGTAATTTACCTCCACTTTGTGCCGCCTTGATTTCACTAGAAAAATGCACCTCCTGAATGCTCTTGATTACAACCTCTTCAGCTTGATCTAATTGAGAAACTTCAAATTTCCGTGGAACTTTCTTAATAAATCTGAGCACGTAAATGACTATACGTAGCAATCTTGGCCATGACGAAATTCGAGTGGCGAGTTCGTAAAGCACAGGCAACGATTGTGGTGAAGTGGTTGTGGACAAGACATTGACTTTCATTTCTGGCACTTCGACATTTATACTAGTGGAATCAAATTGGCAAATTGGCCATTCCTGGACGGGTAACTGAGCGAAAGAAGGCCCATAAAACCAGAGGGGGTGCTCCAGCAATTGAGCCGGGGTGAGCCCTCTAGATAGGCAATCCGCAGGATTGTCTTTCCCAGCAATGTGATGGAAGCATCGCGGGTCTAATTCATTTTGAATTTTAGCCACTCTATTGGCGACAAATGTCTGCCAACGAGTTGGGCACGCATGAATCCATGCTAGGGCCACAGTACTATCAGTAAACGCTACAATGTTTGCTAATTGACAGCGTGTCGAATAAGTTTCAATTACTATACGCATAAGTTTAGCTAATATAAGGTTAGCGCATAACTCCATTCTTGCGAGACTAATAACAGTTTTAGAAGGCGCTACTCGCGATTTAGCACATATTAAATTCATTACCGAACGGTTTTCAATCGGAAAGTATACGTGTAAATACACGACTCCGCCATAAGCGCGCTCAGACGCATCTGCGAATCCCACTACTGAAACAACGCAGTTACTAGTAACGCCTATATGCCGTGGTAATTTGACATCTTGTAATAAATGCAATTCAGACTCAATTTTTTGCCATAATACAATTATATTAAGAGGGGGGCACTCATCCCAACCCACTCCATTATCCCATAGCGATTTAAGCACTAATTTTGACAAAAGAGTCACAGGGGCAACGAACCCCATTATATCCCACAGGCGTGCAATCGTAGATAATATGTTACGTTTAGTACACTCTCTAGGATCTGAATTCACATTGAAAGTGAATACGTCTTCGGCCGGTAACCACACTAACCCTAATATTTTTAGTTGATTTTCGGGACTAAACTCGACCTCCTCAGCAACACGGTGTGCCGTAGGAATGTTAGACATTACATCAGGTGAATTACTTGAAAATTTAACTAACTCAAATCCTCCCGCCGCAAATAACCGAATCAGTTGATTCGACAGTTCGACAGCTTCCGGTACAGATGAACAGCTAGTCGCCAAATCGTCAGTGTAAATATCCGCCTCAGCCACGTTGGCCGCCGCGGGGTACCGTTCACGTTCATCTTCCACCAACTGTCGGACCGTTCGAATGGCAAGGTACGGACTACAACAAAGGCCGAACGGTACGCGTGTCATTTCGAACACAGTAATTGGTTCGTTCGGCTCAAATCGGTACAGCAGTCGCTGGAACCTAATATCATTATTATCGACTAGGATACGTAAATACATCTGCCTAATATCGGCACTAAGAGCAATTGGTAACAAACGAAATTTCAAAATTATTTTAAATAGATCGTTCTGTAAATTAGGCCCTGTATACAATAAGTCATTTAACGACTTGCCTGTAGTTGTGGCATTACTAGCATCTAACACTACGCGTAATTTCGTAGTACTTTTGTCTTGTCTGACAACGGCATGGTGCGGGATCACATACTGATCATTATTATTACCTACCTCCGAAATAAAACCCACCGGACGCATATAATTTTTATGTAAATATTCATTGAAAACTTTATCGTACTCTTCCTTTATTTTTGGATTTAACAATAATTTACGTTCCAAAGATACAAATCTACGCTCAGCCGAGTGCATTGAGTCTCCTAAGGCGGAGGTTACACATTTGAACGGCAATGAGACAACAAAACGTCCGTCCGAGTCCCGGCGCGTGGTATCACAATAATATTTCTCACATTCTTGCTCGTCTTTAGTGAGGCAATTTGGCACATTCGGTACCTCCTCTAGTTCAAAGAATTTATTCAACCGAGATTCAATTAACTCGTCAGTAGTAATGTAGGTGCGCACAATATTGCACCCTGGGTTTAATATCGGAGCTTGTCCTACTATGACAAACCCTAACAATGTTTCAATCGCGACCGGCTCATTTGGGGCGCGGGATATTGTATTGGGGCACAAAATGCGTGCGAACAAGTCAGTACCAATAAGTAGGTCAATATTCGCGGGGGTGTCATAGTCACTGTCCGCCAATGGAATGTCGGTCAAATAATCCAAATGCGAAGTGTCAATATTCGCAGAAGGCAACGCGTTCGTAATACGGTTCACGACAATCGGCTGGATCGTGAATCGTACCGAATCCTTGTAACGCGAGCGGATGGTGAGGCAAGTTGTCCCCTCAACGGGATTACTGATATCGCCTACACCCGATACATATTTACTTTGTGGCTCGTATAATTTTAAATTTAATCGTTGACAACATTCAGTGGTTATTAAATCCCTCTGTGATGCACTATCCACTAACGCACGCAATACATATATATTTCCCTGCGCATCAACCACATGACATTGCGCGGTACCGAGTAATACGGACGAAGTTCGGACCGCTCGCGGGGATGCGGCCGCGCACTCGCCCACTGCGCACAACGATACTGCAGGGCCGGGCTCGGGCGCGGATATTTGACTCGCAACCTCCGTGACTACAGCAGTCTGAACAGTCGGGTACGAGTTACCACCCGAACTATTATTATTTGATAACACGTTATTATTTGGGAAATGAAGCAAGCTATGATGCGAATTATTGCATTCCTTACAACGTCTCGAATCCTTGCAATTAAAAATATTGTGTGTATTATCCAAACAATTGACACATAATTTATTTATTTTACTAAATTTAAAGCGATCTCTAGGGGTCATTGACAGGAATTGGGGACACTGAGACACATTAAGATGGCCACTCTTCCCACAACATAAACAGTTGTTATGTTCCTGTACATTAACAAAGGTTTTCACATTATTAATTCGTGAATTAGAATAACCGACCGAAGATGACGCAACATTATTTCTACGTGGTTGAGTACTGCCACCCTTTGTAATATTATTATTACTAGTATTTACGCTCGCTACGACATTATGTGCACGCTGCAAAGTATGAGATTGATTCCTCACAAAGGTAATGAACTCTGAACACTTTGGAAAAGTATTGACATCACTATATTTGAGTTCAAATGACTTTACCGTTTCTATACCTACTTTTTTACATGCAATATAAATAAAAAGAAAATCTTCCAAGCTATCAAGTTTCAATTGTTTTAATGCTGAATAAAGTGACGCGAATTTGTCAATAAAATCCTCTAAGTCCGTCGGTGAATTATTTTTTACTGTAGGTAGGTTCATTAAGTTATCAAGATAGGTAGCAGCAAGTAGCCGTTTATCATTATATTTAGTAAGTAGCGCATTCCATATTACGCTGTAATTATCGGACGAAGGTAAAATACCCTGACATATACCTAGGGCCTTCCCCTTTAATTTACCCATTAAGTACTGAATTTTCTCCCCATTAGTGAGGTCAGTATTTTCATGAACGGCAGACTTAAACATCTCGTAAAAGATGGGCCATGACTCAATATTGCCATCAAATGAGCAGAGTTCTAATCTAGGTAATAGTAAAGGTTTTTCGTGTTTTACCCGTACGTCCGGACTCGCATTGTAAGCCATTTGTGATAATTGGTTAACTTTATATTTAATTTTAGCATATAACTGTTCGAATGCAGTGACTGAGCTATAAGATGGTACGGGGCCTTCCGGTAGTGATAATTGAAAATCATTACGTTCTTCAATCGTGTTTAGGAAATCATGGCGAAGCGTATCAATTGTGAAACATTCGGCCAAAAAACTCTCAATTTGAATAGGATCATTACCTATTTTAATACTTGAATCATACAAAGTTTGAGCCCGCCCAAACAAAGCCGCTAGTTTATTATGAAACTTTTGCAACTTACGTTCGTCTTCATCTTTTTTCGACGTCATTTTTGCGAAAATAATGTAAGATTGAAAAGATGGCGGCGCCTATAAAATACGATATTTGTAACACGAAATTTTTCGCGATCTGGCCTTTAAGGACCAAAAATGGTTGCGCTGGTTTAATTTTAGTTTGCCCGTGGTCAAATTGCACGCGCTTAATTGTTTAAAGATTAGCTCTAACAATGAAAAACGTTTGCACGACAACAGGGGTGGAAAACATAGGAATTGAAGGAAAAAAAAATACACTCACCACTTATTTACTGGTTAACCGTCTTGTCCAATACTCCGGGAGGCCTCCCTTGCTTCACACACTTATATTGTACACAAATCACTCACAATTTCACAGTAATTTTCTTATTTTAACACATATTTCACCGCAGCAATATCGCCGCTCGCGCCGGCCATTAGGTATTGTTTTTTCTCGCGTGATGGCGCTCGAGAGCGCTTAGGTGACAGGAAGAGCGAGATGGGACGAGTAGGAATGCACGAATGCGAAAGGGATAGGAGCTGTCGCCGTGCATTACGTTCCATTTCAATTACATGTTAAATATTTATATTATGTTTATTTTTATTTACCTTTATTATTAAATGCAATTTGACCACGGGCAAACTAAAATTAAACCAGCGCAACCACATGGTATCAGTTTTAGTTACAAAGCCACTTAAACCCTATTAAATTACTAAAATTCAGATATCTCCAGTATATTTACTTGAAACTTTATACAGTCTTCTTGCGTTCTTATGGACTTTTTCATGACTTTTTTTTTTAATTTCAACACTAAAAAAGTAGTTTAAAAGTTCGGTAGAAGTACCAAGTACACTCTTACTACAGATTACTTAAAATGTAGAATCTTTTTACGTAGGGCTATAAGGCTACGTTACCATGAGAGCAAAACTCATACTCATAACGTAACCAGAGATTTTACTCTTATAGTCGAAGAGGCGACCAAAACAAAAGTAGACGTAAAAAGTAAGAAATATTTATTATAATAATAATATAATAATAAGAATATTTATTTCAATTAACATTTACATCAACAAAGTATTTGTGAGCTCCAAACTAGACAATGTCTGTATCTTGGAGCTCGGTACTCTATTTAACATACAAGTAAATTTTAAATGGTATATAATTTCAATTTCTTAAACTTATTATTTATTCTTTTTTGGATCAAATAGGAATTTGATCCAAAAAAGAAACACTTCATAGCCGTTTCGTGACAACGCACGACTTTGACATTATATTTAAAAATATTGAAAACAATTAAAACTTTGCTTGTACATTACATTTAAAATAATATAACATTTGTAAGGAACCTGCATACAAAAAAATATACATATTACTGTTATATTTAATACTAGCTGCGCCCGGCGGTGTTACCCGCGATAAAAAGTATGAAAAATTAAAACATCTATCCCACGGGAACCATACATTTTACCGGGATAAAAAGTAGCCTATGTGCTATTCCAGGCTATAATCTATCTCTGTGCCAAATTTCATCCAGATCCGTTCAGCCGTTCGGGCGTGAAAGAGTAACAAACATCCATCCATCTATCCATCCATCCAAACTTTCACATATATAATATTAGTATAGAAGTATAGATTTATTTTCTTTATTAATTAAATGTTGGTCTAAATATTATTTAGACCTATTTTTTTATTAGATTTAAGCCGTAGTAGAAGCATAGTTATAAATAAGAAATCGCAAATGCTTTTAGATTCACATGGTCACATTTTACTTTAAAATAAAATGGAGTAGAAGATATTTCGGCAGACGGTAAATACATAGTATTTTGCCGACAACGGACGCACCGCTAGTCTCTTGGCCTACAGTATATGCCGTTCTACTCGTCGCGAGGAGGATCCACTTCTAACAAAATGTACAATGAGCCACATTGTTAACGAGCTATTCATTACAAGCGTGGAGTCGTCGTTTTTCACTGTATATACCAAGGCACACATACATGTTACATCATTATTAAGTTACATGTAAACAAATCGACGAGGCTGGCCCCATATTAACGGCGGCCCAACACCATTTCTGACTGCGTGACTATACATATATGAGTGTACCGTGTTGCGTTGACAAATTATGTGTATTTTTTACCTTCAACGTGCATTATTTTATACCATAGATCGCTGTTCAAAAACAATAACATATTTTTCTATTCTTTTTTTTTATTGGCCAGTAACAAAATCCCTATTACCAAAACGCATGTTAGTATTATGTAACATAAATACTTATTTTAGGTACATCACTGGCAGTTTTTGCTCGAAAAAATATTGATGCCATAAAAAAAACAAAGCATTATTTTTCTTTTATGGTAGGTCATCAGGTTTTTTGGGCATATAACAGCCAGTAACAATATCATGCGAAGAGGTTAATTAAACTATTAATATTCGTGCCCCCGAAGAATACTCTAGCTCTTCTCTCGCTCTAGCTCTAGTTCCGCGTATCATCATATATATTACAAAGAACGTGGAACGTAGAACGTAACGTGTAACGCTTAATGTGTTTGAGCTATTAATCAATTATATTTTCAAATGTAGTTAGCATTTACTTTTTAAGAAGCTACTTTTCGTGCAAGGATGCAACGGCAACATTGAAGGGATAGAAATATATCTACAGTTTGCATAATGTAGACATATTTCTTGGCATAGCTCTGTCCTTTTTTGTTGGAAATCATATAACATTGTGCTATGGGTGTGTAACTCGCAGTCAAATATTAATTCAATGTGCTTTCTCAACCCTCAAACTGCGATCGCGTGGTCAATTTAGCCACCACGCTCACTAATTTCAAATAAGAATCAGGAAAAAACTCAGTAATTTTCCCAAATAATTACGACGCATAAATTATTATTGCCATATTTATTATTGATTAGAATACTTAGTACATGAAAGTAAAAATATTAAATAATAAAAGAAATGGAATTCAATTGATTTGGAAATTGAGGTCCATATTCTTTGGTTTTATTAAAATAATATTATGTATAATAATATTAGAAAGCAGCCGAAACGTCGGGAACGTAAAAACATAGTATAAACGCGATAAAATCCTTATCATTCGTTTTATTTTAGTGTGTAGTATTCGCGTAAATATAAGAAATCAATATCCAGAACATTATGAAAAAAAAAAACAAAAGCTGTTCCAAGTTTAAACATTCAAAACTCTATTCAGCGTATCACCCAAACGCATTCGATAAAACCTTGCGTGTGGAACTACCAACAACTTGTTCTACTAGATAGTAGATACTTGGCTATGTAAAAGATGACGAAACTCAGACAGCACTAGACGGAAGAAACATCCCGCCATCCGTGACCAGGAATAAAAACGTTGAATTGGTAACCTAATTGAATTTTCAACCCTTCTTATTAGGATATCGGAAAAATTGCGATGAAATGAAACCATTGCTACTATAGGTATTTTATTTCATTACTCTTGTACCTACCTTGGTTAGGTATGGTTCAGGGGATTTTAAAATTCGGGACACCATTGAAGCCTCATATTAATTTAATTAACCTGTAGCGACCACTTCAACCGCACCACAAGCTACAAAGATGGCGCTGCAGACGCATTCAGAACAATAGACAATTCTCATCGCAATCCTGAATCGCGCTATAAGAGTTTTCGGAGCAAGTAACATATATACAAGATCCCGACAATAACTGTCGGGGCATATTGGCCGCCCAGCCAGGCATACCACTCGCCTGGCTGGAAGAACTTACCTTCTCCGCTAAAAACCTTTACCAGCGCAGACGTTAAAAAAAACCTAGCGACTGATTGTACAGGCTACTCTATAGTCCATCGGTAACCTAAAGGTGTGTCCTCACAATTTATTATCATTGCACTTAATCGAAAAACTTCGGGTGACATCGGATTTTTGCTCCGTCAATCACCATTAGATATAGGTGGGGCAATAAAGGATTTGCCAGGGTTGCCACGCCCCCACTAATTACATTTTATAACTTTGTTATGATACTCCCATATGCGTACGACCCTCACGGTCGGATTAAATAGTTAAATTCTATCATGTTATATGTCATCTGGGTATTAAACTCTAAGTTTGGGATGAAAGGTAGTTTATGATACTTAAGTATTGAAGTGTTTGCATGTTAATCTTTAAAGGTATATACTTATTGAAATCATATAGGTAGATACTTATTGAAATATTATTAGTATGAATTCTTCCTCCTAACCTTTTTCCATATCTTGATTAATTGATGCCGATTTCCAATCCGCATTTGGTTGATTACAGATGTTTATACAAAGCGATTGCCAGCCGAGATCCAACTGGTGGGACTGCCGGAAACCTGGATTACCATTGTACCAAAAAAAAATTAATATGTTACCTACGCAATAACGCATTAGAGTTGGAGCATACAATCTTCATCAGTGGTTTTATCATATGAATAACATTTGAAAACTAATGTTACATATACAATTTATAAAAAAATAGGCGATTACTGAAAATGACAAAAGTAACAATTACGATGTAATGTTCATCGCTCGAGCCCCTGCAGTAGGCACTTATTCTTTTCTTGGAAATAATTTGTCCTCAATATTTTCACAAGCTTACCTGAAAATTTTATAAATACTTAGTACGAAAACATCACTGGCGCCTCACAAACAATGTTTTATTTTTCATTTATCAGTTTATCTCCGAAGCGCAGATCAGAGCGGTGGATTGTCCCGTGTGACAGATTCGTTGGAAATTTGTGAGCTCGGCGCGTATTGATTTCCGTCACGGGACTCGTATACGATGGGTTTGGATAACGCGTACTATGCCCACAATATTAGGTCCACATTTTTTTACTCTGCTACAGAGTCTGTCTACTGGGCTTATATATATACGTAGATTTATAACGATAGCTTCAAGCAAATCCCACTGAGCTAACTTTTGTGCAACAGAACCTAGCTGAAAGTTTGAATTGGCACTGAATTTTATTTCAGCTAGCGAACCACGATGGGACAATGAAGTGGAACCTTCTGCTTGTCATGATTTATTATCTGTTATTTAATTGAAGTCAATGGCTATGTATATATATTTTCTTTCCTGTAAATTTCAAGCGGTGCTTCAATATCCATTCAATATGTATTGAAGTAGTTGTGTTAGATAAAATATGGTGTTATTATATAAAATAAAGTAATAGCAATTATTATCTTCCTTCTGACGTAGGTGACCTTTAACTGCCATATGGGTTTTTATATATACATACCCATATAACATTACGTATATTAATATTTATTTTCAATATCAATTACCGACGTAGTGTCAATATTGTTACGATGCGTAAAAGAGGAGAGAGCGATAACTCGTGAAATAGTCATCGAAGGTTCTGGAAATAAAAACGCATTGTCGAGTCCATGGTCCCCTATCGATCTGTGAAGAAAGATATAGAATCGCCAACAATGTTGCAACCGGCTTCCGGAATATACCTCGTATTATTTTTATTAAAATTATTAGTAAACAAAAGGCGAAGACAATGCAATTCCTGGAACTGGGAGTTCTCGGAATAATACCGATTTCACGAATGCAGCTACGTACACTAGAACATTCTAGCCCCTCCTTATTACCGTGTAAATAAGGTTCATTTTGCTAATGGAACATTTCTGTTTAGTGTGTTTTTATCGACACCTTTCTGGAAAGATCCACCCTCGCTATTTTCGGATTGTAAATAGTGTGCAGGACAAGCGACGGGACAGTTTCTATTCGAAAGCGATAGTGAACACATCTCTCGGAAGCGAACTAAGAAGACTATACCGGCGACACTAGCAAATACTGTGGACTACTGTGATTCAAGTGATTTGGTGTATTGTTGTTTGAGTGTTAACTAGTTAGTGTACTGGTGTGTACTTTCTTGCCTTGTGTGTGGAGAAGCGATTAAAGTAATTTTCACGTTATTGGCATTTGATTACCCCCGCACGTAACAATATATATCTAACTACCGATATGGCAGAAATAACAGGTGACCTTACGAATATTGTCGTTTGGTAGGAGGTATTCAGAGACATTATCCACACTGTAAGACGTCACTCGTTTCTTTTTATGACACGTTAAGTGCAAATGCACTTAACAGTAACCAAACCGCTTATAACGCAAATCGTAATATCAGCCATAACGAAATCATTATGATAATTGCACCGGCATATTGCGGTTTCCTTACTCTCTTAATGTTCTTGCTTTTGCATGAGACGGGCTTTTTCAATGGATATACGAGTATATCTTCAAAGTGAATATTTTATGTAATATTTAAATGATTAGGTTTTGTTAGAGTGAAACACAAGGTACTTACATACTTGAAATTGATTAATTTCCAAGTACTTAGCAGGTAATCTTTCGATCGTATACATTAGTGCTAATTTATTGGACCATATATTCTGGCCTTAGGCTCTAAGCTTCAGAGAATTTGTGGTTACTTCAAAATATCTTACAAGTATATTCAGAATACTCGTAAGTACTCTGTTATTACATATGCCTATAAGATACTTTACCCCCTTGACATTAATATGAACAAGACCGCGGTCAAAGCTAGTACATAAGTACTAGCTTATATGGATTATAAAATCCTCTTAGTAAGATTTACTTTTTGCAATGTAATGTGAGAATTTCGATCCAAAACAAATCGCAACATGGGATCTACTTATTTTACAAAGGTTATTTTCCTCGCTTTGAAGCTATATTACTCGAACAATGTGTTTCAAGAGGGGAAACAGTGGATCCGCAACAATGGCTTAATAAGTATCCCTTGTATTGTACTCTACCGCAGCACAACAAAATCAGCTATAAACCCCTTGAAAACGCGATAGACAGACATATTCAGTATCTGGATTGTCCTATAGTTTCACTTAAAAATTTACTCTCTACAATCCTACTCTTATCACACTAATATAAAAATGTGAAAGTTTGGATAGATGGATGGATGTTTGTTACTCAATCACGCCAGAACGGCTGAACGGATGAAATTTGGCACAGAGATAGATTATAGTCTGGAATAGCACATAGGCTACTTTTTATGACGGTAAAAGGACATACTTTTTAATCGCGGATAACACCGCGGGGCGCAGCTAGTTATAGATAAACAGCAAATATATGAATTTGTCGTTAGTATATTACTAGCGGTATATGCTGAACCTGTGTTTAGTGCTGTATTGGCACGTTACCTTTGCATCTGGTTACACTGGGATTCTAGCCAAACAAGAACAGACATGCCATTGAATCGTATTGTATAAATGATTGGCCAAGCGAATGCATCAGCCTGTATAATTCGCTCCCACTATTTTTGTTATAAAAATATAGTTGTCTAATATTGATACGGTCACTAAATGTTGGTAGGTAACTAATTAGGATACAATTTTATGATGAAATTAATGAATATGTGCCTACATTACTTTGCAATTTTTTATTATTATTTTTTTATTACAATATAGGCAAGTATTTCATCTCGATCTCACCTGATGGTAAGTGACGATGAGATCTACGATGTAGCATACTTGCCTAGAAGGTACCTGTTCACTCTCGACTTGAAAACACCCAGATTAAAGTTAACGAATTAAAGTCAACAATAAGATCTCAGAACTTTTTACGGTGGAAGGATTGCGTCGCGTTGCGAGGCATGTATTTTTTTTATATTATATGTTTGTCTGTCATCTCAGTGTCCCTTCAATGATAGAGCTATAAACCTGCACTAGGACACGCCATTTTCATTTCATCATGTCACATCCATTATTTTATTTATAATGTGTATTTATCACAGATATATTAGAGGAGATATGTTATGAAAACGGTGGGCTTGCGCTCACCTTATGCCAAAATTACGCTTACATAGAGTTTTCGCCGTCAGTCGACTGCAACTGCACGTCGGTATAGGAGCTCTAACTTTTTTTTTAAATGCCGTGTTATTCCGTGGTTGTGTGCTAAAATACTAGCAGCAAAGTGAACTACGCGAAAGATGGAATCTCATTTCACCAGCCAGTATTAAGTATTTTATTTATTCGTCTTTAAAATCATTAAAAACAACAAATCAAAAAATATTTAATGCCTTTATTATGTTATTTTAGTTTTCATGTAGCACAACGACTTTTTTATTTTTGTACAAAATACATGGCTCTTTAAGTACCACCTATGTTCGCTACTGAGTGAATGTACGAGGCAATGGATAGATCGTCTAACGATACTTTGAATAAACTGGTGCGTCGCGTGGTACGGCCGCTGTATACGGCGACGACGCAGCACGCACCGAAGAGACTTCGTATTGGTTGGTTTTAGCGAGTGGTGGGAAACAAAACGGAGACAGCGAGTTCCCATACATTTTGAATCGCACGGCATATCTCTCGTGATCTGTGGTATTTATTGAATGTGTTATTGTTATTAACTACTTGACATTGGCAAAATACCCGCTAAGTTGTGGGTGAGGCCATATTCATATCCATTTTATTTCAACGCATCTCATTTCGTAAAGAAAGAAACCTGCACTAGTTCAGGTAGAATATGGTTTGAATCATGAGTATAGAGCTGTGGCCATGTTAATGATTATGAAGTTGGTCAGACCCCAATTATTGAGAGATTTTATACTGGCATCGTCAGCCATATTTTTTCTTTTGTACAACGTTTCTTTTGTACGCTCAAAGGCGTGCATCCCGTCAATGATCAACCAACTGATATACAAATCCAGTCAACAAGTCAATCAAGCGAAGTTTGATCAAAGGGTAGCATCTACAAAGAAAAGTCAATCTTCCAATATTTGTACGAATTAAATAAGTGGGTACAATAAAGTGTACAGTAAAACAAACCTTAGTCAAATAATATCAAAGAAAGTTTTTAAACAACAATTAGAATTGTAATTCTGAAAGGAAAGTTGCGTTTTATAAAAGTCTCATCAAATCTCTAAAGTAGGTTCAGGTTTATTAATAATAATATCGCCAGACGAACACACCACTGAGCAACGCTTGTATCATTGGTGCCGTACAATGGACTGGGAGCATACCTAGTATATAATAAAACTATAGATATTAAACATCCATGACTCTGGTACAAACATTCCTGTTCATCACACAAAGTGTGTGTCCCTGCCAGGCTTCGAACCCGGGACCCTCAGCACAGAAAGCAGGGTCACTACCCACTGAGCTATTCGTCATGTCATGTCATATCGTCCTAGCATTATAGTGACTAAAGTTACATCTTTAAGTATTTTGATATGATTTTTTAATTACCTGATTCTATTGGCATAAGTATAATTATTTTATGCACTGCTAGAAATTTCAGTTAGGCTAATAATTTTATTCACAATAATTACAAAGAAAATAATTTACATATTTACAAACTAAAGATATAAAGAAAATTACATTATTATACAAAACAAATAATAATTAAGAAGAAATTAGAAAGCTTTGGATATTAATTAAATCCCAATTTGGAAAGTAGTTATAGGTACCCACTACCTTATGATGTAAATAAATATAATATAAGCTGGTACTAACCGAATGATTATTATTATATTATATTATTACTATATATTATTATTATATTATTATTATTATATACTATATTATATATACTATATTATTATTATTATATTATTACTTACATAAATGGGAAATCTTTCCTTCCTACAAATTAATTATAATTTAAAGGTAAACTCATGTTTATAATTTATCATAAACTATTTAAAAAGTTGGTTATTCCACTCAATTCACACAAAAAAAAAAGAGACAACAATATTACTGGCCAGAAAACAAAATAAAAATGACGATATAGACTCACCGTCAATCAATATCCAATTTGATAATCGAAATTCCACGACACAAAGACTAATCACATTTTTTTTACATAGCTTAAATCGGTTCTCGAACACTACTAGAACGTTACAGAATAAAAATATATTTTTGAAATTACCGCGCTAGGCAAATATTCATAAATGCGTTAGGCCTGCGGGCGGTAGGCGTCCTAGCGTAGGTGAAACGCGTCGCTCACTGTTTCCAACCAGCGCGCCACTCGCGCCAAACTCGCGCCATTTTTACACAATGCGAGCTTTTCAGAGACGTGTGTTGCAATATGCCGTTAGTGTAGGTAGTGGGTAGCGCAACTGTTGCTTTTGCTTTGCTTGTGAATAAAAAGCGAACTCTATCATAAATGAAGTACCCGTGAGCTTTGCTACCAAACACATAAGTAGTACATTTATTTATATCTGATACTTACTTCACCCTACTCTTACTGAAATAAATACATGTCCACCCAGAGTTTGGTGACTTATATAGGTACGAGTATCTTATAGCGCAAGGGTTGTAACAACTCTCTGATCACTAATAAGTTAATTAATGAAAACGTCACTTTCATTTGTTCGTTATCGTGATCGACATTGTATTGTTATCGTTCGCGTACTCGCTTTCTGGCGTTCTTGTGTTCTTACGTTCTCCAATTGTCGCATTGTAGCGTTCTCGTATCCATATACGTTCTTCAGTACCTACATAATGTTTCATGTGCAATGAAAACATCATATTTATAAAAAAGTTTGAACTACTTAAGTATGTTTAAAACTAAAAAAAATCTCTTACCTATGTACCTACTTCTAGAATATACTCCTAGGTACAAAGACTAAAGAAAGACTATGGCTATAAATGGCGAATCTGATTCATTGGGAAACAACCGAGTCGGCTGGATTGTTCGCTCGTGCGTTCCCCGCAATTTACCCTTTTTTATTGCATCACGTTCCATGAATACGCAAATTGTTTTCAATGCCTTCAAATTGACTTTTTAAAATACGAATTGCGCGACGGACGACGGATTGATTTACAGTCATTAGAGATAACTATCGCTATTATAGTAAACAACTATCGCTATTATGGAACCCTGTTGGAACTTTCTTCGACCTATCAACCAGTACTGTTATTGTAGAATATTTCCTACATTTGATTGACACATCCTGATACTTTAAGTTAAATTGAGTTTCGAGATCTTGACCTGTCTTGAGGTCAACTTTTAATCAAAACTGTCAAGATTCGTTAGCGGATGCAATGAGATAGTTGAGTTCGAGTGATATCTACCTGGTTACTTTATTGTTTGCTAGCTGTTACCCGCGACTTCGTCCGCGTGGTATTTAACAAAAAAGTTTTCTAAAATAAAAGTAGCCCAAGTTACTCCTTGTTACGTCAGCTACCTGCCAGTGAAAGTCCCGTCAAAATCGGTTCAGCCATTTCAGAGATTAGCCGGAACACACAGATAGACAGACAGACAGACAAAAATTGTAAAAAATGTTGTTTTAGTATAGGTACCGTGTATACATCCAAATGCACTTAGTAAAAAGCGGTTATTATAATATTACAAACAGACACTCCAATTTTATTTATTTGGTATAGATAATAACGCGAGTACTTACTTACTACCTTTGGTATTTTCTTTGCAAAACAGAAATTATTTTTATGGCAATCTTTATCCAAAAGATTTTTTATCTTGGTACAGCTCACTCGCTTTTTTCTTAATATAATTCGACATCTGACGGGCGTGGGTAGAAAAAAACATAATTCTGAGAAAATGGCAAATAAAATTAAAACTACATCTTAGCAAATAAATCAGATATTGTCGTTTTAGGGGTCCTTAGTTCAATCGTCATGCTATGTTGTATGCCATGAACAGCTTTTAATTAACATTATGAGTTTGAAATTTAATTCGTTACGTTAGGCATTCTGGTGTGCTGGGCAGAATTACTCTGATCAGCTATAGTCAACTGCATGGTTTGAAAAAGGGCATTTTCTGGCATGTAGCCTATGCCTATAAATATCTATACTTGTATTTTAGACTTGTATCAACTAAGTAGAAAATATCTACCTATCCGGTACCTACCATGAATACCTCAAGATATTTTTCGCGTTTAATTTTAATAAATCGCGATCGTGCCGCAGCCGGTGAGTAGAGACAAAAATAAAATAAGTTCTAGGTTGAATACAAAAAGATACAAAAAAGAGCGAAAGCGCTAGTCTACGCTCGCTCGGGTGAAGAGCTGTTTTTTATATTCTAGTTAAGTGTTAGTTTTACTGTCATTCTGTGTTTTTTCGAACTTAGTCCATATTAAACCACACCATTACAATTGTTTTTGTACACACAAAAGCTCTTAAGTACCCTAGTAACTACTTACTTATCACTTAAAATAAGGGAATTCATATAATTAAGTTTAAAATGTATAGAGTTCATTGTATTTATTTTATTAGGTAGGTAAGTATCGGTGTCTTCAAACAGGTGTAACTGTACTTTCGTTTAACCCAATCTCCCAGCAGCCAATTTACTTTTCGTTTACACAAACTTGGGGAATCAATATTTTGGGATTACAAACTTGCGCCTTCTCAGCAATTGGACAAATATTTTGCTTTCCTACGTTACAAGCGGGTCGGTAAGTACTTAAGACTTGCAACTAAGCACTATAACGCGGTATAAATTACCTACCGAACGGACTCCCTAATTTTCTGTGTGTTAGCTGCACCCTCAGACTGATCTAAGTTTGTAGGTACCTAAGGCGGAACATGCTTTTCACATCGGCACAAAACAAATCATAAGTACCTTACCTACTACATGCATATACATATATTAGCTAAAACATATCCATCGTAATACCCATTATTAATACACTGCAAAACTAATAAACCATAAGATGCGTTTATAACATGTTTATTTTTGTCTATTATTTCGATGCGTTATGAGTACCTATGTAAAACGCGTCGGCCGTGATCTATGGCCGTGATTCATACACTGGCCAGTAATACTTTTCCGCGGGAAAGCATCAATCATTGCATAAATCAGTGTTTCTAGAGCTAAATTGTCTTATGTTTTTATTATTATTAGGATTTTTATTAAATCCTAGTATCAGTGCTTTGTTTTAGTAGATACTTAGTTACCTATTTATTATATGAAACTTATTATTTGCTTATAGATTTTGATATATGAATACCTATGTGTAAGTTAGTTAATCCCGAAAGATAGATAGATAGATATATAAATATTAACCACGATGGTTGGTGGGCCTAATACAGCGACACTTTGTTAGGCCACGCTCGCTTCGCGGAGATAGAATGATGATATTGTGATTGCGGTGCCCGAGACCTTACGGGCTGAAATATTGGATGATTGCGATAACGGTTACGCGATCCCCAAATGTTGGCAGAATCTAGGTTGAAATATAATACGTATACACCTACACACTTTACCTAGTAGAATAAATAAAATAGGTATACACCCAATAAAAAAATTAAGCTTACCCATTGTACGCGTCTTACCTTCTCGATTTAAATATTCCGGTTGTTGGACAAGTTTAGTCCTATTAAGGTAGGTGAGCACCTACTTGAATTTAATTCTCTTCTTATACTTAGGCAGGTTCTTCAAGTCACGACACCCAACAGTTAAAAATTCGGAAACAGATTAAAATTCAAATGAAGCTCTCAATGTTTTCACACAAAGTAACAGTTTGATTAAAAAAAATCACATATATATATTTTATTACAAATTTCTTTTCAAATGAAGAACGCAGTCGTATGTAGTAGTAGGGGGAACTGACAACTCAACTACACCACGGCGCGGCGGTCGGGGAAATAGGATTAAGAAAATACTAGTCAAGTTACATTTACAAGCAAATGCAGGTTCATTGACGAGGTAGGTTTGCTCTTAATACGATTCTAGACTAATTAAATAGGTAACTACGTGGTATATACCCTACAGTGTGAATGACATGGCAATTACATTTTACTACCTTTACCAGTAACTTCGTTCGCGTGGTAAAACGATTCCTAATTTTGACCCGGGATATCATTATGACCGACTGACATCGCTAACATTCGTCCAATCAAATCTATAAGTAGAAGTAAACGAAATAAATTATTTGACTGACTTGGACTGCAGGACGTCCCATGCAGAAACTCCTAACGTGATCGTGTCGTCATCAGAAAAGCACGGTGTATACCCATTCATATTTATGAAATCTGTGATGGATCACACGTACCTACGTTACCGTATCACAAGCTAGAGACGCTGAGCAAACGCAAGAAAGTAGCTACGGAAATATGATATTGGAGACCACAAAAATAATCCAAAGAGAAACTAAGTAAGTAACTAGGTATATCCGATCCGTATTAACTTAATAGAAACGTTACGGTGTTGAGCAATCATGTGTCTTCGGCTCTCCCAGCGCCTAGAGCAGGAAAATAAAAAGAACATTCAATTTACGCGGTTAACGTTTCAACGAAATGGGATTCGCGCGTATTTACGATGAGTTTACTTCAGTTTTACGACGTAACATATAGATACTTACCCAATAGTCGTCCTTCATTACTCAAATTTAAAAAAAGAACAGACGTTTTTTTTATTTATTACCTACTATGCTGATACTCATTGGTAAATTGACTGGGTAGCTGTTTAGTTGTAGTGAGTGATCCTGCCATCTGCTTTTGTACCGACGAAGGTCCCAGTTAAGAATCCCGGTAGAAGCAAACCGTGGGAGGAGCACGAATGTTTGTTTCCGAATGATGAACGTTTAATATTAACGTTTAATTCATTTTGGGGTCGAGTCACCTTCGTCCTTAGGAGAATTAAGTCCCCTCGAGATACCCTACACGTGACCCTTGGTGGTGCCAACCAGGTGACAACTCTACTGGTGGTAGGCTTCGGCCGTGGCTAGTCACCACCCACTGAACAAAGCCATGTCGCCAAGCGGCCTAGCCGTGTTCCGGCATGATGTTCGGTGTTGCCATTCATGGATGGCGGGTCAGATCAGTTGCGCTGCATGTGCCTAGTGAATGTAGCGTCTCTATCTACTGCCGCCTTCCTACCTAGGCAAGTATGCTCCATCATAGATCTCATCGTCACTTACCATCAGGTGAGATCGAGATCAAATACTTGCCTATAATGTAATAAAAAAAAAGAAAAAAAAAAGTCGCTTTACATTGAGTTGCTTTCTTTTATAAACAATGTGTCGGTTTCTTGTAGGTGGAAGCTCTAGCTAAGCGATTATAAACTGGGATTGCCCCAAGTGATTTGTACGGTTCCCTTAACAAAAGAGTTGCTTAGTTTGGGACGGTATAGTTGGTGCGTTCGTCTGGCGATATTTATTTAAAAACTATTAATAGCAGGTTGGTCATGGTTTTTATAAAAAAAAAATTAGGTTCGCAATGGAGAGCATGCCAATAGGCCACGTCTTCATAAGACATTTAACTCATAAAAGGTGTTGTGTCGCCAACGGCAATATTTCATAGAACATCGTCACCATAGTTATTCGTCCATGACCTAAGAGACGATCGGTAATATAATAAACTCAGCCGCGCCTCAATATTCCTTACTCCAAGGCGATATGCTTCTCGACAATATCCCCTAAGGTTATTCGACCTAATTTCTTCATCTCACTAATGATTTCTGTATTAGATACAGCAGCCGTTATTATCGCAATACCCCAGCCTCTCGCACTGATAAGGTCTTTGCGACCTTGCGATGCAATTTTAATGGTTAATTTATTTGCAGTCAATAGCGCTATACTAACGCGACTTATAAATTGGTAACTTGTAGCAGATAAATACTAATGTTATAGGGGCTTGCAGTTTCATTATAACAAAGTCTGTGTGGCTTCATCCGGCTGGGCCTCCACGACTGGTATCAATCTTAATGGGACAGAGTTTGTCGCTAGTTAGTCGTAAACATATATTTGACTTGGTCGGTAATGGTTAAATTTGTATCATTTGCTCGACCTTAAAATACAATAAATTCCAAATCCAACGGTTTATTTTAAATCAGAGACAACTAACTCCCACATTCTACATATAAACTCTGTCAAATGCGAATTGATATCAGTCATGGTGGCTCAGCTGGAAGAAGTTATTCTATACAAACTACGCAACACAAGAGAAGTGTTTTATCATCATAGCTCCACAACTCCATAACAGATGGACGGACAGATTTCATTCAAGGCATTTTTTTAATTCGATTTCTTGCATGTTAGCTGTATCATCAAAATTCTGCTGCTGCTGCATCATCTGCAGCTGTATCATCGTGCTTCTTCAATCAAAACACATCGCGGGTAACAATAAATACACAATTTATACAACTACTGTATTTAATTGCATCCAACAAGTTAGCGGGGGATTCTTAAAATCAATCTTAACTTAAAACATAATCGCTAAAACATTTCATACTTTCTTATTTGTATGTTAGATACAAAAATATTTATATCTCATAACAACAGAAAACGCACACATTCCGACTGTGATACACTAACTTATAGAAAAAAAAACATCGCACTCTTAATTCTGGTTCAGCGTCCATTGTTCAGATACGCGAGCGCATCTCGTACATAAAGTATATTCACAAAGTGGCATCGGCTATCAATATGAAGCCACGTTATACAGATCACTGTCTGGGTCAGAACCTGAAACAAAGCACAAAATGTTCAGAATTTTTCTTTGCAACTTGGTGTTTGTCGGTCGGTATTTATTTAACCCAAGAACCTCACGTTTCCTACTGATAGAATAGCCATTTTTACAGATATCCTGATTAAAAGCGTCAACACAACCCGCACCGACTTACTGATCGGATAGATCCTGGCTTACAGGAGTAGCAGTGGTAGGAGTGAGTGGCCGGCCTAGTCCCATAAAAAAACCCGCACCGACTGTTTCAATATGTTTTTTACAAATCACATTTCTTTGACTAAATCACTCCCTAGCTAATCTATCAATTAGTCTTATAATATTTAAATCTTCAAAATTAACAGTACTCACACTAAGTAAACCTTAAGTATCACTCTTCCATAGCTTGATAGTCTTGTCGTTCTCGAGCGCCGCCGACGCAATGATGTTCTCGGTGGGATGGCAAGCGGTGCACAGGACGGTGTCGGTGTGGCCCGACAGCCGCTGCACGATCTCTTTGGATTGCAGGTTCCAGATGTACACTAGGTTGTCCTCTGAACCCGATACTATCCACTATTAATAGACAATATAACATTTCAATTGGGAAATTGATAAAAAATCTACATAATTGGTGGTGGTCGTAAGCGTAGCATGCCATTACGATTGACGCCAACAAAGTGTTGTGCAGAGCGACTCGAGATGAAGCATCTCATAATGGCAGAGCTCAGAAAGTGGCCATTCTGTTTGTAGAACATTGTTTTGCCTTACATTACAGGCCATTGCATTCAGCAACGTGATTACTTGCCTTCTGTTTACGACAACAGGCATTATAGATTAAAATTACTATTGTAACTGCCAGTTTAACATACACTTGGAAACATAGATTATAAAATTTAAATATTCTTAAAGTGGATTGTGTGTCCCACTGCTAGGAAAAAGAGGAATCCCTTCCCAACAGTGGGACACGTCTCCAAAGGAACCTGACTTGTATATTACCTTTCCACCCGTAACACTGAAGTTGGCGAAGATGCAGTACTTTTCGTTCTTGTGTCCAGTGTATGTCTTGAGGCACTTCCCTCTGCTGTAGTCCCACAGCTTGAGTGTGTTGTCTAGCGTCGCGGCGAGGATGTACTTGCCGTTCGGTGAAAACTTGACGAACGACACTGGCGGGTTGTCGTCGTCTATCAGTGTCTTTAGACATTGTCCCGATGCGGTGTCCCAGATTCGACTGAAAAAGAGCACACAAGGGTAAGGTAGGTATACAAATTAAAAAAATAAATGAGATTGTGAACACTAAGGATGCTAAAAATTATTCAGTTAATTATTGCTTTTAATGAAATTTGCTATATAATAAAGGTAAGTTACAATCTGGAATAAGTAAATTCTTTTTTTGGTCCTTGAATAAGTACATGAGACAGGGCCGCGTGAAAATGCTAGTTTTATATATTTTTAAAAAACACCGTTATTTAATTACTCCTGACCTATCTTTGCCTTTACCGTGACAACTGTGTGATATTTAGAAAAAAAACAAAACGAGTCAAACCACTTTTAAAGTGAGAAATACAAAGGCAGGTGGCAATGCACCTGTCATTGTTTGAACTATAAATTATCAATTAATTACCATATTAAACCAGTTTTATAAAATGTAGTTTTACATTTTATCGCCGTAAAGCGTGGTGAACACTACGACACAGTACTAATGCAATGCGACTATGCAAGTTTCCTCATAATATTTTCCTTCACCGTTTATCAAGTGATAATCATGGTTAAAAATAAGATTCGCGCATGAAAACCAAAAATCCCAGAAGTGCGAACCAGGGGTTTGAACCTGCGAACCTCGTTTCCAAAGCGAGTTTTCTACCAACTTTGTTATCACTGCTAAATACTTGTTAATGCCACTTTGAATAGAGAAAACAAATTACCATAATCCATCATAGCTCGACGATACTATAAGGCTGCCATCTCTGTTGAAGTGCACAGCTGAAACTGGATCTGAATGTGCCGGTAAAGTCTTCAAACATTTACCTTGAACAAACAAACCATATATTTTATGTATTGTTTTAAATTTTAACTATTACACATTATTTTAAACCTTTAAATATCTAACAAAAGGAGCTTTCTACAGCCAAAATCAGTAGGGTTAGGAATAACTTTTAATGTAATCGTAACGTCATTGAGAAAACATGCTGTTACTGTCAAACTTATTTATGAAAACTATGGTGTGAGACGGATGGAAGATGTTACGTTACCGAAACGGTACGTAAAAAAGATTGTGCTTGAGGTACTGAGTATAAACCTTTTGATGCCACAACCAGGCTTATTAGTCCTTGTTTGTAACAGATTATTTACAATGATTTTTTTGTAGTTTCTTTAGAGAAAGAAATAAATATCATTGCAGCTCAGTATCTAGTTTTAGATATACATAATAACTTGAATGTGTCATTAAAAAAAAAACGCCATTGAAATAGAAAAAAAGGCTGATGTAGTAACAGTAGCACCAACAAAAATGTGGAACAGAGAAAGTGATCATGGCAGTTCACAGTATATTGTTAATGGGTGAAAATTACAATGTAGCAAGGCCTAGGTTGCAAACTAGTTGTAACACAGAAAAGTGTTGCTTATTTGTACATAACATGCAGAATATTGGAATTTGTTGCAGTAATATGTTAATGCAATCAGAACATTTAGTATAAAAATATCATAATTATCTAGTTTTAATGGCCAGACATAATTAAGAAATGAAATGATGACCCAATTAGAGCAGTTGGTAGTGACTCTGCTTTCTATGCACAGGGTCCTGGGTTCGAATACTGGTACAAACTTTATGTGATGAGCGTGTTTGCACCAGAGTCATGGACATTTAATATTTATATAAGTATTATATATTGAGTTTACCCTCAGTCTGTTGTACGGCATCCTTAATACAAGAGTTGCTTAGTGTGGGACTGTATAGTTGGTGAGTTCATCTGTCTATATTTATTATGAATATGCCTAATTAGCATGATCAAGGTAAAACTTAACTGTGTGGCTAACGAATTTGCATGTTACTTATGAATAAAGAGTTTGCCTCTCAATTAAAAATAAAAAAATAAATGTCTTACCTGTTCTTACATCCCATATCCGTACACTTTCGTCAAAACTGCCTGAAACTATTAGATTGCTTTGTGGATTGAAATTACAGCAAAATACATAGTTACTGTGACCCTTCAGAGTCTTCAAACATTTGCCCGAGCTCAGTTCCCATACCTGTAAAACAAAAACAACATCAAACATGTTATGATTACATCTTTATCAGTTAAATTGGAGCTATTATTGTGGCAAACTTGAATATTATCTATAATTTTCTTACTTTGCATATGTTCAAATATTAAGACCTTTCAATTTCAACCATGTGGGAAGTTCTGTAACGGCATAATAAACATGTATTAACTACTAGCAGTGCCCGCGGCTTCGTTTGCATGGGCATTCATATTTTAGCTATCCAGACAAACCCATCCATTCAATGTGACAAGGATTATTTAATATATTGCTGTTATTATAGCTACCACCATGCCAAATTTCATTCAAATTTGTAGAATAGATTTGCGTGATGCACACACATACAAAAAATCCAAAATGGCCCATTCCTGTATCTTTCATAATATCCGCTATTATTATTTTTTTCTTAAATATTCAGACAACAACTCCCTATCAATCAAGATACAATATTCTGTCACAGTGACCTGTATTTTGATATTCTACAAATGTATAGTAGAAAGAGATTTCAAAAGCCCCGTGAGCCCCTATCCAAACATCTTTATCTATAAGTTCAGTCACCTGTGTGGGAAATGTTATCTAAAAATTTTTAAGTCATGGAATGAAAAGGTTTGTCACCTCAAAGTTGCTTTTGCTTACAAGAGTGCAAGATTTGTAATGCTAACATTCCAGTACAAGAAACATTACTGCCGACTATTTAATAATTGCTACATGTTTACTATAGAATTTATGGAATAAAGGTTTCGCTTTGTTTTGCTCTTTTGCCTACTCCATCCTTTTTCTTTTTTTCTTTATGAAATTATAAAATATTCTCATAAAAGGATTGGTACATAGTATTGGTGACTTTGAAACACTGGGATTAAAAGTTTTAATGGACACAAACAAAGAAGATTTTCTGAAAAACCTAAAAGCTTTGAAATCTGAATAGAAAATTGAGAAAATCATCAAATATATTATAATTTTAGCACACATGTTAAAAACAATATAGGTCATAATACTTATACTCTCTCTAGATAGTCTACTGTGAGATATGGCATTCTCATTCTATATGTATAAATAAATATATTTCATTCTACAGACAATTATGAAACTGTTCCAAAAATTGGTCCAGCATGGAACTGAAACCCACAACCACCCAATGCAGAAAACTAAGTTTCTAGTGTTCAAACCAGCAGACAAAGCAGTATCAAATATTAGTTGCCAGTAAGTAATTATAAGCCATAATATTCATAAGAAATGAAATTGTGCTATTTGACACATTATAAAGCATAGTCTAAAGTGTCTATGGGATGTTTATTTAACTGATCAGTCAATGTGAAGTACACATTTATGGCACTCATTTTCAAGTACCTAACTGATTTTCTTTTGGAGAAGTAACACTTGTGTATTGTGGCCTAAGGTCTCACCTTCAAAGTCTTATCATCACTAGCACTGACAATCAGTCGGCTGTCAGAGGACCAGGCAACATCACTGATGCCCATCTTGTGTCCCGATATTGTCTTCTCAAACTTGCCATCATAAGCACCCCACACCTTAATAAGTTTGTCAGCGGCTGGAAATATTCAAAATTCTTACATTAACTATAGCCATCACCTTCATACAATAAATCCATAAGAGAGACAAAGAAATGAGAAAATTTCATAGTATATCAAGAAAAATAAACAATACCACATATTAATTCATTAAATTAGTCAGTGTAATCATAAGTTTTATGTGTAATAATGTTGCTATGCAAAAGTTGCCACATATTTTAAGTATTTAATTAATCAATTTACATAATGGGTGTATTATTAAAAAATAACATAGAACTTATTTAAACAGTCATGTATATATAGAGAAGACAAAAGCATTACATCATTTGAATGAAGTAAAAAACTATTCAGTGTAAATTATATACATTTATAACAGTTACAACTCAAGGCCAGGCATTGTACCAAAATATGGTGTACATTGCAATGTGCTAACACATAAAAGCAAGTTTTGTGGCTTTAAAATTATCTTGTATGTGGGTCAATGATGTGTACTGTCCTAAAAAAAGTTTTATTATCTATGAATAGACAACAATTTATATTGATGGTAAGTTATTCAATCAATGAAAGTTCATTTTGCATACAAATGATAGCTAACACTACACACTATATTTCAAATAATGATTGGTAATGTTGCACAATGAATTCCTTATTTGACTAGTATGTATTACTGCAGAACAATACTAATACAATGCCTTTGCAACATAGGATAGGTAACACTTTAAAATTGGTAAAATATCTGCTATTTCGGACATTGATTCTGCTAATAACATATAGTTCAAAACTATTTATATCTGGCCTCCATACCAATAGGTCCAATGCACTATACAGTAACAGATTGTTGTGTAATATTGACTTTTTTGTAATGTATCCATATATGATGATCACATAGAATTGCCAAATGTAAATAAATACTTATGTCAAAGGGCTGATTACATATTCAAAAAACTCAGGTACTTACAGGAGCTAGCCAGCCATTCTCCATTTGGACTGAATTTGACTGACGACACTGCCTTCGTGTGTCCCGCAAGTGTGAATTTGAGCGTGTAATTCGGCTTCTGCAAACCAATGTTAAAATTAGCGCCAAATCGCACGTGCTCATACAAGTTGAAGTTACATAAACATGTGCCGCCCGCCAGACTGACGCAAATCTGTAAAATAACTGCCGAAATACTTACCGCCGCTGAAGACTTGTTTGATTGTGGAGCGGATTGTGATAGCGAATTTGGGCCGGAAATGTTGGTGGAGGGCCCACCGTGCGTTTGGTGTGCAGCAGGATGGCCTGGCCCCGGACCTAGCGGCACCATGTTTCAACTTTAGACGCACTGCGCTTTACTTTGTTCGTCACCCAACACAGTCACTAATACACAAAGCACAACAATCTAAACTAAACTTTTGAACTGGTAACACACGTAACTTTTCACTCACTGCTGTTTTTACATGAATTTCAACGTAGATTTTCAAAGAACATTCTAAATCCGGGCGTCTCGATGCGTGCATATTTCGCGTAGAGCGAACAGAGCTACCAACATGATACCAAAAAAAAATGTCCTCCTCAGCTGCTCTAGGTGGCATCTCAGATGTCTATGGTTACGACGAGTCACTATAATGATGCATTACATGTTTAGATAGCCCAGCACAGCCTAAATGGGTCAGCGTTTCTAGTTTCCTACTAGAATTACCCAAATTCTTGATATGGTTCTAGATGGTTGATATCAGTACCGATACCGATACAAATAGGGTACCAGTAAAAACAAAAAGTCGTCACTTAGTTTTTTGGTGTATGTAAAATATATTTTTACCCTAGCAACAGTAAGTTGACCTCTTTGACATCTTCAAGGTTATATTTGACACTTGCCTGATACTACCTTATTCCTATTAATTTATTGGATTCGAAGTTTTTTCGCCGGTTTTTTAGAGGAAATATTTACAGAATTTACCAAAATGGCCCTCAACAAACTCAGCATCGATACACTTAATCTAGCCGGCAAACGCGTGTTGATGAGGTTGGTAAAATATATTTGTAGTGTTACTGAAATTCAAATTCTTCAACATATATATAAGAATGAAATAAAGTAAGATTCCAACTATTATAGGGTTGACTTCAATGTCCCACTCAAAGAGGGAGTAATTACCAACAACCAGCGTATAGTTGCGGCCCTGGACTCCGTGAAATATGCCCTGGACAAAGGGGCGAAATCTGTAGTGCTTATGTCACACTTGGGCAGACCTGATGGCCAAGCCAACCTGAAGTACACTTTAAAGCCGGTTGCTGAAGAGTTGAAAAAGCTCCTAAACAAGTAAGTTCATATTCGTTTTTGAATATCCTTAGGTAACACTAAGAATCAAGTTCCCTAGTGGACACCCAGGGAACTTGTATATCCTCATAACACCGTTAGGATATAATCTATCTCTAAATATTTTTTTAAGTGGTAGCTTTTGGTTGACTTTTCTTGATATTTGTCTGCAAAATTTAGCAAATGCTGCTGGTATAGACTATTTTTTTTTGTTTTTTTGTGACCAATTATTGTTGTTTCTTTAATATTTAAAGATAAATTCATTTTACAGGGATGTCACGTTCCTCTCGGACTGTGTAGGAGCAGAAGTTGAGGCTGCATGTGCTGACCCCTCACCAGGTTCCATAATCTTACTAGAAAACCTCCGATTCCATATTGAGGAGGAGGGTAAGGGTGTTGATGCTTCAGGAGCCAAGGTCAAAGGTGATCCTGAGAAGATTAAGGCATTTAGGGCCAGCTTAAGGAAACTAGGGGATGTTTACATCAATGATGCTTTTGGTAAGACTTGGTGATATATTTTCAGGGCTAAATCACATTACCCAGATAGTATCTCTCAATTACCGCGTGTGCGCCTTCTCTTAATGTCTGAAGTCAATTGGCAAAATTTCAAAAATTTAAAGATATTTTGAATTTATAGACTATATTTTACAAAGACAACAGACCCAAGAAAAAATGTTTTTACAGGTACTGCACACAGAGCCCATAGCTCAATGATGGGCGAAGGCTTTGAGCAGAGAGCCAGTGGTTTCCTGCTGAAAAAAGAATTACAATACTTTGCTAAAGCCCTACATGAGCCTGAAAGGTGATGTACACCAAGTCATTTCTTTTCTTAACTTAAACAATGTTAATTCTTTCATTCTTCTACCAATCATAGTGTACTGTGATTTTTATTAAATAGCCTATACTGTGATTTTGATTTTAAATCGGGCTTGGCTATGTTGTCATAGTTCTAGTTCACCTATTCATAAATTACAAAATTGTTGCAGGCCATTCCTCGCCATCTTAGGAGGTGCTAAAGTAGCTGATAAGATCCAGCTCATTGAAAACTTGTTAGACAAAGTCAATGAGATGATCATTGGTGGTGGTATGGCTTACACATTCCTGAAAGTAACCAAGGGAATGTCTGTGAGTATTGGCTGACTATATCCTTTTTTTTAATTTTAATGCAGTATTGCTAATTTAAATTGAATTCAACAAAAAATTAACTGTGTTTTAAACTTTTTCTAGATTGGTAATTCCTTGTATGACGGTGAGGGTGCAAAAATCGTCACAAAGCTTTTAGAGAAAGCTGCCAAGAACAATGTGAAAGTCCATCTTCCAGTTGATTTTGTCACTGCTGATAAGTTTGATGAAAATGCACAGGTATAGCTTTTATATCCATTTAACATTGTAGGCCTATTGTATTGACCTTTATGATAGGTGTATGATACGGGTCTAATTAATAGAGATATGTTAGTCTCTAGCAGAAAAGGGAAGATCTTCAACCCAGCGGGTGGTATACCTGGCGGGGTGGTCGCAATGCCCCGACGGTTATTGTTGGGATCTTGTATATATGTTACGTTCTCCGAAAACTCTAAAAGCGCGTTTCAGGAATTGTATGGAGAATCGTATTTTTTTCTGCATGTCCTTCTGCAGCGCCATCTATGTATCTTGTGGCGAGATTGAAGAGGTTGCTACAAGTCTAAGCACATGTGTTTTTAATAAAGAAATATGATAATTTTGTTTTAGGTTGGTATTGCCGACGTAGAAACTGGTATTCCCGATGGCTGGATGGGTCTCGACATTGGACCCAAATCCAGGGAGCTATTTGCCGACCCTATTGCGAGAGCTAAAGTTATTGTATGGAACGGGTATGTACTTACGACCTTTATATATTCACAATATTTCATGAGGTCCATAGGTCAAGAAATACATCGAATTCAAGATTTTTTTTAATAATGTCACATACTAAGGCCTTCTTGAAAATCCTTTCTTTTCTTGAATCTTTTTGTATACCTGTATCTCTCTCTACATTTAGTCGACTTTTTTGCCAAACAAATGAAGTCAATATAGTAGCCATCAACTTAACTGGACCTATAAGTTGAGGTATATATGGTCTAATTTTGCTTAATAGACCTGCTGGTGTGTTTGAGTTTGAGAAATTCGCCGGTGGCACCAGAGCTCTGATGGACGGTGTTGTGAAAGCTACCTCCAACGGAACCGTTTCTATCATCGGTACGTATCCTAATGGCGATTGTAAGTGTATATATCCAAACCCATAAATTTTATTTTTCTGAAACAACATGTTGTACCTACTATGTTTATAGATTTACTAGTCTGTGTTAGATACAACCCACGGCATGTGCCTGCGCAACCGCATTGAGCAATCATAGTTATTGACATAGACAATTTTTTTGCATATGAATACGTGCAAGTTTGTAATACAATAATGCGTAAAAATAAGATACTACATTAATTAATAATTATTTTAACTAAAATCGATTGCAGTTTGTGTAGTCTTAAAGCTAATATGGGTCTCAACACTTGGACCCTGCATAGACAAAATTGTTCTGCGTCCTTTGTAATGAATGGCCGTCATGGTGCCGGCATAAACAACAGGCGATATGCAACCCGTACATTTCAAAGAACTTTATGCGCTCTTCTGTCTGCGCGGGTTTTTAGTGTGTTGATCCAACATTACTATGTTCCTTGATTTCTTATGCCAGGTGGAGGTGACACGGCAACATGCTGCGCGAAGTGGGGCACCGAGGACAAAGTCTCACACGTGTCGACTGGCGGCGGCGCCTCTCTCGAACTGCTCGAGGGTAAGTGTACCGACCTACGTTATTCATGTTATGTTTCCAGTCCTGTCAATCCATAATGACCGGAGTACACGCGGATACCATGCTAGTAAATTAGGCTTAGTATAGACAAAACTAGCTTTTTTTTTCCTGAACCAAGACTGTCCTATTTTTTTGGATTGAAACTACTTACTCGTGTATTTGAGCTATTATTTATATTTCTGTATGATCTGTTGAATTCCAAGCTTAGAAGAGACAAAGTTCTTGCGCGCTAGCATTCAGTTGCGGAATAAAATAAGTGTTATAAGAAAACTACAATACCACTATTAAAAATAATTTTACCACTTAACTAATAAAGCATAAATCATCTAAGGGTTTCCTTAAAAAATACTGTCCGTGTGTAAAATACTGTGTACCGTCTAATACTGTCCGCCCATTTCAATAGAATAATGAATAATTTGATGAATTGGCACGAAGAAAGAAAATAAATGAAAAATTAAGTACTTTTTAATTATGTCCACTTTTGTAGAATACTCATTTGACAGCCATTTTGTTCTTAGATAGTGTGTAGTCTATCGTATGACAATGCAATCGTTGCTTAGTATGGAATCACACAATCCGTGTGTTTGTCTGTCGATATTCATTAATCAATAGATACAGTAGTTAGAAATAATTGGAGCCATATATAATTTGACATATATATTATGTTATTGGATTTAAACTTTCTATAAATCTGGTGGATTATGTGTACATTCATTTCATTTTTAATTTAAAGCTATAACCAAAAGTATATGTCAGTAGCTGTACTATTCTGAATTCTCTTTTCTTTTTTTTTCAGGTAAAGTATTGCCGGGAGTGGCTGCTCTGTCCGACGCATAAATTAACATCGCATTAGTAGCAAGGAGTCTTTGCATTGAAATAAACCTACTTGCTTTATAACAATCACAAAGAACCTTATACTCTTGATGGTTACATATATGTTTAGTTCTTCCTATATTTTATAATTATATGTTAAGTCAACATGTGGCATGTATGTCGAATACTATAATTTATTATTGAGTAAATAAACTTATCATAATAAATGTTTGTTTAATGTTGTATGTATTGTTTAATTATATTAATCATTCAATATGTTTCCTTTACCGTTACGTTATCGGCCGTGCTTCAATGACTCAACCGAAATAAAATCTTGACTTCATAACTCCTGATTTGAAGTGTCTTGAAACCGGCTGAACTGCTTTCCATCAAAAATCTCCAGGAACCATCATTGAAAACCTAGTTATCGCAAAGAACTGCTTTAAAATCGATTCACTTACAACGACAAAGGCGTTAAACTTTACCTATTTATTTACCTATAAGTAGGTTTCTTAAAAAAAAACAAAATATATTAATTTACAGTAAGTAGAACGCGCCTTATAATTCCTTAGCCTTTATATTCAGTTAAGCTGATATTGCACAGGATTAAGTGGATATAAATATTCCTAAGTCATAAAAATGTCATAAACGTTCGATCCGGCCTCTTATATCATGAAGATAGATATTTATCTTTTCATGTATATGTTCATATTATAAATAAAACCATCACGCCTGTATTTCCCGAAGTTATATGCAGAGATATACAGTCACGCTCATAACACAAAAAAAAATGATAAACTTACTGGCAGGTAACAAAACTGTGCCCGCGACTTCGTGTACATGGAATTTAGTTTTTTTTACTACCCTGTGGAAACTCTTAGTTAAAAAAAAAACTTAATATTGTCAGTTTGCCTTATCTACTTAACATTTCTCCTGAGGTTTCATGCGTGAGATATGAGACTGGCGTTACAGAATAGCACTACTGATAATATATCTACAAGCGTGTACTGGTTATAAATCTGTTAAATATAATGCATGGATTTTTATAACACCTAGTGTGTACATACCTAGGTTTTGTCAACGAAGTTATCTGTGAAACAAATGGGGGAAGGAACCCCCCACTGACCCTCGGCTTGACAACTTTTCCAATTATAAACCAAACAAGTTGATCGATAATTAAAGAAGCCAGCAACACCGAACTCCTCTAAGATGTTAGTCGAGAAACTATCTATCACGAGTGTCGGGACCCCAAATATAATGCAATTCTCCGCGAAACGAAGCGAATCTAAAAAAGTATTCGACACGTGTTTCGCCTCTAAATGACGCATCCTCAGAAGGTATCTGTATTTTTTAAGAAAACATTAATGATAATTTTCATTACGGAAGCTCTAATGTATGCTGTCGTCATTAGGCTATATAGTCACATTTATAAAGCGAGTCATTATTTACAGTCCATTACCTACTTGCCGGGCTATTAGCCGTTTTTGTATTCACTATTAAAATATTATTAATCTAAATTAGCAACATTTATAGGTCAATGCCCCGCTATGGATTTTAATGAGAGATGAGACTTACGGTGTTACCGACTCAACAAAAACATATAAGGCCGAAAAATATTTGTATGTAAGCATAGTACAGTATGCTTCAGATATTCTATCACCATTTGCTTTGTTCTTACACCTGCCATCAAGTGTAGGTTGACTATGAACAACTCGATTATGTGTGTTAGGTATGTCGTTCCGCCATGTTCCCATCGGGCACAACTATACTTACTCTACTCATCCCGCAGGGATAAGTACTTTGTATAACTAGAGATAATCCGTTGTCAAAGTTGTTGGTAAGAATTCTTGTCGTTACTATGATGGGCCTTTTATACGTAACTGTATTTGGCTAAGGTGCCGCGGTAGTACGGGTTAGAGCAGGGATTCCCAAAGTGGTCGATATCAACCCCAGCAGTAGACATAAACGAAAACTGATTTTGGGGTCGACGAGGTCTAAGAATCGACCCCTATTAATTAAACACAAGTTCTTATTTGAAACTTTCTAGATACTGTATGTAGATGTTTTGTTACGTGTACTAACTTATTATAAGAATTACTCATATTTTAGTAGGATGTATCATTTTCAAAAAAAACTCAACAAGTTCATAAGTGTGCGCTAGTTGGTACAAGGTTAACTAGAGATAGGATTTTTAAAGTAATTTGGCTATGGGGGTCTGAGGTATTAGTTCATTTTTGGGTATCCCTGGTTTAGAAATACGGTAATAATATTAAACCTGAGTTGAGGTTCAATATTAGATACGGACTTGAACACTAATTTGAGACCCATTTCTGACATTAATAATGCAATAAGGCGGTATATTTGTATATCGCTATATATGAGAGTAGTTGCTCCTAGTCACGTCAGTCAAAATATAACCGTTATGGTATACGTTTGCTTTACGATATTCAAACTTAAATGGGTCCCAAATTTAAGTCCGCGACTGTACCATGTGTGTGACCTTAATAACCTCAAAGGGCAGACAACTCTTTTGATTTGCAAATATCACCAGTGAGATGTTGACGACATCAGGTCGAACCAATCTGAACTTTATTGACATTATCTGAAGTGTAAACATTTGTTTAACGTTTATGAATGAGACTCCGTCCTTTAAGATAATATGTCAATTTAATGTATACCTTATCCTCTAAGTAGAGATCAGATTTTATTATTAAGTCCGTGTTAGTATCGGACCTATTGCATTTGTTGTCATAACATGGTAGCTTCCAAGCTAGGCTAGCTTTCTATCGATCGGTGGTCCGCGCAAGCGTCTTTTGATTTGGGCAACGCTATGGTGTATTAAATAATTTTATAAGTATAAGACTTATATAAACGTTACATTTAAGACCCCAAGTAAATGGTATACTACCCTTATTTTTTTTAAAAAAGGTATATTAGCAGAACATACAGCTATTCTCGATGAATAGGTAGCAATGCCTCATGGCTTCCAATATGCGAGGGCCGGTCTAATTGGCGAGGGCTCGCGCATGCCCAGAGGGTGCCGGGGTGGTTTTTATCAAAAATAATATTTTTACTAAGCACCAGTGATGTAAAGAACATTCAGACCCGCCGGCCGAACCGGCTGGCATAAAAAATGTAGGAAAACCGGCTTAGCAAAAGACTAAATACAATTAGTCAAGTTTAGTGTCTTCATGTCAATTGTTATTGTGTATTTCGTAGGCGTAGAGAGTAATCGTTGTTTTAGGTGAATCTGTTATCAGGTGAGTGGGTCGGAGTTTTGGTTTTGTTTTCTTTTTTTAATTTTATTTGAGTATTTAATAAAAAATATTTGTATCATCAATTTCTTTGGATAATTTATCGTGTCTATTTTACTGAAACATACCTATGTTTTATATTTAACATTAATTTTACGACTAATTATAAATGTGGTCATCGTTCATTAAAAAAGTATACCTATATCGATACCTAAGTTATCTACTGACATTTTGTATTCATAGGTTTTTTAAGTTTAATAGAGATATGGCCTCATCTTCTCCATAAATAAGTATACCTGTTGGCTACCGCTACGCTCTAACTGTTGCTTCTTCGATAAAACATAATTTCTGCATTTCAATAGCCCGTTTTTCCTATTGAATGAAGTTACTACTTACAAGATACCTATAAACTTATATTCATGTCTATTTTTTCTATACATCGTTATAGTATATTCCCACAACCGTACCTATAATATACCGACGTAATTCATGTCTTCCAGAGATAGGGTCCAATATGCACTGAATACTATAAAAACGTTTAACCGGATGCCTTTTCGAAATGTATTTTTACACACAGGAGTATTTGCATTAACCCTAATTAATGGACATTAACATTCAACTAGTAGTACGTAAGCAAATTTTTTTTACAAGATTTTCGCCCTTTTTCACCGTTGAATCCATCATCCACATGTGTTAAAAAAAACCATATGTAAGTAGGTACTTTTGATATTAGAATGCATTGCATTTCGTGCCAAGTAATATGCTAGACGAAACTTGGTACCCGGGTCACGGGCGAGCGCTAGGGTTGAAAGGAAGGGGAGACGCGAATATAGCCCCACACCCCAATAAACGAGATATTTCAGTACACACCTACCTGTGTAACGTGCAGTTCAGTGCAGTTTGGATTCTTGGAAGGGAAAGATCTAGTTTAGTATAAACCTACCCTTATCTACGCCTTTTTTACGCCTAGGGTCAAGTCTACTGAAAATTAATGTAATTCCGCGAAACCTACAAACAAATACACAAACGCGCGCGCTAACATTATATTATACAGATTCTAATTGCTTAATAGAGTTGGATTAATAATCATTTTTTGAAATAAAACTAATTTTAAGGATTTTATCGTGTTTATATTATGTTTTTCACGGCTGGGTGCTACCACCGACTTGTGATCCAGTAATTAATGTAATTAAATCCAAAACCATGCGCACCATTGCAAGACCTCAAGACACTGTAAGCACTTTCTGCGTAGATCGGACCGCAAGCAATAACTAAATATGAGGTTGCCCCGGTTCAAACTATGACAATAGGACGTCAACCACCTCAGTCCTCCAATGACCGTGGTTGCTGTTAAGCAGCCGAAACGTCGGGAACGTAAAAAACATAATATAAACGTGATAAAATCCTTAAAAATAGTTTTATTTCAATGTGTAGTATTCGCGTAAATATAAGAAATCAATATCTCAAAACATTTGTTTTGGATTTCGACATGTTCAAATGATCTATGGCAGCAACTCGTTAGTTTCTTCAATGCACCGACGCACTAGTTCATTTTATAATATAATTAATAAGTACTCACATAAATATCTGATGAGGTAGGTAGAGCTAGGTTACGTAGGAGTTAGGACACTTAAAACTGTTTCGTATTGATCGGGAATGTCCTCTGCAGACGGCTAGATCAAAATGCCGGATTGGACGTGGCTCTTCTTCTCGGCGCTGTTCGGAGCCGTATCAGCGCTCTCCGTGCCCCTAGTTCTGCTGATCTACTATGTCCGACCCTTTGAAAAGAAGACACCGGTGGTCGAAGACTACAGCATCCCGGTCACTTTGCCACCGGTAAGTCATTATACAGGCTGATTCAGAAAGGGATGCCCTTTCTGTATCCGCCTATATACCCTATTGTTTCTGGGCTGCCCGAAAGCAGGATCACTAAATTATATTTATTCTTTTCAAAATAAGATTTAATTGTTTTTTTTTCCATGACATCAACATTCGCATCCTTTTTAGTTGAGTCTAGTAGGTGCCCATGATGCGCTTCCATTATAAGGCACACAACTGCTCTATTGACATAATGATGATGACGATGATTGCAAAGACTTTACTTTTACTTTAGCAATAGGTTTTTAGCATTCCCGCTGAGTTTCTTGCCGGATCTTCTCAGTTGAGGTCGCGTTCCGATCCGGTTGTAGACTTAAGAAAAAAAAATGTAATGACATTTTGTAAGTGCCCCCGTAGGCCTATACGAAATAAATGATTTGACTTTGACTTTGACTTTCGTTGTGTGTCCACTAACGTATTATTTTTTGTAGGCTTATATTATGTGTAGCCCGACAATTCATACGTGTACCAACATACAGCACGTACTGCTGTAAACCCGTTTATATTTGGCCAAAGTCTGTCCATCATTTACCGGCCGAGCTGTCCTGAATAAGGCCTTTAATTACACGTACTGTCCTTGTAGCGGCCACCGGGATATAATTAAATACAACGGTGCCCGTATAAATGGCGGTTTATGAGGTGTTAGTATGACGTAGAACATGAGTATTAAATTACTATACAGGTGTAACATCGAGATGGGTCAGTATGGGGATCTCCGAAACTATAAGAGATGGAAAAATATGTTACGATTGATTACCCAAACAGGAGATACTTCATGAGCTTACTCGCGGCGCGGGAAGCACGCCAGAGGGCGCGCTGAACGCGATGCTGCAGTTCATCTTCCAGCAGAGCACGGCGGATACGCGCTGGCTGCGCAGGCGCATGGCCACCGAGCTCGCGGAGTTGCTCGCTAAAACATCATCCGGGAAGATATTTGAATCGTTAACGGTAAAGTAATCCATTTACAATGACGTCACAGCGCACTTGTTTTCGACGCTCTGCCTACCATTCCAAAGACTTCGGACTTAGTGACTTATTTCTTAGTTAAAACTAGATCCTTACATATATTCCGGTAATCCCAGAGGTGCGACATGACGTTTGAACCCATTGTGTTAAAGGCGACCGTTCAATGAAGTTAGCTATCAGTATAATAATAATATCGCCAGACGAATACGGTACCCAACTGTACGGTCCCAAACTAAGCAATGCTTGCATTATGAGTACAATGAACTGGAGGCGATCCCAGTCCAGTAAATAATACTCATATAGATATTTAACATCTATGACTCGGGTACAAATATTCATGCTCATCACACAATGTTTGCCCCTACCAGGATTCGAACACGGGACCTTCGTTTCAGACAGCAGGATCACTACTATCACAGTTCTATAAAATATTATAATTCATTTGCACATTCAGCTACGTTCATTGGAAGTGGGCTCCGAGTTCCCCGCGATCACTAACCTGCGCGTGCTCAGCGGCGAGTTGGAGGAAGACAACGCGAGACTGAGGTCCTTGGACCTCAAGTTCGAATTGGCCTACGACGGCAACTTCAGGATCGACCTAGACGCTGTCATGCTGCTTGGCAAGATCGCTAATATATCTATCACTGGTGTGTGTTTTTTATCTTATTATAGCACCTAGCACTATATTTAATCTACTGGAGGGTCTCTTACAATGCAACTAAAGGTTGAAATTTATGACAGATTGGTCACAGAATACATAAGTAGTTGAGTGGGTATATTGGTATGTGCGCAGGTGCAGGCTTACAGGGGGTTCGATGCCCGCCTGGGGAAATCTAGCAATATAAGAGTATTGTCGTATTTTTTTTAAGAACTTAACAACAACAACAGGACCTTGTTTAGGGCTTTCATCTTCTTTTTAGGGCCGCGATTGAGCTGAATATCGATATTCGCCTACTATTAATAATGATTTAAACTATCGTCAATATTCACCTATTAACTAACTATTAGTAGTATTAGTGATTAGCGCAGTGGTAGTGACTCTGCTTTCTGTGCCGAGGGTCCCGGGTTCGAATCCTGGCAGGGACAAGCTTTGTGTGATGAGCACAAATGTTTGTACCCGAGTCATGGATGTTTCATATGTATATAAGTATTATATACTGAGTTCGCCCTCAGTCCGTTGTACGGTACCCATAACACAAGCGTTGCTTAATGTGGGACCGTATAGTTGGTGTGTTCGTATGGCGATATTTATTTATTTATTAGTAATCCAATAATATCGTCATGTTTCCATGATTACAGTGGAAAGCTTAAGCGGCAATGTGCGGGTGATGTTCCGCCGCGCGCCGTACACGCACTGGGCGATCGCGTTCGAGGCGCCGCCCAAGCTGGAGCTGCACGTGCGCGGCCGCTTCCAGGGCCGACAGATCAAGCCGCGGCTGGCGTCCCTGGTGGCCGCGCACATAAGGAGGGCGGTGGCGCAGAGGCATACGCTGCCTAATTATAAGATACGGTGTGTTGATGACAAAGTACTTTATGTCTGTTCTAAGGACATTGAAGGCTGCAAATTCAAATAAATGAAAAGGATATTTTGAGTATCATGTTTTAATGTACAGTTATCCAATATCCATTGATGTTTCAAGAATTACAAATGGCGAAATAAATTTCTAAAATAATTCATGAAATGACAAAATTCAGGTTTTTTTTTAAATTTCCAATGGAAATGAAAACATTACAGAGCTACAGGTATGTGATGTCACCGTCATAAGTCAACGCCCGTGCGAAAGAGAAAGAGCGCGTAACTATTCTCACCCCACTGTAACTGAAATTTAATATGGAACTTAAATTGATTATGAAACTTAAATTGAATATGGAACTTAAATTTAATATGGAACTTAAATTTAATATGGAACTTAAATTTAATATGGAACTTAAATTTAATATGGAACTTAAATTTAATATGGAACTTAAATTTAATATGGAACTTAAATTTAATATGGAACTTAAATTTAATATGGAACTTAAATTTAATATGGAACTTAAATTTAATATGGAACTTAAATTGAAAATGAAACTTAAATTGAATATGGAACAAGGTTATGTGACCACAACACCAAAATGTGATAATAATTTTCTTCACAGCTACAAGCCGTTCTTTCCAAAATCCGACCCGGGCAGCACAGAAGGCGAGGAGGGGCCGACTCCACACGGGCGACTGACGGTGCGGCTGATGGAAGTGACGCGCCTGCAGTGGTCCGGCGCACCCGCAACCGTGCGGGCCGCCTTAGCTGTGGACTCGCATGGATGGGTGAGCAATTGACCTGCAATAATACAGGACATGACAAATATAGGAGACTGTTTGCGCTTAGGCATTTGCAAAAAAAAATTTTTTTTTACTTTTTGACAGGATTTTATAAACTCTTACCGTGTCGGTAACAAGAGAAATCCTACACATAATATGTATAGACTATTAAATAAGTATTAGTGGCTGCTACTTGTTTATAATGTGTGTACATTGTCATTTGGATGTGTTCTTTTCTAAGGCTGTAACACAAATACTATATATTTTACGGGAGTCATGTAACTCAGAACATCGGTTTAACATTCTGCCTTCACTGATCAATTACAAATCGGCTACTTTATATAGACCTTAAATATTATGTCGCATTTCTGATACATCCAGTAGGTATATTAATAGGTGTGATAGATAATCAGAATATTTTTTATTCATGTAAACCATTAAGTACAGTACTTATGAATCGTCAAAAGTTACAAAATGCTAAGCTACTACTTTACCACCCGTTCGGAATGCCGTTCCTATGGAAAAGAAACTCTATGGTTGCTCTTTTTAAAAAGATCTTTTACATTTTTGAGCAGTACATTGTTATAGGTATGTGAGAACAATGTAGGAACGGCTAAGCAGACTTTAGGAGCAGGTCAAAAAAAAAGTAATATAAACGAACAAGTAAAAGTAATAAAAGTGAAGTGACCCACTTACCTCAGAGTTTATCGATACTCGATATCGATGTTGTTGTTGTGCTAGGTGTCGCTACGGCGCGGAGTGCTCGTCCTGGACGTGGTGCTGCCGGCGGTGTCGGGCCACCTCGGGCTGGTGTGCTGCCAGGCCGTGGGCGCCGTGCTGGTGGACACGGTGGTGCCCATGTCGCCCGCCTACCGCGCCGACCTGCGCCGCGACGACGTCGTGCTGGCCATCGACAATAAACCAGTCAATAACGTTGCCCAAGTAAACTCTTTGTATAAAAAAATATGCTATTAAATTTGATGGTGAAGGTTAACATCGTGAGGAAACCTGCATGTCTGAGGGAATGCCTCGAAAGACGTGTGAAGTCCGCCAACCCGCACAGGGCAAGCGTGGTGGACTATGGCCTAATCCCCCTCGCATTGAGAGGAGGCCCGTGCCCAACAGTGGGACATTAAAAAGGGCTGCTATTATTATTATTAATTTGACTAACTTCTTTACATGTGACTGAATGGATCTTTACATGTGACTGAGTCGATTCGCAATAAATAAAAGTTGATCACTTTTATTCAACTTTTTGGACAAGTCACGCTTGACCAAAAAAAATATCACGACAAAATAGTCTTCACAAAAAAAGACTTTAAGGTTCCTAAGATAGTTTGCCCGTATATCTTATGGATTCGGATTTCCCCATACTGTCCTAGGAAAAAAAACCAGTTTACTTGTGGTAGGGTGTGTAAAATCAAAGACAGCACTAAACTTAGTATTACAATCTGGAATTCAGGACAATTAGCTCACTTATATGCCATGCAATCAAGAATTGGATCGCTTAAGGTATGGTTATGTCCAGGTGGGTAAACTCCTGCGCCTAGTGGAGCGGCGCGCGGTGACGGTGCGCGTGCGGCGCGGGGGGGGTGGCGCGGGCGGCGGGGGAGGGGGCGGCGCGGGACGCAAGGAGGAGGCGGCCGAGCCCAAGCGGATCAAGCCCAACTTCACCTTCCGACGTGTCTCCGAGGTCATGGAGGGAGTGAGGCTACAGGGCATGAGGGCGACCGCATCTAAAACCAATTTACAAGTGAGTTATACATAGCATAGCCGTTTCACGTCAGTGAAAATACACAGTCGATACAATACAACTTGCCCGTCCACACTAACTCCGTCCTCTAACGTTACGAACTTATCTCAAGATTTAGTTGCTTACTTTGGAAACGCACAGCGTGTGTTCTTCGGCCGATATTTATTATTATTACGATTTTAGTTAGGCCGTATTTATTAAAAGCTGAAGACGGTCACAAAAGTTTTCACAACTTTGTTCGTATTATTCAGGAATCAGAATCTCCGTCAAAATCCGCTGAGCCACAAAACGAGACTGAAGCACAATCCAAACTAAAGGTAGAGCCGGCGCGGCAGCCGAGGGCCGCTGAACAGTCCCCTGGCGGTAACTTCGGGCTGCGCAAGCGCCGCTGCTCCGTGGAGAACAAGTCCTCCGACAGCTCCGCCGGCAGCACCCCGCCCGCCTCCGGCGCCAGCACGCCCCTCAAACACACCACCGCCATCAACAAATCCAAACACATCGACATACCTATCATTAGAACAGACTCCTCGGAATGCAAGCTCACAGAGAAGGACTCCCTAGAGGAGGAGGAAATGTTTGAAACCGGCGGCCCCAGACAGACCGAACACGTCGAGATATGCCAAATGTTTTGGACTAAAACATTACATTTGAAGCCAATCATGGCCTTCGATGAAGAAACCGAATTTAAATTGAACGAGAATCACAAGTATTTGAACATAAATGTTTGGGCCACGGTGGCTGGGGAGAGGGATGAGGTGCTGTTGGGCTACTTGAATATACCCTTGACGGCTCTATTGGCGGAATGTCAGGACTCTACTGTCCCGCACCATATGAAGAGGTACCAGTTCTTGCCGCCAGATGTCGACATCAAGTTCAGGTATGACGAAATCAGTCTGATCACTCTAGACATATGTCTCTAGATGTCGCTAGTACACATTTTATATTGTTTATCGCATTCTACTCAGTATGGCATCACGATATAGGTACTTACACGTTTTTACGCTAGTATTGGTTATAAAAGATTTGGCACTCGACGTACTACGTCTTAAAGTTCTATATCAAATGTGCAATGGTCGCTGTCCATAGTCTTGAAGCATCAAATACTTTCATAACATTATTTTCCCTCTATCAAGGGGTATAAAGGATTTGGGACTTCACAATTTCTTTGAAAACATCATCAACATTTTGAACCAAAAGTACCTAATAATAATCTTCAACCTGATTAGCGCAGTTGGTAGTGACCCTGCTTTCCGCGCCGCGGGTCCCGGGTTCGAATCCTGGTAGGGACAATCTTTGTGTGATGAGCACTAATCTTTGTACCCGAGTCATGGTAGTTTAGTATCTATAAAAGTATTATATACTGGGTTCGCCCTCAGTCCATTGTACGGTACCCATAATACAAGCGTGGCTTAGTGTGGGAACGTATAGTTGGTGTGTTAGTCTGGCGATATTATTATTATGTCTCTCACCACACGGACTGTATCCGGATTTTTGGAATGCTTTCGCAGGAACCGGTGACCAACACGTAGCGGCCCTTTTAATAAAATGTAATGTGTTATGTTAGCGACTTGCTGGGGTCAACTGCTGAAAATGATTATTATTTTTATTTCTTTATGCAACGTATGAACTGCATCCAAGCTACTTTGTCGATCCAAAGTTTGATCATATGTTTACGTTAATTATAGCGTTCTTTAGTATTAGAGCACGCGTTAAAGACGTCATTCACGCGTGACATTTGTCCGAATGGTAATTGCGCAATTGCCAGGAAATCACCTTGGTCCAAATCATATCCGAACGAATGAAATTAGGATAGGGCTCCCTAGTATTTATATATTCTGTGGACAAGCATTAGATTATACCTAGATCAAATAGAATTATACATTCTTTGGACAACACCAATAGTTCTCTGTGTGTATCTGATTGTTTGTGTTGCTGACTGCTGTTGGTCTAAATGGATATCTAGGTTCCACTTTTAAAGGTATTTTCTCCCAATGGAGACGTCGAATATACTTAAGTGTAGATGAACATCTTCCAGTAAAAGCCACAAGCTATCATCGCACGCAGGCTTCGAACCATGCTTGTGCTTCGGCGACGCCCTCGTGTGGTGGGAGTGGGAGGGCGCGGGCGCCGCCCGCAGCGCGCCGCGGGCTTCGAGCCGGGACCCCGCGCAGCCGAAGCCGCCGAAGCCCACCAGAGCGACCCACGACTTCGTCAGAACCCACTTTCATAGGGCGACGCAGTGCGATTTTTGTAACAAGAAGGTCAGAAGCGTTTACAATATAACGTAGAATAATAATACTAAAACCACGGAGAAAGCGCAGCACACCTCTCTACATCCCTTAGCCGCTCGCGCCAGTGTTGCCCCTTATCGTCTTATATGACGGCCTTTTAGAGGGGCCCACCTAAGGAGTCGCCACCTGCCAATAGTAATTAGATAAAAGCTGATTATGGCAGGTGTCCGCAACCCTTCCAATATTCCCATCCCGTATCCAACCGTCCTCAATCCATAGTCCCAGTTATCTTTCCATATTCCTGCAATAGTTTCCGCCTGCTGAGGTCAATTCGCTGTTTGTGCTATCATTTTCAGCAGTTGACCCCAGCAGGTAGCTAACATAACATTAAAATTCTCAAAAAGAGCCCATAATACTAGAATATAAACATCAACAGAATGAAGTTTTGTAGGTATACGCTGAATCGCTTCGACGAGGGGTACCGTAACTTGACTTGGCTGAGGCACTGCCTACAGATTTTTTATGTGCTTGTGTACCCCAGATATGGCTGAAGGACGCGATGCAGTGCCGCAACTGCGGTCTCTCTTGCCACAAGAAGTGCGTCACCAAGTGTCAGGAGTCATCGCCGTGTGTGCCCAAGCAAGACCGAGGTGAATAATTAAACATTAATAACAGTTTTTTTTATTTTTTTTTATTGCAATATAGGCAAGTATTTGATCTTGATCTCACCTGATGGTAAGTGACGATGAGATCTACGATGTAGCATACTTGCCTAGAAGGTACCTGTTCACTCTCGACTTGAAAACACCCAGATTGTAGTCAACCGGGAACAAAGACGCCGGTAGCGTGTTCCATTCCTTGGCAGTTCGCACGATGAAAGTAGAAGCAAAACGCTTAGTGCGTACCGAAGGTAATAGTAGTTAACATCATAAAATCCAAAACCAAACGTACCATTGCAAGACCTCAAGACACAGTTAGCTCTTTCTGCGTAGATCGGACCGCAAGTGACAACTAAATATGAGGGTACCCCCGTCAAACTATGACACTAGGACGTCAACCACCTCAGTCCTCCCGTGACCATGGTTGCTGTAAAGCAGCCGAAACGTCGGGAACGTAAAAACAAAAAATAAACGCGATAGAATCCTTAAAAATAATTTTATTTCAATTAATAATTTTCAGTTATTTAAATCATGTCAACTCCGTTGGCCTTGCAAATAATGGCCCATATAATATCTTGTCCAACGTATTCTGACGCCTGAGTGCACATCTTATGCCTGTTCATAGAAAACATGGAAACCGGAGTTGGCGTGCATTTGTTTCCGGGCCGAATTTATTATGATAGTTCATGGCAAATAATGGCATAATAAACACACAATTTATTTTTTTACGAAATGGTCAAGGAACATGTACCGCTACCAACCGCCGGCGGAGGGGTAGAAGTGAATTTGGCGATTCCATATCAAACTCCCCCTCCATTCTATAGTACCAATTAAACAAACTGTACTTTTGCGATCATATACATAGTTGGTCTGTTGATATGTATTGAATACTAGCTGTTACCCGTGACTTCGTCCGCGTGATATTTAACAAATAAGTTTTTCTAAAATAAAAGTAGCCTAAGTTACTCTTTGTTACATCAGCTATCTGCCAGTGAAAGTCCCGTCAAAATCGGTCCAGCCATTTCAGAGATTAGCCATAACAAACAGACAGACAGACAAAAATTGAAAAAAATGTTGTTTTGGTATATGTACCGTCCAAATGTACTTAGTAAAAAGCGGTTATTTTAATATTACAAATAGACACTCCAATTTTATTTATTTGTATAAGAGAAGTGTAATTTTCATTGCTATAATAGAGCTATTTTAGCTTCAAACAGCACAAAGGTGCCTAATCACCTTGTAGACATGACTGTCCGAACTGTTTCCCCCAGCATCCTTGCTCATCGTCTGTCATCAACTGTTTTGCCAAGTGTTACTCATCGGAGTGCATGCGTTTCCTGACCAGTTTGTATCTGTCGTGTGACCTCAGAAAGTTTCTTGAATGTCCAGTCACCGGGAAATGTCATTTCTTGGAACTTATAGGGCCATGAGCACAAGATATAACAGGTAATTATTATACCAACGTTGAATTATTATAATTGTTGTTTAGTAACCGCAATGTAAAGAACACTGTTCTTAATCCGTTTTGGGTAATTTAAATTATATGTGAGCTTCGATAAATATCACTTTTTTTAAATAAGTTATAAAAACTGAGTAGGTATTTGCTAATCTACAAGCTACCTAAGTGGTCCGCTAAATCTATGTTTATTTATTCAAAGAAACGAACGAAAAGAAAACTTATTGAGTACTATTTGTACTCTCATTTTTGATCATTCTTCAAGAAAAATATGAGCTGCGATAGGTAAAGTCGACCAAGAAACTCATATATCACCTTAAGGTTGAATATCATTTGCACATCGTAGAAACGCAAGGCTTATTATTGTCATTTATTTGAACTTAGAACGTATCAAATATGAACCTTAGTTTTTATCAGAACTGATAAACCACATTCATGACGACCTTACATAAAAAAATAAACATTGGATACAATAGAAGGTAATAAGCCGTATCCTGATCACATTAACGCTGGCTAAATCTACGAACTTTCGCAATAGCAATTATGTGACAGACATCTTTCATAATAGTAATAAATCTTTATGAAGTCTTTTGTTTTACGTAGATGAGCGTGTCATTGTTTCATATAATTCTGAGCTAATTCCATTACCTACTGCGCAGTTCCATTTATTTGAATGCCCTCGCCGATCGTTACCCACTTGGAAAGCTGTCAGAATATATTTTTCAGACACATACGGACATTCGGGATTCCCAAACGGCAGAGTTTAATTTCATTTAATCTGCAAAAGGAATAAAATTAATTCTGTTCCTTTTTTTGCACATAACGTATGTTTTTTGAATATGCGCCAAAATACTGTTGAAAGTGGCGAAATGTGTTAACGACTCATGAGGTCGATGACCTTCGAATGCGTCGACGTTATATACTCAAATCTAAATTAGCGATTCCCTTAATAACACTGTTTGTTTTCTTCATTTGTGTTGTGCTTATGAGCTTAGATCAATTTATTAATCTGAGGGTTCCCAGTACATTCTCTGTATTAAATATGGCTTCATATTAAATAACTAATGGAATGCAAGATGCAAAACGAAAACTTATCAAAACAGATAACGCTGGAAGCTTATTTACTAGCGCAATCGTAATAAATAAAAAACTAGAGCTTACAAATTATCTACTTCAGACATTCTTATAGTCTGAGGAAAATTGTGTTATGTCCTCGTTCCATTATCATAGTTCTCTACATTGTATGACCCAAAAACACTGGATTGAATTTAAATCTTCGAACCGAAGTAAACACCTAATGACCTAAGATGATGACTAGATAGATACTGTCACGGAGTGCATGATTTCGTGCACCAGCTCCCTGCTCTCATAGAGAATAGTATAAGTAGGATTTAAAATATTAATTACATGGCACCTAACCGAATTTCTCAATTTGAAGTAAATATATAGATAATGCGACCAACAAAAGAACACGTCATTTACGCTAAAATGTGCAAATAATGGAACATAATTAACGTGAATAAAATTTTAATGCGGCAATATTAGAAAAATTTAGAAGGTTGCGTGCGCGCCGCGCTCCGTGTGCGGACATACGCGGAAGAACGTTCCACTTCGTAGTGTTACATACCGACACAGAGCTACTTCGTGTTCGCAAACGACTTTACGATGCAACAACTACCAGAGATTATTACATATAAAAATTTTACAGAAGAAAATCCTGTCGTATTTGAAAACCTATGAGGACTGAAGAAAGGAGATTGAGTAAAAAAAATTGTTTATCTTTCGTTTGTCTTTTAGACAAAATTCGTATAAGGAATGTACAAAAACTTCTGATATGCAAATCCGTAACGTTCTCTTTTATTGGGTTGGTACGAAAAACTTACTTCTACGCAACTTACTTCTTTCTTAATTTTTCTGTCCTTTTAGATTCGTCTTCAATGCTCAACTGCCCACCCCCTGAACTGATAATGACTGAAGCTGACTCCATCGCTGACCCGGACTCTGATGACGAACCAGAGAGGAAAGACTCCCTTGATGTCCACGAAGAAGGTGAGTAATATTTAATTTCCAGTTTTACGGCTATAATTGACAAGTCGGTATAAATGGCGCATAATTGTAGTTATGTCAAATCTTCTATACTCGTATACAATATTATAAGTTATTTTTTAACTAGCTGTCCCGGCGAGCTTCGTACCGTCTCAGACTCTAATTATATATTTTTTTGTGAATTCCAGCATGTTTTATTAATTATTCTGCAATTCGGGGTGGACAAATTAAAAAAATTCAAAGATCATAAAAATCGGCCTACCCGTTCTTGAGTTAAAATGGTGTAATTAACACGACTTTGTTTTAATTATAAAGATAGTTTACGCTGGTTTTCTTGGACCTTAAATACTGTCAGTGTAACTAACTAATCTTGTAGTGTTGTAACACAAAAACATTGATTGGTCCACATAGGTATTATTTTTATATAAGCCGTTATTTCTGTGACCAAAAAATACCTACTTAGGTGTTATTTATATTTTTTATTTCTGCACAGACGAGTTATTCGAATGCTGACGTACGGGGCCCTTAACGCTAGTTAAACACTTCCGGACTTAGGCGACACTTATCCACAAAACACAAAGGTTTTTTTTATTCTATAATTTTAATGTTCTCTGGTATTTGTGAGACCTTACGTGTTCGAGATTCCCTTGTTTGTCTATAGTGCCGCCCTCCTTATCTGTGTCGTATGTTTTATTACCTGATAGATAATGCTCCTTTTACGCTAGTGGACTTAACATTTGTATTTAAGGCGAAGTGTTATGATCTAATGCAAACCATGCACAGTCAACTGAATCAAATGTAAAATCCAACCACTCACCCACATGTTAGAGCAGAAACTGGATTTTTTCACAAGTCACCCATTTAAGTATTATGATTTAATAGCTAATAAGTATATCAAATCAAATCATGAACAGTCGACTGAAACAAATTTAAAATCCAGCCACTAAAAGCATATTAACACGTGAAGTGAAAGTTAACACTAAACTTATTAATTTAACACATACCAAATATTGGAAATTTCCGCATGGCACATAATTATCGCAATATTAGTACATTATCTCACAATCAAATCTATTAACCCATTTGTTCCACGTGACAGTAAATATTTCATTAATCTATTAATTCACATGAGTTCCTTTAGATTAGGTAAGTATTTATTACACTTGTCCTTTGACGCTCTGATTCACATCGCTACCAAGGATTGCAACTATTAACCATCTGGTGTGAGCAGTTTCAAAATTATTTTCAAAATAGCGTGAAATATCTTGTTGGTATAATTAACTGACTATACATATTTCAGTCGCTGGTTTATTAGATGTCGTAATTGGGGTTAATTAACTATATTATAAGGCATCGAAGTCTTTAAAATCGTCTACCTAACTCTACCGCAAACATTCCATTGTTCCACTGTGCCAATTTATTTGGGCAATGACCTGATCCCTTAATGTATAAGTAGATATCTGCTCATATAGACTGGAATCATAGCTGAATATAGAATAGTATATGATCCCTCGCCAGAAACTCTACTAAGTCGTGATGTAATATTCCTATCTGAGAATGCCAGATCGATATACATAGATATTCATAATAATATCGCCAGATGAATACACGAACTGGACGCTCCCAAACTAAAAACAACGTTTGTATTATAGGTACCGTACAATGGACTGAGGACGATGCGAGTATATTACTTCTTGTACAGACCAATCATTCGTGCTCATCACACAAAGCTTGCCCCTACCAGGCTTTGAACACAGAACCCTTGCTGCAGAAAGTAGAATCACTACCAGCATTAAACAAAAAAAAATAGTTTTTTTTTCTAATTGTGATTTTTTATGATGGCCACTAACCAGGCGGCGGAGCCATGAGCGCACTAGTGGCGGGCCTCCGCCGCGCAGGCTCCGCGCATTCCCTATCAGCCCCCAAAACCAACGCCTCTTCGAGATCACTGCCGCCATCGCCCAGCCACACGCCCAGGTATTACCCGTCCGCATAAAGAATGGTATTATTATATAATAATATAATACCAGCCCTTTTTAATGTCCCACTGCTGGGCACGGGCCTCCCCTCAATGCGAGGGGGATTAGGCCATAGTCCACCACGCTGGCCCAGTGCGGGTTGGTTGGTGTTATTATGCCGGGATCTATTAGCTGAAATTTATATCAATTCAATTGTTTATCCTGACGACTTAATTGTAACGTTATTATTTTTCAAATCATCTAAAGCAAACTAAAATGTTTGTTATTCTTATAAAACATATTGCTTGCAGATAGAAGGTATCTGGATATTAATTATAGTTTTTCTAAGAGTTATTACCCCGTAATAGGAAAGACACCTCGGTAGTAGCCATGTCTGCTACAGATATGGGAATGCTGTCACATGTCGTGGCATATATCTGCACCGATCGTCGTCTTAATAGCCGCGTGTGTTATAATATTTCTACATTATGATCGCTAATATTTCTCACCATTTCCGTATGCTTATTGTTGTGAAGTAATTCAGTATCTGCACGATATCAAGTATCGTCGTACCCAAAACTCCACATATCAGTCATGATTGTAATTTTTTCTTGTATATCTCTTTCATAGCTCTTTTTTCGGAGCATCTTTTCTTGATTGGTGTGAAGTCTAGGGGCATTAACACCTTTCACAATCAGTCCTTGTACCGTAAAGGAAGCAGTCGCTGGAGGGTGCGGGCAACCCGTTCGGCGCGTGCGGCGCGACGTGGCTGGCGCGGGGCGGCGTGGGCGCCGTGCTGCAGCCGGCGCTGCGGAGCGCGCTGCCGCCGGACGCGCTGCTCGCGGCCGCCAGGGACTCCGCGCCTGAGCTCGCCGCGAGGCTGTCCGCTCACCAGATACATGAGATGGTGAGTAGCTGGCCAAACTCAGAACAGATAGACTTCAGATAAGTATTACTAGTGACAATCTCTATGTTAATTGAAATACCTTTCTGGGCCCCAAGTCTGCTAACACAATCGATTCATAATCAAACAGCAACCGTATAGTAACTGCCACTTTTGACAGATATTGTATGGATATCTGTCAAAAGTGACAGTTACTATGCGGTTGCTGTTCGATTATGAATCGATTGTGTTAGCAGACTTGAGGCCCAGATCATGTAATACCGAGGAACTCTACCTGGAAAAGTGTATCATCTTCTTTCTAGTTACAAGCAGTTCGCGAGGAGTTATCGGCGGAGGACGCGCAGGGTGCGGGGGAGGCGGGCGGCGGGGAGGGCCGCGCGTGTGCGCTGACGGCGCTGATGCTGCACTGCTGCGCCGCCGCGCAGCTCGCGCAGCAGCGCGCAGACGCCGCGCCTGCGCCCACCTGATCACATTAAACTATTGTTCATTGTGAACTATGCCTTTTAGTTACCATCCCAAAACCTTAAAAAAAATGTTATCGCACGAGGAACAACACCAAATGCATGTTTAAAAAAAACAACCACCGCTCATATACGTACAATGGACTGGAGGGAAATTTAACTATACACATACCGGGGAAAATTACCAAAACATTATTCCCCAAAATTTGCTAGCGTGGGAATCAAACCGGCAACCTCCTGGTGCAGTGAGCCGAGCGGCATACGCTCATACCACTCGACCAAGCACGCTTTCGTCTGTCTTGTTAGGTAATATGAGTTTTAGTTTATAGGTACATAGTATGTACCTAGAGTGTCTCAACGATAGATGAGCAATTTCGTCGCTCAAATTTACTGGCTAACAAGATACAAACTGTAAACATAAAAAATAGGCGCAAAAGACGAAATTGTTTTGACGTCCTTGATTCATAAAAAAACTTCCGTCTATTACCACCAAAACAACTGTACGCATCTATTTTAGATCATCCAACTAGGATTGGGATACTCGCGTGTAAACAACGGAATATCCATCTACTGCGCACTAAATACCTTAATATTATAGTCATCATAAGCCTCTGAAAACATTTTTAAAGTGTATGGAATATTAGCCATTAAAGTTACACGTCTGTAATCCTCGAAGCGGTAGGCAGATGCACTGTGTATCCACAATTCGCCGATGTTATCTGGTTCCAATGTCATAATGGGCGAGCGTATCGTCATTATATAGGGCACACTCCCTCTTAATGCGAGGGGGATTCGAGAAATATCCCAGCACCGCTATCCAAGTGCTGGTTGGCGAGTTCAGACGGCTTTGGAAAGACATGCACGAGTCGTGAAAGCGTTTCATAATACCAGCCCTTTTAATGTCCCACTGTGATAGATGATGGGGGAGGGGGATTATTGAAAATTAAACAAGTTTAAAAGCTATTCAGTTTGTGGTTATGCGAAATAAACATGAAAGAATCAAACGACAATGAATTCAAACAGATAGGATCAACGACCACGGTTTGGCGTGCAATCATCAATCATGTATTAAAAGCTTTATTAAATAAACCAAGATTAATATTTTTGGAATTGAAACACTGCAACACGTACATTGTGAGTGTAACCACATCTCAAAACATTAGCCATACAGAGATATTTCAGGGTATTATACATCATAAAACCTTAACATTGAAATAGCTCACAAAAGAAACTCATAAAAAACACACGATGTCCGATCCAGTGGCAATATTCCCATCTAGATTTTGACTATAAACAAAGAAAAATATTACGCGGAATATTAAAACAGCAACAAGATCAGAAACAGTTTTTAACATTTTCCTCTTTAATAGAAGGAAGTAAACGTTAATTTTGCGTGAAAGGACCAAGGGATCAAAGAACCATATGGCTGTATCTGCGTCGAACGAACGTCCAAACAGGCAACCTGGCTCGCGTCCAGATGTTCCTGAAATAGCACAAAGGATCGACCTCAACTTTCGCTGTGAAAAAAACTTCTGCGAAATGTCAGCGGTCGGTGCGCGGCGGAAAATTTGGTGCGTCACAGATCGCGTGCGCGATGCGGCGCGTGCAACTAACACATATACACCTAATGCTTTTAATGAACCTCCCGCCTAGAGTGGTACAAAAAAATATTGTTTGATCTATTGCGATTATTTACTGGTATCGAACAAGAGCAAACCGGTTCTATGAATCAGATTAAAATCAAGTTTAGGTCTAATGTAGTAATGAATTCTAGGTAGATCGTTAAATGCTATTCTATGTAGGTGTTTCTATCAACGTAAGTAAATAGTAATGGTATGGAAATCTACGTTGGCCTAAGAGCGAAATGTGACTTGAAAGGGTCAATCACTTTGAACCAAAATAAAATATTAACTTTTGAAGCAGTTCTTCTACAGTGCATTATATAAACATCAAAGGTAGTCGGTACAATAGTCGTCAGAGCAACATCAGTCATCACACGTTTTTAAAAACATGTATTAAATCTGCTTATTCGCCCCAAACTTCCGAAAGCTTTGCTCATAAAGATGATTCAGGGAAAAACAAACTCGTTCCATGCTCTCTTATTGCTGTGACACTTAAAATAATCATAGAAATAAATATTTCACGAATACGGAACTTTTAGAACTAGAGTGTATCGTAATAAATTTTCCAATAAATAAAACGCAGATGCTACGGAAAGTGGGTCACGAAGCGAGAAGGAAATTGTAGACATGAAGTCGTTCGCTTTACCGAAATAAACAAACAATTTATGAGACGAACTACCTATGAGATCTCAGGAATAAAACATTGTTATAAATCTAAAAGCAGAAAGGATCCACAGAAGACGACATTGACCCAAAAACATAAACATTCCGTTTATAAAACAAAGAAACGTGTAGGATTACATTTTCAAAGAGTCAATGCCCTTCGAATTTTCCTACCTTCGAGAGCTTTTAATATAATATATGGTATTCTATACACTTGTGAATTTCCTAAAGTGACACACACATTGTTTTCAAGACACTCGTTTATTCTTTCCCTTATGTATTCCACCATTAATTTCAACAGTTAGTTAGTCCTTGATCACAATGCTTAAAACCACATGGTTTATTTTGCGAAGCAGTTCCTTGTTTATTTTACCGAAATAAATAGTTTCAACGCAAATATTAATGGGAACATGGGAGTCGGGCGGGACTAGTTCCTGGCATGCATTCAAGGTTAGCGCTGTTGATAATTCTACGTCTCTCTTTGGCCAAAACATCTAGCCGTTGCGTTCAACGTACTCGTACGACATAATGGACGTCTAAATGTATTTGACGCAATTATCGCGAAATAATGAGATTATAATTAATGTGAGCTAATAGTGTATAGGCCTTGACATTATGTGTAATTTTTAATAACTGTGCAGACATATAGAGATGACATAATTATATAAATAAATAAGTTATGATCAAAACTACGGAACCGCTTAGGAAAAATATCTCCAGCCACATCCTGACTATTCTGACTTTCAGATGCGTCTGTGGATACTTCAAAATACTATCTATGGGACCATATTACAATTCTTGATCTGGAAAATGTAAGACTCTAAATTCTCGAAGAGTTATACTAGTCGTTTGTCTGGTCTTAGCCCGTAGACAGGTAGAGTTACTCTGTGGTAGAAACCAAAAAAAAATCTTGTACGAACTTCCGTCACGACAATAAGAGCTGACATAGCTTCGTGAGTTGTTTTTCATCCCAACTCCTATAAAGCAATTTCCTCAATGGATATCACAACTGTCATCCTTGAGCAAAGCGTTGCTAATTAATCCATGATTATTCACTTTCTTGATTTCTATCACGAACTATGACGGCAGAATGAACCAAGGTCGTCATTACTTAGTTGATGTGGTTGCGTTTATAAATCAGATAGAACAAATCCAACACCAATGGGGGCCTGAATAAACACAAACGTCTTTCGACTCAACTTTTTAACCTTTACGAACTGAAGGATAGGCGATAGGCGTAATCTATGACTGTTTTAATTCGTCATAAATATTAATCAAGTTGCCCATCAAATGCGTCCGCAATAAATTGCAACATAAATAAACCCACAGCGATGGCACACTGTTAATTAGGCTGGAAAATAATGTTCGACGACTGCCGACTGCCGCCGGGCCGTGGGGCCTTTCACATTCAGCTGATCGCGGACATGCATTCAATCCATACTCCGATTATTCCCGCAAACAAAGCAATCTAATAACGGGTGCCATCGATCACAATGATTGTATTAAAGACATGACAATGGGATCGACTGAAAACCATTTTGAATGGGATGTTTATCCAAGCGGTGACAACGGCTCCTGTACCTACCAGGATAGCAGAATCCGTGATGGTCTCGATGTACTGTATATTTTCGCACGCTTCCGCCAGCGGCCAACTTGCGTCAAATGCGCAGCAGACGGCGCGAGCGAGATAGCCGTTTGTTATTGTTGGCCTCTCGTTCTCGCACCACGCTTCTTTGTTTTGGCAAGTATATAAAAGCTTGCTGCGAACGCGGCGCACGAATTTCACCAGAGTGCTGCCGACGACCCAGGCGTATCGCGTTTCGGTACGGTAGTAGATGATACATACGTGATTCTTTCACCAGTGAAAGACTTTCGTTGGCGTTATTAACACCAGTGAGCTGAACTGAGGAGTTGTGCAGTGACTGTTTATAACCAAGTGCAGTGATGAGGCCCCCAACGGAATATGATGGCGCGAGGGTGCCCACCGAGGCCGAGGAGCCGGACCAGCGGACGATGGCGATGATGATCTGCACCAGGCTGGCGGGCCGGGCCATCATCAGGGTAGTGGGTCGCTGCGAGGATGCGCAGGAGAACAGCCAACTAGGTGCGTACACACATACAAATGAATCCAGTGACAAGGTCGTAGACGTAGATGGCAGGTATTTGCGACACACAACATAAATTAATACGTTAATGATACTCATATAATATAACGATTGATATACCTATGGTACCTACCAAGTCTACTTTGCTTAAGCTCATCTAATATGTTACACCATATAATAATATGAATACATGGCTCTACACCATCTTTACTCATTCATAGATAAATGTATTAGTATCTACTAAAACGCAAATGTAGTCAGCATCGTGCACGGTTAATCACGATACAAACAAAGAAACGTTCAACAAGTTCAGTGAACTATTCCTAAAACCTACATAGTTGCCGTCTAATTGATTTCCAGAGAGACTTAATTTGCGTGTAAATAAATACATGAGTGTATCCTCGTATCTTATCAATTGTGTTTAGATAAAGGCGATACTTAAACAGGTAGGTAAATAGAACGCATATAGTGAAATCTCGGTTGCAATAATTAATAAATGCTGATGACCAGACCAACCACGCAGCCTCAGGAGTCTCACGAGTTGTGAGCTAGGCAATATGATAGATGACAGCGCTCGCATGAGGCAAACGCTCACACGGCCTCGCGAGGCTGCGCGGTCGGTCTAGACACGGCTAGTTATAAATATGCCGCAAAGTTTACAAACATCGGCTTACGTGAGAAATTTGTCGATGAATAAATTCAATTTGACCGCGTGACCCACTTGGATCTATAAACACTATCAGTAGGTTATCGATTGTTGATTAGGTACCTACATTGTTACCTACATTGTATTTTGTTTTTAATTTTTATCGCTATCGCAAAACAATATCTACGCAGGTATTATGTGTTGAAGACGATTTCCACATTTGATAAGTACCAATCAGATGCGTTTATACCACATTAACTATCATTAAAGTACCGTAGTAGATTAGTGTTGTTACTCTATCTAACTATGTCCTTTCTTCATACAGTTTAAACCACAGACCACCAAATATAATGGCAACCGACAACAACTTACTTCAAAAAAGTCCCGGTAGTAAAGTAACCAATCAGAGGCTCACATAACAGTTTTCATGTCACGCTGTTACGATTTGGGACCCTCTACGCCTATCTTCACCTGAGGACGACCTCAACTCACAATAGATGCAGTCTGACGATCCCATTTACAAAGAGCCCACAAATCACAGCCTTATAACACATGTAATAACGCAACAATTACCGTACGCATATCTCGAATGAATAATTAGGCGAAATATGGCTTTACGCAAGATTGCTGGGTAGCCCCAATGAATGCTCTTGCATTCGACTTTCGTAAACGAAGATATCGTGTAAAAATTGTGAAACTAAGCAAGGCCACCGCTTGGAACAGTGTAACTGGCCTTTGTTACGCGGATTAGTTTCATGTTGGTAGGTAATTAACTCTGTGATACATACACAAAGTTTTTTTGCAACTGTGTTACCGAATCATGGATCCAGGTAACAGTTCAGTCATTGTTCTTGTCTTTATTTCGCATAAATTTATTATATTCGCATTTGAGACTAGGACTCCAAACAGACTGCGTGCGTTCAGCGTTCTTTATCCAAGTTCCGCGTTCTTTGTTATAACTTGCTGAATATCGTTTTGTTGCGCGGGCGCTATGAAACCCATAAGGATACCAATTTCAAACGCTGAACACAGAGCGTTCTCGTCTGTGCCGAACGATGACCCTGTAATATCCACTTGAGGTAGTACCTACCTATCATTATTTATTTTTCGATGCCTAAGTAATATAATCTCCAAACCGCTGAACCCATATCGGCGTGCGGTAATCAAGAATAAAGCGCAATGAGCGCGTCCACGCGGAAGACATGCACGCACATGGTTAATGAGTCTATTTTGCGCGCGCGCACTTCCAGTGCACGCACCGCCGCACTGACATTTTGAACGATCGATTTAGATCATCTCAATAGCTCGTGCAATCGTTTATCGCTATACACATGTTGGCCTTAGGGGATCAATTTATTCCATATAGAGACGACTATTGAGAGGTCACTGCTCGTTAAAAACACTTCCTTGTACAACAAAGATACCTGTCGAGGTAGTCAAGTGATTCATTCGTTGATATCCGACTAGGTACGTAAAAAAATCTTGGTGGGATTACGAAAACGGCAGTAAAATGTGTCTGATACGATTCGATATTGCTTTCACTATGTATACTATATGTATACACTAGCTGTTGCCCGCGACTTCGTCCGCGTGGTATTTAACAAAGACAACCGTTGACAACAGCCTGCTCGCCCATTCTGAGCCCGCGGGACGCATTGCAGGTTGTTGCTATCAAACTTAATCAGGCGCTGCGCTGCAACATTGGTTTTAATTTTTTTTCGTGAGATCCTATTTTTTTTTTCTAAAATAAAAGTAGCCTAAGTTACTCCTTGTTACGTCAGCTATCTGCCAGTGAAAGTCCCGTCAAAATCGGTCCAGCCATTTCAGAGATTAGCCGGAACAAACAGACAGACAGACAGACGGACAGACAGACAAAAATTGTAAAAAATGTTGTTTCGGTATAGGTAACGTGTATACATCCAAATGCACTTAGTAAAAAGCGGTTATTTTAATATTACAAACAGACACTCCAATTTTATTTATACCTATGTATAGATGTATAGAAGATATACAGCGTATAAATAGATATCTTTGTTAAAAAAAAATAAGTCAGAAGGTAAATTAAAAACCCACCTAAATTATCCAAGGATTTTTCTGTCGATTAAGTAAATGGGAGGGTCGTTGTTGAGTGGTTAATTCGACCGTGTAGAGACCCTCTAACACCCAGAATTACGATCATAAAGCATTGTCAGCCTGAGAAACAAACCCACGATCATACTCGATCCTGTGAGCCGAGAGACCATCGGAGCCCGCTGCAAGCAAACTTCAATATTCTTAGATCTAACTATCGTGTAACTATCTAACTAGATTCGTAGATTGAGTCGCATCATTTCTTTCCTATGCACGCGGTCACATCTGTGCCAAAATCCCAATGACGAAACAAGTGCTCTATGTAAAATCGCAAAAACCAAAACCGTCGATGGCGAATCTCTACGTCCAAACTTGACATTGACAACGTCAACCAACACAACCAAGCTGATTATCAAAATCAAAAGTCAACAACCCATGTCATAATACACTACCAAATGTCAACATAACTTATCCATCTACTTTTTATATGGCGATTAGTTGTAAAAGCTCCTGAAAATATTTCAAGACTATAAAAACAGGAATTTTGAATAAACCACGTGTAAATAATTGCAAAGGAACCCTAGGAAATGATCTTTTAGTTCTAATTATGAATAGTTGTGAGCATACCTATCCGATATCTTAAACTTTTTCTATTTAAAAATAACTCTGTGAGCTCGCGCTGTATCGCGCGATCCCGTTACTAGTTACCTACAGCCACCAGTGCCGGCTAGTTAAGTGTATCGTGTATTTTATTCATTACCATGGCTTTAGCCGTAACAAGAGTGGTCTTAAAATGCGAAGACGCGCAAACAACACAAGTATTAGGTATGAGTAACAACAGCTATCAACTATTTGCTTTTTATAACTAGAACCTAGAACTATAAGTTCCGGTGACGTAATACAATATAAATTCTACCTACATCAATACTTAATCACTGAAATCTACAAAATACTTACCCAAATAAATACTTATGTCTTTAGAGTATGAAAACATTACATTGCCAGACTGTTTTATTAGCTTTTATGAATGACACAAAAGGTTACATAGGTAGGTTGCTACACCCTTTGAAATTAGGACTCAATATTGTTAGCTAATTATCTCATAGCCATTACAAAACTTTAAGTCTCAAAGTCTTGGTATTTTAGCCAGATTTCTAATCTTATAAGCAGTTATGTCAAATACATAGTGAAATATATACTCCTTTCTTTTCCAGACCTATCAGAGTGTCAGCTGATGCAAGTACCTGATGCTGTGTACCATCTGATGCGGCATACAGAGCTCAAGAGCTGTGATCTCAGTGGGAATGTCATCACTAAAATACCTCCTAAGTTTGCAGTCAAGTTTAGTTTAATTACAGGTAATTACCATTATGAACGTCTTTCAATTGTTAACTGCATCTATAACTTAGACAAGTTAAATACAGTTATTAGAGTTCATTTTATTGTGGCAATATTTTTTGATAAGTATTAAAGTTATATTTTGGTCAATGAATTTAAAATTTTATTGTCTTTTGATTTAAATGAATTTCACTGCAAGTGTAACACTCTTCTCTCATTCCAGATTTAAACCTCTCAAATAATCAAATGGCGAAGCTGCCAGACGAGCTGTGTACGCTGGCTTGTCTGGAGCGGCTGGACATCTCGCACAACTCATTTGTAGCATTGCCACACATCACGTTCCAGTGTCCCAGCCTTCACACACTGCTTGCACACCACAATCAAATTATTGGTACTTGATATTTTATTGATTTCATCAGATAACTCTTCAGGTAATGCATCAAAAGAGTTTGATTGTAGATTGACAACTGAATTAAGATTTGATGAATTACATAATTGTTATTTTCTTCTGAAGAAAATTATTAGCTCAAAATGATTTTTTTTTTGTTGTTCTGTCATTTCCTGTCTTCATTTTCAGAAGTGGACGTCGACAGATTAGCCAGATCGCGAGCCCTTGAGTACGTAGATCTGAGTGACAACCCTATTCCTCCGCGAACACACGAAGAGCTCAAGCAAGTGACCAGACCTTCAGTAAATATCTCTGAGAGACAGAAAGAAGACTGGGAGGAAGATCTTTTAATATAGAGTGAAACACTCTTTAGACTTATGCATTCAGGGCCAGGACTTAATGCCGCACGGGAGGCCTAAAACCGAAGCTATACATTGAAAAATAGGACAATGTTAGATACATACTTAAAAAAAATATTTAGAGAACCTACTATGTAGCTTAGGATATGAACTCAATGAGCTTAGGGTAAAAAGGGATGCTGCAATACGAAAACTGAGTGTAAAACCTGGTCCTAACTCAACTGTGATCTATCTCTGTGAAAAGAGGACAATATCAACATGCTCTGTATAGTGAATGCTGTTTATAATAATAGTTCACATTTTGAAAAAGATTTTATGAGAGATTTAATGTTTTTTTAAATATCTTTTGACTTGCTCAAAAGTCTGTGTAGCAAGTAGTTAGATAGATTATATTTGATTTGGTTTTCAATGTCCTTGACAATTAATATTAAAATTGAAAAAAAAATATTTCTATGTTGTATATTTTTTGATATTTAAATGGTTGGATGGTATTATATTGATGTACCTCATCTCATTGTTTTGAATACTAGTCCATCATTAGATAGGTAAGTTACTTTTTATTTCCTATAGGAATGAAAATACTATTTTGTAAGTGATTATAAGTACATAAGTATGAACATAAAAAATATATTATTTGCAATCAAATATCTGCTGTATTGTACAATTATTATAGTTACAATATAACTGTTATTTCACTCTCTCTATGCATCCATTAATACACTCAAGGTACATACTTATTTTTTCTAATGAATTTTTATAACAATAATTTGTGTTAATTAAAAAAAAATTGTCCAAAGAATCTATGACTGATGAATTAATATTGATGTCTATTATTGTCTACATAATAGGTAGGTAATAATTAACTATGAAACAAAATTGGAAGTAAACTTTTTTTCTGATGTGTTTAATAAGATAAGCCGATTATTAAATGAAATTCATTTACAAAAAGCATTTGCTTTTAATTATCTTACTGACTTGCATACTCCTCTAATGTAAACCGGGAATACATTCTGAGATAAATTTTATTTTTATCGATTTTTTTATTGCTACCCTGAAAATTGCTTTTTCTTTTTTTTATTATATTGGCAATCGGCTATATAATGGAGCCATTTTTGCGAGTGTCGAGTATTTCTTGATAATTGTTATACAATTATAATTAGTAAATGGAAGTACGAATTTAATTACCTAGATTATCATAGAAAAAGTGCTCCACTCACTACAGAGTCGAGCGAGACTGAATATACTCATGTCAGACCTCATTTCAGAACTACATAATTAAAAGCCTGTGAGAAAATAATTGAAACTGTTGTCAATACGTCATCTTTGATCTTGATATTTTTTTTAGCTGTCAGGGCAGTAATTATTGTTTAATAGAAAAAATACAAATTATTTTCCGATGGCAGGACACGGCGTTGAAGATGACCCAAATTTGAAAGGTCTTAGCCGTTATTTTAATAGTCAGACGAACAGAGGTCGAGCTAATGTGAGTTGAAGTATATTCTACTAAGTATACCCACACGTTACGTGAATAATAATAAGACCAAAGAATCCGCGTGATGACCATTCGGTATTAGGCGACTATATGGACCGTCTGGAACTGAATGTATGATGTTCGTTCATGGTTCGCTAGTATGAGCTGTTGGCTAAGTGTCTTTGGTGTCAGAATTTTCAGGCCGTTCGAAGGCTTCCAATTACTTAACAACTGTAATAGCCTCGCCCGACAGCTTATTGAGAGGGTCACGAAAGGGGCTTCTCCTAACGACGTCATTTGAATATGTTTTTATAGCCGTTGCACCCTGGCGGAGCCCGGAACCCGGTAAACCTATGAACGGGTTTTGATTCGATTATTGAACGACATAACTGCTGTAATGGTTACACTCACTTTGCTTACCTTTTGAAAAGGTTTCCCTATAACATGATAAGTTTCGATTTGGTTAAGTTAAACAAAAATCCCGATATAATTCTTTCGAAAGTCAAACTTCGAAACATCAAACTACTGTGATTTTATAGACTAAGTTTGATTTTTTTTCAATTTCGATTCAAAACCCCAGGAAAGCCTTGGAAAACCTGTTCTTAAGGGAAAGCTACATTATTTGTGTATTTAATGAACACAAAAACTATATAGCCCTACACTAAGCAAGGCTTGCATTATGGGTACTGTACAATGAACTGGGGAGAACCCTATATCCTAGTACTTCATTTATTCTTTATTTCTTTTTCAGACAACTAAAGTAACGATGGGTTTGATAGCCACGTATTACGTATATTACAAATTATTTAAATCGAAAGATAAGAAAAAAAAATGAAATTGTTTTTTTTTTGTATAATATGTATGGTAAGTTTCATATTATTATGTAAATTAACTTTTAACTTTAATTAACTGAGGACTCAGATAACTAACTAAACGTTACCTAACAATCTACGACTTAGGGATGAGATATCCTCTAGCAAAATTCAATACAGGACTTCCAAGTGGGAATATGTGAAACCAGGTTTTAAAATACTTGAAAGTATTTGGCAAGTACGGCGGTAAATACTTGTAGGTGCGAAAGTACTTGCTAGTCGCGGAGAGCCCCTGTTTCCAGGGCTAAAAATACTTGCATTAGAAATCGATCATTATGAATAATAATTACAATCGTATTTACGATAAACATACTTAGATTTCAAAGAATTATTTTTTCTTAAATATGATTGTGCTCCTTCTTGCTATGAATATAAGGATGGATTTTCAATGCATGTATTCTCAGCCCTGGAAGCCGGGGCTCCCGGGCGACTATTCAGTACTTTCATACCTGCAAGTATTTTCCATCCGTACTAAGGCACTCTACTTCTAAGCGAAGCCCTGGTTTCAAAACCTGGTAGCGTAAATACGTCATCCCGTTCCTCCTAAGAAATTATAAATACTTTAGCATTACAATATACGCTGTTTCTTTCTCACACATAGAAATTGCTGTGTGCTGTCCTGCTGTCAAAACACATGTTACAAATGTACCGACCGAGTAGTAGATTGAGATAAAATATTACTGGGATTCTACCTTACGTAATTACGGACTAAAATAAATTTGTCAGGTAATTTACTAATTTGTATTTAGATTTAAACTGTAGAATAGGAATCAACATTCCTGGCATAGCCATTTATAGTTTCCCACTGTTATAAGACATTACTACAGTAAGTATACTTACCTAACTATTTGCATATGAATCTTTTGAATTTCTAGGATGGCCGGAGACTCTTCTGTTGATGAATCCCAGCTTAAAGGCTTATCGAAATACTTCAACAGTCAAACAAACCGGGGTAGAGCTAACGTAAGTACCTATCGATATCAGATTTTGAAAAAAATAGGTTATAAGTTCATAAGCAAAACAGGTAAATTCGTCCAATTCACTGGTACTTATATCAAGTAAAGCAAACCTTTAGAGGATTTCTCTAAATATAAATAATTGCTGATAGTATATGTATAATCTAGGTTTTTTTTAGGTTATAACAATTTCAATGATTAAATTCAGCTTGGTAGTTACATATATTAATTAAGCCTAATGTTTAAAATTGACAATATATGGATCACATGACAGCATTCAGGACCAGCAGCACTAGCATTTGCCTCAAGCTAGCCCCATCATTCTGTTCCTCCTTGTCAACCTATGCGCATCACATGCCCAAACCAGCCTCATAAAACTGCATGTTCAGTCTGGATTTGGCCATAGATATAAATCTTTATTTTATACAGACTAATGTCTTTGAACATCCTTGTCTTGTATGGGTCATGCCCAATTTTACTAGGTTTGGTTTTATAATAACAAACCTATTCTCTTTTATTTATAGACGGCCAAGGCAACCTATGCATTCTTCGGTGCTGTGATCTTGTACTACACACTGAAACCCAAATCCAAGAAGTAACCCATATTCTGTTTAATGATCATATTGTTTTGTATGTTTATTTTAGCCTCTTAATAATTATGTGATTCCATTAAGGGCAATGTGTAAGTTAGTAAATAAAATCATGTGAACTTATTATTTTCTTTTCTTTGGGACCTACTTGTTCTTGGCTGGATGTAGTTTTATTGCTAATTAATAAAAAATCTTGTAATAAATAAGTATTTATTCATAGTACATTATGCATATAATATAAAATAAATAATGCTGCACAGGACAGATCATATAAACACAATTTCAGATCTCAAGGGATGACACACCCACTTTTCCTATCCAATGATCTTTGGTGTTGAAAGAAAAAAATAATTTATTTATGAATTGGGTATCATGGAATACTATTCATTAAAAATGAAGATGAGACTGCGCTGCTGAGACTTTCAGAACAAATGACGATTCCCCATACAATCCTGAAATTTCGCAAAAACATAATTCTCATACTTGAGAATTCATTTTAAATCTAAATATATGTGCTACGGATATTTTAAAAACTGTGGTCTTCTATCATAATATTTAAAGAAATGTTTGAATTGCAGTGGAAATGTCACTGATTTTTATGGAACCGGAGTAGCAGTCACAGTGACAACAGAATTCTCTTTCAAAAATGATGAATTGATAAATGATTGACTGATCTCAAAATATGTTTTTTTTTTCATAAAGAAATCTAAAATAGCATAATTTATCGAATCAAAAGCATTATTGATTATAACAATAAACAGCTATTTTTCTGTGCAATCTACATTTCTCAGTATAAAAAATTTGACTCTAGTCGTGAAACATTAGCACCAAAAGCCTACAAATTGATAAATACTAGCAAAGCAGCTACTTATGTACTATCAGGGACATTACTCCCGTTATTTATACCCGTTTAGGAAATATTCATATGAATGGCCCAAACATATGGCCGTAGCTCACCGTCATCCTAGAGCTAACTATTGCTAAGTGAAAATTACCTTCATTAAAGTGTCTCGACAGTAGTATCCCCTGTAGTACACCTAAGTCAATAGCTAAATATGATTCCCCTAAGGTTTAAACTGTATTTACCTAGTAACATAAAATATAAGCAAGTTAAGAATTGTAGTGTTTCTTAAGAATGTACTACAATGTGGTATAGAAAGGCCGTTTAAAACACATACTAAATAAATATCAAATCGGCATTCGACAATGACTAGCTTTACAATATTTTGTTCTTTCGAAGTGCACCTCCATATATCTATCCATAACAAGTGTTGCTAACATCACAGCCTATAAAAGCTTCAAGTCTATAAGCCCCATACATATTCTGATTTGAAATACTGTTAATATCATTCAATTTAATATAGCAATCATTCATTAACCGGTTAGTGAAACGAACAGTGTGCCAAACAGAGAGTCCTCACGCAATTGAGAAAGTACAATGTCACCGTATTTTTTTATTAACTCAATAATGTGAGTGACACCGAACACACGCGAACATTACATTAAAGACTGTGCCTAAGCCACCGATTCTACTGTTCTTACCGGTTACAAAGTCAAATCCGTTAATTTAAGTCTCCCCCCTCAACTTTTCTACCTATCGGACTTATACCGAAACATCACTCGTCAACCCAATTTCATTTTGCTTATGGTTATGGTATTATATTCATTTCCACCAATATCCCGCTTATATAGCTTATGAATTCGCGGCCTGACTACACTTAAAAATATTATAATCATACCATTGAACTCAAACCTCCACAAGGTAAGGTAACACAATGATTATGTATTTGTGACCCTATTGAGAAATCATGATCAGGTTATTAAACTTCCTTTGATAAATATTGAATAAACAAATCCTACAGAAAAGATAATATATTGAGATTATCAAGCATATCGCAGTATCAATTTAAATGGAATATGGCAGTGTTGCCTACTCGTTGTATACAATATTCCCTAACACAACCACACAGACACATAAATCGTTCGACAGCGTCGGTAACTAAGCTATGGATGGAATGCTGTAATTGAAAACATTAATTAGTCGCTTGTAACTTTAACTTACATTATTCTCACAATGTAAGGAAGTCTTATATGTTATTGGAGTAGTGTTAAAATATCATTGTTACAAATGAGTAATTGATATGGATATACTAAGCTAACCAGTACGTCACAATGTACCAAAAACTATCCAAGCTAGATGCTCTGAGAAAGGAGTGTCTCTTTCTACTAGGATACAGAGGGTGTATGATAAGGGGAAGAGGAGGAGGAGAGACTAGAACTTCAAAGACACTCCCACCAATTGATCTCACTATGCTCGTTTTTCTGGGTACACCATAAAGAAAGTAGACAAAAGTCTAAATCATCCATAAAATTAAGTGAATGAAGTGAGTAGTTATTGTAAGAGCATTTTAAGTGTTTAAGGTGTTCCATAAAATATTTTACTTTTTCATTATATAGCCTTCTGTATAAGTCTAGGCACTCCAACAAATTCAGCAATAAATTACAACTATAAGCAAGCATTAATACACACACACAGACGGACTAGTCTGAATAATACTCACAGAAGTTAAAAGTGTCCAATGGCAATGATAATAATTGTCAATGTAAGTAGTTATGATTTAATACAATAAATATATTAAATTTGATAATAATCTAGTACATAATTGCTGTCTTATTGAGACTTCGAGATGACAATCATTGAATTGTAAGTGGAGTCGAAAATATCTTTAGCCTCTTGTGTCTCACCTTGGTAATATAAGGCCTTACGCAATTGCACATCGGTCCATTTTATAGGTACGCGTGATGCATGCCTCCAGTTTTCCTCTTGAAATAACCACATGTTATCACCTACGTTTACGTACGAGAAATGTACAAAATTATCTCACGACTGACAACACTATTTGTAATGACTACACGCAACTCCACTCCATAGCATGAAGGTTTCCATTTCAATATAAATAGTTGCAATAATAAAGCTGAGTCCGCCCTCTCATTCTCGGCGATGACGTAGACCGGGTATGAATATGTAAAAGAGTAAAAGTTTTGAAAATGACAACATTTGGATATATTATACACAAGTATAATAAGCCTAATGATTCAGTAGCGTCACCTTCCTAGAGCCAGGTGGGCGGTCTGGTGAGCGAGTAGAGCGCGGAGGGGTGTGCTGAGTGGGCGGGGTGGGCGGCGTGGGCGGGGGCGGGCGCGGCGTCCGCGTCCGAGTCCGACTCCTCGGACGAGACGCGCTCGGCCGCACTGAGCGCCACGCGCGCGTACTCGTCCGTGTCTATGCTCTTGCAGAAGTGGATCGCGTACCTGAACAAAACGGTGGCATATACAAGAAAATGTTTGAGATGTCCGTGGTACACCAAAAACAAAGACATCCACAATTATCTTAGGAGTAACAACACTTGGCTTTAAACTCAAACGCAATTCCGTGGACAGAAGCGCTCATCGTCCATAATTTTTAGATCGTCAAGACGTTAAATCACCTGAGTTTCTCCTGCAAAACAGATTTGCACGAATATCTTGGCATTTTGAGAAGGAAGAAACACGTGTAGCTCTCTGGCAGGAAATGGTCCGGCGGCTGGTATTTGTCCAACACCTGGAACATAATAAACAAATGAAACATCTATCAAAACAGTGACGTCACGGCTATAAGTGAGCACGGGTGCGACAGAGTGGGAATATACACTCTTATGTCCGATATTCATACCTGCAGTACAAAGTCCCTCTGCCTGGGGTCTTGCGGCGCGCGCGGCAGCCGCGTGCGGCCCCACACGAAGCGCAGGAACAGGGCGCGCTCGCTCCCCGACAGCTCCTCCATCACCTCCCAGAACCATTGCACCAGCGGGGCGTTGGGCTCCACACCTGCGGGATAGATATTACCGAATTAATAACCAAATACAACTAGGTATCTTTAGTTTGTTATACTGCGAAATTTCGCTACCAGTATGAAACTGTAAGGTAAGCAGGAATTTATAATGGAAATCTTATCGTTATCGAGAAAATGTTTTGTCCATGTTATAGTCCATGTTATGCTTACGCTATATACAAATATTCGTGCTCATCTAACAAAGATTGTCCGAACCGGTATTCGTACCCAGGACAAAAATATTATTATAATTTAAAAAGAAAACGTATATATGTATGTATATATGGAAAATCTAAAACCAATGTGCATACATTTTTGTCATGTATTTATGTACGAGTACGTAGGCACCATCGATATATAGTTATGAATTAATAATAAACATATAAAACATTTCATGTATTAACACAGAGATTGTAATTATGCACGCTAGACTTAGAACGCGAGAGAGTGGGCGTGTTACCATCATGAAAAAAGAAAATGCCATAGAGCAAATAAAGTACAAAACTGAATGTGTAATATTGAAACAATGATCGGTGTACCTTTGTACGTGGCGGAGGCTCTGAGCGCGTGCACGGGGATGTCGGGCGAGCCGCACACCAGCGCCTCCAGCTCGGGCGCGCTGAAGAGCGCCAGCAGCGGCGCCGGCACCACGCGAGACGCGCCGTCGCGCACCGCGCGCACCTGCTCGTCGAACTCGTGCAGCCTGCGCGCCCACCCGACCACAACACTTCACTAATAATACAACACTAGACTAATACTCACCCGTTTCACCGTTACATGAGCAACATTATTTACTGATTATTACGTAATAACATAGCAGTGATAGCCAAATTGGTAGAACGCTTGCCTCGGTAACGAGGATCGTAGGTCCAAACCCCGGCTCGCACCTCTGGAATTTCTGACTAGAGTAAGCGAAATAGGTAGATATCCCTAAGAAATGCAAAGCCTAACTGGCTGTGGGCGGCGTTCATAGCTCGCAGAACCGATGACCGTTGTGGCAGACATGTTATTGAATGTCGACCACGAGCCAACGTAGTGTTGGCAGTGTAGGACGCAGACTTCATGTGCGAATCTCGTGTTCAACCATGTTTATGACTTGCTAAACGGTGAAGGAAAACATCGCGAGGAAACCTGCATGTCTGATAGAACCACTCAAAAGACGTGTGAAGTCCGCCAACCTGCACTGGGCCAGCGTGGTAGACTATGGCCTAATCCCCTCGCATTGGGGGGAAGGCCCATTCCCAACAGTGGGACTTTAAAAGGGCTGGTATTACGTAATAGGGATTCAAAGTTTTGACGAGGAAACTTTTCTTTTAAGTTACGGACGGGCACATGTCTAGTTGAATGTGCAAATAAGGTTTATTAGAAAATAGTAAAATAAGTGAAATATATTACAAATACTAATAATGTTAACAAGATATTATATTTACAAAAATTAATTTCTGAAATTTGGTAAGAGCCAGTGTGGGGAGAGAGAGAAAGGTCGTGGTATTTCTCTGCCACTTGTGCGCTAACTATTTGATTTATGATATGTATGTATTTTGATCGAAAAGAAATCATGCAATAGTCCAATTCATATTAGAGTTTATCCTTAGTCTTATAAACCTAAAAATGTATCCGTCTGCTAGGCACAGAACTTGAATGTTATTAAAAGAAAATGTGTCTGGTACAATAAGTAGGCAAGCTACTATGGAGTAGTATTCACCTGTAATGCAACGCCAGCTGCACGTACTCCTCCTTGTTGTCGGGCGTGACGCGCTTGTGTCGCGTGGACAGCGGCACCTCGTGGCCCGCCGCCGACGGTATTGAGAACGGCAGCTCGAGGTTTTGCAGCTCCTTCAAACGATGAATATTGTTACATATGACATAAAATCTGGGGGCCGCGTGTCGAGGGACAACGCTTGATTCTACAATTTTATCGAAAACATCTTTAGATACAAATCGTATGAAGAACAATGTCCCCGGAACTGAAAACCCTGATAAAGTTTTTTTCTCAAAAAATCCACGTTACTGTTATTTAAAAATAGAACTTATACTATTTTAACGTAAAACTACCCAAGCTAAGTGTTTTGCTAGACTAATTATTAAATTAATAAAATCAACTTTAATAATTTAGGAATACGACTTCAAACGTAACAAGGTAGCGGAGCTAATTTATCAACTTTTATGGTACTTTTATGAATTAATGCTAAAACTATATGAAAAACGATAAGTAAAGAAATTATGATGGTACCATGAATGGAGTTTGTCCTTACTAAGCGCATTTAAATTATAGGTATTGTTTATGGGACTGGGAATAGACAATGAGTGTCATGATCGTACCTTATTAGTTGGTGTCATGTCGCGTATACAGAGCAGCGCCGGAAGGAAGTCCTTGTCCACCTCGGCGAGGTCTTGCGGGCGCAGTGGCTGCCCCGCCAGCTGCCGCCACACGCCCTCCGCCAGGGACAGCGACAGCGGGGACCCGGTGCGGATCGCGATACCCATTAGCACACCTGCCAAAGTTTCACTTGACATGAGCTTCGGCAAAACTATGATATTATGACCTGACATCACATGAGTAAATAATCTTATCTCATTTTCTTCTATCAATTAAGAAATAGAAAGTTACTTAATAATACCAGCCCTTTTTAATGTCCCACTGTTGGGCACGAGCCTCCCCTCAATGTGTGGGGGATTGGGCCATAGGCCTCCATGCTGGCCCAGTGCGGGTTGGCGGACTTGCGGGTTGGCGGACTTGCGGGTTGGCGGACTAAAAATGTGGAACGCTTCACGATTTTGCGTGTCATCTTTGTATTATATGTACTGCCGAAGCAAGTACAACAGTTACTTGATGCGATATAATTGGTGTCGTAAGCCTTGGCTTGGCTCGCTTAGATACATAGAGCGGTCAATAAATTTTATACTAGCTGCAGAAACAATATGTACAGTTGTGAACTTTGATTTCGGACTTTTGGGAACTTTCATTTGATAAGCGACCGTACATAATGTACCCGTGTCGTACCTAAAAATCGGAAGCAGTTGAGATGCAGCGGCGTGCTGGCCGTGGGGTTGAGCAGGAAGGCGTCGCGCGAGGCGCCGGCGTCGCCGCGGCCGTTGGGCGTGGCCATCAGCAGCGGCAGCGACCCGTTCTGCAGCTCCTCGCACATCTCCGCGATGCTCTCGCTGTACCCGCCGCCGCAGTCGTCCACGCTCTCGCCTGATGCCAGGTCATACATACATATACCATACGAGCATTATGCATTTTGGGGTCAAGTCACCTTCGTCCGTAGGAGAATTAAGTACCCTCGAGAAACCCTACACGTGACCCTGGGTGGTGCCAACTAGGTGACAACTCTACTGGTGGTAGGCTTCGGCCGTGGTTAGTCACCACCCACTGAACAAAGCCATGTCGCCAAGCGGCCTAGCCGTGTTCCGGCATGATGTTCGGTGTTGCCATTCATGGATGGCGGGTCAGATCAGTTGCGCTGCATGTGCCTAGTGATTGTAGCGTCTCGATCTACTGCCGCCTTCCTACCTAGGCAAGTATGCTCCATCGTAGATCTCATCGTCACTTACCATCAGGTGAGATCGAGATCAAATACTTGCCTATAAATATATAAAAAAAAAAAAAAAAAAAAGAGCAAGCTAACGATCCACTTTCGCACACTTCAACTTCAATTTGTGGCCCACAATAATTGTTACACAAAGCTGTTACAGTACAATTGTTGCTACGAATCATGTCGGGCACAGCAAATTTGCATAACTTTGGGATGTGATGAAATCATAGTTCATCATAGTTATGTATGAATAATATCAGGACTTATTATGTAGGCACCTCTACTACACCATTGAGAATCAAACGTCTAATCAATAATAATAATATTGGCAGACAAACACACCAACTATATGGTTCCACACTAAGCAACGCTTGAATAGATACCGCTGGGATTGATTCTGCTTTATGTGCCGAGCTTTCTGGGAGGGGCAAACATTGTGGGATGAGCACGAATGTTTGGACTCGATGAGTGTTATACACTAGGATCGCCTACATTCCATTGCACGTTACCAATAAAACCAGCTTTGCTAAGTAGCGTACACTTGGTGTATAATTCTGGCATTAAACTACCTCAATAACAAAAACTAAAAATTACCAAAAACCTACGGAAAACTACCAAAGCAAAAAAAAACTACCAAACGCTACCTAACACTACTAGTAAAGGTACGTACCAACAAACTTGACCTTCCAGACGCGATGCGGCAGCGCGAGCGCGTCGGGCGTGAGCGCGGCCAGGCGCGCCACCATCTGGCCGAACACGGAGCGCATGCCGGCCGCGCCCGCCAGCCCCGCGCCGCCGCGCCGCGCGCGCCGCGCCGCCACGCGCGACAGCTCCACCACGGGCCCGTGCTGCCGCTCGCGGATCATCGTTGCCATTATCGCCTAACATCAACGATAGCAATTAACCTACTACGTACTAGATTGAACACTATATCACGTAGTCCGGGGCGAAGCTTCACTTAGGCAAAATAATTGAATTACACCAAACAAATATTAATATTGTAGTTGATAAATAGTAACTACAAATATTAATTACGACTAGTTATTATTAAATTGTAATAGCGTACGATTATAACAATTGAAACCGGTTATTTTGCACATGGACAAATCCAATAATAGACTCGCCCAAACAGCGATCTCGTTCTCGTTCAATGTTCCTACTGCTATTCGCCGTTCATCCCACATCGCGCCCACGGAATACGCCCTTTGTTCTGATATGATATTTTAGTGTAATGTGTGTGTGTAATCCGGACACAATGTAATAAAAAAAAATGTTTATTTTAATGCCTACAATTGCGTGTTTGAATCATTATTTTTGTCATAAATAGAATGATCATTATACTAATCAATGCATTGGTGCACATGGCACTTTTTTATCGATAAATCCAAAAATATGCATCTATTGCATAGAAAAAATCGTACCTTTCTAAAAGCTGCCTCTTTGACGCTGTAGAACAATAAATTCCTCAGCTGATCAAAAGGTCCATCCAAGATCAACAGCGGTAAGTTCGGGCACATTAGTTCCGAGAACTGATGCAATAACACCTGAAAAAATATATTGCTAAATTAAATCTCATAAAAAGTAATCGATAAAAGGTAGGCGAAGAATATGTACTTGTACGAAATGACGACGACAGGACGGCATGATTGACATGTATTTATTTCAACGCAATGAAATTTAAACTCTATCGCGACATCATAAGTTATATTATTATTTACTAAAGAAATCCTTGCCCGTGCCGTACCAAACCATACGAAGATGTAGGAAATAAGTGTTAGTTACAAGTCTGTTGCAGACGAGGTGCGCGGCGAGGTCGCGCAGCAGATGGCACTCGAGCGGCGGCGGCGGCGGCGGGCGCGGCGCGCGCGCCGCCTCCACGCACAGCGCCACCGTGTGCGCGCTGCCGCACGCCACGCGCGTCACGCGCTTGCCCTGGCGCAATGCATATGCAATCGTTACCTCTACACCCACTCACTGACAATCAGTGTTGCCAGATGTGATTTTCTATTTATACCCAAATTTGAGATTATTTTTCTCCAAAATGATACAATTTGCTTGAGTTTTACCCAAAGGCAAAATGTTAATAATATCGGCTTAGCTTTTTGCCTTTTTCTTATTTTTTCCTTGAAATACTGTTCTAATTTCGAAAAAAATACCCAATCTGGCAACACTGCTGACAATGCACACCCCAAGCAGGTGGACCTAGATATTTAAAATTTGGAGGATATATTCCTTGAATTCCCTAGAGGTGCACTAAGTAGGGATTATTGAAAATGTTTTTTTTATTATTTTTTATTACATTATAGGCAAGTATTTGATCTCGATCTCACCCGATGGTAAGTGACGATGAGATCTACGATGGAGCATACTTGCCTAGAAGGTTCACTCTCGACTTGAAAACACCCAGATTGAAGACAACGGGGAACAAAGACGCCGGTAGCGTGTTACCCCAAAGGGGGGTCAAATGGGGTATCAAAGATTGTATGAAAAAAAAATCATTTTTAGGTAACGATCGGGCACATGGCTAGTACTATTACAAAATTGTAACAAAGCTGTGTGTGTTCGACCATTACGAAATAAACCAGTGAACCAATTTGAACTGCACGCGTAAACTTACCTGCAAAGCCATTAACAGCCTCGGTCTCTGCGCAGCAAGAGTGGTTCCATCGCCGAGCTGCCCTTCATCGTTGTCCCCCCAAGTGTACACTTCACCGGTATCCGTACACGCTACGCAATGGAGACTCCCTAAAAACAATGGTCTTACGATAACCAGGCCAGACAAAGCCGAGACTTAATTGTGAAAAAGCTAGCCACGAGAATAGTCGTTTAAAGCGCGAATAGTTATCGCAGATGGGGTAACACTTATTATTTATCGCCGCCACCTTGATTGTACTGATAACGACAAGCAATATCAATCGGGTGCTAGGTATATGCAATGAGCCAAACTCGGTCGGTCAATTAGTGGTTGGACAACGTAGGCAGAGTAGTAAGGAATTGTCGTAAACAAAAATTACTAACCTGTAGCTATAGATACTATAGTTTTCCCTTGCATACCAGTGACTCGCATCGGCCGGCGAACGTGCTCGTAGCTGCCGTGTCCTAGTCTATGGTAATCACCTTTACCCCTACCAAACAAAAGTCATATAAACAATTTGCTATAAATAAAAAGTCATATAAATAATCTAGTATTTTTTTAAAATTGATTCTTACTTTACAATTTGCAAGCGAATTTTTAATTTATAACTAGCTGTTACCCGCGACTTCGTGCGCGTGGTATTTAACAAAAAAAGTTTTTCTAAAATAAAAGTAGCCTAAGTTACTCCTTGTTACATCAGCTATCTGCCAGTGAAAGTCCCGTCAAAATCGGTCCAGCCAGTTCAAAGATTATCCGAAACGAACAGACAGACAGGCAGACAGACAAAAATTGTAAAAAAAATGTTTTGGTAAATGTACCGTGTATACATCCAAATGCACTTAGTAAAAAGCGGTTATTTGAATATTACAAACAGATACTCCAATTTTATTTGTTCGTATAGATAGATATATATACATACCAAGTGTAAACGCTGCCACATTGACATAACGCGACAGAGAATTGAGAACCGCACTCCACTTTTATAACTCTGAGTCCTTTTAGGCAGTCAATCCGCATCGGTAGCTTGCACCCCTCCGAACCACCGCGGCCTAAAACCAGATATCGAGATCATAGAAAACTTTACCCATTAAATTATTTAAAAGTTACAATCAATTAACATAGGTTCTCTTTAAAAAAAGCTGATTAATACTTCAACTTTAATGACTTAGGTAGTATGTTTATTTCATTGGATACATGTATCTTCGAAAGCGCAGCAACGATTTATATAAAAGTTAAAAAATCTTAGGTCATCCCCATCTGGTACTGCAATAGAGACATAGATAAAGGGGACTAACTAACAATACCCTCTTTGCATTGCGATAAGGATAAAGTCACCCATTTTGTCTCTAAAATAGAAATTGCAAACAGCGATTTCACTTTAATAATTATATTTGAGGCTTATGAGGTATTGGGTTTACTAATGGGTTAAAAAAGTAGTATATAATATACCTAATTTGCCATAGTCCCCGTCTCCCCACGACCACACATTGTCATCGTCCGTGATGCACAGCGTCTGAGCGTCGCCGGAGCCGCAAGCGACGTCGATTACCCGATATGCGGACAACGCTTCCACCTAAACCACATTACACGCCAGGTGAGTTTGCAGCACCACAACAAGCGATCAGACCTTGCTATACTCAGCGGTTTTTTTTGTAAAAACATATATCGAACTAGCTGCGCCCCGCGGTCTTACCCGCGATTAAAAAGTATGTCTTTTTTACCGGGATAAAAAGTAGCCTATGTGCTATTCCAGACTATAATCTATCTCTGTGCCAAATTTCATCCAGATCCGTTCAGCCGTTCTGGCGTGATTGAGTAACAAACATCCATCCATCCAAACTTTCACATTTATAATATTAGTGTACACAATAATATTATAATGTATGCTTTGATTAATGAAACAAGTTGCAAAAATAAAATAAAAACCAGATAAAACTCAAACAGTACTGAGTTACCGGCATGTGACGTCACAGCCACAGCTATTAGTCTGCGGGCTCGTGACGGAGAAAGAGCGCTACCCCACTATTTGTTTTACCAAATATGAATGGGGAAAATTATTAAAAATATGTAAGATATTTCAAAACTTTCTTCATAGTATCCCGTAAAAAATATTAGTATATTTAAAACCAAAATAATAAATTGAAATTATTGTCAACACTATTATTTTGATAACATTATAAACGTATAGGTATTGCTATTGCTCACCATTTTGGGAACTAATTGATCCTCCGAGTCGCCGTGGCCCAGCCTCCCGTACCGGCCCTTGCCCCACGTGTAGATGCGGCCGCGCGCCGTCAGACACGCGGAGTGCGCGCCGCCGCACGCGATCGCCACCACCTCCAGCCCCGACAGCGCTGTTATTAGCTTGGGACGGTCGTAGCTCCTGACGGTGACACATAGGTACTACTAGTACAGGTCGCATCAAAAAATGAGCAAGGATGGCCGCTGTGCGCATGCCTAATTGTATGGATTCGGCATGCGCAGAGCCGCCATCTTTGCTCATTTTTAACCGACCATAAAAGAAGGAGATTCTCAATTTGTTCAGTTTTTTTTATTTCATGCAACCTATAACTATATTGTTTATTTACCCCAATCAAGCTGCTGACCAACAAATCTGTGACACAGGGTAAAAATGTGGCCCACGCTCAAATCACAAGAACATGGTGTGATCCCTGTATATAATATACAATAGAAGATAAAGGTTATTATGTTCTTACACTCTGTTGCCATGGCCGAGTTTGCCATCCTCCCCTTCACCCCAGCTGTAGACGTCACCATCAGATGACAGCGCTAGGCAATGCTTGCCGCCGGAGTTGCACCCTACCTAGAGATACGACCAGAACATTAGACTACATTAAATAAAAAAAAAACCTAGGAGATTAAGTATCAAAACCAACCTTTGTAATGAAGACGTGTTGTATAGACGCTAACAAAGTTGGCTGTGACACCGAGTCAATACCGCCGATGCCTAAACGTCCTCCGGCGCCGTAACCTGCGAATTGTATTAGTTACTTACGTTATTCATTGCGTTTTGAACATTAGTCCATCGTAAAATAAAATCTAAAATTAATTGCCGTAGCTGGTATATCTTTGGTAAACATTTTTTTCTACCTATCTATCACGGCATACAATTTCCAACTTTAGTTCAATATAAATAAAGTTAATTATAAATTGCCGTGGTTAGAGTCTCACCAGTAGCGTAAACCTTCCCGTCGGGCGTGACGGCGAACAGCGTCTGCTCCCCGCCCACCAGCTGCACGGGGTTGAGGGCGGCGAGCGCGAGGCAGGGCGTGGGCGTCCGCACCTTGGCGCCCTCCACCCCGCCCAGCTGCCCGCGGTGGTTGTGGCCCCACCCGTACACTGCGCAGCCGCGCGAGTTGCTGCCCCACCATCCACACCAGTCTTCTGGACGCCTATGAACGGGTATTGATTGTGTTTTTGATCGACTTAACTGCTGTCAAATTTGACTTGTGGTTACCCATTCACTTTGCTTACCTTCTGAAAGGACTTTGCTATAACACGAAGTTAAGTTTCGATTCAGCTAAGCTAAACGCAAAACGCATAAAACCTGTTCGAAAGGGTTTCCCATAATACACACCTATGTCTTTCATTGATAAAGTTCGTTTCTTCTTAAATATCGATTTAAAACTAAGGAAACTCTTGGGAAGTCCCTTCATAATGGAAAGATACGTTATTAAGCCAGTCGTTCGATGGGTACGTAAAATTTTAGGGAATCCCGATGAATGGGGTACCCCTTGAACGACTACAGATCGCTGAGCGACTTGTCCAGGGCCTGCTTGTAGGACAGCAAATAAGCTAATGACATAACTTTTTGCGAATAATTTCCTTTATGAAGTAAGAATCAAGCGTTTTGCTTTCTCGAAATGTACCTAACATCATAAACTTACTGTCTTTAAGGGTCCATTCTAGGATAACCTATTTAAGGATAGTATAGAAATTAACTGGATAATGGATTGAACTAATCTTCATGTTATTCTCAATATTATATTAACGTTATAAATATACTGTTTTCAGATACCAAGCCCGGCGGTAAATATCGGACCTGGGGAATTCGTATGTGGAATAGATTTTAAATAGTAAGCACCTTTTTCATCACCTTAGGGTACTTCCTCTGGATAAAACTAAACGAAAACCCCGAGATAATTAACTGATCACACTCACTTGTTGACCCAATGCAGCAGCTGCTCGTCGTGCTGCTTAGTGAACTTGGTGTTATCTTCCCAGGGGTACTGCGCGTCGACGCTCGCTTCGTCCAGGTTGTAGATGGCGAGGTCGGCGAGGCGCTTGCGCACGTCCGCCAGGAAGGCGATGGGCAGCGGCGTGCGGCGCACGAGCGCGTCGGCGGCGCGCACGCACACGCAGTAGCGCTTGAACCACGCCCAGCGCGCCGCCTCCGGCCCGCTCGTCAGCCGCGAGTCGAGGCGGAGGCTGCACGCCAGCCACGCGAGCTCCTGCCACATAGTCATTGTGAAATGTAATGTACACTGTACATTGGTACAATGCGGGCGTTTTGTCATTATTTGATATTGTCATCCTAGAACTAATGCATGATAGTTAAGAAGTTGAAACAGTTTACCATGATTTTGAAGATCCTCGTACTGCGCGATCTACGAGGTGGCCGGTTATTTGACTTGTGTCACTATTACTAGATGATTTGTTTGTGATACTTATACAGTATTTTCCCCGCTGCCAGTGCGTCGTTTAGTCTTTTTTTCACTGCTCACCTCCCAACATTGGGTAATTATTTTATCAACGTCAAATTATAATTATATCAAATAGTAGAGGAGAATCTAAGCAGGCTTAATAATTGAACTAGGCCTAAACCCCCCCACTTACCCTATCAGTAAAGTGAAGGTTACTTTATTGACAAATTACCGAACTTCTTGGGAAATCGTATAAACTTTACAGTATAGCTCGTCGGTATATGTTTCTTTTTTTTTTCTTGTCCGTTTACGGGCTCTTTTAGATGTGTACCTTGAGGTAGTGCGTGTGCAGCAGATGCGAGCCGGTGCGCAGCGCGGGCTCCTCGTGGTCGTACTGCGCCAGCAGCAGCTGCGGCAGGTGCTGCAGCGCGCCGCCCGCGCCCGCGCCGCAGCCGCCCCAGCCGCCGCCGCGCGCCACGCCGCGCAGCCGCCGCACGCACCACACGCGCCCGCGCCACGCTACACACATCACAACACAACTCACCACGCTGATACTGTTATGTTCTAACATTCCACATTCTTCGGGCTTCGTACACAATCCAAATGTCAAGCTCAAACATTTTTACGTTTGACTTTCCGAAAACCGTGTTTTAATTGATTTTTTATGTGTATATACTTGTAGAATAAGATTGGGACCTTTAGAACAGGGGGTACATAGGATCAGAGAATAGGCAGTGTGCACGACAAGTAGCTCAGTTTATCTGTTTAAAATTAGGTAAAAGTTATTTTAAAAGGCGACGCTATTGGGGTCAGCTGATATGTTTTAATATTCTAGATTTTTGACTTACCAACATAATAAACTTTTTTTTTCTATATCGATAGCTAAAGATATTCGTCAAATATTTATCATCATGACTAACTCAGAAAACCTCAGGGCCGGGGCATGTCGATATTAGTGAGAAACCGGTGCCACTGTATACCGGCAGTGCTCTTAAGTTAAATCTTACATAGAGTGGGCATTCTGGCGCATATGGCCAACGCCTGAACCAGCCGCGGCGCCAGCTGGTGGTCGTTCGATATCGCCGTTAGTAATGGACCGTCGAGTAGACGCCACGCAAGCTCCACGGACGGACAGGATAGCACGTAGCGGTCTGACCCACTGTCCTGAGGTAAATGACACAATGAGTTATTTTTGAATTTGTATACTTAAACAAATGGGGGAAGTGGAACCCGCCCCTGACCCTCGGCTTGTCAACATTTCCAATTATAAACCAAACAAGTTGATCGATAATTAAAGAAGCCAGCAACACCGAACTCCTCTAAGATGTTAGTCGAGAAACTTTCTATCACGGGTGACGGACCCCAAACAAAATGCAATTCTCCGCGAAACAAAGCGAATCTAAAAAAGTATTCGACACATGTTTCGCCTCTAAACGAGGCATCCTCAGAACGGCTGGGCTACGAATGAGCCTAAGTTATATAAATTATATTTGTATACTTGTTATATTAATATCATAAATACTAATTCTAATATGACAACTGGGAATGAATTATCGGGATTCGCTAGATACATACTGCTTGTGGATGTGATGCCAAAATAGGATGCACTGTGAACCTCCAACCCCAGCCGTTGACGGATCCGTCGCTCGTGAACCTCCAACGTAGTTCTTCACCTTCGAAAACGGACAGCGTCGGTTAGAAAAAATAAAGGAAATTGCAATATATTTACGAAAATTGAACTCTATTTTATTGTCGTCCGCAAATTATTAATTTTTTCATTGGTTTTAATTTTTTCTCGTGAGATCCTATTTTTTTTTCTAAAATAATAGTAGCCTAAGTTACTCCTTGTTACATCAGCCATCTGCCAATGAAAGTCCCGTCAAAATCTGTCCAGCCATTTCAGAGATTATCCGAAACAAACAGACAGACAGACAAAAATTGAAAAAAAAAATGTTTTAGTATATGTACCGTGTATACATCCAAATGCACTTAGTGAAAAGCGGTTATTTTAATATTACAAACAGACACTCCAATTTTATTTGTATGTATAGACTAGCTGTTGCCCGCGACTTCGTCCGCGTGGTATTTAACAAAGACAACCGTTGACAACAGCCTGCTCGCCCATTCTGAGCCCGCGGGACGCATTGCTGCAGGTTGTTGCTATCAAACTTAATCAGGTGCTGCGCTGCAACATTGGTCTTAATTATTTTTTTTGGTATATGTACCGTGTATACATCCAAATGCACTTAGTGAAAAGCTGTTATTTTAATATTACAAACAGACACTCAAATTTTATTTATTTGTATGTATGTAAAGATAAAGTATGTTACTGTTAACGATGATCTCCTGCGCCCAGTCGGAGGGTTCTCGGCCGGAGCGCGTGGCGAGGATGCGGCCGGCGCCGTCGCATACGGTGAGCGGGTCGTTGCGCCGCTCCGTGGAACAGCCCTGCTCGAACACCACGCGCAGCGACGCCGCGCCCGGGATCTTTACTGTACCTGGTGTTATGTGCGTCGAGTCGGCATTTTTTTTATTACAATATAGGCAAGTATTTGATCTCGATCTCACCTGATGGTAAGTGACGGTGAGATCTACGATGTAGCATACTTGCCTAGAAGGTACCTGTTCACTCTCGACTTGAAAACACCCAGATTATAGTCAACGGGGAACAAAGACGCCGGTAGCGTGTTCCATTCCTTGGCAGTTCGCACGATGAAAGTAGAAGCAAAACGCTTAGTGCGTACCAAAGGAATGTCCTTTTAAATTTCTTTCGTACTGGGGAACTTACAAATTGATTTTTTTAATTCATGTAAACCATTAAGTACAATACTTATGAATCGTCAAAAGTTACAAAATGCTAAGCTACTACTTTACCACCCGTTCGGAATGCCGTTCCTATGGCGAAGAACGGGCAAGAAACTCCATGGTTGCTCTTTTTAAAAAGATCCAAGTGAGAACAATGTAGGAACGGCTAAGCAGACTTTAGCCGCTGGTAAAAAAAAGTACTAACTAAGTATAAATGTTATTTCACACATTTCGGATCGGAACGCGACCTCAACTGAGAAGATCCGGCAAGCGAACAAACGGACTGATGTCGGTAAACTCTTTTGAAAAAACATGAAAAGAGCATTGTTTCACAATATGATAATCAACCTTATCCACGACTTATTTGAAGGATGGGACTTATTCCACCTTACACTTGCCGGAGCAAGTGTTTGGCGCTGTTAACCCTTTAAGTATCTATAATCTATAAATAAGGCATAGTATAACCTCGCAATTTATATTTGTCAGCAAATATATATAAGCTCAAAGTAGTTGATTCGACTCAACGTCATAATAAATAATTGATATTCTAAAGTCCGGGCCACACCTGCGCCTAGTGCCAGTAACTATCGCGTTAATTAGAATAACATTTTGGTATTATATGTCGATTAACGTGTTAGTTAACGGCGGCGTAAGGCGCAGGTGTAGCCGGCGCGTAATGGTAACAGTTATGTACCTGATATGTCGGTGTCGTCTGCGTAGGGGTGCGGGCTGTCGACGGTGACGGGCTGCGGGGGCGCGCGGCCGCCGCCCGCCGCCGCCTCCTCCAGCTCGCACACGCACACCTCCGCCACCATGTCCGCCACCGCCGGCTTGCTCTCACACAGCGCTGGTATTACAAAACATATTTTCACACCAAAAACGCTTTTTTTTTTCATTAAAACTTCGATAATTAGGTTCTGGAGATTTGTAGAAAGTGTTGACACTGCCACAGTTTATTAGAGGTGCCTGACACATGTATAATAGCTTCAGCAACAGCATTACTTTTCAAGTACATCCTTGATACAGAACTTAGTCTTGATATAGCAAAAACACTGGAACAAAATAATTATAAAGAATAAAACTCACCCATTAACACGTCTGTGATGATTTTCACAGCATTAGTCGCATCGGGTATACGGCCGGCCGCCGCCAGCTTTAGCAAGTCGACCAGCGCTCGCGCATCGGACTCGCCCAGCTGTGACGTGAACTCATCCAGCGCCAACTACACCAACCGACAATATGTGAATAGAACAAATAGCTTACAATTTAATGTATAAGAACAAATTATTGTGCTGTCGCGGAGTCTAAAATATCTAAAAACTATGATCGGGGCATTTTTTGGTTTATAGAGTACGCTAATTACGTTTAGGGTGCGCTTCCATTGAAGCGAATATTAGAGGAGCGGAAAAAGTAGACCAATCTGATCCACGAAGCGGTAACCAGTTATCGATACCGAGACACCGGTTACCGACGAGACATGAGTTATCGAGATATGGATACGACACACGAGATATCTGTGTCAAATTGTTGGATTGGACTTTTTCTCGACTTCATTGGAAATGCACCCTTATGTCATGTATTTAGTGAAATCTCAATATTATTAGAGGTCCACTTATTATACCCTGGGTGCCTCGGCTTGCTGCACTGTCATGGTAGCGGCGGCGACCGACACCGCGCTGGAAGACATCACCGCGGAGTGGCGGGACGATATTGAACCACTCAGAGGACTGCTGGCGCCACTCTAACCGATCAAAACAGGAGGATTCATAGTTTACAAGATTTTAATACCTTTTAAACCATACGGCGAATTAGATGAGCCTGGATCATGAAGAATTATTGACTTAAAATGACCCCCAAAGTAACTTTTTCTCGTTGTCTGTTTGTACCTATTTCACGACTAAATGGATCAGCCGATCTGGTTGATATCTGACAGGAAAATAGTATGCATCATAAGGACATAGACAATCTATATTTTCAAAGTCCGCTTATGACGTCCCTGGCACAGCTAGTATGTTATAAAAGACAGCTATCAAGTCAGACTTAAACGGGTTATAAAAGTTATAAAGATTTCGATCCAGCTATTGTCAAGTTGGGTACTCTACACTGTCTCCTAAGCAGATGGTCTCTCGTTGGGTATTCTAGTCTCAAATTTTAACTGAACCCAAACTAACTGTACTACCATAAACACAGAATGCTGCCGTCTGCCTTCACATACCCGACTAGTAGCCTAGTGCCACCCAGTTGTCAGAATTAACTTGGACTAGTACACTAATGTCACCCAATCGTCAGAACTAACTAGGACTAGTACTCTAATGCCACCCAGTTGTCAGAATTATTCAAGCGTTTGATTACTTACCGGTAGTGTAGTTCTATCGGCGGGCGCTTCCCCCCCGCCCGTGCGCGCGTCGCCCTCCCCGTCCTCGTCCTCGGTGTCGAGGCTGGGCACGACGGGCGCGACGGCCGAGCACGCCTCGTGCGCGCGCAGAGCTTCCACTAGTAAGCTTCGCGCCTGAGTGCGATTATAAGAGTATATTGACATTTAGTTACTCGTTTTTCTTTCAATTTTCTAGACTAAATAATATACATACTTGACTTAAAGCAGAAAAAATAAGGTACTACTATACTGCCGTCAGTCGACATTAATCGGCTCAAATGTACAGGCAACCAAAATTGATCGATTATCGGTGTTCAATTTATTGCGTCGACTGAAATAGCCAATTGATGTGGAATGAAAACCCTGAACTGCGGTAATGCCTATTTTCATACGTCACACTTCATTGCTCTCTCGATTTGACGACAATTTAGGTGCATACATATATAAGATCAGGTTATATCATTAACAAAAGTTAGAGAAAATATACGGGGGGCAATTTTTGTATAAATAAATATTTGTATAAGTCGAAAAATGTCTTCTGCAGTTACCTGTGCAATGTGCAAAGCTAGTAAAATGAGTGCAAGCGCATGTTGGACCGCCACCGGCGGCTCCAGCGCCAGGGCCGCGGCGGCCAGCGACGGCCGTTGCCCTTGAGATTCTTCTACCACTATCTCTTCCGAATAAAGACCTAGTAAATAGATTGTACAAATAATTTAATCAAAATCTAAGATTCCGCAAATCTAAGGAATAGGGTGTCGACTATAGATTATATAATTTAGATTTACAGTTATTAACAGTAAAACAAATTTCGTAATAATTCCCATACAAACGAGACGAGACGAGGGTCTTAAGTTTATGATCAGCAAATCGAAAACAATAGAGAGTAGTGATATGCTTCTGTAAAGAGTGTAACGTCTGAGTACACATCACTAGGTTAAGCTGGAATTTGTAATGAAATCGTAACGTCACCGAGAAAATATGCTGTCACTGTCATACTTATTTATGTAATCTGTGGTTTGAGGGGGATGGCAAACGCAGTGTCACACTACGAAAAAATATAGTTCTTGAGGTACAAAGCTCCATTCTTACCAAGACTGTGTGCTCCCAGCGGGTCCTTGAGTGTGGGGAAGGCGAGTGGGGCGAGCGGGGTGAGCGGGGTGTGCGGGGCGAGGTGCGGCGCGGCGGGGTCGGCGCGCAGCGACCAGGCGGCCGAGTGCGACGACCCCGCCGCCGCGCGGTGCACGCCCTCCACGCCCGTCACCGGCGCCGGCCGCCGGTTCACGCACGTCGTGCCGTTGCCCTGCTGCCCGTGGTCGTTGTCGCCCCACGCCCACACCTTACATTACACCAACGCACATAAGTAAAGGTTAGGTTAGGTTAGAAAACCGATTCCGACCAAGGATGATACGTGAGGACATTGAAATTAAAAACACATCCTAATTTAAATAGGGAAGATGGCTGGGTGCTACCACCGACTTGGGATCCAGTAATTTTAATATAATTAAATCCAAACGCACCGTTGCAAGACCTCAAGACACAGTGATCACTTTCTGCGTAGAACGGACCGCAAACAACAACTAAATATTCTAAGTTATAAGTTCAAACTTTGACACTAGCATGTCAAACACCTCAGTCCTCCCGGGACCATGGTTGCTGTAAAGCAGCCGAAACATCGGGAACGTAAAAACATAAAATACACAAATCCTTAAAATAAGTTTTATATCAACGTGTAGTCTTGGTGTAAATATAAGAAATCAATGATAAACTTTAGCTTGATCTAAATTTTCAGAAGAAATTGTGTGTGTCATACTTGGTTGTCGCTGGTGACGGCGAGGCAGTGCAGCGCGCCGACGGCCACGTGTATGACGCGCTGGCCGCGCAGCGCCTCCACCAGCGTGGGCCGGCGCACGTGCGCGTCGCAGCCGTGGCCCAGGCGGAAGTAGTCGCCCTTGCCCCACGTCCATACCTGACCATATAACAACGTCACATCGGCTAATTCACACAGGACCACGCGTCTGTTAACACAATTCTCTGGCAATTGAATGAAAATGGCAATGCAATATTAACTTTTGCGACAAATATAATGGATCTAAAACGACACAGGTAGACAAAGACGTCCTGTTTCCCCTGATCCTCACTTATTGAGTGAGAGTGAGAGAGAATGAGTACAGTTATCCTCATGCCATCTGGCCCTAAACGATATCCAGAAATACCGAGCACGGACCTGGGAAAGAATTCCCAGTTAATTTTACTCCTTTTGACTTAAATAAGGCGTAAAAATAAATTGCAGTTACCTCTCCGTCCCTAGTTAGCGCCAAACTAAACTGCGCGCCGCACTCCACTTGCACGACCCCGAGCGTGTTCAGCCTCTCAACATTCATCGGCACTGCGCACCCATCCGAACCACCGCGGCCTGACAAATTGGATATTAACATTATTTTATTCCATGACCATGTACAGTCTCACCCTCAAATTTATAAACAGTTATAAGTGCATTACGAACTTTTCAGAGGAAAAAATGCGTTATAATGACTTTATAATTCATTATAATAAATTTGAGGGTTAAAATATAAAAAAATATTTGACGGTTAAAATTTAAAAAATATCATAGTGATAGCTTATAATAAGATTAAAATATTTTTTGTACATCCTAATACTAAAACATGGTATGGCGATAACTTAACATAAGATCAACATCCATTAAAAAAATACCTTAATAAAAACTAAAGTCAACGCGTGCGAAGTCGAAGCCACTGCTAGTGTTGAATATAGCTTTTCGATTCCCACTCACCCAATTTTCCGAAGTCACCGTCACCCCATGAGAATACTTTCCCGCACGCCGTCAGAGCCAAAGTTTGGGCGTCGCGTGATCCACACGCGACTTGTATTACTCTGAAGTTAGCTAGAGCTTCCACCTACAAAAAACCGACACTTTATTTATAAAAGAAAGCCACTCAATGTAAAGCGACTCTTTTATTTACGACATAAGAACTAAAATTGCTTACCATTTTAGGCGTCAGTTGCGTGGTATCGTCCCCGTGGCCGAGCCTGCCGTACTCGCCCATGCCCCACGTGTACAAGTGTCCGCGCGCGGTCACGCATGCGCTGTGGGCCGAGCCGCACGCGATGCCGACCACGCGCTCGCCTGATAGGGATTCTATGAGTCGCGGCGTCTCAAGGTTGATGCGACTACCCTGGCCGAGCTTGCCGTCTTCGCCTTCACCCCAGGAGTACACCTAGCGAGGGAGAAAGAGAATATTTATAGGGTTCCTCAAACAGAGAAAATCACTGATAAGATTCTAGCATTTAAAAAAAATATCGCCAGACAAACATACCAACTGTACGGTCCCAAACTAAGCATTGTTTGTATAATGGATACCGTACAATGAACTGGGGGCGAACCAACCCAGTTTACATTATTTTTATAGACAACAAACGTCCATGACTTGGGAACAGGATTCGGGCCTTTGATACAATAAGCAGGGTCACTGACCAACTGTTAATATTATAATAAAACATACTTATGTCAGCAGACTAATTTTCAACCACGATTATCACTTGCTAAACGATGAAGGAAACATCGTGAGGAAACCTGCATATCCGAGAGAACCCCTCGAACGATGTCTGAAGTTCGCCAACCAGCACTGGGCCAGCGTGGTGGACTATGGCCTCATCTCTAGAATTGAGGGGAGACCCGTGCCCAGCAGTGGGACATTAAAAAAAAGGGGGTGGTATTATTATTTAGAGACTAAAATATTATACCTTCCCATCCGCGGTGAGTGCGAGCGCGTGCTTGCCGCCCGAGTGCACGGCGACGCGTCGCACAAGCGTGTGCGCAAGGTACGGGTTAGCCCGCGGCGTCGACACGTTGTTGCTGTGCCCGAGACCCAGCCGCCCGTTTGTCCCTTCACCACATACGAACAGCTGGTGGCAAATATGACTATCTGAGTATCTACGAAAAAAAAACTTACAACAAAATATATAGCTTGTTCCTAAGCATGTGCAGCATTGTGTCGTCAAAAATATATCTTAAAGCTATCGCCTGTTCGAAATGTGATTCTTTAGAATAAGGGAAAGATATGGCCAGTGGTTTCTCATTGCTCTTTCTAACTAAATAGATTCAGAATACACGTGACCGGTAAAGTTCCTTCTCAGATACATACCCAAACATCATAAAAAATATTGAGTTTATAATATGCTGCCTCAAGTCAGACTCCAGCTCCCTAATTACGATTCTTGCAATAGCCTAGCGATAGCAAAAACCAAGACATATTTGCTTTCAAATCGCAAATTTGTATGACGTCGCAGCGCTACGTAATCAGAATTATTGAATTACTGCTATCGCAATTTACGTAATCAGGGGGCAGATTGGTTGACATATGGAAATCCCACTCTCCGACGCCAGCCGTTGACCTAATATCATTCGATTCCGCGCTAGCCTAGCCTGAGCCGGTTGCTCGGCAAGTATTAAAAAAAATAGTTTTATTAACCTTCCCATCATGTGATACAATGAAAAGCGTCTTCGAGCCGCCCGCGATGTGCACCGGCCGCAGCGCACTGAGGCTCGGCGAGAACACCGGCACCTTCACCTTGGACCCCTTCACACCGCCCAGTTGGTCCTTGTCGTTCAAACCCCACACGTACACCTGTAGAAGCGAGAAAGAATATACACCTAGAATCCACATTATTTGCGCTACTTCGATGTCTTCTCCTGACTCCTCCTCAGATGCCCGTGACTCCCTCGAAGTGAGTTGAGATGAGGTAAATTGCAGTAGTTAATGCAAATCATTAAATATATTTTGTTTTGTCATCGATCATGGAGGCTAAGGGGAAAAGCGTGTACTATAAAGGGGTGGATCATTATAGACTATACGATCACGTACCTTCTCTATTGTTATGCGTGCAACCGCGCGACAGGTTTGAGAAATGTCTGTTTAACTTTTGCTGGGAATTCGTAGTTTTACTTTACCGTTGCATTTACATTAACTTCGATAAGAACCTAGTAACGTGAATTGTATAAACCGTTTGATGAAGCTTCAAAGATCTTCTGCCGCCAAGTACTTACTCTAATCGAAAAATCCTACTTCTCTGGGTGGACAAAGTATGGAATCAAAAACTTACCTTGGAGCAGTCACTTGGTAATGCCGGTGGATTGTTATCAGAAAGCGGGGCGCTTGTAAGATTGTCCTTCTCCATCCAATCTTCCGCCACAAAGTTCATGCTCTGAAATATTATATACAATTAAAATGCAACCTCATTTCTAGAGCCATACGTTTCAATGTTATATATTGACCTGCAACACTTCGGTGTAGAGCGGATTGGGTCTGAAGCCAGTGATGTAAAGCCCGTGCACGCGGCAGTCGGCGTTCACGTTGCGGTTTTGTTTGATTCCGATCTCTATACATGGGTAATACTGAAAAAAAGACTTTATTATTATTTACATAAAAAATATATGCAAGCTTCTAAGTATAAGGTTGAATTCAAAATCGTAGCCATTAATAACACCGAACTTAAGCTAATAAATCGATCACTAGCGCCTATTATCAACCGCGAGATGTACAGGAAATTCTTTAAATTTGACAAGATGGTTTCTCTTTGAAGGATATGTAACTCTGTCATCTAGCGCTGCCCTTATGGGGCATATTCAATTATCAAATATCTGGCGTAGATTAAGGTTCTGATATATAACTTGAGACTATAAAATTAACACCACAAGTAAAATCATATAACTAAATTATATTATCAAATATAATTTAGATATATGGTTTAATAGCGTAATATGTCTTAATCATGCCAATGTTAATCACAAACGTACCTGTTTACAATCAGCCAACAGCTGTATCTGCGCCAAATGCGCGGGCGGTCTGTCTCTAGAGGCGGCGGTTTGAGCAGTGGTTGTGGAGGTCGCGGCGGGTGCGGCGGGTGCGCAGGGCACGGCGGCGAGCGGCGCCAGCGCGGCGTCGTCGAAGCTGGCGCCGGCGCGCACGCACAGCGCGGCCGGCCCGTGCGCGCCGCCCGCGCCGCCCACGCCCAGCCCCAGCCGCCGCACGCGCACGCCGCTGCGCATCTCCACGCGGATCCAGTGCTGACCATCACCGAACAAATACTTAACGTACAAACGGATAGCAAGGAAAAATCTCTATAAAAGAATAGGAATTTGACGACTTTTTTGTTGCATTATCTAAAACTGCTTTACGATTACTAACAGTCAAACAATTTTGAAAATACCAATTACAAAAATACAGTCGTTTGATGATTGGAATCAGACAAATAATAACAGTACAGAGTTATAAGCGATATTACGCCAGCGCGACAGTGAAAGAATACGAGGGAGAGCTCCTGATCCCGATTGCTTTTTATCTGAGTATAATATCTAATATCTTGGAAATTATGCAATGAGTACGTATATTTAGACTGTTGAGCGCCATTGAAAGCGATACGATTGGCTTGGTAAGATAATAACTACGTAACGGCTTATCTCCTAACCACGGTTTTAGAAAATAGATCCTTTCCACAGCCCACGGGATAAAAATGTCCAAGTGCGTGTGGCGTATAAAACGAACATGACCGGGTGTTATACCCTGTCTAGGTCACAGTGTATTTTTTTATCTATAAAAGGAATATGGAAGCAGTGATGCGACGACCTCAATACTCAAATAGACGGATGATACGAGAGAATTAACATTTTTGGCAAGTAAGTAAAGTAAATACATAATAGGATAATTTTACAAGTAGTAAGTTATAATAAAGTTAAAGTTAGTATAATAGGTTCAAAAAACGACCAGGACCAAGACTCTCATTGCAATTAAGCAGTATCACCTGTCCGTTCCCGCTGGAACTCTGCCAGTAGGTGTGAGGCTGGGAGTCCAGCAGGCGCCTGGCGCCCGCGCCCGGCCGGCACGACGACACCCGCACGGCGCGCACCGCGCCGCGCCACCCCACCGCCGCGCCCCCGGACGTCTCGCCCCATTCGGCTATACGAGTACAATTTACGTAATATATACATGTACGGTTCCAATACGTCCACATGCAAATCAATTTAAGAAATAAATAAATATATAATATCGAAAGTCAAGTACATATAAAGTCATTGTAATGCAAGGTTTTATGAACAGTATGAGAATATAAAAATAAAATAGGTAAGTACTCAACTCGATTCTCAAAGCCGTTAATTTATAGTAAAAATTGTTATTATATATTTAACAATTTAAATGTGTAATGTATGTGTGTGTGTGGTGGTCATCATAACAAAATCAAATACAATGAAGTCTATGGAGTTTTATTAAATTAATATTAGTTTTTTATATATGTTCTTTAGTCTCACGTTAATCTATCCATAGGGACGGAAACGGACCTTATATTTTACGCTAGAGACGCGCACTGTCATACTTAACACTAATGATGTTACATTATTACAAAAGGAACTATCTAGAGCTCTAAAGAATGATGAAACAGATATAAACTTACATTGATCGGTAACGAGCTCCATTTCACTGACTTGCCCAGTCCAGCCGGGTTGCTGCGGGAAATCCACCGTCAGATCGCGACCGTTCCCTGATATTGCTGCAAATCAAACATGTATTTACTATTTGCGGGTAATTACACAATTCCAAATCTTTGACTTATTTGGAACGGAGGAAAATAACGTTAGGATATCTATATATACGTAATACCTAAAAAGTGTGTAAAATTCACCCCGTAATCAATCAGGTCCGTGGTCCATGTCTGATCTGTAGTTTAAGCAGGAACTCTTAATGCAATTATAACAAGAATAATAATATTTATTTTCCATAAGCATAATTACAAATTATTTGTGTTGCGGTCCCAAATTTATTTAAGCGTAAGCTTGTATCTTGGGAACCTGGTTATGACATAATATAAAAGACTTACAGAGGTTTTAGGTAACTTATAAATTGATGAGGTTGAATTATGGTAACGACATCGAGAAAGCATGCTGTCAGTGTCATTCTTATCAATGAAATCTGTGGTATGGGTGTGACGAAACACGTTAACATTACGATACGTCTAAAGATTGTGCTTGAAGCGCTGCTTATGCCAGCCAGTAGCCATTAAAGGGCTGCATAATGGTCATCTTACCGATAACAGTCCCGACACTCGAGTGATCGATACAGCCCCACTTGTACCGCGGTTGCGTGACGGCGGCGCGCACGCGCACGCGGTCTCCGACGACGAATGGCGGCGCGCCCGATACCACCTCCGCGTGCAATGCGCGCAAGCCGAATACGCGACCGAGCCCGCGCCATTCCACCTATTCAAAATATGTTTGTTTTGGAATCTATGCCAGAGATTTCTTCAGTTTTTATACACGAGGCTTAGTTTTCATATGCCAGAGATTTCTTTATTTTTATACACGAGGCTTAGATCGACTTTTGATAGTAATAAATACCGATTGCTTGGTCACACCTTTCCAAACATTATATACCAGCATCACTAGGGAAATGTGCAGCTTTACTGCTAGTATGGAAATATTCGACCACTCGATCGTTATATAAATACGTTCGAAACTCATACGAAGCACAAAATTATTTATCGTTCTGTTTAATCAAACTAAAGATGCCTCTAATAATGACGGTTTGATATTCAACTAAATTCAATAATGCACGTTTCAGTCTGTCGACATTTCAAAAAACCTTTTAAGCCAAGCAAAAAAAAAACAAATCCTAAGAGCATAGCGTACGGGACGGGCATCTTCGACATTAAAGTAATTTATCGTCCGTTTAAAGTATTGTATTATATCTCGGGTATTGTGGCGCGATTTGCCCCATAGCGTTATTTACACAAATCCTTATGATAAAGACAATAAAGGGTGAATGGGAAACATAAACAATGTCTTACATGCAGGAACACGTTCTGTTTTATATCGCGTTCAATCTTTTGAACTTGTCCTACGTCACCCAATGCGACCTGGGAAAAACACATAGGTACACTTTGAGGGATTAAAATTCACAACACATTCCGTAGGTATTATATGAAGATGATAACACCATAAGAATATAAATTAATATATTACTTACCGGTTCAAAAGCTTTACAACATCGCACTGTCATCCCCGGGGTGATGACGTCAGATAAGTACTGCGCGTACTCCTCCTCGGAGGCGAAACAGCTGCGCCACCTGTAGGGCGTTTGTTTCTTGTCCACTTTAGTCGTGTGCGGTTTCACTTCGAATACTGAATCATCCATTCCTTGCTGAGGAAGCTCCAATAAATATGCGACTAAAGATTCTACTGACGGTAGACTGGTTCCACCTACAAATAAAATTGAACTTTATATTTGAGAGCATAGTGTTTAAACTTGTATGACAAGGATTTATGTTAATTATACCTAGGGCTTGAATGGCGCCGTATACTGCGTGTCGAGAGAAACCCATTTCTATAACTTGTTGCACTTGTGACGAATTTGCCCACGTGTTGAGATCTTTTCTTGCTGCAAAAGTTATCATGTAAAATAATATACATTATATCGTTTTCGTTAAGGTTTAATTTGCAGTAAAACCTTCACTCACATAGGGATGCGGTGCTGGTCGAAGGTCCCATAGATATTAGCATGACGTTGCTCTTGTCTATAATTGGCATTTCTGGGGGTGAATCGTGATCTTTTTCATCTCCTAAAACAATTATATTTATATAAAAAAAAAACAAATTTTCAATGAAGTCCCTTGTCTCCACTCACGAGCTGTGATGGTACGTACACCCAAATTCCGCTAAACAAAATAACATTAATTGGACTTTAATTACCGTTTATTCTTACTTACCGTGAACATGAGCGGCCAACTGTTGGACTATAGCCAGGGCAGCAGCAGCCAACTCTTTAGGGGTGTGAGAAGCGGCCAGTGGACTTGGTCGAGTCGCTAGCGATAGTAATCTCCTTAGTAAAGTACCTTCCGTGCCTAGGACCGTTGTTCCTCTATCTAGGGCACCTAAAATCACGATAAATGATTGAAAAGCAATATAATCTTCAATGCTATAAAAGTATATACTCCAGCCGAGTATTTAAGCCAAGTATTTAACTTATAAATTATCTAAATCATGTTAATATATTTCAGAAAGTATTAATTAAACAAGATATATATATGGAGTTTCTGGTAGCCAGGATCTATATTGGTTTCCAAAGAAAACGACAAGATTGGACCCCCGGAGAGTCCCGGGGAATAACTAAAAAATAGGAAAAGTTGGAAAAACTAATGAGTAAATAAGTGGGTCAACTAGCAAAATAGTTTTATAAAATAATATCAGATCTAAAACCGCCATAACGCTATATAAACTAATTAAATAGTTCTAAAAAAACAAGCCACAATCAATTATATGTTAGGTCACTTGAACTATAACTTATCTCTTACCGCTATTATCCGGAGGTTGCATTAATACTTTTCGAAGTCTCGTGCGCGTGGTCAGCAAGCCCCTCACAGCGCATAGCGTCAGCAATTCCATCTGCTGTTTCCTCAATCCAAACACGTCTATTTCGGCTAAAATCAACATCGCATATTTTACAATTTCGGCGAACTATGGCTCATAGAATACGGACAGTCAAGTAACATTAATTAGGCTAATCCTCACGTAACTTTCAGAGCCGTTGACTATGGCGACATTTTCAGCGCGTTGGACGCAAGTCAGACACAAACACACAGGTTATTATGGACTTTGGGTCGCACCAGAAGATATGATCCTATGTAGTTAAGAAACGTATCATAGAGTGGATAAACTGTTACGGACTATTTTAGACTCATGCTATTTGGATAGATATATCCCCCTTTAGGTGTGAAAGTTAAGTAATATTTTTATGCGGAATAAGAAGGGCGCGAATTGATTTGTTTATAAACGTACCAGGCAAGTGATGCGGATGCATTGGCGAGGATTGAGGGCCTGCGCCAAGTAATGAAGCGCAGATACGCAGACCGCTCTCGCCGCCACCGAGCGGTTGTGACAACCGATCGCATTCCGCACTTTGTACGCCGCTCAATTCAGTCTAAACAATGGAGAGAGGTATTAGTTGAGGCAGGTATATTATTTTGGCAAAGCGTTCCCGTGGCCCCCTCACCACAAGGCGGGAGGACCACCGTGGGGGTTTTGTCGGTTGAAGTCCGACATATCCCGCTTGCCTCCCCCGAGGCTTGCGGGTATCCATGACGATTTCCCCACCCAAAAAAAAGTTGTATGTTTACGAAAGATGAATAAATAAATATCGCCAGACGTACACACCAATTGTACGGTCCCAAACTAAGTATTATGGGTAGCGCAGACTGGACTGGAGGCGAACCCAGTATTCAATTACTTATTTACATATTAAAGATCCATGACACAGGTACAAACATTAATATTTTTTTGTATTATAAATCCGTAAAGGATTTCTTAAATTATAGTTGGCGGTTACTCTGCAACATATTGTCGATATGTAGATTAGTACAATGACATGAGGTGTACTCACCTTAGTAACAGTATTATCGTCGTGCATCAACGTGATCTTAGCTCGGGGAGACAGCTGCGTCACGATAGCGGTGCGCGGCGGCGACCCGGCGGCCACGCGTTGTCCAAGCCTGATGCGCCACTCCACACCGCCGACAACGCCGAGTGCACCCGCTGCCAACAATATTCAACCTTATTTTGATAGTGCAAAGAACGAGTCGCATTGCTACGTTCAATTTAAAATTAAAAATTGCCATTTGAATTTAGACCTTCAAATTATAACATTAACATTTGTTTCGTGATTCATTTTGGAGATTATTGTAGTCGTGTTTTGTTTAATTGACAGGTATATATACTACGTTCTTACCTATGAGACAACTCTCGAGGCTCGGTGGCGTGGGCTTTATCGTTTGTGTCATATCTTGGCTGGTGTGCGGCCACCAATGCCAGTCGCTGGTTACCTATTCGAATAAGCACATGATATTCACACAGCCACTTGCTAAACAGGTACAGTTAACATTTTGAGGGAACCTTCATGTCAGAGAGAACTTGAACAGTTGTAGAGTGATTGAGCCAAACCCCACTTCTGGGCCAGCGTCCATGCACTGGCACAGTCAAAGTTTTTCGGACACTTTTAATATATGTTAGTATATTCGTAATTTTTAGAAAATTTCAAAATCGAATGTTTAAATACCGTATTGCTATCATATAACAAATAAATACGGAAGGTATGTGTGTGTGTATGTGCGTGCGTGTGTGTATGTGCGTGCGTGTGTGTGTGTGTGTGCATGTGTGCATTATGTGGTGTCATGTGTGTGTATGCATTACGCGGTGTGGTGTGTGTGTGCATTAAGTGTTGTAGTGTGTGTGCATTATGTGGTGTGTGTGTGTGTGTGTGTGTGTGTGTGTGTGTGTGTGTGTGTGTGTGTGTGTGTGCATTATGTGGTGTGGTGTGTGTGTGTGTGTGTGTGTGTGTGCATTATGTGGTGTCGTGTGTGTGTGTGCATTATGTAGTGTGGTGTGTGTGGCATTATGTGGTGTCGTGTGTGTGTGTGCAATATGTAGTGTGGTGTGTGTGGCATTAAGTGGTGAGGCGTTTGTTACCGTCTGCGCGGCGAGCTGTAGCTGGTCGAGTATGAGCACGGCGAGCGGCGCGTGCCAGTGCGGCGCGGCGTGCAGCTGCCGCACCAGCTGCACCAGCGCCGCGCACGTCGCGCCCGTGTAGCTGGCCGTGGCGGCCGCGCGCCATCTGTTGTCTAACACATCGACACGGGATTTTATAATCCGCAGGGGGGTCACCATGAACTATTAATGCGAAATAAGGACCTAAATAGATCCACATCAGTCAGGGAAATTTACCTTTAACGGTACATTTACTTACCGACTTCTTCCTCGTCAGTCCTCGAGCCGATGGCTTGGTGGTTGAGCTTCAAGGCCGGGTCCCAGGCGTGGGTCTCGAGCCACAATCGGCCGATGAGCGCTAGTAACTGAGCGCCCACTGTTCGCCGCCATTCAGGGGGACCCGTGTGTTCGATTAGCACGCGGCGGAGCAGCCATAGAGATTGGATCTGCGATTGAAACTAGATTTTCGATATCCAAAAACAATAGACTTTTTGATATTCGAGTAGTAAACTGTTAAATTTCTTTTAAATACTTTTTATTGAAGAAATAATTAGGCACATGAAGAATCTTGTTCCCAAAAAAATATTCATAAAAAAACATGCTCTAGTTGATGCTTACTTGTAAATAAATGAGATCCTGTGTAACTGGTTTGTCGCCAGTCGATATAATACTGTAGCAGAGTTCAAACCACGAGTCAGTGCACAGAGATAGCCGCATCTCTGGACTTTGTGCACTTGCTGGAACAGAACATTTCATGCAGATGACTGTATGGCTAAAATCAAATCGGCGAATTATCAAATCGGTGACTAGTACCTGTGGCAATACACCTTATTATTTGGTTACCACCATTCATATCTCTTTCTGAACGACTTACCTCTAAGCAGAGCAAGCGCAGTATGATAGTGCGCCGCAAACGCAGTCGGCGGTGGCGTCGCGTGCGCGTGCGCCAGCGTTAGCAGACGCCGCTGTAATGCAGCGACATTCCGCCTCGCCACCGCCCCCACGGCCGCGTGCATACTGCCTGCGCCCGCGCATATAGCGCGGATAGCGCCCGTGCAAGCCGCGCGGACTTCACTCACCGGCCACCATTCTACGGTGTTGTCCACGACTGCTGAAAAAAATATTGTCGAAAATGAAGATACCGTCCATCTGATATAATATCAGGTAGCGTTTCTAAACATTAATTACGGATACAAGATATGTCAGACTTTTAGAAACAGTAGGGGAATAACAAATATGTCTGAGCTAACAGTAGAGGATCAATGTTACTAAACAATTATTTGATGAAATCATACTTTTATGAAGATAAAATCTGTGTGGACTCTGAAGCAATCTCTTACCTGTTCCATGAACAGTTTCGTCAACAGAAGGCGGCGGTGACGGCGAGCGCGCTAACTTGAGATCATATTTCCCCTCTTTGCCCATCCGATACGAATTAGTACCGCCCGCATCCCAGGCCACTCGCACCCAGCCGTCTTCACCTAGTTCCCCTATTACGCGACCTTCGCCACCCGGTATTCCATCCTAAAATATTATTTTCTTTGAATTTTCACGAACACCTAATCGAAACACGCTTCTCGACGTAGTACAAAGACATTTATATCAAATACTTTAATCGTCTTTTCATACCTGATCTCCCCATTTCCAGTCCTTTCCACGGACGACCCGAGCGCCAATTTTCATTAATGACGCTAACTCTGGACCCGATAGCGAAGCTCCGCGGGCGCGGGCACCAAGCCTCTCATCCTCGTATATTATTAAACATTCCGCTAAAAACAATACGGGCATTATACTCAATGTAACTAAAGACGACATCGGTTAGACACCGTCTTTATTCAAATATGGAATGCCCATTTATATGCCAAGTACTCACATCTAGATTTGAGTCCATTGCATACGAGCGAAGTGAACTGTGTCGTGTCGCCGCCTATTTGTTTCAGTAGCGTCAGGCACGAGCTGAGCGCGCCGCTGTTTATCAACTGCTCCAGCTCAGGGCCCTGGCACCCTTCCACGAGAAGCGTCAGTAACGTAATGAGAAACCTATAAGGATAAATGACAAGGATTTTTAGAAAACCAGGAAATATGAAGAATCATGGGAGAGTTCCACTTAAACACGTCTAGTCACGTAGCGATTGGTAAATCATCAAGTTAGTGCAGATAAATAATTAAATAATATCTTAATTTTAATTTCAGCAATGTGTAAACAATAAAGTCTCCTTATGAATTAGTAAAAAGGCGATATAATGTTCATTATTATCTGTACAAAGTACTCGTACATACCTTGCCCTCGAAGGTCGATTCAGCAGCGCGTGCGCCCCACAATTGGCGCTCATCTTTAACGGCAACGACTGAGTCTGCTCTCCCTCCAAAACTCTCGATTTCAACTCTATCAGTATAAAATCCATCAACTTGGATCTTTCCAATAGTATCATGTACTTCGAGAATGGTATCACAGATTCTATTCCATTCAATGGGGGCGTCAAAGGTATGGTGGGTTTCAATGGTACGTGAGGCACGGAGTCGGCCATAGAGCCGCCTAATATGCCGACTAGAGCGGCGTACTTTATGCTCTCACCCATAGTTTGCGTTGCATGGAGAATACTATTAATCATGCTGTATCCCTTCTTTCTTATTTCAGCTCTTTGCACCTAAAAAAAGAATAGTATATTTACTAAATAGCCTTATAGTTACATATAAGATTGAAGTGTCTATGTAAATGTATAATACCTGACAATACAGTGCTCTCCTTAAAATATCAATATCACAAGCCTCTTCAGTCATAACAAAGTCGATAATAGCGACCGTCAAACTCTGTTGCTCAGGGGTTACTTCCTCGAGCAACCAATATAAGTCTGAAAAAACATTCTACATAAATAACTCAAATACAACCTTAGATTTCAGCAAATAAAGTGGTTAAACCTTACCTTTCTCTTCACAAGCCAGCTTAGAAACCCAAGCATTAACAAACTTATTTCTCTCCGAATTGTCATCATCTTTTTCTTCATCGGCCAAAATGAGATCATTTTTGAGGTCATCAGCTAACAACCTCACATGCTTTTCGCTTTCGATCGATTCCCTTAGAATCGAGTTTTCAGTCACCTCAGTAATCGAACTGATCGATACGTCGTTCGTTGGAGTTTTATCATCGAGATCCTTGTCGGGTGTGTCGTCTCGTTCTATTAGTTTTTCAGTGCGAATCTCGTTGCGCATGTCACCGTAGTTTGTAGCATTTTTCAAGTCTTTTTCTAGAGGTTTGTCTTTGGCTTTTATAGTAAGCTTGGGTTTAGGCGGTGCGTCCTTACTAGGAACGTCGCCCGCAGCCTCTACGCGATTTCTCGTTTCTATTACAATATTCGGTGTGTTATCCTCAGGTGTTTTATTGGAGGCCTGAGCGATGGATGATTTTATAAGAAGCGCATCCCCTTGTAGAAGACTACCGGTCGCTTTGAGCATGCTTTTACTCAAACTGTTCTGTCTGTTTCTAAGGTCTTTGGTAGTCTCGAAACTAAAAGAAGAATACTGGTGTAAGGTACTGCTTTAGACTATACTGAGCCGTGTTTGATATGTATCTATATGCATATAACTTTAGTGAGGCCGTATAGCTACAGTAATTATGTTGATTTCCTCAGCTGATAGACTGCTCTTAATAACAATAAATTACAGACATATTGCTCATTATAAAAGCTCAGGGAAGGGCATAATTTACCACTTATTGAAGCTAGGTGTTTTAGCAGCCCGCATAACTTTTAGGAACATTTTCTTTGCTGAAGGCGATCGTTTGGACGGTGGGCGGGAATGTAGGGCTGTGACTGCCGGCGACATGGCCGCACGGACCTCGTGTAACAGAAATCTGGCCCTTTCTAGTGGTGCAGCGCATACCTGAAAACAATGTTTTTTTTAATATACGATTCCTTTTCCCCGTTGTATTAGTAGATGGCAAGATGTACCTCTTTATAGCCACGTGATAACTGTTGTCTGGTCCTCATTAAAGTCCATTTACTTTGCTGTACTGCTTTCACTATCTCAGACATAGCTGGTGAAAGTTTCACTTCGCCTTTTTCCATTTCTATAAAACGAACAATTAAAAACAGACGTAAATGTTTGTCTCGATGTCCAAGATGTCCGACTATATTCATGTTTTGAGGGTACATGTAAGATCTTATAGACCGACCCCCCATTTTATAAAGCACTTTTGTTCTGGAAAATGTATTGTAATGCTATTGTACCTCAAATGAAAAATATTGTCTAGGAACATGGCCGCAAGAATTCTACCCATCTCTACAATCATGAGAGCAACTGTTGGTACTTGTAGGTGCCATTAAAATTATGTCACCAGACTGACATACGCATGCCCGGCTTTCTAATCTAGCGCTATACGTCTATAGATGCTTTGAATCCTTACCAGCTGTGGCAGTCGCCAGCGCATGCTCCTTCAAACCCGCGTGGAACAACAATGCCGCTAGTAGAGCTCGTCTCAGTTCTTCTAGCGGATGTTCTGCCGGGAAATGCGGCGCACAGCCCTCGCGTCTCTCGCAGGCCCACCATAAGTGTAATGCTAGAGGGTCCTACCAATAAAACATTTTTTTTTTCATTTTCTATTATGACGTACCACTTAATTACCATAACACGCGACATTTTTTATAAAAAAGTAGCTGCACCCGCGGTGTTACCCGCAATTAAAAATTATGTCCTTTTTACCGGGATAAAAAGCCTATGTGCTATTCCAGACTCTAATCTATATACATGCCAAATTTCATCCAGATCCGTTCAGCCGTTCTGGCGAGATTGAGTAACAAACATCCATCCATCCAAACTTTCACATTTATAATATTAGTGTGATTACGTGTCCATTTTATCCATTTATGATTGTTCAAGAAAATTTATCATAAATGTTTTCGTCAGAGACGTAATGACATGAGTAGTGGTTAAGTTACTATGATGCCCAAAGATATATCCTTCGTCCTGCATTTGGCCTATCTAAAAAATTAGTTCGTTAACTTACATGTAGCTTTGGTTCGGCGAGTGCGAACAACAATGCCTCCGCGCATGCCGGCGATGCAGTGACGTTGACCCGGGGCACGGGGCGAGGGGGGCGAGGGGGGCGGCAGGTGCGCGACGGGAGGGGCGTGTCGCCGGCCGGGCTATTGCCGCCTGTTGAGGAGCCACTGCGGGCCTCTGCCTTCTCCTCTTCGAAAGGATTTGTTAGTTGAGATACCTGAGACCGAACAATGGGTAAAGTACAAATCAAACTAGACAAATCAGGTTGGCATTTTCGAACTAGCCTAAATGTTCCAATGTTGGACTTTCTCTCTACAACTTTACAAATCCGAATTCAAGGTTAATTAAGACCACATTTTGTCCAAAAAGGTCAGTATTCAGTGACATCATGGGACTCAGATGTATGATTTTAAGTAAACTAGCTAAATCATTAATTATCATCAGAATATTAAATTATTTTCACGTATAATATAATATCACCAGACGAACACACCTACTAAACGGTCCCACACTAAGCAACGCTTGTATTATGGGTACCGTACAATGGACTGGGGGCGAACCACGTATATAATGTTAAACATCCTGATCGGGTGCCAGCATTCGTGCTAATCACACAAAGTTTGTCCCTACCAGTATTCGAACCCTCGGCACAGAAAGCGGGGACACTACCCACTGAGCTAATCTAGTCGTCATACCTGAAGGCCACCCCGCAGGAACAAGGACGCGGCATACGGGGCGTCTCGCTCTGCTTGTTGGACAGGCAGCGAACGAGCGAGTCGAGCTCCGCACTGCGACAACCCTATTGCTAGGTGGAACGCACACGATGCGAGTATGTGATGCGCGCGGAGACTTGACGTGGATTCCTATTAAGGCATAAGATTTCACAGCTTAGCCGACCAGAATACTTATATTTTAGCTTGCGATGTCGATATTATGATTTAATCTTAATCATGTATACAGGGTGTAAGGGGCATGATAACCAAAACTTTGGGTAAAGGTTATACATAATGCCTATAATGAATTATATAAATAATTTATGTCGAAAGGATTTGGTTTCAAATGTTTTAATTTATGAGAGCGCAATGTATCGTACACAACGCGATAATGAACCCAACGCTCCGTGCGATACCCGACGCGTGCAAGTAAACATGTTACTAATTATGTTTTTTTTTTATTTACAATCACGTTTAGATACACTTCTAGTATCATATCATGCTAAAAATGTATTTACAAAGAACTGAAAAAAAATGCATTAAGTTCATGAAAAGATCGCCGGAAAAATCCAACTCCGACGGGGTCCAGAATCATGAGTTGAATCCATGGTATCAGTTTTCGTTACGAATCCACTTACACCCGGTATAATGATAGTCATATGTTTTTTTACACTTGAATACACCTTGTACAAGTAGTACAAGAAAGATGATCGTTAATGAAAACCATACGAAATTAAGAGGTAAAAACACCATCATTTCAATAAGGTACACCGTTACAAAAAAAAAGGTCGGTGTCATGTCGTATGAGGAGGTGAAACAGGCTGTTCTAGATAGGATATACAAATGGATAAAGCTTTATCAGCCACACGAACAATCGTTTTTTACTGAGGATAAGAAGACTACAGACCATACTTACGCGACACTTATGACTGTATATCTGACTAGAATGAAAGCCAACGCATTTCTCGGTGACTTTAGAGAGGTAGGCGGCGTGCGGGTCGACGCTGAGCGCGGCCGTGGCGTCGCAGCCGCGCAGCTTGCGGATCATCTCGACCGTGCTCGCGTTCTCGCACTCAAACTTGGCCACGTCGAACACGAAGCCGGACACTATCACCCAGGACCCGCCTTCCTTCGCGTTGTTCTTTATGTCGGAGCTATAATGAACAGATTTTATGTACAGACAATAATTGTAAAATTCATTGTAAAAAATATGTAGTAATTTGTACCCTAATATGACTAAATGAATGATCAGTCAGCTATAAATTACTTACGTTAATATTGAGGTAAGGTGGAGGAGGTCAATTAAGTACAATTTTCACATTTTATATTATTATTAAAAAAAATTGCAAGTTAGGAGGAGACTAGTTTTTATTTCTGAAGGGAACGCGAGTGGAGCCGCGGGTAAAGCTACACAAGAATAAAGCATACGTGGATCTTAAATAATTATATACCTGCCAAATTATCACCACTAAACTCTAGGTTTTCGTAAATCTGTCAAAAGAATACTATAACCTACCTAGAGATAATTTTCAGATTTTTATTTTGCTTCTTGGAGATGAGGCCCGGCCAGCCCAGCAGGTTGGCGTCCAGCTTGCCGCACGCCGGCATGGACTTGCACGCCTCGTTGCACGCGAGGCAGATCTTCACCAGCGAGCCGGCGCAGTCGGCCAGCGCGCCGGCCGAGCGCGCCGCGCACGCGTTCACCCATATACCTAGCTCGCTCACCACTCGACCTGAGGTGACCGCAGTCGGAATTACAAATGTTTAACCAAAAAAAAAATACAAATAATTAAAGATCATCGAGCCTGCAATCTCAAGTTCAACTCTAGTGTCAGAGATGCACCTGCATAAAAAATACAACAAATATCGCAGGTTCAAATTTCATGATTCCAATGCGAGTATTTGTCGAACTTAGCTATTGCACCCAACAAGCACACATTGGATAATTTTTTTTATTTTTTTTTATTACCTTATAGGCAAGTATTTGATCTCGATCTCACCTGATGGTAAGTGTCGATGAGATCTACGATGGAGCATACTTGCCTAGGTAGGAAGGCGGCAGTAGATAGAGACGCTACATTCACTAGGCACATGCAGCGCAACTGATCTGACCCGCCATCCATGAATGGCAACACCGAACATCATGCCGGAACACGGCTAGGCCGCTTGGCGACATGGCTTTGGCATGGCTTTTCTATAAAAATATTATTAGAATTCCTTATAAAGCTACATACCAACAATATCGGCCGCGATCAGATCGCAGAGCGCCAGCATCTGCGCGGCGCTGGCCCTGTGCACGGCTCGCTTGAAGGAGCTGAGCGTGGAGTGCACGTGCTCGGCGACCAGCTCCGTGTACTGCGTCAGCAGCGCGCGCGCGCCGGCGCGCGTGCGGCGCCCGCCGCGCGACCACATCGCCTCGCAGAACAACAGCCTGCAACACAACTCGATCATTACCGTTACAGCAACAAGGATCAATATTAAATAAATCAACCTCTCTCCGACTTCTGCATATATAAAAACTAGCTGTTACCCGCGACATCATCCGCGTGGTATTTAACAATGTCAGAACCGTTAGCAATAGCCCGCTCGCGCTTTCTGATTACTAAAATGACTATTAAAAAATAGGGGTTGGTGATAGAAGGATGAAAATTTAGGGTTGTATGTATTTTTTAATGCCACATAATAAAAAAAATGTTTTATCACTTAGGGGTAGGAAAAATAGATAGTAGCAGATTCTCAGACCTACTGAATATGCAAATAAAATTTCATAAAAATCCGTCAAGCCGTTTCGGAGGAGTATGGTAACTAACATTGTGACACGAGAATTTTATGTAAAAGATGGAAGGAGACGGCCATAAGAATGGAATTACCTTTGAAATCTTATAAGCAGGTCGCAGCTCGGGCTCACAGTATCGTGGCCTTTCGGATCGTCTGTCTTGCTTGCGCTGAGTATACTGTTTATATGCATCTGTGTTTGGCAACTTGTATTGCGTATCAAGTGTTTCACCTGTACAAAAAAAAGTTAATATATCTGAAATGAACTGAACCTTATTTCCTGGAACAAAAAGTTCATTTTGCAATGACTACTCGACTACTTACCAAGTGCATTAGTGGGACAGAAGCTCCTTTATCTGAAGTTGTAGCGTTGCTTAGTTGATATTCCTCAGCACAGCCTAAAACAATTGAGCAAATAGCTATTATGTTTCACCAACAGTATGGTCACTACCTAAGCTACACTTGTATTATGGCATACGTTTGTATTACTATGTTACAATGGACTGGGGACGATCCCAGTAACACCCAGTGTAGGACAAATGACAAAAAGATCATTTCCGAAATTGACGCAGACGGGAATCGAACTCGCAACCACCAGGTGCCCACGCTTAAGCCACTAGACCAAACTGTCAATAAATAACATAAGTATGAACGCAGAGTACCTGCAACAATTTCCCCTTCATCGCCTGTTGTTGTAGCCGAGGGTCCGCGTTGGCCTGTCACGATATCGACTTGATCGTATTCCCTACAAGTTACAATGGGTTAACAAAGCTCAGATATAAATCATTTTGGCAAATCATGTGACAGTAGGTTCCATGCAGTGGGAAATATTCGACACAAATAACTCTGTAAAAAAAATATTACTGTAATATATGTGCCCAATTGTAGCTTATTTTTTCCTGCATAAGAGCTTTGACCTCCCGTTTGACCCTCTTACTTAGTGGTCGAAATAAAAAAAGCCCTTAGACCACTATGGTACTCAAGGAAAATATCTTCCAAATTTGAAATTTCTAGGTCGTCCGTTTAACGCTGTGCGTTGTCTGTCAGTAATAAATAGATAATTATTATAATAAGGACATACACGTCGAGCTGTAAATGGTTGTACGCGTCTGCGGGTTGCGTCTGCAACGCGTTGCGTAGCGCGTCTCGCAGCCCGCCGCCGCCCAGTAGAGACCAGACTAGAAGCTCAGTCATAAAACGTGCGCCCGCGCTAGCCGGCACCGAACCTGTCGGAAACCAACATCAAAGATAATTAGTGCTTCCTTAGTTACACAAAAAAACAGGGACGGCGCCATTGAAAGGACCTCTTCCAATGGCGCCGTCCCTGAGCCCCAAGTCTGCTAACACAATCGATTTATAATCGAACAGCAACCGCATAGTTACTGTCACTTTTGACAGATATCCCGTACAATATCTGTCAAATGTGACAGTAACTATGCGGTTGCTGTTCGATTATGAATCGATTTTGTTAGCAGACTTGAGGCCCTGGATGATGGCATTGCAACGACGATCCGGATCACAGGAGCACGATCCAAATGTGGAGGGTATTAGCTTTATTTTTTTATTTAATTTACATGATATTTACGAATGAGGGGACTTTTTATACACACTCACTCTTACATATGCTATTAATTTGTGCATGTTTTTTTTATATATAGAATTCTCGCCGACTCCGCGATTTTAGGCAACAGTTTGGGTGCTTCATAATAGGAAACTATTTATAGATATGTAATATCAAGAGTGTGGCGGTATACATTAGAGTGGAACCAACCTTGCGGCAGTAAGGTGATGAGGTGATGAGCGCGGATGTGCGGGGTGGGCAGCAGCAGCGGCCAGGCGGCGGCCAGCGCGCGCCGCGCCGCGCCCGCCGCCGCCGCGCCCGCGCGCCCCTCCACCAGCGACACCAGCGCCAAGTGCACCCCCGCGCACCACGACCGACTCTCCGCGTCTGTGTCGTCCACCTCCGTACCGCGGGAGCACTGCCACGCGTGCACCTAACAGAGAGTACGTTCGACTCAAATTGTCGAAGTAAAGGATTCTAAACACCCAAAAAAAACATATTCTGAACTCCGTCCAATTTATTATTAATTTATACATGAGCGAAAAGCGTCCATGCAGGACGTCCCAGGTCGCCTATATTTGTCACGATTCACGGCAAGCAACCTCAAACGAATTCTACACGGTTGCACAAACCACCCAAAAAAATAAAATGCAGGGTACTCTCTTTTTTCTAATAACACTCCACACACACCACAACATCTGTTAGATGGGTTAATGTAGAAAGGCTTTAAAAGACATGGGAGCTAATGCCGAAGATGTATGGTAGATATATCTTTAACCTCCATTATAATAATAATAATAATATCACCCAACGAACACACCAACTATCCCGATCCCACACTAAGCTACGCATGTATTATGGGAATCAATAGAGATGAATAAAGTACTGATAATGAAAAAGGTCGTAGTCTGGAGATAATATTCTATTCTTCATCACCATTGTAAACGTTTTGTAATTATAACACTCAAATACATGAAGCAACCAAACTAACCTGAAGCCTCAAAAGGTTCAAGCACGTGATGGCCATACATTCGACCTCCTTTATCGACGCCGTACTGCTTTGTTCTACAACTATTCTCAGCAACCTTTCTAAAAGCCTGTCAAAATGTAAAATTTGAGAAGTTGGTGAAGAGAGGGAGAGGAAGATGTGGATGCAAGATGCACCTTCCATATCATATTAGGTCTCCTCCTGAACCCTCAAAAGACAGAGGTGTATGAATGTGGTTGTGGTAACTAATGGTCTCTACCTACCCACCCCCATGGGATACCAGAGTAAAATAGGGATACAAGACTAAAAAAAGTGTCATGGGAAATATGAATATTAGTTCTGTATTTGAATGTGTACATACTTGAATGTGGAATCGGATAAATCTATAACGAAGGGCAAGGAAGACGGCAAATCTCTTGGACTTTCCTCGCTCCATACGAATATTTGGGTGGATCCACTGGCGACACCTGCAAAATGATTGAATAGACAACATAAAAAAGCTAAAGTATATTTATTACCAAGCATTTTTCTGCCTAAAAAGTGCTTAATATAAGCTCTCTTTAATGTCCCACTGTGGGGCACGGGGGTCCCCTCATTGCGAGGTGGATTAGGCCAGTGCGTGTAAAGTCCGCCAAACCGTATAGGGCTATAGTGAGCTCTTTGCGGTTTAGCGGACTTCACAAGTCGTACGAGTAGTTCTCTTAGACATGCTGGTTTCCACGCGATGTTTTTCCTGAAAATTCTCAAAATATTTTCCACCCATATACATCGACTTTTATGATATGTATGAAAGGGGGCAGTAGTAGGCAATAATAAGTAAGTAACAGATTATGTTATTTTGTTAATGATGTTTGAAAATTAGATTCGTACATGAAATTCAGACATCTCAAAGGCAAGCGTTGTCCCAACTTGGCTCTTAAATTTTTCGTCATCAATGTAAATGGACGAAAATCTAGTAAACAATGTGGGTAGATGTTTAATACAATATTAATGGTGGTGTGTACCGTTAGGTTTGTAGGGCGGGTTGAGCACGTGCAGCAGCTGCGGCGCGGGCCGCGCGAGCTGCGCGCGCGCGTGCGTGCCCCACGCGTACAGCGCGCCCTCCGCCGACAGCGCGATGCCGTGCGACGCGCCCAGCGACAGCTCCACCACTCTTATACCTACCACAAGCATATTATACAGCGACATTCAGGCTACAGTAGGCGGTAGTGACCCTGCTTTCTGTGCCGAGGGTCCCAGGTTCGAATCTTGGTAGAGACAAACTTTGTACGATGAACACGAATGTTAGTACCCAAGTCATGGCTGTTTAATATGTATATAAGTACTATATGCTGGTTTCGCCCCCAGTCCATTGTACTGTACCTATAATACAAGCGTTGCTTGGTGTGGGACCGTATAGTTGGTGTGTTCGTCTGGCGATATTTATTATACATATATAGGTTTGGGTCGAGTAATAAAGCAAAATCGATGGTTAAAGTAAAAGCTATTTAGTAAATAACTAAAGTATACGTGACATTTACATAAAAAAGAACATCATACAGGAGAAACTACAAGGAAAATATGGAAGACGGAGATTAAAACAAAGTCGTAAGAGCTTCATCGATTAGGGTCCTGCCTTTACACTTAAATTAGAAGAAGTCAAAATATATTATAAACCCAATTGTATTATTATCCGTTACCTTGTAGAGCTTCCAGAACTTTCGGAACTTTGACATTTTCCAAGTTCCCATGGCCGAGTCGGTATCCGTCGCCTTTACCCCACGTATAGACTTGTCCGCTGCAAAAAGGTTTCACATTTCAGTACTACACTAGTATAAGGGTAAAGTTGTAGAGGCTCAGTTTCATTGGTCAATTGGGCCCGCATTCAGGATGCTGGAGATCCTGTACTGTACGTTTGGCAGTTGCTTTGAGAGAGTAGTGTGGAGACGATACATTTCTGCAAGTTTAAGCATTGGTAAATATTGAAATAAAACTATTTTTAAGGATTTTATCGCGTTTATTTTTCGTTTTTACGTTCCCGACGTTTCGGCTGCTTTACAGCAACCATGGTCACGGGAGGACTGAGGTCCGATCTACGCAGAAAGTGCTCACACCACAACATCGGACCACAATCAACAATTAAATATGAGGGTAGCCCGTTTCTAACGATGACACCTGGACGTCCACCACCTCAGTCCTCCCGTGACCATGGTTGCTGTAAAGCAGCCGAAACGTCGGGAACGTAAAAACGAAAAATAAACGCGATAAAATCCTTAAAAATAGTTTTATTTCAATGTGTAGCATTCGCGTAAAAATAAGAAATCAATATTGGTAAATAAGTAAAACGATCAGAGCCATTTTGTTTCCGTACAGTGTCAATTCACGTCTCAGCGACACTTGACTAGGGTGATCCCCGCATCTCCCATGCCTTTAAATGTTACCCTGCATGTATCAACCAAGTAATCGACTATTGAAAAAGAGCTTTAAGTTTGTAGGGGTTTATCTCTGGAACTACAGGTCCGATTCAGATATTTTTTTCATGTTAGAAATCTGCATTAGTCCGGTATGTTATGACCATTGGAGATCGAGCTGCAGTGCTATATAGCATATGATGAAATATACACAGATAATACGTTCTAGTAAGTAGGCTAGTAATGTTGACTCACGTGCCAGTGAGCGCGGCGTGCCAGTGCTCGCCGGTGTAGACGCGCGCGACGCTGTGCGCGGCCAGCGCGCTGAGCCCGCGCGGCGCGCCGCCCTCGCCCTCGCCGCACGCCTGCACCGCGCCCTCCCACGTGCAGCACAGCGTCTGCCCATCACCCCAACCTACAACACGTGTGTTGACTCACGTGCCAGTGAGCGCGGCGTGCCAGTGCTCGCCGGTGTACACGTTGCTTTGTTTGGGACCGTACAACAGGGTGTATATATTGGGCTCGTAACTTGGAGGCTTTTCGGACTAACTCCGGTCCTATTAAAGGCTTGCGTGGAATACTGGGAGGCCTTTTCTGAGTTTTATTACTAGTAAGCACAATTCCATAAATACAAGTTTAACGCTATGAGGCATATAAGCCGCTATATATTACGTCATTATTACTAAAGTAAAAATATCTTACCCAGCGCGACGTCGATGACTCGTTCGATATTGTGTGCATTGAAGGAGACCGGTTGCGGAGTGAGACAATTCTCTATGGTGCCGTGACCGAGCCGGCCCTGCGCGCCTCGACCCCACGTGTAGAGAGCGCCCCGGGATGTTATTGCAGCACTGTTGGAAAGTGTCACAATATTGGCACCAGCTCTCAAAGATCACGAGCTTGCATACTTTGAGAGTAATTTCAATCAAAGTCAAATCTGGTGATTTGCTTTCATGCTTTATCTCATATATATAATACTCGTGTCACAATGTTAGTTACCATACTCCTCCGAAACGTCTTGACCGATTTTTATGAAGTTTTATATGCATATCCAGTTGGTCTGAGAATCGGCTACCATCTATTTTTCATACCCCTAAGTGATAAGGCTTGTCCATCCCTAACATTTTTTTGGGCATTTTTTTTATAATGTGTCATTAAAAATTACATGCAACCCTCAATTTTCACAGCGTATATTGTCTCGAATAGCGGAATAACTATTAAATGAACACGGGAAAAAACCACTTAAAAAATAATTCATTTGCTTCCGAGGCGGTACGAAGTTGGCCGGGACAGCTAGTGTTTTGATAGTATCATGACTTTGTCATCTAGAAGGCTATTGAGTGGTTGAGTACCTGCAGGCGGGTCCGGCGGCGAGGCGCACGACCTGGTGGTGCGCGAGGTGGTGCAGGTGCGCGGGCGCGGCGCGCGGCGCGGTGTCGCCGTGGCCCAGGCGCCCGTCCTCGCCCGCGCCCCACGACCACGCGCCGCCGCACGCGCCGCAGCACAGGTAGTGCCGCCCCGCCGGGTGGCACGACACTTGCGTTATTGTCTTGCTCTCTACACCTGCACCGCGAAACACAAACTGTTCAAAACAAACAATTATAGTAAATATCGCCAGACAAACACACTGTACTGTCCTAAACTACGCTGTACTTGTACTATGGTTACCTTACAATGGACTAACGACGATCTCAGTATACAGTATGATCCAGAAACGGTATAAAATTGTGACGTTTGATCAAAATATTGCGGCAAGTAATTTTGACAGCCGTGGTTTGATGTCAACCTTACAGTACTTAAACAGTTTTTACCAGATATTGATTTCTTATATTTAGGCGAATACTACACATTGAAATAAAACTAATGTTAAGGATTTTATCGCGTTTATTGTATGTTTTTACGTTCTCCGTTTCGGCTGCTTTACAGCAACCATGGTCACGGGAGGACGGGGGTGTTAGAGGTCCTAGTGTCATAGTTAGAACTAGGGTATCTTCATATTTGGTTGTTGTTAGCGGTCCGATATATTCAGAAAGTGCTCACAATTCTTAACAGACCAATACAAGTGGTAATCTCAGCCTGCTATGCAAGATGCACTAACACTTCCCAGGCAGCAAGTTTGAAACGTTATGATCATTAAATTCCTGAAGAGCGAGCCGAGGAACCCGCAACGATTGTTCCGAAGGCAAGCGTTGTACTAAAGCCTCCTGGATTTTTTTAGTCAATATTAATTCTTACCAGGTACCAGCTGCGGTGTCATCGTATCATACGGCAAGATGTACACGGCTCCATCGTGAGTCAGCAGCAGCGCCAGTTTCTCCGCGCACGCTATCTGCTGAATCCTGAGCGTGCCCAAATGCAACGGGCCAGCGCCCACCGACACGACTTCTTGCGCTGATTCTGTGCACTATAAAGTAATTGTAATAAGCTAAAGTACGACAGCTGGGTATAGGCCCTGGCCTTTCTAAAGCTCGTCTTCATCAGTTATATCCGCTGAGCGAATTCTTTTCATTAATTGTTGGTAACTTATTACTTTACATACGTGATTTATGGCCAAAATGAATATTAAAACTATTCATGCAGGAGAACCCTTTCATTATGCTGAGAAAAAACAATGCAAGATGATAATCTTATTACAAGCTATCGTTCCAAATGACACGCCCAATGAACTTTGATTCATATTGTTTTGTCTATCACACGGGAACTTATCCATTTCCCACAATGCCCGAACAGACAGAGAGATACGTTACGTACGTCAAAACGTTGTCAATAAAGTAATTTTCATATTGCCACAAGCTATAAAAACAACAAAAGCAATAAAATTAATTAAACTAATATTTCGCAACACTTACAGTGACGAATCCTTTTAAAGGTGGAAGCAATGGTGCCCCAAGCCTGTCCATATGACAGAGCAACGCGATCCCGGCTTTCCTTACTTCCATCAACCCATCACCACTTGGTATATTCAAGTCTCTGTTTAATAACATAGAAATTTGAACCTTAATAATGATGAGACAAGCATAAGTTTACAATTTTCAAGAGTTTATACTTACATCAAAGTTTGACATTAGAGTTCGAACCATAAATGTAATGAATCAAGTTTGATTTTACAATGTATTTGTTCTCAAGTACTTACTTTAGAAATATCTCTGTAGGATTACTTTCAGTCGTCGGTTCACTGTTGACGATGGGATTGGGCGCAGCCACTTTTGCCATACGTCTTAAGAATGGTCCTAACGGTGCAGTACATTCTTCTAGTGTTATCCTAAAAAAGAAATGGTTATAAGACTTATAGTGAACACTATATAGCGGTAGTTAAAGTTGAAAATACAATGGCACTGTATTTCAACGCAAGAATGTTGTACGTCTCGCCACTAAAGAACAATATGATGAATAATATAGACTGACGCTTGAAATGTCAATAATTTATTATTATTTACTTTTATTTTAAACTTGACTCTTACATAACATATTTTTTGTTACACACACATTCACACTACACATTCAGTTAATAAATAATTGGAGTATCGATCGTGGCTTATCGAGCTTGTAATGTCATTAGACTATAGTATAGAGCAGGGGTTCCTAAACTTATTTTATCTACTGCCTACTTTGAGAATGAATTACTTTTTAGCGCTCCTATTTTTTTCACCTACTTAAAAACCCATTATAACTTTAAATTAAATTAATTATTGTAAGCGTAAAAAAATGGGGGCGTTGTATAAAGGACAATGCCCCCATTTTTTTCTGGGTCTCTTACCCTTTTGGCCTGAAGCGCCCACAAGGGGGCGTTATCGCCCATTTTGGGAAAGGCTGGTATAGAGTATAATAATCAGCATATTACACCAATGCTCTCGTGTTCAGACTGTACAGTCTCTATGAGCCGTAATTAATATTCGCATGCTTTATCCGAACGGCTCATACCGATTGTCGGGTTGTCGTTTCTGCTTGGGCGGCAGGCTGACGAGCACGTCGGCGGCCTTCAGCAGCGCCGGCAGCTCGGCGCGGCGCGCGCACAGCTCCACCCACACGCACAGCGACGTGCGCCAGTCGCCCAGCGGCACGTTGCACCCGACCTCACTGTGCCAACAATTTATGAAATACAGCTCTCGGTTTTAATAATATGATACAGGCTTATTACAATGATAACATATACTTAAGTCATGTTATTCTGTAATAAAATTCTCTGAAAATACAAAACCATTTTTATAATTCTATATATTTTAATAACCTATTGTGTTTCCCACTGCTGGAAAAAGGCCTGCCCTTCTCAATAGGACCCTATATAAGAAAACCAGTATACAACAAAAAAATAAACGTCGTTATTATAATATCTGTACTTAATCATTATAATATTTATCTCACTTACCCAACAACAACTTGATGCAAGAACTTAGCGGCGCTATCAACAACTTCGGCCCATATCTTCTGCGAGCGAGGCGCCTGCTGAGCTGCGCTGGCGCCCGCGAACAGCGCCGCGTCGGGAAGCGCGCGCACCGCGTCCAGGGCGTCCTTGAGTAGCGCCGAGCACACGTCCGCGTCCTCGCCGCAGCGCCACGCGCGCCGCACCAGCGACAGCGCGAGGCGGAGAGCGGCGCGGGCTCCGACGCGAGCTAGTCCGAGCGCGCTGCAAGTTACGAATACGAAAATAAGGTAGCCCAAGGACTGGCGTACTACCGAAAACATTTACCGCCTGGATATCTTTTATGCTCTTTTCTATTGCAATACTTAGCTGTAACACCCTGCCTTGCTATGCCCAAAACCAGTACCATTCAAACAAACAAAAATGTGGGCAGGAAATAGATCTAGATAGTTTCCTAATCCCATCAAGTATTATGAGATAGTTACATTCTGCAAGATTACAAAATGATATCCACAAAATTAGGAGTCAATGTACAATTCATCAATAAGTAAGGTATCTTAAATATATTTATTAGCTCTTTATAAGAAGTTGCTACATTTATAAATCCTCAACTTCAGAATTACTAAAAGCAATTGGTTGATTATATCATTCAGAGGTGATAATGATCCAGAAACATCTCATTAGCAGCTAAAGAGATGAAAAAAATCTGTGTTTTTCATCAGCTAAAGTTTAGCAGATTAAAAACACAGATTTTTTTATCTATCTCACCTTTCTGAATCATCAGGTTGTTCCTCAGTCTCCTCCTGAGTCTCAGTAGTCAGTGCAACCGGTTTTTTCAGGGTGCTGACAACATTGCTCAGTGCTCTATTACTGACAGGGTGTGGTAGTTTTTTGTCAGATTTAATCCTTTTTAACTCTTTGCTTTCACTTTGATCTCTGGAATTGAAGAAGTTTTTCTTTTACTGAGCATATTACTGTACATATTTATTTGTGTGCCTAATTATTTGTAGGCCACTCCTATACTAGTAAGTTTGCAAAAAGACACATTTAACTTTATTTTTGTATTTTGGTTTGGAAATTTTATCAGGCAGCTAGATTGATTCAGTTATATTTATGTTAACTCCTACAATTGTATATACATATAAGAAAGTGTTTATACCTAATAACAGCTACAAGGTGTCTATTGCATAGCACAATGAATCGACGTATTTGTGACACAAATGGACATGTGACAGCAGTGTTGATGGCACGCACACGTTGCTCCCAGAAAAGAGATTCCATTAAAGTTTGCAGACATTCTGGACCTAAACAATAAGGAGTAAATAACTACATTGCACAAAGCTATTTATTGAGGTTGTTTTATGTAACTGAATTTGGAACTTTGTGTCCAATATGTGACATCAAAGGCAGATGAGAATATTTGAGACTAACTATTTAATATACTTGTAGACAATATAAAAGGTTTGTCTGTACAAAAATTCAGCATTTTACATGGAATCTGGATTTGAAATAAGCTATAAATTTAAAGTTATTTACCTGGATCCTGCTTCCATTTAAGATCATCAATAATTTGAATTGATGGTGGTGGTGCCACTAATTTGGACTGAATAGAGATACGAAGCTCCTCCTCAGTAGAAAGAGACGTACAGGGAGGGCAAGCACACCCTGAGTGGGGTCCGCACAACCCATCACAACAGGTGCATGTCAATATCTAGTCAAGACAAATGAATTGTTTATTGACATATTTGTCGGACTTATTAAGGCCATTAAGTTCAAAATACTATATCTTTCAAACTCACCCGCAATCCACAGTAGTATTTGCCACTATCGCCGAGTTTAGCAGTTATCCCAGCACCGTTTACGAGCCCATTTCCGGCGTCGAAATATATTTCACGGTCCTGCAATAGACTGTTGAACAGGGTGCACAAGGCATCGGGATTGTGTAAGGCTTCTTGCAAGTCAGGATTCAACCATTTTGCATCCAAATGATGTTGAGGACGAAATATGAAATCGTCCCGTTCGTCAGGCACAGACATATTCGTTACCAGTCGCGTTTACACGCCCATTTTTGCAAATATATAATGTTTTCGATCACGTATAAGTGCAATTAATTATTATTTCCTATAATTTCACATACGAACATTAAGAAAAATAATTAAACAAAATATAACATCGAAATAATAATCGACAAATCCAAATCAATCGGCTCGACGACGACCACAGAACAAAATTACTCAAGAGACTACTATAGTCCTGTCAAAATTACGATAATTATACGTTCCATTTCGCTCCAGCTATGGTGAGCTATTGCCATTATTTTATATCAATTATCTTTTTAATTTTCATTGTACAATATTATATTCATTTTATGTTTGTTTTATTTAATCAAATTTCTCAACAAACAAAATCCTTCTTGCCGTCCAGCTAGAACATATGGTGAATTGGGAAAATCAAAGGGAGCCATTCCTTTTGAATTTCCCAAATTTTCCTTTTGCGTTAGCATGGTGTAAAAAATGTGAAGTTCCAATAGTTCTTAGATTAATTTGAGAACTGTAATCCAAAAATGAACATAAATAATCATAATATCAATAAAAATAAAACCAAATTTGCACACCTATATGTGGGAATGGAAGCCCCCCTTTCCATCGGGCACTTGTTTTATAATATACTATCTTCGTCCTGCAACCAAAAATTTAAATAATATGTGTGCAATTCAAGATCCTATATTTTTTTTAGAAGCTAGAAGCTTTCTTAAAAATAACTACATAAACACAACATTATGGTTTTTTTTTCGAATTGATAACTGCTGTTGGTCGCAAATGACCTTTACAGCTTCACCGGGCGAGCGCTAAAGGTGCTCCAGCCAGAAGGATAAGGGGGCAACTAGCTCAAGGGCGCCCCCGGAGGTACGACCTCGGCTTGGGCTGTTGCCAGTGTGGGGGTTGTCGACGGCCGACTGCTAGGTGCGAAAACGCACCTATGGGCAGAAGATGTGTTTCGTCGACCTCGCCGGGCGGCGAGGTATAGCGTTAGTGTTAGGCATAGATAATACATATAAACTGTGTTAGGTGTGTCGGTCTGGTCACTCGAGGTGTTCAGAAGCGCGGAGAGGTCGTCGGGGGGTCGATCAAGACAACATTAGGGCTCTGTGCTGAAGCTTTTTATATGGAACCGTAAACACTTTACAGAAAAATAGCATGCAGTTTGCCGCAGTGCGCGCTCGATCTAATACTTACCGTCTATCACCTAGAGGAATTGTCTGTCGCACACAATGTGTCATCATGACAGCACAAAGTAAAGATGATAAAAAAATCTCATGGCCGTCGTCGTTGCCGTCGTGTTATTGTGTTTTGTATTTACGTATACGAAAAAACTTCGCTAATTCGACAACTAAAGTGTTTTTATATGGATTTAGTGCCATTTTTCAGATGGATACGGATATTTTGATCGAGCATAAAGATTGCTTATACGGTAAATATCGCTTTACCTTTGCTTGCCTCAACTCCGGGTTCCGGCTAATGTATCAACAATGTGCTTGCTAATTTTCTCTCATATGCATGTTGTTGACCTCTCAATAATAATGCACGTATCCTTGGGCATGCTTTCAGTTTTATTACTACACACAAACGTTATTACTTACACGAACTAATTATAACGTCGTTAAGTTACATATAATTAGTGTTTCGATCAAATTCTACGTTTATGAATGTTGTAATATAGTTTTATCAGCGATAATGTTTTTTTATATTGTTATTGTACTTTTCCGGGTTGTAGGTGAGGATTTCCTAGATCAGCTGCTATCACCCGATTACAAATGGTCGTCTTTGCTGGACTCGACCGACGCGTCACCGAGCGAGATCCTGGCTGACGCAGCACCGACCCTCGTGCCACCCATATCGCCAGTATTGAGTATCAAGTCATCGCCAAGCAGTAGCACCTCTGATTCCGGGAGTGATGATGATTCTAAGAAGTAAGCTGTTAGATTCTAATATACTTAAATCCTATTGGATTAAGCATACTTTCGTAAATTTGTGAAAGTGCTAAGTACATGTTATTATTTCATTTTATTATGTTCACCTGTTGTGTTTTACTTGATGGTACTTGAACCTTTGAGCACCACACTTATTACTACTTACACACTCAATGTTAAAATAACTTAGTAAACTAATAACTGATCATAGTATAAGCATGCTGTTAAGCTAAATAAAATTTGATTGTGATCTTTGTATCCATACAGCAGTTCCAGTAGTGCTTCAGTGAGACAAACCTCACACTCTCCCTTTGATTGGCTATCAACCTTCAATAATGAACCAGCCAATAACCTAAATCTTGAAGACATTGAATTGTTTCTACAAAAATCAGGTAAGATAATTAATTTCTCCTTCAGCTTATAAAGGGTAAATAATGAAAGTATAAAACATTGTGAAAGTATGTATAAAAATCCCATTATGCAGGCATTGCTTAGTTTGGGACTATACAATTGGTGTGTTCATTTGGTAATATTTATTTATTTATTTATCATTGGACAGTGTCTCCACCAAGCCCCCCATTAACCCATCTACCCCATAATGTTGTACCTGAAAGGAGTGGACCAGTTGTGGCTATTGAAAATGGAGTTATTAAGGTATCAATTTATTTTATTACACTGTTGTTATTTAAATAAGTAAATTGGTATTTATATTTTTCATCATATTTTATTATTTCAAAGGGAATTAAAATGGAGACTGAAGACTGTGATAATGATTTAAGAAACCTGGATTCTAGTCCACCAAAAGGTATGTTTGTTATTGTTATATTATTGTATTATGACCTGAAAATCAAATATAAATTAAAATGGTGGGCCACTCTGTTGATATGAACAATGAGACTGAAACTATGATCCAGATCATTAATCATGATCTGAAGGTAGGGGGCTCGCAGTTATGGCAACATGGTTTCAACTATACTCACAAAAAAAATATTAGAAAGGCCCCCAGAATTCAATACTCTGCTTATTTAACAGATCATGGTTGAAAATAATTATAAAATAATGGTATTTATGATAGGTGCAAAATAATTTACATTAGCTTGGAGGGGTCAAAGTGGGCATATATAGCCCAAAACTTCAATATTAATGCTGAGTACTCAACAGTAAGGCTGCAAGTTTTATTTCTAGAATGTTAAGGTTAACATAGTATTTGTTTGAAGGTAAGGGTTATCAACAAAATTCTTACTTCAAAGTAGTAAATGAGAACCCAAACCAGATAGCAAGAGATGACAAGCAGATAAAAATTAGTGGACAAATCCAGCTAGTCGTAGAACAAAAGAAAGTGCCAAGTATACTTAAGAGGACTTCCAACTTGGCGACAAAACCACCCAGCATTGTGATACCGGCCGAAAGTACAAAAGGAGGGAAAATTGCAATATCACCATTACCTCAGACCAAATTCAATGGTGCCAAGGAAGTTAATGGTTATCAAGTGAAGGTAAGGATTATTTATATCAATAGATTACCATCGATTTTGCCTTGCAGCTTCACCCAAATACACAGCGTGATTCTGTACATACCTAACCATACGCTATCTAATAACGAGAACCCAGTTGGAATTGGTATAGTATTTCTTCTGTGATGCTCAAACAAATGTCTTCCGTATACAGGCACAACTCAGTTACTGTTTTGCCATAGCATAGGTTGCTAAAAGATACATTTTTGTTCATTTGTGAAATATTTGTTTAAATTTTAGTCATAATTAATTTCTTTACTTGTCTTTTTTGAAGACAACATTATAATATTTAATTTGGTTCCTTTGAATGACGATTGGTTCGGAATGCCGTTCCTATGAAGAAGAGCGGGAAAGAAACTCCATGATTGCTCTTTTTAAAAAGAACTTATACAGAATTATTACCCAAAAACGTAGCACTGCTATGGTTTTGTAACGAAAATTGTTAACAAATATAAACATTTCAAACTTTAAGGTAACTTCACCAAGAAACCATATGATTTTGAATCCCAAACCAGCAGTATTTAGACAGAATGGTGCAGTTACACAAAAAGTACAAAGTGGAGTGATACCTACAGTAGATATTGAGGATCCAAGGAGCCCTTCAATAGATCTATCAAACTTCAGTGAGTCAGAAATAAGAGTTCTAAAGAAACAACGGAGAATGATAAAAAACCGGTAAGATATTATTTGGTATAATTTTTTTTTAAATTGATTTATTTACTAACTAGCTGTTACCCCCGACTTCGTCGGCGTGGTATTTAACAAAAAAGTTTTTCTAAAATAAAAGTAGCGTAAGTTACTCCTTATTACATCAGCTATCTGCCAGTGAAAGTCCCGTAAAAATCGGTCCAGCCATTTCAGAGATTAGCCGAAACAAACAGACAGACAAAATTTAAAAACATGTTGTTTTGGTATATGTACCGTGTATACATCCAAATGCGCTTAGTAAAAAGCGGTTATTTTAATATTACAAACAGACACTACAATTTTATTTATTTGTATGTATAGAAAATTAATGAATTCCTCTCATCTCAGTGAATCTGCGTGTCAATCGCGTCAAAAGAAGAAAGAATACGTATCAGCTTTGGAGCAACAGCTGCTCGAAGCGCACCAGGAGATTGCCCGACTACGCCTAGAGAACAAATTACTGCGAGATCAATTGGGCAGTAATGGAAGATGTCGAAAGGTATAGTCAAAGTCAAATCGTTTATTTCGTATAGGCCTATGGGGGTACTTACAAATTGTCATTAATATTTTTTTTCTTAACCCTACAACCGGATCGGAACGCGACCTCAACTAAGAAGATCCGGCGAGTACCTCAGCGGGCTTGTCCTTTTTTATTATTATACTAATGGGGATCCTTTAATTTCTTTCGATAATAATGGTGAGGACTTATTGTGTTACATAATAAGATATTCTGCACACTAAATGATAAACAATTAGCATATTATTAATATTTGGTAAAATTGAATCTTGATTACCATATTTAAGAATGTCCTTGAAATTTTTAAGAGCACATCAGTGGAAGGACCGGTCCAAATGGCCATTTAAATAATTAAGCATACATTTATGCAAATACAGATGTATAATTCGAGGTGACCTTGAAGTAGCTGTCGCATTTATTGGTTATTACGACTAAATACAGGTGTTTTGTATGTCCACAGGTGCCGCGACTAGACGCGTCTCTTTTGATACCTAAGAAAAATATAGCGGTTATTTTTGCAATGGTGTTCATGGTTTCCTTGAATTGGAACGTTCTGGGGTAAGTAAATACAGGCGGTGGCCTTGAGTGGCTTTATGTTAACAGTTGAATGCATAATAGCGTGCATAATCGATGCATGCTAAAGATTATCCTTCGTTGTCCTATTGCAATGGTCGATGTTTCTAGAATCTGTAAAGCGTTAAACATCTCGTAAAATGTGTTCATACACGTTTTATTCAATATCGCTTGCAACAAACGGAAAATCATGAAGATTTGTTGTTCACTCTTCTGTGAGATTATTAAGGTGTTCATTCGTTATTTCCCAACCCTACCAAAATGGTGATGGTGGATTTTGAACCAGAGATAATTTGGTAGGGTTGACCAAAATTGTCACTGATTAAAAATTCACCATCGTTGTTTACCACTACCGTAAATTAAGTCCTTACATTGTTTAATTTTTTAAGGGAAAACAAATATTGTTAGCGAATTTTTTTTCTATTCCGGGCCGAATCTACCAATTTTGACCTCGCTGGTATTTCGCGCAGCACATGAAAACTATTGGGACAGATTTTGATGAAATTGGCATGGTAATAGATTGTAACCTGAGTCATCAGTATACTATTTGTCCCTGGAAATGGAAATGTTGGCGGATTTTAACGAAACTTGGCAAGATGATAGCCTCATATCAGAATCAATGTCTATAAAATACCGAATATGAAATAGCCAAGAAACTAAAGTGCACACAATAAATCCGGGCACAGCTATTAAACAATTAAAGGGTGGATATTATTTTTTCATAATGTTATCCTGTACATTACGAAAAAAACTCCTCTATATTATAATTCAGTAAGTCTCAAACATCGACTACTTATAGATAGCTATTTCGAGGTCTGTGAGACTGGTTTTCACCACTCATGTAGTTCATTAACCTGCGTTACGTAATTCACTTACTAGATACATACTAACTTATTCATTGTGTTATAATTTAAGGTGGAATGCAAAGCCTTTTATCGGTCCGTCCACATCACACAGAAACACGCGGCATCTGTTGTGGGCTGAAGAAAATGCTGTTGATATATTATCTGGTATTTTTTCATATAATCATATTGATTTCATATTTAAATCTACTCTCCGTCCACACTCCCCCTTTCTTAAATATAAATTATTCCAGTAAGTAATATCGCGATAAACTTTAAAACCGACTTAAACATTTTTTGAAAGCACAAAAAAAGGCTAATCTAAATATCTACCTAGTCTAACTACTTTACATACTCCGTTTTTCGTCGGTTAAAAATAGTACGAGTCAAAATATCTAGCACGATTTTCTAACATTTTTTTTATTCGTCGACCAAGTAGTTAAGCGTGAACTTCTTTCCAGAAAATGATATAACAAACAGTACATACGGCACAGATTGTCAGAATGCTACATTGAGAGTCAATGATTTTATAAACCAAACGGAGAGTATAAGGATCGCTGGCGAACTTAATCGTTGGATCGGAGGTGGGAAGACATTGAACTGGACCTACGACGTACCGAGAAAGAAACGCCAGGTCTATCTCAACGAAGAAAAAATAAATGGTAAACCTACACCATTTTTTTTTTCAATTGGTATGGGCGTCCAGTCATTTTATTTTAATTAATTTTATGTATGTATCGGATCACGGTCATACTTGTAATAGCTGTGCATTATGTGATATTTTTTTTACTATGATTCCTCATCTTTAGCAAAATATTACCTTTGCAGGGGGATTGATAGAAACATACAAACTCTTCAACAAAATGAACTTGGACAGCCACCTCATAGACTTCCCCATCCCAAGAAGCCAAGGTAGAAATGTTCGTGATAAGTCCCGGTTGCGTCGTCAGAGGCGTAATAAGGAAATGGATTTTCCGGAAAACGTTTTGATCGACTACAACACAGTATATCGGAGAGCCAGAAGGAAATCTGTCGACGATTTCAATATTGATTTGGGTGAATGGAATGCATTGCTGGAAGCGCTACAAAGGAGGGATGATACGTTTTATATAGTGGGCGTCGGGAAAGGAGAACACTTACTGTTGCCGGCCGTGTCACACAATGTCACTCGCCCGCCAAAGATGGCGTTGATATTACCAGCAAGAAATGGTAATGGTAAGTAATAGATGTTAAACATTAAATTAAATTAAATTAAGGATGGAATGGTCATTATAACATAAACTATCTGATTTGTTGAAATAAAACTTATTTTAAGGATATTATCGCGTTAATTTTCTAATTTTACGAACAACTAAATATGAGGGTACCCCAGTTCAAACTTTGACACTAGGACGTCAAACAGCAAACAGTCAGTCCTCCCGTAGGTACCATCGTTGCTGTAAAGCAGCCGAAACGTCGGGCACCTAAAATCAGAAAATAAACGCGATCAAATCCTCGAAAATATTTGTTTACAGTGTGTAGTATTCGCGTAAAAATAATAAATCAATACATCTGATTTGTATTTTTTCAGATTCTCTAATGAATGGTCATGTAACCTTAATGCAAATAGACTGTTCTGTTGTCAACACATCTCTAGTCAAATTAAAATCGGATGCACTGCCCGAAAGCCTCCGGAAACAAACTACAAATGGAGTTAAGCCGCTACACGAAAACAAAACAGAAAACATAAATAAAACATTAGGAAAAGGCGACAAAGAGAAAATAGAAGCTAATCTATTAAGTATATTACAAAATTCTAGTAACATAGCCAACACAAAGATGGAAAATGCACAAAACAAACAAATTGACGTAGGCAAGGATGATTTATTCGCCCATTACTTGTTCTCTAAGCATGAAGGTTCGAATGATGACATAGTGAAGAAAACACATATAAAAAATATTGGTAATACATAGGAATGTCATGACAAAATAATTGGTAGTTTAGTACCACAGCCTGTGGTCTCTTAGTGTAGTGAAATATTGAAGCAATATGTTATTATAGTTAGTCTAAGTATATTGTATAAAGTAAACGTATTATTTTAACAAAGCTAGCACATATTATATGGTTTCGCATAATGTTGCGCGTTATAAATGTTCACCACCTATAGAAAAATGTAGATTTTTAAATTTATTATAAAAATCTTTAGTTTTAGGCGTATTCTTTTCCAATATATCTTCTAGACTGTTTACTCCTTCGTTATCGAAATCGTTTCGCTTAGGGAATTCGCTATATATTACGTGACGTTCAACTAGCGAAATTCCGATAGCTATGTTATTTGTTGAGGTACATAGTACTTGAATTTGAAAGGGGTTTCAGATACTGTTTATATTTTCATTCAGTATAGCCAATATCTATCTCTCTACATTATCCGAACCATTTTCAGTTCGATAATTCCAGATCTATCTACCTGTAGGTATATAAGACTAAGTTGATCGCGTCTGTATATAAAAAAAAAACATAATAAGCTGAATATCCATTTTGTAATGGTGGTAGTATATAACCCGGTTCATTATGTATGTATATACAGTACATAATCCAATGCTTATTACAAATGCTCGCAAATTTACTTTAACTAGGCATGCGTGCGTACTGATTATGTCCCTACTGGGTTAATAATTTATACGATATTTTTTTACTCCGAGAAATGAAATGGTTCTCACGGAATAGTATATACTTAAATAAAACTCGCGTGCGAACTCGCGGATATTGCTAGTATTATAATGAAAATGTAGTTAATATTGTGGGAGGCTGTGGCTCCCAAGTCTTGAAGGTGCGTCGTAAGTGAAACGAGTTCAGAGAGAAATACCAATAATTTATTAAACAAAAAACATATATACATTTAAAAGTTGAGGGTCACAACTAGTAGAGGATAAACGGAGTGATAAAATTACAAGAGCGAATCAAAATAAATAATATAAACAATTAAATCTTATGGGTCACAGATAGTAAGGTATAAAGACAGTGGGAAAAATAATAGTGTAGCGAGGTAGGTACGCTACAGTACTCCCCCTCTAGCGAAGCGTACATTCGGTTTCACTGCACGGCCGGATCGCGTGACGTAACGTTCACTCGGCGCCGGCGTCGACTGCGTTGATCCAGTAGATCTCGGCTGGAGTTCTGACTTCGTAGTTGAAGCTTGCGGCGTAGGTGCAGTGGTTCCTGGTGTCACTTCGTTATCTTCACTGAACAGATGTGCGGGTTTGATTCTGTCTATTGATACCACTGTTGTGCGCAGTGGTAGCTGGATTTTGAAGGTCTTGCTGTCACGATCCAGGACTTGGTATGGCCCGTCATACGGTGGGGTCAGTGGGCTCCGAACGGTATCGTTGCGAAGAAACACATGACTGCACGTTGCTAAGTCCTTGTAGACGAATGTGTCCTTGTTATACACGCGTGTCTTCTGGACTGGGGAGTAAGCAGCCATTGTTTCGGTCAGCTGACGGACGAACTCGCTATCTTCGATTTTTGGCTTTGTAGGCACGAAAAAATCGGAAGGCAGTCGCAAGGTAGATCCGTAAGTCATGAGGGCCGGGCTGACGTTAGTATCTTCACGTAGAGCGGTGCGCAGGCCCAGGAGAACGGTGGGCAGTTCTTGACTCCAGCTGGCGCCAGCGCCCTTGGCCATGAGTGCTGCTTTGAGTGAGCGATGCCATCTTTCAACTTGGCCGTTGGCTTGAGGATGGAAAGCGGTGGTACGTATTCTTGTGATGCCGAACCTCTTCATCAGTGCGTTAAAAAGTGCTGACTCGAACTGACGGCCTTGGTCTGACGTGATGCGTAATGGACATCCAAATCGTGCGATCCATCCCTCGTACAGAGCTTGTGCGACAGTCTCGGCAGTTATATCGCGTGTAGGTATTGCTTCGGGCCACTTGGTTCTGCGGTCGATCATCGTCACGCAGTATCTGTAGTCGTTTGATGGCGGCAACGGTCCGACTATATCTATGTGGATGTGTTCGAAACGTTCAGATGCGGGGAACTCGCCGAGAGGACTGACGACGTGACGATGGATTTTAGCACGTTGGCATCCGATGCATGATTTTGTCCAAGTGCCGACGTCTTTGTTCATCGAAGGCCAGAAAAACTTGGTTCGCATGATCTTCCTCATTGTTCTCACCCCGGGATGACTAAGTTCGTGTTGCGCTTTGAATGCTGCAACACGATAAGTCACCGGTAGATACGGCCGAACGTTGTTTGTAGATACCTCGCACGTGATTGGTCGCCGACAGCCGGGTAGGGTAATGGACGTGAACTTTAAATTTGTTTTTGTTCGCAGCTGTGTCAGTTCATCGTCGCTTTCTTGATCTTCCGCTAACATTTCGAAGTCGATGTTTGCCGGACATTGAATTTCGTTAATTCGTGATAACGCGTCGGCAACTTGGTTTTGTTGGCCGTGGAGGTGCTTGATGGTAGTGCAGAACTGGCTGATGAAATGAAGTTGACGTTCTCGTCGCGGCGTATCGGTACTGTTTGGGCCTCTTGTAAGCGCGTATGTAAGCGGCTTGTGGTCAGTGCATATGGTGAGGTCATTGCCCTCTATCAGTCGACGAAGATGTTTTACAGCTGTGTACATTGCAAGTAATTCGCGATCGTACACACTGTAGCGGCGTTGCGTCTCACTCATTGACTTGGAGAAAAAAGCCAGTGGTTTCCAAATATTATTGATCTTCTGTTGGAGTACGGCGCCCAAACTTGTATCCGATGCGTCGGTGAGTAGACACAACGGGGCGTTGTGTACCGGATGCGTGAGTAGAGTCGCCCCGAGTATGCTTTGTCGGCATGTCTCAAAGGCGGTTTCAGCTTGCGGCGTCCACGTTATAGGAGTTTTATCATTCTTCTTAGTATTGTGTAAGTACTTGTTCAGTTCGTGTTGATGTTCTGCGTGGTGAGGAAGGCAGCTGCGGTAAAAATTTAGCATGCCGAGGAATCTTCTTAATTCTTGTATGTTCTGTGGTTTAGGATAATTAGATATTGCTTGAATTCTCTCTTCTGTGGGTTTGATGCCTTCGCTTGAAACTTCATATCCTAGGAAAGTGATCTTTTCTCTTCCGAACTCGCATTTATCGATGTTAAGAGTAACGCCGTAGGAGTTAAGACGTTGTAGAACTTGGTCGAGGTGGTGCTGATGATCTTCGGGGTTGGAAGAGTAGACCAGGAGATCGTCCACAAAACAGAAAACGAAGTCATCTAGGCCCCTGAGTACCTCGTGCATGAAGCGTTGGAACGTTTGGCCCGAGTTTCGTAAACCAAACGTCATGCAATTAAATTCGAAGAGGCCAAAAGGTGTTATAATGGCAGTCTTCGGTGCATCTTCTTTTTCAATTGGTATCCAAAAGTAGGCCATCTTCATATCGAGCTTCGAAAATACTGTTTTCCCGTGTAGTTGGTACGTAAAATCTTGAATTCGTGGAATAGGATAGCGATCGGGTACAGACGCGGCGTTAAGTCGGCGGTAGTCGCCGCAAACACGTAGTGACCCATCCTTCTTCTTGACTACGTGCAGCGGGCTGGCCCATGGGCTGTTCGATGGTTTGCATATTCCCATCTCCATCATTCGTTCGAATTCGAGTTTAGCCGCTTTGTGTTTATCGGGCGGAAGTGGGCGTGGCCGCGAGTATATGGGCGGGCCGGTTGTTTCAATGTGGTGAGTTACATTGTGCTTCGCCGGAGTCTTCAGTGACATGGGCCGGAGTACATCTGGATACCGCATGAGGATGTCGTGGTATTCGTGGTTGCGACTTAGCAGGAACACAGCTGGTTCGTCGTTGTGGATTTTTATGGCGTTAACGGTGATGTCTGTCGTGCTATCCGATAGCTTACGGCGATGAAGGTCGACAAGTAGCTTGAAATGACGTAGAAAATCTGCACCCAGTATTGATGTTTTGACATCGGCGATGATGAATGTCCATTTGAATTTTCTACGTAAGCCTAGGTCGAGCTCGAGTGTACGCTCTCCGTAGGTACGTATCGGTGTGTTGTTTGCGGCAAACAGATTGTACGTTGTGTTGTCAATGTTGCGAGGATTTTTTCTTTTTGCCGCCAACACTGATATGTCGGCTCCGGTATCGACGAGGAATCTCTCTCTGGTTGCTATGTCGACGACGCATAGGCGGTGGCTGGTATTAAAAACATCGATGCCCGCCAATGTCGATGTTCGGTTTAGTTTTCCTGCTTCTTTAAACACGGAGACTCGCAGCGACGCGCAGAATCACCAAACTTGTAGTGGTACCAACACAATCGGTCGTCGTCGAGCCTGCGGTGGCCACGGGTGGGGGCCGGCGTCGGTGTTCTTGAACGCACGCGGGAGTGGTGTGCGAATGGAGATTGTCCACGGTTGGTACCTCGACGAGACCGTTGGTGATGGCTGCGTAGCTCGGCGATTTCCAATGACATCTTTTCGAGTTGCTTGGATAGCAACCCGAATTCTGTACTGGTCGAGGTGTTGGTGTTTGTGGTGCTCGTGTGTTCTTTTTTCGCTGTGACTGCGGCGATGCTCGGACTGAACAGGTGCTCTATCATTTTGTCGGCCATGGCAGCGAGCTCGTCATTGGTCGACGTTGAGTTGATGGAGAGCACGGCGCGGACTTGTGCGGGCATTTGATTAAGCCACATAACTCCTAATGCTTCCTCGGTGACGAGGTTGTTGCCCAGCTCGCGCATTCTTCTGAGCAGTTGAGTGGGCTTCTGGTCGCCGAGTTCGATGCCGTTGAGGAGTTTTTGGAGCTGCTGGTGTTTTGACTCTGCGTATACCGAGATGAGTCGATCCTTCAGAGCAGCGTAACTTCCCGTAGCTGGTGGGTTGGCGATGAGGTCGCTGACTTTATCCACGTCGCATTTCTGCAGTTTAGTGACAGCTATGTTGAATTTTTGCTTGTCAGCGATCTTCTGAGCGGCGATGGCAGCTTCGTATTGTAGAAACCAGTGCCTGGGTCTGTCACGCCAGAATAGCGGAATGGTGCCTTGGAGTGACACGGTGAAGACATCGCTGGTGTTGGTTTCTTCATGAGCGGGCGCTGGTTTGTCTTCCATAGTGATGATTGATAGTGTTCTTTCTTCGGGGTCACCAATGTGGGAGGCTGTGGCTCCCAAGTCTTGAAGGTGCGTCGTAAGTGAAACGAGTTCAGAGAGAAATACCAATAATTTATTAAACAAAAAACATATATACATTTAAAAGTTGAGGGTCACAACTAGTAGAGGATAAACGGAGTGATAAAATTACAAGAGCGAATCAAAATAAATAATATAAACAATTAAATCTTATGGGTCACAGATAGTAAGGTATAAAGACAGTGGGAAAAATAATAGTGTAGCGAGGTAGGTACGCTACAATATAATTTTATAAAATTGCAAGTATCGTTATCGGTTCATTTTGCCCCTAGAAACCATAATAATATTTTAAACAATTTTCTGGATACAACTTGTTAAAATCTGCTTGACAGATTCAACCATAACTCATTTGATTTAAGGATCAAATTTGTGATCGAAGTGCTCGAATTTTTCCAAACATTTCACATCACTTAGCGGAAACGGCCAGCTTCATGGAAATATACGATCATTTGATCGGTGTGTGACATAATCGGTTCTTTTCGCCAATATAAGTTATTCAATTCCAGCCAGTATACTAATTATGCAGATCTCAGATTATGAATAAGGTGTAACAAAGCTAGCGTAAAATATTTTGTGTTAAGAGGTCAATCAGTATGGTGTGAAAATAACATTTCCACGGACATATTAGAAAGTAGGTACATAATTTATATTTTCAGAATGTAACACCATTTACACATCTATTTTATATACATAAGCGCGAATGGTATGACCTTTATTCTTTAAATTTTATATATTTTTTAATACTATTTAGTGCATAAATAATTAGTATGCCAAAAAATATCTATGTAGTAAGTAGGTACTATTTTGACTTTTTGGCAGGAAGTTGTATAGTGAAGTTATCAAATGTGTTTTATTTTATGAAAATTGTGTTTCTTTGATTTATAATTTGTAATATTAGGGTGATATTAACCATTATGTGTTTATTAACGTGCACGAGCTGAAGGATATTAAAAAAACAGCAAATCTTGAACTTTCGAGTTCTCCCAAGATGTCTGGTAAATTTTCAGTAAAGCATCCACAGCTTTAATAATAGGGGCAGGGGATTCATTTTATCATTATCAGATTCATTAACATCATTATCATTAGGGGTACTTATATTAAAAAATATGAAGGAACGTTTTACTTGACACTGGCAAAAATAGCACTATTTTGTAGCCTATTTGTGTTTTATTTATTCATAGATTTATTATCACTATTATATATTTTATCACTGTTAGAAATGTACATTGTACACATACCAATATGTAATAATATCCGCTGTATTTGTTGAAACTTACAATCATTGCCAATTTCCCCAGTATGGCAAGCGAGTTTCCGAAAATCTCTGAATGCAGACTTATTTCTTTAAAAAAATAAAGGAATGTTCCTTTAAAGTTAAATTTGCTATCTCCAGTATGTAGAGTACTTTCCCTCCAGGTGCGGTTAAAAAAATATAACCTGTATAGTATTATACAGGTTAGATTTTTTTAACAGGTACCTGTTTTGTTTAAAAAAGCAGTCGTAAATCGTAATGTCTTCAAAAATACAGATCATAGTATTGTGAAGAAGCAGTCTTGTATTTCTTCAGGATTATTGAAATAAGTATCTCTCATACTTGCGTGTCCATGATAGGGTGATTATAGTTGTCCACTTTACAGATGTAAATTCATTTTTAAATGCCTACGGTATTACTACAGAACGGAGGTGTCTGTGCATATATATATTATGTATTAATATGCAAAAAATAAAACGTACCTAAAAATGTGTAATAATATTTATTAAGTAGGTTGTTCCTGTTTCAATATAAAAATATTCTAATTAACTTATTACTTCAAGAATTTTGTTAATGTTATTTTTAAATGCACGTCGTTTTTGTTGGATTTATGAATTATTCCTTGAAATCTACCTGTACTTAATCTATAATTATCAATAAACTGACCGTAATAAAATATTGTTTTTTCTTTTATGTTGGCAATCGGCTACAAAATAGTGCCATTTTATTTAAATTTTCTTTACTAGTGCATGTTTATGAACACAAAAGGTTAATATCCCCCTACTATTAAACATTATCAAAAACCACATTTTAAAAAAATACAATCGTATTAAAAACCTCCTTTTTTGAAGTCGGATAAAAATAAAACAAAATTGACAACTTCACAGTTCACCTTCTCGCCAAAAATAAAATAGTCTTTATATTACCTACTATAAAGTATGCTACACATTACCTAGGTACTGGCCAAGTGCGTGCCTGATACCCCTCGGTAAACCCGTTATGAATTACAAGAAACAAAGTCAACATTGCGGTGAAACTCTTTCTCTCTATTGAAATTCAAAGACGCCCGCGTTTTGTGTTTACATAGGCAGCTATATCTAATGATTTATTTAATCCATGACTGTGAATTGACATGAATTTTCATTATATTTTCATAGGCATTATGCGCTAATACACAAAATCTACCGATGTGCCAAATTTCAGAATTTTGGTCCTAATAGTCTCTGAATAAAATTACAGATGGACAGACGGCCATGTCGAAACTATTATGGTTCTTCGCTGCTACGCAACCCTAAAAATTTGAACATGTGAAAAATACTCAAAAAAGCATGTACCCAGAGCTATAAATTATAATCTCGGCTGTGCCGATTTGAAAAAAAAAATAAGATAACCTAAAAAAAATAAGAAGTAGGAGTATTATTGTTCTGTTAAAAACAGGAAAACTTATAATTGATATGGGTAACTGTTGATTACCGAGAACTACAAATATGAACTGTCTACGGTTACTTCGTCTAGCTCAACGACAAAGATTTAATATACCTTCAGCAAAGCATATTTCTCGGCTACCACCGCGATTTCTGGAGACGCAGGATATGTGGAGACAGAGGGACGACGTATCCAAACGATGGCAGTTGATATACAAAGGACCAATGGATAAGGCCCTCAATATTGCTTCTGCTTATTTGACTTTTTCAACGGCGACCGTTTCTCTCGGTGGTGTATATTACGCTGCGTTCGTATACGATCCGCTGGACAACAATCCCGTAATTCTCGGTGACGATGTAGTTATAGCCAACAGTCCTACCGAATGTCTGATTTATCTTGGAGCATTCATTGCTTTACATTTAGCTGTAAAAGTACTTATAGCCAAGTATGTTCTGAGACTGTATCAGGATGGTGATGACTTTTTAGCAGTATTTAGAGGCAACTTTTACAATACAATCAAGAAGCATAAATTCCATCTAAAGGATTTCAAAAAGCTACATCCTACATTTGTGGTTTCTTGGGGTGATGCAAGATTCGACCTAGGAAACAAACATGGAATTATATTGGAAAATTATTTTAAGACACCTGAACATTTTAATTATTTATTGTATAAAGATAAGAAGAATGATCCAAATAATGATGAATGAAATATTGTATACTACGTTTTCTAGTTATATGTTATTGTAGGTGTGATTCTGTTAGAGTTGTTTAATAAAGTCTATCCCCAAATTTATAGATGATTTATAACTATATCAAACATCATATAGTACTGTTCAAAGCAAAACTTGTGCACAGTAGTAGGTATATGATGTTTGATAGAGTTATAAATTTGGGGGTAAATATATATAACAAAGTTGTATTAGTTACACCATTAACAACTCAGGAATGGGTGGGCTGATTGTTATGATCTTTGAATTTGGCAGCAGAATAACTATTAAAATATGGGAAAGAATCACAAGAAAATATATAGATAATTCATTTTCTCATACATTTGATTCTGAGGCTGTATAAAGTTTGCTGGCACTGACACTAAATTATAAATACCTTCTGCAATGTTTGTCTCAATTTTTTCCCAGTTATTTTTGTGTACGACAATTAGAAAGCCAATGTGCAATAGCACTAAAATAAATATTAAACATTAATTAACTTTATTTACACTAAATCTACAATAATAGATAATAATAGAATATCAATACAGAGGATATTAAAATCCTCCACCATATGCATTGTTCCATTTATATCTTGAGTCTCTTTTTATTGTGTCAGAATTCATTTTCTTGGCATCATTATCAAACTTCTCAAATGCTTCAATTTGCTCCTGTTTTGGCTCCAATTTCTTTGTGACAAAACATTGGCCATTTTCTTTCAGCACAGTGTAATTAACATCATCTTTGGTTGGCTCTCCATATGGAAAGATTATTGGTGTAACTTTGATCAAGTGTTTGATTTTCCATAACTTTGAGTTCACTTCAGGGATGTTTTTCACAATAGCCACTCGTGTTTCACACTGAAAATATAAAAGCAATTTATAAACATGACCAAATGTAAGGATTGTAATTATGTTTTTACTCAATACAAATACCCTGCAATGCATATACTAACTGCATGCTGCAAGGGCTTCTTGATTTTTTTTTACTTGCATGCTTGTTACTGTGATATGTTTAATGATGCTGTGTTGTCTGATCTCTCACATCAAATTCTTAATGTGATTTTGTCTATTAATGTAAAATGCACTGGGAGTAGCATTCATTTTCTTTAAACTGCTTTACTTTTGGTGCAATTACCACACAGGTGTCTTGCAGGCTTTTACGGGGAAGACTAGTGTTTGATTTGGGCCAAGTCAAGTCACAAAGGTATAGTATTTATTTCACCTATTGAGCTACCATGATGACACAATAGATAAGTAACTATTGTTTGATGTCATTAATAAATCAATGTTCAACAGAAGCCCTGGGGGCTTATCATGAACTTAATGCTTTTTGAATCATGACCTCAATGTTCACGATTAATGGTACTGGGGTCAGTCATTGATGAAGAATGCAAGTAAGGTCATATTATTCTATCATGCAAAGAAAATTGGGAACATACTCCTTCAAGGATATTGAGTTCCTTTAAAATATCCTTCTGCCAGTATGGAAAATGTTTAGTAGATTTCACACGTTCCACTCTGAATAATTTGGAAGGAGTGTACTCAGGATCTCTGTGCTCCGAATGTCTGCAAAGGTCACGCAAAGGAATAAGCAAATATTGTCCTAAGAATCGTCAGTATCTGTCTCAGAATAGACAACTTACCTAGGATAATACACTATGCCGCCTGGATATCGTATTCCTCCAGGACCTATGTAGCGTTTTGACCGAGTTAATGTAACTATTGGGTTAAATACTTTAAGTAACTTTCCATTCATTGTGTAACAGGCAAGATTTCTTAGATTAGAAGAATAAACTCACAGAGTACCTTGTATATACTAGAAAAATAACCTGAAACAAAACGCAAATACAATGCACACAGAACAAAATTACTCAAGAGACCCATAGACTATTTAGGATTAGAATAACTGGTTCTCTCTTATTATGGAGTTCGTTTAGGTAAAATTAAAAATTACACTAACCCGGGGGCTCGCTGAACCGTGGCATAGTTTATATTACATATACTCTTGCTCTATGGATGAAACCAGAAACTACTCTAACTGTCAAAAATTCAAAACAAAATGGTTTTGGTAAGAGTGAGCATTCTTATTATTTTGAGACTCGGGATTGCGCTAAGAAAAAAGGCGGGAAACCTTTAAACCAGGAGGGCGCGTTTTTTGAACAAAAAATTGTTTTGTATTATTAATTAGATAGTGAACGAATTTAAAGGGGCCTGGCCGTGGCCGGAATGACGGCGAAGCGGAAGAAACGAAAGGCGGATGGGGATCTTCCCCCGTCATCGCAGTCGTCGGAATCTGACGATGACTCAGGAGTAGATAAATTTAAACCTTTTAAAGTAGACAATTACTCTCGCCAATACCCTGAGGATGGCGGGAATTTTGAGTATATTGTAATTTACGAAAGTACTGAGGTGTCGAAACCCATTGGAGACCGAGATTTGATGGCGCTAGGCGCGGTCCTGAAGCGTCATCATAAAGGAATCAAACGGTTCAAACGTATTAATAGGTTCAAGGTTGGGGCAATCTTTGAGCGGCCTGGTCTTGCAAACATGGCTTTAAATAATGTTAAGGTGCAAAAAGACCTGGAGTTGAAAGCGACAATACCTGCTACACTCACGGAAATTACAGGGGTCATACGCGGTGTTCCCACATATATGTCAAATTCTAATATATATACCGGCATTTCCAGCTCCAAAGATGTAGTGTCCGTGCGTCGCCTGATGCGCCGTGGACGCGATGATGATGGCAATCCCATTTTATTGCCCACGCAGACGGTGGCGATTACCTTTTCCTGTCCTACACTTCCTGATAGCGTTGACATAAATAGCTGGTATTTCCAGGTAAGCATATATATTCCACCTGTTAGTCAGTGCCTGCGATGCCTGCGCTATGGACATATTGGCAAGTACTGTAAAAACAAACAAAAGTGTTCGATCTGTGGAGAGGATCATCATTACAAAGAATGTCAAAAAGCAGCCAAAGATGCAATATGTGTGCATTGCAATGGCAATCACATATCCATTTCAGCAGAGTGCCCTAAACGAAAGGAAGAAATTGAAAAAAACAATAGCAAATACAAACAGAAGAAGTATGTTGATCTATTCAATAACACAAATTTCCCTGACCTTACCAAAACTAAATCTGACCATCACATAACACAGTTTTTACAATCAGATCGTATTCTTAATTTAATAATATCCACCATTGTTAAAATTAGCTCACAAAAATCTAAAACAGACAGTCCCATTACATCTGAGACTATTAAATCAATATTGCTGGATAATTTTAATACTAGTAAAAAGAGTACAACTAATAAAAATGGATAAGCTCAATATAGTTCAATGGAATGCTCAGAGTTTGCTTAGTCATAAACATGTCTTTTCACATTATTTATACGAAAATGATATACATATAGCTATAATCTCCGAAACTTGGTTACAATCATCAAAAACTATAAATATCAAAGGATATAAAATAGAAAGATTAGATATTGGATCTAAACATAATGGTGTTGCTATACTAATTAGAAATTATATTAATTATAAAAAGATACAAACTTATTCAGATAGTTCTCTACAAAATATAGCCATTCAAATATTTATAAATAATGAAACTTTGTCTATAGTTAGTTTTTACAGTCCTACATCTGCTTCTCCTTCTAATTTCAATTATACACAGCTTGACAATTTAATAAAGTCTGTTCCACAGCCATTGATACTAGCTGGTGATTTTAATGCACATCACACTATGTGGGGCTGCACATCCACGGATTTGCGTGGCACTACTCTCTTAGATGTAATAAATGATAATCATCTGTGCTTGCTGAATGATGGTTCTGCAACAACTGTTGGTTCCCATACATGGCAGCCAAATGCATTAGACCTTACGATTGTTTCACCCTTGTTAGCCTTAAGATGTAATTGGCATGTGCATGATGACTCATTTTGTAGTTATCATCTTCCCGCAGTCACTACTCTTTTATGCAATCCTGTAAATATAAATAACAACAGCTATGTTAATGCTAATTATTTCCGTCCAAATTATAAGTGTGTTGATTGGCAGAAATATCAACATGTGGTAAGTTTAAAATTACATAGTAGCAATTTTGATTTATCTAATCCAGAAATGTGTTATGACATATTATATAAAATTTTGTTAGAAAGTGTATCTGAAGCAAATACTGCTAATAAAATCTATAATCCAGTGTCTCAGATTCACAATAGACCCAAAAGGAAGTTATGTTTACCTTGGTGGAATCAAGCCTGTACACAGGCAGTTGGTAAATGTAAGTCTGTTTATTTGAACTTCAAAGCTAATCCTACAATAGAAAATTATTTATCATTTAAAAAACAACAAGCTTTGAAGAAATTAATCATTAACAGAGAAAGACAGACTGCTTGGACAGAACTATGTAACTCATTCAATCGGCAAACTTCATTATCTACTATCTGGTCCAATATTCGAAAATTTAACAAAACTTATAGTAATTCACATAATTATTCTAATGATGATAGATGGATACAACCATTTCTGGACAAATACACTTCTAATCCTCCTAATATGCCAACATTAGATCTTTATGCCAATAATATTGATTTCCATCTTGATAATTTCTTCATGAAGCCATTTACATTTTCTGAGTTTACAGGTGCTATATACTCTCGTAGGGATACTGCATTTGGTTTAGATCATGTATCTTACAAAATGTTCAAATATCTTGACTCATTTAGCCAGCAAATAGTTTTAAATATTTTTAATTCATTGTGGAATAACATGGTTATTCCTAAATCATGGAAGATTGATTGTCTTGTTCCTATACTTAAGCCTGGTAAAGATTCAAATCATCATGACTCATACAGACCTATAGCTCTCACTTCCTGTACAGCCAAAATATTTGAACAGTTAATAAAACAGCGTCTTGAATATTTCATAGAATCCAAGAAGTTATTACCTTGTAATCAGTTTGGTTTTAGGAGAGGACGCTCTGCTTCAGAAAGTTTAAATCATTTAAACTTGGATGTACATGATGCATTTGCTAGTAACAAGTTTTTAATTAGCATTTTCTTTGATATCACTGGTGCTTTCAATAATGTAGATCATAATGTCCTTGCTCGTGAATTGCATCTACTTGGGTTGCCTGTAAAATTAGTAAAGTGGATTTTCAATTTTCTAAATGGTAGATCTGTATATGTAAGAAGGAGAAACAATTTGTATGGGCCTCAGTCATCCCATAAGGGTGTCTGTCAAGGGGGGATATTAAGTCCTTTATTGTTTATTTTGTATATACATAGGTTAAATAATATATTAGGCACTGATGTTAATAGTCTGCAATATGCAGATGACTTAACAGTGTATTGCACAGGTACTAACATAAGACTAGTAGAGAATAAGTTAAACACTGCTTTAAAAGGTTTAAAAACCTATTTTAATTATTTGAAACTAGATGTTAATTCAAATAAAACTAGAGTTATAATATTCAGCAGATCCCGATCTTTACTCACCAACATCATTTATGATGGTAATTTACTTCCTGTTAGTGATGAGGTCAAGTTTTTGGGAGTTACTTTTGTCAAGAATTTATCATGGCAAAGACATGTTAATGGTTTGGCAGACAAAGCCTTGCGAGCTTTTAATATATTAAAATCACTTGCCAGAACTTATTGGGGAGCTGATCCAAAAATTTTACTTATGTTGTACAAATCCATAGTCCGCTCTCATTTTGAATATAGCTTTTGTTGCTATGCTTCCAATTCTGTTCTAGTAAATAAACTGGAAAAAGTTCAGAATAGAAATCTTCGTTTAATTACAGGGGCTATGAAGACTACCCCTATCATTTCAATGCAAGTTGAATGTAACATTCCTTCATTGTCTTTTAGATTTAAGTATTTAAAGTTCAATTTCATTTTAAAGCTTCACTCTTTTGACAATCATCCTCTTTTAATTAAATTAAATGACTCTCGATATTTAGCTTCAACTCCTCTATCTTCCAAATATCCATATATTCTTCGTGATTATACTGAAATATCAACATACATTAAAAACAACAATGTTTATCATGCTGAAAATTGGGCTTGCTATCATGGAACCTTTGAAGGTAAATTTCCTCCATCGGACATTATAGAAATAGACCATAATCTGAGAACCAAGCAGGATGTTTATGAGAAGCTTTCATGCTGGACAGACTACCAGATTATCTACACAGACGGGTCGAAGAATGAAACAAGTGTATCTGCTGCATTCTATGATACGGATAAAAAGTATGGTCGAGGATTTCGATTACCTACCATTTACACAGTTTTCTCGGCAGAGGCCACAGCGATTTTGGAAGCATTAAAATATGTACAAAACGACGTTTTGTGCTCCAGTGCATCACATTTTATTATTGCGTCTGACAGCATGTCTGTTCTGAAATCTTTGAGACATCCAGGTTATAAGAATGAACACCATATTATATATGATATAAAAGAAATCCTGGTAAATTTGGCGATATCTTGTAAGCAAATTATACTTATTTGGATACCAGCGCACGTGGGCGTGATTGGTAATGAAAGTGCAGATTACCTTGCCAGATTAACAAACACTTTGGGTGGCAATATTACAAATATACCAAGTCCGTGGAAAGATTTGATACCTGTTTATCGTGCAGAAATCAATAAAAAATGGTTAGAAGAAAGAAATGAGATAATTCGAACCAAAGGAGCATGGTATGCCGGTATTAATAAAGATGTGGGCAAAAAACCTTGGTTTGCAGTTGACAATGAAAATTATTTAAAGCGAAAATTTTACACACAGATTATGAGACTGAGATTTGGACATTGTCGTTTTAATGCTCATTTACACCGCATGAACATGATCGCTTCCCCTAAATGTAGCGAATGCAACTCGCAGGAAGATCAAACATTAGATCATATATTCTTTAAATGTCCGGCCTTTAACATACAACGCCTATTGCTCATAGATCAATTGCTGGAAAAATATCAAAACATCCCGCCTTCCCTACAGAACCTTTTAGCTTGCCCTGATAATTTTACGCCTATCTATGACTTTATCAACTCCTCGCTTGGAGATATTTGAAGAGACAAAACAAAAATACAAGACAATCCATCAAGGACTAGACTAGTTTTTACTTTAACAAGTAATCAACATGGATATATAATTACTGAACTATTTAAAGAAAATAATTATTCAAGATTTGGCACTTGTGCCTTTATATTTAAATTGTATACCTGCAAGTAAATTTGATCAAGAAAATACCCATGACATTGACAACATCAGAATTGGCAGTATGGATTGATTCCTTCGCCTGTCCTACTGGACGAATTAAACTACTACTACTACTTATTATTTTGAAAAGTAAGATGCTTATCGTTCTGTGATTGTACCTCAAATTAAATTAGTTCCATTATAATAACTAGCGTATGTATAAATTGGTTTATCTTTTATTTATAAGAACTATTTTATTTATAATATTGGTTAACTTTCCTAAGTCGCGGCGCCAAATTGAAACATATGAAGAAAGTTCGGTTTGAGAGTCCTGCTAAAGCTTACAATTTCATCAATATGAGTGACACAGAGTGTCACTCTCCAAGACCATTTATTCAACGACAGATACCAGCAATGGTACCAGAAATGAACTATCCCAGGCCTTTGGCTTACAGCAGTGATCCGGTGAAGATGTTTGAGTGTAGCAATAGTTCTCCATACCCGCTTATGAATAAGACGCAGTTTCCGAGTGAAGAGAGGCCGAAATGGTCGCCTTCTAGTGATTTGAACCTGAGTATGCTTGATGCCTCATTCCATGAACCTCGCAGACCTACATTTTGTAAATCCATTCTTAAAGCTATAAATAACAATGTTGATACTATAAACACTAGAAAAGAAAACCCACAAGCTGTGCATTCAATTGAAAAAAACATAAATCCACCAAATGTGCTGAGTAAAGACAATGATTTCTTTTTAAAAAGAGACAACTTAAGCAAATTTAATTTTAACATAAATCCTCTGCAAAACCAAGTAAATAAAATAAGTTTGGGTAAAGAAAATGATCCTATAGCTAAGAAAAATGATATAAAAACTACACTACTGGTAAATGAAAATATGAATATACAACAATCTGTTCCTCATCTAAAATATAGTGATTGTAATTATCATAATTGTGATGGTAGCCCACCATCTAATACAAGTCAGGGAATTCAGAATAATTATACTGCACCACATAATCCTATGTTCAATAACTCACCGAGGCATAGTTATTGTCATTGTATAATACCACCTCAACCTTTATGTGCCTGCTGTGAAAAGATACTACCTCCAAAGCAATCTCGTTCTCAACAGTGTTACTTTAATCAGGAAAAAATAAATACTTTAAATGCAGTTGACAAGAAAACTTGGGCTATAGAGAAATACGAGCAAAGCAAGAAGCCTGAATGCATGGAGGTAGAAAAACAAATGAGTGTTGTCAAAGAGAAAAGAGAACCAACAGTTGCTGACCTCTTTAAAATTATAAAACTTCAAAATGAACAACTGCAGCTACTACAAGAGAAGGTCGATAAGTTCATATCGGCACAGACTCCACAACAAAGCACACCTAATGAGCACTGTATGTCAGAGCAAGTAGCGATCGAAACTGTTGATAGTGAACAGCACAAAATATCTATTGGTGTGATGACTAGCTTTGAAATGGTTCGGACTTCTACAATAATCAATAAAGAAGTCTTAAAAACCACTGATAATGCTCAAATACAGTGTAATAGGTCTCAAATAAGTATAAAAGAGGTTGTGTCAAAATCTCAAACACCATTGAATTTCTTGGATGGTATTGCACATGTGGATACAGTACAATGCAGTGTAGAAAATAATGTTTTGGCTAATAGACCACAATGTGAGAGGAATGAAGAGAAGACATTGAATGAATTAAGTTTGTACAATGTGCAGGTAGATAATGCTACTACTCCTCTGATGTCACCAGATCAGAGCCTTTACCTAGATATTAGGGATTATAGCGAGTAAGTGTTATACTAGTAGAAAGTACTGCTTAGTTATTTTCTATGATTAGTTATAACTAAATATAATATTGTTTATTCTTTCAGTTCAGAAGCAGGCAGCGACGACCAGTCCAATGTTGGATGGACATATTACAACAAAGTTATGGTAATTGCGAGGCCTACACATAATATAATTCTTTAATTTTATAGTTGTTTATTTAATGTTTTTTTTATAGACTCATGTAAATGGCATGCTACAAGACTCAGACATGCCTTCGTCTGCAAGTGCTCTCTACAGAAATACTCGCCAACAAATGCAGACAGTGCAGATGCAAATTGACAAGACCAATGTCAGTGTTACTAAAAGGTAATGTACAGTTGGAGAAATAAATATGTTTTTTGACATTGGAATTCATCTGAGGGTTAGGAAAGAGTTGGTGGCGGCGACTGACGGCCGATACTCCCCCCGCCTCGCCGCGCTCATACCCAAGGCGCGGTACAGCGGTAGTGGCCACTATAATACTTGACATTGGCAGAATACCTTCCATTTGGAGGGTGAGGCCATTTGAAGAATGAAAGACAAAATTCTTTCGTTCTTAGCAAAAAAATAGAAATAAAAGAACATATAGTTGATTAATAGGGCCAAATACCCAATGAATAAGATTTAAGTTTGCAGAACCAATGATATGAAAAAAAAAACAAATAAATTATACTGTCATCACAAAGCTGTTTTTCTGAAAAAAATGTTTTGTAATGCCATCATAAACATTGCAGCTTTGTTTGAATTTGAGGGCTAGTCTACTAATAATCCAGTAACATTTGTTTAAATTTTTATCTTTTCTTCAGAGTGAAATTCGGGGATGACCCCCACGGTATTCACCAACCACACATCTACGCGGGCTCTACTGACACCAGCTTGAAGATGAATCAGTTAGCCGCTAAATACCTGAAGAATGTGCCTCCCATTGTAGCACCACAACGACCGGCTCCGAAACCTATCGCGGCGCCAATCGACATGTCGTTCGCTACTAGGAATTATATGGAGAGGCACAAGTTGCTGCAAGGTAAGTAGCTGCGAAAATATTTTCCAAATTATAAAAATGATACCTAGCATTAACAAAAAAAAACTGAATGTTAGTACGTAAAAAAGGGACACTTGTCCCGGTTGTTGTACGTCCCCTACGCGCATTGCGATTAAAGGAACGCATTCATGTTTGAATTCCCAGCAGGCAAATGTGGTCTTAATTTCTTACTATAGTCAGCTGAGGTTAGAAATGAAACTGCGTGAGAATATGAATCTTATCATTAGAAATCTTTTCTGGCTGAATAAGGCACTTTCTATATTTATCATTTTCAAGCCCCTTTTATATCTTTATAGGTAACCAAATATCGTCACGATCACCGCCGTCTGAAATGCCGAGGTTTTTAGATATTACTGCATTGAAACAACAACCAAAGTTATTGTAAGTAATTTATACGTTTATGAAATGCATACTTAATATTTGTATGTAGGCTTTTAGATTTATAAATTGACTTTAATTATATATAATTTTTAAGATTTATTGAGGATTTTTAGCGAGTTGTTCCCTTCTCATCCACAGACTTGTTAGAATAATCACTCAACACACGTTGTACGCTAAAAGTGAAGCCTAAAAACATGCTTGGCCAGAGATTTTGTAGACTTCACTTTTAGTATACGCCATGTGTTGTCTAAATGTTGTAATAAGTCTGTGGACCCGTCTGGTTATTTTTTCTCAATTCAACCGATGACTCTTTACTCAACCAATAGCAAATCTTTTATTGTAAATTCTTAATTCATCCTGTGAGTACACCTAACTTAATCGATTCCAAGCCTTTGTTAATTTATTATACCTTAGCAATCATTTGAGTGCGGAATACCCACGAGATGAATTAAGAATATAGTTGACATAGGAACATAATTGGATTGGATGAGATTCATGGTATGAGAATGGAACATCCAATTTTAGGTAATATTGATATTTGTAAATAAGGACGACATGAAAAACGATTTTTGAACAGACATTTATTTAAACCTCAGAGAAAATAACAGAGTAAATTCCTACATCATACACAATAAGTAAGTAGGTAAGTATATTTGTTATTGGAACAGTTTTTAAACATTATTTTAATTTTATATATTCAGTATTCCAGATTTAATATTAAGTATTGTAGTAATATATACAAATATCTTCTATGTAATTAAATAAACAATAAATTTAATTTCACACAATATATTCATTAATATTGTTTCATTCATTATCACATTTGTTAAAACAAGATAGGAGTGCCAAGCCGCGGACATGTTGATGATAAAATGTTCAGTGTTCAGTATTCAAAGGCCTTTAAGGTGTAGGTCGCTCAAATATTTTTTTTTTCAATAATCGACGCGATAACAAAGCTTAAAAGCCTGTTGAACTTTATTGTTAACTCCAGAAAGGTGTTTTTTCTGTCATTGGTTTGGCATTCTCGAGCGGTTACGCACGGTTGAGTATGAGGATTCCCTCCTATTGTTTATGGACAACCGCTCCGATCGTACAGAATAATATGTACATGGCTTTAAGATAATTCATATTTCATGTATTATATAAATAGTTTCATAAACTTGTGAACTACAATAACAATTTTATATTTTCTTGGAGGTATTCAATATCTCTCACATACAATTGTACTTCATAACTCTCGGATATGACGATAAAACATTTAATTGATACATTTCTCCTACTTTTATAATTATTTCCTACTACTCGTTCTTTTTTCTACACTTCCAACTGAGGTAAATAAAAAATTCAGGGACCTATGCTTCCACCGTATTGGTACCTTATCTATTTACAATTGCATACAATTTGATAAGACATGTAGTTTAGTTAAACCATTCTAATCGCCTATATCGAAATGCATGTATTCTTAATATTTTGTCTCTCATATCCGTTTGGACAAAATGTTATGGACACATACTTTTAAATGTTGATGATCTTTTTGAAACCTTACGACTATCAGTTTGGTTCTTTTCTTTGGTTACATTTTTACAATTACCACACAACATTGACACATTCAAATTTATTACATGATTTAACAATAATAGTGTAAAATATGTTGTGGGCCAGATATAAAGATAACATTCTAAATGCTAACACTATTAGATGATGATTATGCTAATACTATTAGAACCTTTAACATATTAAAGGTTCTAATAGTTCAATTTATTTCATGCACCATCCACTAAGTGCATGGTGAAATATTACTAAGTTGCTCTCGTTGCTCTTTAAGAAAAAGTCAATAATTATTTACACATTTATTAAAAATAAACATGATACATATCGGAGCATGACCTACTTGTTCACCATTTAAAATATTATACACTACTTTTGTTACATCTTATATTTTTCATCTCATATAATTAATTAGGTAACTTTAAATTTGTAATGTTTACACAACTTTTCTCTATGTACATTGAAGATAAGACTGTATCAACGCTTAAATAAGATTTCAATTCTCTTGCATCGCAAAATGTTACAGTTTCTAAACTATTAGTCTAGACAGACAGATAACCAAATTACTGGATGGCACTTCTTTTCTGGTGTCAAATAGACTTTCGACAGTAATATATATATATGTATTTATAATAAACACTAATCCATTCCCACCTGCTCTTTTAAGAAGCGTGGTATGAGTGAGAATGGGCTTATAAAGTTCATTTAGTTTAATCCTAGAGTGAACTATAATACTTACATCACTTTTTTGTCTTACATGTCCCACGATTCAAGTGACTAGAAATGTACACACATGAGATTCAGTATTAGACAATAGAGTTACATAGACATTTGTAGATACACTGTACAATTTGTGTATATTTTGTAAAAATGATATTAACAACTAGCTGTCCTGGCGAACTTCGTGAGGCCTCGGTTTCAAATCTATGGGAAAATTAATTATCTTAATTTGTTAATGATTTTTCTCATGTTTTATTATTCTTTAAAAAAAAAGAAAGATCATAAAAATCGGCCCACCTGTTCTGGGGTTATAAATGATGTAACTAACACGACTTTGTTTTATATATATAGATATAAGATTGAACAATCTACAACCGTATGTTTTAATTTTGTTTCAAATAATATTTTACCAATATATTGAGCATAGGTTTGTGCACAGTATTTTATTTATGTATTAAAATAATTACAATCAGCTTTCAGTAATATTAAAACAAACCTATACATATCCAATATAGTATTAGTCAAAGTAAAATAGCCTCTATCCTGTTTCTAATACATATATTTTGCTTCACTACACATCAGCCATTATATTATATCACATTATGCCTTTCAGAATCTATTCGTCTATTCTCTAATATCTTCTACATCTACATACACGAAATGCGTCTACATGAATTAGTACAAGTATAATAAATATAATTTTAGCTTAATAATTTGTATTTACTCGTAGGTACATATTTATATTTCCAATTTATTTGGGTTTTCTTGGATGCATTCGTCATATCAAATCTAAAAATAAACCAATGTTTTCCTACTAATGTTCTGTCTTCATACTGTCCATCTCATGGTCCGTCAATTAATACATAAAGTTAGGTTCTAGCGACCTATAGTGGGATAACACAATTACTTGTAGCTTGTGACGATCTTTCATTCCATTAAAAAATCTTATAACCATGGTTGGTGTTAGCTTAAAGCGTGTAGGTATACCAACGATAGATATATCAACCACACTAATTATATTACTAGGTACCGTTGTATATCTATGTATATTTTTAAAATTGTGCACCTGGTTCCGTATTCGATAACTAGCTACGCTAGACTGTTGATTTGTCAACTATAATCCACTCATAAAGTTTCGTCGTCGCCGCCTCCTCACGACTTGCTGTCCAGTCTCAGCTCTGCTAGCCTTTGCCGAATGCTGTTTGGCCTGGGGTAGTCAAATCATGTCAATTTATTTTCACTTCTATTCCCGGGATACAAAATAATCGTAGGCAATGACCAAGGCATAGTGTCAGTAAAATGGACCAAGATAATTTGATCTATAAGTATGTATTTACCTATCAGAGAAATATGATGTGACCACTTGGTCTGCGGATACCGATTGCCGCTGGTAGGCACCAGCGCTGAGGTTGCTTTGGGGAATCTTGTAAATTCTCACGCAGCGACCGTTGTTCTCGGGTAATACTGTAAAATAAAAATTGTGTGAGTTCTTACCCCCCTAACTATAGGTAACAGAATATAAAAGGAACTTCAGTTTCCCAATGTCGGTATCGGAAATAATAATTGTAATGGAACTACCTTGTGGTGAAGTAGGTGGCGATATGGGCGCCATGCGTTGTAACGGTGGCCTTATGTTCTCTTGTTCCGACGATATGGAGCTGCTTCTGCTTGACGTTGAGTTGTTCTCGGATGGTGCAGTGCGGTTGTGATGACTGGAAAATGTTAAGCAAAATAATAAATTAATATCTATACAAGTATAATGTAGGAATAATCATGCAAGATGCACTGGTTCGGGAAAAGCGGAGAGACTGAAGGCTGGCCTTTGCTATATAGTGGGTGATTTTAGGCTTATATGATGCTTATAGCCTATAGGCTTATAGACTAAATATGATAATGATGGCTACAACATACATAGGTATAGGCTAACTAGTAGTAACAGGTTATATTAGATGCTATCATTTAATCTAACCTGTTGTTAAGTTACCCAACAATTTTGATTGAACTCATGAGATTGAAATACTGACTTGTTTTCACTGTTTTCATCTTCGTCTAAAGAGTAGGGGCCGCATTGTTTGCTCATCTGTCGGACAAGCTCATCGTGTAGACTAATACAAGGATCTATCTCCCGGCTTAATGGCACGTATTCCGGTGCGCACGCTACGTAGAATATATCCTAGGGAAAAAATACAGCACCAATTCAGTCTTTTAAAAAGGATTAAGAATCATCCTGGTGTTACTTGGAGTCAGATCTGTTTCTTTAGATGGATCAAATAGGGGATTTATGTACTTACCCTTCGCCCACACAGAAGTTTGAGTCCTGGTATGCAGGCCGCGTGTACAAGTGAACCATTAGCAACGAGTCGTATCTCTAATAAGTCTTCAGCAAATGCCATTATGTAGGGGAAAGCACAAACTGAAAAATGTGAGAAAAATATTATGATATGAGGTTTTATACACAAGTAGAGATGGAACATTTGAAGAAGTTCTTCTTGTCCAACTTACCAACTGCTGCAGGCACAGTCGTCCAATGGAAATCGTACTCGCTATCGCTTTCCAAACCTTTACTGGTTAATCTTTCAAAATGGCAGGTATCTAAAAATTACATTACATTACACAGTTTTAAGGTCGGTTGGAATTATTGATTTATATGACATATTGCATGCTCACAAACTTATTGGACCTTAGTACGTTCATCATATATACGAAGGGCCATTAACTTTTGCGTATTATAGGCAGTATCTTGTAATAGTATTTTAAGGTGTAAACGATAAAATGTTACTCACGATTATAACACAGAACGATTTGTCCATCCCTCTCGTCTCCAATGCGCAACGCGTTGACAAGAGTACCACGTCGGGGCAGACTATCTTCCGAATTTTCAGACCGTTTTACAGACTGTAAAAAAGAAGTTTGTGAGAAAACTTACAATTTTTTAAATTAGATTTAGAGTAGGAGGTTACAAACCTGGCCTGTATTAGTTTCTAAGACTTCCCAATGATGTTTGTAACCAACTACCATGATTCCTACTTCTCCATCCATGAGCTTGATGAGTATAGGCGTTTCACTAAGCTGGATATCCTGAAAATAAATACATAATTTGAATATTATATTTAGGAAATGGCACCATCACCAGAAAATAATACATTATATGTATGACTTACTTTGATATGTGTATATTCAAATCCCATCTCATTATCAGTCTTTGATTCCTCAATCATAATCATAACCCTTCTACCAATTACTACTGCTAACGTAGTTTTGCCGCCTTCACCTGAACATATAAAATAATTATTTGGTCATCAAGATACCTGTTTTCCATAAAAACCGCCATGATCGTTTGCGCACCTGTTTCAAGCAGATCGAAATAATGAGCAGTCTTCGTTCGAGGGAGCCTTGCATGTTTGCAGTCTTGCAGCGGCCGCATCGCCCACGCCCCGGCGCATAGCTCCTGTATCGGCAGTGCGTACAGCCCCGCTCCCCCCGCACCACCGGTAGTTGACCCTCCCCCCGCTACCACCCTAGCACCGACGCGAAAGAGCCCAGCCCTCTCGCTCACTCTTGCAGCTCTTACACAGCCTTCCCATCTTAAAACTACTTTGGTTGTTCCACTTTCTGTAATCACATTTATCGATCACTATTTTTATTCCTATACGATATTGGTTCTGATGAGTTATATTATAAGACTTATGTTCTACCTTCTAATATGTATGTGTTGGAGGTAGTAGACAAGAGAAGACGTCCCTCTGCTAATTGCTCAGCGCATATTGGTGTCGCTGGCAGTGGAGCCGCGCGCCAAACACGACCCTCCCACGGAGCTCTTCGAGACCCACCACATCCTGAAAGAACCCAATAGATAACTTATAATGCCAAACTGTATTATGAAAAGTATACATCGCACGCGGAGTTTGTTTATTTCAGTAAAATCAAATGGTTATATGACTTGCCTGATGAAACGAGGCTTGTAGGAGCATCGCCGCGTAACACAGCATCTAATTTGAGGGCTGTTCCTATGTGTAGGAAGTGTTCTGTGCGAACCGCGCCCGCTCCACCGGCTCCTGCGCCTCCCGACCATACGTCCGAGAGCGCTCGCCGGGACAGCATTGGCTAAAAGTGAGATTGGTTACAAGTTTGTAAAGAGAATCTCATCATACGAGGTCTTGAGACTTAAACGCTGGAAATGTGCAGATAATGGCATAAAAAAGACTATATCGGTCGGTTTGTTGCTTGTTTAGGTTAGCTGGTCCGGCGGTTGATTTGTTAGTTAGTTGGCTGCTTCACTATATTGACACCGAGCCTCGGTGACTTTTAACCCTCGAAGCTAACCCGGCCGTAGCCGCAAATAAAACTAGTAGTCATAGCAAGACCAGTAATAGATAATAATTCATGATGTTATTTAAAATATATTGCTTAATTACAATAATAAGTAAAGCAGTCAGAAGCTTGTACACAAATGTTTTAAAGCCAAACTCACCACCTTGTGATCCGAGCAGTGCTCGGCGTATATGTCCCTTATGAGCGTATCAAGAGTCCGCTGTCGTTTCAATGCAAATGTGGGTGTCTGGAAAGCTGCTTTCTCCCCGTTCATCAGTTTTACCTACGAATATAATAAGATTATGCGCTCATGTGGTAATCCTATCGCCTTTGGTTAGGGTCGTTGTCCTTAAGTGCCATGGCTTGTTTTGATAAAACAGGCGATGTGCACATTGTGCTATTGTGAATATATATTTATCATATGAAATTCTGCGACGAAATTCTATGCAAGTTATATTGTTTTGAGTTAGTATAACGGTATTTCGTCCACCCTGATTTGTTGGTTGCGGTACGTGTACGTACGTACGTAAACGTGTAGTCTATCCTAAGAGTTCACTAGCTATATTAAAAATGCTATAAGATTAATATGAATGGATTGAGGCATCGTTTCAACTTACCAATAAGAATTCTCTAAACAGTTGTGGATCGTTAAAAACCGGTGGGCACGGTAACGACGGCCCGAAGGGAGGGACGGTATCGTCGCTGTACACGCTCAGCTTGTAACCTTCTCCTTCCACCTCCGATACTACCGCAAATATATCTATTTTGTGTCTAAGGAAATCATTTGATATTGAAATGATTCATTACTGCTTATTGTGATGTACAAAAAAATCCAAGTTTGCCATCGTATTTCTAGCTAGGATCTATATTCTAATGATATACATAGAATAACATTAAAATATTTTCATAAAAGTGGCGTTTATATTAAAAGTAACAGACTCAGCGATCTGAAGCAATAAGTTGAACATAATTATGAAAAGGATACGTGTGAAATGGCTCTTGACGCATTGCGGGTTAAACGTATTGTGAACGGAGTCGTCTGTGAACACTATGTTGACGATGTCGTTGCCGATGTGCCGTTTCCTCTCCAGCTACAAACGTTAACAGGCATTGAGTAATTATATTCAGAAAATATGATACTCACACAATCAAGTGCAATCAATTACCGACACAGATTTGATTTGTCTACATTTTTAACTAGCCCTAGGGCACCTAAGTGGAGTTACGAGCCTGGGCTCTGAAAACATAGTAGCGGGTTGTCACTGGTTGCGAAACAAAGCTTTGACTGTGACGTGCCTATAAGGCTTATCTCATTTATTTCAAAATTGTGTAGTGGTAAAATACAAGTTTGATTGAAAATCGAAGCATAGACGCCAGCCACTTATTACTTTGCGATATCCTATTATAGTCGTTCGGCCTACAGTTAAGATTGAAATTTGATTTACGAGGGCTGAAACCTTAAAAAGATACGTTAAAAGAATATTCATCGTGATAATGGGAAAGAGCTGCGAAAGAACGGTCCAGTTCTTCCAAGTATTGTAGGATAAATTCGGAGTTTAATGGAGTAAGTTTTAGACACTTTTGTTTGAAGGAATACGTTCTGTTTGAGTTTTAATATCGGGATTGGAAGAACGTTTTGTAGTTTCCTTTGTAAGGTAATCCTTGACCTTGATATAAAACAACTGTTACGCATAATGTGTATAATTAAATATTTAAGTAGCTTCTCGAAATAAAATGATTGATCTCTCATATTCTGACAGTGAATTTCTAAATGGGTAAATAAATACACACTGATATACAATTAACTAGGTACCCGAAGGTTGACGTGACACTGTGTACAATTGTGTACAGGCTCACCTGTTGCTTGTTATCCTTAGAGAAAGGCAACATTGTTGAAACGTGAAACATAATTTCGTGTCCTTGGTGCATCGTGTAAATGGAATGGCTTCCAGTCATGTCACCTGTCACGAAACAAAATTTAGGTTAACAAATGCTTAACGTAAGAAATTGCACGGGAATTACTCGAAGCTTTTTCAAAAAGCGTCTATAATATGTTTTCTTATTGGAGTACGAAACGTTACCTTTAACATCGAGGCCTCCGCGAAAGCGGTTCCACCCTCGTAAGCGAATCCTATCTCCCAGAAGAGATATAAATCTGTCCCATTTCTCGTCGCCCTTCTCTGGAAGATACCGTTTAATAAACATTAAAATGACCTTTCTTTCAAAAATATATTTCAAGAAATATTAATCTTATAGTTACCGTTGGACAGCATTTCGTCGTCAGTCTTCTGGCCGGGATTCATTAGCATCACTCCTATCTTAAAATTTACAGATCCCTCCTGTTCTTCCAGGAGCAACACGTCTTTTTGTAATTCAGCACATGTGATCTAGACAATAAAATTATCAAATTTTATGTCATACCAAAGCAAGGTTTATTTGAATTTGCTTTAAATTAGAAGAGGGAGTCTCACCTCTCTGGGAACCTTATCCACTCTTTCCATAGCAGCAAACTGAGCCAGAATTTGTTTGACTGTAGGTCTAGTCGGTGCTTGTCCGCCACCCCCACTCCAAGCACTTGGCGGTAAGTATATTTTGTGTGCGCCCTAAAAATTAAGAAATAATCTTGTTAAATAAACAACACTGGCAAGCTTTATATCATATCAGTTCAGTCTTTATTGCCAGCTACGGATATTTTATTCGTAGTAGTAGTAGTACTCGTACTAGTAACTCGAAAATGTATGACCCACATTAGAATTATGAAGCTCTCATGAAGTCATTCATCAAGCTGATTACAATAAATTCATCGTAAAATGTCAGGGAACATGTGAAAACCACAGCGCATCGAATCAGATGGATCTGGATATATTTTTAATGTCGATTTTATGACACGTATATAATGAAAATTTAAAGGGTAATAAAATTGAAAACGATCCAAGCTACGGCTTATACTGTGCTAAACACTTATACTGTTTCTTACCATTTTATTGAACAGTATGGCTCGTAAAAGACCTGCTCCGCCTTCCTGGACTACGCTGAGGAGATAGGGCTCCCTAAATCCGTCCACACCGATGTAATTCTGGTGCACTGTAATATTAAAATTCATATTAGATACGTTTCTTACTTCACGAGGTCCTTACTTCGGACATTATATATATTGTGTATTTTTCGAGGAATAGTTACCCAATTTAATTCTGAAGCGAACAACCTATCAAAAAGAACCATAATTTCTTGTAGGTAATTCCGAGAGAATAAAGTTCTAGAAAGATTTAGAGATGATTCATATCACACCCACGAGAAGTGTTGTTTAGGCATGTCAGCCTAGTTCGTGCGAAAACTGAATCCCATCAACAAAACAAACTTTACCTAGAACCGTGTAAATAATTTAGGAGAGTGCCGCATAAAAACTAACGTTCCTTGTGAAGGGTTTGTAGGCATGTTTTGTCTCGACGAAGTATACATTATATGACGGTTATTGGTCCAGAGAGGTACTATATTTTATAGTTGTTTACTTGTTCTTATTGGCCCAATAAGTATAGCCTATCCTATTCCAATGAGAATACCTAGGTTCCTATTCTAATTAATTACGATTAACTATGTAAATATACTTGTTTATTATCAAAAAGACCTGTAAGTATTTTGTTATCACATTACTTTATGTTCTCGTGCTCATTCGTAGCCCAGCCATTCTGATGCCTCGTTTAGAGGCGAAATACTTGTCAAATACTAGATTCCCTTCCTTTTGCGAAGAATTGCATATTAATAAAAGTCCCGACGCTCATGACAGACAGATTCTCGATTGACATCTTAGAGGAGTTCGGTTTTGTTGGCTTCTTAAATTATCGGTCAACTTATTTGGTTTGTAATTGGGAAAGTTGTCAAGCCGAGGCTGCGAGGGTCAGTAGTGGTGCCCTCTTTTCTCATTTGCTTAACAATTCAAAACTATGCAGGATCTGTACAAAAAATCCGGACATTTTATAATATTTATCCTTTTAGTTTAGGTATTATGTTTAGTTCTCTATATATATAATTTGAATGTTATGTGGTTTATACTACTGACATAAAATCAGACGCCCAACCTATGATTTATATTTATTGCATATTGTGGAATATCTGTATACTATTGAAATAAATAATTCAATATCTGAAGTTGCTCGATCCGAGCTTAGTTTGAAATCCAATATGCCTTGTATTGCCACTGTCAATAACATCGATGTATCTCAGGTTATCTCATATACCTAGGTCGGTATAACGCGTTATATTTGCTTTAGACTGTTCCTCTCAAATATCATTGGTAAAATATATACATAGGGATTTGCTACTGTAGCAGGTAAAGTAATTAAATTTTGCACAAATGCCCGGGAAATATGATTAACCGGAATAATAACCGATTCACGGAACATTGAATTCAGGTTACAATATTCAGGACCGTGTATTATGAAAGCATTGGGTAGAGTATATTTTGGGTATACATTTTGAAGGTGTGAGTCCATTGTATCACAGTGTAAAGAGGACTAAAAGGAACTGTAGTATGTTACGATATAGATGGCTGCTCTGAGAGGGCATACCAAAATAAAACCGCTTTACATAAATGTACGTGTATCACACGTGCTGAATCGTCTACGTTCTTTCGTGGAAAACGATACTCACTAACAACATAGGTAGCGGTCGCCGTCTTGGACGGTAGGTACTTATAATGGGGTTAAGTTAGTGCAAATGTTATCTGATGTTCTTTCTAACCCATTTGCACTTTGGCTTTAAAGGTTAGAGCAAATAGAATTAATTGCCTTTAAGGGTTAGTATAGAGGGCACGGGGAATGATATGTGTATATATACCTACCTGATGTATTGCGTGTAAGTATGTTAAGACACGAATATGTAGCGTCATACCATGGACAGTGAGTCTTACTTTGGCAAACCATAGTTTTAAGTGAATCTTCAAATGCACCCGCGAATCTTTTTGGTTGGGCCGCATATACGTATACGTCTCTCAAGGACCAACCAAACACTTCGCGTAATTGTAGCCCCATGTTCCAGTGCACATAAATTTAATGAATAATAAAAATGGTTAAAATAATATATTTTTTTAGAATCTGCTTAGCTAAGTCATAGATACGTAATTAAATTTCATCAGTCTTGCAAATTAACGACATACAAATCTAATTGTCATGAGCGATGTGGATTGAGTGAGGTGATATGTTAGCTAGTGATGGCGTACCTTGGCTATTGCGGATATTAAAAAACAGTTATATATTTAGCTAATATTAACTACGAGTATATTGTCTATGGAGCTAATAAGACGGCTTAAATTATCCTTGTATTTCGTCAGTCACACAACATTGAAGTAGGTATTATTTTAAAGTTTACATCCGCCTTTTTAAGGTATAAAGTAGCTTATAAAGGCTCCCTGACGTCTTAACACTAACACACATGTTAACATAACTAAGTTAATGTTTCGCCTCAATGTTTAACGACATTTACGGAAGCAATTACGGAGACGAAGGGAAAAGCGATCAAGTAATCTGTGTGCCCGTTCAGGAATTTCTCGCAATGTTTGTTCGCTCTAGCTGTTAAGCCATTGTTAAAATAAGTAATTGAACTAGCTTCTTTGTTTATTACTGGAATGAAATTGAAAACAATTTCTTAAAAAAGCGACGCCACCATTATTCTGAAGAGAACCTTATATTTCCTGCTGAAGTCGTGGAATATCATTTCAACATATTTTGTACTGACTGAGTGCTTAAAGATGCGCGTCATCGACAAGGAACATGCTCTTCTTATACGTAATAAACAAAGAAACACGAAAGTTGTAGCCTAAACTCCTATTAACAGCAATATTTCAAGGAGATAACCCATCTTAGATTGCCCGTTCGCTTGATTTGCCGATGCCCTAAATATGAAGACAGATCTTGTTAAATTAAACTGAGCTTTGTTGTACAGGAATAAGCTCAATGTTCCTTTCGCCGCTATCAGCGATACTACGTGAAGATAATAAAGCTATAAAGGGCAGAAGTTTTAGCGCGCCATGACAGCTTGATTACGTCACGCACGCACGATAAAAGTAGGTACTATCGAACATTTAATCACCGAAGTACCTTCTTCAATACCTTTCTACAAGCGTTTAGTATTGCTCCTTATTTTACGTAAAGGTATAGGTAGGTATTAGGTAGGTAAGTACGCATGAAGATGAGGTGTTCGAAAAGGGGAAATAGAATAGAATGTTGTACGACTTTATTCGTATTACGCATGAAAACATTTCGAACACGGTTCCCGGTTTCTTGTCTTGAAAACTCAAGAAGGGATTCTATGTAGTTAGTTAACTTGATTTATTGAGGGATATTCATTTAGGACATTTGAATTATCGTTACTAAGAAGAAAGTCTAACGGGGTTTGTAACTTTATAAAACAAATCCCCAGGAAGAAACTTTGAACAAACCTCAAGATTTACGGCTTTAGACTAAATAGGCTTTTGTAGACATAACGCAGTGTTGGACTATGAAAGTTTAAGTTGCGGAACGGATTTAAAAGGTTTAAAAGTTAAGTACTGGAGATCTTTGTGAGTTGTAAAAGAAAATGCATTAAAAAAACCTGATGCATTTATCTCGTAGACGACGTAACAAATTTTCGTTAAACATAGTTAAAGAGTCATCTCGGCGATAACAAATTGCTACGATGCCACATAGAAACGAGAGAATTCCTCTTTGTGTTGCGATGGGAGATGAAAGCAGATAAGTAAAAAACTGTCGTTAGATATGTCCTTTGCAGATGTTATCGGAAATATGCTTGTAGTTTATATAAGGTGGTTTGTGGTGGAAATAAATAAAGTTGTAGGACGGAAGACAACAGCCTATTTTTTAATCTAATAAAAAAAAATTAAAGTATTAAGTTTGTGTAAAACAGAACACGCGAGTGTTATGAATTATGGATGAATAAACCATTAGGAACTGTCTTGTTTAAGAGCAATCTAGATATCTTTATCGTCCACTTAAACGGATTGTTTGTGTAACTATGCGCTAGACCTTTAAGGTCGTTTACCTATACCTACTATACGTGTTACTGATATTTATATTTTGTTGTTATAAATTATACCTTTACTAGTAGGTGCCTAAGTAAATGAAATAGATTTTGTTTATGGTATTTAGAATAGGTTCCATAAACGGCTTGTTTACATCGTACCTACTTTTTTTTTCAAACATTCAATAGTATGAAGAACAATAATTAAAAATGAAGTTGGCACGAAATAATTTAATTAAATTAGTAACTCCTTATTTATATTTTTAAGCTTTACGGTAAAATTTGTTTCTGAAGAGACTTGTCCTTTCAAAATGCGAATGAAAACGGCAACAAAAGGCAGACATAACGAATGCATACTTACTTTTGCCAAGAAAGTATTTGAAGTACCATCTTGTTTGAAACTCGGGGTTCTCGAGAACCGGCGCGCTCGGGGGTCCGAATAACTGCGAAATTATGGAAACAATGTCAAAATTAAACCTTGAGGGTTTTAATAACGAATCCGAGAGAACGTTATAATGATATCTATATGTAAGTATCCTTTAATTATTAAGGGAGCAGACGGTCAAATTGATTACTTATTTAAAAGTGTTACTCAAACGAATAGAATAAGTAATAGACCTGCCTCCATAATATCAATTTGAGACTATGCGCGATGATGGTGTTTATTTATTTAAACGGTAAACTCAGAAGGTAACAAAGAAAGCTATCAAAGGCATTTGTCACATTGCACCAGTCGGCATTGCGAAGGTATGACTATGCGACCACTGAATATTGCAAGTAATTGAGGAAAAAAAATCCACCATTCAATAGAATTTTGATTGGACCCGATAAAGATAAAATTAACTTTTAGAAATCTTTGGCAGGCGCAGCTCAGACGTAAAAATCTATAATTTGGCACGACCGAGTACGTCGTTTTATTCTAGAATTTGAATAACTGTGGCGGCTGACTTTGTTGGATTTATCATTGCAACACCTGTCGGCTATTCATTAGTTTTTGTTGAAGTTATTAGATAGCAATCTAGTTGGGATTGCTTTTGTTTTGCGGACTGGTACCTAATTTAACTTTTGCGTGTTGAGTTTGATAGAATATTAGCTGTATAAATTTCGCGTAAAGCAAAACCTTAAGCGACTCTCTAGATTGATAAGGATAATCTTTGTTTTCATCGCATAGTCAAAGACAAAACCGACATTCAGGACCTCAGCTCGAATTGCTTATTATAGGTGCAACCGTTTCTCTGAGACTGGCTTAGGAAATATAATTTAGTTTTTTAGCGCACGATGGTATCCTAATGAAACTATCACATTATTAATTTACATTAAATATTGATGAAATACGAACCTCGTCCTTTTCCCCGAGTGAGTTCCCGTTCTCAAGGCGGTACCGGCGCGCCACCGCGTCCACGGCGCCGCCCGCCTCAGCCGTCGACGACAGCTAAGTAACATAACCATTTAATATTTACATACACACTCTATAATTTAGAAGAGTAGGAATAGTTTCTCTTGAACTCTGAACCAAGATAGTGAAGGGACTATTTAATGGATCAGCTTTTAAGTTTTCCGTTCACAATATATTTTATGCTGGTGTGCCAGACGTAACATCTCTGCCGCCTCTCTCTACCAGGGTTAAATCGCAATCAGTCTATTTTCATTGCTTTGAATGATCGGTAACCATACAGCGAGAACGAATGAGCCAAATAAAGTCGCTAATCAAAAATATCCTAAAATTTGTAGGTTACTAAGTGGCAAAGTACTAGTAAGAACTAGTAGTAGCTAGTAGTAGTACTAGTAATAGCTACCTAAGAATTAAGTTACTTATATAATTTTCTATAACGCTGATTATAATTTTTATATTCTGCTAGATTTAATGTATTTCAACCTAACATAACGAGAAAAATATACCTAGCATTAAACTTGGTAAGTAAATTAATATCGTATTATAAAAGATTCCTAATCTTACTTGATTCTCCATCGCTCCAAGTTTTACTTGATACGAATGGCAGCACTCAATCAACCGGATGAAAGCTGTTTAATAGCAAAACTTTGTGGAAATTGCGGATTGTCAGTAAATAATGTTCAAGCCCCAAATTTATAGATGTTCTATAACTTTATCAAACGTCATACAGTACTGCGCATAGCAAAACTCTTGTGTTCAGTGCTATATGACGTTTTAGACCGTCGATAAATTTGGCGTATGAGTTTATGGTTGCTTTTTTGAATAAGTTGAATTATTACATTTTCTTTAAAAGTAACGCGTGACATTCATTCATTCAAGTCATTAAAAGGTCGGAGCTCTAATGTTTTAATCGATGTTCTTACCTCATTAATCTTTCAACTAAATTTAGTCGTTATAAATAGCCTGAATTCCTACACATCATAATAAAATCTCCATTAGGGAATGTGTAGTTAGGTAGCTATGTTTTTTCCAAATCGAGTAATTAATCACGACGCTGACAATTTGGTTTCGAATTCGGAAACCCACATATTGAAGAGGGCATTCGATGTATCCTTAATTGAAATTATTTTACAGTATAACTAACCCTTAGAGGCTATACCCAACTTAATGAGACTTGGAGAATTTATTTGCCTTTGGGCGAAAGGTCAACATTTTGTAAATTCCCACCCATGTTATAACGAGATTATTAGGCAATATCAAACTCAAAAGCAATATTAAATTTTACACTACATTTAAGATTTGTATTTGAATACAATTTACCAAATATTGAATACAATCCAATTCGCAAGAAGCCGTCGGAGGCTTTGAACTCCTGAAATTGAAATTTCTGTATCGAAAGAAATATTTTATGAGTTACAAAATGTTATTAATTTATTTGAGAAAGTTATTTGCGTGTAATATAACTAATTTGCGAAATTCGGTTCCTGTACCATATTTTCTATACAGGGTGTAAGAGGTATGGTACCGAAAGTTTTAGGTAAAGGTTAAACTTAATGCCTATGTTAAAATTATAGAAATAATTTAATTAGTATTTTTTTTTTAATTTAACATCATGTGGATATTGACTTCTATGAATTCATGCTTAAGTCAATTTAAAAATACTGACGCTTACGCGTATAACTCCATTGAAGATCGACGGAAAATTCTATCTCTGGGGTACAGAATCACGAGTTGAATCCATGGTATTAGTTTTCTTTACGAAGATTATTATTATTCTTTACTTACATTCTGTATACCTAACAACCGATTATTTATTGTTATCAGTAAAATAATTAAACGTTACTTACAATTATTATGCATTGCAATGATTTACAATATGAATAGTTAGTAAAATATCACATTATTTTAATCATATAAAAGTAAGTAGTTTTATACCATTCAAGTAAATTACGGTTAATTTATTATTGTTCACACAATGTACGTTTTTATTATATGTTTTTGGCCAAATCATCTAAGAGCAATGTCGCTAAATAAACTCTATTTCACATTAATAACTTATCCTAATAAAACGAGCGCTCCTATCGGAAACTTCTGCCTTTACTGGTAAATGTATGGAAATATTCGATCACTCTGCCGTTATTTGATGCTGACTAAACTTGTACTAGAGCCGCAGTTATAACATTAAGGCTACGTAAATGCCCTAGCTAACAAGTGGCTGACAGTGATGATAAATTTTATGAAGGTGCATGTGTAAAACTAATATACGACCCACCGCGCCTTGGTTGCGTTCGCATAAAATATACAGGCTGTTTCAGAAAACCAAATTATATTTTATTATTAAAGTAGGTTGCTTAGTATATGTGACTATTTATGCAGAAATTAATCATATCATTGCATCATTTTTAAGATAAAAAAGAAACAAAGATACCTAAAACAGAAGTGCAAATCATATTTTTTAGGGTCCGTACCAAAATGGTACAAAACGGTACCCTTATGGTGCCACCGTTTATCCGTCTGTTTTACCACATAGCTCATTGACCGAAAAGCATTGTATAGATACCTACGCGAAATATTCATCGCACTTATAAAACAACCTGTATACTTGACGATTTATATGAGACTCAGTATATAGTTGAAAGGTTGATATAAAATATTCTAGATATTTGCGTAAAATTTTAGAATTACATAGCAACACCCGTTTTAACAGACTTGGTATACATATTTGCGTATGTAGCACATGCCATAGCATTAAATAAATAAAGCATTCTTTTCATAGGTCTAACATGCAATTATAGGTTGCTTATTAGACCTATAGTACTGATAACTGATGCCCATCAACACTAGTCGTGTTAACTTGCAGCTCAAACATCAGTTTGCGTGTCGGGCTGAAAACATTTTCCAATTTTCCGGATAACTTTTTCAATTTACATTTCCTTACAAACCTCATTCGGAGTACCACGAACACTTGCCAAATTGGTTCAGCCGTTCTGTTCTCAAGTGAAGCGCTTACCAAAAAACAGCGTTCCTTGAAGATAGATAAGTATAGATGAAACTGCAAGTCATCCTTCCTTCTCCTCCTTATATTAATTCAATTCCTGTCTATGATGTGATCAAGATGAGTTCGTAAATTTGTCTACGAGTGTCTTCTTGGCCCCATAAAGTGTTTAATCCTTGTCTTTCAAAAATGTCACAATACCCATTTTTTTATAACATCATAAACATTTTTTGAACAAAAATTGTATTATAATCTCGTGCAAAAACATCCATCATGACGGCTTTTCGATACATCTCTTGTGCGAAAACTGGGGCACAACGCTCGGCCTAAATATAAGGGTCAGTTCATATTGCAAAGTCACGAAGCTCCGTGGAAAAGGGCGTGAGGGCCGCCCGTCGCGGGCCACAATGTATGCACAATTGGGCCGTCTGACACCGACCTGTCAAGGTCCGAACCAAGGTGCCGGCGTGATTTTATCGTTATACCTAAGATTGAAGTGAGGATAGCATTATGGAGGGAAGTTTATATGGAGATTCATTATGAGAATGACTTGGGTGCTAAACCATTGAAATGTTGCAAAACTGATAAGAACTGTCATGTAGCTTCAATGATATTTAAGAACACTTAAAATCCTCACCAAATATTTTAGTGAAACGACATTTAGTATGTGGACATGCGGACTTATCCCAGTAATTACTTGTCGGGATATTAAACTAAATCGTCTTTAAAAGGTCAACTGAGTACCTCCCTAGCAAATGGTGTCATATTTTGTATAATAATGCGGGCTGTCCATACATGCATGTAGTGATTGGCATTTAGATTTGATTGTAACTATTCCTCTTGTTTGTAGCTGTTTTTGTTTGCCGAAGTTACTCAAACTATTTCATTGTTCAATTATTATTACCTTTCTTAAGTCAGACAAGAAACTATTCTTGACGAGTCACATATATTATGTTGAGTTATTATTCACAATATTAATGTTAAAGCAATGTTAACTTGAACCATAATCGTTTTATACTAGATTTTAACGAAACACACTGTTAAACTAGCAGTTTATTTGACGGGAATTATCTGTAAAACAAAGAACTTTGCATGTTTCGGGGATAAATTGCTAACTTAATGGCAGTTAGTAACTAACTCCTGACAGTTTCGATAACTTAAATCCCTAAAGCAATCCGTATTGTTTCTAAATGTTAAATATTCAGTATGTAAATGATACATAATCAAACCTTCTCCATACCTTAAGTAGGTTTAAAAATGCTAATAAGTAAATTAAATTACACGAATACAAAAAGAATGAACACAAAAATTTGCTTCGTATAAAATTTTGTTTTCACGCCCACAAACAGCAGTTTAGTATATTTACGTTCTAAGCTTAACCTCAAAATTTCAGCGATGTTTTTCTCTTTTGACCCACTTAGCAGGAATCAGGGTTCGTCGTGGCAGCTTATTACATAAGTACCAACTTTATTAAAAACAAAGGAAACATATTTAACAAAGCTTTAAACAAAACTGTGAGGACCGTGTAGGTTGACCTAGTAACAATTATTTCAACGGTTAATTTTCGTTATAAATTGGTCAGAAGCTTTTGCCCTACACAGACTTAACTTTAGACCTAATACGGACTATATTCAGACAGTTGTGGTTGCGATGAGATTTCAGGTTGTTAAATGGGCACTGTTTTTCCTTCTCTGCCCTAAGTCGGACTTAGCTAGGTCAACGAGAGATTAAGTGAGACAAGGGTCTACTTGTTCTGAAATCGCTGATATTAAGTGGTTTAATTAGGTAGAACTGGCATTATCTGTAAAATAACTTAATACACTGATAACATAAATCAAGCATCTAAATTACTTAATACATGAATAACACAAAATAAGCATCTAAGTTTATGGTAGATATAGCACTTAATAAAGCCTTGTCGGTTTCCCAGTAAATAGTTACTTAACGTCCAATATAAAAGCGTAAAGTAAGTATAAACACATTATGATTACCTATTTTTTTTTATATATTTGCTTATGTAGTTAAGCTTTTATAAGACATGGTGGCCTTATATCCGCGTCTCAGTCCCTACAAATAATATATTAATTAGCGTTGACCCAGAGCGAGCTGGTTTTTGAACTAGTAGCCTTCATATTCATGGTTGAAAATGAGATTCGCACACAACGTTTGCACATGAAGTCCATGAGCCAGTGTTTGAATCTGCAACTCCCGTTTCCTAGGCGAACGTTTCCCTTGCGATTGCTATCACTCCTATCCTAGCGGCATTAATATCTATTTAATTAACAAGTTTTCACTATCAATTAATATCTACGCCGCGACGCGTCGCTTCCAAAACTACAAAGTTGACACCGCGTTCAGACATTTCAACTTGGACCGCACCACGTGTTATTTCAATAACCTTTTAACTTCGGCACCTAATATAAAGTTTTAAAGGTCGCAGGGTGAAAACTTGGCAAAGGGCGCAAACCAAATGAAAACTGATAAATATACCGCATTCCCTTGTTTGCAGGGGTCAACAGAAAAGTCAATGCCCCGTTCGGCGGTATTCAACCTTATTAATTGTAGAATCACGACAGTTTTGTAGTAAAAGTTTGAAACGATCGATAGAGTAATGCAGCAAGGGTAAAATTCCTTCGAATAACTTCAATAGTCGGATGGAATGAAGTTATTTGAAAGTGTAAGTACGTTGTGGCCATTATATACTTCTTAAATCATTCTAAAGTAGGAATATATTATATGGAATTTCTATAAAATTAAAAGCAACTTCTCATAACGAGCGGAGAATTCAGACGGGTTTTTTTATTGTTAATAACGGCGGGTTCGTACGTGAAGACCCCAATAAAGGTGCTCGCGGATCAGTCTGACTTATGACTTTTTTCCTTGCACTGGGATTATGCCCCTTAGTGAACACTGAGCTTTATTAAGTGCGAACGATGAGATGTTATTAAATTCTTTTATGTTTAAACAGGTTTTAAAGGAATATGGTTTTTACCAACCGCCTACTAATGATAAGGTATACTAGTAAAACGAATAATAAACAGAGCATGGAAATAGATGCCATTCATTTGTAGACTGGCACTGAAATAAAGCATTTTTTGGAAATTCGACTGTTACGGGGCATGTTATTGGTTCAAAGTTTTAATGAAGAAAAAAAAATTAAGTTATTTGTTACGAGAATTTATATCTGATTCTGATTACAGCAATTTTAAGATTTTTTCAGTAAATTTAGGAGTTAGTTCAATTAGTCTTTGAAGTAGACTCGATTGCAGTCCCGCAATGCGACTGAGGCGACCCGGAACGCGCAGTTGTAAATTGTTAGGGTGTAGTATTTCAGGCTTAAAGTCTTGTTCATGTAAGTATTGCTTAAGTCTGGATTGGAGGAAACAGCGAGCCAAGTATTTCTAATTTTCCTTCAGCGCGTGTTACTCCGACTTAGCTCCAATAATGTTTTTATTAATATTGCAAAAGAATGCCAAACCAAATAAATACCAAAACATCTTAATGTTACCAAAATTTAGGAAGTTAATTAGTCTATATTAATTATGGATGTAATAAACTAAAAATGCATGTTCTATTACCGACTCAATTGTACGTAAATGGGTAGCTATTACAGGCTCGCGGAATCAAATAGATCACTCCGTTTAAATGTAATGTGCGTTTGTACATCATAGGTCCCATAAGGCTTTTGGAGCGATGATTAGAATCGATTCCCTCATTCAATCACCAAAATCGAATCTTCACCGATTATTGTCACCGCATTGGATTCTGTCTCGTGCTCGTAGAGGAGTAATAGTTACAATGATTTCAAATTCAGAACGCACCCGTTGTGTGTGACAGCGTTCGTATGTTTTTACACGTGATCCACGTGTCGACTCGGCGGCATGCAATAATATGTTATGGAAAAGTTCAGCGATTTGCACTGTAAGGTTAATAAACTCTTTATGTGTATGTAATGCGAGTCCGTTGTACACACAATGGAGCACACGGTCTCAATGTTTGTTTAAGATATTGCGCTTAGATATTTACCCCCAAACTTATAGACGTTTTATAACTTTATCAAACGTCATATAGTATTGCGCAATTTATAAGCAACACTTATGTAATTCGATGACCTGGATATTATCCAAAAACATTAACAGCAGATTAAATAACAATTATAGGTTTAATTATATTCAGATTACAGCATGACATATCATGTTACACTCAATTCTCTGTTAGTTGTTCAGGCAATAAATTCGATTTTCGGCATAAAGATGAATGGTTTACCCCATGATCGAGGTGGGTGGGATGTGCACGTGACAGATCGACCATCCATACCTCCCGCTCGCGCCATTGTCCCCCAGCGTAATGATTGATTCATTTATTCTGATGCGGTTATTATGCCATTGTGACCACGGTGTGACTTCGTGTTCGAATTACGACTGTCCTTAGAATATATTAAACCTTATATTTCACATGGTACATACATCGAGGTTCTCTACTTCATTAGTAAAGTATATATGAACTTTATATTATACAACGCCTTATATATCATCACATTTATATACGTACTCTAAAATCTCTTATAATAAATATAGAACCTCAAATAAGAGAAATGATCGCGATCCAGTTTCCCGTGTGGTCGGTCGACGCGTGTTTTTTCCGTCGCCATGAGTGTGTCCTCTGTCCCTATTTCATTTCGACGTATATCACGGTCAATCCAATCGTTATTTGCACGCGGTTCTATTTATGTCAATCTGTTTATTTGCTTATCGGTCCCATCATACGTAGGACCTTCGCTTTATCCGGTATTCCAGACACTGGCTTTGAGGTTTGTAGATATTGAATTTTAAATAGGTATGTCAAGCATGGAACTTGTTAGTTACCTATAAAACGATTTCGTGATGAAATGGCTAGGTAAATATAAGTATGAAACGTTTTTTTAGCTTTGTTCAAGTATAGATACGCGTACTTTTATGGATAAATGATATTTTTAATTACATATGTGTAGCATTTTGGTGTCAAAACTGCGGTTAAAATTGTATTAATTAGACTATATGAGAAGAATTGCAAACAGTTGTATTTTATAATTATACTCTTTCATTACAAGCATCACGTGAATAAACTGAAACTCGAGTTTGTTAACGACAGGTCCTAATTAATTGTGACAACTTTTTACTTAGCTTGGCAGTCTTTCCAACGAATAAAAGTCAATTAAAATAAATTGCTCAGGATTGTCCAAGTTCCCTTTTTAGTAACAGCTTAGTTTGCTGTTACGTCCTCATTTCTACTGAAATCATTCTCACCTGTATTTTACGTCCAATTAGAAGTTGAAGGACGAAGTTAAATGTAAGATTTTTTTTTAAATTGCTTATTTTATATCCCACTGCTGGGCAACGGTATCCCCTTTACTACTCCACTTGTTCCTATTTAGTGATTGTTGCGGCCAAATTTTACCAGCAAAGGTGTCCAAACTACCGCACAAAGATTTATATAAGTATCAATGAAATATTAACTACTTCATGTTTCAATTTAGAATTAAGTATCTGTTAAAAATATTGAGTACTAATTGTGAAAAAACATATGTACATATAGTTAAAAAATAGTAACTATGAAACTTATATAAATATCTCTATCTTTAAAATATGTATCGGTCAGTGGCAGTAAAGACGAATTGCAGCAATATGAGGTGCAATGTAAATTTAGTATTTTCAATTTGCAGACTTCGGACCTCTCAACTGCTACGCCTTTGTTTGTAAACGAGCGTTTAAAAGAGCTGCGGTAAGGTATGTTTGAGAATTATCATGGGAAGCATATTTTTTTGACGTATATACCTATCTATACTTATGTAGTAAACAAATTAAACTATCGTTGTCTATCTACTTACTTGTTCCACGGATCCATATTGCCTTCTCGAGAATACCCCTCGCCTCGATATCAATTCACTGGCTGACGAACTGTGAACAACAAAAAAAACCTCATTTTAAATTATACTTAGCAAGACAATTTTAAGCTCAGTCTCGGGCTATTAATACGAGTATATTATATCCTTCGAGGTGGCCTTGAAATAGCAAAAAGCTATTAATAGAGGCAGAATAGCTTTAAGAGTTGGTAAGTATCTTTATAATTATATGAATTCACCTTCAACTTATGATCCAGAATTATATTAACTGTATTACTAGAGTGCCATTATCTAGATTACCAAGGAAATTGCATTAAAACTTCGTCAAAATTGCAGCTAGAACTTTGCTACTAGCGTCACGCTAGTTAAGCTGGAATGTAGCGTGGTGTGGAGAATTTTTCCACGTTTGTAGACATCCCAGCATAGTTGGAATATTTGGAATTTCACGCTCTACGTGTTTGGAAAGTGTAGTGATGGACATTCACTCACAGTGGGAGCTGCGACTGGATGTTTCTTAAGTTGTAACTACATATATCCTTCCTATCTTTTTTCCATTATTTTTTATTTTGTATCGAGGTCAGTTTCACAAAAACTTTTTACTTCATACAAAAACCCATTTGGTAAGCTAATATTATTATTTGCCAGACATATTGTGATCAATATCACAGAATTTTGATTATTTTAATGTAAATTGTGGTTTGTGGTCTAGCTGCAATAGGTAGAGTTCAGGGGTTCTATCGTGAGATCGGCGCTTGGGACGTGGTAAGTAAAATACGTGTTTGTTGGTAAGTAGGTAATAATATAAAACGTTTATTCAAAGAAAAGTACATAAAAGGACACACACAAAACGAAATTACGAGTATTATCACTCCAAACGTAGGAATACGAGGCGCGGGCCTAACCGAACATGAGAGCGGCGTGCGTGCAACTGACTAGCCGCGGCCGGCGCGGAGGTACGTCGTCGCGCGATGTTGGTACCTACGCGCATGCGCTGCGCGGGCGATTCGAACGGAGTGATGCAGGGTAGCGAAGCTTAGGTATAATACCTACTAGGGCGCCGCCGCGTACGAGGGCAGCGTAACTGAGCCTGACTAATATTTTCGTGTCCTACAGGTTTAGTTTAATTTCTTTGATTTATTGCATAAGAAGTGTGCCTTTATGTGATTAAGATAGAGGCTCACTGATAAAATCATAACAGTGATAATTCAATAATCAAATCATTTACTAGGTACAGTAAATGATTTGATTATTGTTTTTATTTATTTATTAAAGTCTTGTAAGACTTTAATAAATAAAAACGGGATTTGATAAGGCTCAATAACCTGATGAACCGTTTGTTATTTACAAAAAAGACAAGCTTTTAAGCCAAGTAATGGAATTGCTTATAGAATGTTAACTATCTTAAGAGCAACATAGTTAATTGCCTCTTTGCACTTAATTAAATAGAAAGTTAACTACAGTAGACCATTTCAAGTATTTGCATTCGCATATAGTTAGAACAAAGAAAAGTAGGTATCAATTAGCTCTTATTATAATTGGGTAACTGATATTTTCAGAGCAAGTTAATGTCAAGGAAAGACGTAGGTAAGGAATTCATCTGTACTTTGTTCTCTGAGCGTATGTGCGATGTTATGTAAAATTGCAATCGGATGCTTTGTTAGTTACCGGTTAATTTGGACAGAGGCGTATTTAATTCACGTACACGACCGTAAAATGTATCGATTTTAAATATCGTTTTATGATGTTATTACTGCAAGATTTTGCCTGATATTTCATTTCGCGAGCTCTTTAATTTATAGAGAATTTATAGCAATGCTTATTGTACAACTAAAAAACTGTGTGTGTATCGAGAATTTGTATGATGAAATATGTATGGGATTGCGACTGATCGCTTACATTTTCAAATATATAATTACCAATACCTGTATATATTGTAGTAAGTTCAATTAGCAAATAAGTTCTTAGCTTGAATAGTGCTCTATACCCAAATGATATCATCAGTGACATTTAGGGCTTCATTTAACTCGAGTACACTTAGGGAGCTAGTTTCCTGTACCCGATTAATAGCTACCCGCCCTAACTTAGTTTGATTAACATTTCGAAATGTGGCAACGATTAGTGATCTTAGGGGATATCTCAAAGGATCGGTGTTTGTATTCATATTACATAGCAGCTAGACTTTATTATTGTACTTCACTTCACTTGTTCAAACATTATGGCTTTCATCGTTTTTGCCAACAACAGAGTTTGAAAAGACACTTGGCCGGTAAAATATAATAAAAAAATAACAAAGCGAAATATGTTTTTCTAAAACATTTTACGGTTAAATGACGAAATAAAGAAATATTTTGTTTAGCTTGACTTGTAGTTAGGAATGCTAAAAATATGCTCCTCGTTGGTTTAAATTTTGTAAGGAGCTGCAGTTTATCGACTTTACCACGTCTCATTTCAGCTTTAGATTGCCGCAATCGACATGTTACAACCAAAACACAAATAAGTTACAAGCAGATGGCGTTATAAATATATTTGAAGTAACGGGCAAATAATTGTAGCCGTTCCTTGAAATATATTCCTCTTATTCCATCTTTGATTCCCTGTCAGCATCGGAATAATTATCGTCAAACAAACTATCAAGAGCTTTAACGCCCAGACTTTGTTTTAATTAAAACTACAGAAATACGTTTCGCAAAAACAATACAGCTGACATCCCTGTTTAACTTCCCAACAACTGTTGATGAGTTTCACAACTTTACATGATATAAATACAATCGATCCTAACATAATGCTTTGTTGACTATTAGCTTTACCAAACTAATTTGCATTGATTATTTCAGCAAGCATTTAGGTATTCTAAAGATGAGTTTAGTACGAAAATACGACGCTATTTCAAATGTTTTTCTCATCTACGTAATCAGTCACTGAATGTCGGCTGTTTTCATTGTCGGTCAAGAATCTTAAATGAACCATAATTTGGTGGTGTAAACAAAGTGGCTATCAACTAGGAAATTTATCGAAAGAAGGTCACATCATCACAGGTCGATATTTCAGTAGAGTGATGAATGAGCGTAGTTTTCGCACCACCCTAATAGGGGCTGTTAAACAGTGACTAATGAGGTCTATAGCATATTTTTCACAGAATCTATGTATTCTACGATAAATACTCGTAAGTTCAATGTCGTTCACCTTTCAGAGATTGAAGCTGTGTAGATGACAACATAATTATAGCAATGTTATTTTGTTAAAATAATTTTACTTAGTCAATAATTTGTTTCATAATTAAAAACGTTTTGAATTCGTGTTATAATTTTAATGAACACGTTTTGAAGTCAGTAAAATTAAGCATTGCTTATTGCCACAAACGAGAAATGTCGCCTATCGATAATATCTGGTCTGGAATTAGATCAGTGACATTTGCTATAGTCTTATTACGAATTTTTCGGTTCGAATAACAGCCACGCTGGCCTGAAAACAGTAGCGTGAACATTGTTCTACTTATTTTTAATAGAAGGATCAGGTGCGTTTCGTTTTCCCAACATGGAAAGAGTATCATGTATTCCCTTTTGCAATTAGGATAAAAGAATAGACGATTTTGATGAAACTTGGCATGGTGATAGCTTATACGCGGGTCATGATATAGGATATCTTTACCCCAGTGAATGGATGGGATCCTGGGAAATAGCCACAAAATTATATCTTAAAATCCACGGAGCGAAGTTTAATAAAAGTTAACACAGTACAAGCTTACATACCGGGTTAAAGTATGCGATATATTTTTCATCCCGGAAAATTGTTTTTTTTTTTTTTTTTATTACATTATAGGTAAGTATTTTTATGTGTTCCAAACTCAAAGTAAAAAAAAAGTCCACGCGTCCGAAGTCGTGCATGGGCATTGCTACTTAGTCAAGGACAAGTACAAGTTAAAGGCAGTAATATCATCTAAATTTATTGAAATACCATGTACTTACACCCAGACTTAATAGCGTTGAAACGATAACTCACAAATGTCAGAACTTAGTTTAGAATAACAATTTACATAACTTAAGCCTTCTTTGTAAATGCATTTCAAAATAGTATAATATTTTGAACTTAAAACGTAAATGATGCGTAGGTTTATGTACTGAGATTTTCAATCAAAGTGTGTCTCCTGAAACTTAACCTTATTTACTTTAGTATTTAGCATAATTTTTTTCTGAAAATTTGCTGCTACTAAATGTTTCCTCCATTAGCTTTATTAATTAAAAGAAAACAAGTCATTGACACTCATAAACACAATAGCCCATACAATTAGCCTGTGTTATGCACACAGTTTTACAACTACCAATCGGCTAATGAAATTGGATATAACACCTTTCTGATTGGAAGGTGTCTGATGACAACAGTATTAGTCCAACGCCGACATATCAAATCAAGCGTACCTTGAACCCTGTGCTTACGTCGGCTCGGATTATTTTTCTAGTTACATAAAATTGTTTATCCATGAATTTCATTTTATCGAGAACTTTGTTCATAATTCTGATTTACGGACTTTTATTGGCGTATACATATAATAACTTACAAAACTTTATGGACTGTGAAAATTTGGTGCAGATAAGAGTTTGGTGGAACGTTTTTTGTGAAACCTAAACATCAGGTTTGAATATAGTTACACCGATTAATTTTAGGTTCGATACATTTTGGTGAGGCACTCATCTAATCGGTAAATTGTCCGATAAATCGACACGTGGATGGGGCCTTGGATTTGGAGATTTTTTTTTACATCAGGCCTCCTCCTCCTTGCTTCCGAGCAGACATTAATCTATGGTTCGGAGGGCACGTTTCGATTGCGTTCCTGGCTGTAATTTTAACATCTGGAACAGCAACAACCTAAAAATATTGTTTTTTTTTATTTACTTTGCTTGTTTTTTTTTATTATATTCTACCGGCCAAGTGACTTTTTAAACTGTGTTGTTGGTAAAATTATCGACAAAAACGATGGAAGCCATAACATTTTAATAAGTAAAGCTTAGGTAAAAGATAATTGTTTATAGGTAAGGTACGTATAAACATACATATACACATTATATTTTAGCAATGTTTCGAAAACCAACTAAACAAGTATTTTTTTTAGTCTAAAAGGTATTTCATTAGCTAGTCAGCTGGTTCAGTGTTCATGAAATTTTCCAATAATTTGGAGTGCACTGTTCTGGCCCCCGGTGACCTCTGGGTGCTATTGAAATATCGCTTACTGCGGGCCGCGCTCAAGGCGCCCTCGACACTACTCAAATTCAATGTGGAGTAGGGGCTCGACTGCTTCGGAGATGACACGCCCGAAATCTTGCATTTTTATGAAACGGGTTTTGAGAATAGCTTTTGGCGACTAGGTATAAACTGGGGAATACTATGTTTAATCTTAATACTGTTGACGGCTCCTTATAAGTAGATTTGTAAATTTTAAACTCAGAATTGGTGACACGAGAGCTATCCGAAGCTTCTCGAACCGATAGCTCGTACCGCTCGTACCTATACTTGGCATTTAAAGTCTAGACGTAGTTCAACTATATCTAATAAAACGCTATTTTTAAAAGACCGTCAACATCATAGATGTATGGATCACTGACCCAAATATAAGATGGAGGGATATTGTACGTATAAGGAAGGTAGCTAAACGAGTTATTAGGAGAGGTAAGAGGTTTTGTAAGGCCGCGTCCCGCGATTTACCTGCAAGGGATAACAAGTGTCGTGCGGCTCGTGCGGCTCGTTGGTATATTTAGAGACGGATTTATTATAGATAGGTTACAATAAAACTAATCCAAGTACCTATTCCTATACACAGCTCCTTATTCTACTGACCAGGTTTATCTTTTCTTATGTTTGATGTAAAAACAGTAAATTCAGATTTTGATTAGATATCAGTTTGAATAAGAACTTATTAGCCACAAGATTCTCCTCCATTCTTGGGAGATCCTATCCTATCCTATTTATGGATACCTACTACTCAGTCTGCAGTTGTTAGGGCTTCTTGGGACGTACATTATCACCGATTTATAAACCACTGCAATCCCGACTTTGTTGCATTTAATAACATAAGCATTATGCTGTTTCAGAACTTATATAGGTCTATGATTCAGAGCGATCGGAATAGTACATTATGATACAAGTCAGCTGAGTGCTCACGTGTGTCATACTATTTTTTCAACACACTTGTGAGGAAAAACATATAAAATCTCATAAAAGCACACTATTCAGACATATATTTTTGAAACATGGCCTCAATACAAAAATGGCGCCTGAAATTTGTAATTATAACAAAAATTAATGTAAATTTAATGACAGAAATAAATAATTGGTAACCATAAAATGTTTATTTATCATATTAAATCACAAAAATTGTATACATTTTTCTAGACATGAAACCTCTTTGGCAACATTTAATAAAAAATCTTACGTTTATAACACTAGTGCGGTAATATAAAGTGAAAAGCACGCGTGTACAGAAAGCTGTATTATGAACCTAAAATCGATGCAATAAGAGTCCCTTTACGAGCCAGTGTGTTGAAAAATAATAAGCGTGGGTAAGGTGGTTACTTAATAGAATAATCGTGCCTCACAGAACGGAAACACGCCTGACAATCATCTCTAATACGGTTTTCTTGTTATCGCTGTTATGGCTAAACTTATTACGCTTATGAAATAATTTCCTCTGGCACGATGTTTATCGGAAAATGACATGAAACGCGAACTTGATAAAAGTACTTTTGACTTACGGTGTGCGGGTGACAAGTCGAGGTTGCTTTTAAATATTTTTTGGACTGGAAGATTTTTGTGGGTTTTTTTATATCTTCATGCCACATCCATTATTTTATTTATAATGTGTATTTATTGAATTTATTATCGCTATTAATTATTTGACATTGTCAAATTACCCATACAAGTTGTGGGTGAGGCCATTTTTATCCATTTTATTTCATCGCATACGAAATGATCCTAAAGAAACTAGAAGATTGGAATTGGGAATGAGGCGTCTCTATGAAAATAAATATTAAATACCCAAATCAAATCAAAACGACAGGATGACTCCGAAAGGGTATACTAAGCCTGCGCTTCTTTATAGTGCTTTTGTACCACATTATGTGAAGGCAAAATTTCAATATGTCGACCTGCAAGAGGTTGATACAATATTTCAACGAACTGTGTATATACTCGTATTTATAGTAAGACCGTATCTTTAGACAAGTCCTACTGAATTGGATAACTAGAAAAAAAAAAGATTATTAATACACCAAAAAGTCTTTTATAATGTTGAAAAGAGCAAGTAATGTACCTACCTACTTGATTCGGTGAATCATATGGGTTCAAGAAGGAAATTATGCTTGTAGATCTTTTGATGTCGCGTGATTTGATGGCATTACGGGAAATATACGTGGAAAAATTGTTTTTCGTCAAGCGATTGAACGCCGCGACTGTTCCATTACCGAGTTGGCTCTGTTTATATAATTGTGGCATGGAAGAAAATATTGAAATAGGAAATACCTCTATAATATGCCCGGCCTAAGTAACCGTAATACTGGAAAATAATTATATTGTTCATACACGTTGCTGTTTAGACAATGATGGGGTTGGTGCTGGGACAGTGCGGAAGAAATAGAAACGAAAATAAGGAAAAATACGACCGTTCGGTACGTTATACTCAAATCAGAGAGAACATGAAACCCGTAAATAAGCCCTTTTGTATGAGACTTGGTCCGCCACACACTCCCGCCAGTCTCTCCTATGTGTCATCTACAAATCTGTCTACGATATATAAATCTAAAACATTTCGTGAATAATTTCTTTATAGAAAATATCGAAAGACAACAAGCAGGAGTATGTAGAAGTGATAAAATGCGATTTTATAGAAAAAAACCATAAACCTTTAACTAATCTTGAGTATTCAAATATAAATCATCTTATTTCACATTTTATTATCATTAAAAATACGTTATTTCTAACATATCAGACGCAAAGGTAATTGGTAGGCAAACTTTCATGCAGAAATATAAGCATTTCATTAAAATAATGTTGATATTTAGCTTTGCGCAATCCAAACATGAGCTTTTTCACTCAACAGTATACTATTTCCCAATTATAACGTTAGCTCGAACAAGATGTGTTTACATTCTGTTTTAAGAACATAATGACATCTAAATTTACATATACCCACCCTTTAAAACATTGGTATATTTTATATGATTAAACAAAAATCTTCTTCTTCTTCTAATTTAAGGGTTAGACCCTTGTCGGTGTAGCTGATGAAGCTCTTTCCACCTGTCTCTATCTAGAGCAGCTTCTTTCACCTCCCTATACGACATGACACCCATCCATTCTTTTATTTGACTCATGTAGTATATTCTTGGTCTTCCTCTTCCACGCTTTCCTTCAATCTTTCCCTCTATGATGTTCTTTATAAGGGTATCATGTCGTAGGAGCTGGCCTATCATCTTCCCCCTTCAATTCCGTATGGTTTCCATGAATGATCTTCTTTCTTGCACTCTCTTCAATACATCCTCATTAGTTCCTTTTTTTTTTAAACAAAAATAGTGTAAAATATTTTAACAGATTAATCAATAAGTTATATGGATCACGTTGATGTATAAAATAATTTTGTAAATGTTTGTTTTTTTTTCTAACAAGGCAAACCCTTGCCGTTTGGCCACGCACTCAGCACAGCATGCATTTTTTTTAAATGACTAAAAATTTTATATTTTTTTGGGAATGTCATCTACATAACCTAATGTAAGCGCTTTTAAAATTTTGTACACTATTATTGTTACATCTTATATAGATAATTTGATTCCAAGGAAGCTTAGGTGCTTGATCACACCACACCACGATCTTAGGGCTTGATTTACGATGTCATTTGCACACACTTGGGCTTAGCATTGCTCTGTGTTCCGAAAGGGTTGCGTAGTGTGACATGTTGAATCCCATTACGAAGAGATAAGGCTTGACAAGCCATATAAAGTCAACCATGCGACTGCATACGGAACTAAATTGAAAAGCGATATGAATTGACTTTTATAAGCATTTGGATGGCATTATAGTTCTATGAATTAATTGTATTATATAATCGGGTCGATAGCTATAGTCTCATGTGTCATATGTATGAGTTTTGATGATTTTTGTCTTTTCATCCACAGTTAGTAGATATAATATCGCCGGACGATCAAACCAAATATACGGTCCCACACCAAGCGACGCTTGTATTATGGGTTCCGTACAACGGACTGAGGGCGAACTCAGTATAAAATACTTATATAGATACTAAACATCCATGACTCGGGTACAAACATTCGTGCTCATCACATAAAGTTTGTCCCTACCAGGATTCGAACCCGGGACCTTCAGCGCAGAAAGTAGGGTCACTACCAACTGCGCTAATCAGGTCGATAATCAGATAATTCATAAAATGAAGGTACAACATATATATATTTTTTTAATTGCCTATTTTATGTCCCGCTGCTGGGCAAAGGCCTCCCATTTACTGCTCCATTAGATAAAATAAATACATTAGACCCATCATAATTCGTTTCAGAGTTATACATTATAATAAACGACTCAGACCCTACAGTTGTATCCAAGTTATTACACATGAACCAAACAAAAACGTAATTTATGTACTTTTTAATAGATAGTTATAGAAAAAGTTACCCGCATTGTGTACATACCTACGTTAATATTTATGAGCGTAGAAACTAGAACTACTTGGCGCGGTAAATGAAATGTAATGTAATGTTGGTATTACGTTGTTCGGGAACGAGACAGGCCGATAAGAGATTAGTTTAAAACGTCAACTCTTCCTAATTTTTTTTATGTTCGCAATCGGCTATAAAATAGTGCATATCTTGCCGGTATCAAGTAAAAAGTTTTTTCGTTATTTTAATTATAATTATCCCTGATGATAATAATGATGTTGATTATGATGAAACGAATCCCCTACCCCGATCAGTAAATCTGAGGATACTTTACTAGAAAATTATTAGACATCTCGGTCTCTCGAAAAGTGTTTTATTTAAATGTTCTTCAGTCGTGCACGTTTATGAACACAATAGGTAATAACCACTAGTATTACACATCATATAGGTATCAAGAGAACACAATTTTCAGAAAATAAAACAAAATTGATAACCTCCCAGTCCTCATCTGCAAGATGATTACAGTAAAAATATTTACGGTGTAGTGTTAAGTGGAATTAAATATTATAACAATCATACAATGTCACAAAGATACGGCTTTAAAAAAAAATCGGTATCTTGCTCGGTGACACGAAAAAAATAAATTTGAGTCTGTAATAAGCCCGCAGAAAAATGAACCTACTCGTTACTTCTTTGTTGCCTCTACGTGTCTTGACCTCTCTTCCAAATGATGCTTATTACGAGATGCCCCCTAACCTCGGCGGACTGACGTCACATCCGCCATTTACGCCGGCCATGCTAACGTCCGATTTGCATTACTTTTCCACTATGTTTAATTGTATGAGCTTAGCCACTTAAGAAATCACACGGGAGAGTGGAGAGCTCTTTGTTTTTCTAGATTCTTTAGCAGAATTAACATCGTGCCCCACCAGGGTGCTTGTAACGAAATGTAGAATTTTGCTCCGTTTAATGGCAAGGAAAACCACTTTGTAGTGGCATTTAAGTAGCTGCGCATATTTTCCCTGTTCCAATTGTAGTAAGAAATATTTATTTTTGGTTATAAATGTTTTAGAATACGTGACCTTATTACGCCAACCCGCACAGGGCCAGCGTGGTGGACTATGGCCTAATCCCCCTCGCATTGAGGGGAGGCCCGTGCCCAGCAGTGGGACATTGAAAAGGGCTGGCCAAAACAGGGTACACTGGTAACTGATCCCAATACAAAGAAATTGGGGACAAAGGCTAGGAGGAGAACGTCGAGCATTTAAATTGTTTAAGTCTCTAAACCGGCTGACTCTATAAGGAGTTGTCATTTATCATTGTGAAGCCCCAGTTGCGCATGCAACATGTACATTTCGACCACGGTTCATGAATGTTAAATAAGATGTGATGATGGACATGGAAATAACGTAACATGTGGGTTTGTAAGTTCACCTACTTAATCTACTTATGGTGTATCGGCTTATACGATGGGTTATGTGGAAAGTAGAAGAAAAAAAAATATAAATAAAGGATGGGCCGATATTTATGGTTTCTTGCTTTTTTGTATTTGTCTCCGCCCTAAATAGCAGAATAACTATTAAAAAAAGGGAACAATTTACTAAAAATAATAATAAAAATATTTCATTATCGCATACATTTTATTCTGACGTGGTACTCAGTGTGCCGGTACAGCTAGTTCTAAAATAAAAAAGACGTAGGCAACGCCAGCCTTAGCCGGAATTAAGGTGTTAATATTACTGCAATAGTTAAGATCTTAACCAAAAGCAGTAAAAATTCACTGTCGTAAGAGACAATGGCAGTTAGGTTTTATTGTAATTCCTCTGCGAGCCTTTTGTCCTAGTTTCGAGTTCACCGCTTAACCCGACGTCTCTCCAATCCATTTTCGGACATGTCCGGTCCGCACTTTCCTTCCCCAACGTAAAATGCCTATTTGAATTTTATAGCCGAAACAATCCGAATAGGTACTGAACTGAACGTAAAACGAAAGTGAAGGTACTGTGGTGTTGTTGGGAAACTAATTTTAGAACTATTTGATATTCCAGATAAGTGCTGACCAGATTTTTAGATTTCAAACCGTGCGAGGTGTTATCGGAAAAAGGTTGTAGTAATTCATGATATAGATGTAATTGTATACGAAATGAGTCGAAGCGGCAATAGCTTGCACGTAATGAATAGGATCCCAGTTCCATCCCCATTATATTAAGCTATGAGATGTATAACAAACAATCATTTTAGTTCAATTGTAGGGGCTAACAGGAGCGCTAGCTATCTTTATATTTTTAAATTATGTATGTATGTTTAGTTTAGTGATGATCACGTAACAATTTACCAAGCATTTACAAAAGGCTGTATCCAGATCGACTGAGGAAACCTCGTTAGCCTGCCTCGGGCTATCCTGACAGCAAGGCGAATGTTAAATGACATCGCATAAGCGAGGCAGCGCGAGCGTTTGCCTTAGGCTAGTAGTTTGTTATCGAAAATGGGTCAGACATTTTTAGGCCGAAGTGCGACGTGTTAATTAGATGTTATATTTTCCTCACAGCCATATCGCCTCAAGGCTAGCTGTGCTTCGAACCTAGTTATGTTACGTAGATTAGACGCTAAATCATGTCATGCCTTGTTTACACGTTATGAGTAAAATAGCGAGACAGTACTGTTGGGCAAGTGCCCAGTGCGTATAGACCTTTTCACTCGCCCGAGTGCACTGTCTCGCCGTTTTACTTGTTACGTGTAATAGGTGTTTTAATTGATAGCTTGTATGCGTAGCCAAAATCTAAATAAAACCAAAGCGAAGCTCCAAAAATGATTATATTTTATCAATGTCAGTCTAAGGTCATAGCATAATAGCACAAAGAAAACCAGATTTCTCATATTTTTAGAGCGCGGCATGTCATGCGTTTATTACGAATCGTGCTTCTGACAGCTTTGAATAGGTACCTAGTAATCTCAAGAATCAATCAGACTTATGTAAATTAAACGTAGGAAAAGTAATACAGGCTTGAAATCTAGCCGTACAAGCGTGAAATAAAAAAAAACATCAAATTATCCCTTAACAGATTTCCTTTTTTCTAGGAACCACTCCTCTCAAATCCGCTCTATACGTTTTCCGCTTTTGTAGTTACTGATTTCGACTTTATTACCTAGGTATTCTACCTTCTCTGTCGAATATAGGAAATACTCGTACATTCCATACTTTTTGCATGCAAAGCAATGAAAGCTAACATCACGCTATAAACGCTTTGAAATATAATTATTTTCAAACAGAGATAATATCGTGCACAAATTCCAAATTTAAATATCGAACGCTGCAAAAAAGGATAACTGCTGTATTGACTATGCTACTTTTCTATTGAAAATTAAGCTCTGCAGCAACAAGAAAAAAACAATATTAGTCCAAGAGCTGGAGAATAGTTGGATCTGTAGTTGTCATTCATAATTTTAGGTTTTTTATTTTAGAGATACGTAGTGGAAATAATCGCTCGCAATCGAATCAGAATCTTAGATTATAGATGTAGGAAACCTTGACCACCTTTTATAAAAATTAAATTATATACATACCTAGGTCTTATTTAAATAATAAATATTTTCATAGGTTCAATAAATACTTATAAATATATTCCCGTCAGTTGGGTGAGCGCCGGTATTAAACCAACCACCGTAAACCAACACGAAAATAGTTTTTTTTTCTTGGATATGCTAAAATATTGACGTTATCTATAAAATTGGAGTGTCTGTTTGTAATATTAAAATAATCGCTTTTTACTAAGTGCATTTGGATGTATACACGTTACCTATACCGAAACAACATTTTTTACAATTTTTGTCTGTCTGTCCGTCTGTCTGTCTGTCTGTCTGTTTGTTCCGGCTAATCTCTGAAATGGCTGGACCGATTTTGACGGGACTTTCACTGGCAGATAGCTGATGTAACAAGGAGTAACTTAGGCTACTTTTATTTTAGAAAAAAAAATAGGATCTCACGAAAAAAAAATAAAACCAATGTTGCAGCGCAGCGCCCGATTAAGTTTGATAGCAACAACCTGCAATGCGTCCCGCGGGCTCAGAATGGGCGAGCAGGCTGTTGTCAACGGTTGTCTTTGTTAAATACCACGCGGACGAAGTCGCGGGCAACAGCTAGTAGCAAATAAAACTACGTGGACGCTGGACACGACGACGACGAATACACGATACTGAGTCCGTTTTGCCTTTGAGAATGTCTTGAAAAATATCCTGAGTTTTGTGCAATTTGCTTGTTTCGTTTGTCCTTGCTCTATCTACAGTTTGTGGATACAACTTTAATGAGGCGGAGCCAGTGGCGTGTTTACAGCAAGACCGCGGCGCCCGTTATACTAGCATTGCGAATGCATAACTATGCGGGGAAGCGTTATGTGAGCAGGACATTTTGTGTTATTACCACAACAAAATATATAGAGCAAATGGTTGGATGTCGAAATAGCGTTAAGTCAAAAGAAACAGTCATTTATCTCCAGTATACAACAGAAGAATTAAGGAATAGTCTAAGTACTATATAGGGTTGCAACGTACTGAGCTTACCGAATAACAATTTGATCCCTTCTTAATTATATAAATAATAGCTGTTACCCGCGACTTCGTCCGCGTGGTATTTAACAAACACACAACCGTTGGCAACAGACTGCTCGCGCGTTCTGAGCCCGCGGGACGCATTGCAGGTTGTTGCTATCAAACTTAATCAGGCGCAACGCTGCAACATTGGTTTTAATTTTTTTACGTGAGATCCTATGTTTTTTTTTCTAAAATAAAAGTAGCCTAAGTTACTCCTTGTTACATCAGCTATCTGCCAGTGAAAGTCCCGTCAAAATCGGTCCAACCATTTCAGAGATTACCCGGAACAAACAAACAGACAGACAGACAGACAAAAATTGTAAAAAATGTTGTTTCGGTATAGGTACCGTGTATACATCCAAATGCACTTAGTAAAAAGCGGTTATTTTAATATTACAAACAGACACTCCAATTTTATTTATATGTATAGATGTATAGATAATGTTAAGCTTTCAATGTATTAGGCGTGAGGATATTATGTTACATACGATTACTGCTTTAAATATTTTCATTTTAATTGAAATGTCAGCTTGAATATATCAACGGGATTAAACACCGACCTTCGTTAAGTCATAATGACCATTTGTTTTAACGAGATAAACGCGCGCGTTTCAGATTGAAATAAGCAGAACTAAAATAACATACAAATTCAAGAAGCAATGGTACTTATTATTTCAACGTGTTTTGGACTTTTTTTTTATGTAGCTTATGGGCTAGAATAATATACAGTTTGAAATGGCTGGCTGAAATATGACATTTTTTTACCAGCAGTAGTCGTAGGGCGAATCATTTTTGTGAAAGTGAATCAACGTAGCTACGAAGGAAATTAGAAGTGGACACTCGAGTATGGTTTTAATGAAATTTCGTTTCTGAAATAGATTTAAGACCAGGGAACAAAATTCTAGCATTAGCCCTTAAAAAGATAACCAGACCAATGATTGCGAAGAAAACTAGCAACATTTCGCGGCGACCTCATTTCACGGCTGTCAGTCAGCTGCCACGCGAAACTAAGGTACCGATCCGATATAATAATTCACTTTTTGTTAAGGGCGAGTTCACGCTACACCTAAAAGACTAATATTTGTGAGCAGTTTTTTCATATTTCATGTCGTTATTCATTTTTATTTATATGTGTGTTTATTGAATTTGTGATCGCAATTAAATACTTGACACTATCAAAATGGGTACCCACTAATATGTGGGTTAGTTAATATTTCATCTTGTTCCATTCTATTTCATCGCATTTCATTTCGTAAAGAAAGAAGAACAGGCCGGAGTAAGACACCAATAATCTATCGTTTTATTAAATCTAGGGCATTTATCTTTTCTTCTTCTGTACAAATAACGGCAATGCGGAATTGAAAAGAACATCACATTACATGTGTTAATTCGATAAATAGTTCACCTGCTGCATTCACGATCGCATGGCGACAGGCAATTAATACTGCGCGATGCAGCACGGTTGAATACACTCCCTACACGCGCTGGTAGGCATCGCCATTCATAACACACTAACAAATAACAAATCAGGAATAGAGCAACTAATCGTAATCGGGGAATCAGTGTGAAAGTAAACACCTTTTATTAAATCGACGATTGGCCAAGATTACCTAATATACCAATTGTGTGATGAGCAAGAAATTTATACACAAGTCACAGACGTTTAATATACTTTTAATATATACTCGGATATAAAAAAAATGTGTAAAATATTTATACAGATTGATTTCTTATATTTACGCGAATACTACACATTGAAATAAAACTATTTTTTTTTTAAGCGTACCGTTGCAGGACCTCAAGATACTGTGAGCACTTTCTGCGTAGATCGGACCACAATCAACAATTAAATATGAGGGTAGCCCGTTTCTAACTATGACACCTGGACGTCCACCACCTCAGTCCTCCCGTGACCATGGTTGCTGTAAAGCAGCCGAAACGTCGGGAACGTAAAAACGAAAAATAAACGCGATAAAATCCTTAAAAAAATAGTTTTATTTCAATATTTTTACAGATGAATAAGTAAGTTATATGGATCACGATGAAGTATTAAATAATTGTGTAAATGAAAATTTGATTTTATTAAGCAAGGCGAACCTGTAGCGTTTGGCTATGCGCTCTGTACAGGGTGTCATTTTTAAATGTCTATAAGTTTGATCTATTTCATTCGGAATGTTATCTTTATAACACACTGGTGGCCCTGTTAAAATATTATACACTATTATTGTTACACCGTATGTAAGTGTGAGCATCTCCAGTCCATAGTGCAATATCCATAACACAAGCGTGCATTGTTTGAGACCGTACAGTTGGTGTGCTCGTATGGCGATATTAATTATTGCTTACATAGTAGCGATTACCTGGCATGCATTGCTGTGCTACTAGAACAAAAAACGCTAGCGGGCGTTACTCACACAAAGCTTAATCGAAATCGGAAGGATGGTATAGGTTTATATACTTATATAAATTAACATATAGTTAATAGCTATATATATGTCCCTACATAGACACATTACTCATGATAATGGGCAGCTTCGCTCTCCGAGTGCCGCCCACTGTCATTGGTACCGGCTGCAAACGTTTAAGGTCTTTAAGCTCGAAAGACGTTTGCGGAAGACACAGCTATTATGAGCCTCATTATCTTCAATTTGGATATCTCCCATTAAAATTGAGAACATCATTTGGTTCAAAGGATGTCTATCGTCGTAAGTTGCTATACCGAGAATCAAGTATTTATTTGTGCGCAATTTTCTTTGATTTTCATATAAGAATTGAAGCTACCAACAAACCAACAAAAGTATGATTCGCTGTCTGGAGCCAATAACAAGCTGGAAATAGTCCTGCTTTTTATTGGCTGAAATAAAAAATAAATTAAAATTAAAATTAGGCAGGTTACAAAATGCACTCAGCAAATCCCCACCTCCATCGGCCGCAGGGTGCTGGCAGCATTGCCACGTTGAATGGCTGTTTTCAGGTTAATTAACCATTTTTTTTTAAATTTTATGGACAGTATATACACAACGTCGTTCAATCGCTTTGATGTCAATTTTCAATCTCATGTAGGTATACAATTTAACTGGCCTCTCATCGAAGGAATATTTGAGGAACTATACAATATACCGCTAGATGTCGTTACACTGTTATAAGTTTGATTAAAAACTATTCTCGTTTGTTGCCGCACTCACGTCAAAATTAGCCTGCCAGCGTTAATTGCTACATTCACGTCGAAGTTAGCCTGCAAGCGATAACAACGAATTTATATTGAGCAGTGTTCACGACTTCGTTCGCGAGAGCAATAGTTTTTTAGCTATCGCGGGGAACCTTTTTTATTTTCAAGAACTTTTTTTTTTCTAGATTATGTTAATCGTGTTAAAGTCTTCTCCTTTTTTATGCAAATTAAGAAAGGATATCAAAGAAAGTACATCGTCTTTCTTTCTTCAAATGGCCTCACCCGCCGAACAGTAGGTATTCTGCCAATGTCCAGTATTAATAGAGTGTAGCATAAAATCATGATCCTCAGTTAATTTAAAAGTCAATCGATAGCAATAATAAATAACAATTCATTGTAGCAAAAACCTTGGTTGGACAATATCTTTATTAATAGTACAAAACGGCTACATTTACGTTAAAAGTCATTGCCAAACAAAACAAAGTCGATTTTGTAAGCACATTTTTAAATCGCATTGCAATAAAAATATATATAAACATATTTTCGATTTGAAATCGGCAATATCTCATAAAACAAGCGAGTCGTTTCCATTTGTCACGAGCAACGAGCGATGTGAGCCGGCCCAAACCAGAATCAATATAAACAAACTGCCCGTATGGCGAACGTGACTCCCATACGCATCATTTGATCCTATCGAAGTCAACACTACAGGTACCCATAGTGCTATCCGGTGATGAAATTCAGTATTTCATAACCTACATCTAAAGCGAACTCGCACAACATTGAGCAACAATGGGCAAACATTTATTTATTTTATACATATCAAAACATAACCAAACTGTCAAGAGATACTCGCGAAAAGCGCCACTGTATCCGTGGCATTACGGCTAAGTATAATTTCCATCGTAATGCAAACTTGCTTCAGATCCGGGGAGGCTCCCGGGAGTATTTAATCATTTTTTAATTGCGTAGAATGTTTGTGAAACAATAACAGTAGGTATGAAAAGTTCCAGCACTCGGTGTTTACGTAGTTGGTTAACGGTTGTACAGTTAGCAACAAAAATCACTGAATATAACACAATTTTGAAAATTATAATCAAGGTTGGACGCACATTTTGATTTTAAGCCTCGATAAAGCATTTGATCGATATATGCACGTTCAATTTTGCGGAGCTTGGACGTTGCTAACTCATTGAAATAATTATTTTTTTTCGGATTTTGCCTCGTTTATTTTATGTTTTAAACATCAATAAAAACTAAAAGATCATAAAAACCCGGGTAAAAGAACGTATTACTGATGTGAAACATCGGCGCTCCACGAAATCTGCTATATGTGAATATGTACAAGATCGCACCCTCCATTGTATCAGATTTGATAAGCCACAGATCCTCGCAAAAGAACACCGATTTCGACCAAGGATGATACGCGAGGCCATTGAAATTAAAAAACAGCCTAATTTCAATAGGGAAGATGGCTGGGTGCTACCATCGACTTGGTATCCAGTAATTAAAATCATTAAATCCAAAACTAAGCGCACCATTGCAAGACCTTCGGTTTGACTACGATATCGATTTCACACCTAAGTTAAATTCATTGATACCTGATCGATTTTATTGTCACAATGGCTCGAAGTGTTTCTTTAATCTGTGAATATGAAAAGAAAGGTTCCGATCTATATAGGCTAGACACCTTTTTGTCCTGTCCCACTGGGAGATTTGTATAAAAGGAGGGTTAAACCCGAGACTATTGTTGAAGACTAAGAGGTTGTAGATAGTTTTATTAAACGGGGTCATGTTCCGCGAAGGTATATACTGTTTTAGTGATTAAGGGCGCAGCTTGTTTTTTAACTGTTAGTTTTCTGGATTTCATGTGCGATTATCACTTGCTAAACGGTGAAGGAAAACATCGTGAGGACACCTGCATGTCTGAGCGAACCCCTCAAAAGATGTGTGAAGTCCACCAACCCACCCTGGGCCAGCGTGGTGGACTATGGCCTAATCCCCTCGCATTGAGGGGAGGCCCGTGCCCAACAGTGGGACATTAAAAAGGGTTGGTATTATTATTATATAAAAAGCCACGTGCACCTCGTGACGTCAATATATAGAAACGGTTGATACCAGATACCAAGGCTCAAAAGGGAAGACAGTTAAATAAATTGAGGTGGCAAAAATATAAATAAATAAGATAGGGTTATAATAGCAATTGGACCGTATTCTGTAGATGGTATCCGAATTCAATTTATCGAGTAAGTTATTTTTATGAGCATAGTCAGCGTAGGAGAAAGATTTATGGTAGCTATTTGTGGATACGGCTTATCTTCCGATAAGTGACCCTTGGCTAGGCTTAGGGTAAACCCTCAAGGATACTGCTAGTGCTAACAAGCTTACGGCGTGCCTGTCGAATGGGCTCAACACTTGTCGTCGGTTCATTTCCAACCGTTGTGTCTTGCAGAAATTACATTATTTCTGAATGACGCAAAGGTTCCAATGAAAAATAACCGTGACATCACCTACAACTGTCTCAGGACGGAGCGTAACCGAGTCATTTCTAAATTAGCTTTACAGCTTTTGTTCACGCGCTACGAACAATTTGGAGATTGACGGTAAATTGTGTCGTAAATACTTATTATGCTCCGAGGGTAGCAATTTAAGTGATGTGCGAGTGTGCTAGAAATATCAAAAACATTTTCTGACTCATTAATAAGCGAGGTTACGCTAGGTTTAAATCCAATTCTCGGTCCCGGTTAGTTGTATCCTAGATTTAATAATCAATGAATATAATCTAGTTGAAAGGTGGATAATTTAGTATAAAGTATATTCTATAAAACAATAAAGTCCCTACCGGTAAAGCGAATAGCTGGCACCCTGACGGAAGTATGCTGTCTCTAAAGTTTGTCTTGTCATCTCACATCTCCCACACAAATTTTTGGTCATTGCGACATTCGTCCACCTAATAACATAACCAGAGAGTGAGCCTCACAGATCACGAGAGATATGCCGTGCGATTCAAAATGTATGGGAACTCGCTGTCTCCGTTTTGTTTCCCACCACTCGCTAAAACCAACCAATACGAAGTCTCTTCGGTGCGTGCTGCGTCGTCGCCGTATACAGCGGCCGTACCACGCGACGCACCAGTTTATTCAAAGTATCGTTAGACGATCTATCCATTGCCTCGTACATTCACTCAGTAGCGAACATAGGTGGTACTTAAAGAGCCATGTATTTTGTACAAAAATAAAAAAGTCGTTGTGCTACATGAAAACTAAAATAACATAATAAAGGCATTAAATATTTTTTGATTTGTTGTTTTTAATGATTTTAAAGACGAATAAATAAAATACTTAATACTGGCTGGTGAAATGAGATTCCATCTTTCGCGTAGTTCACTTTGCTGCTAGTATTTTAGCACACAACCACGGAATAACACGGCATTTAAAAAAAAAGTTAGAGCTCCGATACCGACGTGCAGTTGCAGTCGACTGACGGCGAAAACTCTATGTTAGCGTAATTTTGGCATAAGGTGAGCGCAAGCCCACCGCTTTCATAACATATCTCCTCTAATATATCTGTGGTGAGCCTCGTTATTCAGCGCGGAAACGCGGTCAGCCTGCTGGGCACATTTGGCATCGACGACGATGTAGAGGCATTTTTATGTATATAATTTTATTTTTATTATGCAATGTCCTAATAACTAAATAAATTAAACATATCTCGTCGTGTTGGACACACCGGAGCTATTTTCATAAATTAAGTTTCATAAGAAGGGTTTAGCTCTGCTTGGTAAGAAATATGTACCTATATCTCGGCAGTGTCAAAACAAGTTGTTTGTCCCGGACGTGGACCGATATTTCACCCGCCACTTTACTCGACGACAAATAACCTTGTCTTTCAATACAAATTTCAATGTCTATAAATAAGAATTGCGGCATTATAGGATGGTTTCAGAATTGAACTTCATAATTGCAGACTGTCTACTATAATTGTTTACTTGAAATGGCAGTCGCATGTTATAAGTTTCGCATCTTTTAAGTTGGGTTATTGAACGTTAAAATTGTGTAGTTAAAATGTTAACAATTATTGTCCTGTTCTTTTAAGTATAAACGAAAATATTAGATATGCTTATCTTCAGGTCGGTGGTAGGTTCAGTTAGACAGAATAAGGACCGTTTAAAGTATACCAAGGCCAAGAATGATAACCATAAATTGGATTCGTAGTAAGTAACCAAAGATAAAGCACTCTTCAGCACGGCCAGTTGAAAAGTTTACAACAGAGAAGAGTTTTCAATTTCGTTAAATTCATTTGCTTACACTTCGTTTACAATTCAGCAGTAATAGTGCGTCCCAGCGCGAGAAGTTTATTTGGAAATCTGGCTTCGCAAAGAATACATTTGGACGACGATACGTCTACAAGCATCACATTTGCACATGTCTCGCAAAAAGAGTAGCTGGATAAAGAAAAGAATGTAGCGCTGGTTTATTTTTATCCGTAGGTTTTTATTTTATTCTAGAAACCTTTATACACATTGTTCTAGCCCCAAACTAGGGTTCCCAGTGTCTTGAGCACTAGACAACGATTTGTATATATATTAAATCTATATGATTCGTTTACAAATATTCCTGCTCAGCACACCCTCAAGGGATTCGACCCGCGACCATCGGCACAGAAAGCAGGGTCGATAACAACTGAGCTATTCGTGTTGACAGCCGTTTTGGGATAAGGGGTTTAACGTTCTTGTGAGTGTGGGCTAATTCTTGTTGATAATGATTTAAAATTTTGAAGGGAAGGGTTCGTTGGGACAGAGAAATTCATCTTCATCTACACAATGCTCCTTCAAAACCTGTTAGCTTGTCATCCATATAAACTTTTCACCCCTAAGCCCATGTACAAATTATAATTTAAGCAATGCATTCTTTTGCGTCATGGGCTTGTCAGTGGTAGGGGAACTGGGTCGACCATATATGTCGCTTTGGCGTAAACAGCGTTATATTATCGCCGCATTGATGTTGACGCAACAATCAGCACATGAAGTAAACATTTGTATCTGTCATCGTTAGGTATGTTGCGCGATTTTTTTTTTTTTTTTTTATTACATTTTAGGCAAGTATTTGATCTCGATCTCACCTGATGGTAAGTGACGATGAGATCTACGATGGAGCATACTTGCCTAGGTAGGAAGGCGGCAGTAGATAGAGGCACATGCAGCGCAACTGATCTGACCCGCCATCCATGAATGGCAACACCGAACATCATGCCGGAACACGGCTAGGCCGCTTGGCGACATGGCTTTGTTCAGTGGGTGGTGACTAGCCACGGCCGAAGCCTACCACCAGTAGAGTTGTCACCTGGTTGGCACCACCCAGGGTCACGTGTAGGGTATCTCGAGGGTACTTAATTCTCCTACGGACGAAGGTGACTCGACCCCAGACATATACTACATACCTACATACATACACACATATATACCTATATAAGTAGGTAGGTACGTGCAAGTGAGAACGGCCTGCGCTCAGGCATTGGTGCCTAATTAATTATTTTATTTATTTATTTTTATTACCATAATATGCAGCACGTTATATGTATCTTTCTATTCTATCACTTTTATTTCTATTCTATACTTTATACATGTATTGTGTGTATCTGCGATTGCGTCTGAGTTTGGTTACCAAGCGAAATGATTAATGTCCTACTGAGGAGGCTTTGGCTGAAAATCAGCGCTGGAGGGGAATCTGTTCCCCACCAGCTCATGCTGAGCCAAACGCCTTTCGGCACAGCTCACACTGAGATCCACAATACCTACTTTATGTTCCTCACTTTTTAATGTATGTGCCTATTTGTGTATCTTTGTGTGTTCTTTACTTCTACTTTTTCATGTAAATGTACCCATTTGTGTATCTTCGTGTCTGTGTCGAATAAACTTTTTTCATTTCATTTCATTTCATTTCACATAGGACTTTCTGTTTTAAATCCCTTCACGCGAGACTATTGATGACATTCTTATCCCATCGTTGGAATTTTAGGGTACTTCTATACTTTTGATTGATATGCTCTAAACAAATGGGGGAAGAGGAACCCACCACTGACCCTCGGCTTGTCAACTTTTCCAATTATAAACCAAACAAGTTTGATCGATAATTAAAGAAGCCAGCAACACCGAACTCCTCTGAGATGTTAGTCGAGAAACTATCACGAGTGATGGGACCTCAAATAAAATGCAATTCTCCGCGAAACGAAGCGAATCTAAAAAAGTATTCGACACGTGTTTCGCCTCTAAACGAGGACTCAGAACTGCTGGGCTACGAATGAACGATATGTTCTACTCTAACAATCTCAGTATCATATGTCATCAGTGGATCGCGAGCTTCTGAAAGCACGGATAAAGATCTTTAGGTTTACGTATATAACCTTCAGTGTATTTGGGCACAGCTGTAGGCTTATACCTACCTAATGTTTCTACTATGATAAGCCTAACATCGTCTACACAACGCGACGCTGTGACTCATAGTAATATATCATAACTCGTTACAGCAATAGAAGTCTTTATAGCACCTGTAATGTATGAAGAAATATTCTAAGGTCGCTTGAGCGGGGTCAAACTAACACCGGTACCGGTACAAATATATGTAATATATTGTTTGGATATAAGGCTTCACAATGTAAGTTATACTCCGGCTTGCAGGAAGAACTTCTACTCCCGTGTGCTATTGTAAGGCTTTACTGTTCTGGGGCAAATCTTACACATTATATGTTATTAATCTTGCAAATTGTTGTTAAAATAGTCTACGACGATGATGGTCCAGGTTATGTATCGAACGCTCAATTCAGTATAATTGTTCCCTTAATGTGTCCAGGCACCGTGTGGACCCTTTAGGTACAGAACCCTGAAAAGCACCTGGTGACTGCATATCACTTACTTTAACAAAGTTAGCAAAAGGACGGTCTGATTAGGTCGTCGTCGTCGTAGTGGCTAGGTAGTGACCCTGCTTTCTGTGTTGAGGGTCACGGGTTCGAATCCTGGAAGTGACAAACTTTGTTTGATGAGCACGTATGTTGTATCTCAGTCATAAATGATTAATATATAAGTATTATATACTAAGTTCGCCTCAAGTCTATTGTAAGGTACCCTAAAACAAGCGATGCTTAGTTTGTGACCGAATAATTGGTGTGTTCGTCTGGCGACATTATTATTATAATTAAATTCACGCCTAATGTAAAGTTGTGTCTGTAACTCATTACGATGGATTAGTATTGCCACAGCGCGCCACCTGTAAAGTATAAAGAAATATTTCAAGGCTGCCTTAACGAGGTCAGACCGCTCGTAGACCAGCGCGAATAGAGGTTATCAATCTCGACAGGGGACTTTTAAGACCCTTCATATATAACGTTTGAAGTGGCGTGTCAAACTTACCGCAGGGGGTTATTTTAAATATTGGCTTTTGGACTTATGTTCTGCAGGTAACGACTTAATGTGGTAAAATTTATATAAACTATTCACAAGATCTATCTATCACTAATATAATACTTTGAAAAACTTGTTTGAGACTCTGTTATTCGCGTATGGTTAGATGTAGGTAAGTTCGATTTTATTTACAGATGGTATTTTTGTTAAATAAAGGCTCTGTAACCGTACCATTGGGAGGTATTTTTCACTATCATCGTCCGAACTTAATTAATCCGAGTTCGTGGCTTAATTCGTGGTTCAAGACTACCACAATCAATTCCATTAAAGGTCTATTTTTAAGCGGCACCTTTTCTGAATGTAAATTAGGTTAAGAGGATTTTCAAAGCGTGGGCGGATGAACAATTGACAGGATTTGGTCAAAATAGCCGAGGGAAAGTGGCGAACAAGATTTGTGCAACGATTGTTAGTGATTTGTAAGAACATTGTAAGCTGGGACCTCAATCATCTCTTGACTTAGTCTTTGCCATATAGGACACTGTGGAAAACTGGATGTTCTAACAAAAGATGAAATCTATTCATTAGTTTCAACAAGTGTTTTAAGATTTGTATTTTAATTTTGTGTATGTTGTTGTATGGATGTACTTCCATGGTCCATGTTATCTATACATATAAATAAAATTGGAGTGTCTGTTTGTAATATCAAAGTAACCGCTTCTTACTAAGTGCATTTGGATGTATACACGTTACCTATACCGAAACAACATTTTTTACAATTTTTGTCTGTCTGTCTGTCCGTCTGTCTGTCTGTCTGTCTGTCTGTCTGTCTGTCTGTCTGTCTGTCTGTCTGTCTGTTTGTTCCGGCTAATCTCTGAAATGGCTGGACCGATTTTGACGGGACTTTCACTGGCAGATAGCTGATGTAACAAGGAGTAACTTAGGCTACTTTTATTTTAGAAAAAAAAATAGGATCTCACGAAAAAAATTAAAACCAATGTTGCAGCGCAGCGCCTGATTAAGTTTGATAGCAACCTGCAATGCGTCCCGCGGGCTCAGAATGGGCGAGCAGGCTGCTGTCAACGGTTGTTTTTGTTAAATACCACTCGGACGAAGTCGCGGGCAACAGCTAGTATCGTATAAAAGTGATGAGGTCACGTGCGGCCATTGGGCAATATAGAGTAGATATATCAAGCTAAATTGATAACACTCGAGTGCGTGTCTGAATAAATAAACGCGGATTGATTACTTTTATTGCATAGATATGGTAATTTAACGCTCCCCCTTTTTCAAAATTGGTTGATTAGGCCTTTGGATGTGATTTCAACAATTTTGGAATAAGCATTGAAGCGTTTATAATCGTACTAGGTGCGCCCCGCGATTAAAAAGTATGTCCTTTCCCTCTATGTCCTTTTCTGTAACCCCAAAAACTACCACTACCTATGCAAAAAATCATGTCGATCCTTTGCTCTATGAAAAATTAAAACAAATCTATCCCACGGGAACCATACATTTTACCGGGATAAAAAGTTGCGTATGTGCTATTCCAGACTATAATCTATCTCTGTGCCAAATTTCATCCAGATTCGTTCAACCGTTCTGGCGTGATTGAGTAACAAACATCCATCCATCCATCCAAACTTTCACATTTATAATATTAGTGGGATTAGATTGTTTTTTTTCATACAAATATAACATGACTGAGTTGGCGTAAAGCTCGCTATTAAAATCATGTACAAGTGGTATTTGTAACTTAAATGTGGGCTGGTACATCTAAGAATATCGGATACTTAATGAATTTTGAAAGGTCATCCAATAATAGATTAAAAATATATAAATATCTACTTATTGAGATTTTGAATATAAAAACTGATAAACTCAAGATGCGTACTACCTGTTGTTAGATTGTACATTTTTAAGTTTAATGCTGAAATTTCTAAAGGTCACCTTATACTAGTGCCAAGCTGGCAACAGCGCTGCGATACTGGAATCCTGTTAAAAGTGTTCAAAGGAAGAAACGATCATCTCTGAACAAATCGCTTGTATACCTACTTACCCAACCAACCCACACTAGGCTAACGTGGTGACCTGAATCCTCCCTCAAGCGTGCAAAACGAAAATATTTCTATTTTTAAAACAGCTGACAGACGTCAAGCCATATGTGACATTTCACCAAATAGTTCCAAACTCAAGTTCGGAAACTTACTTAAATCATAACACTATATTTTAGCGTCGCTAACAATTCCGGGCTTGCCCCCTGGTACATTGGAACCAAACATCATCGGCAAAATTTGGGTGCACTGCATGTAGTGCACCTCTGCCTACTCCTCCAAGGCTTACAGGCGTGATGGTATTTATTGATTTACCTACTCAAGTAGGGCAAGGTGTAGGTAGGTGCAGATCCTGTTGTTCACGCGCCGCTGAGCTCTCCACCCAAATGCGGCCTTCGGGACACTTCCTGTTGCGGGTTGCACAGAGCCAATAATTAACAGACCGATTTGTGTCATCAACTTCGCTCTCAAAGGATTACCAACGTGCGAGACTTTTATTATCTTTAGGTAAATATTCATATTAATATTATTATTATTTCGACGGTCCCTATACATAAAGATATGTCAAAAATTGATATTTTTTATTATTGCACATTGGCTTTAGATTTTCCATATACACATACCTATGTACGTTTATTTTTTTAAATATTATGTCTTTATGTACGTAGGGACCGTCGATTTGACTGCCTGATTAGCGCAGTTGGTAGTGACTCTATTTTCTGTGCCGAGGGTCCCGGGCTCGAATCTTGTTTTTACCCAAGTCATGTTGTTTAATATCTATGTAAGTAATATATACTGAGTTTGCCCTCAGTCCATTGTAAGGTACCCATAATACAAGCGTTGCTCAGTATGGGACCGTATAGTTGGTTAGTGAGAGTTATGGTTAGTTTTTCTTTTACGGAGTAGTAATGGGAAGGCGTCCGCTTTCACAACTATCCGCCGAAGTTCGATTGAGTTTTCGTAATACACATAGAGAATACGTGAAGTCTTTGGTGCCTTCGTATATCTGGCAGGTATGTAATGGACAAGCAACTTATAGATACATCCGTCATGTGTAATAGGATGATTCAAGGCACGTGACCTCGATCATATTTGTAATGCTCGCTTTACCCAAAACCTTTACGTAAGTTATTGTACTCTTGTATACAGTTCGGCTAGTACACGTTGCGACAAGTGGCCGGAATTGAGTTTCATACATTTCCAAGTATTCTACTTGCTACTTGCGTTTTGTATTTATGTGTCGAACATAAGTGCACACCGAACCAGGAATATACTGCTATAAGGTAACATGAAAAGGATTTACTATGTCGAATTCTGCTTAATTTTTATGACACTTTAACAATAAGTCTAAAATCGTTTTTTTATACGCAAATATCTACGATTTTTTTTTATCTATATCGTCCCACTGCTTGGCAATGGTCTCTCCCTCAACCTACCATATGTTTCTAATGTCATCTCTGGCCGATCCCTGGAAACCATTGAAATCATTAAGTGATTGCCCATCATACCGCCATCTCTCCGATTCCGGTTCTTGCTCATCTCGCCGGTCGCATTCGCAAACGTGCCCTCAGTCTATATAAGTTACCCTGCGTGTCCCGGCCAAAGTCAGTTAAGCCTGGCAGACTTATTGCCGATATCAGCGATTCTCGTCTAGGAACGTATCAATCTCTTCGATGTTATTTCGTGTTCGGTCTGATAATAATATATTTCCCAAAAATGCTTCGCTCCAACGCCCTTTGACAAACCTTGAGTTTGAACTTTAGAGACTCTGTTAGAAAGGGCACGTGGAACATTCCGGTGAATAACTATATTATTAATAATGGTTCTTCTATTGCGATTTTCTGACGCATACATAAAGTGTGGTGTAGACAGCAATGTAGCTATATTTAATGTAATAGATGTTACATCATAAGGCACATAATATATACAAATGTATACATGTCACAATAAAGATTAATGGGTTGTTTCCTACGGGTATTATTCTCCAGCTTTTTTTATGTTTTATTTTAGCTAAAACTAACTCAAGAGTAGCGAACTTAATATAAATATATAGTTTTCAAGATCTTATAGAAATACATAATGACGATAAAGACACAGCTACGCCAGGGCTACAATGGTGTTATAAATAAAATTATAAATATAATATATACTTAGATAATAATAATACTTAGATTAGAATAATAGATGTTGCTTATAAAATCTGAGTGCGTCACCAATGAATTCTCCGAAAATACCTAAATACACGTTATATAAGTGTAGAGGAATATTCCAGTTGGCTATCCTGTTCAAATAATTTAAAGGAAGCTTGTTTAAGATTTTAGTGATCCAATTATAGCGAGTCTATATTTTGTCAGTGGAAAACGTTTGGGTGCGGTGATATTCTGGTAGACGGTAATAAACTTATTCCTCTCGAAAAAAATTGATACCCTAAAAGGATACTTAATAATACATTTGCATTACAAATACTTACTTGAAGCCCATACATTTGCATTTTAAGGCGGTTGGAAAATTAATTTCGGTGGCTGTTTAAAAAGTCAAATGGAGTTCGTTGTAAGTCTCATTTTTTCGATACTTTTAGCCTTTATTATCTTTTGGATGCGTTTAGTCCAGTGAATTTCAAATTGTTAAAAAAGAACCTGAAAATGGAATGTTTAAATCGTTGTTTTTTATTATACTTTTCGAATGCATATGCTTGCTTTGTTGATGAAAATACCAAAATCACTATGGAGTAGTAGTGGAGTCCACTCAATTCCTCATGGGTCCCATCATCAAAACTAAATTTAAAAAAAAATGTGACCAATCTGGAAGTGTATCCTTTCAAACAAAATACATAAGTTTCCAAATCGGTTTATAAATTCCGGAGTTCTCAGGTAACAAACAAAAAAAATTACAATCAACTTGAGAATCTCCTGCATTTTTTTGAAGTCGGTTAAAAATCAAAATTATTCGCTTGGTGTGAGGTTTATAAACTGCCGTGTGAAACCATTCATTCTGAAAATAGGTATCAGATTGTAGTGTGCCCGCCTAATAATATTATGTAGACCGAGTTTGCAATAATGTAACTCGTATATTGCGTTTGAATATCATTTCTAGGGCATCGAATATCAAAACGGGCGGTCAGATTTATTTATACTCATACTCATTAGTTTTTCTGGCAGGTAACATTATCACAACTACACGTAAACGAGTTTTTCAAGCGATTATGCAGTGAGTATTACCTAATCGTACTGCGGAACAGCGACCGCAGGGCTCAATATGCTTTGGTTGAATAGGCTATTTGACTATGTTTGTTCATTAGTTTAATATTATGCTAAAAATAAAGTCCTTTCATTGTAAATTCCAATATTTTCCATAAAATTCGATGATAGTTTTGAAATAAAAATACCGCCGAAAAGCGGCCTCCAGGTCACGTGACCCTTGTGTAAAAATAATGGCTGAATACACATTAAAATCCCGAATATTACCAAACTCGTATTGGCAACCTGACACTGATTACGACGGTGTGATGTCACAACGCATCAACCAACAATCCAGAGCGTTGATCACGTGACCGAACCAAAGAGTAACATTATTTTATTTTGTGATTTTAAAGAAAATAAGAAAAATTAAGACTAATAGTTATAAAAAGCTATTAATCTTTTAGGATGCCCACTAAAGCTTATTTTTCATACAGTCAAACACCCTCTTAAGATATTTGTAGTCTGATTTCTATAATTTGAACAGCTTAACTAATCACTTTCGAAAATTAATTTTGAGCCCACATAACCTCTTAATTAAATTAAGCTAGTTTTTATGACTGAGTATGCTATCTGTCTGTTGACTAACTAATACTTGCTGTACTAGGAAAATAAGGCAAGGCTTCCGTATCATCGATAAAATTAACACAGTCGTAAAGCATGCCTCAAACCATAAACAATAAATTATCTGGGCTGTGTTATGTAATTAACGTAGGTCATAGAATCCGAAATATATGCGCTGCTAAAAAAAAAGAGAAAGAAGTTCATTGGTCTGTTAAAAACAATATTAATTTGTTTAATTTTTTTCCTTTCGTTTGTTACAGCTATCAAGGTAAGCGTCATCGTTGGACTTAATTAATATGAATACACATGAACAATAATAGTAAAGTGATATCAACAACCGCCTGATGCGAAAGAATAACGCTTATATACTTTTGGTAAATAAACTCAGCATGCATTGAATTATTGTTCCTCTCATAACGAGAGATTTAGGGCACCACTTTCAGTTCGAAATTTATGAGATAAATTCGCAACGCACGCCGCTTTAGCGAATTCGTAATTTAAAATTACGCGACAGTATGAACCGAAGTTAATGCGGCCTGGTTTCTCTCATGATGATCTAGTGTGTGTGTATTGCACCTAATTTCAGTAGGGGTCGTGAATAAAGCTGACAATCGCCATAGAATGCCTCACCTGGCGATAGTTTACTGAGTACTGCTATACTTTTTCGAAGAATTAAGGCATTGTAAATAAGGAAATTATTAAATATTCATAAATAATAATTAGGCAAGTACCTACTTGAGTAAGAGCCAGAAATATTCCATCATTTCGATGTAGCTACATTGTAATTAGATAATACTAAAAAAATGTTCCATCTATTCCGCCGCTAAAACCGATGAAGATTTCAATTTCACGTGCTATATTTTGTGTATTGGGCAGTATTCATAAAAGTGGGGCACGGCGGCCGAATAAACCTAGTTTTGTGGCCCTCAGAGGGGTTGTCCCAGCCAGGTTTCATGTCCCGACCCTACCCGTCGGTGTTAATTACTATTTGGTTCGATGAGCAGTGTGTTTTCGCTGCTTTTGTTGGTGGGAGACGGCGGGGCGACACGGGAGGATTAGGAATGTAAACAAAGGAGGTTGAAGACTTACGTAAATGGTAATTTAAAGGGAAATTATCGAATTGATAATTAGGTAGGTCTAGCATATTGTCTGAATTTGAATATGGAGACCGGTGCTCCTAAAAATTGGATAAGTGTAGTCAACTGAGCTAAACCTTTTCATTATAAAAAATATATGGAATTTAAAACATTTTAAATTCTATCATTTTAATAAAATGTAGTCTTTACTGACGTATTCCCAAACTTGCAATAAACAAAATACACAATGTTTAGATAGGGAATAAATATTTACAGCAATGGCGTCCCAGTTCTGAGTGCAAATTAGGTCACCTCACACAGAGGTCGGCGATGAGATGCAATGGCGTTGAACCCCCGATACGAACAAAACATCTCGCGCAGCGCCAAAAAGTATCTTCACCCAAGATATAGTTATCACTTAATCTGGACGAGTCTGTCTGTGATTGTAGCAATATTGAAGATTAATTGTACCAATATTGAAGAAATGATCACCATGATGTAATATATTATAACACTACAAAAAATATTGATTTCTTATATTTACGCGAATACTACACACTGAAATAACACTAATCTTACAGATTTCACGTTTATTCTACGTTTTTTACGTTCGTTTAAAAAAAACGCAGGTTTGGGACATAAATGCTATGCGTTTATCGTAAAACCAGTTAGTTCAGGTTTGCTTAAACATTTCTAAAAACTGTGGTGAACACATTCCTGGTTTATTAAAAATCATGACAATGCTCTACGCATATTCACAAGCAACATTATATCATACAACCAAAGGTTATATCATTATAACGATACACGAGTAAGGGTACTTATAGAGCTAAATTATCACATAGGTGCTTAGTCACTCCACCTAAGTAAATACATCAAACGGGGAATGTAGACAGAAACTGAAAAACGATTGCTCTTTCATGAACTTACATAGCACTGCTGGCTCTCCTATGGAGCAGTTGCAGCAGGCTGCCATCTGCTCCCGAAGAGCAGAGACTGCGCGAGCGCGCGCGCCGCTCGACCTCCCGTTCGCTGCGCTCGCGCCACCGCGCCATCAGCGACTCCAGACACAGCATCGCGCCACCATCGCACACCATGGGTCTACGCCGCCGCGTCTACCCAGCCTTAACTTTACACCCGCACTCAGTACATTAAACCGTCCATATACTATACGAACTGCAATTTCGTGGCTCTTATACAACTCAACCCTAAGCAAGTTTAATTGTTGAAGTGGACACCGTTGACCTGAGTGAGGCTTTGCGAATTGTTGTTTTTCTTTCGTATTAAATTGCAACTTTCCCAAAGCACTCGGATACCGGACCGCAAACTATTAAATTATTTATTAAGTATACAAACTTCCAAACGAGGTCATATTATGTTGTAGAGCGGTTTCATGCAAAAGATTTCGTTGATAAATTTATTAAGAACGGTCGCCTTGTGATATAAAATCCATATAACTTTTGAAGTGTCACTTTATGAAGAAAGTTGGTAGCGTAGTTTTTTTCAGATGACTGTCTCCGATAGCACTATGAAACAATCCAGTTAAATGGAGCAAAGTTGTCAACGTGTAGACCGACACTTATTTAAATCAGCCCGATGGTATCAAGAAAATTACGAAGTAATATGAACGAAGTACGAAGTTCCCTCGGGTGTGGTCGTGAGTGAGGTGTCGCGGCGGGCGCTCGTCGGCGACTGAGCGGCCGACGCTACGGTGCTCACCGTAGTCTCTACGATTCGTCTCTACGCTTGCTGTTATAGCACATTCTGACTTTGTTTGATGTTTCTTTGTCACTAGAACTTCTATTGAAAGTTTGGCCGCTATAAATCATAGGGGTTTTCATATATGTCGTCGTACCTAGCGGGCGGAATTTAGTCATCACGCAAATTGCAGCTGACAGCTAGCTACCGTTACGGTATTTTGTTGTGTGGTTATTCGGGAATTTAATATTCGCTACCTTCACTGTGTGATACTTTATTTTATTATGTTTTCATTTCAATAAATCAGTACTTTGTTGTTTATTTCTTTAACTATATATGTGAAAGTAAGCGTTACATTTTATATAAATTAAATTCAACAGACCTTTACGCGCATTATTTACAGAAATGATTGAGAAATGGTATGCTATTCTTTGAACCTTAGCTTCTTAGCGCATTTGTAATCATTACGTGAAGTCAGATTTTCAATATGGAACAAAAATTATTAATAAAATCTGCATATGAAAAGCGCAGATTCAAAGAATAGTATAGCCTTTCTGAATCACCTGTGTAATATATCTGAATGTACCAGAGATCTATTTCTGAAACGAGATATAGTTAATTGCTTTGAACGGTTAACAGTTGCAAATGAAAAACGTGCCTCGCCCTCCGTAGAATGAGGCCGGTTGCGCTAGCTGGGACCGGGAGTTCTATACTATTGAGCAATGAAAACGAGGATAACAATAGTCAGAAACGATCCCGTAACGTGCCTGTATCAGAAAATGGTTTAGCAACTATGTTTCTTAGGTGATAATGTATAATATAAGTTCATACCGTACTAGTAAAGGTCTCAGCACACATATGGGATCGGAAAGGGATCGTAACCGTAACGCCTTTCGCCTCGCTGTCAACCAGGCGTCAACCTACCGTATGCACGTAACGAAAGCGTATCAGCAGCGCCTGTACGTCAACTCGGCTACGGCTAGGCGACACCGCGCTTACGCCTCGCCGCCCCCTGGCTGACCTGGTTGGCACCAGATCAGTTTGAATCCAAACGTTAAGTGTAGCGCACAGCGCAAGTCGCGGGAGGGGAAAGGGGAAAGGGTGGACGAAGAGATGTGAGCTCGGGTACGGAGAGACGTAAGCGCGGGGACGGAGAAACGTAAGCGCGGGGACGATGAGCCGTAAGCGCGGGAATTCAAGTTCGGAGCCTGTTCCGAGGCGAGGCGATTACGTTATTCTTCCGATTAGTGTGCGTTGCAGTAGGGAGTTTAATACAAACCATTCTGAACGGCTCGAGGCGATACGGTGACGATCCCTTTCCGATCCTATATGTGTGCTGAGACCTTAAGACTTCACAAATATGTTATAGCAGCGTAATAACCTAATTTGTGGTAATAGTAGGAGTTAATTCGTAAAAAAAATCAGATGCTTTTTATGTGTTTATTTTACATCGTTTTTTATGCATAAGTTAAGGTTTACAAATTATTTTGACAAATAAATTGTTTCACTAACGAAAATGGTTGAATACTTGCTTATTACTAATGAGAACTTAACAATAGGTCATATTAGTAGGTATGAAATTAAATAAGACGTGGAAAATAATAAGAAGATGCCAGACCTTCAGGAACAAGTATATTTTTATGAGTAAGGTAGATTCAACAAGTAATTTTGTAAACAACAGAATTGGTGATAATCTTTTATTTTGTTTATGTTTAGTTTGTCTCCTCACAGCGCGTGGCTTGAACTCAGTAGTGTCTGTCTTTGACAGCGGACGTGAAGTATGTATACACTGCCCGGAAACATATGTGGCACGCTGGTAATGAGGATGAGACTAATTGGCTATTTCTCATCTCCAGTCTTCCTCGCTATTTTGTCAAACCACACAAGCTTTTGATCGTTCCGACAACGGACCCGCTATATGACAAATTCTTTCCAAATATAAATTTTTAAAATCTATCACAATTATATAGGTAAATAATATATCTAGTAAATAAATATGGGTTATATTTAGCACTGCTCGAGTGGTATATGGTGCGGCATATTTAGGCGGATACCTTCAGCGAGGTTTTTACGATATCAATCGTATGCATTATAACTGAGATCTAAATACTAATATTTTGCCAGCAGCCGGAGCACGTGGAGCGCGCGGGTCAACTGGCTCAGGTCGTAGCAACGAACGCTTAATTTGCACCACACTTGCCAAACTGATGTCTATCCAATTTTTTTATTCGATTATGTGAACGCACTCACGTAGGCACTTACCATCAAATCCCTTGAGGGTAGGTTAGGTGACATCTTGTCTCTCCAATGATCCATAACCGCCAGCTATCTAACCTTCACACGAGATCAGGGAGATGTCATCTTAGAGTGATTCCTGATACAAGGGGATGTGGAAGGCAACGCACTGAATGGCAGACCGCCAATGCGTCGGCACGAGCACATTAAGGCTAATATTATTGGTCCCCTTATGAGTACTAGAAAGGCAGGAGTATGTACCTAAGGCATAGCGACGGATGGCCGAGCGTGCTACGAAAATTAGACGTAATACCACAAATATTCTGCTAACGGGATGTCAACGAAGTAGAAGCTTACAGTAGGCAAATAAGTAGACGATCATAATTTTATTCATGACTACGCCCCGGACTATCTATCGCTGTGGCAATTTATATATCCCTTACTTCGTAAGATTCATAGCCCATTTGTTACCGAGTGACAAATGTGTTCCAAATAAAACCATTTTATTTTCCTTCCTGTGTAAATAAAAGAACCCAAACACATCGTAAACGTTACCTTTGTAGGTACCTGTTTACTTCCTTGAACTTATGGGTAGGCGTACAACGTTCCATCTTCGGCTCTGAAGCCTTCAACGTTTGCACAAATTCACCGTAAGCTACCATTTCCGAAGCCGAAATATGTCGATCCTTGTGGATTTATACAACAGAAATATGGAAAATAAAACGGTGAATCCGCTGGATATTTGTTTCGAATAGAATGTTGGTAAGTATTATTTTGTTTGAGTATAAGTGAGGTGGGCTTGTAATAGTCGTTGAGCTAGTTCAACTAATTTGTTTTCCTTGCTGTTGATGGGTTTGACTAGGTAACTCCAAAGCCACGAAACTATGCCAACAACTAATGTCATAACATCCATTACGAATTCAAATAATGTGATATAACGAAATGGATCCCTCATACGATTGGTAGCCTGAAACGTTTGCGTGTGATTTATGCACTCCTACAGTGACACATGACCCTCAATAGTTATTCGATAAAACACTCATTTCTTGCTCAAGCATGTTCAGTTAAGTACCTATACAATTCTATTTTAATAAGCCTGCAATATTGACATTGAAAATAAAGTACCTAAATGGACTAAAGCTGACTAAAATGTAAGAGTAAGACTTAAGTACTGGCAAGTATACCGAGGGCCCTGGGGATAAAATTATACACTTATAGTTGAATTATTCTCATTATTATACATTTAAATACTACAAGCACATTTTTAAGTACCCATTCACAACATGACTCCAAAGAGAAGAGAAAAAAGTAGAGAATTAATGATATAGAGAATTTCAGGATGACACATGACTAAAAAGAGACAAAATAATTATTTATAATAGTAGAAATTATTATTGTCCACATACGTACGTTATTTTGTGTGACTGAGAAGAAAACGAGGTTTTATAGGTACCTATATCCCCAAGGACCTACCGGAGAAAGGCTTGCAACCTGTGCCTTGAGTTTGTAAAGTGCGAAAATTGAATAGAAGGGTTCAGAGCGAGGGAGATGCACACCTCTTTGATGTTTAGTTTGTATAGGAGGCATTCGTATTATTTTCAATTTCGATATGGAATAAGATCACGTATAAGCACCCTTTCGGTTAGTGTACTCCGACCAGCTTTGAGGACGAATGTAATGCATACATCAACACACACTCATCTCCATATAATATAATTCTTTGAAGGGTCTAGAAAAGAAATATTCAGCAAATACTCGAGAGCAGTGGTGTGGATGGATTCTATTTGGTAGATACTATATATTTATTTTAGTTAGAGACTGCATTTTTTGGATCTTAACTAAACAGATTCAACGATAAATAGTAGACACTTAATTATGTCCAAAAACTATTACGAGTATTTAACCATGAGTCATAGCTTTTGTAATTAGTAAGTTACTTCAGAGTTCAGGCCCGAGTGGTAGTCTTTCGAAATTAATTAACATTGAATTTACACTGGCATTGCTATTGTATCTATATCGACACTGATACTAATGTGATTAGAGGCATTGCATGAAGGAGCGATGCGGAATCAAACGCTAACCCCATTAGAAGGGACAAGCGTTAATCATGTAAATTGATGAAGCTAGCTTGTCGGTAATATTATTCGATGTTTCAGTGTAGCCAGAAGTGCACATAATAATAATATCGCCAGACAACCAACACTAAGCAATGCATGTATTGAAGATGCCGTAATATGGACTGCGGGCGTTTCGGTATAATGCGTAATTTCTTATATAAGTAAGAAGTAATTTCTTATATAACTCGGGATGTCGGGACTCGCTTATAGTTTTTTAGATCCTACCTTTTTAAGTGCCAGTATTTTTTAAAGTTCCGTTCGAATTTGTCTGGTGGAAGGCATTCTGCTGTTTAAACTGTTTCAAAATCTCCTATTAACTGCGATAATTCGAATATATTAGTTTATTATTTTACACAACTGTTCGGTGCATCTAGAGATACAGTTATGCGAAATCTTGCGCATCCTAACCTGGCACACAGCCAAGGGGGGAATAGTCTATCCTATTGTTTATTTTGTTTCGTAAGTTGGCTCACTAAGTTACAATGATTAAAGCAGTGGAAACCACCTAAGTAAATCTAGCTTTGTGCCTGAAATTGTTATAATTTTGAGTGGCACACCTCAGAGGAAACCAGATAAAAAACTGGGCCAGAAAAAGTCAAAGTACCTAAGTATCGCTACCTGATTCGACCTACTTATTCCACTTCGAGGTTACCACTACCAAGTCTTTCAAAAGTGATGGCCTATCGATACCTATTTATAGGTATCGATGTTTATAAACAACAAAGGTATTATTAGTACAATCAACTGCCTGAGCACGGTGTGGAAACTACGCGGTAGTCAAGTTGGTAAACATACACTTTTTTTTTACAGTTCTATACGATGTTAATAGTAGGAACCAATTTAAACTTCGATTGTAAAAAATCGGTGCAGGATCAGTTGCATTCTAACTTTGTAAGTCCGGTTCACGAGCCAACCCGGGTGGCTGGCGCGTGGCCAACTGTTTCAGCGTTTCTTTTGCTACACAGATCTGCCCCACTCTCAATTTTATAGTGTACTTTTATTACTGCAGTTGGATATTATATTTATATGCGATAGCTGCTTGAACAATTCTTATCAATATCAGGGACTATAGGTAGTATGTAATGTTACGCAAAAATTACCAAGCACTAACGTCCACGCTTCTACCTATAGTACTTAAATCTTAATGGATGTTCATAGGTAGCAAAACAGTCGCATCGATGGGTTGTCGTTGACAGCTGTTAGTAGGTAGGTAGAGCACCCCAAGTTCTTAACGAGAGGGTGACACATTTGACCCAAGTTATAGGTAAGTAATCAAATTGGGTTCCGTCCTTGAAGATTATTTAGATAAGTCCGAAGTCTCCGGAGGAGGGATGGATGACAAAAAATTGAAATGCTTCTGCACAGTGCCATCTCCTGTAAATATTTGAAACTATAGTACCGAGCTATCTTTCTTGTCACCAGTAGCGCCCTCTCTGGTTCAACGCTCTCTCTAGTACACATTGAAAGTAGTGACTCTAAAAGGTATTTGGTTGGTTTGATAGATGGCGCTAATACACACATTATGTTGTGCGTTTAGAAATTGCCTCATTTTCTTAATATAAATACAAAGTATTATGATAAATCACTAATAAATTTATGACGGGCCTATGTGGCTTTATTTTATATTAATCAGTAGAGATCACAAGTTTCCATGTAACATAATTTATGCAAATGTTCCGAATGCGACTGTTTGACAGCTAACATGTAGGATTGACTTTTGACAATTTGATGTTGCTTGCTTTTGCAAAGGCAGTGTAGTTTTGCTTGTAAACAAAACTGATAATTGATAACTGATTTCCAAAAATTTAATGAGCTAAATCATTAAATAAGTACTTACCGGCCCGACCATCCTTCAAGAGAAGAGCTTCGATATTCAGGTTTGCATTTTTTTTGTTGTTGAACACTATTGAGTTTGTTTTTAATTTTAACACTTAACTTTCTTGGACTTCCCGGTACTTTCATGCCCGACGATACGTTCATATTCACGTATTAATATCACAATTTTGCTTAACATGAATATTTCTGATTTTGAAGGAAATGGATAGCACAGAATCGGACACTCATGAGCACGATGAAGAGTTCGCCTTCGAAACAGATCACTTAGCCTTACGAGGAAACAAAGGTTACTGTGAGTTGCTGAAATACATAGTCAAATTGGAAGCACAAAAGGTTAAAGCTTTAAAAGACATAGAAGATTTATCTGAACAGCAAAACAAGGCATTAGATGACCCTATAACATTTCTGGAGGACTTAAAATCAGGGAAAGTTCACTTCCCTCCACGCCAAACCATTGCAGATATACCAGATATATACTGGAGCGAATATGGGATAGACGCCACCCTTGATGGTGATGATATCAAAGACATAAAACCAAATAAGGATGAATTAGATGCTGGTACCAAGGTCCGAGGTCGTAAATTCACAGACAACAAGCCCGAGACATTCAATCAGTTATGGTCATGTGAAGAACAGAAACGACTTGAGGAATTACTGGAGATATACCCCGAAGAACCTATTGAGGCCCGACGTTACAAGAAAATAGCACAGGCATTAGGTACTAGGACTCCGATCCAAGTTATGAGTAGGATACAAAAGTATTTCGCAAAACTAGCCAAAGCCGGCCTACCAATTCCTGGAAGGGTTCCTAAAGGTGCTGGACGAGAGAAAAATAGGACATATTTTTACAAAAAATCAACATTTTTCCCTCAACTTCATGTACCTGTCACTATGGAGGACCCATACGATAGTGGAGAAGCTCATGACAGTGTTTCATCATTAGATATTAAGAATAGTAACAAAAGTATGTTGGAATTATTGAAGTCTGCAAAGGAACAGAGGTTGCTGGATGAAACAGCACCAGTTTACCAAACTAAGACCATGTGCGTGGGCTGTCAAAAGACAGGGTTCCTAGGAGCACGGTGGACGGACAACACAGGTACGGACTATTGCACAGACTGTGTTGTGAAGCTACTGCCGCCAGAAAGATTAATACCGGTGCGACAGCCAGTGTGAATTCTAATGTAACCTATTATTAAGTAACACATTATTTACAAATATTCCAATAAACTGCTTTTAGCACTGTTTAAACTATTTACCCACACTCTAAAATTATTTATAACATGCCACTATTCATCACTAACTGCTATTATAGACAAACACGGCTATTTATATCGAAATGTTTATTTTATTAATTTAACACAGGCAAGCTAGTTTTAGTGAGCGCTCGCGATAATGGGGCGTCCGCGGCGACTGATGGAGAACCACTAGCTTGGAACACTGAACACGGCTCACACTCGACTAATGTACCCTCTATCCTAGATAACTATCTAATATAGGTATCTAGATGGGTATATATCTATCTATAAATATTGGACGGTGGGAGTCGTCCACCCACTACCGGACTACCTCCATCCGCCGTGCATTTCTTTTATTTGTTGACGTCACTATTTGCAACATGCACACAGCCGTAGATGCGGTATATATAATCTCATGTAAATGTTCGGCATCACTAGTGCACAAGCGTGTAATAAGCGCACTACTGAATCAAACAACTCACCCCTGTCCAATTTTGCTTTGATACACTGAAAATAATTTAAATCTGTTAATTTATATGACTGTTTTAGATGGTAAGTGGCCTGTGGCTAATACTATAAAGGCTAATTAGCATTGTCTTCTTGGTTAAAATTTACGATTAAGTTAATATAGCAGACATCTGAGGTTGAGCTTTATGCGTAGGGACAAAATGTACATAACATTACTCTTTCCTTATGCTTTGTCAACTTCGATCAAAACGTGTCTAGATATTAAGTTATTAGTAAGTCTACCTACTCTCTCGTGTTACACCTTTATAGCGGTTGTCGTAAACACCGCCGAGGTGTCGGTATTTTTTGTCGACTATTCACTGACTAACTTGAAAAGGTAACATGACTAATAGTCGCCAAAAGCGATATAATCATTGGGTACTCTGAGAGTCGACGTTTATTGTAGGTACCTATTTCCAGTATATTTCCTTCGTGAGTAGATTTATATATCAGTATTTTAAGCTTATAAAAAGACATAAATTTGGTCGATCTCGTCAAGGAATGTGTTATTCGTCATTTTGATATTACACGCAAAAAGTCGTGTTAATCATTGTTTTTTTAATAAAATAAAGCCGCTAAATAAAAAAACGCATACATAAACAAGACATGACACGACACATTGGACACACAATTTTTTGTATCCTTTGGAAATCCTCCTTGATTCCCGCAAGCCTAGTGGGAGGCAAGCGGGCTATGTAGGACTCCTATCGACTACAACCTCACGGTGGTCCTTCTCCCCCATTGTGGTGGTGCCACGGGGACGCTTTCGCCGTCCGCGACATATTTGACACACCAAGCTGAACCGAAAGACTCAGCAGAAAAGAGCGCCAAATCGGCTCCTATTAGGTACCTATAATGAACTGACTGAATGACTGCTAGTCGTCATTTCAAGTACCGATTAGTCGGCAAAATCCATAATCGGCCTATCAAAATACTGCCTATTATATTTTTAATTTTCTAGGACCAGTACTCACCATATAGATAGGTATATTAGATGTACTAACCTAAATAACATGTTCTAGTATAATATTTGCGGTTCATTGATAGGTACCTTATGTCACTAAGCTAATTTTGCAATCTCGGGATGACGAAGTTAGTTTTTCACTATAAGTAGGCACGCCGTATTAAATTGGTAATTGTAATAAACCAAACATACCTATCTCCCTAACCAGTAAATATACGACCGGAGAAGATTTTAAAAGGCATGCTGGGCCTAGGCTAGGGCTTTGTGAATTCTTTAATATAAGTGCCTACCAGTAGGGCCAATCTACCTATGTAGATATTGTCTAACAGTAATTCCACTTACGATCATATATATCAGCTAATGAAGCAAAAATTATCTAAGTACATCAGAATAATCCTATGAACTGCTTAGACTGGTACTAATGAGGTGTTAAAATCCCAATGGGTTTAAATTAGCTGTGGATGCTTATGCGGCTATCCACCTACATTTTATTCTGTGCCGTCAGTCGGATTACTATGATTGGATGCGGTGAGCCGAAACGGACAATCTCGATCTCGTTCTCCTGTTAATCAAAGAATGGGTTCATTTATGAAACAATACTTATTTGCGGATTTAATTAAAGACGATAAAGCCGCCTTTGCTAAAGAAATATAAAACAAAATAATATCGCTGAGAATTACTTAGACACTGCGAAAATAAATAAGGTACACTAGGCAGATAAAAAGTAGACACTAGGTACCTAGGTAACCTAGGTACCTATGACTGTGCCAAATACGGATAAATAAACCAGACCGCGCGCGGTTGTCTCGTGCGTGTGGCAGACTTTTATGTAACGTGTTATTTCTTAATTAGAATATAGGTCATACCTATTAAGGTACACCACGGGGTACACATGGACTAAATAAAACATGTAGGTGTGTCCATTTAGATACATGTCCCTGCATGGCAATCAAAGCTTGGCGATACTAAGTTGAGGGATATCACAATTAGCTAATAGAATCTCGTCGTTTTCTTCGTGATACAAAACCGAGGCTACATACAAAAGAAAATATCAAAATGGCGAAAATAATAAATCAAGCACGTGGACATTCTTTGACAAGATCAATTAACTTTCTGTATTTATACGATTACACGCAAAAGAGAGAAGGTAAATTTTTAGTCTAATTTTACTAAAGTTTGTTGACTGTCGTTAACATTTCTTGACTAAAAATAATCATCAGATTTAAATTGTTTTACTAAAGGAGTACCTAATGTTAGGTGCCAAGTTCTGCATGACTTAAGTTGACCCTGCTTCAAATAAAACAAAATACCTACGTATAAACTTCGTCCCACCCAAAAAGAAGTCAAATCTAATTTGGTACACTATTAACTCATTATCGCTAACAGGCTTCACGTTGCTCATAATGGATGGCGCGGGTGGTGTGTGAGTGGCTTCACTGTTTACTTATTATTCTGTAAGTAACTCCTTGTCAGATCGATAACTGCGATTGGTCGTAGCAAGGTTGTTAAAGCCGTTGTTGCATAGTCGAGCGATGCGACTGATATATATATTATAACGATTAGTTTGGAGATAACTAGGCTGGGTAAGTAATTGAGACATGACAGCGCTATAATGACTAATTCAGAAGATTCTAGAAGACTCTAAAAATACTTACGTTTTATAGATTTATGTAGCTAGGCAAGTACAATTGGCAATGAAATTGGGGGTGATGAATACCTAGTTATTGTGAAAGTTTTACATCATTCTGTAACATTTGTATTCAAAAGCTATACCAAAACACGGCAGTCAAAAAGAATATTCTTTCAAGTTCCAATGTATTGTTCACTAATTTGTTACCAAGCTTTATATACATTTCTTCGTAGGCTATAGTGAGCATAGCATTTGCTCGTAGTGCAGCGAGGCTTTTTTAAACCTAAGATAACAATGACCGCTGTGGGAAATACTGCTATTTTCTTCAGGATTTTAAAAGCTGGTATTATCTTTAAGTCGCAGCTTCAGGATTTTTAAGACTTACGCTTAATGCTTTTATACAGGTACGCTTCTTTTATTTATACGTACCATTTATAAATGGTAAATGGAATTACCCATTTATTCGTATTATTAAGTAGGTATTATACTTTTTAAATCTAATGTCTAGGGTTAAATTATGAAGTTCCTTAAGCATTTATTTGGAATTCTAGTTATTTATGCCAATAATGGACTGCCATTTTCATATCTCTATATCACATCCATTATTTTATTTATAATGTGTATTTGTTGAATGTGTTATTGCTATTAAATAATTGACATTAGCAAAATACCCACTAAGTTTTGGGTGAGGCCGTTTTCATCGCGTTCCATATCGTATAGAAAGAAGAAACAGGTTTAGCATTTAGGTATAAGTATTATTGTGATATGATTATAGCTGTTCTACCTACTTACGCCTGTATTATCTTAGACAGTACACTTCAAGGTTATATATATATATATATACTGTACAATTAACATACCTACAATTGAATTGAAAATATACTGTGTAGCATTAGGTAGGTACACATAGTAATGCTGGACAATCTCTCTCAATGTAAGTAGGTAATATGGGGGATCACGCAAAACATGCGAAAGTTTCAGCTTTTTCCTATTCCGCAGGCACCCTCTAAATGAGTGTGTAAATTCGGGATCTAACTAAATGGCCGCCGTAGTGCCGACTCTCAATTGGAAAGGATGGATTTCAACAATACGTTAGAATATAAAAATAAATGATCTATTACGGTTTATTTTTTTATTTATTCAGACTCGTCTAGACAATTTAATATAAAAACTAGTGAGTCATTCTCGCGAGAATATATTGAAAATGTGCTTGGATATTTTATTTTTAAATTTGGAAAAATACCGCTGACAACGAAAAGTATCATAGAGTAGGTAATAGGCGTATTATTGCATGGATGATACGTTACATAACTTTAATAATATATGCTACCTAATCTAAAGCCCGCACCTAGCATTTCATTAATTGCCTACCTGACCTGACTACCAGTGATAAAAGTTATGTTCGCTATTATTATTATTATAAACCACACAAAATAATATAACATTTGACGTCTTGTCTCCAGACTAGACCGTTTCCTTAGAGATCACTTTCCAATAGGTACGAATAAGTTTAAAAATCTAACAATTCTCTGTTTATTCAGCTACAATGTATACCTTTAGTAAGAAAAACGATTCGATTGCTCTTAGGTTTTATTCATCTCGATCACCTTTGATGGATTGCTGTGAGCGCAATCTTCGGGTTGAAATGTGCGATTTTAGCATCTTTACATTACATTCCGAAAAGGTTTATTATGTATAATATGGATTAAGTTTAGTACAGTTATAGCCCCCTAACAGATATCAGCGCTTGTAGAAAAGGACTTCATTATTATTATCTGTACCTCAAGCTCAATCCAATTGTCTCTGGTCCAGAGACCAACCTCCCCCCCCCCCCCCCCCCCAATGTGTATCCCTGGCTACGGCCTCGCTCTCATACGAAAGATTTCATAAATATGTAGCTATGACATTTCTTTTTTATTGTTATTTTTTTCTCACATGTTTTCTCGAATACGTTCGATTACATTAGAATAGGTAGTTCCTGCTTACCCTACTCTGTATTCAGACGAAACCTGATTCAGGACACGGGCTCAGGTCGAGGTCAAGAACTACAATAGGTTTTGGTTTAGTAGCGGCAGTAACTATTTTCCAGGAAACATTTACTTTTTGTTCAAGAAGTAATAATTATTTTTTCAATAGTTTTTTACGACTTTTATTATTACGAATCGATATTATTACGTTCAAATTACAGCGACCTCTTCAATATCGCCACAAGATAAACAGACGGCGCTACAAACGGACAAATAATAAATTATGATTCTCCATACTATCCTGAAACGCGCTATAAAAGTTTTCCGAGAACGTATCATATATACGAGATCCCGAAAATAACATTCGGGGCATAGCAGCCGCCCCGCCAGGCATACCACCCGCCAGGCTGGGAGGTCTTCCCTTTTCCGCTAATATATGTATATTGGATCCTCAAAGCAACTACAAAAACAATATGTAAAGCATGTATCAGCATCTACTTACTACTTAGTAGTTTATAACGTCCCTTCTTCCAACATTGAATTCAACATAAGGCTATAATAAGTCCATCAGTATATCAGCATTATAAATATCTTGCTCCCTATGAAGATCATCTAAATGGCATCTGAATTTAAGCGTCTGTGCCGTTGTACAGGCTGGGCGAAAAATGATAAACGAGCCTATTACAGCTGTTAACTCGGTCCCTTAATGATCAAAATTGTTTGCATCTATTCATACTAGGAGTATAATGGTATATTAAAATGATAAATTCGAACATAAACGCGGGGTTCGTTATAAACCGCGGTTGTTGTGTTTGATCCAGCGTTTCGTGGTGTTGAACGTTTAATTGGTAAGTGCGTGATAATTATTATCTTCTCATAGCTTTTGCTTGTGTGCCAATTGTGTTTTGTTTTTTAAACTATTATAAAGAGGTTTCGTATGTTTGTAGGGGCTAATCTCCGAAACTACTGATCCGAATCTGAACATTATTTTACTTAGACAAAGCTACAAAGTCAAATCATTTATTTCGTATAGGCCTACGGGGGCACTTACAAATTGTCATTTACATTTTAATTTTCTTAACTCTACAAACGGATCGGAACGCGACTTCAACTCAGAAGATCTGGCGAGAAACTCAGCGGGCTTGTCTTTTTTTATTCACTATCACTGAATACCTATCCTAAGCTAGCTTATCAAGCTTAACAAGCTTATCATTATGAGCCATGGCTCAGGTAAATCTATGGTTTCGTGAGCGGAGCCGCATATGGTGTAGGAATACGCATGTATAGGTAAGTAATATATTTTAAGATTTTTAAACTTCTAAATAGGACGCCAATTATCTTTATTACGTAACAAATATGCCAAGCCAAAAAATGCCCAATAATATAGAAAACTACCAATATTTAGATACTACAAACCTTTGCAAGAAACTATTTCGAATCTGTGTACCGTCCTAGTTTACAAAGATTCCTTAACATTTTCCTTCTATTAGCCGTAGGTAATGGGATTATTCTTTAATACTTTGCCCGACAATAAAATCCGCACGCATTAGCGGTGCGGCGCGTGTCGGGTGTCGCAACCGTCCAATTTGCCGGCGTCTGTTTGTTTAGCGACCTTATATGTACAGTGTGAGGATACTTTTTTAATTATTACACATGTGCACGAGATTGTTGGACAACTAAGAACGGAAAATAAAATACTCCCTCTAATCCATGTAAGTCAGTAGAAGTGAGCTTTTAAATGTACACGCACTATATATCTGCCTGACAGTGTACACTGTATGTACAGTAAATTGGTACATTCTGTACAAATTATAGTAAATCCGAGCTTCGGGAACAGTTTAGGTAATAGTTCTTCCAAATAGATATTTCACTCTGCAAATACATTTAAATAAATAGCAACTCTTACTGCAACGCAATAAAGTTTGCTTCAGCTCGCACAGCGCACCTCTGCGATTTACGCTTTTAAAAAATTATTATTATGTAACTATGCACTTCTCTTAATGATGGGCATGATTGCCAGAAAGAGAAGTGTAGGTCGTAGAAAGAAATCCTGGTTGCGCCACTTTAGTGAACAGACGGGTATGTTGAGTGCTGCTGACCGTTCCGATTGCGAGAGACAGTAGTGACTATACCAAGCCAACAGCCAACCTTTACTAGGTGGAGAGGCACACACAGAAGAAGAAGACGAGCACTTATGTTTCTATCGCGTAACTCTATCTCTTGCAAGCGCGTAGCGGCCCTGACCCCGGGGGTACCGCGCCTTTCAATATTTCTCGTGATAGGATCGATGAGTGACAGATGCCTGCTTCGGGTGCGAGATTTTTCGTAAGCGAAACATATTGATATGAATAGTCTACGTATTTTTTGTTTCAGAAGTATAGCAAATAGAACAGCGCCTCCGTTACATGTTAGTTTTATTTTAATAACTAGCTGTCAAATGTATGATATAATGAATGATCTATATTATATATTTTCTGTGAATATTTACCATGGTTTAATAATTATTCTGTTATTCGGGGCAGAGACGAAATAAAAAAACTAAAATCATAGAGTTATAAATGGTGTACCTAACACGACTTTGTTTTATATAGATGTATAGATTTTGCATCGAGTATGTTATAGCACACAAATTAAATACATTATTTAGCTTGTACAGCCTCGTATTTGCCTGTGGCTGCCTCATTGAAGTTGTTACATTGATCACTAAACCATGTCTTACTAACGAAATAACGGAGTGTTTACAAAAGTAGGTTGCTATTACTTGGAACCGCCCCGGGCGGATATGTAGTATCTATATTCTTGTTATTTTAGGTACAGTATCTCAACAATGTAATTAGATAGGCTGATTCAAAATAGTATACGTATTAAGCCTAGAACCCGGCTTCTTGAGCACATTTGTAAACACTATGTGAAGTCAGAATAATAAAAATCGGCCCACCCGTTCTTGAGTTATAAATGTTGTAATATATATATATATATATATATATATATATAAAACAAAGTCGTGTTAGTATATATATATATATATTATTAAATCAAGTTTATTTCGAGAAAGCCCAAAATGAGAGTAATATTTTATTTGCTAATTGAATTTCAAATTAAATATTCCGTAATACTTAATTCGAAATTAAATTACCCTGACTTAATTATTCAGTGCTTTCATCTGATTAAGATAGGTCCTGTAAATTATTATGATACCTAATAAGATTTAAGATTTCAGATACCTAATAAGTATCTAGATAATAAATGAAATTAGTAATCTCAGTCCAAAACATTAATAATGTACTATAGGATCGCTAGCAAACCATATAACTTTTCTATTTCCTAAATGTAATTTGGATTCTTAATTTGTATCAATCCGACGACGCAATTGGCACAGTTGGTAGTACCCCTGCTTTCTTTACCGAGTGTCCCAGGTTCAATCCCGGCAGGGATAAACTTTGTGTGATGAGCACGAACGCTTGGTTCCGAGTCATGGTCACGTTTAATATCTATATACGTAACTATATAACGGAATCGCCTTCAGTTGGTTGTAAAGTACCCATAATACAGGCGTTGCTTTGTTTCGGACCGTACGGGTTATGTGTTAGTCTAGCGATACTTATAATGTGAGTAATACAGAATTGATTCGAAAAAAGTGTCATGACTTCGCCAAGTATACAAATATGTGTCTATATTAAACCCTAAAATATTCAAGGTCCTTACGTTGTACGTAATAAAGTCGGAGATTAAGCTAAAATACACGTTCCCAATTTTCCTAAGCGTGTTTTCGCATGTATCCAAGCGAGTATGGTACAACGTAACGTGAGTACGTTGCTCCGTAACTGCCTCATTATTACTAGCTCCCAAATCCCTGGAAAGTTACAATCCATTGGCATTACAAAGCTCATGTCTTCTAAACAAAAGCCTTGTATTGTACTGTAAATGAAAAAAGTTAAGCTCCGCAAGCAAACGCGATCATGGTGGTGGTCGGCGTTGGTGGTTTATTGTAATCATTTTATTATATTCAATAACATATTCATTACCCTACATAAATTAAAATTAAATTAAGATAAAAAATAAAAATAAAATTAGGCATGTTTCGGAATGAACTCAGCTAATAATACAACAGAATAACAAATATTTTATTATTAATTGATTTCTTATATTTACGTGAATACTACACATTGTAATAAAACAAATTTTAAGAACTTTATTGCGTTTATTATATGTTGTTAAGATAACGAAACGTCGTAATAAACTTCGTAAAATTAGTTTTATTTCAATTATTATTAATTATTAAGTTCCCGCATGGAATTTGAGGATTAAAAGAAGAAGTCTATAATTGAAATAAGTACAGTGGTCACGGCCATTTAGCAGCTTTAACACTGTCTCACATAACTCAACTATCAGCCATGATAACAGTCTATCTCCGAGCTACGGCTACGTAAATAACTCTATATACTGCCAAATTCTTCTGGAAAACATTTATTGTTAAGTGAAAGTAATCCCACAGTGAAGCTGCCCCGAGCACCGATAAAATTATTTTATAGCTAAACAGGTACATCAAGTTTTTATGACACAAACTTTATTTTAGAACCTATTCCGTCCAGGCCACGGGACTGATGTGAATTCTGCGAATAACTGTCACACACGATTCCTCTTTCATGTGCTAAGTATAAGTAATAAAGAGAAAACTGAGGTAACATCTGGAGCAGATTATTTTGGGTGGGCCTATTATTATCCGAGTCCTGAAGTAGCTGCATTGTGCGGGAAGAGGTGTTGTTTATTGGCCGTATATATATATATATATCTCTCTCTCTTTGTCTATCTCTACTCTGCCGTCGTTCTGGCAAAGTTTTCATCGAGTCATGTGTCCTTTGACCAGTTTGTGCCTCAAAGCGTAATAGGAAGGATTATCCCTGATCACTATCGATGGGTGAACGGATTTGCATAGTGCCGAGACAGATCACAGTTCCACGGATAAACAAACCTGCCGGAGCATTTTGCTGTTTGTAAAACAAAGTTGATTATGCCAAAGAATCAGAACAATTATACTGTGTAAGGTGCTACCCAATCTGACTTAGGTGCCTAAACGTGCCAAAACATGAAAATCGTGAATTAAAACACTATGAAACCCTTTGGCAAACAACGAAGGGGCCAAAAAAAAAATCTGACTTAAGTATACCTACAGCTAACACCAATATCGGAAAGCGTCTATCAAAGCAAAAGAAACAAACGAGTTACGGCCAAAACTTTCAGCATTCTCATGTTTTCATGAACCAAACTTTTTCAACGACTGGCGATTTCTCTTACAGGATGTTCAAATGTATCGATTAAACTAAAATAAATCTTAAGAAAAGGATAATTGATAGACAGCGGATCATTTACCTTCACCCCTGGTTCAACATGAAACATTTTTTTTTTATATTTTTCATTTCTTTACCAAGGCGATTCAACAGCTATATTGACTTTTGCAAAGTGTTTTCACTGTACGGTATGTAGGTACCTAGGTTGAAAACGTTACAAACTATTCGGAAAAAATGTGTGTTAAAATATTAAATGTCACAAAAGAACAGTGAACGTATAAAGTTAGATATAATATTACACGGTTCCCTGCTGAGACGGGGAAAGGTTACACAATATTCGGATACCTATGAAAAAATACCGACAGATGTCAACGAGGAATGAATAAAATATCCATCGATACGGTTTTTGTCGGTAACCGGGTGCATATAGAAGCGTATCGAATCTCTATATAAATTATTCTACATTATGAGATCGAATGTTTCGCAGATGATAGGAACGGACCCCATGGGATAAGCGAAGCTTCTGTGTGACTATAAGTTTGTTGTATTCGTATGGGTACATTGTTTTCATTTCATGTTAATAGTGTTGTAACTATTAAATGGTGTTTATAGCCATATGCTTTGACCCTATATTTTAATAAAACTATATAACCCGTCTCTGGATGCCGAGGTGAAGTTGTTAGTAAAGTAAAACAAACTCAAAAACTATCGTTTTCATAATAGTCTGTGCGTCAAGAGCGAGATTATTCGGAATCTGTTTAGATTATACGAATTAGACACATGGTATGGCAAATTGACGACCGCCTCTAGCGGACAGTATTTAAAACCTTTTTTTTTTAAAAGGGGTTTTGTCACCATGTGACTATGTTACCCCCGTAAGGTGAATCAATTTGTGTTATTAATTAACAAAAGAAAACATAATACTGTTCCTACTTAGTAACATATAAATAAAGCTTAACTAACATCTTGGCTTCCTCGGATAACGGAGAAGCCAAGATGCTATTACATATACCTAAATTATAACTGAACATAAAACTCATGTCTTGTCGTTGGGCCTCATTCCGGACGCACTCCATCAACACATCGTAAACAAATGTATGGGATGCCGTCGCTAGTCGCTTGCCTCGCCGCTCGATCAGCCTTCTCATTTCCCATAATTCAAACTTTCAATTCTTCATAAAATATGTCTAAATACGTTGACTATAAAGTTCACGGTTAGCTCACGAATAATCCCGCGCTTGACATACTTTTCTTTTAGTATACGCTGTCCCGGCGAGCTTTGTACCGCCTTAGAATCAAATGAATGAATGAAATATCTTTATATTTATTATTATTTTTAGTGATTTGTTCCATGTTTTCATAGTTATTCTGCTATTCGTGCTTGAGTTATACATAGTGTAACTAACCCGAGTTTGTTTATATACAATATAGATAAAGTTCATATTATGAGTCTTTTCTACGGATAAACAAACACTTATAAGCTAAATAACTAGCAATTTTACTTCACTAAATGTTTGCTCCAACGAAAGCAAAGAAACTAATATTATTATGTACATAAAATTATTTTATTTTTCAATGTTCAGCAGACGGATATTGTTGTGTAGCAAATAACTCGAAGCCTTTGCGAATAATTTTAACATTGCTATTAAGAACCCCTCTGTTTTTCTTCGATACCAAATTAAACTCACATACCTAAAACGAAGACAATTTTTAATAGATCTCGTGGACGATTTATAGACGTTTTGAGTTTATAAAACGTCTATGAATGGGGGTGGAGGGGGGGGGGGGGGGTAACGTATAAATCATTTATTGATTTCTTATATTTACGCGAATACTACACATTTAAATAAAACTAATTTTACGGATTTTATCGCGTTTATTTTTGTTTTTACGTTCCCGACGTTTCGATTGATGTTGCATCACCGAAACCAGACCTGAATCATTCATACGATCGCCTAACTGCCTCCATACAAGTCATTGTATTTATTAAACTTTAACCACAAATTATAATATTAAATAAACATACCTGTACAAATTTCATGAAAATATTTACACAAGCTTACCTGCTATATCATTTTCAGAACCAACCCTCGGGCGACAACAGTGAAAGGATAAAAGGATAATGTTTGCAGAGTTGCCAAATAATTTCTCTAGAATATTTACCATAACGTTATTCAGACCTATGATAATTATGTTAATTATACAAAAAAAAAACATGATACTTATGTATATATAACGAAATATTTCAGGCTAAGTTAAGTCTCAAAGAAGTACGCCTCGTAGTTAAAGGTGCTGCAAATATTAATAATAATATTTATCCTTTTAGATATCATTAATATGGATAATAATATATATTTTAAAAAACTCCGGTCCATACAGGGTGTTGGCTTTATAACGAAAACGGATAGCATGGATTCATCTCATGATTCTGAGCTCCCGAGAGTTTTAATTATTCGGTGATCTTTTGAAATTGATTTTAGCATGAAATCACAATAGAAGTGTATCGCAATGTGATTATAAATTAAAATACCATAATTACTAATTAAGACCTAAACTGCAATGTAAATTAAAACTCGATACGCTTTAGCACATTCGCCAGTAACCAATGACTTTCGACATTAATTATTTCTATAACTTTATTATAGGTTAAGTGTAATCTTTGCCCAAAGTTTTATAACATATGATGTAGCCTTATTTTTTCTTGTTACCTACCTTTACAATAGGCATGCAATAGATGTAAAACAATCGAAACAAATCTATAAATATGTTTAGTTTATTTATAGCTGTGAAAGTCCTCGAACCAGTAATTAAGCGAATTGAGTGTGAAGTTTTACGTAAGTAAGATATAAATCTAGCACATTCACGACTAATTAATTAATGGGCTCCGTCCTATGTTAATCGGGGTCGAGTTTCCTTCCGTGTTATATATAGTAAAGTATGAGATTAATTAATTCAATATACTTGTATAGTGTCTCAGGGTCTTTCTGGCATATAAAATGAAGAAAGATGCGGGTACGCGTCTATAGCGTTTAATATTTGATAAAAAGCTCGTTGGTAAACCGAATGTTGCAATGTACATCTTAACTATCAAGTCATTACTCTTTATACGATCCCCACAATGGAAGCCTAACCTAAACATTACATTTTGCACAAAACAATTTATACCTAAAATACATTTAAACATTTATAGCCGCAAAATACTGAATACAGTTTATTTCGATATTTGCGTATTCCACGAATCCTTTGGACAGGTAATCCGTATAAGAATTATTGCTGCTTTGAATTTTTTAGAATTTATTATAAGTACCACTGAGTAAAAGTAAATGATTCGGCTGATATTTATATGGGTAGGACCTAGTTATATTTTCATTTTATTAGAAGATCGCCATTTTCGCTCTAGTTAATCAACAACACGCAGCCTAATAAATCATCGCGTTAAGGCATTTTGTCCCATACTGTAACTTGGATGCGACGCCATGTTACGACTGCACCAATGGCAGCGGTCTCTCTTACACCAATGGACATGCGTTAAAGGTAGCACAAACCTGAATAATTTTCATAACTGGTCTATTCTCCGGCAAACTACCGTTTTTGGCATACCATAAATAATCCTGCAACTACCGAATAGCTGAGCTTTGTACAGTACTGCTCTATGGCCTAGTCTTGTAATCTCCTTAGGCGGTACGAGTGGCCTGAGAATGGAGCCTCCTACATTTAACGATTACCATGCCCGCGGTTAGCCTTTGTGTGTGAAAGCCCGCATTTTTACTAGACCTTGGAAGCGCGTAAACATTATAATGTGTTCAACAAATATTTGGGAAGTATATTCCCATATACGCAAAAGTTTGCTTTCCCTTTGTGATAAGTATACACTTTGAGATAAGTTTACAGCTTCTCATAGGAAATATAAAAGCATATTCTGTTTAGAATGAAATTCGAGGCACGTATTTTTTTTAAATGACATATGTTCGAAGGTTTATTGTGTCTTTGCTTTACACGTCAAGGACTACAATATGACAAAAAAGTAAACTTAATTTGTAACACTATGTAAAAAAATTAACTCGAATTGAAAATATTGTGTCTTAAACTTCAGCGCAACAATTGTTTTAAAAGAAATCTATTTTTCATGAAGAGGCAATATCCTGAAAGCCAATACGTTCAATTTATTCCTGCAAGTCAATTTACACTTTAAGTGCATCTATTTAAAATTAAAATGCACTGCACAGAATGTATCGATAGAGGAAGTGCAAACGAAAAGAAAACATACATCATTTCCTCTTGCAAACTGTGGTTCTATGAAGGGTGGATTCATACAATGTAGAAAAAAACTTCACGTAGATTGTATTATAACATTGATTGTAACAATATTTTGTAACTGTTGTAGCTGTAGTAATTTGAAAATGTTTAAAAATATGTATAATTGATTCAAAAAATCTACCATGTCTGATTAAATCTAATATTTAACGAATGTTGATTCAGTACGCGTATAAATATATACGCTTCAAATTGATAACCTCCTCCGTTCTTTCGTTAGTCAATAATATAACGGTTTTTTTAAAAAACAGCAACCATGGTGTTTATTCCCATTTTTCTCCATAGGAACGGCATTCCCAACGGATGGTAAAGTTGTAGCTTATCATTTTGTAACTATTTTGACGATTCATATAAAACATATTCTTATTCTGATTCTAAGAATACATTTCATCACGGCGAAAAGTTCGTATTGTTCACACAATTGTTGTTCTTGTTTATTTGTATTGTTGTGAGTGTTGTGGCGTGTGGCTTTATAACAATAGACTATTTCAAAGGAGTTCATAAGTTCTATTAAAATGTGCAACTAAATGACTGGTTACGTAGAGCTGTAAAAAGTTGATACACGGTTGAAGGGAGATATTACATTATAGATCAAGGATCGTAATTTAAATGTGATAATAGACCAAATGTAAACGATTATCGGAAACTATGATTAAAGAAAAATATAATATACCTAAATTACATTATCATATAAATATGAAGTTCAAGATTTATTTATATGATGCTAGCCGACCCGAATTTGTCTATTTGGTGGACAAGTTTTTAAAATTTGTTTTCCCTAAAAACCTTATTCGGACTATTACGACATTCCAGCCGTTCTCAAGTGACGTGCTTATCAACGAACAGCTTTTAATTTTTATTTATATAGAAGTAATATAGTCCTATGTAAGAACGGACTTTAATTTACGTGGGTGAGTGGAATAGGAGCTTACACAACTTTATCAGTACAATGTTTATGTTAATTTAGCGACTTCAAATTGATTTTGTTGCGTAGCGTCTATTAGACCGCAAAGTTTGTACAGAGGCCCGAGGGAAATATTTAAGACAGCGGGACTTGAATCATAAAATTAATTAAAACTTACTTAGATGTAGCCTTCAATAAGTAGGAATTTATCAGTGAGAAAATTATATTAATAATTATATTATTAATTAAATTATATTATTGAAATGTTAAAGAAATAAATAATATGAGTCCTGTATCTACCATTTTTTGATTTTCAAAGAAAGTGCAGTGTCTTGGAGCGACCTTATGCCGACAATTCAATGCCCTCAATATTAAAATAGATAAATAGAGATAGAAATTTATCAGCCCTGGGTCTACTATAAAAGTCATATAGCATTGTTTTTCGACTTCGAAGATAGTGAAAAAAAACGTATATGATTAGGGTAGGCACTTACTGATTCCGAGGCAGATCCAAACTTGGAGTTTGCCAGCGGGGTTTGGAGCGCAATACCGTGGATCTGAAACTAACCGATTTGATCAGGCACATCGGTATGATTGTATAAATTGCCAACCAAAGGATACCACAGAAAATAGGGGTGTACTGAAAACTGAATCAATTTTTAAGAGGGATTCGCGACTCATTAAGTCAACCAGATTTTTTAAAGAAATATTCTGGCAATGTTGAGTTAGTGTGTTGTCGCTAGCCTTTGTATAACAATAATTATAGTATCACATAGGTACCTATTTAGAAACATTATTTTACCTATAGGTTAAAAGCAAGTTCACTTCAGTCTTTGACACGAATGAAGTTATGTACAGCGGCCAGATTGCAATTCATCCCGGCTTTAAAGTTACATCCCTGATAGATAGCTTTGAGTTTTTTTTAATCCCGCCGCCAGGCATTATCCATGAAACAATGGACCCAGCTATCGATGCTTCATTTTATCGTAAAAGTGTGCCCTAAGGGAACAATATATAGTGATTGATAGATTTTTTATAATCTTTTATTGATCCGTTGTATGTCATGCGTCTCCATTATTTATAACTTTTTTTTTTATACATTATAGGAAAGTATTTGATCTCGATCTCACCTGATGGTAAGTGACGATGAGATCTACGATGGAGCATACTTGCCTAGCTAGGAAGGCGGTAGTAGATCGAGACGCTACATTCACTAGGCACACGCAGTGCAACTGATCTGACCCGCCATCCATGAATGGCAACACTGAACATCATGCCGGAACACGGCTAGGCCGCTTGGCGACATGGCTTTGTTCAGTGGGTGGTGACTAACCACGGCCGAAGCCTACCACCAGTAGAGATGTCACCTAGTTGGCACCACCCAGGGTCACGTGTAGGGTATCTCGAGGGTACTTAATTCTCCTACGGACTTTTCTAATTCAACATGATTTATTATACGTAGTTGCGTTTCATTCGTGCGTAATAAAAACAATTAATAATTTCGTCGTTTCACTGGACTGTTAATTAAAACCGTATCTCAAATAATCTAATTTGTTTCTGTAAACGAATCATTCAAACAAGTTGTTTTACATGTTATTGGAGCTAGACCAAAATGAGAACATTAATTAAACTTCAAACATTTTTTTCCTTTAACAATGTGAAAAAGATATGCACTGATTTCTGATACTTACGCGAATACTACGCATTGAAATATACCCAATATTTTTTAAACGAATTTTATCGCGTTTATTTTAAAACGCGATAAAATCCGTAAAATTCGTTTTATTTCAATGAAAATGTTATGTATAGCAGGTATTGTGTAATGCTATTGTGTAAAAAAGTTCTATAAAAAATCTAGTCTATAGCTTTCATAAATCTATTTTAGTTCAGGCCCAGAAAATGGTGACACTAAAAGTTGGTAGCCTATTTATGCCACACATAAAAACTAGATCATTTATCATACTAGGTCTTCCAGTAACCTGGCATTGGAATATTATGAATACACTTACAACAAAATGCGATGACCGATTTTTATATGTAAATGAAAATTAAAAGGTGATACTTTACGCTAACCTATTTTCATCACACTATAACTCCAAAGGCGCTTATTTATGCTATTATACGATACAGGTTTGAATTGTATTGCAGTAGCTTGGTATGATAATGTCATTGCTTTTGTCCGAGGCCACAAGCTGTGAAGTGATTTGATGCCCGTGAGACAACTAATTTCCGTGCCGTTAGCTGCACACACGCTGCACAAACGAGACCATTGCAAATTAATACAAGGTTGAACATTTGTTATACAAATTGAGGATTAAAGTCTAAAGGCGTATAATAGATTCATTTATGTGTTTTAAATTTTGCAAAATAGGGGTATTCTAAATTTGAAGCCTTCTTCTTCTTCTTTTTTCGAGGTCGGCAATCGGCTATTAAATAGTGACATTTTTGCCAGTGTCAAGTAAATCTTGATCATTGTTATTAAATTATAAGTACCCCTGATGATAATGATTTTGTTGATGACAATGATGATGATGAAATGATACCCTACCCCTATCCGTAAAGCTGTGGATACTTTACTGAAAATTTACCGGATATCTTGGGAGAACTTGAAATTCAAGATATACTATTTTATATCAATTTCCTTTACTCGTGCACGTTTATGAACACTCCATGGGTAATATCCCACTAATATTATACATTATTTATCAAAAATACACATTTTTTTTGGAAAATAAAACAAAATTGACAACTCCAGGGTTCAAGTTCCCGCCAAAAAGTCCGTTTGAAGCCTTGTAAAGCATTTGAAAAATAGAAAATCACGGTTGACGTTATATCATTTAGTCGTTTAAGAACGACCCGTGGTTGCAAATGTTGCGATAGTTTTCGCTATAATTATAAACTTGGACAAAGTCCTTTACACTTCGGGGATAATCCTTCTCGAGTCGAAACCCATTAGCAATCCCTAAGCTGACATTGAATGTTACGGGAAGTTGTTTAAATACTTTTTAAAATTATGAAAAATGGATTAAAACTATTTAAAGAGTTCCGGAGACCGTGAGACGAGGAACCCTATTTTTAGCCATGTTTCCCTGTCATTGTCAGGTTACTTCTTCTTCTTCTTTCTTTACGTAATGAGATGCGATGAAATAAAATTGATATGAATATGGTCTCATCCACAACTTGGCGGGTATTTTGCCAATGTCAAGTAATTAATAGCAATAACACATTCAATAAATACACATTATAAATAAAATAATGGATGTGACATGATGATATGAAAATGGCGTGTCATTTTCGGGCTACATCCATTTTTTATTTATAGACTCTCTAAGACTGAAATTCGGCACGTTTCTAACCATTTGTCACCGCCGCGAGGTGTATTACGTCTAGAAAATAATCTAGTCCGGCCTCGGTTACAATCTGAAGCCTTCTTGTCTAAAGCAAAAGCTATTACTAAGGAACTATTGCTCAACTAGGAAAAGAGAATATAGAGATGAACTAGCGAATCCAACAGACGCTCAGTAGGTGGTAGACAAGCCCGAGAGGAAAACATAAAACTTGAATAAAGACAATATATTACAGCTGGATATTATTATAATATATAATAATAATACCAGCCCTTTTGATGTCTCACTGTTGGGCACGAGCCTCCCCTGAATACGACGGGGATTAGGCCATAGTCCACTAAGCTGGCCCAGTGCAGGTTGGCGGACTTCACACGTCTTTTGAGGGTTGCTCTCAGACATGCAGGTTTCCTCGCGATGTTTTCCTTCACCGTTTAGCAAGTGATAATCATGGTTGAAAATGAGATTCGCACATGAAATTCAGAAATCCCAGAGGTGCGAGCCGGGGTTTGTACCTACGATCCTCGTTACCGAGGCAAGCGTGCTACCAACTTGGCTATCACTGCTATATGGATATTATTATTCCTACTGAATTAGGTGGCTGACCTATATTTTTATAGCACGTAACTAAAGTTAAATTAAGCTGTAATATTTGTCTGCGACCTTAAATTTTTTAATGTATAATTAGTATTCTACGAGATAAAGAGCCAAACGTTTTTGCGATGGCCTTATGTAGGACGGCAATTTATTACATTACCGTACATCTAGAAACTCGAAAGGTTATATTTAAAATATTTTTATTATAAATGTGTTTGGAAAATTTTCCTCCAGGCGTACAAGTGTAATTAACTCTATAATTTATACTAGCCATGGTAGGTTAAGTTGCGGTTCCAAACTAGGCGGAAGCCTGAATAAATAACTTTATAGTTAAGCACATTATTATATTCTTATATAAAAAACAAAGCGTATGTATTCAATTATTAAATAAAGAAAAAAGATAAGATGAAAATCTATAATGATACTACTTAATCTTCACATTAGGATTACTAAACGTATATTCCTGCTCTTCTAGCAGTAATATACAGCTATTTATGAGAACTTTTTTAACCTAATTTTATCCCGAGGATTCGTTACTCCTATTATTCTTAATCTTAGTTCTCTTATAACGCATAAATGAGCTATACGTTCGTTCGTTATAAGGTAAGGTATATATACTAATAGAGTTTATAATCACGTACACGTTAGCACTGATTTCAGAGTGTGACGTCACATCCATGCCATTTTGCCGTTTAACCTTTAGACTATGTCTAGTGCTCTATACTATGCTATCATCTATGTTGTTCTAAATTAATGATGACATTATTCTGACCTTTTCAAAATGTAATTAAACCATATTATTTTAACAAATATTTTTTTTACGTTTATTAGTCAAACAGATGTATATTAAAAGTATTTTCGAAAAATGTGTATACGACCCTATTATAACCCAGAAGTCGTAAGAGCGTACATTTTAGTCAGGCTATCCTAACTTTTTTGATCTAAGTTTATGAACGAGTATCACTATAAACACGGGCGTCTTTACGCAGTGCTATAAATTAAGAAAACTGTTTCGAACTTGGCTAACCACCGTGGGACGCATGATTTTTTTCCAGGAGCCAACCTGAATAAGTAAGAAAACGTATTTCACAAAACAAAACTAAGTATTTATACATTGGACGCCAAAACAAATGGAAGCCGATATGAATGAATAGTTTTTTTTTTTAATTTACTCTTAAACATCCAATTGTAATTTTGTTGGGAGCATTTTTTATTGACATAAAACTGAAATTTTGAATTCATATGACGATTACATACGCGCTAATGAAGCGCAGGTTCGTGGAAGTTACCCTTTATATATATAACAATTGCACGAGTATACACGGTTTAAGTGGGTTCATATCGAAAACTGATACCACGGATTCAACTCATGCTTCTACACTCCCCATAGTTAGAATTGTCCGTAACAGTGCCTATTTTAAAAACCTTATGGTATTAAATATTTTAACAGATGATCAGTAAATTATATGGATCACGTTGATATTTAAAATAATTGTGTAAACGAGGTTTGATTTTTTTTAAATAATGTTATCAGTAGCATTTGGCCGTGCGCTCAGTATGGGGTGTCATTTTTAAATTGCCAATAATTTTATTTATTTATCTGGTAATGTTTTATTTATAACCTACTGATGGACCTGTTAAAATATTTTACACTATTTTTGTACACCTTTTATATGGAAGATTAAGTGTAGCCTTTACCCAAAGTTGTCATTACCATGCTACTTACACCCTGAATAAGTAGCTACGTCATGATTGATGGTACCCCACACTACTAAATAGTTGCCCAATTTAATTACAAGTTACGAAAAGTTTCAGCTTAAGAATAGAAACTCTACCAAACTATGAAACTTATACAAGAACATTTCTAAATTATTATCGCCATTATGTTATGTAATTCTAAAATGTATAAAGTAATAATTGTCTGGAGATTTGATAGAAATACAAGGACACCTCGCTTCCCCTAGATGATGCTGAGCCTTTCAACAAAGGTCACATTGAAGTGAACATCACTGTAACTTATCTTTTTTATTGCCTGATATAATAGGTATCAAATCTTTTATCGTTTCATTGAATTTTATATGAAATAGACGTAAAATTAAACTACAATGTAAGATGATCACTAAGACTTTATGTATACATACATTTAATAAGATTGTACCTCGGTTGCGGTCGTGTACATTGAATATTATTGTAAAAAAACGTACTTAGTGGATATTATTTTCGATACTGTACGTCAAGTGAGTGATTATTCGCAAGCTAACCGCATACTTTGTACCTAGTCCACGTATTTAGACATATTGTATGGAGAATTGAACAGCGCCTCTAGCAGATGTTATTTAAAACTTTCAATTCTCCATGCAACATATTGAAATTCTGTAGAGTCAGTAGTAGTCACAGTATACGATTAGCTTACGAATAATCTCGGACTTGACGTACTGAGGTCGAATCGGATATTTTGCCCGTCTGTGTTTTCGCGGACCGCGAGAATACTACTAAAAGGATTTTTATGAAACTTGGGATAGCTTTTAATCCGTGCTATGTATACAATATTGCATATACTGGAAAATAAAATGGTTTCCCGGGATACTAAAAAAAACTAAAGGCTATGAGTTCGCAGTTGTGGGCACGGTTAGAAGAAAGAAAATAGTAATAAATATGTAGCCGATTTAAAATCAACGAATGCATTACCTATTGATCTTGTGTTATACGTTCAATATATCGATTTTAGTATAACTACAGACAATTCGACTAACCCGAACTATATTCGGTTACGTCAATAGAATTTAGTCCGTGGTATGCACAAAGCCTAAAGCTAATACGTTTATTCCAGCGACAATGTTCGTGTGACGTCGATTGGCCGCAGTACGTGCCTACAAGCCACCCCGTACATGAGCCACCTAATTTCCTAGCTGCTCCTGACTGAACATGTTCACAACATTCCTGATACATGGTATTGAAATAAGTCTTGAATAAATCTATATAATTAAAATTAAATCATGTTTATTGGTAAACGCATAGTTTGAGAACGGCTAAACCGATGTGGATAATTTCTTTATTAAAATGTTCGTAGTTTGAATCAGCTTTATAGAGTAATAAATATAAGAAAAGTTGTCCGGATAATTTGCAAATTTGAGAATCACTGAAAGTTCCTTTTTGACAGGACAACTTCTGCCGGGACAGCTAGTTGGGAACAGATATGAAATGACCTACATATTGACCTACTTGGTCAATATGTAGGTCATTTCATAATCATATAAACAAATATATCAACAAAAATAAAATAATATATAAAATATCAACTAAAGAGCTCGTCATACAATTGAAACTAATTAATTAATCTGATAATTAAAATTATGATTTGGCGAATGTTCTCTTTTAAACTTACCGAATGTCCTCATAAAATATTTTAAACAAATTTTACACCTGATATCGATTTTTCACATCGCTTAAATATTTTTGTAACGACCTCTAAACAATAATCTTTAGCGGCATATCATTATAAGGCTTTATTCGTAATTTAATAATACCAGAGATCGTCTTAAGGCAACAAAAAGTTGTTTAATAAGTAGAAAAGGGTCACGTCGGATCCTCTCCGTCGAATGCTCATTATTTGCGAGCCGTTAGTTCGTTCAACCTTACAAATAGCCAGGAGTTTGTTTACCAAAAGAAATTCTGCCTCGTTAGGAAAAAAAGTGGTCCTATAGAAAAGTGTTCAGGGATTTCAGCCAATCGCTGCTAGGCTATATAAGGGGGGAGAAAATTGAAAATGTGGGTAATATTTATTATAATTTAAAGCATAAAATGCGTATTTTTTTAAATCTAGAAACATGATATAACGGATTTGTTTTATATTCTTCGCTACTAGAGTAACTTTATACAGAGGTTGGACACGAAACGAAGAGCACAAAAATACAGCATCTAAAAATAACGGGAACATCTCTTGCGTTTTTAATTGGCCATATTTCATGGCTGTACAAGCCACAGGGTTAAATCATTCGATTGCAATGGTTCACCCGGTGTTTGCAATATATCTCGCTCGCTGAAAAATCCCACGTCATAAATAACTGAAAAATATGATTTATAATCCTTCAGTGTGAACTCTGTTTCAGGTCTTGTAAGAAATAATGAAAATTTTATGTCTACCTGAGTATGATGGCGATCCTCGTCGTTGTGAGATTTACAATGTGCGAACGCTTGGCCATTAAAAGTGGTTTCTTAAAATAGGTTTTTTTTAATAATTTAATATATATAATAATAACATTTTATATATATTATCATATCTCTATTTTTCATGTTGCATATAATAACTGTTCAATATCAAGTGGTCGTATGTCTTCCTATCTCCGGAAAACATTTCAGTAAACAACTCATTTACTGTCAAATGTAACGAATAACTTATCTCGTTCTAGTTCGACGGTACTTACGTAGTCGAGGTAGCGCTGATTTCACCAGTGGTAACCTAACTTTTTTGATCAAGTTTGCGAATGACGTGACCTGGCGACGATGTTGGGACTTTGTTTTTTTGTTAGGTTTTTCGATTCTCTGTGTACGGTTTTTCGTATATAAAAATGGCTCGACTTTTGATACACTGACAAAAAATAAACAAAGCTTTTTTGAACCAGAGACAAAGTTGTTTGTAAAAAAATACAGTTTTCAGAAACAAACGACGCAAGCTTTGAAGCGAACCCTTATTTTATATCAACTTGCTTATCACTGTACTGAATAGTTTTTTTTCTTTCAATCCAAAGGTAGGTATCGTAAATTACAGCATACAATATGATAGGTTATAAAGTACCAGAATAATAAATATAATAATAGCAGAACCCAAATTTACGCCGTAAATCATTTTGACCCTTATCGCTTTGTGCCGAAATTCTTATGAATCACGACATTTTAATCTGGGGGCGCAGACTACCTATTGAGAAGTAACTGTACCCGTATAATTCAACACAATAAGAGTAGACTCCCACGGATCGGTTTTATGAAAATATTTTCACATGTGTCCCGGAATATGTTTTTATATAAAAAGTATGCCAGCGAATATTCCGAAAAAAATACTTTTTGTTCAAGCTTTATCGGTCGATAATATTTTTTTTCGATTTGTTTTTGGCAATTCTCGGTACAGGTGTTTCACTGTAGCTGTGAATCTGCGTTCAAAATTTTAAATTTAACAAGGTTTTCTGACACGGAGCACTGAAATATCAATTGAATGCTAGAATCTAAAATGTATTTCCAAATTTCCGGGAACTTTTCTTGCAGGTATCATTTTAAAAATAGAATATCCTTTTGAAGATTTTATAATAGAATAACGTGAAGGTTGAGTTTTTTTTGTTTCTAAACATTAGAACGAAATTTAGAAAAGACGTACGCCATAGTACACCACGCTGGCCCAGTGCGGATTGGCGGACTTCACACGTCTTTCATGGGGGTATCTTAGTCATGCAGGTTTACTCACAACATTTTCCTTCACCGTTTTGCATGTATATGGTTATAATCATGGTTGAAAATGAGATTCGTACATGAAATCCAGAAATCCAAGAGGTGCGAGCCGAAGTTTGAACCTGCGATCCTGGTCACTGAGGTAAGCTTTCTAGCAAGTTCGCTATCACCGCTTTAAAAACACTATTTAAGTAAATAATAATAATAACAACAGTCCTCCAAACCGAATTTCGGGCACGGCGGTCAATCTCAACCGAGACAAGCCAGCTATGCCGGAGTTATTATAGAACACAGTATGTGTGCAAGCATAGATGTACTCTCTATCTTCCCTCACTCTCATAGTCCAATGGGATGGCAATCCGACACGATCGGAGAGAGATCAGGCCCAGAACCGACGGCTTTACGTGCTCTCCGAGGAACCGATCATATACTTACTGGTGGTCGACTGTGAGCGCCCTCCTGGGCGGGGCGACCAGCGCCACGGGCCACGCCGCCTGCACCAGCGACTCCCTCACGAACTGCTCCCACGAGGGTGAAGTGCCTACAACAATGTATCAATGTTAATTGGAATTGGTTCACATTAGCAAAATAATGTATATTGTACGCGACTGAAGTTGAAACGGAATTATGAAAAATGTTGGTCATAGCAGGAGCAGTGATGTAGAAAAAATTTAAAGTGTTACATTATCTGTTTAATATCTCATGAAAAAATTCGTTGTTACTACTGAAATATTATCTATATTTTTCTTCATAATCCTTTTTCACCATCTAAGGTTTTCAGTTTTTCACTATTAAGCCTAAGCAAGCTTAATTGTTAAGTCTTGTATGCATCTACCAAAAGAAGTCTCAAAAATAATAATAAAAAAATATATTAATAATCGTAAGGTTAAGCTTATTAATATAGAGTTCTTTTGGTCAACAACTTTTGCAGCTAAGTATATCAGTTTTAGTTTTCGTAAAAAAAGAAACCTATACCTAACCTATTAGCATACTTATAAGTCCTTGGACTTTGAAAATGTCCCTTTGTTCAATCATTAATAAAACTACGTCTTCAAAAACAATCCCAATTACAGAATTAATGGACTCCGGCACACGAACTGGACGTTTAAGCTATTACCTGAATTACACTAGCATGCCATAGAGTAATTATGAGAATCTGACCAAATGCGCTTCGGGATAATTCATGTAATCGATACTGCCACGTTTTTATAAGACTGTCTATAGAACCAGATATTGGTTACATGTATTTTTATTTTTTGGATAATATGATAAATTATGTATTTCTTTCTGTATTGTATTTCTTGAGTCGTGATAATGAAACTTACGTAGCAATTTCATTACAGTTCCCACTTATTTTGAATATTATAAAGATTGGCAGAATCACGTTCAGTTTTTTTCTAATGGCCTTTTTCATTGAGTCCTCAATGGAAAAAGGTCATTAGAAAAAAAAGATGTAGGTACATTCATTGAAAGAATAACGCAAGTACCCCGGCTCAGAATCCGCTATCACCATGGATTACCTACTTTCAAATTGTTCGCTTAGATTCAATACTTGGTGATTAAGTATTTCAGTGGAATATACCTCTGGACCTATCTCATTTGGCTTTCAGTGAGACGGAATTACATATTTTCCCAAACCTGGCTTAACATGCTCATTCTGAGAATTCATGTGAATGAGCGTGTGTGTGTGTGTGTGTGTGTGTACAGTGATGTTAGTACGGTATTAATTATCTGAATATCCGAGTAGCGAACACGGTCACACAATCCTTGACCTAGCCCGCGCCGAAACTAGGCGGGACCGACATTACCTACCACTAATTAAATTTTCGGCTTTTAAAGCCAATATACTACCAGCTATATACGTTATATAGCACTTCCTTTGTGATATTTCAATCGAAACAAAACGGTTTTAGACCCTTTTGTTTTGTGTTCATAGATTTTATTATTTTTATGTAATAAAACCATGATAACATGTTCACGATGGTAGAAAATATACTTCATAGACGAACTACACAAGTGTACCCTTAAAAAATCAAACACGAACATTGTTGAAGTTTTCTCAGCAAGAAAAATACCTTTTAAGTTTTATTATATGAAAATGTATCCAAAACCAATAAACTTAAAATCATATTCCCATTGTAATGTAGATTAAACAGAAGTCAGCTTTAATTTTGTTATAGTGCTTATTTAGGACTGTTGACATACCCTTTAGGATGCTATAAAGACGGTTATCAAAACAGTTCTCTGCGCAGGTGTGCACACAAGCACAAGTTATTCGGCGTTGAGCCTGCGACCCCTTGGGTTTGAAATTAGAACACGCCATTAAACAATTTTATATTGATAACTAGCTGCGCCCCGCGGTGTAACCCGCGATTAAAAAGTATGAAAAATTAAAACAAATCTCTCCCACGGGAACCTAACAATTTACCGGGATAAAAAGTCTATGTGCTATTCCAGACTATAATCTATCTCTGTGCCAAATTTCATCCAGATCCGTTCAGCCGTTGTGGCGTGATTGACTAACAAACCATCCAAACTTTCACATTTATAATATTAGTGGGATAGGTACCGCGGAAGGGCACTATATATCAACAAGATAAGAGAGACGTTCGTCCTGGAAACTTCCAACAAAGTTCTCTCTCACTCTAATATTTATAATGTTAACATTATGTTTGGATACAATATTATCAAAAACCCAAACGGAGCATGTGATTCCTGATGAGAAGACCCATAGACATTCTGTCAAATTTGTTCTAGATAGTGTTCATCAGCACATTGTGAATCAGGCCCTAAGACTGTTCGGTCATATTCTGTGTCGGTATTGCGGTAAATATTCTCCCTGAGCTTCCTCATACCTTGATGCGCGATACGATAAGATGATGAACAGCCACACCTTATCTACGAAGTGATTCGTTCAATTTCAAATCCATTATTTTATTTGATATTACTGTATCGAAATAAAGATACAAGAACACTGTCATACGTCTTCATTATAAATGAAAATTGCGCATTTATGGAGTCAATAATTATATAAGGTTGCATTAATACCAAAGTTCAAATAGGGTTCAAATAATCGACGTATGGCTTCGAGAATCCTTTGCTACTTTTAGCAGCGCCTTTTCTAGAGCTCAATCTAATAGATGTCTACTCGTATCTTTCCAGACATTCACTAATTAACGAGAAAACGGGTTAAGGTCAGCCCTATGGTGTTCAACCCTGAACCAATGCGGTGGGGTGAGCGTATTTCTTCTTCTTCTTTATCTGAAATGCGATGAAAATAAAATGGATATGAATATAGCTTCACCGAACATTTAGTTGTTGTGATAGGTCACAAATTTATCAGACCATCAAATTGAAGTAAAACACACCAAATAATGCCTACTTAGTGAAATGACAAATTAAAACTAGAGCGTTCCACAAAGCAGGGGTCCACTTTGAAAACTTCTTAGTACGCCTCACAGAGTTCTCTGGGACTAAGATATAATTCTAGATAATAAAGAAAATGGAAACTAGTAAAAAAAATTAAAGATTCAAGATTGTTACGTAGGTACTCACGACTTACTTCTTATCTTTACGGTAACGTTATAAACCCAAGGATAGCGTATACCCTATACCTATACCTTAAGCAAAGAAAAAAATATCCTTAACAACTTACACTTTTAATACTGAACGATTTGACTATATTGTTTATTTTCTTTTCCATGTGTAAAGGAACTTTTGACTCCTTAATTGTGTTTTTTTATTATGTAAAATTTAATTAAAACTTATTAATACAATATGCTCAACGAAAATATAAATTAAAAACAGAATAGAAGAGCTTACCTACTTAATATTTACAAAAAGTGTAAAAAAATGGCCCATGCGGTAGCGCCGGTAGCGTACCCAAGATGGTGGCCGCATTCCCTCGCTGAACAGTCAAATTGTGTTATTAAATGAACAATATTTATATTGTATATATATTTATACAGTAAGTTATAATTTAACATACTGACATATTTTTTTGTAGCATTGCTACGATTCTAAGCCAATTTTAAAACCGTCCGATAATAAAAGTTTCTTGTGAGACTAGAATAGTCTCTACGACTCTCCAATTAGCCGTTTTCGTTCATACAATTACATTTCACGTCGTGTTCTAGATTGTCTTCCACGACGTCGCAACGTAAGCGCTCGTGTGTTTACTTAAACATTATTCTGCTTCACACACACCGCAGCCACATTCTATGTGTATGCAACTGCGACATTAATATTTAAACTCTCATTTCTCATTGATTTGACTGCAGCTTTGTTTATAAATATAGGATATAAATTGGCTGTTCTTATTCAATTGTATAATCTTCTATTGTATGTTTGAATAGGCTACAGCGGTAAATATAGTTCCATATTTTATTAGGAATGGGAAAAAAACACCATTCATGTTTTTCCTCTCCTAGTAAGCCAAAGTTCGCCGCGCTCTACATGTTTCAGCCATGTTTTTTTCACTTTGATGTGCAGGCGTTGTTTTATAGCTTTCGTGGGATCCGATGTACCGATGTTTTTCAGAATAACGGCGAAGTTTATGGCGAATGAGAAGAATATATCAGTCGATATAATTTATAGGTAACAGACGGTATTTATTCTAAATCAAAATATTATATCTGATTGCGGAATAGAAATACAAAATATTTGCAGTCTGAAGAAATATAATTTTAAAATTAACTAAAACTGACTAACAGGATATTAATAAGTTCGCACCTTGGACTAATTACACACGTACCAATTCGTTGCAATAATCCCATCCGAACTCAATCCACAATCCCAGTTATCTTTCCATATGCCTGCAATAGTTCCTCCACCATACGAGGTCTATTCGCTGTTTATGCTATAATTTTCAGCAGTTGACCAACAGGTGGCTAACATAACATTAACATTCTGAAAAAAAGGCCTCTACGTGTTGGACCCATGTCTCTGTGCATGCCTTTCAAAGATCCGGGTATAGCCCGTGTGGACAGAGACATAAAATAATGATAATTTATGTTGTATAGTTACAATTTTTGATACGTACAGGTACTTAAATTAAAACATTGTCAAGGGCATCTGAAATATACTTGTAAATTAAAAGCTAAATGAGCTACATTAACAAAGTACTCAATTAAAAGAGCTCACAAAGTTTTACCATTCACTGAGAGATTCGGTGCGCGGGCCAACTTTCATAATTAATAACAATTTGTACAATAACTGCAACCAAAAACTGAAAATTCATACTATAAATTTGATGTTGGTATATTGATATATTAAATTTCACGCTACAAAACGTGAATGTAGTATGTAGTACATTAGTCGGTACAAATACGTACACAAATGCAATTGTCTTTAGTCCAAACGGAATACTGTATTGAAATGAATTGAGAGAAACAGGAATTGATATTTATGCAGGTCCTACCGAATTTGAACAAAAAAATAGACAGTATATTTCAATCGATTCTATTTAAATATGTAACGGCAACCCTACGTACAAGTAATTATGTCTATTATAGTACTTATTTTCATTTTTTTGGAGCTTTGATTAATGAAACTATCGAACTGGGTATATTAGAAGTAATATAACCTTTAGCACATTTGTAATCATTATGTGAAGTCAGAGTTTTGAAATGTCGAAATTAAAAAATATTTTTTGTGTTCCCAACAAAATGTCAATCGTGATTTTATAAATAAACTAGCTGTCCCGGTGAACTTCGTACCGCGTCAAAATCAAATGCATTTTTCCACGTTTTAATGGTTATTCTGCTATTCGGGACGGAAACAAATTCAAAAATCAAAAATTATAAAAATCGGCCCACCCGTTCTTGAGTTATAAACAATGTAAATAACACGACTCAGTTTTAAATATATAGATAAACTTTATTTGAACAAGTAAAGGAATAATAACTATAGGTTAGGAATAGGTTGGGTAACCGCTAGCTAAATTCCTTTCATAATTCCTCCTCCGCTTCGCACGAATGCATATGACGTGAAATTAAATATATGATACAAACAAACGTCGCAGCTACGACATGTTTTATGACTAGTCTTATGTGTGCACACTCAATTTTCTATTCAATAGCGCCAGCAACGCGGCGAGGCATTTACATCTTCGCCGCGACCTCACTGATCCCCTGTAGCAGATTATCCAAAGAGGATTTATGTTCTATCGTTCTTATTCTGACGAACAATGTGTGAGCGAGATGGCGCTATTTCATATGTAAAAGCGTCTTTTAAATTTTCTGTTTCTCTACAAAATGCCTGTACTATCTCTCTCTCTCTCTAATGTTCCCTAATAGCTGATAAAAAGTGACATATGGAACAATGTACACGTCATAGTTATGTACGCAGTCTGGGCTTTTTGCTTTATGCACAAGAATGCCCCTTGAGAGTCATTTGGTTTTAAAATATATGGCTCACCTGTAACGTTGGAAATAAAAAGGCATCTATTTGATAATTGCTAAGTTTGAAACTATGGAATGTAAAAAAAGTTGGGACTTATTATATTACGGTAATCAGAATACCAGATAGTGACTATCAATTACCTTTTCTTTACCCATAAGATCGATGATCCTAACATTATTTCATATTTCTAGTAGTTCCAGCTCCATTTTGTTCCCTCTTCCAAGAAGACTAAGAAGAAGAAGCCTCTTAACAGCGCATTTGTTACCTACTCATTTCAAATGTTAAAAGAATCCACATGTCGTAACATTTGTGAAATCACTCTTCTTATTTGCCGTATATCTTTAAATGGAAAGCTATTCTTCCTTAAAATTGCAATTATTAATTGGAATTAAACAATATTTTTTAGTACGAATATAGGTTTACAGACTTAATAATATTTCAAAGGGAGAGCGCGCTGAGTAATTATACGCCTAGGTACCGTGCCATGTATTAAACATGTAGTTACCTACCACCTTAATAATAAGCTTCATTAATTTAGCTTCGCATGCTACATGATGGTAAGACAACGAAACGTGGACGGTGTCGCGAGCACAGCTAGTATAAAATAAATAGGTACTGTTTTCATTGTTCTTTCAGTATTTCATAATTGAAAAGCAACGAGTCCGCTGCAGTCGCGCTCATTATAACAAAAGGAAACAGAAACTATTTGTAAACGCAAGGGAAATTAAATGTCGTACCTACTCAACGAGTACAGCAATGGAATTTCCACATTAAATTGATTGAATTCTGTACACGTCTCCTTTCAAATCGTATGCAGGCTTCTTGTATATTATATCTTGTATTATTTACTACGGCTTTAGGATAATATATAGTTGTTTGTTTAAGAAACAAACGTATACCTTCGTCTCTATTTTTCTATACCTACTTGCAAATTCCGATTAAGAGAATTGAATGCGTGAGTATTTTAATGTCAAACCAAAAGTTGAATGATTTGTTGACAACTTACCTTTGAAAATAATAAGCGTATCAAGAATTTGTATATTATAATATAATAAGAATATTTGCAGCTCTGTCAATCTGTCCAGAATACAGTCATACGCAGTGAAAGAGCAGTGTTTAACTCAAGCGGCCGGATGCAGCATCCGGTGTAGAGTGGATCCATTTCGCTCTAACAAATATCTCCTTTGTGAGAAACATGTCTTGTAATACAAAACCCTTATTTGAATACGGTCAAAATCATATGATATTCAAGAACCCACAACTGGGCCAGGACAGTGTATTCATAATATACATATGATGACAAGATTTGGGCCCTTATCTCTCGCTTAGGTTCTATGGGAGAGACCTATTGTATATGAATATTTAACATGGCTATATTTATAACTTAATTTAGGAAAGAATAGAGAGCTAAAATGCTTCCACTAAAATCTTACTTCTAACTCTTTAGTAGAGAGTTCTCTACAGATTTTAAATTTGCGTACTTACTTACTTTGAAATCGAGCTATATTTAGTTGTGAAATGTGAAAATATCGTTTTTTTTATAGAGTCCTGAGTCTGGATCATCAGGGATTTTCTTAGTTTGTGCACTAACAGTTAAGTTTATTGTTCGGCTTCACTTGTGCGAATATTCACCCTTCACCACTGCTACACAAACAAATTGTTTAGGTGTGCTAACTGGCACACCTAAACAATTTGTTTAATTTATTTGTAGCACATATATTTTCACTATGACCCACATGTAGTATATTACTATATGCACTGATATGTATGGGGTGAACACACTTGCTCTTATGTTCAAATGATAGTCAAATCGCCCAGTGCCTTCGTGCCTATTCGATTCTGAAAGTGTATAATAAAAGAGCCTTATAAACATACAGTAATTAAGACTTGAAGTAAACATTAGTTCCATTCGTTCCCATTTAAATGAGCTAAGCTAAAACACAATCAAAGCAGTATTGATGTGTCATCTGTGATTATTTCTTTACAAATGTTCGTGTATAATGTTTCTGTGCGGCCTCTTGTGATAAGTGAAACTAAATTAACCTGGAAACACCATTATGAGTACAAGGTATGATTACATGCAGGTGTGATTACATGAAATTAGAGCCATTATTTTTAAGCTGTTCTTGGAGTAGTAATGACAGCCCTATAATGTTGGGCTTAGCTTAAGGGTTGATTATTATTAATCATAATAATAGCCAAAGTTTTCCTTAATTTTTGGCGTGCGATCATGATGCTATAAATAATTATGTACTTAAACAAAAGAAATATTTAGTTAGTAGCCGATATTTCAGCAAAGTAATTACCATTCCAACTATAAGTATTTTCATCTCGCTCCTTACAAAAGGGGTTATAATTACAGCCAGCCCTACTATAACTGTAATAGTTGGTAACCAACGACTTGAAAGTTTTGCGGTTCAAATGAGATAGCTCGGACTCCAGTTGAGACATCTCGCTCATAACTTGGTACATTATGAGGTGATATTACAATATATAGGTAGTTACGTATGTTCTGTGAAGACAATCAATACTATCTCTGCTGCTGTTGGTTTTCCATAAAATAAATAAATAAATCTCTATAGATTTTTTTTATATACGCTCGTATTAATTATGGGTATTGAGAAGTAGGTATCAGGTGGCTGTTGTATAATTAATATACAGCTATTAAATAAAACATGCTGAATAAGTTGACTGATAAACAGAATACAATTATCACAGATGAAAAATCATAATTGTTATTATACTTAAAGATTTTAAAACTTCGAACATAAAATATTCTTTAAGTGTCTAATTTAGATGCTGGAGCCATATTCTTATTATACCTGTTCGTACTTATATAATCATACGTATAATATGTAACTTTTCGAATTGGTTATAAAGATTTCCTTTCCCTTTACGCACTGTCCCTTTAAAAATGTTAATTTTAAAAAAGAATCGTATTCCTGGTCAACCTTTACAATAAAAATAATCTTTATTTCCTTTGCTGTATAAAACATAAAACCCTACAGTGACCCTACAGAATTGTTATTGTGAACCTCCTTTAAGAATGCTTCCACTACCAACCATTACCTGTGTCACATGTCCCAACGTCCAACGCCCCGGGGAGCCATAACTCGGAGAATATTCTGTGTAAACCAAATCACCTATCTCGAATACAACAGGAATATAGAAACAAACACACCACCCACGATTCTCCTGTTATATCGAAGCCGGATATAAATCTTTGTGGAGCATCCGCCGGAATCTACAAGAAGCCCATGAATTTATATAAATATTGCTTTTTCCTGGTAACGTTTTCTTCTTGTCATTACCCCTCGGTTCTTTAGCACGAAACTCGCAAACTACGTGAGTAAAATATAAATCCTGATAAAAAGGGATTTTATTTTAGTAGAGGACATTCCACCAAAAACAAATTCAGATACATTATATTAACGCGATATTTCTAAATAGTGATAAAATATGTGGTATACGTACGATAATTAACTGGGTATAAATATTGCTTGACGCTGTAGAGCGAACAGGAATTGCTATCAACTATTCAAAAATCGATATTTAAAAAAAACTACAAGAAATTCGACAATTCCATCCAGTTTTGAATACGTCCCACGGTAAGTAGATACGTTGCATAACACATCCACGTAGCACTTACTTAATTAACGTAGGAGGTATCAACAGGCTAGTTCTGTTGGCACATTGCCAGAACTGTGAGGGTTACTTGTTATTTCACAGAGCCGCTGAGACCACCCTTTGTTCTCACAAGTGTTACGTGCGACGCTTATTATTTTCTTTTAAAATCGATACGCACGTGGTTTATCGTACAAGGTTACTGATGATTTCGATGCATGAACTTTAGAATAATTTAGAAATGACAACATCAAGAAATTTAACCCCAACAAGTTATATTATATGGGATTATATTCAGGTAGAAACGCCAAATTCTTGAGCGAATTTCGGTTTTTGAACAAAAATTGAATTATGTAATTTTTGAGCAAGAGCTTGGTTGTCTATTGCACAAACAATATGAATGTTTATTATAACCTAAATCAAATCACACACTGTGATAAAAGCTGCATTCTTATAATGACCTCAAATGTTTTATGTGTCAGTAATATCTTGGGTATATTTGAGTTGCTCTCGCGTATCGTAAACCAAGGAATTTTTTTGGTACTATAAGGCTTGCATCCCACTTCTTTCCGCAGACTTGCACATCTACACCCACACCCATAGTAAAAACCATTATTCTTAGGTGGTGTTTATTGACTTGCAATCTCGCCTTTTCAATAATGGTATGTCTATTTTTCTGAATAAAGTACTGTGTAATTACATTTAAAATGCATTAAAAGAGTCTTTAAATTTGAAGGTGAATATATAACAATAGGTTAACGTATGTTTCATAAAACCTCTACTAAACATAGGGGCTGGAATACACGTGCCGCGTTCGAGTTACTATTTTTCCTTTGCTGAGTACCTACCTAAATTTTCATTTATTTAATTCAAGCGGTATTTCAGCAAACGAAACATGAACTACACAAAAAAAAGATTGACCGTTGAGTCGGTGACATGTCACTCAAGTAGCGCAAGCTGACCTCTGAATTTTCGGTACACAGTCCAGTCCAAATAACTCACTTATGAAGGTCGACGGTTGTTCGGTCGCCACTCTCATCACAAAGAAATTAAAATTTACCCATTGGCGGGACTGCAACTGTTCGACCGTCTAAATGAGGTTGGTCATGGTTAACAACCTCCTTGGCCCTTGTGGTGCAATGTAATCGGGACACATTCATCAACGTCCACGTCACGTCGGAATGTATTTCAACTGGCTGGCTTCTACTTTCTTTTTACCACCTTTATAATGTCGTCCTTGTCGCCTTGGTCCTTCCATGTATAGACATGCTCACGAAGACTGCTCTTCCTCTGTGTTGCCGACCCCTAAGTGCTGGTAGGCACTAAGACTACAACTTTTTGCTTGCGCATAGAGCTAGCATTAAAATATTCCAAGCGACCGTTGGCGTTCGGCCAGCGTGCCCACATAACTCTATTACAATCAGAAGTTATTGGATGAACTTGCACAGCTGTGCTTATCACAGCCATTTCTGCGGGCCACAATATCAAGGCGCTACTTTTAGATATAAACTTCTTCAATGGCTGTGTTTGCCGCCAACAATGCAATGTTACCTTTAAGGTGAAACATTTGTTATTATGCAGTCGCATATTTGATATACAGATAGAGCCAAGCTAGCGAATACACAAACGGTTTTTTAGAAAAGTTTTTATATGCCTTTTATTAATATTTAAATGTCTTTCAAAGAGAATTTTATATAGCACGTTAGCAAAGTCATTTAAATTCAGCAACGCGCACGGAGGAAGGTCAATAAAAATTGCGAAGCTAGAGAAGAAATTAATTCCGTATATTACTTATATCTTCCCATATCCTGTTTTACCTACGAGTCGTGACTATTGACTTTATCTATTGTAACCAGCGAGCTATTAAGATAAGTAACACAATTGTAGCACCCTGTGACGTACAAGTTACATGTACAGTAGGCTCAGTCTATATGACGAAGCTGTGATACTGCAAGTATATTTTTACAGTTGCATGTATTTATTCAACACAGAGTTTAACTATGTTTGCGCGGGCAGTGCTGCACCGCATCCCTTAGTTTAAATTCAGGGAGCAACCACGCCTCTGCATGTACATTCAAATCAGCGAATTTAGAGTGTATTCAGTTCACGCTCATAGTAGAGAGCCACAAATTGAAGTTCTAAAGAGGGAAAATTAGTAGGTATTTTCGTAGAGTCAATACTTACCAATATTTTGTGTTATATAGGAAACAGTAAGTTTATTAATTTTATGGATATTAAACTAAGTAGGTACTATGAGAGATCTGTAAACAGCGAGTGGTAAGATTTTCCTATTCATTTTCAATATCTAAGCAAGCCAAAGTCGACCAGCTTGCCCGAAATTTAGTTAAAGTAAAATGCCTTCAAGTCTGTAGTCCTCGAAGGAGTAGGCAAATATGCACAGCAGTGGATACCTTCATTTTGCCACATTCTTTACACACATTTTATTTTAATTCACGGAACCATTTCTCGAAATCCGTGTGCATACCCGCGCTGGCCAGTGAGGAGGGCTATGGCCTGAATATCCAAATCCCGTTACCATCCCCAATATGTATTTCCACGAGCAGCTTACACCAGCATCTCTATACAATATGAATAGGTACACTACTATGTTATATCATACAACTAAGTTTCAGAGGAGTACGAATTAAGACAAACACAACGACAATAGTTAATAACAGATATTAGTCCTTAACAACTACAAGCCAGTAATGACACAAGTGTCCAATGGAAATTCAACATTAATGTCGTACTGAAGCCAACCTTATAACGCGAATTTTGTGAAACAGTTATAGATACACACTTGGCCAAGGCCCGTGTGCCATTTATTTCCCCTCTTAAAAGGGGAGAAGGAAAAACAAAAATAATAATAATAGTGCGTTACTGCCGCAGTCTGTCATACTGCGATGCTGACCGCGCTGTGCTGGCCCGGAGCTGCATTTTCAGTCATCATCAGCGCTGCCAGCAACGCAGTATTACAGCCCACGGCAGTAAGGCACTATTAAACAATAAATTAATCACAAAGATATTCACAGTAAAGTTGATTATAATAAAAAATCCGTTGTATCTAATCACTAGCTCTTGTTATTAACTTACTGGTAGTTGAAATAAAACTAATCTCACAGATTTAATCGCGTTTATTATACGTTTTTATACGTTCCCGATGTTTCGGCTGCTTTACAGCAACCATGGTCACGAGAGGACTGAGGTGGTGGACGTCCTAGTGTCATAGTTTGAACCGGAGTACCCTCATACTTTATATTGGTAGTTGGCAAAAATCTAAAGGGTACCAAATGCGAGACCTACTCTAACACTATTGCAATTTGCAAACAAATATTCAAATCGCAATTTGCATAGACTTAACACAGGACGGTTTTCAAATAGGATTGTATTCGTGCATTAAGCTCGAAATAGGGAATAGCGCTTGATTAAACATTCGTACGTGATATTCGTACAGTGAAAAACAAATTTTAAAATCAGCGCATAGAATTTAATTTATCTCCGATATAATTGCGGTGACTGAGCACTTTTATAAATTATCTGACGATTATTCTGTGTTTATTTCATTTGGGAATTAATTCAATTGGAAATTATTGTTTTCAATTCACGCCTTTGGCTAATATCTTATACTACTGATTTCTCTCCAACTTTCATGCCGCCACAATACCAAATGTATGAGAGAATAAATTTTCTGTATTATTATTATTTGAGTAAATTTCGCATGTTTTTATATTTATTCTGCTAATCGGGGCGGAGCCAAATAAAAAAAAAAGATTATAAACATCTGTCCACCCGTTCTTGAGTTAAAAATGGTATAACTAACACAAATTTGTTTTATGTATATAAATTCAGAACTCGGCGCCTGTTTACCTACTACAATGTTTAACATCTCCATGCCCGACAACTTGGACCAGTTTGGCGGGACTGGTTTCCTCCGAGGGATTATATCTTATTACTTAAAAAACAATTTTAATTACGTAGCTATGAGGAACATTTTCATTTGTGTATCGTTTTGTTTTTTACTACAATAATGGATTGGTCTATTCTATCACAAGTCCGTTACAATAATTATTATTTTTTAGGTTTTTAGGATAGCACATTTTCTGCTTAAATGTATTGTAGAATCCGCTTTTTTTATAAAACCGCGGCGCTTTACAAAACGGCTGCCAACGTTTAGGAGCTTTGTAAATAGATTTAGATGTTAATAGTTTTTGATACTTATTAGAAACTATAACACTATCCCTAAACTAACGTGGTGGAATGACTAGGTCGACAGAGGGGCTTATATTTCCAGGTGGAAGATCACCAGGAACCTACACGAACCTAAACCTAAACCTAAATAATATTCAAAACGGTCCAGCCGTTCTCAAGCGATGTGCTTACTAACGAACAGTATTTCAGTTTTATTGTTATAAAGGCAGACAAAAATTCCATCAATTTGTCGAAGACATTTTTTATGCTTATGGAAATGCCGGTGGATGTAGTGGACACATAATTTATATTCCATTGGTCTTGCGGGCAACTGCCGAAGACGCTGGGCCGTGTCAAGGGCACTTTTCGTATAAGATATGCATTTCATGACACGAAGAAATTTTCACTTATTTGAAATAAATTACGTATTAGCAACAAAAGTACTTCAGCGAGGGCGGGATATGTAGGTATTGGATCATTTGTTGCTTCCCAATTCAAGAAAAGAGCGTACACATCATGATGATATATATACCTACTTAACACAAGGTATGCTTGGTATTTTTTTTCTCGTCCAAAAAACGAGAAAACTATGAAGCGATACTCCATCAAGGTTGTTCCGCACGGTCTAGCAAACACACTGCGCAGCCTACATCGCCAATTTATCGAAAATACTGTTACTGAGATATGTTGGCAATACCTATACGTACCTACCGACCTTAGCGAACATTACGTGATTCTTAAAAATTAGATAATAATTTTCACTTATGTAGAGACAAACCTCGTGCGCAAGCAACAACTAAATATGAGTGTACCCCGGTCATACTATGACACTAGGACGACAACCACCTCAGTCCTCCCGTGACCATGGTTGCTGTGTAGCAGCCGAAACGTCGGGAACGTAAAAATCATAATACAATAATACACGTGTATAAACGCCATAAAATCCTTAAAATTAGTTCTATTTCAATGTGTAGTATTCGCGTAAATATAAGAAAACAATGCATGTTGTGTAAATAGATCACAATTTATAGCATACACACGGCTATTCCGCGCGGCACGAAGCTAGCAATATTTTATAACGCTACAAAATGAAAATTTACTGGTACCTGGTTACAAAGGTGCGCGATAAATGACCTCTATTCTTTAGCCGTCGGAATAGCGAGCTAATGAATGAAAATCGTAATACAATATGTAGGTCATATGAGATTATATAATAATCCTTCTCTGTGAGAGCAAATTGCTAGTCTCTAACACTAGTAGGTTAAATGACCGAAGCGATTTAAAGGCTTTAAAAGCTGAAACTCGGTTAGTAGTCATATTGGGCGGGCGGCTACGGGTCGGGCGGGGCCAGGTCAAGGTCCCGCATCTCTGATGTGGTTCTCGGTTATATGATACTTTTTAAAGAGAGATACTACTGGCCTTGGATCGCCATGGCAGGGTTAACTAAAAGGATGTTTTTTTTAAATCTCCTATTTTTTGTTTTGTAAAATCATTACAACAGCGTCAATTCTAGTTAAATTCGAACGAATTTTGCACTTATCTGTACAAAATAAACCCACAGGATGCATATATCCTGTGGGGTACCTACTTACCAGTGTAGATCAGAATCTACAAGTTCAGGAACTATTTTGGACAAGAAGTTAAACGCAAAACAGTTTGTGTGGAACGTTACGTAGATAACACGATTAAATTTGACGATTTAATTAGCACAGTTGGTAGTGACCCTATCTTCCGCGCCGTAGTAAATTGTACGGTACCCATAAGACAAACGCTACTTAGTGCGGGACCGTATAGTTGGTACGTTGTCTGACGATATTAATATATTAATTTCGTGTTGTTATTGCGTGTTAACTTAGGTTAGGTTAGTTGCTTTGATAACGTATACATTTGGTTCTATAAATAAATTTAGTTTTCATAAGCTAAGTTTTCATCATCTTTTACAGAACCCGTTTTCAAATCATGATTTCTACCTCCCAACAAGAATGAATGAATACATTGAGTACTCCCTTATTTCATTCATATTTCAGCAGCGTGGGTTGCGCCCTGAATTTAAAAGTAAGGGACGCGGTGCAGCGGCAGCTCTGACGCAAATACTGTTAACCTTGCCGCGAATAATATAATTGAATGTGCCGCGTGACGTAAGCAAAGTCTATAAAATCTTATAAACGCTTTCCGAGTGTTCACACATGTGAGCACCGATTTGAAACATTAACGATTCTCCTGCCTGACTATCTTCATTTGTTTTGGTAGCAGTGATCGACTAGTTAGCTCACATTGTTTATGGCAATGGTTATCAAAAATTCAAGCTCACAAAGGGTTAAAAATATTTGAAAATAAATAATAGAAGTTAAGTAATTAAGTATTAAGTAAGTAAGTATTAAGTAATGATCATAGAAAACTTACAAAAAAAAATATCAGCCACTTGCATCGAAATTAAAGAAACCATATCAATACAGTCGTATTCAATCAGAAATGACGGTCCTGTCTAACAAATATTTTAAAGCCCCACTGATCTCTTACATCCCAAACTACGAAATTGAACAAAGTAGCGGCCGTGAATTCCATAAATCACGATCAATAAGAGCAGAGACCTTCAAGTTCAACCATCTGTCAAAATAATAGCGCGCGCCAGTTGACAAATTGTGATAAAATAAGAGAACCTGAGCGAGAGAGCGAGAGAGCGAGTCGTACAATCAAGTAACAGAACATAATACTGTTATTTGACACTATTTGTAATAACATCGGCAAAGGTATGTATCGTCTTGGAAAATAAAGGCGTGATAGTGTTTTTCATAGCATCATAAGATCATTGAGAATCCATCAGTAAAAATTTTGACTAATACTTACATACAGGTTCATTAAAAAGCGTGCATTAAGCCTTGAACCTGCGCTTTTTAGCAGTTTTTTTAAATTGAAATTAAAAAAGATAAACGCAATCAGTTATTATTGTCATTTTGTTAGGGACAAAATGAATGTTCAGGCCACAGTGAAATTATAACAGAATAATATACTACGAAAACTATTATGTAGATCTATCTCAAAATTGTAAAAACCAGTCCCTCGCATGCATTTCGGTGTCTGATATTTAATAAAGCAGTTATGAAATTCACGACGTCGTAAACGAATGTACGTATGATCATTGTATGGGATTTGCTAACGCGTTTATATACTGAATCATAATGTGTATGAGATTCACTAATAATAAATACATCTAACTGATTTCATCAATTAAACATGTACAGGTGTTACAATTGATCTTTTCTATACCAAAATGAAAGGCCATTAATACCTGACTCTAACATTAAGTTGTATACTACTAAAATACATCACACGTTATCCAGGGTAGAAAACCCCTTCTGATTAAAAGTAAAAAATAATGCAAAACGGCTCGCCAGTTCGCAAATAACGTAGAATTGGCTTATTGGCAATTTTGGAGCTGCCCTGTGGTCACCGGCCGTATTCTAATTAGGTATATCCGATCGTGTGTATCTATGCAAATGAGAAAGTGCTCTAACATATCGATAAATCTTAGCAAAGAGGTAGTTATATGTGTATGGCATTCTCTCCATTTACGGTCTAATTTAACGTAAAGATGTTAAGTTGTGAAATGAATCAAAGTCTATTCTAGTCTACGTAGGTATGCTGGTATGCGATAGAATATGTCTTAAAAAATATCGAAGGGCAAACCCAATATATGCATAAATAAATCATGCTAAACAATAACCCCTGAATTTATAGACGTTTTATAACTTTATCAAACGTGATATAGTAGAGGTTTTCTTTGCGCAGTATTATAAGACGTTTGATCAAGTTATAGTTTAACCCCCGAAGTTATAGACCGTCTATAAATTGGGGGGTAAATATACTTTAATCCATATTAGCAGGTGTCATTTAAACAACTTTAACTCAATATTATAAATTTCTACACAAAACAAAACTTTTAATTTAAAATAAATTCTTAAACAAAGCGCCGCGTTCCCCAGGCAACCAACTACCCACAAGTGGGTTACACAAATAAAATGTTTACAAAGGGAATCTCGTGGTTTGCGGATCTAGCTAACCCCACGGCTACGGGTACATTCGTATAATGAAAGCTGAACTCAAGGACATTATTTACAAGCCTATTCTTATAAAATTACTTCAGCACGTTAATTAACTCTCAAGACTAACTTACATCAGTGTCTTCAGATCTCTATGATAGAGATGTCCAAATATATTTCTTATTTAAATCTATAGTTTCACTGTAAATGGGATTATTTAAGCGAATTAATTAGAATCATAAGATTGTTTGTATACAACTGTATAGGTACTAGACGCTGCTAGAACCCTATAAGAACATAGTCTACAAGACATATGAATCAAGTCTAGAGAATATCAAATAACATTGAAGGGCTACAAATACTATAAATAAGTCAGATCATTATTTAATCCATTCGAAACCGAGAATTCATTATTTGGTTACATATTATTATACACAGAAGCCAGATATATCATCTTTTCAATAAACAAATACAAGGTCAAATCTTGGCATCTTTGTTTGACACCGCTGTATATATATCGGGGTTTACTTGGAGTAACAGTTGTGGGAGATTGTGGCAAACTAAGTTTAAAAAAAAACAGAGACAAATATGAAACAGGACATAAACAAATTATTTTACTGTTGCCAGCTTTATTTTTTTTTCCTTTTTAATTTTGATTTATTTTATTGGACTTTATTGTCGCCAAATACAATAATGGGCATTGTTATGCTGTTGCTACATTTCCAAACGCATTATAAATAACTGTAGCTATTTAGAATTTGAATATTATATGTATCGTACCGTTGTTGGTTGATCTAGTCTTCAGAACGTTGCATAGCCAACGGCTTAAACGTTAAATGGTAATAATGGCGCTATATCACTTAGGTTATATCATGTTATACATGTAAGACGGATTATAGTGTGTTCTGTATCTCATAGTGGTGGAACAAACGTGTAAAACTATGCAGTGTTATTTTACAATCCAGACAATCTTGACTTAGTTGATGCAAGTATATTTTGTTTGTAATTCACACGATCTTATAACTTCTAAGTAATCGGTTGAGTTACATGCATTTACCTTCAACGATGGATGGGAAGGTAAATAGATAGTAGGTTCATTTAACAATTCTTAACAATTAAGACCGAATAAACAATTCCAATAAAGTAGTATGATGAGAAAGTTCGTAAAGTTATAAGGCTGATCCCAAGGATTCTTTTAAGAACAGATTACAAACGAACAAATATGTACGAGATCGCCTTTTATTCAAAAGATGTGAATTTTAATATCGGAAGAATTCATAGTATCCATTCTGTGATTGACAATGCAGTGCCCCGATGAATATACTCGTAAAGTCGGAGCAGGCTTTCTTCTCTAGGCTGCAGCACAATGGGGATCATACTCCACACTTGTGTCCGCGCTTCTGACTAATTTGCTTCACTATGTTCCTTTTTGTCATAATAAAAAGGCCATGGCGTACAAAAACGTGATGTTATAAATCTAGTTATCACATTTTTGAAAATAATAATAAAAAGACAGAGATAAAAGAATTGTAATTGCTACTATATGAAATAAAATAAAACGTAATAAAATATCTCCATATTTATACTTCTGTTTCTCATTGCCTTACTAATAAACTTTATCACATTTAGGAAAGGAAGGTACCAACGCTCAGTAAAATTGTTAAATACCTAAAGTACCAACAGCATTCGCAACACAACCCTTTACTAAACAAACAATCTATTCCTATTCTAACAACCCTAACAAACTATACAAAGGAATTGCAAATGCCGCGGCAGGACAATAACACAAACATGTCGTCGATTCCTTGGCACTTTTCGCTCAGATCACGTCGCGTGAATATTCAAATGGCTTCAGCCCTGTATTCGTGCTACGTGACAACGTGACGATCACACCACTCATTGACACGTACGTAACGAGTTAGGGTTGGCACGTTCAGGTAAATCAATCGCATAACGTAAACATTAGAGTCAGAATTCACTGTGCACACAACTAATTAAGAAACGTGATTACCGCGGTGTAGATAAATTCAATTAGTTGCATATGAGCCGTTCACTTTGTGTATGAACTTGAGAAGCCAGAACGCGTTGAGGCCGTATCGCAGTCAATATTCCGTATTAAACATTATTACCTTTTTGTTCTCATCGTTAATTACCAGGGCCCCAAGTCTGTAAACACAATCGATTCATACTCGAACAGCAACTGTCACTTTTGACAGATATCCCAAACAATATCTGTCAAAAGTGACAGTGACTATGCGGTTGCTATTCGATTATGAATCGATTGTGTTAGCAGACTTGGGGGCCAGGTGTTTCGGTGGCAGTATCTGGCACCAAGCGAAGCATACCTACTTGACTATGCCGCCGCGCCAGACGGCGCTTCCGGTCTCCTGAGTTAAATGTCGGTCTTTCAGCGCACACACGGACTAATTTCAACACGAACCCCTTTGAATCCGGCTCAAAGTTTTATTCTGTGCTATGCATGACACGATATTACGTAATCAGCACTTTAATCTGGAAAATAAAAGCTACTGTGAAACATGACTGCTTCGCTATTATACTTGGAAAGCGTAAAGGAGAATAAAGATTTCACAACGTTAGTTTCAAGTTAAATACAAAAAAATATAAGTCTGTGGCACTATTGCTGTTTTGTTTACTCAAACTAAAGCATGCCAAACTAACGCATCAAAAAGATCTTGTTAAATTATATTAAAGCTCAACTAGGCACACGTCATGTAGATAGTAACACAGCTTTTGGGTCCCTCCTTCCATAGAATTCCTTTTCAGGGTAGATAAGAAAATTCCTCCACTTGAATGCGAAGGTACACCCAACGGAATCCCTTTGGCACACAAATGTGTATAAAATGGTATATCAGTTCAGGCAGTTTGTTTAATTTACGCTGTGCGTTCGAAATTTATTTCGAAAAAGATAATATGTAATTTACATATTCTAAATTAGTAAATATTTTGCGAGATACCACGATGCTTTGTTGCCTGTTGCTGTAATCAGCATTGTCTGTGCTGACGATAAATTAAGTAAGTATATACACTTCCATTTCAGCTATATTTGGTGATGTAAAATGTGAATCGAGGTGTGGTAATAATGTACAAACGTATTTCGTACGGTGAGCTATTATGATTTCGGTTTTTAGGACATTATGTTAAAGGATTGCCACCATAATTAGTGGATAATGGTATATAAAATATGCAACCAAATAGCGTGTTCTGGAAGTATTTTAGGGTAATCGCTTCAGTTTAAATACAGGATGCTGTAGAACATACGACTATGTCTAGATGTTTAAAAATTATAAGTGCTGTTCTTTTTCGAATCAGACATTTTATATTTATTTTATCTTTTTCTAGCTATTTCCCGCGGCTCCACCTACGCAAAGATGGACTTTAGCCTGCAGCTTGAACCCCAAAGGTTCACATTTATATATTTTATTTTTAAAAATCTGAAGTATGGCCAATGCAAATAATACCAGTTTGCTATCACGTTGCTTAGTTTATCACGGCATACTTTAAAATAGAAAAGCATTTTCCATAAAACTGATTACTTACAAATTCAACAACACACAACAATAAATAAAAATCCTACGTTTACTTTCCGTATTAGAAGTATTACTTTTTAATTGTATTAATGCTGTCTTCAAATTGAATGCCTCGTAGCTCGTAAGTACAAATCATTCTGATGGAGACGTTTGTTAAGGATATACAATATTTATGATGAAAATAACATCTTATACATACAATAAGCATTAGGTATATTATGATAAATAAAACTTCATCACAAACGATGCCATCGGTTATAAGCTGTAATGCAATAAAAAACACACCCTATTTGTATAACTTAAAAACCTAACGACATTCTTCAAAATGCCGTCACCCCACGCCGAGCTCGAACAAATTAAATGAAAAGTTTGGAGGCATTCGTCGCTCATAATTGCTTCCACCATTACTCTTTATCTTTGCGAGATCAGAAACTCATTTATCACCAGTTCAATATACTCTAGCATCGAGTCACAGCGATGGCCTCGGGAACTCTGTCTGAGCGGCTGTTTTTTATTAATTTGTACATTCCTTTCAACGACATTTTTTTGGGAAGAAGAATGAGGAAATGACACTCTCCCTGAGTGATGATTAAGGAAACACCCCTGTGGTTCAAGCTGACAATCGATCTTATTTTCAAAACAAGCTATCGACAAAATTAACTATCACTTAAAAGCCAGTTTAAAGTGCTAACACTCACTGACTTTTCATTTTAACAAAAAACATACATCTTGGGGTCGAGTCACCTTCGTCCGTAGGAGAATTAAATACCCTCGAGATACCCTACACGTGACCCTGGGTGGTGCCAACTAGGTGACAACTCTACTGGTGGTAGGCTTCGGCCGTGGTTAGTCACCACCCACTGAACAAAGCCATGTCGCCAAGCGGCCTAGCCGTGTTCCGGCATGATGTTCGGTGTTGCCATTCATGGATGGCGGGTCAGATCAGCTGCGCTGCATGTGCCTAGTGAATGTAGCGTCTCGATCTACTGCCACCTTCCTACCTAGGCAAGTATGCTCTATCGTAGATCTCATCGTCACTTACCATCAGGTGAGATCGAGATCAAATACTTGCCTATAATGTAATAAAAAAAAATAAAAAAATTACAACAAGTTCGCAGAATAAATCCTCGTTTCCAATTTAACGGGATATTTTTCTCTAGATATATGCAATCCGCGTGTCCCCCAGTGTAATAGGATATCGCGTGAATAAAAAAATAATGTAATGGAGTTATTGTCGCAGAGATTTCAGACTGATAGGGTTGGCGCGACGTCTCTGAGTATGTTCTCAGTCTTTTAAGGTTGTTGCTGCCCTGCAAGGTAAGTGTGGAATTTTAAAGAACGGATACGATGCCAAATATTAAGCACTTGTTAAATAAAAATCTTAGACTCCAAGATAAATTGAATTAAATAACACCTCAGATAGTTGTACCAAAAAAATCTAATGCAATAAAATAAAAAAAGGAAAACATTCAATGTTTCTTTTCTAAATTCTAATACCTATATGTAAGAAAACTTATATTTTCAATGTCCTCCTTTGGCATGCTTGTGTCATATTATGATCTAATTTATTTGATGCTTTCCATCCGATCTTGATATTCCAATATTGATTTGAATTCAAACAAAATTCTGTATGAATTTCCCACTATAATTGATTACTTCTTAGTACCTACTTTGTAAGGGATTTCATTTAAGTGTACAGTTAAAGATTGACTCCGATCTTTGTTGTAAATAGCGAAAGCATACTGTTATATTTCCGCACATTTATTTGAAAAATGCTTCAAATCGACGTTTCAAGAACCAGCTGAACGTAGACGTAGTCTTAGAGCGAAGTTGAAAGCATTGTAAATTTACTTACTTGGAAATTGTAAGCAAACTAGTGTTCGGAGTATAATTCGTGTCAAAATTCATATAAGAATAATAGGGTTTAAATCACTGGGAGTGATTCACGATAGTTTGAACAGTGCCATAGCAATGTTTGGCATATATCTTCTGAGTTCCAGGTGAGTAGCGACCCATTTTCGTCACCCTTTTTTATTTGGCTTCAACACCATTCGATCTTCGACCCTGCCGTCATCCGTGGCAGCACTACGCGCTAATTAAATCGCCTCGGCTAATATTGACCAGCGTTTCCATTTGCATGTAAATCAGTTAGGCCATTGAGCTCAGTTTAGACAATTAACTCTCATTGCTGTATATGGCCACACACTGCGCGCTCGCGTGAAATCACGAGTTAAAAATGAACGCGTTTTATGTACCGTGATGCGAACAAAATAGCCGTTTTTATACGCAAACATCAGGGTTTATCGAGTGAATATCGTTTAACATGATTTTTGATAAAACAGTATCAAGCAGGCATTTATTCCATTCTTTGTACAATATTATTATAGGTATACTAGCAGTGCCCGCGGCTGGGAACGCGTGGACTTTGGCTTTTTGGCCATCCCGCATGAACCATACACATGCTGGGATAAAAATTACCTATATATTCACTAGGGTTATAAGCTATTATGTAACAAAATCAGACCGGTAGATTAGGCTGTCTGAACGACAGAAAAAATGTGAAATCGGCCTCTTGTAAAAAATATTTTTGCTACGTTTATTTATTTATTGAATTTTAGCGGAAAAGGGAAGATCTTCCAGTCAGGCGGGTGGTATGACTGGCGGGGCGGCCGCAATGCCCCGACGGCTATCGTCGGGATCTTGTATATATGTTACGTGCTCCGAAAACTCTCATAGCGCGATTCAGGATTGTATTGAGAATTGCCTATTGTTCTGAATGCGTCTGTAGCACTATCTGTGTCACTTGTGGCGAGGTTGAAGAGGTCGCTACAGAATATATTTAATGTACGGATACAAACAAACTACACTCTTATTATATGTATAGACCGAAGTGTAATATTTCCTCATATAGGTAGGTACAGCTTTCTGAGACGGACTCTCTCGAGAGTCGTAAGGGACAGATGATAAAGAATAAACAATGCTTGTCGTCCCATTTCAGTGATGGCCGCTCTCATCTTACATTTGCGTGTACGGGAGAAAAACAATATTGGATCAGGAAAACGGGCGGACGGTCCAACACGAGAGGGACAAACATTGGATGGCTTTGTACTCGGCGACCCAAATTACCCCACTTTAAATGCAAATCATCCCCAACGAACGCACTGACAGACGTTTAATTAAAGCATTTTTATTTCACTTTAAAAAATCAGTTTGCTTTTTCTGCGATATTTTAATTCGCTAACGACTGCGACGCTCTAACCATCGAAGATTTTTTGATAATAAAATCCTGATTTGCATTATTCGTAGTAGTATTTTTTATGTTCCTTCGGTGGAATGTAATTATTAAGCCGACATTCATTACATGTTCATAATATCAACAGCAACATGGAAGTGGTCTCAAAATGTGGATTTGAGTAATCAATGTATCACCTTAAAAGATAATCGTTTACAATAGATACTCTAACATTTTTAACGAATTTAAGATACTTGTATTACGTTAGAGCGAACACTCTCGTTGAACAGACATGCTACGCGATTACAGGAAGCAGGTGGTATTAACAAATTGCTTTGTACGCAACAACACACCCAGGAACCACTTACGACTATCAAGCTGACACGCGAGAACTTTTATCTTTTAAATTTACAGAACAAATTGATAAAAAGTTAAGTTATTTCATATAAACAATATTATACCTACTTATTTGAAAATTATGTTAACAAAAAAAACATATTTTACCGTTTTATTTAAATGTCCGCAGACCCACCATACATACCTACGTCAGCCATAGCAAATTGTTCAATCTAACTCACATTATAGGCCTCCAAATTAGGATCCAGCAATAAATCATCCTTAGAGTAAGTATAATGTAAGAAATTAATGTCGAAAGTTGTTACCGTAGCTACAATCGTCTAATCAGACAATCTGGGGCGAATGCCTACGTAGCATCCGGAACGTGTGAAACGTTCTAAAGCTTACAGATAAGTGCACAGCGCGAGGTCTCTTCCGCAGCGCCCGCCTTGCTTCCGGCTGCTTTATCTCGACTGCGGGTGACCACCTATATACTCGTAGTAGCTACGAGCTACGACACGGCGTAGCTGCTACGACACGACGTAGCTGCTACGACATAGCTTCTGCGCGTCGCTAAATTATTTCTTTGTTCCACGACAGATTTTTTAATTAATATTTTTTGTAAATAAAAGTTTAAGTTGTACAGATAGGAAAATCATCCGATTTAGGATATGTCTTTCATAAAATCGCAATGATAGTAGTATCAGAATATTAAGAACATTTATTTTGACGGTGTGAAATCGTTCTCAACGCAATATGGATTGGGTTCACATTTTAATTCAAAGAGTTTTCTCTATAATTATATTAATGTGTTTGTATGGTTTCAAGAATTTTCCAGTATGGCTGGGAGTGACGATAGATAAAACTATTTATCTATCGTCACTCCCAGGTAGCACGTGTCACAGGCAGTGTCAGAGATATATTATCTGAAGGTGTTATTTATATTCCATGGGACATGTTTCTATATTCAGAATTAAAGAGAAATGTGCTATTTGGAGAATTCTGATTTGTTCCCCTTGTATTTTTTTTCTATTAGATGTATCCCCATTTATACTAAGTACTCTCTTTATAACTGTACAACCATACTCCAGAATCGAATGTATACATATTATATGTATACGTTTAGAAAAATAAATACGTAGTATAGTAATAAGTATTTAGTTATCACGACATAATGCGATATTAAGTTAATAAAATAACATTAAATATGTACGCATAAAGTATTTCCTATTATATTTTTATATTCACCACATGACCTAAATAAACCTAAATTGCCGTGTTTAGAGTACCTTTAAATGTTTCAAGTGAGTTACGGTAATAGGTAGCGCACAAGAACGCCCAAGTACCTACCGAACCAAAACTCATACGTCAAGTTTATTACGTTAGTGGATAGTTCGGTGGCGCGTCCCACATAACCAAACACAATAAATGATCGCCCACAAAGCCGGACAAGTGACCGGCTAATAATATCGAACGATGTAATTGCCAATCTGTAACTTTACGTTGCCGTCGTTGATTTCTTATATTTACGCGAATACTACACATTGAAAACTATACTTACGGATTTTGTCCTCCCGTGACCATGGTTGCTGTAAAACAGCCGCAACGCCGGAACGTAAAAACGTACAATAAGCGCGATAAAATCCGTAAGATTAGTTTTATTTCAATTGCTAAACACTTATAGGTATATTGATTGACGGCCTGATTAGCGCAATTGGTAGTGTACTCTTCTTTCTGTACCGGGGGTCCCGGACTATGGACAAAATTAGAATGATGAGCACAAATGTTTGTACCCAAGACATGGATGTTGATAACTATATAAGTTCTAGGTACTGGATTCGCCCCCGGTCCATTGTACGGTACCCATAATACAAGCGTTGCTTAGTGTGGGACTGTATAGTTGGTGTGTTCTACGGGCGATATTTATTTATTTATGTTTAATGGTAGAGTAACTACCTTGACTACCACTGTTCGGCAGCTACATTTTATTAAAAGATAATATGGTTATGCAATACAAATAGAAAAAATGCATTGTTATTATTAACATCGCTTTATTTTATAATTTTAAGAACAGTTATTATGACGTGTTTATAAAAAGTAAATTGTGTTTATTGAATAAAGTTCCAGAACGCTCTGTGCTAAAAACTTATGTAAGTATATCTAAATCCCATTTAAAGCCAAGGATTGAACGTTTATTCTGCTAAATTGAAATCAGCGACAGTCAACACTTCTATAACAAAGAAATCGATCGATTCTTCCAATAAATTAAACATTACATTTAGCTTTTGAAAAAGTAATTCAAATTCTTGTGCAGAGTTTTGTTTTTGCATGAAAATAGAAAAGAGAGTAAAAAAAGAAAGTAATTATAAACAATATTCAAAGTGAAACGATCTCACTTTTTAAATACTTGCGCAATGGCCCTTCATAAAAATGCAAATGGGTATCGGATCCTTTCTAATACAGGACCTGAATGACAGTGAGCTCTAGCAGCTGTTATCTTGTGACATAATATCTACATTTGCATATAGAACGTTAGTGCGCGGAGGATTCGCGCTTATAATCGCGTTATCTTACGAGAAATCCGCAATAAATTGTTCTAAATATGCAAAACTATGTTTGCTGCAGAAACACGGTCATCCGAATAAATTGAGCGGATTTATTCATTTTAAGGCTCTATTAAGAGCCTTAAACTGAGATAAGACTAGAGTAATACCTAGTTAATTGTTTCGTTTACATCTTTTCCGCCTTTCTTGTAGTCCAACAAATCATATATACTCTATAGTCATCTACATGCTTGTAACAGTAGTACTTAGTTATATTTTGTACGCTCAATACGCCTACAATTAAAAATATATCCACAATTATATAAGGACGATAATTATATAAAAAAAAAAATATACGATATAAAACTCCAGACCCATGCACTTTGAAGCCAAAACTGATTACAATGTAGGCGTAAACAGATAGATTACCACAAGACATTGTGAGAAGATTCAACATTCGAACATAAACTTAAAGCATAGTTTAATCTCCGTTATTAATGAGAATGAATGTTACAACGGTGATAATATATTATCTCGCTCGGACCAATGAGGGTCGGCCAGCAGGCGCAGTTAAGACAAGGGCAGAACGTCGTAGATATACGGTGTGACTACATTGTTTAATGAAGGGGACGGCGCGTACGCAGTCCCCACTACCAAAAATTACGCGTCCGAGTTATCCACATTAGGGATAATCGCAAGGGTCAACCCAACCGCAGTGCAATAGCCTTGAGTCGTTCGCGATTGACCGAATCAAATGATCCAGTTCGCGAGAACCACGCGAATGATCGGGTCGCCGCGGCGAATACGATTCGTTCATTCGAATTTTGAACTGAGCCGCGGCTGCAATCAGTCCCGCTGTCACGGATCCTACAGATCGCGATCTTATCGTGCGACTGAGATAGCATGGGTCAGATTAATTTGAACGAGCGAGAGCGAGCCACAGCCGATCGCGGTGTGACCGCCCCAAAGAAAAATGCATTATTGGCTGTAAATTACAACGAAATAATCTACCTTATATTAACTGACCTAAGGTTTATTTTTGGAATTGGCGAATGTAGTATCCTAGAATCATGAATTTTATTTTCTTGGAAATAAAGCTTAAAATAAAAATATAGGTAAATAGTTAAAACGATCTGCAATTTCATTGTTTTCAAATCAATTGCACTACTCGTCAATTTAGTAACCCGGCGACCTGCGGTCATTGATGTCGTGTCGTGTTTTTGAAACCGGTAAAAAGTTATATATTTACCTATGATACCTAAAATATATACTATACTAACATATTATTTATGGAGAAAGGATCTAACGAATGTTATTTTGGTGAAGGTAAATTTAGTGCCAGCATGCACTAAGTTTATCTTCTACTACTAAGTTTATTTTCTATAATTGAAACTGACAAATATTTACACGAACCACTACTAAAAAGAACAGAAAACCCAATTACGTGGTGGCAAGAAAGAAAACTGATATATCCTCGCCTCTTCAAGTTAATGGAACGACGGCTCTGTAATATGGCTACATATTACAGAGAGTTGTAATTTGTGTGACCGCCCCTAAGAAAAATGCATTACTGCAAATTACTACGAATTCGTATGTCTACCTTAAATTAACGTCATTAAGGTTTATTTTTGGAATTGGCAAATTACGTAGTATCGTAATATCATGAATTTTATAACCTTAAAAATATAGTGACCCGGCGACCTGCGGTTATTGATCAGTCGGATCGGATCTGACACTATAATCTGGTTTCCGAAACGAAATCAATCAATCGATTACATTCCTATCCGGAACTGAACCAATCGATCAATTGATCGGGTCGTACGAACCGGTTCGTTTTGACAACGGATCAGTATTGATCCAGATCGCTTAAATTGAACGATCGACACATGCATACAGTGCAATGGGAGGGCCTCGCCCTGGGGGAACCGCCGTCTTGATCACGGTGTCCCCTACGCCAGGTAAGTATGCATGGCCCAGATCGTCCGAGGGTAGTGTATAAACAGAATACGGCCTTAACACCGCGGGCCAGAAATCAGAGCTTTCAGGTCAGTGACATCTATCGGAGAAAATGGAAGAAATTTCTCATTTCAGAACCATCATAACGGTAGAAGAAATGCATATGGCCATACATTTTGGAAGCTTTCCATATTATATTCAGCAGGCAAAGCTTTATATTTCTTTCTTCATAGAAAAAAATAAAAATAATAAAAGGCTGGTTAATAAGAATAGTTTATTTCAATTAACATTAACAAGAACAAAGTATTGGTGAGCTCCAAACTAGACAAAGTCTGTATCTTGGAGCTCGGTACACTATTTAACGTACAATTAAAATGTTAAATGGTATATCATTTCAATTTCTTAAAACTAGAACATAAAATAAAATGAAATGTGAAAGTGAAACACTATGAAATAATAGTGTTCACTATTTATAAAGGCTGGGTCGTATGTGTGTACAGACGTGTATGTTTGAGTATGTGTGTGTGTGTGTGTGTGTGTGTGTGTGTGTGTGTGTGTGTGTGTGTGTGTGTGTGTGTGTGTGTGTGTGTGTGTGTGTGTGTGTGTGTGTGCGTGAGAGGGTTGTGAGAGTTATATGGTATTCTTCACTTTTAGAAAAAAAAATCTGTCTCGTCGTAATTAGTATTAATGAGCAATATTTTGATGATAGATTTGATGATAATTCAGCCACATTTGACAGGAATCAGCACCATTCCTAGTTGGTGTAGGGATTAAAGTGAAGCCGCGAAGAGCATGCGCAAGCGATCCCGCAGCTCTGGCATCGGGCAGTGGAAGGACACCAGGGGGTTTTTAGTCCGTGCGAGTCGGACATACCCACCCCGCCGTGCCCTCGGCGGAGTGGCATGCGTAGGCATTTCCGTCCTGCCCCAAAAAAAAAAGGGATTAAAGTGAACAAAGCAGTATTGTTAGAGTCGCCAAGATGGTGTGAACTTGAATCTCCATAAAGTTAGCTGACGCAAAAGCTATCGCTTTAAAGTTGCCGTCGTTATACAAACAGGACAGCATCAGGGCAGGACCCATATCGGTCACAGTCGTTAATCCTAGGTTTATTGACGGTAACAAGGACGAATGTGGGTCAGCCCTGCATGGTATAAAGGTTTTATAGCTTATTATAATAACGAGCCTTGTGCCCGATCGTAAATTTAAATTAAAATGTTACTTAATTTCAGCCCAGTAGGGATTGAATTTCCAAATATCTCTCCCTAGTGCACATCTAAATCAAGAAATAAGCTTCAAATTTTAAATCTCTAGGTCCATCGGATTAAAATGTGCGATGACGTTCAGTCAGTCATTCAGTGAGTGTAAAGAATTAAATCAAACGGTCGGTACGGTCGCCAACTACGTCGGTCACTCTTGTTACATGATGGGTACCGTACAATGAACTGGAGACGAACCAGAATATAATTACTTATATAAACAGAAACCTACGTACATGTCTCGAATCCAAAAATTCGCTCTTAACACACGAAGTTTACCACTAGTACCACTACCGAGATTTAACCCTGGGACCCTCGGTACAGAAACCGCTAACTGTGCCAATCGGATCGTCTATAACATTGAAACAATAAATGCGATAGATTTCTAAAATAATATACTTATTTAAATACGGTCTAGTTCACATAAGATATTCACTGAGTGAGAGGGAATATAGAAAAACATTGACCACCCATTCAAGCACTGAGCCGGTGCTTAATTGTTTCGACCTTAACATTTCCATTCATCTAAGCCACGTCTTTACAAATCTTTTATGTTCCAAGTGCCCAAGATGTCTTTCATGTGCTTTTCTAGAGTATACAATCAAGTAGGTATTCATATAATTAATTAATCTACCTTTTCATTATCTACCTACGTTTAATCTTTCATTGGCAATATGTGGCCCACTACAGTGTAACTCTGCCTACCCCCTTGGGGATGCCAAGCGAGATATAGTAATTTTACCCTTACTGCCACATCATGAATAGGTAGCCACATTACAATACGGAATAGTTTAACGACAGGAATTAATAAACTTGAAATAGCAATTGTTAATGATAGCTCGATAGCTCAGTGAAGGTGAAGAAAAGGGAGATAGGAAAGACAGAACTAAACTAAGTAACAAAACTAAAATGAAATACATTTTAAAAATAATGAAAGAATTTAAACGTAAAATTAGGTCCAATTACCCACAGCACTGACTCGACGACATTATGGAATAACAGTAAGTAGTTGACTGAAATTGTTGTACACACAACGCTGAAGGGATTCTGCGACTGTCGAGCACGCTCCATATTAGCTGCAGTAATATCTGAGTGACTATTAGTTTTGATTTCAGGTTTTACAAGTATGTACCTACACAAAACTTCAATGGCATCTGCCTCTTGGTTTGCTGATAGATTGGCAGAATAGCTAGATTAATCTTTCACTGTATCTGTGCTAGTTAAGGTTAAGTTACAAAACGCTGCAGATATACAAAAGCATATTCATAATATAAAGATCATTGATATTCATATCTTTGATTGTATATATTTTTCTACCTTCTAGGTATGCCTAGTTAGAATAATAAAAGAAAATAAATAATGAATCAGTTAAGTCCCAAAGGCAATGCCGGGAAGTAATTAAAGAAAATAATCGCAGAGACACGAAATAATTGAAATTAATTGAAGGGGCCTGCTGCTTAGGTGGTTTATCTCTGCCTCCAATAGTAAAGTGTTTTTTTTTTTTTTTTTTTATTACGTTATAGGCATGTATTTGATCTCAATCTCACCTGATGGTAAGTGACGATGAGATCTACGATGGAGCATACTTGCCTAGGTAGGAAGGCGGCAGTAGATCGAGACGCTACATTCACTAGGCACATGCAGCGCAACTGATCTGACCCGCCATCCATGAATGGCAACACCGAACATCATGCCGGAACACGGCTAGGCCGCTTGGCGACATGGCTTTGTTCAGTGGGTGGTGACTAGCCACGGCCGAAGCCTACCACCAGTAAACCAGTGTTTCGAGAATTTGCTTTGATTGTAATGAAAAATATTATGGTCACAGATTATAATGAAAAAAGAAACAGTGCTTTCTACTATGAGTACCTATATAAATGTAAAATAATGATTATTTGTAAGTTAGAAAGAGAAATACGCAATACACCAAATGGACTTGAATCAAATTTGGTTATGAGGTAGATTATAATCTAACTACATACACAGTGAAAGTGGCTTAATTATGAAAACTTTGGGTAAAGGTTACAACGTAATGCCTGTAATAAAATTATAGAAACCATTTATGTCAAAAGTCATGGGTTTCACACATTCAAATGTTATTTTTTACCGCGCAATGTATCGTAAGACACACGATCACAACACAAACGCTCCACGCGAGACCCGACTTGTGCAAGTGACGAGCGCGCTCGAACGTACAACGTTTTAATTTACATTGCAGTTTTAAATTTATTTTGCTAAAATTGTTTTTTTTTCATTTAAAATAACGTTAAAATATAATTATGATTTCCTGCTTATAACAATTTAAAAATACTGGAAAAAAATGTGCATAATTCATAAAATGTTGAACGGAAAATTTTATCTCCGGGGGAGGGCAGAATCATGAGTTGAATCCATGGTATCAGTTTTCGTTACGAAGCAACATATGCCCTGTATGGTCTACTTTTTATCCCTGAAGTAAAAGCGGGCTGCGCCGCGGGAAAATGCTAGTTAGCTTAGTATCTCATGATAAAGAGGTGCCTAATGGAACATTATCTCCTTTATCTCAATTTGTTATGCATTGTATGCTAAAAAACATTAAATTGGTTCCGATCGACGCTCGTTAGACCTTAAGAAGATGGTATGCTTTTTAAGATTAAATTTAATGAGTCGACTAATGGATTCCTCTTATTATTATACATTTTATGTTATGTATTGAGGTGTAATGCCTTCACAACGTATACGTAACATTTTTAAATAGCTCTGGCACCGAGAAGTATTATACAAAAAAAGTATGTACTGTCGCGAGCTTTAATTTGGGACTCATATAAGGTTGAATATCGTAAAGCAAATGTACCATAGGAGTATTATTTTGACTGACGTACTGGGAGAACTGCTCTCAAATATGACGATATACAGATATACGGCCTTAATGCATTATAAGTTTTTAGAGATATTAAGGAAATGGGTCTTGTATTAATCTCGCGACCGGCTATTGTAGGATTTGCGGCTTATAGGATTCGCATGTTATACTGCCACCCCTACCACCTAATAAGAGGCATAAAACTTGTCATGTTTTTCCAGTATCAACAATGCAATGTATAAAATAAATTGTCATCATCAACCATGAATGTAACCCAAGTCAGATCTCATCTGCTTGTGTATCCTCTATATCGCCCATTGTGTTATAATCTCTAGTGAAATGAAAACAATAAGAATTAAATATTTAGTAGCATAAAAATATGTCCGGATACCAACTGTATTAAACAATTGGGCGAAAGGGACCTATCGAGGACTCTCGGCTTGTCAACTTTCCCAATTATGAACCAAACGCATTGATCGACAATTGGAGAACCAAAAAACCGAACTATGTTTAACAATGGACTTCCATCAAGTATTGCCTAGTTTTATCAATAAGAATACAAACTGTAACGTCTCAAAATAAGCAACGCTTGTATTAAAACATGTTTTACATATTTTATCGCGTTTATTTTACGTTTTTACGTTGCCGACGTTTCGGCTGCCGACCATGACTTTACATATTTTATCGCGTTTATTTTATGTTTTTACGCTGCCGACCATGGCCATGACCATGGTTGTCCTTCCGTGACCATGGTTGCTGTAAAGCAGCCGAAACGTCGGGAACGTAAAAACATAAAATAAATGCCATAAAATCTGTAAAAAAAAGTTTTATTTCAAAGCAACGCTTGTGTTATGGATTTGTAACGCACAATAGAATGGGGGCGACACCAACATTTCTCAATCCAATCGTTATTTTTAGGATTAATCTCATTTGCTCGTCGTTCAACCCTATTTAACTCACCTTGATCTTGCGACGCGGCTGCTCGGAGTCTGCCTTCCTCCGGTCGCCTCTCCATCTCCGTTCAATATTACCACCACTTCACATTTCGGTAATAAACAGTACAGTACAGTACACTTCAACTAAAACTATTCAGTACATCGGGTGCGAGTTTATTCGTAAATATAGACTAAATAACTTTCTACCAAATTAATTTGAATATATTATAGGTAATATATGAATAATCCTAATTAATCAAATTAGGTCGATCAACTGGCAAGAGGTGTTACCGGCGCGTCAGGTACAAGATTATTCGTAAGCTAACTTTATACTTTATATTCCACGTATTTAGACACATTGCATGTATGAAGAATTGAACAACGCTTATAGCGAATGAAAGTATTATAAAATTTCGATTCTCCATAGAAAACAGTCCAAATTCGTAGACTATAAAATATACAATCAGCTTACGAATATTCTTGCACTCGACTCGCCGGTAACTCTTCTTAGCAGTTGATCGACCTAATTTGTTTAATTAGTATTCATCCTATAGTACCTAAAATAGATTCAAACTAATTCGGAAGAAATCTATTTAGTCGATATTTACGACAAATTTTACTTTTACGAGAAAACATAACCAAATATAAATATCTAAAACAGGCAAAGGAAAAAATCCTGATTGTGTCTCATTTCTGTTTGTTATTTCATATCGTCAGCGTCAGACTGTCATTTAATTTCATTTTCAAGTCAACTATCTCAAAAAGGCAATTTATCTCAATAGGAAAAAGGAAACGAACCGATGGAGAAGCGTAAATCGTTGTTCGATTTTCATTTAACAGGATGCCTCCCTATTCGGTATTTCGCTAGAATACAAATAGGGAATTAATTTTTATTTGAAAACGCTGTGTTTTTCTTAATACAATACACCTTCTTTCGAACCTTTTTTTCTTTTTCTTTGTATTATTAAATAGTACTAGCTGTCCCGAAGAACGTTGTGCTGCCACAGAATCAAATGGTTGAAAAAATATTTTAATTTAGTGAAATTTTCCTATCTTTTAATAGTGTTTCTGCTATTCGGGGCGGTGACAAATTAAAAAAAACAAAAATCATAAATTCTCATCATAAAATCTATCAAAACGGTTAACAAACTCGAATAATCGAAAATTAATTGGATTCATATGCGTAACATGTCGAATAGCTATTAACTGCAATTCCATTTGAAATCGAACGCGGTCGTCCTGATATTTTTTGGGGTGGGCCGTATTCCGAAATGAGGTACTTAATACGAGAAGTGTTCTTTCTTTATCTAATTCTAAAACACACGTAGGAAGTTTGTCTCGTTAATACGACAGGTGTAATTTGTTAGGCCTTTATCAGGCCTATTTGATCAGACCGTCACGTTCCCGCGATATGTATGGAACATTACTGTTGGCGGAGGCCATAAAAGCAGATCGACAGCCTCGTGCAAATTTTTTGTTACGCGGTTCTAGACGTTGACTACGAGTTTGCTACGCCGTAGTGTTGAGCTACGACATTTCGTAGCGTATCAATAAAATGTGATTTGTGAAAGTAACTATGTGGAATTTCCGAATCAGGTTTTATGGTTTTGAATTTAGTTATACAGGGTGTAACATCGAGGTGGGTCAGTATGGGGACCTCCGAGACTATAAGGGATAGAAAAATATATGCTAATAACCATGTCTTCAATTTTAGAGATAAGAGAGATAACTGTATTTATAGATTTTCAAAAACACGAATTCGGAATCGAACCTGGACATTTTTATACAAAAAACCATTGTTATTTTATTGCGTGAATGTCGCTATGAAAATGTTGTGTCGAAAATGAAAATAAAATACTGAATTTTTAATATTATGTTATTTATTTAGGCAAATTTTCAAAATGACATCCACATTCTTGAGTGATACAATTATTGAACTCGTAACGTGATTTTCTTTGTATTTTAGACACAAGGTTTCATAGCAGTATTTTCTCTTTAGACCCTGTATATCTTATCGATAGACTTAATATATTATTATTATTATTATGAAGGAGCGGTATTTTGGCACATTTAATGTAACAACCCAAAAAAAAGTAACGTAATAACAACTCCAGTTCATGTCATTACCACGAACTCAATCCCCCCCCCCCCCCACCATGTGAATTACTAGCTACGGGACTTTACATACATCCAACCCCCTTATCCCAACCCCTGCGTGGCGCACACGAAGCGTTTACCACGTCCATATATTCTATTCGAAGAAGTGGTAGTTAGATTCATATATGATTCAGTGTCGATGCCCATGATTGGTGAATGAAAATAGCGTGCCACTTGATCAATCATATTATTGATTTATTTTATACACTAGCTAGTCAAAAGTACTTATTTAAAGGAAAATTATTCAGAAACATGCATGTACAAATGTATGTCGCAAGTATTAGTTTTATCTATTTTAAATACTTTTTTGTGATAAATCTTAGTACGTACGTACTTAAATATTACAAAGAAAACCGGTTAAAATCTTAATAAAAAAACATCAGTACCTTATACAAGATACATAGGTATACATCAACATTAATTAAGGTTACATAATTAAATTATAAATATTTTATCATTATAATATTTTAATCCGAACGAAGGACTCTTGACCTAAAATCTGTTGCTCACTTGACCATTTTTATCATTGATTTTATCAGTCACTATCAATAATTTGCATAGTAAACCTACTACGATAAACCACTGATACAATACTAGTACAATATTATCTCTATGTGAGGGTACCAATAAAACAAATACTAGGCACGAAAAGACATCCCACTAATATTATAAATGTGAAAGTTTGGATGGATGGATGTTTGTTACTCTTTCACGCAAGAACGGCTTAACGGATCTGGATGAAATTTGGCACAGAGATAGATTATAGTCTGGAATAGCACATAGGCTACTTTTTATCCCGGTAAAATGATTAAATAGATTTGTTTAAATATTTCATAGAGAACCAATAAATTCATTTTCTCATAGATTTGATTCTGAAGCGGTACGAAGTTCGCCGGGACAGCTAGTATGCTATATATCATCCAACAATCATTACACATAAAAAAAATGTAGTAGATATGTCACTGGGTCAAAAATAAATATTTTGTCTGATGGATAAACCAATGAAAATATTTTAAAATTTTATTTCTCTCTCCCTTACGAAACAGACATGGTTGCCGAAGCAGACGCAGAAAACGGTGGCGAGAAGCCCTTGACAATCATTTAGATTTTTGATTTCGTGAGATCCATATACCGTGGTGCGTGGAAACTGTTAAGATATGTAGAAGACTATTTGCCTAGCAGGGACTGGGACACACGCCGTTATAAGAAAAAAAAATATTGTCATATTTTAGAATAAGATGATGTACTTAGGCACATATTTTCATTATTCATCGTAGTGCCTGACTAGCCAATGAAAGGAGGAGATATATTGGGATACATAAAAAGTCAATGCAGCAAATGTATTCATGTTTTCTTCAATAAAGGTTTACGAGGTTCCCTCTTACATGAAACAGCGGAGCCTAAACTTGCCACAGCTTGATCTCTCATTTCATAGCGGAATACCTATAAACCTGCGCCCTTGAAGAATGAACATTGAAATAACCGAACATTATGAAGAAATGAGAATCGGGACAATAAGTAAATATTATGTTATTTTTATAAAAAAAAAAAGCCTGAATAATTATATTTAGGTACATTCTACCGATGTGATCAACCTAACAACACAAAATAGAAAACAATACAAAAAAAAAACATAATAGTTAGGTATCTATCAAATAAATGCGGAAAGTTATCGCTTCTCTGCAAACACGTACTCAAACTTTACATAGAATATTTCAATGTCTGTCGCGCTTCATACAATATTCAAAACTTTTCCATGTAGCTACAATCGAAAACAATTAATTTTACCTGAACAATTATAGACAGCAAATTTAGAATTATCGTTACCAAAAACTGAGTATTTATTTTTATTTTTACGAAATCGCGTAATACCCAAGGTAGGTTATTTTCTGCGTATCGCGTCGAACGCTCGCACCGCGAGCGACCCAGAGCGAGACTGACTGACTGGACCGAGACTCTGGACTGGAATCGTCTGTAGTCTATAGCCGCAGCCGCGCTTCGCAACCGTCACACACAGTATTACAGCATAGCACTACTGCAAGTACGCTTATGTGAAGTACCCGGGTATGTAGCGCTGTCAGTTCAACCAGCTTCCCTTAGCCATCTGGCTAGAGACGCTTCGTAGTCCATTGAATATATAAATATTTCACAATTGTCGTAGTCTTGCTTGCCATGTGAATTGCGGGCTTAACCGCAATACAATACAATACGCAATACGCGTGCTCCTAGCCGTGTAATGCAGGCCTGCAGGGATACAAGCATGTCAGTACATTATTCAATATATTTTTTTACACAAGTAGTTAGGTAGCTAAATAGGTACATGTGGCGTTATTGTTTTTTTTTATTTCAGAATATTGGTTGTAGGTATTTATTCTATTTCAGTTGTTTGTATTTCGTTGGTTGTATAAGTACTTAATAATTTCTTCGAATTATATAGCTGATTCGACAGACGTTGGCCTGTTTTTTGAGCTTTCCCTAAAATTATTATTTGGACTATATTAGGTACGAAGATTTTAAAAAATGCCTAATCAACGCATACATTCGTTCAGCATTAAATTTTTATTGATAAACCTAGTTAGATAGAAACCAAATCCGACCAAGTGCCGCTTCACACACAATGTAGGCCTCCGTAGCCATTCCGATATCAAAAGCATATCGTAAGTAGGTACTAGCTTGGCAAACCAGCCATGAACTTCCTATTGTATTTCCTATTGATTTCTTTATATTTCTATTGAGTTTGTTTAGCAAAGACACGGAATGAACTTTGCATTATCTTGGAGGGCTATAACTGATGACGGTAATAAATGATCCATTAGATCCTTGACTGTCGTGATAGTTTTAATTATAATTTCGTACTAGTTATACTAGGCCTAGTCAGTATGTAGGTATGTTAGGTTTTTTTTTTGGAAATATGGTTCTGGAGTTAGAGGATAATTCATGCATCTTACGTAAAAAAGCTACTTTGGAGCTCAATACTTTGTTAACTTAAGACTACCTACTTTTTTACAACAAATATACCAACCGAAAATGTAGGTACCTACCTAGATGCGTGCTTTGTCACCACGTAATAAATTACTTTCGGAAGTGGCGGCCTTCGCATTAGCATAATATAGATGACATTTTCTTGAAGGCGCTAGAAAAGATCTTGTTGAGGGATATCTAATAAGCGAATTATATATAAACTTTGAAGTCATAGTCAGTCTGAAATTACTTACATACCATATTATAAGATGATCGTTTTGAATTGTTTTAGATGAACAGGTTTTGGTTACAATGGTTCATAGTCATATATTATATTTTTCGAGTTTATGTAATTACCCTACCACCATGCATGGCAGTCAACCCAGTCCGCCAACCCGCACTAGGCCAGCGTGGTGGACTAAGGCCTAATCCCCCCCCCCCCCCCTCGCATTGAGGGAAGGCCCGTGCGCAGCAGTGGGACATTAAAAAGGGCTGCTATTATGCATGACAACTGTGCGAGAGGGACACCTTTCAAAAGAACTGAGGATCTACGATAATGCTGTAAGTAGACAGGTAAACGGGGATTGCATCGGGATGAATTTGAAGCAACCATTTAAAATACTCAAAGATGTTGCATTAGTATAATTTTGATTGTTTGTTTGAATTTAAGAAAATTCCTATTAAATATATCGCTGTTTCATGCTTGGTCACGCTCTATCAGCCTTATTAATAAAGATAGACTAGAGCAATGGCTTCATACCTACCCGTTTTAATCTGAGGTTGACAAGCTGTCAGCCCAACTTTCAGCGCTGGGTGGAAGCTCAGATCAGGGCGCGAAATTCTAAATGTCAATGGTTTTTATTTTTTTACGAAAAATTTGGACATCTTTACCATGTAATTTAGTGTTTTGCGATATTAGAATTCTGTATTGGATGTTTCGATGTATTTAGTTTGCTTTGTATTTAGTAAGCTGGACCAATTTACCTCAAGTAAAAAATACACTAATGGGGGTCGCTGAACGGTGTCATAGCTTCATATCAATACTAGGTGTCGGGGAAACGGGGTAGAAAAACGGGGGCTCGCTGAACGCCGCGAGCCCCCGTTTTTGTAATTTTTACCTTGGGAAAAAATACCTAGCTTGCGTAAACGAAACACTAGATGTGTAGTGTAGCATCCCTAGTTCGTCCAAATTTTGTTTCGAGTGAGTCCATCTTATCTTACTTATTGCTCTGTGGTCCGTCTGTGTCAATTAATTGTCAACTAACTGTCACCGAATGTGCAAGCAAACCGAGATAATTTGTATTTTGTAAAAGTTTTAACATTACTCTTGTTCGATCGAGATAATGATTGATTGGGTTTTTCTAAAGCTCTGTAGATTTTTATCTGATATCTGAAAATGTTGATCAACGTTGAATCGTAATCGTAACAACTTTGAAAAAAAACTACGCGGTTTTCATGTTCGACACATTTGTTCGTTGGGAAAAATATGGTAAAAATACCATTATATCTATTAAATTAAGACTCTATGTGATTTAAATTTCAATCACAATGAACAACAGAAGTGAAAATAATAAGCGACAGTCGTCCCGTAAAAAACCTAAGAATAATTCTTCTGACGGTAAGGAAAATACCCCGAAAAACAAAAAAAATAAGACTAAAAAGCGAAACTCAACCAAAGGCTCTACTGATGGTATTGCTGTATCCAAGCAACTTGCAATGAAAAAGCAGAAAAAACAAGTGAGAAACTCCAAATCTAACAAGATGTGCCCCAATGGCAAGCCTATGCCATCATTGGCCGATTTAGAAAAAATGTATGAGGATACTGATACTGAGGAACAATCTTCACTTAAATCAGAACCAGAAATATCTACAACACCCATTAAAGATACTAAAAAAGGTGATGAAATTAATCTACTATCGCCAAGCACAGTAAACAAAATAGCTGAGCGTATGATGAAAATAATTGAAAACACTAAACCAACAGAGCTTTTGGCTCAAATACCATTAGCACCTGATAGACCACCCCAACCTGTTATACCTCTGAAGAAAAGGAAAAAGAGTGATACACCATACATTGTTGGTTGCAAAGATAGACCACAGGTTCCTAGAAAAGCATCTACAAGTTTCTGTAAGGGTGATACTGATTATGGAGTTGATAGTAATACTAACGAAAGTGATGAAGATCAAGTCCCTATTAAACGCCGGAAAAAGTCAAAAATAGGAGAATACTCTAAATCAATTTTTAATGCACAAAGTGATAAAATTGCTGAGAAACTTAAAGCAAATGGTCAAGTTGATAGAATTAGTGATATCAATCAATCAGAACATAATGGTTTTAAACCATACACACCTGCAAATGAAGTCATTGAATGGCTTAAATCAACAGTAAATGATAGTGATGAGAGTCTCCATAGTAGTAAGACAGAGGATTATGATTTCAATGCAAATTCAACAGAAAATGAAGTTTCTATACATCACAAAGTATCTGACATTGATAGTAATAGTAGTCATCAAAGTAATAAGACAGAAGATTATGATTTCAATTCAAGTTTAAAGACAAATTACAAGCCAGTGACATTTTCTCCATTACCAAGTACTTCTAGAGATAATGAAACATTCATTAAAAATGATCAACTGTTTATTGAAAGCTTTTCAATTAACAACACTATTTCTGAGACAGCTGAAAAGGAAAATAATAAAAAAATAATTGAAAATGATAATCATTCTAATAAAAGCTTAACTATGAAATGCACTATAGATAATATAACAGAGAAGCAAAATGACACTGATGTACAAGTTGTTGAAACACCATATGAAACTTTAATAGTAAATGATGAGATAGATAAACACAATCTTGTACAAAAGAGAAAACTTAACAGCTCTCCTAGAATTATTGAGCCAATAGATAGAATACCTCAAGAAAGTATAGATGATGATGATTGCGTAATTTTGATTGATGATAGTAGTCTAAAAAAGAAGGAAACAACTTATGATCTAACACCAATAATAATTGATGATGAATATTCTAATATTAATATTGATGATAGCTATAAACCTGATATGGACAATGAAATTATTGATATAGACAGTTTGATTGAGGAAAATAAAGCTATAATTGAGAAGATACCAGAAACAAAAAGATATGATTCTGTTATTGAAGTGGTAGAAATACCAAACAGTCCCAGCCCAGGAATCCAGAAAACAGAACCAGAGAATACTTCTATTTATGAGAACACAAGGAACTCTAGTGAACTTAACAACCAACCCAACATTTCAAATCATGAAAGTTCAGCTGCTGCACAAAATAGTGAAGATACAGTACCTGGAGAAAATATATCACTAGACAATATACCAGCAAATACTCCAACAGAAAGTAGGAATCCAATTGGAAGTATTGTTGCCGATTTCTTTAGAACAAGTCAACTTTTGAATGCCTCTAACAATGTATTTACACGAATCGATAACCTTATAAATACACTGGACTGCCTCATACCCAACAATACATTGCAAACCAATAGGCAACTTGATGAAAATTATGGTTCTACTGTAGGTGGTAATTCAGGCAATTCTCAACCATATTCACCTCCCTCACCTTCTGCTACTGTCAATCAGATGACAAAACAAAATAAAAAGAAAAAATCATCAAAAAAATCAGAAACCCAGGTAGCCAGTGAAAATCTGTCAGCTGGAACTGACTCAGTAGAAAAAGGAACAAGAAATTTAGGTGATTGCCCAATTTGTATGGACAGTCTGTCTCAGAATGCCATAGCTTCAACAATATGTGGACATGTGTTCTGCTTAGCCTGTATACAAGCTGCAGTGAGAAGTAGTGGTAAGCGATGTCCAACTTGTAGAAAAGCTCTTAAAGGTACTGGATATCATCAGTTATACTTGTAATGAGAAGATATTAACCAAATCACAGAGTTAACAACATATTTTAATTATACCTAATTACTGCTAGTCAGCAATCAGTGCCAAAAGTATATTTTTTTAAGGGCATTTATTACTTATGGGGTAAATTTTATCCTTAAGGATTAGTCTGATTTACTAATGCACTCATCACATTCTTTTTTTAGTATAGGTACCTATAGCATAGAGTATCCACTGGGTACTATAAGTCTTGAGTCAATCTTAATACTACAACTGCTGTAAATTTTATATGTATTCCAGAAAAAAAATAGACCAACACTCCCAAACTGTGATATTAATTGTCCTTGAGTAGGACATTATATGGGAGTAAATTGAACTGTTTTAAAATATATATACATATAGTATTTTATTCCAAGTTATTATTACCATGTCGGACAAGCAATCTTTAGAAACAAGAGGTGCAGGTTCAATACTCGAATTTTCAAGTCTATGGTTTAATATTGTGCAAGTCTCACTTCTGTTACTGACCTTTGATTATTTAGGTACATACATATTGTAGTAAGTACTTACTTTTCATTACATTGTTATTAGTATGGATAATTTTAAGTAAAATAACATAAGAAATGACAAAATGTATGTTCCAAATAAGTATGTTACTGCAAGTATAACATGTGAAAAACATACCCTAACTTATATGTTTTCATCTTCTGGAAAATGTTTTCTACAATGATTGTAATTTCTATACATTTGCATTTTAAATGTAAATTTATTTAGAAAAGCAACAAAAAATACTGGTTTTATGGTAAATGTATTTTTCAAGATCTTGTTGTTGCTGATTCTTAATTATTTATAGCTATATTTACAATTTTCCAAGTGGGTGTGGATGGCCAAATCTGAATCTATATGGAATATCGAAAAATACTTAAAGGACTCTCTAGACTGATTTTGATGAAAATTAAAACTGCATCATTAGATTTATGAAAAAATAGTTAGGTACTCTAGGAATTGGACCTGTTGACTTACAACAAAAAAAACAACATACTATTTTATTATACCATCTGATAATATTTCTAATAAGGATCACATTCTGTTAAGTAATGAAATAAAACAAACTAATGAAAGAACTATTTTTTAAATACAACTTTATTTACATACATTGATTAAACCTTAACCTAATCAAATGTCCAAAATAATGCCCCTTCGGATACAAGTATTTTTTTTGTCTTTGATTTATGGTCTAGTTTACAATATTCCCTATAGTTTGAGATTTGTCTATTGACACACACACACATGTAAAATTCACCTGTATATTATAGGTGATTGTTGTATGCAATTAACAGCCTTGTAGATTGGCTTCGATTGCAGTGTCATGAACAAAACTGGAGTAGGTGAACTCTGACACACCTTTGACATACTAGATGATTGTTAAATAAAGCAAATATTATAATAAGGACACTATTGGTTTTCATTATGACTGGCATTTCCATTACTAGAATTGGAATGTAAATGTTCTATAGAAGCAGACAGCTGCTCCAGGCTGTGGACGAGCTGTGCCATTTTGTCTCTCGATGTTGAATTATCAAAGCTGTCTTCTGTTGGCTTCTCAACATCTGCATATAGACGGAAATGTAATCGCGCCAGGTGCTCCTGTTGATCCCTAATGTTTATCATCTGTTCCATACTGCATCCAGAACCAAACGCACTCAATTTTCCAGTGTGGAAGTCATCTAAGAGTTCCAACAGAGCCTTCTCCATATGCTTCACATCAGGAGTCTCTTTTGGCACATGCTTAGGCTTGTTATTGTAGTTAGATCGCATCAAATCGCGTTGTAGTCGCCTCTCGCTAACATAAGATATTTTAGTCGATTCGTTTATACTATTGCCCACCCCTGACAATGTCTGTGCAGGGGTCTTGGAAGTGAGACTGGCGCCACCACTGGATAGTTTATTACTGGTAACTGGAGATGTTGCCGTTTGGGACACCTTTTGATCATCTTCATCGACTTCATTATGCATTAGTTGTTGGGTTTCGTTAGCTTCTTCCAAATGTAAACTCATGGAGGTATTTATACAGACGGAAGGCTTCCGCAATTTCTAAGAAATGCGTTAGAATCACAGAGACCAATAATCATGAGAGTGTAAATGAAACTTGTAGAATTACATTATCTTAATAACTTTGAGAGCGATTTCACAGCCTACTAGTATAAACATATACTCTATTTTACTAGCTACGACTGCCTTCAATTTTATCGATGAATGAATCACACAGCCTAGTTTTGAACGACTTAATTGCTGTCAGATTTAACTTACGGTTACTCCTTTCACTTAACATACCTCTTGAAAAGGTTTTCCTATCCTTATCCACGAGGTAAATTCGGATTCGTTCCGAATTGAGTTTTCCATTTGCTGTATCCGATTGATTCGGATTCCGTTAAAAGGGCTTCCCATATAACACACGCATGTCTTATATATACAATCATTTTTTGTTTTCTTTTTCTATTAAAATCCCAGGAAACCCGTTCATAATGGAAAGTTACGTCACTAAGCCAGTCGTTCGATGGGTAAGTGGTTATTCTAGGAAATGGGGTACCCATTGAACGACTTCCCGTACGCTGACTGAGAGTTTTCAAAGGAATGGCACCCAAAGCCTACATAAACCTAATTATGTCATAATCTCTTGTCATTGCTTTGTTATGTTATGTCAATCAATTTCGACAGAAAGAAAAACGGGAAGTCCCCAGGTATTTCATAAAGCTGATAATTCTTTATTATTTGTTTAGAAAATGCAGTTTACTAATAATCATTATGTCTTAATTATCACCCCCCTATAAATTACACAATTGGATACCTATATAACTTCTTGGGTCTTTCGATATGATTTAGAATCAACCTCCATTGTCCATTTTTTTCTAGCCACATCCTCAATTTATTGTGGCACATGTTTCGCTCGAATACCGACAAAAAATTAATAGTTGGAGCGTGCAGTGCATTTACCTTTGAAAACCGTATTCTTTGCAGGTTTAAGCTACCGTAAACATTTGTGTTCGGACATTTGGATGATAAAACCAAACCAAAATATTTGCATCGTTCATGCCATATTTTGCGATCGTTAAAACATAGTTTCGTTGCTGTGATTGAAGATGGCTGAGTCGACGACTCTCGATCCAAATATTCGCAATAGGCTGACGCGGTTCCTCCACACGGGCAATGAGCTCCCCAAGTACTTCCCAGGATGTTGGACTTCACATAAATGTTTTGAGCCAAATAAATTGAACGCGCTAGACGAGGCTTTCCAGACCAATAATAATAATGTTGCAGTTGTTAACATAATCTTGAAGGTAATTATATTTTTTAACCAATATTTTTAAAAAGTATTTGTAATTGTGTACCCTAATGCAGTGTGAAATTGCAATTTGTGACTATCTGGTATAACCTTAAGGTCCTTGCATATAGAACCAGATTTCCTGGTCCAAACTTGCCGGTGTAGATTGGTACTGTCTGGTACTAGTTTATATACAGAAACAGGTAAATCTGCCCATACAACCTGTTTATGTGTGAGGGCAACCATTAGGTACCATTTTGTATGTACCAGGAACCTGTATCTTTATGCAAGCACCCATAGTCATAAAATCAGTAGAATGTTTTATCATATAATGGTGCAAAAAAGAAAGCCATATTGTAACCAAAACCATTTTTAGGCAGGAAAAGATGGCTGGTACACTAGATTTGAGACAATAGCTTTTGCACTTGCAAAGTGTCTGTTATTGGGTGGTGGTCCTGTGAAAGAGGCCACTTACAAGGCTGCTATTCAGGTGTGCAAATCACCTGAACAGATGATGCTCTTCAATAAATATACAAGGCTGTTGAAAACAGGTAAGAGTATTTTATTCCAGAAATGGTGGATTCAGCTTGTGCATCAAATAATGTCACTGAGAATTATTTTATACTAACAATCAATGTACAGACAATGAAGCTATGGATTCCTCTTAGTACAATATTACGTACAGTATTTTCCACAAACATCCTAAAACATTTTCTTAATCTTCTGGTATTAATCATGTTCCTGCAACATGATTAATGTTGAATGTATCAAAATAAGCTAGCTTACAAGTTTATAGAATTCAAGGTATAAATAATTTGTTTTAGGTAATGGCCAAGGATGGTGCAAGAGCGTCAACTCATGGTACTTCTCTATGGACCCCACGGAACTGGCTAAGGAAATGACCAGAGTTCGAGCCCGTCATGGCCGATCCCATAAGACTCTGTTACGAAAATCTCACATTAAAATTCCTGACAATGACGTTGGTAAGTTTCTTAGAAATAAATATTGTAACTTGTCTAAAAGAACCAGAAGTAGAATATATTGTTTGTTTATTTTAAATAAAATCTCTATGATATTGCTTCTAACATTCTCTAAACCCTGTCATATTATGCATTGCAAATACACACTCAATAATATATTTTTTAAGAAGAATGTGCTCTTCCCATATTGGTTTGTGGGAAACTAGTTCTCAAATGTTCAACACAATTGATTTTAAAGAGACTGGGTGTCTGAGGTTTTGAGTTATTTCACTAACACCATGTAACAAAACATATATTTTACAATTTACATTCATAAAAACTTAAACAGGACCTCGGAAACTTCAGAGAATGACTTTTTGGAATTCTATATTTATTTTATATAACATTCAGTGAACACCCGTCGTCATTCTCAATACTTTATTGAATTCACAATTTTTTATGTTGCATTTATTCGCTCAGACTTTTTTTGTGACTTGTAGACACAATGTAGCTAGCCGTTTTTCTACAATAGCTAAGACCCTAGGAAATAAAAAGTAATAACAAGCATTTTTAATGTAGTAGCATTCAAAATTGTCTTTGAATTGCTAGGTCTCAGATTCTTATATTATTATTACAATGTAGGTAATATTTCTGAATATAAGTACAATGTTTGTTTCACTTGTGGTATTTTGTAATTATTCTGCGGCATGTTTAATGAAATCCTGCCTACTGCACTGCACCAGTGGATGTAGGTACGATTTTCTCAGCAAAATTTCGCAAAAGATCTTTGCGTGATTTCGATAAATGTACAGTACCCATAATACAAGCTTTGATTAGTTTGAGACCAGAATTTTGCGTGTTTGTCTAGCAATATATATTTTTATTTCAGCTCGCGATGCTGTCGTGAAATACGCGATATTTGGACTCAAACGAGCGAAGCAAATGCTCGGTGATAAACAGGGGTCACAGGCAATATTCGACTACATCCAGAAGGTCGAGGACATGCGACACTGTGAGGACCCGGTCGCGGCCGCGGCTCTCGCCACTGAGAACAACTTCACCCTCGACCACGTGCCTGGACACTTATTGACGTCACAGGATGTAAGAGAAGCTAGGTTTAGTGGAGAGAGTGGAGTACATGGCACTTTGTAGGCTTCGAGACCATTGTCGTTTGTGAAGGTCTCTTAAAGAACTTTCCGTGCGTGAGTCAGTGCGCGTATTCGTCTGTAGTACCCGTATATGTTTAAGAATCACTAGCAGTGGTTATTAATAGAAATCATATGTCTACAAATGGGGTTAACTATATTATCAAATCGAGTATGGCTTGGTAAATTCTGCTGAAGATCCAGCAAGAACAGTTCAATGGTTTCGGATGAATTTTGGTACTTACTAGTTGCACTCAGTCCGCCAACCCGCACTGGGCCATGGCGGTGGACTAATCCCCCTGGCAGTGAGGGGAGGCCCGTTTCCAACAGTGGGACATTAAAAGAGCTGGTATTATATTATTATTTCAGTTGCACTCTGTAATAATGCTACTTTTGATCCACAAAGACTATGCGACTGAAACTACAGGCAAAGCTAGTGTTGAATATCGCTATTGAAGATACTATTCCAGCCCTATTATAGCCTATCAAAAATCCTCGTGAGCATATAGACAATTCTTTGCTCCATGTAGGTGTGGAATGCAGTATTACCCCAGTTCTCCTTGGAGGAGGTGCTATACCATCTCCAGCGCATCCACAACATGGGTTTCTTGACCAACGACTCGACCACCACAGCTGTATTGGTATCATTGCTGAGCAACCAGGAACTCATCAAAAAGTCAAAGCTCACTCCGCTCGCCGTTTACATTACTCTGTGCAACTACAAGAAAAAGTGCAAGTGAGTTCATAGTTTATATTGATTCTTATTTGAAACTGTAACATAATAGCTGCTTTTTGCTGCCTCGGTTAATAAAAAGAGTTGAAACATGTTACATGTATAAGAAGTCTCCCGCAAGCGCAGTGCTGTAGTGGTGCGACGGAACACAATTTTAAATCCAACCTTTTCAGGCCAATGAAGTACGAGAAGTCCAAAGTAGCAGCGGAAAAAGAGTTGCGTCGCCGCACGCGTCAGATATTTGACAGCAAAACTGGACTCTGGCAGTGGACCACCACCAGGAGACATCCTAAGGAAGTGAAAAATTGGGGTATGTGTGTGACTTAGTAAATCACAAGTCCAAACACTTACTTATAGGACTCCTATAAGTGAAAGTCTAGTTCACTTATAGGACTCCAAAAGGTTACACGGGAAATAATATTTTCGTAATTTGCTCTGGTCTGTGTGTTTTCCAGTCCATTTAATGGTTTCTAGAATAAAAGCTCTTTTTGGGAAGAATTGGTGCGCCTGTAATATTTTTTTTATCGCAATAAGTTTGGATGAAATAATATTTATTGATCTCTGTAGGTATTGATCAGCCGTCGAACCCGATGATACTGGCAGCTCTGAGCAAGCTCATTGACCACACGTGGCTCCTGGCTCCACCCACTAATGTCCGTTACATGATAACCATGGACATGAGAAACAATATGTTCAAAGGTGAGACCATAGATAATTGTTTTTTTTTTGGTCTAAGAAACTAGATATGACACAGATAGTGCCACAGATAAAAGGTTGTGATATTACCATTCTAACCTACCTCTATAACAAAATTAAATCAAGTCCATTTAGCCGCTTTTACGAAAAATACAATGTGTATATTTCATTCTTTTTAGAAGCCAAAGAACTTAGTAATATACATAGTACTTATTTTTGGCATACTTATTATTTTCATGGTGGTAAAAATATTTTTGAAAGATACACAATCTTTCAATTAAATTTTTTGTACAGTATGATTTAGTACCAACACAATCGAGGTCAATGCCTGGCTAAGTATTTTAATAATCACCCAACTTTTACAGTTACCTAATTTTTACATCAGGTCGACATTTCTGCAAGAGTTTCGTAGTGCCAAAGAAGGGTAAGAAGACCACCACGAAATCAACACCCAGCGCCGGCGGAGACGCCGCCACCGAGAAGAAGAGCAAGAAGCATCTGCTGGCCGAGTGCTTCTATAACAAGAACGTTACTCCGGGACACGCTGGTGAGAGCTTGTCTATTTAAATTGAAGATATAAAAAAAAAAAATTCTTTGTGGCGCAGGCGCAGCATTGGTAGCCTAGATGGTAGACGCTGGCCTTAAAATAAATAGTGTTGGTTCAAACCTTTGGGATTTTCGGATGTTCATGTGTGAATCTTATTTTTAATCATTATTATCAATTGCTGTACTGTGAAGGCAAACATCGTGAGGAAATATGTATGACTAGAATCGTGTGAAGTTCACCAAACCTCACTGGGCCAGGACTGGCCACTGGGCCTGGTTGACTATTGCCTTAATCCTCCTCATATCGTAGAGATGTTTGCCTGCTGTAATGGCAATAAGCGCGCTTCCTATTTCATAACGACCAAATACCATTGGGGATATAGCCTCTGGCTACTTCTAAGGGGATTTCAGGTGTCACGGTGTATGGATATAATTTCAGCCATCGTTTTGGCGCTGCAAATCCTGAAGCGGGAGAAGAACGTGACATTGGCCGTGTTCAGCGAGGATGGCGTGCAGGTCGTCACCGTCGAACGCAACTTTAGCAACATCGAGGAAGCCGAGTTCTTATTCAGGGTACTGTTTTTTTTTTGGTTGCTTAATGTGGGCCGTATAAGTATTTTTATTGCAAGAAAACATCTCTTAAAATAACTATTGCAGACGGTTACAGATTGAAGAAACAAATATTTCGCCAACAATTGGTTGACATCGTGTTTGATTTTTTTCAATAAAACGAACGTATATGGTACCATTGTGCATTTAGCATGTGGGATTTTTTTTCCATTTTTAATATATATTTTTTTTGTTTTTTGATTATCATTAAAATATTGTTGGACTATATATTGATGTTACATTCTCCAGAAAGCGAACCTCGGGCGCGTGCAACTGGACGCTCCCATCGAGTGGGCCGCCAAGAACAAGAAGAAGTTCGACGTGTTCATCAACATGGTGGACCGCAGCACGCGCTACATGGAGCTGGAGCTGAGCGCGCGCGGCGGGCGCGGGCCGGGCGGACGCTACGGGCCGCCGCCCGCCCCCGCGCCCGCGCCCGGCCTGCCCGCCGCCCTGCCCGACCACTGCCCGGCGCGCGCGCTGCTGCGCTACCGGACCACCGCAGGGGTCAACAACGCTAAGTATGACACACTTTGGTTTCTAAATTGGTAATCGGCTACGAAACGGTACCTTTTTCCAGCCAGTGTCGAGTAAAATTTCTCGATAATAATGGTGATGGAATGAATTCCCTACTTCTATCAGTCAAGTTGTGAATTCTTTACTAAAAAAATACTGAATGTATAGGGAGAACTTGAAAAGTGAAGTTACGCATTATCTATCAAAGAAACACATGTTTTGGAAAATTAATCAAAATTGACAACTTAACTTAACTATTCAACTTCCCGCCAAGAAACCAAGTATGACACTCATTGATCTGCACTACTGCTACACTTGATTTACAGTACAAGGATGCATTTACTTGTGCCGGGTATTTTTCCACAGGTAAAATTTACACTAACGGGGGCTCGCTGAATGGTGTCATAGCTTTATATCAATACTAGCTGTCAAATTGTATTATTAACATGTCAAATAGTTGGCTCTAGTTGCGATTTGACAAGGTTTGATCTAAACTGACAGCAGAGTAAAATTTTGCCACCGTTTTCTTGGTCTTGGCGCCGGCGACGGCCGCGGTTGGAGAATGGCTGTCTATTTAAATAAATACCTGTAATCCTGGAAACCCTAGGCGCAGGTGCACGACCCCTTGGCCAATTTCTATCTGTGCCATCGTAGCTCCGATGGATTTCAACGCGGTTTTATAAATATTCCTCTCCTCGCTTGCAGACTGATTGTCCTGAACCTGGCACACCATCGCGTGGCCACCACCGACGGCAGCCACGAGGGCATCCTCGACATCATCGGCATCGACGAGTACGTGCCCAAGGTGATCGACGCGTTCGTGCTCGACCAGTTCAAGTGAACCGTCTCTATCCCTCCATGCTACAAAACTAAGTTTGGCAATTTGTATCGGCCCCCGCGGTCGCATCTCGATCGAAACGACCTTCTCTTACCTCAGTATTTACAATAAAACCGTTTTATAACAACGTATCAGCCGTTATGTGTTCCGTGTAATGCATGATGAAGTAGAAATGCAAGTAATATTTAAAAAATTAAATCTGAATGCAATTCTGATTACGGAGAGATCTTAATGTTATATTCACATGCTATTATAGTGTTAACTTCGTTTGTAATTGCTTAAGGTAGTTACGGAGCAGTTTGTTGTATTAAAACTGTTCCGGTGAAACCTGATTTTGGATCTCTGCTTATGAATTATTTGTAGGAGCACGAGTTTTGTTTAGTTATATCAGTGATAAGTTATAATCTTCCAACATCTAAACAGCTAAGTTATAAGGATTCAATTGCAATGTGTTGATGCGTGTGATGTAATCGTCGCTTTTATATTTTAGCTAAGCTGTTCTCGAAGATGCAATTGGCATACAATGTCACGACTTTAGAATTATGTCTTTAGCCTCGTACCCTTGCTCTGCAAGATTCTACTCAAAATAACCTCCAAATTCCTAGAAACTTACAATCATTTACCAATAGGGATTTCAAGAGCTTTTATGCAAACTTTTTTTTAATACTATTGTAAATGGATTTTGTCTTCTATTAATTTAGTGGCAATTTTCAGTACTGACTTGATAGTAGAAGCGATTTTTTGGCTGAGCTTTGTTTTTTTTTTTGTTTCGTATGATATTTATTCTCTATGTTATATAAGTATGAAGTGTGTAACTCTAGATGTTGTTAAGCTTAATATGTGTAGCTTGAATTGTAACAGGGTCTTTTTGGTTAATCAAAAATCGGCATCTGGCGCTCACTACTCATTGTTATGTGTTCATGGATACAATAACTAGTGACGGGGGTCAAATGGTGACAATATCAGGGAAATTTCTTTTATTTGAATCCTATAAAAGAACGTATTCCACGCGCCGGCTGTCAGCCGTTTCGCCTCCAGTGTGTTTAGCCGCCAGTACTCTGTATTAGTTGTTGAGTTTCAAATTTTATTTATTACTGTTTGATGTACTACACGATATGGTCACTAGTGAGGTTGTGCGTTATAAACGATTTTGTATTTGCCAAAGTAATTATGCATTTTGTAATTTTATAAAAGAGTGCTGGCTGGCAAACATGAAAAATTAGCAAATAGATAATAATCGTAATGATAGCATATCTCCTTATTATAGTGAAATAATGAAAACAGATGCATGCTCATACATTGTTGGACCGTGTTGTTAATTTTGCTACAATCAGTTGTGACTGCACATAAAATGGGTCAGTCACATTCGCGTAGATGTTAATTGAAATATGGGCATGAATCCGCTTTCATACGACGTAGATAATATGTGTATCCGTTTCAGAATGTTGGCTACTTTTGTACTAATAGATGAACGGAATTTTCTAAATCTGTGATCACTTGGTACTCTCTCGGGATTAAGTAATTTTTTATATCTGTAAAAGTTGAAAAAAAAAACCTAGGCAAATTAACACAAAATTGGCTAGGCATGCTTTTTATTATAACAGTGTTTTGTTTAATATGTAATAGTTAATAGTCCTTAGTATTGCGATAGTAAACACAGGAACTATTAGCTTCACGGTTTGTGATTGGTTGATACATTATTCAAGAATGTCAAACATTGTTGCAATGTTACACAATCATGACTAGTACTTACGTATCGTTCTTATCTGAGCGCAATGGATTCCATTTCCTATTCGAGGCTCATCACTGTATCTCATAAATAGCATTCTGTGATTTAAGATGCCTTGGCAACTCCCCACTTTGGTGATATTATTACTAATTGGGCTAGTTTTCTTTCAAACCTGAAATGAAGCTATTGAAATTTGAAGAAAACACCCGATGTTAGGTTTAATTAATAGGTAATAGTATGACGAGTACGAATTTAACAAATACTGTTGTCTGCAAATCTTCCTCATATCTCCATTCTTAACGGATTGTTTAGTCTGTTGAAAAAGGAGCTTGCTAGTGCATTTTTTACAGAAAAAATAAATAGATCCGTCCCAACGGCAATCCATCTGTTGTATTTCGATACCTAATATGCTTTTAGCATTAAGTTTGTAGTGGTATGTTATAACCATTATTATTTTAACCCATTCACAGCAGCATATAGAAAAGCACCATAAATAATTAGTAACAAAATCGAAAAATGTACTTGCATGTTTGTTTTCACGTTAAATAAACTTAAGCATACAGAACATTAGTAGTTTCATTTATAAAATGTATGGTATTGTAATACCTTAATCTACATTATTATGAAATACTTTATTTAATATACCTAATATAAATTATTATAATTACATACTTCAACGATTATGAAAATCCATAAACCATTTATTAGCAAAAACAAACCATATAGACAAATCCTCGTCCGGCCTTTTTATATATTTCATAAAGGCAACACTAAGAATTAACACCGCGGAGCCTCGGAACTAAAAAACATACTACTACGCTCACAGACGAACTAGGGATGCTTTGCTGGTTATGAATTAAAAGCCCACAGGATTGATTGATTGATTTGAGTGATTAGTACGCTGCTAGCCGATGCGGCCTTTGCAGCTTCATCGGGTTTTTTTGGGCGAGCGCAGAGTGCGCTCTAGCCGGAGGGGCATGCAACTAGCTCAAGGGCGCCACATGGGGCACGACCTCGGCTTGGGCTGTTGCTTGGGGGGAGATTGTTGGATTACGCGTAGGTGCGAAGGCGCACCTGTTGGTGGCGGCGGACGAGAGGACTCTTCGACCTAGCCGGCGAGGTCGGTGTCTGTTAGGTTATGTACGAGTGTCCGACTCTTCGATTTCCGTATCGAGGAGAGCGGTGAGTGGGTCGGGGGGGTCTAGGAGTACGTGTCGCGGGCGACGACGTCTCGGCCTAGTTAGGTCGGAGGGAAAGCCCACAGGATAATGCATTTCATACTTTTATAGTGCCCTAGCAGAGAGCAACCGATAGGTTAGAACCTGTGATTGAATGCACAACGCTGTCAGTCGGTGCCAAGAGAAAAACCAATAAAATAATATTATAGCAATCACAAATTATTTTTCTTCCACTAGTTTTGAAAAGAAAACCAGAATTTACTCTCAAAATAAAAATAAGGCAGACCCAAAAAGATCCCAGAAATCCCCCCGAAATCCCCAGCCAGCCACAGGCAGCTGAGAAATGCCGAGATATTATTAATTCCTGTTTTTGTGCAAAGAAAGATGACTTTCTTTCTTCAAGTGGCCTAACTAACATAACCATAATCAGTCCGTTGACTTTGCCATTGACTGAGTATCAATGTGGTAGTGATATTGTATATAAATTTACATTAGATTATTATTCTTCTTTGTTAGTGGCGTTTGCAGCTATTTGCCACATGATTAAATTATTAACAGTTAGTTCTTTTACTTGACACTGGCAATATACCTACTTATTGGTGATGTAAATTTTTTGAGAAAGAAGAAATCAAACCGCAAACGTCAAATCAAGTGAAAGCTTAATTCGAGACCCGATGAACCTGCTATCGAGTATCGATAACAGATAGAATAAAAAAGTATCGAGTAAATAAAGGAACTGCCAAACCGCACTGGGCCTGCGTGGTGGACTATGGCCTAATCCCCCTCGCATTGAGGGGAGGCCCGTGCCCAGCAGTGGGACATTAACAAGGGCTGGTATTATTTATATTATTATAAAAAAGGAACTTACCTATCAAATTATTTTACAAAATAATCGGGAATGGGATAATTTGTAGTGACTTACAAAGTAAGTGACAATACAAAAATACAATAGCAATTTTTGAGTGCGCAATGTATAGTAAACACACGATCACAACATTACGCACGGCGATACCCAGCTCGTGCGAAGCGACGAGCGCGCTCGACCGTAGTAAGTTTTAATTTAAGTTGCAGCTTTAGGCCTGTATTAGTAATTATGGTTGCTTCATTTTAAATCACGTTGAGATAGACTTCTATCATGATATAATGCTAAAATCAATTTAAAAATACTGAAATTAAATGCGTATAATTCATGAAATTATCAACGGAAAATTCCAACTAAGGAGGTCCGGAATCATGAGTTGAATCTATGATATCAGTTTTCGTTTCGAAGCCACCCACACCCTGTATGGTTCATTGTTTATTTTCGTTTTCTTAAGAAGATAAAAAAAACACCTATGAAATACGGTAATAACATAGGGAGCTAAGCGGTGAGTGTATATTATTTATTTAAATAATCGCATATAAATACAGAGTTGATACTCGTTCATCGATTTAGAGAATATCCCGCCCGAATCGATTTGCGCATCACTATCGCAAATTATAAAAAAATCTTTGTTCGGAAAAATAAACGACTCCTTATTACATTTTTCACAAAATGAGTGACGTCGATAAGTGGATAGAGATCGCGAAAAGGTGTAAATATTTACCCGAAGATGATTTACGGGAGCTGTGCAATATTGTGTGCGATTTGCTACTGGAGGAGCCCAACGTTTACCCGGTGCAGACACCTGTGACTGTCTGCGGAGACATACATGGCCAGGTATACTATAATAATAATAATTCCCTAATTGCAACACCCACTCATTTATCTACAAAACTTTTCACAACAAGCATAGTTAAAAAAAAAATAACTTTTTTCCATCTTCTATTAGTGTTCTGTAGTCTCCATGAAGAACCTTATATTTATGAAATGTTACCCAAAGATAAGACTAGCAGAAGCTAATTCTATTACAAGCTAGACACTCTACTTTTTAACTTTAATCCTAGCTCTAATGTTATGCTTATTTTGCTTTCAGTTTTATGACCTACAAGAACTTTTTCACATAGGTGGTGAAGTTCCCCATACAAAGTACATATTCATGGGAGATTATGTTGACCGTGGCTACTACAGCTTAGAAACATTGACATTACTTATGGCACTGAAAGCTAGATACCCTGACAGGTATGTTGTAAAATACATAATCTGAGTATTCCTCAAATTGATAGAACTTTATCACTGGAAAAATCACTGAAGATCGGTGGAACCATTTACCCTAAAAATTAAATTGATAGAACTTTATAAAATATTTTTTGTAACACTAGATTTACTCTTACCTTTAACAATAAAGTTTTTATCTACAGAATTGTTCTACTCAGAGGAAACCATGAAACATGTCAAACTACCAAAGTGTACGGTTTTTATGATGAATGTCTAAACAAATATGGCAATGCTAATGCATGGAGAGATTGCTGTCGAGTGTTTGACCTGCTCACAGTTGCTGCGGTAATTTTATATATTCCATACTGTATTAGAGCTCAATAATAAAGCTGAATGTATGCACTAATGCTATTAATAACTTATTGTGTGTATAATAGACATGGATTTTGATTAAGGGAAACTGACAGAAATGAATGATCATAATTACTATTTTCTGATGTATATATTCAATATTTTTTATTTCAGTTAATAGATGAAACAGTGCTATGCGTCCATGGTGGGCTGTCACCAGAAATATCAATGTTAGATCAAATACGATGTATAGATAGGAATCAAGAGATCCCACATAAGGGCGCTTTCTGTGATCTCCTGTGGTCCGATCCTGCTGATGTGAAGATGTGGTAAGAGAATATACTATAAATTTAAAGTTTCTTCCATTTTTTACCAACAAAAAAAATGGAGGTTATCAATCCGATGCATATAATTTTCACAATAAAGGTACATTACCTTGTACTGCAATGTTGATAACAACTTTTATTTTAGAGGATTATAGAATATTTTAATTTAATCTATCTAATGATATTATTTTAGCTACTAAGAGTATATTTCATATTATTTTTTCAGGTCTGTAAGTCCACGAGGTGCAGGCTGGTTATTTGGTAGCTACGTTACAGAATTGTTCATGAATTACAATAATCTGAATCTTATATGTCGAGCACATCAACTTGTAAATGAAGGTTTGTAACTTTATCTTCATTCTTATTTTGTAAACATTCATTTAGATTTACAAGTGAACATTAGATTTTGTTTTGTAAAATTAGTATTGCTACGAGAAATAATAATTATACAAGGAAGGCATAGGTTACCAAAAGTCACACAATAACTAGATTATAGAAAATTTGCTCAGAATGAAGAGCCCTTTAAAGTATCAAAAGTGTCAATTTCCTCAAATTCTTAATGCTAACTTCATTTGCAGGCTACAAATACATGTTCGACAGACGTCTGGTCACGGTTTGGTCGGCGCCCAACTACTGTTACCGCTGCGGTAATGTAGCATCGATATTAGAATTCAACACAGTGAATGATAGGACAGCGAAGCTCTTCCATGCGGTCCCCGACAGCGAAAGAGAAGTACCACCACAACACACAACGCCATACTTCCTATGAGCTAAAGCATAACTCAAGAAGGTATCCTCAAGTGTAATTAAATAATGTTTATATAATAAAATTGTTGCATACAGTTTGGTCTCATTATTAGTACCTAAGAAGATAATATAGGCTAAGATAATATTTAATTTGAGGTTTGTCTCAATATAATTACGAAATTGAGAGGATTACTTAATATTAATTTAATTTTTATATTGGAGGGTAGTTGTATTTAGTAACATCAATAGGCAATAGTTTAGTATTTGAGAGATAAGGCAAAAATTTTGGAGTTAATAGAGATTAGTATTTTTTATTTTAGAAATAATCGCGATTATACTTTTACATACATAATATACATAGCTATGGGATGGTAAACATTCATACGATTACGAAAAAATAGCCATTTATAAGAATCGTGTTTATTGAAATATCCATTAATGTTTACAAATACAGAGTTTTCTCTTCTTAATCCCTATTGTAATCAAAAGTATAATCGAAATAGGATTGATCGAAACTCTGCACACGAACGTAACCGTCCTCACCGCCTGACGCGTAACTCTTTCCATCAGGGTGGAAAGCCAAACTGTTTATTGGTCCAAAATGACCTTTGATACGTCCAAATTCTTCTTCGAACACGAGATGGAAGAAACGAGCGTCGAACTTGCCCTGCCTGGTAGATGTAGTTGTTACTTCCATAGCGTCTTGGCCACCACCGAGCACAACATGTTCAAGTATAGGGCTAAGAGCGGCAGAATTCACTGGACGCTCAGTTTTGTATTCCTTGAGAAGTTCCAGGGAGCTTGTGTCAAACAGCTTTGCGGTCTGGTCCTTGGAAGCTGTGACGAACATGGTGCCATCGCGTGATAGTTGCATGTCGTTGATTTGGTGGGTGTGCTCCTTGATGGAGTGGATTTTCTTGCCAGTCTATAAAAAAGAAAGAAAATGTTGAGTTGACTATTCTGATTACTGTAATATTGTTGCAAGATCAAACCAAACACACTGCGGCAAATTCCACATGACTATATCATAAAAATAGCCTTAATTGATGATACATACTCTGAGATCCCACTGGATTAGATCACCAGCTTCGTGGCCTGTGATGATACTTTCATCCATGATGCCCCACACCATAGACGTGACCTTTGAATCTGTAATCTCCCATTTCAGGATTGGGTTTTGGTTGGAGATGGAGTCATCAACAGTCCTTGTGTCAATGATGAACATCTGGAAAAGAAAATATCTTATGTTCCATTTAAAATGTATATTCAAATAAAAATAAAATATTTGGTCCTATATTAGTTAATATACAGTGAACATCTGGAGTGCTATCTGATACTGAAATATGGAAGAAATTTCCGAATCTCTTACTGTTACTTTATGTCACAATTTTAGGTCAGTATAGCTCAAAGTATCATTGAGATACTTGGCGGAAATCCATTGTTAAACAAATGCTGGAAGAGGAACCCACCACTGACCCTTCGCTTATCAACTTTTCCAATTATAAACCAAACAACTTGACGGATAGTTAAAGAAGCCAATAACACTGAACTCCTCTAAGATGTCAATTGAGAAACTATCTATCACGAGTGTCTGGACCCTAACTAATATGTAATTCTCTGCAAAACTATGCGAATGGTGTTACATTAAAATTTGGTCAGTGCCGCCTTTAAGCATTGTAATGTGTTTAAAATGAAACAGATAGTGATAATTTTAGTAAAAAAAAAACAGTTCTTAAGCTAAATGGCCACACTCAGAAAAGCTTATTTTATATATTGCCCCTTATAAATCTTTATATTGGTTTTATGACTAAGGCATTTACCTCACAGGGGTGTCCCATAGCTTTGTCAGTGGTGTATGCAGCCTGGTAAGAACTGTAGCTGAAGTTGCACGTCCTCACTGAAGACTTTGTTTTCACAGTGGCTATGTTCTTGCCAGTCTCCAGATCCCATAATCTGGAATTTTAATATACAATTGAGGCAGAACAACTAACATTCTTGAAAATGTCTAATCATGTTGCTTCTGTATTCCATAACGGCCAAAGGAGCTTGTTACTGTTTTAATTTTTTTTAGAATATGCATAATTTATTTAGAATTGACCATATTCAATCTTAACATAAGCTACAGAGTTTAGAAATAAATAGATACATAGTTCTAATATATACATAAAAAGTACTTATGTGAAAAGTCATTATTATAACAACATTGTCAAAGGATTTAATGATTTAAAAAAAGCATAATTACGAAGGAAAAGTTATATCAAAGATATTTCATTTATGTTGGCTTTTATAGCCAAAAACATTATTGCACAATCACACTATAATTATTTCAAAAATATGAGCCGGTCTCAAAATAGCATGAGAAATTGAACCATAATTTTGTGTGCATGACATGCATTTTAACAAACTAATAAAACTAGCATTGGTAACAGGTAATTATATATATAGTTAATAATTGGTTCCATTATAAGATTAGTAGTTTGCTTTAATGATTCAAGGTTATTTTATAAACTTCATATGAGCTGAGCCAGAATATGATAAAAAAAAATAAAAAATGAACAAACCTGCATGAACTGTCACCTCCTCCAGTGATGAGGTGTATTGACTGCCAATCAACGTCCAGACACCAGACTACACCACCATGCCCATTGAATGTACCAAGGCGTTCTCCATTCAAAGACCACCATACATTGGGCTTCGAATCTTTCGCAGCGGAGAACAGTAAGTCCCCTTCACGATTATACTTAATCTGCGTGATGGCACGCTCATGCCCTTGCAGCATTAAAGGTTTCTGAAAACAACATTTATTCATGAGTTTCATGACACGCCATGCTCTTTGTTTTCCATTTTTACAGTATGAATTTGCCCGACTTTGAGTTGCAATTGATTTGTATTAGTTTATTAAGCACGTAGAAACATTACTTACCATTTTAATGTTTATTTTACGTAAATTATTACAGTGTAATTACAAGAATTATAGTGACATGTGGCAAGCGGCACACAATTTTGACAGAAGAAAAATTAATGCTGATTTTTTGACAGGACTGTAGCCATAGACAAATAAAAAATATAGCTAAGCTAGCATAGATAAATAAAGCAGCCCCGGGATCACACATTTTCTTTTCTTTATATAAAATATCATAAACAAGAAAAAGCGTGCTAGGTGTGGCATACTTTATTTTATTAATTGTTTCTACTTGACGCTAGATGGCGTAAAACCAATTAGTTTCTAATTATATACTAGATGTCGCTACATGGACCTAAAAATCAGAAAACGTGACGGAGAAAGTGATCCCGTAAGTTCAACGTTTAGCGCTTTAGCCCTTTCAGATCAAGGTACAGCTTTTATCAATTTGATTAATGCTGAATTCATTGATCTGATACAATCTTTAGTCTTTTTGATTTCATTTATAATAAAAACATTTATTGCTTTTCCTTTTTCAATATGAACGGAAGTACTATACTTACAACATCGAACGGAATAAAAATGAAAGCATTTGTTTATATTTCACATACATTTTATTTTCTTAAATTATTAACCATTGATTTCCAAGAGTACAACTAAAAAACAAATTAAAGTACAAACACGTTATGCATCGCTAACTAAACACAACTGTAGGTAACTTCTCTTGGCAAACCATTACACATTCGTTTGACTAACATCCGGCGCACCACTCGAACGAGACAAGAGATAGCTCCTGCGCAACGAACTAACAGTCACTGCAAACCTTAACTTGGTCGAATTATAACAACAGCCTTTAACCATCGAGAACAGTACAGCAATCAGCAACTATGTGAATTGCTACGTATAAACATAGATCCTAGGATATCAATAATACTTAATAGTTATGCTAGTTCTGAAAGCGATAAGTCTTGATATTGAGCGAGCCCAACTAAATACGTGAAAAATACAGCACACTCAATCACATTGAACTCTTATTTAACGAAATGTTGATGCTATAGGATACAAGTGTCTATATCAGGAGGCACTTTTAGTGATAACAGTAGTGTAAGATTCTATTCAGTGATTTCGACCAACTATTTTCGATTTGATTTATTTTAGAGTCTGAATATAAAAATGTATTTTTTATAAATAAAAATTAGTAAAAAAAGCGAAACGTGTTTGTTTATGTAACTGTAACAAAAAGAGTCTATTACCGTTATTTATTTGAATAAACATGAAGAATATAACTCGTAGAATATATATCTATAATGTACTTAGAGTTCAAATATCCACATGTGACGTGTAATTACATACAACAAGCACTCGTCAACGTTTCCAAATATATATTCTCTTACGGCGTTACACTCGTGTTCACTATTTTAATACAATGCTCTAATGTACACAATTTCAACCCTTCTTTTACCCGAAACACTTGAAACACTATTTTTATACACAACAAACCTTAATCTACGAATGTGAAAATATCTCGTCACAATACTTAGATGTAATTAATTATTCTCTTATGGACTGTAAAGAAATTGTGAAATGCATTAAGTTTTTGTTACACCCTTATAAATATATTAACATTATTATGTTTATTACATAACTATATCAGTCAAAATATTTTCGCCGTATGTCTACCAACTGGCTCGTACGCAGCTCGTGTCCCGCGATGACGTCATTGCAATGTGCTCATAACCCATAATAGTTCATTATTCTTGAAAACCATTTTCAACGAGTCGGTGTTGGTTTTTTAGCGGTCCATTTTAACAATATTAATATTCCGATTGTATGCTGATTGGTGCAAGGACTTTAAATGTAACTTAAAGAAAAATGTTTCTTCATACAAACTTTGACCCCCCCCCCATTTCACCCCCTAGGGGTCGAATTTCTAAATATGCCCCTTTAGAGCACCTCTAGGGTACTCAAGGAATATATCTTATAAATTTCAAGTCTTTAGATGCACCGATTTAGGTTGTGCGTTGGCTGTCAGTCAGAACATTATTAAGAAGAAGTTAGGACTATAATGGTTTATCGCGGGCACAAGCACGTCGGAGCCCAGTTGTAGCCGTCCACAGCCTCGGTCGCATCGTGTTCCGCCGAGCCCAGATAGACGGCACTTACTTTATGCAAAAGTAATTTAAAAATAAAACAGCAAGCAGAAGCAAATAATTAAAAACTTTACTATATTTCGGTCAGTCAATTTTGATATCCAAAAGTTATTACATACTAGGAGTCCATAGTTAAATGAGATGAACGGGCGAACAAGTCCTATCCAACGCAGTACTGCAAATAATTTAGGATTGCAACGGAAAGTGAGCGGCCACCTTGCACGTCGAAGCGTACTTTTATTTACAATTACATGAATGTTTAGCCTCAGCGGGCTCTTGTGTACTATTCTAATTAGGTACTCGCCAGTAATGCGCCAATTTCATTGTTTAATTACTAACAATACTATCCTTTGTACAACGCCAATAACATTCTTACTATCTATTTTCCATTTTGATACACTGCCGTTATTTTCGCCTTAACAATATTCTATGATACTAACAAAATAAGTGTCAATATTACTTACATACATTATCATTTACATACACATTAGTAGAACGATGCACGATTTATAGTAAGGTAGGTATATTTACGAGTTCCGTCTTTACATGTTAAAAATCTATAAAGGCATCTTTACCTCAGACTTTAGATTTGACACCGTCGTTCTGATGGTGCTTTTATCGACTAACTAATTAATTATAATTAAGTTAGATAAAAATGAATAAATAAATATAGTTACCCAATTAGTCGTGAAAGGTTCACGTAGTGAGAGCGAACATGCGCGCGCGCCGCCGCCGCGCCGATATTATCACTGTTACTATCACATTTAACTAATAATTTCACCAACGTCATGAACTTAAACGTAAGTTAATTACAACAAAAATGAATTGAAAACTATTTAGGCATTTGATGGCAGTATCGTAACTGGTTTTATTTAAACTAGGTAATTATAATTTACAAAACACATTTTCAATAAACGCTAGCACTTAACTAATGGTAACACGATGAGGAACGCACGTGTATCGCTCATTCAGGTAACAGAAATATTTAATATTACATGTTGTTTGTAGTGTCAACTGTACTGTACCGTACTGTACTGTACTGTACTGTACAGCTGCATCGCGCGCCGGTTACAGCTGGACTCCTCCGCCGTCCTACTGACATGTTTACAACCATCTCAACGGGTGATTATTTTGAGCTTCGATACTAAATCAGGTCGTGGGAATTAATGAGAGTGTCACGTTGCTATCGCTGTGGCGCCGATGTCAACGTTTGAAAGTTAGGGCGTAAAACAAATCTAATAAACTAGAACCTAAGTCCTTAGAACGAACTTTTTGGTTGTATTTTTACTTAATTTTAACGAGGCTTATGTCGCCCCCTATAGCTAATGGTAACTGTTCACCGTTGATGGAACGTTTATTACAATTTTTAACATTAAATATTAATACGAGTGTTATGTAACGATAACGGCGAATAACTTTAAATAAATGAAAGGCAGTGATACTGGTAGAAACGGAATAGAAAACGGAAGTTATATGCAGTGGGTTTTTTTTGTGATCATTTTGATGATGTTTTTATTTTTATTTTATCGTTAAATGTATCTAGTTTATGTGGTGTTATAATGAAAGGGGGCGCGTTGAATATGTTTTATGAAGACTTGGAACAAGCAGATGAAATGGAACGCTCATGTGAGGGAATGCTAGAGGGCTAAGTGCTGATTATTATTGATGTTTATGAAGTCATCATGATATAAAAGGATGGTCATGCGTCATGTATGATAGATTGAATTATTACCAAATGACATAAATGATGTTTAATTGATGAACGGCCGAGCGATTCAATGAGACAATACGAAATGAGGCAAACGATGTTTATATAATTTGAGTATCAGAACGAAATAACGGTACATTGAGCACAATTACATTTGAACACATCAAAGGAAGCAAAGTATAAGATCAATAAATGTCTGAAGCACCTATGCACATAAAGAGAACTAGCACGCTGCTTAGAAATGGATCCGCGAGCGCGAGCGCGAGCACGAGCCGCGCGCACGAGCCGCGAGGCGCACCCGCCACTTACATCTAGTTAGACCAGAATCAAAGAAATGAAACGTGTAGAACGAAACATGCACAGCAGTGTTATGCGAGTTATTGGAAATCAAAATGCATAAGTTGTGACTATAAGAAACGCGCGCGTCGCCACGCCGTCAGTTAGTTTATAACTGTATAGTTGTATACAAGCAGTCTTGGTAAACACTGAGAGGAGGTACTTAGTGCTAGGTACTTACATTACGTACGAACGAGTCATATAAAATTAAATTAAAATCCTCAATATTAATTACACACACCAGTAATTAATCTACCGGTTAATTCTAGAAGATATAAAATGCAAACTAAAACAGCAATATTTCATTTACAAGAAACAATTCTGTCTAAAACAACGTCTTATCTTTACATTGTAAAATTATTTTCTATATTTACAGAAATAATATATTATGCGATTCTCCGACTGACAAATTTTAAATAGTAACATAATATATATTTTATACTATTTATATAACACTACCACGTATAAAACACGCATCCGAGTCCCTGGTATCTTACGTAATAACTATTTTTTAATAATAAATCAGTCTGTCAATTGGGACGTTTTAATTCCTCTACTAAACAATAAACCAATAAACACATTGAATCAACATAGGTAAAATGTACCGCACTGTCTTCGCGTCCTGCCATGACTCCGCCGGCGCCGGCGCGGGCGCCGCTGGCGGCGCGGCTTGCGCAGGCGCGGCGGCTAGCACGCACCGTGCGCGCCACCCGGCCCGGGCGGTTATTGTCGAGGCTCGAGTAGGAACATTTGTACGAACTCTTGTGCTGGACCGGTGGCGCTCTGAACACATCAAGCTGGCGTAGCGTGCGGTGATCATAAGACGAGGGTGCGGCAGGGGAGCGGGCGCGGGCGGGGGGTCAGCCGCTCGTACATCGAGAACTAGACGCCCTGCTGCGCCATATACTATCTGATCTCCGCTGAGTTCAGCACGAACGGTACGTAGAACATTTTGCTCTCGAGTAACAGGTTCGCTGCGGCTTGGATCTGCAAGTGCCAGGTGAAACTTAGTATCGCGATATCAAAAGCTTTCCAATTGTAAGGGGCTTTCTCCTGCCAGTGTGACTGGTGACTATGGGACGGGCGAGCCGATAAATCTGATAACTTATCCCTTACTAATGAACATAAGGTAACATTTAAATGTGTTTCCTCTTTGTAGTTTTTGTTTCATTAAATAGAAAACTATGTTTTATTGTTTTCTAGAAATCTCATCGTTAGTGTAATTATATTATAGAGTATCTAACAATGGATTTGATAAGAGCTAGTTTCGGCACTGATTTTTCCCGGCCAATTCTGGCGACAGGGGTGGTAAAGATGTACAGCAAACAAATACGTATACGTTGACACTCGTGCAAAATCAAATTAGGGCTATACATGCACATATAGTGAGAAGCACCTACACATAATCACTTGTTTATGCTTGTTAAAGGCTTTGGTAAAATGTACGCCTTGGGAAGCTAAGTCCATGCTAATTTGTCTAAGGATGACATAGGTAGAAATTTCATTAGGAATCTCGAAAAGTATTTTTTTTGTGGAATATGATGTCTTTAGAATGGTGTGCCCACCTCTGGTATCCTGGCGAATAGCTCCTGTAATCGCCCGGGGTGGTGGGGAGCGACGTGCTCCAGATAAGTGCGCAGCACCTGCACGTAGCGGTCCTGAATACCCTCCAGTTCCATTTCTGAAACAAGGCAAACAGTAGAACTAGTACTATGTAAAAAAAATAAAGTTTTTATGGATGGCCAAACATTTTTCGGACCATTCGGACCCTACAAACCAGCAGACAGAAAATTAGAGGAGAGCCGTTCAGGCAAACAGAAATATGAAGAGAGAAAAGTGTAACATTCGGTTAAGTTATACGCATAGTGACGCCAGTAGATTCTCCTACTCGTCACAAGATGGCGTTGCATGTTGGCGGTGAACCAATGCCAGGGCGCGCGGTGCGGCGGTGACGTCACGCGCTCAGTAGGTCACTCCGATAGCGGGGCAACGACCGCGGCTAGCCGTTGACCTCCGTTCGAGCGCTCGCGTCCTCACTCGGTGTTGCCGTCTCGCTCGCTCGCGCACTTTTTCACGGTATTGTACTCGCGGCTGTGTGCCTTTATTGCGGCTACATTTTAATTAATGTTTGTTTGTTTTTGCCGAGCATTATCCCATAGAAGTAACCTATCAGTAATATGTGACAAAGGTGGGCTTATTTTTTGATGATTTAACGATTTCGTTTTATTATTTCTGTTGTCATGTCAACATTGGAGAATTTATTATCACTTATCGTCATCATTTTATCCGGCTGCATTCTAATGTTGCGTATGTGTGTGTGGGCGTTACGTAAATCTGCGCGCACGAGAAGCAGCGGTACCCGTTCGCGGTATTAGGTATCTGCGTTAGCGCTTTTTTCAACGCGCGCGCGCTGCAAAAGAGAAAGTTCACCTTCCGCGTCGCGCTTTCCGCTCCGAGAGTGAAATGCTGTCCCGTTTCGCGTGACGTAACTAGCACCACATTATAATATACGCAATGCGCAGTTGAATGCAACGCGTCAGATAGTATTCATTCTATTAAGGTTAACAACCCGACGGCATCTAGGCACGTGTTTGAAATAAATAAATACAAATTCTATGCCTTTTATAAACTGCCGATAAGAAACCAGAAATTTAGTACTGCCATGAGCAGAATGACTTAAATTGTTATATATTTATTTATTATATTACCCAATTGGCCGACTAACGCACACGAAGTTAATTGTATGAATCTAACGCACACAGGCGTGCGGCCGTTGGCGTTACATTGCGCAAGCGCTTTCCATTTCACCGTAGTCCGCACTTGCCGAAGTAACTGCTATGGTACCTACCACGTTGGCGGTTCGTGCCTGCATGGACGTTGTAATGAACTGAATTCTCAATATACTAAGATATATGCATATGTAGGTATTGGAATGGTGTGGGCACTGTGTGGGGACTTTTACAGCAGGGTCAGACTTAATGTACTGGCAAACTTATGGTCTAATTTACAAAAAAAAAACAATTACCTTCTTTATATATTAGTTTTTTTAAAGCATTCTAATATTTATTCCCTATGCGAAAGGTTAGATTAATGTATGGCGATCACTCATATAAATGAAGACTTCAAAAATAACGGTTTGAAATAGACATAGGTACCCATGTAGAAAATAGTAAAACATGACCCTCCATTGCGTCGCGCAGTCGGGTAAATAAGTTTACATTGTTACCAGGGTTCACAGATTATAATTAATGTTTGCATTTATTACTAATTGTTAAATAAAAAATAAAGAAAGAAAAAGCTATTCGTACAGTACACCTCAAACAGATATATAAATATGTATATAAGAGATTAACATAACACAGTAGTAACACTGCGTTTAATGTTAAAGACATAGGTGTGTTATAAACCGCGGGTATTTCCGAGCTCACCTAGCGAGTACTTTCATAGTTTGATAAATAGCCTAGGTACTTGCGCTGCGCATGCGCGGTGAAAATAATTTTCAAACACTGCGCCGGAGTGCTGGCGACCCAGTTGCAGTGGGCGATAACACAGGATGTCATAGTTTCCCTACAAATAGTACTAGGCTAGGACGGCGATGCGTGCGCGCAGCTATGTTCAACGTATCAGATATAGGTAAAACTGTGTTTGAATATAGACCTTTCTAAGAACACCATGTTTCATGATTCGGTACGATCCGTATGAAAATGTATGTGTAACTGAAATATGAACCGTCGCAAAGCTCATGAACCTTTTTTGTGTTAACATAATTAAAATTGATTTCAAATAATTAAAAATATCCAGTCACAAAATATGTATCTACTTAGTCCATATAAAAGTTAAGTTTAGAAATCATAAAATAATAAAATCTGAATAATAATTACCAGTCCATGAAATAAATATTATTTTTAATATTAATTATAAGTCACGTATGGCAGTAACTATTTAACAAGCGTCTCCAAATCGTTATGTATTTGTAACAAACTCTAGGTGTTTGACTTTCGCCAGTCACTATATCAATACACCGACACTTTAATCTCTCGGTGGACTCTCGCGCAAGTCGGTCACGTGGGACACGGGGTGTAAATCATAATGATTTTAACGACTCTCGAGATCATGTACATATCAAGCGAACGAGGATGAAAGGCAAATTACTAAAATTATTGAGATTTATCAATATTTAGTCCAAGTTTTCTACGCCGAGGGTCTACCCTAAGGTTGTCAGACAGTAAGCGACACAAAAACGTAATCTGCATCTCGGTGTCTCGGCAGTGTATACACTTCGACACTCAATATAGCGTCAAGTTTCTATAAGACGTTCTATAAGAAGTCTCATGACGTGTACTCCGCAGTGACACTGATATACATAATCTATTGCCGTGTCGTTTTATTTTCCAAACACAAGTCTAGATGAATGTCGAGTGTCACTGTCCCTTATAGCGGTATTGGCTATAGTGTTCGAATTAAATATAAATATAGCGAATTTGAAATAAAACTATTCTTACAGAATTTATCGCGTATGTGTGTGTGTGTGTTCGTGTTTATCGCGATAAATTCTGTAAAATTAATTTTATTTCAATGTGTAGTATTCGCTTAAATATAAGAAATCAATATAACGACTATATCAAATACTATAATAACTCATAGAGCAATCTGGATTCGCCAGATTCTTGTCTTCCACTGGGTGTGTGCAAGGCGATGCCAATCTTATTTTATTATTGTCATGTCGCGTTTTGTATTGTTTGCGGTTATCTGGCGAGATCAACCGTTAAAATTTATCTACGCTTTAAAGACAATAAGAAATATATTTTTAATTTAGAAAGTAAATGTTTGAAATTTGGTACGCGTGGGTGGGACCTTTCTTTAATGTTACTTGGAAAGGAATTTAGTTCTGATCGATTTATAAGATTATTTCAATGATTTAGTGAGTGCCTACATAATAAATTTTGAATTCTTACTAATAATCCACAAATAGAATAAAAGCATTTTTTAAAATGGATTGTAGCTTTGGATGGATTGTACGCACTGCGATGCATTTACTATCAAATCAGTTTGTCTGGAAATAATTATGCCAATAAGCATTCAATTAAACATTTAAAAATGAAAAAAATAATTTGTTTTGGACATTTTCACGATGGTATTAATAATTTAGTATAATATAATAAGGGTTAAATAGTTCAAGATCTTCAAAAAGTCAATTTTATTTTATGGATACAATGGAGATATGGTTGGCAACATGATTGAACGACTCTATATCCAGTGAGTATTTTCAGAATTCTTGTTTGTATGTCCGATCGTTGGACCATCGTTTCAGCGAAAAATAAATAATATCATCATGCTCTGACCGCTGGGGATCAGGCTGCAGAAACACATCAATGGTTTCGCGGGCAGAGCAGCGGGAAAAAAATATCTACAATAAACCAGGCAAATTACGAGTGAGGGCAACGTCATTCGCAAGATGGGTTGCGTAACAGGCCTAACCTACATGGTGGACGATGCACCTACTGCACCCCGCCTGGTCAACCTAACTGGATTACACCTCGCGTGCATTGACCTGTTAAAGTAATGAACCGAGTACCTATGAGTAAAAATAGGTATCGTACTACGAGGCATAGATAGATGGATAGATAACTCTTTATTGCAAAATAGGAATAAACATTTCATACAAGATTCTAGTACCTATACAGTGTTTTTATTATGGCACGAGTATTATTGTCTTGCTGCCGCATGACGTTATTTAATTGAACTTAATTAACGAAATAAGTACCCACTACCACCGCGTAGTACAACTCAACAATTTTATTAAGTACCTAACAAAGAAAAATAAAAAGCAGCGAGCCACCACCGTTTAAAATTAAATATATAAAACCATTACGAAAACAAGGAAATGTGTTCAATTCATTCTATTTACATAGCCTAAATAACTGGCGGCCCCGATCGGTAGCGCCGCGGTGAAGGGTTATCCAGATACCAATTAACACGATTTTGAACCGAAAGATAGTCAGCGCTGTCCAATTTGACGTCAAACTATTGTTAATATGTCAACTATGAAGTAAACAAATTGGCTGTAATCATTTAATTGTTATGTTTAGTAATGAATAGCTAGCTATGCCCATTGGAAGTCTAGTTAAAACGTTAGTTATAGTAGATTGTTCCATGTTTATTTGAACCCAACATTCCATAATTCATTGCGACCAAAAACCATTTGGTTTTATGGAGATACGGACCTTGAATGCATGTGTGCACAAACAAAATATTTCCGATACCTAGATTATTCAAATTTGTTTCTCAAATTACCTAGCCCAGTAAAGGTGTATTATTGCTACCACAGGTTTTTTTCTGAAACTAAAATTCATTTTTAATCTATTGAAATTTATGGATTTACAATCAAAGTTAAAGTAAATAGGAAAACAAAAAAAATATATGAAAAAATTGGGTTTAATTTGCTACAGAGCCGTATATGTCAGGAGACAACCTATCGTATCCTGGAATAAACATAGCCAGCTTCTTCTTACCATAGAAGGCCCCGTATGGAACCACGGATAAAGGTACTTTAATATAAATATCTAGTAATCTTATCCTACCCTCCGGGGTAATACAATTAATATGAGCGTTATTGTTATAACAAAAGGCTATCGTTATAGTAGTTATAGACCATCTAATGGAAGGAGATCGGATCACTTGCCGTGACGCAATAGAATTCTATATTTAAATGTATGGAGGAAACCTTCAATGAACTTGTAATCTTTTCTTTCACAGTCGTTTACAGAAGCGCGCTATCGACAGATAATTTCATTAATTAATTCCTATAAGATTTGTTTATATAATTCCTATGAATTCTAATAACAACCTGTGACAAATTGTTAGTACGTCGCAAAATTATAAGATCATAACCATCTAACGCTTGAGAGTTACATATAGAATATACAGTGGACAGTTATATCCCTCTTACCCACGGATAATATCAGGCCACTATTACACAGAGTAGAATAATCAGTAGCACTGCAAAATCAACTCACCTTGGTTAAGGAGTATGTAGACTTTCAGACACACGTACTCCTCCATCCTGAGCTGGATGCGGCGGAACACACACGTGATCTGTGTCATCTTCTCCACGACCAGGCCGACGTCCAGCCGAAGCTGCTCCAAGGTAATGGGCCGCCCCATTAATGACGTCAGGCAGTTCTGCAGCGTTCGCAGGTTCGCGTTCACCTGGTGGAAGGTAAAGGTTGTAATGACGATATACGTGGTAGACTAGCCTGAATCCCTTTCGAATTGAATGGAGGCCTGTGCTAGCAGATGGACATTTAAGGGCTAGTATTATTATTTATGTTTTTATGTAACTAATTGTAGATGAGTTGTAATAAATAAACTCATATTGAAATCTTTAAGAAAATTGTTTTTTTTTTTAGAATTATTTTAATTATGACAGTTGTAACGACTATTGTAGTGATTTTTATACATTTTAATTTATCTTCTGTGTTTACGGATTGAATATGCAATAAATGACATCATAAAAAGAATTACTATTCACCAGATATCTAAACATATTAATAACATGCAAGTCTACGTAATCGTTTCAAATTGCAAAGTATAGTTTACGTAATGTCGAATGTAATTTATAAGTCAGGAGGAAATGCTCTAGACAATGAAAAATGCTTTCTGAGTAACTACGTTATTACAGCACTCCGCTCGCTCGGCTTGCGCCGGCGCAGCTTTATGTAATACATGCAATGGTCAGACCAGAGTTCCAGTTTGTTGCATATTACTTTACGAGTATAAAAAATTATAACTGATAAGCACAAATAATTTTATTATTGATTGAAATTTAATTTTTGTAAGTACCTTTAGTTGCTACTACTGGTAGCATGCTACATGCCATTTAATTTTTTGTTGTATTTCATTGATTTCAGGTACAACTAGGTATAACAATTCATATTTATGTATTACGAATATTGCATTTGGACACATTTTCGATGAAAACGTTGACTACACTAAACACAAACTTTTAAAAAGACACGGATTTTTAATTTACATTTTGTTGAAGTTGTTGTTTTCTTTTTTATTTTGGAACGGTTGGTATTATTAGTTACTAGCTGTCCCGGCGATCTATATGCCGCCTCAGATGCATGATAAAATCTTAAATATTTCCCATATTTAGTAGTTATTCTGCTATTCGGGGCGGAGACAAATTCATAAAATCAAAGATCATTAAAATCCGCCCACCTTTTCTTGAGTAATAAATGGTGTAACTAACACGAGATAGTTTTATATATATATATATATATATATATATATATATATACAGATATTGTAATATGTGCATGTCATCAATCAATACCAGTATACCTCGTTAACACTGTGAAGATAGAATATTCAACATTCATAGATTCAACGACGAAGTAGAATTGAAACTTGTAGCGCGGAATGGTTGCATTACGATTCTAAGCTGGTTATGCGGCGAATGTGCAAGCGTCCGAGTGCAACTAGTTCTCTGCGAGGCGGCGACTTTCTACCGGGTTGCGCAAGCGCCGATGCAGATCACGTAACTGCACTCAGCCGCATGTGGCGGAAGTCTCTTAGTGTGACCTGGAGCGTGCACACATCTAGAGCTCGTTAATCTCAACACCTACGTGCCTATCCAATTCTATTTTGTAAATTCCGTTGCATTAAACCCTAAACACATGACTATAATGTACAGTACTTTAAATATATTCAAAGTAGTAAGTATCTTAATAGCCTAAACCGGTGATCAGGATATTTAAATGTTTGCTAGTAAAACTTACCTCTTGCATGAAGTCCTGTTCGTGGTCCGACGAGGGCGGCGCGTGCGTGTGCTTCCCATGCATCGCCTGGTAGGCCGCTGTCGTGAGCACCGAGATCTCGTGCCACTTCTCCATCAGCAGCTTGGAATGTATCTCCATTGGTATCTCCATTATAAAGGGTAGTTTCTTGGTCCAAGCGACCATCTTATGCACAATGGAATCCCCTATTTTGCATAGTTTGTCCCCTATTTCTGAGGTGTCGTGCAGCAAGTCCGGTAGATGTCGCACCGTCGCGATGTCCTCCATGGCGTCGCAGTCGATCAGCGCCTTGATCATGTGCAGCGCCCGTTCTAGTGGCACAGCACGATCTCGAGATGATGACACGGGACTTTCTAATCGCGCTCTTAAGCGGACAGCCTGAAAGGAATTTAGTTATTAGATTGTAACTAAGCGTGGTCGATAGTCATAGGGTTGGATTGGTCGATTTTTTATGTATGATTAGTATGTTTAAATATAATATATAATATAGCGAGTATATAGTTTTCATCACAATAGCTCACCTCGCTGGGGTTGGTGAGAGCAGTCATGAGGATGGTACCATTTGACGGGAGCGGCGGCATTGACTCCTTGGGCTTCTCGGGCGGCGAGGCTCGACTCGTCGTAGTCGCCGCCTTGTTCGCCTTCTTGTGTTTCTTGTATTTGACTTTATATAAATTGTAGACGGCTCCACTGTTCCTCCCACCAGGCATCCTGTCCTCTCGTACCGCTGTCAAAAAAAAATATATTCAATAAGGATTTTCAGTTCTGTGTTTAAAATTAAATTTGGTATTGAATACACACCTTGTAATACCATTCCTTGTTCGATACATTTCTTGAACCGGCAATATTGGCATCTATTCCTTTGCGCTTTAGTTATTTCACAGCCACCATCAGCCACACACGTATACACCCTTCGATTTTGTACAGTCCGTTTAAAGAAACCTTTACATCCCTCACATGTGATAATTCCGTAATGCAGTCCCGTCGCTTTGTCTTCACATATCATGCAGATCATAGGTTGTTCATCCTCATCTCGATCGGTCTGGGGCACGTATGCGCTGAGGTCTGGGCGGGGAGGTCCCAGGGAGCTGACTCCTGGAACCGGTGACACACTGGCCATGCTCCCCGCCGTTGGGCTCAGGTTCAGGGCGGTGAGTTGCTGGTGTGCGGTGAGCTGCTGGTGCGCGGTGAGCTGCTGATGCGCAGGCAGCTGCGACACGTCGCCAGCCCACAGCAGTTCCATGTTTAGAGGAGGCCCTCGCGGCCGCCTCAGTTCACCTCCTAGGTTGAGCAGTAACCGCGCGGCTGACTCCTCACTACACGTCGCCGGGTCAGGGGTGGGTGGCGTTGGCGTATGCGATGCACTCGCCGATGGTTCTCCACTAGGCGTAGGAGCCGGCAGCGTCCAGAACATCGTCCGAACTCCACCCGACTCACCCATGATGACTGCGGGCGTGCCTCGCCATTGCGTGGAGCCTCGAGCTCCGTGTTTGGGTTCTAGCGGTTGCGGTGGGAAGTGTCCGCCTATGAGCTCTGGCTTGACACCATTGATGCAAGCGGCTTGCGGCCAGGGCCCCGGCGACATCGACGAATGTGAACCCGGCGGCGGAGGGCCAAGCGTGCGCGGCCTGTACGGATGAGGCTCCGAGTGGTTGCCCTCCAGCTTCACGGAAAGGTGCGAGGGCGGCCCGAGGTCAGGTTTGCAGGTAAGCGAACTCTCCGCCTTGACGCCGGCGGGTGCTCCCTCGAATTTGATGACAGAGTAGGGCGGTGCGGAGCGGATGACGGTGGGATGGCACGCCGGTGAGCGCGAGGGTGAGCCGCCACCGTCAAACACGGGCGGCGGGTGAGGCGGCGTGCTGCACCCTGCCTCGGCCATGCGCGGTGACGGCGGGCCGGGATCCGGCGACGACGTGCTCGTGTCGGCGGCGGACTCGCCTGTGATCACAAGTGGCGCGGTCAACGAGAGTGAAAGACGACCTCCCGTCTCGGCGCGAAAGAAAAAGAACACCATGGACCTTTCGGAGGCGACAAACAGAAACTAGGCGAAATGTCAACGACCGCGCGTTGCGGGCGTAGTTAGCGCGGGGCGCGACGCGGGGACGCGACACTGCACTTCCCGACGCTGCCGACTAGATTAGCTAGCCGGTTGCGTCACGATGTGAGCGCCACCGCCCAGGCCGCATAGAGAACTAATCGACTAATGATTATTATGGACGAAATTTTAAATGTTCGCTCGTAATTATTACTTATGACCTCTTCTCGGTGATATATGATTTCAACTTGTTAAATTAGCGGGTCTACTGTACTTTTGCTATTTAAATATTCGTGTATCTATTCGGAATAGATGTGGAAAATGTAAGTAGCGTGTCTGCAGCTCGGGTTGCGGTCGCGGACGCGAGATGCGGCTCGGAGCACGAGGAGAAAGTGAAAGCGACGCGGCGGCGGCGCGCGAGCGCAGATGCGGCGCCCGGAAGCGTTGCGCCTGCGCCCCGCATCACAAAGGGCTCTACGTCACACAATAGTACCTACCTCGCATAACGTTACAACACAGTATTCCTAATAGGTAACTATTATAATTACGTATGTCACTAAAACGTTCCACAAATCCAGTTATTTCATAATTATTTTTTATTTAGAAATTTTATGTTTGTTCCATTATGAAATAACATAATTCTATAGGTATGAATGATATAAAAAAACATAGGTAGGTATTTTTTTTGTGTATATATACATACACTTGATTTTCCTTAATGGCACTATGCGTTAACTGAAATAACGATGCATGTCTAATAATAAGTACGTTACTGCTCATATGGATTCCTTTTAAGAATAGAGACCACCTCCTTAGAAGATAAAATAGATTTGCCAAATCTATGTGGCAGTACATCAAGCGTTATAGGTATTGGTTAACAGTAAACTTTACCGACTTTTTATAACTAAATCCATAGGCGTAGTTTAGCCTCTCACGTGACCTGGCTTACATCGCGAGCACGGTCAACAGTCCAATGACTTCAGCTGCATTTAATCACATAATTATCCACATTGAGCTAATTGTCAAATTCGTTGTCAACAGAAATTTAGTAAGCAAGTGTTGAATGAACATAGTTCGGGCGCGCGCGGGCGCAAATCGTTACCCGACTACGTCAGAACGAGGGTAATGTTTTTTCGCGGTATTGTTTACGCGGTGAAAAGTCGCGAAGAAAGTTTTCCACAGTCGGCGGCGCGACGGCGGGCGGCGGGCGCGCGCAGTGAGCCCGACCTACCGCACCAGCGCTGGCCGCCCCGCTCCCCGCTGCGCTTCCCGGTCCCTCCCTCCAGCCACTATTGGGTCAGGCGAGCGTGCGTGCGAAGTGCAACCGCACAATGACTGCTGCACGCGTGCACCGCTCTCGCTTCGAGGACGATCTCTATTTCACTTCGCGTCCTTTGCCACATCATTGGTGGGGACCGATCTTTCTAGCGGCGTGATGCAATGCGCTCTAGGTTCTAGGTAGGCTCGCGCGAACCTAGATAAACGTCTGTTTTAATGGTCATAGTAGTTGTTGCAACACACATTCTCTAGCTGTTTACCCGAGAATTAGATTACAACTTCAAATATATCTATTTATCCGCTTGTAGAACTAGAAACTTTCAACTCTAATGTATTCCTATGTATTACCACTCATTGTTACATTGAAGCTAGTTAACGTTTTTCATTAAGTATCTTATATTCTATACTCAATGCCTAGTAATTTATTTGGTAAGCCAATTTGCGAGACAGCAGTTACTATGTACATGCTACTCACAAAGCATCGATTAGTGGAGGGCATACTATAATATCGTACTAAAAATCTATTAAAACTTGAGTAAAATAAACAGATTTGCTATCTATTTTCAACTACACCTATTCACTAGAATGAAAAACGTCGCCGTCAACAATAAGGTATGTTACGCAACATGCCTCTCTTTTATTTCGGATGAACGCAAACGTTGATTCGATCGGTGCACACCGAAGGTCGCGCGCGGTCAGCGACACGCTGGAAAGTAGGCCACAACCCCTACCATGGTTCCCGCAACGTCTCGGCTCCCTATCGACACCCTGTCAGCGCCCTGCCGACTCCCCAGGCTGCCGCGACGCCACGTGTAGCTGCTTGCCCGGCCTACTGTGCCGAATCAATCTCGAGCTTCGTGGAAAGTCACGATCGTGTTGATGGCGAAAATGATATTAATCGCTCGGTTGGGAAATATAGAAGTGAATGCTATTTTTTATTGCGGAAATTGAAAGGTTTATTGGAACAGCGAGCGAGAGGGGTAGGGGCCTTATTATTTTCTTACAATTTTGTTTTAAATTATATTGAACGAATAAAAAATATTACAACTAAACGGGGTTTATTGTAATTATTCATTGACTTCTATTGAAATAACCTACTAAGTTATGTGTGTAGGCATTTAGAGATTTTATCAAGAGCTCGCCGATATGTAGTAGGTGTCTTGCTTTACATAGAGCAATTCGATTTATCCGAACATTTATTACAATTGCTCTCTCTGTAGACGAGAACTCTATGTAGGTGTTTAAAATTTTACTATAAGCCTTCGCAATATAAAACTACAAAAAAAAGGAAACTTCAATAATGTTGATGATACGTCTGCGAATTAGAGCATTTCGCGGATCCTCGATAATGCTAGGAAAAAGTGTTGTTTTTTTATTCGAAGACACAATATACATTAAACCAACAAACGAGAATCATAGCTCGACTAAAAATATATTGGCAACGAAAAAAAAATGTAAACACGCAGTTACGATCAGCTTATCTTAGCACACACAGCGGTGTGTCACTGCGTGGTAGGGGCGCGTCACGTTGACGTAGCCCGCGTCATCACTCGTCACGCCACACGTGCATTGACGCGAACTCTGACTGCTCTACAGAGAACTCTTAAACTATGTAAGGTACCTACCTGGGTAAAAAAAAGTAGTATTTGATAGTAAATGAACTCTACCTATGTAATTACAAGTCACATGCATACAATGTTAAAAAAACACATTGCTATAGAGTATGTTTTATATGGCACCACGCTTGTATTAGTCTGAAGGTGTGGGGAGGTAAGGTTTTACTTTTGTGAATCCACATTTCGACGTCGGAATTACCGGCCAATATAATAGGGCTCTACATTTATATATTGATAAACCGAATTTTTTTATAACATTTTAAATGACTGATTGACCCTGAATATCTGGATTTCATGACCCCCAGTCATGCCCCGCTTACGATTGCGACATCTTAAATTATTTACAAAGCCACAACAACTATTTGTATGTCAAATTGCAAAAGACCTAATTATTTACAGCGGAAATACAAACAGACAGTCTGTTTGCCAAATTTATTTCTTGTATGTAAAATAATTGACATACAGGATGTGTCAGCATTATAAAATGACATTAAAATATAATTTCTCTTACAAGACAGTTATCTTATATGCGCCTCAAGGTGCATGAAAACTGTTTTGTATTATTGGTCACGTGATTCGTATTTGAATACGTTCAAAACTCGCATTAGGGGCCGACTGTATGTAGCATTCTTAATTATTGAGTTATATGACTTCGAATATTGGTCGCGGCATTTGTGTTGCGGCCTTATGTCAAAACATATTGAAGTGAATACAATAAAGGTACTGTGTTTCGGAGGAGTGCTCCTTATACCTCATAAATACTAGGGAAATATTTCGCGATGTTTATAATACTGAGTTAACAGTTTGTTTTTAAAAAACTGGAACTTTGGATGTTTGTTTTTATATTTAGTTCTTTGCCTGATATTCATGCTATCGCATAAATTTAATTTCGCACTCAAGAAACACGCTGTAGATAAAGATTTTATTGCTTTACCCAAGCTGTGCCGTTACACAGATCTATATGCGAATATCTGATTGATGGCTGCCAGGAATAGACTCGTTCTATTTATTGAAACAACTAGATACTGCGATTTGAATTTGAAAACCTTTGACGCAAGCTTACGTTAGATAAACGTTGTTAGAACTGCTCAAGGTGAACGAACTGGACGACAACTGATCTAGTGGTTTGAGCGTAGGCTCACGGCTCACTGCACCGGGCAGTTGCGGGTTCGATTCCCGCCTGGGCAAATTTCGGAAAGGATATTTCTATAATTTGCCCTGGTCTGCGTGTTGGGATCAGCCTCAGTATATTGTACGGTACCCATAATACAAGCGTTTCTTAATTTGGGGCCATACAGTTGGTGTGTGTTGTCTGGCTATATGTATGTATGTATTAACTAATATTCGGTTGTGTATGAATTGGGAAGAGTTGTACATTGGAACCTAATCAGTGATGGTTATGCTCGTACAACGACAATTTTGTATATCAGCTAATGGCTGCTTGAAATATTAACAAAGATGTTATAATTAAGTAACAAGAAAAACAATATTGGCATAATTAATGAAGGACTGTATTATTTTGAATAAATGTCAATATTCATTCAATATGCTGTATTATTAGATAGTTAAATGAACATAAATTAATACATAACTAACAGGTACCATATTACTCAATTCTATTGAAAAATATTAAAAGACTAAACTATAAAATAATTAAACCTTGTCGTATGCGTGCGAGAATGGTAATAATAAGCTGGCTCTATCAAGATTTTAAAATGACAAAGTGTAGCGTGTGTGCGCCTTGCAAGGGTGTACTACCATGTATTGCCACAAACACGCTGAGTTTCTTGCCGGCTCTCCTCAGTTGAGGTCGAGTTCCAATCCGGTTGTAGAGTTACGAAAAAAATATATTAAAGACTATTTGTAATTGCCCCCGTAGTAGGCCTACACGAAATAAATGATTTGACCTTCCTGCATTTCCTCACTGTGTGATCATTACATTACAATTTGAAATTAACATCAGATCAAGATGTCAGTGGCAAAAAACAAACGAGGATCTGCCATGGAGAAGTGCCCGTACTAAGCACATAAAAAGGTGCTCATATCATTGTAGAGCTCACCGCCTCGGGCGCGATGTTACGTTATGTGACAGTGGATACATCTTTCTCTCATGACTCATTCATGAGGGGTCAGGTTACAATAGCAATAATTACAGCATCGCTGTCTATTGCTTTCACCTTTCGTGGCTTTACGTAAACTTTCTTTACCGTGAACGCATTGCTACGTCACGATATTACATAAAGCATCAATGAATAGCGAAATGGCATTCTGTCAAGTATACTGTTTTTTACCTAAAAATTTCCGTGTTGTTTTGTGAAAAGTGTAAAATGATCATGTTGTGTCAATGTTTAAGTTCAACAACTTGAGTAGAAACTTCAATGTAACATTGAAACAAGTCAAGTACAACAGGTCTAGTAGACACCAAAAGTCCAAATAAGTATTTTATTTGAGTGCATATATACTAAACAAATGGGGAAATAGAAACCCACCACTAGATGATCGATAATTAAAGAAGCCAGCAATACCTCTAAGATGTTAGTCGAGATACTGTCTGTCACGAGTGTCGGGTCCCCAAATAATATGCAATTCTCCGCGAAACGATATAGTTTAATGTTACAATCATTAAATATTGCTTTTGACCCTGATGGTCTTTACGGATCAGTTGCACTCGATAGTGTGACTGATATTGATTCACCGTAATCTCGAATTACGTCATTTTTCTCAATGAAACAAGACGATCGCTGAGATAATCGTTCCGGCTGTCACAACGTCGATTTCATCGGTTATTCATAATCCGCACGACGGCGACGCCGCCTGCCGTAACTCGTTCAACCGGATCTCGTTTTTGGAAGTTTTTTTTTATATTTTGCAAGTGAAAGTGGCATGTTTTTCTTGTTGCCGGTCGCGACACTCTCACGGCGTGTTATGTTGCAATGTTATTTAACTTTCAGCTCATGATTGTTATCAAACACTCATTTGTTTATCGGTGTCTGTTGTATCGTTCGAATCGGTATTTTTTTGGTCATTTCATTAAATTCATTTTATAATCGATTCGTTACGGAATACTTTTGTTTGAATTAAGTGCATTGTTCTCAGATTATAAAAGTATAGTTGTGCATAGTGACTATTCTATATTGATAAAGTATTTTAGACATTGCAGATTAATTTACGTATGGAAGTATTTTACTTTTATTAATCGTGTTCGTAGTTGTGTACCTTTAAATACAAAGTTTATTTTTGTCATATTTTCAATATGCATATGCTTATAATATGTAGTTTTATTTTTATATTAGTTAACGAATTAGCTAAAGCTTTTAGGAGGTGCTTTCACGACTGCAATTATAAGCATCCCTAAAAACATCAAACTCTACTCGCTCCAAGTAATGCTATCTATAAGTCATCATCAATCTCTCCAACCAATTATATGTACCTAATCGAGTATCCAACCGCTAGTGCAATAGACACGTACAAATGAAAATGAAATTACAAGTAACAAAGGAGTCTACAGCAACAGTTGAAAGTGAGAGCGCTCCGTGATTCGCGTCGCAAGCGGAGAGCCATCTCGGCACGAATAACAAACACCCTGACCCTAGAACCACTTACAATTTATTCGTTTACGTACCTACTGGAGATGCTATTGCGATTATCTATGCTATTAAGGCTATACACAAGCGGCATTGTTGCATGCTAAGATGCTACATTCGAGAATATGCTATAACAGTGCTAGCAGTTATACTGTTTAAGCAGTCTACCGCAATGGAAGGTCCGAGAAGATACTAGTCTACGCTAATATACTAAGAAGTAAAGTTGGTGAGTTTATATCTCCGAAAGTTCCGATTCTGATTTTTTTTTCATTAAAGGAAGCTACATCAACCGTGAGGGCTACAGGCTATATTTTATTGAGATACCGCAGGCGGTGCCGCGGCCAAAAGCTAGTGTTACGTAAAACTTGAACGAAATGACTCGAGCCCACAGTTCAAGTGTTTTCGTCGTGTTAACCTACATGGAAGTTGCGCCAGTTTGTACCTATATAATGGATCATGAAACGATGGATTCTACCAAATCGCTTGTTCGTGTCAATTTGGGACTGCTGTTACGTACGTAAACAAAGATATACTAACCACTGTTTGTCGCCAGATTAAAAATTAAATTTATAATGTAAAGGTGTTCTTTTTCTTTGATTTTTAGGACACAAAGCACACTTAATATTAATTTAACAAATGATATTTAAATTAATTATTCTCCAGCTCCAATGAATGGGCAATGAGTTTAAGTATGCATCCATTTATATATTAAGTTACTCGATAGTGGTAACCGTTTGAATATTGCATTATTGAAATCAAATTAGATGTTTCATTTTGCATACATAATTAAATTATACATGTTTGATTTATGTTTACCAAACATAATTATGTGAACAACATAAGTAGTTGAATTAATTCAAATATCATTAATTTAAGACAGAAATACTATAAATTTTAATAAAGATAATATCAGAATATTAAATAATAAGGATTTCATTGATTGAATTTGCTTGAAACCACAGAAATAGCTTTTACAAAAAAAATATTGTGTAAAGCCATTGTAAGTAAATAGAAACTTCTTTTATGTGGGTGTTAAGGAGCTAGGGGTACTCACCATCACTACTACATCGGGAGTCAACTTTCCGCCTCTTCAATTTGAGGTCTTGGAACAGACTCATGTTGTCGAGGTCACACGGGCCGCGGCTGAGTGTCATTATTCCTGGAGACAAAACAGATATACGTTAAAGATTTGTTACAATCATAATCATAACTTTTTAATGTCCTATTTCCATTGCCAAACCCACCTAGGGCTTTCTCTTTCCGGTCAAAAGGAAGAGAAGAGGACGGAGAGGAGGAGGGGAAGGATTTTCTAGTAGGGTTGGCAGACTTGATTCGTTCAAAATCTTAGGTTCTCACATACTTGCAGCTTGCCTCAAGATGATATTTGCTTTCGCCGTCTAGCCAGTGATCATTATATAAAGTAAGTACAGTTTTGAGGTAAAAATAAAAATTATAGGTGGAATTTTGAACTCATTTTTCAATAACACCTATTGCCGTGTCTAAACTGCCGCGTGGACCATCGTGCGCATGCGCGGTTACAAACTATGTACTGGTGTCTGTGTGTAACCACACTGCCTTATCATCTCAATTTAATTGTTATTCTTCACACAAATAAATGTCTACTTCCATGTTCTATTATAATTTCAAATTGGTTTTTGTAAATAACAGTTGACTGCCGAACGTAGGTTCTGATGTAAACTGTATCAAATTATGCACCAATATATACACAAGTAATTATAATTTTAATTTTTTAACATTTGTATATTTAAAAAATAATTACTCACGGTAGTCTGGAAACATTTCAGGCCTTTTATCGTAGTACGGTCCCAATATTATAGGGTAACAGTAGTGCATCGCGTGTGAATGTGTTTTTCACAGATAAAAAATAGGTAGTTTTATATTCAATGTCAACACAGTTCATGGCTCTGTGCGGTGACTACGGGCGCGCGGCTCACGCCTCGCGTTTTATTCCAACACGAGATTTTCATTCACCTACGTAAAGAAATTTTATTGCTTTGATAATGTACGTGTTATAGGATTATGGCAAAGATCTGAGTTGTCCGATTGTCCTAGAAAATTACTGGACAAGCATTTATAGAATACTTTCTTCAACATGACTTGATAGCAGGGCAAGCATTGTAATAAGCATATTTATATGTAGAAAGGAGTTTCCTAGAGCTTAGTATAAAATTTCACACGAGAGCCCAAGTTCTACTCGCGTATATTACAGCCATATTGCCATAAATTAATGTATATCACAATACCTACGATGCCAATTGATTGAGGAATTTATATGTACCATTACGTGGGTACATACACCACTGAAATAGCACACACGAATAATAGGTAAACGCACGAGAGGTCAATGTACATCTGTAATCTTGCAGTCACACAGTTGGTCGGCGAATTCTATGATATATCAAAAATAGGGTATTCAACCCTACGTCTAATGGTATGAGGTTAGGCTCCACTCAACTCCTCGCGTAATGGTGACCATCGATGGCTAATAGTGACATGTCAACATTATAGGAACTGAAACCAAACTTTAAGGTGCGTAACAATGTGAGTCCGGCGTCGGGCTTCTTTCAATATTTAAAAAAAAAATACCTAATTTAAAGCACCCTGTCTTTCCAATAAAGGACATGAGGCATAATAGATTGATGGAATAGACGGGTAGCCGTACAGCCATACAAAATATTATCAAACCACGGCCTGAGTAAGTGTTCAGGATTTCACCTGCGTTTTGAATACTGCAAGTGTATTTCAACAATATCATTGCGTGACCACATTGAATCATGACCAATGACCATTACACTGTAGGTACGTATTTATAGCCCGGTGCGGTAACATTGACGTACAAAGCGAGAGAAAAAAATGTGCCGTAAATCATTTATAGTGTATGGAGGAAACTGATAAGGGAATGAGTCAGAATGACGTCACTTCACAGTTGTAGAGATTTGATTGTAGAAATGGAGAGGTATGGTAACAGAAAGTACTCATACCTACGTCATTTCCAGGTGCTATATATTATAATTGAGACATATTCACTTATGGTATGGTACAGTTATATATAGGTACTCCTGCATAGACTATTTGTTAGTTAAGGAATTTGATCCTAGATGCTGTAATTAGGGCACAAAACTGAGCTATATTTTGAAATTCAACTAACTAAAATTGCGAATACAAAATGTCCGTTCTGTATTGGTTTCAAGAAAACTCAAATTCTGAATATCCAGAATTATGGAGGTGTCACTCGAAGGCGTGACTCTGCTAATTGCCTATCATATTGTGTACCGAACCAAGTTCAGCTGATTTCAGAATGACGACGTGAGTACAACGTAAGTACTTTCAGACTGTTTTGTCAACAAAGATTAACGGTCTTTACCACGTCTCTAAAACAATCTAAAATAAGTCAATGCCCTTGATAGTGACGCGTAAATCGAGTCAATAATACAATTCGCGATTTGATCCAACACTGCGTCGCGTCTGTGGAGACTTTTAAGTTTTTTCGACGAGGTCGTTTGACTTCCGTAAATATAAAATATAAGAACGGTGTACAATATAAGAATTTGCGCGCAATAATAAAGGTAGTGTTATCAAACACTAAATGCTAATGGCATCGTATTTCATAGACACGTGATTAGTTTGGGAATGGAATTGAATGGCACATGTGACCTAGATTGTTGAGTGTTTAGTGAGATTATCTCTATAGGTAATTTGTGTGACATAGTCGAGGAAGCGGTGTATCCCATGTAATTTTGTAGACTGTACATAGCCAATAAACGCATATTATGTTGTCATTCAATTTATAGTGTAGGTGTGTAATATATTCATCCAATACCGAACGAGCAAACTATTTTAATCTATTCATCGGATGCAATCAGGAACTGTGTTAAAACAACTCGAATCGCATTGTAAATAGTTCATTTGTTCTCGAGTATAAAGGTAGAAGAACATTTTGTTTTTACCACCGAAAGAACATTGTAAACACAAATTCGAGTGTCGTAACCTTTATTTACTAACACAACTAGATGCCGAACAAACAAATAATTCAAGTCACAATCAGAGTGATCGATAACAGCGCTCATACATATGCATGATACGATGAATAAATAAAGGGATAATAGAATTGGTCGATGATCTTGAACGCTCACGGCAAGATCACACGGAAGCGCGCGCGCAGCGCGGCGGCGTCCTTACCCAGGGTCGGTCACTTGACCGCTCCTCGGGCCCCGGCTTTGTTTAATTGCATTCATTATAGGAGCTGATTATATCGGATTTTGTTCACAGTAATGTCCCCGAGTTTTTGGATATAGGAAGGAGTAGGTTTCGCGGCGAGAAAATGAAAATATCGACCGATATATTGTTATATAGATATACCGATATAGATAGAGATTGTTACCGGTAAAGACTGGACGTCCATAAAACCAAAGCCAAAGATGTATTAGATCCGATGAATAAAATTGAACATAATTGATGTATTTTTTTTTGAACTTTTTTATTCTTTATTTCAAATTCAGTCGATAAATTATCGGTAAAAGACAAGCAAGGTTACTACTTAAAAGCTTACCATGTCGTTAAACGAATACAATATGTAACAGTAACTACTTGTAATGGATTGAACATATTATGACACAGCCCAGTGGGTCCATCAATCAAATCAATGCACCAAACGTCGGCTTACGTCAACACTCACACACAATCTTAATATACGTGCACACGCTAAACAATTTAAGTTCATACAATCCATGGCTAACATGAACTTTATCCTCCAAAGTTCTTTCCTACCATACAAGGTTGGCTCATTTAAGGGCTTAATATTACACGTGCTGTTGCCCAAGCTGTGGTCGTTGAGGAAGTTGGTGCGGCCTCGCCGGCGGTCACCGTCTTATCACCAACTGTTATTATGATTTCCGTTCTCTGCACCATGCAATACACCTACGTGCACATTGAAATTGCTCGTTAGTTAATTCAAGTTTTACCAACCATGATTTCATTTGTATTACTACGCGGTAACTATATTTATATTAGGCTACGTTTATGGTAGTGGGTATTATTAGGAAATATTATAAGAGATCCTTAGGTTGGACTACTTAAATCATTAATCATACATACATACATATACTCACTCATACATACATACATATAATCATTTATTAGTAAACACTTCCAGATACATGATGTATTGCGAGTCTTGAACTAAGCAAAGCTTGTATCCCAAGACTCAAGAGTACATTCATAATATCGTCTAATAAACAGTTTTGCTGCTATATGTTTTTTTGTCAATACATGATACCTAACTTAAGTATGTAAGTTGTGATGTACCTAACTTAAAGACGGAGACATCGTATCCTGAAATACAGACGCAAGTCTAGCTTAGGTGCAGCAGCCTGCCACAATGTTATTTATGATTATATGTTAATTTAACCCTGTAAGTGTGTATAGTATATTATGGTAAGAAATAAAGCTGTTTTATTATTATTATTGAAGGATGATTAGTAATGTACATAGAAAAACGCCACAAGGCTTATAAAAGTACCTTAAAGGTTTGAGCAAATCCATCTTAAAATGAAACGACTGATTTATAGGTTTTGTTTGAGCATTGAAGAATATCTCATGCAAAATCCATTTCACATACCGTTTCGGTGCATAAGCATCGTCCATCCTTCTCACACCACATATTTCATAAATAAGTATGACAGTGACAGCATGTTTTCTCGATGACGTTACGCTTACAGTAGGTGTTCCTGCTCACCCTCAAATGAATGCACAAATAATTGCCGTCGTGAACGGATTATCGTAATGACAGAAGTACTCAGCAACTATTGAGAGGTGATTATAAAAATTCTTCGTGAAAGCCCATTAAATATGTTCTTGGCATCTCACCTTGAAAACCGTTTACTGAACGATAAAATGTGTATCTACACTGTTTGTGTACGAACGAAAATAAACCTAAAATTACCATCTTTAAGAATTAAATTCAACTAATTGTGCTACAGGTTTTGACTTCAACTTTCAATTGTGTTATTGCGATGATAAAATTGTATGTTAAGTGACGACCACGTGTGTTAGCTTCCTTTATTAAACAAGCTATCATGAATGATGCTCGATAAACTTAGGTCATAACCTAGGTTAATATATAAATGAGATAAGCCTCTACATTCGTCCTAGGCTAACGCAATCAAAAATATTATGATATCGCCAGACGAATACACCAACTATACGGTCCCACACTAAGCAACGCTTGTATTATGGGTATCTCAGTATGTAATACTTATATAAATATTAAACATCCATGACTAGGGTCCAAACATTCATACTCACCACACAAAGTTTGTCCCCACCAGGATTCGAACACAGACCCTAAGCGCAGAAAGCTGAGTCACTACCAACTGCGCAAATCAGCTTGTCAATAATATCAGCATTGTTATTTTTATTTTGCCACTAAGGTCAAGGCAGTCTTAAACGACATTTCAAAATCATGATCTGCAACAACACAACGTAGTACGAATTTAGTAAGTACTAAATATTATCTCTACGAACTCTATAAAACGTTACGAAATGGTCGTAGGGAAATAACGAATTTAGGGCTGCTACAAATTCCCTAACAATTTCCCGAAATCACGGATACATATCGTGGTCGAACCACATCATCTTACTAAAAAACTGGGGCAATGACAAAACAAAACTATGTTTCTTGAGTATTGTACTAACTGATTTGTGATATAGTAGACCCATCGAGTTAGGGTTCATTTTATCGATCTTAAATACCACTTTTTGTAACTGATTTGATTATTATAATGTTTTACTTTTTAAACATTTTCAAGGAGCTAAATTTAACACTGAATATATCAGTAATTGAAATTAAACATGAAACAATATCACCTGTAATATCAAAGACTTGGTCGCTCGCCATGTGATACGTGTGATTATGCGCTCGGCTAGACTTGGCCCACATGTTGTATGAGCGGTAATAGTTTGTGACGTAGCTGACTGAAGATGTACAGAGTATCGGTAGTATCGCACAAGTTGAAACCATTGGAAGATCTCGAGTGTAAATGTTGCAATACCACAATGTTGCACGATGCTGTCTGTACCAAGTGTTAATTGCACCATTAAGTGTATCTATTGAGGTGGGTGTTGTGAAAACGATGGGTAATTGAATCATATGAATTGTTATTGTAGGTTTATGTGTCTCGGATCACAGAGAGATGAAGATGGCGTGATGATTTTGAATTAAGAGAAACCAACACCAATTTTAAAATGGATCAAATTCAATAGATTATATGAAGCCAATTAGTGGTTTTCACGGATCGGTATTATATTGTCAATATATTTCTAATAATACAATAATTGAACTGCAGTATGACTTGATAATACAGATATAAGCAACAAAATGCTTGTCAATTTCACGAGACGAACTAGGAAGACTTGAGTGAATATTTTAAACAAATGACATCATATTGCGAATTCATCCATTGATGAACAATATATAAATTAAAAATAATAGCCTTATATTTTATTTTGTTACAATCTAGATTTCAAACATAATACATCTGTATATTATCTAAGCAAATAATATGTAAGAGATTGTTTTACTAAAAAAACTAAATAATATTAATTAATAGCAATACTTCAGTTTACCTTCTAAAATATTTGTGATAGAGGATAGATATATATATATATATCCTCTATCACATCATGCGTTTGTGATTACATGATACCTTAACATTTGAACCAGGTAATAGTTAATAGCCGTCGAATTGAGGAGAATTATTTCTAATTATAGACAAGGTTGCAGTGCTCATCTCGTCTTATCCGTGTAGTATGCAGGAAGTGGCCAGGCAGTTCCGGAGGCAATGTCATTGTCGAGGCGAGGCCGACCGCCTGTTTCGGCACATGGACCGCCTACTTGAACGTGCTGTGGTTTTCAGGGCTGACGATATTGTTGTAGGACTGGTAGCTTGAGTAGCGTGGAATTTTTGGTGCAGCCAGCTTATACATTAAGGATTCTATTTTTAAAAAAAGTATCGGATATTTTTATCTCCTTTAATTATCCACTGCTGCGTACAGGTCTCCCTGATTGCAAAGTGTTTCAGGGCGTTCAATTGATATTCCACTACGCAGATCTGGTTGGAGAAATATGTAGGTATCATGATGGTAGATACTTGCTGTTAGGTAGGTTTGACGGTGAAAGCCTTCTTGCAAAGTCGTTTTTTTTTATATATTACTTCCCAAAGCTAGTGGGAAGTTTGCAATGTACACCAGTGTATATGGTAATGTGGGAAGTAGTATTTTTACAATCGGAAGTAGGCAGTATAGCTTGCTCAAATGCTATACCTTTGTAGGTCACATTGACCAAAGTTACAATGATAAAGAGTATGTATAAGTATACTCAGAAAATAATAAGGAAATTACAATATTTTATTGCAGTTCATCTTCTTCTTATAGAGTTGTTGGTAAAACACTGTGGGTTTTCCACGTCGTAATGGGTTAAAAATATGATTTCAATACGAACATACAAAATACTTAATTAATTTTAGTAAGGAATTATTTTATATCATTTTTAATCGCAAATACCTTTTTGTTTTAATTGGTTATAATATTCTTTTGTTTTTGTAACCACTCTACATAAGTGCAGTTATCGAAACATGCATTTAATAACCGGATTCATGCGTTTGTGTATAAACGTTTAACATTTTAGTTATTGATCTCATACATTAGAACGTTGAATATCAGTGGATAGATTATAAAGACTTCAACGCATACGCACAGGTTAGATGTATTTTTTTAGATTAAGTGTAAATTAATTTCAATATTTTACCGTTTCTCTATCCTTCAATAAGAGATAGACGGATTATGAAAACATATTGTACTAAACTGAAATATAAAGGACAATGTGAAACGATGTTAATTATGTTTAATGAGTCAATAAGAGAACTAAAATAACGGCAGAAATTGGTTTATCATTTGAAAAGTTTGCGGTTACGCTAAGCTATTGCCTTAATATATATGTTCGCGGTTTTGTACTGGTTCCGCGTGGTTCGTGGCAAAGCAATAGGTGTGTATGGAGCACTCCGGGACCCCAGCTGTGGGCCTCTTTCGTGGCCTCCGGCGCATGCACCTTGACATTCAGGCTGCGCGTGCGCCCCAAGCTAAAACGTTCCATTTTTAAACAACACTTCCGATCCACTGACTTCCTATTTCGATGTATCATATAAATTTTAACCGAATATTATGACTGACCGATTATAGAATATGTTTTTGGTAGTTGGACGAGCTTCCGGTTAAGAAGCATACATTTTAAGAGTTTGAAATATTATCTAAAAACAAGAAAGATTATAAATATTATATGAAAGGATAGTTTTGCAATTAGATTTAGGTCCAGTAAACCATATAATAATACCTAAGAAGATTATTGATAAGCGTATAAAATATGTTTCTCTCTTGAAATCAGTCTTACTACAACTTAGAGTGAATATTTTAATACTGTTTATAATTAAAACTTAAGAAACCTCTAAAGAATACCCCTGTAAACAAAACATATATCTTTACCAACAAATATAAAGTGTGGCCAACAATAATTAAGTGACCTAAAACATGTTTCATTATTATATAATTGTAAGTGGTATTATAGATTTTTCATAATAATATAATTGTTAGACTTATTGTGGTAGTAGCACGCCTTGTCAGCGCGCGAGCATCATACATATTGAAATACTAAGTGTAGTAAATAGTGATGTATAAGTTAGTATAAGCCATTGAAACCATCACACAATAGTTTTTTGGACAAGCGAACTAACAACTATTATTATTTAAACTCGACAGCGGATTCCTCCCACTACAATGCTTTGAAAGGAAGCAGTGACATTCTGTACCTTTTCGCTTTCACCGTATTGGAAAGTGAGCGTAAAAAACGTATTTCGGCAACGGCAAAATGGCGGGAGAGCAATGACCCCAGCGAGTCATAGAGCATAGACAAAGGGCGGCCATATTGTGATGAAAGTAAAAGTGGCGGTCATAATTTGTTACCGAGTCACGATCGAGATGATTTGGGAATGTCACGGTTACCGATCGGTTACTCGGTTTTGTTTTGCAATAACAATAACGAGTTTACTTTTTAAATTTGTTTCAGAACAGAATTCGCTGTTTGCACAATAAGACATTGAGCTAATAACATTGGACGGTCCACGCGGTTGTGGTTGTTATACCTTTTTAAGTAGAGTTGATAATTGTTTGTATTTTGGTGGTGTAGGAAGAGATTTTGTAATAACATAGTTTGTTTTATGATTTTGAAAGAATTTATTTACCCTACCTCTATAATTTTCTAGAGTTCTTATAATCAATATATGTCATTAGTTAAAGGTCATGAACGAGTGCATAATATTGTGATTTCCTGGACGTATAAAAAAACAAACAAACGTGGACATATCAAACAACAAAATTAAGCATGTTTTTTTGTTTAAAATTGATCAATGCATAACATTTATTTCAATAAATATTTAGACAAACTTAGCCAACTTGATCAACCCAGAAATTGAACTTGTTATTTTTTTTTAATTTATACGCCCGCGCCATTTGATGTACTAGTACATCAATTATATTATACGCTTACAGATAGTCGTCGTAGCAAACCGCGTAGCAAAGTCTACAAATCTATTTCATACTTTCACAAATGATTTTACACGTGGCTGTCACGTAGTCGATATAGATTCTTTAAATAAATTTTAGTGTTTATAACCAAAATTGTATTCCCGTAAACACATTAAAGAGCATTTATTGTAAGTTATAAATATACCTATGTATTATTAAAAATACTGTATTCTATAAAGGTTAAATATTTCAAACATGTGAAAAAATATTTTTTAAGATTTTCCAGAAGTAAGTGTAGTTTTAGTGGTTTTTTATTTTTACAGAAATAAGTTTAATATAATAGCTCGTAGCGCCGCGCCCGCGCGCCGTAGCAAATTGCTACGGCTTAGCGTACTGGATCAGAAGACGTCAATAATATCATGTTGCTTTATATTTCCTACTAGGTTAGTGATGGATTAGTAATATAAAATAAAAATAACAGTTTTTTTCAATGTTAGTGATTTCAGTACAATGTAGTTTCCATGCATAATACATATTTAATTTCTGTGTTGGTTTTAAAATTTATTTAGTTGTTAATTTATGGCATTACAAATTCAGTTCTCCACATTATGATAGCTAGAGGGTAAATTTTTCGACAAGCGTAATATTTACCCATCGTGGAGGTCATCGTCTGCAGTCGGTGAGCATGCGCGGAGGCGTCGAACGCCTCGTTAGGCCCCAGCTTGTCGCCCGTCGACAGCTTGCTTAGCGCATCAACACGCACATCACACGAAGAAACACCTTGTTCCTGATACACCGATCACCTTTTTATTTTACGTTTACAAAAACTTGTGGACACACCAACTCTCAGCATAGTTTTTCAAGCAAACACTAGACACGTTTAGCATGCAGAGTTCGGCGCACTTAGCAGTCGCGCGTCGGTGCGCGGGCGCGGGTCGCAGTTGCGTCGCGGTCCTGCGCGCTCTTCGAACCTCTCGATTCGGCAAAATCACGATAACGACTGCGCGCGAATGTCGTCATGTCGAAATTCGAAACACTTTCACCTAAATATTCCGCCTCCGTTTCGGCGGACGCGGGCGTCGCTCTCGGCGCTCACGCACACACCGCCGTCACCGTCAGTGCTCAATTACATACACTGTAAAAATTGCGTCAGTGTTTTTCGTTGCCGACCTTACACTCGCGAGTACACTGCCGAAATATAGTTATCTCTGTCTGGTACTCATTCACCGTTACGCGGGAAGTTTTTTGTTTCATTTTTTTTATCTGTCCGAGGACACGCTTGTGAGTGTGCGGATTTCGATAGCGGGGTCATTGAACCGCCGAAAAGGGATTCGGTATGGTTAGTGATGATGTTTCAGTACTGACTAGGATGGGCCGTGGCGATGTGGATGTGTGGTGTGGAATGGCGGTGTAGCTTGTGTGGTCCGATGGCGGGTACTAATCGTCGCGGGCGCATAACTGGGTCAGGCGCACGCGAGCGCGTTGTATTGTACCTACTTCATGACCGCGTAACAACCGCTCTACACTAATCTGCATTGTCTTCCAATTTTACCAATATGGCTCCGTTCATTTATTACAAAAAAAAATGAAATGGCAAATTTCGTTTGAGATTAATTGCGTTTTCGTAACAATGACCTTGTTACCGCCTCTATTTATATTTACGTATTTTTATTCAATGCGACCTAGTAGAATCTGTTGATTAGGTATTTCCGAACGAGAATGAAAGGAGAGGGACAAAGCTATACGAAAAAACAAGATTGACTGTCAGCTGCCAGTTCTTTTTACATAGTTCTGTCCCTGCTTTTTCTGTTTTTTTTTTTAAGAAATTGTATTTCTTCATGAAAACAAACAGAGAACTTTAGTCGTTAGACTTTTTCATCTGATTCTATTTAGTTTGCTGTAAGGTTATACCGCAATTCGCGTTTGAATTTTATTTCAATAATAGTGGCGACAAAATTCCAAAGTGAGAGAGTTTTACGGAGAATGGTATAATTATACTTGACAGCTCACAGCCCGGTTAAATCCTGCCGCTTTTTGTCTGAAAGGTTAGGCTGGCCGACGGCACAGTTACGGGTTGGATTACATTAAAAGCGAGTTCATTCGCATCGGCCGCTATTCACTAGTATCTAGATTGCGCCTTTGAATCATTGTTCGAACAATGTGCTGAATAGCACTAATGTAATTTTCTTATTGTGTTTAGCACAAACATTAAAATTGATGTGCTGAAATTGAAAGCGAGAATTTATTGAAGCTGCGGCCTATAGTCGTTTATCCATTACGTATTTAGGTTTACTTTTTTACTTAATTCTATTTGAAAGTAGGTTACAGTATATGCAGATCTTTTTTTTTTTAACGATGGCCATAATTATTCGCTCTTGTATTTAACTTCCATGAAAACTCTAAAATGCGTAATGAAGGGTACATAAATTATATAAAAACGTAATAAGAGTAAATGTGACTCTCAAACTAGGCCAAGCCTTTTGCGTAAAGGAAGGTTCATATTTATTAGTTTGACAAGTCACGTCTATATATTCAATATTGCTTTAAAAACAACATTTAATCGTAGGGGACATTATTTGTCTGTTCGCAAATCACGTGGAAATTATTGAACGGATTTTGATAAAAAATGTCATGGTGATAGCTGTTATCCCGAGTCAATATTTCTACTTATAATTTTAATACCAAGATATGGATGAGTTTCCCCGGGAGAGTCGATAAACTAGTAAGTATAGAGTCAATAGCAAATCCACTCGTAAGATGTCGCGGGCTCTGTTAGTTTGTAACACAATTGACAACATGTCATCTAGAGAGGTGGGCATGCGAGTGGCATGCGCTCGCAGGCAGGTAGCCGCTTTATATTTAGCCAGGAACCACCGAAACTGGGTTAACTATTCTCCCGAACAAAACACGGCCACTCGAAGCATTGACGCAACGCTATGTATGGTCGGCCTATCTGAAGAATAGGAGAAAGCGAGCCGGACCGAATAACCCCATTCGCGCCACGAAAACAGGAAGTTCATGCAGCATTTGATATACCTTCTACATTAAAAAATTCTCGGAAAACGTCGCATCTGTTCTTTATTTTTCGAAGATGTTATTTTCGCTTTTTATTAGCTGTGCACTGAGTTGCGCAGCCGCACGAGGCTGGCTTGGGCACATGCGGCCTCAGTTTTACTCCAATTAATTTACGTGATGTTGACATAAACATTAATCTAATTACAGATGACATCACTCGGGTCAACTCGGCTGAGCCACGTACTGACTAAGCGAGTGGAAGCATTATCGGAAGGCTGCTCGTTCTGTCAGCACACGACTGCGGGTTGTTAATTATTTTGTCATGGCGTCTACGTATACGAGCCTTTATGCGCAACACATAAAATTGAAATAGGTGAACAAGTACTGACCGATAGTCTTATCGGGTTTGTTTGATAAGAAAAACGCTCAACATTATTTTGGCAAGCCACAGCTCATATGTGAGAAGCATTGAAGCCGATTAAGTACATCTAATAACCAGGATTAAAATAAAAACCAACAATGTAACATTATTTTGTGTTTTCCTCAACATTATATTAGTATTCTTAAAAATAGCAGCTCAATTTCGGTAATTTCGTCGTCTTGAAAAAGTGCCGCAGAAAAGGCGTCTCGAAAAAGTGCCCCAATAAGTTTTGTAATGTATACTCAACGTACTTATCGTACTTAAAGAATATACCTTATATGAAAACTCATTATATAATACATATATATATATATATATTGCCTTCAAAGCAGTACAAGTACCGGAATAAATAATAATTTTGGTGCAAGGCGCGCTCTATCCACGACTAACATTTCCAATGATAAAACTAAGAAAACGTGACCAACTTTCAATGAATGCTATCAACACAATGTATCAGAATGCCTTGCCTATATTTTTCAATTGAACAAATATTTGCCATTGCGATACTATTGAAAAAAAAAACACGATCGTAGATTTACAATTTTATTTATCTGTGATAAACTGACAGCGACTTTGTTGTATTTTGTGTCAGATTGTTTTCACACAAAGATTTCGCAACTCTTAACATCATACTCCGAAATTCTGTTCCCATCATTTGATATGTTTATCAGTACGCTATTGAGCCATATCGGTGGATTCATTGTATCGATATCGGCGGATGTTTTTCACACGCTGCGAGACTAGGTGATCTAGTTTAAGTTGAACGACCTACCTTAAAAAAAACGATAATCTTGCGTAATTGGTCAAAACACTCAAATAGGTAAATCACGAAAGTCATTGTTTGATAAGGTCGTTGATAAAGATTTTTTTTGGTACGAATAATATAGAAAAATACTTTTAATTACGACAAAGAAAAACGATTACTTTATTATGTGATAGAGTTTTTAAATACCAGTTATCTAGGTACTAAGTATTTTAACGGGACTAAAATCCAGCTATCATTCATCATCAGCATTTTTGAATTGGTGACTTTAACAGCCATAGTAGTAGATTTTATTGCATACATAAGCGCGATCAATAATAAATGTATGAATAATATAATCAATTTTTTTAAATAACCGTGCAACGTAACCTACGGAAATCATACACTATTGAGGTCTTTTCTCTTATCTAGTAGACGTACTTAATGATTCGTATCTTGAATCGATATTCAGATTGCCGACCTGTATCGAAATGTGCACCAACCTGACCGATTAGAGTTGACGCATTGTTTTGATCTCATGTTGGCACGCGGTCCTCGCCTGGTGACAATCCAAATTTTGCCGAGCCGCACGATAAAGGTGTGAACGACCTCGTAGTTATTGTAAACAGTACGACAAAGTGTCCTAAACTGAGTTTACATAGCACGGCCACGTTTCCTCGTTCTCAATTGCATTTGTTAGCCGTGGCAGCTCGGTACAAACGTACATTGAAAACTAGGTAGGCTTTTAACTATTATTTTTGAAATAGTATTCGATCATTTTGCGTGTATACAGGGTATAAGTGGCATGGTAACTAAAACTCCGGGTAAAGATTACACTTAATGTCTATAATAAAATTATAGTTATAATATAAAAAAAACATTTATAACCAATGACTTAAGACATATGTCTTAAGTCATTGGTTATAAATGTTTTTTTTATTATTAAGTGCGCAGTGTATCGCAAATCACGCGGTCACAACACAACGTTCTGCGCAATACCCGACTCGTGCGTGTGACGGGCGCGCTGGAGCGTGTCGAATTTTAATTTACACTGCAGTTTTAGGTCTTGATTAGTAATATAAAAAAAAAGGCTTTTAATATGATTTACAGCATGGAATCTATTTTTAAATACAAAAAACATACGTACGTAATACATGAAAAGATCGACGGAAAATTCCAACTCTGGGGAGTATCACCGGGGAGTACCATGGTATCAATCCGAGTTATTAGCTATTTTGGAATACATATAGCTATACCTATAGATATTTCGCTTAACATATAGATATTTTGCTATAGCACAAACTCAACAATGAACAATAGACATGTCAATGACACAAACCATCGCTATTGTTATAAATTTTGGTTGTGCGACACTAATAACTGCGGTTGCGCTGCCAAAAAAGCATGTGCATACGTTCCCACTGATATCATCAGAGTTAAAAGAAAGTTTCGGTTAGGAGCCGCCATTCAAATCGATTCCTATTGTAATTACGAATTATGTCCTCATTCAGGGCAGGCCATTGAGCAAACTGCACGCAGAATTTAAAAGTTATTGCAGAGCCTGTAATGTTTCATGTAAAATGTCAGTCAGGATACTAATTGTTAGAAAATAATCAATGTTTTTACGACTTTTATTTTTTGAAACCTGCACGCCTGTATTCCAGAAAGGAGTGGCCAGAGGTGCACTGCTGTTTACCGAGATTTCGCTGATCATATATGTTCTTAATTTAAAAAGCGGCGAGCCATTATATCCAGCCACACACCCACTAAACGCGAGGAAATTTGGACCATAGTCCACGCTGATCCAGTCCTATTTTATATATATGTTTCAAGTCTAAAAGTACTTCGTATCCATAGACAAGATTTGAAAATGTTTATTTCAATAAACGCATGCATATAATTCGCGAAATCTATATTATTTTGCATAAGCAAGTAGGTATTTAAAGTAAAACGTAAGTTGAATGTCGACGGCAAAAAAATGCGTATAATAACTGACACGAATTGCTTACGTGACCCCCAAATATGTTTTTCAATATTGCGTGCTGGGGGCGTACTGCGAACTATTATTTCCAGGAAGTATACTGAACTTCCTGGAATTTATATACAATAGTTATAATAATAAACAAAATATCTTGATGTCAAACGTGGTCAGTAAAAAATAGAAATACAGACTGAGACAAAGTACTATCTATCGCTAACTTATGTCGTAAACATGATACAGAAGAGGAGTTTTAGGTCGGGCAGTGAATTGTCTGGAATTAAGAATTCGTAGTACACCCCCTGGTTTGAAAGGTTCTTTTATGTTGCCCTTCAACGAAGCGGAAGCTCACGGATTGCGTACACTTGACAGTGCTAGTGAAGATTATTGTAGTCAGACAAGTAGGTGCGCATTACGGCGCGGTATGTTTCATATTACATAAGAGCGACACGGTGCGGCCTGCCCACCATCGCCGAGGCCTCGCGTCGCCGCCTCGTTTCACAATCGCACAACTCAGCCACCGCAGCCGTTTTCACTTTTTCGCTGTCAAGAACGAACGCTAACGATAAACAAACTAACATTTTGGCCGTCACTGCCAACTAGTAATTAGAAACGACATGCCAAAACGACCACTCCGCGCCAAATTATTTCAACATCTAGCGCCTCGCAATGAAGTTCAAATTGCATTGAAATAACTGTGTAACCTACGACAGAGTTCACCGTGCACATCGTGGTTTGAATAGTAAAATCTAAGGTCTTCCATTCATGAACCGTAAAACGTAATTTGAACCTTATCCTAACGTGTATAGTATTCATAATGAAACGTATTCAAATACGACTAATGCCGTTACGTGGTTTCAAGGTATGTTTGTAGAAATACCGAGGCTGTTCATTGACCTTTTAGGCACATAACACAAGTGAAACAAAAGACGAATTTTATTAGATATAAAGAAGAACCTTGATCTGCAATACACTACCTGTAGTTGGGAAATAAAACGTATTCGGTGATTAACTATAAATATTTTATTATAGCGACTAGTTATAAAGAGTATTTAATCGGATTTAAAGTTTAGATTTTGTTTTAGTTTTAAATGTCAAGAGTATTCCGTCAAAACGTCGTGGAATTCTTGTAAAAATATTTCGTAGCACACGTAGCAAAATCGCGTAGCTCATTCGTAGACCTCCTAGCTAACTTCACTCGATAATGATTATTAGCATGTTATTGTGATACTGGGCAATTCCAAGTACTTATATCGTGAAAACATCTCACTCGTATTACTTAACGTTTTGAAACCCGTTACGAATTGAATGTTCAGATCGCTTGACCTCCACCTTTCATTTTTATATTTGACACAGAAAATGTTCTTATTTATCCAATATTGATATAACACGATGAGGCCGTTGCAATGCATTGTGTGGGGATCAAAACTGATTGCTTGTCATAATAATAGTAAAGGCTGACATTGCCTCTCACCGGCACACGTAACCGTCGGTTACGTAAAAGGTCTTTACCCTTGTTTATTTGGGACAGCTTTATTAGAGATGTTTTAATTTACGAGTATTAGCACTCGCGCCGCCGCCGGTTGGGTAACGATGAACAATGCGATATATGACGGGCAACGTCATCATAAAATCACTTCTGTTTGAGTAACACTTTTAACAGTTTGTCGACAAATCATAGTTTGGTTATGGTTTGCGTGTACTTTCGAAGTAGGTACGGTAATAGGGCGTATCTAACATGAAGAATTATGATGTATAGTACCGATATTCTAAATCGATTTGATTGTGCAATTAACTTCCACACGGTATAGAGATAATTAATGGCCTCATAAATTTTGTGTTGTAGTAGAAACTTACATTAATCTTACTGACGCTTTTATTAATCGGTAACGCAGCTAAAATGGTAGCTGATATAACTTGATATATCTTTTAAAAATCTTTATATTAATTTACAGAAATCATAAGTAAACTAAGCACGACCTATATTTATATTACTTTATATTGGAGTTTCTACTTATTTAAAATACAATAGTATACATTCTACTATCCTCCATGTATGGGATGACATTGGATATAATGACCCCAACGATTGCCAATATAAATGATCGCGAGAACAAAACTCGATTTCGTAAACGCAGTCTAGACTGCAAATCCTAGATTAGTGTTTCAACTTATTGTATAACAGTTATTTAAAGCGAAGCGAATATGTAAAAGGTGCGAATTAAATATAGCTATTGATAGAAACTGTCAAACTGCAAATGGATGTAACAGATGTACTTAACACCTATATATAATGTTTGCATAGAACATTACTGTAATATGATACTGGTAAGAAAATAGCCATTAATAGTTATTTTTTGCAAAATATATTTATGTTGTATGTTAGTTGTTTGTAATATAAATATTACTAAAACATGTTAGATTCTATGTACTCTATTATAATTTGGCATAGGGGATGATTTTCTTCGGCATTCCAGCTGCATACAATAAAGTTGTAACTTTAAAATACTTTTGTCATTAAACTTTACAAAAGTTCTAAGTTTCTGTTATATTATGTTTGATTTTTTACTGACATATCGACCTTATTGCTAGAACTACATACATATTCTATTTATTCTAGAAAAAAGCTGTTACATATTTTATCTACTGCTAATCCCCCTTAACTATGCACATGTAGTGCCGATGTTGCAAGGAGCGTGTGGCCGGTGCATCCTTTCGTAACCAGAGGCGGTGCGCGGGCGCAGTCGGCAATGTCACCGATTATGTAAAATCAGACTTTGACAATCAGATAGCTACTGTACTTTTCTTTCTACGTGGAGACTGGGTTTGTTTTAAAGATGTGGGGGGGGGGGGGGGGGCGTACTGATAATAGTACTAGAGACTTGGTGTTTAGTTATTTCTGACACGTAGAGCATACTATTACGTTGTAATTAAAAACTCTGCAAATTAAATTTCGCGTAGCGTTGCGAATGTTAAGCAAGTTTTTATAGTATTCAAATTCAATATGTTTATTGCGAATCCATGTAAACAATTATAGTTCAATGCTACGGACAAAAAAATGAATTCGCATGTTCCACCTGAACACATCTAAACAATAAAAAAGTAATCTGGCATTTTGTCCATAGAGCAACGTTAAAAGATTGTGTAAAAAAGTAGTTTCGAAAATAATAAGGTATTGTTTATAAGTTAATTATCACTTGACTTCGAGCGGAGTTGCGCGCCAGTTATGAAATTTTCACGAGACCAAAACACTTAACCGAATTTCCCCATACTAACTCGCATTAACCCAGCTACGAAGAATTTGTTCGCCGTCATTTGTTATGCTCAGTGCTAAACATCGTTTTAGTTTCCCTGTTTCCTCATCCTCACATCTATTTTCAAATCAGTTTTGGAATGTTATACGAATTGCGACATCGATACTGCTACGTTACTTTTCAGTCTCCCTCCATGAATATACTGAAATATTTTCGGCCGAAAATTAGTCATTTTGTAAGCGAATGATTTGTTCCTAAACGACGCTGTAAATAAGCGTCGTGAAAATAAATTATCGCTGGAAAAATTCGCGACAAAACGTTTGCAGTCATATGTTTAATGTCCCTTCAAGTAAAAGGATAAATGAACGCACTGACACGCTTAAAAGCTTTCTTTAGAAACAACAGAACGCTGGTTATGTCTTTGAGATTTATTTTATTAAGTTAACACTCGCCGTCTCAACATGCAGAATATTCCGCGAAATAATAAGGAAAGCAGACGTGTATTTTTAAATTTGTTTAAGTTATCAAGCAAGGGTAAGAGCATTCCTAACCAATCCTTAGAGCATATGTTACATATTTTTCTCATGTGAAAACATATTTAGGTCTGCGATCGTTGAGTGCCTGAGATCCGGCGGCGGGAGGGTAAGTAGTGGTTATTCAACACGCGAGCGAATCACGCAAGCTCGCCACAGTAACACACTGCTAAAGAAACTGCAAGGAAAACGCCTTCCGGGGTGAATGGCCGCGTTGCGTAAAGCTCTCGCGCTGTGGCGCAACATGCGCGCGCGCCCCTCCGCCGACGACGTGACTGCAGCGCGCGTACGCGCACCGCCATCTAGCGGGACATTGCTCAATCCTAACCAAATTTGCGACTGAAAATTATAATAACTAGGTATTTTGGATCTGGTTATTTCTTTTTGATAATATCCTTTTCAACGATTGATTTACGTATGAATGTAGAAATCGTAACTGACGCTTAATAAGTAGCAAATAAAACATTGGTGGGCGCAACTGTTAGCAATCAAAACTCAACAATTAAATATTATTATTTTTTATTATTCGCATCTTTTTTCAAAGTCGCAAAAATGTTGTACCTACTAAGCGAATAAATTGCAATATGTAGCGAGCGAAGCGTGAGTGACGAAACCAACATTTAATTCCTAGGTCAAGGTTTTGCTTCTCTTCGAAATGGAAAAATTGCCACACATTGGCGACCTTAACTCGCCGGAGTCCGCTAGTTTCGTAAGACGATACCGCGAATAAAGCTGCGGCCACACCGTAAGTGAATTTCGATGTTTCGGACACGTGTGTATCATTATTTTTGACGATATATTCATATTAAAACCGATGATTTATGAAAGTATTATCGACGACGGTTTAATCGGTTATATGAGTCATACATATCACACGGTATATTTTTGCATACGTAGGCGGGATGTGTGCATGCAATTATCTATTGGAAAGTTAAGCTACATCACTAGTATAGTATTAAATTGCATCTATTAGTATTATGCAAATCATCTACCTAATACACATTATAGATATTGATATTTAAGCAAAAGCATAATATTACGTCACTCTATTTTTTTATTACCAAACAAGTCAAGTTTTCCAAATTTGAATTCCAAATTTAAATTAATAAATAACATTTGTGTTATTAAAGCTTAATATAGAGATTAAGTTAAGAAATGGAAAGTGAGTTATACAACGTCCACCTGATTGGTCCGTGAAAGGCGCGTGAGTTTTTAATGTCAGCTACCCGTGGTCAAGGCTTAAGAGTTTTTTAAGAGCTTGCTTCATGCGATTTTTATCTTCTGTTTTGGTACACGCTTAAAGACGTTGATTGACGTCGTATCCGCGCTATATTTTTTGGATGCCACGATGCAACAGTGGATCGTGATGACACTGACAGAAACCTTGTGTGCAGGCGTCGCACTTGGCACTTTTGATACATTATGTAAAAAAAAAGTATATTGCTCCAATCATTTTTTGTGACTGACAACCCATATAGGTAATTCTCTAAAGTATTTTTTGTTGGGTAATTATGACAGAAGTGTAGGTTGATAGTTATCTATCTAGTGCTACCATTTTCCTTTAATTACATAAAGATGGTTTAAAATGTTTATAATATTTAATCAACTTACATAAAGACCTTATTTTATAAACTTTTAATCCAAACACCAATAATGTTATTGTTTTTTTTCAACTTCATTTTATCAATATTCAATAATTAAAGTAAAATAATTTTAACTTGAAACAATTTAATAATGTATTGATTACGTAAACACCATATATATATATGGTGTTTACGTATATATATACGTATATATATATATATATATATATCAAGCAATAACCGAAGAAAGTTATTGTCTTCGGAAAGCGGTTTTAAATCGAAAGCGAGAGTAATCGTGGGGCTAGGCTGCGCGGGCGCACGTACCGGCGCGCGCATCGTAGACGCTGCAACGGTACCGGGTGTAAGCCTACGGTATTTCCCGTAGGACAACCGGGCCCGCGGTCCCGCGCAAATCGCTAGAGATGTGACACTGCTGACTTTCGTTTTTATCGATATTACGTAATATTTTATTTGGATAGAGACGATAAGCAGGAAGTAAATAGTTAAGTTAGAAGAGATGCAAGTTTCATATTATTCTAATAATAGCTTTATGATTTTCATATTAAATTAATAACTATAATGTTTTCATTTTTAACATTAATAAGCATCGTTGAAGTTGTCAGGCATAGCTCAAATTATGTAAATTGATGGAATGGAAGTTCAAACACTAGCAAATAATTTTGTCGTTAGGCGTTTAAAGTACCAACGAAATGTTTTGTATAGTTACTTAAAAAGTCGACCGCAAGATAAAAAAAACATTGTACACAATTTAAATGATATCGATAAATACGAAAGTCGCACATGACTACTCCGGCACCGGTCAGCACCATGAGACCTTAACCACTTTCTCTTTGGATGGCCGCAAAACGTTCTTACACACACACACACATACACTGGATTCAACCACCTACACACAAGTAGCGTACTTGATTGGATGTGTGTTGAGGTGTGTGTGTGTATGGGTACTGACGATTACATCACGTAACTCTGGCTGACGCATCACCAGAGCGAAAGGTCAGTATCTATTTATAGGATAGTTACACTCACTTTCCATAAAAATGTCCAAGAGATATTTGATTTCAAGATCGTTCACCTCCCTTGAATAATTACTACACGTGTACGAAACGTTGTAAAGGCGTGTCGTTAATTTGCAATTACTTGTACCGTCATGCTTGTCACGGGGCAAAGACGTGGGAGATGTAATCTAGTTGAAGAAACATGGATCTAATTGGAAGGAATGAATTCGTATAACGTTTTGTTGCATATGACGTACTCTTGATCTTTGTTTCGGTTTGGTAAAGCCCATTTGTACAAAAATGAAAACAAATTTAGGTTTTAGCATAATTAGAATTTTTTTATTCAAGAAATACCGTCAGAAATATGCTAGGTTTAAATAAAAATGTTTACAACTGTCATTTTATAACTATTATCTATAATATTTCATTTAATACTCAGACACAAGATCTGATTGGAAAACAAATGGGTACTTACATTATTTAAAAACAAATTTGGAAAAACATTGTAGTGCATTATATTATTATTAATGAAATTGATACCAAGGCCAAATTTTTGTGTTCTTGCATTGTAATGATGCTTGTCATGGTTATACTTGTAAAGGACGAACATTATATAAGATACTTTTTATTTCGGGATATTGAAGGGCTTCTACGGGATAGGCCAAAAAAAATAAATTACGCGAACGAAGTCGCGGGCGCAACAAATTTTAAATAAAGTCTCGCACAGAGTTCCTAGCTATAACGTGGCAGCGCAATTGAGATAAGATACAATAGATGAAGGCGCGAGTGCATGACTCCTCGATAACATTGTAGGTGCACAAAGGTTTAGCGACAAGGCCACCGAGCAGGGCTGCCTGCGGCCTGCGTGGGAAACCCTATTGCGCTCCGTCGCTAGATTATTACGAGTTGCTTGAACTTCGACGTTTGCGCAATCGTACGTGCCGGATTGAATTGATTGGACGATGGAGAGACGTTATAATACGACATACGACATTCAAGTGTTTATTGAATAAATATTTGAGTTTATTCAATAGGAAATGGCATTAACCAATAAATAGAATAAATGAACATTACATGTAATATAAGTAGTTATGAAGGCGGATTTGTCCATCCGGCATACGCACCCGTGTGTGATTGTGTTGTTAAAATATCAGATATGATCGTCAGGCTCTTCTGTGTCTTGTTTCACCACACTGACGGGCAGTCCTGGCGGGCAGATTCGACGGGCATACCTGCGTGTGTTTACCAAGCTGATGACATAGACAGCACATTCGAATTTACAAATTCGGACCCGGTGGCAATAGTATAAATTACCATGTATTATATAAATTATTGGTCCCTAGGCATATAAGAGGCTAACAAATGCCGCGGTGGGCGGGCGGGGGCTGAGCGCCTACTGTGTCCGCCGACAGACTGATTGATGCAAATCAACATTTAGATTACTAATTGATTTGCTCAAATTTAATTACAACTATGTAATTAGTTTAACAAAAGATTTGCAATGCGATTAATACTTCTATTGTAACTCCTATTATATTGATTGCTAATTTAATTACATAAAAAGTGGATAATTATTTATTCACGCAAGTACAAAACCGCATCTTTAGTACATAGTACATAATAATACTGTAATAAAAGGTACGGTACTAGTTTGGTACAATTATCCTTCTATATCGTGCGGTGCTTTGCGGTTTGTACGATGGTTTTATGTGGTTATATAAAGTTAATGAAGACTATGCATACATACATTGATATTAATTTGTAATATACTTAGAGTTGGTTCCTTTTTTTTTGACCAGCAGCCTAGCCATTCCTACATTGTTTTCAAATACCTATAACAATGTACTGCTCAAAAATGTAAAAGATCTTATTAAAAACTATGACACTAGGACCCCCCCCCCCCCCCCCCCACCCCCGTCAAATTTAATAGATCAATAAATTCAATGCGATATGATGTCCAAAATCATGTATTCCGAATTTCCGAATCCACGTAAAAAAATAAAAACCTTAAATAGAAATGCATTTCGCGCCATGAACGAAACGATCCTCTTTAAGCATCAAAATAAATTATGAGTGATATGACGAACTATACTCCACAATATAAATCCAAACTGATACATCCTGGTTTTTTAATAAAAAAAATATAACATTGATGCATACTTACACAGCGTGATTCAGACAGGGTATACAATTTCAACCTGCGCTTCTATAGCGCACACATACAATTAAAAAAATAAAAAAGGACTAAAAAGTCTCATGTCATTTTTTGTGAGAATTTCTTGTTTGAATTGTTACATCACGTAATGATAACACGAGTAAAAAAAACTCGTGTTCAAATGGTAGTACATATATGCTTACGAATCACGCTGTGGCATAAAGTAGGTACTCTAACTGACGTACCTACCATGTGGTTCTGCGTATGAATTGGCAGCGACGGTGGAGCGTTAGATGACGGTTTTATGGTCTTATCATCATTGACCCTAATTTTAGACAGCATCTACCTCCCGCCCGACGCATCTGACTCGCAACTGACGACGCGACCGACTGTTATGTGCATACGAGTAGTTTATTTAAGTGTCCGATTTGTTTTTTTTTGTTGAGCTGAGTATTTTTTTAATTTCACATTTTGAATTTCTATTCAATATTTATGACATATACATTGGCTGAATACATAGATTACTGAAATAAATATGTAAAATAAAAAAAAAAGATTTTCAATTTAGAAAGGGAATTGGGATTGAAAATTGTAGTTTATAATTTTAATTCAGTTTAAGCTAAAATGACTAAATCACGGCCTTTTTATTCAATGTATTTATGAATATATACATGGTTGTTTTATAAAACAGATAGGAATCTAATGTAAAAATTGTATTCTATTTACGGAAAATCTACTTGGATTTTCCTAACTGCTAACTTGTTCTTGTGCCTGTTTGTGACACGTCATCACATATTTTTGTGAATAGGTAGAGTAGTATTACTCATGCCCCGCATATGGAATATGATGTGCATGATACATCATAGGTACCTGACTATATACAATATTAAGACAACTACCCTCGTCCCTACAGTCTTATGATTTTGTATATATTATTATATAGACACCATTGCAGTTAAAATGTTGAGGACACTAATTGTAAAATGTTACCTTTTTAATTTAGGATTTTATTGGTTATCTTTTACATATATTATATCAAATCTAATTACTACAAACTGCCTATAAACACAGGACCTCTTTTAAAACGATTAGTTAATCTGTGCTATTGCTTAGTTTTTTTTTATTTAAAACGTAGTAATCCAACGCCATCTATTAGCGCGAGGATAAGTCAACAGCTAATTTTTTTAAGTGTCAATAGAAAACATTGATAAATGCTGCTAAATACAATGTTTAATGTATTTGAATAATTAGTAACTACACTTTTAGGCGGTAAACTTAAAATATATGACTGGTCATAACTTGGCAAATATTTCGAAAGCTGTAAAATATTAAAAGAAAAATATTAATATTTTTTTGTCGGTAAATAGCATCAATTATTTCTTTTCTGATAAAAAAGGCCAGTATTTTATGGCTTTTGATATCAGCATAAGATTCAGACCGTACTTACTATTGATTTTTTTTTAATGTATGCGTTTTTTGTATTGCTATTATAACTTGGTGAAAATGTTATATACATTTAGGTGTAATGCTACGTACTTTACATAGCTATTTTATTTTGTCATTTTTCTATATAACTTCAAACTCTAGAACAAAAAAAAAATTGGTAATGATATCAATATCATCATATATTTTAATGAATTATAATTCTAACCCAGTGTATATTTTGGCGCCTTATTTACTAAACAAACGGATATGTTAGTCTTAGTTCTTAGTAAAACGTTATCTTTGCTATTGCACTAGCTCACATTACATACCATATCCAATTCATATTATACATAATAATACATTTCTCTCTCAACTTTAGAAATCGCTCCGATAAATTAGATTAAGAACAAAAAGAGTTATGTACCAACTAGCTATGGAGGTTTGTATATACAATAGCATTTAGACACGCATCCCACGTGTGTCCTAAATACAGGAATATCTAATTTTATTACTGGTATCGGATGACATTACAATCGCTATCAATTTATTTTTATTATTTTGGCGGAGCTAGTTTTTTTTACTTTCCAAAGTCTAACACCTCGTTTGCAGTCGCAATGCCGCTAAGTATTACATGGGTAGCGTGTATGTGTTAGAAAAAAAGACTACTAGGTACTTCATGAATATTTATTTCTCGCAACTAGTGACGAACTTGTTACGATGGGTACCTAGAGCGAGCCTCTAAAATACTGGCCATTCTAGTAAGAACAACGATTTGAATATCACCAATCGCTAAACCTAAAAATATGTTTATACTATTCAACGGCCATTATGGATTTAGAGAGGCGTGTTACCGAATAAAAATCTATTCCTAGAATCTCAAAAATCTCTCGCATTGCGACCGTTAGGTGATATACGTGGAATACTATTGGTGATATTCAAATCCGTGCTCTAACTGGAATGCACTAAAATAGATATGTATAATATGGTTTCATAGTTGCCCCATATATTTCACTGTTTACAGACAAGCTTTGTGTAAAGGGTATGTTCAGGTACAACTATGCTCTTATCGCATCGTGAAAGATTTTAAATAATGATATCGTTCCTCGCATTGCAAGGGTTTTTTTTTTATTTCTGTACGAAATGAAATGCGATGAAATAAAATGGAATATGGCCTCGCCTACAAATAAGTGGGTATTTATGATATCAACCCAATAAATACATATTATAAATAATAATGGCGAATCGTCATTATTTTTTTAAATGTTTTTTTTTTAATTTTTTTAAGGAGAATAAGTATAGTTATTAAGAGATGAATTCCGCTCGATCAATGAATATGTTTAGCACTATATAATGTGTTTTTTTCAATATGCAACGCTATTACGCACGGCTATTGGTATTACAATACCTAATACATTCCTAGCGACAATGCGTCACCTTGCCAGCGTTCGTTGACGCATCTACGTTTTGTCCAACGCGACCTTAAGCCTAAGCGTGTTAGACTAACTACTAACAACAACAACCAATTTATTAAGTACATCCCGCTCGCTCTAATACCTATTGTTCTCATCGAGAGCGAGATGGAGCTACGCGAATGATGATTTTAGTTGATACAAGACCGGCGCGGCGTTCACCTTCGTAAAGGTAAAGTATAGACGGCGCTAACGAAAACGAAGGGCGATAGTAGTTTCAAGCGTTCGAAGGTAACGGGCTTAGGTTGAGTACTAATTGCTAAGAATTCACGTCGTAAATATTGCCACGGCCTTTTGGCGGGAAGCTGAACAGTGAAGCCGACAATTTTGTTTTATTTTTAACCGACTTCAAAAAAAGGAGAAGGTTCTCAATTCGGTTGTATTTTTTTTTTTCCAACAAAATGTGTTGCTTTGATATACAATGTGTAATATTAGTGGGATATTAACCATTGTGTATTCATAAACATGCACGAGCGGAGGAAATTAAAATATTATTTTAAAACTCGAATTTTATAGTTCTCCCAAGATGTCCGGTACATTTTGAGTAAAGTATCCGCAGCTTTACTGATAGGGGTAAGGTTTGGATTGCACCATCATCATTATCATCGACACCATCATTATCATCCGGAGTACTTATATTTAAAACAAAGATGAAACAATTTATTCGACACTGGCATAAATGACACAATTTTTTAGCCGATTGCCAACCTAAAAAAAGACGAATTGCGACGAACCTCACAATACTGTGTCAAGTACTCGATATAATGTGTCCGGTCGGTTATGAAATACTATTATTACTTTATGTTAATGACAAAAATATATTTAATGGCTACACTTTTTTAACGACAAATGTAATTTGTGAATTCGACAAATTTAGCCCAAGTTTTATTGCATGTGGTGCAAACGTAAGACAATCCATCTAGAATCGAAAATGTTGGATTTAAAAAAGTTCAGACTTTTCGCACCTAGTTTAATCTTCTGTTTATACAACGTGCTAGTGACCTAACGCAACAAAAGAGGAAGTGTAGCAACCCAACTGACTTTAATAAAGTATTAAAAAAATATTCGCAAATCGCAATTATTGTTTACGTATATTATAATGTCATTAAAATGTTATTTGATTAATTAAAAAAACGATACAATTTTAAAAGTAATGTAATTTTAAACTTAATACTGGACAGTTACTTAAACGTTGTATATGGTGCATATTAAATAAAAAAATGTCTTTGGAATGTAGGCCAAATGAAATTATTGAACAGACTTTTAAAAAATACCTAATCCGATACAATACCTTAAGGTTTGTAAAAACCACTCTTTATGCTGTTGTATCGCTTTAGGTATTTTTTAAGCAAACTTAATACATCGAGACATCCAATGCAGAATGCTAATATCGCAAAAAACTAAATTACATCGTAAAGATGTCCAAATTTTTCGTAAAAAAATAAAAACCATTGAAATTTTGAATTTCGCGCCCTGACCTGAGCTTCCACCTTAGGCTAATTGAGAATCTATTAAACGTTCTGCATAAACTGCTGGGAAATATTAAATTATAAGAAATTGGTTTAAACTTAAAAAAATAACATTTTTTACGTACTTATAACGAGTTAATAACCTACAGTGTTATCTATAACATCAAACAATGGCTCCAAACTACATGACGTCAGTAATGCACATCCTTTCTCTTCACTTTCACCGTCCTTGGCGAACAAACGGTAATGGATGCTTTGCCAAGCTAAATGCAGCCAGTGAACTATTATTGTAATCTTTGTGCGCTCGAGTAGAAGGTGCAGAATCCAATGTAGACGAATATACAGGGCAGTAAATACATGTTTGTTAGTAAGTATACGCTAACTCGCAACACTTCATCGGTAGTGCCGGAGCTTGTTCGAAGGATTGTATCAACGTGTTACCGCCGCCGTTGGAAAGATTTAAAAAATAACTTAAAGCAGTATGGTTTATATGTCAGAGAAAGTGACAATTAGCTCATTATGTGCGTTTATAAAAAAAAATACACTAAGTATGTGGACGATATTCAACAAAACAAATGTGCTCTGAATAGAGATTGCCATAAATCAAATTAGGTATTTCTTTAAACGAATAAGGTTCATTTTGTATTTGAGCAGGCGTTATTAAAATAAATGGGTGGAAATGTTGAATTCAAATTTGACGGGAACGTAAAAATATAAGTTTCAATAACAATCCTGAGAAATAAATATGTATATTTAATCCGGCGAAAAAATAAATGCGCTTATAACCTTTTTTTAAATTCATACCTATTCAATATGGATCTAGAGAGGTAACAAGAAGGAGTCATAAAGCTTTAACCACGCTGCATTACTTTCTTTTTTTCATGACTCACCGGGGATTCTATTTTCAAATTCACAAAAATGCGTGAATCAGGAGCTGCGTTTTTTTTATAACCGTCGTCGTTGCGGCCAAGGACATATACCTAGCACGCGGTTAGCAAGATCACTTGAAAACGATTATCATTTGCTGATCTAAATAAGAGAATGGAGACGCTTGATTTTACTCACTAATTCATTAATCGTAGTGGGTAAGGTAAAGTCGTTCATAAAATACTGAATCGTACTGTATAGAGCGTGATTTTATCAATCACAATAATACAGAGACAGGTTGCCCAGATAACCTAAACGAAAACGCGAACGCATCGATAATGATAACACCGCGAAGTGCTACGGGCGCGGGCCTTTCGCGTCCGTCGCCGCACAATCGTTAGATAAACATATGGGTCACTGAACCGACCCAGTTTCGTTCGAGAGCCCACACAACCGCCCCGTGCGCGGGTTTTACTCAAAAATCCACACGAACGCGAACGCAACGCCTCAATCAACTCACACATGGCTACCGTCGCATTCGCTACACGCACATTTGTGAACGCACTACATATTGGTGGGTACCACGCAACAAACTCACATCATTCTCGCTCTGAATAGTATTGGTCAACATGTGAATACGCGTCATTGCTCGTAGTTTGTATTATCGTGTTTACCACTGAAACAAAGACGAGTAGTTTAGATTTCGCAACAGCGACCGTTGCGTATGTAACGTTTTATGTAATGTACAGTCGTAATTAAATTAGAAAAAAAAATACATCTTTAATCCCACTATTTTATTATTGACCTACTATTATTTTAGCCTGTTTTTATATAAGCATTTATTTAGACTACGCAACCATACAAAATATGATTACTGCCATTTAAAATAGCTGACACAAATTTCGAAAGTTACATGGTCAATGGTCTCCGGTGGGCCTTGACCATGAGGTCCGCAATCTTGGCGAAATATCGGCGGAGTTAAACGTTAAGCCGCACAAAATTTCAACCTTTTCAGAAGTGGAGTAACCAACAACATATATACACAGCCGGAGTCGCGGTTACAGGCTAGTTTAATATCATTTCAATATTTTTAATAAAGCTAGCCAACTGTGGGTTAATAACTAATGTATCTGATAACTGGCGTCAATATATCTGTGTTTATACAATTTGAACGTGTATCCGTATGCTGCAACCACGCGGTTAAAGTTAGCGATACGATGAATGGCGGTTAAAATATAACTGTGAGATCATCATACCGTATAGGAAAAAGAAGTGCTTAGTTTTACACAATTTAGAGAAACTTAATAATAAGATATTTTTGTGTGATCATGGCAGGAGCCCGCAACCCTTCCAATATTCTCTTTCAATATCCATTCAATCCTCAATCCATAGTCCCAATTATCTTTCCATATTCCTGCAATAGTTTATCTGCCTACTGAGGTCAATTCGCTGTTTATGCTATCATTTTCAGCAGTTGACCCCAGTAGGTGGCTAACATAACATTAAAATTCTCAAAAAGTGCTCTACGTGTTGGACGCATATTCCCGCGCAAGCCTTCCAAAGGTCCGGGTATAGCCCCTGTGGTGACGCAGATAATTTTGTATAAAAAACTATAGACACTAAATCGATTATAAAAATACTAAACCCTGTGAACATTATCTCCGTTGAATGTCATCGCTGATTCCCCAATATTCAAATTAGCAAAAAAAACGAATGCTTATGGGTAAGTAGATATTATAAGTAAACATGTTTAATACGTTTTTTAAACATAATAAAACATTTACGACACCTATGTGTGTTTTAATTTAGTAGTGTACGGTTAATAAATTATTGTATTTAGTGGCAACTATCACGGCGAGTTATAAACCTTCGTATACAGCAGATTGATTATGTATTATACGGCATTATACGTACCTACTATGTAAGATAAACGAGTCACAACAAAACGATAATTACACGATAACCTACATTTCAATTCGTTGTGTACGCTATTTGTTATTCGCAAGCATCTATTTAAAAATACATACTAAAAAATATGTTATCAATAAATTTGAAGCGTCTTATTGACGCTAGAGGGCGGCGTAAGCATTGTATAGACAAATCCAATATGGCCGCCGAGTGCAGAATAACATTTTTGTTTGTTTCCCATTCATAAACTAACATATCTAAAATATTATTATTTACTAGTGAATTTAAAATAGATACTAAGTAAGCACATACATTATACCTATAAGCAAATTAGCTAATAGCAGCAAATTACGAGTAAAAGCTAGAAACATTAGGGGAAGACCACACTAACATATATTACAATATTTCTAGATAAACAGGCAACATCAATCACGAGTTTTATAAATAAAAATATAATTCAAATAATAAACTTAATATCAAATTAATTGAAATTACAATATGAAATATAAATCTTTCTCTGACAAGCAGTCTCTGAGCTGCAAGCGTACTGAATGATATAGATACATTAACATTTAGTTATTATGTTAAGTATAGTATAGTTTGTACTTCTTGCAGGTGTAGTATTGATAATCATGGAAAATATTATAGTTGAGTTTCAGGATGTTTCAGTACGTAGCTATAAAACGTTACTTGGTTCTCTGTCCCATAGACAAACACGTGTTTTACGTGCAGTGTGTGCGTGACCGTATCTATTAATAAATAAAATAATGAATGAAACGACGGACCGCTAAGTGCATGCCAACGTGAAAAATAAAATAACAAAAGCTGTACAAGACGTACACAACGTCATCTCACCATAGAACATATTGTTCATTTGCCCTTGCCGTCCGGTCAGCTTAATCGTATTTGTGTCCATTCAAACCAACGGCCGGGGCCGGAACACCTTGCGAGTCCTATTTATTTAATTGTTTTCATAAAGCAGTCGATCACTGTAACGTGTCATAGGTATGGTACGCAACGCCAGTGGCGCGCTGGGCGAGGGAGCGTGCAGCGGAGCGGGAGACGCGCTCGCGGTTGGCGCCCGCACGGAAGTAGGTTAGTAACTAAAGTTTTGTTTGCGTGAGCCGTGAGGCTGCGACGCGGTGCACTCGACTCGGCGCGCTAGCGGCGGCGCGCGGCGTCGCTCGCGGACTCCGCGCCCCGCGCGCCGCCGCCCCGCGCTCGCGCATCTTTCACTTTCGGCTTCGGCCTGGCCCGGCCCGACCCGGCCGCCGAGCCGGCCGGCGCCGCCCGCCCATTGTTGCACCCTTATCTATACCGCCGAGGGAAACGCTTTCCACAATAAACTTGCTCCATTCATGGAATGCGGTATCTAAAACTTAGTTGTAACTAACATCAAAATAAGCGACAAATTAATGTTTTAATTATTTAAGGTTTAAATTGTAAAACTGCATTGGTAACAAACAGTCATTAATAGTAATCATTTACAATAAATACGTATATATTTATAAATACGTACAGAATCAGTAATAAAATGCAATTTGCATAGTTTTCTAGTGCGCATAGTTATCAATCTACGTAGATTGTGAAACATGTAAGTAAATCTATTTAAATAAGTACCTAGTTAATAACGTTCTATAATATTTTTAAAATACCTAATCAGCGTTTATAACAACGCGAATTCTGAATCCAGATGAGTATGTCATAGATAGACCTTGAAAAACATTTTTCTAGTGTTTAGCAGAACTTTCTAGATGTTGATTGATACAACTATTCCATGTTTTTTTCTAGGTGTATATTTTAACGTACGCAGGTAGGAATTATGAACCTACAACTTATTCGTTGTGCCCGCAGTCGAATCAGATTTAGCAGGTCCGGTGCGGTGGCATAGTTTCAAACAGCGGGTCCCCGTGGTACATCACACGCAGGCCGCGAGCGCTCATTGTCGGTGGTTATGTAAGGCGGAGGCCGTCGATGCCGCTGCGCTGCTTCGAGTCAACGAACGGCATTGACACGCGCCCGCCTCCCGCGCGCCCCGCGCCGCCCCGCACCCGCCCGCGGCGCCCCACGCTGCTGCTGAAACCAGCAGCTGCGAAATTGGGTCACGAGCTCCGAGCCACCTCACGTACTCACCGACCAATGTACAAAGACCTCTGACGTGCGCACGATTCAAACTATCTCTTACCGCTCTGAGATCCGGCTGGGCTCCCTTGTCACTGGTGCTGTACATGCAAGACGACAAATGAAATAAACCTTCTGCCGTTTAAAATAACTGCGTGTTTCAATATGATAGTTCGGACGCGGAATCTGAGTACTAGCGGACCTTGAAATTCTATCATCACGGTTCGGTACTGTGTACGCTACATGTCCAATACTTAAATAAAATGTTGTCTTTTATGTTGATTAGCTCGCGCATTATTTCTAAAAGGAAGCTTTGTTGTAGCTTCTTTTATTTTATCTTAGAACCCTTCAGATTCCTAGAATGAAATAGATAAAGACAACTATATTTATACTATGAACATATTAAGTGTTGCTAACGTATATTTGACGACCCGATTGGCACAGTTGGTAGTGTACCTTGCTTTTGGTACCGAGAGTCCTGGGATAGACTCCGGGTAGGAGAAAAATTCGTTCTCTTCATGGCCTAGGATTGCTCCCATACGATAGGTACCCATAATACAAGCGTTGCTTAGTTTGGGACTGTACAGTCGTTGTGTTTGTCTGGCGATATTGATATTATTAATTTATTTTATTGCAACACACACCACTTTAAGATCTTTATTTAAAATGCATTGTATATTCAAGGTTAATTATATTTAATTTCCACTGCAATAACGTGTTCATTTCGCCAGACCTCTAAGGTTATCGGAGGAGCACTTTACAAATATTCAATTAGCGATCTAAACTACCACAGAATAAAGCCTAATTGAATTTAAAATCGATGGGAATTGAAAGGCTAACTATAATAACATATACAGCTTCAATAGTTTCTAATATCAATGCATGAAAACGGAGAAGGAAAACAGCACCGCGCCGCGCCGGCATCGAGCGCTCGAGTCAACGAACGTCATTGACGAAATGAGTCAAGTGGCATTCTACTCTACTGCCATGGATATAGAGTTAAACTTGCAACGTGCTGGTCGCCCAACCTAGCCTTGGCTCCTACTGGCCTGGCTGACTTAGACATTCTATCTACTTTTACGAGTACATGGGCGAAGGCTCCAATACCGTTTGGTACTTATAATGCACTCTGTACTTAGCTGCAATAAGTTAAGAGTCAGCTCCTTATATATTGTTCTAATTCTTGGTAACACTTTCATTGGATTATAAGCTGTTGTCTACTTGTCTGTATGTTACGTCATCCACGTATGGAGATGTTGCTGCCACACATCTATACAATAGGGTTGCGTGTGATTTGTTACGTACCGAATAAATAAACGTAATTGTAGGCTTAACTACTTGCTTTGATAGAGTATTTACGGACATGTTATCAACCGGTTATATTTTTTATTTTATTTTGAGCTTATATGAGGTTCAACTATAATAGTATAAACTATTTTAATTGGTCCATCGGTAGGCTAAAAAGGTCGCGTTCCCGAAAAAAAATAATCCAATTATTTGTCAATTTTAAAACAACACTACATACTAAGTCCGCAATAAAACGGTACTGTCTTGCTTTCTCACAGAACAATTAAACATTGTCATCTAATAATGACATCATCTAATAATGTTGTCAATCATCACATATATTTTATACATAAACATGATCGTTTTCACTTATTTGTGAAGCCCTTAAAATTTGTAACACTATGTTTATGTAGTACAAAGCTACGGTCCTGCTCCTTAGGGAGACTCTCATGATATTCGACGAGTAGTATTTTTTTTTAAAGTCGCTAATGTCGACTTTATATGTATGTCTCTATCATGATACTGTAACTTTTGTCTGTCTGAATGCGCATCACTAAACCTACTGCAAAGACTTTGATGCAACGCAGCGTATTGAGTGCTTATAGCGTGGATCATAAATTAGGACACTTTTAAACCGAGAATTTATTAGTTTATTTATTGGTTTATAGAAAAATAATTTAATCTACACGTTTGAAGCCGCAGGCACAGCTAGTATATAATATAATTATAGATTTTGCATTGAAGAAGTGACACTTTAAGGTCGAGTTGACTCAAAATTATTTGATAAAATAAATAATACAACTACAGGCAACATTATAGCTATAATTATAGCCGTGAAATTGGCTTTTGTTACCGTAAGACAGTACAATACAATGATTTTTATTCTGTACCAAAATATCCTGAATCAGGTAGAGTCATGTTTTATTGATAATTGATTGCGCTTTGTATTCCATGTCAATTATAGATCATCTATAATAAGATCGCGTTTATTTATTTATAGGTAGTCTATAAAACATTTATTTAGTATTATTTTAAATAACCATGTAAGAAAGAAAATGCTAAGAGTTGCACTCTAAGGCTTATGTAAAAGGTCTAAAGTGCATCGGTTGCAGTACATAGCAGGGTATGTAGCCGCCCTAGTTTCAGGGAGGGTTGCGACGGGTGAAGGAACGTCATTGACCCACCTGCGCGCGATAGCCCGCGCCCCTCTCGCCCCGCAGGCAGACGAGACTGATAAATATAGCGATCTCAGGGAAAACGGCATTGATTCGTCGTATATAGAGTACCTGAGGATAGGGCGTGCGTCAGTAGCCAATATATAGAGTGTTTAATCATTTACATTGGAAGCAAGGGCAATTTAACCGACTCTACTTTCTTGGGTCACTTGTGCAAGGTAAACAAACTCACATCTGTGATAGAGCGGATTTAGCACTAGCCATCACGACGACTCACGAAATAGGGAATATTATTATAGATTTTCAGGAATTTGAAGATTTATTGGTGTCCTTTTCTGTCTCTACAATATACATTTAGCAACTGTTAATATAGTTACTTTCGTGCTTCGTAGGGTCGGTGAAGTTAGGCGTTACAGGCAGGCAGAATTCTGGAAAATTCTGGTAATTAGTCCAAACCCTCATATACAACGAATAATTGGACAAGATTGTTTGAAAGGACTTCAAGTAAAAAGAAACGCGACAGTCCCTTTATTTAAATATTAATCATAAGCCAAATGAGAGTAGACCGGCACCCTTCAATACAAATAGATATATAGTCTTCTCTTTAGTAGTAAGGTTGGTTTAAATGGAACTGAAAAGTCGCAACCACCAGTTGTGTGCATTATGTTTACTATTATCATCAATCGATCATTACTCGGAATTGTAAATGATGCAATAATAAGGCATTTTGAAAGGTTAGCGACAAACATCATACATTTCGAAGAGGGGCGGGGCAGGGGTGCTGCGGGGTGCACTCGGGGCGTGGGGCGGCGGGGATGCGAGGCCAGCACGTGCGGGTTGCAGTAGGTGAACGAACGTCATTGACCCACCTCGAAGCCCTACCTACTTATAACGGACCGATAACACCCCCGCCGATACGAGACGCGGCTGTGTGAGTCGTATTTATGCTAATGACAATAGTACATTGATGGTTTACTTTGATGTGTTGCCCATGTGTGCGCACGTCCTCGTCGATGTGCTTCTGATAATGTTATTATTAGTACGCATTACGCAACGCAAGGTCGGTACAGATGATTTGGTTAGTACAGCGGATATGACCAGAAGTCGCTTAGCACTGAACGAAAAAAATAAATAAAAAGCTTTAAAAACAAGATAATGTAGAAAAAATATGTAAGAACTCAGTATATAATAATATTCTATTTTTAATAATTTGCTGCATATTTATCTTATTCTAGTCGTTTATTGCACAACATGGCTACCCAAATTGCTCATTTAGAAAGTCGGTCAATATGCATGTTTTATAAATTATATTCAGATCTAGATCTGAACTAATGTTAAGGACATTATGTGAGTGAGCCAGCGTTGGATGGAACATAAGCAACGTTTTCCTTCTAGTACCAGTATAAACGATTTTGTGCCAATGTCAAGAGCAACTAGTCATTCAAATGACATTTGCTGAATAAATAGAATGGTTATTTTCTAATTTATACTTCATACATATCGCAACATCAAATTTAATTTAAAATAAATTGTGTATTTCGTGAATTTGCTAAACATTTTCAATAGCTTACAGAACTGAAAAAAAAAATAACAACAGCCAACAATACACGTACACTTTCGATAATAAATATTAACCTACATTCGTTCTTCTTATACAAACGCACGAAATTGCATCCTGACTTTTGCTTCCCGAAAAAAAGCCATAAATATTTTTAATTTACTGGTGGTAGGCTTTGGCCGTGGCTAGTCACCACCCACTGAACAAAGCCATGTCGCCAAGCGGCCTAGCCGTGTTCCGGCATGATGTTCGGTGTTGCCATTCATGGATGGCGGGTCAGATCAGTTGCGCTGCATGTGCCTAGTGAATGTAGCGTCTCGATCTACTGCCGCCTTCCTACCTAGGCAAGTATGCTCCATCGTAGATCTCATCGTCACTTACCATCAGGTGAGATCGAGATCAAATACTTGCCTATAATGTATAAAAAAAAAAAATCTTTATATAGATTTAATAAACAGAGTATTTGTGAGTGGCGCATATATTGTAATATATGCGCCACTCACAAACAATGGTGGTGATATATAACAAAAGACAGATAATTATATTACCATTACATTCTAACATTGAGGTAGGTTTAGTTACCTAATAAAACCGGATTGAGTGATTGACGGCCTGCATCTACAATTGCACAGTTCGGAAGGTGGTTTTAGCCACTCCGGTAACGTCCGCTGCACCGGAGTCCTACTTCCGGCCTCGACGGGGCGATCAATACGTGTCGGGGAACGAACTCCTGACCTCGAGCTGAGAACTGGGACACCGCGCAAGCGCTGCCACGATGTCAGCGGTCGGTGCATCCTCCAATACACTCCATTTTGAATTGCAAAATTTTTTATTATCTAAAATTGTCTACGACACACATTGTAAGCTTTCCTACAAACCAACAGCGTTCTTATATTTAAAGTGTTAATGCTTTTTTACGTACATTTTGAACTATGAATTTCTAGATGCACTGTTCTAGGGCGGCTTGTGAGTTGGCGCGAACTGTGACATTTGCCATTTAAAGCGGAGATCAATAGATTCATAGCGGCGTATCTTTATTCATATGCTAGGTACAGGCTCAAGCAGTTGCTATGTGGATTTTACCTTTGTGCATAATTATAGCGGCTGCTACACTCAACCTACAATGTACCTTTAACTTATCATTGTATTTGATTGGCTGTATGGTTGAATTACCTATTAATTGACTGCTTAACTAATTACGCTGTAATCATAAAAAAATACCGTTCTCGTTGCAGGAAGGACTATTAATAAAGTCTATTTAGAAATTTGTTTTATTGCATAGTTAATTTTCTGAATAAATTACCTATTTAATTTTAGTATTTAATATACTTAAATGAAAGCGATTGAAAAGTTGTTCTGATGGCGGCAGTTTTCATATATTTTGTCTTTATTTATCGACGCAATAGCACTGAGATACGATTCAAGACAGTAGCTGATATTAGCTCCGCTGACCTTTACAGTAACGCGAAGTACCTACACAGCACGCCGAACAAAGCTACAGTGCCGTGCCAAGCACCAACATCTATAATTAACATTTGACTGTAATAATAATACGAGTGGATGGAAAAATAACAGTAATCAGTAAGTATTACTATCGAAGGTAAAGGACGGAGCCGATACTTAGTATCATTTTGAGGTGCGGGCTTTTTGAATGCGGCCCTGTTGCAATGCCAAGGCGACTGCCAAAAGGCGGAGTGAGGTCAACACCCAATGTCAGGGGCCCTAAGAATTTTGTCCCCACTGCATTTTAATGTGACACGTTCATTAATTAGACCCTCATTCTCCAGTGGAAATCTTAATAAGTGTTTTTCTAGACATCACAGGAGGCGTATTGCTAACTCTCATTTCCACTTTGTTTGGAGAAAGATAGTTTATTTATTAAGATTAATATGTATAATTAGAGTTAAAATATAAATTTGCCTTCAGCTCAGATACTGCCTGGAAATAATTGTTCATAAAACGCCCCCAGGCATTTGGGGCTAAACATTTACTGATAGTTTCCTTTTCATATATGCGACTAGAATATTTTGAACCATAAATATGTGCAGAATTATAAAAAACATGCTTTAAGAATCTAGTTTGACGAAATAGTTATTACTTGTCTTTTTAGATATTCCGAATAAGAAGACCAATGCCTACACAACATTTAAAGCCTATACCCTTTTTTGGGCCCCCCAAACAAAGCGATTAAGAACATTTAAATTTAAAACTTAAAAGCTGAGCGTCTAGAGATTCTTCTTCATAATAATAATACTCGTTAAAAACTTGATTTAATAAACATAGCATGTTGCACCAAATTCACATCAATTATCGCACTTATTTTTGGAATCGTTGGATATATACATTGTCGTAATTATACCATAAATCCTCATGTTTTTGTTTGTCAGACCATTTTTTTATTTGTGTACCGACAGCGGTATTTAAAATGTCATATTCGAATCGTTTAAAAATTTGTTTCACTTGTGCCACACATCTGTTTGCTTTGTGGGATAGCAAAAAGTAATTAAGGTCAGCCTCAAAACGTCGTAAATAGAGATAGAGAATTATTTTGCGAATGCTTCAATGTTCATGGGTGTGCAGTAATTATTACAAGTTTCGAATCGACAACGGTTTGAGAGCAACGTTGTGTTTTGTTTAGGAAAGGCTCTTGGCATCAAATGAGCAGTTTTGTAGAACTTAAATTGCATTTAATACTAGTTGAAGTGTAGACCAAGCAAACAATCGCAGATACCTAACAACTCCAAAAACAAGTGACTGTGGATAAAACAGCAAATACAATTTGATGTGCATCATCGTGGAGCGCGCATCTCAACTACTATTTATTGCTATTGTAACGTTCTCTACAACAGATCTCGTCTTATTGAATCACACAAACAATAATGATCCAAACTGCTATCTCAACACCAATACTAAAATATGCTATTAAAATTACTTTACATCTGTTTAGTACCTTTAAATTCCAGCCATAATTACCCGCACCCATTTCCGAAGCCAGCATGATCACCATGGCAACCATCTACCGGGGTCCGGCCAGCTCTGATAACCTCTCGAATTTTCGAAGGTCGTACAAATTTACACGTGCCGCCATTGATTTAGCCATAACCGTGGCTGTGTGCGTTGTGCCCGATGCGTCTGTGTGCATGGCAGTGACAGTGGTTCGGCCCCCTTTTGACCTATTTTCAGGTCCCTTCTACCAGCGGGGATTGTGACGCAAGCACGCATATTACGGATCAGTGGTGACGCGAAAACTAAGAAGCTGCGCCTCTGAAAATAAACATCATTTAACAATAACATTTATCTATACTAATACTAATATACTTAATATTATAAATGTGAAAGTTTGGATGGATGGATGGATGTTTGTTACTCTTTCACGCCAGAACGGCTGAACGGATCTGGATGAAATTTCGCACAGAGATAGATTATAGTCTGGAATAGCACATAGGCTACTTTTTATCCCGGTAAAATGGGTTCCCGTGGGATAGACATACTTTTTAAAAGCGGGTAACACCGCGGGGCGCAGCTAGTATTATATAAAATGTCAATGTTCAAATTACGTATGCTTTAATTAATTACGTATGCTAAAATCAAAGAACGGGAATATTTAATAAAGCCTCTCAGCCAATAAATTTACGCCGCAAGTTGATTGATATTTTAACCTACTGTTAATCCCATCTCCATCAACTTGAATAAATTGATCTAAGTATCGGATCATTGGTCGAAAAGGCGAATCAGAAGTTATTAACTAAACCAACTCTTATTTAATTCAGACTTTGTGTCCACTTTCAATTGATCAGACTGCCATAAGAATGTTTTTGAATTCATGCATTTGAAACCAGTTAATTGTTGCAGATATCTAAGATTTCGCAAGTTGTCTAATTGTACATAAGAAACTAGACCACCAGTCGTCTGGTGGCTATTTTCCGGATATTTAGCCCACTATCAAAGCCACTCACTCCACGATTATTTTGTGGGCGAGCTTTGTATTGCTATATAAGGTGTAACAAAAATAGTATAAAATATTTTTACCGATGAATCAGTCAGTTATATGGATCACGTAAATGTATAAAATAAATGTGTAAATGATGTTTCATTTTTTTTTTTAACATGGCGACCCAATAACGGTTTGCTAGGCGCTCAGTACAGGTTGTAATATTTTAAATGTCTAATAATTTAATTTATTTCTTTTTTATTGTTCTCTTTATAACCTACTGTTAGCCCTATTAACAAAATAGCGCTATTAACAAATATGTACGTTTTATCATGACGAAGTTCGCACACATTGTGGACGAATAACATGGGTCCGGTCTGTCTTGCAATTTAATGTTGCTTATCCTTTAGCCGAATAGTAAAGCAACATTATGGGTTCAACATAACATACCACACACACAATTGGCAAAAAATTAAAAATTCTATCTACCCGCAATAGCATCTTTAGCACACACCTATTAGCCAAATGTATATTGGGAAAACTGTTATAGCCCCCCTAGCGAGTAACGATAAAACTCTATCGGTGATCTACACAAGCTGTGACATAAATATATTACAAACATATTGTATCATAGCGTTAATTGCGGTGCTCAGTTATTCAATAAATCCGGGAAAGAGCGAAGTTGTTTCGGCTTCTAAATATAGCCTGTAGAAAGCCTCAATCATAACACCGGGTCAAACAAGGGTAGTAGAATGAAGGCATCAAGTTAGGCGGGCGTCGGGCGGCGTCGGCGGGCCGTCGCCCTGGCAACGCTGCAGCCGACGACGCACCGACCCAGTTCCGCGGCCCGCCCGCCCAAATGTTAATGACCTCCAAAACCCGGGTCGAAGTTCACGCGATACACGGGTAAGGGATCTATACACGTACCCCCGTAGACTTTTACAGGTCAAACCATGTATTGATCCTTTAATTTTAAGATGGAATCTAGGTTAGACCAGATGTTGATTTGTTAATAAATTTCTGTACTTTTATATTCAAAACGCAATAGATAGTACATTATATATTTTTAATTTTGTTGTCTTCGTTTTTGTTTATTTGATACGCGCTTCCTTTAAGAAGTTGTTGCTATTGTCATTATATATACATATATCTTAAGAGTGATTGTTTAGTGTTTTTGACATTGCGCAGAGATCGTTCACACGTTTCGGGGAGTAAATAAACGCTTTTATACTCTTGAACTGAAACATGTCTGGAGGCCTTTCAGTTTAGTTCTTGGGGTCGGCGCCCTATCTAGCCGGAGAATGCCCCAGACGACTACAATTCTAGTTGGTGGCACTTATTCAAGGGTTTTTCCTACATTATTCCCGCCTCGTTTGTACGACAGACGTGACTAGCTAATTACTTTTTCAATTAGTGAACGCCCACAATGTAAATGGAGCGCAAAAAGAGAAAAAAATCGCGAATATATCGGACGTTTTAATGTTTAGCTTCATTGAGTCGGCGTGATTTTTGTACGGTAGGGGAAATAATTTTTGCGTTAGTCAGAGCAAATTCTCATATTAATATAGCTGCAAATGCTCAAAGTTTCTATAAATTCTAAATTAAAAAAAAAACAAAATATGTTTATTATGTAATACATGAGTTTTTGTTCTGTTTATCGCGGGAGTCTCTAAGCGTATACATAGGATGCCTGTGCGATGAGGCTAAACTTCTCCATATATTTTGTTATTCAGCGCTAATTACTAAATAATTGCTGCCTTTTTTACCTTCTCCCGATTCATCTCTCTCGCTCGCGAGAATCTAATTTTATAATACAAATACATGTGCCACACACGTGTTGAATTCCTAGTAACGTGCGGTATATATAGATAACCGAAAGGAAATTGCAAATAATTACAACGAACTGCATGTAGGTCCTACACTGCTTTGTGTATGTGTGCGTGAGTGTACGTAAACGCGATCTACGCAATTACATGCGAAGAATGGTGACAGAACACACACAGGCGAGTGTAATCGAAGGACTGCTCTCCGTCAGCACTTGCAGAGCTCGTTAGGGTTGCTTGTGGAATGTATACAGGATGACGCAAAAAGCGTATACTAAACCTGCGTTTCATTAGCGCATTTATTATCATTATGTGAAGTCAGAATTAGTGAATGTCATTAAAAAAATATGTTAGCCATAAATACAATTGGCATTTTGTTGAGAAGAAAAAATATTTATTGAAATCAATTCATCGAAATTCTGCATTCACGAATGCGCTTAAGAAGCCCAGGGTCTAGACTTAGTATAACATTTCTGAATCACTCTGTATACAGATACAAATATTGTTTAGGTATAAAATGATCTGAGCGCTATGTAAAATCATAATTTTATATATTGATTATGTGTTTTTTTTTTTAAATTCAGCCTGTTTAATATTAGTAGGGGTAGCCCTGCCATGCGCCTGCGCAGGAGCATAGCTCGTTACTCATACACGCACATTAGGTACTGTGATGCAATGGGCTCTTGCGCTCTACGCGACAACGACGTTATTTTAGCTGTATTCTATTTCATTACTGTACACTTGAAATCGTTAGTTTCATGCCTGTTAATGATACTAAATGGAGGGCAATAAGTGTGATATTAGCTATCTTTCTTGTATGGTATTTAAAATGCTATGAGTAGTTATTTAATATACGGTTTAAATGGATTATAACTCTATATTTTAGGTAGAGCTATGTACCATTACCCTTTAATAACTCTATTCAGCTTGCCAATGGAGTGTAGCTAGACTTGTTTTATGTATTTTCTAGACTCATCTAGACTAAGGTGTCTAGAGGAGTCTTGAGAATAAATAACTACAATCAAATTGCATAATGCGATTAAAGCGCATAATTTCAACAAACTGTGTACACACTACACTACAAAATACATTTTTGTAAATTATAACTGTACCTAAGGTAAGCTTTGTTAAATAACGACCTCATTAGCGCAGTTGGTAGTGACCCCTGCTTTCTATACCGATGGTCCCGGTTTCGAATCCTAGGGAGTAGGGACAATCGTACGATGAGCACAAATGTATGTACCCGAGTTATGGATGTATATAAGTACATAATATTATACACTGAGTTCGCCCTCAGTCCATTGTACGGTAACTATAATACAAGCGTTGCTTTAGTATGGGCCCGTATAGTTGGTGTGTTCGTCTAGCGATATTATGATTATTATTAATATATGGTCACAAAAACACTGTGTCCACAGCTCAATACATTTTAAGTCAGTGGTCCGCTAAAACATCAATAATAAAGAACCTTTTCAACCGGCCTTCTTCTCGCCTCCTGCTGCGGGGTGCTTAGTGGAACGTACCTATTCGTTTTAACGATAAGCTACTAAGCACCTATAGTAACGATTAGATATACCTCTTCGGTTCTCGTAGCTACTCTATAGCGTACGTACTGGATTTAAAAGGTATCTACTGATTGTCATGTCTACATTATTAAAGATTTTCTTTTGTATTGTGGTCTTTGTACTGCCAGATATAACTGTTGTGAACCCAACGTAGTTTCTGAACGATGCAGTTCAAACTACCTTTGTACAGGTGCCGATGATATTCAGGACTGGATATTATAAGCGATTCAAATAATATTTAATTAAAGTAATCTTACTCCATTACCTGCTTTTTAAGTAGTACTTAAACAGCACTATTACGATTACCCAAGTTGTAGGCAGTGAACGTTCACCTTTGGGAAAACCACGGGAAGAGAAAGCTTTAGGAAGTAATAAAATAGTTTATTACTTCGCCGCTAGATGGTGTTATTTGCACGTCACGTTGTAGATAGTAGTACTAATTTCAGTAATAGGCGTTCGTGTAAAGTAAATAAAATTGTATACCAGACAGTTACACATAGAGGCAGTTACATACAGTTTTTAAGGCTTGTATTTAACAAAAAAATTGGTGCTTGGCACTTGGTACTACTTTCTTCAGATGCGAATCCTGCATTGTCAGCAAAATAATAATAAACATATTAATATTTAGGGTTAGAAATTCGATTAGAAATTTGAAATGAAATTAAAAACACTTCTAAACCTATCCTAATAAGTCGGTGGACTAATTAGTGTGCCTGACCGGTGGAGGAGCTTCGCGAGGTTCACAGTTCACGTAAATTTAATATTATAGCAGAACTTCTCTCTGATCTGATCGCGCGCCTCGGTCGAGCCACGTATTGATACAATGAGTTGAGGCTTTTTAGCGAGGTGGAATTATTTTATAAAAAGCGTTTTCTTATCTTAGAAATAAGACTTGCTTAAAACAAACTTCATTCCATCTGTGACCTATAAAAGTAACCCAAAGGCATCACCCACTTTCTTTCTTAAAAGCACCTCCGTCTATAAAAGGGGCATTTGAAAGAGCAAGCGCCGCGTCATATGAAAAGCTTGTGTGTCCTTTAACGAGCCAGTAGTTGGCTGGTGCAGGGCGCGAGGCGGGGGCGGCGCCTATTCCTAGCGCGAAACTAGGCCGGCCGCCGACCGCGGGCGGGCGGCGCGAGAAGGAAGCGGGAAGCGAATTGTAATGCACTTTAAGGACTTCAGATTATAATAATCTCTGTCGCCAACTGCCAATAGTCATTAGATAAACGCTGATTATGGCAGGTTTCCGCAACCCTACCAATATTCCCATCCCATATCCATGCAAACCTCTATCCATAGAATCACTTCTACCCTTAAATGAATCCGAAACCTTCAAAAGTTATTGATACAAACCCAAAAAAAAAAACCTCAATCCATAGTCCCAATTATCTTTCCATATTCCTGCATAACAACTTAGGTTCTAAAGACGAAGACGACTTTGTGTGAAAGTAACACTTGAGTTCAGGACAATTAATAATGTCCCGTATCCCAAGTGAGAGTTTTATCGTAAGCTAACCCTATACTTTATAGTTTGCCTACTTTGTGTGAAGCATTGATATTTTGGATATTGTTTGCAAGGACGCTGTCTAGTTCCGTTACACAAAGTTAATTAATACTATGAGATAATAGCATGTTTCGTTATAAAAAAGGACTTGCACTTTGGGCAGTTTAAGTGGGTACTTGGGCAATATAAGTAGGTACTTGTGCAATATAAGTAGATACTTGGGCAGTATATGTAGATACTTTTACTGCTCTTGTATTGCATTATCTCTCTTAAACTCTTGTAGCTTGAGTCAAACACAGTTTTAAACTCCGGACGCACACATTGCCAACACCAAAATGACTTCTGAGAATAGAGGTTCAAGAATCAAGATCTATGTCGTTCGAAACACACTTGAGTATCAGATCCTCTTCCTAATGAAATGGTGTCAGTAAACACAAGACGAAAATATAGCAAGCGCGTTTATTGTCTATTGCAATGTTAAAGAATATGACAAATTAATTAATTGCTTTTTGACTAAATATGCCTTTTTAATGTTATGGCAATAGTTATCAGCCGAAGGACGTCCACTGCTGGATATGGGCCTCCCCCAATGACGTGCACAAACACAGAGTTATCCAATCAATAGTAGAAGATTAAACTCAGGTCGATTAAATTATGGGCAGGTTTTAGTCTACGATGATTTGGCTCATTAGCAATACGGATCGATTGCCATCTATTCTGCGGCAAACTACTAGCTGTCCGAATTTAGAATGACAACCTGGAACCGACCGCTTAACGTACCCCTGAGCTATAGAGCTATAGTAGTTGTATGTTATAATTCGGTCACCCATCCAACGTCTACACATCCTGAAATTCGAAGAAGAAGTTGAGCGATTTTATATGTTGCGTTAAAAGATATATTATTACAAGACAAATTGTTCATATTTGTTAATATAGAAAAAGTCGTGTATAAGTTTTATAAGTTGGCCCAACTCTACCTGCGTGGAACCACTTAGGCGATTTAGTAAACTATAATTTATTCACATTAAGCATTACACGGCATATTTTTTGACAACTCCCCATTCATTATAATTCCAGCCCCTTTTTTTAATGTCCCACTGCTGGGCACGGGCCTCCCATCAATGCGAGGGGGATTAGGCCATAGTCCACCACGCTGGCCCAGTCCGGATTGGCGGACTTCACACATCTTTAGAGGGGTTCTCTCAGACATGCAGGTTTCCTCACGATGTTTTCCTTCACCGTTTTTTAGCAAGTGATAATCATGGTTGAAAATGAGATTCGCACTTGAAAAATCCCAGAGGTGCGAGCCGGGGTTTGAACCTGCAATCCTCGTTACCGAGGCAAGCGTTCTACCAACTTGGCTATCACTGCTTTCTGCCCCATTCATTACCCACTACTAAGTACACACACACATTACGCAAATAAAAACACACCAATTACCCTCGAGTGCGATATGCATTAAGGTCTGTGACCTGACCTCATCCGCGTTGTAACGTGGCCTTACGTTAGCATAATGAAAACTGCGCAAGCGCACGCTGCATCAGCCAATTATAATACATCAACTCAATGTGAGATTACCAGTAAAGAAGCTTCAAGCGTATTTCAGTTTTTTACGTACTTGTTACATTTGTTACTGAAAGAATTTGGTAGAGATCTAACCATGATGTTGTTCATTAATTTAATGTTGATCTATACAATATTTTAAATGTTAAAATAACTTAATTTCTTGAAAACAATACCCTTTGAACCTGAATCTTTCGTGTTTCCTATTGTATTTGAGTACAAAGATTATTTTTTATTAAATATTACTTGTACTTAGTAGTCCCCCTATTGTTACTCTTTCTATTCATAAATTCACCTTCAAAACATTGGGAAATCAGTTCGACCCAAATGTTAGTTTAAAAGAGATATATCAAATTATAGCGATAACCATCTCCGATGGTCTTAGATCTAATCGTTTTGATTTAAAGTGTAAGTGCCAGGGGTACCGAGACCGTCGATTCCGACATTCATTGTTTACTCGGGTGCAGCACCTAAATACGATTTATAAATCGCATGGAAATCGATGTCATATCACATATGCAAAATAACATAGATTTCAATTGGTACCGACAAAAAAAAACAATGCATAGATATCATAGAATATTTTTTTCAAACGATATTCGTGCGATAGTACGTAGCCTCACCGTATATCGATACAATAAAGTATCGAGTGTAACAAGCGAGAAGTGGTCGCGTACTCGGCTCAGGCCGATTGCGAAACATCCGCATTCATTAATGGCCTCGTCTCAAGATGATCTATGGCGCTCGGACGATCGCAGCTGGACCACATTTCGCTTGCACTTTAGAAAGCGAGTCTTTGTTTTCTCTTCGTAGCGGTAATTTATAGTAATGAGGAGAGATCATTGCACGCAGAAGTGTAAATTGTTCACTGAAGTATCCCGACTCCTGCCGTATTTGGAGAACCGCCAAAATTGTCGCATTTCGTTTTTCATGCAATGTTTTATGTTGCGAATGTGATTTTAATCACTTGACATTTAGTTGAGACGTGTAAAGTACCTTTAGTCGTTTGTTTACTTGCAATACGTGAACACGTTGTTGTTAGGTAGGTATAATGATAGTACAAAATGAAAAGTAATTCAGAATGGTTAGAAGCTACGTGCTGCATAAGCAATGCAATGAATGCAGGTGTTGAAGCCTTGGCGTCGTGGTGAACGCACTTTCACTAAAATGCACTCGGCGCGGGAGCATGGAGACACGGAATATAGGGCACAACACATCACCTCGCATTCGAAACGTTATATGCACCTATAAAAGATGAATAGCGCTTATGTATGGTATATTTATAGATGAAAGTCCCTTGTGGGTCGATTGTAATAGCAAATATGCGATACGACATTTTACCCGCGCACATTTAAAAAAGTTTGATATCACTATTTAGACTTTCTTGAACAACAAAGGCATGCTTATAGAACAGTTGCCTGATATTTGTATCCTAAAGTTAGTTTATATTGATTACATGGACAAAGATATTGTTTTTTTTATAATTATGCGAATACTACACATTGAAATAAAACTAATTTTAAGGATTTTATCACATTATGTGTATGTATAAATGATTTAGACTTTTCTAACACTATTCTTCTTCTTCTTTCTAACACTATTCGTGGGAACTTGAGTTGTACGATGACGTATAAAATATAAATCTACCAAAATAACCAGTAGGGCAAGCAGGAACTTCTAATATAATCCAAATGTCATCGACAAAACATGTCACTGTCATACTTATTTATGAAATATGTGGTGTGAGAGGGATAGAACTAGTTTCGTGATCGGAACGGAAACGTAAAACGGATTGTGGTTGAGGTAATCCATTGATACTGTATATTATAGATACAAAGTCTTTAGTTAAAGGCTTTCGAAATCAAACAAAGGTTTTGCCCGTCGCAAATATTTATAACTAGCAGTCCCGGCGAACTTCGTACAACCTCACAATCAAAATGTATGAGAAAATAGTGATTTTTTTCCATGTCTTAATAGCTATCCTGTTATTCGGGGCGGAGACATATTCAAAAAACCAGTGCTCATAAAAATCGACCCACCCTTTCCTGAGTTATAAATGGTATAACTAACACCACATTGTTTTATACTCGTATATATATAGATTAAAGTAGATTTGTGTGAGAATTTTGTGTGTCATCTTATCGCAAAATCCTTCAGATTTTAGACTCGAAGACGGTCGTAAACAGAGTCATGGCCGGTTCTCGATCTCCTAATTTGATGGTCACTTGTTTATCGCTGTTTTATATAGTTATTGTACGCATTGCTATTATATTTAATCTATATTTTATTTTATTTAAGTTATCAGTCATAGAAGTTTTATCTCTTAAAATAAACGCACCTGGGTACCGTGTGATTTACTGCCATTATTCGCGTCAGATTGTCAAGGTTCAATGAAAACAAGACAATTATTTAGAATAGCAGTAAATTCAGAAAGTTACTTGAAAAAAATGTTTTTTTCATCTCACGGCCAGTTTGGCAAAAAATATGGAGTGTTTAGACGGACCGGGCAGTCGTACTCGAACTTGTACGATTTTTATTGCAAGAATAAAGAAGCGAGCGAACTTGCTCCAGTGACCACGGATAGCCGTTGATATAAATATAATACATAGGCCCACGTCTAATAATAGATTTGGTCGGTGGCACATTGGCGTTGCTCTGCGATCCTGTGTCCAAATAACTATACTCCACTCGACGGTTGCTACTTGACAGATACGCGCAGAGGAATGCAACTTTGACCTTTCAAAAACATACAACACAATATTTTTTATGGTAGTAGAATCAATGACCATTACTTCTCCCAAGCAGTTTTATCACTCTTTTATAGCTACTTACAGTGAAAATATAAGGGATACAAAAACCAATTTAAAATGCATTCTACTGAGGTAATCCCTATATCCCATTTGTCCCGCGCTGAAGATTGCACAGCCTTTCTTGGAGTGTACGTTTGACATTTTCTTGTTGAAAAGTGCACGGATCATAGAAGTAGTTGCGTGGTTCGCGGGGCGGGTGCGCGGGGTGCGCGGGGGGCGCGGGTGAGCTCGCCGGTTCGCGCGGTGTAACCTACATACCGGTCAACACTCCGGCTCAGTCAACACTCGCTACAGGGACATTAGGTGCGTTTGATGAGCCAGTGCACTTGTACAAGTAGACCGGATTAGTACTAGCACCATAAGTCATGGCCGAGCAAATTATTGAGCGCTGATCCAATTGGCTATGTACAGTTTTGGGAGGAGAAATAATGTAGTGTTCTTAGGAGAATGTAAAAAAAAACGTAGCTATGGTGCAAAGCGTATTACCGCTTGCTGGCTCTATAAAAGAAATCCAAATTTTCTTGATCTCAGACCGTGAGCGCATCTAAATTAACGTCAGTGAAGTAGAAAAAGTTACTATTGTAATTGTGTAATTAGAAAATTCGCCGCTCTCATCCCATTGCCATTAAAAATACATATCTACAGATATAAGTCAATCTGTAACATACAAACCTTTTTTCAGCCGATCCCAAAATAAAGCCACACTCACCTGAAACAATGCAAAAAATAATTGTATGAGTTAAATGCTCAACAGAAGTATAACTGTTTTCGTATAGGAACCTAATAACCATGCCAATGACCGTAAAATGTATTTAACTACTCTACATCTGTTTATACATCACTTTTCTGACACAAATACTGTGTCATAACCTACTAAATTAGTATTAATTGGTGTGCGTCAGAGCATGAAACTAAAATATTCAAAGATAACACATGAAATTAATGATTAAAGTATACTTATGTGCTAAACCTGTCAAGTACTCGAGCTAGTAACTCGAAAGCCTAATGTTTTAGTGCGAACAGACTTATGCCAGCATTAGATGCGACTAGACAAGGCCACAGCTATCTGTGAAATGTCGAGAACGAAAGAGACGGAGACATATAAAGTATTTATCGCACACATAACAACATTACAAGTGCAGAACACGCACACATGTTTAGCTTTTCTATTTCTATGACCCGCCCTAGGGTTGACTACTGGCAATGTGTAGTGTCGTCATATCATCTATGATGCTTGGCTACTGGCGCTTGTAAAAACGTTTAAATTGAACACGTTTATTTAGATTAGTGGTATAAACACAGTTAAAAGTATATGAGACATCAAATACGATATTTAAGTATGTCAAGGGTGCGGCTACATTCGATCAAACTAAATGACAAAAATTAAAATGTTTACCGCGCGTCTTGTTTTAACATGTACTACCAATAAATTGCTTTATAAAATCAGGGTACGATCTCCCATGCGGCTCTATTGTAGATTGAATTTAAAAATAGAGACACCACCTTTACTTATTCATACACCTTTTAGGTATCGTAAAAAAAATATGAATTAATTTTCAACCCAACCCTGGATCACCCAGAAAGTTACGGAGGGCCTTATCGTACCAATACTGGTAACATTTTTTTTTTAAATAAGTAACGTAATTAACCACAAACAACTTCATATTCTAAAATTGACTCGGTAATGAATTCTCAAATGGAATTACTTTTTTCAGCGATCACAATAATGTTCAAAACTATCTGGAAAAGATAAGTACCCAATAAAAAAATATTATTATTATGACGACTGATTAAAGCAGGAAAAAGGTGTTTCGCCATCTGGGTCGCAAGTAACGAGGTTACTGTCTATCTGCAGGAATTGGGTGAGTGTATAATGCGCACTTGATATACAAAACACCTATCTTGATAACGATAAGGAGTCCGAACTTGCCGGTTGCGACAGACTGGCCTAGAACCCGGCGTGAACTCGAGTACCCTCAATAACTGGGCCCAAATTTTTATAATAAGCCACCGTATCACCCAATTGCGCATTACTTGTGTGCGGTACATAGCGCCTGCAGATGTTGCTGCCTCTTTGATAGTATGACATTGAAGAGTATTTAAATACATAAATTAACCTTTGTAATTAAATTAATAAAATATAAGTATTGTTAGACGAACAAGCATACCGCGTGGGACTAAACTAAATAACGCTAGTATAATGTGTATCGTAGAAGAGCAAATCAGGAAAAGGAAATTAAAATAAAAATCTACCGCTGATTTGAAAAGCGTGACCCCTCGACCAGTGTACAACGGCCTATGGTCAGCACGTCAAGTGCGAGATCATTCGTGAGCTATTCGTATACTTTATTCTACGTACTTAGATATTTTATAAGGAGAATCGAATGTTTCAAATACCGCCCGCTAGAGGCGCTGTTCAATTCCCCCATACAAAATGTCTAAATACGTAGACTATAAAGTATACGGTTAGCTTATGAATTATCTCGCACTCACCGTACAGAACACTACAACACGCGATTGTCGCTTGTCAAAATACAGAAATCTATCCGAACTATCATAATATTATATTCGAGAATATTATCTTAGTCTTAACAATAGTAGTGTAAAATATGTTAAGGGGTCCATCGGTAGGATAAAGGTCACATTCCCGAAAAATATATAAACTTATTTGAAATTTTAAAAATAACACTATGTACTAAGTGCGCGGTGAAACTGTACCGTCTCGCTTACACATATACTCGTATTGTATACATAAACGTGATCGTTATCACATACTTGTTAACCTCTTCAAAAATTTAACACTAATTTTGTTAAATCTTATATATTCTATTTAATTAAGTCTAATTTAAAAAAAAAATACCAATATTTAGGTCATTGATTTTGTATCGACGTAGCTATTATTATGTACGTTGATTTATCTATTCAAGTTTGTTAATTCATAATGACGGCGAGTTGTTTTTTGCTAAATGCTGATAAAACATTTTAAAGTAGAATCACCTTTAACTGCGAATTCTAAATGGAATTCAAACTTTATGAAATGTAAGCAACAAGTAGTTATTTGTCAACCGAACACATGTTTTATGTTATTGTCACAAGGAAATATTATTTGAGTCTCACAAAAGATTTTGTTGAAACACTCAAGTTACTATGCTTTGCATTGACCAATATGTTTAGATGCGAACTAACTTTTAAAAGCTAGACGAAATTAAGCGTATACTTTTCTTAATAAAAAAGGATTATGAGGACTACAAAATTATCATTTGTATATAAAGTAAAGTAAAAACAAAAAATAAACGCGATAGAATACTTAAAAAATAGTTTTATTTCAATGTATATAAAGTTTCAATTGCTTTGTGATTCCGCTTCAAAAATAGCAAGGTCACTCTCTGCCCCTCACTGATCTTAACATCGGCAAACCTCAAGCTCTTTATGCCAGTTTGACGGAAATTTACAAAGCAATTTCATATTATAATCTTATAACATGTTTATTTCAAAGGAATAGTGTAATTAGGATATTTTCATTCCCATTTTACATAATCATGAGATAATTCATGAATGTTAAGAGGCACTCGAATGGGCTTGATTTTAAGAGACATAGTTGCAATGTCAAATGAATAATTTACCTCGTATGTGTAATACGAGTCATACTCCCATGGCAAGCGGTTGTTTGGCATAACGAAACTTTATGCAATATGTTTATCACTAGCAACAATTTCTACAAACTTATGTGTTCCGCGCACACAATTCCCATAGAAATTGGGTTATCTTGATAGATCGGGCTCGGCTCCGCGCTGCGTGATTCCGAAACGCGATAGCAGCGCTGAAGAAAGTATCAGGTGCTGAAATCTCGCTTTGATATATTTGTTTTACAAGTTTTGAAATGAAGCCGGTGCGTATACGCAGTATGTGTACTTTTTAAAATTGGAACACTGGAATTTGTTTCGATGTGTGTTTTTTTTATTTAGGTAAACCAGCGACCAAACCCGACTTTTCACGGGTAAATAATATGAAGGAAAACTGTACGTACACAAGTTTCTTATATAACTATAAGGTTCAGAATGACCTCATAATTATGCGCATGATTGCCGGAAAGACGCGTGTTTGGGGAATGAGTGGATCGCGAATAAAAAAAAAAGGGATCGCGATTAGAAAAATTAGTTCACCAAGCTGACGATCGACCATCACTAGATGCACACCCAAAAGAAAAGGACAAATCAGAAGAAAGAAAAAAAGGGACTCTTTTAATGTATAGTCATTTGTAAAGCCATATACATTGTCATGGAATTTAATTGTTATTGATACCGCTGCATGTTTTTTTAAACCATATGAATTTTACGTAATGATTCTATATAAAGAAAACTTTGTGCGCCTACTGTAAACGATTTGTATTTTAATTGACTTCTAAAATAAGGAAGAGGTTCTTAATATTTATTTTTTATGTGACATACATTCGACGAGAAGATACAGTAATGTAAATATTATTTCATGTATTTTTAATAAATTATTTTTTGTGCAATGCAACAACTAGGCTCATCGTACAGAATGAACCAATCATTCAGGCGACCGATACAAGGTGACCAATCAAACTGGAATTCGAATCCTGATTTAAAAATCGAAGATCATAAAATTATTTTTTAATTCGGTCTGCTCTTAATACGTCAACGTATTTTATGACACCCGAAGTCATCTGCAAGGTATGCTCGTTAACCTTTGGGAAGTGGTGTGCATGGAGCGTCGGCGTCGTCGGCCGCCCTATATTCGCGTTTCGGTCTGCCGTCTGGCACAGAGCCCAAAAATAATTAGTCATCATTCGCAGAGCTCCTTAGAAGCGGTCCTAGGGTCGGGGATTCTTAGAACGTGTCCGTTTGACCTACCTACCACCCACAGTACCTATTGTAGGTGTCGTTGTATACTTAAAGTGGATTGCAAAATTTCATACATTTAAATTTGAAAGCCTAACGTACATAAAAAAAATTAAAATAATCGTCCTGTCGGTATCGGTAATTATGGGCAAAATGCACACTAACAATAGTTCTAATTTACTTTTACAAGTTTATCCAAATAAATTTACATATTTGAATCTTTATTTTTCCGAATGCTTACCCAATTATATAATTATTATTATGATAATAATAATAAATAATAATTCTGAAATAATAATTCAATTTATTTCATGCTACTGCCATCTACCGTCGAAATGCTGAACGCGTGGTTCATCTACTCACTACTAGGTGGCGCAAATAAAATAAGAACAAACTATTATTGCTATACTAAGTATATATATAAAAAACCATATTAATAAAGATAATATTGCGACAACTACAGTAAATTTTTTGTCACCTCTGAAACATTATTTTTCATAATTTAATATTTACTAATTAGCTCTATCAATTTAAATAAATCATTATTATTATATCCTTAAATTTAAGCTAGATAAATAAAACTAATCCAAATAAATTTGTACATCAATATTAAGTTAAGAAAGCACCGTAGCAACCGAGACAGCGTGTATAATTTCGCTTCTAATGTTGTAGCGAGTGCTACGACTAAGGCTACGGCGGGCTAGGCTTGATGAAATTGATTCATGGTTTTTTACATTATTATGTTCTTGTAATAATAAGTAAACCGGTAAAGTTTCACTGTTTTACTTATTATTAAGAAACAAATATATCTTAAAAATAATAAGAACAAGTCGAACGATCACACGGACTACCTACATGGTCCTAAACCATGCTCGTATAATTATTTATATGTATAAATATTAAAACTCGATGACTAGGGCACAAACATTTGTGCTCGAACCCGAGACCCTCGGTACCGAAAGCAGGGTAACTGCTATCAGTGAGTGACTACCAATCGAGTCGCCATTAATTGATTCAATTCTGCATTTTTTATACTATCAAAATACATGGTGATATATATTAATTGTAAAACATAACGAGAACTTGAACTATGATACGGTGAAGGCAAACATCGTGAGGACACCTGCATGTCTGAGAGAACCCTTTGAATAACGTGTGAAGTCCGCCAACCCGCACTGGGCCAGCTTGGTGGACTATGGCCTAATCCGCCTTGCATTGATGGGAGGCCCGTGCCCAACAGCGGGACATTAAAAGGGCTGGTATTGTTATTATTACCGTACCTGCAAAGAGTTTCTTAAAAGTAATGTTATTTTGTAAATAACAACAATTAAATTACGCTCACGTAATTTATTAATTGCAACAATGTTTATATTGTTTTATATTTTATTATCGTACGTACATTTGGAATTTGGGATCATATGACCGTTTGTAAACAGCGAAGTGTTTCCGGTTAGTAAATTACTTGTTGCAATTAATGTGTTATACCTACGTCGTAGTTATTTTTAGGAATTCAGTATATTAGAGCGACTCTACCTATCATTTATGTGGAAAATCATTGGTTACAAATGTTGTAATTTTTGAGCGCGCGATTTATTTGAAACCCGTGATCTCGACTGCAGTTTTACGTCTATGTTAGTGATTATGTTTATTAAAAATCGCGTTGAGATAGACTTCTATTAATGATTTCAAGCTAAATTCAATTTAAAAACACTGAAAAAGAATGAATAATTCATATAAACAATTAAAAATTCCAACTCTAGTTCGTCCAGAATCATGAATTGAATCTATGGTATCAGTTTTCGTTACGAATCCACGAACACTTCACCTTTATTTCGTAACAGCTATCACATAATTCGTTTATTAATTGTAATTATACTTATAGTATTGTCACTCTTTCCTGGTGGCTTTACAATTTTTTTCACAAATTATTTTGCAATCGATACGATAAGAATTGTACAAACTATATAAAGTGAATAGAAGCAAATAAATAAAAACCACATTTAAATTCATTTATCCTTGACAGATCGACGGTGCGAATCAGTAATATACTGAAAAGATCAGATTCCGAATAAAACGTAGGTATCTACACGACTGTCGACCCCCCCCCCCCCTCTCCCGATGGCATAATTGAACTTCACGTAAATATCGCGTATGCATGTGTGTGTGGTGCATACAAGCACTAGGCACACGCCGGTCTAGCTCGGTGCGGGTGCACTCGGCTCGGTTGGGGTAGGTTCAGACTTCTACGTAACTATGCTGAAAACACTACGCGTATAGAATTTATTTATTTGAACCGTGTGATATTGGCAAAGGTTAAGTGAAGCTTCATTGTGACAATAAGTTCTAACTTGTGATAGAAATAAGAATCTTGTGGGAGGTTGTTTATCGATTCCAGTATGATCTAATTCTTAAAAAAGTTTTTTTCGTAATTTTACTCTGATCTGGGTGTAACGGGCTCGTCTCCAGGCCGTTGTTCAGCACCCATATTTTTTTCTCTGCTTAGTTACATGAACATAATTTTAAGTCAGACTACACATCTATCTTTAGTTGTAGGTAGTACTGTTTTTAAAACAATTTACTGCTTTAACTACCATAAAGAACCTTATAAAATTACACTGCCTAAAAATAATAACACGACACGATCACATTAAAAAAGGAAGGTAATAAGCCACTCCGCGCATTCAAACAAATTGCATTCAGCATAAACAAGAGACGAAATCCGCTGAACATAATATAGATCTGATGTTAACTGCAAGCGCTGTTACATAGACAACATGCATCGGTGCAGTAGTGTGCGCCGGGAGGGAACGGGAGGGTGGCGCTGTGTCCAGACATCTATCCAGATGCCTAGATATCTAGACACGTAGGATGCATCGGTGCAGTTGGGGTAGGTCCGCGGGCAGTTCGGGTAGGTCGGGTAGGTCACCCACCCCGATGCACCAGCAATAAGTACTACCACGCAATCAAACGTTCAGCGTCGCCTGGATGCCGCGCGGTATGGGACTCGACTTTGTTTTTCGGAAAAATTCAGTTTTTGTTGGACAATGCTCAGTAATTGTGTTTAGTTTTGCTGTGCATGGAAATTTATATGCTATTTGAGCGAATGATTTGCTAGCATATTAAATTCAATATGTCGTCCTGCTAGGATCTTCTTCATTGTTTTTGTTCTGATGAAGAATTAATCCGATACACGGTTTTATCAAGAAACATTTAACTACATATTACTACTAAACCATAGATAATGTAAAAGACGCTCTTTGCATAGTGTTACTAACAAGAGAGCGATCGATTTCTTCTTCCTTACGAAATGAAATGTGATAAAATAAAATGGATATGAATATGGCCTCGCCCACAACTAGGTTATTTTTACGAAGGGTATTTTGCCAATGTCAAGTAATTAATAGCAATAACAAATTCAATAAATACACATTATAAAAAAAATGGATGTGACATGAAGATATGGAAAAGGCGTGAGAATTCGTGAAAATGAATGTGTCCTCAGGCAAAAACTTGACAATATTAATTTGGCATTAACTTGTGATTTAAGTTAAATTTTAGTTAGACAATGAAAGTATAAATATTCTAAGTTAAACGAATTTGATTTAAATAATCACAATAAGGGTATGTACTTATATGTTATGGATTACTACATTTGTTTATTTATACTTGCTGCATTCGAAATGAATACCGGATAGATTGTCCAAACACTGGCAGTGCGAGACACGCGATATTATATTTGTTATGTAATTCAGCATCAATGTTTATTTATCAATACGTATGTCGTTGTGGGTCGTCGACCCCGGTTCCCGGTCGTGAAAATTCGGCATTGTCCGCACTTTAGAGGGGGATAGACTTATACGGGATAGTGAGGGTGTGAGTGCGCATCCAGCGAGGGTAGAGACCTTGAGCTGGCAAAATCAAGGGTAAGGTGATGCGCGTGTGTGCGTGAATCCTCGGAACCGGCTCTGTGTTTGTGCATTCAATATCCATACACAAATATACGTATAGTTCATAATATATTCGGTTACACAGAGAAAGAAGTCCGTATGTGTGTACTTATATTTGCAAGTCGTCTCCTGTCCACTGAACTTAAAGAATAAGAAAATATTACGCAGTAGGTACCTATTTCATGAAGGTATATAAAGTGTTAACGCACAGTTATTGCGCTTTTAATTATTCAAATTATTATGCGTAGGTATATTTATTACGTAGGTTTATATATATTTATTAAGTATATTTATCAATAAACTTATGTTCAGTCACTGATTTATGTTCAAGTTTATGCGGAACAGAACATTCTTACATGTTATTAATTACTAATTAGGATAGAGTTAAGATAACGACGACGACGGTTGTGTCGTGTTACGGTGTCTTCGAGGACGAGTAAGTATTTAATCAAAAGTTATAAATAGGAGATCAAAATGTGATTATTTACCAGTCACACGTCCAGGGCCCCAAGTCTGCTAACGCAATCGATTCGTAATCGAACAGCAACCGCATAGTAACTGTCACTTTTGACAGATATCCCATACAATATCTGTCAAAAGTGACAGTTACTATGCGGTTGCTGTTCGATTATGAATTGATTGTGTTAGCAGACTTGGGGCCCAGGTGAATAGAGACTTAGCGCCCGCGTAGCCGTTCGGTAACAAAAAAACTTCCAGGCTTGGGTATTTTCCAGGTTTGGGACCTAGGTAACGATCCTTATTTGTTATGCAAGGCTGCAAAGTTGTTACATGGCGCAAGGACTTGTATTGTATACAATCAAGCGAAGGATTCAAAAATATAGTTCTGAAAGATGCAAGAATTTCAAAGCCACAAGACGCAAATAATTAAAAAATATAATTTCATCGCAGTATAGCGCGGAAAATCCTGGAACCATGAAAAACAATTTCAATATAATAATCGGCGTTTAATTATTATTTATAGCAATAAGCCTGCCTACAAAATAGAACATTAAGGCTGGAGTGCACAATCTATGGTCAAATTCAACTTGAATTAAATCTATAGATTGACTGTAGTTAAATTTAACCGTAGATGGTGCACTCCACCATACGTGTACTTAAACTTAAACGTAAAATTACTGCAGTACATCACATACGAATTTCGGATAATCGTTCAACGCTAGCTAATAAAATGGACTTTTGCGCGTGGATTTCGAACTATAAAGAAAGCCTTTTCGAGCTAGTAAGGTCAAAAATAAATTTGACAACCGAAGTATGGTAGAGGAAATTACTAAAATTGTGATTTAATATTTTTGTGGTACATGCATAAATCAAAAATCCAAATCCTTGTTATATGGCATGTTGAAATTTACAATTACTGTGGCTGATGTAAAAGTTATATTAATAGATGTTAGCAACCAATCAGGTATTTACCATCATCAAGTACCTAAGTAAATGTAAATTATTTGCATAAAATACTTACGTCAATCAAGTAACACTTACATCACAAATATCAATGCAATTCAATTAACCGATGACCATAAAGCCGCTATAAAAATAAAAACGCATGTCAACAAGCTACGACTCTACCACGTGCTCTACCCAAAATAGACGAGCGCACACACGCACGTACGCACCCACACATGTGCGCTCCACGCGGCCCACCAGGCCCGCGGAAAAATCAATATTTTGAGCAAAACTACTTCCCTTAACACAGCTGTGTGCGTCTGCTGCCTCCCCGAGCCACGAACCAAACGCTCAATCGGTTATTCAACGAACAAACTGAATCACACCTTATCTGTTACGAAACAAAGTGTTATTTCCCCTATTTAGACTCGGGGTAGTTATGTTGCGAGGGTACGATGCGGTAGTCCTGTCCCGCTCCAATCAATCGGATGGCTCGGTCGCACGGCCTCGTGGCGGCGGCCGTCGACCCCAGCCCGGTCGTTACCCCGCGACAGTTGCACCCTGCTACCCCGAGTCGCAGAGCACGCACCCTTGTTCTTGCTGAATCTTGGATCCAAGCCTCGCCGCCGCCGCTGACATTGACTCGGCGGCCGGTTCAACGAACTCCACTACCGCTTCCGCCTTCCGGTTTGTTATATCCAAATTCTAAATAATGTCCTTAAAGCGGAATTTTATTTTTATTGCCCACTAAACATTTCATGAGCGCACTTAAACCAGAAACTTAAAAGTAGGGATGCGCCGAATATTCGATAATTATTCGGTATATTCAGCAATATTTTATATGTTCGTTATTCGTTATTTATATCGACGAATGGTTTAAAACTTCGACTGATCTTCCATCTCAATTTTAAAATCATTTATTTGGCTATATAAAGCTATTTAAGATACATGTCAAAATTGTTATTGGTTAAAATCTGTTATGTTTATGATTTTACATGACTCACATCCATCCAATTAAGTTCAATAAGAATAAAACAATCCGTTACTCAATGAATGAAAATGAATGGCAGTGTCCGTGCGTGCGGGCACGAAAGCAAACAGACGCTAATGCAATGTAACCGCGACATAAATCATTCCATATTCAAAGAGAATTAGGCGCCGAGTCTTTAAAGAATTTGACATCGCATAAAAAAGCATACGAGAGCAAAAAAAAAGCGGACGAAGCGCGAGCAAAAAAGCTTTAAAGAAATGACTCCAGGGCATCTTCCCGAAATTAACGAAGTGACTAAGTAAGCGTTCTGGATGCGCTTACGCATCCTTTTAGTCTAAATTTATTTTTGAACAAGGCAACGATTAAACGCTGTATATGGTCTTTCGTCGAGTGTTCATAAAAGTTTATGAAGAACTCATGAATTATAAGCACAATATACGTTTACTTAATATATTGTTAAATACCAAACAATGTAATGGTTTTTTTTATATACATTATTATGTGAGTAAACAAGTTATTTAAATATTCATTCATATGTAAGCGAGTTTACCTACTGTCATAATGAATTTTTAATAATACCATAAATTTATATCTATGAAAAAATACAGTTTTCTCTCCTTACTTATTAGTATTTATATTTAAGGATGTCGGTTTTGTTATCAATCTAGAAAAATATTTCCTATCAAAATGGAAGGCAATCCAATAAAAATAATTTATCTCAGTGCCGGGCTAACGCGATGACATGTGAATGACAACGACCAGCCTCGCCCTTCTAGTATGTGGCAGAAGCTTTATATAGTTATTACGTATAATAAACCTGTAAGGGACACGCCATTTTCATATCTTCATGTCAAATCCATTATTTTATTTATAATGTGTATTTATTGAATTTAATATTGCTATTAATTACTTGACACTGGCAAAATAAAATGAGGCCATATTCATATCCATTTTATTTCATCGCATTTCATTTCGTAAAGAAAGAAGAAGAATAACTTGTAACTTTCCTCGCGTTAATATCAACAAAATGTTCTGACAATTTCTTGCAACTACCATAGTTTTATTAGTAGATAACAAGGTCGCTTTAAAACATGGCGTGCAGGTTGAAATCCCGCCTCACACCGGTTTGATTTTAAACTTCAAGAATGCATCCCTTTTTCATCAGATTCTCACTTGCTGCGCCACGTCTTCTAAAAAGTGTGAAGTTTGCCCGCTCGGATAATCTTTTCCGTTAAGGAGAGGAGCCCAGTATAATGGCAATAGACTCGCCATTACATTGACACCATATATTTTCCATCGGGGAAATATGGGTACGAAATGAAAAGGAAAAATCACCAAGTAAAATGCCAAAGATGCTCGTCAGCGAAGAGCATTCCCACAGAGCTCACTAACTGACTGAGTTTATTGCTCTTATTCGGGGTAATGAAAGATTAACTTTTACTTTTCCTCGTCCGTCTAAATATATTTGTCAAGTGGATCGGTGACGGCCGGGCCGGTGGGTGTCTCGGTTTTAATTGCCTTAAAATTTTATCGAATAAATCTCTCACCGAACACGGTCACGGATTTAAAGGTTCGTACGGATTTCCTAGTTAGTTTGACTTTTATGTTGTTCAACATTTCTCTGAGCACGGTAGTTAGTGTAAGGATTTCGTTTGCTATGTATATAAACAAGAAAAAAAACTAGATTGGTTGTCATTCAACGGAAAAGTTAAATGATACACATTTTTATGATGAATATGAGATTTTTAGCGAGTTGGTTAAACATTTTATAGAACGATTCATTATCATAACGTATTGTGGCACAATATAGATAAATATCCTTCAAGACATTATTATAATGATGTATGTTATTGATGTTTGTTTCCCTCCAAAAGCATTTAATTAATAGATTTTGCAGTTGTTAAACATCTTACATAATCAATTATGTTTGCAAAATTAATTGCTGCCACGACAATCGACCAACATCGCATATTTAAGATTGATTTGTAAATATTTTTTGCCAATTCATTTAGAATAATTTTCATTTATTCTATACACCACCTATATACCACCGTTTAGTTTTGATATTGATTTCCGTAAATGATTATGCTTTCAAAGCATTATTCAAGAACTCGGCCATTTGCTAATGACGATTATGAAAGTTGAAATAGCTTCTAAAACTAGAAACGGACCTATCGAAAATTTAATTAAACAAGCTCATCGAATTCAGTTGGTTTTTTTTATGTTTGCCTGTCTGCATCCATCACCGAATGTCGCATTTATCTATGATCAGCGAGATAAATGTGGTACCCTGCGATGCACACAAATAAACGCATCCCGAGATGCGCCGCGCTAGATTCACCAACAGCTGTACAGCCAGGCCCAGGCGGGGTCAATGCCCACTCGTATTTTCAACATGTGCCGGCATTTTCCGCGTTCCACGGAAAGCGCTGCTTGTCATTCCTTCGGGAACCTCCGCTCGTCTTCGGCACTCCTCGGCTTTCGAGATCGTTTCAGCACTTTTGTAATAAACGATCGCATAGTGGTTGCTGGGCTATCTTATATAGTTTTTTAACTATTTTTGTTATCCTATCAAATTGCTTTTACCCAAAGCTTCTTAACATAATGGCATGTTTATTCAAGAGTTACATATACGAAAGCTACATATATGTTTTTGATTAAATTTATGATATGTACTCGTACCAGCTTTTTGGATGTGTTGAACGAATCGAAATGAATTTGATTGTGTACGTTTATAACAAAAAACTAGATACGCTTGTTCTCTTTATATTGTACTAGCTGTTGCCCGCGACTTCGTCCGCGTGGTATTTAACAAAGACAACCGTTGACAACAGCCTGCTCGCCCATTCTGAGCCCGCGGGACGCATTGCAGGTTGTTGCTATCAAACTTAATCAGGCGCTGCGCGGCAACATTGGTTTGAATTTTTTTTCGTGAGATCCTATTTTTTTTCTAAAATAAAAGTAGCCTAAGTTACTCCTTGTTACATCAGCTATCTGCCAGTGAAAGTCCCGTCAAAATCGGTCCAGCCATTTCAGAGATTAGCCGGAACAAACAGACAGACAGACAGACAGACGGACAGACAGACAGACGAAAATTGTAAAAAATGTTGTTTCGGTATAGGTAACGTGTATACATCCAAATGCACTTAGTAAAAAGCGGTTATTTTAATATTACAAACAGACACTCCAATTTTATTTATATGTATAGAGTATAGATTATAAATTGAAACCTAACAATAAGTTGTATAGTATAGATTAACGATTGAGGAAAATACTAGCAGGTAACACAAATAAAATGATATTTCGTAATAACATTCTTAATAATTATTAAAAAGACATTATAAAATCATATCGTGAATTATGTATAAAAAAAATCCATATACTGTTTAACTACAAGCATTTGGCACTTATTGCTCTTGGGGTCTTTGAAGTGGAGAAACAAAGCGTCAATGGTTTCATTATAAGGAGGACGCCATATACTATTATTTTATCCTGTAGAGAGGACGCTTCCTAACTTAGTTTCATTACACTCCTTCTGCAACTATGCTGATCTCCCGCCCTCACTACTATAACCATCAGTCTATTTCATAACAACTTATCACTGCATTATGGCAACAATTCAACTAGTCTATTAAAACATCGCAAATGGGTAACCAATATCGAACACCAGAGTCTCTCAAAACAAAAATATTATTGCAGCCACGTACAATACATGTTTATACAACAGACCACCGATGACTGACACTGACATTGGACACTTACTGACATCATTATACATACATTATTATTTGCCAAGGTCTTTATATCCGTTACCGGTGTGTGAAATTGGGGTGAATGGGGTTATTGGTACGTGGGCGGTGAATATATCCACTCCAAGGTCTTGCCTAACGTGTGCCGGTCGAATCTCTGAACTGAGGTGTGTTATACATCAATCTCATGCGATTTTTTTTTATATTCATACCAGTTTATGAGCTCGGAAGGTCGCTTTTGCTACCCCAAGGTAATCCTTTTGTTTTGATTTTCCTAGCCTGTAGTGGCCTGGCCTGCCTTCCTTCATTCCTTAACCCGGTCTGTAGTTGACTGGGGCTAATAATTCTTTAAGTAAGAGTCCGTCCAGCTAGTCCCGACATTTTCTAGGCCTGCCGCATTGCCGTTGTCTGCTATTTGAGATGTCTACGTGATGACTTCAACCATAGAGTACCTGATATACGGATATGAGCAACCCAGCTACATACAAAATTTGGAGGAGATTTTTAATAAATAAGAGATTATTATTAGGCGCTCCAACTAAACTAAAGCTTGTCCTAGGAGTAGACTCACGGCAATAGTTTAATGTCTAGAGTGTGTGATCAAACCCGCAACCTCTGAGTTACGAGGGCGGACTCTCTATCTGCTAGGTTATTGATGAAATGTCGAGTATTCTACTCATAGAGTTGATACACGTGGCACTCATGTCTCGGGACCGTTCATTTGAGAATATCATCGACCTCTAGACAAGCATCGCTATTCTGATGTCCCATGTCGCTAAGCCAAGGTTACACTAACTTCTATAAATATATTATATACATTGTTTTACGTGTATAATATTATATAACATGCCCTTGAATCTTTGAACTCGTTTAGTGCGCAAGGATAGTGCGATAACGGTAAATAATCGAGTCAACACCCTATTTGTGAAGTAATTAGCTCTTAACAAATATTGTTGTTGGCTGTCCAAATCTGTTGGCTGTATAAATGCTTGTCTAAAGTGTTGATTTGTATAAATGTTACTTTACATACCTAGTTCCAATGCAGGTTACATGGAAAATAAATTATTTGCTAGTTAGGCAAGGTAATGGAAACCCAGGAGCCTTTATTCTCACTACTCGGGCGTCTTCCAAAGTCAAAAGCCTTTAAACAGTTACAAATAAATCATATATTGTTAGGTTATTTTTTTCAGATATACTCTTCAAGGAATTTTAAGCGGTAACACGGAAACAATTAATATACTTCCTAGAAATGTTCCGCAGACAAAATTCCACATCCTACACTAAATGTCGTCGGATCGGGTCATGGAACTCTCGAACGGGAAAATTCCGTTTCATTTGTAAAGCAACATTAACTAGGTCCTATGCCCATTAAAACCGTCCCTTGCTGATAGACAAAGAGTAAACACCACTACGTGGTCACTAAACTGTTGGATAATTCATACATGGATGGATGGAAGACCTGGAAACTATCTGCGGACGAGACAAAAGTCAGCAAAATGGTGTCTTAATCTAACTCAGATTTCAGAAGATACTTTCTGTGTGATTTAGAAGAGAATTTTAAACTTGACTGATTTAAGGTTGGTTTTGGAAGCCGTTCCCCGTATCTCAATCACGAACTCGAGTCAGCATTTACCAGTTTACCAAGCAAATACACATTTATGAGCAGTTCATCCACATCGCTTCGTGTTTAGTACTTATTGTATAACTGTGGTCGACAATTTTGTCTTCATTAAATTAGCCAGAATGCTGTCTAGAAGTAGAGTGTAATAAATTCATGAAACATTTTCTCCAAAATTTATTGGAACTGGATCAGAAAAACATCAATAGATACATAGATAGATTAGTCAAATATTTTTTATTTGTATGATTTTTCCTTGTTATCAACAAACAGAACAGACAAATGTTTGGCACGGGTCTTCCCTTAATGGGAGGAGGATTAGGCCATAATCCATCACATCTGACCGAGTGCGGTTGTCTCGGTTCGATAATCAATCGAAATGTGTGAGCTATTTCGAATACCCAATGTTTAAACTTGTCCGTGCTAAGTATTTTCTCTGCTCCATCCATCCATCAGCCGAAAGAGGTCCACTGCTGGACATAGGCCTCCCTACACGACTTCCACACACCACGGTCCTCCGCAACTCGCATCTACCAGTTTCCTGCGACTCGTATAATATCAACGGTCCATCTGTCCACTGGTTTCTCTGATATTGTCGCTAACCGGCCTGCCCGGCGTGGAAGCAAGTCCGGAATGTTTGGATAGGAGCTCTGCTGACCGTGAAGTACATCGTGACGTCATAAATGGGAATGTTCAAGGGCATGCGAGGACAATGCTCGTGTCATGTGTCCTAATTGCATTCGGGTGTATTCGCGCAGATGTGCAGTGTTTATAGTTTCGTAACAGTGACGGCTGAGGCGCGCGTGAGTCACGGACGGCCAAGTTCATTGTCGCCCGCCCGAACTTGAACCCGATGACGGTGCGCCGATTACTGTACTACAAGATATGCTAGTATAGAACGTGGGCTATTTATAGCGCAATGCGAAAATCAGTTCAGCGCGTGCCGCCGGTGAATTTTCGGTCGGAAGAATTTACGTCGATTTGGGGTTTTATTACGAGCAATTTCAGTTCATCGTTTACAAATTAAACATACATTTATTAAGAACAAATGACAGATATAATACTGTAGTATTTGTAAAAATATCCTAGAATCCACCACCATAGAGGAGACCATCTCATAGAGGAGGGCAAGTTCCTCGAAGGTCAAAGATTGATGCAACCATGAACTATTGATAATATTGATATTATAGCATTGATTGTGAATCTAGCACTGTAGCGTTGCCCTTCACATGTTATCGATAAGGTTGGTAAATACGACACCACAATGGGTGCTATGTATACACTGGGCTACGTGACAATGACTTCGCAGGCCTCTCCGAGATACCGCGCCACCGCGGTTACACATGTACAGATAAACGTCCAATCACACCGATGTTTACGCGGTAATATGGAAATAAAATGGACTCTACATAACATTTATATGTTGAGAGTAGAATTGGTTGAATTATAAGGGCTCAGGCACAGGTTCAGTTTCGGGCTCGATCAAGTTTTCACAAATGTACGGAGAACAACATGCGAATACAATATTAGTTTAAGATGTATAAAATGGACTCTACATAACATTTATATGTTGAGAGTAGAATTGGTTGAATAATAAGGGCTCAGGCACAGGTTCAGTTTCGGGCTCGATCAAGTTGTCACAAATGTACGGAGAACAACATGCGAATACAATATTAGCTTAAGATGTATGAGAAATCATTATGCTGATCACAAAACTCACCTGTGTGTTGGAATTATGGAAGCATGTTGAATTTTGTATAATCAAGAGTAGCTTACTAAAAAAAAAACTTGATGGTGTATAGCTTGGTGGATTATACCTAAATACTATTCGTGTTCAATTAGATTAATTTAAAATTGGAAAATTGTTATTTGGATTTAAATCCTAAATACTATTAAGTTGAGATATGAAAATGTGTATACAGAATGATACAGAATGATTCAGAAAGGGTATACTAAGCTATGAACCAGCGCTTCTTTAGTGTATTCGTAATCAAAATCATTGCTCGGCATATACTTTTTGAATCACCATGTATAGCGATGAATACATTTAAAACGTAATAGGCCTTTTATAATAAACATGGTTGGTCAAAATATAAAGAAGGAAAGAGTAAAAAAAATATAAAAAAAGACAAGCGCGCTGAGTTTCTCGCCGGATCCTCTCAGTTTTAGTCGCGTTCCGATCCGGTTGTAGAGTTAAGAAAAATATGTTAAGGAAAATTTGTACCCTCTTAGTGCCCCCTTAGGCCTATACGAAATAAATGATTTGACTTTGAAATGCCTCTCGGTATAGTTTCCTTACGCTATTTATAAGATATGTTATGAATATTGTAGCACAAATAATACGTGCGTGTTACGGCCATGTTACACTGTTCAGGTCGTAACAAATCCATATCAACACGGTAGGTACATCATATTATATTATGCTTACACAAGTCTAAGTAAACTTTATTGCGTTCGTCTCTCCTTTGTTGGACATACTAACGGGTACATTGCGTACAGCAATCGTTGCACTTAGTTAAAAATACCTTTCAGATCAATACATCATTTTAATTTGTCCGATTGCAAATGTTTATTAACGTTATTTTTATAATCTGGCAACATTAGGAATATAATAATATACCGCTACTTGTAATTGTTCCATTTACATGATAAAAAATGCTCGTAATTTTTATAATTTCAATCATTTTTTTACATAGTATTATTTTTTTACAGAGCTAATAGTAGTCTTAGTAATAGTATTTCAGTTAATTTTAATGATAATAAATTGATTGACTTATAATGATATATATTATTATAAGACACTTGATATTACCATCGGATATAAATGTTCCAATCAAGTAAGTAATTAGTTTAATAATTCTATTCCCTCTTTTTTTTTAGGTTGGCAATCAGCTACAAAATAGTGGCGTTTGTGCCAGTGTCAAATATTTCTTCATTATTGTTGTAAAATAATAAGTACGCCCGATGAAAATGATTAGGTCGATGACGATGCTGATGATGATAATAAAATCCCCTACCCCTATCAGTAAAGCTGTGGATACTACTGAAAAATTACCGGACATCTTGGGTGAACTTGAAATGTCAAGTTATACTATTTTATTTCAATTTCCTTCACTCGTGCACGTTTATGAACACACAATGGTTAATATCCCACTAATATTACACATTATTTATCAAAGAAACACATTTTATGGAGAATTAAACAAAATCGACAACTTCCCGCCAAAAAGTATATAATGATATGTATTTATATTGATAAAACATTCCATCCACACAGCCCATTACAAAATACTGCAACAGATTCTACTCTAGATTCAGAAAAAAACTATTCAGGTTTCGCTAACGCACACATATGATAAATTAACCACTATGTGTACATAAGGTATTATGCCAAAATGATTATTTTCCGCTAATTTTCTTATTGGAAAATCGTCGTGACATACGTTAGGCCTATGTAAAAAATCTTTGGTTATAGGTAGATATTACTCGCATATTAAGAAAGAAAGGAATGTAATTTTAACATAATATTATAATTATATAATCATATTTTCCGATAGTTCTACACTTTTTCTATATGGTCCTAGATTTATGATCCAGGCGTATGATCATATATATATTATAATGTAAATATAATACCCCCTGTAAATAGAAATGGCGGCGGTATATCGATAAAGAATAATTACTGTCGCCACAAAGTCCGCGCGGGGGGTCAAAGACACGCTGATAAAAATAATATTCTATTACCAGAAAATTATTAATCACTGTCGTTGTCTATTGTTAGTTAATATTTGCTTTATGAGTGATGCGTATATAGTGTATCGGTCTCGGGGACAATGACCCGGCCGCGAAACTATGGGGAAAAGAATTTAGGCTATGTACCGACCGACCGGTGGCGTGTGACGTCATTTTCAATGTCATCGTCATTGCCGCATTACGAATGATGAGGAATTTATTTGGAATTTTCTGTACATACATCCGAATACATGGAAAATTACCGAATTGATTATTTAAAGAATTAATTTAAAATTGCTATAATTATCATCATATGAAGTTTTGTATTCATTGAAATGTGTTAATGTTAACAAAGGTGATAACATACCAATACATTGTATTATGTAATACATAGAAAACGTTAAATAATATACCAACTTAAATAATTTTAGGGTCGTATCTTAAGCAGTAGTAAACCTAGAATAAAACACAGATAATCATTATTCCAGCCGAATTTAAATTCATTACATACCTACCTTCATAGTAAAAGTTACTAATGAGCTCAATTTGGTTAGGTCAGCTAAGGTATCTGGCTCTACTTCGACTGATCGATTTCGCAAAACAATGACGACTCACATACAAACATCTAAGTACAGTTATTAAAAAACAATATGTTGCAGCTATAATTTATTATAAATAGTTAATTACCTGAACAGCTTCTTCCGTACAGTTTCAATCGTCGATCACTAATCGTGCTCTACCAAAACGATCGGGAATCTCTCCGAGAGAAGCCCTGCACAATAAATAAACGCACACGATAATATTCGGAGTTCACTAGCGGCCGTCCGCGGGGCCAACGACCGTCCTTAGCACAGCTGTGCGGTGCTCACAGGCGTATACCCGTCTCGCTCTAGCGGACGTTGCGCGCTACCGTACCGATTTCCATATTATTCAAATCAATTAAAATGAAACACCTCGATTCGGTTATGAACGATTTTTTTTACGGCATCTATAATGTGCTGATTTTAATGATTTATTTATGAAACGCTTGATGTAACGGCTGTGTGCGCATAATATTCGTGTTTATGTAAGTACATGTGTATGTGAAATTAATAACTATAGACTGAAAATTCGCTCTGAATACCTAGGTAGGTATATTGTTAACGATATTCTTATGGTATTTTGTGTTTGAAACCATACTTGAGTGTTTTAAATTCTATGGGTAGGTTGGTAGGTTTAAATTTATGTATAGTACCAAACTAACAATAAATGGTAGCATCATTATTTTTTGCAATAATGATCCTGGGATCATTGTTTCAAAAATAGACGCGTGCCATAAGCCGAGCAAATTCCGGGAGCTATCGCCCCCGCCCACACCTTCCGTCGACTGGATAAAGCAATAATTTGTACGGAAAACGGAAAATAATTGTAGTGCCGAAGTGTAGTGTGAACGCACCTGGTCGGCCGAGGCGATGAACCCGGCGCGGCCGGGGCGGCGCTCCCGTGACGTCACCGTCTCGCTAGCGTCTACGCTGTCATGTCGACGCTCCTACGCAACATACTATATGACCATTCAGGGGCATTGATTCTTGTTCCGTGTAAGCACGGTCAACCGCATACCCGTTATAAATGCAAACATGCCGCGTCACGGGCACTTTTTTTGTATCACAAACAAATAAACATATTCAATCTTGAAATGTTTATTTCAGTACCTATACAACATTTTGGGAATATTGAGTATGCAGCTAGCTTCATTCAGTGGATCGATTGCGTGGTCGGTGGCTGATTCGTTGTATGATCTCGGTGCAGACCATAGCTGAGAACATCGTGTAAAGTGGTTTCAGCGTTGGCGACTCGGCTTAGTGCACCGGGTGGTTTCGGGTTCGATTCCCGCCTGGGCAAACTTTGGATATGTAATTTGTCCTGGTTTTGGTTCTCCCCCATCCATTGTACGTACTCATAATACAAGTTAGGGACCAAACAATTGGTGTGTTGGTCTGGTGCGGTATTTATATATTTTATTTAAATCTGAAATGGATTTTAAGAAGTCGTATTCAATAAAATAATACATTGTATCGCGTCGTCTAAAGCGCAGATTTGCCAGAGGTTAAAAGCTCGGGCCAAAACGACCCCAAAATACTGTGGTGTATTCACAGGAGTCCGTCCATTACTTCTATAAAGGGCAGGGTTTAGCAAAGTAGTGGACTCACAGTAGGCTTATAAAAAACGATAACTACCAACTAATGAGACGGAGTTCTCGGAGGTCTAGCATAGGAATACAAGCGTCAGAGCAAGAGCAGTGACTTTTTAAAACAGGAAGAGAATCAACTGGAAAACAGATAGTACCTATTAGTCAATATGCAACATTCACTCTATATATAAGTTTCTCTGTGTTTTTTCTCTTCTCTATGGCGTCTTTGTCGATGTCGTTCATTTTTTAAATGTGCTAAGTTTTTTAATTAAATAATATTTGTGAATTTTAAATAAGGTTATAATTTTACTCCCAGGGCCCCCGGTATATACGTATATCACCTATGTATATATTATTATAAAAAAAAAAAATACAACCGAATTGAGAACCTCCTCCTTTTTGAAGTCGGTTAATAAATATACATGTTGCTAACAGGATAATAATAGTAGGGTTGGTCGCTCCACTTTTGTTTATACCTATTACCTACGTCCTATACGATTCATTGGTTCTTTTTAAATACAGATGATGGGTTAAAAATGATGACCTTGATAATGAAACTATCTATGTATAGTGGGGTAACTAAGGAAAATACGCAGATTTTAAACATTATGTGACTCGTTAATTACTAAAGTATTTTCCTCATCACACAATTATTCGTGTGAATGGCCACGGCATGTGTATAAACAGAATTAGAGAAGCAGTGAAAGTCGAAGTGTTCCCTGCAAGCAAGAGAATAGGGAAGCAATGTATTAATAATTAGTAGAGATAGGGTGACTCTGGTTTTTGCCGACTAACTGAGTACCTGACTAATCGATTTTGCTGACTTTTGAATGCCGACTATTTGGACGACTAATCGGCAATGCTGATGGTTATAAAAAATACGCTTAATGCCAATTCGGTGCTATGCTTATTTGTTTTATTTCGTATGCCCTTCGGTCGTATCACTTCTCACACTCCTACGTTTGAAATATTTTATTTAAGTCTATTTATTTCAGCAGCTTGATGCGAGGACGATATTTTGATGATAAAACAATTACCTATGTCATATAAATTCTTAATGATTGTAATGACAAAATGACGAAAATAAGACATCCATTAGAGGGTTTTAAAATAGTCAAATAGTCGGCATTTTAGTCGGCCGACTTGACATAAATTTTAGTCAGGGCTCCTCTACACTTTCGACAGATATCCCCACGCGCTCTACCTAAGCAAAACACGCATTAGATTGCTTGACATCCAATGACACCGCCGTGGGGATTTCATGCGATTAAATTGCGCGGTAAAAATTCATAGTGCAGCAGAGAAAGTGCAAGGTAAATGCGGAAGGGAGGCGCGCCGCACGCCTGCGTAGGCGCAGCTCCAACCGAACGCTACAATAATAGAATTCGAATTTCAAATAGGATAATGATATCTGATTGGATGTTTATGGTAATGCAGTATTTAGATTGTTTATTCACTGTATTCGAAGTAACTGTTTTTGTTTCACGGGCTAGTCATTGCGGTATTTTTATGTTATGAGGTTCTACATTTATTCATTTATACTTTATTTAAACATAAATTTGATAACTTAAGAAAAACGTACCTATTATATTTTACACAAATTAATAAGATGAAATCGATGCATTCTCTCAACCTCTGTCAAACTTTGATCGTACGATTTTCTCTATATTTTCCCTTTAATCACATCGTAATATAAATCAGTTTTGTGCAACAATACTACCTATCGTTATGTTGAGTCGACTCTTTAGTTTTTGACCCTATTTTGCAATGTCAGTACTATAAGTTTGGTATTGTTCTGTATATCGCGTTATTAGGTACTTACGTGGTTTTTATTCTGAGTAATTTTAATTAATTTACAATTATATTTTCTGCTAATATTACTAGTGGATTATTAAAAGTAAATGACAACGAGGAAATATCACATCCAAAGTTAAATTGAACTTCATTCAAATGTATAGTGAATCTGACAGAATCTGTAAAGATTTAACGGATCAATTTAATCAAAAATGGTGCATGGTTCTATGAAATTTAATTATTTCAAACTATTTCTATAAACATATACAGCAAATGTGACGGCCTGATTAGCGCAGTTAGTAGTGACTCGCTTTCTGTGCCGAGGGACCCGTGTTCGAATCCTGGTAGGGACATACTTTGTGTGATGAGCACGAATGTTGGTACCCAAGTCATGGATGTTTAATGCAAGTAATATATACTGGATTCGCCCCCAGTCCATTGTACGGTACTCATAATACAAGCATTGCTTAGTATGGGACCGTATAGTTTGTGTGTTCGTCTGGCGATATTTATTATTATTTTATTTATTAAATAAATAATCAACGCTCATTAAATATACCTCGCTAACGCCAAAGGAACATGAGTAGGGTAAAAAACAAATCAGATTTTAATATCATATCTAACACTAATCATATATATTTGTATCATATTATCAGTTAGCCTCATATTAGTCGTCCGACAAAGTTGCAACACAAGTTGGTGCAGCGGCGCGAAATGAATTACGTATAGCGAACTAATCGCTTCCGCGTGCGAGCAGGAAGCTCCAACACTTTCCCTTTTGCCCATGCGCAGCAGCCCACCACTCCATGCATCACTATAATCCTCCCGAACCTTACGCGCATCTAACGCTCTTATACCTCACCGAACGACCCGACCATCTCAACATAACCGTCCTATAATGCAGTTAACCAACAAACGAGGTTAAGTATTGGCTGCCTCGTGATGCGTGGTAGCCGCTAACCATTAGAATGATTAAGCCATCTCATCGAACCTTAGGTAGCAATCAGACATGTGGAAAATTGACAATTATAAACCAGTTTCACTTCCTCCAACGGGTTCATTGTCCGAGGCGCCATTGTTTGCTGAAATATCAAATGTTGCACTTTTAAATGACAAAGACCGATCGTCTGGCTTTCTCTATGCCAGATTGATTTTTATATTTTGCATGAAATATTACACAATACAGGTATAATTTAACCCCTTTCGTGCGCGTAGTTTATAAATAATTCATCGTGAAATAACCGGTAGGTTGCGAAAGAATAGGAGTAAAATTGTCGATTCCTGTTCTTCGAACGAGTTCTGGAAGAGTGTTCTATGAAGTTCGTTAAAGTCAATTTCGCGTGCCATTGCCAGTGTTCAGTGAAACAACCAGGCTGACATAATACAGACGACGAGGCGCCTTCAGTTGACCTATATACCATTCACGGTCATTGACCCCTTCGCACAGACTCGTGCGGCTGGCCGAATCACAATAGGGTGGCTTACAAAATCATTCTCTCGACACCGGGATTTTGGGACAAAATTAACCCGTCATTTTAACGAACTCGGTGGAACTAAATAGTGCAAATTGCAAATTATCCAAGAAATTATTTTAGTGTAGCATAAAAATAATTTCTTGGATAATTTTAATTTCGTTAGCATTTAAAAACAAAACAAATTGTCCAATTCAATGTAATCACAGATTTTTTTATCTAAAACCCATTCGTTTTCATGTTTTGATACGTCACACAAATTTGGGTGCATTGAAAAAAAAGGAAGAATCAGCAAATTAATACCAAAGCGACATCGATCGAACAGAGTATAGAGTTCACGATCGGGCGGCGACCTCCCGAAAGTGGGCCGGGCCTAGTCTGGAGCCTTGTGGAAAGCCACTATTTCCACAATTTCATTCCACTGACCCGTGGCCCACACATCATTCAATCAAATACTTGTGTGTTATCTCAAACTCTACTAAGATAAATAAAATTGCATCATTATATTAAACCATAAAATTTAAGATTACTTTTTAGGGTTCCGTAGTTAAATTAGGAACCCACGTAGCTTCGCGACGTCCGTCTTTTTGGCTGATTTAAGCTGAGCTAGTAAGACTGGAATTTGGCACATTTTTTCACAAATATGCCTAGACATAGAGTTTCAAGCGTATTTTGTAGTGCAAGTTGAGATACAAAAAGTACTTTTATTTAATGTTAATGCAAATTAGTCTCATTTTTATTTTCGTTCTTGATTTTCCTAGGTAACTACGATAAGATTTCGTCCTTGATATGGCTACGGAACCATACCCTCCGCGATCGAGTGGCCGGGTTTAAAATTTCATTCAATATAGTTAGGCTATGAAAAGCTTGCCATATCCGCGAGCGCAAGCGATTTGCCGCACACGTGACTTAGGAGAAATTCGTTTAGAACGTTTCAAATACCGATGAATTCGATAATCCAGTGAACCGATATTTTCATTAAAAGAATTACGCATATACGTTTGTAAGAATTCTATAATTTACATATCAGTGCAGTGACATTTATTGCACAATATGTGGGACATGGAACCGTAAATTAATGGTCGTAATATTCTGCAATAACAACGCGATAAGAAGGAATAGAAACAACTTTCGTATCGAGGGCATGCTGGACCTTAGGAAGTGCAGTGCATAAGCAATCTTTAATCTAGTATATAATACCTTTTATTGATGAAATATAAACGAATCCTGGGAAACAAAGGCATACACTGCGTTTTCAGTACATTTAATGTCACACTATTTGCATGGGCATTTTTTAAGAGATAATTTATCTATCTTTTATCAATCTATTATATATTTTTAATCCAAACATATAATCTATTTGGTTGTGAGAATCTATCACACTAAGTGTTTTTGACTTTGTGTTCATTCTCTGGTTAAAATATAATTTAAGAAAATAAAATGCTACAATTAAATTATTACGAAAAAGCTAGCTGTCTTCATTTACGATTTATGTTTATTTTATAGGTGCTTAGATTGGTGCCATATATTTCTCACTATATTTAGAAAATAAAGACAAAAAATACATGTAAAAAGCGCACGTTTTAAATGAAATAGTATTAATAGTATTGAACACATTTATTACTCCTTTCTTTTGCATTCTAGTAGGGATTGATATTACACATACAGTGTTTAAAGTATATTTTCCCACTTAAACATTTCAAAACCTCATCTATTTTCATCTAGCTTAACTCGTACGTAATCAGCATGTAGAGAACATGACGTTATATCACAACTATCGCTGCAAGTACATAGTAGTACAAGCGGGGAGCGTTGCTAATCTAACTGACCTATATAATGTGGCCGGTGAAAGACCTCGTAAACCACTACCGCCAGTGCATTATTCCTGCAACAATACATCCACCACTGACACGCGATTATACCTCCTAACATACACGTCAATAGAGCAAGAATTGCGTGCACATGACACGCACAATGCGTTGTGCGTGTGTATAGACCAGCACCTAATAGTTTTGCAGAATAATTTTGTTTAGACCACATTCATAGTTTCAACTAATATCTAAAATTGAGAACGTGCAGCTTAACATGAATATTAAAATATCTTTGGTGGGACTCATGCGGCGAGCAAAACCATATCGAGGTGAACATGCAAAGTGTCTCTATGGCAAAAATAGAACCTAGTATTCGGATTTCTCAGAAAACAATGTAGAAAAAGTAGAAAAGGAAAGATTTTCGTGTAACTAACATTGGGGTTCTTCTAAGAAGTAGAATTATGACGTAATCGAGCATAGGCATTTTTAAATGGCTTTCAAATAATTTTAAGGATGTTGACATCTATATTTTATTCATACGACCATAACTTGATCGTTCCTGCACATACTCAAAAAAAAAAACATAGCCGACGTTCTTTCGATTCTGATGCCGAATCTGCCATTTTTGGAATTGGCGTATGTCTGTCTTTTCTGTTCGTTTGCCCACCGCGGGAAAACCACCGAACAGATTTTAATGAAACTCGAAATAGTGATAGCTTATAACAAGATCAAAATCTATGATATCCGGGAAAACTAAGACACTCAAAATACATAGGGCAAGAAAAAAAGGTCCCGCCAAATGGAAAAGTACCTTTGGCATAGTCAGTCGCGGGCATAGATATTTATTAATTTAAACCACAACCTGGATTCTACAACATTAACAAAAGAGGAGTAGGCAACAAACTCATAATAAAAAAAATAACAAGTCTAACAGGACATGTGGATGAGGGATTTTTTTAACAATAAATAACGATTTACTTCTAAGACGAAGGGCAATGATTATAAATCGGACTAATAAACATGGTTAAAATTGGTACATAGTTAACCACAAATCCAACGTGAAAATTGATCGCGTCCGCAAATCGACATTGACTGACAATTCCAGGTTATTTAGGTGTGCCCGTCGGATATAGCACCAGTTGATATTGGCACCGCCCTCTTTGATACCTAATTATATGTAATTACTCAGATTGCCATTACACGGGGCCGGGTCTTTACACGAGGTAAAATAGTGAGTAACCAGATGCCTAGCTTAAGAAACAAGACATGAATACAAAAAAATCCGTAGATTTTCATTCCGAATCCCAGTTGAAATCATGTTCCGAAACGGTTAATAGTTTTTTTTTTCTTACATTATAGGCAATTGTTTGATCTCGATCTCACCTGATGGTAAGTGACGATGAGATCTACGATGGAGCATAATTGCCCAGAAGGTACCTGTTCACTCTCGACTTGAAAACACCCAGATTTAAGGATATCATATACAAAATCAATAATTACTTAAGTTCCCTATTATTATATACGGTGTAACAAAAATTGTGTAAAATACTTAAACAGATGAATCAGTAAGTTAAATATGGATCACGTTTTTTTTTTTTTTTTTTTTTAGTCCGGGCGCTGTCCTGGCCCGGCCCGCGAATCCCTCTGATATGGGGGTCAGAGACCTTATTTAAACTATTCTAAAATATATGTACATAGGCTTTGTTTATTTAAATAAAAGTAACATTAATCTTTATTGTACATTAACAGTAAATAACAACATCAAAAGCAACTTAAACAACTTAGTGTAACGGTAAAAGGTACAACATAATACAATATAATATCTTATTGGATCGGGGAAATTTCTTCCGCCCACTGTACAAACTGTACAAATCCGCTGGCCGGTGCAATGAGGATTGTGGTAGTGGTAAGATGCTGATTTTAAGTATTATCATAATATTTATGCAGACATCTTCTTTCCACTCAGGTCTTATTCCTATTTATTACAACGGCTGCTAGCTTCGTACAGTAGGACAGAAAGGTCTCCCGTGTCCTCTTGTCTCTAATAAGACTACCTAGATTGTCCAATTTAAGCTGGATGTCTAAAGACATTTCCAATTCCAGTCGCTGGAGAGCATGAATTGGACAACTAAGCAGTATGTGTGCCACTGACTCACTCACGCCCGGTTCGCAGATGCACGATGGGTCTTCCTTGCACTTGAAGCGATTCAAGTACTCGGAAAACCCACCGTGCCCCGTCAGTACCTGCGTGAGCACGCCAGTGGGTTGTATCCTCCTGATCGTGTTGTGTGCTTCTAAAAGGTCAGGGAAAAAAATCTTTGTTGTAGACGCAGTGGTGTCAGTTTTGTACTTATGATTCCACTCGTCAAGCGAGTCCTTGCGGATCTGTCGCTTGACGAATGATATCGGACATTTGTCGTACGTCGGTTTGGTCTTCATACGCAGTGCAGCCTCTTTGGCCAGTACGTCTGCCCTCTCGTTCCCTTCTAGCCCTGCGTGCGCTTTTATCCAAAACAAGGAAACGTCCTTGCCTTGGAGTTTACAGTGGGCGATGTTGGTTCTTGCTTCAGTAGCTAGCGGGTGAAGAGGGAGTGCGTTAGCCACTGTCTCTAACGCAGAACGCGAGTCACTGATGATGGCATAACTGACATGTTTACTCTCTAACGCATGGCGTGTGGCTCGGCATATGGCCAGGAGTTCCGCTTGATAAACCGTGCAGTGGGGCGACAGTTTAAGTTTGACTGACTTAGTCTCGGTTTCATTATGCCAGACGGATAATGAAGCTCCGACCTTGCCCTCAATCTTACTGCCGTCCGTGTATATTTTAACTGCGCTACTTACGTTGGCTACAACGTCTTGTTGGTCCGTCAAGTGTAGAAACTCGAGCCTCATATGCTTCGCCGGATGCGGAGTACTCGTATATGGCAGTTTTTTCTCCATTTCTCTGTCGCCTAGCTCGGGCCGGGGTACTCCTCTCCTGGCCTTGTAAAGGGAGGCCGCTTCTCGCACTCGGATATCTAGAGGTAGTAGCCCGGTTAGGGCCAGCGACGCGTTCAAGGAGACCGTTCTGTATGCTCTGCACATCTTTAGTGCAAAGCCTCTCTGTACTGTATACAACTGCTTCTGAATAGTGATCTTCGTGGTCGATGGCGACCAAGCACTGGATGCATACATGATGATGGGCTCTACGGTGGCCGTGTAAATCACCCGGATGACTTCCGGGTGGAGGCCCCAACTGGTTTTGGCTGCTTTTGCCAGCTGCTTGTAGACATTCAACGCCTTTCTGCAGATGTTCGCAGTGTGGCTTTTGAATGTCAATTTGTTGTCAATGGTGAGCCCCATATGGATCACGTTGATATACAAAATAATTATGTAAATGTATGATTTTTTTAAGCAAGGCGATCCAGTAGCGTTTAGCCGTGCGTCCAGTATGGGCGGATTTTTTAAAATTTATTATAATTTGATTAACTGCTTTGGGAATGTAATCTTTATATCCTACTATAGGCCGTGTTACAATAATCTACGCTATTATTGTTAAGCCTCAAATACTATTATGTTGATAGATAAAATCAACATCTAGACAAAACACCGAACTATCAAAGATTTAATCATTTCTTCTTAGAAACGATAATTTAAAATCAAAATTCTAGATTGCAAATTTCTTATTTTCTGAGAAAATGCTCAAAAGGCAATGACTGATTAATTTTTAGTAGGGGGTTTCATTGCAAGAAAACCATACTTTCTGAATGCCATTGTTCGCAGCTCTGAAATCAACAATGTCGTTCTTAAGAACAAATTTTCTGTACTTACAATTTTCATACTGAAGCATCTTGAAAGATGGATGACGGTAAGGTATCCTAGAGGAGCCGGTCAAGTGAAAAAGGGTTACAGGAATAAAATATTATAGCTTGTACTCACATTTTATTAGTTGACCATGTAAAGATGCGTTCAGCCTCTTTCCTTCATCTCTACAGATGTGGAGCGAAGTTAAGGCGATCTGATAACTGTGGACAAAGCTCTAGTTTAATACTCCAGTAAAACACCAAACACCACACCACTCCACATTGTTTAGTGTATGTCATACTATATAGTGCCAAAGAGTCCTAAACATGAGAGCGTTTTTACATGTGAGACGAAAACTAGGGCCAATGTTGGCGAGTCAGTTTTAGTACGTAAGCCCAGCTAATATGTCTCTACACGTTGGCTAAACTTTACTCGCATCTTCTCAGCCAACACGATGAATCCCTCTGGCGTTAAGCGGAGGCTCATCTGTTAAATCAATAAGATCCTTCTTTAAATAACGTCCATAAAAATATATATTAATGTATTTCCATTCCCACATCTTCTCCTTTACCCCCATTACTATATAAGCATGTGGACATAAATGGTATATATTCTATTAGATAACGTTGACATGAAAACAATTTAATCAGTATAAAGACATAAGCTTAATTAGTTGTAAAATTGAATTACTTAGTTTAAAAATCCTAAATTTTATAGGAATTCAAGGAAACGGTTTAGTAGTTTGCTTTAAATTCTACAAATACCTACGGTACCGATAATTTACAAGCCTCGACCACTGAACAACTTGCTATGATCGTTTAATTTTAAAATAACTAACTATTGTTGTAGGAAAATCATATATTTGGAATAACAACAAATTCGATTCAGTCAGATTTTTTTATGCAACTACCTAATTCGGATTTATTTCCCTTGTAAAAACATATTTTCTTATTAACGTGCTTATTAACTCACTTCTCGAAATGTTTTTAAACGAAAACAAACGCATGCTTACGTAAAGAGTAAACAAGCAGAAATTCAAAGTATTTATAAAAACCTGAAGACTTAAACATTTCTCAAAGTTGTATGAGAACTTTCAGAAATGTTTAAGACTTCAGTTTATACTTATGGGGATTCAAGCAAATGGCGACTCAACAAGTATACAAAACAAATTAGTCGCGAGTATATTTTCAGTACGACTTAACCCTGGATGTTTGTAGTTGAAACATGTTTTTTCTTTAAATAAAAATAATGCTTTTCTAGGTTTGTCTCTACATATAATTTTGTAAAAGTAAATGTAAGTATATAAAAATGTTATGACCTGGACTGTTTAGAAGAAAAGTATCCACTGCAGCATCCCCAATAAAATCCTCAGTATCAAAAATCACTATCCACTATCTTACACATAAACGGTCACAATCCACTAAAAGATAGGAGACACTAGTCTGAAAAACAGAAAGATCACGTCACAAGGTTCATACTAGACGTGCCATGCGTACCAGGGTAGCAGATAAACATAGAAGGTGTCGGCTACTCGGAACAATAGCGGCAACGTGGAGCGGCGCAAGACTACAGCAACGAGCGCTCGGCGCGCCGGCAGAGCGGTGACTGACCGGCACACTGCCGCACCACCCCGCCTGGATCGTTCCTCTGGGACCCTTCCGCCGGGAATCGGACCCGTACCACACAAGCCCGCGACGCTTTCCTCACGCGACGTACATGACGCTTTGCAGCCGCGCCGCTACCGCGCCGCCACCGCGCCGCGGCGCTGTAGTTGTGTCTCATTATCTCAACAGGTTTAAGAAACGTTTGCATCACGCTGCAATTTTGACCTCTCAGTGCAATTTTGCCTTAGAACATTTTGATGTTCCGATTAAAATTCTCAGCTTGCAATCTGCGATTCGTTGGTATGAAAGTATGCGGTATTTTCTTCTCAACTGTTCGAATTCACGTGTGGGGTTAACGACATCAGTTCATTTGTTTTTATTATAATAAATACCTTATAGAGGTAGCGTTTTATCTGCAAACAGCCCTGGATTCTGGGACTAGATATTATAATTAAACATTGCAAGAGTGGTAAGCGATGAGGAGTCGTATAGAGTTTCGTATAGGTATCGGACGGGACGTGTCAAGTTTCGCCCGTCACTAAACAGTGATGCGACTGTTACGACAAGTGTAAGCGGTTCTATAATGGTCTCAAATGGTCTCGATGGAGAGTGAAAGTAGTCGCGGTCTAGGCGAGCGCACCTCGCGGCCCATTACAACGGCGCACCTAGCGAGACCTTGAGCCCACCGATAGTTAGCGATCGAAAACACTTGAAGTTTCACCGAAAAAAACTTGAGAAAATTCTGCAACCCTTTTTTTAATGTTTCCAATTCCAGCAACAAATATGTTATTGACCGTCATTTCTTTTTTATTTCTGCTCACTGAATTTACCTACGCATGGCACCTTAGAGGAATTTAATAAAGTGTACCTATTATTTAGTTTATTAAAGTTAAGACAAACGAGAATTTTACCTTAACCCTGGTTTCACGGTAATTAGTGAATGTCTAGGTAGGGGCGAGGAACCATTGGATAGTTCAGTGAAATTAAGTTCTTCATTTATTGGTGTAAGAATTCAGATACGATATTCTTACAGTATTAATTTTTAATTATATTATGAAAGCAACCTGTAAATAAATTGCCTACATTATAGAATTATTCAAATGAAATAGTTATTGGGGAAAACGATTCGTTACATCATATAAAGTTATCATTTTATGGAAGTTTAAGTAGACTAATGAACATGTACATAAATTTAACAAATCTCACATCTTAAAAAAATATATTAAAAAAATCCAGCTACGAGGTTATGTAACTGTTATAATGAAAACTGAACATAAATTTTCCCCGCGTTTGCGGCTACGCATCTACGCACGCGCCGCGGCTTGTTCGTCCATTTCACAACTTCCTTATGTCGCGATATTAAGATGAAACGCGCCCCGGTTCCTTCCTCAATATCAAGTACGCTCGTTGACGCCTGCATTATTAGGAGCTCAAATTAAATAAGACACTTATATCAGTCAGTCAGTATATTGGATATCAAATGTAAAATTTCCCTCAAAAATCAATAAATATACGCTTATTTTACGATTTATATCGAGAGCCGCGGATGGAAGCTACAGCTGCAGCTTTTGTACACAGTGAGTTTGTTATTCTAGATCAGTTGATATGTGATTTTAGATGTTTGTAATGAGTATTTGGCGTATATATTTCCTTCAATAGGTTATGCAGTCAAACTAAGTCAAATAATTTATTTCGTATAGGTCTTCGGGGCTATTCACAAATTGGTATTTTAAGTAATCTTATTAACTCTACAATGGGATCGGAACGCGACCTCAACTGAGAAGACCCAGCTAGGAACTCAGGGGGCTTGTCGTTTTCCCATTATTATTTTTTATCGCCAATGAAATTAATATGCAAGTAAGGACCCATAGTTTCGCTGACTGTTTTTATTAATAAGCCAATTTCACATTTTTATGTCACTAACATTTCATTTTAATTTTACGGTATTATCGCATTTATTTTATGTGTATTATGTTCCCGACGTTTCGGCTGCTTTACAGCAACCATGGTCACGGGAGGACTGAGGTGGTTGACGTCCTAGTGTCATAGTTAGACCAGGGGTACCCTGATATTTAGTTGTTTTTTGCGGTCCGATCTACGCAGAAAGCGCTCACAGTGTCTTGAGGTCTTGCAATGGTTCGCTTGATTTTAATTATATTAATACAATACCTGGATCCAAAGTCGGTGTTAGCGTCCAGACATATTCCCTATTGTAATCATTGAATCTAATATCGCTATTAATTACTAGATATTGGCAAAATACCTACCCACTAATTTGTAGGTGAGGCCATACCTATTACATGTTTTCCCATCCTATTTCATCGCACTACATTTCGTAAAGAATGAAGAAGTGCAGTGTACCGCGTGCAGTATTTTATTTTGGTACCGTGATGTCGCCCGTATTTTTTGCAGTTCAAACAATTATAAATGAGCTACGCTGATGTAAGTGGTAACAAATAAAAGTAATTATTGTCAGTTCCTACCGTTACGTTGGTACTTTGTTGGCGTTACTGTCGTCTCGATTTCCGCAGACGGCGACGGGTCAACCACCTTGATTTTGATAGTGGCTATCACTCGTCACGTGCGCATAACAAAAAAAAAACATCTAGTAGACACCAGTAATTAGCTTACACGTGTAAGAGTTAAAAACGGCAAGTATGTCGTATATATTATTATCTAACTATTCTTATTTTTCATGCGAATTGTGAACTACGTGGGCGTCATCTATCTATAGTATAGTATATATGTTTAAACTAATTTCTTTTCTATGGATTTACCTGTGTCTTTGGCCACAAATAGTCGTGTATGGCTGGTCGCCAAGCCTCGCGAGGAAGCTTCGGGAGCACGCTTAGCGCAACAGCCTCAGTTTTTAATTGTACATTTATTTATTTTTCTAATATCAACAGCTACTAACGACATTGCTTTAGATAGTTAGTTGAAGCGATAAGAAGTTTCATATTTGTCAGAACATGTATACACCTTAGTTCTTAAAAAGGCTAGTTTATATGACGTTTTGCTAAAATAAAACCACTAGGTCTACGCGGTAGTTTTGATAAGCGATTCGTTAACGTGACGTTGATAGTCGGGCTGAATGGCAGATGATACGGCTCAGACGAGGCAGCACGTTTGCCTCAGGCGAGCTACGTACTGCCTGAGCGAGTACAAGCGGCACTGTGGAGCTACTCGATGACTGACTTACCGAGTAGCTTCACGTAACTAAATTACTAGAGAAGGTGCAAATAATTCATTGCACAATGTTGGCCAACTCATATAATTAACTAACATTCATACGCATATAACGGCAATAAGCTAAAAATTAAAAGTAGGCTTCGTTTTACTCTATTTCTGAAACAAATCTTATAATAACTGCGTCTTAACATTGGTTCACCCTGAGTGTTGACACTTTATCACAAACCACTAACTACGTTCTGCTGCGTGTGAGTCACGAGAGTAATGCAAAGAATTTTAAGTCACTGTTGTTGACAGACCTTCCTCATGAAGTTCAAAACCTTTTATATATATTAACGAAATAAAAGTCTACCGTTGCTTGTTTGTTTATAAGTATTTCACGCAAGGGCTGGAATGACTTTTATTTCAAAAACGTTATATTTATTTTTATCTGCGGCTTCATCCAGGTACATTTTGAAATTTAAAAGTAACCTATAATATGTTACTCCAGGTTACGATGTGCCTTTTTTCCTTATAGCTCTATCTTTTTCAGTCGGACGATATGATCAACATATTAAGCTGCTCGCAGGCAGCCCAGTATTCAGTCGCGTCCGTTTGAATAATCACGTCAGTTTCCAATGTTCACAATCAAATCAAAGTAGTACTTAAGCATCGACACTACTCAAGCGTCTTTCAATAGCGAATACTTGACCGATACAATATATTTCAATGACTCATTTAATTATTATCAGAGTTCATTCTGACTTCCAGTGGTTTCCAACAGTAACGCATAGATGTGTGCGTGGTTTGTACGCGTGTGTGCGTATTTGTTATGCCGGGGTCTCAGAGTACTGTACGCAGGAGCGATTACGCAAACCGAGCTTCCCCGAGGAGCGAGGTCGTTGGCAATGGACTCGGTTCAATGTCACCAAATATATCACCCGGCGCTGTAGTGCGCCCGGAGCGCGTTGATACTTGACGGAATTATGAGGAAGTGTTTTCGATGTTGTTGTTTTAGTTAGATGGACCGGTATTAATGTTTTTTTGTAGGTTAAAAAGTTATAGTTGTTATTTATATCTTGAGCTATTTTTTAATTCTTACAGTATATTGTGCCCAACGTCTGTGACGATTATCTACAATGTATATTTAATGTAATAGTAGTAAGTAAGTAATTTGAAATATTGATCAATAATTAACTATAGATAGTACTGATTCAGCTTCAAGGATTTAAATTTTAAAAAATACCAGCCTTAAAAAATGATTTAATCATTGTCAGTAAAAAACAAAAGAAAAAATAACTTGAGAGGTGTCAAGGGACACCCGGATGGAACGAAGTTCCTTTCGATTAATTAGTGAAGGAATTGTAATAAAATTTCATTTTTTTTAAGTTATTTATTATTTATTATGTACAAAAAACCTGTATACACTCAACAAAAATAATCGTCGCGACACCACACTGTTCAATGCGAAATAGAAATACGAAACGAAAATGTCTGGCTTGCTTTCTATAAGAGAGAGAGAGACAGACAGAGAAACATGCGCACGCCGCACGGCTTACAAAAAGTTACAACTTTTCGTCTTAATTTTTTCCGTCTAGCCCCTTTTCGCAACGCGCGATAAGGAACTTCGTTCCAACAAAAATTAAAACCAACATTGCTATTTAGAAACGAGATGTTTTCATAATTCCTTCTAAATGTTTCGAAATAAATGTTATGATAATAGGAATAATGACAAGTATAATTCACTCCAACATATAACGTATTATAAATAATGAATACGAATTTAACATACGTTGTCATAATTTATTTATGAGTCCTAAATCCCCAGTCATAGTATAACGCATGTCTGACGACAAGTTAGACGAAGTATCAAGACCAGTCGCGTGCGCTCTACGGCCGCGCTCCTGACCGGGTCGACGACCGCACTTTTCGGCGGGCGCCCCGCGTTTCAGCTGTAACGCGATCCTCGCACGCACACACGCTCACCCGCCGCAGCACACACACACACGCCCGTCAATTCTACCGCCGGAAAACCACTGTCGAAATGTCACACTTTTCTGATATAAATAATCGAGAATGTATAGTAGGTATGTATGAATGGGTAGTTGTGACACAAGATTGATCATATAACTGCATGAAACTATTCCTTGCGTTGATAATATTAAAGTTTAATTACGTGTCGGAACTAACAATGTAATGTGGGTAGGTAGGTACCTATTTGATAAGGACTTCCGCGAATGAAAATAGTGTTTCACCTTTCCAAATAAAGGCATCGATGTTTGGGGTGAATAAAATTTGTTTGGAAGTTGGCGAACGTGTTGTTCAGCCCTGAACTCTGTGACCTTTGAACTTGGAAGTGTGAACGTACCCTTGACTCGAGCAGCTACGATCTTCAGCCCTCTATAATTAGACTCCGATAGCACCGATATTTTCGTCATACTACATGCTAATAATCGAGTATGTCACTCGACGAGTCGGTACAATGACGCGTTTCCGTGAATCACACAAGCAAACCCGCAGTAAAAACTACACGCGTGACTTTGAAAAACTCATGCATGGCCTTTAAACAGCACGATTTATTACGATCTATTTAAAAGTCAAGAATAAAATAAGTTTTTTTATGTCTTCTTTAATTCTACAGATCCACAGTCGTAGATACGCGTTAGTATGGTAAAAATAAAATGTCTCCTCAGAGCATTAAGAGGTTGTTCACCGACTATTTGGGCATCGCCCTCGTCCCTTCAGGCACTTGAGGCACTATTTGTCAAAGGATACAGTCTTGGCGACGTGCTTCTGCTTTTTCGTTTTACGTGTTAGACAATCGCGAGACAGCCTGAGATATGCCACCTGACGCGTGACATGATAAAACTGTTGACTGATATATCATGGAAATAACAGGTGCATAAGTGTTGCGCATGCGATTGTCCGTACACATTTTTGATCAAAGAAGTCGTTCCTAACACGCTATGGAAATATAGTTTACTCCCTACGTTTTTTAACATCTAGGAAGTGTACGGGTTCATACGGGGTCGGGGAACGGTTCATCAACTACTCGTTTTTTTATGAGTAAGCGGCTAGTGATGACGATGCGAGTCATACGTCACAGATCGTCAAATTGTAACAGGCTATTTGTACATACAATTGGCACGCGTGGTGGCCGCAGATTCATACGATGATAAACGTTTCGATGCGCTTTCCGATAACACGGCTTAACTGCTTCATAAGCGTTGCATAATAATGCGCGGCTTACAATACAATACGAGCTCCATGCGCAGCCGCAGCCGACGCACACGAGCCGCGAGCACGTGCATGCACACATGTATAAAAGATAAGAGCTCGGTCATTGAACCGGCATGAGAAGTAGCGCCTGAAATTACTATAAATTCTTTGAAGGTAGCCGCTTACTATAATAAAAAAAAACATTAATTTTCCTTTCATGCAGAGTTGTAGATAATTAATTCCGAGGGAAAATGTAAGCAATTTAAAGAGCTCATCGACTATGCAATCAAATAAAATTGCGAAATGGCAGACAATAGGTAGTTATTGTTGAGAATAGCGGCGCAGGCGCAGCGCTAGGCGGAACGAGCGGCTGTGATCTTGAATGGAGTGAAAGTGGCTTCGGTTACTTCCTGACACGAGGAAAGTGAATGCCGGCTCATGAGCGGGCAGACACGACAGCGACCCTGCCTAGGCACTAGGCGCTAGATACACATCTAACTGCATTGGAAATGCAAGAAAGTTTTCGTGTGAATATCAATAACAAAATGTGCTGTAGCCGTGAGCATGACACTTGACAATTACTGGAAATGAGACATGAAATTGTATGATTGCATAAAAACATAAAATCGAGGCTATAGAAAAAAATATAAATTGTTGAGGAGCACTAATATTTGTATCAATATTTTCTATCGAAGTGCAACTAACACACAATTATATAGACTTGCCCCCAAATTTATAGACGTTTTATAACTTTATCAAACGTCATATACCTAGTACTGCGCAAAGCAAAACCCTTGTGCGCGGCACTATATGACGTTTGATAAAGTTATAAAACGTCTATGAATTCGGGGGTTACTATTTCATTTATTCTTAGATAGGTACTAGGTTACGTTCCCTGATAGTTTTGAACTAAAAATAAAAGTGAAACATCAATAGCGTACGTATAATTTCTATTTAATCTGAGTACCTACATTCGAGCGTTAGTGATCATTATTCTTCATACAATAAACTCATTCCTCATGGGCAATAATTCAATCAATGAATCACTTCAAATTAAAACAATGCGGTGTTCAAAAGACGCATGTCATTGTCAGGGGCAAACAACCCGTAAGTGAATAATAGACTTTGTTTCTATATATACAAAACATACTATAATTTGCATGTTCCGCATTCTTGATAGTTGGCAGTAATATTTGTTTTATGTTTAGATCGTATCATAGCTTCACATGTAAATTTTAATTTTGGAATTAGTAATTATACTTGTAGTAATTTATTTGTGCAGCTTGATTACGAGAACATTTATAGGAGGGCCCACTAGACACTATATGCTGCTCGTAGCTTTAAAATACTAGCCGTGTCCACCACTTTTCCGCCTTGACTTGGTTTATACACTATCCCCGACTTCCATTACCCGGGCTAAAATGTATCATATGTTGACATGTAACCCGGGCTATGAATCTATCACTGTGCTCAGTTTCATCAAAATTGATCCAGTAGTTTTTCTGTGATATGCGAACGAATAAACAGATGATAGAAAAAATCCAAGTACGTCAAATTTGGCCGTAGTATCGATAATAACTTTTCCATACCGGTTTCTTTTCAAAAATATTCAATATACGTCACAACAGAATTCAGTCTGATAATAGAAGATTGCATACGTCATATTGGTATAAGACTAGCTTCGTAAAGACGTAGTGATTAAATGATTGTACAAAATGATGAAAGTAACCCATCATCAGTCATCGCTATCCCCGCTTGATTTATTTTTAGTTTATTTTTCACTCTCATCTATTCTTATTTATGGAGCTGTTTCACGTGAATGTACTTGAACCTTATGTATAGTACAAACTTATGTGTACTGTGTGTGTGTGTGTGTGTTTAATATTTTAATATACCTACATAGTTCGCAAAATAAAGGCGCATAGAGTAATTAGATAGGGCGTCGACAGATTGCGTTACTTGCTTTCTGCCGGAGGAACGTGGTTAGTAACACAACAACGATGTGTTTCTGCGAATTTTTTTTGCTAGACGAACACACCAACTATACGGTCCCACACTAAGCAACGCTTGTATTATGGGTAACGTAAAATGGACGGGGGCGAACCCAGTATATACATATTATACTTATATAGGTATTCAAAATCACAACCTGATTAGCTCAGTGGGTAGGGACCCTGCCCTCTGCGCTGCGGGTCCCGGGTTCGAATCCTGGTAGGGACAAACTTTGTGTGATGAGCGCGAATGTTTGTACCCGAGTCATGGATGTTAAATATCTATATAAGTATTATATCCTGGGTTCGCCCTTAGTCCCTTGAGTTGTACAGCACCCATAATACAAGCGTTGCTTAGTGTGGGACCGTATAGTTGGTGTGTTCGTCTGGCAGAAACAAAAAAAAACCAGACTCGGGTATAAACATACGTACACATCACACTAATTTTGTCCCTACCAGGATTCGAATCAGGGACCTGCAGCGCAGAAGGAGGGTCACTACCAACTGTGCTAATCACGTCGTTAGGATTTAGTGTCGGTTTAGTATTGCTGGTATGTATATAATATGATCATCTCATTAGAATTGGTAAATTCAATACGGAAACGAGCGCATCTCCAGTTTCTAAATGCTCTAAGACCCGCGGCCATTTGTTTTTCATGCCGATGCGACAGTTCCAAAGTTCAGTTGATTGATGGTTTCCGGAATAATGTATGGAGCTTAAATATTGAGATGGATTCGCCAGTGTGTATGAATGAGGTGAGGAATTATTCAGGTGATGGATGGCCGAGGGGCGTTCACCCTGGGGCGCGGGTCTTCGACCGGCCGAGTTTCGCACAGCTGATCGCGGGTGCCCGCGACCCACGCGACACGCGCCCCCGACGTCTTGCATGTATTCATAAAATCTACGTAGTAGTTTCGGACACCGTTATTTGTCACTGTATTTTTATGTGGACAACCAAATTTATTGTGAATATAAATTTAATGTACGTATATCATGTTTTTCTGGCACATTTCCTTTTGTAGTTGTTTCTACTCGTCGATAGATGGCGCAGTGCTCGATGAATGAAACACTTTAAAAAAATAGTATCATAAATAGAATGAATCGCATACATAATTGAGCCACTTCTACCGTGTCGAGAGACATAATAATACATTGTTTCGTTATTTAGGTCCTGTGATGATATCATCATCCTGTCCTCTGAAAATCTATATTATTAATATTATATACATATATGTACATAATATTATACAAAATTTGTATATAATAGGATATTATAAAGCAAACTAAAACATTATATTATTCATTTTCACTTTTCAATTTCCTACCAAAAAAATCTAGGGATAATATTATAATAAATAAAACATGCATGAAGAGTTTGGTGAAGAGGTTTATATTGATTTAGTTTATATTTATAATAATTTGTTGAACATATATAAACTATTTAGTTTGTTAATTACACGCGAAGAATTTAAGAATAAAATGTGACGTTGCCATTCATTTTCATGCCATTAGCAATTCATTAGTACTCAAAGTATCTGGGGACATTGTTTTTTTTTATCTAAATTGCAGTAAATCTGTAATAGGTCCAAAATATACGTGTGTTAACATATATCGTGTAATTCTCTTAAATTTACACATTATTTAAAAATAATTATGGGGAAAAAACATCATATCCCGATAAATTATGGGCCGGAGACGTGCCACGAGGAACGCGTCCAGCGTCGCCTCCAAGTCATATATACGCGCGAAACACGCAAGCGACAGATATTCATGAACGATCTTAAAATAATACGAAAACAAAGAGAAAAAGAGTTAATGAGACTCTTAAAGAAAGCTGTAGGACCCAAATGGTACCAAGCACTTAGTGTACCACAAAGAATGGCGTTGGATACGCTCGGATACGCAATTTACCAGGACTTACTCGAAGGTAGGCCCATTAGATCGTCAAGTGTCATGCGCCAGCTTGGCCTGTATCCCCGCCCGCACACTGGGGACCTCATGAACTGTCTCTATTTGTGTCACGATGATCCGAAGGAAATGCTGGCTCAGTTATACTTAGCGACATATGGCTACGCCATAGATGTAAAGCGCGCTTCATACAGCTTAAATGCTAGGCTCATGCTATCAGCAATACTGTACTTAGGGTTCGATAACTTGATACACCTGCTACGAAAACGATTTCATGCCGAACCCCAAGTCAAGAAACCTCCTCCTAAACCCAAACCTAAGATTGAGCCCCCTTTGAAGTCTCCCTATCTTCAGAAAATGGTAGCGTTTTTATACGAGAAACCTAAGAACAAACGTAGCCGTCCTCCTCCTCTGCCGAACCTTGACGATCTAAACGAGCCGTACGAGGAAGAACCTGCCATACCGAAACCGCCACCCCCGCCCCCGCCACCACCGCCACCTAAAAAGAAACTGCCGCGATCATACTGCGACAAGTTAGCTGGAGTGACGACCATAGAGCCCTACTCGCCTCCCAAACCAGATCTGCTACTAAAGGCCAGTAGGCCAACTAAAAGCAAGCTTCGTGGATCAAAGATGTCCTTAACAGATGGTAAAAAGAAGTACGGCATGGGTGGTGGTGCAAGCCAGAAAAAGCAACGCCACAAAAAGCCTGTTGTTCCACGTCTCAGCATAGGCAACGCACAGTACACTATCAACGGCGTCTATACTATCAGTGGCAAGACGGTATACATCCTGGGGAATGTTACCGTACTGCCAGCCGAGGGGGATCTAATTCATGGAGGATTTAAGTACATGGGCGGTGAATACATCAACATACATTGCGGCTTCCGTGAACGATCACCGCCACCGTTACCAGACCGTTGCGATTGTGTAAAGACATGGCAAGACTCGGTGTTCAAATACATAAAAACTAATAAATGTTACTGTGGTCACAACTACGACTATGGCAACGAAGGCACGTTCCTGCCAGAAGAGCTGCCATTCTTCACGAAACCAACTCGTCACACACCCATGCAGTTCCAATATGAAACCATTTTCGACTTGGACCCTAAACGGTTGCAAGTTGAAAAGGAGTTTAAAGCACTTTGGGACACAGATAGTGTGTTGCACGTCGCCGACGACACAAATAAAGATAAAAAAGACAAAAAGAAAAAGAAGAAGAGAGACTCTACGACTTGTTTGGGAGACGACCCACAGCCGGAGGACTATCTAAAGTGCGCCCTTCGGTTAATGCGGCGAGTCAACGTCGCCGCTCGCTTGCCCAACTTGCATATGGTGCCAGAACTCACAGAATGGATGCGACGAAGGATTTACGGACCATTGACGGCTGCGGAAAAGGCTAATATGATGCGGAAAAGCTGCATGTACTGGCAGATTTTTGAAATGCTTGCCAGTAGAGGTTTCGGGCACGTTTCAGTGGCCAGAGACCCAACCTTCATGGGACATAATACGTGGGCGGAAAAACAGGAATTAAATGATAAATTTAAACAATTCACGTTTCAATACAGATTAGAGATGTACAGATCGCATGCTTACGTTAATAATCTATTTTGGCCGTCGATGTGCCAAGCGCAACAGCCGGATAAAAAATTTCGGGAAATATATTTTTCTTACCTGTTTGGGAGAGTGGAAGATTTCCAATTGATGCATCCTTATAGTACGGGTGAAGCGATGGAACGAGCATTCAAGTTAACAAGTAGGCGATACATTTGCCTTCCCGATGGTATTGAACCTAAAACTTAATAGTTTCGCCTATATTGTTGCGCACACGTCACATTGAACGAATATCAATATACATTTTATCACACATACTGACATCATTATTTTCTGGAACAAATAATATTTTAAGCCTGTCGGAAACTTAATATTTTATCAATTTATTCACCCACAAAAAGTTGAATAAAATATTAATCTTCAAAAAAAAAACAATTACCTAACCATATAGTGCAACAGGGTCCCGTAGTCAAACTAGAAAGTTTCGATGGCTAATAGTTTCAAGGGATTCTGTATTTAACGAACTATGTAACCACGCAACATAGCAAAAAAAACGTAATATGTAATTTTGGGTGAAGAATAAGATGGGAACTGGGCTCCACATCACCTAACATGATTGAGTCGCAATAGTATGACGATGGCATCATAATGGTTAAAATAAAAGTCATAAAATACGTAATTTATAATTTAATGTGATAAGTTTTAACAGATACCTACGCAGGTATACTCAACCTGGAGTGAATGGCTTTAATTACACGTTCACTGTAACCATGTTGCAGAAATCGGGTGGTGGATAAGAACTTATTCTTTTTAGAATTTAGGTACAATTTATCATTAATTATATTCCACAGTATAATACTCCAAAGGTATTAAAATACATTTTAATTTCATACCACATTTAACTTATAGTATTTCTTAAGAATATTATGATACAAGTCTTATTATAATTATTATAAAATCTATAACATTTTATTTTTAAAATACAACACTAAGACTGTAAGTGTAGCGGGTTCGATTCCACCGCCACGACTATAGTCTAAGGGATATTCAATCGTCTTTGGTATAATTGTTATAGCAAACGAAACATCTATGTCGACACAAGAAGCGAACGTTAACCGAATTATGAAAATACTGTTGTACAAAGTTAATGTCGTTTAAAGCATATTTTATTAACAACTAACGAAACAATGTAACAAAATAATATTAAAGATAAATGGCAAAACAATAATTGTGTTACACAAAAAGATTTTAAACAATAATTACTACGATAACGAAAATGTAAGTTTCTGCTCATTAAGGAATAATTTAAAATAGGAAACAATAAAAAAAAATCAATGATCATCGTAAAATAGCGCGCATTTATCCCAATATTTATCGAGCCAATTGAAATTGTAAATTAGTAAAATTACGTTCCGTTAATTAAAATGTAAAAAATATAATATATATCTAATTAAAATGGGATAGGCAGTTTTGTGCGAATGTACACGTACAGGCAACCGAAAAGAGCACACAATATTTTTTTTCTTAAACGAGAAATTAACATTTATGACACAGAGCAACACTACAGCATCAACTAAAAAATGTCAGTGTCAATGTCACCAATACTGTCAAACATTATTAAAAATCTACGGGGATGCCATATAAACAACACTAGCGCCCTCATTTATTGTCTACTTTTTCCGGTCGCTCTGTATAGTTAGCTAGGTAGTGACTAATGTTTTGGGATAAATATAAAATAGAATCTATCGACGTTAAGGTACACAAGAAAGGCATTTGATTTAGGTTACAGTTCCACCCATACAGTTTCATCAGAATGCTGGGTCCAGGAATAAAACACGCAATTATGCTTTCTGCACGATATTCGTAGCAAGGTACGCAATTTGTTCATAGCTACGAACGCATAATGCAAATGTTCCTCTATTTGCACTCAACTTAGAATTGATATTACAATATCTGCGTGCAACTATCTATACCTAATACTTTTAACAAAATTAAATCCACAATTAAATTGTATGCCATTTTTAAATTTAATTTGAACACAGAGATCATGCGTTTGAATTTGAAAAGAGAACATATCTATTGCCGACCGTTGCAGTATTATTATTCCGGCATTACACTCTTGCCTAGATCGTACGAGAAAGGCCGAGAGCGAGAGGATAAACACGCTTAATAATGACTTTCTATTATGAGATAGAATCCGTTGTCACAAGCTCCTGCCAAGAATTCTTGACGAGATTCTTGGTAGTATAAGTGTAGTGGGGCTGTTATATCTGTAGTTCTTGGTGTGAGTGCTGTGAGTGCGTGGCTGTGTGCGTGTTGTTGTGCGCGGGCGGGTGCGCGGGCGCGGGGAGCGGGGCGCGCTGCTGCAGGTGCACGAGCGCCGACAGGAGCCTGGTGTTGGCCTCGTCCAATGCAGCGATGCGATGCTCCTGAGCTTCTATGACTCGTTGTTTGTGAGATAGAGCCGCCGCCATCTTGCGCTGTTCGCGTCTCAATTCTTCTTCTACGCAGATTAACCTGGCAAGATACATTATTATTAGTGACATTTCAATGTGCCTGAAAGATCTTATCTCACAGGGCGAGTTCTACAATGTGTTGATTAACCCTATCCAAAACTTATTTACAGATGACCCATACAAGTTCGGTCAAATGAGTTTTGGATAAAGTTTATGGGCACATTGTGGACTAGATTCATAGTTGTGTATATTTTATATTTTACCTCGAAATAATAGCCTTCATTTTGGCATCGGTGTGGTCTTGACCGGGTTCATTCGGCCCCAATCTCCCCCGTAACAGCTCTACTGAACACTTTAACCTTTCAATTTCACGTTCATACTGAAAAAAGAGATCAGTTTTTAAAATAAAAAAAGCTCAGTCACTGAGGATGTTATATGAAAACAAGTTAGGGGCTAAAATAACAGTAATTTACCTGTTCAATAGTCCTATGATGTTTGGAAACGCGTCGTCGACCCGTCGTACTGTACAAAGTGTCTTCCACCTCGTCCGAACTGTCCGTCAACTCCCGCGCAGACTCCAGGCTGAGCCGGCGCTGCAGCTTGTCACGGCCCGGCGCTTCCCGCTCGCTCCGCAGCGCGGCGCCAGTGTCGCTCGACTCGCGAACGAACATGCCTCTAGACGGCGACTCTCTCCTCTCCCGCACTCCATAGTAATCCTGATGCCTCTCCAAATCCTCATTCACCCGACTACTCGACATCTTCGCCCCGGAGTACGTCCTGTCTAACGGATAATTCGTCTCAGGTATCGTACTCTCTGTCATGGAATACTTTTCTGGAGAATTCTTAGAGTTCTCCATATTGTACAAGGCCTTCTGACTCCGCGATATTTGTAACCTGTACATTTCTTTATTGACCTCCTCTACGTTGGATTCTGATCTGCTCATCGGGTAGCCGGAGTCTGTGGAGATATGGTGAGGCTTGCTCTCGTATAGGGTCTCGCCTCTCTGCCCGAAGTGTTTGAAGTTGATTTGATTCTGATTCGTGGAATAAGAGAGCATGGGATTAGTTCGGGGCATTCGGGTCTTGCTACTTTTCCGTAGGCTCGGCGAGTTGCTGGACGACTCATCGTCCCTTGTCCTCGGCGAGTGGCTGTGGTTGCTCCTCTGGTACAAATCTTCATAATTACAGTTATCTCTGGTGAGTTTTCGGTGGGTACTGTTGCGGTTCTGTTGGTCATAGTTTCTACTATCCTCGTTGAAGTTAGTAGAACCTTCTTCAGAGTTTGTCTCTACGTTGTCTGTGCTCAAGCCCTCCTCATCTATCGATGAACTGGATGAGCCACATGGACAACGCTTAGAATTTCTTTTCTCAATAGTCTTCTTCTCTTGCGCTTGACGATTATCATCCATGTTGTAGACTGGATTGGTGAACACGAGTGGGGCTACCTTCGAACTGATATTCGTGTTTGCCGGCGCGTTGTCAGCCGTTGTAAAGTTTTGGATGCCATATTTCTGTATGTCATAATCAATTTTCTGTTGCACTGGGCTCTTTGGATAAAATTTCTCGTTTTTACTATCGTAATACTGTTTGTCTCTCTGTTTTTGGTAGTTGATCTGCGAGTACCGGCTCATGGGTTGTCCGCCGTTCTCGTACCCCTGGTGGTGGTGCGTGGTGTTTTCGATGGGACTAGAACTTTGGCTGTACGTGGCGATGCTTTGGTACCCGGAACTGGCGACGTTGGACAGACCACTGATCGACACATTCGAACCATTATTCGTATAGTTGGTCTTGTTTCCATTGACGATGTTGTTGTTGTTCGACATTGATTGCGAAAGGTTCTTTTTGTTCATCATGAGTTTGTCGTCCACTATGTCGGAATCATCCGCGTATTTTAACAAATCCGAGAGTTCTTCTAGCGTCGCTGTGTCCTTGATGATGTTCTGCATGTCGGTATTATAGTTATTGTGGTTGATGCTGTCGTTGCTCGGGGATCTTTCAGTGCTGTTGTAATTGGAATTCTGGAAATGCGTGTGCTGGTTGTAGCTGTTCGGTTTGTATCTCTCCTGGAATCTTCTTTCGAGACTTTCGCTGATGCCGTTGCTGATGCCTTTAGGATACTGATCTGACCCGAAGCCTATCTGTACCACCTTCAGATTAACGCAATGTTCTTGGTTGTTGTATTGTGAGCTGTATCTGTCAGGATTGACGTTTTGACTGACTGGGCTTGATCCATATCCATTTCTTGGCAACGTTGCTGATCGAAGGTTGAAACTGGGTGATTTACTGACGGCTGCGAATCCAGGTTTGTATTTAGACTCTTCGGCATTTGATTTGGACGGGCTTATATTGAATTGGACGCCATTCTTGTTCATGATTGGTGAACTGTGAGCGAAGTTGCTGTTTAGCTGCCCGTTAGTGGCAGGCTCTGTTGCAGGTTTCGTCTGTGTATTACATGTCGGATCGTTGAACCTGAAACCAGAAGAAGAAATATAAGCATACTGAAAGATGACACTATTTGGCATTGACTAGAGTACAACAGTAAGAATTTATACCTGAAGATGTTATCAGCAATAATCGGTTGCATTGGCCCATCGTCGTTGCTTATTAATCTCTTGCTCAACTCATCCAAAATGTCAGATAGCGGGTCCAATTCCTGAAACCAAATTTTAATAATTCGTCTACGATAAAAACTGCTTTGCTAAAGAGGAGGTATCGCGATTTTGGTTGATTTTCTATTCCACGTATTTCATTAAGTTTATGGACTATGAACCTAATTTTTGGATATATATCATTTAAGTACATGGTCTAGAATCGCTCAAAAGGAAAACACGATTACATGAAATCTCATCTCAATCTCAATAAAAAAATGTAAACTAGACTCTAATTATTTACAATTTTCCATGCCACCGCGATATTTTTACGAATTAGATCACGGAATTATTTTTAAAACATAGGTAATGATTATTACTGAATTTGACCGCTACACTCATTAGTATGCGATAAAGGCAGTTTTATGTTACATAGGACCTCACCTGGATCTTAGCAGCAGGCAGTTTCGGCAGACTGTCCACCAGCAGTCCGTGTAGCGTGGCCAGCTGCTTGCCCAGGTCCACGTGCGGCGCCCACTCCGGGTCCGCGTGCACGGCGGCCGCCGCCTCGCCGCGGGAACCCTCGGAGCCGGCGGCGGAGCCCTGGGACGCGGACGAGTTGCGTTTACTGTCGTCCTGCTGCTGCTGTAACGGAGTCTGTTGCTGGTGTTCTTGTGGACGCGTCTGTGGATGAAATGGGATCATTCAAGATTTATGTTTATTTTTATGACACTCACCACGAGGCGCTTCAAATGATTGCTAGCGTATTAAAGAGAAATAAGGAGTAGGGATAAAGGAACCTTAGAGCCCTTGCACACGACGACTTTCGTAAAAGGCCCACTGAGCAAAATGCAAAGGTAAACAAATTTCGACTTTATCGCAGTCGCAGCTCGTTTTAGTTACGTCTGACGGGATTGGACTATGCTTAAAAAGTCCTTGTATCCATATGCTCTAAGAAATTTGACTCGATATGTAGACACTCACAGATATGGCTCTTAGGAATGCCTTCATGCTGGGCGCCTCCTGCTCGAGGAAGTCGTTGAGGAACTCCATGAACGCCTCCTTGCCCTGGAAGCGGGTGAAGTTGGCCAGCGTCTGCAGCGTCTTCGCCACCAGCGTCAGGTTTCGTGCGGCACGCTCGTTCGGGTACTCTGTGGAAACAAAGTGATTATAGAACATTTCTCACGATTATATTTATAAAGCATTGACTATTGATGGGGTTCCCACATTACCAAGCTAAACTGAAATATGTTTTACGTCTAGAAGATAGATATGCGGTGAGCTTAAACTCTTTGTTATAAAGGTTTTGTATCTTCCGTCATATTTTATTTGGTTTTTACGTTGCTCAATTTGGGGTGACTCATATTTTAATCATGTGTTACTTACCATGTGTGATTCCAAATAAACTCGGCGACAGTATAGCCGGACAGAGGAAACGAAGGAAAATGGAAGCGCTGATCAAGTTGTCCGATATGTCTTCCCGTCCCATGGCCATCAATCTAAAACAAATAATTTTATTTTCACATAATGAACAAAGAAGTTCCTTGGAAGCATATTTGTGACGACTTTGGTATAGTTGTTTGCCTAGCGAATATTACTCCTAACCCAACGGGAATCCAGTCAAGTGACCCATCACTTGAGCTGGATTCCCCCTTGGCAAAAACATTAGAAATTATCTGTTCGAAATTTGCCATAGTCCGGTCGTCACCAGGATTAATCCCAGTTATCTGTTCGAGACATACGTACTTGCGAGCGCCACGGCGTCGCGCAGCGCGGCCTGCTGGCGCCGCAGCGCCGCCGTATACAAGATGTGACGCATGTACTGTACCTCTCCCTGAAGGTGGCGAAGCAGTCCCGCAGCGGCGGCGGGAAGGCGGGCGCGGAGGCGGCGATGGCGCGCCAGGCGAGCGCCACGGCGTCGCGCAGCGCGGCCTGCTGGCGCCGCAGCGCCGCCGCGCCGCCCGCCCGCAGCGGGTCCACCTCGCACTCCGCGCCCGGACCCGCCAGCGCCGACACCGCGCCGCCCAGCGTCTCCTGCGAGGTAATGTCGATCTTATTGCACCGCTTTTAGTTTCATAATACCGCGCACCGTGTATCACAAATTTGTGCCCGGGGGGGCATTTTGACATTAGAATGAACGCTGCAACATGACTAACCTGCAGGTACTGGTCGCCCACTAGCTTCAGGTAAGCCTCCATGCTCTTAGTGGCGAGCGAGTTGCCGCGGAAGGTGAGCGAGTGGTCGCCGGTGCGGCGCACGTCCAGCGCCACCACGTCCGCCAGGTAGCGCGGCGCCAGCCCCGCGCCCGCCATGCACAGCACCAGCGCGCAGCCGATGTCCTCTTTCGCTTTCACACCTGAAATAAACAGAAAGAGATAATTTAGTTTCCCTCGTAGTTGCAATGGCTTTACGAAGACTTTTGAGACCGAAAAATCCTGATTACATCCATTTTTGTGGGCTTAGTTCTACCTGCTAAAGATCAAATAGTCTCTAAAGCTAATAATAATAGCTCGTTGCTTTGAACACATGCTATCTTCTAAATTTAGAAATTAGGTCTAACTACTATGTAAGTTACTAACTACTAAGTAACTATCTAAGTTCAAGTAATTTATGGACACCCGAAAAGAGGCAAAAAAAATATTAAACATAAAAAACTGACGAAAAATAACTCACCGATAACAGGTTCTAAGTATTCACAAAGCCGCCTGTAATTCCTCTTCAGGTAATCTAAGAATCTTGCGTAGTTATCTATGGGCAGTACATCGACGCTCTGGTATCTGCACTTGATGCGCAAGGCCGGCGCGGGCGCACCCGGCGACTGCGGCTTGTCGTTCTCGCTCAGCGGGTACCACCGCTCGTTGAGGTATCGGGATGATACGTCGTCGACCGGGATCCGTACTGTGCCTGAAACGTTTAAACAAAAGCTTGATTGGATCCATCGAACTTCAGGCAGAGAAGGGATAGAATTTCAGGCAGCAGAGTGCTTAAGATAAGCTATGGGAAAAATAGCTATGTAGGAGGGGCTTATATAAATATCGCCCGACAAACATCTGTATGGTATCAAACTAAGACGACGCACAGCTTAAGCTTTTGGACCTAGAGATATGTAATTTGGAGGATATATTCCTTGAGTACCTAGAGGTGCAAGAAGGAGGAATTCAACTATTAAGGCGGTCAAAGTTTTTTATGAAGTTTTTTTTTTAAGTTACTATTTGGACCTTGGCTAGTACTATAATAAATCAGGGTTACGAAGGTATAATGTAAAGCTTCCTACCGACAAGTGCGTGTTTGTCCCGCTTGCGCGAGCGCCGCTCGGGCTCTCGGTACACGTTGACGTGAATCGCGCGCACCGCCGACGGCAGGTTACCGAACTCGTACACTTCGCCCCAGAAACACAGCTCCGACTTCAGCTTTGAGGATGATCTGCAGGCAATAAGGTTGGAATCTTGGATTAGTAGGTTAGTTACACGATAATACTCATTATAGATATCATACACGTACGAACTGTCCGGGTTATTATGGGCTGTCTACTTTAAGATCATTATTGCATGGCAATACTTAGATTAAGAGTACCGGTTTACAACAGCCATGTAGGTGCAATTATCTAAGTTACTTTAAATTCCTTAATGTACTTAAAATCTGAGCTAGAATCGTCTTTAATTCAATAACTTTTACTTTATACAATATTGAATTCGTGCGGTCGGAAATTGTAACGACATTATCAACCATCTTGGAATACAATCTCACCTGGCATAAAGCGTCTCGTCAAGCAGTATCTCGCAGTAGTATCGCTTCTTGGGCGGTATCGCTTTGGCTTCGAGCAGCCACAGCTTGACGGTTCGCTCGCTTCGGCGCGTGCGCATCTCATCCGGCCGGGACGCTTGCCGCAAGCTGTACAAGTAAAAATATATATTTCTCAGACAAAATGTCATCTCAAACATTGTTTAATTTACTTTCTGTTATTTCTTTAATACCGCTAAGTACTTACAACATACTTCACTCATATAATAGTGTCCCTGATAAAAATGCATTATAAACATGTTTAGTCCCTCTATATATATATATATATATATATATATATATTACTAGCTGACCCGGCAAACGTTGTTTTTGCCATATACATTATTACTAGGAAATATTTTTATAGTTAAGTATTTGCGATTATAAATTAAGATATAAACTATATCCTATCTTTCAAGTTGGATAAAACTGCACACGGTGTGCAAAATTTTATTTAAATCGGTTTAGTAGTATAGGAGTCCATAGCGGACAAACACCGTGACAAGTAATTTATATATATTAAGATTATATATATTTTGAGTTTATACATCTTAGTACCTGTATATCCAGCGATCCCGCTCCTTCCTCGAGGCGCAGGCGAAGTACCTGGGCGGGCGGTTTTCAGCGCTAAGGGCGAAGCAGTGCGGCCTGCCTAGCACCGACGAGTGGAGAGCTCGGATTTCCACCTGCGAAAACGAGATAAAACATTTAACTCCACGAGAAATGAACCCTATATATTTGGGATAAAGAATCTTACTTTGACAGTTATATACTAGAATTTGACTGCCAACTGATACACCAAAAACATGTAGGTACATTTCAAAGCAGTGATAGCCAAGTTGGTAGAACGCTTGCCTTGGTAACGAGGGTCGCAGGTTCAAACCCCGGCTTGTACCTATGGATTTCTGGATTTCATGTGCGAATCTCATTTTCAACCATGATTATCACTTGCTAAACGGTGAAGGAAAACATCGTGAGGAAACCTGCATGTCTGAGAGAACCCCTCGAAAAGTCAAGTCAAGTCAATGAAGTGAGTTTAGCTAAGAGCAGATTGCGACTAAATACGTAAATACGCATATATATTTTACGGTGTACGTAGAACACACGTAATCAATCACGGATTACATAACGGGCCAATTAGGTGTGGTCATAAAATCGCTGACACAATTCTCTACAATAAAGAGAATTCAGTAACACAACACAGCTAATGTTACTAATCATATTGAAACTTATTTCATACAAATATAAAGCAACGTTATATAGGTTGTTCTTTGAATGAATACACACTTGATTAGGAGGTCCCAAATCCATGGTGGAGACGGCGGGCGAGTGCGCTGACAGAAGGCTTTCATGAGATCTGAAACAAATGAATTACAACTCATCAGTGTTGTTAGTCATACGAAATTCAGTTGTTTTGGCAATACGCTCGCCCTATCTCCCTCTATAACATCAGAACCAAATACTGTCATCGCATTGTGGATGCACTGCAGTACACCACTGCCTACCTCTTCTGGGATTACGAGGGTGAAGGGATCTTTTTTGAAGGTTGATAGTTGATTTTCGTCGCTATTGATTACAAATAGGGTACGTAATAAATTGTAGCTTGAATTAACTTAATACATAAATGATTTTTACGTGGCTCCTACATTAAAAAAGCAAGAAATAATGAACAAGACTTGACGAAAACACAAATAAGAACGATCCTTGGCATATATGGTACTGAGTAACCTTGTAGAAACTTCCACAATGAAGGGTCAGCTAAGCCAAGAAGCCGTTTGGCAAGTTATCAAGAAAAAAGTACGGAACGCAGCAAAAGTCCGCACTGTGCCTCCTTATATAATCGGTACCTTTTTAAAGTCCTTTCTATACAGGGTGTAAGTGGCTTCGTAACAAAAACTGATACCATGTATTCAGCTCATGATTCTAGACCCCCCAGAGTTGAAATTTCCGTCAATCTTTTCATGAATATACGCTTTTTTTCTGTACATTTTTAAATGTACTGAAAATAAATATTTTAGCATAAAATCATTATGAAGTCTATGTCAACGTGTTTTTAAATAAAAAAATACCATAATTACTAATTTAGACCTGAAACTCCAATGTAGAAGAAATTAAATAGAGAAGGCACCGATTAATTGCCCTACCAGTACTCGTACCTATCACTTATCCCAATGAAGCTGTCGTGTTTGGATTGGTATGGAAGTAATTAAGAACATTGGATAAATAGCCCCCGGTAGACGGGGCGGGCCGACACTCCTTCATTTAACACCGCATGTAGCAAATAACGTTTTACTGTCACGAAACAGTAAGGTCTCGGACCCGCTGGCCGCGTGAATTTAACCCCCACATCCCACTGGATCTGTAAACGAATAGTTTTACTTTGGGTGCTTACTCACTCGTCTAACGGGGCGTCTTCTATATAAATATTAAACTAATATTTATAAGATGCCTATTCGCTTCGTGTCTATAGTTATATTGTACTAAAATAAATTGTTGACAAGGGTCGTGTGGGTCTAAAAAAATCTTTGGTAGATAAGGTTTTGGTATAAGGGGATATTGAGGGGCGTGTGGGTCCGAGACCATAAGTACACTTAGCGAACTAATTATCCGTAAGTCAAAACAAGCCTAGCCCTGCTTTTAGAGCATTTGATATCAATTAGCTGACTATCAATTCGAACGTACCTTGGCCGATTTCAAAATTGTACAAATTAGCATTATGTATGAATGCATACGTTTGATATTTGCAGGAAATTTTGCAACGAATTTAATCTATATTGAGTACAGCGGCCTAAGCACAATCTTTAGCGATATGGTAACGTCAGCGTCTTTCGTCTCGCTCACACCATAGGTCTATTTAGTAAGAAGATCAGTAACAACATGATTTTATAATATCGTTACCATGGCATTAGGAGTTACTGCTTACCCAACTTTTGCGTAGAAAGTAAATAAGTTCAAGGAAGTATTATTATGATCCATAAGCGTTATAGCTGCACATAACAATATGTACTTATTGTCTTAGTAATAAAGTTATGAACATCGATCTCAACTTCCTAGCAAGAATTGAGGGCTATTTTATGACTGCCCCATTCGCAAAACGAATTAAAATTAATGTTTCAACTGCTCAATAAATTCTTACGTATAAGGTAATAAAGAATATATCCTATAAGTACCTACCAAATATATACAGTACGGTCATTAACTGCAGTTTAATTCACGTCATCAAACGCAATTATTATATTTTAATGCCTCCCTACAACAATGCAACAGTGTAAACAAAAGCCATACAAATATACAGAAAAGAAAATATATATTTTAACGCCATACGCAAAACGAGCGGTGCTTAAAAGTTTTACGCCTTTGTATGTGTGTGACATTGTAGCTGTCAAACAGATGGACAATATAAATGTTATTTTTTATTGTTAAGCAATCACAGACAATCTTTTATTACCAATCTTTACGTCACTGTATTACAAATATCTATAGGCTTGATACGACATGCAGATTATGGGAATAAAAAATAGGCATCCCTATCAGCATACGAGTATTAAGTCATACAGTCCTTGACACAGGACCAGCAAAAATAAATTACAATAATTAATACCTTGACGTCCGCAATGCATGTGTGGGTGGGTGCGTAGGAACCGCCGCCAGGGGTGGCTCCTTTTCAAATTTGGACGCGGATTTCGTTCTCTTGAGGGGGTTGCTTCGGAACGAGCGTTTCGAGAAGAAGAAGGAGGCGAGCCGCGATGGACTGTGTTGGGGCTGTGCGCCGGGCACCGGCGTACTGGGGGCGGAGCCACGTCGACATGCCTTCTCGTATGACGTGTCTGAAAAAAAAAGAAAACAATATAAGGCACATGTGATTTTTTTATGTGAATGTGTGTTTATAATTAGCTTCCAAATATAATGTCAAAACGATTCATACGTGGAACACCACCGAAACACCAAAAAAAATTGTGAATAAAATACTGTCTCATATCCGACAGCTATAACAACTCAATTGATACTGATTTAAAGTCAACCTTGCAAGAAAATGGCCGTGATTGGTACAACTATATAAGTATTACTATGTAATGTTCGCGAAGTCTCTTATTACCGATGCATTGTCATAGACAGGTATGAAACGCGATATCGACCACATAGCAGTGGCCATGTATGGCGTGGTATCCGGCGGAAGTTGCGCGCACGCCGCCCGTGACCGCTGCGCATGCGTCGGCGTATATAAAAAAAGTTTATTATTTTGGTTCTAAAAACAAAAATATTATGTAAAATAGTCCCAAACCTTTGTATAATTGGTACATACCGTAATAGGAATTGGCGGTGATCTTAGTAACATCCAAACGACGGCAAAATAAGAAAGATAATATCCAAAACTCCCTTCTCCCTTCATATACAGTAAAATAAAAAATATTTTTAACAATTAAATAATTGACTATTTTGAAAAGGGACATGATATACTACATTCACAATCGTGGATACAATGTTTCGTGCTAATGGATAATGTTTTACGGTAAGTTAGTCATACACTATTATTTATTTAATACGTGCTTACTATTTCATATAACCGTTGCACAAGCATTTATTATCTGTGATTATGTAATTTTTATTTTATTATACTTGTAGGACTATTTTGAATAGGTAAGCATTACATTTTCTGTACATATTGAACTATGTTAGCAAGTGGATGAGAAGAGATTTTTTGATATAAGGTGTAACCAAAATAGTGTAAAATATTTTAACAAATGAATCAGTAAGTTATTAGGATCACAATTATGTATAAAATGATTGTATAAATGTTTTTTTAAACAAGGTGCACCAGCAGCATTTGGCCATGCGTTCAGTACGGGGGTGTCACTTTTAAATGTCTAGTAATTTGATTTGTTTCTTTGAGAATGTTATCTTTATAACCTACTGTTGGACCTGTTAAAATATATTACACCTTATATATTATGTTGACAGTCTGATTAGCGCGGTTGGTAGTGACCCAGATTTCGGTGCCGCGCGTCCCGGGTTAAAATCCTGGTAGGGACATAATTTGTGTGATGAGCACGAATGTTTATACTCAAGTCATGGATGTTTAATATCTATTTAAGTAGTAAATACTGGGTTCGCCCCCAGTCCATTGTACAGTACCCATAATACAAGCGTGGCTTAGTGTGAAACCATTTATAACTATATGGTGTGTTCGTTTGGGGATATTTATTTGTTTAATAATATTTATAACAACAGGACAAAATTGGTCAACCAAGTCAGCGCCAGGCCGCATGAAATATGTCAACGACTCCGATATGCCGTGCGCGCACCAGATGTTCCCTTAAACCATTACCTACGTTCCGTTATTGCTTCAGTCGGTTTATATGATCGCAACATGTCGCACTTCTTGCCTTATGAGTTATGGACCCTAAGCTTCGTGGACCGTAACATTTATGCATAATATTTACAATACTTCAATGTGAAAGGTTGAGGAAGATTATAAGAGGAACGACTTTATTGGAATTCACTAAGTTCAAGCGCGTTTTGTTTCAAGCTTATACTACTACTACGACTACTTTAAAAAAAAAATATTTTTGTAAAAAACAGGACAAGCCCGCTGTCCCTTGCCGGATCTTCTCAGTTGACGTCGTGTTCTAATCCGGTTTCAAGTTAAGAAAAAAAATGACCATTTGTAAGTGACCGATACGAAATAAATGATTTGATTTTGACCCAAAAAGGTTTCTGATAACAGGATATACTATATATTGATTTCTTATATTTACGCGAATACAATGAAATAAAACAAATTTTTTTTCGGATTTTATCGCGTTTATTTTATGTTTTTACGTTCCCGACGACGTCTCCACCGACGTTGCTGTAAAGCAGCCGAAACGACGGGAACGTAAAATCATAAAATAAACGCGATAAAATCTGAAAAAATTGTTATATTTCAAGGATACACTACAATTGAGTTGTGAGGTACAGAGTTTTATAACTTATAGTGTTATATAAGGGCTGTTATTTTAAAAGGTCCGAGTGCAAGGCCCTATGTCGCGCACAAACGTAAAGCGTAATTGATAAGGTTGCGATAACAGGGCACGAGGAAGTGCAACCCGACGAGCGACGTCGAGATAGCCACGGTACGTTAACAACATTTTTATGTGCACATTACGAAAAACATCGTGAAGAAGTGGCCGACTTAGTTCACGAGTGAAACCTTGCTGGGTTAAGATCCGTGACGAATATTTGGTAACGGTACACAATTTTGTATAACAGCTGTTAAAGGTTGGCAAATATGCCACTAAAGGCCGGTCTTATTAGGCACAATCATTGTTTTGGATTTCCCAGACACACTGCTTGTAGGAAATTCTATAGTAATATTCATGGATGGATGTAAGGTTTTATTGCTAGTGTCTGCGCTAAACAGCATAATTTTCAAGGAAAACAATTTATTACAAATAATTAGCGTGACACGGAGCAATGCTCTCATATGATCTCAGCTATCCAGCTGCCATGATCCTATTTTTAGAAAAATACCTACTTATTTATATTAATCATATTTACGAGAACTGCTGCCTTAACGTATGCAAATATCGTGTTTCATGTTGACCACAGAAATTAATACCGTGGGAATTGGGATGCAACGAAGAACAGAAAGTGTTTTCTATATTTAAATACCCAACGTAGGGTATAACTTATTAAAAATTGGCTAAATTGTTTTTTTTGTGTTATACATGTTTGATCACAATTAGCATATAACCAGAAGTAGTACTATTGTACAATATTTTTTGTAAAAAGTAAACCCAATATTTGTTTTTGCTCCGGAACCTTTGCTCTATTTTCCAAAATTAAAATGATAATAAATTATACCGTATCCAACGTCTAAGTACCGTACCATTTAAATAAACCATTGTTTATAACGACAGCCACTTATTTATAATGGGATCCGAATAACGAGATGACTTCCACTTTTCGTAATGCCAACTTTAAGACATGACGTATCGTTTGTTGAAGGCCCTTGTGCCTGCATTAGCTGACTGTAATTAGTTGGCTTTGTTTACTGTCGAGATGAATACAGAATACATCGAAACTGTTAAGTCATCCATAAACGGTACTGTTAGAATGCTTTGTACGGGCTTTCTCTTGTAAGATGATATGAATGTACCCTTCGTAGTATCTAATGTTATGTGGGATAATTATATCCTTTGTTACATTTTGAAATGTGTAAGTACAATGCATATTATGTTAAGCTACTGTCTTTGCCAGCCGTGCATTATATTTCTGACTCATTAATAGGTATGTAGGTAGCTAGTATATTTTAGAAAGGATCGCAGACATTCACTGTTCTTTATTGCCTCGACGATTAATGTCAGTCCCCACGGCTCAATATTTCACTATACGCAACTAGGTTTAACTACAGGCTGCCTCTATTACACTATAAATTATGTTCAATGGCCCACTATAGGGAATAAAAATATAAATCACTCAAGGTTAGGATGTATTATTATTTTTTGTATTGACAAAATGATTCTTACCAGAATGTACGGCAACGTCGTCGTCAACGTCGAGGTACGCGCGACGAATACTCATCGGGCTGTTAGCCACCTGTGCTTCATTTTTTTTTATGAGCGCACCGATCACTTCTGTCTCGCCTCCATTGCTGTGTACGAAGTTATCATAGTCCTGAGTCAAGTTGGTCACGACAGCAATTTGCTCATCTACACCCTCTTCAATATTTCTCGCGGTAATACTCCGCAGTAACGAGTTACTTCGAGATAATTTCGTACTTCGAGATCGGCGAATAAAATTCAATCCTGACATCTTACTAGGACTCTTATTCGGACTATCAGGCGTGACTGTTATCCTTGGCGTTCTAAATATAGACGTAGAGCTACTGCTGCCTCTTATTGGCGATGGCACGTTGAGATTTTGAGGCAGTGTTTTGGATTTTTCTCTCGCAGGTGATAACAACTTTGGCGAATCGGGTATCAGCGAAAGGTTGGAATTCATTATTGGATTGTTAGATATAGTTTTGTTACGAATATTAGTAGTTGAGTTATTAAGTTTACTGGATGAGATCGAGCCTCCTATCGGAGAGAATATCCTATCATAGCGTGGTTCACAGGAAGTTGTACTCCGTAATCTGGGCTTGGTGTTCTTCATTATAGCGCTTTGCACGACAAGTCTGGGACTGGTGAGATCGCGGTGACCTACTCTAGTCAGCGCTTCGTTCGAGCTCGCGGTGGAAGACAAAGGCCGTCGATATGGCCTCTCCGGACTGAATACGCTCATGTCGCTTTCACTTTCCGTAAAGGATGATTCACCCCGAGATGGGATTTGCAATCTGCCGGTCTCTGACGCATTCCTTCTTTTAGGTTTTACAGGGATGCCGTCCACGTTGAGCCCAGATATTAAAGCCTCCTTTTCTTCTGGCGTCAGAGGTAAATAGTTATCGAAGCTCTCGAACAATGGCACGTAGAAGACGGAACGACGTCGCGGCGGATCGTCGTCGCCGGCGGCCGTGGGGCTCGGTGACAGCGCATTCGACATAGCGTCAATACTTGTGCGCGCGCGGCGGATGCACGCTGCGTTAACGCCTCTTCACCGCCTCGGAGCCGCCTCGTCGCATCGCCGCTGCCATTTGATTCACTATCCTAAGAATCCTTTTACCGTTTTCATATCACACTTCGCAACTTAATTGACGGCAGGCTCTTGATCGCTCACTTTGTATTTAATGCCACACTCTAACCACCAGACCAGATTCTAAAAACAACAAACCGAATGTTGGAGTATTGTACAGCCGTAAAAGAGCAACATGATCGTTATCAATGATTGTATATTTAGATTGGGAGCCTTGAAAGAAAACAAGTATTCTGAAAAGTGTTACGGCAAGAGTGATAAGTTAAAATGATTCATAATATGGGTGAGGTATAAGTTAGTATTGATCGGAGTAGTGGACGGTTTTGTTTTATCAAAAGAGCGATAAGATTATGCACTAACAGCAACCAATGAAATGATCGTAACAAATCAATGGAAAGAGGCCAAACGACACAATACTAAGCAAATACAAGTGTAATCAAATGGAGCAAAGTAGAATGCAATTAATATGCAAACAAAACATCTCTAGTTCGCCTTTTTATAGAGCAATATTGTACATTCTACTCTGATATTAGATGTAAATGAAGACACATTGTCCATTGCATGTCATGAAAGTATGAAGGGACGTTACCGCGTGTGTGAAAATAGGAATAATATTAGGGGGAACATATGTGGTTGGCGTTTGTGTTTATACAACGAGGAGCGGTGGGTGTCGTGCGAATATATTTAGCTACACCCTAGGCCCACTGACTACCGCAATTAGCTTACGACATACGAATCAGTTTAATTAAATCAACAAATGCGTGTGTGTTGTACGTTTTGCTTCAACACACGAAACGAAAAAGGGCGTATAAGTCTATAATTTTACGCAATCCTGGTTCTCTCGTAAATTACATTGAAGTAGCTTTCCATTAGGTCAGACTCATTTTCGTGTAGTCTATGCAATGATGTCACTTATTAACACTTGCGCATTGATTGGTTCTTACCTAGCATCGTATGGAATGCAGATTTCCATAGAATATTACCTGCAGCATACATGTAGTATTGAACATTCGAATAGTTAGGTCATAAAATATTCTTTAACACACCCGATAGTAATAACGATTAAATAGTGTCCAGTTGCGAACTTTAATTTGGGACCCATTTAATGTTAAATATCGTACAGCAAATGTATACCTCAAAAGCTACTATTTGACGTTACTAGGGCCAACTGTTCTCAGATATGACGACATACAGATATACGACCTTATTGCATTATAAGTGTCATTAAAAATATTAAGGAAATAGGTCGCATGTTAACGTTCGCGACCGTACAAAAAATAATAATTTCGTGCAAACAAAAAAAAGTAAGAACATCCTCATAATTGTTCTATATACAATCCTGCAAGTTCGTTGTTCCGTGTTCAAAGAAACGCAAAATAAAATACCGGATGTCGTGAACGGAGGCGAGGGGCGAACAAGATCGGCTCGTGATCACACGACGAAAGCGAAGCTGGCAGAACGAATGCGATGAACGAACACCAGAATGTAGTAGCTATTCATGATAAATACAATCTAAGTACCTATTGCGAAAAGTTATTGCTGATATATTCAACGAAAGATAAAGATATGTTGATCAATTCGCGGGAGTTGTAAATCCGATAGAGGAACGTCAGGATCCGATAGGAAGTATCAGACTTCACACTTGTGGTAATAATAGTCATAGTTCCCGAAATACACAATACATTCAAACGAAACTATAATTTACAAGAATTAAATAGTAACAACGACGCGGTCAATAAAACCTAGAAGCACCCAATACTTAGTACGGGATAAAAAATAAAAATGAAACGCGAAAACATAGGCTTCGCTGAAAATGGCCGGCGCGGTAGTGGCGTGACTAACGTGTCCGTGGACAATCATGATTCAAGGCAGCGCCGCCGCCGCCGGCGCAGCCCGCCTGCCATACACTATGCACGGTGTTTCAACTCCTTGTAAACTTGAATACTTGCTTATATAAGAGCCTAGTTTATAATCTTATAAGGTGTTCATAATCTTTATAATATACATGCTGCGCCCGCAACTTCGCACGCGTGGACTTAGTGTTTTGACAGTCCCGGAGAAACCTTCTATTTCCCTGAATTAACGAATATGAAGTACCATTATCTTTTAGTGTACTATTCTGTCAAAATAAAGCTATTCTATTCTAAGTATACTATACAATGACCCGGTGGTATATAAGTCAAATGGATTCAGTGTGCGTGGAATCAAAAGTGCCCTACATATTGACCCGGGTAACTTACAAGCTATCATCAGGCCAAGTCTATTTTAAATCTATCTATTAGTTTTCACGTAATATATGAAGTGACAGACAGACAAAATTACCAAAAATATGTGTCCAAATGGCATCCAACTTTTTTTTAATGTTTAATTAAAGCGTTACAATCCCATAAATAGCATAGATAACCCATACAATTATTCACTTCATAAGTAATATACTAGTATATTCTCCATAGGACTATGAAAGCTTGTCAATTTAAGTTTAAATATTTTCAACAAAATGGATTGCAAAGGCAATAATAATAGCTACGTAATTAACAAGCATTCTCATCAAAACAAACCAAATGTAACCAAATCATCTGCCTTCCTAACATTCCGTAATACCCAGTGTGTGAATTATGAATACGAAAATAAAACGACTTAAACATGGCGGCGCTGGCATGTTGGTTTCTCACGCGGTCCTCGCGAATTACAAGCGAGTTGCTCGTTTCAGAGTAATTTGTTCGTCACTTGTGGAATGATGGAATGATAAATGCTATATTTCATAACATTTGGAGTCGTTACATTTTACAGGATAATTTTAAATTATCAACATACAAGGAAAATAATTAAGGTATAATATACAAGGTATTTCTACAATTACCTACAGAAATAAACATCGAAACAATTATAATATCATTAATTATTCAGATTTCCTGTAAATGTCGTAATGTTGGGTGACATGTACCATATTCCTGTTAATGTAGAGGTCAGAAAATATTCTTCGTTTTCCTTATTTACAGTAATTATTATTGTAAATATTTTGCACATGAGATAATTGTATTACAGATACTAATTATTAATATACACCTAATTATAACATTAGGCAAAATCAAGTATTTTAGTTACAGGGATGATAATCAATGTAGTTATTAACTTTAGGAGAATGAAAGGATTCAGTTTTAAAGATAATCTTTGAGTTCTAAATAATACAGTTCAAATTCATTTCTCGGTTGTCAAACAGCAACAACGCGTTGGTTGTGGGATATTTCTGCCAAAGATTAGCTCTCCGGCGTCAGACACACGAAACTAAAGCAGTTACGAAAGTTTCCTTTGGGCTTTCGCAAGTAATTCCGACCGCATGCGCGCCACTGCAGCGAATACAACCGCAGAGCCGTGACGATTGCTTAATCATACTATTTATATTATTATCATTACGAAGTAACTCTGTCTACAAAACGTATTTTCCACATGTTTTAGTGGTACGCTATGGGTACTAGACTGTGATAGGTATCAGGTACTCAATACGCGTCTATCATAGCTAGTAAGTATTCTATCAAAGTCACATAATCAATTCAAGTTATTTATAGAATCAAACTAAAATAAAATTGGGTACTAAAACGTCCCGGAGTAACGTTGAATCAACATCTTTATGAAGTTAGGTCATCATAGGAGGAAGTTAGTGCTTTGTTTCGTGGTTCTCTGGAATGTTTAATTGCCCCTAACATTTCAAAAGTAATTATATTTCTTGACAATAGACAATGACACAACATTTGCTTAACACAATCCTATTATTAAAAGTTGTTTGACAAGATACAGCTCGTAAAATAAAAATTGCTTTACGCTATACACCAAATGGTTTTAACCAACAAGTATAGTTCCAAACCGAGCGACACTTGTAATATGGGTGCCATACAGTGGTCAGTGGTCAGAAATAGCACAGCTACAAAATATATTGTATCCCAAAATCAGGAAAATATCAAGGCGCGATAGAAACCTGCATTAGTTGCCGTTATTCATCAAAAACAAGCGAAAACCTGATTTTATCGAACGAGATAATAAATCAGAGCAATTATAGACTTTATTGAAGGGACCGATGGTTTATTGAGTCGTTAAGTGAAAGGCGCTAAGTTGGGACGGCTCTTCTTGTCAAGGGCTAATACGGATGCGATAGTGCTTCCTTGGATGCGAGTGGAGACATTACAGGTAGATACGGGTTGGTTGACCGGACACACCGATACCGGTTTATTTGTAAAGCCATAGCGCCATTGGAGATTGATTAACGATATATTTTCTCATATGCATGTGCATGCTATAGAGAAAATCAATAAGACAACTTTTAACAGTTAGATTAAAGTTTTATATAGCTCCCATTCAAGAGTTATTATTTTCAACGTGTTATAAAAATCGATGTAGGCATAGAAATTACTCACACGTTCACCATATGAATTGTATGAAAGAAAGCGTAACTGCTATGTATCAACAGTTAGGAATCGACATTTAAATGTTTTCTTTTGATTGGCCGCAGAAGCCTGGTAATGAAAGAGTTAAGTAGCGCGTAACTTACTTCGATAGTTGTTACATATGTAATCATGGTATCCCTCAAAGCAAATCACCCAATTTTCTGCAAGTACCTACCGGTAGAGGGAGACGATTATTTATTGATCGCGGGAACGATTGAAGGGTCCTAGCTCATATGTCGTCCTTTAGGTCCAATTACTAAAGCAAGTGATGTGACTGTAAAATTTCCAATGCAATCAATATGTTTGGATTTATCTTACACTGGATTTATGATCTATAACATTTTTTTTCGTAGTTAGTATAGACTTACATAACTTTATCACCAAGATAAGCTCATAAAACATATCCAATGACGACTATAACTATAAATGTTAGAATAATCTTAACTAATGTAAAAAAGGTTTCGTAACATTCCTTATTTGTATAAAGAAACTCTTGAGCGACCTTATTTTATCGAATCTCCTAGTTATAAGCCGTATCTTCAACATGGTCGTGTCTTCCTTAAACTTGTTAAACTTGGAGCCCGTAAGGGCTTCCTTGGGAAATGGTTTACTAAGTTCGAACGTATAACTTTATTTATCCATAACTTGAAATAAATAGCCTGTTCTCAGTTCATAAGCTTTTATGTTTTCACAAGCAAGTTTTATCTCATTTCTTTTACCAACGCTTTAATCATACAAAGATGATTCTTACTATATAAATGTACAACGTGCAGAGACCTTATAAGTGTACTGAGAAAATGAAGCAAAAAAACCAGCAGGTATCCCGTTAGCTTAAATACATTTTCACGAGTACAGTAATTCCGACATACTTGTCAGTATCGACTTGCCCATAAGTACAGTTATCACAGTGTAGTACCATCATTTCGGAACAGCGCTGTAAAAATACTTTGACATAGTATATTTGTATTGTTACGGACCGGTCCGACCAATTTCTGTTACATTGTTCTATTGCGCTTCGTCAAACATTAGATCGCAGTTATATACCTTATTGAAGATACGTCAAATTCGGCAAAGACGATTCGATTAAGCTTAGTAGATAACACAGGTATAACTCTTTCTTAATAGGTGCCTTTAATATTAATGTCTGGTGCATAAGAGAATAGTATTTTAAAAAGAAAATGGACAATCCACTAATAAGACCAAAGTGCGGGTTACAAGGTACCTACTCAAATTCTGTCTCTATCAAGTGTACTTAAATTGGGTACCAAGATATGCACGAGTTTGAAAAATAAGAAGGTGCGCGTTTGGTGCCGCTCCGGGATATAGGACAGGCGGCGCAGTGACGGGTCACGTTAAAAGCCCTTAGTTACGTGCTACTAGGGCTGACAGCTTTTAGTTTCATGGACTATACAAGCGCCGCATAACGGAATAATCAGATTATATTTATATTTAACAGGACTTTTTATACCCTTTAAAATTTCTTAGCTCTACTGGTGTACAGTAATATTTATGCAATATTAATGAAGAACTGGTTCGTACTTTTCCAAGACTAATCTAATATAACTACAAATATATTGGGTTACATCAAGACCAATGCGTAACCTCGCGATACTGACAGCAAGGCAAATGACAGACTACGAGGCAGCGACAAAAACCAAGAAATCTTAAATCTATGTCGAGATTTAAGATTTAAAAGAGGGATCATGACAGCCCTATATGTAGCACACGTCGGCAATACTCTAGAACGAGGGCAAGAGCGTGACAACCAAGTGCAGTTTGTACTAACAACACGTTTTACGAGTACCCATATATGAGAAAATACTGATTTTGGAACATTTTGTAGTAAGACCAGGTAATGGTCTTTATATTCTCAAAAATCATCTACATTTCGTACGAAACATTGGGTCAATAACAAACACTTAATGACAAGCCATAATACTATCTCAGTAAAAAGTACCTACTCGAAATAAATATGGCGGGTATAAAACTGATTTAGAACCATTACAGCAAAGGTTAAGATTGAACTAGCTAATAAAACAGGACTCTAACCTAGGCAGTCTAGGTTTAAAGGTGACTCAAACAAGTATAAACTTCACCGATGCAAACAAAGCCGCGCCTCCACCGGAACGTGTTCCGAACGCAATCACGGTTGCGTTGTGCAATAACGATTCTCTACGCCACGACTGACTATGTTTGGACAAAGAAATGTATGAAGGCAAATATTTACATGCTCGTCAAAGATTTTACGCGCGTTTTCTCTTCGACGTGGCGTTTTGTTAGCTATTAAAAAACTATGTGTTTATACGTTAAATCTTTGTTGCCATAGTACACTACTAAATTGATGACGACATAAACAAAACAAAACTATCTAAATTTAGATCGCAACAAAAAATAAAGCTGTCTTTGTCTACGCGGAAGTTTATAAATGTCCATTTGGTGTCTGTATGAATAAGATATTAATGTACAAAAGAAAATACGACACAGAACAAATCGTGATCAGGCTCAGCCGATGCGATAGGCCAACATTCACTAGAAGAAGGTCGCGATCGGGCTATATGACGCTGTTACAAGTTGCTACTTATTCAAACAATACATAAGCCAAGGTCCGGCTGCAAGCAGACCGGCATTAGGAAAGGAACTCTTTGAATGATATTCGTATAAGTGAATTAATTTAAAGTGGAATGGTGAAGAGCATTTCGTTTTACGCTTCGTAATAATACAAAACTATGAAACCAAACAAATATAAATTTATGCTTAGTTATAATTACTAAGTACACAACTAAATATGGTGGCATCGGCGTTGGTACTTCGAGTACAGTCGCTCCCAACATTGAATTAGAATGGATACTAATGATCGTTTAAAGGTCAATACCGTAATACATCCTACGATTTAAATGTAAAGTAACAGCCCGTTGCAGCAGCAAGTCATATTAACCATCTGTTGATGAAGTCCCTACTAATGAGTATCTTTATTTGAGTTCATTAACACAAGTATCATTACTTTCTACTTTTTTTTAATTAGTTATTTATACGTTATTATAAACAATTAGTTAATATTTCTAACGTTCACGCTAATAATATTTAAAATGACAATTATGTAGAGCTCTTTCTAAGTGTACCTAGTAATATTTTTTTGGAGATCAAAATTTATCAAAAAAGTCTAATTAAGCAGAAGTCTAGTTCCGCCTCTACATTTTGTGGGGTCGGTCGGTGAGACAAGCAATTAGTACGGTCAACGATCACGACTGATACTAATTGAAGCGGGAAATTAAAGCAGGATGCTTTAAAATAAGAAATTTACATCCCGAGTGTAGATGACAAGGTAAAGATTATAATTCATGGGACAGATTTAATTTCCAAATAAGATTCCATGAAATCCACAATACCCAGAGATGCGGCCGGGGCTTGAACCTGCGATCATCGTTACCGAAGCAAGCGTTCTACCAACTTTGCTATCACTGCACAATAATAATAATAAGCCCTTTAATGTCCCACTACTGGACACGGGCCTGCCCTCAATGGGGGGGGGGGGGGGGGGGGGAATTAGGAAAATTTAATAACAATCTAAACTTAATAATTATTGCATCTACAACATCATCTACTCATTCATTTCTAGATGACTCAACACTCAAAGCTCCCGAAGCATTTTGCACGGAGGTTCGATGATTCATGATCTGATCTTCAATTCTTCAACTATTCGCATACAAAGCTGAGAGGCTATTAAACCATTACAATAAAACCGCCAATATTCTCCAACTAACGCTCGAGTCCAGTAAAGTAAACAACGAGTCATAATTTAATTAAGTTATGAACATAGGATGGAAGCGTATGGCAATTTAGTTGTCATTGAGATAACCCTATTTCCTGCCAAATGTTTCCATGCGATTGGTCAGTCAGGGTTGTGTGATATTTTATACTTAATCAGTTTTGATGGTCACAAATAGTTTCACACGCTCATAATCTTAAAAATATTTGTAATATTTATGTGGACACGGATAATAAGGTTGTTTTATACAGTTTTGAGGCACTTTATAACACATCTTACTATAGAACGCATTTTAGAGGTTTGAGTGGTTTCATTTTAGAAAGCTACTAGCCGAGAACAGAAGATGTACTAAAGTAATTTAAGCAGCCAATAGTGGTTGAATTGAGGCATTTAACCAACACAGTGTTTACTAATATAACGCTTGTTTTCGGTAAACATCGTCAGTAGCACTGTACCGATACTTTCAACTCTACCGAATGCAAAAACCTACGCATTAAATAAGGAACCATGACGTAATTTCTGAAAAATCTTTTTAGTAGATAGTAGATAACACACTCACCTATATTATTATTAGATGATAATGGAACAAAAAATAAATAAAAAAAGACAGTCGAAAAATTATAGGGAACTGGAATAAAGTAAATTATCGCACCATAAAACTACTACCAGTTTTCTAACTTTTGATGAACAAGACAAATAAAAAAATATACAGTAGTTTAAAATCAAACAACTTACTGATCCAAGTTCTAGTTCTTAATCCAAGCGTTATAATGACTTTGTACAAAACATAAAGATGTTTGTATACAAGCCACAAATCGGTGTGTAATATTGGTGACTCAAATTAAATTATATAAGTTATGTAACGGTCTATTTAGCGGTAGCAGTTGTATCGCAGTAACAATTGAATTATGATTAATGATACAAAATGTTTATGTTCGGACCTCGTGATCGAATTTGGCATACGCAAACAATATTCCGCTAATCAAGTTATCTAACTGAACACCAAGTAAACGAAGCAAACGATTCATCGTGTTTTTTCCAAGTGTTTACGCTTAGAGTCCTGCTATTTGCTAACGTTTGTATTTTTAATAAAAAACACATAACATAAGATATTATACACGGTGTAGATGTGAATTGCCGCCACTAAAGCATTCAAATGATTAGGCCACCAGGGGACTTTAGACATAATATTGTAACAGTACTAAGTTTAATCTAATCTGTTAGAGCCCTTGTAAACACTACATTATACAAATTTCAGAAATATATCTACATGTTTCGTTTAACTTTGATGCAACAAAATTTCAAAACACCATACCATGTTTTCGGTCAATTCCGTAACGGGTACAACAGCTTCTTAGATTAAATTCAATAGTTCCTCATTAAACACTCAAATCGGTGGTTAAAAAAAAAGAAAGGCGAACTAAAATTACCTGCTTAGTATATATGTATGGGGACACCTGCCTACCAACAGATGGTAGACAAAGACCGTCCCCATGCGACCGGGAACCAAGCGCCTAAAGCGAACCAAAATGCTGTTCCGTTCGGAACACTAAATTAATTTATAATCGAAATGGGGTAATCGTTTAGAAAATTGTTTGGTGTTCCTTGGAGTATTAACTACGTAATATATACGTATTTATTAGTTACGGAGGACTTTTACGGAGGTATTTTTTTTAATTTAAAATAGCATGGATGTAATTCTGCATTAATTATTGCTGAAAAAATCTGAATAATTTTGAATTTGTTCAGTGTTACTTCAATAACGAGTACAGTATTTCGAAGAAATTGAACGTACATAAATTTAAAAGGTATAAAGATAAAGGTACACATGGAGTCGCGTGGGTCCGGTTTGGCGATGCGCCGCCGGCGGGAGCCCCGGAATGTGACCCAGACCTCGATGGGACTCGATTCGGTGACTCATATGAACGTACCTTTTTCAAATAGCAGTTCATCTCTGCAACCGATCCCGTTTTTAGAAAGTCCACAAAATACAGCGTGGGTGCACAGACAAACAGGATTACAAGACCTCCCACTCACGTTTTTGTAATACGGCATTAAACATTAATCAATTAGGGTCTTATTCAGTGATCCTTGATCATTAATTTTAATGCCAGTTAAACACCTGACTATAGATAAAATAATTTAAAATTTGCTATCATCGAAATGCTTTATTCATCAAATTGTGAAATAAAAATGCCTGCCTTTTATTTAAAACGAGGTCATACTACCTATTTTATAATTATGAATTGAAGGCGTATTATTATGCCGTGGGTAAATTGCTCTATCCACGCTTGGCATACTTATAATGGCGCGACGGAGCTGAAGGAAAACATGAATGTAGTGTTCAATCAAATTTCAATGGAATGGCTTATAGTATGTGTTTATGTACAAGTTTTAAAGGATCCGCTAAAACGGAAGACTGCAGACGGGAGGCTGTGATAAGGATTAAAAACGCGGCCATTGTTTTGTTATAGATTACAACGCCGGATTATCTTTGTTTAGATCTACATCCGATTGTTTGATTAAGCTTCATTAAAAGTGCAACGGATCGAGAAAAAGGAAAATATATTCAAATATGTAACAAATTCCATTCAAAACGGTTCGTACGTTTGATTTTACTGAAATTAGCATTGATCGTAAAAACAATGGTTCTCATTAAGCAAAACAAAATAGGTACCTCAAAAAAAATACACGTAAGCCTACTTAATAGTCTTAAACTCTTAACTAAAAGCGTTAGGGACATACCTAGCTTCGATTAAAATTACACGAAATAAAGTAGATCTAAGCTATTTTCACCAATGAAAAGCTCCAAGGAACATGTCATGTCACCCTAGTCAATATGGAACGTGACATTGAAGTGTCACGTTACAAGTATTTCTCCTTAAACGACAATGTAATAGCTCTCCAGCGTTCACTTCCCTCTCGGTGACGCAGCATACCTCCTACGCACATGTGGGATGGCCCTCAAACAAAAGCTTCCAAGGGACTTGAGAATTCACAACGTATCGTCCGCTTCGACCAGACACAAACACTAGGAATGTTTGCCGTCGGGAACCTATAACCTTTATAGTTATAAGACAGCCGTCTTTATGTATCGTGGCATCCCGCGCCCGGCATCAACAAAATGAATGTTTCCTCTATTTACTCATATTGCTGGGACATATTTGAGATATGTGACAGGAATATCGTTTCTATCGATCTTCGTAACCGTTTGGAATTGGAGATGAACGTTTATTTTATGGTGAGGGTTATTGCGGTTCCTGTTAACTGCCTTTTTCGCATTTAATGGAATAAAATCAGGCGAAATAGGCCAGCCTATTTCGCCTGATTTTATAGAGAAATGTAGAAGCGTATTGATTTTGATGTTTAAGGGCTCGTTTATTTAAGATCCACAGTTCGTCTATATTAGGAAGCATAACATCCATTCCGCTTTAGTAAAGAGTTTTCTACTCTTGTGATGGTGGTAAAGCCGGTTTAAAGTATTCTCATTAAAGGCTCAAATACATTATTCCCAAGAAATATGAGCTATTGTTTGCGTTCACAATGTAGGCACGAGGAAACGTGAGGGTCCGTTTTTTACGCAACAAGTCGTGAAGTGAGCACGTGCGACGCCGCAGGGGTAGAATAATTAAAGAATCCTGATGCCGACCGAAATGTAATGTTGCCGAAGTCTCAGATGAAATGCATGTAACAAGTATGCTAAGTTAGAGCCGTTGTTAGCACCTATGCGAGTGCAGTAGTATTGACTTATGGTGAAAGTTAGTGCATTATCTGTCTCTTTAAATTATCATTATGAAATAGCTACTTATTGAATATTATGTAGGTAGGTTGCTGAAGATTTATTTTCGGTTTTCCATAGATACCTATGATTTGTAAAAATATATATCGACTTTAGCTAGCCTATCTAGCATATGTTTTATGGTATGTTGTATCATACATTGTTAACTGAAGATAATAAATATTCATAACATAGGTACGTTAGAAAATCTGAGCAAATATTATTGTACGGCTGCTATCATACAAAATAGCGGAGGTACTACGTCGAATCGCTCACAATACTCCAACATTCCCGCAAACTCGTTTGCACGCTGCTTTTACATTAAAAGATGATAAGTAGCAGAAAAAAACAAACTTCAAACAAAAAAACCACTTGTTTCATTCACTTTCACACTTTTAAGCACAAATGCACTTATAACATTCGCGTTTACGGAACTAACGCAAAAGCGCGCAACCGGCGAGGCAGCCGAACTCGAGTAACTTTGTTGACAAGCGCTAAGCGCGCGCCCGCCGCCATGTTTGAAGGCTTCGGCAATCTCCGGCAAACTTCGGCCGAGAACTCTACCAGCACGGTTACTCACTGGTTCAACAGGGTGGTTCAAAACAACTAGTCCTCCTCTATTGAGAGTCGCGACATTCAACGCAATGGGGCTTTGGTTATTTTTTATGTACTTTTTTTATATACTTTTTTTATGTAATTAGTTGATATAGTACGTAGATTATAGGATAAAATAGTAGTAATATGTGAAACAAGAGAGGGACAAGCATTTTATCACTTAAGTACTTAAAATACCTAGGTAGGTACAATATTTTTTACCACAAGCCTACTCTACAACAAAACAGGTTTAGAGAGATACATAATAAGAAAGCAATTACGTAGAGCCAGTGACTATGAAATACGTAATCGGATTTTAACGATAATGATGATGAAAGCCATCGGTATAATTACGGGACAGAACAAATAGGTGTCATAATCAGCCGCAAGTTTTTTGGATATCGATCGAAATAGGTAACTAGCGGGTAAGAAGCTTTAAGATATTGAATTAAAGGATAATAGAGTCATACTAATAATTCGATTTTATTAAATGGCAAGTGGTTGTAACAAAAAAAATATGGATAATTAAATAAATATAAAATTAAAATAATATTTTTTGCATAATAAAAAAACTCATTAATAACTATGAATTGGGCTTTTGTCTGCGAAAGCTCGTAGCGCTACGCTACCTTAACGTGACCCTTTGGTAGATATAACAATGAAACAAAAAAAACTGACCATTATACAAAAAAAGAAACAAAAATGGTTAACATTTTCACATTACGAGTTACGACTTACCGGCTCTGTGGTGACCATTTAAATTAGAACTCTCTTAATTTGCCCATAATGAATGTTATTATAAAGATCGTATAGCTCCAGTGGGGTTGGTGTCGAAATGGCTTCTTTGCAACGAGTTTATTTACTGGCTACAAGAATAAATCACGGTGAAGGCTTCGCGTTATGCAAGTGGCAATCGCGCCGTACATGAACCTACTAAACAGGTTCCCGGTGGTATTGTTTGTGGTGTTGAATAGAAGCAACTGAGTGTAACTTATTTACATACACCTTTTATCTATAAATTTAAATCGATTCAGTCGACAATCGATTTAAGTATAAACCACAAATAAAGATAAATTTACATACATTTACATTTTCACGAAAAAATACTTATTGTAAATTTTAATATCTATGATCTTGTAGGAAACTGATTTTTTTGGATGATTTTTATACATTAAAGGACCGAATTAAATTATATAGCGTTGAATATTAACTATAAATTTCTACGAAACCGCGCGGATAATCGACTCTACATGGTCGGGAAGGAACTGCCATCTAGTGTCGAATAGCAGAACATGACTTACGTTATTTCAACATAGATGGCGGCACCAGTAGCTTGTAATTGTAGTATAGTTAACTTACCTGAAATAAAAAAGGCTATTATTAGACACAACGTAATTTGAAAAAGAAATAATACTCTTTGAACTTCGTTATACATGTGGATGTGCTTGTTTGTAAGTTTGAATGCAAAAACATCTGAAGGGATTTAGAAGAAATGGGAAGAATGGGAAATTTAGATTATAGGCAAAATAACACAGAGATTTATATTTTCCCCAGTCTACGCGGGCGCATAGCCGCACATATTAGATAGTTAATTATAGTTTTAATTTATATTTGAATTCACTGAAATACTTTCAATTAAAATGAAACAAGTAGTATATATTATTCACTCAGAACCTTTATGGGCGATTATTATGTAGATTAATGAGTGTAGCGCCTAGGTATCAGTTAACGTTTGTTGTAAAACGTGTAGGTACCAATTGACATGCAAACTATCATTTCCTGCGTACGGCATACTTTTCACTTGCGATAACAGCAGCTCTACCATGATATCTACTAACTACTTGCTTACACACAAGCTGTTCAGGATTATTTCAACCAATAACGGAATATGTATACAATAAAACGTAAACAACAGCATTATCATATCATTATATAATTTTTTTTTCAATTATCCTTGAAACTATTAGCATAATTTCATCACGATTCGTTTGAACCTGTAAATGATGAGGAAAGATGTTTAATTTGATTCTATTACGAAAAGTTAAGTATTGTTAAGTACATATTTTTTTATTAATGTCTAAGCTGAGTCGGACTGGTTAAATAAGATATAGCATGTTCTAGCGTATTGCCAAGAAAGCGATCAAAATAGACGCTTAGAGTGCAATGTACGGGAGACATCATAACATTGAGAATGCTACGTACATACCAACTAAAGAAGATACTAGTATTATAGCTCGGCTTGTAACAAAATAAATGCTATTTAAAAATATAATATATTAGCTGACCTGACAGACGTTGTCCTGTCCAAAGAAGCACTTTCTGTTTTGCCCGAATTTTCCAATTATCCGAACAACACTTTTAAATATTTTATTCCCTACAAACCTGACTCCAACTATACTGACCATTATAAAAAATAAATTAGCCAAATCAATTCAGCCGTTCTCAAGTTCGCTTGCCAACGAACGTCATTTGATTTTTAATTTATAAATTGTTTGGACGTCACAAAGCCCGTTTGGGCAAATTTTGTAGTTCACCCTGAACTGGATGTAACAGGGATGAACCCCAGTCCATTCTACGGTACCCGTTAATACAAGCGTTGCTTAGCTTAGTTTATTGGTACACTAGATGTGTATATACAGAAAGGTGAAGGACGAACAAATAATATTTATTTAGTGATAGATACAGTGAGTCAAGCAGCGTACGATCAACCACTACACAAGCTGTCGTCATCCCCTTACTAATTATTTCACTTTGTTAGTTTACATCTAGCCTAAACATCAATACTGTGATATTTAAATAACTATGATTGAATACCTATTACTTACACAACAATATTAACACAATAATTTGCAATATTTCGATGAGCTCACGAATGATCTCATGCCATCTTCGCGCGCGTCTGAGCGCGACCGACGCTTTAATTGTCACAATTTGCTTTATAATTGAGCAGAACACGCGGCGGCTGATTACTTGATACAAAACTTCCAAGACTGTATTACCATGAAATGTCAAGACAACGAGACCTAACAAAGATGTATGCAAAACCTGAAGTGACTTTTGTATGAGTAGAGACGGTTAGGTCAAGCCTAATACATATAAGTTTTTCCATGGTTATGTCGGCATAACAATGCCCCTCTAGACCAAGCGACATGCAACATGGGTGGTACTACAAATCACTGCGCTCAATTAAATGTATGGGACTACAAATTCACCTGAAAAGTTAGTATACAATTTTCTAAAGAGTGTGGAAACACTTGTAGACAGTCATCTTACCGTCTACAAGTGTTTTCACAATCTTTCCATAGGTTGTGATATCTACAGGTAAATTAACTTGGCCTACCTACGTTACCTTGGCCTACAGAAGCCACAAGGAATGTGTTAAAACGATGAAAAAAACGGGAAACTAAACTCGCATTGCGTGCTACCTATGTTTGTGTTTACAATTAGCGCGTGTACCATTTCCCGGCCCTTCTAAATCTCATTGAAGCCGCGTTCCTCAGTGACAAAGGGCCAGGTATGTTGGCCACACTCGGCTTCCGTCCGTAATGGATGGCGCACAAAAACAAGCCCCCGCGACATACCGCCAGTAACTCTATACAGGATTGACTATATCGACGTCACGAACGACGGATGCTTATAATTAACAAAATATCTTGTTTCTACGTGACTTCGACCGATCGAACGGGGAGCGGTTTTTATGGGAGGTCTACCGCTTGTGCGAATTGAATTAAGTACTTATAATTAATATAATTTATATTTTTTTGTCGAAGTAATATGGGATGCTAGTTTAGTTATAACAAAAGTGCTTTGATTATATTATATAACTAGCTGTCCCGGCGAACTTCGTACCGCCTCAGAATCAAATGTATGAGAAAATGAATTTATTGGTATTCTATGAAAATTTTAACAAATCTATCCCACGGGAACCATACATTTTACCGGGATAAAAAGTAGCATATATGCTATTCCAGACCATAATCTATCTCTGTGCCAAATTTCATCCAGATCCGTTCAGCCGTTCTGGCGTGAAAGAGTAACAAACATCCATCCATCCATCCAAACTTTCACATTTATAATATTAGTATAGATAGTATAGATACAAATGGGTCCATAATATATTTATTGGCATACTGTCTGCAACTTGCATATAATACGTTCTTACCCACAAACATTATCGATAATTATGCGACCGCCTATTTCAATATCTGATCATTTGTACTTTCTGCTTATTATTGCGTATACACAAAACTATCTTTAACTGGAGGTAGGCTTCGGCCGTGGCTAGTCACCACCCACTGAACAAAGCCATGTCGCCAAGCGGCCTAGCCGTGTTCCGGCATGATGTTCGGTGCTGCCATTCATGGATGGCGGGTCAGATCAGTTGCGCTGCATGTGCCTAGTGAATGTAGCGTCTCTATCTACTGCCACCTTCCTACCTAGGCAAGTATGCTCCATCGTAAATCTCATCGTCAATTACCATCAGGTGAGATCGAGATCAAATACTTGCCTATAATGTAATAAAAAAAAATCTATTTACCTAAACCATAATTTCCAAAATGACTACCGTTATTCAGCTACCCAAACGTGCCGAAAATAAAAAAAAACATTACGAGTTCCTCCATAAAACATAATTGTTTATTTATCTTTGATATTGTTATAAGACAAACCGGAAGCGGTACCTGGTACTGCGAAGGGTTGAAAGGGACAGGAACACAGGAAGCGGATGTGAGGGGCTGGTTGCGCATACGCAGCGTGACTGGCGCTAGCATCGCGCGCAGGTGCGGCGGGCGCATTTAACTTTAGGTATGACATAAACGTAAACACATGTTTTTTTGACAGATGTGATTTGAATTTAGAATATTGAAGTAGCAGCACATGCATTAAAATGACGTAATTTATTGAATATGGTTATTATTATCGATAGAAGCGCCAACGCACTAGTGTTAAGCACTAGGTCATAGTTACTACTTTTGATAGGGACAATGGATACTAGGGATGTGTCCTGCCACGTGTTTATCTACTTCATCTATTCTCTAAAAGTGAGTCAGAGTACTTAATACACCTATTTAATAATTCGTGCGGGCTTGATATACAACGACCTATTAATATGTAACGTCGTTCGACGGATATAACTGACGTACCTACTACGTGTTTCCTATTTTTTTTTATCTAAATAATTTTGAATAATAGAAAATCGTATTTATGTAGTAACATATCCATACCGGATTACATCGATACATTACACAGACTCCGATCTTCGTAACGGGAGACAGCACGACGGATACGTACATTTTAAATAGAGCAATAAATAAATAAAGTCCGACAATAAACCACAAACAAAGGAAACCGCATAAAACTCTGGACGGCAATTCTCGGACGCCTCGTCTCGTATTTTATACACAACTGCCGCCAACTAATTAGAATAACGATGAAAAATACACGCAATTATAGTCCTTATAGTCGAAGCAAATTAAAGTTAATAAATATTTTTTTACGGTGAACTTGAACTGCGATTAATGAATGGGTCCTCAATAGAGTTCATAGCGCCAATCTATATAACTAACCTACCACCAGCTCAAGACGTGACAATTGCTTCATAATTCATAACCCACGCTATGTAACATGTGTGTGAGTCAATATTTGTGTGCCAACGCACACAGACCGAGTGAGTGAGAGACATGGATAATACACGTTTTACTAATTACCTACCCAGTATCACATCATACGAATTAGCCCATAGCCCTAAAGAACCTAAACCACCGCTAAATTTAACTTATGTCACAGGACCCGCCCAGTACATTACTACTACTGTAATCTAGAACTCATCAAACTTGAATTACTAGCTATAATGATTACAAAAAATAAACAAGCAATTTGGACCCTCAGTGAGGCTGAGGAACGCCAAATTGCCTTATCTATTTATATCTGTATTTATAATAAGACTGTACCCATAGAAAATTAAGTTAAATAAGTAACGAACGAAGTCGCGGGCACTGCTAGTATTATATAAAACGGAACCCATTATCTGACTCACTCATTACGATTTCTCTAAAACTGTGAGACCTCCAGACGTGTTATTTTTTTGGTTTAGATGCTTGCCAAAAAAGATTTTACTACAGAGTTTTCTTTCTTACACCCAAATTGGTCGAAAAACAAAACAACAAAGATGGCCGGAAAGACTCAACATGGATTAGCCCACCTACATCATTTAGCCGACAGTCGAAGCGGAGTCAGACGTTATAAGCGTGTACCTACTTATCCGGTGAAATGAGTCACACACACGCGAATATTAAAAATCAATGTCAAGATCGCATGATGATATGATATTATCACCTTGAAGTTGTGAACAAGTTTGAACTGACCGTTATGACGCTAGCTGACTTAATAATACTGTTTATGGACTTATGTCAATAACAATTCGTTTGCCCGCTCGCTTCGCTCAATATTCCTTGTGTATACAGAATGATTCAGAAAGGGTATACTAAGCCTTTAACCTTGGCTTCTTTAACGCATTTGTAAAAACTACGTGAAGATGAATATGGATACAAGCGTAAAATTTTTTTTCGCAAAAATCACAATTGTCTTTCGTTGCGAACGGAATTTATTAAAAAAAACTATATTCTTACTTCACATAGTGTTTACAAATGTGCTTAAGAAGCCAGAGTTTCTAACTTGATATATAAACCCTTACTGGAGCATCCTGTATAGAATAATTAATTATTATCAAACAAATCTTCAATTTAGAATGGAGATATTGTAATATCCGTAAAATACAAACAGGGTCCCGGTAAATCTACCTATAAAAGGGTTTCTATGGATTCTAAAAAATATTTTAGTTACAAGAGTGTCAAATTACAACCGTAATATAGGCAGGTATGTTGATGGCAAATGGCGATTCACAATCTGCGGTTGGCGGTTTACTCTGACAGTTAGATGGCAGGCAACTGATATGCAGAAAAGTACCATAATAACTTCCTTATGTGACATATTATATGGCGAGAAGAAATTACAAGAGTTGATTACTCACTTATATTTACGCGTATACTACACATTTAAATAAAACATGGTTCTCCCGAGACCATGGTTGCTTTAAAGCAGCATAAAATATACGCGATAAAATCCGAAAAACTAGTTTTATTTCACTTACAAGAATTTTTGTAGTTGGCGTGAAATGCTAGGAAACTCAATGTTAATGGCTACATAATTTGGTTTTATATGTCAAATTTCGTCTAATATTACAGTATCAAAATTATTAATTCCTTCAGATAGATATATTTTTTGTTTTATATAAATATATTTATAGTTATTTATTAACCTAATCCAAAGTCATTCATATAAATAAAATAGCTTCGATTCTTTGAAACTAGGCCAAGGAGCAGATATATAGGTTAATTTGAACGTATTTTATTTTTAAACACGAATTATGTTTTTTTTTACAACATAAACCTTTATAAAAGAGAGACATTAATAAAGTAAAAACGGAAAGGTCAGACATATCGAATGTAACTATTTGTGCAATACATGACTTCATATTTCATAACTGAACCAGACTGGGTTTATTTCATAAAACTATCATTTTGATTGTTTAAGCACGATGACTCATTAATTCTGAAATCAGATTATAAATGGACCTGTCACAAAAAACAACTGCTAATTTGGATTAATTTTGAAACTTGTGTTTAACTTTACTAGGTACAGATTAGATTAGGTATTGTCGATCATTAACTGCACTAATCGCTTATCGGTAATTTTGAACTATTTTAATCATTAGGATACGAATATATGACACATTCGCTACCATGGTTAGTTTAAATTGAAAATATAAAATGCAAAAGCGATACGAACCATTATTTTCATTTTGCGAAGATTCAAAATCCTCTAACGAGATGTTCGACAAGTCTTCCACGTACACTTGAGGCTGTCTGCTAAAGGAGTGGCGACCTCCGAGGGAGTGGTAGCAGCTCTCCTCCTCATCCGCTGCCTCCTCCGTCGACGAGCCCTTCAGGCAGGAGTGGAAGCTCCGAGAGAGACGCCGCTCTGTGCTCATCCTCACACATGTCCCACAAATCCTCACAATATACGAACTTCACCACGCAAATACGATATTTCGAACACTGCAGGGTATACCCTCACTATTTGTATTGGATTTCAACACATCAAGACTTTACATTGAGTCATCTTGCACTTTTTTACATGAATGTCGTCACGTGTGTATATCGTCAACGTTCTTGAAACTCGCAGATATGTATACTGACAAGCAATGTCACACGTCGACTGTACACCTTTTCTGATAACACTGTTTATTTCACGTTTTCATATTTTTGCTTATCGTTCTTTATCGCGAAGGACTTAGTAATCGTGAGGATTCAATAATCGAATGCGCCAGTGATCTACATGCGAATTAACAGCACTGATATTTAGGGTCAATTCATATTGCTGCGGGAGAGAAGAGACGAGAGCCAATTTAATTGCATTTTTCACTTTATGTTCGTTGTGTAACGTTCAATTGGATTCCCTCGACATCGCCAAGACGGCAGATGCCGTCTTTTTATCTTATTATAGCAAATTTCTACGTTACACAATAGAATTAAGGTTCGAATTGGAATCCTGGTCTAAAAATATCTTGGCTTCCCATCCGTTCTTTTCCGTGTAAGACAATTCGAATTGACCCTTTAATAGTTTATTACTTTAATGCAGCGGATAATTAGTACACATATTACACCTTTTTTTTTACTAATTAGTTTCGGTAAAACATAAATGCACGAAAGCCTATTCATATTTGAATGTAAAGGCAACAATAAGTTTGATCAATACCTAATTATATTACGTAAATATTTAGTAGTTATACTACATTAAGGATATTTTATTGTTTTATGGATATATTTTCCAATTGGGGATAACACAAAACACAGTGTTATACATATAATAAGTTTAGGCAACCCCAGTCACCTTAATATTATTACAACATTACGTTTAGAGATAAAAATAATAAGGTTTGTTTCTGGAACTGATAGCGGACTATCGAAATTGTTCCAATTATTTTTAGATAACTCCGAAAGTGATGTGACCCGCTATGTTTGCTGCGATTCCATAGGAATAGGAATTGTAACTTTTATAGCGAATATAACAATAACGATTCAAATATACATTCGAGGCTAACTACCAATCATTTAACGGCGAATCGAGGCCTAACCAAAGTATTCCATTATTGAATCATTAAAAAGAAAAAGTTGTATGCAGACAGCATACAACATATGCGAGTCGACTATTACCTTAGTTTTGTTAAAGGCATTACACTGCATTCGATAAACGTGCATCTATTAGGCCGTTCTAGTGTTCACAGAACAAAACACGCGCTTCAGCCATAAAGGGTTTCTGTCATGTTATCTCAACCTGTGAGAAATCTCCGTGTACTGAACGATTGCAACATTCTGCGTGCACCAAAAACACGACGACAACCCGTAAAACACGTTACACACGAAGGAGTCAGGAAACATGACAGACGGTTCAATGCACTCGCAAAGAATGAGGCCTACCACGGCACATTCGGCTAATGAATGGCGGACACACAAAAGGAACACATCTTTGTGGCGCCGAGGAACTACTTACGTATCCCCGTGACTTGTGTGTTTGGTTTCAAAGTTTGTAGTGTCGTAACTTTTTAGTACCAACCCATTGTAGGAATAGGGTACTTAAACCTATAAATACTCCCAAACAAAACGTTTCCCATCTTACAAATCACTTAGCTCGTGCTTGTGAGAATACCAATGTTTTCATTGTCTAAAAAGTTCTGAAGGTAGTGATTAACATTGCAATAACTTTGCTAACCACTTAACCCTGAATGTTGCTTGAAAGAAACCATAACGAATCTATCTATTTGACCATAACGTTTGCTAAGAAAAGTATTTTCCGAGCAACAAATCCAAAGATTAATAACACACGTATTTTAAATTTTATTAAAACTCGTACATATTTCAAGTATATTTATGTGGTCCGTTCGAAGAACCTCCTTCTACAGAGTTTAACGTTAAAGAAATCAAACGTAGAATAAAAATCACTAAACATGTTTTATCTTAACCTCGAAACGTAAGCTATGAAATGGCATCGCAATGGTTGGTTATTAACATTTAAGATACAGTATATAAAGGTTTAAACTTTATCATCCAACAGTTATTAAGGAACGGTACATTCGCGTACACTGTCATAGCGGGATGGTGGTTACGCAAAGATCCGGATGTAATTGGCAAAGAAAATATAGGAAGTCAACGTGAGTGAGCATTTAAGCGTGGGAGTCCGTTTTTACATAACGATTTGTAAAACAAGTGTCATACATGAACCAAGGAAAGACTGTTACATCTGGTTTTAATTAACGCTAGATTGTGCCAAGTTGTTGCGTTGACAAAAACAGTGAAATCTTCAACGAGCTATTGTCTTACTATAGAAAGTTTTGCGTGGAAGTGTATACGACGTGAATTGAGTTGACGGGAGAGAACTGCGGAATCCACCGGTGAATATACGTGATAATTATTAAGTCGTAAATACAGCTAGCATTCGGAACGCGCTGTTTTTGGACACTACATCAATATTTAAAAGTGCTCAAATAATTCAATCCGGGTGATTAAACACACGTGGTTATTTTTGCCGGTCGGCCATCGCTCGCCCTATAACCAATACTTCCAAATCTCCATTGTTGAGAAGGTCGTTTCAAGGCGGCAGACCACCCGGAACGGTGCGCTAATATTTTAAACTAACGATATTAACGTTTCCATTCATCTAACATTAAACAATGGGAGCTCTTATTTCGTACTCGCAAAGCAATTTGAATTGAAACCTGATATTGAGATTTAAATATTTTAAGCCGTTGTTGAAGATAAGATTCAAGTTAACTGTGGGCGTGAATCTATTATACGAAAAAAATACAAACAATATGTGTCTATTAGGTTTGAGGCGATGTATGTTAATCAACCTGAATCAATGCGCTTGCTGCCTACATCGGGCCGAATAATGGGGCCATATATGAGGACAAAGACTGGCATTCGGCCAATATTTTCCGTCACGAGACTGAGATTTTCCCCAGATAGCGAACGCTACAGCTCCGACGGGTGGCAGTGGCGTGCCAACTAAATCATTTCCAGATTATCAGCACAAAATTGCAAAGCGAAGGAGTTAAATCGCAGTATTGCATGTGCCAGGCAAGAAAACATTATTTAGTCTGACAAGATCGAGGGCTTACGACGATTATTAAAAAAAGAAATATTGATAAGCAAAGTGCTGGTAACGTTAAACTTTCTGAGATATTCGTTTAAGTATTTCGCGATAATCATACGGTTATTTCTTCGAAAACGCAATCCACATAGATTGACGACAAAGGAATTACATTAACAAAATGACGCTAGCTGTTACAAAACATATTGCGGTAGAATGTGAGTAAGTTAACTCTTTTATCCAGCTGTTTATAAATAGGTTTTTGGAGCAAATAAAATGCATCCGCCGACGACAATCGTTGACATGTTAACTAATGGTGGTTCAGGTATAAATCATGTTCATAATAGCGCGGGTAGCGCGAAGACGGTCGGAGGAAGCGGGTGATTTGCGACGGATATGGCCATTGGGACAAGTGGACCGACGGCGCACGAGTGAACTCGTGAACCAAGTTATTAATCTCACTCATTATGTGGAGCGAGCCACAATAGCGTCACTGTGCTCCACCGCGCTCGCTAATGAGTCGAACATTAAAAAGATTATAATTATGTTGGTTTTGTAAGTAATTGAATGAATGCAGTTGAATGTCAGTATGTGTTTCGAACGATAAGTTTTTGCTGTTGAAGTTAACGCGTACGTACCGAGTGTTTAAAATTGATTTTTAAACACACCGTGTAGTTTATTCAGTTATTCTTAATAAATAATGTATTTGTGTATACTATTGACTATAAATCAAGACGTATTTCTTGACGTCCAATTTAATTTTTGACTACACATTTTCAAAATATTTGCGAAAACATTGTCGCTGTGTAGCGCTGTAATCTCTACAACTAACACGTACCTCTACATAGAAAGAATACTAATGTGAATGCTAATTGATCCCGCTGAAGTTCAATAATAACATTGCTGTTTATTCACACGAAGAAAACCCCGAAAATAGAATGACACAGAAATAAACGTACTCGTACACTCGTGTAGGGAAACTGCGAACACAACACAACACTGTACCTCTGAACCACATTCGTTAGGTTATGAACTAATCCACTAACACACGTTCGTACGACTCTACTACAGCGTAATTATATACTAGAACGGAAAACCGCGTGACTGTCTCCATTCAGAGATACCAGCGCACTGAACAGAGCGGCGAGGCGAAGTCATGCGCGTGCGCACGCCTGCGCGCCCTCCGCGGCGGACCGTTTATTTACTATTCACAGTTTGAATTTCCGAACGTGCTCCAATAATCAACATGGCGCAGATGGACTAGAGATGCTTCATGGTACAATACTTACGATAATCATGGGGAAGAAAAAACATTGGTCAGACAAAAGACTTGGAGATGTGTTATGAGCAGTTATAATTGAAGGAGAATGTGTAACCAAATAAACTAATAATACTTACAAAAAAACTAAATTCATGCAAACAACTTTTTAATTCAGTGACACCCGGACTGATAAAACAGTAGGTATTCGAAAAAAACGAAAGTGAAAGTAGAGTCTCGCAGAGACAACATCGAAAACCAGTTAAGAGTTTTGATCACTTTTACTCTTACAAAATGTCAGGTAGATGAGGTGGAAGAGAAACGCGGGCGCAACGAACTCCAAAGGGTGGGTTGTGTCTTGCGCATACGCACTTGTGTAATTATTTTAAGCCCGCTAGACGTAGACGGGTAAACACAGAGACCGACAGGAATGCAGGCGGCATATTTAAGGGGAGCTCCACAATGACATGCGACGACAACAATACAGGAGTGTGTAGATAACATTCATACACACAACACGGTCAGCAGATATGATGTAACAAATAGATACAAAGCTTATCCGCATTATGGTAATGCAAATGCTATTGCTTTTCTGCCCACGTAAAAAATTGCTAATAAGTATGTATTTGATGTTACTACATTCCATATTATTGCAAGCATCAAATAAATGAATAACATTAGACACCAAGATGACTTTTTTTAGGACAACCATTAAAATTTTAACATAGAACATGAAGACAACTATAAGCCAAACTGATTGTTTGAAGCTAGACTATAAATTTTCCTTTTAAGTATTGAATTTACAGGGCTAATGGAATGTTTTAATCCTACCCAACCAAGCAGGTGTAAAACAAACTTCGCTGTAAGGGCCAGTTATCTTTTCGTCTACAAAATATAATATAATTCCATTGCATAGAGATTGAGATTGCAATATCGCGCAGGTGTAGGAAGCTTGACATTTCATTATAGCATTTTATATTTGTTGGATACCTAGCTACCCTTTTACAAAGACAACCGCTAAATATCAGCATTTCGTTTATATGTTCCGGTATTTGAACAGAGTCATTGCCACTTCGCACAGCAGTCTCGATTTACTCGGTAGGCACAATGCTTCAGTAGACGTCAAAATGTTTTACAGTAATAGATTTTCATTGTCTAGATTATACTACAATGGTGTACTAAAAGCTTAATCATTACTTAATCATTCATTACTTATTCTATAGGAAACACAAACTAAGATTATAAAGAGAACATTGGAAATATCACACATATTAAATTGTCGAATACCGCTATCAAATGCAAATCGTAAGACAAAAACTTGTATTAATAAAAATTAAAAACATTGTGTAGTGACGTTGAAATGGAAGGTATCAAGTAGCCCAACTCGACGACCTTGAGCGTAGAATAGTGTTACGCTTACTCTGTTCATCACACGGTGGTTCACGAACACGCGATATCTTTTGCGAGTAATACTGGCCTATACCTACTCCTGGACTGAGGATAGTCGTTTAGTGCCTGTTAGATTTTTGCTTTTTTGGCGCTGATAGTTGTGGTAGCAGGTAGTGAGTGTCCACGGAACTACCTAAGTCGACAAAAATTCTATAAAATGATTACCTTATATCATAACAATAAAATACAATTTTAAATAAAAGGTATTCCGTGTTTTTTTTTCATTCAACGACACGGATAAATGCAAATATGTTCCAAACAACACGACGGCAAATGGCCGTCGTGTTGTTTGGAATTAAATGGAAAATTTAGTTCGGGAGACGTTCGAGGAGGCGCTTCAAATCGGCACAAAAAATGTTATTATTTTCTACTGTAAATCATGTCTAGTAGCAATATACTGTCTATGAAATAATATGTTGTTGTACATGCGTGCTGAATAATAATAAATGGTCATTAAAACTGATCTCATAACGTACTACTACTTGTATCAAAGACACATGACGTGTCTACTTGGTAATAAGTGGTTTAGACAAAAAAATACTGAGAACATGATGCTAATACATTAACATTCTACTCGAAAATTGCGAATATAAAAAAATAACATTTAAAAAGAAAATAAATATTGTTGTATATGTCAGCATTTTTTTCTTCATTTTACCTAATGGCATCTTTTCAAGTATTTCTCCCAATTTCGTTAGCGTCGGCTTATTACCAAACTGATGCGTGAGACTGGCAACTAACATTGATGATATTGGAATGACAGGTAACAAGTACCGCTTACTTAAAATACCAGTAAAAAGTCTAAAGCATGAAACAAAAAGATAGATGCTGTTATTTCCAAATCATTAGAAAACCAGAGGACTGCAGCTTGACCGTATAATCATATGTACCATACAGTTGGACTTTGATGTTTAAATAATCCGAGGCCTACATTTCTCATTATATTTACAGCTATGTGTCTAGTAATAAGTAAGATAACAAATCTTAGCGGATACGGTAAAGTGAGACCAGGTTACTGGTACTGCGTAGGATCAGCATGGGTGGTGGTGGTGGGCGGCTGAACTTGGCACGCCGGCGGCGCTTGCGCAACGTGCAGTATTAGGGTTACCTTGGTCGATATTTAGATATTTCTTAATTCTATTCTACAAAATGTTAGTCAGTGCTGAGAATGAAAAACCTCTGCCGCATAATAGAAATATATTCGTCAAGACATAAGCATTTATCACGTTTGCAAACTGCAACCAATCAAAGAGATTCGAGTAATTACAAAAATTATAAAGAATGAAACTTAAGTATTTTTATTTGTACATATATTACCCTCTGTAATTTTTTTATACGTCATGAATACTTAGTCAAAACAACGATACCTAACTATGCCTACTTAAGAAAAAAAAAGTTTGAGTTGAAATAATCAATGTTATATTGATTAATTTAATTACACCCAAAATTATGACATTTGAAAGCATCCCTTACAATAGCAATACACACAACTGCAAAACCATTATAAAAACAATTAGCTGATGATTATTGCAGGTAAAATGTATTTTATATCAATACATATAGTACTAATAGTATTAGTAATAATACCCACCAATAAATAAATATGAGCGAGGCATTTGATTCGTGTGTACATGCTCATCAAACAACACGAACACACGGTAACATTAGATGAATCAAGTTTCAGAACAATTACAAAATCAAACTTAAAATGAACAGCGGATCAATGAAATACCCGTGACGTGAACAAGGAAAGCGCAAATAGTGGAATAAATAACAAACTTTCGTTAGAGAGAAGTGTGCCAGTATCATGCGAGGCGACACGTGCGTGCACGCAGACGCAGAGCGGGCTGGTGGTGGCGCGAGCACGGTCCGTGGAAACAAGCAATTAACTGCATACGCAAATTACATCCAACATAGTGAAACTATTGCGTTACAGACGGGACTACTGAACAATATAAATAACCTAAGACTCAAGGCTTAACAAGATCTACACCGTGGATCTGTATCAAGAAAGTGGACCATTCAATTTTAACTTTAGTGGTACACGAAAATTTCACAGAATCAAAATATGTATGATTGATTTACTATAAGCACGTTACTTATAAATTTTCTTACGTAAGCCACGGTATTTATAATGTGTACAAATCAGAAGTATTCCAATGACTAGAATCTAGATATATTTAATAGATAACGAATAAATACTACCGTACCAACCATAAATAATACTGCTAGAGGAGTCAATCAGGCTACTAGGGTAAAAGAATGCAACTGCCTTACAAGTGCTCAATGGAAGAGATTAAGCACGCACGCTAACTCGACATCGTAGCCGGCGCATAAACAGCTTTATATGCTTGCACTGACACACATAGTAATAATGAGATCATTTTTATTGCTAAGAGAAAATATTCATTTGACATAAACACTTTGATGTAAGGATAGACGACATGTAAGGTTAACGATGATGCTAAAGTCATTTAGGATCTATGAGTGTATGATACGAGCAATTGCGCAACATGATGTGCTTGGTCTTGATATTATGTTACATAAAATAAATAAATTTAATGTCATTAAAGCAATAATGAAAAGTAAAAACATTGGCACAGAATTCTGATTAGAAATTTATCGCGTACCATTTCTATGGTGATAACATTTATATTTCCGTATCCGGTGTTTCGGTTCTGATAGTACCTTGTAAGCTCATAGACAGTGCTGGAACATATTTACGTGACGGCCTGGCTCGGTAAACAGTATCTGCTATAAACTTTAGTTTGGACGAACGCCAGTTTCAACCTGATCGCATCTGCTCCTGGTATTGGTGGAACCAGATAAATTTCTTGTTAAATTAATATATCTTATCCTGTACTGGTGCTTATTGCTACATCCTAAATCTCATCACTATACCAAGCTTCGATTTTAGTTTAGTTAGTCACCACTATTACACTAGCCGGACTACTGGCGGTTGCTGGTAAAACATATATTTGAGCTAGTAGTGTTTTACTCCAAATTCCGCGGGTGAAAACCTTTTTGGTATTGGTATTAAAACTATAGTATTTATGATCCTAAAAGCGTATTGATATACCTAGTAAGAAAGAAACAATACTTTTGCAGCTTTAACATTATGTAAAACGGCGAACATTACATATACTGATAAACATATTTGAACTGCATCTGAAATTCATAAAAAGTGGAATGCAATTGACATGTTTAATGCTTGTTGCTATCGTTTAAATGAATGTTTACATGACAATTGTTTAGTTTCATAAATCAGTATTACTAAAGTTCTCACCGCAGGATTAAATGTAAACAGTGAATATTTAAGGCGCCTGGAACATTGCAATGAGGTAACGATGTTGAGCATTTGCTCGAAATCTGAATGTAAACATGCAATCATTTTGCACAGATCATTGCAATGCTTTAGGGTTACAACTTCACATTTGGTTTGGTGACGATATCTATATTGTTATCGATAGTTTCGACAATTTTAATCCCTACACTAATATCACTGAAGTGGTTAAAGTTCTCCACACTTTTGAGTCCTGTATTTTTTTATGTAATCTGTGGATTTTTAATTATAGTGTATGCTTGTGCCCGTTTGAATGATCTTTATTGATTTAGATGTCGTCATCTATGTCGGTTTATAGTATTTCAAATTCTCATTAAAAAATCCGAAAAAAGCATGTTTATTCATATTATGGTTTTATTATAAAGAAGCTATCCCGGCGAACTCCGTACCGCCTCAGAATCAAATGTATGCGAAAATTAATTATCTTTATTATTATTTTTGGAGTGAATTCCCATGAGTTAATAGTTATTCTGCTATTCGGGAAGGAGATGAATTTTAAATCAAAGATAATCATAAAAATCGGCCCACCCGCTCTTGAGTTATAAGTGGTGTAACTTAACGAACTTACACTAAAGCGCAGAATCAAATAATTGGTATCTATATATATTTACCAATTATTTGATTCAGCGCTTTAGTGTAAGTGCGTTTATTACACGTGGAAGTAATTCACGCCCTTTTTATTTCCCTTGTGCTAAGATGCACGGATGGGATCTTAAAGTAACAAAGAACTCGACGTCCTTCAACACTTCCCTTGCTTATTTAACTTTCAAGAAACGTGTGGTTATCTTGTAACCTTGAACCCCCCTCAGTCAATGCGCCTATTTTACTTCAAAAAACTAAGATACACTACAATTAGGATCATAATATCCTTTAAAAGTATCTTAATTATTTGCAGCTTAATTTTCTCTTTAGTTATGAAGCTTGGACTAAGTAGGCTTACACATATTTGGCAATAGTGAAGAGAATAATAAACACAATCCCATTTTCTGTGAAAATTAAAACAGAAAGCTTTAAAACCATTTCATTTTGTAATTAACAGTAGCCCTGTGAGTATTCTGAGCACACGATTAGTGTAGTGTGTTTATATTTGCGTTCTAAACATAACTCGGATTCAAGAATTCTGTTGGCGTGTGTGGAGATGACGACATCTTGTATTTGTTGTTTCAGTCTACAACATTTCTGCAGGACATGGATGCATATTTTAAGTTTTAGTTCTATTTGCTTAACATGTCTATGTTATACGATTAAAAGCGATTTTGGGGTCGAGTCACCTTCGTCCGTAGGAGAATTAAGTACCCTCGAGATACCCTACACGTGACCCTGGGTGGTGCCAACCAGGTGACAACTCTACTGGTGGTAGGCTTCGGCCGTGGCTAGTCACCACCCACTGAACAAAGCCATGTCGCCAAGCGGCCTAGCCGTGTTCCGGCATGATGTTCGGTGTTGCCATTCATGGATGGCGGGTCAGATCAGTTGCGCTGCATGTGCCTAGTGAATGTAGCGTCTCTTATCTACTGCCGCCTTCCTACCTAGGCAAGTATGCTCCATCGTAGATCTCATCGTCACTTACCATCAGGTGAGATCGAGATCAAATACTTGCCTGTAATGTAATAAAAAAAAAAAACCTTTAATGCAACACTCAGCATATTTCTGCATGAATTTTGTGTTCTTAAATCGACAGATTTCTGTAAAAATGAAACGAAGACAACATTCCAAGCTCATGCGAACAATACTGGCCCTTTTGTATTAAAAAAGTTTCCACCTCGTATAGTTACAAAGTTGCATTACATGATTTCACATATGTCGGAAGCTCACAGAGTTTCACTTTAAGCGGTACATCGGTAAGTAGCCCAACAAGTTCTACATGTGGCTGTTAAGTGCGACTCCAGCCTCGTAATTGACAGACCATAGTAAGGCACACACGAGCAGCCCACGGACAAGATTTCTCCACATTTACAATTCAGTTGTCAAAGAAAGGCGTAATGTGAGTTATAGGTTCGGAATAATAAGACCAAAAGAATAAGGTTTGATGTTGCATTACAATTGCCATAAAAAGTGAAAGCTATTATGTAATGTTACTACGAAACACTTATTTCAATATAATACAGTCATATTGATCATTGTTAAGGCAGATTAAGAAAATGGTATTTCCTATGTAATTACGATAAACACACGAATTATCGAACGATCGCAACAAGATTGAATTCGTGATCGTCTCTAAATGAAATTTGTGTTGTATTTGCACGATTTGCTATTACAATGCTTACAAAATAGGGCTATTGTGGTCATTACTAGGTCCGTCTTAGAGCCATTAAGTTTTTTCTTCTAATAACGTTTTATAAACGGCCACACTTATTCGTTACAAACATAATTTAAAAATGTGTAGTTATAATGTCATAATTATCGGTTGGTTCAAGAGTTAGGTCGGGAAAATAATAAAAATAAATAAAACCAGGCCCTGCAGTTTGGGGCAGGAGTAATAGAATAATAGCTTCAATGGTGAGGCCTAAAATCGTTTTTGATTCGAGTTTGTATGTAACTACTACAGCTATTGGCATACAAAAGAAATTCCCATTGGAAAGCGTATACATATCCATCGCTTTCCCTTGCTCAAGAGCTGATGTCAATATGGTCATTGAAGTTAAGGGTAATATCAATATTTATCAGCCGACTCGAACGAGCCCGATGAGTTCTCGATTCGCAACATTTGGTTGCTCGTAAACAAATCGATATAACACAGCTTTCTAGTAAGTGATAAAATTTAATATCATTGTAGCTAAAGTTCCTTATAAATTCAAATAAAAAACGTCATAAGAAAACGTGATTGTTAATGGATTGTAACTTGAGGGAAAGGTTTGATGTAATTTTATAAACTGTGTCAATACTGATTCCAGGTAAACAAGTTTATATTCGATAACTATTTCAAAATGTTGTATTGAACACAATCTATACTATATATATATATATATAACAAAGTGGTGTTACTTAACCCATTTATAACTCGAGAACAAGTGTGCTGATTTTTATGATCGATTTCTTAAATTTGTCTCCGCCCCGAATAGTAGAATAATTATTGTCATATGGGAAAAAATCACTAAAATAATAAAAAGATTATTCATTTTCTCATACATTGGATTCAGAGGCGGTGCGAAGTTCGCCGGAACAGCTAGTAGTAGATAAAAACTATTTTTACAAATAGCTGACTGATCTTCTGACAATATTTCATTAATAAACCAATAATTAAATTTATCAACATCATCATAGTCGTCGATATATGGCCGGTGTGCGTCAATTTCCGGTCGCTAGGGGCTTCCGGAGCTTTGGGGGAATGACCGCGATCGTATCGGCTCTGCACCCACTTAAGTAGCCGGTGCGAAAAATTACAATAAGCACCGTTGGTGTCGCACCTGCCCGTGCCGACTCCTAAGGACGACGGCTGACCCTTTTCAAACTTACTTGAGCAACGGTACTTTAATATTACAAGTGTTTAAGTTAGTTAAGTAATAAGTCGTTGTGACTATTACAAAAATTTTCAGCAATTGTTTTAATAAATTTATATTGGTTAATATACCTACAATATTTGTACGTATTGATACGTTAACGTAAGCATATTCGGTAATGATGACATCACAGACTTCATGAACAACAATAATAGTGACAGCATGCATCCACGATGACGTTACGATTACGTTAGGTGACTTTGATCATACCGAAACTTGGACGCACAAGCCCAAAATTCACAATAAACGAAGTAGATACAGTAAATACTTTTAATTTCATCTTGTCTTTTATGTTACGAGGGGGTCGTCAACATTGTGTAAATGCTCAGCGCCGCAGGTGACCGTGAGATTCCATAGGCTCGGGTAGCCAGCACACCTCGGTAAGCCCAATTACCTCGGTGCACTGGGTTTTAGAGTCATGCGAAAGTCAATTCTGGAAAAGAGAAATTGTGTCGCCAACAGCTGCGTTGACCATCTGGCTGGAAACTGGACAGGATGTGAACTACATCCACTACTCTGTGGTACAAGCGAGGTTCGGGATTTAATTTAGTGCATTTCTACTAAGATTTTAAAATAAGAATGAACTATCAAGATGCCATTTTTTCTCGCATCCAGTACTAATTTCATAGGGAAAGCAAGGCATTTGTAATGCTATGGCTCAAGCACAATCTTTTTTACGCAGCGTTACTTCAACGTAAACGTTTCACAAGAAACATTTTTTACACCCTTTTTGGGGGTCGAGTCACCTTCGTCCGTAGGAAAATTAAGTACCCTCGAGATACCCTACACGTGACCCTGGGTGGTGCCAACCAGGTGACAACTCTACTGGTGGTAGGCTTCGGCCGTGGCTAGTCACCACCCACTGAACAAAGCCATGTCGCCAAGCGGCCTAGCCGTGTTCCGGCATGATGTTCGGTGTTGCCAATCATGGATGGCGGGTCAGATCAGTTCCGCTGCATGTGCCTCTATCTACTGCCGCCTTCCTACCTAGGCAAGTATGCTCCATCGTAGATCTCATCGTCACTTACCATCAGGTGAGATCGAGATCAAATACTTGCCTATAATGTAATAAAAAAAAAAAAAAAAAAAAATTCATAAATAAGAATTACGTCACAACATGGTTTTCCAATGCCAATGAGATTTCGTTAAGATTTCCGGCTAGGAACACTGACAGCCTCCTCCTTATTTTATGGCAGTATGATCTTTCATCAATCATTTCGATAATCGAATCCAATCAAGACTACATAATATCAGAACTTCAAACGTAGCGGTATCCATAAATCTAATAAAATATACCATCGTAATCAACATTAATATTTTATTGAGCTCAAAATGTTCCCAAAAAATCCCGGATTATCCCTCCGATGCGTGTTCTCACGGCAAGTTATCGGCTTCCAGGGGAATTCGGTTCAGTAACGATAAGCGCGCACTTATCTGTCACCAGAGAGCACGGCCGCGATTATTTACACGTTCATTTTAACCATGAGGGGTGAAGGACATAAAAAGTATACACGTCGTTACCACCTCTATGCTCAAAGCAATTAATGTATACCGTTTGTCATCTGCTTACGAAACATTTAAGGAATTCCTGGGTAAAATACCGTCGTTTACTCACAGCCAGGACCTTTTTTCGCTAAAGACATTCCAAATAAAAACTTCTATTATGAAAACGGCGATTAAAATTCCATAGCATACGTAGAATCCGAATATGTTTCTCTTGACATTCAACGTGAATGCACGGTATGTTATAAGACGTGGCGCGATTGACAAATAACAGAACCCATAGCGCTATCACGAATCGTTTACCTGTATTTGTACCGCGAAGCGAACACTTTTATTATTCCGTTGATGTTTGCTGGTCTCCTGCAGCCGTATAAAATATTTGATGTGCAGTCCGTAATTGCTCTAAGTACGCTTAAAGAGTAGCTATGACTGAGGAGGAAGGTGGCAAGTAACAACATCTATAAATATTGAAACGATGACGTCGTTCAAACATGACATTCTACAGTCAAGTGCTGCTGTGATAGTGTACTTGAAAGGAGAACAACTTGTCATTGTTATTCGTAGAACAAAACAGGGTAAGCAGGGCTATTATTATTACAGAGTGGGGTGAGGAACAATGCATTGTGGAGCAGGTAGCGGGATGCGGGCCTTCGCTGCAGCACAGATACGCTATGACATGTGCAAGCATGATTTTAAAACACCCGGCCTGGCAGATGCTTCCTTGATTTAGAGTTTTTCAACTTTTTTTTAAACACCACCTGTTTTTGGCCAAGGTAACTGCTGCGAGTATGAACTCGATTAACTTTTTTTTAGTATCGTAGCCAGTTATTACGGAACATTTTTTTTTACCAAACTTCATTGCTATTTCCAGAAGATGTGACCACGAAAACTATTGTAAGTAGCCAATACCAAACTCGTTCGTGTGTATCTAAATGGGTTTTCAATAGCAATTGAACCGCGAAGTGTTGGCCTTTGAGTCACGCCAATAAATATCATAATTTATAGAAATATCTTCTATAATTGAGAGATGCGATTAGTTAAGCAAATTACTATATATACACGTTGGTGATTACAGCCAGCAATCATAGTCCAAGCAATATACTCGTACTGTTATAATGCTATAAAACTAAAAAAAAAAAAACTCAATGTTTATTTGGGACCAGCAATGTAGATGATATCAGGCCGTCAAAAGCTAGATAAGAAAGATATCTTTTACCATATATTTACTTGGAAAAAGGATATCAGTATCATAGCAAGTTAGGTAACGGGAACGTCTGTCATCCGACCTCATAGAAACGTGATCATACTTTCAATTTGTGTTTGTCAATCTATAAACACAGGCTAAAGATCACTAAAACTATTAGAGAGAAACATGGTAATTAAAAGTGAGGCGTTTACGTATGTAGGTAGCAGGAGCAGCTATAATTAGGCCCGTGTTACACGGGGGCGAACCAACGACGTGTGATATGCCCGGGCCACTAGATTCAATCAATATGAGTGATTAATTAATATATCACAGGACACTGCTTCGCAGGGCCACTGTCATCATTATCATGTGACCTCATAATTTATGCAAGTTGACATTTATCACCCTACTGAGAGTTATTCGCAAAGACGCGTTCGAAAGCTTATTATGATATAGAAACGTTTTCAAATCACTAAACTCTCTTTTTTAAGTTATTTTTATACCTACATGTTTACCACAGTAAATCACTGGCGGATCATTATAATTTAAATATATTAAGTATAGGACATACTTAAACTGTATGGTCACTGAACAGAATCACGAGGTGTAACACTCGACAAAAGCACGTAATGATTCCACAAAACAAGCACAATGGTATGTGCGGTCGGTACATTGGGAGCAAACCGCACAGTTCCTGCGCATTGTGGTCGGTCACAACGGATTGGAGTTTTGAACGCACCTCGCACAATACACTTGGTGTCACTACCTAGTTAACTTTTTGATTCGTAGCGCGTTCGCTTACAGCGGCAGTAGTGTAAGCGAGACTTGCTTCAGTGTTCAGGCTAGTGTGTTTTGGATGGGTACGGACACTGGCGCGACGTGCGCGCGACGCGGACTGGTGGCGACTGTTTACCAACGCGCCGCACCGGCCCAGTGTGCACCCACCACTTTAGGGCTGTCACAATGAATGTGTCACCTTAGTTCAGTTCTAAAATTATGCATGTATAAAGAAATGTTGTTGTTTATAAACAGAGTACAGAGCCTATTGAAACCTGATTCTAGTGAGTTTTTTTTTATATAAGAAAGATATATTTAGCCATGCATCATATTATAACCAGTAGTAATCCTTAATTGTAAGCTTAGCTATCCGAAAGTTCATTCTTAACAATTACTCTTAAAGTTCCTTATTTACAGTCATACCTAATTTCACAGCGGGAAATCCTCGGAGTACATTATAATGACATTAATTATTTTAAACATTAATGACATGTTGATGAAATGCCTATAAAATGATGAATCATATAACGATGTATAAAAGTAGTGTAACATAAAAAAAAACAATAACAACGTGAGTCAGAGATTTATTTGATTCTTAAGTTATTCAATTATTATGTAAATAGTGTGTATTTTTGTGAGACTTTAAATAAATGGTTCTGAAAATAAATTGCGTGGTAACCCTACTAATATTGTAGAGCTTATAGTTTCATAGAAAAAAACTTGGTCACGCGATAAGTTATCACGTCGTCGTGTCGGTACTTCCACGTTGGTGGTTATCGTCACCTCGAAGTTGGTCGTAGTGTTATAGTTACATTATTGCATAGAATGAATTTACTTGAATTACAAAACCTACATAACTAAGATATACTTAGCTTATCTTACGAGAATTTTTTTATGAAAATTTCCTGAAAATATTATAGTAATAAGAGCATCTACTGTTCATTTGAAGTTATTCGTTTTACGTACAAACATTATTATTCTCAACTAACAATGTACGAGACTTCAGTTTTCAGCTATCCCAGAAAATCTATTTTTTTTTATTTATTTTAGATGTTATGCTTGTTATGCCTATATGCAAAGTTTCATAAAAACCTGTCCAGACCAAAAATCCAATAATGTGTGGATTCAGCTCCCGGGCACCTAATACGTAGTTGGATTTTTGAATTTTGCAATATACATTATTTTGTTTTTAATGTGATCTTCATAATCTACCGATGCACCTACCAACATATTTTTCAACACAACTTGCCTGTAAAGTGACTCTTATTTCACCGCTTTAGATTCAAAAGACTGTGTGTATATAAATATTTTTTTGGAATTAAATAAACTTTGTTAGTCAAAATGTGATAAATAAACATTTTATTTATTACAAATAATTTAATGCTGTCATAAAATTAACATTAATTTGTGTAATATTAAGTACAAAATATTAAATTAATTAAACTGTTAATATTAGGCTGTTTTGGCTTTGTTATCTGTGCCTCTCTTTCAACCAGAGCGTGAAAAAAAACGGGCGCCATTTTCAAAAATCTGTGTGCGAGTATAGTGTGTTTTTATGATTTTTTTCCTCACACTATTGCCGTCTGAACTTCGTAAGCATATGGTCATTACACTCTCGGCTCCAATGCGCGCTCGCCTTGGGCTCGGGCTGCAATCCAGCCTCGACCGTAATGACCAAGTTAGCTCACTTTTATCATACATAATGTACTATTACAATATTATTATTATACCTCACATGTACCTATATAAACACTGCATAGACCAACACAATACATTATGTAAAACTATTAATAAGTACATTGCCGTTGGTACTTAGGTAATTAACGTAACAGTAAGCCGCGGTAAGGTCATGTGAATAAGCTAATAAAACAGGCGTTAAGTTACAAGTAACTGGATGTTGTTCTGTATAACAGCTTCGTGACAACTGCTACTATGGAACGTGTAGCATTAACTGTTACTCTTATGTGACCACTGTAAATGTATAGTTTTTATTTATGTTGATATAGAGTAACCCCCAAATTTATAGATGTTTTATAACTTTATTAAACGTCATTTAGTAAGAGTTTTGCTTTGCGCAGTACTATGTGACGTTTGATAATGTTATAAAGCGTCTTTAAATTCGGGGGTAACAGTATTAAAACACACGCGGGCTAGAGTATTCGCTCTCAACAAGGGATGTGCCGTTCCTGTACATTTAAAGCTAGCTATCACCCAGAAAAGGGATAATGCGACAATAAGCGAGTCGGGATTATTTTTATTTTTTCCAATTGGCCTGGGCATCACTACACTACTAACTCCCGACGCGAGATGATATTAAAAAATAAATGTTTTATAGTGATGTATATTGTATGTAACTAAAATTCGTAAAATAATAATAACAAATATTGCTAGACGAACACAGTACGGTAAACTAAAATACGCCTATATTATGAGTTGGTGCCGTACAATGGACTTGAGGCTATCCCGAAGTAACATTAAAAGGTTCTCAACTTGGTTTGATATATTACACAATGCGTATGTGTGTGAGGCAAAAGATTAAGTACTTTTACATTCTACATCGGGTTTAAGCCAGGCTTAATGCCAAGATCCTTTGCATGCACGGACGGCGATGCGTGGATTATATGAAAAATGGAATGACATAAATTCATGTCAGCATTTTTGTGCACAGTAAAGTAACATACAACCCAAAAAAAATACAAAACATGGCGTGCTGAAAGAAACCATATCCATCTATGCGACATCTCTAATCCCTAATGGAGTAGGCAGAGCTGCACTATTACACATGTACATGCTTTCAGGGTATTGGATCCGTCCTAACCTAATGAGAGGGCCTATTTCCGTTGGCCTGCATTAAAGTGCGTTGTATTTTAGTGGCCTCTCACTAATTTTGAAAAAAAATAAATTACAAGGCAGTCTTTTTGTAAACGAAAAAATATATAAATAATAATAACCAACGGATCCGTAAATGTAAACAAACATTTGTATGTAAACAGTTCAATGTGCTTGATATCAGTATGCAATAACAATTGAGCAATAAAATGAAGATAGTGAGAAATTGGGCCTATTACAAAACATTACAACTCTAATATAATATTAATAGTTACGCATTAATCAGACAAACTATCTTAATTAACGAAATAATGTAAATAGCGTTTAGCGAATATATATAGTTGTTTATACCAGCACAGATTTATCGCTTTCGCGCTTCGCTCAACATAAATCTTGAAGGGCTAACACGAACACACTAACAATGTTAAAACTAAGCTTTGAGCGGTATGTAAACAGTACGAAAGGGGGAATAATTTTATGGACAGTGGCACGGTATGGGCAGACCTGTGAGTCATGTTTACAATGAGGATCGGACGCGTGTTCCCGCACGTGGAGACGTAGATAAAAAAAGAATAAATAATACGCCTTGTGATATCAACACCAACGATATCACCTTTAAAAAGTAAACGTTGATTCGCCTATGAACCGAGTCAGTGTGTCTGGTCGTTTATTTAAAATGACGTTCAGGGCATTGCCCTCAATTATTACCGTCCTGCATGATAGATACACCCTATAGGATAACGATACGTCAATTGTACACAAACATACATCGGAGAGTCAAAATAAATCAATATCGCCAGATAAACATACCGATTCGCACAAGGTCATAAACTATAAGCAACTCTTATAGACAGGTACCTTAAAATAAACCCGGGTAATGATAGTAACACCCAGTCCGGAGTTAATTTCGAAAATACCATTTCAGTAATATTCCCACATGGGAATTAAGTCAGTAATCGCAAGGTAAAGTTCCGTAGGTACGATCCAACTACTAGACCATGCGGTCGTCCAAAAATCAAAAGCAATTCGCTATAGTGTATTCAAATTTGATTACAAATACAAAAAAGCGTCCAAATTGTCTCGCCATGAGGCAGCTCCAATCTGTATGCGTCAAATGGCACATCTGCATTGCCGTCGACGAGGGAATTATATTTTTGGCACGGAAGTATTAAAACGACCCGAAACACGGCCGCTGTTAACCCAAATATAATAATATAGCTATTCCGTTTTATAAAGAAATGTATTGAATCAATTCTTCGTTTTAAGATGGACGGGACGGAAACATTACGGATATATTTAGAAACAGCAATACTACAAGGACTAAGAACAATTTACTAGTCATCTATGGCACTCATTAGTTATCTAAATACAATTCCTAATGTACCAGGACCCCACACTTCGTATGCGTATAGAATCTTTAATGTGCGTGCACTATAGATTGTAGCAAAATTCTTAAATACCAACCGTATAACGATTCTAGGGAATACGTTGTCGTCTGCGACAGGTTTATTATGTGCGCTGCATAAACCGGAATAAATATTTGTCCCCCGCGTGCTCGAGCACTTGCATTCAAGAACGCGTGCTACAGGCAAACGAGATCGCAGTGAAAAAGACTATCTTCTAGTCAAATAAAATATAATAGTTATCCATGTCGACACAAAAAATCAGTTTTTGCCTATAAACACCCGCCATAAATTGTTTCGCTCAACTTTTTGAGTTTTTGATATAGTTTTTTTATAGATGATAGAATATTTGATACGACCGGAAATATTAATAAAGATACTGATAGACGGAAAAAGAAGCTACTTGTATTGCAACCAGATAAATGGAAAATAGGGGAACGTACTTGCATGGTCAGACAGCTAGCAGTAAAAAGAGAGAAATGGCAGTAATTTCACTCATGAGAACCAAAGTCTTAAATTTAGAAGAAGATTTACATGTAGTAGTTGATTGAGTCAATTTTAAGTAATGTATAGCCCCTAATATAACCAGCGTGCTATGCCTGGGAAATGTATGAAATGATGATGTGTTAAATGAAAGAGTTCATTGTAATAGGCATCAATTTCACAGGTAGAAAGAAAGCGATTACTCATTAGATTCATGACACTATCTCCGGTTACCGTACTCAAGCGGCGCTGACATAATTATAACAATCATGTCCTAATCATGACTGGTTTATCAAACAATATAAAGTATTAGTGACGGATAAGTGTATACTGATTCAATAACGGTCAGTTGCCGTCGCCCCGCTGACGGAACACAGTCCTGAGCTATCAACACATCCAAAATAACTTGGTAAACATCCAGCTGCTCCAGGACCGGGTGTGAACGGATACAAAGATATAGGTGCACTCGTTTTCACAGTCCACATTAATACCGGCATCCGGGGACGGCCGGACAGTCGAGCGCAACACAACGATGGTTTTAATTGCACCAGTAAATTATACCGATTTATGAGATTGGTTGCTTAAAAAAAAAGAATGTCATTGATTTTAAATTTGGAATTTCGATTGCAACGTTAAATTGGAATCGGGTTTTTGAATATTTAAATATTTTTCACCGGTTTCAAGTTGTATAGTCGTAAACTATAAACCTAGAATAAGATTAAGGCTCAGAAATCTATGTATCCGTTTTGGAACACTAAATGTGAATACGAAAATAAAACTAAAATCTCATATAAAGACGATCAGAGTATAGCCGGAGAAAACAGTAAAATTAAGATAAAGCGTACTCGTATCTTGATGAAAGCGGTAATGTAATTAGCGGTCGGTCACCGACTAAAATTAAAAACTCAATTTGCAGTACGCGGTATCTACTGCTGCGTGGTCCTTTGTGTATACAGCGGGAACACAAAAACGAAATTGAATGTCCGATGCGTACTTACCGTACAATGCTGTATCGCAAATATTAATTCACATCGACACTTACCTGTAACAAAAAAATACATAAGTTATTAGAGAAATCAAGTAAATGTAGTTACGTCATGATTGTGATTAATGAGATTGACACTATCCATGCATTCATCTTTTATCTATATTAATATACCGGAAAATAAATCAACTAACGTCTACTCTCACTAATAAGTGTGATAAACATATTTGATATCACATTAAAAGTTAATCAGAAAGTTTTACTTTCACTCATCCTTATAATAATAATAATAATAATGCCGTACAGTCAGAAAATTCCTCCAAACTGAACAGGATAACATACACACTGCTACCCAGCAAACAACATCCACACACTCACACACATCACCTGACGTACTTCAAATCCCTATCTGATGTACACTTGGCTTAGGCCCGTGCACACCAGAAAACCGGTTAAAACCGAGAAAAAAAAATATCCAAAAAATAATAATAATAATAAAGCTTTATTTAGTTCCATGCAAAGTACATATTAAACGATAACAATTGGTAACTTAATAACCTATTATACAATTACATTTATTACACTCATCCTTATACATATTTATATTATTAGATAATAAACCATGTAACCCTGCATTTAATCATTTCTATGTTTTTCAACACTCACAGACAGATTCATACTTTTCTGGACCAACCTTCGACCTGGACCAATCGTAAAGAGATATAACAGCGTTAAAATATTCACAATTTCATGCTAAAGTAAAATTCGATAATTACTTAATTTTTTTTTTCACCTTGACACTGGCAAAAAAACCAAAGATCGGTGGACCAATTAAAAACCAAAAAAAAGATTGAATTGATGCGTTAACAAATTTATTTATATCCCTTTCGATGAGTCCAGAACGCAAATCAAGTTATGAGTACATAGAACAAAACGTGTAAGAAAACTGATGGGCTTCCACAAGGCGGCGTCTACAATGCGGTGACTCATCAACGATCGCACGGCCGATTCATTGTTTTCCCCGCCATAGGATGTTATATAATTTGCCATGAATCCACGCTACCTAGATATAACACCGATAATCCTACTGCCTACATAGGACTCGCGGCACAGTAGGCGTCATGATAGCGTCGTTTGATAAGGTCAACCTTCTGAACTACTGCCTTAAACCTACATCATCGCGTCACTATTTCCAGTTCTAATGTTAGACATTCGGACCTCGGTATCCAACGACTGCCAAAGTTTAATCACAGATGATTAATTTCTGATGTTCTTTGATGATAACTAGTCCAGCTTTAATGTTTCGTCGATTTTAGTCATTATCAGGAAAGTTTGCTTTGCAGTTACTTAACCAGGATTGAAGTCAATCTGTATTCGTGTCATCACTTATTTTGGACGTGTGATAATTCTAACGAATTTTTGAAATTCGAATTTCGATGCTGACAGACTATTTTTTTTTAAATAAAACTAATCTTACGGATTTTATCGCGTTTATTATATGTTTTTTACTTTCCCGACGTTTCGGCTGCTTTACAGCAACCATGGCCACGGGAGGGCTGATGTGTTTGACGTCCTAGTATCGTAAGTTTGAACTGAAGCATATAATAAACGCAATAAAATCCATAAGATTAGTTTTAGTTCAATGTGTAGTATTCGCTAAAATATAAGAAATTGATAGAATATCTTGATTATTTTTAATCCACAACAAAATAGCTGGTTAATTGTCTCATTGAGTCCACGACCCCCAGCTAAGACAAATGTTTAGTTTATCGCGGCCAGCCATATGTTGCGAACTTCCACGATGAAGAACACAATTTCATGTTTGATTTTGTATCTTTTTTTATTTGTTTCAGTTGAGTAACAATTTCATCACAGATGTTTGGACATTGTTCATCAGTACTAAATGCCGGTATCAAGACTAATAAATGCGCCAGAGCCCATATTGAACACGACTAGTAAAAGACTAAAAAGTAAGTAGTAATACTTTTAGACTAGTAGTTTCAAATAATCAATAAGCTCTACCCATGCAATCATGACATAGCCTCGTTAATTTATTATTTAATACTCGTTACTCAAAGCGTATTTGGGAGACACGCTGAAGACTCAAGACTGATAGTGTTTTAATTACATCGTATCATTATTTTTCAAGTTTCTGATATGGGTTGGGTGGTGAGAGCGACGAAGTACTTGTAACTTATTGCTCTACATTATCGAAAAATGTTCTTTTGAATGTTGGACAGAACCACTTAAAGGCAGGAAGTTCATAAGCGAACTCAACTCCTTTCTAAATTACTTTTATATGTAATGAAGATCGACTTTCCGTATTAATCGAAAGAACGCGGTTGGAATTGCTTCGAAGAGCTTGGCCGAGTAAAAACTAGCAAGAATTTTGTAATGACGGCCTACAGAGCGTAACCAGTGTTTTTGTGTGATCAGCTCTCACTCCCACATCCATGGCAGTAGGTAGTTTCATAGCCAATGGACTTATTAGAGGAATACCCTTGATCATGAAATGGTTAAGAATCAAGAACACTTCAAGAAATTACTGTGTTTAAACTCATTATTATAAATTACTTTTGCAAAATACACGATAATTTCCTGAATTAGAAACACACTTGGATGAAGGTTTATTTATTAAAGAGCACAGCAAGAGCAAGAGAGGTAGCTCGGTAGCTTCTACTAAATCATAAAGCTTAAAGTCGTAAAGAAAAAGGCGTAACCAGGCTTTATTTGTCATAAGTACTTTCTTAGAACGCGGATGCGTTAATTTGACACAATTATAAACACAATGGTTGGAGTCACTCGCTACCCGTGCGTGACGCAGTTTAGTAATAGAAGTTTAAGAATAGGTACAGATAAAAAAAAGGTATTTTTTTGTATATTGTTAGTATTTGTGTAGTTTAGAAAACATACCCTACTTTTACAGATACGTACAACAAACGATGGAATTAATAAAACATCATACAACTGACTTTCTGATAATGGTATGCGCAACATAAGGTTGCCCTTCAATTGTAACACGCTATCACTTCCGAAAGTGCCAAAAAGTGATAGATAAGGATATGGGGACCGGATACACTAGAAAATATGACCTCAAAACCTGTGACCTACTATGAATGTAGGTACCGGCCTAATTGATTTATTCATACATTAACATAAGGAATTATATGAATGACAGCATTGTACGTTTGAAATCTGTAAGGAGTAGCTGCTCATTCAGACGATGCCCCCTTTAGAATTTGGGTCAAACCTGTATAGCCATCAGTGAGGCTTGCGTGAACACCGTAGCCGCATGTGTACAAATAAACCTACCACCATATGCATACATGGAATTTAATAGCTGTGTAAATGTGATCAACAGTGATAGCGATACAATTTTGTGTTTTTGTGACTTAAATGTTTGTCACTGATTATAAACAATATGAAATACTATTGGGAGTATTACTGCCTGCTCACGTTAAGTTAATTTCCCCATGACAATACATAGCTTGGGCGCTACGATTTGTTACGGCCCTGACCTGTCCTGTTCAAAGGATTCTTAAGTGGGCAGGAAGTAGGGTCCCCGATAGTACTTAAATATAAATACTTATTTAAACAATGTATAAAAAGTTTTGTAGCATTTTTTTGGAATCTAGATAAAAAAGTTAAGGTTCAGACACACGAAGGCAGCGATTGATCCAAGACAGAAAAATTACGCTAATTCATTTGTAACTAAATTATTTTACTACACTGGCAGTGATAGCCAAGTCGGCCGAAAAACCCAGCGTCGACATTTAAACAAAAGATCATACGTATCAACATGTGGAGAGAAATTTCCCGATCTACAGAGACCTACTTGACGAATATTTATGATCATAACAGGCACAAATCAGCACAATTTTTGTGTCCGTGTCTGATAAATTGATTTATTGCTTTGGGAATGTTAACCTACTGTTGGCGCTGTTAAAATATTTTACATGATTCTTGTTACACCTTATATATCTGTAATTATTTATCCTGGCTCAAGAAACCTACCTTGTGTGTCTAAGCCGTGAGAGGATCTGTCGCTTTAGTTAGATTATCTGAGAAGTAAAATAATACTTTTTAAGAACAACTGTACATGTATAATAAAGTACCTAATTATATATAGTTACGATCAAAGTTTCAGAATTCTATACTGATTATATTACGAAAGCTTTATAATAAAAATGTTTTGTAAATTAAACACCAGGGAAACATCATTGTTATGTTCAAATGAGCTGTAATTAGCGGATTTACGTAAAGTCATGGAAACCGTGCCGTGGGAGTCATATTGTCTGTGCGTGGGCACATGAGTGTCAGTTTCTATTATACTCAGCATTGTTACCTATGTACTCTAAAGATTATACCACTTTGCATTGCCAAGTGATGTCCTTTAATGATTTTTAAAAGGCACAATGACGATTGTTTCCAGTTAAGGTTGATGGAATGAGTGCATAAGCCCTGGAGTTAATTCGCAAATGTTGATTCGAGAACAGTATCGATTACATTTTGTCCTTACGGGATAGCTGAAAGCGAGCGGCTTCAATACAAAGCTTATATGAAGCTCAATCACTTTTATATAATTGTGTGTTCACAGAACGAGCAGTTTCACTAAGGTGCCTCTGCTCGCTCAGTCATTGCCTGATGTTAAATAATGAAGTCAATGTTTTAATCAATGAGTTAAAATACGATATTATTCTGAGTTTAAAACTAAACTTATAATGTGCGCGTACCAAATGTTGATTTTGTGGATAATTGACGAATGATAATAAACTTAAAATGGCAAAACAATTTAGAACGCACGATTACAAGGAAAAAATAGAATATAAATACATAAATGCACCGACAACGAATTCTGAAGGATTTCAAAGATCAAACAAGAGCAGTCTTTCATGCGATTCCGCCGCCCGCGCCGGTGGGTCACGAAGGCGAAGTTGCCGGAAAATGTGACAAAGATTACCGGTGTGAAGTTGGCGGCCAAAAGTTGGCGGCGCATTATAACCCGACTAAATTAAACTGCTCACGAAAATTAATGAAAAATCTGTACAGAATGGCATGTAACGCGGAAAATAATGAAAACTAGGAAATTTTCAGTACATATTCTACGTGGAAATAAAAAAAACAATAAATTTTTGTTATTTTTCCAATAAAGCAAGACCATTGTGTATATCACATTTTGACCTAGACAGCACCCAAGGACGGCATGGGAGTACATGTTTGATAGCTCAAAAGGTAGGTCTAAATACAGGCATCCCTCCACATAAAGCCTAGAGTGGTACTTCACTCGGTTTAGCTTTTATGAGTCCAGACATAACTGGTGGCCGATCTTTTTGGCAGATTTTGACTTAGATAACACCCAAGGACGGCATGGGAGTACATGTTTGATAGCTCAAAAGGTAGGTCCAGATACAGGCATCCCGCCACATAAAGCCTAGAGTGGTACCTCGCCTGGTTTAGCTTTTATGACTCCAGACATAACTGGCGGCCGAACTTTTTGGCAGATTTTGACTTAGATAACACCCAAGGACGGCATGGGAGTACATGTTTGATAGCTCAAAAGGTAGGTCTAGATACAGGCATCCCGCCACATAAAGCCTAGAGTGGTACCTCGCCTGGTTTAGCTTTTATGAGTCCAGACATAACTGGCGGCCGAACTTTTTTTGGCAGATTTTGACTTAGATAACACCCGAGGACGGCATGGGAGTACATGTTTGATAGCTCAAAAGGTAGGTATTGATACAGGCATCCCGCCACATAAAGCCTAGAGTGGTACCTCGCCTGGTTTAGCATTTATGAGTCCAGACATAACTGGCGGCCGAACTTTTTGGCAGATTTTGACTTAGATAACACCCAAGGACGGCATGGGAGTACATGTTTGATAGCTCAAAAGGTAGGTCTAGGTACAGGCATCCCGCCACATAAAGCCTAGAGTGGTACCTCGCCTGGTTTAGCTTTTATGAGTCCAGACATAACTGGCGGCCGAACTTTTTTTGGCAGATTTTGACTTAGATAACACCCAAGGACGGCATGGGAGTACATGTTTGATAGCTCAAAAGGTAGGTCTAGATACAGGCATCCCGCCACATAAAGCCTAGAGTGGTACCTCGCCTGGTTTAGCTTTTATGAGTCCAGACATAACTGGTGGCCGAACTTTTTTTGGCAGATTTTGACTTAGATAACACCCAAGGACGGCATGGGAGTACATGTTTGATAGCTCAAAAGGTAAGTATTGATACAGGCATCCCGCCACATAAAGCCTAGAGTGGTACCTCGCCTGGTTTAGCTTTTATGAGTCCAGACATAACTGGCGGCCGAACTTTTTGGCAGATTTTGACTTAGATAACACCCAAGGACGGCATGGGAGTACATGTTTGATAGCTCAAAAGGTAGGTCTAGGTACAGGCATCCCGCCACATAAAGCCTAGAGTGGTACCTCGCCTGGTTTAGCATTTATGAGTCCAGACATAACTGGCGGCCGAACTTTTTGGCAGATTTTGACTTAGATAACACCCAAGGACGGCATGGGAGTACATGTTTGATAGCTCAAAAGGTAGGTCTAGGTACAGGCATCCCGCCACATAAAGCCTAGAGTGGTACCTCGCCTGGTTTAGCTTTTATGACTCCAGACATAACTGGCGGCCGATCTTTTTGGCAGATTTTGACTTAGATAACACCCAAGGACGGCATGGGAGTACATGTTTGATAGCTCAAAAGGTAGGTCTAGATACAGGCATCCCGCCACATAAAGCCTAGAGTGGTACCTCGCCTGGTTTAGCTTTTATGAGTCCAGACATAACTGGCGGCCGAACTTTTTTTGGCAGATTTTGACTTAGATAACACCCAAGGACGGCATGGGAGTACATGTTTGATAGCTCAAAAGGTAGGTATTGATACAGGCATCCCGCCACATAAAGCCTAGAGTGGTACCTCGCCTGGTTTAGCTTTTATGAGTCCAGACATAACTGGCGGCCGAACTTTTTGGCAGATTTTGACTTAGATAACACCCAAGGACGGCATGGGAGTACATGTTTGATAGCTCAAAAGGTAGGTCTAGGTACAGGCATCCCGCCACATAAAGCCTAGAGTGGTACCTCGCCTGGTTTAGCTTTTATGAGTCCAGACATAACTGGCGGCCGAACTTTTTTTGGCAGATTTTGACTTAGATAACACCCGAGGACGGCATGGGAGTACATGTTTGATAGCTCAAAAGGTAGGTATTGATACAGGCATCCCGCCACATAAAGCCTAGAGTGGTACCTCGCCTGGTTTAGCATTTATGAGTCCAGACATAACTGGCGGCCGAACTTTTTGGCAGATTTTGACTTAGATAACACCCAAGGACGGCATGGGAGTACATGTTTGATAGCTCAAAAGGTAGGTCTAGGTACAGGCATCCCGCCACATAAAGCCTAGAGTGGTACCTCGCCTGGTTTAGCTTTTATGAGTCCAGACATAACTGGCGGCCGAACTTTTTGGCAGATTTTGACTTAGATAACACCCAAGGACGGCATGGGAGTACATGTTTGATAGCTCAAAAGGTAGGTCTAGGTACAGGCATCCCGCCACATAAAGCCTAGAGTGGTACCTCGCCTGGTTTAGCTTTTATGAGTCCAGACATAACTGGCGGCCGAACTTTTTTTGGCAGATTTTGACTTAGATAACACCCGAGGACGGCATGGGAGTACATGTTTGATAGCTCAAAAGGTAGGTATTGATACAGGCATCCCGCCACATAAAGCCTAGAGTGGTACCTCGCCTGGTTTAGCTTTTATGAGTCCAGACATAACTGGCGGCCGAACTTTTTGGCAGATTTTGACTTAGATAACACCCAAGGACGGCATGGGAGTACATGTTTGATAGCTCAAAAGGTAGGTCTAGGTACAGGCATCCCGCCACATAAAGCCTAGAGTGGTACCTCGCCTGGTTTAGCTTTTATGAGTCCAGACATAACTGGCGGCCGAACTTTTTGGCAGATTTTGACTTAGATAACACCCAAGGACGGCATGGGAGTACATGTTTGATAGCTCAAAAGGTAGGTCTAGGTACAGGCATCCCGCCACATAAAGTCTAGAGTGGTACCTCGCCTGGTTTAGCTTTTATGAGTCCAGACATAACTGGCGGCCGAACTTTTTTTTTTTTTTTTTTTAATTTCATTTATTGTATCAACATATTACACATCTTGTTACATTTTGTGCCAAACTGCGCAGCAGTTTGTGTTTGTTTGTCGGGATGCCTGTATCTAGACCTACCTTTTGAGCTATCAAACATGTACTCCCATGCCGTCCTTGGGTGTTATCTAAGTCAAAATCTGCCAAAAAAAGTTCGGCCGCCAGTTATGTCTGGACTCATAAAAGCTAAACCGAGTGAAGTACCACTCTAGGCTTTATGTGGAGGGATGCCTGTATTTAGACCTACCTTTTGAGCTATCAAACATGTACTCCCATGCCGTCCTTGGGTGTTATCTAAGTCAAAATCTGCCAAAAAAAGTTCGGCCGCCAGTTATGTCTGGACTCATAAAAGCTAAACCGAGTGAAGTACCACTCTAGGCTTTATGTGGAGGGATGCCTGTATTTAGACCTACCTTTTGAGCTATCAAACATGTACTCCCATGCCGTCCTTGGGTGTTATCTAAGTCAAAATCTGCCAAAAAGTTCGGCCGCCAGTTATGTCTGGACTCATAAAAGCTAAACCAGGCGAGGTACCACTCTAGGCTTTATGTGGCGGGATACCTCTATCTAGACCTACCTTTTGAGCTATCAAACATGTACTCCCATGCCGTCCTTGGGTGTTATCTAAGTCAAAATCTGCCAAAAAAAGTTCGGCCGCCAGTTATGTCTGGACTCATAAAAGCTAAACCGAGTGAAGTACCACTCTAGGCTTTATGTGGCGGGATGCCTGTATCTAGACCTACCTTTTGAGCTATCAAACATGTACTCCCATGCCGTCCTTGGGTGTTATCTAAGTCAAAATCTGCCAAAAAGTTCGGCCGCCAGTTATGTCTGGACTCATAAAAGCTAAACCAGGCGAGGTACCACTCTAGGCTTTATGTGGCGGGATGCCTGTACCTAGACCTACCTTTTGAGCTATCAAACATGTACTCCCATGCCGTCCTTGGGTGTTATCTAAGTCAAAATCTGCCAAAAAGTTCGGCCGCCAGTTATGTCTGGACTCATAAAAGCTAAACCAGGCGAGGTACCACTCTAGGCTTTATGTGGCGGGATGCCTGTATCAATACCTACCTTTTGAGCTATCAAACATGTACTCCCATGCCGTCCTCGGGTGTTATCTAAGTCAAAATCTGCCAAAAAAAGTTCGGCCGCCAGTTATGTCTGGACTCATAAAAGCTAAACCAGGCGAGGTACCACTCTAGGCTTTATGTGGCGGGATGCCTGTACCAAGACCTACCTTTTGAGCTATCAAACATGTACTCCCATGCCGTCCTTGGGTGTTATCTAAGTCAAAATCTGCCAAAAAGTTCGGCCGCCAGTTATGTCTGGACTCATAAAAGCTAAACCAGGCGAGGTACCACTCTAGGCTTTATGTGGCGGGATGCCTGTACCTAGACCTACCTTTTGAGCTATCAAACATGTACTCCCATGCCGTCCTTGGGTGTTATCTAAGTCAAAATCTGCCAAAAAGTTCGGCCGCCAGTTATGTCTGGACTCATAAAAGCTAAACCAGGCGAGGTACCACTCTAGGCTTTATGTGGCGGGATGCCTGTATCAATACCTACCTTTTGAGCTATCAAACATGTACTCCCATGCCGTCCTTGGGTGTTATCTAAGTCAAAATCTGCCAAAAAAAGTTCGGCCGCCAGTTATGTCTGGACTCATAAAAGCTAAACCAGGCGAGGTACCACTCTAGGCTTTATGTGGCGGGATGCCTGTACCTAGACCTACCTTTTGAGCTATCAAACATGTACTCCCATGCCGTCCTTGGGTGTTATCTAAGTCAAAATCTGCCAAAAAGTTCGGCCGCCAGTTATGTCTGGACTCATAAATGCTAAACCAGGCGAGGTACCACTCTAGGCTTTATGTGGCGGGATGCCTGTATCAATACCTACCTTTTGAGCTATCAAACATGTACTCCCATGCCGTCCTCGGGTGTTATCTAAGTCAAAATCTGCCAAAAAAAGTTCGGCCGCCAGTTATGTCTGGACTCATAAAAGCTAAACCAGGCGAGGTACCACTCTAGGCTTTATGTGGCGGGATGCCTGTACCTAGACCTACCTTTTGAGCTATCAAACATGTACTCCCATGCCGTCCTTGGGTGTTATCTAAGTCAAAATCTGCCAAAAAGTTCGGCCGCCAGTTATGTCTGGACTCATAAAAGCTAAACCAGGCGAGGTACCACTCTAGGCTTTATGTGGCGGGATGCCTGTACCTAGACCTACCTTTTGAGCTATCAAACATGTACTCCCATGCCGTCCTTGGGTGTTATCTAAGTCAAAATCTGCCAAAAAGTTCGGCCGCCAGTTATGTCTGGACTCATAAAAGCTAAACCAGGCGAGGTACCACTCTAGGCTTTATGTGGCGGGATGCCTGTATCAATACCTACCTTTTGAGCTATCAAACATGTACTCCCATGCCGTCCTCGGGTGTTATCTAAGTCAAAATCTGCCAAAAAAAGTTCGGCCGCCAGTTATGTCTGGACTCATAAAAGCTAAACCAGGCGAGGTACCACTCTAGGCTTTATGTGGCGGGATGCCTGTACCTAGACCTACCTTTTGAGCTATCAAACATGTACTCCCATGCCGTCCTTGGGTGTTATCTAAGTCAAAATCTGCCAAAAAGTTCGGCCGCCAGTTATTTCTGGACTCATAAAAGCTAAACCAGGCGAGGTACCACTCTAGGCTTTATGTGGCGGGATGCCTGTACCTAGACCTACCTTTTGAGCTATCAAACATGTACTCCCATGCCGTCCTTGGGTGTTATCTAAGTCAAAATCTGCCAAAAAGTTCGGCCGCCAGTTATGTCTGGACTCATAAATGCTAAACCAGGCGAGGTACCACTCTAGGCTTTATGTGGCGGGATGCCTGTATCAATACCTACCTTTTGAGCTATCAAACATGTACTCCCATGCCGTCCTCGGGTGTTATCTAAGTCAAAATCTGCCAAAAAAAGTTCGGCCGCCAGTTATGTCTGGACTCATAAAAGCTAAACCGAGTGAAGTACCACTCTAGGCTTTATGTGGTGGGATGCCTGTATTTAGACCTACCTTTTGAGCTATCAAACATGTACTCCCATGCCGTCCTTGGGTGTTATCTAAGTCAAAATCTGCCAAAAAGTTCGGCCGCCAGTTATGTCTGGACTCATAAAAGCTAAACCAGGCGAGGTACCACTCTAGGCTTTATGTGGCGGGATGCCTGTACCTAGACCTACCTTTTGAGCTATCAAACATGTACTCCCATGCCGTCCTTGGGTGTTATCTAAGTCAAAATCTGCCAAAAAGTTCGGCCGCCAGTTATGTCTGGACTCATAAATGCTAAACCAGGCGAGGTACCACTCTAGGCTTTATGTGGCGGGATGCCTGTATCAATACCTACCTTTTGAGCTATCAAACATGTACTCCCATGCCGTCCTCGGGTGTTATCTAAGTCAAAATCTGCCAAAAAAAGTTCGGCCGCCAGTTATGTCTGGACTCATAAAAGCTAAACCGAGTGAAGTACCACTCTAGGCTTTATGTGGTGGGATGCCTGTATTTAGACCTACCTTTTGAGCTATCAAACATGTACTCCCATGCCGTCCTTGGGTGTTATCTAAGTCAAAATCTGCCAAAAAGTTCGGCCGCCAGTTATGTCTGGACTCATAAAAGCTAAACCAGGCGAGGTACCACTCTAGGCTTTATGTGGCGGGATGCCTGTACCTAGACCTACCTTTTGAGCTATCAAACATGTACTCCCATGCCGTCCTTGGGTGTTATCTAAGTCAAAATCTGCCAAAAAGTTCGGCCGCCAGTTATGTCTGGACTCATAAATGCTAAACCAGGCGAGGTACCACTCTAGGCTTTATGTGGCGGGATGCCTGTATCAATACCTACCTTTTGAGCTATCAAACATGTACTCCCATGCCGTCCTCGGGTGTTATCTAAGTCAAAATCTGCCAAAAAAAGTTCGGCCGCCAGTTATGTCTGGACTCATAAAAGCTAAACCGAGTGAAGTACCACTCAAGGCTTTATGTGGTGGGATGCCTGTATTTAGACCTACCTTTTGAGCTATCAAACATGTACTCCCATGCCGTCCTTGGGTGTTATCTAAGTCAAAATCTGCCAAAAAGTTCGGCCGCCAGTTATGTCTGGACTCATAAAAGCTAAACCAGGCGAGGTACCACTCTAGGCTTTATGTGGCGGGATGCCTGTATCAATACCTACCTTTTGAGCTATCAAACATGTACTCCCATGCCGTCCTTGGGTGTTATCTAAGTCAAAATCTGCCAAAAAAAGTTCGGCCGCCAGTTATGTCTGGACTCATAAAAGCTAAACCAGGCGAGGTACCACTCTAGGCTTTATGTGGCGGGATGCCTGTACCTAGACCTACCTTTTGAGCTATCAAACATGTACTCCCATGCCGTCCTTGGGTGTTATCTAAGTCAAAATCTGCCAAAAAGTTCGGCCGCCAGTTATGTCTGGACTCATAAAAGCTAAACCAGGCGAGGTACCACTCTAGGCTTTATGTGGCGGGATGCCTGTATCAATACCTACCTTTTGAGCTATCAAACATGTACTCCCATGCCGTCCTCGGGTGTTATCTAAGTCAAAATCTGCCAAAAAAAGTTCGGCCGCCAGTTATGTCTGGACTCATAAAAGCTAAACCAGGCGAGGTACCACTCTAGGCTTTATGTGGCGGGATGCCTGTACCTAGACCTACCTTTTGAGCTATCAAACATGTACTCCCATGCCGTCCTTGGGTGTTATCTAAGTCAAAATCTGCCAAAAAGTTCGGCCGCCAGTTATGTCTGGACTCATAAAAGCTAAACCAGGCGAGGTACCACTCTAGGCTTTATGTGGCGGGATGCCTGTACCTAGACCTACCTTTTGAGCTATCAAACATGTACTCCCATGCCGTCCTTGGGTGTTATCTAAGTCAAAATCTGCCAAAAAGTTCGGCCGCCAGTTATGTCTGGACTCATAAAAGCTAAACCAGGCGAGGTACCACTCTAGGCTTTATGTGGCGGGATGCCTGTATCAATACTTACCTTTTGAGCTATCAAACATGTACTCCCATGCCGTCCTTGGGTGTTATCTAAGTCAAAATCTGCCAAAAAAAGTTCGGCCGCCAGTTATGTCTGGACTCATAAAAGCTAAACCAGGCGAGGTACCACTCTAGGCTTTATGTGGCGGGATGCCTGTATCTAGACCTACCTTTTGAGCTATCAAACATGTACTCCCATGCCGTCCTTGGGTGTTATCTAAGTCAAAATCTGCCAAAAAGATCGGCCGCCAGTTATTTCTGGAGTCATAAAAGCTAAACCAGGCGAGGTACCACTCTAGGCTTTATGTGGCGGGATGCCTGTACCTAGACCTACCTTTTGAGCTATCAAACATGTACTCCCATGCCGTCCTTGGGTGTTATCTAAGTCAAAATCTGCCAAAAAGATCGGCCGCCAGTTATTTCTGGAGTCATAAAAGCTAAACCAGGCGAGGTACCACTCTAGGCTTTATGTGGCGGGATGCCTGTACCTAGACCTACCTTTTGAGCTATCAAACATGTACTCCCATGCCGTCCTTGGGTGTTATCTAAGTCAAAATCTGCCAAAAAGTTCGGCCGCCAGTTATGTCTGGACTCATAAATGCTAAACCAGGCGAGGTACCACTCTAGGCTTTATGTGGCGGGATGCCTGTATCAATACCTACCTTTTGAGCTATCAAACATGTACTCCCATGCCGTCCTCGGGTGTTATCTAAGTCAAAATCTGCCAAAAAAAGTTCGGCCGCCAGTTATGTCTGGACTCATAAAAGCTAAACCAGGCGAGGTACCACTCTAGGCTTTATGTGGCGGGATGCCTGTACCTAGACCTACCTTTTGAGCTATCAAACATGTACTCCCATGCCGTCCTTGGGTGTTATCTAAGTCAAAATCTGCCAAAAAGTTCGGCCGCCAGTTATGTCTGGACTCATAAAAGCTAAACCAGGCGAGGTACCACTCTAGGCTTTATGTGGCGGGATGCCTGTACCTAGACCTACCTTTTGAGCTATCAAACATGTACTCCCATGCCGTCCTTGGGTGTTATCTAAGTCAAAATCTGCCAAAAAGTTCGGCCGCCAGTTATGTCTGGACTCATAAATGCTAAACCAGGCGAGGTACCACTCTAGGCTTTATGTGGCGGGATGCCTGTATCAATACCTACCTTTTGAGCTATCAAACATGTACTCCCATGCCGTCCTCGGGTGTTATCTAAGTCAAAATCTGCCAAAAAAAGTTCGGCCGCCAGTTATGTCTGGACTCATAAAAGCTAAACCAGGCGAGGTACCACTCTAGGCTTTATGTGGCGGGATGCCTGTACCTAGACCTACCTTTTGAGCTATCAAACATGTACTCCCATGCCGTCCTTGGGTGTTATCTAAGTCAAAATCTGCCAAAAAGTTCGGCCGCCAGTTATGTCTGGACTCATAAAAGCTAAACCAGGCGAGGTACCACTCTAGGCTTTATGTGGCGGGATGCCTGTACCTAGACCTACCTTTTGAGCTATCAAACATGTACTCCCATGCCGTCCTTGGGTGTTATCTAAGTCAAAATCTGCCAAAAAGTTCGGCCGCCAGTTATGTCTGGACTCATAAAAGCTAAACCAGGCGAGGTACCACTCTAGGCTTTATGTGGCGGGATGCCTGTATCAATACCTACCTTTTGAGCTATCAAACATGTACTCCCATGCCGTCCTTGGGTGTTATCTAAGTCAAAATCTGCCAAAAAAAGTTCGGCCGCCAGTTATGTCTGGACTCATAAAAGCTAAACCAGGCGAGGTACCACTCTAGGCTTTATGTGGCGGGATGCCTGTACCTAGACCTACCTTTTGAGCTATCAAACATGTACTCCCATGCCGTCCTTGGGTGTTATCTAAGTCAAAATCTGCCAAAAAGTTCGGCCGCCAGTTATGTCTGGACTCATAAATGCTAAACCAGGCGAGGTACCACTCTAGGCTTTATGTGGCGGGATGCCTGTATCAATACCTACCTTTTGAGCTATCAAACATGTACTCCCATGCCGTCCTCGGGTGTTATCTAAGTCAAAATCTGCCAAAAAAAGTTCGGCCGCCAGTTATGTCTGGACTCATAAAAGCTAAACCAGGCGAGGTACCACTCTAGGCTTTATGTGGCGGGATGCCTGTACCTAGACCTACCTTTTGAGCTATCAAACATGTACTCCCATGCCGTCCTTGGGTGTTATCTAAGTCAAAATCTGCCAAAAAGTTCGGCCGCCAGTTATGTCTGGACTCATAAAAGCTAAACCAGGCGAGGTACCACTCTAGGCTTTATGTGGCGGGATGCCTGTACCTAGACCTACCTTTTGAGCTATCAAACATGTACTCCCATGCCGTCCTTGGGTGTTATCTAAGTCAAAATCTGCCAAAAAGTTCGGCCGCCAGTTATGTCTGGACTCATAAATGCTAAACCAGGCGAGGTACCACTCTAGGCTTTATGTGGCGGGATGCCTGTATCAATACCTACCTTTTGAGCTATCAAACATGTACTCCCATGCCGTCCTCGGGTGTTATCTAAGTCAAAATCTGCCAAAAAAAGTTCGGCCGCCAGTTATGTCTGGACTCATAAAAGCTAAACCGAGTGAAGTACCACTCAAGGCTTTATGTGGTGGGATGCCTGTATTTAGACCTACCTTTTGAGCTATCAAACATGTACTCCCATGCCGTCCTTGGGTGTTATCTAAGTCAAAATCTGCCAAAAAGTTCGGCCGCCAGTTATGTCTGGACTCATAAAAGCTAAACCAGGCGAGGTACCACTCTAGGCTTTATGTGGCGGGATGCCTGTATCAATACCTACCTTTTGAGCTATCAAACATGTACTCCCATGCCGTCCTTGGGTGTTATCTAAGTCAAAATCTGCCAAAAAAAGTTCGGCCGCCAGTTATGTCTGGACTCATAAAAGCTAAACCAGGCGAGGTACCACTCTAGGCTTTATGTGGCGGGATGCCTGTACCTAGACCTACCTTTTGAGCTATCAAACATGTACTCCCATGCCGTCCTTGGGTGTTATCTAAGTCAAAATCTGCCAAAAAGTTCGGCCGCCAGTTATGTCTGGACTCATAAAAGCTAAACCAGGCGAGGTACCACTCTAGGCTTTATGTGGCGGGATGCCTGTATCAATACTTACCTTTTGAGCTATCAAACATGTACTCCCATGCCGTCCTTGGGTGTTATCTAAGTCAAAATCTGCCAAAAAAAGTTCGGCCGCCAGTTATGTCTGGACTCATAAAAGCTAAACCAGGCGAGGTACCACTCTAGGCTTTATGTGGCGGGATGCCTGTATCTAGACCTACCTTTTGAGCTATCAAACATGTACTCCCATGCCGTCCTTGGGTGTTATCTAAGTCAAAATCTGCCAAAAAGATCGGCCGCCAGTTATTTCTGGAGTCATAAAAGCTAAACCAGGCGAGGTACCACTCTAGGCTTTATGTGGCGGGATGCCTGTACCTAGACCTACCTTTTGAGCTATCAAACATGTACTCCCATGCCGTCCTTGGGTGTTATCTAAGTCAAAATCTGCCAAAAAGTTCGGCCGCCAGTTATGTCTGGACTCATAAATGCTAAACCAGGCGAGGTACCACTCTAGGCTTTATGTGGCGGGATGCCTGTATCAATACCTACCTTTTGAGCTATCAAACATGTACTCCCATGCCGTCCTCGGGTGTTATCTAAGTCAAAATCTGCCAAAAAAAGTTCGGCCGCCAGTTATGTCTGGACTCATAAAAGCTAAACCAGGCGAGGTACCACTCTAGGCTTTATGTGGCGGGATGCCTGTACCTAGACCTACCTTTTGAGCTATCAAACATGTACTCCCATGCCGTCCTTGGGTGTTATCTAAGTCAAAATCTGCCAAAAAGTTCGGCCGCCAGTTATGTCTGGAGTCATAAAAGCTAAACCAGGCGAGGTACCACTCTAGGCTTTATGTGGCGGGATGCCTGTATCTGGACCTACCTTTTGAGCTATCAAACATGTACTCCCATGCCGTCCTTGGGTGTTATCTAAGTCAAAATCTGCCAAAAAGATCGGCCACCAGTTATGTCTGGACTCATAAAAGCTAAACCGAGTGAAGTACCACTCTAGGCTTTATGTGGAGGGATGCCTGTATTTAGACCTACCTTTTGAGCTATCAAACATGTACTCCCATGCCGTCCTTGGGTGCTGTCTAGGTCAAAATGTGATATACACAATGGTCTTGCTTTATTGGAAAAATAACAAAAATTTATTGTTTTTTTTATTTCCACGTAGAATATGTACTGAAAATTTCCTAGTTTTCATTATTTTCCGCGTTACATGCCATTCTGTACAGATTTTTCATTAATTTTCGTGAGCAGTTTAATTTAGTCGGGTTATAATGCGCCGCCAACTTTTGGCCGCCAACTTCACACCGGTACAAAGATTGACCTTATTTAGCAGTCGGCAGCGTTTGACGCGCTCCGTCTGCTAAACACAATGGTATGAATCATATTTTCCCACAACTCAAGAACGAGTAGAGGCATTGACCACCACGGTCGTGTACCTACCTAAAGTACGCATAAAAAATGCTCACAATGGCATTGCGTCGATCTACCATCATAGGGTACGAGTCTTCCATACAAGTATTGTTTGAAATATGTTTTTATAGTATTCATTTTAGTCTTGATTTTTGAATTACGGTTTATAAGTACTTCAATTCTATTATGTTCACCGGATCTAATTTCTTAATTAATTTCCTGGATTAATATAGGTAGGTATTGTCCATAGATAATTACAAAAGATTAAATCCGATACTGCCATCTAGCGACAAATAAAGCGAACAACGTTACTAAATCTAAGAATATTAATCTCATTAATCCAAAATACTAGATACACATGTAATAGATACAATTTAAATCATACTTTTTGAGTATCAACTTAATAATTATAAAGAGATAATACTGGCTAAATTGTCGTTGGAACAAGTGAAATTCAAGAGTTCGATACAACTGCCACCTAGTGTCGAATAGCTACAATACTTACATGCTCGGAACGCGTCTAGAGATGGCGGTAATGTTGCTGAGCTGCCTCCCTGCATTGCCGCCAGAGCAGGGTACGACTCTTGCTCACATGATAGACCTTCACTGTATTTCCTTTTTCGGTGTATTATCGCCTTCCACATATTAAATTTTGTACGTTTTTCTCTTTGTAAACTCATTCCATAACTTAAATATCACGGTTTACGTCACAAGACTCAGCATTAAGATTACATTAAGCAATCATTTATTCTCACTTTTCACGAAAAAACTACGAATGAACAAATAGTTTTAAGGTTTCTGTTGTTAAAATTGCAAGTCGGTTCAAGGGTCAAGTGAATAGTTGCCGACAATTGGCGTGTAAATCACTAAACGACAATGTAACGAGCGAATAACGATACTCAATGAAGATAGGGGCTCTGCCCTCAACTATTCACTACTTGCCTTGACCATTACGTACGGATCATATCGGTTCTTGTTAAAATGTTAACAATTATTGAAATATTGCATTTTATATCCCTGCACTGTATCCATTTTATAAATGGGGGGTAACGATGAATATAACAGGATTAATGGAAATTCTAAATTTCTAAATAATTTTCTTAAATAATATTTTTACTTGATCCAGGTTTTCATAACAAAGTAGATTTTTTTTTAAATAAAATAAGTAATTTCAAAACCTCATTAATCAACTAGTTCTGTATAAACAAGTTGCATCGTGTTGAAAGAGCAATCAACGACAGTTATTTAATTGTGGTGGACATTTCAATTAAACAGTGCTCTAATTGGTGTACTTTATAATTATCTACTGGTGAGTAATCAAAATGGCCGCGCAAACCGCTCCGCTTCTTTGCGCTTTACCGAAAACGCATCCCAACATTTTTTTTTCTTCTATTAAAGGTTGAACTCGACGTCAAGTGCAAGATTATTCGTGAGCCATCCGTATACTTCAAAGTCTACGTACACACACATTGTATGGAGAATTAAAAGTTTTATATACTGACCGCTAAAGGCGCTGTTCAAATTGCCATACAATGTGTCTAAATATATAAACTACTAGCTGACTCGGCAAACGTTGTTTTGCCATATAAAATAAATTGAGATATAAACTATCCTATCTCTCAAGTTGGATCGAACTGCACATGGTGTGCGAATTTTATTATAATCGGTTAAGTGGTTTAGGAGTCCATTGAGGACAAACATTGTGACACGAGATTTATATATATTAAGAAGATAAAGTTAACCTACGAATAATCTCGCACTTGACGTACTGGAGCCTAAACTAGGATAACCTTGTATTTGTGTACGCATACCCAGAGGTGTGAGTTTTTTACTATAACTTTCATCGCCCTTTAGAAAATAAAATGTGTACCAAGCATTTAAAAATATATTGTATGTTGCGTGGTCGTTACAATATGCATACCAAATCACGTTGGTATACCCCATACCACCCCGGTGAGTTATTACGCCGGTACACACCAGCTGACGTCACCCCCAAATTCCCTGCTTTAGCCGCTTGTGACAAAATTACCGGAGCACATAACGGCTCCTGACATACCATAACGATCGCTGGCATTTAAGTGAAATCAGACGAGGCCCTAAGTGCCCTTTGAGGCAAGGAGCCGAAATACTCAAAAGATTACGTTGGTATGTGGCGATACAAACTGAAGAATATTATTACTATTTTGATTCTCGTACACAACTCATGTTAAAGACTGATTGCGCAAGACTATGCCTTTAAAACGAAACCGAAAATGATCTCACTATATGGAACTCGTTGAAATTATAAAGCTGGTATAAATACAGGTGCTTCTCATAAATCACAGTATCCATTACAGCTCTAAATCGAAAGCACGATTGATTTAAGGCACGCCTCGTAAATGGATCACATAACCGTCCGTGACACTTGGAACAATATACGCAGGTGCACACTGTGCATTACAATTACCGATAATTAATAACAATGAGAACACTTCAAATATAAACAGTGTTTATCCCTCAAGACGGTTGTGCAAGATTTAATCCACCATGTCAGTTTTGTTTGGAGAATTCACGAGTCCTTTGAAATCTGCCTATTTTGTCTTCGAAGTTCAAATTTACTTACAATGTTTTCGTCCACAATAAGTAATAAATGAAATAAGCTAATAGCGGTATTTGTTCTACAATTAAACAAATGAGGTTACCCATTCAAACCCTCTGAGTTAATTTTGGATAGCGGCCAAAAACAACCTCATTTAAAAATCTGATGAGATATAATCACTTTTTCACAGTATTGTAAAGCGCTTTTAAAATTTCTCTCCAAATAAAATTATTCTTATAAGATGTTCAATTAACAAACAAAGAATACCTTGAACACCGAAAAATTTAATTGAAAATTGCGTTTCACGAATAGTTTTTGAGACGCGGGATTATATTTCTAGCGAACAAAATTTTCGTTAAAGAGCTTAGTGATCAAAAGCGAGGCCAAAGGCACGGTAAGCGAGTATCTTACTTAAGCGAATGTCCCAACTTCCTCTTGTCACAGATATGCTTGACGTAATTCCATAACAAATTATTATTGGCATTGTCTTAATTCGCCATTGTACCGAAACTAGCCGTCACGTCATCTGCCCCTTTGCATACAATGCTTACGAACTAAAAGATGCGTCAACGGTACTCCAGAAGTAAGTCCTTTGTGGTTTTCTACGGAACATTTAAATTTTCTGAGTAATGTTGGGGTTTTAGAAAAGTGGGTGCGTAGAATAGAGAAATCGTTGGAACACGTAATGACGTAAAGAGCAGCACGTCAAGTGCGAGCTAACCGTATACTTTATAGTCTACCGTATTTAGACATTTTGTATGGAGAATTGAAAAGCGCCTCCAGGGGACGGTGTTTTAAAAAAATTCAATTCTTCGTACAAAATGTCTAAATACGGAAGACTATAAAGTATACGGTTAGTTTATGAATAATCTCATACTTGATGTACTGGAGGTAAATTGGCGAGAAATTATATTAAAACTAGCTGCGCCCGGCGGTGTTACCCGCGATAAAAAGTATGAAAAATTAACTTAAAAAACATCTATCCCACGGGAACCATACATTTTACCGGGATAAAAAGTAGCCTATGTGCTATTCCAGACTATAATCTATCTCTGTGCCAAATTTCATCCAGTTCCGTTCAGCCGTTCGGGCGTGGAAGAGTAACAAACATCCATCCATCCATCCATCTATCTATCCATCCATCCAAACTTTCACATTTATAATATTAGTATAGATGATATTAAAATTACTGGTTTACGGTTAGTCTTAATAAAGTGTGTTTATACGAGTATTACCTAAACGTTAGACAGGAAAACCATAAATATTTTGATCATATAAACAGATAATTCTACGTTGATTATTGCGTTTGCACATTACTCATCTTCGCGCGCTCGCGCAGGCGTTGCAAACTGTCCTGCCCACACTTTAAACTCATCATTAATTAAACCACTAATAATATACAACAGTTTGAAAGTTTCCTCACACACACGCATATAGTAATATATAAGTACTTGGAAACACATGCGAATGTACAAACAAGCTGTTAGTTGTGTACATAACAAAGAAGATGAGTATTCGTTAATAAACACATTATGTATTACATTTTCCACGCCTTACTAGTCATTTGTGAGTATATGTATCTTTTAAATTTACCCCTATACGTATATAATAGTTTTCGTATATTTAGAATGACATTAAAAATTAATGATGTTTTAATTGGCATTTGATTTGTATTTGCAATAACTAATAACACACACTAATCAAAAAATAAAATATAGTTTGTACATGCAGCGAATAGAATAGGTTGTTAAAAGCTTAATCAAATTACAAGGCATATAGGTACTTATACGCCCGAAGCAATGTGAGATTAAGGTGCGGTGGCTATATGTCGCGATTAAGTGCAATCTTAAGGGTTTAACATAAAATCAATACTCAAGTCTAGACATAATGGCTACTATTAATCCCGTGTAGATCTACACTATAAATTGACGATAACAGCTAACACCTACACATCGTTAAGGATTATAATTACGACTATCGTCACATCCCTCGCAATCACCTTGTCTTAGTCATCAAATGTTGCGCGCTAATCGACAACAGATGGCGTTGTGCCAACTCTATTGCTTACATTAGCCGACGCCATAAAACAGAAATAAGGCTGTGTAATCGCACTGAAAAGAGTCGATGAAGTACTGAAAAAGACGATGAATCTTGTGATTGCATCATTGATTATAAAAAGGACACTTTTACTGTTACGAGTCAGATTAATTGTATTTTCGGTCTCATTTATATGGCAAATATGTTTCCTTCATAAGCTAGGTGATCCAACGTTCACCAATTTAAGTGCTAGTGTTATATTAGTATATCCATGCATAAAACAAAAACAAGTCATGGAACCTGTATTTTTTATCAGTGATCAATTCGCCAATAATGTCATCGCTGTTAATAAAACAGTGTAACATATTCGACATAGTGATCTCTTATATTATAACAACCGCTGATTGGTAACGTTAGCTTATACCGCTAATCCTCATGTGACAATACCATAACCTGCTCCATTTGTTATAGATAGGAATGTACCGCTAGCCTTAACTCTATGAACGGCATATGCTGGACGCTTTACAGGACATTTAAATGCTTCAAAACGTCTATTGAAATACCGTAACAAAGCGGTTACTGATACGAGGGAGACGCTTTATTAGGCATGAAAGGTTATGTCAGTCAATACTTCAAACTGTGTCAAGTGTATTGATTTCTTATATTAACGCGAATACTGCACATTGAAATAAAACTAATTTAAAGATTTTATCGCGTTTATATATTTTTTTACGTTCCCGACTGTTTCGTATTAGTACTGGTAAAATACAATTTCGTTAATTGTTTCTTTTTTGTTGCAACCTTTTTTGTACTCCTTACAATTTCTCGTCAGCGACAACACTGAACTACTTTTTTGAAAAGAGAACAATTCCGATTCCCGCGCGCGACCCACACGCTTTTTCGTTCGTGTAAATAATTATTGAATTTACATAGATTTCGCAACTCCCTGCTATCTATTTATTCATATTTTTGAGCCCTCTCCATTCCCTCGTATTTATTTATGTTTGTGTGTGTATTCGCCCCCAAAATCTCCCTTTAGAGTCATCCCCGGCTAGGAAAGTGTGGTGCGGTGATATCCTGGAGTGCTGCTACTACCCCGAGTCAGTAAGTACCTCTTTTCCCTTGAAACCTCCTACCATTGAGGAAAATAGAAGGTGAAGCTTCGTGTAATAAGAATGCCAGCATCGTTAGGGTAACTCAAAAAACCCGCCCCCAATCGCAGTATTTACAACATTGCGCACCCTTTGAAGTTGTCAGGGTGGACACAATCTCGAAACTTTACATGGTCCTTCGAGCCGGATCATTCTTATTTCATCTTAAAATCCTTCTATTTTCGTCAATTTCGTTCGGCAGAAACGCATTTTGTTTTCCCTCGCAACATACCCACATTTTGAGAAAAAAAAATGTTTGCTTAAATTTGTACCCTATTGCATCATCCTCGTATTGTTTTCCCGTAATATTTGCATAAAACCCGATTTATGTAAATGTAATTTGTATTTAATTTCATTTTGATATAAAATTCGAAATTCAAATTCTATTGTAAACTTATGACGACTACGCGGTCACAAGCGAAAACAATGGCGGACGAATTGTTACGTTCGAAATTTAAATTTTGTAATTTATGTAATTCTCTCGTTAGTTTAAACGAAATTACAAATCCTCTACCATCCGATCTATTTCGTATTCAATGTGAATTAGATAGATATAATGAAGTCGAGTCATTATATTATGATATCTTAACGCAAGTCGCACAGCCCGCGACCGGTGTTACACTGCCCATCTCCGAAAATGATTTGTGTACATTATTTAAAAGATACGAAAATAATTTCTATAATTTAAAACAAAAACACGGTGCTCAGCCCTCCTCCTCGGCTAAACCTAAGAAAGATAAGAGTTTTGATGATGGTTTGAAACTTCCTCGTATTTCCCTGCCTACTTTCTCAGGCGATGACGTCACACAGTGGACAGGATTCTTAGAATTATTTTCATCTCTTGTAATAAATAATGATAATTTAAGTGATGTCCAACGCTTGCATTTTTTACGCTCTTCTCTGAGCGGAGAAGCAGCGAAAGTTATTCAACACTTGCCCCTATCTTCGGCTAATTTCCTCGTCGCTTGGAAATTACTTGAAGAACGCTTCGATAATAAAAGACACATAGCTACTATGCACTATAGGCACATAGCTAACGCTTCCGTCAATAATACTTCGTTGAATTCCCTTATCACGTTCCTAGACACTATTGTTGATAATATCAATGCGCTAAACGCATTGGATTTCCCTACAGATGAGTGGTCATTTTTATTGCTTAACATTGTTTTAGATAAATTGGATTCCGAATCCCGTCGGCAATTTGAACTAAACAATGATAATCAAATCCCTACGTTCGATGAACTGATAACGTTTCTACGCAAACGATGCAATGCGCTCCAGGCCGCCGCTCCATGTACCGTTGCACCCGCGCCATCTCACTCGAACTCCCAGCTATCAGTGAGACCTCTCGCTCACACGGTAGCTAAGCGCTCTCCGTTGCACGCCAAACCCCGGCAACAAGTAACTTTGTCTGTTACCAACTCCGCGCGCCCTTGTGTTTTATGTAAAGCATCTCACGTTTTATCTAAATGTCCGAAATTTTATAAATTAACACCGAATGAAAGATTGCATACGGTGAAAGAATTAAAATGTTGTATTAATTGTTTAGCTACAGATCACTATTTGAGAGACTGTAAATCGACTTTCTCTTGTAAAACTTGTTCTTCTACAAAACATCATTCGATGTTACATTTTGATCGTTCTCCCGCTAGTAGTACAGCACCCCAGAACACGTCTCCGTCCGCGTCGCCTCCCGCGCCGATGAGTGACGGTTCGAATGCTGATAGCACCTCCTCGAACGCCACGTATGGTTCCGCAGCTACGCAGATCAGCTGTTATGCTACTTCGCTACCGAATATCGATTCACAAATCTTATTGTCGACAGTTTTATTGAAAGTTCGCGACTCTCGTGGTCAGTTACACGACGCTCGAGCGTTAATTGACACGGGCAGTCAGTATAGCTTCATAACAATCGATTTAGCGAAAACTTTAAATTTACCCAGGCGTAAATTAAGTACTACAGTACACGGTATCTCCGGTGTCGCGCTTCAACTCGAAGGCGGTGTCGTCGATCTCGATGTATCCTCGTACTCAGGTACACACAGATTACGGATGCAAGCTCAATGTATTCCAAATATCACAGGCAACATTCCCGCCGAACCTCTCCCAATTTCGTTATGGCCTCACGTGGGCAAACTCACGCTCGCTGATCCCACGTTTGGTATCCCGTCTCCCGTTTCCATGTTGTTAGGTGCCGATGTCTATCGTGACATTATTCTCGGTGGCCTAATAATCGGACCTCCCGGCACACCCGTCGCTCTCGAAACCATTTTCGGTTGGTCACTCATGGGTCACACTTTCGTGCACCACAGGCGCTCGGTCTGTGTGAGTAACCTCGCTCGCCGTGACTGTTACTCATTCCATGCTAATACTGATACAAGTCTCGACAATATCGTACAAAATTTCTGGTCTTGCAAAGAGCCTCCATCCCGCGAAGTTCTTAGCTCTGACGATAAAATATTTTCTGAGACAGTTTCCCGCGACGAACATGGTCGATATGTCGTCTCTCTTCCTTTTAAGGAATTCCCACCCGACTTAGGCGATTCCCGCGCAGTCGCACTTAAACGTTTCGAATCCCTCGAACGTAAGTTTAAACACGATCCCTTATATCGTGAAGCATACAATACATTTATGTCGGACTATCTCCAGAACGGCTACATGTATCCCGCACCCGAGAACTCAACTCAGGGTTACTACCTGCCACATCACGCCGTGATAAGAGAGAGTAGTAGTACAACTCGTCTCCGAGTCGTTTTCGACGCGTCTTGTCGCAGTAGTAACGGTAGGTCATTAAATGACACCCTGTTTTCAGGTCCAAAACTACACAAAGAAATATTCGATGTTTTATCTCTTTATCGTTTGAATGAGGTAGCCCTAGTGGTCCTTCGAGCCGGATATAGTCACGAATGGGCTCGCTGATATTAAACAAATGTTTTTAAATATTAACTTGAAACCCGAACACCAAGTTTATCAAAAAATATTGTTTCGGTTTAATACCAACGAGCCCATTCGTGACTATATTTTAACTACTGTGACATTCGGTCTCACTAGCTCCCCGTATCTCGCTATTCGTACGCTCAATGAATTAGCTCACACCTATTCGGATCGCTATAGTAACGCCTCCCGTGCGCTACTCGAAACTACGTTCGTCGATGACGTCACTTGCGGTGCCCGCGACGTAGACTCGGCTCGCGCGCTCGTGACCGAACTTAACACTCTGCTTGCGGCAGGCGGCTTCACGCTGCGCAAATGGTGTAGCAATCGGCCCGAGTGTTTGGACGGTATTCCCACTGACCACAAGTTAAGCCTTGACGAGACGTTTTCTCCCGATAATACTTCATTTTTAAAAGTATTAGGTTTGCAATGGTGTCCTCGTAAAGATTCATTTTCGTACAAAATAAAAAATACTGAACTCGTTCCTACTAAACGCGGTATTCTCTCCGACTTAGCTCGTGTCTTCGACCCCTTAGGTTTTCTAACTCCCGTAGTATTCGCCGCGAAGTTAATTATTCAAAACATGTGGACTCGAAAAATAGGATGGGACGATCCGATCCCAGAAGATTTGTTATCCGATTGGCTCGCAATTAAGAAAAACTTACACTTGCTAGATCAAGTTTCGATTCCCCGTTTTATAAACCATAGTAGCGCTTCGTATATCGAAATTCACGGTTTTTCGGACGCATCTCAAGTCGGATATGGCGCTGTTATATATTTTCGTGTTGTGAGTTCTACTTCTATAACAGTTTATTTAATTTGTGCTAAGTCACGTGTCGCTCCTCTCAAAACTGTTACCCTCCCTCGACTCGAACTTAGTGCCGCGGTTTTACTTGCGGAATTAATTGCTCACGTCAAAAATCTTTTTTCGACAAAAATTACGATACATTCGTATTCATGCTGGTCTGACTCCCAGATCGCGCTGCACTGGATAAAGTCGACATCCAGTAGCTGGAAGGTATTCGTTTCCAATCGTGTTAGTTGTATTCAAGAAAATACAAGCCCTGATCGCTGGTTCCACGTCCGCTCTCAGGATAACCCGGCCGATCTCGCTAGTCGCGGTCTCGCTCCCGCCGATCTAGTTTCGCATTCGCTTTGGTGGCAAGGACCACACTTCCTACATGTTCCTGATGATCAGTGGCCGTCGCAACCCGCTGACGTGTCCACCTTAAAGGACCAGAAATGTAATCCAGTATTACTCGTACAGGATCCCCCTCCGAATATTATTTTAGGTTTAATTTCGAAGTTTTCTCAACTTAAAAAAATGTTGCGTGTACTTGCATATGTTTTTCGTTTCACTTATCCGTCGCTTCGCATTCTGTGTAAAACTTCATTCACAACTCGTGAATTGAATAACGTTCTCAAGTCGTGTATTAAAGAAACGCAAGCTCGATATTTCGCCAAAGATATTTCTTTAATAAAAAATAATGAGTTGCCCTCAAACTCACTTCGCAAATTGTCTCCGTACCTAGACGCTGAAGGTATAATTCGTGTAGGTGGACGCCTACAATCGTCCGATTTGGTTTATGAAAATAAACATCCGATTATTTTGCCCGCTAATGCTCCACTTACTTTGCTTATCGTTCGTGATTATCACGTTACTTTTGGACATCCCGGTTCCAACGCATTACTTGCGACTATCCAAAAATATTATTGGATTTTATCCGCTCGACGTGTCGTCCGTACCGTCAGCTTTCGTTGTGCCGATTGTTATAGACTCCGACCTCGGCTCATGCAGCCAGTCATGGGGGAGTTACCGGTCCCACGTATACAACAAGTTAAGCCTTTCGCGAAGACAGGTGTGGATTATTGTGGTCCATTCTTAATTAAATCGTCACGTCTACGCAAAGCACCTGCAATCAAATGCTACATAGCAGCGTTCGTGTGCATGAGCACAAAAGCATGTCATCTCGAGCTCGTTAGTGAGATGACAACGGCCGCGTTTATAGCTGCCCTACAGCGTTTTATTTCGCGACGCGGTAGGTGCTCAGATATTTTCTGTGACCAAGGTAGAAACTTTATCGGTTGTAACAACGAACTTCGTCGTATTGTGAAATCGCACGCGCATGATTGCGCTACGAATGATTTTTGTGTAACACAAAACATTCAATTTCATTTCAATCCTCCATTCGCCAGCCATTTTGGCGGATTGTGGGAAAATCTAGTGAAGCAAGTGAAAACTCATCTGTATCGCATTATAGGATCCCATTTGTTAACATTCGAAGAATTTTATACTGTTCTTACTCGTGTCGAGGCGTGTCTCAACTCGCGACCGCTGCACCCTCTCAGTTCAAACCCGAACGATTTTACTGCGCTTACTCCCGCACACTTCCTCACTATGGAGCCTTTGACTTCTCTTCCCGAGCCCGCCCTTGGTGATGTACACATGTCATCGCTCAAACGATGGAACTTAATCCAAGCCATCCATCAAACGTTTTGGCGCCGTTGGCATCGTGAATATTTACATACGCTTCAAACTCGCGCTAAATGGCATCTGCCCACGAAAAACGTAGAAGTAGGTTCTCTCGTGTTGCTCAAGGAGGAGGACTCAGCCCCGCTCTACTGGCCCAAAGGTCGCGTCGTGTCGGCCACTCCCGGTCCCGACGGTATAGTTCGCGTGGTAGAGGTGCGTACAGCTAACGGGGTCTATAAACGACCAGTAGTTAAACTAGCTCCTTTACCTTATGTAGAGGACTAATCTCATTGTTTTCACTCGTTTTCGCGTATTAGTTTTAGTTTATTTCCGCTCCTATTCCCATCCTCTCCTATTTTTTGTGTTTCTGCTGATCACGGTGGTTTCAGGGGCGGGGGTATGTTTCGTATTAGTACTGGTAAAATACAATTTCGTTAATTGTTTCTTTTTTGTTGCAACCTTTTTTGTACTCCTTACAATTTCTCGTCAGCGACAACACTGAACTACTTTTTTGAAAAGAGAACAATTCCGATTCCCGCGCGCGACCCACACGCTTTTTCGTTCGTGTAAATAATTATTGAATTTACATAGATTTCGCAACTCCCTGCTATCTATTTATTCATATTTTTGAGCCCTCTCCATTCCCTCGTATTTATTTATGTTTGTGTGTGTATTCGCCCCCAAAATCTCCCTTTAGAGTCATCCCCGGCTAGGAAAGTGTGGTGCGGTGATATCCTGGAGTGCTGCTACTACCCCGAGTCAGTAAGTACCTCTTTTCCCTTGAAACCTCCTACCATTGAGGAAAATAGAAGGTGAAGCTTCGTGTAATAAGAATGCCAGCATCGTTAGGGTAACTCAAAAAACCCGCCCCCAATCGCAGTATTTACAACATTGCGCACCCTTTGAAGTTGTCAGGGTGGACACAATCTCGAAACTTTACACCGACGTTTCATAATATACACTTTCTGTACCACGCTGTATAATTACTTCATTCACAGAATCGAACGATTTAAAATTTGAAGGAAAGGCGTAAAATGAGCACCGGTGGCCACGGCCCGGCTGCCGCATCCTCGCTCGGACACGGATCTGGCGCCACTCCAAGGCAACGCTAGGAACAGGAAGCTGAATGATTAAAGCATATATTTTTGACTTGAAATCTATTTTTATTCAGATTGTGCACCAACTTTTCAGAGTTGAAGGCAAAACAGGAAAACGCTCTGTAAGCATTGAACGTCTATTTATGGCGGAGTGAAGGGCGTCGAATGCGCGGAAAGGGGGTACTATGTAGTGCAACTATGTATAAAAATGAAAATAAACACCAAATAAAGCAATTTTGCTTGAAGACGATAGCGGTTGAAGTGTAGGCTACTCAGTTCACTGCACCGGGGGTTGGTTGTTTAAATTCTTGAAGGAAAGAGAGCCAGTATAATCCCACATTTACATTGTCACCAAATGGGTGTGCGATAATTACAGTATACTTAAACGAATGAATCATACTTTACAACACTAACGCGTGTGTCAATAATTAATGTTGACATCATAGAGTCACACCCATAAAGCTAGCGAAACAAAATAGTAGTCGTTTCGACCGAAACAGGAATATCAATTTCAACCGATTGTTGACATTGATTATGCTAATTGTATTAACCGTCGGTCCGTCCGTTGGTAGGTTTTATCTTTTGAATGGAGAATACAAGTGGTTTTTCACACACGGATCTATTAGTATAATTTATATTATAACTTTTATAATGTTTGAAAGGGACAATATATCTCCGTAACAATTACAAATAGCCTATCCTGGTATGTACCTTACATCTAGGCTTCGTTCGTCTTACAGTCCCCATTGTCTCCCACATTTCAGTGAGGAAAGTGAATAATATTGCTTTCTACTCCTATTAATTTTCTTTCGATTAAATTTGCTGTGTGTTCCTTTATACACATAAGCTTTTTTGGGCCTGGCAACCCGTCAAACCTCGGCATTTTTGTTGGTTACCATTGTAGGTTGGGATTTGTGGCGGGCGAAATCCCAACTTTGATTCCGTCACAATCGTTCAAACGACAGCTCTATGCGATTTTTATCAATTTCTGCACCCAACAGTATACCTATTGCAATTTTTGCAAAACGATGTTTAGTATGAAAACACAAGTGTCAAATATATTGACAAAAATAAATCACAATTCATGAGGCGAAATCCAAGAAAATCAAGTGACATTTTTATTACAATTAGAATGTAACAAAATGAAAATCCGTGGACCATAAGTGAGTCTCAAGCGAATTTGAGAAAGGGCAATAAATTAAAAGTAAAGGCTAATAATGTAGCACCTGTAAGGAAACGGTAAAGCGAATGAATTATACAACTCTATAAATACGTAATGATAAAAAACTGCTTAACCTTTCGGAAATATCACGACGAAAATAACCTTTAGTGCTGCATTGAACACAACCGAGTTACGGTGAATTTGTATGAATGAGCGAAACTGATAGAGCAGTATATAGAGCTCTTTAGACTTTATATCTATGTAGATCATGTAATGGAATGTTTCTAAACATTCGATAGAGTAATCTTTATTGACTCTATTGGCTAGCCGACAACGCTCAACCTAAACCAGTGGACCAAGAGACATCAAATTTTAAGGATATTATATTTCTTGAGTACCCTGAAGGTGCATTAAGGAGAGATTATGTCCTATTCAACTCATAAGGGGTCAAGTGGAGGGTCTAAGTGTGTATGATGAAATAATTTCTTTAAGTTACTTTAAGATCGGGCACATAGCTAATATTAAAAATTTTTTGAAAACAAACATTAAACAAACATACTTCCAATTGTCTGTGGTACTTTGTATGTTTATCACTATTTGCGATCATACAATACATTCTTGGCCATGTTATTACTTGGCTATAACTATTAGAAGAATCTTGCTAATTTATAATATTTATCAGGTACTTTTTAAATCGATCGCGATAGCTAGTATGTAGGAAATAGGCCTTTCTTTACACTTCAATTTTTTCTCTAATGCTTCCAGAAACAAAAAAAAGTCTTTAAGTATTACATTATTCGAGAAGTTCCAATAGCCCCTTCAATTAAGCTAAATATCTGTATTAGGAGTGGGCTTACGTCAATATCGTAAATGTCAGCTATAATAAGTAATCCCAATTACTAATGAACTATTAATAGCCATGTTGTGTTGTGGTAGAGTCAGGGCCTCAAATACCTATATATCAGTTTTCGGAACACGTCTCATGGCACTTGCGCGACATCAATATCTAATATGAGCAGAATATTCGTCTGATTTGAACAACTGGCTGTTATACGGTCTCACAACAAAGTAAATTGGAATATATATAATACTAGCTGCGCCCTGCGGTGTTACCTGCGCAAAAACTCATGTCGATCCTTTTCGCTATGAAAAATTACAACAAATCTATCCCACGGGAACCATACATTTTACCGGGATAAAAAGTAGCCTATGTGCTATTCTAGACTATAATCTATCTCTGTGCCAAATTTCATCCAGATCCGTTCAGCCGTTCTGGCGTGATTGAGTAACAAATATCCATCCATCCATCTATCCATCCATCCAAAGTTTCACATTTATAATATTAGTATAGAAGTATAGATAGTATAGATTAGTGTAACAATGTTATTCTCAATATATTTATTTTTACGTCCAATAATTTTAAAAGCATTAAGTACCGAAATCAGGGATATAACTAGGAGTTTATATTTGTCTTATGTATAAGTACTGTATCGGTTTTCATAATCGACTCCAAACTGAGTACATAATACAATTAATGACGTTTTCTATTTAGGACTGATACTGCAATCACTTGGTCCAAGAGATAACTACATTCATGCCGTACAGAGTAATAGATAAAATTTCCAGCGGAGGGGTATGGGTGGGCATTGATTTGAAGTCTACACATTAATAATGCAGAATATAAGATACGTTATTCGCAATCGTTATACCGTTATCATTATGTCAATCACGTTTAGCCTATTGCCAGCTCGGTCAACTCGGAGGACGTACGTACTCATAAAGTGTTTATTACTCGATAATGCTACTAGAATATCGTTTATTTGAATTGTGCCTGTCTTAAATCTGTCTGTAATCAAAATATTAAGTTATGGGTGCATAATGATTTCATGATTATGTATATACCTAGTATCTAATAAAAAAAAATCTATTTCATGACACATTTTTTTCATAGGTAATTAAGGCTTTGCTTAGGGGTATGTCGGTATGAACTAACATGCAAAACCAGTACAGCTGTGAGTTTATTTTTAGATATGTATCTATATATACATTATAATAATAATGATATATGTATGTATTATGTTATTATCGGTACAGAATAGCATTACTGTTCGTTGGTAAAAGCATCACTTGAGAACCGATTGATGATGAGCTGAACCGATTTGGGTATCAGCACGAAGGTTAGTGAGGTTAGTAGAGACTGAAAAAAAATAAAGATGTCCGGAATATTGAAAAAAGCTATCAGTGCCTTTTTGGATTTGGACACGTCAACGTCTATCGCTTCAACTAGTACCTATAATATCATTACTCCTACTTTTTAAGATCACAATTCCTTATTTGAAAAGGTATAGTTTTGAACAAACACGCTGAACATTATATGACGCAGTTTTTGTGGTATTACAGAAGAGGCGAGCATCAGCATTGAGCATCCGTTGATACCTTGACATCATTATCTGTCACTTTGCACCTATTTATCACGTTTAAAGATGTTAAGTGAACCAGTTATACCAAGTGTAAATAAAATTGTTTACGATTTAAAGTCACATCTTCATTTAGTACATTGTCTACTATGGTGTGTTCTGTATACACTAAGTTGCATATACTACAAATAAATAATTTAGCGAGATTTATTTTTAAACGAATACAACGCCACCTCAAGTCGTTTAATTAGAAATATATAAGAACTAATTGCTCGGTACTTCTCTTAAAACTACACATTCCAATATAAATTAATTAAGTATATAGTTTCGTAAAAAGCAAATTTTAGTTCATTTTATTATAATTAAATTATAGTGAAAATGGCAATTTTAAGGAGTAAGTGTCAAGGAAGGTACTAGATCTAAGAGCGGCGTCTCATAAAACCAAGACGTAACAGTTTGGATTACCACTCCGGTTATTAAACTATTACCTACTCCTAACACCAGCTTTACTAGAACTCACAAAAAAGTGTACTATTCTTTATAATTTCTAGAAAATAATGATACCCGTGAAATCTCTAAGCACATAGTCCAATTATTACCAAATACGCTACAATAGCTGCTTATCTAAGCATACAGGTTGCACTTAAACGAATTTTGAACGGATCCCCCTGATTGTACACAGGGGGTAGGTCCAATGTCAGACGAAGGATGGCATGGTTACCTAATGAATTGCATGAGGGGTGCCCGTAGTATAATAGAAAGGGTTCGACTTGCTGAGCTTGCGAATTGTACATTCAATTTTGTTTTGTAAAGTCCCTTTCTATAAGTTTAGCGACGTATAATCTGACAACCCAATAGGGGTATACAGCCTTTCCATTGAATTCTTTTACGTACTTCGGTATTGAGAGACCGTTATTTAATGTCTACAAAAATATTCTAATTCCTACACAAGATGATTCAGATAGGTCATACTAAACTTTGAACCTGGGCTTCTGTAGCGCACTTGTAATCCTTTCAATCCTTGAGTGAAGTTAGAATTTCGATAAATCAATTTAAAAAAAATTGCTCACCAAAAATCACCATTGTCATTTTGTTGGAAAGAAAATTGATTTTTCAGAATAGATTTATCGAATTTTTTACTGCATTTTTAATCATCATGTACATGATGATTAAAAATGCACTAAAGAAGCGCCGGATCAAAGGTTAGTGTGGCCTTTGTGAATCACCTGTATAATGTCATTTGTCCAATTATCCATATTAGTTAAAGTCTACCCGTCTACAATATCCTATATTTTTTTCTCATATTACGAGTAATATAAAACATTCCCAGAATACAATATGTAATATCAAGTCAAGTAAGCCGCGAATTTCCCAGCATTCATTGATGCACAGCTAAATAGCGAGCTCAATCCAAACAGCCATTAAGATTTTTATCGCCAGACATCTAAATAGAGGCAATAATACAATTTAGCGTATGAACGCGATCTCACTTTAATTGGTAACAATTTCATACATCGCTGGGCGAGCAGATCGACGCCCTGATTCTGTACCTCAAGTGTGAGTTTTTGTGAAATCGAACTGAATACTAGCGTCTTTGTACTTACACTTGAAAAAAAACTAAATAACTAATGTTATAGATAGACGTCCACGGTCCATATATCCCGTTCTAATTCTAGGAAATAATTATTAACATCCTCATTTAAGGAAAAATATAAACGTAATTAAATAAGTTATTAACTTACTATTGTTTTGTTTCAATTAATTGTTTCACAGATGTCGCGTGACCTCGCAAAATTATATATTATTTGATGAAAGGGAAAACATATTGGTATTACTATAATATCGGTATTCAAGTTGATCCAATAGCAAACTTTCGCTGAGAAACGCAAGTTTCACAAGTGTCGGGAAATTGTGGTTTGGCGGGTGGTGTGATGCGCCGAAGTGTCGTTCTGATAAGACTTTTAGATTAAGAGAGAGCCGTTGTTACGTAATACTTAAATACATATGTAGTTATGATAAATTATGTTAATATTATTAATGAGTGGTGGTATCTGGCATCCGATAAATTTATATTGAGATCTTTGTATTTCCGGTAAACGTGACCCTTTCCCTAAAATACCTAAATATCATATATATTTTCTTTTGTGAGGCTACTAATTGCAACGTGCAATGATGTGTTTTCTCCGAAATCCAAATTGTTAAGTAAGGGATGAACATTGATTTTACAATATTATTAAGTTGTTTAAAAATATACCATACTGTAATAATACTTCCACTTTCAGGTACTAACTGATGTTTAGATTAGTTTACAACACCATAATTTTAAATTTACTGCTATTACCTGGGTGGAATGTAAACACACAGAAAAAACTTAACATGCCTGTCATAAAAATCGTGCAGATTAATTACGTGAACAGTTTGTTGGTAACGGTTCGCTTCGTGGCATAATAGTTGGCTGCTATGACAACGCTATTACACGAGTTATGTGTTAAAGAAGTTATGTAAGTAGTAAATATTTATATCATTACAGTAGATATAAAATCTGTATATATAAATATAAAATGCTGTTCGTTGGTAAGCTCATTATTTAAGAGCATCTGGACCGATTTGGCTGTTTCTTTATATTCGAAATAATTCGAATAACGTTCTTAGGGAGATAAATATAAAACGTTGCCTGAAAAATGCTCTTAATAAATAAATGGAAAAACATCTCAAGGTGGCGGTGATCAAAACACAGAATTCAAATTAAAAAATCGGTTTTTTTTATTTGTTACGTAGGTATGTAGTTGGAACACTGCCTGTAATAGTTTCGAACAATACAATTATTATCATCGAGATACGTAAAAAAATCGTAATGTCTCATATCTTCTAAACGCGATTTGATTCAGTGTTCAAATAAAATGCAAAAAAATACTGTGGAGCACATAGTCATATTATAGTCATATAACAGCCTTGAGGAGCTCAAATTTAAGTTCTGTTTTAGTGTCTTTCATTATATGATATAATCTTACGTCGTTATATGCAATAAAACGTAAATTGATCTTATTTATATCGCTTTCCCTATATGGTTATAATGATTTACTGTGCGCATGCGCATCAGATTCCATACCGGTAGCCAATCAAACGTAACTGTCACTCATCATTTAGCATTTATCTATCATCACTCAGACACCAGAAAGTGGGTGCGTACTTATAGCCACCAGTAGTAATTTCCCCTCGCGTGACCATATCTGTGACGATACTGCGCAGGCGCTTTTAATGGACACACATTTGATATTTTGCCGATATACGAATGGAGACTAGTGATGAAGTGTAAAATTATACAACATTCCTATAAATAAGTATCGATCAGCGATGTAGATGTGACTAATAATTGAAAAACTAATTTCAAAATATAATTGTTTCAATTGCAGTCAAACATAAAAAAGTTTATGAACATAGACAAGTAATCGGAAACCTCGAAACCTTAAATAGCATATTCATTGTTATTGTTTATGTTACCGATGACGACAATCCATTGTTCCATGGTTCCTTTCCGTTCCTGATAAGGAAAAAAAATACTATTTGATTCATTCATTGTAAGAACGGTCTTCTGCTTCGGATAGTCGTTAATATGGCGAAGACGTACGTTTTATTTTTCGGGTTCCGTATTTGTATAAAGACGTCAGAGAACTGATAAAATATAACTACAACTAATGGTATACTCTATAAAATATCGCTCTAGCTGAAATCGGCTATCATAATACGAACGGATGAGGGAATAGTCTTACCCTTAAATTTAAAGAAGCTTAAAACAATTATCAAAGCCTTTTGCAAAAGTAAAGTTGTTTATAATACCATGGTAAATAAATTAAAACTTCCTATTCAAATAAAACTAATCTTACTGCATAAACATCATCTTGCACCATTGCAAGACCTCAAGATAATGTGAGGACTTTCTACGTAAATCGGCAGCAACTAAATATGAGGGTACCCCGGTTCAAATATAACACTAGGACGTCAACCACCTCAGTCCTTCCGTGACCATGGTTGCTGTAAAGCAGCCGAAACGTCGAGAACGTAAAAAACTAAAAATAAACGCGATAAAATCCGTAAAATTAGTTTTATTTCAATGTGTAGTATTCGCGTAAATACAAGAAATCAATATGAAAACTTTCTATTATCATGGGGGTTCTAGTTTGATATCATCGTATCGTGAACGTCGAACGAGATGGAACGAATCAACTCACAGTTGGTTGCACAACGCGTCAGGAAGTGCGCATTATAACACTCCGCAGTAAGGAGCACTCTCCATTAACCGTTGCTCTGATCGAGCTTGACACGATAGCTAGCACACGGTATTTTTTTCATGCAATGTAGTTGTGTATTGCATAAACTGTGAAATCAATAATAATAATGCTGTAACACTTACAAGCATAGTAGGAATGTTTAGAATTTTAATAGGTCTAATAGTTACATATAGCACTAATCAGCTGTTGTGTTCAATTAAGCAAAAAGTATTCGAACTAGAAAAGAAGTTTACAAGTTTAGTTAAGTAGTAATTACAGGCTATAAAGTAATGTATTGATCGAAATTGCTTTATACCTAGATGTGACTACATTCCGTAAAATTCTGTCAATAGCAAGAATGGAATGCTGATATCTGAAGGCAATTTAGTTTTTTTTTTTCAAAAATATTAAAATTGAGACTAAATTTCTATAGCACATGTGCACTGATACTGATGATAAAATCACAAATACCCATCCCTTTACATATTTGCTTAACTTAACCCTTAGTAGCCTGATTTACGAAAGTGATTTATTTTTAATATTACTGTGTTTAATGTTACTGTGTTTAATAATAATGTCATTTGATTTTTTTTTAATTTCGTTGGAAAGAATATTATACAACAGTAAAATACGTACAGCCAACCTATAAAAAAAACTAATAGTAATGTGAACATTCGGTTTAAAAGATTGGTATCAAAATTGAAACTCTAGGCTATTAAGGGATAAGACACGTGCATCCTCAAAGAGTTCTAAGTATTATACTTACATATTTATATTTATACCCTGTCTGGGATTAGTATCAAATTGCTTCAAAATGTGTACTTTATTATAATTAAAATAATGACGTGTTTAAAAATAACGCCATTATTATACCTTATCATGACTTTGTTTGTTATGCTATGCTTGTAAACCGTAAAGGTAGTTGAAGATTTCAAAATAGTAACAGGAAACCATTGCGGGTTGATTTTATTTATGACTAGGCTAAAACCGTGGCTCCACTCGCGTTAAAATAATGTTCCCATGTATATATATAGGTTAACAATATTCATAATACAAACTTTGCTTAGTTTGGGACTACACAGTTACTATAGTCTATATAATATGTAGGTTTAATATAGGCTCAAGACATTTTCAAAATATTATGATTTGAATGAATTTACCATTTATTATGTTAAAAATGTCTTTCTAGTGGTTTCATTCAAATAACTCGTTGATTATTTAAATAATTTCAACATTATAATTTTGATTTGCATGGATGTAGGTATTACTACAGCGCGAATCTGATACATCGTTGAACAATTTTATACCTACTCACTTTTAAATTTACACATTCTTTATTAATTTAATTTATCACCAACATATAGTACGAGTAACGCGAGTGGATATTATTTATATTTAATTTGGTATTTTTGTTGAACAAACCTACTGAATAGGTCCTGGATAATTGCGTAAAGGCCCTGAATTATTATTTAACAAATATTAACAGCACATGTTAAATTAACCTAAGGAAAATTTCAATAAAAATAACTCCTATACATCACACACAACTGAAACCAAAAGTTGGTTTTATATACTTATGTGAAACCCAACACAACAATTCACGTAGACTTGCATATCATTCATTCTGTTCTATAATTCCTTCCAGTCTTCTTGATGGATGACCGTCATCAAGGCGAACTGCCTCAGAATTTAAGCACTTGATACAGTGTTGAGTGCGGCAAGGTTCGCGAGATCTTTTTATACTTAAATGTTTAAAAATTACAGCCACCATAATTAGCTTAGGTTACATGATTTTTTTGTTGTTGTTTTTTTTGTTGTTCTATAGCTATTACGGCTACACATATGCTACGGATATTGTGACTTATACTTAATCCGCAAGGTACGAATTCTATTGTTTATTACAAACATTAAATCAGAACAGAATATTATTTTCGTCTGTCATTATTGTTTTCTACGCGTAAGGTAAAAAGATGTTTATTATTTAGTAGCATAACTATTATATATTATTCATTCAAATGACAAGAGACAAAATACTTTTTTTATTATAACTAACCGCAAAAGAAAGTCGCAGCACGACAGTAATCACAGATCTATTACATATGGTCTGATGACCGACTACCTGATTATATGCGAAGCAATTAGGTATCTCTATCTAATATTACGTATTCCGAACCGAGTTTAACTGACACTGACTCATACTACGAAATTCTATTTCCCTTTTCAAAAAAATGCTTGGCTTGTAATGTAGCGTATCCTAAGCATATTTTCTGTATATTACCATTAAACACCTTGCCATATTATAGTTACATTATGATACGAGGCGTTCTGTGAGGACTTGGTTGACAGACTCCTACGCACATGACGTCCACCAGCGGATGCCAATGATAAATTATCCGTATTCATTTATGAAGGTTGTGGCGAGAAGTAAAAAACTTACAAAAGCAACACACTTGCCTCATTATTCTGAATCTAAATACGTTCTTTGTCTGTGAAATTAATTATAATATCAACATAAGCTAGTTTTGAATGTGATATTAGTTGGCCCGTTGCTGGTGAAAAAAAAAATATATGCATATAAGTTGCTGTAAGATGCCTATCTAAATTTTGAAAGTCATATCAAGACTGTCAATACGCCAACGCGGGGTTGTTCGAGCTTTACATAATATTAATTAGTCGTGAAATTTCACTAAAATGATCTACTTTCGCAAAACGGCTCTAAGGGGAATGTTGGCGACGGATAATTGTTATAGTTTTAATTTGATTGTCTATTGTTTTTATTTACTTTTGAATTAAGATTACTGCTTGAAGCTGGCGTTTGACAGAATTTTCTTACCAAACTATCTGGTTTTCTTTGCTTATTTTTTCCTCCCAACAAAAGTGGTCCTTAGTCCCTACACTCTGATAATGCGCAGTCTCAAATTATAGAGAATAGGTACCCATGTTAAAACTTTTAAAGCTGAATAACTAAGAAGTGAACGAGATTCTATAGTTGAACACATTAATGAAATCTAATTGCAAGTAACGTTTGTATAAACACTCTTATCTCTCAGATAAGGCGCAGATTCAAAGCAAGAGGTTACCTATAGATATATATAGCAAATTATAGGTATATATAAACACTATTATATATATATGAATAAACATATCTATCAGACTAATAATTATGTTGCGAAAATAGGTATTTACTTGAGGTATCCCGCGATTTAGTTGACGTTTCTCGCGATTTGGTTTCCACCTTACTTTTTATGTCTCAATAGAACGCGCTATTATTGTTTAAATTTCGTATACGTGCTATACATTATATGACATAACGTTATTTGGATGGATATACATATATGACATGCTAAATGGATGTGAACATAAAATCTCAAGTATATATTGACTGCATTAATTCTCCATCGAGCCTCAGATTGATAATAAATGTCAGCTATTGCTGTTTATTATTTTTCAATGAGTTAACTCATTAGGCACAATCAAATTCATCGTAATATAGAGGCATTTTAATACATTATGCTATCTATTCAATTATTTATTTATCTCCAAAAAATACCATTCACTTTTTTGCAATATAAGCAATATCATAAGTAACTTAGTTATGAAACGTTCATAATATGAAGCGAATTTTAAAGCATTTACCGCACAATCAACAGAAACCTTATAACGAATCAATCAGCTGATCGAATCACATACACTACACTGATTGCACCATACTCAAACATCAATATTTCGTGAACGCACTAAACTTTACTTTTTCACAAAAGTAACATGTACGGTAATTACGAAAAAAAAAGAAAATCGCGGCTGAACGTTCCCGAGATTTGAAAATGGAAATCCGATCTCTGCCGAAGTGTGGCGAGTCGGAAGCGGCGTCGCACACTGGCGCTGACGCCGCCGCATGCCCGCCGCGTCTGACCGCCATTGACTCAGAGAGAAGTAGGGGCGTCACACACCGACAATGCATGTAATTTTCCGCTAATTAACAATTAAAATTCAAACGGCGATAGAAATGTGCACACACGATTATTTCATCTAAACAGCTCTAGTCATTATACACGGCCCAGCGAAAGCAGACGTTTAATTATATTTTATCGTCCGTATTCATTACTTTCGTTTGGTCTATTGTTAATATAACATAGAGATCGTAACTTGACATGATTTTTTGTTCAATATGTTATTATGTTTCTTCTTTATAAGTTATTAATAATTTTGTATTAATGTTCGTATACTTAATAAATTTTATTATAGTTCTGAAAGAAGTTGCAATTTCACCGCTACGAACAAACCTTAATTGTAAGCGCAAATTATACTTAATAAGATCAGTATCTATGCAATTATTATTATGAGCCTTTTATGTCCACCTTTAGGCAAATGCCTCCATTCTATCCCTCCATTGCTTTCTATCCTAGGATAAATTGGGGGACTTCTATAGACATGGGTCCAGTGCATCCAGGCATCTTCTTTAAGGCCTGTCGCGACATTGTCTGGCATTCTAGAGATCCACTCTCGAAAAAATTTTTACTTATTTAAACGTGGTTAAACGGTAGTGCCAGCCCTATAGAATGCATTACGCAGAGACAATAGACAGTAGTGAGTAGTGGCAGAAGCGCAGTATCAGCGTCGCGCCGCCGCGCGCTGATATCCGCACCACTAATAATATATCACCACTACATAATATATCACTACACACTACATATCACATTAGAAATAGCGATATGTCTCATTATTTATTCACGTAACATCGTACTTTTCTCGTAGTGAGCGGTTCGGGTGAATATGATCAAAATCTACATCTATTGAAAATAACTAATAAATGATAATAAATGTGGTAACGAAAACGTTGGGTAAAGGTTACACCTAATGCGTATAATAAAATTATAGAAACAATTTATGTCGACAATCATGGGTTTACAATTGTTGTAACTTTTGAACGCGCAATGTATCGTATATCACACGATCACAACACAACGTTCCGCGCGATACCCGACTCGTGCGAATGAAAAGCGCGCCCGAGCGTATCGAGTTTTAATTTACATTGCTGTTTTAGGTCTTAATTAGTAATTATGTTTTTTATTTTAATTTAAAATCACGTTGTGATAGACTTCTATTATGATTTCATGCTAAAATCAATTTAAAAATACTGAAAAACAATGCGTATATTCATGAAAGATGAACGGAAAATTCAACTCTGGGAGTTCCAGAATTATGACCAGGGTATCATTTATCGTTATGAAGTCACTTGCATACAACATCTATCGATCAGCCGATATACACGTCCACTGCTGGACATAGGCCTCCCCCAACGACTTCCACACATCACGGTCCTCCGCCACTCGCATCCACCGGCTTCCTGCGACGCGTGTGATGTCATCAGTCCACCTTGTGGGGGGCCGTCCTACACTTCGTCTTCCGATTCGTGGTCGCCATTCTAGAACCTTTCTGCCCCAACGGCCATCGGTTCTGCGAGCTATGTGCCCTGCCCACTGCCACTTCAACTTGGCAATTCTTTGAGCTATGTCGGTTACTCCAGTTCGTCTACGGATCTCTTCATTTCTGGTTCTATCGCGTAGCGAAACCCCGAGCATAGCTCTCTCCATTGCGCGTTGAGCGACCTTGAGCATTCTTATGCGGCCCATAGTCAGCGACCACGTCTCGGCACCATATGTCATCACTGCATACAACATGTATGGAGATAATTAGAATTGTTGTAATTGCACTTACTTTTGGAATTTTCCCGCGATTTTCTTTCACTGGACATTGTTAACAAAATAATCCTCATATTTTGATATTAATTAATTATTTAAAAATGAAATCCATTCAAATAAATAAAATATTTTATCTACATCAATATGTTACAATGCATATTTTTGCATTATACGAGTAAAATTGTAAACAAAGGGATACATGATTTTGGTATCAGTCGACTGCATCTGTCTCCAATATTGGAATAATAATGAATCACATCCCATCCAAAAGCATCAACAAACTATATTTGGTAGGGTTGTATAGGATATGGAAGTTAATTAAATCGGGACCCGCCTACGGAATTTTGCAGTTGGGTACATCGTCTGACCACATGTTTTGCTCTGACTATCGACCAATTAATATATATAATGCTATATTTACCTGTCACTTATAAGAATATTTTACAGGAAAATAAATAAGCTTAGACTTATAAGAAGCCGTTATCTAGTTCACATAAATTAATCGAGAGAGCGTTTTGATAAGCGGATAAAGTTAAAAACAAAAGATGGTAGAAATAATTATCTCATGCAGAAAATGTCTAGTAGATCAGTGTAATGCGTGTAGAAATAAATAATTCTTTCGTAATGTTAAACACGCGTTCTGTAAACGATTTTATTCAAACGAAAATGTATTTATTTATTTTTATAATCCTATAGTATATATTGACTCACGTATTGGTGCTTTACGGTGCCATAAACAGAGGTCACACATGAATCATACATTGTCTGCACGCACTTTGTAGCGGCGGGGTATAGGTAGGTAATCCTTTCATGAAAGTTCAATAACGCCCGTCTGGCCGGCGCGGCGCTGGCTGGCCACGCGCCATTTATGGTTTTCAACTTCTTCAATCAATAGTTATCTGTGGCATAAGGTTATCACGATAATTCTACTTTACTTTTGTAATATTTATACCGGTACAAGCAAGTGGAAAATTTCATTAGAGTGTACGATCAATGTCAGATAAATATTTATTGGCAAATGTAATTATTTGAGTATGTACCACCTCCCACAAGAGGGTCGTATGCGTCACGAGTGTGGAGGACCGAGATGTATTAAAGTCATTAGGGAAGACCTTTATTTAGCGCTAGACGTCTTCTGGAGAATGGATAAAGTACGTACGAGTACAATTAGAATTTACTACCTAACAAAATATGTTTATTTCACACATTTTGCTACCTATATATATTAATGTAATCAGTCGTCGTAACAAAACAAATGTTACTCAACTGGGACGATTATTACTAGACACAGCGTATTTATAAAGCTCTCGATAATTTTCCGCTTTATTTTCCTGTTCGATGGAGCAATTAAACTGAGGCATTGCTACCAATTAAACACCACATTAGATATAACAACAAATGTTTGTTTGACATTATTGAAAGCCGATATCAATTTAAATTCAAAGATCTTGTATCATCTAGATAATATAACTATAATTGGGAACAATAATGCCTGCCAACCATACAGCTATTTTCACATGACTATACATAGGTTAATGGGTGGCTATGGACCTTTGATTGTACCGTGCACGAGGAATTTCACAAGACAAAGTCCCCAATGGTACATTATTAAAAGTTGTTTTTGTTATTATAACTATTATTACCGTGTACTTAGATACATTTTTCTCAAATAATTTTCTACGTATAAGTACCTACATACACCTATATTAATGAGCTAGTTTATACGCGGGTGGTTACAAATTACATGTCTGAAATTTCGTAAAAAAACAACGTGTTAATTCATTTTGTGATCGGAAACCAGTAGAGCCTTACACGACATAGTACACTGAATATAAATTAACATTCAGATCGCCAACACTTCATAGGAACAGCCTGATATGTACTCCGTAGTCACTTCCCTAACAGTCCTGACTCACCATCATGCAGATAATGGATTCAAAGACATTCGCCTCCTAATTCGGAAATACAGTAAATAACCGTACATTGCTTAGTCACATACGATTTATGATGGGAGGATCGAGATAAATTAGTACCCTTAATATTGTTGGGCACGGGAATGACATCAGAGCGGTCATCGGGACCCAACACAGCGGTAGAAACAAAGGATGAAAGAATAAATATTAATGGATTTATCTTTATACAGAGATATATATTTGTTAAATAAATATAACAAATGTTTTCAACCAGGAAGTTTCGATAGGGTTACAAATTACTGTTTTCCACACAAACTACTTAGGCGGACACGGCTTGTTTTCTGAACCACAAAAAACATGAAGAAATAGTTAAAAAAAAAATAGGTGCTACTAAATTAGAAATGCTCTCCAGTAAATGTTCTCGTGACGTCCGCTATTTTAGAGATGTCAATCGACCCCGACTCTTTTACTGACAAAGTTCTTGTCGCGAGGCGGGTTAAGATATTTTGGTGTAATCTCTTTCTTCGTAACGCATTTAAATATGAAAGCTGACTGAAATGTAAGTCATAACAGATTGGTAAAACATTTTAGTCTGTGTATCGTTGAGCGATAATTAAATTCAACGCTTGATGTCTTCATTGTTTCACAAGTTAAGGCATACCGAATAGATAGACATATAAGTAAGAAATGAATATCAGTGTATCCTTACATATTAAAGTAGGTAGATTCAAGGTCAACCCGTCCGTAGTAGCATTTCAAGTCCTATATCAGATTCCAGTAGATTGCTATTTATATAACGTTCTTTTATGTTTATTTCTTTGTAAGTAGGTAAGTATAGTATTATATTGATTTCTTAAATTTACATGAATACTACACATTAAAATAAAACTAATTTGTAAAATTAATATAATTAAATACAAAACCAAGCGCACCATTGCAAGAACTCAAGGCACTGTAAGCACTTTCTGCATAGATCGGACAACAAACGACAACTAAATATGAGGGTGCCCCAGTTCAAACTATCATACTAGGACGTCATACACTTCAGTCCTCCCATGACCATGGTTACTGTAAAGCAGCCGAAACGTTGGGAACGTAAAAACACAAGATAAACGCAATATCATCCGTAAAATTAGTTTTATATCAAGGTATATTATTATTTCTATAAATTAATATACCTAGTGTCAATCCTGAAATATTGAAATTAAAATTAATCTCGGGACGAAGGGCTTCAGGACGAAGGCTTTTACAAACGGCACGAGTTGGTGCAACAATAGTTCGGGCCGCTTGGCACCTACCAATTGCCTCATCAAAAGACAAGTTGGCTAGTCATTGACAGGCCAATTTTATCGATCGTAGATATCGATCTTATGGACCCACCCTATCAATCATCCCTACCGATCCTGAATCAAATTGTACTGTTCGTATTTAAGCGACGTTTTAAATTTACAAATGAATTAAAAGTAGATGAAGCTTCGCACACATGGCAGAGATTGATTGTCACGGCGCTGCCCAGCGCTCGAGGGAGCGATGTCAATTAAAAACGGCCGAGCCCTAATTGTGCTCATTTTAGCTGGATTGCGCCAGCGAGGGGACAGCGACCGCCGTGCGTTGCGTAGCGAATGCGATACGGTGCACTGTCGGCGTGTGGAAAAACGAGATAATAAATAATACACTACTTACAAGCAATGAACTATTTGTCAACCGGGCTTATATGACTTTTATTACTATCAGTGCAGCGCGTGTGACATTCTACTCCTACTTTTTTGTGTAGGTACCTAGGTATGTCGCCAATGCTACGTATGCAATTATCATTTTTCCTTTCACTTATTGAGCACCTACGTTTACTTACATCTTAATGATTGCAACAAAAGCTTACTAACTAGCTCAAATTTCAAAACATCTGAAAACCATTTAAACTAAAACATAGAGCAGCAACGCAATTTCATTCAATCTATGTTTTACGTATATACTTAAAAAATCTTAAGTACCTATTTATCGCCAATATCTAATATTTTCATGGGAACCTATTACACTATAGTATATACTTTTCAACAACCGATCACCAAATGTTTTTTGAGACGATGTTAAACTGTATCTAATCTTTGACCAAAAAAGTGGTAGTAAACATTCCTTAAAGCATCTAATGTTTCTAACATTAAGAACCATAAAAAGTGTCGCAAGTATGCAGCAGGGGCGTGAAACTCGAGCGAGTTCAAATCGATTGGTGTCGGGTGCGGTGCGCGGGCGCGTCACGGTGTGCGCGCCCTTACTTCAGCCGGCAGTCATTGACGAATACAGGGTTGCCATATGCCAGTTGTTTTCAGAGAAAATCGAAATACTAATTAAATTAAAACATTCTATAAAGTATTTTTCCAAGTGCTAGGCTCTGAAACACTCTGAAAATATGTCACTTTTACTTAACACTTCTATACGGCTGCTGATGTATGGTTCAAATAGATTACAGCTTATTATGCCAGAAAGAATTACAAACTACTAAAAATAAATGAAAGTGAATAATATAATATGAATTGATTTAAGTATATTTACACAATATATACAACGAAAACTACGTATACAATTCAAATGAGAATAGAAACCTACTTTATATTTAAGTTTTCGTCTGAATCCTCGAACTAGTATGAGAAGAATACCACCTGACTCTTGTACGTTACTTCACTAGCAACACTGAACTCAGTAATAAATACCATACGTCATGCGATCAATTTCTGTCTCACGGCTAATGCTTACTAATGATGTGACATTATGATTAAACATCCTATTTTTATCTAATTTACTAGCAAGATGAGTGCGTTTATTCATGTTTGCCAATTATAATGTATAGATAGATCAATTGTAGAATTATGAAAAACGTTTAAAAATAAACGGATGATATTCTCTATCAAACAATTATATGATGATTTATCTTGTAAGGCAAGACTATTTACAAGAGAATTAATCATCAATCATTACGAATAACATGGTTCGTTAACTTAAATTGCTTAACGCCATCTGTGACTACTTAATAGAACTATATTCTATAGACGCGCCATCTAGCGTAGAGTAAAATAGTAAGGTTTTCAAAGAAGCTCACTAGATGTCCCTAGCGTAGCTAACCCCTATTCCACACTAGATGGCAGTAGTTGTGAAGAAAATAATGAGTATAAAAAGCTCTACAAACCTTGTGCAGGCATCGCTCGCAGTGATACAGCATCTTCCTCAATTTCTTCTTCTACTTCTTCCTCAGTGATAGACGGCGGTGCAGCCCAACACCGAAGTCTTACACCAGCGTTAACGTTTCCCGCGCTGTCTAGCCTCACCCGGGGCAAACTTCGTGATGAATATTCCCCATTATTGTTGGTCTGGCAAAGATAAAAGTTAACAATGTTATTTTTATAACGCAATATTGTATAAAATAAACATGGTAATTATTATAGACATCATTATATTATCTAGGTGGGTAGGTAATAAGCAAAATATGATAATAAATTACACGTATCTATAATGAAAAATGCAAAGATTGTGCAATCAAAACTCCTTTCGGCTGTTAAAAATGTGCAAAGGAAGCTAACCTTTAATGATCACATGTTAAAGACAATTGTTCAAACATCCACCGCATCGAATTTGAATCATGCTTCTTTCACAGCCACAGGCATAATAATTATTAATTGGCAAAATGCACAGGTAAAAACTAACATTAGTGTAGTAACTTTCACGAGAAGTTCCAGTTTGAGAGAAAAACGAGTAAATAACTTATTTATTAAACTAGAACTTTGTTTGGTAGCCAGTCAGAAGTCGACCCAAATGTGTGTTATCCCAGAATGAAACGAATGAAAGAAGAACATGTTGACCCTGTACAAATTCATAATTCATGTTCTTATGTTACCTACCTACCTACCTATACAATTGTGTCAATCTGTCTGTACGGTCCTTTATATTGTTTTTATTAATAGCCGAATCTACAACTAATTTGTCGATTGAAGCTAGCAAAAGTGAAATGAATATAGGGACCCATTCATTTACCGCAAACAGATCTTATTCGTTACAAGTGCATTTTAATCACGCGCAGCCGTCGATTGAACTGCCCGCTTTACTGAGTCAGTAGTAGCAGCTGTTAGCGCTGATAATGAAGTATTTATATACAGTACTACTTTATGTGACGGTGAAACGAACTGATTTATAAAATTGAGCTTATCATTATAGATAGCGTTTGTTCCATTGATGAACAATTATATATAGATATGTAATGCTTGTGTCCCAGATGCCACACACAGGTGTACGTTATAATATAACGTACTTTGGTTACACACACATAATTATCCAATGGCAGTGTAAACGAAGTAGCATTACAATTAGCAAGAGAAAAAGCAAGATGTGTAGATACGTTGCGCTGCGTCATTTCGATGTAGCTAGACTAATTAGACTGAGTAGCGGGTGCGCTGCGCAGCCCAGTTTTGTAGTGCTTTTTCTGAGCGCAAGGAACCTATATATGTTTTCTTAGTAGACATCGTTGGTTTATTCTTAAGCATTATATATATTCTATATATACTATCCTTACGGGCGCTATGGTAGGATACATGAGGCGGCCATTATACTTATATCGTTACATTGTAATTTTACTACTCATTGGAGTGTTCAGTATGTACTTCATCAATATTATTAATAATGTTAGATACTACTATCATTTAATTCATTACACCTAAGCTTTTCAAGTTTTGTGTTACACAAATTATACTGAACTTAGATCTCTGCTAAATATGATATAGAGTTTACGATGAAAATCTCGAAAATCGTAAAATCTTCGAAACATTTAGCAATCCTAAACCTTAATCCTTACTTACCCCGCTATAAGTTTAAAAAACGTGTAAACTAAGTGTAGAGAAGAGAAACTAATAAGTTTAGGGTAGAGTTCAGGATTGCTTGTATTCGTGCGACTATGTAACAAGTAGAGTTTGTTAGCTTGTGGTGGTGTAAATAACGGACTAGCATCCCGTGATTGCTTGCATTCCGCATAACTTTCTTGGGAGATCCTGCTTGGAAAACTAATCTTTTATTTATTTCTTATATATTTTATAGCAAGACAAAAAGATCCTATAACACCTCGCCAATCAGCATTACGGAGAGATCTTTTATAAGTTGTATCAATACATATAATATAATTTCTACTGCAACGAGTATATATTTATTCTTAGATCTACTGCCACAAACGAGTTTCGTACATTACAGCCTTTATTTCAATGACAGATTAACCACCTATGGCTGTAATCCCAAAAAGGGTAGGCAGAAATACACCGCAGTGCACTAAAATTACATCGACGGTATTTTGTGCCAATGTAATAGGAGGCGATCTCTACTGCCATCATCACCTACAATGTAGTCACTAGATAGAATTTCGTATAGCCAAAAGATTCTAGTGCCTATACAATATACAGTTCTATAATATGACAACCTGTTTGACGTATTTATTTGATAACAGGCTCGGTCAATACAAGTGTTGTTTTGAGTAACAGCCAACTCGCCGCGGATACCCAATGTTTAACAATGAGCTGTCTAATTATGTTTCAAGATACGCATTTATATTATGTCTAGCTAGTAATTATATGATACAACAGGTTGAGCAAGAGCTGAATCATGATTATTTTCGGTGATTTTAAATGCTAATGTTAAACGTTCAAGTTTATGTTATTAAATCTTGTAATTCGGGTTCATAAAAGTTATATAATTTAATCTATCTATACATATAGTAAATATGTATCTGATCGCTGTTTGTACATGGAAGATATATGAGAAAAACTATTATTGGGGGCCTTTATCAATGTAATAGAACCCAAAATAATGATTGTTTAATTTTTTGTCTGTTTATCTGTGCGTTTGTGCGCTTAACCGATATGGATATGGTTTTCACTAATGTATTGTGGTTAGCTAAGTTATATCAATTCAAAGACTCGGACGACAACAAGTTAAGAATAGACATTGCATTTGAAATAAAACTTTTGTGGTTCTTCTTACCTATACCATACACTAATGTCTGTTAAGTTAACTAACTTTACTACAATCTCGTTTGCATACTAAGCAAAGCTTAAACAAAGCATGATTGTATAAACCTCTGGACTCAGCATTTTTGAAACTAATAACTAACCCACACCATTTAACTTTTACTGCAAAATTTAACGAACCAATCAAAATTGTAACAATAATATCGGTGAAATAACGGTATTTTCGGTTTATCTGTATGGAACGCAACAACTAATTTATTTATAGTTATAATATAGGTGAGTGTAACAGCCGACACCGTGGGAACATTATTGCGCTATATAGCCTACACGCTGTACCAGATAAATCGCAGCCTTATACGGATCCTTATGCCCCGAGAGCTTCTCACCCACTGAGACACAGCGGTTTATTGAAGGCTATGTACCGATAATACACCGCACTGATTGAGTTGCGAACAAGCTACACTACCGTTATCTAGTCATAGCTAGTCATAGCATCTAGTCATAGCATAATTAAGAATTTGAATTTTGAGCCAGTTATTTTTAACTACTAAAGTGAATCTTGTTTAATGAAAAAAAGTTATTTTTTTAGTTTAACGTGAGAATTTAACCACCAAATCGAAGTCACGGGTAATGGGAAGAATGGAGATTGACAAACTTTCATCATTAGTTTATAATTTAAATAGAAATCAAACTACCAAAGCCAATGATAATGATGTCATCTTTCATGATTCTACTCACATACCATTATAAACACATGAAATGACATGATATTCTCACGCCAACGCATAATTCTTATAACAACTGCGGGCCACGAGTGAGTGAAAGAATCCAAAGCATGTAAAGTGCATTTTCCATGATCAGTGTCCGCGTGTACGCTTGCAAGTGTGAACCGCGACCACACTTATATGAGAGGCCGCGACTTTGTCAGCACATATTCTAGTTTGTAATCATTGTATATGTCATAGATTACAATACTTTTAGGCGCATTGACAAACATTACTGGGAGCGTACCATGAACTATTAATGCGACTCAAATCGGACCCTAGCTTTATAGGCATCGCAAATTAGTTACAATGGACTTGATTAAAGTGATATAATGTTCCAATTTTAAGTCGCATTTAGGTGAATTTTGGTGAGCAGACTGGACAGTTAAGTAGGCGAACGCGTAGTAAAGTAACGTAATCATTACGTAAATAGTACACATTATACTGGACAGGTATGTCATGTCGAGGGTATGTGAACAGCGCCAACACCTGGACCGTGACGGCGGGCTATCGTCACCTGACACCAGCTCGGATGTCCTTGCGATCCCTCTCTAAAGCTGCTAAAATGTTTGATGTAATCGGTAGTCTCTCTGTAGATGATTTGAAACTTTAAATAATTCTAAGCATATTCAAGAGGTCACTAAAATTGCGAAATGAGTCGCGTATTCATAAACTACGTTCATCAGTAAAATGTCATAAGAACCTATTTGATTTCAAAACAAATATAAATGGATACATATCCATTTAAATACAATCGCTCAAGTCCTGTGACTGTGACCCAAATTCTAATTAGATTCCCATTAGATTCTACAGGGGTCCTTGAATATTGAATGTTGCACAAAGTCTTCCCCGTAGAGATCTACTCGTTACTGTATCTACCTATAAAAATTAGCACTTCATAGCATAATATGTATATGCATCGCACAAACTTAACAATGAAGCGTAGAACATTGTCTCAAGAACAAGCGAGTACTAGTTGTACGCTACTGTGCACAGCTAACATATTACTTGGCCTAATATAAATCTACTAGCAAACGTCTTCTATACTAATATTAAATAACACCAAGGCTAATGAGACCCAGGGTTTAAATAAAAATCCAACACAAATTAGGCAATATTCATACGAGTTGATGTTAAACACAACAAACGTATATCTTCCGGGAACGGGGCGCGTTCAAAGCGGATCGCTGCATCAAACGGCTAATAAAAAAACAAACTGCCAGCATAATTCACGACGCAGAACAGGCCAAGCTTGGCATGGCCTAATTCATTGCAGGAGTTTCCTCTTTAGGCCTGACATGGGGCCATAGGCGACCGACTGATATAATACGTTGGACGCGATTCTGAATTATTTGTAAAAGATAGATATTTAAATTAAACATTGTTTAAGTTTGTATATACGCGTTAGTTATTAGAGAATTTATAATGACGTTCAGGAATAAATTCTACATCATATATTATTTTTATATTAATACCAGCCCGTTTAATGTCTCACTGTTGGGGACGGACCTTCCAACAATTAGGTCATATTCCACCACGGGTTGGCGGACTTCACTCGTCTTTCGAGGGGTTCTCTCAGACATGCAGGTTTCCTCACGATGTTTTCCTTCACCGTTTAGCAAGTGATAATCAAGGTTGAAAACAAGATTAGCACTAAATCCAGAAATTCTAGAGGTGCGAGCCGGGGTTTGAACCTGTGATCCTCATTAACGAGGCAAGAATTCTACCAAATAATAATAAAATATGATAACTACATAGATTGAGTTATATTAATGCAACATGTCCTAGTTTTGCTTCGCGTTCTCTTCACGCAAGCTATTCCAGTTATTTCAAAAGAATAAAATTAATTTAACATCAACTTTTATCGGAGCTATGATCAAGAATTTTGTTTTCAGTCATCCATCCATATTGAACTTCATTAAACGTATTCTTTCCCCGTTATAGGAGATTATTATTAGCGATGTTTATAGGCAACCGTCATGTGTATGACATGACATGAGCGAGCGGACACTGCACCTTGTAATAGACACCTATAAATAGGTCAGAGAAAGCCGTATGAAATTAGAAAACGCCGTAGAGTGCAGCGGCCCTTTGATATGTTGGTAAATAAATGTAACTAGAGTGCTTTGTATCTATCAACTAGAGTATAATATTGTGTACTTACTGCTTATACTAATCAAATGAAACCTTATAAACGTATGCGGCGATACAAACACGGGTGATATACGGTCATCGATAACTCAAGGAGAGAAAGGCCCTTTACGTAAAAACAATTGAATTAAAGATTGTTGTAAAAAAATAAATGAAGGTATTTTGTAAATGAAGAACGCAATGAGAGTTAATTAAACAACTAGTCAATGCCATATTTATATTGAAATACTTATATAATGTTTTAGGTATATAATAATAATACTATATTTAATGTCCCACTGTTGGGCACGGGCATCCCCCCAATGCAAGGGGGATTAGTACATAGTCCACCACGCTGGCTCAGTGCGGGTTGGCGGACTTCACACAACTTTCGAGGGGCAACCTTCAGCGTTTAGCAAGCGATAAATCAGATTCGTACATGAAATCCAGAATACCAGAGGTGCGAGCCGGGGTTTGAATCTGCGATCCTCGTCACCGAGGCAAGCGTTCTACCAACTTGCCTATCACTACATTTATAGGTATCTATCTTGAAAATCCGTTATTTATATCCTATCTGTATATTGAAATAACATATTGATTTCTTATATTTACGCGAATACTACACATTGAAATAAAACTAATTTTTTTAAGAATTTTATCGCGTTTATTTTTCGTTGTTACGTTCCCGACGTTTCGGCTGCTTTACAGCAACCATGGTCACGGGAGGACTGAGGTGGTTGACGTCCTGATGTCATAGTTAGAAACGGGCTACCCTCATATTTAATTGTTGATTGTGGTCCGTCCTACGCAGAAAGTGCTCACAGTATCTTGAGGTCTTGCAATGGTACGTACCATAAATACAAAAAAAATAGTTTTATTTCAATTGAAATAACATTTTAGGAGCCAATATCTCACTCACAGTGGATGTTTCGATAAATGCAAACGACTAGGCTCGCGACGATAGCGCAGGACGAGATGTGTTACATAATGCACACGTGCATTCGACCGTGCAATCGACATCGTGAACGCCATTCAAATGCCGTTAAAACTATCGTTGTTGTGTCACAAGAAAACTGCACTATATGTTTGAAGAAACGTGTGAATTTATCATCTACACACAACTGGGTTTGGTCATGAGACCCTGGTGCTTAGACTATTTTTAGATACGTTTCGGTATCCCTATGGATACCTACTGCTAAAGAATACTTATAATTCCTATTTAATGGAGACGAGGCAGGAGAACCGCGAATGATTACTATAATACGTAGAGCTATAAATGTTTTTTTTATTACAATTATATTTTAGCGGAAAAGGGAAGATCTTCCAGCCAGGCGGCCGCGGTATGCCCCAACGGTTATTGTCGGGATCTTGTATATATGTTACTTGCTCCGAAAACTTATAGCGCCATTCAGGATTGTGATGAGAATTGGCTATTGTTCTGAATGCGTCTGCAGCGCCATCTGTGTAGCTTGTGGTGCGGTTGAAGTGGTCGCTACAATATCATCATCCAAATTATCTTTCGTTAGATAAAACTTAATACAGAATATCATAACCTTTTTAAATACCTACACTGCGCCTTCACTTAGTTAGCAGAAATGGCATTATGTACGGTTTTATTTACCCTTTGTGTTCTATGGAAAGTTTCGATCTTCTTTGCAAAAAGCCTATTCCACCTAAAGCCAATTCTCTCTATGAAACATTCCGACTAATCATGACACTCGAAATAATTCATATTGCTTTTTTTATAATGTGAAGTTATTTAATATATAACGGAGCTAAATATGATTTAATTTCAAATTTCGAATACCAAATTCGCTGTGGTCGATCAATCATTCGCGATTGTAATTTGGTATGTATCCTTTTAATGATGATTTAAATAAATTACTGAGTTCCTGTTGCTTAAATGTTCGTAATATTTAAAACATAATCTTGTTTAAAAACTTGATCCATCCAACGATGGAAATAAATATAATTATTTTGACCCTACCTAAAATATACCACAACAACAAACCATACTATAACAAATACAATTTATAACTTAATATTTTTCGTAAGTATGCGTACATAAAACACGTAGAAGTACCAGTTATGCCAGAAAACTTCAAGAAAAATATATTCATATTATACTTATATTGATTGTGAATAAAAAATCTTGATTAATTCAAATTATTTTAAACATTCCAATTTAGATTACAAACAAAGCATATGTATATATACATATACATATTATATTTACCTATCTCTGTCCATATCTTGTTTGTAATTTACGTAAACTTGGCAATATTTTCTACTGAATATATTGTAGAGTTGGGTCGTTAAAGAATTAAGATCACCTACATTATTAGTTCCTCCGCTTGCGTGGACATTTCTTAAAAATGTCTAGGTGTATTAAATAACCCGCTATTGTCTTAAGTGCTTAGTGCTTTTATATTTTTTAAGAAGATTGACTGACTTCACCATAAGTGTAAGCTAGAATAATGAATAATAATATCACTCTAAAATGTATATAAACATAGCAATCCTATCAACGAACTTGTTTTGTTGGTGTTTTATTATGAAACGATAGTATCTTCTACTGAAGGTCATAAAATGCTAACGAGCGCCTACGGTCAAGTAAAATAGCATTAACGATTTTATAACCGATTAAACGTACTCGATAACCTGATTACTTATATCAATATTAACGGTAACATTCACCAATTGTTTTACAAAAGGTCAGAGGAACGTGAGAATATTGCTTTTATATACATAACTAGCTGTCCCGGCGAACTTCGTACCGCCTCAGAATCAAATGTATGAGAAAATGAATTTATTGGTACTCTATGAAAAATTAAAACAAATCTTTCCCACGGGAACCATACATTTTACCGGGATAAGAACTATGTGCTATTCCAGACTATAAGTTATCTCTGTGCCAAATTTCATCCAGATCCGTTCAGCCGTTCTGGCGTGAATGAGTAACAAACATCCATGCATCCGTCCATCTAAACTTTCACATTTATAATATTAGTGGGATAAGATATTAAACAAGGGTGTACAACTTTTGATATTAGAATAAAAATGTTTTTTTAGCCTTCTTACGCCATTTGTATCATACAAATATTTGTGGATCAATCATACTGGCCAGTGATCATACTACTACAATACCTAATACCATACACTGTTGAAGAATCCATATATTTGTGTTCCGTGTACACATGGTGCCTATTAATCCTTTAAATCTGTTCTTTGAAATCTTTAAATCTGTCAGAACATATCAGGACAACGAAGTTGTATAGTAGGTATACAAATAAACATTTGGCCGTTCCCGCCATGGTCCGACGCGCACATGGCCTTTTGTAAGGTCATGACGTCACCCAATGTGGTTCCATTTATATCGCCGCCGTAACTGAAAGCTGTACTTCCAGCAATGGGACGAAGCCATAATCGGCAATAAAAACTTTTATTATTGAGTTAACCCCTCTGTGAATAAATCGGATAACTTAAGCTAAACTTGGGTAATATAGGTTGAGTTGGTCGACTATGATTAGGGTAATTATTGGGTATATAAGTATAATAATAATAATATCTCCAGACGAACACATCAACGATACGGTCCCTCACCAAGCAACGCTTTTATTATGGGTACAATGGACTAGGGGCGAACCCAGAATATATTATTTATATAGATATTAAACATCCATGACTTGGGTACAAATATTCATGCTCATCACACAAAGTTCGTCCCTACCAGAATTCGAACCCGGGAAGCTCTGCGCAGAGGGCAGGCTTACTACCAACTGAGCTAATCGGGTTGGCACTCTAATACTACCATTAGAGCGAGCATGGACCGACAACGATTTAACGTCAACGAAAAGTAAGTCATGGGCACAGAAAGGACATCAATTAAATAAAGAATGCTTTTATATTGTATATAAGGATTCCTTCCATTAAATGTTTGTACCCGAGTCATGGATGTTTAATATCTATACTATAGAATTGCCAAACTCAAATGTACTGTACCCACAATACAACTGCTGATTAAAGTTTGGGACCGTACAGTTGGTATGTTCGTCGAGCGATATAATATTACAAATCAGACATTAAGTCAGTAAGTAATATAAATGTATCAAACAACAAAAGCTTATTAACTGAAATCAAAACAAGAGGAATGGAATATTTAAGTACATTCATTTTTCATGGTCACGGAACAAGTGGCAAAGGTACAACGGATACAAAAAGCCATGCCGTTCTTACCTTATCGACGTAAAATCCAGGGAAGGACTGTCCGGCAGCGTGTAAAAAACACAAGCTATATCAGTCATTTATTTTATAAATACTCAGAATGGGTATACTAACCATTGCACCTACGGTTTTTAGCTTAGTTTTAATCATTATGTATAGTCAAACTTTCGATACAATTGTTTTTAACAACATGACTAATGTTATTATTGGTGAGATATTTTTTTTATTGACTTATCGTTTGTTTCAATTCTGACTTCGCATAATGATTACAAATTCGCTAAAGAAACGCAGGATCAAGGCTTAGAATACGATTTCTGAATCATGCTGTATAAGAGTGACAGTAAAAAAAACATTCATTTATTTATGTCTATAAAGCAGTTCATTTTCGTGAGAAGCGGAACACAGTAACTTCGCTTTTCCGTTCGCATTGTTTGAAGACATCCTGGCTTTGATTAATAGCATCTTGCAGGATGTATTTTAACAATCTTTATTTTATGTTTTCAGTCGTAAGGAACTAATAATATTATTTGGACAGTCCCGCCCCCAGCTCAGACATACTCAAATCAGACAAAAAAATGTATGTATGTACGACGAAATGTATGTACCTACACATTTTCGGGAACTCTACCGTTTCGCGCTAATCACGATCACTCCGCGCAATGATTGAATGTTGGTTTCATAAAAAGGAAGGCAATCATTTTTGGGACAACACACTCATTATGAATAATGATTTCCATGTAGGCGTTTACGTAATGTTAATTAACCTACGCGCTCAAAGGGGCGTACATATAAATAAAATTGAAGTGTCCATCAAAGATTTCGTTACAGGTAACGAGTAATAAAATGAGAACTACTTATCCATATTTCGTAATACATCTTAACACCCAATTTCAATTAATTTTGTTTGACTTACTGCTCAGCAATTCAGAAACATTGCATTATATTATTTTCAGTTGACAACAAAGTGTGCCAAGTAAAACACAAAATTATTCAATTGAGACACACGGATGAAAACATGCTGTCACTGTCGAAATTATTAATAAAATCTGTGGTGTGAGAGGAATGGATACGTTACATTACCAAACAGTATTGTGTTTGAGGTACAGTTCAGTAAGATAAAGAACGGGACCAACAAAAATAATCGAATTCTCGCGTTCCACTCGCGGTACTTATGCCAAAAATGTATTTAAGAAACCACGAAAGTAAGGTTGGATTATTTACTATATTCTCAAAAGGATGAAAATATGTGGCTTAGAAAGTAATATAAGTTATATACACAAATATCACTTTAATTTTATTATTATTAGGTACCTATTTATTCTTACAGGAGTTCTAAAAGTTCAAAGTAATGCGGTGCGATCTTACAGGTCGTTACCCTCTATAATCGAGATGTCCTAGCCATAGAGCTAAAAGACTTAGAGCCAACAGCACCCTACAAGCATGCAACGCATAACTTTGATTTACACAGAGTGGAAAGCACGGCGCACGCGCCTACGCCTCGCGATTGTCTATTTGCACTGAATGCGCAAGCGAGGTACGCCGCGCCTGCTCGCCGACGGCAACGCAAGGGTGGCATTTAACAAACCTTGTGCAGACTTATCATGAATAATACAATCGATAATTATACGGGGTTATTTTAATTCTTGTTTTATGACAATAAATACGACTTATATTTAACACGGTATAAATGTTTGAAGACTCTTGTTGCCCACACTAGTCTTATTTATACGCGTCCATACGGTCCACATTTGATTTGATAAACACTAGAGTTTTGGCTACTTTTGGAAAATCTCAATACCTGTAAATTTTCATTCTTGTTATTCAGTGTTTATGGCTTTTATACTTAGTTCAATACACTTGGTATTCGATGTATTCCGTTAGGTACTATAATCATTTATTTCACTAGTGACCGGATATTATAAATTTTGCTGCATTATAACCAGATAAACCGGACTATGTAAACATAATTTTAACAGGTTTTTAAAGTATTTATATTTGTCATAAATAACATCGTTTAAAATCCACCATACGGGTTATTTTACTTAGGCCTAGATATCTACTCTTCGGTCCGGCTACATCCATCTCTTTGGAATTGAGTATAGGCAAGCAACGACAATTATCTTAAAAAACAACACACAACATATTTTTTTCATTTTTAGTGTTCACTTATCACCCTTTATGTACGGTCGCGAACATTAATATGGAATCCATTTCTTTAATATTTTCAATGACACTTATAATGCAATAAGGTCGTATATCTGTATATCGTCATATCTGAGAACAGTTGCTCCTAATAACGTCAGTCCAAATAGCACCTCTTATGGTATACATTTGATGCACGTTATTCAATCTTAAATGGGTCCAAAATTAAAGTCCGCAACTGTACCTATCGATCTCGGAATCCGCTTTGTGGCCAAATTTCAACGAGACAGACTCGAGTGTAGTCTTAGCGTTCACATTATTTTTTTTTATTCATTATTATTCAAATATTCACTACTACATATTTCAAACTACAACAGCTAAATCACGATTTACCCTTTACAAAACTTTTCCCGATGACGATACTTGGCATATTCCGTTGATTATCGTAATAAGTATAATCACGCACAAAACGCTAAGCAATGTATGAACCGATCGTATCGATGTGAACCGCTACTAAAATATACTTTTAACTATTAAAATGCTATTAGGGTTGCCTATTCAACCACATTAGTATACACACAAATTATAAGTATTTGAATAAAGCCTTAACTCCTGAATATTCACTCGATTATAAATTGAAGCTACCATGACGAGTCAATTTATGAATATTTAATGCTTACCTACAGACATTTGCATACTATAGTAGGTAATTTACATCCCCCCCCCCCCTAAAACAAATAATTGTTTCACTGCTCAATTTAGGTTTGATTCAGTGCTCGGTTATTTATCAGAATACGTATGTAAGTACTGCTATACAATAAAGATAGGTAACGTCTAAACAAGAACATTGACTGCTATAGTGTACTAGCTACTACTTTACCCACACTTTTTATTTTTTAGAATATTAGCAGAGCAACCCTACTAAAAGGGTTAGTCCTAATGATTGGGAATGTTAATTTTAACATATACGCAGCGGCACTCCTGCGCACGCTTGCCCAAAAGCATGCGCAATCATATAGAAACCAGCAACAAATTAAAAACCCTTTTTACCAGAATTAAGTAACAGCCAAGACTACATAATGACTTGCTTTAATTTATTACATTAAATAACATCAAACGAGTCATTTTCACGAAATGGAAAGCGGAACCGAGTAGCGGAATGATAATTCCCTATTCCAACATAATATAAAGTGCCGCAGTGTACATGAGAAAGTGACCATCATTACTTTTGATGAGAACTTTTAAGAACACGAGTATTTTTACTGCATGTAACCTGACATTATCATTAGAAACAGCGGAGTCTGCAAAATGAAATAGGTTTCATCATAAACACACTGTTATATACAGAGTAATTCAGAAAGGGTATACTAGGCCTTGATCTTGGGCATCTTTAGCGCATTTGTAAACAATATATGATGTCAAAATAGGAATGCAGATTTAAAAAAAAAAATGTTGCCAACAAAATTAAAATTGCGATTATTGCGATGACGATGATCTTTTTAAAAAGAGCAACCATAGAGCTTCTTGCCCGCTCTTCTCCATTGGAAGGGCATTCCGAACGGGTGGTAAAAGTGTAGCTTAGCGTTTTCTAACTTTTTTGACGATTCATAAGTACTGGACTTAATGGTACACATGAATAAAAAATATTCTGATTCTGATTAATTTAAGTTCAGAAAAGGATTTATTTGTGGCACAAAAACACAAATACCGAACAAGTTCGCCAACAGTCACGCTCTATTACAGACAAATTTACTAACATCACCTCATCCGGTTTACTATTACAGTGTAATAAATAATACCTTCGTGTTCAGCGTTTACTGGCTACTGACCCATACGAACACGTGAAGCGAGGACGTGATTTGTTCACAAAAAAACACAAATAGTTATAACGTAAAAAAAATTGGAACGGCCTGCATAATTCAGTAGTAACATTTTTTATATCTCTATACATGTATCAGTGGATATGTGTTATGCGTATGCCAAAATTATTAAATTTAATGGAATATATAAAAGAACATGAATTAAATATAATGGAAATGCATTTTAGTTTTATACTAGCCGTCCCTGCGAATTTTTATCATGTTTTAATAGTTTTCTGCTATTCGGGCGAAAACAAATTCATAAAAAAGGGCCCACCCCCACCCCACCATTCTTGAGTTATAAATGGTGTAAGTAACCCGACTTTGTTTTAAACATATAGTTCGATGCAGCCTATCTAGTCTCACTGTAAGCCTTGAGTCTGAGCCTGCCCAGATTAAGTTTGAGGGATGAGCTGCATTTTACATACAGGCCCGTCCTATATATACATTATATCTCTGTATAGACTTCTTATTATTATTTCTGGAGGAATATTATAATTTTAAAGTTTTAATGAACAGAAGACCACATATTCATTATTGTCTCCTAGGCACATCCTATCAATGAGCCCATCAATCAATACTTACAGCGAGTTCTTCGCTGGTGTAGGCGGTGAGGATGCGGCGGTCCTGTTGCAGCACGCAGTAAAAGGGCTCCCAGGAGGGTGGTACACCCAGGGCCGCACCGGCCACCGCGCTTGACGCTCCATCTGTCGATAGAGAAACGAAATGAATTTAATTGATAATGGCTGAAAGGTTCTACAATGGCGACCACGAGGCAGAAAACGAAGTTAGGACGGCCCCCAACAAGGTGTACCGATTATATCACATGCGGCCCAGGAAGCCAGTGGATGCGAGTGGCGGAAAACTATGATTTGTGGAAGAAATTGAGGGAGGACTGGGTCCAGCAGCCGTATGTTGTCTGATGGATGATAATGATAAAAAATAAGCTAACAAAACCTTTGTAAAATAAGCATTTATTGGAAGATAGTTGTTACATAACAACAGTACATTCTGAGATAGCTAGTTTAAATATGGGTATTCAAAAATGTTAGTCACAAAAAATAAAAATTCCTACGCAACTATAACTTTTTTGCAATAGAGTCGTTACGTAAATAAAATTATACGTCAGGCTAAGACAAAATCTTTTTAAGATTATCCTAATTAAATAGGCACAGCGCCCAATTAACACAGATCTAGAAAAGATTTTCGAACGCAAAACGGATTCCGTATAAACAATAGAAAATTGCTGAATATCCTAACTTTAGTTATAAATTTCAACAAATGTTGAATCTTATGTCCAAACATATAATGTTACTAATAAATAACCAACCAAAGATATGACTAAAACAATCTATATACAATTACTAAGGCACTTAAAGCAAAAAGATAAATCTCACGCTATTACGGAACCTTAAAATAAGACTAGCGGTATTGTTACAATCTTAGTAAACAATTATGTAAAAGTTATAAAATATCGCAATACAACAAAAAACAAGAACACTAGGTAATGTAACGTTAGGCAATGGTACTTAAAGGCGAAGTGAGAGGTAGTATCATTTTATAATAAAAATGTAGGCTTTGATATTTTTAATTATTTAATAAAAAATAAGAGACTAATTAAAATATCACGAGCTTAATTTTGGTATCTAACAAATCGACGCAAATGATCATTGCAAATAAAAGTTTGGAAAATGTCTATAAATAACATTGACATATACCGTAACAAACATATGAAAATGTATACGCCTCGTTGACAAATAGTAAGTAGGTACACGTATGTATTTTATGGCTTATGTTCAAATAACCCTAAAAAGATATATCACATATGAAACTGTAAGCGCGTTTATAAAAAATAATAGACCCGACCCCCATAAACGGTATGTTAAAAATAATACAATGTTGGGAATATAAAGAGCACGTTTCAACGCTATCTCTAGCGCTATAAAAAGAAATCAAATACAGGAGTTGCAAGTGGCCCGCAACTATGTATAGCTTTAGTAATAATGTATTATATTATATACCAGTTAATATAGTCGTTCTACTGTGGAATTACGACACCGATCGCAGGTTGTTGACACAACTTCTCAGATGATAGAGAGATCATTCTGATTTGACATCGACTCTATTTTTCGTTCATAGCAACAGTCGGTTTTTTATTCAATCTGAAATTTGCCATTCAATAAGATTCAATGAATATGGACTACATTTTTATTGATCATTTGAACAAATTAATACCAAATTTACGACTACACAGTTACATATTGAAATAAAACGAATTTTACGGAATTTTTCGCGTTTCTTTATGTGTTTTACGTTCCCGACGTTAAACGCGAAACATTCCGTAAAATTAGTTTTATTTCAATGTGTAGTATTCGCGTAAATATAAGAAATCAATATGTACACAGTTACATGTTACATACTTAAGTTTATATAACCCCACACTTCGACTCTACACACGAAGTTATTAACAGCTTACAGAGTAAGGAGGAAATTTCTACATCCAACGTCCTCTACCAGCGTCAAACTAGGATATAGCTGCACCTGTTGCTATCAGTGCTTTTAAAAACAGAAAAATTGTTCATTCTATAAATACTGTTCATGCGTCACGAGCTTCTAAAAATATCAATAAGTGAACAAAAAAGCTCTATCCGAGAGCTAAAGGGGACAACGGCAGTAATTGAAGTACTTATTGAGCTAATAAAAGCGGCTGGCTGGTGGTACAATGCTTCCAACGAGGCCTCGTGGATTAATGCGTTCCATTTAATCTATTAAGCAGTGACACAAAGGACGGACAGTGCAATATGCGAGATTCAGTAATGATAATGCAGTCTGAAGTATGTTCGGGATCAGCGTGATGACCAAATTGTTCATTGCGTGACTTCTATAAGATTGTAAAGCAACACACAGTCCGATATTCTCATTACTCTGTACCAGATTTACACTGAAAGAGATATTTTGTTATCTATATCAAAAATATATAAATAAATTAATATTGTGAGACGAACACATCAAACTGTATATGGTCCCTAAATTAATCAACACTTGTATTAGTAACACCTTGAACAGGGCAAATTACGAAAGATCATTGCTCAGATGCATAGAATACGCTAAGCCCGGTGCATTGAGCCCTAGCAGGCGACCTACCAAACTACTTGAAATGAAACCACTGGAACAAGCTCAATTACCAATCCCAATTTGACCTATGGTATAGTGCAGAAAATTCTATGAAATACATTTTACGAGACTTTGATTCAATTATGAAATACGATAAGCGAAAACTAGTATGGAGGCTGGTGCTTATCAACATTATACTGATGCTACTGAAGCCACCCACGGCGCGGCGCGCGTCTAGAGTTTTTTTAATAATGTATCGCACGCAAACGCACATACTAATGTTAAAGGCGAGTCTTATTGAATAGATTGAATATATGTTTCGATTCATTTGAACTGGCTCGCAAATCTTCCTCCAACATTAATAGAAAATTGTAATCAATTTCCAATAGCATTACAAATTAATTCTGAAAATTGCTTTGAAATATAATTGAAAATGGATTTAAACTATGTATTTAGGAGTTCATCCATTAAGAGAAACAGAATTTTAACAGGGTACGCAAGGATGCTACAATATGGCTATAAACATACTCCGTAAGTATGAATCTGATATAAGATTTCTATGCAGAAATATTTTATTTCCTTCAAACTATATATTTAACACATGCAAGATTTTGTCAATAGGTAATCTAATATCGAAGAGAGCAAATGAAGAGACGGTACATAGCAATGATATTGAATGCCAAAACATGATATCATAATAAAGTTAGGTATTCTTTATACAGCGATACACTAATGGCGATTAGGTACCCTACATTTTTTTTAATATCATTGCAAGCTCTGATATTAAAAAAAAAACTAAATTTATTCTAAAATGCATTCACAACTGATTGTTACACCTGTTATCATTGAACGCAATGCGATAATGCACTTGAGGTAGGTATTATGTAACATGGTATACTATCACAGCAAGTCAACACCGCAGGCTCGAGTTACATTGCCTGGCTTCTTTTTATCACAACACAATGCAACATTCTACAGTCGGCAATGTAAAGAAACTGAATAATGGTGTATTCAGTTGTGTCACAATGTACGTCTTTAAGAAAAAGTTGTTTGACGTCCCAGTTTGTAAAAATATAATAAAACGTCGATTGCGTTCGTATATAATAATTAGAAACGCCAAGGAAAGAAAACCAAATCATTTTCTTTGTTCAAGTATGTGCTCTACAATATTCCTAAGCATATTTTTTCATAATAGGAACTCATGGTAGAGCTAGCGCGTGAGCATAAAAACGATATGTTCATTAATTGATAGCCATACTTAATACCTGTGTTACCAATCGGTCGTATTATCTGTTACAAAGTTCGTGCTCTATTTATCCATCCCATTTAAGGTTAAGGGTGTGAATAATGTAAATCCAAAACAAGCTATAGGTACTGCACAATATAAAAAATAACATCGTTATTATTCAATCATTTCTTTCAGTGGAATTATACTCTACCGTGTCACAGGAACATTATAATAACTACTTAATGAATTATCAAATCTTTTGTGATATTATATTTCCTCTTGGGTTTTTGGAAAACATTATCCTACTGATTAACGCAAGCCAGAGGAAATTGGTTAATGAAACTAATATGTAGGTCTGCGCATTTATTTAGTGCCACCTTGCGCGCAGAACAGTGTTGCCAGATTGGGTATTTTTTTCGCAATTCTGGGTAAAAATTTTGGCTCTGGAGAAATTTTGTAGACATGAAATTCTTGGAGAAAAATTTGGATAAAAAAAAATACCATGGAGAATTTTGGGTAATTTTTAGTTTCAGTGGGATTACCTGTAGGATGACCACAACGCATGTTACGAACGCACGCGTTAAACCATCTCGCTCAGTGGGGATACGTAACGTAAAAAAAAAAAAAAAAAGGTCATTCCGCTGCTTCAGTTTGGAAATTAGAACAGTATTTCCAGGAAAAAATAAGAAAAAGGCAAAAAGCTAAGCCGATATTATTAACTTTTTGCCTTTGGGTAAAACTCAAGCAAATTGTATCATTTTGGAGAAAAATAATTTCAAATTTGGGTATAAATAGAAAATCACATCTGGCAACACTGGCGCAGAACCTTGCCTCGTCTAGCGAGGATTCTATGAATATATACTTATTTATTAATGTTTAAGCTAAACCCCAGCCTTTATTATCGTCTGCATATCTACGTAAACTTAAAGCAGGAATCGCCTCCACCCCGTCGTGCTTCGGAAATAGCCGCGAGCTATCGGAGTGGCTATCTCCGACTCAGCCACGCACGGCTCTTCAGACCTACGATATGGCTGTAGGCTACAGGAAAGAATCCTATAACAATAGTTACGTTTCTGAACATTCCTTCAATATCGCGGAGATATAATATGTATAAGTCTAGGTTTTAAAGACTCGTTACTTCCTTCACAGGACATAGAAGTAGATAAATACGCAAAAGCTTTCTAAACAACTAACTACACTAATAATAAACACAACAACTAAACTACACTGGTGGTGGTGGTTTTACTGGTGGTAGGCTTCGGCCGTGGCTAGTCACCACCCACTGAACAAAGCCATGTCGCCAAGCGGCCTAGCCGTGTTCCGGCATGATGTTCGGTGTTGCCATTCATGGATGGCGGGTCAGATCAGTTGCGCTGCATGTGCCTAGTGAATGTAGCGTCTCTATCTACTGCCGCCTTCCTACCTAGGCAAGTATGCTCCATCGTAGATCTCATCGTCACTTACCATCAGGTGAGATCGAGATCAAATACTTGCCTATAATGTAATAAAAAAAACTACATTTGTTTATTTAGGCACAATTAAAACCATTATCATAGTTTGCTAGTTAATTTCTGTTTTTGCATAACTGCCAAAATAACGGCTGAAACGCTTATTATATTATAATTTGTACGCAATACTTATTATATAATTAAAGAAGCTCAGCTCGATATAAATACTAGTTGCAGATGTGAGGCATTGCGTCTTTAAAGATAAAAACCGTATATCTTTCGCGTAGGCGCTTCCGGCGATAGCGATCTTGGATCAACGATATTACCGATTACCGATTGGTGTGGTAATGTTGGTGGCACCTAGTTAGCGCAGCCACAGGCGATTCAAGTCACCGGCCCACCGCCGTAGCGGCCTAGTCGTCACCTGAACAAGAAAGACCCGTCTGGCTGCAAGTTGCCATATAAATTGTACAACCGTTCAACGAACGCTCTCGTGTTGTTATTAAAAATGGGCGCATTGAGATTTTTGTTACTCCTTCACTTGACTTACCCCGACCTTATCGAAGGTCTACATAATATTGCAATGAAAGTGGTGCACATGGAACTGGACACTAACACCATGCAAATTGCATGCATACATTTACTTATATATGTATACTGATTTACTGGGCGTGTTGTAAGTACATATAGGACATATTCTATATGTAAGTACTTACAACAAGACTTCGCCTCCTGGCGCTATAATGCCATTATATTTTAAAGCCTTGTTGTCTACTGTTTTAACACAGACATGAACACAAAATAACCATGTTAATAACCAACTTCCTAAGTATAACAGGAAGCTTTTATACTAATGTTTAACTTTCAGTATTTACGAAGGAGTTGTATTGCGTGGAAGGCTCCCGATGGTACTCACTGTTCGAGATGCACAACAATGAACTTGGATTCAACGGGCAAACCTCGCGAGCGGCAATGTGTTGCACCGCAGTTTATTTATAAACACACCGACAGATGGCTTCACAGATAGCTACCTAAAGGTTACATCATAAACAATAACTCTGAAAATCTAGTCTTAAAACACGCGTTCCGCTTTATCCTATTTTTCTTTCTAACAATATGTTAATCAGATGTGATAATTGCCTTGCGAAACCATGCCCCAAATTTTACAATAATCGTTCTCACGGAGAGGCCGCAACGTGTATTTTTATCTATAAATAAGTCATTAAGATTCAAGGAATAGATAATTAACAATTGGCTGGACTAGTTACCCTTGAAAACTTTGGCCGGTGCCAAGTATTATGTATGAGATTTACACTTCTAATGGTTACCATTGTGAAGTTCGCAAAATACTGAATTTGTTATATTTTGATGAAGCACGAGTAAGTCATCTACGAATAAGTCACCTATCATATATTTAAAAATGAATATAATGAGCCACGCCGTTATTCCTAGATCTACTAAATACCGGAATTATAAATGCGTTAGCACATACTGAATAAAGTTAAAAATTATTAAGAAATCATTAAAAAAACAGTTTAAGCATTAGTGAGCTGTTACGAAAAAATTACAAACTTGATACGTTTTAATTCTTCTCCAATATTATTCAATAAAATGTCAGGTCAAAGTATGACGAAATACTGACAGACATTTTAACACCCAACCTCAATAATTAACCGACTTCAAAAAAAAGGAGGAGGTTCTCAATTCGGTTGTATTTTTTTTTTTTATTATTTTTTTTTTTTTATTTTTTTTTTTTATGTTTGTTACCTCATATCTCCGTCATTTATGAACCGATTTGGAAAATTATTTTTTTATATGAAAGGATATGTTTACAGATTGGTCCCATTTTTTTCAAAAAAATGTTCTGATGATGGGATCCATGAGGAATTGAGAGAACTCCTCAAATTTTATAGGCATACCGATAGCAATTTTGGTATTTTCATCAAGAAGTCAAGCATTTGCATTCAGAAAGTATCATTTGCTGAAGTGGAAGTGATGAAGAAGGCCACAAATGGCCAGCGGAACTTGTCAGTGATACGTATTTCACGGGTTGCGCCAAGATAATCTCGATTATTGGTATACCTATTATCCAGTAAAAAGATTGATTTACAAATCTTTTTAGTGACAAAGAATAGTAAATATATCCACTAAAAAGTTTAAAATAAAAAACTTTTTAACAAAATAAAAACCGTCTTCAAAAAACTAAAAAGCAAAAAATAATCTAATCTTGAAATCTACCTTGTCTAACCACATCAAATATTTAACTAATCTGAAGTCGGTGCCAAATAAACAACCGACGAAGAATAACAAAAGTATACTCAGTAACGAGATGCGCGGACCAATTTGTAGGTATAGTCTTTGGCGCAGACCGGCAATACTCGACTCAGTTGTTAGTTTGGCACCGACTTCAGATTAGTTAAATATTTGATGTGGTTAGACAAGGTAGATTTCAAGATTAGATTATTTTTTGCTTTTTAGTTTTTTGAAGACGGTTTTTATTTTTTTCATTCATGATGTACCGTTGGTTGCACAAACAATCAGTCACTTTCAACCATTTGAAAGACTAACAAATGATACACATTATCGCACACAATTTATTAATGTTATTATTAATATTTCAAGGCATATGAGAAAAAAAGAAGAATAGAATAATTGTGAATACTATTGCGATTGCTTCGACATTTCTTCTTTACCTAATTTTTCCTGTCTTACAAATGTTTGTGCGATTTTGTGTTGTGTCTTCGTCGACTAAAAGTTTAATTTCATACTATAAGGAAAGTACTATAATTATAATTTAAACAACATGCTCGTAAAGCGTTATTTACGCAAGAACTTGACCTCTAATTACTGGTAAAAAGCGAAGACTTCATCAACTAGATTCCCTGCCTTCGGCAGACCTAAAGGTCACTTGTGGACCGGCTGTAAAGGTCGATGCCCTGCTGAGCGCTGAAGCTAAGCGAAGTGCCCACAATTATAATGTATACGTTAACATACAAGTATCCACTTGATGCGTGTAATTGTATCGATTCATATATACATGCTGATCTGAAAAAATAACTATACATGATGCACACAAGGGTATAAAAACAGTAATATTCTGCAATTTCCCTGGTTTGCCTGCCTGATAACAGAAAAGGGAGTATATTTCTATGATAAACCCCAAGTAAGAGCAAATCTATCTCGATTTGATCATAGAGCTAATACATTGGTGCGTACAAGCAACGGAAAGAGACCTTAATAGTATACCTATCTGCGCTACTTGTCTAACATATGTTAATTGCACGTCAGTAACTTCCTTCTAAAAAGCTACACACGATATAGTGCTTGCAATAATTCTAATGGCTGCATTGCAGTGTTCTTCTTTGTCAGTAAGGAAGCATTTTCAATCATACTTTAGGGTTTCTACTATCACAGGAAACCTTTTTATTTGCTAGAATAAAACTATATTCTACATTGACTCGGTATAATATAAGCATATCACCATGCCAAGTTAATTTTGAAATACAGTTTTTTTTACTTGCCTTGCCTTAATGTAGCGTCTCTATCTACTGCCGCCTTCCTACCTAGGCAAGTATGCTCCATCGTAGATCTCATCGTCACTTACCATCAGGTGAGATCGAGATCAAATACTTGCCTATAATGTAATAAAAAAAAAAAAAAAGGATGAAAAAAACCTGTATAGTAAATCTTCTACTAAGCTATTGTCATGCTAGTATTTATTAAAATGCCAGCCCAGTGGATTTGGTGTTTTTGGACTATCCGGCAGGAAGAAGGGAGGAACCAATCCGTTTCCCGGGATTAATAATCGCTTCTTCCAAAAATATTAAATGTACAGACACGACCAAGTTGAAGTACCAACCTATAATAAATAGGTTGAGATGTATAAAGATAGGTGAGATGATACGCCTTATCCATCTCTCCTTTGTTCTATTAAGCCGTGCATTGAGGGCAATATAAAAGCTTCCCGTCGAGGTGTTTGTCGCGTGGGCGTTAATCTTCGTACAATAATATAATGTGAGCATTTTGACATTCAATTGCATTATGTAGGCACATGGGCGCTTACTGGAGCATTAGCGCCGTGAGAGAGGCACTTCACGGTGTTTTAACGTGCTTTGAATTCAATTACAAAGTGTTTCAAACAATGTCTGGCCTGTTTCGGGAATAATAAAGAGGGTGAACGTTACTTTGTGAACCAATTTTAAACAAGTTTTAAAAAACATCGCCGCTGTCGTATTATTATTACCAGCTCTGTGCTTATGCTAGGTGCTAATCCAGTAATCAATGCAATATTACATTTCTTTGAGTCTCATATTCTCTTGTTTTACGCTGAAGGCAAACGTCGTAAAGAAACAAGCGAATGACGTGTGAAGTTCGCCATCCCGCACGGTGGTGGTGGTGGATTATGGATCGGATCTCCCTCGCATTGAGGGGCGTGTGCTCGGTATAACGGCAATAGGCTCGCCCCCTATTACATTAGGACCAAAATACCAACAGGGAAGTGTAGTTGTTATCCAGCACATCTCTCTCTACATGCAGGCGTGATAGTAAGTGTACATTATATTTATTTATAGCTTTATTTAACGGTATAATTAAAAAAAAATAGTTGCGTAACCACTCCCACGAAAGGCCTCTTTCTTGTCATCCGATCCATGGCAGGAATTCTCCAGATAGGAGCATTAATTAAAACTAGTGCAGCGCTTAATTTATGCCGAATGACACTGTAGCGACAGTTTTGAGGTGCGTAGGCGTGACATACCGATATCTCGCGCGAAACAGGCCTTTGAGCCCTTCACACACCGAGAGAAAGTAGCTCAGATTAATTATTGTATACGAAACAGCTATTTCAACACTAGCGATATAAAGGTAAGTACATACGATAATGTACGAGGTTTCATTGAATTTAATAACCTTATTGCGCTAGTATACAAACCAAAATAGATTAAAAATAATATTCCGGAATCTAGATAATGTTTTTTTCAATGTTGCAACGGGACGGAACGGTATATGTACATATGTAAGAGTTTAAATTGTGCCCGGTGTAATTTTCCCCTCGCGGAGTCTCTGACCAGGGTATTTGGCGTTTGAGGGTGAGTGTCGTAAACGCAGCCCAGAGCACATTCTGAGCAATTTTACTACCACAATTTTATTATCTCTAATCAAATATCACACCAAAAGTTTTTTAACTAATTGAACACAAATCCATGCATGTTAACGTTCGCTTTTACTGAGTGTTTCCGCATCACTAACTATTAATCTTATTCCCTTAGCTTGTTATAAGATACTGGTGTTAAGAATTCCTTTGTTATCATCAGAAATGTGAATTGAATGTGGCTCGCGTTTCATAAGTGCGTCCATTGTGACACTGATTAACATGAGCTGTGTGCTCTGCTGACAATGCCGGGTCCGTCGACTATTTCACATGTGTCGAGTTGAAAAATTGGTTGTGCACTGCAATTTTGTATGTCCGTCCTTAGTATAAACAAATTACTCGTAACGCAACTGCTATGACCTAACGCAAAATCCATCCATTTTTGGTTTAAATGACCTCACCCACCCACCCGATAATAACAACGTAAATGAATTAATAAAAAAATGTAGAAAAATGGATGACGATGATGGATGAAAGTATGAAAAAGTTTGGGCGATTATACCTAGAATATTTTGGGCAATGACATCGCGAGCCACTATTGTACTTTGTAATGCTATTGCAATTTTTTTTTTTTTAGTATAGGGACAATTATATTACTTAGTAGCTTTTGTCTATTAATATTTTGTAATAGCGAGATAGTTCTTAGTTACCTTAACCAGAACTTATAGAGCTGCCGTTAAACAAGTACGTGCGTCCGAATTTTCATAATATTAAATTGTGAACATATTAGAACATTTACCAATAGCCATCAGAAAACATCACTCATTAAGTAGCTATCACTACAACGTAAGTTCATAATTTCTTCCTATAGCTAATCGCACCAAAAAGGTTTCCAATATGACATTATGCAACCATTGTTAAGATAGGCATGACAACTTTCTCTATAGATAGGAGTATTAAATCCCCTGTCTGCCGCCGGAAACGCATTTGTGTGCGCATGCGTCGCTCATACGAGCTTCCAAGAATTAATACTCGCACTTCCTTCGCATTATATGAATTGATTTTTAGAAAAACATAAATTTGCTTTCATGGCACCTAACACGTTTATTATAATCAGTCATCCGACTGTTGTCATGTTAATATACTTACTTAGTACCTACCATAAAGTCAATAAACCGTTATACTCATGTAAATACTCGACGAATCAAGCTTATGAATGGGGCATAGAACAAAGATGTAAAGGGGTCACATCTTCCGCAGCGCTGAACACATTCATTCATATTATAAAGAAATCAAATAAATGAATAAACTATTCAGAAGGCTATGAGCCGCACACGCGAGCGATCGAACGGTGAGACTTGGGCATTGAGACGCTCGGGTCGTACGGTAGTTCTCACAAGTCACGAAGCCCGACTTACCATTCAATGCATGTAAAACACTTTTGTCGGTTGGACCGAGGGGTAGCAGATGTGCACTGACTTTAATAACTATTTTAAAAAACCATCGATCATTCAGGATGCTATTAATATAAACAATTCTAAACCATTTGTTCCGCTGTTTAGTCACAGCGCGTCTATTTTATGTATAGCTTTTAAACTTATAACCGGATTATTTACTTTAGTAGATTCGGTGCTGGCTTTACCGTTTTCATTAAGCAGCATTAAACATTCTTAGCTCTAATTCAACATGGCTTATTTAACGTAATGTACGTTAAACATGAAATTTGTAAGTCTAAGCGTATAATTAATATCTGTAATATGCAAATTCAATCCAGTCATAGTGCTTTAAATGCCGTACATATTTCAATGTTAACTTTCGTGAGACAAAATTCCGACATTTGAGCAACGCACCGTAAAAGTAATTCAAATGAATGAATTTACAATTTGTATATTCTGATCTCGTCGTTTGGTGTCGGTGATACGTATGTTCAAATAAAATAAATAGTTAGATATAAACTGGTTCTTGAATGAAGAGCACGTACCAAACGAATATGACGCCCGTAAGACGGTTAGAGTTACACGCGACCTAAAAATGATGTTGAAAACGAGGAAAAGAAACTTGAACGGTCGGGTGATACCATCTGACTGTCTAATAAACCTGTACGCGCAAAAACTTAAGAAATTTGTAAACTGAAGTCGCACAACTTGTTTTATTGCAGGTTTTTATGATAACAGTTACCAACAGTGGCACAGAAATAAACAAGTGCTCGCGTCGACGCTTGGTTTGACCTTGACTTTTAATGAAAACTATCTCTTTGAAGCTTTAATCGATAAGTACATGGTAGGTGACGTCATTGCGGAGTGGACGGGGGCTGGACCAGTCGGGCGGGTGGCCGGCGTACAGGTGCGCCCGCGCCGATGCCGCGCGTGCCCTTAACACAAGCTGCTATCGGTGACCATTTCGAAAACTATTCCACAAATTCACAACACGAGACGTAAGACTGTACTAAACTTAATTACTGGTCAACTTGTGGTAAATCAGCATCAAAGTCACTAAAGTGAAAAGCACATCTTTATTTAGGATTACATTAGGATCACAACCGTATGATTTATCAAGTTGCTCATACAACAAGAATACAACTTCATAAATGTATTTAAGTATTTCGAGAGACATACGAAATAAACAAACATTTTCATCTATTCTACCAACTAGTAAAAGGCTGTTTACGTACTTAACAGTTATACCTTTTCCACTAAATGCCAACCGGTGCTTTGAATCGGTTAGTCAGCACAATATTTATGCAGTGGGAACAAATCAAAGGGCTTATATAGCAAAACACCATAAATCTGCCAGACTGACGATATCGGTGGGTACTCTTAAATTATTAACTTAACGCATTCCAGTTCCAAACGATATGGAAATTTGATGCAACACACTTCGGAACTACGTTCCATTCCCTTGATTATAGTGTTATTTATTTGGTCTATCTCTTACTGACTGCATCAACTTAGTATATAGTTACGTTAAACGTGAGCAGCAATTTGCATACTAAATATTCCCATATATATTTTATAAAAAGTTTTTTGGTTGCTATTACTGAATTGACACAAATATCATTTGAACGATATGAGCGAGGACTGTAATAAAAAAAAATACAATCGAATTGAGAACCTCCTCCTTTTTTTGAAGTAGTTTAAAAAGTAAAATAAGCTATTACGTCATATTCTAATAACATTGGAGCGGTAACAAAAAATAAGAACATGATGCTTTAATTACTGACACCCATTCCCGTCCAAGCTTTATTAGCAAAAACTCGTTTTAAACATGTTTTAAACAACTGAGAGATTGTCTCATTGATATTTTCTATTAGAAAATTAATCGATGATGACATCAAATTTACCATTGAATTCAACTTACATTTATTTAAAAAAAAATATTTTAAGACTTAGAAACAGCCTATCATAAACTATGGTTGAGTAATGATAATTGGATTAGACAATCAATATTAGGTCCAAGGTCTTAGTAACAGTTGGATGTTATCCGATGTTAGTAGATACTTGTAGTTAACAATGATTTGAACCAGTAAACGATGACCTAGTAAAGTGAGCTTTCAACCCAGCCGCCTATTACGTGGGTCATGGTGCTGCCAGGCTACCTGTTCAATAGCAAAGCAACCTTTTTACGCCAGATAGCGTCAAAACCATCGGTTGGTATTAAAAAAATCATTAAAATAAATCAAAAGACAATAATTTAAATCTATACTTACTTAACTTGTCTGCTTTAGTGTAAAGACGTACGGCAACATTTTAACAGATTTTGACATAATTGAACTTAGTCTATTAAAACAAGCAAACGGCTTATTTCAACGGCTTGTTAAATAATTATTATAAATACTATGTTAATCTTCGATACAAGTGTGAGAACAGAATGTAGTCAACATTGATGCGGTCGAAAGCCTCTCAACGGCCATGAAAGTATTATAACATGCGAGTGCTGTTGCAATCTGTGCTAACTATACAAGTAGGCATACTGAATGATTCATGTATGAGATAAGATCATAGTGCCAGCTGCGTTTCATTCAACCTTAGACAATTAATACCATATACTAAGTTATTATGTAATTACTCGTTGAATGCAGGCAAGGTTATGTATGTATACAAAACATTTATCAAGGGAAAGCTCAGTGTGACAAACTGAATAAGGTGAAGGCATTTAATTGACAATATCAACTTCCATATGTTGTTCTTACTGTCTAAAGCACTCTAACATAATCATAGAACAATTATTACAAAATACGCGAAGGTCGGTTGATTGCATCAAAATGAAGAATTGTTCAAATTAGTCTCAATCGTGCCTCAAATTATTCACATTTCTCAATCGGACGTCACGTCAAAGCACACAATAGAGACAATGCCCTCTCGGTGCATTAAAAAAATCGATAAATGTGTGTTTGCAATCGAATTGAATAGAATACCGGTATTTTAAATCGACATTCAAGTTGCCTCTAAACTCGACTTTTTCCAAGGAGACGATTCTTCATTTTTATCGTGTTTTATAATAGAATACTTGTTGTAAAAACATTCCTAAATAAATAACGTCGCAACTGGTTACAAGTTATTATTCTGAGGGCGAAAGCCATAAAATAGCTAGTATTCCAGCTACTTATCTTCCGACCAGCTCATAAAAATGGACTGGAGGATATGGATTGTTGCGGTGATGGTGGGTGATAGAATGTAAACTTTTAACTAGCATGCTTATTTTTTTATATATGTCTATAGCGTCTATAGGTTAGTAAATATCATTCTTATAAATATTATTGTTGAAGATTTCATGAAGTAGTTACAAGAAATCTCACATTATATATTTCCCGATTAGTACAGATTTTCATGACATATTAATTTACCACCTATTTAGCAAAGTTCATAATTAGTAGCCACACTGCTACTATTAGTCGCTCATACTTTTAAATTCATGTGTAATAAGTACCTATGAACGGTGTCAAGACTATCTATAAACCTATCCTTTAGTGCTACGTTCACTTTGTCAACATCCAAATACAAACCAATAAAGCTCACCTTGATCGCATTGACAGCTTATCAGAACATACTGAACTAGCCTATCTGAGTCATAACACGGGCAACTCATACACCATCAGGCAACGGAACGCTGTGTATTAAAGGCAACGAAATATTGACTTGACGCTCCTACCACACATGCACAAAATAATACAAAATGAGTACGTATACACAACATCAGGCAATATGTAGCAAACTGGTTTGTTAAAAAAAGCAATGTGTAATCAATGCACTGATTTTTAACAAAGGGAGGGCCCAAATTTTAAGAAAAGTAAATTAAATAAAATGAAAGTATTGGACTGTACTGCCAAAGAGGGATACACCAATTTCACAATTCTGTTTCCATTCTCGAATAAGCCCATGTTGATTGTTGGCCATAAGCCATGGAACCGCTTTTCCAAATTTTCTCTTTTTAACTTAATCGTGAATGCAAGAAGTCGAGATCAAGTCGTCGAGCATTTAAGTACAGCTCCGAAAAAAGGAGGTACTGTTTGCAATTTTCAATTCAATTTTTGAATTTTCAGTCTACCGACGATAAATTATACGAAGAAAATATGACAATAACGAAGACCAGAGCTTCTGGCTTCTTATGACTTAAATACCTAATGAAATAATTTACGATAGCCGAACTTCTACGCTCTCAGATAACTGTATACGCTGGCATACTCCAAAATACACAACCGCACATAATCATTATATCATAATTAGATACCGTAAACTCAATTCTGTGTCCGTATTGTCTGTGAGATTCCCACTCAAATCACTGGTTATTACGAGCGATTGCAACTACGGTAGTAGGTGACTGTTCAGTTATTTTATGAAACCATCCAAGGAGCTTAATTTTATCGTACACGTGAGTGGAATTAGTTGATTAAAACTGTAAGTCATCTCGAATAAGGATCTTAATAAACTGCATACCTTTAAAAATACACGACGTAAGAGAATATGTGTATCTAATAACTTTGAGGATATATAAAATAACGTTATTTTTAACGAATAATTTATTTTCAAATAGAAATTAGTAGGAAGTCATTAACAAATGAGTTTCAAAGAAACAGCAACCCTATAACATAGCGGGCTCTGACATGAACAGTATGCTAAACAAAATAAGCAATAAATGTTAACCGTTACCCGTTTAACGATCGATACACAGTTGTTACTTTCAGACGTTAGATTTGATAGACTTTCGATTGAACATTATCTTTTAAGACAGCAATTTGCACACCGAAGTAAAAGTTTTTCAAAGTTTGTTACAAATTTGAAATATGGATAGAATTGATACGTAACTTATAAAAGGCTTAGGCAAAGACTCAATGACAACTACATGGAAATATTTCTACGGCCCTAATGGGTCCACTGGGAACACGAAATATATAAATTCACCAGGAGTATATTATATAAAAAGATATATATTTTAGAAAAAGGTGCGGCATTCTGTCTACACTACAAAATAAACTTTTAATTTCTGGTGCAGATATTTAAGATGCATATTTCATTCTAGAGACATTTGCATATTGACCAACATTTAAAATGTTGGCTAAATACTTTAAAAACTTTCAACATACTGTTATTTCGTTGCATAACTTGTATTTAATGAAAAACAGCGAAGTGAAATAACGAATCCTGCACTTGCTTCACGCCGCTATGGCATGTAAAGTGGTAGAGGCATACGTAAGTGGTTTCCTTCAAGGAGGTAGTAGCAGGAAGAGCAAACTCATTAGAAAGTATAAGCAGACGATTGCATCACATATACAACTGGACAAGGATGCACCAAGACCCTTGATCAAGACTTGCGATATTATTGATGTTATAGAGTCGAGATTCCATATAAGAAACTTTAAAGAGCTCACATAAGGTACTAGTGTGCGAGATTCAATATTGGTACTGATGCTTGTTATTGAATTTAATCGTCCCCATCTTATTCCGAGTTCAATTTATAGCTGAAAATAATCATAATTCGAACGCATGTATGAGTATTTTAACTCATAGTAAATATAATTTGTTTTTAATAGCTCGTACATTACGGGCATCCTGCTATTAAATACTTTTTTAGTGTACTAGACTTTAACTAACGTGAAATGTGTGTGATATAAAGATTGATGCTCTGATTGGATGGCAACCTATCAGACAAGAACAGCATTCTTGTACATCGGATCGTATATATCGCGCTCGTTGACGACTTGAAGAGCTGCGATATTAATGGACAGGAAATAGTAATTCCTATTTACAGCAATCCTTATACTTAACATACATATTTATGTACTGTTGTTATAATAAAACTACATGTCTAAACTAACATTATAACAAATTTTGTCTATAGTAATTAGATAAAAGCTGATTATGGCAGGTGTCCGCAACCCTTCCAATATTCCCATCCCGTATCCATTCAAACCTCAATCCATAGTCCTAATTATCTTTCCATATTCCTGCAATAGTTCCTCCGCCTGCTGAGGTCAATTCGCTGTTTATGCTATCATTTTCAGCAGTTGACCCCAGCAGGTGGCTAACATAACATTAATATTCTCAAAGAGGGCCTCTACGTGTTGGAGCCATGTCCCCGCACAAGCCTTCCAAAGATCCGGGTATAGCCCGTGTGGTGTGCAAACAAAATGAGAGAGACATATAGGCTTTGTATATGTCTCTCTCATTTTGTTTGCAACCATTGACAGAGAGAGAAACCATGACAACAGAATGACAAAAAAATGCACACATGATAAGGTGAATTTTGATACTGATTTTTTTAAAGTGGCATAACCTATAATTTTTCAAAATAATTGATATCGACTATAGCACAAACATGTTATATAAATTTGGAGTTTCCTTTCCCAAACTAACTTTTTCCAGCTCAATTTATTTATAATACTCGTATTAATAAATATAAAATAGTTTAATGTATCAGATGTAGTACTGTATTAGATTCATCATTCAAAATACCTATAATTATGACTTAACGATAAATATACATCGCCTCATCATCGGATGCTAAATAAGGCTGGCAGGGTATGGAGATAAAATCCATAATGCATTCAATATTTAGAGTTTACTAACAGGCGGTGCAAATCTCGGAGTGAAATGAGTCACTGCTAAGAACAATCTCGCAAAGTAAGGACCCCAAAGGTCAGAGCCTTTGCCGATATTCGCTGTACAATGCTACGTAAATCAACATGAGTTTCCTTGTTTTGGGAATCGAGGAACGGTGACGCAGAGGTGTTTGCTCTCACGGTGCCCAACTTTTATTATTAAACAACTGTAAAAGTGAAATAATATGAGTTTTTTTTAATAATATCGCATGATACAATAAGTATGACTAATGCAGTATTACGCTAAAATAATCTACTCAATTAATAATGAGTGAGACGATTATATTTCACGGGAGAATATGAAAAAAAAAATACACCATAGACATAAAAGGACACCCATTTGCCACTCCGGTTGTTTAGGTATAAAAAAATACACATTGATTAACTGTGTTAGGTACCAAGAAATTCGATAAAAATTGCGACTGGCGCGCCTTCTCAATAGTTGGATCTCAGAGGGCAGATGGCATTCGCTGCGTGTAAATATTAGCATATTAGATTTCTATATCCACTGTTTTAGTAGACTAAACACCGAGATCGGTACTCAAGCCCCACACTGTTATTTTAGTCTACAAACGCAAGATCCGTATGTAAACCGCGACAAAACATCGTTAAATATAAACAGCAACGACCCCTTAACTTTCTCATGGATTGTAAAGTACATGTTTATGTGATGGGCCACGTCCCGAGACTTGCAAGTCTTTTTAACAATGAACAAAAATACTTGCTCGCTACATACGTTTTCAAGTTTATAGCAATGTCACGACAATATCGTTTCAAATACTTACAATTCACTAAACTACAACACGATAAGCTTATCTGACAACCTTGAATATTAAGAATGAAATAAGTTTGTATGTTTTTGGGAATAGTATATTTATTCTTAAAATGTATGTATTATTAACTCATTTCCATGACGATTTCTACAAAATTAATCTTAGAATGTACGCTCATAGCACTCCGGGCTGGGAACGTTCATATAAATCTGATATGTATTTTATAAAACAGAAATGATACTTATTTAGAGCAAGGTTATCAATATTTTATAGTCATAAAAGGAATAAAAGTATAGCTATGTTTATGGCAATACCTGTGGCGTTGGTTACTTTTAAAAAGTAATTCGACTACTATTATTGGCGGGAACTTGTAGTTTTAACGTAACGACCGCTGTTTTTAATTTTTGTTCACACGGAAATTATTACACGTATAGTACAAGCTGCGGCGCGGGGCGTACGCTTACAATTACACACCTTGAAAAATATAAACGTTTCATATCTCACAACACTCCAATAGTTTCCCCACATTTTATATCGGGTTCTCTAAAAATAAATTAACTGCAAAATCGTTAAATAGTCAGTCAGTGCTTTTAGTACCAAACCTAACCAGAATCAATTAAATAGGCGATTAAATTAGTCCATTTATCTATCATCACTTGTGATCTTAGAATTTATTGAATTTTTAAAGAAGATACTTTTGGCGTCGGCGTTTTCAGTTACCTTCTACGAGTAAACTTGAACGGTATATAACGGTGCGCTCATCTACGTGTATCTTCGCTTATCGGTCCGGTATCTATAGGATTTGCATGAGACCACAATCGCCCTCTATCTCTACCGGTAATTAGAAACTTGCCAGTAACGGTACGCAATTTGTAGGTAGCGCTACTTCAATATAAAAGCACCGGCTGCTTCCGCAATTCAGACACTGTTAACAATTTTGTGTTTTTGTCGCTGTCGTTATAACCTGTTCGCGGATCCGACTTGACTCAAGTGGCTCTATTATGGGTTCTTAGTACAAGGATACATATCAGTGGATTGAAAGGCACGTATTAAATTGTAAAAAGGATTTTAGTTTTGTAAATTACTAGAAATGTACTTCCAACTTAGCCAAAGCTTGTGATAAGAGTGGGTAGTATGAGATAATATAGTGAGTATCGAGTCTGGAACCGCGCGTTTATGAGTACGAGCGGTCTAAGCTATTAACTAGCCTATTGAAATTTTAACAGGTCTCAGAAAACATTCTAAATCCGATAGCGAAAATGACGAGAGGCGGTGTGTGTCATTCAAAACATTAATTTAATTAAATGTCAAAGTGTGTTAATATCAAGAAGCTTATACAATAAATTGCTCGGTCAAAATCAAGATGCCTGCTACTATCCATGTTTAAGAGTAACTTTATGTACACAAACAATATCAATCACAAACTTTTAGATCAAGATCAAGGACATTATACTTTTAAGGTATGCAACATTGCTCGCGTTATGTATAGTACCTTACGATCCATCATGTTTGCTCGCCGACTGTTGGCTTTCGCGTATGACAATGCTGTTAGTGATTGATGCGATAGTAATTTCCCGCGCACCGTTGCTCGTATCGGATACGAGTCGAATCGGCGCCAACCACACGGTACAACGTGGCTGCGCTCGCCGTGCTCCTAAACACTGTAGTTGAACGTTATCACAGCGGTTCCGGGATTACCCCTATTAACCGCGAACAAATTATTCTGCACGTCACTTACCCGTGTTGATGTCCGGCAGCACGTACAATATGCCGCACAAAGCAGCTGTGGCGGATGGCACATTGTCCTCCGTTGGCCCGTCGTCGCACTCCGCAGATTCCACTTGCGCCGGCTCGAACAGAGTCAGATCGAGACCGTCCATGTCACTCCGAGTCGATACACCATCAGGTTCCACCGCGCGGTCGCAGAAATGTTCCGGCGAGTCCACATCTTTAGGACTGCGACTGCAGACACCGTCACTTAGGGGATCGCAACAACATGTGTCCGAGAACGGCTCAAAATCTTTACAATCAAACTCACACCGTTCAAAACTATCACAGGTACACGACGACAAGGCGTCCGAGTCCGATCCCTCTACCAGAAACACATCGTTACTCTTCACAACATCTTTTCGCCCAGTTTCCGTTTTCGCGGAAATGTAAAACACGCTCGAAGTGTATGGCACTTTATGAACTTGTAATGTCACGTTATCCGATATTTTATCGCTGGGGTAAGTGTGGTCGTCGCCGTCTGGCAAAATCTCATCCAGTTGTGGGCGGCAATCCTCGTAGCGGGCGAAACTGGAGGTATCAGTGAGGTTCGACGACCGGTCCACAGAGTACACATCTGCGTAGGGATCGATTGAATCGCTCTGTAGTGTTGGTAATCGGTACGGAGTGTGGTGTGATCGGGCTCCGAGGAAGATTGTGGTGTATGGGCAAGTGTGGAGCGGCCTGCTGCGATCGGCCCGCCTCGGGTAGCTGGCAGCGAGTGGGTCTCGAATCGCCGCCTCTTCGGTGTCTATGAACGCCTCGTTGGTCGAGAGCACGTTGTACCGCCAGTCCGGCATCGCTGACCGGCACCATCACAACACGACAACACCAAAGAATACTCCTTTCTTTACAAGGTCACAAACACATCCGTTAGTTAATAGCCTTATAAAGGATTAGGTCACTCATTCTTTGTGTTCAATCTAAAAGGAAATAACTGAATAATTTTACTACAGTCGGCATCTGCAGCTGACCAAACAAGTGTTAAGGCGTTTGTTTTCAAACTATTATTTGGTAATACCAATTGACTGACATATTTTTGCTTCACTCTAGTAACAACGTTATTTAGACTTCTTGGAGCTAGAAAGAATATTTTAAAGATGGTTCCCCTAATTAGGTGTTCATAATTTAACGTCACAAAGTTAATCGAAAATACGTCACCATGGTTTAATGAGTAGAACACAAGTTTAAGTGGCGCGCCTGTTATGTGGGTCAACAGCGCAATAAAACCAAACAATTCATCTATATGTAGATATGTATACATGTGTATCTATATACTGAATTTCTAGAGTTAATAATATGGGTTTAATTATATCATTTATTTATTTTAAAAACCGACTACCGCTGGGATGAATGTAATTAGTATCATAAACGTAACGAGTATAGGGTATTAAAGTCCTATACGACGCTAACAACATACCCATGGCTGGAAAATTACATAAATACTTATGCCATTTATCCGCCCATATTTTATTGTAATTCAGGTAATAAAACGTGTTTTATGTGTGTATAACATAGGTTAGGTGCAGGTTTGTATCGTTATTCAACATGGAATACAACCTACATCCTGTCACAGTACAGCGGGGTTATTTTAAACCATCCGAAATCGATATCGGAAACGGAATCGAAAACCTCCGAATTGGGTTACTGCAATCGCAATTAAAATTTCCGAATTTGTTTATCTTCGATGTATCTTGATGACAATACCAAATCGTTTTTTCAAAAAGTCACCGTCGGAAAGCTCGTCGGGAGCGAAACCAACATCGGATAGTTTCAAATCCGTTTCCGATGTCGATTCCGAATGATTTAAAATAACCCTGCAGGTATTATGTATTAAGTCTAGTTTTGATGTGGTGTTCAGGTCTATCTAGTTATCAGTGTCTGCTGAGCCGTTACCTCTGAATTATTTTAGGCTACACGTCCATTCTATAGTAATGCTAACTGCCCGGCGATCTTTCGATCGCCTCAGAGTCAAATGTATGAGAAAATGAATTCTCTTTATTATTATTTTATAGTGATTTTTACACATGTTTCAAAAGTTATTCTGCTATTCGGGGTGGAGACAAATTGAAAAAATCAAAGATTAAACAGATCAGCCCCCACCCGTTCTTGAGTTATAAATGGTGTAACTAACACGACTATGTTTTATATATTATATGTGATTAAAATTAATTTGGGCATAGAGTAATATTGTTCAGTTTATTGGGCATCATTTATATTGTATAAAATATATGTTGCCAGTCTCATGTACCTTAATTGTGTTGTGTTGCTGTTGAGTAGATACTTGATATTTTTGCTTATTTGTATTATCCTACTGCTATGTTATATATTAAACTTTTATTGATAGGTACATGCTGCTAGTAAGCCAGACTTTCAAATGGAAGTCTAGCTCTTGACTTTAGTTGTTATGAGCCCTGTATATTTACTTACATGTGAACTATTGAATTATATTATAAACTATTGAAATCTAAATAAGGATCTATTTTTGTACTCCACTCGTTTAAAAAGTTACTAACATCTAGAATTCAATTACATAACGCTCGTTGAAACTAATTGATCGTCATTCAACCATTATTGTCATTTAATCTCACCCCAGTCCCTGCTGTAATGGGATGTCTGGAGCCAGGTTCAACGGCCAAGTTACGGTAACTACAGCCTGTATTAACCAGTCTTTACATACAACCATAAAAACTACCTACTACTTCTTAAAATATGTTAATGAAATAAATACTAATATCGCCAGATAAACACACCAACTATAGTGGCCTACACTAAGCAGAGCTTGTATTATGGGTACCTTATTAGGGGTGAACTCGGTATATAAAACGTATACAGATATTATAGATATAAAACTTATACAGAAATTTCCATAACTCGGGTACAAACATTTTTGCTCATCACACAAAGTGTGTCCCTATAATGATTCGAAACCGGGACCCCCAGCGCAGAAGGCAGGGTCACTACCAACTGAGCTAGTCAGGTCACCGAATCTATGCTCGTTTGATAAAATATCGTTGTTGGCCCCCAGCAACATTGGCGTAACAACCCGTTAAGCATTTCAATAAAACTGATAAGGGAACTATCTACAGAATTTGTCCGTTAAAAAACGCGTGTTAAACGAATAAAGGGTCAACGCCTGGGATTCGTGCTTAGAAAACGCAATTATTTTGTAAGCACTTTGAAATTGTTATAGCGCATAGCGGCTTCATAATAACAGATGCGGGGCGTCGTGACCGCTCAGGTACAGCATTGTAATCTTGGAAAAAACATTTATGAATAGCATTATTCAAGGCGTGGTTGACTTAATGTAACCACGAATATATGAAAAAATACCTACCTAATATAGTGTTTTGTTTATAAAAACGCAGTTGGTAGAACACTTGCCTCGGTAACGAGGATCGCAGGTTCAAACCTTCTGATTTCTGAATTTCATGTGCGAATCTCATTTTCAACCATGATTATCACTTGCTAAACGGTGAAGGAAAACATCGTGAGGAAACCTCCATCTCGAAAAACATGTGAAGTACACCAACCCGCACTGGGCCAGCGTGGTGGACTATGGCCTAATACCCCTCACTTTGAGGGGAGGCCCGTGCCCAACAGTGGGACATTAAAAGGGCTGGTATTATTATTTATTATTATATACAATAACATGTATATTACTCGCCCACCCAATATTGAATTGATGTACTATTTTTGTATGATTTATTATGAGAAACTATTTTATCTACTTAACTCTTATTATCTACCTAAATTGTTATTTATGAGTTCGTTGTTGAATCACGCGTACTAATAAATTAAGTTGTTTTAATTAAATAAGCTACTATATAAATACGTACTACACGGATAGTTACATATGTTGGACACATGTAGTACACTCAGACAATTTAATAAGTAGAGCAAATATGTATATGTAAGTACAAATGTTTTAAGTAAAAAATGTTATTTACCGGTGCGTAGCGGCCGTAGGTACTACAAGTTCAGCCCGGCTCGATGTAGCCCACTACAAAAACATAACTTAACCACGGTCAATGAACGAAAATAACCAACAACTCTACTCGGGTACCTGCGCACGCGCCTGATAGCAATAGAAAATGCTCTACATGTACCTGTCATTAAATAAATCACTCGGCGGGAGAAATAACATAAAAGTTTGAAATGAAGTGCTCCAATTAAAAGGAAGAGCAATCTTATGCAACGTAAATACAACGCTACTTACTATTCATAGTCCACTTATGTCGTTTCTACAATATTGGGCAACGTACCTATTATAATTAAGTTTTAAATGATTTTATTTGTATAGAATATAATTATTTTATACTGCGAAAAGACACTGGATGTATCATTTACATAATTTTGCAAATACCAGTTATGTAATTCTAACGAGGTAATATTTAGGAAAAGTTATACACTTTTCAATTTTGTACGTAAGTGTAAGGTTTAGCGATAATTACGCAAATGAATAGAGAAACTATTAAGTTGTAATTATTTTGGTATGAAGATTCTATATCGTTTGTCTTCAGTAATAGTAGATTTATTATACTCAGACAATGAATAACGTGAGCTCTCTTATCGGTACCTAAATTCGATTGAGCGGTTAGAATTGGTGTATTTACATTTAAATCGACCAAACATAAGTAACCGTTAGTATGAGTTTTAAATAAAGTTAAATGCATATATCGAGTGATCGAATGTACGTATTTATAAATACACACTCCTGTGAAATGAGTGGAAAGATTCAATCACCAGATCGATATTAGATGCTGTAAGAACTCGTAGTAACTCCTAACTTACTAGTAAGTTTAACCATTTGCTCAGATAACAAAAAATCCGCAACTAACATAACATGTAAAGCGATTTATTAAACATTGCTTTGCAAGCAGTTAGAATCACTTTCTTTTTTACGGTCAATCAACACCCGACAAGATATCATGTAAATGCAAAAAATCTGCATTTCACCGTTCCAAATGATTGCGGAAAGTTGGCCTCGAGGCCAGAGGCTCGGAAAACCTCCAGAGAGATTCGAACGAGGCCGGTGCAATACCGGCGAGAATTGCTGGCTATTGGGAATTATAAACCAGGTTTATTGTTGGCATCGACTGGCTCCTAGCAACGATGATCAATATTTAAGTTCTCGTGTTAAACGCGAGTTGACCGAAGGATCGTGGATATCCATTAAAGGAGGAGTTCCATTCAAAATGTTTCAGAACATGCATTGTTTAGTTTCTTGTATCTGTTAGCGCCGAATACCTACTCAGATAACTAGGTAACTTAGGTTCGAGAGTTGCTTCATTTGAGCGTGTCTTACAAATATTGCAAGTAAATAACATTCAAACAGTGAAGAAGGGTTGGATATTTGAACAGCATTTAAGTTTGTTGACCTTAATCAGAAGAAATTAGCATCCGAGTTTATACAATCATGTCTAGGATAGTTGTGCTCTTTGATAATTTTAGTTATTTATATAAAACTCCTCTAGTGTTTAGTTAAAGCAGGTAACAATGACACATTATTATTTTACCTAAACCTAATATTTACTGACGCTAGTGCAATTATAATAACTTATTAATGCCTATCAATTCGAGGAATGAAGCATTTTTCCTCATACCTATATGTCTCATCCAGTGTCTGCCTTTTAAGTAAACCCATGGCATGCCTTAATCTATAGGAGTAGGTACCTATATGTATGACAATAACACCTAACAAATTCAATGTTATAAGCACTAAAGTATTGAATGAAAGCTGCTTATCTAGATCATGATCTTTTTACGCTTGAAAGCAAAAGTAAACGTTATACCTATAACAACAATGGTAATAAAATCTATATAACCAACCAATTACAGCAAGTGAAAAATCCAATTGAAATGTTCATGAACACAATATAAGTTCATCACATTCAAAATTTCGCAAAATGACACACGAGCAGATGCCGACAGTGGTAAACATAAACAATATAATGTAGAGACCCTAGAGTCTGACCAAACAAACACTGAACTTGACACTGTACAGAGTCCTGTCACTTTTCAATTCGATTTGACAATCAACAGTTGACCGTTGTATTCGAATGTCTCGATTGTAAATTCGTTTCGTTGAACGCGGCGATACAGAGGTGCGCGTGGCGGGTCGCGCTCGCACTGACTGGTGCGCATGCGGCTGCGCGGAGGGCGACTGTGCTCTATCCAACACTCGCTCATCTGTTCGCAGCTGGTCGACGCACAAACCGTTAAAGCCCGCGAGGGACACCAATATAATGTCACAAATCCAACTTGATATTCATGAGAGTTGATATTAACCATACTACAATGAATTTGAATCTTAAATCAAACGCACGATCAGAGGTGTATACCTGTCTTCACTGTTCTGAACCAGATCGCAACAGTCACAGCCAGAATACACGAGAGCACAACTTTTTTTTAATTTCAATTGTGTTCCGAATCATATTGTTATTCACTTATAAATCAATAGGGGTCGATGCGAACCCTCGTATGTATTCGTAGAGAAAATGTCTCAAAAAAGATTTTTTATAGTAGAGTAGTTATTTCTCGTATAAGCGTTACTTTAACGTTGATTTCTAACAGCGGACCGGTTCGGTTCAGATGTATTTGCATTCAAGCGCTTGGGATTCAACGAGTCAACCATGCCTGTTAAGCCGAGATAAAAATAGTACAAACAAATGAACATGCAGTACATAAGTAATTTCACACCAAGCGTCCGTTGCAATTGTGCAAGGAAATTGTATTGTGTTGCTTAATAGAGCTTAATTGAAAAGTCAAAGGTCTCTTATCGTGGCCCATTGCGGCCCACGGCGATTATTGTACCATTATGGCCATAATACTACTCTATATTTACTAATTGCACAACATATTCACGCTGGCGACATTCACAATGTACCTACATTTACATAACAATTCAAGAATATTACCATAATGTTGTAAATGAGTTCGCTACGTGTAAAATAAAACTTTTTTATGAACAAACAAAAAATTGTAATGAGAAAATGATTGCCTACGCTTGATGCTGGGCGTTGATGGGCGACCATATAAAAATGTAAATACGAATTTCCAACACCGCAGTGAAATTACGAAAAACGAAGTTTCCTTTTACGATCCAGTACTCTGTTGCCGTATAACCTTTGAAATACACTTATTACTATGTAGACACAATGTTTTAAAAAAACCCAAGGTTTTATGTATAAAACATTGTAGGAAACCATTCTGCGTTGATTATTTGCAGAAACTTTACCCATTTCATCCAACAATTTTAAAGTCAAACCGACACAACTGCAAAGATTGATAACGATCTGTTTTCTAAAATTTGGCTGTACTAGTCGAGTAGTACCATACTGTAATGAGGAACAATGCAGTTTTACACTGTTACAATATTAAAAACACAATAAGCTATTGTTAACCTTAGTTACATAGTCGCTAATATAAGCTTACCATAACAACTTATCGGTCCCTGCTAGAGTGAACAAACCTGAATCTTCTGCGACTCACGTTTGTTCAATGATCTTGCTGATATGTTAATATTTCACACGGGAAGGCATTATTTGAACGTTACCCGGCAGCTGATGGGTCGACATTGCACAGTCAATATTGAACGTTTACAGTAAGTCACCTAAGCAAATAATTCCGACCACTTCATATTGCGTTGGTCAGCCCCTGTATTTATAAAATAAAAAGAGATAACGAAGTTGCTTACTAAACAAATAGATCCTAGATATCTAGCCATTATAATCTCTCTCTCTGTATTTTTTTTTTATATTGCTTACTTTGATATCTGTTAGATGAATTACACATGTGTCTCATGATTGCACAAGATTTGATGGCATAGTCTTATTATCATATGTTATGACTAGCTGCGCCCTGCGGTGTTACCCGCGCAAAAAATCATGTCGATCCTTTGCGCTATGAAAAATTAAAACAAATCCATCCCACGGGAACCATACATTTTACCGGGATAAAAAGTAGCCTATGTGTTATTCCAGACTATAATCTATATCTGTGCCAAATTTCATCCAGATCCGTTCAGCTGTTCTGGCGTGATTGAGTAACAAACATCCATCCATCCATCCAAACTTTCACATTTATAATATTAGTATAGATAATAAACTTAGCCAAATTGGCTTGACAGATAATGCCTTCCAGTGCTCAGTGGTGACCAAACATTATTTTCGTGCCGCGCTGAATCTTGATGTACGGCCTACACCATTTATATCAATGATCATCCACCGAAATTTTCTCCAAAACCATACCGTACCGTTTAACCGATTATTAAGGTATATAAAGCGTACAATCTGAGGATGTTCGGAGAAATCTCAAGTCGGTAATAACTGCACGTGGGTGCCGACGTGGTGCGAATAGCAATATCGCGAAGTTCCTCAACTCTGCAGCAATTAGCTCTAACAATAACACCCACATGGTCTACAGACGGTTTACAAATCAAACAGTGTCGTTGAACTAAGCAGAATGGGGCCGATGAAGCTTTAACGTCTACGAACTATTTTATATTTGCGTTTCGTCACCGCTGTAAATCGCATGTGGCAACAGCGAAGATGATTGTTTTCATAACGTCACCATTAAGTAGGTTTTACAAGCAATTAAGTGCGTGTAATATATTTTATTAGAAGTATAATATATTAGTAAGAACTGTAGTAAAATATCAATTTACCTACAATGAAACAAGAAACCAAAAGTGCAGGTTTATTGTACCTTTGGTAACAATTTCAGCACCCTCGAGATCATCCACATACGGGTATTTTAAAATATTATCAAATTATTGTCGATTAATTTCATACCACATTATTGTTCCCAAGATCAAAATCCTCACTCACTGAAGAACAAATCGGTATTAGTACTACCAAGAACTTAGTTACTAGCGCCATCTATCGTCAAGTAGAAATGATTGCCTTCAAAGTAAAATTAATGAAAACATCGCCAGTAATAATATTATATAAATAAAAATAATGACATGATTATTATAATGAAGTAGGTACTTTTTTATATTAATTCACCAACATTAATTGTCGTTACTAGCGACACCTATCGTCGGAATGAAAAACATCTCACTGGTTTGTAAAGTGCCATCTATAATTCTATAAGTAAAAGTTTAATTAAAAATACATGTATTGATATTCCAGTAGGCACTAGATGGCGGTACTCGTCCCTTATTTTATTTAGTATGATATATACATGTCGCGGCAGGATTGTAGAATCCACTTTTTTACAAAATGGCTAGGCGCTTTACAAAACGTATGGTTAAAGTTTAGGCGGATGGAAAAAAAAATATTTTCTCATACATCTAAGGCGGTACGAAGTTCGCCGGGACAGCTAGCATTATATATATATGTAATCGGTGATTTATGTAAAACTTGAACTTGTAGGTAGGTACCTACCTATTCTCCTCAAGTAAATACCAAATAGCCTCTGAGTCATGTAATATGACGTCTACTATATGTGTCAAGAGCTTCTCGCATTTAAATTAATTCACACCGTGCTGGCTGATACAATCCGTAGTGAAGTGACTAAACGTAGCGCTATAACGATTATACAAATGAACCATAAATCATCCATTATTTAGATGTTAAATTTTATCATAATTATATACCTAGAACGTATAATTTAAAGATTATCTCCATCAATCCGTGAATAAAAATAAAATAAATAAGTTGCTAAACGAGTTCGCATGAAGGATTTATGGGATTAATCTTCTTATTTACGCTAAATTCAATGCCAAACTTGATTAAACTTTTACAATAAAACATAAAAGAAGCACAACTTTCCTCTTCCATCACTGATATTTTTAGGATAAGTATTTGACATACTTTATCAACTCTTCCAATGACATCAACACGGCGAAACAACTTGTTATTTGCGTTCGATAGAACTTTAGATATTGAAACACGATATGGTCGCACCTGCATTGCGGAAATACTTCGTATCTCTGTATAAAATATGCTACCAACACAGTTGATATCCCTAAAAATACTTTCTATATACAGTGTATATAGCAATTGTTCTAACGACGTCACACATTGCTTTCTGACTTCGTCAGATGACATTATTATCCACGAAGCCGCGGCTCAAAGCTCACCCGATCATTTGGCGTGCTTTGTATGCACGCCCATCGCGATGAGCTCACTGTTAGCGCTGCGCCACACGTCCGGCAGCGGACCGCAGCGGGACAGCCTCGGCCAGGCTTTCCTTGACCATCCTGCACCGATACATACGCGTTTGCTTACTTACACCTGTCGACGTCCTCGATGCCGCTATAGCTTTACACACTGCTCCAAATTTGGGCAGGCATTGACACACGCATTTCAAATGGGTAGGACATAATTAGATGAATATTTACATAGTTATTACCCACTATGATAAGTACAGTAAAGTTGGACTTGGCTTTAGGTATCAGAGGTACTTACTTACCAAAACAATTTAATAGATCAACAATATTTGAATGATTGAATTGGAGCTATATTTTTAATTTAATTAATGATATGCAGTATATAAACACGTCACAAAAGGCACAGTGTATACTAAAGCCACCATTTTTTTTTACCTGTAAAGCTAAAAGTACTAGGTATAGTGTGTATACATTTGCAACTGCTTCTATAACCTCCACATCGCATAACGGATGAACAATATAAATATAGACTGTATCCTTTGCTGGCATAACACAATATACAGTTTTGAATACATAAGCAGTGACTATTCAAATTAGTATGAAACAGCCTTTGATGACCCCGAGGGCGGACGTTTCGACATTCGCGACGACGACGTAGGTACGCACATTAACGCTATATTCATGAAATATGAAGTCTGAATATTTATTTATAAGTACATACATTTGCAGGTGGTTTCACCGTGGTCCTGTGATAAAGGAAAATATTCTTAAAAACTACGATCCTAACATCTGTTGATATACGCTACAAGTTGTAAGATTATGTACTCGCAATATTACACCTAATCGGAATAGACATTTAACAACAAACTATCTATTTAATTAACATTAAGAAACGTTTAAGCCCAAGCTTTATGGGTTTGACGTATTCATATATGCATTAATATTATGTTTTATATTCTATCAACTAAGTATCGTATTTGGTTTACCTCTTTTATTTTTAGCTGGCAACACGGAAGTTTCGACTACCTATATTCGCTGTAAGATTACGTTACTAGAGCTTTTGCTATTTAGGACGCGCGCCGTTTTTTCGACATTCTCACTAAAGGCTGGCAACCGATAACATGCTGCACACATAACATACTTATACCTACTCTTCAATGTGCAAAGCTAAACATAATAATTATTAATGATTTTTCCATTATCTTGCTAGTCAATTGTTAACTTATTTTAGTCCGACTTGTAACCTCATTTTATTGGAAAGGTTAGTTTTGATGTGATCAATACATACTTTATTATTATGTGCCGTACGGTACATTTTTTATTTGGAATATCGTCTGCAACGTTCCGAATCAGTATGTTAAATCATAGAACTCATCCAACATTATCCAATAAACGTTACATAGGTACACGTGGAATTGGGAACGATCCTGATTTAATTTTTTATGTCAAAAGCCCGTCAACTTTACGGGGTGGATAGCTAGTACTAAGTAGGCGAAAGGGGATTATCTCGGAGATTACGGATTTTTAGGCTGGACAGTGCAGGGTGGCTGCATCCGAACCGCGCCCGCCCGCCCCGTTATCATCATAAATGGAATATCAAGTAAAAATAAAAAACAGGTAGGTAGCTACGCATCTCGTGGCTTTCAACTAAATCAACATAATCTGGATCCACATAGGTGCGACCGATTGAACTTAGACGAAGCCTTCATCTTACATGCGTATGCACAACTTATTTCAATCAACCATGTTTGTATGCAGGCCAGTTGTTTGCAGATTGAGTCCTCACGCCTCAACACTGACGCAGCTGTTTGCTGACCACCTGACTCTGAGCTGCACATCCGTGTCAAGGTATAATGTATCCAATGTTTATAAATCGCGGGTTTATAAATAAAATAACATAGGTCATAAATGTGTCATAGTAGTAGTGGTTTGGAAATCAATACCGCAAGGTCAGCAGCCTCGCTGTTAAGTAGCTTGTTATAAAATTTATACTTTAGCTGTTAAGTATATAATAAGTATATTTAATAATATAAAAGTTTTGAGAATATAATGATATGTTTTCGTCCGAGTACCTATACGTTAGAAAGATATATATATATATGCATAGATTTAGATTTCGAAATGCGCATAGTTTTTTGCTCAACCACCATTGCGTTGCGAGACACGTAGGACACATTTATAAAACCAATATCTATTAAACGATTACAATGTTTTCTCGCAATCGTGACAACATTACATACCTTTATTCACTTCATACCTACAACAATTCAATTGAAGGTTTATGTATTTATTCAGAGAATAGAATTATCCTGATAGCTGATAGTCGACAGAACGACCGACGACGACGTAATTACGTAAAGTGATATTTCTTGGGACATTCGATAATAATGTAAGTACTTAATTAATTCAAAAAACGGTTAAGAGTATGAATTCAATGCGTTCATTACTTGAGAGTGTGCTCTATAAATATCTACCAAACCATATTTTATGATCCGATGTAGAACCAAATACGCGTAATCAGGAAGTAAGCCGATGCGGACGCCCGCAACGGCAAGCACATTATAAGTTATGGGTTCCCTAATAAAACTCATCCGCTCCAGTCTTTTGATCATTCTAATGTTCCAAACGATTATCTTTTAAAATACGGTTACAAACTTAATCCACTTTTTACTCCGTCCGAAAATTACCCTATACTAAAAAAATATTATAAAATGACATAATTAACTCGTATAATAGCCGCAATAAACCCCCCACCGCAAAATCTGACAATGCCGTCGACACCTTATCAGTAATGAGCACATCGTCCTTGTATAGGGGCAATAATTCTTGTGAAAATATATCAGTAGAGAGAGGTACATGCGTATCGCGAGGGTTGAGCCCTGTCTACCTCCCGTCTGTCAATATTGGCGGGATGGCGTTGTCATGACGACACGGAGAGTATCCTACATGACGTTCGCCGGTCGCTGCCCCCGGGGCCTCGTGCACAATACGACGAAGAGGGTTGGAGGGTGCGCGATAGGTCCTCTGTCTGGGATTTATGCAAGGGTGGCATTCTGATGCGGTGCATGCCGCCCTATGGGCTGTTTTAAAGATATCTATTACATTAATTTTATAGCTTTCAAGCTGCAAAATTTCACCTAAATAGGTAATAAAAATGTACTGCCTGCCTCATATTTCGTTGATAGATAATCAAACACAATTATCTTTACTCCGTGCGTCGTGAGTTCAATGTTTACAACTAAATGCGTACCAAAATAAATCTATGTCACGAATCTCTAGAACAAATTATACCAAACAGAAACCATTCTGCGCAATCATGTAGGTAGGACCGAGGAACCATTACAAATGCGGTACTTAATAAATTCATTCTATAATATAGGTATAATATACAATATATAATTCATAATAAATTCACCAAGTGGTAACTTTGAAGTAAAGGAAATATCAAGTCGAAGTTACCTTACTAACTACTCCCACGCTATTGAAGGCGTAGTGTTAACTAGCTGTTGCCCGCGACTTCGTTGATGTAACTTATTTTTGTAGGTACTGATTGAAAAAAAAACAAACACTAAATTTTAAGTGAAGCTTACCATTATACATTAGTAAACCGCACTGAATCTGTTAAGCCGTTTCTGAGATTAGCACCCACAGATAACGGAACAAACAGACATCAAATCTTACTATCATTGTTTTGGGTTCTTATGCGTTGATAAATAATAATTACCCCCCCCCCCCCCCCCAATAATAGTTTTTCTCATACATCGTCCATGTGCGGACAGCGATCAGTATTTTTTTTCTTAAAAGTATAGATTTCAAGAGATATGCGTTCTCATAGTAATTCGAGAATACGTTCCAGCAGTACCGTGTGGTCACGGTTGACCGCACCTCAATTATTCTCGACTATAAAAAACGCACAGATGTCGCATTATCTTCAAAACAATTGTGTTCTTTTTTTTTATTGAGAATGTATTTTATACTTTTGAAACTATAACTAAACTATTGGTAGTTAGATGAGGCTTGTAGGTATACTCGCTTACATAGAACCACGAATGTATACGTGCGTTCAACGTAGATACAACTCGTACGTTCACGGTATAGGTATAACATATGCAAGATTGTATCTTTTTAACTTAAGAATCAGTTTAGATTAGATAAAATGGTGGATATATTATTTAGTTTTGGTTGTAACAACCACGCTTATGCGTTTTATAACTCCATTTTTCGGTGCAGTAATTCACCGAAAAATGGAGTAATGAAACGCTTAAGTTATAGTCACGCATTTGTTATGGTCAAGCAATAATACACTTTCTAAACGTAACCACTAAAGTACTTGTTAATAATAACATTAAAGATATCTTAATACTCCACCATAATTCAGTGGGTATTAAGCTCATACGAGCATGACTTATGAAGTTATGATCAATATTATCAGATGAATCTGGCACAGGTAATTAAATTATGAAACGCTCGTTTCGTTGGATTATGTAACGGCACATTTAAAAATATGTTTATAAAACTGGCTGCACAAATTACTTTATATTAAATTTTAAAAATGTGTGTGTACCTAGTTGAAATTTAGTTTAGTTTATAATAAACGCGTATGTATGGGATTAGAATAGGTAATGTTAGTAACACAGATTGGTTTAAAAATAACAAGTTGAAATTTCATATGTTGAGAATGAAAGCCAAAATTAGATATTTCTGGTGCCGGATATTCTAAGCTTTGAGCAACTAATCAACTATTAATACTTACATTACGACTATATTGGGTGAATGCGTACCCATTCCGGGATTATCCTACACCCTACCCTATTCTAAAGCCATTCCATCAAGACCCATAGACAAGCTTAGCTCATCAAATAAAAATTAAAAACAAAACTTATAAACCGTAACGAATCTGCAAAGAAAACTACAGATTTCCACATCCAACGAAAAAATAAAACTTGTCGCACGTCTTATCGTGATTGAAAGTGTGAAAGTAAAAATATATCAGTCAACCGCTGACGCAGCCTTACAAGAGTTGGGTTTCGCGACCAGTTTTTTTAGAGTTACGACTTGTTCTCGTCATAGATTTATAGACTTGTGTTGAGATAATAAAATAAGGTAAACATAAACATAATAGTGTAAACTACACGTATTTAATGAGATCCATCAGTAAGCTATAAAGGTCACATTCCCGAAAAAAATATTCAAATTATTTGAAATTTTAAAAAGAACACTGGATACTTAGTGCACGGTACAACAGTACTACGTACTACGGTACGGTATTTTATACATAATCCTGAACGATATGACACACTGGTTAACCCCTTAAAATAGTTTACACTGTTTTTGTTACACCTTATATACTGGTAAATATTCACCTATATCTAACTACGTACCTGTGTATATTTATACTAAGTATAACTACTTACAGCTGAAACATTTTTCAGGTCAAATAATGAAATTCCACGACAAGGATATTCTGCAGCCTTACCTAAGAAAACATCTTATGGTCAATTTTACCTAAAATATAACGCGTTTAAAACACGTTTTTGTGTATAGGTATTCGACCATTGTATTACACTTACACAAATTAGCCATTCAAAAATAGTTTAGGTACATGTCCAATTGATTTGTTCGCAAATTGTGGATCAAAATGAAAAATACGGTACCTACGCAACTAGTTATTTTTAAAACGAGTTAACACAAGCGATAGTCTAGTCAACTTTCTACATCAATATATTGACCTAACCTCTCGCATGGCATGACAATTACAATTTGAGGCGGGTTGTCGTAACCACCGCCTGGTATGCCCGGCCCCGGTCTAGTTTTGTTGATAAGCATGGCCGTGGGAGGAGTCATTCCATGGCCCTACACGAATGCTCTAATTGAATGATAACACTCAGTATTACCCAGGCGACACGTCATTTAAGTTATTAACATTGATTAGTAAAATCAATTCCGTTCTCGACGTTCTGTCCTCTCCTACATATTATGTAGGTTCTTAAGTTATAAATATGATGACGTATGTGTATGCTAAAACAAAACTAAACTACTACATAGGTAGATTACTTATGGACGAAACATTATTTTAATTTTATTATTAATTATTCTTTTTATTTCGGGAAATGGTTTCTCGGGTACCTACGCTTACGCACCTAATTCCCAGATTTATAGAAAGGTTTCTTCCATGAACAAGGGGATTGCGAAGCACATATTTAATATAAAAAAAATGGTATAACTATTATAAAGTATATTATAGTATAAAGTATGGTATATTATAAAGTAATCGCAACGCAATAGACATTAGTACCTACTTACTCAAAATCAAATTTGAACCTGACACGCGTATAATATTGGCTCTCTTTGCAATGTAAGTAATAAACAATTCTAATTATTAAAATGTCCTTAAACCTGTTTGTAACAGATATATAACAATTACCACTACAAAAATTGCTTAGTGCAGAGTTAATACATTCTTGAAGTAACATAATCTATTTACATATACCTACATTACAAGACTGAATAAGGAATAGAAAAGCCAATAACACACATATTTGTACAGTTTGACTTCGATATGCCAGGAATTACAGTTTGCGCAACTCGACAGAACTTGGTGATGCAATACGGGTGTGTGCACAGATGAGCTGGCCTTTGTTAGCCAGATATTGGACAGTGGAAAGCCAAATAAATTTAAAAGGCTCTGCTATAAATGTGAAAATCTTTATGCATATATCTATGAAACATTTTTCAACGTTGTAGCCCCATCGTGGAAGTTTATTAGGGACCTTAACGAGAATCAATTTCGCTAGGATTCCGATAGCGTGATCGGTGCAAGCGTGTTAGCCCTGATTTATAACCCGGCCCTAGGGACCCCAGGAAATCTCGCCCCGGGGCGTACAGTAATTATCCTCCACTTCGACAAGACCCTCACTTCGCAATGTCGATTACATCGCAGCTCACCCTACGAGCAACAAAATTACTACACACATCACAAAAAGTTTGAGGTCTCATTCATAATCCTAGAGTTAAAATAAATAGCCGTCTGCCCAATTGTAACATAAAAAATGTTTCTACATACAAACGTTGACCCCTTTTGGAGTCGAATTTCCAAAAATCCCTACTTAGTGCACCTCTAGGGTACTAAGGATTCTTTCCACCAAAATTCAAATTTATAGGCCCACCGGATCAGGCTGTGCGTTATCTGTCAGTCAGTCAGTCTTTGAATAATTTTAATAAATTAAAAACGATATCGCCCAACAAACACACGAACTGCACGGTCATCGGTTCCCAAACTAGACAACGCATATAAATTACGGGCACCGTACACTAACTTTTTGTGATGGAGTTAAACTGAAAATTTTGTAAGCAACTAATTACTTACTTAATACAATGTTAAGCAACAATACTGCAATTACCACCATATTAAGCTCGAAATGACATGCTTGAGAATTTGTGAGCTCGCACAAAATTAAAAACTTTCTAACGCGAACAAAGCCAAAGCTGAAGGTAATTAACAGACGGCATCATCATTAGTAAATTGTCGCTATGAAAACACATAAGTGTAAAAGAAGATAAAACTTTTGTTTTTGCATTGTTTGTGAAGGCAGCTTGCCTAGAAAGCCGATCTTTAAGTTTCGCGAGATAGAATTACTGTTTTGGAAAATAAAATAATAGTCTCGAGTCGAGTCGGTGTCAAGCCTACCTCATTCACAACCTTGTGACAAGTCTTGTATTGACCGATTCGGTTATTAATTGATACTTGCATTTTAAAATGTACAATGTAAACACAGCGAGAGGTCGAATCGAACCATTGGGTTGCGTTATATCGAATCTTTAATTTGGTTATCAAGAATGGCTCTGAAAGATAATCGTCGAAACGGGAAAAATTCTAATCGAATCGATTCGGATACTTGTCAAAACCTTCTGAATGTATCCGCAGGTGAGGCGATGTGCGTCGTGCGTTAATGCGAGAGTTTACTTTCTACCAAATGTCATTTGCAGGCGCGCCACGCGCCACGCGCCGGGTCACTATCCAAGTGAGTATTAGAATAACGGAGCTTTTCTCGTCACGCAAACTAAACTAAGTGCCTCTAGCTACCACAGTCTATATTTTGACAATATAAACATTCGTACAGTGACCTCGATACTTGCCAAAGAACAAAATATTTTCACCGAAATGTCTCATAATGTTGTCAATTCACAGTTATAACTTCAAATGAATATCACCTTGCAAAAGATAGACGTACTAATAAACTCAGCTTCTGCATTTTTTCTCACGCTCAATGTTAACGACCGCTAATTCTTTACGAAACGGTTTTTTCATTAGTTTCTTTGTCTGATAGGTCGATGGTATCGTGTAATTCAGTTCTGAACAAAACGGGATCGACATTTTAAAGTCGAACCAATGTTTGTAGCACGTTGCACTGCTATGCTGCTATGCAGATTAGGTAGGGAGGTGGAAGGATTCTGAGTGTAAGTACTTAGTAGTTATTAATTTTCAAATAGTTTCCAAAACCTGTGGTAATTCATAATGCGGATCAGTGTAGGTAATTGAAACATGGTGGTGGAATTGTGACTTTTTAAACTCCTTAGAAAGTCTTGCTTTTGAAGTTGTCCTTAGCAGATTGTAATATAATTTGTCATTAAAGTAACTCCTCACCACCTAGGAAGGTACCAGACGAATAACCGGCTAAGCCAGTATAATACACCTGACAATTTACGTGACATTGGCAATATGTTCAGAAGTAGTGCCAAAGAGCCAAATGGAAAAGAAAATGTTGAAGAAATACTCGACACTGGCATTAGTGGCACTATTTTGTAGCCGATTGCCACCCATAAAAGAAGAAGAAGAAAGAAAACTTTTTATAGCGACGTAACATAATCATAGCATAGACTGTATTTAACAAATATACATTCCATCACTAAAAACTGCAATCTGTATACACTCCAACACAATGATATCATTCACGTGTCAATGCTGTTTAATCGAATAGATATATGTTAATTTGATTAATGCAGCTTACATAAACACCTACCACCTGAACGATTAATGTGGGCGTTAAGGTATCTTTATCATTTGACATACTTATTAAAATATTATCTAACCCCCAAATTTATTGACGTTCTACGAGTATAACTTCATCAAACGTCGTATAGGTAGTATTGCGCACAAGAGTTTTGCTTTGCGCAGGATAACTCAATAAGTAGTCCAGCATTGTAATGAGGTAATAACTTGAAATATTTATGCACATGATTAGGCATGCATGCCTGCCTACTGCCATTTGATCAGTGTTCCATGTAATGCTTTATTTGTACCAACTAATTGTCGAAATACTGCAACCAATTGTTGAGAAATATGTACCTAAATATTCACCGCTTAATAAATCGGTAAATCAATATGAATTATCATTACAAGAAACAACAGTCTTACTTACTTAATATGAGATTCCAAATAAACTTTAAAATATACTTAACTGCGATAGCACAAGTAAGTAAGTACCTAAACAGCTTCTGAATTCAAGAGTTTTCTTTTTCCTGCTAGATTATTGAATATCTGCTATGACATTATCCTTTCATTTGATTAAAATAGCTTTAGTTCAGTCTTCGTTCCTTCTTCTCTTTTCTTCTATGATTATTAACAGTGTATTTATAATATCAAATACCCTCTTCCTCGTGTATTCTTTATCTATGGTAACAGACTTCTCCTTACGCTTACTCTTTCCAACACTTTCTGTTTGTCATTATGTACATGAATCGTAATTTTTCCATTCATCTTCAACACAACATCCCTATCGCCTCCAGCATTCCCCTCTCTTTATTTAAAAACACTCAAAATTTCTCGATAATTAGGTGATCACAATTTCAGTTCTCTATTCAGTGTAGGCTATAAATATTTAGTCAATGTAATACCTTATATTTCAATAATTGAATAAGGCTACCAAGGCTTCTTAGATTCACGTCCCACCCAAGATGTACTGGCATGAGAAGTTTACATTCACAAGACCCTTAATGGGAGGTCTAGAAAGCGAGCAAATTGGTCCCAGTGTGATGGACCGAAACCCGATAGAAAACCGCAGAGCGGCGGCGTACAGTTTTCACTATAAGTGGGGCATACGCGAACGACCTGCTGGTCTCTCGACGATAAGCGCGTCATCGTACTAATTACTAATTAATTTGTATGCCAATAATATTTATTTACGATAAGTAATAGTTGTATGTCAGTTGGGAAATGGACAAAGCTGGCCACAATGTGGAAAGGGCCAGGAAGTAAAAGACCATTATAATTTAATATTTGTACTTGTTAAGTAAGTACAAATATTATCACTTCTTATTTAGTGTGACGTCAGAGACATGATCATGAAATTATAAGCTTGGCTAAACTAACTATGCGCATGTTTTTTTTTCAATTTAAGTGTTATATGCAATTAGCCGTAATTGGCGGCAAATAAACAAACAATTATTATTGTCCGCTGGAGGCGACATATGTTGGTTGTCTAACACCCACTGTTGTGCAACACGAAAATTAAACACAATCATAACATCGCGACGACGAATTAGAATTAATTCAAACCAATAAGTAGGTAGTGGTCCTGACAGTAAATAGTAGATGGGTATACATTATATACTCGTACTTTATAAAAATACATTATAAATATTTATATGACTTAGGTGCATTACCTAGCATAACGCAAGTTGGTGCGTATGCATAGAAATAGGTATAAGTACAAATGTTTTGGCAACTAGCGTGTATCGTGTCTGTTGACTATCCATAATTTTTTTAGAGTTAACAATGGCATTACAAAGCATTTTTAGTGCTATAAATTTAAAAGTTAAATTTCTATAAATTTCGTAGTAAAATTGTAAGTTCAGTAAAATATAGGTACCTACTATAGATGGGCTGAACATGGATTTTTAAGCCAACTGAATATTATTCGGTTCAGCACTTACCGAACCGAATATTCAGCTGAATTATTTGGTTAAATTTACGCGCGACGCTCATTATAAGGCATCGCGACGCTCACTATAAGGTATCGCGCGCGACGCCTCATAATAAGCGTCGGGAGAACTGTTATGTTCGAGTTAGTTTCATTAAATAAATACTACGTATGGGTTGAAAATTAATGTTAAATATTCGGAACGAAAGAATTAATGATGATTTTAACAATCTTAAAAGAACTAAAGTTCGGTAATATTCAGCACATCTATCGAATATTCGGCGCAACTCTAGACTACCAACTATTGTTAATAAACAGTGGTTACTACCTAAATGCCCATTATTTCCAAAGAACGCGACCTTTATTACTCACATGCATAGGTATACCTACATACCACGGATTGAGCAATTACGCAAAACGACCCAAATACCTTGCCAATAAAAATGGTAAAAATAGCAATTGCACGTAAACGTCATGGCAACGCAACGTAAACATTGTATCAATTTAAAACACTTACCACATCTATCGAGCCAGCCCTCAGCACGGCAGGGGTAAGTTATCACCACCATAAGATCATCACGCCGCATCTTGTGCACAACCACTTGTCAATAATAAACACAAAGGCAAAAGTCCACTGACTGACACTATACACATCGCAAATTTACATTTGACTGTACACAGCAATACTCTGTGCTGATCCACCGGTCGGACTCAGCTCCTCGGCCGCACCTCACTTTCACCAGCTGTCGGTAAAAAGACAACTATGTTAATCAATTTAAAATAGCTACGATACAAAAAGATAAAAATATCGCAAGCTTAGTACTGTTGCACATTCTGATTCTATTTTGTAACACGCAAGTCGAGTTTTTAATATTAAATTAGAAATAAAATAAATATAATATATGTGAAATTTTATGCATTATTAAGATAGGTAGAACCTACCCACATAAAAAAAAAATATTTTAACCAACCATTTTTATAAGGTAGGTTTCAAAACAATTAGTTATTTTGATAAGATATTTATTATTAAATAAAAAAATAATTGTAACATTATAACAATAAAACTTAACTATACTTTTACCTTATTATGTTTCTAGTTGAGTTCCAATAGGATTCCTATATGTTTTAAGTTCTATGAATTTTACGCACAGGTGATAACCGCACAAAATCTTTAACCAGTAACACTCCTACTCCGATCAACATCACACAAAAAACTGAATCATGCATGAATGAATGGAATTTGAAATTTACTCTGCAAGTCTGTCTGTTTTCCAATCTCTGTGAGGTTGTGTGAAACAGCAATATATTGCGTTCCGTGTCACACCGTTATTGATTCCTTCAAGGATTCCGTTTTCACAGTGGTTTTCAGTTATTCTCTAATATTGCGCGCGCAAAATAAAATTGAATGTTGCTACTTAAATATTTAACTAATTAATAACGAATCATTATTCTATAAGTGCTTCTAATCTAATTATTACCCTCTCGCCTGTCGCAGTCGGTTAAAAATAAATGATAATCTAGAGAGTAAGTACTAAAAATAGTATGACAATTACCATTTAAAAATAGTATGACATAATGTGTAATATTTTTGAATTATTAACCATTGTGTGTTCGTAATGTGAAAGTAAAGAAAATTTTAAGGAAATATTATAACTTGACTTTTCAAGTCCTCCCAAGATGTCAGGTAAATTTCCAGTAATGTATCCACAGCTCTACTGATAGGGGTAGACTATTCATTTCATCATCATTATCATCATCGTCATCAACATCATTATTATCTTCAGGGGTACTTATAATTCAATAATAATTATCAAGAAATACACGACACTGGCAAAAATAGTACTATTCTGTAGCCGATTGCCAACCTAAAAAAATTAAGGAAGGTATTTTAGACTTTAGCTAATACTCATATCTTTGATGAATATGTAGATTTTTATTTATTGTTGTTGCGACAATACATTGGAGATGGATAAAAAAACAAAGTAGAAGTTGAAGTAGATAGGGTGTACACAACAAAGTTTTATATAGCTCTATGGTTTTGACATTATCTTGGGTTTGACGTTTTGTACTCTCCTCTTTAGTCTACGGTTCAAGATGGCTCTGAAAGCACTGGTCGGGCAAAGTAAGTCGAAAAAATAATAATTTTAAAGTTTATTCATTGTTAAAAATCCATTTGAAAAGATTCTATTATAAAGGCATTTTAATATCAAGTATTATGCACTAGAATAGTTGCTATTTTTTTAGTTATTTTAGATGATTTCATCATGGAAGCAGTTGTCAATAACTTATCGATGACTAATATTGTTGTATGTTTTTTATTACAATTATTTAAGTATCCCTCGATCATAACGCATAAAGAGTATCTGAAGTACAGCTTAGATCGCTGTTAAAAGATTTTATTTTCAATGTTAATGTAAACAATGGTGTTCTGCGCGAGAATATTCAATAATTTCCAAGTTATTCCATTTTTCGATTAGACAACTATATTATGTACATTTTGTAGAATATTTAGTTCTACATTGTCTCAAACTAGTGGCAACAGGAAGAAAAATCTTCAGTTCGCATTGTATTGATTTTCTTATGTCATTTGAGCTAGGGGGTGGGTGGGGTAATGGACGTCACGAAACAGCCGCAAAATCATGATCGTAGAGTGCTGTAACGACACTATCTGTATTTATATTACAGCACGTCAAGTGCGAGTTCACAGTATACTTTATAGTCTACCATATCTAGACATTTTGCATGGAGAATTGGAAACTGCCTCTAGCGGACGTTGTTTAAAACTTACAATGCTCCATACAAAATGTATAAATACGGTAGACTATAAAGTATATGGGTAGCTTACTAATAATCTTGCATTTGACATACAAAGCAAAATCATCTGTATATATAATTCATAAAATTATGATTATAACTTAATAGCAATTATAGCTTACAAAGTTAAAAAGAACATACTCTTTTCATTTCCATTTTCAAGAATAAGAATAAATGTCAATGGGATTCTGCCAATAATATTAAGTAAACTATATTGCATAATATTCAGTACTATTAAGTAATAACTATGTAAATCAATTTGTTAATATGTCCATGATATCCATACATTTGAATTAGCAGTAGGCATTGGATCAACAAGCAGCTTTTCTATCAGAAACGAATTTTCCATGTTATTGTGTAACCAATCATATATTTTACAGCATGGTCAAATAAATATTTTAATTTTAGAGATTATGAATGAAGTGATCCGGTATCGGTCAAAAGGAAAAGATAAAATAGAATGGCGTGTGCTCATTGTGGACCAGCTCTCGATGAGGATGGTGTCTGCGTGCTGCAAAATGCATGACATCTCCGCTGAGGGCATAACACGTAAGTTGTAAAAGCACAATGTTCCTAAAAAGAGTTGTTATAATTAGTGGTGGCAAGCCCAGCCCAGCCAATCATGATGTCTTGATAAAACCGTTAGACAAGACCTATACTGAGTTCCAACTCCAAAGGGACACAGTAATGCAAAAGGGGGACATACTATTAATTATCATATAATACCATCCCTGGCATTTAGGAGTTAGATCAGATTGTGTGGGAATGTATTTTGACCTTCTGTTAAAAATGTGTGTAATAGCTCAATGGTATACCTGATAAAAATTACTGTAGCAATTTTTCGGTACACCACTATTACGCACTCATTTGGTGTACCCATATCAAAAATAACGTAGTATATTGGTCTGACAGTTATAATAAACCTGATGCCTTGTGTATAATATATGGGAATTCTTTGACTACAATGCAATTTATTAAATTATCACAGTGGTAGAAGACATCCACAAGAAAAGAGAGCCGCTATGCACCATGGATGGCATCTACCTGATTACACCATCGGAGAAGTCTGTGCACGCTCTCATCAATGACTTCTCAGTGGGCAACCGTATCATGTACCGGGCTGCACATGTGTTTTTCACTGAAGGTGAGTGGTAAAGTTACCATAGCATACCTTTTTCCCAAATAAGGTGGTTTGACATCCAGCATTCAACAATTTAGTGATTGGCACTTTTCACATCAAGCCCATTGTCTGCCCTCAGATAGCCTGGTGGTAATGGTTCTCCTATGATCTTATTATAGGCTAAACCAATTGCCAGTTGTAGATTTTATTATTTTGAAACATATCCCTAATTTTTTTTAGTTGTTAATAGAACTACATTTGGTAAACTATGTACTGCCATCATGTATTAAGCATCTTAACTGTAACTGTATAAGTCAATGACACTCAGGTCATTGATCCTTTCATTCACTAAGGGCAAAAATCTATATTTTATTTTGTTCATTTCTTTTTGATTTCATTCAGTGCCAAAAGCTCTGTTGTACTGTAAAAACCCTATGATTATGATTGCCTTTTAGTTGAATGTAGGTTTTTACTCGGAACACATCACTATTGTTTTATTATACTTTGAGTTGCATTTTTAATTTTATTTTTACAGCTTGTCCCGATGTTCTCTTTGACGAACTATCGCGCCAACCTGTTGCTAAATACATCAAAACATTAAAAGAAATCAACATAGCATTCATACCGAATGAGCAACAGGTTTGTCACATTTTACTTCATCTTCATAGGAGACAACTCACCCATACTCGTAGGTCGATTAATCCTGCCCTTGAGCGAGTTTTATCCTATTTCGTAATGTTATTTGTTCTTTCACGCTGCCTTATCAGTGTGCCCCGAAGAATTGTTCAATGAACTATGCAAGTCTTCAGCGGCAAGGAAAATCAAAACATTAAAGGAAATCAACATTGCTTTCTTGCCTTACGAAAGCCAGGTCAGTTCATAACATAATAAATTACACAAAGAAATGTAATAAAAAAAAATATTCCAGCATTATGAAAGTGATACAAATTTGGAACCCTTCTACATAAGAATAATTTATATAAACCAATTAAACAGGAATAGAGATCGTATTGATTAGTTTAAATTAATCCCGCGCAGAAAAAACGATGTTCAGTTGAAGGTTGCTGAGCTCCTGTCGATGCAATGGCTCTATAAAACCAATACATAATCAAAAACACGCGGAACACGGCTGCTCTCATATTTGCGGTGTGTCTAAAACTTACTTTCAAAGTAATGAATGATTAATTTTGTGATAACCAGGTGTTCTCCCTGGACTCACCCGAGACGTTCCAGTGCATGTACAACCCGGCGTTGGTGCAGACCCGCAACGCCAACATGGAGCGAATCGCCGAGCAGATTGCTACTCTCTGCGCAACACTAGGAGAGTACCCGTCCGTGCGATACCGCAGGTTAATACATGCCCTACTTACAAACTAATAATGATCCTTTTTCAATGAATTAAAAATTCAATTTGTGGTAACATTCCAGTGACTGGGAACGCAATGTGGAACTCGCCCAACTGATTCAGCAAAAACTTGACGCGTATAAGGTACGTTTTACAAGCTTTTACTCCCCATAGCATTGAGTATTTTATAAACTTGCATATTGAACTTTTTCTTCTTTATCAAGGCTGATGAGCCGACAATGGGAGAGGGTCCCGAGAAGGCTCGCTCCCAACTCCTGGTTCTGGACCGTGGGTTCGACTGCGTATCGCCATTGCTGCACGAACTGACGCTGCAAGCTATGGGTTACGATCTACTGCCGATTGAGAATGACGTTTACAAGTGAGTTACTTTTAAGCGTCAATAGGCTAGTTGTTTCAGAGGTCACTCCCGACACCGAGAGGTCCCGGGAGGAGGAAACGTCCATATGCCACAATTCGTGTCGGCCTCCCTTTCGAAATTAAAATGTGGCTACACACTTGCTTGAAAACGTTTTTTTTTTGTTATGCAGTAACAGACTATAATCTTGTATTTTTTCTGCAGAATTAAATCATATATTTGTAATAGTAGATGTAGGCCACATTGAGAACTATGTTTTTTTTTTGTGCAGTTACAGGTAATGGTTTGTTTCTGGCTACTCTTGAGCATTAATTCTGTCCCATTCGACCAGTTAACCTTTAATATGAACCCAATCCCAACATAAGATTTTCAACAGGTATGAGGCATCCCAGGGGCACATGAAAGAGGTGTTGTTAGATGAGAACGACGAGCTGTGGGTGGACCTGCGGCATCAGCACATCGCCATCGTGTCCACGTCAGTCACCAAAAACCTCAAGAAGTTCACAGACTCTAAACGCATGGGCGGAGGTAGAGTACCACACAACTCAAAAGTTACATACGACCTGATTATCTCAGTTAGTAGTGACCCGCCTTCTGCGCTGAGGGTCCCGGGTTCGAATCCTGGTAGGGACAAACTTTGCGTGATCAGTACGAATTCTTGCACTCAAGTCAAGGATGGTTAATAATAAACCTATAATTCAAGTGTTGGTTAATTTGGGACTGTACTGTATGTGTATTCGTCTGGCGATAATATTATTATATAAATACTATAGGAGACTACTCTCTGCTCTGCCACTAAATCATAATTTTAGTACAGGACCATAGCAACCTTTGGTGCTAGAACTAAATATTACAGGGCATTTTCCCCAAACTGGAAAAATGCTTCTCTATTCGCTCTATCAATTCCCGCTTTAATTATTATCGGGTTTATGCGGCTGATCTTAAACCACGAAAAGATTTGTTTTGTTTTATTAAAAGAATATTGGTTTTAATTTCTTCACAGGTGACAAGCAGTCAATGAGAGACCTATCCCAGATGATAAAAAAGATGCCCCAATATCAAAAAGAACTTTCTAAGTACGCGACACATCTGCGTTTAGCTGAAGACTGCATGAAAGCCTACCAGGGCTACGTCGACAAACTATGCAAAGTGGAGCAGGTGTGCTGGCCTTATATAATGGATTGCCAAATTAAAAGTAACTTAATTCAAGTGGCAATAAAGATGAATTTTGAAACATCTATTTCGTTTCAGGACCTCGCTATGGGCACCGACGCCGAGGGTGAGAAGATCAAGGACCACATGAGGAGCATTGTCCCTGTACTTCTTGATCAGGTATGTAAAAAAATAATATCCACAATGATAATGAGTAAGTTTACACCTGTGTCAAATGGCTTTCAAGTGATTTTTTTGTGTTGCTGGAGATGCAAACTTATTCTTAAATGCCTGCCCACTTAAGAATATTTTCGTTTGAGCCGTACTAGTAAACGGCCGTAGCAAACAGGTTACAATAATGACTCGTCATCAGGGAGACTTGCCTGATCACTTGCTTGCCTTGATTTACTGATTGGATATCAACTCGTTTAGCCTTATCGTATGATGCTCAAATAAACTTCATACTTAACTTGCATTTATAATTATTATAAGAAGGGTTTTTGCTGTATTTCAGAATGTAATAAACTTCAATAAGATGCGAATCATCGCTCTATACATCATGTCTAAGAACGGCATATCCGAGGAGAACCTCAACAAGCTGGTGACGCACGCGCAGCTCGAGCCCTCCGACAAGCAGACGCTGCTCAACCTCGCCAATCTGGGGCTTAACGTCGTTGTCGATGTAAGCCACTTTTGAACGGAATTGTACATGTCATGTTTCAACTTTATACTTTAACCGTCAAGCATTACAGTTGAAAATAACTAGTATCAGACTCTATTTATTTGTCCAGGGTAACAGAAAGAAACAGTACCAAGTACCCAGGAAGGAGCGAATCACGGAACAAACGTACCAAATGTCGCGATGGACTCCGGTTGTCAAGGTAAGGTATAATATATAAAAAAAATAAGTTTTTATTGTTATTGGATTCTAAAACAATTTTTTTATATGTAGGACATCATGGAGGATGCTATTGAAGACAAATTGGATCAACGCCACTTCCCATTCTTGGCGGGTCGCGCCCAGACCTCGGCATATCAAGCACCAACCAGGTAATTGCAGCATAAAATAATTGTAATCTCTTTTTAAATGTGAATAAGGATCAAAATCAGCAGGTATAGTTATTATTTAATTCAATAATCCCCCTCAAATTGAGGGGAGACCCGACCCAGCAGGGACATTAAAAAGGGCTGGTATTATAATTCAATAATGTATTTATTCTAGCGTTCGTTACGGACATTGGCACAAGGATAAAGCGCAGCAGACTATCAAGAATGTGCCGCGTCTGATCGTCTTTATTGTCGGAGGTAAGGGATATTCTATTATTTCAAAGTCAAATCATTTATTTCGCATAGGCCTACGGGGGCACTTACAAATTGTCATTAACATGTTGAGCTCAACAGGATTAACCGTATACCCTTTTTCTCGATTATTAGTGAATGTTTGGAAAGATATGAGCTGTGTATTATCATATAATATTATTATGTGATGTTTGAATAGAAGTTGTACCAATGAATAGTTTTCTTTTAGCTAGGACAATTAAACCGACCAATTTTGGAAGCAGGCCGGTTCGCTAATCATTCTCATACATTTGTTCTCAGGTGTTTGTTTCTCCGAAATCCGCTGCGCTTACGAGGTGACCGCCGCGGTCAAGAACTGGGAGGTCATCATCGGCTCGTCGCACATACTGACACCGGACAACTTCCTCTCGGACCTGAGCTCTCTCACCGCCTAAACGAAACTTAAACAATCGTTCTAATCACAATCGTGTTTGAATATAATGTTAATGTTATCATGCCTAAACATAATTTCGAGTGTCCATAAGCTTGATGTACGGTCGCAAACATTATTATGGAACCCATTCCCTTAATATTTTGAATTACACTTATAATGCAATAAGGTCGACATTTCTGAGAGCGGTTGCCCCTAGTAACGTCAGTCAAAATAGTAGGTATAATAGGCTCTTAAGGTATACGGTGTCCGTACGATGTTCAACCTTAAATGGGTCCCAAATTAATGTACGCGTCTTTACGTCTAAGCTAAACTTAGGATCAGTGTTTTGAGTTTCGATTGAAACTGCATGTAGTGATATAATAGTATATAATCGTCCTACTTTGACCATCGTCATAATATAATTATGCGGTTATTAAGGGCTATTTATTGCAAATGGTGACGGTCGTTTCATTCTAGCAATGCTACTTTCATTCTAATAAACCCCCAAATTTATAGACATTAATAATGGATTATAATGACATTATAAAGAACATTTCACAGGAACAAATGCGTTATAATGGCTTTATAATCCATTATAACTTTCTATAAATTTATGGGAAATTCGATGATGAGGTCGTAGCCTAGTTGGTTAAACTCCAATAGATCGGCACGTGGTGGCCGTATAATAACATCTGAATGGCTCCGCGCTTCGGGGAGCATGTTAAGCTAGTAGTCCCGGCTGTCATTCTAACATCTCTGGCGGTCGTTGAGGGTATTCGGAAGCCTAAACAATTCTGACAAAGTGTACCTTAGGTGTACCTCCAAGAGCCAACCTTGGAGGGCAGATTGCAATACGAAAAAAAAGTATTGGATTGTACAAAAATGCTGGATGGAAAATGAAAGACAAATCAGTTTTTTTGTAATAATTACGCCTTTATTTATTTTTTTAATGCCAAGTACATTGCTAGTACTTTGAATGGACCTACCCATTCGTTAGTTATTCACTGATCGAAATATTTATATTGTTATCGTTTTATTTCTAAAGTTTTATAACAATTTATTAGTGGATAAGAATTGAAGTGTATTATTTGATTTATTGTTAGTCGGGGTGTTATAATTCATATAGTTTGAATACTAATAACATTAGACTGAAGCAGGCACGGGAGCTGTTGTTGAATTGTATATCGGTAATGAAATATCAATCAAAAATTGTATAATAATTAATACTTCTCTAATCATCTTTAATATAACGTTACTAATCGCTAAGTTGACGTTACTTTCTACATACCTTGTGCGAGTTGTTTTAACGCCAAATGCCGCGATCTTAACTGTAGTTGTACCTTGTTTTCGCTTGTAATCTGCACTGTTGCCCATTAGCTGCAGCTATATCGCTACAGACACATATATTACATATGTTAATAATTAGATACAATTCGCTAGATATTAATCCTTGTCATTATCTTATTCAAATATCGATGTTAGTCTACATCGTCAGTACATACATTCCAGGCTTACTTCTACGTGTATTAGCAATACGCAGTCTTTCCGAAAATTCGATTTAGCGTAGAACTATTGTAGACTTAAATAAGTACATGAAATAGTAATATATAATGAAATGTCGTGTTAGATTAAGATAATGCGTAGTTTGTTTTGATTTTTCAAATAAGGGGCGTATCATATAACGGTATATTCCTTATAAATATAAATCTACAATAAATACGTCGGTATATAATTAAAACGTGTTTCATGGCGATTTCTTTGTATTGTACAACTACTAATGGATCGTGCAATTATGTAGGAAATATTTGTATTTCATAGCCTATCTAAAATCAGTATTAAGATTTAATTAAACATATGAATTCATCAAATAATGTCGGTGCTTCATTTTTAAAACGTGCTAGCCGATCTTAAAAAAAAAACAACCGAATTGAGAACCTCATTTTTGAAGTCGGTTAATAAAGGCCCTTTGCTTAAATCTTGACGTTGGTGATTGACGACAGCTTGGTCTAATCCTAGTCTAGTGGTTCCGCTCAGATACTAATAAATCTTAGCTCGTTGTATAGCTTCCTTCTGGTCTATTCCTTTAGCTACCCCTTTTGTTCCTCGCTATCTGACGATGGTCAATGACCATTATATCCGAACATCGTTTTAGTATACACTAATCGTAGAGATAATAAAAACATGTGACAAAAAGCTAAAGGTTATGCTCTGACTGAACTCATCACGCTATCTCATTTATAAAACACGAACTTCTGCCCGCGGTACCTCGATGAAAATTAGCCTATAGCACTCAGGGATAATATAGCTTCTTATTAGTGAAATATATTTTTGACCAGAATAATTACTACCGACGATTACCTCGTACATCTAAACCAACAAAGGATCCGTGAAGTTCGCTTATCAAGGACAAACTTAGCTGTGCTGCACGTTTATACCTAGGCGCTGAGCAAAAACACTAACGTTCGAGCAATATGAACATACCTACTGTTCATTAAGTCAGTTAAGTAGTATTCTCACTAACGTATATATTTATTGTTTAAAGCTAAGGGTTATCAGGAGTTCAACTAATAACTATCTGTTGGCTCTTCAGCCGTATTCAGTGTGTTTGGAACTGTGTAAGAATAACGTGCGCAATGGCAAAGGATCTTGTAATACTCGCCTACTCCGGTGGTTTGGATACCAGCTGCATTTTAAAATGGTAAAAATATTCATAACCTTACAATACCTGAATACACCTTATTTTGTCCATCCTCTCGCGAAATCTAATTATACCCAGTCCCATTTGTGGGACAGATATGGGTTATATAATTCTGATCCACTTAAACCCTCCCACCTTTAGCTCATCGGAGGGAATTTAAACCGAACGCACCGGTGCACCTCATGTGCCGCGTTCTATGCGAGCTGGTCCCAGGGGAGCAGATACAAATACACTTGAATAGGTCGTATGTCAATAGGTCTCCTACAGGTGTAAGCGAGCCAGCAAGAGCGTGTGATATGAATATCTCCGACCTATGTAATGTTTATAATGATTGAGTAATATTTTGCCAAACCATTATTACGCTCCATAATTAAGATACCTAATAAACTTTTCTAGTGCCTTCTTACTACCTATCCTAGTAATAAGTACTAAATGGTCAGCACAGTCACCTTTTCACGACAAAAATGCCCATCGGTGTGTATTCAGAGGTCTTACTTGATATACCTACTTACAACGCGATCGTCAGTAATATCTTATACCTACCTACCTACTACCTTGAAATGTTTTTGTATTAGGTTGATTCAGCAAAAGTATGAGGTCGTGTGCTACATGGCCAACGTTGGTCAAAATGAGGATTTCAAAAAAGCAGAGGAAAAGGCTAGAGGCATCGGAGCTAAAGACGTAAGTATTCGTAATGTACTAGTATACCTAATAGGTACTATATCAAGCAAGACCCTATGGCCTACTGAATGTGCATGGTCTTCTTCCAGTCGAGTCGCTAATACGTTCTTAGCAACTCGTCTTATGGCTGCTAGTAACCTTTTAATAGACTTGTTTTTTGTATGTACCGACCGACCCTTGCATGCGATGCCGAACGATGCACACTGTTTTAAATTTAGCAAATTTCATATATCACATATAAGTTCATATACCTTCTGTTTAGTTCCTTGTCTATACTCAAGTAATAAATATTGTTTTCCATTCTATACCTACTATCAAAATAAAACCATGATATTACAATTTATTTGGGCATCTTCAGCGGCTATTACCCTGCTAATAAAACTGCTAAGTTGGTACCAACTTTACCTTCAAGTGATTGGTATTATTGTTACATTGTTGCCCATACAGGTGATTGTGGAAGATCTACGTCAGGAGTTCATATCGAACTACATGCTGCCGGCTGTTCAAATGGGCCTGGTGTACGAGAGCCGGTATTACTTGGGAACTTCGCTGGCACGACCGTGTATATCTGTAGGCCTTGTAAATGCTGCTAAGAAGCTTGGTGCTAAGTGTGTGGGAAATTTGAATTTTTAATTACGTAGTTGTATGTCCACCGGTAAACATCTTAATGTAACATACTTATTTTTTATTTAGGTACGTTTCTCACGGTGCTACGGGAAAAGGCAACGATCAAGTTAGATTTGAACTGAGCGTTTACTCTTTATGGCCCGAAGGAAAGGTAGGTTACTATTTCATTGAACAAATTTAATTATTTTTTTGTAATAAATTTTGAGTTTAGATATTTTATTAGGTAATAGCTCCTTGGCGTCTACCCGAATTCTTTGAAAGATTTCAAGGACGCAGAGATCTGATAGCATTCGCAAACAAAGAAAACATCCCAGTGTCCGCGACTCCCAAGGAGCCCTGGTCCACTGACGAGAACATTATGCACATCAGTTACGAATCCGGCGTGCTCGAAGATCCCGCTGCAATTCCTCCAAAGGACATTTTTAAGATAACTCGAGATTTGAAGCAAGCTGAAGAATATTCTAGCATAATTGACATCAATTTTGAAAAAGGTACTAAGCGAATCTCGTGTTTTAACGTAATTATTATACTTCCACTTAAATCTTGTTTTTTTTTAGGTTTGCCAGTGTCTGTGCGTATTCCTAGTGGACATGAGAAGGCTTTACTCCTAACGGACCCATTGGCTATAGTACAGACCCTGAACAAATTAGGTGGGCAACACGGTGTTGGACGTATTGATATTGTCGAAAATCGCTTTTTAGGATTAAAGGTAAACTTTAAATTATCTAAGAAATTTACTTTTATGTAATTTCTGTTTCTATGCATCTCCAATTCATTATTACATTAGATAACATTTTTTTTAGTCAAGAGGATTGTACGAAACCCCAGGAGGCACAATACTACATGTGGCGCACATGGATTTAGAAGCATTTGCCCTTGATAGAGAGGTGTTAAGGTAGGCATGTATAATAGGGGGCATTAATTCGAATACCAGAATTAATGGACTACTTTACTGAGTTGATATCGGTCCTAATTATTTTAGAGTCAAGAAGTATCTTCAGGAAAAAATGGCTGACTATGTTTACAACGGCTTCTGGTTTTCACCTGAAGCAACTTACACGAGAAAATGCTTAGAGCTATCGCAAGAATCTGTCAGTGGAACAGTTACAGTCGAAATTTTCAAAGGAAATGGTAAGATTACATATTAATTTACAAAAATTATATCATTCATTTATTGTTTCACAATTAATGCCGTTTTAAAATAATTTTATTGTGTTCTATGTCCAGTCTCCACATTAGCAAGAAAGAGTGCAACCAGTCTCTACAATAAAGATCTGGTATCCATGGATGTAGCCGGAGGATTCTCTCCCGAAGACAGCACCGGTTTTATTAATATTAACGCATTGAGACTAAAAGAATATGCCAGATTTTCTGAAAAAATAAAACAATAAATTATATTATTCTCCATATTCATAGAAACAAATCATTGATTTACATTTGGCATTACAGAGTACTTTTTTTCTAAATAATGAATATGTTTTGCAGATAATCAGGACTAAAACTTCTATAAATTTGTAGGTGTATGCGACATGTTGAAAAAATAAAGGAGTTTACCTTAGTATTTACTTTCCATTGAAATTTGTTTGCCTAGCTAACATTCCCTAAGGATCTCTTGGCGTGAAGTTGTCAATTTTGTTTTATTTTCCAAAAAATAGTTTCTTTGATAATAATGTGTAATATTAGTGGGACTTACCATTGTGTGTTCATAAACGTGAACGAGTGAAGGAAATTTAAATAAAAAAGTAAAACTAGACTTTTCAAGTTCTCCTAAGATGTCCGGTAAATTTACAATAAAGTGTCCACAGCTTTACTGATAGGGGTAAGGGATTCATTTCATCATCAATATTATCATTATTTTCAAGGGTACATATAATTCGATAAAAATTATCAAGAATTACTCCACCCTAGCAAAACTGACACTATTTTGTAGCTGATTGCAAACCTAAGAAAAAGAAGAACATTCCCTAATTTAATAAAAAGGTTGAATTCCATTATCAATGGCATTACAAAGCAAACTTCAATGAATTTGGGGAGTAAGTTCAATCTAACCCAAGACTTAGGAATTTTAAGTATATAATATTACTCTTTGCTTAGGAAATAGCATACTACTACCATGTTCAAACCGCATTATCACAGACCAATAAGTGCAGTGCACTAAAGCAACGCCGTGCGATACTTGCTGCAGGGTGTAAACAACCACCCCACTTGAATCAATCAAAAGCGGTAGTTCACTGTGCTAGGCCACTTCCACTTCCTGAAAATTTACCAGCAGTTTTTTTACGATGCGGACGTAATAATTTAGTGTGGGAGAAGAATTATTTATTTTATTTGCGGGCTGGATTAATTGGTTGAAGTGCCCGGGCAAGTGTATAAAACTGTTTGATGTTGGAGTTAACTGTAATTGACACTGGCAAAATACCTAGGATAGTGACGCCATATTATTTATTAAGTAATCAAGTTGTATTTTCTCTGTGGTTGTGATTTAAATGTCAAACGCCATGCCAAACTATATTGCCAACAAATTGAATTTATATAGATAATTGGGACGCCATTTTCATATCATCATGTCACATCCATTATTTTATTTATAATGTGTATTTATTGAATTTAATATTGCTATTAATTACTTGACACTGGCAAAATACCCGCTAAGTTGCGGGTGAGGCCATATTCATATCCATTTTATTTCATCGCATCTCATTTCGTAAAGAAAGAAGAAGAAGAAGAATTTATATAGTGGAGGGAGTGTTTTTGAATTGGATATAAAAGATAATAAAAAGTACAATGCAAAGAAATCTACCACAGAATAAAGAAGCCTTACTAAAATCCTACACAACACGATTAAAAGAAGACGTGAAAAGTATGTTGGAAAACTTTGAAGGTAGCTAAGTATTTATTTTTATTTATATTAGTAAACACCGTACCTGACTTGTTACCCGTAATTAATTATTTCCCATTAGAATAAATTTGTATTGAACATACCACTTTCTTTACAGAAATAATAAAACTTGCAAAACTAGAAAATGAATCTCAGCTCAACAGAATGACACAAATTGAACAAGATACATTTGAAATGCAAGTCCGAGCAGCCAATATAGGTAATTCTTATTGCTTTATGTCTAACTCATGATGGTCTAACTTCATATATTAGATTTTTTTATCAATGTGTAATAAATAATAAAATATTTGCCCTAAAGAATCTTGTGAGGAAACTGTTCTTATAAGTACCTAATTTTATTATATTTCAGAAAAATTGTATTTAAATACAGTTATGAATTTAACTAATAAAACCTTTATTTTTCAGTAAGAGCTGGAGAATCCCTTATGAAGTTAGTGTCAGATATAAAACAATACTTGATATTGAATGACTTCCCATCAGTCAATGAAGCCATCACACAGAACTCTAAGTTGTTCCGAACTAAACAGCAGGAGTGTGACCAGAAGCTGATGTCCCTAAGAGATGACATTGCAGCTGATTTATATGACTTGGAAGATGAATATTTTACAAGTATATATAAATAAAAAGTTTACTATGGTAATAGCTTAAAATATAGAACTTGTAACTTAAATAATAATTGGAGTGGCTTCAGATTATGACCGCAAGTAGATACAAGGGTATATGACACTGGCATACTTTTTCCTATGCAAGGAAACCATGTCTGCATCAGCATGTATAGCTTTAGCTTACTACAGATTGTTCTATCACAACAACATAATAAATTGCTATTGTGTTAACTTTTGTCACCTCATTGTCTAAATAGAATTTTTGTATGAATATAATATCCATATTTCCTTTTTCTTATTTACTACTTAAACATAAGTGTATTAGAATAAATATAATTTTTTGAATTATTTCTGTTGATATATCTGGGTCTAGTTTTACTTATTTTTATTTGTGCACTTTATACACATGCACACTGTTAATAAGCCATAGCAATTTTTTTGTACTGCTCAAAAGAAATGCTTATAAAAGTGAGAATGCCAGTGTATGGAATTTGTGTGACAATGATGTACATACAGGTTATAAAAATAAAACATCAACAATGCAGACCAGCTTTTTATTATAATGAAACTAACAAGAAATTCTAAGCCATTCTATTGTGAACATGATCACTGGGCTGGGAATAAATAATGGGGGCCATTGTGTGGGTACTGTTTCATTGTGACTGGTCTTCCAAATTTGTGGTCTTCGAGATAGAAGTACAATGCAAATGATGCACCAATTACACCCAAGAAGCATGACCACTGGTAAGGCACTGAGAACCTAGGCTTCATAGCAGGATCATAGCGATCACCACCATATATTTCAGACCTTGCATGCATCTAGAAAGATAAAAAACAATGTTACTGAAAATTATTTACAACAATGTAGCAAAACATAATATCAGTAACATTCGGAACCAAGGTTATTAATTAAAAGGCTATGTAGTCTATTTTAATAAATTATAGTTAGTTCATCCAATGTATAAGGTAAACACCCATCCATATTGGATAGTACATCATCACACCTGTAATCCCCTTAGGGGAGGCAGAGGTGCACTGCAATGCACCCATATTTGGCTATAGGTATTTGGTCCCAATGTAATCCCTTTTAAATATGAAAACTCCTTGGTCCAGCAAAAATACCAAAGGTCGGAGCCAAGGTTACCACCAGCATACATTGTTTCCATGGCAAATTTTTGACCAATATGGCTATCACTGACGTCTACATCAGATTGTCTGCTTCAACCAAAAGCAATCAAACAAAATTGATGTTACAAAGCCCTATTGTGAATGTTTATTAAACTTACAGGTTCATTGAAATTTCTTTTCAGCTCCGGGTTATCATAGGGGTAGTGTGGGTCCCTGGAGTCTTCACCCACATCAGGTAGTTTTGGATAATCACCATAGCCCATACTCTCCGGATAGGGCTGGTACTCTTCGACGCTCATCCCATACTTCTTGGCCGCAGCAGAACGCTCCTCAGGGGTCTTAGGCCATGGACCGGGTTTGTATTGATAATTCCAATCTAAAATGAAGTGACGTAACAATCACAACATTAAAAAAACAGATGTATTTCATTATTATATTATGCTTGGAAGCAGTTCCTTACGGTTCCTCGAAGCACCATACAATAGTCCTAAAGACTTTTTTATAGATGGGGAGCTAGTAATAGCTTTTTTAAACAAAATCCCAGCCATTTTTGGCAAATTTTTCTAAGCAAGCTGCACTGCTCTGGTTGATTGATAGATAACAGATATGACATGATCATTTTTTTATTGTATTGGCATCACTTTGGGTATTATGCCAGTAAAATAACAAATAATATTTATTATTACTGGTATTATGTGATAAAATGAAATTACTAGCCGTAAGCCCCCCCAACCTGATTAAAAAGGAGCTGATGACTGATACTCCTGATTAAAGGACTCTCGCAACCGATTTTGAAGATACTACATCATTGAATTTTTCGCTATTCTCTAGTTTCGTATTTGTATTCACGCTCACTTGAAAAATTTATAGTTGTCTATCTACCTTTCACTGCGTTTTAACAAGATATATAGCATAAATCAAGATCTTCAGAATTCAGATGAATTCCAATACTTATCAATCAGTAGCAATAATAAATTAAATTAATAAAATTGTTAACATTGTTGTAAGATTCCCAGATGAATACGTTTTGTCTTCTTCTTCTTTCTTTATGAAATGAGATGCGATGAAATAAAATGGATATGAATATGGCCTCACCCACAACTTAGCGGGTATTTTGCCAATGTCAAGTAATTAATAGCAATAACACACTCAATAAATACACATTATAAATTAAATAATGGATGTGACATGAAAGTATGAAAATGGCGTCGAATACGTTTTGTTTCTTTACAACTCTATCGGTATGTTGTTGACAAATTCACAAACGTCAATTTTCGCCAATGAATATATATTTAACGTCACACGTCAGGATTAGTTATAGTTATAATTTTCCTGTCCCAACTGTGCTGGAGTGCATTTATTTTTTGGTAGTTGAAGCCCATATTTTACTGTATAATTGGCCATGGTTATAAATTCCAGATTATAAATGATGGGTAACGAAAGTTCACAGCTAAGCGGATTAGAAATTGAGGAAAAGGCAATCGAAATTACAGATTTCTGGTGCCACTATCAGGCCACTATTAGTGATAGTTGCAGGTATTTCAGCTTGAAGTGCGATGGCTCCGTTTCTGTATTCAAGGGCGAAGCAGCAGTGGGGCCTCTTTGGGCGATATCTACACCATTAGAAAAGTTTTCAAATGTAAGTAGCAAAATATTTTGAAATGTTTACGTTTGGAACTAAAATAATATTTGATTGGTTCATATTTTGTAGAACCTTCTTAAACATCGGCACCCATGCATCGTGAGATACATATCAGCTTGGCAACAGCGTTCTACTCTTCATTTGGTGACAGAATACATACAGCCACTATCACATGTCCTCAGTTCCCTAACACCACTGCAAATATGCATAGGGCTGAACAACATTTTAAGGGCGTTGGTGTTTCTACACGAACAGGTATGGTGAATTATGACATTAAACACCTAGTAATGCAAGGGATTGAGTGAAAGTGTGAATTATCAAGGATAAGTTACATTTTAAATGTATGTAGTACTCATTTAATTGTTTTAAATTACTCCAGCTATTTCCTACTATTTGGTGGGTGCATGCCTTAACAAGCACCTAGAGGCAGTGAGAAAACCACATTTAAAAACTGTAGCTGTCATAGTTTTGGCAATGTAGTTAGTCAGTCAGTTAGTTTCGCTTTTGTATATTACATAAAATAACTAGTTATGAAATACAATCACACCTATATATTGAATTCCTTAGGAGGTAGGCATGCATACCTTTATAATAATTGTAACTTTCAGGCCTGCATGTCGCACAATAATGTGAGCATATCAGCTATATATGTGACAGGTGATGGACAGTGGAAGCTTGGTGGGTTACAGTACTTATGCCCATTTAGTGAAGTTACTTCTGCCTATTTGAAACACTCTAGGATCCACAGGTAATTCAATTAAAGCTTTATTATGCTATTTTCTTTACTTCCATCATTTTGTGCAGGGAGTTATTTTTAATTTTGATTAAAAATGTAACAACTAATAAGTACATAATTAATGTTTTATGTTTCCAGGTATGATAAAGCGGTGGACCCCAGTGAGGACTCATATGAAGTTACAACTAAAGTAGATCAATATGGCTATGCTGTATTAGTTGAAGATGTATTCAAGGGTTGCAAAGATGGTACTTATTTCAATGATTTCATTACTCAGTTTAACTATCTAATTATGTTCACTTCCATAGTACTATTTCTATTTCAGATGAAGTACCCCATTTAAAAGAATTTATAAAATATTGCAAGAGTTCTCTTCAGCATCAAAATCCAGTTAATAGGCCACACCTGTCAGAAGTATTGCAACATAATTTCTTCAACCATGAATTCATATCAATTTACAAATTCCTTAACTTTCTTCCTTTAAAATCAGAAGAAGAAAAGTGCCAGTTTTTCTGTAATATTTTAGATAATCTGAAATGTTATGATGAGGGGACTGTGGCAAAACAATTAAGTGGCCTTTTACTATCACGGCTCACAATGTTAGACCAAACAGCACGAAAAGATGTGATACCTTCAATCCTCAAACCAAAAAATGGTAATATAATAATCATGGTGCTTCTTGACTGTCAAATTGATTCAAGGCAATTTAAATTTCATATGTTCCTTATTTTATTATTTCAGACAGAATTCAGAATGGAGACATTGCAGGTTTTTTCAGCCTTCTTGTATTTAAAGAACACATAAAACCAAGATTAATGCAGTTATTTGGAGTAAGGGATGGCCAAATTAGAATGTTAATTTTGAAGCACTTCTCAAAATTTGTTCATGTGTTTTCACATGAAGAACTCTCCCAACATATACTGCCAGAGGTGAGCAACACGAATTACTTATGTGAAAGTCATCATATAAATTATTCAGCAAAGATTGAGAGCGACATTTTAAGATAATTAATGTTGGTTTTTTGTATTAATTTCAGTTGCTTTTAGGTATCAAAGATACAGATGATAATTTAGTAGCGGCAACATTAATATGTTTGAGTGAATTAGTTCCAATACTTGGAGCTGACACAGTTATAGGTGGAAAGAGATCAAAATTCTTCACAGATGGCAGACCCAATCAAAGCCCAAAAACATTACTAACTAATAATTGCACAACTGAATCTAGTCTATATACACCAAAAAAGACTTTACGAGATTTACCTTGTTCAGAAGATATATATGATAACGAGAATGAATTGGTTTCTTTCGAGAAAACAATGACATTAAAAGAAAGACCTCCTCCAGTTGGTGGGGAATCGTTAGAAGACGAAGCCTTAGTAACAGAATCGAACATCCACAAAGTTGATAGCGAAGAGGACTGGAGTGACTGGGATAATAGTAATCGTCAGTTAACAACATTAAACTCGTCTCTAGTTGAAAACAACAACATCAGTGACGAACCATACACCGAGAGGGAAACACAAGATAAAAAGATCATCCAGATAAATTCCTCTACAGAAAACAATACTAAACATAATCTTGATTTAAGAAGATCGCTTTTACAGAAAGCTGCTTTAGATGCAAAAAAGAATATTGTTGATATATCAGAGTTGGATATAAAGAATCAGAAATATGATTACACCAAAAAAAGTACAGATGAATTTGATTTCTTTGCAGACATGATGCCAGTAATAGAGAAACCCGTCGTTATTGATTTTGCTCAAGAGAGTATACAAAGTAGCAAACTAGATTTTATTCCAGATGAAGGTACTGACGACACTGAAGGTTGGGGAGAGAGCTGGAATGAATAAAAGACGATAAGTTCGTGCATATTTAGTATTTATTATGCGAAACATCTCTACAAGCTGTAAATCTTCTTCAGTATGTCATAAAAATAAATATTCCCATACAAACTCCAATCCCAATGGTCCCAAGCTAAGCAATCCTTCCATTATAGGTATATAAAGTGGAATGGGGGAATGTCAGTAGTAAAACCCACCTTGGAACACAACTAATTTATAAAGACTCCAATATTTAACTGCATACAAGAGGGAACTCGCGACCATCAGCACTCTACGCTCCGTCCACTAGACCACATGGTCAAATGTACCTTATTTTATATATTCATTAAGTTATATTTTAAAAGGAAGCAACTGGTTGTGTTATGTGTAAAAGAACTTACATTACGAAAAAACGTTACTTAGACATAATTTTAGGTTGCTACACAAAATATTAAGCATGATAAAAAATCAATATAGATAGTAATTGTGTGCAGCCTTTACTGCTTGCTCATTTCTATTTTATGACGAGTGCCCATAGGTATAGCTAAATATTATTTATTCACCTAAAAATTAGTGTAAAAGCTAATTTCCAAATAATACACAAACTTTGGACTTTACTAAATAAATTTCACAATTCAAGAATATGTAAAACGTAATTACTTACCTACTTATTCTAATTTGTTTCGTCACAGGATTTTTTATCTTAATTTGATACTTACCACATTTGGGTAAGTAACGAGCTAAGCAGCAGTAGGTATAAATCCTAGAAATTAGTCCCAAGATAACTTGTATGGAACTGCTTTAGATTATGAGATAACAAAAAGTATGTAGGTACTTGGTTCATGACTTAGCTCCATAGTTTGACCGTGGTGACAAATTAGGTTGATAGTTGTAAAATTTTAAATAGGTAGGTATCTACATTTATTATGAATGACTACTTTTATACTAGATAAACAAAAAGCTTCTATGTTGTAATCTGTGAAAGAATAATATCACAACCTCACTATTCAAGACACTATTCAACAAACACAGCCCAAACTATGTATAAAATGTATATAAAGAATACCTTATGTTGGCTTGGCCAAATAAACACTTATCTCCAATTCCTATAATTGTTTCATTTAATTGTAAAACTTATTCCAACGTAAGCCACAACTATCAACTAATAACAAAACTTAACAAATTAATAATCCATTTATTATGGGTAATTAGGTACTCTATGTATTCAGCTATTATGCATTAAGAAAATTCTATGATTTAATAATAAGTACTTTTTTTCATGGGCTTAGCCACAATAGGGCAGTGGGCCAGCTGTCCAAGCAAATCCTGGCTATGCCCATGTTTATCTTACCAATATTTGTCTATAAAAATGTATAGAACAAAATGAAGGATAATTTAATTCTGAGTACCTATGTGAAACAACTTACATTACAGGATCTACCACTATATAAAGTGACTAGTTACAACTCATATATAATACTAATAAAATAAAATACTGGCTACTCAAAATAGCAAAAAAAAATTTATGACTAGATTAAATTAATAATAAATATCTAAGAGGAGTTTCACAGGAGATGAGATTCTAGGAAATAATTATTATATAATTCCTGCTTTAATGGAATGTAAAAAGTGAGTTATGACTTAAGTTTTAAATGGCAATTTTCTGCTGCAAAACAAGGTCCTTGGAACTGTCATGGAAAACATTTATCATTTGCTGGCGAGCCATCTCTGACAGTGTCTCTACATCGTTCCGAGTCATACCACTCGTAGGTATAGGGGGTAATGTGGTGATTACTACTTTTCCTGGAAATGAAAGCCAAGAATTATATAGTTATTAACATATGGACTTCTAACCACATTGAAATAAATTATGCATACAATTATTGAACTCATTGTAAATAAATTATGTCCAAAAATCTAGAGCTTAATAGCTATTATAGCAATTTAAATTTATAATTAAGTACATATCACAATTTACTTACCTGGTTCAAATGTCTTGGTCTCACTATCTAGGAAGTAGTACTGGCTGAACACTACAGGCATAATCGGAATCTGAGCATCTATTGCTAAGTAGAAAGCACCCTTCTTGAATGTTTGTATGATGCCTTTGTTATAGCGAGCACCCTCTGGGAATATCCACAGCTTGGTCTAATAATGGGATTTAAAAAAGTCCTTTAAATGTTGTTGTCTAAGGCATGTATGCCGTTCAATACAATATAAACTTAACATTTAAATTCAAAATGACTTGAGTAGTTTTTATTATAATGAATTTAGAAGCCAACTTGTTTCATACATTTACACTTTGGAAGCTCATAAATATATCTGAAGTACCACAACAATTAGGACATGAATTCTAGGTGAATGGGTTAACCCATTGATCTATTGCATTGGTGAAAACTTGCAAGTGACCCCCCGATCTAGCAAAATATTGTCTGTCCATGTACCTATTGATTTCTTATATTTACGCGAATACTACACATTTAAATAAAACAAATTTTACGGATTTTATCGCGTTTATTTTTTGTTTTTTACGTTCCCGACGTTTTTGTTTTTACCTCCCGTGACCATGGTTGCTGTAAAGCAGCCGAAACGTCGGGAACGTAAAAAACAAAAATAAACGCGATAAAATCCGTAAAATTAGTTTTAATTAAATTTAAGTACCTATCTTGTTCTCTAAAGGACTATTATCATTGTGACAATTATTGATAATTCTTTTGAATTTAATAAATACATAAAACATTTACTTTAGAAACTTCTATCGGCCCAGGTTTTGAGGAATTTATGCTAGGCGAAGACCTCTAAAAATACTATTAAAGATATATTTTATCAACAAAAACATACTTTTTCTTTAATGACCCGTTGAGTAGCTTCCTTCATAAGTTGGCGAGCTTTCTCTGTTCTTAATCTATCGATAAACACAAGTCCAGAAAGCCATGCTCCAAACCCGAATGCCCCAGTGAACATCAAGGGTCTCTTTGCGACCACTGTACAGCGCTTCATCCGGGGCCACATCTCAAACATGCCTATAATTAAAAAATAATTAAGTGGTATTCGGCAGGTGCGTGGAATGGTAATATGATGAAATATCATCTTACCCAGTATATCTAACGAACTCTGATGATTAGATATCACAATGTAGCTCTGCTCACTATTCCAATGTTCGATCCCCCGCAATTCCCATTCTATACCTACTATATATGAGGCATAACGGCAAAATCTGGAAGCAACACTGTTGCAAAATAATAAAAAATTGTCAGCTATTCAATACAGTGTCATAATAAATTAATGCAACGCTGCAGTAAGAAATTCGCGCAATATTATAAATAATCGATATCTTACATTAGGTTTGTAACGTCGCGGGGATAAATTAATACTACAGGTAGGAGCACAGTGCAAGTTATTAACACGAAAGCGTAATAGAGGAAAAACTTCAAATAATATCGAAAAACATTACTTTTTTCATATAAAAAAGGCAAGGTAAATATAAAACCCGCCAAAAATAATTCAGGATATGAATAGGAGGAAGCCATAGCGAAGAATCGAATAAAAAATACATAGCACGCATGCTGCCATATTTAAAATTTTTAATAAAAGAAATAATGACCCGATTTCATGAAACTAAAATTTATCGGTTTTTGTAAACTGCACCCTTGTATTGTATGTTGACTAAGAAAGGAGTTGGACTCCTTTCTGAGAAAGGAGTAATTTTATTCATTAAAATACATAACCATAGTTTGCTATGGGTATGTACCGTGATGTATAAAAGTGATCATTAATTCATGATAGACAAGCTATGGATAAAGACGGTGCAGCAGGGACCGGGTGAGTACAGGAAAAAAATAAACTTAAATAAAAAAATATACGCGTTAACTATATTGATAACCTGCTCCGGTTTTTTCGTCGGTTAAAAATAATATGAACCTAGTAGTTTTAGAATACTGTTTGCTCGAGCGATACTCGAACCAATGAAATAAAAAACCGATAACGGTGCCAATAAATAATATGGCAACATTTCCAAGTTGTCGATTGACGTTTGAGATAAAAGTTTCTTTTCCCTGTGGTATCCTTTTGCGGGTGCCAGATTCACAAAATAACTTAGATTAAAATAAAATGGTGAGCATAGTACCAAAAATCTATTTAATAAGTCCACATTTGTCTTTAATGAACGCTAATTTCAATTAAAAAAGTCAAAATATCTGTGTGATTGTTAAAATATTAGTTGATGTTGATGTGTCCCCGAGTTGCGAAAGGTTTCGCCGTTTTCTAATGTGTAGCATTTCTTTCAACAGTAGTGTCGCCCGCATAGTTATATTTTTATCTTGATAGCCCTTCGGTGCTATTTTAATGTTATTATCATAATTCTGGCAAATAGCTTTGGCAATAGAATTTCTAACCTAAAATGATGAAACGCCGACACATGCGCGTCATCTGAGGTTACTGAAGAAGCGGAATAAGATATGTAGTGCCATGTTCTATGCGCGCTGCAATATCATGTTTTGTCTTCGTCCTGTAACACTCATGATTATAAAGTGTCTCTGATAACAGAATAATATGTTTTATACTCTACTTACTAACTTCAGTTTTCTATACTAAAGCCTGTAAATATTTTAGGGGTTCGTGAAAGTGGTGAAGAACAAGCAGTACTTCAAGAGGTATCAAGTTAAATTCAAGAGGCGTCGTGAGGGTAAAACCGACTACTATGCCCGCAAACGCCTTGTTATTCAAGTAAGTATATTTCTATTACACTGAAATATTCAAAATCCACATAGAAGTCATTGTTAGCCACATGTGCAAGATTAATAGGTTGTCTATGTTTTAACTATGTGTTATTGTTTTGTAGGACAAGAATAAATACAATACACCCAAGTACCGTCTAACTGTCCGCCTATCAAACAAGGATGTCACCTGCCAGGTGGCTTACTCACGCATAGAGGGTGACCACATTGTGTGTGCTGCCTACTCCCATGAACTTCCACGCTATGGCGTTAAGGTATAATATTATTTGTCACATCTGTCTAATATTTTGAGGTATGAAGTTAATGTTGCTTTCATCTTGTACTATGAAAACTTTGCAAGTTGATACTATCTATCTACTATAACAAAGATAAATTCTGACAGTATTTTAACATGATGATTTTGAACGGGCGGTCTGAAGAGACGTACAAACTCACAAAACCCTGTTGTTTTATGTTCAATACTGACCATTATCCTGTCATCATATTAAACTTAAACTAGTCAAGTCCAAGTGTGAACATAAACAGGTTGGTTTTAGGTTGGCCTGACGAACTACGCCGCCGCCTACTGCACCGGACTGCTACTCGCCAGAAGACTGCTCCAGAGGCTTGGCCTTGACACACTGTACACTGGTGCCACTGAAGTCACTGGTGATGAATACAATGTAGAACCTGTAGACAATGGACCTGGAGCTTTCAGGTAAGAACTATTCAAGTAGTTAACAATAATAATTGTTCATATTACTTGCAGTTATCAGACAATATGATACAGTGCACCAAACATACTGTTGGTGCACTATCCACTTTACTGCAACTGTACACACATTCTAATTTATCTAGTTTAACTTATGCAGTATATTTTCTAAATATGATGTCATTATTACGGGCGGACTGAAAGCACGTACAATGCTTTTAAAGAATGTTGTATCGTAATGTTCTGATCTAAAAAAATCGAAACAATTTCTTTTTACCATAAAATTGCCTGCTACCTTAGGTGGTACATAATTGTTTTAAATCTTCAGATGTTATCTTGATGTGGGTCTGGCACGTACCACCACTGGTGCTCGTGTGTTCGGAGCTATGAAGGGAGCAGTTGACGGTGGTCTAAATGTCCCTCACTCCGTCAAAAGGTTCCCAGGATATGATGCAGAAGCTAAGAAATTCAATGCTGAAGTACACAGGTAAGGTTTATGATGTTATTTTCGTAACCTTGATTGCTCCATTCATCCCCCGGATAAGTTAACTCATTTGTTATTTGGGCAGCCATATTGGAGCCACATTAATATTAAGACTTTTTGGTTGTGACAAAGAGTTTTTAAGAACTTTTTATAACCGGTTTTGATTACAAATTTTGATTATATATTTTTAATATAAAATATTTGTTTCAATTTCTGATTGTCAGGGTCAATGTAATATTACGTAATGATGATAATAATGTATATGTAATATACATAATGATATAATGATGATGTTCACAGGGCACACATCTTCGGTGTACACGTGGCAGATTACATGCGTAACCTTGAACAGGATGATGAAGATTCATTCAAGAGACAGTTTGGCAAATACATCAAACTTGGTGTAAATGCTGACTCTGTAAGTATATTTTTCTTTATAGAATATTCTTTGATTGTTTATCATAAAAGATAAATTTATGGAGAATATCACATTCAACGTCCAACCAAATTACTGTTTCAATCCTCATATTGGAGTAGTGTCGAAGTTGGACAAAATTGAATGCAATGTTACTATCATTTTTACAGCTTACATGGTTTTAAAGGTACCTAATGTTGCTACACGTAACTACATGTTGCATTCCAATCACTACTTTGAAAGTGAAGCAATAATCCTTTCACTAACAAATTTGCATTAAGTGTATTTCTCTTTCTCAAGGTTGAATCAAACTACAAGAAAGCCCACGAAGCTATCCGTGCTGACCCATCGCATAAGAAGAAGGAGGCCAAGAAGGACACTGGCAAGGTTAAGCGCTGGAACAAGCGCAAGCTGACCCTGGCCGAGAGGAAGAACAGGATCAAGCAGAAGAAGGAGTCCTTCATCAAGAAACTCCAAGCTCAGGCGGAAGCATAATGGTTTTAATAACAATAAAAAGCCATTTGACTATTGGGGTTTTTTTATTATGTCCTTCTGTCTGTCAATAGCAAAATTAATTTGACAAGGGTTGAAAAGTACTGAACAGTACAACAGCTGTATGCGTAGACCGTCGACGGCTGTAATTGTGATAATAGAGGGGTCATCACTTGACCGCAACAAGTTTCATTAGGAAAAGAAATATCAAAAGCCGTCAGGCGGTCAGAATTCCTTTCTCAACTGCACATCGTGTGCGACCAAGCGTTGCCGTAACATCCTAAACGATAGTGTACGATGAATGGTGTGGAGGTAATCTTAACGTCATCGAAGAAAACCTGTCAACTGTTAGGCTAATTTATAAAATTGTGCGCGAGATGGATGGACAACACGTACCAAAAAGTTTGTGCTTAAGGTACTGGTTCTTGAACGATTGCTACCAGAGTTGACTGATACAAAACCTTAGAACGTTGATTAGTCATTGATGGTTATTTCGCTCTTATTACAATTTGACAGTGCTTGCCCGTCAGGGCGCGAAATTCAAAATGTTAATGGTTTTTATTTTTTTACGAAAATTTTGGATATCTTTACGATGTTATTTGTGTTTTGCGATATTAGCATTCTGCATTGGATGTCTCGATGTATTAAGTTTGCTTAAAAAATACCTAAAGCGATACAACACCATAAAGTTAGTAAAACCGCTACTTTTACTAACTTTATGGTGTTGTATCGCCTTAGGTATTTTTTGAAGCAAACTTAATACATCGAAAGCCAATGCAGAATGCTAATATCGCAAAAAATTAAATAAAGATCAGAAATTGTAGACAACCGCATGAACTTGATGATAAACCTTTTGATGGCGCCATGACGAACTGCTCGCGAAGCGGCTCGCTGAACGAATTATCCAGGCCCTGATTGAAAGTCAAATCAAGAGCACCTCATTACTCGAATCAGTGTCTCCAACCCTCTTTGTCAAAATTACGGTGTTGCCTGGTCTAAAAATACGGTAGATGGTGGAAAATTACGGCAGACCAGTGTTTGCAGCAAAAATACCCATGCAGTGGGATGCGTAACGCAAAAAAAAAAAAAAAAGGTCATTCAGCTGCATCTGTTTGGAAGAAGCAGCAGAATGACCTTTTTTTTTTTTTTTACGTTGCGCATCCCTGTTCTTCCAAACTGAAGCAGCAGAATGACCTTTTTTTTTTTTTTACGTTACACATCCCAATGCTATATCAATTATAGAAATAAGGACACGGATGAAATTACGGTAGAATGTGTCACCGTAATAACATGTCTACGGTAGGTGGTAGATTTAGAAAAAATACGGTAGATCTACCGTAATTACGGCATGGTTGGAGACACTGACTCGAATGGCTTGTAGTCTAAGATATAGGTGTTCATTAGTGATGTGAACCGATTACAATTTTCAGCACCGGTTTAAACCGATTACTTTCTAAAATAAACCGGTTTTTTAGGTTTTTGCTTACTTTTTTAAAGAAATAACAAAACTTCGAAACTTACTTTACTAATCGTACTATAATACTTTACTAATATCAAAATACCTTTAACCTAAAATAACTAATCGCATAAGTCGTAATTTTGATTGAGAAAATAGATGTGATCGACCGCATCCGCTTGCAACCTGCTTCTTGAAGACAGTACATATCCTTTAGGACTCGCCACCCTACAGACGACTTTTTGAAAAACTTAACAAATAACCTTGCATTTGTTAATTAGTTCCATAACCTTGAGAAGTTTTTAAGAATCTTCAACAGTTAGATTCAATGTATGCGCAAAAATGGTATATGCCGTATGCCCAGCAAATCGCACATTTTAATCATATTAGTAGCGTTGTCTGTGAGAATGGCTGTAATTTTACCACTTAGTTTCCATTTTGTTAGTAAGCTAGTAATAATTGAGGCAAGATTTTCAGCTATGTGCACTGCAGTGAGAACATCAGAGGTAGTCAAAACACAGCTTTTTAAATCTCTTTTCAGAAAAAAATGAACTGTAACCGTAATTAAGGAGTCCACATTTTGGTTAGACCACAAATCAGCGGTTAGTGCGACATGCTTAACATTCTCAAGTACAGTAGCAAGCTTTATCTTTGCATTTTGGTAAAGTTGCGGCATTAATTCATACCTGCGTCCGAATTCTGAAAGTAATCGGTTTTAGTAAGCAAAAACCGATACTTATCGGTTTTTACAAAAAACCGTTTTTATTAGGTTTTTCTAAAACCGGTTCACATCACTAGTGTTCATTCATCGTCCAAGCTTGTAATTGAATGTGAACTCATCTGTCTGTAGAGATGAGATGATTTTAATCACGTTATGACATAGATAGAGCTTATCTCTTCTTTCTTTACGGAATAGAACAAGAAAATGAAATTAAATATATGCCCCTATATTATAATACTCTTTGAATATGGGATATATTATCTTTCATACATTGACAATTGACATTCATTCTCCGACTCAGTGTCTCCAACCATGCCGTAATTACGGTAGATCTACCGTAATTTTTGTAGATCTACCACCTACCGTAGACATGTTATTACGGTGACACATTCTACCGTAATTTCGTCCGTGTCCATATTTCTATAATGAACACTTGATTTAGCAAAATATTACTGCAATATTGCATTGGGATATGCGTAACGTAAAAAAAAAAAAAAAGGTCATCTGCTGCTTCTGTTTGGAATGCGCAACGTAAAAAAAAAAAAAGGTCATTCTGTTGCTTCAGTTTGGAAGAGCAGGGATGCGCAACGTAAAAAAAAAAAAGGTCATTCTGCTACTTCTGTTTGGAATAATGACCTTTTTTTTTTTTTTACGTTACGCATCCCCACTGCATGGGTATTTTAGCTGCAAACACTGGTCTGCCGTAATTTTCCACCATCTACCGTATTTTGAGACCAGTCAACACCGTAATTTTGACAAAGACAGTTGGAGACACTGCTCCGACTTGTCTTCTCTTTACTTCTGTTTGACAGTAGTTTGTTTGTTTGTATATTATTTTATTTACGATATATAAAACCGTAATTTTAATGTATCATTCCAAATAATTATTATTGAAAACTTTAAAACCCCAGAAACTATGAATTACTCAATTGTTCCCAACCTAACAGATGTTTGTAAAATTTGCTTACGAAAAACTCAAGAAAACACTGATCTTTTCTCCGATTGTGGTGAATCTAAGAACTTATTGAATAAAATATTCTCATGCTTTCAAATAACTTTAACCTACGATAAGTTCAAGCCGTACGTAATTTGTGTTCACTGTACAAACGAGATAAATAACATAAATGATTTTCGAATCAAATGTATAACACTCGACGAAAGGTTTGATAGTTACTGTAAAAATGTGCTTGAGAAAATTTGCTATAAAGATGAAACCGCTGCAATAACTGAACACTCTGATAACTTAGAAGCAGATCTGTTATTTTTAACATCTGAATCCAATGAGGGGGACATGAATTCGCAACAAAACCCAGAAGACACGAAAACTGATATAAAAACTACAAATGATAACTTCCAGTGTAACCTTTGTAACAAGGTATTGAAAACAATGACATCACTTGAAAAACACAATGTGTCTATGCATGAAAAAAGAAAACATATTGGTAAGGTGTCAGGATTTGGTGCAGCCAGAAGGTACCACTGTACAGCTTGCAAATATTCTACACCTCATAGCCAAACCCTAGTTAACCACATGAGGAGGCACAACGGGGAGAGACCTTATGTCTGTGAATGTGGTAAAGCATTCACTCAAGCTTCAAGCTTGGCTGCACATCGCAAAACACACAACAATGCAACTTTTTTCACATGTTCCTATTGTGGGAAACAATTCAAACATGCCTTTGCATTGAAAAACCATCTTCGTGTACATGAAAATGGTAGCTTTTCTTGTGCTATTTGCACTAAATATTTAAAATCTAAACAGTCCTTAGAGGCTCACATGCGAAGACATTACAATATTCACAATTACAATTGTGAAGATTGTGGAGACACATTTGTAACATCTGCCGAGTTGCTGAATCACAGGAAGAAACACAGTGTACACATGAACATTGAATGTAATTTATGTGGGTACAAAACTCATACAAAGAAAAATTTAATGGTACACTTAAAAAGGTAAGTCAATAATTACAATAGCATTATATAAATGTATTTAAGTCTTCAAATATAATTTTTAAATCAAAATTATATAGTATAGCCACCAAAAATAAAGGAAATCTAGAATCATAACAGACAGATAAAATTTTAGGATTTTGATCACCATATGAATTGCTTTCTCATCTTGATTTTCAGACATGCTGGCAACAGAACATTCAAATGTGACATGTGCAAAGTAGCATTTTACACAAAAAGTAACCTTCTGAGACACCAGCGTGTTCACACTCGCGAGAAGCCCTTCTCATGTCCGGCGTGCTCACAGCGATACAAGTACAGCCCCAGTCTAAACAAACACATGAAAATAGTGCATGGAGTAGACTATAAATGGGCAGACTTTAAATGGAGGGATAACAAAATTACTAAGCCAACAGTAAAAATAGAGGAAAAGTAATCGTTTTTTTTTTTTTTTTTTTATTACATTATAGGCAAGTATTCCTGTATTCAAGGTCCTGTAAGGACTATTCCCAACTTGATAAAGGTTGTAATTAATTTACAATAGCATTTTTAAATTAAGCATTTTTCATAAGTGCTTTGATGGGAAGTTATAAATACAGAAGTATAAAAAGCAATGTTTTGAATACTTTAGAAAGATATTTATTGATGCCAAAGCACATACATAAAATTATCTAATTCTATTTAGATCCAAAACAACACTAATGTCTTATCATTAAAAATGTGTTTATTGGAATTACATGTCAGTTAAATAAAAATATTTAAATTTGAATACTTTTCAATTATGTAAAATTCAATCTATTATGGAAATGACTAACTATATATTATAACATCTAAACAGATTTTTATACTTTCATCCTCAGTGTTATGATTTTGAGATATTTGTGTGAATTAAAAAAGTAGTATTATCCTTAATTGCTACAAGTACTTACTATAATTAATTAATAACGAAAATATTTAGCAAATGAAGTAAATAGTTTATAAATGGTATGCAATGGAGTGAGTGGGAATAATATTCTACTAGATTAGATGAAAACAGTGCTTGAGTGCATGTTCCAGAGCTGCAGTCGTTTTGTGAATAAGAAAATGATTTTCAAATTCGTATACAATGAAATTCAAATATGTTGGTAAAACGCTGGGAGTGTTTAAAATATTTCGTTTTTAAGACTACTATCATCTACTTCTACAGTATTAATTATCCCCGCGGAGGGGTGACGAGAAGCTTTAGAAGAGCGATTTTCAATGAGTTTAATCCTCTTCATAGTCATCGTCGTCAGAGATGTATTTCCTTTGCTTTCGTTTCCTGGACGGCGTGCTCTTACTCTTGCCTTTAAGTTTGATCTTCATTTTGACAGAGCGATTTGATTCACCGTCCGAATCTTCTTCATCTGTGAACAACATATTTTTTTTAACGCTATTTTGATTTTCCATTCGAACACCAATGGTTGCAGTGTGCTGATACTACCCTATTCTATATGTCGAACCATGTTCCAATAGTGTAAACCCAGTTGAAAATTGGTTCATCACTTTTTCAGTGATGGTTGAACAAACGGAAGAATAGACAGGAATTGTTGTAAAATGTTTTGGATTCAGAGACATCCTGTATAGTCAATAATTAATTCAATACATAGTGATTGAAAAGGTTACCGAATTCGGTTGTATTTACCTTTATCATTATCATCAGATTCGTCGGAGTTCTGTCCGCTCTCGTAGCGGCGCCGGAGCTCGATGAACACGTTGCGCAGCCGCACCGAGTCCTCGTAGATCAGCGAGGCCTCCTCGTTATACGTTTGAGCATTCGCACACAAAGTGAAGAAATCGCGCTCCAGATCCGTTATATCATTATACTGTGGGAAATTATTAAATGTTACGGCTTCTTACATTCAATAGCATGCATGCCGCCCCAATGTCAGCAGACATCGGAGCGCACTTCGATTAAACTTCATCAGAAAACGTCTATGTAGCTTGCAACATTAGTCTGCTTCGCTCGCAGTGGAAAACATTCGGGACAAACATTTATAAAAATAAATTAGTGTCCCATATGCGCTCTGCACCATTTATCCGATTACGATTACATTTTGCTGTTGTGTTGTGCGCATTATAACACAAGGCGAGCACTCACTGGTATGCCTACTATAAGAAACGTGTATCATCTTATTTATTCTGTGAAATGGATTTTACCTTTCCATCTTCAATCCTGTTCATAATCTTCTTGATGTCAAGTGGTTTCTTGATGACATCGTAGTAATCTGGTAGCTCACGACGGGAGGGGAGCTTCATAAACGGTTCCGACAAAACACGACCACCCCTGGAATCACTTCAACAGTGAATAACAACATCCATTCTCTCACAATCCTATGTCAATACGGTATTTTAAAAACTACAGGCGGCATACCATGAACTCTTATTTCAAGAGAATTTACTCCCCAGTCTAAAACTTGTCAACTTTATCGTATTAACGACTTATGTTTCCTCTAGATAGTACTTTGTATAATTGGAAACAAGCTAGTTATTAAGTTAAGTATGTATTATTGAGTCAAAGTATAAAATTGCAAGGCAGTGCAGTATACTGCCTGGAAATAAGAGTACGTAGTACGCCCCCTGATAGGAATACTGGTTAGTGCCCTTGTCCGATACTACTTACTCATCAGTGTGCTCTATGACTTTCTTCATAATATTCTTCAAACGTTTCTTGAGTAGGTTTATTTCCGTTTTGCTTTTCTTCTTCGAAGAACTGGGGACTTCGTCTTCTTCCGAATCTTCTTGGTTGCGGCTGTGATAAAATAAATAAAATTACAACACATTTATTTACCGTGTGGTTATCGCAAACAAAGCTTAGAGCTTTATCTTAGAGTTTGTGATTATAATATTACCGCCGTTTCTTTCCCTTCTTTCTCTTCTTGTCCAGCACCTCGTCGTCATCATCTTCCTCCTCTTCCTCTTCAAACTCTTCGTCGATAGCTTTGAGCCACTCCTTCTCCGTGAGCGAGTCGGTGTAGTCGACTTCCTTGCGCAGCCGCGACCCGCGTCCCAGCGTCTCGTCCTCGTCGAGGTAATTCCAGCCTTGACCCTGATATTGGTAAACAAGAAATTAAAAATAAATATCGCCAAATAAACGTGATGCGTTTAGACTCGAGCAAATAAAGAAAACTTTGATTCTGGAATCATTTACGTTTAATTCAATATGCAGAAAAACTACATTTTCCAATTTTTTTTATTTTTTTTTATTACATTATAGGCAAGTATTTGATCTCAATCTCACCTGATGGTAAGTGACGATGAGATCTACGATGGAGCATACTTGCCTAGGTAGGAAGGCGGCAGTAGATCGAGACGCTACATTCACTAGGCACATGCAGCGCAACTGATCTGACCCGCCATCCATGAATGGCAACACCGAACATCATGCCGGAACACGGCTAGGCCGCTTGGCGACATGGCTTTGGTCAGTGGGTGGTGACTAGCCACGGCCGAAGCCTACCACCAGTAGAGTTGTCACCTGGTTGGCACCACCCAGGGTCACGTGTAGGGTATCTCGAGGGTACTTAATTCTCCTACGGACGAAGGTGACTCGCCCCCAAAAAAATGAAGAACTTTAATATTTGGTGCACATTTACCTTATTACAAACAACTTCATCTTCGTCCTTCACCAGCCAGTCCGGCAGCTCGGACTCCTCTATGAGTCGCGATTGCGTCTCGGTCTTCTTGCGTTCGATGTCGACCTGCTTGAAGATCTCCAGCTCCTCCTCGGAGCGAGCTATCATCTCGTTGATCAAGTCGTCGTCGGGGAGCTCGTTCTCTTCCTAGTGAGGTGATTGGTAAAATGAGTTCTATTTTCCTTAAGGGGCATTTACATGATCTCTAACTACAAGCCTAGTGAGCATACCTCCTCATCGTCGCCATCTTGATGGAGAATGGTCTGCAGGAACTGCTGACGTTCCGAGCCCGTCGATTTCTGATCGAACATACCAGCTTGGATGACTTTTTCGTCCATGTTTAGCTTGTATCTAAAAGTATAATGGGCAATTAATAAAATGAACTTATAACCTGTGTACTTAAAATTTTGTTAGGACAATGTACCTGGCTGCAGCCAGAATTCTCTCTTCGACTGAGTTGACAGTCATAAGTCTCAGCACACGCACCTCGTTGCGCTGGCCGATACGATGCGCACGATCTTGCGCTTGTAGATCCTTGAATATAATACAATCAAATGATAAATTAGTTCGACAAATAAATTGGCAACACTCAATTGCACGTAGTTACCGCCACCTGGTGGTTAATACCATTGCATAAACTTCCTTAAATTATGGGGGGTAGACTTAAGGATACGGTAAGCTTACGAAATAAACTCGTACTATACATACTGAAATAGTCTACCACAACGGTTATCGATTTTTCTATAATTCAAAACAGTTTGTATTTAATGGCAGACCAAGGCGAAGATGATGCAACGCTTTGATAACTTTTGCGGGTAAAACGTAGCCATAACAAGTTGTCTTGGACTTGGATTCTGTGGAGAAGAGAAGGGGAGGCCTATGTCCAGGGGTGGGTACACAATAAGCTAAAAACAGAAACACTGTATCGTCATGCATTTCTCAGCCACAACGAATAAAGTACCGTCAAATCGATCAATCAAAACTCGTACTAGAGTTAAAAGTCGAAAGATAACATACCTGATGTGGATTCCAGTCGGAATCGAATATAATGACAGTGTCGGCGCTCTGCAAGTTGAGGCCGAGGCCGCCGGCGCGCGTCGACAGCAAGAATATGAAGTACTCCGAGCCGACGTCGTTGAATTTCTTCAGCAGCTCCCCACGGTCCTCGGCCTTCGTCATGCCGTCCAGTCTGAGGAAGAACAAGCCCACACAGTGATGCGTTAATGTAAGAGTGTTGCGTCCCGCTCGTACCACAGACATCTATACATATAAATAAAATTGGAGTGTCTGTTTGTAATATTAAAATAACCGCTTTTTACTAAGTGCATTTGGATGTATACACGTTACCTATACCGAAACAACATTTTTTACAATTTTTGTCTGTCTGTCTGTCTGTCCGTCTGTCTGTCTGTTTGTTCCGGCTAATCTCTGAAATGGCTGGACCGATTTTGACGGGACTTTCACTGGCAGATAGCTGATGTAACAAGGAGTAACTTAGGCTACTTTTATTTTAGAAAAAAAAATAGGATCTCACGAAAAAAAATTAAAACCAATGTTGCAGCGCAGCGCCTGATTAAGTTTGATAGCAAAACCCTTCAATGCGTCCCGCGGGCTCAGAATGGGCGAGCAGGCTGTTGTCAACGGTTGTCTTTGTTAATACCACGCGGACGAAGTCGCGGGAAACAGCTAGTCATAAATAAGAATGACAGCCACATGCTGTATCAATGAGACGTTAGGTTAGTTTCTGCTAGGCATACAGAATATCAAATAACACTACTGTTGCTGCAGCTGTCATAGCTTACAATTCAATCGTTTTATAAAATATACCGTGACGTCATGAGGTGAAATAGGTATCGATACTTGAAACCGTTAAAAAACGACTATCTAGTGATGTAACAATTGCTATGCGAATAGTGATTCGATACTGGGCCCTAGTATGAGTTTCGAATATTTTTATATGTTTACAAATTAAGCTGTACGTTTCCGCAAGCTGCGTTTGATAACGTCAATCATCATACATTAAGTTAGTATAATTATGATAAATAGTTACCTCAAATATTGAAAAGCCCTCCAGGAAAGGTAGTCCTCGATAATGGTCATGCACTGGGTCATTTGACAAAACACCAGCACTCTGTGGCCAGTTTGCTTCAGCTTCGGCAGGATGCGGTCCAATAGCTCGAATTTACCAGATACACGGTACAAGTCGGGCCTGCAGAATGTAATCGGGGTTTTATTTGTAATTTTAACTTTTTTTCCAGTTTATTATTAGTATGATACAAAGATTTTACTGAGGGACGAAGCACTAACCCTCAGCTTGATAACCTCCCAAATTGTAAACCAAATAAGTTAATTCGTAATAGAAGAGGCCATCAATACCGCACTCCCTATGGTTAAGTAGTCTTGCTCCGCGGAAAAAAGCTAATTTTAAAAAATAATTCTACACGAGTTCCGACTCTAAACGAGGCACCCTCCAAAGGGATTGGCCAGCAAATGAGCCATTGATAGGTAGGTAATTATTGAAATGCTGGAAAAAATTTCAAAATATCTTTTAAATTTGTGTGGGTCAATGGCCATGGCTAATAGCCTCGTGTGGCTTGTAAAACTTGTCCGAGAAATCTTAAAGTTCGGGGCAGGACCACGTTTGTCGAGTCAGCTAGTTTTTAACCGACTTCAAAAAGAAGGAGGTTCTCAATTCGTAGTATTAAAAAAAATATATGAACCCGGAGACAACGCCGCCGCCGGTGCCGACGTGGTCGCAGAACTTCTCCTCGATGTGCTGGAACATGAAGGGGTGGTTGCACAGCTTGCGCAGCTGCACGATCGTGTTCATCAGCGCCTTCGCGCCGCCCTTGCCCTTGTTGCCCTTCTCCGAGCCGTCCGTCAGCAGCACGCCCTTTGACTGCATGTGCCTGATTCACCATAACACAAAGATACCATAGAACTCGAGTACTACTACACACTAAAATAAAATAATTTAATGTATCTCAGAGCATTCAGAAAAGCGGGTCGATACACATCAGATACCTTCCAACAACGATAAGAATGGAAGTGCTATAGTGTTTACCTCGCAGCCCAAAAGATTGGCAGAATAAATTCATTACAGACACTAGCTAGCGCGTCTAGGCAAACTCAAATAATTTATTTCGTATAAGCACTTACAAATTGTCTTTTTTGTCTTTCTTAAATCTTCAACTTGATCGAAACGCGACCTAAACTGAGAAGATCCGGCTAGAAACTCAGCTGGCTTGTTTTACATTGTTTTTTAATCGCCAGTATCATGCAAGTTACAAAAGTTGAATTATTTCCTTTAGCTGCAGTGTGTTGACTTTTGAGGCAAACACTAGCCCATTTTAAACGCTCCAAGATTCATATAGCTATGTAAATATATGTCTTTTTTATTCCAAGTAACACAAATATCATATGTCAATCTTCGTCGTGTAAACAATTGTAATGAACAAAACAATGTATAACGCGACTAACTTGTAAAGCACTCGCTGCAGGCCGCTCATGTCGCACTTGACGATGTACTCCACTTTGTCGGGCAGCTGGCTCTCCACCTCCTTCTTGAGCCTCCGCAGCAGGAACGGACGCAGCACTTTGTGCAGACGACGGATGATGAGGATCGTCTCTTCCTCGTTCAACTCCACCTAACATAAGTTATAAGCAATAATCACTAACGATATGGTATGTATATTCACGTGATAATAATGTTCTATAAAGGACATTATTCCCTAGATATATTTAAGGTCATTTTCGTGTGATAATGCTTAGTTCTGCTACGGTCCTGTACCAGTAGTCTGTACTGTTCAACAACTTGTGACAAGTGTTGCGATGAAGCGGAAATGACGATATTATTTTACTATGAGTCGATTGCGTTAGAGTGAACCTTGCTATATTTACATTATTATACACCCAAAAAAGTTTATCTATCGGGACATGTTCTGTTAAACTACTGAACAGATTATGTTACTGTTTTCACATAAATGTTGATTCTATGAAATAGTTTACTATACATACATAGACTATAGTATACAACTATACTTGGGGCTCAATCTTAGTTGCCATTTTTGAGAGCTATCTCATACAAAAATTGTAAGGCGTCGTCCTAAATGGCTAGCGAACGTCGAAATAAACAATGCGATTTCGTCGCACAACGAGACTAAATACACAAAACTCTTAAGAGTACTAATTGAAGCCCACAAGTCATCGTGCAAGCACAGGAATCATTTTCATCGCGCGACGAAATCGCATCGTACGATCATTAGCAATCGAGACGACGCCTTAAGCGATATATACTTATCATTGTTGTGGATTGTAGTAGCAAACTTGTCGCCCTGTATGCAATATAAAACAAGTATCTCACCTTTTCACCAGTTGTAGCGAACGGTGCATTGAACCACTGTTCGAATGTGGAGCAGCTCTTGAAGATGGAGGGCAGAAGGAAGTTGAGCAGCGCCCACAGCTCCGGCAGCTTGTTCTGCAGCGGCGTGCCGGTGAGCAGCAGGCGGTGCGGCGCGATGTAGTGCGTGTTCAGCACCTGCGTCAGCTTGCAGTGGTGGTTCTTCATGCGGTGACCCTCGTCTATTATCATGTACTTCCATTGCACCTAAGGCAAACAGTCACCCTGACCCTAATTTTGTCGATACACAATCTAAACTAATTGTTTTGCCGTGCTCGTACTGATAATCTATGACCAAATACGCTTATTTGGTAAATATACCTCCACTCAGAGTTCGGAACGACACTTCAATCTAGCGATGGGTATACTTTCAAATGTTCTTAAGCAAAAAGAAACACTAAAGTATACCTGCCACCAGCGCTGACATTGGTTCTGAAGTGGGTGCACACAGACTCGCCTAGCTCATTAATGTAGACAGGACTTGTAAGCGGGCGATGTGAGTATACCGTACCGCCGTCAATTATCTAATTTTAGAATGGCTATAAATCTAAACCTCTGCCAAAAAATATGGAAGGTATATTTTCCAATGTTATCTAACAATTTAGTGTGCTTGACCATATACCAAATCTCAAGAGCTGTTTCTGGGTAACTATACATTTTTCGAGTGATAGCGTGATAGTGAAGTCAATCAAAAATTCTCCTTATATAAACTCACTGGTTTGTTGTCGCATGTTTGGGACTTTCTGGTATCATTCCCTGATCATCACTTGCTAAACGGTGAAGGAAAACATGGTGAGGAAACCTGCATGCAAGGTGTTCACTTTAGCTTATACTGCGTTGTTCGCAAACCACTCATATTGTAACTACATAAGACTGTCTATTGATCACTATATTATTATAAAACATCTCGAAGCGTGTCTGTCTGTTAGTGTATATTTCGTAAACTTCTAAGCACATTTAGCTCCAGTTTTGTGTAGGTCCCTTGGAAAATCTTAACCTTGCAAGCAAATCCGGGGCGGATCGAAAGTATTCCAATACAAATTAGGGTATCAGACAGATTAATTATAATCAACACAAAATTCCCAATAGCCATATGCATGACGATCATCTAATTTCGTTTATAATTAATATTACAACATGAAAATACTAATCTACACCAACACATTTACATATCACCGATAATATTACGTATAGTTAGTATATCTACTAATTGAAGAAGAAGCCTTCGATAGAATTTCATATTGCACCCTAATCAAGAAATTAGCAGCTACTGGTGTCCATAGCGATTTTTGGAAGATGGCTTGAGTGTTACTTTGGAGACAGAAGCCGTGCATTAATAGAGAGGCTACACTTTTTGTTATGTGCCAATCGCAACAGGCGTTCCTCAAGGCTATCATTTTGGCCCCATTCTCTTTAATATCTTTAGTAACGACAAAGCTCAAATATTTAAACACTCACACTTGCATCTGATCGCTGATGACAAAAAGGTTTTTATAGAAGCCGATAGTTCTAATGTTTGCATGGTCCTTTAGAATGACTTATGACATTGGCAATTGTTACCGTCCTGTGTCTTAATAGCCTTACTATGGACGTAGATAAATGCATATAGTAAGATTCACAAGATAATGCAACCAAGAATATCGCTTTACACAAATTATTTGGCAATAACATAAAAGGTGAGAGTATTGGGAGTGATACTGGACTCAAATTACCTCAGAGCACACACCATGATTCTCATACTCAAATTATATAAAATGGAATCCTAATGTAATAAAAAAAACTTAAGAAAAAATCGGGCTTCACCATTTTGAATCCACATTAATGGTCATACAAACTACACAAGTTACACAGAACAACATAAAGGGAGTACATGAAACAACATTTACCTGCTACCTCAGGAATCGGCTCAATTAGTCCCCGAGTACAGTTAGACCGATAAATTGCTATACCTAAATAAACGAATGTATTTCTAACCTTAGCGAGTACCCCCTTGTCCTTGATGACGTACTCGTAGGTGGTGAGTAGCACGTTGAACTTGGTAGAGCGCATCTGCGTCTGCACTAGTCTGCGGGATTGCGGCGAGCCCTTGTACGACACCACCGTCACCGTGGGGGCCCATTTCTCGAACTCTAACACCCAGTTAGATAGCGTACTGGAAACAAGTTACCTTATGAACAACTGATGCGATGATATTTATGAGTAGCTATATAAACGCTGTATCGAATACTTTAATAACACAAATTCATTAGATAGTTAAAATATAACCTCCCCTCAGATTATGTCAGGCTAGTCTTCATACAAAATTTGCGATATACCACTTACCACTACATACGCAATGCGACGTACTTACACGCGCTAAATGTGTGCTCAACGCACGTGATTGGACAGATCGTTGGTACCAATCTGAGATAATGTGGCCATTCTGTATGTATACTGTGGTTTGTGCTTATATGCATTTATAATTGGCAGCAGAGCTAGCAAGCGGGTCAAAATAAGAATTGGATTATTTCGCATCAAGCTCTCTCATTATTAATTAATAGGAGAGAATGAGACAAAATTAATAATCCTACTGACACACAGCCATACATACAGCCAACGTTGCCAGTTCATTCTAAAACTTACCTAAGCGGCACAATGATAAGGAACGGTCCATAGACTTTCTTCTTTTCCATTAGAGTGGTGACCAATGCAATTGTCTGGATGGTCTTGCCGAGACCCATCTCGTCTGCCAGGATGCCATTCAAGTTGTTATTGAACAGCGACACCAACCATTCCAGACCCTGCAAATTTAATTAAATTAATACAAGCACACCCAAGATAAAGATAATAGTTCTAAAAGAATGTTTATTTTATTACCTTGATTTGATATTCCTTTAGTTTTCCATTGACCAGAATGCTGGCCTGTTCCGTGACGGACTCGTGGACCGTGTGAGCGATGCTGCAAACATACGGTAATTGAGTTCACTGTCAACAGTGTCTACATATATTGTATACATTACATATTATTATGTATAGATGTGCATGAAAACGTTTTCCGTCCATTTTACTTAAAAACCAAAGAAAACCATCTAAAAATATATTAGGATTTCCGAGATCTGACCAAAAGCGTGTGAAAACTAAAGCCTTATTTTTTTTTATCGAACATGTATTTTTATCACTTTTACACACTTTAAACTTTCTCAACTTGTTTATCTAGATCTAGATCGAAAAAAAAACACTTAAATGCGTACTTGCAGACACTGAACCCCAAATTTATAGACGTTTTATAACTTTATCAAAGGTCATACAGTACTGATCACAAGAGTTTTGCTTTGGCCAATACTATATGACGTTTAATGAAGTTATAGAGCGTTTATAAAGTCAGCGGTTAATGTTTTGTACCTGTAATAAGTTTGTTCTTCTGTTTTATATTCGTCGTCCTCGACCTTAGCTTTCTTAATCATCTCACGCGCCCTATCTTCGTCGGACTTCTCTTTGTCAGTCTTCTCGTGACCATGTGCGCCTTTCCTTTCTCTCCTCTCTGTTATCACATGTTTTCAGATTAATTTACCATCTACACTAAATGTCATAATATGTAAATTGCCCCATTAATAGATAAAATCACTACGTTGTGTAATTTTTTATGGTGGTAAAACAATAAAGAAGTGTCTATCTCCGAGACGATCTGATTAGCTTAGTTTGTAGTAACCCTGTCTGCTGTGCCGAGGGTCTCGGGTTCGAATCCTGGTTGTTGTGATGAGCACGAATGTTTGTAATGTCATGGATGTTTAAGAACTATAATAAGTATTATATACTGGATTCGCCCCCTCTCCATTGTACGGTACCCATAATACAAGTATCAGTTATTTTTTAAGTTTCTGATCTGTTTGAAGAGTAAAAGTGATTGTCTTAAAACCAACCGAGTAAAACCAACTTTTGCATGTTTTTTCAGTTAAAAATACGTTGGACTGGTTAAGAGTTATGACTGTAACATATATATATTATCGCAGTTCAAATATTATTATCAAAAGATTTTCAAGTTGTTCAATTTACAACATATGAACGACAACCAGGAATGGAGCGAGGAAATTCAACTTACCGTCGTCATCTTGGCTGTCGTCACCAGAGTCATCCGAGTCGGACAACACTTCCCAGCCGGGATGAGTCTCCATCCAATCCTTCAGTTGAGACAACAGTGGTGCTTCTTCACCTTTCAGAATCTGAATAACGCCATTTGTTATAATAATGAAAGCTGTGCTGGCGATTTCGTGCGCGTGGACATAAGAATTTTACTTTCCCAAACGAATTCTTACATTTCCCGGGGTAGAAAATGTATCGTACACATTGCCCCGGAATATAAGCTATCACGATGCCACGCATCATCTAAATCTGTCCTGTAGTTTTCGGTTTGTGTCGCAAATAATATCCCCAAGATTATTATTGTCCGGTATTAAATGTACAGATACGACCAAGTAATAGTCTTATTAATGTACGTACAGTACAGATATTGGCACGACTCGTGATCATAATGTTGGATGAGCAGACATTTTTCTTTATTGATGATATCTCAAGAACGTTTTCAGTTACAGCAACTACTTTTGGGCTCAACAAAATTCTATCTGGAGAACTAGTTCTTTAAGTAAATAATTATGCTGTAGATAAGTGTAAACTCTTTTGCGCAGTACTATATGACGTTTGTTAAAATTAAAATAAGTCTATAAATTCGGAGGTATATCTTTAGTTAGTGTTCCTCGTACCTCGCCTGTTTTGGGGTCCAACACGCTAACCCGTGAGTCGGATGTCTGGGAGCTGTCATCCATCGCGTCGATCTCGCCACCTTCCAGGAGCTTCTTCTTCCTTGTTTTCTGTCAGTAAGTACAACTAGTTCAAGATTTTTTTAATCGACCGCGACAGGTGATTATTTTTTTAATTCGATAATCTAATTAATGATCGTAATAAGTCCAAAAAAAGAAACAGATACATAGAAGAAACAGAAACAGGTATTGAAATTGGCACCTCTTGTCTATCTACCACAAATCGTACGAAAATGCGCTGAAGGGCGATGAAACGTGTAACAACAGTACTGTCCATTTTCAAGATTTCAAAACTATTTTTTTTTTATTACATTATAGGCAAGTATTTGATCTTGATCTCACCTGATGGTAAGTGAGGATGAGATCTACGATGGAGCATACTTGCCTAGAAGGTACCTGTTCACTCTCGACTTGAAAACACCCAGATTGAAGTCAACGGGGATAATATGATATTTAATTATATTTTTTTCTTTTTTATTTGAACACTTGTGTAGCGCGCATACCCGTTTCCTCCGCTCCTCTTCGTGTTGTTTCTTGCGCTGCTCCTGTTTGTGTTGTTTCACCATCTCGGTGAGGCTGGCGATGTACTCGTCGGTCTGCGAGAGCAGGAACGCTAGACGTTTGTCTTTCTTCTGATCGATAAGCTTGCGGTAACCTTCTTCATCCTCGGCCATCAGCCTACGGAAAAAAAAATGTGTGTATAAAGCAACATATTTTTCTGATTATGTAGTCTGTTAGAAGGTCTGGGCCGAATATAGATAGAATCATTATTCTCAAATGCTGTCCAGCCTCTGCAAATGTTATTAAGATGGACGGTCAACAAAACTAATTTAGGGATTTGCTACATACGAAAGAGTAAATAAGCAATTATGAACGAATGCGCTAACTGCAAGGTCCTTAACTAAGCTACAACACCCAGACCAGGGAAAATTACGACTTCTCGAACTTTTTCCAGTGGGCATCAAACCGCTAGCACCTGGTGCAGGAACAGAAGGGCCTACGCTCAAACATTTCAACATCATTATCATTACTTTATTAAACAACGAGCAGGAAATTTTCTTCGACACTGGCAATAGTGGCTCAATTTTGTAGCCTTTTGCCAGCAAAAAATAAGAAGCGAAAAACCATACCGTCGCATTCGCTCCTTTTCAATGCGTTCCTGTTCCTTCTTCTGCTCGCGCTCGGCGTTCGCGTGGTAGTTCATGATAGCCTTGTTCATGCGCGACAGTTTCGCCACGTTATTGCGGTGGTACTCCTTGAAGTCCTTGGCTGAAATGTAAGGCTACGTATATACAGGGGCACTGACACTCGACACTACTGTCGACAGGTAATAAATAAAATAAAAGCGCCGAATCAAATATACATAACTTAGAAAAAATCATCTTTAAAATATCTTAAGCCCACGAAAGCAGAATGAAACGGTGTAACGTAACAAGATTTTCGGACTTAATAAACTTATCACGATTTTATACTTTTCAAAGCTGAAATATCTGTTCAAAAAGATCTAGACGAATAAACACTGCCTACTTAGCCGTTCCTACATTGGTCTCACATACCCATAACATTGTACTTCTCAAAAATGTAACGGATCTTTTTAAAAAGAGCAACCATGGAGTTTCTTGCCCGTTCTTCTCCATAGGAACGGCATTCCGGACGGGTGGTAAAGTTGTAGCTTATATTTCGTAACTATTTTGACGATTGATAAGTACTGTATTTAATGGTTTACATGAATATTAAAAATAAAAATAAACCATCAGGTAAATGAGCACAGGTGGAGTCTTAAAACTGGTCGCGGTCGGTATCTCACCGTGTTGCAGCACAGTCTGCAGGAACTCCTGGTGCTTCTGGCGCCGCTTCCTCTCGGCCTCCAGTTTCTGCTGTTTCTCCAGTTTTTCGGTGGCGCGCGCTTCGCGCAACCCCTGCCGCTTGGTGCGTTTGTACGCCTTTATGTTGACGGCCGTCTCCAGGGTCGTGTCGCGGCGCACTTGCCCCAATATCTAGCACCAAATATATTGTTGGTTTACCAGGCATCACACCGGGACCCCAAGTCTGCTAACACAATCGATTCATAATCGAGCAGCAACCACGTAGTAACTGTCACTTTTGACAGATATTGTACGGGATATCTGTCAAAAGTGACAGTTACTATGCGGTTGCTGTTCCATTATTAATCGATTGTGTTAGTAGACTTAGAGCCCGGATCAAGCGTCATTTGTATAAATATAAGAGAGGTTAAATAAAGAAAAAAAATCATCTTCATAAGGCGTGAAAATGTATTAAGAAGTTAAACTGACCTCTGAACGTAATTGCTTCTGGAAATTAAGAACCCGTAAAGCCCTCAGCTCGATCTGCGCCTGTAAACGCAGGTCATCGGGTATGTTGGCAGGCAAGTTGGACAGCATTTCGATGCGATGAGCTATCCGTGCCGCTATTCTGTACAATGGAAATATAAATGTAAATAATCCAAAACGAACCTTATTTACATATAAATTAAATATTTGAATTATTTACCTATTCTCCCTCTCATTCAGAATTTGCAGGGGATCAACGCCCACAGGTTTGGGCACGCTGGTGATCCGATTCTGCTTACCTCCCGGCATGGGTGCACCGGGCTAAAAAAAACAGTTTATATTCAGGGTAAATATCATGCATTCATATAAAATGTCATAATCAGGTTGATACTTTTTACAATGGTAACACAAAGATGTAATGCTGTTGCAAGTTCTATCAATTCTCTGGTTAAGTAATAATTTAGATATACCTGATGTTGTTGCTGCGGCGTGCCCGGGCCGGGCGCGCGTAGCGGCGGTGGGCCCCGCAGCGGCGGCGCGCCGCCCATCGGCTACACAATAAAAAAACATGTTCAAAAAATTTCACCAAATCGGAAACAATCGACTAAACTTGAATTTACTATTTGCAACAATTTTATTTAGTAGGCATGGCGGTACCGGATTAACAAGCGGCGGTGTGAGCTGGGTCGGTGGCGCCATCTGCCCCGTCATCGGCAGCGGCGTAGGCGGCGCCCCGCCCCCGCCCCCCGCGCCCGCCTTGCCCCCGGTCGCGCCCACGCCGCCCGACGTCGAGTGCGGCCCGCCCTGCCCCTCGCCGTACGGCGGCTGCGCGGGTGGCGTCGGACACTCCGGCGGCCCCTCGCCGCTCCGCTTGCCGGAGGACATCTGCAAGATCTGCGGCGACAGAGGCTGGTTGCGCGCGAGACTGCGATACGCTGATATCTGCGCCCTATGATAAAATAAATATTTTATTTACACGTTCCTGCGCCGTCAAAAATTGTCGTTCGACAGACGTTTACGTTGAACTCACTTGAGCTGACACAGCTGGATGTTGCTGAACAATCCCTTGCTGGGATCCTGTCCCGGGTTCGAACGGGCTCGCAGCGCCAGCAGCTGCGAGAACCTCGGATCCTCTTGCAGGCCCTTCTCCTCCATGGAGTCGATGGTCCTCTGGATCGCGTTCAAATTGTCAGGACCCTGAGTCGGCAAGGAAGCCTGCATCGGAGACGAGGCCGGCGGTGGTCCACTAGCAGAGGAAGTCGGAGGAGGCTGCGCGTGGGGTGGAGTGTGAGCCGCGGGCGGATGCGGCGGTCCACCGGATTGCGGAGGAGCGCTGGAGGGCGGATTTCCTCCTCCGGGAGGTGTGTGACCGTATGAAGGCGAGGATACATGTGGTGGGGGACCCTGACCCTGCATCATAGCGTGGTGGGGCATGGCACCCGGCGGCATGCCTTGCGGATGCACGCCGTGCGACGGCGGCCCCGACATGGGTCCGGGGGGACCCTGCGGCCCGTTGCCGGGTGGTGGGCCTCCACCCATAGATAGTGGAGCCTAAAATTAAGTTAATCTTTAGAAAAAAAAAACGATTTTGTTGTTGTCGTCCAACAGCGTTCAATTTAATTTCATAACCTACTTGAATTTGAACATGTTTGTCGTGGAAATGATGATCATTATCATAATTTATTATTCCCTGATATTTTTGGATTTCTCATGTGCTATTGAAAGACGTCAAAATTATACACTGTACGAGGTAACAGCTTTTAATAGTCGGGAACGGGCGGTTCTGTACGACCTCCACATAAGGAACAAGATGATCATATTCTTAAACGACGTGAGTAACGAGGCAGCGATCCCGATGGACGTGCTTGTCGACGCATGTTGTACACAAGCATTTGAAAAGAAATTGCAGGATAATGATATAGGATACGTTAAAATCAGAGATAAACATATGTAAGTCTTGTCTTTCTCCGATCCGTTACCGCATTTCTTTAATATTGTATGAGGGTCGGTTTACCCTAATTTGATCGGTTCTCGATACATATTTACATGGATCGATTGGCATCAGGCAATCGAGACCCAGTTAGTGGACCTACCGGTAATCTAAGGCTAATACGAAATACCTTCATGAAATCCATGGGTACATTGCAACAGAATGCAAGTGGGACAAGTAGTTTAACATGCCATCTGAAGCAATTATAACATTTTAATGTAAGGTACCACTTTCATAATTAACGTATTTACTATTGACAGATCCAATCAAGTCAATGCGCCTCTTCTTAACAATATGCATAATAATGAATACCCTTATGAGAGAGTGCCCAACATAACAACAGATTTTCAGTATTGGGAAGGAATAAGACTGTGGGTTAGGTACAAGACGAAAAAATATTCAATCCTAAAGAAAATTGTGATTGGAAAGACATACGAAAACAGAGAGATTTTCATATTGAAAGTGTCAAAAGGTAGAAAGAATATAGCAGTATTTTTATTGGGTGGTGAAGATGGTAAAGACTGGATGTCTCCGGCAGTTCTATTGAATTTTGTGAACAATATATTAGACCATACTCTTAATTTAGAGTTGTTACTGCACTACTATGACTTCTATGTACTCCCAGTATTAAATCCTGATGGATATGAGTACAGTATGTCAAAGGTACCTAAACTACTTACTTATAACAATTCCTTATAGCCTTACATAACCAGCTTTTACCTGCCAATATTGTTCATAATATAATCACATTCATACAACACTATGTTCAAAATGTTTGATATAGGAGAGGTACTGGGCAAAAAATAGAAGAATTGTCTTCCCACAAAAGACATGCTCTAACAAGGGACCAGCTGTGGGCATAAATTTGGATAGAAATTGGTTTATTAGCAAACCTTCTTTAGGTAAGTGCAGCTGTGATTCTATCATCATGTTGGATAAATATTATCTATAGTGCATCATCTGAGAATGGCTAAACCGATCTGGCTAATTTTTCTTTATAATGTTCATAATAATCTGAATCAGGTTTTAGGGAAAGAAAAAATGAAAAGGTTGTCTGGAATATTGGGGACATGCTGAAAGTGCTTTATTGTCAGGATATTGCCTGCCAGGACAGCTGTATTGTATAACAATTGATTTGGCCTGCAATTTCTAAAGAGTGCATTTTTGTATAACCACTATTCATTTATTTGGTATATAGTTTTAGTGTAAAATGAGCAGGCCTACCTCTAGGCTACCAGCATATAGCACAAGTATAGCAAAATCTCACAGTGAAATTGACTGAATGTAAAAATTATAAACTAATAATTAATTTTAAAATCTGTGTGATAGCATATGCACCAAAATCACATTTATCTATTTAGTTATGGATCTCACAATCACATTTAAAAAACATAAGAGAAAGAACCAAATTGACAACCTCCTCCTTTTTGAAGTTGGTTAACAAAACATGCTTGTGTTGGCATTGGTAGTCTTACAGTTTGTACCAGAAGAAATTTTATGAACTACTCCTTTTTATTTAGTGAAAGATGAAGAGTGTGATTCAATATATGCCGGCTCAAATGCATTATCCGAAGAAGAGACAAATGCATTGGCTCAATTTCTGAACAGTATTGCACTGGAAATGATGGTTTTCATTAATGTTAGAGGATTTGAGCAACTTGTAACTATACCTTATGGATATACAAATTTAGAATGTGCAAACAATTATGCCATATTGGTGAGTTTAAAAGTGTGTAGTATAAGTATTAATAAGTTGTTATAACAAAAAAATACTATCTGAATAATGGACTTTCTAGTTCCTTCAGTGCTTTACAACTATAATGCAAAAAGTTGTAAACATTGCAATTATGGAGTATAATAAGGCACATCAGACAAAATTTGAGAGTTCCCAAGAGTAAGTGATAATGTCCACTAGTATGAAGCAACAGCCACTACACAGTAGAGTGGTCAGGTACAATTAGTATCTTTATTCACAGATGGACATAATGTCAGCAGTTCAAGATAAGGTTCTAAAGGACCATAACATGACATTTTACTACGGCACAGGAGCAAACTATCTGTGTATGCAAGAATTTTTACCCCATACATGTATAGCAGTTTTAATAAATTTAAATGTTTCATTATAAATCTTTTTTCACAAGAAACATTTTGATGTTGTAAATGGATGAAAGCTTTCTATACATTTTCTATAGTTTAGACAAGATAAGTTTACAACCAACATTACTTTTGTATTTAGGTCGGCTTCCAGTATACACTGATTTTACTCACTACCAATATTTATACAGAGTAATTACAATCTGGTCTTATAGACCCAATGAGTGGGACTGCCCGTAACCTATGGGTTAGAGCATTTGTAAGATTTTTTCAGACTCCTCAATGCCTTTAATAACATATAATATTAAAATGACAACCACAACCAATATACTCATTAAACTATAAATGTGTTTAAATTAAACTAATAAAGTATCTACAAACTTTCTGGTTAAAGTAACGTTATGTTTCATTTCAGTCAATTATTCTGGAAATAGTGCCGACTGGGTGAAGAAAATGTTAAACACTCCAGTGGTATACACTATTCACCTGAACGTTAAAGATTTGCTATTGCCCAAAGTTGAACATATACAACTTCTGACTAAACAGTTTGCAACTATGATTAAAGAAATTTTACTGCTAGCTTACAGTATTTATAGCCCAATTTTTAATCATCAAATTTTTTACAAAAATACTCTACTAATAACAGTTATCTTCAGCTTATTTAGTTTGAACATATGAAAAATACACATATTTTGGTCTACTTTGATAGAATTTACAATGCCTACCAAATAATTTAGTATCTGTAATTCATATAAGACTTTGATCTGCACGGGGTGTTGAACAGATGCACACTTATTTGGTGGGTATTTTACCACCTAATCAGAATTTTATTGTATTTAATGTTTCATTTGATTTATGATATTCATATACATGATTTTTATGTTTTGACTTTAATTTATTGAACCAACCAGTCCTCAATATATTAGTAAGGCAATGAGATTTGAGAACCTAGAGTAAATAATGATTACCTGTCCTGGAGGCATATGTCCAATCTGATGCTGCATATATCCATGCGGAGGACCTTGCCCCGGCATGTTGGGATGTTGAGGAGCTCCAGGCATGTTTGGATGCCCATTAGGCCCTGGTGGATGAGACCCTCCGGGTCCTATTGGATGTCCTGGCATATGCGCCCCGACCATATGTGGTGGCATCTGATGTCCACCCGGCGGCATACCGGGATGTTGTTGTGATACGCCAGGTGGACCATTAGAATTAGGAGCTATAGGGTGCGAGGGGCCCGACGATGACATGTGGTTAGGCATCGGTGGTTGCCCAGACCCGGGAGGATGCGACGGCGGCGGTCCGTTGACATGTTGGTTGTACGGGCTGTGCGGCGATTGCGGCGGCGCCGGGCTTTGTATCGGAGGCCCCATTGGGCTTGGCGCCTGAGGTGGTGGCATTGGACTGTTTTGAGGCGATGGACTAGCCATCTTTCTAATCCGATTCACACTAAATGAACATATCAAACTCCTTTTTTTGTCTAAGTTGTCACGCACACTAAAATTTTAAGATTCTAAAACAGTTAACGAAGCATCCGGATCAGTGTAATCATGCACAATTTTATATTTTCTCACTTTAGCTATGCCATATAGATAAAAAAGTATTGATCTTGGATTATTCCAGAATTATTCAGAAGAGAAAACTACGAAAATGATTCCTCTGCAATATCTGTTTTTTTTTCTGGTTATTAATAGTCATAGACAGGATAGAGGAAGCAGGCCTAGCTACCTACAAACAAACTTATTTTTTAGATTGGCAATTGACTACAAAATTGTAATTTGTTATGATGAAAAGCACGGTAGGACCCCTACACGTAATTTCTCCTTATGAAGAGGTTGCCCGGTTTTTTTCCAGCCTTTTTCTCTCGAGACTAAGGCCCGGCTTTTATGTTTCCCTTTGGAAACATAAAAGCCGAGGCCGAGGGCCGAGGTTAATCATAAGTCAAATCTGACAGTAGTTAATTCGTTCAAAAACCCAATCAAAACCCATTCATATTATGTTCTTTTAAAGCGAATAATAATCCAATAACTACTAATACATCATCCGTCGCAGCCATCTCGCAACAAAATAAATAACTAGAGTTTTATCGTGAAGTGTGTAGGCACTATGCATCGAACAATTAACTGTACCGTTGGAACTGTACAGTGCGATCGTTGCGTGCCACAATGAAAAAAATACTTGACGTTGACAAAATGGCACTATTTTGTAGCTGATTGACAACTTTTAAAAAAAAGACAGACACCGGTATTATTTTATAAACCCAAAAACAAACTGTATTACTTATTAGAAAAATCTCGTCCTCTAATGTAAAAAACCATCGTGGAAATAACAGTTATCCTTACACATGATGCTGATGAACACTTAAACGAAATAAAGTAAATTACCTATACAAATAATACCTGTTGGTTTGTATAGTGGATACCTGCAGGACGCAGGTACCTACCAGTATTACAACACTGGCATATTTTGGATCAAAGTAATGGAAAATGAAGAAGATTACATTGAAACTACTTGGACTTATATTACATTATGTGGTGAGCCCACTATTTATGAAGGTTTCCGCTTCGCCAAGGATTTGATACTTGCAAATATTACACTTCGTCTCATAATTCAGTTAGTACCTTTGCCTTATAATGTTCGTCATAGTTTATCTTTATTTATTGGAAGTTTTCTTTTATATCACAACATTGGGGCGCCTTTCATGTGGACTGTAGGACTTTCAGCTGGTGCCTATGTAGTAATAATATTATTATCATTTATCACAAAAAAATGGAGGGGATTGATTGTATCAGTTTCTATTATTACATTTTTGTTATTATGTGAGGTGTATGTCATAAATGCAAAAATGTGGCAGCAAATAAGGGGCATTCAAATGATTGTAGCTATGAAAATTATTTCTGTAGCCATTGAACTCGATAGGGATTTGTTCAAACAGATGCTGAACCCGGTTGAGTTTGGGGGCTACATACTTTGTCCAGCTAATTGTCTTTTAGGGCCATGGATATCTTTTCATACTTATACCAGTAGCCTTGAAGTAAAATTTTTAACAAGAAGATGGATTAAGATAATTATGATGAATCTTTTTTTATCCATGACATACTTAGTTTTGTCTAATTGTATTGTGCCATGGTACATTGACGATGAAATGCCAAAATGGTTGATAGCTTTTAGAGATGCACAGGCATTCCGAATGTCACACTATTTTGTGTCATCTATGTCTATTGTGTCAATGATTAGTGCTGGTTTTGGCCTAACAAATGACTGCCACTCTGAGCTTCAAGTCACTAAACCATGGTTTATTGAATTACCAAGATCATTGGTACAGGTAGTGATCTACTGGAACATTCCCATGCATCAATGGCTAAAGAACTATGTTTTTAAAACATGTCAGCCATATGGTCAGTTTACAGCCATATTTGTTACCTATGCAGTGTCTTCACTTCTTCATGGTTTAAATTTCCAATTCTCTGCAGTATTGCTAAGTATTGGTACCTTTTCCTATGTTGAATACAATTTGCGCTACAAGGTAGCATCAGCTCTTGAAGTGTGCTGTTTGGCCAATCCTTGCACAAAACAATGTGAGCATAAATATAAGAAAAATAGTATACTTGCCATATTCACAAATACATTATTTACAATCATTACAATTATGCACCTTGCTTATTTAGGAGTGATGTTTGAGGCCTCATTCTCTGTACAAGAATCTGGATATTCATATTATCACACTATAGGCAAATGGGAAAATCTCAATTATTTTAGTCATGGCTTTGTGGTATTTATGTATATCATTTACTTAATGATGTGATAAGCTTTGTTCTGTTTAGATATTAATGAATCTCTTGTGATCTCTTACATACGGTATAGTATTATTATGATAAGTATTAATATTAACTTATTTTTCTTATTTAGGAATCGATTTTGAACCATATATAATCTAACATGCTTAGTAGGTACATTAAACTCAAGAACTTCAAACTTAAGAAAGTTTATACATTGTAATTAAATATTCTACCTTACAATAAGGAATAATACATTACAAAAATAATAAAACTAAATAATTTACATACTAATTGTATCTATTGTGTAAGATTATTTTAATCAAAATATATCAATCTGTTTTAGAATTGACTATCTTAAATGTGATTATATCATGTTTTGATTGTCAAGTTGTTAAATTGAACTTGTATATACAGTGCATTATTACTTTCATTCTATTTTTAATTTACTACCTATTTTTTGAATAAATCTGGTAACCCTGCAACTGTCATATTACTGAATTGTATTAAAAGTTAAACTATTGTGATTATGATTTAATAAATATTATGTGTTGGGTTATGGGCTTAGTAAAATAATGGGAAACTTTACTGCCATTTTATTTGATTATTTACAATATTAAAATATTTTTCAAAGTATGTGTCTTTTGTCTTGACGTTTACTTGGTAATCTGCTGCATGTGCTGCATTGTATTTAGCTAGAACCTGGATCCTGTAGTTCAACATTTCATTGATATGAAGGTCATTTATTTCTAGATTATCAGCATCTTTATTTGAACTAAAATACTCTGGTCTTGTATAAATAAATATTACTTTATATTCTTTAGTAATATTACTAACCATTCTCAGTATTTTTTTGACATAAAAATCCATTTTGGCTAATTTGAAACCTTGTTCTGACCAATAGAATGCTGTTAGTGTATCAAAAAGTACCAGTGATATGTTTCGATGCTCCAACAGAATATTATCAAGATTATGTATAGTTGTGTAGAACTGTGTTGCATCATATATTTCAAGTATAAATAAATTATTCAGAAGATTGTTGAGTAAACTATCTAGCTCAGTATAGTTTGAACCAATATGTGAACTGAGCTTCTGTCTTAGAATTGTAATTAGTTCATCAACATTAAGTTTTCCATCAGTTTTAAAAATAAGAACACTTACACCCATTCCATTTAAATCAATTGGAAGTAATGCTTCACAAATTACATCAATAATTAACAACAATGAACTAGGATTACTGCCACAAAATTCAATAATATCACCTTGTATGGGCTCATTTGAGAAAAGCATTGGATATAACTTTCCGATATCAGATTTTTTTGATAGTCTCGCGAAAAGTTGTACCCCTGATTCTAATTTGAATTTAGCGGGCTCCATTGTAGTGTGGTTCAGAATATCCAGGATAACTAGTAATCTTCTAGTTTCTTTCTTCTGAAATATCTTTGTTTACAGTATATAATTATTTATATGGCTTCCAGTCAAAACTCCGACAAATTACCTTACTCAAAAAATTCTATTTATTGTGTGTGCCCTCTGTCTTTTATATTGCTTTTTTCTCTGATTTTAATTTATACATATCACGCACTTGTTAGAATATACAGGCTATAATTTAAGCCTAAAAATCTTTGTTAGTCTAGCTAGCATGTAAACAGGTGAACTCACGCAGCATAATAATTAATAAACAATAAGCAAACCACAGACAGAAATAATGTAGGTAAGAAAAATAATGACGAACGAAAGTCAGTACCAAATTAGCTAATAAGTAGGTCATAAAAAAAGCATTATACTGGCAAAATACCTGAAATGATAACGCCACCTTTTTATTTAAGAAGCAGAAGAAGTGGAGATTTGAAATGGAGAAATGTGAATTTTGTGTGGTGTTGAAGTGTCCCGTCTTAAAAACATCTGCATTATAAAGCAATTATAAGTGCATCTGTACATACATTATACATTGTCATGGTTAAGTTTTTGTAGTGACTATAACGTGGTTATTAGTCAAGAACCCGTCATCATATACAATTTTTTTTCTTGAAACAAAATGTTTTATTTAAATTACCTCGTTGTTTTAGTGCTAGTAGCAATCTCATTCCAATGTGTTGTGTCTCAACTAGTCACAGTATCACTCATTTCCTCTGCCATGTTTGCCGGCGGTTGGTATTGGGAAGCCGTAAAAGACAATACGATATGTCGGTACATGGAATGCTGCAATAATGAATATGTGCCATATGATGTAAACAGTAAGTATTTCATTTAATAAGCTTATTAGATCACATTTTCTGATTTGAAGAGTATTAAATGGTTTGATTTATCTTTGTTTACATAGAACTCAAGTTATCACTGTCACAAAAAATGTTTGGACAACCTTTAGTGAATGAGTTAGTGAACATACTGCAAGCCCACAAAGAAGCAGTTTTCGATGAAAAGAGAGGTAACAAGAAAGCTTTGGTGATCAGCCTGCATGGTTGGCCAGGTGTAGGAAAGAACTATGCAGCGACTATGATAGCCGATGCAATTTATAAAAAAGGTATGCAAAGCAACTTTGTGAAGTTGTACATGGGAAAAAAAGATTTTGACTGCTCCAACTTGCAGCAGAAGAAAGTGAGTATTACTGTATTTTTACAAATACCAAAAAAACCAAGTCATGTATTTTATGTAGTCTTAAGTTGCCTAATGAGTCTTGAAAACAAAATAATAGAAATTACCAATTAATGTGATGCTTGGTAATAAAATTAAAAAAAAAATTCCCACAGGAGGATCTGATAAACACTTTGAATAAAATGGTTAAAAAATGTCCCAAATCTCTGATCATATTTGATGAGATCCATGACATGTGTCCCTCTGTATTGGACGCTATTAAACCAATGCTTGATCATCACCATGCTGTGGATGGAGTAGATTACAGGTAAAAACTATATTGTTAGAGACTTGAAAACACTAAAACAATGAAAAATGGTATAATCATTATTTCTAAAGAAGTGTGGAGGCTTTGCTCACCAGCCTGACTCAATTGGTGTATAGGGCACTTTATACCTTATGTAAGAAGGAATTCCTATGTTTATTGCCACCAGTATGGTAGGTAGGTAATATAAAAAATACTATTAGTATGTTGGTTACATTAAACCCGCTCACTGAATATATGAGCTTCAAAATGCAACAAATAATATATGTAATATGTCCAGTCAATGAGTAATATTTTTAAGACTGGGAACATATTTATATGTCATTCTTTACACATTATTGTCTCAAAACCTACTGATCAGACTGGTTGGTTTTCAGAAAATAAGTTAAATGTCGAGAAGTGATGTCCACATTATAGCCATTTGATTCTTCATATGAAATATTTTTTGCAGAAATACTATTTTCATATTCATATCCAACATCGGAGGTCAAGAAATATCATCAAAACTATTAGAATTGTATGATGGAGGTGCAAAAAGAGATGATGTTGAATTTCATGATTTTGAACCTATTATTAGAAGGACTGCATACTTTCAAGGTACATTTTCGTATATTGTTTTGTGTATAATGCATTTTGTATAGAATACTTGCTTTATATGTTTAAAATCCATGTATGTGCTAGTATTCAGACAATAATATTGTGACTTGGTTACCAGTAAGTTGAATATTTTCGACCAAGCAAAACAAAATAAAAACTGAGATATACACATACATTCGTTATTTGCGTGCACTGCTATTAAGCAATAAATTCCCGGAGGCCATCTGTCTTACTCGGCACAATGCTGACATTATGTCATTTATTGCAAGTCTTACTATTATAACCTATTTCAGGAGGCTTTGAAAAGGCCGCGGCGATCGCGAATCATTTGATTGACCATTACGTGCCGTTTCTGCCATTGGAGCAGCGACATGTGGAAATGTGTGCACAGGCGGAGTTCCGTTCCCACTCTGTATTCCATCCATCCGAAGATATGATGGCGTAAGTTATTAACATTTCTTAAACCGTAATAAAAAGGGTAGTTGTAGAAGTGGCATTATATTTTATTATATAGTATTACATTAGGAGCTTTATTACATATAAGAAAGGAAGGGGTTAAAATTTCGCTACATATATTTACAGATGTGCTCTCAATACATGTAAACTAATTATATCATATTCTACTCCTAATGAAGCGCGATATTCTAGCAACACGTAGCAATGTACTTATTCCACATTTACTATAATATTAAGACCTAACTTATGCATCGCAGTGCGAATTAAAAAGGGATAGCGTGAATCCTACCTTAGCCGAAGAAATAATACAGACGGAGAGTCGCGATCAGAATATTGAGGCACAAAAAACCAAGCGCATTTGTGTAGTATACGCAATTCCGTTGTACTACATGAATGGGCTTGATATATATTTTGCGCTTTAATATCATGTTGTTCGCGACACCCCGTCTCTATTATTTCATCGTCAGAGCGTGAATCACTTACGCGAGTAATAAACAACGACTAGTCACGGAGAGGCTCGCGCACTTCATTGTAGCGCCGAATCATATACTTACGTAATTGTAATTTATTAGAAATCACAATATTAATAAAAACAATCGATTTACCAATAACGTCTGAGAAACAATGTTTTGGATCGCGATTTCACATACCAGTATTAGAATTATAACTTCAACACAGAACTTATTTATTAACTGCCTCTTAGGGTGAATTCAACCTAGCACAGAGTCGAAGCGTATTCTCATAAATTCGCATGATTTTAGGTTTAGTAGTGATAGACGTTAGTTGCCAGTTTACGTTTACGCTTTGTTTCGCGTAGCAGACGCTTGGGTTCGCGCGAACGCGCGCTCTCCAATCAGCGCTGGTCGCTCGCAGACACGCGTATTCAGTAGATATTTTTTATTTCACAAGAAATATGTGCATTACATAGTTGAGATAAGGGTGAATTTGCTATATTAGCTTTTTAATTGCCGCTTCGACTCTGCGTTGGCTTGATTGAAAAACAATTTGATTTTTACAGGGAAGCCTTGTCTGTTATAACATACGGCCCGAATGAAGACCAACCGATTTTCGCAAACAACGGATGCAAACGATTTACGAGGCACATTCCTTATATCATACAAAAAAATAAACTAAAAACCGAATTGTGAATATAAATCTAGGTTTATGTTTAAAGTTTGTGATATTTTAACTTATAAGTTGTGTTCTATATTAAAGTCTATTTTGTAAATAAGTACGGTCAGATTTTTTAATGAACATTAATTGTTACTTGATTGTAAAGCACCAGATTGTAGAGTCAAATCATGTTGTTGAATCATTTATTTAAAACAAACCTATCGTATCATAATTATTTTACTGTAACACGAAGGAATAATACAGACAGTGTCGCGAACATATTGAAACTCAAAAAAACAAACCGATTTGTGTAGTAGACGCGAATTCGCGTAGATGTAAGGTTGCAATTCGCGTGCATATAAGAAACTATCTCGGTTTTTGGGCTTCAATATGTTAGCGACGCTCACTTCATCATTTCTTTGTTAAGCTGTTGCTTATTGTATCTTGTTTTGACTTGAAGAGAAAAAAATAACGTATTTACTCTATTGACAAAATTAAGTATTTACCGATATATTTGTAATGTAAATATCAAACTATGTTCAGTGGATTTATTTTATGTGGTTACAGTGGATTTAATGTACACCTATTTAACTGCGATGTTTTTCCATTAACACTCAAAGGCTTCTTTGCAGCTACTCGTTTTTTTTTTGTATAGTTATCATTGTGTAATATTCATAGCCACCAAATACTCAAACACTACTCAGAGTCTGAAGTCCTACTGTTAAGTAGTACATATTAGGTTTCAAACTAAGGTTTGAAACATTGTCTTTTGTAGTAATGTAGCCCTCAAATTTCAAATTTGAGTTGCCTTTCAGTGATTGCAAAAACCTTTTTATATATCACCAATTAAAATGTCATGATTAATAATCCATTTTTTGTAAATAAATATAAATTTTTGAGCTTATCATGTATAGTTTGTAAATAATAATATATTTTAAAACTGATCATACAGGAATGTCCTCTCTATTTCCATAGTTGCATTTTTTATGATTACACAGTGATCATCAATTAAACTTTTTTACATGAATTGATGCTGTCTTTATAATTTGTTGAATTCATTACATTTCAACTTCGACAACCTGTTTGCGCAGTTGGTAGTGACCCTGCTTTCTGTGCCAAAGGTTCCAGGTTGGAATCCTGATTGGGACAAACTGTGTGATGAGCACGAATGTTTGTACCAGAGCTGTGTATAGTTAAGAGGAGCACAAGTGAAGGAAGTTATCTGGGTAACTTAAATGTTCAGAAAGCCATTGAAGCGGTGTATCCGGTGGAATAACTATACCATGTGTCCTCAATGTAACTGTAATAAAATAAAGAAGATTTATATTATCTTTAAATAGAGATTGAGAGGGGAAATGGTAGATGAAAGCCCTAGTACACATACTGTTTATGTAAAATGCATGCAGTAAAGTTTGGAGGCCATCACTGGGACCTTACATTAAGTACTTTTATGGCACAAAATTTAATAGCCATATGAATATACACATTTACCCACCACTAGTTTTATCATGGTAAATTTCTAATATCATTTGTTGCAAGGTTTTTCTACTGCCATCACTGTTCTTTGGACTGATTAGACGTTGACTGCAGGTGCCATCTTCAGAATATATTTTAATTGGAATATTTTTGAAACCTTCATTGTCTCCATGTGACTCCATTAATCTTCTATTGATGGCCCAAAATTGATCAAACTTATCTGAGAAAGATAAGCAAGAAAATATAAGTTATATGATAATTAAATGTCATGCTAGCCTAGTCAAAACCAGCATGGATTTAATTAATCTTCTGTATTGATGTGTTATATTTTAGCCAAGTGTCCATGTCTGCAAAGAATTATATCTAGGTAGGTACTTTACCATTTTGTAATCCAAGCCATAGTTGATTGTGATCTTTCTTCTGCATAGTAGACATGACCTGGCCTCTGTGTTTCAAAACATCTGCCTCCTTTATTGTGGACATAAAGTGTGCTTCAACAATATCTCTGGAATATGGATATTTTTAACACATCAGATAGCAAGTAGTGCAAAGATTTCTATATCACAGGCTAAGGCATAATAAAACAAGCTTAAATAGGTCAAATAAGTTTTGTAACAGTACATAATTGATATTTTTAAAGGCTAGGTAGTTTTTTATTATTACTTGTTAGAACAATGAAGCAGGATCTCTTCAGGAAATTTTGTAAAGTGCACAGTCAGATTCCATGGCAACTGAGGCTCGTTTCCGCAGAAGAGGTCATACAGAAAGCCAATAGGGTAGTGCCATTTTAGTGGCTGCCCATTATAATCCAGCCACATCTCACTGTCAGCATTTTCTTGAGAAATAAAACGTAAAAAATGCCTTTTCATCTGAAAACAAATAGATTAAATTTCACATCATATAATTATCAGGTGTAAAATAATACTGTGATCCAAACAAACCTTGTCAGTCACTAGAGGGAAATAACTAAGTCTTGGAACCATCACATAAAAGGGATCTGGCTGCTGTATTTCCATAATTTCTTCTTGGGCAAGTTGAAAACAAATTGGTAATTTTCCGTCCCATATTTCACGTAATACCTCTCTGTCGTTAGCCATGAGCACAGTTTAGAAAGGTATTTTTTGTACGAGAAAAACAAAATAATTTGATTGAGACTAGATGACAAGCACAGAACCACAGAATAAAATTAGTCAAACGCTGTTATTGGCAAAATCATCTACAAAAACGATGGAAGAAGTGAAGTGAATTGGATGAATGGGTAGACTGTCAAATAGCAAGTTGTCTCTTTTTATCATATGAACCAAGTCTTTAGTCGGACGAGTTTAGAAAGTGGTTTAACTTTTAGGATGAACCGCTTAATAAGGCTAGCGTGCACTGATATTACTGTGAGGTAGTATTTATTGTATTCTCTCTGGTACTTTTATTTTGTCTATGACCAGACATACATAACCTAACCTAAGTTTATTATTATTGTTTTAAAGTTACTATTTGGTTCCAAGCTAAATCGTAGGATTGTATTTATTGTGTATAATACAATATGGGTAAGAAGAGGAAGCTAGCAGCAAAAGACGACGAATTTGAATATGATCCCATACCAAGGCATTTAGTTACATCGCACATCAAGAAGCAAGAAAAACGCCTTGTGGTTATTTTAGAAAATGCGCAGTTAGAAACAGTCAAGGTAAAGATACGTATGAAAAAATATCAGTTCCATAACTGTAATGATAATACCTACGCAATATTTATTTATTCTATCAATGTTGCTTTTACAGGCTGGAAATAGTTTTGAGTTACTGAATTGTGATGATCATGCAAATATACTGAGGAAAAATGACAGGGATCCCGGCTCATGCCGGCCTGACATCACCCACCAGTCATTGCTTATGCTGATGGACTCTCCACTGAACAGGGCTGGGCTGTTACAAGTGTACATACACACAGAGAAAAACGTTCTCATAGAAATTAATCCCCAAACTAGGATACCGAGGACATTCAAAAGATTTGCTGGTTTAATGGGTAAGTGGGTTTTTTGTGGTAACATACAGCTAAACATACCCATGAAGTTATTGTTCATATATCCATTCAATTCAGCTGTTCGTTGATATGTAGAATAGATACCTGAGTAGGTAATAAGATTGAGTTTAGGTCATTATTCATGTTGACAAAAATTTGTACACTAACAGTTATTTAAGTAGGTATATTTATGTTGAATTAATCTTTCATTTATTATTTCCAGTTCAACTTTTACACAAGTTTGCAATAAGAGCATCAGATGGGCCAATGAAATTGTTAAAAGTCATAAAAAATCCTATTACTTCACATTTACCAGTAGGTGTAAGAAAAATGACCATGTCCTTTAGTTCCACAGTTGTAAAGAACTGCAGGGACCTGGTTCCAAAAGATGAGCCAGTTGTCATGATCATTGGTGCAATGGCACATGGTAAGGTGGAAGTAGACTATTCTGAAGATAACATTTCCATCAGCAATTATCCATTGTCAGCTGCATTAACTTGTGCAAAATTGTGTACCGCCTTTGAAGAAGTTTGGGATGTTGTATAATAAATAAAATAAAATTACTTCTATATTGTTTGTATATAAGATTTTAATTATTCCTATCATTACATAATTTTTAATAATAGTCTTTAGAAAATAATCCTCTGAGATTAAATCTATGTCTTACATTACAAGAGGTAATCGGTATAATTTAATAAATATCTATGGTTTAAAATAACAGCGCTATCTATAATATATTTCATAACTAAGTTCTTTAGTACCTACATCATTTTTGCTACTTCTGACAACAGATGGCGTTTGTCGTAAAAACGCTAGGAATTTACAATTATAAAAATAACTAGTATATTTTGGTATTCTTTAATTAGAAGATAAGATGTGTTGTGGGTTCATAATAAGGTGGGCCTTCATATAGGTAATTTTGGTATAAGGCAAGGGCCTATAATAGTACGCCAGTATCTGTGGCCAGTATCTATCCACCAAGCTTCTGAGTTTTGAAATATGCATCTCTCTACTATTGAATATTTAAAAATATTGTAGATAGGTACCTACAATATTTTTCGTATTCGTATTCGTAGACAGAAATTAAACTAGGGTACACCTGCACCTAATGCTGTTAATTAGCGCGTTAATCGACATAAATTATAGGCGCAGGTGTAGCAGGAGCGTAACAGATTCTCAGCGCCCTGCAAAAGTATTCCAAATTATTCATTGTATATAATTATACGTTTTTTCTGTTTAGCAAAATCACCGAAGATCGGTAAAGGAAATTTAATTGAAATTTAAAAATATGTTTCTTCTGTTTCCTAACCATCTTATAGCAGTTTCAGTAATCGCAACCCCAAATGCATCATCATTAAACATTTGGGAGAGCACATCAATCTTTTTTTTTCTTAAGATTTGATCCTCGTTTCTTTAGTGAACTACCTATCTCCAACTATCTCGATGGAATGCGAGGGCGGGGCGGGAAGTCAATCGCTGTGGAATGCGTTCATCAAGTTTTGTTCTGTTTTCAGTCTAAACAAAAAGTTAACCGTTCTCCATCAGCCACTGTCCTAATACGTAGACCGGCCTACCTACTATCTTGATGTTGACTGGGACCAAATCATAGGTATATTCCATATAATATATAGGTCAGGTAATCCGAGGGGATTACCTACTACAGATGCGCAGAACATGGATTTTTCAACCGAACCGAACACCAAACATTATTCGATTCACCGCTTACCGAACCGAATATTCGGCCAAATCATTCAGTTCAATTTATGCTCCCTTTACCGCACTGAGATTTCATTACGGCTAGTTTACACGAGCTTAGTACTTGTCATTCGATGCCTAACCTGCAAACTGGCCAGTGACATTTACCTAGGTAACTACACCTTGGTATCTATCGAAAAACGTCACAATGGAATATCCCGCGTTGGCGCCATTTTTGAGCAGAATGTTCGCGCAATGGAATGGTGAATAAGACTGGTTGCTTCGAAGAGGTGACGTTAGCTATACGATGCAGCTTAATTTTGAGAGCTAGGAACCAAAGAAGTGAATACAAAATGATTACAAGATGCGGTAGATGTTCAGTCTATACTTACTACCTAATATTATAAGGAGGTAAGGTTTTGCAGTTAATATTCGGCCGAATTACCGAACATGTAAATACGTGCCGAACATGCCAAATAAGGAATATTCGGCGCATCCCTAATACCAATATACCTACCGGCGTCATTTTACACATGCTATTATGTATGTAATGAATATAAGTAGTATAATAAGTATCTACTCACGTGGTAAGTACCTACTTGTAAAGGATTGCTTGACGTAAGTAAACGTGGTATGATGAAAGCGGTCGGCTGCGCGGCCGCCCGGCCCGGTGGCGCGCGCCGCGCGGACTCGTGGGACTAGATTCTCGGCAACTTGCCATAAATGGTGTATGGTCTGACTCTATGAGCCAATTAACTGCACAATAATGTAAACTAATACCTGCTATATGTAGTATCAACCACCTATGTGTGGCGATCAGAGAAGGTCTCTACTGCGCGTCATGAATAATACCTATAAAAGCTCGGGTAGGTAGGTAGGACGATTTCTACCTTGAAAGGAATTAAATAACATATCTAGGTAGGTACTTATTTAGGTATGAAGACTATCATTATGTTGTTCAGTTGTTTTAATTACACTGGATATGGCGACCACAATGCGCTTTATAAAAGATCACTAAGCCGTTTGCTACAAGGCCAATTATAATTTCTTGGAATTCAGGGAATGGTCTGTTATGAGCGCATACTTTTTTATTTACTAAGTATAACTATGTAATAAACACGTCATCTCGTACGATAAAGTAAATACCTCGAGCAAAAACAGTTACAGTAAGTATATCTACCTACGTACTGAGTAACTACAGCTAAGCGTTCGTATTTGTTGCCTTGTTCTTATATCTACAAACTTGAGGATAAAGTAGGTACCTATTCTGCATCGGTCGTAACCGCATAAGTGTCTGATCTGATTACATAATTCCCTGAACTTAGATTCTTTGTAGTAGTTCTCAGAGTTTAATAGTCAGCACTGTTTGTAACCTCGTTCTTACATTCGCTTAGGAAAGGAATTAAGTTAGTAAGTACCTACCTATTTTAAAGCTTTGCCATCTTTTTTTGCGTCAGTGCAGTCCAAGTTGCTCAGAGGAAGGTACTCAGATAAAATTTCATTCAGCTTTTTTTTGGTATGACCGGTAAACGATGAATGAAGATACTTGCGTTGCATTGATGCTAACGCTTCTGCCACACCTGGCGCCTAATGCCGTTAATTAACGCGTCAATTGTCGTCGTGTACTCATTTCATTCTTACATTGAAATTAGAGTTGAAAGATTTTGTCAAACTTAGGTTTTGATATTGATTTCTTATATTAGATTTCTTATATTAGGTTTTGATCTTCCACAAATATAGACGAAACTATAGTAGAGTAGCTAAGCCAACTTACATTTCATCTCAGGCGATTGTGTTGCAATATGGGGGGGGGGGGGGGGGTGGCATTTTAAGTGACCACATTCCAAACTAATGAGATAGATAAGCCGTATAATGTGATACCACTGTGTTATCATAAAGCAACAATCGACAGGAACTGAGTGGAATGCGGTGCGGTGCACGTTGGTTGCGTCAAACATTGCCGACTGCACGTCCTTCGTTGACTCAGAGACAGATTGTTTTCATAATTCAAGTTTTGGTGGTGTTGGTTGTGTGACTAATTTCTTTGTAAATACAAATATCCGAGGTACCATGCTGTAAAACACTAGATGCGTGGCGGTATGCCTTAATGTATACAGTATGATTCAGAAAGTTTATAATAAGCTAAATTTGTACTTCTTTTAAATGGCGCTGGATATAGAGCGTATAGCGGCGGTATCGCTGTGTGATATGTCGCGAGCCACAACACAGGGATTTAAGTGTCGCATAGTACCTTTCATAGGCAAGCGCGCGCCCTGGCTCTTCCCGCCTGCCATTAGGGATCGTGGATGTGTATAAAACGTCCTATAGCACGACACATGACAAGCCACCTATCGGGCGAGTGCGAGAGTGCGCGCGCACCAGACTACCCGGCGCGTCGCGTCCGCGCCGCCGCCGCGCCAGACCGTTCGGCGCCTGCGTTCACAAAGGCTTCATTGTATTCCTCGCCAGCCAATTCTATAGAAGGGACCCCTTGGCTCCTTAATTTTTTCCTCGAAATTCCTGATACAAGAATAACACTCAAACAATGGGTTTCCGTCCCTTTATTGGCACCTTATTTTTTGTCGCACCTTAAATGGGTCGGCCTAAGTTCTAAACAAAATCACAACCTGTTCTAATGTCATTGAAGGATGTCACCGCCCGCGCCGACCTCAATTGCTTCTTTTATTGTTTGACAATATTTCTGTTTATTTGTTGAAGGTGATATAGGTACCTAAGTCATACAGGTGTAACCAAACTAAATTGTCAAATTTAATTGATAGGTAGGTAGGTACCTAGTAGTAGTAGGTCTTCGTATGTAATTTTGTTAGAAGTTAAATTCAACAAATACTGATAAGGTGTGGCATGGATTATTCTATGGTAAGAAGCAGACGCCCACTAGCGCCAGCACTCCTCCAAACAGGTTCCCTCTCACTGCGGCAGCGCCCGCGCCGCCGCGCCATCGCGCCACGTTCACACGTTCGCGCCGCGCCGCTGTGGCCCGCTCAGAAACGCGCAACTCACGCATATAAGTTATAATTCTGCCTTATGCTTGCTTGATCAGTGTCTTCCCACCTGAGTTGACAGAGGCAAGTACGTTGCACAATTCAATACATAACACTGATCATAGATCTAAGCACTGCATGGTAAAACATTGAAAATCGTACCTAATTAAATACTAACAAAATACATGTAACGATTAGGTACTATTAGTGGAAGTGTTTGTCAGCGTTAACATGTCTATAACTATAAAACTGTAACTGTGCTGCGTGTAGGTTGAAGATTTGTTCGAGTATCTCGGAAAACTACTGGATTCATTTTAATGGGTCACACTGTTGGATAGCAAAAAATATCTGTACTCAAATCATCACGCTATGACTATTTGCGGTCGAGGTGCAGCGCACAATCGCGGGCAGAGCCGCGTGCATGAGCTAGTTTTCTATAAAATGACGCAAGAATATAGAATGACGCAACAACATTAATGTTTTTGTTTTCCTCTTCTTTAAACGAAATTGTCGCTATCTGAAGTTAGTGTATCGGCTCGGGAACTAAGGCTGCGTGATGTCAACGCGGCGAAATGTTATCTACATCCGCCGGTGGGGTCCGCTGTTATTATGACTTAATGGTACACGCCACGTATACTACTGCACATGTATTGAGTTTGATTGGGCTTGGAGTGTACTCGTCACCAGGGCCCCAAGTCTGCTAACACAATCGAACTAAGCGGTTGCTGTTCGATTATGAATCGATTGTGTTAGCAGACTTGGGGCCCAGGGTGGTGTAACAAGAAGGTGGTCACTGGTCGGTGAGATCATAGACTAGATCCATCGAGTCTGTGTCGGTTTATTGGTCTTGAAGAGTACTTTGGTCACACATAGTTTCCAGGTTCACAATTTCATAACAGATAAATTACGTTTTACTCTTATACGCAGACGAACTCGCGGGCAAAAGCTAATAGTATTCACTATTCATATCGGTTTCGTCATAGTAGATAGTTGCACAGAGATAAGATTAGATTTTTTTAAAAAAGGTATTTGTGACTAACTTGCATTCGAGACTAGACTTCTTGAATGTGTTTAATGTTGCTACATTAAACGAGATTAGGTTGCAGCTACGAATAACTGGTTGCATTAGATGGCCGTGATCCGGGGCGTTGGCTAGGCGCCATCGCTGCGCAAGCGCACCGTTGCACAATAGGTGCAAAATATACAGTTCTCAGAACCATTACCACACTATAGGTCTTTATCTAGCTTTAATGATCTAGATTGACAAGTATAAGATAGTGCCTACCTACTGTAGGTAATCTGTATAGCATATCGACTGAATACCGCCAAGGTCCACGAGTATCTGTCCGCTTATCTATCTATTCCCCGTAATTTGAATTCTAATCAGATTTATTTTGACACTTCCCGTTGGCATTACTTCCAAACTCTACATTATATAGAGTCTGGTACTTTATGAAGCCGAGTTATTTTGAAAGAGTCGTCGAGACCTATGTGACTACAACTGTCAGAACCAAGTAGTCAGCTATTAGGCCCACAGAATAATGTCTAGTCTACTTATTAGGCCCTACTGGGTTGGTTATAATAATAATATCAGCCGTTTTTAATGTCCCACTTTTGGGCACGGGCGTCCCCGCAATGCAAGGGGGATTAGGCCATAGTCCACCACGCTGGCCCAGTGCGGGTTGGCGGACTTCACACGTCTTTGATCAAAATTAGTTACTCACATGATATCCAGGCATCCCAGAGGTGCCAGCCGGGGTTTGAACCTACGATCCTCGTTACCGAGGCAAGTGTTCTACAAACTTGGCTATCACTGCTGGGTAGGTTGTCTACTGATTATCCTTTGGTGTGTACTTCAGGAATCCAAGAAACATACCTACCTACTTACTTTATGTGTACCCTCAACTTTAGTCAAAGTATTTTTGTTTGTGTAGGCCTAAGTATAAGGGGCACTTACAAAAACGCATTACGATTACTGATTTGGCGTATTTACACATATCTGTACTTAAATGAAACGGAGATAATTAATTAAAGAACCCGACATTGTATTCGGGAAAACCGGAAGCAAAAGACGAGCAAACATAAGTGTCATTAATAAGTTCAAAGTTGCGTTCTATTCCATCACGCTACTCCGTACGCAAACCGAGTTTAGTGGCGCAGTATTGATGTTTGTTCTTATAGATCCTTTTGTCAGTATATCAGAATCAGTTCACTGCACTTCATAACAACATCAACTACTTACAAGTGCGGTTTTTATCGGCTCACAGATAATTGTATTTATATGTATGCTACGTAATAGTAGGTAATTGGCAACGCGAATTGGCGCACGTAGGCGCCTCCACTCGCATCGCGCGATATCAAAATGAACGCACACAAACACGTATCAATATTTACATACTTGCACACTTACTTAATAAGTAATTATCATAGTATAGCTGCTTTTTTTTTAAAAAGGGTAGTAAGTTTATGTGTAGGTTTCAAATATTGTTCCATTTTATTGGATGGACACATAGCCCATACAAATTCTGTTAAATAAGTTGTGGTTAGGGTTTATCAGCCAGCCCATTGTCAAACCCCATGTTTAATTAATATTATAGGTCAGTACTTTGATAAAATAGATTTGGTAGTTAGGTAAAAAAAATGATTTTTAGAAATTCACCAGACATTATTTAGAGACCTAATTCGCTTCTGTCTGAAATCCTTTATAAAACGAGGCATGTGGTTGGGCACGGCAATGCCCTCGCCAATTCGCGCTCGAGGGACACTCCCTTACTCTATTTCCATCCATACTCGTATAGAATATACCTCCTACCTACATAACACCGTATATTAACAACTTCGGCATTACACCTAAAGCTTAGAAAAGATCGTAGGTTGTAGACCAAAAGTAATGACTTCCCAGGTACCTAGTTAGTTACAAGAATACCTTACCGCCTTACCCCACGTAGTCAAAACTACGATCAAAATAATCGCCGCTAATCGTCACGAACATGCGGCACTCAGATGAGGTGACTGGCGCTCGGTCCACACACACGGGCGCTATATTTGGAGGTGATGCAATCGCACAGTGGTGGGTGATCGACGCAGGCGCAGGCGCGGACGCGGTGAATGACTGCAAAATTGTATCGCAAACATTATTCGTCGCACTCGCACCACCCTGGCTAGTTGACGATACGAGTCTTAAATCGCACACAGATTACTTACTACTTAGATTGTAATTTACGAAGTGCAAAGTATGTGCGAATTATCCGCTTCATCCAACAAAAGTGACCGAAACTTGAGTGGTCAAAATATACTTACTTAGGTACTTGTAGCATTAATATTATGCTGTAATTATTGGAATAAGGGTAACTGTATACTTATAACTATCAAGCTGGTCTAGCATAAGCTATGATTAGCTGCTGGTGGGCGGGCGCTTAGCGTGATTGCACTTACGTTGCGCCTGCGCCGCGCGCCGCACCGCGCCGGTTCGCAGCCAACACCCATTCATTAAAATATTCCACAATAAATAATATCTAACCAATATCCCAAGTCCAGAACAACACCAATGTATAATTAGAAGTTGCTGATAAAATAACTGGATAAGCATATTGGCATTCTGATAAAGCAGAAAAACAAGACTTGACATCTATGAACCGTAACTGTCAATACATAGTATTTAATCTATTAATTAATTAAAAGTACGTTAATTGTCAAGAACAACGCCGACGATAACATTACCGCAATGAGCGTTGATTCGACAGCGAATTGTGGCTCATCGTCACATAGAAATGATTTTCATGTTTTACGCAAAGGTTATGCATCGATTTTCCTCATGTGTAGAAAGCTACGCGGTGGTGAATGAGGCGAGCGGGCCTCGTGAGAGGTACCTGCGACGTGTGCGCCGCGCCCGAGGAGGCGGCCGCGCAGGTGAGATGATCACCGCAAGCAAACCGGTTGCTGGACACCGTCGCGCATACGCGTGGACCCGACTCGATATCAAACACTTATTCAAATTATACACTTAATGGGTGTCTATTTCTTACGATTTCATCATTCTCTACTTCACGCTCTGCTCCCTAGGTTATGATCGTTCCCCTTTACTTAGTCATCCGTCTTATCTGATCTGTAATTGCCTGCCTGTGTTGACAAAACAGATGTTTAGAAACATTTCAACGAGTTGAATATTAAGTAACTATGTGGGTACGTTAGAAAATCAATAATCTATTATGTATGTAGGTATGTATTAGCATATCTGCTCCTGCGCTACTTGTAAGATATCTATTTTGTAACTGTTATTCAACGCATTTCGATGATATGACTGAATGTAAAGTAGGTGCTGCAGCCAGGGTCCTCTGATAGATGAAAGCCTCATACAAGTTTGTAGGTATGCTCAGCTACTAAGCACCTAATTAGCATAGGCTGTCAATTATTGTACTGCCGCACAGAGGTTACCTATACTTTGGCAGAAATAAAAAATATTTAAGAAAATTCGCAGGCGGGGTGAGAAGATTAATAAAGTGACAATTGACAAAGTTTTTACCTGTACCTACTATCCTACTACCAGTTTGCTAGTGTAACAGTTGCATTACCTATAGGCTTGAGAAGCGCGATTCCTGTAAAATATGAACGAAACGTTGATTATTACTAACCTCACTGCAGTAAGTAGATACAATTATTGTCAATTGTCTATACTTACATAATACTGTCTGTCACACGATGAATAATATCGACACCATTCATAATAATGGAATTGTATCCAATGAAAAGGACGGAAGCGTCGTAGGGTCTTTGTTTATCATAGAACTGAAGAAGAACTAAGTGGAAACGCCATGCCACTCGGCGCAGATAAGGAATGTGAACAAGTTAGAAAGATTGAAGATGATAAATACATAGATGTATTTATAGGTATGACCTTGTGTGCCTCCCCGAGCGGACTTGTTGCTCTAGTACCCTGTGTACCTAGCTATACTGCGTCTGCGTGTCACTGTAACCCCCAAATTTATAGTACTTTTAATCCATTTGCAATAGCCTTACAGACACTTTTCTCATGAGACATGATTAAGTACCATGTTATGTGGTGGTAACATGATACTTAATCATTTATTCACATACCGTACTATTTGTTCCTTTCTCTTGTTATTTATTTACTCCAGTTAAACAAATTACAATTGACATCTTATTGTCTTGAAAATAATTTTGTTACCGGACTGGAAATTTTGTGAAATGTAAGTATCCGTGAAATTAATCATAGTTTTGGTTTCCGAAGCTCTTCCTCCTGCTAGACAGAGATTAGGTGTGTCCCTACTTAATCTCAAATAATTATTTAGCTGTAACTGCATGCTTATTGTGCTGTGACTGCTTATTGGCTCTAATGGGGAGAGCAAACCGATCGGCGCATGCGCAGTATTTATTACTGCTGCGTGAGAGAGAGTTCCGGGTCCCGTCGGTGTGTTTTTGTCGACGAGATGTGCAGATGTTGTGAATTCACTTTTGTAAATAATGTTTTTGGTGAACATTTCAAAATATATATTAAATATGTCCTATGATGGGTACTTCTCTAGGGAATTGTATAATTAAACTACCCTACTCTATTTTACTAGGCAGGCACCTTATTTACGTTCTCATGGAAACAGTCCCAACTTTTAACACGAACTCCACAGGATGTGTCTCACAAGTCCCATAGATACTTAACGAAGCAAGAAACAGCCCATTAAGATCCGACAGAGGCCGGTATTGATACAGTTATCAATGCTACGATCTCAGGAGATATATTATGGAACTGGGACTGGTCCCCATTTGGGTGACGCTTGAAACACACGTGCGCTCGGCTCTAAAGACTCCACCAAGTCTCCTACGTAAAGACAAAAGAATAACTATCTTATTGAGTAAGCTGCAAAAGTTAGATTCCAATGTTAATGTTTTTCTATGAGTCGTTATTGATACAGGACAATGTTTACGACTGATGTGTTTTATAGTTGGAGTATAATTTCCGTGATTTACAATTTTATTGCTCTCTGATAAGGTTCAGATTTCATTGTTCTGTTATGTAGCGTATAAGGTATTCTGTAATCGAGAAGGCGAAGGAAGGTCTCATTGGCATGGCGGACGGGTAGCGGCGGCGTCGATGTGTCTGTGGGTTTGATTAGCTGATTTTATGAGCGGCGACCGTTTGTCTTGTCTCCACTCCCGCTTCTGAAATTGCAATGAAATGTGAACTAGTGAGATTGAGGCAAATGTTTTAAAAGCACAAACAAACTTTATAAATTGCACAGTAATTATACCAAAATACTAACCTCCGAATTGTTAGACGTTTTATAACTTAATCAAGCGTCATATAGTACTGCGCAAAGCAAAACTCTTGTGCGCAGTACTATATTACGTTTCATAAAGTTATAAAACGTCTATAAATTCGCGGGTACATAAATTTAGTTCCTATAAACATCAAGAGCACTGAACATGATACGGCAGATGCATGCATAAAATGCACTGCCTATCAGATTATTTTGTTATCATTAATTATTCAAGGTACTTGGAGAAAAGATAGCGATAATTAATAACCTAAACTAATATGCCAACGCTTGTGTGGCCCATGATTGGTGCTGGTACAAATACAAAATGCTGAACAACGGACAACAACGGACCTACTTTATCTTATTAAAGTAGGTACTGGTTATGCACGGTGACGAAAATAGGGTGGTGCACTGGTGGACGCAGATTGTCAGGGGCGCAGAAAGGGCCCAAGAGGACTGGATTATGTGCTCTCAGTGTGAGGAATGGGCCCACGAATCGTGCACTTCGTATAGTGGCCACGTATCCTATTTTTGTGATTTTTGCTTTGACTAAGACAGTATTCTAATAGCCGACATAAGGTACTCTCTCTTTGCCCGCTGAGGATACCCCCTTTACCAGCCCCTACGGGATTTTAAAAAAGTTGATTTTCAAATTTTTTTTATGTTTTTTTTATATACTTGTTTCCAAAGAGGATAATTGATGTTAATTTTCATTATTACATTTTATAAGATTGTGCCCCCTTGGCCCGATCTTCCCCTAGTTATCCCAACGGCCTATTACAATATAAATGCCTCATGATTTTTATGACAAGGTCAGGGTATCGGCTTAATAGCAGACATGTTGCCATGGTGTTTGATAAATTGGCCATTGGCAATGGCATCGTTTATCTAGCAGAGGTACTCAACCTTTTTTCATAGGGGCCACAAACAAGTGTTAGGCGTGATGTCGCGAGCCGCAAAAAAAAACAAATAGGTAACGAGTTCTTAGGTTATCGCTATTGTTACAAATTGAATTAAACAACTATGAACGGATTCATCGCGGCGCGGTAGTGTTATGTAGAACCTATTTATTCAGCGCGCTCTCAATTTTCTTATGGGCGCGAAATTCAAAACGGCTTAAAATCAAGTAATACCAGATGTGCCAACCACAAAAGCCCAGCGGGCCGCAGGTTAGTTTAGTTGAACTAGTCTCTATGTAGCTAGTCGTTACATAGAGACTCCGTGCAAAAACTCTTATGGTTTGATGGAATGTTTTGCGTACACCATGATGTCATGGCGACTTAATTACAATGACCTTGCTTGTCAGTCTTCGGTTCCAATTTGTAAATGATATATTTTTTGTTCGTATACATGATGTATGTAAAAATATTAAAAAGGTGTCGGGATGTTCACAAAATCTATAGTTTGTCTATAAATTACTTCCCCAAATCTCCATTTAAGAAAGTTGCATCAGCTTCTAGACTTGTCCGTCTAGGATGCTTGTATAATTAGGTCCAAATCGTTTTATTTTATAACTTCGATTAATGTTATCGCCTGAGATTATGTTGATGATATTTTACGAGTGTAAAACTCGTTTTGGCATCGGTGCCGATGCCGTCGCGTCGCCTGGAGGGGCCCCATATTAGCATGGATTAATTTCAATCAAGTGTATTTGGTCCGCGGTTGAATGAGCGATGTCGAGGCGCGCGCGCTGTTCTCCGGCTGCGACGACGCGCCGGCGCGCACCGGTTTGGTGGCTCCGCTCACGCCACCACATTATACCTACTTATTTTCAATCTATACAAGAAAATCAGATCAGACCGCAGTTTCATTACACGTTCCACGTGCAATATGGAGTCAAGATTTTTGTCTGAACAATTATTAAGTAAGTAAGTGTAATATGAAAGAGCGACAAACCAAGAAGAGTAGAGGAGTAGAGGACCACAGAGCCAGATTGTCTGCATAGAGAGAGTATAGATTGAAAAGATAATTGGGCATGATGAGATGAACCCAAATTATATGAATACTAAGAATGTAACAGGAAGAGGAATTCTAAGAGCTATTTCACTTAACCTGATAAAGGAAAAAGTAATGCCGTCATGTAGTGTATCTGATGATAAAGAAGCCAGCGAGAAAAAGAGAGGTATAACAGCAACTATACCCACAAGATTGAAGTCATTAAATTCAGAAGAGGATAAGAAGAATCCCCGAATTTACCGACTAGCTAGGTGCGTGTCGCAGTCGGGCGTGGGCTGTGCTAATCCATCCAACCCATCACCCAAGATTTAGGTGTCCCTACCACAGTAGGTATGCCAATTTCCGCGAGCGAAATTGCGATGGTGGCGACGTTTACCGGTCGAGTTATAATATATATTGCCTTGATTGTACGTATTCGGCATGCGCAGAGCTGCCATCTATGCTCATTTTATTTGACGCAAATTACAATTTTATTTCTGTTGGGCGGTTGATCCGATCTTCTACACGATCGGATCAACCGGACATAGCTACATCCATCGATGTCTATTAAGAAAGACGTAGATAAGTTACCTGCGCTCTCAAATGGCACCGCAAAACTGGGCTGTGTAGCGCACTTGGTACTAAGTATAGGTACATCGCGGCGACGCAATGTATATCTGTCTTTCTTTTGCCCTTGCTAGTTTTCATGCTATCTCGTTCGTTCTCTACACTGACATTCTACCATTTAGTGTGTACAACCAAAGTACTTGTTATTATAACGTGCACTTGTGTGCGTCAGCTGGGACATTAAATAACAACTCGTTAGTACCAGCATGATTTGTCTACATTTATTACTTTTGTCATTAGGTACATCGGTATAACAGCCTACGCACAAAGAATAGATAACTACGATACTATAACAACTACCTAATTACAATAAGTATTACTTAATTGAACACACACACATGATTATAAGTTTACTCACCACAACTAGTTTCCTAATAAGAATCCCAAGAAAAAAAACACTGTGAGAGGTAGGGTACCTAATAATATTTTTTGCTTGTCAGTACTTTTTGTTGTGGACTAATGTCCACAACAAAAAGTACTGCCAAGCACGGAGTCCATAATAGAATTACTAAAACCACCCACAAGAACAATTATGCGGCCCGAGGTAGGTTCATAATCAAAGCAGTTAGGTACCTGACATTAATACTGAATCGATTTCACTTCACAATCAATTCTTAGTACTGACTGACAGGTACAACACAACCTAAGCCGATGGACCTAGGTTGAAATTTGCAGGATATATTTCTTGATTACCCTGGAGGTGCACTAAGATGAGATTTCTGGTAATTCGACCCCTAAAGGGTCAAATGGGAAGTCAAAATACCATTATCGGTATCAACATCATCATTATCATCAGGCGGCTTATAATAGGATAACAATTATCAAGAAATACTCGACACTGGCAAAAATGGCTCTATTTTGTAGCCGATTCACAACCTAAAAAAAGAAGAAGAACTTGCGCACTGAGGTTCTAAACTATGACCTTGACTCTTTGGCGCGACATTGAACCGTGAAGTTGACAATTTTCAAAAAATGTGTTTTATTGATGTAATATAATGTCTAATATCAGTGGGATGTTACTATTGTATTATCATAAACACGCACGAGTGAAGGAAATTGAAATAAATTACGTATATTAAATAAATTCAATAAATATATTTTTTAGTTCTCCCAAGATAGACCGGCAAATTTTCAATAAAGTATCCACTTCTTTACTGATTGGGATAGCGCGTTCATTTTATTATCATCATCGACATCAACATCATCATAATGGGTACATATATTTTACAACAAGGCTGAAGATGAAGTAGGTACTTATAAAAAATAATAGCGAAATTTTAAGCGACTCAGTAAAATATGGGTCTATTTTGTAGTCAATTGCCAAAGTTAAACAATAAATATACTTTAATTTAACTCGTCCAATGCCGAAGCGTCAATTTCTATATCTAGCGCCCATATCTGATTAAATGCTAATGAAATAAGTAATTATTCAATGAACGATTTTAATGTTGGTAAGTATTTGGACCCATCCTAACATTAAATAAATAGTACCATAACATTTTGGGCAGTATAAGTCCCTGTTTATAATTAAATCTTTACAAAATGTGCTGTCTCTCTTTGAGTTGGATCGCTGTTTTCACGGTCGCGTCGCCGGACGCAAGCGAAGCAGGCGCGGCAGGCGGCCGTCGCTCAACAAAAAAACAACTTTCCTCGAAACGGCGATGGCGCTAAGTTTTCTGCACAATCCAAAATGCTTTAACCGCCCGTTTGAACCGTGTCACATAAGTTCTTATAGCACTGCTAACGGCTGAACCGAAATAACTTGTTGATGTGCGTTGCGGGTGTGGCGAGTGTGCGCGGGTACAAGGGGGAGCTAGCGCCGCCGAGCGACGGCCTGTCTACGGCGGCAAGTCGGCGACACCCTGTCTGCCATGGTCGGCTTTGTTGCCGTTCCGTGCGCATTCCTATCCGCCCGCACCCCTCGATGCTCGTGAGCCGCCCGCGCGCACGAAACGACAACATCGCATGCAAACTTGTTTCGTAAACGGATGTGGCAGCGACCGGGGTAGGGCATGTTTATCTGTCCCGTTCTATTATGTAAAGTTCTGTGTACATGAAAGAGATAGAAATGGTGGCGCTACGTGCTATCGGCTCCCACTTGCGGCATTTTTTCACGCCGAGAATGAGGCGAGATTACTGCCTAAGGCATCGTACATATACGAATCAATTTAATTTACCAAATACGTAATTTTAACCCCAGAATAAGCAAAAGTTATGTGCCCCAATCCCAATGATTCATGCTGATGATCCCAATGATGATTGTCTTGTCTTATTATTAAGACGGTTTAGACGACTACAATTGTAAAAAAAATCGTTGGTTACTAAGATATGTCATATGTGGGTTCCAATAATTGTAACATGTTCTCTAACGTATGGACATGGTTGTAGTAACTGCCAAGCGCCGGTTTGAACAATGTGTTTGTATAGTTCTCTTATGATCTGTGTACTATGCTGGAAAAATATATAATTGAAAAGGTAGGTAATAGGCGTCTTTTTATTTGGTAAATGAAAAAAAATTTAAAACGAAGAAGAGCTACTTTAAGATACTTACCATAAATTCCGTTTATATATGGTGTATAAAATGTGATTTTTTTTATATATCCATCAAAATAATGTAAGACGAAGAAATAATACAGATGGAGTGTCGCAAACAACATAGAAGCACCAAAACCCTAGCCGATTTGTATAGAACAAGCGAATTCACCTATACGTTAGGTGTAATTAGCGTGTACCAGACAAATTGGCTTGGTTTTTAGTGTCTTATGTTGTTCGGGACACTCCGTCTGTATTATTTCTTCGTCTAAGCAAAATGGATTGGCATCGTGAATAATAACTTACATGTAGACGAGGCTTACGTCCCACACTCACGCACGTCGGACAGGCAGCGGCGCGCCACCAACATCCGCGGTGGCGCAGCGAGCGAGCCAGCATAGTCAGTCCGGCGCCGTCAACCGCCACGCGAACACGTATTTACTGCAGAATGGCTGCCGCCCACACGCACCCGGCCCCCGCGCCCTCAGACCGTCGCTCTGAGGGCCGTGCCGGTTCCCGCCGTATATTTCCACCACAATTCAAGCTGCAAGTGCTTGAAGCATACAGGCGCGACGCCCAGTGTCGCGGAAATCAGCGCGCAACAGCTCGAAAGTTTGGCATTCATCGTCGTCAAATCCAAAAGTGGCTTCAAGCTGAACCCGCGCTCAGAGCAGCTCTCCTGAGACGAGCTCCTCAGCCAGCTCCGTCGCCACCGCCTTACTCTGTTGGTTCACCGGAGAGCGCGCGATTGCCGACTCCGCCACCAGCATCATTACCTACACCGGTGCAAGTGCCTACACCACTGCAAGGGCCCACACCGCGCCAAGTGGCCGCACCGCTTCAAGTGCCGACACTACTCCAAGTGCCCACACAACTCCAAGTGCCCTCACCTCTACAGGTGCCTACACCCATGCAGGTGCACACAACTCTGCCAGTGGCAGTCCCCATTTCTATGCCTATGCCAGCCCTGGAGCCTATAGATTTATCAGTTCGCCGGCCTACACCACCACCCGCGCTACCACCTGCATACGCACATCCCACGGTATCGGAGCCATCACGCAAGCCTTTCAAACTTTTTCGGCCTTACCTTCTCGAAGATGATAAGGACAGACGGCCAGCGGTTGCATCATTACCAGTAACCCACGGGGTGCATGTATCAGCATTCGTGCCTGTTCAAAGTGCAGGTGGCTGTGCACTGACCGCGTGTTCGGCCCCGCGCTGGTGTACGCCCGTGCCCTCTTTCCCAGCGCCGCTTAGATGAAAAGACGCCGTCGGGGCTCTGCTCCGAAACTCCTGTGATCTAGTCGCCGTCGCCTGCTTGGCGCCGCCTGGGGCGTAGCCCTATCATCGTGCCTTAATGTTCACGCCGCCATAGTGCATTATGCAGTCGTTTTGAGACGACAGATATTTTGTAAAAGTATAAGAATGTATTTTTATATGTGGGATTTATGAAACTTACCTACATTTATAAAGATTATTAATATTATTATTATTACATTAATAAAGAGAATTGTTTACTAAAATGCATTTGAATTTATTGAGTGAGATTGTTATCCCTTGCACGAACAGAGCAGGTAGCGCCGGCGCCATCTAAGTTTCTCGGCCTACCTGATGTAGGTAATATCCTCGACATGATTACTTTTCTACCTACATAATTGAATTATATTATAAAAGACTTAAATTTAATAAATATGGAATTTTTATACTGAAAGTTTTTAAACAGTGGTATAGATAAAGATCTAAGACTATCAGTGTTTATATGAAAGAATGCGCCTAAGAACGTAATTTTTATTTAAAATCAGATCACAACTTATAACTTAGAACATGATTAATTTCACTTACAAACATTTTGATCAAAAACTGTCAAAAAACTTAGCGCCCATTGGGATGCAACTCAGTGTCGCAATGACAGATAGGCGCTAAGGCAGTGAATGGGTTAAATTCATTTCTTTTTTTTAGATTGGCTACAAAAAAGTGCAAGTTTTGCCAGTGTGAAATAAATTGTTTCATCGTTGTTAATACCCTTGATAATGATGGTGTCAGTGACGATAATGAAATTAATCCCCTACCCCTATCAGTAGAGCTGTGAATACTTTACCGAAAATTTACTAATCACCTTGGGAGAACTCGGAAAGTCAAGCTATACTGTTTTATTTAAATTTTCGTCACTCGTGCACGTTTATGAACACATAATGGCTAATATATGGCCCACTAATATTTACACATTTATCCCACTAACATTATATATCAAACAAACACAATTTTCAGAAAATAATATAAAAATTGCTAGCTTCGCCGTACAACTTCCCGCCAAAAAGTCCCACACAGTGATATTTGTCATGACAAGTGTTTGTGTCTTGCATGGGTAAGTGCACTTTGGTACAACCCTTATACAAACAATATTAACTATAAAATATTCCCAATATGAAATATTTTTACAGCGTCTGTGTGCTTCTCACTACCTAATTACAACATTTAAGATGCTTACCATGGTTACCTAAATCAGATCCAACGTCCATCGAACTCTCTGGATTGTCGCAAGAAACAGAAAAAGAGAACGTCATTATGTAGCCTTTAAATTATGATCGAGTGAACGGAGGCACCCCTAAAATAAGGCTGGATTTTCTTCCTCAATGTCGACATTGAGAGTGAAGTCTGAAACAATAAATCTGTTGTTTTATTGAGCACATTTGCGGTGTAGTGTAACGGCGTCGAGCAGTCTGGCATGGCGGCGCGGCGCGGCGGCAAGCGCGCCACGCGGTCGAGCGGCAATGGCGCGGGGCGCGGCGACCGGCGATATTGCTCGCAGGGATGGTAGAGTGGCATGACTGTACCACATGTGTTTTACGTTAAGCCAATTGGGTGCAGGCCTACCTAACACTTGAAAACATATTTGAACATTAAAATATATTTCGTCTATGTAATGTTTCGTGTTGATAGAAAGTTTACCTATTTAGTGTTAATAAATTTCTTTATGAGTAGGTACCAACAACGGTACCACAGATCAACGAAAGTTTAACCTAGGTATTATATGGACTTCAATCGTTTATGAAGGAGCACTAGAACTATACATAGATACTTCTAATAATTTCTTGAGATATCTAAGTATGCAATCAGTTATGTAATCATTAGGGAAAAAAAAGTTATGTTATCTATATGTACACAAGAAGGGGGTCGTTCAGAAAATATATAATGAGGTGTTATCAAAACTCAGTAAAACCTTGACGACTTATTAATATTTTATGAACTTTTAGCTAGAAATAGACCTAAATGAGTTACCAGAACAATCTATATCTATATATACAGGGTGCAAGAGGTTTCGTAACGAAATCTGATACTATGGTTTCAATTTATGATTTTTAAACTCCCTCAAACCCCCCCCCAAACTCCTAGTTGGATTATTAATTATTATTAATTTTCCGTGGATCTTTTCATGAATTGTACGCATTTATTTAGTTATTTTTAAATTGATTTTAGCATGAAATCCTGAACGCATGATTTTCGACATAAATTATTTCTATTATTTTATTATCCAAAGTTGCCGTTATCATGCCCCTTACAACCTGTAGTATATAAAACAAAGTCGTGTTAGTTACACCATTTATAATTCAAGAAAGGATGGGCCGATTTTTATGATCTTTGATTTTTTTAATTTGTCTCCACCCGGAATAGCAGAATAACTATAATTATTTTCTAATACATTTGATTATAAGGCAGTACGAAGTTCGCCGGGACGGCTAGTTACCTTTATAAATAAAGAACCAGATATTTTTTTTTATAATTATGTAAACCTCCATCTGAAATTAATAAACAAGTATCTAATACTCATTCCATCGCAGGCAGTGCAAATGCCTGTTTTCCACCTCGCATTATAAATATATGTTTTAGGGCCAGCACAAGTATTTCTGTGGCTCGGCCGGGCGCTGACGACAGCCACTGACGTGTCTTTGACGTCTTGAAATATTTCGCTATGTTTTCAAATTAACATTAGCGAGTGGAAAATGTACCCTGTCGTTGTCGCATAGCCAACCTGCCTAGCGTTTCGCAGTTTAGCATCTGCAGATGTTCGGCTACCAGTCTGTTTACGACGCTCGGCCGGACGAGCGAGATGGGCCATAAAGCACAAGTTGTAGCATCAACTATATGATGTCAAGGATATTTTTGGCACACGCAGCGGCACGGGATACACTCCGCGCTCGAGCCACGGGTCGTTAAACAATTGTCTTCAATGCGGTGTATTTTTAAGAAAGTGCTTTATTATTGCCTTTCCCTCTGGAGATATTTAACATCGGTCGTCGCAATAACCTACCATGTTATAAAAATATGCTACGCCAGATTCTTTTCTGATGATATGGTACAAGACTACGTCACGAACAGTGTTGCCATTAATTGACATCATCAATGGAATTAACATCTCTTATTGGTCGAAGATGGCCAATGACGTAGTCTTAGGCCACTTATGTGACTTAGCTGTCACAGAAGAGAATACGTAACATATTTTATATATTGACACACAGAATACCACAAAGACATAAAGTATCAAGATAATTTAGTAGGTGCATGTATTCAAGCATTTGTTACCTATATCATCTCATCTAGTTTGTAGCGGCAATGAAAATAAACTGGAAAAGTGCATGTCGGGATATGGCGTTTCAAACAGCCAACAACCTTGTATTAAAAAATAATTTAGCCGATGTTCAAAACATGCAGATAATTGTATGCTTTTTGGACTGATTAGTATCTCAAATACTATACGTATTATATATAAAAAACCTGTTTATTGTGTATATCGAAATGAAGCCCTTTTATATGGACACCCCACATGGCCTAGTATCTCTACTTTGAAAATTATCCCCCCGCCCATACCCGCCCGTCCGAAATAAAACATTATTTCCATTTCACATTATTTTATATGCAGTGACAATGTGTGACAGACTGACACAGTCGCACTACAAGGGTTCCGTTTTTACCATTTCAACATGGAACCCTAGAAACAGGGAAACCATAATTAATTCTATTTTATAGTTAAGTAGCTTATAAAGTAATTACCGTTGTGAATAATTATTGTAGTAGATCAAAACACAAAAGTCCATTATTATATCCGCAGACACACTGAATATATTTAAATGATGTAGCTATTGATGATATAAAATACCAATACATCAGAAATTAAGCAATTCCAAAATTGTGAAATTCCATCAGCATTAAGGATACACGTTTTGGTCGGTATGTCTATCTCCAGAGCGGGTTTGTTTCCTCAGAGCAAACAGAAACTAATTAAGCGCGGTGCCTTTGTTTGCCTCTTCCAGAAATTGCTTTAAATGTTAAGATGTTTACGTTGGTATGGCACCACCTCAATTTCTAATATGGTTTGCTTTGATGTCCAGTCCAGCTAGTTGTAATCAAACAGAAATATCTGAGCTCTCTATAGCCTCGTCGGGGTTCGAGTCAGATGAATGGAATGTGGTTCTTCCACCTTTATTATTTCACTCCAAACTTTGATTGTTATCAACGTTTCGACCATTTGTGTTCATCCATTTATTCAAAGGTCAAAAGTCATCTTCGTAGTAATATATAAATGGTAGGTACCAATCAAACCAATTATTAATGGTCATTTATAAAATGCCAAGAGATCTACATAAAGAGTTTATGCAAGCTGATGTAACATAGCCCTTGATGCAATAAAACAAAACGAACAGTAACGCTTTGTTATAGTTACTGCCTTATTGCTAATTGTAGATAATGGTACGTAGGTACTGAGGCACGCTTGTCGCTTCTGGGAAGCCATACACATCGCAATGCGCACATTATTGCAATGCAAATTACAATCTTCAACTCATACCTAGCTAGGACACACATTGCTTTATTTTAATTCGTTTTTAATCAGTGAGGGACCCAAAACACTCTTACACCTCCAAAAATTATAGGTATTACTGCTGCTTCCGGACTTTATCTTGAACTATGCTTGTCGTGTTACTTTTAACAGTACGATCCTAGATACATTAGGGATCCAGATCTACAATAATAGAGCAACCTTTAAGTCTCCGTGAAACGATCTCCTAAATAACAGCTCGGAATCACGTCACTCCTTAGCACATAAATAGCTCAAGTCACAAGACAGACGCAGCGGCGCGCGCGAGGCAGCCGCGCGGTCGCGCCGCGCGCGCACTGGGGGGATGCGCTTGCGCTCGCCTGATGCCCGCGATGGCCGCTCCGCTTGGCGCCAACGCCGCCGCCCGCGTGTTATTTCCGACGCCATTACTCACACCGGTTTCGACTAATTATAATATTCAGCGGGCTCACACGGCCAACTGTCCGCCGGACGAGTCCGTTCACATATTATTATCCTGTATTCTTTTACATTTTATTTTGTAGTCTGACTGAAGACTATGGAAACACACAGACAAAACGTTGCGATCAATAACCACCTCGACCTACCTGTTTCTATTTTTCTGAAATTACGTTTTTAAAACATCGCATTCCTAAGAGCCGCCTGGTTCTGTTAATTGATGTTGTCAAGCTTTGATAGCGGTCGTTCGGTGAGATCAGAGAGGTGTCGGCGTCGTTGAAACGGTCCTCTTTGTAAACACGCGCTTGCCTGTGTAGTCGTGTAGCGCAATCAGCTCGCCCCTTGACACCAGCCTCGCTGCTCTGATAAAATGGTCCAAGCCCGAGCTCTTCGTTCCATTTGGCAAATTAATAGCAACGTTAACCTCATTAAAATTGTAAACACCTTCTGCTTTCTAGAATACCTACGCGCATATGTTTAAAGTTAAAAGAACTTATTCGTAACGTAAGTACCTATAAATTATACTTAGTTTAAAAAAAAAATGCGTTTTCAGACGACCATGTTGATGTTATGGAAATTTTCCGATCCAACATTTAGCTCTACTCTAGTACCTACCTACCTAGATCTCTGATATAGAGTCTTAGCTTATTCTAACGAAACATATCAGTTAACTATAAATAAAATTACAAAATGACGGCATTTATTTATTGGCTGGCTAACATGTAGTTCCATCTCTATATTCATGGGCTACGCATTTAATAGCACTATAAATTACAGCTATTGGCTGGAAGGTGGTTTGTCAATGAGATGAGTTTTTTTCAATACCGATGACCGACCATGACGTAATGGAACCGGTGCCAAAATAATAAATGTGAGTTGTCATTCCACAAGTATGTCTTCTGAGTAGCTACGCAATTTTTAGTTATTGTTAGCAACACTTGCTTGTACTGCCTACACGCGTTGTTCATGTTTTCAAAATAAATGTTCAGTGTAAGTACTTACTTATCTATTCGAGTTAAATGCGAGTGTGTACTAATGAGTTAGAAGTTTCATTTCGTGTAATAATCAGCGCTTACCAGCATTTTCCACTTTTGAACATAAAAGTAAATGCGTGCTATTTTTCACTTTAAAAATGTAAATTTATGCAATGGGTTTGAATATGCATTTATTTGAAATAATGCCTATGTGTGGCATGTAAGTAAGGACCACACTGAATTGATTTACTTAAGGTAGAGTTTAACACTCTTTGCTTCTGTCCCTGACGGATGTTTTCGCGGTGATCTTTACCTTCATCGCTAGGGTCAATGCTGCCACTGTGGATACTTTTCACACAGTTTCAGGAACGATGACCGGCCGTGACGCAAATACGTACGAGCCAATGAAAGCACACATCAATTACCACATATATTTTCTTCTTGTTGGTATTGTTAGTTGTTACCTACCGAATGTCAACGTGCCAAGATATTTTTATCTCTAGCGGCCGACGTTACCAGGACACATTTTAAATTTCCTGGTATTCCCATTATATATCTCTAATGCTTAACTACTTTAAGTATTAGAGATATGTATATAAATTATTACACGGATTAACACGGTCGGATGCATTAGGTAAACATAAGGTCGGATGTTATTGACAATTATATGCTAAGTCATCGGAACGATAATAAAAGTCCTTAAAGTAAACAACGTCAGTCTAGAAACCATTGTACTGTAATGCTAATATTGGCAATCGTAGCTAATCGTATGATCAGAGATGTATGAGACCGGTCACGAGTGGAGTACAGAAGAAAGGGGAGATCATATACAATAATGAGAATAAATCCATTCAAAAACGAAACTGGTCAAGATGCACATTTTAGGATGATGAACTCTACTCTAACAAGACAAAATAAATTTGATTCCTAAACCGTTTAATATTTCCAAATAATTCTGAAAAACCCTTAATTCGTGGAAATTCCTTACTAGTGTTAAACGATGACGGCACCGAACTTATTTTAGTGTTCGTAGAGTGCGCGCGTTACGTGTCGAGAGAATTTAAGCGGGTTCATATCAGTTTCCATGAGTTTTAACGGTTGCCCTCACGATAACTCCTGTTGATTGTGCGGCCGCCGCCCGCCGCCGAGCAGACCACCCGAGCGGAGGTACCGTGCCGAGTGCGCCCATGTCATAAATATCCGTGGCGCAACGAGGATCATCCTCGACGGCCGCACTGAGCCCCGATAAGCTTACCACACTTACTTGATAGCGTAGACAACTCCCCTAAATCTCTTTGGTAATCTTTTTAGTTAGGAAGATTACAGAACTCATTTCAAATTTAATCCACGGTTTGCGTCATACCTATACAATAGAATAGACGGTGAGTAAACAGTTTTAGGCATTCAATGCAGAGTGCACAAAATTGGTTGTTTAACGTTATCAATTACTGGCAAATCCATATGGAGTGGAGTGGATGACCTACATTATGAAACAAAGAATGAGTCAGGCTCGGTGTCATTGTGGAATTATGTACCTACGAGTGTTCACTCGATTTTCAAAAGAATTTGTTACAAATTGGAAATACTCAAATGGGTAATTTATATCCTATCGACGCATGCAGTTAGGTATTAAATTAAATCTCTTTCCAATCATGTGGTTAACATTTAAGTCAGCAATAATTATTGAATATTAATGAATATTAATAAGTGTAACTGCAGCTTACAAATTATATGATGCTACTGATGAGAACATTTAAGTTTGTAGTATAACGAATCGAACAGAAGAAATGTATGCATAGAAATATGTTATCACTATCTTATTCTATATGGATATTAAACTGGTTAAGTAGTTAAGAAGTTGGGTGCGCCAAGTAATTTGTTGCGAGGAGCGGGCGCGAGGGGGGCAGTGGAGGCCAGCGCGGCTGGCGGTTCCGGGGTTCAGCGACAAGTTGTCTGGCAGGGCCGGCGCCCAGGCCGCAGCCCGCGCCTCCGCCGCGCCGCGCCGCCCCCCGCCGCTTATTATTGGGCTTGACGCCCCGCGCTGGCCCACTCTCCCTCCCCCCAACCCACCGCGCTCCTCAACACTGCGCCCGCGCACTACACGGCTTCTCAGAAATGGAATCCGGCATGTCGTTGGCAGTTGATACGACAAAGTTCCTATACGGCAGGATTTTTTTTTAAGTATTTACTTATCACGTTCAATGATTGAGTTTTATCATGTGCTTAGAGCCGGGGTTGTTTTTGCAAACATGCAAACATGCACACAACAAACAAAGTATGTGGGATTAAGAACCTCTGGATATGTGACCTACCTATTAGAAAAGTTTTGAAATAACTGGTAAATGGACCTACCTATACTATATTGCAAAAGGTATTAAGATACAGGTGTTTGAGAAAAGGTATACTAGGCCTGCGCCCTGGGATTACTTAGCGCATTTGTAAACACTACCTATGAGAAGTCTTAATTTCGAAATGTCGTTATTGTTCCCAAAAAAATTACAGGTTAATAATATATCTAAAACATTTAGGTAATGATTTTCACGATTTCAATAATGGTTGGTAACTACGTATTTATTAGGAAATCGCATGCACGTGGTACGATAAGTAATCCTTAATTGTGTACCTACTATACAGTGTGATTCAGAAAGGGATATGTACTGCCATTACAAAGCGCAGGCTCTTTGTAGTACATTTGTATCGTTATATGAAAACAAACAGTCAATTTTAGAAAGTAAATTTTGCCCCCAGCAAAACGATTGTGATTTTTGTGGGCACATAATGATAGAACACGCTAGAAAAGCGCAGATTCAAAGGGTTGTATCCCTTCCTGCATCACGCTGTTATTTGTGATAAATGTGAGACTGTTATATGTGAGAAAGTGTAGCTATAGGTAGGTAGGTACCTACTAGTTTGTATATTTGACTGAAAATGACGCAAGAAAAGCTTAGTCATTTGCAACCGCGAACATTTTGGTATTTCCTGAAACTAATTAGGCGAGTATGTTAGTGGTAGTAGGTGCTGGGCATCTAAATTATGTATTTGAATAATTCTTCATTGATTTGACACTCGCAAGTGTATAATCATCGACACAAAGGAAATGAGTGGTATGCTCATTCTCAGCGGACGCATCATGCAGCACTCCTACACAGATAGTATGTATGTATGTGTACAATAGATAGGTATAGATATGTGCTCGCAGTAGGCGTGTTGTGTTTAGCTGTGTGAGTAGATAATTTATCGAGTAGGCACCTAGTGAGCTCCGCTCGCGCGGCGCTCGGCCGCCGCGCGACTCGCCTGCTCGCTTGGCGAGGTGGGTCGCACTTTAAATGGAGAGTTGTCTAATCCACTGAATAAATTACCATTGGGCCTAGGTTTCTCCTGAATGACTAATGGACATTTAAAGAATTAGCTCAATGCGCGTGCCACACACTTTCCAATTTCTATGTAATCCACAACTTACTTAATAAACTGTTGGTCGTTTGGACAAAAATAATGTTTTATAGAAATGTGCAGGTGCCTAAAGTTATAGTATGACCAAAAGGTACCAACACCTACCAGTATGTATGTACTTGTGTTAATTTCAAATAACATAAAAGTTAGACGCGGATAGCTGTCGACTGTTTAGATTACTATTTCATTTTAATTTTCTTTACTTGTGGGCATTTATGAACAAACAATGATTAATATCCCACCAATATTAGCTATTATTTTATTACTCAAAGAAACACATTTTTTTTGGAAGTTAAAACATTACCCTCATTCTCGCGCAGTCGGGTAAAAATAAAATTGACAACTTAACTGTTCAACTTCTCGCTGATCACTAGTTACCTAGTATTTTTTTTGTAGGTTGGTACATATCTGATTCTATTGGCACGACATGCAGTCTGGTTCACCAGCGCGGGCCGGGCGCAATGAAAGTGGCGCTATCTGGCGCTTGCGTTCCTTTTCACAGAGCGGTACACTAGCCACTGCGTTTGCCTTTGAGTATTAACATTAACAAATGGAGCCGCCTGCAGCCAACATCTATAAGTACTTGCTGTATTTTTCTACCATTCTTGATAATAGTAATAATAATATCAGCCCTTTTTATTGTCCCACTGCTGGGCAAGGGCCTTCCCTCAATGCGAGGGGGATTAGGCCATAGTCCACCACGCTGGCCCAGTGAGGTTTGGCGGACTTCACACATCTTTCGAGGGGTTCTCTCAGATTTGCAGGTTTCCTCGCGATGTTTTCCTTCACCGTTTAGCAAGTGATAATCGTGGTTGAAAATTAGAGTCGCACATGAAATCCAGAAATCTGAGAGGTGCGAGCCGGGGATTGAACCTGCGATCCTTGTTACCTAGGCAAGCGTTTAACCAACTTGGCTAACACTGCTAGTCTTGATGGGGGAAGCAAGTCAAAATAGCAGCCTTCGAGAGTGAACTAGCTTTATATACCTACGCTTATGGGCTAATGTTTTGGCAAGATGCCACGTCTAGGCTTTTGTCCACATGCGCCAGTTTGGTGAGCGACTTTACTGACTTGAACGAGAGAAGAAAACAAAACACCAGAACCGCAAAAGCTTTTACGGTTCTGGTCTCTTGGTTTCTTCTCTCTTATAACGCATCGAAATATATTTACACATGTTGGTTATAGGTACGTCATTGTTGTACTGCATACCCAGGTATTTGTTTGCTAACTAAGGAAACAAAACTAATCTAAGACCAATGAGCGTATAATTGAGATGGTTTTCGCTGGGAAGTTGGAATAAAACAAACTGAAGAACAAGAAAAAAAATGAATTAGCCTATATCACATTGACTTCTTATATTTACGCGAATACTACACATTGAAATAAAACTATGGTTGCTGTAAAGCAGCCGAAACGTCGGGAACGTAAAAACTAAAAATAAACGCGATAAAATCCTTAAAAAAAGTTTTATTTCAATAGCCTATATCATTTGTATTTCTCGCATTTTTCTGTTTGGAACTGGCCTACCCACAATGTAAGAGATTCGGGCCATTCCAGTACACCCTTGCTCATCCAATGCGGGTTGGCAGACTTCACACGCCTTTCCAGAACTTGTTAAATTGTCTCAGTCATCTAGGATTCCTTACTATTTTTCCTTCACCTGTCTTTAGCAAGAGTTAGCGATGGTGGAAAATAAACAAATAAACAAAACGATAACTCAAATAAACCAAGCAAAATTTGCTGCGGAAACATCCAAAGATGGTCAAGTCAGAGATTTACTACATTTTAGGGTTCCACTTCAAAAAAATTGTAACTGAGAAAAATGAACTTTAATCTATGGTTTTCACCGTTCTTATTGCCTTTGTGATTATTAGGCTTAGAAAATTTGCCACCAAGCGTGCGACATACAGCGCTGTCCGTCTGATTAAGGGCAAATGATTATCACGGGCATTCCGAGCTATTAAGTTCAGAGACACGAAGCCAGCGAACCGTTGAAGGTTAAATACTCAAGTTACATTGCCGTGCAAAATACACATGCACAAAGATTAATAAGTGATTTATGTTGTTTCACGCTGATCGGGGACCACGCTTATTCACCCAGGTACAAAAATTACAAGGGGCAGAAATATTCAAATATATAGCCTGGTGGAATTAAATTAAACTTTTGCAACTTTAGTTGTACTCGAAAGAAATCAATGTTAACTTCACATAGCATAGCTAAAGGCTGAGAAAACCGCTGGTATTTAGGTTGACAGTAATAAATAAATAATTCAACGTTCAACGTTAACTTGAATTAAAGTGTGTCTAATGACTAGGTAATTCCAATTTCCAATGCGATGAAATATGTAGTGTTCAGACGGAGCGCATCCATTCTCAGTTAACTGTTCTTACTGTCTGTAAACAACTACCCACTTACATCATTTCTCTCTTTATCTAGACGCATCTAAAAAAAATCTGTGCTTAGTTAGATGCACCTATTTGATAGAATGAATAAACAGATTTCTTCCAAGTCTTTGTACATAACATGAATATGTATATTAATACGCAGCTGCTTGGTACTTTATGCAGAGTGGAAATCTGTCAATGGAACATTAATTTAAGAACAGTTATCTGAGGTACCTACCTATCTGATATTAAGGGCCCTTTAGGTTGGTGAGCGTCAAGGTAAACCGGCACCGCACCGCTGCGCAGTCCGCGCCACCGAGTCTGGCCGGCCGCCATGCCCCCGCAACCCGCCTGCCCTGCCCTCCGGCTCCACTCAACCACCTACCTGTCATGCTGCCCACGCAACCGATCGGCCTACGCGCCTTTGCTATGTTCATAAATGTCTACGCGTGATGCATAATAATGAGTAATCGTGATTCGTGCGTAGAGGATGTCTAATCGCTGTTGACAGCCGCAATTGTTAGCTTTACTTGCAATTCGAGAACCGGCGAAGCCTACCTAGCTTGACTACTAATACGTCCAAATTTCTATTTGCTAGGATACCTAAATGCCGTCTTAGCGAGCACTTTCGCAATAACACAATGACTAACCATTAAGACACTTGTTCGCATTAAACGAATACTTGTAATCAATAATCATGTTGCAAGCTGACCTCTTGTGCTACCCTTGTCAGTACAAAAACGTCAGTCAATAACTAAAATAGCAATTAAAGGAGTCCGCACATGGTATCTGCACCTTGGGGTCAGGGGGTGTCCGTATCATAATAATAACAAAATATGTTGGTTGGCTTATATCGGATCCGCGATGGAACAGGCTCGGCGCAGTGAGTCATCACCGCAATCGTGATACGACTCACGTACGTCGTCGTCGCTGTGATCACTACCTACCATTCTGCTTCTTGTTCACTCATGTCTTAGAAAATAGACGTCTGTGTGTCTTTCAAACAATTCTTAATGTTACATAGATAAACTAAAGACATATAAGACTTGTCGATATATATATATATTTGCTAGAGTGAAAATAATACACTCGTTTGAAATAACTTATCAGAAGTACCAAACAACATCATGATTGGCATAATACTCGGGGTATCATAATTCATGTTAGGTATAGGCTGCGCTTGCGACTAGTTAGGGTAGATCAACAACGCGACCGGTTAACTAGCACCGAGCTAAATACGTAGATAAGCCCTGCTGCCGGCTCAAATCAGCACAAACACGCCGGTATATACTAGTAATATATATATTACAACTAGCTGCGCCCCGCGGTTTTACCCGCGATTAAAAAGTATGCCCTATGTCATTTACTGACCCCTAAACTACCACTACCTATGCAAAAAATCATGACGATTCGATAGAGCATAGGTCTTTGAAAAATTAAAACAAATCTATCCACGGGAACCATACATTTTACCGGGATACAAAGTAGCCTATGTGCTATTCCAGACTATAATCTATCTCTGTGCCAAATTTCATCCAGATCCGTTCAGCCGTTCTGGCGTGATTGAGTAACAAACATCCATCCATCAATCCAAACTTTTATAATATTAGTGGGATGAGAGGCCAGTAAGTATAATTTCCCAGTTCTCACCAACCAAGTTCTTGTGTCATTGGAATAACATCGGTGCAACCGCAAACATTACCCGAGTCGAATGATTGGAAATTGCGACATCATAATTACATATAGCGTTTCTCTGCGAACGGAAAAATAATTTAATTCCAAATAAGCATTTAATTGAATAGAAGCTGATAAGTGAATTGAGCAGGTAGGCAGTTGACTTGAAGTGGAAATGCGCGAAAGTTTGGGTCTATGGTTTTTTTTATTTAGTAAGTTTATGAGATTTTTTTCTAGTCGGTCGGTTCCTAAAGGAGCTGCCCTGCTGACCGGCAAAATGCGGTAGGGGTTCTTCATTATCATCGCGTGTGAAGCGCGGGAGTTTTGTTTCGTCCTCCGTCAGGTCACCCCTCTAACACGGGCACCTATATGGAACCGATTCAACAGATAGGCCTGGAAGTAAAAAAAATACTTTATGTTTAATTATTTGTTTACAGGTTGTGTCCATGGACTACAGTATGACGACCCAGATCCATTGCAATTTAAAAGAAACCCGGCTCCGGACGATCACAGGTTCCTTGTTTTTTTTTTTTGAACAAATTTTGCATAACGTTAATATAAATCGTTCAAAATCTTGAAATCCAATGTTGCATAAATTAAACCTGAGTACTCATGTACGAGCCGTAACATTCACGAGCCCACTACGAGCGCCCTCTGACTCATGGAAATAAACGAACATTTTTGGTTCATCGCAAGAGCAGGGTCGATCGCGGCAGCCACAACCACACACCTATTACCTACTGCAACTAGCTAACTGTAGTATGAATGTACAATCACAGCCGATTTTATACTATTGGTCGTGAAGAAAGATGCTTTGCTATTCTGGTCTACACCTGATGTCATTACCGACTCCCACGTTCACATTCCCTGCGTCAATTTTCAGTTCATTTTCGTCTATGACATGCAACCGCCAATGCCACTCAATCATATCAGCCGAGACGCAATAAACTGCTCAGCGAAGCGTAATGAAGGCTCAAAAGCCACAGATTAGTCACCCATCCAAAAACCCGGCTTGTTTAACGTAGCATCTTATTAGCGCGCGCAATCACCCTTGAACTACGCTATGACCTTTAGAGTTGTCATATCGTGTAGCCGGCTATTTAGCCGTTTTGACTACTTGTACACAGCCTAGAGTTCACTTCAGCACGACATATGCAATCTAATATGGGTTGGCAGACTTCGTGCTGTTTTAGAGCGTGGGCTGATTCCCTGACCGATGTCCCAACGTTGTGATGCCAACTATTATTCTTATACTTTTACCATAGGTTACCTACAAAGCTCAGGGCCAGAGCCTATTTGATAAAAATAACAGCTGATCCCCAACGTTCTGCGGAGGTCAAACCAAGCTGGTCGTCCCAGTGGTATTATAATACCATTCTTTGCCAGTCATGACGAGCAGACAGAAACGTAAAAATTCGGAAATATGGTATTCCCGTTAGGTTATTTTACTGGTAGTTCCACCAGAAAGAGCTCAGAGCCATCACTCTGTGCAATTAGGCATCGAATCGATAGGCTTATTATTTTCCGGACAACATTTTTTTACGGCGGCAGCATTATTTAACTATTTTGTCGACAATTATAATGGGCGAAGCTTCAAACATTAGAACTTCATAACATTCGAGAAATTTAAAATATGTGTTTTATTGTATCCTCGTTCGCTTCATTCATTGTCATACGGTCAAATATCATCATATAATCGACTTGTTACTGGTTACAGATGCGGTGTATGCCCCACCTACTTCCAGAAGATCTGCGCATTTAATTTTGGAACGAACACTACGTTCATATTTGACAATCACTGCGTGATGGATTTGTACAACTGCATTGAAGGCACCGGTTTGTTGCATAACACTACAATTAAAGCGCATTTACATTTAGTCCGTAACTGATGTCAGTGCCGACCCTCTTTGTTTACTTGTAGGTAGTAAGTTAGTCGTGCTTTGACTGTACACAGCAATGTCAGCCACTGACTTCAGCAGACACACGGTCATTACCACTGGTGCGGGAGAAAGTGAAGGTTGGGGGGAGCTTACTGTCCTTGAAAATAGATCGGTGCTGACTAATCAACCCTGTACTGACTTAAAAGATGATTCACATGATAACAGTATCAAGTAAGCACTGACCTACCGACGAACTGACGTTAGTAACTGACTTAATGTTTCCATAACCGCTCGTATATCGTATGTTGCGCCTTATGACCGACTATACATTATCTAGCACATTTGCGGTCTGCTAACATTGTTCAGTTAAGCGGCAAAAACAAAGCTGAAAATGCCATTAGAAAATGAAAGTAAACTAATTATACGTGCATTCTCGAAAAACTATCGATTTCAAGTAGGTAGATACCTAGTTTCGAGTACAGTTTCATTTCTCTAAATTTGTATTAAGATTCATATTGTGTATGATGCTTCCAAAACTTTGTGCCATAAAATACCTAGATCTCAAACAGTTATGACTCCTTCTTTTTAATCTTTATTGTATTTGGGCCGGCTATATATAATATTGCTCTGAATTGGCTGTTTACCGATATTTACACTGAGCGATTGCCATACCGGTAAACTCGTTATGTTATCGGCAGGTGAGATGTTGATATAGATATTTTCAGGCTTCTAAATATGCGTAACGACCTAAGGAAGGATAACGTGCGCTCCTGAGCACGGAGGAGATCAGCAACTTGCATACACCGGCTTCCAGCGACGTGTATGTTATTATCGGTCCACCTTGTGGGGGGGTCGTCCTACACTACGTCTTCCGGCTCGTGCTCGCCATTGTAGAACCTTTCTGCCCAAACGGTCATCGGTTATTCGAGCTCTGTGCCCCACACACCACCACTTCAACTTTGAAATTCTTTGAGCTATGTCGGTTGATGCTATAATTTGATGCTATAATTGGGTCACCCATACAAGGTCCGGATAAGCCACACATCGATGTATCTTACGGGCAGGTGTGCGATTTTCACCCCTAGAGGCATTAAGAATCCTAATTAACTATTATTATTCTAGAATTCTTCCCGATGCGATATGACCAATGCATGCACTTCGGCAACTTCGGCTACGTCCACGGCTACAAGTATGAGGATCTCGACTATGGCGAGGACCACTTGACCATCAAACAATCCAAGAAGAATCCAGACTTTTAGGTTAAGAATTGTTATTATTCCACGAATTCATATAAGTAAATGTAGGTACTAAACTCAAAGATTAAATAAAGTAGTAGAGATGACACTGGAGCACTAAAATGTACTAGATGCCGGGCGTCAGCGGATGTCACATCTATTATATACATAACATAATCTTATATTATGTGATAATTAAACAACAACAATAAAAGTGGTGTTTCCATAAACTCTGTATGTATGACTACGTATTTACAGATTGATTTATTTGATGAAACTCGCCTGCAAAGTTTGGAAAGATATAAAAAGACGTGTGATCAGTTTTAAGCAGGTAAAAAATATTTATTGAAGTCTATTCAAATTCAATATAAAAGCCAACAGCGTAAACTATGCTAAGTTTCGGTAAAAACCGCCCGGAGAATTTAGCGATAGTTTTTGACTATTCCATGGAAACCCAACCATTTCCCGGGAATAAACTAACCAAAATAATAAAATGTATAATAATAAACTGAACTATAACAAATACCACACCATGCGTCGGTACGGTCGCGAACATTAATATGTGACCCATTTCCTTAATATGAAATTTATAATGCAATAAGGCTTATAGCTGTACATCTTCATATCAGAGAGCAGTTGTCTTTAGTAACGTCAGTCAAAATAGTACCTCTTATGGCATACGTTTACTGTACGATATAAAACCTTAATTGGGTTCCAAATTAAAGTTCGCGACTGTACATACACATAAATGCGTTATTTTTATATCTTATGAAACTTTTGTGTAACAAAGGCTGCCTTCATACTCACAGGGTGGCCGATAGCTCTGAATTGGAGTCCGCGTCGTGTAGTTAGAAGACAGCCTAAGTGTGAAACATGGGCTATGTGCCTGCCATGTGACCGAGCCTCTTGTAGTCGATTTTGTCGAGTTGAACTAACGGTCGCAGCTGGTCGGCGAAGGCGCGCATGTCCTCAGCAATAGCGTCTTGTCCTTGTGGAGCCAATACCTGTAGAAAAAATGACAGTTCTACAAAGACATTGTTCATAGAAAATACAGGTCTGGTAGTCCCAGTAGTACTGTGTCTGTCGCTAAAGGCGACTAAAGTAAATAACACCATAAACAAGAAAATAGGAACTGTTACTTATGCAGTTCTTTGTTTTCGAAATCCAGTGAAATTTTGGACTCTTGAAATAACTGTTGCCTGGAATATCTCGTACCACCTCTATTAATAATGAGCTCTTTATGTCCGTGTTTGGCACAGACTTGCCCTCAATGCAACGGGGACTGAGGCTATTGTTCAACACATGGCCTAGTAGGTAGATGTTGTGGGTCTCAACTTAATTTTTATGTTCACGAGTTTCGCTTGTGTTCTTACTAGAAGATACACGCGAGTTAATGTCAGTACCAACATAGATACTGCAGCTGTCAGAGAATATTACTTACAGATAATTCCACTAGATAACTCTGCGATATAGGCTCCGGGGGCATCGAACCTTGCGATATCTTGAACACTTTTGCCACTGTTATTTTCATACGCCCTTTTCTAAACATGTAACCTGTGGAATAATGTTTGTAATATTACATTTGAGTAGGTGATATTCATTTAAAAAGTATAAAACAGGATTATGAATTACTGGAAATAGCATGTATTGATGCAACTAGCCCACACTTTGCAAGCTGCTCACTTATTATGTAGATATGTCTGAGCAAAGAAAACAAATAAACAGGAAAATACTCATATGTAGCAATGTTTAAGATAAAGCTAAATGATTTATGTAATTATTAAAATTCTATTCTGTTTTCTAAATATTATAAATAACTTTAAGGGTTTCATTAATATACAAGTGGCCCAATGGTCTAAATGTAAGTCACTTGGCTTTCTGACCATTGAGATCACTCTTAGTCTATGTTTGGTACCCTCGATACAAGCATTCCTTAGTTTGGGACTATTTTTGTATAAATGGCAATTTTATTCAAGTATATTTTCTTCTATATCAACTAAACAAGTGAGTTGTATGACAAACATTTCCAAAGCGAAAATATGTCAATTAGGAAGGAATACATTTCTGTAGTGGTTGGGAACTCCTCTTATACATATATTGCTATCTTCTACCGAACTTTACTAGTTCTTCTATTGTATGGGGACTATGACTAAGGAAGAATGACCTTTAACACTATATTCAAATTCTATTCTGCATCCTAGTTCATTGAGAAATTCAATAAGCATGCCACTGCAGGCAATGTCAAGGCTGGAGCGGACCACTGTGGGTCTGTTCTTGTCGCCGAGATCTGGCTGGCCTATGTACCGCAGTTGGTATGGCATGTCTCGTGCGTCTAATGCTTTCCGCACTCGCAACATTAGTGGGGCAGCCTGTAACAAAAGTACAATCTATTACATCCAGCATTTGTATTTAATTTCTGTTGGAATAATTGAATGTCTGATTTGTATATTTTAAGTCCTAAATAATAATGTGTGGTAAATGAATCATATCTATGGCTCAATCATTTATATTGTATGGTAATCTACTAGGATCTAGAGAGCTGTAGTTTTATATTATTAGGTACATAAATGACATTACCTGTTGATTCGGATCCCGTAAACTGAAACAGACTTCTTGATCATCAAAGGTTTCTGGGCCTGCGTCCACATTGTCACACAAACCTCGAAGTCGATGGAGCAAAACTTCAACGGCTGAATCTAATACCGAGCCCTGAAATTCAGGTAATAAAGATTGAAATACTCAGACCTAAGTATTACAAATCTAACATTGAACCATTGACCAAATAAAATAATCTAAGGGCCTTACCTGAAGCAAATATTCTTGATTCGGGATTATGTTGGCTTTTAGTGCCTGTGACAAACTGTCGGTCGCAGTTATAGGAGCTACATTTGCAGACGACATGTTGCTGTCCTCTTGTAAACTGAGCGAGCAATACAAAATTACACTCACATTCCAGTATTTAGTTCAGTTTGCTGTAAGGATAGTGAAAAGAAAACTCAAAACAACAAACATTTATACAACCGTTCGCATTTGGTGCACAGAATAATAAGATAAGAACATAGAGAAAGTATTTGACAGGAATAAAATATGTACACAGTAGTTCACAGAACAAAATACTCCAAGAGTAGCAATTAGCTAAGGGTTGAGAGAGCTATTTTCACAGACGTCCAAATGTTGACATCATATTTTTATTCTGTGATCTGAGGTCTCTCTGACTGAGGTATCAAAAAGTATCTTGTTTGTAATTTTTATATGCGAAAAGTCTATATTGTTTGAAAACGAGTAGTGTTGATTTTATAGTGTTTTGTAATTTATTGGGATTATTAGTTATAATTATTAAAAAATGTCGCGCCATGTTAAAATAAGATTAGCCTCGGAGAGGGTAAATCATTCTGTATCTTTTAATAATGAATTGCCACGATTTTATACGCCCGGTGAGGTTATTACGGGCATGCAAGACTTTATGCGGTGAGTGTTATTTAATTCTAAAGGTTTATTATATTTTTTACATCAAATGAATTATACCTATACATAATTTACACCCTTATTACAGTGGTCACGGTACTTACACGGAAGATGATAGTTTAAAAGCGTCCGTAGCAGGTGTGATGCAAAAAGTTAACAAGTTGATATGCATACGACCATTGAAGAGCCGGTATGTGGGAGAAATAGGCGACGTAGTGGTCGGCAGAGTGCTCGAGGTGCAGCAGCGCAGATGGAAGGTGGAAACTAACTCACGGCTGGATTCAATACTGCAGTTATCGTCTGTGAATTTACCAGGTGGAGAACTAGTATGTATCTATACTATACTGTCTATATCTAGTTTTACTAGTGTAAAATTGTAACATGGCTGTCTATATGCCATTGCACAAACAAGGAAATTATATGATGTGGGACAAAAGTTTATTGCCATACCTTGAACCTAAGGCAGTGCTCCTAAAATATCATATTAATGATATTGGTTTCTTATAACGAACTACATCTTTTAATGGTCACATAAATGTGTCTTACAGAGAAGAAGATCAGCAGAAGATGAACAGATGATGAGAAAGCATTTGCAAGAGGGTGACCTCATCAGTGCTGAAGTCCAAAGTGTATTCTCCGATGGCTCATTGTCATTGCACACTAGGAGTTTGAAATATGGAAAGGTAGTGCCACAATATTCTATAACACTTCTAATTTATTTGCATACATCATTCATCAGCACAGAAACAAACCACTACACAACTGGGTAATAGACAAGGACTTACTTTAGCTTTGCTTTTATTTCTTTAATTTTCAGTTAGCCCAAGGCATCCTGATCAAAGTATTTCCGTCATTGATCAAGCGAAGAAAGAATCATTTTCACAATCTGCCCTGTGGCATATCTGTGATTGTCGGGAATAATGGCTACATATGGATCAGCCCAAAAGAGAAGGAGAATATAATGGAAGAAAACAAAGATGAAATTGAAAACATTGGTACACAGGTGTGTAAGACATAATATGTTTTATTAATTTACCATACCATACATTGAAGTATATAAACATTTAATATAGGTACCTAATAATTTCTGTAGGTAGGTATAGAACATTATTTATAATGTGCAGTTTTATATTATGAAATCCATTCTATTGTTGATTGTTTCTTTTAATTTGTTTTTTTTTTTTGTAAACAGCCAGTGAGCAGAACAGACAGGGAGACTATGGCGAGGGTGAGAAATTGTATTGCAGCTCTAGTAGCATCCAAGATGATGTTAGATGACACCAGCATCATGTTCGCGTATGAGGAGAGCCTAAAGTATGATGATGTGAAGGATCTGCTTGACCCCGAGGCCATGCTTGATGTGGCATTCCTAACACAACACAGAATAAACAATGTTATGGAAGAGTAGAGGTTGGTTTTTTATTTTCTTCTGATATTCAGTTGTTTGAAAATGGTTCGTAATAACAACCAATGTGTTTAGTAATGACACTAACCATAAAACAGACTTTCGATTTCAATGTAATTATTTATTAGAATTATCACAATCAGGTTATGCTACAAATATACAATATTCATGTGTGAAAGTTCTTGGTAGTACTGCTATAAAATATTATGTGGTGACTATATATTATAAACTTATTTAGTTTTTGGTTTCGTAATATCTATTATAAACTAAGATCCTATAGTGAAATACTGTATAATAGTAAATCTAATATGTCTATAAAAATCTTTACAAATAGGAATATCATTAAAAGATTTATAAAAAGTATAAAGTAGGTATACAATATTGTGATGTAAACAATGTTCAAAAGTTGGTTAATAGATTATTTCTTATTTTCACACTGTGCTAAAAACTGTTACCATGAGCTAGGTTTGATAACTTTGTACACTATTTATTTATAGAAAAACTTTTTTGGCATCTACTAGACAGCAGCAGATTCTTTAGGAAATCCTTTTTGAGCCAATAGCATTATGTATAATTGTGTGTTTCATCCTTATATAAAATGTATACTTGGTAATGAATAACAGACACACTGTTATACTGACGGGATTCCCTAAGAGTGTTGTTTTGTATTGAGTAGCTCTGTGTGAGACTAGTCTATCATTATTAATATTACTTCACAACCATCAACTTATTTTTTGGCACCTCATAATTGCTTATTTCTCTTCCCAAGTATTTTCATAAGATTCTTGGACATGAAGTACGGTTTCTCCGGTGAGCCGTCATTCCTTTCGCAGTCTTCAACTGGAAATAAATATAATTCGTGAGTACAAAATACATATATTGTAATGTTTTGTTAAACTATATATATAAAACAAATTCGTGTTAGTTTCAGCATGATTTTATTAATAACTCAACATGTTTGTTTTGTTTTTATGATATTAGATTTTTTGAATTGGAGACAAATTATGCCCCGAATATCAGAATTACTATTAAAACATGGGAAAAATCACTAAAAAAATGATTAAGATAATTTATTTGATTCTGCGGCGTTATGAAGTTCGCCGGGACAAATAGTAGATTATGAAACCACATTCACATTAATTATCAGAACTAAAAACCTGCATCTAGTGTAAAGTTATTGTTACCAAATATAATTTAATAATTATATTGAAATATTTAATACACAACGGGTAAACATAGTACTCACGGAAACAAAGGAACAAGGTGTCGACCGCCATCTCGTACACGTTGAAGAATATCTTGCAGATGAGGTAGGTGGCTACGCTCAATATGATGGCAGGTATGTAGTTGTAGTGGAGTCGCTCGCCCTGCGTCACTTCGTACACGACGTTCCATTGCAGCAGGTAGTACACGGCGATACCAACTCCGATCGATATTAACAACTTGGACAGGAAGAACAGGAAGTCCGTGACCTGTTGGTTGATGTATAACAAGCAATGGTGTACGAAGTTTTTTAAAAATAAAAAATTACTTATAAAAATAATGCGTCTCAAACCTTCTTGGCTTAGTAAGAAAAAAATATCTTGCAATGGGCTGTCTTAGTTGAAAGGTATGCCTCAACATCGATTTTAGAATTGTGGCCGCCATCAATAAACATATACGAAAAATAACGACGATTACCTTATCTATGACGACAACTCTGATAATATTCCTCATAAGCAAAGAGAAGGCTTCTCTCGCGCTCTTGCAGAAGTTGGTTCCGTGCACAGCACACATGATGTACGCGTTCTTATTGATGAACTTGAGGAAATTCTCCAAGCACCAGCAGAAGCACTTGCACAAGCACATCATGCAGCGCGTGAACGGGTTGTCGTACTTTTTTATCTTGTGGTCTATGTACTCAAGGATCACTCGGATAACTCTCACTATCGCTATGATTAAGGCACCGAATGCAACTGTACCTAAGTGGTACCTGAAACAAAAAAATTACTCATATTATCGGGGCGGCTATCTGAAGTCATAGTTCAAAGCTCAAATAAGTTTAGGAGGTTTTGCGACGGTATGTTATTACTCACCGAATAATTCTAAATATACCAGCAGTGAGAGTGAAGAATGGGAGGTCTTTTTTGTGGTACGTCCAGTACCACGTGGAGAACGTACTGGCGAGCATCATGTCGGAGACGCCGCTGATGAAGAACATCGCCCAGAAGAATCCTAGTAAGTTCACCACTGGAAAGAAGGGACACGAAAAAAAGACATAAGTTTAAGATATAGGAACAATGCTTTAAACTGTTTCTTCAGTAAAGCTACGGCCCTATATGGTCGGCGCTGACTTGACACAATTTAAGAAATATATATTTATCTCATTCCGAGTTATAAGAAACGAAGGAGAAAGAGATATACATTTATTCTTGTCAGCAATAAGAATTATATATGTCTGTTTAACCAAGACTGGACGGCGAGAATCCTTTTGCACAATACAACGGCTACCTTAGATCAGAGATTATATTCGGGATCGGTGTCATATGGCAATATGAACTTACATTGTAGATAGACGACGCTGTGCGGGTTGTCGATGCCGGTGAAGTGGCAGGTGGCCTGCTTACATGCCCCGCCATTGACATCGTGGCAGGACGCCAAGAACGTCAATGGATTGCAAGCCTCGTAATCCTGGGTAGCAAAAGACCGTGTCCTTAGATTGCGACATTTATCGGTAGATTTCAAGCGATGTTGGGTGCGCTCTTGAGATATAATTTTCTCAATATTTTCTACTAGGCCTTAGTACCCTAATAACTAGGGTGACATTCGCTATGTTAGTGCCATATCATAATGGAGGTCGGTGATCTATAATAGAACTGCTTGGCTTTAGAAGAGTGGCTGGCTGAAATACAGATCTGGTTCTTTACCAGCAGACTCTTAAGATATATCAGCCAGATAGTCTACTTGTAAGACTATAGCCAGATAGTCTCGTTGTGGGATTAGGGAACATGTGAAGATCTTCTCGCCAAGCGGGCTGAGAAGCGGCTAATGGCTAACGACGGGTGGGCTGCAGTGCCTCCGCGCACGGCTTATGTTAGGGATACTTCTACTACGTGTTAAACGTGTACGGAAGATTTATAATTATTTTGAGGGTTGCACTTAGCGCCGCCTACCTTCGGCGTACTGAAGCTATCTATTGTAGCAAGTTATAGAGGTCGTCGTGGGGTCTTACCTTCGTGTAAACTCCAAGGCAGTTGCATGTGTCGTTCGCAAAGTTGACAACCTTGAAGGCGGGATCGCCGATCGAAAGCAGATATATAAGCACCACCACACCGTACGCGATCACGCAGCATTGGATAGCCCACGGGAATATAGGGAAGAATACCGTCGACTTTATCGCGGTGACAGCCCTGGAAATGTATAATAGGGTAAGTTTGTACTCACCATGAAGTTATTACTAAGTTATGATGCGACTAGAAACTGTACTATTATTCTCAGCTAGGCCCTGACGTAAACCCGGTGGTTAGTCTGGCAAAGGATCAGTCAGGTTTGATTATTACGCTGGCGCCTGCATTCCATTTTGCATAATTTTAGTAGCTAAACCTCAACGAAGAAGTGTTTAGGCTGTGCTATTCACCGTCGTTCATCGTTTTTTCGGAGAATCCTATGATAATTTAGCTTTTTTGTATTTGCTCTGTGGTTGGCGGGTATTATCGAATATAAACACAGGTACCTAGAGGGTATAGCATACAGGTCCTTATTGTTGTGTTAGTATATTAGAGTTACTTACATAAAACCTGTTTGATTCACGAACTATAAAATGAATGTCGTTCATAAATCTCGTTTAAATACTTACTTGCTGCCTTCCTTGATGAGCGCTATAGCGATGGTGATCCTCGCTCTTAAGAAGATGACCATCAACAAGATTATGACTAGGATGATCGCAACCGCTATCAGTATGCCCAGCCAGGTTTCTTGCTTGCTGAAAATGGACTCTGCGTAACCCTTTAGGTTATTGGTCTGATGCAAGGTCACCGGGTGCGCGCGGTAATATTCGTAGTTTTTGTAACACAGGTATAAGGCTGAAATTAAATAAATTAAGTATGTTATTATTATTATTATTTTTCTATACTCGAAAAGCATTGATTCACACCTGACAAAGCGCATTCGAGCGAAAGAAGGCGTTTTTTAAAGACATTTATCTAGCATTCAGTAATTTTCATATTTGTATGTGTATAGCTGGCAATCCATATTAGGTATATATGCCAGTTCATAGGCAAGAGACGAAACTTACAAAATCCGAGTAGCCCAATAAGGCCAGCGATGGATGTCCACACCACGGGTCCCACAATCCACCGCAGCAGCAGAATGTACACGAAGCAGAGCACCACGACCCCCGCCAGCGCGCCCAGCAGGTACCACCGAGAGTAGACAAGGTCCTGCACTATCTGCTCTGACAGCTGCATACACACAATGCTTCGTTACATACTGTCCATAAGCTCCATTATGTATGTATATAGAAGAATTTTGAAAACATTGCCAATATTTAAAACGATGCTATTACAGAATATTTAGATGAAGATGATAAATTTCTATAGGACTTCCTTGTGTTCCAGACTGTTTAAATAATCTGCTAGAGCATGGCTTTCACAATCGGCCTAAAGGTAGTGTTCACACTTGCGGTTTTGCGCAAAGCAATTTTCAGTTCGCGTGTCCATTGAACTATACGGACGAATTATAACCCACCACGGGAACCCACGTGATTGTATTTATTATAGAATGGTCGGCTCGAGCTGATGCGCAGGTGTGGACACGGATGAAGGTTTCAGCCCATACAGTTAGTATATATTTTTCAATGGCCAAAACATTATTATTGGCACTGGACCTAATAATATATTCTGATTGTATCTATATACTTATTTCCCACCACATTATAAAGCTTGTTACAGGTAAGTTCTGTTAGTGTTGTGTTATTCTTAATTATTGACCATGTTATACCTACTGTAACATCCCGAACTAATGTGCACCTACCTACCTATTAGAAAATTTTAAAAGAAATATTACGTAGAACTAATTACAATTACCAACTAGGTATGTTATCTACCCAATGACTACTTGAAAGATTGGAACTATACCTACGTTACGTTACATGAAATGTTTTACTCAATATGCAATTCTTTGTAGCATGCGTAAATTAGTATCTACAAGGTGTAACAGAATATTGGTAAAATATTCGAAGAGGTTAGCGAGTAGGTTGTACCGATCACGTTTATTTATTCATGTCTTTTATGGTTAACTGACGTATTTTTACATTTAAATAAGTATATAGAATAATCTGAGAATTAATATTATGTTCTTACATATTATATTTTTTGTAAATGTAATCTTTACAACTTACCGATGAACCTCTATAAATATATTAAACAGTGTTCGTTAGACCTTAGGTATATGTTATAAAACTACTTCACCAACTACAATCTATCTACCTGTTCCATTTTCACCAGATTAGCGACTTGCGTGAGCGCCGTTTCGTTGTCCACGGGCATCAGATCGCTTAGTTCGGTGACGAGCACTGTGACGTTCACAAAGCACCGGCCCAGGGCTGCGCGGCACCAGACATGCACAGCCACCCGACCACGTTAGTGTGTGAACAATTGATCATGTATTAATTTGAATTGATGAAGCAGTGTGCTGATGTTATTGGCCTATGTGGTATATGATAGTGCAACAGATTGATACAGGAGCGTAACTGTCAGTAAGGGTGGGTCTCGTGCGCATGCGTTGTGGGTTATTGAGAGAAGCCTGTGCGTGTGCATGACAAGCATGCGCCAGCAGGCTGCACGGCTACGTACGACGTGGGTGTCGCGCTCGTTGCTCGTGAAGAACGTGACCCAGCTGGCCGCAATCCAGCCGACGTACGAGTCGAGGGCCGACGCGCTGTTCACCAGCGTGCTTCGCGCCTCGCTAGGGTTCCGCACGCAGGTGTCGCCACTTATCTGCTGTTTGGCGATCTGCCTGTCGTCCTTGCAACGGAGCGTCGACAGATCGCCGATGCAGCGCGACAACACTAAATCAGTTAATTATTTGTCTATGTTGGGAGGCGGTTAGATCAGGCAGTTGTCATAACTTTACTTGGGAGACATGCCACTTAAACCACGCGGAATGAATGTTAAGCGCAAATATTATTGGCAGGAGATCACTCAATACAACACGTAATCTTTCACAACGAAAAAAAGTATACTTATAGGATTATACCATTTTATTTAAAGTGAAAATTACCTGGTTGACTTTGTATAACTCTTTTAGCGCACCTCCCATCCTGCACGTGTTGCACCGCCTCTGTGTACGTCATCGTCTCTGTGGTCACATTGTATACGCACACCATGCTCCCCCGCACTTGGGGAAAGTTATTTTGCGTTATCTGGTCGAATAATATTGTTTCGGTCGGGCATTCTTTCACACAAACCTATAATGTTAAGAATAATTTTAACAATGGAAGATTAGATGCGTTAGGAAACTTTGATACCCAAGAGAATGGAACTTTCCAGAATAACAAAGACTCGCCTGTGTAGTGGGACAGCCGATTATAGGTGTGGTCGGTGAAAGAATAACAAAGACTCGCCTGTGTAGTGGGACAGCCGATTATAGGTGTGGTCGGTGAAAGAATAACAAAGACTCGCCTGTGTAGTGGGACAGCCGATTATAGGTGTGGTCGGTGAAAGAATAACAAAGACTCGCCTGTGTAGTGGGACAGCCGATTATAGGTGTGGTCGGTGAAAGAATAACAAAGACTCGCCTGTGTAGTGGGACAGCCGATTATAGGTGTGGTCGGTGAAAGAATAACAAAGACTCGCCTGTGTAGTGGGACAGCCGATTATAGGTGTGGTCGGTGAAAGAATAACAAAGACTCGCCTGTGTAGTGGGACAGCCGATTATAGGTGTGGTCGGTGAAAGAATAACAAAGACTCGCCTGTGTAGTGGGACAGCCGATTATAGGTGTGGTCGGTGAAAGAATAACAAAGACTCGCCTGTGTAGTGGGACAGCCGATTATAGGTGTGGTCGGTGAAAGAATAACAGAGACTCGCCTGTGTAGTGGGACAGCCGATTATAGGTGTGGTCGGTGAAAGAATAACAGAGACTCGCCTGTGTAGTGGGACAGCCGATTATAGGTGTGGTCGGTGAAAGAATAACAGAGACTCGCCTGTGTAGTGGGACAGCCGATTATAGGTGTGGTCGGTGAAAGAATAACAGAGACTCGCCTGTGTAGTGGGACAGCCGATTATAGGTGTGGTCGGTGAAAGACAATTTAATATGTTGAAAAATACGAGGTATTTCTTGTCTTCCAGTCCCGCGTCGAGACCGCATCGTTTTCCTTCAGAGTCGATTGGAGCCAGGAGCCTCTGGACATCTCCATGTGTCATGCCTGGAATGTGATCGATATTACGTGTTAACGTATTATGCATAAATAACTCTTTCGTTTATTATTGCTAACACCACACATGGAAAGTAATATTAAGGTTACGTCAAGTAAAGGTATGTTTTTGGTGTTTTTCTGCGCAAATAAAACATTCAGTAATAGTTAAGGAGTATCAAGACACAACTCCGGGATAACAAAGGGATAAGGATGTCCCAACACCTCTGTCCTCTCCACTTCGACCTGTGTTAATGTGTCCCGCAAAGAATCAACTCACCATCTCCCATAATCTGGAGTCGTTGCAAAATACTTTGTCCTTCCAATCACCACGGTTTCAGTCACACTCACATTCAACCCAACCTCGCTCATTTCACTATTTATACAATCCAATCTATCTTTTATTTAGTCTTCCTCGCGCTCTGTATTCCATCCACATTCATACTCATTATTCACGTGCTTCTCATCACGTGTCCAAACTATTTTAACGTCTTGCTTCTTACTATATCTGTTGCAGGTGCTACTTTCACGCTTCCTCTTTCTAATACACATTTTTTTTAACCTTCTCCATTTGGGTCACACCACACATACATTCACTATTAATTATATTCCAAGTCAACTCACCATAATAGCCGACGTACCCCCACAAGCCGAGGAACAGTATAAACGCTATCAGCCACACTATGTCCGTGCAGGATCGATTGTGGATCGGGCCATTGAAGTTAGGGTCGTACCGGATAGGTTCCCCTGTGTGTACAATTGTCATTTTATTACAAGTCATTATTCAAACTAGATAATGAGTTTTCTTTGGCTTTAATCTCAATCTCAGCCGCGATGGTGGTGCCACGAAGGTATAGGGTGTCCTTGTGGTCGCACTCGTGCGACAACCGGTGTAACCACAAAGAAATGCGTGATTTTATAGGACTTAACGTTTTTGAGATGCACGTTAATAGTCGTCTCTCTTCGCATCTTATGTGTGCCAACAACGGCAATTGGTAGGCAGTCAACTTCCACCGCCGTAATATTAGTAAACGAACAATATTACTTTAACTAAATAGCACTAGTACCATATGGTTACGAATAATTATTAATCAAGCAACAGATAAAGGGTTGTATAATATTGAGGACTAGTTAAGCGGAGCAAACATCGTGTAGATGTGATAGGCGTGGGTGGGCTCAGTTGCTTTTATAGATACCTACAAAATTATTATTTATTTTCCTACAGTGAGGTTATGCGTGCAAGTTGATAGGAATATTAATTTTCCTCGACTGTAATGACCTCATATTAAATAAAATTAGGCACGTTTTAGTGTAATCTAATAATAATATATTCACCATATTCTCTTTATAGATACCATAGGGATAAATGAAGCCGATATTTTATATTTTACATACTCTACCACCCATAAAGTTAAAAATAATTATTAATAAAACTTACTGGACTCTTTTGGCGGCGTACAGCAATCACAACACCCCATTTTTATACCAGTTTATCATATTTTTTTTAATTCCTGTGTAAAGTTACAGTCATTTTTATATCTAATTTCATGCAGTTTTGGTCGTACCAAGCACGCACTATCAGATAATTTAGTACAGTAACACAGTTTGTGTTGTACTTATCGTGAGCAATTTCGATAACGAATCTTCAACCAATAGTTTCGGTTTGAATGTATTAGGTATAGAAAAAGTTAAACTTGTATGCAAAATTTGAAGACAATTAGACGTGTAAAGTCGACGTAACCTACTCGATTTTTTAAGGAGACTTCTTTGGTAGTGCTCATTGGGTATTGATGTTAATTACCAAATGCATAGGTACCGTGAGCTTTATGATACATCGCTGGTCTAATATTGATTTGTTATATTTACGCGAATACTACACATTGAAATAAAACTTATTTTACAGATTACGTCGATTATTATCGGGAACGTAAAATAAACCGCGATAAAATCTGTAAATTAAGGTTTATTCTAATGTTGCTGGTCTATGTTTCTCTGAGACATTAGGCAGTTAGGATCCCGTATAAAGAGGGAGTAGGTTCACGGTAGCGCATATGATGAGAATATCATTGGATTGCACAAAGCGATACAATCTGAAAAATTAGTTTAATTCCATCGATAAATACTTTATTGCTTGTGTGCATTTTAATTTCTAAAACATACCTTTTGGGATGCACTTTCGTAATAGACGATGTGGGCAAGTGCTAAGTGTTCTACGCTCAGTTAGAAGTGATATCATTGCCGAAGTAAATAACTATGACGTTACCGAGAGGTATATAACTAGAGCATCTTATATCTTAGTGTACATATGCGCTGTGTAATTCTTATGTTTGTTCATTTCGTAGGTATTAGAAGTGAGGTTTTAATTACATATTTTGTTGATATTTTATACTGTAGCAGCTTACACTCCACGGGGACCGCGCCGTAGATTAGGGGCCATCCATAAATTACGTCACACGAATTTCATGAATTTTTGACCCCTCCCCCGTCCTTGTCACAACTGGTCACATTTGTGAGACCCCCCCCCTACCTAGTGTGATGTCACATATTTTGTAATTTTACTTTTAGAAATTTATGAAATTAAAACAGCAGTGTTCCGAAATTATTTTCATTTCCATTTAAATTATTTTTCAATAAAATCAATAGTTGTAATACTTAGATATAAAATATTATATTTTGAAAAATGGGATGTCACAAATTTTGGGATCACTCCCCGCCCCTTGTCACACAATGTCACACTTCGTCGACCCCCTCCCTACCCCTTAACGTGTGACGTAATTTATGGATGGCCCCTTATTGCTTCACATTCGGGCAACATTATGCTTCCGTGATTCAGACTTATCCGATACGTATTTCCTGTAAATGACTCGCGTCAGAAATAGGTCAAAAGTATTGGAAGAGTTTTTCGGTTTTTAACAATCATATATTCATTCGTATGTGCCTAATGCCCGTTATTATCTTTTACTCATAATTTGTTAACTATGTATTAACTTGTATCCCGATTCCTCTGTCGAATCTTTAGTTGCCAGTTTCCGATACTAGCAGGCATATTATGTAACTCTGTTTCAATAATTTCGAGTATTCATATCCACTAATTAGTAGATAGGAATACGCGAGATTATTAAAACAGGTTTGCAAACAAATTACAATACTGTTGCAAATCTGTTTGTCTCTATATCAACTAAATTAGTCAATAGAAATATAAGTATTTCTATCGAATAATTTAGTCGATAGCATTAATGATTAAACGAACTGATTGAAACAGAGTTACATAATAGGGGCGCAATTCTGTATGAATCACCTATTAAAATATAAATGTTTGCCTTTGTTTAGTTACAACTGAACTACATAGGTAGGTGTTGGTCTGGTTTTTGTTTGTTTTATTTGAGGGAACGAATGTATTTCAATCACTGTCACTAATGACTCGACATGCTGTATCTATTTATATACAATTTTACTTACAAGTAGGGACCTACCACCTTCTGGTATAGAATGGTATTAATCATTAGTAACTATTATTTAACCACTGATAAAGTATATCTACTTTCGTCGATGTCATTAAATCTAATGAGTCAATACTTCTGACTAATAGATTATGGTGTAAATACCCGAGAAATTGTTATTTTATTATGTGAGTACTTATACTAATATTATTTGTAATTGATTATAAGAACATATACTCCTATTTAGTCGTGTGTGTATTAACATAGATTATATTTTTTAGAAATAATAACCGTAGGGTACAACAGGTTATTTTTGTTACAATAGCCAAATTCGCTATTTTGTATGTTTTTTTTGGTTGTATGTTCGGTCATCACAAAATAACTTGTTATATGTTGATATAACTTGCCAGGGTGAAAGCTCACACACTTGGTCAATGAAATTCAATGAATTCCATACTTTATATTCCGGGAAATGAAACGGTTTACCCGAGCTAATCCAAAAAATCCCCACGTATTAAGTCCTTTTTATTCCAGTCTGAAATAAGTATATAGAGGTACCTAATTGCAGTCAAATAATAACGGTGACCGTTCCTCAGTACCTATACGAGTTACGACAAGACCTAATATTAGACGAGTCCTCCTCTGAGCGAGCTCCGTGATCGCATCCTCAATCCACTACTTACAGTGGACAGGAATGTGCCCACTAAATTAGGACTCGGTAACTTGTGAGATACACACGGACCATACATAACTGTAAAAGGAATTTGTGAACAGGCGGTTTGGCGTTATTTAGCCAAGTTTACAAAGCTCTCATTGTCATTATGCTTAACGCTTAGAAATAGCACAATCAGTTTGCATAGGGACTACCTTAGGCGGCAAGAACCGGTCGTCCTGGCCCTTATAGCTTTTATGATCCCGCGTTACAGAATATAATACTAGGAAGATCTGCCGATTCCGTCATGCAGGATAAATACATTTTATTTCGTGATTCTTAGCAAAACAATTAAACCGGATATTCTAGTAGTTTATAATTGTGCCGCTTGTCTTGTAAAGTCAATTGAGAAAATTAAAGTAACACTAGTATAACAGTTGGTTGCATGACACCATTATTAACTTTGCTACCAAAATAGCTTCGAAGACAAGCGTACATGAAAAACATTCTGAATCCAAATTAAGAAGTTGATAGGGACATGGTGGGCAGGTACCAGATAGCTAGGTACCTACTTATCACGGTATGACGGAGTGGATCATGAGACAAAATGCTTATAATGAACGATTCTTTGATTCCCTTTGAGCATGTAAACATTCCAAAAATAGGTTTATAAAATCTCTCATATTTCTTAAACACTCAATCTACAGACACGACTAAGTTAGGTACATACTAGTTATCTATGAAAATATAGATAATATATCACATCGTATTTTCTTGTTTATAAAGCCATTGTAAACCGTAATTACACAATTGCGCTTAAAATAGATTTGGTAGAAGGTACCTAAGTATACATATTACATGCCTATATCTACCTACATTATGGTAAAAAATCGTAGCCAATCATAACTGAGTATCAATGATCATAATTGCTATTGACATACCCGTTTATTCATAACTTTATTACTTCACTTTTATTTACTCACAGGTTGCTACAGAACACTGATGTTCACCGTTTACGTAAATATTTATTTACATTCAAGAACTTTATCTATATAAACATATATATAACTGTATATTTTAGAATGATATCTCGGAGGATGTTAAGAAATCTTTGCCAACACGTTATGTGTACCTACACTATAACGTCACACGGAACACTGTTTATTACCTTGTGTGAATCTTACACCATGATGTACATTTACATAAAGATCGTTTCACAATAATGATGTGTTTATCTATTCCACAGACTTATTAGAATATGTGTGCAACACACGGGCGGCGTACGCTAGGAGTGAACCCTAAAAAAACGGATCTAGCAGATTGTTCAAATAGTAGACCAGAGTTTTTTAGGTTTAATTTTTAGCTTACGCTGTGTGTTGTCTGATAATTCTAACAAGTTCATACAATAAAACTATTACTTGTTCGTGGACAGAAAATTAAATATTTTTGAAAATATACAGTCGCACGGGACTTTATTTTCGATACATCTGAGGTCGAATCCGCCATTTTTATCTGTTTGTCTGTCTGTTCGCGCACCACAGGAAATCTACCGAACAAATTTAGAAGAAGCATGAATGATGATGATCCGTGACAGCTTATGAGCATAGCCCGGTTCAACGTATAGGATTATTTATGACCCGGGAAATGAATGGTTCCCGTGGGATAGCAAAATTATACTTACATATCGCATAATCCACAGCACGGATTTATACGAAACCTGGCATGGCGATAACTCTATATAACAAAGTCAACATCTAGAATAAACGTGATTCCGGGAAATGAAAGGCTTCCCCGGACAACCCACAATTTAGGTCGACGCGTACGAAGTCTCACTTTTAAGTCTATAATAAAAATAATAATTACCCCCTAATTTATAGACGTCATATAACTTTATCAAACGTCATATATGAAAGTTGGATAGAGTTTTGCTTTGCGTAATTCCTGCGCAAAGCAAAACTCAAGTTATGGAATGTCTATAAATTTGGGGGTTAGTAATTTACATAATATTTGGGCACAATAAAAAAATACGATAACATTAATGTAGGTAGGTCCTTATTTAGTTATTACTTATAGTAGTTCCTACCGATTATTCTTTGTTGATGACCGCTGTACGGAATAACCGAGATAACGGGTACTTTTGTTTCGATAGCAAGTATTATGTCTTTGTGTGTTTGTTGGCAATGAGATTATACATCTTTATTCGTAGATTGTGGGTAATTGAGGTTTATTGTAGGTGTGCACGCCGTCTAATGTCAACAGCGTGAATGGCGGTGACGATAGCTTTATTTGCGTCCGATCGGGAGCGCGATCATCGGTCGCAGCGTGCCGCGCGGTCCGCAAACAGGCTATTACACAATTTTTATAGCTTTGCTATATTTGTAATGCTCTGTCGCGACTAGAAAAGCTTACACGTGGGGTTTGAACCAGATTTTTAATTTACTAGCATTTGGTAAGCGGGCTCGAGGCGCGGTTTAGCCATAAGGGCTAGGCCATTTATAACGTGTAGATTTAATTAATTTTTGAAATAATTTGTGCTTAGTTCCTGATTGTCTTTATTTGAAGGAGGGGGTGGGCATAGTTAAAACGTTTTTATATGAGGTATATATGTAGGTCTAGAAGGGGGTTGTACCCAAAATATATAGGTACGTATGCTCACTTACAAAAAATCCTTAGGTACGAATATATGGATGTACGTACTTAGGAACTTTATTATCTGCATGTACCTTTATTGCGATAGTTGAGTTATTACTCTGACATGTGTCAAAGTGAAATTAGAGGAACGTATAACATACAAACGTATTTTTACCTCTACCTGGGTAAGTTTAATTTCGGACCAAGTTACAATAATACTGAACTACGTTTCAAAGTTTATAAACAGATATTTTAAAATATTATTACCTTATTCGTTATAGTCACGCGCCCCACGTCCCCCGCACCGCACTTTAGTTAACTTGCATTACAATTCCCTGACTAGCTTCCCAGTAGGTACAAAAATAGCGTTCCACTCATTTTTTTACTCGCCCTGGCACTATAACAATTATTTTGTAGCTATCTACCTATCTTCTACAATCAAACTATCTATAGCTATTATTGTAAACTGTGTCTGTACTTATATTAAAGATATTTTGGATTTTTTTTCACTAATTATCTCTGAGGACTATAATAGGCTATGTTTTATTGATGTACCACGGTGGGAGCCACGGGGATAAACTTGTTTAATCTGCACTGACTTAGTTTACGACCTTATAGTGTATAAGTAGGTACACTGTACAGGTGATAAGTGTTTGTGAACTGTACCACCAACACAAGTACCTACATAAATAAATAGTGTAGATTATTCTATCTGTAATTTCAATCTTCTTCTACCTTGCAGCAATATGTGCAAATGGATTTTGGCTATACCTACCTACCTACGTACATAGTAGACTGTTGCAATTGTAAGTTGCTTGTTATGGTCGGCGTTACCTGAAATAAAGTTATGTTATTCGATCTATCTTATAACTTTACTGTTACTTAAGTAGATAAGTATTTAAGTAAGTCGAGTTGATTAGTTCATTATGTAATATTTTTATAGCGCTTAATGGCTGAGTACTTAAATTAAAATGACATTAAATATCGCTTAAGTAGATACTTATGTAATTTTAAATTTGTTATTTTTTTAAAAGAAAACACTATATCAGTAAGTATAGGTTTTATAACCAACTGAAGCATAGCACTGTCGTTTGTAGGTAAGCTTGCCCTGCGCTCTGGTGCGATTCATGGAAAACCCAAAATAATGACACATAGATAATAAGCCAACCTTGTTTTTGTATTGTTAGCATCAACGGAATAACTAATGAATACTGGAAGGGGCATGTTAGTAGGCCTTGTATACACATGACAGCAAAGTATATTGGTTACCTTACAAACGCCCCGCTCCGCGGAATGTATAAGGGGCAGGAACATCACTCACTTTTAAATAAGTAGGTAGTACTTTCATGATTCGTCTAAATCGGCATCACGTAATATCGGTTGAAAAAAATATAAAAATTTAAATTATTAAAGTTTAAGTTAAAATTATTATTAAAGTTTTTTTTGTCATATGTTTACACTAAACCAAATGATCGAATTATAAATATCACTAGACTAGCACTCCAGCTGCACGGTCCCACACTAAGAGACACGGTTGCCGTAAATTGGACTGGGGGCGATCCTAGTATAAGTATACAGTCCAAAATATATCTATAAATGTACCAAATTTCAGTTTTATAATCCTGAATAAAATTACTACGACCCGAATAGTTTGTTTACGGAGTCCTAAGTAGATATTTTATTTCCATAGGAATATACTTAAAACATTATTATGTTCATCATTCATTAATTATGTTTTATTATTAGATTAATTAAAAATACTGGTTTGCTATTACAGCCGAGCAATTTTAAAGAAGCTACAGAATCCCTGAGGGCAATAGGCTATGTTTCATTGAGGTACTGCGGACAGAAGTCAGTACCTAGGCATGTTATGTAATAAAACAACGCATCGCATAACATTATCTCAGCGGAACGAGTTGGCTTTGTGCTTTGCGCGCACTCCACTGGGTGGGCGAGTGCATACCTACCGTGGTACGTTACTAGCCAGTAGATACGTACGTACACACATCTAACGTGCACACACGCGAACGTAACAATAACCTCACAACCTCTACACGTACGGAGAAACTCCCCGATGCGTCATCACAACCATTTACTAACGGAATGCTAATCGATGTGACAAAATTTCAACGGCAATAACTAGCTAAATGCTCTGAATACACATACAGACTGACTGACGTCGAATCGACAATATTATAAAAGATAGCCCGCATTATCCGTAGATTATGCGGGTCTCACTCAACTAAGCTCGGGTACTGATATTACAGTAATGTCGTATTCAATTTGGGAAGAACTGTCTGGGGACTTCGGCTGACGGTACCGGAGATGTAGGTATCTAAATGCTCATGCATTCAATAATTTCGAAGAATTCTGATAGTACGCAACTAGCTAGAATTGTGTACATAGATAAGTACTTGTATGAATAATTTAATCATACACAAAAGAAAGACAATTCACTTCCGTTTATACACCTACTCATTAAATATTGTTTAAAAATCGATGTGTTATAAAGAATATAATAACAAAATACATTATTAGCGAAAAATTAAACGCTAATATTCGTTTCAACTTCACTGAGTAGAAATCTCAATTACACGGTACAAGAACCTAGCTGGAGGTTAACATGAATAGCGGAATAACTAATACTTACTTAGCTAATTATTGGTTGGGTTATTATCAAATTAATGGTAAATCTAATCAATCGATTATTTAGGCCTAGTATCTAACAGGTATATTCATCAAACATATTTTCACACAGAGACTTACACCTCTGCAATTTTAGCATACTATAGTTAGTATAGATGGGAATAAGAACTTTTTGGTAAGTAGGTGGCCACATCCTTCTCCTTTCGTGTTGTGTCGTTACTTGTTAGTAAATTTTAAGCGGACGTAATTAGGTAAGTAACTATAAGTATATTTTGTTTAAAACTATGTTTGAATACGGAATCAAGAGGTAAATAAGGTGCTATCTCTACGCAGAAGTTTAATGCTTGTAAACTTGTTTTAAACCAACAAATTTTCCTATTCATATTTTTATAGCGAGCGAGAACTATCCATGTCAAGGTTGGATTTAAAAAGATTTCGCTCTAAATGTTGAAAAATATTCGAACTACTGATTGTGTTGAGGTTTTCCTCCTGGCTACAACCGGCGTTACGTCAGTGGAAACACAAGGAACTCCTCTTTCTTTCATGGTAGGTGGGTACATCCGTGGTTTAATGATTCATAACAATAAAAAAAAATGTTGATTATGCACTTTCGTTTGTAGTAAGTATTAGATACCAGAAATTACCTACCTGATAGATATATAAATTACAAGTTGTAGGTACCTAAAACTTGTAATTTAATTAAGGCCAAACCTGAAATCATTTGTTCAGAATCAGGGGGAATATATATTGCATTATTTTTATATGGGAGTTTCTGATTTTCAAAAAGTTAAATACCTCACTTTCGTACTTATTTTTTATATATTTGATTTATCAAGATAAAAAATATAATAGGTTCTTGCCATCAATTATAAAGGAACACTAGGTATTTTGAGTACTGGTTGTAGGCCATGACTTATCATGTTTTATTTTACAATAATAGTTGAAAATAGATATGTTAGAGATAGGCCGAACATGGATTTTTCAACCGAATACCGAAAAATATTCGGTTCAGCACTTTCCAAATCCAACATTCGGCAGAATTAATTAGTTCAATTTTTGCTCGCTTTGCCGCGCTGAGATTGCTATATGCCTAGTTTGCGGATTTAAGTTTAAGGATAAAAGCTCGGTTAATATTCGGCACGTTAACCGAATATTTGGCCGAATACAAAACAAGAAAAAACGTATCTAATATCGAATAATTACCGAATATTTGGCGCATCTCCAGTAATGACTATTGGAATCAATTTCTTAAAATATTCTTGGGGTGTCCGAGTTATTATGTGTTATTTAATTTATACCATGTAGGTATATATAGGTATCCTACCGCATGAACAAGGCATTTTTTTATAATTTGTCTCTTCCTATAAAAATATTGTTTTACGAGTAGGTACTTAGGTAGTTAAGTGCATATTCTGCGAATCGGTGGGTCATTCACAATTTCCATATGACAAGTACCTACATAAATTATGAAACCTAAAATATATTTGCTTTGTAGGTTTTATTTAAGTCATTAATCGATCCACTCGTAGTTATGTCGAGTTATCAACTTAATTTGCAAAATGGGAATAATGAGAAAAATGCTCACCATAAGCTTTTACCATCGTAGATACCTATGCCAGTCGAAGTTGTTATTCCGTGCACTGCTCAACCATTCAGCCAATTGAATGATTAACACAACCCGTTCCACGTAGGTAACAATAACTCGCAGCAGACAAATCTCGTTCAGTGTGCGCTGTTACTGTGATATTCAATTGGAACTCATTGTTCTTTAAAAAAATACACCATCAACTATATTTAACTGATGCTAATTGCCTTAATAAACTCCACGATTGGGTAATTGACACACAAATAATCATAAAGCTAGGCAAGGTTCGTTAAGATTTTAGAGTTGTGATATTTTTGTTGTTTATTTACTATCGAAGTGAAAGTATTGTACGTGAGTTCGCGTTGAGCAACTGTTGAACGGACCTCGCGTGCGTCGCGCGGGGAATACAAGTGTCGTCAGTCGAGTCTGTCAGTCGACTAGTGTCGACTGTCGTGCGCGTGCAACTGAGCAAGTTGTTGACTCGACATACACACCGACGTACAGTCGAGATATGTGGCCTGACTCTGATTCACTTTATTCGACAAAGGAAACTCGGCTTTGTTGTCGCGGTTAAGCCGGGGCTATGCCGCCGAGTTCATTGCTGTACCTACACTGTTTTTTTTCCTGCTTCATCTGGACTCTGGAGTAGGAATAAGGCTTAGCACGCACTGCGATTACACGCAGGTAGCTTTGAATCGGCGAAAAACATAGTTACCTATCGCAGGGCTTTCTATACTGCACACGCAAACAATTTTTAAAATAAATTAAAAAAATGTGCCTTGTTATATTTTGCCCATCGGATATAAAAACTAGTTTTTGTATGAGGAAATCAGCCAGCATTGCGTGTGCGTACACGGATTGGCGTTTTAAGCTATTATTCTTTAACCGTCTGCGTTTATTGATTCTTAGTGCGTGCTTATGCCTCAGTTCAATTATCATTTAATTGAGAAAAAATATTGTTTTAAATAATCGGCTTTGAAATTCAGACTTCACATAATGACTACAAATGCACTATAAAAGTGCAGGTTTAATTGCATCGCACCTTATAGCTACGTATTCATAAGAATAAAATTATGCTATAAAGTTGACTGGTACCCGTAGAGCGCGGGCGCGAACATTTTAAGATTTTTACCCATCCCTATACGATTTCTTAACATTCCCGTTGCTGAGGACAAAGGTCTTGGCCGAGGGACAGACAACAGAAATTCTGTAAGGGTTTTATGCTTTTTTCATTAGGAGGTAACCCTAAAAAAATACTACTTAGTTAGGTACGCAAAATTCTAGCTCACAAAATATTGCGTGTTAGTTAACCAAGTACACTATGTTGTTTGATAAGTTCTCATCTCACTGAGATGATTGACGTGAATACCTACACGCTAACTAGGTACTTGCTACTGTTGAAATTCAACGACCCTTTGTTACCGATATCCTTCGATAAAACACTGTTTATTAAGTATATGGATGCTGAACAAGCCGTATTGTTTACATATCACTCCCGACGATAGTTGCCAAACCTGCGGGTCGCGGACTTTATGTCTTATGGATGCTATGGGGTGGGCAGCCAGGTTGATACGACACAGCTCCAACATTTCACTGCCCGGGCTATGTTAGCTACCACTAGAATACTTTAATAGTCCCACAAACTTTACTACATAGGTACATACCTAGGTAATTAAATATTGACAGTTGATCGTTAAAACTGCGTTAAATTTTAAATTGTAACAACTTACAATAATAATAAAGGTAAATGCTTTTCTTATATCGTTTCTAAATCGGTTATAAGATCTTTAGTTACATGAGAACTTAAATTACATGTTTTAGATACATTTTTCAACTATAGATGTTGTAAACGTCCCTGTCCCGAAGTATTTCATGTTCGTTTTACCTACCTACAAGGTTTAGGGAAAGGGACGGGCAGGTTGAATACAAACTAGTGAACCTATGCCACTGTCTGGGGGTAAATGGCCAGGCGTCGCTCAGCAGGAGTGGAACAAAGCGCTCATACTGCATCCCCGTCTGGTTGTTGACCCGTCCTGAAATGGGATTCACGTAGATCGAATACCTACCTTTACAATTTTAAAAACTGCTATGCAGGAGTACCTACCTGCTGCATTCCTATTGCGAAGATATTTATTTATAAAATTATACTTCAATATTATACCTGCGAAGCTACCTAGTGTATATAGATGAATAGCATAGGAGAAATGCAAGTTATTCGAAACATTTATAACATCGAAAATTTTACTCTGTAGGTAACACTAAATTGCAGGGAACAGCTTGTTACACCGAGCGCTTCCAAGTAAAGTGCTGACGCAGTACACGACACCGCCGCGTGCACATCGCCACCTAGAAACAGCAAGGTGGGGAAAAGTGCTGACTCCAACCACGAGGCCCAAGGAACCTGGCTACGTGACCAAGCCCCGACACTTCGTATCATACCTCGATCGGGTCAATAGCATATATTCCAATTTGTAATTTTTATTTTTATTAAATTTTATTTTATAATTAATCGGTTTTTTTTGAGTCCTCCAGCTGCCGCTTCCGTAATTGGCGCAGTCGGTAGGATTCTCGGGTCGTATTGCGATAGTTCGGTAATCGCATCGGGCTCGCTATCGATAGACTTTCAACGTCGCACCGGGAGATCCTGAACCACGGAGCAGCGCCGGAGATCCAGACTTCGATACCGCTCAACGAAAATCGATATGTTAATGTAAGTACACTGAATTTTCTTAGTGGTTGCTTACCTTCCTTTGTACGTAATTTCCTGTAGGTTGAAATAGTTACATTCCAAGATTTTTCATCCGCGAGAATCAAGGAGACCTAGGTTAGTTAGCAATAGAGAAAGTACTGTAGATTCTAGGCGTAATATTAATTCTGATTTAGATATTAAAATGGCTGATTTTGACAATATTTTAAAAGCGCTACGTTTAGTTCCGGATTTCGACGGAAACCCGAACGTTCTCATCAGGTTTATTAAATTATGTGACCAATTAGTAGTCCAGTACGTTCAAGGGCAACCGGAAATAAATCAAGTAGCACTTCTGAATGGGATTTTAAATAAAGTTACAGGGCCCGCCGCCCGTTTGATTAATACCAATGGCATACCTAACGACTGGAACGGCATACGTAGTGCTCTTATCAATAATTTCGCTGACCAGAGAGACGAGACCGCCCTCTATAACGATTTGGCCCTTCTTACGCAAGGTTCCAGCACGCCACAAGAATTTTACGAGCGGTGCCAAAACCTTTTTAGTACCGTAATGACGTATGTAGCATTGCATGATAGCGAAGCAGTAGTTGTTCAGGCTAAGCGTGATTTATACCGTAATCTAGCACTGAAGTCCTATCTCCGCGGCTTAAAGGACCCATTAGGGTCACGTATTAGATGTATGCGCCCGGAAACGATTGAGAAAGCACTTGAGTTTGTTCACGAAGAAATTAATACCATGTATCTACAGAGCAGGAACGATAATTTATCCGAGAGGAAGCCTGCATCTCAATCGTCACCGAATCGTTACGAGTATGCTCAGAATTTCAAGATGCCTAGCCAACCTAATTTTAATGCACAACCATTCAAACCTAATCTCGCTCATAATATGCCAGGCCCCTTTAGACCGCAATTTATTCCGCGTCCTATGCCGCCACCGAATCAATTTGGTATGCCCATGCAGCCACGTGGCCCCACGTGTACGCAACAGATGTTAAGTGCGCCACCGCCGGGTTATAACCACGGTGGACCTGGATTTAGAGTGCCTATGCCGCAAAGAAATCAACCTCAACCCTCGTATAACGGCCCTAAGCCGATGAGTGGCGTTAGCCACTACGCGTCCCGACCACTATTACCAGCATCCAATTGGAACTGGGCAAAGCAAGGGAATCCACCACCTACCAACTATTTTAAATCGCGTGACGTTAACGTAAACGAATGTTCGAGTTACGACGACTATTACTACCCAGATCCGTACGACTATTACTATTCAGACCCCAACAATTGTGAGGGCTATTATACAGACTACTACAACATGACTTACCCTTATGATTATGACACTCCTGGACAGACCAACCCGACACACGAAAATAATGTGACGGCTATCGATGACCAGTCGCAGACTTCTGCCGGCAATGATCAGAATTTTTCCCAGGAACCGAAGTCAAGCAAATTAGGATAGAGTTGAATATTCAAACCCAAAGACAGCTACCATATATCCGAATTCACAATCCGCCACTAAATTTTCTAATAGATACTGGCGCTAACCAGTCATTTATTAGCCCAGAAGCTGTCCAAAGTTATTTCGCAGAGATACCTCTGAACTACGATCCATTCGAGGTTACTAACGTTCACGCCACAAGCAGGAACGATTACTCTATCAATCTGCGCGGCTTCCCCGAATTTAAAGATGCGGAAGATATTAAATTTTTTATATATAGATTTCACGATCATTTCGACGGATTGATAGGTATGGACTTGCTCACAAAATGGGAAGCTAAATTAGATCTTAAGGAGCTCACCCTAAGCACTAAATTCGCTACAAACCCTATACAGATCTATAATTCGCGAAATTTGAACCTATATGAGGAAATTATACCGGCCGATAGTTCTAAATTACTTAGGTTACCTATTAACGCCCCGGATGGCGAAGTATTAATTGAGGAACAAATAATTTGCAACTGCGTGATAGTCGAATGTATTACTAACGTTAACAACAGCCGCGGCATAGTAGAAGTTGTAAATCCCACTAAAAATGACATAATTTTCTCATTAGACCATGCTACCCAGGCTACTATGTTCAACGTTGAGTGCACGAGCACCGAACACATATCGCCACGCGCTAAAGACGTCATACCGCGCCTTCGTACCGAACACCTTAACGAAGAGGAAAAAGCGAATTTGTTAGCGCTATGTTCGAAGTATGCAGATGTGTTTTATATAGAAGGCGAAGCACTTACCTTTACGAATAAAATAAAGCACACTATTAGAACAACCGACGAAATTCCAGTTTATACAAAAAGCTATCGTTACCCGTTCATACACCGTCAGGAGGTTAGCGAGCAAATAGGTAAAATGCTAGAACAAGATATTATCAGACCGTCGGAGTCTGCCTGGAGCTCGCCTATTTGGGTCGTCCCAAAGAAGGTTGATGCCTCCGGGAAGCAAAAGTGGCGTCTGGTCGTTGATTTTCGTAAGCTTAACGAAAAGACTATCGATGACAAATATCCTATACCTAACATTACAGACGTCCTTGACAAATTAGGCAAGTGTCAATACTTCACTACCCTTGACCTGGCTTCAGGATTCTACCAAGTAGAAATGAACCCCGCTGACATTCCCAAAACCGCATTTAATGTCGAGCACGGGCACTTCGAATTTTTGAGAATGCCCATGGGTCTTAAAAATTCTCCGTCCACATTCCAACGTGTGATGGATAATGTCCTAAGGGGACTCCAAAACGTCATTTGTCTTGTCTACCTCGATGACATAATCGTCTTCAGCACGTCTCTTCAAGAGCATATAACCAACCTAGAGAAGGTGTTTCAAAGATTGCGTGAATCTAACTTTAAAATCCAGTTAGATAAGTCGGAGTTCCTAAAACTCGAGACCGCATACCTAGGACACATAATTAGTACAGAAGGCATTAAACCAAACCCAGATAAAATAGCAGCTATACAGAAATACCCCATTCCTAAAACCCCGAAAGAAATAAAACAGTTTCTCGGACTTCTCGGTTACTACCGAAAATTCATCCCAGACTTTGCCCGCATCACCAAGCCTATGACGCATTGCCTAAAGAAAGGAAGAAAAATAACGTTCGACTCTGACTACACGAATTGCTTTGAGAAATGTAAGACCCTATTAACAAACGACCCCATTCTAAGCTACCCCGACTTTGAAAGAGAATTTATTTTAACAACTGACGCGTCAAACTTTGCAATCGGTGCAATCCTCTCGCAAGGTACAATTGGATCGGATAAACCGATAGCGTACGCATCACGTACATTAAACGAGAGTGAAGTCAGATACAGTACGATTGAGAAAGAATTGCTAGCTATTGTCTGGGCGACAAAGTATTTTCGGCCATATCTCTTTGGTCGAAAATTCAAAATTGTTACAGATCACAAACCACTGGAGTGGATTATGAGCCTTAAAGAGCCGAACTCGCGACTAACTAGATGGCGCTTAAAACTAAGCGAGTATGACTACAAGGTAATTTACAAAAAAGGAAAAAATAACACGAATGCCGATGCTCTCTCCCGTATTGAGATCTGTAACGAAGAAGTGAGTTCGATCATTGCAAACGTGACCGACAGACCACCTTCGATAGTAAATTCGGACACCTTGACAGCCCACACCGCTGACGAAAATCCGATCTTTGAGGTCCCCATAACCGATGACCCCCTCAATAAATTCCATCGCCAGCTATGTTTGACCATCGTAGGTGACATTAAGAAACGAACTACTGCGACGAAACCTTTTGACACACATACTCGAACATCCGTTCAGTTATCCGAGTCTAACCTAGAAGATGATCTAATCAATGCGATAAAAGAATATGTTAACCCAAAAATTAAGACCGCCCTTCTTATAAATCCACCCCTTGCCATGTACAGTATAGTTCCCATAATCCAGAGATACTTTAAAAGTTCATCAATGAGTTTAGTTATAGCAAAAAAGGAACTCGAAAACGTAAAAGAGTACCTCAGGCAGCAAGACATCATTCGTCATTACCACGAGGGTAAGACCAACCACCGTGGCATTAACGAGTGCTACTTGGCCTTATCCGCGAGATACTACTGGCCCAAAATGAAGGACCAAATAACTAAATTCATTAATGATTGCAACATATGCGGACAAGCTAAGTATGATAGAAACCCTATAAGACCTAAATTCAACATAGTGCCCCCTGCCACTAGGCCTTTTGAAATAATACACATGGATAGTTTTACGGCGCAAAATGAAAAATATCTAACATTTATAGATGCATTCTCAAAGTATGGGCAAGCATACCTGCTACGAGATGGGACCGCAGTTAGTGTGATACAAGCTTTACTAACATTTAGCACGCATCACGGCTTACCACTGACCATTATTTCAGATCAAGGTACAGAGTTCACTAACCAAATGTTTTCAGAGTTTTGTAAAATACACAAGATAACGCATCATCAGACACTGGCCCACTCACCAAATGCTAACGGAACCATCGAACGCTTTCATTCCACAATATTAGAACATCTTCGTATTTTAAAATTAACACATAAAGACGAGCCTGTTATAAATTTAATGCCCTATGCTATTTTAGGTTATAACAGTTCAATCCACTCTTTTACGAAATGCAAGCCTTACGATCTCATTTTAGGACATACTGACCCACGAGATCCGACTGACATAGACTTGACTAGACATTTATTACAACAGTACACGGAAACTCACAGAGCACGCATGCAGAAAGTGTACGATATCATTAACGAGACCTCCCTTGCAAATAGAACTCACATTATAGAGCGGCGAAACATAAATCGCGAGCCCGAAGTGGAGTATCAACCCGATCAGCAAATATTCATTACTAACCCTTCCGCTAGTAGATCTAAACTCGCCCCTAGATATACGCAGGACACGGTCCTAGCGAACTTACCGATCCATATTTACACTTCTAAGAAAAAAGGGCCCATAGCAAAAGCTAGATTAAAACGGGCCCCTAAATCATCTAAATTGTTACAGGATAATCCTCTTGACGCTGACTCTCAGCCTAGTACGGGCTCAAGAGATCAAACTTGAACGACTTGAAGACGGACCTGGACTTTTACCCTTCAAGTTAGGGCCCATGCGACTGACGACACACTATCATACGTTTTTACAGTACATAGAACTACCAGACATTGAAAATAATATTAATATTGTTCGAACTCAATTGAATAAATCTACGAACAGACTAGATAACTATACCTACACGTTATACGAATTTCAGATAGATAGTTTGAACACTAAATTAGACAAGGCATCATCTCAGTTAAAAAGTTTGGAACCCACTCGCGTTAAGAGAGGTTTAATAGATGGTCTCGGATCTATAGTTAAGAGCATTACGGGAAACTTGGACTACGCAGATGCCATCAAGTATGACAATGCCCTTAAGGCCTTAAAAGATGACCAGCATCAGATTATTTTAGAACATAATCATCATATTAGTCTTAGCAAAGAACTAATGGATGAGCATACAAAAATAATTGCGAAACTCGTGTCGAATCAAATTCAATTAAATCAAACTCTGCATATTTTACTTGACACCAATAGGTTTAAAAACCACGGACTTATTCGTTTTGCGAAATTTGCGCAAATATTAGTTATAATTAGCGATAATATAGACAGCTTACTAAGCGAATTAAGTAGGTTAGAGAACGCGCTAGCACTTTGCAACGAATCGCGCACTCATCATTCCATGTTAGGATCAAATGTATTGCGCAGTATGTTAGGTAAACTTAAAACTTTTTATAGCAAAGACCAATTATTAGAAATGGACTTAAGAGAATATTACAACGTGATCAAACCAGCATCCTATTATTGCGACAATCAAATAGTATTTGCTTTTAGATTTCCTATAGTATCTCCATATGAATTCTCACTATACCGACTAGTTATCGTACCTAATAAGAATAGGCAGGCTATCATTCCTCCCTTCCCACTCCTTGCAATCACTGGAAATATTCATGTGTACATAGAGGCAGAATGCCCGAAGGTCAGCAAACGGTACATCTGTGAAGAGAAGTTCAACCACCAGATGAGATCTCAACCGGACTGCATTTGCAACATCATCGGAGGCCGAACAGCAAACAGCTCCTGTAACCGAATGACCATCAACCTGACAAAATCAGCCATGGAGAAACTGGACGATCGTCGCTACGCCATCGTACTCCCGAATCCAACACAAGTTCAACTCATATGTGAACGAGAAGAATCCATCACCATATCCGGAAGTTTCCTGGCTACCATTCCACATAGCTGCAAGCTGCGAACAGATGAATTCAACATCATTAATATAAACGATCAAATCCAAGGACAACCGATGAAGATAATCAGCGTACCCGAAAAACCTATAGAAGAGCCAACGTCACCACTATTCGAAATTAATTCAATTAACCTGAGAAAGCTGCACGACATCCAACATAGAATAGAATCACAGAATCCAGTTCAAATCGACGAGAGCTCAACGTTGTACCATACAACTATTCCATTTTATGGTACACTACTAGGTGCACTCGCACTCAGTGTCACATTACTGTGCCGAGTACGCACCCGCCGACAGAAGCAAGCTACAACTACAGATGACGCCGAGCACACATATGCTGAGCCTGAAAAAACTCAGAACCAAGCATCCCAATCATCATCTCAAAATAATATGAAGTCGACAGCGATATTTCATCTTAAAATCTGAAATAGTCGCTGATCTGAGGGGAGAGATGTTACACCGAGCGCTTCCAAGTAAAGTGCTGACGCAGTACACGACACCGCCGCGTGCACATCGCCACCTAGAAACAGCAAGGTGGGGAAAAGTGCTGACTCCAACCACGAGGCCCAAGGAACCTGGCTACGTGACCAAGCCCCGACACTTCGTATCATACCTCGATCGGGTCAATAGCATATATTCCAATTTGTAATTTTTATTTTTATTAAATTTTATTTTATAATTAATCGGTTTTTTTTGAGTCCTCCAGCTGCCGCTTCCGTAATTGGCGCAGTCGGTAGGATTCTCGGGTCGTATTGCGATAGTTCGGTAATCGCATCGGGCTCGCTATCGATAGACTTTCAACGTCGCACCGGGAGATCCTGAACCACGGAGCAGCGCCGGAGATCCAGACTTCGATACCGCTCAACGAAAATCGATATGTTAATGTAAGTACACTGAATTTTCTTAGTGGTTGCTTACCTTCCTTTGTACGTAATTTCCTGTAGGTTGAAATAGTTACATTCCAAGATTTTTCATCCGCGAGAATCAAGGAGACCTAGGTTAGTTAGCAATAGAGAAAGTACTGTAGATTCTAGGCGTAATATTAATTCTGATTTAGATATTAAAATGGCTGATTTTGACAATATTTTAAAAGCGCTACGTTTAGTTCCGGATTTCGACGGAAACCCGAACGTTCTCATCAGGTTTATTAAATTATGTGACCAATTAGTAGTCCAGTACGTTCAAGGGCAACCGGAAATAAATCAAGTAGCACTTCTGAATGGGATTTTAAATAAAGTTACAGGGCCCGCCGCCCGTTTGATTAATACCAATGGCATACCTAACGACTGGAACGGCATACGTAGTGCTCTTATCAATAATTTCGCTGACCAGAGAGACGAGACCGCCCTCTATAACGATTTGGCCCTTCTTACGCAAGGTTCCAGCACGCCACAAGAATTTTACGAGCGGTGCCAAAACCTTTTTAGTACCGTAATGACGTATGTAGCATTGCATGATAGCGAAGCAGTAGTTGTTCAGGCTAAGCGTGATTTATACCGTAATCTAGCACTGAAGTCCTATCTCCGCGGCTTAAAGGACCCATTAGGGTCACGTATTAGATGTATGCGCCCGGAAACGATTGAGAAAGCACTTGAGTTTGTTCACGAAGAAATTAATACCATGTATCTACAGAGCAGGAACGATAATTTATCCGAGAGGAAGCCTGCATCTCAATCGTCACCGAATCGTTACGAGTATGCTCAGAATTTCAAGATGCCTAGCCAACCTAATTTTAATGCACAACCATTCAAACCTAATCTCGCTCATAATATGCCAGGCCCCTTTAGACCGCAATTTATTCCGCGTCCTATGCCGCCACCGAATCAATTTGGTATGCCCATGCAGCCACGTGGCCCCACGTGTACGCAACAGATGTTAAGTGCGCCACCGCCGGGTTATAACCACGGTGGACCTGGATTTAGAGTGCCTATGCCGCAAAGAAATCAACCTCAACCCTCGTATAACGGCCCTAAGCCGATGAGTGGCGTTAGCCACTACGCGTCCCGACCACTATTACCAGCATCCAATTGGAACTGGGCAAAGCAAGGGAATCCACCACCTACCAACTATTTTAAATCGCGTGACGTTAACGTAAACGAATGTTCGAGTTACGACGACTATTACTACCCAGATCCGTACGACTATTACTATTCAGACCCCAACAATTGTGAGGGCTATTATACAGACTACTACAACATGACTTACCCTTATGATTATGACACTCCTGGACAGACCAACCCGACACACGAAAATAATGTGACGGCTATCGATGACCAGTCGCAGACTTCTGCCGGCAATGATCAGAATTTTTCCCAGGAACCGAAGTCAAGCAAATTAGGATAGAGTTGAATATTCAAACCCAAAGACAGCTACCATATATCCGAATTCACAATCCGCCACTAAATTTTCTAATAGATACTGGCGCTAACCAGTCATTTATTAGCCCAGAAGCTGTCCAAAGTTATTTCGCAGAGATACCTCTGAACTACGATCCATTCGAGGTTACTAACGTTCACGCCACAAGCAGGAACGATTACTCTATCAATCTGCGCGGCTTCCCCGAATTTAAAGATGCGGAAGATATTAAATTTTTTATATATAGATTTCACGATCATTTCGACGGATTGATAGGTATGGACTTGCTCACAAAATGGGAAGCTAAATTAGATCTTAAGGAGCTCACCCTAAGCACTAAATTCGCTACAAACCCTATACAGATCTATAATTCGCGAAATTTGAACCTATATGAGGAAATTATACCGGCCGATAGTTCTAAATTACTTAGGTTACCTATTAACGCCCCGGATGGCGAAGTATTAATTGAGGAACAAATAATTTGCAACTGCGTGATAGTCGAATGTATTACTAACGTTAACAACAGCCGCGGCATAGTAGAAGTTGTAAATCCCACTAAAAATGACATAATTTTCTCATTAGACCATGCTACCCAGGCTACTATGTTCAACGTTGAGTGCACGAGCACCGAACACATATCGCCACGCGCTAAAGACGTCATACCGCGCCTTCGTACCGAACACCTTAACGAAGAGGAAAAAGCGAATTTGTTAGCGCTATGTTCGAAGTATGCAGATGTGTTTTATATAGAAGGCGAAGCACTTACCTTTACGAATAAAATAAAGCACACTATTAGAACAACCGACGAAATTCCAGTTTATACAAAAAGCTATCGTTACCCGTTCATACACCGTCAGGAGGTTAGCGAGCAAATAGGTAAAATGCTAGAACAAGATATTATCAGACCGTCGGAGTCTGCCTGGAGCTCGCCTATTTGGGTCGTCCCAAAGAAGGTTGATGCCTCCGGGAAGCAAAAGTGGCGTCTGGTCGTTGATTTTCGTAAGCTTAACGAAAAGACTATCGATGACAAATATCCTATACCTAACATTACAGACGTCCTTGACAAATTAGGCAAGTGTCAATACTTCACTACCCTTGACCTGGCTTCAGGATTCTACCAAGTAGAAATGAACCCCGCTGACATTCCCAAAACCGCATTTAATGTCGAGCACGGGCACTTCGAATTTTTGAGAATGCCCATGGGTCTTAAAAATTCTCCGTCCACATTCCAACGTGTGATGGATAATGTCCTAAGGGGACTCCAAAACGTCATTTGTCTTGTCTACCTCGATGACATAATCGTCTTCAGCACGTCTCTTCAAGAGCATATAACCAACCTAGAGAAGGTGTTTCAAAGATTGCGTGAATCTAACTTTAAAATCCAGTTAGATAAGTCGGAGTTCCTAAAACTCGAGACCGCATACCTAGGACACATAATTAGTACAGAAGGCATTAAACCAAACCCAGATAAAATAGCAGCTATACAGAAATACCCCATTCCTAAAACCCCGAAAGAAATAAAACAGTTTCTCGGACTTCTCGGTTACTACCGAAAATTCATCCCAGACTTTGCCCGCATCACCAAGCCTATGACGCATTGCCTAAAGAAAGGAAGAAAAATAACGTTCGACTCTGACTACACGAATTGCTTTGAGAAATGTAAGACCCTATTAACAAACGACCCCATTCTAAGCTACCCCGACTTTGAAAGAGAATTTATTTTAACAACTGACGCGTCAAACTTTGCAATCGGTGCAATCCTCTCGCAAGGTACAATTGGATCGGATAAACCGATAGCGTACGCATCACGTACATTAAACGAGAGTGAAGTCAGATACAGTACGATTGAGAAAGAATTGCTAGCTATTGTCTGGGCGACAAAGTATTTTCGGCCATATCTCTTTGGTCGAAAATTCAAAATTGTTACAGATCACAAACCACTGGAGTGGATTATGAGCCTTAAAGAGCCGAACTCGCGACTAACTAGATGGCGCTTAAAACTAAGCGAGTATGACTACAAGGTAATTTACAAAAAAGGAAAAAATAACACGAATGCCGATGCTCTCTCCCGTATTGAGATCTGTAACGAAGAAGTGAGTTCGATCATTGCAAACGTGACCGACAGACCACCTTCGATAGTAAATTCGGACACCTTGACAGCCCACACCGCTGACGAAAATCCGATCTTTGAGGTCCCCATAACCGATGACCCCCTCAATAAATTCCATCGCCAGCTATGTTTGACCATCGTAGGTGACATTAAGAAACGAACTACTGCGACGAAACCTTTTGACACACATACTCGAACATCCGTTCAGTTATCCGAGTCTAACCTAGAAGATGATCTAATCAATGCGATAAAAGAATATGTTAACCCAAAAATTAAGACCGCCCTTCTTATAAATCCACCCCTTGCCATGTACAGTATAGTTCCCATAATCCAGAGATACTTTAAAAGTTCATCAATGAGTTTAGTTATAGCAAAAAAGGAACTCGAAAACGTAAAAGAGTACCTCAGGCAGCAAGACATCATTCGTCATTACCACGAGGGTAAGACCAACCACCGTGGCATTAACGAGTGCTACTTGGCCTTATCCGCGAGATACTACTGGCCCAAAATGAAGGACCAAATAACTAAATTCATTAATGATTGCAACATATGCGGACAAGCTAAGTATGATAGAAACCCTATAAGACCTAAATTCAACATAGTGCCCCCTGCCACTAGGCCTTTTGAAATAATACACATGGATAGTTTTACGGCGCAAAATGAAAAATATCTAACATTTATAGATGCATTCTCAAAGTATGGGCAAGCATACCTGCTACGAGATGGGACCGCAGTTAGTGTGATACAAGCTTTACTAACATTTAGCACGCATCACGGCTTACCACTGACCATTATTTCAGATCAAGGTACAGAGTTCACTAACCAAATGTTTTCAGAGTTTTGTAAAATACACAAGATAACGCATCATCAGACACTGGCCCACTCACCAAATGCTAACGGAACCATCGAACGCTTTCATTCCACAATATTAGAACATCTTCGTATTTTAAAATTAACACATAAAGACGAGCCTGTTATAAATTTAATGCCCTATGCTATTTTAGGTTATAACAGTTCAATCCACTCTTTTACGAAATGCAAGCCTTACGATCTCATTTTAGGACATACTGACCCACGAGATCCGACTGACATAGACTTGACTAGACATTTATTACAACAGTACACGGAAACTCACAGAGCACGCATGCAGAAAGTGTACGATATCATTAACGAGACCTCCCTTGCAAATAGAACTCACATTATAGAGCGGCGAAACATAAATCGCGAGCCCGAAGTGGAGTATCAACCCGATCAGCAAATATTCATTACTAACCCTTCCGCTAGTAGATCTAAACTCGCCCCTAGATATACGCAGGACACGGTCCTAGCGAACTTACCGATCCATATTTACACTTCTAAGAAAAAAGGGCCCATAGCAAAAGCTAGATTAAAACGGGCCCCTAAATCATCTAAATTGTTACAGGATAATCCTCTTGACGCTGACTCTCAGCCTAGTACGGGCTCAAGAGATCAAACTTGAACGACTTGAAGACGGACCTGGACTTTTACCCTTCAAGTTAGGGCCCATGCGACTGACGACACACTATCATACGTTTTTACAGTACATAGAACTACCAGACATTGAAAATAATATTAATATTGTTCGAACTCAATTGAATAAATCTACGAACAGACTAGATAACTATACCTACACGTTATACGAATTTCAGATAGATAGTTTGAACACTAAATTAGACAAGGCATCATCTCAGTTAAAAAGTTTGGAACCCACTCGCGTTAAGAGAGGTTTAATAGATGGTCTCGGATCTATAGTTAAGAGCATTACGGGAAACTTGGACTACGCAGATGCCATCAAGTATGACAATGCCCTTAAGGCCTTAAAAGATGACCAGCATCAGATTATTTTAGAACATAATCATCATATTAGTCTTAGCAAAGAACTAATGGATGAGCATACAAAAATAATTGCGAAACTCGTGTCGAATCAAATTCAATTAAATCAAACTCTGCATATTTTACTTGACACCAATAGGTTTAAAAACCACGGACTTATTCGTTTTGCGAAATTTGCGCAAATATTAGTTATAATTAGCGATAATATAGACAGCTTACTAAGCGAATTAAGTAGGTTAGAGAACGCGCTAGCACTTTGCAACGAATCGCGCACTCATCATTCCATGTTAGGATCAAATGTATTGCGCAGTATGTTAGGTAAACTTAAAACTTTTTATAGCAAAGACCAATTATTAGAAATGGACTTAAGAGAATATTACAACGTGATCAAACCAGCATCCTATTATTGCGACAATCAAATAGTATTTGCTTTTAGATTTCCTATAGTATCTCCATATGAATTCTCACTATACCGACTAGTTATCGTACCTAATAAGAATAGGCAGGCTATCATTCCTCCCTTCCCACTCCTTGCAATCACTGGAAATATTCATGTGTACATAGAGGCAGAATGCCCGAAGGTCAGCAAACGGTACATCTGTGAAGAGAAGTTCAACCACCAGATGAGATCTCAACCGGACTGCATTTGCAACATCATCGGAGGCCGAACAGCAAACAGCTCCTGTAACCGAATGACCATCAACCTGACAAAATCAGCCATGGAGAAACTGGACGATCGTCGCTACGCCATCGTACTCCCGAATCCAACACAAGTTCAACTCATATGTGAACGAGAAGAATCCATCACCATATCCGGAAGTTTCCTGGCTACCATTCCACATAGCTGCAAGCTGCGAACAGATGAATTCAACATCATTAATATAAACGATCAAATCCAAGGACAACCGATGAAGATAATCAGCGTACCCGAAAAACCTATAGAAGAGCCAACGTCACCACTATTCGAAATTAATTCAATTAACCTGAGAAAGCTGCACGACATCCAACATAGAATAGAATCACAGAATCCAGTTCAAATCGACGAGAGCTCAACGTTGTACCATACAACTATTCCATTTTATGGTACACTACTAGGTGCACTCGCACTCAGTGTCACATTACTGTGCCGAGTACGCACCCGCCGACAGAAGCAAGCTACAACTACAGATGACGCCGAGCACACATATGCTGAGCCTGAAAAAACTCAGAACCAAGCATCCCAATCATCATCTCAAAATAATATGAAGTCGACAGCGATATTTCATCTTAAAATCTGAAATAGTCGCTGATCTGAGGGGAGAGATGTTACACCGAGCGCTTCCAAGTAAAGTGCTGACGCAGTACACGACACCGCCGCGTGCACATCGCCACCTAGAAACAGCAAGGTGGGGAAAAGTGCTGACTCCAACCACGAGGCCCAAGGAACCTGGCTACGTGACCAAGCCCCGACACTTCGTATCATACCTCGATCGGGTCAATAGCATATATTCCAATTTGTAATTTTTATTTTTATTAAATTTTATTTTATAATTAATCGGTTTTTTTTGAGTCCTCCAGCTGCCGCTTCCGTAATTAACAATATATATAATTATTTTCACTTATCTAATGTTATCATACCAATCTAAACAAAAGATAAGTGGGTATTTATTATCTTTGATTAATTTATTGATTTTTTATCGTAGCGTGCAGTGATGTAGGTAAGTATAAGTACAACCCGGAGTAACGAGGACGAAATAAGTAAGTATATCTATTGCTGTTCCTGTCCACGTAGACCCCGTATGTAAGCTGTCACGAACTAAGTATTACTAAAATCCGCGAAGTGATTTTTTAATTTAGAGATAATTTATTTTGGTTATCCCGTTGTACCCTTCCAATTTTCGGGAAAAATATTATAAATGGTAAAGTTTGGATGGATGTATGTTTGCTACTCAATCACGCCAGAACGGATCTGGATGAAATTTGGCACAGAGATAGATTATAGTCTGGAATATTACATATGCTACTTTTTATCCCGGTAAAATGTATGGTACCCGTGGGATAGATTTGTTTTAATTTTTCATAGAGCAAAGGATCGACATGATTTTTTGCATAGGTAGTGGTAGTTTAGGGTTCAGAAAATGACATAGGCTAAATTTTATCCCGAAAAAAAGCACGGTTCCTATGGGATATCATACAGGAACCGTGTTTTTTTAAACTTAACTTTTTAATCGCGGGTAACACCGGGGGTCGCAGCTAGTATACAATATTACCGATAAGTACATTACTTATGAAGTCCATTACTTATCCAGTTGTAGGGATTACTGATTCCCAGGAGGTATAAGTCGTAAATACTTACGTAACACGGCAATGATACCTATCATTTCCAATAAGTATTAGTTATCGTATTATTATCAGACGTCAAATAGATATGGCCAATTACTTAATTGATCGGAATGGCCCATCGTGCAAGTATTACCTATTTTGTTTATAGGTCAGTCAACCCTCATTGCCTACTTAGTGTTGATGCAGCAACGTGGAACTATACCATAGTCTACCACTTTTCGTTGATTAAGGGTTCCTCGTAGGGACAAGGGAACGCTAAAGCCGGCGTTCGATCTTGTAGCGATTTATAGAAGTCGCATATGATAATGGAAATGATAAAATTAGGGGCAACTAACTAAGCAAATCACACAATAACAATAATTGCACAATCGTAGGCCCCGGCAAATTTTAACTCACGATCTCATATTCGACAGGCAGGCGTCATTATCTAGCCTAAAGCCTTGAAAATCAAAATATTGGCCCATGATGGTTAGATTAGTTAATAGTACTTATTGTGAAACAGCATATTTGACATGGTTATGTGGTCAATAAACTTATTGCTAGTTTTTGGTAACTTACGCTCACGCTTTGGGTCAGTGCGAGTTGGCAGTATAGTCTAAGGATGGCAGTGTCGGATACACAAGATTTGAAATCGTGTGAGCTAAGTATACTCTCAATATATGTACATAGTGTCATAGTTCACCTTTTCACGAAAGGGAGTGAAGGGACAATGCGAAGTCTGCATGTGCACACGTGATTCGTCATCTTGTTTGCCTTCGTCGTAGAGCAAGAGCAAGCATCTACATAGAGTTGAACTGTTGATAAAACAAATATGTAACTACCTAAGCGACGATAATTTGATTGTTGGAAGGCAACCATTTAACCATCGCACAATTACTGCAAAGGAACTGTTTTTAACCGATTTCATTAGAAAATACAGTGAAAAACAAAATTTATTCAAAGCAGTCTTTGTGATATTCCACTGAAACGAGATAATACAATAATGTGTCACGCGGCGATGCGGGCTAGTCCTTCGCTAATGGAGAGAGGCGCCGTCATGTCGGGGCCTGTACCTACCCTCCCTGCACGTAAAGTTGTTGGGTGCGAAGTTATTTTGGCGCACGGCCAAATGCGTATTGCTTTTGATAGTGAAGCAATTTTGATCCCCTTCCAAGTAGTGTCAATAGCAATCCGCTACCATTATATAAATATGTTTAGTTTGAAAAAACAAACATTAAAAGAAAGATGTTATTAGGACTCGGACAGTGTATGTATGGCCTGAAATTATGTGAGCCAAGAAAATTTGATTTCAAAGTTATCTGAAGCGAACTGTTTCAATCTTTTCATTTACATAGTATTTCTATCCACTATTTTATTGATAGAAATGCGCGATATGATTGAAACAGGTATGCAAACACAATGGTTAAAACCCAAAAATATTACACATTACCTATCAAATAATTTTTTTTTTGAAAATATATCAAAACTAACAACTTCAGTGTTCAATTTTTTTTTTTTTGGCATCACCATGGGTATTTTGCCAGTGTCAAGTAATATAAATGATTTCTGTTTTTGAATATATGCACAAGCCCAAAGGCTAGGCCCAAATAAAATACCCCCCATCCCTCAATCAGTAAAGTGATGGATACTTTACCGAAAGATTTTTCATGGATTTTTTGTGAGAAACTGAAAAGCCATGTTTCGTCACTCTGTTTCAATTACCTACACTTGTGCACTTTACCGAACCCATAATGCATAATGGTTAATATTCCACTTATATCACTCACTATAACTCGCAGGAACACTAGTTTTAGAAATTAAAACATAACTGACGCCATGACTTTTCAGTTTCCCGCCAAACCCCCAGTGTTCAACTTCCCGCCGAAGTTCCGTTATTTACTTACCAACAAATGTTTGTGTATGCACAAAAATGGACTCTGTGCCCTCCATCGACTTCCTTCATATTTTTTTTAACAGCTTTACAGATTTAAAAAAAGTTCACACTATTGCAGTAATGTAACCAGACTTTTTGGCGGGAATCTGAAGTCATGGCGTCGGTTATGTTTTAATTTCTAAAACTAGTGTTCCTATAGTGAGTAATATAAGTGGAATATTAACCATTATGGGTTCGGTAAAGTGCACAAGTGTAGGTAATTGAAACAGAGTGACGAAACATGGCTTTTTAGTTTCTCACAAAAAATCTTTCAGTAAAGTATCCATCACTTTACTGATTGAGGGATGGGGGGGTATTTTACTTGGGCCTGTGTATATGCTCAAAAACAGAAATAATTGATATTGCTTGACACTGGCAAAATACCTATGGTGATGCCAAATTAAAAGAATAATAATAATAATGTAACCAACCTAAAAGTGCACCTTACAAGCAAGTGTGTTGAAAAATGATTTGCTCATCTTGTTCAGTGTTCTGACTGTATAGTGTAGTAGGGAAATAAAAAGCTATATCGGTCATAATAATTTTATTCGCATATAATAATAATTGATTATGATACATGGAGCGTTACCCGCGTCGTTCGGCGGACGCGCCAAGGGTCACTCGGTCGTCCGCGCTCCAAATTACATTTATTACTCGGTTCCATCGCATCGACATTCGCTCTGCAAAACCGTAGCTACATATTCACTAATGAGAGGTTTCGAGGCAGCATCGGTCGAGGACGCGTCGTCCTCGCGGTATTTCGGTCGGCCGCGGCGAGCGGCGACCGGCCGCGTCTTTATTGTATATACTTAATCATAACAGTCGAGGAGCCGGATGGCCGTCCGACCGACATTCACGAACGAAGCGTACGCGCCGCGCGTCTCCGCGGCCGCCTCGACGGCCCGCGGGCGGCGCGTCGATCGGAGCGGCTCAGAATCACTTCCATAATTTACGTCCTAATTATAATACCGAAAATCTAAAGTCGACGAGGTCGGTCCGGCGGCGGGTCCGGGCGGGCGCGCCGCTCACTCGGCCTTCGCGTCGGCCGGCGCCGCCTCGGCCGCGCCCGCCTCGCCGCCCGCCTCGCCGCCGTCCGCGGCGCGCTCGCCACCCGCGCCGCCGTCTGCAACGAACGTCACGGCGGCCGTTAGTCACTCGCCACCGCGAGGGCCGCACGCGCGGAGGGGAGCGGTGGAGGCGGCGGGATACTCACTGCGCGGGTGCTGCTGGTAGTAGAGCGCGGGGCGCGGCGCGTGCGCGTGTGCGTGCGCGTGGTGGCGCTGCGCGGGCGGCGCGGGCGCGGGCGCGGGCGCGGGGGGCGCGCGGTACAGCGGCAGCACGGGCGCGGGCGCGTGCGGCCGCTGCCCGATGGGCGCGGGGTAGCGCGGCGCCGCCATGCCGCCGCCGCCCCCGCCGCGTTGCATGCCGCCACCGCCGCCGCCGCCACATCTCCCGTTGTTGCCGCCGCTCACCATCTGTTGGGAACCAATTATAAAACGTTTTGAAACTTCCGTTACGTATACGGGAACGCGAGGTCGTCTTTAACTTGAACGAGGCGACCTCGGCCATGAATGAGAAGGTGCTCGTGAACCCGAGCGCGCCGCTCACCTGCTGCTGGTGGTGCTGGTGCGGCGTGTGGGAGGGCGGCGGGTGCGGGGGCGGCGCGTGGTACTTGTGCTGAGGCGGGGAGTGCGGCGGCTTCTGCAGCTTGCCGACGCCCTTGGGCGTGGGCGACGCGGACTCGCACAGCGGCGCGAACCCGTTGGCGTGCTCGTGTAGAGGGCTCTTGAGCTGCTGGGGCGGCGGCCGAGGCTGTGGCGGGGCGTATTGCTGTTGGAGCGGCGCTCGGTATTGTTGCTGCAAAGAAAATAATGTTTTAAATACATAACAATTCAACTTCCATATTATCAATAACCGGGTGTATCAGCGAGTTGGTCGTGTCGCCGTGCGGTATCGGGGGACGGTCGCACCTGCATCTGCTGCACGGCGGCGGCCACCTGCAGCTGCGAGGACAGGAACTGCGAGCCGAAGCCGCCGGACTGCGCGGGCTGCGTGAACTGCAGCGGGTAGGTGGGCGCGGGCGCGGCGGGCGGCTGGTAGGGCGAGTAGTAGGAGCTGGCGGGCGGCGCGGGCCGCGGCAGCAGGCCGGGCAGCGAGTAGGGCGCGTCGCCCACGGGCGCCGAGTAGCCCAGGTACTGCTGCTGGTACGTGCTCACGCCGCCCACGCCGCCGACGCCGCCCACTCCGCCTTTACTACCTGTGAGCCACACATCGGTTTTAAACACACTCGACGATCGCATAACAGAAGTATTTCACATAGGGATGTAGTTATTTTGCCTGCCTTTCAAATCTATATTACAGACCTATAAGAACTTTGTACAAGTAGTTCCTTAAAGATACAAATAAAATTACAAATGACAATATTCAGCCATATTGGGAACAGGGATATCATTAAAACATATTGGGATTCGAATTCACCACCGGTTTAATTTTTTGGGACAAATTTTTCCTAAATGGTTTTCTCGTCTGTGATATGGTTATACGCACCAATAGCGCCTATCTGTTGAGTGGAAGGCTTGACAGTGGCTGACATGAGAGAATTAGAAGTGCTCGAGATTAGAACAGTACTGGGACTATTACCCAGTTGGCCCGACTGTCCGAACGCTGCGCCACCGCCTGCGGCTGCGGCCTGAACAAGTAAACATAAATTAATATTATTGATAACACAAATGCACAATTAACATATGAATATAGATTGATGATTGCTCACCATGCGATACTGATTGGGTAGACTCTGGAACATATCAGGCGGCGGCTGATAGTTGTAGGGCGCGGCGGAGCCGGCGCCGTACGGGGTTCCGGGGAAGCCCCCGAACTGGCCGCGGCTCTGGTCCAGGAAGGCGCCGTACAGGCCGCCCTGCTGCGGCAGCTGCTGTGACGAGCCCAGCAGCTGCTGCGACGAGTTGAACATGACGGCCGGCGGCGACGGCACCGATAGCCCGCCGTACCCGCCCTGGTAACCCACGTGGTTGTAGTGCTGCGGCGGAGGCGACTGCAACTGTTGCGTCGGCTTCACTTTACACACGTTGGGAGGCGCAGTCTCCGTATTGTTCTCTTCGAATCCGGCGAACTGTATCTCCTCGCTTCCTTCGGCCACGGCGGGCATCTCCCAAACTTTCTTCACACTGGCGATTTTTAAATTGAGATCGGCCGCCAGAGGAGAGATCGTGTTCGACGTGCTCATGTGCACGCCTCGCGGTAGGCCGAGGGATTTCGCAGTCTTATCTTCAGTCAGTTGTCCAAGATCAGAATCAAATGCAAAATCGAGTTTCATGTCGGAGGAATCCTCCGGCTTTTGTGATGTATCGAAGGACATCTGCAGTCCTAAACCTGAACTATCTCCGTCGGTTACCGGTCGGTCTGATATTAGTTCTTGTATGGACCTCGGCCGCGGCCTAACTTCGCCATTGAATGCTAGCGGCCGATTATCCATTTCAACATTGATCTCCTCAGATGGAGTTTTAGGTATGCTAGTTGGGAGTTGATACTTTTGTTGTAATGTTTCTTCAGGCGATGCAGTCTTATAATTGGTGTTTTCAAATATAATTGTTTCAACGGGAGGTGTTGTCCCATCGAGAACACCAGTTTTGTCAGTTGCAAGAGCGCAGGTTGCAGGCTGTGCCGGCTTCGTTTCGACCGGAGTGTCGCCGGGCGTGCTGCGCTGACTCGAAGGACTCGATTTAGCTTCGACTATTTCTACTGGTTCCTCAACATTTCCACGAAGTGTCTGAGATATAGGCTTATCCCAAGCATTTACAGGTGGAGGGGGAGGCGCCGCTCCAGTGTCTGGCCCAAAGCTCGATACCAAACCCATCTGCTGCTTTTGTCTCTGTTTGACAAAGCGTGGTGCCAAGTTAGCCTGGCGTGGACGATCATATTGTGAACCAGATTTGTTAGAAACTGGAGCCGAGCCTCGCGAATTTGATTTGTCGTTTGAATTTCTCGTGGTTGACCCATTTCTGCCACCTCCTTGATTTGAATGTGATCTGGGTTGTTTAACCGCATGTTGGCTCTCATCTTTGATAGGAGCTCGCGTATCTTTTGAATTCTTTTTGTTTCGTACTTCCTGGAAACCATCATCAGCTACATCGTCCTCCTTTTTACCAGTCGACAACTTTAGATCAGTCATAGCCTCTGTAATATCAGCAGTTTTATTATCACCGGCGGCATCTTTTTTAACACCCTGAGTGTTGCGCCCATTATTCTGACGGTTGCCAGAATTTTGATTGCGTGGTCCTTGAACTTTCTGAGATTGCCCACCTTGTCTTCCGGCGACAGAACGGCGATGGCCGGACGTGACGCCACCTTCGGAATGTTCAGACGTTGTTTCCCAATTTTCATCCTCGCCGCTGTGCGGGCCTCCCGCTCCCTTGGGCCGTCGGTCGCGACCCCGGCTGCCGGTGGATGACCCGGCACGAGGTTTATTGCTTCCTTTTACTTTATCATCAATCTGAGAGCCATCCTTGATATCTTCACTATCTTTTACTCTGCTCGCCTGACTAAAAGGACTTTTAGTATTAGGAGGGCCGTATCCAGCCACTCTTTTAGCAGGTGCCGGTGGACGTGTAGTGCCCTGGAATCCTCCTCTGCCGCGGCGGGACGGCTGCCCTCGCGGTGCAAATGGTTCGGTTCTGTTGTCGACACCGTCGGTTACGGTAGCGGGTTGATCCGCCGGAGTCTGTCGATTGACTTCGTCAGGTTTATCCTGAGAGTGTTTCGAACCGCGAGGACTTCGCGGCGCTCGTCGTCTTTCTTTACGTTCTGTATTAAGTGCACCATCTGTTGAACCGTCGGATTCACTGGCTCTGTTGTTAGAACGTGAGCTGCGATTAGATCGTCGCCGCGGGCCCCAGCCCCTGGTGTAAACGGCATACCCGCTGCCTCCGCCGTACCCTCTACTTTTCTTCTCAGATCCGGAACCGCTTGATTTTCGTTCAATAGGTTCTTTAGGAGGAATTTTATTTAGCTGCTCATTACTAACTTTCTCAGGTTTTTTATCATCGGCGGGTCGTTTTTGAGAAGAGTTGTTACCATGAATAGTTTCAACAGAATATGACTCCTTAACTTTTGTTCCTACTAAGCCAGATGGATCAGTACTGGACTTGGAAGCTATCGATTCAGATTCGGAAAGTTCCTTTTCAGACTTCTGAGATAAAAACATTGGCTTGACATGTTGCTGTGATAGTTGTTCAGACATAACTTGTTTTTGCAGATGCAGATTTGTTATTGGTGTGTCAGCTTGGTTTTGTTGTTTGTTTATAGTTTGAGGAGGTAAAGATTTGGTATTAGATTGATTATCAGTTAAAGAAGATTGAGATTGGGTAATAGGAGGAATTAATTGTGGAACATTTCCAAAAGAAGTTGTTTGAGATACCTGTTGATTATGACCAACTCCTTGAACACTTGGTGTATGAGCGACTTGATTTTTATGAGTTTGTGGTTGGGCTGCAGGTTGTGATAAAATGTTTATGGGTGGAGTTGCAGTCTGCGGAACGGATTGTTGTGAATTAGTTGACTGAGAATTACGTTTAGTTTCGTCTTTAACATTTTCATGGTCTGTTGTTTCTTTTGAAGCAGATTCATTATTGTTTGACAAAACAGCATTGTCTACTGTAGATTTAAGAAGTGTAGTGTTATTTGGTTCCTCTGAAGTGACTTCAGCCCATGAGGTCTTTCCAAAATCTCTTTCTAAAGATTCTCGTTGAGCTATATTTGACGGTGGTGTAATACGCCGCTCGGAAGCTTGCGGCTGAGACGACGACTCTGATGAAACAAAAGACTCTGCAACACCTATGCTTTTTCTTTCAAATACTTCTGTCAACTTATCAGCAGCAGTTCGGCTGCTGGGTTCAATAGTGGTATCTATTGATTTTCTGTCAGATTCAGTTCGTCTATCCTTGTAATCTGGGTAATCTTTATATGATTCTTTAGAATTCGATCTGTCTAATTCTCTACCAGATCGTTCGTAATCTTGCATTTCAGACCGCCACTGCGGCCCAGGTCCATCCTTTTCCCTTCTGAAGTCATCTTCACGGTCGGAGTAGTCCCTACAAATACATAATAGGATTTGAAAATTGTATTAATAATTTTAACTAAATAATAAGAAATATTTTTTGGAACAATACTTACCGCGAATAAGAACGACGGCCATTGTGTGGTGCATGTCGTGGGGGGTTATATGGCGGCGCTTCTTGACGCCTGGGCGCTGGTTTTCCAGAGAACGCCCATCCTTTATTATCCTCTTGTTGCCTGCTTTGCTGTTGTTTCAAAAACCGCGGTGGGATGTTCGCTTGGAAAGCTTTAGAAAACGCCGGATTTGATTGGTCTCGATCGCGGCCGTAGTCGCGATCTCTATCTCGGAAGTCACGATCGCGATCATTGCGCTCTCTGTCGGCGCGGTCGCGCTCCCCTCTGTCAGCTCGGTCGCGATCTCTGTCAAATCGATCTCGATCTATGCGGTCCCTGTTATCGTTGCGATCCCTGTTATCGTTGCGATCCCTGTTATCATTGCGGTCTCTGTCCCGCGGTTCCAGTCTCTCCTTGTCACTATCAGCGCGGTCTCTATTGTCGGCGCGGTCTCTGTTGTCGGCGCGGTCTCTGTTATCGGCGCGGTCTCTGTTATCGGCGCGGTCTCTGTTATCGGCGCGGTCTTTGTTATCGGCGCGGTCTCTGTTATCAGCGCGGTCTCTGTTATCTACGCGACCTCTATTGTCTACTCGGTCGCGCTCCCGATCGCGATCCCTGACATCCCGGTCGCGATCGCGGTTATCGAATCTGTCTCGATTGTCCGTGCGCTCCCGGTCCCTGTTGTCGGCGCGCTCCTTGTCCCTGTGTTCGTGCTGCGCGTGCTGGTGCGCGTGCTTGTGCGGCGCGTGGCCGGCGGGCGGCTCGCGGCGGCGCTGCTCCTCCTCCTTGCGGCGGCGCGCGCGCGCCACGGCCTGCGCGACCTCGTTGCTCTGCTTCTGGCGGCGCTCGGCCCACAGCTGCTCCTCGTCGCCCGGCTCCGGCGCCTTGGGCTCGGTCCGCTCCCGCTCTCGCTCCCGCTCCGCGTCGCCGGCTCGGGCGACGCGAGGCGCGCCGCCCTTGCTCGGGGCAGACGACTCGCCGTCGGAGAAGTCCAGCTTCTGACTGAAAACGACCGAGGACATCGTTAGCGGTCACCGCGAACGTTTTTGCTCTCGACGCATACCGACTCCGACGTCGAAAGTTAGAGATAGCTATTTAATGAATATTATGCCCCATAGAAAAGCGTTCCGACCTCGGCCGGTTGACGAGCGCTTCGGCTCGCGATACTCTATACTTTAATTTGTTAACTGCAGATAAGCATACAGGAGTACCAAATGACTAAAAGACTGGTCGAACATTATAGGTCGTCGAAGATAATAGGGATTATTACTCACTCGTAATCGATGTCGTCCTGCTGCGCCCAGCCGGCGTCGCGGGACATGTCATCGAGCGAGGAGATCTGGTCATCCCTAAGTATGGGGCGCGTGGTGATCACCTCCACGGCGCGCTGCGGCGCGGGCGGCGCGCGCGGCGGGCCCCTGCCTCCCCCGCCCCCGCCTCCCGCACCGCGCCCCTCCCGCGCGTCTCGCAGCGTGCCCAGCGCGCCCAACCCGAGCCCGCTCCCGCTGCTACCTTTCATCAACTAGTTGAACAAAGTGTACATTCGCATTAATTCTCACCGTAAACAGACGACACACGATATGATACCAATTTTTATTCGACGGTCGTCGAATATTATATAGCAGAGTATAGGTGAACGAAGACGAGCAGTCCGTCACTCTTAGACCTCGCCGCATTCTATACACTGCATGCGAATGATAGACAGCATATTTCCACCGTTTGTAACAATTAACCGATATGAAACTAACATCAAAAGTTATTTGAAAAAATATTGTATTTGGAACGAGACAAATAGCGTGCACGTGGTCGAGCGCAATACTCACGAAGGAAGGCAGGATGGCGCGGAAGGCGGGCGTCTGCTGCGCGGCGGGCGCGGGCGCAGGCGCGGGCGCCGGCGCTGGCGGGCCGCCAGCCGTGCCACCGGACGTCCAGCTGCCTTCCGCTGGGAACGAATACAAATATACCTATTAAACTAGTATTCATATAAAAAGCGATTCGATCGATATAACCACTCCCGCCACTCTGTGATTTCATAATATGGTAGTTCTCCATTCAAGCTGTCAATAATTCCTTTCCTTAGCATATAAATGAGTTGAGATGAGATTGGAAAGCAAACATGAAGTAGTGAGGACTCACTTTGTGGTCTGAGTTGCGGCTGTGGTGGCGACTGGTCTGTAGCGCGGTGCGGCGGCTGCGCGGCCGCCTCCAGTGAAGGAAACTCTGTGCGGAAGTGCGGCGACGAGGGTGGCGGCAGCGGCACCCACCCGCCCGCCCCACTGCCCGCAACCGCATTGCTGCTCGACGTCGTACACTAGGAATGATCGCTCAACTATACATCAACTTCATCTTATATCAATACATATAACTATAGTGACAATATAATTTGCAAATTGCAATAATGATTCTTTCATATAGTAAAGAAGGTACCTAAAGGGACAAAGGCGAGTTGATGAGGTCAATAAACTACAGCTAGCATTTTTTTTTCTACAATGTAATACATAACCAAACTAAACATTTAAACAAGCAGTAGGTATTATGTTGTTTGTAAAAACAAGCTCCTGGAAACAATAAAGGTTTGTCTCTGGATAATGTGCACAAAAGAAAATGAGTTGTACAAGACCAATTTTAATGCATGAAAGAAATGAAAAAAAAAAGACAATATTCTCATTTTTTTAATATATAGAGGGTTCTTAATATGAAAAAAAATATCACTTACTGTAGTCTGTGAGGTGCATGTTGATGTTGTAGATACAGTTGTAGCAACAGCAGAAGTAGAGCTGAAAACATAACAAAGCAATTAAAAAAAAAAAAAATTGTATAACAAATATCTAAGTACACTATTTATTACATATAAAAAAAACCTTATTCTGGCAAAATAACAATATGAATAAAGCTACAAAAGCGTTTCTTTAATTTTTTCTGCTACTTTGTTTTTCTACTATATACTTTATCATGTCAATGACCTGCAGAAAGAATGTCATTTCAATATAACATAGAATTTTGCTTGTAGAGATAAAGTCATAATTATGACAGCTGTGTAAACAAATTACATTAGAGTGGGGGCTCCTTGAGCTATTTTTGGGTATGTTTTGCAAACAAATTTGGTTGTGCCTGATTATTTACTTACATAATTGTAACCTGTGTAAGATTTTTATTCACATTATAAGGGGGAATAGAAGTTGATCATGTTAAATCTACAATATAAATATCCAGACCTAGGATCATAAATGTGGGTGTACAGTTAATGTATGTAGCTATTGGCAGATGTGATAATCATGTTTAAATTACATTATCATATAATTGGCAACCCTAGATATATGCATGATACTAATCCACTACTATGATCTACTATCTCCATAACTATAACTTTTTTCACTTCTCGAGTTCATTCTTCCTTCAAGGGTTACAATGCATGCAAATAGTAAAATACTTACTTAGCGTTTGGATCTTGTCCAGTTTCAGTTTTCAGAGAAGGCAAGTTGGCAGGGGGACGCCTTGCTGAAGGTACTTTTCCAAGACTTTGCATTCCATGTTTGCGGCTCAGTTGAGATTTTACAGAGGATGGTTCAGAGTTTTCGTTCTAAAATCAATTTTAAATAACTTAGCTGTAATAGAGCATTCATATAATTAGACTTTCAGTGAATCTATGCCATTGCTACCACAAATGCATTAGGTAAAAAAACAATAATATCTGCACTTATTATTAGAACAAACCTAATAACTCATGGTACAGTATAATAACATCAATTGCCACCTAAATGATTAAATTACCATAAAATCTATTCCTGCATTGATGAACAAGGAAGCAAGGCCAAAACTATCTGTTTTAGTGTTGCAACTAGTAATATCCAAGGCAAGTGAAGGTCAGCTTATTCAACTGTGAAGCCTGCTATACGGTTGAGTTTGGCTTTGTCATTGCCATCACTGCTAGGTTAATCTATTGTTATAAAATAAAAACTTATAGCTTACAATTTCATTACAGATTCCATAATTTTATAGCTTTTAGATAGTTCATTCATCATAGCATATAGTAGGTATCTCCAAAATATGTTTGTGGGTGTGTATTACCTTGACATTGACACACAATACAGATGGACGAGGAAGACTCACCTTGTTGGCGCAGTACAAGCTATTGATGTCCAACTTTTGATATTTCTGTTTGCCGGACGTCGGCTTGCTCTGCGTCGTAGTGCCTCCGCCGCCCGGCGTTGAGAGTGCAGACATGCTGCGATGTACACACCATTAGGAGTTCACCCTCGCACCAACCACCAACTGCAATCAGTGCAACCTACGCTTAAAATTGCACTACTGAAGTCGCGAGCGACAAGCGAACGCAAAGTTGAGTGTCCTTCACAATGGAACGGATTACCCGTTCCAATCTGTCGTTAGTAATAACAAGTTACACTTATACAATGACAAAAGCACTCAGGTACACAGGTAGCACTGCAATATTCACTGACACAAAACACTTTCACGACACTGATAGAAAAATAAATTGGGAGCCCTGCCCTCTAAGGTTTATTGACGTGTTACATCCGTCTGATGAACGCTGGATCGATGACTTCCAGTTAAATTTACTTTCCAATTTACACTTTCATAATCTTTCGCGATTTTGCAGGTTTCCACAATCTAGCTCCAAATTAACGGTACTAACAAGATAGAAGTCAAAGAACGGTAAATAAACCAATTTTTATCTTTCTAGAAAACAATAAAGCAAAATACATTAGTACCTTGGTTCGTTACACTGGGTATCACGGATTAAAAATTATCTAAGCTCGATTACGAATTTCTTATACAAGATTACTTTAGATTTTAACTATAATCTACGCTACCAAAAACTTATATCACTTTATTTTAAAATGGCGTCTCCAAAAGACGATCTCCTTCCTTTTCACTTCACAATCAATACCGTGACGTCACAATGACGCGACGCAGCGCACTCTACTGGAATAAAAGTGGACTCCTGTGGAGTTTCGTGAAGAGTTGTACGACCCGATAGCAACTAATCGACTAAGGAACCAATTAGATGAGGTTAGTATGAATTTAAGTAATGTTTAAAATCAGTTTGCTTAGATAAATTCATGGGATAGGCGATAGTACTTCTAATTTAAATATTGTTATGAGTAAAATTACTCGACGCGACCCATTTAGTGGGTGTGTTACATTATCCAAAGATTCTTTTATGACAATATAATTCTATGGAATGTTTGAAAATGTTCTTATCGCTATTTTTTACTGTTATATAAGATTGAGCCAGAACTGTATCTTTAAAACACTGTCAATTTCGTTAAATTAAATAAACACCCAAATAAAAAGTACTGCCACCAATCAATTTGAATGAAGAGATAGCTATATATTTTCTAATCTCTTCATGTACGCCTGCGCAAGAAAAGCCTTTGTGCCATATTGATGAAAGAAAAATCAGTAGGCGAGGATCTGCGGAGAAGCTCATAAAGCGAGGAGTGTTAGAAAAAACCGGCAGCCATGTCCGGGAATATAGGAATGGAACAATTGATTCCGATCGTCAATAAACTACAAGATGCTTTTACTCAATTGGGTGTGCACATGCAACTGGATTTACCACAAATAGCCGTTGTAGGTGGACAATCTGCAGGGAAAAGCTCCGTGCTGGAAAATTTTGTTGGCAGGTAAGTACCAACCTACCGAGGTTTAAAATTCAAATAAACTCAGTTCGTCCAGAGTCCGTACTATATTCTAATTGTTCTGGCGATATAGTATATAATGGTGAAATCTATATTTAGAAGATACTTCATGTTCTTGATTTTTATAATGTTTCAAAGAATAACAACCGATATATGCACCACAGTTATTTGACTATGGGTTTGTTAATAACACAGTTTTTCCAAGGAACTTACACCAATGTATATATTCCTTGTGTTCTGCTGATAATCGACTAATTATGTATTGCAAAATAAACTGAGCAAACAGGGCTTAAAAGAAATTGCAGTGACCAAAATGTTGTAAAGAATGTATTCATAGCAAGTATATAGCTTGTGTTCTTCGTCTCTAAATCAAAATTGCAATAGTATAGACGAGGTACCTACCTACCTTTCTGGTCGATCTTTTTTCATTGCGTTCAGCAAGATTTTTAATATTTAGTTTTTAATTCCTTAGCTCCTCAAAAGTGTTTTATTGTATTTGTTACATTATATCGTACAAAAAATAATTAATAGTATTTTTGTATGTGTATGACCTACTAGATTTAGTGCGCATGACAAAATGTATTGATTTACCAACTCCAATAGGTATGGTTAAATGGCAATGGATGTCTTTCAATGTATAGTACATTGAAATACATATAGATATTGGAACTTTTATTGTTATTCATTGAAACAAATATTTCACAACTTATTTTTATTTATATATTTTCTTATATTCTATGGAAACAAATATGCTGATATCCTAAACATTGCCCTGGCAAAAAAAATCCGTATTCAAAACAATGGTAGGTACAGATAGAGATAGATAATGTTTTGAAATGTTGTACACTATGCGTTATTCTTTTTTGACAGTAGCCGAATCGAAACGTAACGTAACCACCCACCATATTGAAAAATAAATTAGTTTATCGATGATGAATTGATGATGAGCAAGTGTTATAGTGTTTTATAGTGATAAAAGTTTAATGTATTTTAAGAAAAATGGCTGGAAATTTTGGAATGCAACAGTTAATCCCTATTGTAAACAAATTGCAAGATGCATTTGTGCAAATGGGCTTTCACATGTCCTTAGATCTTCCCCAAATTGCAGTTGTGGGTGGTCAGTCTGCGGGGAAGAGTTCGGTATTAGAAAATTTTGTCGGCAGGTAAGATTCTAATCTTGCATTCTGTAGAGAATCTACAAGTTGAACAAGAGGGGAGGCTAAATTATAATCTGCTGCAAGTGGCGGCTCTGTATCACCTTTGTTTATTACTATGACAGCTTGTTTATCTGATCCAAAATAATAACTGTTGAAAATAATAGGTACAGGAAGCTAAAAGCATAATTTATATTGCTTGCCCATGGTGAGTCATATGTATGATCCATTCAAATGGGACTAAGCTACCTAATCAGTAGATAACATTTTCTGCAGGAATTATAATGTTCTCACAGTGGAGGCCCTATGAGTCTAACAAGGTTGTTTAGGTGTCTTACAAATAATAGGGTTACGATGTAAATAATTTCCATTTGTTCTAATGTAAGTATTACATTCTATACATTGCATTCCTTTATTTGGCATCAGTTAACTCTTTGTATCAGCATAGGCACACACAATGCATGTACAGTTGATTTTGGAACAACCTGATATTCCAACATCAACATGTGTAAATTTATAAAGTATTGTGTCAGACTTGTGCATTACCAAATGTAAGTATTGGGTATATTAATGGGAATGTAATAAAGTGGATGTGACTACTGTTTCAATCATTTATATACAATAATTCATGTGTATGCCACAGTTTCACAGGATATGAATTCTTTGATATAGTATCTCTCTCTAGCAAATGTGTGACCTGAATTGTTATCAGTTCTCTATATGCATTCATTTATTCTCAATCAGATTCGGTTCTGGATTGAGGTATTATGCAATCAATTATATGGCAACAAAAGTCTAATAAATATTTTTTTTAGTTCTGAAATCTCTTTAACGATAGTGAGTACTCGCAGTGTCGAAATAGAGATTTTATCACATTAATGTTTTGTAAATAGTAATAATGATAAAATCACATATCTTCACTTAAGTTCACTATCAGTCACCCAAATAGATATCAATATAGGTATATTACCACTAGACACTAACTCTTTATGTAATCAACACTTCCTTTATTATTGTTGTAGAGGAGAGAGGTATCGGAAACTATGATCATTATGTATAATAGCTATTAGTCAATGCACAGTTAATTATAGATAACCATAGCTTATGATATTTTTTGCAATAGTCTATAAAAATAATTATCTGAGCTCCTCCACTTTATGAAAAATGTCTTACATTCTCTTTCTACCCATTTGTGTCCCTCAGCTGGGCAAGGGTCCCTTTACAATACAGGATATATTTTCCCTTCTGTATTCAACAAATGATTAAAATACTGAGGCCATGACCACAGTGCCCTAAACTGATAAATGTGTATGAATGTGGTCCAAGCAATTTCAGGATCCTTGCATGTGGCAATAAGCTACTGGTTAACCCCATGGGATACAAATGGAATAAATATAAAAAATATATTTATAACATAAAAAAATACTATCACACCTGTTTTCCTTCAAGCAAGTTAGTTGTAGGCAAAGGTTGCTGTTTTCCACCCACATTTAGGTGATGGTATGTACAAGGTACCATAGTCATAGAAGCCAGGTACATTTCTTGTTGTGTCAATTAAAATGATAGTAGTACTAAAAATTCAGTAGGTTATAGCTATCTATCAAATAATATTTATGGAACAAAGCATTTCATTTTCTTTTATTTTAGATCTATGTTTATATGTAAATGAACAGATAATTAAAAATCATTGTGTTTGTGTTAAACTGGTAGTATTCCAATATGAGGACTCATTATCACGAAGGAGTCATTGTGATTACATCTGCTTAAATTGTCTGACATCAACACAGCTCAAGGTTTTTCTGCTAAAACTGCAAAGAGTGTTTAAACTATGACAGATTAGTTTTTTCCAAGGCGGACCTAGATATTTATCAGTAGTATCCTCATTGAAAGTAACATTTTTGCTTCTTACTCTATCAATATTGCTTTAATGTCCACCATGGAAGAATTATTCGTTTTTTTAAGACTAAAGGGTAAAACTAAAAGAACTCTTAGAATAGATGGTTTCAGAAAGGCTTACTGACTGTTAATTTAATAAGAGCTAAAATCGGAAAACGAAAGCAATGTTAGTACCTGACTAGACCAATCTATGATTCTTGTACAGAGAAAGTAGGAAACAATTTGTCTCTGTATTCTTTAAGATCAAAAAAGTCCTTTTTAACTCTTGACTCAATGCATAGTTTGACACCTTTGTCTGTTTATCTGTACATACATAAAACATTGTCTAGTTCTTTTTATTTTATGACTGATTTCGACGAAGTTATCATTTTGCTATCCATTAGAGACCATGACTGCCACATGCTAAGATCCTGAATATATCTGTTGTTTCATCCATACTCACCACATTAGAAAACATAAATTAATACACTATGTTTTGTTATAGGGACTTCTTACCCCGAGGGTCTGGAATAGTAACTCGCCGGCCATTAATTTTGCAGCTTATTCACGGTAACACAGGTAAGTACAAATATCTATTTCATATCTTCACTACTGTTACATTTGTCTAAAAGCCCTACGTTTAAAAGACAGTGACCCTAAAGCTGGTTTCCCACGGTAAATCGGCACTAGTGGACATCGTGCAGACATCGTCGCAGAATTTAAACTTTATGCCCACACATGTCGTTTACGCCCACTTAAGCATAGCACAAAACGTTATTACGGGCAGTCAGAAATCTAGAAATCTAAAAAAAAACTGAATAATGGTTAGGTTAGGCCATAGGTGGCCCTTAGGTTATCCTTAGGCCTCCTATTAGGGTCTCGGAAGGCAGATAACTATTGCTCCGAATAAATATCGGTAATCATAGGAGCCGACCCCAATCGAAAATAGAAATGGGGCAAAAAGCTACAAATAAGAGCCTCCTTTTACTGTTACAATACAACTTCTCTATTCTCGTTTTCGCTAGAGATGACGATACCAATACCATAGTGATGTTCATCCAGCCTACACAAACTGGTACCCTTACCAAGGATCTTGTTAAACTGTTGGTGCAACAAACCAACAGCTTTAAAGGATCCAGTTCTTACTGTTCCTACTGAAATGTCGCCGGATTCCGGCGGTACGAATCGTGACACCGTGGCATGCATGCACTCGCTGACAAACCAATCAAGTCAAACAGCGTCCCCTGCGCAATATTCCTCCCACTAAATATATAGACCAATAAATCGATTTCTGCTCCAATAGAACTTGTTTCTCGACTTGTGCCGGTATCTTGCGAACTCAGTGTGTGTATACCAAGGAAGAAATGTAGTCGGCGTAATTTTATTTCCGGCCTTTTAAACACATTTAGTTAATTATTGTGCAAAATATGATCATTAACCTTCAGCTGTAGTCTGAATGTTAAAACAACTAATTGGCTCACTAATACATGCTATTTAACGTACGTATCTACCCACTCTTTGGAAATCCTTATTGCGTAACACATTGTTGTTCTTTAAAAAAATAATTGCAAGCTGTACTCAATCCGTCCATTTTGTTGGTATTTCGTGTTATTTATAAAACGAAATAATCTGTATTTTTTCTCGTCACGTACGGGTCATTAGCCTTACTCGCGGCGTGATTAAAAACATATAAACCTGTTGTTTTTTCCGAGGAACTATCAGTAAATTATTAAGCACTTACTGTAATTATTTATATGAAATTATAAATACCTAAATAAATAAATATATATCGCCCGACAAACACAACAACTATACGGTCCCACACTAAGCAACGCTTTTATTATGGGTACCGTACAATGGACTGGGGGCGAACTCAGTATATATTACTTATATAGATATTAAACATCCATGACTTGGGTATAAATATTCGTGCTCATCACACATAGTTTGTCCCTACCAGGATTCGAACCTGGGACCCTCGGCACGAAAAGTAGGGTCACTACCAACTGGCTAATCTCGCTGATCAGGCCGTGGATCTGACTAGGTATGATTTATTTTTAAACTGATAACCTTTAATTTCCTTAGAATATGCTGAGTTTCTGCATTGCAAAGGCAAGAAGTTCGTGGACTTCAATGAAGTGCGTGGTGAGATCGAAGCGGAGACGGATCGCGTCACCGGATCCAACAAGGGCATCTCGCCTGTGCCGATCAATCTGCGTGTATATTCGCCAAATGGTAAGATAATGTTTTGCTATTGGTACTTATTTATAGGAAAGGATACATATACTGTAGATAGGTATTAAGCCTTGCTATAGTGTCAACATTGTGCATCTATACTGTAGATGGTATATAGTAGGTAGTATATAGTAGATATTATATAGTATATAATAGATGCACAATGTTGACACTATAGCAATGCTCGCTACATGATCTTTAATTTTTCGGCTATCTTGGAGGTAACCTTTGGCCTCATTTCTTAGATTTTTCAAGTGAAGCATAAAAAAGCATAAATTACATAAAAACGATTTTTTATTACCGAGAGAAAACAGCACGATCTCGTACGCATGCGTTACTATATAGTTTGTAGATTTTACGAAATAAGTCATTGGCCGACGAGTCCGTCACATTGTTATCATGCTTAACAAATGACATTCACAATGTTGTTTCCGTTTTGTAAAATAAAATCTTTGGAATTATCTTATCGACCATGCTACAGGACAATCAACTCTGTAATAGATCAATGGATGGATAACGAGGTTACAGTTATTAACCTCTGAAAGGTATGGATCAATTAACACGAGTACATATATGCCATGTGTCATCCTACACGCATACATTTATTTTGTAACTTAATATGATCTGTCTGTAGTCTTAAACATGGACACGTCATTTAACATTCTGATTAGTTTTTCTTTTCCTCGTTGTAATGAAATAAGATTGTTCAACCTCCTGCGTGTCTTAGCTTACGGCTTTGACATTGGCAGAATCGTATTGGGCCTAGTCTTAATAGAAAAAGGCCAAAAAGAAAAGAAATAAGATTGTGTAATTTAATTACTCATTTGATGAAATATTACTTTGTTACTCGTGACACGAGATGCGAGGCGATCCGCGATAGCTTAACATGTAATTGCATACATTCAAATGAATGTATGTTCAGTGTAATGACTAACTTGTGACCATAGTTATAAAATAAAAATGAGTCAACTTTAATCGTGTGCCTTAGATAAGGTAATAGGTATTCAGTTAATTTTCTAATTAAGTTTATTGTTAATTAAGGACAAAAGTTATATGCGCTCATTTGATAGTTATTATTATAATGTTATTGTTATTTTTATTAAACCATGGTAGGCACTTTCATTGATGTCGATGTATAATGACATTCGTGAATATTTTTTATTTTGGTATTTTAGTGAGTGTTATTTTTTTTAATTGGCGACGTTGTGCATTAGCACTGTGTTTATGCGTAAAGGTCAATCTATACAAATACGGATGAGTGCCCGTGTAGTAGTAGCAGTGTTAAGCAATTTTCTTATGTCGGTTGTTTAATATTGCAATCGCATAGGCTTTGCTAATGCCTGACAGCTGCCTATACGTACCAAAGTTAATGAATACATAGTTACTTACGAATTATGAAATTGATCTAAGGAACAGTTTCATTTCCTGGGATATAAAGCAACTCGCATTTAAGCTAAATAAAATCCGCCCGATGGAATTTTAGATACAAATTACCCCCTGCATATAACATTGAAGGCCTCTATTTCTTGGTCCTTTGGGTTCAAGATCCTTTGTACCGCTCACCCCACCGACGAGCACAGCGGCATAGTTTTTAAGGACCTTTACGCTACATAAATGGTTTTTTGCTTAGCTTAGGCCACATATATCTGATGTATTTAATTTTTAATAGATTTCATTGGGGTCGAGTCACCTTCGTCCGTAGGAGAATTAAGTACCCTCGAGAAACCCTACACGTGACCCTGGGTGGTGCCAACCAGGTGACAACTCTACTGGTGGTAGGCTTCGGCCGTGGCTAGTCACCACCCACTGAACAAAGCCATGTCGCCAAGCGGCCTAGCCGTGTTCCGGCATGATGTTCGGTGTTGCCATTCATGGATGGCGGGTCAGATCAGTTGCGCTGCATGTGCCTCTATCTACTGCCGCCTTCCTACCTAGGCAAGTATGCTCCATCGTAGATCTCATCGTCACTTACCATCAGGTGAGATCGAGATCAAATACTTGCCTATAATGTAATAAAAAAAAAAAAAGATTATTTTTGTGGAAGTCCCAAAAATTACAAGCAAACTACTATGATAGGATTTAAATTACTGTGATCAGATACACGTCATTCAATGTTAATCTTTTAGCTTCTGGTAATCAACAAAATACCTCCTTACGAGATATTTTTGATACCTTGGTATTAAGCTTGGGAACAAGTACCCAAACGTACTATAAATCTTACCTTATCTCTTATCATGAATATAATACCTTATCTATGTTACCGATTTACAGATCGTGTGAAATACTCGTATTGTTTACTATCTGATTTAATTAAACGTAAATGTTTGTACCTACTTATTTATTCTGAGTATACCAAGAAAATTCTGTGGAGTAAGAAGTACTGCATAGATAAGCACTTATTAGAATTATAATGATATCGTTTTTACAGCTAAGTTTATTATGAGTCCTGAAAACAGACGGTCTGCGGTAGTAATTTTTAGTCTGACTAGCATATTTTGTTCCTTGTGTATTTTAAACTAGCTGCGCCCCGCGGTGTTACCCGCGATTAAAAAGTATGTCCTTTTTACCGGAATAAAAAGTAGCCTTTGTGCTATTCCAGACTATAATCTATCTCTGTGCAAAATTTCATCCAGATCCGTTCAGCCGTTCTGGCGTGATTGAGTAACAAACATTCATCCATCTATCCATCCATCCATCCAAACTTTCATATTTATTCATATTTATGATATTAGTGTGATTGCTTGTCATCAGTGGCGTAGCTACCGCAGGGCTAGGGGATAGTGCCCCCAAGGTCAAGGGGTCCCTCGGCCTCCATGAACAACGTTGGGAAAAGTTATATAATATCCTAGTTAAATAAATAATTTTAGACTTAACTTTATGGCCCTTGATCAACAAACCTCTAACGAGTCAAACTGAATTCACATAAATTTGGCTACCTCTATTATATAAGAGGCCTTACTAATTTATTAGGCAGTGTATTTCCTAAATTATATCGTAATATAAATATTATCTGCTGCGCTACCGGGACATAATACTTAGTAGTGACTAGCTTTGCTTTATTATGCCCTGCAGTGGGCGATAAGGTTGATCACGATGAAGTACTATTGCAACTTTAAAGTGTTTAGTTTAAATAGGGCCCCAATTTAATTTTTGCCCCGGTCCCGTTGTGACATATTTACGCCACTGCTTGCAATCTTAAAACTGGGTTGTAGTAGTTATATCAATATATATCTTCGTCTTTTATTTAAGTAAAATTATCTTAAAAGACGAAGATAATACATTGATAGACAAGATACTCTTGAGAAATTTTATAATGTTATCAACTCTCGGTTCTGGGTCGATGATGACTTATGTCTTTCATACACTGAAATATGACGTGTAAACTTTGTGGTTTATTTCTTTAACACGTAGCTATTCTTGTAACACCACGTTTCATTAGTGTGGAAACAAGTGTGGGTTATTCAACGGATAGCCTTAAAACTTAGTAATCGTTTTGCGATAAGAGGCCTCCACTAGTTCGATTATAGTATTGCCATTAATTACACCACGAAGCCTTGAGGAAAACACTTTGTGAGGGTAAACATGATACTTATCTATTAGGACTGGGACGGAATTATAATTAAGTATATAAGTGAGGAGTAAACTTGGTATCTATCGAGGCTCAACCAGAATTCGTAATGGAATGCAATGGGCATACATTGATTTGTTGTTCAAAAACATCGTTCATTATTATTGGATTACAACGACCTTGTATTCTTCATCCACCAAACATACCGCTCCACATTACGTATACAAGCTTACTCACTTGTTGTTAAAGATCCGACAATAATTTGGCACGCGCTAAAGGTTCAAAGGTCGACTCCGTAAGAAGTTTCACTATTATGGGACATCCGTACTTATCTTAGGTACCTTTTAGTTTTATTTTTTCCTAAATTGGTTTGTATTGACTATAGTAGATATATTTTAAGGAATAAATGACTCATGAAAGTAATTACTTCATGACTGTGCTATCATTCAATAATTTAATGGGAGTTACATTTAAAATGTTGTATTATTTTACTGACTCACCTCGCGTCGTATTGTTTACAGTGCTCAACTTGACACTTATCGACTTGCCGGGCCTCACGAAGGTGCCCATCGGCGACCAGCCCGTCGACATCGAGCAGCAGATCAAAGGGATGATCTTTCAGTTTATAAAGCGAGAATCATGCCTCATCCTCGCGGTCACCCCGGCCAACACCGACTTGGCGAACAGCGATGCCCTCAAACTTGCCAAGGAAGTCGACCCCCAGGGTTGGTATAAATTGAGAATATAGGCTAGGATCAAAATGAGGCAATTTGATTGCAATCGATGATTACTACTAAAATCAGTAGTGATGTTCAATGCAGTCGTGACAAAATAGACCATTACTATACACATTGAGAGAAATAAAAAAATGCATGAAGTCTCAGTTACCTACTTTAAATTAATGTATGTATATTTTTGTATTATCTGTTATTTACATAGCTACCTAATTTGTACTAAATACTATCCTTTTGATACTTGCCTGGGTGTTACTGGAATCGCCCTCAGTACTCTGTATGAGACCCATAATCTGTATCTATAAAACAAAGTCGTGTTAATTACACCATTTATAACTCGGGAATGGGTGCGCCGATTTTTATGATCTTCGAATTTGTCTCTACCCTGAATAGCAGAATAACTTTTAAAACATGGAAAAAAGAAATAAAAAGTAATGTGATTGTCAGGTGGTAGGAAGTTCGCCGGGATAGCTAATAAAACATATAAGCGGTGCTTGCATTAGGACCATATACTTGGTGTGTGCGATGTTTATATATTAGTAGGACGGTAATAGAATGCTGTAGTTTATCTAATAATGCACGATCATTTGGCTACCAGGTCTCCGTACGATCGGTGTAATAACAAAATTGGACTTGATGGACGAGGGCACGGATGCCCGGGACGTGCTGGAAAACAAGCTGTTGCCGCTGCGGCGCGGGTACATCGGCGTCGTGAACCGCTCACAGAAGGACATCGACGGCCGCAAGGACATCTCCGCAGCGCTCGCCGCTGAGAGGAAGTTCTTCCTTAGGTAGGCACCAAGCCATGACTGTGCCCAGTACCGGATTATCCATATAGGCAATTTATGTATGCCGCGGGGCCCCTATGCAAACTGCATAGGGGCCCGCGGCTCTAGAATAATAAGGTTAAGTAGTTTTATTCTGATTCTTTTTTTTTTTCATTTTACATTTTTTATGACAAACAATTTGGCTAAACCTATAATACCCAAGTTTAAATTTTTTTTTCTGTAATGAGTATAACATTGATTTCGGTTAGAATTATTAAATCCAGTAAGTTCTTGCTTGTATAACAGACACACATAATAGCAAACAAAACGGTTTCAATTCCATCTTCACCTAGAGACCTACCTACCTTAGGGGAGTGGGGCCCAAAGACTTGCATTGCCTAGGGGCTTCTACATGGCTTAATCCGGCCACGACTGTGTCATTGATTGACTGGGTCACGCAAATTACGCGATCCTCAAAGCTTCCAGTGACCAGATAACGGTTTCAGTCATAAACGAATATTACGTCATATGTAAGTCATGAATATGGTTTTCTTTTTTCTTTTATATTATTTATGGGCATTTTTTTGTTTGTGTGAACAAGAAGATTGGTATAATAAGTAAAAAGTGTCTAAATTTACGAAATATCTCATTAGGTTTATTATTAAATCCAACGTCTTTTTAAATACGTCTCTGCTCCGTGAAACCAATATTCCGAACCTATGGTAGCTTCTGATTATTCATAAGTGCTTTTTTGGCCATCATGATTATTTTTAAATTAATAATTCAGCCACCCATCGTACCGACACCTGGCGGATCGGCTCGGCACCCCGTACCTGCAGCGCGTGTTGAACCAGCAGCTGACGAACCACATCCGCGACACGCTGCCCGGCTTGCGAGACAAGCTCCAGAAACAGTTGCTCACGCTCGAGAAGGATGTCGACCAGTACAAACACTTCAGACCAGACGACCCCTCCATCAAGACCAAGGCTATGTTGCAGTGAGTTACAGAACTATTTTTTTTATTGTGAATGTTGATGGAACGGTTTCACCGGTCGAGGTCGCGAGGACTTCGTACTCTCTTGTGCGTAACGGGGTTTAGAGTAGCTAGCTCAACGGCGCCTCGAGTACTAGTACTAGTTATGATAATAAGTAGTCGACTTACTACTTGGTCGAATTGTCTCAGGTTACAGAATCAAAATATTTTTTTTAAATTACCTACCTATAAAAATCGAATATAAAAATAACTATACAAAGAATTGTGTGTGTAGGGGAGGAAAAAAATACGTACTAACAATAATTATTTTGTCACTCAGTTCATTTATTCCATATAACCAGCCTAAGATAGGCTACATAAGCCATCTTCGAGCGCACCAGCGCCATCACACCGACTAGGGGTCGAAATGGTCGCCATGGCCGAAACCTACTGGTGGTAGGCTTCGGCCGTGGCTAGTCACCACCCACTGAACAAAGCCATGTCGCCAAGCGGCCTAGCCGTGTTCCGGCATGATGTTCGGTGTTGCCATTCATGGATGGCGGGTCAGATCAGCTACCCGATCTACTGCCGCCATCCTACCTAGGCAAGTATGCTCCATCATAGATCTCATCATCACTTACCATCAGCTGAGATCGAGATCAAATACTTGCCTATAATGTAATAAAAAAAATAAAATAAAAAAAAAACCGGTCGGAACAATCAATCAATCAATAACCAGCCTAAACATCTATTTCCTACAGCTCACCCAATTGTTTTGGTTAATTACAGAATGATACAAACACTGCAGACGGACTTCGAGCGCACGATCGAAGGGTCCGGCTCGGCTCAGATCAACACGAACGAGCTCTCCGGCGGCGCCAAAATCAACCGGCTGTTCCATGAGCGGTTCCCATTCGAGATCGTCAAGATGGAGTTCGATGAGAAAGAGCTGCGCAGGGAGATCGCGTTTGCTATTAGAAACATTCACGGTATAAGGGTGAGTGTAGTCACGCATTATTTAATTAGGATAAATATCGTTAATTCCGGGTTTGGGTCATATGTAATATAGTTCAAGCCTCAAATCATCGTCAAACCCCCAAATGCATTTGATAGCGGCCACGACATCAGATTTAAGCTGCTAAAAAGCGATCAACGGTAGGTGGTCATTGATAAATTAGGTTCACTATGGCTGGTTTTCTTATATAAATACATGTCTTGAATTTTTTAGTCCTGAGAACTCAATAGTTAAAGCATTTAATTAATTAACATTTTTTTCTTATGCAGGTGGGCTTGTTCACTCCCGACATGGCCTTTGAAGCTATAGTAAAGAAACAGATTGCACGACTAAAGGAACCGAGTCTCAAATGCGTCGATTTAGTGGTACAGGAGTTGTCGAACGTCGTTCGTATTTGCACCGAAAGGGTAAGGAAAAGGCTCCTTTGCTTACATAATACATGTTATTGAATTTCTGAAAGTTTCAAAGATTTGTATCTGTCTTACAAATTTGCTGGCCAGATTCTGACAGTCAATTTTAAACCCTTTATTACGGTAAAATGAATTTAATTTTGAGAAGCTTAACAGCCTGAATGACGTGAAGCGTGGACTCTCCAACGTAACAAATTCTTGGAGTTTTCAAAGCAGTAATCATTGGCCGGCGGGCGCTCCCCTGAGTGCTGGCATCCTCATTTCCTTCGTTGTCGGCCTGCCCGCAGCACGTACCCGAGTCTGATTCCGGCCATCAAGATGGTGCAATGACCCGAACTGTTTGTTGATTGAATAACTACTATAAATAGTCATTAGTGGTTATATATATGTACTAGTTGTAATGTGCAGATGTCTCGCTACCCGCGGCTGCGCGAGGAGACGGAGCGCATCATCATGTCGTACGTGCGCTCGCGCGAGCAGATGTGCAAGGACCAGCTGGTGCTGCTCATCGACTGCGAGCTCGCCTACATGAACACCAACCACGAGGACTTCATCGGATTTGCAAAGTATACTACCTGCCTGACAATTATATCAGTAGGAACTACGTAAGGCCCCGTTCACAATGAAAGCGCGGGCGCAGACGCGGCCGCCGCCTTTTTTACTAGCATTTACCTTGGGCCCCGTCGGGAAACTTCAAGCATTATCTAGGCACGCGCACACGCGCGCGCGATTCAATACTGGCTTGAAGTGCGAGCCAAATAAGTGCGCGCGGCGAGAAACAGAATTAACTTTATCTAGACTATAAGTGCCATATTGTGGTGTTTACAGCGTTAACAGCGGCACACTTATCCGGCGCGCACTTAAGTGTCTGATTTAGCTGCGCCCGCGCCCGCGCCCGCTCTTTCATTGTCGGGGAGCGGTCTAATAATACCCGAAGGGGCGCTCTGAGACATACCCAACACTTGAACATTCAATTTATGCCTAAACATTACTAAACTACAATTTAAGTTAAACTTAAAATAAGAAAATTAGAGATTCACTACAATCCACAGAGTGGTCCCTGATGACCTGTAATACAGGTTTTTTGTAAACCTAAAACAGGCACCAGCTCTCACAATGCAGATTTGTTTAATCTAAACTATTTTGAGAGCAGTAACTAATAAAAATACGAGCCTACATTACAAGTAGCAAGCTTATCGAAGCATACACGCAGTTCCTTTTAGATGGTGCATGATTACGATATCTACAGAGAGATGGGTGCTGATATTCTTGACCACACTGTGAACTAAACAAAGTTATACCAACTAAACAGTGCTATGCGTGCCAAAATATCTGGGTTCCCACCGAAAAACTGCAGCTACGTGAGTGAGCTCGCAGTATGGCCTTCGCTTAACTTTACGCCGCATTAAAAGGAACTGTGTCCAAGCTAATTATGATTTTATTTTCTCCAAATAGTAAATTACTTGTCAATTTGAGCTCTCGTTATTATTTGTCACTGAGAATATCATACATGGAATGAATAATAACGGAATAACACTGCCTATTTTTTCACTTCTTAAGTCCCGCAGACGAGGTGCTGTAGTCATGTGATGGAATATAATTAATATTTTATACAAGTTACGACCTCTTTCAACGGGACTCATATTGTGAAATTAAGTAAAGTTACTTTTGAGTTTCGTATGTGTTATCATTATCTTGTTCGTGCTTGTCTCCGTCCGTTCAGGTGCAGGGTACATAGGCAAACTCTTAATTCTGGAAAACTAATAATTTGTGCCTTGTTATAGCGCACAAAATCAATCTGAGAATTCCACGAAATCTGGACACCGTGCACTAGGAAACCAAGTCATCAGGAAAGGATACATGTGCATACACAATTTGGGCATAATGAAAGGTATTGAAAATATACATTTTTTATTGAATAAATTTTATTGTAAATAGCAAAATCGTACCATGGGAGCGTGCACAGAGAAAATGAACTGGCACACTTCTTTTTAAATATAATAATGCCAGCCCTTTTAATGTTCCTCTGTTGGACACGGTCCTCCCCTCAATGTGAGGGGGATTGGGCCATAGGCCATTCACCACGCTGGCCTAGTGCGGGCTGGCTTATAAATATAACTAAAAGTATTTACACTGTAATTTTATACAAGAACTTGATCGGTATGATCTACTCGTTAACCTCTTGAAATATTTTACTGCTTTTATATTTTTGATACGCCTTATATAACAAAATGTAATGTTTCAGGCGGTTCCCGGGACTACTGGTTCGTGCTGACCGCGGAGAGCATCTCGTGGTTCAAGGACGAGGAGGAGCGCGAGAAGAAGTACATGCTGCCGCTGGACGGGCTCAAGCTGCGCGACCTCGAGCAGGGGTTCATGTCGCGCCGCCACATGTTCGCGCTCTTCAACCCCGAGGGCAGGAACGTGTACAAGGTACACTCATGCCTAACAAATACATCTATACATATATTAACCACTAGATGCGCCCAGCGGTGTTACCCGCGATTAAAAAGTATATACTTTTCCATATGCACGGTTCCTGTATGTTATCCCATAGGAACTGTGCATTTTTCCGGGATAAAAAGTAGACTATGTGCTATTCCAGACTATAATCTATCTCTGTGCCAAATTTCATCCAGATCCGTTCAGCCGTTCTGGCGTGATTGAGTAACAAACATCCATCCATCCATTCATCCATCCAAACTTTCACATTTATAATATTAGTGGGATTGTGTATTCATAAACGTGCACGTGTAAACGAAGTTATAAAATAGTATAACTTGACTTAACAAGTTCTCCCAAGATGTCCGGTAAATTGTCAGTAAAGTATCCACACCCTGATGATAATTTTATAACAATTATCCAGAAATACTCGACAGTGGTAAAAATGGCTGTATTGCGTAACCAATTGCCAACCTAAAAAAAGAAGAAGAAAAGATTTTGGTGGAATTGGCACGGCGCATTGGCGCATTGGCGCATCTCAAATTATATTCGGCGGTTTTTACGAAAACTTGGCTTGGTGAAAGCTTATAATCTAAAACAAAAAAGGACCCTCTAGATAGTCAAATAAAATCATGTCCACGCGTATGAAGTTGCGGATATTTCTAGTTTAAAATAATATCGGCATTTCATTTCCCTAGTTTCATTATAAAGGTAGATGTAGTTTAGTGTGTAGACTACACTTCAGGTAATTGGGCTCTATGAATTAGATCGATTTTATACTGCTGTCGACAGGATTACAAGCAGCTCGAATTGTCCTGTGAAACACAAGACGATGTCGACTCGTGGAAGGCGTCGTTCCTCCGCGCGGGCGTGTATCCAGAGAAGACGTCCGAGGCCGCGAACGGTGACGAGGTGAGTGCCGACCAACCAACCACTCGCACATGCCTGTCTTACTATTCTCAATCTTTCCTTCCCCTACAACTATTTCTCTCATCTTTATATTATTCCAATATTTAAATTTTATACGAGCTTCAATAATATATTGCTTTAAAAAACAATGTGTGTATTATATGAATTAAATATATCGAAAATGTCGTTATACGATCTGTTGTTTTGCCATGCTATACAGAGTGAAGGAACGGAGGTTTGTGTATGTAGGCTTCATAATACATTACAAACTTCACAAGATTCACTATAGTCTCACATTTTAACATGTATTAAGTGGAGTTTCAAGAACAACTATTTTAAGTCGTTATATTATTTGTGTAATTTTTATTTCTTAACTAGATAATGTTATCTTTAAATACATTCCAGCTAGTTTAGCATGAGGCATGTAGAGTGCTATTTTGCCACTTATTGTTAGGTTCATAGAACATGCACTTTTGATCACATTCTAATTGTTATACCAACGACATGCTGGTATATTAACATGTTGTCACTGATATGTACATATCAGTATGAATCCTGACTCGTGGCTCGTTTGTATGAGCGTTCACTCACAGAATAGTGAATAGTTTCACCATCGAACTTACATACTTGTTCAAAAATCAATTTTGTTTTAGCATGATTGTTTTTATTTTTAGTTATTTCCGCCTTCCCTGGGGTTGGGTGAAAATAAAAGAAGAGTAAGTCCCTCGTGTTTTACAGCTTGCTCGCTGAATTTTTGATTTGTTACAGAGGTGAAATGCGTTTATTTTGGAGGTAGATTTAATATTGTATTATATACAATGCATGCGTGATTAATAGTAAGGAATGTTTGCCCTGGAAATAATAGTCAGAAATATTGCAGGCAATATAGAGGGCATCGCATCATAATTAAAAACATTAACACGGTTATGGTTTTCCTATGTTTATGGCACGAGTTTGGTTCGCTGGTAAAAAAAATATTTTCAATTTCACGATAGATTATGTTTGTGTATTTGTAAAAGTAAATATTTAGGGTCAGTAGTGTACTTATAAGGTGCATGTGTATAAAATATATTTTTCCATTAGGGAATCGCGACATAATTCTTTATGTATGATTGAATAATGTTACCTAAACATGTGTTCTTGCCCTAGTTCACCTATAGTTATTAAATTATTATTTCATACACCGACATCAGAGTGGTGCGGTAAATACAATTTAAAACATACGGTCTGGCATGAACTCTATTTTGTGGTAAGAAGAATATCTCCATCACCAGTTGTATCAACAATGATTTAAAACGAAGGTAATTTGACGGATTATGACTCTGAGCTGATGGTCTGAGCTATCCATACTACATACTTTTCTGCTTCGCCTCAAGCCTTTGCCAGAAAGCTAGGCTTTGCTTTGACACAACTAAATAATAGCGCTGCTCAAACTGTTATAATAATAGCGCTGCTCAAACTGTTATAATAATAGCGCTGCTCAAACTGTTATAATAACATAAGCCGTATGAAGCTATTGTACATAAAGAATGTAGTAAGTTCGTAATGTAATGTAGTTACTAAAACGTGGTTCTCATAAAGTCGAGACGTTAAATATGTCGGTTTGCAAGTATCTATATAAATAAAAATTAAATGCCGCTCGTTGGTAAGCGCATCACTTGGGAACGGCAGGACTAATTTGACTATTTGTTTTTAAATGTTCATAATAGTCTGAATAATGTTTTTAGGGGAAACAAAATTAATAAGTTGTCCGGAAAATTCGGGAATCACGATGTCTGTCGGATCAGCTAGTATTTAAAAAAAAAAAATCACATAGATAAATATAACTTGTGATCATTGTAAATTTTCGAAACGACATTCACGGCAAAAATACTACATAATAAACAGTGTGTATACAACAAATAAGCAAACTCCGTATCAAATTATAACAAACGATGATTTTACTATAAACTCTTGCAGAACTCAGACAGTTCGGGCACGAGCAGCATGGACCCGCAGCTGGAGCGGCAGGTGGAGACCATCAGGAACCTGGTGGACTCGTACATGCGCATCGTGACCAAGACGACGCGCGACCTCGTGCCCAAGACCATCATGATGATGATCATTAATAACGCCAAAGATTTTATTAACGGGGAGCTGCTCGCACACTTGTACGCCTCCGGTGATCAGGTAAATAGTTTTTTTTTTCTTTTAGTATATTCTATACTTTTTGATACCTATTTACCTGCCTTAATACTAAGACCCAGCCTATTATGAGTCGAAGCCCTTCAAGTTTACTTCTGATACGCATATCTAACAGCGTCGATTTAGTGCCGTCGTGATTGCTTGTCGAAACAGCGCTAAAGTCTCATTGATTTGGTTTAAGTAACAATACTTCGGACCTAACTCAAAGATGCGCCTCCATAATCATCAAAGTAGGCTTTAAAAGAGATACTGTAGCTTTTCCTAATTATCAATTTATTATGTTTTTAGCTTTAATATATATAACGCCATTATTCGTTGCACACGATAAATGATCGTAGTAGTACTTATTCACGGGGACGGGGGAGAAGTCGTTTTATATGAAGTACTAGGTATTCATGACGCTTCATCTTTGCATTAATTCGGTGAGTAGATAACTCTTTGTTTCATCACAGAAAATAATAACAAAATTACACATTCTTAACTTACACAGAGTGTCACAATGGGCGGCCTTATCACTAATAGCGATATACCAGCCAACCTTTCGATGGCCATTTCAATATACGTGTCTGGTTGCTAGTCTCAAATGATGGAGGAGTCCCCGGAGGAGGCGCTGAAGCGCGAGGAGATGCTGCGCATGTACCACGCGTGCAAGGAGGCGCTGCGCATCATCGGCGACGTGTCCATGGCCACGGTGAGCACGCCCGTGCCGCCGCCCGTCAAGAACGACTGGCTGGAGTCGCGCCTCGACGCCAACCCGCGCCTGTCGCCGCCCTCGCCCGGCGGCCCGCGCCGCGCCGCGCCCGCGCAACAGGGTACGTCCACACACACTCGTTCATAACCTACATCTGATTCATCTGTTCGTCTATAGACAACTTTAGTTGTAGTAGTTTAAGGTGGAAGCTCAGGTCAGACCGAAAAACCACTACTTTTACTAACTTTATGGTGTTGTATCGCTTTAGGTATTTTTTTACTCCATACTGCCAAAGGACAATTTTAATGAGTAAAGGCCGCGGCTGCTCGCCAGAACGAACCTTTTGGCGAATCTCACGAGCACCAACCATACACTTAACACAGTAAGCGAGAATAAATATGTATTTTTATGATGCATATGGGCTTTGAACTGTGGTGGTTGGAGGCTGTATAAGTAAAGTCTAAATGTGACACACATTAATGTTCTATTCTGTCTTATGAATTTGGAAGAGCTGTTAATAATTTAATAGATAAATCGCGATAAGCGTCGATGTGCGATGTCAATGTGATATGATGTTAAACATTATGCATTAGTCCTCGTTGTTTAATGTATGTATGTTAAAGTATTTCTTTTTCTTGTTTAATCATAAACCGAAGCATAATCTAGTATAATAAATCACTGGATAAAGTACTACTGGGTAACTTTCTGGACAAGACTATCGGACTATACCAGAGAGGCTACTGGGATCTACTATGTTACTCATCGTAAATCTAAGCGTTGTTTAGTTTGGAACCACACTATTTGTGTTGGTCTAGCGATATTTATTTACTTATGTTTTTAAACACGAGTTACCTTTCTCACCTGTTCAAGTATTGCCACGGACTAATCATAATGTACTAATTCATGTACTAAATAATCATACGTGAAAACGAATGAAAAAAAAAAGAAAAGAAAAGAATGAAAGAAAAGAATGTCATATCGAGTTGCAGACTAACAGTAAACTTTGAGATCAAAAGGTCAAAATATTTTCTGGATCTGGATCAATACAAAACTCTTTAGAATAGTGAATCACGCATCGTATAAATCGGGTTTACTACGCATTACGTCACCGACGAGTAAAATATAGCATCTGGACGTCGCCGCGATTGATAAGAGATTATTGAAATACCCGAGTTTGGTAGCCGCACCAATGGAGGGACGAGAAGAGACCGAGGAGGCCTTCAACCAGCGGTGGGACATTGCAGGCTCAGATGGAAAAATCTGCACGATTTAAGCTCGTAATGTCCTGTTGTTGGGCAAAGGCATGTTTGAGCAAGTCACAAGCGAGGTATACTGGAGACTAGTGGAGACGACCGAGCATCACGATTCGAAGCTTGATGAAATTACATTACTGAACTGCTGTCGGTAATTTGAATTAATAAGACTACAATACGTTTATTTTGTAATTATGGATGATAAATATAATAAAAACATTACATTTTATTACAAGTTCGGTGGAGGAATTTTGTATGTTTATTATAGGTACTATGTTTTTAACAGTTTGTAATGCTATTGTTAATTTATTAAAACATAGTGGTATGTTTCCAATTAAATCATTTTACGCCCACGATTAACTGTAAAATATGTATATGGATTGTGTGCTTAGTTTGAATTGTAAATAGTCGAATTTACATTGACTTGTTTAACTGCTGTAAGGCCGTCTGTGTCAATTTTGCGGGACTAAAGCTGCCTCGCGCGGTACGTGCCTGCGGCAGATCATTGATGAGTACCAGGTTCGTGATAAGTGAGCATATAGGCTGATGTGTCGGGTGTCCGCAGGGTCGCTGGGCAGCCGCGGCGCGCCGCCGCCGCCGCTGGCTGGCGGCGCGGGGCGGCCGGCGCCGCCGCTGCCGTCGCGGCCCGGGGGCGCCGCACCACCGCCGCCCGGCGCGCGCCCCGCGCCGCAGCCCGGCCTGCCCGCGCCGCTCATACCCACGTGAGTACACACCGTGTCAACTCCCTCCGCCTCTCATTAGTGCACGGATGATCGATGCTGAAATTTATCGATGCGAACGCTGGTGGGTCGGTATCGCTGATTAAAAGGCATTCGCGAACTTGTCGCCCGATTTACAACCTTACGACAAGTCTTTCATCGATCGGTTCGCTTATTAATTGAAACTTGCGTTATGAAATGACTTGTGTATTCGTATAGAATCTTCGTTGCGATAAATAATGGTTTTGAAAGTAATCTATGACTAAATAAAATTCCTAATTTACTTGATGAAATGTTCTAAATCAACCCGCAAGAATGAGCTTGTAATATTATAAAATAGATACTTTTGCTTAGTGAGAATATATAAAATCAATAAAAAATATTAAAAGTATGCAAAATAGACTAATGTTGATTATTCTGTATTTTGATCTTTATAAGATTTCAACATCGATCATTCTAAATAACTCCAGCATCTTAATATTGTACCCTTAGTAGTGATGATGAAGTCGAAATGCCTCGCAACTACGGAAATTTTAATTTCCCAGGAATAGCAACTGATATAAAATGAAAGGCTTGCTCAGTTAACGGATGAACCTATTGGGATAGAGGTTATTTTTTTCCGCATAGTATCCAATGTTATGCAGCAGTAACTACTAAGACAGATTTTGGGGTTATCAGTCTTATTGTCAAGGTATTAACAATAGCGTGCGTGCTATCGCTCGCCTCGGTATCATTTGGTGTGTGAGCTTCGCTTGTTATAGTAGGTGGCATTGTGGGTGATGTAACAGCCATAAGTTCGCAATAAACATAGTTGTGCTTAATATCTCTATTAACATTTATTTAAGTACACAATATAATATTTTGCGCGTATATAAAAAGTAAAGGATCATGTTTTAGGAAAAACTAAAGTTTAACCGAGTTTAGGTACTTTTTGACGTCGTGCGCCGATCAAGTTACGCAAAAATACAACAACACCGAAATCCAAGTGGCGAAACAATGCACTACTACTACTTGATTATTGCCATGGCAACCCATATTGTTGACAGTGACAGCTATAAAATGCATTCTTAATTGGCCGTAAATATCTTGAATAAAACTTTTTATTAGATTGTGTGGGCCGTGTAATACATCCCGTATTACACGGCCAGGTTCGGGTTAATAATATAGGATAATAGGTACACATTTGTGCTAATAAATATTTGTTGTGATTAGGACTATTAGTTAGGGGTGCAAGTACCTAAGTGTGTGTGTGGTTGTGTTCGCAGGCGGCGCTAAGCGGCCACGGCGTGCGCCTTTAACTAACTAACATAAGTTACGTATATACATAAGGCACTAACTGGGACGGTCTTGTTAACTTATTACACTTCGGCAACACACGTAGATGAGGTTTCCTAACTTTAGTTCCATTATCAAAATGTGGCTTCTTTAACATCGCGTAAGTTTTATTACTTGTTATAGAAATACACACATCAATATTTATGTACTTTACTTTTGTATTTCGGCTGTTATACATTATAAAAAAAAATCTATCAAATCATCACGTGTCATTGTAATCCAATCTACATTATACAGAGTATACTTGGGTTTATTAGTGGTACATATATTTTTAGTATACTTATACTTACGATACTTTATGCGAACCATGTCCATGTACTAAGTTAGCAACATCGTAATGTTTATAAATAAATTATACATATGTTATATACAATATAATTAGTCATGTAAAGCATCAATACTTATGATACGTTTAAAAGAATGTTGCTTCCATAAAATTATTAAAAATAATAGTGGAATTTATTACCTTTTGGTAGAATACAAATAAATAATTATTATTATCTGATCATCTGTAGGCAGCCAATCATTTAACGATTAAACTATTCTACATCTATTGACATATATTTTAAAGATTTTAAATCATATTTTTATTCTATAAACGCTTACGAAGTTCCCGAATGGTTATATTTTTGAATAAACTGGTTGTGTACTCTGAATCATCGAACATTTTGGGCTGCCTGCAGACAGTTAAATAAAATTTGGAACATTGTATGTTAAACTTCTATTCAGCTCTAAGCCTAGTTGTGTTAAAAATGTGAGAATACTAACTGAAATGTTTAACGATATGTCGCTACATTGTGGCTGTAACTAACAAAGGGTTTGTAGACGTTTATTAATTTAATAGAAGCACCGCATGTCTATCAACGAATCGTGTGTGATCTTCATGATTTTTCTGTTTCTACCTAATCAATGGCTTTTTCTCACTCAACTTTACCCATCGTGTTGTAATGTGAGTACCGGAGATACTGTAATGAAAAACATTAGGGGGTTCATCGTTTATAAAGAAAAACTGAATTTTGTGGGTCCTGGCACTTGTGTTAGATTAATGTATTGTATGTTTCACCATATTATAGTATTCTTATATTATTACATTCATCACTCACTACTTACTTTATTCTACACAGTGTTCACAGTTGCCCTGTAAGAGTATTCTTGCTTAGCGCTTTTATTTATTAGATCCAATGCAATTTTATGGCAGTTACGTCACTCCAAAATGCCTTACAGAGAAGCTGTGAGTATTTCAGATTATTTCGGTTTTGTAATTGTCGTTCTTAGCACGCTGGTAAAAGTGACGATATTTTAGCACACACCCGACGAAATGCATCCGAGCAATTAAAATGAAATTTATACTTATCTAGGACAACGTAAAGTTGTTATTTGTATTGTGTAACAACAATTAATAAGGTTTTTTTCTTTACATCCCCAATTTTTTTAATGATTGTTCAATAATGTTACTTCGAATAGGCCTACAGGGGTACTTCCAAACTGTCTTATACGCTTTTTTTTTCTTCACCTCATTTTTTTCTTCAACCTGACACTACTTCAATTGAGAATTGGGAGAATATCCGGCAATTAAATCAGCGGACTCGTCTTATCGTCATATTATCACTATTATAAGTAAAGAATGACATAAATAGGAGGCCTGGCGGCACCGCGGGCGCGGTCGCCGGCGCCTACAACCAGATGCCGCCGCACATGAGGCAGCAGGTGAACCAGGCGGTGGGCCAGGCCGTCACCAACGCCGCTATCAACGAGCTCTCCTCCGCGTTCGCCAGATTCAAGTAAACACCCGACCCGCCTGTCACGCACAATATACTCATAAACTTGATTATAGATCGGGCCAACGCAGACCAACCAACGGATTCATAGGTGCTTGTTGGCCCCATGTGCAACCACCATGCTAACTTGATCTAAAACTGGAACTACGGTGTAGTTAAAGGACCAGCTCAGTCCTAGCTCTGTCTTAGTTGAAGGGCCTATTGGAACTACTTATAATGTGTTTTTCGCGCGTTAAAATAGTTACCTTAAAAAAGGGGCGATGCCGTATTCTAAACAGACAAGTTCATGCATGGTATTTTAGCATTTGGCACTGAGTAAATAACGACGAATCTCGTTGGCCTTCGTTGGCTCGGTCAGTATCAATTAACACGAATGTATGTACGCAACTTGTTTGTCCCAAACATGATCACTTCGTCTGTTATGCCAACGCACCGTGGGCCTGGCTAACATATCAACATTGCCAATTATCATAAGCTCATCAACATAGTTTGATACATATCAACTGTGACGATATAAATTCATTTGTGATGTGTAGCTGTGTGTACACTTTTTATTATACTTCATATGAATGCATTTCTAGGCGATCTTTTTTGTGTTTATATATTTGATGAGTAGATAGAGATGTAGTAATTTTTTAAATTGCAAATTCAGACGGAGTGACTACGTTTGTGTCAAATGAGTCATGTTCCTTGTAACGCAACAGTTTCGATGTACTACTAATGTAATATCTGCAACATTGTTGTATAATTACCGTGTTGTGGAAAGTTTTAAAACATCGCTTTGTACCGTGTTTGTTAAGACGCGTCTTCAGCGCTTGTTTTGTTGTTTTACACAAAAGCATATAAAATTTTTCCCCCAAGCGCTAAAGAGGGGTAGGGTACAATCGTCGTTGTACCGAAATAAAATGTCGTGTGTACTTGGTTTTGTTTAATTTCGAAAAACCATAAGCAGGAGACGTGACTTTGTGCCAACGATGTTTTACAACTTCTAATGTTTTTTGTTGCTTATAATGTTTACCATTCGAAATAATACTGATGTTTCTCAGAGCACATTGTTTAATAGCTTGGTGTAAATTAAATATTCTAATGATGAGGAGTCGGGCGTGTTATATGTAACATAGCTTACTGTTCCTAGGATGCGACCGCTCGCTGTATATAATCAATGTGCCTGTTGAACACAGTGCTGTTGGCGCACATCTGTAACAAACACTGCTTGTGATAAATAACTAATGTTACCGTAGTGTTATACGATTTGAATAATCATGTTTTGTCGTTCGTTGTTTGATAACAAAAATAATGAACAGGGGCCTTACCTGTGAACTGTTATTTCCAATCAGTATACTGAACAGCCTGCCAATTTTATATTATAACTCGACTAACTAAGCCTAATTTAAAAAGTAACTGTTTTGTTTCGAAACGACAACGTTTGTCGAGATTACAAAGTACTATCTAGCGGGAACTTATGTCGTTAACGTGATACATATGACAAGTTTTAGGCTGGGAAGTGAATTGCCTGGAAATAGGAGGTCATGGTAGGCCCCCGGGTGTAACCGAGTAGGTTTTGCTCAAACATCACAAACGAAAATCATGAAGATCACGGCCGAGTTGTAGCTTTATGTCAGAGTTAATTAGCAGATTTGGGAAACCTTATTGTATAGATGTATTTGTTATATGCAGTACGGTTTTCATGTGTACATTCCAATGCCTACATTACGTTATAAGATCTATATAAGAGTAGGTCGCGTGATCATACAATGTGATTTATACGAGCCGTACCCACACATTTAACAATATGTAGTGGACAAACCCGGGATATAGCATTGGCTTCTTTGCAAAGTCACTTTTTTCTCTCATAGGTATATGTTACTTTATGTACCTAAAATAATTCTTATATTAATGATTATTTACGGGGTTTATGATAAGTAAAAAGCAAAACGATGAAATTGTGTATAGCACGAGTTATAAAATTACTAAAATGTATTCAGTATTAATGTGATTGTTCCAGTGAACTTCACGGTTATGTAATGATGTATACGTAAAATTAAGTGCGAGGGTGCGCGTTACGTACTACTTTAATGGGAAGCCACAGGCAAAGTTTATTTCAGATGGCGCCAGCATCGCTGGTGCTATTGTCTATGGATGTAATTTTTGAGGTTATAAATTCTGTTCATGCAAAAATTTTAAAAATAATAGAATAAAATTATTGTAGTGCTTCTATAACTGACGAAGGGCAGATTTGGTGTGGAGATTTGTACTAAACTATTAATGTAACATATTTTTTCGCTACTTGTTTGTATAATTTACATTGTTGTTTTTTTTCTCAGTTCTGACTGGAATTTAATGATAAAAACATGTTCAAATAGAAATATTGAAACATCATGATGAACGTGCTATCAACAGAACTGACCGGTTTATCGGCTTTTGCCATAACACTCATAAAGCTTAATTTGGGTAACCTAGCAGAGAGTTAACTTATCATTTTTCAACCTAAAAATTTCATCCAAAGATCCCTATTCGCTGTTCGAACGGGTTATTGGTTCCAATTACATCCTAACATTAGAACTAATACACATAATTTGGGATACGACTATTTTTATTTACAATTTAAAATGCTTGAAGTGTCGTCATATTTGTCACTGAAACAGCACCAGCGACCACGCGCCACCTATCGGGTGGTAATATATATATATAAATAAGCGTTGCGGCTTCCCATTACCAATGATTATGATACAATTAAATTTATGTTACGATTAATCATTGTAAATGTTACATTCAGTGGCTTAATATAGGTGTATATTCGGATTATGTAGTTGAGTTGATTCGCGGGGGGCGTTGCGGCCCCTGCTGGGCCGGCGGCATATCATTCTGTTATGTAAATGTGCTAGAGTCGTACACGAGGGTTTATCTGTTAATGTTGGAGCACTTGACATTACGTCGCGTAGAACTAGCCGCGTTGTACTCACGTCAGTGTATAGGTGTTACTGTAGATAAGTCTTTGACACGCTCGTCTATTTCTCTCTCCGTAGTCCGTAGCGACGCGACGACGCGTATCTAACGTTCATGAATTTACTCTAAATGATATCCCAGCTTGTTTGTTGTTGTATATTTACAACTCTATCGGTATATTCTGGTATGGGGAAGATTACCCAAAACTTTTTGTATAGAGGGCGCTGTGTACTGGTTTTTCTTTAAAATACTCGGATGTTTAGTTATGATGGGACTTGGCGAGAGCCGTCTGTAGTAATAAATAAGTTCCTGTTACAGTTGTTTTCTTTCAATTCTTCTCTACATAATCTCATAAAGTCGCTCGATTTATAACTAATTTGTAAAGCACTTTTTACCCCATTTTCTTTATAATTTTGCGTCATTTATTTCAAACGCAAATGCTACACAGTGACCCATCTTTTATACTTCATTTGTGAAAGAATCAAAAAGCTAAATAATTTCATTTTGTAAAAAAAATCTTACAATTATTTGGTGCCCTCGACGAAAGTTATTTACAGTTGTCTTCCCCATTAGCTAACAGCGACGAACTTTACTTACGAACTCATAACAAGATATTTATACATTCAAGTTTGCATGTAAAATTGTACTTATAACGTATAAGACCAAAGCAGTTGTCTCATATATTGTTGCCGTTCGCAATACCTTTGGTCAATTATTAGAAAGTTTTATTAATGGTGATACAATATGAATTGTTATTAAAAATATTACATATAAGGCTTATGGGTATTTTAATCATGAACTCATCGCGATCCCGCATCCTTGACGGAAGTGCGACTATGTGTAGTCTTAGTACACAAAGGTGTAGTATTGAAATTAACCGATTTAAGTCAGGCGATACGTCGTAAGAAATGTTTATCGTCTAAGTTTAATATATCCGATATGGTATCCTGGGCGATATTCGAAATGTGTTCAGTTAATTGCGAATTAAGTGATTCAACATTTAAACTAATTTAATTTATCATGTTTGTAATGTTTACGTTTTGAGAACGAAGAAATTTTGCTTTGCGCACAGAAAAATCAGTCTGCCAATCCTATACAGTCCACGTGGAAACAATCCAATCCAATAGCTAGCTTGATTTTAGGACCATTTTTTTTAAAGTTCAAAATATTGTTTAACATAGTAAATGTTGGATACTATGACTGTTTCGTGTTTGTAACACCATAAAAATGTAATCGTGCATAGTTGTGGCTATGTGAGTGTTCACCCGGGACTGGCTGCGAGGACCGGCGTCCAGCGCGCTATGGCCACGCCAATCGAGTTCCTACACGTAATCGAGTGTTGACGCTACAGCTATATTGCTCCATTCATATTACCTGAATTATTATACAGAAATAATCGATATTATAACGTTCTGCTCTCTCTATCTTGTTTATAGCGTTACCAACGAAAAAGGTATAGGCAGTGATTGTTGGATTTGATATAGTTTATGAATATTGTTAATCGTATGCTGTATAAATAGAATAATTAAATGCTATATGTGTATTAAAGATGTTTGATTTATTCCAGTAGTTGATAGCAAACAGATTATATATGGCCTCATAATCTTACTAACAGTTTTGGATAATTACCTACAGGATGTAACTTTAGGTAAGCTCAGTTTGTATTTTGTTAAGAAATATTTCAATAAGAACATTATGAATAGTGAATAATGTCGTAAGTTTTTTTACTCTTATCAAGTTGCATTCGTTGTTCTTATTGTGATATGAACGTTCTATCTAGTAGAGTGATAAAGTTAGGTGATTTGCTTGCGTATTGGAACGAAATCAGAATTGGTGCATGTTATATGTTTTGTATATCGCTCATTAGGTCGTAATTTAAAAGGTAGGCGGCATGTTGACTAGGGGTTGATTAGGTACGCGACCGTAGCCGTGTTTAATACATCTAGAACTTGCCACCTTTGTAAGAACTCATGCACGTAGTATGTATCTTACGGGTTTATTTATTTGCTTCTTCGCTTTTTCATTTTACAATATAGTTCACATACGAAATCCTTCAGTGGCCACGCTGTAGTCGTGCGGCGGTATATAATTCACATTATATACTATTTATTGCGTCTTAACCCGCTGGGTTTTGTATGTGACGTAGAGAATAATGCATTATTATGATTAGTTCTTTCATTCATTCTAACATTTCTTTGTACAATACCTACCCATCTGTCAGTTCAATATCTACTTATTTCCGATGTAAGGTTTAATTATAATAGTGTAAAATATTTTAAGATTATATTCCAAAATAAAAAAATCTCACTAATATAAATTTAAAAATAACCACATACTAAGTGCATGCTGAAAAAAAAACCAAACACCATGTACAATATCCGACCATAAATATTGCACATCGGCAATAGAAAAAAAATCGGCTTGTAGAGCGTCATCTCTTTCACTCTTGCCTCCAGCCAATAGTCCCTTTCTAAAGGTCGACGTGCAATATTTACGGCCGGATGCTATACACATTTGTTTTATATGTACCTACTTAGATAAATTACCGCGACCTACTCGTTAACTCCTTAAATATTTTAGACTACTATTGTTGCATTTCTTTATCACTGCATATATAAGAGCATAGTATTTACATTCGTTTGCCTTGTATGTTTTAATACTTATTCGTTTTTTTATGTTGATAGCCGCCCGATGCCGAACATGCCCCCGAAGCTGCCCGACCGACCGCAGAACGGACGGCCATTTTGAACGCGCTATCGTCGCCGCCATCTTGTGATAATAAGCATCACTGTAAATATGTTTCCTAGTATGTATCGCTTTCATCTATTTAATGCTTAGCATTGACTAATGACTATGAGTCGATGAATTCTGATAAACATTAATTTTAATACGTTAGTCCAATTTTTTTAGTGTCCATAATATGCGATTCATAGTATATTCGTTTTGTATTTATTTTTTAGGACGAAGATGTTTTACGAGATAGTAGGTACTTATGTACTTACCTAATGTAATAACAGAAATACTAATAAACACTGATGGTCGAACACTTACCGCCTATCAAATAGTTTAGTCCTACTTAACTGTTTGAGTCGTCCTTAATAAGAAAAAGAAAATGATTATCTTTATTTAAGCAGCCCTCAAATTTGAGTTGGGTTTCAGTATTCGGCGGTGAGCTGGTCAGTGTTAGTGCCTTTAAATATGTATAAATAGAAGTTTAAATGGGTCCAAATTATGTTGGTACCTATCTAGCCTAAACCATAAGAAAAATAATTGTACCTTGTGATAAATTCATTAAAACTTTCAACGCAGCATTTGATTATCGTTGTTCAAATATGTATCTTAAAATGACAATAAATTGTATCTTTGCTTACGAAAGTGGTACCTGTTTAAATGTAATCATATTTAGAAAATAACCTCATGGACACAGGGCCGTAGGTAGCTGTCAGATTTTGGACTGATATTATAATAGGTATATTGGTATGTTTGTGATAGAAGAGGCTGCGACGGCACCACTGTTTGCGCACTCATGCAGCTGTAGCTTCTTTTTCTTAATAAATGTGTTATCGTGGCATTTAGTATTAAAGCCTGGCACGTGTACATTGGGGCGTGTGTCGATTGGACAGAGATTAGAGTGCAGACTGGGGGGTACGTCATCTCTAGGTACAAAAAATTGTCGTACACTCCCCGTCTGTACCCACCTTAGGGCTAGTCAGTTCTTATCATATGAAATTGCTTGTTCTCATCGATTCGTGCGTATTCAATATTGTGTGCGAAATTTTTTTTTTTATACATTCCCTTTGCCCTAAATGGACTCGAGCCAGGTTGTTTACATGTATATAAATGTAAAAATATCAAGACTTGTTTATATATTGTGTACTGTTGTATGCAACTGTAATAAATGTGTAAATAAAATCAAAGTTGTTTATTTTTCTCAAGCACCCGGCACACAAATCATCATTTATTGCTTTCACTCGTAAGGGGAGGCCTACGAAAGGGTTGTTAAAGCCACTAAAATTGCTTAAGTTTACCTATTAATGTGTATAAATTGGGACTGGATAAATAGTACCTACTTACTCGTAAATAATCACTATAATAGAGAGCACAAAATCTTATTGACTATTAATATGTTATGTTGAATATCGCTTATTTCACCGAGTTGTGTATCAAAGTCATTACCACAATTTTCTTCGGTTCCCGACGACATGGTGATATCATCAAAAAAATCATCTGAAAGGGTAACTTTATAAAAATGGGTAGGTAAGTTAGCTAACTTACCTACCTATATCTGTATAGATAGCTATTTATATAGATACCAGTTGAACTTGTCTTTAAGTAAAAAAGAACTAAATAACCAAATTTAATATGAGCAATGTCACTTAGAGTGGGCGATTTTTATTTGTTAGTTTTGTGTATAAACTTGATTTTTACTTCCACCTTAATGGCGATCGTTAATTGTTGAATCGCATGTCGGCGATTGCGTTTAACTACGTGAAAACGTTTCCGAAAACAAGCTAGTTCTATACGTGAATTGGCGACATGAAAAAAAGTTAACTTCGATAACGATTGTGATTCAGTGCTAATGTGTTTCAGATAGGCATCGATGTTGTTGATTCGCCTTAGAACTTGTTTGGCAGTCGACTGCGGGCTGATTTGGCTGTTAATCTACGTTCTACCATAAAATTAAGATTGATGTTTTAGGGCATAGATTAATAAATAAATTAGGTACCTGCTAAAAAAATTGTTCTAATAATAGGTAACATGTAGAAAGTTTAATCATACAGATTTCTGCTTACCGGCGGAAAATACAGGCGCGAAGCTTATTATCGACTACCTTTGTTACGGTTTACTAGATGAAGACAAGATACAAAATCTAACGTGGTTCTCGCAGTACGGAGAGTAAGTAACGTTTGTTTATACACTAGAAGGGGAATCTTAGGCAACCAACTCCTTTGAAACTGAGGACTATGTGAAAGAGCATACTAAATATACATCGGTTCTAAGGTACTTGTGAATCATTAGCTGCACTACGACCACGCCCAGAGTGCACCGCAAAGACAAAACACTCCATTATTACAATTTAATGAAGAGAGAGAGCCATTAGGAACGTGGACTTGATTAAATCGTCTGAGCAATTGTCGGCTCGCGGCGGCGCCCTGTCGCGTCCCGCGGGGGCATAATCGCACCGACACGATTCTGATTACGTGTGATTGTTGTATCAATCATTTTCCCTATCAAATTATTCAGTGGTCGGTAATTGTATCGGCGGCGTCGCCTCGGTAATGGCCGGAGCAGAGCGGAAACGTTCAACCGCACTAGTTTGTTACGCTGGATCGTAATTCATATGTTAGTGACGAAAATTAGGAAAAAAAAACATCGAGTATGTCGTTAGTTTTTTAAATTTGGAACGTTGGGAATGATGTGCGTGCCTGCCTAGGTTTACATGCCTTTATAGGATTAGCGCACGTGCATGAAGGAGTGGCGGAGAAGCGACTCGATAACGATTGAAAGTCACTAGACATACTAACGAAATAATATCTTACGGAGCGGCTGGAAGCACGGTTGAGTTGAGAGCCGCGCGGCAGCCGTATGCTAAAGTAAGTAAAGTTTTCTTTCAGTTGTGATCAAATTATATGCTTCGCTGCTACTCCGCGCCATCGGAATGTGGCGACTTCTAGGTATAATTATTGCTGGCTTATCTAAGGCAGGGAAAATATAGGTAGATACCTAACCTAACGGTTTCCAGTCGTTATCAATATTTTTGTAAAAATCCTCTAAGTACCTACCACGTATTCAAAACATAACTCCAAATAATTGCTAGCAATCTTATGTTGTTTAGGTACCTACTTAATATGTTACATTCCCCTAGCTATTAAGTTTGAATGTTATAACCCGCCTCGTTAAGATGTGATAAATGTTCACACAATGTAGCAGTGAATGTAAATCATTGAACAGCATATTTCCCTTATCCCGGCTTGCGTGTAACCAGTCGATTAGCTATGCAAATCTGCAGAATTTGCTCCGACCGACCGCTAAACGATCAACACTGAAGGAGCTTTGCATAACGTAACAAAACACGGCCGTTATACCTAGTACCTATGTGAATTTCAGGATACTAGGTCAACCTGTTAAAACATTTTCGTACTTATGTCTTATGTTTACCTCTCTTAAGTAATCGAAATTGGGTAGGTGAACAATAATCTATGCAAGATGCTCTATAAATAATGTTCTCTATGGTTTTCTCTCTCTTATCTATGGCTTCTCCTAGACATCGTTTGTTTTGAAAAGTGTTCTGAGTATTTAATTAAATTAGAATAATATAAATCTCAAGAATTCTAGAATTTCCACCCTAGGGCCCTTGGTATATTTACCATTTGGTCCTTCAAGCCGAATTACCAATAGGTACTCTACAGTACTGAGGGATTTCGCGTGGCCATCTTCTCAATACTTTCTTCAAAAGAAATGGAATTATTGAATTTGTCTTAAGGATATACCTACCTCGTCTTAGTTCAGTCTTCCTATCTAATTTACAAGTCTAACTCAATAGGTATGTATCTACTAACTATAAGTAGTTAAGGGGCTAGGCATAGTTATTAATAGAGTCAAGTAAATAGCTACCTACCTACGTATTCGATTTTTAAAAATACAAACGATCGTCCATTAAATGTCTTCAATTAACAAAAGAAACTAGCTCATTTCACGTTAAAATGTCAGCTCATTAAATCACTCCCCTTACGTAAAAAAATCTTTAAATTCATAGATAAATATCACTAATTAGAAACTTGAGCGAGTGACAGGTCCGCGGCCCTCGAATTAGCTGCGACAGGAATCATTGCGTAGATATAATTAAACAGTTGTCTAATTGGCAATAGGCGAGTTCCCACAAGTCAAAGTCACCCTCCCTCGTTACACCGAATTTTCCCAACGATTAACATGCGAGGTACTAGTGTAGTAATTACAGGTATGGGTTTGCGCGGTAAACGGCGGCGGTGCTATCACGCCACCCGACGCGAGCGCCGGGAACAAGTTGCTTAGTGTGTTTATTTTATTTTTAAAATAAGGTACCGCAGTAATGTTCAGCGTATTGTGGAAATTGGTTTGAGGTCGATTTTCTACATATTATCGCTGTAAGCCTTGATCGCCAGACTTATGATAACATGTACAAACGGATTGCAGAATCTCAGAATGCTAATCTTATATATGGTTACCTGCTACCGTCTGCGCAGGAAAGATAGTAAATACGGACTTTGATTGAACCAAGGTGTTTTATTTCCCCGTTACAATAATAATACTACTTTAGGCTATGTATTATAACTACATAATATCTAAACTTACACATGAATAATAGGCGCCCATGATTTCGAAATATAATAAAACCATTCCATGTAGGTACTTAAATAGGAAAATACCTCTTTAAAATTGGGTCATTTATTTTATACGTTCACTGTATAAAACTCATTAATTTCCCATTTGGATGAGTTACTTACTATTAATGTAGGTCGGCATGTCATTACGTTTATTATTTTGCTGTTACGTTAATTATGGCTTTACCACAGTAATTGAAAAACTTTGCCATCGATATGGTCACCGAATAGCCCGAAATTACGTTTTCTTTTATTATTTCTTTAGCATTCCGATTCCTATCGGCTTTATTTGCCAGTATTACAATTTGAACTTTTAATAATAGGACCTCATGGTGCTATAGTTTTTATGTCAAATTTCATAAAAATATATATCTCGATGTAGATTTAAGTTACTTAGGTATCTACAAGGTGATACCTACCGTGAGGTGAGTACCTACCTATTGATATTTTGTGGTGGGCTCACTCATATAAGATAAAGATGAGTAAGTGTTTATCTACATAATTACCTGTATAATTACGTTAGTAGGTAGTTATTAGTAACTACGATCGACGAGATAGGGATTATTCTCTAATCGTCACCAAGTAGGTAGGTAGGTTATTATCCATGAACTCCGTTTCACTTTAACCTCCAAGTCACGAACATCTAAATAACACATCAATGGTGCATCCCCTTGAACTTATCATCATAATGTAGGCATTACTCGGGTACTTGGGAACACTCATCTATTCTCTTCTAAGCGGTGTAGAAAATAATTATAGTAAAACCTTTTCTAGGTATTTAAGTGCCTACCTAGTACTTCATAGTATTCACATTATTTGTCTGTTCAGCCTATTTAAATGCACTCCAACATTTAACTACAGTTAACGAAATGGACTGAACTACTCGAAAATTCAAGTAGCGATTTAACTTTTTGTAAAGTGCAACACTCTCCCAGCGCGTGCGGTGCGCGGAGGGCCCTCCAAAACGCCACTGCGTTTAGACAAATGAACAGCGTTGCACCCTCCTGCACACGACACGCGACTCGCGACTCGGGAATAGATACATTCTGTTATGGACACGACGGGTGTAGTTTTGTAGAGATTATGAGCGTGGGTACGTGCTCAGTAGGATATAGTGACCTAGGCCAGGCCGCGCTTGGTTATAGCGCGAAATTTGAAACTTAACGATTTTTAATTTATCACGAAAAAATGTAACACCAATTTTGTTGTTCACGATGACATATAAGTATTGCTTTTAACTTATTGATGTGTAAAATATCTTACACAATGAATTGAAAATGATACTTATTGTCAATGCATGTAAACTAGCTGGAAATAACATTTCACCACCATACATAACTTAGAAAAACACTTCCAGGGAATCACGTTCCGTTGCGCCCACAACACAATTGCCGCCACAAAATGGCGGAACCCGTCGTACACAATAAATCAATTGGAGTAGGTGGTTGACTTTTCACTCAAATGTGTGGTTAATTGTAACCGAAAATGACTGTTGATCGAGCCACACTTAATTTGAGTGGTGCTTAGTGGTTGTAGAGGGACCGCGCGGTGGGGTGGCGTAATGGCCCCGTTGCTTTTGTGATTATTTTGATACTAATTTTGTAAACCTGCCGGAAATACCGTCGCAATTAATGTTATTAGTGTTTGTATAAGTACCTACATGTATTGTTTGACAGCTGATAAGTAGAAGACCTATAAATGAAAATAATGAACACAATGAAACCTATAAATGAAATAAATGAAAACACCAATGTACGGTCCCATACTAAAAAACGCTGTATTATGGGTACCGTACCTATATAACTGGGGGCGAAACCAGCAAGTATGCTTTGATATTTACTTTAGTCCACAGTAAAATACAGTTTGGATCACAGATCACGAGATCTCATATATCTGTGGTTTGGATGATCTCTTACTAATGATGGCACAAAATTACCTATTCCCTATATAATTTTAACTTTATTAAAAAGCTATCTACGTCTAAATACATGTGTTCATTCGATCATCCCCTTAATTCTCTTCTGGCCAGTAGGTCTCCAACATTTTCTTGAGTCTGTCATCGCCGTCCTTGCCCTCTGGCGGCTGCTTTCCGAGGATGAACACAAACTTCTCGTGGCAATCCATCATGCCCAGGTACTGACCCTCGATGACCTTGAGCCGCATAGGGTAGCGGTGGAAATCGGCTAGGTCCAGTTTAGCTGATATATAAAAAAAATATCAATAATTATTATGAAATTCAAGCAAAAGTACAATAATGTGGTTTTTAGTTACATAATACAGAAGTCCATTTGTAAACATACCTATAAGCAATCCCTAAACTAGATAGTAACCTAATTTATTTAAAGACACAACTTATTTGACAGATGGCTCATTCAAATTGTGGAAATAAGTTGTGGATAGGGTTCAGCAAGCATATTGTGAAACAGGCCCTTAGTATTTTAGGACCTTTTAGCGCGCTACGCCTCAAATACGCCTAGACCAATTTTAGAATTCATACCAAAGTATATAAAAGCTTTCGTAATCCTGTTTGCCGGAACGATCCCGACCGCACAACCTCGTGAGCCTGGATCGGACCCAGCCGCACGCAGGCTCATAGCGTGGCAAATGAATGAGACAGCATTCGCTCGAGGTATCATGCGGGCTTCGGGATTTCTAGCTCGATACAGCCTCGGTTGCGCGGTCGGTCTGGATATACTTCATTTAGCTCCCCATCACCCTCATTTCTCCATTCTCCTAATCATCGATCGACTCTTAAGTAACGTATAAGCTCACCAGTCGAAGGGGGCATTTGTAGAGTTCTGTAAGAGCCGTCGTCCGCCAGCTTCTCCAAGTAGTAGTCTCGTGTCTTGTTGGGGTTGACGGCGGCGCACGGGATCTGCATCTTGAGCGTCAGCTTCTCCCACTTGAGGTTTTCAACGTATTTACCGATCAGCTCATGCAGGTTTTTGCGTTCCTGAGCATTTTGAAACGGGTACAAGAAAAGGCCGTTAGTGGAAGGAACATATAGTTACCTTAAATATTGACGGATAGCAAATTCTACCCAAAAATAATATTTACTTTATTTATAAAACTAAAACAGCGCTGCAAAATGTTTGAAAACTGTTCGGTTTCAACCCGGAAGCGAACCAACAAAAACTAAAAAATAACCACAGAAAATAACACCTCTATTTATGGTGCCAATCAATATGCCAAGCATATGGATCAAATCCTTAAATCAAATGGAGACCATCAAATCTAACTTTATTTTATAGTTAGATAATATTTAAGATAATGTATATCTATAGATAGTGTTATAAAACGGTTATAAAATATGCTATGCTACCTATTTGGACATTTCTGAGTCTGACACGCGGTGCTAGAAACCTGACGTAATAGATGGAAATTATTGTTGGTGGATCGATGAGTATGAGCTATGTCCAGCAGTCATACGGAGGATCTTAATTACCACCTGATAAGCGCAGTTGGTAGTGGTGCTTTCTGTGCCGAAGGACCCGGGTCCTGGTACGGACAAACTTTGTGCGAGGAGAGAGAGAGAGTGTACCCGAGTCATGGATGTTTAATATCTATATAAGTGTGATATACTAAGTTCGCCCCCAGTCCATTGTAGGGTACCCATAATATAAGCGTTGCTTACTGTGGGACCGTATAGTTAGTGTGTTCGTCTGGCAATATTTTAATATGTTTTCTCGGCTAATGTAGGAATTTCACCTGATCGTTAACAGGCGTGAACTGTACGCAGTGCGAATCCCCCGATCCGGTCGTCTTCTCGGTTCTATAGTGCAGCAGGTGCCAGATGCCGACCGCCTGGGTGTCGTTGAAGCTGAGCCCCTGCGTGAACTCCTGGCATGAGGGCTGCTTGTCGCTCTTCTCGTTTTTCTCATGCTTCGCCGCGCCTCGTACCGTTGAGACTAGGGCGAGCACTGGAATTATCATAATAAAGGTTTATGCCACATAGTATGTGACTATTGTGTTAACTGAATAGCTATTCTCAAATAAAACATGCTGTAAATATGATGGTTTTATGGAAATGCAGGTAAATTTAGTGAAGCTATTCTATGGTGTCTACTATAAAGTCATTTATTTTATATCAATATTTATATCATAATGTATGGGAAACCTCAACATCATCTCATCATATAATAGAGTAGATTCGACTATATGTAGAAGCTCAGCGGCTTGTCAATTAACAGATTTTTTTTTCAATCGTCAATTTATCATGTACAGCAGAAAAAGTTGTTTCTTTAACTCCAAACAGCAGCTGTAAATTAATTCTAGGTATTAATCCAATAATTTGTGCACGACCCTAGTTCAAAATCGCTTTGGGCATGGAGTCGTCCGCCACTGATTTCCTTATTATTCAGACTCATTAATATAACAGTTTCTGAGTATTACGTAATATACATAGATATTAAATACCTGTTACAATGATCGGTATCGTGGGCGACATGTCTGTCTCGGGACAGGCGTGCTTCGGCGCAAGCGCGGTAATGAACTGAATGACTTGATTGCGCCGTGACCACACGGATTAGCAGAAGCTGTCGTTCAGAACATAGATGGACCCTGATGGACGTGGCAATTTCGGGGAATTCAAAATTGTCGTCCATAGATATACATATTTTTTCCTAAGTTCTAGTCCTACTTCGAGACTTGCTGCCACAGATGATCTGTGCTTGCTGCCAATGATTAGCGATTATTCTGACCCTTGTTAATAGTACAATATCACGCAGCTCGATAGAATATATTAGTCTAGTCTGGAATTAATAATCTGATGAATAAAAAAGTGGAACACCGGGATCTCCTCAGTGGAGGTTTCCATTCGTTACAGTTAGAAGTGTGAAATCTTATTAGAGTCTTATTTACTCTCTGTATTTTTGTTTCTATTCTAGTTAGAGTAAGTCTCGGAGGCCAGACGTAACTCTTTATAAATACGGACTGAAAGCCGACGCCAATGGAATGAGGGTAGGAAGACTAAGGGTAGTTTTGGGTCCTATCAGACCATCATAAAGTTTAAGAGCATATGTAAATACTTAATTCCAACTCATTGGTTCAATGGGAGTGTAATTTAAGTACTTCTTAATTGTTCCCTCTCTCCACAAGAGAGGGAAATACAGGAATAATGACGTGTCCATTTGTCTTGATAATACTATGCAAGTATGGCTCTGTGTACAAGTAAACAGAATAAACATCGTCTTCCCGTCGCTGTGGCCTTATGAGTGGATGGGACAATTCCCAGTAATTTGATGACACTAATCAATTGATGGTACCTAACCATTCATTTTCCTAAAGCATTACTCAAACGCGAGCGAGCGAGCAAGTGCTTTTGTTAGGTTGGCTGCATTATTCGCTTGCACTGTTTCCAACTCCGAACGCTCGTTCGAAAATACGCATCCAGCTAAACACTGTACCTACTACCTAATGGCTCAAACTATGCCAATATAATAGTGTATACGTTTTTAGAGTGAGATAACAATAGTAATATATTTACTATTCCGCCCTTTATAGGTACCGTAGGTATTAACTTTTTTGGTGATGAATCCAAGTACAGACGGTTTGGTTCATGTATCTATGCATTATTCCTTCTCCTTTTTTAGGTTAGCAATCGGCTACAAAATAGTGCCATTTTGGCCAGTGTCGGGTAATTCTTGAAAATTGATTTTGAATTATAAGTACCACTGATGATAATGACAATGATGATGACAATGATGATGACAATGATAATGACAATGATGATGATGAAATGAATCCCCTACCCTATCAGTAAAGCTGTGGATACTTTACTGAAAATTTGCCGGATATCTTGGGAGAACTTGAAAAGTAAAGTTATACTATTTTATTTAAATTTTCTTCACTCGTGTTCATTTATGAACACGCAATGGTTAAAAAAACTTGAGAGGTGTCAAGGGACACCCGGATGGAACGAAGTTACTTTATTATTTTTTATTATGTACAAAAAATCAATAATTTTGGGAAACAAAAATATATCGCCCCCGGGTGGGCTCGAACCACCAACATTTCGATTGACAGCCGAACGCGCTAGCCAATTGTGCCACGGATGCACTTATGCAATGTCTCGAAAATACTGACCAATATGTGCAAACGACGACGCATATGCAAACGACAAAGATAACAATTATTTTTGTCAGCGATAGATGTCGCTAGCATGTTTTTGAACGAGGTATCGTTATGTTCATGGGTTTTATATCACTGACCTCTATGGTATACATCGCTGGACTAATCATAAGTCCGGTTATCGTGTGCCTATTTGATTTTCGCCATTTTGGCGCTGATAGCGGCAGTGAGGGGGAATGGAACTAATAATAGAGATGGGACAGTGATATGATACATCGATAAAAATGTTTATGCTTAAACCCACCCATGCAGTAAAATGAAAATAATTATGATCCATTCCTTTAACAATGGCTAATGTCCAAAATAGTCGAGTGGTTAATACTAAGATGAAGCAAATAATGATAATGATTAGCCGAATCGCTCATGGGTAGGGTAGGTAATCTTAGGATAAGCCGAAACCGGACTAAAGGGTGGTGTGTGACTAGCTAGATCCTACTTAAATAAGGATCGTTTTTTAATTAGAAATGAGGTAATGTAATGTTGTTTGGGAAGCAATGGAGTAGGTAAGGTATTAATAGAAAATAAAAATCATCAAAGTAGTACATGAGTAATGTTTAATAAAACAGTCATCAGAGAAGTGTTTTGAACAGATGTAATCATATTTTTTCGGACGCCAACTAGGCTTTTCAATGTTTTTGAGCCATAATTCTAGTCTTCTATTGTCAGTCGGAAACCTGTGAATTAGTAAACATTGTTTTAAAATAATATGTATTTGATAATACAAATCTGTCTTCGGCTATTTTTACGTTCTTGAGCGTTCTATCTATTTAAGATATTGATAGAAAAAATATCGATAAATTTTATCGACAAGGAACTTTTACAGCACTATTGAATTTTATTGTTTATAATAAACCGATAATACAAAGACAAATGCGTTGTAATCACGTATAAATAAGATTAGTAACATATTTTTAAGTGCCTATAATATCAATAGAAGTTTTAATTTCTTGAATATTAGCCGTAAATTCACTTACTTGTGGAATGTAACCCCACTTCCCTTCTGGTAAAGAGTTTTGCATAACACGCACTCTTTCATGGTTTACCTATTAACTAACACCACTTATTTATGTATTAACTATATTAATACGACACAACAAACAAGTTTAATCGCGTTAAACCTTCAAAATCACTTTATAAACACGGAGACAATGTAAACAAAACAACGGCCATTTGCATTTTACGTCAGATTTAGTTCCTTTCCCCCACGCTGGGGGCGCTTCAAATAGGCACAATAGATAGCTGTCATTTTAAAGGATATCATTAGTCTAGCGTACTTGTATCATGGACGTCAGTGGTTTTATATAGTAAACTATACTTTCGTTTATTTATGTTAATTTTTGTCAGCGATAGATGTCGCTAGCATGTTTTTGAACAAGGTATCGTTATGTTTTTGGGGTTTTATATAGTAAACTATACTTTCGATTGTTAAAGTACTTACAATTGGTCGTTTCGTTATAACTTTTCTGCTTAATTTTTCTGCTTAATTTTTCGTCTTAATTTTTCGTATGAATTTTTTCCGTCTAGCCCCCTTTCGTAACGCGCGATAAGGAACTTCGTTCCAATAATATCCGACTTATATTACACAAAATAATTATAACCGAAAATATTTTTTGGAAAATAAAAAAATATTGACAGCTTTACGGTTCTACTTCCCGCCAAAAAGTCTATTTATGCGTCATGCTGATATGTATAGTTCGTATAGCTATGAGTTATTTTCTATAAATGAGAAAAAAAGTCGAACAAAATGCTTGTACCTATTTAAATATCGCGTTACCGTTGCACCGCAGGGCTTTATTAACGTCCTCCGCGTGGTTAGAGACAAAGACGAACGCGTGTCTTTTGTTCTGCGTTTAACCATCAACTGTGTGCAAATTGTTCCTGTCACCCCTGCAACTGATATCACACTTTATATGTTTGTATGTTAGAGTTGTTTTTCTTTGCAATTGATTGTGGCGTAGAGTAGGGTTGCGGTTAAGTTTGCTCGCGCATCTCGTATTAGCAGTGTTCGATTGCTATCTTTTGTTACCCTCTACAATATAGTAGCACCTGTCATGTCTTTCTAGATTTAAAAACGGGGGCTAAAAGTAGTAGTGTAAAGTCACTGACTAGGGTTTTGGCGGGAAGTTGAACCATGAAGTGGTCAATTTCGTTTTATTTTCCAATAATTGTATTTATTGATGTACCTAGTTCGAATGTGCAATATTAGTGGGATATTAAACATTCTGTGTTCAAAACGTGCACGAGTGAAGGAAATTAATATAAAATGTAGGTCTAACTTGACTTTTCAAGTTCTCCCAAGATATCCGGTAAACATATTGATTTCATATATTTACATGAATACTACATCAAAGCATAATATAAACGCGATAAAATCCTTAAAATTTGTTTTATTTCAATATCCGGTGAATTTTCAGTAAATGTATCCACAGCTTTACTGATAGGGGTAGGGGATTAATTTCGTCATCATCGTCATATCATCATTATCATTATCATCAGGGGTACGTATCTTTAAAAAGACGCTCAAGATGTTTTACTCGACACTGGTAACAATGACATTATTTTTAAGCCGATTGCCAACCTGAAAAACACAAGAAGAAGACGTAAATGACAATTATGTATTCCGAAGTTAATTATAAAATTTTATGGCAATACAAAAAGTGAACACTATGAATGCTGGCAATTCTCAAAGCATGTATAAGTATAACATTGCTGTAGTATATGGCCTTCATGCTTAATATTGTCTATACTATGACAGGATGCCCTTTGTGGCTGACGTTGTTCATTTGTTCGATTATAAGATGTCTCCTACTCGAAACGTGTATTAAGGCTTTTCTCGTGATAACTTAGAAGGAAGGCCACCATGATCTGATCACTTTTACAATGGTCTTATCATGTAAATGTACCGTTACTTATTTTAAGATATACCCCTAATTCTTCTTTCAATAAAATATAGTATGAAATTTTATATGATAATGACCTACTTCACTGCGATTTGATTAATTTGCGATATTTCAAGTTGATGCGCAACCAAATTTGTGTACACCCTTTTAGTAAATAGAGCCTGGCGGGCGATCGAAATTAGTTACAGCCAGTTACACGCACGCATAACCAATTACCTACATGAATGTTTCGTATTGCAGAGCCCATTTATGTTGGACAATTAATCAAACGCTAGACGTGCAAAATCTACCTATGCACTCACTGAGCCAATGCACTTGTATGTTCCTAATAGTTTACTTAAAAAAAAAGAAGACTAACATTCTAGGGGGAAGACAGAAAAGAGGACAGTAAACCTTAACCCCTATTTCACCAATGACTTTAGCTCCCTATGTGATTTCGCGGAAGATTGCGGAACTTCGCATTCCCGCGTGTCCGGCACATGCTACTGGGAGAACACCGAGGAGTTAAGCCGGTAAGAGTCCGGCATAATTCTGCAACTAATTACAGACGTAATACATTTCTCCTGCGTAGTGTATCCAGCTTTAACAACCTTCCCTTGGATATGTATGTTGACCTGTTTTGTACCAGCGCGTGCTCAGTGAGACGGTTGTTGAATAAACAATAGGTATTATTCATATAAATAATTGTGCACATATAATTACTTAAACTGCACTCCTGATTAAATCCATACTTATACCTGATGAAGACATTTTACGGCTTTAGATTAATTTTAGAGTTATAGTACTCCGAAACGTTATAAATCATGGTGATTTTGAAATAATAAATAATCTACCCTACCAATGCCATTAGTTATTTTATGCGGCATTATCATAAGTAGATACCTATACCATAGTTTTTTTTGTTAATTTAGGTACTTACCTAACGTACGAAATTCAAAATTACTTCTTATTTTTGGTTGGTGATCGGCTACAAAAAAATGAGGCCAGTGTCGAGTAAATTTTCTTAAGCCTTGTTTTAAATACACATGAGTTCCCCTGATGATGGCGTCGATGACGATGATGATGATGAAATGAATCCCCTATCAGTAGATGCTTTATTGAAAATTTTCCGGACATCTTGTGAGAACTTAAAAATTCAAAGTATATTAACTATTTTATAAAATGTTCTTCACTCATCCACGTTTATAAACACAAATGGTTATCCCACCAATATTATACATTATTCATTTATCAATGAAACATATTTTTTGAAAACAAACCAAAATTGACATCTTCGCTGTTATCTGCCCGCCATAAAATTTTTATCTCAAAATTAATTATTGACAAACTAAATTACTTGAAGTTTTTTTTGTGCGTGCTGTGGGGAGTCATGATGTGCTAGGAAATAATTCTGTTCATTGCATTAAAAATTACTTCTGAATATATAGTGTAGGTATCAGTAGAGTTACATGTTACATGCTATGTTTAGCGGCGCAGCATGCATCGCCACTAGTTTATGAGCGCGGATTATCTCGGGGAGATAGAGCGTGGTGTGGCCCGGCGCACGCCCACAGTTGGACCACCGCGTCCACTGACACTGCATTATGTACCTACATACTACCCACTACCACTTATAATGAAGCTAACATGATCGAGGAAATGAGAATCGTAATCGAAATATTACGTTACATTAAACAAAATCATGTGCAAGCAAAAAAAAGACTACTTGAAAAAGAAATTATAGACAGAAAAAAAAAAATACCTAATAGTATTTTTGTTTCAACCTTTAAAACTTTACCGTCGAACTTATTTGCAAAACTTAACGGAGGACGCACTGGCCATTATATGATAAAAAATATGGATGTCATAAGGCTTTAAAAATAAATGTCAATGCTTTTTATAATATTTAATGGCCTTTTTAAAATGTTTTGTGGTTTTATTGCCAGTTGTATTATCATAGCAATAAAAGAGGTTTCTATTAAATTTTTATAAAAAGATTTGTTCGGTTGTTTTGAAGTTCGCTACAACAAAATAGAACCTTACTTAAAAAAAGGTTGCATCAGAAAGTAATCCTTCACTACTCAGGTGAACGCTCAGCTATATAATATGTAGGCAAAGGCACCTGATAATATTAGCGCGAAACCAATTTTCTTATAGCTGCATTAGGGCGTTCTTTAATTGACGTTGCCCGAACCGGGCTATGCTTTTGTTCACCAGCCGTTCGCGGACTTCCCGGCGTGGTTTTAATTACCAGCGGCTGAATGCGTTAATGTAATCAAAGCTCGATACATCATACTCGCACTATCGCTCCGCCTCGGTTTGATTAATAATTCTAATGAGTGTCGGTGCCAAACGAGTTAATTAAGCGTTCGTTTTTTACCGGCCGGTGCCACCGAGGCCGGTAAACGGGCGCATCAATCACCGCTTTGTGCCGCCGCCGAATTTCTTAATGATTGAAATGACGGCTGCGTCTGGACTCGGGTCCGTACTCCGCACTTTGACCGGGGTGGGCCCTAGGATTAATTGTACGGTAAGAACGGGTGCGATTTTTATTCTATTCCCAGCATACGCATTTTTTAATATGAACGGTTAGAAAACTAAGAGGTAACATTTTCAACGTATTAAAAAAAACGACACATAAATAATATACAGTTTTCGAAAATAAACGTATAATGCAAATTAGATTATAATCAAGGAAGGAAAAAGTTTCATTATTAGTAATTGTTTACTTGCTGCGCCTAATTAAAATATAATAATGAACCTATACCTGTTTCTTTTACTCTATCAGTGGGGAAACCCCAGATCGTTAAATCACCTCAATAATATTGGTCGAGGAAAACGTGAACATAAACTTATATAAGTAAGCAAAAATATATTTGTACGAGATCCTGATTTTGGGTATCAGAGTATCAGTGGGCTATTTTAGTGTCTATGGTTTACTGCAGCTAACTTAAGATGGTTGGTTCTAAAAAAGATGATCACTTATTACCATTTATCTAAATCGGTATTCACCCGTTTGAGCATAGGTTTTTGTTCGAGACCATACCTAATTACTGAACAAGTAGCTATCCAAGCTATAAGATACTGCATAGTTGTGGTATACCTAGTTTTACCTTTTTCGGTACCTACATTTTATTTTTGGTACCTATATAACGAGGTGCGTATCGGGTTCAACACTAGATAAATAAATTCAAATTTTAAATAATTTCTGTGAACCTTACATGTTTGTTCTAAATTCAAATAATTTTCACGTATAAAATGACAAATCAAAATTTCTTCGCCTACAGGTATGGTTTACGAGACAAATGGCAAGAATTAGAATGAATCAAAACAGTTTATTTTGTAAAACTTGTGGGAGCGAGAGGCTCGTCAAACATTATCAATCATTGCGCAGCGGCCGCGGGCAGAATGGCTTTAATTTGATAAAATGCAATTAGCTACCTACCAAAAAGAAATCTAATCTTATGAGGCGGGTTCGACTTTATTCGGCGGCCATGTTGTTTAGGCGCGTTTTACACTGACGCTTCTAGCGATTTAAAATTTTAGGTGAGATTAAATATATTGGATTTCGTGTAAGTGTTTTAAATGTTGGGTACTTATCGGTAATAATAATCTCAATGAGGTTGTTATTAGATTTTATTCTGGAAAATTTTATAGAAGTATTCGCCGTGAAGAGATGTAGCCGTGGTATACCAGCCAGTAAATTAATACTTTTATTTTACTGTTACATGAGGAATGTTTTATTCGGTGTCTACGATTGAATGGTCCTTTAATTTAGTGGCGAGTCATTCCAGTGGCGGTATCAAGTGGAACGCGCGCCGCGGGGTTTACGTCTAATTCACCGCGCTACCAACAGGTGGCAGCAACGCGCCTTTTCAAATCTGACAGACGCCATTGCCTTTACGTCAGAATGCCGCGAATAAAATTAATGATGTTCGCGCCTTAATGACGTTTCACGACGCCGCTCCATTGTGTCCGTAATACAACAATTATTGAGATCATTTATTAAGTTTATTGATCTTTTAACTTAATCTTTTATTTCGTAATTTAGCTCCGTATTCGCCCTCTCGCGAACTCTGAAAAAAAACCATCTCATATGCTGTGGTATTTTTTGGACTATTTTTGTCATTATACGGCGTGATGTGAGCGGGTCTTTGAATATAGAGGCAATTACCGCCCCGCATGTGGTTTGATTATGTACGTCAGCTCATTCCATCCAGCGACGAGGCTATAAAACGCCGGTAAAAACATTACTAAAACCTTTTCCGAGATGGTAGTTTTTGAGCTTCCGTTGCTAAATTGATGTTGATGTTAAGAGCTATTGTTACGAATTTCTATACGGATGAGAGTTGCCGATTATTTTATTTTTTGCTCCAAAGTAGATTAAGTTTTCTGATGGTCACGGGTGTTAGTGTAGGCTGTGGTTTCGTGTCTGAGTTTGAGCAATTAACGTAGCTAGGCTGAGCACAGATACGTTGCAAATTAGCTTTTAGATGACAGTTAGGCTTCTTTGACGCCTGGAAATGTGAGAGCTCGTCAAACTTAGTGTTTTTAATTTGCTATTAAGGATGCTGAACTTTGTCGATATGTTAATGCAGGCACTTTTAAACAGCAAAATAAATAGGAACGAAAGGAGGTACCTACAACTAATTCGTGTTAGTAATTCTCTAGCGGAACGTAGGTACTCAATAAATGACTACACTTATTTACACAATATGTGCAATGACTAGTACCTACATCTACAAAAAATATTTAATAGATGAAATATTGATCTACCTATAAATAAAGTAGTTGTGAGTTAATCTTAAAAATAGTGGGTAATAATTAATTGTAAGTACCTAAATTTGATTTTTCTATTTATAAATCATATGCAATGTTTTGGCTCATAGTCAAACACTCATATTTATAGAAAAATTTAATTAATGTACATTAGCAAACAAAACTCATTTAAAGAATCAATTTTGGTAAACGTAAATCCATTGTAAATGCATATGTTTTTTAGTTCCCAGTTAATAGCAGTACCTACTTGGTCTGCAGTTATGGGCGTATTCCCTTAAGGCACTTGGGTTCCGGAGCAGCCAGGTCAGGGGGAGAGGCAGCTCAAATTCAAAGAATTATAGACATATAAAATAGGTACCAATGTAACCCAACTTATTATGTACCTAGGTAGGTAACTATACCTACCTATAGCTCCATGCTGTGCAGAAAATGATAGGTACTTACAAGACCTTCCTTCTCTTACATGTTATTTATGGTAGCCAGGTAGTAGCCAGTAATGAGTCGATAATGACCTAAAGATTCAATCGAAGCAAGCTTACTTATAATAGTTACTTCGCACTATTGCATGAAGGGTAGATATTAAACTACAAATAAATGTAGACAAGGAAAACACGTTCCGCAAAATAATATCTAATAACGCAACGTTACGATCAACGACGTGATACTGATCTCTCAACGAGGAACGATCTCTCAATATTTACCTACCGCTCCGTCTAAGAAGGACTTGCCCGCCATAATTCCATAGTCATCTAAGTAGGCATCCAAGACAGACCCGTAGGTAATTCCTTGTCTTCGGCCCACGACCGTCGGAAAGCAGCGCAATTAGATGCAATCGTGCCGGAATTATTGTAATAACTAAAAAGAATCGACGGTCTAACGATCGACGATCGATCGGCGCGCGGCCATTGGCGCTGCGATCACCAATGCGCGGGCGCACGAACGCTCGTCGTTAGCCGATCTACACGAGATAAGCTAATTATACAACAACAGCGGACGTTGATTGTTATTTCACTATTCTCCTTTATTTTTCAGATGTTAAGCTTTCGAAGTATCAATCGGTATGCGTGGGTGCACGGAAAGTTGGCCGTTGTTATTAAAACGTCGATATGAAAGCGAAACACGTAATTATTGTACGAGTCGTCTAATCATTAACGACTGAATGGACCACCGGCGATAGCCATTATGGATATTAAAACGGGGCCGGCAAGTAAAATGTCGATGGATTGTTGGAAATAGTATGTAGCAGACCTTTCAATGAAAACATTACAGCTGCAATTATGTCACCGTGCTCTTATTGGTGAATGGAAAAAGGGATGGAAATAGGAAAAGCTATATCGCTTATGCATATACTCGTTTTCCATGATCGGCCCTGATAATTGAATGTCTTTGCGGATGTAGAAATGAATAATATTTATAATAATTCCGGCCCTTTTTTATGTCCCACTGCTGGGCACGGGCCTCCCCTCAATGCGAGGGGGGATTAGGCCATAGTCCACCACGCTGGCCCAGTGCGGGTTGGCAGACTTCACACATCTTTCGAGGGGTTCTCTCAGACATGCAGGTTTCCTCACGATGTTTTCCTTCACCGTTTAGCAAGTGATAATCTTGGTTGAAAATGAGATTAGCACATGAAAAATCCCAGAGGTGCGAGCCGGGGTTTGAACCTGCGATCCTCGTTACCGAGGCAAGCGTTCTACCAACTTGGCTATCACTGTAGAAATGAATATCTTCCTCTTAATATAAATATCCTAACCCTTAAAATTTGAATGGTAGGTAGTGTAGGCTATAAGTACATACATTAGCAATTTAGTCTGCGCTATATATATACATCGTGATTCAGAAATGGTACATACTACCATTTGAACCTGCGCTTTTTTAAGCGCATTTAAATATGTAACCTTTATTTGAATTCAGAATTTCGATAGGTATGTCAAATTAAAAATAAAAATTGCTCTCAAAATATCATAATAGTTTGTTTCTGGATCAAAATTTACTTTTTAAAATTGGAATATCGAATTTCTGACTAGCCATTATGATTATACAAATACGTTAGTGAAGCGCAGATTCAAAGGCAGTATAATATATGTTTATCCTTTATGAATAAGCTGTATAACAAAGTCGTCCTTTGTTTTTTTTTTCATATTCTATTCCAACTAGACATTCTCAGAATTACTTATATAAGTATCTACTTATCTGTTAACATTGTATTTTAGTGCAGATAAAAAATCTATTCAATCATATCTCGATCGACTTAATAACATAATTTTTCACTACGTCCTCTAGAAATAACGCTGTTATTAGGCACGGAACCATTGAATGAAACCAATCTTAATCATTACTGCGACCACGTTTCATTGCAGTCCTGCCATTTACTAGATTAAGACTAGCATATAGCCTGACTATGCGCGCAATAAAATGTTGAACCTAGTTGGTGTGTTGACTACTTTAAAAAATATAGTGTGGGTGCACCGAAAGAGCAGATTGGGTATCTCATTTTCCACCAAGATTATCACCTGCTAAAAGAGGTGTAGTAAAACACCGTGACGCTGTACTGAATGAACCATAGGTACTTTTTCAAAAGACGAGTGAAGCCCGTCAACCCGCACTAAGCCAGCTGCCTAGGTTGGTCATGACCAGAATCCTCCTTACACTGACCGGCTTGTGTCCAACGTGGGAATATTAAAAGGACTGACTTAAGTATTTTGTACGATCGTTTAGTTTTATTGTTCGCAAACCCAAAGAGGTATCAAGAAAAACATAATATGTATATTTATTCAATTCATCCGCGTGTAGGTAGGTTGTGAGCACAATAATTGAAGAGACCCTTCGAGTCGTTACTTAAAATTATGTAAGTATGTAATTTTTTCCCTAATGAGCTATTTATGTAAATAATATTCTGGTTGCACGATTTATTTTCATTCGAGTATCTTGATATGTGTTGTGTGTTGAGTATATTGAGTTTTAACTAAGTTTGGCAATCGTCAGCCTATATCTACATTGGAGACTGCGTCTCCTCAGAAAAGCCGCTGTTGTCTCTTTCCAACCCATGGTTCATGGTTCTTCTTTTGTCTTCTAAACCTACAGACGCTCTATTCAGGATGAAAAGGTAATTAAGCCTGAACCGCGTTTGTAATAATTATGTGAAGTCAGAGGTTCGATACGTGCGTCGATTTAAAAAGATTTTTCTCACAATCATTTACATTTGTCATTTTGTTAGGACCAATTTTTTTTGTACTATTTGGACATATCGATATTGTGACTACACGGAAAAAATGTTTGCTTGTTAGTAACAAAAAAATTACTACTAAGTACACAAATATTGTGACTTGCGGAACTATGTGTTAGTGGTAACAAAACTCGCACTTGCTAATTACAACTCAGTTTTGCAAATAATAATCAAAATTAATTTTAACTAAATTTAAATCATCCCAACAGGTTGGCTAATTAGTTTTTTCATTGTAAAGAGGGGTAGGTTCAAGCTAGGTATACTCTTTCTGAATCACCTGTATATTTATTCGTATAATATTTTGAAAACATAGGCAATGTATCTGCCTTGACTCTAGTATTACGTCGGTCGGTCACGTAGGAGCTATTCGCCGAGCTGCGCCCGCGCTGAGTTCTCTTCATTTGCTGGTACGTGTCAGCGCTGCGGCGCAGGCGCGTCTTTGTCGTGGGCGCGAATTAAACACGCCGTCATTATATGAACACTATACTATACATAATAACTATATACGCGTGTCAAATGATTTTTAAAGCGGAGTTTACACTTTTTTTTTATTTATAGCTGTCTAACTTATAGTCTTATACGGCGTGATTTATAAAGGCTTCACCAACATTTAATACTGATCTTCTTCAGCGCATTTCTAATGATTATTTGAAGTCACAATTTCAATATGCCAAGCAATTGTTTTTCCGTAGAAATTGTGTTATTTGAGTTCTATGTGTGCCCAGTTTTCTGAGAAACAATGAAAAAAAATCCTGTGAGTTATATCTAGTCTCCGCTAGCCTCCAATATTATCGTGCTATGGGAAGTCTAAAAATGTTTGTATTTTATACCTACCGGGCATTACTGGCTATTCTCGTGCATTTTTAATCGCATTGCTAACCTAGTTTCTGCAAACCAGATATTATTAATAACCCCGGCAAATTGCGGCTTGCACTGAAAAATATGTTTGCTTATCATTAACAAAAAAAAAATACTCAGAATTAGAATCAGAATCAGAATATTTTGTATATTTTTTATCAGAATATCTTTTTTGTATTTTTTAGTACAGTACTTATGAATCGTCAAAAGTTACTTCTATAGTTACACAAATATTGTGACTAGCGAAATATGCTTTACTATAGTAACCATGCGTTATTATAATAACAAAACTTGGACTTGCTATTTGCAAATCACTTTTGTCAATAGTAATCAAAGTAGAGTTGATTTTAACAAAATTTAAGTTATCCCAAAAGTTCGACTAATTAGGTTTTTAAGTGTGCCCATGTTCATTTTCACATATCAAGTTAATGCCACCAAATGGCGCGACATTACATACAAATAATTATTAACAAGTACGGCGTCAGCTGCATGTCATTTCAATGTTTCCCAATAAGGCATAATTTAGGTATTGCGGTTACCATGGTTACGCTGGTTAGGTAAATGCTGGGTAAACTCCAAACTGTTTCACAAACCAAACAATTTAAAGACTAGAGTGGTTCTGTATTGTTTCTACACTTAGATACACTTTCTGCAGAAGGCAGGTTTACTACCAACTGCGCTAATCAGGTCGTCGTGCAAATTCTGTCCAATGTTTTTACTCATAATTATTAAAGTTATAGGAAATATGTTTATAATATTATAACTCATAGCATCCTAAACATAATGTAATGTAGTTTCTATAACCAACGCCTTTAAACATAGGTTGCATTCCGAGATGTGCTAATACGCTGACAGCGTTTACGTTGATATTTTGCGTTCCGATTACGACAGTTGAATTCTGTCAATGATTCTGAACGTATATCTGTGGTTCATTCATAACCTCAAAAACACAAACCGTTGGTTTTTTGGCGGGAAGTTGAATCTTGAAGTCGTAATTTTGTTTTATTTTCCATATAATGTATTTCTTTGATAAATAATGTGTGTGTAATGTGTCTCATGGATTACAGTTACTATTATAAGAAATATTATTATATGACAAAAATAGGATCCCACTCGCCGTAATGCCTATACCACAATTCGTATAATTATTTGTCATTTGTAGCATTAAATTTCTTGCATTTGTAATGTCATCTTCCTTAGCCTTGGGCCCTTAATGGTAGCAGTCAGCCCGTTTTGAGGTTTCTAAAGTAGCTTTGGAATTTCTGTGTATTTGGTATTTTAAAAAAATACAAGATCTTTTACTTTTTACACCAATAAAATTAATAGTGATAGTCAACAAAACCTATTAAGTTGTAAATAAATTAAAAGAAAACAAATTCCACATGACAGTCTTCTTGTTCTTGGTCTCGATAATGATGTATGTGGAGTTTAATAGTACTTACACACTAGAAGCAATCAGCGCGTTTTCAGTATAAATATAAATAATATATTTTATATTTCATAAAACTTCTTAAATATAATAAAATTAAAATGAAAAAAAAGGGTAAACTTTCAATCTATGAAAAAAGCATTCAGATACTCAATTATTTCCACCTACACTGAGAAAAAAATTAGGTCCCGGTTACCTAATATTTAACCTAATATTGCGTATTTGTCGGACAACGTAGTGCATTAGGTAACAACAACCAAGTGCACTAGTTATTACATAAACTTATGTTGTACCGACGCATTAGGTTATTTTAAACTATTTCTAGTAAGGTAACTATCACCTAATAGTAGGTTAAAGTTACGTAGTGACTAGGTTGTCCGACAAAAACCTAATATTAGGTTCGATACTATAACCTAATAAACATTTAATAACACCTAGTATTTTACGTTAATTTTACCTTAATATACGTTAAACTTGACCAAATAAATTTTGATATATACCTAATAAATGATTTAATTAAACCTAGTCTAGATGATGGTTAGATGTCTGTAACCTTTTCAATGTGTATAAATAACCTAATTTATAGTTTCCGGTAGTGTACTGCGTAGGTATTGGATACCTAATAAGTGCTTTAATATAACCTACTGAGAATTGTCTGCACCTTTTTAGTTGCGTTAGAGTTACCTTATCGATAGGTGTAGGGTACATAGGTAGTAGGTAGTAACTAAGTATTTACTTGATTGTAGCAAAATAATTAATAGGTAACGGTAATCAACTGGATACGTTAAAGTACATTAATAATGCCAACATGATAGGTATTATGTACCTAATTAATGCGTAGATGTAACCTGATCGACAAGTGTGCGGTTAAATAAGTACTATGTAAATGTAACCAGCTATTAGGTTGAAGTCATTTAATTAGTAGATTCCGGTAGTGTACTGTGTAGGCATTATATACCTAATAAATATGTTAGTGAGACCTACTTGATGGGTGTAATACACCAAGGTGATGCGTTAATGTTACATCTTCGGCAGTTGTAGTAGGTAAAAGTAACCAGGTAGTTACTAGGTAAAAGTTATATAATTTAGGTAAACAGTAGTGAAATTTGTAGTTACCAAATTGACAAAGACATTAATCACAGTTAGATGCGACTAATATGTTTTTCAAATATCTGGTATCTAGAAAATTTGTTACTCTTACCCTAATTATTATATCACTTCTACTTAATACTGCCTACTAATACCTACTACACCTATCAACCAATGCACGATGTATTAGGTACACCCATAAAATAGATCTTACTTATATTATATTAAGTGTCTATTATTTACACAGTACATTACCGGAACCTATTAACTATATAACTACAACCTTATAGCCGTTTACTATTACATACTACCTATTTAACAGCACACTTATGGATCGAATTTATCCGATAACTAAATAGTTCACAATAGTGTATAATAACTTACTTACAAGACTACTACTTACTACCATTTGTTTTATAAAAATGAACCACATGTATTGATCGCAATAAATGTTATTTTATTTCTTTAAACTGTTCTACGTCAGATTATAATTACCTACCCTTAACTAATTCTTAGTACTATTTGTGGGCTTCGGATCAAAATGAGACTTAATCTCGGTGTGTTGTTTATGATGAGTTTATCAGTATACAACATAAAACATAAATTGATACACATTTCTCGCAGAAATACACTTTTATCACTTAAAATTAACTAAAATATCTACATTATTAGCGAGCCCGCTTAGAAAACAAAGTCTTAGTAACAACTAAAAAATCCAAAATTCTATTGACATTTTCTCTGTGATTTATCACGGAAGCTCGATGCTTTTTCGAATTTGGATTATCGCATTCTCGTATTTTTTAAATTCTTCAGCCACAGAAATATCGACCACCGCCGTGTATAAGTTGCAGTCAATATCAATCTGAAAAGTAAATTTTATTTTATATTTATCATATGTCATAAAATAAATTTACAAATTGTATGGGTATTACATAACACATTAATAATACTAGAACTAAAATTAATATGCAATATGGATTGTTGAGATGGGGCAAAGTAAATATATTTTTGAATTTATCGAAACCACAATGATTTCATACGACATGCATGGAAAAAGTTTTAGTCGATTTCTTACATTTCTATAGTACTCTTATTACCTCAGTTGGTCCGATTTAGCCTTTCAATTCTTTCATTAATTGGTAACAAAAAAAGTTTGTGTGAATTGCCTATTTTCTTGCTGACTGTATTTTTTCCAAAAAAAGGTTTAGGAAAGTCTCAAAAGAAAGCTTTCCTGTGGCTACAACGGTTAAGGTACCTACCCCCTGTAGCTACACCGGTTAAGGTACATACCCCTATGGACTCATGTCTTAAATCTACCCTGTATAATTTATAAATTATAGTACATACCAACTGTTCTGCTATGTTTTGGTTCTTTAAAGACTGAAAGCGTTTAATGTATTTTTCTGTAGTTGAAGTCGTTAATATAGACGAATCTGTCTGCTTTTTTCCACATTTTTTTAAGATAATCCATTAAGTATTTCCATGCCTTAAAGTCTTCCACTATTTTTAAAATAGATTTATTTTCTCTGAAACAGCAATAGTTGTGTTTAATTGACACAAAATAAAAATAAAATAATAATTTAGGTTGCATTTTTAACTTCAGCCCCTTACTTTTCATGCATCACATTTTCAAATACTTCTCGTGCTTTCTCTAAATCTATTGACATATTTTCCATATTTACATCTTAATCAAATGTTGGATTTTCTTCAGTATTTGAAGATGCTGTACTTTTGCTAATATTCTGAAATCACATTAAATCAATTAAATATGTATACACCAGCTGTCACAATCTCATCATAAACAAGAAAGCATGCCAACATCAAATTTTTGTTTCTCTATTCGTTTTGTAATTTAGCCCGTACTCTGGTGCTTGGAATCAGCGCTACCAAATCTTCCTCGATAAGGTGTTATATTGCATTCAATTCAATATTTTCCTCTGTAAACAACAAATAAAAGAACAATGCAGAAACCATGCAATGACAAATAAGTATCCCAAAACCTCAGGCTTTATAATAAAATTTAAATAACCTACAAACAACCAAAATAAAGCCATATAAAGCTAATATTGTTGGAATCCCTAATTTACCTATGCCATATTTTTATTTACGCAGACGTTTGTGACAAACCCAGGAGGTATCTGATGTACCGGGGTTAAATCCTAAGACCCCATCCTTACCATCCGATAAGATGACGCGTAATATTTGTTGGAGTTTGCTGCTCTAAAACCACATCAATATTAGCAGATACCAATATAAATTGAACCATATAATCAATACCCAAATCATATTTTACCATCAATAACCTATCAACATTTACAAAATAGGTAAATCTAACGCAACTAGGGCTAAATGTAATTGGTTGTGAATAGCTTACCAGTAATTTTACAATAATTTCTTCTGGCATTTGCCAATCGTTGAGTAGCACTTCCATGACTTCACTTCACAAACCCAGTACATATTTTCACGAACCCAGTATAATGAAAGCAATAAAAAAGGCGCCACAACAGCACAGCGCGCTGTCGCAGCCGGCCCGACCGAAGCGAACGCAAAAATGACTGTCTGTCTATACAGTGGCCAGTGTTGCTAGCACAATTTTTAAAAGATGGCCAGATCCGCCGTAAAAAACTTATTCTTGTAATTATAACCATATTTTATAAATGAAACATGTCTTTATCGCCAATAATAAATATGGATTATGTCATGTGGCCACTGGAACCAACTACATCTGTTTTGTTTTCGGGAAGAAAGCTATAACAAAAAATGACTTATGCACTACAGATCAATCATGGTTTATGTAATACTTTTAAAGCAAAAAAATATGTATAAGTTAAGTATTTCAATAATAAAAAAAGATAGCATAGAGTCTATTCCATTGTGGCGCCCTATCCATCATCATTTATTTAGTGTCACAAAATTTTGTATATAGAGGTAAATTTAATAGAGATGTGGCAACACACAATTCGGGTAATAGCCAAAAAACTGGCGTCAAATGTTGTGTAACGAGATTGGCCGTCTAAATAAATTAGCATGGTAAATACATACCAAAAGAAAAACATAGCATAAAAAATATGTGCTCTCCAAATTATGTACCTACTTGATAATCTGTGACTGTGCATATAATGTATAAATGTGATTTTTGCTATGCTCTTGCCACAGAGTAAGTAGGTATAAATAAGGCCATGGCGTGGTCCTAATGAGCCGCACCATCTCCATTTAATCCTTAAATGTATATCTTATATATTTTACCTATGAGTAGGTTTTACTTAACTTGTGCATAACTAGGTATTATTAGGTTTTATATCTTAAAACCTTATAACAAATATATTATAACAGGATTGTGTTATTTCAACAGACTTTTGTTTTGCATATTTACCTAGTACCACAGGTTTTCATTACGAAAACCTTTAAAATGGCTTATTTAACCTACTGCCAAGGTTAATTAGAGACAACTGCAATCAGTTGCGATAACTTTATGAAAATGTTAATGTAGTTGGTTTATACAAAACAATTTATTGGTTATTACAACCTTTTATTAGGTTATAGGAACCGAATGTACAATTTTAATTCCAAATAATTATTTAGGTTAAGTACAATTTAGTCGAAGCTACCTATTATTAGGTGTTTTTAAGCTATGTGTAATCATACTAGGTAGTATTCACTGATAGTGATAGGTAAAATTAAATGTGTATATTAGGTGACGGCCCGTTAACGTAACAGTTAGGTAAAAAAAAAGGTTTCTTTAACGTAAAATAGGTTAAAATTACGTAATATAGTACGCTACCAAACACTGTAGGTTGTATTTACCCAATCGAAGGTAAAACTATTTACCTACACTAGGTTCAGAAAACCTAAATTAGGTTGTATTCAACTATTTTTTGCATTACCTACATTATTAGGTTTGCATTTACCTATCTTTTTTCTCAGTGTAGGTATATCAGGAGCAAAACAGCGTTGACCTTGAAATAATTATCTTTCAAATGTAAACACATTATAAAAAAATATTTCTGTTATAATTTAGTACAAAAATCTTTAAACCTCATCATAATATTATAGAAAGCTTGCGCCTGCGCCGAGCGCTGGGCGCGTGGGCGGCTACACGTACCTCCAACACATTTGTTCGGATGACGACCGAGCCGATTTTATTATAATTCATTTACCGTGTTCTTTAAAAGATATAGTATTAGACCATCCATTTCTACATTCAATTGTTAAGATAGCAAACAACATAAAACGGAGACCACCTATTTCAGATATTATTGTAATTTCATCGCTATACGAGGAACATTCCTATTTGTTTTATTTTATTTATTTATTTATTACATAAATGCATATAATATTTTGAATCTTTATCTGAGTAATCTTACGTTGATTCTCTGTCTACGAAATCTTACGAGCAATAAAATTTAAGACACACACCTACACTGCATCTAGACATCAGTTAGATAAACGTATACTTTAAACTAAAAACGTATTATTTTCTAAAAATAAGAAATATTCATTGTACTGGAACACGAACAAGTTCTTACAGACTTTTGATATGTAACTGTTATAAATCAATGTAAAATTAGAAGCGGAGGCTGAACTCGTGGATGGATAAAACACAACTAATATTGGTACGATACCTAACCATTAATAAGTAATTATTACTGTTACTGTTCCCTATACACATCGGCTTCACACTTCGCATGGTTCACACCACTAAGTCCCAATAACGTTGTTATTAGACTCGGGTCTAACACAACTAATGATAAATTAAATCGAAATTGACTCGAGACAAACGTTAGTAAAAAACGCCTCGTCTTGTCTTGCTCACCCATGGGAAATAATTGGCGTATGAAAAAATACAGGAAGTCATTAGTGGCGAAGCGAGCGGCATCTATTTTACGAGAACGGTCGTTTCAATGATTCTGGCCGCGTGTCACACCGTTCCATATAATAACTAAGTTTGACGGTGAATATGGGTGAAAAAATCTGACAATGATTTTGGCCCAAGTCCCGAGCATGAAACAATTTATTTAAAAATCTCAATGTTGTTATTTCCATTAAATAAATCTACAGCTAAAGAGATTTGATCTTAGTAATAAAGTCTTACTCAATTTGTAATCAGTATGGTAGACTATAGTCTGAATTCCCCTTGTATTGAGATTAAGCCTGGTAGCAAAAAAGGGACATCAATAGGGTTAATTACCGAAAAGTTATAATATTTTTTTATTTCCGATTACGTATGACTTCATGAAGAGCGGATGTAAAATCCATTATTTAGATAATATTTTCTAATATAAACCGGGTTTCTTACGCTTCTGTGTAACGGGGGGCGTCAGATAGTCGTCGCTAATAAGCTATGCGTCCTCGCAATTTGACATTTCAGACATTTTAATTTACTTTTAATTCGCCTTATGAATAGCTCTTTTACGCGGTTTGTACATCATTTTGTGTTCATTAATACAACAATAATGCGTCTCGTTATATGTGGGCAGCCAGTGGGACGGCCGTTAGAGCCCGTGTCAACCATTGTCCCCAGTTCTTCCGATCATTTTGGGTACAAAACTTGTGTACATTACATTCATTACTTCACCGACTGTACGAAAAACGGTTCGTGCAATTTGTAGTAATAAAATGTATTTAGAGCGTATCTAATTGTGCATTTTAAACATAATTTTTATCAATTTAACGATCGCAGATACGGTAACGTGTGTCTACTGAAATATTTTTTTGCTGTCTATATAAGATTTGGATGTTAATGCGTTTTATAATGGGCCATTATTTATGCGCAAATAATAGGTAACAGCAGTACTATTTCATTACATGCCGTTAATTTATTTAACACGTAGTAACAGTTGCTAATGTTTTTGTTTCTTGACTTCGGCTTACCATATAATAATGCATAAACATCTTTTCTACATATTATGCATGCGTAATTGATTGCATGATATATGTAGCACATCGAATTCATTACGAAAATTAGGTATGTGTGGCTATTAACTTGCCTCTGAAATATTCCACCTATAGGTACGTTTAGCCTTACTCGTGGCTTCACCCACGTGGATTTTGAGGGTAAAAGTTTATGTTATTCCTGTACCTACATTTGTGCCAAATTTATTCAAATCCGTTCAGCCGTTTTTAGATGATACTTATTCAAAATTACAAAGAGACCTTCGCATGTAGGTACGTAGGTAGATATTATATCAGAAGGTTCATGAGGGTACCTACCTCATGTAATAAGAGAATTGTGCCCATTCAATTATAAATTTTCGATAACTTTGAACAATATAGATTGAGAAATATGTCAGTGATAGTTTTATTGACTGTTTATACAACAAATGCGGTATTCCAGCGGCCAGGCGCGCTAGCTCCGCGTCATAAAGCGAGTATTCAGAAACGACACCCATAAAACCTTTATGATTAGTCAAACCGCTGGCGAGGACGATTCATTATGGGCCATTATGCGTCGTGTTTATCGACTTACTCTATACAAGCCAATAAAATAACGAACGACCGAGATTAAGGTGGACAGTCCTCTAATCTCCGGAACAAGGGACACTAATTCGATTGTGGTTTTGGTCGAGCCTTTTTTGGGGTTTACGGCACAAATTGAAGTGTTAAAAAACTACAAATTGGCTTTTTTCGAGGTTCATTCATTAGTGGGTCGCTGAATGGCGCTGGTGGTGTCGTTTTCGCTCAATTTGTTAAACGGAGATCGGCGGGCTCGCTCGCACGCGGAGCCGAGGCCGCCACCCGAGCCGGCCCGACCGCTTGAAATATTACGACGTTTTAAGTGTTGCTATAATCATTATGATTATACTAAATTCAAATAAACTATGTAAACATAATTTGTCACATCGTTAAGATTAAATTTATGCAAATACGTCTGGTTATTTAAAAGGTGGATTACCGTAATTGAATTAAGAATTCAGCCAGGTACCTAAAGCGACCCACTCACTTTAGTGTTCGTTTGACATTTATGTTTGGAATAATATTTTTTGTTTTAAGCGTTTATTTATACAATAGTGACAAAATTATTATTGACCGTTTAATTTTGTTTCTTAATGGCCGAAATTTATCACAAGGGCCAAAATCTGTGGTAGGTACCTACGACACCTTCTTAGTAGTCTTTTTAGCCATATATTATTAGGTGCTTACGCATTTTCGAGAATGACTCGCCTTGAAGACATGTTTATTTTCAATTCAATAACTTATATTGATGAGGAAAAAATATCCTTTTGATGGATTTTAATTATTTGCAAATTTAACTTTCTATCTATCATGTTAAAGTTTGCAAACATGCAAAAATTATGCAGGTATTCTGCTTTCACGGGCTGTGTAGAAACATACAGATTGGATACGAACAGATATAGAGAAGTGCTTAGAACACATTAATAGTACGTATGTACTACATTGATAGAGTCTATGGCCAGCAAGGAGGATATTCAGCTGATGGATGGTAGGGTCTTACAGAAGAAGCAGTTTTTATATTATATTAAGTACCTATCTATCACATAGTCCGAACAAATACGATCTTCCACTGATCAATGAAATTCTAGAAAACTACAGCTTGTGTATCTCAAATAACTACGAACTTATTATAAATGAAATATTATTAATATTTATTTACTTTTAACTTTCTGTTTTACTTAAGTAAGGACATAAAGTTTTGATATCTGCTAACCCGGATACCCACGCGTTATTCCCTCTTATATCTTCTATCACGAAACCCTCAATCTCACATTTTAAGCTACGGAACTTCAATGTTCAAACGGTGTTTAAAAATATTTGCATACATTTAAATAAAAAAAAAACAATTGTTTCATTATTAAAGTAACGCAGGTGACAGATCCGTCTAAGGTTTTTTTTGTCGTAAAACACTCACAATAAGGCGATTTTAACACATTTAGCGTATCGTTCGTATAGTTAAAAGCTGTATAATAGCGTTATCTCAGGGCCGGCACTAAATTGGGATGTCTCGGCGAGCCCTGGCGGGCCCTTATCAGTTTTGTCGTGTTCATCTTGAGTTGTGTTAGGCTTTACTCGGGATATTTACGTGGAGCGACGCCAGGGTGGCGAGCCTACACGCGCGGGCAATGTCGGAAACTTATTGTTGACGTCGCGCGCGGAATATTCACCTCAATTTTGTATTATGTAACATATAAATCTGCCAGTATATACCTACCTTCGCCTTATATTTAGTTCTATATTTGCGGAATATCGATGCTTGACCCGATATAAGTTTATTTATCCACTTAGTACCTACTGAGATGTATCTCAAAATTTGTAAATATTATCATTTTAATATAGACGTTCTCATAAGCTTAAGTCCATTACCGGAGTGACAATAATGGTCGGATAATCATCGATAGCGAGGCGACAACCCTTGCCGGACGCATCGGTTTGATGAAGCGCTTTTTTGATACTTTTTCATGTTTTTTTTTCATCTTATTGTCCATGGTCCATTGACAAACGGACAGGTATACGTACTCAGACAGGCGCCAACATTCCTCGCTCCGACCTCACACTTACTCGTTGCCTTATAAAAACGGGCACACTTTTTTATATTAGCACTTTTTGGACTTATTTTGCCTCCCTTTGTGTTGGTCGCTGTTGTTTGTTTTGGTTATTAGAGCGGCTGTAGGAAGTGGACGCGATAAACCTATCTATTGGGCCTAAGCGTTTTATTGTACCAATTCTGAATATCCGTTTTCATTTCACTCACAGATATAGAAGTGTACCGAAGACGGTCCAATCTCACTTAGCTATTTGATTGAGCCAAATCATGTCCATTAGCACCTCGCTACGAGCGTTGAGTAATAAATGTACAAGCGTATAAATACTTAATATAAGTACAGTAACATTGTGAGTTGTCGCACTTCGCTACGTTCTTCTATTAGCATATATATAATATTATGTTTTAAATATTGCTGCCAGGTGTTTACAGGCCTAACTGGCGGGTGATTTCGCCGCTGCGGGCTATAGATATAGCAAAAACAATGCGGAACTAATCGCATTAGCATTTTATGAATGGTTCTAAAACCTGTGACAAACATTTGAAAGTAGTGATGTCGGCGGCGGCGGCCGCCGTGATGGACAGCTGGGGTCACTGACATGCGTTACACATGGTTTAGCCCATAATTAATTAGGGAATTACATTTTGGAACATAAAATTTAATGGCCGACATTGGTAGAGCCTTGTGTTTCCGCGTCTAACGAACGCCGTGGAATTTCAATATGGGCACTTTGGTGACAAGAATATGCAGCTAGGGTCTTTATGCCGTTGAAATGTTTACGTTTATTACCGATTCGTTTATTCAACATGCAGTGAAGAGGTACTTTCTCCCGTTATATTATATTGTGTTGTGTAAACTGAAAAAAGATATCATGTCACTAATTTCGGTATAGAAAAGCTACTTAATATTTACAAAAAGTGTAAAAAAATTGGCCCAAGCGGTAGCGTGTCCAAGATGCTGGCCGCATTTCCTCGCTGAATAGCCAGAGCTACTCGCTGAGCTAGGAAATGCCGAGCCCTTGGGTTATTTCGGTTGATTATTTTATTCGAGAATGTCGTCATTGGACTCTGACTATGCCCTCGGGGTGCGACTACTCCAGAGGTCTCCGGCGCGGCGCGGGCGGTCGGTGTACCGAAATTAGCCTCAATTAGTGTTGTTTGGTACCGCCTCTTGTTTCTCTGGAAATTAATAAATAGGCGAGCGCCGCCGTCATCGGCTCCTTTGCAAAGATCCAAATCGTTTGGCTAATAGCTGCGTTTAAGTTCCTAGTGCAATTTTGATTCATATGGCCCAAGGATCGTTTCCGGCACTAAATGACGTTCACGGATAGTTTAGCGTGGTTTCGCGTTCATTCATGGGTTATTATGAATGGCGAAATTACTTTGAAAATGAATGAGTGCAGGAATGAAAAACAAAATGCGGTTTGTCTTTGAACACCTAAATTACACAGAATATGCAGAGATGGAATATATTATGATGGATCATTTTATGTATAATAATAATATAATATCCCCAGAACACCAAATATACGGCCCCACACTAAGCAACGCTTGTATTATGGGTATGCAACTTATCCGCAACAATATAAAGCTCAAATTGATATATTTCAGATAGAAAGAAAATTGACCAAAGAATTTATCAGCATAGTTTAAACCCAACGTAGGTTTTGCTATAATCGATATAACTAGGCCATACTTGGCGGAAATCCGTTGTTAAACAAATGGGGGAAGAGTAACCCACCACTGACCCTAGCGTGTCAACTTTTCCAATTATAAACCAAACAAGTATCTTTTGCTATTTCCCAATGAAATTATGTAGCCCTTGAACATAGTTACTTAGTACTTTTTGTTTTTTTTTTTTTTTTGACCTGCTGCTAAAGTTTGATTAGCCGTTCCTACATTGTTCTCACATACCTATAACAATGTATTGCTCAAAAATGTAAAAGATCTATTTTAAAAAAAGAGCAACCATGGAGTTTCTTGCCCGTTCTTCTCCATAGGAACGGCATTCCGAACGGGTGGTAAAGCAGTAGCATAATATTTTTGTAACTTGACGATTCATAAGTACTGTACAATAATGGTCTACGTGAATAAAAAATATTCTGATTCTGATTCTGATTCTAGTTACAAACGCACACTTAATTACAATATTGCACACACAAACAGACACTCGGACACATACTTATAAATGGAACCATATTTTATAAATTGCCAGCAATATAATATTGTTTGTATCTAATGATCTGCGCATGATTGCTTTGGCCTCACAGACCATTATTCGTTATTAGGAATCACGTGGTCCGCGACTTGTGGAACACCTGAGAAGTAATTTTCCATATCGAAATCATGTTTGTATCGTGACTAGGTATATTGTAATGCTTAGATAAATGGGTGCAAGATTCCATAACCAGCCATTAGGGCATTCAGCTAGACTGTGGCGTGTTTTAATGGAAATGGTCACTTTATAGCATTTGGTATTATAAATTATAGTTGTATAATTTGTAGAGTCATATGCCCCCTTTTGATAGAATATTGTCATTCATTAACGTTTGCACTGCTTACAAGGTATACTGCTGATGCTATTGTAAATTCACTAAGACTTTTATGAATTTTAGTGTGATGTATAGAAGCTTTAATAAAATCTAAGTAGGTAGGTATTCTTACGGGTTACTTAATCACATTTTTTTCTAGGTACAGATCTTGGCATGTTTGGTTTTTTATTTTATTTTAGCTACTCTACCTAGTACTAGTACCTTGATTACTTCACAGACTTTATGAGGCAGTATAAAATATTAACTTTACCACTCTATTCTATTTTCCAAAAAAATAGTTTATTTGATAATCTATTTGTAATATTAGTGGGATTTTAACCATTGTGTGTTCATAAACATGCACGAGTGAAGGAAATTGAAATAAAATAGTATAGCTTTTCAAGTTCTCCCAAGATGTCCGGTAAATTTTCAGTAAAGTATCCACAGATTTACTCATAGGGGTAGGGGATTAATTTCATCACCATCATCGTTATCAACGTTACTATTATCATCAGTAGTAGATATAATTCAATAAAAATTATCGAGAGTTACTCGACTCTGGCAAAAATTTCACTATTTTGTAGCTGATTGCCAACCTAAAATAAAGAAGAAGAAAGAAACATGAAAGTTATTAATAAGTTCTCTATAGTATAGCAAAGTAAACTGCACAAGCTATTACAAATGGGCACATTATATGTCTCCCGACTCCTGCTATATCGATATATTTGCCTCCCCTATTGACATAGGACTGTTCTGTATTTGATCAACAAACGCTGGTAAACACATTAGCTTTTGTTTTGTCGATGCCTGACGATCAAACGGCAGGTTAGCGTTATTTGCACTCGAGTTCCGAGTAACTTTGACACTTGTTCGTAGTATTTCGAAGCAAACCGCACATTTCGATGGAGCTAATGGATTGACAAATGTTGTCGAGATATCAATCTTTTGGGCTTAAAAGGGTTGTGATTTAAATTTGAAATATTAAAGCTTTGTTTATGGTTTTAAAACAAGCACAAGAACAGTGCAATTTGTACAAAAGTATTTTTCCTTAAAAATATGTCCTAAAAGCACCATCACGCCTGAAATCCCCGAAAGGATAGGTAGAAGTGTAATGCAATACAGCCACATTTCACCGACGACGGCATGTGGTCGCAATGTAATTAAAAAAAAACAATAAGTTAACTAAAAAAATTAACGAGATAAGTTAAATAAATATACATATGTATGACAATATTCACAAATTAAAGATATAATAGATTAAAAATAAATTAAAATTAAACTAGTATCAAAAAGCACTCGGTAAATCACCAACACTATCGGCTAGTAGCGTGCCCAAAACCCTGGCAGCATTGCACAAAGAAATTTAAAAAAAAAATATATTCTATATTTACATTATACCCAGATAAATAATATAGTTTGAATGGCTATCTTCTATATCTAACTATTCAATCTTCAATCTATCATTCCACCGACAATAGGCTATCTCCTATTTTTATAGATACCTAAATACCCTTTTACACTGACAGTCAAAATATTCCGTATTTTATAGTGTCAATAACAATAGTTTATGACCCGTGTCCGTCCGGACGAGACTAAATCAATGAAAATCACCACTCAATGTTGTATCACCAAAATCCTTGGCACCCATTGAATTATTCTTATCTCTTCACTTACAATACTCGTTGTGATGTCATCGCGGCCCGGCGAGGTATCATTAAGTACCTTTAACTCGACACACTTACATGTGCATCTACCTTAAGATGTATGAGACTTTATTCCGATAAATGTAGAGTCCACGTTGGAAAAACGATTGAACTATCGACAGAATAGAATGTTGGTAATTCTTATCTGCATCCTGACTTGTGACACCTTGGCTGGACCGACGGATGGAGTGAGACCCGACTAGGAGGCTTGGAACATTTTTTTGGTAATAAAATTGCATTAGAAACTTAATAGTATACTCGATAGTATAGAACTAAAACAATTTTAGTATGATAAAAAATTAATAACGCTTACCTTTAGGTACGTAAATGATTGTTTAAACATTTACAAACACGTTGTCACCGATCTATGTAGATATACTGGTTTAAAAGTATCTATTCAAAGTAAATACACAACTAATTAGTAAATTAAAATGCGATGGGATGTCATGATAAAATGGATGATAATGGTCAAAGCATACAAGTAATTGAGTATTAAGTAGTAGTAGGGTAACATTGAAATACAATAAATTTGCAACACGTCTCTAGAAATCTAGACGGCGAAAGCGGCTTTTGTAGATTGTAGTACAGATTTTCTTTTGTAATGTATCCAGTTAGTATTGGTGTTTGAACACGGACGCGTCGTGAAGAGGCGCCAGATTAGTGGCCGACCACATAATCGATTTAAATTAATTTGTTATAATGCTAATGAAGGTTCTAATTAACTAATTAACGTGCATACCGCGTCACCTCGCCGATGCCGCCGTGTCACTGAATAAACAAATCCGATTTAAATCGGCCCTATAACGATCCGATACAAATCAGCTTACGTTCAACTCTCATTCTAACAAAAGATGCCGATTAGATAATTAATGTTGTGCATTTGCATGTTTTATTCAAAAAGGTTTAACGTTTTGTTGTTTTATACGTCATAAAGAATGACCCCATTCAGATACGGATGTGAATGAAGGTTGTGTAGCTGTCACAGCTGGATTGTAGAATCCGCTCTTTTATAAAACGGCTAGGCACTTTACAAAACACCTCAGTTCTGTAAAAATGCTGGTTAACGTTTGGGCGGCTTGTAATACGGCTAGCCATATTGAAATAGCGTAACGCGTTCTCCAATCCGGCTGGTTAGCATGCGCCGTTTTGTAATGCGGCTTTTCGACGTTCAGCTGATTTGCAATACGATGTCCTAATTAATCACGGCTTCGGACGGAGCGAGCGAGCGAGCTTCGGAAGCGAGCGCGCGAATTCTGGGCACCATAAGTTGGCTGGTTTAGGTTCGACGGCAATGCCGGCTCCCTTAATTTCCTCGTGTAATTTTCCTGGAGACCTTAAACCTTAAAATAGAAGCCCCGCTTTGGGCTCCGTCTACCAAGCCAATTCACTAGGATTAGTTTAGGGATATTGTTAGGTATATAACTAGATCGAGACCGTGTCATAGTTTCGAATACTTAAGCAATGAGGATTAAACACTATTAACATCTAAATCTATGTACAAAGTGCATAAACGTTGGCAAACGTTTTGTTGAAAGTATTGATTCGACATTCCACCTTAACCTTAACCAGCCGTTTTACAGACTTGCCCCCTTTTTGTAAAGCGCCTTGCCGTTTTGTAAAACAGCAGATTCTACTATCCGGCTGCGACATAGCTATTGAAATGTTTTTAAATGGTCTATCTGTTTAAGAATTAGGGATAACATTAACTCGAACGTACAACATATACAAAGTAATTATACGCCAATTTCGTTCATATCCGCTCGAATAGCATATAATAGATGTCAGTAGTCCAACATTGTCATTTACATATTTAGTTATTAACTTTTTAAAAGCCACATTCAAAGAAATAACAATTTCATAGCAATTTATCCGCTCAATGGTTTCGCTATTTATTTTTTATTAGCCCACCGTACATTCCGACGCGTAGGTCGAGTCGAAAATTCTCACAGAAACGAACATTTAATAATACGAATGAATATAATGCGGTTCAAACGATTTATTTTCCGTATAAGCACGTCACGTACGAAGTAAATCATCGGTCGGGGAGCCGAAAATATATCCGAATCGCTCCTATTAGCTTACGATCGGATCATTCGGAACAATCGATTCATATCGAGGCTAAACACTACAATCAGAGGACGCGTTGCAGCTGTTACTTATATGCGATCGGCGTCATCCACTAAGATAATATGACACAGCCATTTCTGTATCTCCTTCGCGCACCCAAAAAGGAATACTATTGATATGACCATAATTAAGTATAGTCAAGTACCGATCACAAAAAAATAGGAAAATAGAGGTTAAAAATATTTGGAACCATTAAATTGTAGCCTCTTTAATATGTCATGTTCTCCATATAACCGCGAGCTATTTGCACACAAAACAATGGAGAATCGTGAGCTAGATACAATTGTCAAATATGTTAGATATCTGTATCTCCACGAACATATCAAACTTTTACGTCATATCTACGTATCAATGCGTACTAAATCCTTTTTAAAACAAAACTTTTTTATGTTTAATATTTGTGTCGCCCGGCTGACGGTGCGTGCTGCCGACTGTACCCGGGATGAACGGCAGACGTTGTAAGTGGATGCCCATGCTTGCAGAGCCTATAATTTGACAATATTTTGTGTCATTTGGGGTTTATTATTACTTACGCCATTACCCGACTGTGGATATAAGGTTAATACACGAACATCGCGTCCGCGGGGACGATTAAGGGCAAATAACCACAGGTTCCTCTAATTCAATATTAAAAGCATCCTACGACGTGATCGGCTAATAATAGGCTAATTTGAAGAAATGTCTCTGAGAAAATGTCGGAATGTCAACCTTTTTCCAATGTTTTTTTTTTGGTTCTTATAAAATGGCTCTTTTTGAAATTTTAGTTCTGAATTACGGTGTTTATGGTCACATTTTTTTAGTAATGTCCGCTCTATAGCACGTCAATTTGATGTCATGTATCATTAAGCCGCAAATGTGTTTTGAACGTTAGTAATAGACTAACTTTTTCCAATAGATACAACATTTTCTAATTTTTCATTTTAAGCAAGAGGTTAACAATATAAACCTGTATTCTGAACCAAAAAGTTTAAACATTGTTTCTTAACCTATACATTCCTAAACTCATTCTCAGCTTAGAGGGCCTTTTGGTAAAGCAAGTAGTTTAGACATATTGAAAAATGTGACGAATAAATTCATAGAAAATTTTAGTACAAAGTATTTATCTGAAGATATACTTAATTAATAAGGTGTAACAATAATAGTGTAAAATATTTTAACAGAGCCAACTGTAGGTTAAAAAGGCAACATTCCCAAAGAAAATAATGTAATTATAAGACATTTTAAAAATTACATCCTGTACCGAGCGCATGGGCAAACGCTACTGGCTTCCCGTGTTTAAAAAAGAAACAAAAGTCATTTACACAGTTATATTTACGTTTATACATCAACGTGATCCATATAACTTACTGATTCATCGGTTAAAATATTGTACACAACTTATATTGTGAATATTCTAAAGCCTTTCATGAACTTCTATGCTTTTTATAACCAAACTATAGGTACATTTTATGCTCATTTATAACAAACAAACAGTCATATAGAGCCCGCTCCCGCCGCGAAGGGATCCAACCAACGCAAACAACATGCAAAACATGACGTCACGTAATAAAATCTGAATTGAGTCGGTCTGCATTGAAGGGTGTGCTCTGCGAATCTAGTTGGGTGTAAATGGGGGCATCGTTTATGTGCGAGTGGCGTGGCGAGGCGGATAGTCGCAGGGCGCGCCGGGCCCGGCTCCAGGCCCCAGCCCATGCATACTAACGCGTCTGGTAATAAGCAGCCTGATTCCATGTTTACCCGTCATCTCTGTCTGCCGGCCTTCCCTTCCCGATGGATGTGGCGAAACTCGAATGGTGCTACTATCGGAACTCGAATGTAACTTATACGTGTTGATTCAGAAAAACTATACTAAAGCTCGAACTTGCGCTTCTTCTGCGCATTTCTTATCATTATGTGAAGACAGAATTTCGATTTATCAATTTAGAAAAAATTGTTTTATATCTATATCATTATTATATACTGATACAGTGTATGGTACCTACCATAATTTAAGTTGCTTTGAGTCGGACCGTGTAGTTGTTGTGTTCGTCTGGCAATATTATTATTATTAAAGTTAGAAAATCTGCAGAAATAATCTCGTCAATGTAAACTCAATTGTAATTACGTATCTACTTGCATCAGAATTCACAATGCAGTCATTACATGGTACATAACTGCAATAGCATAATTAGTATTCCAATTATTAACCTTCGATTTGATATGATACGGGCGGTAATGTATTGTTGAACCCGACCTTATAGCAAGCCGTGACTTACCTTAATGTATCCAACTCTATATATACTTATCGGCAATTAGGTACTATATATTATGAGGTATAAAAATAAAATAATGCCATCCCTTTTAATTTGCGAGGGGATACGGGCATAGTCCACCACGCTGTACCAGTGCGGTTTGGCGGACTTCACACGACTTTCGAGGGGTTTCCTCGGCCTGTAGTCTCTCAGTTTCTTCGCAATGGTTACCTTCGCCGTTTAGCAAGTGATAATCATGGTTGAAAATGAGATTCGCACATGAAATCGAGACTCCTCTGAGGTGCGAGCCGAGGTTTCAACCTGCGATCCTCGTTACCGAGGCTGGTTCTACCAACATGGCTATCACTGCGTCACATTACAACATTACTGTAACAATAGTATTGAAAAATATTTTAAGATGTCTATCCAGTATCGGCGGTTGTATATAAAGATCACATTCCTAAACAAAATGAATCCATTTTTAAAAAATGATTAGCATTAAACTATATACTTTAGTATTTAGTGCACGGTGATATATTTGCATATACATAAATGAGATCAGCATGACCTACACGTTATATTAGGGTAACCTCTATGTTTTAATATACTTTTTGTTACACAATCCATGCCATAGTCCTATATTTTTTTTTCATTTAACCATTCAGTACATTTATAATAAGGAAAACTACGTGTAGATATTTATTACATGAGTTGTATACAACCAATGGTAAATTTGAAATATATAGTAAGGTCCCAAACTAAGGGTTTTTTATTAGTACCGTACAATGGACTATCCCAGTATACAACACCGATGCCTCGGGTACAACATTCATTTCATTTTCATCACCCAATTTTGCCCTTACCTCGATTCGAACCCGGAACCCTGAGCACAGAAATTTCGATCAAATTTCTTGTATGCAATAAATACATTTTCTATATCTAATAAATATATCTACGCCAACAATGGAACACAAAAATCGCATAGCGAATGTTCTACGAGTACGTGCCACGCTAATGCACAAATAAATATTGTCATTCAAAAAAATAATAACAAAACGATTATTATTAACGACAAAACGTCGCTTTTTTGTCAATAAAATGACATTTAATGTGCGTTTGATGCTGAATTAAATTCTTATTGTGTGCGGTTGGCCATTATTTTATTAATAGCATTATAAATGGGGATATGAATTGTCATAGAGTGGATAATGAGAAGGGTTTTTGTCATGTTTGTGTCCTTTGCCGACGTTGCTATTACGGGCCAGCCGACGCCGCCGTTACAGACTCACGACCTGGTATTTTGGGCGGTAGAATGTCTGAAATTATCGTAAGTAGCCATTTCATTGGATCGTTTTGTCATTTTAGTGCCTTTGAAGAAATACTTTTTTATTGTTTTTTCCATCTGGACGGGAAGTGTTTTTTTTGTTTCAAATGAAGTTGTTCTACTGTTAATAGAACATTGTGCGAAAAGTTTTGATATCAAATTGAGAGCCACAAAAATCAGTATTTATCTACTCATATTGATTTACTGAAATTTCAGCCTATTTTTTAAAATTACCTATAGGCATTTAGGCATTAGCATGCTTACTAGAGTGGAACTTTGACGCAAGTAGGTACTACTTTATGTATATAATGTGTATATAATATTATAAGCTCATTAGTTTGTTCTTTCGAACCCAAATTATACATGTGGATTGCACAGGCCATTGATTTAATGAATGTATGTTGACAATTTAAGCACACACAAACAATCAAACATAACCCGTAAGCACGACATCCCGTGCGCTGGCGCAACGTTGCGTAAAAAGCAGAGCCGGGCGGCGCGGCCGCTGCTTAATGCAGATAATGAGACCATCATCGTTTACAGAAGTAAGTTTAATTAACGTAAAAAAGCGCGTTTACTCTAACCGCCGCGTTATCGCTCGCATCTCGCCACTTATAATGACTTTTGTTCATTATTATGTTGCGCGCTCTACGTGTCTGAGCCGTTTCCGGCCGCGCGGTGCTTCTAAACACCAATTTTATGCTTATGTGACTGTTTGATTTCATATGCGCACGTTATATATTCAATTTTGGAATCGGTTTAATTAATTTTCAGTCATAAAACATAGAACGTTAGATAAGATCGCGTGGAAAGTAGGATTTAGGTGGGTTCAGCTGCAATTATTGTAATTGGTGCGTTAGCTCGTTAAATACAGAGCTGTGTGATCTTTACTTTGTTTGTGAATGATGGAATTCAAAGTAAATTCACTTAATTGTAGCTTTTTATTCATTACCTACATGAGAGCGTTTTTTTTTCATATCCACATGTTTTTTTAAATAAATAATATTTACCTACAATATATATGTCTGCTTTAAATGCATTTTAAACTGTATAAACTTAACTCATAAGTCTGTCTACGTATTTATTTTCTATTGAAATATAATCATTCAATTGAAAGTCTTCATCTGGTCTAACGACAATACAAGACCAAGTCGAAGTCTTTGGGCCACACTAATTGCACAGAAGAATCAGTGGTGCGCAGGCGCCGGTATGCCGCATGCGGCATGCATCGCAGTGACTATGGCATTACATTTTCACGCACCGAAGCGTATTCGTTGCTCAACACTAGTTTTGGAACAAATCCAATGCCGGTTTCCATGGTGATGTGTGTGTTACGTAATAGTTCATAATGCGACCCATCGTGCGTTGTTTACTACTGTTATAATAAATAATACCAGCCCTTTTAATGTCCCACTGCTGTGCACGGGCCTTCCCTCAATGCGAGGGGGATTAGGCCATACCTAGTCCACCACGCTGGCTGAGTGCGGGTTGGCGGACTTCACGCGTCTTTCGATGGGTTCTCTCAGACATGCAGGTTTCCTCGCGATGTTTTCCTTCACCGTTTAGCAAGTGATAATCACGGTTGAAAATGAGATTCGCACATGAAATCCAGAAATCCCAGAGGTGCGAGCCGGGTTTTGAACCTGCGATCCTCGTTATATACCGAGGCAAGCCTTCTACCAACTTTTTATGAAAAATCACGTTGAGTTAGACTTCTATTATGATTTCAAGCTAAATTCAGTTTTGAAATACTGAAAACAAAAGCGTAACGTTAAAAAAATGATTGATAGACAATTCCAACTCTAGGGGGTTCAGAATTATGATTTCAATCCATGGTATCAGTTTTCGTTAAGAAGCCACTTACACCCTGTATATGTGAATACCTATTGTTATATCCTGCACGCACGCATTCACTTATTAAATTGTCAAGGAAATAGTCAGTGGATAGGTATAAAAACAAATTCATGTCTTGGTTATCTAATAGTAGGCATTGTTGGCGTTTACCGCGGTATTGCCGGATCACAGCTCGCAAGATTAAAGTTAATCAAACACGCGAAGACGCAAAATCATTCACAGCGCTCATTTGTTTTTATGAATAGGCACCTACCTATTACGAGATCCGTGTTGCCAGTATGTTTTGAAATAAGTCCCGTATCTTTGAAATCAATAAGCTATTATAATATTATCTATTTAAAGTCTCTTATTGAAAAAAGATGTAAAATTAGATCGTCATATCGTTGTTATATTTTTTTAAGGAATCAATAACCTTTTCCTTTCTTTGCAGCCATTAAATGAAAATGTCTAAAAAAGTATGACCATAAATGGATTGTGTCCAAACGATTTATACTATGAGCGTTGTTCATAATATGTATTTGTGGTCGACTTCCAGCACAGTGGTTGCAGGTTCGAGTCCCATCTTAATAAATTTGCCATGGTTTATATGATAACTGGGACTGTCCCCAGTATATTGAATACGGTACCCATAATACACATATTAATTAGTTTGGGACCATATAGTCGGTGTGATCGTCTGGTAATATTTATTACCTACCATTAAATCTGTCCACAATTTGGTAAGCATCTTAAATTAAACTGAACCAACCAAAATCATTTTCAATATCGTCCAAATAATAAAAAAATGTTAAAATCCGAAACGTCACCTCTTTCCTATTTTCCCGGGACCGCCCGTCATGCACAAAGCTGGTAACACCACCGTATGCGACAGATTGCTTGCACAACAATCAAAGTTGATATAAATACTCAGGTACAGTGTAACTCCATTGCGTCAGCCGTCTGATAATCTAGGCGAAACAAAGACGCGAGCAATTAAATAAGTATTTGCTACGTTTGCTCCGAGTAAAAACGCTTGCAAAATTAATGTGCCACAGTCTTCCTGATAATGACTAATTATATCAATTAGTGTACGGTCAGAGCGTTAGCTGTCAGCTGTTTTATATTAACGCGCTTTGTTAATTAGTTAGAATATTTAATTAGCGCGTGTCAAGTGGGCGAGACTGTCGGTAAGATTATATTTGGGAGTAATTATCTATGTAGATGTGCCTAGGTGAGTTCCGTTTTAGCTCAGTAAGTGTTTACGTTTAATAATGAATATTTTTAGGATACAATACAGATTTGCTACTTTAATTATCGATCAACTTGTTTGGTTTATAATTGGAAAAGTTTACAAGCCGAGGGTCAGTGATGGGTTCCTCTTCCCCCATTTGTTTAACACTGGATTTCCGCCAAGTATCGCCTAGTTCTATCAATTATATACAATACAAGATTTTTTAATTTTAAATAGCTTAGAGTCTACTTTGACAGTTATTCAATTAATAACTAGTACATAGTGTAGTTTTTGTCCGATTCTCTCAATAATTGTTATGCTAGTAAAAAGTTAAGGCATCTTGATAAATTGGTCGTGTCTGGGATATGATCTCGTTATTTATCCTGGTCTAGGTTTTAGTAGATTTCATTGCCATTATACCATAGTCGACACCCACAATAATACAAGCGTTACTTAGTTTGGGATTATTCGGTTGATGTGTTTGTCCGGCGATATTTATGCAATCTTACAAATATGCTGTCGGTTCTTGTAGAGTACTTAATGGTAATACAAACTATTTTCTAAATCGATTTGCTGCACATGTGAACAGACAACTCGCTCATTCTCACTCACACAGTCACTTACTGTGACAACAGAGAGGTTACATTGACAACAAAATAGTTTGGAATTCTGATAGAGTTCCTATGGGGAGGTTTGAGGTGCAGGTGCGGCTGCCATGCGCATGCACATCAACTACTTGGGAAGTAGACCTTCAGCGCTTACTATTCATTATTATAATTGTCGTTAAATCATATACTTTCGCGTCATTTTGTTTTTTTTTTTTTGTAAACTAGGTCCTTACGTTAAGCACAAGGTGCAATCCCGCGTTTGATTAAGTATCGCACGAATAAAGAGGCATTTAAACGTGATATTTTTTTGTATCGTACTCGATAAATATGGGTATAGGCACCCTGAGGTCTTCTACATTTATAATTTATAGAATGATTCAATTAAATAGACGTATCTACATTTATAAAGGTGTATTTTAAAGCAACCGATTAATTATAGCAGTTATCGCGTATATTTTCGCAAACACATCTGCATGTTTACTTGCAAAAAGCTACCTAATATTAAAAAAAAAATATATATCGTAGGTACCTATTTTAGGTTCATTCGATAACGTTCCCCGGCACTTACTTCCGTTCCACGTACCGCGCTCCGGAATACGCTAATGGATATTTCGGAAGATTTAATTAATAAACAAAGAACATGAAAGACACGCCGCACCGGATAATTACAAGAACGTTACAATTGTAATTAAATAGTCACAATTCCATGGAAATCGATAGCAAAAAAAAAAAACACCGCCATACTCGATACGGAGAACGGAAACAGTCGATAAACGCTCCAGTTTGCCGAGTTGCGGGCAGCTTATAGAATTATCATTTAAAATTATCATATTTGTAATATAAATAGCGAGTGGTGGCCATAAAAGTGGTATGATTAGTTTTTAGGTGGTGCGCTGTGCGGCGGCGGGCAGCGTGAAATTACTGCGAGCGACGTGCTCCGGATCGTCTGCTGCGAGTCCTGCGTGCGCGAGCGCGAGGCGATGTCGCGCGATCAAAGTAACATCAATTAAATGCTGTTCGATGTCAAGCGCATACCTTGAGAACGGCTGGACCATCTAACGTCCGAATAACGTTTTTAGGGATAGAAAAAATATAAGTGCTTTTTTCTATGATAATTTGGACAAGACTACGTCTGCCAGATCAGCTAGTGTTAAGTACAATCACACACACAAGTGAATATTTTCAACCGATAGTAAGTTGGCCAAGTAATTTTAATAAGGTCTAAAATAAACAATGAAATTAGTTATAGATGGGCTTTAGGTACTTTAAACATTTTTTGGTATAACCCCTCACCATATAATCGCTCTTAGCTGGGCATATAGGTGTGTATTTGCATTAAGATTATATTGTGATGTTACAGTGACATATCGCCCTGACGAATAAAGATTGAATGATTACTCCATTTACTTTCATCAAAAAATCAAAAAAATAATAATGACTACTACTATACATAATTTATTTTCATTGTTTCTTTCAAATACTAGGTGACAAACTTTAAAAACAAACCTACCTATTACCACGTAACCAAACATGCGTAAAGATATAATAATATCGCTAGTATCGCCTATCTTCATAGTCTACAACATAACTCTTTAGGTATATACTCTGAGCGAGTACAGGTACTATTGCACACACTCACCAGTTTCAATAAACGCTTAGCAGCATTTGTACTATTAAATAGTCTTACATGCGATTAAAGGAGCACGCGACCGTGAAATGAAAATTCTAAGTGCTGCAGCGTTCGGATGGAATTCGCGTTTGAAACGACTTTTTCATCCATGCTACTATTTAATGGTTCTCTTGACCTAGGTATTGAGTGTGGATGTGTTATCTAGAAAATAAAACTTTCGACCGCTTCATTAGCAGTAGCGTAACAACCATTCTATACTAATCTTATATAAATTATCTATTTATAATATTTGTTTTTATTATTGTAAATTAATAGGGGCTTATTTCCAGAAGTACCTAATAATTAACATTTAAGGTTTTGAAATAAAACTTATTTTACAGATTTTATTGCGTTTGTTTTATGGTTTTACGTTCCCGACGTTTCGCCTGCTTAACAGCAGCCATGGTCACGGGCAACTTTATCAATCTGTGAAATAGTTTTTATTTAAATGGTTAGTATTCGCGTAAATATAAGAAATCAATATTTAAGGTTTTTTTACATAGCAAAGTGTGTAGGCTCTCCTATTATTATTAGATGAGTTAATAATTATTATACACTAAGATCAATGAATATCAGGTGAGGAAATCATCGAAATGCTTTTTCCCAGCGTGAACAAACACACATGTACAAAATGACGTAACACTTCACGTACTCTACCTATGCACACATTAATATAGGCCCTGTGCATGTGTGGGTGTGTGTAGTTTTAATTGTCTATATAAACGCGTCGGGTGCGCAGGAGTGCGCTCTACTGTGACCTAACAGTAATTGCAGCACTTATACCGTTTTTTCCTTCAGCCATTAGTGATGTTTACGGGTTGAACGGAGCACGCTCGAATCGCAACCTTGTAAGTGGTACGATCGTGTGTTCTTCCAAGACATTGAAAGAGTCAGTTCAATACAACTATAGCACAATGGTAACATTATAATTGTTGCTGAATAAAAAATACCATCGAAACATGTAGAGAGGAGATGTTGAGAATAATTGCAATTGACATAAAATTAAATTCACAATTGGAAAATAGGCGGACCAGTCCTCGCAAGCAGCACCTGTAGGTACATACATTTTTTCAGGACCAGCATTGCACTCCTCGATCATATTATATAGTTGGACCCATACCACACAGAGCCACCAGAACCAAGGACATATACTACAAGAAAAATCTAAATCTAATGAAATCTAAATCATTGGCAACATTTTAAATCTGAATATGAATGTAGGTTGTAGTTTACAATATTGTCAATGATTTCGATTTTATCTTGTATAGCGACAGTCAGGCATAGGTAAGCCGAAGAATACATACGCAGTCTAATTAAAAAAATATTGAAATAAAATGATATAAAAATACCAAATATACCGTCTTCTTAAAACTAAAACCAAAAAATAATCTTATCATGAAATCTACCTTGTCTAACTAAAACAAATATTTAACGAATGTGAAGTTGGTGCCAAACAAACAACTGTGTCGAGTATTGCCGGTCCGCGCCAAAAACCTTACCTACAAATTGGTCCGCGCATCTCGTTGCTAAGTATACTTTTATTATTCTTCGTCGGTTGTTTATTTGGCACCGACTTCACATTCGTTAAATATTTGATTTAGTTAGAGTAGATTTCAAGATTATATTATTGAAGTCGCTTAAAAAGGAAGCGCAAGTAAGGGAACACCCGTAATATTGGTTTTAGTACCAGTGGGATTCCAATATTGTAAGTGCTTCTGGCCGTTATAGTAAACACTTAAATTGTTACAGAACGCTTTAAATGCCACTTGTTGCTATTTTAGGATATAGGTATATATGATTTTTATTCTTTGTAGATTAATAGCTAAAGGCTAAGTATACCTATACCTAGCTAAGCAAGATGATTAGGGCCTAGGTCGATATCTAATGCCTGATGGCTAGTGATTTAGTTAAGTTCTTCTCCTTATGTAGGTAGAGGGAGGTAGATATGGAGGTAGATTTTTACCTAAGTAAGTCAGCATTAAGATGTGATTTTCAAATTGTTGTATCTATAACATTGAAATAAAATAAATTTTACAGATTTTATCGTGTTTATTTTATGTTTTTACGTTTTCAACGTTTCGACTGCTTTACAGCAACCATGGTCACGGGAGGACTGAGGTGTTAGACTTCCTAGTGTCATAGTTTGCACTGGAAAATCTGTAAAATTAATTTTATTTGAAAGTGAAGTTCGAAGAACAGTCTTTTTTTAAATACATTTATATATTTTTGTTTTTCTCTAATGGCTTTTTTCCGGTGAGTCAGGCTCAACGTGATTTATAAATACCATCTAAGACCCAGAAAACAGAGAAAATTATGTCAAGCTACATGCGTACTGCTACAGATCAATTTAGATAGCAAATAGGTACCTTATTGTAAGCCACCCCTGGGGATACAATGTTGCTTCTGTGAATTTGAATTGCCTACAAATTTGCTTGTTTTTTTGGATCGAAGTAATCGCTCGATCAAGCAAATAAACAGGACGTGCCTGTGACCTACAATTTACGAAACAAATTTAGTTGTAGCTAGTTAGCTAGCCATCGTTGTTGCTAAAACATTTTCCGTACTATTTAGCTAGCTGTACTGTGTACCGATCTATGGTCTAAATGGGCTCTACCTAATTCCATAACTTCCTTTACGTCTATATAAGTCGACTATTATAACAGGTGGATGATTCGGTATGCCTAACAGAAAAAAAAACCTCAGCTATTATGAACCTTTGCTGTCAATTGGCTCTGCTAGATAGTCTGTGTTAGATGTTTCTTAGAGCTTCTTAGAAAAATATTTCTCTAAAAGTTTTATCCTTCGTCAGAATACCTAAAACAGTGTGCGTGTACCATCTAGTTTTCATCTCACTAATGAAACACTTTAAACTTACTTTGAATGATAAAACAAACTCATACATATTAGAGTGCACAAAGCTCTGTGACACGCTCGCCCCAATTCCGCGGGCGTGGACCAATTACCAGAGTACAGCGTCGCCAACTTTCAGTAAAACGCCGTCATAAAGTGCGACATCCCGCCGCGAGAACGCTTTATTTTCCTATAAAAGCGTTTTATCCACGTATAAAAGCTTAAATCCACGCGGAGCTTTCTCCCGGCGGCGAGTCAGCAAAAAGAGCATTAGCGCGGGGCTCCGGCAACATGGCCGGGGCACGCCCCGCGGCGCGCCGCGCAGCATTGGCCGGCGCGGCGCCGCCCGCCCGCGCGCCCATTGGACGGTGCCGCCTCCTGCCCACACGGCGCCAGGCGGCAGTCGCTGTCGAGATCTCGCTGGGTGCGACGCGTACTAGGCGCCCGCGCATCACACGCGATCTACGTTTATACTCACGTTCACTACCAAAACATTTACGATACCATCCACAAGTGAACTTTGCTGTTGTGCTTATTGAGAACTAAACATACGTGAAAACTTTAAATCACCTTGTGTGTTAAATTGTTAAGCGAAAATAATTTGGCAATAAAAAACGTTTTGATTGCTAGACCAGTGCAAAAACTTTTGTGAAGGTTCCACGCTCTGGAATATAAGGAACTATCGTTATTTGCGCGCCGATGCGCGCTTGGAAGAGTCGCTCTCGCGTGGTAGAGTCGCTTAGGTAAAGTGTGCAGTTGGTAGATTGGCTGTGGTAATCCCGTTCACTGGTGATGTCGGTGATGTGCCGGTCGCGGTGACGGGGTCCGGGTGGCGAGCTGGGTGCGAGCGAGGTGTTGAGCGTGGGGCGGGGGTGGCGCCCCGCGCTGGATGCGGTAGGCGCGGCTGCAGGCGGAGGCGCGGGCCCCGCCGGCGGCGCCCTGGCGATGACGGTGCAGCGGGACGAGCGCGACGCGCGCGCGCCCAGAACCCGGTTCATGATCACGGACATATTGGATGCACCACCGAGGGATCTCAGCGCGCACCGGGACTCCGACTCGGATAGGTCTGCGACGGACTCACCAGGTCAGAACTATTTAATTTGTCATTCAGCTTTACTACGACGTAAATAGATTTTAATATGATATTTTTTATTTTTCTGATTTGAACCTAGGTATCAGTATTGTGCACGTCTTCTGAGAAGAGTCCAATTATTATTTTAAGCGTTATATCAGATATAAAATTTAGACAAACCTACCGTAACTTTTTAATAGATATTTCCGTGATAGCTAATAAAATCTGTCTTCTAAACTTAAAGTAGGTAAAATAAGTACGGACCTCACCATTAAACCGTTAGCCAATTATACTTACGACACCTTAAAAATAGTTCTGCGTCAAACCAATCCAAATTCTTTCGTGGTTTTGTGCGATTGTCGCAATTTGATTAATACTCGTATCTACACACAAGTAGGTATGTAGGTATACTTAATGTAAGGTGAATTCATTCATAACACATTGAGTGATTAACTTATCTATCACTAATTAATATCAAAAGTTGTATTTCAAAGACGATCTACATTATTCTTCATCAAATCTTTCGTAGCACCTAAGAAAAGACATCAACGACTCTCCACCAAACACCACTTAATTTGTACCGTCTCTAGTTTAACACTTATAAACGTATTTACTTACATTGTAATCAATACAATGTAACTTAGCTCATCATGAGATTGTAATAGAGCACGATATGCTAATTTGATCCAGTTCGATTGCTGGGAACGACTTCGGTGGGTAGGTAGAGTCACGCGACGCGCCGTTGGGTACTATTAGTAAGGTTCACTCAAAAACGTTCGTTGTGATAATGTCAACTTATGCAACGTTCGTGTAAGGGATTTCCGGGTACAGATGTAAGTGGTTATGACACGCGTCTGTTATTAAATAAGTAGAATTCCATAATGATGTGTTATTCTAAATGGCCTTAAAAAAAAGTGAATTCCATCCTATACTTACCAAACTAGTATAAAATATGACGAAATTATCCATTGATGCATTTAGTTAGGTGCACGTTAGATTTTAACTAATTATGTGTTAAATTTTGACGGCCTGATTATCGCAGTTGGTCCCCCTCCCCTCCCTCCTTTCTGTGCCGACGGTCCCGGGTTCGAATTCTAGTAGGGAAAAACTTTGTGTGATGAGCACGAATGTTTGTACCCAAGTCATGGATGTTTAATATCCATATAAGTAATATATATACCGGGTTCGCCCTTAGTCCATTGTACGGTACCCATAATACAAGCGTTGCTTAGTGTGGGACCGTATACTAAATCGTCTGGCGATATAAAAAAGAAATGTGAGCTTTAATAGCATTTATTTCTCTTTAGATAGGTCCTAAATTGATTATGACTAAACAAAACTAGAGCTGAAGTATATTGCTGTCATTTTCAATTCCGTGATGTCCAAAGGATAGGTTATTTGATGGTAAATAAAAATGTATTTTAATTCAAATAGTAACCTAGCAGGTAGTACGAGCTAATAAAATTCTATATAAATACCAAGTAGGTACCTATATTCTCATTGTAGATTCGAAGCTCAGTCACGATGGATTTTTAATGTAGGTACCTATCACGATTTGTTGTATAAAAACTTACCTACAGATGCAAATGCAATGTGCTTAGATTTATAGCTTTTCTACCTACCTACCTACCTTTTCCACAAATCAGATAGGTACGTGCAATGTCAAGCTTAGAGACCTGAACAAAAGTGTCGTTTACGACGTTATTTTTAGACCTCTTTAGGGTCAAACGTCACGATGCAGGTGTAGGTGTGCGAAGGTGACGCTGGGTATCCGGGTCAAGGAGGGGGAGGGAGATGCAACACGACCCGGACACAGGGTTTTGTCACACACAACCTCTTCCGACGCGGCCGACCGGCACAAATGCCGTGTGACGTTCAACTTTTTATTGTTTTGATTGGACATTCGGCCTTATTAATAAAGATAGACTAAAGCAAGATTAGCTTCATTCTAAGTATTAAGGAAATATTAGTAAAATTCAGTATTAATAAACATGCAGTAAGGAGCTAGTAAACTAATCCGAATCTTCTCTCGTAATAAATTTTAATCGTCGCGGCACATGGTTTTACGTCTGAATACGCATGTAATAAGAAGACAGATGTCTAATAACCTAACCTATATTCGCTATATATATTCCTTCGAATTTCATTTTGTAAAGAAAGAAGATATTAATTAGTTCTTTGTGCAAATAAAATGGATGGAGATTATTTTATTGAAGACTAGAGCGTGATGGATGAAATAAATGAGATCAAAAACCGGATTATTGAGACATGTGAAATTTTATAAAGTTCGTAATAATCCTCTGGAAGAGTTTCAAGAAGCTGAATTGAAATGTGTTTAGATTTTCTCGATCTACTGCTGTTTTTATCATTGACATGGTAGTAAATGATTAAGCAGGTGATGCAAGAGGTGGATATATACCACCTCATCTGAATGTTTTAGCTGCAATAAGAACATGGAGCCGTGGAGAGATTCAAGTTGATCCTCTTGTAATTACGCCAGTTATGAAATAAAACGTATTGAATAAGAATTACTATTATTTATTAAACACAAAGCTGGTATTTCTATAAAGTGAAAGGTAAAATAGTCTTGTCATTCTAATTTCTGCTCATATATAGAATCCAATTTCTGAATCATTTCACATGTTTTTACAATGTTCTACAAGCGCTATTTGCTTAAAATCCATGGCGGACGTAATTATGTACATCGCCAATCCATCTCAGTTTCTGGCTTGTTTTATATCAATGCCTTTCGCCTTTAATGCGCACTTTATTTGGAATTTCTACTATAGTTATTTATTCAAATCTGTCCATAGACATCTTTGCCGGATGTTGTTGTTGTTGTGGCTGTTTAAAAGCTATCAGATATTCACTTTACGCAATTTTTTAATTCTCAAATTCTCTTTCTAGTGTGGCACACTAGTTTTTTTTGTGTATATCCATTTCAATTCTTCCTCAGGTTCTCGTTCCGCCATTTCCACACATGTCATGTGTTCTACGTCTTTTAAGTTTTTCTATGGCGTATCATGCAGCTTACATAGTCATATTTGATCTGTAAATAACAACCAGTTTAAAATATAATATTTATTAATTGATAAACGAAGCAAGTTTTGCACAACTAGCAGTAGGTTGTATTATATTGAGATATCTGAGTTTATTTCCAATAACAGGCGTATATTTTTAACCACGGTAAAATATTTGCTGAAACAGTAAAAGGCATTTTCAGTAACAACCAGGGTACCAATAATTAAACACACCTGGATATGATTTACCCTCTCTCCTTCATCCCAGTTAAGGGAGCGACGGCGTTTTGTGTTCATTTTCAAGTCAAAAACCTGAAACATCTTATTTTTCCACCGAAAATACGAAAAACACAAACAACGACTCTCGCGAACTCAAAATATTGTCTGTCACTGTGATTAATGTCATCACCAAGCATTGAGTTCATTTCAAAGAGTATATAATCACTATGGTTCATTTGGTTCATTCACTAACATACTTTTTTACTTTTAAAATGTGTGGGTTGCCATAGCGAAGGCGTTTATTCCGGTGTAAGGAATGTATTGTTTTTCCGAGGTTACTCCATGTTTATTAATAATATTGTAACTCCGATGTCAAACCTCGGTAACTATGGGAATAACAAATCCAAGTGTAGGTTCTGATAATGTTTGGAATAAGCGATTTTTATTAATAAGGCCGTGTCGTTTTGGTTTTGTGAACTTTGAGAATTAGTATAATTTTATTTGAAGACAATTAATATGGGCATGTCTAGGAGCTTCAATGAAAATAAATAAATAGTTTTATAAATAATAATAACAATTATATCGCCAGACGAACACCTACTATACCGTCCCACACTAAGCAACGTTTGTATTATGGGTACCGCACAATGGACTGGGGGTGAACTCAGAATATTATACCTACGTATATAGATATTAAACATCCATGACTTGGGTACAAACATTCCTGCTCATCACGTAAGATTGCCGCCTAGTAGCATTTTGATATAACCACCTTTGTACACATAATTATAATTCAGTGTTCTCAAAAGTTATTACCGCAAGCAAAACAATTTTTAAGGACATGCAAAAAAATGGTTTGTAGTCAAATTATAAAACAATGGAATGTTCATAATAATACATTGTTTTCTTAATTATTACGATAAACTATTATTATTTTTATCAATTAAAGTGGCATCTTAACAATGGAATGTGTAAAATAATTGGTTTTTATAATTACCAATTAAAATAACATTTAAACGCCAGAATTAATACATTGAACCTATTTGTTGCTGTATTTTGAATGCTAATTGACCTTATGTTTTGGTTAGCGAGACCATGTATCTGTCATTTACATAAATATACCTGTAGAGCTAAGAGAAGGTAGAATAAGTTTGTATTTCATCGTATAGCAAAGTAATAAATTAGGGCTGTATTAAAATTCCATACCCATTGTGACAAGCGCCAAATATATATATAGTAGAGACCAAAAGCTTATGTTGAAGAGGCCTTAAAAAACATTCACTTCTTTCCATAATTGTATGATCATATGGTGAGTAAAATGGTTTAAGGAACAATGAAGAATCGAGGACAATACTTGCTGGACACCTTGAGGTCATTTTTGCATGGCAGTATTTAGTTCGAGCGCTACAGCTTGCCGCGGCTCCGTACCTATACCGTTTAAACAAAAAATAATAATATAGGCACCTACATAGGTACTTAATAGGTAGTGTTAATTAATTATCATTATCAAAAGACATTATAAGGATATTTCAAAATAATATAATAATAATAAATATTATTTCCTAAAGTTATGGAATGTTTTCGTTAATTTTTGTGGATCATTGTACCTGAATAAAAAAAATACTATGATTTTTGGGATAACAGAAGGTGCGAGTATTCCTTCTTTTTTTGGTCAATAAATAATATAAGTACCTATGTAATTCACACTCAGAAGAACATATTTTTTAGTTAAATTTCACACAAGCTAAAATATTCTACCATAATAGTAATTAAACCATTTTAATTGTAATGTCGTCATTGTCATGAAATATTTATTCAATGATTTTTTAATCTGGTAGTACTTAGCTACTACCAGTGAACTGGTACTTGTTACATACTAATATGTCGGCGTATTAAGGGCACTTGCATATGATTATACTTAATTGATTAATTCAAAGCTGCGACCGTGTAATCCGGACTGCATTATAATGTTTAATTCGACGTGGTTCCGAAGTGAGCAATGCATGTATATATAATTAATATTTAATTAATTAATGTATACAAATACTCGTTATCAAGATTGTATATACAAAAGCATTAGAATAAAAGCGTTTAAAATTAATTATAAATATAATCTAATGCACCCATGTTTCGTATTAACCATAAAAAAATACGTTAAGTTTCGAATATACTGCGACTCAAAACTATCTCAACAGCTTTCCTAATCTCTAACAAGCTACGAAATTTCAATGTTAATAAATTAACAAAACCAGGCATTTAAGACTAAGTAATATTCGACTTTAGATCGCATTATCCGATCGACGATTTAATAGTCAAACAGCTATCCCCGAGGCGTTAAATAAATTAAATAATAAAACGTATAATGGGTTGCGATAAATACAACCAGTCCATAACACTCCGGTCCGAGATAACTAAGCCCTTATAAAACGGTCGATATTAATCCTGGCTGAAAGGACTCGGTGTCACACGGGGAAAAAGAAAAAAACTGACGTCATAATCAGCTTTTGTCAAATGTCAAGCTACGTTCGCTTTTTAAATTTTAAAATAGCTCACCGAAATCCTAAAGAACCGTATTTACTAACCGAAGGTACAGTCGAGCCGATAATAATAATTAACATAAATTATTTATTTCATTTTCTATTGAAATTTAATCATATATTTATTAATATATATTCCTGCATTTAGCTACTATGAATGGGCTAAGAACATATTGTTTTTTTTATTTGTTATCTTACGGGCTTACCTTGCAATTACTGTATTTAGTATCCGCTGCTGGCGCAATTAAATGTTTCATGCAACTGTAAATATGAAACCTCTGGCATCGTAATATGAAAAACCCACTTGCTGGGAATGTTTAAAACGCATCGTTCATATAGCAATTAGTGCCCATATAAGCCGAGGCAATTTAACTAAGTAATTAATCTATGATTAATAACAGAGTGCTCAGTCTCACGATCAAATTGAACGTAGGTAACTAGTCACCTACAGTGTCTGAGAAAAATAAATCAAGTAAAGTATCATCTTGTATTATAGTTTGTGATAATATTTTAATGGATGATTATTGGGATTACGCTGAGGAGAGATCATGTTTTCCTTGACATTACTAAATTAACATCTACCTATCTTATCTGGACGGAGCGAGCGAACCGATTAGCCGGTCATAAAAGTTATTTATTATCAGTTATCACGTGAACTGAGTAACATTTAATAGCCCAGCTCAGGTTAGATTTCGAGTCTTCGTGAGTTAAATAAATAAACTCTCTCAAAATGAGGTTACCTATTCATTAATAATTAGTCCTTGTCCAGAATCATTAATTGTTATCAGGTCATCTGAATTGCTTTATGTCATTGATTGTACTCGTGGTGGGTAACCGATGCCACCGGATCGACTCGTCACTCATTTGAAACGTCAAAGCTAACCTCGGGCGCACCGCTTCACTAAGCTGCTTAGCATACCTTCCATGAGAAACCCCGTTACGGTAAAACAGTCTCTACACCTTTTCAAATAAAGTTAAGAATAGATTTAATTGAAATTATAACGTGACTTTTGGCATCGCGATAAGGGCGAGAGGAAGGTGACAATTCTTTCATCGCTCCGAGTTGATAACATCAAAACTTTTTATTGTTACAATAAATAGATTATCATTGATATAAATAGTTGGAGTTCACTCATAATGCGGCCCCTATTCGCGGCTTTGTGTCACATCTGACAGGCGATGCGAGCTGTGAAATTGGGTTCGATTTAAAATATAAAGGTTGGTCTCAAGACTGTGATTAACTTTTTTCCACAGTGGATTATTTAAAGTTTGTTTAGTTGTAGTTGTTAGATCTGTCAACGGGCTATTAATAGTTTAAATGAAAAAATCGATCTATAATGGCCGAGAGATTTTTAGAATGTTAAATTAAAGCTGTTGATTATTCTATGCTAAGTTCTATCATTGTTATAAATAACATAGCAGTAAAAAAAATATGACGTGAATTTAAAAAGCATTTACAAATTGGTCTAGACGAAATGTCATAGGTTATCAGACAGATTAATAGAAACACAAATAGAAGGTAGAAAATATGCGACTCTATATGAAAGTAACTCTCCCTTTCTCTCTCTCTCTCTCGTGTAACAGGTATGCATTTCTTTTATAAAAATATTAAAAGTTAACATCTAGAAATGCATAACTTTGATATAACATCCGCTGTAATAATAAACTATGACGGACATGTTCGTACATCTATTTATACAAAGTGAAATTCATAATGAGCCATAAATGGTACTTATCTATGGTACCTATTATATTTTTTATTATGATTTGGGGGCATTTAGTGCTTTGATTTTATTATTCAAGTCGTAAGAATTTTTTTAAATATCCTTTTAAAATATCTCTTAATATGAATAAATAGATAGAAAATTAAAATAACCATTGATCAAATAAGTAATTTATTGTTCTATAATTATGTTTGTTCTTTGGGCCCATAAAATATCCTTCAACAATTCTAAGTCCAATGGTACCTATCTTAATAACCCTGAATAAGATTTGTTATGACAAGTTATTGAACTCTATCCGTCATTTCTTTCCGTATTTATAGTAGAGTCGAAGGCTGTGTGTGCTGGGTGTGTAATAGGCTCTCACCGGCCACTTGAACGACAGCCGCGCGAGCATAATTTTTCATCCGATTACGCGTCGACAGGCCCAAATACGCTGCGAAACGATACCGCTTTGATAAACCATGTGATTTATATTCGATACATTTGATATCGAAATTGAACTAGTGCGGTGCCTTCTTCTTTTTACCAAAATATTGCTTCTCTTTATTGGAGTTTGCGTTAGTATTTTGGCCTTTGGGATAAGCAAGGCGACATTTTTAATGTTCCGTAATTCCTATTTGGAACTCGTCTGGCCTATACTCAGACACAGTGTCTGTGTCTGTGTGAACTGTAGTAAACCTAAAATGTAAATGGATGAAATTCGGTTAAGAGACAACTTCAATATATAGATTTTAATTCTAAAATAATAAAAAAGGAGTTTTATTATGTCTTACATCGTAAAATTACATTTAACAGGGGTGATATATTAGCGTACCGCCCAGCCTTTTTCCGATGATTTTTTTTTTTAAATTAAGGTCAATATATTCTTACAAATAAAGTTTATCAGTTGTACAGTTTTCGATATATACCCCGACAAAGAATTTGACGTTGGATTTCGACTTGAGTGTTTGACCTTAAAGGTTGACATTAACCTCGTTGGCCAGTTACAACTAGCTAGTTTTACCAAAAATATATTCCTGTTATATGCACATATTGATTTGTAGTAAATAGCGTATGGTTTGAAAAATACTATAACATTTAAAATCCCAATAATAATGATGGTTACAATAATAATTGCTTACAATATTGCCATTTATAAACAAGTTAAAGCAAATCTGTTAAAGGTCGCACAGCAAACAAAGAAAAACATTTAAAGGTAATGTATGTTGTGAGCGGACAATTATATTAATCACACATCCAAGTAATCGCTGGCGCAAAACCGCTGCATTGTGCGACTGTGTGTGCCGACTTACGTGAGCGAGTGATAGTAAAACAACGATACTTAGAAGATGTATTTAGATTTCTTATAATTACGCGAATACTACACATTGAAATAAAACTATTTTTAAGGATTTTATCGCGTTTATTTTTAAACTATAAACCCGATAAAATTCTTAAAAATATAGTTTTATTTCAAGATGTATTTAGATTATAAATAAATATCGCCAGACGAACATTCCAACTATACGGTCCCACACTAAGCAACGTTTTTACTATGGGTACCGTGCAATGGACTGAGAGCGAACCCAGTATATATTACATATATAGATATTAAACATCCATGACTTGGGTACAAACTTTCGTGCTCATCACACAAAGGTTATCCCTGCCAGCATTCGAACCCGGGACCCTCGGCACGGAAACTTTGCCTGACGAAACGAAACCTCTTGCTTTGCAAAAATGGTCTTCGACCTATTTGAACTTCAACATGTGGCCCTAATGTCTTCAGTTCCCATTCACTATGCCAATAATTATTAGACCCACTCGACCCCCAAATATCTTTCAATATTACAGTGATAAACAAAAACAAAATAGGTTTAATTGGGCACTGCAAAAATATTAATTTCATATTAAGAAACCTTGTAAGGTACTAGTGGGACACAGGGCAAAATTCAGGAGACAAGTGGGTCCAATACCGCAAAGAATGTTCAACACCGGTTCTACGTACGCGTGTGTGATCGCGATATGTTATGGCACATGATGACATAACGAGCGCTGGAGTGAGCCTAAGTGCGCGGTGCATTGTCGTCTGCGCCCGCGCAGCGCTGCGCCGCTCACACGCTTCTGACGCTATAATTGTGCATCAATTCATTATGAACATAGACACAGTGTGGGAGTAATAGCGATGTGAAATTACATGCTAAGGGAATATTGTTTTTTGAAAAAAAAAAATAATGTAATGTAATTTTTGAAAATTTATTTATTACAATAAATAAATATGAATACATAATGATAACGTTATATAGGAATATGCCGTTGTCGGATTAGAACAATAGAGAAATTGAAACAAAAATATTCATATATGATATCCCTAGTTCTTCGGCAAGTCGCTCGACCTTTATCAAAAATATGTTTACCCATTGGTTAAAGATCAATAAAACCCGGGTAAAAGAACACATCGCTGACGTGAACCGGCGCTCCATCAAGTCTGCAATCTGTGAGCATGTACAGGATCGCACTCGCCATAATATCAGAATTGATCAACCACCGATCCTCGCAAAAGAACACCGATTCCGACCTAGGATGATACGTGAGGCCATTGAAATTAAAACAAAAACATCTTTATTAATATAGGGAAGATGGCTGGGTGCTACCACCGACTTGGGATCCAGTAATTAATATAATTAAATCCAAAACCAAGCGCACCATTGCAAGACCTTAAGGGCCCCCTGCACGTGCGTTTTCCCATACAAACTGACTTTCGCGATAACTTCTTAACGACTAAACATATTTAATCCAAATTTTTTACATACAATCTGATCAGATATATCAAGGTTTTAAATTAGTTTTTCTTTGAAAACAACCAACTAAAAAAAAGATAGAGCGAGTTGAAATAAACTCATTTTACCCACAAAATTGTGTAATTTTTGCTTAGTTCATACACATGTTAGTATGCTCTCAATTGAAATGAAAATCAATTTCTGACTTTGCTAAAGTCCTCTATTTTGCTAGGATAGAAATAAAATTTTAATATCTGCGGCACAAATATAATTATAGCGAAACTAAAGATTTATATTGAAAAATAGCCAAATCCGCTGACCATTTCTGCACATTCTCTCTCACACGCGGGGGCGCGGGTACGGGAAGCGGGGTAGTCCCGCCCACTCTGCCAGTGCTCCCTGTTTTAATCAGTGCGACGACCGCTCGGCACTGTGCCTAACGTGTGTTGCATATTTTGGTGTATCTTTGGCGACTATATTTTACGACTTGGACTGATAACGGAACTGTTTGCTTTGTGTTTTTACTGTTTTGTGATTTGATCGACGACTACTGCTTTCTTCTCGGACCTTGTGGTATATATTTATTCAAGAAAATGGATAGATTGGGTGAGTAAAGTGCAAATTAATATAACTATAGATATATATCGCATTACATTATTAACTACTATAGTTATATTATTATTATTTAATATTATTTGGTAGTGTAGGAACAGCAGTTAATAAAAACTTGTTTTCTGTTTAAAACCTTTATGTAATTTTATTTTAGAAGTGCCAAGATCTTCATTCAAAAAAAGATTATGGCTATCAGCCCGCAGGAAAAAACGAGGACCGCGACCAACACGTAATCGCAATGGAAAAGAAAACATATGTCCTGATAATAGGTAATTAGAATTTATAATACATGAATATTAGTTTATTGTACGGTATGATTTATCAGGTTGGGTGCTAGCCAGTAAATACGAACGCTTTTCCTAATTATTAGGAAAGTAAAAATTTACTTTTCGAGCAGGGATCGAATAAATAATTCAAATTATTTTTTACTTATAGCTGTGTAATGACGGATGCTAATCAACGCAACGCAGTAAAGAGAAATGGGGCAATTATATCTGAGCCCGATATATTGAACTACATTGGGTATGTATCTTACTATGTAGGTACTTATAAATTGAGTGCGAGTTAGTAAACTCTATCATGTAATTCAAGGGACCGAGTTATTTCTTTTGAAAGAGTGTACGTTTTATACTATATTTGAAAATATTTTTGGTAAAGGATTTTATGGATCAATTGACCTTGCAGTCCACTCGCTAAAAAGTAGACGTATATACCTACTTTACTCTATATATGACTAATACTTAAAAAAATGTTTTAGGCTTGCTGCTGGTAACATTCCAGAGAAGAGGAAAGATTTTATGCCTTTTAGAGAAACAACTAATGATTGGACAAGATCAGGAGGACCTGTAGTCACAGTGGCTCAAATTCATGAGGCCCCTTCCAATCATGCCAGGTAATTATTTAAAAAATTACAACAATGTCTTATAGCTAGTAGCTATATCAAGAAATTGAGTATTATATAATTGAATATTATATTATATTTACGCTTTTTATTTATTTGTCAATATTACATAATCATTAAATAAATATGTTCTTTCACTTTAATTTAGCGCAAACTCTGCTGCAAACGAACTTCATGACAGGGTTGAATGGTTGGAAGAAGAAAATATCATGGTTGATTCTAATATTCTTCGAAAACCATATATTGTTGAAGACTCCGCCATTAATGAGGAATCACAAAATCTAGACTATAGCGGGTTAGTTGTTTTTGATTATCCATACTAATATTATAAATGCGATAGTGTGTTTGTTTGTTTGTCCTTCTTTCACGTCGCATCAGAGTATTCACATGATGTGATTTTGTATAGGGATAGTTTGGGGGCTGGAGAGTGACATAGGATACTTTTTACCCCGGGAAAACATCTCATTTCCACAGGAAAATCTATGAGTCCGCGGGGCGGAAAGCTAGTTTATATATTTTTTTTTAATTTCCTTATGTACACGTATTTATATATTGTATTGTACATTACAGGAAGATGTTAATAAATTTAATTTTAATATATTGTTAACTAACAAAAACTGATAAATATGATAATACCTGCGACTCTACTTACCTACATTACTTTTATTTTCTTACAGAAATTCTACTCCACGTACAACATCGAGTTGTTCCCTGTACAAGGAAGTCGATGAAAATAATAACGATGAAGAAAGTACTGTCTCAGGCCGACGTTTATTCAATGTGCAATATTTATTTGAGCAATTGGCGGCTATAAACCATAGCCCATTTCAATGTACTTTTAAAGATTTACGCTTTCTTACGGAACATAGGTCAGGATTCCAATCACAATTTATATTCCAATGTAAAATGTGCGGAATAAAAGAAAAAATTTACAATGAGGCAGTAACGAGCAACGTAAACCAAGAAGTAGTGCAAGCAGTTGTTTGCTCTGGTAGCGGATTTGCCCAACTGGAAGAATTTTGCGCTCATTTGAATATACCTTGCATGAGTGAAAAAACGTTTATAAAGAAAAATATGCTTTTGGGAGACGTTCTCCAAGATATTGCTCTTGATAGCATGTACAATGCAGGTTTAGAGGAAAAAAAGATTGCGATCGAGAAGGGTCACGTGGATATGGATGGTATTCCATTCATTACAGTCGTTGTTGATGCATCATGGGGAAAACGTTCTTATCGGGGTAGTAATTATAACTCCTTATCTGGAGTAGCATGCATCATCGGGTTAGAAACCAAGAAAGTATTGTTTTTAGGTATTAGAAATTCGTATTGTTCTGTCTGTGCCGTCGCAAAAAAAAAAAATACAGCCCACACAGCATAAGTGCTTCAAAAACTGGTCCGGGACATCGACAGCAATGGAAGCTGATGGTGTGGTAGAAGGCTTCAAATGCAGCCAAAATATGCATGGCTTAAAATATACTTGCCTAATCGGTGACGGCGATAGCAGTGTTACTAGTGCATTGAACGAGGCTCTGCCATATGGTCATACTACCGTAATAAAGAAAATAGAATGCAGTAACCATTTACTTAGAAATTATTGTACCAAATTAAAAAAAATAACGAAAAAAACCGAGAATCGATTCGGTTTAGTGCCAATAACACTGAGAAAGTGTCTTGAAAAAAATATTTTACGTCTGAGAAAAGGTGTAAAAGGAGCAGTCGATTATAATTCCAAACAAAATGAAAATATCTTTATAGAAAAAATCAATCTTTTAAAAGAAGATATAAGAAATGGCCCTTGCCATGTGTTTGGAGACCACAGTAGCTGCAAAACATACTTTTGCAAAGGCTCACAACCAGGAGAAGAAAATTTAGTGACTCAAATGAAAGATTGTGGCCTGTGGTACGATATATACACGGTAGTTAGTTCTGTATTAAATAATATTGAAAGTCTTTTGATAGGTAAAACGAACAATATTGTTGAACAGTTTAACGCAATAATTGCTAAATTTATCGGAGGAAAAAGGATAAATTATTCTTTACGTGGCTCTTATGAGGCGCGCTGTTATGCAGCAGCTATAAAACATAACACCCAAAGTGTTATCGAATTGAACGGACCAGATGAAACAAGGGAGTTTAAAAATAAGTATGTGGCAAAACACAAAAGAAATTTAAAAAGAAATTCTACGCGTGACAGGAGTTCTAAACGAGTGAAGAGAACGACAGAAGCTGACGAACATTATGGAAACGTTGAAGCAGAGGCAGATCTCGAAACAGATGTATACGACAGAAAAAAAGAGCTTTTTTTAATTAATTTGAACAAAACGCCAGATGAATGTTTTAAAATTGAACAACTAACTACTGGGCAAGCAACCAATCCCGAATGGGTAAAACAAAGGAAACTGCGTTTGACGGCATCAATGTTTGGCCAAGTGTGCAAAATGAAGCCAACAACTTCATCTAAAAGTACAATAAAAACATTGCTATATTCAAGTTTTAAAGGTAGTGATGCCACCAGATATGGAAACACAAACGAACCTGTTGCTGTTAAAGAAATAGGGACCCTTTTAGGAGTCCAAATAATACCTTGTGGGTTATTTATTTATAGTGAACTTCCATATCTGGGTGCAAGCCCCGATGGACTTATTGGTCTAGATTGCATTATAGAAATAAAATGTCCATCTTCAGCAGCAAAAATGACACCAGTAGAAGCGATTACGCAAAAAAAAATTACTTTTTGTATTAAAGATGAAATTGATCCCCAAAAAATAATATTAAAAAGAAATCATAACTATTACTATCAAGTACAAGGGCAATTAAATATAACAAAAAGAAAATATTGCTTTTTTGTTGTATGGACTCCCAAAGGAATTGTATATGAAAAAATTAAAAGAGACCAACAGTTCTGGGAATTAAATATAGATAAATTAAAACAATTTTACTTACAGTGTATCTTACCTGAAATTATAGACCCACGATTACCTAGAAAGTTACCGATACGTGACAGAATAATTTAATAAGACTATTCTTTAAAATTAATTATGATTTTTTTTTATTCGGGTACAGTCGTGGTCTCATAGATTTTCCCGTGTGAATGTGATTAATAGGATGTGTATAACGTTTCTTTAATCTACTTTTAAGAAAGCTTTATTATTATTTACATGATAAGCAAATGACCAGTGAATAATAAAAAAAATGTTTTAATTGAAAGTGTTTTTTATTATTTGTTTTTTACATTAATAATGTATTATTACTACATAGAATTCCGTACGTAAACATACAACTATTATTATTTAGAGTATGTGAGCACTCAATATAACAAATATGGAATTCACGCCCCGTGATGCGAAAAGACAATTGATATAACGAAACATAATGTTTAGAGCTTGACAATGAAATGCTTTCGGCTTTTGTTTACCGCATTATCAGTCGGGTGACCTCGAGTGACCGCCGCCGCGCCGCCTCCTTACAATAGTGCTATCGCATTTTTTAGGGCTCTATCTCTCTCTAGGTGAAATAGCAACAAAACGAAGCGGGCTAGGAGGCATCTCGCGGCGAGAAAACGCCGTGCGTACAGGTGGCCCTTAACAACACACTATGAGCACTTTCTGCATAGATCGGACCGCAAACAAAAACTAAATATGAAGGTGCCCCAGTTCAAATAATTACACTAGGACGTCAAACACCTCAGTCCTCCCATGGCCATGGTTGCTGTAAAGCAGCCGAATCGTCGGGAACATAAATCATGAAATTAACGCGGTATAAAATCCGTAAAATTATTTTTATTTCAATGTGTAACAATCGCGTAAATATAAGAAATCAATAGACCCATAGGTTAATTCAAAAAGAGTAAGTGTGTATATAACCTACCTTATCATATTTCGTAACAATCGAATCATAAACGCTATCACCACCACCAAATCCACAGGCTTATTCTTACATCGCCGCCGCGGGAAGCATGCAGCAATTAAACAAATTTTATAAACGGCACACACTATTATTCACTACCGGTTTAGATTTTAATTGCCATCAGATTAAACACCACATTCACTGCCACAAAAGATCTATATTTATGTAACGCTAACCAAAATAAAAACGGTATTGCTGTGCTTTATACGTCTGTTGCGCTTGTAAATGTTGTTTTTTCCTGTTTTTGAAACCATCACTTACGATGTATGGTTATCTAAGAGATTATTATAACAAAAACGCAACATACATCGCTAACGTATACCTTGTTTGATTAACGTTCCTATTAGACGTAGCAATGAATAGACAATGACAATAATTCCCACTAATCGAACAATTACATTAATTACGGAGTCGAGGGTGGAGTATCTTATTTTCTTATTATGACGGTCTATTGTTAAATGAATTTCCTATAGGAGATTACCGTTAATTAAATAGCCGGCAAGTCTATAAATCTGTCGTTAGTTTTCTAGGCTAAGTCAAAGTGGAAGTGATCGATGTGCCTATAAATTTTCTTTTTCTCTTCAACGAAACTGTGAATTGTAGTAGGTAACGCAGGTTTATTTATTAAGAGTCTTCTTAATTTAAATAATGTTTGTAATTGATCGCATAGGTTGAGTCGCGGTGATCTCATGCGCATACTTGTCCAATATATCTATCTCATATATTATGTGAATATAAATTTGTCATTCTAATGTCTGCTAATGATAATGTGATCATTTAGTTTTTCACAGCAACAAAGTATGCTATAATGATATTTGCAATGCATTCAAATATAAACTAATCATACTAAACCTAAGGCATATTATGTTTTTATAATATCTTACTACTGAGTCACGTTTGCTTACTTTATATGGCTTAATATAGCTCTAAGAAAATCTGTAATAGTTAGTAATAAACTACAATTGAAAATTAAACTGCAATGGTTTCTGTATGAACCTTGCTGACAAGTGTATGTACTCAAATGCCAACCTTTATAAGATACTTATACAGGTAATTGATAAAGGGTATACTAAGCATGAAACATGGACTTCTTTAGCGCATTTGTAAACACTAGTGATGTGAATGCAATTTTTCGATATGACGACTTAAAATAAAAATAAAGTTTCTAAAAAAAAAAATCGCGATTACATTTGATATATCTAAATCTATCTTATGCCCTAAAAACCCGTTCTGAATCACCCTGTTTTATATTTAATAAAGTGCAAATTAAGAAAATATCACACACTATTCATAGATAATGTAGAAAGTATTATTGGAATATTATATTTAATATCAATAACATTTGCGTGTCATTATCGTTGACAAGTACGAACAATGGCCTTCATTACAGAATTCGTTAATCGACCTATCGTCGAGTAATTAAAACTAGTTTGAAATCAACCGCGCGGACTTAAGTAATTTAATATTCAATTAGCGTCCAAACTTATGTAAATGGTACAGTTAGCGACAAATATTCTTAAAATCCTGTTGCTTCTTGTAGAATGAAATTAAACTGACAGCCGTAAGTAAAGGAAAACATTGTGATGGAGCTCGTTTCAAAAGTGTATACCTGTTATTTGTGTCAATAAGATTGTAATACGACTAGTTATAATTTCGTAATGCGTTCCTATAAAAAATAACTTACTTATAAAAAGTAGCCTACATTTGCCATTGTTGCCAAATGCTAAAAAGCCACAATTTTGATTTTGCTATCATGACATAATATCGAAATTCCGACGTCACATAATAAAATATACTAATGTTTGAGCTAAAAAAGCGTAGGCTAAAATGGTAGTATACCATTTCTAGATGACGCTGTTTATAGTCTGGAGTCTCTACTAAACAGCTGTCACATATATATAAAGTGCCTGAATGCACTGTTTGCGGTTGTCCTTTACCACAGCTGTAGAGTATAATTAACAAGGCCGCTCTAGACATAATTTCAATTATAAACACATTAGTGAACTCCTACGCATAGTTTTGCATTCACGCCAGGGGGCGCCCCAGTGATTATTTTGCCAACTACAAAAAACACAATTACAGCTCGCGCTGAACGAGTTTGTTTTAGTTGACTTAAATCTGTTATTAAATTAAGTAGAGTTAATAATACGTAAGATTTTTAAGTCGAGCTGTTTCGCGAATTGTTTACCTCAAAGGTCGCGATTAGAATATAAAATACAAGATTTTGTTCTATATTATACTTAGAGGTCACAAAAAGGACCTACTTATCTTTAACAAAAGAATGTATACAGTAATTTAACACGAAAAATAATCGAATTGAAAGCTTGATATTTTTTAATGAAGACGATTATATCACTGCGATGGGTGATAGAAGAATTAAATTTCCTATAATATAATTTTAACAGGGCTATCACCCTTTATTCGAAGCCCTAATTAGTCAATTTTACAGTACCCATTTTACATACATTGCTTGGTTTGGGGCGTTACAGTTATATTATCGTCTGACGGTATTGCGATTACCCGCGTACGCTTACACATCGTACATAACACGAATGTGGAACGTCATGAAAATTTTAAGCTTAGCGCACATTATTAATTATGACGGTAATTGGTTCGGCTTGAGTAATGTTAGTGTAGCTTTTAATACAAACGTCTATGTCTTTAGACTGTAGATACAACTCATGAGTTCACGCCTTACTCTTAAATTATAAATCCTTGTCTCCAATACTCAATATAATAATACCAGCCCTTTTTAATGTCCCACTGCTGGGCACGGGCCTCCCCTCAATTCGAGGTGGGATAAATATTTAATACTCAATATTTAACTTTAATTAATTAAGATATAATCATTCAATACCTCGCGATTATAATCTCTAGTTGTGACTATTACGACATGCAATGATTCGGATCAAATGTCTGGTCGTTCCGATCTCCGATGTCTGCGGCTAACTGGACTATTTAGCATTTGTGTCACATTATTATACTTACCGATTGCTCAACTGATTGTAGATTAAAATAGTTTTTTTTGTTTTTAAATATTACTGGCACATAATCCCGTTAGTTCCTCCCAGTAACGTAATGTTTGTGTTAGCTTTGGAGGCTTAGGAGGTAAGGGTGTAATTCGTTTGCTGATCTAAATCAGAACCCCCGGGTTACGAAGGTGATCCTTTATCCATTAGGCCATTCACAATTATATTTGATTGAAATACAAATCACTGCTGTATTTAAAACGATTGCTGATGTTATATAATCGGTTGCAAATCGATTATTAGCGCACCATTTTTTTTCTGTCACCGTAAAACCTTTTTTAACGGATTACTAATTATTCGCAGCACGATGGCGAAAAATTAATGTTAACTGTATATAAATCGGAAAAATATTGCAATAAATTACTTGTAACGCAAAAAGTTAATACTTTAACGGTCCGGATTCACCGAAAACGAACGGGTTTCATATATTCTGTTGGAGCTAACATCATTTTGTATCAATCTATCTGATTGATTGATACATATATGTAATGATTGCTACAAAATGTTGCATCAATCACTAAGATTGATACAAAACATCGTAGACACCGTCCGCAATGTTGCGTGAATTGCAATTATAAGCGATCCGTGCAAAGCGTTTAATTGCAGACAGTTCCTGAAAATTCTGGACACAATATTACACTCTACACAACACGGCAGCCTAACTTGTGCATTGCGTTCGTACATTATTGTGCACTAATGATAATAATTTTCACAGTCGAGTAAGCGCGCTCGACAGTTGGAGCTTATTATAATAAATTAACGGCGGTGTACCCTAATGGGCTTCCCGTACATAATTACACTTAATATTACAAACTGCTAAAGGGTCGCTGGATAAAAAAAAATCGTTTCATACCTCATATCGAAGGCTGCATCGGGACACGCATGTACCCGCATGTAAATTGAAAAGCAACTAGTTTTTGATTTGCAATTTTATTTTCGCTTTTCTATTATGTCATTATTAAAAATAAATTAAATACACGTTATGTTATTGCAAGGGTATTAATAATGTCGTCGGTATTCTTTTATTATTTTGTCGATAAGATCAATCGGACGAGAGAAGGTTATGCTTGCCAATATGTAACAAATAACAATCTAATATACTTTACTTAAACTATAGTGTAGAATATAGAGTCCCTAGGCTGTGACATATAGTACGATTTATTGTCATAGAAAATCATTAGTTCGAAGTGTGCCGTATGTGTGAAGTTTAAGTTATGAACAACATAGTAGTGGTATACTCATACAATTGTTATGAATGTTCAAATCAAACCGAACCCATTCTTCGCTCTTTATATGATTAAATTGGCATTTCTAGATTTTGTGTGCGAATTCCATTTTCAACCATGATTATCAATTACTCGCGCCTCAGAGAGCCTGTAAACTCGTCAGTCTTGCGCCTTTCTCTCTGCGAGTGTGTCGGGTTGCCGTCCCATCAGACTACGAGAGTCAGGGAAGAGAGAGTGCACCAGTGCTTGCGAAGTTGCGCACACAACTTGTGCAATATAAAATTCCTTGCGTGGTTGCCTTTCGGTCAGGAGGACTATTAATACAAAAACTTTGAGCATAGATTATTTTCTGAGAGTCGCAGGCAATACCGAGAGCAATACGTATGTTAAATAAAATATAGTAGATACATGTCATGTTCATTGTGCTCGTTATGTCAGAAGCATGGAGCGCTCACGTGACCGGCGCGGGCAGTAGCCGCGCGCCGGAGGCAGCTCGGGGCTCGAGTGCGGGTGGCAAACCGCAACCACAGCCGCTCCTACACTCGGCTGCGCTAATTCCTCGCGCATTATGCACTTAATCCTTTGTCTCCCCACTAACTGCGCTAAACATGGGCTTTGCGTGTTCAAGCTAAATGTCTTTTGACATTGTGTGAATAAATGTTGGCCGGACAAAGCTTTTTACAAGAATACACCTGCTATGTGTATGTCACCGTGACGTCATTTGGACAGACGTTGCTTCATATTGTATATCTATGTTACATCTTCTTTATCTACACTCTAGTTGCAGCATGAAGTTGATAAACGAATTCACAGACAGACAAACATCAATACCAATGCAATTAAAACTAAGTTTAAAATTTCTCACAAATGATTTCCTTTAATTTATTAAATTGAAACTTTATTTGTGTGTATAGATAAGTTAGGTATAATATCGATTGCAATGAATCAGAATAGTACTTTGTATACGCAAGTGTAAGGCAAGTGGTGTGTGAGGAAGACGTGACCGCAAGAAGCCCCACGAGCCGAGGCTTCGTCCCTCACCGGGACTGGCACCTTCAGTGATTCACAAGAACACGTTTCAGTGAGGTCAATGACTTACACGTGATTCTTGGTAATATCATCACGCCTAAAACCTGAAGGGGTAGGCAGAGTGGCACTAAATCCCAATTTTGCCGATAGTATCCGGTCCCTATAGAACTGTACCTATGCAAGAGTTTTTTTAATCATATTTTTCTTTTCTCCGACAGGTGTGAAAGACGATTCTGATGATGTATCCAGCAAGAGTTGCGGAGGTGACTCCTCAAGCCTGGCTAAGAAGCAGCGCAAAGCGAGGACGGCATTTACCGACCATCAGCTCCAGACCCTGGAGAAGTCATTCGAGCGGCAGAAGTACCTCAGCGTGCAGGACCGCATGGAGCTGGCTGCCAAGCTAGGACTTACGGATACACAGGTTAAAACCTGGTATCAGAATCGGAGGTTAGTCTCTTTAAGCTTTTTATAAAAATATAAATCTAAATATTATTAAATATCCGTATAACCAGCCTCGTCATATGACTGCTGTATACGTTGCATAACAGAGTACCTTAGTCTATCTTTCTATTTCTTCTTACCTATCACCCAAAATGGTCTAATAAAATACTCAACACTCGGAAATCTGTTTTATAGGGATCTAATAAATAATTCTTATGAAAATCGTGTTACTGTCAACACTAACCTACATTGTGATAGTATTAAAAATAATATATTTGAAAGCGACATGGAATGAGGAAAACTCTGTGTTTGGTCCAAGTGTAGAAGAAAACAGAATGATTTAATTAAAGCATTTTAGAGTATTTAGAGGTCGTTAGAGTGTGTTAGCACTCACCGAAAATTATGTCTTGCCAGATGTACATAGTCGAATGAAAAGGCCTAGTTAATAACGTAATATGAAGTGTTGATATTAAATAAAACTATTTTTTCGGATTTTATCGCGTTTATTTTATGTTTTTACGTTCCCGACGTTTCGGCTGCTTTACAGCAACCATGGTCACCACGGGAGGACACGGTCCTTCTGTTACCGTGTAATGTTCGCGTAAATATAAGAAATCAATATGTTGATGTAGGTATATTTATTTTATTGGTATTTCAAATCTCTCTACAAAGATAGTTTTTTTTAAAACTGTTTCCTTTATTAATGTTTGTTTTCAGTAAGTACTTATTACTTTCATTATCACGTTTATGTTATTCCCCGAAGGGGTAGACAGAAGTGCGCTGTAGTGCGCCCACATTACTCCTCATTCAAACTTACACCCAAACGCACTTTTGGATAGTCTATGGTTACCTATTTTTTTAAAGTGACTGACGTTAGCCGCCATCGTGATAGATAGTTATCAAACGCTAACAGCTTGATACATAGATACACCGCGTAGTAGTAGCGTTATATAGACGGTGACTCAACAACAATGCTGAGTCAGCGAGATCGACGAGATGTTATTGCTACCGGTCCGCGTTCAAAACTCAATGGTTTATTTTTAAAAGATTAGGCCTTCAACCTTATTACTTTCATAATAGATTTTTAATATTAGAAGAGAAGGTCGTCGCATATGTGGGAGGAGTTCGTAGGTTACTTAGAAGGAGACATAGCCTAGTTGGGAGGGGTTTGTAGCTAACCAAGGAGGAGGCCATAGCTTACTTAGGAGAAGTCGGAGGTTTTTCTAGTGCACTTATCAGGATGACCCAGTAGCAGTAACCTGCTAGTAGCGTCCAGTTGTCCCGCTGGCTGGGTTTCGAAGGGCAGTAAGCAATAGATCCGTTTAAACATCGGTGAAAAAGATGATATGAAGCTAAAGCACTTTACAAAAATACAACAATTACTTATTTGCACTAAGGCATTTGGACTTTACAACTTGTATTTATTATTCGAACCTAACTATGAAGTTATATCTACGTAAGCCAAGTTGTTCTAATATCTATTTAATTTAATCCCATTTAAAAACATACTTTGATCGACGACGACTTTACCCCAAGGCGGCTGTTTCAAAAACAAACGTTTGTAATTAGGCCCCCGGCCGCCGCGCGCGCCCGCGGCGCCTCCGATGCGTTGCACCACAGCTACAAAATCTACGGTAGCCAATAACGAACTTTACTAATTTTCTATTGATTGAATACCATCTTTCTGATCGAGTTTGTTGATTAATAAAATACCCCTAAATATTTTTTAGCTTTATTTTAGTGGGCATTTGTGGAAAGACGTTTTTATTTATATTTTCAAAGACACTTGGGCTTATTTTTAATTTACTAGTCGACATGTGGACAAAGGTGCCGAATAACGCCCTTTTAACCCCGTCAAGTCCATTTTATTTAGTTTCTTTTATATTTTTATAACATCTTACACAGCTATGTGGCGATAATAAAGTTTTATTATGACCATAAACAATAGATGCCTTGATGAGATTTTCCCGACATAAAATCTTCTGCGGTGATTAAGCACAGACGTAGGTATTAATTTAATTAATAACGAATGAACGTGGGCTTTATGTAAATGTAGACCAAGCGAAATAAATCCTCTAATGGTCTAGGGACCTGTACAAAAAACCTACCAATTGTTTGTCTATGCCAAAAAAATATCATTAATTATTCATAAAAATCTTCCATCTTTGTCTTAATGGCATGTTTAGATTTTATTTAGGAATTATATTTCTATGATAGGAGTTAGTTAACAGGCGTGACGTGTCGTTCGGTGCGCAGGCGCCGGCCGCCCTCGCCGCCGCGTCGGTGGGTTTTTGCCGCGCTTTTTGTTGATTTTCTATAATTTCGGTTAAACTAATGTTTGGGCTTCGATTTTTCGGTTCGTGAAAGGGTGTGAAATCGGACTTAATTGAAGGATGTAATGGCTTTTGTGTGCGGTCACTTTCCTTTGGTTTTTGTGTCGGTGCGGGCGCACAGAAGAGTGGCACTCACTGGATAATAATAGGTACCGTTTTTCTGGAGCCGAAACTTTTCTGATTGTTTTTAATATATGCGTTTATAAGAAATTATTATTCCCAATTTGAAACACGGTTTTTATAAGCCCATCCTTAAGTAATTAATTTTAATTAGCTGTACAAGACACGCCGTTTGCATTTTGGCTAATTATAAATAACTTTAATTACACACCTACATAACTTATGTTACCTGCTTAGTGTTTTTTTACAACAAATCTAAATGGAAAACATTATCATTCTTAATATTATTTGATCAGTTCTAATTGGTGTTAGGTACATTATATTTAATTTACAAATGTTAGTAACACTTTATACTCACTTATTTCAGACTCCTAATAACTGATAGTCGAAAAGACTAATGTATTTTAAGAAAAATAGTTGGCTCTACATTTTTCTGAAAATAGCGTTTTATTCACAAGTCCCGCAATTACTATGGCCTAAGCGAGATCCGCTGCACCATAGCTCTGTAGTTCCTTCTAACGTGTGAATGTCGGCGGATAGGTTGGTCACAAAGGCTCCGCAAGTCATCGGGCGCCGTGCGCCGGCGCCGATCCACGTCGCTCATTATACACCACTAAACGCCGACCACGGCCTTCCACATCCCAACAGATGTGTGTTTTCTTAATTGTTTTACAATCGTACGCGATTATGCGTGTAACTTAAGAGGATACTTATTTTTTTTATGTAGAGATGTACTTCAACAAAACATATTTGGTGATTACGTGTGTTTATTTTGCATTAATAACTTTTTACAATTACCATTTCATGAAAATGTAGAGTATAACCACAGATATATGAGAGGAGATATGTTATGAAAGCGGTGGGCTTGCGCTCACATTTGGCCAAAATTAGGCTAACATAGAGTTTTCGCCGTCAGTCGACTGCAACTGCACGTCGGTATCGGAGCTCTAACCTTTTTTTGAAATGCCGTGTTATTCTGTGGTTGTGTGCAAAAATACTAGCAGCAAAGTGAACTACGCGAAAGATGGAATCTCATTTCACCAGCCAGTATTAAGTATTTTATTATTCGTCTTTAAAATCATTAAAAACAACAAATCAAAAAATATTTAATGCCTTTATTATGTTATTTTAGTTTTCATGTAGCACAACGACTTTTTTATTTTTGTACAAAATACATGGCTATTTAAGTACCACCTATGTTCGCTACTGAGTGAATGTACGAGGCAATGGACAGATCGCCTAACGATACTTTGAATAAACGGAGACAGCGAGTTCCCATACATTTTGAACCGCACGGCATATCTATCATGATCTGTGAGTATAACTGTAAGCTTAAATGTAGGAATTAGGATCTAATCTACAAAATCATAACACTCTACGTGTAATAACTGTCTGGTTTGTAAACACATGTTTATTAATACTGAATTTCGTTAATATTACCTTAATTCTTAGAATGAAGTTAATCTTGCTTTAGTCCATATTTATTAATAAGGCCGATAATGTTTAATATCCCGCTAATATTACACATTATCAATCAAAGAGATACATTTTTTGGAAATAAAACTAAATTGACAACTTCACGGTTCAACTACCCGCCAAAAAGTATTTTTTTTATTTATAGATAAGTCAATATGATAAAAAATATCAGATAAGTTAATTGAAGCGTTCCACTTGCATGACTCAATTTTGCCTATTAATTAGGCTTTACATACTACAAAGGCTTATATCAACTCAATCTATCTAGCCACCTATAACTAAGGAATAAAAAAAAACATACAATTCCATAACTGAGTCACCACGAATCGCATTGTTCAATAATTCAACTTTAAATATCCACGGTACGACCGTCATGAATCGGCAATGCGATTCCGAAGTATTCGCAGCGACGAATGCGTCGCGCGTCGATACGACGACGTTTATCGGCGTTTAGCTGGCCACAACGTGTAATCCATCGCGATTACCTAATGACGCATTTTGTAATGACGAGCCGACAAACAATACCTACGTTTATAGGGCTGACAATTCGTCTGTATTCAGATGGTTTTGTCGTGAAAATTCTTGTAGCTAAGAAAATGAATATTATATTATGTTTGTGTGGCTACGACATACAAAGATTTCACGCTGTACGATAAGTAGCACTTAATGCTTGAGGCTTGAACTAAGCAGTGCATTGAAAGAACTACGTAATAATTGCTAATTCCAAACAATCTTAAAATAATTGTAACATTGTATAACGTTCACAGAGCAGCACCCTAAAGTATCCTGGCTTTTGCTGAGACTTTTTCCAAGCATTTCAGTTTGTTATCTATTTATTGCCAACTCTATTTAGCCATCGTTCCGTCTAGCGGCTTCGCCTGTTTGTAAAAGCATCGCCGAATTGTTTTTCATATTTTAGGTGAATTTTATTGGGTCGCGACTTGTTAATGCTATTTGCTTGATAAAACATACCTACCTACCTTCGAGCTTTAGATGTATAGTAGATATATAAGGAGGTATCTTAAAATATGATAAAATATTAACGAATTTTCAAATACTTGCATAAATAGAACAAAAACATTGTTTTTAGTATGTTATTTCATTGATAGTCCGATTGATTGATACTCTGCTAATGAATATTTTGTACGAGAAGCATATATTATACACTAACTGCGCCCCGCGGTGTTACCCGCGATTAAAAATTATGTCCTTTTTACCGGGATAAAAAGAAGCCTATGTGCTATTCCAGACTATAATCTATCTGTGTGCCAAATTTCATCCAGATCCGTTCAGCCGTTCTGGCGTGATTGAGTAACAAACGTCCATCCATCCAAACTTTCACATTTATAATATGATATATAGTGTGATACCTACCTATTGTAGTGGAACCTGAAGAGGGTAGCTAAACGTAAACTTGCACGTATGTGGGAGCTAATCGCTACTGACTCACCAGTCAGTGTTACTTGTAAATTCATATCATTTGTATAAACGATGCATCTAATAGAGCCTATGCAAGGAGTTCGTTCACACTACGTGTAGTTCACAAAATAAAAATAATTAATTAAAAATGTGTAATTTTATGACTAAAGTTAACGTCTTCATGTCGCTCTATAAATTTACCTTCAAATGAGGGAATTGGTCGCCTATTTCATCAATTTATTTGGCAACCAATTTGCCTTTAATGCTTGATGTAAAATATGAAAGGAACCTAACGCAAAACTGATTTTTTTTCAGAAACACGGGTTAAATAAATAGGGGTTATATTAAAAATGTTCTATATAAGTAGGGGATTTCCTAGCTCAGCTTAGGCTATTCTTCACCTAAGGCATCTTGGGTACGTTACCGCATGAGTAAAATTGTTTACACTCTACTAGTGTTATGTTATTCATAGGTTTTAGGATATTAAAGGTTGAATATTGTTAACTTTAACAATAATGCATACAAAAAGTTATGACTGTGTAAATCATGAATGTCTTATAGTTACCTCACTGAGGTGTCTCAGGTTTTGCATTATTTCATATTCTCGATAAAATCCAGTCGGGAAAAATATAGTTTACCTAATCGTGCGCCTGAATGTTCGTTAGTTCTCGCCGATAATATGAATGAGATATTTAGAATAGTAATCCGCGGTAAATGAATAACAAAAAAAATAAAAATGTGTTCTAAATTTAAAATCAATAGAACTATTCATTGCCTATTTTATTTTTGGCATTGCGATATTAATATTCCGTCCGTGTGCTCGCACATCTCTAATGACATAATATCGGGTTGGCTGGCTATCTGGCTAGCTACCGAGAACCGACCTAATCGGTTATGCTGAAGACTAAATTACATGTCAGAGACACAGGATTCGATGCAAGGACGCTCGGGTCGGCTGGCTTATCATTTAAACGCTAATCATCGTGCCGCGAATGCCATTTCGGTTTCGTTCGGGTTTTAATAAGCGGATTATTCCTCGTGTGCCAATTTCGCTGTTCCAAGTTCGGATCGTGATGCAATCTCGTATTAGCAGAGGTTAGTTTTTGTGGAAATATTTGGGGTCTAATTCGCTGGTGTTAGCAGGCTGGATGAGAATTGTATTGTTATAGACCAGTGTTCATGTTTTCCGCAATTAATTTTGTAATAATTAACGTTTGACGCATGACACTATTTACATATTTTTTATTAGGTAAGCTCATTCAGCGTTTATTTTAAATTACTATTTTTTTAATTCATGATACTAAAGGTCTACTTGTTAAATCTAAGAAACTGTTTACTTACATGTAATAGGACTGGTATGTTGATAAAAAAAACAATTGAAGCGTACAGGTATCCGTAAGAGTAAATTCGTTCAGTCGGAAAATATTAAGGTCTACATATAATTTCCTCGTTAGTCACGAATTGGTTAATGAATGCCCATCATAGTATTATACCCGAATCGTGCGTTGTTGCCTTCTTCTATTGAAAAAAAATCTGTTCTTAGTAATACGTAGTATTGATTAACTATGCTCTACCTACTCGCAAGCCAGGAAATAATATAAGTGGGCGAAGACAAATCTGTCAATAACTTATTTGCAACTTGTACAAATAAGTATTTTGTAAAATGAATTGTGCTATATGTAATATTAATAAAATACAAATAGGTAAACGATAAAAAAAACGCTAACGTATCCCAAATATGGAACAATCTATTGACTGGAAATTGTTTTTTTACAATCTAAATAATGTTCTGATAACCTAGCTATGCTAGTAATTTTTACATTGGAATAGGAGAAAGATTACTCGATTAACTACTCAAAGTAGCTTAATGGGTGACGATGGTAATAAGGAATAAATAACTATACGAAAACATTAATTATTGAGAATCGCGATGCGAAATGAAACTACACGGTAATTAGCATGGCATTGCAAAACGGGAGACAAAAATAGATTTGGTAGACAAATTTCCACAGAAGCAAGACTCTTACAGCTGGAGTAAGTCCGTATAAGGTACCACGGAGAGTAAGCAGCATGGCAGTAAAACAGTCATATCAAAGAAGGTTTTAAATCAAATATAGAAACAATAAAAACACTTTCGTGCCTGTCGTGAACGCTGATCTAAAACCATTCTTGGCAGCAAGCGTTGCTTAAAGCTCGATAAAGCTCAAATGGTTCCCGCGCCAGTGACGGAACGGCGTAAACGCCGGCCGCGACTTGCGAGCGACCGATCGATGAGAGTACTCTTTGTTTGTCGGATATACAAGCCGAATTCGCGGCACGTCGCCGAAAAACGCAAACCGAGATAAACAACCTCCTCCCCCAAGAGAGGTCGTAAGCGGTATCGTTTTACCGGACAATTTTCGTCTTTAACATGAGCTGTTAAGGCACGTTTTCGAACAGGCCTCCTCGTACAACAATTGAATCAGTTCACGCAGCATCAAATCACTAAACCACTGGGCGGAGCGTACTCAGACTCCACCGGGGGACGGTGGAACAGGGACGGAGGAGACCCGCTCTCGCTGCGATCCGTTCAGGTTAGAGAGAGAGGAGCGTATTGTCTTTAGAGAGGTCTCGTCTTGAGATAGCAGCCCGAATTTAAGTGCCTCCAAGAGCTTTTTGTCCGTAGCCCGCGGCGGCAATAAAAAGAATAGTGTCACTGAGCAGATTGCCTCTCATTCACCACTTGACAATTAAATAAGTGCTCTCGAGTGACGTACTCTAAGAGCGAGCCGTCATAATAACATGATTAATGAGAGCGCAGAGGCTTTCTATCGATCATTTGTCAGCTACTGATAATTAAAGTGTAGTATTTAAATTAGGATCGAGTTTAATGCGACTTAAAGACTTAACGTTACTTTAAAGGCTCGCGTGGTGAGCTTATTAATGTTACGTGGGAAGAAAATTATTGTTTAAAATTCTAGGAATGATAAATGGGGGAGCATAAATAATTTTACGAAGGACGAACAACAAAACGCGCGACCTCCCCCTCATTTGCATTTAATAAAATTAAATGATCCATTTATATAAATTAATTAACGAGGTACCCAGTGAAGCGTCTGCTAGCAGCCGCAGCCCCGGGCGCACACAAAGCTGCCACCGCGCACAATAATAATATCAATGATGATGCGACGCAATAATAACTCCCTACGAATTAATAAAAAGCTCACTCGACGACAATAACAGAGCACTTCGGAACTAATCGAGTACCGCCCGGCGAAAATAAATTAAATTTTAAATCGGGGACGACTGGTGTTTATTTGTATCCCCTTACAACTTGAAAATTGTTTTGATGAATTCTGACGTCAGTTCACATACTCACTCACTAAACACATTAATAGGCAGATAATTACATCTGATGACTGATTAAATCATAACGGACTTGTTGCACCTGCTGGACTGAGGTTCAGCAGTTTACCCCGACAGGTGCCTTACATAACATAACATTTATTTCACACCGTCAACCCAGCTCACAGGACAGAGCCACAAACAAAAAAAAAACTAGCTCACGACACTGGAATGAGGAATCACAACCTAGATCACGTGGTCGATACTGCCATGAAATTATTTGTGCGATACTTGTGATAATACTGATAGGGTGAAGGGGACAAACATTGCCGTACTTCTTCGATGATTACTCCCATAACACGTAACAGTCTCGATTTTGATTGGCTGCGATAGTTTATCCTCTGTTACTACCTACTAATAGAGCGTAATTAATTAATGCCTACGTACTGGTCAATGAATCGTCATTAACGTAAATACTTCGAGATAGCTACATTGCAAGGAACGTGTAATATTTTGTCATAAAGTTTTAACAATACAAAGAGTGCTGTATCTGTAGTCCCGACTACAGATACAGCAGTTAAAAATCCCAGTAGCAGCAATATAACGTAATTTATACGACTCACCCTTTCCCAAAAGAATCAAATAAATCAAATTAAAGCACTCGGCCACGCTCCGGTGAGCTCACGAGTGGCCAAGACGTTTTGTCAAATTTATTATTTTATTTATATTTTATTAGCTTGTTTTTTTTACTACCATTGCGGTATCATCATTGTGTTTTCAAGTGCACTGTGACAAATTTGATGACGATTGGGTCACAAGCTGCGGGGCCCGTGATCTATGGCTGTAGGGGTAGTAAACGATGGTTTAGAGAATTTTAGAGTCAATTTAAGTTTGTAATGTGGCACAAATAGTTTTTGTACTCAGTTGTGGGATCCGCATGACGATTTATTACGAATTATTTGAGTTACAAATGGACTGTGAACGCTTTGTACAGTTTGTAGGTACTTCCTTGTATGGAAGGGTAATTTTTTACAATGATATTTTTTTTTATTGATAAAATGATTCTAATTATTTTAACGGTTACAAATACTATGTAGTTCACAGAATCGGCGTCGATAACTTCAATTAGTACCTACTTACCTATTAGGTCTTTTACTTTGGTAGACAGTAAACTGTTTACTTTATGATAATTAAGTAGTTATTAAATCAAATGATGCAACCATCGATTACAGTGTAAAGTCTACTGTGTCTCCTATACCAATGATATGTATATTCTTATCGATAGGCGTGCAACTATTTCTACTGAGTTACCCAGTACCTATTTATTAATGAATGGTATTTTTCTGTTTGTTAATAGAACAAAATGGAAGCGCCAGACCGCCGTAGGTCTAGAACTGCTGGCTGAAGCTGGCAACTACGCGGCTTTCCAGCGACTATACGGCGGGTACTGGCCTGGCGTGCCGGCGTACCCCGCGCAGCCCGCCCCCGCAGCCGACCTGTACTATCGGCAAGCCGCAGCGACAGCCGCGGCTGCGGCATCCGCCTCAGCTAATACGTTGCAGAAACCGCTGCCTTATCGGTGAGTGTACTTCAATAATGGCTGATTCTACATCAGCATTCAGAATATGGAGACTGGGTGCGTCAGAACCCACCAACAGTAGTCTTAGTTAGTGGACTTGGTAATCAAGAAAAACAAACATAATTATTTTTCTTTTAATCAGGTTATATCCTGGTGCGTCTCTGGGCGGCGTTCCACCGCTGGGCTTGGGCCTGCCAGGTCCCTCTGCGCACCTCGGCTCCTTGGGTGCGCCGGCGCTGGGTGCGCTGGGCTACTACGCGCACGCGCGCCGGTCACCCTCTCCAGACTTAGACCCAGGTAGTCCCGCGCCCCCACACCGCGGCTCTCCCCCCGAAACAGCTGACAGGCGCTCAGATGATGAAGATGACGATGAACCCATACACGTGTGAAACAAACAACAAAACATTTAGTGACGAGAGACGTTGTAAAAGTGTAAAAAAAATATATGTGATTTTGACAGTTCAAAAAGACAAGTGACAATTCCAGTGACTTTAATTTTTTTTGTGACCGCGGTCCATGTTTTTGTTAATACAAGTGGAAGCCAGATATTCGGGCTATCAGTTACCTTCGTTTGCATTATGGTTTCTGTTCGGTACCCGCTATCATATTTTGCACTATACGTTGTTCGACATTCCCCATGATTTTCCCTTAAAATGGACGACAGTCGTCCAAAATATGTGATATTATAAGCCCAGATTGGATTAAGAACGTGTAAAATATATATAATTGATGTCGTGTTAACTACTTAATGATAAATTAGAGATTAGAACCAGCTTCGTAAGTTACGGTAGACACTAAATATATATTTAGGTTGGAATTTGGCACATTCCATTAATTATTTTCATATTTAAGAAAGGTTCCTTGTAGAAATCCCTTCGGTGTTGCATCATATATAATAAAAATATATATGTCAGAGGTACTGAATACAAACGTATTTGGTGAAACCGTATACCTACTAATTAGGTAGGGACTTAATTGAACCAAACCTAGATATTTACACTTATTAAATTGTTCACTTTTGTTTGCGCTGTAATTAACTGAAAATTCTAGCCTAGACATTAACCAGTTGTTAATTTGACAAGATGAACACACACTAGTTGATTTATAAAGTAAGAATGCTACGAATGGTGCAGCACAGAAGGTGTAGGCACCTACAATATTAAGTGATTTTAAACCTGTCGACCACATCGACGCGACATTGTGCAAATATATTGTATATTATAATATAAATATATAATTATTCATATACGATGTATGTATTGTTAGTATTAAATACACAACTTAAAGTATTGAATGTATGTAATAAAGTACCTAATGCTATAATAGTTATAAATGGCAATGTACTTAAGCAATCCGGTATGTGGTATCCGTGGCCCATAGTTTTTGTGGTGTTTTGTAATTAAAATGTTGTCAATTAAAATAGCAATTGTTTTTCTCCAGTTGTCACGTCGTCACACCGAATGTCAATAGCCGCGTACTGACTTAGCGAGTAACTTTGCTAGCCTGCACTTGTAGCACAGCCGGCTGTGACCAAGACAAAATGTGAGGTAAATCGATGTCGTCTCTTTCCCTTGTATGAATTACGGAAGGGAGAGAGCGACGCGGTGCGACATAATACGTGACATAGGTTTTGTCTTGACTGCGTGCTAACCTTTTTGGTTTGCCTCGCTCAGTCCGAGCTGAAGAGTCAAACGCTTATGTTGTCTTGCTCGAGCGCTTATTATCTGTCATATGCTTCGCTGTCAGCCTGACAGTTTACGTCAACTTTTCATAAACAGATTGTTCGGTTCAAAACTGGGGTTGCCATGCTTGGTATCTATACGTATAATATGTACCTTCTGGAAGCAGCTTTGCGGTAAGTCAATACGCAGCTATTGATGTTTTGCTCATTTGTTTGTAAGACTAAGCCGTGTCTACATAAATCGGCATACATAAATTATTGACAAAATTAAAGAAAAATGCACTCAATCTATTGGTTTTAATATTTTAGTTTAACTTAGAAAAAAAATAAAGCACAAACTTAAAAAAAAAACAAAATCTAAGTTGTTCATTAAGCAAGTACTATTTAAATACTTCCTAAGCATAACCTGCTGACTGAACAAATAATATTAAGGTAAAGGGCGCAATGTAAAGATTAATTAGGCGTATACTAAATAAAAACACATTTAATGCGTTCACCGCGCAGTTTAACAGTTGTAACGAACACCTAGCGAGCAACACGCCGCGGCTAACTCCGCTCTGTCACGCCACCGGCAACCGCGGCCACTCTCCTAATAGCCCCGTGTTAAATTGTGTGTGCTATCTCCATTTACAACTGCGCTGTTAGGGTTGAGACGTTCGTAGGACAATACACGATTGTGTACCTTCGCAATGATGTTATATTATCACTGGTATGTTACATATGCAGGATGACTCAGACAGAGTATACAAACGTTTGATCGTGCTTTTCAGCGCAATCATTATGTAGTCAGTATTTGATATGTATTTAGATTAAAAAAAAACGTCATATCTGAATTCTGACTTCACATCATGATTTCATATGTACTAAAGCAGCGCAGGTTCAAATGTTAGTATACCCTTTTAAGCGTGCGGTACCCCGGGGGTCGGGGCAGCAACGCGCTTGCAAGAGACAGAGCTACACGATAGACAGAGAAACGCATAGTTACGTAATAATCATTTTTAAAACGCATATAACGTAGCGGTGTGCGAGCTGTAGAGTAAGCAGAGCTCCTAATCGTAACTTTATCAGGAAATAAGCTGTCACTGTTATACATGTTTATGAAATCTGTGATGTGAGAGTGATGGAAAACGCTTACGTACCGTAACGGTACCTCATAAGGATTGTGCTTGATCCACAGAAGTGTACTTTATTACGTCGCAGCAAGAGTCGCTATTCATTTACATGTATTGACCGAGTGAAATATCTGTTCGTAAGAACTATTACCTATACGTGGTATAGGTAAGTATGAATACCTACAACTTTGTATAAAGCACGTATGTAATGAATATCTAATTTTTGTGCACTAGATCACATGTGTAACAATTCAATGGTTTAATGAACCAGTAAGTGATAAGTCATTAACTAACTCCGTTTTGTCATGCCATGGCCACTAACACGGTGGCTTGAGGTTTTATGCTAACTAAATAGCTTTATCTATTTGCAGCTATTGCGCCGTTAGGGTTGGTATACCTACGATTGGCTTATATAGCGTAGGTAGACTGAAACTTCAGACTCATTAATAAATCACACCCAAAAATAATCTCTCATTTCCATTTCCTTTCAGTACAGTTATATGTACAATTATTTTTCTCTAATACTTCTAACTGCAGTCACAACTAATTTCATACTCCCCATTCACGGTGGTCACGTCACTGTGGCGTATTAAGCTAGCCACTGACGGGACGTTTATTTAACTAGTAGGTACTTTCAAATGCACAGATGCCGAATAAAAATACTCCAAATTACTGCAATATTGGCGATATATTCTTTTGAACGCATCAGTGACGTTATTTCGTGAGTTGTAGTCATAATACAAGCTTAAGCCCGTACCATCTCAATCAACAACATTGTAGCGTATCTTGGCACCTAAGGCAAAAGATGCAATAAAATAGAAGCGTATGCGCACATCGCGGATAGTTCTGTCTTTTTCCAATTGGCGTGGCTTACGTTTTTGAGTCTGACTGCCGGCCGTTTATAAAGTCCGATTGGATCCTAAGCATGAATTTCAATCCGTTTGGAGATCCAAAAATATTTGTAACATTCATGAATAAAGGCCACCACTCTATTTGGATTGATAGAGGTCCCGTCGGTAGCTACCTTTAGAAAAAAAAACATGTCCTCGGTCGCGTTTACACAATCGGCCCTCACGAAAACTTCTCTTTGATTTCCTTAGAAACTTTTTTAGCGAGCATAAAACCTATTTAAAAAGCAATCAGTCAGTGGTCGCTGATTGCCCACGGGGCACGCCACCGTGTTCACAAAACGGGGCAATTAACAGCCGCCCCACACCGCTCCACCCCGCAACCACCCCCTGCTCGCCGCCTGCACAGATCTAATCGCAAAACGACCGTTTTCTAGAATCGCTTCTACAAACTATTGCGTGTTTCATTACGCTGAGGTAGCGTGGTGGTCAAGCTGAACGATAAAAGTTTTTCTACGATTAAAACAGATTAAATTGTCATTGTCTAGGGGGTCGCTTACTTAGCTGTAGGTTAAGTAGGAACACGCTGTCACTGTCATATTTATTTATGAAATCGGTGGTCTGAGAGGGATGGACGAACCTTACGTACCGACACGGTACGTAAAAAGGATTGTTCTTTCTCAAGCACACTTTTCAATGTTCTCAAATGAATAATCCGAAATTACATTCTTTAAAAAAAAAATAAGATCATTAATTAGATAATCATGCTACCTTACGTGTGTAATGTGGTACACATTTTGAAAATGGTAACAAGTACTATATAAAGCCTGATTTATGTGGACCTATAATTATTAATAGACCATGACTAAATTTGACGTAACGTTTAATGTTACAATACTGTTACAAGACCGACTTATAACACAAAACGTGGATTATTTTACTAAGTTAGTTATACATTTGTAGGAACAAGGCGTTATATAAAAAGTAAACGGCAGGCAAGCACGCCAACCAATACACAGTGTTGATATTTATGCGGCTTAAGCGATGCTTAATCACAACGGACACGAATCCTGAACATTACGTATGCAAAGTATAATACCGATTGATACACAAAAGATGGATTTAAACAGTGAGAAAATATGAGAGTGTTATTTACATTAGCATATGCTAGGTGATCGTAAGAATCCCAAAGAATAAAGCATTTTCCGCTTTTCCCGAATTTTCCAAGTTTCTCGACAACTTTTTTATTTTTCTTTCCCTACAGAGCAACTTCGGAATATTAGGCACATAAATAAAATTACATAATCGGTTCAGCAGTTCTCAAGTGATGCGCATATATGTATACCAACGAACATCATTTCATTTGTATTTACCTGTATATATATTGTTCAACACAACGTGAAAATATGTAAAAGTATAGCATGAAATGTGTTCAGTGCTTTGACTTCCATACCAACACCGTGGGGAGCCGTCGGTAATTAAAAATACTTTAAATTCACATCTAAACATTAATAGAAACAGTGGAACGTTAATACCGTAAAACAACCGAGTTAATGAACATAACTAACTACTGTACCCATATTACGAATATATGTAAGCGATTAAAACAAAGACATGGTCAGTTTACTTAAACGACTTCCTCGCGTTGCATTGTTAAAAAGATTGTTTTATTGAGTGAGTTATGTTTTGATGTTTCCTCAATTCGCGTAATATTTAACATTTTATTGCTGTTCACTTCACCTACTAATGCTTCCTGCGCTTTAGGTAAGTGGTCAGCGTAAAACTGACAATCCACAGATCTGAAGAGAAAATATAAAGTGGATATTGATATCTTATATTTACGCGAATACTACACATTGAAATAAAATTAATCTTACGGATTTTTTCGCGTTTATTATACTTTTATAAGTGTATTTACTTGGTCTTTACTTATATAAAGTGTATATATCTATACGTCGCTGTATAGCGTTAATCATAGACAAATGGATAGGCATATCTCTTAGTATTGATACGACATTATCTCTATGGTATGATGCGCATCATACCAGAGATACCAATAGATAGAAAGAGCATTACTTATAGCTCTACCAAATTTCTGGTCTCAGTTGAAATGTAGAAAATATCATTTTGTACCTATTCCTAAAATTTGTGTCACCATGTTTGTAAAATTTTTTTTTTTTATTTTAAGAGCTTGACGTATCAAAAATAAATCTTTATGTAGGTATTTACCTATCTTATTTTTTTCCTAGATCGGTTTTATCAACGCCAAACAATCTTTTTTTTAAATTCTTTATTACTTTGATTGATATCAGAAGAATATATCCAACACCTAAGTCGCATTCACATCGCCTCTCATCTCTGCGGCACTGGACAGCCAACCTAAACCGGAATACATTTTGCAAGAAGCATTCCGATTGTTAAGTTACTATAATGCACATTAATGAATGACCACACGGACACTCGCCGAACATGTTCGCTATTTAATGAGTCAAACGACTGCTTTGTCCCACTTAAATAGACTTTAATGTGAACAAAACGCTAATTTCGTGTAATCCTATGCAACCGAATCATTAAGTGCATTAATGCTTTAATTTTATGAAACTAGTCCAACGCAATGTATAACGCAACGATTTAATTGTGCGTCGCCGTTTGCATTTCAGGATAAAATTTTAAATAAGTACCCCACTTATTCCGACCAAGGTGATACGTGAGACCATTGAAATAAAAAAAATCTTAATTTTAAAAGGGAAGATGGCTGGGTGCTACCACCGGCTTGGGATCCAGTAATTAATACAATTAAATCCAAAACCAAGTGATCACTTTCTTCATAGATCGGCCCGCAAACATCAACTAAATATGAGGGTACCCCAGTTCAAAGTTTGACACTAGGACGTCAAACACCTCAGTCCTCCCGTGACCATGGTTGCTGTAAAGCAGCCGAAACGTCGAGAACGTAAGAACAAAAAATAAACGCGATAAAATTCTTCAAATAAGTTTTATTTCAAAGTACCTTTTTTTTTTTTTTTTTTTTTTTTATTACATTATAGGCAAGTATTTGATCTCAATCTCACCTGATGGTAAGTGACGATGAGATCTATGATGGAGCATACTTGCCTAGGTAGGAAGGCGGCAGTAGATCGAGACGCAACTGATCTGACCCGCCATCCATGAATGGCAACACCGAACATCATGCCGGAACACGGCTAGGCCGCTTGGCGACATGGCTTTGTTCAGTGGGTGGTGACTAGCCACGGCCGAAGCCTACCACCAGTAGAGTTGTCACCTGGTTGGCACCACCCAGGGTCACGTGTAGGGTATCTCGAGGGTACTTAATTCTCCTACGGACGAAGGACTTATGACGCCTGTTTTGGAGTTTCAAATATGGGTCTTCAAAATTCACAGTTTGTATACCGAAGATAAGTACTGACTGAGAGGGAACGCACAGCCATATATGGCTGTGCGTTGAGACGGGGACCTAGAGATTGAGATTGAAATTTTGACTATAGATCCCTTGAGAACCCAAGAGGTGCGCATATAGGAGAGAATTTCGGAAATGGGCGGTTGAAGTTTGTAAGAAGAAAAAAAAATTAAGTTACCATCGGACACACGGCTAGCTGCATCGCTACGTGAAACTTTAATTCAAATCCAACAAAGGTCCAGTTATGTTCTCACGTTACCTTCAAATGTATAGGATATATTAATCATCCATTTCGTATCCCAAATAAATGCTCCATAATCGTGCTCACATAAACGAAACAGCGATCGTGCTAATTACCACAAACCTAGTCGGCGGATATGTCACCGCTATCGATTGAATGTTAATCGTTATGAACTATTTAACTAGTGTTTAGCACTAAATCAATGGTCAACAAGCGTCATAGCCCCCCCGCACCCCCTCTGCCCGCGTCCCGCTATGCGTTGTAGATCTGTATCTGCTTCCGTCGGCGCGGCCGCCGCGCCGGCCCGTAATTACTCATTACAGGCGATTTTAGGCTTTTTGTCCACCGAGCCGACAACACGCGCACGCACACCTTAACAAGTTTTCAAACTAACGTACACGACCATGTCTCTACGTGTACAAGTAAACAGGTGCAAACAATTCAGGGGGTGATAGAGTAATGTTAGAACTAAGGTCAGTTTGGAATGCAGTGTTGGAATGGATATTTTTGTAATAAATATGAGGATTCTTGTACCAAAAATGCGCGGACAGTGTCGTACAATAGACTTTCTACACACATCGCGCACCATTGCGGGGTGTGCTCTGAAGTGGTCGGCACGGAGGTCCTTCGATGCGCGCACTGAATGACGAAGGTGCACTTTGTGACGTTTCAATATGAAGCGACGCGTTCTGCTACATAATTGAGGGAACGAGGAAGAAGACCTGTCGAAGCATAAACTTATAACTAAGTACTAAAACTTCCAACACGATATAAAAGCACATAATAAAAACCAAACGCAATTGTTTAAAAGCGTCCGCGTCGGCGCGGCGGGCGGCACATTGCAGTCACCACATAGGGATATTAAAATATTAATATGCATTTGCATATTAATCAGATCGGCTCGGTAAACGCAGCTAATGGCCGCAGTTGAAACAGCTAAGCTGTGCATATTGTATGCACTTAATGTATTGTTACAAAGCAATATTCTACAATGCATCTAAAACGGTGAATACAGGGACGTACTTAGTCAATTGGCGATCGGCATGAGGTAAACGTTACGTGAGAATAATATAGGCAAATATTTTATAAATTTAATATTTTTTAAGGCATTTGTACCAGTGTCGATTATTTCAATCTATCCTAATATTATACTTTATACTAATATTATAAATGTGAAAGTTTGGATGGATAGATGGATGGATGTTTGTTACTCTTTCACGTCCGAACGGCTGAACGGATCTGGATGAAATTTGGCACAGAGATAGATTATAGTCTGGAATAGCACATAGGCTACTTTTTATCCCGGTAGAATGTATGGTTCCCGTGGGATAGATGTTTTAATTTTTCATACTTTTTATCGCGGGTAACACCGCCGGGCGCAGCTAGTATGTTATAATTGACAGGAAGGGGTAGGTAATCAAAACCTGTTTTTCCATAGATTCTATAGTCAACGCGTCAAAACGCGTAGCATTTATGAAAATGTTGGCAGTACTGTTTCTTGCACTGAATGGAATGTTGGCATTATGGTTCTTAAAATTTTGCAAGCAAAAGTCGACTATAAGGAGACAAACCTTTTTATTCCACGACTGTACCTGCCTAGGAAGATGGAAAAAATGAACTATTTTCGGAATCTCAATTATTTTCGAAAAGTAAGAAAAAACCTAGTTTTATAAACACCGCGTAACCGAGAAAAACGCGCCCGTATTTTTCGTGGTCATTCCCATGTTATCTGTATTTAAACTTTTACGTATAATAAATGTTAACTGTGTACGTATTCGGTATATTAACACCATACACAACGAATCACTAATGTAATCCCTCATCAAGTTTCGCTTACCTAACCTAATACCTCCCTGTGATTGGATGCAGTGCGCAATTAATTGATTATGAGTAATTTTATTCGCACGCGATACTCTGGCTTTGTTCATTGCTCGGCATAGCATCGTTCTAGTTAACATATAGCCATTAAGATACGTAATTACGCAAACACTACGATTTGAATAGCAAAGCGAAACGATTTTATTTTACGCGGGAGCGATAGCATCGCGTAATTAAACGTACCGTTTAGCCGACCAGTGTTGGGCGCAAAATTATAATTAGATTTTGAAATTGCGTTTTTATTTAATGTTAATTATTTACTAATTTGCGTTGTACCTATTATTAAAATTAAAATGCCAACTAATTTAAATATATAATTTGCTGATATTAAAGATGCAACTAACAATTATGCTTGCATTCTGAGACGCGCTAATATCGCTGACTGCGTTCACATTTTCTTTTCACGTTCCGATTTGTAATTGCGCATATGACGATTGAGTGCTGTCAATGATTCGGGGCGCTCGTTAGACTCTGGGTCTTCATTTATAACCTCAAAACACAAATCATCCATTTTATCGTCGCCAACTATGCCTACAGTTTTAATTATCGCTGTCGTAATTCTCTGGTGAGAGTATTAAAGAAATTATTCGCCCGTTGGGTTTGTCAATATTAACTTCAAGCCCCTTGTTAAAAAAATACTACTCCAAAAACTCACAAACGTCACTTTTGAGTTTGACAGGTGATTTTGATGTGGAGCATAGGCTGTAATGCAAGATGGTGGGTGTAACGACGTCATCCGTGACGATACACGGGATATCGTGGTTGCGCTCACGGTGATTCGGAACGGCTGTAAGTAATCGCGATGATATCGATATTAGCGCGTCTCGGAATGCAACCTATAACTATGATTCAGATTAGTCGAAACTTTTCCATTATTCTTAAGAGTAAAATAGGTACTTACATCAAGACTACACAGTCGACTCGTTACAGATTGGTAACTACAACTGTGAACTGTTAAAGCCCGTGTTCCGCACGAATAAAATCACCATGAATAATAATTTATTAACCATCATAAAACCGCTGTTACACTAATTCGTTATTAATAAAAATGTGCGTATCGCATAGCTACCGTTTAATAACACTCGCGTTAGAAATTAATTGAAACTTTTGAATAAATATAAAAGCTCTTTTGTTCGATCAATATATCCGTGAATTTTAATTAAGAATGAAACATGCAATTGTTTTGTCTGAATGTAATGAAAGTCAATTCATTAATTTTGTATAGGTATATAGTACATAGTAGGTATATATGTAGTATAGCATTAACAATACACCTTAGACACAATTGAGAAATCTATTACAGCATTATAGCTGTAGGTAAGCTAAACACTGAATATTTTTGCTAGTATTTTTTTTTCTAATAATTGGGAACTTCTGATGTAATTCATAACGTCATAGAGGAAGCTGCTATCGCTGTCACTTTTATATGGTATATTAAATTTATGGTGTGAGTGAGACGGAAGACGCTTTCATTAGCGTAAAAAAATGTTTGGCACAACCACGTTGAGCCTGACTGAATGGAAAAGGCCATTTGAGAAATAACAATGTTCCTGAAGTATCTGCAACTAATAATCATTATCATCATTACCATATCCTAATTATCAACGCTACTGACGTCATAGGCATCGTAGTTTTTTACATTGTATCGTCAACCTATGTTTCCTTTCATTTCGATCAAAAGTATTAACAAAGTGTTCTGTTTAAAAGGCCGGTGCACGCGCGGGCGCGGCGCGCGGCGGCCGCGGCTATCAGATGCTATCGTTGGGACCGACCACATGTAATTAGTAGTTTCATTTTAGTCGCCTGTGCACTGCACTTTTTTAGATATTTTTTTTGTATCGATTTTTTCAATGTGTTTATTTCTCGTGCGCTCGGATTGGATGAGGCATGGTATTATAATATGCTTCGCCAGGTATTCTCTTCCGACGATAGCCCAAGGCTACGTAACAATCAGTGTTGTCATTAATTAACGTGTTCAATAAAATTCGCACCGCTCCCACCGGTCGAAGATGGACAAAGAAGTATTTTGGGCCTATCACGTGACCTAGCTGTCACCCAAGAGAATTCCTGACGTATAGCATATTTTTTATACCATAGAGAGAGGTAATGGCATCCTGATTAGCTCAGTGGGTGGTGACCCTGCTTTCTGTGCTGCGGGTCCCGGGTTCGAATCCCGGCAGGGACAACTTTGTGTGATTAGCACGAATGTTTGTGCCTGAGTCATGGATGTTTATTATCTATATACGTATTATATACTGAGTTCGCCCTTAGTCCATTGTACGGTACCCACAATACAAGGGTCGCATAGTGCGGGACCGTATAGTTGGGATGCTCGTAAAAAAAAAAAAATTTTTTAAAAAGCAAAATTTGCTGATGATTGCTCATTGAAACAATCCCTGTACAATGTGAATAAGCTGTCGTTAAAATGGGGTTCGTTGTAGTTTCACAGTCAGCTGGGTTCATACGGTTCATAATACAGATAGGAGCAGCAAGCAGTCTTTAACCACAATCAAGAAATACTATGACTTAATTGAAGCCATAGAATTTCTAACAAAATTAAAAAAAAATCTGTTATAAGTAGATTAAACGGATATAAGCACCACTCTTCTACCTAATCGATTTTAAGCGCTTGCAATTTAGTGTCAGCCAGACTAACCTACAGTTATTTCAGCCGGGTCGGTAACACATCAAGTTATTATAAGACCAATTAGTTTCGTTACATTTATATACAATGGGTGAGCCATTAAAGCCTTTTATTATTTTCATTTTCCTAGGTATCGCGTTGCGCCCGCGCACTTTTGACAGACAAATTGGATAATGCGCGGGAAGTGCATTGTTCGGTGACATTTTGTGCGATCGTCAGCGCTCTTTACGAATTGTAATCTGGCATTTTGTGCAATTATAGAAATGAAATGGTCGTTTCGCGGCCAGGTGGGCAGTGCCCGCGGCCATTGTGTAGCGCCCATTTGTACTTTCATAGTTTTCTAATAAAATTAATGTCTATTAGGTTCCTACATTTACCTAAATAAATAATTTATCGTAAATATTAATATGTATATTAACGTGTATTTTATATTAATCAGTACCCAAGAGTACCTTATCTAACGCTCTGAACGCCAACTATTACCCATCTTGTATTTTATCCTTCTCCTTTTACCTTATAGGTTAGTAGGAGATCACATTTTAGTGATAAGACCGTCATTTGTCTGTCACATCTATGTGTTGTCTTTGATTATTGTTATGTTTATTTCTTTGGTGTACAATAAAGAGTTTAATAAATAAAATAAAAAAAATACTCGTACTTATACCCTAGTGCGTTTACATAACGTTTAAAACATTACTTACTATGGCCTATTCCACCAGTTACTAATAAACGTTATTCTGTTAGATAAATTCTAGATTTATTGTCAAACTGGCCATTATTCTTTAAAACAACGTCTAACTTAGTGTAAACAGAACAAATTTTTACACCAAAATATAAAATTTCAATCCATTCTATAACACTCAACCTCATCATCAGGGCGACTTTCATCCCTCCCAACTGTAATTTAAATAAGTACTTAAGTACCTACCCACCAACACGACCACCCAATGTTACACCATTACAAACGCTACAAACATTATACAAATACAAAAACACATCGTGCAACAATGAAAACTCAAATGCGTATATCAAAAGTCGAGCGATCAATTCAAAGCAATTTGTACCGGTGCAGTTATTTCTAGATGTAAAGGCGAGATGGTCTGTAAATATCCATTATGCGGCGAGCCGTGGTGGTAATGAGCGGTCTGTATCGGCCGTTTTGTAGCGCGTAATCGCGATGCTATCAGCGCCCCCACCGGCCACCGCCACCCCCACGGTGGCAGCCGCAGTGGACTCGCACCCCCAGCCAATCCGGTATTGCCAACAGGCTTTTTTATATCTATTTAAAGGTGAGATAATCAGATCAGTGTATTGAGACGTATTGGTTGCTTTCTTTATTATGAAAGCAGAATGTTGTATAAATACTAGTAGCTGAATTTATAGATATTTCAATCCTTTTTCGCCTGCGCTTATCAAAGAAGGTACACATACCTAGTTCAAAAACAAAATCACAATTCGAAATATTTAATTATACTTTTGTCCCTTTATCACACTCTACATAATATATAGACATTTAAAACATGTATGTATAATAAAATAAGCTGTCAAAATTGATACGAGTAGAGTAATACTCGTAACCCCGTGCGAACTCACTGTTTCGTACATAATCGATATGATTTTAACAAGAACAATGACTCTACCATAAAAGGCGGTTTAATTATCATACAAAACAGGTTTAAATTTTTAACTTCACTTTAACGCATCGAAATTATGAATAATGAATTTGGATTTTAAGCTTCGTTACTCTTGCATGCGTGGGCTTTAAATTATTTACTTACTTATGCGTGTGTGTGCCCCAGCCTTGTGAACGGGATCAGTAGAGACGTAGGCGGTACGAAGAGTGTATTAGAATCAATTTGATAGACAAAATTGTTACGTCGTTGTCTCTCTATGAGAATCATGATAAAAATTATGATTCAAGTAAGAGTCACAGCGTAGTACTTAGTAGGTCTTACATTATAAGATAACAACTTTATTCAAGACCAGTTGTTGCCTGTGACTACGTTCGCGTCTTTAAATTGAACTAAAACAAACAAAAAAATTTAAGTGAAGTTGACTACATTACATTAGTGAAAACCGCACCCAAAGCGATTAAGCAGTTCCTGAGATTATCGCGCACAATCGCACACGCAAATAGATACACAGACAAAAAATCTAACAATCATTGTTTTGGGTTCTATTGCGTTGATAAAGGCCCCCATTAATAGGTTTTCTTATATATCTTTCATTACAAACAACGATCAGTTACATTTTTAATATATGTATATAAGTAAATATACTTCAATTATGGTCATTATGACATAATATTAATAACATTATAATTGATAAGTCGACACTTAGAATAAATCCAAAAAACTTTATGTGAGATTCTAAACCTTATTGCCTCCTAATCTTAATCGTTACCTCAAGCCCCGGGACCGTGCGGTGAACCACGGCATCAACATCAATCGATAAGATAAATTAGACATCAATAAAATCTTTTAACAAGAAAATCCACATGAAAACGTTCATAGATAATACAAGCTCTACTTATTTAGATGTGTACTTAGACACTGATATACCTACCTCCTTTATGAGATTCTCAATAAGCAATCAGTACCTCAAGCGCAATCTTATTTATTGTACAGTTTCGGTGACGTAACGTCTTCCATCCCTCTCACACCACAAATAACATAAATAAGTGTGACAGTAACAGAATGTTTTCTCGATGACGTTACGATTACATTAGAAGTTCCTGCTTAACCTACAGTACTTCAAATGCTAGATTATTCGCAAGCTAACTGTAGAGTTTATAGCTTGAAGTTATTACATATAATAAGCTTTATAAATCACGATTTTGCATATTCAGTTATATAAGTGCTGTTTAATGCTATTATAAATGGATTATAATTTCTATAAATTCAACCGTTAGTATTTAAACACATTTTATGGCAAATTGAATAGCGCCTCTAGCGGACAGTATTTAAAACTTTCAATTCTCCATACAATGTGTCTAAATACGTATACGGTTAGCTTACAAATAATCTCGCACTTGGCGTCCTGTTCAACAACAGTGATACGATAAAATATAGTAGTACTATTGCCTTTCCACTTTTCGATTCCCGTTTGATTCCCGTTCTCGGAATCAAGTCAATCAGATTGTAATAATAACAATCTATGCTAAAATGACTAGGCTCAAACTCCTTAACCCCACAGGGCATGAACAGCCTAGTATGTGTGTGTATGTGTGTGTATGCCCGTGTGTTGTGTGTGTGTCACTAATCGTCGCGTCCGCCGGAAGTGGCCGGTTCCGTGGTGGTGTCAGGTGACGGTGCCCACCTGTGTGCGTCCCTGGGTCCGACACACAGATTATTGTTTTCCAACTATACATAGTGTTTGTTAACTGTGTTTAATATAGTGAGGTTTAACATATGGGAAAGTAATATTTTCAATTATTTTTAATTGTTAATGCATTATTTATGCATTAATTGTAATTAATTGATTTTTTTAGGCGGGCTAGAGGATAGCCTTATTCGTCTTGCGAGTGACTACTCGTACCACCGCTGAATATCTTACTAACTGATTACATGTATCTCAAAGGTAAAACCATTTTTTATGGCTATAAGTTTTTTTTTATAAGACTTGGCCCGCCGCAGGACCAATGTTGCTCACGTAACCCAGGATGTGCAATGGTAACTAAGGAAATACGAGGTTTGACCCTCGCCGAGTCCCAGGGAAAGCAAATTGTCCTGGAACCCGCATCAAAACTATAATCAAATGACGTATGTATGTTTAGTTATTTACTTTTTAACAACTCATATAAATAGTCGCGTATTAATCGACTAGGCCGCCCGTTTTTGCACGCCTCCTCGCCCGGGTGCTACATCCGAAGCAATTAACTAAGGGACTCGAGTGCGGATCCAGGAGGGAGGGGAATGAGTCCGACTCACGACTGAAGTACTTTATTTTGACCCTTTTTTCTGATAGACGTAGAATCATACAACAATTCCCTCCTCCCTCAAACGCAACTGTCTCACCCTAAACGAAATCCTGTATCCACGCCTGGAGGGACTTAGCTCAAACCATTAGACCAAGCCGTCGTATCTAATAATCTATGACACAGTGCACCCAATGCCCTCACCATACGACGTGCGCTTGTGTGCGTTACCAACACGTCGCGCGGTTAAACAATTGCTCTTGTGTATTTACTAGTTAACTATTCGTTGATGTGAAGATAACCGCCGCAATTAACTTTTGTTGCTTATAATGTTAAAAGCAATAACGTTTATGATACAATTTCAGCATTCTGTAATTATTCTTAAAATGGATTTTATTGAAATTCATTTCAAAACTTGACGTAAGCCAAATAACTATTGTACAATTACTCAACTAAAGGATGGTACCTGTAAATACTTCCTTATTTGTTTTAATTTTCTGTACATGAAGAAGTTTACGTAATTAAGCGCTCACTCTACCATATCCAAGAGACATTAGCAAAAAAAATCCGATCAAGTTAGACCTGGGGCGCGCGTAATAAGTTCCGTACCATGAGAACTTTTGGAGCGAATATGAATTATACTAACGGAAAAAGCGACAGTATATGCCTATGATAATAGATTGGTTAACTAATAATATAATAACTTGGGTTCACATTGGCGAACGATTCGCAAAAGGTTAGCTTACTGATTCATTATAAAAAATCAATATATATATTTGACAAAACAATGCGTGAGACAGTCGAGCAATAGATAGCGGTTCCGTGTATTATTTCATTATGAGGTACGGAATCCCAATAAAAAGGGTCTAGCAAATATTGTTAATTGGTTCATGTCAAATTACACACGTTGATATTAAGTTATGGTTACCAATCCTTTTTCCAGTACCATAACAAGTTAATTGCCATTTTACGTATAGGTAACCCATTAGCATACACGGCAAGCATCAATCCATCCGAATGGACAATTACGATGTAATTAAGCATTTTAGTCGTCAAACTCTCATGCATGACTTTCAATTTGCGGTAGAAAAATATAAGTAATAAATATGAAGAAATGTCGTGAGTTAATGTGTCGACCGGGCGCCGGGAATGCGCGCCATTTTGTTTTTTTTTTCTCCACCCCCATAATTACGTAATTAGTGGCGATGCGAATTGGTGTGCGTTTGTTGTGGGTCCTTTTGTTCGGGCTCGGCGGTGCGCGTGCGCCGCGCCAGCGAACTCAACAGCTGTTCCCGCCGGTTGAGTTCTGCAACTTTCACGTTTGACTATTGAACTTTTTTTCTGTGCAATCAACTGTAAGGCATTGGGAAACTAAAGCCACCGATCGCAAACATAACGTAAGTACAGTAGATTTTTCAAAAATTATTGAAAATTCGTTTAGAAACCTAATTTGTAAAATTTTATATAATCTTGGTATTTCACAGCCTCTGAAATAAGTGTATACTAATATAGTTATATCTGTAGTAATGCGAAATATATTTGTTACCAATTACTATGGTAGCTGTCAAGTAATAACGAAGTTATTTATGTAATTCCTACTCAATGGGTATTCTACTGAAACCTTAAATAATCCGCCGAGAGCCGTCCAAAGATTTACTAGACACGCCAAGAATGGAGCATTGATTTATAAGTGTAAACCGTATAAAACGTATAGAGATGCGAGTACGCCCCAATTTATATTAGATTTATAGCAGGACACGATAATATACCTTTTCAATTAGCACTCAATGAGCATCGCAGTCGAGTGGCGCTGGAACGGTTGCACGATTCGCCACGCAATATCGACACGAACAACACCCTACGCTCCATTCATCATTATTATAAATGTGCCACACTCGCTTATTTACGGAAATCGATATTTTTTTCGGTATCGATTTTGAATGCTCGATTTCGACACGTCGGTAAACGCCGGTGCTATTGTAGAGATGACCCCGCCATTGTCGCCGCGCAGCGGGCCGCCGCGCGCGCACTCCCGCCGCACACAAAGTAGGAACCATCATTAGTTCCGCGTCTACGTACCTAATAATATTGTAATTATTGATTATAGCAGGTCACGGATATCGGTGGATACCGTTTATAAAACGGGCCGACTTAATTAATGATAGAGAGTTCTTTGTTGTAATATGATTGGTTTAATTATTAATAACAAAAGCGGCGACGGGAACGTTACGTGCGGCTAATTTTTCATCTGTCGCGTGTTTTCCTGTACAGATAATGTTATTAGGTACCAACATTGGTACTATATATAATGGCTACATTAGATACGGCTGCGTATTGTGGTTTGATTGTGCGTATTTGCTTTAATAACAGTACACTGTAGAGTTCTTATCGTCATGAAGTTTTTTCATCAAGTATTCCTAAATTTAATTGAATTTGTAGAAGCTTAACTTAATTTCAATCACTATTTAATAACTGAAGTTATGAATTTATTCAAAAATGACACCAAAACCAACCAAGATAACAATCAACAAAGCGTCATTATTCCGGAGGCTTGATTCAAAGACAGAGGAACGCATCATAGGGCACGCACGGCGGCGGCGGCGGCGGCGGCGCCCTGGTAGCTGCAATATTGATAAACGGAGCAATCAGCGGCGGGCAATTTGCGCGCGATTGTCCGTGCTGCCCGGTGCGGGCACGCAAATTGGACGCGTTGCCCACGTTCACAACGAGATGCTCGTTGCGTTGAGAATACACATAGGTTCTGGAATGCGTTAATGCTATCTGATAGGTAAGTGTGTTATCATCCATTTTGAAGCTAGTAATGAATCCTCAATGTTTTTAATAGCCTTTAGTTATATGAGATTATTCAGTAGTAAATGTACATATAGATATAAGATTCGATAAACATCTACATATATATATTTATTGGTACATCCATTATTTTATAATCCGCACACGGAACGTGGAGGAAGAGAAGGGCTCACACGGGGTCGCACATAAACATCTAATGAGAAATACGATTGCGCAAGAAAATGATATCGAACCAATTCGATATTCCAAAGCTCGCAATCACGAAAACAAATTTGCGTTCATTTCCTTTCCCTCGGAACCAACGTAGGTACTACATAGAATCCGGCGCGTAGCAATATCTTTTATACGGCGGTAGATCGTAATGGAAACCATTTCTCATCAATTTTCTAAATAAAGGCGCACAGAAGCCAGCGGATAAAACAAAGCGCGAGCGCTCACGACATAGATTGAGCTGAATTATCGCTTTACCGCAGACACAATCTACCCTCGCTTCGGAGCGAACTCGCAGCACCTCGACACACTACACGCATAGCCAACAGAGCGACCGTATAGCCGCGTGTTCCGTAGTGTGGTATCGCGGCCGAGCCGACCGCCTCGCGGCGTGTGCACTCAACCCGGCCCGAGATAACACGTGTGAATTATGTTAAATCTGGACAGTTTTTCTCTCTTTTATCAATTTACTGCTGCGCTAAGTACATCGTTTGGCGCTGATTAAATTTAAACAATAATGTAATTGTACCTTCACTTTTTTTATCCAAGCTATAACCTTTGCGAGTCAAGTCGAATGTGCAAACGTTGTAAGCTTTTTGTAGGGAAATTTTTAAACACGATCAATGATACTTTAGCAAAGCTAAAAAGTTGTACACAGTTACTTACTTATTCAATACCTATTAATCCTTTAGCGCTGTGTACAAAATTCATTTGCGGTTGTAAATAAAAAAAGGTTAGGTTAAAAATATGTGAATTTATTAACGATACGAATAGAAAAAAGTAGGTAGTTACTTCTGGGAACATAGCTTATATATAGGTACCTATCAACGCGAACACTTACCTATACATTAATCCGTCCGTTGTTGTAATCAAATTACACTTAATAACAAATTTTCTGTTATTACTACAACGGCATTAATACTTGTAAATAAAAGAATTACAGCAATTTCAGCGACAGCGCAATCAAAACGTCGAGTTACAAAACCACGAACAAATTAGGCGAAAGTGTGACGGTAATATTAGTGCACATGACAAATGGCCGCCATCTTGCGGGAGCTGAGAGTGATGTGAGGAATGGAACGGTGAACGCGCATAATTCGCATGTGACATGTTTCATTTCGGAGGTGCGTGCTGGAACGCATTACCGCAGTCAGTGGGCCGGCCCATGCGCACATCTCAACTGGAAACACAACCAAATCATGATGCTCAACGATCTTGTGTCTAATGTTACAACATCGTGACATATATGATCAATACTTTAATCGGAGAAGAAATCAAGCGCTTCCAATATCAATGAAATAAAACCTTCGGTAGGTATCTCCGCATTTACCGTACCCTATGACTGTTCATATTGCCATAAGTTGCTTGTTTACTATGGGACTTGTGAGTTCAACTGTTAAACAGATTTAAAATTACGCAAGGATAAAAAAGGTCAGAGAACATAAATGATTCACGCGGCTACATGGGTACTTTACTGCCGCTTTTATCGCAAGGTTAAACTTACACACAATTAAATGTGTAAATGTCTGATTAATAGCTTGGTGCTTAAGTTTTATGGCGACTGATAGGCCAGAGGTTGTTCCAAAGTGTTATCTACCAAAGTTATTGAGCTATTTAATGTGAAATTAATCCAACTTAACCAGATTAACCACACTTTGATTTAAGTAAATATTTCATTGGAACAATTTCTTTCATTTATTTTATATGTGTGTTTAAAACTAACAAGAGATTGTTCTTTCATTAAATAAATCTTTTTCCACTGCTTACCATGTTTTTATGGGAAAAAATTTAATGCACAATGGTGTTAATAATTAGGAGACATTTTTGTAGGTAGGGTTGTCACCGTTTTTTTATATAAATTTTCATTTGTGAGAGACGGTTTTGAGACATAACAGATGTACTGACTGATGTGAAGCTACAGATACATAGACAGGCTTCATATACAGGCTGATTCACAAACAGTATGCTAACCTCGACCCTGCGCTTCTTTAGCGCATTTATAATAATTATGTGAAGTCAGAATTTCTATAGGTATGTAAGTAAATAAAAAACTGACAAAAAAAAATGTCGCGAACAATGCGTTTTTTATAAGGGTATAGGCAAGGGTTAAAATTCTCCAAAGGTTTCTATAATATTTCCTTCAGGCAACCCTAAATGGGTACTTACGTGTGAGTGTCATTTTTACACATTTTCTATGCACAGGCTATAATGACCGCGTAACCGGTGCGCGAGTCGTAAATCGTAACGTAACACCCGTTACGCATCGTTCGGTCGCGCGTCATCGCCGTAAGACGAAATGAATGGTTCGATCAAATGGCTACTGAACGGTGGACAGTTTTACTACGATTAAATGTTACGCATATCTTTATGTCGCTGAGTTTGATTTAAGTTTTATGGTCAGTTAGTACGTGTGGAGTAGATTGACTTTGACGGTGTAAGGCAGCGGAACTATAAGAACACGAAACAGTCAAGTCAAAAACTACATGCAAGAAGGTATATTTTAATCAACTTACAATTTATTTTTTTAATAATAAAGAGAATGTCAAGAAACTTAGAACAAGTAGCTACTTCCAGTAAAAGCTGCATGCAAGAAGTTATATATTAATCAACTTACAATTATTTTTTTTAATAAAAGAGTAAGTCAAGAAACTTAGAATATTTACTGGAAGTAGCTACTACTTCCAGTAAAAGCTGCATGCAAGGAGGTATGTTTTAATCAACTTACAATTATTTTTTTTAATAAAAGAGTAAGTCAAGAAACTTAGAATACTACTACTTCCAGTAAAAGCTGCATGCAAGGAGGTATGTTTTAATCAACTTACAATGTATTTTTTTAACAGAAATGTACCTGTCACTTTCTTCGTAAATGGATGAAAAGTTTCAATCAATTTGGGAGAAAGTTATTATACGATATGTGTATAACAATCTTGATATAGTTACACATAAATTTGTCTTGGATTTAAAATTCATTTTGCATATAATTTTCCCCGGCCAATTTAAAAGTTTACCACAAATGTGGAGTCGATCATCCACAGTTGTTTACTAACCGCTGTCACAGTAGCGTGTCTAACTGTCGGACACCTGCGCTTTGTCTCTAATGGGCTGTAATGGCAGGCTGCTATGCCGCTGCCGGCGTGTAGGATGCGTTGCCTGCCACCACCGTGCTTACGCGGGCTAAACGATCAGCCATCAGAGACTAGAGAACCATCTTCGATCCCGCTCACACTATAAATCTCATAAATAAGTATGACAGTGACAGCATAATGGTGAATTTCGTGCAGAACTTTACTGCTTTAAAACGGTGACTTTTCCCTATTATTCAGTTTAGATGTTGTTGTTTTCATTTTAATGTAACTACCTTTTTTAGAAGTAGACAAAGTAGGGGTTTCATTAAAAATATCCATAAATTGGAGCATATATGAATTTACAGAAATATACATGTATTTTTTGTGAAATTCCTTCACCTATTTTTAGGTTTGAAGCCGTTAGTTATTACATTTCGTAAATCATGGATATAGGATTTATTTTCGGAAACACTACTTATGCCCCACTAATGTACCCACTATCTGATAAGTAAAAACAATACCATAAACAAAATCTTTCTGATTCCATTCACACAAGAAACCAGTAGTCTCTATTATTACATTAACCATATTAAGCCACCATTACACGACACAACACATCATCCAAAACGATATAATAGACAAAAAAACGCACTATCTCCCTTTTAAAGGCGTAATCCCGAGTCCGCGCGGCATAATCATCAAATATTCCGTATCTAACTACAACTTTATACCGCGCGGTATAGTGATGTACTAAAGAAATAACCAGAGAATAACCTTTTTAATGTTTTCCAGTTCAGCATTGAGTAAGGAGAATTATTTTAATACACCATCAATAATATTCCCTCCAGGGTTAATCACTCCGCACTATTTAGTGAACCCTTTTAATGTCCCACTATTGGGCACCGGCCTCCCCTCAATGTGCTGGCCCAGTGCGCGTTGGCGGACTTCACACGTCTTTCGACGGGCTCTCTCAGACATGCAGGTTTCCTCGCGATGTTTTCCTTCACAGTGCAGCAAGTAACGATCATTGTAGAAAATTATATTCGCACATGATATCCGAAATCTCAGAAGTGCGAGCCGGGGCTTGAACTTAATACCTCGCTTCAATCAAGGTGTACACCATCTTGCCTATCACTCTTCTCCCTAAAAATAAGAAAAAGTGAACACTCACTTATGAATGCATTTTACCTAATCTTTACGCAACTTAAAGGTTTTTCTAGGCCTTGTTAACCACATAAGTGCTACCATAATATTCCTTAAATTCCATCTTGATTATTCTTATTAGAAACTGTGCATAACGGAGCAGTTTTTCTACCTAATCGAAAACTTTTTCGTCCGAGTTTAGATTGGGGACATCACTAGCGCGTTATCGTCGCTGTATAATGAGTTATAGCGTCTCCGTGCTCCTTTTGTGGCCATCACCGAGTATCGGCGAAGGGTCCATCCATCATCCGCGGCGACTAATTGCCTGCTACCTTGCTTCGGCCGTGTTAGGGCATCCGCAGACCCTTAACCACTTTTTTGTACTCCATATAGGCTAGCAATCGGACTTTTTTCATTTCGCGGTGAAGTTTTTGTTCGTCGTCTGTGGCCACCTTTATAATTTTTATTTTGTCCTCCGAACGCCTGTAGGACGAAAGGTGAGCTGTAATGGCTTGAGACGCGGAGGCCGCCGCCTTGATTGCGGAATTAAAATGTGCGAACAAAAAGTACGATGCATTAGTTGTTGTTAATTGAGGATCATTTGTATTTATTAGTACGTTATTTTTATGTTGTTTCTTATATGCTATGTAACTAAAGGCACTAGTTTTGAGGCGTCCGATACAATACCATAAGGTTTGTAAAAACCACTCTTTATGGTGTTGTATCGCTTTAGGTATTTTTTTAAGCAAACTTAATACATCGAGACATCCAATGCAGAATGCTAATATCGCAAAAAACTAAATTAAACGTAAAGATGTACAAATTTTTCGTAAAAAAATAAAAACCATTAAAATTTTGAATTTCGCGCCCTGACCTGAGATTCCCGCATAATAAAAAAAAAATTTGACGACTAAGTTCCAAATTCGAAAATTATCGTTTGTTCAATAAAATTATATTTTCTTGAATTTCGAATTAACTGTCACAACCATGTGCTTACATCTCTATTAGGAGCCTCACTGTTATCTCGACACCGCTCTATGGCCTATCAGGAAACAATACAAGCTCCAAATATCACAATCCCGTCACCCTCAATCCCATACATCAACGTATCTCTCTTAATGCTGCTCAGGAATCGTGCTCGGGCGATTCTGAGCAGCCACTCGATCACTGGCGCTATAGTGGCATTATGGAGCCAGTCACGACACAGGAGTACAGACCTAATAAACATAAATTGAAGGAGGTGCAGAGGACAAATAATATATAGGTATGCCCCAGTAAATGAAACACTAACTAATATTTATGAACACTTTGTAACTACAACTGCAACTTCACGGATAGAAAAATATATTACTATGGAAGTCTGAGTAAAAAAGCGAGACAAAATGTCTATGACATAAAGTTTATATTGGTGTCAGATTTTTAGACGAAAACAAGATAATGGTTCAATTCGAGTTTCCTCGGAAATATATCCTAGCAACGCCCGTGTCTCTACGCATAATAAATGCACGCTCAAGGGCTACTCCTTCAATAAAAAAAACAAACATCTTTTATATAACACATTACGTAACTGAAAACATTTTCGTTACACCTCATATAGATAAACTTTTCACATATGTACTTACATCTTGAATCTGTCATAAAATTCCCTAATCTAGTCCCGGTACTCCAAATAAAGTGATCGTTATTCGAAGGACAGCGCTCTCCATCAAAAGGGGTAGCTCGATTAAGTAAGTGTCGGTTTGAGCTTTATTCGCGGCGGGGGAGGGGGGACACGGGTGGTGGGGGCGGGATAACGTGTGAGCCCGGAGCCGCATTAATCATTAACAGCCTGCCTAATGACACTGCCGAAATGGGACGACTAGTGATGGGACGGAATACTTACGATGGTTGTAAGATTTACTATTTTGTAGGAATCCAACCCCCTAAATTTATAGACGTTGTACAACTTTATCAAACGCCACATAGGACTGCGCAAAGCAAAATTCTTGTGCGCAATGTTATATGACGTTTGATAAAGTTATAGAACGTCTATAAATGTAGGGGTAAAGGTTTACCTCCAAATTTATAGAATATAAAATGTACTTTAAATCGCATACACAGCTTTTTTTTGAAGAAAAGTGGCTTGTGATGACATTGCAAATGAATGAACACCATCTATAGGTATCCTATATACGTTTAAGGTTATTAGTACTTATAATAGAATATACCATTTGGGATGCTTTGATAAGTTTATCGAAATATGTGCTCAGAAGCTCTTAATCCATGCTTTTATAAATTAATGCTAAAATATATTTAAAAACCTACCTATTTCCAATCTCCTTTTACCAAATGTTTCATATTAAGGGATATGTAAAACTGAAAACTCAGAGCATCGATACAGTGACACGTCATTCAACCCATCCCTTCGTTCGATATTAGATGTCGCTATTAACTCCGCAAAACGTAATTAATCGAATAAGTTTATGATTGATATAACCAGTTTGCGGGGCGCTTAATTCACTTTCCCAATTCTAAGTCCCCGCTCGCTTTTATAAAGTTATCCTTTAAGGAAATTGATTGGTTATACGGCGTTATTACTGATTTTCTAATTCAATTCAATTACTATTGCCGAATGTAGCGATCGAAGCGTGTATAACGAGACGAAATTGTTTTATCAAAAGGATATGTTGTTATGGTGTTAATATATTCTCTACAGTTATATACTATCACGACTGTGAGTACCGAAGGTGTGCAGAGGTATATGTTAATATACATTAAGCTGATTATGTAGTTTATAATTTCCAGTCGTAATACCCTCTAAAATAATTATTTAACTTCAGCGCAAACTCTACAGATAAACAAACAAACATTCACTACGGACACTACGTAAAATGTGCAGTATGCTACCAGAGATACATATGAAAATGATTTAGCACTAATTGATCTCACCCCCGATGTGTGGATGTGCAAAGCCAGTGCTAAAAGTGTAGGGGGTGTAGAGCGTCGCGGGGGGAGGGGTGGCGACGCAATTTGTAATATTTCACGACCCAGTAGACGCTTATTAACTAGGCGTGCAAAAAATCGACGCCGCAGAGATGCGCAACCTTTGGGAGCAATTTTAGGTGAATAAAAAAAATTATAATAAATGTTTGGTTAGAGGAATAATCCTAAAGCTTTCTCAAAAACAGCCTGGCTCTGCAGCTCTGTTAATTGAGATGGTTTCTGGAACGTTTATAGCCCGGCCCGATCCGAAAAAAATACTAATTGAAAACGCATATTTAAGGTATTAAAAATAAAAGAAAATACGCACGATATTGATGGGAAATGAAAAAAATAACCTTAACATAATTTACGTTAGTTTTTACTGGGCCAGCTGACAAGAAAAAATAAGATGTTATCCCTTCACCCCAAAACGTCTTACATACTTAAATTAATGTTAAGATTATTCGGTCAGCAGGGCAGGGGGCCATGTTGGTTTATGGTCATAAACGCGAACTGCTGTTTTCATGACTGTTATATTTTTTATGAGCTGACTTTTTGGGTAAGTAGGTATCTGCTTCCTCTACAATTATACCTACAATCACTTATAATACAATTATAAATTACTTCTTAAATGTTATAAAAATGTGTAGCACATCTGACTAATGTAAAAAGTCTATCTAGTCGCCGACCGGAGCATTACAGGGCGGGGAATAACAGAGGCGGAACATTTTCCTTTTTATAATATAAGTAAATAATATACTTAAATCAGTTCCCTTAGCACAATCTTCCAATTTGATCAATGAGTAATCTTTATCACGATCGAGTTATTTAAAAATAAAACCATTATTTGAAATATAAAAATCAACTTTCAGATATATGTACGTTAAGTCGTTTCTAGATTAGCCCTGAATAGATTAATCTAACATTTGCAAACGGATCGCGGTGTGCCACAGGCGACAATTCATCGTCGTCTTCCGTACCTAATGGAAGGGCCCTTAGACCTCGGCAATAGTCGACAATCTTCGGCTCGCTGCGAGCGCGGCACGAACCGCTCGCGGCAGGCTCACGGTCCCCGTACCAATTCAGATATTTCGTTACGGTTACAGATCGCATACATGTACCAGGTTTAACAATCATAGATATCGCTCTTAGTATAGACTCACCCTTCGACGTCGATCCAGCCCTGCCTTCACAACTTCAGAAAGCGGTTATTTATCGCAGGGATCAGAGGGTGTGTCGGCCGGCACCGCCGACGACGATGCAACTCAATGAAGGCAGCCTGACTTGTAATACCAATCTGATATTACTAAATAGTTTAGTACTCTGTTTGGATTTATTATGCAGAGCATTACTTACTCATAAATGTATTTTTTGTAATATATTAGAGTAGGTCGTAGTCTTGCTGGTAAACACGCCAGTTAGGTCTGCGCGTAGCTTGATTCATAAATATCCTTATATCCTTAACATGCAAATGATAATTTAACATGAATCTCTGCTACTATAACAAATAATATATTTATGTAGGTACAAGTACATGTTGGTACATTCTTTAGTTCAGGCAATAAAATTGAAATTGGAATATTTTTTATTCGTGTGACACATTACAGTACTTATTAATAATTAAATATGTACAATAGAACAAGTAAATAAATACTCCTACCTACATAAAGATATCGCGGAGCACTCGAAGCAAGTATATGAAGGAAAACAGAACCGCCCTATCATAATAGGTAGAACAAACCGTTTAAACTATACGTAGATACATTAAACTCTCTTTACTGTACCAAGGTTCTATTAATTTTTTATCGACGCTAATATAGACCTTAAAAGCAAACAGGAAGGTTTACTTTTATATGTGGTAGGTTGAAGAGTGTCTATGTCGTATTGAAGTACGTAGGGCGGGCCGCCCAAACGTTTAGCAACCGTTTAACTGAGCCTCGAGGTGGGTGCCGGGACACACCCACGAGGGCGATGTCTACATTCATTTATATTTTATATAAAATAGAGAGTACATGGATTATTTACCAAATGACGTCACATTCCCAAAGGTAAGTACTTTATGTAATCGTATAATATAAAAAAATAGGGTTTGTGCATAAAGTATTAGACTACAAACAACAATTCGTATTAGTATAATAAGTATGTTAACTTGCTCTTAATATTAGCACACATACCTTTCACACCACCCTAGACATAGGTACAACAAGATCAACTTTTATTCGTCCGCAAACATGTCACTGAGTATGTTTCCAGGATAAAGTAACAAAGAAATGTCAACCTGTTAACACAGCCTAATCCAAATCCAAGATTAAATACAAGAGCCGAAGGTAGAGTAAGCTATATTCGATAAAATATATAGTAGAGACTATTTGTTATTATACAAAAGTAATGGTTCATTCATTACAGGATAGTACTTTTTAAGTAGAGTTGCTTATTTATCACGTTGGTTACAGAGTAGTCTTGCCTGTTAGTTAAGATAATTGCCTACATAAAGCTTTGACTCCTTATAACCAGAATATGCTTGGAACGTATTATGTGTACCACTTAGGTGGTAAATAATTCAAGTGGCAGTTGCCAGAGAGCGCCACTGTCGCGCGCAGGGTTGCACTTACACGTACCAATTTAAAATGTCATTTATTTCTGCGAATGTTGACTCGTTACTACTGGCTTTGGCATAACAGCCTGAGCAATCTTGATAGTTGAAATGCCCCCAGATTACGTATCTTTTCAAGCTTAGCCAAAGAAAAGCGACAGCAATAATCTCGCAATAATTGCTTTCAAATCGCAGATTTGTATGAAGTCGTAGCGGTACGTAATACGAATTAGCAATTTAAAAGCAAATATTGCCCGATTGAGGCCGGTCTTGATCTTGAGACCGTATTTCGAAACGACTGTAATGCACCAGCAAGCAATTCTGGAACCATTGCACTGTTCGCCATTATTTCATCTTATTTCAATAGCATTTATAACCCCGGACCAGAAATTTAGAGCGTAACCCTAACTCGATGGTGTCCAAATATGAGGGTACCCCAGTTCAAACTATGACACTAGGATGTCAACCACCTCCGTCCTCCCGTGACCACGGTTGCTATAAAGCAGCCGAAACGTCGGGATAGTAAAAACATAAAATAAACGCGATAAAATCCGAACAAATAGTTTTATTTCAATGTATACGCGTTATTTTAAGAGATATCTATGGTTACTAATTGTTTTTTACGGATTTATGAGTAAGAAGAAAATCGCAGTACGTCGCTATAGTAGCGTAATCAGTTAAAGTATCAAACAAGCGGCATCGCGCTAACACTGGGATGGTGTAGCGAGTAACGAAGGCGCGTTTGATATGTTAATTTATATAATTCGTAGCTTTTCACTGCTTTTACAAGCTGTTGCAGTATGTCCTTCATGCGAATATAGATAATACATTTATCTATAATATGATTTGTCGTAGCGTATAGTGGAGATGCCGACGTTAGAATATCTTATTCAGGATTCAAGATATAGTTTTTATCGTATGAATAATATAATTTAATTTTAAGTATATTTCATTTCCTCATTATATTTCAGTGTCTAATAGACAAGGTCTAGAAACATTATAGGTACGTAGTACGCCGTTTTTGTTATTTAGGTACTTATATACCTGAATAATTATATTAATTTCATACCTTATATCTTATATCTTACAATATTCGGTGTATTATAACATGCTATAAACGTATTAGTGTGCGTGTATACGAGGCTCTACACAATTGTTGTTGTGTACACACCCATCCAATGATATAGTAGTTAGAATCAATTTGCAACACTTCTCTCGCGACATAATAATCTAATTTTAATATTTAAAAGTGGCAACATTAAACCCCCGCTCGCTCTTCTCTGATTCCATGTTCTGAATACGAAATGTAAACGGGAAGCGCGCGAAAGGCGGCCATATTGCTTTTAGCACCCTTTAATGGAGAATATTTTGAGAATAAAACGAGCCGTCCTGATTAATGTGTAAATGAAAGTGAATTGATATTTTAGCAAGTGTTTGTGGATGCTTTACGCGATGACGATTGTGCTTTAATATTAAAGAGATATACTTTTCATTTTTGCAAAGAAAATGCTTTTTGGTGTTGCCAGTGACACTTTTTTTCTAATGCTACCAATTTCTGATGTAAATGTGATACAGGGGTGATATATTTCTGTAATTCAGTCGAAATTCAAAATTGTTACGAATAGTAATACCTACCTAAGTAAGCATCTTCTTATTTTATGTTCCCTCATATAGGTACTTGAGGCTTTTTGGTTGGAAATTTAAGTGATGAGGTTTTTTATATATTTTTTTTTCTTTAAAGTATAAAGGTTTGACTCGATACGGTTTTGACTTTTTTAGTTATGTTAAGATGTCCGATATTTTTTTGTAAAGTACTTCTCGACCGCTTTCATGTCATCATCATCATCGTTATTGATATCATTATTATCATTAGATGTACTGAAATACTAACAAGAGCAAGTAATTTTCTCTATACTTTGGCACAGGTTACAAAATTTTGCAACCTAGGTGCAAAGAAAAAATATTACCTTAAGTAGTCACAAATTTTTAAGAGTATTTCGTTTTACCTATCGATCTCCAAAATCGCACGGTTCATGTAGAGAAAAATATACTTTAGATAAGTATCTACTTAGCTACTGTTACTTATAAAACCTACAAGCAAATCTCCCTACGATAATTAGATATATCTACACGTTGATACAAAAGTTGAGCAGCGTATTCTTGAAAGCGAAGCTGGCGAGGCGAGTGCGTGGTACAAATCCCCAATTACGGGCACACAGCTCAGTTTATGCCGGCGTTTAAATTCGTTAGAGCGACGAGTGGCCTGCGTTCTGTTCACCGCGGGATTCGCATAGATCAACATATAGAGGTGTCACACGCAATCTTACCGTTTATACCTACTGAAAAAAAAATACACAAAGTTTCGAAGTACTGATCTCTGATGAACTTCGCCGTAAGTTCACTTTGAGTACTTACTACCTATTAAGTATTTGTTAAAGCAATAACTTAGAAATAAGGTAACGATTTACAAATAGTAATTTGGTATCTAACGATAGATAAAGATATGATAGATATAGTATTACTTATAGCCCAAAATTATAAAAAAATCGTCTATTTACAATAGCATTACAAAGTGATTTTCCCCTAAAAAAATATTTGTAATTTAGGGTTATTTTTTTTTAAATCCAGCCCGTTGCCTTACGCCATAGACTTCTCTCCAAAGTCCTCTCTTACTCCCTTCAGGCCCTCAAGGTTCCAAACAGGTAGAGCCTGAGTAAGGCAGAGTTTTATTAAAACTTTTTGTGATGAGCACGAATTTTTTTGTACCCGAGTATTGGATGAATGTTTAATATCTACTTATATACTCGCATCGCCCCCAGACCATTGCACAGTATCCATAATAAAAGCATTGCTTTGCGTAGTTCGTCTGGCGATATTATATTATATTTTTATTATCTCACATATTTCTGATGGAAAAGTTGTTTGGTTTATTAATAACTAGCTGTTGCCCGCGACTTCGTCCGCGTGGTATTTAACAAAGACAACCGTTGACAACAGCCTGCTCGCGTGTTCTGAGCCCGCGGGACGCATTGCAGGTTGTTGCTATCAAACTTAATCAGGCGCTGCGCTGCAACATTGGTTTTAATTTTTTTTCATGAGATCCTATTTTTTTCTAAAATAAAAGTAGCCTAAGTTACTCCTTGTTACATCAGCTATCTGCCAGTGAAAGTCCCGTCAAAATCGGTCCAGCCATTTCAGAGATTACCCGGAACAAACAGACAGACAGACAGACAGACAGACAGACAGACAGGCAGACAGACAGACAGACAGACAGACAGACGGACAGACAGACGGACAGACGGACAGACAGACAGACAAAAATTTTAAAAAATGTTGTTTTGGTATAGGTACCGTGTATACATCTAAATGCACTTGGTAAAAAGCGGTTATTTTAATATTACAAACAGACACTCCAATTTTATTTATATGTATAGATGTCGTGTCTGGAATCAGTTACCGGTATATAATCTTTGCAGCCACCATCAATTGCGTATGTGAGCTGCGTAACCAGCTAAATGGATCTCCATTTTAACTCCTGAAACAAGCCGGTTGAGGCTTTCAGTTGGATCTCGGCATTTGCATGATTGCCATAACACTGATTATCCTCGCCCCCCTCGCCTCGTGTTTCTTTCTTCACACCCTCACAATTAGTACCTACTTCGCCCGAAGCTTAGCGGAGTAGATAGGTAGACCTACAATGGTGGAGGTTTTATGCAAATTGGCGCTTAAAGAGTTTCGGAGTAAATAGTGTTGGAAGCGATAGTAGTGAGTGTTGGATTGGATATTTTGAAGGTTCATGTTTTGGAATGAAAATGGGATAAAAATATTTTTTCGTTGAAGTTATTTTTTGCTATACGTAAGTGCTTAATTTTTTATCTCGCAACGAACGTCAACATATAACCCCGCAAACTGATATGCTTATAAACTTATTAAAGTAAATACAAATCGAAATCGCGATATTCGTTATTTCATCATTATTTCCGTTCCTTTAGTAAAACTTTTTGCTCTACCACCCAACAGAAATAGACAAAGCTCTACCTAAAAAAAATGCGACTAACTACCTTTATCTTTATATACCTATGTATCTCTCTCTTCGTTGGATGGAAGATCCGGCTGTGTTGAAACTAAAGCAGGTACTTAATTATATCTGATAAATGCAAAGCTCAAGTACCTCGTATACGTACGTACTTACCTATTTCTCGGAATATTTATATAAACAGTCAGTTTGTACGGATTAAAACGTTAACCCCCCCCCCCCCCTCTTCCACCAGTGCACACCCCGCGCCGACCGTTGAAAGTGCTCCAGAAAGTGTCGTTTATATACTCAAAGCATATGCAAATAGATGTTTTAAAATTTTAGGGAGAGAACGCCACTTTAGTCCCCGAAGCACTCGCGAATATCAAAATGTAAATTCACCCTTTTATGTTTCCAAATCTTGTAAATGAAAGCGTTCATTTGACTTTAGCGCGACAAACATTGAGTAGGTACACAAGTACATAGGTACACGGCCATGTCGCTGTGAATCAGTCAAATATTCATAATCAATTTTGATGTAGGTAACTAGGCTTTTACGTTTGGTAGGTATCGGTACCTATCGTGTTAAATATGATAATTCATATTTTGTGTGTGAAAGTAAATTTATGTAAAGGTGTGTACTCACCGGCAGCGACAGCCCATCTCGCTGGCTGTACCACCGAAGCCGGCTTCAGTGTGTAGTCACCGTAAGTAAATGTCGCATCAAATACAAAGAGCAAAGATGGCGACTCTGTGTAGGCCCGATTCATACAATTAAGCATGCGCAGAACCGCCATCTTTTACTAATTTAATTTGATGCGACCTGTGTAAATCTGAAGTCAATTACCTATTAAAAAAGTGCTCAAAGCATTTTTTTTGTTTATTGCTCTGTCCAATATTTTTTTCGAAGCAATAAAATTTAAACTAACCTACGCAATAACGAGTGATCATGTTTTGGTTGATCTCCTGTAAGCGAGAAGTGGGAATAGGAAGACGGCGTCGCGTCGCTCGGTCCGGTGCGCGCGCGCCGCCCGCCGCTCGCTCTCAGCTGATCGGGTTACCCGCAATGCGGACTATCCTCGGAGAATGTATGCGCTGTGAGAAAATTATCGACAATTAGCCGTTGATATCACCTGTGTAATCGCATGCCCCTTATTTCTCGCGGGTCACATGCGGTCATGTAAATTAATATGGGATACAGGCATGGAGACAGCAATAGGAAACCACATATAACATTATTTAGTTTTGGATTGTGGGTTCTATTATGATGTCGCTATAGTTTTATATTGGTCAGCAAATGGGTAGATAGGATTTCTGTACTATGTATAACCTACCTGTTTTGACAACCCGAATAGCACAGTTGGTAGTGACCGTGCCTTTTTCCCGGGTCTCAGGTTTGAATGCCGGTATAGGCAAGCGGTAGTGGCATGAATGGCAAGTTTTGTCAAAGTCTATCCAGTAGTGTCAGAGTCTAGTAGTGTGTTTGTCAAAATCTGTCGAGTGTTCGTTAGCGTTATGCGCGAACAACAACGCGACAAACAAAAACTACAGATTCGTATTCTGAATCAATTATGTCCCCTACGCCCCTGACGATATTTTTTTTTTACACTTCCAATACAGTATATTTCTTGGAGGTGGCTACTTATAGATTGCGGTATCAATATCACGGTTTTTATCACCAGTTATTAATCCTCAAAGACATTCTGGTATCGTGTATCTCATGTGCGGAGGTGTTGATTACAGAACGCCAGATTTTTCGTCCGTTTAACCTCGGCGAGGCCAGTGGCGCGGGCAACGTCACGCCCCGTGCCTGTATGTGGCGATATCCACGGCCCGACCGATCCAATTACACACTTGTAATTATTTTTATAGAGCCTTCAATCGATTCGTTTAATTGTATAAAATATATAGGTAATGTCGGGTGGGCTTACTCACTGCCTATTTTAGACAAAAATCCTTTGAACAATATTTTTACAGTGACGTAGTAAGCCGCTCCTCCCCCCCCCCCCCCCCCCCCTAGCTCATAGAGTCAAGCGAAAAATATATGCCTCTATCACTACTGATGTCAATAATTTATAATATGCTTCTTTAGTATTCTGGCATATGAAAACAGTGACTTCAGGGAAAGAGCGACTATTCTATTCGCGTCAGATTTTTTGACGAAGAAAAGATAATGGTTCGCTCATGCCTATAGGACTCAGTCTTGCTTACTTAGGCTTTGAATAGCCTCAGAATCAGAAAGTATAAAGCAACAAAAGTAAAAAAAAATAACGTTAGCTACTTGGTCAACAGTTATTTTCGATTTTTAACCGACTTCAAAAAGGAGGAGGTTCCCAATTCGGTTGTATTTTTTTTACAGATTCATTCTACAAGAGTCCTCCCGATGACCGCAGGGCGTCGTGTGCGCCTGCTCATGTCAGTTCGCAGCAGCTGACGTCGACGTCAGAGACCAGTGGCCGGTGTGTCCGTATCATGTTCACATACCCTATTAAACATGATAACCATCCGGGGACGGAGTGTTGACCGCACTGTGTTTTAACACACGATACGCATTCATATACATCGGAACACTCGAATAAGCAATTTTAGAATTAATTTTCTAGACGTGCTCAGTACAAGTATATTGGTAATATCACTTATTAGAGGATTCCTCGCGACCTCGTTTAGGCCGAAAATTACTAAATGTACGAAATGGAAATTAAAAAAAACATAATTTACCTACCTTGATATTGTCTATGGAGTAGCGTCAGTACCTACCCAGGATACTGGCCGCATTTCTCAAAGACATTGCCCCGCCCTTGGGTTGCCAGTTGTGTGTCGAACAAAATATTTACTAAATTGTGGGTCTGGACTCCAATAATAAATATGAAAGTATATTCGGAGCCCGTAACCATATACTTGCACTATTTAATTTTTTGGTAAGTAGGTAGTTCTTTACTTACCCGAAAATAATAGAAGCTAACCATCGACCATCAATCTGTAAATCAGTCTGGACTTTGGCCCTTAGATATAAGTAAACTCAGTCAAAATATGCCTACAACCAGGCAAATAAAGTTACAATTAATTTGAGTGAAATAGTTTTCCCTATTCAATTCCAATTATAGGTACATATTATCGCTAACGTCCTGTTTTAATACATGATTTGATGCCTACCACACGCACACCGACATACCAGCCAATCAATATGATAGTGATTGAATCAATATTGCGTATGCGCATACCTACTGCGCGCGTGTGAGTGAGTGTGCTCGGTTGGTTGCGGTCGGCGCGACTCGCTTGGTAAACGGACGTAATATCAACTAAACACTGGTCAACTGTTGCAGCGCTGGTAGGCTCAGCGGTTGCAAGGACGTCAAAGTAGTGTAGAGTTCGATTACTGCGTCACATCCATTTGTCAATTTGCTTCGATCGTGCCTGCAAGTTATGGCATATTACCCATCTAGTCTCGAATGAGCTTGAAGACCGCTAACGTGCTTTGAAAGGCATGTTAGGCTTTGTCATTCTACCCACTTACCAGATATGACAGTTGTTACGGCAGCCTGTAAAAATCGTAGTAGATTTACTACCAATTATGAGGATTAGTTTACATGAGGACAGGGCCCCAAGTCTGCTAACGCAATCGATTCATAATCGAACAGCAACCACCTAGTAACTGTCACTTTTGACATATATTGTATGGGATATCTGTCAAAAGTGACAGTTACAAGGTGGTTGCTGTTCGATTATGAATCGATTGTGTTAGCAGACTTGGGGCCCAGGCTTCTGGACAGACAGCAGAACAGTATCTAAGTAGACTATGGAAGAGAGGCTGTGTCTTGATAATCTTCATTGGCTTCAGATAGGTATTATCCGAGTGAAGCTACATTAACAGGGCAATTGTAAATCGATATGATCAAGTTAAACTATTGGTTAATGTATCGGTGACGGGTAAGCTGAGACGGCGCGGCTACCAGCTCGCACACATCACTACCACTCAGTACCCTAATGAGCACGCGGTATGCGGCTACGGACAGTTATAATGAAAACACTGTCCGTACGATGTCTTTCTGCTTGATTGTGCCGCGCATTTCTTAATATGTGCTTATTAAATGTTAACTCCTACGGAAATCAGCGCGCGGGTCGGGCTTAGGGTAACCAGGCGACGAGAATTTTTACGATATTTTCTGAAAATCTCGCTGATCGCATACCGTGTTGGTAGAATATTGTGGCAAAGTGCCAGGAAATTTACTAAAAAGTCAGGGACATTATCAGGAAATGATTGGCATTCATCTCAAACCCTAGTTGGAGTCGTTTTGCAAACATTGGTACCTACTTACGTGTATAAGTATAGGTTCGTACGTATGTATTTCTTCTTCTTGTCAAAGAAACGAGGTGCGGGAGACTTGGATATCTGTTGTATTGTCAACTCCACTAATGAATGTTTATGGGTTGTCGAAAATATTCGCTTTACATTAATCTAGATTTTAAACTAGACGCAATAAGATATTACGGACTGTTGAGAAAGAGATCGTAGTCTATGTTCCTATTTCTAGCTATAACTGCTCCCAAGGTGCATGGTTCAAGGTTCGCGTCTTGCGAGCATGCGTGTGTTACGGGCTGTGCGCACGCGCAATTTCGCAGTGTTTCGTATCGACGCGAGACCGCAGCCTCCACTCAAGTGATACTTGTATTCGGCTCCGGTTACAACTATCGCCACGGTGAAATCGCCTCGCAAAATACCATTTTGGCTTCTGACTAACTTAGTAGGATTCTCATTTCGTTTGCCGTTGCCTTTGAAAATGTTTCAAATTCAACAATAACACTTGCTTTAAGAAACTAATTGATCGTTCCATTGTCAACCGTATCTTCTTCAATATTTGTATTAGGCTGTGTCCCCAGTCGGCAAACTGTCAGCGGCCGACTGAGTTAGCGGCGTATCGGTTTAGTACGCCCTTCCATATATTTGAAATGGAGTGTTCACAGTTTGCTAGTTTGCGCTCACTCTACGCAGTTTGCTGTGTTGCGCGCGCCGATTGATTCAGTGAGCGGCCGACTCACAGCAAAACCGGTTCCAGTCGGCGGCGGCGATATGCTTCTTCACCGGGCGTAGTAAGTCCGTTTGCTGCAAACTGTCATGTGGACAGTTGACAGTGAAAATTCAGTCAGTCGGTCGACCTAAATAAGCGGCTAACACATAACAGTTTGCTTGCGACGCACGCAAATTGATCTGAGTTTGCAGCTAACTCAGTCGGCCGCTAACAGTTTGCCTACTGGGGACAAAGCCTTAATCCCTCTCTACTCACAAACGTTTTTCTTTTGTTCTAGATAAATATCCCAGACGAGTATATTACCTATATGGTCCTAAACTAGTCCTGTATTATGGGTACCCACTGTATAATGGAATAAAAAAGATCCCAGTAACATTATAATAATATCATTTCCGGTAAAATCCGGTGCAATGTGCCGAGCGGCCTACACTCTAGCGAATTGACTAAGGTATCGTCTTTGTGGGCACTTGGGTATATTATTTAACAAGTATACATTAGCAGCAGTCACAACATTATCAGTTTTTACGACACGTATTCCCCTTCTTAATGTGTTGCCTGCGTCTGATGTGCGAATCGCCGTTAATTCGCTCATGAATAGTAACGAGAGGGGGCCGGACTCGGGACTCGGGCCGCGCAAGCTATTAATATCCATGTTTTTGCCACCTACACTATGATTATTTCTAGTTAAATGTGTGTTTCTTGCTGTTATTCAGTTCATTCAGTGTTATTAAGGAAGGATAAAGGAAACGCTCCGAAGTATTAGTTTTATTGGCAAACCTAAGTACTTAGTTTCGAATGTTTCCACGTCATTAGTTTACACCGGACAAATTAAAGTCAAGAGACTACACACTGCTTAGCTATAAAACATATCGGCTACGCAACGATTAGAAAAATAAAAGAAGTTCAGGAACCAAATACTCACTTAGCTACTGAGTGTTTGACACTGCATCGCAATTAGGAAGTATTTGTACTGAGGTATAGTAAGGTAAACCTAATTATTGCATCTAGCGTACATTACGGGACACCTTGATCGAGCGTTTGGAGAAAGTGTCAGGATTGAGTCTGTTTCCGGGGTGTGCCATTTTTTTTATTACGCAATTGTATCACATGACCATTGCTGATGATGAAAAGTGATCTCCACACTCTCCAAGGGCTCAAGCTATTCGTGCCCCGTAGGCACCTACTCCAGTTATAATCTGAGGTCATAGCCTAGGTAGTAAAACGCCTTATAGATCAGCACGTGCATCAGAAAAACATTGAAACGTTTCGGCCCGTTGACAGAGAATGTAACATTAGTTGACAGAGAATGATACATTAGTTGACAGAGAATGTAACATTAGTTGACAGAGAATGTAACATTAGTCGACAGAGAATTATCTCTGTCGACTCTTCGGGCAGACAGAAGCCTGAAAAATTCTGATAAATGGCCTCACCCTTAACATACCCCATCGCTAGGTCTCGGAGAGCAGATGGCAATCGCTTCGTTTAATTAGCTATATCAGAGATTGAAAGCCAATCCCATTACAAATATGGGAAAAGACCGCAAGAGAGAGTAGGAAAGCAGTAGATGCTCTCTGAAATATACCTTCTCCTCCACACAATTGTCGTTTTAACATTAGTCCATACATTCACAGCAGTTATTGCTGGCTATGCAATTGCTATTTTACTTATTATTCATTGTAAACCTAGATTAAACACAGCGTTGCACGATACGTTTGCTATCATCCGATGTTTTTCCTAGGACGGCGCAGTTTTAATGGCTGATTAATGCAATGAATAGGTGATTGGGTAATTACACACGTGATATATGAACGTGAGATATGGTTATTATCTTTTCTAATTACTTAATGGGTAAAGATAAAAAAAAATATTGATTTAAAAGTACCGACTTGGAAATCATTGCCTATTTTTTTACCTACATTACCTAATTACACAGGTTGATTCAGAAAGGGTATACTACGTCTTGTACCTACGTTTTATTTACGCATTTTTTATCATTGGATATGCGGAGTCAGAATTTCAATACGTCGATTTTAAAAATATATGTAATACTAATATATCGAAACTGAAACAATGCAGCATTCACTTATGCAGCTATATGTAGAATAAAACCTGCAATATAATAAAACCTACTTACCTATCAAAATTAAGATTTGTGTATTATAAAAACCTTTTCACCTCAATTAAAATATAATTGTTAAAAAATATCGCCGTTTCTACGCAGCGGCGTTTGTCAATAGTACCTCTTTAGTTAATTAGGTTTTCTGTTATTAAAAGTGCAGTTCGTTACAATTATAATTGACAGCGTTTCTCATTCGCTCAATTATATTAAATGGAGTGAATGTTAGCTGTTTCCCGGTTTGAAACAATAACGATAATCAGATGGCAAGATCTCGCGAACACAATGACACCGCGCCCCGCTGCGGTGACCATCATTTCCCCAACAGCAAATAACATGATGTTATGTGTGTGGGGCAGTGATTTATCTCGAATTAACGTCAATCGTAAATAAATTTGGCCATCAAACTAATGTATTTCTTACCGCCATGATATTAAAATGAGTTTTAGCTTAAATACGTAATATTTACGTAGCCAAAAACAATACAAACCTATCTACTTATTGGAGATTTGGCCACATCAGTATAAAAAAGGAACATTAACTTTTTTGTTTATTAAATCGCTATTAATAGGTAAGATTCGACTAGTTGCCTGAAAACAAATGAGCAATCCGCTTACGACTGAATATGAATTAGATAAATTGTATAATTAATAAGTATGGAATTTATCTCGAGTCAGTCAAAGTTGTGGAATCCTCAACCTTTTAACCGAGTTCCCACGGCGCTGTTACTGTTAACAACTACCTGTAAGCGTTGCACTCATAATAGTTAAAATTTTAAAAGTTATTGTTTCATGAAACCTGTGAGAATGTTTAATTAAATAAATGAGATAAACGAAACTAAGCAGTTGCTTTAGCAAATGAAAGTGACGACACACAGGTACACAACACAGTACCTATAATGAGATTATACGAGTAGTAATGCTGAACCCTGCTCATAAGCTGATTAGGAAACGTCGATAGTCGAGTATGGTTTAAATTAACTGTTAAAAATTGTCTTTATTAATGTGATCTAAAATTACTGCGAATTACCTTAGTGATACAGAGCTAACTAGAAAAAAATATTAATCACTTATAGGCAACACAAACAGAGATTCGTTCCACATTATTCGACGTATATCCTGGGCCCATCGAAAATTAGTCGAGCTATGCGAAGAGCACGCCCTCTGGCGGGCGCGGGCGTCATGTGCGATGCGACCGGGCCGGGTCTGGCGGGCTCTTAATGAGTTGCCACAGCAAAAAATATGTTCGTCTACACAATACGGCGCATGACTCGCGCTACGCGATCAATTATTAATAAAAAAGCGGGCCGCTTCATTGAAAGGGCGATTAGCTCAATATTTATATGGAATATTCGGTATCAACGGCGCTTTGTGCCCATAATTCGGTGGGTCATGACGCGGCGCGTTTGAGCCAACGCCGACCAACGCATAGACCAACTGCTGCTCGCGACTCGAGTAGAACAGATATTGTATCGAGATCATAATTGATATTTATACCTACCTACGATTGACGAGGCAATGCTAAAAACCAAGATTATATAATGTATATGATCCTATCTAGTACCTTCAGTTTTAACACCCGTCTCCCATTGGAGATATAATTGTTGCGGTATATATCTATCACCTCGCAGATTTTTTTCACACAATCGAAATACAATTATTTGATTGGGTGTTCCAATCTTAGCAAGCAAACGTTCATCGTCGCTGTTTACCTAATACGCGGGAAAGTGTATCACGCTATCCCTTTTTAACTCGCTCGCGCTGCGATGCACAGGTGGCGTCTTAACGGAGGTATCCAAGCATCTAGAGGGATATGAATCGTAGGTACCATACAACACGGTATCACCTCTGTATCTTTCGCCGCGGGGCCCACCGCGTCGCCCATTATACTACCGAATTGACTCGCCGACTCTTCAATAGAACTCTCCGCGATGTATAGCCAGCGACTATGCCGCCGTTTTATTTAATCTGATACATTTCCCCGTACATCAATCACCGCCGCACTCGACAACAGTAGCGAATTATTAGATGCTATTAATGTTATCTGCTATTGTGATACGTGTCGGTGCCTACTACTTACATATTTTTGTACGGAACCTATTCGATGTTAAATTATGGCGTTATAGTTGATAACTAAGACGGTATAGGTTTAGTACTTATAGGTAATTGTAAAAAGTACTTATGAGTAAATACGGAATTTAATCAATAGGTAGTTGTACCTGAACTCTCATATAAAGTTAGTTGTGTATATAATTCTCTCACTTTGAGAGAGGTTAATGTTATCTCGATATGAAGACGTTTTGCGTATGAAAAAACTGAAGCATGGTACTATATACCTACCGTACCATATCTCTTAAGACATCTTTCGCTTAAATGGAAAGGTGCAAGGCCATAGCAAGCCTTGGCGCTAGAGTTAACCATTGCCAAGCGAAAATGACTTAAAAGGTGCCCAATTAGTAATGCCGCTTATAGTATGTACTTACTAATAAATAACCAATAATTGTACAAGTGTTTCAACATTACAATGCGCATATATCCCAATGGTTGCCAGAACAATTTTTCAGTAGAGTTGATGCTAATGAAAAGGCATTTTCACGAGCTTTGGCGCCGCCCGCCATGCAAATGTGCTGTTTAATGACGCGGGAAGCTGGGCCATACAACTATACTGGCACAAGGAAATAATGTACAACAGTTTATTGGGAAAAGTTAGTCCGGACAATGGGATGTACGACCAGTAGTAGGTGGTTTTTCAAGTCATCGCTGTTTCTCACTCTAGAAACGCGGGATCGAGTAAAGAAGTTCTCTGATTAGATCCCCTTGCATTCAGTTTCAATATCATATATGATAATCAGATCAATCATCATCACTTTATAATATTACTCACTCAATTCAGAGAAATTCTCGTTGATGCAAAATAAGGCACATAATATTAAATGAATTCAACTTAAATGACTCAGTAATTACAAACCGCATTCTGAAGATATTGATAAATGTGTCACGATTAAGTCATCCTTCCCGCCTCGAAGAAAAGCCCTTCAACCTTGAAAAGGCCCGCGAATGCGGCATGAAAGAGCCCCCAATACTCTTTTAATTTGTCATTATGCAGCAATAAAAACATGGTAAATGAGAACGACAAAAAACTCGTTCAAAGTCTGACAAAAACCGCGGGCTGGGGCGAAATTCGCAAATCATTCCGCGATAATGATGGCCGCTTGAAAAAAAATTTAAATATCAAAAGGCCGGACGGGGCGCGGTAATGGTTTAAAATCATTTTTCATTCGAGTCACTCGCGAGTCAGAAATATGAAAACGGTAGCCGCCGCATCGGCTTCCATTAACTGTAGCCGGCGCGATCACCATTTTGGACGAGCTCCATCTTTCATTTGTTACCTCCTCCGAAATAAAACAAAAACGTTGATCAATTACGGCGCTCGAATAAAACTATACAACGGCTGCGCTAATGGTGGTAAAGCAGTACCATAATATTTTTGTAACTTGACGATTCATAAGTACTGTACAATAATGGTCTACGTGAATAAAAAATATTCTGATTCTGATTCTGAATGGCTTTTATTTACAATAAGGTCCTTTTCAATGTTAAAATCGCATTGCTTAAGTATCATTTGTTCTTCTTTTTCTTCTTGGGCTGTGAGTGGTCTAGCGGGGACAGGCCGCTGTCGAACTCGCTCGCAGTGTGCATGGACACTTGCTTATTTACATTGCGACCTCCGAACGCACCGAATTTCACTTTTGGGAACCTGCAATCACGTATATTGTGTAATTTTTTAATGAATTACCTACGATAAGAATTATTTTTCAAGTACACGAGATCATCTCAGACAGTCCTAATGTAATTTGCAAAACTGTCAAATCCGAAAACAATGTTCCCACAAAACAACCTATTTCAATGGCTTTAGTAAATTATAACGACTTGATTAGCATAGTTGTTAGTAAACCTGCTTTCTATACCGAGGGATAGGGTTCCAATCGTAGCAGGGGCAAACTTTGTGATAAGCACGAACGTTTGTACCCGAGTCATGGATGTTTAATATCTACCTGTACTCCAGCTATATACAAGGTGGTTCAGTAAGGGTATACAAATCTTTGACCCTGCGCATCTTTAGCGAATTTGTAATCATCATGTGAAATAAGAATTTGGATATGTCAGTTCCAAAAAATAAACTTTGTACCCATAAAAAGACAATTTTGATTTTTCGTGTAATTTTTAAAGTATTCCCTTTCTGCATCACCCCATAGGGAGCGTTCAAGTATTACGTAACGAATTTGGGGGGAGGGGGGTCTTCTGAAACGTTACGATGCGTAACATGGGCGGGAGGGGGGTTTGTACTACGTGTTTGTTTTAACCCTTCAGAATGGTCGCGTAGAGATTTTACGTTTTACAAGTGGGGGGGGGGGGGGGGGTAAAGAAAAACGTTACAGCGCGTTACATGTGGGGGAGGGGGGTCAAAAATCTCCCAAAATTGCGTTACGTAATACTTGAACGCTCCCATATATAATATTCATCCACTCACCCAGGTCTGTTCTTCTCCTCGTCCTCATGTATCGTCAGCCTATTGACGGGGTGGTCCTTGCTGGCGGCGGGGTCGGACTTGACGCGGCGCGCGAGCGTGGCGGGCGTGTCGCGGAGGGCGAAGGCCTTCGCGGCGTGGCCGAGGTGCAGCTGCCGGGCGTCCAGCCAGTCGCGCACCTCGCGCGGGTAGCCCGAGTAGAACCGCACCCACGACGTGTACGCTGATACAACACAAGCTTTTGATGACACGAAATGTACTACTAAATATTTGAGATCGTTACAAATGGAGCAACCAAGTAGTTCCATTTGTACGCCATAAGGCAAAACATTGAGCGCCAAAGTACCTACCTAATGTAAAGTCTCACACACTATTGTACGACCAAACTATGTTTACTAATTAAAACACATTCTGATTCCATATCCATATAAGGAAACGGCATCCCGAAAGGGTGGCGTTTTATGATATTTTTGACGATTCAAAAGTACTGTAATGTTTATATATGAATAAAAAAAAAACTCATTCTGAACCGAAGATTACCGCCTCCATCCACACTCACACTCACAAACCAACAAAGTCTACCTCTTTATAATACTAGTATAGATGGATTAGACCGGCACTCACCTCGGCTAGCTCTGAGCAGCCAATCGCGGTTGCTGTGCGCGACGCGCTCGAGCCGCGCCTGCACAGCTACGGCGCTGCGCTGCGCGGTGGCCGTGCTCGGCGCAACGGTGCGCAGCGCTTCCAGCGCTTTAGACTCGTCAGTTTGACGCAACCTGAAGCGCATCTTGCGATCAATACAACACTTGCACGTAAAATACATTATTTGGGATAGTTAACAACATTTTTAAAAGTTGTAAAGGAAAGTGGGTAGTTTTGTATGGGCACCGTAGCATGATGAGGGCATGTTGCCCTCGTGGAATAGGTAAATGAATTCGAAGACAGTATATCAGGATTCACTTGGAGGAAAAATATAGGTAAGTGTTATTGGAGGAAAATTATTCAATTTCTCCTATAGTTTTAGAGTTAGGAACATTCGGGCAAAGTAGTACCTGCTCTTTGTCCAACTCACGCTTCATGATACCGTAGTTTCTTAATTTAAATTTTAACGATTTTTTAATAATTTTATATCTAAAATAAATTTGCTAAGCTAAACTTTTTTTAAGGTTGTGAAACCTCAACAGCACTATTATCACGTTTTAAAAAAGCATATTATTTTTCGCGGCCAAGATATCACACAGTGCAGACGAGAACTGAAACCGATGTAGGGGTGGTGTGACCATCTAGACCGCTTAATTAGGAGCATGCAATGAAGATGTACTGTGGACAGAATAAACGTACTTAGATAACTTTACCATGCAGGTGAACAATAAACTGTGGAATGAAGTACAACGCACCTGATCCGCTTCTGCTCGAGATGTCTGATGAACTGGGCCTCGCTGGGCAGCAGGAACATCACGGCGGCGCCCACCTGCGACGCGCGACCCGTTCGACCAACCCTGAATAAACATTACACTTACAACTTTGCAACAAGAACGAAATTGCAGAGGGACATCCCTTAAGACATAACATTCTCACTGTAAAGCTTTAGTCCTACAACTTGTATTTATTTTATGTACAGTACACTTGTTATTTATATGATACATATATTGTATCCTATACAGGTGATTCATAAAGGGTATACTAACTGTCGAACGTTGAACCATTTGTAATCAACATGTGAAGTCAGAATTTGGATATACCAAATTTAAAAAAAAAAACTCGCTGACAATTGTCTTTTGTCGCTTAAGAAGTGCAGGTTTAAGGGCTACTATACTCTTTCTGAATCATCTGTATAAAGCCACTTCTAGCTTATCTGGAGGCCAGGGTGCAAAATCATCTCGGGGGGGGCCCTAGCCACGTCTATCGCGACCCCCTTCCCATCAATGGTGCAGGTTTGGTAATGGTTACATGCATCAGCGCCCGGGCCCCAAAGTCTGCTAACACAATCGATTCATAATCGAACAGGAACCGCATAGTAACTGTCACTTTTGACAGATACCCCATACAAAAGTGACAGTTACTATGCGGTCGCTGTTCGATGATGAATCGATTGTGTTAGCAGACTTGGGGCCCAGGTGTCCCGCACCCCTTGCGCCCCCGGGTAGAGCCGGCCCTGATATCACTCGTATATTTACCTATGCACATAATCAGTGGCACTGGCCGGTGCGCAGTACTGCAGCACGAGATCCACCCTCGGCACGTCTATTCCCCTCGCGGCGACATCCTATCACAAATAAATGAAAAACCACAATCAATTAATTAACCGAATGGAATATAAGACTAATAAGGCCAAACTGAACCGAACGGAATATAAGAGAAATAAGAGCAAACTGTACCGAACGGAATATAAGACTAATAAGAGCAGACTGAACATGATCATCCTAAATACACACATGAGGACTAATAAAAATGTTTTAGACAGAAAATCATTTCATGATGTGCTCATAGAATATGAAAGCAAACAATACCGAGATGTAACCAACCGTCACTCGGTCTTGAAGTTATCGTACGTACCGAGAATAAAAGTGTCCTTACACAGCACATAAATAATTTCACAATTTTAGGCAACACAAGACGATTTTGACGCTACAACGAACGGTATCAGCCAATTCACATAATTGCCCCTTATGGAGCAACTGTTGCTCTACAGACACTACAAGTAGCCTACTTGTAGTGTCTATAGCTCTACTTGAAGTAGAGCTATATGAAGCAACGTCTATCCAAGCTGTACCTTCTTCGAGGTACCCTTGCTCTAAGGCATAAGCTGAAGGACACTAAACACTCATCTCGCGACGACAGCACTTTCCAATTCGACGAAGATGAATCAAATACCGCAACAAGTGCTCTTATTCTATTTACACCTTTGGTCGAAGTAGCTGTTGCAACTGCCTCTACCTGTCTCTATCTAGAGTGGTGTCTTTAACCTCTATATACGACAAGACACCAATCAACTTTTTAAATGGTTTATACGAGTAGCTTATCCTCGGAGTAGATTAGTAGAGTAGCTATTCCAATAATTATTTTCACGCAATGTTCATAAACACGTGTCCAATGCTGTGACCAGTGCTCAAACGAAAACACGGAAGCTTTAGCGCGTAAGCAAGTGAGTTCAGCCGCGGTAGCCACCGCCCGCCGCGAGCGAGATTAAACGCGATACAATCTCGAATGTTCCTCGTCATTATCTTCACTATAGAACACATTATGCAGCGCCTATCGACGTATTAGTGCAATTAAAAACATACTACACGACCAGAACGTGTTCGTCGTGGATAATTTCTCGATTAGAACATAATTTTATGCTTCACTGGTAGTACTAGCGGACCACGGCAAAAATGTTAATATAATTTATCGATAGCTGGTGAAAAAATAAATTTCAGATTATCAGTTAACGCTTACGATCTGTGTGTATGCAGCTATATGTATTTATCAGTAAAAGCTCATAATCGCCTTAAAAGTACCTTAAAAGTAACTAGACAGTTATATAATCACCCACACTAAGTTACCAACTAATAGATCGCATCTAGTAATTCATAGATCTAAAAACCTTTAAATATCAATTAAGTTTGATCCTATTTTTTTTGCATCTAATGAATAGAGTATTTCTCGCAATTAGTCTGCTACAGACTCGGGACAAAAACTTGAAGAGGGTAAAGATTAATTACAATAATATCGAATGATAAAAAACTTGATTGATTCTACAAAAACACTGTCCATAAATGCAAACATTACCAATAGTGCAGGTTGACCGAATGAAATAAACGTTAAAACTGCAAATCAATAAAAAAAATGTGAAGCTAAGACTGAATCCATGACGTTTCCAGTATCCAGGCAACGAGCGTGACCACGAATGATGAAAAATTTTTCACAGTAAAAATATAATTACAATTCCTACCGTAACAGTAATGTACGCGGCGTCGGCGTTGATAGATGTAATAAATACGATAATAGTACATAATCGACGCGTATTGTGTGCGGTGTGGGAGCCTCGCGGCGGCGTGGCTAGATGAATGACCAGCTAATAGGCACCGAGGCACAATGGACCTGCGACAAAGGTGATCGGGGCCAGCATACGACCGCTGTTGTTGAATTAAGAATGTGATGATTAATCTGTCGGCCAATGTTTTTTGGTCGATCGTAAATTGAATCTGCTTTGGAATTGCACGTAAAAACGTTTAGGCAACATACCTACCTAATATTGTTCTACGCTTCTTAATAACATAGACACAACAATAGAAATAAAACAAAGGTACGAACAAAAACCAAACAAAGGTTTCATTATCAGTACGACAATGAGAAAATTCAAAATCACTGGACATAATAAAGTTAAATATTTAATTGTGGAAACGTAACAGATGGAATATTATATTGATTTCTTATATTTACGCGAATACTACACATTGAAATAAAACTAATTTTAAGAATTTTATCGCGGTTTATTAAAAAACATCTTAATTTCAATAGGGAAGATGGCTGGGTGCTACCACCGGCTTGGGACCCTGTAGTAAACATCATAAAATCCAGAACCAAGCGTACCATTGCAAGACCTCAAGACACAGTGAGCTCTTTCTGCGTAGATCGGACCGCAAGTAACAACTAAATATGAGGGTACCCCCGTCAAACTATGACACTAGGACGTCAACCACCTCAGTCCTCCCGTGACCATGGTTGCTGTAAAGCAGCCGAAACGTCGGGAACGTATAATCAAAAATAAACCGCGATAAAATTCTTAAAATTAGTTTTATTTCGATGGAATATTACTTACAGTGCAGATCATAACGCCATTCCTTGCTGCACGGAACTGCTTGAACACCTCCATTCTGCGCTCGTGTGGCATAGAACCATGGAGACTGAACATTTCTATGTCAACAGGTACCAGCGTACCTTCAGCTGGATTCTCAAAATTCACTTGATATTCGTCTAAGTCTGATACCGCTGTATCACTCTGAGAGAAAAATATAAGAATATCTTATAAAGCGGCGCAATGCAAAGATCATTGGTAGTTTGACGGCTTCATCCGTCTTTGGGACATGCATGTGTGGAAGAGTTACTAAGTATCTATCTGTCTTAGTGGCTGTTCTTGACTTACATTGACCCTAGTTTTTTATTGTGGTAAAGTTTTTCTAGAACCAAATTGTTTGGAAAGAATTGTAGCAGTCGAAACGACATAGGGAGTGGAATTAAAGTAACTATAATTACTTTCAAATGAAGACATTGAATATTGTTTTACACCAGACAAGTATGATGAAAGGTTATTCTATCAAAAAAATATGTTTCTTACCTCATCTTCTTCATCACTTCCATCCACTTTTCTTTTCTTTCCTTTCGTGTTCTTTGCTTTCACTTGGCCTTTCTTTTTTACTTTAACATCCTTTCCAGTTAAAACAGTTTCAATAAGATCTGAATGATATTCCACCATTTCCAATGTTGCCATGAAAACAATCATTTTACCTCCTCTCTTGTTCAAAACACAATGTTCCACAATGAGAGAGCACAGTGTTACTAATCTAAGCTTCATTGGAACAATGAGGAATGTTTGATTCACTGTAGATGGCAATACTAATTCGTCTTCACCGATCGCAGATTTTAATGCTTCAACGAAAGTGATGCCAGACGCAGATGGTATTAAAACTTCTTCTGTTTCTTCTTCATTGACCTCAACGGTTCCTGGCTTAGGATTCTTAGCTTCTAATTTCTTTTGTTCTTTGAAATATTCATAGTCAGAGTCACTGTCACTATCTTCAACATCAGACGACGTAGTATTTGGCTGTGTATTGGAAGGTAGTGTTGAATCTTCTTTTTTGAATAGATCAGTGTGATGTAAGCCAGAAAATGCCTTTAAACCTAGAGCAATAAAATTAATTTGATTTAATTAAAAGCCATTGAACATAATAAATATGCGTATTAATGACTTTTTTAATTTCCATGTGTTGTTAATTTAATTTTCTTTTGAATTAAATCAGTCATTAGTGCCTATTGGACTTACCTCTCTTAGCTTCATTGTTAGCTTCCGTGACAACTTCTTCTTCTTCTTCAATATTTACATCAACCGGTTTAGTCTTTTCCTCAAAAGGTTTTACATCTTGCTTGTTCTTTGTTACACTATCAATCTTTTTAACACTTTCATTAGATTGGATAGGTTTCAATGAATCTGCTATTAAAGCTCTACCTTCAGATGTATCTACAAACACAGGATTCTGTAGAGTGATGCCCGCTAGGTTTTCAACAGCCTTAGAACAACAAAGAAAAAAGTTCAATTGAGAATAGAAATTTGCATAAATAAATATTTTCTAATTGCTGTGCGTTATTATTTTGTATTACAATTAATCGCCTGCTTGGGCTTTGAAATGCTTACCTTCGTAAGGGTGGCAGATAGAAGTATAGTTTGCTTGTCTTTAGACATAAATATATCAGTCAAATGATGTTTAATATGAGCCTTTTCATCAACATTGTCAGTGTCATTTTGTTCTGTCTTTTCGTCTTCATCATCGATTGATATTTTCTTATTGACAGTCTGTTTCATCATAGCCATGGGATCGTATGTTGCGTTTTTCTTATGATCCTCAATGGCTTTAACAATAGCTGCTACATCTTTCTCGTAACCCATGTCTAATAAACGATCAGCTTCGTCCAATACTAAACATCTGTGAGTATTTAGGAAAAAAAGATGACAATTGATCAACATAATAATAACCTCAATGTACTGTATAAAACAAACTGCCGACGGTATTATACAGATGATTCAGAAAGTAAACATTCAAGAAGTAAGAATTTCGAAAGTTTTTTTTTTTTAAGTTGCCTCTTCGAAATTGTGGCTTCACATACTGATTACAAATAAGCTAAAGAATCGCAGGTCGAGAGGATAGCATACCCTTTCTGTATCACCTTTACAATTTTATATAACATTTTGTAATCTCAGTTCTATGATAAGGTAAAAATATATACAACCTTGATTCAATGGAAACAAAACATTACATAATGTATGGGTAATATTTAAGCTAACCCTTGTTAATACTCACCCAGTCTTAGCAAAGTTCAGTGAAAGAGTATGCCTAAGATGGTCATTAATGCGGCCAGGTGTTCCAACTAATATACTAAGTCCTTTTCTCAGTCTTGCTTTCTCTGCCTTTCTCTTTTGACCCCCACTTAGAAGGCCCGGCACAATCCAGGTGAACGGCTGAAACAACAAGAGTATTAAGTTCCATATTCATTGACAAATTCTGTTTGTCTATTTATTGTATGACTCTTTGTGTACAAGCTGCAATATAATTTTACAGTTTATGTACAATTATAATTTTCCAAAAATATCAAAGTACCGACACAACCATGTTTAAATCATATTTTATGCATACAATCATGAATGTCTATTAACAAAAGAAGTATGAGGTAACGTTCATGAGCGAAAAAGTTAAATATAAGTTAACTACAATGCATCACAGCTGATATCCACACAATATATTATGTTCCTTTTTCAATGTCAAGAATCAATATATATAGATACAAAAACTGCACAAACCTTAACCAGTTTGACAAACAGTTCATAAGTCTGCACAGCCAGCTCCCTCGTGGGGACAACCACCACAACACTGACACCATCATGCCTGTTTATTTTGGGCCTTATAGCCTGCAATCCCTCTATGATTGGCAGGGCATAGGCAAGAGTTTTTCCTGAACCCGTTTGGGACCTATGAAAAGATAAATATAATCAATAATAAATATACTTAGCTAATATTTAGTGATACATTTTAAGTAAAATTAATAAATTATCAAAAAAGCATTTTTTTATTTGTTGCAGATATTTATACCAAAATACATTTCATTATGAGTATAGATAATGTTTTTATTAAGTAGTAAGGATTAATAATACAAACATATATGGTTGTTCTAAACATACCTGATAAGAACATCTCGTCCCTGCAATATAACAGGTATTGCATTTTGCTGGACTGTCATAACTTCTTTTAATCCCAAATTTTGCTGCAAATTAGCAACACTATGGGGATGTATGTCTAAATCTGAGAAGGTCTTCCCAGCAAACACCTTTTCCACTATCGGTTTGACAGCTCGCTGACCAATTCTTGGCACACCCGGGTTGTTCTTGAATAATGACGATATCCAACCACCTGGTCTCGGTTTTTGTTTCAACTGTATGTTATCGCTAAGCTCCTGGTAGTCTTTGCCATGATATTTACCTTTATTTTCACTTAGATCTCTCAGTTTCGCCCCCAAGTCATCTGATTTAGGCTCGTTGTTATGTGCAACTGTATGCACCTTTTTCTGCGGTTCATCGTTATTAATTTTGGCCGAAAAGTTCTTCTGGATACCTTTTTGTGGTCTTTTTCTTGCGATCGTTGTACCAGTGAATTGGGGTTTGGTAACAAACTTGTATTCGGAAGCATTTTTCGGTGGAGCACCAACTTTCTTTTTGTCCTACGCAATAAATATAAATCAACACTAAAAACCAAAACGAACGCTAATAAAATAAATATATTATTTACTTACCCTTCTAACAACTGATATATTCAATTGTAAATCATCCATTTCAATTAAATTCAAACCACTTTATCACAGCTTTGAGGTTATGCACACGTTTGTTATGATTATTTTGACATTTGTTTACGTTCTGAAACTGACATAGTACATTTGACATTGGCACATTGAAAACGTTCGAAAATATAAGAGCGTATGTGGACAAATACCACTGACGTCCATGATACAAGTGACAAATACCCACTAAGTTGTGAGTGAGGCCATATTCATTTTTAACCGACTTCAAAAAAAAGGAGGAGGTTCTCAATTCGGTTGTATTTTTTATTTTTTTTTTTTTATTTTTTTTTTTTATGTTTGTTACCTCATATCTCCGTCATTTATGAACCGATTTGGAAAATTATTTTTTTATATGAAAGGATATGTTTACAGATTGGTCCCATTTTTTTCAAAAAAATGTTCTGATGATGGGATCCATGAGGAATTGAGAGAACTCCTCAAATTTTATAGGCATACCGATAGCAATTTTGGTATTTTCATCAAGAAGTCAAGCATTTGCATTCAGAAAGTATCATTTGCTGAAGTGGAAGTGATGAAGAAGGCCACAAATGGCCAGCGGAACTTGTCAGTGATACGTATTTCACGGGTTGCGCCAAGATAATCTCGATTATTGGTATACCTATTATCCAGTAAAAAGATTGATTTACAAATCTTTTTAGTGACAAAGAATAGTAAATATATGCACTAAAAAGTTTAAAATAAAAAACTTTTTAACAAAATAAAAACCGTCTTCAAAAAACTAAAAAGCAAAAAATAATCTAATCTTGAAATCTACCTTGTCTAACCACATCAAATATTTAACTAATCTGAAGTCGGTGCCAAATAAACAACCGACGAAGAATAACAAAAGTATACTCAGTAACGAGATGCGCGGACCAATTTGTAGGTATAGTCTTTGGCGCAGACCGGCAATACTCGACGCAGTTGTTAGTTTGGCACCGACTTCAGATTAGTTAAATATTTGATGTGGTTAGACAAGGTAGATTTCAAGATTAGATTATTTTTTGCTTTTTAGTTTTTTGAAGACGGTTTTTATTTTGTTAAAAAGTTTTTTATCATTTTATTTCATTTCGTAAAAAAGAAGAGCGAAGGAAATGTTTTAAATAATTCAATGAAAAGAGCAATACGAAGACCCTAATTATTATACAAACGCCAACAACAGCTAATGATAATTAAGTATGTACCTACCTACTAGCATAGGCTGCCCATGCACTAGCGTAGGTATGCTAAGGTATGATGGGCATCATGGTATTTTAAATTGTATGTTCCGTATCGTATCTATGTATATAAGGCCCACTTAAGTGGGGTACAAAATGAAATGTAATACTTAATACATACTGGGTCACTATTATGGCGATTTAAATGTCACCAAACTGTTGCGAACTAGCGGATCAACTTTTCAGTGGGAACAGGAATGGCTCGCTCAATTTCGCCAGTTTGCCTAATCCTTTATTTATTCCTCTGATGAAGTTACGCTATTACTCCGCAGCCATTGGGGTATTTTGTGAGCTAGAGTGGAGAGCACGTGCCGCGAACTTTGCGTTGATGCGAAATTCGTTAGGATCACGTGTCGCCGCGTGCCGCCAAAATTATTGCTTTATGGCGGCTATGGGGTGGAATAAATATTTGTAATCTAAAAACCCATGTTTACGAGTGGCGTTTATAAGTTGAATAGAGAATATTAGATTAGGGATGTAAGTGGAAGAAAAACAAACAATTCTCATATCGCATTAGGTTCTGTACCTACTACGCTTACCCCCGAGGAAGATAATAAAAAAAACTTTTTAACAAAATAAAAACCGTCTTCAAAAAACTAAAAAGCAAAAAATAATCTAATCTTGAAATCTACCTTGTCTAACCACATCAAATATTTAACTAATCTGAAGTTTGGCACCAAACTAACAACTGAGTCGAGTATTGCCGGTCTGCGCCAAAGACTATACCTACAAATTGGTCCGCGCATCTCGTTACTGAGTATACTTTTGTTATTCTTCGTCGGTTGTTTATTTGGCACCGACTTCAGATTAGTTAAATATTTGATGTGGTTAGACAAGGTAGATTTCAAGATTAGATTATTTTTTGCTTTTTAGTTTTTTGAAGACGGTTTTTATTTTTTTTAAAAGTTTTTTATTTTAAACTTTTTAGTGGATATATTTACTATTCTTTGTCACTAAAAAGATTTGTAAATCAATCTTTTTACTGGATAATAGGTATACCAATAATCGAGATTATCTTGGCGCAACCCGTGAAATACGTATCACTGACAAGTTCCGCTGGCCATTTGTGGCCTTCTTCATCACTTCCACTTCAGCAAATGATACTTTCTGAATGCAAATGCTTGACTTCTTGATGAAAATACCAAAATTGCTATCGGTATGCCTATAAAATTTGAGGAGTTCTCTCAATTCCTCATGGATCCCATCATCAGAACATTTTTTTGAAAAAAATGGGACCAATCTGTAAACATATCCTTTCATATAAAAAAATAATTTTCCAAATCGGTTCATAAATGACGGAGATATGAGGTAACAAACATTAAAAAAAAAATAAAAAAAAAATAAAAATACAACCGAATTGAGAACCTCCTCCTTTTTTTTGAAGTCGGTTAAAAATATGATTAGTAAGTACATATCTATTTAATTATTGTTGTTGAGCTTTTTTAGGTCTTATGTCGTAGGTAAATGTAAATAATGACATATTTTTAACAGTGTATAGTTTAGGTATTGTATTTTTAGCACAATAGTTAAGTAGGTATCCACTTACATAAACTTATCAACTTATACGAACCAACTATTAGTTACTCGTAATCTGTGCATATACGGGCTAAGCGGAAAAGATGTTTGTCCATATTCCTTTCAAGTTGCTAAAGGCTAGGTTTTTAAAAAAAATTATAATACGAACGCCAACTTAATTTCACGTAAGACTCCGCAAAAGCCGTACGCTTGAAATTCAGTGAGCGAACGCTTTAAGCATATAGGGAAAACCGTGCGAGGGCCGAGGGACACGGGGCGAGGTGTGAGGGCGCGACGTGATTACCGGCGTCCAACCGGGACGACCCGGGGCCCTGCTCTGCACCCTACTCTTCGAAAACGTGACAATTGCTTTTTTTTCTAAAACAAAACCTCAGATTTAAGAGGCCGCCTATGCTACTTTCGCTTATGTTTATCGATCAGATCTCAGTACCTAACTAATGGAATGGAATGAATGAATCTCATGGATTCATTCATTCCTTCCAACCTAAGCTCTAATGAGTTTTAAGATTATTCTCATAACTTTCAGCACACATATTTAGCTTATGTTATAAGAGGCTAGTAAGTATCTACTTATTACTTCCGTAACCCATCGAACTGATATCTATTCGTGATAGGATTGGGCCAAAGACTGGTAGGTATACAATGTGGTTTTTACTTCAATAACAAATCTATAGATGGGTAATTAAAAACTTTTTGTTGTATAATCCAAACTGTGAGCAGCAACGTAGCAACCAACTTACAAATAGATTGACGCGATAATAAATTAAAAATTTACGTCAAAAATATTAATTTCATAATTTAATTCCGGAGACCTGTTTATTCCGTAAAAAAAATCTGGAACATAGTTGTTAAAATAATTACGATAAGCAAGATAGTTTCCTTTTTCAGAGTTAAGCCCTCTGAATTAATTAATTTCAAGCTCACCTGTAAGTATTAATTTGAAATGGCTGTAAAAGCAACAACGTGTAAAGAAGCGATAGCCCGATGGGAGAAGGAGAAAGAACAGGTAGCAGCAGACGCGAAAGTCATCGAGTTGCAGTTCCAATGGCCGCCGATAGAAAAGATGGACGGAGCGCTCTCCACATTAGTTGCGTGCGAGTAAGAATACCTACCAACTAAACTTTGATATCCGTAGGCAGCAATAAAGTCGGCATATTATGGTACAGCCACTAAATTCTCAATACCTACTAATGAAGGTAGGTTTAGTTACCCGTATATACCCACGTGTTGTAACTTGTACTATTTCAGGAAAACCTGCTATTTTTTTTATATTTTGCTCGCTATCCGTTGTTCCAGAAAATTGAGTCTTTCGTCGAACATGATTGACAAAATAGCGGGTATAGCTGGGATGAGAAGCCTCAGGATCCTATCCTTAGGACGGAATTACATCAAATCTTTGGCGGGAGTGGTAGGTTTAGGTGTAAAAATCATTTAAAAAAATAAGCACTCGTAAGACGGTAGCATTACAAAAGTCTCTCACACTACCCTCGATAGTGTTTCTTGATGCTCTAGTTACAATTCTTCGCAAAGGCGTCAATAGGCCTGTCGCCAGAGGCGCACTGGCAGTCTTGGCCGCTTAGTACCAGCCGCACCTTGGCTACTCATTTTTGCCGAATGTTGCCGGCGGCGGGCGCAGGTTAGCCGCCCTAGTCGACCTTATGCCAAGTCCGCCCCTGCCTGCTGCGGCCTTGCGATCTCTGTTCTCTGGCAACAACTGATATAGTTGTAAGAATTGTTTTCTTTCTTCAGGAAACAGTAGCAGATTCCTTAGAAGAACTGTGGATCAGCTACAATCCGATAGACAAGCTCAAAGGCATTGGATCTTTGAAAAAATTGCAAGTGCTCTACATGTGCAACAATGTAGTGAAGGAATGGGTAGAGTTTAATAGATTGCAGGTAAAAAATCCGTAACTTTTTACATTCTAACCAACGAATGGCCGAGCCTATATGTATAGTTTAGGGCCTGTTCACAATGTGCTGACAAAACATCCACAACTTAATTGACAGATGGTCAATTCAAATTCTATCTAATATTCAACTAAAGTTGGTAAGTATTAACTACGTTATTCTTAGAGCCTCTGCAAATGGTTGTACACATTGCTTACAGCGTCGGTATATTTTCACTTAGATAAAAAAAAGTCCATTAGCTGAATACTATAAATAGAATATTTGTGTTAGTGCGAGTGAAAAACTAAATTTAAGAGCGCTCGAGTGCCTAAATATAGTTTTCATTTACATTGCAGTTTTAGGTCTAATATTCAATATTTTTTTTTTAAATACCGTTATGATAGACTTCTATTAGTTTCGTTTCCCAGGAATGTCCGGCACTCAGAGATCTAGTCTTCATCGGGAATCCGCTGTGTGACAACCAACCGGATGTGGACACGTGGCGCACCCAGGCCTCCAACCGGCTGCAGCAAATCGCCAAGCTTGATGGCATACCCATCATCCGGGAATAGGTAGACCAATGATGGAAAGGTTAGATTAATTTCAAACGAACTGTTTGGTTTCAGTTTAATTAACTTTTTATTTAATTATTTATTAGAAGGCTTTGTTCACGTATATAATAGATAGCATAATAAATAGATTTACCTAATGTCTATTCTCTTTGATTAAAGTCAGGCGCTAAACAATACATTTATATGATGGGTTACTAAGTAGTACATACAGACATTCCTTCTACTAAAGATTTTCACAACCTTTCTTAAACTACGCATATGATTATGGCGCCATGTCAATTACTTAAGTATACCGGTAAGTGTACGAGGACACTACAATATTTTCCAAAAAATATTATTTTGATTGCGTGACACTTTATGTAACAATGGTTAATAGAGGGCCACTTGTTTAGTCCACAAATGGAAATTACGATAATATTCGAAATAATAGCCCGTCGCATCGCTTCGCTCGCTTGACATTTATGACAGATTATGACTCTGGCAACACTAATAACTGCGACACACGCCATCTATCTATTAGGTGGCGTAACTAAAACATGACAGCGTTAAGATTGAATTCCATTAATCGCGTAATGATTGCGACGGACAGATTGAAGATTACAGAGTGGATAATTCAACTCGTTCCGTGACGCGATAAATTGACTCTACGTTGATAAAGTCCGCCCTCTGACCACTGGTACTATTGAAATACACATCTATATGGTATATGTACGTTGGTATAAGTGCCTACCTATTAAAATAGAAATGCATTTCAGGTAAGTAAGTACATGCCTAATATCCATAAGACGTAAGTACCTACTTACCTGGTTTCCCGACAGTCTTGTTCAAGTAGTAATTTTACCTACTGAGATACAATTACACCTTGTACAAGACACACTTGTGATTGTATTTACAATACCTAAGTAGGTACATTAATAACATCATACCTACCTACTTACCTAAGTCTACATTCTCTTTTACAACTCTACATTCTCTTTTACTTAGTTAAGTACATACAATAATTTACATGTAAACGAAATTGTAAAACGAAATAAAAGCAAACGTCCAACATTTGCAGCTACCTACCCCTATTTCGTTCGGAAATAGAGAAAAACGCATGGAAATAGCAAATAATATAGCGTTCTATTATAGCATTAAAAAGTGGCGTATTTTATTGCAAATTGCCCAAATCTTCTTGTGAATGCGTCGCCATTGTCCATTCGGCTTTACGATTCGTCATACGTCTCAAAGCCGACTTAATAGCCTGCTTAATTCGCGCCAAAAGGAAATACGAATTGGCCGGGGACGCCATTGCCGGCGGAAAAGTCCCTCTCCTCGTAGACGCGCGGATGGCCCCGCCATTGTGTTGCCACTAATAAAATTTAATGATGTAAACGGATAGCGCGAATTTATCTAATTCGAAGGGAGCTGAACGCTGAGGGGAAATCAATTAATGACATTATATCAGTTGTAAAGCAAATTGAATTCGGTATTGTTATCTGATACTGTTAAGTGTTTCAATATTAAGGACTTAATTGATACCTAATTATTTAAAGGACTTAAAAACAGCTGCTGAATTTGTGTTATGATGTCAGATACTCAGATTGGACATTTTAGTTCATATCTACATTACGATTAGGTCATGATTTGGTGTACGTAAGTACCTACTTCAACATAAAATATCACAAAATCTCTAATTGAATAAAATGATACCTATCCTTAACTTTAAAAAAAAAATAGTTATTAGGTATATATACATATATATGTACCTAGGTGCTCTACGTCCAATTCCATTTTGGATTGAATTGGAATGGATTCACAAAGTGATTATTGACACTCGCTCACGACGCGACGTGCGTAGCGTGGACATAGCGTGCGTAAACGAACCGTTAGTATCATTCCGAAATTGACATTTGAATAGCATTCAATAATTTAATGGAAAGCCGGTCATTGTGTACTCGGCGTAATGGACCGATAATTGTCCATCCAAACAGAAGTAACTCTGTTAATCACAATGAAGCTGGCACCTTCCCTACACATTATAAATGAAGTGTGCTCCCTCGTTAGTACGTACCAATGCCGCCGACCGCCACCGCCACCTAGCCCGTCATTATTTAATTATTAACACTACAATCGACCTAATTTTGATTTCTATTTGACATTTCGATTACGCGCCACGTAGCCGCGGGCGTGCGGCCATTTTGTGACATCTGTCCTCGAATGTGTTACGAACTATAAAATTCAATTTCCCCAATCGGCCAGCTCGGCACATTTATTATTCATAGGTCGGTACCTAGATGCCCGGCCACTAACAGATGCGATCTTTTACGTGAAGGAATATCAAAAAACATGACGTCGATATAAAGAGAGGCGATTCTAAGGGGCATGAATTTAATATAAGATCATATGAATCCAATTTACTGTAGGTAGGTAGCCTTCGTATAATATGTAAGAAAGTCTTAATACATTCGCAAGTACGCTATTCAATCGCGTGACACTAGAGCTTACTTGCGGGAAATGAGTTTTCATTTTAGTTATTGAAAATTTCACTCGGTATTGGTTCTGGAAAAGTATTAAATATTACACGAGTCTGATTTAGGTGTAAGTCATATTGGCGAGCAATTTGAGTCCAGGTCGCGCCACCGATCGTATTTTATACTCGATCGCTGGCTGATCATGTAATGACTATATCGCGCCAGGTGGTCGACGTTTCTATCAATTCAAATGTAGGTAGGTACATCATGAAACCTATTCATAGTTAGGTTAGATATATTGGAGAAATTACGAACGCGCTCGTCGATTAGCCAATAAATCAATCTGTGTCCCCAGTAATGCACAATCCATTTGCTCGCATGTAGCCTAATTGCTGTTAGCGCCGCCCAATAGCTACATTAGGTTAAAACGTTGCCCGGCCGCCCCTCCCCCGCCCCTCCCCCGCCGGTGGCTAGACACATGAAACTCGGTATATTCGCCTGTAATGGCTGATTTTCTAGCTCACGAGATGTAGCCCCGGCAAACGGTCGCGCTTACGCCACTCAAAGGCGGAGAAAATGGCTTAAGTGCTTTCTCTATTATGCTTAAGGTCGTTCGTGAAAAGGATAATTTTCAACTCTCCAGCGCCGCCGGCTTTGGCCGGATGTTAGATTTGTGAGGATGTGAAAACGAGATTTTGTGAACCTTTTTCTGAGTATCACAAAAAGCATATCGTTACGTAGGTAGTATATAGTAGTTATAAAATAATGTCCCTCATCAGTCTCTATAAGTCTACTTAGGTAAAAAATACTTCGTGAGAGTGAACTCAGGGCGATTACAGAACGTTGCCATATCCATTAAATCCCAGCTTTTGTCCTCTAAAGAGGACTTTCTTTGACTCCAATCTTCTGAGAATCTATAAAATATTTACCAGACTTGTTCATATATTTCCAACGTCAAGTGGGATAATATATTTTTAAGTTGGGTAACCTATTGTCAGGGCAAGCGTCGAGGGTAGCGAAATAAAGCTTTTCCAACAAACAATAGTTCCGGCCCTTTGTCGCGCTCGGAGTTGAGTAAACATTAGTAGTGGAGGGCTTTGTGAGGGCCTCCGCTTGCGTCTGAGGCCGGCAGCGCCGCCTCCGCCGCGCTCCGCCGGTCGCAGCCAAGAGTTTACGGCCAGATTACTCCCACTTACCCCACATTACCTTTTGTTTGTTTTTCCTTTGTATGGAAAGGACTTTTTGTGTGTAACTACTTGAAACTAATATGCTGTTGTTTTTGTTATTTTAATTTTGATGTTCACTCCTACATAACTGGAGTGGGTAGCCCACACACCACAGTAGGTAGACTATATATACCTATGTGTAAGCTATAACAGGAAAAAGTAGGGAACTTTTCCCAGCAGTTCGGTGGGATAAAAGGCTATCTATGAAATAAACAAACCAGCTAATATTCAGACATAACTTAGGAATATCAAGACTTAAAATATAGGAACCTAGATTTCTAAGATAATCCAACAATAAGGGTAAATTAATTGTTTACTTAATACTTACTTTAATGTAACGCTTCCATGAAAAGCTGAAGTCACGATTGCGCCATAAATTACTGTTTCAACATTAACACCTACTTTCCATAATAGCCGATAAACCAAATTTAGTTTTCATGTTACCCACCCTCCACGGCTACTTATAATAAGCAATGATCAATGGAGAATAATCCTATTGTGTCGCGCTCACACAAAAAACCATGTCTGAATTATTCCGCCACGGTCTCGCGCTAATATCTCCATTACATTAGACTACAACCTCATTGTTAGCCACACTATATCTACATGTAAAGGATTACGCGCTAAAATGTTGACAGTTGTCGCATAGACAAAAGAAATAGGAGTGCGTTTCAATATACGCATAATGGTTTGTGTTTATTTAATTTAAGTCACTGGCAACATAGAATAATGGCGTGTTTTCGCCGGCGGCGCTCGGCGGCGCGTTCTGATTCCGAGCCGGGAGCGCCTCGGGGCAATAAAATTAATGAAGCGTGGAGATGGGACCATTTTACTTGTATTATTCGTCTCCTGCGGCCTGAGACTGGAGCGAATGTCCATTAGTTCTGTTTTAACATGTTAGCGACGTTGAAACGTTGTAAATGCGATTTACTTTACAGAGAGGGTGGAAAAGTAGCCGGAGAGATTTGGTAGCAATCAATAGATAAAGAGATCGGAAGTGGATCCCAAATAACTATTTGGTCGCAGTAACAGATCATAATTTATTTACAGCGAACTGCTTTGTTTTTAAATATGAAAACATTATTCATTTGGTTTAATTTTCTTTACCAACTCTACCAACCTAAATTGGTTATAGTTTGTACATATATTATAGTTTGTATAAAAGTAACATAAAACGCTGAAAATAGTTAATAATGGTAGCACAATGAGCGCATTAGGCAGCATTAGCCGTTAACTGATGATGATCAAACGATTGCATTGCGCGATAGGGCGGGCGGGCGCGCGGCGGTTACGCGCGTCAAATTCTCCGCGATATCATCTTAATCCGCGAATTTTGGCCGCCCTGTAACAGCGGCTCTTTGTGCGCTTGTGTGAAGATAAACCTATCTATCCAAACTACTGCATTAAATATATCGAAATGGAACAGGGATTATATAACAATACGCAAGTACTTATGCACATTAAAATAAAGGAAAACCTTTGTAGGAGCTACACGATATCTAATATTTTCTTTTCTAACATCCATCGATGGAGGGCTTACTACCCAAGTAGGTACTAAGGCCAGATTAAAATACGAGTACGCGTGAACCTAAACGTACCGTGTACACAGAACGTCTTTACATTTAAGTAGGTATTCTTCAATGTGACAATGCCTTCTTATAAATAGGGACTATTATCGATCATGACACTAAAGACTAATTTCCATGGTTTTACCAATTCCAGTGAAATCAATGTACAGAAAACATACCTACTTATTATAGTAAACCTGTTCTAAAGTCTGGTTCATAACAAGGCGTATCGCAAATGCTAACTAAAGCATCGCGTCGTCGTCGTCGTCGCACGCTTATTACCCGAGCATTTGCCACCGCTATTAGCATATAAAATACACTTATCTGATGTAACGGCTGCTCGCTCTGCACCCATCATGTTAGTATGAGACAATAAGACGATTAGCTATATAAATACACCAACAGGAGCGCTCAACAAGGGATTTTGCGGAATCCGTTGATTCTTATCAGGCGTCCGTGATTAGGGGAATGTTCGTTTTGTAGCTTTTTGGATACATGAGAAGTGTTAATTATGATACCTTATTTCATATCAGTTTTATAAACGTTCGTAGGTTATACAATTCATTTTATCAAACGTAGAAACAGTTTTTTTCCGCGCGTCCAGAATCAGAAAAGATACACGAAGCTTGCAAAAAACATCGAAATTTGTTGTAGGTACACGCGAATGATAAACTTTTATGAGGCTGTTACATAGCAACAATAGGCGGAGCACGGCGAGCCCCGGAGGTTTAGTGCGTCCGATTTCCATACAAAAACTTCTATTTCCCCGGCTAAATGGCACGTGAGAGTTCATAAAACTGCGGGAAAACTACAACCGACTATCTACTAGTTGGCTCCCTTTTTTATTTCGTCCCGGACAAGATAAATAACAGTGGTGCAACTCTATTTATTAGACAACGGCAACTAATGCAATAATTCAAGTTCTTAATGTAGAGACAATAAAATTTGTCGGTTATAGATAATGTAAACATCATTTTAAGTTGAATTTTTTTGAATTTGAATTTTAGGTTTTTTTGAGTGTTAAATTTTACAGACAGTGTATTTTCTAACGCAGTTATTGGAAATACATCGACTAGTTACTTTACGATACAATTAAAGCCAACAAGTTTTACAGTGAAATGAAGTGCCGCCTGTAACTTATGCATACTTATAGATTGACCTCATCCTACTTAACAAAATAACTTTTAAAAATAATATTTTATGGTAGGTACTTTGTCAATCAGTAGTGGACAAAATTAATAAAAAAACATCCGTAGTAAGATAGCTAGGTATACAATTAAATTGTCTGAATAAAGTCTAAAGTTGTCTGACAAACACGACCTTCCAAACAAAAACATACCTAATGAAAAACATTCGACAAGTAAGTAGGTAGGATATGTATCTACCTAACAACAAAAATGTTCCTAGAAGTCGATAAATTGAACTGATGTAGATAAGTACCAACAGTGAATGTGTACTGAAAACCTAGGAATGTTAAGTAGGCATCATAAAAATGCGTATAGGCAGCTCGGCACAGCGATGTATCCTCCACACGTCGAAGTGATCTCGAGCCCACCGACTTGTGCCATCTCTTAGGAAGTGATTTGTCAGCGCCGCCCCCTCTCGATTGAATAATTCAAATAATCGAGGTATTTATATGTAAATAGCGGGCCACATCTCCATACGAAAGGGCCGATCGGTACATAAATTTGGCAAGACGACGAGAAAACTGCGACGCACCACCGAACTGATTTATTCCCTAAGTTTTAGAAAAAGTGGCGGGCGTCAGGAAATGTTTGTCTAATCGCGTTTATTGGCTCGACCCGGGATTTTGCGCCCCGCAGCACACAGGGGTGGGCTTGGCTGGCCGGGCGACTACCGAACACCCGCGGATTGGTACAAAAACAAGTAGGTATACGTTCTATCTGTGTTCTACACAAACAAAGCTTATATAACCATCTAACGATAAAAGACTTCAATGTTTTGGACATAAATGTACAGTAGGTTTATGATATTGGACGACTGACTCAGATTTTAGAAAATAACAAATGATACCTACCTACCTACCTACTTATTGCCGCCGCCGAATTTCCGATTGATTTGCCGAATATTAACCGAACTTTAATAGTTCATTCGACGCCTAATAGTGAGCTTAGCGCTGCCTTATAGTGAGATCACAACGCCTCATAATAACCGTCACGACGACTTATAGTAAGGATCGCAACAATTGTCGCGATATATTCTACATAAGGCGTAGCGATGCTTACTATAAAGTTTCGTGACACTCACTATAATGCGTCGCGCCGCTTATTACAAGGCGTCGCAATACGTACTATAATGCGTCGCGCCGCTTATTACAAGGCGTCGCAATACGTACTATAATGCGTCGCGCCGCTTATTACAAGGCGTCGCAATACGTACTATAATGCGTCGCTCCGCTTATTACAAGGCGTCGCAATACGTACTATAATGCGTCGCGCCGCTTATTACAAGGCGTCGCAATACGTACTATAATGCGTCGCGCCGCTTATTACAAGGCGTCGCAATACGTACTATAATGCGTCGCGCCGCTTATTACAAGGCGTCGCAATACGTACTATAATGCGTCGCGCCGCTTATTACAAGGCGTCGCAATACGTACTATAATGCGTCGCGCCGCTTATTACAAGGCGTCGCAATACGTACTATAATGCGTCGCGCCGCTTATTACAAGGCGTCGCAATACGTACTATAATGCGTCGCGCCGCTTATTACAAGGCGTCGCAATACGTACTATAATGCGTCGCGCCGCTTATTACAAGGCGTCGCAATACGTACTATAATGCGTAGCACCGCTTATTACAAGGCGTCGCAATACGTACTATAATGCGTCGCGCGCACGTATGTTAAACTGAATGATAAGGTCGCATATTCGGTTTTGTATGTGCTGAACCACAGATATATTAGAGGAGATATGTTATGAAAGCGGTGGGCTTGCGCTCACCTTTAGCCAAAATTACGCTAACATAGAGTTTTCGCCGTCAGTCGACTGCAACTGCACGTCGCGTCGGTATCGGAGCTCTAACTTTTTTTTTAAATGCCGTGTTATTCCGTGGTTGTGTGCAAAAATACTAGCAGCAAAGTGAACTACGCGAAAGATGGAATCTCATTTCACCAGCCAGTATTAAGTATTTTATTTATTCGTCTTTAAAATCATTAAAAACAACAAATCAAAAAATATTTAATGCCTTTATTATGTTATTTTAGTTTTCATGTTGCACAACGACTTTTTTATTTTTGTACAAAATACATGGCTCTTTAAGTACCACCTATGTTCGCTACTGAGTGAATGTACGAGGCAATGGATACATCGTCTAACGATACTTTGAATAAACTGGTGCGTCGCGTGGTACGGCCGCTGTATGCGGCGACGACGCAGCACGCACCGAATTATTGGTACGCGTGTGTGTGTGAGACTTCGTATTGGTTGGTTTTATGTAATTGCATGTGTTTTGTGGCGAGTGGTGGGGAACAAAACGGAGACAGCGAGTTCCCATACATTTTGAACCGCACGGCATATCTCTCGTGATCTGTGTGCTGAACCGAATAATGTTTTGGTATCGGTTCGGTTTAAACATCCATGTTCTGGGCATGTTGAGGTACAGTTAATTTTGATATGGCCATTAATTTCACTAACACAATTAAGGCCACGTATTACTTATCTCACGTATTACTTATGCGTTCAAATACCAATGTAGGCATTACGAAAGTGAATATAGTTGCCGCAAAATATCATATGTGCGCGCCACTCTATTAGTCATAGCGAGCCGGCGGCGGCGGCGGGAGCGCTCATCAATCATCGCGCCAGGCGCGGCAGGAACGAACGGGTAAAGTGTTAGTAATAGATGCCACTATTGTTCCTTTATTAATGAACGCCGCACGGAATGATATCACTAAACACGTTCTGTGAGAATTCGTTGATGAAGATATATCAATAATGAAGATGTTACAGCGTTTTGGGGACAGCCAGAGTCCGACAGGTTAGAATATAAGAGTCGGATTTCAGTTTACACATTATCTCGTTACTACATTTTTAAATAAAGTTGTGAACATTGGATGCAACGCCACCATTGGATGTAATAACGGTAAGGCAAACCGTATCCCGCTTTCGACGATCCGCAAGATTAAAATCTCGTCCTTTAGTAGACAAACCTACTTTGACTGGCCAACATAAGAGATTATAATTGTCAATTTGGATTGTATTGTTCCAATGTATTATAAAACAACCCTTATCAATATTTAATTCGCTCTCAACGAGCCCTCAACCCTAAAATACATTGAGTTTTATAGAACAGAGAAATAAGCAAGTGAGCAACAAAACGCACTTTATCAGGTGGCAGCCGCTTTATCCTGCTAATGACCAACCCCTCTAGAGTAATAAAAGTCGATATCAGCCCCCAACCCCGTACAGCGACCAAATGATATTAATACTTGACTTTAATATCGGATATTTTATGAATGGTCTAAGCGTACAATGTCTCTAACTACAATAAAACTGTAGGTGTACAATAGGTGTACAATAAAACGGTAGTAAAGGATATATGTATGTATTGGTATATTGAATAGCTTATTTATGTGGTTATAATAGTATAGCAAGTGCGCACGCTGGTCCAAGAATAAAACGCACACATTTAAGTTTGACCGAATTGAATTAATGTTAAAAAAAAAAACAAATTCACATACGTGCAAACTGTGCGCAGGGTTGAATCGTGACTGACTCCCGAGGAGTTGCCGTATAAAATAAAAATATATTTATGTTTGTGGAACAAACAGAAAGGAACGTCACGCCATGACGGGTGAGGTGAGCAGTGGAGCAAAATCGATGGGTGCGCGGGCGCACCGCGGGCACAAACTATTGCCGACTGGAAAAAAATATCTATGCATAATGTATCGTGGTCTGGATTTTTGGGATCGCCGCCTGTCAACAGACCATAACCTAAGAGCTACCTTACAGTAAGTAGGTGTGTTCGTCTAACGATATTCATTTGTTTTTCTTATACCTAGGAAAAAAGTTTATTCAGGGCAAAAGGATCAAGACTACACAACGAACGATTGCCCAGCGAAGCGCGGCTGAGAATTAGCGGCGGCGGGAAAGAAAAATGATTGTGACAGTCCGGCGAACACCACTAATGGAGTCTGCGTCTGCGAAATACTCCCACTTAGACCAATAGTACCTACCATACCCATGCACGTTCTGTAAGCGACAACCTCAGCAATACAAAATTAAGATACGTAGGCATCTAGGTAATTAAAAAAAAACAGCTCTTATGGTGCGGTTACACGTGTGGCTTAGTGCACTAATTAGTGCCTTAATAATCTCACCAAGCAGATGTGCATATAAATTTACTTACGTCAATACTAATGACGTTAGAGCATTAGCTTTAAGAACTACGTTAATGAAGCCAAGCGCGTGTCCACCTTCTATGATGCCTAGGTTAGGTATATACCTATCTATCGGAAAACACAGACCCCGTCAAGGGATGATATTTGAAACTTTAACAACAGCTGTTAAACGCTAATCTTCACTTTAAAACTGATGAATAGCTAGATAACGCCGGATAACACTGTAATGGGGCGACTATCTGATTCGTGTTCGAATATCTGCCTACTTAAATTCAAATCGCCGTAATACACAGAGGGCAATTCGAATGTAGCAATAACGGGGCTCCACCCCAACGATTCAACACTCCCCTCACAAATTAAGTGTAAAACAAACCTAATGAAATTTAAATATCTTTTCGGCGACGCAATAACTGCACAAATAAAATCATGTCGCGGGGGAGTATAATCGCTTCTATTGTGTACACATTGTATGGAATTATGTGCTCCGGGCTTTTAGAACCGTGTCGCACTACAATTGTACTCATACTTCGTTGATATTGATGTACTATACGAGTGTGTGTTGTGTGACAAGGTAGCGAGGGCTCGGAATGTTCTTGGGGGGCGGAGATTACTCTCTAGACAGTAATAGGCTCTTGGGGTGACGACAAGCCTCTCATTGTTGGCTTGTTAGTGGATAATTCAAAGTACCGAATGCATTTAGCGAACGTAGAAAGGAAATCTTGTGCGGTGCTTGTGTTTGATAGTTAATTCACTTACCTGGGGACTCAGTAGGATGTCTATACACGGTGATTCATAAAATGTACACAAAGCCTGGAAGCTGCGCCTCCTAACGTCTTTGTAATCATTACATGAAGTCAGAATTACAATATGTCCATTATAAATCTTCACATACCCAATGATTACAAGTGCGCTAAAGATGAGCAGGATCAAGGTTTAGTATGCCTTTCTGAATCATTCTGTAGAAGTCATCTATCTGAATGTAAGTAGGTATCAATTTTTAAAGGTAGGCACGGCACTGCCGCGACGTACACATAGCTTAGCAATTTACATTGTATTCACCTAATTGCACGAAGCCGACAGAGGAAACATTATTATTCTAGCAGATTGGGTCGAACATCCAAATGAACCTCTTAAAACACGTCGCCGCCCCTCAAAGGGGAGGATACTAATTTGCTTTCAACTTTAAAAGAAGGTTTCTTTCAAGAAGTGGAAAAAAGTTACAATCGAAAAGGAAATTTGCGTTTTAAATCCTCTAATGAAGCTGAGAAGTTTGTAATGGAGGGGCGAAAGGCTGCGGGCAAGTTGAGGAAAAAACTCGGGACGACGTTATGTCACCGACGACTCGCCGGCTGCACAGACGGGGACATATTTTTTTTATGAAGTAGCGGTGCCTGTTACTTAGTACGCGTGGATTTAATTTGTTTACCTATTCCCAACGAGCTAATGTATCTTTATTCGTAGCCTATCCCGGCTGAACTATTCACTTTCCGAGATTTAAAGTATTTTACATTGATGCCAAATTACAGTAAAATCCGCCTTGTGATTTTTGTCTGTCTGTCTGTCTGTTTGTTCCAGCTAATATCTGAAATGGCTGGACCGATGTTGACGGGACTTTCACTGGCAGATAGCTGCTGTAACAAGGAGCAACTTAGGCTACTTTTATTTTAGAAACCCCCAACCCCCGCCAACGACTTAATATCACGGCGGTCGCGCGGGCTCAGACCGCGCGAGCGGGCTATTGCTAACGGTTGTCTTTGTTAAATACCACGCGGATGAAGCCGCGGGTAACAGCTAGTTCAGAATTAAATGAAACCTTTATAAATAGATATAGACCCGAGCATGACCTGGGTTATATTTATCACTATCACCTTGGGGTCGAGTCACCTTCGTCCGTAGGAGAATTAAGTACCCTCGAGATACCCTACACGTGACCCTGGGTGGTGCCAACCAGGTGACAACTCTACTGGTGGTAGGCTTCGGCCGTGGCTAGTCACCACCCACTGAACAAAGCCATGTCGCCAAGCGGCCTAGCCGTGTTCCGGCATGATGTTCGGTGCTGCCATTCATGGATGGCGGGTCAGATCAGTTGCGCTGCATGTGCCTAGTGAATGTAGCGTCTCTATCTACTGCCGCCTTCCTACCTAGGCAAGTATGCTCCATCGTAGATCTCATCGTCACTTACCATCAGGTGAGATCGAGATCAAATACTTGCCTATAATGTAATAAAAAAAAAAAAAAAAACTATACTAAATTTAATCAAAGTCTGGCCAGTAGTATTCCCATGATTGGCATTGACACACAAGACAAAATATCCGAATATTCGGCTTCGGTATCGAAAATACTGTAACAGAAATACTCGACACCGAAAATAATTACGCTATTTTGTAGCCAACCGAAAAAAAAGAACTACAATCCTTATTACCGTTTCGGTAAAGTTATATTCCATCCCTCTTACACCACAGTATCATAAGTAAGTGTGACAGTGACGGCATCTTTTCTCGATGACTTTACGATTACGTCAGAAGTCCCTGCTTACCCTACAGATTCTTGTGAAACGTTACCAAAATGTGGGCTTAGGATTGGTCCACCGGACTTTTACCTTTTTTTAGAAGATATCCTTCGATAATAATATAACCAAGAATTAAGTACATTACATTAATAAAACTATTCATCTTGCAATAAAAGAAATGTATTTGTGTCTATAAATATGTTCATACTTAACACTGACATACACGGCTTGCGGAAAACAATTCAATACATTCAGATATATATACATTCAATACATCCGATATATACAATAAATAATGATGACGGAAACAATTAAAATTATCATTTTATTTTTTAATTCTCGATTGAACTCGATAAAAATTAATTATGACGATTTCCATGCATTAAAAAATATTTTTTAGAAACTTTTTTATTGGTAATATTGGCATTAATATCCTGTAGAAATAAAACATTGGAAGACATACATCATAAAAATGTTCGCTCCATTGCTCTATGTTGGTTTAATGTAATTAGTATCGCAGTAAATAAGTACAGTACCTGGCTGTAAATATTACACAACTCCGCCGCTCTATAGCGCCGTCTCTGTCACTCATACCGCTGACCGATAGTATCTCTTTCTAAAACCGATGTGCAATACTTGTAGTTGGGTACTGTACTTCGCGTTGGAATATATTTGCGCGAATTTATGTGTGTAATACATACTATATGGTATTTTTTATGCTAAATGTAAAAGAGTTTTATTCGTAGGTGCACATTGCGCTAGGCACTTGTGTGAGCTTAATCTTCATGTATACTATACCATATACCATATTGAACATGTTTTATATACACAACTTATTCAAGTATTTTTTTATCCGTCTTGCATGAATTAATCATCTTAGCAAGTATTATTTTATATTTAAAATCTCATGTTTTATCGGGGACTTTATTCATTGAACAGTACCGGTTCACGGCTGTAGTGAACAACTTCGCACTGCCATGCGAAAATGTGCTTTAAGTGGTAGGCAGTAATGTCCCCTATAGTACATATTGAAAATTCATGTTCCAAGTATTTACGCTAAAACATCGATGACTTTTTATTCAGTAATATAGTTGTACCATTTAAAATGAAACAGCAAGTAGCATTGTAGTACCTAAGCACTAGGGCATCGGCTGGATAAAATAAAATCGAATAGGTTAAGCTAGATATTGCTAATCCGTGGCCCGTGACCAAATCCACTGTGGACTTGATCACGGGCTACAGGCCATAGAGGATGTAACAAGTAATGTTTCAAATATTCTAAGAGGTTATACCGATCACGTATTTTTGTAAAATTAAATATGACAACAATATTTTTTCTAATAAATAGTTTTTTTTTCTATAATTTGATCTTCAAAACCCACTGATGCACCTCTTAAATTATTTTAAACTACTATTGTGTCACACCTTACATAATACAAGAGTTAATTGATTGCGCAGGAACCATGTTTATTACAAAACAATATGTTTCAACAAATGGTACAACTTGTTCGTTAGAGTTCCTACTGGAGCACGGCCGCGTTTGCGATGATCGAGGGCGAATTGATCGTCTCGCCGAGACTCTCCAGCAACTCCTTACGATAGTCGTCGAAGCCGCCGTCGACCTAAACAATAGTAAACATAGTTTTAACCAACACCCGGGGGCATAGTACGAGTTATCATAGATGATCGAGTGTTGCTACACATTTATCAGTAGCGCCCCTAGCGGAAACTCACAGCTTTACTGGTAAATCGTAGCACAGTCAAAGTAAAATCAATAAGACGGGCAAATTTTGGTTTTCTATGCGAAGGCCATTTGAATCTGGCCATTTCTTTTGAGCCAGTCACAATTTCGAGGCCATGAAAAAGATATTGTTCCCAAGAAAATGACAATTATGATTATTGTTGGCAATTTTTTTTTATTTACGTATCGAAAGTCTGCCTTCACGTACTTATGATTACAAATGCGCTAAAGTAGCGTAGGTTCAAAGGTTTGTATACCCTTTCTGAATCACGCTGAAGAGTAATTATTGTTTGAAAAGCCATAGTGTAGTTTACCTCGTTTATGGTCTGGTCCTCTATGACGTAGAGCGCGCAGTCCGTCTCCCTGATGAGTCGCTCGTCGTGGGACACGATCACCACGCCGCCCTTGTAGTCGTTGATAGCGTCGGCCAACGCGTCTATACTCTCTATGTCCAAGTTGTTCGTCGGCTCGTCCTGTGTAACACCACATAAATAATAACTAAATAAGGCCATATATAGTATTATGGGCAGTGTTACCAAATTCTCAAAAAAATACCCTTTAAAATAATGTGTGCCTCCTCGAACGTATATTTAAATATTGTACGTTGTAACGCGCGCCTTTACCACACTAGTTCGCTCGGCGACAAAGCAACCAATGAGAGCGCTTCGCGCTCAGCCGTTGGCCATGAAAGCGCCCTGATTGGTTGTTTGGGAGAACCGCCAATCAAGTGGCGCGTATTGTTTTCTGTGATTGTTTGTTTTCCAATCGTTCCTTCTTGTTTTCGTGCTGATTTTGTTTTTTCAAGAAAATTTTCTCCGTGCGCTTTGTAAAATGTTAACTCGCTGACCTAAATAATAAATTATAATACAACACTGAGAGAGTTTTAAAACGTTTAATTACGGAAAATAGCTGCATAAAACACTTCATTACGAGATACTTCGACTACTATTACAGAATACGCATGGAGGATCTCAAAAAAGCCAACATTACAACACACCAGAACCAGACATTGTGTCTAGTTTCCCTCATTTGACTCAGAATTATACACGTACAGGGCGGTATAGGCTAAGTATTGCCATGCGAAAATTACCCTAAAAGTATAATCAGTAACATTACTACCGAATAAATAATGGAGCTTACCAATATAACAACGTCGGGTGCCATCAGCGTGAGCTCGGCGAGGGCCACGCGGGCCTTCTGTCCGCCGCTGAGGTCCATCATCTTGATGGTGTGCGCGTGGCCGGCCAGGCCGAAGGTGCCGAGCGCCTTGCGCGCCTTCTCGTACTGCAGCCCGAACAGCCGCTGCAGGTACTCCACCGGGGACTCCTCCGCCGTCAGGTGCTCGCCCGAGTGCTGGTCGAACCGACCTATCCTCTGGGTACATATCATACAATCACAATCAGAAAATGTTTTATTCACGTAGAGCCAGGGGTTCCCAAACTTATTTTGTCTACTGCCCACTTTGAGAATGAATTATTATTTAGCGCCCCCATTTTTTCATCTACTTAAAAACCACTATAACTTCGAATTAAATTAATTATAGTAAGCCTCCACACAAAGCCCCCATTTTTTTCTGGGTCTCTCACCGCCCCCCTTTAGGCCTGCAGCGCCCACAAGGGGGCGTTATCGCCCACTTTGGGAAAAGCTGACGTAGACCATTAAGGGAGCTAGTTTCTGTACTGTTTTTTTTTTCAGTCAATTCTTGTTCAAAATCATGTCTATACTATACACACATAGTAATAAAAATCTACATATATTTACTAGTTTCATTTAACGGTCAAATACCAATTATCAATTGGAAAGCAAAGTCGATGCATTTTTTTATATAACATTTTCTATACTAATAATATGTTGTTATGTTGTATATTTTTGATGACATTATTTTCGATACAGAGGTTGAATCTGCCAAATTTGGAATTTGTATCCGTCTGTCTGTTCGTCGATAACGTAGCATGATTAACTGGTACAAAGGTAAAAATTAAATTTTTATAACATACTGGGATCGAAGTACCGAAATATGTTGATTATTTCATCTATACTAATATTATAAATGTGAAAGTTTGGATGTATGGATGTTTGTTACTCTTTCACGACAGAACGGCTGAACGGATCTGGATGACAATTGGCACAGAGATGGATTATAGTCTGGAATAGCACATAGGCTACTTTTTATCCCGGTAAAATGTATGGTTCCCGAGCGATATATTTGTTTAAATTTTTCATAAAATACCAATAAATTCATTTTCTCATACATTTGATTCTGAGGCGGTACGAAGTTCGCCGGGACAGCTAGTAACTAATAAATCAACATTATAAATCATTACTATTAATTTATTTTCAATCTAACAGACACACCTCTGTTGCGACTTTGCAATAATAGATACAGATCAATACTAACCAATCTGTGATTCCTGATAAGTTCCCCGCGGATCGGGCTCAGGTCACCGACCAGTAGTTTCAGGAAGGTGGACTTGCCGACACCGTTGGGGCCCACTATGGCGATGCGAGAGTTCAAGTCGATACCGAAGTCGACCTGATTGAATAGTGGCTTCTGGCCGGGGAAGTTGAAGTCCACATCTGCGATTGACATAACCATAGACTAAGAAAAAAATACAGACGAAAAAAATGTCGCTATACATATTTTGATTCTAAAAAGCCTTGCCGATTTGAGCAGTACACGAAAATGTAGCACTCATACACATCCAAACCATGGCGACTGCGTTCTGTTTCAAGGCGAATGGCAACGCATTTAAACTACAGGTTTTGCATGGCAAGGATTTTTCAGCTTCAAAATGTTCTAAGCCATAGTCCACCACGCTACCCCGTTGCGGCTCGGTGAACTACACACGAATTTCCATAGTCGTGTTTGTTTTCTCACGATGTTTGCCTCCACCATACAGCAAGTGACAATCATTAGTGAAAATAAGATTTGCACATGAAACTCCGAAAACCCAGCGACCTGGGAGTTCAAACCTGCACACCTTGTTTCGAAGGCGAGCGTTCTGCCAACTTTGCTATCACTGCGTTCGCAGCGTCCACGCTGTTTTACCGTTAAATTAACTTACTATAATGTGACGGTGAGGCGGCGGCCTCGTGTATGTGTGTGGATGTGTGTTTTCGTGTGGATGTGTGTGGATGTTCGTGGATGTGTGTGGATATGCGTGGGTGTCGTGTGTGGATGTGTGTGGATGTGTGTGGATGTTCGCAGATGTGTGTGTGTGCGTGGATGTGTGTGGATGTTCGTGGATGTGTGTGGATATGCGTGGGTGTCGTGTGTGGATGTGTGTGGATGTGTGTGGATGTTCGCAGATGTGTGTGTGTGCGTGGATGTGTGTGGATGTTCGTGGATGTGTGTGGATATGCGTGGGTGTCGTGTGTGGATGTGTGTGGATGTGTGTGGATGTTCGCAGATGTGTGTGAGTGTGCGTGGAAGTGTGTGGATGTTCGTGGATGTGTGTGAGTGTGCGTGGATGTTCGTGGATGTGTGTGAGTGTGCGTGGATGTTCGTGGATGTGTGTGAGTGTGCGTGGATGTGTGTGGATGTGTGTTGATGTCGGAGGACTCACTGTGCAGGCCGAGTATGGGCGGCTGCAGCGGCGGCGGGTCGGGGAAGGAGAACTTGACGACGTACTCCTTGGGGCGCTGCAGCAGCGCCGCCGGCGCCGCGCTCTCCTCCTCCTCGCGCTGCGCCTTGCTGCGGTTCTTCTCCTGCTTGCGCGTTAACGACTCCTTCTGTTTCTTCTCCTGTACAATGAGACGAAAATAAATGTATCACAAGTGGGCCCGACAGATGTAGTCTTGTTCAGATTCCTACAGAAAAAATATGCATTTTGTCTTTCCAGAATTTTCCAACTTTCCGGAGGACTGTTTAAATTTTTCTTTCCTTGAAAACCTTATTTGGGCTACTATGAATAAACAAAAATCGAAATAGGTACAGCTGTTCTCGATTCTCGATCGAGCGAACAGTTTTTTTTATTTATGCAATAGATAGAAGATTAGTGAACAACTTCTAATTACGAAATAGTAAATGCGAAACGTCTAATATCGGGGTTCCTTATGTTTTGTATAAAACAGGAAAATTATAAATAAATTAAATTTATAAATGCAACATATTTTAACACAAAAACGTAACATATATCAAACTGCTTTTTTTATTAGTTTAACTTTAGATAAATGACTTTACATTTGAGGTCAACGCTTTCATAAACGATTTTAAACAAAACTTAACATTTCGGCTATAATTGTTAACTGACGAAAAAAAGAGGTTCTCAATTAGACACAATATACGTGTCTAATTGAGAATCTTTTGTTTATTTTTTATTTCGCAGCAACGTCATTTCGTTTGAACCCACTCACCGCCTGTTTCTTAGACTGTCCGTGCGCCTTCAGTTCCTTCAGTCTCTTCTCTTGCTTCTCATACTCTTTGATCATCTCTTTCCTCTTCTGCGCGTACATCTTCTTGAACATGGAGTAGTTGCCCTTGTAATAGTACAACTTCTGCTGGTCCAAGTGTATGATCTCGTTGCACACGTTGTCCAAGAAGGACTGGTCGTGGGACACCACAAGAAGTGTCTTTTTCCATCCTTGAAGGTAACTGAAACATTTGAAAACATTTTTAAATTTGCTTTGTTTCCTGGAGTTTTGCGTATTAATTAGGGTCCCGACACACATGACAGACAGTTTCTCGACTGACATCTTAGAGAAGTTCGAATTTGTTGTCTTTTTTTTATTATCGATCAACTTGTTTGGTTTATAATTGGAAAAGTTGACAAACTGAGGTTCATTGGCCCATTTGAAATATTAAATTTGTGTGAAATATGCATATGTTCGTAATAGGCCAAAGTACTTGTTTCAGTCTATGTACCTAACTGTATAAGGGAAATAAGAAATCTGAAGTATCCTTTGTCACCCTGAGCAGGAGTTTCAAGAGGAATAGTAAGTATCTATAGATTCCCCAGGGGGTTTAATGAAGGTGTCCAAGTGGAATAAGCTAGTGTACTTACTTGTCTAACCAAATTACAGCGTTCAGATCTAAATGATTCGTAGGTTCGTCAAGCAACAGGAGAGTCGGTTCGACGTACAAAGCCCTGTAAAATTATTATCAATTAAAGCGTAAATTAGGCAACAAATGATAGAAAATAGATAAAAATAATATCATATTACAATGGGTTAGAAAACAGTTTGAAAAAAAAAAAACCTGCTGAGTAATGCCATTGTGAATGGGAATTACCAGTATATTAGTGACAGTGCGCCTCGACTAAAAGGGTCAATACAGCCTGATTCTGAAAGGGTATACTAACCTTTAAACCTACGCTTCTTTACCACAATTGTAATCATTATTTGAAGTCAAGAGTTACGAAATGTCAACTCAAAAAAAAAGCTTACAAAAAAATTAACATTGTCATTTTGTTGGGGAAAAATGTATTTTTTATAATCGAAATAACGACATTCTGATTTCACATAATCATAACAAATGCGCTAAAGAAGTTCAGTTCTAAGATTAGTATACCCTTTCTGAATCATCCTGTATAATGACAGCTTCACGGCTGTCGCCTGCATGTGTACGCCGCAGCGGCGAATTTTTGTCATAAAAAAAATACAACCGAATTGAGAACATCCTCCTTTTTGAAGTCGGTTAAAAATTAGGGAATATTCTTTACCTAGCAAGTGATACCCTCATCCGCCAGCCTCCGGAGAAGTTCTTGGTGGGTCGGTTCTGCATCTCGCGGCTGAAGCCGAGACCGGCCAGGATGCGGCGCGCGCGCGGCTCGGCCGAGTCCGCACCTATCGCCTTCAGCTCCGAGTACACCTACGCACAAAGAGATATATACCATTAACTGCAATATCTGCAATTATTACCATAGATAAATATGTCAGTTTGTTAAAAAAGCATACCATATACTACAACATACTACAACATGTAAATAAAACGAATCTTACGGATTTTATCGCGTTTATTATACGTTTTTTTCTTGAACGTAAAAACGTATAATAAACGCGATAAAATCCGTAAGATTAGTTGTATTTACATGTTGCAGTTCGATGTGTAGTATTCGCGTAAATATAAGAAATCAATATGCAACATGTAATTTGGCGAATCAACTATAAGCAATGGTTTGTTTCACAAATTATAAACGTAAATAATTATAAAAGCAATGTCTGCTCAAAGATGGGACTCACCTCATTTAACCTATCCTGTTTATTGAGACTTCCCTTTTCTATTTCAGCTTCTAACTCTTTGCATTCGTTTAACAGTTCTGAAATACAAAATGATACCGTTTTAATCCATTAACTTACGGGTTCCAGAGCCCCCGAGACTACTATTTCAATCGAATTGCAATGGCAAGAGAGACGTTTTTACGACGTAAGAATTTTGTCAAAAGCGATCATTACGGTAGCCGTTTGGTTAAGTCAGATTGGTACAGTCGCGGACTTTTATTTGGGACCCATTTAAGGTTGAATATCGTACAGCAAACGTATACCACAAGAGGTACTATTTTGAATGACGTTACTAGGGGCAACTGCTCTCAGTAATGCCCATATACAGATATACGAACTTATTTATTACTTATTATTTATTTATATTAATGTTCGCGACCGTACGTAATATCCAATTAAGTAAGCATACAATTGCTTGAGCCATTCATTGGCATACATTTCCTGGCACTGTTTTGCTGTGTACTATGCACTCGGGCACGAACAGTACAAACACATACCTCGCTCATTCAATGGCTTAAATTTTGGGTATAAATCTCTTTACTACAATAAACTGAAGACAATGTAAAAAAAATAACTCATTATAACATTCAAGTTACTCACCAGTCCTTTTAACATCAGCCTCCAAAAGGGTCTCAACAGCGCTTATATCACTCGCTGTGACCTCTTGCTCGCACACCAGTATATCTATATGGGGCGGGAGCGGGAAGGCGCGCTGCGCCAGATGCCTCAGTAACGTAGTTTTACCGTGACCATTGGGACCTACTAAGCCGTACCGCCGTCCGTTAGCGATTAAGAGGTTCGCGTTCACGAATAAGTCCTTGCCTTTGGCGCTTATTGAGAAGTTTTCAACTTTGATGTCCACTGCATTCTCTAGGGCAGCCATCTGACCTGGTAATGAAAAGCCTCTGTCAATAGTATTCGTTTAAGTATCTACTTTAATTTTTCTATAAATTTATTCTTCCCCATTCCCTTGTTACTGAGGATCGCAACTATTGCGGACCCATCCCTAAGGCGATCGACATAAAAACTTTAATAAAATGTTACACAATTAATTACCCCCAAATTCGTAAACATAATCCTTTTACAATAACATTACAAAACCATTTTCTTATGAAAAATTATTTATAATGCCATTATGTAAATGGATTAAAAAATTTCATGAACAACAAATGTCCACACCAGAGCTTTTTACAGCCCGATCCCTGAACGATACGAGGGCATTTAGGTTTAATTTCCACTGATTTCCATTTCCGGTGTAATTCGCACAGTCACAGGTTTATTAAACTGTTATGCGACGCCGCTTGCAAAGTGTGAGCTAGCCTTTATTTTATGTGCCAATAATAAAACATACCCGCAGACTTCTGCGCCTGGCTGACAGTGAAGTTTGCTTCCAGATCACTGTGGCCCTGTCCTCCCTTCTTAGTCAACATCTCCATTTGCTTCTCATACTCTTGTTGCTTCTTTAATTTCTTCTTCTCTTTGTGACTCATTTTCTTTTCCACCGGCTCTGATTTCTCTATGTCTGGGAGATCTGTAGGCTAAATATAAAATGGAGGTACAGAAACATGGCCGACTGTGCCGCGACAAAATGTGAACTGGAATGATTTTGATAAATTTACTATATTATTTATTAGTAGTCCTGTTAACCTCTTCAAGTCAGGTTAACCTTGGGCTAAGAAGCTGTTTAGGAATGGCCAGGGTGAGGATCAAAACGGATTGAATCATGAGTTCAAGTTTCTGGGATCTAAATATCAAACTTTTAACCACAAAGATACCGAGATATTTATTGATAAACATCACTATAAGGAGCACAGACACTCTTAGGCACTTGCAGTATAAATATGAATTATATTCTGCCAGACGAATAGGACCCATGATCTAGATGTGTGGTATTAAGCCAGTTTATTGTTGGTTCAGATGGTTTATCATTTATATGGGTAGTAACATACATACATACCTGATCATCTTCCTCCATAGCCTCTGCTTCAGCAGGGGCAGGTTCTTCAAGTTTCGGCTCTGCTTTCTTCTTTTTGTCCTAAAAAGATATATATAATGAGTTTGGTACACTAATTATAATTATTAATAATTACTATTACGGGAGTGGTTATATGAGCACAGACTAACACCCGAATTTATAGGTTTTTAGTTAGATAACTTCATCAAACATCATTTGTTACTGCACAAAGAAAGTCTTGTGTGCTATACTATTACTATATTATGGCGTTTGAAAAGTTATAGAATGTCTATAATTACGGGGATTAAAGTTTGGCAAAAGCAAACAGTAGGGAAAGAGTTGGGTCATCATTTTTCTTTGTTACAGAATCGTTAAATTATGGTGGTATGTGACATTTACACATCATTATTTAGAGTTATTTCGTAAAATGTGGTAATGCTTATATATAATTATGCACCATAATCTAATATAAATAAGACTTACTTTGCTTTTCACAGGTGGTTCCTCTACCACTTCATCTTCTTTCATTTCAAATTTCTTTAATTCTGCCTCTAAATCATCCATGTTATTCTTTTTCTTAGGTTTACCTATAGACAAATTATGTGTTAAGTAGGTATAGACAATTGTTATAATAACACAATAAAATATACATCAATATTTTTTTCTTTTATACGAATTTTTAATAGGTTCTATGCTTCACATATAAGCAGGCCTAACCCATAGACTAGACCTGATAATTGACACTACTAAAACTAGTGCTGAGTTGCTCATTGGTAATAATCATGAGCAAAATGGTAAGTGTCACCCCTAGTCACACTGCACGCCGTTGGGGCAGTCAACAATCTGTCCAATCACATGCAATACTTACACATTTACCGCACATAAAACCAATTTCTTGAGGATGTAGTGGTAAATGTGTGGTTATTGTAATGCACCCATTCTATGGGCTTGCCAAGATTTAATATTAGTCTTTGGCACACACTATGCTATTAACTCTATGCAATATTTATACATATATTTACTTTTGCTTTTAACAACAGGAATGGCTATTTCCTCTTCCTCTTCATCTGATGGTATTTTTAATTCTTTATCACTCTCTTCATCAGGCCAGTCTTCTTTTTTACCTTTGCCTGAAAGAAGATTTAATAAAAGATCAATATAATCTCGGGATGATCTCTGCATGACATACACATTTTCCTAACAACTAAAAATGCATTAGATACTGTTGTGTACTGATTACAGCGGAAGTAAATTGTGTCAACCTAAAAATATTACTGTCATGCTCGCACATTACTGCTAGGGAAATGCTAGTATTGCTATTGTCATTTGAATTTAAACCTTGCTGTGATACATGAACAGTTGTATTTCAATAAATAGACTAATATGAGAGGCACATAATTATCTTTGAAATTGTGTAAGTCATGATGTAATTTTCTTTTTAAATTTACAAAATATGTTACACAAACCTTTTTTAGTTTTCACCTTGGCCGCAGGTTTGGTTTGATTACTAGAAACATTGCTTACAATTGACTTAGAGTCATCCTGATCCTCCTCATCTGATGAGTCTACTTCAACATTTTTCTTTTTATTTTTTGCTAGAACAAATTTTGTTACACAATTGAGTACAAGATATGACTTTTATATTCATTGTACAATTACAAAAAAGTTATTACTTACTTTTCTTTTTACTAACTGGTATAACAACTTCCTCTTCGGATACTTCTTTAAGTTCTACATCACTACCTTCTGAAGACCAATCATCATCCCTCTTACCTTTGCCTAAAAGTGGAAAAATATGCTGACATTAAAACATAAAATCATAACTAGAAAAAAATAAAGAAAAGCAAAATATATAGAGGCCACACTGCTAGTAATGCAATGAACTAAATTTATTAGTTACCTTTCTTCTTTTTACTAGGCTTGCTTGGGGTTTTTGATGAAATATTTGTAGCATTGCTCACAGTTGACTTAGTATCATCCACCTCCTCATCAGATTCATGACCTTTCTTTTTATTCTTAGCTGCAAATAAATGTTGTATTTTAAATAAAATCATAATTATAAAAGTCCCCATTCTATAGATTTTATGTAGCCTGTCATGTCCAGAATAGAATATTCTATTAGTACCCAAATTAGCTCAGAACCCTACTATTTAGTTATTTTGGAAAGACATTTAATTTTTTTTGCAATGATATAGTTTTTTTTAAAGCAAAGGTACGATAATGAGTATTTTCCCCTTCTCACGTTCTAAGGCTATAGTCCTAAATTTGTTAGTAGTCCCTAAGTTGGGCACCATAACATAGCATATGTTTTAAATACCTTTTTTTTGTGACTTCTTTGCGGCCGGCTTGGGCACGTCGTCCTCATCTAACACTTGAGGTTTATTCTGTACTTCTTCGTCACTGTCGCTCCCGTCGCCAACATTAGCCTTACCCTTTTTCTTGTTTTTTCCCTTACTTTTGGAGGTTAACTCATGAGTGTCGTTTGAAATAGTTTGTTTCTCTTCGAAATCATCATCCAGGATCTGATTTTTTTTGCTTCCCTTCTTCTTAGACATCTTTTGTTAGTGTTTTTATCAGAATACTTTAGAAATTATAAAGCCAACTCACTAACTTCTTGGACGTATAACATAAATTAATTTTGAGGATGACCAATTGACGATCAACTGACAGCCAGCAGTTCAGCCAGTCTGATGTCAATTGACGACACTGACGTGCAAGTGACTGAACTGTTATATGTAGTCTATGGAACTGAATAAGTCTGAGATTCGCCATTTTCATCTTTCACGTCATCATCCGATTTTTATATATGTATATGATGTGTAATATGCATTGGCAAAATACCCACTAAGTTGTGGGTGAGGCCATATTCATATCCGTTTTATTTGTTCGCATTTCGTAACGAAAGAATCAAAGACATTTATATTTTATAGCCTAAGTATGTTTATAATATCGATTCATAACCCAGGAAAGCCCTTTATACGGGAAAGTTACATTATCAAGCCACTCGTTTAATGAGTATCTAAGATTTTAGGTAATCCTGATGAATAGGGACCCCTTGAACGACATGACTAGAACGCGGCTCGCTGAAAGACTTGTCCGGGTCCCTGGTTATTTTAATTTTAGTAAAACAAATGGAACCAACATCTGTACTGTTTCTTGGCAATTCTTCTGAGTAACAATTCAAAGCGATTCAAAATGGCAGCGGTCGAGAGTGATCTAGTTTTATATATAGCTTATAGGCAAACGGGCAATGTTTTTGGCTGAAGGATACGCCCAACGCTTTACTCAGAGTTACTTTTGGTAAAGTACTATGTCAGGTCATAGGCTCTTTCACTTTGACACAGAGGAACACGTATTGAGCACGTACGTTTAATCTAATTCGGTCTTGAGAGTCCTCGCATTGCATTTTTCGATATTCCCTATAGTTTCGGATTTTCCTATCCAGCCACACTTGAAAAATTCACATGTATACCGATCTAAAAACTACACACGAGATATACCTATTCCCTATACACCTATCTCATCTTTTTATTACTTTAGCTTATGGTAGTTCAAGAAATCAAAAAATATTATCTTGGTAATATATACCTCAGACGCAGGTGCGCGATTGTTGGTACCTATAACATAATTGATTAGGTATATAGGTACATAGAAAGCCTACGTAATACCTACCTACTTGAAATCTGACTCTATCCCATTGTGGAAAACCTCCCTCTCGCGTACATTGGTGAAAGTCCGTTGTGAAAGTCACATAAGTAGGTTTAAGAACCAAAAAGATTACGCTCTATCATAACAAAATGTAATAGGTACCTACCCACCCACCTACTGGCAGCATAAAAGTTACTTACTAAAATAAAAAATTTAAATGTGAAAGAAGCGACAAAAGAACAAGAATTTTCGTATATGGAGAAGATCGCCAATATTATTTGATGATGAAGTCTGAATTCGTTTTTCTGCATTTTCTACTTTTTGTTGCGTTTACATTAGGTTTTATACCTACGTGTGCTGGTGAAAATGTTAAAAAAAGTGTAGATGAAAACAGAGACGAGATCGGAGAAGCCAATGATGAAGCCAAAGACGAATCCTTGGACATCCCTGTTGAAAGTGAAACTACCAATATTACATGTACAAGACGAGCAAATAGTCAATTGCACGAAATACGCGCTGCACAACCCAAACAATTTCCATTCATGGCGGCTATAATGTCACAGCAGAACGAATATTTGTGTTCAGGTGTGGTTGTTTCCAATGGTTTGATACTAACCACAGCCCAATGTACGCAACAACCGTTAAGCTACGTATTGTTAAACACGACCACCGACAAAAAAGATGACACAACTGTTTCGCTGCATGTGATCAAAACTGAAAAATTTCCCACATTCACGGGATCTGAAACATCAAAAGATGTTGGACTAGTTTATGCTGAAAAACATAATAACACTATTGCATCCAAAATTAAGCTGAGCAATTTTTCCAATCCACGTTCCATCATTGATATAGAAGGTATAGGATTTGGATTGAATGCGGATATCGGGCAAACTAGGGAACTGCAATATGTGGGCATGGAAAATCGATCTCCTTACGAGTTATCAGAAAATTTAAAAGGATATTTTGACTGTGTAGAAACGAAGGTGTCAACTTGTTTCAAAGACACGGGTGGGCCGGTGATATTTGATAACGAACTTGTTGGGATCGTCTTTAGAGGGCAAGAGGAATGTTCTAAAGAGATGTCTGCTACATATGCCGTAAATAAGAAAATGGCAGATATTTTACCAACTTATACTTTCAAAGCATGGCTAGATGAAAAAATTAAGAAGAACGAAGAACAGGAAGTGTCTACTCTCGCCATTTATCCGTCCAAACCTGTTGTTGTTGTTCGCGAAGCGGTTCATAGAATGACAGCTATGGGAATACGAATCATTCCAATTCCAGTTCAAATTGTTATTCTACGTGCTTGTATTTTTGCACTTTTCTAAACTTTGAGTTTATTGATTTTCAAGAAGAAATAAATTTTTGTGAACTCTTAAATACTTATCTAATTAAACGTTGATACATACTCTCCAAGAAATTTTAATTTTATTGTTTTTAGTTTCGTTCACTGCGTGACCCCTAAGTAAGGCATCCGATTATCCGCTTCATTTTACTATCCGGATAATTCAGATACTCCCAAGTTACTATCCGGATAATACGGATATTTCGGATAACACTGCAAAAAACGTAAATTGAACTAATATGGGTCTCAAATCAAATTTTTATTACTAAAACAGTTCAACAGTAGAGTAATTATCGAACTACATACCAATCATACAATTTTATTACAATAATAATTGTTTGTTAATATTAGGTAATCATAGAATCTATCCCACGGGAACCATACATTTTACAGGGATAAAAAGTAGCCTATGCGCTATTCCAGAATATAATCTATCTCTGAGCCAAATTTCATCCAGATCCGTTCAGCCGTTCTGGCGTGAAAGAGTAACAAACATCCATCCATCCATCTATCCATCCATCCAAACTTTCACATTCATAATATTAGTATAGATAGTATAGATATAATCAGTGGAGGAAAAAAACCCTTATAAAGTCTTGACGCTGGGTGGCGGAATTATTATGAGGAGGTTGTATACTTACTTGACTAATATGAATATTTTTTGATCCTCTTCTCTGAAAGAGTGCCATTTGTCCCGGCAAAGAGTTTCTAAATCTCAATCTCATTGTTCACATTTAGATTTATTGTGTGTGTGTGTGTGTGTGTGAAGTAGTTAACGTAAATAATTATAATATATAATATCGTTTTTAAGTAAAGTGATAACCATGACTACTCTGCCAAGAGTGTAACGGAAGAAGAAGAATGATTTGTAATGTAACTAACCTAAGAAAAAATATCCCTATTCTATATTGGAATAATAGATACTAGATTTCAAATCAACATGTGTGTAAAAAAGTTCCCGCAAATAATGACATTTTATGTCAGCCTTGTCAGCAGGGTTACCAGTTTGGGGATTTTTTTCGCAATTCTGGGTAAAAATTTGGCTCTTGGAGAAATGAAATATTTGGAGAAATCAAAAAATACTTGGTGGATTTGGGGTATTTTTTTTGGTTTCAGGATCTAACCGTAGGCTGTAACTGAACACGTTTACATTTATGTATTTGAGTGCATTTAACGAACGCAATCGTTTAAAACAGTTCACTTGGTCGTTTCATTCAACATAAAAGGAACATACTCTATTATTAATTATTTTGATTCACACAATTATTTTGTTTGTTGGTTATTCTGCTTGAAACAGCAGAATAACCAACAAACAAAGTAATTGTAATTTTGGAAATCAGAACAGTATTTTGATAAAAAAAAATTAAAAAGCAAAATGATAATTATATTTAGCAATTGCCCATTAAATTAATTAATCGATATTATTATCATTTTTGCTTTTGGGTAAAACAAGCAAATTGTATCATTTTGGAGAAAAATAATTTCAAATTTGGGTAGAAATAGAAAATCACATCTGGCAACCCTGTCAGCTTGTTTGTCAATGAAAAATGAAATGCCAGTTGTGTGCGAGTTATTATTTATTGGTTATTGTATTTTTTCTCTTTGCGTGTGACTAGGATATCGAATAGAATCTGAATTATCTGTTATATTTCGCAGTCGTTTTAGTATCCTTTTAATGCACCCTACTCAATTAGTATTTACGGACGTAACGTAACTTCAAAATAGTTAATTATATTCACTTCTCCCATCAGTGCTATGAAATGAATGATAATCCCGAAAAAGAGGTACCTACACACATATTTATCATATTTTCTTTCATTATCCTTTAACTCCTGAATTAATACCAGTGAATAGGTGATGTTCACAATTCGGTTAACCATTTATATTCAAGCGAATGTAACACAAACTACTTATTATTAATTGTTCATTTCTAAAATTTAGGAGCTTCAAACGTAAATAGACTTAAAAACCATCCATAATTGAATTTCAGAGACAGCGAGATATCACACCAAAACCTAGAAGACCTATCCATTGTGACATGGGGCGATATGGTATGAATACAGTGAATGCCAATAGACATGACTCATCCACTCACAGTGATCATGGAAGGCATGGGATAGATGAAGTTGATAATGTCATGAGGTTTGAGCCTTTATTACTTTTAAAATGTTAAAAAAGGAAGTTTATGTCAGCCATGGAAGTTTCAACAAGTTTTCTCTTAAGCTGAAATTAGGAATATCTAACAAATTATTAACAATTGCCGAAAATAGACCTTGCTATCCTATGATGTACAAGGTCTATTTTCATTATTCATTGTTCTTCATTCAACCAATGATGTTCAGAATATCTTGGCCAGCATTACCAACTAAAATTGTTGTTTTACTACTTTTACACTAAGACGCACACACATACAATGAGCTGCTACAAGCAAATTTATGTTTTATTTCAGCTAACTATATGGTGTTATCTGAGTTTTGCATGTTATGTGATGCAGTGTAGCATTGCTATCTCAGGATACAGACATGACAATAGGTATTTGTTATTGATATTGAAATAAACAAACTTATATTCCAGTAAAATGGTGCATCAAACCAGCCCATTGCCAGTGCGGAAAAGAACTATACAAAGAAGCTTTTCTCTTTCAGACAACAATGAATACAGTGAGGATAGCAATACGTAAGTTTACATTGTGTTGCGAAATATCAACATCATCATTATGGCCTTACTGTACCCGTACAAATTATTTGAACAAATCATGTGCATTGGTCTATTTGCCAATACAAAAACCATGTTCATCTATGTATGCACCAGATATATAATTATTATTATAATCTGCATGAATTTTTATATATAGTCTATGCATACACAAATAAAGATAGTTTATCTAACAGACCATGGCAACATTACTGTTGAATAATTTTATGCATGCCGGGTATGGCCCATATTCATTGTTTATTGCTGCAATCATCTAGACAGGCTTGTTCACTCACTAGTTCTGACATGGTTATTCGAAATTTAATTAACAAATATTTAATTGACAGTATGCACTGTACTGTAATTATCATCTTGCTGATCATAAGATCAAAATGCTGTCTTCATTAATTATTTCATTACCTAATGATATACTTACCTAATTAATGCACAGCTCACAACATCTCATGTCTTCATCATAACTTGCTTCACATAATGGAAATTAGCAAATATTTGTGTGCACAACTGTCGTCAGAACCACTGTCTGTTTTATTGCAGCAATATGCTTTCAAAGTCTTTACCTGCCAATCTTCAGTCACATTTACATTCCAGTGACGATAGCGATCTCGAAAATGATGAACCGTCATATACTCTAACAAAATCACGAGACAACAGCCGCCAATACAGCAGAAATATCTCAGATTCACAACAAACATCGCCATATAAACAGGCACCGTATATTTCAAGACCAGAAGCAAGGCCTCGGAATACAAACATGGGAATATATTTATTGCTCACATTATTAATATGTCTTATAGCTATAAGCTGGCAATTCTTCGATGTGGCTAACAGTGCGAAAAGTAAAACAACACAAACAGAAAGTTATGATGAACTTGTATTCGAAAATAACATGGATAATCTAAAGGAAAAATATAACATTGATTATAATTCAATTTTGAAAATCAAAAGTGGTATGTATCAAGTATCCTTTATACTGGCATGGTGCCATCCTGCAATGTATGGAAACTAAGTGCTACTGCTCAAACTGAATACAACAAGCGAATCATTAGCTCGCTCGAGTCAGGACATAGATTTTGCTCTGCAGCTCAACTCCCAATGGTCATAGTCTAAGGATATATACCTACCCTATATTTAATATTGAGGCTCGGACAAACAGATGCACTGACAGGAAAACACTTTCGGATTCAGAGATGTCCAAATAGTCTATAACATACAGCTCCCAGTTGAGGCGGGGCAACGAGGGGGAGGGGGGCGGGCGAAAGGGTGCTATTGTCCCCCCTGCGTCACAACTGACGTACTTTTCTTTGATCCATTCTGACCTGTATATTTTTTTTCTTCTAAAAGATAGGTGAAATGACGAAAATAATCTCTCCCCCCCCATACAAAATCCTGTATCTGTGTCTGGTCCAGTTGAAGTTAATAATAGTACATCTATAGATAGAATATCCGTCCAACAGACTACTAAGTATTTATTGTTCCAGGAATATCGACAATATTCTCAAGGATGGATGCTGGTTCATTCATGTTTCTATACAACAGTGAAACAGACAATTTCGATCCAATGAGATTCGACAAGTTCATCAATGAAGTCGCACACACGGCCGCGAGATATTTGCGTTAGTGTCATTAAAATACCCCATAACTGCAAAAATGCAAGGCGCCCAGGTCTGCTAGCACAATTGACTTGCAATGGCATCTTAATTGTCACTTAATTTTTTTTGTATACAATTGTCATGTCCCTATAACAATGTGATTGCCTATCCAATACGAGTCCCCAGTTAGATCTTCGAAGGTAGTCGCTTCTTACGACATCTTCTGGAGACTGAAGCTGGTGGTAAATTTATCTGGCACCAGCCAGATATATAGCAAGAGTACAGGAATTTCGTCTTTGAACTTAGAATCGAAACAAGCGATCATATTAGTCTTATTGCAGGCAATGATGTAACCCCCGTCCAACACACGGTCGTAGTAAGCACAAGTCTCGATATGCAAGAACACGGGGAGCTGATCAGCAAGTACCGCGATGACGTCGACAAGACCGGTGTGATGCTGGTCAAAGATATAGACGCGGTGCCCTCGGACCTGGCGATGGCTTTCCATTACTACTGCGACGAGTACGATCCGTTAGTGAAAAGAAGCGCTATATTCTTCACGTTGAATCTGGCTAACTGTTCCAATACAGCTGGTGAGTACCATCTTACAATTTCAAATTATAAAATTCTAATGTATACATAATAAAAGAATGAATTACTTTTCTGTTATCACCGAACACAAAACGATATAACCTTTAACCCAATTTATTTTTTAGTAGAAATTGATAATTAGAAGTGGAAGAAGTGCACCCACAAATTGACAATCCATATTACGTTCATTGTGTGGTAACCCCCCGCCATAGTTTGGCCACAAATCGAATCGTAAGCCGTAAACTAGGTTTCACCCAGTTTTACTGCATATCACATGGATCGACCGCGTCAACATGCAGGTGGACTACTAAACGCTTTTATGTTGCTTAACATAAAAGCGTTTAGTAGTCCGCGCAATTATTTCACAATAATGTACCCTTTGATTTTTTTGTTTCAATAAAACAATGTACCAATAAGTTACATTCATATTATAAAAAAAAACATATGTATTGAGCGTAGGTTTGTATGGGTGTGTGATAATAGCTTTGAGAGATAATAACATGGAGGAGTCAGGGAGATATTAGATGTTGAAGGAGAATGGAGAAGATTAATTGGATAGATGGGGTGACTAATGAAGTAATTATAATGAATCTGGGCAACACAATGAAAAAATAACAAATGTCGTATGTCATGGACAGGTCATCGCCAAACAAATTTCCTTTAAAATGCTTTCTTCCCCTATGATGCACTCTGCCAGTTGTAAATCTTTATTTAACATTACATAATTGTATGATAACAGTTTCAGATAAGAGGTCTACCCACGATTTCATTGAGAAGTGCCTGGCAAGGAAATGGAAGTCTGTCCCACAAGAAAACATCAGACCGTTGCTGACAAGAATAGTGGATATTATTATAGATGTCACTAGAGTATTTTGAATCAGTATTTGAATATAAGTAAATTAGTAAATAATATATTACCTTGTTAATTTCTACTTAATGTTTTTATTTGCTTGTGTTAGTATACATATATGGATTTTAAAATCGTTTTTTTTTTCTTAAAAATTCATTAATAATAATCAGTAAACTTAATTATAGAGAAGAAGAGAATATAGCCCTGTACAATATTCCATATTATTATTTAATGTAGGCAACTATCAAACACAGTTTATGGTAGAGTAGACATGCTTTAACTTTTTATAGCTTAACTCACTTCAATCATAGACCATAACAACTAAAAAAATAGATTATGTTATATTATTACCTAAAATTTAATAACAATATCAAACCACATTTATTCATAGTATTAAAAATAAATAAATAATTGATCATTTAGTCCCATTGAATCATCACTGGATAGGCCAAAGTGCACTCTGGTCTGAAGTATTAAGATCAGGGCCATCATTGAGATCGTCTAGGCTGTCCGGCTCCAGCTCATTGTTGTTCCGTGCAGGGGAGTAGGACGCTGGCACATCTTCTTCCTCATCTTCATCATGAGATTCTTCAGTGTCATCTGATTCATCATTACCTGGATAATATAAAATCAATATTTGATAACAAATATATTATCTAAGGGGGTGTGTTCAATCTCACCATAGTAGTTTCATTCTGGTAAAGTGTACCTAGTGCCTACTACCAGTTGCACTTCTAAACATAAAATTACTAATTTTTTGTGATAAGTAGAAAAAGATATAGCTATTTTAAATTGTACAATGGTTTGGGAGGTTTTTATAACGATAACTGTGAATTAAACAGTATTGCTAAAACTGAATCATACCTTCCTCCTCATCGGTATCAGCTTCTTCCTCCATCGGCTCCGGATCAGCTTTTCCAAGCGGAGCGCGTTTCATAAACTGTTGCCCGACAGAGTTCAGCTGTAATATTAAACGAATACAACACAGAACTAAAATAACAATTTGTGTTTATTTATATTTACATAAAAAGTCTAACCCAATGCTGGTTGGCTTGCTCTAAAGCTGTTAACTCAGCCTCTTCATCACAAGGGCTATCGGCGTTAAACCAGGTTGAGTCCACCAAACGTGGAGTTAACAATGGAAATGGAATATTCATTGTAATTTATTAATTTGTAAAGTTATCAGTAATAAATTGCAATTTCAAACGAGCAAACGCAACCACTAAACAGTGTTGCCACTTCACTTTTCAAAAAGGGGCTCCTTACGAAGCTAAAACGGGCTAGAAATGCAAAAATCTGGTGGTAAAAATAAAATATTAATACACTCATAGAAAACTCACAAAATACACCTATAAACATAAAAATGTCATTGAAATACCTATCACATAGCTTAGCCATGCTACTGTCCTCGTGTTAATCGAGCATTAGTATTGTACAGTTCCCATGGTGAACGCATACCTGGGCCCCAAGTCTGCTAACACAATCTATTCATAATCGCACAGCAACCGCATAGTAACTGTCACTTTTGACAGATATTGTATGGGATATCTGTCAAAAGTGACAGTTACTATGCGGTTGCTGTTCGATTGTGTTAGCAGACTTGGCGCCCTGCACTGAACTACCGGAAGATACCTACACTGAATCGCCGAAAGATAGCAGTCTTTGGCAAAATGGTCCAATTCGACGCGTTCTGCCAATTTATAGCCTTTTTGCTAAATTATGTGACATTTTTATAATAAAACTAATTAAAGCGTCATTGTACTTGTCTGTAGTGTAATGGTTTGTTAATTGATTGATTACATTAAGCAAAGTTTAGAGTATTTTACAAATATTTTAAATAAAAAATCATGCTTGAGACAGGCGCAGTCGCTCAAATGTCCAGTCCTTTGCCAGCATTTAATAAAATCATCACGATACACTACTACTGACCAATTAAAAGTTGTAGTAGTCGGCAGTAGTGATTAATTGGGTGCTTATAATAATTTACAACTGAACGCGCCACCGTGATCTTGTATTTTGCGGGACGATTAAAACATGATTTTTTTAAAGACGAACGCCAGCTATTCGGTCCCACACTAAGCAACACTTGTATTATAGGGGCGATCCCAGTATATACATTCATGTTTATCATACAAAGTTTGTCCCGTCCAGGACTCGAACCCGGGACCCTCACAGAAAGCAGAGTCACTACCAACTGCTCAAATCAGGCCGACGTGTCGTAAGTAAGTAAATAAATACCTACCTTTTGTTCATTTGTGTTCATTTGTAAAAAAATCTTGGCTCAATGTACTTATACTTACATACCTATCGAATATAATTACTGACAGCCTTCCTCAAGTTGTTGATTAGCCCTTGGGTCCAACCTACAAAATATAGGTCTCTCTGGAGCAGACGGGCTCTCCCTGCTCTAGTCCATAATCCACCATACTAATGACTAGTAAGTGGGGTAATTTCCATTTCGAACCGGAAGACGTAGTGTAGGACGGCCCCCCACAAGGTGGACCGATGATATCACACGAGACGCAGGAAGCCGGTGGATGCTAGTGGCGGAGGACCGTGATGTGTGGAAATCATTGGGGAGGCCTATGTCCAGCAGCGAAACATAGATAGATAGATAAGTATCGACGTATCATACTTTCAAGTGAGTACCTACCTATCTGAAATCCTTAACTAGGTGTTTTTGTACTGAAGAGACACATTTTACCAGGATAAACATATAGGGGACATTGCAATCCTACTCATTGTAAGATCATTTTCGCATAACAATACTTAGCTCTTGCGTATCGGTATGCTACAGCCGTGGTGAGTATCTATTCAAACGATTTTTTCTTAAATGGGCAGGAAGCCAAGTCCCCGATACAACGCAGGTGCGTTAAGTCACGTCATTTTGATCTTTCATGCATCCACATACTTCACTGAATCTCCTTATCGCAATCGTAAACAATTTTACGAGCGCTTGTTCATTGTTTAATTCGTAAGCAATAACGAGATAGGCGAGAGTGTTTTATGAGAAAGAAGCTATTGAGCATTCAGCTGTTAAATTTATCTCGGATTGTTCGCATGAGTTTATCATACAAATATGTTTTCCTGTATTCATTATTATAGAACATTTATTTTCTTAATATGGGTAAGTGTTCTTGTTTGTTAATAAGACCAGGTGGGTTATTTTAAATCATTCGGAATCGACATCGGAAACGGATTTGAAACTTTCCGATGTTGGTGTCGCTCCCGACGAGCTTTCCGACGGAGACTTTTTGAAAAAACGATTGGTATTTCCATCGAGAGACGTCAAAAATCATGAAATCAGAAATGTTAATAGCGATTGGGGAAATACAGTTTGGAAGTTTTCGATTCCGTTTCCAATATGGATTTCGAATGATTTAAAATAACCCTGCTGGACTCGGCGGCGACTGATATCGGCGGAAACTTTTCCAGCCTTCTATTTGTCGTGCTTGCACATTTTCCATGTAATACTATACTGTATTGTCTTTTACCTTTATCTGGTTAAAATAGTACTTCTTCGGTCATCCCATTCCTGTCTTGCTTTACAATAGTATTCATCAGTGTGTCGTCGTATCAAATGCCTAATCATCGAGGGCACCATGTAAGCTAACCCCTACTTTTTTCAAAACTACTTCATTTGTAATTATTTCGATTCAGCATATGTTTTCCATCCTACGCCTGCACCACATTTCGAACGCTTCTAGTCTATCACTTGTTTTTGTAAAGTCTACCTATTTAAAGCGATACTGACCAACTTGTCTTTTCCACATACAATGCTTCCCTGAAGATTTTGTACTTTCCCGATCTCTAAATGGTGAATATTTTAAATCAACTCTGAAATTAATTTTATTTAATTGAAACCGTTTTATTTATGTTTTAGATGAAAACAACGTTAGCGATGGTATTATTAAGTAAAAATCCATCAATTGCAATGGATAATACTGACAATAATATGGCAGAATTTATAATTTCTAAGGGGTACCTGCCAAACGAAAAAGATTTACCCAAATCATCTATAATACAAAATGCCGGTTAGTTTACAATTCGTTATACATTATTGTGAATTAATTATGCCTTTTCTCAAATGATTTCCCTACCAATGTAAACATAACATTACCTACCTACTTATGTTGACTGTTTTCAGATAATGAAGTCACGTACCTTCTTTCTAAACTGACGGATGACGAACTGATCAAATTACTCAGTGACCAACCCCATAAGCATGAATACAACCTGAACGATTTAATGAAAATAGCTGTAGATTCAAAATCTGTACAGGGCAATAAGCCAATTATTGAATTTGGAAAAAGTGAACATCGTCCAAGCTTAAACGACTTCTTAGAAGGTCGAAACAATTTCAATGAAAGATCTCAAGCAGATTTCGAGAACAATAAACCCCAGGGTGCTGTTTTCAGATTAGAAAATAGAGAAGTAGATCCTTTCGCTTCTAGTAAAAGCGCTGATCCCCAATACACTGCTGTACAAAAGTTAAATAATTTATTATACAGTCGTCCGACAGAAGTGGACATAGGAAGCAAAAGCGACGATGATGATGAAAAGAAAGAGCTTCTTTTTGATGTACTTATAGCTCAATTAAAGACGCTGTGCTGTAAAAAAAAGAAATCAACGGAAAAGAAAGACATTACAAAATACAATATTAAATCGCTCATTAATGATTTTGTACCTCAAAATGTAATCCAAAAAACGTACGTCCCCATAACAGAATTTAAACCTTCGGCAGTAGCTACCACAATGCCAAACGAGTATATGTTTTTAATTTTAAATGACGAGATTACGAGCAATGGAAGTGATGGACTTATATCAGTTGACCCTGACAGTCTTGGAAAGAATAGCAGTGTTTTATTGTTGGGACCTATAGCATCACCATTGTCTGATGCTCAACTAAAATTAGCGGTACGTAATTTAAAAACTATACCTACTTACAAGTTAATTTATGAGTATATACGCTCTAAGAATACCACCAAAGATTAGTGAAGTTGAATATCTTTAAGTCCAAGGTAGTTAGCATGGACCAAAGCTAAGAAAAATGTCCAGTCTGTAACTTTAGCCTGGAAACACAATCCATGCTCAAGAGATTCCGACGAAAAACCAATACTATACAGACCCAAAAGTTACCTGCTAAGATATATATCCTTAAATTCAATTGAAGGTAGGTATACCCACAGTGTGAAGGTTTCCCTTATTGCTTACTATTACATATCTTTATAGTTCCTAACCCAGACGAAGAAATAATGCACCGATTGTCGCGACTCCGTCTATATTATTTCTTCGTCTGCGGTTACTAATTAACACTTGTTATTATTATTTCCTAATTGATTGCATGTTATTTCAGATGACCCGCATTTCCAATGAGCTCTCGAAAGCAGAATATTTGCCACTATTACAACAGTTATCAGACGGTACCATAAGTGATGAAAATAAAAGACTTGTTAATAGCTTGGTAACTGGACCCGAAACACGGAGATATATCAAGCCTCATAGATGCAACCACCAGTCCCAACTCACGAGAATTTATGGTGGTCCCAAGTGGATTATATGTACTGGCTATCTGAACATAAATGGTCCTAGTTTATATGACTAAAAATACGAAATACTCCACTAATTTAATTTAACTAGCCCAAAATCACAAAATAAAGGGTTATTTAGTGTTCAAAATGTGTTTTTTTCTGCTTATACCGATACGATTACGGTACGATTGCAAATATGGATCACACCTAGATTTCAAAAATTGTTTGTAGGTAGTTTATAATATTTCAATAACAGCGAAGGCCCAGAAGATTATATATTATTGTTACTGAAGGCTTCCCCTAGTAGATGGAATTTTGAAGCCTACTTCTTTGTTGAAATGAAATATGATGAAACATTATCCCATAATTTTATTAGAGTCGGATAGGAAGGTGGTTTTTAGATCACGACTCTGTGATTCAGATATCCACCGTGGTCCGGATTGATGGTGTCATGTAAACCGGACCTTTGTCTCTGGATTGAACTGACGAGCACTTGCACGCAGTGTTGCCAACCCCAAGAAACTAAAAAACAGCAGCTCACCAATAAAAAAAAAAAGGAGAAAACAGTAGGTAAAGTAAAAAAGGGCAGATTTCATAATTTCCTGATATAATTAAAACAATCACCTACTTATATTAGTTACCAGGACTCACATACATTCTTATATTATAATATCGATCACAACATAATAAAAAACAAAAATCAAACTAAGATTATTACGCACTTTCATCCTCAATTGCCTCATCTTCAGTATTTTCAGACTTATTTTCCTTTTTAAAATCGTACATATATTTTTTTAATTTCTTCATTTGCCTTTTTGTGGCTTAAAATAAGTAGCAATCGGTTATTTCAGATATAGTGTGCAATGAATGCTCCTTTAATAGTTGTAGTCGATATTCTGTTGCGTAATTTGGTTTTCATATTATTTATAGCTGAAAATATTTTTTCCGCGGTGGCGCTGCTATGTGGTAGGCACAAAAGTTTTTTCACCAATTCACACAATGTGGGGAATCCCTTGAATCCCGCAAAGAGTAGATAGATACTGCCTTCTAATCTCATTGCGTTTCATTACATACAGTGGTTATTAAAAAATATTTGCATAGTATAATATGTGGCGCTGAACGCTAATTGAAAAACAGTAAAAAATAGGAATGAAACAGAAAACAGAGGAATCAATGTGAAAACAGCAAATCTACTGTTAAAACAGTAGGGTTGGTAACACTGCTTGCACGACTTCCTCTAACCATAGACCAATCCTCGAACTACCAGGGTTACCAGGTTGGGTATTTTTCCGCAATTATGGGTAAAAATTTAGCTCTTGGAGAATTTTTGGAGAAATGAAATACTTGGAGAAAAGTTTGGAGAAAAAAAAATCATGTAGTATTTTGGATATTTTTTAGTTTTAGTCTAATCGTTAGCCCTAACTGAACACATTTATATTTATGTATTTGAGTGCATTTAACGAAAGCACACGTTTAAAACAGTCCGATGAAAAAAAAGGCACAAATATACATAATAATATTGAGCAATTACCCCTTAGGTTTATTAATCGATATTATTAACTTTTTGCCTTTAGCTAAAACAAGCAAATTGTATCATTTTGGAGAAAAATAATTTCAAATTTGGGTAGAAATAGAAAATCACATCTGGCAACCCTGGAACTCTAACCTTTCTTTTATTCGTGACTTTAGTCGTGCGGCTTACACGTTTCCAAGTAAAAATTAATAATGGCGGAACCGCGTGAAAGAACCTTTATCATGGCTAAGCCAGATGCTGTCCAACGTGGATTAATTGGCACTATCATCGAGCGTTTCGAGAAAAAAGGCTTCAAGTTAGTCGCCCTTAAATTAGTCTGGCCATCTGAGGAACTTCTCCAGAAACACTACAGTGACTTGGCGTCGCGCCCCTTCTTCCCCGGTCTAGTGAAGTACATGAGCTCTGGACCCGTTGTCCCAATGGTATGGGAAGGTCTCAACGTGGTGAAGACCGGCCGTCAAATGCTCGGTGCTACAAATCCGGCTGATTCCCTACCCGGCACCATTCGCGGTGATCTCTGCATTGAAGTTGGTCGCAACATTCTCCACGGTTCTGACAGTGTTGAATCGGCTAAGAAGGAAATCGCGCTGTGGTTCACCGAGAAGGAGCTCGTAGGGTGGACGCCGGCGGCTGAAAAGTGGGTTTACGAGTAAATTATTGTATAAGATAAAATAAATGTATAACACACCACATGTTACAGGTTATGTATAAGTTATTCCATGTATCAAAATAAATTACTTTAAAATATCATTAATTGTATTTCCTTTTAGCCATAGAAACATGTTTTTCAAGGTCAAACTTTGCCCATATGGTAGTACACTCACTACCGTGTTGTATATTTAATGCTACAACCATAAGTCGTAACCGTACGTATTTACACCATAAATTTAATAAAAACATGTGTAAAATTCCAATTTTGCATCTACCAAATAGCACATGAGTGTAGAAGTCCACAAGGATTACATGTTAGAAGTTGTTTTCTTATAAATATTCCCGATCCTACGCGTTGGTTGGTAGGCAAGTATGATGATTTATCAAGATTGTCTTATAATAATGAATTCGGTAGGTAATACGTGCCTACATCAAATGAGGCTAATTGATTAGGTCAGAGATCACACTGACTAATCTCTTATCAATGTTTTGTATGGTATTAGCAATCATATAACATGTAAATTACAATAGGGATGCGTTTTTAGGCCGTACCTTCACGTTTTACATGGAAAGAGCACCTGTACTTATCAGTTTCATACTGTATAATTTGATGTCAGACTACGCCAGGAGGGTAGTTTTATAGTATATTTGATCAGAGGGTGACAATAAACTACGCACTAACTTACCTAACTTCTTTTACGGATAAAACATTTAAATTATAAGAATAGGGGTTTATTTTTTATCTGCCATAAATAGTGTACATTTTAACTCAAGGATTATAAAATAAAACAAAAAGCTCATTCTAGACATATTTTTTACTATAATGTAATTAAAAATTCATGTTAACTTACAAAATGCATCATTGTGATGCGGAGTTTCGGGATGAGTTGTACTTACAGCAATATCGACCGAATAAAACGAGTGGAGTGTTTGACTGCAGCGAGTGTTGCATTATTGCTAACCCCATCCCTATACCTACGAACATGTACAAACAATGCCTCATATCGGTAAGTTCATCCCATCCACTACCTATAATAACAAAGACTTTATTGACATACTATCCGATATGCTAAAATACTAAATCACATAGGCTTCATGTGTCGCACCCGATTCGATATTTACAATGGGGAGAGGAAAAATAAAACAGATATAGGGAGCATTAATAACGTAGAATGTTGATATAAACAGCCAATGGTACAAATTATAAGACTGAATAATGATCTGTTTTCACTATCAGTGTATTACAAAATTCAATTATTAAAACATACCATTTTCCTATTCCAAATTAATATGAATACTTCTAACATAATTGCTACCAAAATCCTAAATTAAATTACAGTAATTGGGGCATCTACACGATCATATTAACCACCTAACAGCTAAATGGTTATAGTTGTTAGGTGGTTGGAACGACGGTGGATAAGACGTTTAAGCCATTTGCGCTGGCGTGACTAAAATAAATAACGATTCGACACACAATTCGGTATTTTTACACAGTCCAATTATGTATCTAAATTACACCTGTTAATTAAAATATCTGTACAGCCGTGGCGATTCCTATAACTTAACAGTTTATCACTATATATCGTCTCCAGCCCTCAGTCCATCTATTTACAAAGTGTCAGGTAGTACCTTCTACATGTAGTAAATAGTTCAAATTAATGCGGTTACAGAGTGGGGTATCTAAGTAACATAAAAGGGTTGCTATTCTCAAAGGGTGGCCGCTTGCTCGGTGTGATGTTCCACCTCGACGGCTGGCTGTGTGTTCTGGTCACTATTCTGTTGCGTTGTTTGCTGCTCTTGTTGGTTCAGCTGTATTCTAGATGGTAAAGGTGCCGTTTGACCTGGAACAAGAAGTTTATAATTAATGTTATCAAATAGTTGTCAAATAGCTGTATTGTATGCATATTTTTTTTATGTATCATTGATATTGTCCAGAATGTGTTTACTCACCGTATTTATCGTGAATGCCCCGGTGCCTTTTGAGTGCAAATCGATCAGCGAACGCGGCGGTGCAAATGTCACACTTGAAGGGTTTCTCTCCGGAATGCACTTTTGCGTGGTTTTTCAGGTGCGCTGCCTGACTGAACGCCGACCCGCACGTTTCACATCTGTTTTAAAAAGCAATAATGGCAAGTTTAATTTTAAAATTAAACCAAAAATAACATGCACCTACATAAGTGTTCCAGGATCTTTTTATAACTAAAATTATGTGATTCATACTAGACCCGCACCCGTAGTTATTCATAGATTCACATAATATTGTAGCAGTTTGTGACATAAAACACTTAGCCATAAGTATCTTACATGTAATATACTCACTTGTATGGCTTCTCTCCTGTATGTATACGCCGATGATTCCACAATGTTGCGTGTCTTGCAAATCCTTTGTCACATACCTGCATAAAATCAATATTCTTTAGATATTTGAGTTAATTTTTTAAGTGCAATTTGAATGATTTTTTTTTTTAAATAAATTTCTGTATAAAACTAATTAACATTAATATCTCACCTCGCAAACATATGGTTTTTCTCCTGAATGTGTTCTTTCGTGATTTTTTAAATGTGGTGATTGAGAGAACTGCATACCGCATGTGTTGCACCTGGAAATAATGATTACTTTAATGATAATATAATAAAACCACAGTAAAGTTCTTACCTAAAGTCTCAGATTAAGAAATAGCATAGACGAAGTGTCGCGAACAACATATTGAAGCCCAAAAAACCAAGCCGATTTGTTTAGTACACGCTAATTCTCGTGTACGGAAGGTCGCATTTCGCGTGTACTAAACCAATTGCCTTCAAAATGTTGTTATTTCATATTAGTTATTGTTACATATATTATTTCTTCGTAAAAAAATCCTACCTGTAAGGCTTTTCTCCTGTATGTATTCTTGAATGGTTCTTAAGATAAACTGCTTTTGCAAACGCGATTCCACAGATGCCGCATTTGAAGTTCTTCTCGCCAGAATGGAGCTTTTTGTGCGACCACAGAGAGGAGTACCTAGCGAAGGAGCCCCCACATATGTTACAGTGGAAGGGTTTGTCCAAATTGGACTGGTTCAATTTGTTTTTGTTGCCACCTACGAATATAATGCCGGACCCATTACAGCTCTGGCATTTTGTTACCGATGCTAAGTTTCTCCTTTTCACTGGATGATGGCCGGGTACTGTAACATAATTAACAATTTGAGAAATATACTACATATCCACCACAGCACCACAATCATCTTTTAATGTTAACTGTTTCACTTACATGGTTTCTGTTGTTGCTGGTTTGTTTGCGTGGTGGCCAGTGGGTCTGTCGCGGACTGTACCGCGCTCGCGCCGCCCGCTTCGAATTTCACCGGGTCCTCTGATGCAACGAATATTTGCGTCGTGTTCACTGATAATGCGAATAAAATTGCTTGAAGCTAAAGAAAACTATCGACCAAGCGCATCGCCACAAACAACGAAAGCTTGAATTGGTAACTATTTAACCCAACGTTATCACTAGCAAGAAACAAATATGTATTTGTAGTGGTCTTCTGTCGCTCACTATTAGTTTGTTAGAAATGTCGCGAGATTAACGAGGTCGGCTATACCGAGCAATCTAGTTGGGTCCTAACAGTTGTGATATTTTTCATTGTAATCTCATCATAGTAGCTAGTATTTTGCTTCTTAATTTTGTAGCTGATTGCCACAACAATAAAACAAAAGATAATGAAGACCCATGTTTGAACTACATGTAACAAAATTGAACCTTGAACCGTGAAAGATTTCTAACTAACAGCAGAATTCATTTGTTTATCATGGCTGTTGGACTGGCATATTGCTGTTTCATGCATAGCCTCGTTGTTGTATAGGCATAGATTTCGAGGAGGCCAAAACCTGTAGGTATGGCTGTATAACTAAGAGAAGAGGCACTAAAAATGTTGTAATAAACTTACTTTGATTATTTCTTTGTGGGTCAGAAGAATCCTGTGCAATACAGTTTTCACACCGTATTAATTTGGGGCCTTTTCTTTTAGGATTGTTAGGAATGGGTCCACCACAGGTAATGCATTTCTGGATTTTATCTATTATAACTGGTTTAGCTGAAAGAAAATTAAGAGTTAGAATTATTCATAGTTAGCTTAATATATACAATTCTAAATATTATTTATGGCTTGCTAGCTATTCAGCACTTCTTTAAATGTCAATCATATTTGAATTTTTATTACATTAGCAATTACTAACTTCTGTCAGCGGATTCGTCTGCAGTACCTCAATGAAACATACCCTATATCACTCAGGGATAATGTAGCTACCTAGATTACTACCTACATTCACATTCACAACCTCTACCTCTTTATAATATTAGTATAGACTTACTCCCAAATTTATAGAACAAGGCATTACAAAACATGGGAGCATTTTTCAGATGACAATTGCTTTGTAAAACCATGGAAACTGGACAAAAATCCATGAAAATTAAAAATGTATTACTAACTGTCTTGGATCTGTACATGATGTTGTTGCTGTTCATTGTGGTCTGACGAAAGTATTTGGATGTGCGGAGGCATTGCTGCATCATTCCCAGTACTCACACCTGTTGCTACCACTGTTATGTTTCCCTCTGTCAACAAACATTACATATAATGTGTACTATATACAGAAACACAAATATAGCATTAAAATCTTTATAGCATCTAAAACAATAGGTAGATGGTGGCGAGTACCAAATTATTTAACAAAGTAAAAAATTATTGATGGAGAAAACGAAACAAATACGACCATCATTTAATAATGCTATGCTATGCTAATATAATGCAATACTAAACCAACACCAATACACAAAAACAAGTGTACTCTCCTTGTTTCGCGCTTAGCTAGTTTTTTGAGCAAGTGATTGATCATGTTAGAAAAAGTAAAACTTCCATGGTTACCTGTATCTTGAGCATGTATCCTTTTATGAGCATTGAGGAGAGTAAGATGTCCAAACATAAGTCCGCAAACATCACATTTGAAACTAATATTGGAGATTGTGTTTTGGATGCCATTTGGAGCAATTTGCATCTGGTTAACTAATGCATAGTTGTAAGAGAATGGCTGGGCTATGTAGCAAGTCTTGTCATCACTAGTGGTGAGCTGTATGTTCACACTGTTGGGGACACTACCAGCTGTTGATGTGGCACCTGCACCTAATTTCCCAATCATATTTACGTTGGTGGTGTAGCAGAATGTAGGGAACTCCTGCAATTAAAGAATGTCATTAGATTGTTTTAGACTATAAAATGTAACATCATGATCTGATAAGAAAATGTTCATTACTATAATTTGCTCTAGTCTAGCTGATATCCAATGTGTAATGCCCCTAATACAAGCATCGCTTGATTTGGGGGTATACAATTAATGTTTCTCTGATGATATTTATTCATAATAGTCATTTAGGTGTTAGGAAGACATTTTATATGAGCTATAGTTGTTATTTGTAAATTACTACTGTAAGTACTAGTAATAACAAGTCATAGTAAGCTAGTAATCATAGTCTAGGACAATAAAACTGCCCTTTTAGGTTACCTACTTTCCTGGTCATATGATAAACAATAAAGGCGAGTAGCTAAATGTAGACATACCTGCTGCTGTTGTTGTGCCTGTTGGGCATTCTTTTGTTGAACGTTCTCTATGTTCTTGCCCTGAGACTTTTGTGTTGGATGCTCTTGGTACTGCAGCGTCGGCACAGCGCCAGTCTGAACCGCGTTTGTCGTGAACATATCGATACATACACTGAACCCGAACTATTACTACATTACACGAAGTCGGTCATCTACACATTGTATACATCTGTAATAACACAAAACACACAGTTTTATTGTTGTAGACCATTTTTACGCGATCACCAAAAGCGCGGCTAATATTCCACGAAAGAGAAACTCCAAAACACAAAGTGCGAAGGTAACGGGGAATATATCTTATCAGTCTGCTCTACTCGTAAAAAGATCATTCGTTTAGGAGGCAGTCTCCTGAATAGTCGATATATGCAAGAAAAGGATGACGGACATACGCTCTACGAGTAAGTAAACGGCAGACGCCATTGTTTGTACCTCAACTCTTCAACAGAAATGAGACGCGGTCATGAATCACGAATACAGAAGGTTGTAAAAGTAGAATACAATTATTACTTACTCGTGTAAACCTGGTTAAAAATATGAACATAAAGCAATGTAATGTATTTTATTTCAAAAGGATTCAGATTATTTTATTTCTGTCTCACTTTCTTGTCGAACGAATTACGAATTCTCCATCTCATGAAAGAAACGAAATGGCGATATAATTTAGATAAAATGGCGGATTGGGGCGGGCCGAGGAGAAACGTAGAATCTACCAAATGTTACCATATAAAGAAAAAAAAACTTAATATTATTCAAGATTATTTAATTTTGCGGGACGGGCTGTTTCATAAATTTTCTTTTATCTCATTTGCTCAATATATGGTATATCAAGCTATCAGTTTTTTGGGATCTGAAAAATGTTCTTAACTCTATTTTGTAGTTATAACAAAGTTGGAATCAGGCCAGCCTTTATAACGAGGATCGCAGGCATTTTCTAGTGCGGATCTCATTTTCAACCATGATTATCACTTGCTAAACGGTGAAGGAAAACATCGTGAAGATACCCACATGCCTGTGAAAACCTCTCGAAAGACGTGTAATGCCTGCCAAACCACCGTGCCAGTGTGGGGACTAATCCTCAACAGTAGGAAATTAAAAAAGGTCTAGTATTATTATTGTTCATCATCATTATTCATCATATCATTCACGTCATTCATGAACGTGCAAGAGTGAAGCGAAATCGTTATAATAAAATGGTAGATAATAGCTTGACATTTCAAATTTTTCAGAAAGTATCCACAGCTAATTTACAGATAGGTATACAATTTAATTTACATCATTATCCTCGACATCTTCATTATCATTAAGGATTACTATAAATACTTAAATCAAACAACAATTTTATTATTGAGAAATTTTACTCGACAACACTGGCAAAGTGGCTAGATTTAGTAGCCGATTGCCAACGGAAAAAATGGTTTCACGCTCTTTCTACATTTTATAGTTTGTACGCCTGCAAAAATAAATATGTGGAGAAATCGTTCAAGAGGATTCCTATTCATTGGGATTACCTATATTTTTACCACTGACCTCTATGTATATGGACGTCAGTGATTTTTACTTACTCGTTGAACAACTGGCCTACTAACGTAACATTCTCATATGAAAGTTTCCTGGGTTATGAACTTCGAAATAAAAAAAAAAAAATACTTAGTTTTTCTATGAAAGACATACTCGTGCGTTATAAATGAAACCACTTCGATCGGGTTTTATGGGGTTTTGCGTTTCAATTATCCGAATCATAAGCGTACATAGGGTTATAGGAAAGTGCTTTAAAAAGGTAAATCAAGTAAATTGGTAATCATCAAAGTAAATAAGTCAAATCTAACAGTAATTAAGTCCTTCATACATAATCCAAATCAAAAAACACTATTAATTCACATGACATTATTTTCATCTTTATACAACCCTCCTAGCGTAGTTATTCCACAGAACAAAATTGAGTTATTCGTTCTATCTCCTTTCTCTCTGTCCAATCTTAATTCCATTTGATTACTTTCTCGTTTCTTGCTATCGTATATAGAGAATCTCTCTACGCTCTCATTTGACCAATCTACAACATTCCATTTCACGTTTCACCACTGTTGTTCCAATCTATACATACAAATAAATAAAATTGGAGTATCTACTTTTTTTTTTATTACATTATAGGCAAGTATTTGATCTCGATCTCACCTGATGGTAAGTGACGATGAGATCTACGATGGAGCATACTTGCCTAGGTAGGAAGGCGGCAGTAGATAGAGGCACATGCAGCGCAACTGATCTGACCCACCATCCATGAATGGCAACACCGAACATCATGCCGGAACACGGCTAGACCGCTTGGCGACATGGCTTTGTTCAGTGGGTGGTGACTAGCCACGGCCGAAGCCTACCACCAGTAGAGTTGTCACCTGGTTGGCACCACCCAGGGTCACGTGTAGGGTATCTCGAGGGTACTTAATTCTCCTACGGACGAAGGTGACTCGACCCCAAAACTCTACGGTCTGTTTGTAATATCAAAATAACCGCTTTTTACTATATAAGTGCATTTGGATCACTGACGTCTATATATACAAGTACGATGTATATATAGAGGTCAGTGATTTTGATGTATACACGGTACATATACGAAAACAATATTTTTTCAATTTTTGTCTGTCTGTCTGTTTGTTCCAGCTAATCTCTGAAATGGCTGGACCGATTTTGATGGGACTTTCACTGGCAGATAGCTGATGTAACAAGGAGTAACTTAGGCTACTTATATTTTAGAAAAAAAAATAAAACCAATGAAAAATTTCATAATTATGTGCTCTTCATAACCAATGGTTATAATGATTAATTATAGGTAGGTTTAACCACCCATCAACTTAAAACATAGACATTTTTACACTGTTATTAATATACCTTAAACTTACTTACTGATATAGATAGTACTTCTACAAAGAAAGGACTCAATTGTATTTCTCAAAGATGTGTTGACGACGGAATTTCATGTTTCTGTAGAGATTTATCTTTTTGTATGACATACTTAAAATATTTGAGAACTATGTGAGGATTACTTACTTTATGTTGTTGTAAATCATTTATTATATTTGACAATCGATTAGCCCAATTTTGGCACGTTTGTGGTCTTAGTTTCTCCAGAAGATTATGATCTGAACACCAAAAATTACTTATATTTCCGGCAACTAAACAGTTTCTTAATTTGTCCAACATATATATAAATAAATACGATAGAGATTTTTTTTTCCAAAAATCTGAATTCTCTTTCACAACTTGCCATAGAAATAATGTTTTTATAAAATAACTTGCCAATTTATGAAATCCTTGCATATCACGGAGCAGTTTCAAAAGCTTCAATGTACTCTTTAAATTATCTTTGTTATTCATATAATATCTTTCTTGATATGGAAATGCTAATCTCCAACTAAAATCATCGTCACTTGGCTTTGGTACAGCAAAATAAGATGTGAGATCAGTTTTCTGTACTCTGGTAAAATCAATTTTTGATTGAATAGGCATTTTTGGTAGTTTAAACAATAACGTTGGTACTAGATCTACATCAATTACATTAACATTATCCAAGTAAATTGTTATAGTATTGGCTGGACCAGATGTTTTGAAATCAATTCTGTAATAGTGATTTTCCACTTTCAAAAGTCTCCTTCTGTCTTCTGTCATTGGTAGAGTGTTTAGTGCGGTGTCCACGACTCCTTGCATCCAGGACTTAAATTTTTTTACCGACAATCTATAATGTTGATTGCACCAAAGTTCAGTATCTTTGAAACCTTTAACAGCGGTAGCTGGTGTTTTTGAGAGTCTTCGAAATTCTGTAGGCATTTTAATAGCCGTGTAACCATGCTGTGTCTCACTAGCATCTAAGATAATTTTATCATAGTCCATATGTATGGTAAGAATGACATTAATATCATATTCTGTTGGTTCCCCAACTCGCAAACCATCAAAATAGCTACCCAAATATTCTAACTTGGGTTTCATACTATTAAATAACGCATCACCTTTGCGCATTATTTCTAAAAGTCTGTCCAACACGGAGTTCAGAATGGAATTATTGATGTGTCTGTCATTCTTTTTAATTCTCACATGCCTCCTATTTACTTCTTGAAGGAGTACTTCCAATGTCTTCTTTTTTTTATTATGACCACAATCTGCTATCACCATATTTCTGAAATAAAGAATATTTTTTATTTCCTAGTGTTTTAATAACAATCATTATTCTCTGTTTCTTATCCCTACAAAACACAAAAAAATAATAACCCATATCTAAGTGCGTGGGTAATTCCTTACTTCCTACACTTTTTAACTCACTGCTACTAATATGACTAACTTATTTACTTACCCCCTTTTTGCAATACACCAAGTAAAAAACAAAACAAATGAGCCTAATGTCACCGGGGTCGTACGAGCCACTCGTTCCCTCAACGGTACGGACGACGTATATTACAATTCAATATAAGGTTTAAACTTTTCTGAAAAATCGAGAACAATTGTCACAAACAAAACAACCAATACTTTATAAGGATATCGTCAGACTGGCAAATATAATCAATACGTTTTAGTCAGACTGGTACACAGACGAACTAGTGGAATGGTATAACGTCACAGCCTGCTTTAGGCATGAATGATGAATCAAGCATGATAGGCAAAGATTTTACAATCACTACGTTATGATCGGTATATAGTCTCGTGGTAAAACCCCAAATAGATACGTCAGTGTTACCAGTTACTTTTTTTATGAACACAACTATTTGCGTAAGCAAGCAAGTTTCTTTATTGCTTACAAATAATATATTAGTAAGTGAGCCGGTTTACGTTTAAATTCTTTGTTTAAGAATTGTACAAACAAATATTATACGTCATACCTCTCGCTCATTTCCTTCGATAAAAAATTGTTTTTTTGAATCATCGGACAAAATAAATACAGGAAATTGCAGGTCCCGGTGAAGTTGTTCAATAAGGTGCCGTCGTTAAAAAGGTACCCCATTCATGGGGATTCCCTAAAATCTTACTTACCCAGCGAACGATCTAGGCCTGCCGTGACGTGCGTCATAGATTTTAAGTGCGAAAATGCCTTAAAGGTACTGCAAAAACTATTCAGAGTTATTAATAAGATCATGGGATAACTTTTTACAGGTAAATTTTCTGTATTCTCAACAAAAAACGCATAAATGATGCCAGATACAAAGTATCTCTAACTAGTCTGTGGTTACCGGTGGCCATGTTTGAGAATCGTAGATAGGTCAGGGCGCGAAATTCAAAATGTCAATGCTATTTATTATTTTACGAAAAATTTGGACATCTTTACGATGTAATTTAGTGTTTTGCGATATTAGCATTCTGCATTGGATGTTTCGATGTATAAAGTTTGCTTAAAATATACCTAAAGCGATACAACACCATAAAGTTAGTAAAAGTAGCGGTTTTTACAAACCTTATGATATTGTATCGGATTAAGCGTCCATTACACTATCCAATTTGCAGAGCGCTAGAATTAGTGTCGCAGTGCGATATAAAAAGAGCTCACTCATTACACTAGACTAGCTAGCGAAGCTAGTTAGTTTAAACTTCCATTCATTTCGGTAGTGATCGTCGGCCAAACCGGAACCGCGTCTTTCGAAGAGCGCTAAACGAATATGGCAATTGGCACCATCAAAACACCAGAAAGTTGGCATTGCTTTAGCAATGGTGTCGAGTTCGAGTTTAATGATAATAAATAAAAAAAGACGCAGAAAAGGTTGGGTCAAAGAATATTTATTTCTGAGAAAAAACTGTTAAACATGAAAATTCAATCGATAATCAAAAATTGCTATCGAATCCTTTGTAAACTTCGAGAAGCACTTTGTTTCCATTATGTCTTATATCTTTGTTTTTATAATCCTTATGTTTTTATCCCAAAGAAATGGCATGTCTTTGTATAATTCTATTATATTTAAGACAACTTCCCTTTCCTTAGTCGAAGGTTGCGTCATTTTTATTTAAAACCAAGAATACGTCCTCCTGTTCGAGCGCACGCTGACTGAATGACCGGGCATAGCTAGTGTTTAGCTTAGCACACTAGTCCGCTTTACACCATGCAATTTGGTGCGCTAGCTAGTGTACGGGCTGAGTTAGTGCGGCAGAGTCCATGCGATCGCACTAGATTGGATCACTAGCTGTCTGGATTTAGCACGCTAGCTCAACTAGCGCTCTGCAAATTGGATAATGTAATGGATGCTTTAGGTATTTTTTTGGCTTTGTTATATTCTCATCCTTTTAACGGGTTTCATCCTAGTTCCTACTATAATTTTTTTTCACTTATTACCATTTTCAAAATTATCGACCCTGGTCTATTTGGAATTTACTCTTTTATAAAGTAGAATGTCGCATCTATTAACCTCGCCGGTTGTTCCGCGCTTATCAAGATACGCGCATAGATTATACATAATAATTATATAATTTGTATCAAAATTACTGTTCTAGGTATATATTTCAACTAGCTGTCCCGGCGAACTTCGTACCGCATCAGAATCGAATGTATGAGAAAATAAATTTATTGGTAGTCTATGAAAAATTTCAACAAATCTATCCCACGGGAACCATACATTTTACCGGGATAAAAAGTAGTCTCTCTGTGCCAAATTTCATCCAGATCAGTTCAGCCGTTCTGGCGTGAAAGAGTAACAAACATCCATCTATCCATCCATCCAAACTTTCACATTTATAATATTAGTATAGATTATTATAAGCACTTCATAGGCTCAGCGGATTTCGGGCCCCGGGTAATCGTATTGGTAAGAACTCAAATGCAAAGTAACTACTCTGTAACACTCATGCTACACCTGCGCCTAATGCCGTTAATGTAGCCGGGAAGTAAACTAGACTAGTTTCTCCTTTAGATGTCGGTATACAGCAACTAGGTCAAAAAGCCACAATCAGAAAACAGGTATCTACAACCATAAACTGATACTATTGTAAACTAATAAGCCTTTTTACTTCAGTATGGATTTACCCTACCACTTCCTTAAAATGGGTGGTTTGATGAAAGAAAAACTCAATTATAGTTTTGTGTGGAGTGCATTTAGAACCTATGTAGGTAACTAACTTTTTCTTGCTGTCACATCAACAGATGATTTATTGACTTATTCCAACATTATCCCAGTTATTCTTGAATGCATCAATAGCTTCTTGTATACTTTTAAAATTAGCTGGTTTAATTTTCTCTTCCTGTTCCTGTGTGCTCTGTATATTACGGCCTGCATTAAAACAAGAATAGAAAAACACAAATTAATCAAAATATTGCCCCAACACACACACTTGCACAGCACTGGCTAGCTCGGATGAGAGGTTTAAGAGCTGTATGCTATGGAGTGAAGTGTAAAAGGGCATTACTCAACAAGTTACTACATGAGAATGCTAAGCATAACTCTCTACACTATGAGAAATTCACACCAGTGTTTCCCCTAGTCCACTGTACAATTTCAATTATGGGGCCCCGCCCAGTGAGTGAGTGGTATGTCACCACAACCCAATTATATGATGTTAATACTGATTATGGCAGGTCTCCAAATCCTTCACAATAACCCAATCTTCAGACCATCAATACTCCTATCCTGAGACCCATTGACAGACACCTGTTCACAAAATTTGTAATAGTTCCTGCAACTTCTCAATTCAGTTCAATGTTTATGCTTCATAATTTCTGGCTGTTCTAGCAGATTACAGATACTTATATAGTATGTTTATGGAATCATAGGTATATTTTGATTTTGACTATGGCCTAATCCTCCTCACATTGGGACTTTAAAAAAAGGGCTAGATACCTATATTTTATTTTATTTGATTCCTCTACTATTACCTTCTTTAGGTGTTACATATGCATGTTCCATCCGTAAATGTTTCATTGTTTTGGTAGAATACTTCAAGTTCTTCTCAGGTACTTTGTCAAATAATGGATCTTCACATTCTGGCTTTTCAACTCCTTCAAAGAACATGTATGTTCCTAAGGCATCTTCATACTGTCCTACAACATACATAATATAACTTTCGAGTTAAGTATGCACTGCAGTTATGAAATACAACGTAATATTCCATGGCTGTTGTATAAATCGTTTTTTTGTGAGATATTATGTAGGTACGAACCAGTAAAAAAAGTTTCATCCATCTGTATAATTGGTTTTTCATCATCTATACCTAAAACATGAATGGTTCGATATTTTTCAATATTTACACTATCTTCAAACTCTACGTATACTAATATTTCCTCTTCATCGTTTGAGGTTCCTTGGTTCATTTTATTTTTGTCGTAATATTATTGTATGTATGTGTTATTATGGTGTTATTTTCTTCTTCTTTTTTTTAGCTTGGCAATCGGCTACAAAATACCATTGCCATTATTGCCAGTATAGAATATTTCTTGATAATAGTTCTATAATTAAAAGTACCCCTTGATGATAATATTGATGACGATGATGATCGGGAGCTTGAAAAGTCACGTTATATTATTTTGATTCAATATACTTCACTCGTGCACGTTTATGACCACACAATAGCTAATATCCCACTAATATTGCACAGACTTTGTAGTTAGAGATACTTCTTTGATGAGCAAGGAGTATTATAATTAATCATAGACGAACTAGAGATGCTATACATATTATAATATTGGTTGTTGATGAAATGAAATAAATATATTTTTTTCCCCTTAATGGCCTTTTTCATAAATATAATTAGCAAACAATCTCATCAATCACTGTCACAGAACACAAATGAGGTTCTGAATATTATTAAAATAGAGTACAATTTTTATAATGATGCAACAATCAACCCAGGAAGGCTTTCGATAGGTAAATACAATTTTAGGGATTCTCAATGAACTTCTTTGAACGGCTGCGGCTCTCTGTAGAATTTGTCGTAGAGGTAGAGTCGAATAATCATGAACATCAGTGTGAACATCCCTAGCTGGATTGTGGACCATAAAGTAAAGATGAAAGAATGGGAATGAATGAACTACATTGATTGAACGAATAAAATTAACTAGCTCGCGAGCACGGCAGCACGCATTCAGTTCTTCTATGGATAAATTTTCGTAAAATCAGCCTAATAACTTGTGAAACCAGTGGTTCTAGCTGTGAAAATAATGTCTGACTGGGATACAGTTACGATTCTTCGTAAAAAGCCACCAAAAGCATCGGCTTTAAAGACTGAGCAGGCTGTAAATGCTGCACGCCGTCAAGGTGTACCAGTTGATACTCAACAAAAGTATGGAGCTGGAACGAATAAACAACACGTTACCACTAAAAACACTGCGAAACTCGATAGGGAGACTGAAGAATTGCGTCATGATAAAATACCGCTTGATCTGGGAAAAGTCATAATGCAAGGACGACAGGCCAAAGGTATGAGTCAAAAAGACTTGGCCACAAAAATATGCGAGAAACCTCAAATAGTGAATGACTACGAGGCCGGTCGTGGCATACCAAACAACATCGTACTTGGTAAAATCGAAAGGGCAATTGGAATGAAACTGCGAGGCAAAGAAAGAGGCCAACCGCTGCAGCCTCCTGGAGGAAAGAAATAACGGATTCTCTGGGAGGCGAATACTAAATTCCGATTTGTTTATTGCATAATAATTTTCTCATTTTTGCTGTTGAATGTGTTCTTTATAAGATTGGTTGTATACTTCCTAAAATTGACAAAGTAAAAACAATATGTCAGCATTTATTTTCCTCTGGAATGTTCTATCCATCTATGATGACATGTGTTTGTTACCATCATGGAAAATGACATCGAATTCAGTGACAGTGGGTGTAATGGAGATGTGATATGCAATAAAATAGCTATTTATGATTACTTCCATCTTTTATTAATTTCTTTTTGTAATAATCCTTTAACAAAATTATCACCCCATCTTCGGTATTTTACCAACAGTAAGGTAAAATGTAAAGCTATTTCAGTCATCAAGAGAGCTCAGCATCACTAACGCTAAACCATAGACAACCAAAAATCGCAACGGAGTGTGCACCACAGCTGAGGAAAAATAATCCTAGAATATAGAGCAAGGAATACTAGATATAATATGGCACCCTATACAAAGCCAACAAGATCGCGATACTACATTACACTGACGTCCAATATACAAGTACGCTAGACTAATGATACGCTTTCAAATGACAGCTCTCTATTGTGCCTATTTGAAGCGCCCCCAATGCGGGGGAAAGGAACTAAATCTGACGTAAAATGCAAATGGCCGTTGTTTTGTTTACATTGTCTCCGTGTTTATATAGTGATTTTGAAGGTTTAACGCGATTAAACTTGTTTGCTGTGTCGTATTAATATAGTTAATACATAAATGAGTGGTGTTAGTTAATAGGTAAACCATGAAAGAGTGCGTGTTATGCAAAACTCTTTACCAGAAGGGAAGTGGGGTTACATTCCACAAGTAAGTGAATTTACGGCTAATATTTAACAAATTAAAACTTCTATTGATATTATAGGCACTTAAAAATCAGTTACTAATCTTATTTATACGTGATTACAACATATTTGTTTTTGTTTTATCGGTTTTTTAAAAACAATTAAATTCAATAGTGCTGTAAAAGTTCTTTGTCGATTAAATTTATCGACATTTTTTCAATCAATATCTATTTACTTTCAAGAACGTAAAAATCGCCGACGACAAATTTTTATTATCAAATACATATTATTTTAAAACGATGATTACTAATTCACAGGTTTCCGACTGATAATAGAAGACTGGAATTATGGCTTAAAAACATTGAAAAGCCTAGTTGGCGTCCGAAGAAATATGAGTACATCTATTCAAAACACTTCTCTGATGACTGTTTTATTAAACATAACTCGTGCACTACTTTGATGATTTTTATTTTCTATAAATACCTTACCTACTCCATTCCTTACCAAACAACATTACATTACCTACTTTCTAATTAAAAAACGATCCTTAAGTTGTATCTAGCTAGTCACACACCACCCTTTAGTCCGGTTTCGGCTTATTCTAAGATTACCTACTCTACCCATGAGCGATTCGGCTAATCATTATCACTATCTTCATCTTAATATTAACCATTCTACTATTTTTTAAAGGAATGGATGGATATAATTATTTTTAAAGGATGGATGATAATTATTTTCATTTTACTGCATGTGTTGGTTTAAGTATAAACATTTTTATCGATGTATCATCTTACTGTCCCATCTCTATTATTAGTTCCATTCCCACCCACTGCTGCTATCAGGGCCAAAATGGCGAAAATCAAATAGGCACACCATAACCGGCCTTATGATTAGTCCAGAGATGTATTAGAGGTCAGTGCTACATTACGATGGCAATCTGTTGAAGCAAAGAGGTTTTGTTTTTGGCTTATTAAACTTATGACTGGCACAACAGAATAGGTTTTTCATAAGAAAATTGTACACTATTGTTTGTGTTGTCATATGATGTTATAATTTAAAATATACTAGATGTAACCCTTTACATGTATTATTCTTATTACTTATTCGCTCAGTGGAAGCTGTGTTTCGATGGACTCTGCTGTATGAAATGTTCATAGAAATGAAGTAACTACACTTAAGAGTTGGTTACACCATTACAATCGAAAGCGTGGCTATGGGTCACTTGACTTTTTAAAATATTATCGCTCCCATCGTTTTTTGTGTGAGTTTGAAAAGACACTTGGCCGGTACAATATAACAAAAAAAATAAAGGAAAAATATATGTGTCATTAACATTCAGACAAATACTGAATCCGCAAGGAAAACACTCGACGAATTTTGATGAAACTGTTAGGGTGGTGGTGGTACTTCAAATTAGGCGCTTCCTAATACAGATACGGCAGAAAATTGTGTTTATTATATTTACTGCTTGGTTTAATGCTAATCAACACATACCCTTGCATAGAGACGACAACATATACCAGGGATTGCCAAACAATTTTAGGTCAGACACCCCTTTTCCATAATGAACTGATACCTACCTCAGACTTGCCGAGTTTTTCATCTTGTACGAACTTGTGCGCGCTTATTGACTTGTTGAGATTTTTAAAAGTACAACAATGTTACTTTCTACTAAAATATTACTCATTCTTATAACAAGTTGGTACACGTAACACAAATTATACAGTATCATGAAAATTTTAAATAAGACCTTATGTTAATTAATTGGGGTCGACTTTTAGACCTCGTCGACCCTCAAAATCAGTTTTCGTTTGTCTGGAAAACCGATATCGACCCCTTGGGGTCGATTAGGGACCACTTTGGGAATCCTTGATCTATCGTATACTTATACAGATTATAACTAGATTCGGATCAGTGATTTCTTTCTCAGAGTAATAGAATTCACGTACCCGCCTGTAGTTCGCCGTCTGAGCATATCTGCACGACCCTGTGACTCTATATATTTATCCTGCGATCCACAGACTACTAGGATACTATATATCTATGCTATGACCTAAATTGCAATTTCAGTATCGTGATACGGACTAATAGTGTGAACGTCGCCATTTGAATTTGTCTTGTCATTTTACATATGTCAATAATGTTTCATTCATTCAAATAATTGTTTACTTCCTATTCCTACTGTTACTACTACTAATAACGATTTTATATATATTAAATAACCTATAAAATTACAAAAAAGAAACAACTATTTCCTCCAATGTTTGCTCATTTTAAAACGTGTTGATTTAGATGTATATATTGCGTGGGATGAGAGCGTCCTTCGGCTAGTGGTTCATAGCATCTAGTAAAAATGGCTTTCTCATTTGGTGCTAATACTAGCAATCAGGGTTCAGCCTTTGGAGCCGCATCCAAACGTAAGTATTCTATCTATTTATGAATGTTCTTCAAACTTGGTATTTTAAGTAAGTATTTAATTCTATAGAAACGTGGTACTAAGAAATTATTTTATTTATGTTTAGGTACCTTGGTTAACATAAAACAATTATACAGTGCTCTAAGTGAACTGTAAATGATTATTTAAATTGGTTTATTTCAGCAAGTTTTGCATTTGGAAGCACAACAACAGCAACAACATCCAGTGCTGGATTTGGTGGATTCGGGACATCCACCACTCCCTCAGGGTTTGGCACATTTGGCGCGCCAGCAATTAGCGCTGGTAACTATTATTTTAGGGATAGACTGATGTATGCATCCTTGTTTATTTATATATTTATTTATTCATAACACAATTGGATAACAGCATACACCAAAACACCAATATGCTAAATATATAACTAAAACTATAGACTAATATAAAACATAAAATGTAATGTAACACAAATTAAAAACCAAATAAAATATTTACAACACACTGAAAAAATAAAATGAGTAAAATTAAATTAAATTAACAAAGTACAAATAAATTATAAACTAACAACTAAAATGTGCATGAGTCTATTCCCCGCTACTATTAAATCGATTAAAAAAAGAAATATTGCTATGTTCTGAGATTTTAAAATGTCATATCATTTGAAAACCATTTTTCTTAACCTTTTATCACTTATTATAGTATCCAAATAAAATATCATTTTGAATAAGTGTATGTTGTAGTAAGCCTATCTAATAATATGGCTTATAGTTTATGTAATTCATATTTACATTAAAGCAATCCTTTCAACATTGAGTTTAAGGCATATGTATATAGTTTAAATGCAAATGGTTCACATATTATTACAATGGGACTCTTTTTTACCAGCCTGTTGTTATATGAAAGTAAAACCTGTGCCTGACAAACTAGTGACTGATACATTAAATCTCAATATCTCTAAAACTATTAGACCTACAGGCTTGAAATTGGTGCAAGGGTTCCTATTGCCCTCTAGGTCCTTGTTAAGAAACATTCTCAGGATGCAGCTATTACTATATACAGATATTATTTATTATTAATAATTAGTTATATAATATATCCCACTCCTCTATAATTTTACCATTTTTTAATACAGCAGCACCATTTGGTGGGCTTGGCACTACACCGGCTTCAACAGCTTCATCTTTATTCGGAGGAACTGGTTTTGGGGCAACTACTGCTAAACCGGCAGGTAATAAAGTGAACTAAAGTATTGTTTATTCTGAAACTTTTGTTCCATCATTTATGACTTTTTTCTAACACCAATTGTGGTATAAATTAAAATAGTAGAATAAAAAATTTAAGTAGACTGTAATATATAAATATACTTATAATAAGATGAGACTTTAATTAATTTGTAATTGATGTATTACAAATGAATTCAACCAATTTGCAGTGACACATTGACTTGGGCCCAATGTCATAAATATTATTGGTTAACCTCTAAACAGTTAATCCTTGTTTATTTAAGTTCAAACTCTGTACAATATGAGTAGGGCTTGTAACATCTGTCTTAATGTCATGCTTGCGCCAGTGTCGTGGCGTCTATACCTCTATACTAATATTATAAATGTGAAAGTTTGGATGGATGGATGTTTGTTACTCTTTCACGCCCGAACGGCTGAACAGATCTGGATGAAATTTGGCACAGAGATAGATTATAGTCTGGAATAGCACATAGGCTACTTTTTATCCAGGTAAAATGGTTCCCGTGGGATAGATGTTTTAATTTTTCATACTTTTTATTGCGGGTAACACCGCCGGGCGCAGCTAGTATTACTATAAATAAACATATCATTTCAGGATTTGGAACTGGCACATTCGGTACAAATACATTTGGTACTAGCACAGCATTTGGTGCTGGTACATCAACATTTGGCAGTGCTGCACCAACATTCGGTACCAATACCCTTGGGGCTAACACTCTTGGTGGCGCTACATTTGGTGGAGGGAACACATTTGGTACAAGTTTTGGCACTAAACCTGCAGCAGGATTTGCTGGGTTTGGCACTGTACCATCATTGGCAAATCAACTTGTGCCAATTCAGGTATTTCCTTGTAATTATTTATGTTGCAATTGAGTTATTAGCCAATTTTGAAGGTCCTTAATATCCTCATCTACTAACCTCTAGAATTGTCTAATAGTAGCTTTTGCCTGTGGTTCAGCTGACACAATTGTCATGAAGTAAAGGAAGCCTATTGTCTCAATTCCTTATAGGTTATTTGCAAGGCGATCTCAGTATGATTTATTTAGTTGTTGATAGATATGACCAACTCTTTAGTTGTCAGAGCTTATAGTTTTTATATAGAAATATTGTTTGGTCGGCTTTAGCAACAGCAACAGCAGCAGCAACAAGGTCCCGCGACCGCCCACGAGGCGCTGATCGCGGCCGTGTTCAACTGCTGTGTGTTTGGAGACGAGCGCGATCAGGTGCTCGCCAAGTGGAACCTGTTGCAGGCGCAGTGGGGGACCGGTGAGACCTAGCACACACTTACCAACATTCAGGGCCCCAAGTCTGCTAACACAGTCGATTCATAATCAAACATCAACCGCATAGTAACTGTCACTTTTGACAAAAAAGTGACAGTTACTGTGCGGTTGCTGTTCGATTATGAATAGATTGTGTTAGCAGACTTGAGGCCCAGAAATACAGTTTTGTTTAGCTGAGAAATGCCTGGAATTAATTGGGTAGTAGAATTATTTTACCATTGAATTGCGAGCCGGGGTTTGACCCCGCGCTCCTCATAACTTAAGCCAGCGTTCTACGACTTTGGCTATCAATGATTTATAGTTCTTTAACGTAACCTTAAAAATGATAAAATACGTGTTGTTGGACTTCTCAAGCAGACACATTACATATCTTAAACATAAACAATGTCATACTATCCTTTCTTACAGGACAAGCGTATTACAGTCGGAATGCTCCCGCATTGGAACTGAACGAGCAGAACCCTCTCTGTCGGTTCAAAGCGGTCGGGTATTCGCGGCTCAGCGGGCGCGATGACAAGGATGGTCACGTGACCATGTTGTTCAACAAGACTGAGCAGGATATCAAGTATGTTCACATCGATATTCTTGTATCTTTAGACGTAACATAATGAAGTTTTGGGAATACACTAGCTTCGACTTGTTTTTGTACGTATACATGTTTTTGTTTCAGGAATAATCAGCAAGCATTAACGACCTCGCTGCACGGTTTATTGGGAAACAAACCGAATTTAGTCGTCAATATAGAGTCGATTAAATCGGTGTCAGAGAGCAAGAGTCAGGTGAGTCTTTTAATTAGTATCACCTTATTGCACCGCTTCGGATTTGAGGCGGACCCGACTCACCCAATCTGCCGAAACCAATGCAGCATTACACACACCCCCCAGACAACCCCACAGCGCTTCTGGACACCTCGAGTGACCAGACCGAGACACCAAACTCTAACAGACACCGACCCCGCCGGCGAGGTCGAGCAAACACATCTTCTGCCCATAGGTGCGTTTTCGCACCCAGCAGTTGTTCGTCGTCAACCCCCCCCCCCCGGAGGCGCCCTTGAGCTAGTTGCCCCCCTACCCTTCTGGCTGGAGCGCCTTCAGCGCTCGCCCTCTCGCCCGATGAAGCTGCAATGGTCTTTCGCGACTAACAGCAGTGTTTATCGACATTTTTTTTCTAGATTGACGCGTTAATTAACGTCATTGAGCGCAGGTGTAGCAGGGGCGTAAGAAAATAAAATAAATGTGATTGTGAACTCCTCGTGGTTTTGGTGTTGTGTCAGGTGGTGATATACGTGGTGGACAGGAGCGCGGGCGGGTCGCACGTGTCCGCGGCGGAGCTGGCCGCGTTCCTGAACGCGGGGGCGGCGCGCGCGGCGCTGGCGGGCGCGGGCTGCGCCGCCGCCGCGCCCGCCGCCGCGCCCGCGCCGCCGCTGCTCGCGCAGTACCTGCACACCGCGCCGCCGGGTGCGTACTATATACCCTAGGCCTTCCCACAAAAACCGTGCCAGCAAATATCTTAACGTTTTTAGATTTATATTTTTCGCTTTCATCCCTAAGGTATGGACATGAGACTATGGAAACAGGCGCAAGCTGACAACCCGGATCCGGAAAATTATATTCCCGTACCTATAATTGGATTCTCTGAGGTGAGTAAACTCGAAACTAAAGGGATGAAATCCTACAATTAAAAACTTATCATAATATTGTTTTTTGTGGTCAGATAAAGTTTCGCAGCCGATGTCAGTCGGAGCAGGCGCGGCTGCAGGCGGCGTGGCTGCAGCGCGCGGCAGGCGAGTTGGCGGAGCTGCGCACGCGCCGCGCCGCCGCCGGCGCCAGGCTGTCGAACCTCGCCGCCAGGCTACATGCGCTCAGACACACGCTGCTGCAGGTCTGTATCACATACTTGCACAGAGCTGGCCGAGCTGCGCACGCGCCGCGCCGCCGCCGGCGCCAGGCTGTCGAACCTCGCCGCCAGGCTACATGCGCTCAGACACACGCTGCTGCAGGTCTGTATCACATACTTGCACAGAGCTGGCCGAGCTGCGCACGCGCCGCGCTGGCTAGTTTCACGCGCTCACTCATTGGCTGCAACAGGTTTCGACATCTCAGGTCGATTAAGCGACAGAGTTGATGCTACGCTTCAAGCAGGGCTATCCCACCCAGAATAAAACAATTTGACTATGGAATTAAATCATCCAATCATCAATAATTTCTACATCAATGTTGTTGCATTGTTTTACTTTCGATATTGAAATAAAACATATTTTTTTTTCGGATTTTATCGCGTTATTTTATGTTTTTACGTACCCGACGTTTTGGAAATAAATGGGATAAAATCCGAAAAAAAATATTTATTTCAATGTGTAGTATTTACTTTCGATAGTTTTACCGTATGTTGTGTATGTCCTACTAGGTGATATCTCGTCAAGAAGTGGTCGGGCGTGTGGGCGCTGCTTTGAGCCCAGAGGAGGAAGCCGTAAGAGCGCGGCTACACGAGCTGACGTCACAGCTCGCCGCACCGCCGCTATACAATGTGAGTTATACATGCCAATGTTTCTGTTAATAAAAAGCGATCATAGACAATGGAGTCGTTGACAAGTTTTCATATAACATCAACCCGAGCCAAGCCTAGTATCGCCTAGTTCTATCAATTACCTCATACCATATTTAAGAACAACATTTACTAGCCTCAACAATTTTATAGATAAATGTTTATTATATTTTGAAATTGGTTTGCGTTTTTTTTTTAATGACAAAGAGCAATTCTGACTTCTTATAATGATTACTAATGCTCTAAAGAGGCGCAGCTTCAATGGTTAGTATACTCTTTGTGAATCATCCTGTATTATGATGATTACCTGTATTATGATGATTATACACGCACAATTTTACCCTTTCCATTACAGAGCAGTAATGTCATGTCCATTGGTTCGAATGGCGTAAGCATAAAAGTATAATTTATGTTGTACGATTACTAACCGTGAAATAATTCTTGAAGTAACTAAAAAAAACAAATACAGACATTTAAAGTTTCCAATCCAAAACCAAAGACTACAAAGATGCAGGGTAGTGACGTCACTGCTATAAGTCGACAGAGACAGCGCGCGTACGACATGACGTCAGTACCTACTTGCGAGTCGGTATCAGTGCACATTTACTTATGCCAAATTTTATTTGTGGTTGCTCTGATGACTACTCTCTCTCTGCTACTTAATTCTAACAATATCTTTCAAATTATAGATACTAAGAGGTACTCACTATTTATCATAACAGACGGAACTGAATTCAATAATAGTAGACTATCCAATTGTGGACGCTCTCCAATTTTTTACATAGAATTAGATAAAATCCTCTAGGCTTATCTATATTGCAACACAGATATATTCAGGTAGACGGCGTCCTTGACTGTTCCAATGTCTCTGAGCATTCGCCCTCCGCGTGTTCCCTTATCGGCGGACTATCGCGTTATCTCCAGACGGCCAGACGTGTGTTAATACACAACATGAATCGGTGTTATGGTGGGCGATAACGCACCATTAATTAACACCAACGAAGCGTTAAAAAAACAAATTCACTTCCGTATTTTTTTTGTATAGGTCATAGAGCAAACAGTCTTCTTTTTAAAACTATGCAACGCACTGTACAGGTTCAGTGCACTGTACAGTAAAAAATGATTATTATTTTCCGTATCTTGTGTATGTACTTTTACTTATGTAATCTGTATGACGGCTTTCGTAAAACTGCTTTGCGACCAGACAAATCCGGTTGTAGGCTTATGTTTTAGATATGAGTTTGATTGTCATGCGGGCGAGGTGTGTTTTTGATGTAGATTGTGTTCGTATATCTGAGACAATTGACGACTCGATTGGCGCAGTGGGCAGTGACCCTGCGAGGGTTCTGGGTTCGAATCCCGGTAGGGCCAAACGTTTAAACCTGAGTCATGGATTGAATAACGATATAAACAATTGTACACTAGGATCGTACGGTACCCATATTACAAGCGTTGGCTAGTTTGGGACCGTACCTAATCGGCATCGATTAGTAATGCCAGCTTATTTGCATTTCAGAAAAACAAATATGTACATAAATAATATAAAATGTAGCGATGTGATGTTTATTTACATACGATACTGACACGTGTTGATTGCTGAAGTCTTAATAATTTATAATTAATAATGTAAATAGACAAGCATTTATGACCCCTTTGAAAAATTTCCACACGCAACAAAGTAGTTTGGCAAAAAATCGACAAATATCCAAAGCTACGTTCATACGATACGGTTTCAAACGAAACCGCGAGTCTGTAGAGTACAATAAACTACAAGACGCTTTTGTATTGTAACTCTATTATAATTTCATGCTATTTAGGCATTAATTAATTTTGTAAGTTGTTATATAAGGTTAAACATTAATTAAAAAACAAATTATTTTAAATTTTAAAAATAACACTACTTACTATGTCTCGCTTTTGCATAGAAATATCAAACACTGTATACACACACATATATTTAGTACATAAAGTGAACGTTATCATCTACTTGTGTAATCCTAAAAAAATATTTAACGCTATTTTTGTTACACTTATTAGACAGTGAGTAATCGTGATTATTAAATAATAATGCATTAAAGAAAGTAGTCAACATCTCTGAAATTATTTACAAAACGGAACTATTCAGAATATTTGCGACATGTGATGAAAAAGTTCTAATACCTCGTATGATAAATTTTATTACTGCAACATGCTTATACATTGTTGTAACTTTACGCAGCTGCCACAATATATCGACATCCTAAAACCTCAGAGCAACTTATGACGGAATTACTGGCCGTCAAAATAATTATCCCCTTCTTCGTCTTTCGCAGCAAACATGGCGATTGTGTGATTTTCAGAGTTTTGTTCTGTTTAGGGTCGCTTGAACGAGTTGCTATGCGCGGTTCGTCTGCAACGCAGCGCGAGCGCAGGCGCGTCACACGAACGCTACCATCTGGATCCGGGTAAGACAGTTTGTCATGATATCTTAATATATATAAATTACGTGTCACGGTGTTTGTCCGCTATGAACTCCTAAACTACTAAACCGATTTAAATGACAATTTGTGAGTGCCCCCGTAGGCCTATACGAAATAAATGAGTTGACTTTGACTTGCCATGGGCCTGAAGTATAGTTACGGAGAGAACTACAGATTAGTTTGACTACAGAGAACTTTGTATTAAAATTCGTAGCTTTGTTCATATGTATGCACCCTTCCCCTCTACAGGTGCGCAGGAAGACGTGAAGCAGTTCCTGACGCTCCAGCAGCGCGGCATGGCGCACCTGCTGGACACGGCCCGCAAGGACCTCGCCGACCTCAACATCATTGCGGAGGGCATGGCCCGGCTTGTTAAAGCTTGATAATACATTATTTTCTTTTTAAATTTCGTTGTTTTGGTATCAAACCTTTTAAAGATTTTTTTTTCATCTAAAGGAATATTGGTACTTGTCTATGTTCTCTGTAGTACAGACTTGTATCTAAAAGAATGAATGTGGACAGTATCTCAAGTTAATTATTTTGTCGTTCCGTTAAAATAGGGGCGTGGTTTATGTGTTTTCCTAAGAAAAAAAAATGCAGTACATGTTATATTTTTGAAGATGCAGACCAGCCTTTAGAAGTGAATACAGACTATGATCTCGGCCTTAAGTCTTGAAATAATATAAAGAATATAAATTATATTATCTTTTTTTTAATTCTTTTAGATTATTTATGTGCGAATGCTAACCAAAGGCTTCCCCTTATTTCACCACTAGTTAAAGGGTAAGGGATAAGGTGTGGACACCTTATCATCGCACCATCTTGGCATTTGCCCAATTTTGCGGTTCTTTACTTGGTACGTCAACGCGATTTAGCTTACCAATTTAAAATTATTTTCTTAAAATACTTTTATGACTTACCTAATTAAATATTGTTTACTTACTTAGGTAAGTATGTCCGTTATGTATGTTTTGTTTACTTTAATTAATCAAGTTAATGTAACATATTTATTTTTAATTCAGTGTAGACATTGAGCGTAGACACGTTAACACAGATATCGCTGCTTATTGGATGATAACCAGATTATTGCGGTTATCGCAAATATTCCACTATTCGTGTGCTTGATAGAAACAATTAAAATCTTTCCTATACTACACGTATTTAGTTGGGAATGAGTTTTATTTTGTTGTCTGATAAGGAACTAATCCGCGCGCTTTGTCTCGTCACGAGCAGCTATTTGCACATTGATAAAGATGTGCTGAATACGATGAACAATACTAAACTAATGCTAATATTTAATGTTCTCCTCGCAACGTGAAAAATATAATAATAATGCATAAACATATTATAAAAATAGGATTTATTTAATAAATATCAACTTTTTGTACTTAAATCTAATGGCAAGTCTGTGCGTCTGACTAGTTGCTCTATAGGTTTGCATTCGATGCGCTTCGAGCATATCAGGTTAAGAGGCATATCCTCATCTATAGAGCTGTATATTCTAGGGATATCGTCGGGATGTTTCATGGGCACGTCGTCCATTCTTAGTTGGTCGTCGTACGCGAACACTTTGTCGCTTATCCTCGGCCTCAGCACTGGGTAGCTGATGTTGTTTGTATAGTAATTCCTATACGCGTGCTCATACATTTGCGTGTATTCCAGGTAAGACATTTCGTCTGTGGGAATTCTCATTGGGTAGATATGTTCTATGGGGCGAATGTAGCTAACTCGGTCGACGGTAGGGTATGCCATCGTCGGGACGGAGGATTCTTGTAATACTGGGGCGTAGACAGGCATCGTTGTCGAGATGTTGCTCGCTGGCGTGCTAAAAGCACTGTTCGCGTGAACTGGCGACGTGGACCTTATGACGGTGTAAAAAGAGCTGTTCTCCTTTGAAGGTGAGTATGTGTCTGGGCTGTGGACTTCGTCGGAGGACTCTCTCCTCGCGAGTTGCTCCGTGGTGTAGTGTTTGTATGTCTTGACGTGCTTCCTCAAGCTGGACGGGTCCGTGTACCGCTTGTTGCATCCTGGCACCTTGCAGCAGTACGGCTTCTCAACGGCGTGGGTGCGAGTGTGCTTGAAACGGTCGCTCGAGTTGGAGTATGCCTTACCACAGCCCTGCGAAGAAAAGAGTAAGTACTTAATAACAAAATGATAATAATTAGCTTTTGCCCTCGGGTGCGCTCGCGCAGCAGATTTCGCTTGCCAGCTACACCCCCAATAATTATATCAATACGCTATCTAGTAGTGGAAGCCTCGTTGCAATTGATTCAGTAGTTTTTTCCGTGACGCCCGAACAAACTTACGCAGTCAAGTAGGTACCTTAAAAGCCTATTTGTACAGTCGTAGCCCGGTTACAGTATTGTAATTGGTTTCTGGTTTTTTTGTGGCATTAATAGTTTTTTTTTCTAAATGCTTTTTATTGACTGGTAAAATAACTTACAATAGCTGCAAATATGTAGTGGTTAGTAGATGTAACAGATGCTTACCTCATAAGGACAGACGTATGGTTTCTCTCCAGAATGCGATCTCAGGTGGATCTTCAAGTTTTCAGCTCTGGAGAAACTTTTGTTGCACTGGTTGCATGTGTGTGGTCGTTCGTTCGTGTGTGTGCGCACATGAACTAGCATTTTGTATCTGTTGACAATTAAATGCACTGTTATTACATTGTTATTGTAATTATACTGATTACAGTGTAGGTCCATAATTATATAGTATTATTCAGACCGGGTATACATAAGGGTTTATAGAAGGGTGTACCTTTAAACCTTCGCTTCTTTATCGCCTTTGTAATCATTATGTAAAGTCTGAATTTACATATTAGGTACCTATGTCGTTTTTTTTAAATTAAAAATTAATTTAAAAAAAACGAATGAAATAATTATGCGATCTTTTGGCGAATAAATTTTATTAAAATCTGAATTTAATTAATTATTACTATTAAAAATGCGCTTAAGAAGCACAGGTTCAAAGGTTAGTATGCTCTTTTTAAATCTCTGTATATTAAAAAAAAAGTTTTTGGGCTGTCCTATTATATTCAACTGACCGTGCATTAAAGCCTCTCTGAGGTCTGGAGCAACTCTTCCATCCGCAGTAGAAGAGGCCATCCCGATGCGCAAGCGCATGCGTGCGGGCGACGTGCGCGGACAGCCGCGCCACGCTGGGGAAGCGCGCGCCGCAACCCCGCCAGCCGCACGCACCCTCTGCACCGTCGGTATTCTCATTGGTGTTGCGTTCTGGTGACGATCCACCCGAAGAGTCTTCATCTTCCAACTGTAAACAATAAATATAATTTAAAAAAATGTCAAGTTTCAATTTTATTAGCGGCCTAATATACATAGTTATAGGTAGTAAAATAATTAATTCGTCAGTTTAAATAAAAATATCACACCTGAGGTGGAGGTGGCGGGAGCGCCACCGGCCTCGCGAGGTAAGGCGCGAAGCGTTCCGCAGGCATCCACCGCTGGATCCTGCACCCCTCACTGTTTATATCCGATCTCCACGCCGGAAAAACTAACATGATTCCACACGATTCACTAACAAAGTCAATTTAAAGCAGTTCTGGTCACCGCGCGGTCGCCACGGACAATGATGCCGCGCGCCCGCTTCGCCTACTTATAAAACGTCTACGAGTGACATCGCGCTGATAAGAGCACGAATCCCCCGCGAACACTACCTTTTATATATTTTTCCTTTACGTGAAAGGACAGATCAATATTCACAATTCACATAGGTACGTACCCAGTATACAATATCCTTATTTTTAGTTTGGGTAGTTAGATAAAATGTAGTTTGATTTTGATGTAATTGTGGCTAGAATGAACGGTGTCATTCGCGTCGCGTGTGTGCGTTATCAGCAGCCGCCTGCCGCGGCTGTTGTCCGGTTATTACCGGTCCGATAGGCCGCGGTTCAATAGGTGATTGATATCGCTGTGTCGGTGTGAAGCGACCTCTTACTGGTTCTTATTGACGAACTCATTACTAATCGCCTTCAGTAAAGTTATTTCAAGAACGTACTTTTTGTATTTCGTGGCGTCTATCACGTATATTATTTGTCGAGAGAGTATTTTTTTGTAATATTGCCGCCGCCGGGGTGCCCCACATACCCTTCTCACCCCCCCGAGGTGAGAGGGGATGCGTAACGCATTTCCCCATGTAAAAAAAGGTGAGGTAAGCTAATCTAAGTTTTTTTACTATTTACCTACTTTTACCAGTGCAGCAATCTACTAATGAACTACCCTTGTTATTTTTAGTAGAAAAAAATGTATGTTCTTCGTTGCAATGATATCGTAGCCGCAAATTATCTTCTCATATATTATCTCCAGACGGAGCTGTCCAAACTCTGATAAACGAAAATATATGCTAGGCCATTGGAAAATTTGGTAGTGATGCGAAATTGCGTGGCTCAACGTGGGTTGCACCATGTAGGCTTATCTAATCGAGTGCTATTCGCCTGCGCGGCTCGGCACACTGTCACGTGTGTTGCTCACGCACTCACCTGTTGGTAATTTTAGGTTCGACCGACAATTCTGCACATCGGCAGCATCAAACAACCATTCAACATTATCTTAGTAACATCCTTGTGCAGTTCATTTTGAAGACTTACGCACTATACGCTCACGCAATTTCCGTATTGGACTAGAAGATTATCTTGTCTTCTAATCAGTTTCGATCGATCAATCTTAAGATCGATTTATATTTATTATTAGAAGTTTGTGTAACATTTTGAATCGAAATCCACCCATACTATAAAGATTAAGAAGAGAATAGAAAATATGGAAGTCTGCTCAAGAATATAGGGGCGTGGGAAAAGGGATATTTATTTCGTGTGGTGATTTTGGTCAGTCAATCTCTCTCTATTAATCAGAGAGGCACTGCAACAGCAGAAATTCTCGATACCTGCAAGAATTTATTCAAATAACTAACGAGTTTTGTCACCTACCACTTAACCATGACATTTTGGTAAAACTATACCTAGGTAGAAGAGCAATCACCGTGATAAAGCATTAATTTGCCTTGTTAATGCGGTTAGCAAATACGCTGCAAAATTGTACGTCATTCAGCACTTGTTCAAACTAGTGATAATGTTATCATTCGGTGTAATGTGGTTGTGTGCGATTGCTAGTTTATATGTGAATGCGGGTCGGCGGCGTGTGTGTGCGCGCGGCTGGCCCCCTGCGGCCGGCGCGTGCGCTGGTTCAAGCCGGTTCGCTTATCGTTGCGCTGTCGTCTCCGACGCTGCTTCTCGGTATATCAGCGCTTGTTTATGAAGGACTATATAAAAATATGTGCCTCTTTATTGCGGGCGGCTTGTTGTACCGCATGATTAATGACTTTATACTTTTTAAACTTGCCTATAATACTGCTGGATTATGTGTGAAAACTTATGCTAGGACCCACCGTATATGCCTTTCGACAACAACTGCTGTAGTGTAGTGTAGATTAAATTACCTAATCATTGAGTAGACCGCGCATAACTAGTTTTGTTTCCGATCATAAAATACCTACGATGCGTGATCCTTGAGATTTCTTTATCATTTGACTATGTGGCTGAACTGACCTCGAGTATATTTTGATAGTATCGCCGCTTGCACTGCACTATTCACTGCCCTGGCCTTTTAAGCTACCTATAAATCTAAGTATTTTAACATAGAAATTTCACAATAAGTTTATATTGCATGGTATTTAATCCCAAATTGATGCAAGTATTATAAGTAATATTTCTATCTCGATCACTGTGAATCGTGTCACCGCAACGAAATCACAAAATGTCCTTGAATAAAGTTTGATATTGGCGATCCAAGTTCTTAAAGCGTCTTTCTTTGCAGCTTTTCAATGAAACCTCTGCAACAATTTTACAACAACGGAACATTGGGTACCAGTTTTATGTAGGAGTACTTACATATTATTCCTGGACGTGTTTACCTATTCCGTATCACAAAGTCCGCCGGGGGCATGCGGACGGTTCAGCAGCGGCGGTTCTCGCCGGTTCTCGGTTATCTCCCATACACAAACATGGCCACATTTCATCACCAATTGCCAATGTGTTCCAGTGCGCTTTCAACATAACATCATGATTCTATACTATTATTGTTATCTCGCTTTAACCCATAGAAGTGCTTTATTGGATTGCTCGGTCTACTTTTACAAATTGAAGATGCACATTGATACTTTCCATAAGAGTTTATACGTGTGCCTTAATCGTCACAGGAGCTAACTAATACGTACTTACATACTAGGTTTTTTGATTAATTGTAGAATAATTCGTCGGGCTGTTGACATTGTTCGATTATATCGACTCGTTAGTAACATTAAAATGACAGTCAGCATAATGGCGGTAATAAATCAGCTCATCTCTATTGATCGCGATTTACGATACGTTGTTTACGATTACGACATCTGTAAATATTATGCGCACCTATTGCACGTAAACAAACAGACGCCTTGTTCGACCTAGGATCTGAGCATATCAGTCAGGGTCTGCCCTACTACGGCTACTATGCTGATCCAATGACCTGCGCGGATCCAACGTTAAATCTACCTACTTCCTCATTAGCAGCAAAAAACATCGCAGTAGAACAAAAGTACCTAAGGAAGTAATGAAGATGATGATCAACATCAAGATAATTATTTGCAGTTTGTGCATACTGCATTTAGCCCTTTCCAGACACTTTCACCAGATCGTCGGACTATTTCGCTGGTGGCCTACCCACGCTTCTGCGACTAGTAGGACTACTATTTACTACTATTTTCCCATCGGTGGGCTATACTACAGCATATGTAGCCAGCCCATGGCCACGTCTGCCAAGCAAGCAAGCACTTTGGCTATTACAGTCAGTTCTTTTAATCCTCCGGATTTTGGTATTAAAAACTCTTATCTGGGTGGGCCCCATTCGTCATCCATCGCAGGATGCTATACTCGCCTTTAAGCTATTTACTTGGTATAAGTATTCATTTCAACGTTTTTCGAACTTCCCAGTTTTGTATGAGTCATAAAATGGGGTTTACTAAAATCCGCGGCACCATGTCTATTATCCAACAAAGACCTAACTCATATTGTTTCTTTAACAGCCGCATTCTCGGTAGGTACATACATACAAAAAAAACTGTGTAATCAACGCTTTAAGCAGATATCGCAAGCATGGGCCAGACGGCAATCTGGTCGTGTGCTGATGACTGGCGATAGAGGCGATAACTCTGATAAGAGATAAGAATGCGTCTGATCCTTAGTCTGTATGCGCGACATGCGTTTATCACGCATTAAACGCGTGGCAATTTTACAGCGTTTCACTTCGTATTAAGTATATAAGGAATAATTTATATATTGGATACAATAGGAAACTATTAGGTGCCTATAACTATTGTCATATTCATATATCGTTCCCTACTTGGAATTTGAACACATTGGAAACACTGAGAAAGAAATTTTAAGGGAAGGGGAAAATCATACTTATATGAGACGACTTTAGATGCTTAATGATGACAATGTCTAAAATGCAGGTGATATGTCATCTATGGCTTAAAGGGACTACAAATAACTCAGATATACAGCTGATTCAGAAAGGCTATACTTATACAAACCTTTGAACCTGCGCTCCTTTAACGTACCTATTTGGATTAATTAGATATGTTAGGTCAGTAATTTGTTATCCCGATTTGAAAAAAAATATTCTCTATAAAATGATAATTGAGCACAGGTACAAAGTACTTATACCCATTCTAAATCGCGCTGTTTACAAATAAATATATCTTTATCTTTAGCGTGATTTAGAGATTTAATTAAATTTTATACAAAAATACTAGGTGGTCTCATGACAAAATTAGAGGGACCGATATTCATAAGTCATGACGATCATAGATGTCGGGTACCTACTAATTGAATAGCGTGAAACAGCAATGGGTCAATTATTTTGAATTAGGGCATTGTTAAATGTAAGGTAAGTAATTAGTTGAAGTGGGTAGGTATGTACATATATATATCAGTTACTATAAACTGTTTGAGGCGTATTTTAGCTGTCAGGGAATAATTTAAAAAAGACTAATGACATTGAAACTGTTACGTCAAATTTATAGGCATTGAGTACTATTTACAATGGTATTACAAAGCACTTCTTCTTAAACTACTTGAAACCCCATTTTAATACTATTAGTGAGTTAATCCTGTATGAATTCAATGCGTAAACTCACTAGCTATATCGCCCGCGATAATTAACTCCAAGAGGTACTTGATGCTGACTTTTCACTTAGATTGATTAGATTCTAATAAATGATTATCTACTTTCCTATTATTTTTCAGCCTTGTTTCACTATGTGCTTATAAACCTTATCTACAACTGAAATTGTGAAACAATTACACACACACACACTAAATCTACTGTTAGCAAGTCGGTACCTAATATACAACACGGATCCCCCGTAGGTAGGGTAGGAGGTATATTAAGAAGGGAATAACAATGAACACAGCACTCACCATTTTCTTCGTGTATATTCTTTTTATTACAAAATGGATGCGTCAGGTCAACGGCTGCACCGGCGGCAATCAGCGATCATTGTGACTTTTCCCGCCAAAAGATCATGTCAGATCGATCCGAGTCCGACCACACGCGAACTACGCCAAAATAAAAACACGAAAATAGCCGGCGCGATAATGCCGCGGCGAAATTAAAATAGTCATATGCACTGACGTGGCGCGATTTGTGCGTGAATCCGATTTTCCCCCCAACAGAGTTTTCTTTAGGTTGTTAAGCAGGTGTTTTATAATTAACACGTAAAATCAATGGTCATCGATAATTTATTGATATGGACTTTATTTTTTAAATATGAAGGTACCTACTTACTTACCTTTAGATTAGGGCCGTAGCCAAGAATTCAATTCGGGTAGGGCTCTGGACCAGAGGCAATAAGCAACAACACACTTCGGGGGTCGAGCTTTGGACAAGAGACAATAAGCAACAACAACAACAATTTAGAGAAGAAAATCGAAATTATTTTATAAATGTTCCTACCTATGTAGAAAAAGTTGTCTTCTTAGGCATTTCGAAGGGGGGGGGGGATGTTGGTGTGAACCCTCATCCCCCCTCTGCCTACGGCCTTGACCTAGGTACTTGGCAAAGCACCTTCTAACCTTTAATAAAAGACTGGCTGAATATTGCCTGATAATATATCTACCTACTACCCTGTCAACGCGACTGCTCGATGATTAAAAAATATATATAAGTTAGTACATAAGAAGTATTTGAAATTATGCAAGTGTTTCTGAGCTTGTTATTACAACAATCAGTACTAGAGTAACACTCTATTGGATAATTCTCGCTTTGTGGGTATTTCAGTTACTTTGGTAGCGCAGTACCTAGATAGGTATTATCGGACAACATTCATTATATATAGAGCTATACCTACCTAGTTCTCTAGATCATTTAATTTGAAAATAAATACGCATTTCCGTAAGGTTATTTCAGAAGTACCTTCTTCCAAAACTAAGTGTTTCTAATAGTTATAACTAAGCTCAGTTCTTTTTTGTGATTTTGTTTTTATTAAAATACCTTATACTGGCAAACTTTTACATAGGTAAATAAAACAAAGAATTTTCTTAATTGCGTATTATCATATTTATTGTATATACCTAATAAAAATAAAACATGTATGTCATATCAACTGTCAATTTGGACAGGAACAATGTTTAAACGGAGGTAATTCACGGCTTTATAATCAATACATGTAAGTACACAGCATTAACTATTTGGGAATCACAAAAGCCTATTATTAAATACCAATATAACAATGTCAAATATTTAAAATTAAAGTAATTGAAGTCATGATTAGAATTTAAGTACCTATATAGTTGCATTAATTGTGGGTCAAAATAAGATTTTTTTAAGTAATTATTTATTAGGCAGTTAGGTACCTACTTATACGTCGCCTAAAAATACATAGGTATCTACTTAAAGATAACAACAAATCCAACGCGGAATCTGCGCAAGATTCGGTCTTTCCACTAAAACTATTGGGACACACAAACTATAATGACGATAATAATACCTTCTCAAATACTCGATTCATTTTTAAGTATCAACTTGTAACTTGGTGTTTAAGTACCGAATCAAAGTAAGTACTTATTAAACATTTTGTCACCTGTCACAACTTACAATTACCACTTAATTAATTCTTTGTAATTTCGATGTTCAAACACAACATTATCGTATACTTAAGTACAGAAAAAAAATTGAGCTACAATGATTTATCACACGATTTACTCAATAAAATTCAATAAGTAGTCGTGGACAGTACAATTAATTGCAAAAAAATAAGTAGATAAGTTAGAAACTACATAAAAATATATAATTGACTTATTCCAAATGCTGTAGCAAGAACACAAGATGGATATATACGTATTAAGAAGCAGAATACTATAAGTTGTTGACTTCACGTCGCTAATTGCTAATGTAATATAATATAAAATAATTCAATTAAAATAAAAATAAAAGTTCAGGCGAAAGCTTCAAAGCGACATACCTATTCCTATACGAGGAGAGACAACACAATGTTGTGAAAATGCCACATTTTATTGGGAATGGACAACAATAAGTCTTTAGTTACCGATTTGGGCAAGATTATCGCGCAAGTGATAAACGGGCGGCGGTAGGTAGTAATTTTTTTCATATCTTTCGCGCAATAAGCGTAGGCCTGGTCGAAAAATGATCTGTAATTATACATACCTTGGTAACCTTATAGCATGCTTTAGCTCGTCGATAAAAGCCGCGTGTTTATTTAGAATTATTTTTACTTAGGTAATGTAGGTCGAATTGTTGTTAATTATGTCGGTTTACCTAATCATAATTCAATATACCATACACGTAGTATTTTTATGAATTTTCTAGGCCCCCACGCCAGGGCTTAATAGTGAGAAACCGCTGACTCTGTATACCGGCGGAGCTCATGTATCCGTCATCAATTGATCAACTTATAGTAAATTATTTCTAGCAACCATGAAACACTTGCGTTGAAGCTAATGAAATAACGAATAAGTATGAAGAGGAAATACTAAAATCTGTGTTCAAAACGTCAATAGTTTTGTCTAGGGGTCATAAATGCTACGTCTTCATTCATGAACGTGCACGAGTGAGTGAAGGAGTAAAAGTACAAGTAAAATTGACGAGTTAAGTTCTTCTAGTTTGGTAGTTTGTATGTAAAGTTGGTAACACACTTCGCCTAGCCATAGACCTACGTCACTTACGTGCTTGAAGCGTAAATAACATTAAATTATGTATAGGTACTGGCTGAATACAGCAAATCCGAAACTATAAAGAAATACAAAGCATTTAATTTGTGTCTATTTATGAAACAGCGTCAGCTATACTTTCGAGTTCCGTGGGAGCTGCTTTAAGTATGAATGCTTTAAAATATGTCAATTAAGTTGCTGAGAAACGTGTAGAAATCTGATATGTATTTTTTTTATATGACCTTATTTTTATCATTCGGTATTTCGCTCATTTCATCGCAGGTTCTTACCAAAGTAATTTTACTTGGATCAATTAAGTAGATTTCTGACTAAGAACAATACAGTCTTCGAAAATATATTTGAAGTCCTTAGATAATTAACACATTGCGCGTAAGATTAATGTAAATTATTCTACATACATTATAGGATGTATTATTTTTTATCTCTCTCTTCAAAGCGTAGTGACCTACTGCTTGTAAAAATACTCCACTCACATAAACTGACCGTACTTAGAAATATTGTTTTGACTAAAAAAAAAAATATTTACTTCGTCAGGTCTTAGTACGGTCTTGTTACGGGGGAAATATATACGCAATTTTCACATGATGTCGCATTTTCATGAAATTAAATAACTCTGCTTAACACTGACTGATGCTGCTGGAGCACTCATGTACAACTTTAAAGGTCTGCAAGTATGCTAACACAATCGACTTTTTTCATTACGAAATGCAATGAGTATTTACATAGATGTAATTTATGTTCCCCTCGTATGGTTCATCCTCGATCTATGTTTCATCACTTCTTCTTCTTCTTTATTCTTTGTTCACGAAATGAGATGCGATGAAATAAAATGGATATGAATATGGCCTCACCCACAACTTAGGGGGTATTTTGCTAATGTCAAGTAATTAATAGCAGTAAAACGTTCAATAAATTCACATTATAAATAAAATTATGGATGTAACATGATGATATGAAAATGGCGTATCCCTATATGTTTCATCACTTCTATTCTAATAGGTTCGGAAACTGTCAAAAGTGACAATGACTATAATGTTGTCGTTTGATAAAAGTCGGTTAAGTTAGTAGATTTGGGGCTTTGTCTGTTCTACACAGAGTCGCATATACTTTAGCTGGCAATACGTGCATAGGTATACCCGCCGGAACTTCCCGACCCATCTCGTCCTGTCGAGCGACCGGATATCTGCATGGTATTTCCAACATTTGATTAATACTATGGATTAATGTTAGACTACTAGTACTGCATAAATCAACGCGATGTTAAATGTGTTATTCACGTTTTGATTTGGTTGGATTTAACCAGCCAACAGAGTCCTCTCGGTTAGTCGATCGGATCCAACCCAGTGGGATCGTGTACTATGGCTTGTTAAAATTGCCACCATACGACATCATGTGAGCAACATCCTTATTCATAACTGCAAAGATCTTTTAGCATTTAATTTTAAAGACGGTATTGTCCATAGTCAAGGTGCGGTGTGACGTCGCGCTAGTTCAGTTTTGATGGCGTGCATGTCGTCACCGTGGTGTGCTAGTCACGCGTAGGTCTCGCGGAACCGTTTCTGCAGGTGGTGCGCCGCGTTGAGCAGGCGGTGGTGGAGCGTGAGGTGCGTGTGCGGGACGAAGGCGGGCGGCGCGGGCGCGGCGGCGGCGCGCAGCGGCAGCGCCGGCATCACCGCGTCGCGGTCCGGGTGGCAGAAGTACGCCACGCAGTGCCGCCCGCGGGCGCGCGCGTACGCGCCGGACGGCACTACTACGCGGTGCACCTGGTGGATTGAGATATCTATGTAGCTTTTACAATTTTCGCGTAGCAATACTGTAGCGCTACAACTTGCTACGGCCTGGTAGCTGTACCATTTATTTTTTATAATATCGCCAAACGAACACGTAAACTGTACGATCCTCATCTAAGTAACGCTTGTATTTTGGGTACCGTACATTGGACTGGGATCGATCCCTAAATACTTACGAAGATCCTAAAAATCCATGACTTGAGTACAAGCATTATTGCAATGCCATCTGAGCAATAACATTATCGAGCAAACTTTACTGTAGGGCTACAATTTGATACAGCCTTGTAGTTATACCGTTTATTTATACGAACAAATTTGAGAGTTAGTCACTAATAGTACCTACTAATTTTGCTCTTGGATTGTTTGTACCAATATTTGTAATGAAATAATGTTGAATACCATTGAAACGTAGGTAGGAGCTATTGAAAATGGATCAGAGTAAGTATTGTGGTGACATTAGTGCATAGTCATTTGTTACAGTTGGCGATGCTGTATATATAGCTTGCACTTTTTAATTCCAGACGATTTTGTAAGGTAAGTAAAATTAGCTTATCATTAGACAATAGACATACCATGTCTATTGATAAGCTAATTTTATGGAAAATATATTTGGGGACGTCCAAGTTTGGTCTATGACTAGCTATTCAAAGATGCAACTAGATCACTTACGAGTGCGGGCATAAGATTCGTGGTCCACGCGGCAAGAAGTTCTCCGGCCTGGACGAGGATGGCGCCAGGCAGGTGTCCGACTTTCTGCCACACAATACTGCCGTTGAGTTTCACCTGAAAATTATATTCACGTGTCAAACATGTGCCACGGTAATCACGTGAAACATTATTTCATTGACGTCGCGACCATAAAAGCAGTTGTTTGCATTATTACTATTGAGATGGAAATTATGTTCTGTTTTTAAAATGAATAGACTCGAGATGTTTCCATTTTCGAGTTTCTTTTTGTTAACTAGAGAAAGCAACCGACTACAGTTTTGTTTCTCAAATTGTTGTTGCTATCCTTCGATGGGTTACATACGATACTGTATATAATAAATATGGCTGATCGAATGGCCAAATCTTAAACTATAATAATTGCGAAAATGCTTGAAGAGCTGTGGAGACCGATTTTGATGAAATTTTATAAGTATTTTTCGCTATTTTCTATTGTTCGAGATTTGGCCATCGACTCCCACTTGAAAAATTCACCCTGTATATTGTGTCAAACTATAAGCTATCCAATAGGGATAGAACCCCGCTGAAATATATATAAATATCAATTGGCAAACAGACAATAATAAAAAAAACACATGTTTTGGATTCAGCGCCGGCTATTGCAACTTTTTTAATATCTTCAATGTACCGACAGTCTAGTTATGGTATATTATAGATGACATGAATACGATCGTCCCACCTCAAGCCCTCCCTCCGAGTCCTGCGCCAGCAGTGTGAAGGTGCCGTAGTCGGCGTGCGCGCCGCAGCGGGTGTAGTGCACGGCGTCGCTGGCGCAGCACGGGCCCACGTCCTCCGGCGGCACGGGCGGGTAGTACAGCAGCCGCATGGTGGACGGGTTGTGGCCCTCGCCGCCCAGCATGCCGGCGTGGCACGCCAGCAGAGCCGCAGGCGGCACACCTGCGGAACGACAATTAAATTATGACTTTATGATCACATGACCAGATAGATATTCAGTTGTCCCGAAGCGGCACGCCAGCAGAGCCAATCAATCAAGCTAGACGTATGATGGCGAGCGCTTAGTAGCTATAAGATGTAGTACTATAGCTATAGCATTCCTATATTTGAGTACCTATATAACTTTCCTGCTTGTCGTATAAAGACTAGCGCTTGGTATCTAATTCCCTTTGAGTCTGTAGCAGTGGTGAAGGATTTTTTCCTAAGAGGGAAGCCGACTATAGTGCATTAAATAACTGTCTTTTATTACCAAATAATATGACTTGATTATCTATACATCTATACATATAAATAAAATTGGAGTGTCTGTTTGTAATATTAAAATAACCGCTTCTTACTAAGTGCATTTGGATGTATACACGTTACCTATACCAAAACAACATTTTTTACAATTTTTGTCTGTCTGTCTGTCCGTCCGTCTGTCTGTCTGTCTGTTTGTTCCGGCTAATCTCTGAAATGGCTGGACCGATTTTGACGGGACTTTCACTGGCAGATAGCTGATGTAACAAGGAGTAACTTAGGCTACTTTTATTTTAGAAAAAAAAATAGGATCTCATGAAAAAAAAATAAAACCAATGTTGCAGCGCAGCGCCTGATCAAGTTTGATAGCAACCTGCAATGCGTCCCGCGGGCTCAGAATGGGCGAGCAGGCTGTTGTCAACGGCTGTTTTTGTTAAATACCACGCGGACGAAGTCGCGGGCAACAGCTAGTTTGGTAATAAAAGACACTAATGGACGTAATTTTTCGAAAGTGAAGCCGTTAAGAATCTGGTTGTATGGAGCTGATCTGTAGCCGACATACGTTATAGTATGTTCACATACCGAATGCGTAAGCGAGCGCCTGCAGGATGACCCGCGACAGGTTGGTCAAGTCCTGCGCAAGCGGCACCGCGTGCTTGGTGAACTCGGGCACCTCCTCTTGCGCAGGCATCGACGCCGCGGACAGCGACGTGATGTTGAAGGAGTGACGCAACTCCTGGAATACACGATAACTGAGCTAAGGACATTGACTACCTAATTAGCTAGGTAACCCTGATTTCTGTGCTGTAGGCCCCGGGCTCGAATCCTAGTAGGGACAAACTTTGTGTAATGAGCGCGAATGTTTGTAGCCGAGCCATTGATGTTTAATATATTTATAAGTAATTTCCCCAGTCCATTGTACAGTACCCATAATACAAACGTTGCTTAGTTTGGGACCGAACAGTTGGTGTGTTCGTTTAGTGACGCAGAGTTGTAATAGATTGTACATGAGGTATGCACCTTCTTGGTGGCATCGAACTGCTCCATCCCCGGACGCACGTAGCCATGGTTGCTGGCGGGGTTGCGAAGGTACTGCGCCTGACAGCCCTCGGGGAGTGCGCAGAAGTTGTCCAAATCCGAGTACACCGCCTTCAGCTGCAATCCAAAACAATATGTCATATCAATTTAGATCATTCGATTTGCTGTTCGCTAGGTGGCACTTCGTTAAAGCATCCACTACGCCAAATGAAGTCAGGCCAAGAGCCAAGAGGATACGAAAATGTCAAGTATATTTTTTTTTGTTCTGATTTTGATCTGTATTTCAATATGTTGTATTGCTACGTACTTTGAAGTGAACTTATACATTTTGAACTTATCTTTTAACCGCGACAAGTTGACATACAGCTCTAATTAAGGCCGCACTACGAAGGACCATTTCATTTAGCATGACGATTTAATTTCCGAACTTAACAAAATATACCTGACATTTTAGGAGGCCTTTATACTTCCGTATAGTATATAATATGTTATGAGAGAGTAGGTATAGGGGGAGATATACAGTGGCATGAAGTGGGGGAGGATCTCAAATTAATTTCCTCTATACATAATTCCCTTTGTTTTTGTTTATACTTAAGGTAATAGGAAATAGGTAAAGGCTATTCATTCTTTTGTTTATTCAAATTTGTTTAAACAGTTATAAAGCTTAATGTTCAGGGCAGAATAAAAAGGTTTGGTTGCGTAAGGGTATATACTAGCCGATAGTGACGACAGACTTACCTTCTCATCAGCAATGCCATGGTTGACGAGCACCGCAAGCCCTTTGGTGCTGAGCGCATTAAACAGCTGCTGCCCTATGCGCCGCAACACTGATTTCATAGGACATACATCCGTGCCTGGAAATAACGAAAAGGTTTTGAATAATGGAAAGAATAGGACTACCTATCCGCATATGTAAGATAATGAGCGCATCTACCAGGTACTACCTATCTTATAGAACTATGTTATAAAGGCTTACACGAAGTAATAATAAAGACGGAGAATCGCGAACAACATACGTATTATTTATTCGTCTGAGTTTGTAAGTATTTACTGTTTAGATACATAAACTTAGCACATGAGTAAAAGTTCACCCGAAGGATGTTGCATGTAGCATGGCAGTTCACCTCGTCTTGCGCAATATGAATAAAATATACGGCTGGCTGTGCGTTCCGAGTTGACTGAAGGTCTGGCCGTGACACCGTTCCGCTGATGGCATATTCACTGACACATTTCGTGTGGTGGAATCTTTACAGTGCGCCTTTTTCATAACTAGACCAGTTGCTTGCAAGTAGGTATGTTATCCACTTGCAAGAACTAAGCAAAATCATAATATGTTCTTGCAAAGTTCTTGGCTGGCACATTACAAACTGAATGGATTAGTTATACAACGTGTTTTGTAACAGTTTCTAGTCACGTCTATAAATAATAAGATCTAAATATTATCTAACGGATTGTAGGCAGGTATTTAATGTTATACTCGTAACGGAATTATCCGTTAAGAGTATAACATTAAATACCTGGTTCTTATTATCCGTTATTGAGTTCAAATATAAAATCGCCAAGTCAGTTCCAGACTGGAAATATTTTTCAAAGCCCCACAAAATGCCTTAGACATACCACCGTTTTATACATAGGTACTTTCTTATATATCTGGTCCAGAACTTGAACTTGGTATTCACCTTCTTTATGTATAATTTTCAGAAAACCAAATGTATAAGGAAACGGTTACTAGTCATTTTTGTACTTAAATAGTAACGAAATAATTTTTAGTAGATATAGGCACCTATTATTAAGTTATTGTTCCAAAACCAAGTGTAATAAGCGTTGTCAATTTAAAGAGGAAGAGCGCACATCATCTCAAGTATGCAATTCATTATGTTTATTGTCATTTCATGATAACAAATTATCATTACCATCGACATTTCATTGTAATTTCCATTCTGAATCATTGCTTTATTGTTGGGGAGCTAATAAAAGTTATTGATGACTTTAGATTTTAAATAATATTTCCTTGAAAGTGCCATAAAAGTCTGACGACCTAAGTTTTTTCCGCGATCACGTTCGGGTGAGATGAGTTTGCTACAATACTTCTTCTTCTTCTTTCTTTACGAAATGAAATGCGATGGAATAAAATGAATATGAATGTCGCCTCACCCACAAATTAGTGGGTATTTTGCAAATGTCAAGTAATGTCTCATTTCATGTGTCTCATCAACGTCTAATCTGAATGCCACATCCAATTCTGACACATTTTTTCTTCAGATTCATCCACATTCATAAATCGTCTATCAATCAAGAATGTATTTAATTTGTGTGTCGATCATAACAAACAAGAAATACTGTGGGGTTTCCAGCTTAAGTATGTTAATCCCACACGCATAACATTACACTTTTGGCTTGACTTGACTTAGTCTTATTTGAAGATAACGAACCCGGAATGGTACCTTCGTAAGGCATAGGTCAGATACTTGCAACCAAAGATATATCTGTGCTTGCAACTGAAATGGCAACACACATAATTACGCTGCAGGCCTGTGAATTCTGAAGTCCTGTTGGGCAAGCTTAGGTCGGCGTACGGCCTGGACAACCCTGCGTTATCTCAAAGACGTGGAGTGGACACTTTACCCATACAGGGTTGTTTTAATCATCATCCTTAGATTGTATATATACAGGCCAAATGGTATGGAATGGAGTGAAGTTATTCTATTTATTGTTCCATCATGTTGAATATATATCTTAGTTTTTCTAATTAAACCAAGCTAATTAATGAGTGACCCAAAATCGTGCGCCAATGTATGTAAGATGTGAGTTACATCATTCGATCTAATTTAAAAATAGGGCTGTTGCCATTCGTTTGTATATAACGGCATGTGCGCGGGCGCAGAGCAGGGTGACACAGTACGTATTTATTATTTATCTTGAAACATGATCTGTCTTCGTTTAAGTACCAAGTTGTTTATGCATGTCGATAACTTGATAAGTATGCCATTTGATATTGATATGATATTGATATTTAGCATTACGGTCGTAGACACATGTTTGGAAATACTTTTTTTTAATGTTCGGCGGCATCTACCACCCAAGCCCAACCAGAAATAAGCATAGTTTATTTATACCTACATAATATTTTTTTTCTTAAATGCAAGAAAAACATTTCACCGTTTTATTTTCAAAAGTAAAGTTGAAACGGTCTACAATGTAATGGCGCCAACATTACGTAAAAAAAACAGACATTATAAACGAGTATGTGACGTCACGCTCTGTAGGTAATTATTGTTTGCGCATAGGTAGCGTAACTTATATTTACGATCACGTTATGATTTTATATTTTATTTAAATAAATAACATTTTAACTTTCCGAAAACAATAATGTGTATTTGAAATCATTGGGTGTCTACAACCATATACATTTCTGGTTAGTATCGCAAAGTATGTAGGTGTCATTTTAAAAGCTACTATCATGTCGAGTAGAGTAGGTATGTAAATTGATTAAATTGCATTCATTAGCTTGCGTTCAACAAAACCCTTGCCTAGGTTTCAGTTCTTTGCCTAATTATTTCTTCTAGCTGTGCTAGGTAGGTAAAGCCACATTTTTACCAACCACACAAAACTGTGGTACTGCTTTGTGGAATTCAATTCTGTTAAAATTATTTTTTACTTATGTGTTTATTATCAAGATTTCGTCATGAAAATACGTAATAAATGCGTATAGCAACATCGCCAGTTGCTGGCAATGACGTAGGTAAACTTATCACAGTATCGGTCAGAGTTCAAGGTGACTGGTCGCTCGGTTCCAGCATTACTAAGTATTGTACATAAATAAAATACTTATATCAAACATCACCCACCAATAAAGAGCAGCAAGCAGTTTCCCTAACCAGTTTTTTACTCATTTCATTATGTGCATACATTTCTGTACCTTTGAATTTAATTCCGACCGTTGAATATTTTGCTACTATGGTGTTGTTTTGGCGTGACAATAAAACGAGTTTTTGAAAGAGCTGAGCGCTTGCCATGAAGTCTTATATCCAGGAAATTCAATTATTTTTAGTATTATCGCCCTAAAGCTCATCATTTGTATTTTGTTAATGCAATTGTATCGACATAACTTCCCGCTAGATAGTACATTATTTTGTTATTTTTACCGACAACGCTTAGAAATTACATATTTTTTTATTAGGGTAAGTAGATGGGATGAAGTTAAATATAAAATCAGACAAGCAGTAATGATTATACTGTCTGGAAATAAAAGGTACATGATATCCCTCCCCCCCCCCCCCATGTTATAAATCATTTACACATTTAAAAGCGTCGAGATTGAGATGTTTTTTATAACGCCCGCATCATTTAGGCCCACCCGCACACGTTTTTTCCTCCGTTCTCTTGTAACAGCTTCTCAAGAATATCAAGTGGCTAGTAACTCTACACTGATTTCCTACAGTCACTGTACCCGTGTTAAGACTGTAACTTTAGTAGCTAGGTACTTACTTACCTACCAAATATATTGTATACAATACACGATATAACTTTTAATCTTAGTATATGCAAAGAAGCACATTGACTAGGTACCTTTGGACTGTATGTGATACAAGTATATATTATAATGGTATGGAAATAATGACTTTCCTTTCCTTTATGAGTGAAACATTTACGGGCCTGATGGAAAGGTATTTATTAATTGTATTGTTAAAAGAAAATATTACAATCTGTGGAGATAATCTCTTAATCCAAAACAATGGAGTTGCAATTTTTGTTGGAGCGTCAAGCGAAACCGTTGATCCGTTAGATTAAAAAAATGTAAGTGCCAAAAAGGATAGCTTGTAAAGTATCTAGCTAGAATAAAATAGTTGTAAATGGCTGTTACGAAATAAACATTGTACTATGATGCAAATAGCGAATTACTAATAGGTACTGGATATATATTCATGATAAGAACAATTAATTGTAATCGATTTAATATTTAATTATAATACTTGCTAATCTAAAGTATTGTTTCTTTTACAATTACGTAGGTATTAATTAAGTCTCGTTCGTAATAAAAGAGTATAACAAAAAGAATGACTCGCGGAAGTGTAACGTTAGTCTAATTAAATGTACCGACAGAATAAAAATAGCTTTGCGAGATATAAAAACACGTGACGAAATAAATTAAACATTGCTATATATTAGATAATTGCGTACAAAAGTTAACCATGCTTTTCTTTCGCGCTTCTCAGCATAGACGGCCTCTTAAATGCATGTGTTAATTGATTTATATCATCTCAACTCATTATCTCCAAGAACCAGAACCCAGGCCTTCCTCAGTAATAAGTATTTACATTTCATAAATTATATTAATTTATCTTATCTAGTTGTACTTACACAGTCATTTCCCTCTGAAGTCTACTATCTTAAATCATTCAATGAAATCTCATTTTATTAATAGACTAATTTCTAAATTTATAATAACAAATAAGCATCATCACGCTTGTTATCCTCAAAGGAGAAGACAGAGGTGCACTTCATGCAGGGCACCCGCATTTCGCGGGTAGTATTTGGTTTCAATGTAATAGTAGGCCATTGCCACCCCTCAAAAAAAACCTTCCATTTATAAGAAGCCTTATAATATTTTACCAAAGATAAAATAAAAAAAAACAGCCGTCACGCTATCAACTTGTGCTCACAGATAGAAACCTAATAAAGCCCATAGCATCAATATATAAATGCAAACTAGATAATAAATTACTACGAATCACTTAGGAAAATGAAGTCTGATAAGTTCGGCTTTCATTACAAACATAGTGAGTGATTTTTTTCCATGATTAAATATTGGTTGCTATTTATGATGTCGTAAAGTACACACCACAGATCACGAGAGATATGCCGTGCGATTCAAAATGTATGGGAACTCGCTGTCTCCGTTTTGTTTCCCACCACTCGCTAAAACCAACCAATACGAAGTCTCTTCGGTGCGTGCTGCGTCGTCGCCGTATACAGCGGCCGTACCACGCGACGCACCAGTTTATTCAAAGTATCGTTAGACGATCTATCCATTGCCTCGTACATTCACTCAGTAGCGAACATAGGTGGTACTTAAAGAGCCATGTATTTTGTACAAAAATAAAAAAGTCGTTGTGCTACATGAAAACTAAAATAACATAATAAAGGCATTAAATATTTTTTGATTTGTTGTTTTTAATGATTTTAAAGACGAATAAATAAAATACTTAATACTGGCTGGTGAAATGAGATTCCATCTTTCGCGTAGTTCACTTTGCTGCTAGTATTTTAGCACACAACCACGGAATAACACGGCATTTAAAAAAAAAGTTAGAGCTCCGATACCGACGTGCAGTTGCAGTCGACTGACGGCGAAAACTCTATGTTAGCGTAATTATGGCATAAGGTGAGCGCAAGCCCACCGCTTTCATAACATATCTCCTCTAATATATCTGTGGTACACACAGTTTAGTTCCTCAATATTGATAAAAATGACAGTACTATGTCAAAAGAAAAATTCATGATCGAAGTATAGAGATCGTCGTCATATCTCACGTAGATAGCCTGTGCTTATCGCATCTATTGTCATATATTTCCTTTTGATCAGGGGAATATAAATAAATACCGTGCTAGGGGAAATAATTCAATATAGCAAAATAATAACACCCAAATTTATATATTTCTACAATGGGATTACAAAGTAAAAAAAACAAAAGTGTATAGTACCGACTTATACATATGTAATGTAGTGGAAAACTGCGTTCAATAATAAAATCGCCAGACAAACACACCGACTATACGGTCCTACGCTAAGCGACGCTTGTAGTATGGGTACCGTACAATGGATTGGGGGCGCGCGCCGCGCCGCCGGGAGGACCCAGTTTATAATACTAATATAGATAATAAACATACACGACGCGGGTATAAACATTCGTGCTCATCACACATAGATAGATATGATATGCACCTAGGTATACTTTTGAGAACATGCAACATGTCCCGGGGTTTTTCTATGGATCATATACCTACAAATTTTCTTTTTTGTGAAGCTATAATTATCTCCATACCTACATTGAAATAATGCATTAAAGAATGACTTCAGAACAGCCTTTATCGTGCTTATTTATTATTGGTGTTTAATAAGGATGTACGCACACCAGTGAAATTTTCCGGTAAAAGCTAAGGTACTGAAAAAAACATTGCCATAGAGATGGAAAATACTTATTATGATTTACAATACGTACATTTGTTAGTCAAAGAATTAAAGCTCCGTTTGTCTATGTTGTAGCCGCCAGACAGTTTACCGTAAGGGCATAAATTACACAAGAAAAGTTAGAGGCATACGTTATCTAGAACCAAAGATAAGGCAAGATGGCGATTAACTAGTCTCAAATTTTAATGAGCCCAGTCATAAAATGATAGATATTAAAATATTTATGTCGGTAAACGATCAAGCCAGTGTGTTTGGGAATGTATCGCGTTGAGTTATCTTTGCCGAAAAACAAGGTTTAGTTAAGATAAGCAAGCAGGCTAATAGATGCAGCATGGAGCACGAGGTCATTCTACCCGTATAAGTAAGTATACTTAAGTTTGAATACATTATTTTATTGTGTTTAATTAAATTAAATAGTCGTTAACAGTATACATAAATAAATATTTAGAGTCAAAAAGATGTATATCAGTATACAACTCTCCCTCAGGTACGTGACCCAAAATGTTATTGGCCCAGAATATTTAATATTAGGAATATTTAATTTATTTCTGCTTTCAGTATGTTACTCTCTATAGTAGCACTTATCCTCTCCTTGAACACGGCCTCTATAGAAAGGTCTTACTTATCATATGTATCAGTGCTAATACATAATGAAGTGTTGGCATACTTGTGCATTAAATCTAGCAATTGACCGATAAGGATCAAACGCGCCTGTATTGTGGGAATAGAACTAGAACCGGGTCAGTAGCGCACTGACTCATGTCGACCACTCGGTTCGAAATAACTGATTCGGTGTTAATGTTACAGCAAGGGTTTCGGTGATACAGAGCCACCAGTTTCTCGCTAATATCTTCATTCCTATGTCGATTTATCATAAGTACGTTTACTTAGTATGATAATAAAGGAAAACAATAAATGCTCTTTAAATCAATAAGTTTATTTACCCTAAATGATGATTGGATCATGATTTTGTGATCCGGATCGATAGTCGATCCGTATTTTTTTTTTTATTCATGTAGTAGACCATTATATACATTACTTATGAATCGTCAAAAGTTACAAAAATAGTATGCTACTACTTTACCACCCGTTCGGAATGCCGTTCCTGTGGAGAAGAACGGGCAAGAAACTCCATGGTTGCTCTTTTTTTTTTAAGTGATGATAAATAATGATAATGTGAGCGATGCGAATCACGGTTTTGAACAGTGAATATTTTTGGGGTGGATTCCAGGCAGTTCTTTACGTAATTAAAGAAGAATTATTTGATCTGCTTTTATTTTAAGGCAAATATTTACAAGTCTACTAGTAAAATAAAACAGGGGGCTTACCATAAACTATTAATGCGACTCAAATTACGACCTCAAATTGATCTACATCGCGAAGTACCAACGGACTAGATAAACCTGACATAATGTTCCAATGAGTTCCTGATATGAGTCGCATCAATAGTTCATGGTAAGGGGGCAGGCTTTATTAGCTCCATACGATTGGGATTAGGGACACTCTGCTATTAATAAAATCAATTAAGACGTACTATAACGACACAGTGACGACTGTTTACAGTTGCTGTGCTTTACGACGTCGCTACACGTGCGGGCCTCCAACGTGAATGCTTCTTATCACCAAGCTACCAATTCTGAGGAATAAACATGCTTTTGGCACGCCAACGGCGCAAATGCTTTTGTTTCTTATTAAGATGACGATTTTATAGGTGTTTGATTTTGACAGTATTAAAGATACTTATGTTTGTAAAGTGTTTCTCTAGGTAGACATGAGTCACCTCAACAAGCCTTCGCTAATTATGCTTGTGACTAAATATCTAATAATTGTTTATCATCTCATGTTTCCGACTTCCTACAAAAATACCTACTAAATGATTCATTGAGTCAACTGTTTCTACAATAGATAAAATCTACTGTACCTAGCTATAGCCTATTCATTGCACTAGTATCCAGTATTTTCCCTGGGACGTGTTGAATCTAGCTTTGCTCTCTGATGGACTGCCTCCCGACTCCTTTCGATATACATTTCCATATTATCCCCACTACTAGTGACACATTGTTATGTATTGCCATATCAATTACAGAAATCTACCCTAACAAAATCATACCGAGTCATGCCATTTCAATTATAGTATTTTACTTTGCCATGGAGAATATAACACAATTATGACACTAGCAACACTATACCTACAAGCAGTAAAATCACCGCACAAGGGATCGTATCCTTAGTAAATGTACTTAGTTATTTTTAGAGCGGACTATAAACACACGCTATAAGTACATCTTTATAAATCTTAGCAGGAAACACTTAATAGTGGGAACAAAAGCGTAATTATCATCGTCAATTGTTTCAGATAAGGCCGCCCATCAAGTCGTTGACTCATGGTGACAAAAGGTTGAAATAAAAATAAACCCTTGAAACGTGCTCGATGAACCGTTGAGCAAGATATTTTAGAAACTCTTAGATTAAATATAGTCAGTTGAATGGTGTAACAGCCTATTTTATACAGACTTGAAATAAATGTGTATTAGCCGATGCATGTTTCACCGAAGTGCTTAGCATTTGGTGACACTACTTAGGTTCTGATGCGTCAGTAGGACGGTATTCGTCGCGGGGTCAACAACCACGGTAGTTGGCAGTGTAGGGGCAACCCTAATATTGCTTCAATTTATACATTACCGGCCTTATTAATAAAAATAGACTAAAGCAAGATTAGCTTCATTCTAAGTATTAAGGAAATATTAGTAAAATTCAGTATTAATAAACATGCAGTAAGAAGATAGTAAGCTAATCCAAATCTTCTCTCGCAGTAAATTTTAATCGTCGCGGCACGTCGTTTTACGTCCGAATACGCATGTAATAAGATGACATATGTCTAATAACCTATTCGCTATATATATTCCTTCGAATTTCATTTTCTAAAGAAAGCAGATATTAATTAGTTCTTTGTGCAAATAAAATGGATGGAGATTATTTTATTGATGACTTGAGCGTGATGGATGAAATTAATGAGATCAAAAACCGGATTATTGAGACATGTGAAATTTTATAAAGTTCGTAATAATCCTGTGGAAGAGTTTCAAGAAGCTGAATTGAAATATGTGTTTAGATTTTCTCGATCTACTGCTGTTTTTATCATTGACATGGTAATAAATGATTAAACAGGTGATGCAAGAGGTGGATTTATACCACCTCATCTGAATGTTTTGGCAATTGGCTGCAATAAGTACATGGAGCCGTGAAGAGATTCAAGTGATCCTCTTGTAATTTGGCCAGTTATGAAATAAAACCTAGTGAATAAGAATAACTATTATTTATTAAACACAAAGCTGGTATTTCTATAAAGTGAAAAGTAAAATAGTCTTGTCATTTTGATTTCTGCTCATATATAGAATCCAATTTCTGAATCATTTCACATGTGTTTTTACAATTTTTTACAAGCGCTATTTGCTTAAAATCCATGGATATGACGTAATAAAATTATCTTTTTCATCCGTTTCTGGCTTATTTTATATCAATGCCTTTCGCCTTTAATGCGCTCTTTATTTGGAATTTCTACTATAGTTATTTGCATTAAATCTTTCCATACTCATCGTTGCCGGTTCCATTTTCCACCATCGGCATATACTTTCAAGATATCTTTTGGCTGGTGGACATGACTTGGTAATAAATATAAACTATACGCATAAGAGACGGTGTTTATTACTCATAAAACTAAGAAAACACAAAACAAACATTCAAAATTACTATTTAAAAGATATCAGATGATCGCGATTTTTTTAATTCAAATTCTCTTTCTAGTTTGGCACACTAGTTTTTCTTTGTGTATATCCATTAGAATTGCAGGTTCTTGTTCCGGCATTTCCACACATCTCATGTGTTCTACGTCTTTTAAGTTTTTCTATGGCGTATTATGCTGCTTACATAGTATTGCAAATCCGATCTGTAAATAACAACCAGTTTAAAATATAATATTGATTAATTGATAAACGAAGCAAGTTTAGGACAACTAGCAGTAGGTTGTATTATATTGAGATATCTGAGTTTATTTCCAATAACAGGCGTATATTTTTAACCACGGTAAAATATTTGCTGAAACAGTAAAAGGCATTTTCAGTAACAACCAGGGTACCAATAATTAAACACACCTAGATATGATTTACCCTCTCTCCTTCATCCCAGTTAAGGGAGCGACGGCGTTTTGAGTTCATTTTCAAGTCAAAAACCTGAAACATCTTATTTTTCCACCGAAAATACGAAAAACACAAACAACGACTCTCGCGATTTGAAACTCAAAATATTGTCTGTCACTGTGATTAATGTCATCACCAAGTATTGAGTTCATTTCAAAGAGTATATAATCACTATAGTTCATTTGGTTCATTCACTAACATACTTTTTTACTTTTAAAATGTATGGGTTGCCATAGCGAAGGCGTTTATTCCGGTGTAAGGAATGTATTGTTTTTCCGAGGTTACTCCATGTTTATTAATAACATTTTAACTACGATGTCAAACCTCCGTAACTCAGAGATTTACAAATCCAAGTGTAGGTTCTGATAATGTTTGGAATAAGCGATTTTTATTAATAAGGCCGTACGAGTATCATAGTGTGACTAAGGATGGGGTTATTGAAGTTTAGATTACTAACACTGGAAAGATCAGTTGTTTGCCAACCAAATTGCGGGTGCTTGGGGATGGTACCTGCTGTAGCTAACAGGATACCAATTCGCCGTGATATTTTAATCTGTACTTTTCCTTAGAATAATCTCACCGAATTTTCCTTAAACTTGGGCGTGCTCGTCGTTTAGATATTGATATGATTTGCAAACACTGGTGATATATAAAAAATACTTAAACAGAGAAAAAAATAACTTGATAACAATAAAAACACAGGTTTGTAAATGGACGAAAAACATGTTTTTTTTTATAATGACATATAGGCGAAGATTTATGAACAATTCACTGGTAAGTCCAGGATATCAGAAATTGGTATCAATATGTGCACTTATTTTCGATAACGTAACTGTACATCAAGTTCCAGATTAATCGTAAGTTAACCGTATACTTCATAGTCTACGTATTTAGACACATTGTATGGAAAGTTTTAAATTCTGTCCGCTAGAGGCGTTCAATTTGCCATACAATGTGTCTAAATACGTAAAGTATAAACCACACGGTTAGCTTACGAATAATCTCGCACTTGACGTGCCGATAAACGAATTTGTAAGTTTGACGTCAGCGATAGTCAACCGCAATATTATCAAACAATATTTGTTGAGACGGACGACAAATCAACATTTAATAATTAGGTATTATAGTTTCGTGAATCTGAGAGCACAGAAAGTAGGTAGTTACTTAAATAAGTTCAGCTAGATCTCACGTCGCGTTGACCCACGACCGAGGAGGATCCACCTTCACTTGGTACCACCGTGTGTCAGGCATACCTACTCAGAAACATTTTACACTTTCGATTAGAGCTATAATTTTATATAAACTGCGTACCATAATGTCTATAGAGTTAAGAGTATCGAAGAACGTTTTATTTATTACATTACAGATTATCTATATGATTTATTTATTACATTACAGATATAGGTACTTAGTTATCAGGCCAGTGTTTGTACAAATTATCGGTCGCAAATCCCTCGTATCAATTTATCTGATGATAATAACAGGGAATTATGATTATAATAATACATTTGGAATCAAAATGCAATGTTTAAAATAGATATTACTTAACATTTGAATTATTATATTCATGGTGTTGTCGTTGACAATTAATGTGGATGGAATTAAAAGTACTCCTTGTTTATGATTTATACTTATCTTGAGCGCTGATTTGCAATTAGCATTAGGTACCCACATGTTGATGAATGATTACATAGTTAATCATATTCAAGTTCAAAAGTTTATTGAACAGGTAGGTGTCTGTCGGTATTACTTATTGCAGGTAAGCGATCGAACGGGGCACATTACAACCATAATATAAGTTGTCAACCAAAAATTAAAATGTGTATGCGTATGTGATTAAAATCTAGACTCGACCCTATCTGACTCAAATATAATCTTGAGCCACTGGATATAACTTTCAACTAACCGTTTAGAAATTTTGTTATTAGTTGATTCATCATTTGGGCGTGATCGCCTATGCCAAATGTCCTATCGTCATGGTGTTAATATCATAGGTTCCACCTGTGGTCGGTATATATTGATGTTAAACACAAAATGAGTCAACGGATACCTATTACGGGCGAAAAAAAGAAGAAAGTTCTAATTTCGAAAATTGTGTGTACCTATATTTTTTTTAATTTCGTTGTGGCAAATCCTATATCGTTACATAGACACCTTTTGTTTTTAAATGTATAGCTACCTAGACCGTAGCTTCCAATAACCCTTTTTTAAACAAAGGAGATATAAAATTGATTTAATTTTAAATTACCCATGGTTAGATGCATATTAGTCATTATTAGTCTCCTACCACTGGCTATAGCTGTTGTGGCTGGTTTTAGCACAGCGCTAATTCTTGTGTGTTGTTCACACTGTTTGACATTTTCGACAACTGGTTTAGCGAGAGCGAACAATTTGCTATTATTAGCTACAGCTCAACGCTCACTTTTACTGCTATCGATGTTCCTCTGCTAACTAATTTCGTTGGCCGTCAGTTTTCGCTCAGGATATTTGCAAATTTCTCCGATCCGCAATACGTAATTTACCAGTGTTAAATTATTTTTAGTTAGGTAAATTTGCACAAAGTTTTCTGATTTATTGAGGTTCTTGAAACAGTTGAACAGCAGATTTAAAAATAATGTTATTTGAACCTCTTTCAAGATAGTACTAAAATGGAATTTTCTGTAAACAGCTACCATCTCTGAATGCCAACAGACTAGAACTGATTACCTTTTAAAATTTCTGCTCGTTAAAAGGCATCAAGGTGACGCGACAAGGATAGAAAGTGAAATCTATTCACGAGGTGCCGTTCACCGTTGCATTTGTGACACGCACTCGTATTTATTTAAGGCAATACTATTTGCGAACTACGACGACTATTATTTGTTTGAGAAGAAAATATAGGTACCACGTCGGCTGAGATTAGAATCGTTCGAAGGCTTTTATGATGCGTCTCTACTTTTAGATTTTGTAACAATGGATAGAATTTATAACATGTTTTTCCTTTATAATGATCATTTCTACCTCTTGCAGCTACCTACTTATTTATTATTTAGAAATGTTATGTACATAGTAAGATTCCTCATGTCGTCTATCTAGATTCTAGAGAGACGTAAAAGCAAAATTGACAAAAGCTGTCTATATTGTTGAGAATATAATAGGTACATTTTATGATGTACCTACCTATATCTACTTACACAAGACATGCTCTCAGAGTAAAAAAAACTCAACAAAACTATATTAAGTAGGTGCCTATCTAGTTTCGCAATGGCAACTACAAAAAATGACCTTTATGCTAATTACCATTATGCATAGACACGTCTTCGTTAAAAACTAAATCATTAGCAAGCATGTAGTATTTTTAAGCGACTAAAAAATATTTGTTTTTTTTTGTGGTTAGGAATCGTAATCTAACATGCCAGTAGTGACATCTTAGCGCTTAGCTGTTGCGTGCAGTTTCTAGTTGTACCGAATAGGTTTTGGCACAACGGAGCTCAAAACGGGTTATTTAACGGAAACCTGAGTACCCTGAACAGGGCACAGCCGGTGACCGCTAGAGACCAGTATCAGATGGCTTTCTAAACTGCCATATTGTTTATTCTACAAAAGCGGGCGAGGACAATGATTTGAATAATAAAGATTTATAAAAAAAACATCTCTAAGATCTGAAATAAATACGAGGTCCGTGGCAAAATGGAAACAACGAGAATTAACAATTAATTTAGTTACAGATAAGGTTGTTTTGAGACTTGTCCCGTTATGAATAAAATGTGTAATAGAGAGGAATTTTGTTTTTGTTAACTTTCCACATTATTATTCATAACAAAACTTATAATCAAAACACTATTCATAATAGTTAAACATAGAATTAGAGGAAGATCTAGTAGATAGGAGATACGTATACCGGGTGTAAGGGACATGGTAACGAAAACTTAGGGTACATGTTACACTTAAGGTCTGTAAAAAAATATAGATATAATTTATATCGAAAGTCATGGGTTACAAAAGTTGTTATTTTTGAGTGCACAATGTATTTTACACAACGCGATCATAACGGAAAATTCCAACTATACGCATACCAGTTTTATTCATTACGAAGCTACTTGTTACACTATTATTGTTACACCTAATATAGATACTAAATTTTAAAGCATGTTGAGTTTTGGAAATAAAATATATCCTTATACCCAACGAGTCATTAAGTTGTACCTACTTACAAGGCTGTGTTGATTGGTAGTCTATGACACCGGAAAACGTTGGTAGGTTTCATCAATTACTTTGACATAGAATTATGAAATATTCCAACACTTAGAATAGCCAGATTAATTTCTTGTCTAGGTAATTATTAAAATTTGAGGGCTACTTGATTTAAACATGTGCCTCCAATCAAAACGTTGCCGCGGTTATTATTTTGGGTGACTTTGCTGAACTAGGCCTTAGGTATCTTAAACGTAGGTCTAGACGTCGATCCATAATTCAAGTTGGATGTTATAAATTATATTATATTCAATGCGCAGTTTTTCTTTCTCAAGAAAATAGCGAAGTGATCACAATTATTCTATTGTCACGAGTACACCTACATTCATTAAACACCATTATTTATGTCAGAAGGAAGTCTGATTATTGTAGAATGTAACTAAACGCCTCTATTACTGATGAATGCAATTGCCGTCGCAATGCGGAGCGTGCTGGTTGATCATTGATTTATGTGTAGCTAGGTGAACTATCTTATAAAACATAAGTAGGTAATTGGTCGTTCACAAGTACACGTTAGTGTTCCACGTGCCGGCTCAATAAACCACTCGTAAATCAAATGGAACCAATAATAGCGTGCCGTGATGCGAGTGCATCGTCGCAAGCGCACTTGACGGACATGCATCGAATCGGCGAATCAAATGCACGATAAGAAATGATTGATGGATGGCCTTAATGTTCTGAAAACTTGCATTCAGACTACTGAAGTGATGACGCACATTGATTTATTGGTTTCGACGTCAGATCCTTTTATATAATATATTTATTTAAATTCTGGTATTCATAATATCACACAATAATGTCATAGCTAAGTTCTCATATTTATTTTTATGTAAGTATGGATTTTTGAAATTGTTTATGGACAAGGCCATAGCCAGCAATTAAGTTCCAGTGCGGTCGAGCTCTGAGTGAAAGACACAATAAGCAACAATAACAACAATCCGAAAAGAGTCGATGATATTTTAGCAAGTACCCATCTATAAAACGTTGTATTAGCTAAGGCATTACCGGGGGTGGGGTGTGGGGGAGGTGGAGTGTTTTGAACAGCCTTGTTTACCGATCTTCGTAAATATAGGTTTTAAATGTAGTTTACGCAAGTACATCCAAATGTAATTTTCCAGTTTCATTAATAAGAGGTTTTCCAAATATATTTTGTGTGACTATGACGTCATCCAACAGAGCCCTCCAATCAACGTTCACCGACCGATTGACAAACAAGTATGGCATGTAAATGCCTTGTCGCCACACATTTGGTGTGCACAGCTGGTGGGGTTTTGGCGTGGCAAACAATGGCCGCCGCGGAGCGAGCGTCACTAGGAAGGATGTATGTAATGTAGGCACAGCATTTGGTCGAGGACAATCGATGTTGGGCGAATTGGAGTTTTGCCGAATACGGAATCCATTCAATTAGGACAATTAGGTACTTGGATTTTTTAAATGTAAACCCACTTTAATATCTACTTGGTAATCGTATATTTTCTTTTTTTTGTCGCTTTTCTTAGCCTTCATTCATTCATGAGCAGGTTCAGCTCTCTAATTGAATCGTATTTGTAATTCTATTTTATAGTAAGCTTGAAATAGAATTTGTTCATATCTAACAAAAATATTTGCCAACCGTTTTGCGTTTGGACACCAGTTGGCGCAGACTGTGCATCGACCTGGGGATCCCCATGGAAATGTTCCAATGCAAATTGCAAACCATACTAATTCAACATGTAATTTGAATTGTAAAGTAGACACATGAAGGAAACATAATCTAATATAGTTTTCTTGTTTGAAATTAATTACTTAGATTTCTTGGGGTCGATCGACTCGTCAATTTTAAATATGAATTGATGTTGTTTTACAATTACTGATTATACCAACAAAACAACCTTCAATTAAAACCTTGCCATACAATAACAGGTGCATCTAAATCCAAGTCTGAAGTCGCCTTGAACCCAACAACTTCAAGTAGTGTTTTATTGACAGTGGTGTAAGCCCTAAGGTAAGTGAGTTGTATCGCATCGCAATTGTCACCTTAAAACCGTAACAAATAATGTTTATAATCGCGTGCACTTTTGGCAAATGACAGGTAAACGATCTCTTCGTCGTTCACATATCAATTTGTGTTTGAAGCGTGAAGGTGAGTTGTGGTAAACAGTTCAAAAACCTGCGCAGACACATCACGTCGATCTTTTATTCAATTGTTGTATTAAAAATAAGGTAGACGTATAGTACCAATAGAAGGAAATAATTATTGATGTACAGAAATACTTGTTCTAGAAGTGTCTCTGAGTTTTTTCTTAAGATCTTATCAGTTGAGGCCGCGTTCCAATCCGGTTGTAGTTGAGGAAATAAAAGGTAAATTGACAATTTATAAGTGTAAGTCATACAGACAAATTATTTGACTTTGACCTCACAAAAATAGGATTCTATATCGTCTGATAAAACGCTACGTTTAGAGATCATGTTTCAATAGCGCTTATGCGTTTAACATTCGTGGATATAGACGTGATTTAGTTAACCAAACGCGAGTAGCAGATTTGGGGCGCTCGCTTGCAACATGTTACCATAAGATAAAAAGAAATATAAATGAGTACAACAAATTCGAGGAAGTAGCGGCTCGGTATTACGGTTTTTTTTGTGACGAATGGCGCATGCGCCTCTGTTGTGTCCGGTCAGGGGGCGTATTACAAACTCATTTCCAGGCAATTCACTTCCCGGCCTAAAACTTGTTACCTGTAAAATGATAATGACATAACTGCCCGCTAGATAGTACTGTGTCTCAGTTTATAATTGTAAATTAGACACGTTTGAAAACAAGATATATTTTTTAGAATATAATAATATTTAAAATGCCAAATAATATATAGAATTGCCAGGCATTTCAGTATCTTATCTGGAATGAGGAGAACGTAACACACCCCCAGGTTACCATGGCGTAGGTCGTGTTGAGCAGAACACGCCGTGACAGCGTGCTCCGCGGTATAATTTGCACTGTTGGCACATACCTGCCTTACTGCTATTTCGTAAATAAATTGATCATTGTTGAACGTTTATAAACACGAATGCTTCCGATAACACGCTGCACGTGCTGTATCCTTTATTGTTGTACATTAACATTAAAACAATTTTTATTAACTGCAATAGGGTTGTATACCTACCCACATAAACTAAAGACGACATTCAAGAAGTTGTCACCGTCCCATTCCATGCAGAGAATCCTCCCTAGAATATAATGTTCTACAATTGTAGCAGTGGTTCCAAATAAGTGTCTTGCTAATACATGAATGCCTAATTTGTCTGCATGGCGATATTAAAAGGGTTCCTAGTTTTATTACGGAACCCTATAATCAACAAAGAATACACAATTAAAGACCGAACATCAAACATAGAGGTTATACTTCCAAATAGCATGATGTGACGTCACGTTCTGTAATTAGTAACTGCGATTGCTTGATACCAAGTATGAATTTTATATATTCTAAAAAGTAATATTTGTACTTTGTAAAATTTAATATTACGATTCTCGGTGTTCCAACCAACAATCAATATCGAATAGGGATGCGCCAAATATTAGGTAATTATTCGGCATATTCGGAATTCAAAATGCTAATGTTCAGTATTCCGCCGAATATTCGGTTCGGTTCAAAAATACATGTTCCCTTGAACATCACATCTCTAATTTTGAACAATAGTAATGTGTAAGTATTTGTTCGCATTTCGAGTACACAACCATATTTGGCATCATCTATACCTAGTTACTATCTACGACTGTCACAATTGGTCACAATGCTTGCCGATAAAGATGAAAATATTATTATACTCCTTAAGAAACAGAAGTTACCAGTAAAGACCAGGTAAAAATTAATCTTTCTCATCTGGAATTCGGGGATTTCTCGACGATGTTAATCACCAGTCGGACTAGACGCACGCGAATAGTTCCAAGTTGTATAAATACTCAGCCACTAAAATGACGTAACTGCCGTCTAGGAAATCGCGAGAGCCGCTGACGTAGCCGTTTCATCATTAAGAAACCAATGCCGCCGCGCCGCCGCCGCCGGCGTGAAATAAAGGTGACTCGATTTGAACAAGTTTAATTGTCGGCTGCTATTATCCCCACTTGAACACTGGTTAAATTTTACACACGATGGACTGATAATGGTAAATTATAAATTTATAGATGTTGGATCTGTACTATAAATAAGACTGATAATAATGTTTTCAACACACTTGCTCGTAAAATGGCTTTTATTGCACCGGGTTTGGGTACAATACATGCGTGCATTTCATTGTATATTAACGCACTAGTGTTTTTAATGTTTAAAATTTTAAACTTGAAATCAGTTTCATATCAAAAAAATTGATTACTCAAGACTTTTATGATTAAATAAAGATATTATAAATAAACATTAACATTATATTTGTGTTATAATTCCAAAATATTCAATTAATTATATTTTTAATATTGTTTATACGGCTTTGATATAAGTGCCTGTCCTTCAAATGGGGCGCGAAATAAAAACGGGCGCCATTTTTATTCTGTGGCCATGTTTTACAAATATTTGTCTACGTATAGCGTGTGTTATTATGACATTTTATAATTTCTTTTCGTCACAAGTGTGTTGAAAAACCTAAACACGCGTGAGCATTTGTCCATTGCGGTCTCAGCTCCATTACGCCCTCGCATTCGGCTCGTGCTGCAATTCCAACTTAGCTCACTTCTATCATAATATACTAACTATTATTGTGTCTCTGGGCACTTTTTTTTTAAATAAAACACTTGGTACAGTTACAACGGTAAACATACCGTAGTTTTAAGCTAAAACACGCATTTAATATTTTGTAGTTTATATTTAGCTATGCCAGAGATGTTAAAGCTAGTTAGTAATGTGTATGCGGAAACAATTCAGATGTTTATCAGAAATACATCCACTAAGTAGTTACTGCAGCATCTCATTAGCATTGCGATGGATAATCTTTAATTCATTATCGCTCCGATTGAAATGGACTTGTGAGGCGATTAGTGCCGATGCCGTACAAGATCGTTTTAATCGTTGTTAATAAGGTTTCTAAGAAATAGTGTGTCTTGCGAAGAATGTGTTGTGACGTCAATAGTAGGTGCTCGTATATTAAGGAAATATGCTAAGTGTACTCAGGGGCAGCGGACAACTATTGGTACAGTCAAAGTCGAAGGCTTCGATGCAGGTACCATAGCTACTTGAAATCCATAACAGGTTTTTTACATTTTTTTAACATTAGAAATCAATTTTGTGATTGGATATGATGATGGTAGGTAGTATAGAGAGAATATAATATTAGTTTAATTAGACCTGTTTTGAACAAAATATTAAGCACAAACAATAACATGATACATTTAATTTATAACAAAGCAACAGATTTTAAAATATCTCTTAGGTATTACCTACAGCGATTAGTCATATTTTCTCGAGACGCAGTAGTGGCCACGAGTCAAATATATTTTTTTGTTTGAATGTATCGACTTGTCAAATGTAGAATGATGAATGAACTCGAATGTGGGGCAGTCCGCAGTGTTGCCAGGATATATGTGACGGTCCAATTAACACCCTGATATTGTCAGCGCGATGTACACTGCATGGTCTATCTGACCTAGTCAAGAACATTTCTTTGTAAGTACATCTGTTTTTGTTTAAACATTTTCAATTTTGAAATTATAAAATCTATATAGGAAAATCTACATTGCAAAGAGTATCAGATAACTTTGAACCAAAAATCTAATTAAAAACTCATGAAGAAATTATTGAAGGCGTACCCCATGTAACCCTAGTGTCTTATTATAATTGCCACGTTTCGCTTTGTATGTTGCTCAGTTGGCCTCTTATACAGCTATCACAATTGACTCGCAATGGCATCGGTATTGTCACTTTAGTAGGGAAATTTGTCAAGTGATGAGTTCGGTGCCTTGTACGATGAACTAAAGGTCAATTCTGTTAGCAGGTTTTCAAGCATCAATTAAAAACTGCTTGACCGATTTCAAATGGATTTTCACAATTGAATAACAAATGGTTTATCACATTAAATAAGATAGTATGATCAAGTATGATAGTGTGACCATTGCGGTCAAGCAACTGAGCAGGCCATTGCCCGTAGCTTCGAGCAGAAGACACCTAGTTACTTTGCAAGACTTGTTTGGACAATCGAATATTGAAAACAATATTCTGTAGATAAATAAAGAAAGATATGTATCTAACTAAACAATTCATCAAACTATTGTCACGAGTTCCTAGTAGCTACACAAAGAATCAAGTTTTATCAAGTGTTAAGGTGGATTTGGCAGAGTTAGGTACTTTGTTTGTATCTTATCGACTTTGTGTCCTTCACAAATGGCTAAACGTTACGTATCTATCTATACGTATCTATACGTTATGTATCTATTTTACGTAACAAACCACCTCTAACGAACAAAATACCGATTTAAGTGGTTTGATACGTACTGTACTATTTAATATTTTTTTTACTAGGTAGTTATAAAACATAAGCTAACATATTTTAATATTTATGTAGGTATTTAAAGATATAGGTATAGGTAATTAAGTAGGTGCCTATTCTATCTGCACACTGTAACCAATTTATTAATGGAGCTTGGATTCACATTGCAGTAGGCAGCTAGGTGACATAACCAATGGCCTTTCCTGGAACTGCTAAAGTTGTACCACTGACAGTTAGTACGGAACGAGGATAACGATGTCACGGAAAATTTAGTTTCTGAAGACTGCAGTAGGTATTCATAACTTGACTGGGTATAAGCGGCTAACAATCGCTCTTTGCAAACAAAAATATAACAAAGACAGCCGAAGTCCGGACAAAAGGTGAACTTCACCAACAGGTAAGTACCTACCTGTCACAGGCTAAAGCCGTCGTTCAGTGACTACCTATTCATTACAAAAGCAATTATATAATAGTCATTGTAAAGATGGAACTTAACGTCGAGTATTATCAATTTTGTATCGAGAATTGAAACTTTTAGATACCGTCCGATAAAGGCGCTCTTAACTCGCAATACAAAATGAGAAATAAGCAGGCCATGCAGTACACATTTCGCTTACGAAAAAACTCGTACTCGAAGCTCTGGAATAGCGTGTGGATCGGAGAACGCATTGATACCGCGTGTTGGGCTTGGCAACAGCTACAAAGGGCCGGCCGGCCGTTGCTCCCACATCGTAGGTAGGGACTTTAAATGATCTTTTACTACATCTGCCAAGATTAGTCGTTTCCGCGTGCGATAAACCATTTCACTCTATCAATCTCGGTTCCAACGGCTTCGCTAATGTAAAAGTGGAAACAGGTTACTATGATTTAATTCATTCGTTTTTAAGACTTATTACACACAATGATTTGTAATTAACTTATGGTGCAAGTAATTGGCGTTACATTAAGATAAGTCAGACGTTGCCAGGGAATGTACCTACCTACCCAATTACAAGTTTAAAAACGCTTGTTTTAAGAGTAAACTCGGTTCGTTGGTTGATTCATACATGCGTAAGCTTAATATAAACGAATTTAGGGCGCGGATCCAACTTACTCATCGCTACAGCAAGTTGAAGCCTTTGTTTATAGTTTACATTAATGTCCAGAAAAGTGGTCAATATCCCTGCTCCGAGGCATGATTGTACTAATTAGGATACTGTGTGTTAGCCGGCGGAAGGTTATGCTCCGGAATAAGGCGGTTGAACTGCGACGAACGGTTTGGATGAGCGACGGTCTTTGAACCCACGAGAGCGGGATGCCAAGATTGTTTAATGACAAGAAATAAAGCATCGCCGCACAGCTGTCGGCCGACGCGAGGGACATGCAACATCGCGAGAGTCTCTATTATAGAGAAGGGCCAGGTAGTCGTCCTAACATTTTTCTTTTTTGTCTGCATAGCATCGGCCTTTAATTCTGCGTTAGCAACAAGGCCTTTACCTGACCAAGTTGCACGTTCACGGTACGTTAGACTGCCTAGTAATTTGCACACGTGCAAGCGATAACAGAATTGCGTTTCGCTCTGTCGAAATCTTTGTTTCGCCTATCAGAGAACTCATTAAGTCATTTATGCAACGACAAGCTTTAACGAAGTTTCGACAAGTGAATGTACCCAGGACTTTCACTGGTCGTCGAAGCGGTGGCTACTAGAGGTGGGTGAGTGTGGTGGTGCTCACCTATATGCGCCAGGTCGATGATGGGGATCTCGCAGCGAGAGAGCAGCGTCTCCTCCTGCGGAGCAGCCATCGTGGTCGCCGGGTGGAGGCTCTCTGACTTCCGAATCGACGCCCGTTCAATCACAACTCTGCCTCGTTATCACTCAACTCCCACAGTAATTAGCAATTAGCGATCGCGACAACGAAAGATAAATAGAGAAACGATAGATAAGCACTTAAACACTGTACGGTGACAACCTAAACGTTAAAGTTTATTGAAGTTATGAATGGTCTTTTGGTTATTTCTGGTATAGAAGCGTTCAGAACTCATTTGCATAACCTTGTAGTTCTTGCTCGAGGCGTTCACCGATCTGACGTAGCAGCAATGAGCTATACTGACTTGACACATTAAAAATTGGTTTCCGTTGCTTCTCTCACAGTAAGTAACTATGTGGAAAGGTTGCTCCCGCGTGTGCGACCCGTCGGCGTCGCGCGCCCCCCGTCCCTCACAGCTGGCGAGTTTCGAATGTCTCTCGTGGAATAAACTGGCTCACCGTGCGCGATGAGCGTTACCCTGGCGTCCGTTGTCGGCTCTCACTTGTATATCATCGCGCAGACTTTCGCAACCGAGTGGCGTGTCGAAACAGCTCTGCCTTGAGCACGCTGCGGTGTGGAGAGAGCGTGTTGTGTGACGAGCGTGCGCGGGTCGATCGGCGTTCGGAGTGGTACTGGCTGTCGCGGCCTCGGCGCTCGGGCACAGCTCGCTCGGCTGACTCACGCACGGCGACTCTCGATCGCGGGCCGCGGCTCACTTCACGCCACAGCTTTACTGCTTTCCTCATGCACGCGCGCCGCCCCGTATCACTAGCTATAGCGTTCGACTATCCTAGTCTCTTACCATTCACTTACCCACTGGTGGTACACACACATTAAAACACTGCAGCACACACGCGATCGGATCCAATAGGTATATAACTTGATGTCTTCCTTCTGATATAAGAATCACTTGTAACGACAATCGTTGCAATGTTAGTAAGGAACGTATGTTAGGTTACTGTATAATGACACCACGCTGACACATCATCATATAGGTACCTAGGCAAAATGCTGACGAATATACGTGACTAATTGATAAAACATCAAAATATTGGAGATAAAAACACTGCTACACAGCGCCATCTAGCGAGATCGACTAGCATTATATTTTTCAACTTTTGAAATATGCGCCATTATGACTTGATTTTTGACTGGAATATAATATAAATAACCTGGTTACTTATAATATAAAAGGCATTTTAATCTTTGTTTGTTTTTCTTAAAATAAACAATGAAAAGCGTTTGTTTATAGTGAGATTGTTTATTTATATAGTGTTGGTAGCATTAATTTACAGTTGAGTGTGTGTTTTATTCATTTGAGGCATCTGTCAAAGTAGGTGGAACCAATGTATCCGCCCCGCATCGCCCTCTGGACGTGTTGTTCAAACAACCTTCTGTTACTTTGGAGCTCATCTGCTGCCTCTTTGTTTAATGGATCCTCTGGATTCGGCTCCTAAAAACGAATTGATCTGAATTCCATTCTTTGTTTTTTAAATATTTTATTAAATGGTAGCTGTACTTAACAAGACATCTAATACTTCTGCAGCAATGCCAGCTATATTAAACAGGCCGCTGATACTTCTGAATGAACTCTATCTCTTCGGAGTATGACTAAACAGACAACTAACAGTTCTGTATTGACACTAAATATAATTTTACAGGCATCTGCTAGTGGTTTACATCCTTGTGTAGTTCTATCACTCTCAAACAAGCATCATTGTCACACCTATGAGAGGTTAATGATCATATTGGCTTAATTGGATTTAATGTACGAAGTACAAACCCGATAAGAAATTAATCACCACTTCAGCCTTGTTCTTGCATATAGAAACAGTTATCAGATAAAATATCTTTTTTCATAGGTTGGTGTGGGTGTACAACTAGCAAGACTACTTACCAAAAATAAATACTGTAGTCCGTAAACTATTGAGTTGACAGTGAGCACTGGTTTCCAGTCTTCCCTGAGTATGTTGAGACAGACATTGCCCTCCAAGTCTATGTTCGGGTGATATACGGCCGTTTCACATTTCACCTTGGGCGGTTCATGTGGATAGTTTGGTCCTACCTATAAAAGTCAGTGTAACATTGATAAAGACAGATAATATGGATGCTTAAATACATCATACATATAGGAAAATATTCATCGATATAATGTATAAAACTGTGGGAACCAATTATCATGATATAATTTATATGTCTGAATTACATTATCACATAAATATGGCGTGGGTTGAATAGATAATATGATAACATAGTCTCTCTTAAGCATAATCTAAGTGATTTTAGGCTGGAAATTCTTTCTACACTAGCAATAATTAATTTTTGTAGCTACCAATACAAAATAATGATTATTATTCATAAATACTTCTTTAAATATACTGGCATAGGTAATAAGGATATCAGGATGTAATTGTAGACATTTAGGTGACTTTTTCTGTTCAGTCAATTACATATTATTGATTTATAATTAAAAACATTAAAGACTGGCTGTTACACAAACAATTCCTTACCTTAAAACTAAATATAAATCTTCCACCTCTGTAGAAACCTTCATCAGGGCATATGATTAATTTGAAGTTGAGTAAATCATCTGGGTCTGGGAACTCTGTGCTGCATGTCTTGGGCAGATTCAGTTCATTTAAATCTGTAATTTATATAATTCGTAATCAATACTCATAAGTTGGCGCGGATCCATAGTGAGAGCGAAGATAAAACAATTTACATTGCACCTATTCTTCGGAAAAAACTAACTTCGTTAGGAAACTTAAAGGGAATTTTTGACGATTTTATGCATAGATGCACAGAATTGAACGGATAGATTTAGTAGTACATAAGTAGGTTTTCAGTATTCGTTTTTATAAAATCCACAAATCTTTACACGAAACTCTAAACTGTAATGATACCACAACGCATAAAATGATGCACTATTTTCTCCTACATTACCTTTTGTGATCCGTAATTGGGCAGCTGAAGCTTTTTTCTGTGAACCTCCTGGTCTGCCGGAGCCTTCCTCATCTTTCTTTTGTTGTTTTAACGAAAAAAGTTTAATCATTGTCCTAACTAATCGATAAAATAGAAATTAGAAATAAAACCACGATCTATTTTGACAACTTGAATTTTTGTACGAAACTTCACTTCAATCTTCAATCAAATTACTTCAATAAATTTTACAAAATCTTCATAGGTAAATACAATTTTATCATTTAATTTATTATTATTTCATTGGTTCATGTGAGGAAAAAAGAATGTATACCAAATTCTATCCAATCACAGCACAGATGTTACAGTATTATTTCATACACAACAAACCACATTATCAGAAATTCAGAACGTACCGGAAAACCGAACGTATACGGTATAATAAATTATTATAGGAATGTATTTTCAATTTTAATATTATTAAAAATTCTGTATAAATGATAGAATATGTTTTTATACTATTTGGTTGTGTTGAAATGATTAAGTTCAGTAACTATCGAGCTCTCGGCCGAAAGCACCGTCTTGCCATTTTACTCGTTACGTGTAATCCAGGCATAAGTTTATTTTGGCTCGGGCGAAGTAGAGCTGGTATAAAAGGTATAAAAGCTGGTAACTCTATAAACCACAGACCAATAAGAGAACACGTTTGATAAGCCCATTGATTGATAAACCTGTGATTTGTGTATGGTATGGTCACTTGTCCACGGGAGTCACTGACCTCTTTATATACAAAGGAGGTCAGTTTCCAAAGCTGACCTCCCGTGCATATAAAAATAAATAAATAAATAGCAAAATATGCGAAAATAGAACAGCCCTCTATAAAATAATGTGATATTAAAAATGCAATGGTAACTTCCTGACTCTTGGTTTGACATCACTTAAGGTATAAAAGATGGGTCAATACCGATATTTCTTAGTATACGCTAATATGAACATATTACCTAAGTGATATTACAATGAACATGTAAATATCAGTATATAATACTTCTGTTCTGTTTAGAATAAGAATAAGAATATTTTATTTTCAAGTAACATTTACAGCAACAAAGTTTAATATGTCATAATAGGATCCTTCATCATTTCATCAGTATACCGTAAAATTTTACCTACCCATCGAAGGTTTGGCTTAATAAATAAAGTAACATTCCCTTATAAAGGAGTTTCCCAAGGGTCTCCAGGGTTTTGAAATGATTTAAAAGAAATACAAACTTTATATATGTAAGACATAAGTGGAAGCTCGTTATAGAACAACGTATTATACATGGCTAGCATTTTTCTCTAGTGTAGTTTTGTTCTGTGCACTCCATGAATCCATCTGTCAAAAATATTTTTTACGTTGTCTCTGTGCTTGTTATATGTGATAATTTACGATAAAAATCCGAAAAATGATATAATTAATACATGCTTGTAATATTACTCGAGCACCTCTGTTTGTGCGAAGCAAGCAAAATATGATAACAAATATGATCAGTTCTTTTATCAAGTGCATGAACTAACTACAAGTTTAGTTGTACAAGATGGCAAGCGAGGATGTGATAGAATTGGGGTCTTCGGACGAGGACACGCAGCCAGCACCAAAAAAAGTATTTTTTTTGCAAAAGTAACTTGTATTCTTACCTTTCTACTTAATTTATACCGGTATTTAATATTCTAATTGTTTCAGGCAAAGCCAATGCCAAATGCTATGGTATGCATACCTAACAAGTTCCCGGGAGTGACGATAAAACCGACGAAGCCGAATCCAAAATTAATACCCAAGGGTTTGGGGAAGGCAGTTACTGTCACAAAAATGTCAAATATAATGATGGCAAATCCCTTTGCAAATAAAAACAAAGTTAATGGTAAACAGGTGCTGAAAAGTTCAGTGAGGTTACAGGCTCCAATTAAGCTCCAAAATAAAGTTTTAAATAGTCCATTAAAAAGCAATATTACCATTATGAAAATAGCTCATACTCAAGAAAAAAGCAATATTCCAAACCTTTTAAAGAACCCAATTAAAATACAAAGTCCACGCACATTGAACTTGCCTTCGAGTATCACAGTTAAAAGAACTGGACCACTTAAGCAGATTGGTCATATTGTGACAAGTGTACCAAGTGCCAAGAGAAAACCGAACATTAAAAAGTTGGTAGGGGAGGTGTTGACAGTGGAACTAGATGATGATGAAGGAACATCATCTACATCGAGTCCTCAGTGGTACCTGAGACCAGAAGAAGCTAAGAAAGTAGAAGAAGACAATAACAAAGAACCTGAAGCTACAAACTTTATTGAGATCACTATTGAGGATAGTCCAGTGAAACCAATTCCAAACAAGAGGACTTGTGAAGTTGGCACTGAACTAGCTATCACAATAGATGACAGCCCTGTTAAACCTGCTCCAGATAAAAAAAATCCTGACAGTGGTAGTGACAATGAACCTGAATGCAGTAAGGTGCCTAACAGTAAAAAGAAATTGGACTATCCTAAGGAGGCTGAAAATGAAGAACGAAAAACTATTGAAATAGAGGTTGACCTTGTTCAAACCTACAATAATGATGATAAAATAGAAGACCCAGTAAAGATAGCCAGTCTTGAAGATAAGAAAATGGAAGCCTTGTTTGTGGACAATCAGAATCTACCCACAAGCACACCGAAGAAAGATAGTTCATCAGAAACAAGGAAACCTAAGGAGGTTGTACTAATAACTGATAGTTCAGAATTTCACCCAGTCTATCAAAGTTTTATTGACCTGTGCTTTAAATTAGAAAATTCTGAGGATATGAAGAAAATTGTTGAGAAAAAGATTAAAGCATACTACAGACAAGTGCCGAAAGAGTACACTGAGTCAGAGGAGTTCATTGATATGGTGTCAAGTAAAGTACTAGCAATGAAGGCAAGTCCTGAGAAGATGTATCTCTATATAAAAGATATTGTTGATGAACTAAATTTACAAAGAAAGTTAGCAAAATCACAGGATTTAAATAAGGAAGTTAACAGTGCAGGTAAAACAGTACTCTATTAAACTGAAATACAGAATAATGATGTTGTGTAAGGGGATAACCAATGGCTCTTGAAGTAAATTCTAGATAACTGCTATATCTAGAATTTAATTCAAGAGCCATTGGTTATGTCCAGACTTGTAGTGTCAAGGTTATGCCATGGCTTGACTACATTTGAGGATCAATGAGTTCAATTTGTCAGGATCAATTAGTGCAATGTGGCTGGCTCAATTTTACTGCTGCTGCTGTTTTTCTCCCTTATCAGTAATGAGAGTTTTTTATACCTAATGATATCCGTTTGTTTACAATTTGGCACAACTATTTAAAATCGTAACATCTTATGAAACAAATTTATGTTGATCTTTGGTATTTTATATTTATCCTATTTGATATGTTTTAGAACCTGAGCAATTAGTTTATGGGGAGGAAAGTGAGTTCGAAGCCAGAAGGCGGCGACAAATTCGGAAGTTGGAAAAAACTATAAAAAAGTTGCACAGGGCTATTCAGAAACTCGAGGAGCAAGAAGTTGACTTTGAAGATGAAGACGATTCTGTGTATTTACTGACTGAAAGGTAAGATAGTATTTAGTTTATGAATAACATAGTAAATTAATTGTATAATGTGTGCGTATAAGTGATGCGTACCTAATTTGATTGTCTGTGATTGGTTTTCCTCTTCGTTTATTCTTGTTTTTTGTGCTGATTTTGTTTAACATAATTTAAATAAAAAAGTAGCTAGCTAACCTAAATAATAATTTAACCCTAAGAGAATTTTAAAATTATTATTTAATTGTTTTATAGTGTAAATAATAATAATAATAATTAATTGGCTGGAGCTACTTACAAGATCTTATCATGTCTTGTCTTGCTACATAATGTCAACCTAATAGCCATACCATTGTGTCCTACCCACTTCTCTCAGCTTCTTTGAAGAAGTATGTGAATGGGACAACCTACCAAACAGGACATTAAGCTAGCATAGTTTTTAATAATTTTTTTCAGATATAAAGAGCGTATGGTACGCGTGTATGCAAAATTTTGTCAATTGACAAACACGAAGATGCCTTCGGAGCCTCGCATCCAGATCGATGCGCGACCGGGTCAGCCAGCGGGGCCTGCTAAGAGGCTCGAGAAGTGGATCAATAAGAAAGTACCTATTGGCACGCCATTACCATTTCCCGATTTCCATGATGTTTTACGTTGTGTACGGGAAGCCAATAATGAAGATAAATTGGGCTGGAATGAAGTTGATATCTTAGAGGAAGGTAAGATAAAGAAAATAAGGTGCATGGACTTCCTCAGTACTAATATACATTTTATGTTATAACGAATTGTAGGAAACATAAAAATGGAAAAACTTTTTTACAGTCAAATTTATTCGTGTTGATCTCAAGTTTATGTGATATATGTATTTTATAAAGTAAATGCAACAAAAACTTCTTGATTTTAGCGCGTGATTTATTTATGAGATGTGGTAAAAAGTTACAACGCCGCAGACAGGAGAATGAGTGGAGGTCTGCAGCTTCAAGGCTGGCCTTGGAGGCCGACCCTGCTGAAAATAACGTTGATTTGAAGAAACTACTAGATGAAAACAAGCAGCTAGCCACCAAAAAAGAGATTGATATATTTAACAAGTATGTACTGATGGGTATAAATGTGATACAACAAATATTTTTAGATTAATTCTTTGATCATTATAATACATTATGTAATTTTCTAAGTTTGTTTTTATTTGAATTCAGATATGCAGATCGACAGAATCTGTTGAAATTAGAAGCCGAAGAGATTGGAGACAAGGAGGCCGAAGAATCTCCGGCTGAGAGTGAAGACGAAGAAGCAAATGAAGACGAAAGTGTTTCATTAAAAAATAAAGAAAAGAGAAAAGAGAGGCTTAAAAGACTACTGCATGAAAAGTCCAAGAAAGAAAAAGGTGAAGGAATTGAAGTTAAACCAACAGATAAATTGGAAAATCCTAAAACGCCTAATGACACAGTTGAAAAAGTAGAGACTATTGAATTAGAAAAGGAATCAAAGAAGTTAGAAAGTAAAGAAGATTCAAATAAGGTTTCTGAACAACAGTCTACCCGTGAAAAGAGTCCTGTGCTTATTGAAGAAGCACAATCCATCAGTAGCGATGATAGTAATAAAGTGGAGTCAGATATTGATGAACTCCATTTGCTCCAGAAACTACACTCTGGAAATGAAGCTGAGTCTTCAACATTGGAGTCCTCTGATTCTGAGAGTCCTATTGCTATATCTGAATCTTTAGAGTCTAGTGATGATGGCAAACTAAAACAATTAAGTGATGTCATCAGTATTGAGAATTCAAGTTATTCTGAAACTGAGGCTGATAAGGAAGACTTAAATGGAAAAGATGTTGTATCCACTAAAAGTGTTGAAACCCTTATTCACCCTAATATTGAAATAGAGTACTGTAACGTCGATGCTGTAAAAGTGCAAAATAAAACGAACAATGACGAATACAATGAATCTGTTGAAGACATACTTCTTGCGTCCTCAGAAGATGAAGCTGAGAAGACTAACAGTAGTTCGCAAGATGGCGCCTGTGTGAATTTAAGAGATGATACGAAAGTGAGAAATGAAAATGTCGACAATGAACACCAAACGAATGGTGATAAACATTTAAGTGTAGTAAGTGAATCAATAGTAGAAGATAATGTTAAAGATGCACATTCTGTTGAAAAAAATTTAGACCATAACATGGAAGAAGAAAGTATTGTCAATGACTTGAGATCGGTTGAAGAAAGTACCACTAGTGTTGCCGAAAATATTGAAAAAGATGTAGAGAAAGAAACTGTAAATACAGATAAAACGAAACTAATTGGTGTGAATGATATTGTACCAATACCTACAAATAATATTGAATCGACTGATGTTTCAAAAGATGAGGTAATGAGAGTAGTGGAAGATAATTCTGCTCCAGCGAAAGTCGATATTATACCTGATAATAGTGAATCAAATGGAAAAGTGCAGAGGATGGATGTGGATGAAGTTGAAAATTCACTCTCTGTTTTGTTTAGCGATGACGTCATCGGTTCTAAAGTAATTGTTCCAACAACAATAATATCTTCAGAGAATTGATTTAATCAAATGACTGATATGTATATATATATAGAAGGCTTTCTTTGTATGATATCGAGTAGCAATTGAAATATAAAGATGTAAAATAAAGCCTATTATTTAAGTTCTTGGTGATAGGTATGCAGGTATATACATATCTATCAATATAATTATTATTTCCAGTTTTATATATAGAAGTGAGGAGCTGGAAATTTATTATCTCCTGCATAGCATTGCATTTATATAAATGATTCATAAAATTATACTATGTAATGACAGAGTCTTATTGTGTTTAAAAATACGATTTAATTAGTGATTTAGTATTTGCGATTGTTTTAAGATCTCCGAGTTGATAATATAAGTCGTGCGATCACATTATACAACTAATAAAATAGATAAGAATACCACCTCGATTTTTATTTCAGTGTTACATTGTTCATATTATCTGCGTCGTGACAGTATTATCAATACAACGTTTGGGGCTATCCATATTTTTGTCTAACAAACATCAATCTGCTCGGTAATTATCGGGTTCTACAAAAAAATTAAAAGATAGCTTTGTCGTCACAACATTTATTTACAATATTTACAAAGGTTCACACTTAAGTACATAATGTTAAGTCTATCCTCTTTACAATGTCTTGGTATTGTCATGTGAAGCAAACTGGCCCTGCTGTGAACGTAAACTGGTGTTTGGCGTCAGCGAAGGACAGTGGTTGGAAATCGCTTATGGGCAGTCTGTCTGTTCGAGACGTTTTTATCTCGAGGACTATATTACCCGTGCCCTCCTGTAACGTTACAATAATACATTTAATTATATTTGTCTAAGTGTACCTCTAGAAAAACCTCAGTTAAAGGTCCGTATGATAATCAGTGCGTGTATTTTTTATATTCCTATAGTATATTATGTATCGCTGGTGGATGCGAATCGTAGGACCGGGATGTGTGGAAGTCACTAGGGAGGCCTATGTCCAGCAGTTGGCGTCTTTCGGCTGATGGGTGGATGGTTATAGTATATTTTTTTAAATTTGAGGAGGGCGTTGATATCAGCTACACGGCCTTGTAAATTACTGTGTTTTAACCACAGATCACGATATATCTGTGGTTTTAACCGACAAAAAATGAGGTTATCTTTTTCTTTCTTTACTTTAAAATAGATATGAATATGGTCTCACCCCAACTTGAGTGGGTATTTTGCCAATGTCAAGTTGATAATTAATAACGATAACAGATTCAATAACTACACATCATAAATGAAATAATGGAAGTGACATGAAGATATGAAAATGGCGTCTCCCAGGGTTATCAATTCGACACATTCGATACGTACCTAGGTGTATTTTTGTTTTGTGTTTAGCCTCGCATTGCTTTTTAGTGGCTGATCCGATTTCGAAAATTATGTTTTTACTGAAATACCTCGAATAAGGTCCTATTTTTCATATTTTTCCCATAATTTCTTAAACATTGGTGTTTATTTTATCTAGATTTCTTAAAAATTCACATGTCGATGACGTTATCTTCAAATAACTTTTTAGATAAAGATCCGATCTTAATGGTATGTTAAGTAAGTAATTGTCTTCAAATAAATAAATGAAATTTGCAAATGTAGTAGGTAGATGATGACAAGGTACCTTGCATTCGTCTTTTATTAATTGCGGCTCTTTAAACTCCGCTGAATTGTATCCATACAGTTTAATGTTGTTGACTCTGTTCACGTCGGGGGGTAGGTCGGATCTGGAAAGTTTATTGAATATTAAAGATGGATTTAAGATTAACTGTACAGCGTGATTCAGAAATGGTATAAATAGATACTTACCGTTGAGCCTGCGCTTCTGTAGCGCTTTTGTAATCATTACGTGAGGTCACAATTTCGATATGGCAATTAAAATAAAAAACAATTTTGCCTACGTAAAATCACAATGTTCATTTCTTTCATTTTTTTTTACGAAATGAAATGCGATAAAATAAAATGGATGGAATAAAATGGAACTTAGCGGGTATTTTGCCAGTGTCAAGTAATTAATAGCAATAAAACATTCAATAAATACACATTGTAAATAAAATAATGGATGTGACATCACAATGTTCATTGTGTTGGGAACAAAATTTGATACATCGACATTCTGACTTCAGATAATGATAACAAATGCGCTACAGATGCGCAGGTTCAAAGATTAGTATAACATTTCTGAATCAACCTGTATATTAATTAAGTTATATTCGGGATTTATTACCTCTGCGGTGCTTTAGTATTAACGCAACTGTAGGTGAAGTTTTGCCTTGCCCCGTTCGACAGCAGCCTCAGAAATCTTAGTTGTATAGAACCAGAGCCTTCAGCGTCGTAGGTTAACTGAAATATGACAGAAATTGCACGTATTTCTAACACGTTTGATGTCTGAAGAAAATCAATCTGAGCTTGGTACAACAGACAATAGGCATCCTTTGTTACTAGTCATTTTTTAAATGGAAACATGTGGTAAGCACATATAATTTAATTCATTGTTAATACCAGATAATTGTCATATTTACCCGGAAACCGTTATCAAGCTGAGAAAATCTGTGCGCGTTGGAATCCGAATCATAGATCGTTGGTCCTCTATCGTCTGGATACACACATGTGCTATGGCCCATGCAGTATACTCGGACTGGTCTCCCACCACCTGTTCCACCACGGGCATCTATCCAGTAATATCCTGGCAAAGAGAGGGTGCTGTTTAGACATTGATAGTTATTAAATAGTTTTAGCGGTTATCGCAAGTTACCAATTAGATTCTAGGTACGAATCAGCTCTATGAATCAATTTTTAGTAGTGTTCCTAAATAGTGGGTCATATGCTAAAACAGTAGTAGCTGCAATAGGGCGTGAAGTGTGTACACCAACATTATGGTCCCAACCTATGCAATGCTTGTGTAATAGAATCAATATTCAACTATACGAGCAAAGTATGAAAATAAAATTTCGGTTGCGCAGACGTAAATTAGAATTTTGGGAAGGTAATTGAACGCCCAAGTATCCGGTGCATTAGGCCAAGTAGCCTATCCACAAGCTGTTAAGCTGTATGGACACCCCTCCACACAGCGTGTGCGTACTCTAGTAATCTTGGGTTTAATCACCGTCCGTTAAGTTTGCGTGCGAAGTCCTCAGATCCTTGCAGGACAACGCTGGGTAGCTCTTGGTGCCTCGCGGCTGCTTCGCTGCTTCAAGTGTCGTGCGCGCGGCTAGGACACCGGTCATGATTTCTTTCATCCATTCCACTTCATCCTCATCTGGAATACCCAAGGAAACTGAGTTAAATATAGAGAAACTACACATACCATTGGGATCAGCGCACACCGACGGTATCGCGGCGAAGCGACTATAGGTAACAATTTAAAAGTCAACGTAATACTCCCTTTGACATACGGCTGCCGTCTCGACCGCGTGTCGCATCGCTCAGTTTAATTATTTCCATTATACCATATTAAATTTTAAGTCAGCTGTACCATATTTGTAGTGGTTAAATAGTTTGACTTTCAATTAAATTGTCATCATGTAGTAGATGGCACTAGGCGTCTCCAAACAAATTAACTCCAAATTTTCATAATAAAAATAGTCTATAATACGAGTCCTTCATATTGTCTACTATCTATATAGTCCTGTTTTTGGCCCCTCCTCTCCTTATTTTGATATTCTGTGCCCTACTGTTTATGCTCTCCATACAGTCTACGTGAGTATGTGATGGTGACCTACCTTCATCGAAATTGTCCTCCGTGACAGTTTCCATAGGCTGCATCTCTACACTCCTACGTCGTCGGTATGTCGAGAACAGCTCGGGCGGCAACTGCGGTGCAAGTGCCGGTGGACCGGGCGGCCCGGGTTGTCCTGCCGGCCCCGGTAGCCCATTCCGACCCTCGGGACCTGGTGTTCCTTTGGGCCCGAGTGGACCTTCCGGACCGGGTAAACCTGCAGGACCTGTGGACCCTTTTGGACCAGTAGCGCCAGCGGGACCCTAAAAAAAGTACTTAGGTAAAGCATCTAAGCAATAGATACTTTACTCTATAAAGGGATAGTCAATAGATAAAAAATTGACATTTGAGTTGTCAAAGTTATGTACCATGTCTCCTTTAGGTCCTATCGGTCCGATCGGACCCGGCGGTCCATTTTTACCAAATTCACCCTGATCGCCTTTTAGGCCCATTGGTCCAGTGTCCCCAATATGACCTTTCGGGCCTCTGTTTCCTTTGTCGCCCTTCATTCCTTGAGCACCTGTCGGCCCTGCCTTGCCAGGATGTCCGGCGGGACCCATAACACCTGGAGCTCCTACTTCACCCTGCAAATTCAAAAAATTATGGTTCTGAATACATTTCTACCTATATTTCGTAAATTTTCTTGTTATAATGAATACACGTAAGTGAGTAGGTAGTGCGAACTTTTGATTAATCAGAAGCAGACGTGGATAATTATTTTCAATAATCTGAATACTTACAATAGAGCCCGGCGCTCCTCTCATGCCTCGTTGTCCTTCTGGCCCCGAAGGACCTGCTGGCCCGACTGGGCCTGGTTCTCCGGGAGCTCCTTTAGGTCCCATATCACCTTTATCTCCAGAAATACCGGGGCTTCCTTGAAGTCCTGCAGGACCTTCAGTTCCCTAAAATTTAAGTTATTATACAACCAACAACAACAAGTGATTATTTATTGATATTTTTACAGTTTAAGTGTAAAATTATACTTACAGGATTACCAGGCATTCCTGTTTCACCAGGTTTTCCTGATGGACCAATAGGCCCTGGTGGTCCTGGTGGTCCAGTGCTGCCCTCAGGGCCATCGCCTCCAGGCTCGCCTTTAATTCCTTGAGGACCTGTCTCCCCTCGTTCTCCTGGGAAGCCAGCGGGTCCAATATCTCCTTTGGAACCTTCAGGACCTATAGGCCCTTTTGGCCCTGTTTCTCCTTGCAATCCTTGAGGTCCGTCATCGCCTTTAGGCCCAACTGGCCCTCTGGGACCCTGCAGATATAGTTAAGGGTGCTTTACTATGTTATTTATTCTCCATTAAAACAATTTAATCACGTTTGTATTTCTTAAAGGTGTAGGGAGAATTGCACTGTTGTAGTCACATTATCTACTTTTTAGTAACAAACGACCAATTTTAATGTTATATACCAGTTTCCCTTCCGGTCCCGCTACACCTGGAGCTCCCGGTTCGCCTGGACTGCCAACATCACCGTGCTGTCCTTCAGCGCCTCGCGGTCCAGGCTCACCTTGGATGCCTTTAATTCCTCTAAGCCCTGGCTGACCACTTGGACCGGCTGGCCCTGTAGCTCCTGTAAATTGTGATGGATTTGCCATATGGATTGTATAAATTGATGATGTAGTGATTTTAATTTTGTCTTGTTATTTAGTCTCTAATTTAGTTTACTAAAAATATTCATAAACATACCTATCGGCCCTGAATCCCCCATATCGCCTTTTGGTCCTTGTTGGCCTTTGACTCCTTGAGATCCAGCGGGGCCGAGTGGACCTTGTGGTCCGCGATCTCCATCAGTGCCTGGTTGCCCTGGAGGACCCATATCTCCTGGCGGTCCTTTGTCTCCAGGCAAGCCGACAGGGCCTGATTCCCCGCGAAGGCCTTGTATGCCAGATGATCCAGGTGGACCCTACCAGATAGATTTTTAATTTAAAATGAAATTTATTGACATGTTTTTAAAATTAGTAAATGGGTATTTTTAGTTTGACAAGTAGATATACTGGATTATTTTTTATTTCTTAACCTGGTTAGAATAAAAAATAAGTTAAACTTACAGGTTCACCCATTGCGCCTTTAAAGCCTTTTTCTCCTGGTGGTCCAGCTTCCCCTTTATCGCCATCTTCCCCAGGTGATCCAACTGGTCCGGGGACGCCAGTAAGACCTCTTGGTCCAGGAAGACCATCACGACCGATTGGTCCTAGAAAATAACAAATTGAAGCAGGTTGAGGTATGATTTCCAGCAATATACGAGTATGAGGCAATGTTGCACTATTGTCAAATAAAAAAAACGTAGTATTTTCTTCTTATCTGTTTGTGATGAATAACATACACTAGCATACTTACAAAAATATAAAAATGGTGCTTTCTTTATCGAAAATAATGACCGTTACAGCCATTTTTTTATAATATTTAATGTACAGACACGCCCATGTTACTGTCTGATTTACAATAAAACGGTATTATTGGTTTTAATTGTTAGACCTTTTTTATGTTCCGCTGAATATGCTGGTGTGTTTTTGATGTTCCTCTAATAGCTTTTTATAGGCATCATGTCTGTTGCGATGTTTGGTTTGTAAAAGTTTATCTTACCTATAGGTCCTATTTCACCAACTTCTCCTTTCTGTCCACCAGGACCTGGCGATCCTCGTGGACCTTCACGTCCCTGAGGCCCTTGCGGTCCATCATTACCAGGAACTCCGTGTTCACCTTTATCACCTCGCACTCCAGCCGGGCCAATGGGACCTATATCACCTTTCGACCCAGGAGTTCCCTGAATAACATTAAAACGTTGATTTTTGTTTACGGTGTGTACCGTCTTAGTATTAGACTGCATCGTTACAGTATATCGGTTCTATAGTACTTACAGCTAATCCTGGTAATCCACGATCCCCCGGATTTCCCGGAGGGCCTGAAGAGCCAACCGGACCAGGCTTTCCTTCGGGCCCGGGCTGACCAGGTGGTCCGTCTTTTCCCACTTCTCCAGGTGTACCGACATCACCAGGTGTGCCAGGGATGCCAGAAGCACCCGGTGGTCCTGATGGGCCAGGCTCGCCAGTTTGCCCTTGTGGCCCAACTGGGCCTGATGGACCTGTTAATCCGGTTGCTCCAGCCTCGCCCTGTATGTAATGTGTAATTTATATCAGGTTCATTTAGGAATACATACACTTTTGACTTTATGGATTGAGATATAAGAATCAATATGGATTGGTAATTCCGTACCGTTGGTCCTCGCTCCCCAGGAGGGCCCGGCAGCCCAGGTTTCCCATCAGACCCGGGAGGGCCTATAGCACCTGGGAAGCCACGAACACCTTCAAGGCCTTGAGGGCCTCTCTCACCGATAGAGCCAGGTGGCCCTGGCTGCCCAGTATCGCCCTTAGATCCTGGCGCTCCGTCTGAGCCGCGTCGACCACGGGGGCCTCGGTAACCCTGGTTGGAAAAGTTATAATGTGAGAGATTTTGTTAATGTTAAAGTTGGTGCATGGTTTTTCTCTTCTTATATAGATGTTTTGTTCTCATCTATGAGCAAGCATAATAGGCGACAGTGAAGACCGCTCGACTCACTGCATCAAGTGGTGGCGGTTTCGATTTCTGTCTGCGCAAATTTCAAGAATTCGTAATTTAGATAATCTCAGTGTTACTGAGATCGCCCCTATATATATAGAAGCGTTAGTTAGGGAATATGCAGTTGGTGTGATTGTCTGAAGATATTAATAATAGTCCCTTCTGGGCATATGTCTCGTTTATTCTTACTAATAGCACTAGTAAATTTTCTTACCCTTGGACCAATTTCACCACGATCGCCTGAGTGTCCTACCAGACCCTGCAAAACGTAATCATTGCATTACAATATCGCTTTATACAACATACTTATTATGTAAAGCCCTGATAAATATTGTCTTTACCATAACTCCTTTAGCCCCGCGCCGGCCTCTCCTGCCTGAAGCACCCTTATCTCCCTTTTCTCCTGGTATACCTGGGTACCCTTGAGGTCCTTGTGGTCCAGTGGTACCTTTTTCTCCTGATGCTCCGATAGGCCCAGTTTCACCTCGTGGACCTTCAGATCCCTAAAATTAGTATAATAATGATGATCAATACAATAAACTGCTCGAGCCATATTATTCAAAGGGAATTATGCTCACCTTTTGGCCTTCAAGTCCTTCAATTCCGGTAGGTCCGGGTTCTCCAGTCAATCCTCTTTCTCCTTTTGGCCCCATTTCCCCTTTTTCTCCTTCAATCCCTGTTATAATATTATTCGTTTCACTATTCATATATATTGAACTTGATAATTGGTACCTCTAGATAAATTCTTGAGACAAAAAATATTGCTAGATGAATACACAAACTGTATGGTTCAAATGAAGCAATGTGATACCGTATAATGTACTGGAGCCGATCCCAGTGCATAATAACTTAGACAAACATAGGTCACTCGGTGCAAAAAGCAAGGTTACTACCACCTGTGCCAACTATAATAGTTACCTCTTATTCCTTTGTCTCCTTTATCACCTGGTAGACCTCTTGGACCCTCATCCCCTTTTAATCCCCTGCTTCCTGGAAATCCTAGCATCCCCTGCATAAAAATAAAGTATAAGATCATTAATTAAAATGTTTAAAATACCTCAAAATTTTCAGTTTTTGTGAATACGGCAGTTTACCTGTGGACCTTGGGGTCCTACATCTCCCGGCGTTCCTTGTTGTCCTGGGTTACCAGGTGTGCCGGGTGATCCCTCTGAACCTGGTAGCCCAGGAATTCCTGGTTTTCCTTGAGGACCCTAAAATATATTTCAAATTATGAATTAAGGTTCGCAAACGGCCAAGCGTAAAAATGTGAATCTCATAATATTGATAGGTTTGTGTCCATTATTTGCGATGCTAGTTAAGTTCTGTGGATGGATGTTTCCTTACTTGAATGCCTATTGCTCCAATAGGTCCCTGCGGTCCTGGTGATCCCGGACCACCCATAGTCCCTGGTTGCCCTGGAGGACCAGGCGCTCCCGGCTGACCCGATGCTCCTTTCGCACCCTGTGGTCCTTCGATACCGGGTATACCTGGATACCCGATTAGACCTGGAAATCCTCGGGGCCCCATAAATCCTCTTGGGCCCTAGAAATAAATAAAGAATAAAACATGTCCCCTGACCGCTATACAACTAGGTTCGCTAAATCACCCAGTTCAAATTACGTTGGTATTGTAAATGAAGGAAAAATAAAATGGGAATAAGAAAAAACAATTGCATTATATACAGGTAATTACTTCAACGGAAAAGTGACAAAATTTTTACCAGTTCTCCAGTAATTCCTGGTGGTCCCGGCAGCCCATCATCTCCAGGGGGTCCATCTTGACCATGAGCTCCTTGTTCACCTTGAAGGCCTTGATTTCCCCGTTCACCTTTATCTCCGGGCATGCCAGGTAGCCCTGGATAACCTTGCTCGCCTTTTGGGCCAGTGGAACCAGTTGACCCTCTCTCTCCATCTCTACCGGCGTGACCTCGTCGACCTAGTCTACCTGGAGGCCCTTGTAAGCCTCTGGGACCTGGGGGACCCTAAAATAAAATTAAGGAATGTGAAGATTTGTGTCTCATATAGGTTGGTAGGAACGGCAGGTACTATATGAGATGTCACTTACTGGCTCTCCTTGTTCGCCCTGTTCTCCTTTAGAGCCTTCTGCACCTATTTCGCCTTCTGGACCTGAAGGTCCAGAGAGGCCCATGGGTCCCTCTGCTCCTCGCATTGCAGACTGTAAAAATGGGAAAATATGCTTAACATTCTCTGCCTTGATCAATTATAATAAAATGTTTGTGCGGAACATACCATGTGTTGTGCGAACATTTGTCGCAAAGCTTCTGATTGCGCGTCGGGGCCTTTGTCGTTACCCGACTGTTGTAACTGTAAACATAACATCAATCGATCTAAGTCTTTGTCTTGTACATCTTATTTGTTCTAAGGAAATCCCGGAATTACCGTCAATTTGTTAGGCGTTGCTTTATGCATTCAGTTTCGCTTTTGTTGTTCAATATTGAAGATAGAATTATGTAGATAGAAAAAGTGCAAAATATGTCTTATACTGATGACAATAAGAGTTAGATTTCATATGGACTAAAATAAGATTTGAAATAAGGGGTATACTTGGTATAAGTACGTACAGGAATAACAAAAACATTTCCAGGTGCACCCGGGAAACCTTGAAGACCTTCTGCACCGGGTTTTCCTGGATCTCCTTTCGGTCCCCGCGGACCCTGTAGTCCAGGTAGCCCAGGGTACCCTCGGGGACCAAAATAAGCGCCAGAACTTTCGTAGTCGTAATTAGTTTCACCTGAACCATAGTCTGTTGTGGTATTGGCCTAGAAAATAGTAAAAAAAATCTTTTGTAGCGACTTTACTGAGTTTAGTGAAATAAGTAGCTACTACGTAATTCGGTACTATTCACGTAGGTATATCTCATTTTTTTTAGAATATAAAATAAGCCAAGATCCTTCTCAAAAACAGATACCTATCGTCATAAATCAGTTCATTAAATTTGTATAGTTCTTATCTTACCCAGTAAATTGACACGTCCGGTGGGTGAGTGAGCCAATCTGAGCTTTCCGTGGTTGTAATAGGGGTGTACGAGGATTCCGTTGTCAGGAGGGTGGTGGTGGCATTTGCATCGCCATCCTCTTCACGCGTAGGCTAAAGCAAATAAATATAAATAAATAAATATCGCCACACGCTACTACACACACTAACTATACGGTAAAATTATTATAATCAATAACTTTACCCAATTACGTTTTTTTTTCTAAATTCAACTACTATTCATTATTTCAGCGTACAGGTATACTATGCTATATTTTATATTTTTAATGGCTCGTCACCCTAATGGACATGTTGTACCGATACAAGATAATTCCATTAAACAACTAACATTCAGTATGATTCAGTGACATTAACGTTGATATAAAAATAGGTGTTTAGTTACATTATTTATAGATCGAGAGTATCATTAATGTATTTAATATTGAGATATTCTTTGTACGGCTCAGAACTGGGTTACTCTCCTCCGGGAACTCTACCCTTAACCAACCGTTTGTATTATTACTCACTCTTTGAGTGGTGCCCTCGAATTCTTCAAGCGGGAATGCCTCGAAAGGAGTCGGTGAAGCAGGTATGAACTCATGACCGTCGGTAAATCTGCCGAAAATACTATTTTCATCTGGAATAGGAAAGACGAAATCAGTACCGGCCCGAGGATTTTTTTAGTATGGAGCGAGGTCCAATTATGGCTCCCCATATAGAACTAGTGGGTATAGAACTTGGAAGATCTAGACTGTCTAATTTAGCTCATTAAATGGCCTCGTGGGACTTGGCTCCTACTGCAGCCGCTCCGGTCGCCCTATGGGCCAGGGCCAGCCCTTGACGGAAGGTTAAAAATAAAATCTAAAATATTTTTACCTTTCCAATGTTTCTTCAAGTAAAGTAACTATTATAAATAAATTAAGTTTCTACTAATCCTATTGTATCCTTACCTGCGTCAGTAGGAGCGACATATTGATTGGTAACTCCATATGAGCTAGCAATCTGCCAATCTGGAAGCGGTGTTGTAGCAATCGGACTAGGCCAGAGATCTTCGGACCCGTTTCTATCAATGAACCTGTTCCTATCGTATTGATTTCGCCCTCTTATGTCGTCATCTAAATTATAATTCGGTTGTTGTGGAGTTGCAGCGTGTATTATGGGCCTTCTGTCAGGTTGTCGTTGTGAAGCTGGTACGGGAACGTATGGCGACCCCGTTCCATCGCAGTCTGGTGCGATTGATATGCACATGTCGTAAGCGACATCGGGTTTGTTGGCGAACTGCAGCAGTTCTATGTCACCCTGGTAATCAATCCTTTTTTATAGGTACGGTCTTTTGTTTTGAAGATGTTCATCCAAAAATAATATTACTTAGAACATCAAATACAATAAAAATATAAAAAGTAGTCAAGTATGTTGGAAGTGGTTAATTAAATAAGCAACGTTACACCACTTTTTTTTGGAAGTTTGTGGGTTTTTCTTAGAAGGAATTAAAAAATATCTTAAAAAATACTTATAGGTACTTAAATGACATCATTTGGAATTACGTTCTTTTCATTTGTGTCAATTTAAATATTACTTAGGTATTATTTTAGCCCGTTTAGTAATATTTTTTATTTACAAAAATAGTAAAATAAAAACAATATTTCGCCTACCTGTAACTGCATACCCAGTTAAAGGTTTTAATTATGTATTCATAAGTGTTTTGGCCTATACGAATATAAGAAGAATAATTTACCATTTTGACTTCATATCTCATAAGTGTGAGGTCCATCATAGGTTCAACTCTAAACTAGATATATGTACTTATATCAATAAATTCTGATACTCACTTCATAATACTGATCGGATGTAACTTGGGCGCCCACCACGAGGACCCCAGCCAAGTTGAAGGAGCTCCCTGGCTGGCGGTTGAGCGTCAGTGTGCCTCTAATTTCACAGTCCACGAGCAGCGTAGCCGAATCTCCTTTTATACTGATCGCTATCCGATGCCATCTATACAAAATATAGTCGTATAATGTATACAGTTGAACCTTACACGAAGAAATAATATAGGAGGGTCGCGACCAACATATTGGAGCACAAAATACCCAGCTGGTTTGTGTATTGAGGACTTAATTTGCGTGTACTATACACATTAGCATGGTATTTTGTGCTTCAGTATGTTGTTCATAATCGCTACACTCTGTCTATATTATTTCTACGTCTTAGGGTTGAACATGAAAATAAATATCTGACCGATTGACCGAATTTCGATAATTTTGCGGCCCACTGAATTTTGAGGACCAATAGAGACAAACAAATATCGGATACGTTTTATGAGCAAATACTTCTAGATATTGTCAGTATCTAAATATTTATATGACGTTGTGTCTTGAGGTACCTATTTAATAACTAGTTTTATTTGAATATTACTTTATATACAAACGACAAACTACACAGAGTGCCTATAATCAAACCTATTAGTTAAAATACTCTAGATATTCTAAAACTATTCTTTATATTTGAAAAACTCTTCGACACTGTAGAAAAAAAATTGGGAGCCATAATTTCAAGGCGTTTCTTAATTTGTTCAAGGAAAGTTCCTTACTGTTCTTTGGTATCTAATTATAAATTTTAATTGATAAATTAATAAATTGTCATTCTTGAGATTTTACCGTGAAAAGTGCTTCTACATTTGTCAGTCATGTTGGATAGTTATACCTGCCATCGGCGACGTTGTCGCGGTACGTGAGTAGTTCGTTGTCGGGCGGGTCGCCCCGCGTGTCCTCGTAGTATAGTTCTATCAGCTCACCCACAACCAGCTGCAGCTGTTCATCGCCAGCGTCCGAGTATAGGACGAATAGGGGGTTTTGGTCGTTACCTGTTACAAAAATAATATCTACAATTTTTTTATCTTAATTTAATTTTAATTTATGTAATTAAATAGTTTAGTTTGTATGTCTATCAACAGAATTAGGATCATTGTAGCCGAGCAAGTTATGTAAAAATGGCGCCAAATGAAAATGTTCTCGATCCTGAGAAAGATGCCAGCCTTCTTGAAATTCTATCTTAGCAACGAATGGATCTTTAATAGTTCTTCTTCTACATCTACTTGTACATCGTTTGTTTCTACTTGTCACGTTTTTCTGGTTCTTTCAATTTTAAGGATCGCGAATATTAAGGCTGAACGTTACGGGCAGGTTTAAACCCTGATTCGCACTACTATGAATTTTAATTTATAATATTATTTGCAATTACGATTATCAAATGTTCTGCGGTTAAGGCAAACATCGTAAGAAAACTTGCACGTTTTAAGATAGCCGTGTCTTGTTCGTCAGTATGCACTGGGCCAGCGTTGTGGACTAAGATCGCCCAAATCTCCTTCGCCTTGAGAGGAAAAGAGACTGGTATGAGGCAATAGACGCGCTCGCTATTAAGTAGATTAGCACCAAATAGCGTCCGCGAAATTGGGACTGCAAATTACCTCTACTCTTATTAATTATGTCATTTACCTGGTATCCGCACTACAGTCAGAATAGAGAAGTCTTCCGGGAATGTGTTGTAAAACATTCCCGCGGCCAGTTGGTGTAATGTGGCATTCTCGTTGAGCGAGAAGGCGGTGTAGTCGGTTTCAACTGCGAACGGTGACTGACACCGCCCCGGTGTCCGCGACACCCCATCAGGAAGCTCCTCGACATCCCGGACCGCAGATAGGACGTCGAATATTTCTATGGTTTCTGAAATTATGACAAGAATGATATATCTATAATGTAATAAGCTTAATATTAATAATGCGGTTCCACACTAAGCAACGCTTGTATTATGGGTACCGTACAATGGACTGGGGGCGATCCCAGTATATAGATTGTTATATAGATATTAAACTCGGGTACAAACATTCGTGCTCATCATCCAAAGTTTGTCCCTACCGAGATTCTAACCCGGGACCCACAGCAGCACAGAAAGTAGGGTCACTACCCACTGAGCTAATCAGGTCGTCATCTTTATCTATTTATTAATCTGTGCCAATATATTGAAGATATAAAAAAACAGGCAACAAGCTTATTCCGACGTGCCCGAATCCAAAGCAAATGTTTTTAGTATTCTTGTTTAGTTTGTTCAAGTATCAATGAAAAACTATTGAACTGATTTTAACGGCGGGTTTTCATTATTGAATAGCTTATGGTTTGACATATACCGAATAATTCAGAAAGGGTATGCTAAGCCTATAACCTGCGCTTCTTTCGCGCTTTTATAGTAATTTTGTGATGTGAGAATTCCATAACGGCGATTTTAAAACAATAAATTAGTTCCCAACAAAATGATTTTTTGGTAGCAAAATGTGTTGTACACTGTAGATCATCCTATGTCATAGTGTAATATGCAAAATGTGTTGTACACTGTAGATCATCCTATGTCATAGTGTAATATGCAAAATGTGTTGTACACTGTAGATCATCCTATGTCATAGTGTAATATGCAAAATGTGTTGTACACTGTAGATCATCCTATGTCATAGTGTAATATGCAAAATGTGTTGTACACTGTAGATCATCCTATGTCATAGTGTAATATGCAAAATGTGTTGTACACTGTAGATCATCCTATGTCATAGTGTAATATGCAAAATGTGTTGTACACTGTAGATCATCCTATGTCATAGTGTAATATGCAAAATGTGTTGTACACTGTAGATCATCCTATGTCATAGTGTAATATGCAAAATGTGTTGTACACTGTAGATCATCCTATGTCATAGTGTAATATGCAAAATGTGTTGTACACTGTAGATCATCCTATGTCATAGTGTAATATGCAAAATGTGTTGTACACTGTAGATCATCCTATGTCATAGTGTAATATGCAAAATGTGTTGTACACTGTAGATCATCCTATGTCATAGTGTAATATGCAAAATGTGTTGTACACTGTAGATCATCCTATGTCATAGTGTAATATGCAAAATGTGTTGTACACTGTAGATCATCCTATGTCATAGTGTAATATGCAAAATGTGTTGTACACTGTAGATCATCCTATGTCATAGTGTAATATGCAAAATGTGTTGTACACTGTAGATCATCCTATGTCATAGTGTAATATGCAAAATGTGTTGTACACTGTAGATCATCCTATGTCATAGTGTAATATGCAAAATGTGTTGTACACTGTAGATCATCCTATGTCATAGTGTAATATGATAACATTGTGTGTCACCACCATTGTTAGTTCAGCAGAAGAGACAATTCAATGGCAGTGAGTGTGGAGCCTTGGGAAAGTGCTTGTTTTTTCGAAATAAAAATAAGCAGAACCAATAAAAAATGTTACGAGCGGCCAGGATTTACTTAACGGCCACCTCTAAGAATATAGTTCTCTTCGGTGCCATTGCATTTAGGATTTACTTCACATTTTATTGGTGTACGCGGGTACAATAAAGTTTATAACTTGTAATTATTCCTAGCTTGGCGTCTTAGGGCATCGTCCTTACATTTGTTCAAACATTTACAGCAGAATTTTCACTCGTATGTATCTAAACAGTTACAATTTCACAAAATTATTTATAAATTATAATTTCTCGTGAATTATATGCGTAGACATGCCCCTGGAATATCGTAAGTAAAAAGCATTTAGGTACACGAAACAATTATTTACTCACCGTCTCCGTTTCCCCCGTTGAGTGCGCAAAACAATAAAAGGAGGTATAGTCCCTTCGTCTGAGCCATCGCAGCCCAAATAAATATATAAGGTGGGTGTTTATATTAGGGCCCATTCCGATGGGCGCGCGATGGGGCACCTCAGGGGCCGCTCGTTGGGGCACTTTAGAGGCTGCGGGGGTGCTGCCTCTTGCCGTCCTCGTGGGACCGGCAGGACATGTCGGTGCGCCAACAGTGTCTGGGACGGTACTGACCGATCCCGGCGCCACCCGGAACATCACATTGCTCACCAGCTTTATTGCATTGGTGTCAAAGCAATGAATACCAATCAAGGGTAGTAGTTGTCAACATTGGGCCACATTAATAGAGTCAAACAGATAAGGACGAACGAAGAATTAAATAATAGAGAACGGTAGGTATCATCTTTTGAAAAAAGTGCAAGAAATCGGAATATACAAACGATCCAAATATTTTTTTCTGCTACCTACTGGATTATTCAGCACGTCTATAGATCTTCTAGCACATCACATAACTGGAATGTGTGGAAGAGTATATTAATTTTCATTCATAATTTCAACGTGATTTCAATGACAACAAGATTAGCGCAGTTGGTACTGACCCTGTTTCTTGCTCCGAGGGTCCCGGGTTCGAATCCTGGTACGGACCAACTTTGTGTTATAAGCACGAATGTTTATACCCGAGTCATGGATATCTAGTAACTATATAAGTATTATATACTGAGCTCACCCTCAGTCCATTGTACGGTACCCATAATACAAGCGATGCTTCGTGTGGGACCGTATAGTTGGTGTGTTCATCGGGCGATATTATTATACCCTCATGAATATCGATGGAAATTTGCACTTCGAATTTATTTTACAATATTACATTGCATTGGTCAATGTTGACGGCACTATTGTAAAGTCGAACTCTGTCTACGCTGTAAATTCATTTGAATCATGTCAATACTAAGCTAACTATCGTACCAATATTTTTTGTTCGTTTGTTTGTTTATGTAAAAGGTTGGCGTCCCCTGACTTGTTTATATCGTTCAAATACAATCCGAGGCTTCGTTGCGTGCCATCAGCCCGTAATAGAGATTCATTTTTATTGAGGCTAGACAAAAAGCTTTATAGGCTATTCAAGTATTATTTGTGTTGACAGAGTGGACTTTTTTGAAATGTTTCAAAAGATTTAAGGATCATTTCTTTTGTGTTGATGACTGAGAATTTTCTTTGCACCAATAATAATTTAGTAATAGCCCACAAAGATTTAATCGGTTTATTTATCGAATTACCTACAAAGCATTATTCAAAGGATAATATTTTATTAAATGCAGTCTCTGCCAGCTAATAGCTGACCGGAGGTATACTTTAGTGCGAAAATGTTAAGTTAGTAAGCCATACCTATCTTATTTACATGAAATAACGAGAAATACAGATAGTACGTTCGTGGAGTCATTTGGGACTGGTATAAAGGGACAAACTTGGCTCATTTTGGCGCGATAGAGCGCACCCGAGTTTGTTGTTCTACCTTGTAACAAGCTTGGGACCCGGATGGCACGTGACGAAGTTTAGTTCCTTCCACTATCATCGTCACGGGGATCAACATTTAAATAATTAATGTTTGTACCCATCTTTAACTTATAAAACGTTAAAACCCTTAACAATTGTACCAGACGGGACCAATCTGTCAAAGTTATTAATTTGATTGTAGCTTCCAACTCTTCTTAGGCAGTTCTTACCTACAACTTGCAAATTGAAGCTCAAAGGACTGGTACTTACTAAAAATGTTAGTAGATGGGCAATCTGATAGAAAGGGTTACAAGGGTATCTTTTCTGTCGCGTGTTCGGCCCGACATTCTTGAATAGGTACCGGATTAAATCGTTCTAGGTGCCGGATTGATCGTGCGTGACCACTCTTCGGTATTATATCTGAGACCATTTACTTAAGTAGGTACCTATACGAAACTATCCCGAATTGAAAACAAAAGTTGAACAATAGCCTGTTGCAACTACGTGTTCCACATTGTACCTTAATACCTAGGTAATAATAGATTATTTAAACTTCTTCGTTTTTTAAAAATTTCCTATTTAAATCTCGGCTTCTCCAGACTTCCCCTCACTTTTCGCCAAGCACTACACTTACCCTAAGTACGTAAACTGAATAAAATATTTTATAGAATCAGAATCAGAATATTTTTTATTCACGTAGACCATTATATACAGTACTTATGAATCGTCAAAAGTTACAAAATATTATGCTACTATTTTACAACCCGTTCGGAATGCCGTCCCTATGGAGAAGAACGGGCAAGAAACTCCATGGTTGCTCTTTTTTTTTTAAAGATATTTTACATTGTTATAGGTATGTGGGAAGAATGTGTTGATGTTAAACCGCGTAACAGTTACAAGGAATTTGATTAGGTACCTAACCTTTTTAATAACCAAAGGGCCTTGGACCAATTGATCAGTGGTACGATCTGTCTGTGTGACATGATCAATTGTGTCTATTTCATGTACCTACTTACCTACTATGGATACTTACCTACGAGTTATTCCCGTCGGATCCCCTGCTATTTATTCATATTTTTTTATTAATTCCTGTCCGATACCCTAATATATATCCGTTTCGTTGGTAGACCGCGTGTTCCATATTAAGTTATTAGTGTTTTGTCCAATGCGAGGCCACGCGTTCGGTTTATACACGGCCATTCACACATAAGCTACTGCAACCGAATTTGGCACAAATAATAGCAGTTCGTTGTTTTGTACTCTGATAGCATAATGTTTCTAGTGCAGCTGCGACCTAAATACGTATTCAGAACCATTCCAAGATTTATGAGTGTGCGACATACTTACTCGTAGTTCCGTTAAGTGAGTCTAATAGAAGAAATGCGAGCTATTAGTTGCATTTGATGAAAAATATTTAAGGAATTATAATTTACGACTTCGTCCGCGTGGAAAAGTAGAACATTATAATTATCTACAGAATTACATTTTCCATACAAGTTTTGACCCCTTCCCCGCCCCATAGTGGGGTAAAATTTCCTAAAATTCTTTTTAGCGAGCACCTAGGTACCTACAAGAATCCGCGTGCCAAATTCCAAGTCTCGAGGTCTCATGGTTTCAGAAATTTCGTGATGAGTATTTGACTGTCAGTGGATTTCGCTTTTATATATAGATTCTATAGTAATATATGTAGGTAGAGAACGGAATAAACCAATATTTTCTTATTAATTAATTAGTCTTATTAATAACAGCCCTTTTTAATGTCCCACTGTTGGGCACGGGCCTCCCCTCAATGCGAGCGGGAGTAGGCCATAGTCCACCACGCTGGCCCAGTGCGGGTTGGCAGACTTCACACGTCTTTCGAGGGTTTCTCTCAGACATGCGGGTTTCCTCGCGATGTTTTCATTCACCGTTTAGCAAGTGATAATCACGGTTGAAAATGACATTCGCACATGAAATCCAGAAATCCCAGATGCAAGCCGGGGTTTGAACCTGCGATCCTCGTTACCGAGGCAAGCGTTCTACCAACTTGGCTATCACAGCTTTGGCTATCAATATTTTGTGGTTTGTTAATAATAGCAATAAAACAACTAAGTAGGTTGGTACATATCTTGTTATTGTCGCTAGTTTATTTCGTTGTTGGTTTGACAGTCTCGGGATGAGTTTCTTGGAAAAGCTTTTCTTTGAGCAAAGTGTCGTATAGTTTGGAAAGTATTGGGTACTTGCTTATATCCAGCTTAAGTCTGAAAATAGAAAGTAAAAATGTTATTAAGTTAGTACAAGGGTTTAAGTGGAGAATGACATAGGTAAGTGTATAAGTTGCACACAAACTACTCGTAGGTAATTGGTAATTGTCACTTAGATTGAGTGAAAGAGATCTTAAACAAAATCTTGTTCATTAGTTTTATATGATGCTTGTTTTCCATAAAATTCGATGTTTAAAGTTTGAATAAATAAAAATACTGCCAAAACGCGGCCTCCGGGTCACGTGACCCTTGACATTGCGATCACATAAATGCGTCTGTTACAAAGGCTTCCACTGTCGACGTACATAAAGTTGTCCTCCATTGTGTATAATGAGAATAATAGTTAATAGTTAAGTAAGTAGAACCAATGGCAAAAAATAAATCAATCTCCCACACTTTCACAAGAACATGCATCCTGTCATCGTGCCCGCCCTCATTATTATACCTTCCATCACAATTTGCTGAAATAGGATTATTGTTAACTATAGCAGATTTTCAATTTAAAGTTACTTATTATGTCCCGTCAGATTTTCAATTTAAAGTTACCTATTATGTGCCGTTTTTTAATCTGACCTTCGATATCGCGACCGAAACGTTGACAATGAAATACAAACAGATCTGTCAAAACTGTAATAACTTGGGTGATATGTTTATTTTTGTAACAGATAAAAAGTCAGTGTAAAAGACAAATTATCTATCCAGTGTAGTATCATTTATTTTGTATGGCTTTACCGTGAATCGTTTCATTAATATGAGAACAAAACTATGACTTTGGTTTCTCTTATTGGTAACTATGCTTGCTTTCATAAAAATCTCAGTATGTTTTTTCAGTCTATGATAACATTTATTTATTTACTATGTAAATTTTGTATTTTTTTTCATACAGTCATTACGTACTTATTAGCTACTAGCTTTTTCCAGCGGCTCCGCCGGCGGTACCTCGATAAACCCACCTATAACCTATAAAAAGTAGCCTATGTGCTATTCCAGACTGTAATCTATTTCTGTGCCAAATTTCATCCAGATCCGTTCAGCCGTTCTGGCGTGATTGAGTAACAAACATCCATCCACCCATCCATCCAAACATTCACATTTATAATATTAGTGGTATGTTTAAACATACCGAGTCACTGCATTATACAGCTGTGGTACGAGACAGATGTCAGCCAGGGTGAGCTGGTCTCCGACGCAGTAGTGCCCGGCTGACTTCTCCAGCAGAGCCTCCAGGGTCACCAGTCCTCGCGCTGCCCAGTATTGCGTGAACTTGTTGAACTGTTGCTCTGTGTCGAAATGCTTCTTGAGTCCAATGTTCTGTAAAGGCTGGATGCCTGATACCACCGTCTGTGGAAATGAGTTTTTTTTATACTTTTACTATGCAAAGTTCATGCCAATCAAGATAATTAGTGTAGTACACGCGAATTACGACCTTACGTATACGTACGAATTAGTGAGAACTAAGTACACATATCGGCTTGGCTTTTTGTGCTTCAATAATATGTAGTTCGCAACTCGCGACTAGGTATATTATTTCTTCGGCTAAAATGCAATGCTCATATGCATATAGAGAATGTTATGCTCATTTAATGACCGACTGTACATGTAGGTATAATATACTGAGTTATTTTTGAATTAGGTATTTAATAGGTACCTAGATATGAAATTGCATCAGGAAAAAAACCAATTCATTGATCGTAAGACTCTACATAGAGGAAGCTTTTTGTTAAAATAGATAGCAATACTCATTTATAAATATCGCGCGAATAAAAAATTGAAAAATATGGTTGGGTAGGTTCGCGTAATCTATACAAATAAATAAAATTGGAGTGTCTGTTTGTTTGTAATATTAAAATAACCGCTTTTTACTAAGTGCATTTGGATGTATACACGGTACATATACCAAAACAAAATTTTTTACAATTTTTGTCTGTCTGTCTGTTTGTTCCAGCTAATCTCTGAAATGACTAGACCAATTTTGACGGGACTTTCACTGGCAGATAGCTCATGTAACAAGGAGTAACTTAGGCTACTTTTATTTTAGACTAGCTGTTACCCGCGACTTCGCCCGATTTTTGTTAAATACCACGCGGACGAAGTCGCGGGTAACAGCTAGTCGATAATAAAATTGATTGCATAACTAAGAGTTAGTGAAATAATGAAATGCCTTTTCTGAATTCTTTAAGCCTGTGTGGGTGGAGAATCGTTAATGACAAACCCTTTCTAGGGTCAGTAATTTGAAAAAATCTAGATAAATGTCGTCAGTACTTAGTATGTTTTGGACAGGTTCATAAAAAGTTGCGATTTATTGATCGCCTTAAACTGAACTAATGAAGGGTGAATCAGAAATTCAAATAAAACATTTGCTAGCCGGGCCCGCGATTTCACGGAGTGCTTTCACTAATGGATGTTTGAGTTGCATTGACCCGTATTTTTCTTAAAAAGTGCATTATTAACTGTTGTAGAAAAATAAAAGTTGTTAGGTCGCGTCACGTAAAATGATCAAAGATAACGGCTCTGCGCATGCCTATTGTATGAATTCCACCGCTATCTTTGATAATTTTACATGATATTATCAATACTTATAAATATCAGTTTTCGAAGAATCGTATCTCTTGACTGCGCGGGCGTTCTTTCTTCGTAGAAATGCAAAATGTTCTTAATTTGAACAAACATTATCACAGAACATTACAGATTAATTAACCTATAGTTTTTCTGTATTGTATTTATAGAATTTAATTATGGTTTGTAGTTTCTTACGCGGTCATGCAAGATGAGTGTAAAATCCTTGAGACTAAGCACATAGTTCGGCTTTACATTCTTTTACCTCAACGATTTCCCTTATGCGGGCTCTTACAAGCGGCGTGTCCGGCAGCAGAGGGGGCTCCGGACGAGTGTCCTCCAAGTATTGGATGATTGCCATGGATTCAACTAGAGTGACACCATCTGTGTATGGAACAGGTATACTATAATATTATATCTCTTATATTTACGCAAATTGACGTGACACTAGGACGTCAACCAACTCAGTCCTCCCGTGACCTTGGTTGCTGTAAAGCAGCCGAAAAGTCAGGAACGTAAAAATTTTATAATAAACGCGATAAAATCCGTAAGATTATAAGTTTTATTTCAAGGTATACCATAAGATAAAAAAAAATAACATTATTATCTCTCTCTACACGGGCTATACCCGGATTTTTGGAAGGCTTGCGTGGAGACATGGGTCCAACACGTAGAGGCCCTTATTGAGAATTTTAATGTTATGTTAGCCACCTGCTGGGGACATTATTATTATTATTACCTTATCCTCATGTTCGAAAACTCGAAAGCGTTCACATACCTAACAGCCCTATTTTGAATGTTCCACTGTTGGGCATGGGCCTCCCATCAATGTGAGGGGGATTAGGTCCAACCGCTGGGCTAGAGCGGGTTGGCGGACTTCACCCGTCCTTCGACGGGTTCTCCCAGACATGCAGGTATCCTCACGTATTATATCCCAGAGGTGCGAGACGGGGTGTGAACCCGCGATCAGCGTTACCAGACAAGCGTTCTATGAACTTGGCTGTCGCTGCTTCTAGAAATCACATACAACCTAACATTTACTCCTATTTAAAAGCATTCAAATTTAATTGATTCAAACCCGTAATTTGGTGTTAAATTAAACCCGTAATTTGGAGTTTGTAAGCCTCCATAATCAATAAGCACGAGCTTGTTTTAGTTGTACAAAGTAATTGCAATCTGAGATTGATTTCCACTTGATTCTGTTTTCGATTGATTGACTCTGTTGTGAGTATAGGAGCATGTAATTTGTTAAAGGGACTCCACATTCATTGGTCCTTTCCTAACGAAATCCCACCTTTGAATAGTCACAGAAATAATTCGCTTAATTCGTCTCATATTTGATTGGCAGGTAAATTAAGTAAACTACACAAATTACTTCAGGCGGAAAGTTTGCGCAAATAAACCTCCAAAGTGGTGAAATTATTTTCGCTGGTATAGTGTGAGTTTACATTGAACCTTAACATGTGATGTTAAGTGCGTTTTTTCTGTATCAATTTGTCAACTGCAAAAGCTTTGATCAGTGTCCCGAAAGCACCTGTAGTAAGTTCTGTCAATGAATGACTATCCTACGTTTTATTGGGGCTACCTATTACCTTACCTATTGGGGCTACCTTATTGGGGCCTGACTCGTATACATAATGCTAGCTTGAAACCAGAGCCTCTTTAGCACATTATTGTAAACCCTACGATATGTTGATTTTGAAAAATATATAGTTGTTCCTACAAAGTTACAATTGACATTCTTTGCGAACAATTATTTTTTAATTACCTGTTCAAATTGACTTCACATGGTGTTTACAAATGTGCTAAAGAAACCTATAGATTTAAAACTTAGAGTAGCCTTTATAAATCACCGCGTATAAGGCAGACACACAGGCACAAATTCGTTTTACTCCGATTATTTTATTGTTAGGTACATATTTTTGTATATTCAAAACACAATTCATTGAATATTTTAATGTTTCCATTAGACAGCCATATCGAAACTATAAATAAGCTCCCTACCCTAAGCCTCAAATATTCACAAATAGCTAGGTGGTAAATCTAATAAATGACACATCACTTACAATTGGTTTTAATTAACGCAACTATTAAAATAATAGGCACTTTGATTCATCTAAATATTTCAGCGTAGCTACTGCCAACGATAATGTGTCTCTGTGCTGAGATATTTTATTGGAAGCCGTTGTAGTCTGCGGGATACAATGACCTAAATACTCGACAATCAGACTCTATTTTTCTATGCGATGTTATAAGATGGCGACACATTAATTAAATAGCTATTTGCTGTGTTGTTGACCGGGCCAGTTGAACAAACGGCGAGCAACGGCCGAGCGACGCACGCAAATTATGTTTGACTAGCTGCGCCACGCGGTGTTACCCGCGATTAAAAAGTATGTCCGTTTTGCCGGGATAAAAAGTAGCCTATGTGCTATTCCAGACTATAATCTATGTCTGTGCCAAATTTCATCCAGATCCGTTCAGCCGTTGTGGCGTGATTGAGTAACAAACATCCATCCATCCAACCAAACTTTCACATTTATAATATTAGTGGGATAGTGGGATTGTAGCATTTGTAGCGTAGCTGTCGTAGCCTACCGACGACCGCGACGTTAAATAACTACGTCCGAAAGTTTATTTGATTATCTCAGCAAATTTTCCTCAGATACTTAGCACCTGTTATATAAGGTGTAACAATAATAGTGTTATATTTTAACAGGGCCACCTAAAGATAAAATTCCCAAAGAAATAAATCAAATTATTGGACATTTAAAAAATGTCACCCTGTACTGAACGCACGGGCCCACCATCTTCACATTCGTTAAATATTTGATTTAGTTAGACAAGGTAGATTTCAATATTAGATTATTTTTTGCTTTTTAGTTTTTTGAAGACGGGTTTGTTTTGGTTATTTTTTTTTATACCAATGAAGTTTAGTTTTGATTCTAAAATAAGCTGCTAAAATTATGTTTTCCAGTCTAAATTTTATCTAATTATAGCTTATCTCTCCAGGGACAACGATATATTTTACAGACTTTACGTACGATTTTTGGAAAATCTATAATGTAAAAGTTAATCTTATACATTTCATATTTAAAATTCATCGTCATTTTATAATGACGTACCCCGATACTAGTACTGTCGGGTTCCGCGGTTCAATATGTAGCGTTGAGATTTAATATACCTACACGCTTGATGTATTTTTAATGACGTAAGCGAAAAGAAATACCGAACATAGACTTTTAATTTTCTTTTTAAATAAATGATGACTTAAATAAAGCAAAATATTACAGTGTGTATTATTTAACTTTTACTCAAAATGGGTATCTGACAAACAACTTAATTAGTATAATAATTCCAGCCCTTTTTTAATGTCCCACTGCTGGGCACGGGCCTCCCCTCAATGTGAGGGGGATTAGGTCAGTGCGGGTTGGCGGACTTCACACATCTTTCGAGGGGCTCTCTCAGACATGCAGGTTTCCTCATAATGTTTTCCTTCACCGTTTAGCAAGTGATAATCATGGTTGAAAATGAGATTCGCACATGAAATTCCAGAGGTGCGAGCCGGGGTTTGAACCTGCAATACTCGTTACCGAGGCAAGCGTTCTACCAACTTGGCTATCACTGCTACTTACTTAATTAGTAATAGCATTATAATGATTCGATTTCGAAAAATTATTGGTCAGGGCGCGAAATTAAAAATGTCAATGATTTTATTTTTACGAAAATTTGGGACTTATGATGTCATTTAGGTTTTTTGCGACATTGGCATTGTGCATTAGATGCCTCGACGTATTAACTTTGCTTTAAATATTACCTTAAGCGATCCAATACTCCAAAGTTTGTAAAAATCGCTATTTTTACATTCAAATTTAAGTAAAAAAAAAATAAAAACCTTCGATATTTAGAATTTTGCTCTCTGACCTAGCGCTTTCACCCTAAATAAACAATTAAGTTCATATTATATGAAAGTTCTGGGTGAAATATTCACCTACTATTATGACTCTTATATCAAGTATTTGTGGCCGTAACTCGTATATAATAGCTTCATGGTATACACAGACAGTTTATAGTCATTAGTACAAGTTTTAAAACTGTAAAACAAAAGTTGTGATACACAAACTACAAAGTTACATTCAGCCTGTCCTCACTGAACATACCACTAAGTAAAAGCGCCTACACTAAAATCAAGAGTTGATCCAAATGTCTGCTAACGAAGTCTCCGAACAAGTAAATGTTCGCGAGTCAATGTTTGTTGTACTTGCAAGGGATCGAAAAGTCGTTAGAGTATCTGAAATGTCTACAGCTGACAGAGGCGTTATCATCGTCTGGGATCTTTTCCCGCGGTTTATGGCTTACTAGTCCATTATACCCGAGATATCTAATAATAGGAGCGTCGATTAGATGCTAATGCGATGAATTGTTTGGGTTTAAACTTAATACATAAGATTTAAAGGCGTTAGTATCTCACTAAAAATAGGTAGGTATAGGAAATAGTAGATAGGCAGCTGTGTTTAAACCTCGTCTGCTTATCGAGTGCATTCTTTAGGTCCAGACTCTATAAAGTTGAAGATACTAAAACAGGTTCGGTAGGCTATTTAGACGTTCCTGAATTCAAAACAAGTGCCTTTAGAATGGTTGTCCGCTCCAAGCATCGCAGTAAAACTATTAGAGCAATTTAGACGGGGGTTTTATATTTGAATGGCTTATGTTTAGACTCAAAAGACAGGCGACATAATATTATCACGTTATGTCTGATCGAATCCACTAAAATTGGTGGTTGCTCGGCCGAAGCCGTGGACAGAAGCTAGTAAAAATATAAAATATAATTAAAAAGTTTTAATTTGAATATAAGAAAGTATTATATATTGAACATAGACAATCTCGGCTCGGCGTGGATGACGCGAGCCGAGATTGTCTATGTTCATTATGATGACGACGTGATGACGAGCTATTACGCCACAACCACTGAGTGCACTCGATAGAGATGAGGGCCGCTGCTTGCTTGCCTCCAGCCGGCGACATCAGCGAATATAGAGCCCCACGCACGCGCCGCTAATGGGACCGATTGATGTAGGTACCCATCGAACTAATGTACACGAATATGTTCCGCATACCTATAGTAATAGGTAAATATGATTTATGAAGTCTGCACATAAAAATAATAGTGTTTATATACAGCTGTTTGAGCGTAAAAGCAGAGCCGTAGCCAGGATTCACTTTGGTTATAAGGTTATAAGTTCGCTGCTCGTAAGTGTATTTGACTCCTGTGTGGGGCACCTTTCGGTAAGTTTCTTTTATTTGGGCACAAAAAGTAAAGGCAATAATATTTGAATTCTAAAAGCATTTTTATTCTTGCATACCGAAATTAAATAAGAAAATTAACTTTGTAAAATTAAAAAAGGCAAACAATCGGATTATTTAAAATCCAATTTCGTGTGTATTGGGCCTTCCAATACTATAAATAAATGATAACACGCATATTTTATGTGGATGTTTATTGATTAACTTTTATGATGTAATTAATCGTGCCATAATTCTATATTAAATCAGAGACAGATGTCCCTTGTCAGATTGACATCTACGGTAGCGTTCACAAAGTAAAGTAATACATCACATATACTCCCTCCTACAGGTTGAGTCTCTCAACAGGCTTTCTTATTCTTTGTGAACACCTTACAATTATACTTTCAGAACCCTTAATTGGGGTAGCCACTGGCTTATCTAAATTCGGAACCTTAATAGGCTTACAAACAGATTCAATACAAGTATCTTGGGTTCTTTCTAAGCTAGATTGACAATCAGATGACACACTTATTTCTGAAACTTTACATTCCTTATTAATGTCAGAAATATCATCAGTACAAACATTTTCAGAAGATTTGTACATACTTATATCCTCAGAATATGGAATATTATAATCATTACAATTATCAGTTTTACTACTCTCAACTTCTTTCTCATATTGAGGCACAGAACTTATGATTTGATCTAAATGTCTTTTCCAAATTAAATTCTCATCTATAACTTTACATAAATAAGTTCTTTGTCCCAATACTTCATCAATTACACATTTTACAAATTGCTTTTTATTTGGATTCCTATAATCCCTACTGTAAACAATATCACCCTCCTTAAAACTAATCTGCCTACTCCCTTTCCTAATCCTTTCTCCTGTCTCTTCCTTGACATTCAACAAATCTAATCTACTTCTAAGTTTTCTTTGAAACATCAATTGAGAAGGACAAACTCCAGTTACAACATGAACAGAATTTCTATAGTGAAATAAGTATCTATTCATTAATGTTTCAAAAGAATTATTACAGTTTACTTTGTCTTTCATAGCTTTTAACATACCCAATTTAAAACTTTTAACACAATTTTCAGCAAATCCATTGGTTGCTGGATGAAATGGTGGAGATGTCTCATGCTTAATACCATTTTTACTGAGAAATTCAGAGAACTCTTTTGACACAAACACAGTAGCATTGTCAGTTACAAGAATTTTCGGTAAACCATACCTAGCAAAGCATTCTCTAAATTTTTCAATTGTATATTTTGAATCAGTACTTTTCATAATAAAAGCTTCCGGCCATTTTGAATATGTATCTACAATAATTAAAATATTTTTGCCATCTATTGGACCCAAAAAATCAGCATGAACCCTCTCATACGGTACATTAGTCTTTGGCCATGAAATAATATTAGCCTTAGGTGGTTCTGGACGCATTGACATACATACATCACAACTTTTGACATAATTTTCTATTGTTTTGTCCAGGTTTGGCCACCAAAAGTATGACCTTGCATTACTTTTCATTTTTACAATACCTTCATGTGTAGAATGTAATTCTTTTAATAATGAACTATGTAATTTAATTGGTACTACTACCCTGTAGCCCCACATGATGACACCTTTGTCAACATACAACTCATCTTTCCTTTGAAAGAATGGCTTATAAACATCACTTAAGTTACTTGGAAAACCATATCTTAACATATTAAATACTGAACTCAAAATAGGATCCCTCCGGGTTTCAGATCTAACTTTGTTAATATCAATTACATTTTGATCCTCTACAAAATTAATATAATCATATTCCTTTAAATTTTTATCACTTTCAATTTGGGTAGATAAGGGTAATCTAGACATACAGTCTGCATTTACATTATCCGTACCCTTTATATGTATAAATGTATAATCAAACCCTGTTAAAAATAATGACCATCTTTGCAGCCTACCAGCTGCCATCTGAGGTAAGCTTTTATGTTCACCAAATAAAGCTTGTAAAGGTTTATGGTCTGATAACAGTTCAAACTTTGTACCTACTAAATATTGGTACAATTTGCTAACTGCCCAATATATAGCTAATGCTTCTTTATGTATCATAGAATAGCCCCGTTCAGCTTTAGAATAAACTCTTGAAATAAAAGTAATAGGTCTCTCTGAACCATCTGGCATAATGTGACTTAACACAGCACCAATACCATTATTAGATGCGTCACATGCTAATCTTATAGGCTTGTTCCTATCATAATGAACTAATATTTTGTCCGAAATAATTTCCTTTTTTATTAATTCAAAGCTTTTTTGACATTCTAATGACCATACAAATTTGGAATTTTTCTGTAATAAATTATAAATAGGCTTTAATTTTGCAGATAAATTAGGAATAAATTTCGCATAGTAATTTACCATACCTATCCATGATCTGACTTCTGAAACATTTTTGGGTTGGGGTGCCTTTAAAATACTATCTAAATGGGAAATATCTTTTCTTAAACCTTCCTCAGAAATAATATGCCCTAAATACTTAATCTCACCTTGAAAAAATGTGCATTTACTTTTATTAAGCCTAATGCCTGCCTCTTTAAAACGTCTCAAAATCTCCCTTAGATTTTGTAAATGTTCAAGGTCATTGACCCCTGTGACAACCACATCATCAATAAAATTGACAACCCCTTTGGCCCCTAGTAAAATTTTCTCAAGTTTTGCCTGGAATATAGAACTTGCCGGCTTAGTGCCGTATGGCAATCTATTTAACCTATAAATACCTTTCGGTGTTGACCATGCTAATAACTCACCCGTAGCTTTATTTAAAATTAAATGATTAAAAGCATTTCTTAAATCTAATCTAGTATACTTTTTACCTCCTTGTAAAGCTGTAAATATATCTTCTATTCTGGGTAATGGGTGGTTAATATCTTTTAAATACTTATTAACAGTTATTTTGTAGTTAGCACACAGTCTTAACTTACCATTTTCTTTAATAACTGGAACTAAAGGTGTACCCCAATCTGAACTATCAACTTTGGTAATTACTCCTTCATTCTCTAATTTGGTTAACTCCTGATCTACTCGATCTTTAAATGCAAATGGAATGGGTCTGGGTTTCACAAAAATTGGCTTACTTTGCTCAGTTAACTCTAAATGAATTTCTTCATTTTTAATCACTCCCAGCTCATCCTTAAAAACTTCTGAATAGTCAAGCAAAATACTATCTAAACTAGGTATATCAACTGAATTTAAAGTAATCAAATTTGAGATATTAATATTTAAAAGTTTCATTAAATCTCTTCCAAATAAATTTCTACATCCATTTTTAACTACTAACAATGAACACTGACACTTTTTATTTTTAAATTCTAGTAAAGCTGTAATTTTACCTACCGGCTTAATCAACTCACCACTATATGTTTTTAATTGTAACTGTGTTGTATCTAATTTAATATTTTTAAATTTTTCTTTGTAAACATGCTCTGGAATACAGGACACCGCTGCCCCTGTATCAAGTTCCATACTTAAAGGAATAGAATTTATTTGGCAGTTAATATTAAATGGAGAAATATAAAGTATATCCTTCTTAGGTAACAAAGTGAAAATGTCGATAGACTCCTTCTCTACCTCCACATTATTGGTTAGTTTACTTTTACACACTGAGGCTAAATGGCCTACTTTGTTACAAATTTTGCATTTATATGTTTTATATTTACATTTTGCAAATGAGTGGTTAGGTTTACCACAATGTATACACTTTAAAATATTATCATTGACACTTTTATCTTTAAAATTTACCTTATTAACTTTATTCACAGTTGCAGGTTCACTTCGTTGCTGACATGCTGACTCTTTATTTAATGCAATTTCTAATAGGTTCTTCATGTCCTTGGAGACTGGTTCCTCACACAATCGATCCTGTATTGACCCTGGTCTACAACCTGTAATAAATTTATCTTTAACATTGTTTTCAATATCTTGTCCAAAGTTGCAATCACTTGCAGCTTCTTTTATTCTTGCAAACCATCTGGATACCGATTCCCCTTCAGCCTGCCTTAGACTGTGAAACTTTATTCTTCTTCTGTAATGTGAAATTCTTGGCTGGAAACGCAACTTTAATGTTTCTTCGATTTCCTTGTAAGACTTCTCCTTTGGCAAACATGGATGCACCATACTTTTTAAAATTTTATACACATCTTGATGCAATGAAATCAGCAATGTTGGCAATTGCCTTTCTATTGGTATGTCATTTGCCGTAAAGTGTTGCTCTATTCTTTCTAGAAAGCAATTCACATCATCACCCTCTTGGAACGGGTTGAAAGAAATGTTCGACGCCATGCCGATAACTTTTTTCAAATTTAAAACAAATTAAACAATCCACGAAATCCTTTTGTATTCTTATTAAAAATATGAGTGTTTATTTAAAAAATATAACGGCAAATATATTTTTTCTTTGGAAAACTTCGAGATTTATTCCCAATAGGTTTTGGTCAAATTATAAAACTTTATAAATTTTGTATAATTCATTACGAAAAAAGCAGAATGTACGAATTTAATACTAACCTCTCGAATATAGTTTTTTTGTTGATGCATATCTTTGGTAAGTTGTACGAGATTTGAAACATCGCTTATGATAGTATCGAAGAACTGAATATTTTCATTCCATTTCCCTTCTGGCGAATCGAGCGGATATGGACGAATATGATGCCTTTATCGCGGTGGGAAATGCAGACATGTCGGTATAATACCCTCACATAGACTATCATATGACGACTCAACATAAACGTTTCAAACGTACCTACTTTATTACTACATATCTATTCTACACCAAACTTTAGAACAAGAAACGAGAAAGAATCTGGATGTAAAGATGATAAATTATTTTACGAGCAAAATTAAAATATATTTTTTTTGGGACTGATCGCTCGAATATCTAGATCAAGAAAGATTTATGATGTCAAAGTGTAGCGTGCGTGCGCCTTGCATGGCAACACGCTGGAGCTTTTTTTTTAATGAACATGGTTGTTAAAAAATATATTGTGAAAAAATACAAGCCCACTGAGTTTCTCGCCGGATCTTCTCTCACCTATACGAAATAAATTATTTAACTTTGACTTTATTCATGTAGAATATGTCTAGTAGTTCAATGCCTTGAATAATCAGAAGTTACCACCTGCACCGGTTCGGAATATCGGTTCCACCACAGATTAGCTGGTAACGGTTCCACTGAGAAGAGCCGGCATCAAGAACGTCAGTGGTTACTCTTATAAGTACATTACCATCAATATGACGTAGTCGGATAAAAAGGAGGTTGTTATAGGTGTACATTCTCAGGAAAATCAACACTATGTGAGTTGGTAACACAAGTAACTATTATTTTTGTAGACAGAACTTTATTTTGGAAGTGCATACTATACCTTTCTGTACTTCCCCGTTAAAAATGATCGTTTATTTTCGAGCCCGGACGCGACAGTCGATCACAATCTTTATCGAAATCTTTTTTGCTGAAATGAGTTATTTTTTATTACCTAAGGGAAATGACCTTTTGGCTCTTTTGGGACGTGTTGGGCCCGATCTACCCACAGATATTTGCAGTGAAAAGGGGTGACATATTACGTATTATAGTGCGGCACAATGGCGGGGTATTGTTCCACTACCTCATCTTCGCCGGTTTGGAGAATGTTGGTAAGTGCCTTACCCCTTAATTTTACAACCTCAAGAGGTTTACGTATACTGGGTGATTCAGAAATGGTATACTACCTCTTGAGCCTGCGCATCTGTAGCGCATTTGTAATAATTTTGTGAAATCAGAATTTCAATAACTTAATTAAAAAAATATTGCTCACAAACAATCATAATTGTCGTTTTGCTGGGGACATTTTTTTTAAATCGTCATATCGAAATTCCAGCTTCATAAAATGATAACCTACTAATATGCCAAAGAAGCGCTTTATTAAGAACCCTGTATGTATATCAATAAATAATTAAGACGAACTTGGTCGTGCATGCAAAGAAAATTAGTTTTTAGTATAGTTTCTATAATCTATGTGTCCATTGATCTATTAAAACAGTAAATATTAATCCTATAGTTAGCCAATGACCATGATGCAAACGTACAGCAGACTTCACACCTTCCGATCCGATCCTAATTATCGGGTAGGCAGGTGTGGGTCCTGCTTTAATCAGTATTTAGCAGTAGACCGCAGATACTGAACCAGTAGCTAGGTACCATAACGATATCGGGGCCACTTGTTACTTGTCACTTGTTCCATTTGAAATCTAGTGTTGACGTCATCTTAGCAAGCTTTGGCTGGAGAAATATATACCTATATGTGATCACCACATAAGATACTGTTCTGTACAAATTATAATAATATCGCCAGAAGAACACACCAACTGCGTACGGTCTCAAACTAAGCAACGCTTGTATTATGGGTACCGCGCAATGGACTGGGGGCGATCCCAGTATATAATACTGACCTATGTAGATATTAAACAACCACAAACACAAACAACAAACATTCGTGCTCATCGCATGAAGTTTACACCTACAAAGATACCAACCCGGCACCCTCGGCAAAGAAAGCATGGTCACTACCAACTGAGCTAATCAGACCATCAAATTATTTTATGCATGTAGGGCCTAATAATACATATATTCACGTTTTGATCCGAAATATATTAGCTTTATTAAACGTGATCTATCCTACACCCTACATACTGTGGATTTAGTACATGTTTCGAAACTATCAAATACCGATCGAGTGAACAAATCTTTTCATACATTTCACAGTAGCACCCCTAGCGATAATGTGCAGCTTTACTCGTGTTCATTTGAGGCAAATCGGTATGTTTAGTATTTGAATAAAAATACTCAAAACTCATACAAAGCACCCTGATTTCAGTAAATGCTGAAGATTGCAATGGAGGTCCTGAGAGGAATCTACCTATCCCCTACTTACCTATGTGTAGTGCAGGTACTTTCTGAGCAGGGTTGATCTGGCGGTACTGATCAGTCTGCTGCTCTCGATTTTGGACTATGTCAACCGGTCGCTCCTCGAAAGGAACACCTTTGAGGTGCAGGGCGGCGCGCACCCGCCACGAGCATGATGACAGCCAGAAGGCGTGGAGTACCGCACGGCCCTCGCCCTTGGGAACAGATTTGTTCTTGTATAGAGAAATATCCGATTAACCTGGGCCCCAAGTCTGCTAACACAATCGATTCATAATCGAACAGCAACCGCATAGTAACTGTCACTTTTGACAGATATCCCATACAATATCGGTCAAAAGTGACAGTTACTATGCGGTTGCTGTTCGATTATGAATCGATTGTGTTAGCAGACTTGGGGCCCTGGACATTGTACTCCCCGTATCTCAAGAATTAGCAGAAAAAATTGAGTAAGATATTAAATATCGGCTCTAATGAAAAATAATTTGTATTTAGTATTTGGACTCGGTACTTATGCAAATCTCACTTAACTTCAAAGTACCTAATTATTTATCTACCTACATACAGACGATTTGTTTTGACGTGGTAAAAATGTACTACCACTTTTCTGCGAACTAAATAGTATTGTTATAATTTCACATATTTATAGAATTAAGTTAATTATATACCTATAATTATGTATGTATACATTAAAAAATTAAGGCCGAATCCAAACCAGGCTTCATCAATTCCGGTTTAAATTGTAGAAGCTTAATGACTTGTGATGGACTAGCCCCCAAATTTATACCTAGGCGTTTTATAACTTTATCAAACGTCATATAGGTAGTACTGCGCAAAGCAAAACTCTTGTGTTTGTGTTTATAATTTCGGGGGTAAGAGTTCAGACGGACTGACTGGATGATTTTATTAGGGGCTTTATTCCTCGTAGTGAATAAACTTTAAAAAAAACCTGAGCTTCCGAAAATGTACAAAGCATGTCGATTAAAATGAAAGATAAATTGCTGACTGGTTTTATTTGGTCAATCGACATCTTAGAGGTTATATTTTCATTGTTTTTCTTATTTCGAGCACAATTCTGTCGAAGACCGTCATCGATCATTTGTGGCTGTGATGGACTTGTTTACTCTTGGTATGAGTAGGAACATATACGAATACTCGAGTACGTATGAGACAAAAAATAGGTTAACAACATTGATTTAAAAAGTAAGTCAATAGTTAGCAACTAAGTGTTTCAAGATAGTTAGGTACGTATAGGTTAATTGGTTTCAAAATGATCTGCTTATTAGAGTGGGATTTACATTAAGTACTTACAAAAATTATTCAGCCACTTACCGCCATGCTATCGCGTTGATAACTAGACTACGGATTGTATGTTCGTACACAACGCAATGATAGTGTTATCTGACGTTTTGATAACGTTGTCTGTCTTATTATGCATAATAGGTAGGTACATAATGAATTTATATTTGTCTGTACTCTGTGTAACTTGTAGTGAGTCTATATTTTGTCTAACCCTTCGCTTGGATATATAAGAAAATACTTACAGCAATGAACATTCGATTCCATTTCAAGTACATGTCGACCAATGTGTGGACCTTCTTTATTTACCAATCCAGAATAAATAGCACATAGTTCATAACGGAAAATATAGATGTCACTATATTCAATTTCTGAGGGCGGCAAAATGACTATTTTATATCTCAAGTAAATCAAACATTTAAAAGCTGATTATACACGTCATTTATTTACATATATAGCGGCAATTTATGTTATTACCTTAATATCACTATTACAGTTAATATTTCTTGTTCAAAGGTTACAGACACGATAGACAGGGGAATTGGAAGAGATAGAATAATAATGACTTAAATAACAAATAATAACTAATACACATTAAGCGAACAAGAACATAAATAAACTTTCGCAGTCAATTACTTAATTTATTTGTAATATCTACAATTTACTAAAGTATCTTCTAAACACTGTTTCATAATGTAAAAATACAGTTAATACAAATCCATGTTGTAAATTATAGTAGGTGTAGGTGACATAATATCTAAAATGATGTTAATGATTTTGGTCGTTTTATTGTACTTTCCAGCTTGCTTATAGCATAACGATAATACTGTTTTGTAACTATACATTGACTTGCTATAGCTACATTTGAAAATGAAGGCAACCACCTACTTAAGTGTTCTTATAAACAAACGAATATTTTAAACATGACGCATCTGCATACTAGCACGAAAACAACTTATAAGTAAGCACATACAACCGACGGTATTTATTGTAGGACAACAAAAATATTCAGTTTCTATGAAAAATCCTTTTGCAGATTAATTAAATCCAAAGCTTTTGCTTAAATCTGCAATGACTAGTTCTATAAAATCAATTCACTACAGCGCCACTACCCGGACGTACCAACCACTAGCGATCATAGCTTGCATACTGCCTATGGTTCCACGACTCGAGTAGATTCTTGATTCCCGAATCGCAATCTAATTGATTTATCTAACACGAAACCGTGCAAAACAATCCAAAGTAAATCAAGCCTTTAATAATTATTATTCAACCCCATCGTAAGGGAGATCCGGGAGGTCGCATCAGTATTGCTCGGGGTTCGGCTGTGAGCGCCCCCCCTCCTCCATTGGAATCAGGTAGGCTGTAGAAGGCGTGAAGGTGCCTCCGGTGGTGGAGCTCGTGGCCTTTGTGGTTCAGGGTCTGCAGACGACTCCAGAGGGAGAAAATCCTTTTTTTCACAGTTTTACTCCCCGTTAGGTTATCTGAGAAGAAAAGGGGAGAGTTGCAAAAGTAATTATAATTTAAACCCAATCTACAAACTTTAACAAAATTCCGATTATTGTTCCATAAATCGTTTATCCTCAGTCCGATGTTGACTTTACTGAGAGGTCATTATCACATAGATCTGTGGCTACATTATATGATAGGAACCTGCTCATAGTTCTTACTCGTTGACATACAGTAAAAGTTAACAAACATTTTCAACTTTTACCGCACGTTAGATAAAATTTTATGTGTATATTTTTAAACGGAGTATCGGGTTGTATCATTTGATAGGGACCTAGCTAATCAAAATTTGAACTCACCTGTTTCGCTATCTTGCGAACTGGCTTCTTCTCGTTTGACTTTAACAATATTCATTGCAGGGTTTTCATTTATAAATACATCCTTCTCATCTTCTTTCCGATTATCATCTACTATTGTAGACATCGGATCTGTATACTCATTATTATCAATGTCTTTGTTTAAGCATGCCAGTCGTATTTTAAGTATTAATAAGGGGTTGGCAGCTAACACTGTGTCGTAAATATTATTCGGGTTACTGTCTATACGAAATTCGTTGGTTTTATCATTCATGTTTTGGATATCAGGTGCAGTTTCCTCTATGAGTGCTTCATTGCCGGGGTCGAAATTCCTTTTGTCATCGCTTCCGTACACTTCGTGAAGGCGGTCCAACTGCCTCGGATAGTTGTGCCACTGCTCTTGCCGGAAACCTTCTCCATTGTAATGATCGTTCTTACACATTATACTGAATATATCACCATCTCCGTTATTGTCCATACTCTCTATTAAATCTGTTTTACTGTGCCCCGGTCTGTTTTGATGTTCCACGTATATCTTATAAAATAAATCATCCAGATAGTTTCTGGTTTGATATCTATTACTAAAATATATATTGTCATTTTGGCCGTATATGTCGGCTGGCTCTCTTTTGAAGTGATTTGTAGATAGTGGAAGTACGTTGCTAGAGGATAGCGCCACTGTCGCAAGGATCAGCACGGGGATGAGAGTCTGCCGCATCTGAAACAAGCAAGGGGTGACTAGTTAGTCATTATAGTTCTTGTTCGTTGAAATGTAAATCACGAAATAGTTAATTTGCATAAATAAAAGATGCACGATGTCGTCTGAATTTATTAATTAAATTTTTCAATGACACTCGATTGGATTCTAGTTGTAAATATGTAATGATTAGGGTGGCGTCATCGTGAGAATCGTGAGTTGCATGACTTTGGAATGATTTCCAAAGACTTGCCACTCATGATACCTAGATACATGGCGATGTATGAAGAGTTTGGTAACGTAAAAAAAAACATTTTCCTACGACGACAGTTCATTGGAGGTAATGATGTAAGTCAGTATACAGGCTGTACGGCTTCGTAACGTAACAAAAAGATCGATGGAAAATTCCAAGTTTAGGGGGTTCAGAATCAAGAGTTGAATTAATGGTATACGTTTAATTCAACTAATACAATTTTTCATTTCTTTTTAAATTAATTTTAGCATGAAATCATAATAGAAGTCAATCTCAACGTAATTATAAATAAAAAAAGAGAACACCTAATTTAGACCTAAAATGGCATTGTAAGTTAAAACTCGATACACTTGAGCTCGCACGCTTCGGGTATCGCGGGAAGCGTTGTGTTGTGTTACGCTTCTAATCTAATAATAATCTAATCTAACCTTCTAACGATACATTGCGCGACTCAAAACTGTTCATAAACCCATGCCTCTTGAAATAAATGATTTCTAATAATTTATTATAGGCATTAATAAAATTAAAGAATAATCCTTTTACCAAAGTTTTCGTTATCATGCTGCTTACACCCTGTATTAGCAATATTTATTATAGGAGCTTTCCTGGTTTCTATTTTATTGTTTCCGATTAATTGTTCGGTCGTCCAAGTAGGTATGTTGCTACTTAATTATGAACCACTCGTTTGTTCTCGTTCTGTCGTTCGTTCTAATCATTACTCGTTCTTATTGCATGAAGACAGACAGTAGCGTGTCGGGACCTACCAGATAGTTATATTTTACTTAGGGTTGCCATTCATATTTTTTTCTGTTACGTAAATGATGAAACATAATATGACAAGTAAGCAGATACGGTATGTAATAAAAAATAAAAAGGTCAACAGTAAACTTTTGACTTGTTGTTTTATTCAATACGAGACTTCTGCACGTAAGTTTAATTACGTGAAGTCTTAATACCAAAACACACCTAGTAGGATGTTATATTAGCGTCATAACATCAACTGCATCTCAACATATTGATTAATAGGTCAGTGTTAAATATACCAAGGGCCCTGGGGTGAAAATCATAGACTTCTTGCGATTTATATAATTATAATTTAATTAAATACTCAGAACACTGTTAAAAAAATCGCTGTCGAGGAGACGCCATAGAGAAGAGAGAGAAAACCATAGAGAACATTATGTATAGAGAATTATTCATAGATTATTGTCCAGTCAGTGAACAATTGTCTTGGGATCCCTATAATATGAAACGAAGTCACAAGTTACTAAATGTTATTTACTTCCCGCTTTGTAGCCAGATGGCGTCGGTATAAAGACCCAATAGAGGTTATTAATGAACGTTGGAAGTGTTCGTTATTGCCGCCAACTGATGCCCCAGAGACGCTGTCGTGTGGAGTGGCGTTAAACAGTATTGCCGGCCGGTAATTATTTCTGCCTTTTATCTTAAGTGTTTAGCCTGTTATTGATGGGTGTACGTGACTGCTGCCTTCACCGTACGAGATGTAGGTGCTAAAAGCAATTTAGGAAATTTTAAATTGATAGACTCTGGAGGTCGCGGATGACCTTTACTGCTTCACCGGACGAGAGGGCGAGCGCTAAAAGTATTCCAGCCAGAAAATGTAAATAAAAAGCTAATTAGTACGCCATTAATGATATTAGTCCTTTTTAAATGTCTCATTATTGGGCATGGGCCTCCCCTTAATGTGAGGGGTATAAGGCTGTAGTCCACCACGCTGGTCCGTGTTGACGTAATTCACACGTCTTTCGAGGGGTTCTCTCAGACATGCAGGTGTCCTCTCGATGTTGTCCTTCACCGTACGCCAATACTTATATTGTTAGAAGTTTAAAGATCTCAGTGAGTGAAACCGGACTCTTCTTCTTTTAGACTGTTCTCTGATTTAATTGCGCTGTTCCCTGATTTAATCCACTTTGCACACAAAGTTTTACGTTTTAAAACCAGAGAGAGTTGGTCCGCCAGATTGGGAGCTGTTTAATTTGCCATAAAAAATGACAAATTTGCGAACTATAATTAAAATGTATTGTTCAATTTAGAATAAACTCACAAGTACTTATTTATCTGAATTTAGTAATAACAAAGATGAATGATAAAGTTATAACGCAAGTAGGTGCCAATCATTGGGTAGTTTACCCTATTTCAGCATGATCCGCTATATTCATCTTGCGACATGGCAGAGGGACAGCACCTTCGCGGTAGCAGTCTCCAATGCTACTTATAGTTGCTGTAGCCGTTATCGGCCAGGACCACACATACCTAACCAAACTTGTATTTTTGCATCAGAGATTTTGCTTTTAGCTTGAAATTATTTAATAGTCATAATAAAACATGTTTTTTTTGCGTGGGGAAATCCTCATGGATACCCGCAAGCCCCGGGGAGGCAAGCGGGTTATGTCGGACTACTACCGACTAAAACCCCACGGTGGTCCCTCTCCCGCCTTGTTGGGGAGGCCACCCATAAAATAACTTAACGAAATTTATATTTTTGCATCAGAGATTTTGCTTAAAGTTATTTGCAACAGTCATAAAAATGTCGGCGAGATTTGAAATTTTAAAAAGACATAAAAATTTATTGGCTATAAAATGGCGATGAGCTTCGTCAGTTTGATCGAACGTTCACTCGATAACTGCGATCGACTAATCATTATATATTTAAAGGCAAAAGTCCTGACTCCATCGTCTCGCGCTCTAACATTTTGAGGGCATGTTGATTTTGTTATGTAGGTATAATGTTGATAGGATGATTGATGCCTGTCTTCATTTGTAGTTTTTACACGGGGCTTGTCTATACAAATAAAAAAAAACAATGCTTGTCGTTGGTAAGTGCATCAGATGAGAATGGGACCGATTTGACTATTTATTTTTTAATGTTCTTAATAGTCCGAAAAAGATTTTCAGAGAATGAAAAATTTGTATTTAGTCAGTCGAGTCAACTAATATGTTTACCTTTATAAAAACTCATGTGCTTACTATACTTATGAATTTTGAATACACCTTGTATAAGATATTAAAACCGTAGGCGCATCTGTTTGTACCAAACAGATTGCCTTTCACAAAAACGTTGACTTTAATACTTTGGTTTTTCATTTGTTTTAATTACGGCGACTTCAATCTTGCCCTTAATGACCGGCTTAAAAGATAACGGTCTTTTGATCCCTCGAATCAATTATTATCCTCTGTGCAGGGGCAGAATTCATTTCACGAAAGATTTTGGATGCTCGCAAACTTAAGAAATTTGGTAGGTCTTATTTATTCATTTTATTCTCAGCTGGTCACATTACAGTTACCTAGCACATGCAATGAGCTGTATTATACAGAGTGGTTCAGAAAGGTTATACTAAATCATGGACCTGCGCTTCTTTAATCACAATTGTGATTTCGTTGAGAGGTTATTTTTTAACCGACTTCAAAAAAAAGGAGGAGGTTCTCAATTCGGTTGTATTTTTTTTTTTTTTTTTTTATTTTTTTTTTTATTTTTTTTTTTTATGTTTGTTACCTCATATCTCCGTCATTTATGAACCGATTTGGAAAATTATTTTTTTATATGAAAGGATATGTTTACAGATTGGTCCCATTTTTTTCAAAAAAATGTTCTGATGATGGGATCCATGAGGAATTGAGAGAACTCCTCAAATTTTATAGGCATACCGATAGCAATTTTGGTATTTTCATCAAGAAGTCAAGCATTTGCATTCAGAAAGTATCATTTGCTGAAGTGGAAGTGATGAAGAAGGCCACAAATGGCCAGCGGAACTTGTCAGTGATACGTATTTCACGGGTTGCGCCAAGATAATCTCGATTATTGGTATACCTATTATCCAGTAAAAAGATTGATTTACAAATCTTTTTAGTGACAAAGAATAGTAAATATATCCACTAAAAAGTTTAAAATAAAAAACTTTTTAACAAAATAAAAACCGTCTTCAAAAAACTAAAAAGCAAAAAATAATCTAATCTTGAAATCTACCTTGTCTAACCACATCAAATATTTAACTAATCTGAAGTCGGTGCCAAATAAACAACCGACGAAGAATAACAAAAGTATACTCAGTAACGAGATGCGCGGACCAATTTGTAGGTATAGTCTTTGGCGCAGACCGGCAATACTCGACTCAGTTGTTAGTTTGGCACCGACTTCAGATTAGTTAAATATTTGATGTGGTTAGACAAGGTAGATCTCAAGATTAGATTATTTTTTGCTTTTTAGTTTTTTGAAGACGGTTTTTATTTTGTTAAAAAGTTTTTTATTAGTCAACATATTGTAATTCTGTCTTCATAAATGATTACGAATGCGCTAAAAAGGGCAGGTTCAATACTCCATCTGAATCATTCTGTATATTACTTACCATATTTTTTTCACATACCATACCATACCATAGTTTGCATTACCTAAATCTTTACGACTGCGCGTCAGACGCTCCCGCTTTGCAGTCGCGTTAGATTCTCAACGCTTTAGAATTCCAAAAATATATGGCATTATTATTAATTGCACCAAATAAGTACAGAACACATCTACCTACACGATGTAGGTATGTAGGCTAGCTCTTGTTGCTGAAAAGGACATTGAGCAGAGATACTGCGTGTCTCGTCAGATACTACTGGGATGTATGCATGTTTTAAGAATAGTTTCGTGTCGCGACGTTAATGAACCCTGAACTTAGGTAGTACCACCTATGACAATGTGGACGGTGGCCAAAGCAAGTTGTTTAGACCTGCCGACACCGATGGTGCTGGGGACCCAGCATAAATTGAAAAGCAGTTTTAATTATTTTACAGTGGTATTAGTAAGCATTGTTCATATGTATAGTGTTTTGTAATTTGTAATACCAGTGTTAGATTTCAATGAATATACATGAATCACAGTTGGCACAATTTCATGGTAATGCAGACCCATAGAAATATAGGTGGGTACGTATGTTATTCTGAGAATCAGTAATGGTATGTTTTTTTACATTGAAATTCAGTATGTCGCTTGGCAACCAATAACTAACACTTTGTGTCATCAAATATTCCTTTGTAAAGTCACCGATACACAGGATCCGCGATGGCTCAAGAGATAAGGTGCGGAGGGGTAAAGGCATATAAATGTGATTTCGTATATGAAATGGAATTTTGTTTGACACGGCTTTAGCGAACATAACTCTGTTAGAACATTTTATGTGCTGAGTAAAGCAAACAGCTGTCAGCGCTAGCTTCGCTATCTTCTCTCTCTTTCTCTTTCATTGGTGTGAGTACAACGTTTAAGAGTTTCATTATACAGTGGTCTGTCTGCACATGCCTCCGTCTATGTGGCTTTGTGTTCAGTCTGTTTTGTTTATCAGCGCGTCCCTTGAAGCTCCCTATCGTGTAGGGTATGACTGAAGTGGTCTTTATAAATGAGGCTGTGTCTTCATTAAAAAGTTCGCCATACATACAAAGCACACCATTATTGTACTAGGTCTAAAGTCCCAAGTGTAAAAGTATTCATAGTTAATATACAGCAACTGACGCTATAATAAGAATTGTGTTCTAAGATAGGATATAAGTGGCTTCTTCAGACAGCGCAAGACGTGCCGCGCTGAGATCATTATTAGCTGCTATTCAGCATAGTTAAATTCCGTTTGTCTTTATGGAAATAGATGGGCGGAATCTTAAAATAAATGACCGTTGGAATTACAAATTAATTGGTATAAAATCATTATCTTACTATGGCGTCAAAGCATTTAATTTATTGTTGGTAGCTGCAGAAAATTGCTATACCTACAAAGATGTTTTCTTTTACTTAGTCCTGAATACACCTCGTACGTGTTATTTATTATGTGTTTAGACTTTAAGGGGGATTTATGTGCTATGTGCACATATAAGGCCGTAGGATAATAAATGTACGGATAGGGATAGTTTTTACGATCTTATTATATTTTTTACTAGCTGTCCCGGGGAACTTCGTACCGCCTCAGAATCAAATGTATGACAAAATTAATTTATTGGTACTCTATGAAAAATTAAAACAAATCTATCCCACGGGAACCATACATATTACCGGGATAAAAAGTAGCCTATGTGGAATAGCTCCAGTGCCAAATTTCATCCAGAACATCCATCCATCCATCCATCCATCCATCCAAACTTTCACATTTATAATATTAGTGGGATTTATCTAAGTATTACTTCTATTTAGTAAATTGGTAATTTTTTTAATTCAAGTTGTGTGAAATTATTACACGAGAACTAGTTTAACTGCTCTATGCACAAGTAAGAGCTTGTTTAGCATTTATAAAACAAACTTTTATAATGTCGCTTTCCAGGTTTAAAAAAAATAAATATATTCGTTTATTTTTATCCCGTTTTGTTATGTTTATTTGATCCAGATCCTATTTGCAGAATTAGAATTCTTATGCGAGATGGATGTAGAGCGGCTAACAGTAGAGTGAATTAGAGCACGGTACCTATGCGTCAGACGTGCCGCGTGTCGCGGTGCTCTCATGTGTGCTTAATATTTATACAAGCATACGCTGAAGGCGGCGCGCGGCGGTACCCATGGCCGCATATGCGCAATTATCGGAGAACGAGCTACTGAATTATCTACATATTTGTGCTTTGCAGTACATATTGGGAAGGTTCTTCCATTATACTAATTATTTTCCTTCCTCGGATTGAGAGCAGGCATATATGCTCAGTCTGTCTATAGATAGATGCCTGCTCTGAGCATATACGCCCCTTTACCGGTTTTCGTTACTCTAGTAAGCTTTAAAAAACCGGTAAAGGGGCGTTACAAATAAACATAAAATCCCAACGGTACCTACTATGACACACCTATAGATCAAGGCTCGGTATTATAACTAGATGATTAGTTATTACCATAGGTATATATATAAGAATTAATAAGCTTCTAATATCATCAATATCGTATCTGTCAAATAAAACTTCAATGTGTTGCTCTGAAAAAACAAAGTTGTATTTTAATAGTTTTCAAACATACCACAATACACTATAACACTAAATAACTAAACACTAACCTGAAAAAACAAAGAAACGACATTTAAAGTCTATTCTATAATCTATCTTGTACTTATCTAATTTTAATAGAAATTAATTTTATAACAATGTTTATTTGGTTAAACGCCATATTGTTCAACTCTGTCTAGGCTGTTTTATCGACATTCCACACATAGCCCTGACTGCTTTGCCGACAGCGCCAGCGCGATGATATTCAAAAAGGAAGTAAACTTTCTTTATATCTCCCCTCTTGAAGTAGAAAATTCACATAGAATTTTCTTCGTATGAATTTTTCTTTTTCCATTTCCTCATTTATCAGCTTCTTTTTTTAGTATAGGGACTGGAATAAGTTTTGTGATATGAAAAAGGTTTGATTCTGTTTTTTTATGACCTGTATCTATTCTGTATATTGACTTCGAAATTTTATTTATAATTTTATACGGTCCGATTTTTAGTATCCATTTAGGTGATTTATCTTAATTTCAAAGTTTTCTTCTTTTACATGTTCATTAAAATTTATTTTGTATTCCTTTGTTGAAATAGTGTTATCTATACTTTTTATTTTAGTGTTTGTATTTTCATAAGTAGAGTTTTCCTCTGTTTTATTATTTAGGTACAATTTCTGTGTTATTTTTAAGTCTTCGTTTTGGATTAATTTAAATTTTTTTATCAAGTCTAATCCAATCAAAAAATCATATTTGAAATTTTGTTCATCAATTATGTATACATCAGCATTTTCTTCCAATTCAAAGATTTTTATTTTTAAGGTCGTCAAACCACTTGTCTTTTTAACACCACTAATTGTTACTAAATCTGCTTCATTCAAACTGTTTCCTTTTCCTTTTAATTTTAATATTTTCGAATTAATTAAAGAAACATTTGAACCAGAATCATAAACCCCGTATATTTCTAGTTTATCATTCAATAGTAGTTTGACATTAATTAATGGTGTTACTATTCGTTTTTTTGGTCAGTTTCATTTAACTCAGCTTCGATCACAGAATTATTAACATGCTTGATGAAATTCTTCTTCAATTTATCATCTTCCTTGGTTTTGAACCAACATGTGGCCTCAGGGTGATAACGAGAACCTTTATTCAATTTTTCACAAATTTTACATGGGTATTTTTCTTCGTTTCTACCATTAGTTTTCATATTTTCATTTTTTCTTATAGCCAAATAACTTTTTTTATTTACCATGTGTTCATGTTTACTCACTTCATTAAACAAATCCACTGTATCTTTTAATGTTTCTCTATCAATCCTATTTAGTATGAATTCTGGTAAACCAGCTGCTACAAGATCCACTAGGGTACTTGGGTCAATTGTTCTTCTCATATCTAATAGCAGTTTTTCCTTTCTCATCGCATAATCCAATAATGAACCATCCTTATATTTAAACAATAGTGCATATCTAACTGGGTTCCATCCTTTGTTTGCAAATGATTCACAGAATTTATTTTTCCAAGTTGTCCATTCCGAATTCATTGTCAATTTTATAATCATCGAACTGTACCAGTCTGCACAGCTCTTATCCATAAACAATCTGAGTATTTCGATTTTCTTTTCATCCTCTGTTACATCAAAGCGTTTGCATTCTCTTTCAAAAATATCGATCCACTGGCCAGCATTCGAATTTTTGCTTGTGAACTTTTCAATTACAAACATTTCTGCAATCTTTTTCAAATTTTGTTGTTTAACTTCTCGTGTATTTTCTACTAATTTCTCAAATAATTTTTGCAGCGTACCTGTTTCTGTTTGATATGCATCAGCAAATTTATCCTGATTTAGTTCCTCTAAATATTGATCCCCAAACTGTAAATTATCCTCATCATCTATGTACGTCTTATGGAGTTCATCTGTCATTGTAATCCAAACTCTTCTCACCTGGTACCTTTTTCTCAAACTATTTTTCACTTTATTATAAACCGTTGTTTTCAGTATTTCCTTATGATAAGTAACTGCTTGTAGCTCTTCAGGTATGGCATACACTTTATTATCACTTGTAGTTATTGAAGTAATAGAAAGAACATTTGATTTTCCATCACTTCCAGGCAATAGCGTAAATTCAAAACGAAGTCTATCCATTTTCAATTATAGTTTATAAACAAAAATGTCGTTTTATAAGAATTAATAAGCTTCTAATATCATCAATATCGTATCTGTCAAATAAAACTTCAATGTGTTGCTCTGAAAAAACAAAGTTGTATTTTAATAGTTTTCAAACATACCACAATACACTATAACACTAAATAACTAAACACTAACCTGAAAAAACAAAGAAACGACATTTAAAGTCTATTCTATAATCTATCTTGTACTTATCTAATTTTAATAGAAATTAATTTTATAACAATGTTTATTTGGTTAAACGCCATATTGTTCAACTCTGTCTAGGCTGTTTTATCGACATTCCACACATAGCCCTGACTGCTTTGCCGACAGCGCCAGCGCGATGATATTCAAAAAGGAAGTAAACTTTCTTTATATATATATATATAAGTAAGTAAAAAACATAAACGATGAAACAATATACCGGGTGTGAGAGGCATGGTAACGAAAACTTTAAGTTTATTAAAATCTAGTTAATGTAGGTACGATGATTAATATAGATAGAGCAGTGACTTTTGAACTGAATATCACAAGATGTATACACTACTCTTCTTCTTCTTCTTTCTTTACGAAATGAGATGCGATGAAATAAAATGGATATGAATATGGCCTCACCCGCAACTTAGCGGGTATTTTGCAAAATGTCAAGTAATTAATAGCAATAAAACTTTCAATAAATACACATTATGAATAAAATAGTGGATGTGACATGATGAAATGAAAATGGCGTGTCCATATAGGTAATTAAAATATTTATAAAAATGTAGGTAGATATTATGTTCTTGGGAATTTTTCATGTATACACTACACTTGCTGTGTGTGTTGACATAGAGCACGTCTGCGCGCGACAGGCAATTTTGCGTTTCTGTAACCCCCCTCCCCCCTCCCCCAAATTCTCTCTGAATGTATCTATTTAACCTGTCACACATAGCAATCCTTTGCTGGCGATATTACTTCCCCTATTTAACCCGCTTCATATTGTAGGTATTATGTAGATATAATTGGCGTTTCCACGTGTGTCGTACAGGAATAGCAGGCACGTCGATGATTATAGAAATATGTATGTCTATTCTTCTATACTAATATTATAAATGTGAAAGTATGGATGGATGGATGTTTGTTACTCAATCACGCCAGAACGGCTGAGCGGATCTGGTTGAAATTTGGCACAGAGATAGATTATAGTCTGGAAATGAACATAGGCTTACTTTTTATCCCGGTAAAATGTATGGTTCCCGTGGGATAGATAGGTTTCAATTTTTCATAGCGCTAAAGATCGACATGATTTTTTGCGCGGGTAACACCGCAGGACGCAGCTAGTCTAAACATAACTGTCTACTGTAAATAACAACAATTCATTGATCAACATAATTATTGAAAATAAGAGCAAGCAAACACTACAGTAACATAACTGTAGTTCAATTCTATTCATTTAATCTTTGATTACCAGCGTAATTTTAATCTAGGTTTAAACTTTGGTTGGGAATTTTCGAAGGATTACAGAGGTCGATTTTTTATATCGACGAATCTGTCCTATTGCTATCCATTTTCAGGATAAGGCCGAAAGCTGAAAGGGTTAATGTAATAAAGGGGATATCTCAGGAACTGTTCAACCGATTTTGAAAGGGCATTCAAACATAATTATTGTAGATTGAAAGGTTTATTAGGTTAAGGGCTAAAAGGGTATAGAAAATACAATTAAACATGTCGTATTGTCACAGTATTAAGAGTTATTTTTCGACTTCGACAAAGCTAAAAGGATGGACAATGATTTTTGCAGTCTATGTTTGTAATAACTACGGAGCCGATTTTGATGAATGAGTTGTCAATCGATTCATTATTATGGTCCGGGTTACATATTATATAATAATAATAATAATGATTCCAGCCCTTTGTTTAATGTCCCACTGTTGGGCACGGGCCTCCCCTCAATGCGAGGGGGATATATATTAAACGAACATAATGATCCCAGTTAAACTAAGCATCTGCGCGAAATATTCGCGTCTAGAATTATACAGGATGCTTCTCAAAGAGTATACTAACCTTTGAAGCTGCGCTACTTTTGCGCATTTGTAATCAATATCTGAAGACAGAATGTCGATATTGTCAATCTGAAAAAAAAAAATCTTCCCTAAAAAACACAATTGTGACGTATTGCAAATAAAAAAAATCTAAAGAAACAAGATTAAAAGTTAGTGTTAGTATATCCTTTTTGAGTCAACCTGTATACATATAAAATTACGTATATACCTATGAGCCATAGAAGAATATGATAAGTAAACATATATCCGTTTTTGGATTATATTAGGGTCTTTTATTCTGCAGTATAGCGGACATTTGTCAATTTACAAGTAAACACAATACTTAGGTAAGGCCGACCTCACTGCAACGTACGTGTTAACGGACTATCCATAGCTTTAACGACTTTCTGTTGAAGAGCTTTTAAGTATGTACGTGCCTTTGTACCGCACCCTGTTCGCGTAGCGCCGTTTGCAACTTCAGTGGTCTTAGGCCTCAGCCTCGAATTTAGCGGGCAGAGCGGGGCGGCGACGGCGGCGGCGCGGGAGCGGCGCTCGTTGTTCGCCCCGCGCCCCGCTGTTTTCGAGAACGGTCCATTTGATTTTACGCATAAGATCCCGCCGCTCCCGCGCCGCCGCCGCCGCCGCCCCGCTGCCCGCTAAATCCGAGGCTGAGGCCTTAGTTCGAGTTTTGACAACATCGAATACCGAACGGGTGATTGAATCTTTCCATAGAGCCGTTAATGGAAACATTCTATCCTTCAATTTTTCTTATCTCTAAAATCGACGACACGGTTCCTTAGAATATTAAGACGTACATAAATTTGTAAGAGCAAACATGAATTGTAAGAATTAGCGAAGCGCCGCCGCTCCGTCGCGTTGCTTTGTGAGCGAAATGTCGCTTACAATCTATTGTTCTACTCACTGGAAATTGTAAGTAATTAGTTTAAAAGTAGGCTTTATTTATTTTACTTGACAAATGGAATTATATGACAACTATTAATGTGAATCGTAAACTCGCCTGTTGTCCGACTTGACAAAGAAGTTTGTACCTAATATAATATATTATAGCTGTAAGGGTAAGTATCTACACTATACCTACAGTCAAGTTATAGTTGGCAAACTTGATTTACAGGAATGTGACTCATACTTACTTCGTAGTAAAGTCATCAGTGTTTACACCAACTAACCAGCAGGTTTTACTATAAATACTTTTTTATATGCATGAAAGATTTCGTTGTATACAATAGCATTACAAAGCATTTATTCGTCTGAAAGGGGTAGAGGAGTTAAGGCCTAAGAAATAATATAGACGGAGTATCGCGCGTATAATATTTTCGCATAGTTTGAAGTATTTAGTATTCTACAGCAAAAAATGGCCGGCAATACTCGACTCAGTTGTTTTTTGGCACAGGTAGGGAACAATCTTTGTGTGATGAGCACGAATGTTTGTACCCGAGTCATGGATGTTTAAGATCTATATGAGTATTATATACTGAGTTCGCCCTCAGTCCATTTTACGGCACCCATAATACAAGCGTTGCTTAGTGTGGGACCGTATAGTTTGTGTGTTTATTTGACGATATTTATTTATTTTTGGGTACTTTCAGATATTTTCGGGTATTTTCAGACAGTTTCGCTTCGCGTTGTTTTAGGTAGTTTCATGAACTTTTCGGTAGATTCCGGTGTTGACTGGTTCCATTTTGAAATTTCATTTTGATAAAGTCGCTCTGATTACTTGTCTGTATTTTTTTATGAATATTTACTCGGTAATAACACAAAGGCAGGCCTTTAGTCCTCAAAACCAACGCGTGCGGAGCCGCAGGTAAAGCTAGTATGTAACCGTGGGATATTTTTTCCTGTAATAGGTGGAATTGATTCACGTCCACGATATGCCTTTTTAATTTGATCAATTAAAAAGACTACGATCGTCTATACATGAAGTCTATTTCTGTCATATGCCCGAGGTTAAATGTAGCCATTTATAAAACGTTCGAGTTCTTTACTTAGCAAATATATTTTTTAAGCCCGCTTGAGTTAGCGGGCAGCTGCACAAATGGGTTAGATACAGCGAGATTTGCGAGCAACTGCATTTACCCGCAGATTGCGGCTAACTGCATTTGTGTTGAGATGATATTTAGAGGGCGGACCGGGGTATTTTTTATTGGATTTATAAGTTCTACTGGGCGTTTCAACTGCGTAGTTTTGATGGATTCGAAAAGATATTTACATATTGATTTCTTATATTTACGCGAATACTACATATAGAAATGGTCCATGGTCACGGGAGGAGTGAGGTGTTTGACGTTCTAGTATCATAGTTTAAACTGGGGTACCCTCAAACTATTATTCTAGTACGTCAAACGAATCAGTCCCTCCCGTAACCATGGTTGCTGTGAAGCAGCCGAAACGTCGGGAACGTAATAAACATAATATAAACGCGATAAAATCCGTAAAATTTGTTTTATTTCAAGATATTTACATAGATCACAAAAATTCGCAAGCTTTGTGAATAAGTTCGAATTTCAAATAAGTATTATATACACCCGTTATTTTTGCATGTTCGTAAATGTAACTTCGTACGTTTACAACATACTACAGTATTATAATGGGGTCGAGTCACCTTCGTCCGTAGGAGAATTAAGTACCCTCGGGATACCCTACACGTGACCCTGGGTGGTGCCAACCAGGTGACAACTCTACTGGTGGTAGGCTTCGGCCGTGGCTAGTCACCACCCACTGAACAAAGCCATGTCGCCAAGCGGCCTAGCCGTGTTCCGGCATGATGTTCGGTGTTGCCATTCATGGATGGCGGGTCAGATCAGTTGCGCTGCATGTGCCTTGTGAATGTAGCGTCTCTATCTACTGCCGCCTTCCTACCTAGGCAAGTATGCTTCATCGTAGATCTCATCGTCACTTACCATCAGGTGAGATCGAGATCAAATAATTGCCTATAATGTAATAAAAAATAATAATAATAATATTAGAAAACATTTTATATACTTAATATGTAGGTTACACTAGTTTTCGAATAGTCTGTACCTACTTAATACGTTACGCTAGCAAAACTTCATAAAATACATTTCTAACCACAAAACATCCTGCAAAAATGTCACAAATAACTTTATACCAACACAATATGAGGTCAAATCGAATGTACCGACAAATCGTTCAAGCAATAATATAAATGAACTACGGAGGCGCCCTCTCGCTCCCCGCCGGTAGTATAATACTATTTTGGAAGCCACTACCTTACTCCGTACTCACACTCGAGGTCCTCCAGATAGAATTATCGAAGGGTCGGGTAGAGTCAATTGTAGATGTTTTATCAAGAGGCTGATAATGTTTAAAGATACTTACCAAACTATTAAGTACCACACAATTAAGTGTGTAGAAATATTTTATTTAAATATTTTTATCTTCATAGAAATATTTTGTCATCAGCTTTTTCCCGCGATGCCGCCCGCGCATGATCATGGATTGATAATGTGTACCCTATCTTTGGAGTTTAATAATAGGTTTTCCACTAGTGAAAACCCCATTGAGATTGAATCAGTATACTTTTTGGGATTCAGATATGACCAAATTATTGCTTATTGCCACATTTTAAAAAAAATATCTTCAATGTACAAAGACAGCCGTGTTGCAGTTACAAAATCTATAAGATAAGATAAGATATAGAGTTTGGATGGTAATCTCTGGAACTACTAATCCGATTCTGAACATTCTTACACTAATATAAATCTGCACTACCCCTAAGTGCTGTAGGTACTATATGACGTTTAACAAAGTTATAGAACGTCTATAAATTTGCGTGATAGATTATAGATAAAACGATATTATCGTCGAGTGTCAAAGTTAAAGAGCTGTTCTCTTTCACCATCATGCAGCATCCAATTAGTGTGAAGTGTGAAGCTCCCTTCGGTGGAAGATCGATAGTGTATCGGAGCATTAAATTTTTACAGGTGGCCGCGCGCCGAGCACCGAGCCAGTCGTTTATCGATTTGACATTAACTACACCATGCTGAACTAGAAACGTTTATTTGTTTTATAGTTATTCTTAGTGTTTTGGAATGGAGACACATTAAATGCAATATAACATTCTATACTAATCTATACTAATATTATAAATGTGAAAGTTTGGATGGATGGAGAGATGGATGGATGGATGTTTGTTACACTTTCACGCCAGAACGGCTGAACGGATCTGGATGAAATTTGGCACAAAGATAGATTATAGTCTGGAATAGTACATAGGCTACTTTTTATACCGGTAAAATGTATGGTTTCCGTGGGATAGATTTGTATATTTTTTTCATAGAATACCAATAAATTCATTTTCTCATACATTTGATTCTGAGGCGGTACGAAGTTCGCCGGGACAGCTAGTCATATATATATCTACGATCATAAAATAGCTAGAGGCTAATTCACTGACACGCCATTTACACGTTCTCCGTATTTTCACTTAGGTAGGATGTATTAAAATAGAATTGCTCATTATTGATTTATTATATTTACGCGAATACATTGAAATAAAACGAATTTTACGAGACTGACTTATTTTAAGATAGTTCGAGGACTTTCTGCGTAGATCGGACCGCACACAACAACTAAATATATGAGTACCCCAGTACTTACTATGACATTGAGACTTCTAAAAAAATAAAGTAGCCGACTCAACGTAAAAAAAATGAACGCGATAAAATTCGTACTCTTTATTCAAATTTAAATGAAAAAAAAAACCTCCGAAGGTACATTTATCTTGAGAGGATAAGAGAAGTTGCGGAAGTGGAGGCGGTATAACTCAAATTCGTTCAATGTTGCGGTTTCTGGGTGTGTGGTAGGGTCCTAAAAGATTTAAAAAAATAATGTGCCTTGTGAATACGGATGTGCTATCTAAAGTCCAAGAGTATTTCTATTTGCCGTACAAAATGTAGCGTTGAGAATTTTGAAAAAAAAAAAAATTGGTACAATTTTTTGTCTATCTCAGATACATTTCCCTAAGTGCTTACGTTTCGTTTCGTAAAGGAATTCATTAACATTTTCTCTTATTCTACAGCTTCATTCCAAAATGTGCGGATTCGTCAATATGTATTCAAATCAGTTCGATCTCCTCAATGTCATCACTCCTTCCTGAATTGATTTTCAATAAGAAGAATCTCGATGAATCTGTTTCTTCTTGAAGGTCAAACCTGACAGTCGTTAATTTAACTAGGTAATTACTAGTAAAAGCCATTAATTCTCGAACTTGTTACGATTTATAACTAAAATATACATTCTCTATGTTCTCAATAGTGCTATAGTGCTGTGGACAGACTAGAAACGATAAAAAAAAAGTTATTTTATTTTATTAAAATTTCGTGCATCGCCAATCGGTAGCAAATTGATATCATCTGATCCTCTTATCCTCCATTAGGAAGTTATTCAAAAAGGTTTTTAATCAAGCGATTTCAAAATGAACGCGTAAAACCTCATTTTCATAATTTATGAAGCTTTTTCGTCTCTTCATTTGTTATCGCTACGTAATCTCATGAGAATTTCAGATTAATTCTGATTGTTAATTTTGTTGGTTCCTTTGTTTCTATTTGTGCTATTTACTTAATTCATCGTTGATATCATTTTGATTATGTTAAATAAGTTTATAAAAAAAAATCCAAATCGGTTCATAAATGACGGAGATCTGAGGTAACAAACATAACAAAAAAAAATAAAAGAAAAATCAACCGAATTGAGACGCTCCTCCTTTTTGAAGTCGGTTAAAAATACACCATTGTTTCATTAAATAAAAATATTCTGCGTCTAGAGCCGTCGGCCCGCATCAACGTCAAAACTGATTCACAGCTGACCCCATAGCATTGTTTCATAAATAATACATATTCTTATGAAAGGCCTACATATTTGAATAATTAAACAAAACATATTTTGTTTTAGCCCCTTATAGAGTGACCCAGTTCTGATACATTTTACTTTTGCAGCGTTAGACTTGGTTAGAATTCAAATAAATTGGAATTCCTATTGAAAATACTATTGGAAATCCACAAGTTTATTGTAAAAAGAATCGTGTGTAGCTAATAAAAGTAAAAAACTAAATTATCATTTTTACTTTATAAAAAAAGTGCCTTCAGTTATTTTATTTAAAATTATTCTTTATTCAAATCTCGAACATCAATGTCTTCATTTTTTTATTCAAATCACTTATGCAAATTCCTTTTTTCCGATTACTTCTGCAAATACTTACAAAATGGTCCAAATTCAAATCCCTTGACATCTGGCAGAATTTGGCGGGAACAGAAAGCATCCGTATAAAATTTTACTAATCAAAGAATGAATAAAATATGACCGTTTGAAGGAATAAAAACTTTAAATTACTTGACCGACTTTAAACCCACAATGCAGAGGGGTGGATAGCTTTGTAGTTGTTAATATGGATGCGTCTCAGTGGTCTGTGTCATTGTAGCTCCAAAACGTATGCACCGAATAAAATAAACTATTTTATTCTGATGTTGGTTAGATTTTTTTTTTGGGTTCAAAGTGGCCAGATTATCCAATGGCCTTCTCACGAGAAACTCTTCGTATATTTTTATAACAGCTAAATATATGTAGAGCTATACACATATAAGTAGAGATGTAATAAATAATCCATTTATTCAATAAAATTAATTATTTTGTGTCGATTTTGAACCCGTGTTTCTTATCTCTCTGCGTCAGAGCGTCACTTAATTATGACAGCCTCGAATTTTATTTTTAGCGAATTTAAACCTTAGGATAGGGTTGCCACTCTTAGAGAGCTTTAGCTCTCCGACTGTATCTATAGTTTAGATAAACTGTCAAGGTTTTGTTTGCTTCTATGGCTATACACCGTGATTCAGTAAGGGTATAATAATATTTCAACCCTGCAGTTCATTTGCGAATTTGTAATCAATATGTGAAGTCCGAATTTGGATATGTAGATTTAAAAACAAATATTGTTCCCAACAATTGTGATTTTTGTCAGCTTTTTTTTTAATTACCTATAGATATTCTGAATTCACATAATTATTACAAATGCTTTAACCCCCTTTCTGAACCACTGCGTAGGCAGCCCTATTATTATTATTTAAATTCGTCGGCCTCAAACGACTGCCTTTTGGATCAAGATAACCGACATTGAAGTGCAGTAAAAAGAAATTGAATCATCATAATAATGGTCCGGCAAATAAAAAAAAATATTAAGTAATTTCTTTGTTACATTTAGATAAAGGCAATTGCCGTCGGAGCTGTTTATAAGATATATGGTAATATTGATTTCTTATATTTACGCAAACACTACAAATTAAAATATAACTAATTTCACGGATTTTATCGCGTTTATTTTATGTTTTTACGTCCCCGACGTTTGACACTATGACACTAGGACGTCTAACACCTCAGTCCTCCCGTGACCATGGTTGCTGTAAAGCAGCCGAAACGTCGGGAACGCAAAAACATAAAATAAACGCGATCAAATCTGTTTATTTCAATTTATGGTAATGTCAAAAACAAAAGATAATCATGTCTTGAATACTCGTTGTATTCAAGACATGATTATCAGCGAATTGTCTTTCCATAGATAGAGATAATGTATAATATACTGTTTAGATGGGTGGCGACGCGCTTCTACTTCGTGCAGGGATAACTGCATATAAACAAAGTTCATTCAGACTCAACAGGGCTCATTATTATGAATACTAAACACTGGTACTGGTACTTACCTATTGTTACGTCGAGTCGGTGCTATTTTTGACTACATTATTCTCTTAGGGCGGATCACACTGTGTTCTCGCTTCGTTGACGCATTTTTATATGTAAAAACATTTCAAATTTGCCTTTGAATTTGCTGCTTTAGCGATTGGCTATCCGAGAAACAAATCTCAGTTGAGAAGTTATATTATAAATAACGAAACAATTGAACAACGCCAATTGGCTAAACGGTCGCTTAATCTTAATGTAAGCTCATCAACTTAGAAAGTTTAAATGCTAACGATGCTTGGCTAAACTTTAGTTTAATCTATATGAATTAAGATCACTATAGAAAATGCAACCTGAGCCCTTGGACTAGTTAATTTATATGCGGCATGGACATTGAAACCCGACTATATTAGCATTTAAACAAAATTGATCTGTAACATTGTAAGATCGATGAATTTGTTCAAACAAGCGATTCGAACCGACCGATTCCTATTAACTGACACCCCCGTAACGTAACAAATATAATAGAGACGTAATAATGCCTGTGGGGGTAGGCAGAGGAGCCTGAAGTGATTGAATTCCAGGGCCCCAAGTCTGCTAACACAGTCGATTCATAATCGAACAGCAACCGCATAGTAACTGTCACTTTTGACAGATATTGTATGGGATATTTGTCAAAAGTGACAGTTACTATGCGGTTGCTGTTCGATTATGAATCGATTGTGTTAGCAGACTTGGGGCCCAGATAGCTCGTCGTATTTATTCCTCGACCAGGCCAAGCGCCCAGGCTAAGACAAAACCGTACTTCAGTTCATTGAATCCTACCAAGACTACGCTATGAAAATTCCATCTTATTAAATCGTTGTAATAAATAGCATAGCTTACGGTACTAAGCAGCCAGTAAATAGTGACCACATGGTGACCACCACGCGATGCAGTATAAAGCCCCGATAATGGATGGATGGGGCGGCGCCCGCCCAGCCAAGATAACAAATGACTTGATTAGACGGCATATGAATAATGGCTGTAATTAGTGCCGAAACTGGCCGGCCGTAAATTACAATGTAGTGCCTTCTTATTTTATTCCCAAAGTTGTATTTCACGTGACGGTTGTTTTTAGCCGACTTCAAAAAAAGGAGGATGTTCTCAATTCAATTGTTTTTTTTTATTTTTTCTTTCGACAATCTAATTAGCGCAGTTGGTGGTGACTCTGCTTTCCGGGCTGAGAGTCCCGGGTTCGAATCCTGGTAGGGTCAAACTTTGTGTGATGCCCATGGATGTTTGTGCCCCAGGTCATGGATTTTTTATATGTATGTAAGTATAATATACTGAGTTCGCACTCAGCCCACTGTACGGTACCCATATTACAAGCGTTGCTTAGTGTGGTACAGTATAGTTGGTGTGTTCGTCTGGCGATATTGTTATTATTATATAAGCACAAACATAAAATACCTAACTACCAATTTAACTACAATGTTTGTCGCACAAAGAAGGTAATTTCTACCTTGTTTCATCATGCGCTTATCTATACAAATAAATAAAGTGTCTGTTTGTAATATTAAAATAACCGCCTTTTCCTAAGTGCATTTGGATGTATACACGGTACATTTACCAAAGCAATATTTTTTTAAATTTTTGTCTGTCTGTTTGTTTCGGCAAATCTCTGAAATGGCTGGACCGATTTTGACGGGACTTTCACTGGCAGATAGCTGATGTAACAAGGAGTAACTTAGGCTACTTTTATTTCAGAAAAACTTTTATTAAATACCATGCGGACGAAGTCGCGGGTAACAGCTAGTACTTTATAAATGCAGACATATTAACACGTACCTACCTCCTCGTCTGAATAAAAAGGGTTGAATCCCAAATCACCTGTTTACTTTTATCAGTGACGATTTCAAAGTCTAATGACCCATACCCTGTCCCTTTTACGAAGGGCGTGATTTTTAGGTCTCGTATAGAGACAAAGGGTTCCATTCAGTGTGGCCAACCCTACTGTTTTAACAGTAGATTTACTGTTTTTTCAACAAGACCCCTGTTTTCTGTTTTAGTCCATATTTCTACTGCTTTTGTTCTACTCGTAAAGTGGGATATGAATAGGAAATTCCAGTGTTAGAAATAGAAAAAACGAGTTTAGGTAATTGTCACAATTAGCGAGAGGAGTTCATTCAGAAGATAAATATCACTATTAATCTTCTTATAAAACTCCTTCCAGAAAGACAATCGTGTTGGTTAAAACCATTGTTCTAAGATAACCATTTACTGTTTTCTACTATTTTTATATCGGTAATTTGCTGCTTTTCAGTTTGCTAGTGTTGGCAACACTGGTTCCATTTGAGAACCCGTTTCACTCTTGTGCTATTTCTCTTTGCATAGAAATGCATGCATTGTTTTTTTATTATTGCGTGCTTTTGTTTTTCAACTGCTCTTTAGTTTTTGGTAAGGACCATTTGTGTGTACCTACTACTTTATTTTTTTAGTCGTAGATGCCCTTCACGTACCTAACTAAATAAGTTGGCACTTAGCAGTGGAAGTGAAGCTACAGACAAACCCAATGAGACCAGAATTTAATCAGCTTAATCAGAATACTGCAAATATTTTCGTCCGGCTTATTAATTATCTGCTTATTGTTTAAATTGACAGAGTTGTTATTTGCATGCCTTCATCGACTCGTTAATGGTAATATGCAGAAGAGCCGAGCCAATATAATTATACTGACGTACATTTTAATTAAAATAATAGAAATGAAAATTACTATTTCAGCACTGAATATGTAGCTTCAACTATCTATACATAAATACTATCGTAGACAAATTACTGCACGGATTCGTAGGCCTGAAAACCTGAAATACTTAACTCTAGTGCTACGGGTGGCTACGGCAATGAATGAATGGTACTTTGCCGTAGCCATCCGTAGCACACACCGTTGAGGTGAACATTTTCATACGTGCGCAGGGAGGATAAGGTCACAGATAAACTTAGAGTTATTACGGTAAAGTCCCCAATAGTATTATTAACAAATAGTATTATTAAAAACACGACTACGACTGTATAGTCGTAGTCGTGTTTTTTTTATTGAAACAGAAACTCAACCGTATGTAGATACCTACTCACATTAACTGACTAAACCCGGCTCCTGTATGTTTGCCGTTGGTCTTCTGTTAAATACAATAAATATTCGCACTTTGGTTGAATATAAAGCTAGAATCTATAATAATGTAAAATATCTTAGCGATGATTAATATTACGTTTGATGTAAGGCCCCACATTGATAGTAGGCCCGTGCCCAACTAAAATGTTTTATACGTCGCCAGCGCAGACGGAGCGCAGCGTCCGCGAGAGGACTTTTTTGCGATCTGCAACGACCCTATGAAAACTATAAATTGATCTCTCGCTAACAATTTTGACAATCCCAATCAAATCCGCCACCAAATCCCCCAGGTTCACCCTCAGAATTTCAAATCAAAGAAAAATTACATTGATCCGTTCCCGAGATAATGCACTGAGCGGCTTTTACGGATTATAGAATCGCACTTTGTAAGCCACGCACAATACTCGTAGTAATCAAAGGGACCTAAGAGAAGTTTAAGATATTATCAGTGCAAAATATATATAAACAAATCACTGTTAAAAATTGATATGAACAATCAAAGTACCTACAAGTTGAAATAAAACTATTTTTTTAAGGATTTTATCGCGTTTATTTTTCGTTTTTACGTTCCCGACGTTTCGGCTGCTTTACAGCAACCAGTACCTACAAGTGTACTTTTATATAGTCGACACTGGCAAAAATTGTATTTTGTAGCCGATTGATTGCCAAAAGAAGAAGAAAAGGAGATCTGAAAACAACCCAATCAATCTGATCACAGCCCAATACCGACGCATTTTAATAGTCGAAAATAAAACGAGGAGGTTACATTTAGACACGTGCAAGTATTTGTTATTTTCATCAAACATTTCGCTTAAATAATCAAATAATAATAATAATAATAATCATTATTATTATAATCAAATAATAATAATAATACTTCAAATAACACAAAACGGTGCCGATTTAGACTTTATCCGCTTTTCCCCATGAAAAACGGGGCTAAGTAAATATTTTTTATAACACATTCTCTCACAAATCGAATACAAACAGGTTCGCGTTGAGTGTTAATAAATATATCGATATCGATATTTGGTAGGTACCAGTTCGAACAATATCCACAATCAGAGGAGCTCATTGCAAATAACATATCAAATGCCGGGTGATTGATGACATGTTGCGCTGATAACACCTATCGCCTCGAAAAAGGTTTTTACATAACGATTATGTAGTGGCATACTGTTGTAATAAAATAATTTTATTAATTATTAATTACCAACAAATAATTATTTTTATGAACGTTGCAATGTAGAATAATGAGATATGTTAATTTTGTCAGTAATAAAAAATAGAATTCTCAAGTTCTCAATACAAATGATTAGAAATCTAAATAGTAGGTAGCATGGATTTTTTACAAATTCTATAGTAGGTGGGTAAGTATGTAAGTATAAAGTAGGTAATAGTCAAATAAAATACTCCATTTATTAAAAATAAAAATAAGTTATAATATTGTGGCCAGGTAACTATTATTAAATATATAAAAAAATATCATAGAAAAGAGTTAAGGACCCGACTTCGTGAGTGAGCGACGACATTATTACATTTTATTCTGAAATTCCCTGTGCTGTGCTGTACGGGTGCGGTCCAGCCGCAGTGAATATAAAAAAATCGCGACAGTTGAATTAGCGATGAAAATATTGTATTTTTCCTACTAGGTATATTATACTTTTTTAAAATATTACAGTACAATTGACTAAAATATAGTAGGATACTACATAGTATAGTACGGGTGGTAGCCCTATAATAATCACCTCAATCACACCATCTATGCAATATTATTTAGGTGATAAAAACATAGCATACCTAGCTAGATTACTATAAAAAATCGCTTTCAAAACTAAGAACTAACCGTATACAAATGCAGTCGGTAAAATTCACCCAGTTTTACCGACAGTCCGCGATCCGATATGCAGGTATCCTTACCACCGCAATCTAGGAGTAGGTGCCACCAACACAGTGCCAACGCGACATGTAGATTGAACGGAAATATCGTTTTAGCGTATCTCGCGCGCCCATCGCAATATCCACTAAACCAACTGATGGAAAACTTTTATGACCAAACCCAACCAGAATTGCGTAGTGGCAAAACTATAAGGTAAAAGTTTTGCAATTGGCTATTAATGTAATAAATCTTGTTGCAAAGTGAAATATTTGCGAATCGAGCGATTTTTTGTACTCTCATCTATAAATAAATAAATATTGCCAGAGAACACACCAACTATACGGTCCCACACTAAGCAACGCTTGTATTATGGTTACCGTACAATGGACTGAGGGTGAACTCAGTATATCATACTTAAACAGATGTTAAACATCCATGACTGGGGTACAAACAGTCGTGCTCATTACACAAAGATTGTGTCCTACCAGGATTCGAACCCGGGACCCTCGGCACAGAAAGCATGGTCACTACCAACTGCGCTAATCAGGTCGTCGTCAAATAATTAATTACAATATACCAATTTACCTAACAAATATATCACCTGTAAATAATAGCTCCAAGATAAATATCACAATATACTCGTACTAACGGCGAGACAATAAGGACACTCGATACGAGAACAATGCAAGTCCGAATAAAGTCCTACATAGATAACAATACAGAAGGCTTTCTAGACATTTCTAATCGACGCCAACATAATGGTGTAGGTACTTACTTAAATAGTGGCGACAAATAAATGGCATATTAGTGTGCTCCAGCCAGGTATAGGACTACAAAAAAGAATAAATACCATATAGACAGTAGGTACGTAATGAGTACATTATATGAGCCTAACAGACAGAGAGCGTTTAGTGTACCAACGTGTACCGGGGTCTTTTCATTTGACAAAAAACGCTTAAAAATCTTATATATATAATGTTATAAAAGATCATTTAGCATAACGTACCTAAAGGTACCGTGTAGGTATATTAAAGTTTCAAATGATTTAGATACTTTGCAAATGTGCTGAATGTTAAAGTATTATTTATACCTTCTTTATTTCACCAAGTAATTCGTTCGTCAAATTCACGTGTTTGCGTGTCAAACAATAGACCATACGTTTGACGTTGATGATGGGCGCCTGCTGATTGCGCGAGCGCACGCTATGAAACTTACCATATATTACAAAGAACGCAGAACGCTGGTCGTCTCCCGTATCTATCCCGTACTCGGGTTTTACGTATGAACCAAAATTATTATATATGCTGAGGTAATATGTTAGTAATTACTTTACCTATTTATCACGACTGAGTTTTGATCTTGTCCGAATATAGATATTTACGAATAAATATAAATTCATGTAAGTCAATTTAAATCACAGGGAAAATACTAATTAACCGGAAAAAAATGTATTTTTAATTCATAATTAGATGTAAAATGAAATCAGAAATTGCGCCGAAGCCTCGCGCCGACGGGAATCCATTAAATTATCGAAGTTGCCAACTTAATTAATGAATAGGTAATGTGATTTTCTTTCTTTAGATGATTCGAAATTAAATTTCACAGTCCCCTAGGACTAACTAAGTACTCACGTACAGTTAAGAGAGCAGGTGGCATAATTATAATGAAATAATAACGCATTTTTTTTTTTAATTTTTTTTTTATTACTTTATAGGCAAGTATTTGATCTCGATCTCACCTGATGGTAAGTGATGATGAGATCTACGATGGAGCATACTTGCCTAGGTAGGAAGGCGGCAGTAGATCGAGACGCTACATTCACTAGGCACATGCAGCGCAGCTGATCTGACCCGCCATCCATGAATGGCAACACCGAAAATCATGCCGGAACACGGCTAGGCCGCATGGCGACATGGCTGTGTTCAGTGGGTGGTGACTAACCACGGCCGACCTACCACCAGTAAATATATATAATATATAAATATATATATTATAATAACGCTTTAAAAGTTATGACATTAAGACTCACATTACCGTTGTAAAGTTATAAGAACTAAACATTTTGCAAGTCACAGTTTTATAAACCATGATTAAATTAAATAACACAGATTTAATTTAGATTAGCCAGGGATTACTTTGTAACTTCTAAATGATTTGAGAAGGAGCAGCCTCACAGATTAGGTTTAGGTAGGATTAGGTACGGTGAGCTTCGATAGTTTTAAGTTATATGAGGCTAAATAAAACTAATAATATTATGAAAGCAGTTTTCGCTAACCTCAAAAAATCATTATATATAAGTATCTTCACCCTTACCTTCAAAAACCTTTACCTTCAAAAGAATTTGGCTAATCACGTATCTAATTAATAGAATAATTACAAGAACCCTCAGATAGCAAGGAGGAGGTGTATGATTTAATAACAGTAAATTAAAGGCTTCGGAACATATTACAAGGGGTACAGATGGATGTCACAGTAATCGGGCCACGGCTGCCTCTGACTCGTACAAATGAAGCCGAATGGGGCTACGCCGTAAATTTCGAGAGATGTCAGAAAGGTAGGGTTGAAAACAATATAAACTTAGCTTATGCTACATAAAGTTACTGTATCTAAATGTGCAGATCATTCTTTTACACGCTGGTCAAAATAATAAAAATTGTTAAATTACGAAAACTTGGTGTAAAATCATGTGTACAAACCACTAAATAAATTTACAGGGCGAAGAATAGATAGAGATCTTAGTCGTTAAGAAGTTGATTATTTTCATATAATTTTATGTTTGATCTACCAACACTGTCAGTTGAGTAAATGTAAGGACCCATAATTAGCAACACTTGTATCTGGGTACCGAACAATGTAATGGGTGCGATCCTCGTAATACCCATACCTGGGCAAATTGCGAAAAGATCATTATTAAAAATTAAACAGATAGGAATCGAACCTGCAACAATTTCGGTACAGTAAGACGAATGGCCTACGCTCAAATCAGTAACCAAGCTCTCGTGTCGTCAACACGTGTAATATTTGTTGTTTGTTTGTTTTTTTATGTATTTACTACTTCCAATTCCAAATAGGCACCTGATTAAGTTTTTGTTAGTAGCGTATGTTAAATATGTTTTTATTTTAATTACGTCGGGAAATGTTTTCATTGTTCGGTAATCGCCACGGAACACGGATGAGGTCACGTCACAGTTCATACACACAATGATGTATGTATGTAAACCAGCTTTATATTAGTAAGCTTTTTGGCCGCAATTGGGACTAGGACACCGCGGTGGTACTGCCAGCGGCAAGACTAATCTATTAGAGGTTACATTACAACCAGGTTTAAATATTTTTGTAATACCTATTTACGAGTAGGGGCAGAATTAGTGGCTCAAGCACAATATTATTATGTACATTAATCTACCTACCTGAGTGTTACGTCCCGCTCACATTAATGAGATTGACAGTTACAACATGTTTTCTCTATGACGTTACGATTACATTAGAAGTTTCTGCTACATTGAACTTCTTTTGTTTAGTATCATTATTGGCCTTAATACTACGAGGTAGGTTATAAATGAACACACAGAAATGGTGTAATTTGATTACAGCGTTCCACTTGCTTCAATACAGTTGCGTTAGTAATAGTTCATTTATAAATCATCCACATTTCACCTTCCTGAGTATAAATCATCAATCATTGTTCCATGCTTTGCATTAGAGAGATCGATATAAAATATATACTTAACATAAAAAATGTTACCTTGTGTTTTCTGTTTTAATTTTATATAGTTTAGTAAGACTTCTTCGTTTTAATTTACATTGTTTACATTTTTCTATTATATGTATGTTGAAATAAAACTATTTGGCTCAGAGAATTTCACTCAAGACAACCTCGATAAAAATGCACGCTTTTAAATTAAAGGACGGCGGCAACTGAGGTTGGTATGCAAAGCCAAGGTTGTTATAAAAGTCTGATAACATTTTCTGTTGGATGTGGGTACAACCATAATATGTGACACCATGTATTCTCTTCCCGTGACAGCTAGGTCACGTGATTGGTTCAAGACCACGCCATCGGCTATAGCGACCAATTAGCGGTGTTCATTTTATAGAAGACTAGCTGTTACCCGCGATGTCGTCCGCGTGGTATTTAACAAAAAAGTCTCGTCGTCCTCGTCGTTTCTAAAGTAGCCTAAGTTACTCCTTGTTATATCAGCTATCTGCCGATGTAGTGAAAGTCCCGTCAAAATCGGTCCAGCCATTTCAGAGATTAGCCGAAACAGACAGACAGACAAAAATTGTAAAAAATGTTGTTTTGGTATATGTACCGTGTATACATCCAAATGCACTTAGTAAAAAATATTTTTTTAATATTACAATATTACAAATAGATGTCATTGGCAAAACCGATCGTAACGAAGTCTTGGTCCATAGTCGGAGGAGAATATTATTGTACGAGTACCATAGATACAATTGTTTAGGGACCACTGCCCACTCTGCCTTTTCAAGAAATACAGTTGTCGTTTAATTTGTATTAAATGTTAAAGACGTTATAAGAAAAGTAGGTACTACGTATGAATTATTCCTTTGATATATTCTCGACGTGCTGTATTTTGCACATAACATATATTTAACATCGTTACTCGACAAAAAACGCTGCGCCTAAACATAAAAGCTTTGACAATGCTGTAAGTTAATGGTCCCCCGAATATGGATACAATTTTGGCGAACAAAAGGCGGGATGTGTTGCCTGCCACCTTGCGGCGTTAACTTGGAAATATACCTATCTAATATATTTTAAGAAGCAAGCTTACCCAATCTTCATGTGTACCTACAGGTGTATGAAACTCTCCCTTTCATACGGTTTGTGAATAGGAGGTACGTACACGAACACGTGTAAGAACCACGAACAAGGAACATTTTAATGTTCCATCAATAAGTATTGACCGAATTTCAGGAATTTCAGGGTCCCTACTGTAATGACACGTTCAATTGTTTTTTTACGACGACACTTTTGCTATAAGCAATGTGCTATAAGCAATGCAATTATATTTAATTTAAAGCCTTCGTCAAGCAACTCGAAGTTCATCAGTTCGAAAGTAATAAAAGATAATAACTTTTTATGAATTTTAATAAAAAAATATATTGTTTGAATTATGCAAATTGCCCCCAAACGTCCCGAACGGGGCAAGTATTTTTAGTTTTACTCTGGTTTTAGTGCTACGCAGACGACGGTGTCCTTATGTATGACGAACAGATTTACATATTTTATGTAACTATATATTAAAACGTAACTAAGTACGTATAAAAAATGTGAACAGTATTGCGACATTGCCATCTTAACAATCTTGCAGAATATTATAAAAGACAAAAGTGCTAAGTAATTAACGAAAAGTAAACAAAAAAACTCCGGCAAGAAATAAAACAATAGAACTGCATTATGAACGACGATTCTCTTACGATGATGACGAGGATGAGATATTACTACCTCGAGGTCTGGCAATTTTATATTTTAACTCAATAATATATACTTATACATATTATGGCATAATCCCCCTCGAAATGAGGGGAGGCCCGTGCCCAGCAGTGGGACATTAAATGGTCTGGTATTATTCTATTATTATTATTATTTACATATCCTAATAAATAAACGATATTTCTCCAAACATTGTCGGTCATACAACACATACTGAGATAATGTACTTATGTCTTTAACATGTTACAGATGACAACAGTTTTAGGCCAGGAAGCGAATTATCTAGAATTAAAGTTCGCAATACACCCCCAGTTATTTTTATTGTCTTTATCAAGGGGTTACTTAACACAACAAACGATCACTAGAACCCGCCATATCAGTCTCCCTGGTTATTAAGGGCCACCGAATAAGACCCGGATCAATTTGAAGCCGGCCATTAGTGTTCAGGCCTCACTAATTACTGGTCTTGGAATTTCCAGAGGATTCCTTGGGAGATCATTTAGGGGCTGATGGACGGCGGGGCGCGGCGAGTCGCTGGCGTTGCCATGACGCCTCATTCTACGGCTGCGGGAAATTTAGCGAGACGCATTTAACGGCGTTAGGGTTGTTGAGATTAATATATATAGGTAGTGCAAAATATTTAAATCTATACAAATAACTAAAATTGGAGTGTCTGTTTGTAATATTAAAATAACCGCTTTTTACTAAGTGCATTTGGATGTATACACGGTACATATACCAAAACAACATTTTTTACAAATTTTGTCTGTCTGTCTGTTTTTTCCGGCTAATCTCTGAAATGGCTGGACCGATTTTGACGGGACTTTCGCAGGCAGATAGCTGATGTAACAAGGAGTAGCGCTGTAACAAGCGGGCTCGGAACGCGCGAGCGGGCTATTGCTAACGGTTGTAACAGCTAGTTAGCTAGCTAGTATAGCTAGCTAGTATTTGAATATATTATAAAAATACTCAAAGTGCAGACAGAAAAATATCCTTACTGTTCTGGACAATATCGCAGAGGACAATATTCTTGATACAGTGGCCGGAGACACTTTTTTCTTTATTTTCTGTTCGCACGTCAAGGAAAACGTCTGAACGGATTTTGATGTAACCTAACATGGTGATGGATTTTAACCTAGGCTATCATTAAGGATACTTTTCACGCAAAAATGGATGGGTTTCCTCTGAATGGTTAAGAGGAAAATCTCAAAAACCAATGAGCGGATTTTAATCAAATTTGGAATGCTTATAACGAGGTATATATATCTTCGATAATTTTTAACTCAGTAAATGGAAGAAGGTTCCCCTGGGATAGGGAAAATTAATTCCACATGTACTGAGTTGCGGATCTATTAGTTAATATTCCAATGTTACATATTGTAGTAAATATAATATATGTTTTTAACCAATGCGTAGTCTAAACAAGTGTTTACAAACAGAAGAAAATTAATAGTCTCTGAAACAAAATATGGGTAAACTCTGAATGTGTCTGTCTATAACTCTAAGCAAGATGGAACTCGGCTGCATCATATTTCAATTTACTTAAACCATTGCCTCCTCATTTATTCTTACTTTATTAACTTCTTCACTGGGTTCTTGGCCGGGTTTTTGAGCAATTAACTTGAGTCAGTGATGTGCCAAATGAAGACGAGAAATAGATTTAATTGAGCTGTATAAGAAATATAAATATTAAATGTTATCAAGTGTAAATAAATATAAAAAATAAGTTATACAAAGCCGACGTATGTTTGGAAAATACCCACTAAGTTATGGGTGAGAAAATTTTATTTCATTGCATTTAATTGCGTAAAGAAAGAAGAAGAAGAATATTACATTAGAAGTTCCTGCTTACGCTAGTGAGCCTTTAATTGTGGCATACAATATTGAGAAACCGAGGAAGCATGTGTGTATGTAGGTATATCTCGATATTGATTTCTTATATTTACGCAAATACTACACATTGAAATAAAACTAATTTTTAGGATTTTAACTGCTGTCAGCTGAAAAGCAGCCGAAACGTCGGGAACGTAAAATCAGAATATAAACGCGATAAAATCCTAAAAATTAGTTTTATTTCAATATATCTCGATATCTCAATTTGGGCTAAATGCTTACGGGAGTCACTGTGTTGGTATATATTTTTTTCTTTTTTATTGGTCTGGCAATACCTCTACTGATAGTGAGATCACTATTTATTGTATACCAGTAATAGATAGACATTAAAAAAGACAAAGCAAGTCAAGATATAAAGTGCACATTGGGCGTTCTTCACTGAAAAAACTAATTAGCCGAACTCTTTTGGGTTCTCTCCAAAATTAACTAAAATGTTGATGCTGTAAAGCAGCCGAAACGTCGGGAACGTAAAAACATAAAATAAACGCGATAAAATCTGTGAAATAAGTTTTATTTCAATGTGTAGTATTCGCGTAGAAGTAAGAAATCATTAATTACAATTTTGTAAGTTTAACTAAACTTTGATTAAATTTAAAGTTGTATGTGTTACTACTAGGAAACGGAGTTTTGTAACTGGTAACACATAGTTCGCATGTCGCAATATTTGTGTAACTATTAGTCAAGAGTTTTGTTAATGATAAGCAAACACTTTTTTCGCAAGCTGCCAATCTCTTCCAGACAACGTCCCTATTACATATACACTTCGCTTATATTTCCACTGATTCAAATCAGTCACAGTGCACGAATCTAACACGATTTGATCGCTCGCTATATGAGTCCTATTGAATGTGTGATTCCCAATTTCATTTCGACGGCGACCGAGGGCACGTATCGGCACTTATTGAGGCGTGATCTGCGTACAAAAGTTTAAAGTGTATATCGCTTTTAAACGGAGTAGATATGCCAATCAGATCCGGAGATATTCCACGTTAAATATCCGATATGCTAACAGAGAGGGACTATCCGATATGGTAACAAATTTTAGTGTAATGCTTTGTAGGAATGCTTGTAGATTTGTCTTGCTTAAAGAGCAAGATTCCTTAAAAGTGGAACAACAAAAGCCCTGAATTGCGCAAAAATAATTAAGGCTAATTTCTGAAGACAGATGTTAGTTGTGTTTATGGTCACACAACTATCATCTGTCTTAAGAAATTTGCATTTAATTAATTTTATATTATAAATGTGTATCGGTGCGAATCGGGATGGCGCCGTGCGGTGCCGTCCGAAAGTGGCCGCAAACCTTGACACGCTTTGCCGATAAATGGATCACCCCACTGTGCCATTCATTCAATATACAGCGTGATTCAAAACGGGTATAAAAGCCGGATCTTCTTAGTTGAGGTCGCGTTCCGATCCGGTTGTAGAGTTAAGAAAAAAAAATGTAATGACAATTTATAAGTGCCCCCGTAGGCCTATACGAAATAAACGATTTGACTTTGAACTCTGCGCTTCTTTAGCGCAATTGTAATCGTTCTGTAAAGTCAGAATTTCAATGGTTCAATTAAAAAAAAATACAAAATCCCAAATAATTTCACAACACAGCTGGTGTAGGATTCGATAACGAGTATTTATTTTAGTTTAATGTTTTTAATTAAGGCATAACTTAAGCTGAGACCTAAGGGAGGCTTTTAAACACCAGCTCGTAAAACGTTTAACAAATTTAAATAATCGATGCCAAACGAAGTGAAACAGAGGTCAAAATAATAATGTTATCTATATGATAACCACATAACTCTGTATAAAAACTAATTTGTATTGTCATAAAGTAAAGGATAGATATATTATTTTATATAAATATTTATTAGACACCACTTATAGAAATAGCCCGTTGTAGTCTTAATTATGATATATTTTTTTTAATAAAAATAATCAAAATAAACTTACCTTTACAATTATAGATGACGAGCACAACAACAATATACCTAGAACTACACGTATATGGTGGCAAGAATACTTTAAACTACTTGCGAACTAATGCTAAGCGGATAAACAATAGTATTGCTTGACGGGCTGCCGGTACGAAGTTTTGAAGTTTAGTACGAGGTGCGTCGCAAAGTGTGGGCTCGCAGCGTTAGGGTCGCGGGAGTGCGGCCTGGGCGGCGACGCGCGGCGCTCTGCCGCCCGCCCGCCCAACAACTTGCAACGCAACTTTGTACTTGGAAGTTGGAGCGAATAGCTTGGAGAAAATAATACAATGTATGGCCCTACGGCATAGTACAGCCAATAATGCCCTTTGGAACAAATTACTAAGATTCTTTTGTACTCATTATACACATTATTATTGACACCAGTGATTATTTGACATAATAAAATCGCCAAGTTATAAATTTAAAAATAATTTTCCTGGTTTGTTGTGAAAAATTTGTGAACTAAATATGATTAATTAAATAAAACTACACTTATTGCTAAAATAGTAAATACTGTCACAATTCTACGACATAGAGCAATTTTCTGAATTAATCAAATAAAAAAAAAATGGAAAATACCGTTCAATAAACTAATCATCTTATGTAACGTAAATCTTTATACGGGTGGTACACCTTGTTGGGGTAACAACCTCAACAAGGTGTTGCGCTTTTGGTGCAAGTTTCTAAGCCCACGCGTGTTTTGCTGGGTTCGATTTCAAAGAGAGGGTTGGAAGTATAGTTACAAGTTTGTTATGAAAAGATTCCAACGGACTTCACTACAACACTAGTTACGTAAACAAAATTTTAAACTAGTATTAAACTTGCATTAAACTTGTAATTTGGGTCATTTTAACTATTTAAGCCTATCTAGCCACTCTCCTATATTGTTCTCCCATACACACGATGCATTTGGGTCACATTTAAGGTTGACTATCGTACAGCAAGTGGATATGCCTTAAGAGCTACTATATTTTATCACGTAAGTTGGTAATGTTAGTATTGACAAGGCGTTGTGCACTGACGTTACTAAGGGAAAATACTCTCAGATGTGACAACCCAACACGACGTACCTACTCTTTTATTAAGTACCTGCACAAAAAACCTGACGACCTGATTTGTACCGCAATTGGTAGTGACCGTGCTTTCTGCGCAGAGGGTCCCGGGTTTGAATACCTGTAGGGACAAGCTTTGTGTGATGAGCATGTATGTTTGTATCCGAGTCATGGATGTTTAATATCTATAGAAGTATTATATACTAAGTTCGCCCTCAGTCCATTGTACGGTACCCATAATACAAGCGTTGCTTAGTGTGGGACCGTATAGTTGGTGTGTTCGTCTGGCAATCATATATTATTATTAAAAAAGAGTATTAACATTGTTTCAAAAACCAGCAATGAAATTTCTTATCTCTTCTTTTTTATTGGAACGGCATTGTTTCCATGTTATTTCAGATATTCTCTTAATGTCATCTTCCCACCTCAAATTTTAAACAAATGGGGGAAGAGGAACCCACCACTAACCCTCGATCAGTCGTCGGTCGATCGGTTGTGGTGGGTTCCTCTTCCCCCATTTGTTTAACAATGGATTTTCGCCAAGTATCACTTGGTTCTATCAATTACCTAATTTTTTTTTGTCTCCCTTTTTTTCCACAGTCCATCTCTTGGGTACCCTTGCACTATATCTTTCCTTAAGTTAGGCGTTATTTAAAAAATAATAACGGCATGACATTTCATTCTCTTTACTCAAGTTTTCTATTTTACTTCTAATCATATGTCCACTACATCTCCAATTTAGTTGCTGGATGATTATTGTTGTTTGTTTGCTTTTTAGTTAGTACAGCCAGTCAGTTAGTACGCGGCTATTACCATTCAATTACAAATGAATTGTTCTAGCATAGGTACTTCGGCCTAGACTATTGGTTGTAACATTAAATATCTTATCGGAAATTAACAGGAATAGTCCGGAAATCGAACTATTCTCGCGTCCGCAAGATCAAAGAGGCCGGCACATCTGAAATGTATAGTCAAAGTCAAATCATTTATTTCGTATAGGCCTACGGGGGCATTTACAAATTGTCATTTAATTTTTTTTTTCTTAACTATACAACCGGATCGGAACGCGACCTCAACTGAGAAGATCCTGCGAGAAACTCAGCAGGCTGGTTTTTTTTTTTTAATCGTTACATAAAATAAGGGCCCCAAGTCTGCTAACACAATCCATTCATAATCGAACAGCAACCGCATAATAACTGTCACTTTTGACGGATATTGTATGGGATATCTGTCAAATGTGATAGTTATTATGTGGTTGCTGTTCGATTATGAATCGATTGTGTTAGCAGACTTGGGGCCAAGATCTGTTTACAGTGGTTACCCTAGTATTGTAAATCATCGAAATCTGCCTGAGACGATATATATATATATTGAATAAGCCACAAACTCGTCCTCTGGATTATTCGCACCGAAATAAGTAATTTATTTTTAAGCTCTGTACACAGGCTCGGATGATTCGTCAAATATTTGTGTCCTCTATAATAAACATTGATTTATCTTGCAAGAGCTCCACTCATACGAATTTAGATTAAAATCCAACATCGTGAGACTTTCATTAATTACCGTGAAAATACATTCATGCTTTATGTGTAACTAGCTGTCCCGGCGAACTTCGTATCGCTTCAGAATCAAATGTATGAGGAAATGAATTATCCTTACAAATACTTTTTTTGTATTTTTTTAAGTGTGTCCCATGTTTATTCTGTATTCGGGGCGAAGAAATATCAAATATCATAAAAATCGGCCCACCTGTGCCTGAGTTATAAAAGGTGTAGTTAACTAACACGACTTTGTTTTATGTAATAAGATTAGCAAAAGCTGCAATAATGTAGAGAATAACAATTTTATGTTGAAGAAGTTTTACCGATACCTAGAACAAGGGTAAGCTATAAAAAAATACAACCGAATTGAGAACCCTTTCAGCCTCCTCCTTCCTCCTTCCTCCTTCTCCTTCTCCTCCTCCTCTTTTCTGAAGTCTGATCCTTTTTGAAGTCGGTTAAAAAAGACGGTTATTTGCCGTCGTTATTTACATCCAAAGTAAAGGTACCTTCTAGGCAAGTATGCTCCATCGTAGATCTCATCGTCACTTACCATCAGGTGAGATCGAGATCAGATACTTGCCTATAATGTAATAAAAAAAAAGCATGGACCGAGTATCAACAACATTAAATTCTTAATGCCACTCTCGCGATGCATACATTACGTGACAATTTTCATTCAGCTGCGAACATTAGCTTTTCATTTCACGGGAATCTTGTTTTTACCGACCACAAAATATTTTAGCGGAATATTATTATAAGGTAAAAGGTCCGTCGTGCCTTTGTGGGATCATGGTATGAATGCCCAACTTTTGCACCCAAATAACAAAGACTCGGGCACCCATTTGCACGTAAGTACTTCCTTTCATGTTTTACTTATTGCTGATAGCAAGTAAGTACCCTATCCGCCTATCTAAATATCTATAGAGCTGCGTTTAGTATTTTTTTGTACTTATAAGGAATTTGCTCTATATAGATGGGTAACTGATTATTACTTAAGTATTTTGCACTCATGATGGAAACTTTAATTTTAAGTAGCATATCTCTTTTCTAAATTAATAAAAGACGGTCCTTTAGGCTCCCACCAAAATAATTTCAATAAAAGTTGACGATCAAAGCAGCGAGAGTTAAAGGAATTAATTTGTCCGTTAGGGCGACTACTACCCGTGAATTTCACGAAAGGGGTCCGCTGTAATTTCCGACATATTGGTCTGTACAAACACACTTGACAAATATCGGACGGCTAATGACGTCACTTTGAAATGTCAAGTGTAAGGAGGAAGAGTAGGTCCACATAGTTAATGCAATATACCTGTTTTTTTAATCTATAAACAGTAGAACCTTTTTTATTGTAGCAAGTTGAACCGTGAAGTTGTCAATTTTGTTTTATTTTCTGAAAAAGTTATCTTTGATAAATAATAATGTGTAGTATTAGTGGTATATGTATTAACTATTGTATAACATGACTTTTCAAGTTCTCCTGAGATGTCCGGACAATTTTCAGTAAAGTATCCACAGCTTTTCTGATAGGGGTAGGTGATTCATTTCATCATAGCCATCAACTTCATCATTATCATCAGGGGTACCTGTTATACTTATAATTTTATAACAATTATCAAGAAAGAAATAGCACTATTTTGTAGCCAATTGCGAACATAAAAAGAAATCAGTAGATTTGATGAAAGGTCGACTTAAAGTATCGAAGAATACCTACATATTAGTGGCGCTAGCCGCTATGTTAATTTTCCAGTGGTCGGCAACATTCTAAAATAAAACATTAATTGTTTTTCGAATATCACTTTTATAATATTGAGAGATGCGTTATAAATTAAACTAAACAACGACTGTATATATATATCTACTTATACAGTAAATAGAGTTATAAAACCACTCATTTATTCCAAACAACATTTATGAAGGCCGAGCTCATAATAAAATACACATTCCGAACATAGGTATTCACCTAAATCAACTCATATTCAAATCTATGACATAGTAGTAGAAGACAAATTAATATTAATGTTTGGTAACTTATAAACATAAAACAGGACACATCCAAATATTTCTATGTACTTAATGAAGAACGTATATAATAATACCTCAAACCGTCGTTATTCCGTGTTGTTTTTGTATAAAATATAAAAATATGTAAGTGCAGTACATAACTAAATCTAGCGTAACTAGTAATAGGTATAGATAATGATTCAGCAAAAGGGACATCAGAAGGCCATCCGATGCGTATTCTTCTTTATTGTATCAAATTAGTGTTCGTCAACTCGATTTTTGACGCAGCATATGGCATATATAGCCACGGCAATATATGCTATATTACCACGGCAATATATTCTATATTACCACGGCAATATATTCTATATTACCACGGCAAGATATGCTATATTACAACGGCAATATATGCTATACTAGATGCGCCCGGCGGTGTTACCCGCGATAAAAAGTATGAAAAATTAAAACATCTATCCCACGGGAACCATACATTTTACCGGGATAAAAAGTAGCCTATGTGTTATTCCAGACTATAATCTATCTCTGTGCCAAATTTCATCCAGATCCTTTCAGCCGTTCGGGCGTGAAAGAGTAACAAACATCCATCCATCTATCCATCCATCCATCCATCCATCCAAACTTTCACATTTATAATATTAGTATAGATTACTACGGCAATATATTCTATATTACCACGGCAATATATATTGCCACTAACACACACAGATACACGCTTCTATAATATTTTAATTTCACAATTTAATCTTCACAAGGTGCCATAACTTGCGCAGTAAGGTGTTTATACAATTAAATGCTTCCGCACATCGTGTACCAGCAGATTTTTTAAATAATTATCGTGACTCGAGAAACATTCAACAATATCAAAATGATCCATGCCGTCCTTGATCTCCAAATACATGTACTGCATCAAGCACGTGTTGTGTAATACCTCATAGAACTCTCTGGACTGTTTCTTGAAGGTGGGGCTGTCGTTTTGTCCTGCTAATATGTATATCCGTACTCTTCTCCCCTGTAGGTGTGTGAAGTCGTCGAATTGTGGGGACAACGGGATCGCCCACTCATGGGGTAATTGGACCGCGTCGTTGACGGATGTGTGAACTAGCTCCCTCAGGTCGTACACCCCGGAGACAAGAAAGGCCCCTTGGAGGCGATGCGATCCTGGTGCGCTGTCGAGGAAGTCTGCGCTGGCGAGGAGTTTGGCGACGAGGTGCGCGCCGGCCGAGTGGCCCGCGAAGTAGACGCCTCTGAAAATTAATTTCACACGGTAATTTATAAATCTAGAGTACCAATACGATAATTATGTATTGATATAATTGAATACCTCCTTATATTTCTATCTAAAACAATCATATGGGCATAAGTGTACCGTAATAACTTCTAATAATTATTGGTTTGTAAAGCTATGAAAGAATGTTGTCTTAAATTAATATTGAATATTTAGTACAATAACTGGTTGTGTTGCTAAACGGAAAAAAAATATGAATGTTTTATTATCAAATGAACGTTCTGAATGTCACACTCCATTAAGTTTATTTATCTCGTCGCCTTTTATCCTTATATTCAGATCATTGGGTAATAAACGTAATCAGTGGAAAAGGTATCGGGTAAGTTTTGCGGGGATCGTAGCACTTCTAACTCGTGTAAAGATAATAATGTACACTTGCCGTATCTAGGTAGGTACTATGTACTTATTATAAAATATTTGAACTCAACCTATACAGGTGAGTTAAATATTAATAATTATAATATCGCCAAACGAACAACGCCAATATTAATACGAGTATGTGCATTTAAAATACAATTCACAAAAAATCTCATTGTCATTGGACATAATATCGAAACTCATTCATATAATACGCTGAAGAAACGCAGGTTCAAAGGTATACGATTTCTGAATCACGCTATATATCCGATAAAAGCCAACACTTGATCACAGAATAGTAAATGGTAACTTATACATAGTTACCATTTGCTAAGTAGGTACTTATGACCGGTTTCCGTAATTGGGAAGTCGACAAGTAGCGAGTCAGTTTAACTGGCGGCCTTGAGTAAACAGCTTGGTTAGTCCGCAAGTCTTTACGGCAAGATTTCTAGTAAAATACGATAAACACATTACCTACTAGTATTCTTGCTAGGAGTGGGGTCACTCACCCACTAAAACCACTCCACAACAAAAGTAGCAACTCAAATCACTAAACTACGTCGCTAATAGATTTCAAGTTGGATTGAATACAACTTGACGATCTGCTTAGCTCGATTGGTAGTGACCCTGCTTTCTGTGCCGAGAGTACCGGATTCGAATCCTCGGGGCAAAACTTTGTGTGATGTTGACGTATATTTATACCCGATTAAATGCTGCTTAATACTCGTATCCATAGGTATATAAGTATTTATATACTGGTATCACCATTAGTCCGTTGTACAATAGGGTCGGTAATACCCATAATACAAGCATTGCTTAGTTTAGGAACCTACAGTTGGTGTGTTCGCCTGCTGATATTATTATTAAGTTGTCTATAATCAATTTCGTGGCGTCAATGACAAGCAAAAACGTCTCACCTGGATCCCATTTTTTCAGCGTACTCAAAAACAAATCTGGCCGCACTTCTTATTTGGTTGATGATCTCGGCGAGGGTAGCCGTCGGGCAAAGGTCGTAGCCTACCACGATGGTCTTGATTCGACACTTGTGAAGCGGCCCGGCTGGGTACCGGGAGATCTCACGGGACAACTCTTGCCAGTATCCCCCGTGGACGTACACTAGGATTGGTGCGTCTGATAACAAATGGAATACTTAGTCAGTAATATTTTCTATCAAAGGACATTCAGCTAACTTAGTAAGCTAAATAGGCGTATATACCATCGCACCTGTAATCCCTGTAGGGCAGAGGTTCAGCTCTGCGCACCTCTGCCTTTTTATGGATGGTATTTTGGTCCCCATGTAATAGGGGGCGAGCCTATTGCCATTATACCGGGCACATCTCCTCAATATGAGGAGAATTTAGGCCATAGTTCACCTCGCTGGCCCAGTACGATTTGGTGAATTTCACACGACTTCCGACTGATGTGCAGCTATCCTTACGTTGTTTGCCTTCACCGTACAGCAAGTGAAAATCATAAGCATTGAAAAAGAGATTCGTACATGAATATCCGATAATCCCAGAGGTGCGAGCCGGGGTTTGAACCTGCACACCTTGTTTTCAAGGCGAGCGTTCTACCAACTTGGGTTTTACGGATTCTGGCACATGATAATAATTGCAATAACTCTATTGTTCGAGCAGAGTATAGTAACTATACATTCAAACTTATTTATCTTGAGTCACGACATTAACTACTGTGATGATATAAAAGATATCTTAATTTATTTACTCATTTGATATTTCACAGAAGCACGTACACATTCATACGAAATTGTATGTGTTATCTTGTATAAGTAAATAAGACATTGAAACGCTTATGTCAAGTAATATATATTATATGGCCGACGTTGTCTTATTGTTTACTTTTACGATCAACCTCGCAATATACTTCGGCATATGTTTCATCTGTACCAATTTTATAACACCACAAAACCTTACTACAGGGGCACTACCTAAAGTTAACAGTGCTAGGCCATCGGGCTGGTAGGCCACAGAATTTTCATATCTAGAGGCCAAGCAACAAGGTCGTAAGTTCCTGGAGGCAATTTGACAATGTTTAAAATTGTCGTTTGAATAGTGGAATACTAAATTGATAGAGGTTTACGAGGCCATTTAAGTCATCAAGATATAACAGGTTCCGATAAAAATGATGTTCTACAAACCACAACATTTTCGTGGCATATGATGTGTTTATAAACCACAACAATTATTCCTATTTGATTCTCTTTAGAAATTTCATTTTTAATAGATATATGTTTGAAATCGAATCGTTGTTTTTTTTCTGCAGAATAAAATAATATACTTAATGGGAGATCTAGACCATGTTGAGTATAAGCTGTTTTTTTTTATGTTCACTCACAGTTTGGTTATATTCCAATTTCCCGTGTGCGAATATTCAGTCTTCGCCGTTACTTTACCTACCAACTTTTAAATTGTTTATCTAGGTTTACTTTTTAAAATGTCTGGAAACCCGACCCGAGCCAACCGCGATTTTTAAAGATAAGACACTCGTATTACATATTTATTACTCGTATCACATAATTATTAAGCTTTATTTATGGCGACATTAAATGTTAAAGTCGAGTTTAGGTATACATTAGATATATTTGTGAATTTCCAATGTCGTCACGGAATGGAAAAAGGCATATACGTAGAAGATAGAGGTAATAATTTCGCGTCACCAAAATGAGTTTTGGTGAAAAGTAATTTTCTTTCAATAGGTACTTCGGGAGTCGTTTCTAGAAGTTCAACTTTGTCACATTATGAAAAAAGAATCAAAATATACATTTTTCCATACAATATTAAATTTGATATTCTTTAAAGTCTGTCGGTCTATTCGCGCATAGTGGGCAAACTACTGTATGAATTTTGAAATTTGGCGCTATGATAGCTTATTGCCCTGGTGATAATATATGATAGGTATGATAGGTTAGCATTTCAGTTGAATGTAAGTATGTACCCAATACACTACGGACTTGGTAAGATTCTTGGTAAGATGTTAGCTAGTTATAAAATTTAAACATAAAACAAGATGGTAGGATATGATAAAGAGTAAAAAGATAAAATTACGAGATTCTTATCAATCCTCGTCGCGACATCTCACTACAAATGGCAAACTGTCAAAACACATAATATCAACCACCAAGGCCATTACCTTACAAACAGAAATACCTATAATAGATTAGCTACGAATAAGTAGAGATTATAATATATTGTTTCAAACGATGGCTATGGCTCAGGCGTGAAATTTCCATAAGTGACTATTACTGAGACATTTTTGGGAATTTCCTGAATAAATATAAAACAACTTGTCTTACAGTAAACACGTCTAGAAATGGATTTATTCGAGTATAATTTTTGGAAAACAATTAATTTGGATGCAATAGTAATTAGCATTATTTCGGAACGTGACAACTTCATTTCAGAAACGCAAATTCAATGCTGTTATATTGACCCACATATTCCATTTAACGCAACATCTAATCTCTCTCTCTCTCTCTCTCTCTCTCTAATCAACATTCCTTCTTCGTTTTGTATTTTATTTTTATTTTGGCTTTTAGTCTAAAACATTCGCCCCCATCACAAAATGAAATAATAATAACTGTATTATATATACTGCAGTGATAGCCAAGTTGGTAGAACGCTTGCCTCGGTAACGAGGATTGCAGGTCAAACCCCGGCTCGCACCTCTGGGATTTCTGGATTTTATGTGCGAGTCTCGTTTTCAATCACGATTATCACTTGCTAAACGGTGAAAGAAAACATCGTGAGGAAACCTGCATGTCTGAGAGAACCCCTCGAAAGATGTGTGAAGTCCTCCAACCCTCACTAGGCCAGCGTGGTGGACTATGGCTTAATCCCCCTCGCATTTGGGGAGACCCGTGCCCAACAGTGGGACATTAAAAAGGGCTGGTATTATATATATATATATACTAATTTCCTAAATTCTGTCTTCCCGCAGTAATCACGAGGAAACATGCATGTGTTGAGATTTTTTTTTTATTGAGCGTTTGTGAAGTCCGTCAACCAGCCCTGGGCTGGGGTGATTGACTGACCTTGCCTGAATTCCCCTAGTAATGGTCGGAGACAGTGGATCATTAACAACGGCTACTACCTATACGACTAAGAGTTCAAACTCACCGTTTGGTAAATCTGTTCCAAGTATGTCCATTTTCTGTCCCGGTGTCGACCCGTATTCGATCTCCAATTTGTGTGGAATGTTATTTGTAGCGTCTTCACTTGCTGAAATGGGGTACAATAATAGTTTCAGCAGTTGATCCGAGCAGGTGGCTAACATAACATTAACAAATCTCAAAAAGGGCCTCTATGCATTGGACCACAGATATATTAATGAGAGATTAAATATATTATTATTAATATTTCTGAGCATTGGACCTATGTCCCCGCGCAAGCTTTCCAACACATCCGGGTAAAGCCCGTTTAGAGAGAGACATAATAATAATATCGCCAGACAAACACACCAACTATACCGTCCCACACTAAGCAACGCTTGTATTATAACACTTATATAGATATTAAACATCCATGACTCGGGTACCAACATTCGTGCTCACCACTCAAAGTTTGCACCTACCAGGATTCGAACCCGGGACCCCTAGCGCAGAAGGCAGGGTCGCTACCAACTGAGCTAATCAGGTCGTCATAATTTTACACTTCCTTATTTCTTCCATTATACAGCTTAACTACCTATATATGCTTATATAGGCAATGGTTGTAGAGGAGCTCTATAATTAGATATTCTTTATATTAGACATGCAAATTATACGCAATCAACACAATACTCTACACTTTATTATAAAAAAATCTGGATTATATAAACAAGATATTAAAAACTGCATCCAATTCTAAATGCATTAGTAGTAATTAACAATTATATAAAACGACCTTAATATTTTAATATGTTTATCTAATTATAACACGTGCATTTAATTCACGTTTCAAATTACAAAAACTTTACTATTATTATGGGATGGACAACAGTATAGGTATTGTTCATGTCTTAAGCCTAATAGACTACTTCTGCGTACTAACTTAGGGGTACCTATGAAAAAAGAATTATATAAGATTGTACAAAAATAATGTAAAATATTTTAAGGTGTTAACTAGTAGGGATGATCACGTTTATGTATAAAATATATGCGTTTTTTTATTTTTATTACATTATAGGCAAGTATTTGATCTCGATCTCACCTGATGGTAAGTGACGATGAGATCTACGATGGAGCATACTTGCCTAGGTAGGAAGGCGGCAGTAGATAGAGACGCTACATTCACTAGGCACATGCAGCGCAACTGATCTGACCCGCCATCCATGAATACAGCGTATACAGTGTTTGATTTTTGTATGAGAAAGCGAGACAGGACCGTTACATTGCGGATTTAGTATCGCCAGACGAACACACCAAATATGGTATGTGGTGTTATTTTTTAAATGTCAAATAATATGATTATCTTTTTCGGGAATGTGACCCTTATAGGTTACTGATGGACCCCTTAAAATATTTTACACTATTATTGTTAAATCTTATATGTGTAAAACAAGGCTAGTATAAATCAAGCCTAACAGAATTTATAAATCTGTACTGAACATTCAGTACTCCTTTTATTTAATGCCAAGCTCATGACAGAATGTTTGGCCTGGATGTTTGGTTAGAGTTCTTTGAAATATATTTCCTTAACTTATTCAAGTCCTATAAAAAACTATACTGTTTGGAATTCAATCTTAAGACAATTGAAATAAGCACCTGCTGTAACATGTTTGACGTGATGTTGCAGGACCTCGTTGGGTGTGAGGAACCGCTCCGACCACCTGCTGGGCGAGTACTCCCGCTCCAGATCGATCGCGTCCAGGATGACCGACATGGCGCCTCGTGGAGCTGGCTGGAATGTATGGACAAAATCATATCCACTTATGAAGGCAGGGCACAGAGACACCTCAAAATTATAAAAAAAATGGTATTCCATTCATCATCGAATATCGAATAGCGTACCTACTTAAAGAATTCATCCTTTAAATGAGCCACGGGCTCGATTGAAGCTTAAAAAATGTGGCTTAACATACAAAAATGACACCTTCACACTGTGCTTAATGGTCTACGTGAATAAAAAATATTCTGATTCTGATTCTGATTCTGAATCTGTATTATCGTTATTATATTTTTTGGTGTTTTTTTTCCGTGTTATAGTAGTTATATTCGAGGCGGAGACAAAATCAAAAAAAATCAAAGATCATAAATATCGACCACCACACGAGTCTTGTTTAAATATAATTTCTTAATCGTCCGTAGTTTGTTTACAATAATAATTACGCCGTACTCATACAATGTTTCCATGCGATAACTCAATAATAGAATCGTTAATCAGTAGTGCTATTCTGTAACGACAACCTCATATCTCACTCGTGAGTCCGTAAGTGAATTGTAAAATGTCAATACAAATTTTACATTTTACCCGAGGATTAAGTAATACATGAAATATGAGATTGTCATTTGATCACATATCTCACGCGGAATTGAGGGTGAAATGTAAAATTTGTATTGACATTTTACAATTCACTTACGGACTCACGAGTGAAATATGAAATTGTCGTTACAGAATAGGACTACAGCACGTCAAGTGCGAGCTAATTGCATACTTTATAGTCTACCGTATTTAGACATTTTGTATGGAGAATTGAAAAGCGCCTCTAGCGGACGGTATTTAAAACTTTCAATTCTCCATAAAAAAAATCTATATACAGTAGAATATAAAGTATACGGTTAGCTGCGAGTAATCTCGCACTTGACGTACCGTTTAAGTATAGTCTTAAACAACACTTTCACGTTGTGTTCGTATTTATAAGTGCCACGTGCACGTGGCAGTTATACACATAACATACCACACACATAACATCATGATGTTACTTATCTTTTATTTAAAGTAAACAGAACAAGTGGCACTTAGCTATCAACAAGGTTCGCGATAAACCGTTCGCTGTATTTTATCTCTCATACATCTTTAGCATATATTGTGGGCACGTACTAGCTTGACAATTATCTGATTACTGTACCAAATATTGTTAGTTTATAATTAGTTAAGACCACGTTAACGCAGCCTGCGCTTGGGTAAAAGTTAGACGCGGTTTGATTATAAATTGGGTGTTATGTGTTTACATAAATGGTGGAAACCCAAGGGTTCCCTTTTGCAATTAGATCGAAAATCAATAAAAAATTCTAAGTTATCAGTTATGTTACTGTCCATAACGTCCGTGCTATAACTATAAAACATAATCTACCTAAAGCTATAAGCTATACTAAAGCTATAAGCTATACTAAAACTATAAACTACACTAAAGCTATACGCTATACTAAAACTATAAACTATACTAAAGCTATAAGCTATACTAAAGCTATAAGCTATACTAAAGCTATAAGCTATACTAAAGCTATAAGCTATACTAAAGCTATAAGCTATACTAAAGCTATAAGCTATACTAAAGCTATAAGCTATACTAAAGATTAAGGTATGGTACGCTACGTCCTCATTGTAATTTTTATATTTTAGAGCAACTTAATGATTGTTAATTAAATATATTGTAGAGCTAAAAATCTTTCTTAAATACGAGAGTACCAGCACCAGCGGCGGACATGCATATAACACGATTTCTGTCGGCTTCCCATTCGAAGTAAAATTTGGGTACCTACTTGCTTCAAAACGATTTTTATTTTCGTCGTGAAAATATAGTTTTTATCAGCGAGTCAGTCTGGATCCTTAATAGAGGTTTTTTAAGTGCACTCATAGATAAGGACTTTTCCCTTTTGCGAATAGGTATTAAACCTTCGGCACTGTTAGGTACTTAAAATTTGTGTTTAAAAATAGTTCTGAATGATATATTTAATGTGAGAGTTGCCTGTGATACTGTCTAGGTCATTGACCTAGTGATATTTATACCGACATTGTAGCTAAAATACGCATACCTAGTTGGCGCATTGCCAATTGCACACTTGATTTAAATATTATACTGGTAATAATAAGTAGCCACGTTGTTATCAAAGCATGACCATACGCACTTTTTACACTTTGCTTTGTTCCGTGACTTTGGATTTATCTCCCCTTAATAGAATCTCACTAAACCATTTTTAATGAAATCCCGAAAAAAATAACAAAATTTACTCCTTTCGATACCGACGAATCCTATAAGCTAGTAGTCCCTATTAGTAGAATTCAATTCAATCATTTATTTGCTAAAACATAGGCATGCAAAGTAGTAAACATGGAAGAATATGTAATAATTATGGCTATTTATTATTATTTATTTATTATATATAATTAATTCATAAACATTGAAATAAAACAAATTTAACGGATTTTATCGCGTTTATTTAATGTTTTACGTTCCCGACGTTTCGGCTGCTTTACAGCAACCATGGTCCTTCCGTGACCGTGGTTACTGTAAAGCAGCCGTCGAAACAAACGAAGAAACGTCGGGAACGTAAAAACAAAAATAAACGCAATAAAATCCATTTAATTACTTTTATTTAAATGTGTAGTATTCGCGTAAAAATAAGAAATTAATTCCTAAATAACATAATAATAATCATCGTCTTTCCATATTCCTGCATTACTTCCTCCGCCTGCTGAGTACAATTCGCTGTTTATGCTATAATTTTCAGCAGTTGACCCCAGCAGGTGGCTAACATAACATTAACATTCTCAAAAAAGGCTCTACGTGTTGGATCCATGTCCGCGCGCAAGCCTTCCAAAGATCCGGTTATAGTAGGTACGTGTGAAGAGAGAATAATAAAAACATGATCACAGTAATTTTCATAATAAAACAATGGGCCCATTGGTAGTACGTACCTATAATCGTGTATAGTTTTCATGTTATCGTCATGGGAACTAATTTTGTCATGAAATTAAATCAATGTAAACTAACATACATACATACCTACTTAAAGTTTCATGAGAATAAGTTATATATTATCCATGAATATATTTTATTGTTTCAACTATTTGGTATGCCTAACAGTGGCGAAGGACCATATAAAAAGATTCCTGTTGGATTCCCTTTCGAAATTAAAATGTGGGGCTAGTAGTAGGTTTTAAAATATAGGGCTATTTTTTTTTTTTTTGGGACTAGGCCCGCCACACACTCCCACCACTGCTACTCCTGTAAGCCAGGATCTACAGTGGTGTCCAATGAAGACACCGAGGTTTGACCCTCGGCGAGTCCCGGGATAAAGTTAATTGTCTTGGAACCCGCACGAAATTAATCGAAAGATAAATATAGGGCTAGTAAGATGTTATAAAGATAACATTCCCTTAGGAATAAATCTAATTATTAGACATTTTAAAAAATACACCCTGTACTGAGGGCATGGCTAAACGTCGACTTGTTGAAAAAATATTTAACATCATTCACACAATTATTTTGTCATCAATGAGATCCATAATACTTACTGATTCATCGGTAAAAATATTTAACACTATTTTTATTTTACCTTATATTATTGACTAGCTGTTGCCCGCGACTTCGTCCGCGTCTTTAAATGAATATAACTTTTTTATTTATTATGAACTAATTCAAATAAAACAAACACTACATTTTAAGTGCAGCCTACCACAATACATTAGTGAAATCCGCGCCCAAATCGGTTAAGCAGTTTCTGAGATTACCGCGCACAAATGCACAGACAAACAGACTAAAATTCTAACAATAATTGTTTTGGGCTCTATTGCGTAGATAAAAGTCCCCAATAATAGTATTTCTAATATATCTTCCATGTACAGATAGCGCCCAGTTACATTTTTATCATATGTAATTTATATGGGTTGTGTATAAGTTTTTTGTGCACTCACAGGTAAGGTGTTTTTCGGGCTTCCCTTTTGTGAATATTCATCCTTCGCCACTGTTCCGACCTACATGGATTTGTAGAAAATAGGCACAAGGCACCACTGTTCATGCATAATGAAGCTAGTGATAATTGGCGTATCGTTGCTTTCAGCCTGCGGTCTCGGTTCACGTCTGTCGTTACGTATCACTGATTATGTGACATAGCCAGCCACCGCGAGGCCAGAAGCACCGGGCGAATAGTATTCATATCAACCGATATTACATAATTATCACCAATTGGTGTATCAGTTAATATATTCGTTTTGGACATGCTCTACATTTAGTATAGTTGCTTACTTACTTATATGTAACATAAGACATCGTCGATTGACGACCTAATTAGCGCAGTTGGTAGTGATACTGCTTTCTGTGCCGACGGTCCCGGTTTCGAATCGTGGTAGGGACAAGTTTGTATCTGAGTCATGGATGTTTAATATGTATATAAGTATTATATACTGAGTTCGCCCTCGGTCCATTGTACGGTACCCATAATATATACGTTGCTTAGTGTGGGGCCGTACAGTTAGTGTGTTGGTCTGGCGATATTATATTATTAAGACACATTTATGTATGAATAGATGTTTCTTCTGTTACCTATAAGCTATTATTTCAAGTTTCATAAAACTCCGTCTAGTATATTTCTTCGTTATTTTAATTATTATAAGTACCCCTGATGATAATAATGATTTATTTATTTATTTATTTAGAGTTGCCAACAGAGTTTACAATGTACATGTTATATAGTAAAAAAAAATGAATGATATTAGATAATTGCGACTCTAATAACAGGCAACCACATCATGTGCCACAGATACAGTGTAACATATAATAATAATTAAAAAAATGAGATCAAATGTAGAGTACACTAGAGGTAGCACTTAAACAGAGGTTCAACAACAATAGACGTAAGTGGTAATATAGGTAAAACATGTGTAAATAAATCAATGAACATAGGGTTCAAGAGTTTATGTTATGTTAGAAACATTAGAAATTTTGTGCTTAAATTTATAGAATGAATCGTGAAATATATCGAGATCACTAATTCGATCCACGAATGTGTTATACAGACAGGAAATACGAGGAATAGGTGCGTGTTTACCGAGATTAGTTTTGCAAAACCGGACGTGCAATAAGTGACGGGGCTTTCGCGGCGGCCTAGAGGGTACGTTAATAGACAATTTGTTTAGAATAGGAGGAGAGTCAATAATGGCGTTTATTATTTTATATAAACACGACATACTTAAAAAATTACGCCTATCGGATAAAGTTTGCAATTTAAAGTGCTTAACACGGTCTTCATAAGATTTTACATGTCTAGGTGGTCGAAAACGGTAAGCAACATGTCGCAAAAGTTTTCTTTGAATTTTTTCAATCCTAGTAATATGGACTTTGTAAACAGGGGACCAAATAGCACAACAATAATCAAGTCTACTCCTAACATAGCTATTATATAACATTAATGTAGATGATATTTTTCTAAATTCTTTCGCATTTCTAAGAATAAATCCCAATGACTTGTTAGCATTGTCCAACATATGGTCGATGTGTGTTGAAAATTTAAGTTTAGTGTCAACTATTACACCTAGATCACGGATATGAGGAACTTCTTTTAAGATTTCACCAGAAATGTTATAGATTGTGTTAAGTTTATTGCGTTTTAAAGTGAATTTTATGTGGAAACATTTAGAAGAGTTCAGAAACATTTTATTAGTTTTACACCAGTCAGAAAGATTATCGATATCATGTTGTAATAGATCAGCATCAACAATATTGTTAATAACATGAGTTATTTTAAGATCATCAGCAAATAAATAGAAGTTTGAGTGTTTGAAAATATTAGTAATGTCGTTGATGAAAATGTTGAAAAAGAGTGGACCTAAATTTGATCCTTGAGGAACGCCGGAATAAGCTATGAATGCATTGGAGCTATGCCCATCAATCACAACTCTAGAGGGTCTTTGGCGAAGGTAAGAAGCACACCATTCGAGCATTTCGCCAGTAATTCCAAATTTTGAGAGTTTGTTAATTAAAATTCGATGGTTTACTTTGTCGAATGCCTTCGAAAAATCCGTATAAATTGCATCAACTTGCCCTCCTTTATCAACAACATAGGCAACATCGTCAATGTAATGTAGGAGATTCGAGTTTGTTGATCTCCGTGTCATAAATCCATGTTGATTGAGGGATAATTTATTTCTGACATGACTGTAAATAAGCGGATAAACTAATGACTCAAAAACTTTAGCTAGCGTAGACAACACAGAGATGGGTCGATAATTTGAAATTAGATCTTTTTTCCCATTTTTGTGAATAGGGACAATTCTGGCTTCTTTCCATGTGTCAGGGAAAATACCAGTAGTTAATGAATTGTTAAATATTGTATGTAAAGGTATTGATAATTGTTTGGCGCAATTCATAAGAAAGATTGGCGGAATATTATCTGGTCCAGCACCCTTAGTCAAGTCCAATTTTTTCAGTTTATTTTCTATTATGTTCGTGTTAATTGTAGAGTTTTGGATTTCCTGGCTTATATTCGTGATATTATTTTCCTGATAAACATCGTCAATATCATTTTCAAGTTCGTATACAGAGGAGAAATGTGTTGCAAATAAATCAGTGACCTCTTCTACGTTATATCCGTTAATATTATCTAGAGTCATAGTAGTAGGATAGTTAGAGCTGTTTTTTCTTAATTTTTTTATGTGTGACCAAAAATATTTAGGATTTTTAGCAATTAAGTTTTCCAGCGATGTAATATAGTCATTATAACATTTATTCATTAATTTCTCGCAATCAACGCGTAGATAGTCAAATTCAATTTTGTCTAATGGATTTTTGTATTTTTTGAGCCTGAGGTGATATTTGTATTTACGTTTAAGTAATTCTATTAAAGTCTTCGAAAACCAGACGGGGTAATTATTAAACTTATGTTTAGAAGAGAACGGCACGTAATTTTGTATTAAACTTCTAATAATTTCATAGAATTTCTCTACCATTTGATTAACATCCTTACATTCTTTGAACTCATAGGTCCAATTCGTGCTTTTAAGTGTAGATATAATCAATTCATAGTTTGCTTTTCGGAAGTTAGGAATAGGTCTAGTACTGCGTTTATTAATATTTTTTGGGATCGTATCTATTTTAATAATTACTTCTAAAGGTGGGTGCAGCTTGTCAATGTTACGTATAGGATTATAACAGTCTTTGACTATAATATTAGAATTTAAGTTACTTAGGATAAGATCAAGTATTTTGTTGTTGTTATTGGTTATGTGGTTAAACTGAACTACACTATTAAGTGACATAAAATCTATTAAACTACTTTTTAGTATACAATTATTAAAGTTATTAGGCGTCATGAAAGAATTATCAGTATTAGGTACCCAATTAATTCCACTCAAGTTAAAATCACCTACAATAATTGTGGTGTCAGTATTTTCAAGAGCCACGCCACACTTTTCAAGATAAATGTCCAGAGTTGTTTGCGTCACAGGAGGTGGCAAGTAAACCGCACAGATGTTAAGTGCATGTAAACCAGATTTATTACGTTCAATTCTAACCCAAACGTAATGATGATGAAATAAATCTCATAACTCTATAAGTAAAGCTGAGAATACTTTGCTGAACATTTAACGGACATCTTGGGAGAACTCAAAATATCTAGCTATACAGTTTTATTCGAAATTCCTTTACTCGTGCAAGTTTATAAACACCATGATTAATATTACGAATTATATATCAAAGAAAGACAATTTTCAAAAAATAAAACAAAATTAAAAACTTTACTGTCCAATTTCCCGCCAAAAAGCCACATCATTACCTATCGCATCTATACTAATATTATAAATGTGAAAGTTTGGATGGATGGATGGATGGATAGATGGATGGATGGATGTTTGTTACTCTTTCACGCCCGAACGGCTGAACGGATTTGGATGAAATTTGGCACAGAGATAGATTATAGTCTGGAATAGCACATATGCTACTTTTTATCCCGGTAAAATGTATGGTTCCCGTGGGATAGATGTTTTAATTTTTCATACTTTTTATCGCGGGTAACACCGCCGGGCCCAGCTAGTTGATAATAAAATTAAAAACAATATTTTATAGCACGCACATATTATAGTTTTATCGTTTACAACAAAACGTTCAAACAGTCATCCTGTGTTCGATACAAACTTGTTCTGATGCAGTAACTGGAATAATATTGCGTCAGTCATACCATTAATTAGGTGCTTATCTACATAGTATCTACGACCAGTAAATTGTCAACGCACACTAACAATATAGACCGAATTTAGGTGCTTATCTTGTATCTACGACCAGTAAATTGTCAACGCACACTAACAATATAGACCAAATTTAGGTGCTTATCTTGTATCTACGACCAGTAAATTGTCAACGCACACTAACAATATAGACCAAATAGAAATAAAACTATTTTTTCGAATATTCGCGTTTATTTTATGTCTTTACGTTCCCGACGTTTCGGCTGCTTTACAGCAACCATCGTCACGGGAGGGATGAGGTGGTTGACGTAGTAAAGAAAGAAAGAAAGAAAGTATTTATTTGGCAAAGAAATAGCTACACACAATTAAATATATAACAACGCTGATATTTTGCCAAAAGGGTCAACAGCTCAGCTTATTGTTGAATGGCAATAAATGCGCACCCAGTAGTAGTAGTATTCGCGTAAATATAAGAAAACAATATAGATCAAAATTGGGAAGCGAAAAAAATTTTGAATAAAATAATACGTTTGTGTTGTATACACAATTACACTCACACAAACATGCAATCCTTGCTTAGTTTAGAAACGAAGCGTCTAATTAAATTTAACGCAATCGGCCATTTTTGGATACGCGTAAGATTTGTAATATGTGCGTCATTAACGTTAAATATCGCAAAATAATATTTTTTTTGACTTTAAAAAAAAATCTTAGCGACGTAACTTAATCATTATTTTTGTGAGTCCGTAATTGTTAATAGAAAAAAAGTGTGACCGTCATACCTACCTAGAAGTAGGTAACTTTTTTGTATGTGTACAGATAAAATGTGTATCCATTTCAAGGTGTCGAGTTAAATGCAAGCGTTAAGAATTTGTATGGTTGGCCTTGATCGATATATTGTTACAATTCAAATCGATTTTACGTGATCTCATAAGAAAAGTATTCCCTTTACCAAGTCACAGCATTTTCGTAACCGCTACAACAAATACATGGCGACTGTGTGGAGTTAGGTTTCTACGCGTGGTATCGCTTATGAGTAAGTAAAGTATATGTAATAGGTAGCAGACTATTTGATGATGAACTTTATTTGCAACTTATCTGGCAGATGTCACGTACACTTTTACCAAATTATATCAGAAACCCTATCATTGAGTTATTCTTGTACACTGTGATAAGTTTAATATATCTCATTGCCCTCTATTCCATTACAAGTTATATCCTATCAAGAAATACCTATAGGAAGGTACCTAGCTTTATACACTATTTTCAAGCATTCACATGCTATTGGAATTCGGTAAACTTCTCTTGAAGTTAATTGTTTGTACAGTAATTTGGATTTGATTGTAACTATTTAAAAATAAAGGTATTCATATTCATGATAGTGCGACGGTTTTGTGTTAAATGAAACCACCTTTGTACGTACCGTTTCGGTAACGTTACTTCTTTCATCCCTCTCACACCACAGAATTCATAAATAAGTGTGACAGTGACAGCATGTTTTGTCGATAACCTTACGATTACATCAGAAGTTCCCGCTCACCCTACAGATCTCGATTGTTTTGATCTTGGCGTTCTAAATGATGACTGCAATTAAAATTAATTTTATAAGATTGTTAACTATTCGTTTATTGGATCATCAGTAACGATTATATAGGTATTACAATTTCAAATGTCTCTCGCAGTCGTTAATTGTAATAGCGTATTGTTCGCTTTAATAATCAAATCAATTAAAAGAGATTTTATTTCCATAATAGGCACTTCTTCTTAATCAATGTAGGTACCTACCAAGGATGCAGTTAATGACTTAATTAGCACAGTTGGTAATGAACCTGCTTCCTGTACAGAGGGTCCTGGGTTCGAATCCCGGTAGGGGCAAACTTTGTGGGATGAGCACGAATGTTTTACCCGAGTACTGGTCTCTAATAAGTATTGATATACTGGAATCACCTTCAGTCCGTTGTACGATTCCTTTCACAGATATATTAGAGGAGATATGTTATGAAAGCGGTGGGCTTGCGCTCACCTTTAGCCAAAATTAGGCTAACATTGAGTTTTCGCCGTCAGTCGACTGCAATTGCACGTCGGTATCGGAGCTCTAGCTTTTTTTTAAAATGCCGTGTTATTCCGTGGTTGTGTGCAAAAATACTAGCAGCAAAGTGAACTACGCGAAAGATGGAATCTCATTTCACCAGCCAGTATTAAGTATTTTATTTATTCGTCTTTAAAATCATTAAAAACAACAAATCAAAAAATATTTAATGCCTTTATTATGTTATTTTAGTTACCATGTAGCACAACGACTTTTTTATTTTTGTACAAAATACATGGCTCTTTAAGTACCACCTATGTTCGCTACTGAGTGAATGTACGACGCAATGGATAGATCGTCTAACGATACTTTGAATAAACTGGTGCGTCGCGTGGTACGGCCGCTGTATGCGGCGACGACGCAGCACGCACCGAATTATTGGCACGCGTGTGTGTGTGAGACTTCGTATTGGTTGGTTTTATGTAATTGCATGTGTTTTGTGGCGAGTGGTGGCGAACAAAACGGAGACAGCGAGTTCCCATACATTTTGAACCGCACGGCATATCTCTCGTGATCTGTGATTCCTTTAATACAAGCGCTGCTAAGTTTGGGACGTTACGGTACGTCAAGTGCAAGATTATTCGTAAGCTAACCGTGTACTACATAGTCTACGTATTTAAACACATTGTATGGATAATTTAGTTTTAAATACTGTCCGTTAGAGGCGCTGTTCAATTTGCCACACAATGTGTCTAAATACGTAAACTATATACTTTACAGTTTGCTTACGAATAATCTCGCACTTGACATTCAGGTGTGTTCGTTTGGCGATATTGTTATTGTATTATTATAGTATTGATATATCTATACTGTAATAATTAACATTTGATGCATGAAACTATTTACTAGATTTTTATTGATAGCCATATTTTATTCATGATACTATAGGTCTACTTGTTAAATCAAATAAACTGTTCACTTACATGTAATGAGACTATCGTATATATTGTTTATCTTATATTAATAAATAAATCTAAATATTATACGAATAAAACGTCAGCACACGCGATTAAATTAATTAAGAAATCAAATTATGTATATGACGTTAATCGTATGACGAGCATCTTAGAAATATAAAACACTATTAACACATGTATAAGTATATTATTTATTGCTAGACATGATCGTCAGAACCACCTCATTAGGCCCATGAAATGCTTTACTCTAACCCCCAAATTTATAGACGTTTTATAACTTTATCAAACGTCATATAGTACCGCGCAAAGCAAATCTCTTGTGCGCAGAACTATGTGACGTTTGATGAAGTTATAAAATGTCTATAAATTTGGGGGTTGGGTTTTATGTTATTTATACGTTATTACGTTAATCATAGAAGTAGTTTTATTTTATTCATTTAATAAGAAGTAGGTAGTTATACTTATGTTATAACAAGCACAGTGATGCAACTCATTGCATTGCTGCAAAGATAATTTAAATTGAATTATAACGTCAATAATAGGAATCAGCACTTCGTTTACATTTATCATTTTATTTATGCTAGTCGGATTATATGTTTTTTTTTTTTATTTTCTTTTTTTCCGCAGTCGGCTTATAGTTTTTGTTAGTTATCTGTGAATCTTTTTTTTTTCATTGTTTAACCTATGTACCTACCTTTCTATGGAGAAGTTAGAATCTGTCAACAATTACCAACAAGTTACCTTTTATTCATAAGTAAGTACCTTCTTAGTTAGTGTAGATCCTTGTTTTAAAAAATAAATATTAGTCTTATATCATATTAATAGTAAATATCTCATTCGCTACGAGTCAACAACTTGTCATGAAGGTTAATGCGATATTAAAATGAACGGTAACAATTGCTGTTACTACTTATTTATCTATGTAATAACATAATATATATAAATTACGTGTCACAGTGTTTGTCCGCTATGGCCTCCTAAACTACTAAACCGATTTTAATAAAATTTTGCACACTGTGTGCAGTTTCATCCAACTTGAAAGATAGGATAGTTTATATCTCAATTTATTTTATACGGCATAACAAACGTTTGCCGGGTCAGCTAGTAATAACAATAAAATGATGTTCGTTTACTAAGCACATCACTTGAGAACAGCTAAGCCGATATTGCTAATTTATTTTGTTAAATGTTCGTGATAGTCCGTCCGTTCAGGTTTATAGGGAAAGAAAAAAATAAAAAAGATGTCCCGAAAAAAAAGTAGGTACGTATTCATGAGCGGTAAATCACAGATAAACTGAGTAATAATAAAGAATCTAGTAATTTTACTTCTGATTAAGTACTTATTGAGTTATTAGTTACGCCGCCCGCGCCGTTACTCATAGTAGGTAAATAAATATTTTCACATGATTCTCTAGTAACATAGTTTAGCTACATTCCACTTGACTTTATTTTAATCATATTTAGGTACCTATTATTATCATGGTAACAGTATAACAGCACAGCACAATGTACCTAAGCCTTCGGCAAAATGTGGATGCATTGCAGTGTAATACAGGTACAATGTTGGTGATACCTAACCATTATCCTTTGGTTATCTACGAGTTCACATAAATTATATACACATATATCACATACATTTTTATACGTAGTAACTAGCAAGAGTAACAAGCAGGTTCATTAAGTTTATTTTTAATTTGAGGACCTGTTTCTTATATTCTTCAATATCTAATAAGTCGTGGCCAGGAACATGCCTATTATTCTTCAAAATAAATTAAAATAAATTATAAGTTATTGTTATATACTATTCCGTGCTCATATGAGATGTGTGTAGGTAAAAAAACAACGCAGATACCTACCTACGCCTACCATGAATATATATATATATATATGTGCGTGTTTATATATATAAATATAATTAAATGTCAGTAAGGACTGTGGTAGCTGTAGGTAGGTATCTACGTTGTTTTTTTACCTACACACTATGCCTGCGCATAATATCTGAATCGTATACAACTCGTTATTTATAGAACACACATTAAGTGCGTTGCCCTTATCAAATACTTGTTTAGACCGACATTTAAAAAATGCCATCGTATCAGAAAAAGCAAACTCAACGTAGTTTAAAAGTTTATACAAATAAATAAAATGAAACTAACCTTTTGCACTGTTGATATAGAATGCCTTGTGTGGAAACTTATTTGTTTGTAAACAAAGTATAAGTGCACGAATGCGCGCGCGCACCTCGTGCGTGTTGCGCGTCCGGAATGAAATGCGCCGCTACGTACGGGCGGACCACGCCTGCGCTCGCGCCGCGGCCGGTCCTCACTGTCCCACACACAATACCTACATCTAATTATAAAATTGACTGTGATCACAGCGCAGGCTACTGCAGTGGAGCACAGTGTTAGGAGACGTCCACTAGTGGAGAAATTAAATTAATCAATTACATACTTGCCAGCCGAACACACTTAGTATGGTCCTATACGGAACAGCTTGTATTATGGGTACTGTACTATGGGTGATCGTATTAAGACCCAGATCAGGGTGAAATATGGAAGGAGTATTTCCGAAATGTATCCAGAGCGGCTTCGAAGCCGCTAATACGTACTCGGTGCATAGGCCGAGTGGCTTATATGCTCAAAGCACTAGAAGCTTTTGTCTTGATTGATTTAAAGGTCTATTCCAGTGGTCGATAAGGAACACAATCGTATAGTCAATGAGAAAATAACTAGCATCTGATTTGAATTTTAGCTCAGTTTGTATACGCGACCTAAGCTGCGATAAAGTTAATTTCACAGTTCACTATGGTCAACCACTTTTAGGCAGCTGCAATTATGTTATATGTTTATAGGTGTTTATCTAATGCGTAGATATACCTAATAGTCATATTATCTATTTACCTAATGACCTGTTTCTGGAGATACTAGTACTGAGACACCCTATAAGAATCCTTTTATCTCTCAATAGAATAATGACTAGGTTTTTTTTTAGATAGACAATATGTATTTTTTTAAGAGTGTTGATCCCAGGATTTATAGTGGGATACACACTATCGCAAATAAACACTACCACGTTGTACAAACGTATCCGAGCTATGTCGTTGTCTCGCTCGCGAGCCTGCTTTCTATCAACGTCTTGTTTCGAAGTTCTGACGTGACGTGGCCACTAGAAAAGTGAAGTCACTTTTTTAATGCATTTGTTGTGGCAAATGTTTTTTCCTAGTTCAAACTTTTTTCCTAGTAAATAGACAAGGAAGTTCTGGACATAGCTTATTATATGTGTGAATCTTATCTCCACCAGCTCATACTGAGGTCTCTGTTTAATCTTAACTATGCCCGTTATTATTTTTCCCTCGTAATCTGCTTGTATCGAATAAATCTTTGCATTTCATTTAATTTTTCATTTTTTTTTTGGGCTTCACTTGTAGCGCACGCTTTGTGTTGTCTGAATATACTAACAAGTCACTGTTTTTCAATACAATCTTGTATATATACAAATTGTATAGAAAGCAGACTAAACATATTTTGTAAACAAATAAAGTATTTTTTAATGAACTACGTAACGTGTTTTTAGGGAAGAAAAACACGCTACATACAAACATTCTTTGTTTACAAAATATGTTTAGCGCATTCAAAATAAGTCTCGTAGCCTTGTGATAATCAGAATGCAAGATGTTGTTTTTGGACGTGAATGACCTAAATTTATATTTCTGCGTACCTAATAGGTATTTGTATCAATTTTGAGCATCTACGTGACTTTACTCATGCGTCGGCTCAATTGATACATTGCACACAAGGCCTACTTACTCAGCAAACGCCTATACCTAAATGAGGACAATGAAATTACCCGCCGAATCCTCAGAATCAGAATAATTTATTTGTTAAATATATGTAGGTATACCAACTCGTAATTGAAACCTCGTTCAAAAATGCAAGCTACGGACGACGTCGCGCAGTTAAGTAGGCCTTGTATTGTTTAATTAGCCGTAAGTAAAATTTGCTGAATGCGTTTTGAAACCTGCCTAATTTTAATCCTAATTTATTTTTAATTTATTATATATAACTGAAATTAAGTAAATATAAAGTATTACTTATAAATAACATTATCTCAATGCCGTATGATAAGCGATGTGCGTGGTAGACAATCTATGTTGACATTTTGTGAGATGGAAGTAAATGACAATAATAAATTATATAATTTCGCCAGACGGACACACCAACTATACGGTCCCACACTAAGCAACTACTAAGACCAATTTGGGCAAAGTACATTGTTAGTAACGATTGTAAATAAAGATACAACAAGGTTCTTAATTTCATAAAAAAAAACTAATAAGGGAGTGCATAAAACGAGACCTTCCTACATTCAAAATTGGATCTTGAATTGGTTAACTCAGACTGCTCACCCTACCCTAGTGCAGCAAATGCCAGCTAAAATTGCCATACTTCTGAAAGTAATTTCCATCTTAACTTTTCCAAGGCCACAATACCTACTTCAAAATTCCAAATGAGAAACGTCAGACTGATTATCTAAGAATGTGCGAACATCAAGTCATATATCAAGTCAGACTGCTATTGGACAAACGGGTTAGCTAAGTAAATCATATTTATACCTACTGAGAATTAAGCAGTTTATTTATTAACAAAACACATGACATAACACAAAAGTTATGCCTGAGTCGTACCTGAATACGTTCTACAGGTGATCGGTTCTTTGCTTATTTTATACTACTCAGTAGATACACTTATAAACGGTATTTGACGGTACAATATCGTCCAGAATGTATGTCGGAAACCTTGAAAGTGCTCACCTAATCAAAGTAATTGCGTGACGACGCACGGACCACGTACTCCTCACTAGATTCATTTATATAGCCAATACAGCCAATCTAGGTACTCGTTTTAAAAAAAGATTAAGTACTTAGAACTTGAGTACATAATGACACCCATAATATTGTAGTAGATGATTTGCTTATAATACTGTCATTCAATATCTTGTAATGTAATTAGTAGCTGGACTTTTTGGGGGTAGTCGAAGAGAAAGGTTATTAATTTTGTTTTATTTTGTGAAAAAAATATTTCTTTGAAATATAATGTGTAAGTTGGGTGGAATATTAAGTATTATGTGTTGGGTGGAATATTAACTAAATGGTAAAACGTGACTTTTCCAGTCCCAAGGACTCAGATAATATGTCAGTAAAGTATCCTCAACTTTACTGTTAGGGTTAGGGAGGGTTATTAGGCCTAGTCTTTGGATTAGGCCTGCATAGAATCTCCCATGTTCGATATTTAAAAAAAAACATTCCATATCAAAAAAAGTAATAAGTACCTACCTAGAGATACTAAACAGACTCCCTTGCACAGGGAACAAGGGTTGGGGATATGCGAATATGACCGATGTTTAGCGGCGTAAATCCGTAGATATTACCATACCAATAAGGGGACAGCCGTGCTCCACAAAAATATATTTGATGGAGGTCTGATTACATTTTGACAACGATGGAATCGACGGAGGTTGGTAGTGGGAGGAGTTTTTTCTTCTTTCTTTACGAAATTAAATGCGATGAAAGACATTGGAATAAAATGAAATATGGCCTCACCCACAAATTATTGGGTATTTTGCCAGTGTCAAGTATTTAATAGCGATGTCAAATTCAATAAATACACATTATAAATAAAAAATGGGCGATGACATGAAATTATGAAAATGGTGAATCGGGAGTGATGTTGTAATATGACATAGGTAGCAAAGCTTAAGTTATTTTCTCTATGATTTAAGTCACAGAAAATAACGCTAAATATAATGTAGCTAATGGTCAATTAAGTTTTTCAGAAAAACAGACAAAAATGCACCAAGCTGTCGTACAAAGGTAAGTTGACCTTATATGTATCTACTTATAGATATTATTTAAATAAACACAACTACGCAAAGAACCGCACGCAGCTACTTAATTAATATTATAAGTCTACGCAGCTAATGTGCGCAGAACCTCAATGTTTATTCAATCATTTCCACATACAATATTCAATCATTTCCTGGGACTGATCGTTCAAGACTTATGATGTCAAAACTCAAAGTGTAGCGTGTGTGCCTCGCATGGCAACACACTGGAGCTTATTTTGTTTTTGTAATAAACATGGTTGTTGAAAAACCAAAGGGTTAAAAAAAAGATAAGCCTGCTTAGATTCTCGCCGGATGTTCTCAGTTGAGGTCGCGTTCCGATCCGATTGTAAAGTTAAGAAAAAAAAATGTAAATAACCATTTGTAAGTGTCCCGGTAGGCCTATACGAAATAAATAATTTGATTTTGACTTATGATATAAATAGTCTAGTCCAGTATGCGCAGTTCGTAGCATCCTACACCGGCGGAGGGGAATGAGATGTATGAATGGGGATAAAGCGAAAGTGGGATGCCATGCTATTTATATGTATGTATGTCTCGTTTCCACAGCGAAACTGGTTTCTCCAAGCGCACATACCTGCTGTTAACTCTTAACATAGCTGGCGTCATCGGCTGTCTCTGCATCAACATTATGTTAATACTATGGGCCTTGCGTTAGTATCTCGCTCAATTGTTACAACTTAGTAGTTCCCTACGATAGACAGTTAGGATAAGCGAGTCGTTTGGACGCGACGCTAGGATGTCCTTATTGATTATAAATAAATATCGCCAGAGGAACACCACAACTATATATAGTCTCACATTAAGCAACGCTTGTATTAAGGATACTATGGACTAGGGGCGAACACAGTATATATTACTAGTACAGATATTAAACATCCATGACTTGGGTACAAACATTCATGCTCATCACACAAAGGATGTCCCTACCAGGATTTGAACCCGGGACCCTCGGCACAGAAAGTATGGTCACTACCAACTGCGCTAATCACGTCGTTAATTATAATAATACTTACTTGGTTCCCTACTAGGTTTTGCCCGAGGCTCCGCCCACGCAACCATAGGTTTTGCTTTGTAGCACGACTCCGAATGTTGATCCCACACAGTGTGATGAAACGAGTTATGAGCCTCTATAGGCAGCGATAGTGTAACTTTCTATTAGTGAAAGAATTTTCAGAATAGGTCCAGTAGTTCTTGAGATACGCCCCAATAAACAGACAATTTAAATTATTTATAACATTAGTATAGATTGAATACCAGCGGTCAGTATAATGTGAATGTTGATTTCTGTCGACCCACTCAGGGATTACAGGCGCGATGGTATTTAATTATATACCACACTGAAGGTATATTATTATTCGGTTTCAGGTATAATCTGGGACGAGGACGATATATCCCCGGTCATAATGGAATACATTTATCTTCATCGGAACGAATCCAAAAAGGTGGCACAGAACAAGAATCAATCAACGGAGGCATTGGAAAATTATCTCTTAGGCTTCTGATTGTAACTCTGGGTACTACGAATCGTCTACGGCCCTCTGAGGGCGGGTGCCGACCAAGGCACCAATCTATCTCTGTGCCAAATTTCATCCAGATCCGTTAAGCCGTTTTAGCGTGATTGAGTAACAAACATCCATCCATCCAAACTTTCACAATTATAATATTAGTAGTAGTTACTGTAGGGGGCACCTGTCTGGGTTCAACTTGAGATGATATCTCGGTAATTTGGTTGATTTTCTTTTGCACATATTGCCGCCGACCGTTCGTAATGGCGCCTGTCTGTGAGGCGGATACATGTTTTGTTATCTGTAACGTGTTTGCCATACATAATCATCAAGTAAATATAATTAAGAAAGTATGTAGGCATATTAGATACGTTTGAACTTGAACTCGTCAAGATAATGTTAATGCTAACATGTTTGTTTGATTGGAAAATAGATTGCCTATTTCAAAATGAATTAGTTTTACTTACGATAAGAACCAAGAGATTAAAGCATATAGGTGTTTATTATATACAGTTAATCATGCAAAGTTATTCATAAGAGTGGTCCCAATTTATAGCAGTTCACCAATCCTTTTTTGGTCGCCGACAAATATGAATACAATTCAGTAAACAGATTCGCCGTTAATTTTGAATACCAATGAAACGGAAAATTGAATACCTTACAAACACATCAGCGAGAGGTCCCATGTTGTAGGTACAAAACGGTACCGGCTCGACGCAATTTTAGGATGGAGATCCAATTATAGGGCCCCTATTGAACACGAGAGTTCAGCACATGGAAGAGCTAGACGTCTTGAAGTCTCTGTCTGATTTGGCTCACTAAAGCGCCCCCTGGAACTTGGCGCCTAAAGCGGTAGGGCCGGCCCTAGGTACAATACCCAATACGCCAATAAATTTACATCTGTGAAGTAAGCTGCTTCCAACCTTCTCCCGAAACCCCTCAAAGCACTCTGCTAGTCTGCTACCGAATATCAAGTTCTGCGCAGCGTCTCTTACGAATTTGACGGGCGCAAATATATAAAGTCAAAGTCAAAGTCAAATCATTTATTTCGTATAGGCCTACGGGGGCACTTACAAATTGTCATTACATTTTTTTTTTTCTTAAGTCTACAACCGGATCGGAACGCGACCTCAACTGAGAAGATCCGGCAAGAAACTCAGCGGGCTTGTCTTTTTTTTAAATTGATTATTTTTACAATATAAAAGTAAGCTCCAGTGTGTTGCCATGCGGGGCGCACACACGCCACGCTTTAACATTATATATATTGATATTTAAGCGATCAGTCCCAGGCTGCTTTATGATCCAAATAATCCAAGATCCTGTAATAACCCTTACGACAAAGATTACTTTTTACAGTTGTTTTAAACTTATTAATGGGCAAATCTCGGATTCCTTTGGGAAGTTTATTATAGAAGCGTATACATTGCCCCATAAAAGAATTATTTATTCTGTGGAGACGAGTGACATGCACGGATAGTTTGTCCTTATTACGAGTATTTATAACATGAACATCACTCCTTTTTTCAAAATTATGAATATTTTTCTTAACATACATTAGATTTTCATAAATAAATTGAGACACAACAGTTAGAATATTTATTTCTTTGAATTTATCCTTAAGGGAGTCTCTAGGACCCAAGCCATAAATTGCTCGTATTGCCCTTTTCTGCAAGATGAAGATAGTATTAAGATCTGCAGAGCAACCCCTATTTTATAGGCATTGTAGGTATACCTTTTTTTACATTGGGAAATGCGTTACACATCTCCTGCGGGACGAGAGGGGTATGTGGAGCGCACAGTGCCGGTATACCCACTAAACCCCACGGTGTCACTCCGTCGCAAGTGCCGGGAACGCGAAGTGTTCGCAAACTTCTCCGAACCCCGGTGCGTTGTAGGTATACCTGCCTATATTCATCGTAAGTAAGTGGGTACTTACCGATAATCAGATACACACACAACTGATAAGTCGCGAACCTAATTGAGAGGTCGCGTCGATAATTCCATATGGTTTTGTGAGATTACCTACAAATTGGAGCTTATTTAAACGAAAATGAGTTGTACTCTGTGCTGTAATACTTCCTTTACTTGTCTTTGAAGGTAATACTAGGAATTATTAATGCTAATACAAGTGATGTTACCTACTACTAATTAAGCCATCAGTCTTCCACGTCCATCGAAGATATTGGGTAAAATAAAGCTTCAATTCTTCCTAGTAAAATAAATGTAATAAATCGTCTCATATGCTTTAGATAAGTATATGTGGTGCTTAAGTGATTAATTTTGTACGTCATTTATTTATTTCTTATATTCACGCGAATACTACATATTGAAATAAAACACATTTTAAGGATATAATCGTATTTATTTTTTGTTTTTTACGTTCCCGACGATTCAGCTGCTTTACAGCAGCCATGGTCACCGTTTGACTGAGGTGTGAATAACTTTTAGCAAATTGTTAAGGTATGCAATTAATAATTTTCAATTTTCTATATGGACATTTGGAAAATACATTTGATTTGCAAGTCTTCTGTTACTTCAAGACTAAGGTTTTAGGAAATGCAGAGGTACCTATGATTCTCAAAGCCTCTTTATATTGTGTATACTAGAACCAATGATACAGTCCCATATGCTAGCGGGTTTGTGTAAAGATAATTATTGATTAATTTATTATTTTCAGGTACGCGCGAGACTCCAGCAGGCTGTATTCCTTTGGAATTCACGAAGAGTTCAGCTCCAGATCACTCGGGGATAATGCAAAACATGTTCAACATGTCCATAATGACGATGCTAGTGTGTGCACTTATAATTATTACATTTGTGTTTATAGTTAAGATATATTAAACTATTTGTCGTTGATAAGTGTACACTAATAATACCTTAATCTTCTACCCTGAAGTAACAATTAAAATATAAATTTACCCACACCATAACTCCTGGGGGCTTACCATGAACTATAAGAAAACATGTCAAGTACAGGACAGTTCAACTAACAGTAGTAACAAATATTTGATTTATTAAAGGAGGGATAATTTGAAAACGCTGAAGTGCAGTTTTGATTTATTTATTACGAATTGTTAAGTACTTTAGAAGCTGCAAAAAAGTGAGATGAAAATGGATTTTGTAACCGTGGTCGGTGCTGTGCATACGTATTCCGTAATAACTCGCTATGGATTTATCTCGAAGAGTTTCCTATGAGCAATTGGAAGTTTTATGGGAATTTCTTAATAGACATAAGGATTTGGCGATGGGATATAATAAATGTGTTCAAGCTCGCGAAATGTCTCGAAGATTGTGGATGGAGGTAGCCCATAACCTGAATTGTATTTCTGAAGGGGTAGGCAGAGGTACACTGCACTCATTGCACATTTCGCGGATAGTATTTTGGTCCCAATGTAATAGAGAGCCTATTGCCATTGTATTAGGCACTTTTCTCCTCAATATAAGGATTTAGACCGTAGTCCACCACGCTAACATAGTACGGTTTGGAAATAACTCCAACAATTAGAAAAACATGTATTTTAATGTATCCGATCAGAATAATAAATTATACTCCAATTGTCTTCAAAATGATGGGGGTAGAAAAATAATAATTGTGTTCATTATATTGAGAAATTGTCTGCTCCAAATTTAAATATTTAAAAATACTCTAATTCCGTTAGAGCATTAAACTCTTTGCAAATTGAAACATGTGTTAAAGAAAGACGCGCTTGTTTCCTCCAGCCTTGAGACTATTGAATATACTCACAAAATGTCAGTCGACATTGATGTTCCACGGCATTATACGGGTGTGTTCACGGCGTGATGGTGTAGTTGTTTAGCGGGTTGAAGTGTTCACTCGCCATGTGGCTAGCGTTGCGCGCCAAGCCGTATCCCCACAGATCCATCGCTTCTTTACACGCCATCTGGAAATATACAATATACACCTTATCACATTTTCATTAAGGTTGACGTTAGCGCGATTACCGCCACCTTCGACCATGTTACGCCACCTAGGAAACAAAGTTCGCTGGCGTCCACCTGCAATCGTATAAACCGGGAATTTGTTGTTTAACATTGATTATTTCAATAAATGCTTGTACGATTACTATTGGTAAAACAACTTTCGCAATAAGTATAGAAATAACAAAAGTACAGACGCTTAAAGTTTTCCATCAGAAAAAGAGCAGCACAGCCATAGTGACGGCACCGCTTCAAGTCATAGCTTGTACGATATAGAATGTACGCGACCCTCTCTCTCCCAAAAGAACATTAATAGAGAAAATCTTTGAGAGTAGAAAATTAACTTTGAAAAATCATTTAGAATTAGTCCTTATGATCTCCTGGCTATGAAGTCTATTATAAATTTAAGAATGCCTAGGATCAAATTCACGAGCCATTCAAAACAAGGAGGTCACGTATTACAAATCAGCACTTATCCAACATGTCCTAGGCTTGACTCAAAACCGATCTATCGATCCGTGCACTACCATCTAGACTGCGACCTCCTTTAACGTTCTTTAAAATGCCAGAAAATCTAAATGAGACTGCACGATTTTTGAACACAGGAATAACTTGCGAGCACCAGACCCTCAAGACAGACAATTAAGCATATTTAGCCTTGGCCTTAATAATTATTTTGCCTATCGTTTTTAATTAGATTTATTTTGCCTATTACAGGTTAATTTAGCCGTTAATTTAGATATGCTAGCCCTTTTCGCCTGAAACACCGGTTTTCCAAGTATAGTTACATGTGTTAAAACAAATCATACCTAAAAAATCACTGTAACTACCCATTTATTATGTTATCAAATATTTAAATAAATTATATATGTATTATTAATTTAAAAAGTACGTATGCCTTCACACACCTGTATGCTGTCGACGTAATCAAAGTCGAGCTCCTTCTTCCACTTGAAAGCCACTTCACCGGAGACCCTGAATGTTGAGAAAACGTCGCCCGCCTCCACGTTGGTGTGCGTCTGCAGGAACTCCTCCACAGAGGGCGTTGCGCTCAGTTTTAGGAACTCTAATATTCGATGTGTCGTTACGTTCGGCTTCAATGCTAATTCCTCGTACCTGAGTACCCTGTAATAATTTTTAAAAGGGCTTCTATACTAACAGAGAGATGGAACTAGAAGACCAAATGAGACACAATGCAACTGTCTCGTTTATTTTACTCATAGCTTTGTCCCTCTCTGTTGGAAGGTTGCCCATGTAGAAGCTCCTATATAAACGATGTGCTTAACAAATTAAATCGGTCAGTGTTGTTTATCATCGATTTCTGAAATGTATCCCAGCAGTTCTTCAAGCACTATCCTTTTTACGTACCGTTTCGGTAACGTGACGTCTTCAATCCCTCTCACACCACAGATATCATAAATCAGTATGACAGTGAAAGCTACTTTTCTTGATGACGTTACGATTACGTTAGAAGTTCTTGCTTACACTACAGGTCGCTTAAATCGTGTCCACTGTATTAAAATTAGTTCAACTTCGGTGTAATGGCCGTCTTGGAAAAGTAGCATGCCGCCGCCGACGTAGGTACACCTACAAGCTTAAGCCGCGAATTTGTCATTTCATGTTGATTTAAGCTTGGAATAAATAGCTTATTTTATAGATCCATATACAGTCTTAAATTAAGGTGCACTGTCACTTGTTAGCGACATACTGGACTGTCTTTACATAAAAAAGAACTTTTATGAAAGGGCTTCTAATTATTGGTTGTAAACCTTCCAATGGTGAAAATCCGTGATAGATCACATACATTTATAGTACTCTGTTCACAGTACAAATTAAAATTAAAATATTTATTCCTAAAGTTGAATGTACATGCAAATAAACTATAATACTCATCAGTATACAAGGTGAACATTATTCTACTACTAAATACGCCCAAACTATACAAGGTAGCATTATTTATTAGAATATTAATCAATGATATAAAATGCTAGCCTTGATTTGCTTTTTATTATGACCCTCACCGACCTTAGGGGGCGGGCCATTGTTTGGTAGTCTTATAACAGTATAGTTTTGTAGCTACTTACATGAGACGATCCGGATACTTGGGCAATAGACGTCCAGCAGCTACATAGTCACTGATCATGTCAGCGCAGAGCAGCTCAGGCTGCCAACAGTCTGGACCCCATTGGCAGAAAGTTAGGTGTTGTCTGGACCGCATCACACCACGAGGGTCGCGGATCAACAGCACCACCTTTATATTAAGCCTGCAATATTTGAACTATTCAAAAAAATAACAATCGGCGGGCAATGTTTCACACACATTTTTTGTTGTAGGAACCTATGTAACAATTTTATATGTACACTCCAAACTTGTAGAAGTTTCAATCTGTTTACAATCGCGAATTCGAAGAAATATTTTTAGTATTATACCATTGTGAAAAAAGTAGCCTAAGTTACTTACTCCTTGTTACATCAGCTATCTGCCAGTGAAAGTCCCGTCCGAATCGGTCCAGCCATTTCAGAGATTAGCCGGAACAAACAGACAGATAGACAGATAGACCAAAGTTGTAAAAAAAATTGTTTTGGTATATGTACCGTGTATACATCCAAATGCACTTAGTAAAAAGCGTTAATTTTAATATTACAAACAGACACTTCAATTTTATTTATTTGTAAAAAAACGCCCCCTACCCCTGCCAACGACTTAATATCACAATGGCTGCCGGTCGCGCGGGCTCAGCAGTGTGATTTTGAAACCTCGGAAATCGGAATCGGATTTGGAACGGTAGTTTGCGTCTACGAAGTTAGTTTAATAATGGTAGGAAATAGTAGAAAAAATATTGAACGCAAAATCTAAACTATTACAGTTTCTTGTGATAAAAAGCTTCATACTAATAACCACATAAATCAAACATTAAGTTGAACACTTGTTATTTTTGATATTCACGTTTCTAAGCCTACGTGTTAGTTTTTTTATTTTTTGTACCGAACTTTGTAAACTGACAAATCCAATGAAAAAAAGTTTGTTTAATCTATGTCTGATGTTTGTTTATTGTTGTTGACGAGAAAATTACAAATAACTAAAATGAACGTTGATTACCTATATAATTTGTAACATCATGTCACATAGATGCTCCATATTCGTGTAAAAATAAAAAACTAGGTTGCAAGGCTACAGCGCCATCTATTAAACATTTTTGGCAACCGAACCTGCGTATTCACCTCTGTCCGTCCCTATAAAGTTTGAGTATGTGATTTTGTCTTGTTAATAATGCGAATGAAATATTTTTTAAATGTATAATAACCAAATTGTATTAAATTAAATAAATAAGTAGATTGGTACCTAAATACATTTAGCTACACTGGGATTGCGTTGTATTTATTGTTTCATCAAAAAATACGGCTTTAATTATACTATTAAAGCCAGTGCAATATCCAATAATTCGTATAATATCAAATTGAGTAAAAAAAAAAGACTAAATGCCATCGGAAAGACTTCCTACACATAAATCTCCTCGGAAAGTTATGGTCAGATCGGAATGATTTTCCGTCGACAAACGACAACAATCTTCGAATTCGGAAATCAAAATAGCAATATTTGTTTACAAAGTTCGGTATAGCAAAAATAATAATAAAAACATATAGGCCTAGAAACGTGAATATCAAAAATAACAAGTGTCTGACTTAATATTTCTTGTGTGTGGTTATAAGTTTGAAGCTTTTTATCATAAAAAACCCGTATTAGTTAAAATTTCGCGGTCAATATTTTTTCTACTATTTCCTACCATTATTAAACTAACTTCGTAGACGCAAACTACCGTTCCGAATCCGATTCCGATTTCCGAGGTTTCAAAATCACACTGAACGCGCAAGCGGGCTATTGTTAACGGTTGTGTTTTTGTTAAATACCACGCGGACGAAGTCGCGGGTTTTAGTTAGTTGAACTATATAAGTATTATTTAATAGCCAATACCCATCTCCTTTAAAATAATGGGATTATAAAATGCAATGCAGTCTAAAAACTAGACTTGCAGTACACATCAGACAGATGAACAACATGTACAGAAATTCAATAACATTAATGCAACTTACTCTTTATCTTCCAGTATCTCCTGTATGAGACGTAACCTCACACGTACCACCTTCATGGTTTGAAAAGGTAACAGTCTACAAAACTTTGATGTGAAATCAGCATCTAAACACATATCTTTGTTATATTTACAGTGGTCCCACAGTCTTGTGTTATGGCTTAACTGGAATATATGATCCTTTCCAAATTCAAAATAACTATCCAGGCCATCAAAATTACACTTAAACATATTTTTGATAGTGGTCAAAGCTTTATCAGCATGGGGCGGGCCTCTGATCTGTACAATACGATAGTTTATTAAAGGCTCGTAATGGTAAAAAGTGCTAGGAATCGCATTCAATATTTCTCCGAGGAATGTGGTTCCTGATCTCCAGGTGGATAAAATTAAACTCCGAATCGGTTTGCCCCCTGATTCCATAAGTAAGTCTTCCAAATCTTTAACTCCAGAATGTGTATAGTTGTAATTCAATAACTCAAATTTAACTTTAGACCTTGTTTTTTCCAATATCTCTTCGATGTTTGGGGAGCCATCGTAGGAGTTCGTTGGTATGGACAGCATCGAACCCTCCTCTCCATCTTCTACTTTCACAAAACTCTTTATGTTTCTCCGGGGCTCCATGGACGGACGATAATATGTGTTATCTGCATATCCACTTCCAGCGTGGATAAGCAGAACACTGAGACCAAATGCGAAACATATTGAATAAAAATTAACTCGCCGCAACATCACGTTATGACACTAATAAAACAATTCCGGAGACTGTGTTGTGATGGAGGTAATTTAAACAACTCGACCACTACAATACACACTCACTATCATTGTTAAAAGTTTTGATTGCAATTTAAATAATAATTCTATTTTTCGCGTTTCCGCGGAAACTACGCATTGCACCTTCAGCGCGTAGTAGAAGTTTCTTCTTCTTCTTTGTTATTGGCGTTTGCAGCTAATTGCCACAATTCTGCCAGTGTCCGTGATGAACTTGGATGTAGATGACGGTGAGTGAAAGACGGTTCTTTGCCCTTATTGGCCGATATCTAAAACCAAAGACAAGACACCATATAGGCACATTGTTAGTAGTTACTTAGACATGGTTAGTAGTTACTTGGACGAACTTAATAATAGTATTAGTACATATATTCTATTTACAGTTTAATGTTATTCATATTTACAAATGTACATAGGATATAGTTAAATAGAGGGGAGAAGGTATAGGAAAGAAGGCATTTAAGGGAAATAGGACGAGGAATTTCGGGAGGAAGGACGTCATAAAGAGAGTGACGGAGCTTAGTGCAGGAGAAGAAAATGTAATAAGACACTATAATGAAGAGGTTCAGTTTTAATTCAATTTAATTGTCCAATTGAGTAGAAGCAACGTGGAACGATTGTTTACCCACCATTGACTCGACCTATGGTCTGTAGGCAGCGAGCCGTTAATTAAATACAATTCTGTTTAATAATTATATTCGTATTTCGTGTGTGCTAGTAAGTAGGAATGTTTAATCATTTTATTACGTTTTAATTTTCGTTATTAATTATAAAATCACCTTGGAAGAAATTAATTCGATATCAAATACCATTATTAAATTTTAATTTTCGAACGCTACATTTTTATTTTAATTGACATAAAATGAAAAATATATATCATCTTTTTATTTTCTATAAGCCTACATGAAATTGAAAAGAATTACAACTTGCCAGTTATATTAACAAAAAAAAATGATACTCACCAAAAGCGCAAAGACACGACAATACCACGAAAGTCTTCTCCATGCTGGGAACCACCTAGAACTAAACGTGCGCGCAAGCTTCGCGCACAGATAACGAATGCGAAGGAGTCGGGGGGTACAGTTTGGGGCACAGCCGCAACCTTGAGGACACAACAGCTTGCGAAACCCCGTCTCATCTCTACACCAGTTTTACATTACATCAGAAATCATAGATGCTTCACGAGGAATTTAGGTCTCCATTTAGACGTATTTGTAATAGATAATATATGATATTAATTATACTTTTTATATTTTATTTCTACGCAGGTAGGAAGTTAAGAAAGGTAGGTTAATTTTTGTACAATTTATGAAAAACAATTTCGCAGTTCATATGCATAAAACCATTATCTACCTAATAATTCTAGGCATAGGATTTTCTGTGGATAATTAGCATGGTAGTAGTAGGGACTTAGTGCCGATATGTAAGTAGGTATATATTTTTATACCAAGATAGCCTTCTTATTTGCAAGTCACTACCATCAACTTGTACTATAGAAGTACTCTAGCCCAGCAAGAATGTACTGAGTGCTGCATTATGAGTGACTTTTTGAGGTTCGCAAGTAAAATTACACTAGTGGCATGTATAATTATTTGCGTTTGCATAGATTGTACACATCACTCTCATTGAGCACAGTACGACTCTATTCTCAAACAAAATAAAAACATATATTGCCCCTGATGTTGATCTGGCATTTGAAGATATTTCAAATTGCATTCTAAATTTAAACTTGTTTTGTTTTCTTTTTATAATATTAATAATATGCATTCTAGGACGGCTCTATTACCACACTGCAACTCATGGGACTAGGCGTACATTGGTGTGTTTCTTGAATAATGTAAGTTGGTAATATTATAATGATTTAGAAAGGAATTTCTTTGAATAAGGAACTGATCGTTGATGACGAAATCTTATGGTTGGTGTGTTCGTCTGGCGATATTTAATAATCGATTTGATGAATGTTCCATAAAGTCGATGAGATGGACGTTATGGTGACCGATGACGCGACCTCGTGTTGGTCAAAGCGTAGACAGGGATTGTATGCCACGCGGCTTTCAGATATTTTTTTATACTTTATAGATAGCGACCCAATGTGAATAACACAGATCACTCATATATCTGTGGTGAATAACAAATGCTTAGGTCTTTTTGGCGAGATATTGATCCGTGAAGTTGTCAATTTTGTATAATTTTCCAAAAAATAAATTATTCATAAATAATGTGTAATGTTCGACACGAGAGAAGGAAATTCAAATAAAGTAGTATAATTTGACATTTCAATTGCTCCCAAGATGTCCGGTATTTTCTCAGTAAAGTATCCACAGCTTTACTGTTAGGGCTAGGTGATTCATTTCATCATCGTCATCAACATCATCACCACCAGCTGTTACCCGCGACTTCGTCCGCGTGGTATTTAACAAAGACACAACCATTGGCAACAGCCTTTGTGATATTAAGGTGGAAGCTCAGGGTCAGGGCGCGAAATTCAAAATGTCAATGGTTTTTATTATTTTACGAAAAATTTGGACATCTTTACGATGTAATTTAGTGTTTTGCGATATTAGCATTCTGCATTGAATGTCTCGATGTATTAAGTTTGCTTAAAAAAATACCTAAAGCGATACAACACCATTAAGTTAGTAAAAGTAGCGGTTTTTACAAAACTTATGGTATTGTATCGGATTAGATTCTTTTTTAAGCAAACTTAATACAACGAGACATTCAATGCAGAATGCTAATATCGCAAAACACTAAATTACATCGTAAAGATGTCCAAATTTTTCGTAAAATAATAAAAACCATTGACATTTTGAATTTCGCGCCCTGACCCTGAGCTTCCCCCTTAAGTCGTTGGCGGGGGAAGCGGTAGGAGGCGCCTAGTTAATGCGGGACGCATGGCAGGTTGTTCCTATCAAACTTAATCAGGCGCAGCGCTGCAACATTGGTTTTAATTTTTTTTCATGAGATCCTATTTTTTTTTCTAAAATAAAAAACAAGCGTAGGCTAACGCTACTCCTTGTTACATCAGCTATCTGCCAGTGAAAGTCTCGTCAAAATCGGTCAGGCCATTTCAGCGATTAGCCGGAACAAACAGACAACAGGCATTGTAGGTATACTTTTTTTTAGATTGGGAAATGCGTTACGCATCCCCGCCGGCACGAGAGGGGTATGTGGAGCGTAGTGCTGGAATAACCACTAAACCCCCATGGTGTATCACTACGTCGTAATTGTCGGGAACGCGGGAACGCGAAGTGTCCGCAAATTTTCCCGAATCGCGGCGCGTTGTAGATAAACCTGCCTATATTCATCGTTAGTAAGTGGGTACTTACCGATAATCAGATAAGTCGCGAACCTAATTGAAAGGTCGCGTCAATTATTCCATTTGGATTCGTGGTATTTCCTAAAAAAATTAGCTTTGTTAACGAAAATGAGTGTACTCTGTTCTGTGATACTTCCTTTACTTGTCTTTAAAGGTAATACTAGCAATTATTAATGCTAATATTTGTGATGTTACCAACTAGTTATTAAAAAGCTTCTAGCAAATTATTAAGGTATGCAATTAATATTTTTCTATATGGGCATTTTGATAATACATTTCATTTGCAAGTCTTCTGTGTTACTTCAAGACTTAGCTTTGAGGAAATGCGGAGATACTTATGATTCCCAAATCCCCTTTATATTGTGTATACTAGAACCAATTTGGATACAATGGTACAGTCCCATATGCAAGCGCGTTTGTCAAAAGATAGTTATTGATTAATTTATCATTTTCAGGTACGCGCGAGGCTCGAACAGGCTGTATTCCTTTGGAATTCACGATGAGTTCAGCTCCAGATCACTCGGGGATAATGCAAAACATGTTTAACACGTCCATAATGACGATGCTAGTGTGTGCACTTATAATTATTACATTCGTGTTTATAGTTAAGATATATTAAAATATTTATATCGTTGATAAGTGTGCACCTATAAGACCTTAATCTTCTACCCTGACCTAACAATAAAAATATAAATTTACACACACCATTACGCCTGTAATCCGCGAGGGATAGGCAGAGGTGCACTGCAATGCACCCACATTTCGCCAATAGTATTTTGGTCCCAATGTAATAGCGAGCCTTTTGCCATTTATATTAGGCACTTTTCTCCTCAATATGAGGATTTAGACCGTAGTACACCGCGCTGACCCAGTACGGTTTGGTGAACTTGGTACGTCTTTTGACAGACGTGCACGTTTCCTCACGATGTTTGCCTTCACTGTACGGAAAGTGATAATCATTATTGAACATAAGATTGGGACATGAAAATTCGGTGATCCCAGAGGTGCGAGCCGGGGTTGAACCTGCACACCTTGTTTCCAAGGCGAGCGTTCTACCAACTCGGCTATCACTACTACATAGTTTAGATTTTTTCTGGTTATTCAGTGGGAGTAGTGCCACAACATTTTATAAATTACATAATATAACCCAGGTACCCACTCAGGAATTTAAACAACGCGAATTATTTATTGTAACTTTATTAACTTGAAATAAAAAAAAAACGATACTTGATATTCAATGTTTGCAATAATAACGCCGGCCGTGCTATACCTATATTACAATCTACGGATTAAAACTTCAACATGTTTAGTCAATTCAATCGTAACTCTTAATCTAATAAGGCTACCCTTAAATACCTACCACTCCCGCGCACAAGTTGATACCGTTTATTATTGCTTGCTTTTTATAATGTTCTACATATATTAAAAAAATACAATCCATAAAGTATTCATTACTGATCAAGGAGGGCATTATTAGTTCATATTTCCAGGCAGTCCATTTCCCGGCCTTAAATAAGTTATATGTATCATGTTAACGGTATAAGTTCCTGCTAGATAGTACTTTGTCACAGTTTGAAGTTGTAATTTTGACCGACCGCTTTAGGAAAAATTATATTTTTTTTATTAGACTAAGTTAAATAATATAAAATATTCATATCAGCCCTTTGTTAATGGCACAATCACGCCTCCTCTCGATGCGAAAGGGTATAAGGCCATAGTCCAGCACGCTGGCCCAGTGCGGGTTGACGGACGTGACGCGTCTCATTATTGAGATAAAATAATTAATAAAAATTGCCAGGGAGTTGAATATCCTGCTTGGAAATGAGAGCTCATAACACGACCCCTGAACTCAAGTAAAGTAAGTAAGTACTTAATATTATGCATCGATATAAATTCACCAGCGTTCATATAAAACCGACTGCTTATGACGAAGTTCACACAGTATGTGTCACTTACCATGCACACCTCATTCATTTCTAGTTAAATATTATACGACCAACAAACTAAAGACGAATAGAAAAAATAATTGATATGTAATATACAAATCACTAAAATACGTACAACACAAAATATCACACGGCACATTTTATAAAGAAAGTACAGGCTGTGCAGTCGGTCTGGACACTGCCAATAACATTCATAGCACAAATTATGCCAATAAAGGTGTATATGCACATGCTCAATAATAAGAATGTTATGCTGCTTATGTGCGGCTTGGTACAGGTCTCATAAAATACCATTATCAAAGAGTCTCCCTTTTGGTATACGAATTCATACGCAAGCAGGTGCGGTAGTTCCGCTCTGCATATACACGCCCATGGCGGAATAGCTTTCTCGCTTGCACTTAAGCCACAGATTACTAACATTTCTTACGAACTTATACGTTAAGTATAATGATGCCAGAAATTACCGGCATTTATACCGGTTTATCTGGAGTACTAGTGTACGGGTGTATTCACTGTTAACCGTACTAAAATTGGTACAGGTACCATATCAATTTAATTTGAAGTGGTTCCTGGAACCAGTATTTCAAGGCCTAGACAATGGGCAGAGTTTTATCACACAAGCAGCATTAACTAGTTAATATTCTCTAGTTATTCCATGCTATTACTGAGCATGTTTATCGGCATTACACACAAAACAGCAAACATGTCATGATTACTAGAAGTGTATACATTATGATATGCTAATGATATGATCAAATATCTGGACTGGGTCCAGCCGCCACCAGATTTTCGTTTACAAACCATTATTATGTACGTTATATATGTAATACTAACATGCACTCTAATAATAAACCTTACATTTAAGTATCACTACCAGTATTTCGTTAAGGCATTAACTGAATATATTATTATATTGTCAGATCTATCAGGAAGCATGTTATCTTAATTAGTAATTGATGGCAATTTATTGACATTGAGTACTTTTAACTTTTTTTAAGCTTCATTGCGTTAATGGGTGCAATGGCGGGCCATTTCCGATCAAATTCGTATAGTCTTGCGAGAATGCAAGACCCGCAAGACCACCTAATTATAGCAAAAACACGATCGCTTCGGCGAGACTCTTGCGTCTGGGAATTACTTCAAAGACTTCGGGAAACACTAATTCGAAGGCTCATAAGTAGTAGTTTTTGCGTCACAGTTAAACATTTTTATATATTAGATTTTAAGTACCACAGTTTCTAAATCCACATGTGCTGTGATACGGGTTGAGAAACATCTCGACTAAACCAGCCTTCAACTAAAAAAAACCGCATTGAAATCGTTCCATCCGCTTGGGAGCTACGATGCCACAGGCAGACATACGGATAAAAGCTTCAAATTTCTATAAGTTTTCAGCAGCCTGTTTAGTGGTAGCACAAAACAGTGCATCTGTTTTTACATATAGTTCTGTCTTTATCTGTTAGCTAACAAATCAGATAGGAAATGGCCCGTTAGAACTCTCGCACTAATGACTTGCACCCAACAATATTTGTATACCTACATACTACTTTAGAGAGACGAATTCGAAATTAATACGAGAAATGTAAAATGTATTATTCTTAATACAAACCCACTTGTACATAGAGGGATGTCAGTCATAGAGTTTAATTGTATAAAAACTCCCGCGCAGAATCCACCACTCCCACCATTCAGAACCTTTCAACCTTAGCTTCTTTAGCGCATTTGCAATAATTATGTGCAGTCAGTATTTCGATATATCGATTTTGTTGACAACAACAAAATGATAATTGAGATTTTTTTGTAAGCAATTTTTTTATTTACTACCTGAAGAAATTCTGATATCATATAATAATCCAAGTCACGGCTTAATATACTCTTTATGAATCAGAATGTTTCCTAACAAGTAGGTAACTCTTATTGTCACCACACAAAGTTCAACAATTAAATTCCATGACTGTTAATGTTTTTAAAAGCCATATCCTATGTTCTAGTATAAAACGAATACTCCAATAGAATATCAAACAACCGATATGTAACAATTGTACGTATGTAACGCGTTCCAACATCGTCTATGTCAAAGTATAGGCTACGCGAAACGAAACGCCACAGAAAAATTCACAAAACTGAATACATTCAAATTTAATATTATTGATTTGATCCTAATTCACTACCTTACAATCAAGTGCACTTAATGAATTCTCACTACTTCAATAGTTCCATTTGTTTTAATAATTTATTAGCGTACCTACTTAAATATATATATAGGAAATACTAAGTGTCCCATGCAAATGGTCGATAAAACGCGAATGCGAACACACGCATCGATTTTTCGTAGATACAAGCGAAAAGCGCCCTTGTTTGTTCATAGCTCACACTACGATGCAAGCATCTTGGTTCAAACTTTCACCTATGAGCTTATTCAGATGACGCGTTTTATGCCCGAGTCATCTAGGAAGGCGACCATATTATACACCTCTAAATCGCGTGCAGTAAAGTACGCCAAGGGCCGGGAACTTCCAATGTCAGAGAAAAAAAAATATAGCCAGACGAAGACATAAACTAAGCAACGCTTGTATTATGGGCACCGTAGGTACAATGGATGGTCCACTATCATGTAAGATATTCAAGTCTTCTTAAAAAGAATATTTTTCTTAATAAAAATTTGGTTGGCGCGAGACACGGACAAGAGTTGAGCGTAAAACGCCTCATCTGGAGAAGCTCTATATTTTCCATGTTCTACATTTTCGCAATCCACTGGACCAGTGACATAATTATGAATTCGGAATCTGCAAATCTAGTCTGAAACGTCATACCCTATGGCTGACTTATCGATTAATAAACTCTAGGGTCCGTCTCCATGGGTCACTGAGCACCTCGTAAATGACGTATACGCTTGTAGGCATCATTATATTTCTGTCGATATGATATTATATTTAACTGAGCACTATAATTTTGACTCTCGACAACATATGCAAAGCATAAGAATCCCAATAATCACCTTTCGGACGTAGTCTATAAGCAAATGACTAGAGCTTTTAGCTATTCCTTTTTGTTTCAATATCCAAACTACGTGTTTGTATCTGTACTCACTCTCTATCCCGCTCGCACACTTGGTGCTTGTAGTAGGCATCTCTCACTCTGAGCAAGACTTGAGCGGGGGCTGAATAAAACGCGATAATTTACGTAATTTATTACAGTGCACAGGTAATTTTTAAAATGTAATAAAAACATAATACTGCTCTATATTTAGTTCAGTGATTATGCATTGTGTCATGATCTAATATAAAGAATAATTTTATACTAGCGTATTATTGTACAAACCGTACAGAAAACTGCTTATATGTATTGAAATAATTCTGGAGGTAAATTTGTAAATTGTTCCTACGAGATTTGTATGAAATTGTTTTCTCTTCACATAGTACTTAGCATCAATCCTTAACTTTAAAATATACAGGGTGTAAGTGGCTTCCTACCAAAAACTGAAACCATCAATTCAACTCATTATTCTGGATACCTGGATAGAGTTTAAACTTTCCGTCAATATTTTCATGAATATACGCATATTTTTAAGTATTTCCTAATTGTTTTTAGCATAAAATCATAATAGAAGTCTATCTTAACGTGGCTTTTAATTAAAAAACCATAATTAAAAATTTAGACCAAAAACTGCAATGTCAATAAAAACTAGATACGCTCGAGCGCACTCTTCATACGCACGCGACGGATATCCCGCGGAGCATTGCGTTGTGACCGCGTGGTATGCGATACATTGCGCGCTTAAAAATTACAACATGTGTCAGCTTTACTCAAAGTTTTCGATTCCATGTCCCTTACACCCTGTATTTATTTTAAACAAAAAGTGAATGCTGCAGTTACATTGATATGTCATGTCTAGCAATTTGAGGTATTATAAGACGAGATGTTTATATTGTTCACGTATATTTTTGGCGTAGGTACGTATTATTGTATAACATTCAGGAACTCGACAGTATTCCGATGTTTTAGTGGCTATTAATTATGTTGGATCGTATTATCTCATGGACGGAGATTACGTTCTCTTCATTCGACTGTTGAACACTACAGTATGTTATTAAACAATAGGGTGCACAACAAGTGTTTGTGTATTACTAGCTTTTACCCGTGGCTCCACACGCACTAGTATCGATTTCGCTCTGGAGCTCGACCCTCAATAGTCAAAGTGTTTTGATATGTACCTACCTATCCTTTTGAGTCCAACCATAGGCTAACGAATATTGAAAACTCTTGTTTTAATTGGTCCAGGAGTTTCTCAGTGATGATCGAAAAATTAGAATCAGAAAGAATTCTAATATTACTTGTGTGTATACAGCGTAATTCAGAAGGGGTATACCTTTTACATTATGAACCGGCGCTTCTTTAGCGCATTTGTTATCGTTTTGTTAGAATTCTGATATGTGGTTAAAGAAATTTTAGTATATGCTTTCTGAAATATCCTGTATAGCCTTTTGCTTGAGTTTTTATTAAGTATCTTAATGCACAGACTCAGTCGAGTATATGTATAGATGAACTTAATAAATTGGAAATTTATTGGTGGTGGTGTGTTGACTTATTAGCAATTAACAAGCAAATAACAGAATGTTACTTTTTTATGCATATAGACTATCGCCTACGAGCCTCTGATAAGAGATTTGTTCATATCCCCATAATTATAAAGTATAATTTACAGTGTACGTATGACCGATAGTTATGAGTTATTTAAAATAACCAACAGCCTTGACGCTGTTGGTTATTTTTTATTAAGAAAATTATTAGTACTTTTTATGTTCTCAGTCTACTTCGGACCGCTCAATTATTCTATACAACCGCGCTAATATATCAATTCCTATCTAAACTAGAATATGGATTTAAAATTGCCACTCTTAAAAACCGATGTGATATAATAGGTACGCTTAAAACGGTGCCCCAATCATTACAATATTATTAATATAGCAACACTCGAACGTCATTCTGTCTACGACTTAATACAAGGGCACTGCCAGTACACTTAATATTACTTAATAAAATATAATGCACCTCTAAACTATACGCCTATGTGTTCATAATGGAAGCATCAACAATCTGTCAATTCCATGAGTGCGAAATCGCTTAAGCATAATTTTAAATGCATTTAAATGAACGAGACGGAAAATTGCTTGAGCATAACATAATATTCATTCAAGCAATTTTCTACTCTATTATCATAAATGGTCCATCTTTTACAATTGATAAAATGACACACCCGCAGTGCTGGTACACAACCTGAGTTCACTAACTAATAGCTACCGCGTAGTCTATATCGATGGAATTAAATGTTAAAGCACATATGTCATGTATGGAAGAATAGGATCGATGGAAACATGATCAGTCTTAAAGAGAAATAAACATAAAAGTTGATAAAAAAAAATTGCCACTTGATCAAATACGTATAAAAAAAATCTTAAATCTTCTTACTTATAATAAGATAAACATTATTGCAAGATCAATTAAATACTGATCGATGTAAATAACAAGGATGATATGGTAATGAATTATAGTCCATCCAACGAGCTAGGTTACCAGAGACGCATAACGTCTATGAAAATGCCTAAATATGTATATAAAATGAGTTATTGTTTTCTCATCCGTTCTATTTTTTTTTCGTCATGTAACCATACAGTGTAATAAAAAAAATTTTTTTTTGTTATATTCTACCGGCTCAGTGTAATTTCAAACTATGTTGGCGTAATCATCGACAAGATCGATGGAAGCGATAATGTTTTAAAACGTGAAGTTAAGTGAATGCGATAAGTACTGTATAGTCGCCATGGAAACGCTTTTTGTTGACAGCGACAATTATACCTTATTACAACTGACAAGAGACAATTTGTTCTTGTAACTTGATAGGCGCGCAATGTGACACGGTAGCTAGCTCGTGACTAAATTTGTAAAGGGTAACACAATATTAAGGATATGTATGGGATCACCTATATCATTGAACAAATGAATGAAACTATTATCGTACATAGGATTGCAAGATTAAATTACATAACTTATATCATTAGAAGATTGATATGTAATATCTCCCTTGGAAGAAGTAAAATTAAAATCAACAAGAGTTGATAGCATGGCACAATTTCGCAGCCGATTGCCAATATAAAAAATAAACAATACTTTTATCTATGTATATTCATTATATATGTATGTACGTAAAAATTTCGACGGTGTTTAATTTTTTACGAAAAATGTATATATAAGGGTCGTATTTTTTTTGCGATTAAGACATATTGTAATGCGTTTATTTATCTATTAAATTCGCTTCAAAATTAATTTTAAATGAAACATCACTCCAACGTTAGTCAAAATAGCTGCATTTACAAACTTTGGAGAATTGTATCGCGTAAAAAATAAAATTCCATCGTAAAGGTGTCCCAATTTTTGGTAAAAAAGTAATAACCATCGAAATGTTGATGTTCGCGCTGACCTAGCTCTTCCACTTTAAATAACTGCATATATTTATTTAATGTGTATTAAATAAAGATGAAATGTCCGTAGTGGCTTCAAAAAAATGTACTACATGCATACCTTAAGACTTGCAATAGCAATATCTCTTTTGGTTAAGAGAACAGCCATATTTTTGGAGCAACAGTTATGGAACATCATCTGAAACAATAATTAACAATTATTTTTATCGTTCCTATCCCATTTGTATAGTCTGGCTACCAGTGTTATTGGCTACTAACTTTATTTATATAGTGAACTAATCTGATCAACATTTCAGCTCAATTACTATTAAAGCTTTCGGGACTGGACAACCATTAGACGGATTGATAACTAGTGTTTTTTTGTGGAAATAACTCCAACAATTAGAAAAATTCAGTTGTTGGATGTGTCCGATCAGAATAATAAATAATACTCCAACTGTCTTCAAAAGTATGGGGATAGAAAAATAATAATCGTGTTCATTATATAGAGAAATAGTTATATAGAGAAATCGTCTGCTCCAAATTTAAAAATTTAAGAATATTCTCATTCCGTTAGAGCATTAACCTCTTTGCAAATTGAAACATGTATTAAACACAGACGCGCATGTTTCCTCCAGCCTTGAAACTATTGAATATACTCACAAAATGTGTGTATAATGCATGCCTCCCGCTCGTCAGTCGACATTGATGTTCCACGGCATTGTACGGGTGTGTTCACGGCGTGATGGTGTAGTTGTTTAGCGGGTTGAAGAGTTCACTCGCCATGTGGCTAGCGTTGCGCGCCAAGCCGTATCCCCACAGATCCATCGCTTCTTTACACGCCGTCTGGAAACATACAACACAAGTGTAACCGATATCTAACAAAACAAATATATACACCTTATTACATTTACAGTAAGGTTCACGTTAGCGCGATTACCGCCACCTTCGACCATGTTACGCCACCTAGGAAACAAAGTTCGCTGGCGTCCACCTACAATCGTATGAACGGGGCATTTGTTGTTTTACGATTACTATTAATGAAACAACTTTCGAAATAAGTATAGAAATAACAAAATTACAGACGCTTAATGTTTTCCATCAGAAAAAAAAACAGCACAGACATAGTGACGTCACCAGCACCGCTTCAAGTCATAGCGTGTGGGATATAGAATGTACGCGACCCTCTCTCTCCAACCAGAACATTAATAGAGAAAATCTTTGAGAGTACAAATGAATTTCGAAAAATCATTCAGAATTAGTTTTTATGATCTCCTGGCTATAAAGTCTATTATAAATTGAAGAATGCCTGGGATCAAATTAACGTGCTATCCGAAACAAGAGGGTCACGTATTACAAACCAGCACTTATCCAACATATGCTAGGCTTGAGTCAACACCGATCTATCGATCTGTGCACTACCATCTAGACTGCGACCTCCTTTAACACATACAAATACCTATATTTGTACCTACAGACATACCTATAATTGACAGGCACTGCACTGAAAGTTGTTCTAACAGGTGAAAGTTGTTCTAGCTCTGTAAAATGAATTTGTTTCGGTGCGAAACCTGAATCACCAAACAAGGAAATAGATTGTACGTCAAGTCGAATGTCTGACGATTACGTTAGAATTTATTATATTTTTATTATTACCTACCTATACGAGTTCTTATTGTGTAGGTAGGTGACAACATCTTTATTTGTCTGTCTTTTATCAAGTAGTTTAAAATATTATCATGATGCAGGCTTTACATGTTGTTTCTGATTTTGGGAAACTGTATGTGAGAGGAGAAAAGCACCCGGTATAATGGCCATAGGATCGCTCCCTATTACATTGGGACTAAAAATACCATTGACGTAATGTGGGTGCATTGCAGTGCACCTCTGCCAACCCCTTCGGCGATTATAGGCGTGATGGTGTATTATGTACACAAGAAATAAGGCGCTTACTGAACATGGGCATTTGAAATCATATTTTACAAGCAAACATGTGTTGGTAATATTTTTTAATTGATATTAAAAATACTGTATTCCTTAATTAAAGTTGTCAACCAAACTAGCCAAATTTCGTCAATATGGCAGGTCCCATTGAAATAGGGGCACATTTCCACCCCCAAATTTATCGAAAACATTTAACAAATGTGTTAGTAAGCATTTTAGAAGACTAATGCTTTTAATGCTATAGTAAATGGATGAAATCATTCTTAAAAATGTTGGGGCCAGACTGTTGTCTGTGTCCAATTAAAAACAATTTTAAAATTAACCTGTAGGTTGATATAGATACGATATTATAGCCCATCTCGCCCGAACCACAGGTTTTCTTAATTCAGGTACATGTGGTAAAACAAGTTATATCTCAATAAAACACTACCGGTTTATTATGTAATCCAATATTATCAAATAACTTAATTTTTTTTTTAAATATATGCCTTCACACACCTGTATGCTGTCGACGTAATCATAGTCGAGCACCTTCTTCCACCTGAAAGGCACGTCGCGGGAGACCCTGAATGTGGAGCTGAAGCCGCCCGCCTCCACGTTGGTGTGCGTCTGCAGGAACTCCTCCACAGAGGGCGTCGCGCTCAGTTTTAGGAACTCTAATATTCGATATGTCGTTACGTTCGGCTTCAATGCTAATTCCTCGTACCTGAGTACCCTGTAATTATGTTTAAAAGTGCTTCTATACTAATAGAGAGATGGAACTAGAAGACCAAATGAGACACAAGGAAATTGTCTCATTGTTTTTATCATATAGCTTTGTCCCTCTCCGTTGGAAGGTTGCCAGTGTAGAAGATCCTTTATAAACGATGTGCTCAACAAATTAAATCGGTCAGTGTTGTTTATCATCGATTTCTGAAATTTATCCCAGCAGTACTCCAAGCACTACCTTTTTTACGTACCGTTTCGGTAACGTCTTCAGGTCAATTAAATTGTTTCCACTGTATTAAAATTAGGTCAGTGCAACGCAGTCTTTGGCCGCCGACGTAGATACACCTACGAGCTTAAGCCGCGAATTTGTCATTTCATGTTGATTGAAGAATTTAATAAACAGTTTATTTTATTGATCAAAAAATTGTGTTACATTAAGGTGTACTGTCATTGTTAGTGACATACTGGACTGTCTTTATATAAGAACTTTTATCAAAGTGCCTCTAATGGTTGGTTGTAAATCCATGACAGATTACATACATTTATGATACTCTGTCCACAGTACAAATTTAAATTAAAATGTTTATTCTTAAACTTGTATGCACATGCAAATAAAATATGATACTCATCAGTATGCAAGGTGAACATTATTCTACTACTAAATACGCCCAAACTATACAAGGAAGCATTATTAAATGGAATATTAATCAATGATATAAAATGCTAGCCTGATTTGCTTTTTATTATGACCCTCACTGGCCTTAGGGGGCATTGTTTGGTCGTCATATAACAGTATAGTTTTATAGCTACTTACATGAGACGATCAGGATACTTGGGCAATAGACGTCCAGCAGCTACATAGTCACTGATCATGTCAGCGCAGAGCAGCTCAGGCTGCCAACAGTCTGGTCCCGGTTGGCAGAAATGTCTGTGCTGTCTGGACTGCATCACACCACGAGGGTCACGGATCAACAGCAGCACCTTTATATTAAGCCTGCAATATTAGAACTATTAAAAAAAAATACAATCGGTGGTTTTTGTTGTTAACCTATGTAATACTTTTATATGTATACAGAAAATTTTAAAAAGTGTTAATCTGTTTACAATGGCATTACAAACCAGTAATTTGAAGAAATATTCTTAGTATTATACCATGTTGTATGCATTATAAGGTATATTTATTTTGGGGCTCAAGTGTATAATACCCAAAGGTATGCAGGAACTTAATATTTCAACATTACAGCAGCCATCTAATCAATTTTATTTATAGTGAGAACAAGATCAAGAAATTTACACACACAGATTTATAGAGCACCTCTTGAACTATAAAAGTATTATTTAATAGCCATTACCCGGCTATTTTAAAATCATGGGATTATCAAATGCAATGCAGCCCAAAAACTAGACTTGCAGTACACAGCAGACTGATGATCAACATTTATAAAAAAATTCAAAAATGCAATTTACTCTTTATCTTCCAGTATCTCCTGTATGAGACGTAACCTCACACGTACCACCTTCATGGTTTGAAAGGGTAACAGTCTACAAAACTTTGATGTGAAATCAGCATCTAAACACATATCTTTGTTATATTTACAGTGGTCCCACAGTCTTGTGTTATGGCTAAACTGGTACATATGATGCTTTCCAAATGCAAAATAACTATCCAGGCCATCAAAATTACACTTAAACATATCTTTGATAGTGGTCAAAGCTTTATCAGCATGGGGCGGGCCTCTGATCTGTACAATACCATAGTTTAATAAAGGCTCATAATGGTAAAAAGTGCTGGGAATCGCATTCAATACTTCTCCGAGGAACGTGGTTCCTGATTTCCAGGTGGATATAATTAAACTCCGAATCGGGTTGCCCCCTGACTCCATAAGTAAATCTTCCAAATCATTAACTCCAGAATGTGTATAGTTGTAATTCAATAACTCAAATTTAACTTTAGACCTTGTTTTTTCCAATATCTTTTCGATGTTTGGGGAGCCATCGTAGGAGTTCGTCGGTATGGGCAACATCGAACCCTCCTCTCCATCTTCCACTTTCACAAAATTCTTTATGTTCCTCCGGGGTTCCATGGACGGACGATAATATGTGTTATCTGCATATCGACTTCCAGCAAGGATAAGCAGAACACTGAGACCAAATGCGAAACATATTGAATAAAAATTAACTCGCCGCAACATCACGTTATGGACGCTAATAAAACAATTCCGGAGACTGTGTTGTGATGGAGGTAATTTAAACAACCCGACCACTACCAATACGCACTCTCTAATATTGATAAATGTTTCGATTGCAATTAAATAATAATTCTATTTTTCGCGTTTCCGCGGCAACACCGCATTGCACCTTCAGCGCGTAGTAGTGGTTTCTTCTTTGTTATTGGCGTTGGCAGCTAATTGCCACAATTCTGCCAGTATCCGTGATGAACTTGGATGTAGATGACGGTGAGCGAAAGACGGTTCTTTGCTCTTATTGGCCAATATCTAAAACCAAAGACAAGACACCATATAGGACGGCACGTTGTTAGTATTTACTTAGACATTGTTAGTAGCTACTTAGACGAACTTAATAATAGTATTAGTACATATATTCTATTTACAGTTTAATGTTATTCATATTTACAAATGTACATAGGATATAGTTAAATAGAGGGGAGAAGGTATAGGAAAGAAGGCATTTAAGGGAAATAGGACGAGGAATTTCGGGAGGAAGGACGTCATAAAGGGAGTGACGGAGCTTAGTGCAGGAGAAGAAAATGTAATAAGACACTATAATGAAGAGGTTCAGTTTTAATTCAATTTAATTGTCCAATTGAGTAGAAGCAACGTGGAACGATTGTTTACCCACCATTGACTCGACCTATGGTCTGTAGGCAGCGAGCCGTTAATTAAATACAATTCTGTTTAATAATTATATTCGTATTTCGTGTGTGTTAGTAAGTAGGAATGTTTAATCATTTTATTACGTTTTAATTTTCGTTATTAATTATAAAATAACCTTGGAAGAAATTAATTCGATATCAAATACCATTATTTAATTTTAATTTTCGAACGCTACATTTTTATTTTAATTGACATAAAATTAAAAATATATATCATCTTTTTATTTTCTATAGGCCTACATGGAAATAAAAAGAATTACAACTTGCCAGTTATATTAACAAAAAAATTTATACTCACCAAAAGCGCAAAGACACGACAATACCACGAAAGTCTTCTCCATGCTGGGAACCACCTAGAACTAAACGTGCGCGCAAGCTTCGCGCACAGATAACGAATGCGTAGGAGTCGGGGGGTACAGTTTGGGGCACAGCCGCAACCTTGAGGACACACCAGCTTGCGAAACCCCGTCTCATCTCTACACCAGTGTTACATTACATCAGAAATCATAGATGCTTCACGAGGAATTTAGGTCTCCATTTAGACGTATTTGTAATAGATAATATATGATATTAATTATACTTTTTATATTTTATTTCTACGCAGGTAGGAAGTTAAGAAAGGTAGGTTAATTTTTGTACAATTAATGAAAACAATTTCGCATTCATCTCTAATGTTATTTTCAGTTCATATGCATAAAACCATTATCTACCTAATAATTCAAGGCATAGGATTTTCTGTGGATAATAAGCATGGTAGTAGTAGGGACTTAGTGCCGATATGTAAGTAGGTATATTTTTTTATACCAAGATAGCCTTCTTATTTGCAAGTCACTACCATCAACTTGTACTATAGAAGTACTCTAGCCCAGCAAGAATGTACTGAGTGCTGCATTATGAGTGACTTTTTGAGGTTCGCAAGTAAAATTACACTAGTGGCATGTATAATTATTTGCGTTTGCATAGATTGTACACATCACTCTCATTGAGCACAGTACGACTCTATTCTCAAACAAAATAAAAACATATATTGCCCCTGATGTTGATCTGGCATTTGAAGATATTTCAAATTGCATTCTAAATTTAAACTTGTTTTGTTTTCTTTTTATAATATTAATAATATGCATTCTAGGACGGCTCTATTACCACACTGCAACTCATGGGACTATAGGCGTACATTGGTGTGTTTCTTGAATAATGTAAGTTGGTAATATTATAATGATTTAGAAAGGAATTTCTTTGAATAAGGAACTGATCGTTGATGACGAAATCTTATGGTTGGTGTGTTCGTCTGGCGATATTTAATAATCGATTTGATGAATGTTCCATAAAGTCGATGAGATGGACGTTATGGTGACCGATGACGCGACCTCGTGTTGGTCAAAGCGTAGACAGGGATTGTATGCCACGCGGCCTTCAGATATTTTTTTATACTTTATAGATAGCGACCCAATGTGAATAACACAGATCACTCATATATCTGTGGTGAATAACAAATGCTTAGGTCTTTTTGGCGAGATATTGATCCGTGAAGTTGTCAATTTTGTATAATTATCCAAAAAATAAATTATTCATAAATAATGTGTAATGTTCGACACGAGAGAAGGAAATTCAAATAAAGTAGTATAATTTGACATTTCAATTTCTCCCAAGATGTCCGGTATTTTCTCAGTAAAGTATCCACAGCTTTACTGTTAGGGCTAGGTGATTCATTTTATCATCGTCATCAACATCATCATTATCATACTTATAATTCAACCAGCTGTTACCCGCGTCTTCGTCCGCGTGGTATTTAACACAGACACAACCATTGGCAACAGCCTTTGTGATATTAAGGGCCACCTGTACGCACGGCGTTTTCTCGCCGCGAGATGCCTCCTAGCCCGCTTCGTTTTGTTGCTATTTCACCTAGAGAGAGATAGAGCCGTAAAAAATGCGATAGCACTATTGTAAGGAGGCGGCGCGGCGGCGGTCACTCGAGGTCACCCGACTGATAATGCGGTAAACAAAAGCCGAAAGCATTTCATTGTCAAGCTCTAAACATTATGTTTCGTTATATCAATTGTCTTTTCGCATCACGGGGCGTGAATTCCATATTTGTTATATTGAGTGCTCACATACTCTAAATAATAATAGTTGTATGTTTACGTACGGAATTCTATGTAGTAATAATACATTATTAATGTAAAAAACAAATAATAAAAAACACTTTCAATTAAAACATTTTTTTTATTATTCACTGGTCATTTGCTTATCATGTAAATAATAATAAATCTTTCTTAAAAGTAGATTAAAGAAACGTTATACACATCCTATTAATCACATTCACACGGGAAAATCTATGAGACCACGACTGTACCCGAATAAAAAAAAATCATAATTAATTTTAAAGAATAGTCTTATTAAATTATTCTGTCACGTATCGGTAACTTTCTAGGTAATCGTGGGTCTATAATTTCAGGTAAGATACACTGTAAGTAAAATTGTTTTAATTTATCTATATTTAATTCCCAGAACTGTTGGTCTCTTTTAATTTTTTCATATACAATTCCTTTGGGAGTCCATACAACAAAAAAGCAATATTTTCTTTTTGTTATATTTAATTGCCCTTGTACTTGATAGTAATAGTTATGATTTCTTTTTAATATTATTTTTTGGGGATCAATTTCATCTTTAATACAAAAAGTAATTTTTTTTTGCGTAATCGCTTCTACTGGTGTCATTTTTGCTGCTGAAGATGGACATTTTATTTCTATAATGCAATCTAGACCAATAAGTCCATCGGGGCTTGCACCCAGATATGGAAGTTCACTATAAATAAATAACCCACAAGGTATTATTTGGACTCCTAAAAGGGTCCCTATTTCTTTAACAGCAACAGGTTCGTTTGTGTTTCCATATCTGGTGGCATCACTACCTTTAAAACTTGAATATAGCAATGTTTTTATTGTACTTTTAGATGAAGTTGTTGGCTTCATTTTGCACACTTGGCCAAACATTGATGCCGTTAAACGCAGTTTCCTTTGTTTTACCCATTCGGGATTGGTTGCTTGCCCAGTAGTTAGTTGTTCAATTTTAAAACATTCATCTGGCGTTTTGTTCAAATTAATTAAAAAAAGCTCTTTTTTTCTGTCGTATACATCTGTTTCGAGATCTGCCTCTGCTTCAACGTTTCCATAATGTTCGTCAGCTTCTGTCGTTCTCTTCACTCGTTTAGAACTCCTGTCACGCGTAGAATTTCTTTTTAAATTTCTTTTGTGTTTTGCCACATACTTATTTTTAAACTCCCTTGTTTCATCTGGTCCGTTCAATTCGATAACACTTTGGGTGTTATGTTTTATAGCTGCTGCATAACAGCGCGCCTCATAAGAGCCACGTAAAGAATAATTTATCCTTTTTCCTCCGATAAATTTAGCAATTATTGCGTTAAACTGTTCAACAATATTGTTCGTTTTACCTATCAAAAGACTTTCAATATTATTTAATACAGAACTAACTACCGTGTATATATCGTACCACAGGCCACAATCTTTCATTTGAGTCACTAAATTTTCTTCTCCTGGTTGTGAGCCTTTGCAAAAGTATGTTTTGCAGCTACTGTGGTCTCCAAACACATGGCAAGGGCCATTTCTTATATCTTCTTTTAAAAGATTGATTTTTTCTATAAAGATATTTTCATTTTGTTTGGAATTATAATCGACTGCTCCTTTTACACCTGTTCTCAGACGTAAAATATTTTTTTCAAGACACTTTCTCAGTGTTATTGGCACTAAACCGAATCGATTCTCGGTTTTTTTCGTTAATTTTTTTAATTTGGTACAATAATTTCTAAGTAAATGGTTACTGCATTCTATTTTCTTTATTACGGTAGTATGACCATATGGCAGAGCCTCGTTCAATGCACTAGTAACACTGCTATCGCCGTCACCGATTAGGCAAGTATATTTTAAGCCATGCATATTTTGGCTGCATTTGAAGTCTTCTACCACACCATCAGCTTCCATTGCTGTCGATGTCCCGGACCAGTTTTTGAAGCACTTATGCTGTGTGGGCTGTATTTTTTTTTTTTTTGCGACGGCACAGACAGAACAATACGAATTTCTAATACCTAAAAACAATACTTTCTTGGTTTCTAACCCGATGATGCATGCTACTCCAGATAAGGAGTTATAATTACTACCCCGATAAGAACGTTTTCCCCATGATGCATCAACAACGACTGTAATGAATGGAATACCATCCATATCCACGTGACCCTTCTCGATCGCAATCTTTTTTTCCTCTAAACCTGCATTGTACATGCTATCAAGAGCAATATCTTGGAGAACGTCTCCCAAAAGCATATTTTTCTTTATAAACGTTTTTTCACTCATGCAAGGTATATTCAAATGAGCGCAAAATTCTTCCAGTTGGGCAAATCCGCTACCAGAGCAAACAACTGCTTGCACTACTTCTTGGTTTACGTTGCTCGTTACTGCCTCATTGTAAATTTTTTCTTTTATTCCGCACATTTTACATTGGAATATAAATTGTGATTGGAATCCTGACCTATGTTCCGTAAGAAAGCGTAAATCTTTAAAAGTACATTGAAATGGGCTATGGTTTATAGCCGCCAATTGCTCAAATAAATATTGCACATTGAATAAACGTCGGCCTGAGACAGTACTTTCTTCATCGTTATTATTTTCATCGACTTCCTTGTACAGGGAACAACTCGATGTTGTACGTGGAGTAGAATTTCTGTAAGAAAATAAAAGTAATGTAGGTAAGTAGAGTCGCAGGTATTATCATATTTATCAGTTTTTGTTAGTTAACAATATATTAAAATTAAATTTATTAACATCTTCCTGTAATGTACAATACAATATATAAATACGTGTACATAACGAAATTAAAAAAAAATATATAAACTAGCTTTCCGCCCCGCGGACTCATAGATTTTCCTGTGGAAATGAGATGTTTTCCCGGGGTAAAAAGTAGCCTATGTCACTCTCCAGCCCCCAAACTATCCCTATACAAAATCACATCATGTGAATACTCTGATGCGACGTGAAAGAAGGACAAACAAACAAACACACTATCGCATTTATAATATTAGTATGGATAATCAAAAACAACTAACCCGCTATAGTCTAGATTTTGTGATTCCTCATTAATGGCGGAGTCTTCAACAATATATGGTTTTCGAAGAATATTAGAATCAACCATGATATTTTCTTCTTCCAACCATTCAACCCTGTCATGAAGTTCGTTTGCAGCAGAGTTTGCGCTAAATTAAAGTGAAAGAACATATTTATTTAATGATTATGTAATATTGACAAATAAATAAAAAGCGTAAATATAATATAATATTCAATTATATAATACTCAATTTCTTGATATAGCTACTAGCTATAAGACATTGTTGTAATTTTTTAAATAATTACCTGGCATGATTGGAAGGGGCCTCATGAATTTGAGCCACTGTGACTACAGGTCCTCCTGATCTTGTCCAATCATTAGTTGTTTCTCTAAAAGGCATAAAATCTTTCCTCTTCTCTGGAATGTTACCAGCAGCAAGCCTAAAACATTTTTTTAAGTATTAGTCATATATAGAGTAAAGTAGGTATATACGTCTACTTTTTAGCGAGTGGACTGCAAGGTCAATTGATCCATAAAATCCTTTACCAAAAATATTTTCAAATATAGTATAAAACGTACACTCTTTCAAAAGAAATAACTCGGTCCCTTGAATTACATGATAGAGTTTACTAACTCGCACTCAATTTATAAGTACCTACATAGTAAGATACATACCCAATGTAGTTCAATATATCGGGCTCAGATATAATTGCCCCATTTCTCTTTACTGCGTTGCGTTGATTAGCATCCGTCATTACACAGCTATAAGTAAAAAATAATTTGAATTATTTATTCGATCCCTGCTCGAAAAGTAAATTTTTACTTTCCTAATAATTAGGAAAAGCGTTCGTATTTACTGGCTAGCACCCAACCTGATAAATCATACCGTACAATAAACTAATATTCATGTATTATAAATTCTAATTACCTATTATCAGGACATATGTTTTCTTTTCCATTGCGATTACGTGTTGGTCGCGGTCCTCGTTTTTTCCTGCGGGCTGATAGCCATAATCTTTTTTTGAATGAAGATCTTGGCACTTCTAAAATAAAATTACATAAAGGTTTTAAACAGAAAACAAGTTTTTATTAACTGCTGTTCCTACACTACCAAATAATATTAAATAATAATAATATAACTATAGTAGTTAATAATGTAATGCGATATATATCTATAGTTATATTAATTTGCACTTTACTCACCCAATCTATCCATTTTCTTGAATAAATATATACCACAAGGTCCGAGAAGAAAGCAGTAGTCGTCGATCAAATCACAAAACAGTAAAAACACAAAGCAAACAGTTCCGTTATCAGTCCAAGTCGTAAAATATAGTCGCCAAAGATACACCAAAATATGCAACACACGTTAGGCACAGTGCCGAGCGGTCGTCGCACTGATTAAAACAGGGAGCACTGGCGGAGTGGGCGGGACTACCCCGCTTCCCGTACCCGCGCCCCCGCGTGTGAGAGAGAATGTGCAGAAATGGTCAGCGGATTTGGCTATTTTTCAATATAAATCTTTAGTTTCGCTATAATTATATTTGTGCCGCAGATATTAAAATTTTATTTCTATCCTAGCAAAATAGAGGACTTTAGCAAAGTCAGAAATTGATTTTCATTTCAATTGAGAGCATACTAACATGTGTATGAACTAAGCAAAAATTACACAATTTTGTGGGTAAAATGAGTTTATTTCAACTCGCTCTATCTTTTTTTTAGTTGGTTGTTTTCAAAGAAAAACTAATTTAAAACCTTGATATATCTGATCAGATTGTATGTAAAAAATTTGGATTAAATATGTTTAGTCGTTAAGAAGTTATCGCGAAAGTCAGTTTGTATGGGAAAACGCACGTCCAGGGGGCCCTTAAGTCGTTGGCGGGGGAAGCGGTGGGAGGCGCCTAGTTAATGCGGGACGCATGGCAGGTTGTTGCTATCAAACTTAATCAGGCGCAGCGCTGCAACATTGGTTTTAATTTTTTTTCATGAGATCCTATTTTTTTTTCTAAAATAAAAAACAAGCGTAGGCTAACGCTACTCCTTGTTACATCAGCTATCTGCCAGTGAAAGTCTCGTCAAAATCGGTCAGGCCATTTCAGCGATTAGCCGGAACAAACAGACAACAGGCATTGTAGGTATACCTTTTTTTAGATTGGGAAATGCGTTACGCATCCCCGCCGGCACGAGAGGGGTATGTGGAGGTTAGTGCTGGAATAACCACTAAACCCCCATGGTGTGTCACTACGTCGTAATTGTCGGGAACGCGGGAAAATTTTCCCGAATCGCGGCGCGTTGTAGATAACCCTGCCTATATTCATCGTTAGTAAGTGGGTACTTACCGATAATCAGATAAGTCACGAATCTAATTGAGAGGTCGCGTCAATTATTCCATTTGGATTCGTGGCATTTCCTAAAAAAATTAGCTTTGTTAACGAAAATGAGTGTACTCTGTTCTGTGATACTTCCTCTACTTGTCTTTGAAGGTAATACTAGCAATTATTAATGCTAATATTTGTGATGTTACCAACTAGTTATTAAAAAGCTTCTAGCAAATTATTAAGGTATGCAATTAATATTTTTCTATATGGGCATTTTGATAATACATTTCATTTGCAAGTCTTCTGTGTTACTTCAAGACTTAGCTTTGAGGAAATGCGGAGATACTTATGATTCCCAAATCCCCTTTATATTGTGTATACTAGAACCAATTTGGATACAATGGTACAGTCCCATATGCAAGCGCGTTTGTCAAAAGATAGTTATTGATTAATTTATCATTTTCAGGTACGCGCGAGGCTCGAGCAGGCTGTATTCCTTTGGGATTCACGATGAGTTCAGCTCCAGATCACTCGGGGATAATGCAAAACATGTTTAACACGTCCATAATGACGATGCTAGTGTGTGCACTTATAATTATTACATTTGTGTTTATAGTTAAGATATATTAAAATATTTATCGTTGATAAGTGTACACTTATAACCTTAATCTTCTACCCTGACCTAACAATAAAAATATAAATTTACACACACCATTACGCCTGTAATCCGCGAGGGATAGGCAGAGGTGCACTGCAATGCACCCACATTCCGCCAATAGTATTTTGGTCCCAATGTAATAGCGAGCCTATTGCCATTTATATTAGGCACTTTTCTCCTCAATATGAGGATTTAGACCGTAGTACACCGCGCTGACCCCGTACGGTTTGGTGAACTTCGCACGTCTTTTGACAGACGTGCACGTTTCCTCACGATGTTTGCCTTCACTGTACGGAAAGTGATAATCATTATTGAACATAAGATTGGGACATGAAAATTCGGTGATCCCAGAGGTGCGAGCCGGGGTTGAACCTGCACACCTTGTTTCCAAGGCGAGCGTTCTACCAACTCGGCTATCACTACTACATAGTTTAGATTTTTTCTGGTTATTCAGTGGGAGTAGTGCCACAACATTTTATAAATTACATAATATAACCCAGGTACCCACTCAGGAATTTAAACAACGCGAATTATTTATTGTAACTTTATTAACTTGAAATAAAAAAAAAAACGATACTTGATATTCAATGTTTGCAATAATAACGCCGGCCGTGCTATAACTATATTACAATCTACGGATTAAAACTTCAACATGTTTAGTCAATTCAATCGTAACTCTTAATCTAATAAGGCTACCCTTAAATACCTACCACTCCCGCGCACAAGTTGATACCGTTTATTATTGCTTGCTTTTTATAATGTTCTACATATATTAAAAAATTAAAATCCATAAAGTATTCATTACTGATCAAGGAGGGCATTATTAGTTCATATTTCCAGGCAGTCCATTTCCCGGCCTTAAATAAGTTATATGTATCATGTTAACGGTATAAGTTCCTGCTAGATAGTACTTTGTCACAGTTTGAAGTTGTAATTTTGACCGACCGCTTTAGGAAAAATTATATTTTTTTTATTAGACTAAGTTAAATAATATAAAATATTCATATCAGCCCTTTGTTAATGGCACAATCACGCCTCCTCTCGATGCGAAAGGGTATAAGGCCATAGTCCAGCACGCTGGCCCAGTGCGGGTTGACGGACGTGACGCGTCTCATTATTGAGATAAAATAATTAATAAAAATTGCCAGGGAGTTGAATATCCTGCTTGGAAATGAGAGCTCATAACACGACCCCTGAACTCAAGTAAAGTAAGTAAGTACTTAATATTATGCATCGATATAAATTCACCAGCGTTCATATAAAACCGACTGCTTATGACGAATTTCACACAGTATGTGTCACTTACCATGCACACCTCATGCATTTCTAGTTAAATATTATACGACCAACAAACTAAAGACGAATAGAAAAAATAATTGATATGTAATATACAAATCACTAAAATACGTACAACACAAAATATCACACGGCACATTTTATAAAGAAAGTACAGGCTGTGCAGTCGGTCTGGACACTGCCAATAACATTCATAGCACAAATTATGCCAATAAAGGTGTATATGCACATGCTCAATAATAAGAATGTTATGCTGCTTATGTGCGGCTTGGTACAGGTCTCATAAAATACCATTATCAAAGAGTCTCCCTTTTGGTATACGAATTCATACGCAAGCAGGTGCGGTAGTTCCGCTCTGCATATACACGCCCATGGCGGAATAGCTTTCTCGCTTGCACTTAAGCCACAGATTACTAACATTTCTTACGAACTTATACGTTAAGTATAATGATGCCAGAAATTACCGGCATTTATACCGGTTTATCTGGAGTACTAGTGTACGGGTGTATTCACTGTTAACCGTACTAAAATTGGTACAGGTACCATATCAATTTAATTTGAAGTGGTTCCTGGAACCAGTATTTCAAGGCCTAGACAATGGGCAGAGTTTTATCACACAAGCAGCATTAACTAGTTAATATTCTCTAGTTATTCCATGCTATTACTGAGCATGTTTATCGGCATTACACACAAAACAGCAAACATGTCATGATTACTAGAAGTGTATACATTATGATATGCTAATGATATGATCAAATATCTGGACTGGGTCCAGCCGCCACCAGATTTTCGTTTACAAACCATTATTATGTACGTTATATATGTAATACTAACATGCACTCTAATAATAAACCTTACATTTAAGTATCACTACCAGTATTTCGTTAAGGCATTAACTGAATATATTATTATATTGTCAGATCTATCAGGAAGCATGTTATCTTAATTAGTAATTGATGGCAATTTATTGACATTGAGTACTTTTAACTTTTTTTAAGCTTCATTGCGTTAATGGGTGCAATGGCGGGCCATTTCCGATCAAATTCGTATAGTCTTGCGAGAATGCAAGACCCGCAAGACCACATAATTATAGCAAAAACACGATCGCTTCGGCGAGACTCTTGCGTCTGGGAATTACTTCAAAGACTTCGGGAAACACTAATTCGAAGGCTCATAAGTAGTAGTTTTTGCGTCACAGTTAAACATTTTTATATATTAGATTTTAAGTACCACAGTTTCTAAATCCACATGTGCTGTGATACGGGTTGAGAAACATCTCGACTAAACCAGCCTTCAACTAAAAAAAACCGCATTGAAATCGTTCCATCCGCTTGGGAGCTACGATGCCACAGGCAGACATACGGATAAAAGCTTCAAATTTCTATAAGTTTTCAGCAGCCTGTTTAGTGGTAGCACAAAACAGTGCATCTGTTTTTACATATAGTTCTGTCTTTATCTGTTAGCTAACAAATCAGATAGGAAATGGCCCGTTAGAACTCTCGCACTAATGACTTGCACCCAACAATATTTGTATACCTACATACTACTTTAGAGAGACGAATTCGAAATTAATACGAGAAATGTAAAATGTATTATTCTTAATACAAACCCACTTGTACATAGAGGGATGTCAGTCATAGAGTTTAATTGTATAAAAACTCCCGCGCAGAATCCACCACTCCCACCATTCAGAACCTTTCAACCTTAGCTTCTTTAGCGCATTTGCAATAATTATGTGCAGTCAGTATTTCGATATATCGATTTTGTTGACAACAACAAAATGATAATTGAGATTTTTTTGTAAGCAATTTTTTTATTTACTACCTGAAGAAATTCTGATATCATATAATAATCAAAGTCACGGCTTAATATACTCTTTATGAATCAGAATGTTTCCTAACAAGTAGGTAACTCTTATTGTCACCACACAAAGTTCAACAATTAAATTCCATGACTGTTAATGTTTTTAAAAGCCATATCCTATGTTCTAGTATAAAACGAATACTCCAATAGAATATCAAACAACCGATATGTAACAATTGTACGTATGTAACGCGTTCCAACATCGTCTATGTCAAAGTATAGGCTACGCGAAACGAAACGCCACAGAAAAATTCACAAAACTGAATACATTCAAATTTAATATTATTGATTTGATCCTAATTCACTACCTTACAATCAAGTGCACTTAATGAATTCTCACTACTTCAATAGTTCCATTTGTTTTAATAATTTATTAGCGTACCTACTTAAATATATATATAGGAAATACTAAGTGTCCCATGCAAATGGTCGATAAAACGCGAATGCGAACACACGCATCGATTTTTCGTAGATACAAGCGAAAAGCGCCCTTGTTTGTTCATAGCTCACACTACGATGCAAGCATCTTGGTTCAAACTTTCACCTATGAGCTTATTCAGATGACGCGTTTTATGCCCGAGTCATCTAGGAAGGCGACCATATTATACACCTCTAAATCGCGTGCAGTAAAGTACGCCAAGGGCCGGGAACTTCCAATGTCAGAGAAAAAAAAATATCGCCAGACGAAGACATAAACTAAGCAACGCTTGTATTATGGGCACCGTAGGTACAATGGATGGTCCACTATCATGTAAGATATTCAAGTCTTCTTAAAAAGAATATTTTTCTTAATAAAAATTTGGTTGGCGCGAGACACGGACAAGAGTTGAGCGTAAAACGCCTCATCTGGAGAAGCTCTATATTTTCCATGTTCTACATTTTCGCAATCCACTGGACCAGTGACATAATTATGAATTCGGAATCTGCAAATCTAGTCTGAAACGTCATACCCTATGGCTGACTTATCGATTAATAAACTCTAGGGTCCGTCTCCATGGGTCACTGAGCACCTCGTAAATGACGTATACGCTTGTAGGCATCATTATATTTCTGTCGATATGATATTATATTTAACTGAGCACTATAATTTTGACTCTCGACAACATATGCAAAGCATAAGAATCCCAATAATCACCTTTCGGACGTAGTCTATAAGCAAATGACTAGAGCTTTATCAATTCAACTCATTATTCTGGATACCTGGATAGAGTTTAAACTTTCCGTCAATATTTTCATGAATATACGCATATTTTTAAGTATTTCCTAATTGTTTTTAGCATAAAATCATAATAGAAGTCTATCTGAACGTGGCTTTTAATTAAAAAACCATAATTAAAAATTTAGACCAAAAACTGCAATGTCAATAAAAACTAGATACGCTCGAGCGCACTCTTCATACGCACGCGACGGATATCCCGCGGAGCATTGCGTTGTGACCGCGTGGTATGCGATACATTGCGCGCTTAAAAATTACAACATGTGTCAGCTTTACTCAAAGTTTTCGATTCCATGTCCCTTACACCCTGTATTTATTTTAAAAAAAAAGTGAATGCTGCAGTTACATTGATATGTCATGTCTAGCAATTTGAGGTATTATAAGACGAGATGTTTATATTGTTCACGTATATTTTTGGCGTAGGTACGTATTATTGTATAACATTCAGGAACTCGACAGTATTCCGATGTTTTAGTGGCTATTAATTATGTTGGATCGTATTATCTCATGGACGGAGATTACGTTCTCTTCATTCGACTGTTGAACACTACAGTATGTTATTAAACAATAGGGTGCACAACAAGTGTTTGTGTATTACTAGCTTTTACCCGTGGCTCCACACGCACTAGTATCGATTTCGCTCTGGAGCTCGACCCTCAATAGTCAAAGTGTTTTGATATGTACCTACCTATCCTTTTGAGCCCAACCATAGGCTAACGAATATTGAAAACTCTTGTTTTAATTGGTCCAGGAGTTTCTCAGTGATGATCGAAAAATTAGAATCAGAAAGAATTCTAATATTACTTGTGTGTATACAGCGTAATTCAGAAGGGGTATACCTTTTACATTATGAACCGGCGCTTCTTTAGCGCATTTGTTATCGTTTTGTTAGAATTCTGATATGTGGTTAAAGAAATTTTAGTATATGCTTTCTGAAATATCCTGTATAGCCTTTTGCTTGAGTTTTTATTAAGTATCTTAATGCACAGACTCAGTCGAGTATATGTATAGATGAACTTAATAAATTGGAAATTTATTGGTGGTGGTGTGTTGACTTATTAGCAATTAACAAGCAAATAACAGAATGTTACTTTTTTATGCATATAGACTATCGCCTACGAGCCTCTGATAAGAGATTTGTTCATATCCCCATAATTATAAAGTATAATTTACAGTGTACGTATGACCGATAGTTATGAGTTATTTAAAATAACCAACAGCCTTGACGCTGTTGGTTATTTTTTATTAAGAAAATTATTAGTACTTTTTATGTTCTCAGTCTACTTCGGACCGCTCAATTATTCTATACAACCGCGCTAATATATCAATTCCTATCTAAACTAGAATATGGATTTAAAATTGCCACTCTTAAAAACCGATGTGATATAATAGGTACGCTTAAAACGGTGCCCCAATCATTACAATATTATTAATATAGCAACACTCGAACGTCATTCTGTCTACGACTTAATAGAAGGACACTGCCAGTACACTTAATATTACTTAATAAAATATAATGCACCTCTAAACTATACGCCTATGTGTTCATAATGGAAGCATCAACAATCTGTCAATTCCATGAGTGCGAAATCGCTTAAGCATAATTTTAAATGCATTTAAATGAACGAGACGGAAAATTGCTTGAGCATAACATAATATTCATTCAAGCAATTTTCTACTCTATTATCATAAATGGTCCATCTTTTACAATTGATAAAATGACACACCCGCAGTGCTGGTACACAACCTGAGTTCACTAACTAATAGCTACCGCGTAGTCTATATCGATGGAATTAAATGTTAAAGCACATATGTCATGTATGGAAGAATAGGGTCGATGGAAACATGATCAGTCTTAAAGAGAAATAAACATAAAAGTTAATAAAAAGAAATTGCCACTTGACCAAATACGTATAAAAAAAATCTTAAATCTTCTTACTCATAATAAGATAAACATTATTGCAAGATCAATTAAATACTGATCGATGTAAATAACAAGGATGATATGGTAATGAATTATAGTCCATCCAACGAGCTAGGTTACCAGAGACACATAACGTCTATGAAAATGCCTAAATATGTATATAAAATGAGTTATTGTTTTCTCATCCGTTCTGTTTTTTTTTCGTCATTTAACCATACAATGTTATAAAAAAATGCTATTTTTGTTATATTCTACCGGCTCAGTGTAATTTCAAACTATGTTGGCGTAATCATCGACAAGATCGATGGAAGCGATAATGTTTTAAAACGTGAAGTTAAGTGAATGCGATAAGTACTGTATAGTCGCCATGGAAACGCTTTTTGTTGACAGCGACAATTATACCTTATTACAACTGACAAGAGACAATTTGTTCTTGTAACTTGATAGGCGCGCAATGTGACACGGTAGCTAGCTCGTGACTAAATTTGTAAAGGGGAACACAATATTAAGGATATGTATGGGATCACCTATATCATTGAACAAATGAATGAAACTATTATCGTACATAGGATTGCAAGATTAAATTACATAACTTATATCATTAGAAGATTGATATGTAATATCTCCCTTGGAAGAATAAAATTAAAATCAACAAGAGTTGATAGCATGGCACAATTTCGCAGCCGATTGCCATTATAAAAAATAAACAATACTTTTATCTATGTATATTCATTATATATGTATGTACGTAAAAATTTCGACGGTGTTTAATTTTTTACGAAAAATGTATATATAAGGGTCGTATTTTTTTTGCGATTAAGACATATTGTAATGCGTTTATTTATCTATTAAATTCGCTTCAAAATTAATTTTAAATGAAACATCACTCCAACGTTAGTCAAAATAGCTGCGTTTACAAACTTTGGAGAATTGTATCGCGTAAAAAATAAAATTCCATCGTAAAGGTGTCCCAATTTTTGGTAAAAAAATAATAACCATCGAAATGTTGATGTTCGCGCTGACCTAGCTCTTCCACTTTAAATAACTGCATATATTTATTTAATGTGTATTAAATAATGATGAAATGTCCGTAGTGGCTTCAACAAAATGTACTACATGCATACCTTAAGACTTGCAATAGCAATATCTCTTTTGGTTAAGAGAACAGCCATATTTTTGGAGCAACAGTTATGGAACATCATCTGAAACAAGAATTAAAAATTATTTTCTTCGTTCCTATCCCATTTGTATAGTCTGGCTACCAGTGTTATTGGCTACCAGTGTTATTGGCTACTAACTTTATTTATATAGTGACCTAATCTGATCAACATTTCAGCTCAATTACTATTAAAGCTTTCGGGACTGGACAACCGTTAGACGGATTGATAACCAGTGTTTTTTGTGGAAATAACTCCAACTATTAGAAAAATTCAGTTGTTGGATGTATCCGATCAGAATAATAAATAATACTCCAACTGTCTTCAAAAGTATGGGGATAGAAAAATAATAATCGTGTTCATTATATAGAGAAATAGTTATATAGAGAAATCGTCTGCTCCAAATTTAAAAATTTAAGAATATTCTCATTCCGTTAGAGCATTAACCTCTTTGCAAATTGAAACATGTGTTAAACACAGACGCGCATGTTTCCTCCAGCCTTGAAACTATTGAATATACTCACAAAATGTGTGTATAATGCATGCCTCCCGCTCGTCAGTCGACATTGATGTTCCACGGCATTGTACGGGTGTGTTCACGGCGTGATGGTGTAGTTGCTTAGCGGGTTGAAGAGTTCACTCGCCATGTGGCTAGCGTTGCGCGCCAAGCCGTATCCCCACAGATCCATCGCTTCTTTACACGCCGTCTGGAAACATACAACACAAGTGTAACCGATATCTAACAAAACAAATATATACACCTTATTACATTTACAGTAAGGTTCACGTTAGCGCGATTACCGCCACCTTCGACCATGTTACGCCACCTAGGAAACAAAGTTCGCTGGCGTCCACCTGCAATCGTATGAACGGGGCATTTGTTGTTTTACGATTACTATTAATGAAACAACTATCGAAATAAGTATAGAAATAACAAAATTACAGACGCTTAATGTTTTCCATCAGAAAAAAAAACAGCACAGACATAGTGACGTCACCAGCACCGCTTTAAGTCATAGCGTGTGGGATATAGAATGTACGCGACCCTCTCTCTCCAACCAGAACATTAATAGAGAAAATCTTTGAGCACAAAATGAATTTCGACAAATCATTCAGAATTAGTTTTTATGATCTCCTGGCTATAAAGTCTATTATAAATTTAACAATGCCTGGGATCAAATTAACGTGCTATCCGAAACAAGGGGGTCACGTATTACAAACCAGCACTTATTCAACATATGCTAGGCTTGAGTCAACACCGATCTATCGATCTGTGCACTACCATCTAGACTGCGACCTCCTTTAACACATACAAATACCTACCTACCTATATTTGTACCTACAGACATACCTATAATTGACAGGCACTGCACTGAAAGTTGTTCTAACAGGTGAAAGTTGTTCTAGCTCTGTAAAATGAATTTGTTTCGGTGCGAAACCTGAATCACCAAACAAGGAAATAGATTGTACGTCAAGTCGAATGTCTGACGATTACGTTAGAATTTATTATATTTTTATTATTACCTACCTATACGAGTTCTTATTGTGTAGGTAGGTGACAACATCTTTATTTGTCTGTCTTTTATCAAGTACTTTAAAATATTAACATGATGCAGGATTTGCATGTTGTTTCTGATTTTGGGAAACTGTATGTGAGAGGAGAAAAGCACCCGGTATAATGGCCATAGGATCGCTCCCTATTACATTGGGACTAAAAATACCATTGGCGTAATGTGGGTGCATTGCAGTGCACCTCTGCCAACCCTTTCGGCGATTATAGGCGTGATGATGTATTATGTACACAAGAAATAAGGCGCTTACTGAACATGAGCATTTAAAATCATATTATACAAGCAAACATGTGTTGGTAATATTTTTAATTGATATTAAAAATACTGTATTCCTTAATTAAAGTTGTACCTAGCCAAATTTCGTCAATATGGCAGGTCCCATTGAAATAGGGGCACATTTCCACCCCCAAATTTATCGAAAACATTTAACAAATGTGTTAGTAAGCATTTTAGAAGACTAATGCTTTTAATGCTATAGTAAATGGATGAAATCGTTCTTAAAAATGTTGGGGCCAGACTGTTGTCTGTGTCCAATTAAAAACAATTTTAAAATTAACCTGTAGGTTGATATAGATACGATATATAGCCCATCTCGCCCGAACCACAGGTTTTTTTAATTCAGGTACATGTGGTAAAACAAATTATATCTCAATAAAACACTACCGGTTTATTATGTAATCCAATATTTTTATCAAATAACTTACTACTTTTTTTTAAATATATGCCTTCACACACCTGTATGCTGTCGACGAAATCATAGTCGAGCACCTTCTTCCACCTGAAAGGCACGTCGCGGGAGACCCTGAATGTGGAGCTGACGCCACCCGCCTCCACGTTGGTGTGCGTCTGCAGGAACTCCTCCACAGAGGGCGTCGCGCTCAGTTTTAGGAACTTTAATATTCGATGTGTCGTTACGTTCGGCTTCAAAGCTAATTCCTCGTACCTGAGTACCCTGTAATTATGTTTAAAAGTGCTTCTATACTAATAGAGAGATGGAACTAGAAGACCAAATGAGACACAAGGAAATTGTCTCATTGTTTTTATCATATAGCTTTGTCCCTCTCAATTGGAAGGTTGCCAGTGTAGAATCTTCTATATAAACGATGTACTTAACAAATTAAATCGGTCAGTGTGATTTATCATCGATTTCTGAAATTTATCCCAGCAGTACTCCAAGCACTACCTTTTTTACGTACCGTTTCGGTAACGTGACGTCTTCAGGTCAATTAAATTGTTTCCACTGTATTAAAATTAGGTCAGTGCAACGCAGTCTTTGGCCGCCGACGTAGATACACCTACGAGCTTAAGCCGCGAATTTGTCATTTCATGTTGAGTGAAGCATTTAATAAACAGTTTATTTTATTGATCCAAAAATTATTAAGGTGTACTGTCACTTGTTAGTGACATACTGGACTGTCTTTATATAAGAACTTTTATCAAAGGGCCTCTAATGGTTGGTAGTAAATCCATGATAGATTACATACATTTATGATACTCTGTCCACAGTACAAATTTAAATTAAAATGTTTATTCTTAAACTTGTATGCACATGCAAATAAAATATGATACTCATCAGTATGCAAGGTGAACATTACTCTACTACTAAATACACCCAAACTATACAAGGAAGCATTATTTAATGGAATATTAATCAATGATATAAAATGCTAGCCTTGATTTGCTTATTATTATGACCCTCACCGGCCTTAGGGGGCATTGTTTGGTAGTCATATAACAGTATACTTTCATAGCTACTTACATGAGACGATCAGGATACTTGGGCAATAGACGTCCAGCAGCTACATAGTCACTGATCATGTCAGCGCAGAGCAGCTCAGGCTGCCAACAGTCTGGTGCCGGTTGGCAGAAATCTCTGTGCTGTCTGGACTGCATCACACCACGAGGGTCGCGGATCAACAGCACCACCTTTATATTAAGCCTGCAATATTTGAACTATTAAAAAAAATAACAATTGGTGGACAATGTTTCACACACATTTTTGTAGGGAACCTATGTAAAGCTTTTATATATATACTATACACCAAATTTTTAGAAGTTTTAATCTGTTAACAATGGCAATACAAAGCGCTAATTTGAAGAAATATTCTTAGTATTAAACCATTGTGTATGGATTATAATGTATATAAATTTTGGGGCTCAAGTGTATAATACCCATAGGTATGCAGGAACTTAATTTTTCAACTTTTCATCAGAGCCTTGATAGTTTATACATATACTTACAAAATCATAGTACTCATACTTATGATTTATCTAATAACTAATTCCTTTTTATTTATAGTGAGAACATGATCAAGAAATTTACACACCCAGATTTATAGAGGCACCTCTTGAACTATAAAAGTATTATTTACACAGCAGACTGATGATCAACATCTACAAAAAATTCAATAACATTAATTCAACTTACTCTTTATCTTCCAGTATCTCCTGTATGAGACGTAACCTCACACGTACCACCTTCATGGTTTGAAAGGGTAACAGTCTACAAAACTTTGATGTGAAATCAGCATCTAAACACATATCTTTGTTATATTTACAGTGGTCCCACAGTCTTGTGTTATGGCTAAACTGGTACATATGATGCTTTCCAAATGCAAAATAACTATCCAGGCCATCAAAATTACACTTAAACATATCTTTGATAGTGGTCAAAGCTTTATCAGCATGGGGCGGGCCTCTGATCTGTACAATACCATAGTTTAATAAAGGCTCATAATGGTAAAAAGTGCTAGGAATCGCATTCAATACTTCTCCGAGGAATGTGGTTCCTGATCTCCAGGTGGATATAATTAAACTCCGAATCGGTTTGCCCCCTGACTCCATAAGTAAATCTTCCAAATCATTAGCTCCAGAATGTGTATAGTTGTAATTCAATAACTCAAATTTAACTTTAGACCTTGTTTTTTCCAATATCTTTTCGATGTTTGGGGAGCCATCGTAGGAGTTCGTCGGTATGGGCAGCATCGAACCCTCCTCTCCATCTTCTACTTTCACAAAATTCTTTATGTTCCTCCGGGGTTCCATGGACGGACGATAATATGTGTTATCTGCATATCGACTTCCAGCAAGGATAAGCAGAACACTGAGACCAAATGCGAAACATATTGAATAAAAATTAACTCGCCGCAACATCACGTTATGACACTAATAAAACAATTCCGGAGACTGTGTTGTGATGGAGGTAATTTAAACAACTCGACCACTACCAATACACACTCACTATCATTGTTAAAAGTTTTGATTGCAATTAAATCATAATTCTAATTTTCGCGTTTCCGCGGAAACACCGCATTGCACCTTCAGCGCCATTTTAAAACAAGTGACGTAAAAAAACGTCAAGAAACTTTTTAAATATACAATGTCAAGGGAGTGATGTTACGTCATGCCGGAACTTTTAACTTCACGCTTTTCGCAAATAAATGCACGATTACACGAACACAAAGCACAAGACCGTCGCATACCGTTGTTACTACAAAAGTGAACGAATCCAACTGTACAAATTCTGAGTGTTGTTTGTACGGGAGAGGATGAAACGTTTTTAATGGATTTTGCAGCTTGGACTTTTAAACATTTCCTGAGTAAGGTAGCTTACGTACTTATTTTTTTTGTTGTAATTTTTATATTATATTCAGTCAGTACATATAGGTAGGCAATGAACCGAATGGATTAGAATTATAATATCCTGTCTAAAGTTCTCAGGGTCTTCCTATATTATTTATGTAGTTTCTCGATGCGCTGACGCATTACACTGTTGAACCAGCTGTGAAGGAGCAGTATGTGCATTGCTAGCTTGTCAGTTGCTCATCATTGCTCCGTTCTGCACTGTGCCCTACCATTGAAGAGCGATACCAGTAGTTTTTGTTCGCAGGCCCAGCTAAGTGCTTGGTTGCATTTGTATTATAGACTCAATCTGGGCACTTGGTAATTAGTTTACCATTCCGCGCTTTTAGTACGTAAATACTTACTATCAGAGAGGATTCTTATGTGATCTGCCTGTACCTCCTAGGCCGCGATTGCCTTTGCTGCTAGCTGGATACTCAAACATTCTGCTTGTAAAATAGAGTGATATAAGGAGATAAATAGGGGTTCAATGCCCGTTCCCTCCTTTGACTTGAATCCATCACATTACATAGGTAGTTAATAAGTACGTAGGTTAGAAACAAATGAAAAGATTGTTGGTAGGTAGGTACCTATAGCATAACATCTCTTCAGATCTGTAGGGTCTTATTTCTAATAGTTAAAAAAAAACGTAGTTTTATACTATTATAAAAAAATATTATTAAAAACTACGTCGAAAATATAAAAATAAATCGGTTGGGATGGTATGAAAGGAAGGGAATCAAGTAACTGCTTCTTAAATAATTTTATTACAAAAATCAGGGTTTCTGAACCTATTACACAGTACGTATGTGCCTACCGTGTTAGGTACTAACAAACTAATTATTTTTTTAATCATTATGCCATTATGCGAATATTAACCGCAATTATTTCTACCTAAACTTGGTAGCCAACAATATGCATCTTTCCAACAGTTTCGCCAAGGTAGAACCACATGCCCACTTCGGTGCAGACAAGTAATAGCAGCCAGGCTTGTTTCACGGTGATATACTTGTAGCAGCCCGTTTTCATAAACTCTTTAACCAGCCCGATATCAGACTTCAGTTTCTGTTAAAAAAATAAAGAGCGTTTATAGGTGCATTCATAATAATTAAAATCATATTTTTTTAACTCTACATAGCATTCTAATAAATTTTGGAACAAGATAGATCAGTAGATAATCAACACTGATTGCAGTTACCTACTTAACTGGAATAAACTTTACTAGAATAGGTAAATCGTCCTTTTCATCACAACCCTGCTACAAATTCTATTTTGTCCTTAGATATTTACTGACGGGTATCGATTTTATTATAAATAGGTATCCGTTATAAAACTAATAGATAAATGCGTACTATTATTTCACCCTTGTCTGGCGGAGACATTTCCAAAGTATAAAATCCTTTTAGAACTCGGAGTTTCCCGGCAATCTCGGACTTTGAGGCTAGTTCTGCTTTTTCTGAAATAATATAATCGAACGTAATAGACTCAATATACAATAAGTTAGAACTGGCTGGTACCTACAAATAAACCTGCGGGGCTTCACCTAGCTGCCACTATCTCGAAAGCTCGCCATGAACGGCAGGTTTTATCACGATGTTTCCAGTGATACCTAATACCTACATAGGTACTTATAGCATAACCAAAAATAGAACATAGGTTGGATCTGAATGTTTCCAACACCAACGTTCGAACAATTGGCATACCGCAACCTCCGACGACGAAGTAATTAATATAATATAGACGGAATGTCGCCAACAACATATTGAAGCACAAAAAAACAGCTGAATTATCTAGAAAACGCGAATTCACATGTTCTTAATGACGCAATACAATATGTTTTCGCGACACTCCGTCTTAACTATTTCTTCATCTATAATCGCAACGTGAACATTTCGGTTGTCGTTACGTACCTATGATAGTGGCAAGTATATAAATAATATTTGGCTATAAATTTATATTGGAACTGGAGTTGAAATACCTTTTACCAATTCAATCAATTTGTCCTTGTTCCTCGTTATAGCAGGTTTGTACTCTTCGGACAATTCATGCATCAACGTCAATCTGCGCCCTGGGAACCGGTTGCAATATGTTATTGCCTATTATTATTGCTATGGCTTATCACGGTTGCTTTATTCAATTGTTATGTAACTATCTACTTAAGTATACGGAAAACTAACAATGATAGGAACTCATTAACCTATAAGGTTTACTACTTATATGGTATCACCTACTTTAAGGTCGCAATAAGGATTGTTAAGGATAAAAGCACTCACTGATCAATGTGTTGACCATCTTAAGAATATTTATCCCAGTCGTCATACTGACAATATTACATTTAATACAAGTATAGAAGTTGATTTTTTGGGTAGGTAGAGATGGAAGATAATAGGATTCCGAATTTACAAATGTATATACTTATGCTTTCAAAACCATTTGACATTACACAAAACTCGGTCAAAAAGTTTGAAGTAAATAGGTGTGTAATTATCTCCGTATGCGACAGCTGAAACCATAGATTTCTTTATAAAGTAAAGGAATTAAAAAAAAGTATATAGTGTGAAAAACTCATTGGGAAAAAACTAATTATGCCTACACGGAGAGAAAGCACCTTAAATATCAACCTTCTGACACCTAATCTAAATCCACGAGGTCCCATCAAAATCTAGTCAGGTGATCTGTGAATTCGTGGTGATTTAAAAAAAAACCATAATAGGTAGGGGTTATTTAATGTAATGGAAAATAACTGCATTCCCAGATTTGTAAATATAGCTTACCTGTTTGACTCAGGAATCGAACTGATAAATCTGCAGAAAAAGCGAAATTTACTCAAAGGGCATGAAAAATATCTATGTTTTCGCTTCCTTTCATTTATTTTACATCACAAATCATACATTCATAGGGTACTTGTGTAATAAATAACGAAGCACCTACGTAAAAAGTTTTGGGATTATACCCCTATTTAACTATTTCTTTTTAGTATCTTTTGGATCAGGTTTCTTTTCTGGTTTCTTTTCAGCCTTTGTTTCAGTTTTCTTTTCTTCTTTAGCCTTTTTAGCTTGGGCAGCTATTTTCTCTGAATCAGCTCGCTTTTTGTCTTCCTCTTTTTTCTTGGCTTCAGCCCTTAGCCTGTCTTGTTCCGCTTTAAGCGCAGCTTCTTGCTCTCGTATCTTTTTCGCTTCCTCGGCATCTATATCTCTTATTTTTTCTTCTAGACTGGAAATGATACCGTTGCCAAATTTTGCTACAGCTTCTTCTAATTTTTTACCAGCGGGTCCATTAAAAAAGCTTCCTGTCATAGGGGGTATTACTTCTACCTTTGAATACTCCCATGAAATCGCTACCGCCGGTTTTAACGAGTTGGCGGCATCTGAAACATTCGTGTAAGGAACATGATTTCCAGTTCCTTTGCCATAGACGTATTGAAAGAATGCCGTAATTACATCATAACATTGTAGAGGTTAAATACAATATTTGCCACCCAGTTTCTAATTGGTACTTGTATGGTTTATTAATCATATCTGATTTAACCCTCATTCGATACTTGAACACAAATATTGAAACATTGCTTTAGCTGCATAATATCAATTATTTTTACTTTAAGTATAACCTATTTATATTCATTGCGATTTTATAAATCTATTTTATGTCCCATTGATAAATATATATAGATACTTGCTTGTTGGTGTTGTTTTGATGCAGTTTGAATAGAATGGAAAAAATACCGCGATATGAGAAGGAAGAGATACTTTCCCATTTAATATTTTTTCTACCAATACTTAATCAACAATTTGGTCCTTGTTGTCCCATTTTGGATTTGACTTTTTCTATTTCTTTTTGTAAATATTGTAATTCTGCTGGATACTGCCGGTCCCGGAGCATTTCCACTTTTGACATCAATACCAATATCGTTTTGCCGAGGGCCGCTTCTACCTTATTTACCATTGGGTTGCATACGAGTGGCCTAGCCGGTGTATTAGTTACAAACGATTTGGTAGCGGTCCAAACTTTTGATACGACGGGGTGAACGGTTTTTATAGAAACTGTGAACAAAACAAATGCGGGTTTATTAGGAATTCGTCCAGTTGCAGCAGTTAAATGTATTGCGAATAATAGAAGTTTCAATATTTTGTAATCTCGTGGTATTGCGTAAAGCCACTTTTGTTTTGCATCAGTTTCTTTAAGACACGAGAATATACATACTCAATGCTAAATCGAGTGCTATTCTTGCACTTCTCGCCATTGTTGGTGTTGTGTACACAAAATGATGGTAATTATATGGTGCTTTATAAGGTATTAAATTAATAGATGATTACAATAATTTGGGCGTAGAGCCATGACGCGTTAGGTATGATGACAGTGATGTAAATGATATTGATTTGTTTTTTATTTTTATTACTTTATGTTCCACTAACCCAAGTAGTTTTGATTATATTTTCATAGATATTTTTAATTTCATAATTCTAGATTAAACATCAAGACCATTTCATTAAATTTATCCACCACGATACTGACTGGGGCCCGGCCGTAATTTCAATGTCGCTATGTTACCTTTAGCGGTACAAAGCTATCTTTCTAGGACCTCCAATTAAAATACTTTAGCAACATCCGTTGCAAACCTAAATACTTTAATTGATCGTAACTCTGATATGATGATTGCGATAAATATACTTACTGGTAATGATATCTACTAACCCTTTAGTTTTCCACGGTTGGGCACAGGTCTCCCCTCAAAGCAAGGGTGATTCAGACCATAGTCGACCACGTTCAATGCCGGTTGGCAGACTTTGGATGACCTTCATAATTCATGCAGGTTTCCCCACAATGTGTTCCTTCACCGTTCAGCAAGTGATGATCTTATTGACAGTGAGATTTACACGTGAAATCCTGAACTCCCAGGAGTGCCAGTCGAGGTTTTCCTTGAACCTTCGACTCTTGTTTCAATATAAAGTAAATACGTATTTGGGAAAACTAGAGCATATATGCTCTTGACTTGATGTACCTATAAATACCTAAGCAGTTTAAAATATGAATAATTGCAGAAATAGGACTTACTAACAAATATCTGATACATACCTACAGCATTTTATAGGTACGACAATTGAATTGGAACACTAGTCATTTGTAAAATTTGTTAATTCAGAAGCTAGGGAGTATAGATTACACCCAGATCTGGGTCAGACTAGATTAAGTATACGCTGCCACTAAATAAATGAACTGAATACTCATCTATGTACGAAGGTATAATTGCACAGATATTCGTTTACGAGTATAAGTTTGTTTTGATTTAACAATTTAATATTTTTATATACAATATAAAATTCAAGGGACTTATTGATTTCTTATATTTACGCGAATACTACACATTGAAACAAAACTATTTTTAAGGATTCTATCGCCATTGAAATTAAAAAACATCCTAATTTCAATAGGGAAGATGGCTGGGTGCTACCATCGACTTGGGATCCCGTAGTAAACATCATAAAATCCAAAACCAAGCGTACCATTGCAAGACCTCAAGACACAGTGAGCTCTTTCTGCGTAGATCGGACCGCAAGTAACAACTAAATATGAGGGTACCCCCGTCAAACTATGACACTAGGACGTCTACCACCTCAGTCCTCCCGTGACCATGGTTGCTGTAAAGCAGCCGAAACGTCGGGAACGTAAAAATAAAAAAATAAACGCGATAGAATCCTTAAAAATAGTTTTATTTCAATTCAAGGGACTATCGAATCTAGGTACTACTTACACGTGTCTTCTTCTTCTACCTACGTATTTATTTAAACGACTCATTTTAACCACCAATAGTATTGTTTCTTGCATTTCTCCAAAACCGATTTTTTCCACCTTATTCGCTATAGGAGTGCTATATCATGATGTGTTAAGATAATGACGTGATTGTGAAACGATTTCAGCTTTCAGATTTTCAGCGGTGATGTACACACAGCCTCACGACTCCATTTTTTGTGTATCACCCCTGCATAGTACCTAGTGGTACCTAACAATATTACGATGTAGTTAAACCATTTTTTTACTTACATAGTTAGAATTGTAACACTTGGCTCCCTCTGTCGCTCCCATCCATTATTGGTTTATCACGTGTTGCCACTAGATGGTGTTGATTGTCCGTTTTTCTACAAATTCGGTCGGCATGTTGAACGCTCATCGGATTTGTCCGTAAAATCTGACCACCTTCAGAAGGCACCGTAAGCTGGCAGCTCCAAGCTGACCACCAACGTATAACAATATAGTTAGGTACTGGTATTTGGAAGCCTAGAAATATTCCATCTATTTAGCTACTAGTTGAACACTAAGCTTATCTTGTTTAAGGTACCAACTATGTACTACTAATAGATCTGCCTAAGCCCAAAAATACCGCCTGGCACTTTCAACGTTAGGGATTCGGGGGGCAACACTTCATGTAATATAAATAATCAGAGGGAAAGAGCTAGAATAAACAGCCAGGTCTGAGGTAATCGAACCTGTTTTCGTATGAAGTCAGCCAACCAGTACGTAACAGCGTCATGAAAGTCTAGATAAAAAGAATGTACATTGTACACGAATGTACGTTTTATATTACAAATGCGAATAATATGTAAAATGTTTTTTATTATAATTTTGATCCCAATTATAAGTAATTACCAATTAACTATATTTTGTTATTCTTTGGGTCTTCGACATTGTTGTATCCTTGAGATTTATGAAGCTTCTCCCGACTCGGTTGTTGAACCTTTCAGCATGTACAATCAAGCCGTCTGACAATGGCCATTGTAAAATAGTCTCCTTCAGTTGCTATGTTGAAGTCACTGGGAGGATAATTTCAATGTAAATAGATACTTATACCATACCAGCTTCATGTATATGCCACTTTTTAAGGCTACTTTTGTCTTCGGCTTAAACGACAGACAGTAGTCGCTCGAGTCAGGTACGGTTTCCACCGAAAGCAAGAAGAGCGGAGCGAACAGGAATTGACCAATTACATTGGTTACAAGCGATGATTTTTAAATCTGCTGATTGGTCTATTCCTTTGTGTCAGTAATAAACCAAATTAGGGCCGTCTGGATACTGAAACATATATTTATAAGTAGCAAAAGGTAGTATAATAAATCGTATTTGATGATTAAAATCTGTTCAATAATAAACACACGTAAGCAAATCACAGGATAGGTCAGCACTTATTAAACCCACTGTTAAAGTAATTCCCATCTTTAAATTATCTGTAACCGCTTGGGAATTTCCTTTTGCCGTTATTTTGCACGCAGAGGAATTTTCGGAGGCGTAAATAAGCAGATGCAGAAGAATCTGGATATTCGTTGTTATTGATTCATCAAGTCAAACAATAATTACTATATACAAATGATTTATTTTTTTATACCTTATTAAACAACAAATAAGGTTGTCGATGGAATTTTAACAATGAATTGGATGAAATTTACCTTCTCGTTGTTTCAACATTGAATAGATACGTTTTTTTCGTGTTTTTTTTTGTCCCATGCCACTTACAACTTGATTTATCATAATTTTCATATTTAATTCTATTAAAATATGTTCATGAGTATAAAATTTATCATCTTGGATACGATTCGCATGTCGTAATGAAGATAAATGAGCTTCATAGTATCTGTATCTACCGTTAAAGTACTAGAAAAAAACTGTTTGTTTATTCTATTTAATCAAAAAGAACGGTGTGTACTCAGATAAGAATGTTAATATACTAGCTTTTGCCCCTGGATTCGTCCGCGTCACTATCGACTTTGCTCTGCATCTGGACTCCAATTATCAAAGTGTGATGATTGCACCCTATTGAATTCAACGATATACTATCCAAGAGTAGCAACCTCGTTGTAATTGATCTGATAGTCGTTCCTTAATACTCTAAAAATCTATTATAATATATTAATGTTGAGTAGTTTTTTTTCCCTATTACTCATTGCGAACAGTTATAGCTTCATTTTAATTATCAGCAGTGGCAAAAAGTTGGTTCTGAATATAAGCATGAAGACATGATCTTGGTTCAAGTCCAAATTCAAATTTGAAATGATGTATGACAAAGACGAATTGATTAGTACTTTTTGTGCCGAGGGGTTCGAATCCCGGTAGTGACAATCTTTGTGTGATGTGAGCACGAATGGTTGTGCCCGAGTCATGGATGTTTAATATTTATATAAGTATTTTATACTGAGTTCGGCCTTAGTCCATTGTACGGTACCCATAATACAAGCATTGCTTAGTGTGGGAGTGGGTGTGTTCGCCTGGCGATATTATTGTTATTATTATAAAATTCAGGCAATCTTTAAATTAAAGAATATGTTTTTCTCATAGAGACTATATTATGTGCATAATTAATAGCACAAACGAAGTCGCGAATGTTTCTCTAGAGATTATGGTCATAATAGTGGTGTCAGTGACTCGTCGAGTTAATGGTTAGTATAACAACGCAAACAAAGTAAAGTGTAAAAACTGTTTGGTCAGTGTCTAAGCTGTTGAGACGGGGTCCAGACAGGATACGACTCAACTGGAGTTCTTTTGCATTTCGCAAGCACCCAGAGTACGGGCACATTGTTGCTTTCCAATTTTAGTATAAATAGTTACACGTTATATTTGCCTTCTTGCACTTGCGGGTAGATGGCATGAAATGAGTGCATAGTAGGTAGGTAGATACTGGATTGCTAGCTGTTTAAAATGTGTTTCCTTATGCTTAACTGCCTTTTCCTTATGTTTTAAATTGCAAGCGAGGTATTTTTAACCAACTTCAAAAAAAGGAGGTAACCGTAAAACCAATTTAATAGAAACAAGAGAGCATTAAAATCACATCTAGTATTTTCATTTCATTGATCAATCTCGTTTGTTCAAGTCACCGTCAATACGTCTGACAGATTCACTGTAGGTATAGTAGAGGTCAATGTAAAGTGCATGCAAACAAACTTATAAGCAGCGACCTCGCCAATCAAATTACGTACAGTGAACGATGATAAATATGGCCCGTGTGGAGATGTGCTACGTGCTCCTTGCAAATAAATCTACAAGTTTGGAAAATACAAACGATATTTTTCATAAAAACTACTTCTAGGTGATATGCCAGCGATAAGAGTGGCAAGAAGTTTGTTGGACATTATTGATTGTATATCATAAGCTCTGTTTTACGAAGGAGTAGGCAGAAGTACACTGCTGCATGGCACCTCAATAAAATTTCGGCGAAGGTATTTGCCGTAATCTTGTATAGGACGAGCATATTGCTACTATTACTAGCCTTCAATTTTATTTCAAGCGATTTTGCTGTTCAATATGTAAGTAAATACGGTCGAAATCTCATCTACCCTGATTACGTTAATTACACATAACGATTGCTTTCACAAAGCATTCCATTTTTAAATTACAACTTTGTCATTTTGTCATCATTATTTTGGGCCGCCGTGTGCTTAAAAAGATGTGCCTATTTTAAACCAGGTAGTGTATTGCCACCGCAAATACATGAAAATTGAGTTGAGCAATCGCAGTTTCGTGAATGCATATTACGAATCGTTGACCCAAATCAATTGTTGTGATGTACTTACTAAGTCTTATTAAGAATTATGTGTTGCGGTCGAGCTTATTCGTGATAGTCATTAATTGTGAACAATTGCTAGGCAATCGGTATTTGATGATTGCAATAGGATGAGAGATATAGCATTATAGCTTTTAAGAATATTGATCGAACGATTGATTGAACGTATACGGTACCTCGATGAAATATAGCCTATAGCACTCAGGGGTGATGTAGCTTTCTATCGGTGAAAGAATTTTCAGAATCGGATCAGTAGTTTTGGAAATTACTCCTTACATTCAAAGTAACAAAATGTACCTCTTTAAAGTAATATTTAGTATAGATATGGTTTGAAAATATTAGTGTCGGCTGGTTAGAGACTAATTACTCTTAACACCAGATTATTAGATATTTAAAAATAGGACGACATAGGAACTGCCTTATCTTATACCGTAAGGTTCGGTTTCATTAAAAAAACAGTCAAACCTTTGAAGTAGGTACCTACAATATTTTACACATATCTACCTAAATGTGATCGGTACGATCGACCCATTAACCACTTGCAAAACATATTTTACTATTTTTAACCGACTTCAAAAAGGAGGTGGTTATTAATTGCCGTGTATGTTTTTATATTAACCCTATAAACATTAAGATAGTTTTCCAACACTGCTCGGTTATAGCTTGGTCTTGGTTGCTATTATTGGCTGAAACATTTTCTTTCAGAACATGTCGGGGACTAAGTACCTATGTTATCAGTGTCATTGCGCAGGCGCATGTAGCAGGCAACCTAACGTTTGTCAATTGTGACGACGTTTTAACCGCAAGGCGTGAATAAGGTTTATGTTCATAATTATCCGTTTCGTGTTATTTTGTGTCAATACAACGCATCGATAAGATCCACAACATAAATTATCCATGACATGTTTTTCCACCGTTTTATATAATTATTTATATTATGTAAAAAAAATCTTTTCAATTTCACGAATGATTTTAGTTTTGAATGCCAAAACTAATAATTGCGAATTAGTCTAATGAAAGAAACGCGTAATCTTCTAACAAAGGCATGTCGTAATTTGTTTACCGATCAATCTTCAGGATGCGAGCAAGCCAAATATTTGGAATTAATTAATTAAAAGCGGTTTACTTAACCTAATTATTTCTGCGGCACGAAGGCCTCGGTTCCGTAACGTGTGGCTTTGACAGAGGGTCGTGGAATGAATTACCTTCTTAGGTGTTTCGCATCAAGAGCCAAGAACATTAACCTTATTCTTACAATGTTAAGGCTATGATGAGGCTGTTGGATTTCCTTTTGCTATTAAGGCATATGGCGGGACGCGGTTTCGTAACGAGTATCTAACTAAGAAGAGCTATTAAATTGAATAAATAATTATATTCCATAAAAAGAAAGTAGTAAGCAGTGATAGCCAAGTTGGTAGAACGCTTGCCTCGGTGATAAGGATCGCAGGTTCAAACCCCGGCTCGCACCTCTGGGATTTCTGGTTTTCATGTGCGAATCTCATTTTCAACCACGATTATCACATGCTAAACGGTGAAGGAAAATCATCGTGAGGAAATCTGCATGTCTGAGAGAACCCCTCGAAAGATGTGTGAAATCCGCCAACCCGCACTGGGCCAGCGTGGTGGACTATGGCCTAATCCCCCACGCATTGAGGAGAGGCCCATGCCCAGCGGTGGGACATCAAAAAGGGCTGGTATTATTATATTTCGATTTCAGCCTGTAGTTACAGTTACGATTAATAGATTGACAACACACATTATGGACTCTATTTCATCATATATGAGGTCTAGATCACAAAGTTATTTACTGATACACTGCAGCGCACGCAAACAGCTTACATGTAACGGTTATCCCACAGCTTCCCCTATTTACAATCTAGCTGAGAAGTTGAGTGAACTGAACTGTTTGAGATAATGTATAAGATGTAATTAATTTCTAGCTATAAATTAATCTAGGTTACCACATAGAGTAGTAGGATTAACTGGTTTTAAACTGGCTTTGTGTGCCGCATTGATAATAGCACCGAGACCAAAATGGTATAGAAATATAAATGGGGCAGTTATTACATGAATTAAATAATTATCGTCAGACGAACAAACCAACTGGGCCGCAAGTCTGCTAACACAATCGATTCATAATCGAACAGCAACCGCATAGTAACTATCACTGTTGACAGATATTGTATGAGATATCTGTCAAAAGTGTTAACTCAAGGATTACTTCATAGGACAGGAAGTTTTTTATTCGGACTATGCATGCAGGGACTTCTTAACTATTTTGAGTAAGAGACCCCTTTTCCAAAGTAAACTGCAGATGCCTCAGACCCTCCATATCCAAATTATTTTAAACATCCTATCTCTAGTATTTTTTTATTGATAGAAAATAATTACAAAATAATAATTTCATCTTGTACGAATGCTTATCGACTTGTTGAGTTTTTAAAAAGTATAACAATAATACTTACTACTAAAATATTTGTCATTCTTATAACAAGTTGGTACACGTAACACAACTTATGCAGTATCTTGGAAGTTTCAAATAAGAAATTTGTTACTTAATAGGGGTCGATTTTTAGACTTCACCGACCCTCAAAATCAGTTTTCGTTTATGTCCACCCCTACTATCGACCGACCTCTAATATCGACCTCATTAGGAATCCCTGCTCTTGACGAACAGAGCACGGAGGGGACCCTATCCATGGTCCAGCCAGTACTAAAATCGATCGTCGATTAATACCTATTATTATCAGTGGCGTAGCATAGGTCATTAGCACCCGGTGCGGATTTCAAATTTGCCGCCCTCTTATTTTTGCTATTCATTATAAAAAAAATTGGGGCGTGGTAACGACAAAAAAAAATTACGAAAAAACACTGAAAGAATTTTTTTTTTTTTTACTTTTTTTTTTTTCTCTAAGCGCCACCTGTCAAATGCCGCCCCCGGTAAAGTGCGGACCGCACCCTCCGCCCCCCCCCCATGCTACGCCACTGTCTATTATAAAACACTAACTATATCTAGAAGGTTCGAAATTTGTATCGCTGCTTTTGTCCTTGATGATGACACCCAGTATGTGGCAGAAGTTGTACAATGTCGCCATTCATAGCTCACATTACAAGCTCTAATTGCGCTGTCACAACCACGAGTCGCGTGCCGCAGACGCGCACTTTCGCCTTCGCTATTGATGCAACACGAAAATTGACTTGAACATTACAACATCAATGTTGCATCCCAATGCTAAGAGGTGACAATTACAAAGATGTGTATGAACTTTCATGAGCTTTTTTGTTAGTGATACTCGTATCTACGAGAGTGACACCATACGAGTAAGTGTGATACATTGATTTCTTATATTTGCGCGAATATTACTCATTGAAATAAAACTAATCTTACGGATTTTATCGCGTTCCCGTCGTTTCGGCTAAATATGAGGGTATACCAGATCAAACTATGACACTGGGACGTCAACCACTTCAGCCCTCCCGTGACCATGGTTGATGACTAGACTGAGAGTACTAGATATAAGTAAAGTGATAATTGTCACAGGGGCAGCAGTGTTAGCCATGTTGGTAGAACGGTCGCCTCAATAACGAGAATTGCAGGTCCAAGCACCGGTTCACACCTCTGGGATTTCTGAATTTCATCTGCGAATCTCATTTCCAACCATGATTATCACTTGCTAAACGGTGAAGGAAAACATCGTGAGCTAAACCTACATGTCTGAGAGAACCCGCCGAAAGCGGCAAAAACTGCTGGCAAAACAAACTCGCATTTCGTTAATAGTCAGGGCCTTCTCGTGTGTCACAAGTTTTGCTAATTAGCACGTTTAGCGCCACACACAGCAACCAGCAAGGCCTCAGGCCAGGGGGGGGGGGGGGTTGGTCGTATGTATACGTGTACCTTCTGAAATATTTCGGCTCTTTTCGGATTGTTGTTGTTGCTTATTGTTGGTGCAGCTTTATCCCCCCTCCTGCAAACCCCCGGCCCTGGCAAGCCCTGTCCTAGCCGCACTGGTGCGCAAGTGTGAATGAAACAATGTGTGTTTATCACTTCATCTAGTAAACAATGGCGAATAGAGTTGCGAACGAAGGTGAGATTGATTCAACCGTGACTTGCTTGTGTTGAGGTTAATCAGTTATATAACGCGCAATGTATTACGTACAGTTACATTTGATTGTTATAAATTAACATCTATTGCAACTCGTTTTGAGGTTTGTGAATCCTGAGAGAGTTCAATCCTATTGTCATTGAAATAAAGGTTACACAGATATCGTTGACTATTATAATTAATTAAGACCGCTAACAAGTAAAAAATAGCAGTAATCAAATAGCTAAAAACTATCCCCTAAATGTATCGAGTTATAATTGATTATAATGGCATTATAACGAAGTTCTCAGAGGAAAAAGTGCGTTATAATAGCTATATAATCCATTATAACTTTCTATAAATTTGAGGGTTAGTTTTTATTCAGCTATTTACAAGACATGTAAAACTCGACATATATACATAAGTACAATGAATAATAATAATAGTAGCCCCTTTTTATGTCCCACTGTTGGGCACGGGCCTCCCCTCAATGCGAGGGGGATTAGATCATAGTCCACCACCTTGGCCCACTGCGGGTTGACGGACTTCACACGTGTTTCGAGGGGTTCACTTAGACATGCAGGTTTCCTCACGATGGTTTTCTTCACCAAGACTTCTTAAAATATAAAAATATTATTAAGTTAATAGGTACCTGAAGACACTGTGAGCACTTTCTGCGCAGATCGGACCGCAAGCAACAACTAAATATGAGGGTACCCGGTTCAAACTATGACACTAGGACGTCAACCACCTCAGTCCTCCCGTGACCATGGTTGCTGTAAAGCAGCCGAAACGTCGGCAACGTAAAAAACTAATAATAAAAGCGATCAAATCCGTAAGATTTGTTTTATTTCAATAGTTATAGGTATTCAAGGTGAGTGGCGGAAGGTATACCTACTTAATTATTACCATATTATTACAAACAAAAGTCATAAACTTAGATCTATGAAATCAGATCAGCCACAGCCATAAATCTCACTCATTCAATTACGTTTGACATCTAACCGTGCCCTATCTGATTATGTTTTCGTACAGCATGATTACGTACTTACCTACTGTACAAATTAGATTAGTGTGTTGTAACCATGTTGTAATGCAATTATAACTGTAGGTATAGGTAGCAATCGTTCCACTCATCTGCGTTTTGTACGCTTAGAAATAAATTGGACGCTAGAGACTATTATGGTTACATTTGTAGATAAAAAAAAATCAAATATGTTTACAATATAATTATGAACTTCTTTACGTCTTTGGCTCTGAAACTCTCGCTCTTTGGGGGATATAACATTGTTATATAAATATGGTCCTATCTATAATCATAACTTCATATACTTCACGCTATGATCATTATACTTTATCCTTCAAATTTAAAGACGTTCTATAACTTTGTTCAACGTGATATAGTACTGCGCAGAAGAGTATTGCTTTGCGCAGTACTGGTACCGTTTGATAAAGTCTATGAATTCGGGAGTATAAGTGCATATACCGATTGCCCTCTTTGAATATTTTACACTATTTTTGTTAGGTACCTTATAATATGATCGTAGATATATGAATGAGAATGTAACCTTATATTTTGGCACACTGCAAATGATGGCAATATTTTCGTGAAATAACGAAGCTCGGGATTAAAAGCTGATATCAAAGAAATGAACGACAATGCATCGCCGTTCACTATTTCAAATTGTCGAGAACCGCTCTTTTCTTTAGTTACGAATGCTTTTGCAACGCATCTGCTGTCATAGAGCCGTGCAGTGCGATGTCCACATGTACTCCCACACGTGTATCAGCTACATAGAAAAAAAAATAGATGTTCTCAATTAGACACGTGTTTTATTTTTTTATTTTTGATCCAGAAGGACGTAGACAAAAAAACCTTAGACAAACATGATGTTGGGCCCTAATTTCACTATACGGATATTTTATTTATTATTAACATCGGTCAAATCTCGTATCAACTCCGGACGTTAAAATTGGCACACAATTTATTTATTCTCGTGAGAACGAACTTTTTTTTATAAGGCTAATGGTATGATACAGTTAGTTTAGTTCTATCAACAACTTCAAATGAGATAATATATTATTATCAGATTTCTACATTAACCGCGAAGATCGACATTTCTTTAATGTTTATAAATAACGAAAGAATGAAGATGTATGATTATATAGGTATGTCAATAGCGAAAGTATAATAACAACATTTAAAAATTCCCGTGGGATCCCGGGAGAGATTATTTCCAAGAGGAAATTCAATCAGGTCCCAAATAAGTGTGGTCTAATTTAATTAAAATAGTATCTGAGATTATTAGATTATGACTTTCGATAAAAAAAATATGAAATGATGTTAGCCTTGCAATCGGCCGTAAGAAACATTGAGTCAGACCAAAAGTCCATGAGATAATAATAGCAATAAACAATAAAACACACTCAAAAACTTTCACTTAGCATTCAACGACCTAGATTATAACTTATTTTTACGTATAAGTATCCAATGATATTATTTGATACAAAGTTATAAAACATCAAAAAATGGTGGCAAACTAATTTGGTTTTGGCGGTTTTTTATGACCAGTACATGTGTGTAATAATATTATCTTCTACATGTGTGTAATAATATAATAATACTAACTTCGATTAGTGCCGTAGTAGTCGCTCCTTGGGTTAAATTTGCAATCTACTTTTAAGCTTCTCGCGCCTTTTATTAGTCATAATTTAGTTGATCTTATATATAGAATATAGGACATAGAATATAGGTGTGTAACTATCGAATGATAACTTGTTTAATATTATCATATAAATAATATGACGTACTAGATCTATGACATAGATATCTGGTAATGCAATATACCTACCGACGGAGGAGGTCACATGCTATAATACGACAGCCCATCCAATGCTAGGCCCGTATAACATGGCATGCCTAAATAAGGCATAAATATAAGAAATCAATAAAAGTACATAAGATTATGTTCACAGGTAAAGCATAGATTTCAGTAGGTGCACAGTGTTAGTTATTAACGGTGACTCGTGTCGCGGCCAAAACTGTACTGCGACTTTACTGTTACTGTAATCTAATTGAAATTCTGTGTATATTTAGGCTAATACGTTTATTTTAAATCTTGTTTGTCCAATCGCGTCGCCTTATTTATTTTTTGTCCAGCATAAAACCAGATTTAGATTCATTTGCCACTTGCATTATTCGGGTGAGCGGATACTCAATTCAAAACGAGCAGACAACATCCAGGAGACAAATCTTGGGATTTTAAAGGATTGCTCAACAATGTCCGTTGATATTCTATTCGTAAATATACCTTTATAGGATGTTCAATTATAACAATCGCATAATTATTTTGAACAAGTTCGTTACAATTTTGTAGGTTAAAAAACAGAGAGAATATTTTTAGGTTTCATACATAGACAATAGGTTTTTTTGATATATCAAAAATAAAAAATGCAACGTCAACTAAATAATTCGAAACATAGGATTAAAAAAAGGTTAAAATAATGCCTATCTATCAGCCGAAAGGCGTCCACTGCTGGACATAGGCCTGCCCCAATGATTTTCACACATCACGGTCCGCCGCCACTCGCTTCCACCGCTTCCTGCTACGCGTGTGATAACTAACGCCTATCCTAGTCCAAACTAAAATTCCCACTCCATAAGATACACACATCACTAAAAGTAATCAAACATTAAAATAACGTTACGCCGCTTGCATCCAACTTTAATAAAACGTAACATACCGTAGCGTTGTATCACCGCCACTCTGACGGTAACCCCAATATGTTACACTCTTTCCTTCCACCAGATTGTTTTTGTGGGCACTCATCCGTAGGTTCGTTGGCTTCGACTAACCGAACAGTTTTTTAGCGTCGAGACCATTTCGATTGCCACTCGATATCGCGGCGCCACAGTTTTAGAGATCCTGTGAGGGTGGGTTCAAAACGCTTTGCATAAAAACTGTACCAAAGACAATAGGTATACGGTTATATTTTTTTACGGATATATAGCAGTGATGGCCAAGTTGGTACAACGCTCGCCTCGGTAACGAGGATCGCAGGTTCAAACTCCGGCTTGCGCCTCTGGGATTTCTGGATTTCATGTGCGAATCTCATTTTCAACCACGATTATCACTTGCTAAACGGTGAAGGAAAACATCGTAAGGCAACCTTCATGTCTGAGAAAACCCCTCGAAATATGTGTGATGTCCGCCAACCCGCACTGGGCTAGCGTGGTGGACTATGGCCTAATCCCCCTCGTATTGAGGGAGGCCCGTGTCCAGCTGTGGGACATTAAAAAGGGCTGGTATTACTATATTTTTTTAATAGCCCTTTATATCCAATCGTCTAGCTATAGCATTACGTATGTAATTCTTTATCTATACTTAAGTATAACTATATTAAAACTGTACCTGGGCATGGGTGCATATTGGCTATTCGAACGTCACTAAATCGAAAAAAAACTAAAATAAAGACCTGTAATAATTACAAGTAGGTATCAAGCGTGTTTACCAGTTAGCCACTTTAAAGTAGTTTAGTATTCTTTAGATCACCTCACATCTTTGCCAAACAAATGTTTTCTTTTCCTTATACGGAACCTTCATAGCATATGCGGTGCATGTTTCAGCAATTTATATGTTCCGTACACTCAATTGAATGTGGGTGTGTGTACTATATACGCTAACGACATTTTTTGTAGTAATGCATTGATTAGATTCGGTGTGTGCCACGAAGTAGAACGAAGTTAATAATATTGTAACTTTACAAGTAGCTTTACTATTACAGGACCCGTAAAGTGTCGCTTGCACGTGTGTCTGTCTGACCTTCAAGGGGAGGGTGGGTGGGATCCTGGATTTTTTTTCTCCAGCACAAAACTTAACATGTGATCAAGTGTTTATGATTTCGTAATATGGCATGTTAATATATTATTCCAATGCAGGGTTCCGCCGGGACTGTTTAAACTGTAAGCATCTCCAATGTTTAAGGAAACTAATTTGTTGAGCTGATACCAGTAGAAAATAATAAAGCAAGCACACATAATTTAAATAAATAAATAATTATCGCCAGACGAACACACCAACTATACGGTCCCGCACTAAGCATCGCTTGTATTATGGGTACCGTACAACGGACTGAGGGCGAACTCAGTATATAATACTTATATAGATAAAAAACATCCATGACTGGGGTACAAGCATTCGTGTTAATCACACAAAGTGTGTCCCTACCAGGATTCGAAACCGGAACCCGCAGCACAGACAGACTATATGACTGACTGCTCTAAGAAATTAAAATGAACAAGTATCTTCAGATATAAGTATCTTATACCTAAGCTAAGAACATATCTAATTGCTCTCAGAAACCCGTGTTTCTCACGGGAAATCAGAGGATTTACCGTGCCAATGCCGGCAGCAGGCAATTATAAAAGGTAACCCCTAGCATTATAGATAGGATAAGGCTATAAAGGACCACTAGCTATAAACGATAATATGCTAGCTTAAACACTCTACTAATTAAGTATGCAGGCTCTGAGTATAATCCTGATATGCGAAGAACTCTGCTCGAGGTGAATACTTAAATCATAGGTACTATATCTTTATATTATATAATGCGCTGCTCGACGATGGAACGTAGTAAAGTTTTATATCCCACTCTTACACGAACAACCCTATCCTACATGGAAGAAGTATTAAGCTTAGTTGGAGCAGCTATGCTATATAAAATACGACTATATAAAATGTGATAAACTTACATCGAAATATGCCACAACCGAATTGATTCGTCACAATTTTCACTCCAGTCATTTGTAGCAAACAAAACGCATCTATAGATACGCTGAGCAAACCAGAAAAAATACTCATTGCATCTCACTCCCTCTTAAACAAACATCTATGCATTTATCTCAAGTTCGTTACTGCCCTAATATTAATCAATTGTGTCGACATCTCAACTGATAGAAAAAGTTCAATTCGAAATAAAAATTGAATATGCTCTTTCGTATCGCCTATTCTGCCAGCGATAAGTTTACAGGAGCAAGAAATCGTTTTGTTAATGACGACACTAGTTCAAGTTTTGGTCACCTCATTAAGTTCGCAGCACTGTACTTACAAGTAATGCTAATGAAAACAAAAAGTATTTTCCTAGCACAAAAACTTTGGTAAGGTAATTGGTTCAAACGTAGACAACAAGCCATTCGTTTGCACATACATCGCATCCTTAGAACTTGCAGTGCCTGATAAAAATGATTGCACGCAGCCAACTACGCGTTATCCTCGCCTATTAGAACTGAATAAACGCCTACTAATCGTGCGTGACGTGGATGTTAAAAACGTGATATGAAGATCGCACGAACTCTTGCGAGCTGTCCGCGGTAGTCACGGTGTTCAAATATTTTAAAAGCTCCTTCATACCATGATGTTTAATTATAATCGGTATAAATGAAGGAAGCGATTATTAACAAGGAAGCCATCAGTACAGTGAAGCACGAAGGTGACAAGGTGAGATTCGGAACTGAATAGAGGTCTAATGATTTCAAAATTGATTGAACATTGGAATGATCTCACCTTTCGAGTGTACACGAAACTTGATAAATTGCGATGTGCAAAAACATTTTAACACGTCTTTGTTTTTTTAAACAAGCACATTATAAGTACAGGTACACTCAAATTAAGCTTAAAACTGCTTAAAGCTGGTAAAGAAACACAATAAAAATTACGTTTCCGTGCCTATGACAAGAATCAGTATTTGACTCATGCCGGTAAGCCATTTAGGCTTAGTACTTAAAAAAGACTAATAGTAAACAAGTCTGAATGATCATATGCTTCCCGGATTTAAAGATTTGCAAAGCTAGTCATGTCAAAATACACCTGCTGGCAATTATGACGTGCTTGCCTAAAAGACATAAAAAATGCCATTATCTGTGGTCAGGTAGAATCACCCGGACCAAGGCCGTAGCCAGGAATTCACTTCGGGGGGGTCAAGCTCCGGACCAGAAATGTAAGTAAAAAACGGTGGGTATCTAAGGAATTACCGGAGGAGGTTTGAACCAACCCCCCCCCCCCCCTGCCTACGGCCTTGACCCGTACGTAGTCTCACCGCACCAATAAAGTTTCCATGGTAATATAAACTCCATTTCTATTGGGCTCATTCCAAGCACGTTACATGACACATTCAAAAATAGATGTAGACTACTGCAGTTTCAGGCCGGGGGGTCCGTCTATGCGTATAAAGGGACGATCTGTTAGCGCAGTTCGTAGTGACCCTGCTTTCTGAGCCGACGGTCCCGGGATCGAATTTCGTAAAGGACAAACTTTGTGTGATGATCACGAATCTTTGTACTGGAGTCCTGATGTTTAATATCTATAAAAGTACTGGGTTCGCCCCTAGTCCATTATACGGTATCCGTGGTGAGTGCGTCAGCTTAGTGTGGGACCGTATAGTTTGGTGTCTTCTTCTGGCGTTATTAATGTTATTATAAAAAAAACACAATTGCATCCTATTGGTACCTTATACTCGTAGGTGCAATTTGAAAGACAAGCCAAAAAAGGCGCTGCCTACAATTTTGGTCACATATCTAGCCTGACTGTACTTGAAATATGTAATTTCGTAATCGTATAAATTCGTGCTGCTAAATATTGGGCGGGCATTAACACACAAATATACATTTATCGTCCGACAGTGTCAATTAAATATACATTAAATGCACATTGTGTTATCCCGCCTCTTAGCTACACGTGTAACACATTAACTTGATACTCCGAGTTGCCCCGTTACGTATTTAAACATATTTATGAAGCTATTAATGTAATTGTTGTCATTATTTGATAATAGCATTTGCAGAATAACCGACAACCATGTGAACATAATCACACATGTTTAAGATGTAGGTATACTAGGAGCTTTCTAGTTTTATAACTTAAGTATATTGTTGTCAATGACACGTACTCAATTACCTTTCTTAAATTGTATATGATAAAGCAGTGATAGCGAAGGTGGTAGAACGCTTGCCTCGGTAACTAGGATCGCAGGTTCAAACCCCGGCTCGCACCTCTGGGATTTCTGGATTTCATGTGCGAATCTCATTTTCAACCACGATTATCACTTGCTAAGCGGTGACGGAAACATTGTGAGGAAACCTGCATGTCTGAGAGAACCCCTCGAAAGATGTGTGAAGTCCGGCAACCCGCACTGGGCCAGCGTGGTGGTCTGTGGCCTAATCCCCCTCGCATTGAGGGGAGGCCCGTGCCCAACAGTGGGCTATTAAAAAGGGCTGGTATTATTATATGATAAAGGAAATGTCGCGTTTGCATGTTATTTATTAAGTTCTATAGCATCTAACTGTGCTTGGTAAATATTTATCAGTAAAATAGGAAAATATTCAAATTAACAACTTTATATAAATATATATGGGAACTGCGAGATCAGTGGAGTCGTGACTGTTAGTGTAGAGACCTTGAATGACGTCACTGGTTCGTGTTATCGAAGTATCCTTGCGATGATACCATGATGATCTCACACGTATTATGTGAGATTCTTTGTGCATCTACATACTAATATAATTGATCATATTACTAAGGTATGATAATTTCCACCTATATGGAAGATCTTCGATTTTTTATCCTCCATTATATAAAGGTTAAAGGGAAAACTGTGATATCCAAGTTGATGAAACGCTTGCCTCGGTAACGAGGATCGCAGGTTCAAACCCTTCCGGCTCGCACCGCTTGGATTTCTGTATTTCATGTGCGAATCTCATTTTCAATCATGATTATTACGTGCTAAACAGTGAAGGAAAATATCGTGAGGAAACCTGCATGTCTGAGAGAACCTCTCGAACTACGTGTGATGTCTGCCAACCCACACTAGGCCAACATAGTGAACTGGCCTAATCCCTATCGCCTTTTTTTATTTTTATTTACAGGCAGTTTGGTATTTGTCTAAGAAATAACGAGAAAATATCGGTCAGATCAAATTGTTATCAGATTCAAGAGCTTGATTACAGAATCCATTCCGTTCGGTAAAGTTCAGGTCTAATTTTAATATTATTTTATAGCTTTATATGCATAATAATGATGTAATCTTTAATGTCATACGTTGCAAAACGTATGTTTGTGTCGACTGTGCGCCATAAAATTATATATGTAAGTAATTTATTAAAACAGGCGTTGTTCTATTTTAATTGACTGAAATAGTTCTTATTGCTCACATACTAAATCTAAATTCAGAATTATTAGGTTCAGTAGTACTTACATACATAATTTTATACATAAATATGATTCATAAAACTTTCCGATTACCTAATATGTATAGGTAAGTTTAAACTCACGACTAAATATAGAGATTTCAATGATGTTTGTTTATAATAAGGGGTATTCAATAGTAGCAATTATTACACGGTATAAACTGTGTCAAATTACATCGACCTCCTAACGGCATTTAGACCTTTCTTCCTGCTCAAAATAAAACGTTCGAAAACGTGACTGACCAATTACTAAGATAGGTCAGTTACAACAATCATCGTTTAGTTTGTAGGGGCTCGATAGTGAGTTATTGCAATACACACGGATAGGATTGTATAAGATGTAACAAACATATCGTAAAATATTTTAAAAGAAGAATGAGTAGGTCATACCAATCACGTTGCTGTATAAAATAAATGTGTAATTTTGATTTTTGTTTGATTTTTTTTTAAGAATGCGAACCTAGTATTTTATCTCGCGCACTTATTATATGGTGCTATTTAAAATTTTCTAACAATTTGATTCATCTCTTTGGGAATGTTCACTGTATAGCCTACGGATGTACCTGCTAAAATATGTTACACTAATAAAGTTACACCTTGTATATAAATTAAATCATCATATTTATGTTATCATTTATATTATTGTAGATCTATGTCACATACATAGTAATGTTAAACACTTAAAGCTAATTTTGTTATCTTTTGAACTTAGAACCCAATTCAAAATTACAGGTCGTATTTTTTTTTCGGACCTAATTAGGCAATTACATTGATATTACCTACTACTAAAAAGTCCTTGCCAAGGCTCAGTATACGCTTTTTGAATCATTCTGTATAACGTCATAGACAGGTTAACCCTCCCTACATCCCTGTCACACATTCCTGAGTCAGTAGATAATTAGCAGGTAAGAGCAGCCGGCAATAAGGCTTCTCACGTTCCCTTTATCTGGCTAATCAAAACTAATTGAAGTGATCGCTGCGTCTGCCATAGACGATCAATGATCATAAACTTACTGTATCACAGATACAAGTAACCTAGTGAAAAAAAAATGCCACATCCGGTTGCCACTTCGTAAGTGCACGATTCTGCAATATTAGTACCTACTGTACTGTAAATAAAATAGATAAAAATAATATTGTTTATGGCTGCAACGTTACGTTAATGTGTTCTATAATCAAATTCAAACGGCAAGTATAGGTACATTTTAACTTTTCTTTTTTCAAAGTGTGGCAATCTGAACCTTTTTAAATGTTTTTTTTTTATTTTGCATTCAGCGACAAAATAATTACACTGCACGTATGCCACAATAAACTATACCGTAGGTATAGAATATTTAAACTGTGATTGGTAATTGTACCTAAAAATGTCAATGGAACACTATTTATTGAGCCCACACAGAGTTTATTATATAGGAAGTTTAGAAAATGTCAAAGCTATTCGTGAACCAACTGAAGTAATTACAATGTAATAGTCAAAATAAATACGTGGTATATAATATCTACGAAAGATTATTATGTCAACGGTTGTTGTATGAAATTGTGTCAGTCTTCGAAACTGTCAAAACAAACTTACGATACAAATTATGCCTATTTTAAGACAGGCTCCACACCTTCCGATCATCTCCTAATTATCGGAAGTAATGTGTAGGGCAGTTGGGCTAATTCAGGACGTCCGGTTGCCCTAACATTATCCGACTTCATCCGATAATTAGGATAGCATCAGAAGGTGTTGAGCCTGACATATGCTTCTGATACCACCAATATAAAGATTTAGGCTAATTAAGATTGGAGTTCCAGGAGCGTTCAGCCATTATGGTACTATATTAACAAAAATAATCTGTCCAGGGACATGGTACACCCAAACTATTGCACAAACCCTGACACCATGAACAATTTGCTTAGCAGCTGAGATGCTCCGACATGGGTACATGGGTACTTAAATACCTATACACCCATACCCAGAGGAATACTGGCTTTTCTCCAATTAAGGTTTGTAGATTATAACTGGGTTAATTTGAGGAGCTGGGATTAGAGCAAAGGTAGGTCAATATCATATATTCGGCTTTGGTAGAATGTAACTTTTATGTTTTTTAATTTTAGATATTTTTTCTTAAAAAAAATACTGATAGGATTTTTTATAATTCTAGTCTCGTATAATTCTAGTCTCGTTCAGTTCATTCATCAGTTATGTTATCGTCATGCGACAGAGAGTAACATCTTCCGCATTGAGACATAAATTATTGTTGCGCTGCGCGTTGTTCCTGAGCTACTTATTCAATGAAGGCTAATATCTTTTGCGCGCCCGCTTCGCTTGTATATTGGCTTTGCGTTTCTCCCATGGGTTCATTTATCCATAAGTAGGTACTTAATGAGTGAGGTACTTACAAGTAGCACACTATGCGCCAGCTGATAGATACTAAGTTAGATGATATAATTTGTTCGCGCCTTACCTTTTTTCGCCTTCCCTCGGTTTTGTATGTAAAATGTGTGCCAAGAATTTTACAAAAAAAAACTGTGCGTTTGCTTCGATCGCGTTAATATGTTATTGAGAGTTAATAGGTAGTTATGCCGGTAAAATAATTAAATAAATTAATTATTTATTTTTAAATAAATTAATTATTTATTTTTAAATAAATTATTTATTTATTTACACATTATGTACAACAAACATAGAAACTAAAATTAGACCAGCAATACTTACTAGCTATACATAATATTTACAAAAAGTGTAATAAATATGGCTCATGCGGTACCTAGGTAGCTTTACCAAGACGCTGGCCGCATTTTCTCGTTGAATAACCACAGCTACTCGCCGAGCGAGGACCGAACATGACGTGTCAACCAATCTTTTTGGATACGCTTCGTATCAAATCTATGGAGCTTGGACCCCATGGACCTATGGTCTCGACTCCGAACAGAATTAAAGTGTATTGGGTACCAATAGTCCTGTACTTGTACCTTAAGAGTAGGCACCTCCTCTCATGTAATTTTACAGAGCTACACTATCTAGTAACACTGAAAAGATTCCATAAGGTTGAAGTCAACTCAGCCAGAACTACCTGCCAAGATAATATAATCTAGATTGAATCTTTAGACACCTATATTTTATTTCCCGGTACGTCGAAATAGTGTAACCACACTATTCCTAGTCTATTTCGCATTCAAGGATTATTGCGCGGCCGCAGGAAGCTGGGCCAGTTGCGGTGACCGCAAATCCAATACCGAATACGTAATAACAGTGCGCATGTCGTATCATTTCACATGAATTATTGCGGACGATACCACACAATGGAGCCATTGTCGTATCCACACGGTCATACATTTTTGGGGCCGCTGTTAGATGATGCTGAAATACCTATACTGGATTGGATACTTTAATTCGGAGATTACTTATGATATTGTCTGGAGAGGATACCTAGCATTTGTTTTAGTATTTTTTATACACCAGCGATCAACTCCAATACCCTGCCTGTTATATAAAAGTATGGTATTTAATATACTTCATAGTACCTGTACAAAATATAGCCGCGAACTGACTAAGTGCACCGGCTTGCGAGGTTGCTGTGCCTCGCTCAGAACATGACTCGCCTAAAGCAAATGCTAGCGCTGACTTGACTGAACGCGGATATCTGTCACGGCTCCCTGGGCCCCAAGTCTGCTAACACAATTGATTCATAATCGAACAGCAACCGCATAGTAACTGTCACTTTTGACAGATATTGTATGGGATATCTGTCAAAAGTGACAGTTACTATGCGGTTGCTGTTCGATTATGAATCGATTGTGTTAGCAGACTTGGGGCCCTGTTTATGTGACCGATTCGGTTCGGATCAAAATGAAGGCAGCCGCGAACGGCATGGTGTCCGAATCACTGTCGCGAAGCTGCCCGATTAGTCCGTACGACCCTATACTAAATCCAATATTACGACTACATCAATGTTAAGAGTACAAGCACGTTCGTACGTTTATTCGTACAGATATTGCCAAAACAATTTCGTACGACCGGCACAGTCCGCGACCGCCGCCAGATCAGGAAATTGTGCAATATGTTTTCTATTACACTGCACCGTGGCTTCCAAGCCGGTGGACAATCCCGGAAGTCTGGTACACTCTGGCACATTTGTGTTCCAATATTGTATTAATTCTTACAAACCAAACTCAAACTCCTCGTGCATCAACCGACGTTCCTAAAATACAAATTTTATAAACTAGACTGAGAATGTTTGCTTGCACAATAACGAATTCTGGTTATTTTCATTAAAACATCTCGAGTTGTTTACGAATTCAAGGTTTGCAATGTAAGTTAGTAAATCACGTTTTATTTGGGCATGCTAAACGGTCGCTAAATATAGCACTAATAATTCGTTCAGCCGGCTACGCTACACTAATGCCGAATTTAAAACCCTTTCAATGCAGCAGACGTGTTTGTCGCTAATCTTAGACGTGACAAAAAACGCAGTCGGGTCTGGCCCTTCTTTCACGGTCCCTCGTCCCATCGCCGCGGCGCACAAGAGCTGCCGCCGATTGCAGGACAGGAACATGGCCGCACCACTCGCACCCACCAGTCCGCGGCGCGCCTTCGCACGGACCGCCCGTGTAGCCGACACACGTGCATCACAAAACTTGCCTCCTCGCAAGTTTCAAGATATAAGTGCATAGCCCCCTGCTTCTGATATCTCAAATATTTTTGGAGAGTGCTATATAAGCCGTGTAACGGAACAATTGCGTGCAACTTGGCCACGCCAATGCGGGTTTTGAACATTTGTGGGTGGAAAAATAAACATAACACTACGGTAAGTTTATTAATGTTTTAAATGGTCTTATCTGCTCGTACTTCCTTGTGCGAAGGAAAGGGATGCTGTGGTCCAGCACGGGCGCCGTAAATCTCAGCGAGCTAAGCACCATTACACTGTTGTCAAGGTGATACGTGACATTTTACAATCTTGACTATTTAATTAAGATCTCAGTGAAAGTGATCATGATCTGTTTTGGAGCGGTCACGTAGATATTTTATGTTAATTTCTCGACAGAAATCAAGAGTAAAAAAATCTTAAGTATACTGTTTCGTCATAATAAAACATGTTTTACAAATATGTCTTGAAATGGAACCTTACATTGTATGAACATAAGTAAACAGGTAAAGAATAGAACAAACCATATCCAGGGAACCAGCGGACGATAGACCTTTGACATTCATAATTTTAATAGCACGTAAATATAATTTCACTAAACATTTGGCACGCTGCTCTGTTATCGCAGCTTTGTTACGCTATTTCAAATAATTTCGATGTAACAAAACAGGATCACAGATAAGCGTGTCCAACGAGTGAGAAAATAAATATGCAGCAGTAGAAGGGTCAAGTTGGTACAATCTTACGAAATAATTATTGGTTAATAAATAAATAAATAAATATTATTATTAATTATAAAGGAGACGTAGCTTTCTACAATAATAGATGTCACAGGGCCTCTTATAGACAATTGAAAATCCATATCAAATACGATTTCTTAAGCTCCGTAAGTATTGTTAAAGCAAATGAATGGAGGCTTACTAAGTGGTGCACTTATATACTTAGTAACTTAAAAAAGTATCAGCTGTTAACACCGGTTAGAAAGGAACTTTATATATCAGCAGGTACAGTTCACATTTTTGTGCATAAACCGCATGACAACAATATTCGAATTATGGATCAATTAAGTATGTAGTTCAAATCAAGAATCAGATTTCTGATTGGTTAACCGAAAAACAGCCGATCCAACATTATGTACAATTAAAAAATAAGCAAAGCTTGTAGTATACACCATACCATGCAGTAGATCCTGGGCTCCAAGTCAACTCATAATCGTACGACAATAGCACAGAAATGGACAGTTTTGCAATGGCAAATCTGTCAAAAGTTACAATGCTATTGCCACTCGATTATGAATCGATTGTGTTCGCAGACTTGAGCCCTGGGGGCGTTCCCAGCAACGCCCAATTCAATCGGTTAATACTTAAAATATGATAATGCTAGTAATATGTGCAATAGCAAATATGTGATTATTTCTTACTCTGCAACAGCAAGTATAAATGTTGCTTTATAAAGAACCCTCACTAATGTAACGCATGCCCTTGAACATATTGCAGTATTCCCTAATGAGTTCGCATACACCGTGTCCACCGTCACGCTTGAATCACGCCCCTCTGTCGCTAAATCAATAGACCAGCACGCGATTCGTGGCACAATAGACCAGACACACGATACATACAATGTTAAGAGACTAATAGAGTTCACCAATAGAAATATAGAGTTTTTATGCAATATACCCAAATTTGGTTGCAAGAATGAAAATTTGGTTAATATTTGAAACCAGACGTTTTAAATTGTTTACCAATGTAAAATCATCTGATGTTACAATATCTCTCTCCACACGGGCTATACCCGGATCATTGGAAGGCTTGCACGGGGACATGGGTCCAACACGAAGAGGCCCTTTTTGAGAATTTTAATGTTATGATAGCCACCTGCTGGGGTCAATTGCTGAAAATGATAGCATAAACAGCGAATTGACCTCAGCAGGCGGAGGAAATATTGCAGGAATATGGAAAGATATTTGGGACTATGGATTGAGTATTAGATGGATATGGGATGGGAATATTATTATTATATTTTTTTTCGTGTGATATTATTGTAGGTGTGAATTGTTACTGATAATGGTCGCAGAAAACCAACGTCAATGTTACAATGTCAGCGAAGATCTTCCCGTGTGACATCGTCCCATGTTCCTGTTTGGAGTAGTCTCGTTTGCGTTGTCCAGCAAAATGATAGGAGTAAACAATCTTGACGAAAGATTGTATGATCTAACATTTCTGTTAGCAGCATCATGTAATACGGTGTAATTTTCTTCCCCGAAGTGAACAGCAAAATAAAATATACATCATTGATAACATAACAGCCCGATTAGCGCAGTGGGTAATGACCCTGCTTTCTTCGGCTAGAGCATCAGGTTCGTATCCTGGTAGGAACTAACTTTGTGTGATGAGAACGAATGTTTGTACCCGAGTCATAGATGTTTCATATCTATATAAGTATTATATACTGAGTTCGCTCTCAGTGTGGGACGTTACAGTTTGTGTGTTGGTCTGGCGATATTATATAAAATTTGAATAATAAGCATAAATATATAGACACTTACCATAAACCGAGGATAAAGGTAAGACGTCCTTAAAGCATAGGAATTTTGAAAAGTACCATTGAGCGTATTCCCGAAGGAAATTAGCTTTTTATTGATACAGTATTTTATATGCATTCACACCTAAGCGTAATTTACTTTAGTCTGGTCTGAACAAAGCACTTTGGCTATTGAGACGCACATCAAACTTACAACCAAAGTACCGTGAGCTCTTAACACGGACTAGGCCTTACATCTAAATACACTTGTAATTGGCTTAGAGGGTCTTGTTACATTGGCGACGCCACGCACCCTTGTCTTTCAAAAATACGTACAACGGCTTGGACAGTTAAACATTAAGTCGATGAATTTATAACCTGGAAATACATTGGTAATAGTTAGAAATGTTTAACTTTGACGGCAATAAACATTTTGCTTGTATTACAGAACTTTCTGAGCAATGGGGATATTATTAACTTTTTTTAAACAATTTAAAACTTTTAACCACTTCAAAAAATTTAAGGAGGTTCTCAATTCGATTTTTTTTTACTCAATATGACATGCTTATTCAAATAACTAAACGATCTTGTTTTCAAACGTTGATGGTCAAAATTACTGACTGATAGAAACTACTATCTAGCGGAAAATTATGTCGTTAACATTATACAGATGACATGTTTAGTCCAGGAAGTTAATTGCCTGAAAATAAAGTCTTAAGGATAATGGGAAGAACCTAATAATACCATTGGAGATAAGGTAAATATCGATCCACTGATGTGTATTGCTAATAACAAGTCGAGAGGAGACCAGGAGGCTTACCATTAACTCTTAAAGGCGGTCAAATAGAGCCCATAATTGAGCTGACTTACTATTTTGTACCATGAGCTTGGTAAAACACAGACAAAAAAGCGACCGCGAAACCCCAGCAGGTCAGAGGTCACATGAATACAAAAATGCTACTTCTGTCCTGTAATAGCGCACCTAGAGCGATTTTTGACATAAATATATCTAAAATTAATCTGTTTGTGTCAAAAAGTATTCCTGCACCGAAGAACCCATTTCTCGATTTCTTTTTTCATTAGTCAGCTCTCAATTCTCGTTGAGCTCGCGTCGTTGATTAACGATAAATATGGTTCAAATCCGATGCATGCTGGCACTTGCAAGCACTCCATGCATTCATGTCGATTTAGCGGTGCCAACGTAGTCAAACACAATGCCCCTGCATTCCTTGCCACCGGTCAAGTCAGGGATCAGCCATAACTTATTTTAGGGCCTTTCGCACCGGCAACTTGAAAACGAGCCTTCCCCGCGAGTGCAGTTAGACAGGTATGTGCCGTATTGTTTTATCGGCAAAGGCACTGTGCAATTGTACCCTAGAGAGGGTAAGGATATAAAAGTTATGCGCGTTCCTTGCTTTCTCGTCACTGATACGGTCTTGCAAATATTTTATTAATGCAGCTTTATTAACAGGCTCCATGGCAACATTTGTGGTTATACATTGTTTGTACTGTATTAATGATACATCGCCGATTTATTATTCGTGGGACTCTCAATATTTAGATTGTGAAATCGTTTCATGAATAATGCTGATAGTTTATTGAGTATGTCGTACGTATAGCATAATATTGATACCTATAAGTATATGCTGGAGATGACTAAGTAGCTACATATCATATGAAAACCCCCACGTCAGGTGCGAGAATATTGGTAAGCTAACCGTTTACTTTATAGTCGTATTTAGATATTTTGGAGACGGAGAATCGAAAGTTTTGAATACTGTCCGCTAGAAGCGCTGTTCAATTCTCCATACAATAGATCTCAATACGTAGACCATAAAGGATATGGTTAGCTGACGAATAATCTCGCACTTGAGGTACAGCTGACCGCGAAACTGTGTAATAACATGTGCAGATATTCCATACGTGTTTTACTATCATTTTAATTGACATTCAAGTGCATAAAGTGCAATGTTCTGAACATTAATCATGATCCATCGAACAGTACTGTTACAATACATTTGTATAACAAAAGCTGAACGCTTGCGAGGCTATAAAGAAATTCCGAGGTGCTCATAAAGTCTGGAATGCGGATTTTGCTCCTAACGTCTATAGCACTTGTGTAATTAATTATTTTCAACTCGTTACTGGAGGGAGAGGTTAAATAATAAAACGTTAACGTAAGTAACGTAGTAAGTTAAGGTACCTTCTAGGTAAGTATGCTACATCGTAGATCTCATCGTCACTTACCATCAGGTGAGATCGAGATCAAATACTTGCCTATATTGCAATAAAAAAAAATGTGAAGTACTCGCCTACTAATTAAATTGCGCCATAGGCGATTATTTTAAAGCATTAAAATGTAAGATTTTATTGACCGATTGGGTAGATCTAATAACAATTGAGTTTCCAAACGCGGCTTAAAACAAGAACTAACAATTCAATACTTGGAACTGTCGAGTGAACAGTATCTTTTATGATTTGTACGTATTGTAGCGAGGTAGCCATCGACAGACACGTGATCTATGTTGATCCAGTAACCAGAACGAGGTGCAAGCAGTCTCAGGTTGCAAGTTGACGCAAAGTGACGATCGTTATGTGCTTCAATATTGAATTTGCGCTGGAAAACAAACTGTAATGCATGCAACTACAATCCTTTTTTGCATCTCAGCATAACTTACGCATATGTGGCGAATAAATTGTTCCGTGGTGAACTACTACTACATATCGTATTGGTACAAATGAGCTAAAAATCCAACCAATCAATCAACACAGTAAAACAAACCTCATAATACCTAATTTGCTGAAAAGAAAGTATAAATCAATAACACCCAGGTTATAGCACCTCTTGGCCTTTGACGACCTGATCGCAGTTGCTAGTGACCCTACTTTCTGTGCCGAAGGTTCCTGGTTCGAATCCTGGAAGAAGACAACCTTTGTGTGATGAGCACAATTGTATGGACCCGCGGCATGAACGTTTAATATCTATATCTATACATATAAATAAAATTGGAGTGTCTGTTTGTAATATTAAAATAACCGCTTTTTACTAAGTGCATTTGGATGTATACACGTTACCTATACCGAAACAACATTTTTTACAATTTTTGTCTGTCTGTCTGTCTGTCCGTCTGTCTGTCTGTCTGTCTGTCTGTCTGTCTGTCTGTTTGTTCCGGCTAATCTTTGAAATGGCTGGACCGATTTTGACGGGACTTTCACTGGCAGATAGCTGATGTAACAAGGAGTAACTTAGGCTACTTTTATTTTAGAAAAAAAAATAGGATCTCACGAAAAAAAATTAAAACCAATGTTGCAGCGCAGCGCCTGATTAAGTTTGATAGCAAAACCCTTCAATGCGTCCCGCGGGCTCAGAATGGGCGAGCAGGCTGTTGTCAACGGTTGTCTTTGTTAAATACCACGCGGACGAAGTCGCGGGCAACAGCTAGTAAGTATTATATACGGGGTTTGTCCTCAGTTGTTGTACGGTACCAATAATACGAGCATTGCTTAGCGGGGATACCGTATAGTTAGTGTCTTTATGTAGCGATATTATTATAATAAGAATGAAACCATTAAAGTAGCATTTACCTAAAATGTTCTGAAATGTAAATAGTGCGTTCAACATTGTAACATTGGAACAAAATATTCCTGCAGTGTATCTCCATTGTATGCACGTAAATCTCTCTGACCCGAATCCCCTGCATTTGGCAAGCGCTTTAGGTCAAATGTGCAACGGGATTTTATTCGTTTCCGCGATTTCACACTGCCCTGGATACAAAATATTGACACAAAATAATATACTGCTTTGTCTTGCTATTGCTTAATCGTGAATTATTCATTTCTTTCCATATTTACAAAGAGCCTTGATATTTTTTCTGTCTTGAGAAGTTTGCTGTTAGTGTTATCAGATTGTTACTTTAATTTCGAAGTAAATGCATGTAACTGTGTTAGTGGTACTTACTTGTAGGCGTATATTACCTTCGTATGTTATTCGTACCTATAATTATTCAGCTTTCAAGACTATCTTATTACGAAACTTACATAAAAGCGTAGCCAAGGTAATATAATAATATTGCAAGAAAGTAAAATGTATGTTCAATGCTAACGTATTTTTAAATAATAAGAACGCCAACTTTATGTAAAATACTTGTTTATTAAATGCAATAATTTATTGTATTGTACAAAAACGTGTAGTGAACGGTACATGCGCGGGCGCAGCGTTGGACGTCGGGCTGGCATTCCGTCGGCTACCGTGCGTGAGAGGCGCCACGATCGTGATCGACTTACAGATTGTACCCGTTGCACCATTGCACTCCATGCCTGGGCTATTTTTAACCGACTTCAAAAAAAAGGAGGAGGTTCTCAATTCGGTTGTATTTTTTTTTTTTTTTTTTTACTAGAACAACTCAATTGTAAAACATTTCAAACGAGTTAGTTTATAAATATAAACACTCTGGAATACTCGAGATCAGTATAATCAGAATTCATTACGTATACTTACATGTGACATAAGCCCTATGATTTGTAAGGCTACAATCTTTTTTAAGTGTCGGTATTGTAAATGGAATAATAAATATCGCTTTTGTTCCTAAAACGGTTATAATTTGAGTGATCAAAAGTAGCTGTGCTTCCAGCTATATTTTTATTTGATTGTCTATCTCTTAATAAGAACATTAATTTTATTTTAGATGATACAAGAATCTAATTATAATATTAATCGCTTTGATTTATGACACACGTAAATATTTAAAAAAAATGCATGACTTTAGGCTGAGACACCATTGGCTTGCCAGACTTTTCTTCTTCCGCAGCGATGAAACAACGAGCGTTTTGAGAAGGACACAAGATCAATCTCAAAACAGCAGTTATGATAACAAAAGCGATTTTATCTTTTTCTTATGACAGGTACGTAGGTACTCATAATCTGTTAATATTTAGACGTCCGAATTTGCATTGACCGCCGATTTGTATATATGGAATAAGATACAAGAATACATGGAATGAATAGTGATATTCAATACAATCAGCACTGCCTCGCCACTAAAAGATGACTAAGATAAAAATAACATGCAAATGCTGGTATTTTTAATTCTAATGAGTCTGGTCTTGACGTCTCTGATCAGAGCACATCGTATAAGATTGGGATTATGTAAGCTTGCCAAGTCCATCGCCCGCGTGACGATTACGTAAATATACCCTTCTATAGAGCTTTTGATTCCTTAAATAGATAACAAAGTAGCGAATGTTGTTATTAACTATAAATAAAAATTGCCTCCGAAACTCCTATAAAAAGTTTGAATTTACGTGAATCTAAAAATAAAACTGAGTTTTGGGGTCATATAAGTTATACTACTAACTTGAAATCGAAGGCTGGAGCTATAAACTCATGGGAATTCCCAGCTTGCTTATAAAAGGAACAAAAAGGAGCTATGAGTCATACATAACTTTACACAGGTTGGTGTTAGTCAGTGATCAAAATGCTAATATACATAGGTATAACTAATAATAAAAATGTTGAAATCAATACACAGATATTTTTCAAAAAAAGATATAAAACCCATGTAAATACAGGAAAACCTTGCTAAAAGCAAGGTTGTTAAACAGGTTACCATTTTTAATAATAGAATGAGCATTTATTTCTGAAATGGAGTTTAAGTCAGAATATTAAAACACTTCATAATTATAATCGTTACTGGTGCTCTTATCATAAATAGTTTTCAAAGTGTTAGCTTAAACTGTTGTACGTGACTTGGCAGAAGGAATGGAGGAAGCGGTTTGCAAGTAAACATACACTGTTCAGTAACCAACGTGTTCGCAGTAAATCGGGTGCCTTGACCTGACAATGACTCGACCTTAAGAATTTGTACGAATCAATCTGTATGTTTGTATAAGTGCCAAATTCAAAATAAGAACGATGACGTAGGAAAAATCCTTCAAATAAATCCTTTGTACTATATCAATATGGAAACGTGAAATCGTCAGTTTTGGACTGTACAGCAGTTGATAGCCATTGAAGATTAATGATTGAAGGTTTTACTAATCATTGTACTCATAACACAGTAGTTAAACCGTAACATACAATAGGCCAATTGAATGGACAATGACATTCGGCTCCGAGAACGACGACGGTCGAATCTACCTGCAGGCAAGGGCGTGGAGACCCACTTTAGTAGCGCACCTTAAAAAGCTACTCCATTTAGAGGTCAAGTTTCTTTACTTAAACAGTTAATTTAATGGGGAGAGTAAATATGAGAGTCATATGCTACTCAGCTTTAGAAGTGTTGAAAGTTATCGTCGCTACAAATAGTTTTTATGTCGGTATATAAAAGGCTCTATTTAAAGCAAGTTTCCCGTAAGCCTATTAATATCGATAGGCCATGTCTCCTGATTTGTCCCATGTAATATCTCCTATAAAATATTCTTTTGTTGTGTACTGTTCCTTAAGAATGAGCAAATTAAGAAGCTAAAATATTGTGACCAAACTCTTTTTCCACTGAAGATTAAAATTTAATGTCACAATTAGATATGCAGTTACAAATACAAAACATATTAATTTGAATCGACGTATACCGAATTCCAAGCCGTAGTAGGTCAAATTGCAGACGTATTACTCAAAAGATCGTTTTCTAAATGCATCGTGCAAATGTCAAACCGAACGGACGGTGCAGGCAAGCACAGTATTCAAGACTGTGGTGCAGGTAAACATTTACTTGGAAATGTTCCAAATTTAGTTTTACGAAGCACTTCATGCTTCGTAAGACGAATAGTTTTTAACATTTTTTAGGACACCTACTGAACTGTGGGATTTATGCAGTGGTGATTGAAATAGCTCCATTCGCCGCGATTTTACTCATAGTTTTTTTATAGCTTATTTGGAACACATGTCTCCCGCAAATCCCTTCGTCATGTTTTAAAAACAATCTACCTACAAGAATAAATCCAACGCTTTCCTGTTTACTCAAATGTTCTTTGTGGCTTTAAAGGTGATTTGAAAGGAATGTTAAAATGCCTACAACGGCTTCTTAGGGGACATTCATTGGGAAAAAATGACGTCTCATTTCAACGTGTCGATTACAGAGGAATGTGAACATTTCCGAGTCTCAGCCACGACCACAACCACAATAATATTTATCGTCACCAAATCGCCTTGACCTCGCAATCGCCTCAACCAATCGGCTGCATAGACCCGCACATTGGGCAGCCAATAGGTTCGATCGTGTACAATTGTAACGCTGCGCTTTCGCATAAACCGGGTCCTTGAATGCGTTTGTGCGGTATAAGTGGCATAATCGTAGCTAGCGCATTTCAATTGATGTTAATTGCCGTGTTAACTACACTGTATTGATCTGCACGTTATAGTTCACCTACAATATTGACCGTGTCTAGTTTGGGATCAGTTTCAAAATTTCGGTTGTTTTTTTTTCTACTTCTTATATTATAGTGGGTCAAATAGTAGTGTTACAAACGTCTCTTGTTATCTTGATGAGCTTGATTTCACGAAACCCAGGCAGTAGGACTACTTACTGGTAACCTAAGGATAAGAACAAACAGACAAAATGGCAGATAAACAGACTCTCGACAAAGACTAAAGATCGTTTGGTTTTGTTTGCCTCTTCTATTATCGATCGACGTATTTGGTTTATAATTTGGGAGGTTAGCAAGCCAAGGGCGAATGGCAGATCCAAATTGTTTTACAACTAATTTCCGCCATGTATTCGCCATTCGCCTGATTCTATCAATTATCTTTGGAAACAAAGGTCATAATTTTTCAGGCTTCTGACTGCCAGCGAGGAAGGCTATTATGCTAGTATGTCGCCTTGGGCCGCTAGTTTAACATGTTCGGAATTCATTTGACCCTTGCTTTGATTTCATAAACCTTCCATTGATTGTACATTTTTTCCTTCGTGAGCCCAAAACAGGTTAATATTATGTATCTAATGAACGAAAGAAACAACTCTATTAAAAGAACATTAGTGCCTATCGTAACCAATATGTGGTCCCTGAACCCAATCATCAAAGATTATTAATTTCAAACTACCTGCTATCGTAAATTTTTATGACGCATTTTAAGAGGAGTGAACCAACCGCATTATTTTGGCGCGATAAGAATCGTGATTTTGGCGGTGGCAGCGCAGGGTTTTTTTTTTGGTAGCCTGAGGTTCTCGGAACTTCCTTAAAGCATCATCAATTTACTGTGGCTACGTTCAACCGTGGGGTAACGACCTTCGCCTCACTGAGTCATTTACACAGTGATTAAGGAAGCAAACCTCTCGAACTTCACGTGGAAGTACTTGGAAATTACGCAAATTAATAGTCTTTATTACGCGGTCATATCTTGTCAGAAATATTTCTACGCCTTTCTGTTGAAGCTTTTATAGTGTCTGTTACTTACTGTTGCAATACTATTGCACTTAAGATTTTTTTAAAGTTCCACAGTTCTTAATGTACCAGCACTTCTACAAATTGTGTCATAATAAGTAAGTGGGTGCTATAGTTAAATAGATACAATCTAGCTTAAACGCTACAAAATCTTATAACGCTCTCTGTCCTAACCTTTTAAGTCTAATCTAACTAAGGCATCGTTTTATCCGCTGGCATCTACATACCCTTATAAGTACTTTAAGAAATAAGTTTGTGAATAATAATAAGTAAGCTTTACTATGGGCACTGTCGCAATAAGATAATAATCATTAACGGAGTATGAAAAACTATATGACATTTTGTGAGATTCATAACTTGTTGAGACAAAACGACTCGTTCGTTATCAACTTTTAAAATAATGTTGAAACAATTAAACATCAGAGACAGTTTAATTTTCGGCGTGAAAATGGCGTAAGTTATAACTTAGGTACCAGAGTTTTTGGAAATATTCCTTCGTTAAAAACCTTGCACCTAAAATTTGTTCGAGGTACTCTTAAGATTGCTAACCGGTATGATTATTGTAATGATATCGAGTATGAATATAATTTACATCAGTTTTTGTTTTTTTTAATTGCGGACTACGCGTATTTTCTTCGGTACATTCGTGAATTCCACAAATCATTGATACTATAACTGAGATAAATTTCCGTATGTTACTATACACACACAGTACTATAGACTTTTACATCCACAATATTTATTATTATAGCACACATACTCGTACCCTCAGACTGTACCATAATTTAGTTTTTTTTATTTGTTTTTAATTGAATCCTCAGCATTCTCAAACAAGACAATATGTTCTATACGATAAAATCATATCATTCATGTCTTGTTGAATCATCAAAGTAGAATCTGCCCAGCACCATGAGATACAGACTTGATTGTACCTATTTATGTCAATGTTCATTCAAGTGCTGCTATCAGTGTATATCAAATTGTGGAGTGACGCGAAAACTAGTTGTGCGTGGGAGCAAATTCAGAGAGTCTAGAGTCTACATTAATTTTATCATTTTGCGCATCGTGAATACAAAATTACGAAACGGTGAAATAATTAAATTCATGTAGAACTAGATCTATGTAAGCTATAGGCGTTCGGTTGACCAACTTACCAACAAGAAGACGCGCCAACAGCGATTGACCAACCTTGATATTTAAGCTTATTTTACAAGTCTGTTTCCTTTTGTTTTAAAATAAATAAAAAATACTTCCAATAAGAAACTAGTAGCTACGGGTATGTGTACACAATTTGTGATAAGATAAAAATGGTCTTCGAAAATCAGGGCGAATTGTTGGTACCACATTTGGTGGTTGGGCATATGTTGGTCGGTCTATTAGAGACTAACTGCCTCGCGCTTGCCATTACCAACCCGTTCTCAGCAGTATAAGTACATTAGACAAACCAGATAGAGATTTAATGAATCCTCACGCATGGCACTGAGTGTCTGATTAACGGTAACTAAATTACAGGTGCTGTTTAGATCGTAATCGTTAGTTAACCTTAAAAGCATTATGGACTGTCAGAAAGAGGTTGGATGATAGACAGTGCGCCAGAGGCGTCGATCATATTATGTTGGCGTAATTGTTTGTTAAATGAAGCTTAAATTGATGATTTTATAGGCTTAGGCACAGATAGTATTTCTGTGGTATTTCTATACGTTTACTACCGTAATATTTAATGGTTTTTAGCGGAATGCTACATAACAATATGAGTGAGGAGGCTCTGTCTTCTGCTAGCGTCAAATGTAGCGTAATTTTGAGGCTCAAGTAAGTGTAACCCAGTCTTGTCCCAAGTTTTTTTTTAAAGTGGTGACCAATAATGATGAGTGCTTACAGACTTCTATCCTGAGCGCCATATAGGGGGATAGCAAAAGGTGATTCAAAATTCCTTGAGAAAGGTCAGGCGTCGGCTGATACATTTATATGGATGATTTCCTTCTCTACATAATATCATTCGTTTGATAGTTTCTATCGATTGTTTAGGAGATCAGCGCGCAGGCCTGGCTTGTTTACGTGCGTGAACGGCTTTGTATAATCTTTATCCTCATTGTTAAGAAACCAAATAAAGCGCATTTTCTCAGTCAATGTCTGCTTCCTTGAAATGACTTGTTGAAACGACTATATTTTTTACTGTCTTGCTTAATATAACAATAGCAGGGAATAATGTGTTTATAGCGCATAAATCACTTCTCGAGTCATTTCAACGTGTCATTCTCCTATTAACTGTCGTTGGCTTATTGGCATGGTTATAATTATAACGCTATTAGTGTAACAATAAGATTCAGGTATGTAAGTGCTAAAGTGTATGGCTTTAAAGTACACACAAATTATTTCAGAAACATTCACAGAAATAATATTAGTAACTGAACTAAAATTTTCATGAATCACTGTGCTCTAGTTTTTATTGGAAACATTTTTCACATTACGATTTCACCCGCATAAACATACTAACTATAATTTAAAACGCTGAAGACTGTTAGTAGTAAGCCACAGGCCACAGGCCGGCTTGCTGACATCAAACAAAAGATTTGACGCGACCGTGCTATGAGCTGGTTATACAGTTGTAGATAAAACGCGAGAGTAAACACTAGTGTTGCCAGTAAATATCTTGCTGCTAACTGGATTTAAGCCAAGCATAAGATCCTTTTATAAGGTTTAGAAAAAACTGTTCAGCTTTGAAGCAGAGCCGGCAATACCCCGATCACTTATGAACAAAAAATCTGTAGCAATTCAATATTTTAGTGACGGTATAGGTTCATTTTTGGTTATAGATAACTATTTAATGTTCATCTTTAATGTTATCGAATAAACTATATTTATATCAAGGACATCGTCCTTAACCCTAGTGCCCTTGATTTTGTCCTTAAGACAAGGTGACATTTTTGTTGAGTGCAATGTTAACCCTTATTTTCGGCGTTTTGTTGGCAACCCTAGCGTAGTCATAGTGCGGTTGCGGTGGCAAACAACAATTTGTTGGAAATTAGTTTCATAAATTGTATGCTCTTAGGAAAATTAAATGACATGATGGTTCACTACGGTCTTCGTGGTTAGCGAAACCTTGGTGCTTCTGTTCTTGGTGATCTAGTCGCGGGGACTTACAATGATAAGAAAGAGATAGGTACCTTACTTCGTGCTTACAAGGTTTACATTCCATTGATTGATGTATCATTGAATAATGTCTAGGTACCCTGTTTATTCGTATCAGTGCGCCTTAGTGTAATGCTAGATTTAAATCTAAAAATAAGGAACTTGCATAGAAAACGCCAATATGAAATATGAAAAGTCCACAGCTTCCGTTTGCAGGTATAGTCCTAGGCCTCGGCGGCGGTGACCTTTATTTCCTTTATTTAGCATAACACCACTAAACGTCAAGTTTGCTGGGGTGTACCCCCTCGGACAGCTGCAGGTAGGTTCATACGCGGGGTGTTTCCATGACGACCAAAATCTAGACATTCTAAAGAAACAAACGAAATTTCGTGCACCTGGCAACCCAAAGCAATTTTTAACCGACCAACTACGTGATTGATTTCGGTATTCGATTCGAAAGATTAACCGTTTGTCTCACAAAACGTTTGACAATATTTGGGTCTTTGAACTTTGTCACCTGACGTGATCGGTGCTTGACTATCAGCAAATATTGAGAAACCCGTATATTGAATACTGTTAGACCTTTAATGGATGTTGAGAATAGGCGTATCCAGACGGACCGCGCAGCCTTGTGCGTCTTGTTTGGGCATACCCCTTATTATAAGATTTTAACGCATTCAAATACCGGTTATGTGATTTACATACATTACCAAGCTGGGGGAGCTTGCTTATGTATGTAATCCTGCCCCACCATGTCTACGCCCAAGTCTGACACCACAAATCTCAAATGAGATCATCCTACGGTAGTCAAGCCTAGACATCTCATTTAAAATTATATTTAATGGATAGAGAATAACGGTTCGTAGAGATCTATGCACTATCGGTTTATACACTGAATAGAAACGGCAAGCACACACCATTCAAAATTACTACGTATGTTAAGTTAAAATAGCTTACCCTAACTTCCTTTATTTCAAAATTCATTAAAGTCCCTAATAAGTATTCTTCTAGCATGCTATTAGAAATGTAACAGCTCTTGGTATACCAAAAATAAAAATAAAACATACAGAACCCATCCTTTCCCATGAAATGAGACCGTTCAGGGGTAATGAAAAAAGGAACCCCTCGTATCCCAAGTCGCAGGTACAACTAATGATAAGCATATTCTATGAACAGTAAAACCGCTACCTGTTCATGTATTTCTCAAACGCGCAACTTATTCTAATACCCAAGAAAACGTTACATTAGCGGGCAGATTATTAATGAATCCACTGTTCACACACCGCTTGAAATCTAGCTGTCCTATTTGCATATCGTGACTGGGTGCTTCCAGTTCGGCGTACGAGCCATTGCGTATGCGCACCGTGCCGCCGGCTTCCTGTTAATGAACGGCCATTGCTGCGCTTGCGCATCCCACCGGCCGCTCTTGATACACGCCAGCCATTGATGCACAGACACCGGATAAGGTGGTAAACCTATAATTTTATATCAAATTGTATTGTTGCAAATGCAGACAAAAAGTAGACGTCCATGTTTAGGTTATTGACTACTGGTGATTCATGTATTTCTCAGATATTATCTTATTGTCTATGGACAGCGATCTCAATATTATGCCCCATTCGGTGGTCACGTCCACTACTGTGGGTTTGTGATCGTACGTATTCTGTACTAGCTTTTACCCGTAGTTCCGCCTGTGCAACCATCGATTTTGCCAAGTCTTTTAATAGGTCAGCAGTTTACGGAAGTCTTATAATAGAACTGTCATCAGTAACTATTAGATATTATAAAAAAGTTTTGATGCAGATTCTGTTGAAACATAAACTAAAGTTCACCAAACTAAGTGTATTACCGTCTACAATTATTTTTGATAAAGTAATTGTGATTTGTAGACAACAGAAGAACAGACCATCGTTGGTTTATGAAAGATATATTAAATTTTCTAAGAGTATATTTTTTAAGCGGCTGTGTTATCTTAAGATCATCATAGTATTTTTATCTTTCTAGACAGGTACAGCTTGTTGGCTATCAGTTCGATAATTTTATGAGTGAATCGGAAATTAAAGTACATAGTACATTATTATGCAAAATCATAGATTAACAGGTATTTTATGCCTACTTTTAAATTAATTAGCGTTGGATGCATTAGTTATCGCATCGCTAGCAATATCTCATACCTATGCGTCTGACCCTCGGTCTATTATGACTTACGAGTGGGTATATTATTAACTAGCTGACGCGACCAAGTTATCCTGTCCTGAATGGTCAAATTTGAGGACAACTTTTAAAATTATTCGGACTATCCTCAAGTAATGCGACTACCAACGAACATTATTTTTATATAATAATTTCTTATATTCACGTGAATACTACACATTGAAATTAAACTAATTTTACGGATTTTATCGTAAAAACATAAAATAAACGCGATAACATCCGTAAAATTAGTTTTATTTCAGTTTTATATTTATTAAAAAAAAAAATAACCATGTGGAAATATTTAACTGGGTGCCCACTTACTTGTCAAATGTTGTTGAGATTTCTACCAGAGTCTTTCATTTTGATATAAACCAACAAATACAACACATAGTTTAACAAAACATAGTGTAAAATAGTTTAAGAGGTTAACATGTAAGTGATAATGATCACGTTTATATATAAAATATATGTGTGTACATTGTTTGATTTTTCTATGAAAAAGTGTGACAGTTCCGTCTCATCGCAGAATTAGTTGGTCGTGTAATTTTTAAAACATCAAATAATTTGATTACGGTATTCGGGAATGTGACCTTTATGGTCTACCGATGGATCTCTTAAAATATTTTACACTATTATTGGTAAACCTTATATAGACGTCTGAGAGTAGTGTCTAGTAAATTTTCTTCACACGATTGTATAACACTTATATGTAGCATGTTAAAATTAACACTTTCACATAAAAGTGACCTACGGATAGGTGTCAAATAGAGCAAATGTTTAGTACAAACACGCAACTTTACCGAAACTGTTACCTAATGTAAAATTGTTGATATAACTCTCAAAATGTATCAGTGTAGTCAAAACGATTCATAGACGTATGCCTAAGTGAGTAAAGGCGATTTTGAATTGTTATTGAATTAGTCAGAACGATGCCACTTCGTCGATGTGCTCCTAATTCTTCCTTATTCAATTCGGCCATATAGAAATAAAAAAATAAAATAAAATTGTAAATCTGCTTTTTGATATGTTTCTTAAAAGTTTAAATACCTTCGTAAATACAATAATAAATGACTACAAACATTTAGGTGAGAACATGAATTCGCAGCATTTATGTTATGTATATTTTTCAATCTATCAAATATTAATTAATAAATATTTATATGCCCGAATAAATTAAGAAGGTTTTACCAGTACCGTTAATACCTCTATTTTACAAATTCACCTAACGTGTGCGACGCGCGACGACGACGTGTCGCTAAATTAATTATCTCATTTTTATGCCAAACAAAAGCGAAGTCGAAGGCGAAAGAACCTGAAAGTGAAAACCTCAAAACATTGGCAACCTCTGCCACCTTTTTTTTCAATAGAATAAAAAAAAGGTTTTACCTTTTAATAGCATAGCATTATTTTCTGTCGTAGCTACACTTAGATGAAACATTTATGATGCAAAATCATTTCCAGTAAAAAATACATGCTTGCGCGAGTATGAGCAACATATAAACTACATTATAGCAGAGCGTTAAAAGGCTACTTAATTAAAGTGTCCCACAAATAAACGAAATAAGTAAAGTGACATAAATGTGTGCCTGCGACGAATTACTTTTTTACACGAAACACGTAATTTTAATATTGTTTAACATACCTTCAATTAAGTTGGTATAACAACGCATGAGCGCATACTCGTATATCTGTTGTAATATAAGTTGTGATGCTTTCCACGTTCCGTGTAGAGGGCGCCAGCTTGGACATTATAATCCGTTTAAGTAAAACACTTTCCCCCGTGAAGGTCAGGCTGACTGTGCTTTGAATGTAACGTCAACTCCTGCGCACGTGCCACGTTCTGAATAACTATTGGTTGCGTTCACCTGCTCATAATAAGATGAGGGATTCGACGTCGCTTTGAATTGAAATGTGTAACCTTGAGCTGTTCATTGTGTTACATCCTCTATCTTTTTGTCGATATGAATTTATTCGCGTCGATTATATGCGAAGATGAGTGTTGGGCCCACATAGTTGGTATTATTAGTAAACTTGCCAAGTGCGTGTCGAGTCATGCATAAGGTAATAGCTATTCCGTAGCCACGTCACAAATTAAAACATAAAGTAAACACGAATTCCTTTTTTGCAGTCATTTTTTTTTATCTTTGCGAGATTGATTTTGCATTAACTTGGTCTGCTCGTAATCGAGTGGAGTGTCTTGGTAAATTTCATGACATTTAGTTGGTAAACAATTTCAATAGTAGATAGGGAATGATGTGAAAAGCATGCAATTTATTCAACGAGATCACTCGTGGTACGTATTTGTTTTTCAGTCTGGCTTTCAATGTAGCACGGAGACGAGGTAACCTCGATAAGTAGGTACACTATATTTTTTTTCCAAAGTTTTATTCATATCCATAATATAATATTAAGTAATAACATAATACGCTCGCTCTGTACATATGTTTTTTTTGGAATATACTCACTACAATTTAAATTTGTTCTTAAAAAAAATGTGTTCAGTGGGCTAGGTTTTTTTATCAGTCGCGTGAGAAGATGATATTCCACAAACAAAAAGCTATATAAGTTCTCGCTGCAGTAGCTTTACGTTTACTTTATCGATTAGCTATGGTGTTTAATTACCATTAAGCCATCGCCGAGTGAGAACGTGTTTCACCGGGCTTGAACGCTATGCTTTTTAACCGACTTCAAAAAAAAGGAGGAGGTTCTCAATTCGGTTGTATTTTTTTTTTTTTTTTTTTTTTTTTTTTTTTTATGTTTGTTACCTCATATCTCCGTCATTTATGAACCGATTTGGAAAATTATTTTTTTATATGAAAGGATATGTTTACAGATTGGTCCCATTTTTTTCAAAAAAATGTTCTGATGATGGGATCCATGAGGAATTGAGAGAACTCCTCAAATTTTATAGGCATACCGATAGCAATTTTGGTATTTTCATCAAGAAGTCAAGCATTTGCATTCAGAAAGTATCATTTGCTGAAGTGGAAGTGATGAAGAAGGCCACAAATGGCCAGCGGAACTTGTCAGTGATACGTATTTCACGGGTTGCGCCAAGATAATCTCGATTATTGGTATACCTATTATCCAGTAAAAAGATTGATTTACAAATCTTTTTAGTGACAAAGAATAGTAAATATATGCACTAAAAAGTTTAAAATAAAAAACTTTTTAACAAAATAAAAACCGTCTTCAAAAAACTAAAAAGCAAAAAATAATCTAATCTTGAAATCTACCTTGTCTAACCACATCAAATATTTAACTAATCTGAAGTCGGTGCCAAATAAACAACCGACGAAGAATAACAAAAGTATACTCAGTAACGAGATGCGCGGACCAATTTGTAGGTATAGTCTTTGGCGCAGACCGGCAATACTCGACTCAGTTGTTTGTTTGGCACCGACTTCAGATTAGTTAAATATTTGATGTGATGTGGTTAGACAAGGTAGATTTCAAGATTAGATTATTTTTTGCTTTTTAGTTTTTTGAAGACGGTTTTTATTTTGTTAAAAAGTTTTTTATATTTAATTAAAATTTTGAACAGCATAAAGCTATTCTGTATTAGACTCTCCGCTATTTATGTTCACGGTGTTCAATAACACAGCCTACACAGCGATGAACTTAGTTAAAATATTGCTTAGTTATGTTTCGAATTTTCGAACGCTACTTACTCCTATAATACTTAATTACTCTACAGTATGGGCCCGCCAGTAACCCTTGTGACCAACGTTTGATCCCACACTCCTAACGGCCATTCATGATGAATGTCTACACGTCAAACCGCAAAAGCTTACATATTTGCGCTGACTGAATAGTTAAAATCACTGTAGGAAAATTCCTGGTTGTCATAAGAACTTACGAGCCATTGTGCTAACCGCTAGTCACAAAGTTACAGATGGTATGGGAATATGTTTGTACACTGGATCACGGCTATCACTCTACTAGAACGTAGCGCATCTAAAAAATATCTGGCATTAGGTACAGCAATTTGTATTTTTTCAGAGTAGTATCGATTCGGTTAAATATGTATTGTGTGAACGGCACCGAAATACTTAAACATTATCTAAAGAGATAACCATGAACAAATTGTAAACTAAAATATTCTTTTTTCAAATAAAAAAGTACTTATATTGACAAAACAATAAAAATGCTACCTATACTTCGAATCACGGAAAGCATAAGTTGCATTTTTGACGTTGCTTATTCATATATTAATTACATAATAGTTATAATCCAGTATTGTTATTAAAATTACCGCCTTTACGGTATATCGGTATATAATCAGTCATTTTATATATATGGACTAGGTATCACATAGCTGTATTAGACTAGGTACAAATATATATAACAGCCCCTCACAACAGGAGGGGTCCGCAATGCGGGCCGAGGCCTGCCGGAGCAGCGCTGCGAATGCGCAAGCGATCCCGCAGCTCCGGCGCAGGCAGAAGAAGGGACACCAGGGGTTTTTAGTCCGGGCAGATCGGACATACCCCCCCCCCGCCGTGCCCTCGGCGGGGGGGCATGCGTTAGGCATTTTCCCCTGAAAAAAAAAAAAAAAAAAAAAAAGGTACAAATATATTGTGGAGATCATATAACACAAAAATTTAAAAATCAGACTGCTTTTATTTTGTTTAATTACTAGGTATTTATTCATGAGATATGGTTCCTACAGAAATATTCGAGGTACTTATTGTGAATTAACTTAAAAGTGTTCGTATTAATATGGAAATGAAACATACATTATAGTAAGTGCTGTTTATGAAAATGATGTACATAATAGATATTATTACAGCTATTTCGCTGCCTGTACTTACAGCATTTCATTAAAATAATAACTTGATGTAATAACAGCTATTATTATATAATGGCCGGGCAAGTATTTCATTAAAAGCGTTCAAGTTCAATAATCGACTTTCATTCTTAAGATCCTCGTAATATAATAATACTCACAAAGGTTCGCGTGCCTTGGCTATCGATAAAAACGCCAAAAATAACGTTTGGTAGGTTTATAGGGCACACCCCACTGACGCGACTTGCTTGTATAATTCATACACTAATGAAGGCCGTGCATATTACAGGCGAGTGACGTCACGTCTTATTACTATACTGAAGATTGTTTTCCAAGAACATTATGTAGAAAAATATAAAATAAATATGTATTGGAAAATCTACATTTATTGGGTAATGTATATTTTAGTTAGTACAATTAATCATTTAATTGATAGTATACGAGTATATGGGTAAACAACAATAGTTTAAAATATTTTAAGGAGTCCATCTCTGTCTCTCTCTCTTATTCTTCTGTCTTCTTTATTATTATTTTAGTACTATTTTAAATATTGGATGTCTAGTCTTGTCACTAAATACTAGATTTGTGAAAATTATATGAGATACCTACTGTGCAGAACATGGTTTTAAGTGTCAGATGGCTTTGAATTATGTTGGGGAGATGTTCCAGAACTTCATAAACGCAAACCTAAATTACAATTACAATAGCAGTCAGAATGGATCAACCATATAGTCATTTGTTTTTTATTGTCGGCACCTTAATCATAAGGAATTTCCAGATACGATGGAAATAACTAGGTCGTGCTTAGATATAAATTCATCAGTACACCTCGATAACGAAATGGTAATAAAAACGGCAGTTAAAACTGTCAGCCAATTAGTGCATCGACAGTAATCTAGCTCCAGTGGGTATGTGCCATTATATTCATGCGGAATTAAGTATAATGAATACTGTCACTTACGACTTTTTACTCGTCAAATCCTATTGACCTTTCCATAAGATGTTTTTGTTTTATCCATTTCATGTTGCGTCTCTACGTGTTATAATCTGTGTGCACCGGACTGAAAACTTAAAAAAAATAAAATCAAAAGTATGTATAGTATGTGAGGTAAACCAGTTATTATTACTATGAAAGTATTAAGTATAATTTTATTTGACTATCTTTATGATCGGTTTTAAAGCTCTATGTCGAAATAAATAATTTGAAACAAATGAAGATTGGCATGAACATTTGTAGGAAGGATATCAGAATTAACTATATGTTTTAGTCTCCTTGTTATCTTTGGTGCATTCCATATCGCATTTTGCAATACATGAGTATGTTTATGGACTATTGGACTATTGGAATTCAGAGACATTAATTCATTAAACATTTATGAGATTGCCCGTATATTATTTTCTGTTGGTAAATAAATCGTGTTTTAGTTTTAATGTTGAGAGTAAAATGTGTAAGAGGAGATTGGATTTCCTTTGCTTTTTATTTTCTTTACGAAGTATAATTATTATTAATAAACTAAGTACTCTCGTATGAATGCATTTCCTGTGGGAACATTTTCTCATAATATTATAAATACGTTATTATGTATACTATACGTAACCATTTAACAGCATGATTGAATTCTATTTATAAAATCTGAAACCAATTAGTGATTTTCCGCTGGGTATTGCGTTCCAGATATTTTCGTAGTCTGGACCATTCAACCACTAACAAATGACTGTCTTGTGAACGAAACCCGGACAAACGAATAATAACGAAGTACTCGTACTTCATATTATCATCCCTATCGATATAGCCATTAATAATAATAAATGACTCTGGAACAAACATTTCTGCTCATCACACAAAGTTGCCCCTTTTTATTTGGGAAAATCTTCATGGATACCCTCAAGCCCCAGGAAGACAAGCGAGTTATGTCGGACTAAAACCCCACTCTGGTCCTTCCCCCGCCTTATGGAGGGGCCACGGGAACGCTTTTGCACTTATCCGTGACACACAAAGTTGCTCCTACCGCAACATGAACCTGGAACCCTCGGTTACAGAAAGCGGGTCCACTACCAACTGGGCCAATCGGGTTGTGTGTCAACATAAATTAAAATATTAAACAAGCTTTTTGTATTGTTGCAGGTGCAGTTCATGTGCGAGGCGCCACCGCGGCGCGCACCTCCCCACGCGTGCTGATGACATAATAAATTGTGATGCTGGCTCCAATAGGACCCTACAGAAAACTGCGTCCTAGAGGACGGCGAAGGACGTTGTAGTACATTAGCCCCTACTTAGTTCTAAAAATGCAAGTGCCTAAATTTTTAGTAATGTTGGGTAATCGTCGTAACGTTATATTTAGAGTGAGCATTGTGTTCAACATCGCCGTGTTGCTGTACGCGGCGATGCAGTACTCCGGGAACTCCGCGCCGGGGATCGAGTGGGTGCCCATCACGGTCGACGGCTCCGAGAGGAGCGCCGAGATCCGGTACTTCAAGGATGAACTGCGAAACGAAACCATAACTAGACCAGTCGAATCTAGTATGCGAAACGTCGAGGAGTCGACGTCACAGAAGGCGGTCCCGTCGACGTCGCAGAAGGCAGTCCCGTCGACGATGCCTACCGTGAACAAGACGGCATCTAGTACCGTGTCCGCGGTGACAGAGAAGAAAATAAGCCCCGTGCCATCTGAAGCGGACATAACAAATGAAATTCTGGATATCGTCGACGAGACTTTGCTGTCGCAGAAGACTCTCACGCGCCTCAGGACATTGCTGGCTTGCGGTGACAGACCGTATTATCCGCAAGCCGAGCAGCGCGGTGATTTCTGGGTGTTGAAAAACTTTGTGCGAGCCGACCACGGCACCGTTCTGTGTCACGAGACGATCACGTACACCACGCACGCGGGCTTCGAGTTCCTGGACAACGTGCTGCCTCTAGTCGAACGGTGAGTTATAATTTTATTAAAATAAGAGCACTGCTACAGTAATTTATACTTTGTCGACCACAATTTGAGGTGTCGTCATCGCATGCCACTCACGATTTCTTTGGCAACCGCTCGAGCCGGAGCCGAGCGATTGCCTCAAACAATAGCGGGCGAATTTAGTACAAAAATACTCCGCTGCCCATTTTTTGTTTTCCTGGACGTTGTATGACAATCAAAATAATTCAATGTTAATTTTATTATACGCAATAGATAATATTGTATTTTCTAAGAATGCTTTTTATAGTTCTTGCCTTTGAAACTTTATGAACTCTCAATAAATACTTTTATACCTACATACCTTATAAGATTCTTCAAGAATAAGTTCAAACCGATTAATTTAGGTTTCGTTACTTTCTATACTGTAAGTTTCTTTGATTACATAATTGTAGTAATTATTGATCGAGTTCGTTCGTCTTGATGCAGTACGCCTACTATTAACTTAATAATATACTTGCTTACTTCAATGATAATGCATTCAAGATTATAATGAGGGATTAGTGCGGCTTGTTTTATTATTTTTTTATTACATTATAGGCAAATATTTGATCTCGATCTCACCTGATGGTAAGTGACGATGAGATCTACGATGGAGCATACTTGCCTAGGTAGGAAGGCGGCAGTAGATAGAGACGCTACATTCACTAGGCACATGCAGCGCAACTGATCTGACCCGCCATCCATGAATGGCAACACCGAACATCATGCCGGAACACGGCTAGGCCGCTTGGCGACATGGCTTTGTTCGGTGGGTGGTGACCAGCCACGGCCGAAGCCTACCACCAGAAGAGTTGTCACCTGGTTGGCACCACCCAGGGTCACGTGTAGGGTATCTCGAGGGTACTTAATTCTCCTACGGACGAAGGTGACCCGACCCCATATTCATTCAGACGTGTTCGAACTTCGAATGCGTCTCTTCTGTGGACTAGTGTGAAAACCAATTTCTGTGCAATAATTGCAATGCGGTCGTCCGTTTTCCCGCACAGACAACCACCTACATTAAAAGTAAGTTTTATTAAAGTACGTTTTGTTTTATTGCCGCTTTTAAAGCATTTTGTAAACAGTTTCTCACGAATAGTAGCTAGGGTCCTCGAAAATATAGAAGCGATTGATGCGGCACTTAACAACATAAACGACGTTTATGTATGCCAATATGATATTTGTGGAGGATAATACACAGTATAGAATCGCTTAAATGTGTTGACGGGTATAATATAACACGTAAGCGCATATAATCCAGCGTGCCGCCGGTGTTAATATAAAAAGTTTATGTTCTTTGTTATAGAGATTACTAGGTTTTTATGTCTCGTTAGATAGCGATACGTCATTATTATAAAAACTATAACACGGTTACTTATAATGGCAAGGACTTAAGTCTGTTCTAGATCTGAACTTTGTGAGGAATAGGTACACTTATTTGCGTCGGTAATTGCGACTTCAAATATGATCACGAGAATCACAAGAAGTCTTTTTTTGTTAGTGTAACCGCTATTATGTGTTATAAAGAAAATGAGAATAAGAAGAGCGCTCATACCATTATTGTTGGGTTTTGATTGCATTTGGCATAGTTATTATTTTATTTTATTTTATTATTTGGGCCGCTTATTTGTTTTTCGGCCAGCCACACTCTCCCACTATTACGCCTGAAAGCCAAGATCCCGAGAAAAAGTAAAAAATCTGAAATCTGCAAAGAATTTAATCGAAAGAAATACGTAGGAGTAGTTCGAAGAAAAATATCCACTTCCCTCCATTGCAAAGTGGGAGACACAAACGAACTGTATAAGAAGGCTGATTGCTACAGAGAAAGTTCTCTTACAAATAGACGATGCCTGGTTGGATAGCAACCTGGACTTTATTTAACCAGTTAGTCAAACCGTAGTGACCACACGGAAACTGCAACTGATATGTGAACATTTTTCAGATATAATAATTTAACATTAATGACGAAATCCTTATTTCAATGCGTAATAACACAACGGCAGTGCCCACGCAGTGATAACCATTTCGTCATAGATATAGGTCAATCAACAGCTTATTCATTCATCATATGTAGGTACAGCAATACAATATCATTGACTGCAACATAATGATTAGACCCGATGAAATGAATTTAATGAACGCTATTATGGGACTTGTATTATTGTGATTCTGTTATACGATTGTGTCTGTTTGTGAAAGTAATGGCATCCCAGCTACGCAATACTAGTTGGGTTGATGATTTCTCTTCCAATCCTATTTCTGTGAGATACTGCTTTGACAAAGAACAGAAAAGTCTAGCGTATAAATGTCATTCCACCAACGTTGAAGCCTATAAAAACAAACGAGGAGGTTCTCAATTCAATTGTATTTTTTTACGTATAAATATAGCAATAAAGAGCACATTGAGGTTTTAATAATGTCAATGCCTATAAAGCTCTTGCAGCCAGCTGTAATAGACACTGTCCCCGTCTTGTATGACACACCTGGCCGCCCGCAACCGCACGCAACCGATATTTTAGAAGAACTCTTTAAATAATTCTTGTATAATAATTCTCTTTTAATTCCAACCATAAAAGATGTTATGTTTTAACCCTCTCATTGTGACAGGAGTTCCCACTATCCTGCCAACCCTATGCACAATGTATTTAGTAACAATCGGATAGAATGCGCCTGCGCAGGACGGGGCGGCGCGGAGCGTTAACTCGCCACACACGACGCCCGACTGACGGGCACAATGGCTGTATTGCTATAGCCAAACCATTCCTAGAACTCGCTCCATAGATCTGGTCTTTATGGACTTGAAAACTGCCATTGTTTCGTTTAACGCGTAAATGTAAATAAATGAAGGCTGCAATCTTTATTGCTGATCCTAATGCATATCAATCACGTAGAGGATAATAATTGTACTATTATTACAAGCCGTGCCCGCGACTCCGTACGTGAAGAGTATAGATTTTTGCCTATCCCGGGAGGACCCTTTCATTCAACGTGACTAAAAGTATTATTTACATTGGTCCAGCATATAAATACCATCATGCTAAGCTATCAGTAAAATCTTGAGATATATCATTCATTACATTTTTCATTATAAAGTGTAAAATATTTCTCTTAAGCTGTAATCCTGCAAAGTTCCTTTATTCTCTTATTAGATTTTAGGATACTTAGAGTTTTTGGCTATCACGCGGGAACCCATCCGTTTCCCTAGATTAAATGTATCCTTTATGGTGACCCGAGCGTGTTCATCATGCCCAGTTTTATCAACGTCGATCTTCCCGTAGTTCTCTAGTGATACGCGAACAGGCAGACGGTTAGGCAAAAATTAAAAAATACGGGCAAGTTTTCCCATTATCCTTACCTCAAATTTAAGTGGACTAATTTTAACATCTACAAAAAAAAATACAACCGAATTGAGAACCTCCTTCTTTTTGAAGTCGGTTAAAAATAGAAAAGATGTCTCAAACCGTTAATTACTTGGCTCATACATATTTGAAAAGCATTTGAGTGTTTGACCGTCAATTTGACTGGCAAGTTAGACACGTAAACGCCTAGTATGTTTTTAAATAAAACGCGTGACATTGGCATAATCACATTGGGCATAACTCAATGGAAAGGCCATTAGAGAAAAAAAATGAAAATTGCGTACTGAACGTCCTAAAGATTTTCAAAGTGTTTTAAATTGTAAACAGTCGTTGCAAAAAATAATTTAAAATTGAGAGCAGACTGATCGGCTATATGTCGACGAGGAGCGGAACTGAACGAGTAATGACCCAATGACTGTAGCTAACATCCAGACTAAGGTATTAAGATTTGACCGTGAAAGTGACGCTCAGAAAATAAATTATTAATTATATAAAAGCTATCGAATAAATTATCGCAACCATCGAATGGATCGTAACTAACTACGTGAGCATTAGATATATTTTTGTTGAAGATTATATGCCTCTCCTACCTGATGAACGGTTTCGAAAAGGTGTTGAAACTTACTGTCTACATTTTTGTCTCTTTGCTGTACATATTCATGTCACGTGTACTTCTGTATCAGGCATAACAACAAAAGCATTTTAAGCAGTAAAAAAGTGGGTTATAAATATAATCATACCGATTTCATTTATACAACACATACCGATCGAGTTAATTGAAAATTATTCACATCATAAGCAATTTTACAAAATGTATATTTCCTAAAAATAAATAATTATTTATCTTATTCAAGTTAGAATGAGCAAGGGATGCCTCCTCCTATTTATTGAAACTACTTTTAGTATACGTAAATCTATGAGTATATTGCCATAATTTACGTCCATAGCGAATGTGTATAGTGAATAGCGATAGTAAAACGAAGTAAATTACAGCCTCCGTCGCTCTGCGAACTATCATCTCTCTTGACTTAATAATTAGTAAGATTATTACCAAAATAATTGTCGCTTTAATGGACTTTAGAGTTACGTACATATTACTTAATTGAAATGACACCGTTATTAGCCTACATAAAGGTTGCTAATCACTTGTTCATGATACAGTGCGTTTGATGCCCTCATTCGAGTCCATCAATCTTTAGTATAAGTGCAATCGAAAGGTATTTCAATATCTACACGTCTGCCTGCACACGTTTTTTAATTAAAATTGAATTGACTGATGAGCACTCTACGTTAATTTTGTGTTTTTTGACAACAACTATTGAGCCACCACCGGGCTGTCGGCTGACTTTATATGTATAATTTACTTAATTTTATTATATATGGGTTTTAATCAACGCAATAGAACCCAAAAAAACAACGATTGTTAGAGTTTGTCTGTGCGTTCGGGCGCGGTTTTCAGTAATGCATTGTGGTAAGCTTTACTTAAAATTTAGTTTGTTTTATTTCCATCAGTTCATAAATAAAAATATTATATCAATTTAAAGACGGGGACAAAGTCGCGATGAACAGTAGAAATTTCTCTTGACTCCATAGATAGGTACTCACTTAACATCTGACCTCGTTCAATTTGGATTGGATATGCATTAGTGTGATGCAATTCTCTATACGGAGTCTCTTTCAATCGTTTTGTTTAAATAAAGTAATGATAACAGTTAAAAAACCACATGAGTATGGCCTTCCATGGATGTTTACTCATTTAAAAATGGTTTCAGGAAATTGGCTAACCACATCGCCCTACACTCTATACATATATGTAACATACATGAGGAAACTGATTCATCATGCAACATAATATTAATAACTTTATTACTTTCTTATATTTAAATAATATATATTATATATATATATATCCACCAATATATGTATATATATATTGGTGGATAGGTAATAATTAGAAGTAACACTATGATTATATTCTCCCCACAATGGGTAAAGACCACAAACATACACCCACTGACAATTTGTCTGGCGCACGTAGTCGTGTAAAAATCTATTTCTAAATAAGCCACTTGAAATAGAGCTCGAGAACTGTGCATATTTAAACATTCTGCCAGACATAAAATACACTTGTAATGCGCCTGGGCTACCAACTATCAGTGGCGTAGCATGGGGGGGGCGGAGGGTGCGGTCCGCACCGGGCGGCACTTTGCCGCGGGCGGCATTTCACAGGTGACGGTTAGAGAAAAAAAAATAAGTAAAAAAAAAACATTTCTTTCAGTGTTTTTTTCGTCATTTTTTTGTCGTTACCATGCCCCAATTTTTTTTATAATGAATAGCAAAAATAAGAGGGCGGCAAATTTGAATTCCGCACCGGGTGCTAATAACGGGTGCTAAACGGGACCTATGCTACGCCACTGCCAACTATTCATCCTAAGATCAAAATTAATTTGGCCTTTGACTACATTTCATATCTACGTGCTCTGTCCATATAGCTAGCTGGCCTCAAGCAAGGCCGAATGACAAACTATAAAATTACCACGTGTCATTGCCATAACCCTCTCAACGGTCATAGTTCCGGCTAAGGGTGACCCCACACTGTCACCAAGTCGACTCGAACCGTAACTGATTTTTAATAGTCTATTAGAATTGTTTTTATTTGAGCGTCTTACCTGCTTTATTAGGGGATTACCTACCTTCATAATTTATGTTTAAAATTGATTCCGGTTTTGTTGACGGGCTTTTTTATGGGACTTGACCCGCCATTCCCTCCCATCTCTGTTACATCTGCACCCAGGATCTACAGTGTTGTCTAACAATGATACCGAGGTTTGACCATCAGCGAGGCTCAAGGGATTTCTTTTGGCTCCAAATTTTAAAAAAGCCTGAATTTGAAAAACCCCTGAATGAAAAACAAACGTTTAATAGGTCAAAAATTATATCTTAATATTATGTTTAATTTATGTTACAATCGGGTATATTGCTAATCTACTTAGTTATAAAAAAATATATTGCGGCGTGCATTTTTTTCATCTATGGTATCAACCAACGGATGCTAGCGTCCGCGTGAAGGCCGATAGCCGTCGCTCTACGCGCACAGACCGCTTATGAATGACGCTTTGAACATTATCCTTGTTACGAAATGTACAGAAATCTAGAATATTACAATCACGACATGACGGCTAAACTATTGTAACTGATGCCAATAAGTTACCGTTCAGTTAACTGTCAGTTCTTTTAAGTCTTTTAAGTTCAATCACAGAATTATGCAACGAACTGGAAAAAAATAGCACTCCATTTGTAGCCGCCTGGTGGTTAAAAGTACGAGTATAAACGATGTTTGTTGTCACCGTTTGAAACAGAGATTGTACAAATAAAATAGTAAGAACTCAAGGTTTTTGAACTCGTCTCCTAAGATGATTTTAATTTACACACATACGAGGTCAGCAATTCGTTCTCATCGGCGACCTCGCCATCTCCAATAAAAATGTGTTAGCCGGCCGTTCTTAATTCAAACGTATATCTAATTCGCGAATATGAATTGACCGATCACACGCGAGAAACACAACTAAGGCGGTGAAGCTGGCAACTATACGACCGGCTGAAGTTGATTAAGGAAGTGAATAATGTCTTCTCATACATTTAGGATACAACCGCTACAAATTGATTATACCAACTATTTGACCGACCATAAGTCAATGTTCCAACCACAGATGGTTCCAACATAATCCATTAGGTAGATACGTAAGTCATGAAACCTGAAAGGAGGTGATACGGAATTTTATGCAAGTTTTCTTTGAGTTTTTTTTTCTTTTGCATTTTTAAGATGAAGCAACTCGGCCGAGCACGATAATAGTACCGGTTTTGCCAGTCTCAGCTCATCTACAATTTTCACGGTGAAAAGTGAAAATGTGCGTCGAAGTGTGCCAAGTTTACTTTGTTGGGTGATAGATCCGACCGTGCAGGAACCGTTTTAATATAATGCTTATTTTGTATGAGTTTTCTTCATAAACATTACGAGAGAGTTAATATTTTTAACGACCACGGAAAATATAACTTAATTTAAAATTTAATTTTGTAATTTTGTAATGAAGTGCTTACCAATATAAGGATTAACAATAATAGTCTAAAATATGTTAAGGGGTCCATCAGCAGGCTATAAGGGTCGCATTCCCCAAAAAAATAGACAAATTATTTGAAATTTAAAAAATAACACTATAACTAAATCTGCAATGCGACGGCACTGTTTCGCTTTCTCACAAAAAATCTACCTCATAAACATACCTCACATATATTTTATTCATAAACGTGATCGTCATTACCTACTTGTTAACCCTTTAAAATATTTTACACTATTTTTGTTAAACCTTATATAGTGTTAGAAATGGTTCAACAATTGAGTGGTCTTGCGCAAGGAAAGTTAACATTGATCACACAACCATCGACAAATTACTTTCGTTTTAGGTATTGCGACACCCGACCGGTTTTTCTTCGGCCGAAAATGAAAATTATTGCGTAAGTTAAGGTATTTACATAATAGTGATCTTTCTTTACTTCACCAAGTGCTCCTATTTATTTAACCGTATGTGCGGAACATGGGCAAATATTTCAAAATTTGGTATCTATACCTATTATTTGCTTAACGGCTCTATATATTTATTATTCACCAATGAAGTGCTCGTTTATAATAAACTTGCTTTTCTAATCTATCAAATTACTACCTCTTCTGTCTAATTTCTATTCTTGTTTCAATGTTTCTACACTTATCACCGCTAAATCCGGACAATATTATCTGTAGCCTAAATTTATATTTCAGTAATATTGTGTGCATGATTACGTATAAATATGAACAGCTACTTATATTTGCATCAAGTTGGGCAACACTACCGTAGTAGAATACAGGGTGTAGGAGCATGGTAACGAAAACTTTAGGTAAAGGTTACACTTATTGCCTATAATAAAATTACAGAAATAATTTATGTTACGGAGTCATTTTTGTGCACGCAATGTATTGTAAACTACGCTATTACAACACAACTCTCTGCGCGATTCGCGACGCGTGCAAGTGACGAGCGCGCTCAAGCGTATCGAGTTTTAATTTACATTGCAGTTTTAGGTCTAAATTAGTAATTATGTTTTTTTTTATTTATGTGGCAGACTTCTACTATGATTTCATGCTAAAATCAATTTAAAAGTACTGAAAAAAATCGACGGAAAATGCCAACTCTGAGAATAATGAGCCGAATCCATGGTATCAGTTTTCGTTACGAAGCCACATACACCCTGTATAATAGATAGTGCGCATTCACATCGATGTGTTGTAATATCGCTAGTGTTGTAACACCCACTTCAAATTCATCTCTTCAAGCATTACTCTTAGAATTATGGTTTCGAAACATGAAGCGGAAGATATCGGTGTGAAAGGCTCATATAAAACCCATTCAGAGCTGATCTTTCGGGCACCCAAAGATGATTTAATATTAATTAAATTTACCTAATAAATGCGTTCTTTTTTTCTATTCCACTTCTATGATCTTACGATATTTAAAAATGTTTCCGCTGTGTTTCTTGCCGGCTCTTGTGTGTGGAATTAACATTCCGAACCGGTGGTAACTCTGATTCATAAATGATATTTTGGCCTACATATAATAATATAATATCGCCAGACGAACACACCAACTATACGGTCCCACATTAGCGATGCTTGTATTATCGGTACCGTGCAATGGTCTGAGGGAAAACTTTGTATTTAATACTTATATAGATAATATATAATAATAACTCGAGCACAAACATTCATTGTCATCACACAAAGTTGTCTCTACCAGGATTCGAGCCCGGGACCCTTGGCGCAGAAAGCAGGCTCACTACCAACTGCGCTAATCAGGTCGTTATGTCATGAAAAAATATATATATTTGGATCTTTTAGTTTTATGCTGGATCAGTAGCTTTTTATAGTTCGTGTCATTTATCAATGCCGTTCGTTGGTTGCAGGGGCGTCGCAATTAATATTTTAAGTATGAAATATATATACTACATGAACCAAATTCAGAGCGACATAGATAAGTAGCCGGAACTATAGGAACGTATATAGCGTTCCATAAATGTGTGCGAATTCCATCGCTTTCCATCGCTTGATTCGATTACATTTGGAGTTCCTATGAGCCACATGAGCTAAAAACAGCACATTAATAAGTATGAAGCAGAAAACCAAGATGGTTCATTCAGCAGTTTAGTTATATTATTTCTCGCATTGATAACCCTATCAACGTAAATACTTATACATTGTGCTCTCCGAAGAAATTATACTTCTGGTTGGTATTTACTCGCGTAAAAGCATCGTTTGAAACTGGTTTTGCATACGTACTGATAGTTATTGTATTTGTTCTTATACGTAATGCATTATGTGTAGTAAGTATTGAAGTGGCCATACACTATATTAGGCCTTCATCGTCAACTTACCACAAGGAAACGAGTTAAACAAGCAGAATTGCAGTTTCGTCCCCTCACGCTGCACTCTCCCGAGCGCTCTATCCAATTGCAATACAATTTCTACATCACCCACAATCGATAATATCATAACGACACACAGATTACTGTAATCGCAATTGTAAAACGCTGTCGTAAAGTCGTAATTGCCGTATCACAACGTGTTCGTCGCACGTGGCTCTAGGAAGGGAACACAAAACCAGTTTGGAACACGTGTTCGCCTTTTGAAGTGCTCTTGTTCCAATAATATTTTAATTTACAACAAGAGCAGACCAGACGCCGTTCAATTAGGTCATTATTTGTTTTAATCCCGCCTGGAGCTACTACGTAGGGTATGAGTGGTTTAAAAAAATATGAATCAGAATCAGAATATTTTTTTATTCCCGTAGACCATTAAGTACAGTACTTATGAATTGTCAAATGTTACAAAATACTATGCTGCTACTTTACCACTGGCTTTCTGCGACGCGTATAAAAGCGTCGGTCCACCTTGTGGGGGGCCGTCCGACATTACCTCATCCTTTCTGCTCCAACGGCCATCGGTTCTTTGAGCTATAAGGAATAATGATGGTTCAACTTTATTTGCACGTGAATTGGGCTTAAGTGAAAACCACAACTAACGCTGAGTTATAGGTGGATCGCGTGTGCACCGAACGGTGAGAAGCAGTAGGATTGCACTGCACGGAACTGAAGTATATTTTTTTGGTTCCATACCTAAAGGGTCCATATTGCTCTTCTAAGTTTGTCGGTAAAATTAAATGAGTGGCACACGTGCAAACGGAGAGCTTATTTTGTTAATGATATTTTTTTTATTGTTGAAATATATAATTGAGCAGACCCCAAATATTTTTTTCCGAATCATGGATGTTTAATATCTATATCAATAGTTATATGAGTATCTACTGAATTCGACCCCAGCCTATTAAAATACAAGCGTTGCATATAGCTTAGGGCCGTATATTTGTTGTTTTTTTCTGGCGATATAATTATTTATTATTCATATAACTTAGTTCCATTTGAAGGCTCGTTCTTTTGAGTAATGTAAAAATATATAAAGCCGCAGCTTTTGCTTACATGTAAATTATTACTATCTCGTTATCGACCGCACGGTTTGTTTGCACACTGAATTTATGCATGCAGAGGAAATGACCGGTAACTGTATTTATGATTACAGTCGAACGCGAGCATCGTAAACACGGTCATTAAGCTGTTTCAATGCAGACGCAACGTATAGTACTGTTCAGTACTGGCACTACCATAGAAAAGTGATTCCTCAATTCTACAGCCGTCTGAGTACCTCAATAAACAGTATAAGCTATTACGACTTCGCTCGGAGTACCATACTCGATGGTCATGTTTCAAACGGTAATAATTTTGTTCAGTACGATGAGATGCTGTAGGTCCGATACAACTTGTTGTATCTCCTTAGCGGAATACTTGTCTCCTCTCACAAAACGTTTGATGATCATGGGAATCATATAGCATAGCATAATAACTCGCGTAGCTCTCAAATATTAGATCGAATTATTAAACGAAAAAAAATAAAAAGAAATGTGAATCAGCTACGGAAAAAAAGGAAAAGAAAATAAAAAATAAACCTATAATTAAGTAATTTGATAGTATTTTTTAATGTTACTTTTGATATTTGTCTGTATGTAGTTGCATGTATTTTTTACGGAAAAATATCATGTGACTCCTTAATTTTTTTGCCGTCGAGTATATTCGTTGCGGGTTCCAAGACAATGAGCTTTTCCCCGGGATTCGCAGGGGGTCAAACCTTCAAACCTCGGCGTCTCATCTTGTGCATTTAACTATGAAATAATTCATACGAACTGTTATAGAAATACTAATGCATAGTTTTTCTCTATAGTACATGTAGTAGTAGTTTAGATCGTTATAGTTTGTATGTATTCGACCTAATTATTATATGCCAGTACGCGATAAAAGCTGATAACTAACAATAGTATAATTACACATAAGTGCACTTATTATTTTAGCATAAAATAATATTTAAAAAGGGCTATTTTGTTATTGCAGGGGTCAAAATAAATTATATCAATAATTAATAACACAGCAATATGCCATTTTGATTTGCGAACTTAAAAATAAAAACAGTTTGTTATCAAAATTCTAATCCTTCAAATAAGGTGTGCAGGATTACAATCTTTTATTTCCAAAAAAGTAAATACAAATTAAAAAAAATAACACCATTTAATATCAATCACATCTGTTCCTGATAGTACCACACCTCGGACGACGTGTGCCGGTGCATCGGCTACGCACAAACAGGTGTGCGTGGTAGTACCCAAGCCTCGCTCGCGTGAGGCCTTGCGGTCAACCCAGATGAGCCAGTCAGAGCAAGTGCAGTCTCCATCACCATCTGTGTACTGTTACCCGCATAGCGAGTGCCACACATGTAGGTCGAACACTTGAACGTGAAATTAAATGTATGGTTTGTAAGAATTCCGAGGTTAATTACCTACGATCGGCGTGGTACGTGCCGCGACGCGTCTACGCTGATCGATTGACCGTAAAACGGACTATGAGATTGGTACGGTGTGTTAGTGAGTGTCTATCGTCTCTTTGAAGTGTGTCTGGAACTCCAAATAGGTATATCGATATGATTCAGTTGAATTATAATTTGCTATCGGTGGTTTTATCAGTTCTATTTCAAGTATTGATTTCTTATATTTACGCGAATACTACACATTAAAATACAATTTATTTTAGTCAGTCTCCGTTAACAGTCCTCTCGTGACCCGTGACTCTGTAAAGCAGCCGAATATTCGGGAACGTAAAAACATAAAATAAATGCGATAAAATCTGTAAAATATGTTTTATTTCTATTCTATTTCAAGTGTCTATATATGATATGATAAAATTATAGTAGCTGTTAATTCGCGAAATTGTGACCAGTTTTCTTTTAATAATTAGCAGTCAGCAGTAGCCCCCTATGGGTCGCAATATGTAATGGCCGGTGGCATTATTTCAACTCGCAAGCGCAGATCATCTTTTACCGCTCAGGTACATCGCTAAACAATGTACTAGCGGAAAACTAATATTGCTACAAAACTCATGATAGCAATTACTTTTGAAGCACCTCTATGAGACGGGGGTAGGCCCCCATCAATCACCCGCAATCCATTTTCGGGTATCGATCACGGCGAACCCCATTGCGACAGTGCCAGCGCAGCCGAGGAATGACAATGGAATAATTAAGTACCTAATAGCTGGAACGTGGTTTTACCCCTCATAGATAGATAGATAGATAGGTTTCTTGTTGTTTGGTAACATACCTTGATGTAACACGTTAATGAAAGAGTTAACTCCAATAGTTTGGGATTAACAGTATTATAGTCTTGTACCTTCGTTGCTCTAAGTACCTACAGTTATTTTTGTTAATAGCCTGATTGTATTTAACTGAGAAAATAAACACTTGAAAATCATATGGCATCACAAATAATTTTCCATCAAACAATTATATGCTGCGATATTGCTATACAAAAATATCAATTGTCATAAAAGACAAAGGAAAAACTACTTGAACATACAAAACGTTTTATTAACAAAAGTCTAGACAACAATATCCCCTTCAACCACTTAGTTATGCAATGGTTTGGTTAAAAATAACCTTTATACAATCCACGACTGTCATGGCTAATGACTAACATGACAGTCTGATAAAAAACTTTTTAACAAAATAAAAACCGTCTTCAAAAAACTAAAAAGCCAAAAATAATCTAATCTTGAAATCTACCTTGTTTAACTAAATCAAATATTTAACTAATCTGAAGTCGGTGCCAAAAAACTACTAAGTGGAGTATTGCCGGTCTGCGCCAAAGACTATACCTACAAATTGGTCTGCGCATCTCGTTACAGGAGTATGCTTTTGCTATTCTTCGTCGGTTGTTTATTTGGCACCGACTTCAGATTAGTTAAATATTTGATTTAGTTAAACAAGGTAGATTTCAAGATTAGATTATTTTTGGCTTTTTAGTTTTTTGAAGACGGTTTTTATTTTGTTAAAAAGATTTTTATTTTACACTTTTTAGTGGATATATTTAGTATTCTTTGTCACTAAAAATATTTTTATATCAATAATTTTACTGGATAATAGGTATACCAAATACAACATCATCGCAAGATAAATATAGATTTCAAGAAATCAAGATAAAACAAAAACCATTGAATCAATCTCGCTGAATTTTAAAAGGGTATACCTTATTCTGTAATAAAAAACTTTTTAACAAAATAAAAACCGTCTTCAAAAAACTAAAAAGCAAAAAATAATCTAATCTTGAAATCTACCTTGTCTAACCACATCAAATATTTAACTAATCTGAAGTCGGTGCCAAACTAACAACTGAGTCGAGTATTGCCGGTCTGCGCCAAAGACTATACCTACAAATTGGTCCGCGCATCTCGTTACTGAGTATACTTTTGTTATTCTTCGTCGGTTGTTTATTTGGCACCGACTTCAGATTAGTTAAATATTTGATGTGGTTAGACAAGGTAGATTTCAAGATTAGATTATTTTTTGCTTTTTAGTTTTTTGAAGACGGTTTTTATTTTGTTAAAAAGTTTTTTATTTTAAACTTTTTAGTGCATATATTTACTATTCTTTGTCACTAAAAAGATTTGTAAATCAATATTTTTACTGGATAATAGGTATACCAATAATCGAGATTATCTTGGCGCAACCCGTGAAATACGTATCACTGACAAGTTCCGCTGGCCATTTGTGGCCTTCTTCATCACTTCCACTTCAGCAAATGATACTTTCTGAATGCAAATGCTTGACTTCTTGATGAAAATACCAAAATTGCTATCGGTATGCCTATAAAATTTGAGGAGTTCTCTCAATTCCTCATGGATCCCATCATCAGAACATTTTTTTGAAAAAAATGGGACCAATCTGTAAACATATCCTTTCATATAAAAAAATAATTTTCCAAATCGGTTCATAAATGACGGAGATATGAGGTAACAAACATAAAAAAAAAAATAAAAAAAAAAATAAAAAAAAAAAAAAAAAAAAATACAACCGAATTGAGAACCTCCTCCTTTTTTTTGAAGTCGGTTAAAAAAAATAATCCAATTCGGATTATCCACGAAAAAGTTTTATTTATAGCCAAAGTGCATCCCATAACAATTTCAATAAGCCCAAACACGGCTTGGATACATTGTTTTATTACAATGTTCCGGTTCCTCCTGGGTTTATCATCAGATCAGTTCGATGGTACTATATTCATCAGAACCATTTCTTTAAATTTGCTTTGTCATAGTCGCTTAACGATCATAATCGAGATTATCTTGGCGCAACCCGTGAAATACGTATCACTGACAAGTTCCGGTGGCCATTTGTGGTCTTCTTCATCACTTTCACTTCACACTGAGAAAAAAGATAGGTAAATGCAAACCTAATAATGTAGGTAATGCAAAAAATAATTGAATACAACCTAATTTAGGTTTTCTGAACCTAGTGTAGGTAAATAGTTTTACCTTCGATTGGGTAAATACAACCTACAGTGTTTGGTAGCGTACTATATTACGTAATTTTAACCTATTTTACGTTAAAGAAACCTTTTTTTTTTACCTAACTGTTACGTTAACGGGCCGTCACCTAATATACACATTTAATTTTACCTATCACTATCAGTGAATACTACCTAATATGATTACATATAGCTTAAAAACACCTAATAATAGGTTGCTTCGACTAAATTGTACTTAACCTAAATAATTATTTGGAATTAAAATTGTACATTCGGTTCCTATAACCTAATAAAAGGTTGCAATAACCAATAAATTGTTTTAACATGACATTGCGTCTTCATAACCAACTAATGGCTTTAAAGAAACGTAGTTATTTGGTTTTAATAACCTACCTACTTACCCAGTTTTATTAACATAGGTAGGTAATAACATTTTTATAATATTATTTCTATCGATAAATTTTATTAATAAATATTATAACTTATAATATAATATTTGTTATAAGGTTTTCAGATATAAAACCTAATTATAGTTAAGCACAAGTTAAGTAAAACGTACTCATCGGTACAATATATACGAAATATATTTACGTATTAAAAAAATACAACCGAATTGAGAACCACCTCCTTTTTGATGTCAGTTAATAATGTTCATTTTATCTTTCCATATTTAGTGTTACGTACTATATTTGGAAAAACAATTTCATTTGCGGTGTCTGTCTGTCACAACAAATGATTTTATAAGTAAAAATGTTTAGATAGCGAGTGGATCATCAAAACTGACCTATTTAGCCCACCTGAACTCAGTATTACGTCGTCGTCAACGGAAGAGGTACGTTTCTAGTAGTTACCATGCGGGACAATGCATCGCAACATAAACTTGTCTCTTTTTCGCTCCGACTTCCATGTTGCATCTAATATATTGTGATAAAAAAAAATACTTTATTTATGTGTGTCATTTGGGAAGTTCAATCTTGTGCAGGTAACCCATTTGCCCCTTTTACTTATAAAATCATTTTTTGTGACTCACAGGCACAAGCCTTCTAAAACTAAACGGTATGTATAATATAGTTACAAACTCGAGTGTTAAAATTTGGCATCGTTATACTTAACTAGTTATGACCCAATTTTAGATAATAAGATTATTAGGTTATAGTATCGAACCTAATATTAGGTTTTTGTCGGACAACCTAGTCACTACGTAACTTTAACCTACTATTAGGTGATAGTTACCTTACTAGAAATAGTTTAAAATAACCTAATGCGTCGGTACAACATAAGTTTATGTAATAACTAGTGCACTTGGTTGTTGTTACCTAATGCACTACGTTGTCCGACAAATACGCAATATTAGGTTAAATATTAGGTAACCGGGACCTCATTTTTTTCTCAGTGCAGAAAATGATACTTTCTGAATGCAAATGCTTGACTTCTTGATGAAAATACCAAAATTGCTATAGGTTTGCCTATAAAATTTGAGGAGTCCTCTCAATTCCTCATGGATCCCATGATCAGAACATTTTTTTGAAAAAAATGGGACCAATCTGTAAGCATATCCTTTCATATCAAAAAATAATTTTCCAAATCGGTTCATAAATGACGGAGATCTGAGGTAACAAACATAAAAAAAAAATTAAAAAAAAAACATACAACCGAATTGAGAACCTCCTCCTTTTTTTTGAAGTCAGTTAAAAAGCACAAAGACTTGGCTATTTCAGGCATTGAATATGCAAGAGGCACGTATGATATTCGTCTGGAAGCGAACATTGGCCATAGATGTCCGTTTTTACCGCGCAGCCTCGCGAGGCAAAAGCTTGAACTGCCTCGCTTGAATACTTTCATCTGTCATTTGCCTGGCTAGAAGCTTACGCGCGGTGAGCGCCCTCCGCGCAACCTAACGAGGTTGTCGTTGGGTTCCGCGGCTTACAGCAAAGATGAAAGATTAGACTTAACTCCAACAGATGTTGTAATAATTAGCCCCAAATTCGGTACACAGATGTAATCGATTATATTCAGTATAATCATTATTTTTATAACGTTACGAGTAAACGGCGAATTTTCTGCTACATTACCTTACATCGTATACTCTACAAAACGATGTGAGCACATGATCATTGACGTTCACGCTCGTAACACAACAAATATTTAAGCTAGCGAGTGTGCTAATAATGACGCAAATAAAAAGGTTTATTTACCTTTTAAACGTCGAAGATAGTCATTGTAACTAGCAAGCCTACCTCAACCTTAGAAAAGGTTTACAGAACGTATTAAAGTTTATTCACCAGAGAGCACACGTATTGAATAGCTATCAAACACATCATGAGGCATGACGTTGACCTATAAAGTTTACAATGGAGGTGTCAAGGCGAAATTCCCTCGCGTATCAACACATTACGACCCACGACTCGTTAGCTCGCGAGGATTCCACGGAATTGCTTAAACGCCGATTAGATTCAGTGTAAAAAGCCGATTGCCTCGTCATAGACTTATTAACATGCAATGCGACGCGACTGCTAATTACACGGTTGATGGACATACTCAACTACAATTTCCGTATCATATGGCGAATATAAAAATGTGTTTTGACATTATTACAAGTTGTAATGGTATGTAATTAATTATTATGATTTATTTGTTGGGAAAGAAGGTACGTTTTCGTTCGAGGCTTATAAAGGCAGTTTTATATAGGGTAGGTAAGTACTTTGAGTGGATACGATTTTATCAGGAAGGATGCAAACATTACAATGAAACCAGTAGAGCGTGATGGACAAACAAACAAAAACTAACAAACGGAAGTCGTTTACGTTTTATATTTACGGCGTTTAGGAACAAGAAGCTCTTGCTTATTTAACTACTAGCTGTTACCCGCGACTTCGTCCGCGTGGTATTTAACAAAAAGCGGACGAAGTCGCGAGTAACAGCTAGTCTAAAATAAAAGTAGCCTAAGTTACTCCTTGTTACATCAGCTATCTGCCAGTGAAAGTCCCGTCAAAATCGGTCCAGCCATTTCAGAGATAAGCCAGAACAAGCAGACAGACAGACAAAAATTGTAAAAAATGTTGTTTTGGTATATGTACCGTGTATACATCTAAATGCACTTAGTAAAAAGCGGTTATTTTAATATTACAAACAGACACTCCAATTTCATTTATTTGTATAGATAAGCCATTGTATGTCTGGACATTTGTATATAACTGTTGGCTTATTATCTAATGAGGGAAGGAGGGATATGACTTTATTAGTACCTACCTGTTCCATTATTGATGAACGAATTATTATCATGAGGATGATTTTGGAGAGACTACCCTTGCCTACCTTACCCTACTACCCTAGCTGCTATAAGTTAATATGTGCCTAGGGTATGAAACTGTAGCATGTTCAAGAGGCGATAATAAGTGCCTTCTTTAAATAATACGTTATCATATTGTAATTTAGAAGAAGACACGTTAACCTTGTGCGCTGCAAACAAAGGATTATACTATCGTTAGTACATATCAGTGCATGTACATAAAGTGTTTCGGGACACACGTCATGTTCAATTTTAATTACAATGACGACAACGTTGATGCATATGTAACTTTAAAAAATATTTTAACTTTCTCATATTACGGATGAGACTCAATACGATATTGTACGATAGCGAAATTTGTTAAAAAACAAGAACAAAAATCCCGTGAAAAATTTCAAGTAAAAAGTGTAAAATAAAAAAAAACAAAAACCCGACGGCGTAAAAAAATAACTTTGCAATAAAAACAAAAAACAAGTTCAGTAGCGACTTTAACAGTTGTCAAGTCTCTACCGTGTTGTTACCACGAATGTAAATAATGTACCTAAAAGATATCTAACACATTTTCTTTAGCTATCATCGGTCCCATTTGCAAAGGAACACTAAATATTATGTATTTAAAAGATGTTTGCACCCAGCGGCCAATCCTTACAATGTATTTTTTTCTAGTCTAACAAAATGTATCAATTTACCCTAATCATTAACGATAGCTATGCATGTACATGATACTTCATGATGTATTCTATAACTAGATATGGTAAAAGTTTCTTGCACTTTTACGATTATTTTACCGTAGTATAATGCACCGATTAAGTTCTTTTTTATGATTATTGCATGTATGTTATAAAGCTCGCGTTATGTCGCTGCTTCGATTCAAACCACCTTTTCGGTTTCCCGTGGGAGCCTCAAGTTTTTGTAAACCTTGGGCTCCCACGGGAAACCAACCACTCAATCAACATAATCAGTGTGAAAATTATATTCTTTAGTTTGATAACATTTACACCATAGAAGTAACTTGAAACATAAATATAGCCAAAAAGTAAGTAACTACCTATATTAAAATTACCCATCTCCTACATAATTATATGTAAACTGGGGTCAATCGCAAGTTACCTCGGCCACTCGACTCGCTCAGTACTCAGCTAACAAAGGTCAAGTAAGTTTTGTATCACTCGTCTCTCGAGTCGACAGTCTAATAATCCCAATGTGTAGTATATTAGGCAAGTAGCTAACGAATAGTTACTTATTTAATATGTACCTTTTTGAATAGTGTGACTTTATATTTACACGAGCCCACAAATGTGTGTTTAGTTGCTTAATTTTATATTGGAGCGTGGCTTACTACTGTCAATAGCGCTACACGATTTTGGGATTATTACATAGATATAAATAAATAAATGTGAAATTTTATTGTAATGTAAATGTTAGTATTCCCACAAATATTTATATACATACTAGCTGCGCCCCGCGGTGTTGTCCGCGATTAAAAAGTATGTATGCTACCATATTAATCTATCCCACGGGAACCATACATTTTCCCGGATAAAAAGTAGCCTATGTGCTATTCCAGATTATAATCTATCGCTGTGCCAAATTTCATCCAGATCCGTTCAGCCATTCTGGCGTGATTGAGTAACAAACATCCATCGATCCAAACTTTCACATTTATAATATTAGTGGGATTCTATTATTTCTAACTCTTTCATTCAATTTATTTCATCGTGTTTAGTCAGATAGTAAATTATCGTCACAAGTTAATCACCAGCTTTATTAATATAATATAATGGATCAGTGTATATATGACGACATTACCAATTTATAAGAAACTTTTACAATAGCCTCTTGCACATAGCGAATAAATTAAAATCTCCCACTGGACTATTAATAGTACTTAGCCAGTGACTCATATTCCAGTCGATGCAAACGGAGCATAGACACGAGGCCACCAGACTGTCGCACCCTCCTGATTACACTCCCCGGTATGGTTCAACGTTTCACGAGACCCGCCCGCTGTTTACTGCTATAAGCTTGCTATTGGTTATGTTAGTTTTTTTTTTTTATATACATTATAGGCAAGTATTTGATCTCGATCTCACCTGATGGTAAGCGACGATGAGATCTATGATGGAGCATACTTGCCTAGGTAGGAAGGCGGCAGTAGATCGAGACGCTACATTCACTAGGCACATGCAGCGCAACTGATCTGACTCGCCATCCATGAATGGCAACACCGAACATCATGCCGGAACACGGCTAGGCCGCTTGGCGACATGGCTTTGTTCAGAGGGTGGTGACTAGCCACGGCCGAAGCCTACCACCAGTAGAGTTGTCACCTGGTTGGCACCACCCAGGGTCACGTGTAGGGTATCTCGAGGGTTCTTAATTCTCCTACGGACGAAGGTGACTCGACCCCAATAGTAAACGGTTATTGAATTACGTATAAGCGTTTCGCTTAAGAATTTTGAATTTAGCGGTGGAATAGGTATTTAAATGTACATCAACTTTGCAAACCAGGGGCTTTGTACGTTCCAAATGTTTTGTTGTAATGTACTTCTATTTTCATTACGCGTTTACTTTGTAATAAACTTACCGCGTTTCATTATAGCATGCACACAGCACACTCAATTACAAAAGAATTTGTTTGCATGTAAGTATTAAGAAATCTCGTGCTCAAAACGAACCACTATTATTAGCAGCGTCCCAATAGCCGTATGAATAATTAAAATGTAATTCTTGGCACATTAATACATGGTCACATGATGCTTATTATAATAACAAGTCTTGTCTTAGTATTTTTTACAGATATACGTAATCCTTAAATCAAGGTATTATTTAAGGATTAAGTAAATTTGAATTGCGAATTTGAAGAGTCTCTTCATTGATGCTTAAGCAGGTACTTGAATTTCTCAGTTAATGAGGATAGTCAATGGTTTTAAAATACTTAACTTCTATTAATTGTACCGAGACCTCTTGCAACACCTAAGTTAGCTCATCGCATGCGGAACCCACGTATCATTTCATCTAGGATTACTTCGGATGCTGCGACATTCCCACTGACATTTAAATAATAATAATACATTATGTAATAAACGACCTTTCGTTACCTCTGACTAGCACAACAACAATAAATGTTTCATTGATAAATACTTAATAGCACGCCTGATAAAGTATACTTAGAACGCAAAAAATCGGCTAACGTACCGGCTAATTAATTTTTCTTCCATTGTTTGCATGCGAAAAAAAACTTTACACTGGCTATAAAAGCATAAATAGGTACCGAGAAACCTAAAATGTATTCTCGGAAACAGTACGTAGATAAATAGTACAGATTGTCATATCATTCATAAATATTTGTGCGTTTACACAGGCTTTAATGTTGATATTCCTTTGACTCAAAAAACCTTTAAATCATAAAGGAAAATCAACGTTACAGCGATAGCCTCTAAAAAGACAGCATGTAGGTAACATAAATGTCACGTTGAGTCGAATACCGTGACCTGGAAACCCCGTGGCAGGCACCTTAGTCTCTTTTTGTTAACACTATTCCATTAATAATGCCTTTTGTTGGAAATACGGAGGCTTTTTTCATCAACTACGCGAGTAATCGATTTATTTTCTCGATACCGTTTGTCACTCTCTACTGAGTGCCGAACAAACCGTATCAATAAAATAAATCGATGACTTGCCAAGTTAATGTGTGCCACATAGCGCCGGAATGTTTTGTCTGTTAGCGATTCGATAGGGTTTAGTATTTATTCTGAACTAGTAAATCGTGAGCCTATTGTCGGTGGGCTAACGGTCACCCTTATGTCTCTACCTAGAGAATGGTACAAGCAATGGATTTCCTTTACCGTCCCACGAGGCCAGCGGGTGGTCACCGTACCAAAAAGTAAAGCATAAAAATTTCATGTTTGTTGATATTTTAGATTATTTTGCTGCTAAGCGTACACAGAATACCCGTTGTATTCATTTAAATCGTAATTCTGAATCTACACGAACATTCCCCATGACCGTATTCTAAATAGAATAATAATGTCAACCCAAGTGTCAGTTTGCTAGCAACCTGTGGCGGAGGCGTGAGCGTCGCCAGTCACGCAAGCCAGGCCCCTTCGAACCGACAGCTTATTGATTAAATAGAATTTCAGTAACAACCTGGTCAACCTATATGTCTGTCCAAAACTGCCGCGCACCACGTGATTCGGGAGAAAAGCTACCACAAGGGCTACAAGATAGATCATAATGAGTAATGAACTAAATACAGTTTATAAATTAGCCCCCGAATTTATAGACGTTTTACACTCGTCAAAGACTACTTACACTTGCTTGTTATAAGCCAGTTTAATTGAAATAATGTATTCGTTCTCGTGCTCCGTGAATACACAAATTCAAGATAACGATACGGCAAGGTTTAAAATACATAAATAAGAATTATTTGCTATAAATTACATTAATTAAAAAAAAATGTAGGCCCTATAGTTGAATAAACCCTCTTTCAAAATCCTTGTGAATGTGTAGATATTGCCAGTGTCTAACTTTTTAAAGTTCGTTTTTTTTATGTTCCCGCCTTTTGTCATTATTCTCTTGTTTTGTTACCATAGCACGAAGTACCTATATGTGTATTACAGTGTTAAGAGTTATTAAGTAGGTATAATTTTTACTCCTATTTTCCCCAATAAACATAAACTAAACAGATTATATACAAAGTCTTTTCTTACTTTCCAGGCGACGTTGTAAATTATTATACGTAACGTTCTAACTAAACTTTTTATGTTACCGTATTATCTTATATTAATGAAATAATGGCTGCCGCCTGAATTTACCGTATCCATGTCGCGTGGCGTGCTTTTGCACAATATTGTTTCAGTATGGATTATCTAGCTCAAGATGTGATACAAAGTAACAATCAACTGAGTTTCTAGGCGGTTATTTGCAGTGGAACCAACATTATTGCACCTTAAAAACCTAAATAGAAACCAATATGTTAGAAAACGTATAAATTGCAACGTAAATTTGGATTAAAAGAAAAGTTGTTCCACTTAGCGGTCAAAGACAATTTTATCGACATTTCAAAATCTTTTTTTTTCTTTTTTCGCCATCATGTTTAATATACTCTACGGACACGCCATTTCGTAATTTCGTATAGATGAATATACTCTACATACAAATCGAATCAGCTATCAGTAGAGAATTGTAAAAAAGAAAAACAAAATGTCAATATTAATCTTATTCTTTCACCTTGGATGTACATCACACATGAATATTTATATCTTACGCTTGATTTCGAGGGCAATACATAAAAATTGTATTGAAATTTCATATTTCACTTTCAGACTGACGCGTAAGATATGATATTGATGTTACAGAATAGCACTACAGGACAAATATACAGTATATGCTCTTTCTCACTACCTATACTTCTATAAGAGGATATTTTGCCAACGACAAGATGATAAAATAAAGTGGTCAATTTGGTTAGTTTATGGGTATGGATGTTGGGGGTAATGTCCAGTTTTTCTGATCCGATTCACACTAATAGGAATCTACAGGGAAAATACTAATATAATCCCTATTAGTATTATCCTTGTAGGTTCCTGACTGCTATCGGCTATGCTTCATCGAGGTACTGCGGGTGCAGCTGCGGGAATAACAACTATATTACTTATATCAACTCAATAACAAATTAACATATATACTTAATTTGTTTCGCAGTAAGTTAAAGGAAAATTACACATACCTACGGTGCACGTTTAATTGCATCGCACTTTAAAGACAAGTCGACAACATAATGAGCGAATAAACGATCCTTGTAATCCACATGTAACAACGTCACCATTACCAGTGGGTATTAAGATATTTCAACAAAAATCGCTAACACTTGTGGTATTCTGCTAGGACAAATACTAGTTGGACGCACCTACCTATCTTTTTATATTAAGGTATATTTAAATACCTGTTTACCTTCTGATTTGCCTTAAGCGAAACAATGTGTCAATTTCTATTCGTTTTAGGGTTCCGTACCAAAATTGTAAAATCGGAACTCTTAGGTGTGACTATGTCCGTCCGTTACGCCTGAGTATACCAGCAAATAGGTACTGTTTTGTACCTGCTTTGAGCCAGAGTCTAATTTAAAACTTTTCTCTTCAGTCTAGAAAACTTCGACGTAATAGATATTTTAACGTCACTTCGGGATATCCATTTTAAAATGTAACCACCATTTTAAGGCAGAAAGACAACGTTCTTTTTTCTTTGCAAATTAGAGGTAGTTATAAAAGACCGCATATTAAAAGTCTATTTTTGTCAATTTGTCTACAGATGGATGGCACCCGTGAGCCTGGCGATCCACGCCCCCGGCGCGGACATGACTCCAACAGTGAACAGCATCAGGTACCTGCGGGACTGCCTCGGCAACGACCTGGTGCGCCAGTATGTTACCTTCCACGTGTTCTTCTCCAGCAAACACATACCAAGCATTGTAAGTATCCAGATAATATCCAACTATTAAGAAGGTGGAAATGAAAAAAAGCAAGACAAGTTGGTAGAACGCTTGCCTCGTCGCAGGTACAAAACTCCGGCTCGCATCTCTGGTATTTCTGGATTGCATGTGCGAATCTCATTTCCAGCCATGATTATCACTTGCTAAACGGTGAAGGAAAACATCGTCAGGAAACCTGCACTTCAGAGAGAACCCCTAGAAAAATGTATGAAATGTGCCAACCCGCACAGTGGTGGACAATGGTTTAATCCCCCTCACATTGAGGGAGGCCCGTGCACAAAAGTGGGACATTAAAAAAGGCTAATATGATTATTATTTATTATAAGAAGATACTGTGGGTGTATGTGGGTCCTTAAGGTAATACAGACGTAAAAGTGTAAAGACATGAACAAGCTGTAGTCTTATTAAGTACTTATATAGATTATTTATAGACCTCCAGACTATGATTAAAGTATGAATTTGCGGGTAAGCGCAAATCTTTCGCGAAGATCACGATCTAGATGCCCTCAATATTACCCCATGATGACGCAAAATTATTTCTCAATAGGACCGTTAGCGGATACCCATGTAATGCAGCATAATCACTGACCTTGATTGATCGCTATTGTGACCCTTATACTTACCGAAATACGAGTGTCATCGACCGCACCAGTTGCATAATCCGGAACACAGAAATACTACTTATCTGGCAACAAGCCAGGCACAGAATTTTGATTAGTTCCTTGTTTATCCAATTTGAGCATAACGGAATACTGTGATTGCATCGGGTTTTTTTTACAAAAAAGACACTGAATTTACTTTGAGTTGGTTATTTTTATTTTTTTTGTTCTGACTTGATTAGCCACATTTAGTTTTTTTGTTTTATAACCTCATACGGTTTCTTCAAAGGATTTAAATTATTATGTGTTTGCCTTCCAGATTCCTGACCCAGAGAAGTTTTTAATGACTCCGTACAACTGTTCCGGTAAACCGCCTTACGTGGTCAACGCCTCTACAACCTATATGAAGCAAAAAAATCTGTTGTATCCAGTGAATGTCGCCAGGAATGTGGCCAGAGACGCTGCCCTCACACACTTCATACTGGCCTCCGATATAGAACTTTATCCTAATATCAACTTGATACCCAGATTCCTGAACATGATTGCGAGAAATGAACATCCACTAAACAATTCAACTAAGCCCAGAGTCTTCCCTATCAGCATATTCGAAGTTGATGCCAAAGTTCAAGTAAGTATCTTAATTATTTAACGGCAACAAAGTAATTGTTTCTTTCGCCCGTGTAAAGTAAAAGTAATAAATAGGAATAAATTAATCTTTCTCTCATTTAAAATTGACGGAATACGTATAATGTACTATAATTTCAGGTGCCATCGAACAAAACGGAGTTACAAAAAATGTTGCATAAAGGAACCGCCATACCGTTTCACAAGTTCGTATGTCCTAACTGCCACAACATCCCCGAGCGCAAGAAGTGGATGACCGCGCCCGAGACCCTGCGTACGTATCTCTCGACTCCGCCAACAGAACATTACTATACCCCGAACGGATCGCGTTTGGGATTTGCATTGTCAAGTCACTTACAGTTTTTTATTGCCACAAAGGTGTAGTTTTCGCGGGACGAGCCGTGATGCAGTGGCAATTAATCTCGGTGCTGTTAGTGTCGCGAGCTATTTATGCCGTCTGTGGCACCGCGTGGCCGTCGTATGGGGCATTCTAATTGCGTATTATGGTTCAACGACCGCGCCTTACCCGCCGTTCCCAGACCGGCTGCGACTTCTTACGCCAATTTGCAAAATCGCGAACTTTTCGATAACATGAAGTGCAGCCCTCGTACTTATATTTGCATCACTCCAATTACCGTCCAACGGAAATCGCTCGCTCGATAATAATGTCCTCTTTTAGATAACAGTTTGGAATATCGTGTAATTGACTGTTACAGAGATGGAAGTTTTCCACGTGGGCAAGCGGCAAGGCTTGTTCGTGCATTGGGAGCCCATATTCATCGGGACTCATCAAGACCCTTACTACGACGAACGACTCAGCTGGGAAGGGAAGAAAGATAAAATGACGCAGGTATACAACATTTTCTATGCACATGATAGTTTTTAATTTGCCATTATCCAATTCATAAAAAAACTAATATTTTTTCAGGGCTACGTTCTCTGCGTCAAAGACTACGACTTTATGATCTTGAATAATGCCTTCTTGACCCACAAGCCAGGAATTAAAAAGTACGTGAAGAATTCCAAGAGGGACGCGATCGCAGGCCGACAAACGTCATACATTCTAAACATTATCATGCCAGAACTGAAGAAATTGTACGGCACCAGGAAAGGCTGCGCGCTGTGACGACCGCACACCTTCAAGGTTTTAAATATGATCAAATTGATGCTGTAGATGTACAAAAAATTACTTATCAGGCTCTAAACGGTTCCCAATCAATCGAACAGGGTGAAATCTTCCGCCTGAATTTTGGAAAAACTTTACAGATGGAATTGTCTCCAATCGAAACATATCACTATGTTAAACTAAAATGCAATTTACGTTGAATAAATATTAAGTAAGTGATGGAACATGCCTAATATACTCTAATACAAGGCTATATGTGATGCATAAGATGCATTTAAAATGTCGCTTTAGACAGCCTTGAAACATTTCAGTAGGGACATTTTCAACTTATGTAATCGTCTTTATTATCTAAGTCAATTTGTGCTGTATATTTTGTTGAATATATTCGAATGATCCAATGTAAGACGTATAACACTCACTATTTGATATACCAAATATATTGTTGTGTGACTAACCTCTGGATATGTTGTATTAAACTTTGAGAACCATTTGACGACCCGCCTTTTGTACGCGCTACAAAGGCAGGCTCAAAATAATTGTATAAACATGCTATAGTTATCTTTTATTAGATTATAAAACTGTAAATATTATGCCCTTTTGGTTAACAACAATGTGTGTTTACATTCGTGTTATTGTGAGAAGGTACTTGACTTGTGATATTTAAGTGCTTTTTTACAACTGTGTGGTATCGCTGTGTGTGTGTAGAACATTATTAAATGTGCTTATTAGTTTTTGATTAAAATGTTACACTTGTTTATGTAGGGACGGCTTGTGCTCGCACACCCGGCGTCGGATATTATGAAGGAATATAAATTGGCTTGCGAGGGAATAAAGTTATTTTGCGTCGATTTATAGGGCGGGACATGGGAAGTGAACTAGAAATACCTACTACTTTGTTGCTTATGATGCGATCAGAACAAAGTCATAATTTATTATAGGTTCACATAAAACGCACTTACCATATAAATATTTTCCTCATTTTACAATGTGTAAATGGTCATAAAAATGGTCAAAACGATCATAAATTTTATGAGTGGTATGTAAAGCTGATTCTGAATTGCATTTTTATTATGGAGATCAATGTATATCGTAGCCTTTGCCTATACACGCTAGATGTAATATTTTTTTAAGATTACGCGAGCTATAGATAGTTTTACATAATGCCAGTGTGCTGAATGTAAGCTGTATATTTATACCTACGACCGCTTCACTTCAACATTAAGTTAAGAGCTAGATTTGTACTCGTGTATTTACCTGAGTATAAGGTTTATGTTCGTTTAATTTAAAGTCAGTGAACTGGATATTTAAAAAAAAACCCTTTGTAGCCGTTAGCTCAAAATGTCCTGATGATTATAAACGAAGCAACTAATATTCTGCATCGCATGCGCACAACGTGTTTAAATAAATAGACGTTGTACTTTATTAGGAATTATGTATACTTAACTGCTACTGTTGAAGATATTACAACCTCAGTCATATTGAATTAATAATGTTTCAGAAATCTCATGTAACATGTAATGATTTTTATATAGATCTGCTTGTATGGAATCCTTCAGTCTACGCTGTTACACATTACTTTAGTTAATGTCTGATTAAATTATGTATATTTTTGTACAAAATCGTAAATTATGTAAGTACATACAATTTTCTGTTGATATAAATGAACCAGTAGATAGGGATCTGACACCATTTCACAGTAAAACCAATGCAGAATAACATCCATGCACTGATACTTATTTTTGTAACAACTACTTAATAAAAAAAATATTTTTAATAAAGACTCCATACTTTTGTATACTCTCGAAGTCGTTATATTGTAATGTCTGTAGAAAACGCGTTAATACGTGTGAACGGCCTTATTGTGGTAACATTGTAGGATTAGACTCTGTAATAAATCAGTCGTGTTAAGCTCACCACGTTCGAATAATAATTTGTAAGTTAATTTAAGTAATATATTTTGGTTAATAGAATTCCTTTTAGATTAATATTTAAAAGAATGTTCATTGTTAGTTTTTCTTTTTTATTGCTTTATTACTCGTACATGCGACTGCATAGCAAGAATACCACGGGTTTAATAATTACTCTGTGACAATTATTTTAGGTTGTTCAAAGTGACACAGAATAAATTAATGTCAGTGGAGCAACACGATCTGTACGATAAAAAATGGCGCGTTACAGCCAGAATCAGTGTTCCTTATTAGTTAATTCTTATAAATTCCTCTTTTAAAAGTCTTATAAGTAGGCACTATTTGTAAGTTAGTAATTTGCGTTGATTAAATAAGTATTATTTCTAGTGTTATGTTATTTTTATATTGGGTTTTGGTTTTGGGGAACGCATGTGGTGGGCTTTACACGGGAAGGCCTCTCAGTGCCTGTTAGCTTGTTAAGCGCGATATATAAAGTCTTTTGATGTGATCATTTATATTATATTTATCGATATGTATGTACAATCTAAGTATACCTTTTGTAAAATTTTCGTAAGAATCTACAGATTACGTGTATCGATCTGAAAAAAATGAAATAAAAGTAATTCCACGCTATTGACTTGGTTCATGTTCTTGTCCTTCAGTGTTCAAAAATTAAAACAACACGCATATGTACTGAAACCTATCAAAAAATATTTCAATGACTGAAAACCATTGTAACCTCACGAATCAACCAACTGGCAAATTTAAGTCAAAACGAGCAAAACGCGTATCGGTCGGATAAAGACCAGAAAATATTACATTGCTTTGATGAAAATACAAGGCGTTATTTCATTGTCTATGGCTCAGGCACTAGCTTTTACCCGTGGCTCCTCCCGCGGTACCTCGATGAAACATAGCCTATAGCACTCAGGAATAACGTAGCTTGCTATTAATGAAATATTTTTTAGAATCGGTGCAGTAGTTCCAAAGATTACTACCTAGAACCAAACTAACAAACATTACCTCTGTAATATATCTAGAGACAAGTCCCACCTATCCAACGAAGAAGTTAAATCATGAGATGTGTTATCTTAAAGTACTTATATTTGGAACTGGGTGTGCCAGCGAACTTCGTACCGCCTCATAATCAAATGTATGAAAACATGAATTATCTTTATTATTATACTGTAGTGATATTTTCTCATGTTTTAATAGTAATTCTACTGATCGGGGCGGAGACAAATTCAAAGATCATAAAAATCGGCCCACCCTTTCTTGAGTTATAATTGGTGTAATTAACACTGCTTTGTATATATAGATAGATTTAATCTAGCTTAATAATAATATATTATTGGTTATAATATTGAATATCATACAAAACGAAACCAACATGCAGTTCACCCCAGCACTTTCGCCTGTCGCACGCCTGTACCCTGGCCCAGGACCAGGCGGGTAGTGACTGTCAGGCGGTCGACTGGAATCCTTGAACCGAGCGAACTCATCGTATGTCGGGATACGACTTCTAGGCTCAGGCTCGGGTTCTTGAGGGGGTTCTATCGTTTTCTCTGCAGGAGGTTCTGGCTCAGCAGTGTCTGGTTCAGTTCTCTCGGAAGGTTCTTCCTTCTTTTCGTCAGACTGCTGATCACCACTGTCACCTCTGTCATCGCCGTTTGACAAGTATATTGAAGATTCTTGTATACTGATGTTCGAAAGTATTTGGGTAAATGGAATGAGTATTGTTGAAGTATTTGTACCAAATACGGAACATCCAGGGTAAGCGCTGTTAGTATGCGATGATGACCACAATCTTAGCCAATATAAAGAGTTGCGATAAGATATAATTAGAAGAATAATGTAGAGATACGAGGAACACGAAGTCGATGACATTTTAATTGACAGCGTTGACAACTTCATTTTTATATCGATAGGTAATCAAGAATAAGTCTGACAAAAAAAAACAAAAAAAAGTCTCGTTTAGCCTTTTTCGCGGCAAGTTGAACAGCGAAGCTGACAGTTTTGTTTTATTTCCCAGAAAATGTGTTTCTTTGATAGATAATTATTAAAATTATTGGGATATTAACCGTTGTGTGTTCATAAAAGTGCACGAGAGAAGGATGATGAAGGATGTAAAATGACAACTTGTAAGTGCCCCGAAGGCCTATACGAAATAGGTGATTTGACTTTAATAGACTTGGCAGAAATACGTTGAGCCCGAGTGAATGGATATTAAATGGATAAGTTTAAGATAGCTATAAAACCTTTAATTAAATTAGGTATAGTTTCCACTTAAAACTTTCATTATTCCAATAACGTTAGGTATCCTATTTCAGTATACCAATATCAGTTATAACTGCTGTTATACAATAGGTAGAGAGGTATATATGGATACTTATTGCATAATACTTAGCTATACTAAGCGAAATTGAAAGTATGCCAGCAGCAGACAGATTCGTTTGCAAATATTATTTAACCAAAAGTAATAGGTAAGTACAAATAGAATCCTTAAAATAAGTTTTATTTCAATGTGTAGTATTCGCGTAAATATAAGAATTAAATATATAGGTACATAGTTAAAATGTATTCGATTTTGAATAAATCAACACCTGTAAAATCCCAAATTACGGTAACATTCTAGACGTCTGCCACAGTGAATACAAATCACTTACGGACCTGCTAGGAACACCATGCAACGCTATTTAATTTAGGGATTAGTGGTATAAAATTTCAAATTAAAATTCCTTTAAAAAAATCGTCGGCATTTCGTAAGCAAGTAAAGGACATTACTTTCTGTTACTACAAGCTCACAGTTATATTAATCAAGACTTACTTCATTGTACACACTAAATGCTATCCAATGTGAATATCAAAGAATTTTACGCCATTACCTACTCGATATAACATTTCGCAATAACACGTTTTTCCTTTTTCAAAATTTCCACGTATAATTGTTTTTTAATTAAGATCCATTGATTTTAAAATCAACTTAACATTTTAATTTTATAAATTTACAATTAAAGTAAAACTAAATAGGAAATTAAAAAAATCTTAAAAATAGTATGACAACAAACTATGTATCAAAAAGACCTCGTTGGCATTTTAATTGACGATTGCATTTTAAATTTAGTCGTCTTTCGGTATAGATGTGCTTATTTTGTTTCTACATATTTTAATAAACTGTTGGCCCCCCTACCTTAGGTACGAGTCAGATAAGGAAGTAGATCCAAGCAGACAGCACGTGAGGAGCATTGACAAATTTAACAATCTGCTGGTACAATTTACCCAAAGCCAGTCTGCGCCACCATATTATTACCAGCGGCTTTACCCAGCGGAAAATATGTCTTTACCTACATGACAGGTTGAGAGCTCGTCGAGTCCAGATATAAGATGTGCTAAGCTAAGTATGCCTACTTTAATAGAAGGTACATTTTTTCTTGATAACTGTTATTGAATTATAAGTATGATAATGATGATGTTGATGACGATGATGAAATGAATCCCCCCCTACCCCTATCAGTAAAGCTGTGTATACTTTACTGAAAAAATACCGGACGTCTTGGGAGAACTTGAAAAGTCAAGTTATACTATTTTATTTCAATTTCCTTCTCTCGTGCACGTTTATGAACACACAATGGTTATATCCCACTAATATAACACATTATTTAAAACAAAATTGACAACTCCGCGGTTCAAATTCCCGCCAAAAAGTCGCCTTTATTTTGTCATATTTCAATAATGTGGAAATCCACCGATAGACATGGATTGGTACCTATTATTTTTCATAATCTATGAATGTAGGTATTGATATTTTATTCTGAGCAACCTTCTATAAGATAGCACCACATTTTTTACATACTATTCGACAGCATTAAGTGTTTTTTTTTTATAAATTTAATTAATAAAACCAGATTTTAAGTAGCGTCCTTGACATTCGTGGGCGATAAAAAAATATTTTCACTTTCATAAGTTCAAAGTTCATTGAATAGGTACTTACGTCATAAATGTAATCGCTCCAGCAACTACTTACATACTTACGCTTGGAATAAAATATATCTAATGTCGAAGCATTACTTATGACAACATGGAGGTATTTTTAAGGTACCTAGTAGGTATATTTTTGAGTAGCCAGCGTTTCCGTCTATTTTAAGTCAGCTTTCAAAGCGGCATGTTAGATTTGAATGCCTGCTGTTCTCAAGTCCTAGGATACATGCATGTGGTCACCGTTCATGGTTCTTGTGACTCTGTATTTGAGAGTTACCGTGCATGAAGTTCTTGCCAAGAATTCTAAGCATAGGTTCGCAGTCGTCTACAAAATAGTAACATTTTTGCCAGTGTTAATAATTGTTATTGAATTATTAGAACCCCATATAATGATGGTAAGGATAATGTTGGTGATGAAATTAATCCCTTACCCCTATCAGTAAAGCTGTAGATATCCTATTGTGTATCCCTCGAATATTACACATTATTTATGTAAGTTTTTTTTTTTTGAAAAAAATTACAACTTCGCGGTTCAATATCCCGCCAAAAAGACCCAAGCATTCGAATTGGGTGACCCAATCTATAACGTATTAGTATATCTGAAAGTAGTGTCATCTTAATTAGGCATACAATCCCTGTCAACGCTTTGACCAACACGAGGTCGCGTCTCATCTTATGGTCTTTATGGAACATTGATCAAATCGATTAATAAATATCGCCAGACAAACACACCAACTATACAGTGCCACACTAAGCAACGCTTGTATTGTTGGTACCGTACAATGGACCGGAGGCGAACCCAATATAAATTACTTACATAGATAATAAACATCCATGACTTGGGTATAAAGATTCGTGCTCATCACACAAAGTGTGTCCCTACCAGAATTCGAACCCAGGACCATCGGCACAGAAAGCAGAGTCACTACCAACTGCGCTAGTCAGGCCGTCAATTAATAGGTACAATAGCTTCTTAAATCATCTAGAAATAAAGATAAACTTTGTTACTCATTAGTTTAGGATCTTTTCCGATATATGCAACTCAACCGTGACCTTTATCAAATGATGTAACAAATTTTTAAAATACCTTACTGGTCGTTCATAAATACTGACTCGCGAAGTGACCACATTTGTACAGAATGACATTCTCCCCGGCCTAACCAGTTCGTCATCAATGATCAGTTCCTTATTCACTGAAATTCCTTTCTAAATAATGGTAATAGTACCTACCTACTTACATTATTTAAGAAACACCAATGTAGTCCCATGAGTTGCAGTGTGGTAATAGAGCCGTCCTATAGTATGCATATTATTAATATTATGAAAACAAAACAAAACAAGTTTAAATTTAGAATGCAATTTGAAATATCTTCCTATGCCACATATCAAAAGCAATTTATGTTTTTATTTTGTTTGAGAATAGACCGTCCTATGCTCAATGAGAGTGATGTGTACAATCTATGAGTACGCAAATAATTACATGCCGCTAGTGTCCTATTACTTGCCTCAAAAATTCAGTCATAATGCAGTCTTAGTGCATTCTTGCTGGGCTAGAGTTTTATAGTTCAAGTTGATGACAGTGACTTGCAAAGAAAAAGGCTATCTTGGTATAAATAAAAATGTACCTACTTACATTTCGGCACTAAGTCCCTACTAATACTATGCTAACTATCCACAGAAAATCCTATGCCTGGTATTAGTATGTAAATAAGGGTTTTATGCTTATGAACTGAAAATAGTTTTACAGATAAATACGGAATTGTTTTTCATAAATTGTACAAAAATTAACCTAGCTTTCTTAAATATCTACCTGTGTAGTAATTAAATAGAATAAGTATATTTAATGTGAAATATTTATTACAAATACGTCTCAATTGAGACCTAAATTCCACGTGAAGCATCTATGATTTCTGATGTAAGACTGTAGAGATGAGACGGGGTTTCGCAAGCTGGTGTGTCCTCAAGGTTGCGGCTTCGCCCCCCGACTCCTACGCATTCGTTATCTGTGCGAAGCTTGCGCGCACGTTTAGTTCAGGGTGGTTCACAGCATGGAGAAGACTTTAGTGGTATTTTCGTGCCTTTGCGCTTTTGGTGAGTATAAAACAATGTGTTAATATAACTGGCAGGTTGTAATTTTTTTTTTTGATTCCATGTAGGCCTGTAGAAAATAAAAAGCTAATATATATTTTAAAAATAGAACCACTTTTTATGTCAATAAAAATAAAAACGTTGCGTTCGAAAATTAAAATTAAATTATGATGTTAGATATCGAATTAATTTCTTCTAAGGTGATTTTCTAATTAATAACGAAAATTAAAACGTAATAAAATTAATAAACATTCCTACCTACTAAAATATTTTTACGGCTTACACACACGAATCTAATTAATAAACGGGATTGTATTTAACGGCTCGCTGCCTGCAGACAATAGGTCGAGTAAACGGTGGGTAAACAATCGTTCCACGTTGCTTCCACTCAATTGGACAATTAAATTGAATTAAATCTGAACCTCTTCATCATAGTGTCGTTATTATGTCATAGCACTGAATAAATATTTCCTATTTGCTATAGTTGTCGTAACCGGAATCCAATCAGAAATTTGCAATAACTACGATAATACTGTAAAATATTTTAATAGAGCTAATAGTAGGTTATAAAGCTAACATTCCTAGACTAATAAATTAAAATATTAGACATTTATAAAATGACACCCTGTTCCAGGCGAATGGCTAAAATCTACTGATTCGCCTTGTTTCAAAAAAAGTATTGGAACGAAGTTCCTTTTACACTATTTTTGTTATACCTTATATAATGTCATCTATTTTCGACTACGAATTAAAACACTCTCAAGACTTGAATCCTTTTATTGATTGCCAAAATAATTTCCCTGTATTTTTTTTATGCCCGTATCTTATTTCCCCAGTTACAAAGTGAATTTGTTTTTTAACTGTTAAAATATATACTTGAAATATTATTTGCCTCATAAATAAATTACATATGCAACACTATTATACTGCGTAGAACGCGACCTCCGAACATTAAGGACTTGTATAGAAATCTGCTTAACGATAAACATATTTTACAAAATCCCTGAAATAACGACCAGTTATGAGTATGTCAACATTTTAACAAAAATTATAATAATTTTACAATCAAAAAGAGTTTACATAGGACTTTTTGGCGGGAAGTTAAACAGTGAAGTGGTCAATTTAATTTTATTCATCAAAAAAATGTGTTTCTTTGATAAATAATGTGTAATATTAGTGGAATATTAATCTAGTGTGTTCATTAGCGTGCACGAGTGAAATAAATTCAAATAAAATAGTATAACTTGACTTTCAAGTTCTCCCAAATAAGATATAATAATTTTTCAGTAAAGTATCCACAGCTTTACTGATAGGGTTAGGTGATTCATTTCATTATCATTATCATCTGGGGTACTTATAATTCAATAACAATTATCAAGAATTACTAGACACTGGCAAAAATGGCACTATTTTATAACTGATTGCGAACCTAAAAAGAAAAGAAAAGAAGAAGTATTCTTAATTTGTAGCTCATTGATATAAAAAAAACGTTAAAGATAATTTAAATTGTCTATAATTATAAACGATTTAGCTCCATGGTCTTGATTGAGTCTACGTTTTACATTATGTACTTACAATAATCACTTTTTAATCGTGTACAATAAAATGCATCATCAACAATGACATCTTAAATTGTTTCGCCATCGCTTTGTGCACAAGTGCTTAGATGAAACGACTCACTTAGCTGTGATTTACACTCTCATGCAATGTGTCCTCGTGATTACTCAATCGATACTTAAGTTCATTACATTAATTCACGTGTAGGTCCCGAGTCAAATTAAGCAAGACATCTTTTGTTATTATAATTATGTTATACTAGCTGTCCCAGCGAACTTCGTACCGCCTCAGAATCAAATATAAAAATGAATTCAATGTGTGAAAATGAATTATCTTTATTATTATTTTTCTTCGGAATTTTCCCCAGGTTTTATTAGATATTCTGCTATTCGGGGCAGAGAGATATTCAAAAAATCAATGATCATAAAAATCGGCCCGCCCGTTCTTGAGTTATAATTCTTGTAACTAACACGACTTCGTTTTATATATAGATAGATCGCAATTAGTGACACTGTGCTAGTGTATATTGATTTTTTTTATTTGCTTTAAATACTAGCTGACCCGACAGACGTGTCCTGTTTATGATGATATATACTCTATGTTGACTTGGTATATATAAAATCAAAGATACCTACATACTCGTACTTATACTATTTGAAAACATTTAAAAAAATAAGTGTGTAGTAAATTTAACTGGCATGCGCTTAAAAGTTGATTGACATGACGCTGTTGTCATAAAGATTTAAAAGTTATCTAAAGAATAAAAATCACCATAATATGTTTTTGTAAGCGGAAAAACCCAGTCATTACACCATATATCTAATTCTCGCAAATTATGTTAATATTTGCCAAATATTAACATTACAACAGACCGACCATTACTCTATTGTATAGTCTATTTCGCCGTTATAGATTCTCACAATAAGTCCATTTTGCCGTTATCCCACTGTTTCTTTCCTGTCTGGCTATTGTAAAGGATATGACGCATTGGCTACAGGTTATGGTGTCATCTTCACGTTAAACTTTAAAGTATTTTCTCTCATCTCATGTCAGGGTCGGATTACGAACGGATTTTATAACAACCAACCGGATTTGTCTCTCTGTGTGTCATATACTCAGTGATTGGATGTCGTCATTAATTCGTTGAAACCATTCACCTGTATCCTTGTAGGCATCCAACAGCAGAAATGGGACCAAACTCTTCAACATAACCAGATGATCCAGTAAGCGTATACCAAACCAGGAACCTGGACTTCTTTAGTACATTTGGCACCCGGCCGTAAATATTGCACGTCGACCTTTAGAAAGGGACTAGCGGCTGGAGGCAAGAGTGAAAGAGATGACGCTCTACAAAGCCGTTTTTTTTTCTATTGCCGATGTGCAATATTTATGGTCGGATATTGTAAAAACTATGTGAACTCGGAATTTAAATAATGTCGAATTAAAAAATAAAATTGTTCCCAACAAAACGCCAATTGTGATTTATTGCAAACATTTTTTTTTAATTGGAAATATCCAAATTCTGACTTCACTTCACATAATGATTACAAATGTGCCAAAGAAAAGCAGGTGCACGGCTTAGTCAACCGTTTCTGAATCACCTATATAGGCGTAAAACATATGATGAATCTATCAACGATATAAATTAATCTGTATTTCTTGTAATGGGAAGAAAAAAATATGACCTAAAAAAAATACTACGTATAGATACAATGGTAAACAGCGCGTCGCTCTTCATTTTTAATAATTCGACGCGCTCATCTTAGAGTGCATTTCTTGTTTGAGCCGTGAGTATTTCAAATTTACTCATCTGTGTAGAATGTCTATGAGAAGGTACCTCGTGATAAATCGTAATTTGAAAAAAACCCGAATTCATATATATATTATCGAACAGCGCTGGCCCAATATGGAAACACAGTGGCGCCATCAAGCGGCGGCGCGTACAGCAGGTTCCAGGGCCAACAGTATCCGGAGCAGCCCAGGCCGCAGGCCGGGTCTTGCAAGGAGCTGAACGAACGCTACCCGGTGCCCGGAAGCTGTGATAGATACGTCGAGTGCATTGTAAGTAAATGATTTCATACATACCCTATCCACAACTCATTTGTCAGATGGCTCATACAAATTCTGCCAGATAAGTTGTGGATAGGGTTTATTAACACATTATGAAGAAGGCCCTATGTCTGTATGTTCCCAATGGTTTTATAATAATAAAAAACTTTTTAACAAAATAAAAACCGTCTTCAAAAAACTAAAAAGCCAAAAATAATCTAATCTTGAAATCTACCTTGTTCAACTATAAATCAAATATTTAACTAATCTGAAGTCGGTGCCAAAAAAACTACTGAGTCGAGTATTGCCGGTCTGCGCTGAAGACTATACCTACAAATTGGTCCGCGCATCTCGTTGCTGGAGTTTATTTGGCACCGACTTCAGATTAGTTAAATATTTGATTTATAGTTGACCAAGGTAGATTTCAAGATTAGATTATTTTTGGCTTTTTAGTTTTTTGAAGACGGTTTTTATTTTGTTAAAAAGTTTTTTATTTTACACTTTTTAGTGGATATATTTACTATTCTTTGTCACTAAAAAGATTTTTATATCAATAATTTTACTGGATAATAGGTATACCAACAAATACAACATCATCGCGAGATAAATATAGATTCAAAGAAATCAAGATAAAACAAAAACCATTGAATCAATCTCGCTGAATTTTAAAAGGGTATACCTTATTCTGTAAAAAAAGAATAATCCGGATCGGAACATCCACGAAAAAGTTTTATTTATAGCCAAAGTGCATCCCATAACAATTTCAATAAGCCCAAACACGGCTTGGATACATTGTTTTATTACAATGTTCCGGTTCCTCCTGGGTTTATCATCAGACCAGTTCGATGGTACCATATTCATCAGAACCATTTCTTTAAATTTGCTTTGTCATAGTCGCTTAACGATCATAATCGAGATTAATTCGGCGCAACCCGTGAAATACGTATCGTTGAAAAGTTCCGGTGGCCATTTGTGGTCTTCTTCATCACTTTCACTTCAGCAAATGATACTTTCTGAATGCAAATGCTTGACTTCTTGATGAAAATACCAAAATTGCTATAGGTTTGCCTATAAAATTTGAGGAGTCCTCTCAATTCCTCACGGATCCCATGATCAGAACAATTTTTTGAAAAAAATGGGACCAATCTGTAAGCATATCCTTTCATATAAAAAAATAATTTTCCAAATCGGTTCATAAATGACGGAGAAATGAGGTAACCTCCTCCTTTTTTTGAAGTCGGTTAAAAATCAATTGTGTTAACGCCATACTCCTTACTTAAATTATAAAGCTCTTCTAATTTATACTTCCAATTATCTTGACGATTAATAAAAATATACCCATGGCATATTATGACACCATTTATAAATATTGATCACTAGATAATGAAAATCTGTTCCAAATTTGAAAGGCCTTCAGCAAATGATTTGTTTTTAAATTCCTTGCACTCGTGAATGCATTATTTAAACGCAAATTATCAGCATGACAAAGAAACTGACATACGCCTCATTCTTTTGCGCGTGATTATTGGTCCTCGTTCATGAATAATTCACTTAATAATCACAGAATCTGGTAATAAAGCTCGCGGTAGGTATTTGCCAAACGTGATGAGAATTATACGATCTGTCGCCGCTCTTTCATTTAATGTTACGAAGCGGATATAAAAAATGATTATTCACCGATATTTCAATAGAAATCCTAGGCTTAAAGCAATCCTACGCCAAACTGCACAGGGCCAAGCCAGGGTGGTTGTCTATGGCCAATCCCTCTAGCATTGATCTTGCCCTCTTTTAAAATAAGAACAAAATACCACATGCTAGAAATTTGGGTGCTATCCAGTAGGGGTCCTTTACCCCTTAGGGAGATACAGGCAAATAAAATTCGGTATTTTTTTTTAAATCGCGTTTTATATAACGAATTTTGATTCAAACAAGACTGTCGTCGCGGAATTCACTGTGACCGTTTGACCTATAACATCCTCATTCTCTTTTTTTATTTGACGGTCATTAAAAACCGTTCATTAATTTATACATTGTGACGACCTACATTGATGTTTAATATCCATTATAAGCAATATATAAGTAAGTATTATATACTAGAATCGCCTCCCCTCCATTATACGATACCTACCTATAATACAAGCGTTGCTATTATTATAATGTTTCCTTCAAAGAACGGCACGGCCGAAGAAAAGCTCTGTCCCGATGGTCTCCGGTTCAACCCCAACGTGAACTTCAACGTGTACCCGTGCCAGTATCCCAACGAAGTCGCCTGCCTCGAACGTTCCGCATTACGTAAGTAGCCCACGCCATATAGCAAATACAAACAGAAAATCAACGTTATATATATGTCCGTCTGTGAATAGGAACAACAGCGCTGTGGATTTCTTGTACTTGACACGTCTAGAGTCTATAGTCCGCACTAAGTGTAGATAAACTCAAACAAAGACCATTGTAAGTTGGTCGTAATTCTGCTTTCAGTATCGAGGGTCCGATGTGCTAGTTTTGGTAGGGACAAACTTTGTGTAAAGACCACGAATGTTCTACCCGAGAAATGGATGTTTAATATCTTTATAATTATTATATGCCAGGATCGCTCCGAGACTATTGTACGGTGCCCATAATACAAGCGTTGCTTAGTTTGGGACCGTACAATTGGGTGTTTGTCCAGCGATTTTTTTTGTATCCCTAAAATGTCTAGAGCCGATGACCTAGAGTCCCGTTTAACTAAACTTTTTTGTATGAGTTTGTGCACTGATTTGGCCGATTATTCATTTTTATAAAGTTGTACTACTATTTGTATTCATGTATTGTGTAGCTTATCGGGACCTCATCTGATTCATGGTCTCTTCACACTGACCGCATTGTATCATCGCCGATCTTAGACCCTGATATGTTTTAGGTTCACATCTATTTTCTGATGTGCGGTGTGTCAGGAATATATATTGCTTGAATTATTTAAACAACGAACGTAATATAAATAAGCGGATTTACCATACGACTACCTACCGACATGCTAAGTGTACCTACATTCAATTTGTTAAGTGGGTTTTATTTTAAAAATTGAGAAATCGATTACATTTATTTTTATCAGCTTCTTCGACTGAGATGTGTACTTATTTATTTTATTTTTATACAACGGTCACCCAGAACGCATAACAATAAATCTAAGTGATCTCAAATGTAGATGAGGCACTAGCTCTATTATGTGTTATGGAACGATAACAAAATCCACATTAGCATAATAGACTTCGAGAACCATCATTGAGAAGGTCAGCTTGTTTGGAAGTTTATCGAAAAACGGACATGTGATATTTCCTTCTTCTTCTTTTGAATCAATGGCTTAAGTCTCTCCCTAGATCCTGCCCTGTGCAGGTAGTGGGGCAAGCGGGACAAAATATTAGATGAACCATGGATTATGGATCGACACCGCACTGGCAGCTATCTCTAGTGAATCCACATTTGCTTCGACTGATCAGAGTTTGAAGCCTGTTTCGATAAGTCCAAAGTGGTCTGTCAAGATTATGCCCTGAGGGAGAGTTTCCGATAAAAGAACAAAGGGGAGGGCAGTGTACTACTGTCTCGCAACAGTCTGCACCTTCCTGGGGTTCTGACCTGAGACCGGACTGATACTCCTCATGAAGCTTTTACGGCCTATGATTCGTTGCGACACAAGTGGTGATATTGACGAGGATTGAGGTGACGAGATTCCAGAGAAAAAAGTCTTTTGGTTTGCTGCTGACATCCTCGTCCCACCCACGCGGCGATGCGCGCACCTCCGATATTACGTCATACTAATATGTTACGTTTCGTTCACCGACACCCATCTTCCTTACAGAGCCACCCCAGCCGACGGAGCAGTGTCCCCACCAGTTCGGTTACTACAAGCTGGGAGATTCTCGCAACTGTAGCTTCTTCAGAACGTGCGTGAACGGCGTGGGCTACGACATCGAATGCCCCGAGGGTCTGGCATGGGACCCCGCGACCTACCGTTGCGAATGGCCTGATGAGGTTTCCGAATGTGACGCTGAAGGTAACTCACGGGCTTAATAAGGCACCTATGTTGACTCTATGAGAGGCTAGCTCTTGCCTGCAGCTCTATCTTTTATTGTGATCGAATTAGTATTCTGTGAGCACAGCTTAGCAGCGGTAGTATTTCATAATAGTGTGATCTCCTTGAAATGTCTATACCTGGGTGATATAAAAACAGTCTCTCCTCTGCTGGGTATTGTGTTGTACGGAATCTTAAGACGAGGAAGCAAACTTAAAGTATTCTTAGAAATCTAATTATATTTTGGTCATGGATGTCAAGGGTAGATATTATGTTATTAGAATATTGAACTAACCTACATTCCTTTGATTTTGAATACCATGTAAAATAGCAAGTATGTCCTAAGCAGTTATCGAGTGTTGGGAGTTGTGAAAACACTTAACACTTATGTCAAAGTTACGTCGTAAAGTTTGATGTAGCGTAGTAAAAGGGAGTGCCTTGCGCATGTACCGACTCAATGTTTTATGCATTATTTTGTTGCTAAATTGTTAATACATTGTACATTTAGAAGAATATAAAGAGTACCTACTTGAATACATAGGTACTTAACATGAAAATAAAAAAAAAAAACTTACATATATATTTAAAAAATTTGAAGTACTTTATCATTCATAAATTTCTCTTCATTTACAGCTTTCCTCGGATTCCGTTGCCCTGATGTACCGCAATCCAAGGAGCTCGGACCACCAGCCGGCTTCAGGTTTTACAGGTAAGCTTCCTGCCAAATACATTATACCTAACATTGTCAAGGCACTTACTTACTACTACTACTAGATTAGGTAGGTTAGGTTACTGATAAGTTACTTAAAGCCTTTTAGAAGTTTCAACAGGTAATGCCCGCTTCAATCATTATCTATCTCCCCAAATAAATCCCGGAGAAACAAAGTTATTAAAAAGTACGTAACTACCAAGTAGGTAGGTTGTATCTAAACAACCTACCTACTTGGTAGTTATTAAAAAGTACGTAACTACCAAGTAGGTAGGTTGTTTAGATTTTGGACAACCTCCGTATAAAATAATTGAACACAGCGCAGCTCAAGCTAATAACATTTTTTTCTATTTTTAATGTTCACTTAAAATTCTGAATATTATGTGTTATATACCTACAACTTAAAGTACGATCACGGGGTATTATTGAAGCGATGGATATTGAAATGCCAAGAACTGGTTACCTAATGCCGACCGGTCAGTCAGTTAAATGTCAGCGGATGAGCACTGACCTTGCTTATGTAACCTCGTTATTAGAAATACCAGCGGCTTGCCAACACATCGCTAGTTGATCTATGATTTTACCCTACTATCTATGTGCCTACATTAAACATTCTTGTGGTATAATTTTATTCCGATCAGTAAAAGGAAAACCATGAGACTTGAGTACTTCTTCTTCATCTTCCTTTACGAAATAAAATGCGATTAAATGAAACGGATATGAATATGGCCTCACCCACAACTTAGTGGGTATTTTGCTAATGTCAAGTAATTAATAGCAATAACACATTATAAATAAAATAATGGATGTGACATGATGATATGAAAATGGCGTCCGATCTTCGTCTTGAAATATGGGAGTCTCGACATAGTACTTAATAGATGCCTAGAAATATATTTTCTGACGTAATATAAGTAGTCATCGATTCTTTAATCAATGATTATTTTGGTGATATTTTTAGTGAAGACTAAACTATTTTCTATTGTACCATGTGTCCAATAAAGGAAAACTTATTTGATCTTTAGGTATACTTACCAGATCCCCGGATTGCGATCATATGCCATAAATTGGTTCTTGCTATACAACCGTTTATGCGTTGCTAGACCAGAGAGAACGTATTTTTTTCCACTTCCACATACATATAGTCAACCTTACTGCGAATATGATATATATAGTCTGGGGCGTATCGATCCATCTCGTCTCATCCCAATTTCAACTCACGGGTTTATGAAATAAAGATGATAATAGCGGTGGTATTGATCAACGAAGTTTTTCATGCAGACGATGTAGATAAATTAACTATATATGCAAGCAATTTGCTTGAGATGATTATGACCCTTCAACCGGTTAAAATGACTTTGATAGCAAAATAGATAACAAGGTTAATTTAAAAAACACCGTAGGATGTTCCGAGGATCTTACCCACAAAAAGGTTTTAGAATCGTTTTGATCGTCCTTTGTTATTCATTGCTAGTTTTATATTATGTTTAACCCCTGACGCAATACTAGGCGTGTTATAAGTTGGAAGCTTTTGCTGGTTATTTATTTGTTTCTATCTGTGGCATCGTAACTACAAAACGAGACCACCGATTTCAATGCAGTATTTTTTTTATATATACGGTGGTTTAATCAGTATTGTTCCTAGCTATGTTTAATGGAAATCGTTTCAGCCCATCAAGCTCTTTCGAGGAGGTCGTAGCCTAGTTTGCAAACATTCTTGATAGATTGACGCGGGTCTCAGTCGAACATTGGATGGGTGACCTAATTATAACATCAGACGTACTTCGCAGCACACGTTAACCTGGCGATCCCAGTTGACATTCTAAAATCTTTGACAGTCGTTACATTTCGCCAAAAGCCTCATAAATTCTAACAATTATTATAGTCTTATTCTTAGATTTCCATTATCGGGGTCTCGGATGGCAAATGGCAATCACTAATTAATGCTAATTAGATTAGAAGCCAACTCCAATACGAAAATAAATAGCAAAAGAGCTAGGAAGTATTTATTTATCCGTAGCCGTAGGTATCTACTTAACTGGTTTACCTCTTACAGAGCCGAAAACAACTGCCAGAAATACTTCCTCTGCGTCGAAAACAAACCTCGCGTGCTCTTCTGCGGCAGCGACTCTGCCTTCGACGAGTTGACCACCACCTGCGTGTCCGCCGACGAAGTGGCCGCCTGCCCCGCCGAGCTCAGGGAAGCCGCCGCCCGCGCGCGCGCACAGGAGAAACAACTCCTCGCCAAGGAGCTAGAATTCAACGCCAAGACCACACAAAAGAGACGGCTGTAGAAGCTCTTAGTATTATCCAATTCCATTCGTCTCTAGTGTTCGTAACACCTAGTCTATTTCAAAATTAGTTCTAGTCTAATATTGAGTTACCGCTTTTATGATTTTACTAACTAAATAGTAGATACTTTGTTTTAATAATCACGATTGCCATAGCATTAAAATATTCAACCCCGATCAATCATTGTTAGGAGTTAGGATAATGATCATGTTTAATGATCGACATATTCGATAAGTTAATGAAATTAAAAATGTCGTATGTATGTATCTTATGCTACCTCTGAAGCGCAAAATGTTACCAAAAAAATAATGTTTACTAAAAGTAAATGTCATACAACACATTGAAATAAAATATTCCAAATATGAAACGTCTTTTTAATCACCATTACATATAATGGCTACAAAACCGCAACGATGTAGGTAGATACTTCTAGTTCATGAAGTTAATGAAAACTAATTATTTGATATTGATGACCGATTAATAATATATAATGTTATTGGATCGTTGCTATGACTTTAATCACACAGTTGAAGGCATAGGATCCTTAGCAAAATGTTGTCCTACATTTGCTTTGCTTTTGTGTTCGTCGCTGCTTGTAAGTAAACCTTGTATTTATTTCCATTTTAAACATACTCGCCATACACTTATAAAGGACTAGCTGCGCCCGGCGGTGTTACCCGCGATAAAAAGTATCAAAAATTACAACATCTATCCCACGGGAACCATACATTTTACCGGGATAAAAAGTAGCCTATGTGTTATTCCAGACTATAATCTATCTCTGTGCCAAATTTCATCCAGATCCGTTCAGCCGTTCAGGCGTGAAAGAGTAACAAACATCCATCCATCCATCCATCCAAACTTTCACATTTATAATATTAGTATAGATTATAGCAGGATGGAACCACGATGGGACTTAAAACTCTAAAATCGTAGAAAAACTCGAAGATTACAATGAAAAGATGATTGGATTCAATCATGGATTTCAATAGAATACTTAAATACCCATTTTCTGAAAAAAATAAGGTTACGGTCAGTCATCCAGTGAAGCTCCAGCTACTCAAAATAAGATCTGCACCAAAATGAATGGTTACAACAAGGTGGACGCTAGCTGCGATACGTACGTAGAGTGCAATGTAAGTTCCCTTGTATTTTAATACTAATGTGTAAAGTAATAGATTCCATAATCGATAACACTGACCACAGACAACGCATAACCAAAACTGTTGGCTCTAGAGTTTTAAATTTGGAAGATATACTCCTTGACTTTATTGAGTATTCTTAGAAATTCGACCCCTAAATGAAATGGGAGGTCAAAGATTTTATTAATTTTTTTTAATGTTACTGTCGGACACATGGTTAGTTATATAAAAGTTGATTCCTGGCGCGGGATACCTATCACTTATTTTTATGTATGAGTGTAGTAATGGCGTGTTTATCCAGGACCGCATCGCTATAGATAAGTCGTGCCCGGACGGTCTCCACTTCGACGTGAACGCCAAGTGGCCCAACTATCCTTGCGGCTACCCCATGGATGTACCTTGCATCGGTCGCGGGTCAACTCGTAAGTCCAGATTAATCATACAACGTTTCTTTCAACGACGCTTGACATCTAGCGATTTATTTTGATGAGATGACTTACCATAGTTGGTTGGTACTAACGCTGCTATCTGTACATTAGGTTCCATAATACTCTAAGCTTTGCTTAGTTTGGGATAGTTGGTGTGTTCGTCTGGAAATATTGTTTTATTTAATAACACGAACATTTTTAATACATCGTTCCCACTAATTCCATGGATCTGTAGTGTTTTCTCAAACTACTCAAAACATGTCCGCATAAAAAGACTGGCCCAAACATTTGACGACAGCTTTCAGTGTTGGCCGGTCGGATCACTGCACCGGGTAGTTGCGGGTTCGATTCCCGCCGGGGCAAATTTCGGAAACGATTTTTTCGTAATTAGCCCTGGTCTGGGTGTTACTGGGATCGCCCCCAGTCCATTGTACGGTATCTATAATACAAGCGTTGCTTAGTATAGGGCCATACAGTTGGTTTGTTTGTCTGGCAATATATTGTTTCTCCAAATTAAAAATTTTATTTCACGCGGTGCTCCACCGATTTTTTACCCAGAGCCAGCCAAACCTACCATGGCCTGCCCCCATCAGTACGGCTTCTTTGCATCGTCCAGCGCGTCGCCTGACAAGTGCGGCCTGTACCTCATGTGTGTAGCTGGCCAGGCCTTCGAGATGGCTTGCCCAATTGGCCTGGCCTTCAACCCTATCACTAGCCGGTGTGATTGGCCTGATCTAGTGGCTACTTGCAAAGTTGAAGGTAAGTCTATGTTAACAGGGGCTCAAATAATGGACTTTGCCAGTAGAGAGTTCATATCTTTAGAACCTTGCACGCAAATCAAGTACTCAGCTTAGTACTACGCTAAAGTAAATAATGTAATAAGATCGATTCTGCTATGGTTCCAGATTTTCTCGGATTCCAGTGCCCAGCTGCTGACCTTGACGGCAACGGGGAACCCATAGACGGGGTCACCAATTATAAGTAATTTGTTTTTGTTACTGAAAAAAAACATATATTTGTTACCACCCCTGAACCTCAAGGTTCTCTAGCACAAGATCTTTCAGAAAGCGTCATCATCTCTAGACTTGCTATTATTCAAGCCTTATATTAATCATTTGTTATAGGATCAAATAGTGTATCCTGATGAGTACCAGCCAGATTTTCTTATTTTGATCTTTTTCTTAGTCTTCTTTTTTTGCAAAAAAAGTAAAAACGTCGTATTTCTTTTTTCAAATAGCCTTACTCTAGCAAAGGGTTGGTATTCTGCCAATGTCAAGTAATAAAAGATTGTAGCAAAAATGAATCAAATCCAATGTCATATTTGTGAATGTCGCGAGTGAACAGGTACCTCCTGGGCAAGTATGCTCCATCGTAGATCACGTCGTCACTTACCATCAAGTGAGATCGTGATCAAATACGTGCCTATAATGTTTTTTTTTTTGATGTATGTATAACCTTTGATCCTTTCTCCAGGTACGAAGGCAAATGCAACAAGTTCTTCTCGTGTGAGAAGGGCCGCACGCGGCTGCTATCCTGCGACCCCGGCCAAGCCTTCGAACCAGCTTTAGGGCGCTGCGTGGACGATGACCTCGTCCAGTGCGGAAGCCCAACATAGTTGCTAGTTGATAGTCTATGAATGTTATATGATTACTATAATAAATTATATACCTCTACTCCAGTCCGTTTATTTTGTTACCTGTATGTGGATACTCATTATTACAATTTAGGTAAATAAGGAGCCTGGATTAAAAAATAATTATAATGCCAGGCGAACACACCAACTATACGGACCTAAACTTAGCAATGCTTGTATTATGAGTACTGTACAATGGATTGGGGACGATTCAAGTAGGTAATTAAGTACATTCTATACAGGTTAATTCAGAAAGGGTATACTAAGACTTGAACTTGTAATCATTATGTGATGAGAAGTGAGAATGGGATTAATTCAAATTAAAAAAAAGTTTGCAATAAAAAGCAATTGTCATTTTGTTAGGAACAAAATTATTGGGGTCCTCAAAACTAAGCAGCCTTCGTAAGTAAGGTAGTTAAAGGAACTACAAACCAAAACTCTGGAAATCACACAATATTTAGTTTATGTTAAGGCAGTAAGTCAATAAAGAAGTAGGATGAGACCAACTCAATAGTAACCCGAAGAAAAGAGAAGGAAGCGGGAACATTCGCTTCGTTTAATCCCGCGGAATGAGACAGTACATGACCACTTGGGATCAATAAAGTATCAACATGGAAAATGTAAATGGCAGATAATTTGAACTTGAACAACAAAACATGACACTAGCAAATACTTACAAGTGTTTGGCCCAGTAAGCAGATACCATAACATTAATGAATTATTCTAATGCCTTATTCACTACGAATAAGCTCGTTGCTTATTCAGGGCAGTCATTGACAACATGTGCGTCTATAACCAATATTTGCTATCGATTTTAAGACTTCTAATAATAGCCGTGATGGCGTGCTATATCTTTTGATTTACCCATATGTTATACAATATCAAAAGCCTCGTTGACATTACTACCCCGGTTTGTGGTAGGTACATTTATACGTAATGCTCGACTCGAACACGTCCACTTATTTTGCTTATTATAAGCTGCTCTTAGGGTGCCTTCCATTTTACGGCGTAAATTGTGTGTAGCTTATATGTTGACTGTGTTAGATAGTAAACTCCTCTGTGTACAGAAAAGCAAATCTGTCTGTCACTCGCTTGTCAGTATCTCTACGACATGTCTGTTCGTAATCTTACTAATTAAATCCATTTCTATCTTACTACATCGTTTACTTTGCTGCCCATCACCCATCAGACTGTATCACCGTATGAAGTGTAATCAAAATCCGTCTGATGGTGCACTTTCAGACAGAAAACCAAAAAATCCAAATATGGCGGCTTCGGCCACTTTATTGAAAATAATGTCCCTATGATGGCTTTCCCAAACATTCCATGCACAAACACGACAAGTTACACTTTTCTTAAATAGTGGCACGGAATGGGTAGGCCTACCGGCCAAAATAAATTTATATCACAGCCTGTGGGCATTGCGAAAGGTCAGATAAACATACCTATTTAGTATACTACCTAAAAAAAAGTACATGATCTAAGCACAAACCCATGACATAATTTTACGGTAAAATATGCAAGTAAAGCTTTGGACAGCTCGCATAGCTAATAGGGTACTTGGACAATTCCAACTCGGGCATAAATAGTATCTAATAATAATGTTCAACAATCTGAACTTCATTAGTACCTTCAGGTGGTAAGGCAAACCACACGCTATTTTCAATCCCGCTATACAATTAAACACACATTTACTAATGTCAAAAATAATTAGAATCGATCACTTTTTAATTTACGTAAATTACAACATTCTTAAGTATTGTTTATAAGAATGAAAAAACACTAAATATATTATTGTTAGAGTATAACTGTCACCTTGTAAACATTGCGGACCTACAGAGGACATGTTGGGGATCAAATTATTGTGGATCCTCCCGCTGGTGGTGACGGGTGTGTGTAGATGTCTGCTACAGTGTTATATATAATATGATCTCGTTGAGGTTAATTTTATCCTTTTTTTTAATAAGTTTAACACATTTGTTTAATGTTTTAGCTCAGTCATCGGTCCCTGACATAAATTATGATGGAACATCAAACGTACGGAATCAAGGACTTGGTTTGGATCCCTCTTTACGAGGACGGCCATTTCCCCAGCCGGGAGCCGACCCAATCTCCGAGCCAGAGATTAACCCGCAACGGGAGCCATTGACAGATCTGATTCCAGAACCAATCGCACAACCTGAGCCATTACCTGATTCAATTCCAGAACCAATCGCACAGCCAGAGTCATTACCTGATCCGATTCCAGAACCAATCGCACAACCTGAGCCATTACCTGATTCGATTCCAGAACCAATTGCCCAACCTGAATCATTCCCTGATTCAATTCCAGAACCAATCGCACAACTAGAGCCATTACCTGATTCGATTGCCGAACCAATTGCACAACCTGAGCCATCACCTGATTCGATTCCAGAACCAATCGCACAACCAGAGCCATCACCTGATTCGACTCCAGAACCATTATCTGAGTATCTAGTATCATCACCACCATCTGATTACCCAGCCTCTACTCCAGAGGCGCAGCTAGAGCTGACAACTGAAACTATACCTCCTGTAACAACGGTCGACTCCACAACCTACAGACCACACCATGGCGGACTTTTGGTGAAGGATTTTGACTGCGACCGTGGAAATGGATATTACGCGGTGGAAAAATATTGTGACTCATATATTGAATGCAAGGTGATTATAGTTACCATATATATGTTTCATGGGTATTATCGTTCTGAATTAAAAATGTCACAGAAAAAGATTTTATAAAAAATCATTAATATATTTAAAAAAAAAGTCAAATTATACAGGTTGTAAGGGACATGATAATTAAAACTTCGGATAGTCTTTACTCTTAATGCCGTTGATAAAATTATAGAAATCATTTATGTCGAAAGTAATAGGTTAAAAAATTTGTCATTTTCGAGCGCCCAATGTATCGTAAACAACGCGATCACAACACAAGGCTCCGCGCGATATCCGACGCATGCGAGTGATGAGCGCGCTCGAGCGTATTGAGTTTTAATTTGCAGTTTTAGGTCTAAATTTGTATTTTTTTTTATTTATAATCACGTTGAGATTTATCTTCTATTTTCAATTTCATGATAAAACCAATAGTAAAAGTACTGAAAAATGTGTTAAAATCATGAAAAGATTGAATCATAAGTTTAGTCCATGGTATAAGTTTTCGTTACGAAGACACTTACACCCTGTAAATAGTTTTATATGAGTAAAGGTACCTACAAGAATTATGAATTTACATTTCAGGATAATATTGCAGTCAAGTACTTCTGTCCAGATGGTCTTCACTTCAAACAAGCTGCCAAATGGAAGCAATATCCATGCGCCTACCCATCAGAGGTTAAATGTGGAGCTGGTTCAGAGAAACGTACGTCCTTAAAAATCAGATAAAAACAACAGCATAGATATAACTTTATTGAGACATACAAGCTATATTGAGAGATCAAGTTTAAAAAAAATGTTTGGTTTTTAAACTTGCTTAACTAAATATTATTTCCTTTGAACGTGATAGATGATAGAGGTAATGCTTTACAGAGAATGCTAAACCTACGAATGAGTGCCCGCGCCGATACGGATTTTTCTCGATGAAAGACGGTGAATGCAGCAAATATATCACGTGCCAGGAAGGCAAAGCTACGGTGATGGACTGCCCATACGGCCTGGTCTTTAATGTGGTAACCAGCAGCTGCGACTGGCCTGAGAACGTACCTCTCTGCAACCCCCATGGTAAGTGCGATCTTGGTTTTTTTTTTCAAACCATTTCAAGATCTGTGGCTTACTAATGAGGATTAATTACTATTCAGTTTCCAACTTCTATTAATTTTAACCAAAACTGTTACAGCGTTCAAGGACTTTGAGTGTCCCAATAGTCATGTGGATCAAGATGGCAAGATATCTGATTTTAGTTACAAATATAGGTGAGTGATGTTTTTATACCTGATTTACATACCACTGTTGAACCTGAAAATGTTTTGTCTAATTTGAGTATTGTTATAGGTACGGTTCGCAGTGTAAGCTGTACGTGGCGTGCCAGAGAGGACATCCTCGGCTACTGAGCTGCGATCCTGGACTTCTCTTCGACGAGCCGTCACAGTCCTGCATTGATGCTGACCTCGTGACGGACTGTGCCTAGACTTCATAAAGACACAGATACACTTACCTCCTACCTACTATACTCGCTGTACTAGTCATACCAAACCACAGAGATAGATACACCATAGATAGGTACAGCGAGCCTCAAATAAAATTAAAAATAATGCCGGCTCCGCGCATGCCAAATTCGCACAATTAGGCATTCTGTTGATTCCTTTCACCGCTAATAAATTATAACTTTAGAATATATTTTTTTATTCATGTAAACCAGTACAGTACATATGAATCGTCAAAAGTTACAAAATGCTATGCTACTACTTTACAATTTAATCGCTGTGACGACTGTGTCATACATGTTGGTTTAAGACATACTCATCCAATCTATCATGTTTTATGTTTTGTTTCCATACATTTTAAAGCAGCGCCCCTAGCGGAAATGTGCAACTTTACTGGAAAATGTATGGAAACCATAGAATGTATTATAGGGCACTTATAGTACGAATGCCATGATGAAAAAGTTCGATCACTTGATAACAATTCTAATACATATGTAAATAAATTGAATATGTTCAAACTTCAAAATCGTAATGGATGCCTCGGATTGGATGTCTCAATGTATTAAGTTTGCTTAAAAAAATACCTAAAGCGATACAACACTCCAAAGTTAGTAAAAGTAGCGGTTTTTGGAAACCTTGGAATATTGTATCGCTTTAGATATCCGATACAATACGATACGATATCCGATACAATACCATAAGGTTTGTAAAAACCGCTACTTTTACTAACTTTATGGTGTTGTATCGCTTTAGGTATTTTTTAAGCAAACTTAATACATCGAGATATCCAATGCAGAATGCTAATATCGCAAAACACTAAATTACATCGTAAAAATATCCAATCGTCCAAATTTTTCGTAAAAAAATAAAAACCATTGACATTTTGTATTTCGCGCCCTGACCCTGAGCTTCCACCTTAAATGTAATACCTATTTGAAAGGGATCCCTATATAACACGCACATATGTCTTTCATAGATAAAGCTTTTTTTTATTTTCGATTCAAAACCCAGAAAACATTTGGAAAACCCCTTCATAAAGGAAAGTTACGTTATGTAGTCATGCGTTCGATGGGTATGTAACACTGACGTCCATGATACAATACCATAGAGGTCAGTGGTATGTAACAATTTAGGGAATCCCGATGACTGCTGTACGGTGTACATGCTTATTAGACAACTAGTCCGGCGGGCCTTGCTTTTTGGTTACAATTACCTAAACATATCCATTTTATTTCATCGCATCTCATTTCGTAAAGAAAGAAGAAGAATCAACTACAATTATTACAAATATATGGATTTAGCATTACCTATGCTAGGATAGGAAAGATACGGCTCGTAATGTTTCCATTATTATTGTAACTAGCAACACACCTAATTATGTATAGAAATGGCTAATCCACCAATCATGTATTGCTAATTCGTAAAACGTCAAAAGGGAAAATATATGTCATTTTTCTGCCAAAGAAGCGCGGTTTCAAAGACATTTGATTTAATTCAAATTTGAATTTATTTACTTATCTACCTGTATGACTTTAGATTTATTCAAGGTAAAACTCAGAATATTTAGCTTAAACTATCGTTATCGTTAGAGTGTTTCGTGAAATGTTAAAAGTGCTCGATAATGAAGCAGGTGATGATCGCAGCGAGACATTCCGCTAGCGCAGCCCTGGCGGACATCGCCCTAGTCGCCCCTTCGGATCGAGCGGTTGCGTAGTCTTGTCACGCCTGACGGCCGTAGCCTCCGAGCCCCGTTTATATTTTTTAACAATTGCGTCGTTCCTGACGTAAATTTGAAAGGTATAAAAACAATAAAAAGTAGTCATCCTGTCATGTACGATCTCTGAGGCAATTATTTAATATTGAATGGAGCACAACATGGAAGATTCCTACATTATCACCAACTTCCACACGCTATGCCGACTATGTCTGAACAAAAGCACACTCATGGTGTCGCTATTTGGGGCTGCGCCTGACGACGATGCGAATGTTGCTTTAACCTCCAAACTCGCGGAATGCTTCGAGCTGCAGGTATGTATCTAGATTTAATATCTGACTCATTTAATTTCATGATCAATCTGACCACATAATATTTTTACTTATTCAATTTTGCACTCATTCCACAGATTGACCCTAATGATGGTTTGCCTGGGAGAATTTGTTACAAATGTTTGTTTAAACTGGATAAATGTTCAAAGTTCAGATTACAATGCATCCAGAATGAAACCAGACTGAGACAAATAACAAACCAAGTGAATGAGCTTGACAATTCAAATTCATCTGAATTGAGCAACTTCAATTACACACCGGAGTTGCAGAAACCAAAGCCTGAAGATTATATTGTAGAAGATAGTGTTGTGATGGTTGTCGACCCAAGTCTCGATTATAACTCATCTGAGGAGTCTGAGAACATGGAGCCTATTGAACAGGAAGTTGTTGAGAGAGTAAACACACCAGAAGGAGAACCAATGCCTGAGTCATTCTTCAAAAATGTGTTCATGTGTCAAATTTGTGATCAAGCCTTCATTACCCAGGACAAGTGCAAAGAACATGAACAGAGTTATCATGACCCAAATTTACCTTTCAAATGTGTAGAGTGTAGTCTAGCCTTTGCTGAGCGTAGCCAGTATGTGCAACATACTAAACAAGTACATGGCAATGATAAGCCCTACCACTGCTCCGAGTGTGATAAATGTTTTGGAAGAAGGTCTGATTTAAGAAAGCACTCCATTGTACACACTGGTATCAGACCATACCAGTGTCACTATTGTTTTAAAAGTTTCTCCCGAAACACAAATTTGAGCAAACATCTCCGCATCCATGCAGGACACAAACCACATGTCTGTCCGCTATGTCCAAGAAGTTTTGTAGCTAAAGGAGATCTACAACGCCATGTTCTTGTGCATTCGGGTATGAAACCATATGCCTGTCGAAAATGCCCAGTCACCTTTGGCAGAAGGGATAAACTAATTAAGCATGAAATGAAACATGGACCGATGAGCCCAGAACATAAAGTAAATGACTATGAAAACGACCAAGATGGTCATGATATGGTAGTAAATGTGAACCCTTTTAGTAATCTAATGACCTCACCCACTCAACTCCATCCTGACTCTGCAAACACAGAGTATGACTTGCCTAGAGTTCCAGATCATATTTCTGGAGAAAGCAGTTTCATGAAAGTCCAGAAAAATTCAGTTACAAATAAGCCAACACAAAATTCACCACCCAAGCAAAAGGCTTCTGTTGCTAATAAAAACAGGCCCAAGAATATCAAATGTCATCAGTGTCCTAAGAGATTTTGCTCATTAGACTCTTATAAAACTCATGTGTCAATTGCCCATATTGGATCAAGGGTTTTCCAGTGCAAAATTTGCTTTAAGAAATTCCCTAGAAAGAGAGAGTTGGATAGACATGCTGCTCTACATTCTGGCATGAAACCATTTTCATGCAGTCAATGTGATAAAAAATTTACTAAGAAAGATAAACTTGATAAACATGAACAAACTCATGAATGTCTGGTTGTGAATATGCCTTGCATAGAGTGCGGCGCCACTTTTGAGAAAAAGGCTGATTTAGTTGCACATATAAAATCACATTTCACTGAGAATTTTGATGAGAAAATACCTGAAACTGGCATAAAAAAAGAAGATCAAGAATTCTCATTGGATGATAATTTTTATGATTTAGAGACATGAGATTTTGGACTTGACATTTAGCAAGATGTCATAAATTTATATTTGTAAGTACCTCAATTTGTCCATTGTACACATACTCAGAGTGTGAACCAGCTAAATCTTGTGCAGCACAAAAGAACTAATTTAACTGCTGTAAGCACCATATTGCAGTGTAGGTATAGTCAACAGCACCCTCGGTTGCGCGCAGACTTAGCTAGCATGCACTATAGTACTTAATAGATATATAATACCAAGGGAGTTAAGTATTTTTAATGATGATGATGAAGCATATAATATAAGATGTCACTGTCATAACCACCTATAAAATTTTAATTTGTTAATCAACTAGTTTATTTAGCGGAATGAAAAAATATGGACAAGTCACTTATAATGTGCAGGCCATCATAATGTTATTTATAATCAGTATGTATGAGTGATTGTAAAACAAGTTGCTGTTGTAAGTACCTATGTACATAGTATTTCCGAGCAAAATACCTACTTATCAAATGTTTAATTAATGAATGTGTTGTAGAGAATTATGATTCTGAATCAAAACTATTGTGATAATTAAATATTTCTGTTCTTGTATTAGAATTTGGGTTGGTTTTAAAGTCGAGAGCACCATTTGCATTGTGTAACTACATTGTTAATAACAAGCTCCATTCCAGGCTACAATTTGTGTTATTAGGCATACAACAATTCTATTTTTTGCACAATATTAATGCTCTGTGCTGAATCTGAATCTAAAACCCAACCTTTTTATAAAAAATACCTACCATTTTCCTGTTGCAAGTTTAGTGTAGGTACCAAAGAAATTAGAAACGTAGTACCTATTAGGTTAATATTTTATTTATCGTAATAAATAATATGTATAAATGTAAGCATCTGCATGTATTATTATTATATTATTAATTGTATTAAAATTGTGATTATTAATGCGCAAATGTTGTCCGTAATAAAAGTGATAACTGTAGGATATTGAGGTAGTTAAATGTAATTAAATTAAGTATTCATGATCAATTATTGCCATGTTCTATCGGCTAGTGATTGTGTGAAACAGTAACTTAGGAGTTTGGGAAAAATACCCTACTGTAATTTATTTTTTGTTGCAAAACTTAGGTAGGTACAATACCTTTAGTTAGAGCATCAATGTTATAATTAAAATAATTATGCAACACAAAAGAAGCTTTGTTATTAACCGAGCAAGAATTCACTATATCACAGAAAACTAACACTAATGAAAAATTATGTTTAATGTATATAATTCATGATGTTATTATTTCACAATCCAAGTTTATCAGTTTTATTTAATGAATCACAAAATATTTCTAAAGTACCTCTATTTTTAATTATTATGTTCGGAATAGATAACCCTTTGACAAAGTTTGGTCGGAGGTAGATTTCACCTTAAAGTCTACCCCCTGTTTTTATTATTTGAAACGGCTGAGCCGTGCCCCGCGCTTACGAGCGCTGTCGAGTCGACCCAGCGAGCCCGTGAATGAAGGTTGATTGTTCGCCGCCGGTATCGGACACGGTTCACCGTAATTAGTAATTTTGGACCCTTTTTGCATTTATGATCAACTGCTGCGCCCGCGATTACCTTATTAGTGCGAATATAGTGTCGTGGTTTTGATTGCGCGTAGCCCGCGAGTGCTAGTGACTAGTTTTGCCCCTCGCTGTTGAAGACATTTTTACGGTGGTTCGGTGACACGTCTCACGCGGTGGTGCTATAGGCGGTCGCCACACGGTGGATGTTTGGCAGTAGGTCACTGGACCAGGGTATTGTATGGACCTTAATTCCCCGTACGCTTTCCTTGCTTTTGCCAGCTAATTTTATGCGCTTGTACTGTATCCTCTTTAGGGGCCCCTCCCCCTAACCTAGACTAGACTGACGTACGCAGGTGACCCTATCTGTTTGGAGCTACACCAGCCCGCAAATTTGGTAAGTCGAAGTACCTATTTAATTGTAAGCAAAATCGTTTGGGGTTTGTGTCGTCGGGCCACCGATCCCGTTGAGTATACGACACAAAATTTGGTAGCAGAGCGTGGTTTGGTTCCGTTTTATGATACGCGGAAACAGTCACGCCCCCTATCGGTTATAGTAGAACTTACTTGTTGCGATTATAGGACTACCTCTTACTTACCTACTTATTGTGACAATTTGTTTTACGGTGTACGGCACCTGTGTAATAAATTTAAGTAGGTACGTAAGTTATGGTGCAGTGATAGGTAGGTAATTAGCATTGTATAGGCCGCGTCGTTAATGAGCGTTCTATTGTTATGATTTCAAGATAAGAGATAATTGTTAATTGGTTTTCTTATTGAGTTTCGTTAGCGTATTGTTTTGTTTACATGTTAGCCGCGTATTTAATGTAACTGTTTTGAATAAAGTTTTAATTTCTGGGCGCGTATTTAACTTCCCAGTTTTGGTGTTGTATTTAATTGTATTTAGTTTGCGATAGTTGAATATGACAAGTAAACATACTGCTCGGATTGCCGGGGTACTGCGGTGGCTCGGCTCGGCCGTTTTAAATATATCAAGGAAGGACCGTGCGCAGGCTTTATTATCCCGTTATGATGGGTTGGATAACCAGATGGCCGACTTGTATGACGCTTACCGCGCATTGTTGGAACTGAGTTTGGAGCCAGGGGTGATGGATAAAATTAATGCTGACGTCGATCAGGCTGACGACTTAGCCGATCAGATTCGTCAGGCAGTAGGTATTTTGAGATCGTCATTGGATGTTACTAGCCTGCCTCCCTGCCTGAAGTCTGATGGAGACGCTTCGCCCGCGCTCATTAGTAGGTTGCCCAAGTTAGATTTACCCCACTTTAATGGAGACTTAGGTCAGTGGGTGGCCTTCAATAACTTATATGATAGTTTGGTTCACACTCGCAGGGATTTGACTCCGGCCCAAAAGTTGGCTTATTTGTTGGCCTCTCTTACCGGTGAAGCCAAGGGGCTTATCCAACATTTGGAGCTCGTCGATTCCAATTATGAGATCGCTCGGGAATTACTTATGCGCCGATACCAGAATGTCCGGCTGTTAGCGGACAGTCATGTGTCGGTCATTTTAGGCCTGCCAAGGATTTTCGGAACGCAAATGTTACGGACACAGCTGCTTAATCCTTTGTTAGTGGCGTTCAATGGCTTAAAGGTTTTGGATTTACCAGTAACAAGTTGGTCCTTTATATTATTGCATATAGTTCTGGCGAAACTTCCCCATGATCTGCGGAATAGGTTTGAACAGGAGCATGGCGGGGACACCGCCACCCACCTCCCCGCGTTTGATGATTTAGTCTCGTTTTTGGAGGTTGAGTGTCGTCGTGCGGAAAATGTTCCCCCTCCCGGACCGTCCGAAGTCAGTTCTAGGGCAAAGGTGCAACCGCCCGCGCGCATGGAGCGCCGTCAACCGGACCGGCACCGAGAGGCGCGAGTATTCAATGCAGCTTCCGCGCAGAATCCTCGTTGCACGTATTGTAGGGAGACTGGTCATGGTATTACGTCTTGTTTTAAGTTCAAGCAAATGCGTTGGCAAGCTCGGCGGAATATAGCTCGTCAGCGGAATTGGTGTTATGCTTGCCTGGGCGACCACTACGCGTCTCAGTGCCAGACCGCCCGACCATGTGGGGAGTGTGGAGGTAATCACCATCTGCTTCTGTGCGGCAATAGAAACGGATCGCCTAAGCCGGCTGCTCCGGCACCGATGGCCAATGCTGCAGTGAATCAGATAGGAAGGGATGATCAATGGTCTGGAGGCACTCAGATGATTCCGCCTAGAAGTAATGCTCGCTCTCCTCGCCTTCGTAAACATCGAACACGTCGTGGTAGTCCTCCTTGTCAACCACAGCTTGCCAAGGGCGGGGGCACTCCCCCTCCTCCCTTGTTGACGCATGCAGCTGTGGACCAGGAGCGTCGTGTTGGTTGCAGTTTACCACTTCCCTATGTCGACTGGCCTCGGCTGGATCAGCGTTCCAAGATCACGGTACCCCCGCATGCGTATGGTCCGCATGCGTACGACCCGCTTGCGTACGGTCCGCATCCGGCGTACCAGTTTAGGGATCCTCGGGAAGTGCAGGGTTATTCTGCAACCCGTTATAAAAATAATAATTTTCAGTCGGAGTGTTGACTCCAAGTGAAACCTCCACTCGCATCTGCCCCCTCTGTTTTAACGGTTTTATTGCCCACCGCTCAGGTTCGCGTTGGTTCTCCTCGTGGTGAGTACGTAACGGCGCGCGCGATGTTGGATTCAGGTTCTCAGGGGTGCATTGCGTCAACACGGTTAGTGGAGCGTTTACGGCTGCATGTCAATCCAGGCGCAGATTATATCCGAGGCATAGGTGGAGTTAAGGTGTCTGGTTTGGTGGGACAAGTCTCACTCTCTTTCTTTCCCCTTCGATCTCCTCGTCCGTTGATTTTAACGTCTGCTATAGTTCTGGATAATATTATAGGTAGACACCCAGTTGTTTCTTTACCTTCAGAGGTCGTTAGTTTGACGTCGGGACTATCACTGGCAGATTCAGAGTTTCACGTTCCCGGTCCTGTGGACCTGTTACTTGGTGCGGACGTGTTAGGACTGTTACGGTTGGGTAATGGAAGATTACTGCAGTCCGGTGGTCTGGTAGCTGTCCCGACCGACCTTGGTGACATCATTATGGGCCCAGCATTTTCTGTTTGCCCTCCTCTCGTGGAGGATGGTAATCTGCAGGTAGGACTCTCACTCGCTGAAGCGGTTCAGCGCTTTTGGGAAGTCGAAGAGCCCCCTACTGCGTCTCGTGACAACCCAGAACATTTAGAATGTGAATCGTTCTTCAAAAATAATACAGGTCGCCTCTGTTCTGGTCAGTTTGTCACGAGATTACCTTTTTTGTCGTCCCGGCCCCGTCTTGGCTACTCCAGGATGCTAGCTGAAAGGAGGTTAGCTTCCATGGAAAGGCGCATGAAGCGGGACACGGTGTTCCATCAGAAGTATATTGACTTCATGCGGGAGTACGTGGAGCTGGGCCATATGTCTATTTCCAAATTTAATTGGCGTGCGCAAGAGCACTACTTTATCCCCCACCATGCGGTGTTTAAGGGCGGGAAAATTAGGGTAGTGTTTGATGGGTCTGCGCCCACCTCTAATGGGGTCTCACTTAATCAGTGCTTACATTCAGGACCTAAGTTACAACGGGATATCTCCGACATTCTGACTAACTTTCGCCGACATCAGGTCGTGTTTGTTGCGGATATCAGAATGATGTTTCGTCAGACTTTGATACATCCCGATGACCGTCGTTACCAACTCATCTTATGGCGAGAAGACGTGTCCAGGCCAATCACGGTTTTTGAACTGAATACTAATACGTATGGGCTGAAGTCTAGCCCATTCATAGCGATCCGTGCGTTATTAGAATTGGCCGAGCGCGAACGTCTGAACTTCCCCAGAGCAGCCGCTGTTATTTCCACTGACGCGTATGTGGATGACATCTGTTCGGGCGCTGCTAGCGAGGAAGAAGCATTGGTATTGCGCGATGAGCTGATAGGGCTTCTGAAAGCTGGTGGGTATGAGTTGAGGAAATGGTTGTCCAACTCTCAGGCTGTACTTGCTGGCCTTCCTGAGGAGCACCAACAGGATCCTCATATCTTCCAGAATGTTGGTAATCCTGATGCTATAGCTGTGCTGGGAGTTCAATATCAGCCAATACCAGATGTCTTTACATTTTGCGTGCAAGATTTGGAAGTTTCCAGAACGTGGACTAAGCGATTAGTACTCTCTACAGTGGCACGGATTTTTGACCCAAATGGTTGGCTGTCGCCAGTTGTGTTTTGGGCAAAATGCTTCCTTCAGAGGCTTTGGTTGGGAGATTTGACATGGGATGCCCCTCTCAGTGGAGACTTATTGTTGTTGTGGACCAGGTTTGTTACGTCGCTGCCTGATATTCACTTGATTAAGCTGGATAGGGCTTTGTTACCCCCTGGAAAATGTAAGGTGACCCTTCATGGGTTTTGTGATGCCTCGGAGTGCGGTTATGCTGCGGCTGTATATGTTCGTACTGTCGATAGGACCGGTGCCATAGCAGTTAAGTTGGTTATGGGCAAAAGTAAGGTCGCTCCTGTTCGAACACGGCATACCATTCCAAAATTAGAGTTGTCAGGGGCAGCACTTCTGAATCGCCTTCTCAATCACGTGATGTCAACGTTGGGACAGTCTGTGGAGATTGATAAGGTGTTTGCGTGGACTGACAGCCAGATTGTTCTCTCGTGGTTGCGAGCATCTGTCCACGCTTTGGAGGTTTTTGTAGCCAATAGGGTTTCTCAAATTCAGAACTCGGCTACCCCCTTGATTTGGAGACATGTCCCCGGAGAATGGAACCCAGCAGACTGCGCTTCCCGTGGCTGTGAGGCTCCGGCTTTGTTGGATCATCAGTTGTGGTGGGGACCAGCCTGGCTTTCTCAGCCTGACGCTAGCTGGCCTCATTCTGTTGTAGAGCTTGTGGAACCCCTTCCAGGGCTGCGGGCGCTCGCTTTAATTAATGAATTGCCGCAGGATTTGCATTCCCTGTTGAATAGGTTTAGTTCACTAGACAAGCTACTAGGTGTGACTGGATGGGTCAAGAGATTCATCCACAATCTTAAACATCCCACTGAACGGATCTTGTCTTCGATTTTGTCGCCTGCAGAACGACAGGATGCGTTATTATTTTGGGTTCGATTTGTACAAACTGAACAGTTTGCGTCTGTGTTTTCTACCTTGAAGGGCGGCCGAACCAAGTTGAAGGGTGCTGTTGCTCGATTGAACCCGTTTATTGACGAGAAGGGATTGTTACTCGTAGGAGGACGGCTGCGCAACTCCAAGTTAGCGTATGAATCTCGGCACCCCCTCCTTCTTCCACGGGAAGGTACCCTTTCGTCGTTGATAATCACTGATCGGCACGTGAAGAACGCTCACGCTGGATTAAACACCCTTCTGGCTATCCTCCATAGGGAGTTTTGGATTTTATCGGCCAGACGAGCTATTCGAAATGTGGTATTTCGTTGCATCCCTTGTTATAGGCTTAAGGCTGCAATAAAGCAACCCATGATGGGGGATCTGCCTCCAGATCGGGTGAATGCTTCCAGGCCTTTCTCTGGAGTTGGCACGGATTTTGCAGGTCCTTTCTCGATTAAGGTCTCTTCGGTTCGCAATGCTAGGGTGGTGAAGGCCTACTTGTGCGTCTTCGTTTGCCTCGTTACCAAGGCCGTACATCTAGAGGTAGTTTCTGCCCTTAGCACCGAAGCTTTCATCGCTTGTTTGTCCCGGTTCGTCAGTCGTCGTGGGTTACCGAGTCTGATTCGGTCCGACTGCGGTACAAACTATAAGGGTAGCGATCGGTATTTATCGGAAGTTCACAGATTTTTGTCTGATAATCAGGCCTCGATAGGTTATGGTCTTTCTCGCCGTGGTATTACATGGCAGTTTAGCCCTCCCACATATCCTTCTTGGGGTGGTATTTTTGAAGCGGTTGTCAAGGTCTCTAAGACCCATCTTCGTCGGGTCATAGGTGAAACCGTCCTCTCCTTTGAGGAATTGACCACGGTGTTCTGCAAGATTGAAGCAGTGCTGAATTCGCGGCCACTCTGTCCTGTATCCTCGGATCCAAATGACCTGGAAGTTTTAACGCCTGGTCATTTTTTGATTGGAGGTCCACTCACGGCACTTCCGGAGTACCCATTTGTTGATACTCCAGTTTATCGGCTGTCCCGTTTTGAACTTCTGCAACAGCTCTCACAAAGTTTTTGGAAGAGATTCAATTTAGAATATCTGCATCTGTTGCAGCAGCGTGTTCGTTGGTCGGAAAAAACTGACCCACCTGCGGTAGGCGACCTCGTCCTTGTAAAGGAGATGAATATGCCACCCCTGTGCTGGAGACGGGGTAGAATACTGAGGCTTTTTCCCGGTGCGGATGGTATACCGCGGGTTGCCGAGGTCCTGGTGGGCGATTCTGTTTTAAAGAGAGCCGTGGCGAGCTTGTCACGTCTGCCGGTGGCTTAGTTTAGGTTGAGTTATCCTGATCCTCTGGCTTTGGACTCAGCCCGGTTACGCCTGGCTGGGGCGGGGGACTGTTCGGAATAGATAACCCTTTGACAAAGTTTGGTCGGAGGTAGATTTCACCTTAAAGTCTACCCCCTGTTTTTATTATTTGAAACGGCTGAGCCGTGCCCCGCGCTTACGAGCGCTGTCGAGTCGACCCAGCGAGCCCGTGAATGAAGGTTGATTGTTCGCCGCCGGTATCGGACACGGTTCACCGTAATTAGTAATTTTGGACCCTTTTTGCATTTATGATCAACTGCTGCGCCCGCGATTACCTTATTAGTGCGAATATAGTGTCGTGGTTTTGATTGCGCGTAGCCCGCGAGTGCTAGTGACTAGTTTTGCCCCTCGCTGTTGAAGACATTTTTACGGTGGTTCGGTGACACGTCTCACGCGGTGGTGCTATAGGCGGTCGCCACACGGTGGATGTTTGGCAGTAGGTCACTGGACCAGGGTATTGTATGGACCTTAATTCCCCGTACGCTTTCCTTGCTTTTGCCAGCTAATTTTATGCGCTTGTACTGTATCCTCTTTAGGGGCCCCTCCCCCTAACCTAGACTAGACTGACGTACGCAGGTGACCCTATCTGTTTGGAGCTACACCAGCCCGCAAATTTGGTAAGTCGAAGTACCTATTTAATTGTAAGCAAAATCGTTTGGGGTTTGTGTCGTCGGGCCACCGATCCCGTTGAGTATACGACACAATTATGTAAATACATATTTATCAGCAATAAATGTTGTCCACTATTGTTACTTTATTTAAATTAGTTACTATAATATCAACAGTTGAAAAGCAGCTAAACTTAAAATACCTACTGCATCTACCTAGTTTTTGTTGCCAAACAGTAAATTATAGGAAAATTTACTAGGCTAAAGTTTAATTTGGGAGACATTTATACATGCCCTGACATAAAATGAGGAATAAAGAAAGTCATCAATACTTGTTGGTAAGTAATTTATTAGCTAAAATTGATTCTTCAACCAGCTAATGGGTTTGCATGTATTGTAACTGATGTTATCTTGGCTTCTGTGAGGGGTTTGAATGTTTTTGGGTTCACTACCACCTTCTCCAAATCATCTAATGCCTCAAATCCATCTATGACTCTGTAACAAAAATAAATGACTAACAAAAATCCTTGGTGACATTTTTATAGTCTGTATGATAAATGTATAAAAGAGAAATATTGTACCTTCCAAAAATGGTGTACTTTAGATCTAAGTGAGGTTGTTCTCCATATGTGAAAAAAAATTGGCTGCCATTTGTATTCGGTCCGTTATTGGCCATGCTTACAATACCCCTTGTATTGTGCTGAAAAAGGAGCTTGTTTATTATTTAGGTACACCCAATCATTTTTTGAACAGTTTCCCTGTTACACCTGTTTACCTTTAGTTCTTCCTTAAATTCATCTTCAAATTTTCTTCCCCAAATGGATGTGCCACCCTTACCAGTGCCTGTGGGATCACCCGTTTGCACTATGAAGCCCTGTAAATTTCGGTTATAGTTACCATCGTCAAGCAATATTTCAACCACAAAAATAGCCCCGAAATAAATCATTAATTACAATTACCTTAATATTTCTATGAAATAAACAACCATTGTAATAATCACTTGCACAAAGTGCTAAGAAATTCTCACAGGCTTTAGGGCACTGCTCACAAAATAATTCAATTTTAATATCACCAATATCTGTGTGTAGAGTAACAGACATTGTTTAATTTTTTCAAAACTAATTTTATAATTAGGTTCACTGCACGTCACTTTAAATAATATTTGTTTGCAAACAAAATAATAACCTCTAAAATAAAAAGTTGGACAGATCACAGATTAAATAGTAGTGTTGCTTAACATCGATATGACCATCGATTAATTTATGGTAATGCACTATCGTCACAATCGATTGGCTGGTTAAACCAATCGATACTGAAGTAGTTTCCCAAACTTTTATTGTATTCAGCCCTAAAACAAAATCTCATCAAATAATCATTCGATATTGATTCAGTGCGAACTTACAATAATAGTAACATAATTATGTTCCAAGGAGAGGTAATTGGAAACGGGTTCATATTCTAAGGTTTAAACTTTCACTATCGCCGTTCACACTATCAACAATATCATATAATCTTAGTGTCACGTCACTACTCTATTGATTGACACGGACGCTGTGAATAGACGGCATCCATCGCAACTATCGCAAGAATTGCGAAAGTTAGTCGGTGTTATAGAGAAAATAACGCTAATGTGAAAGGCGGGACTGACCGACTGAATAGGCATTAGGCTGTAAACTAGTAGTAATGGTAAATTTTGATTAAAAATTGAAAGTTAGATCCTATGTCCTTGCGTTCTTGCAAAGTATTCTAAGGCTTGAAATTTTAACACTATTATTGTTTATTCATGGATTCAACCATACAATGTAGTAACTTTTTTATATTTTTCAACGGTTATCATACAGTTATACAACAAATCAACGGTTATCGGGAAAAGCGGGTTTTTCGTCATAAAATAAAACCTGAACCACCATAATAAATAATTAGTAAAATTTATTGAGATCACGGCACAATCGTATTATTCACTACCACCAGCCCTTTCATTCTGTCCAGCGTGCGGTTCATGAGTGTTTTCGTCGAGGTGTCCGTAATTACCAAGTAACCTAAGTCCATTAGGGTCAAAAGGAGATCTTAAGTGTAGGGTAGCTTTGTGCTTCTGGCCCATTACTTCGATCTCATAGACGCCTTCTTTTAAGAATTCTTTCGTAACTTCTGATCCATTGTTGCTGACGTAGCCGATGCCGATCGGTTTATCTAGATAATAAGCATAATCTCCTCTTCTTAGATAGCCTACAGGTTCTCCGTTTCTGTATATCGCCTCCAATCCGAATAGCGCAATCTGAAACCGTACTCGAATAAATTATGAGGAACAGATGGTTGTATTTTGGGTACACCCAAGAAGATTAAAGCTCGAATACGCTAAGCCCCCGAAGATCATGCACTATACGCTGCAGAGCTAGAATGTATAGAATCTCATAGATTTTGGTCTAACTTCTACCCGGTCAGACCAACCGCCCAACGGTGAGACCGACCTATGAGAATAAATGAGATGCACGACACCTGCCACTTTTCTTCTTATAGCTTTGTTTCTCTCTTTTGGGTGATTAGACCATGTAGAATGCCCTCTCAATAGATCTAATTGAATCCACGCGACATAATGCTTCTTTGGCTACCAACATTGTTCTTTATGACTGTATACATTGAACCGAAAGTTGTCTAATTAGAAGTCAAAGCACTCGTACCAATGCTTGGCAATTCAGTGTTGGTGCTCGGCTTCTGTGCATCGTTTTCAGAGACCAAAATTAACCTTAGGAAAATATAAGATGTGTTACAGGCAAGGTAGTATTGGACAGGCATTAGTATTACCAACCTTATCCTCGAGTGTGAAGAAAGCATATTTTTTGGTAACTCCATCCCTTTTCGCCTTGGTGACTTGCTCGTTTCCGATGTATTCGCCATCCTTTCTGCACGCGAAACCTAAGTTGGCTTCTATGGGATTATCGTCTGTCCTTAAGTCAGCGTTCCATAAATGATATCCTATAAACAATTTCAATTATTGAGATTAATTTGTAAGCTCATATGTTTAAATTAATAATTATATTGCTAGACAAACACACCAACTGTGCGGTCCCAACCTATACAAAATTGTATTATGGGTACCGTACAATGAACTCGGGGCAAACGCAGTACCTATTTAATATTACTCGGGTACAAACATTCGTGTTCATCACAGTTTGCCCCTACCAGGATTCGGACCCGGGACCTCAGCGCAGAAAGCAAGGTCACTACCAACTGTGCTAATCGAATCATCGTAAGTTAAGAATGGGACTGTCGGACGCCATGTTGTCTCGCATCCCGTACTATATTCATACCGAATGTACGGGATGGCAAGACAAAATGTTATTCTGACAACCCTATTTTTATTAGAGTAAACTCTACAATACTTCAAAATTTAATTACTTGGGTGGATATTACATATATTACAGACTAGCTGCGCCCCGCGGTGTTACCATGTCGATCCTTTGCTCTATGAAAAATTACATCAAATCTATCCCACGGGAACCATACATTTTACCGGGATAAAAAGTAGCCTATGTGCTATTCCAGACTATAATCTATCTCTCTGCCCAATGCCCATCCAGATCTGTTCAGCCGTTCTGTCGTGATAGAGTAACAAACATCCATCCATCCAAACTTTCACATTTATAATATTACTAGATGCGCCCGGCGGTGTTACCCGCGATAAAAAGTATGAAAAATTAAAACATCTATCCCACGGGAACCATACATTTTACCGGGATAAAAAGTAGCCTATGTGTTATTCCAGACTATAATCTATCTCTGTGCCAAATTTCATCCAGATCCGTTCAGCCGTTCGGGCGTGAAAGAGTAACAAACATCCATCCATCTATCCATCCATCCAAACTTTCACATTTATAATATTAGTAAAGTAATTGGGCTAAAATCTACCTTTTTCCGCACTTAATGACGTCAAAGCCCTCCAGCCTGTATTCTTCAAGCCCTTAGCTTTACTCAAAGCCCTGTACACAGGGATAGCATGAGCGGAGGGTACATGCAACTCCCAGCCCAGTTCACCGGACCAAGTGACTCGTAGGGCCCTGCACCTAAACCGTTTGTCGTCAGGTGTGGCCGGGGCCTTAGAGATGTGGATACTTCGGTGCGTGTTTAGGGGGAAAGCGTCGTTAGATAGCCCAGCGTCTGTATAGCGCTGGAGAATACGCTGGCTGTAAATATTAGAAAACTGTTTTTCAATATTTAAAAAAAAACGTTTTATTTGATGGGTAAAAATGCGTCGTATAATATGATTAACTGTCATGTGCTGATATACCCTATCCATAACTTATTTGTCAGATCTTGTACGCGCCATCTGTCCTGTCCTAGTCAAGTCTTAAGTATATTATTGTGCTCGAAACTGGTAGCCACAGTTTCAGAGTGTAACTTTCCAACCGAAAAAAAAGTAAATCTGAGTTATTAAGAAAAAGAACATGGTAGGAACTTCAATTTTTTTTTCAGTAAGTAGGTACGTAGTTAGGTGAGCATTATTACGTAGTTCCGACATATAATAAATCAAATCTACATTTTAAAATGTTCATACTATAAGGAAAAAAAACATAGTTGTAGCAGTACGTAAGTAGTGAAGGCAAGTGATTTTTATATCTTAAACCATGTGATCCTTGCCACTTGTTTGCTTGCGTACTGTCATCGAGTAAACACAGCATAAGAGTCTAAACAGGCGGGAGAGCATTCTATGGTCCATACATTCCTACTGAATACATCATAGAACAGGTACAGAATGAACAATCTCGTTTGTTGTGTTGTTTGTGTAGCTAAATTATATTAAGCAAATCTTACCTATCAGGCCCTTGTACACTAAGAATACAAAGCTGTTTGCTGACATCCGTGATCGTAGCCCTCAGTCTGTGAGCTTGGACGATTCGCCGGAGGTGAGCTAGGGTATGGTTCGCACTGAACCCGCTAGTCACAACGTAGTAACCGCGACCCTTGAAAATAAAAAATAGCTAAGATTAATAACAATAGACATTTTTTTTTATCGATCTAGTATCTGCATAGATAAGTATTTTCTTTTTATGGGACTTAACCCGCCACACACCACCGTTTCTCCTGTAAGCCGGATCCACTGCGAGACCGTTTACGAAGACGTCTAGTTGGACCCTCGGCGAGTCACGACTAAAGCTAGTCTAGGATGGAACCCTCGACGATATTAATGATGAAAAAAAATAGGATGAGTTGGAAGAAAATTATCCACTTAGACAAAAAAATACTGTATGTACATGCGGATTGCCACAGAAACCAAGACATACAACTGGTAGAAGACCTCTGTGGAACACTACATTGCACCTCTCCCTACACCTTCGAGAATTACAGGCGCAAAATAAAAAAAATCTCACCTTAAATATGGGTTCATGCAGTTGCCCGCTGCCACCGTCCAAAATACTGACGGTAACATCCGCTTCTACACCGCCCTTTTCATTCAACAGAAGTGAATACACCACCCTTAAACAAACCCACCCTTAAAATATTTTACACAGTTCTTTTCACATATTTTTACATTTGATTCAGAAAGCGTATTGCCTAAGCCTTGAACATGCGCTTCGTTGTGTGAAATCAGAATTTCAATACGTCAATTTAAAAATATTTTTGTTCACTAAAACACAATTGTCATTTAAATTGGGATCAAATATATAAAAATCGACATATCAAAATTTTAACTTCACATAATGCGCTAAAAAATATACTCTTACTACTGAATCGATCTGTATATACGACCTATATTTATCAAATGTGGGTACTTATCCTATAATATGTTAACTCTGGTATAAGCAATCCCGATGGCTATTAGTTATCCCGTGATGTGGGAAACAGAGCAGCCGGATAAAAAAAAAACAAAAATTAAATGGCCGATTCGGGCGTTGATCCATTTTTTATCTTTAATGTACAGACATGGCCAGTAACAATCATATACATGTATGTATGCTTACTAAGTTTTTCTTGACAAGTACCTGTCCTCAATGTAAGTCTTATAAAAAAAATCCGTATAGATACGTACCGGTCGTGTTTTTTCGTCAAGTCGGCAGTGAACGCCAACTGCGCTGTCCGCTGCGCGTCGGGTCCGGTCAAGTAGAATTTGCCGTAGTAGGACATGTTGAATAGCGCCGCGGCGTTGCGACACGCCAACGCTTCCTCTCCGATCTGACACAAACGATTATTTTATTCCAATTATTATTTACTAACTACTGCCGGCAGTTACCTTATTAAAACACAGCCTATAGAAAATTGATTACTTATATTTACGCGAACACTACACATTGAAATAAAACATTTTTTTCGTATTTTATCGGAACGGGGATTATCCTTTCCATCCAATCTCACAAACTAACAAACTTAACCTATTTATAATATTAAATTATAGACTCAAATAACACTGACTTTGTTTTTTTCCGGGGATCCCATCAGTTTCGCGGAATAAAAAGTATTCTAGATGTTGATCTTCTAATAAGCTATCACAGTGCGAAGTTTCATCAAAGTCCACCCAGTGGATCTCTTTTTGGCCACCTGACTCTCGGGAAACTATACATTTTTCGGGATAAAAAGTTTTTTTTTAAAATCAAGTTGAATGAATCAAGTTATATAGTGGCAAATTTAATTTTTAACAATCCTGTAGTTTAACCATGTTGCGCATATTACCAAACAGATAAAATTGCGGATTCGGCCATTGTATCGCAAAATAGGGCTGCCACATTTTTTTTTGAGTATAGACCCGACATCTACCTCACGTCAGTACCACTTATAATATTTTTATGAACAGGTTATACACGTTAGTTGAATATAAGACTCACCAGATCATGATGTTTGGAGAACTCAAAAGTGTGGTCTCCTTTGAGAATTTGTTCGTAGCGTTGGTCCATGTTCCTCGTATAGTCGTGAGTGCCACCCCAGTCGTACTGTTGCACTCTAATCTGAAAGGTATAAGAACTGGTTTGCCTTAAAACTTTATTGAGAACACCAACACCTTGAATACGAATGTCGGAAGCAAGGAATGCCAATATAGTCCTTAATATAATTAAATAAGGTACTCTGGCCTGTATCGCCGCGCCGTCATCCACTAACATAACTTAATATCTCGCAGCAGCTCTAAACTATTAGTATAGTTCCTAATGTAAGTGAATAATGTACAATTTTCTCTGGCATGAAGAAAATAGGGCACACCCACATTTACCTGGCCTGATAATTTATCGGTCATCATGTCTCGCGTCTAACCCTGGCACGACAACTGCGCAATTATAGTCCGTAACACAATTAACTAAGGTACCTTTTCCCCTGGCATGAAGAACGCAGGTCTCTCCCAGCCCGCCCTGGCCTGCATCACCGCGCCGTCGTCCACCAACTCCTGGTGTATAGCGTCATGGCTCGCGTCCCTGCCCGCCAGCGGCTCGTCGTGCGGGAACACGATGTTGTAATTCCTGACGTAAGCTTCATGGCTGCTCTCGCGCATCCAGTGCGCGCGCGCCATCTGGCCGGGCGTGAAGCGGCGGAGGTCGAAGGTGAACATGTTGTAATGTGGCCTATTGAGTGAGCAGTAGGAAATGTCACTTATTAATATGAATAGAACAAATAAAGGTTCAAATTCTCAATGAAATGAACATTTACTTTATTTTATAAGTAGCTGTTACCCGCGACGTCGTCCGCGTGGTATTCAACAAACAAAAGTGTTTCTAAAATAAAAGTAGCCTAAGTTACTCCTTGTTACATCAGCTATCTGCCAGTGAGTCCCGTCAAAATCGGTCCAGCAATTTCAGAGATTAGCCGGAACAAACAGACAGACAAAAATTAAAAAAAAAATGTTATGGTATATGTACCGTGTATACATTCGATTTTGTGAAACATATTCATGTTACTTACAACATTTATAACTCAAGAACGGGTGGGCCGAATTTTATGCTCTTTGATTTTTTTAATTAGTCTCCGCTCCGAATAGCAGAATAACTATTAAAATTGGGGAGAAATCACTAAAACAATACGACGATAGAGACGCTAGGCCCATGGAGCCTTAGCGCAAAACAATTTGTAAATAAAATATCTCCAAAGTTAATTGCCTCCACAGGTGACAGGAGGGCTGGCTCTTTCCTCGCTCAGAAAATTAGTTTGATTATACAGCGAGGAAATGCAGCCAGCATTCTTGCCACCATTCCACGCGGACAAGGTCTTTTTGATACCTAGTTTGTTTTCATATCATTTTTAAGTTTTTTTAAAATTTCCCGTTGTAAATATTTAGATGATTATTACAAATAAAGTACATTTATGGAAAAAAACAATAATAATAATTAATTTTCTCATACGATTGATTTTGAGGCGGTACGAAGTTCGCCGCGGTTAATAAAATATAATATACACATCGATGTTCATGAAGCAATCAAAATATTTGTTGCTATGTCGAATGATAAACAGTAAACAGAGCAGTAATAAAATTAATTTCTGACGTCATTTCCCGACTAATCATCACATCTGGAAGGCGACTGATAACCCCGCACCCCGCACGTATACAGCACGATACCCCGGCTATGAAGCGAATGACCAACAAAGTGGAATAGGCAATTACAAATACATGTTATCGTTTGCCGACCTGATAGGCACAGCTGATAGTGGGAAGGCACCCTGCTTTCTGTGCCGAGGGCTCCGGGATCGATTGCCGGTATAGAAAATATTTGTGTGGCGAGCACGAATGTTTGTACCAGAGTCATGTTTAATATCTATATAAGTAGTTATTAATGGGACCGCCCCAGTCCATTGTACGGTACACACTTATTGCTTAGTTTAGTACTGTACAGCTAGTGTGTCCGTCTAACGATATTATTATTATTGCGAAGACGACAAACGTCTTCCAAATAACCATAGAAAAAAAAAAGTTTAATTTGTACCCAAATATTGCGATCGATTTTTCAAATGTTTCTTTCAATAAAACCTTAATTAGACTATTACGAACATTAAGAAAAATTGTCCAAATCGGCCCAGTCGTTCTCAGGTGATACGCTTACCGACGAAAGGTTTTACATTTTTATTTATATGTATAGATATAATATGTATAAATCTCACCGTCCAGCGATGATCCACTCGGCCATCTGTATTGCGCAGCCGGCGGAGAACATCATACCGGCTGAGTTGTAGCCACAGTTGTGGTATAAGCCTACGTACAAAGTATTAGGCAACCATAAGATAAAGGTACACAAAGCGTTACTAAGAAAATACAGAATCCTCTGCATGCAAGGGTAGTCTGGAGCATGGTATAATAATATACTACGTCAGCTATTCTCTCCCGTGACAGATAGATCACGTGTTTGTGTCCAAAGACAGGTCCTCAGCTGTGGTACGATATTAATTCCATTGAAGAGGTCTATCAATGGCAACACTGACCCTGACATAGTCTTGGGCCAATGTAGGAGAGAATATCTAACCCAGCATTATTATACCATGGTTTGGAGGAGATCGCAGCCAACGTTAAGATAAGCTGAATATGTATGTCACTGAATTCTAATTTATCTGTCTTATATTGTTATTATTTTTAATTTTGTTTGATATCGATGTGAAATAAAGAGTATGTAAATATGTACTCTTATCTATTTATTGTTATTGTATGTATTTAAGAGGTCGTTGTAATGATCAAAAGATCGGCGAAGTTACGTTGCGTTCTAAAGGTATATATATCAGAATACACCAGCGCAGCAGAGTAGCGGCGAAGTAACTAATTCGATAATAATTGAAACTGAACATTACACACTTTGCCATATGGCTGAAATTTGACTCTAGGATGAAATAAAATCTAGCGCGGTCAAGAGGCGCGCGTCACCCGTATGTCAAGGTGAGTAAAGTTGTGCGCCGGTGTGCGCCGACCCTTATCTGACGTCATCCAAGCTTCAATTGGTAACCCGTTATTCATAGCAATCAATTAAGTTCATACAAATATCGTTAAAACATCTCAAAATATTCAAAATCAAAATAACATCTCAAGATTTAAACATTCTGATTCAGAAAACGTGACGTAAGGTATATAATATAAATATAATCGTAATTAACAGATAATTAGGCAATTATAAGAACCGATATTATATGGGTTATATAAGGTGTAACAATAATAGTGTAAAATATTTTTACAGGACCAAGAGTAGTTTATAACATTCCCAAAGAAATGAATCAAATAATTAAACATTAAAAAATGACACCCTGTACTGACCGCATGGTCAAACGCTACTGCTCCGCCTGTTTTAAAAAATCAAACATCATTTAAACCATATTGCTAAAAAATCAGTACAAATGAGATAAATTATATAATAAATTAAAATTAAGCAGGTACACCATTATTTCATAGATCAACGTGATCCACGTAACTTACCGATTCATCTGGTCAAATATTTTACACAATTTTTTGTTACAACTTATATAAGGATCAATATAGGTACCTACCTCGTTTTTTTTTCCAAGTTTTATTTATGTTCTCGTCACTTTTTATATTGTGACGGTTTAGTCAGTGTTTTATTTCTTACCAAACACATTGGGATCCTCTCCCATCAGCGGTTTATGGTCCGGAGTGAAGGACTCCGGTCCGCAGACGGTGCTCTTGATGCCCACGTTGCTCAGCTTTGGGCACAGCGTCGTCGCGCTGTTCATGTGAACACCGAACACGTCCCAGTCCAACTCGTACAGGTGGAATTGGAGATTGTCTGGTACCTTTCAAAGGACATTGAAGGCCACATTATAATTTATTAAACATACTTATCTGGCAGTGAACACGTATACAGAATGATTCAGACAAGGTATACCAACCTTTGAAGCTGTGATTCTTTAGCGCATTTGCAGTCATTATATATAGTTGCAATTACGATGACAATTTAAAAAAAGTATTACATAGCTCATAGCATAGTATTTTTTTAAGATTATGCCATTCACAAAGTTGCCCTATCGAGAGCTCTGGTAACCCTATGGTATGCTTGTAGGACCTAGGAAGTGTCATCCTTATACTTCTAAAAACATCGATAGTTATCAATCGATAGAATGTGCGTGCTTCAATCTCTACCATGGTCGTACTATAAGGTTTCGTTATATCAATATCAGCCGTATCTAAAAGCTTTTAAGTTTGAATTTCAATTGTTTGCCACTAGGCGCTGACGCGTTAACAGCACGAACTTATAATTATGTACATAATTACCTGGTCAAGCATATGGGGGTTACCCTCGTACCCCCCCACGCTGCACGTCTCCCCCTGCACCTTGATGTACAGGTTGACGTCATGGTCCCTAATGTTTGGGCTGCCGCGGACCTCGGGCGTTGCGTCACACACTACGTACGCGTGCTTGAATGGAAGCAAAGGTAGAGACGGTACGCCGGCAAATCTGGCTACTCTTGGACCCCAGGCACCTATAAAACAGGATTTTTATCACTTGACTAACCATGTTGTCGGCGCAGTAGTGGTATAACTTTACTAGCCATGTTATAGGCCTGACTAGCGCAGTTGGTAGTGACCCTGCTTTCTGTGCCGAGGCTCCCGGGTTCGAATCGTGGTAGAGACAAACTTTGTGTGATGCCATGAATATTTAATATCTATATAAGTAATTTATATAGGGTTCGCCCCCCGGTCCATTGTACGGTACCTGTAATACAAGCGTTGCTTTGTGTGGGACCGCATAGTTGGTGTGTTCGTCTGGCGATATTAATGTATATGCCAGATCACAACTTAAAGAAATATTCTTTATACAAACTTTGACGCCCCCATTTGACCCCCTTAGGGGTGGAATTTCAAAAAATCCCTTATTAGTGCGTCTCTAGGGTACTCAAGGAATATATCCTGCAAATTTCGAATCTTTGGGTCCACCGGTTTAAGCTGTGCATTGTCGATATATCAGGGTAAATCATTTTAGTTGATCGAACGATTACTAGAAACGCCGTGTGTAGGTTCAAACTCCGGCTTGTACCACTTGATTTTCACATTGATTGTGCGAATGAAATGTTCAATGATGATCATAATTTGCTGCATGGAGATGAGGTTACCTTACTGAACGTCTTTCGAAAGCCGTGTGAACTTCGCCAACTCATAATGGGCTAGCGTGGTAAGACTTGATTGATCCTCGAATTGAGGGAGTATTCTCGGTGTGATGACTAGGATAGTCCCCTTTTGGGGGTCCAATGTAGGTGCGCCGCGGTGAACCTCTGCCTACACCTTCGAGATGGTGTTAATTAGCTCAAAGTAAGTAAAAGCTACAAACCTCCACAGTTGACGACACATTTCGTTTTGATGACACCTCTATCGGTATGTACTCCTGTGACTTCCTTGTTGCCAAGTAAATTATGGGTGTAGTGGATATCTAGAACTGGACAGTCTTCGTAAACCTAGGACATTAAAAATATATTGATATCTTAGATACGAGTAGGTATATCTTCACAAACGTTGCGGTCTAATTTATATGCGTGTTTGCATATAAATAACTACATTAATGAGTTGAATACTACTTTGAAGAGCATATCAAATATATCCGACAATTTTTAACTGTTCATGTCAAGCTCTAAATTAAGTTAGCCTACAATTCCTATGTTACCTTTACCAATAAGACTTTGAATTAACGAAATATAAAAAAAAAACTATTTAATATAAAAGAAATTTGTCCCGGTGGGAATCGAACTCGTTACAACCCAGGTAGTCAGCCTACGCTCAAACAACTACACTACACTATCATCAATGTACAATTTACCAGTTGAAGAAGTCGTAAATATTCTACATACCTTTCCACCATTTTTCGTAGCCATTTTAAGAAGCGCGTTGCACGCCATCGCTGGATCTATGGTGCCATCTTCAGATGCATAGAGCGCCATCTTGAAAACTGACGGGTCGAGAAGCGGGAACAGTTTTTGGGCTTCACGAGGGTCCAGCACTTGACTTGGAACTCCCATCGCGTTGCCGAGTGTGTGGAGCCTCATGTACTCTTGCGTTCGGACCTGTTGAGTTAGACATTATGTCATGGGTGTATTCCCTAAACTGCGTTGTGAAAGTAATGTTAATTAAGGAAAACTATTGGATAGATTTTTACGAAAAATTTGGGATTCGGAATGTTTATAACGCGGCCGAAAATTTATGAATGTATCCCAAAGCGTTCACGGCCAAGTATATATTTTAGAGCAGGCTCCGCCCTACCATAGGGCGAATGGAGCGGCAAAACATTTAATATCGATACAACAGATGTGTGTACCCTGCCCCTCTTTACACTGGAAAAGTGTATGTGCTTTTGTTGAATGTTACGAAAAACTTAAAGAACACGACTAGACTTAACTTTGCCTTAGCTATAAGTTACCTTACTACGCGAAATGAACATGCCACCGTTGTTGATCCAACCGGCATAGTCACCCGTTTCCGCTTCCAACGTACTGTAGACGGTCCTGGAATCCCTCAGCAGATTTACTTCTAGATCGCAAGGCCTGAGCGACCACACAAGTCCTATAAATAAATATAAAACATGAACACCGTCCCCTATTGCATTGAGGAACAAATAATACGAATGGTGCACTGCAGTGCACGTCTGCCTACCCTACCGGGATTATAGGCGTGATGTTGGTGTATTTGGAAACCATTAATTCTAGCCTATTTACTCTGTGACTGATGCACTCTGTGACCACATCCATAATATGGATTAAAAGGTGAGAGCTACTAACCCTCTAGTTTATAGAAAGTTAAAATGTATTATAAAGCCATGCCATGCCATTATAATCTATTATAACTGTCTATAAATTTGGCGGTAAGAATGTAAACCGGTAGATAATACGAGTACCACAGCGCGGTCGGCCGTAGTCGACCTTTTGCCCGCACATATTTTCCTCTGCTGCTCAACCCCCAATGATCCCAGCGTTATGTTACTACCTTATTATATAATGCCGAAACATGAGCTATGCAATAGTGAAAGCCCCGCTGAAATCAGTCCAGTAGTTTTTCATTGATAAACACGCCATTCAAAGACGCCCAAATTAACGGCATTTTTTTTAATATTTTCAATGTGACGACAGCCCAGTAACCGAAGTAAAGTTTAATGATACTTAGTAAAAATAAATAATTTGCCTTAATAATACTTTAGGGTGGAAAAGTTATAATAATATATTATCGACAGACGAACACACCAACTGTACGATCCCAAACGAAGCAAATTATCTATAATAGGTACCATACAATGGACCGGGAGCGATCTGATGGCTCGGTTACCTGCAGTATGCCATGTTGTCCCGCTGGTGATCTTTGCCCGTTCGAGTAGGACCGCGTTGACGCCTCTCTTCGTGAGCTGGTACAGTGTGTTGCATCCTGCTATGCCTCCACCTATAGGGAAATTGTTTCAATTTCATTCAGTTAAAGAAAATGAAAAACATAAAAAAACAGACTATTGCATTTTGATGCTTTTGTAGGTATCCCACTCGGCTTATGCATTCCCTCCTCGTCGATAGCGATCAGTATATGCAGCTCAGCGCGTCGGGGGTAAATAAATTCTCAATTTTCTTTTGGAATTAACAAATAATTAATAATTAATTTTAAGATAGAAAGTTAAATCAGATCAAGATGCAGATTATAATTAAGAATATAATGGATTACAATAAATTTATTTAAATGAATTTTAATTTGTAATAATTAATTGAAGGTGGATTTAAATGTAATTTTATTTAATTTAATAAAATGATTATAAATTAAAATATGTACATATTGCCCGTCGCTTTCATATAAATATAAAGTTGAAATAAGTCGTAACAAAGTAGAGGTACTGGAAAGTGTTTCTAGAAAGAACGAATTAGAGCTTGAATAAGTATTTCATTTACATTGAAAAGATATTATATTAATAATTAATTTGAGGCCTCATCTCATCAATTACGATGATACTTAATTAGTAATTGCGTGAGTAAATAAATACCAGCGGGCCTATTATGTAACTGTGTTTTCAATCATTTCGTGTATTTATATCCACTATTAGTCGATAGACATATGCGAGATGAAACAGGTTTGCAAACAGATTACAATACTGTTGCAAATATGTTTAAATAATTTCTTGTTTAATAATTCCCCTCGCATTGAGGGGAGGCCCGTGCCCAGTAGTGGGACATTAAAAAAGGGATGGTTATTATTAGTTTTTTTATTATAATTTCATGTATTTCTATCGTATAATTATTAGCCAATAGAAATATAAATGATTGAAACAGAGCTACATAATTGTACCACTGAACACAGTTGTTTTATACATTGTGATTTAGAAAGGGTTCAAACTATAATTAATTGATTACGTGATGTCCCTTTTTTATACTTATGTTTTTTTTAATTGATCCCATAAAATCACAATCGTTATTTTGTTGGACTGTGACTTCACAATATTATGCTTAGGTACACATGCGCTAAAGAAAACCAAGTTCAAATAGTAGTATGCCCTTTCTGAATTACGTTGTATGTACGTTTTATAAGTAGCTTATGGGACTCACCGACGATAACAACATCAGCGGAAGCCACCACCTCATGCTTCGTTGCCAGCAGCCTCTTCTCATATCTGAACTGCCTCAAATAATTTCCCGCCTTATTTCTAACACCCCCGTCCCTGACCACTTTGAACATTTTCTCAAGTTGCACGGTGTGAACAGATCAACAGTCTATTAGGGAATGTTTGGTTTGAATTATAATAAATAACAGATAGCTGCAGTAACGGTCAAAGTTCAAGCTGCTGTCGAATGGTTTATCAAGACGCCACTTGTTTTTGTCTATAGAATGTGAAATTTTCAGGTTTATTTATCAAAATAATAACATCATTACGGCTTCAAATTTCAACATAATTATGTGTGTACAGGGTGATTCATAAGACTTGAACTTGCGCGTATTTAGCGCATTTGTAATCATTATATATAAAATAAATTTTGTTTCCAACAAAATGATAATTGTGATTTTATGGGATATTTTTTTTTGGCGTATCGAAATTTAGACTTCAAAAAATGATTACAAATGTGGTAATGAAGTGCAAGGTCAGGGCTTCTTTAATTATCGATCAACTTGTTTGGTTTATAATTGGAAAAGTTGACAAGCTGAGGTTCAGTGGTGGGTTCCTCTTCCCCAATTTCGTATACATTTGATTCTGTGGTGGTACGAAGTTCGCCGAGACAGCTAGTAGGTACGTAACATAAAATCGTATTTAGATGTATCGTGGGTACCTATCCTATCTTATAGTATTATCTGTGTATTAATTTTGTTTATTTGTGTATTGATAGTTTTTATTTTATTTTATATGGATTAATCTTTTTACATGTAGACTTTTAATACAATATTTACATTTTTGGACTTAATATAACATCATAACATTTAGAGCAACTATATATAATAATAAAAATAATAAAATATCGTTAAATCTATAAGTAACGTTTTAATTTGGACCATTAGATAAATCCCAATGACTTTACATCAACTTTATTCTAGCCCTAACATTACAGCGTTCTGCTAAATATTGATTGATAAATCGAACTATGATACTTTTTTTATTTACATTTTGCCAACTTCGGACGATATATAAAATATGAGGATCAGCGCAAAATAGTTATAAATATTTATAATACGTAGTGATATTATTATTAATTCATAAGCACGTCAGAGCAGAGCACATTGACGTGACCCGGAGTATATTAATAATATTGATAAAAATGTCAACGGGACGCCCTCAAAACATTAGAACGATAAGATTACATTGCAATTTCTTTGTTTAATAATTATTACTAGTCTATTTTAATAAGACAACCTGATTAGCTCAGTTGGTGTAGTGACTGTCTTCTGCGCCGAGGGTCCCGGGCTCGAATCCTGGTAGGGACAAACTTTGTGTGACGAGCAGGAATGTTTGTACCCGAGTCATGGTTGTTCAGTATCTATATACGTATTATATACTGGGTTTGCCCCCCAGTCAATTGTACGGTACCCATAATAAAAACGTTGCTTAGCGTGGGACCGTATAGTAAGTGTGCGTCTGGTCATATTATTATTATGTCTCTCACCACACGGGCTATATCCGGATCTTTGGAAGGCTTGCGCGAGGACATTGGTCCAACACGTAGTGTACTAGGCAAAATGTTTCATAAACAATAAAATCTAGCATTAAGGTTCCTACAAAATTTACCTAGCGAACTTCAATATTGTCATGTATGAAATAATAATTACAATGTGTCTAACATTATTTTATTTATATACTAAAAAAAATATTATTATCATTTAAAACTAATCATAATACACAAATATAATCTAAAGAAATGCAAGAATAATCAACATAATTTTTAAACCTATAAAATTAAATAGTTAAAGAATAAGGAAAAGATAACGAATAACATCGAAGAAATTGCGACCACATTCATTGCGACGCGCGACAGTTCAATTTAAACTTTAACTGTAAAGACTTAAAGTCGAATTTGGATAAGAACCAAAAATCATTCTCATATACGGTCAGAATGTGGTATAGTAAGACTCGTGATCTCCAATGCGGCGTAAGCTGACATTATACATTTGGAGTGACGTTGCAATTTGAACTTTAAACTGATATCGGTAAGATTGAATTTCGAGTACAAACATAACTTTAAAAAAGTAATACCGGTTCAGAATGGTGACATAGATGTGAGGTGGTGGCGGATGATGGTGGTCAGACGTGGTGCGGGCTGGCGACGCGCGGCGGCGTGAGCGCGAGGCGGTGGTGGCGCGCGGCGAGGTCGCCGGCCGCCGCCGCCGCCGCGCCGGCCGCCGCGCCCGCCGCCGCCGCCGCCGCCTCCAGCTGCGCGCGCAGCGCCACCAGCTCGCGCGTGCGCTGGTAGATCGGATCCTGCGCACAGAACATACACACTTACCCCCATATTCATACAGTACCAGCTAATCCAACGGACGTTGTCCTGTTTCACACTGGCAATTGTTTTTAGTTCTTCTTTCCCTCCAAAACCGAACTATTACGAACATTTTTAAAACTGTCAAATCCGTCCCGCCGTTAATTGTCAAAGCCGTTCTCAAGTGTTCCGCTTACTAATAAATATAATTATTTTTTTACTGATACAGAGTGATTCAGAAAGGGCATACGCAGCCTTGAAGCTGTGATTGTTTAGCTTATTTGTAATCGTAATGAGAAGTAAGAATTTGGAAATGTCAGTAAAAAATAATGTTCGCAAAAATCACAATTATCATTTTATTAGCATAAAATCTATTTTTTAAAATCGACCGTGTTTAAAAAGGCGCTAAAGTAGCCGAGGCTCCCGGCTTAGCATACCCTACATGAATCAACCTGTATAGATAACAATTTCTTCACCATACCAAACTTTCGGAAACTGTTTTGTGAAGGTAGATCCCTGCAGGTTATATGCAGTAGTTTGGCTCACCTGCTGTCTCATAGTGGGGTTCCACCTGCAATACAGCGCTTTCCAAAGCTTGATGACCCTGAGCGAGGCCACTGGCACGAGCACGACCTGCGGCCGGCAGTAGGGCGCGGGCGGGGAGCCCGCCGCGAACGACGACGGGCCCCAGTACAGGGGGTTCAAGTACAAGTCCTGGCGACTGTTGACGTACGACCAGAGCGACACGGTCTTTTTCTTAACTTCTGGCCGAAAAACAATGTTGTTATTACACAAATTGGTGACGAATATCAAATATTCCAGCTTGCTTTCCAAAATCTATCGAGTCTCTTGCCCGTTGTTCTGCAAGAAGTGGCATTCCGAATGGGCGTTAAAGACGTAGCATACCATTTTACATCATTTTTGACGATTTATAAGTACAATAATGGTTTAACATGACTAAAAAACATTCTTATTGCGACATGGCAATAAGAATTTGCGTTTTAATTGCAAATATTGCGCGATTATTGCTATTGTATTATACGTAATCAGCCTGCCGTTCGTTCGTTGAAATTTTTCGACAGCCTCCACAACAGCAGAAGGCACCGTCACTCCCAACCGAGCTAATATGATTGGGTGGTATATTGACGGACTAACCTTCCTTGTCCCTCTCCCGTTCGGTGTTGAATAGGAATGTGCCGAACCGGCACGAGTAGAGGTGGTCGACGAGCGTGACGAGCAGGCGCTCGGTGAACTCGAAGGCGGTGGGGAACTGCTGCTGCAGCTGCCACACGCAGTCCACCCACTGCACGAACACGGGCGAGCGGTCCGCGTCCGAGTGCCGCTCGTCGCCGTGACCGATGCGCTGACAACACAATTCTTAATCTATACAGGGTACAAGGGATGCCTAGAATAAAATTATAGAATTCATATGTCGAAAGTTATGGGTGACAACTGTTGTAATATCTGAGCGCGCAATGTATCGTAAACGACGCGATGACAACACACCGCTCCGCGCGATACCAGGCGCTCGAGCGTAGATATAGATATCTATATCTACGCTCGAGCGCCTTCGTCTCGCAAAAAAACAAATTTAGGCTCAAAACTGCAATGTAAATTATATAGTTTTGAGCCTAAATTTGTGCTTTAGGTTTTTTTTATTAAAAATCATGTTGCGGTAGACCTCTATTATGTTTTTATTCCAGAATTAATTTAAAAATACTGGATAAAATGCGTATAATTCATAAAAAGATGGACGGAAAATTCCAACTATGGAGGTTCCAGAATCATGACGTACGAAGCGACTTAAACTGTGTATCACAAAATTCTTAACACTAACTCATTGACAGACAACACATAACCTAAACAGGTAGAACTTAGGAGAGATTTGAAAATTGGAGAGTATAAGTACCCTAAAATTGCACTAAGGAAGTGTTGTTGAAAATCCGACCTCTAATGGAGTCGAATGGGGGATTACAAATTGATAATGTCATTGTAATGTATTTTTGAATGTATTAATGTTAACAATTGTTGGTGAACCAATAAATAAATAAAATAAAGAAATAATCATAATATCGCCAGACGATTACACCAACTATATAGCCCACACTAAGCAACGCTTGTATTATGGGTACCGTACAATGGACTGAGGGCTAACTCCATCTATAACACTTTTATATAGATACCAAACATCCATGGCTCTGGTACAAACATTCATGCTCATCACACAAAGTTTGTCCATACCAGGATTCGAACCCAGGACCCTCAGCAAAGAAAGCAAGGTCCCTGCCCACTTTATGTATTCAATTGGCCGTGCCTACCAATTGGAACTTATGTCCGAACGACAGCCACTCCTTCTCGATGAGAACTTCGAATCCCCTCAACGTCCGGTAGTAGGGGTCGAGCATCAGCATCGCCAGTGCGGTGAGCTGCGCCGTCCGGTCCCAGCCGTCCGAGCAATGCACCAGAACTGACGTCTTGTGGTTCTCCACCTGTTTATTGAAATTCAACTTTATTACCGACAATATACAACACATTATTACATTTTTGGCTCTGTTATAAGTCTTCCACTACCCACATACAGAGATAATATATCCACGTATAATATAGTAGTCTCACATTACCGTTAGTTTTATTTCTTCACTAGCTGTCCCGGCGAACTTCGTACCGCCACAGAATCAAATGTATGAGAAAATGAATTTATTGTATCTATATCTATGAAAAATTAAAACAAATCTATCCCACAGGAACCATACATTTTACCGGGATAAAGTAGCATATGTGCTATTCCAAACTATAATCTATCTCTGTGCCAAATTTCACCCAGATCCAATCAGCCGTTCTGGCGGGATTGAGTAACAAACATCCATCTATCCATCTATCCATCCATCCAAACTTTCACATTTATAATATTAGTGGGATAAATAATTTCTACACACCTTGTCTACGATTCGTACTGCGCCAGCTAGAATACATTTTATATGCTTGAGCCAACATGAAGCTTCTATGCCGCTGAACCATCTGAAAAGGCAAAAAAATATATAATAGCAGTAATAGCCAAGTTAACAGAACGCTCGCCTTGGCAACGAGGATCGTAGGTTCAAACCCTAGCTTCCACCTCAGAGATTTCTCGATTTTATTTGGGAATAAAATTTACTGTAATTATTACTTTTAAAACTGTGAAGGAAATTATCGCGAGCAGACCTGCAAGTCTTAGAAAACCCCAAGAAAGACGTGTTTGGTCCGCCAACCTACACTGGGCCTGCGTGGTGGACTAAGGCCTAGTCCCCCTAGCATTTAGGTGGATGTCCGTGCCTAACAGTGGGACATTATAAGGGATATCTTTTCATCAATTACTCGAACTTTGAACAGTACTTAATTGTTCGCTCAAAATTAAACTTTAAGACGTATTTAAATGTTCACAGATGGAGTAAATACATAAGCGGCATGACGCACACATTAAAAAATATCGTATCTGATAGAAATATTCGTCCAAACAGTCATTTAAACATCTTGCGACACTCATCAATGTTATGGGAATTGGAAATTCATATAGCCGTATATAGTCGATCTTCGCTCATCAAAATGCGTCATAATACCTCTTCGCATAAGCTTACCGCTAATAGGTTCATTAAAATTTCGCAAGCGGAGCTTACGTCATGCAACACTTACCTACTCTGATCTATTTGCGGGAAACAAAGCTCTTTCAATTTGCGCAAACTCTCGCGCATCACGTGAATGTTATGTATGTCCAAGAACACGAGGTCGGCGTTCTGATACGCATCTTCTGACTCATATCTATAACAAAGGTGGCGTTGTTTCAGCTTTGAGTAGGATTACTATGTGGATATATGTTTGTATGTGTATGTGTGAATAAAGGTTGTTTTACACATGACCTTTACCCTCCAAAGGGGCAGGTAGAGATGCACTGCAGTGGACCTACATTTTGCCGATAGTTTTGTGGTCCCAATGAAATAGGGGTCGAGTCTTATGCCACATACCAGGGCCGCAAGTCTGCTAACACAATCGATTCATAATCGAACGGGTAGTAGTATCGAGTAACTGTCACTTTTGACATGGGATATCTGTCAAAAGTGACAGTTACTATGCGATTGCTGTTCGATTATGAATCGATTGTGTCAGCAGACTTGGGGCCCTGTACTAAATGTTGTTGCATAAAACTGATTAAAGGCATCATCATGCACACAGTTGATAGTGAACCTGCTCTCCGTACTAAGGGGCACGGGATCGAATCCGGACAGAGGCCAATATTGTGTGATGAGCGCGAATGTTTGTAGTATCCAAATCATACATGTTTAATATCTATATAAGTTATCAGTATAAACATTTATAAATACTGGGATCGCACCCAGTCCAGTGTACGGTTCCCATAATAAACGCATTGCTTAGTTTGGGACCGTACATTTGGTTTGGTCGTCTGGCGATACTATATGAAAATGCTTAAAGGCTTATTAAAATGTTTATCTTTACAAATATTCCAATGTAAAGTAATAAACATTGCTTACCCTCCCCCCTTAGCCTTGTTAGCGACAGCATTGGCGGTGGGGCGGGCGTCCATGATAAACAATTTGTGTGCCTGCGCATTCGCATCCATTATCAACTGTATGTAACGCTCGTCCTCTCGGCTACGCTTACCGCTTACCTGAAATGAAAATTTTATTTAAAACTAGATTATACCCGCGATTTCTCCTGCGTAACTATTGATTTTGCTTAGCAACTTGATCCCCAATAGTCATAGCTTTGAGTCTAAACATAAGGGTATTCAATAGTGAGAACCGCGTTGATATTGGTACAATAGTTCTACCGTGATGCTCCAACAACATACAAACAGATAACAGATAAGAATTCAAAAAACATTTATTGACTAATTATGTCAAACATAATTTAGAGACTTAACACCTTAAATGTTGAGGAAAACATCATAATAACCCATATTACGTCACCATAGCCGGTTGTTCGTTGAGACGACATCCAAACAAATATTATTATCTATGAGCCAGTTGAGAAAATTACTCATCACATGCACACAAGTTTTTTCACGAAACCGAGTCGCATTACGAAAACCGCTTTAACCGCATACAATTAAACATCTTCTAAACACCAAAGCTTAAAATTAAACGTGTTATAAACCAATTGTAAACAGTTCGATCAACTGCCAATGGAGCTGTAAAAAAAGTAAGACGCACGGAAACTGCCTGGGCATGGCAACTGCCTGGGCACGGCAACTGCCTGGGCATGGCAACTGCCTGGGCATGGCAACTGCCTGGGCACGGCAACTGCCTGGGCATGGCAACTGCCTGGGCATGGCAACTACCTGGGCATGGCAACTGCCTGGGCATGTTAACTGCCTGGGTATGGCAACTGCCTGGGCACGGTAACTGTCTAGACTAAGCAACTGCCTAGGCAAGTCAACTACAAATTGGGTGGCCGACCTGACCGTGTAGAAGCCCTATTCTTACCCCGACCAATGGCTGGCTGCACCTCGTGATCGTGGCCTGCGAGCTGGGGTGTATCCACGCCAGCACCGGTATACGGCCCCTGGAGCGGAAGGCGGCCACGGCCCGCAGCAGGTCGTCGTTGGCAGCGGCCGGCACCGCCCATATGGCGGGGTAGCTGTCGCACACCTCGTACTTATCGTTAATACGCGTGATGCGCCACATGTCATTATTGACGCCCTAGTAAAAAAAAAAATTTCATTCACTACCTTCTTTCTCTGATTTCGCTCGGCAACTCGACGTCAATGTACTATATCTTTGGAATTTAACTATAGGCTATCGCCACGAAAACCCGTGTTGAAATTGGTTAAGTTGTTTTTAGCGCTGCTCTACCAAACAGACACAGACGGAATTCTTAAAACACTTGTTTTGAATTACAGAGAACCTTCTTTTAAGTGATTTTTAATGCCATTGTAATGGGATGAAAATGTTCTGATGTTGAGAGATGGATACATCTGCTAGTAGGGTTTACATATTTAACAATAACTATTAAGTACCAAATACTATACTATAACAAAATGATGGGGATGATTTAAGCAAATCACACATTTAACTGCGCTGTACTACCATTCGTCTGAGCTCCGCAATAGGTTCATACACATGCCAGCCGTCTTCTGGGAAACTCTCGGAATAACTAAATGCAAATAATGGAAGTCTATGTGAAAGTGGAAACGCCAGCTGTTGCAGTTTCTCAAATATCCCACGTCTTGAATGATTCTCTTGTTTGTGAGCAAAACGCAGGTTTCTCATATCCTGTAAAAATATTGAATTGCATCAACAGCTAATCAACTGAGTATGATTATTATTCTTAAATAACAACGTTTTATTATTAATATGTGGTATTATTTACCTTGCAAAATATTTCAATGCCATAGGAGTTCTCTCCTTTTGATGTAGCACCACCAACTTTTTCTATACGGGATACCTGTTAAATCATAATTTAACACATGTAACATTACAACAAAATACATATATCTTAGCAGCATAAATCACACCTAGCCAAGAATAACAGGATACTTGCCTGATAATAAATAATAAAAATGTGATAAAAAATCCAATCTGTCCAATTCTGACATCAAGCTACGTATTTTTATCAAAATAAACCTACTGTAATATTATTTTAATATTTATTATAATGTTCTCTTTTGTTACGGTAAAGGAGTAACCAGTTTTTTATTAAAAAAAATACTGGTAATGTGTAATGAAAACATAACTAGTAATCTCATCAGCTTATTCAACAGAGCTTAAACTAGTGCTAGTAGCTAACGAGTAAATAAATAAAACACTCACAACACCCAGTGGCACACTGAGAGTGCTCTGTAAGGCTGTAGTGTCTGTTGGCCTGAATAGTAGCTGGTAATTGGTCACTTTCAGCACTCCTCGAGATGGACCACTGTATGGGCACAGGTATGTCACATCCCGGGCCACGCTCATCACCTCCTCCCCATCCAGCAAGTGAATATCACCCAGAACATGAGGCTGAAAAAAATACTGTATGTTAGGTATCACTATAGACAAACGTGACAATTCATAGTGGGATATTACTTTATCTATGACTGACAACATTGTATGAAGCTACCATAGAACTAGAAATAGGGTGCCCTAGATTTATGTCCCCATATTAGAAAGCCTACAGTACTAGCCTTCATTGATTCATGCTGCCTATGACCATGGATGCAGTTGATGAACAAACAAATATGAATTGTTCTATTTCTACTCATTGCCACACAGAAAGATAAAACACAAATATTTCCACCATCAAGTAACGTACAGCAGTGACTAATCACAGAATAAAACTTAAGTTACAGGAAGCAGGAGGCAAGTATAACATTCAATAAGAATAAATTAATCCTTTTAGGTAACTTACGGAGTCTTGTCCGTGTTTAGAATTCAATGAACTCGATTTCGAGTCGGAATCCAGTGAGCCTGAGCTGGCGTTTTTAGACAACGAAAAGTCCGAAAGTAACTCGGAACTGTTATGTTTATCCATTTTTAATTATATTCAGGATAGCAGAGGGAGTTATAAAATTTTCCTGGTGTATATTTCTCAATTTTCTCATAACAAAATTGGTTGATATTGATTGAATTGAACCATAATTGAACTGACGGATGTCATCATCTTTATGTTATATTATCTATGCTATGGATGTCATGTCAGTGAGTACTGGATAAAATGTTGCAGACTCCTACGTACACCAAGTACCAAGCAAACACTTGTCCAAAGAAAGAGTATTATGATATTGTAAATATACATGGGGTTCCGTAGAAACTATACGATACTCTATTACACCCCTACTTTATACGTTCAGCTAGCCCTTTTCAGAATGTTGACACAAGAATGGTGTGTGCAATAGATGCACTCATAGTGCGAACAGTGACCGCTAAAATATACACACTAAGTATTAGATAATTTGAAATAAAATTGCAACGCAAGGCAGGCGATTTATTTTTTTATTTGACATATACACAACACATTCACATACGCCTACTGAACTCTGGAGCTTTAGGGGTCCATCAGTAAGCTATAAAGATCACATTCCCGAAAAAAACAATCAAATTATTTGATATTTTAAAAAGAACACTACACACTAAGGCCGCGAAGCAATGCTACTGTTTCGCTTTCTCACAGAAAAGTCAAACACTGTATACACATATATTTTATACATAAACGTAGTTGATATCACCTACTTGTTAACCCCTTAAAATAACTTACTTAATATAATTAGTACTTACTAGCAAAATCTAAAAGATTTTTCAAAATCTCCAAATAAAGTAGAAAAAGAGCCAGGTGTATCTGCTAGTAATCAAGTAGATTGAGTTTGCATCATTATTTGACACTAAAAAAATTAACATAAATAAAAACTGATGAAAATCCTTGGACATTAAAAACCACTGAGTTTTGGAGATATTCCTTCCATTCCTTGTTTATACCAGTTTATACTGATTATCAAGCACATAGAACAAATCAGGAAGACGGAGGTCCATGCGTTCAGGGAAAATACAGAAGTTTCAACTGTCATTAACTTATGATTTTGTCTATGGAATATAACTACTTCCGTTTTTACAATAGGGAGGGAGATAAAATATTTGACTATAACAACATTCGATGTCGAGTAGACAAAACCCACTGTTACCATGACAACTACACTTTAAAGTTAGTGATAGCTTTCGTATACGTGATAAAATACTCATTTGGTTGGTTTCAACCCAATTCCAATATTGCACAATGAGATTTCCGGAAAGTGTTAAGTATAATACATACCTTACTTATAAACCGCAAAATGAAAACATTGAACGTCGTAGAAAAATAAAATCGGAAGTATTTGATTGGGATTCAAATCACCCAAAATCACTTGTTACTATATGCATAGAAAAGTTGGCGGAAAATTGGATGGGTACTTACGTAGACTTTTATATTATACTTAGCTGTCTAATTCATAAACATGTTAATATTGTTTCATTTTAACTGCATTAGAATTATAATTAATATTCCCTTATTCGTAGGATACCCAGACTTAGAAGAACTAACTGCTAAAGATCGAGAGTTTTTCTTACAAATCCTAAACACAAATGTACCACTCCAGATTTTAGTAGACAATATAAAAAGTGATATATTCTGGAGAAGATGTTATCATTCAAGGTGGTATGATTCACCCGATTTAACAAATGGTAAAAAGTGGATTAACATTTTCATGGAACGGCATTTTGCAGATATTTTGGAAAGTATGAATCCATCTCAGTATGATCCTGTAAAGGTATGAAATACTTAATTGTTAATAATATCCGTGCGTGTGTGTGTTTTTAGGACATTTCTAAATATCTACTTAATGTAATAATGCGATCAGTGATAATTTATTTACGTGTTTTATAGGTCACTAATTTAGTAAAGATGTGTGGACCTTACATTCAAACATTATCGATTAGAAGCTTAATTCCGTCAGATATTCCAGTTCAGAGAACCACTTCACCAGAAATGGCCACTTTATTGACATCTCAGGGACAAAATGGAAAAAAGCGCTTTACAAAAAGTACTGAAGTTCTATCAAGAGGTAATTAGTAAAGAAAATAAATAAACGTATTATTAATACATTTAAATTCTGTGTAAATATTTAGCTCTTTATTTATTTCAGATCACATATCTTTGCACGCTGCACTGGGCAGTTTAACAAATTTAGTTGAATTGCATCTTACATACCAACTCAAATCTATTGGAGTGGAATTTCGAAGGGATCAATTTCAATTTACAAATAATGACGCAAAAAATTTAGCTCGAGGTTTAGAAAAGTGTGGCCAATTAAAATCTCTTAGGTGATATAGATTAATTTTTATGCGTTTTAAACAAGCTTGTTATTTTAAAAAGAAGTACTCAAATTATAATATTCCTACTATTATTATCATAGACGCAGTAAGGAGTTAAATCCTCATGCTAATACTTATTTTACACATTTATCCAGAATCACGAGAAGTGATATGAATTGTCAGCGGGTGAAATACATTCTTCGAGGGCTTTCGGATAATCTGAATCTGGAAACATTGGATTTTAGTCACTGTAAAATTGGTGATGATGGTGCATCTTCCATTGCCAAATTTGTTATGAGACGTGATAACTTACGTAATCTTATCTTGGCTGATAATGTATTTAGTAAGTATATAATATTATGCTTTCACTACAATCCTGCGAGCCTGTGATTTTGCAGCGGCAAATCTTTAAACATTTATCTTAAGAAATACTTTTTTAAACTCAAAAATTACATAGAGAAGAATTACATAAAGTCACATCTATAAATTCACTAACTCATCTATAAATTCAATAATTACCTACTCATAAAGTTTTCATTTATTTTGGATGTTTGCTTAGGACCCGTGGGTGCCGAAAATATATCACACGCACTTAATCATTCTGGTTGTGGTATTCGATCCTTAGATTTGAGACTAAATACAAGTCTTGGTTCAGAAGGAATTGCACATGTCGCAGTTTCATTAGCTAGAGGATGTAATCTTACGAGGTTGGATAAATTTTCAAATTATAATACACTTAAGTTAATAATACATTAAACTTTGTCGTTATGTTAGATATGCACTTTTTTACAGTTTAAATATTTCGGGATGTGGAATAAAGCCCGGGCCTATATCAAAACCTCCTACTGGGGTTTGGTCAGCCACCAGTGCTGAAAATCCACCAACGTGTGGTGACTTACTAGCGCGTGCTATTGGATTAGTAAAAACACCTCTACGGTCATTAGATTTAAGTGTAAATAATATTGGGTCGGTGCGTATTTCAATAATTATTACGGAACATTATTTGAGTGTTACCATTTAATCAATAATTTCATTTTATATATTTTATTATTAATTTTATTAGCCTAGTGACAGCGTTCTCTCAAACGCAATTTGCTTAAGCTACATCGTTGATTTGAATTTGAAAAGGTCTGGTATGGGATCAATAGCTATAGCAATAGCAGAATCAGCTGCTGCCGCACAGAGGCTTCGCAGGGAAGCAGAGAAAGGAATAAGATTTAAGCGAAGTGCTGGAAGAGTGGTTCAAGCTCGAAGAGTCGCTAAGGGAATGAATATTGGTTTGTAACAGTTTATAAAATATATGATGACCTACTTATTTACTTAAGTACGCTCTATAAATATATGGTTATCATAATAGAATTCAGTTTCTTTAAATATTGTTTTATTTATTATCAGATGCTGACCCCGTGCTGTTAGCACAACAATTATCAGCCCGGCCATCCATTGTATCTATTGCTTCAGAAGAAGGAATGTACAGTATATATACCCAACCTTTGCCTTCCGATTTCGGATTTGTTCCTGCATTTAAGGTAATAAGGATTATATGACTTCAATATTTCATTTAAAATAAGTTAAATACGACGTGTAAATAATTTTCATTATCAACATTATTTACAGGCTCCGCTATTATCGTCGCGAGCATCGTCTATTACTGGGCCATCCACATCACGAAGATCGAGCCATCATATGATCATTGAGCCTGTAAAGGTAATCCTTACATAAGTAACCTTATACTTACTTGACAACACCATAAAACATATGTTTGATTGAAATATATTTCATTTTTTTTTTCTACAGGAGGCGAGACGTACAGCATTGGTTCGTCGTGGATCCGACGGGTCTCTTTTGCAACCACGTAGTGCCAGCTCACAAAGACATATAAAAATATTTGTCTCTTGAACTTAAATATTTTGTATTACCAGCGTATGTGTGCTTGAGTGTGAAATTTAATAAAATAATGCATCTTTTACATTTATTTTACCTTAAATTGATGGAAGAAACCATACGCTGGTAACATTAGTCCATAAACAACGCCACTTGTTTTTAACTTCAGTCTGTGGGTAACTTCAATTAAGACTTTTTGGCGGGAAATTGAAAAGTCGTGGCGTCAGTTATGTTTTAATTTCTAAAACTAGTGTTCTTGCGAGTTATAGTGAGTGATATAAGTGGAATATTAACCATTATAGGTTCGGTAAAGTGCACAAGTGTAGGTAATTGAAACAGAGTGACGAAACATGGCTTTTCAGTTTCTCACAAAAAATCCATGAAAAATCTTTCGGTAAAGTATCCATCACTTTACTGATTGAGGGATGGGGGGGTATTTTACTTGGGCCTAGGCTTTGGGCCTGTGCTTATGCTCAAAAACAGAAATAATTTATATTACTTGACACTGGCAAAATACCTATGGTGATGCCAAATTGAAAAAAAAAAAAAAAAAAAAAAAAAAAACTTCAATTAAATTGGCAATATAGCCAGTCCTTCGAAATGTCATGTCAGTCAGTCAGTCAGCCATGTTTATTTCTGTGGAATGTGTTTTGAAATGGTGGTAGTGATAAAAAATATTAAATTAGTGGAATTATTTTCATAATTGTACATATTAACGATTGTAGTGTGACAGTGAAGCTTCAATGTGTTTTTTTGTGTAAGTGAGGATTCTATTGCTGTGAAAATGAATTGGGGTATTGAGCTTTGGGTAAGTGTCTTTACGAGACGTGAGATTCCGTGTCGGTTGCCTGGTAAATGGTTAACTGCAAATAAATGTTACAGATTTTTTTAGGCCGTTCCGTCTGTGCTCAGTTTATATACATAACTATTTTAATAAAGAACAAGATTGTATGTAACAAGAATAGAAAGTTGGCTGTAACTTCACTACTAAGTAGCTTATATAGCTTTAAAACTTACAATACACATAGTAGTCGTTTACAAATTAGTACATAGGTAATTACTATTTTCTTGTCACTGTATATTAAATGTCTCCTTAACAATGCGAACCACTATTGCTGGAAACAAATCCTAATCCATTGATAAATATACAACTTTCTATATAGTTACTAGAAAAAAAATAATGTGATAAGTTTAAACTACAAAATAATAATATCAAAGTTTATGTGACATAATTGTATTATCATCATAACAACAATTAATACATTATGTTCCAAGTGTTAACAATTTATGTTCTGTATAGGGTTGGGAAAGTCAATGATTGTTGAAAAAAAGTTGAAATTGCATGTGTTTGCATATTCACAGAAGCTTTTCTAAGTATGAACTTTTAAAAGCCATGGTATCTATATTGAAAATACTATTTTTAGGCTTAGTTAGTAGATAATTATGTTCTTGTAAGCCCATTATCCAAATTTATTTCCTAAAATCAATCTTCATTAGTGATGATTCATTAAACAGAATTAACAAATTGAAGGAATCATTTCTGTGTCTGGTTGTTAATAATTGTTATAGGAAAAGCTGTCTTATGACTCATGTTATGAGACCCATGTTATGATCAAACCCAAGGCAATATTTGTGATGTTGCCTTGGATTTCATTGTTATGTTATTGTTATAGCTGTAGATACCAACCTATGTGTACCATACTCATAATTAAGTCAACACTTGGGATGACACTTTAATAATGAATTATATACTAGCTTTTGCTCTGTGACTTTGTCCAAGTTAAAGGTAAAACATAATTTATACACATAGTTAAAATTAATTTGTGCCCAGTAACTATGTGTCACCAAAGTACTCTTCAAGATCTTTCAAATGAACCCAAACTGGATGGCTTTACTTGATTTCTTCATTTTATTCCAATGACTGTCGTCTGGCTTTATCATTACACTCTCCCAAAAATGTGTTTGCAAAGTACTCTTCAACACTGATCTAACAAACTAGGTGGGTCTATTTATTTCCCTCATCTAATTCCAATGACCATTTCCCAGCTTCATCATCACACCCTGACAACTACGTGTGAGCAAAGTACTCATCAAGACAGATCCAATGAACCAAAACTCGGTGCGTCTACTGGATTCCCTCATCGAATTCCAATGAGCCGAGCACCCTTTGACTTTAGCATCAGACTCTAGTCACTATGGATAAGTAAAGTCCTCGTCAATACCAATCAATTGAACCCATACTCAATGGGTCTACTCCAAGCTTTCACTGAATTATTGTGACACAAATTTATGCCCCCTTTTGACCCTATAAAAACGGATTTTTGAAAATCCGGAAAATAGGTATCCAATAATTTATGTTCACAAACAATTTTACCAAATTTGAACTCAATAACACTATACACTATCCAATAAATTTTCTTCATTCAAACATTAGGACCCCATAACTATTATCATAGGGGTTCATTTTGGAAAATCGTGAAACACCTATTTAATCAATTCTTATAAGAAGTCTTTTCACAAAGTTTGGAGTTAATCTACCCATGGAATAAAATTTTCCATACAAACTTTGACCCCCATTTGAGAACCTTAGGGGTTGAATTTCCAAAAATCATAAGAGGATGGTACTGTCTAAATTTCATGTCTCTTTGTCCAGCAGCTTAGGCTGTGTGTTGATAGATCAGTCAGTGAGGACAAATAATTTTATATGTAATATAAACATATACATATAAATATGAGTCATCAGGAATACAAAATATTAATACAAATGTATAGTGTAGTTTAATATAGAACATTAAATTACTGCCAGATGAACAACCATTTTATAGTCACAGATTAAGCAACTTTTGGCTGCTGATAGAAAATCTCCGATAAGTCCTTATAGCACAACAAAATACTACTCCAATATGTTTTTCTTAAATTCGAGCTTTTATTTCAACCAATGGGAAGGTCCATGGGTGAAATTAAATATCTCACTGCCTATAATTACCTATACAGTTGATCCTATGGGTCATATTCTTACAGGAAGCTATATCATTAGCTTTAATCGTCTCAAATTATAGGTATAACAGGACAGGCAACATTTATAACTAAGGTTAAAACTACAATACCATACTGTCTATCAAACAATATTGAACTGCCTAAACTGTATTCCATATTATAGTCCTTGATTACTCACATAACAATGGCTGTGGTCTCTATATTGTGTGCTAATCCACATGACTGGCTCCTACAGATATTTGCAAGATACCAATAAGTTGTACTTTTTTTTATAACCAAGTACTAGGCATTGCAGACGGTAAGTACTTAGATTCATGAATGGTACAGTGGGTTTGCTTGCAGTAATGCTTGAACAAACAGACATGGGAAAGAAACTGAACACAACTCAGTTTAAATTCAGAGTAGTCTAAATGGCTTATTACATATTTGTTTTTATCTACAATATGCAGACATAGCGGTTACAGTTTTATAATAATATCTACCATAGAAAAGATTATATATTTTGTAGTTATGAATTTTTCAATCATATACATATACAAAACGTGAACTGGGTTTGGTTGAGGAAAATCCACATAAAAACACTGCTGTTTGAATTTTATTACCTTTGACAACATGCTAAACTAAATGAAACCACAGGAATAATTCTGTGGCTATGCAGGTTAAATGGCGGGTTTTTTACAGCAGCATGAATTAGATAGATGGTAGCCTCAGCCCCACGGCATTAATAAGCCTCTTTGCAACACACAACACTTTAAAGTATGTTGGTACATAACCCACCTGGTTATAATTATCATAATGCAATAGTGTTTCTAGGGTCACACAGAAGCAAGAAGGAACAATAATGTAGGTCAGTCAAAAATACCACCCAGTGGGTGGACATATCATTCACACCACCGGGTTTATGTTAAGCTAACTTCTACGAAACTCTTATTCTGAGAGCTTGTGGGTTATTTTATAGGAATTTAGCTAGGTACCTACGTTTAATTCAATAGAACTTTTGAATGTTGGTAAACAAGAGCAGTACTGATACATTTGAGTGTCGGGATTGTTGTTTGTTAGTAATAAAAGGTCCTTGAATTTAACAGATTGTGTACCTACCAAGACTATATTGTTTTAGTAGGCGTAAGTAGGTAAATAATCTAGTAAAAATTGAAACGGAAAAACACCTCATTTATGTAGGTACTACAAGAACCTAGATATTTAGGTTCTTAATTATAATCCGCAAATCAAATTAATAGCTTTTTGTTCTTATGGACTCTACGTATACATATAGTATTCAGTACTACTAGTCAGTACACTACTACTAGTATTCAGTAGTTACTGTAGGTAGGTAGGAGGTATAGCCTAGGGGCTATTCATTTTTGATTTGATATAGGGACCTTTTTAAATAAAGTACATACATTGAAATTAGGGTCATCGTCCTCAACATATACATGGGTACACCATTTAAGGTACCACGTATATTGAGCTGATAGTGTATGTCTATCCATTTGGATCTAGAAATGTGCGAGAGTGGTCAGTGTTGGCAAGCCGCAAGGCCGGTGGCGGCCCGCATTCCGCCTGACTTGCTCGGTAGGTACCTATCTAATTGTGAAATGGTCCATTCGTTGCTCACTAATCATTATGCAGATGGGTTCTCTTACGAACGGGGCAAAAATGTTCATATTATACCTAGGTACCTACTTTAGGTTCCTATACGCAGGGATAGCTAAATAGGTACTCGCTTTCAAAACAATGTTAAAAGTTTAAACTCCGGCTTGCATCGCTGAGAATTTCGGATTTAATTTACAAATTTAATTTTTATAATAATTAGGTATGCTTAAGTAACTATCGTTTTGACAGAGTTAATTTTATAGATCATGGATTAAATTACGAAGTTGTTGTCTTGGAACAATTATTATGAAGAAGGGGAAAAAAAATTGGCTGTAAATTGGTGTTATTATAATAAACAAGTAACCCACTTAGTTATAACACAATTCAATTACAACGCTGTCCCTGAGCTAGTTAGCTAAGCGTTTTGTAATGCGACCTGGATAACGGCTACGGCCAGTATGACGAGCATAGCAAGCGAAATATGGATCGTAGCCTGGCTAAAACCAAAATGGCCGAGATTCAACTAAATAACACCAAGAACGAAAACAGGCAGAAAGCGCATTACAGAACGCAGAACGCACAACGACGAAAGTTCTGATGTGTGTTTGGACTCTAATGTTTTAATTCAATTGCTTACAATTTTGTGATTAAGTAGGTATGTGTTATTCGCCTACTTTTATGATGGATACTAGATCAAAATCTCCATATTCCAATTATACAGTTTTACATATTTTAGTAATTGCTGTGTCCAATGTATATATTTTAATAACAGAAGTACGATTATACATTTTTACTATTACTTTAATTATGTAGGTTTTAAGTCCAATAGTGAAAATCTGTCTGGCTGTAGCTAAAGACACCACGTTGATTGAATGTAGTAACAGCGATTTATGTTATTATAAGTCTTTGGTAACAGACGTTGCGCTTGATTGGCTTCTATTGACACGTATTTACTAGGGCACTGGGTTGTAACAAGTGACAAGAGAAATCTCTACGATAGCAGTACATACAATCTATCTATAATATTACAAATTGAAGGACATTGCAGGTCACAGATATAATTGTAGACGTTAGGATTTTATTTCCGAATATTTCTCTCAACTCTATTGCTTGTGGTGTTTCGATAAAATATTTGCGATGTTACGTTACGAATCGTCTCCACGTCGTCGTCCTCAGACGTCGACCTCATTTCGAAGTTCGCCTGGACTGTCTGCCAATTCATATAACATGATGTGCAGACGGCTTGTGTCATCACTAACCCGTGACCAATCATTTGTATTCGATTCAATACGTTTTTCTCGTCTTATCCATTGTTAAAATTAACTATAACATTATTGTGTTTCTATAAACTATACACACGATACTAGTTTTGGTTGTTTTGGAGTACTCGACCCACTTATTTTGTCCGCCTTGTGTGCTTGTGGGCTGGTCGAAACTGAAAAAGGACCCTGCCTATTATGGGTGCCTCGTTGGTTGATGATCTCATCATTGAAATGTTCCTTATTGTTTACTACGACATGACGTCGATCGATACCATGTCGAATTCAAAGCTCTTGTAGTTTTTTACATTAATCAATTAAAAAATAAAACCTGTTATCATTTAACGTAATTAAACCGTAATTTGGTTTGAGTAAGATACATATATGATTTGAAAGAAAAAGTTAATCTGATATACCTAATCTTCATTACACTATAAAACTGTAAAAAAAACATACAAGCATAACAAATAAATAATTTCGTTAGCAGTTACAAAACAGTTTAGAAAATGAAAGTAGAATTTGTATAGAAGTTTATTAATGTCCGATATAAATGCGGGAAAAAAAAACATATTCTATCTCTCTTCTAGAATAAATTTTACTTTAAAGTGCAATGGATGTAAAATTATTATCAGCATTTGATGAAATGTCGCGACCCTAAGCTTATGGGAGGGACAAGACAGCGAAATGCTCCAAATTAATTGGGCCAAGCTCGAGTATCTAGGTGTGACCTTTAGGCTCTGCCCTCAATAATCATGATAGCTGCCACACCTGTTCTATTTCATTGATACTTATCTACTTAGTTAGGTATTAAGTAATAGGCCTTAAGGCCCTGTATTTTGGAATGACCAATTGTTATAAATAAATTGGCAATTCCTTAAGACATGCACCTGTCTTTGTAATTTCCCATCCCTTTAGAAAACACATGGGCGTATTTGCGATGTAGGCGCGCAAGCACTGCTCATTTGGCAAGTGGTAGCAGGTCCAATCGCAGACCCAAGCGTAGAACCGGTTCGACCAGAATATGCAGGACCGCGCCAAATGATGGCTAAGTATAACTTGACACATTGCAAGCAAAAAACGTTTCTATCTATCATGTTATAAGGCTTTTAATACCTTAATAATATAGTAGGCCCAGCGTACTACCAGTTGCTTTTAGCATCTTGCAAACTGTTATTTTTAAGATCCCTGAATGTTTGAATACTATCCTTCCTTATGCTCTGCTACCTTTCTACACAATCTTTAATAAAGACTTTTAATTTGGTTACTTCAGCTTCGTTAAGATGATAGCCATTAATTAATTTACTGAAACTTTTGAGCGATACAACTATCTTAGAACATTGTGGACTAACATTAGTGCCTGCCGCAGGTGATTCAAGTCACGAAAACTAAAACGCATGAAATGTGCACATTAAGAGAAAGTGTATCCAACTAAATGTATCATCTCTGATTTCCAATATGTTGCTATTTCGAAAGTTTCAAACCAAGAAGGAGAATCTGCACAGCTACATTTCAAAATGTCACATGACCGATAATTTTAATTGTACTGTTTGAGATACCTACTTCCAAAGTTAAAACTGGTATCATATCGAATTTGAAACTATAAATACAAGGAAGGAAAACTCTTGGTGAAGATACTGCCAAACTCATGATTTTCCTACACCAAAACAAATAATAATTGTACCTCCTCGTTAGCAAACCCTACAAAAAAAAGAGTGTGTATGAGTTCTTATCAATGTGAAGCCATATAACAATTAGACGATGGAGCAATAATTGTTGGTCCGGTACGCGTGAATGCGGCTGAATACGGAGCTGAAACCTGGGTAGGTTATGAAAACTCAATAAACAAAAACAGAACATTTTTTTAAATTACTAATTCAATATTCAGAATTGACTAGTGAATAAACAAACAGCAAGTGTTGGAGTAGCAGCGAATTTGGGACAATTTTCGCATCGATATCTTAAAGTATTGCGTATCATTCAAATATGATTAAGATTGTATGAGATATAGAATAATTATAAGAAGTACTCAGAATAGCATCCGCTTAAAACTTGGACACAATCGTCTCGTTCGATATTACAAAACCTATTGTTTTGAAAACACAGATAGTGTAATCGAGTCAGCAGGTTATTCTCATAACTCGATTAGACACTCTTATATAACTGCTAACTATAACACTTAAATTAAGTCATTTAGCAGCAGCAGTAGCTGATGGTAGCAAATTAATTTCACACGCGTTATATTTTTGCGGATAGCGGCGAAGGTCAATGTCTATTACACAGTAAATATAACCATTACATATTTATTTATTAATACCAATCAACGGCAATACTAACAGTTGTATATCGTAGTCTCCTTGAAACATAGATTTCTAAAATTAATGCGAAATCGATTAATCGTTTGCTACAATGACAACGAATTTTGGTCAATTACAAGAAAATATGTCTTCAAGATAATGAATTATTTCATTATTTTAAACAGAATGTTGCCGTTGCGCAGCAAAGAAAAGCATTTCTTGCAAAACCGTTAGTGACGCATGGCATTGCGGCGTCGTAAACTTAGAGCAGGAAGTATGAAACACGTGAAGAAACGAGACATATTAATCATAAAGTTAATACTGACAGTTACCGCAAATTCGTAAGCGTGGACGGACATTCGTTTTGTGGCTATCCCGGGTAACCTTTCCATTTCCCGGTATAAAATCATCCTAGATAAAATTCTGGGTTATATAATTACCACCACCATTCACCATGCCGAATTTCCTTAAAATCCGTCTAGTAAATTTCTTATGATGCACGAACCATCAGACAGATAACAATAATTTCAAAAATTATGGGTCGCCCTCAGTATTACAAATAATGTGCTCTACGATTATTTTATCCCAATCAATTCCGTACATATTACACTAAGTTGGTTCGTGCCATCGGCGCATTGAAAGCCTTCTGAAATCCCAACGTTGCACTTTTATCTTATCGTGGATATTATAAAAAAGAGGTCTACATTGAATTTAATGACTTAAATGCCATCATGACTATAAAGCAGCACGCGTCGTTGATGTTAGCTTATTAAAGTGGACATAAAATGTGGTTGTTGTCGTATGAATGGTAATGTAAATTGGGAATAGGGTAAGCGTGTGTGTGTGGGTGCGGTTGGTATAGTTGGTTTCGATCAGTCCGCTTGCCACGTGTTGCCTGGCGCGCCATGAACCGCACCTTTCGTCAATAAGTGCTTCATCTGCTGTGGCGCGCTTCTGTTTACATATGGCATTTATTTCTTCGTTGCGTTCAAGTTCGAGGTCATTAACATGGGCTGTGCCAAGATCAACCCAAATAACGTAGCTGAATGAGACACTTATTTTTGCTAGTTCGTCAATCATTGAAATTGTATTGAAGGTCGTCTTATCTATTTGGTCACAATCAAAAACTGCGGAAATGATCTAACTAATGTTGCAGACGTTTTCCACTGCCAATTAGGATCTGCATAAGCACGCTAATTTAGCGTTTGTTTTGGTTTCAGGTGTGTAATTGTTACGCAATCTGTTGCACGTAATTTACACTGACAACGACCTTATATTATTTACAATATCCATGTCATTTGCGCGATATCAATTTCTATTTACATTGTTTTATATAATTTTCTGTAGCTTCACAACTATCGTTTACTTAATTATTAAAATAGTATAACCTTAAAAATAGTAGCGAAACACTACACTGACGTTAAATTCAATTCCGAGGCATAGCTTTCGATATCATTCCGGCTTAGTAGGAAAAAGTTATCGATTGGAATAATATTGGATAGCGAGGGCCCGTCGCGGTCGTGCGCCTGTTACTTTTGTTTACATAGCCATTAGTCTCTGGCATTACATCGATTTCCTGTTGCTTCAGCGCGAACCAACTAACGCTGTAAGGGCTAGTGTCGATAGCAGTCTCGTCAAAACGCGCCCCTTCCAATAGACACGCATTTCTTTTAGGTGCACCGAATAGCTCCTCTGGAGTATCTGTCTAGTGTTCACATCAAGCCGCTGTCAAAGCACGTTCCTTGTAACTGACAAAAGTTGAATTGACTTGAAAATTAAAACAATATTATCTTCGAACGAGTTTCGTTTTAATCCCGAATCTGTTAGTCATGATCCGCTACCAAATAATATGTAGTACTTACTAATGTCTGTAGGCTTGCAATTATTTTTGCTTACTGCTCCGGCAAAATACCTGAGTACGAGTATGTTAGCGCCACGATAGAAATGATAAGAAAAATTGTGCGCATGTGCGTTGGGTGTTCAAATGGTTTTGCTTCCCCTGCATCTTCTAGCAGACGCATAAATCAAGTCGACACGTAGCAAAGAATTCACCTTGATAGCGATCTTTTGTAGAATTCAATTCCACCCTTCGGTAATGGAAACAGCTTCACAGGGAAGCGGCTTATTGCGACTATCTATTCTATTCAGTGATGATTACATGGACCAGTGTTTACATTGCGACAGGAAATATATGTAGATGACATTATCTTTTAACCAAATACATCAAGTATAGGGTATCAGAGTATGTATAACTACTGAAATACTATTACACCGGTAACACGATTGACAGTTCAATGTCATTTTAATCGATCGTGAGAATCGGTGTTAGATAAAACACATTTGCTTTGATTAGATAAAAACTTATCTAGTCAATTGTAAACACATCGCTTTAAGCCGATCGTTAATACGACAATTATAAATGCAGTAAGTTCATCATAGATATTGCGTGTGAGTATTATTTATCTCTAGTGTTTCTCCACATTATTTACGATGTTGCAAGGGGTTAAATATAGACGACCGGTTTGGTTTAGTCTGGTGTTGTTAAGCAAGACAAGCGCATCGATATTGATTTCAGTGGAATACATTTCTTGAATGACTATAGATTCTTTTTAATTCAATGAAGTTAAACATGTACTGTTTGTGTATAGGTCATGATCCTAACTTGCAAGAGGAATGGCAAAATATTCCGCGCGTTTTCCAAGGCTATACTACTACTACAATATACTGCATAGCTACTTACAACGTGATAGCTGCGTCGGTTCATTCTCATTTGTATTCGCAACACCGACTGCTATAAAGATATCATCATTATAACGAATGCCTTTGAGTGCGTCGATCTTTTCCACTGTCATATTGTTGGTTTGCATTGGATGTTGGTCACACGCATTGACGCCTAGTCGGTAACTACTAGCTAGATAGGTATGTGATCTCTCGAGAGTTGTACTAGTTTCTACCTTTAATTTATAACGATATGCCTTTTTCACTGTTACCGCTTATGTTTTGAAAATAATTTGATTTATCAAATCAAATCAGGCTATTCAGATTCAAATGAATAACCAATTTGTTTTTTTTTATATTTTGATCGTTGTTCTTAAATACACTTAATAAATATTTGTTGTGTTTAGTCTCTCGTGCATAAATAATATAATATAATTAATGATAATGTTTAATGGAGTTAATGATATAACACATGGTTGTATCATTAGCGAAAGTGTGGAAGGCGAGGCGAAGCGACGACGACGCTCGGGCCGGCTGCCCGTCGGACCGGACCTTCGCGCTCCGGCTACATCGCGGTTGCGCGATGGCGTCGCAAGCAAGTGGGTGATGTGTCGCGCTCCACCACCACTCGCAACGGTTACACCTCACTCGGTCTCGTACAATTTCTATTATACTATACGTAGCTGTGAGTATACCAAAACGAGATTAACTCCCACTTGCTCTACAAGTTTTATATTCCTCGCTCGCTTTGCGATGTTAATTGCGTGTGGTTATTCTAGAAAATTCACCAAGAAGTTGTAAATGTGCTCATAATTGAGATTACGTTCGTGTAGTTTCTTACGTCACGCTTGATATCTCGGTGAAAGCTTCCGTAGAGATCGGATATGACAAATATATCTTAAGAAGATAGGAAACTTTTGGAAGCTAAATCGACACTTAGCTAGTCCGTTGAATTCGTTGAGGGTTCGTTATTTAGTTTTCTTAAATGTAGAATGAGTTGACCTTTATGTGAATTCCGTGTAAGGTTATGATTTTGCACTCTCACCGTGAGAATTCGCCCTCATATACGATGTTGCAGGCTCAATTCTGTACTATATTTGTGCCTCTGTAGCTGCTTACTGGCAGCAGATTCAAGGTTCAATTGTGAAAGGGACCTACGTCAAATCAGAAATCGATTTTACCTCAAGCTGATTTTTTTCTAATTTTGTCCTCAATTTACTGAGCATAATTTTCATAATTTACTTCCTTTTTGTGTATCCATAGTTTAGAATATATATTTTGTAGCAGTAGAAAGATTCTGCAGCGTTTTCTCTAGTCAGATTGCTGATTAAATGCGTCACTTGTTCGCAGGTGGTGTTTTGTGATTCAATTGTCCGAATGAATGGCTTTTGCTCAGAACGATGTGGTCATATTGTGCAGTAGTACGTTATACCTCCGTAGCTTACGATAATGTATAGTTCGTATTCTTTTTCAATATTTAATTATAATCCCTTGAAAGTGTTATGAACTGTTTAGTACAACCGAAGCTTTTTTTCGAATGATTTATAATATCACGTACGTTGACAGCACGACGCGTGTTCTTAATGAACACGCACTGTGCTCGGTGTCGGAAGTACCCCCTAATAGCAAGACACATGTTGCACGCGTTGATCCTTTCAATGAAATTTATTGCAACCTGTGGTTGATGTTATTCATCACTAACTGTGTGTTATTTGTTCAAGAGATTATTAGCTGCTGCGACACAACATGTAGTATCATAGTTAGCTGCAGTATTATCTAAATCTGAAATACATTTGCGGTATAAATTGGTTTGATTATTACTCATATATACATGTATTTCAGTGCTAGAGGCACCAGGCGTGGTACACATTTAGTCCATATTGTGAGCGGTAACCGTTTGGGTTAACGTACTCTCATTTCATCCTATCCGCTGTATATTCTTCCGGGTTGATTTCATGTATACAATGTTATTTTTAAACAGAACTCTCGTAATATTCAAAATAAAATCTAAAGAATTAAGTCAATACTCCAACATTAACATGTGTACGTTGTTCATATTATTTATCAAAGCTTCACTGTTTTTAATTGATCAGTGAGTTAATGTGCTGCTTTAAAACGATAATATTATCTCCTTTTAGCCTGAGACAATTGGATATAATGTTGTTCCGTGGGAAACATTGAGAGGAATCGAATATGTGAGTACCTCGTCATCACATTTGAATATGCTATTTGGACGAGGCATCTGATCGTTATTCGTTACGAGCCTCATGTGTAATTTTAGACATGTTTGCTCATTAAATACGCTATTCCGACCAATCGAGATGCCGATCGTTTTTGCCAGTTCAGTCATCATAATACAGGCGCCGCTGAAACCTAAATAGCGGCACGAGCGAGTTTTCGCCAAATTCTGACGTCAAAGAGGGGCCATTTGGACAATGTAACAAAAATCATGTCAAGTACGTATCAAGAGCCGCTTCCGCAGATTCTCATAAGTGGAAAACACAATTACAAAAATATAACTGTGGCAACGTGTCGAAATATGAATGCGTATGTTTTAATCCTATTTGTGGCGCGTACGGTTATAAAGTTAATGTGGTATTGGTGAGAACGCACAAACGATACAGAGTAGCGACGTTGGGCGATGCCATTACACCTGCTGCGGTCGCTCGACCCCTCTGGCCAGCCTTGCGTCCGCTCCACTGTGAAATTATGCACATCTGCTATTCACAACCTTCGATATACGTATCTACTAAAGTATCATTTTTTTTATTTATTTGTTGTGTGTTTCGGGCAGTTACCTACTATGGTTACCTGTTCAGGAGTGTATTTATTTTATTACAATACTTTTCCAGTATTGTGCGTGATGAGCAGCAGTGCGCCGATAATCCCGTTATTTATGTAGGTAATCTATTTTTGTAAGAAATGCTTTGTGGGTATTTGTCAGGGTTTCAAAAAGTCAACTGGGTTAATTGATTTGTTTGTTAGACACATTTCAATGTTTCAGTTGTGGTAGCTGTGACGTTAAGTTTTTTAGAAAATTACGTAGTGAGTTGTAAACGTTAAAATGTAATACCGTGAAACTGAGGTCGTGGTTGATCAACCGAGACCGGTCGGGTAAATACGCTATAATTGCACTGCACTACTACTCATATTGGAACGTCAAGAACAGTGGGCTCTTGTGGGAGGCCAAGTAGTAGGCGCCTGTCTGCCGGGGCACTGTATTGAATGGGCCAGTGCTGAAAGAATATTTTTACCGATTTCTTCTATTTTAAATTTATGAAAATGCCAGCTCTTTGATAAGTTCTACAATGGTTGGCGTACCCAATTTTAGCTTCGATTCTTGCCCTGTTTCCGTGGCGAGGCAGATCTCCTGACATGCTGGAAATCATTGACGGCCCTTGCGATATCCTTTCTGAACTTTCTTGTACAATAAGTACTGACCACCGCGTTTCCACTTATCTTAGAGTTCTAAATAGAAGATGCGGTTTACCACTTGCTTCCCCGCCATTCGCGACACATGCATGGAATGTAACACACGTACTCCCTGAAGACATGCAGACAAAATGGACTAAATAAATACCTTAATTGGAATGAATGTTTTTAATTTAATATTCTCGAAATCACGCGGTATGCTCACATTTACTTTCCAACAATACGCTTGCATTTTTCCTCGAGAAAGCGGAAACACGCGTGTCTCAACAATGGCTTGAGGCTCGTGCTGAATCGTCCATTCTGCGCCCGTAATGTATATTATTCTAAGAACTACGGATAAGTTACTACACGACGAAGGGGCTCGTTTCGGGAACTCCGTTTATTGATACAATGGAGAATTTTAAACAATTGTTTGAACATACCGAACTATAATATGCCGTTGATGTGATGACGTAATCCACAGACGCGATTGGAATTTGCCGAACCCACACTTGCGTTGGCGTTAGAGTACTTGTAAAAGGATCAACATTTATTTCTGTGTAAGTCACCTTATCCCTTGAGTATCGCTGGGGTGCAAAATCTTGGGGCCGCTAACCTAATCACATATCCCTGCTGTGGGGGCGATAGTATTCTCTCCTAAATTCCAATCAATGTGCTGAATTTTCTCTATTATCACACACACACTATCATTCGTTATGTTGGGTCACAAACGTGTCTGTTTATTAGATGTATTACGAACGATTACGTTTAGTTACAGTACCTGAAAATAAATTGTCAATCACTACACACGCACTGTTGTGAATGTTGTGATGTGTGGTGTATGAACTTAATAGCAGGAAACAAGCCCTTTGTGTTATAACAATGAGCAATAGAATGACAAAAACTTTTTTTTTAGTATACAGGCTGGCACAATGCGCCCGCGGCTGTCTTCGTCCGCCTTCCCACGAACTCCTCCTATACAACTCGGTGCATCGTAGCGTAGTGCCAATACTACCATTTCGTATTTACGAACATATTTAATTCTAGAAAATTTTATGCGAATGCGCATAGTTTACCTCAGAAATTAGAAAATTACTTGCACGCTACAAATTGATGATCACTGGAGATCTGATACGCGGCGTGTTGATAGGTTGATAGGATTAAACCATCGTTTTTGGACCTTCCAATATTGGATATGTGGAATGATTCCAAAAACGAATTATATTACTCATGACCTGACTAAATTCGTACATCGTATGCCTGGGTCTTCGTTTGCACGGTCTTGCTTGAGCATCCTTATCGGTTAGTTTGTTTAGTGGAATGTCCAGAACGTGTTCCATTGTGAATTTTACCGTAGCTGTTTTACAAACAACACAAGGTAACCGGCCAGCAGGTAAGAAAAATGTGACCATTCTTAAAAATACGATTGTTGTCAGAGACTAAAAGTTATCGGAGGGAACTTGCGTCTTAAGCCAAATAAATGCAATGGCAAACAAAAGTTGGAAACTTATTGTACGTCATAGGCAGGAATAAATTTCGATGTTGTGCGAATTGTTTGCTAAGCGAGTGTGGCCGAGGCGTGGTGGCTCTTCATACGAGAAGTTTTACAATGTTCTTACCGTGCAGTCTAGCGGAACTGCAATTGTCTAACTTTTCATGGGCGTCTGTGGTCTGGCTGAATTCTCTGCAGACGAGGCTTATTTTGAAGTCGAGCAATTAAATTGCGCGAAAACGCTGACGTGTTTCTATATCATTGTGGTTGTTTTAGTGTGAACGGTACCAAATGTTAGCTTTACGACCTGACTCCAGAGAGCTGAATCATAATTCGATGTAAAAATAATCCGCAATCTTGAAACGGAACTGTGTGCTCCGGTTTCGGATTATAGCAGTCTCTTTTAACATTTGATAGGTCGGTATATTTTCCCATTGACCCATTGCGGTCCCATTCCCATTTTTACGAATGGATAGAATACAGACAATACTTTACTAGGCACCTGCTTGCCTAAGTTTAATGATTTATCTAATAGGCCTGGGAATCGATTGCTGACTTACAGTTAAGCAATTGTGTAGTCATTGAAGTAGTTAGTATAAATTGTATACAAACCTATAGTTTCTTACATAAGTGCTCTATGTTTGACACAGTTTTGGCAAATTGTTGCACCTCGCCGATCTCGTGTGCGACTTTCACAATATAACTGTTGTTGTGAAGGTCTTGTCCGCGCATGTAGCGTGTACGATCTACTCATAAACGTTAATTAGATTTCTTTCCATATTTTGGTAGGAAATATTTTGTTTTTTAAATAAAAAAGTACATGAATTTATTTTTGTATTATCGTTATTAATGAGAGACGGTGTCCTCGCGGTACTTTCTACCGGCGCGAGAGTAGCTTTCCACAGCTTTTACCCACCGGCAGCGCCCGCGCCGCCGGGGACCCTTGCTAAATGGCGTATGGTCAACATGCATGTTTGCCACCTTCATACATTTAACATTTTTAAAGCAAATAAACTAAATTTGGTTTTCTTAAATAAACGTTGGGGAAAAGAGACAACAAACTCCTTTGTTGCTATTTGCATTTATGTTCTAAAGATGTTCACATTTGACTACTAAATAAATACTATTAGTTAAATATAACGTGTAACAATAAAATTACAATCTGTGCTGAGCGCTTGCCCATGTTTAAAAAAAAATCACAACATTTACACAATTATTTTATACCTCAACGCGATCCATATAACTTACTGATGCATCTGTTAAAATATTCTACACAATTTTGTTACACCTTATATATATATATAATAACTTTTGTGTCAACAAGGCAAGTGTATGCGCATAGATAGTATTCTTTGGTTATATAACACCTTTCTCACTAAGTCTGCGATTCGACTGTCCGGAATGTTGATACTTAATACATTATTTATAATACATTTCTTATACAACATTGCATAAACGTGCAGACGACGAAAACATCGCTTTGTAGAAAGTAACAAAAGTTACCGCCATAAAAATTCGTACGTGCTCGTCCGATGTGATTTGACCAAGTAGATGCTTGATGACAATTGACTCACGTTTCGTTTTAAGGTTTCGCAACGTTTTATTACGTTTTAGAATCGATTCATACGCTATGGAACTACTGATCCGATTCAGAAAAATATTTCAATGATGACAAACTAGACGGTATCGCTGAGTGTCATAGGCTATGTTTCTTCTCGCTTTGAACATTGGTAGACGAGCTGCAGAGCAATATGTATTGGTTGTGCGGGCAGAGCCGCGTGCAAAAGCTATCGCTTATAAGCCGGTAGGCTGCCAGCGGTGATACTGCTGAATGTTATCGGCTTTCGAATTTGAAACACGTGACTAATTAACGTAGTACGGTTATAATTACCTCAACCATTTGCAGATTTTGTGTTAATTATTGTTGTTAAATCAGGGTTGATATGTTTTATTATTATTCGCGACAGGTTTTGTTTATTTATTTTTTAAATCACAATAACTCAGCCAGTTTTTTACGTCTATGGCTTCATATCAGTGGGGTTTTTCATCACCGAGAGTAATACCATTTCAATTTTGGAAGCCTGTTTCCATAGTATCGTGAAAGTCGTTTCTTTATTGTAATCGTAGGACATGAGCCTGTTTGATATGGAATGTAGGTGCACTGGGCTGTGCAAGTTAATTTATATTTTGTAAGTGAAGATGAAAGTGAAATTATTACGTAGACGTATCGAAGGACGTGGTTTGCATTAAATAATGGAAGAGTGTATACCAACATAAAAGAAAGCATTTAAATATACGGAAAGTTATGCATTACATTGGTAAACCTACCTACCTACCTACAATGCATTTCGTATTGTTGGTATAAAATTACAATCTCAATTGAATTAATGTAATCTTCATTATGCACCTTGTTAAATTTCATTATGATCGTTTTAGCAGTTTAGTCGTAAAAAAGGTAACACATACAAAGAGACAAGTTACTTTTGCATTTACAATAGTAGTGTGTATATATTTTAGGAAGGTGTAGTAGTACATAAAACCCAATTCCTGTTGAACTCGGTTAAACTATGTCTATTTATTTATTAATGTTTAGTTTGATCGAAATAGGTACTACTGTACTGGAGTTAGTACTGTATAATATGTACTATAATGACTTAATAATGAACCACTTAAGCTCGTTTCTTTAAATTCAATACAATATTATATTCCGCCTTTATCAGTAGAACTATTAGGTACTTGTGCATTCTTATGAATTCTGGGGTTTTAGACGAAACCGTTAGTGGATATCGTTAGTTATTCTAATTGTTATTTGAACGAGTTTATAGATAGCTGCGTTCTATTACTGGTATCAATTTATATTTATTTGTGTCTGAAGTCTGGGCCGTCGTCTGGCGTTAGGCGGGCGGGGGCCGCGAGGACGTTGAGTCACGCAGGGTGACGCAGGTTGGTTGGGGTGCGCGCCCCGACACCCCGTGACGTCACTCCCAACCGTGACTCACGCCTACCAATATAGAAAGTGGCCTCGCTCCAACTCAAACAAATTTAGACTTCAAATGTAATGTGAAACGTTTTGAAAGGAAGTCGAAGAGTTTTATTGCCATATCACCCTTTTATTAAGTTTATTCCTGACTCACTGCTCCATGACGTCAAAAGCTAGATTTATTTTAGCGGGCCTAAAGTAATATGACATATAAAAGCAATGGTTATTCCCGGCGTTTAGTCATTGAGTCTACGTTCCACAAGGTAACCACGAATGCGATTAATCACATAGGTACTCACACAGCTAGTTCTAGTAAAACTTCACTAGTAGGTTACGAGTTTACGAGTAACCAATTTGATAAACATGAACCGTGTCATCAGCCGTGAGGCAAACACGCGCACACATTAAGTAGTTATCGAATAAGACTAACTACTTCACCATTATGATTAAATAGTAATCAGTGTTGGTGATAAAAACTTGTTTATGATAAGCAACATTGTCAACAACGGACGCAAGGTGTAGCGTACAATAAAGGATAATTGGAAAGCGGGAGGGGTTAGCGCACAGATATATGAGAGGGTTAGCGCACTTTGCCGCAATTGTTTGGTCCCACGAAATATTATGTAGGTACGGACACCTCGTGACCGAGCGCTGAACCTGCTGCGCTTCACAATTGAACTGCCCAGTGAACCTAAGAACTAAGATTATTCACCGACCGACGTCATAATTACGAAAAAAAATGCCCTGATTATTAAAATACGCTAAAACCGTTGGAATACAAGTTTTGTTTGTGCTTTAAAATTATAAGTATTGATTAATGATACCAAATCCACCGGAACGCGAAACTGGTATTGGAAAGTGTAAGTCTGGCAGGAGGGACCGGGTGCCATTTGTCGACTTGTGTTATCGACTTTTATTTATGTCACCCGGTAGTGGGTCGTGTTACGCAAACTATTACTACAAATTATATAAAGTGAGAGCAAAATCTCGTGGACATACCTACCTGCAGAGGTGCTCACGATATACCGGTTATTAATAAAAGTATAAATATGTAACAGCATAGTGTGAAGAGGTCCTTAATGCGACGATTATACTTTTAAGATTTTATTTGGGGGTTTTATTCCATTTGCAATACCGTATAGTTGCCACGGCGTTAACGGCTTATGTGTGTGGACTAGATGACGTTCATAATTAGATCATTCGCAGCTATTGTTCCGACGAATAATAATTCCACGGTATTATTGCTTGTTAGGTATAACTACTTATAATAATAAATAACATGTGGAAAGTATGGACTTACATTAGTACTTAAATTTACCTACCTTATCAATTGTCTAATCTATGATGATATTATACAGGCTGTAAGGGACATGGTAAGGAAAACTTTGGGTAAAGGTTACATTTAATGCCTATAATAATATTATATTAATATTTTTTGTCGAATATCATAGGTTACAAATGTTGTAATTTTTGCGCGAAATGTATCGTAAACCACGCGATTACAGCACAATGCTCCACGAGATACCCGACTGCAGTAGTACGTCTAAATTAGTAATAATGTTGTTTTTTTTTTATTGAAAATCATGTTGAGATAGTTTTTATTATAATTTCATGCGAAAATCAATAAATAGAACTGAAAAAGGCGTATAATTCATGAAAAGGTCGATGAAAAAATTCAACTCTGGCAGGCCCAGCATCATGAGTCGGATCTACTCTATCAGTTTTCTTGCGAAGCCGCTTACACCTGTATGTAATCACAATAATTTTAAGCTTATTTTATTTAAAAAAAGGAATGTGATGAGTATGAAAAACACTATTCGAAGGATACCTACCTAATGCTTAACTATTCGTTCCTATTTAATTTTGTATGGTAAGTGTAAGTGGTTAGGGAAAGTTATAACAAAAAAAAAGTATGCTAATTAACAGCTGGTTGTTTTGAAATCGGGTTCTTTAGCCTGTCATACTGTTGCCTACAAACAATCGGATTAAGCTGTACGCCAAGACCAATATTAACCATTAATGTCGCGTAACGTAATGTTATCTAGAGTCGTGGCGGTATCGTTGTCTGATTAACGAACGATGAGTAATGAGTGGTAATCAGTAAAGGACGGGGCCAGGGCGTTTCTCTCGCGTGACTCACGCGGCGTCGTCGGCTACTCGATGAAACAGATCGATGTCGAGGGCCGACATGGTTCCGGTGTGACTCCACCGACCATCACCGTTTCAATAAACGATAAAGTACAACGTATAACGAAAATAAACGTTGGGCGAATTGCATGAGAAAGGTCACAGGAAGCCAATTTAAAGTCTTCTGCACTTGGGGTTATCAGACGTCTGGATTTTTCCTGACATGTCCGGATGTATATGTATGCTTGTCGGAATTCCGTCTGAATCGCAACTGTAGATTTTTCAAATATTCAATTAAATTTAGAAGATTTTTTAGTTAGATATTAAGTATTAACCACGGTATTTTTTTATTTGTAATCTTGCAAAAATAACAGAATTTCGTTTCAAATATTAGTGATTGATTAATGTCGACTTAATAAATTGTATAGAAATTAAATTAAGTACGAAAATGGTTAATTTAAGCTTGTTACAAAAATTCTGTCCAGTTTACACAAGATCGCAAAAAAAAAGATCTAATATAAAAATATAAAAATAGACCTTGGTTGGGTCTGTTGCAATAAATCATGTTTAAAAATGATTTTAGAACTATATAACATAGTGTGTGACGCACCATTATATACAATGGTGGTGCATATAGCCAAGTCTTCGACTCTTCACACGTCCGCATACGATATACCTACCTATGAGATTAAATCTCGTAAATCATTCCGCGTTATACGATACATTTGCCGTGGTGTGTGTGACATTGGCATTCAGGTGAGACGTTCAGATACCTAGAACGCAAGGTCATTTGCCATACCCGTTCGCATTGTAATTATATTTATATTGTTAACAATATAGTTATTGATAATAGCCCGATTCACACAATATGAGGCAATTAAGACGTTAGCAGAAGAGAAATTACAGTTCGACATTTAAAAGTTATTATTAAGTCATTAATAACCACATCATTACATTTGAGACTGTACTTATAAAACTTATCGCTCAGATTGTACTTACGTACATTTTTTTTATTAAAGATTAAAGGACCTTACCAAGTGAAGGTTGACCCAAATTATGACAATATCTCCATCCTCAGCGATATGGATACACATTGGAACTACCAATATAAACAGGCAAGGGCCATCAGCAGCTTAACCTTCGATTAGATTTCTTCAGCGCATTCCGTTCAGTACATCAATAATAGGCAGGCGATGGGGTGGTTGATCCAACAGTGAAAGACAGCGTAGCTCTATCTCTTTCGGTTGTAACAACCATCCCATCGTGTAGAATGCTTTTTACTGGTACTTAAGACTGGTACAAAATATTCGGCACGATTTAAATAAATAAGTAGATTTATTTTTTGGGAAACAGAAAAATTCAGCATATCTTTGTCTCTATAAGTCGGTTAGTCAGTAGAGTACATAAATATTATGTTAGGTTTAAATTTTATTTAACATCCAGAGGTTACAAGCCTTTACATAGAACAATTAGGTATATTCATCTCGGTCTTGGATTCGGTTCAGATTATAACTAAAATGTTTTACTATGTTTTACCGCTATACGTTTTTGTTATTGTATAGCACTGACGTAAATAAATGTGGACTTGATTTACAGCACAAAATGACAACGAATTTTAGTGCCGCTTAAATCCGGACTTGATTTACAGTACAAAATGAGAACAAGTTTTTGTGCCGCTTTGAAGCACCTTATCGAAATTCTTCGGAACTAAATTTGACATTTAATGCAATTGGCATTAAATGGCCGTCGCGTTATTTAGAGCGTTTCCGTATTTATCTGTGTATTTCCATGAAATAAACACGTATAGAATTGAATTTTATACAAGGGTATAAAATATAATATATTATTGATATAAGGTAATCCATTTTATTGAATTTTTGTCTACATAAGTGTCACATGTCCTATCTTTATCTTTAGTTCCGTGGACACTCACTAACTGCTATAAGTGTCAAAATGGCAAATATCGATTTGCACAAAAGAAGATATTTATCGCAGGTTCAGTAGTAATAGAGGTCAGTTTGTATTGTCGTGACAATGTTTGGTTATTTCGCGCGGTGCGTTCCTCAACGTGCCAATTACCGACTATTGACGGCGTCCGTCGGCCGTCGCAGTGCCGCAGTTATGCACGCACACCTTGCCGGTTCACTGACACACCCGGCCTCACTGCCAAATGTGACGCACATGTGAATCGCCATCACATACCCATGGCTGTCACACTTTTAATACTAAGCAACTAACTAAGACTGTCCGGTATCTTTATCAGCTTAAGCTTTGATAAGAGCTTTGAAATGTACTTTCGTATTTCTACTACACGGAACTTTCATCCTAATATTCTAAAATGTTATATCCACTTTTGATAATAAATGCTTACCAAAGTTTAACGCCCAATACAAATACCCAGATAATGTGCAATTTGGACTTGAAGCTATTGAAATGTGTATAGAAGAATGTTTCAAATATCATGATCGGATCAAGTTGTAAAATAATCTATTTTACAGAGGGTTAGAATTATCTCCTGAGGGTTAGAGTCGGTGAAAATCACCATAAATTATGGCCTTGTTACCCTATCTTTCCCTGTAGCGGACCGAAGCCACTAGAAGCAGTCACAAACTTGTGGAGAAAACGAACAAATTTAGTAACTTATTAAAATGAGAAAAATGCAATAAGTACATACAAATATTACAACTTATCATCCAGGACAAATACATAGCTATAAATAACCCAGCCGAAGATGCACAACCTCGCTGAATGAACCTTAAGACCTGTTCGCAATACCGGATCCCTAATTTAGGACAGCTTTTTCTTAATCCAATATAGCTATGATGATCGCAGACCAGCTATAGGAGATGGTACCGGAAGAAAAAAAGCTCAAACTTAGACACATGCTACAGAACTAAAAGTTTTGTTTTTATAGAACTATTTGCAATAATAGTCAAATTAAAGTCTGGAAACCTTGATTTTGACACTACACAATAGCCGTGCTAATTGTGAACTATTATGACTCTTTATGACAATTGACACGAATCGTTTATAACAAGCTGTCACGTATAGTTGTCAAATATGAATTTGAATTGTACTAATTAGTTAAGGTGGTCGGGAGTGGTACACGTGTCGGTAAACGCGCTAACTGTGCCCTGCATACTGATTATGTGCGATGATGGTCTCAATGCGCGTGCGCATTCCTCAACCGAGGCACCGCCCACCAGACGCCTTTTTGAACTTCTATCATCAGGGACAAGCATTGTAATGCTTCAATATGATTCAGATAGGATTCTTCTAATTAAGAGTCAAGAAATTAGTTTCTTAGGTTTATTAATGAAACTTCGATCGGATTTTCCGCATGCCAAGTATATAGGGCATTCAATATTGTAATATCAACAAGTATTTTATAAAAGGTAATGTAAATTTTCTCCGTCTGTACGATAACCTATCACGGAATTATTTCCACTTTTAAGTGTAAATACTTCATAGATTAAAGGCGTGCTTTTAATCCAGCCAATAATAGCACTTGCCAATGGTTTCGCACTAACCGTAAGTAAAACGTGCCAAAGCTGCCACAGATCAAGTTCTCCCACGTCCAGCGCAGGCGCATTCGCCAGCGCCCGGCGACGCGCGATGTCGCTCCACCAGCAGGGTTAACGAACCGACCCACCACGCTATTCACCATATCATACCATTGTAATTTTTTGCCTTTCTCTATTACATACGACATACTTAATACGATAACTGTAAACGTATTCATGTTAATTATTGATAAAATAGAAAAGTACAATCATGTTCGGCTGACAGCTCAAGTAAGACTCGTACGCTTCTTGTAAATCATGATTATCAGATAAGCTATCTTTGATTGTTAAGTTTTCGGCATTGCAAATGATGAACTATTCATTGTTGACGGTCAATTAAGTATTACAAAAGTTGTTGCCAGTGACATAGTAAGCGCAACGGTAAATTTTGTCCGACTGTACTGTAAATCGTTAAAAGTAATAATCAGTCTTTACCGATAATGTATGCCTATACAACTGTAAGTCATGTTACAGTGCCGTTAAGATTATCTGACAAGGTGTAGTTATTCTTATTAGGCTTTTTCTTTTTAAACATCGTGTAACGTTGAGGACGTACCAATTACAATGTGCGCTTTTATCTAAAATACAGGATGCGATTTGACACCAATCTATGAAAAACATTTGGCTTTTTAAAACGAGCTGTACGTTGACATTAATTTATATCCATTAAACCGGGGTCTTCAGGACGTTCCAAGTAATCTACGTACATTGTGTTCCTCTATTATTTCTTTATTGTCCCACTTCGCTTTTATTAATCCGTCAGCCATTCAAACAACTGTCCATACGGGGCTTGCTACTTAACTGACTCCATTTCAGCATTAAAGTTGTAGAACTTCTTTTTGAATTTAAATGCCCGCAATGCTGCGCCACATCTAAAAATATTCTATTCACACATTAGGCGTGAATACAAAATGCTCACTGCAGTGTGGTCGAGTTTAGTTACGCATTTAATTAATGCAATAAGGCGCCAGGTATCGTCACGTCCGCTCCTCTATACGTATTTTAAATATTTCACGTACATATAGATTAGTAATTGGCGGGTACTTGAATTCGCAAATCAGAAATCTTATATTAATGAAGTATATCGGAATGGTATTTAGTGGTTGTGTGCAGTGAGTGAGAGTAGTGTCGTTGCACTCTGTGTACGTAGCAGAGGAGTCAAGGGCAGCTGGGAAGCGCTTGCGCTGTCGCGTGCGCACGCGCATCACTACATGCGACCACGGCGTTCCCGTGCGCCCCATCACCCTAAGTGGGAATGGGAAACCTTTCAACAATACCTATTCTATCGTTCTTAGACTTACGACGTAATAAATCTATAGCTTTGTTGTAGGCATTGGCGACAAGTGTAATTTTCGAAATAAAACACTGAAAGTGTCTGTCCTAATAATGTTTTCACAATGGTAGTTATCGGACTACTCACCAGTTTTCCGCTGGGATGACCTCCTATCGCCACTCGTTTCCTCTGGTTTTAATAATCAATAGGTACTTCATTGTTTAGTTGTACATTACAATAATTGTTACATATAAAATATGCGATGTTTTATTCACGTTATTTTTCTCTTTGTTCTCAGGATCAATATGATAACTTAGCCGCCCATACACATAAAGGAATTGATTTTTTAGACAAATATGGTAACTTCGTGAAAGAGAGGTGCGCAATCGAACTGGAATATGCAGGAAAACTCAGGTAAACAAACAGTTTGTATATTTTAAAGTTTTAAAGAAACCTGTCAATCTATTATCCTTATTATAACATTCAATTGTTAAACCAGTACGTAGAGAACGAAGAAAAGTTCCACTATTTTTACTATTGAAACCGGTGTGACAAGTTGTTATGTTTCTAACTTTTACTTCATCGATTAGATATTTGTGAATATTTTAAAATTAATCGATAACGTCCATCGATGTGATAATCGGTTATCTTGTTGAATTTCCATATTGCGACAAAATAAACGAGTAAAACTACTTAATGGTTAATTTATGACCGAGATGTTTTAATTTATGATGATTCTTTTCAGGAGGCTTGTCAAAAACTATCAACCAAAAAGAAAAGAAGAAGACGAATACCAGTAAGTTTCTACAAAATGTTGTCTCTGACCCAACGCATAACACCACAGACAGACGCGTAGAAATATAGATGTAACCTCATTTGTAGAAATAGGTTTATGAACTCGTTTGATAAAGTACTTGGCTGAGATAGATAATTTTGTAAGAGCGCTGAATCTGGCATCGTTCCCGGATCCGTTCTTTATATGTGACGAAGGCACAATACAAAATACGATACACAATTACATGCTATTTAAATCAATTCCAATTATTTAAGAAATATGACAGAGTCAGCTAAACATTCCTTTATCACCTCACAGGATGGCAAGGTCCGTTTTCGTCATTTTTTGTTGTAACATTTTCATTAACTTGGAGTTTTAAAACTGATAAACCACTTTAATGGCAGACTTTACCTACAAAAATAATTGTGTGACCGCTTTTATGTTGTACTAGCTGTTGCCCCCGACTTCGTCTGCGTCTTTTAATTGATATAACTTGATTATTTATGAACCGATTGAAATAAAACAAACACTAAATTAACTTTTAGTGAAACCTACCACAATGTATTAGTGAAAACCGCACCCAAATCGGTTAAGCTGTTTTTTAGATCAGTGCGTACAAACGCACGTATAAACAGACAAAAATTCTAATAATCATTGTTTTGGTTTCTATTGCGTTGAAGTTAAAGGTCCTCCAATAATAGTTTTTCTCATATATCTTCCATGTACAGATAGCGATTAGTATAACATTTTTATTATATATATATATATTGTGTTTTTGTGAGTCTACTATTCTTAAGCTTATACCAGCTCCTAATGTTCGCATGTACAGAGCTTCCTAAACGGTTGGGATTGCTAATCAAGCGATTACGTGGTTCTCAAGCTTGTTTGAAGTCAAACATCGCTGATCATTCGCATTTCATAATAAACTTTTACCAAGCATGTTGTTGCTTGTCAAGCATGGTTTTTTAATAGCCAGATAATCTTAATTGCCCGAAATTAGCATGCGAAACTTGCGCTCGTTTGTCTAGTGAGCCCAATCCATGAACCACATCTGTTATTGAATGTGTCAAAATATATTATTCTTAATTAGGCTGTTGTCCTTAATGGAAGTACATCTGACGAATCCTTGAGAATTTTTAATTGCACCCGATAGCCGTTGCTTAGAACGCATCTGTAAAATGTTTTGATAAATATTTGTAAAAGAGTAACCACTGAGTTTCTTGCCGGCTCTTCTCAGTGTAAGCAACAGTCCAAACCAGTGGTCACCTCTGACTATTCATTCATAAGTGATTTTTAGCCTACATGAATAAAAAAAAATTATGTAAATTTTTAATTTAAGGTACACACCGTGTAAAGCATTTAAGCACTTACTGCAAGAGCTGAACGATTTCGCGGGACAGCGGGAAGTGGTCGCGGAAAATTTACTGTCCAATGTCGTACGAGAGTTGCATCTACTCGCCAAAGAGTTGCGAGAAGAAAGGAAGGTGAGTACACAAGTCAAAACAGGACAGTTATTATAAAAAAAAGTTTAAATTAACTATTATTTCTTTAGATATTATAACAAAAAAGTCATTATAAATACGACGCATATAAAAAAAGAAAAATATGAATTTACTCATAGCTTATTATGTTTCGTACGTAATATAATTTCGTCACAAAGTATATTTTACTGCAATATTATAAAAATAAACATGACGCCATCGTGTAAAAGGAAAAAGTATCTTCTTGCACGTAATAAATTCGGTTCCGTAATCTTTGTACACAATAAAATGCACCAATGACACACACGGCATAAATACATGGAAAGGTTACTAATTGATATCATTTTATGAGTGTTAAAAAATTGCTAATTGCCCCTTGAGATTACAGTAGCTGGCCATAAATATTTCATATCGGCTCATGAAAAGATATGGCCTTGTAGAGCGTTGTCTTGGTCACCCTTCCTCTGGCCAATAGTCTCTTTCTAAAGCTTGATGAGTAATATTTACGGCCAGGTACTGTAGTTATATAAAACAAACCTAAGGAATTTGCGAATATTTTGTGTTCAAATTAGTCCCCTTATCATTTTGGTAAAGTATTTCCGTAACTTTATAGCGTAACGGATTTAAATGTCAGTATTTTTCATGTCATTCTTCGGCATAAGAGTTATTAGAAGCACTCACTCAATAAACTCCGGAGGGTGTTATAAGACATTTTAAGTACATACTTGATGAAATAAATGTTTCTTCTGATGAAATTCGGTACTCGGTAAAGCTATTTACTGACTGAGTAATTCTATATGCATGAACCGATTGAGTACGATGATGCTATATTGTTTTCGTACTTGAGAAACTAATTTAAGGAATCTGTTTCTCTGAGTTTGGTGAAGCATCAGCTGAAAATTTTGGGATACCTATTTAGAAATCAAAATAATTCTAGTGCATAAACCTAAGCCATTTGCCAATTTGTTATTAGTTAAATTGGGTTTTGCTTTGAGTCAATGTAACACATTAATATAATTTCAGCAACACCTAAATGAAGGCGCAAAACAAATGGGGGTCCTAAACACATCCATAGGATCGTTGGAGCGAGCACGGAGGGCGTACGAACGCGCGGCCAGGGAGTCCGAGCGAGCGCTCGAGACCTTCCAAAAGGCAGACGCCGACCTTAATCTGAGGTGATTATCTAATAGAATGCCTCGATCCGATATAACCAACTTGACCCACTAACTATGCCAACTGATTAAACAGTGCGTAAAATTCACAACGAATTCAGCGGTCGTTATCGAATTTGAATGGTTTCAAATAGATTTCAATGTTAAGATTGACGCGGTGGTGCTACTATGAAATTGAAAAACAACAATGTTTTTGTTTGTATCATTTGTAATGATATCGTGGTAAGATAAATGATAACTAATAATATGTACCTATATGTAAGATTATCTGCGTCTTTCCTATTATCAGTTCCGATCTAGGCAGAGTATCTATCGATGGAAACACATCTCCTACTGTCACTAGACAATAGATTTTTGGTGATAAAACCGGTCTAGAATAGCGTATAAGTATCAATGTTCTTCCAGCTTAGTGTTTTGGTAATACTTGTTACTATATCAAATGTTTTGTGGTTACAGTCGAGCGGAGGTGGAAAAACAGAAAGCGAACATGAAACTCCGGAGTCAAGCGTGCGAAGACGCGAAGCAGGAGTACATGGATCAGCTGCGCAAGACCAACGAAGCCCAGCGGCAGCACTACGAGCAGCGGCTGCCGCATGTCTTCAAACAGTTACAGGTAGATATACTATAAAACAGGCCATTTTTGAAAACGATGCTACTACAATTATTTATCTGTCGATATAAATTTTTAGATAATTAAATAATGGGTGATTAAAAATTTTGATTGTTAAAAAATATTAAAAAAAATAAACATCTCTTAGATTTGACCCGAATTGCGCGGCGATTAGTGGGAATCAAGGTGGGTCCAACTAATTGATAACTGTTGTACGCATTCTATGATACACCGGTATTTTCAATTTCAAATTAATTTCGATTTCGATTACCTGTTCATCTTTTTTTTTATTCAAGTTTGTCTAATAAATTTCAATTTAATAGTCTCTTGACAGAACTAATAGGAATTATGTTTATTAATAATATTATTTAGCCGCCGGACGATATAGCACTTAATATTTTTGACTAATTCTTAACATAATATTTTAATTTCAATTGAATGATTGGATACAGACAAAAAGAATGAAGTTGCCCGCAACTTCGTCCGCGTGGTATTTAACAAAGACAACCGTTGACAACAGCCTGCTCGCCCATTCTGAGCCCGCGGGTCGCATTGCAGGTTGTTGCTATCAAACTTAATCAGGCGCTGCGCTGCAACATTGGTTTTAATTTTCTTTCGTGGGATCCTATTTTTTTTTTCTAAAATAAAAGTAGCCTAAGTTACTCCTAGTTACATCAGCTATCTGCCAGTGAAAGTCCCGTCAAAATCGGTCCAGCCATTTCAGAGATTAGCCGGAACAAACAAACAGACAGACAGACAGACAAAAATTGTAAAAAATGTTGTTTCGGTATAGGTAACGTGTATACATCCAAATGCACTTAGTAAAAAGCGGTTATTTTAATATTACAAACAGACACTCCAATTTTATTTATATGTATAGATGTTGTGTGTTTCAATAATGTTTTCTACCTCTTCTATTTAGTTACTTTCATATGGACTTTCATTCATTCAAAATAATACTTACAGACTGTTATTGGAATTGAATCATTTCCACAATTAGATCATTATCATGAGTCATTGTGTGTATTGGGAAATATTCAGGAAAATGTTGCGCTCTCGGGTGCAACTACGTTATACAGTGCATTTTGGCAAGACGCCAAATAGGTCACATAGAAAATAAAAACTTCGCCTATTTTTGTAGATATTCGTTTATTTTTATTCGAATACCCATTAACCGATAACCATGTTTTCAGGATTTGGACGAGAAGCGAATAAAGAATATAAAGAACTTTATGTTGAGTTCTGTGGACGTCGAGAGGAAGGTATTCCCGATAATAATGCAGTGCCTAGACGGAATGGACCAAGCGGCGAATAGTATTAATGAAAAAGAGGTGAGGATTGGTCCGTTTTTAAATAAAATCGAAGTACACTACAGAACGTGTGTTGCGGAAAATACGTAATGTAAATATGGATTGATTAGTTACTGTACTGTTTTTTTCCTCATGGAAGCTGGCTTTCATGTTCATCAACATTTGAATGAAACTTTGAGCTAACTTTTACAAAGTGACTGATATAAGCAATTACAGTACTTATAAATTTATTCAAAGACATGTTTGCTTAATATTCCTCTCCCATAAAAAATCTGTACAATCACACTACAAAATCTTTAGGAAATACAGTAATTACGGTACTGTCTACGAGAATATCTCTAGACATATTAGCTATCGTTTAATTAGCTAAAGAAATGGGGGAAGAGGACCCCACCACTTCCTCTTCCCCCATTTCCATTGGGGTCCCGACACTCGTGACAGACAATTTCTCGACTAACATTTTAGAGGAGTTCGGCGTTGTTGGCTTCTTTAACTATCGATCAACTTGTTTGGCTTATACATAATTGGCAAGTTGACAAGCCGAGGAGCAGTGGTGGGTTCCTCTTCCCCCATTTGTTTAACAATGGCTTAGTTCTATCAATTCTGTTTAATAAGCTGCCAAGCACAACCTGTGGCCAGTCATACCTGCCTTGGCTTGGCCAAGTATCAATTAAACATTGAAATGAGTCGCAACGTGTCATGAATATGTATGAGTAAGATAGCACTACTATTCTCCCTCGCCTTCACTCGAAGGTTGTATACAACATTTATAATAGGTGTTCTTCGGTTCAAAAATCCTAGCCGAGTATAGTATAGTAGGTAGGATGTCTTCAATGTATTATTTTAAAACCGAGGAAGGAAAATTGTACACCTTGCGTCATTGCTATAGATAGGTTTGGATTTAATATATTTTTTATCAAACGCTTTATTAATTCCAACCAGGCTTGGGCTTCAACCTTTAATCAAGCTAGGGCAACACGAAAATATATTATAGCAAAATAAAAACAACTTAAAATAGAACACTTCACTGAGGCTGAGATTTTTTTTTATTTGTGTAGTAGTGAAGGATATGGGAGAACAATGTAGGTAAACTTAACCAGATAATGTTAATTGTATAAGTATAATATGGATATATATGTCTACATATCGATACTTATGGCTACATGGTTGCACCTACAGGGATTGCTGGTGTGACTTCTATGAATTTCCCAGTAACTCTATAAAATAACGCCATTAAATTATTTCCAGGACACAAAACTAGTGATAGACAGGTATAAATCTGGCTTCGTGCCGCCCGAGGACGTCCAATTCGAGGCGGCTACCGGAGGCGACACCACGGACTCGGCGGCCGCACACCCGCACCCCATCAACCACCTGACCGCGGCCCGCGGCACCGTGTCCGGCAACAGAATCAAGAAACGAGGCGGACTACTCTCCATTTTCAGCTCCAACAAGGTAATAATTGTCTATATCATTAAATTCTTAACACTGACTGACTGACCGACAAGGTTCAACCCAAACAACCGGTCGACCTAGAGATTTGAAATTTGGAGGATATATTCTTTGAGTGCCATAGAGGTGCACTAAGAAGGATTTTTTGGAAATTCGATCCTTAATGTGGTCAAATGGGGGGACAAAGTTTGTAGGGAGACACTTTTTAAGTTACGATCGGGATCGGGAAACATCGTACGTGTGAAATTTATTTTATTGATGATCCCGGGGAATCTCTTCACTTCCCGGGATAAAAAATGTGTCCTATAGGTTTCACGGTATGTACAACATACCTGTGCTAAGTTTTAGTACAATCAGTTTTGTTAACTATATTAGGCAGTTGAGTTTATTTTGAAAATATTTTATAAGGTTTATGGGGCGGTCTGCTTGTTATATGGGCTTCATACGGCTTGTATGCTACGATATATTATTTAAGTTTATGCATGGTATTGGAATATACAGGGTGTAAGCATGGTAACGAAAACTTTGGATAAGCGTTACACTTAATGCCTAGAATATAATTCTAGACAATTTATATCGAAAATCATAGGTTGCAAATGTTATTATGTTTGAGCGCGCTGTGTATTGTATTGTCAACCACGCGTTCACAACACAACTCCCCGCGCGATGCCCAACTCGTGCGAGTGATGGGCACGCTCGAGCGTATTGAGTTTTAATTACCATTGCAGTTTTAGGTCTTAATTAGTAATTATGGTTTGTTTAATTTAAAATTAATTTAAAAATACTGAAAAATGGGTATATTCATGAAAAGATTGACGGAAAACTCCAACTCATGAAATGGTATCAGTTTTCGTTAAGAAGTCACTTACACCCTGTATATACAATCCAATGTTATATCATTTTAATGTTATTACGACTTTATTTATACAACTGGCTTTTATTCACGTGGTTTGTTGTATCGAGACGATTGTACGAGGAAAACGCGATGACTAAGGGCCGGTTTTTATGTATTAATATGTTATTTCGAGGTACTAATTTATTTTTATCTTTCAACCCCTGATTCGTTCCATACCTAACATGGGTTCAAATAACCATCGATTGATATAATTGGCTGACGTCGCCTGGTGTCTTGTCATGTGGAAAATGTAAGTTACCCGCGATGGTGGGGATGCAAGTGTTAGCATGAGTCACATAACTTCTGTTACAATCAAATAATACTATTGAGCAATTATTTATAACACTGTATAAATCTTAATCATTTACATATCTTACATACATACATTATTTATTTTGTTTACCTACCTTCATTCACGCACGCTAATATTTCACGATTTGTTCGTGGTTCATATGTCAATAGAATACACGAAATAAATAAAGGATGGAAGAATTAAATAAATAGCTACAAATTAATGTTTGTTCTCTAAATTATTAATAATAACTAATACGTAATGATGTTCGTTAATATATCGATATAATCCAGCCATTGTGCTAAAATACAATTGTTAAAGAACAATAATCTTTACCGTGTAAATTTGTGTTTAGTAACGCTTACTTTAATATTTTAACTTTTATATTTAGATGGTTTCTCGACTTGAGTGCGATGACACCGATATCGATAAATAGGGTAACAGTTGAACGGGCTAAATAGGGCAAGGGCCTCAAAAGATAATCAATGACTTCTATTACACTTACGTTACGGCACACCTATCCACAAGTTATACCATATTTTATGTTGCGTTTAAGTATCACTGTCGCTTCAGAGCTGTGTCTCGCGGTGCGAGCTCTGTACTCTGGTGTACCTACCCTTATGTTAAATGTTGTTTGTTTGCTTCCCCGCGTCTCGCCCGCGCCATCTAACGCTTTGGCCACAGAAGATTGTCGAGGCGTGCAACTCGATCAAGGTCAGTTCTGCGTGACGCGTTTGGTGTTGTGTGTATGAGGCGATTTATTGGTATTCGATCAAACCGTTTGTATGACAACGACGCAAGTATTGGGTCAGCCCTTAACCATGTTCTTGGATTTTAAAGTTTGTTTGTGCATGATTGTTATTTGTCTCCGTACATTATCATTATTGTACGTACACTCTGTTCTCTACATGCCTCAGATTAATAATGAAGTTAACCGATACAGTCTATTCCAGGCCGATTCTCTGCCAATGTAAACATACTCTTCGCTCAGTCTCACAGTTTCTGTGAAAAGAGCGGTTTGTTTACATCAGCGGTGAATCGCTTGAATTAGTGTTTAGATCGGAAGCCATATATTGGTACAGAGTGTGCGATAGAACACAACTAATGGTACTCACAGCATCCTATTCTTTGAGGATTTCAGTATTAAACAACTATAAAATATAAACATCTTGTATCGTAAGCATCACTTTTATGTCAATAAATAATTAATTAATGCAATAGGTTTTCATGGGTATTGTTAAGTGTCTACTATATAATGCTTTGTGGACACTGAACACAAATAAGTAGTTACACATTTTTGTTATGAGAATCTTAGAAAATACAAATATAAATATAACAAACTATGTTTCTTTAGTTTTATTTATCAAACAGCTTACAAAGTATTTCCAAAAATGTGTGTACGACCCTATTGTCGTTCATATAAACGCTGTTTGGTCTCTCCACCAATCAATTTTCTCAGAAACACACGTCCGTTTGCTTTGTTTCGCTTATCTGACACGTCATGCCTGCACGGCTTTCATTGTTTTCAGCGCACATTGGCAACATTTGTTTTAATTTTATATTTCTTGCTATTTTCCCAGGCTAAATATTTTTCTAGACTTATTTTTTCTTAAGTACATATTATTTCTAGCCTTTTAAGTATGTAGCGGTTGAAGTTCATTTTATAGTATTTATTTGGTCTTAGGTAGGTCTAGAACCAATAGGATTCAGGTATACCGGCTAGTGTAATATTAAAGATACCTTAAAACGGCGTTATAGAGTGTAAAATGGAATTAATAGTATTTTAGTTAGGAGCATGCGCGTCATAGTGATAGATGGATAGAATTGGCACAAAAATGTTATGCTTAGAAAGCAATACTTATAGTTTTAAAAAATGCCTATAAAGTGGTAGAAAATGTTGTATATTGTAAAAAAAAATAGAATTATAAGGTGTGATTCATATCGTAATGATTGAGAGTTCCGGTGAATGGTCGCCTGAAGAATTAATCGTCATCAGGAAATTTCATATTTTCTTTTACCTTGCAGAATAACATGTCGACGGATGGAAAGGAGGATTATTCAGACTTGCCACCGAACCAGAAGAAGAAGAAACTACAAGCAAAGGTGCAGGAGTTGAGCAAACAGGTCGGTATATGCAAGTGGGGTATAAGGAATTCCTAATGTAATCACTTCACTTCACTTTTAAAAGTAATGGATTTCATCGTGTTTAGTGGATGATTTTGCCAACAACAGAGTTTGAGCAGACAATTGGTCGTAATATAAAACAACATATATTGAACAACATGCAAATAGGAGCGAAATTGTACAAATTACTGTGTACTGTTTTAATGTAATCGTAACGTCATCGAGAAAGCATGCTTTTACTGTCATTTTTACTTATGGAATGTGTGGTGTGAACGGGACAGAAGACGCTTACGTGACCATAACTACATAGAAACAAGTGATTGAGTCACAGTTCCCGAATCGTAGGGCAGGCAAACATGGTGCATATGATAGTGTAGTTTGTATCTACACGATGGTGGTTGGTGGTTCGCAAATTTTAAACAACAAAACATAAGTATAATAAAAATATTAGCCATTTTAATGCATTTTAACGGGCCTTCCATCAATGTGATGGGTCCATCAGTACGGGTCTTTCGAGAACTAGTCATATTCAAGAAAACTGGTTTCCTAACGAGGTTTTCCTGCACCGTATAGTAATTGTTAATGATGGTTTAAAATGCGCACAGGAAATCCAGAAATACGAGAGGTGCGGGCCGGGGTTTTAACCTGCGACCTTTGATCCCATGCCGAGAGTTTCTCTCTAAACATAAGTACATACAATTTCTCAATAAAACATAACTATCGGAAATCGTGAGCACGGACGAGCCTAGGTCGGAGAATCATACAAGTTAATCGTCGTGCTTGAACGCCAGACGTGACTGGCCTAACTTAGCGTTCCAACTCAATCTTATCTAGTCACGCGACTTCTCGACTTGAACTGATAGTTACGACGACTTGCAATTGTCTATGGCCGTATCCAGATCTACCGCACAGCCTCGCCCGAGCGCTGTCAACAGTAATTTGCGTCGCTGTCATTCTGCGCGGTGTGTAAAGACACGGCCATTGGCATGTACCGCGCACGCATTTTATTTCAATATCATATCAGAGAATTCAAATATCAATTTGCACAATCCGGAAATCTAACCTAGAGCGTCATGTTCGGCAGCCCGCGCTTGATTTCGTGCATCAGAATGAACGATACATACATATTATCAAAATATAGTTTCACTATCATTCTTCTTCTTTGGTTATTGTTTTCATGTAAATACAAATCGGTTTAAGTATTATAAATGTACTATGTAACCGATGGCATTAAATATCTATATTATCTGTCATTTGTTTTCGGGAGGTCATGTGTTTTCGGTAAACGCAATGTATACAAGTACCCCCGACAGTAACCGTCGGGGGCATGGCGGCCAGCCCCGCTAGGCATACCACCTGGCTGGAAGTTCTTCCCTTTTCCGCTAATTATAAATGCCTTATCCTACAAAATGTGTAATTATATTCTAGGTGGCGCAAGAACAAGCCGCCATGGAGGGTCTAATGAAAATGAAAGGTGTTTACGAAACAAGTCCCGCACTCGGAGATCCCATGACTGTTGAAGGTGAATAACTCTTTAACAATTGAATATTTGCCCCGTGTTATGTACCGAAGGGCTAGAACAGCAAACTTTGTGTTGAGTGTTGAGTTATAAATGTTTTATATCTATATAAGTAATGCTTTACTGGGATTACCCCAAGTCCATTGTACGGTACGAACGTACAGATTATGTGTTCGTTTGACGATTTTATTATTCATGTAATCGTATAAAAAACATTACAAGGATAAAAAAAAGAATTAATAATGTTGAATCACAATATATAGTTGTCTTTGTTGTTGGCCGGTTAAGGAAATATATGGTCACTTAAAACGGATTATACAGGTGTTATGTACGAGTTATAAACTCAAGGTGATCATCTGTATATGTTAAATAAATGAAAACTTCAGCCACTCTTTCAATCTGATTTAATTTCTTATAAGATGTTAGCTTTTGCTCGCAGCACCGTCCGCGGTACCTCGATGTAATATAGCCTATAGCACTCAGGGATAATAGTGTAGCTTTTTATTAGCAAATGAATTTTCAGAATTGGATCAGTAGTTCCGGGGATTACCCCTAACATCCATACTCACAAAGTGTATCTCTGTTAAATATTAATATAGATTGAATTATTTTCAGCGAGATACTAATATCTATAGGAAAATGGTAAAGGAGGAAATGGAAATCATTAATAAGATGTTGCACAAATCCCTTTGGGAACCTTACCATGGTTGAGCGTTTGGAGAGTTGTTACCGTGCTTGTTTGTTGGTACTCGATACAGGTCAGCTGAACGAGTGCTGCGACAAGCTGAAGAAGCTGCGCGCGCAGCTGCACAAGTACGAGGAGCTGCTGGGCGAGGCGAACAGCCAGCCCGCCGCCCCCCACCCCGCGCCCGCGCAACACCCCGCGCCGCGCACCAACGGCGCGCCGCCCGCGCAGGCCACCAGGTATATATATATATATATCGCCATTCTTTGGATTGGCGACAGAATTTCAATTTTTACGTACTCTCTGAAGCACGGAAAGCTGGCGGTCCTGGTTATCAATAATTTTCTGAACTTTTTACCCACTTGTAAATGTATTAAGCTTCTATTTTTAAAAGACAATCTGCAAAAAATATATGAAAAGATTGTTCACCCAATAAGATTGGAAAGGATACATTTTGTTTAAAATGTGAATATTGAAGGGCTCTTAAACTATGTAATAATAATAATAACTTTATTGAAGGAAACAAGGAAAAGTAAGTAAATGTTCTAGTCCCCACGCTTGGAATTCCTGCGTCGTGGGGACTGGACATAATTTAATTAAATTACACAAGAATGAGAGTGCCTGCATGTGTGTGTGTAATGTAATATACTAGAAATTGTCCTCACCTCTGCAGCATCGGGTCGAACAGCGAGTCCCTGTCCCGGTCGGCGTCGGAGTCGTCGGTGAGCACGGGCACGGGCACGGGCGCGCACCCGGCGCGCGCGGCCGGCGGCTCGCCCGAGTCCGGGCTGGGCGGCGAGCTGGCCGCCGCGCACGCCGAACACACCAACGGCGACCACCACGACCACGACCACGACCACGACCAGGACAACGACCACGAGTCCGACTTTGATTACTACTACTGCGAGCCCGACCTGCAGCCCGTCGGCAGCTGCAAGGCGCTCTATGCCTTCGAAGGTACCTGACATTTTTAAACTAACCGGCTCGGTCGCTCTAGTGCCCTTCACGATACGGTTCAATTAATGTAGTCGAAGCCATCGTTGTCAGACGTAGTTGTAGAATAAACATCCCTTGCCCAACTGAGGAGTGCAGAATAATGTCTGTAATGAATGCATTGAATTAGAATGGACGGCGTACAACATTTTTCCCTTTTACAATTAAACTGCATTTTTCCCTTTTCATTACGGATAAACTCTTAGTACAATAAAAACGATGATTGCAATGTTTCGAAAGTGAACTGGTTTCGATCTTTGACTCATAATAGATCGACTGGCGTCGAAGTCTTAGACGTGCTTTTGACGCACAAATCATATGAAGCTCGTTTGCTTGGAAGCATTATTCTGTATGAATATGTTAAGACGCAAGTAGTATATTTTTTTCCGAGTTTTATTGATGTTCTCGTCACTTTTTATATTGTGACGGTTTAGTCTGTGTTTTATTATGTTACTGTGTGTTTTAAAGATTCTGTTAAAAGCTCGACTTTTCAATACTTTAATATTTTTTATATCGTGTTTACTAGGTATTATATTATTATTATAAGTGGTATAATGTTGTGTCACCGCGCAGGCATCGGCAGCGGGTCCACGATGCGCATGGAGTGCGGCGAGCGGCTGCTGGTGCTGGAGACGGACGCGGGCGACGGCTGGACGCGCGTGCGCAGACCGCACACGCGCGAGGAGGGCTTCGTGCCCACCACCTACATCGCCACCACGCTCTACGGCGACGGGAACTCGCACTAGCCGGTAACACCACTCACTACATCCACCGAACATATATAACTAATAATAGCATAGCTTAAGTAATCGTGATTAAGTTGAAAATTAATTAAAATAAGCTAATGCCAAGGCAAGTTCAGATTACTGTAACCTAAGTAGCATATCTTGGCGTGGTTTCAATAAGTGAGTTTCTATATGAGATTGTAGCAATAGGCAAACAATGTAGGTTGGGTAATCAAAATGGACTATATTCAAACAATAACAAGTGAATGTTTATGCAATGGTATTGCAGATGTAACGACGGACATGCGAGCTTGCGGCGGCAAGCTGCGGCGCCGAGGCGTGTCCGCGGTCGCGCGATGTGGCCTATACAACAGTAACGAGTATTTTTGCTATAATTTATCGTTAACGAAAATGTTCGCATTATTTTTTTATGATGTTCTTTCTACTCCGATCGTTGTCCCTGCGTCGGCCATCGATGAACAAAAAAAAAGGAAACATTCCATGATCTTATTTATTGTGTATAATATTGTTGGTTATATCGCGTACATATTTTCATGTATGAAGTATACCGTAATAGGTGTAATATTAATTGTAATGAACTCATCTAGGTCTTCATTGTGCCAGCTGTTTACGTAATAAGTTTATATTTCGTACTTATTAATAGTTGTAATCTTGCTTTTATGTTATTTGCCATTGAGTATTTGAAATTATAGCAAAAATAGATAGTGTAGGTGTTATGAAGACGTGTAAAATATGTAAACTTAGACTTAACTCTGAATACTTTGATAATATTCATGTAGCGAGTAACGTGTAATATGGAATCCCGTGTCGACAGCACACGATGTATTGTATGAATACTTTATTGTATTTTATAAAGGTGATTATGTGTTAAGCTAGCTACAAGTCATGATTAGCCAATGCTATTTTCTGAATATACGCTGTTTGCGTGCTCGCATCTATTCATGTATTTATAGGAGATATGAAGTATGCGCGTGCGTGAAGCATATGATTTTTCTAAGAATATAAAATTATACGACTAAATACAAAGAGTTTTTATTTCGTTTTTTTTTTTTTTTATTACATTATAGGCAAGTATTTGATCTCGATCTCACCTGATGGTAAGTGATGATGAGATCTATGATGGAGCATACTTGCCTAGGTAGGATGGCGGCAGTAGATCGGGTAGCTGATCTGACCCGCCATCCATGAATGGCAACACCGAACATCATGCCGGAACACGGCTAGGCCGCTTGGCGACATGGCTTTGTTCAGTGGGTGGTGACTAACCACGGCCGAAGCCTACCACCAGTGAAACCTATTTTATACTGATATCTACGATCATCGATGTGGATAAGGCAATTAAGGATGTTGCTTTAGGTAGTTCATGAATCCTTAAATTCGATTATCGAATCGTGCAATTTTGACTTATCTGTTACAAATTCACCTCTTTGAATAAATAAAGTAATGTTTATTTAATAACAAAAATAATTTATTCGTATAATATTTTAACTAACGCAGTTTATAATAATCACAAAGAAAAAATACTTTTGACATGAAACCCCTGAAAATATTAAAAGTTAAAACACTAGTGCGGTAACATAAAGTGCACGCGTGTATATGCACGTGTGATAAGCTGCATTATGAACCTAAATTCGGTGTAATAAGAGCCACTTTACGAGCATATTGTAATACTTGTATGTTGCATTGCATCTGTTGTTTGCTCATTGTGCTAGATGGCAGCACCCGGCTTGTTATACATCCATGGAAGATGAATGTAAATATTGCTTCCGTGCATGCATACCTAATGCATAGAGCTTCCATATAAATCAATTATAAAATGATCTACCGAAAATACACGCGCAGGTATTCCTGACGGATCTGCCCATTCCCTTAGCATGTGCGTACCTAGCCTTAGTATAAGCGTACCTTACATATTTTCATACCATGCCCATTCCATACCTCCACAGTAGAGTTTGAACCCTCACATTACATTTATCCGCCAACTATGTTAAACTATTTTCGCCGAGTGGCGTGATCCGAGGGCAAATATCAAAGATATCTCATAGGAGGGGAGGATCATAGTAGAGAGGATACCTGGACAAAGATTAATTCATAATTTTCATATTTTGGCATTGACTATCCTCAGTTGTATGGGGCTAATTATATAGTCCTATTTGCAAAGTATCTACGTTCTCTGGCGCTCACGTGGTTGGTAGTAGATACAGATGTTAGCAGCCGGCGCGGAGTCCTGTAATACTCTTGCTTATAATGCCAGGGCTGAACTTCTGAAAGTTTCATTTTCATTGTTATTATTTATATCTTTTGATAAAAAAAATCTACGATAAACTTTGTGTCAGTTATCCACGTGGCTATAAATTCTGGCGTACCGTATATAGAGATATTATATAACAGATAAAAACCAGCTTCGGACTTTGGAGATGTGATTGGTTTCAATCAAGTTCACGGTTTCTAGTTCCATGTTACGACATTCACTCCGCACAAGGAGACACGCGGCCGGTATTTGCTTTCTCTAAGGCTTGGCTTGCCCATTTGTAGGAAGTCTTGAGTTAGTCTATTGTGTGAGATTGAAAGAAACCCAATACAAATCCTAAGCTTATATGGTCAGACATAGTTATTTTAAATTTCGAAACCATTGACAGGTTAATCTTCTTAAAAAAAAAACATTCAATAGGACTGCACTATGACACCTCATGGTCACCTCACACTGATTGATACATATTGGTGATATCATAAAACTGCTTCACGTGAAGTTTAGTAATTTATATAAAAAAAAATAGCTTCCCTCAGCCCGCACGGCCGCACGAGACCTCCGGTGCTTGCGTTAGCCACGCTGCTCTATTGGCCGACTGTACCGCCTTCCGCGTCTTTCCACGCAATCATTGCGTAATTCTGATTCGTTAACCAGCGTGCGTTTACCTGCTCCCAACGTCCATTACAAACTACTTGACACCTACATTTCAATGCATCGGTGCATACCTCACAATGTATACCGCTTTAGCGAATTTAGCGTCGTAAATAGACTCGGGTAAGTGCCCGGTTAAACAGGTATTGCGGGACGTGCGGGTACGCCATCCCGCTAGGTGGTCGATTGCGCAAATGTTGAAATTGTTTTCCTGTTTTGTGGCTGGGATAGACGACGATGTTGCAAAACATAATAGCGCCTAGGAAGACATAAATTATTGCAGCTCTTAAATGTAGTAAGGAGGTATAACAGTTAGTAATATTGAGGACGAAATGTTTCCAGTATGTCAGAAAACATTAAAGCAGAGCTACAAACAAGTTTAATTTAAATTGTATTTTAAAAAGAATGGTACCTACCTACCTAGCGTAGTATATAAGATGTAAGGCCTATAATATAACATGGACCTGAGACCTTTGTTTACATCGTTCTTGTAACAAGAACAGTCAGTGTTGCTAGTTGGATTTGTAAGCGAACAGAGAGAACACAGCTATGCAAGAAAAAACTAATACAATACCATCTAAGTACCTAATATATCCAAGTATTTGCAAACGAACATCAGATTAGTTAACTCAATAGACGCGGTCAACGGGTAGGTATTTGTCGGAGTAAGCGGATTATGCAATGCTTCCACATTCGCACGACTACTTCAACAGGTTTTGAGGCTTTGGTAAGATAGGTACGTACGTGCATTCGACATGTTTAGTGAGTATACACGTGGGAGAAAGCACATGCCATACAGTACAATGTTCTTCATTCTCAGATTTCAACCATCGACAAGAGATACACCGATATCACGATAAGGATGTCTGATATTAACAAAGGGGCGTATTACTAACTATTATTTCCAGTCATTTCCCTTCCCGGCGTAACACTTGTCATCTGTATCATGTTAACGACGATGCTAAGTTTCCGCGAGCTAGTGTTTCGCCTTAGTCTATATTGTAGCTTTTTATTGGCAATGTGTCGACACATGATAGTTTCTATAAGGATAAGCCCAATGGATTATTAAAATATAAAATTTTCAGACATTTCAGTATATAAGCCTGGAAATAACAGTTCGTAGTACGCTCCCAGGCAGCCTATTTAAGTAGGTACCTGAAGGATACCCTGTTTATTGAATAACTTACCCTACCTACTTACTGCACTGCTTGGTAGATGCACATTGTATGTCGTATAATAGCACAATGTTCCAAGCCCCGCATTCCGCTGTAAGCTAATAATCTGCGTAACTCTCTGAGTAATAATGTTCTGTGTTGCACCACCACGTCCCCGTGGTCCCAAGCATGAGTGAGATTATGTACTGTGCACTAACACTAACAATTTTACTACCTATACTGCAAGGACCTCTTTACACTGCGCTATGAAGTCGACGTCACGTTTTGCGGATTATTTTCAAGGAATAAGGTCACGAACGACAAGGCAACTCGTGGCCAGCTGTTGGTAAGTAGCGACACCGTGGATCTGAGTGCCCCAGAGAGTCGATCAGGGCCCCCACCTTGGCGTGTTTATGTCAGCCGAGTAGAGACCGATAAGGGTCTGCAGAATTTTCAGCTCTAGCTTGCCTCATTTATCCAGAGAGGAGTCGTAGAGCTATGCTTAAGGAGTAGATGAGTTAATAAAGTTCAAAATTCTGGGAGTGCGTGAGACGATAATGTTATCTAAGACAACTGCTGAACAGCTGCTGATCGCATCCACCGATGAGAACGCCCACCGTACGCTGTTATTATACAGGTGATTTTTTAAAGTGGGCGTGTGGAAGGCCCAAACCGAAACTAGGGTATAACGAAAATGCTCAAAGGAGTCCTGAGGCCGATTTTGATGATAACAAACACTGCATCATAAGATTTTTTTAAATACGTTGCCTAGCTGGAATTATAAAAAGAAAATACACACGGTATCATTGCACCATCCGATAATGTCGCTAATAAGGACCAATTTCTGTGAAGGTACAATAACATAATTTGTAATAAATAAGTAACTTCCTATTAAAGTTTCAAGATTACCGTGCAACTGCAATAATACCAAGCACAGTGTGAAAACAGATACTTAACAGTTTATATAGCAAAGAAAATATAAGGGTAGAATAGAATATTTAAACCGCATTCTCGATAAGGCGGAAACTGAAATTCTCCTGCGATCCGGGTGATCTGAATCCGCAAACATTCCGACGCCGGATTTAGCCTTTCCATACAACATTAATTCAAGAGCCCGGTGAGAGAATACGGATTCTCTTGATTAAGCAATTTGAATTTTATATTGAGGTTATCTAGGTAGGCTTATGAAAACGAATCTCAAGCAACTGATAATGTCGTATATGTGAAAGGATTGATATTGGATACACGCCATATCATCAAGGGTTGTTTTTTATGTTAGAGGCGGCACCGATGGTGGAGTGCGTGTCGCAATATGCGTGTAATAATGCGTCTGCCCTCCCAGCGGTGAATACTAAGGGCGTGTAATTTATCAAGCCCCTAAATATTCGAGGCTGGCGTCATCATGGTTCTTTGTTATTCGAGGCTCACTCGCTTCTACGTAATGAAACTTCAGTGTTCAATTAATTTCAGGGTAAATAAGGGGTAGGGTTGCTGCGCGATTCGTGTAGGGGTTGAATGATGTGAGTAATGAGGCAATGGTTTAAGATGATTGGAGAGTTGGTGTAAAAAAGTCGTATTGACATAGTGATTGCCAAATGTGAAGGCAATAATGGAGTAAGTGATATATTTGATGTAACATCTTGGTGGGTGCGCGGCGGGTGGCGCGCGCGCAGTGTCCGCACGACCGTCGACTCCAGCGCAGCACGCGCGTCATCCTCCGCTCTCCGCTGAGCAGAATACGCGGTTGCTTCACATTGTTATATCGCAAGCGCATTCAGTGAAATTTAAGTGAATATTAATCAATAATTTTGAAAGGATCTGTAGTCTTCAATCACCAGGTTTGCAATTTTATAAGACTATTATAGATAAATATATTTCGCATAATATACTGATTTTAGGTAGGTACGCCTTAAATTTTGTTTTTGTTATTCGACCTGTCTCTATTTTTGAAATAAACGAAATCAAAAATAATATAAATCAATATAGCGCTCCATTTATTCAGCCATTGTGACGTAATTGGGAAACAAACGTTCAATTATTATATGAACTTTCGAATTTCTGGTAACTACTTATTACTTAAGTGGCGATAGACAAATGGAATACTAATTCGTGTTTGCCAATTAGATCTTACAATAAATAACCGTTAAATAGGATTTCCCAGTCTTGCAAAACAAACGAGTCTTTAATCTAACAATCAAATCAAATCAATCAAAATCAATCAAACAATCTAACAAACTCTCACTTTGATGGCTTATTCAAGCGCAAACAACAATCTACCGTGACAACAGATCTCGGAGCTAGTCTTCAAGATGTCTGTATTGAAAGTCCTGTCACGACGAATTACTCCATCCTTATGTATCGACGTTTTGCAATAAGTCCTCTTGCTTAAGTCATTATTCTTTATCACCTAGCAGTTGGCAGGCGGGTAGTCTGCACAAACTTGAACTGACAAGATAATTTAAGTTTATTGCTGGAGAATAGTCTTGCTAAGTGCTTTAAGTGTACCTTAGTAGATAGTTACGTGATAAATAATTATAATTAATTAATGTTTATTCCATTATGAACATTGCTCTTTGTACCCCACTTCAGCCTGTGAGAGTATTATAAAATAAAAAGGTCAATATCTTTAACATTACAATAGATCGATTTATCTTCTTTCAAGTCAATGGAAGAAAAATATTCCTCCCTAAACGATTCTACTGGCTCAGTGGTTTGCCATCCTTATGGCTCTGTCGGTGCCTGTCATGGGATCCTCCAGTGTGCAAGTAGTCGGGAAAGCACAACAAGATATTAGATGAGCCATGGATCTAGGGTTGGCACCGCACTGGCAATAAAGGTCTTGATCTTTAGTAAAACTCTATTTGGCTTGATTGTCTTTACTTCGGCTGACCTGAGTACGGAGCCTGATCAGACAAGACCATAGCGGTCTGTTAAGATTGCGCCTTGGGGAGAGTTTCCAATAATGGAAATACTTAAAATATATCAATTAACATCACCGACACATGCTTTTTATGGAATATACGAGTACTATAATCATAGTTTTAAAACTAGTTTCATACTTTTGATATTGACTGTACCTAGTTAACGTTGTCGGTTGTGTAAAAGTAGCTCAAAACATGCAACTCTACTACGGTTTGTATATTACTGTAGATACAGCGTGCAAACAAGTCTAGTATAATAGTAGGTTTACCTAATATTATCTCCTTAGAAATTCGCCCGTTGTGAAAGCAATACATCATACTTATTATTTGTGCCTAACTTATCAAAAACAAAACCGTCAATATCCATCTCCTGTGTATATTGAGTACCCATTCACGGGTCCGATTAATCACCATATGTCCATACATCAAACGTAATCTGTCTTAATTCGTCGGTGTAACGCGACGACGAAAATACTTGGACAAATGACAACGGTCGGACATTTAGCAAACGCTTGTTATTATAGCAGACACTCAATGTTGCAGCTTATATTTTCACACCTTTGAAACACCTTTTATCCGCTTTTGTGGTATTGACTGTACTTAATTGGTTAGATTGGATAGGTATACTTACTCTTCACTTATGTATTTAGTAAGAAATTTATTTAGATTTGCGCTCACAAAAGGAATGGAGCGCGGGTGGTGCTTTGAAAAAGCTAATTAGAATAATAATAATTATTTATTACTTAACCAGCGAAACTTTTTACCTATAAACAAAGTTCCCATTAAGCCATGGCTCTTAAAATATAGTTTATAAAAATACCCACTAAATCTTTGAAGTAAAACATTATGTAATCAGGCAGCTTGCATATTTTTTTTATATACTCGTAAAATTGATAATGCATAATAGAAGTGTTGCTTACACTTCTATTATGACTACAGTACAATGGACTGGGAACCCTGTATATAATAATTACATATATTAAACATCCATGACTCGGGCACAAACATTCGTGCTCGTCACACAAATTTTGTCCCTACCAAGATTCGAACCCGGTACCCTCAGCACAGAAAGCAGGGTCACTACCAACTGCGCTAATCAATTCGTCAAATGCAAGGCATTATTTCGGCATTCGACACGTTGCACCCACCTTATATAAAGTACCTGAGTATTTATTATAACCGCGTTAATCATCACCGTGGAATTCAGGCGATATTATTGCATCGGCCACTTGCGTAAAGCGTAAAGTGGCACAAAAAGAACCGGCTCTATGTTGCCGCTCCATTTCAGCCGTCACGCACTCGCGAGGAAAGCGGCATACGTTGGAAACTTCCATCAGTGCCGGTGGCAACAAGCAACCCTTCGCAATAACATCCGGTGTTCCACCCGGCCCCGAGCGGATACGACTGGATATTATATAAAGAAATGGTACCTAAATCTTTGGAAACTGGATTTATCTCTATGAGTAAATAGAAGGTCGCAGCCGCGGGCTCGACTATGAACTTTCACTGTTTGTTGGATTAACTAACTCCTCCGGCGGAGATGTGTTGCGTCACATCATTTATGTCACTAACAAGCTGCGTGCGCAGATTTTATATAACAATGGAGCAGTATACATAGGCTGTTGTATGAAATGCAATATTACAGCTTCTAATAAAATTAAGTGTAAATACAATTCAAGGTTCGGTGACGGTCATTTGGCGGCGAGAGGGCGAAATGTTTTTGTGAGCCATTGACCCCGAATCCAGCGATCGTCCCGGGCCTGGCAATGTATCACCGCCATTATAGTGGTCGCTGAGTGATCGAAACTTAGCACACTATTCAGCAACTCCGCCCACCGTAGGAAGTCTAGTTCAGCATTACCTTTCAGTCTCTTTCGGTTGACGTTCCATCGCCGTCAGTAGAACATAAACAATTGAAAGCGAGATAATGTTTCACAGTTCAAAACAACAGTGAAAATGAGTCTTTATTAAGTATTCATCAGAGCTGACGATAAATTCATACTTACCTGGGGAAATCACCTCAGCAATCGTTTCAGGCGGGAGTACCTAGACGGCGCGTCACAGGATCATGTGCAATATTAAGTACAGTCGCTTGCCCTTTGCAGCCTCTAGCTCACATTTTCAGTTCAATGTTTTTTTTGGATTGAACATTTTCCAGAGTTTCTATTTGTTTTTTTTTATATTTGTAACTTGCTGTCAAATATCATTCCATAAACTTCGTAGTGTGATTTGTGAGCTTTTTCAATTCTAAGGGTTTATAATTGTAGACTATAAACTACGTTGTAATCTGCCAACAAATAAGATACGTCTTTGCTTTATTAGAATAATCTTTGTGTAGTAAATTAATAATAATTGTTTAATTATTTAGGCTAACAAGGGTTGCTCTGGGTAAAGCTGAGTTAAACACCCGCATGTTTGGATAGGCTACGAAATATTTTATCCAAATAATTTGTTACAACCACAGTGTGAAACTTAATAAGATTACAAAGAATAACGGTTTAATTTCAGGTCTTACTATACATAACAAGTTCCAATTAGGATAGAGTAAACAAATTTAATAGTGGCCCTAACAGTTCATAAAATAATGGCCAGTAACATGTTGTAGTCAAGATTAATACGCCGTGTCGGATGGCCGCCGCGAGAGATCCGGGGCAATCGTCTTGCGCCCAGCACCTCGTTAAGGCCTCAGCTTAGTTCACTTTCACTGTATCTAATGATAAACAAACCCGCCCATTCATATGAAGTTTTCGCCTTTGTTCGTAATGGAATAATGTCGTAATATCGTAATTTTAATAATAAGAAAATTTTACTTATGCAACGGCCGGTAGCGACTGCGCAACTGGGTTAATCACTCTTCGTTCACGCCATGCATTGTAAAAGCATATTAAGTTATTTATATTTCGAATTCGAGTGTATACCATGTTACTTCTATGAAAGGGAATGGGGCCAAGGCCGTAGCAAGGGATTCCCTTGGGGGTGGGGAGGGGGTCGAAACCTGGACCAGGGACAATAATAAGTACCAACAATAATACGATAGGAGTCGAAAATATTTTAGTAAGTGCCTATGTGTAAAACGGTCGGTAGTCTATGGCTTAGGTATTTCGGGAGGTGGGGGCGCACCCCCAAATCCAGCCTTGTATGCGACTCGTATTCTTGTCGACATCCCCGCACGGCCGGCATGTATCAAAATTTGGTTCTTTGAATACATTCTCAAGAACTCCGTCCACTATCAGCATCTTACCCGCAAATCTTCTGTTGTTTTAACTAAGAAACAACCAAGCTACATACTTGACTTTTATAATAAAACAAGCCATTTGATCAAACTAATACCGTACCCGTAACAGATTTTATTTCCCATATAAAGTTATAAAACTTCCAAACTGATCCCTTTTATGTTGTTTTGTCCCAAACGGAAGGGAAACTAAAGCATTTTCGCGATAGGCACGATAAGTAGCGAAAAGGCTCCCAGACACAGGCATGTGCCTATTTCACGAAGCCTGCTTAAATATCTAGAATTTCTAGATCTTCTCAGTTGAGGTCGTGTTCCGATCTGGTTGTAGAGGTAAGAAAAAAAAGATGTATATGACAACTTGTAATTGCCTCCGTAGGCCTATACCAAATAAATGATTTGACTTTGTCTATAACTGGATTCTTTATGTTCGCCCAAATTGGTAAATGAAAAGAACATGGAAATATTTGGTATTGATCCTTTTCAGAAAAAAGAAAATACCGGTGACCGATGTTCGTAGCGCAGCGTTATGGGCTGTGACGTCATGAGTTTTCCTATTTCAGTTGTAGCGATTTCGTGTAATAAGCTACACATTGTTATTCACAATATTTACGCACTGACGTTCTTCTTTTAGTCAATTTCACGTAAGCTGTAAGTAGAAATAACTCGCAACGAATATTGACATAAAATATAAGCGCTTGTTTTCCCTAAACGCGCAGGCAATGGTACGGTACCCTAAGTATAGCACCTACCTATTACACGATAGTACTTATTAAGCCACAAAGAGCCCACTACTATGTTGCCTGCTTAGAATTTCTTAACAGAAAATCAAACAAGTCAAAATCTAGCAAACGGTACTTATCAATTCTAAATAGCTCAATCAATCTTACAGCACGTCTTTAGAATTGATGTTCTACTTATGCTGATGTGTTGCAACCAAACTGAAGGCTCTGAACATCATTTAATATTCAATTTGTGAAAGTTCAATTTGAATCGGTTAAGTAGTTCCGGAGATAAATCCCCACATGTCCGGGTCTCGGTTCGTACGTGTGACGTCGGCACTAATGACCGAGTAGATTTGTAGGTACTAAGTAATGAATAAATTATTTAATTTTCGGGTTTGAGATAGACCCGCTTGATGATATGAATAATTTATTTACAAGTAGTACCTATCTTTAGACGGGGAAAGTATGTGTGGTTTACAAAAAAATAATTAGTCACTTTTTACCAAAAATAATATATAAACTAGTTATTGTATAAAATGAATATCGCCAAACAAACACAAAGTGCAAGGTCCTAAAGTAAGCATCGCTTGTGTTACGGCTACCGTAGAACGGTATATACAAATGTTACGGCTACCGTGGAACGGTATATACAAATGTTACGGCTACCGTAGAACGGTATATACAAATGGACTAAGGGCAATCCCCAGTAACTCCTAGACCATAGAGCAAAACGTAATGAGTTCAAAATTTGCCAAAGCCTGATATCAGGATCATCAAGGAGATGAATAGGGGAGCAGCATTAACAATGATACGTGACAGGTGACGAGTTAATCGCCGCAGACGTGCAGGTAGTTTCTATTGATGGTAATTCCACTTGTCATTTACGACTACAAATCTAACCATTGTCATAAAGGCCAAAAAGGCTTAAGCTAAATTAATACTTTTCCTGCACAAAACGGGATAAAGCGTCCGTTACAACTGCTGTATTATTCATTTGGCTAGCTGCTGCACAAAGTAATAACAAAATAACAAGCATCCGGAGAGGCTTCCTCCGGTGAATCGCGAATGAAATGGAAGCATACATTTTTCCTTCAAGTCAACTATAAAAATAGGTCAATAAGCACCCCAGGAGAAATGTATTACTCGTATACAACTTTGTATCCACACTGCTGGGGTTATATTGTCATTTTTTCATCTATACCAATAAATAAAATTGGAGTGTCTGTTTGTAATATTAAAATAACCGCTTTTTACTAAGTGCATTTGGATATATACACGGTACATATACCAAAACAACATTTTTTACAATTTTTGTCTGTCTGTTTGTTTGTTCCGGCTTATCTCTGAAATGGCTGGACCGATTTTGACGAGACTTTCACTGGCAGATAGCTGATGTAACAAGGAGTAACATAGGCTACTATTATTTTAGAATAGCTGTTACCCGCGACTTTGTACGCTTTTTGTTAAATACCACGCGGACGAAGTCGCGGGTAACAGCTAGTACAAAATATGTTGAAAGTTACATTTATGATACCATTGCCATCCGGTAGTGAGTCGATGGTGTTAGCAAACTTAAGACCCTAATAAGTAGGTTAGACAATTTACAATTTAGGTTGAATATATAACATTTTATTGTTTTGTTTTTTGGAAAATTATACAACTTTAACAAATTACAACATAGGGCCTTTGCACACCACGTTTTTTAAACGCGCCGTCGACGCCTGTTTGTATCAATACATACGCGATACGCACTTGAGTCAAACCGAGCAAACAAACTGCTATGTGTAATGAAAAGCGCGCTGTCGACGAGCGATCGTGAAACGCGGCGTCGTCAGCGCGTTAAAAAAAGTGGTGTGCAAAGGCTCTTACCTGTCCATTACTACATTTTATAATTAATTTATAAAACAATTCAGAAACATCGTAAATGCCACGCGTTAACGTACGCGCACCCCACCAGCAGCACCCCCTCGAGGCCTGCAGTTTATACGTGTACCGCGACTTGTCAGCATACTCAATTGTTCAACCCTTAATTAAATAGCATTCTCTTGTACCTACCTGTGTTTAGCTTTTGTAAGCTGAACATAGGTACCTACACTCTATTATTTAGGATTGTCTATGTCTATACTGCCAGGGCAATAACCTTAAGAGTCATTAACGGAATGCAATCTAGATTATTTTTAGTTCAAAGCTAAATATGCTGATAAAGTATATTTAAAATGTTATGACAAAATTAGACTCTCTCTACTCATGATGATTTACGATGCGTCTTTAATTTCACGGTTGCCTTGTAAGAAATAATTATTGAGCCATTTGCTGCACTTGTAGGGAGAATCAAATGAAAATATCAATGAAATCTACACATTTTCTTTTCTTTTATTTTTGCATAGGAATGTATGCATTAAAATAATTTAAAAAATATTTTTCTTTTGATAGCGAACATTAATTTCACCAATTTATGCCTTTAGATATAAGTATTTCGAGGTACAATGTGCTTTTTACCTATATATTACAGAAATGCTTAAGTCAAGAAATCATCTTGCTAAATTAAAATAAAAAAATATATAAGCTTAGTACAGACTAAGTGAACGCACAGGCAGGTACTTACTTGACAAAGTGAGAAGTGGTCAAGAAAATTATCTGACGGATTTCAGAGCAGGATTATTAGGGTGTTCACTATGTCATAAATATGAATAAAACATTTAATTTACATAATTTATTGTTTACGCTTTATTACATTCCCCTTTTATTAGTTAGTAACAGTGTTCTGAGTAGCAACGTATAAAACTATTAATCTACGTTTAAGCATCGCTGGGATTCGTGTGCCTGCATGCATGGCCACCGCAGATACCAACCCTAGACATTCATAAACCTTCATGAAACATTAATTTATCAGGCTGAATCGAGTTTAAACCCGGGTGGGTTCCGTAGATTAACGCTGGTTGAATATCCATTATGATTGCAGACATATTATTTGACGGTTGAACATTTAGATGTGCCATATTAATGAGGGAGAGATTACGTGCAAAGGTTTAACGTATATCTGAAAACCCAACAGAATGATGAATGAATTTGAGCTGTCGGTACTTGGCTTGGTATTTGTTTTCAATCCTTAGGCAGGGGACTACCCTACGTCAAGGGGGTTTAGTTCTTAACGACCCTCCATAGGATATCGATGGGAATGTTGACAAAGATAATGGAACGTTTTCCTCTCGTATTTCTACTCTTAATATTTAATCGTCCTATACTCGTTTACTTATTGATAAAAAAAAAATATTTTAGATGAGTTTTCCCCATTGGTTTCACAAAAGAAAAGTAATGTAAAAATGCTCACAGTTATTACAAAAGAACTGTAATAAAAGTGTCTGTCAGTCGCGCGTCAAATAAAGTTTAATCGCCGTGTTTGTACTGGGCTCAATACATACCTATCTTTGCTATTATTGAGCGCAAAGTTATATAAGAAAGTTTGGCTGTCTAAACAAAAGCTTTGATTGTATCCATAATATAAACGTTGGATGCATCGTACAGACTACGTGAACGAGTAACTTGATGGTTAACGAAGAAACGCACAGGAATCAAATGTAGACTATTCGACATCCCACTGCGGCGTGGAAATGGAGGGGAAGCGCATATCAACTATCTCTTATAATTCAGCTAAAAATAATTATGTTGGATCTACTCAAGAATAGGAATGATTGTAGTATACTTACTTACAGCTGGTCTGGGAACTCTGATTGCTCCACCCGCTGCACAGCGCACTGCCCTATCACTTACTAGTGTTTGAAGGGCTAAGTCTGGATGATGAAAATATGTACTACATAAGACCGTTCTTGGTTATAATTAAGTATATATATTACATATATGTACACATATAGTATGTACATAATACATATATTATATATTTTGTATTTGCGTTTTTATATTTTGGGTCGGGCTCAGATGAGCGGTCATATTGTGACTTATGGCTAATCCCTTAATCCCATTGAATTGCTTAGTCTGTACAATTCGTAAGACACAACAGTTGTAAATAGTCTTTTCCAATTAGTGGCTATGATTGAGGCTTAATAAAGTTGACAAGAGGTTTAGGGGGGCTGGCTCGTCGGGCCGATATTGCAACTTGCTACAGATTATATTAGCTGCTCGGCCAACTGGTGTGGCGATTGTGAATCAATTTCGCTAAGACGTAATATGGGAGTGTTGTTATTAAATCTTATTGGGATTTGGTATTTTGATATTTGCTATAGGCTTACAATAATAAGGTATTAACTATACAAGTCCCCTCGACTTCTTCGTACACTGGGCGTTACCTTTACCTTTAGAGATCCGCTTTTCTTTTTCTTAAATAAAAGGTGAATAAATGTCTATGTCTAACACAGTTTAATGTCTAACTTCGGTTTTCAACTATATTATGTACCTACATAAAGGTTTAACCAGCGAAGCCGGGGCAGGTCACTGGTATTAAATCCGACATACCACCATATGGATGCGGAACTGACATTCCACTATCTATTGATACAAAACGCATGGTTGCAACACCGTAGGTAATCCTTTTGTTCCCACAGTTAAATAAATTAACGATAAGTAGCAACGCGTACCTCCATTACAGGACGCATCAAATAAAATCAGCAATAATGGCGGCTCTACGTATGCCGAATTCTTACAATAAGTTATGCGCAGAGTCGCTACCTTTGCTCATTCTATGTGATACGACGTATACCTGTTGCCATTTTATATAAACATGTAGTTACGTGAATAGCTGATTGATAGTCGTATTAAAAACAATGGGTCACATTGATATTCCATCATCATCATCTTAATGACCTGATTGGCACAGTTCGTAGTGAACCCTACCATATGTCATCGTCGTATACTGAGCTATTTTGGTCACATCGCCAGACGTGGCGAGAGCAGCTTAGAAAAGCTAATTGTGGTGGGAAACGTGGAAGGGAAACGTTCACGAGGCCGGTCCCCGACCAGCTGGTCTGACCAACTTAAAGAAACACCAACGTCCCGCTTCTACGCCGCGGTGAAGATGGCCACAAACCGGAGCTGATGGAGACAGTTCGTCCGATCCAAAGAACTACCGTGATGATCACGATCCTCAGTCATGAGGGAACGACCGAAGAGAGTAGTGAACCCACTTTCTGTACCGAGCACCTAATCTAGCGCGCAGGTAGCACATTCAGAACGATGGTTATATGGCTATAATTATCTACAATTATGATATATATTTTTTAACACGATTTGAAATCAAATACTAATATATTGACAAAATTCTGCATCTGATAAAGCTGGATAAGTTGGATGGAGCGTTTTATTTAAATAAGTAAAAAAAAATATCAATAATGTTTCATTTCCACGTACTTGTTTTTTGTGTGCCCAACCAAGTCGCGAGGCAGCCTATTTAAATCTAAGGTTATATTTTGAAAATCATTAATTAGTTAAACGTTGCCGTCACGTAATCCAATCTGAACATAATTACGTATTCACAATGGTGCCGTTGGTATTCTTAACCGAAAAGGCATCCTCAATATTGTCTAATTGGCTTTTGGTTCGGCTCGCTATTGTGTTGTTAATAAACGCACTGTGATTGTCCCGGGTTCCCGGGCCATTGTTCCCGATCAGTGTTTGTTCAACCTCCGGCCTGTAATACAGATTTATTTTTTGCAAAGACAACCATGACAGGGATAAAGTGACTACTAATAAAATGTCGCTCACTCTGTTTATATTGTGTTATTTAAATATTTTGTTCATTTATGCAGGAACATTAATTGCTTCTTATCCTGTGTTAAGAATGCCAGATATAACGTTGATGAGGGTGGATACGGGAATGCGGAGCCCTGGGCTACTAACAATCCATGTTTTGCAAATGTGCCGTATTATACTGGACGTAATATTGGGGTACCCGCATGCAGGGAAAACTAGCTTCGCTTTTAGCCATAGGAAATCCTTGCCTAATGTAAAGGGATAAGTACTAATTTTGTTTTGTTATGGCTTCCTATCGGTAAGGCCTAATATAATCAAACATTTGCTAGTCCTAAAAGTGTGGGAAACGATTCTGCTGAATCGTTCGTACGCTACGTTATTACAAGTTTGAAGTTTGATTTTATACACCAACATTTAGATACGGAACATTTTCCTTGATAACTGGATGAGGATGAAGGAGTTCAGGAATATGTTTTATTTCCGAACTCCTACAGAGGACCTATTTATTTAATCAAAATAACAGTATAAATCCGCATTGCAGGTATCAAAGTACTGTCAACGTTCTATTAACGAAGCAACAACCATTTCAGAAATATCTTCCTCCGTCATCGGATGATAGAAAATGTGATTGCCTGAGGAAATAATAGAATTACAAAAAGGCTTCGCATCGGGACTATGAAAAGGGCTTGTTTGCGAATTACAAAAAAATATATTTGTTCATTCAGAAAGAACTGTATTTGATGTACGAGGGGGAATCATTTTCTTATCGGCGCTTTCTGAGTTTTCTTTGTGTTATTCAATGCATTCACCGAGAGCGATGAAAGCAAACACTTTAAGCCATAAGCATAGACACTTTATTGCAAGCAAAGTTTTATATTAAAACTCCGTTGGCGTAAACTGTGTAGACTCAATTAATAACAAAATATCTTAGTAGATTTTTTATCCTAGTTGGTTTTTATGTATGGCTCTACATTTCCCTTATATTTGTTTCAGGTCATCACACCATGGTGAATCAGTGAAATCTCTATGTATACAAGAATGTTCGTTTGATGACCAAAATGTGTTCAAAGAACTGTCACAGAACGATGTTTGTCGCGTTGGTTGTAGTGCTTGTGGGTGCAGTGGGTGGTACCGTGAACTCTACAGATGAGTTAGAGAACAGCTCCCGCATGGCGTGGATGAAGGCGCTGCTGGACCACCATGGGTGGACGAACATGATCAGGACTGGCAACCTGTCGTTGCCACAACAATGCGAACACGATCTGAGGGTCTACCTCAAAGCACTGAACAACGGTCAACTGTGGGCTTCTAAAAGTAAGTGAAAGAAGGCAATGTTTGTATGAATTATTTGTAATAATTTAAGTCAGATACAAATCGTTTTGCTTACAAGTAGTTATCTCTTATGTATCAGTAGTAATAAGCTACCCGCAGTCGCTGTAAGATAAAATCAATTGTGGGAATACACTGCTGTCCGGTAAGGGTAACCGATGTACCAAACGTATTACAAACGACGACGGACATGAAATATAAGGTTTAACATTAATAATGTAACATGTTTAAGGGTCCATTAGTAGGCTATAAGGGTCACATTCCCGAAATAAATAATCAAATCATTTGTTTTTTTTAAATAACCCTGCACTAAATCCGCGATGCAACGGTACGATATCGCTTTCTCACAGAAAGATCAAACACTGTATACACATATATTTTATACATAAACGTGATTGTTATCATCTACTTGTTAAACTCCTTAAAATAGTTTACATTATTTTTTTTAAACCCAACATAAGCTGGGTAACGCTAAAGCCCATAATCTAGTATGCTAAATTACTTAATTACATTTGAAACACGAATTTTAAAGTCGAATATTCAATGACACAAAAATCCCTCCAAAGTTATAGGTAGAGACTGAAGTCAATTACTGCAAAAAAATAAAAGCTATTTGCATAGCAAAATCAGGTAAGCCAATCACAGGTCGTCATTTGCATTCGCCGTAAATTGAATCGGGAACATCGAAAACAACTTTATCATTGGAGGATAAATAAAATGTTGTTTGTCGGTTGATAAAGCGATATTTTTTTTTTAATTTTGACAGAAATAAGATAGAAATCTGGCTTTCGTTAGTGTTCTAACATAAATGGATAGAATGACGCGGCTGAAAGCAATATAAAGAAAGAAATGTGTGGTTAACCTTTAACACACACGTGATTTCATTCTGAAATCGACCATTTGTTTGTCTGCCTCTAGATCTCTACGCCTATTATCACCACAATAACCATTTCTTTGAATGTAAAGACGTGCGGAACAAAAACATTTGTTTCGTTTTAAAAGAAATGAAATTACAAGCAATAACAGCTGATGTTTACCGGTTTTATAATCGCTGCGGTACTCTTGCGTATTACGTATGTTACGTAACGTAGAGTTGTAAAAAATCAAGTGGCTGCTTGCCGGGGCCCGGCACGCCATTTGTGCCATGTAGGTCGCTAGACCTGTGCAAATTTTTCTTACCAATTGATTTATTATAATGTAGATACATTTTTACGATTTTTGTCAAGCGATCAAACAATAAAACGCAAAGCATTTTTCTGTAAACGACTGATATTCTTCTCGATGGCATAACGCAGTTAATCGATCGTACATCGATTAAACACATTCACATCGTAATAAAATATTAAGAGATACATTTCGTTGTCGCGTGTGTTATAAGTTAAAAACGGTTAAAGTATATGTAAAGTCTGGTATTAAGTTCCAAAATCATTTAATTTCGTATTATTGAGATGGGTAACATCGACGAGTGTTTTATTCAGTCTACTGTATAGCTAATAGCAAGTTGCTCGGAAATATATCCCTGTCTAAAATTTCCAGTCAACCTCCGTAGGTCGTAAATATCCGAACTCTTGAATCTTCTCTCGTTCTGGGCACGTGACCGAGCTGTGAATCATTTCTTTTCGTCACGGCCCCTCTTCGATTCGATAATCATTTATCACTGGGCTTGCGCTACATAATTCGTGTTTGATATCTCTTCGGTCGACTTCATTCATCTTACATCTCATGTTACGGAGGTAATAGAGCAAACATACTTTCACCGACACGGAATGATTCACCGCGGTTCTAGAGATGCGATTAATCATTACGAAAATTATCATGACTGTTCTCGCCTCTACCATTTATTGTAATAATTCGCTGATGAATCTTTTGTTATGGCATTTTAATGGTGTGAAGATTTAAATTATGTAATACTATGTAAGAAAAACAGCCGCCGAGCGATTAAATGACCACAAATTCATTTATTTAATATCAACTAACATAATTATGTACCGATATCTCACAAATATTGAAGAATCACAGCTTATTCCAATGTCAGATACCTGAAACGTCGTTTAGGCTTCAAAATCATTTAATGTATATAGTGTGGATTAGAGTAAAGTAATCATAAAGTAGACGAGATAAAGTTTATTTTTGTAACATTTTTTTATGTATGGATTTTGTCCTTTAACTTTTAAACCATACGTTGTCAAATGATAGTTTAAAGACTGACGATGCTTAAAATAAATTAAATATCATTGGTTTTGCATAGTTGTGGCATGATTCTCACGAGCTATTTAAATGCCGAACTAGCTAATCAAAATCTACTCTGGCTTAACCGCAGGTGAAAGCTATTCTAAGTAAAAACAAATATTTTCACAATTAAACAGGACTATTAATGGGTCTGATACCGTTTGGCCATCATTCCCCGTATATATTTGGTGCAGTAAATGGTAAGAAGGGGACAATCTATTGCGTAGAATTACATTTTAAGGGTAAGGATTTCAGGAAAATGGTCCGAGGTAATGAAGCTAAATGAGTGTGCTCAGAGGAATGAATAGCTGAGGCTCCGGTGTCTTACGGGACGCGGGGAAACATGAGGTTTCCTCAAATAACCCACTTGTTATGTGGCTTTGTCGAATTCTTGTTTATTTCGAGCTCCTTTCGTGGTCACCCGAATGTATTTATATTTACGCCAATACTGCACATTAAAATATAACGATTTTTTTTTTGTTTTTTTATGTTAAACGCGTTAAAAAAATAATAATTAATAACGTTAATAAACGCGATAAAATTCGTAAAATAAGTTTTATTTGAATAAGTATTAAGGCAAATATTAGTCCACTCTGAAAACAACATAAATCTATGTCGTTTGAAAGTCTATTAGGGAAAAGTTTATTGACCAAGGATTATTGCCACTATATTAAAGGTAGTGTTGAGTGCATGTCATGACTTTTAATAAAAAAAATGCCGTAACGAAAGAAAATGCAAACTTGGGCTTGATTTTAATACAAAATAAAAAAAAAAAACTTCTAATCTAATATTTTAAGTAAGTAGCCAGGTAGATTTACGATTTTTCCCAATAGAACAAATTAATTCCATGAAATAACATTCAACAGATAAAACAAAGGAAAAAAACAACTTAATCGAATTCTCTAAAGATTTATGAAGCTTTACGAAAGCGAGTTCATTTCGTAAAGAATACGAATATCATTGTATAGGTAATTTGGCACAAAATAAACCAGTACCTTTTTTCTAAGTTTTCCATTCCATAAATCACGCGAGGCGCGTCGACTTATTGTGAAGTTAACCCACGAAGCCACCTGAAACTTTTATTCACGAGATATGTAGCTAAGTACTCGCTACGCCAGCGAGAAGACAAATAGCGGTTTACGAGTACTATAATGCGGGAGTTCCGATTGTTTTGTTTTCAAAATATATGGAAGTGTTGCCATAATAATGTGTTCCGTTTATACCAATTTTATTCATAAAATCTGCTATTCATGTATCACACGATTATTATGAAATAAATAAGAAATATATTGATTTCTTATATTTACGCGAATACTTGACATTGAAATAAAACTAGATTTAAGGATAAATACGAAATATTTTAAAACTGAACGCATTTTTTTTATTGAAAACGTATAATTACAATGTTTTCAAAATTATGTGCATATGTGAGAAAGAGTGTGATTGAGAGAGATAGGTAGAGCTAATTTAACCTAACCATAAAGCAATGCAGTTGGGTAGCAAAGCAAATTTTAGATATTGCACGCAAGTAGAAGAACTCTACTAGTGTGGAACCATAACAAGCCTCGGTTCATTGTAAAGTTTCTCTCTAATTCCCTTGATGTGGATTCGCCTGACTTGGCACTCGCAACCCTAAACTCGATAAAAGATTATCATGGGAATGTTTTCCCTTTCGAATTTTTATTCTCGCCTACTTAGTATGCGACTTTATTTTGTTGGCTTTGCTTTAAATATTCAACACGTTACAGTGCGAGGTCGACATTGGCTGCGCGTGGGTGCTATGCAGAATAACTGGGGACTTAGTGCTGAAAATGTCATGCAATGTAACCCCCGAATTTATAGACGTTTTATAACTTTATCAAACGTCACATAGTACTGCGCAAAGCAAAACTCTTGGGCGCAGTACTGTGTAATCGGTAAAACTACAACATCACATAAATTATGTAGACAAAAATAGTTAAGACAAATTAATTCCTGAATGAAGACACTATACTTTAAAGATACGACATTATGTTTGCTCTACTTTTTTCTAAGATGTTAAATGGATGCATATCTTTCAAAGCATGAGGGAGACAACTATTCGTTTATAAAGAGTTATAGGTACTTCTACAATATACTAAAAAACATTCAGCTCTCAGAGACACAAAGTCCCAGCTATAGTGCAATGGTTATAAACATGCGTATAAAAATACATAGTTACATACTAGGTGCCTTTTTTCAATGGTTTCAACTCATTTGCCATAGATTGGTTACGTTTTTTGAAATGGTAACCATTATGTGTGTTCCTATTAGAAGAAATAGTTAGAAAGAACCAGAGTCAAGAACAGAATGAGAGTGAGAGAGAGAGAGAGAGTTAAAAAAATGCAGGATTAAAATTCGGATTGTTTCAAGCAATGTATCTTTTTTTTAAATGTACTTTGGAGCCGTATGTCCGCTATTCATGCTTTATGTGGACTTCAGCTTGTGTACAAACGGTTGCGGTTTCCCCGAGCGCTAGTCGTACTTCGCATAATTTATTTAACGTCGCCCTCGGTCGCGTCTGGTGGAACCCTTACTCCTTGCTCATCTCCTGATCATCTCCAGCGCGCAATTATTTACATACAACCCTAGAGAAAATGTCTACCGGCACCGAACGCAATAACTTTTTAATTTTCCACACCTTGAATATTTTGAAATACCTATATACAGGATGTAACATCGCGATGGGTCATTATGGGGAACTCCGCAACTATAAGAGATAGAAAAGTATGTTCTTAGGGACCATGTCTTTGAATTAAAAATATAAAAAATGCATTAATCGATTTAAGAAAAAACTCATACATTAATCGGGAATCGAAACCGGTCATTTTGAAAAGTTAACCATAGTATTTTTTCTAGGGAAAATATAAATCGGGGATATTCATATTCCAATACTATTATTTATCGAATAAAATTTAGTCTTAGCACTGACTGACAGACCACGCTCAGCTCAAACCGGTGGACCTATAAGCATGACCTTTTGCACAGGAGTTCCTTACCTTATGTAACGTATGAATAAAGAAACATGCTTTAAGCTACGATTGGGCACATGTCTAATTAGTGTATTAAATTAGTATTTAGTTTTATTAGTATTTACAAAATCAATAAACATCGTCCTCTCACATCGCTGATCATTACATACCTACCTGCAGCTCTATTGTTTCCCAAAACAAAACATCAATAGATACTAATCGATTCCCTGTTTCATATAAATATAGTGTTTTACGTGAATATTTACAAATACTTGTCGCTAAGCCACTAAATTGATATGTAAATAGTGAGCGCATAAAACGAGTTTCTCAAACACTTTCCAAAGAACTGTATGGGCCTACGTGACGTTACGTCATAAGCCAAACTAGTTTATCCAGCTGATCATGAATGAAATTATAAATGTTTACTGGTGGTAGGCTTCGGCCGTGGCTAGTCACCACCCACTGAACAAAGCCATGTCGCCAAGCGGCCTAGCCGTGTTCCGGCATGATGTTCGGTGTTGCCTTTCATGGATGGCGGGTCAGATCAGCTGCGCTGCATGTGCCTAGTGAATGTAGCGTCTCGATCTACTGCCGCCTTCCTACCTAGGCAAGTATGCTCCATCGTAGATCTCATCGTCACTTATCATCAGGTGAGATCGAGATCAAATATATGCCTATAATGTAATAAAAAAAAAAAAAAAAAAAAAGTTGGCTCAGTAAGTGAATATTTCGTGAGATGAGCATGTTTGTAAGGTATAGTCTATAAAGACTTTACTTATTTATAAAGTATACCAAACGATAACTACATTATAATCAAACAGATGAAGGTACTACGATAGAACTGACTCTAATTGCGAACTACTAAAAATACTGGTGAACACGACATCCATTAAAAAATATTAAACCAATACAAACAGATGCGTTGAGTTGAATGTCGTTCTGAGGAATGAACTTAGATGTCAATAGCTTGTTATTAATAAGATACTGTATTTTGACCAATTATTATTTTCCTAAAGATATAGGTAGATAGAAATCAGAATAGATGACGAAAAACTTTAATATTTAGGTACAATTATAAGTGCAGTATGATTATGAAATACATAAAGAGTAGAGAGAAAGGATAGAGAGGCTCTACTTTGTAAAAAAGATGTAGAGAAAAGAGACAGCGTGTTTCCTTATTATATAATTTTGTAGGCTTTCAGAAGTCAGGCCTGAAAGGTGCTTTGGTAAATGGGCTTTACATTACATCTCAAGATAACATGTGCTTAGTACACTCCAGCTTCCTTGAGTACCACCACCCTTAGTAGGCCCGCGAAAAAAATGAATGTCAAGGACATACTGCCCGAACACCGAAAGGTCATTTTATAATGGCAATACTTGTTATAGCGCCGAGGCTTACCACTGTAAAAAGTGAAGTGAATAGGGAGTAATATCTCTATATACGTATATTGTAGTAGGTATTTATGAATATAAAGATAAAGTCGCATACTAAACTAGACAGAAAAGCATTACTGTTAATAGTATAGTTAAACTAGGGCAAATACAACATATAGATCGGTAAATAAAGTTATGTAAGAACATCATAACGTCATCGAATACTCATCAGACCACATAATCTATGTGTGCGTGCATATTTCCCACACATTTTTACATACGAAGATCTAAAAGAAAGTTATCTAAGATCGGATGTAGCGCAAAGGAAATGACTGGCATATTTCGAAGAGAGCAAGCGGTTATTATGTAACTTTTTAATTATCACGAATTTTTCTTTCATAGAACTTTAGCGAGTCAAACGGGCATTGAGAAACGCGCGCGCAGTGGCCTGTGACATAACATGCGCTTGCGGCGCGACCGGCGGCAGGTGGTTACTCTTGCGCAAATGCACCTTATAACGTGTAAATCGCAAATTTCATAAGTAACCCGCGAAAGTCGGCATTTCATTTTACTTACACGCACTGCGCCGGCGCACCTTGATGCTTTTCTTGGCAAACAAGCGAGCTATGTGTGACTATAATTTACGCTATACTTCAAATATATATATTTTTAAGTCATTTAGTAAGTGTTGTGCAACATAGATCAGGAACGGTAGTATTGTGACATAATCTTGGAGCTCATTTAAACATTTCTCAAAGAAAAAGCCATGATTGTCGTATTACAGCGGAGAATATTTTAAATAATTTGCTGTGCAATATTTGCGCAACTAACTTATGCGTATACACAAATCATATACATATTTTTCCCCTGTAAACCAAGGATAAATTACAGTTAAGCAGGCATTACATTTTCCGACCTTTCATCTTTATTTTGGTACTAAATATGAGGAAAAATATGAGGTATTTTGTTTTCATATGAAGAAATAGGGTGAAATCGGATTACGGATTCGTTCGTAACATGGATGTGGATTGCGAGAAATGTAATGTACAAACATAATGTGAGTCAACCGGATCCATACTAACCGCATAGTCTCAGGTTCGGGCACAAGGCGCGTGCGGTCTGACAGTGAAGCAAATGATGACAGGCCAACCCTCGTCCGCCCCGTCGCGCTATGTGCCTGAGCCAGCCAATGATAATGTGTCGCCAGCGGACCATATTTGGGAAAACCTAGTACCTAGATTCAGTTGCACGGTGTAGCACAGAAATCAAATCAAGATTAGGAATAAATAAGTGTGTGTATTCACAAGTAAATTATTATTATGCTCATGGCGTCATGGATATGTTACAATCCCACTAATATTATATTATTTTATATGCATCTGTAAGTATACAGGGCGTAACGGGTATGATAACGAACAGTTTGGGCAAAGGATACACTTAATGCCTATAATAAAATTGTAGAAATATTTTTCGTAGAAAGTAAATTTTTGAGTGCGCAATGTATCGTAAACCACGCGATCACAACATATCGCTCCGCGCGATACTCGACGCGTGCGAGTTTCGAATGCGCTCGAGCATATCGAGTTCTTATTTACATTGCAGTTTTAGGTCTAAATTAGTAATTATGTTTTTTTTAATCACAAGGTAGAATTATATTATGATTTTATGCTAAAATCGATTTCAACTCTGAGGGTCCAGAATCATGAGCTGTCTATGTTAGGTATCAGTTTTTTTAACGAATCCACTTTCGCTCTGTATAACATTTAGGGGTTATCATAATAGTGTTTCTTGCTATAATCACAGCTTGGTTTTTAAACAATTGTCTGTATTATGGTGGTAAACGAAATGCAAAAAGTAATTAATTATTAAAATGAGAGGTAGGAAGTTGATTCTGCACTAGTAGCACAGCCGGCAGTGAGTTTGTCTCTTTCCCTCGAATTACGAAAGGGAGAGAGCGACTCAATGCGACGTAATTCGTGACATAGGATTCGTCTTGACTGCGTGCTAGGGTGTAAGCTATATGTGATGTTAGTCCAATATGACAATTATACAAGACTGAATTCTACTAATAAGCACATTCGGTACCTATTAACAAACAACAACTTGAAATTACAAAACATCCTAATTTCAATAGGGAAGATGGCTGGGTGCTACCACCGACTTGTGATCCAGTAATTAATATAATTAAATCCAAAACCAAGCGCACCATTGCAAGACCTCAAGACACTGAGCACTTTCTGCTTAGATGGGACCGCAAGCAACAACTAAATATGAGGGTACCCTGGTTCAAACTATGACACTAGGACGTCATCCACCTCAGTCCTCCCGTGACCATGGTTGCTGTAAAGCAGCCGAAACGTCGAGAACGTAAAAACATAAAATGAACGTGGTAAAATACGAAATAAATGTTTTATTTCAATGTGTAGTATTCGCGTCAATATAAGAAAACAACAACTGTTGATCCAGCAATAATCAATAATATGGGCTTCAAAATACAGATTATTGAGCTCAGTAGCGTAGCTTATCTCAATTTGACGTTACTAGATTTTATCTCGCAGCGCACGTCATTAGTAGAGCCTGATCGATTTAACCTTATATACAGTATAATAGCAGATACCAACGACGCTGTAATTTGTGGCATGTTTCGAGTTTCCCAACATCCGTTGGGATTATCTGTTAAATTTGGTGCTAGTCTAGGTATTACTGTAGGCAATTTATGTGTATATACCATCATTCGCTTCCATTTTCTCTGAAGTATCTCATCTCTAATAATATAAATCACCGAAAATATGGAAACTGTGTAGTTATTGAATGATCGACCAATCCAATACACAGGTCGTACTAGTAAGTAGTTGAACATAAGGTCGATATTCGTAGCGAGGCACGCATCTTTTACAATTAAAACTATATTAATAAAACAAATTTCTATTTCTATATGCCCAAGTGCGTTTACGTGCAATCAATTCACTAAATCATTATTAACGACTGTGAAGCATGTAGAAATCTACGCCGCGGTTGATGTGAGGTGCGTAGGTACATCACACGCCCTGCAATAGGGTTGCAACAGCCAGCGGCCACATAACCTGAATGGTGCAACCCTAGCGGGCAATTAGAGGAAATTTGCCCAACATTTCACAAAACGTTCTTCTTTGTTAATAGTATTAAAGTTGATATTTGTGAAACGGATACTGGTGATGGGACATACATGTCTAGATGTTGCGATAGTGCTATAATATGTTTGCGGTTCGAGTTTCAAAACATTTCAACGATATATAAGTGTTACAATAGATATGTATGATGATCGCACAAGGTTTCGTTTGGGTTATTTGCATAATATTTGTGCATTATGTAGAGCTGGGTTTCATTTGCTAACTTAAACATCTAAGTTTAAAACGAAAACTGGCTGTTTCAGTTTTCGTAAAGAAGGTAACGAAATGTATGCCTTATCTATTTTGTTACCCTTCATGCTACTATGCAATGGTATGCCCTATATACTTGTAGGTATCGCACCGCGCTTGCTGTGATTGCAGGCAGTGCAAAAAGCTTTTAGGAAGCTTTGCAATGTTTTCACTTTGACTGTGCGATGTACTGTGACGTTCGCTGTCATGATTTATAACGAAAAAGCCTACTAGCACCACTTTGACAATTTTTTTTTAAATATTTTAATATAAATATCGCCAAACGAAGACACCAACTAGGTATACGGTCACACACTAAGCAACGCTTGTATTATGGGTACTGTACAATGGACTGAGGGCGAACTCAGTATATAATACTTATATGGATAATAAACATCCATGACTCGGGTACAAACGTTCGTGCTAATCACACAAAGTTTGTCCCTACCAGGAATCGAACGCGGGACCCGCAGCACAGAAAGCAGGGTCACTACTCACTGAGCTAATCAGGTCGTCGGAATATTTTCAATGTACACACAACTTCATAATACTTAGTACCTAGATAAGTTTTTTTTTGATGCAAGCACAGAATAATCAAAATCTTAGGTAGTTAAGTAATGTATGGTACACTTAACTCCTGCTAAGACAACTTTATATGACGCATCGATTTATAAAATCAACGAAATCAAAAGTAATTTCGGGTAAACGACATAATAATTTACCTCTACTACAACAATTTATAAAAAACTTTTTAACAAAATAAAAACCGTCTTCAAAAAACTAAAAACCAAAAAATAATCTAATCTTGAAATCTACCTTGTTTAACCACATCAAATATTTAACTAATCTGAAGTCGGTGCCAAACAAACAACTGAGTCGAGTATTGCCGGTCTGCGCCAAAGACTATACCTACAAATTGGTCCGCGCATCTCGTTACTGAGTATACTTTTGTTATTCTTCGTCGGTTGTTTATTTGGCACCGACTTCAGATTAGTTAAATATTTGATGTGGTTAAACAAGGTAGATTTCAAGATTAGATTATTTTTTGGTTTTTAGTTTTTTGAAGACGGTTTTTATTTTGTTAAAAAGTTTTTTATTTTATACTTTTTAATGGATATATTTACTATTCTTTGTCACTAAAAAGATTTGTATATCAATCTTTTTACTGGATAATAGGTATACCAATAATCGAGATTATCTTGGCGCAACCCGTGAAATACGTATCACTGACAAGTTCCGGTGGCCATTTGTGGCCTTCTTCATCACTTCCACTTCAGCAAATGATACTTTCTGAATGCAAATGCTTGACTTCTTGATGAAAATACCAAAATTGCTATCGGTATGCCTATAAAATTTGAGGAGTCCTCTCAATTCCTCATGGATCCCATGATCAGAACATTTTTTTGAAAAAAATGGGACCAATCTGTAAACATATCCTTTCACATAAAAAAATAATTTTCCAAATCGGTTCATAAATGACGGAGATATGAGGTAACAAACATAAAAAAAAAAAAAAAAAAAAAAAAAAAAAAAAATACAACCGAATTGAGAACCTCCTCCTTTTTGAAGTCGGTTAAAAAAGGCACAAAACGTACAAATCACGTTATTCTGTAGTGTGACGTAAGCTATCAAAGTAATTTACGAAAAGCCAGCATCATCGGCGAAAGATGTTTCAATGGTTACGTAATGGGTAAGTATAAGAAAATATTGAAGCAAGTGCAGAATTGACCGCAAAGTGGGCCGATGGCCGGCCGTGACTGCGTAAGCCGCGAGACGTGGCGGCACGCGGCGGCGCGGCGCGGCGCGGTGCCGGCGCTAGGCCACAGATTTAACTAATAATTGCTAGGCTACCACACTACGAGCGGTTGACAGGCTGGCGGCCCTCACTTCATGAACCTTTTAAAGGGTGAACAATTAAAAATACTGACAAGACGCGTCCATGCATAAACTGCAGGCCTCTGGGAGGTTCTTCTAGCAGGGTGCGCGTGACAGCTCAACACGTCGTGTTTTAATGGAATATCGTGTGTGTGTGTTTGTTGTGTTTAAGACCTCGTTATTAAAAATTCAGACACCAGGGTAGAACTAAATTTCTATGATGTGGTATGGTATGTTAGAATTTATCCAAAAAAAATCGATGGAAAGAAACCCTTACCTAATTCTACTATGGTTGTTTAATAAGTTGTTTTTTAGAATAGTGTCAGTACAAAAGATGAGACAGGAAATGTTTACCCTTGAAAATACCATAGCCCTCTTCTAGGTAGGTACAACCACTTAACGTGAATGTAGCCGATATTGAAAAGGGTTCCTAAAATATGTAACATGTGAATGCATGCGAGCAGGGCTCGCGTGCGGTACCAGATTTACCTTACAAAAAGCCAACCGCAAAGGACACTGGCATTTTAAGAATTCACGCAGAGAAAATGCAAACCTAAAAATTTCCCCTACTTTAAGAAAGTAAAGTATCCCTCAAACCGATGCGCCCGGGGAGCGATAGGTTCGCGCTAGCTTGCAACATTCGTTCGCGCCATTTAATCAGATTCGCATACACTGCAAACTGACACAATCGGTGCGAGCAAATTGGTCGCTCGCTCATTCGCGTCAGTTTGAATAATCCTTTAAATGGAACCCCTTTTTTGGACCGTTTGCAGCCATCTTTCTTTCTGTCATTCGGCTGTTTCAAAACTCTAAAACGAAATTCTGAATTCAGAACGATTCCAACACTCATTTGTTTTATTTTTTAACGCCGGGTATGTTTTTTTTCACAAACTGTATCTGTTTCACGACTTCGGTTCGGCAACGACTTGTATAAATTCGATTTAACTAAGATAAACGGGAACAAAGTAGTTCGAGCGTTATTTCAGCAGAAAGGGATAACTATACCTAGATTTTGATTAATCTCGGAGGAGACACATAGCGACAATATTTGCATACTTGCAAGTAGGTACATACGGCTATATTAGATTCTCAATCAACTGGAGGACTAAGTAAATAGATGGTATATGACTTGATCCAGTTATTACATTATATGGTTCGTAATATCTAATATTTACTCTCGATCTAATTCCAGTCGTAGCCGTTATGGCGCGTGCGGCGTGCGTGTCAGATGGATCACAATCCTGTATTATCTTAGACTAAAATAGATTATTATTATTATAGTAGTGCCCGCGATTTTGTTTCTTCAAACTATAATGTCTAAGCGTAGTTGGAATATTCTCCTTTACGACTTTTTTAATATATAGAGTCTAGGTAAATGCAACGGGGTTGCAACTTATTTAGGTTTTTTCCATAAGTCCGTGCTATCCATAACATTATTGTTTTTGGAATACATATATAGCACGTCATAAATATATAGAACGTCATATACAAATATTACTTAGATTTATATCTCCGTAAACAATTATATATAAGTGTTTCTCTCTCTCTGTAGTGTGCTATCCAGACACTGCACTACCTAAAACACGAACATCCTTGGCATATTTACTTTTCTTTGCACATGCATGAAATTCAGTATTCGCCAATAGTTCCGTCGGTATAGATGATGTAGGGGGTAACGACTCATAAGCATATTCTGACGATAAAAGTAAGTAGATTCTGCCATCAAGATTCAAGACTCATATATACCTATAGTACATAACAGTTATTACAGTGCAATAAGCGTGTTGGGAAGCCTCATCCAGCGTGGGTCATATTTCACGGAATTAATAAATGTAGAGGGGAATAAATCAGTAAGGTTGTGCAACCCACGTTCTGAGCGGAGATGCGCTGCGCCCCTTGCGTTATCGCCAAGCTTTCCGGATCTGCACAGCATCCGGTTATCCGAACACGGAAATGTGCCGGATGCTGAAACGGTTTGAATAAGTGTTAGATGCGATTTGTATCTCGTAGCTATTTGTGCTCCTGATTATAAAAGTAGCGAAAATATTTCACATTCTCTCATAATGTCTCCAAGACCGAGGGCCCTAAGGGTTTTATTTCCTTTATATCTCTTAATGCATGGGATGAATCTTTCTGGATGTTTTGGTCGTAAAGCATTACCATAGAGATCTTCTCCGAACCCCCTAATTTTAAGGATTACGTTAATTATACCATTTTTTAAATAATATATTTCCGTGAAACTGTAATTTTTCCGTTTTTCCTCCATTGTTTGAGACGACAATGAACGAACATGAGAACGAAATTTATTTTAAAAACAACACAAAGGATAAGGGATGCTTTGTAGATGATATAACATCACAGTATAAAATTGAGGTAATTTAATGCTGAGTAAATTTCTACAATACTTAATGAAATATTTAATAATTATCCAGAACAAATTTAATGATGAGATGGTGTGTTCGTCTGGCGAAATTTTGTGTAACTAAGCAATGACGTGTCTCACGGCTTCGTGTATAATTGGAATAAGGTGACTAGGGCTCGTGATTGTTATAGACTAATAGGGAAACTGCGCGAACCCAATATCGGGTCGAATTAGGTTTACACCTAAACCAAAAAGAAGTAGGTACCTACCGAACTATGGCCTTATTTATTATAGTAATTCGTTATTCTTATCCTGTTTTTCTTTGTAAAACTAGGTTTTTCCATAATTTTGTAAGAATTGACAGGTTGTCGGTTGTCCTCGGTCGGTCGGTAGACAGGTTCGCTCGCTTGTTCGTAGTTAAAAATATTACACTATATAAATGCAGTCAATGTATAGGCTCTTACCATAGTACTGACACCTGGTTTGACCTATATCAGACGTACCTTTTGGTTGATATCAGCCGTCCATTTGAAAATGTAAATTTATAACGAAAATATTTTAGTGAAACAAATGGTACCTAATCCCCGTCGCTTGTGAAATTGAAACGAATTATTTAACGAGCTGTCACGAATGAGGTCAGGGCTACGGAAAGATGGCATAGTTTATAAGATAATCCTTACTACCTACAAATTAACCTACATACGGATGAGTTATCATTATCATCAGCCCATTGTCATGCATTGCTAGAGGCAAGGCACTCCTAATATACTTTTCTGAGCTCGGTCTTTAGCGGTTTATAGACAGCTCGTACTAATTGCTTGCTTCGGATCATCACTTCACCTGGCTACAGGCAACATATAATAGCCAGGTGGAGTAACATTATTCACATCAGAATATCGAAAAGCGACACATTTTTAAAGTATCTTTTTCATATTACAGTATTCGACGCGTCCGGCCAGTACAGCCCGAACGTGTTGTTCGGGAACGAGTACTGGCTCGGCTCGCTGAACGCGTGCCAGGACCTCACTCTCGCCAAGTACTATGCGCAAACGCCGCCCTTCGACACCAAGTTCTTCGTCGCCAAGATCAACCTCACTATTGACAACGAACATCTGCCTCAAGTAAACTATTGTTTCTTTATACATATCCAAAATATTCCTATTTTTTTATGATTAGACCTTTCTTTAAAAATAAATAAATAATTTGGGCGCATTAAATAGAATATTGGTAACATATTTGAAAAAAAAAAATGTGGATTTGCGTGGATACGTGTTTTTATTACAATTTTATTACTGCAGTTTACATGACTCTATGCGCATTTTTACGAGACATTTTATTTATTTATATCAATACATATATCTGTGCTGATTAATACTACTTTACACAAAATGGTAGAAAGATTCTTATATATATTAAAATAAGTATTAAAATAGTTATTGAGGAGTATAGTCGCAAGTTGGGTGTCGATTGGATAGAGGATATAAATACAAAGTAGCAGAAAACCAGCACAAAACCATTTGCGTCATTGATGCAAGTGTTGTTATATGAGCACCATATCTGCGAAGTGCCATAGTGTGTTACGTCACATACAACGTTACTGAACTTACCGCTCACGGATAATCAACTCAATTTGCTATGTTTCTATTTCCCGCAGTGGTGCGGAAATATACGAATGTTTTCAAAGTGAGACTGAAAAATAGGAGCAGTCCACTACGGTCTATGTTTGCTCTGGCTAGAAATATATGGATTTATTCAGACAGTCGGTCGGAATAACATTTATTTTCACCCTTTGTAAATTGAGTTTTAGTTATTTGTTTTCCTCGGCTGATAAAAATACAATCGTGAAATTCTATAGTACACCATTGATCTACTATGCTTAGGAGATCAAAGCAGTGTACGTACTGAATAAACATGATTGTTTTATTTGTGCCGTAAATCTATAAAAATCAGCTCTAATTACCGCTAGTGCACGTAGAATATACATATTAAATTACTAGCTATACGATGGTATTAATTTATTATATATGCGAAATAATTATCTAGCCAGGCTAGCGATTATGGATTTTTTATGTCGAGAGATTATAAATGCTAAAAATTAAAACGACTAGACTGAAGGCGCCACCTACCTGCAGTATTCGACGTAATGTTAGCATTCACGAGCTTATTCCATACTTTGTGAGCCATAAACGAACCCACTTCGTTCGAGACGACAATTTTTTGTTAATACTTTCAAAGGTAACGTAGTTTTGCTGACAAATCAAGTATACTTACTTATAAGTTTTGCTTACAATCAGATTCAGCAAGCTGTTAACTGACTGTTTGGTTGTGACTTTTGCAGAATGCCGTTGATCTATTATCTCTATCTGAAATAAAAGACTCGGATAGCAACATAGTGACTAATTATATCTCTATGGTGTGCAGAGCAGGTTGATGCTGGTGGGGGAGTGTGTGCCGGTGTCGTGCGATGCGCCCGCGCTGGGCTCGCTACTCGCGGCCATGGAGGTCGCCGCCGCCGCCCAGGCCTCCACCGCAGGCCTCGACGCATCCATACGTACCGTCAGCGTGCGCCCAGTGCCAGGCTCATATGACCTGTTTGCAGACACTAAGCTGCATATATTAGGGTGAGTAGTGTTTGAGTAAGGCCCTTTTTTGGCCACTCTGGCCCCGATCCGCGATCCTAGTTACCGATAAATATAGTATAAATATATGGTTATTTATATAATATAGTTATTTTCCGGAAATAATATCGCCAGACGAACCACCACCACTTGTCCGTTGAAGTTTCATTTCTACTGTATCCCAGCACACATTTCGATTTTTTCGCAGGTTTACTGCAAATTATTTCAAATATCCAAAAAAAATATAAAAAAAAGCAATTTAAAAAAAAATATTCCAAAAAAAAATATTTACTATAGGCATAGCCTATTCATTGCCTCTGTTGCCTGAGTGGACGGGTTCATATTACGGATTTTCTTGTTAGAGCCTCTTAAGTGGTTAGAGGGGTCACCTTGGAACTGAGAAGGTCCGGGTTTGATCTCCACCCTGGGCAATTAACTATTGACGTAACCTACTCCTAGCACAAGCTTTGGTTTAGTTGCAACAGCGAGTAGCAAGGACTGACGGGAATATTATAGTAATGTGCTTATTACACCAATATAGTACTATACTAGTAATCTTTAAAAATAGTGTTGTATCTAAGAGGTCCACAATAGTGCAATGTTTATTTTATTTTGTGTGGCATTTTTATTCTTATAACATGAAAGAGTAGCATTTAACGTTAAGCAGTTATCAGACAGTGAATATAAACATCTCTAAGCGCGAATTATTTACGAAACAAAGTTTCACCGAAGTGGTATAGTAAGGGAACGTACGTATTTTATAGATCTCGTGACCTTTCGCTACAATTTTCATATGAAGAAAACAAAATGTGATAGGTGCCTAGATCTTCAGGATTGGCTCGAATATAAGATAAAAATATTTTTCTGTCAACTGGAAAAGTCCGTGAAATATTTAGTATCATATTTCATATAAATAAAGGTAGCTAGTATAATGAATAGTTTACATTTTGTGTTTTTATATTTACGCGAATACTACACATTGAAATAACACTAATTTTACGTATTTTATCGCGTTTATATTACGTTTTTTACGTTACGTTACGTTCCCGACGTTGGTCACGGGAGGACTGGGAACGTAAAAAACATAACATAAACGCGATAAAACCCGTAAAATTAGTTTTATTTCAATGAATAGTTTAGTTAACCTTTGTAATAAATTTTAATGGAACTTAATTAAATGTCGTACGGTTAACCCAATCTAATTTGTATAGGTCGCCATAGCATAGGTATGTGGTATTATGGTAATCGCGGGCGCCGCACGCCGCGCCTCCATTATCTCTGTGCTCCAGTGTGATTTATAGCTTTATGAACATCATTAATAATTGAACGAGCATTAGCCATTCAAATGGGTGATACAAAAAATAATAGGATGGAAATGATTTTCCATTCCATTCAGAGGAGCGAGTATTTTAATATAAATTATAATTTGAAAATGAAAAAGTGGCAGCATTTTTAATGGCGCAGCCTATTTTGTTTTCCAGATAATTTAAGACACAATTTGGGTAGAGGAAACATTTATAAGTGAAATAGGTAACAAAAATTATGCAGAAATTTTGTCAGGAAGGTGGTGACCTTGTTGGTGTTCAGTTCGCAGCAAATGATGATTAATTGGCTGGTAAAGGAAAGACAACGGAAGGAAGACTTCCCGCACATAAAATACTACCTATAAGTGAAGTTATTTAGAACTTTACCACCGCGTCAGGACAAAGTCCTAAATAATTTAGGGCGAATGAGTTGCTTACTGTCACGACTATTTTGAACTCTTCCATACATCGCATGGACTTATGAAAGTTAACCGCAATACATTTAAGTAAGGAAGTCCCCAAATTGGGGAGAAAATTTACAAACTTTATTCAACGCTTTGTTTAACAAATTGATGCATCAACTGACGGGTTGTGTGTGTGTTTTGATAATGCCAAGACATTTATTAAGTGTAACGTTCAAGTTGAATATTCATGGGGATATTATCAATTTTTATTTACATATGTATACATATATATTTTTGTTCTAGATAACTAATAGTGTCAAAACAATATACGTACAACAAAAATTAACTAAAAATACAAACATTTAAAGTTCGTAAACTCGAAATTTCTCAAAATCGAAAACAAGAAAACAGGGCCGTTTCGTCAATATCATAAAGTCAGCGAGTGTGCGACAGAGAAAGAGCATGACCTCACTCTCCCCCGCAACTTGTTATTACCAAACCTTGAACATTAGTAATAATATATTGTGAACATTCTTTTACAGTTTGACATAAACTTTAATTTAAATATACTTAATTCAATTGTATACTATACTATCCAATTAATATTATTTGTTTCAGGAGTGTCACGATAGTGGTGGTAATATTGATGGTGTTCGCATCTCTTTACGAGGGCTACCTGGAGAGGAGGTATCGGCTGGCGGCAGCCCGCGACCTCGAGCTGGCACCAGACGACCAAAAACAACCTGTTGGTACTTCATTTGGTACATCACACTCACATGCACTAAAAAATTATAAAAAAATAACCAATTTATTTATCAGACAATATTTACACGTTTATTTTACATTTGAATGTAACCGTTAAACCGCTAAAATATTTTTGCACCATTTTGATTAGGTATTCTATGCTGTTGCCCGCGACTTCGCGTCTTTAAATTGATATCGCTTTTTGAACTGATAGAAATAAAACAAATGTTACGTGAAGCTTACCACAATAACATAGTGTAAGCCACACCCTAAATGGATAAGCCGTTTCTGAGATTAGCGCGCGCAAACTCACGGACAAACAAACAAAAATTTAATCAATACAGATGTCTATAATGTGATAATGACAATCACAATAAATCAACAGTTTATGAATTTATCGATTTTCGCGTATGACGTGCAAAAACTTTTGACGATTTGAATCGACCGCAAAGTTCACAGTACCAATCGATTGTGTGTTCGAGTTGCAACCATCGATCCGGTGAGATGACACCGCGACTGGCCGGGAGCCGGCTATTGTGACTTTCATTGCATCGCGGTATTTTTCAATTTGTATTACACATACAGGTTGATTCAGACAGGGCCTTGAACGTGGGCTTCTTTAGCGCGTTCGTACACACGATATGAAGTCAGAATGTGGATATGGTCATAAAAAAAAAAATTGTTTCCAACAAAATGGCAATTGGGATTTTTTGCAAAAAAATAATTTAGTTGTCTTAAACAAATTCTGACTTCAAATCCAAAATTCTAAAAATTTTCATGATGTAAAATATTCAACTTTCCATGAAAATCTATTCAGATACATCGGTAGGAACAAAATAAGTAATATTCAAGTAAGTACTTAGATAACTGTTGAGTAATTAACTCACTGAATTCTGAAAATACTTTTTAAATTCAGATAATTAATCGTTGGAACTTGAATAGTGAGTTGAATATACTCCGAATAGATAATGTTATTTGTAATAAAAATGTATGTAGAGAATATTTGTAGGTTGAATGTTGGGAGTATTTGGGGGTTTATTGTTAACCATATAACTCAGGGGTATAGTATCGAGGTATCACATTATGAGGGTGGATCCGGAAGTGGGTGCGAGCACGTCGCAGTCACGCGATAAATTACATTTGATAAAAACGCGCCATCAAGACCTGGTTCCATTAAATCAGTACCGTACCTACTCGTAGATATAAGAGTGAAGAAATATTCGTTTACATTTGTGTAATACATTGTGAGCGTATATTAACTTAAGCTATATGCAAGCGAATGAATTCATAATGGCAGCGTGAAATTAATTGTCGGTCAATATATAGGTGTACCAGTATTTGTGTAAGTTAAATATAAATACTCAGCCACAGACTTCTTAGATTATTCAGACAACACAAGCTAAAAATGAAGCCTAAAAATCTCTGGTCCATGGACATATTTTTTATGTGTGCGTAAGTGCATGTAAACGCAGGCTCACGCACACTTAAAAAAATGTCCAGAACTTCTTAGTACATTTATTTTAGTCCTAAGACTATGTACTAGGCAAAAATATTAGTATGTGGTAATATTTACTACTACAAATGCATTGAAAAAGTGGCTTCACTTTACTAGTGGCAAAGCTACGTCTGAACTTCGAAATAAGTCTGTGTACGAATATACGTTTAATCGTCTGAACAAATTAACTCCTCGAAAATTCTATTTACCATTCAAAAGACTTTACAAAATTTACGCCGGATATTTGTATTCTCGTCAAAACTGGATTTCTCCCCATCATACAGAAGGGTTTTTTATTAATACCACACAATTACCAATTTTTTACATTGGGATACATATTCATCCATAATCGAACACATAAATGGCATAGCCTCCGTTGTTCGTGGTCAATGAAAAGGTATGTAACAATGTTCGCAGGCTAATAACAATGTGCCGGAGCCTGCTGGGAAGCCGAGCGCAGACAATGGAGACAAAGACCTTCGGCGGGAAGCCTGCGGTGAGTACCATCGCAACACGTAGGTATCTGATTAGATCTTTTATAGTAACTACCTAACCCAATTCGCCATTGTTTACAAATATTCGCTCATCACAGATTGACTTCTACATACAACACTAATATGTTATAAATGGGCACAATATAGCGTTAAAAATTACAAAATATTGATATAAGTATGTATGTATGTGAAGTAGTAGGTATCTATTAATATTTGATTACCTCAATATGATAAGGATAAACTGACATAAATACTACTAACAGAACACTTTTAACCGATTAAACACCGCCAGCTACCTAAGCCTGGGGTCTATTGGAAACTGTTAGTGGTACGGTACAATCCTAAGGGCGGTGTTCACATTTGTTACGAGCCATTGTACCTCGTAATTTTACCACCAGCTCACGATTTTCTTTTTATGATGACGATGTTTCATTACTTTTGCTGTGTAATCTTGGTACCCTGTGCTTGTGGTCGATTGGGTTACTTGAGCTTAAGTTGATGAAATATTGTGAGACGATGTAAATAACTAGGTATGATAATAATTAATTATGGTAAGTAGGTACCCAAATATTCCATCAAAGTTTATTGAAACCCATGAATTCACAATCAGATCTCGTAGCGTATCCACAATTTGGTTCTTATAATTAAAGTTATGGCTTATCTACGTGGTAAGAGTGAAAGCTTATTAATTTATATCCACGGTAACGGTAATGTCGACCTACTAACAGCTAGTTCACATTTTGCTACAGAAAAAATCAAAGTACATGCCAACGAGATATAAATCAACGTTTGATATCGACACAAAACTGCATTACGTTCAATTATGCAACTGAGATATCCTAAACGATCTAAGTTTGTTCTCTTTGCTTTTAATTACGAGATTATAGTTATTAATTAAAATCGCATCCATAAAAAAGCGCCTCTGAAAGCTGCTTTATTACTGTCTATCGATTTATGGGGCTATCTCTTATGACTTCGCGCTATAGATGTACATCTGATCCTAACAGTGTTAACTAAGTTTGTGATCTGGCGCTGATGACCAACCCCTCGAGACGACCTTCCACTTAATGAATATTAGTCCAAACTTTACCGAATGCTATTCCTTGACGCAATATTATATCAATTATACCATTAACTTTATAATACGAAATAGGATAACTTCATTAGTACATGTAGGTTTATTTTATACTAGCTGTTGCCCGCGAAATTATCTGCGACTTTAAATTTATATAACTTTTTTTATTTATGTATAAAAAATCAAATAAAATATTGAGTCACTGGTAACATAAGTAAACCATGACTATAAACGTGGTGTATGTGTACGGAGTGTATAAGGTATACGTAGTGTATCTTGCATTTTCAGTTACTTTTGAAGCAGTAGAAATGATAGCAATAATCCAAGGATATTAGCAATGCGTTGTGAAAGATTTCGCAACGATTAATATAATTTTAATAATTTATCTGCGCTACAATAGTTATGCTTTTGAAAATACTTTATAAGGATTAATCGAAATCGGCTAACATTTTGCGAACATTTACGTAAATCTTAGGAGAGACCAGTCCTCTGACCATGAACTTATAATGCATCTTAAATTATGACCTGAATTGGCACATTATGTGACCTTAATTAAGTCCGCTGGTACAAATTTGCGATGTTGATCAATTGAGGTCCTTATTTAAGTCACATTTATAGTGCATAGTGCAATGAACCCCCTGTGTTTAATTTTGATGTTTTGCTCCCAGGTACCTTGGCGGAGGTGCTTCTCTCCTTCTCGATACTGTCGAACGGGCGCACCATCCTGAGCACCGACCCGCCCAACGACGGCGCCTTGACCTGTCTCCACGGAATGAGGTACATTTCATTTTATTACGGGACAACTTTCCTTCGGCTCGTGTTGTTTTATTTGAATAGAAATCGATGGCCCCGCTCGTTTAGTTTTACATGATCGTATACAACATTGTAATGTAGATACCTACTAAGTTACTCTCGCAGAGTCTGGCCTGAAACTTTTTGGAACGACGCATTCGATCGGAATCAATTGTATTGTATTGCTTTGTTCAATTGTATTGCTTCTTCTTCTTCTTTTATTTGACCAGAAATTAGCCACCTCTGAACCTACAGGGAAAAAAAACTAACAAAAAATTTAATTGTCATTTAGTTGGGAATTGGGAATATTTTTTTTAAATTGGCGTATTGAAATTCTGACTTCGCATACTGTTTACAAAGGCGCTAACGAAACGCAGATGCAAGGCTTAGTATACCCTTTCTGAATCACTATGTATATGGTGTGGTAAGCCATTGTAAGGGGAGAAGCATCACATTCACAGATTATGATTCTGTTACTAAGTATAGTAGTAGTTACGTACTACGCAACCATATTTTCTCAGGCTTTCTTCGCAACGACCTACCTGTGATTTCATTCTGTCCAGACATTTTTTTATAGACTGAGAATAATTTGTTCTATAAAATAGCTTTATAAAAAGTCTTGAGGTCGTTGCAATCGCTTGCAATGCCCTTGTTTGTTACCATTTATTATTTAGATTTAACACACTCCGCGTTTATCCAATAGACTTTAGATAGGCAATGTATATACTTAATTTTAATCAATCAACTATACATTATGTATTCTTTTCGTGTCTAAGTAATTCGTTTCAAATTAATCGAGGGTTTTATTGAATAAACCCAATCTGTGTAATAGATTCGCATTTGGGAGTAAGTAATGGGTATTGTTTTTGCGTGAAATTTAATAAAGATATTAATTGTGATTTGATTTTCGAAATTCCATTTGTATTAGGATTTGTTGCACATTACGACAGTTACTTTTCCTTTGCTATTCTAAATAATAAAACTATAGAAGTCTGAACCTATTAGCACTAATCGCATATCGCAGAATAACTCTACTAACTAACTAACAGAATCGCAGAATAACTAATAAAATATGGATGTTTTTATTAATTTCTCATACTTCTGAGGCGGTACGCAGTTCACGGGAAAGCTAGTATATTGAAGACTAGTTGTGCCCGCTAATGCGTGCGTATAGACTTAAGTTTTATGCCTATCCTATAGGAAAAAATCTATTTCCTATGATAGTGATGAACCAGGTACTTTCAAGTCAACATTTTGAATATTTTTTAACTAAAACCACTATGCTGAGATTCATCAAAATCTGCGCGGTAGTGTTCCCCCGATAGGCGAACATACAAACGCGAAACAAAAAAACATAAACAGCGGAATACGCGTCTGTACTGAAAATAGGGGCGCTACTACGGCACTACTATAACAAGTGGCAATATTTATTTCTAATCTTATAATATTCCTTCAGGTTCCTATCAGTGATCTGGGTGATAATGGTGCACACATACCTGACTATCTTCTACGTGGCGGACAACAAGACCATGCGAGTGATCACTGAGCGCAACTTCTGGTACCAGTCCGTGGGGAACGCCTCCTACTCTGTCGACACCTTCTTTGTTATTAGGTAACTATTACTTGTCTAGAATTTCTAAAAATTTAAAAATTTAGCTTTAAGAATCTACGGCTATATAATATGTTCCTAACCTAACCTTTTCGTACCTTAACTAGCAACATATAATTTATTGTATAGCATACCAACTGAGACTAATCACGATTTAATATATTCCGGGTTCAACAGCGACGCTCCTAGAATTTAAATTATTTAATGAGATCCGAATATAATTCGTGTAATCTGTCGCTCTTTCGATGTCAATTCGGAGAAACTGTTCAGTTTTGACCAAATATTACAATACCTCCGAGCAGAAGCTTTTCCCGAAAATGTCAACAATGCGACCCTTACCTCTTCTGATTCCCTTCTACCTGTCCGCTTGACAGTCATACCTAATAATGTTGGACATCAAATGATAGTTCGGATTTTATTATTTACTTATAACGGCCTCAGTGCCTCGAACGTGTTGACTTTACTTTTTTGACTATCCCGGGGAGCCTTTACTTCCAGCGATAAAAAAATAGATAGTATGCATTGGCGGATTTGGCTTCTGTATTCCCCCCAAATAATGCCCCGACCGATTTTTTTAAAATTGTCAACGTTAAAAACAACCAAATTTAAACAAATATATAAGTATAAATACTAATTACTAAGGTACTCTTAACAGCTTGGTTTTAATAGCGTTAGGGCAATTACACACGAATCTGTAGAAACTCTATCGGTCAAAAACGCAGATATGAACCAAATACTGATCAGCATCAGATTTATACTATTATGATAATTATTAAGTGGCAATAGCACTATCTGATATTTTTATACATGTTTGAAAAGTTTTTATGAACAGACCACAATAAAAGTCAACAATCCATTCAGGTGTTCACTTGCCTTTTGTGTGGGTCGTACAAATATTCCCGTAAATTCGGATTTCTACAATCCTGTTTACTATAACCTCCGTGTTAAGCCTTTATTCATGTGTATACATACAAAGGGTTTGCGTCGTTGAAATATAGCCAGTGAAATTGTACATGAAAACATGTTGATAGGCGATTGGTTTTTGAACAATTCTGTGGAAACTAATCTCATTGTATCAACGAAACGAGAATACTAGTTATGAGCTTAGAATCCTTTCTATTTAAAATATCTAAAAATACTACAGAACAATTCTAATGCTAACTTGGCAAATATTATTAATGTTACTTGCTATTGATAGCAGTTATAACGCTCTTATTTTTCTTTAGATAGATACTGAATTTACTTACCGCAGGTCTGTAAATTATAATCTTGGTGCCTATAACGGAGTGTGCCCGGGGCAACGTCCAACGCATTAAGAGAGGTGCTGTATATACAATTAATATGGTTCGGTGCGTACTGTATTAATGGAAGATATGACTTATATATTAGCATCAAAATATTACCACTCCTTTATTCAAGGGTACCATTATGATATTTTACTCCTAGGGCCTGTATCTTAACTCATATTTCAATTATGCCTTTTTACGTTAATCATAAAATAAAACCTCTATATCTTACACAAGCCCATAAAAATATGACGTGAAGACTTAGTAGCAATATATATAAATATATATTTAAAAGTATGTTTCTATCTTTGCAGCGGTATACTTGTAACAGTTCTATTCCTAAGAACAGAAGATAAGAAGACAATTAAAAAGGAACAGCAAGAAAAACAGGACATAAATAAAAACATGAACGGCTTCACGAATTCCGCTTTATCGATCTCAGTTATAAGCCAGCAGTCCTTCAAAGAAGACTTGTTAGACAAACCGAAAACTGGGATATACAAGCTAACAGAAGTGCTGGGGATGATCAAATCATTCTTTATACTGTTCTCCTATCGTTTAGTAAGACTGACGCCGGCTTACGGCTTCGTGATTGGTCTAAACGAGATCGCAATGCGGTATACCCACGACAGATCCGTTTTTGAGCCTGCAATTTTCGACCATATCACCTGCGACAAGTTCTGGTGGAGGAATCTGCTGTATATCAACAATCTGTACCCTCAGCGCGAGATGTGTATGGTGTGGTCTTGGTACATGGCGAATGACACTCAGTTCTATGTTGTCGGAATCATACTGCTGTTGATTTCTGTGAAGTAAGTAACCTGAACACATATTATTTTCTTCTTTATTATTTATTTCAAAATCTTCTAGAAAACATACCTGTTGTATAAAAGTTTACCTTCACGGCAACATGTATACTTGTTACTTGTTTTGCATGACCTTTGCAATTGAAAAGTTTGCATGTTCCATCCATCCAACTTGACATAAGCCTCTAAGCCTACGAAATCTCTTCGCGCAAAAGGCAGGCAAGTATAGCCGTCAAAGTGTCGCGTACAAAACATTTTATTCAACGCCATCCGAAATTCCGAACACAAATAATAGCAACTTTTACATTATGCCTAAGATTTCAAAGCCCGTTACGCTACAGCTGGGCGCATCTTGAGCGTAAACTCAAAGGCATTTAAAGAAGAAATCTTATGTCTTTTACGACGCCAAATTATTTGTTGGATTTCGAAGATATTCAAATAAATCTCAAATTTATAAAGCATGGTTATTAAATACCTTTACACGGTTTATAAAATTATACCTACAACAGTAATTTCATTTCATTATTTTCTCGAGAGCGTTTTTGGATGCGAAAATTATAACTGTCACACAAAGTTAACTGATGATAATAGACATTAATATTTATGACAAGGCTTTGTATAAAAGTACTAGTAAATTGTTTTTCCACGCAGAAAAATGTTTAGTTACTATTGACGACTGATTGGAACAATTGGTAGGGAGTCACCCTGCTTTCTGTACGGAGGGTTCCGGGTTCGAATTCTTTGCCATACCTATGTTATCGTGTATTCTGTCAGGCACCCGAAAATTGCGATGATATCGCTTGGGCTGCTGATGGTGAGCTCGTGGGCCACCACCATCTACATCTCGGTGTGGCACCAGTACAAGGCGCGCATACAGGAGCCCTTCGAGATGTTCGACCCGCTCTACGACAAGCCCTGGTCGAGGATAGGACCGTATCTAGTTGGTGAGTACTACGATTCGTTTATAACACTGATATACGACAACATCAAAAGTTGTACCCCCAAATTTATAGACGTTTTATAACTTTATCAAACGTCATATACTACTGCGCACAAGAGTTTTGCTTTGCGCAGTACTATATGACGTGTGATATAATGTTATAAAACGTCTATAAATTCGAGGGAAAGACTTTAAAATAGTAACCATGGAGATTCTTGTTCGTTTTTCTCCATAGGAACGGCATCCCGAACGGATGATAAAGTTGTAGCTTAGCATTTTGAATGATTCATTTGTATTGTACTAAATGATTTACATGAATAAAAAAGTTTATGATTGTTGTTGTCAGCCCGTTATAAAACAAAAGACCCCGCGTAAATTTATAAACGTTCAACGATCTGCGTTTCGTGTTCCTTGGAATGGGTTTCATAGCGCCCGCGCACATTCAGCAGACGGTCAGCGTCCCTTCATTTCAAAGAACGCGGTACGCAGAACGTATCGTGGGAACCTGGCATGTGTGTTTATGCTAAATTTTTTTTATAACTAGAATGTGTTTAAATATGTCATGGCAAATAATTTTTTAATGAAATGCATTTTTGTTCATGAATGATGTACAAATCGAGATATGAAAGATTTTTTATCCGCACTTGACATAATTGCGATAAGTATGAATAAATGTTCCGTATGTATTTATTTTGTTCAAAAGACTGGTGTTAAAATCCGAATGACCGTGAACGTTGCGTGTTGAAAACATAATCCTATAGTATATTTTCACACTATTAGGCGCACTAGGTCACTAGTTTGCATATTATGACGACAGTGTTCCATAATCCTCATTATTTGTAATAATATGCTTTATTGGATAGGTATTGCCTGTATATACAGGGTGTAATAGGTATGGTACCGAAAACATTAGGAATCATTTATGTCGAAATTCATGTGTTTACACATGTTGTAATTTTAGAGCACGCAATGTATCGTTAACAACACGATCATAATACAACGCTCCGCTCAATTCCAGACGCGTGCGAGTCACGACCGCGCTCAAGCGTATCGAGTTTTAATGCACATTGCAGTTTTAGGTCTAAATTAGTAATTATAGTCTTTCTATTTATAATCCCGTTGAGATAGAGCTTTATTGTGATTTCATGCCTAAATCAATCTAAAAAGAACTGAATAAAATTCATGAATAGCTCGACGGAAAATTCCGACTCTGGGCGTTCAGAATTATGACTTGAGTCAGTTTTCGTTACGAAGCCACTTACACTCTGTATATTAAATTAACATTGTTAACGATTTTATAATTCCCACAATTCACCGGTCTTACGTACGTACTTAGCAGTCGCTTTATTCAAGTTTCGTTTCGTTTTGTAAACTAAGTAGTAAAGACGACAAAAAGGTAATTCCCAAGGGACTAAAGACTCAGTAATGGTACTGAAATATTAGCATACAGCAGTACCCGTGACATTGTACGCATGGGCTTAAAATTTTTAAGGGTTCCATACGAAAAGTGTTAAAACGGAACCCTTGTGGTGCGACTATGTTCGTCTTTCCATCTATCACACCTGTTTTAGTAAATCGGCAGAACCCTTTTAATTTCCCGACATGTCAAATTTATCGAGATACAGTATTTTTACTGTTCCATTCATATTCTATTTTTAAAAGAAGAACATATTAGTTTTGTAGATTCTTATAAGTTTGACTTACTTATGTAACTTTGAATAGAATTTTACTATTCAAAAATGTTGCTTAACATAATGAATAAACACCATATTACTGCTGCTTTTAGTGAGCGCAAGCTTGTATATTAGGTACTTAAGCTACGTCAAAGTTAAAGTGATCGCCAGTTTGTTATATTATTATCCACTCTAAAATTCTTCGCATCGAGTTCAAACGGTCCCCGGAGCATATAAAATTGTACGAAAAGCTATATAAAACTCCTTTTGCGGTTAAACCAGCTAGAAAATAGGTTTCCGAATATAAAGTTGGAAGTTGAACATTGGTAGAAATAGCATACGTATCAGAAATTCGTTTGCCGTGTAATATCGGTGACTCAAGCTCCGAATTTTATTATATAATAAGTACCGAGAGAGGATTGTTCCCTTTTTCGGATCTACGCTTGGGATTGGTCTTGTTTATTTACCTACGTTTCAACATTCAGGTACGTATATCTATGCCTCTAGATATTATTAAGTTGAATCTAGCGACCCGGCCGAAATCGATTCAGGAGTTTCTATGATCAGTTGATATACAGACGCGATCAAGGCCATTTTTAGTTGCAATCTGTAATGATGATCTATATAATAATACACACTTGCCTATTGAGAAATAAAACCAAACCAAAACAGTTTAAACAATATTGACGCAAAGTTTTGGAAGACGTCCAAATTCCATGGGGACAGTAAAATTCGACAAGGCTACACTTACCCAGTTAATTTCCCATAGGAATGATGGTGGGCTGGTACTTGCACAAGACGAAGTGTCAGCTGCGGATGTCGTACTGGGCGGTGGCGGTGGGGTGGCCCGTCGCGCTGGCGGTCACCGGCAGCCTCATCTTCAGCATGGTGGACGGCTACTTCGAGGTGTGGCCCACCGCCTTCTACATCAGCATTGGACATACAGGTATGACAGTTTTATAAAACTATTATGTTCGGGTCATAGTTATTTCATCCATCCATGCATCAGACAAAAGACGATCACGGCTGGACATATATGCCTCACCCAATGATTTCCACACATCACGGTCCTCCGCCACTCGCATCCACCGGCTTCTTGCGACGCGTATGATATCATTAGTCAACATTGTAGGAGGCCGTTGTACACCACGTCTTCCGGCTCATGATAAGGCTCATGAGTCCAGAACGGTTCTACGCAAACGGCCAGTTATTAATCACAGCCAATTGGAGAAAAGCTACATACGATTGAACTGTAAGATTAAAAAAAAACCCTTGAATGTGTGTATTTCGGAAATTAAGACATCTAAAGGTATAAACCTAATTTCCGTATTGATATTGGGAAATGAGTTTTCTCTTATACTAAAGTAAAAATAAAACAAGCCAGAGTTTCAGCTTTATGTATCTTGTCAATCGCAAGTGACTCTGGCAACGCCACCTCCTAAACTGTTATCGCATCGAGATATTCTCACAGTAGTCATCTCCTGTTTCATCCGAATTAAACGGCAAATTTTAGACACCTGTATCAGAGATTATGATATAATAATTATTTACTAAGAGATAATAATATAGCTGGCTAATTGGTTTCACACATGATTAGTTTGCGGTTTGGCACGCGAAAGCTCGCTCAATCGCTAGTTGTTTTATACGGTTTTTGCCTGTTCATTCTTTCACCGGCGATTGCTTTTCGTTTTTGTTAAGAAAGAAAAGTGTATAAAAGCCAGTCACGTGCGAATTTTTGCGCATGAACATTCGCCCAAAAGCCCTTTTGCGCTGTACATGTCTATCATTACAAGCGCGCTCTTACCCGCGCGAAAGCCGATCCATGGCGTAATGAGCGTACGTGTAAAGGCAGCTAAAGTAGCGACTGGCGGCATAAGGCGTGGGCGACGTGGGCCACCGCACGGCCTCGCGATCCGAGGTGCCTCGTGCCTCGAAGGTGTACCTACCTATGCAGCTTTCTTTGATTCATAAAAACAATTGGCTCCTACAACACTTTTTATTGATAACTATTTTACATTTCTAAAAACAAAGCCAATTGCGCCCAAAAATGCGTCCTCTTGCATAACCAGAGGACCTCGCATTTTCTTCTTGCCCACCTGAAATTAAGATCTTGCCCCGCTGCTAGGTACAGCATAATTAAAAGCTATATTGTATGGCCACCAGCTTGGGGCGCGGCGGTGGCGTGGGTGGCGGTGTGCTGCTGCAGCGGATACGGCGGGCTGGTGAACTCGGCGCTGTCGTACCGCGGCCTGCTGCCGCTCAGCCGGCTCACCTACTGCGCCTACCTCGTGCACCCCACCATCATGATGTACACCTCCTTCCTGCTCGACGGACCTTTTCATATGCAGAATTCTACTGTGGTAAGTGCGCTTTTGTACATTACAGTTGAATAGATTCATGTTTTAGGTCAATAACCTTCACGAGGCAACAGTAACGAACGATATACAGCTGACCGAGAAATTACTCCAGCAAGGGTAGGGGATCGAATACCATAGACATAACCGCAATCATTTTGAGCAATTATATTCTGGCTTAAACGCAAAAGTTTTCTTTTGAAAGGGGCCTTTGCTAAATATGATCTAAATTAAATCCATAACAATCAAAGCCCTTTGAAAATATCTTGTCAATTTATTTTTTTAAGTTCTTCAAAAGGTTTACATTGTTTCAATAACTTGCCAATTCGGACAAAATAATTTAAAAATATAGTAGTACCAAGCTTTTAGAGGGACTCCTTTTTATTATAATCACGAAATTACACTTGGATTTATTTTCGTATTGACTTTAAATTCTCTGAAAAGATGTATCTAAGTATTTTTTTTTATAATTTGATCAACATTTTTAATGAGTACTTTCATATTTTTATAATAATAACACCAACAAAGAAAACGTTATCAAAAAAGTAGCACTAATTTATCACAAAAGGTAAGAAAATCGTTCAGCCAGAAAGATAAGCTTATCTTTACTGGCAACATACAAGAATATTTTTCTTTTGTTCAGAGTACAGCAGTTAGTCGTCTTGAATTCAGGCAAGGTGTGATAAAAAATAAGGCTTCTTAGGTAGAAATGCTATTACGTTAAAGTCAGTCTACAACTAGAAGATAATTATATGCCTTGCCAAGAAGATTGCGTCGCCTCAAGAGGCTTGAGAATACAATATGCGAGGGTAATTTTCCGAATTTCTTTCAACAGCGGTGAGGTGAACATGAAATAGGACCTACCTATATTTTATACCTTACTATTTTGCTACGCGTAAGAAATAAAACACAGCTTACTACGTTTGGGTAGTTAATAAATCTTTTAGCATTTAGACGCGAAAACAAGGTGAAAAGATTTTTTATGTAGAGTTATTTCTTCCTTCCTCATTTATTCCATTAATACTTAATGCAGACGCATTTACATTAACCGGTGACAAATATGGCACACAAATAGCATCTATCACAGATGCTATTTTTTATATTACACAAGAATCCGTTCATTTTTAAAAGACGTTTCGTACCGAATATTCCCAAATATCCCAATATATCCTTCACTGACTTTATCATTTCATTACGTAGTATAAAGACAAAGTCACCGCTCTATCACGATGTGCCAAACATATTACCGGATACTGTAGCTATATTTACTCTTATCTGGTAAACCTCTGGGCGGGTTGTACCAAACACAAATCGTTATTGAATGTGCTGTGTTGTATAGCACGGATAGATAATATTGTTATCCAAGTATACGAGTATTTTGCCAGAGATGATAGCAAGGGATTATAGAAATGGTTTTTTGACGAGAACCAGTGCCTGCCTTATTGAAACATCTATATACGGAGTAGATCGGTAGGGGCATAATTATCGCCCTCCTTAGTTGATACCTCAACGCTGAGGAACGTGACCCGCAATTTCAGTCACTGGTGGTCGTCTGGGTGATTACCAGCCGACGCCTGGTGTAGTGGTTTCATGGCAGTGTTATTGCTTTGTGGATGGTCACCTGTAGCGTTCTGCTTATTTGTTGCTACCATCTTGCAGGTATTCAGCCCCGAAGTCGTTTGGAGCCTAATTATATATTATTGAATGAAAGTCGCCGTTACTTTATTTTACTAAACTTACTTACTTACTTTATTATATGGAAATTATTTTGAAATAGTTCGTCATTATTGAGTTTATTTTATTGAAATCCATTGGATGTTTTAGTTGCAATTATTGATGATGAAAATCTGTACTTATTTTATTTTGAAATATTATTTGTGAAATTATGCAAAGAAAAAATGGATGTTATCATATATCATTTATTTACGAGAAAAAGTTTGGAAGCTAGGGATCCCCACTCTCCCAGCCTAGAGCGCTAATGTTTGACGTACGCTCGGAGCGGAAGAGAACTTTATCTCGAACACGAGTGTCGGGGTATTATGTCTTGACTACTATGTTACACTTATCGCCTTAAGCAACACTCAAGGAGCAGAGATTTAAGAAGTTTACACAATCCTCTAAAATATTATCGGTACGAACTTAACAAAACGTTTTGAAATTGAACCTATACCTATTGATCTTTACAAGTAGGTACATTTATGGAGTTTTAGTAAAATTGCAATCTGATAAAATGTGAATCAGTAAATGTAACTATTATTTAAAAACTTTTATATATATCTATAAATGCTTGAATTAAAAAAAGTTTTTGATTTAATTCTTCTTACCACTATCATAGATACCTAACTTAAATTAAAACTTTGTAATATCCTACACAAGAGTAAGAGTTAGGAATGTTTAATCATAATGTGACGTTATATGTTTATCTCAATCTCTAACCTAACCTCTATCCGTGTCTCTATTACAGCTTGCGATATATGCTGGGTACGCAGTGTTAGCGTTCCTGGCTTCCTTCGCCATCTCCCTGGCTTTCGAAGCACCCGCGGTCAAACTCCTGAAGATCATCAGCGGTACCACGAGGAGTAAGAAGAACCACTGACTTATAAGACGAGGATGGTGTGAACATGATACTCAGGGTACATCGGGGTGATATTGTAGATATTCATCGCGTTATGTAACGCGTTTGTAGTTACCATTAACTTTCTATGTAAATATAATCTTTAAGGTAAAATAAATAAGACTTAATTTAACATGAAATTATTCCAATCGTTTCATTCTTCAAACGCGGAGGTCATAGATTTTATTTTTTTATTTCAGTATTTTTTAGATAGTATCAAACACTGATGTTGCATTTTCAGCTACAGTTGAATATGAATTTTATCTCGCTCATCGCTATTTCGGCAGTGATGTAACCAATATTGATTGATACCCAAAAAAGATGCTGTGCGATGTGCCAGTCATCATGAACTCGTTGACCCAGTTGTGGCGCGAGATACATATGCAGTTGGCATAGTTAGATATTTAAGTGGCACATATAAATAATAGCCAGCTTAAGACACTGATATCTATAATTAGATAGTGTTTAAAGCCTATTACTATACATACACTTAATAAGACATTTGGTCTTGTCTGTACATCTGTCCATCTCTTGTGGTCTGTTTCTCAGTGCGCATAACATAATATATTACCGACTCAATATAATACTTTCATTCCGGGAAAAAATGGTTGCGGCTGGATAGTAAAAAAAAATACAACCGACTTGAGAACCCCCTCCTTTTTGAAGTCGGTTAATAAGGACAGCTCACGCGTACTCAGTCGCAGACGCAGCTAATATAATACATATAATAGTAAGTAGCAAGAACGAATTGCAAGTACTGACAAAATAACACGTTTACTATATTCTGTCTCGTGCGTGACGTCTCATACTCGATTTACAATCTACCTTATAGTAACCTGTCGTACATAGTCCTCATGAAAGCGAATTTGCATTACCTTCGTGTCGCCCGTAAACACGATAAAGGCCTAAATCAGTACATAGATCATCCGCCATATGTCGCATATAACCTCGAAGTATGATAATATAGAGCGACGAGCCCTCAAGCTCTCGCAATGTATCAATCATCTCGGCTCACCGGAGGAACTATTTTGTCTGCCGCGTCGATACCGTCGCGCAGTGTACGATAACTAGCTTCTTGTTCCAGAGACAGCTCGGAGGTCACAGACATTTCGTTACAATGTAGGATAGCATGTGACGTGTCGTGAGGAAAATATATTGAGAACATAATATGCTTTACATATACAGTCCTAGTTTAAAGATAGCATTATTATTATATCGTGAAAAAGGCTATGCTATGTACCTACTCCCAAACCTTAATAATCGCGGGCTTACTAAGGGATGGATGTGGTGATTTTTTAAGGATTTACACAAATAGCCATAGCGGTGATCGGATACGAGATATATCTTCGACCCTCCCTGATACTATAGGTGTGACCAGCGTAGTTAATATGGCAAGTAAAACAAAGATTGAATTGTGAATAGTGAGAAAATTCCGCACAATATAGTTGCAAGGAATTAATCTAATTAAGGAACAATAATACATATCGTTAGTCGAACACACCAACTATACGGTCCCTCACTAAGCAACGCTTGTATTATGGGTACAATGGACTGGTGGTGGAGCCAGTATATATACTTATATATTAAAAATCCATGACTCGTATACAAACATTGATGCTCAACACACAAAGTTTGTCCCTACCACGATTCGAACCCGGGATCTTCGGCGCAGAAGGCTAGGTCCCAACTGACCTAATCAAGACGTCAATCAATTAATAATTGATTGAGTATATTTTTAACATTAGTTATAAGTTATGGTTTGATGTACTGGCACTAGCGTCAATACATATAGATTATCTGTTCAGAGGATATACATAATGTTGAGGTTGACATATAAGCACGTAATATGCTCCGAAAAAATAATAATAATCAAATTGATCCATCATTGATTCCATAAAATATGTTATTTGTGAATTTGTAGAGTGTTTTTACAATGTGTTGTAAAACGCGGCTCATTGCCTGCCAAAGTACCATGAACCTGCTCGGAAAACGAGCAATCGCGCGCGCATTCCGAATTTAATCAAGGGATGTGCATATTGTGAATATATGAGATTGTATCATAAACGAACTCTTTCGTTACGTTGAACGACCGCTTGTTTTCTTGATAATACTAAAAGTGAATTGTTGTTTGCGGTGAGTTCGTTGCCAGATTAAATGAAGTTCATGTTACGATCTAGATCCATAGAAAGATACATAAGGCTAATTAGTAAATTATTTTCCAACTCAAGATATGGTATATTGACAAAAAATAACATTAGAAATCTTTCCTGTTCACAATGTAGGTTGTTTATAACATAACCTCTATTAAAATGGGCATCCCAATATACATACGAACTATTATGTAGGTCTAAAACTGTCACTTGGGACACTACGCATGCTCCCAGCTCACGGAGCCTAGACCCCGACCAACATACACACGCCTGCTAAATATAATCTAGTTTATGTTTATTAGCATACCACAGCAAAGTGGGCTAGCAAAATAAAATGCATGCAGAATAATACACTGTTCTGTTTTTAAAAATCCACGGGATGACATTTTGAACATGCGACCGCAATGTACTTCGTTCTAAAATAAAACAATGCAAACACAAAGAAACTACGAAACTCTTGAAAGCTCCCATCGTTCTTAGTGTTTAATGTACCAAATCGCTGACGTAAATTTCCTTAGACACTATCCAGACTACTTTTCAGTCTTGAATGCAAGTGCAGAATATTCTGCTGAGTAGGTACTGAGTACCAAGCGAATTATAATATTTTTTTTGCTGACACGCATTGGTACTAATATCTGTATTCGCGGTTTCGATTCGCGGAATCAATAAAAAGTATTACCGAAATCCGTTGCATGTCGTAGTACTTCGTACCGACAGTTCGACTCGTATATTAGATGCTACGAGCTACGAATAAATATATATTTTATTCGTAGGCTACGAGGCTTCAAATGCACTATGGGGAACTTTAACCCTAGCTCACATAAAACTTTTCCGTTATACAGCTTTAAGTTACTTAAGCTAACTTAATCTAAATCTAGGTTTTGCCATGCGAAAATGACTATACGTGTAGAGGAGTCTAGGCAGTAATATGTCCATAGTACATTTTACAAAGTCACTCTGTCTGGCAACTAAACCTTCTGCTCACAACAGCTTAGTAGTTGATATCAGGTTCTAAGCACAACGACTACCTTACCACGCTAAATGTTAGAACTAATTAGAAGTTTGCTTTCACTGCGCTATAAACATTTCCGGTGGCATCGCGTGTTTTCAGACACTTCATGTGCATTAAACTTTCACACTTTTCAGGGATCACTGCTTAACAGAGTGATGTAGAGTATGTGTTAAGCTTATGGCTTTGTGGAATAATAAGTATGAGAAAAAAGGGATAGCTATTTTTAGACTGAAGTGTGAATCGGAGGGATCGTTAATAAATCACCCAGCGAAAATGGAGAGCGGCGCGATTCAGGCGTCTGCAGGCGACGACAGGGCGCAGGCGAGCCTTCCGGGGAAAATTCAATTATGCGGACATTTTCAACATTTTGATACTGCACGGAAACTTATTATCCTCGTGTCATGATTAATTTGGATTCGATTTTGCTAGTCATGAAATAGAAATTTGAGATTTTGAACGGTATGAGTTGTTACAAGTCCAAGCTATAAATTGCTGCATTTATTCACGCACTAACCTACCTGCCTATTGAAGAAACTACCGCCTGGACCCCTTAGCGCTACGGCTTCCTGCGCGCCTATAGGTAGATCTACAGAGCAAAAAAAACTTTATTAGGCTGAGATTAAAGTCCCTATTCCACTAATAATTGTGAAGCGGCATGACTACCTGACAATATTTTATTTAAATGGTTGAGTACCTCTGGAATCACTGCCGTATACTGGCTGAATACATAAACAATCTTATTTTATAACATAATAAATATTATATCAAGTAATCAACACACTGTAACACAATATGTTAAGACAATTAACATTTTACCCCGAGCTTGGTTCGTTAACAAGTGAGCGCGCCGAGCGTGTGTCATAATTAAGAGGAAACTGATCATTTGTTACACGGAAGCTGGACCAATTGAATACTATAAAGTAAATTTAGAAGGCAAACTTTATCCTAATAATTCTTTAGTAAAATACATTGGAATAAGTACTTGAGAGCTAGTAGAGCTACTAGAGAGAATTTGTGAGCAAACTATTACTTTTCTAACTTCGAAAGTTCAGACGCTTGCTTCTAGTCCTTGTATAATCCCACTAATATTATAAATGTGAAAGTTTGGATGGATGGATGGATGTTTGTTACTCAATCACGCCAGAACGGCTAAACGGATCTGGATGAAATTTGGCACAGAGATATATTATAGTCTGTAATAGCACATAGGCTACTTTTTATCCCGGTAAAATATATGGATCCCGTGGGATAAAGGACATACTTTTTAATCGCGGGTAACACCGTGGAGCGCAGCTAGTTTGAATATATTTGCTTGACTGTCCAAGTATACAAATAAACAAAATAAGCACGGCTCATGGAGGCTAAAGTACCGTGAACATACACGCTGAGTTAGGTCGTGTGCACCCCTTTCTCCTCTCGTCCGCCTCCGATTTAATCAACTTAAAAGATTCGAATGTTACGGATTGACTGTCATCAGACACAATCGATAAATCTCTATACATTGCAGTTGTGTTTTGTTTATATTCCGTTAGCATAGAGTTTAAAATAAATGTAAAGAGGTTAATTGTTGATGAGATTCATTGTCCAACTAAATAAAATATCAATGAAAACATTTTATAAATCAACGTAAACTACGTCTGATATTCATATACACATTGTATTTATGTTAGTCAGACTACGGAGATGAAATATGTGCTTTTGAAATTAACATAAATCCTGAACTAATATTATACCTATATAAAACAATATCACTTATTTAGATATTTAGTTCATAACCACAGCATTCTTATCTGCTGTATAAAATAAACATAACTCATAATTTCGCGCACTTATTTACATTTAAATGTAAAATTGTGAATTATATTTGTAATAAAAAGCTTATTTGTTTGTTCTAGTGAGACCGCTGAATATGCGAGTTACAATGGCAATGAAAAGACAAAGGTATGTTTCAGTACGGTAAAACTACACTGAAATAATACAACTATTCCAGGTTTTAGATGCAGCTATGTGGGTACGTGCGTGTAAAGTGTGTACCTCTCGACATTTTTGCTTTGAATACAAGTAACGAGTAGAATGGCGACAAAGTGCTCTCAGCTGAGTGCTCGGTAGGTATAAACAGTGATCGGTAATTAAAAACCTTGATTTTCGGGTATAATAAATATATAAGGAATAACGAAAATTTTGTAAAATATTTTAACCGATGAATCAGTAAGTTATATATACGTTGATGTATAAAATATTTGCGTAAATTATGTTTGATTTTTTTAACAAGGCGAACCAGTAGTGTTTGGCCATGCGCTCAGTACAGGGTGTATTTTTTTAATGTCTGATAATTTACTTTGGGAATATTATCTTTATACCCTACTGTTGGCCCTGTTAAAATATTTTACAACATTATTGTTACACTTTGTATAACTTGAAAACGATTGTCCGATAAGCAATTTAGTACCTACTGGAAATATTGAAACGGTACAAATAATTGAATTTCCTTATCATATCAATACATTATGTTACTACCAAAGTAAGTTCCTTTTTCGCTCGTCATTCTGAAATAATTATCTAAAACGTCGCACGAAGATGGTGCGGCGCTTCTTCATGTTCGTGCTAATTGCTTTGGTCCCGCTGTTCATAAAACTCCAACTGCTAATTAAAAACTTATATTACATTCTGCTTATGAGATTAAGACATTATTTCATAGGTCATTGCACCTTTAGCGTTAGATAATAAACACATTGGAAAGGTTCTCACCTGTTCTTGAAAATAAAATGGATTTATAATCTTATCAATAACATAAGTTACCGCAAAAAGAAACCATTAAGGTATTGACGCATGCCGAACATTTTTGGGAAGAATCTTGGTGAGAAATTCGGTGTATCTACCTTTCTATATTAATAATATCTATTCTATATATAATTAAACGGGTGCATTACCTTGATGAGAAATTTTTGAGAACTTTTTTTTATGAATAATATCTGTCCGTAGACTAGTTATATGGAGATGCTCAGCTCACTCAATGTCGCCTAACTGGGTTTCGAATATCAAAATAATTTTCAATGCAAAATTGTCTTTTGTTGTTTCAACCAAACTGCAGCACACAAAATGTCACAAAGGACTTGAAAAAATAAACCGATCTTTAATTACAAAATAATGTATCCGGAACCCTATAGATGCATTTCATAGAATGGTACTAAATAATGGTTTCGTAGCGCATTCCCGCTTCAAGGCATCGCTTCACGTTTTCGCTGAAAAAAATACTTACCTATTCAAATGTTAATTAAAGTCATACTTGTTCTGTTAACGAGGGCGGAAGTCGTTTTATAAAGCGGAAGTGAGTTGATTGCATCTGGCGGTAAGGCTCCCCGGCGATTCCACACGGTGGTCGGATCATCCACATTTTTTTGTATAATAACTCGTTAAGGATCGTTAGGAACAGCTTGTTTTTATATGAACTAGTACTTAGTACTTATAAAAAGATGAATACATTTATAGAAATTTCAATTCATTTTCAATAGCATTACACAGAATTGTTCAAAGGAAAGTAGTTTTGTGATACCGCTGTCTCGTGGGTTAAAAAGAGTAGGTAGCTTATGTCAACCTAACAATCGTTTAGCCAACTTTAAAAATAAAGTCATATTTTTTCTACATAAGCGGGTTTCCTGAAACTTTTTATTATTGTGTGCATAACATAGTCAAACTTTTCGCGTTCCGCTTTCACACTGAAACGGTAATGTGTTTAAAAGTGTGAAACTTTTAATATTGCTCTGGAGGTTGGGGTCGAGTCACCTTCGTCCGTAGGAGAATTAAATACCCTCTAGATACCCTACACGTGACCCTGGGTGGTGCCAACTAGGTGACAACTCTACTGGTGGTAGGCTTCGGCCGTGGTTAGTGACCACCCACTGAACAAAGCCATGTCGCCAAGCGGCCTAGCCGTGTTCCGGCATGATGTTCGGTGTTGCCATTCATGGATGGCGGGTCAGATCAGTTGCGCTGCATGTGCCTAGTGAATGTAGCGTCTCGATCTACTGCCGCCTTCCTACCTAGGCAAGTATGCTCCATCGTAGATCTCATCGTCACTTACCATCAGGTGAGATCGAGATCAAATACTTGCCTATAATGTAAAAAAAAAAAAAAAAAAAAAGGAAAATAGGTGTAAATACATAAACATTTCTAATTATCATCAGCTTTCAAACTCAAATAACATTACCTGCAAAGATAAACACAAGCCAAGGATAATAAAATAAGTTATGAAGACCTTTGTGCCTACGAGGAACTCTTAATATAATCGTATCGTCACCGAGAAAACACGCTGTCACTGTCATTCTTATTTATGAAATCTGTTCTGTGAGCGGGACGGCACTAGTTACCGTAATGCTAAATTACAATATTTTGCTGGAGCCCCTGATCCTACCTTACTTCGGAAACAAGAGAACACCGACACCGGTACATATCTTGTTTGCATTTTAGGATTTTTTTATATTTAACCAGATTATTACGTTCGCTTTTACTATATGTATGACAGAGGCACTAATTACCTATCTTATTTATGACAACTCTGGTATTTAAACTATTCCTCTTCTAGTTCTAACATTAGACGAGTATATTAATTCAGCAATATACTACAAGGATATGTCAGAATAAAAAATTTAGAGACAGATTCTCCAATCGTCAGGCGGTTTTACTATCGCCATTCGAAACGTGGTTTATGTTCCATTTTACTGCACTTTCGCGTTATAATGTTATATATCTTCGACTTTTATGTTCGTACACATACATAATGAACAAAAATAATCGTTATTCTGACTAGCTACAGAGTTCTATACGTAATTCTGCATACAGCTGACGTAGTCCTTGATTTATAATTTTAAATAACTCTCTAGGAAGTTATGTGTACTAAAGTAAACAATCTAATAACCTTTATAAACTAAAACAGCGCTCAAAAATAGGTAGGTGAATATTTTGGCTGAAAAATATATTATCAGCTGATATAAAAGATAAACGAGGGATAAAACAATTTGTTTCATCGCTGCGTAGTGGGCAGCTAATCCTCGCCAAAGCCAGAGAGTTTAATATAAAAGTTTCTTTAGGTGCCTATATGCGGCGCAACTGCTCATTTTCTATAGTATCGTTGCGTAATTCATTAGCTACAGTCATTATGACAGCACGTCATGTGCGAGCTAACCGTATACTTTATAGTCTACCGTATTTAGACATTTTGTATGGAGAATTGAAAAGCGCCTCTAGCGGACAGTATTTTAATTAATTCTCCATACAAAATGTCTAAATACGGTAGACTATTAAGTACACGGTTAGTTTACGAATAATCTCGCACTTGACGTTCTGACTGTAAATCTAAAAACATGAACTCATATGACTTTCTTCGAATACAATAAAAGCGACGCGTTGCTTAAGACCTACATGAATTTAATGTCATGAAATGAATATAATTATAGTTAATTTGGATGTATTTTTTAAAGCACGCCATTTTGGAGCTAGCAAATTCTATGACTGAGATATTACGTTTGCCTTTTTCATTATTAAAATATACTTAAAGCAGTTGACTTTATTTGAAGATTCACTTTGTTAATTAAAGTGCTTAAGCAAATAACGATAGAAGAACATTATTTTCATATTTATACTTGGTACGCGAGTATTATAATGAAAATATTTATTATTCAAGTTGTATCAATTTATTAGAGATAGTTAAAGTAAACAAAATATGTATATGTAATTACGCTTTATACCTATTACTATAAGGATCATTTCAGACATAATCTGTGCGTCCCGTGCAAAGCCGGAGGCTCTTAATAACATACTTAAGTTATTTTGCTGTCGTTCTTATACACAAATATTCAATACGGTAAATTTTCATATTCAATACGGTATAGTACCGTATTGAATATGAAAATTTAATTAAATACCCAAGTAGGTACCCAAGAATCTAATAACAAGTGTCTGCACAAACTTATGTTATTGAAGTTTGGTTTGACAGATACGAAATTAAATCTTAAGTTAGATTAAGTTTTCAGTGTTTTTACAACAATGATTTTATTAAAGCTGTGCTCGCGACTTCGATCGCATAAAGAATAGATTGTCGACTATCATGCGAGAACCTTATCATTTAGCCAGTTAAGAAACATTTAATATTGACACGCGGTACAAACCAGTCTAATAAATAATTCGACCCAATTGATCACTGACTGTTGATTATATGAGATCAATTTCAGAAAAAATATTGGCACAATACTTTCATTATGCTGTGACGAGGCTATTACATAAAAACCTAGAAGAAAAAAATATGTTTCTATTCCACACTACGGTTGTAAAAATATGTATTTACCTACCTACAAGCCTGTGCCCGCATACAAGGACCATAGCCTGCTAAACGTGTTCTGAACGAATGCCAAGCGGTCTGAAACTTTAATGGCCGTTTCGTTTATTTGCCAACGTACGTTATACGGGTAAAACAATAAGCTCATAACATGTCGTCAACACAATCACGTTAGACTATTTTATTGTAAATACTTACCTTATATGCGATGTTATAGTTTACATTCTTATTCATTGTTGACATTACAATAAAAGCTAGAGCCATCATAACAAAACCCCTATATTAAGTTAGACGTGTATACTTATTTACTTATTTCACCCACTTGTACGCTCTTCTTTAATTCTCGCGTCTCATCTCAGGTATACGAGAAAGTACTCATTTTTAGTTTAACTTCCATACACATAAAAGAAAGGAAAACTAAACTACAGGGGGCAGCACTTCGCACTGCTATCGTTCATTTATCATACATTTATAAAATATTATGAAATTCTATTTACTGTCGGAAACAAAAATAACTTCGTACCTGCAAAACTCTCCGTTTGGTTCGTAAGTAACGCTTAATTTCTATATGGCTTCTCACAAAAATACCTTCATAAGTCGACAAATTAAGAAGTTTGGAGTGAATTAAAAGTTATAAGGCCGGTGAAGCCCCTGGGAGCGAGTTCGAAATTTCAATACGGGCTTTGGTGCTTTGTTAAGTTGTCGACTTGATGCATCTCTGTAGAGATGTTGTAGGTGCCGGCTAGCACATAGACATATTACCATCATATATCAACGTACTGGCAACACACACATACTAAACATCGTTTGCTCATTTAAAAAACGAATAGGCACCTAAATACCTACTGGCCACGCAGTCCACGCTGCCTCACTCGCTCAGACAGTAAGTGACTGGCTCAAGTCTCCGGCGCGCAGTAATATGAATCAGGTAGCACGGTCTATCAGTACACGGTTAAAATCGTGTACGTATTGACCAAGTAATGACGTTGGATTTTGCCACTATTGGCAATTAACATGATGGCTAATTATAAGGTCCGTTTATAAAAAAAAAATACTAAGTAGGTAAGTTAGTGTTATTATAATATTCATTAAAAAGGTGGGTATAGATACTATCACTATTCTCCCGAAATTACTTTGTTAGTAGGTATAAAATTATGTTATAGATGATGTGTGTGTGATGGTGTTTTGGGGTCGAGTCACCTTCGTCCGTAGGAGAATTAAATACCCTCGAGATACCCTACACGTGACCCTGGGTGGTGCCAACTAGGTGACAACTCTACTGGTGGTAGGCTTCGGCCGTGGTTAGTCACCACCCACTGAACAAAGCCATGTCGCCAAGCGGCCTAGCCGTGTTCCGGCATGATGTTCGGTGTTGCCATTCATGGATGGCGGGTCAGATCAGTTGCGCTGCATGTGCCTAGTGAATGTAGCGTCTCGATCTACTGCCGCCTTCCTACCTAGGCAAGTATGCTCCATCGTAGATCTCATCATCACTTACCATCAGGTGAGATCGAGATCAAATACTTGCCTATAACGTAATAAAAAAAAAATAAAAAAAATGTTACTTGATAACATTACATCGGAGCTTAATTAACTTATACGTTCGAGCTTACCAGGCGACAATTAATACTTAATATTAGGAACTTTTTGGAATATTAGGGTAATGTATAGTGGCATCGCTGACGTTATATAAAGTATGTCTTTAGAAGGTAACGCAATTAATGATTGAAAAAGAGGTTCCAATGAAACCACTCAGCAAACGGCTAGTTTGAAACTATCATGTTGGGTATGGAATGAGGGAATAAAGGAAGTTTGTAACTATGTTATATGTTTGTACTTGTACGGTTGAGTTGGGAACCGGCACGTCAATAGGCTATGAGTCGATAAGTTTGCGATCTAGTTACGGTCAATGTTTAGCTAATATTGGTAGGGAACTGTACTGTACCTTACAAGCTAGCACACGTAGGTACTGTAAATAAACAAAAAAATAACCTAACAAGTACCCTAAAATACTACTATTTAATTATCTTCTGAGTATAGCCACAGATTTCTTAGTAAGCATGATAACTAATTCTTGTCTGTCCTAAAGACTACGCTTGTCTACTTGCCATTTATGAATTATGAAGAACGATCAAGTTAGGATGACTCGGCTCAATGTTAGTAAGCAACTTTTTATCCTAATCTCATCTCATCAGTTTAACCTTTTCTGAATATTTAAGCCTCCACAATAGAATGCATGAAGATAGTATAAGGTTACAGAGAGTAAATTAGGTGTTATTAAACCGGATCGGATTCCTTATGCAAATGTTACGTTGAAAAAAAGTCTTTATTACATAACACTTTTAAATTATATACAATCCAGCTTCATAAGATGTCTAGTAATAACATACCTACATTATTATCATAAATATTATGATACGAACACACTAACTATACGGTCCCACTTTAAGCAACGCTTGTGTTATGGGTACCGTACAATGGACTGAGGGACTCAGTATATAATACTTATATACATATTAAACATTCATGACTCGGGTACAAACATTCGTGCTCGTCACACAAAGCTTGTGTCCTTACCAGGATTCGAACCCGGGACCCTCGGCGCAGAAAGCAGAGTCACTTCCACTGCGCTAATCAGGCCGTCAAATTACAATAGCTAAATACAATTACTATAGCTTCTAAGAAATTATTGGACTCTATAAAAGCACACGCGATGGGCAATAATGCGTGGCTCGCGACCGCCTGTGTGGCCCTTCCGACTGGGATACCCGTGTAATCCCAGGACGGTCCCTTTACTGAGATTTCATCGATCCCTCCGAAAAGCTATAACGCTTACAGCGTTCGAATTCGCTCCTTGGGTCTGTAACAGAATCGTATAAGAGTCCGACAAGAGCGTAAATGGCGGGTTGAACAATCCGATAACTCGGGCCGCTGGATCCTTTTCTATGTAGATAGGTCGCACAACTTAGACATTTATACGTCCAAATAAGGAAGGTAATATTATTTATTGTATTTCTATAAATTAATGTTTATAAGATTGATTCTGATAGTTGTTCAATATGAGTTTGTTTGGTAGCTCTATTGAATCTCTTACCTTTATTTATTTTGAAACACTATGTACAATATTCGGCCCCTTGCTTCTGAAATTGTCGACATACTCTCGAAATACTTGTTGCACAAATGTACTGAGTAGTTAACTAACTATGACAGCTATGCAATACGAAAATCAATAATGTTTCCACAATGTAGCAAACAAACACTTACCTCCAAATTTATAGACAGTTATAATGAATTATAATGGTATTATAAAGAACTTTACAGAGGAAAAAATGCGTTATAATGGCTTTATACATTTCAACTTCACACTGATTATATCGAACAGATAACGGTTTGATAGACATTAATTATTATTATATGCACATCGTTAAACCAGATTTATGAATAAAATATCCCCTCTTTGTACATTACCTGATTACTCTAGAGATAGTCTTAATAATAAGTCGAGAGAAGGCATTTTCATTATTGCACACAATAATTTTGATACTTTTATAATGTGTTAAATTTAAAGAAAAAATCTATGGTAGATACCAAAAGGTATCCAAACCAAATTCCTTCTAAAGTTTACCCAACCTACCATTAATTAAATTTCCAAGACTAGCGACGGTATCTAGACAAAACAGCAACACGATTTCGGGAAATCCAGTTGTATCTTATTGCGGTCATAAATCTTTTACTTGTAGACAACCCGATGCCGGAACTGAGAACGCCCAAACAAAGACATGTGTAAGTAATTGTCAGATTTAAACATTGCGGCAATAATACAAAGACTAAAAGCTTTTGTACATACTTGTACCTCCGGGAACTTTATGTCGACCACTGAATGTCTATTCAAAGGTTGGATCATAAAAGGGGCCCTTGAATGGAATGGGCCATTCTTAAGAGAAAAAAACATTTTGCATCTTTTGTAAATTTCACGAAAAAATATCCGAAGGACGTTGACATTATTTCGTTCAGCACTCATGTCAAGAGTACTCAAGGTACGTAGTTTTCCTCTTCATTATTGTAACCATGAGTAGCAGAAGTATGTACATACACAAAAACGACGACGACAAGTGTATCTTCGAAGTCCCGAGTATCGCTTCAGAGATTTTCAACTACTGTAACGTCTTGGTCATTGTAGATATGAGATATTTGATCAAATAAGCTAAAGGCAAGTGGGAAATACGTGCACGAATATCGCATAGATACCCTTTCCTAGCAGGAGTTGCAAAACAGCTAAGTATTCAATTCCAAAAGATTTTTATATGCGTAAAATTTTACATGCAAACTAAGTACCTACATTGAAAGTTTGTGATTCCAGACAAGTGCCTAAAATGCTTTTGATGATATCAAGAGAGTACCTGAGAAGTCGTCACGATTTTAAGATACTTATCAAGTATCTTAAAATCGCTTATCTATCGGACATGTTTTAATTGAATGTTCACTGAACACTAAGGAGATTTATTAGCATTATTAATAAGCAAGTAGGCGAAATACTTTGTTATAACTTTTCAGTCGGAATAGGTACACGATTCTTGTCGGCAATTTGAAATTAAAATGTACGTACGACTTGCTTGAGAATGATTTTATTTTGCTTTGCTGCTATTGATTAGAATCTTGGTTGTTTTCTGTAGAATAGAATAATAACTCATAATTTTTAATGTTAAATCTAGACTACATTGAGTGAATCCCTCATGAGGTTTTTGTGTACTCACAGGTAAAGATTTTTCGCTAAGAATATTCGCCAGATTTGCCTTCGCTACTGATCCATATATATATATAAAACACCTAGGTATATATATAACCCCAGGAGAAAATAAACTATCACTTCTAAATACTTTATATCAAACTACAAGCGAACGTTCGAGACAATAGCGAAACTTCACCAATAACATTTCCATAAAATGCAACAGTCAGCCACCCGAGACGGCAAATATTTTTCGTTCTCTCATTTTCCTCGCTGAAACTCAATTGATTTCAGAGTTTGTGGAAATTATGAGACGCGCTGGTATTTACGAGATGCAACTTTACATTAATCTGGGAACAAGTTCAGTTTTATGGAGGGATCGCGTGGAGTGAAAATAGTACTATATACATATAAGGTGTAACAATAATAGTGTATTTTTTAATAGGGCCCACAGTAGGTTATAAAGATAACATTCTGAAAGAAATAAATCAAATTATTAGACATTAAAAATGACACCCTGTATTGAGGACGAAAGCTACTGGTTCGCCTTGTTTAAAAAAATCAAACATCATTTACACAATTATTTTTTACATCAACGTGATCCATATAAGTTACTGATTTTATGTTAAAATATTTTACACTATTTTTGTTAAACCTGATACCTATAAGAATACTTCATAATTCTCGTGTAACTCAAAATGAACCACAATAAAAAAAACTAGTCCCAAACTTTTCGTATTGGGTACGGCCTACCTTACTATGTATGTATGTATATATGTATGCCTACCTAATTATAGGTATAATATTGTTATGATAGGATTTGCATGATCAAATTGCACCAATCTTCATTAGCTCCTTGAAGCTTTGAAAATATATTTGGGCATATTTTACGATACAAATTTGGCTAAAACATTTAAATAAAACTAATCTTACGGATTTTATGCTTTTACGTTCCCGACCGTCCCGACCGTCAGTAGATCGGACCGCAAGCAACAACTAAATATGAGGGTATCCCAGTACAAACTATGACACTAGAACGTCAAACACCTCAGTCCCCCCGTGACCATCCGTAAGAAATATAACAAATCAATTTGCCTAAAACAGTTTTTGGTTTTACTTAAACACCTGTAATAGCCACCGTTTATAGGGTAAATATTTAGATCAATGATATTAAATACTCTACCGTTTTATGTTAGTGCAAATGTTCGCGGTAAATATACACGGAGCATCTTACTTGAATTTAATCAAGTAAGGTATTTGATGCCCGGATTCAAGCAGTAATTACTAAACTCCCGCTCAACCTTAATAAAATTATATTTCTTGTAGCCCCAGCCTTGTGACTGTCGGATAAAATATTTCTAATGAACCTGGGCTATCTGTTAAAGTGATTTTATCCAAAATCAACAATTGTGTAAAAAAATAAATTCTTGTAAATAAATAGGTAAGTACTATTTTGCTTGTAAAACCCGAAAGGGTACATAGGCAGATATGTACTGCAGTGCACTTGTACAGCCGGGCTTTATACCTGCACCCCTTTCTTCCAAAACGAGCGTTAGACCTACTAGGCTATCCCTGCTATTATATTTAATGAATAGTGTAGTACCTTGTAGAAAATAATGGTTTCTGATACTTATATGAACCTCTAACGGCAAATTAAAAACCGTGCGTGAAAATAGAATAAGGTCTTCCATTAAAAAAAGTTAAGAATAAATTATTTCTCAAATGGGCTTCACAAAGCCTGTGCCAAGAGGCGCGCCCGCTCCCTTCAAGATTCCGCTAATTGCGTCGACGCTTCCGCTGTAAAAAAACTGCTTCAACTGCTAGTTAATGTCGTTTTTGCTCTCTTAATGAGGGTGCAGAGTCGTTTAATTATAGAGTATGTGCTTAGTGACTATTCTAGGGCGCAAAGCGACGTTGTGGCAATCATTTAAATGTTTGAAAAATAGCTACTCCGATAATTAGATCAGAGTTTCTAAGAGCTAATAAGCTATCATTTAAATATGTTTTACTAAAGCGTGAATATATTATCACGTAGGTACAAGAAAATATTACATGGTTTTACCTTGTACCTATAAAAAGGTGTTAGTCGACCAAAATGAATAATGAAATTGAAAAATATTATGATCAGATATTGCGCTCTCCCAACTTCAGAAGCCTGAACACCGCTATTCATCCCCAAGTGCGGCCTAATATTCGGACATTCAATTTTACCCTCGCCCCAGGCGAAGGAATCATTTCGCCTTTCATGCGTTCCCTATAATCTGTAATAAGAAATGTTTGCGGCTTCAGATATTAAACAACTTATTACGACTACACTGTGACAAGTTTAGCTTTCTCCAGATTGACATTGACTCTGATTCCATCTTGTTCGCACAAACGACAGGTGAACGTATCAAACTAGAGAAAACAGATTGGAGAAAAAGTCACGCACATATTGTGCAAAGGATCGATGTTGCTGCAAACTGAAGAACTTTTATAATAAACACCCCTTGCTAATAGGTAAACACAAATCGCTGTTTATTCAGTCTCATGAAATTCTTTCCACTCTTGAAGTTATTTGAGCTGTAAAAGATATTGGCTAAATTTTAAAGTGGAAACAACAAAAAACGTAACGAAAAGCCGAGACAGAGGAGCAATATAAATGTAATTACATAGTTCCAAGGTTCTAAAACTTTTTCTATCTTCAGAGAAATAACGTAAGAAACAGATAAAAGCAAACTTTTAGTTTACACCCAATTTTTTTGAGTATTTCTGGCCCGATACTGATATCAATCGTAACGTAACTACTTGCCTAGATTAAATTTTGAGTAGTATTAAATATTACTAGCCCTTTTAATGTCCCATTGTTGGGCCCGGGACTCACATCAACGCCTCAGGGTATTAGGCCATAGTCCACCACGCTGGCCCAGGGCTGGTTGGCAGATTTCACAGGTCTTTCGTAATCGTATTCGTAATATCCTACATATCTGAGAGACCTTGTTCTCTCAGATATGCAGGATATTGGAACGAAGTTCCTTATCGCGCGTTACGAAAGGGGGCTAGACGGAAAAAAATCATACGAAAAATTAAGCAGAAAAGTTGTAACGACCAATTGTAAGCATTTTTATAATCGAAAGTATAGTTTACTATATAAAACCCAAAAACATAACGATACCTCGTTCAAAAACATGCTAGCGACATCTATCGCTGACAAAAATAAACATAAATAAACGAAAGTATAGTTTACTATATAAAACCCAAAAACATAACGATACCTCGTTCAAAAACATGCTAGCGACATCTATCGCTGACAAAAATAAACATAAAAAATAAACGAAAGTATAGTTTACTATATAAAACCCAAAAACATAACGATACCTCGTTCAAAAACATGCCAGCGACATCTATCGCTGACAAAAATAAACATAAATAAACGAAAGTATAGTTTACTATATAAAACCCAAAAACATAACGATACCTTCGAGCCTGCCCGGGGGCGATATATTTTTGTTTCCCAAAATTATTGATTTTTTGTACATAATAAATAATAAAAAATAATAAAGGAACTTCGTTCCATCCGGGTGTCCCTTGACACCTCTCAAGTTTTTTATCCTTCTCCGTTTAGCAAGTGATAATAATGGTTGAAAATCAGATTCGCAAATGATAACCAGTAATCCCAGGAGTTGCGATCCAGGGTTTGAACCTGCAATCCTCGTAACCGATGCAAGCGTTCTACCAACTTGGCTTTCACTGCATAAATATAAAAAATACTTTAGAAAGTAGGTATACCTAACCGTTATAAATAAATAAACCTATGTTGCTTCCAAGATACAAGATGTCGGGTGCTGGTCACACCGTTTATCTGATGGTCCCTCATCACGCGTCCCCCTCGCTCGCACCTCGCCAAAATTAGCCGCCGCGCTCACATCAAACAACACCGGTTCGTTTGATCGGAGCCCTTTGCCGACACCTAACGAAGCCCTTTGTAAGGTCTCCTATTATTGTGACTTGTGTCACTATATGTGTCAAATTCTCTTTTCGGGTCATCCGATTTTCGGGTCAAAGAAAATACGAAACGGACAGTTGGAATAGAGGTATTTTCTTGTAGAATTCTATTTACTACCTACATTTAAAGTAATGCTTCGTAATTTAGTTTAGGATAGCAAATACATTTGGCTGTAAAAAAAAGGTATAACATGTACCTAAGTAATAATAAAAGCTAAATTAATTGCTCTGAATAACTGACACCGAGTTTTTACTGAAACGAGTTAGAACTACCTCCTTCTACCCCTCTCTTGAATAGGCCACTCTGAGAAAGTGCCCAGAGCCCCGCAACCCATGGGGCCCCTAAGATCCAGCACCAGACCAACCGATAACCGATATATTACCGATAAATATTTATTTTCCAAAAATCAAACAATAACCCCCGTGCCCCTGCAAGGCCTCCAATAGGTTAACGACAGCCCTGAGTAGCTACATCTGCCTTAAGCGTTCCAAATCCAGTATAATACCTATAGGATTAAAGTTTAATATTCAATAACTACCTCCGTCTCCTTAATAATATTCCGAGCTACGCAGAATCCTTGTGCATAACTCACATGATTTATAACCTTGAGCATAAGCCAAAGCAGTAGTTGTGTTGAATTGTATATTCTGTGTAACGTATGGCGCACTGAAACAATGAAACTGCGTTAATTATTAACATCTCATCCCCTGGGAGCCGCGCAGTTGGGAACCGCTCGCCAATGCAAATCCACTCGGGTCGAATATTAGATTCGATAAACCTCTTGCCTGGATACCGCTTTGAGAGGTATCACAATAGGTAGCTATTGTGTTTTGTACATGGCCTCGATTATATAGAACTGATCAACGAGCTCATATATATTATTCGTTGGAACTGATAAATAATTCAACCAGTAAATATTTGGTTGAATTATTTATCTTTCGTCGTCTATGTCTTTAAATTCAACTTCTTCTTTATTTACGAAATTATGGAATAAGATGAAATATGGCCTTACCCCACCAATTATATAGATTATAATAAATAAGTCATATCTATATATTTTTTTAAGTAACATCGATTTTACTACTACTTCACATAAAGAAGGTAGTTAGAAATATATAAAATATCACAAAACCTTGACTGTACTAACTTCCATAGTGATAAAACAAGGTTTAGGCCTATAGACACTGCGCCGCTAAGCGCGATTCAAACCGTAATTTAATCTCTTTTGTGGTTCCTACGCCGTTAATGTTTTGCGTTAATAGCTTTCTTGCTATAAGATATTCTTAACAAAATCAACACCGCAATTTTGGGGAACAATAATAAATTAAGCGCCGGCAAGTTTCACCGGTAACCGAGACGAAATTGTAATCTTGTTGTTGTTGGGGGATCCGCAGCTGATGCTGGGATAATACCGCATTTAATTGGACCATCAGTGTTATATAAAATTAACACCGGACTGGAAACGCGAGTGGGGAACTGACGCTGAAAACGGTCAGGGTGCTCAGCTTTCGCCACCGAAATACTGGTATTCTAAGAATACATAGTGATTTATGTTAAGACTAGCTGTTACCCGCGACTTCGTCCGCGTGGTATTTAAAAAAAACATTTCTAAAATAAAAGTAGCCTAAGTTAATCCTTGTTACATCAGCTATCTATCAGTGAAAGTCCCGTCAAAATCGGTCCAGCCATTTCAGAGATTAGCCGAAACAAACAGACAGACAGATTGACAAAAATTAAAAAAAAATTTTTTGTTATAAGTATGTACATGTTTTGTTATAAGTGTGTATTGTTGTTATAAGTGTGTATGTGTTATAAGTATGGTGTATACATCCAAATGAACTTAATAAAAAGCTGGTCTTTTAATATTATAAACAGACACTCCAATTTTATTTATTTGTATAGATAGGCCATGAATATTATTAAAAACCATTCTTATTCAAATAATATAACGTTTAATTTGCTTAAAATATAATGGTATGTATACTATGCATATTATGTTGTGACATTAAAATATAACCAAAAATATAACCAAATTTAGGCGTTTTCCACTAAAATTATATCTCGAGAGAGCAGTGTTGGTATCGGGTGATTAATTAATACCAGTCTTAGAACCTGAAGGGGTTCTAAGATTCGTATTCATACGAAAATCTCTCCATTTACTGTCTCATAATTTTATTTGAATGCAAACAAAATTGATGGTGAAAACCCTCAGTCCCAACTCATGTTTTTTTATGTGCTATTCACATCCACAAGTTATTTGATATCTTATTCATACATTTTATCTGATTAAGCTTAATGCACTCCAACTCTTACAAGTTATACGGCAGAAGTTTTGTGTGTTTCAACATGTGATGTATAATTTCGTTTCCGTTTTGCAGTGTTTCATGTCTGTTTTCACGAATTGAACTAGATTTATTTTAGGTACTACGATGGTCGCCTTATATATGGTGTAACAAAAATACCTGTGTGACCTATTTAAGACGTTAACGAGCAAGTAAGTCACGTTTAGGATGTCCATTAACTTTTTACGGTCGTATAGGTAGAACGTGGTTTGGTAATAATTGAATTTAATCGTTGCATAGCCGACGGTATTTTTCCCCGAATATGGCGTCGCGGTTTTATACGAATCATTCCGAAAAGTGGGGACAAGCCCCCCGACGACCCTAAATCATATCGGCCAATAACGCTATTACCATCGTTAGGTAAACTATTAGAGCGCCTAATCGTCCCGCGGTTGTTACCCGGTGGACCAAAATTCAATCAAAAACAATTCGGTTTTACTCGTGGTAAATCGACTGTTGACGCGGCTATCTCGGTTAGAAAAATCGTAAACTTATCAACGTTTGAGTACGTATTAGGTATCTTTTTGGATATTTCGGGTGCGTTCGACAACGCATGGTGGCCGATGTTACTTCTTAAGCTAAAGATACGCGGTTGTTTTAAGAACATCTATTCCCTTGTTTATACATATTTTGCACACGGATCTACAACACTTAGACTTGGTCACCATGCTGTGTCGAAGACACTGACATTAGGCTGTCCTCAAGGGTCAGTTTTAAGTCCATACTTGTGGAATTTAGGCTTTGACGACTTCCTCGAGCTACCTCTCCCGAGCGGATGTTCATTAACTGGATACGCGGATGACGGTCTCCTGCTGATACAATCAAACACTAGGGCTGGACTTGAGAACCTGGCGGAGACATGTCTGCGCTTGATCTCTGAGTGGGGCGAACGGAATCGGCTTACGTTTGCCCCTCAAAAAACCTACCAACTCCTGTTAAAAGGTAATCTGAAAGCGCCGCCACGTATTAAGTTTAATGATACAACAATTAAGAGGAAAGAGTCGGTTTGTTACCTCGGGTTAGTGCTAGAAAGGAATTTCCCGTTTATCGAACATATTAAAACTGTCGGTGAAAAATCAAAACGTAATTTTTATGCGTTGACAAGAATATCGACCTCAACGTGGGGTCTCTCTTTTAATACGTTAAAAATCATATACGGAGCAACGTACTTAGGATCCATGTGTTACGGCGCACCGGTGTGGGCCGACAGGGCCACGATAGGGGCGGCACGGCGTAAATTACTTCAGAGCCAACGATTGGCACTGATATTTTTATGTAAAGCATACCGCACGGTTAGTACCGAGGCCCTGCCGGTACTCGCGGGTGTGCTCCCGGTCGACTTAGAGATTCAGAGACGCGCGGGAATGTACTATTCTACTCGAGAGGACATGACCACCGAATTCCTAAAACCGCGAGATCGCTATAGAATCACTAGATTATTTAAACCTCAATCTGTTGTTTACGAAGATCTTTTGAACGAGTGGCAATGCAGTTGGGATACAACAACTAAGGGCCGCCACCTCCACCAGTTCTTTCCTTGCGTTCGTGATCGTTTGGAGAAGACGTGGATGGAGGTGGACCACTGTGTGGCACAATTTTTAACAGGCCATGGTAACTTTAAGAGCAAATTATTCTATTTTAAATTAGTACCCTCGCCTCTGTGTCAATGTTCAACGCCGTATAACGAAAACGAGCAATCTGCACATCACATCCTCTGGGAGTGCAATCTCTGGCAAAACGAACGGAACATTATGCTTAATAGTTTGCAAGTAACTTCTGGGGTTGTATACTACACAGACCTTGTGGAAACCAGGGATAACTACCGTGCGTTCAAGCGTTTTTGCCATACCTACTACTGGAATCAAGTTTAATCAGCTCACAAGTTTAGGACCAATTAGTATTTAAACTCTCCGTGGTGCCTTACACCTGGAATTAGTCCAGCTGTCTTACTTCTGTGGACATTTGTCTACCAGATCTTTTTGTCTCCCGCTTTGCAATGGAGGGAAGTGGATAATTTTCTTCCAACTCCTCCTATTTATCTTTCGATTAATTTCGTGCGGGTTCCAAGACAATTAACTTTATCCCGGGACTCGCCGAGGGTCAAACCTCGGTGTCTTCATTGGACACCACTGTAGATCCTGGCTTACAGGAGTAGCAGTGGTGGGAGTGTGTGGCGGGCCTAGTCCCAAAAAAAAAAAAAAAAATTGAATTTATGATTGATTCATTTTGGAACTTACCGATGGACCTTCTAAAATATTTTACACAATTGTTACACCTTTATATATTCTAAGCACACATTAAAAACTGGAAGTAAACCCATATCTAACACCGTTTAAATCCAAAAGGCCTGAACCAAACCGACCGCAGAGCCTCGTGAAGTAGGCTCAAGCATATGCCGCACGCGGCCTGACAAAAAAGTGACAGATGACAGTGCTTACCAACCTCGCAAGGCTGCGCGGCTGGTATGAATCCTCCCACTACTCTCTTATCTGTTACGTCATACTCCTAAACTGCCGTAAATGTGCTCGTTATTCTTGCTAATAGCCGTTGCGTACCTTTTTTTTTTGGGATGAATAATGGTGTTTATATATTTTGGCTGTATAAAATTAGTATAGGCAAGACACAGATAAAATAATAGTAAAAAAAGTAAAACTAGACATAGACCATAAAATATTATGAAGTCTTCCAGAGTTATTATGTTAATACTGTGTAATGTTGAGTGTGAAAATTTTGCGGCCGTGTTTTGTGTGTTCCGAAGAAATAACCTACCTAGTAGGTAATATAAATAACGTTGTAATATTCGGTGTTCGCGAAGTAAAGCGGCATGTTATCGTTGCGTTAAACACTTCGGAGAGTCAACTTCTGGAGAATTGTATTACTATTTTTAAATATAACTTGCGTTTTAGCTCAAGGAACTTTTTTTACAAGAGTTAGACTATTATTACAGTGGGTATATAATATCGGGAACCTTTCTCTCCGTCTAATAAAGAAATGTTTGCTTGATAGTACAGGCTCAGGATCGCAGCACACCATATCGCTGGAGATAAGTATTACCGTGCCAAAAAGAACTTAAGGCGTCCAGGCTGTAAATTCCCTAATAGTACATACATTAATTAGAGACTATGATAAAAGTGAAGACAGAAAGTATTTAAAATCCGTCTTTTACATGGATCTGTTGTCTCGTCTCTACCTGCTCGACACTGTATTTCATGTAATGATATTATATTAGCACATTACATTATCAATCAATTTTGTCTCTCCCCGGTGCCTCAGATGTTAATAAAAGTGACAGCGACTCGGCTCTAATTTGCAAACGAAAAATCGCATTTCTCCGTCTCCGACGCCCAGAACACGCGATAAATATATTTTTTGCGAGATGGATTACCTAACCCAGATCAACGACAGAACCTAATATAGTGTACTACCTTTATTATAGATACTTTGTTAAGGTACCACTTGCGACCTGAAAAAAAAAAATTGCCTCCCAGAATTATTTGGAAGTAATAATTGCAACTAAATACAAAACATTAAAAATCATAAAGAAGTGGAACGAACACAGACCTAATGATGCAGAACATTCTGAAAAACCAAAAATATGTTTTTATTATTTCCATTGCCGACCTTTCGCCAACCCGGGATTATTATATTCTGAGCACGTTTAAGAACAATACGAGCCGAGACGTTGTGTAGTTTAATGCCCACATTTTGGCTTACAGTACCTTTAGGCAGCTGTGCTATCTATCGAATAAATAGCGCTTCCAACGAATACCAGTGGCTTAAACCCAATCTTTTTACGCAACATTACGGTAACGTTCCTTAACGTAAGTATAGCATTTAGGCGCACTAGCATCACCCCTTTCAGGTAACAAAACTAAATCACAACAATTTAGTTAGCATATATAGGTCATGTAATCAGCGACCCACCGAGGTACTCGTATTGTTTTAACTTAGGAAACAATAGGCCGAGCAAGGTGTGTAGACTGTTTATAAAGTGGAAACTAATCAGCTATTAGTTTAGGACTTCTACATTATTTATTGGTAGAAGGGGACAGGGGTGAATTATTGCCTTAATTAAATGGGAATAAACGTAAAGGCCACCTCGCGAGTGTAATTTTAAAAAGCTATAATAGCAACTATATGTTAGGCGTAGCCACTTTTGGATGTGGGGGAGGTACTTGCTATCACCCCTGCTTTCAATATCATTCACAAGACCTAGACCAAGACATTGGGCACCAATTAATCAAACGAAAAACAAACAGAAAAACTGTATAATTTTAATTTATCGAAAAATAAATTAAAAAGAATGGAAAAATAAATTAAAAATACCTAAAATTATTGTGTTTTCGTTATGGTTGTAAAATAAACGCTTCCATTCGTAGTATGACACCTATGACTCTAGTCCGAGGCATATCTTCGCTAAGGCTATTAATGCTCGAAGAATATTTCCCTTTGCCCAGTCTGTCTACGCTCAAACTATACCGTAAGTATACTGTGCTAATCCTGATCTCTGATAGTTTCAACTGAGGCGCAAAGTAATTTGCGTTATCTTCCGCAACCTTTGTCTCGGCGTACCGGATGTGACAATTTAAGTAGTCGCCAACTATGAGATAAGCAATTTGCAACTAGCAGCTGTGTCGAGTTGCGACGTGCGCCACTAGAGCGCTGCATTATTTAGTTTTTCTCGTTGCACTAACGTCGTTGTGATTATATTCGCGTGCATAAAACAGGAGCAGACTACAGATATTTTTACTACCAATAACATTTTGGTGTAGAGAAACGAGGTTTATTGCATTTTTAGTGTACGTAATACACATATAATATAGTGTGGCCATTGGCATATTTTCGTCAAGAATCTTCTGAAAGGCATTACGTTCAGGAATACCCTCACTACTTACTAATTTAACTGTGCCCCTGCGCTCAATGATTGAAGAATAATAACCTTAACTGGAATTTTAAATTATTCAATTGTCTGTCTGTACTTGACAGTACAACAGTAACTCTAGTACCTACAGTTATTATAACAAGCACGGATACACTTTCTAGATAAGTTTAAACTGAGCTTTCAAGATACCTACATGCATCAAACTTAAGATCAGTTGATAACTTTCGAACAGCACAAAACAGTCCACTGCAAATAACTATACATCGATCTTTTAACACATGATGTCAGTCAACTGGTCTGGTATTTTCAAGTAGCACACTACTCATGAGTCTGCAGGCGAGTGATAAGGAGCTTCATTTGTTGCTCAATGAGTCGGCAAAACACTTAACTGGAATGCCCGTTTATGTAGCGTAATGATCGCGATCGTTTGCTGAACAAATGTATTGTGCTAGTGATTAGTGCCTCTAACTCCCCAACTTGGTCCTCGTACTTAGCTGATGCTTATTCGCCTCACGAACGAACTACTTTCCGTGGACAAATGGCCGACGGACTCTGAACTTTTAGTTTCGACTTTCAACACGGCACCAGCTGATTCATTTGGAAAATCACCGCAATTTGCCATACAAATTGTGTACCAAATATAATCTGGGCTTTGCCGAGTAAGCTGGTTTTAAGCTGTAGTTTTCAGAACCTAAAGCTCGAAGCGTTAGTCGTTATCATTACTGGTCAGCGTTAGTCGTTCATCGAGAGCACAGAATAGAGGAGTCGAATCATCGCAGTTTGGTTTTCAAGTATGATAGTGACGGGTGTATGTAAACTAAGCCTTCTGCGACTATCCAAGTTGATCATTCATAGTGAAATTCATAGATATGCATATAAAGCAGCACAATACATGTGACAATACAAAAGCATCAATGTATGGAGGACCGAATATACTTCCATTGTCCTGTTCCAGACCACTCAGTACCCTTGTTTCGTATGCTGTCGACTCAACCACCTATAGACATAGATGCATAGATTATTCCGGTGAAGATGTTCAAAAAAGTATGTATTCATTTCAGATTCATTTCTCCTTGCCTTTGTATTCAGTACTCCAGTGTGTTTTACTGTATTATATTATACGTAGAGGTCGAATAATAGTTTTTATGGACACCGTAATGGTATAGATACGACCTGCCAATGGGTAATTTGATTTATGTGGGTCATTGAAGGATTAAATATATTATATAAATGGCTTTGCCTCAGAAACACGCACAGTTGAGGACGCACAGTATTCGTTTTCGAAAAGATTTTTTTCTCTTAATATATTTTTTAAGTATTACATATATTAGCTAAAAGTGAATCTATACAACCCACGATGCAGCTGTATTTATAGTGGTATTCGGTGTGCACTGCGGATTGATAGACATATAGGTAATCTACATACATTGGGCTTCGTGCTAGGTTTTACACCAAGGACAATGACTTTGTAGAAATTGTAGACGAATATAAAAAGGCCAACATTTTATTCGGCAGTAAGCACGGAGTTCAGTCATTCGGCCACACTTCCTCCGTTGCCGACATCACGCCGCCGCCCGCCAAAACTGCTACGATATAATTCAGTGTCTATTACTCAACCAACCACTCTTAAGGCGTTTATGCACTACAACCGATCTTTGTATATATACCTAACTAGCTGCACCCGGCGGTGTTACCCGCGATAAAAAGTATGAAAAATTAAAACATCTATCCCACGGGAACCATACATTTTACCGGGATAAAAAGTAGCCTATGTGTTATTCCAGACTATAATCTATCTCTGTGCCAAATTTCATCCAGATCCGTTCAGCCGTTCAGGCGTGAAAGAGTAACAAACATCCATCCATCCATCCATCCATCCATCCATCCATCCATCCATCCAAACTTTCACATTTATAATATTAGTATAGATTAGTATAGATTAGCAAACAAATTACAGATTATAAAACTATGCTGTAGTTCATTCGTTCTGGAGGTAGGCTGTCACAGACAGACGAAAGCGTAAATAGGATTTCAGCGAGTACCGTGTCCTGACGATACCTATACCAACTGCACAAAGCAGCTAACATAGTATCTTTAGGTACTTGTTATTTTATACAGTATTCAGTGAGTTCTCGGCTTTATGAATAAATTTACGTAACAGTTTGCAGTCTTAACCCGTCTGCTTTTAATTTGCTATTTAAGAACACAAACCCTTTCGCAGAATAACAGCGTAATTGCGTTTTTATTGGGGTTATTTGATTTGAAAATATAAAGGGGCATCTTCAAGTTTAATTTCTTTCTTTATGCTTTAGGTACTAGTAATACAGCATGGCTTAGTAAATCATTCCTAGGAACTAACCTATACTAACATCGGTCAAACTGGAATAAAACTGATATACTTAGTAAATCGAAAGAGCCACGTCTATATTTGACATTATATAGGAACAGCGGAAAGTACTAATTGGCTTAAAATCACAAAATGGTCTGAAAATTTATTCAAGTTAGCAATGTAATTTTGTAAAACGAATAATATCGCTTCTTTTCGTACATAATGTTACGAATAAGAATATAATATAAGGAATGAAGTGGTAGTATTCGTTTTTCAAAATTAAATTGTCTATTATTATTATTTTTTTTAATATTCCGGTTAACATGCTGGCCGGTGTGCATACATATCAACACGAACATTTATTTTTATATGCCATAGAGAAAAATAAATTTCATCTCTGATGCAGACTTTCATTATGGTGGAAGCTCAGGTCAGGGCGCGAATTCAAAATTTCAATGGTTTTTATTTTTTTACGAAAAATTTGGACATCTTTACGATGTAATTTAGTTTTTTTGCGATATTAGCATTCTGCATTGGATGTGTCGATGTATTAAGTTTGCTTAAAAAAATACCTAAAGCGATACAACACCATAAAGAGTGGTTTTTACAAACCTTATGGTATTGTATCGGATTAGGTATTTTTTTTATAAAATATTTACATTAAAGTAGGTACGCAGGAAATTAAAAATACGAAGAAAGACAATAAATTACACCGTCTCCTTTTACGTTTAGCTTTTAAATATCGATGGGAATTAACAAGCAACGATTTAAAAAAAACAAGTTATCGTTAAATTTCATGCTATTACAGACAGCACATCCATCTATACACCGTCCTTCATGAGTGCAGCGCTGCCATATGTAATTTAATCAGGGCTCGTCGTTGTGAGAGGTGCCAATTTCATCTGGCATGTCATCCAATTCACTCCGGTGTGAGTTCTCGCCATTTTATACATATTTCAATCAAATATTTGCACAGTGAGATCAAATGAAACGCAAGCTGTATTATTTACTTTATTATAAAAATAAACACCAGAATAATATTGTTTTAAGTTTTCTTATTATATCTTATATTACTTTTGTACAAACACACACATTATATACCCAAGCTACGGAATTAAAAAGATCTTTTAATTCTATGACGCAGGCATGCCATTTAGATATATATAGTTTACTTATATACCTATTTAATTTGTACACGCTACAGGCATTCTAGTTTTGTGTTACTTATTTCTTTGCTAGTACGCGAATAGCTATTATTGGCCTACGATATTTAAAACCTTACTATGTTAAAGTATCGGACATGGTTTTGTTAGTTGAAATAAGAAATCTCCTACTTGATAATAAATTCGTGCTAATGAGTTGATCAATTTGTGGTGTCATCCGTACAACTGGCAGTTAATTCACTGTCGGATAATCACCACACAACCTCCATTATGCAATAACCGAAACCCGAATAGTTAATTTGAGGAGGGCGAGAGAACATCTTGACATTACAGAAGCAGTCACGTTGTATACATTTATAAACTGGAACATAGGCATTTATTACAAAAGAAAAGCATTTATGAAGTTGCTAAACCTCCCTCGTGATTTGATTGATTTGAAACGTTTAGAACACCCATAGAAATCCATCCTTTATTTATTTATAAAAGTGCAAATACTTTATTAAAATACACTTTACAATCATAAAAAATATATATAATAGCAAGAATATGGATTTGTGATTATAATATTATAACGCAAACATTATGTGCATACAGAAAAAAACAACGTTTATTGTACTAAGCGAACTAACAAGTATAATACGGATTCAATTTAAAATGGACAAATGAAGTTAGGAAGAACAATAAAATAAGACAGTGAAACAGCGTTGGAATAAATTAAAATAACTGTAAAGAAGTAATCAGATTAGGATGACTCAAAGCCATGAATGTCTGGCGCATCCAAGCCCAAGCTATGAAGGATATCTTTTATGATTCTAATAAATTTTCTCAAACTCACAGATGTGAAGAAATACGCTCACATTGGCCAAGTCGTTGTATTGACTGTTTAAATGATTGGACTTGTTTTTATTTCCTTTGACTTTTTATTTAAAGTGCACTTTTCACGCAGTCGGGTTTATTGATTTGTTACGGAACTTATAAGCATGGAAAAACATTGCGTAGCTGTCATTATTTTCTTTATGCATCTTAAAAAGTTAAGTTCAGTTTTGATACCTGTCCCTATTGATAATTATTATTTGAATATGTATTTATATATCGCCAGTCTAAAAACGCTTCTTGGATGAACTTCGGGCATCGATTTGTGCGAATTAGGTACACGCTTTTATCGGCTCACGCCTCATCGACTCGCCAGAATCATGTGCAAACGATCTTTTAGTGCTGTTCGATAGAATCTTTCGGCGAAGAGTGATAATGACCATATTACCATTCACAACCAGACAGAAAGAAAAACTTAAGTAGGTACCTAACTACTCAGAAAGGAATATCGAATCGGGTATTTGATACCGCCTTTTATATTGATAAATGCCTTATGTAGAAATGCAAGTGTTTACTAATTGGTAAAGGACTTATATTGCTATTTAGGTAGCAATAAAGAAAGCACTACAGGTAAGGTCACGTTTCAATCCAGTTGTAGAGTCAAGAAAATAAATATAATTACAAGCTGTAAGGTACCGTATAAAAAAAATAACATGATAAATAACAATTTTATTTAATTTTGACATTATCTACCATTGGATCTATCATTTCGCTTATTAATCGTTCCGCACCACCGGTACGTTATCAAAGCCTAGATTGTAACGATACATTAACTTCTTATTCTTGGGATTACCAATAAACTGCGATCAAATTATCATTAATAAATTATCGACACAACTGTCATGATCAACATCAATATTAAATGACATTAGATATAAGATCAGTATAATATGTCTTTAAGTTGGATAGGTACTTAACGTAATTTATTCAGATGTATATAAATATACTTTTATTTTGAAGATAAAATAAGGGCTTTGCAATCCTTAATAGATTCACGCCGTGCACCCTTTATCGAGCAACGAGAACAAAGGGCATACGGACCTTGACGACGCGAATCTGTAGCGGGATTTTTAGAAATCGTCGCGTGGATACGCAACATTTTAATTCACTTTGATACCGAGAGGTGCGAGCCAATAGATATTTAGGTTTTTTTTGCCCAAAGTTCAAAGCACGGTGCCTATAGACAAGCGCATTTTTTTTAAATTTATTTATAAGTTTGCTGATTAGAAAACTTGCTTTAACCTGTGATAACTTAACGTAAGTACCGAATTCATTTTAATTAGAAACCTTTGATATGTTATCATTTTAAACTGGCCTATCAGTCGTGGCGTGAATGCGAAATGATAAATTGGCAAGACGGACAATGGATTTATAATACATACCTAGAGCGTATTTAAAGATTAACATAATTTTAATCCAAGATAAAACAAAATGCTTATTGCATCTTACTTACTACTTATATAAGTATTATATCTTAAAATTTATTTTGCTAAGCACTTTGACACGACGGTCAAGTAAATAGACAATCTCCAAGTTTCAATACGATTAAATAAGTATTTGCTTTGTTGAGGTGAGGTGAGGTTAAAGTTAACAATAAGTTTTCTGATAATACGACAATTTGACAGTTTTTTTTTTGTACAGACAGTTATAGTACTGAATTAGTTTTAGCTTAAATTAAAAACATCAACCTGTATCAAAATTTGTCGAAGATTAAATGACGGTGATATTAAAATAGATAGCTACTTAGTACCATGAGTATATACACGTATTACATGAAAACTTATTTCAATTCAATGAAACTGAAAGCCTGGGCATAGCATCTAATCGTAACTCTGGCTTGGGCTTTTGTGGCTTCATCTAATCAGATTGGCATTCAAATACCTATGTAAATTTGTTCTGACGCAGCGGCAATTCGCCTGGAAATTTGTCAACTGTTTGCTGTTACGATTAATTGTGTATTTTTTTGCAAAATAAATACTTTTTCTTTTCATATTTTACACAACAACTTTTTTGCGGGAAGTTGAACGGCGAAGTTGTCAAAACTTTGTTTATTTTTCAAAAAAGTGTTTCTTCGATATATACCTAATGTGTAATATGAATACCTTTGTGTGTTCGGAAACGTGCACCAATGAAGGAAATTTAAATAAATAAAATAGTATAGGTAACTTGACTTTTTAAATATTGATTTCTTATAGTATCGAATACTACACATTGAAATTACTTGACTCTTCAAGTTCTCCCAAATGTCCAGTACATTTTCAGTAATGTATCCACAGCTTTATTAATAGGGGTAAGGGATTCATAAAAATAAAGTGGCACTATTTTGTATAAAAAAAAGAAGAGCAAATGCTTGTATTATTAATATAATTAAACACTTTCATTTACGTATAGCAATTATTAAACATCTTAAGTAACGATACGTACGCGACTGATTTTGCATCGAATCTTCTAAAAACTATTTTTTTTTTATTACAATATAGGCAACTATTTGATCTCGATCTCACCTGATGGTAAGTGACGATGAGATCTACGATGTAGCATACTTGCCTATAAAATCATGTTGGTACTTAAGTACTTACGCTAATCGGAGCTTAGAACTGGTTTATTTTGCGTATCTCTTCGGTTGATACCGATGATGACCGAACCTTCACTTATCTAGTACCTTGTAAGTATTTTACTCCGTGCTTGCAAACGAAGTGGACGTTAAAAATGATCGGTATTATTTCACAAGTGCTTCTCGTTCTCATACTATTATGTACTACAATAGTGTACCTTATATCCCGTCGTATTTACGGATATTGGAGGGATCGGGATATTCCATACGAAACGCCGACTTTCATCTTTGGAAACCTCTCTTTTTTGATGAGGAAAAGTTTCTCTGAGTTTTTCTTGAAATTGGGCAAGAAGAACCGCGGTCGCGACTATCATGGAATATTCTTGGCGTGGAAGCCGACACTTGTGGTGCAGTCACCAGAGCTTGCGAGAAGGATACTCCAGAAGGATGTTGATCATTTTCAAAACAGATACCTTTATTCTGGTTACGACACGGACCCTCTAGGCTCACTGAATATATTCACAGTCAAGGTTTGTTAATGAGCATGCATAATTAATTTTCTTATAACCTGTACCATCGCATCGGATTAATTATTTTTAGTTTATAATAAGAAATCCTACGTTTCATATCAACAAGTTTTTATATAACTAAGGATAAGAGCATATCTCTACAACAGAGAGTTTTCAAAAAAATAAGACCAATTCGAATTATAAAAAATGAAGATTATAAAAAAAATATCTTGAAAAAACGTAAAAAAGATCGAGTTTAAGTGTACTTATCCATAAAACCTTTATAAACTATTATAGTGTACATCCAACAGAACCCCATATGGACCGAAATGAGACACGACTTGTCGCCGATGTTCACGTCAATGCGATTGAAGACCCTCACTGAGCTAATGAATATCAATTCTACGGAGCTGGTGCGGAAAATACAAAGGGATTATGTCGACAATAAAAAACCTGTTAATCTGAAGGTAAATACTATACGCACGCAATACATGTGCCTGTTATACGCAGAAAAGAAAACGAGTGCATGCGTGCTACTTGCATGCTTGTTTCACATTGCCAAGTCACGTTGTTTAAGCATATTGCATATTGCCGAGTATGTATGTCGTTTGATTCTACATCAGCGTAGTCTTGTTCATACTCTCAGTGTACCTGCAAGAGTCTTGTGCCAATCTTGCAATGACCTTTTGTATCTTATCAAACTACAGGGTGACTTCGATATCGTAATAACACAAAACACATAAGGGCCAGTGCATACCGACTGACGGTATTGTCGAGGGTTTATCGATAGATAGAACTTATGTGATCGAAATAAAGTATACATTTGTGTGATATTGCATGTCTTTAAAAAACTGTTGACATTGCTGTACTTCAATCGTGTATAAGGGGGAGACAATAGTCTATTGCACCTATCCCCCCTTACCCGGTCCTAGACCAAACGTACGAAATCAAATAAAGGCTAACAAACAAAGGTTCGCCATTAGCTCGGCATAACTACTCGTTACCTCCGCCGTTGTGTCCCCAGTGAGTTTACTCGACAAGACGACGACCGCAGCGGCGTTGTTCACATTGGTTCTGTTGCTCGTATGCCATGAGAATCCAGAACATCGTGAATGCTAGTCTATTACTCGAACTTAGCACTCTAGTTTATGGATACAGCCCCCTGACCAAATCGGTATCTAATACCAACGAAGGGACTATTACGCTAACGGAATCATTACTGAACAATGACATAATATATGGCACCTCTAAATGACATGTGGTTTTCAACACTCGATTCAATGGAACATGGAAAGATTCCATTCGCACAATCTGCCCACATTACTGTTATATTTTCCGGGAAACTTTATCACAGTCACTCCAGTTGAGTTAATGGTCTCTATCCATTTGGAGTGGGTCTTATAAACCCAATCTTTGCACTTTCCGTGTCGATAGTAATACAATAAATCTAGTCCCCGCTAACTAATACTGGCGGGTGGGTTGGTCACTATTTTTATTAGTTTCACTGCGTTTTTTTTTTAAATACCGTAATATAATATGAAATAATTTACAGACATTTCATTGCTACTGCCTGCGTAATAGATCGGAGAAGCAGAAAAATAATTGTGATTCTTTGTGAGCAAATATTTTTTAAATTGACTTTTCTACTATTTGACGTCACATAATGATTACAAATGCCCTAAAAGAAGCGTAGGTTCAAAGCTTAGTATACCCTTTCTGAATCACCTGTATATGTGTATAGATACCCTTTCTGAAACCTGTATCTTTTTTATGCTACTACTAGCTCACTCGACAGGCGTTGTCCTGTTCCAATTTTTCGGGCATTTCTTTCATTTTTTCTTTCTCTAAAAACAATTCTATTTAGAACGACCAATGAAAAACATTAAATTTGTATTTATATGTGTATCAATTACTCATTGTGTAATGCAGAATAAATTAATATAAACACAATCATCAGTATGGGTAACTCCTAAATATTGATTGTCTTCACTGTGGCCTGGCTTAACTGACCTCTACAATCGGCTATTACGTATCGTATAATATATTATGTTTTATCATGACAACTACGTTTTATATATTATCAAAAACACAGCGTTTAGTTTGATTTGATTTGTCTATTATCTGTATAATCGGCGTTTGTTTACAACGTATTTTATCGTAATACCATTTTGTGATAATGTTGACGATTCATTAATTTGCCTGAAAAAAAATGTGTTTATCTAAAACATATATGGGCAACAACAGGTCCGCGGGCCGCATCCGGCCCGCTGTAAGATATGATCCTGCCCGCGAGACATTTTGAAAAAACGCAAGTAAAAAAATATTACATTAGGTACTTATACTCACGGGAGTGACAGTGAGGCGGCAAACAACAAAGGGTTTGATGTTTGCCGCCTCACTGTTTGATAATCGCATTCATGTTTAATATATATCGCAAAAAATATTATCATTACTTTAAAATGTACTAAGTACTTTTAAACGCGGCCCGCGAACTTATTTGCACGCTAAAGTTTGGCCCTCAACATGTCAAAGGTTGCCCATACCTGATCTAAAATGTAAACACATTGAGACGAAATTACTTTTAACATAAGTAATACTTCAGTTTTAAAGGTTACGGATATATTACCTAGACTTAAGGCAAAAGTTTAAAATAATGAACTATTATTATTCAACACTCTTTTTTGGACTAAAAAAAGGATTACTTGTCTGAATTCAGGAGCTGTTCTCGATGTATACATCGGACACGGTCGCGTACACGGTATTCGGGCTGCGCGTGAGTGCGCTCAACGACCCCTCCTCGCCGCTCTGGTTCATCACGCGGCACATGGTCAAATGGAACTTCTGGAGGGGGTTGGAGTTCACCATGATATTTTTTCTCCCAGACATAGCCAAGTTCATGAGGTTTGTAGCATGAAAAAATTTGATTGATCTGCTAGTTGGCGTTTAATTATTTATTGGCCGGGTCGGGCAAGGCAGCTCAAAAGTTAGCCTTGGGCGAGCGTTGTCATTTCCCTCGCTAACAGCCCGCGCGTCATGTGCCCGAGTTAAGATCGTGAGCCTACATGGTCGGTATGGATAAATTCACTTGATGCTAACTTTTTTTAGGTTAAGTTTCTTCTCACAGCCTGCCACACAATATATTAAAAGGTTGTTCTGGGATGTCGTCGAGGAACGCAAGAAAACTGGCAAAAACAGTGATAAGGATCTCATTAATCATTTGCTGCGGCTGCGGGACAACCTGAAACTTCCCGCTGAAGCCGGTACACGTACGTTATAACCCTTTTTAAATCTACCTACATCATATCTATATATACATATACCTTTATGAAAAATAGCCTGTTGCACTCACTTATAATGTAGCTTCCTATTGGTTAAAGAACTTTCATTATCGTATCAGTAGATCCGGATATCCCCCCCCCCCCTATATTCACAACTCAACTACTAACTAACTTTACCCCTACATAATAGTATACCTAGACTAGTGTTAGCCAGTCTTGGTCTTGTATTGTCGCAAGATCCAGGCCTAGATCAAGACTTCCGCAGATTTTGCTCTTAAACTTTGCGAGACTTCTCTTTCTTTTTGCATCTTGGTCTGTGAGACTTTGGGAAGAATTGTAAGACCATCTTTTGTTTAGTTGATTGATCGGATAGTGAGGAAATAATTACAGAAAAACGAGGCGGCTCGGTGACACATACGTCCGTCAAGCGCAAGCTTTTAGCAGCATTTGTTTTTTTATTCTAGAATTGGCGGATGATTTGATGATGGCGCAAGCGGCAGTGTTCATACTGGGTGCTATTGAGACTTCATCTTCCACGCTAAGTTACTGTCTTCATGAACTAGCACATCATCCCAAAGAACAGGTGTGTATATATGACCATAAAACGCTAAACTATGTCAAAAGGGTTAATACAGAATCTTGATACAGGCTGATTTATCATCCTATTTGGATGATAAATCAGCCTGGTTCAAAGCCTGGTGAATCGCTCAAATATCTAGCGTCAATCATTAAGATTTTAAGATGTCAAAGTGTAGCGGGTGTGCGCCTCGCATGGCAACACACTGGAGCTGTTTTTTTAAATAATAAACAGGGTAATAAAATAATAGAAAATGAAAACAAATAATCTTGTAATAAAAGACAAATTGAGTTTTTTCGCACTTGAGGTCGCGTTCCGATCAGGTTTTAGATTAAGGAAAGTGCGCCCATAGGTCTATTCCAAATAAATGATTTGACTTTGATAAAAATATCTATAAGTACTCTGTCACAAACAGCACTCACTGCAACGCATTACTTTCTTATTCAGGAAATACTATATGAAGAAATATCCAGCGCGTTAAAAACAAGTGGGAAGGACATCCTGCAGTACGACGACTTACTAGACCTCAAGTACCTTAGTTCGTGTATTAATGGTGCGTACCTTAGTATCCCAAAACACAGATCAAAGTTATTTCTGATTTGATAGTTGTGGTGTAATACGCAGTTATAGGCAAGTTGTTTAAACGCTCGCCTTGGAAGCAAATGGTCGCAGGTGCAAACCCCGGCGCGCACCTCCATTATTTACATATTCCATATGGGAATCTTAATGCCAACCATGATAATCACTTATCAAATAGTGAACGAAAACATCGTGAAATAACTTGCATATCTGATCTGAGAGAACCTACCAATTCCCCAAAGGCGTGCGAAATCCACCAAACTCGCACTGGGCCAGTGTGGGGGGCTATAACTTGAATCCCCCTCGCATTGAGGGGAAGCTCTATGATGATGATAATGGCAAATGACCTAGGACGTTTTTAGCACCCTGACATGGTAAATTTAGCCTAGATATGGTATTTGAGGGCCACCAGCTAGCGATGTTCCATGACATACATAGCCTACCTCTATAATAATAATTTTCTGTTCTTTGGTAGAGACGTTAAGGAAGTACCCGCCAGTTCCGTACTTGGATCGGATATGCAACAAGTCGTACAAGCTGGACGACACGGTGACGGTGGAGGCGGGCGTGCCGGTTTTCGTGAACGTGGCGGCCATCCACCACGACGAGCGCCACTACCCCGAGCCCGAGCGGTGGCGCCCCGAGCGCATCAACACGCTCTCTGACAATGACAACCAGCGGTTCACTTTCCTGCCCTTTGGAGAAGGACCCAGATTTTGTATAGGTATGTTTCTAACCTCTGTGTTTCTAACACTCCCAACTATGTTCCACTCATAAACGACAGGTATATTCTTGACACTTTTACAGGACATATATATTTCTAAACTATTGCTTTCCCAAGAAGATGAACGTAATGTGTAATTAAGACTAACTCTAAAAATAACCCCCTCCCTCCTCCCCGCTCCTGACACCCCCTCCCCCCACCCCTCTCGCCGCTCCCTCAATTTATTTAATGTTTAACATATGTATGAACACTTCTAACCTTTCAGGCAAACGCTACGGCTTGATGCAGATACGCTCGGCAGTCGCGCAGATGGTCGCCAAATACAGATTTGAGCCGTGCGAAGATGAGCCCTGTGACGTCACACCGGACCCCTACAGCGTAATGTTAGCGCCGAAGTCAGGGGGCAAAGTGAACTTCGTGCAGCGGTAGCGCCGCTTAAAACCACGAACATATTTATAATATGTTTTCCTTTGTATTAATATACCGACTCAGACTTTCAAATATTTATTTCTTTATTATTAAGTACACTAAATTGTATTTTTTTATTTATACGATTTTGATTCACTCGATTTTCCGGATAAAGAATGGGATTGGTCATAGCGATTAATCGAAAAGAGGCACACCCTTTCCGTGTTAGGGGTAGCGGTGAATCTGCAGCCACGGCACTTTTGAACGGCATCGCAAGGGATTTAATATACTTATCTATTATAAATTCTAATTCAATTAGGTGCCATCGAAGTGTTTTCCATATTATAAAACAGTGCTACTTACTAGTATACCAAATCGATTTTGTGTTACTACGGAGATGGAGGGATAATTGGAAGCCTTTACTCCAATGAGCCAACAATTTTATCCCCTTTCGTGTATTACCATAACCATTACCATTAATTATACGATAGCGCATTTTTTTTAATTATAAAAAAGTAAACATACCAAATCCTTAATGACGTTGAAAAATTCCAGACTGAACTGACTTTTAAAAGTAAAGCCAATTTTTAAGCCGCCGGCTATCTGAAGGGCCCGCCTCCCCAGCAACTCGAGAACAAGTTTGCCTAATTATAAAATTGCTGGAATTTTTTTTCAGGATTAACTAGTTGATATTACTCGGGCTAGTGTACATTAGTCGGGTTATGTGGTCACAACACATCGTTTAAAGTTAAAAGTAAGTATATAAGTATACAAACACATCCAGGTTTATACAATAGATTTCCTATGAAACAACATTTTCAGTTCCACAAAATATTAACAATGATCACCTCATAACTAATTATATTGCACACTAGCTATACCCGCGGATCCGTTCGCTTTGGCTTTGGGGAGCCTTTGTGCTATTATTATACTAGTAGCAAGGATGTTCTGCTGCCTTAACGTCTCTTTAATATTTAGAGGTATATTTATGTCATAAACGTACAAGCTAAAAGGTTTATTGACCTTTTGTAATACAAATATCATTACCTACCTACTGTTAATATTAAAATATTATGTCGAAGTTATTGCTTCCATACTGATAGTGATAAACAGGTAGAAAACCTTTAAGGGATCACAGTAGTCAGTAGTTAAAGAACCATAAAGCTTAACATAAATCTCATATCTTCTTAAACGTTTAATAAAAAAATCTATTTGATAATGATACTTATTTATTATTAAGATTAAAAGAAATCATATTTAAAAGTTTGGCATCTCGGAGTATATTACACAGAAATAGCCAGTCGCGAAGATAAACTAAGTTCATGAATGAACATAAAAATCCGGCACGTTTGGTGCCATCGCCTTAAAATACGAAAAAGAAAATTAGTCATTAATGACTCATTAAAACTAAATTCTAAAGCAAATTATCCGTACTGTAATCCTCCCAATAACGATTAAATGCTCAAGTTTGTGAATTTAATGTGTATTCTGTTTTAAATTTCACAAATAAATTACTTAACTTAAAACTCTCCTTGAAATAACTAGTGTTTTTTATACAAGCTGAAACTCCAACAACTTACAGGGCTGTTTACAGATGTAGAATATATGTGCTTTAATAAATGTTTGCGGCTGAAATCAACCGAATTCGTAATGGCGTAAGGCAGCTTTTTTCAATCAAAAAATAGGAAGTTATATTGGTGGATAGATACCATCGTACCGATCTCACCACATGCTAACAAATGTACGATCTATACTCTCGCTTTTCTCAGTCGAGATTTTTCGCTAAGTTTTCTCCGCCTGTAAAAGCATCGGCCAATATCGGCGCGAGTGAAGCACCCCGAACCGGGTCGGCGGATGAAATGCATCGACTCCCCAATGTTTCAGTTCCAGTCAAGCTCGGGTTTTCAGTCCAACGGCGGGAGAGCTGCGGAGCGGCCGCCTGCCGCACACTCCCGGATACAAAGCGCGAAAATCGTAACACGTAATGAAGTAACCAATATGATAATCATATAAACCCTTTCTCTTATTATAAAAGTTGTCTGAAGAGAAGAAAAGAGTTCTGAAGTGATCAATGTAGTTGGAGTGTTGGCTGAGTGATTGCATAGCGACGCGCTGGTTCGGTGAGTGCAGTATGCCATGTACTACCAGGTCTTAGCATGGGAGACAATAGCGTTACTGCATGGCAATATTAAGAATACCAAAATATATTAGCAGTTTCAATGTCAACTTTGATTGAAAAGCAATGAAAAGCTTTCAAGAGTTGGTTTGATTTAAATATTAAATCTATTGTTTAAAAAGTAGTTAAAATGTAAATTATGTAGGTATATGAGCACCAATGAAATCTTCCATTCAATCATGATTATTCAGTCACTGTAAGCAATAGGTATCGCTTCATGAATTGTGATAAACCTGCATAGTATTTGAGAAGACGTGTGAAGTCCGTACTCTTGACCAGCGTGGACTTCAGCGTAAGTCTTCAAATACTATCACTCACACCAACACGCCTGTAATACCCGAAGGGCTAGGCAGGGTACTATATGCACCTACATTTCCGATGGTGTTTTGTCTCAAAATAATGGGGTGCTCGCCATTATACCGAACACACTCCACCCTCAAGGCGAAATTAATTCGAACCATATTCCACCAAGCTGAAATAAAATGAGATCCCTGGAGGTAGAAGCCGTGTAAATAAATAACGATACATTGAATAATGAAAACCAATTTAATTAGATGTGAAACATGAAGGTAAGTACCCCGTCATCTGTACATTTAATTAACTGTTAAAAGAAATTCAGAGAGCAATTTACATCTTTCCTGCTATAGGCGTAAAATGTAAATGGGACACTAAACGACAACGTCTACGCTTTCATAATAATCTAGAAGTCCCAGGCGTCCATTATTGCCATTAAGAATGTAGAACAATAAAGTGTCAGGCAGACAATAATGGAGGAGTAACTTCACCCGTTTGAGTTAGGGGAATTTGATGTATGTATGCACCTAGTGAGGTGCTATTTCTGGATAAAGGTTTAAACGTTCTAACAAAGTTAGAATGATCACTACATTAAAACTGGAATGAAACCGTTGCAACTAATAGCATAGCTACACTCAGGTTTTTTATTTACAATTATGGAGGTGCTAACTTTGGATATTGTAAACATTTGCACAAGGTCACGAAACACGTAAGTATTAATTAAGCGTCTAAATTGATTGAAATATTGGTCCGAGAAATATTAGAAGCTTACTATTAAAAATAAATCATCCGAAACGGTGGTAGATTTTGCCTATTCATAATTCCTGTAATGGCCTAAATAAATAAAAAATGAGTCGGACAAATTTTAGAAATAGATAAGCAGAATGCACTGCTGCATTGTATTTGGCACCAAATTAATAGGGGATGAGCTAACCGCCACACACTAGCAGGTGTCTAACACTTTTCACGGCACCTGGGAATCGAATCCAGGGCCTCATGATCGACAGGCTACACGAGAAATAGATTAGACACTACTGTTTTAAACTAGGTACTCTATTAAAGTAGGTAACTTACTAACTATGTTACAGTAATTAATCTTATATAGCACGATTGCTGGGAAACTTTTTCAATTGACGTCGAAAACTATCCGTACGCCTTACAACGTTTCACCGGTCTCCAACCACGGCACGATGTGACCCAGCAAAATGTTCGAAATAATAAAAAAAAGTTTGTGAGTGTGAATAAAATGCTTCAGTCAGTGACTTTTCACGGTCAGCATTCTATGACCGAGCGTCAAAACTCTCGAGTTGCGTAAGTAGGTACACCTGCACAAGCTCGCACAACGGAATATTCAGGCAGCATTATTGTGGACTCGGAAATATTCTGAATACAAGAAGCCTTACCTTCACGCACCTAGGTACCCTAGTTTTATTCTCCACACCTTCCCTTATTCATTAACGAGACGACCACTACTCAGAAAAATAAAGTAATGACGGCCTAATTAGCGCAGTTGGCAGTGTCCCCAGGCTTTCTGTGCCGTGGGTCCCGGGTTCGAATCCTGGTAGGAATCGATCTTTGTGTGGTGAGCACGAATGTTTGTACCCTCCTTGAGTCATGGATGCTAAATATCTATATCAGTATTAAATACTGGGTTGGCCCTCAGTCCATTGCACGGTACCCATAATACAAGCGTTACTTAGTGTGTGACCGTGTACCTATCAACAAATGTATTCAAATTGTATAAAGAATGTGTATGGGCCATCCGTCAAATAAACTGTGGATAGGGTTCATTCAAACATACCTTTAGTATAATTTTAAATAGCTAGTTGTTTTGCACACGAACCAACACTGACATTTTTAACAAGAATGTATAAATGTGTAGTGATATAAGTATCGATCGTAGAATTTAAAAAAATCTCCTGTAGGTATATTGTGTGTGTCTATTTGTTACTAAACTAACTAAAGCAATGATAGCCAAGTTGGTAGAACGCTTGCCTCGGTAACGAGGATTGCAGGTTCAAACCCCGGCTCGCACCTCTGGGATTTTTCATGTGCGAATCTCATTTTCAACCAAGATTATCACTTGCTAAACGGTGAAGGAAAACATCGTGAGGAAACCTGCATGTCTGAGAGAACCCCTCGAAAGATGTGTGAAGTCTGCCAACCCGCACTGGGCCAGCGTGGTGGACTATGGCCTAAACCCCCCTCGCATTGAGGGGAGGCCCGTGCCCAGCAGTGGGACATAAAAAAGGGCTGGAATTATTATAACTAAAGCTGACCGCAACCAATACATTTTCCCAAACAACCCAGTTGAAATTCTATATAGGTAGGACATTAATGAAATCAAATTGACGGCTGCAATTAAATACTTGGGTTTACAAATAAATTGATTGGTTGACTAAATTTAGAAGGTAATTAATTTGAAATAATAAGTCTGAGTATTAAAGAATATGAACATCACCGCATTGAGCTAATTAAAATGATCAAGTTATATAGTCTTACTCAAATGGAATTAGTCCTGGAATTAGTCCAGCTGTAAGAGTCTTACTTCTGTGGACATTTGTCTACCAGATCTTTTTGTCTCCCGCTTTGCAATGGAGGGAAGTGGATAATTTTCTTCCAACTCCTCCTATTTATCTTTCGATTAATTTCGTGCGGGTTCCAAGACAATTAACTTTATCCCGGGACTCGCCGAGGGTCAAACCTCGGTGTCTTCATTGGACACCACTGTAGATCCTGGCTTACAGGAGTAGCAGTGGTGGGAGTGTGTGGCGGGCCTAGTCCCTAGTCTTACTCAAATACCAATATGGGGACCTATGTAAATGTAAGTTATTTCAGTGGCCTTATTTTCAGTAATTCTTCGTGTAATTCTGGAACCCACAACATTAACGTCAGGTTGGCTATAACGCTGAAATACGTAGCTGAAACAAACCTGAAGAAAAATGTGACTTTCAACAATATAAATGTTTGCACTAATTTTGCGTTAATTACTGGTAGACTTACTTTTACCAAAATAATATTAGTACTCATATATACAAAAATAATTAGATCTCAGTCTGTCTATGGTCACATACACAGAATGATTCAGAAAGTGTAACCTTTGTACCTGCGCGTCTTTGTATCAATATGTGAAGCCAGAATTTTAATATAGATATCAATTTAAAAATAAATTGTAATATTTTTTTTTTGGTTTTATAGAAAAATCTTAGCTTTTTTTATAGGGTCATCAACAATGACGCGTCCATCGGCATCGCCGACGCTGCGGCTGCTTGAACGGTTCGGCAACAGCACGCCCGCCGCCGGCGCCGCCACCTCGCCAGCAAGCAACGTGGCTGCCGTCGCCAAGCCCAGCGCCAACGGGAGCAAACGGCCCACACCCATCATCATCTACCCTACTGGTAACACGACTTGTTAACCACAATCAGGAGCCAAGTTCAGCATACAAACCATATTTCTAGTTTTTCAGATAGGTGATTTGATTTGTTTTTTTTCCTAATGACCTTTTACATTGAGACAGATTCATTAGGTACTGAGGCTTCGTCAAGAGTCACTGTATTTCGTTGCAAATCAGGGTAGGTTCATGCTTTCAGGAGTCAGGGAAATACGAGTGTTAGATAGACCAATATGGCTACTATTGGCAATTTGTATTTTTTTTTTCCAATTAGTTAAGCTACTAGTACTTTTTACCTAAAATATGAAACGAACATTACCTTGAGAAGGTCCTGATTATCAAAACAAAATCTGAAATCAAGAAGGTATCAAACACCTAATATTTTAATAACGTTGGAATCTTTTTTAATATCAGTATCATTTTTATTACATTATAATATTTTGGGCGGTTAAAATTCGTGCGATTATTATAACGAGCTGGGGCGGCATCGGCACTCGGGCTTGCCAATGTCATTACGCCTGCCCTTTCAAATGGCAAGTGGAAAAAAAATGAAAAAGTAATTAGGGTGGAACGGGGTGCTCCTAAGTTTCTTTTTACCTACGTATCGTAGGTATAATACATTTCATTTGGAACCTGAAAGTTGATTTAATTATTGAAGGATGGGTCGCTCGTAAGTACTTCATTACATTCAATTGGTTAAATCTCGTCATCGTGGCAGGGGCGTCATTTTTGGGAGTTCTATTTCATGTAACAACGAAATAAAACGGATGGTCAATTAATTTGAATACGAACGAAAGCTTCAGAATCGGATTGAAAGCGCAATGAATTGGTCGGATCGGTAGCTTATCCATAACCTTGTCATTTTCAGCAAACAAGGTGCCAAGTACGGTATCTAAACACGATAAATAATTAAATGGAGGCAGTCTAGACTACGCAACGTGGCGTTAGTTGCTCTGATTTGCATGACGACACAATAAAATACCTATTCTGAATCTAGTCTACAAATTAACAAGGTTGATTTTAGTTTTCACACATCACCAGTCCCTACGTATTAGTCTATGTTTTTTGCATACATATTCGCATCACCCGAGAGTATGGTAACCCTACAGCCTGTGCATGGAGTCCTATTTAAAATTGGTCTCATTTGCGTGTGCGAAATTTTGTGGCAAACTTGACAACGCCTTACAACACTACTTTGCTCTCCTCACAGTACCCATTTTTAGTACCAAATCACAAGATCCTTAAAACCTACCGAAAGTTAGACTATTTTATTATAGGTCCCTACTTATCATTATTTCGTACATCGCTCAATGCCCTCTTTTTTCTTACAAGTACTTACAAGCTTTTGTACAAGCATCATACACATGGGCACGAGAAGTAAAGTAGATACGTCGATTGTCTTTCAAAAATCGTGTGCAACTGAACTGTTCAAGGGAATGTAAACAACTGTTCTAGGGAATGAAGTTTTTGTGTGGGACAAAATACCAGGTGAAACATAATAAATTAAGCACATCATTACCTTAATTGTTAAACTTTGTTTCTTATTGCTCATTGAGGATTAGTTTCCATGTTTTATTTGATACATTGAGGTCCCCAGCTCCGCTCTTTGTTCACCAGTGCACGCTCAGGGGATAATAAAACTATACATCAACATAATTTCTCATTGTTCCAGTAACTCCTGAATCGATTGTTGTGCCGATCGTGTCGTGTATATTTGGGTTTCCATTGTTGGCGCTCACTGTTATCTGCTGTTTGCGGAGAAGAGCTAAGTTGGCTAGGTAATTTTAATTAAGAATTAATATAAGAGAATTAAATTCCCATATGATTTTGTGGGGTTCACTATGACTATTATAGGCAGGTATTATCATGGCTTGAAATCTATTTTGCTGAAAATTGGTACTATGCAGATGGTATCAATTCAAGAGCTCTTCTTCTATTCCACTGTTGATCGAAAATTCGATATTTCGATGAATTTCAAATCTTCTTTTTTAATTATAGAGACCGTAATGGTATGCCGCTTCAAATAATGTTATCCCTGCCTCAATCCCTCACGAGGGAAGCAGTTACAAATAATTGCCATCATAATGATGATTGATGCCGAAATAAGCCGCTCCTACAAATTATTTGTGGCTATATACCATGCCCTAAGCACAGTAGAGTCATTAAATTCATATTTTATGGTCGAATATTATGAACAAACTTGACCTGGAAAATATTTGAAAATGGGATACTTACGCAATGTAAAATGTTAGTAACTTGTAACTGTGTTGGTGAAGTAGACTGAATATTTTAAACATTAACCGAAGTTGTTACAAGTAGTCAATAGTCTATAGCTATATAGTAACAGCTTACTGGGCTGTAAAATGTTGTCTTTTAAAAATATAAAAATAAATCCACATAGAGTATATCTAATATTCTATTAGAACTAAGCGTCATACTCTAGCCTAGGTATCTCTTGAGTGGTTATATAAAGCTATTTGCAGGGAACGTGCCCGACGGCGGAATTACGAGCTTGACCGAGGGGAGCTGTCAGTAGTGAAGCTGTCTCCGATGAAGATGAAGCCTCGAGCGGTGAGCCTGGTGCGGTCTCCGAGGCCGCCGCCCACCCTGGAGCTCGACACAGTACTCGAAGAACGCTCCGACCCTGAGCAGACAACACTCTCACAAGTATTACCATTATAACCTTTCGAGCTATATAAATAAATGTTGCGTCCCTTTAAGCAACAAAGACTGTATAAGAAGAAATGTACGTGTGACGTCAGTGAAATTGATTAAAGCTAAAATACAGTTTTGGGAGTAAATCGATAGTGTGGTGGACTGATGCCTCGAAAAATAAGAAATATGTATGCAAGTACCTAACTAACCAAAGCTTTGAAACATTAATCTGAGTTCGAAAATGAGACAACGAACTGTAACATTTTCTGATAATATCTGTGTGTGCGAAACAACTCTCGATAGAACATTAAATCCATTTTAGTAGACACTTACTTATCTTAAGTGGTAGGGTCACGCACCGTAATCCACCCCCAGTGGCCGAAAACCACATAATATGATCCGGCACATCCAGTTCTAGAGTCATGCACAAAGGCAAACAATTGACAATAATTTAGAACACTATTATGTAATTGTAGAGCATTATGTAGAGACTATTTTCTCTTACAAATGTATTTCATAATTCTTTCATAATTTAACTTTTTATGTTTCTCCGTAATGCGACGTTAAATTACCATTGCCAACATAATATCGCAGGTTTAGCATAGTAGGTAGGTTCTTACTCCACATCAGGAAAAACAGATCATTCGGATTACCGCGACCCCGTTTTTGCCATGTTTTATTCAACGATATCATACACCAGTCCAGTTTTTAATGTCATTCTGTAGTAGAGTAGACATATGTCTACTGTTTTCAGCACCGACGTTGCCGTAAAGTTTTATATGCTTTTAACACGCCAGTTAGTTGATAAACTGGGAAAATGTTGAAGTTATGAGTGTAACCTTATTGCAAATGATTCACAACTTTTGAACGCTATAACTTGTGTGTAGGTGGAGATAACTCCAGACAGGGAAGTGGGCACCATATTGTTTAGCGCGGTGGGCGCGGTGGGCGCGGCGGCGGTGTGCCGGGAGAGCTAGCGGCGCGGCTCCGCGCAGCCCGGCGCGCGCTCGCCGCTCTGGGCCGCGCTCACCAGCCAGCCTCTCGACGAAGACGAGCCCGACGACGACGCCCTCCCCGAGGACAGCTAACAACTCGACGAGCGCTCCATTGTCGACATCGGCGAGCGCATGAAACTGTTCCTGGACATTCCTCTTAGATTTTAATCCTCAAGATTTTGTTGTTACAATGTGTTCAGTCAGCACATCATCAGTGTTCAGATATCTAGAAATTCTAGCAGCATAATGCGGTCAAATTTAGATCGATCGATAGGACAACAGTTTACTTTAGATCTATGTCACCTGAATATGCATCGAGGCTAGCTTGCGGTTACTGCATCATACCGATCCAGCAGGTAGGTAGTCATACTCAGTGCCCGATTAACCTACAAACAAAGTAGGTAACCATCTTGCGGAGTGCTAAAATCCCAGAGCTGTGAGTATTTCTTTGTTTCCAGAAATGATTTTCGCTCGTCAATAATGCATAAGTGTCGCCCCGCTTGGGATGCAGGGTAGCTCCAGGCCAGGCATGGGCAGCACATGAGAAAAATCTTCACGCTCGCCTTGCTCATGGCTTCGATGAATAAATTCACCTGCTTGAGTGACGCAGTAATGGATACATGAAAAAAAATGCGACCTGTAGCTAAATTAAAAAATATATAGCGCTTATTTTACTCGCGCCTTGGGTCAGCAACGGGGTTGCACCACGTAGAAATACAAATTTGGAACGGGGTGGCTGCACGTCAAGGCTTGATACGGCAATAGGGGGCCACGCGGGAAATTATTAAAAGACGATATAGCTTACACCTCTGTGCTTAATACTTATGTGGAGAGATTATACAAATGACGACATTTTGAAGTAGATACCTACCCGACACGAGGTATCCGAACACACCTATATCAATTAACCTATGTAAATAAAAAATAAGCCATTAGACGCGAATAATGTTTCCATTTAAACTTGAAAGTGCCTACTGCCACCAATTTCGTTTCCAAACTGTCAGATAATCACTTACCAGGAAATCTCGCAGCAAAAACACATCGGAAACTGCGGGGATCGATACTACGGATCATTTAAATTCAACATCGCAAATCAATTTCCCGTTTAAAGTGTGCACTCCGTTGTGTAATAACATAGTTGAAGTGGCAATGTGCCGGTCACATCCGCCCTAGAAAATGACTGAACGAGATTATGTTGGGGCTGGAAAATGAATCGTATATAGCGCGGCTCGCCTCGTCTCACAATGAGCGGCCGCGGGCGTGCCTAGATTAGATTCACAACAAATTATTAGACCAGAAAAAGGCCTATGTAGGTTACTAAAATTAACTAACAGACGTGAATTAATGACTTGAGAAACCCTACGCGAAAAGGCTTTTACAGTTAGGTATTTAAGTGACTTTCCCTATTTAAGTACCTACGTTGGACGCATGGACGTTAGTCTGATAGTAGTAAGAAGAATTGATCCGAATTAGCCTCAGTAAATTTAAACATGGCAGCTATATTTAGATGTATACTTACAATAACTTAACCTAATTGAAATAAAACAAATTTTATCGCGTTTATTTTATGTTTTTACGTTCCCGACGTTTCGCATCATTGCAAGGCCTCAATACACTGTGAGCACTTTCTGCATAGATCGCACCGCAAACAACAACTAAATATGAGGGTACCTGAGTTCTAATTATGACACTAGGACGTCTAACACGTCAGTCCTCCCGTGACCATGGTTGCTGTAAAGCAGTCGGGAACGTAAAAAAACATAAAATAATCGCGATAAATTCGCGTATATATAAGAAATCAATAACTTGACCGAACCCAATAATACGATAAATAAGAAAACAAAAACAAGGGGAAGATAGAAAGTGCTTTACATATATTTGCATTTTGTTATTTAGTACCTACGCGTCCATGGTAATAAAATGTATCTTTACCGACAACATTTTGGAAAAATAACGTTACGTGGCAGGTATCCCATTTTACCAATAATCCCGTACTCGATTGTTTTATTTATGTAAACGGTTCACGTACGAAACTCACGTTTCCTGTATTTTAAACGGGAACAACAATACATAAGAATGAGCGAATCAATAATTTGAATAGAATATTGTACGTACGTACATTGATGCTATGTATGCATTTGTAAATATTTTTGGGCATTTAGTGTAAAATTGAGCACGCACCTACTCTTAGATCTCGGGTTTGTTGACCTAGCACAGTTCGATGTGCGTTACCGCAAAATGAGTCTTATATTCCCTTCGCCCCTTACGACTTGATGGCTTCCGTATGTACCTTAACTATAAATTAGTGACAAGACTAAACGGTCTTACTTGGACTTAGAAATTTGGATTTAAATTTAGTTAGATGGTTTAAGCTTAGGTTAGCCATTATGATCGGTAGTGACACTGGGATGATGATATCAGGGGAAGGTCTAGTAATGTCCTTAGGAATAACAAGACCAAATGTATATTACACTTTAATATTGTAAGGATATTTCGATGTATAGTTGCATTAACTGTATGGCTTACATTATGTGTAAAGAAAAACCGATTTTTTACTAATACAAGCACCCGTTGCGTCTGTAGTTAAACTTACATAATTAACACTTTAATGATCAGATATATTTAGTTTACGACATTGTAAACGCCATGAATACATTATTGTTTTATAGCAAGCAATAACATGTCAGAATCCCATAAGTACAACATTGTATATTAATAATTATGTTTAAGTTTTTTTTTAATCTGCTAATAATAAGGTGCCGCGACTTAATACGACTAACTTTACTGGGTACCAAATGCCTGATTTGTAAACCTTGTATAGATTGTAAAACTAAGGCACGTATAGATGGGTACACTGGGCTACAAAAATGTTGAACCAACCTGCATAGGTACCAATACGGAATATTCTCCTATAGAAAATCAAGCGACGTTGCGTGCAAGGCATGTTCCTGGAACCCTGATCTTAATTAAATATTAATTATGATTAATTACTAAATATTAATTATGATATAGATCTTATATTATTATTAATATTTAGAGATGAAGACAACATTTTACGCTTAATTCGTCTTAAGTCTCTTATGGTAGGATAGTCCGTATTCTAAGTATGTATGTACTATTGGCATATGCCCTATGTATATATAAGGCAATAGTTTCGTCGCCTAGTAAAGAAGTACCCATGAGTGAGTGTAGATCAGATACCGTCAGCAACACAAGTCAATGAACAGAAAATTGTATGTAGATCGAGCAAATTATTTCCGAGAAATGTATCAATAGATGAATATAATTCCGTTTGTTTTGTATGTTGTTGTTATTTTCATACCCACCGTGGTCGGCTCGCCCACTCGTCCTCGGGTCAAGGCCAATGTCCACTTCTGAAATAGTTTAGCATACTTGATTAGCAAGGCGGCGCTGGTGTGGCGCAATATTTTAACAAAATTTATTATTTTTGATTTTGCTTACATCGATACTTCGTTGAACATAACAGAGGAATTAAGGCCAAGTTCATACGACGACACGACTATTTGGGACCTATATGATGTCTACTGGTGTCCGTTAAAAGGAAATTACGGCTTCGGCTTCGGCCAAAATTGAGGCAGAAACTTAAATTTCGGTTCAGAAACAAGTTTCTGTCGGAATCTACGTTGCCACTATTATGCGGCTATACCTATTCGTAAAGATACAATTTGACCTAAATATTCAGTACACTTTGGTTTGAAGATTTGTAATAGGTATTTGAATGGGCTTTTAAGAACATGTTAAGCCATGAGAATCTGCTAATGTCACTAGTTAACATTGATAATTATGGCTACACGATGCCACATCCTTTGCAAATTAGTGGTTGTTCAAGACCTAGACGTGTGCATAGCTCAGAGCAGTGCATGCTAAGATGAAGATTATAGACAAATGCATTAATAAAATGAATGATTTAAACATTGTTTCAGCACTTCACAGGTAATCATTCTTGGTATTAAAGTACCTACAAATAGCTAGTTACTCAATTTTAGATTATAGGTATAGCCTTGAAAGTATAGGTATTTTATTGTAATCAAAATATTTGTCATGTTTATAAATACTGTTAGCAATTCGACGGCTTGCAGCTGGTTCTAAACATATTAGTATTATTATGGTCAGTACATAAGTACAATGACTGTGTATTATTTTAATATTGCGTAGGTACCTACGGACCATTTAACACATCGTGCATCGGCATAAACTATACGAAGGCCGTTTTACGTTAGTTATTTTAGTGGAAAATAGGTCGGAATCACGAGCTATATATTGGTCGGTTCCCTACCATAATCGCTCACGTATTGAGTAGAAAACCATTCTCGAGGACGTGCTTCATAGACTTCTACTAATGTATGAGTTGGTTGCGAGCTGCCGCGTAGGTATGTTTTAAACTCTGACGACGAACTAACTTAACAGTCATGACACGATCTGTGCAGTTGTATAGGGTCTCCCACATGTGCCTGTCACGGATATTAAAATAACTTAATTCCTTAGTAGGTATTCATAAATGTTCTACTTGCTGACGATTGGATGAGGCTTTAGGATGAGCAGTGGGTACACGAGATATTGCAAGCCGAGAGAAGTAGCTATCCAGTTCTTTATACTTTATAGTATTATTTAAAATTCATATTTTGTCTCTTATTTTCAAACTTCAACGATACGTTTGAAATTCATAATAAAATATTTCTATATTCTGCATATTGCATTATTATTATTGACAATGGCAACGTCCGCCAACCCGCACTGGGCCAGCGTGGTGGACTATGGCCTAATCCCCCTCGCATTGAGGGGAGGCCCGTGCCCAGCAGTGGGACATTAAAAAGGGCTGGAATTATTATAATTATTATATGAGCAGAATAATGGGGCCGATTTTGATTTTATTGTTTTAACCAAATTACATCCTTACTGATTAGAAAAGTAAAAATATTTACGTAAATGATATTGGAAACAACCTGTATAAGTGCACAGTGTATTGAAATATAAATTCCGAAGGCAGAAAAGTAGGCGCAGCCGCAGCTAATATAACCATAGTTGAATTCTAGTTTGTGTCGCAACGGCTCGAACTTGGACTTGAGTGTCATTTGTTAATCGATCAAAGCTATAATGATACCACAATTATTGAGTCCAGTAGCAAGGCCGGTAGGTAAGGAATTAGTTTAAATTGCGTGTGGTACGTGCGCGCGCGCAGCCAGTAGCTACTCCTGCCGCTGCGTGCCATGCGTGGACCATCCGATACGATTTAACTATACGCCTTTATGGTAGGCACACGCTATGCACATTTATCTGAACGCAAGGATAATGCAGTGAATTGTGAATTAGTAGCAGATTTTTTTATCTTTGGATTGTTGACTATGGTGAGTTGTTTTTTATTTAGCTACCTGTATGTATGTAAATTTCAAACGTCAATAGTAATTTAAATAGGTAGTACTAGTGGTTTTTGTTTTTTTTTTTTCAAAATAATTATAGTAATAATGATGTTACGTTCAAGTACAAAAGTATACAATCCTAACAAAGTTATGAAAAGTGAAGATACTATAAATGTTCTGAACAGTTCTGATAACTGATAATTAGCTTTATGGGCCACTTTACTTCAGGGGGTACATATCTATAATTAGATCTAGTTTAAAAGATATTAGTTAGTTATAATTGAACCATAAACATCCTTGATATATATTATTTACTTTACACTAGCATAGTGTTCATTATCTAGCAAGAGCCAAAAAAAGATAGTTAGGTACCTATGGTAAGTAATACGTGCCGATACATTTTGGCGGGAACGCAAGGAATCTTATTTAAGAGTGAGTGAATAAATTATCCAATCAATACTAAGTACTAGATTAGGTGCTTATAAGGTTGGTCTGTAAATGTAATTGCTTCACAGTAACCAAACGCGTTATCGGAGGGCTTACGACATTTGACGAAAACTGCGGTCACGATACGACGGGCGTTTCGCAGTTTCCGCGTCGTGAGCTTAGGCAACGTTGCAAGTAATAATATTGAACCAATTCCACTAACTAGGTACTTATTAAAATTTGGGTGTGAAGCCTTAGGTATTTACGAAAAAATTGCGAAATATTCTAGTAAATACGTACCTGCTTGCCTATCTGTGTACTCACATAATATCAGTTTTTCATATATAATTCATAATATCTGTGGCTTTAGAGCGATGGACGTCGCTCACGTACCGAAACGCTACGTAAAAAGGATTGCGCTTGAGGCACTGGACCTGCACGTCAAGTGCGAGCTAACCGTATACTTTATAGTCTACCGTATTTAGACATTTTGTATGGAGAATTGAAAAGCGCCTCTAGCGGACGGTATTTAAAACTTTCAATTCTCCATACAAAATGTGTTAATACGGTAGACTATGAAGTACACGGTTAGCTTACGAATAATCTCGCACTTGACGTACCTACTTACTACAAAAGTTGCACCCACAATTTTACAACGTATTCAAACTCATTCAACGACCGGTTGTATGCGCAAAGTATGTAGGAAGATTTTAAGTGTTATTTAACAAATGCACTCGCACGTAGGTATATCAGATGATTGGCATTTCTCCAGATTACAATTTGTCACCTCAGGTATTTCATAATAATTGCATGCTTAACATATAGTGCGATCATAACGGTACATGATCATTTTAATATAAAAAAACACATTTTTCATATTATAAAATAATAATACTTAAGTACATGTACGGGTAGTATATATAACCATTATGGTTAATATGTAGGTAATCGTAAAAATGCACAACTTTTATAACTTTTTGAATCGTTATATCTCAGAAACGGTGGCTCGTAAGAAAAAAGTGTTGATATTTTTTTTATAGATAATTTTATGATCTACAATTTTTGTCTGAGGTACTTTATGATAAAACTTACCGTTTTGCTGAAAATCGCGAAAAACTCATTTTTTTGACCTTTGACCTTGAATATTTTTTTTTCCTTACAGGGGAATGATGGGGAACTTCTAGACATTGTTTATAATTATGTTTTGAACAATTTCACAGAAATTCAGCTTGTTGGGACTTTATGTAACCTCGAATGTCTAAATTGACCGGACTATAGGTACTGATATTGTTTTACTTTTAGTTCGTTGATTTCAAAGTCGGATTTTGTTTATAAAATAATGCTATTCAAGATAAATAGTCTAGCTTTTTCTCTAAAGCAATTTTTCAGCAACTGCAGGTATTTGCATGCAGAACTCATTTAATATGATCCTTAATTTTAAAAAAAACACAATTATTATTACTCTCTAAAGATAGAATGTACGTACTCATATGATTGTTGATCAAGGACACCTCATTCAAGACTTTGTATTCTATACAACACGGAATTTACTCCCTGCCTACTTAAGATTTTTTTCTCTTGACGGTACTGGTGCAAAGTCGTATAGCGAGCCATAGCGCTAGATCTAAAATTACCATGCGAATATGACCTTAAGGTGGGCAGTACCTAGTATATCTGTGATACACGTGAACGGGTTAACAATAGGCCTATTTAATTTGAATACATATTCTGTTGCTCATATCGTTCGTTTATTTTTAAACGAAGGATTTTCCTTAACATTTAATGTGATCACCATCCAGTCACCCAATAAGCACAATTTGTAATGATCCTGTTTTCTGGGTTAGAATCCCAGTAACAGACTATATGTGATAGGCATGAGAACTCCTAAGTACTTACGGGAGTCCTATATAAGTAATTATATACTAGATCGCCCCTAGTCTATTGTACGGTAGGATCCATACTGCAAGCGTTGGTAGTTGGCAAGTTGGTCCGGCGATAGGCATGTATTTAAAAACATTATATACCTAGGAATATTTATTTAATACCAATAGTCCAGCCCAACCCCATGGGCTAGCCAGGCAATATTACTTCTAATAAATATGAATCAATAAAAATCGTACCAGTAAATTTCTTCGAATAAACACAAACATGCTTAGATTTTTTATCACCCTTGGATACGCCACTCGTTCACTCTCATTTTTATTGACTCTGTTACCTGGGTCAAAATTCGATTTCCGCAATGCAACCATTTAAAACTCTGCACTATAGACAGTTTAGAATACCCCAGGTTGTAACACACCCTAGCACCCGATTCACGCCACGCCTTGTATTTCCCGCCTTGAATATTAGCAATAGCGATCTATTTTCATCATAGCGCTCATAAAACGCTGTAAGCATAACATATAAGAACGGACTCTATAAGAGCTCTACTCTACTGCTCAATAGATAATAAACTATCAGTTTATAATATGTAATATCTTAGTATATATTCAATGCTATGCGTATCCCTTTGAATGATAAGGCGCCTTGGCCTCCTTAAATTCGACTTTGGCAAAGTCGAACCCCCATATTTATAGAAAGCAACAATCAACTTACCATACCTTCATAAAACACTACTTCTAGAAGCTGATTTGTAAAGACATTGTTAATAAATTTGGGTTACATTTGCTAAATAAAAATATGGAGGAAAGACGTTAGTAAGCGGATCCCGACTATAAAATGGAGATAGGCCAGACTTGACTGATGTTATAATTTAGGATCAACTTGAAGAACAGATGAAAATAGGGTTGATTAGTACATGTGTGTGTTTTGTGTCTTTGTAATATCGAATTAATAATCTCTATAATTGTTTTATCGATAGATGCCGCTGGATAGTTTAGTATCGAGGAATTCCAATCCTGGTAAATCATTGGTTAGTGATAAATGAATAGATAATGTACCTACCTATATACCCAACAACGTTGAACCGTATAACGAGTTAAGTAAACATTTTATGCTAAGTAGGTACCTATTTCAAGTATACCTACAGAGGTACACCTACCAAGTTATAAGTAGATAAGTAAACTTGAAATATCAAGATCAAGACGGTAACAATCACTTCCTTATATTACCTAGTATCGACGGTCCTTGGTAAGTATTTCAATAACAGTAGCGAAGACTCTTTGAGAGTACGTGCAAGGAGACTGAAGCTGCTACCTAATTGTGAATAAAATAGTTATAAAGGATAAATAATTCTAACATAGTGCACAGTACATGCTTTGAATCGAACAAGAATCGACTATTATTCAACTAAATTTCGGAAGACATTCTGTTTAAAAAAACGTTTTTTTTTTTGTGAATAGAGAACTATCGTTATCAAGATCCGTGTGAAAATCAGGTCGGTACACATAAGGGTGAGTGCTCGTATTATACTTTGATAGACCTCTCATCAAGCCTTAGTAAAAATGATATAATCGACCTCACATTTCTTCTTCTTTTTTACGAAATGAGATGCGATGAAATAAAATGGATATGAAAATGGCCTCACCCACAACTTAGCGGGTATTTTGCCATAAATAAAATAATGGATGTGACATGATGACATGAAAAAAAAAATGACCTCACTTTTTTTCTTTACTTATGGCCTTGACCTCACATTTAATTTTGATCGAGCAATCTAACCGAATGCGCTTCGGATGTCACCAATAAGTGACATCGTCAGTCACGCCAACATGATAACGCTGGCGTGACTGACGATCGTGTAATCCTTCGAATACCAGGTGACGGTCAACTTTGTTTGGGTCACACACAAAAATAATTTGTACGAATTTAGCATTGCTACAAAAATCATGATGACATTGGATATTATGAAAAAAAATACTAGTATAACGTAGTACATTTATATGATTGTTTGAAACTCGGTTTCATAAAAAGATTTAATCAAACAAAACTGGTTGCGATTAAGAAGCAACAACTTAAGTTACTCAGCACACCCAGCCACGTACTTGCAACAAATATAATCTTAGCATGTTTGCCAATTAGATTTATAAATGTTTTTATTCTGAGTAACAATAATGTGCAGTAGGTATCTTGAAGTTAATGCTCACGGCTCGTTGAAGCCTACTCGTAGATATTTTCATTTACAAACATCATGTGATACGACTCATCGATGATACTATTGTGATGTCACTGAGCAGTTAATGGTGATTTGTTTTCATTTATAATCTTACATGTAACTATATGTATAACTAATATAAAACATAACCTTCGAACAACTACAGTAGATGGGTTATTACATTTTGTCCAATAAATTTAGGTGGCGCTAATTATGAAATATACTTGACGAATTACGTAACTGAAAGATCGTGTTTTGTTTCAGAAATGAAAACGACAACATGCAATGGTTCTTGTTCTGGATATGCATAACATCGGTTACCGGTGCCCCAGATTCTAAACGATTTTTAGATTTGTGGACAGACTTATTTCGTCCACTGCCTATAAATCCAAAGGAAGGTTTCATTCCTGATTACACGCCAGAAGATCAAGAAGAGTTCGATTTTATTGTAGTAGGAGCAGGTTCAGCCGGAAGCGCTATTGCAAACCGTTTAACAGAAATACCAGAATGGAGAGTTCTGCTCATAGAGGCCGGAGGCAACGAGAACTTTTTCTCCGACATTCCAATATTTGCCCCATTCCTTTCCCTAACATCAATGAATTGGGGCTATAATTCAGTGCCTATGTCACGAGCATGCAGAGATTTAAGAGGAAAAGTCTGTTTTTTACCCCGCGGAAAAGTACTCGGCGGTAGCAGTGTGCTCAACTTTTTAATCTATCAAAGGGGTCACCCCGAAGATTACAACGACTGGGCTAGAATGGGCAATAAAGGATGGAGCTACACTGACATACTTCCATACTTCAAGAAATCAGAAAATGTAGGCATAAAGGAATTGCGAAATTCGTCATATCACGGCACAGGTGGATACTTAGACATAGAATACTCACCATATCGTTGTCCCCTGGAAAAGCCCTTTAAACAAGCCGGCGAAGAGCTCGGCTACAAATGGCGAGACCCGAATGGGAAACACGTCATCGGCTTTTCAAAACCTCAGGCAACTATGAGAAAAGGTAGGAGATGTAGCTCGTCAAAAGCATTCTTGGAACCAATACGGTTTAGGAAAAATATAAAAATTACCAAATATTCTAGTGTAACTAAAATTGTAATCGATTCAATTACCAAAACGGCAGTTGGTGTGGAATTTATGAAACATAACAAAAGGTAACTAACTTGAAACCAGTAGTATAATGAAGTTATTAACTCAGATTTTTAACGTTTTAAACCATGACTCATCTCCGACAGTATACAAGCCCGATCTCGCCGTGAGGTGATTTTATCAGCTGGGACGATCGGCTCCGCTCAGCTACTGATGCTATCGGGCGTGGGACCGCGGGACCACTTACAAGAACACGGAATCAGTACCGTGGTAGACCTTCCCGTCGGGTACAACCTGCAAGATCACGTCACCTTCTCTGGAAACGCATTTATTGTCAACCAAAGTGGATTATGCGTTAATGATGTACGTATTATCCGGTGGTTTGTTCACTAAGAATAACTCTATCTCATTTAATTACGATATAGCTACCAATTTATATATACAGTCAAACCTGGGTAAGTGAGAACTGGATAAGTGAGAAAACTCTATAAGTGAAAGTAATAGCCAGGACCCGTCATTTTAAGCTCCCAAAACCTCTATTAGCGAGAAACAGAAACCTTTGTAAGAGAGAGTCGTTTTTCCCTCATGGACCTCCGTAAGTGAGAATGCTACTTATCTATACCTCTATAAGCGACAGTCAAGCTTTATTTATTTACTAGCTGTTGCCCGCGACTTCGTCCGCGTGGTATTTAACAAAGACAACCGTTGACAACAGCCTTCGCCAATTCTGAGCCCGCGGGACGCATTGCAGGTTATTGCTATCAAACTTAATCAGGCGCTGCGCTGCAACATTGGTTTTAATTGTTTTTCGTGAGATCCTATTTTTTTTTCTAAATAAAAGTAGCCTAAGTTACTCCTTGTTACATCAGCTATCTGCCAGTGAAAGTCCCGTCAAAATCAGTCCAGCCATTTCAGAGATTAGCCGGAACAAACAGACAGACAGACAGACAGACAGACAGACAAAAATTGTAAAAAATGTGGTTTCGGTATAGGTAACGTGTATACATCCAAATGCAATGAGTAAAAAGCTGTTATTTTAATATTACAAACAGACACTCCAATTTTATTTATATGTATAGATGTATGTATATTATTTTTATATTTATATTATTGTAATAGACAATCGGATCGAATACGTCCCCAAACCCAAACGAAACCCAAACGAAATTGACGATTTTTTTAAGTGTAAATAAATTCTAAATAAAATAAAATTACATAGTGCATGAATATATGTCTTGTTATTGCTGCGTACCTCTATAAGAGAGAAACGCTACCCATGTACCTTCATTAGCGAAAAACTCGGGTTAGTGAGAAACCTCTATAAGCGAGAATGAGATTGTGCTCCCTTGAACTCTCGCTTATCCAGGTTTGACTGTACTTACTTACACATATCCATAGCTATATCATATACCTACACTATTTCGTAAAAAATAAAATACTACGACTATCGAGGCTAGAGTCTAGAGTCTGTCTGGCTAGACTCAAGAGTGCTTGTTCAATAACGTGCTGGACCTAAAGGCTAAATCATGTAAAAAATTAAAAGTTATTATGTGTTCGGTACACATAATAACTTTTAAATGTTTCCCGAAGCATTATCATGTTGGGTGCGGTTTTCATTCATGTATTGTGGTAAGCTTCACTTAAAATTTAGTGTTTATTTTATTTAAATCAGTACATAAATAAAAAAGTTATATCATTGTAAAGACGCGATGTAAAGATCTATAATATAGTCAAACTATTGTCAGTGAATAGTAAAACCGCGCAGACGACAACTATCTATCTGGTCTCTGTGAGAACCCTAAAGACCACATTAAAACCTCATTGTTCCAGTTATCAGCAGCATCGCCGGTGTCGGCAGCGGCGTACATTGCGGCACGCGGACCGCTCACCCTGCCAGGCGGAGCGGCTGGCCTGGCCTTCGTGCGCACGAACCTGTCCCGCGACACTGACCTTACACGCCCTGACATTGAACTGGTGATGGGAGCTGGCTCCTTGGCTAGCGATGGGATGGGCATATTGCGGTCTTTACTTGGTCAGTGGAATTCACCTGTCATACATTTCCACCAATGTGTGGTGCCGGCTATTCTGGCATCTATCGTGGTCGTCTGTGGTGTCGTGAAAAGTAAATCAATAACCATGAACTTGTAATAGGAACTACCGATTTGCGGCGATGGGCTCACTACCTATTACGTCTGTGAATGTTCTAAATCTCGATTTTAGTGAAAATTGGTGGTTTATTGACAACCCTGGAGCGAATAAGGCTAACAAGTTTTTTTTATATTTTACTTTAATACCTACCGAATGTACGTACCTATTATGCCACTAAGAAGGTATCTACCTACTATCGGGGACTTTAGTTGCTGACGACTTAAAAAAAATCGTTTGGCCCTAGCGAACCGTTGCGCCACAGCTAAGTATACCATCAGAAGGTAACCTTAAAGTAAGCAGACAGACATGTCCCCCATAAAACTTACTGGTACTAATATGTATTAGGATACAAGGAGCCATTTCCTATTTATTCAGAGTAAGTAAGTAGTTTAATTTTAATTCAAGAGCTTATAAAATGTTCGGAACAATCCACTGGGTCGGAAAATTACTTTTCTGTTGTTAAGTACCTATCCCTTGTTAAATTTGTATTCCAGGCATTACAGATGAGTGGTGGTGGAAAGTTTATAGTTCACTGCCATTGAAGGACAGGCTTCGAACCTTTGCTATTAACCCAGTGCTGATTAGGCCGCGGAGCGTCGGCCGGCTGACGCTGAGGAGTACAAACTTCACCGATCATCCTATCATCGATCCAAATTACTTCGATGATCTTAACGACTTGAAAACTATTATTGAAGGCGTTCGAATGGTAAATTGTTTTAATGTATCACGCAAAACTTCGAGATCGAAATTATACCGCACAATATATGAGCGGCGCGGTGCAAGAGTGCAGCGACGTGGCCTGTCACAGATCAACCGGGGCGTTGCGCTGCGCAGGCATCCCAAAATAGAGCTTTTAGCCCCAAATTTACGGTGGAATTCACGGCCTGGGCATTTTCAATTACGGTGTTTTTAAGGCGTAAATAACACCCTACTAATCTGACCGAAACGATGGAGAACAGATAATGCCTCATGAGGTGTTTTGTATGTTGACCTCTGAGATTGCCCAGGGCGCCTTTTGCTATCAAAATATCTCATATTATAGTGCCTTTCCACCCAATTGTCTAAATAAATTATAAATGTATTTATACATTCGAAATTTGAATGGTATTTACACGGTCTTATTATAGGGTTTTAAATTGCTAGATTTAGGACTATTCAGAGGTTACCAAATGTAACGCTAGCGCTGCGACATTGGTAAACACATTGGTCCGTAACGCGACACCGATGCATTGGTGCGCCGCGCCGCTATAGTGTGTTATGACTTCACGAGCCTACCTAAATCGTGTTAAATAATAATAATATTTTTTCAGACACAAAGAGTAATACAGACAAAAGCGTTCCAACGTTACGGCACGAAACTGCACGACACGCCATTCCCGGGCTGCGAGTCGCATGTCTTTGATTCCGATGAATATTGGGAATGCGCTATAATGCAAACCTCCATTACTCTGGATCACCAAGTAATCTTTTACATTATTTACACAGTCACACTATACAGACATGAGCGGACAATTTTCACACCCGCATGAAGTAGTTAAATGGGATCAAAATCTCAAAAAATAAATCAAATTATCTACTTATTACAAAATTACAAATAACATCATTCAAGCCTGTCTTTTAAATGGTTAAAACATAATATACATTACAAGTAGGTACATACATTTTTTTACGCTATTGTTGTTAGATTTATTTAAGTGCAAATATTTTATACCTACTTAATAATTATTTTTACTAGGTGGGTACTTGCAAGATGGCTCCGAAAGATGACTCAACCGGCGTGGTGTCTCCGAGGTTGTTAGTGCACGGGGTGCACGGGCTGCGCGTAGCGGACGCGTCGGTGATGCCGCGGATACCCGCCGCGCACACCCATGCCGCCGCCCTTATGATAGCGGAGAAGGCTGCTGACATGATCAAGGAAGATTGGGGCATGTCTATAGACACAACATTTCTTTAATAAGTACCTGTTAGGGCCTTATAGAAGATTACCACAAGTTAAGTCCCCCCGTTCGGCCGTCCGCCCGTTTCGCCATTCGCTAATAAACCGAATCAAATACTTAGCTAAACCATATCTAATCTAAGCTGTAAATATAGTTTATAGTTAGTACTCTAGTCAATTAATGTTACCTACCTGGCTATAAAGATCAGTAGGTACCAAATATTTGCCTAAAACCCGGTAATCATGGTACCGTGAGTGAGTTAGGTAATTTACTGTCCCCAGGGAATACCTACCTGTGATAAGTACGTAATTAGGTACCACTTAAGGAAATATGTTTAATTACTTATAGGTACCACAACTTATTGTTAATATAGTTTTGCCTACTAGGTAGGTACCTAAGTTTAGCTATCCGTCAGAAATTAAAAAATCTTCCGTCACAACAGTCTAAAACACTGAAAAATTTATATTCTATTAAAAAATGCGTCTGGGACCGCCAATGAGATTCTTTATCTAATTCCATGGGGACCGCTAAGATGGGTATTTCCGTTACTTGCGCAGATGTGCAATATTCTGTTAATTTTATTGTTAGATTTTGAAAAAAATAATTAAGGTACATTTAGATTTTAAATTTTTAGACTGGATTGTATGTTCGTGAAACTAGTCATTTGCATAAACGGATGTGGAATCGCATTGATACAGGTCCATGAGTTTGACAGCTACTATGCCACATATAGACAAAGGCTTGAAACATAACAACCTTCGTTTTGCAGTAGGGACTTAAAAATACATGTAATCATTAGCAAAGCTCTCGCTCCAGCCAAGGTCAAAAGATTTTTGCATCAACTGTCCAACAGGAATTGGTCCCAACATGCAAATACATTATCAATAAAACTATCATACAATACACATAACAGGTTTTTAATTTCTTAACTTAATCTTGCTTGTACTACAAGTAATTGGTAGGTATGTATATCTACACCAAACATAATCAACATTTATGATCTACACAATAAAACTACTATTTTAATCAAGGGATGGGCGTGTTTTTGTTTTTCTATTCAGTTTTCTATACAAAAAGGACAACCTCTTCTCCAGTTCCTTCCATTTTGTTGGACGTACTTTAGGTGCAGACGTTCTGGCCCACATCTTTTTCTTCCTAAGTAATATCTGTAACATAATATATCAAGAAATTAATAAATTATAGGAAACGCAGACCTATAAAATAATGGTAGGAGAGTACCCTAGCATTTTTTAGCTTTAAGCTATATAATTTTGGTGTAGGTGTATTTTAAGTGTCCAAGGACTGTGGGATTCCACATATCCTTTCTAGCAAACTCCAGGATAGTTGGCTGCCTTAAGAATCCATTCCAATAATTGCTACTTACATGATACTCCTGTCCCTTCACACCCCTTATCCACGATGGAATAGTATACAAGGTCTTCACTGGATGTAATTCACCAGAACCAAGTATATCAACATAATCATTCTGTCCAAACAGTGCTTTGCGATCAGTCCAAGCGTTAGCTGGTCTGAAAAGAGAATTTTAACATTACAATAATCATATAACCTTACTTATTATATAAGTATCCAATTAAATATATCACAGCCATTAGACTACCTGTATTCGGGTATAGGCAGAGGTTGTCCTAGTGTTCTGGGAAGCAACCCACCACACCAAATTTTCTCTTCATATCCGTATCTCCTTACAAGCCGGGTCTTATCAGCATGATAGCGCGTCCTAAAAATAACAAATATAAGAATACTAGATAGACTATAATCACAGCCTTTATTCCACCAGAAATTTATAAAATTCCTAACCTCACTATGTTTACAGCAGGTTTCCAAAATGTATTCAATATAGTAGAACCCAGCGACACCATGGTAGTAATATATTTAGAGTCGCTTAATTAATCATCCGGATTTATTTATAAGTGAGTAGGAAAAACATTTATTAATATTTTTATAAGAACCACAAACAAATCGTGAAAAATACCCATAGACTAGGTCACTAGAATACTCTTTGGTCACTATATCTATACCACAGAATATAATTACTCAAGAGATAGATACTTTTCATGTCATCATCAATTTATCAATCATCAATCGCTCGTAGCTGTAGTTCCTAGATATTTTGCCATATTCATTAAAAAAAAAGGTATCAAATTCTATCGTTACTCAGTGAATTGATTCCGTCTGATACGTAGTATCCTCTGTCTTCTATGAGTTGTCGTTTGCTTGAACGAAGAATGAACCTTTGTTTATATGAGTTGCATCCACCATATACCGCCAAAACATATAAGTTTCTCTGGACTCTGTACCCCTGTACCCGCCTGGATAATACTGCATGCAGAAGCTGACTCCAAGCTATCTGAAAACACGTGCGAATAAAGGCCTCGGTTGACCTAATTTGCCTAGACCCATTTTTACACATTTATGAATATTTTTATTCCCTTGTACCAGCGTATGTACAGTAAGACCACGCTGAAATGGATGGGCGGCCCCCTAAAATTGCGCTAGTTCGTGGTATCCTAGGCTAGCCCAACATGTGGTTGGGGCATGAGGAGTAAAAACCTAGGTTCCAAACATTGTCATAAAAAAAAACTAAAGAAATCTAACAAAATGGCTGATGTTCTTTGAAATAATTTTTATAAGAATATTGAAAGTTCTATCTATAAAAAAATCTTGTTGTTTGTAGTATGTATTACAATAATAACATTTTATTTTTCATATCTTTACTATGTGCAATATGTCGCTAAAGTGTTTCAAATGGTTTTAATCTAGTATTTTAGCAAAAGTTATAGCAAGGCAAGCAGTGTTCCTTGTTTGTTTATTGTTCGTGAATGAATTTAGTAATATAAATAGTTTAACGGCAAGAATATAACTTATGTATCAAACTTTTTTGTTACATTTATAATATTGTGTGTCGAAATAATAGTTTCCACTAATATTGTCTCATGGTTTTCTGGGCGCGTAATTGCGTTGTTTGTTTACGTTTTATAAGGTTTTACAGAACAGTACAATAAAAAGTGGAATTTTCTTTTCAGAATTTATTCTAATATAATGTCTAAGAGAGATCAAATCGACCGTAACGAGAGAAAGTTGGATCAGAGCGATTATGAGAACTTGATATCACAACATAGTGTATTTGAGTCATCAAGATCCAAAAATCAAGAGTTACCCAGTTTTCCTGGGTTCTCTAATGCAGAAACACAGACAAAAACTAGTGATTTGAAAGAACAAGCAGTCCATTCTGGGCTTGGAGCATGGCACTACAATCCTTGGTGGATGCTCGCCAGCACCTCGCGGACTTTGCCCCCACAAGATAACTACACAGAAAATCACGAACAGGCGAAAGTTAAACAAGAACCTATCGGTGCCGGCACTCCAGACCATGACCCACTACAAACTGAATTGGACCAGTTTCAGACAGGTGCCGCCACACCCCCGGCAGGCCTAGACTCATTCTGTGATGACTGTTCTGACCCATTCTGTGACTCCAGTGCACCAGTTTGTCGCAAACTCTTTCATTGCCCTCATTGTCGGAAGAGTTATCCCACTATACTGGAGTTCAACACACATTTGACTGGTGTACATCCAGCACAAAAACCATTCAGATGTCAGATCTGTCTGGAACCATTTCACAAGAAATCATATTTACGAAGACATTTAGATGCACATCACACTCGAAAAGATGTTAACAAGTGCTCAGTGTGCTCGAAATATATTAAAGATAAGAGCAATTTACGGAAACACATGCAGGTTCACACAGGCCGAGTGCCCCAAAAACAATTTAAATGTGACCTCTGCAATAACAAACGCTACATGTCATTAGACAGACTCAACAACCACAAAGTGGTTTGCACTGGCGAGAAAGTGTTGAAGTACTGTGACATGTGCCCCAAAGTGTTCGACAACTCCAGATCACTCAACAGCCACAAAAAGGTGCATGCTCGGGAACTGAAGTGTGACCACTGCGGGGAGCAGTTGCGCTCATTAGAACAATTCACAAATCATAAAATGATTTGCCATGGAGCATCAGAAGCAAGTGGCAGTCACAGTGTGTCCACCGGCACCATTGGCACCTCCATGAACCGCTGCTGCACTCAGCCAGGGCTGTGTGAACATGACAAACCAGCGTACCTTAACATACCTGGATATGCAGCCAGCCGAGTACTTGATGCCACCATTTCATCTTTGAAGTCAGAATTGAACTGATGTTACGAGCTTTGAATGGCTTAAAAAATAAATAATTATTACATATTAAATTTTAACAGTTTCTTTTTTACAAGATTACCAAATAGATAAATAAATAAACAACAGTAATAATTTTCACAATTGAGAATTTCACAAGACTGATGCAAATATCCCGCCTCACGACTTGCTTTATTATTACCATTTAAATTTAGGCTTTAGTTATAGGTTAATATGCTAGAATAAGTGATGGCCATTTGAACATATTCACAATATTGATAAAGGGCAAATTAATATATTTGAATGTGCTTAAATTGTTATATCTACCTTTAATTGTAAACAAAATGTAAAGCTGTTCAATGTAGACAACCACATTAAACCGGACCACAGACACATGCAACCCCTATTTTGATTATCAAACATATTTTTATGTATATGGTATGTTTTCTTTAACAATTCTTGACTGATTTAGAGTAAACACGATGTGCAGTATTACATACAATAAACAATTTTTATTTTTCTATTTTGGAGAACTTCAAGAGGTATATTTTTTTAACTTAATTTTAGAACATTTTAGTTATATATAGATCATGTACCTAAGTTGTATGTATAAGAAGTCAGTGGAGACATGAAGCACATGTTATGTTTTCTGATGCTTGTGTAAGAACTACATTCTCTAATGGAACATTTACATGTTTTGTGCATAGTTATATAATATATACTTTTTATTTAATTATGTATTTCATATATTTTCTAAAGACAACTTCTGTACAAATAGGACATTTGTTTCATGTCGTAAACTTGTAGAATAAGTATGATTAACTTGGTGAAGTGCAATGTATATTGGCCAGGCCTTTAGCATGTTATGGTTATGGGTAGTATTTGTTGTGTTCTCCTTACCCATAATATTTATTCTTCAAGTGTTATACACTGAAAAGATTGCTGCAATTTATAAAATTATATTAAGTATGTATAATTGTAATGTTTATTCAATTTAAATATGTACACACATCCTATTTGTATGAGACGAGGCTATAATATCTAGAAAAGGTAACAGCCTTTTTTAAGCTAAATTTGTAATATGAGTTATTTCTATACTCTCAAAGTTTATATTATATACTTACTTAAATTTTTTTATACTTATTATTTCTAATTTTATTTATTTTGTTCGTGTTATTTGAAAAGAAGAGTACTTCTATTTGGAGGCTTTTAATTAATTATTAGTTGTTGCTATTTACAATTGTTTTTAATACTAATAGCCTAGTTTATTTTTAATTTTATCGTTAGTTAAGCATAGTTTGTAATCTTTAAATTTTAATTTCTAACATCCATTGTGGAATCTTGCTTATACCTACATGCCACCGAAAATTTATATTGCTTTCAAGACCAAAATCGTTATAAACCTAATAATAATGTTATCGTCAGCAAACAGTGAGTATTGCGGCGAATGTTCTGATAATCGTATACAATTTTGTATTTTATACCTATAATTCGATTGTGTGCGTATCTGCTCGATGAGCAAAACTACATCAAACTTGCACTTCCGCTTTTGTATAAAATATTATTACCTCGACTTGAGTGTTGATGTATAATGTAGTATTGATTATCGAACAGTTTTTTTAATATTTTCATATTTAACAATAGAGTCAGTGACATCAGGAAGATACCGAAAAGGTTTTATAATTAATTGTGTACCTTACATTATTCCTAGCTGTACTTAGCTAGTGTACTTCGTTAATATTTCTAAATTTTAAGGCTCCTTAAGATTTTTATGTTATTAAATATGTTCTCATTCTGATAATTAGGTAGGTACATCTGGAAATAATTATCGAAACTCTTAAATCATAAATCCTCTCGTTACTGACTACTAATCTAAGAAAAAAATCTAATCTATTAAAATATATTTTATTATGAAATATTCATAAGTAGCATTTAATGTAGAATTGACTAAACATTGGGTACCGGAATGCCGGATTGATTTGTCCGGGCGGAGAAAGGACAATAATCTTTAATCGTGTCGTTCCATGTGTAACCCACAAGAGGACTTCACTATCACAGCGCCGCCGTCAATAGGTACCGAAAAAATTGTAGGTATCTTGATAAAAACAACTTAAGTACATTTATTTGTTAATATGTAGGTAATCTGCACACGTTTACATTATGATAGAGTATATTAATTCGGTGCCCAGCCATTGGTTTGTATATGCATTAATCAATGTTCCCAGGGGGACTTTTGTACTATCATGCGCAAGTTTACTTTTTATCATAGACAAAATGTACAGGAAACTATGATCATTGACATATTTGTTTTAAAATTACATTATATTATAAATAGGACGTCCTAGATCCGAGTCAGGGAGCGTTCAAGTATTACGTAACGAATTTGGGGGGGGACTTCTGAAACGTTACGATGCGTTACAGGGGTGGTTTGAACTACGCGTTACGTAACATTGTTTTAACCCTTCAGAACGGTCGCGTTGCATGGGGGGGGGGGTCAAAATTCTCCAAAAATTGCGTTACGTTACGTATTACTTGAACGCTCCCTCATAGGCGAATGAGTAATGTAATGACATCCTTTGTAATATAGCAGAAACGTTAACTGGATACTATTCGTTGGATATCTACTTTCACGCTTGTTAATCCTTGACATATTGGTAATCAGTTACTTAGGTGCACTAGATGCTGATGATAGATATATAAACACAAAGCGACAATTTATAGATACACTTTTTAGTTTCTGTTAGTCTATTCTATATGGGAAGTGGAATAGCGCCTCTAGCGGTCGATATATGTAAACAAGTTGGAGATTCGTCCGCGTTGCTTGTGCAAATTTTTCCTGTGGGCTCTTAATGTGAAAATTAATCCTGTGGGATCTGAATGTGCAAATTAATTCTGTGGGATCTTAATATGTAAATTGATTCTGCGGGTTGCCTAAAACGTTTTTGTTCATTTCTAACATATTGTTATTAGAGCCATTCGCCGACTGTGTCTGATTCTACCAATCTGGATTGATATTATAAACACGAAACATACCACTAGGTACCTAAATATGTTTGTCTTTATAGTTTTATAGCATGGTGTGTAACTTTTAATGCACCTAGAGTTAAGGAAAAATGTGTTCATATGAATTTAGTTAGGTACATAGATTATAGTTCGTCTATTTGAATAGTAAAGTAGACTGTAAAACAGTGTATAATGAATGTCAACTATGAAACGAACGCAACATTTCCCAAGTATACCTTCCATTGCATATTAGCAAAAGCCAAAATTGTTTTTTTTATCTCGGAGGATTAGGACAGGAGTTGCCAAAAGTACGTATTTTCTGCCAAGGCAGATGGAGATAGGTGGTCTAAAACCATGTTCTATTGCATAAAGGAGGTTTGCCGCGGTATATGTGTGCGTTTTTTGCGATTGTGTGTTGCCTTAGTATGCGTTTATAGGATCATAGATGTGTGATGTACATCTAAATCTCGCCTCCTAATTAATTGGCAATACCAATTCACTACAGAAATCAGCGCCTGTTGCCAGCTCCTGTTCTAGATACTCGCAAGTTTTTTACAGTTTGTTTGTAGGGGATACTGCTGCTACCCGCATAAAATGATCAGCTTTATTTATTCAGAACCCGAAGGTAGAACTTAGTTAACGCAATTCTTCACAATAGCGTATACACCGTTACTCATTATCACGAATAAAATGACATTTCCTTTCTGTTAAAATATTGTATTATTTTATATGTAAGATTTTTGTTGCTTTTCCTTGTCCGCGTTAGTCTACAGAGTACCTACATCTTGAGAGACCCTAAAACGACACCCCTTTAGCCATCCTGTTAAACTGTCCCAAAAAAAACACGCGTCTGAACTACTTTCTGCGTGGATTAGACTATATTTTCATTTTAACGTAACATTAGACACGACCAATAATCATTTCCCAAGCGTTGGTCAACTTTCTAAGAAAAGGTTAAATACATAGGCTAAGTTCCTTTGTTATTTTGATGTTAATTTTTTTCTTGGAACTTGAGTCTTATAGGAAAATTTCATACCTGTCAGGTGGAAAGCTTATCGCTATCAGAATACTTGATAGTACAGGTACGGGAGGGGTCATTCCGGAAAGAAATATAAATGAATAGCGGCTCTTATGACGACGCAATAAAGTGCAATTCAGCTCACGGCGTCTCTATTGTAATCTTTCTTTTCTCTGGCGTGGGAACCCACTGGCCTAGCCTAACACGAATGGCCCGCCGATATAATTGTAGGGTCGCATAAAGTGCGGAGTGCGCCATACCTACTATCGTTCTTTAGATGGCCCAAGGTGTTAACTTCTTTAGTCACCTTTAACGTCATCCGCAAAAAGGTGATGAAATAAAAGACTTGAATAATCAGAAAATGTTATAATTTCAATGTCTTACTTAATATTATTTTAGTACAACACGGCCTCTCTTTACTGCTGCTTTCACAACTTTCGACTTTTTCTCTTTTTTCTTCTTAGCAATATTGTCTCTTCTCTTCTTTTGTCTCTCGTCCTTATTTTGTTCAACATTCTTGACTCTATTGTCCCATTGTTTTTTACTTTGCTTTTTCTTTTGCTCCTGTTATATGATAAATATTATTATTATTACAAAAGATGTGTAAAAAAATATATGCTAAATACTTTCTTGGTTGACTCAATATTATGTGTATACCTCAAAATCAGGTACCAGTACCTGTTTTTTATATTGACATAAGTTGTCAAAACTCCCTCCCGAAGATTGTTATATTTATATTGGGTTTCGATGCAGTAACTACCTTTTGCCTGCACCTTACTTACCACTATTATTAGGTAGAATACAATTATTTTAACTTGGGGATCAAAGAGCTTACCATTTTCTTGATTGATTTCTTGAGTAATGTTGGGTCATCTTTCACTTTCTGGCCTTCAGCTTTCTGAAGTACACTTTTCCAAGCAATTTTTTCTTTTATCTGTTTAACTTTACCAATGTCTTCTTTTTGCTCAATCTGTCGAAGCTTTTCCTCTTGCAACTTAAGATTTTCTAATATCTTTTTGGGATCTCTTTCAGCTTTGTTAACTTTCTCTGTAATTAATAAGAGATTTTAGATAAGTTTCACTTAACAAACAAATAGTTTTGCCAACAACTATTAGTTTAATTTCTCTAAGGCTTAAATTTGATTTTTTATATCCATGTTAACAACAAATTGAATTAATAGACCTTACTATCCTGTGATAGGTAAAAGATATTCGATTCCATATGGTGATAAAGAAATTTCTTGGCCAACTTTACTTGCAACTTTCATCTTAACATCTTCTACCAAGAATTACCCTTACTCATAAAATAAAAATAAATCTACTTACCTTTCTGTCCAATGTTGGCAAAATCGAATTTGGAAAACACAAGTTTTCCTTCATTATTAAAGACTGGTTTGGCAACATTAACTTTAGGCTTTGCATCATTGACAATAGGTTTTATTTCTGGTTGGGACCTTTCTTCAAAAGACTCTTCTGTTGGTTTAACTTTTGATTTTTTATTCATTCTCTCCCTTTTCTTGATTTTCTTGTTCAGTTTACTACTCAAACTCTTTTTAACTAATTTATTTTTAAGGTTGAAATTGTGTTGAGTTTTTATTTTAAGCAGTTTTTGCTCTAATTCTGCAATGCTGCGGGCACGCTGAGGTACTTCAGATTCATTATTTTTTGAAGTTTCATTGACTATTTCGTAGTCCAAATTGTCCTCACTTTCACCTGTTGATTTTTTTGCAATTTAGACATAGTAATAACCTAAGTAAGGGATGTATGCTGGGATAGGTTAAATTTAGTTTGTCCAGAAAATCTGTACTTAATATTGCTAATCATTGTCATTAACTTACCTTTCATTTGCAGAGGTAAAGCCATAACAGAAAACACATTTTTCAAGAAATTGAACTCCTTCGCCAATTCTGCTTTAATTTTCTTGCTTTTTAGGATTTTTTTTGGCTGTCCCATTGTTACCGTCATTTCAAGTTGTTACTGAAAAGATAAAAGCAATAAATGCTTAAATTAAAACATAAGTAGGGAAATAATAGTTTTGTATCTACACATTTATCAAAATCGAAAGGATGCAAGGAAGGAAAGGAATAAAGTTCCTCTCTGCTTTACCCAATTGGGTGGGAGTAATACTGACTCTCACTCAAATAGCTTTCAATAAGTGTGAGAGACTTAAACTCATTTTTTAGGAAAACAATCAACAGACACTACTCTAGACTAAGATTCGTCTAAGCAGGGATACGATAACAACCACATTTTCCTTGACTTTTAAGTAATATTTCAGTTACAAGGCGAATTACTTACTCGAATTAAGAGAAACAAAGTTATCACCACACAAATGTTTTAAAGTATTTATGCCTCTAATTCAATTTTATATAAATACACACGAGTAGACATAACCTCACACAACAAACTAATTTCATTTTTTTTAATATTTTTTAAAATATTTCATTTTACGGCGCTGGAAACTAATCTTTTAGAGCTTATCGATAGTATTTTTCTTTTTTTTAGCTTCGCAATCGGCTACAAAATAATTAAATTTTTGCTTGTGTTGAGTATTTTTATATCATTGTTAGAAAATTATAAGTACCCCTGATGATAATGACGGTGAAATTAATCCCTTATCCCTATATACTGATAGGGAAAATTGAACTTAAAGCGAAAGACCCTTGGCGGTCGACACCTGGCGATGCGTGCCGGCTCGGGTGACGTCGGCACTGTTCACCGTTTAGGCGCGAACATGCATGTTTATGAACACAATGGTTAATATCCCATTACTATTATACATTATATATAAAAATAACACATTTTTCGGAAAATAAAAACTAAATTTAACTTCCCGCCAAAAAGTGCTTAGTATCTAGTATCCCATGTCACAACAACGACCATGGACTTTTTGGCAGGAAGTTGGCAAGAAGGAAGAAGCCGTAGCCTTTGGGTATACTCAATTGTGTATAATGAGATAAGAGAGAGAATAATTTTTGGGCACGAGTCACCTTCGTCCGTAGGAGAATTAAGTACCCCGAGATACACGTGACTCTGGGTGGTGCCAACCAGGTGACAACTCTACTGGTGGTAGGCTTCGGCCGTGGTTAGTCACCACCCACTGAACAAAGCCATGTCGCCAAGCGGCCTAGCCGTGTTCCGGCATGATGTTCGGTGTTGCCATTCATGGATGGCGGGTCAGATCAGTTGCGCTGCATGTGCCTAGTGAATGTAGCGTCTCGATCTACTGCCGCCTTCCTACCTAGGCAAGTATGCTCCATCGTAGATCTCATCGTCACTTACCATCAGGTGAGATCGAGATCAAATATTTGCTTATAATGCATAAAAAAAAAAATTGTAGAAAGTAATTTCAAATTTGGATACAAAATAAAAAATCATATGTGGCAACCCTGATATCAAAACTTTTGACTTTACGGAACTGTTTTAAACTACGGATAGGCTTTTATGTCTGTATATTATTTTACTCTTTGGGATAGGCTCCCAAAGGTTAGTACCCAGGGCTGTAAACTAAAATTATAAAAAAAAGCTTTTAACTTCTGTGTTTTGGGAGGTTTTTTAGGCATTTGGATTAGGAGCAGTGTTGACAGATTGGGTATTTTTTTCGTAATTCTGGGTAAAAATTTTGGCTCTGGAGAAATTTTGGAGAAATGAAATTCTTGGAGAAAAATTGGGGAAAAAAATACCCATGCAGTGGGGATGCGTAACGTAAAAAAAAGGTCATTCTGCTGCTTCAGTTTGGAAATTAAAACAGTGTTTCAAGGAAAAAATAAGAAAAAGGCAAAAAGCTAAGCCGATATTATTAACTTTTTGCCTTTGGGTAAAACTCAAGCAAATTGTATAATTTTGGAGAAAAATAATTTCAAATTTGGGTATAAATAGAAAATCACATCTGGCAACACTGATTTGGAGTAATTACGATTTCATTTAATTCATGAACTAGGTATATATATCCATTTAGTTCTGTGATATAAATAAACACGACGAAGCCGTATACACAGATTTAAAATGTTAACTGACCTATTTTGTTTTTCATTATTTACAGACATTTAGACCTAAGCGTCAAAAATGCGCCGTCTAGTGATAATTAGAAATTATTGTACTGGTGGCCCTAAAACGAATAGTTTTCTAGATGAAATGCAGAAAAACTTTATACCTACTAATCCATTCCAGAGAACATTATTATCATGTGGCTCAGCTGCTATTGCCTTGCTGAATCCACACCGTGGTGATATGATTGCGTGTCTAGGTGAAGTAACGGGAGAGAATGCCATGAAATACATGCAGTCGAAGATGCTTGAAACCACCGAGGGATCCGACATATTAAAAGAGAAGCCAAGAATAAATTCTGAAACGGTGTCATTGAAAACTCTCTCTAAGTTACCGGCAAACACTTTGGGTCGTGTTTATGCAGACTTTATGCGTGACAACAATATAACAGCTGATTCCCGACTGCCAGTTCAGTTTATAAGTGACCCAAACTTGGCTTATGTTATGCAGCGGTATAGAGAAGTTCATGATTTAGTTCATGCTACTTTGATTATGAGGACTACTATGTTAGGAGAGGTAAGAACTTTCTTTCCCTTCCCTTTCCACTGCAGTGCACCCACATTTTGCTGATGATATTTGGTCCCAATATATTTAATTTGGCTATCACTGCTAGATTTGTTGGTTATACCTATAAATGTTTACTAATAAATATATTTGTGTAATATGTAGGTGACAGTGAAATGGGTTGAAGGTATCCAAACAAAGCTTCCTATGTGCATCAGTGGTGGAATCTTAGGTGCCAGCAGGCTGAAACCAAAGCATCGCCAACTATATTTGAAATACTATCTGCCATGGGCTATTAGAACAGGAAATAATGCAAAATTCTTACAAGGTATATCTGTATGGTAATCTTTTATAGCTTATACACAAGTAAATTCTAGGGTTCATACCTCATAAAACCATAGAAACATTTTTATGATTCTTCAGTTGTATTTTGTAAAATAACTTATCATTTTTCGTTGTTGTTAGAACATTAGCGTGTCTGTTGTGGGCAATGAAAGGTATTATCCCATTCAGATTAAGAGGCCCCTCCTCTCTCTCTCTCCTTTAGCCTCCAGACTATTGCTGACAGGTCTAATTGTCTTCTATGTGAAGGTTGTGTTTACTAAAATATAAACAACATTTTTTACTTACAGGAATTTATTTTGAAAAGAGGTGGGAGCAAGACATTGATGAGTTTCATAAGGAAATGAATATAGTAAGACTTGTTAAGAATTAGTTAAGCCATTGCAAACAGTTTTGGGTTTGTCAAAATATTTATTTATATTTAGTTATTGTATGAAAGCTATACCTTAGTAGGAAATATGAGTTGTTATCTCTTAGTTTAATTTAAGTATCACGTATTGGCACAAGATTTCTATATAGTGTTCATATGCTGTGTTGTGAGGATAATTAATTTCATACAGATGTGGCCCATTTCCTAGATATTTTCTATGACACTTATAATGCAAGAAACTTGAAAACACCATATCTGAGAGGAGTTACCCCTATTAATCTCAGTGTACGCCACATTACCAACTCACACACTTAAATAGTAGCTCTTCAGGTATAAGTTTGCTTAAATGGGTCCCAAATGAATGTTCTCACTGTACATTATGTGAAAGCCTAACTAGTCAACCTTTTTTTTTGTTTGGAAATATTGCTCGAAATTTATTTACTGCAGACTAAGATATGAAAAGTTTAGTATAGGAAAAATATGATACCATTCCTTAGACGAAAAAATAATATAGAAGCCAAATCGCGTTAACTACACGAGATTGTCTTGGTATTTTGTGCTTCAATATGTTGTTCACAACTCTCTGTATTATTTTTGCATCTGAGTACTTACCTAACATTCATGTTTGCAATAAAATGTGCTCTATGAGCATGATGCACATTTGTAGTTATGATGTATAGTATAACTTACAATTGATAGTTTTTAGTTTAAATAAAAAGCACTTCAAGTATTAAAATCAAATTGTAATCTTCTTAGATCATAACAACATTTCTGAACTACGTCCATTGGGGTTGTGTAAAGTTGTTGTGCGATTGCCGACTTCGACCAACCATTCGTACCAAACTCTTCTTGAGTCCACACATCGCCAGAACGTAGCAGTAATTACCTCCCCTCGCTGCACGCGTATTGGCGTCTGTAACAATGTCGATAAAAAATACACTGTATTACCAAGAAGTACCTAATTAGACTTCTTTCTCTTGTGCTTTATGAATTTGATTATTTACTATATTTAATACGCTTTATCAATATATGAGACCACTTCAAATATTATTTAACTTAGATTGTCATAGTAATACAATAAACTATAAAAAGCAGATAAAAGCGCTATGCTGGTGGATACTCTTTGATGGTATTGAAATAAATAGAAGTTATAACATCTAAGTACCTTGAGTGGAATGAAAACTGGAAACCACGATATCATTCCGGGACTGTGGGTAGATGGGACTATGCTGATCATTTCTTTGCCATAAAGCCTGCAGTCAAAATATCCTCCAAATCCATGCATAACATTGTCCTGCTGTACAGTCCATGATATGGTTTCAGATCTTCTATTATCTGTCAATGGTAATCCTCTATAATCTGTGATCTCTTGGCCTTCGTGATCTAGCGCGCCTTTCGCAGGATGTTCAAACGTGAAGACCAGCTAAAAAATAACAAAAATTAAAAAGTTGTCCATTGGGCGCACCGAGCCAAGCTAAATCGAATAATAAATAATCGCTTATCTATGATCGAAACTTAGCTCAGCGACGCGACGAAGCGCGCTTTTTATTAAGGGATTTTTGTGACTCGGCGCACCTGAAGGAAGCCTACATACACATATTATAAAAAAGACAATTTGCGTTACCTTAGTATCAGCAATGTCGTGTTTATTCTGCATGTAGACTACCCACAAAGTTTCAAGATTCTTGTCTTTTTGATTGGTGACACCTGACGTGGCGGTCTTCGCAGCTGCCCACAATCTGGGAGATGATATCGGCGCGACATACGACCGGTATTCACAAGGTATAGATATGCCGCCTGGTTTCAGAAGGCCCGCGGCGCCATCCAAACACTCCGGTGACAGTTCATTATCTCCCCATGACCCTACAACATGATTATACAATCAGTGTAAAATAATATTTCATTTAAAAAAAAATACTGTTTTGAGCACCTCCTCCTTTTTGAAGTCGGTTAAAGAATGCATCAGAGACCTATAAGTTGGGAATTTTTGTTATCGCTTATAGAACCTACCTGCTGTTACCTGTCACGAATGCGATTCTCCATCGAATTTTAATGGATGGGTGCTTTAATTACTTTTTAAACGGGATGTGTGAATTTTCTAATCATTTGCATGAGCGGTTGTGGACGAACCCTGCATACGCCTGAGATTTATACACTGGCTATTTATCTACTTATAGGAAGAGTTACAGACTAAAATAACACGGTACATATTACAACGCTCATAACAAATTTTCGCAAACGGGATTTTTATCATATGTCTCAGATCCATCCATTTGGGACCTACGATGCCACAGACAGACAAAGGCTTCAAACCTATACCGCAGGAGATTATTGTATATGACCGCAGGCAACTGTTTAGTCCATGTATCTTTCTTATTAGACCTAGAAATTGTAGTACAATCAAGCAATTATGTGCCATCAAAGATTATAATTACCTAACAGCTCAGAAATTATAATATCTGCCTTAGGCGACAAATTAATTTGCCGCATGTCGCCGGGGATGACGACAACGTCACGGTCGCGCCATACTTCCCGCACTTGGGCAGCCAACACCACCACAGCACAGGGGTTCTTCTCTACAGCTATCACCTGTATTAACAACAATAAAATTCAATATGGTTTATTATAATAATACCACCAGCCCTTTTCATGTCCCACTGTTGGGCACGGGCCCCCTATCAATGTGAGGCGACGACGAACACGAGCGATTGGCGTACTTCACTTCTTTCGAGGAAGGGTTATTATAACAGAGTATACTTATTGAAATAAAACTAATCTTAAGGATTTTATCGCGGTTTATTTTTGAATTTTACGTTCCCGTATTTCAATGTGTAGTATTCGCGTAAATATAAGAAATCAATAAGAGTATACTTATTTTTAAATATAAGTAATTGTACGTAAAATGGCAAAATTTTAAGTGGAAGATAGTCGTAGTCGTAAATTGATATGACTTTCTTTGACAATAACACCAACCTTAACTTTGCTGTTTGTAATGTCTGCAGCGTTCAAAGTAGCCCTAACTAGAGGCCCTCTACCAGCACCGAGCACCATCACTGTTACAGTCCTTTTGTTCTTATTTACATCACCTTGACCCAACTCATTTGCATCTTTACTTACAATGTCAGGTGTAGTCTGAAAAAAAAGCACCCTGTGCATTAGATAGCAAGCAGGAATTCAGTGAAATTATAGAACATACATCATGTCGCAGGCTGCACAAACATGATACGTGGGGCGGGAGTTTGACAGATCTACCCTAATCAAAGCAAACCCTGGGAAACAACTTTACTAGGCTTCCAAAGCTAAATAGGGGGATAGGTGGAAGGAAGCAACTTGGACATCATGGATGGCGGGTCAGATCAGTTGCGCTGCATGTGCCCAGTGAATGTAGCGTCTCGATCTACTGCCGCCTTCCTACCTAGGTAAGTATGCTCCATCGTAGATCTCATCGTCACTTACCATCAAGTGAGATCGAGATCAAATACTTGCCTATAATGTATTAAAAAAAAAAAAAAAAAACTACAGTTCGCCAATATAAAAAAAGTAATTTGATAACAGAGCTGACCTTTGATACTTTCTGAAGATCAGTCAATGCTTGCGCTATAGCCTTTTGATACTGGTCATATTTAACTGGATCTTTCTCAAACACATTGTAAGTGTGTGTGTCTAGATTGTCTGCAAGCGGCTGCAATGGTGTTTGAAGATAATCCTCCCAGCTGAAAACATGAAACTGGACCTTAATTCACAATTATTTAAATTGAGTTTTGAAATATTGCATGTATAAAACATGAATGTCTCACACCCGTTATTGGTGAGGAAGAAATTTAATTACTTTTAGTCCAACATTAATATGAGCGCAAAAAAAAACCGTTTCGTGGATTTTGAGGTAAGTGCAGTTTTTCGGCCATTGATTTCTCAGGATTAAAAGTATCCTATATGTTGACCCGAGTTATAAGCTATCACCATGCCATGTTTCATCAAAACTCGATCAGTAGTTTTCCCGTGATACGCGTAAAACCTGACATAAAATCCAAATGGCGGTCTTGGGATCAGAAATAGGAGAGTTCATGAGTTTCGATGGCTGAATCTGCTATTGCCAATGCTGCCACAATTTGTTTTCCAAAAATATTTAATGTACAGACACAAAAAGGTAAGATTATTTAGTTTAATACCCTCTAGCATAACTCAGCATGGGATCATCAGCAATGTACGGTCTTCTCTTCCAAATCCTGTATAGGTACTGTAAATAGAACTCAACATTGGACCTCCTCGCTCCACTGACAATCACTTGGGCCTCATGTTCAACCATGCTCACAACCAGCTGTTGGTGAGCTCTAGATAGTACAGGGTATCTGAAACAGATGTAGATATGTTAGGATTGGACTGTAAGAAACAAAAGTGATTAGAGGAAACACTGTTGCACCTCAAACACTCAGATGTATGGGATTCAGGCCAGCTTAGCATTCCTTGCTGTGCAATGCACAAATGAAAATAAATCATGATTCATACTAATTTGGGATATATTTGGTAAAGCAATGTGGTATATCTGTGGCAGCCATGCCATATACAAACATGCCTAACATTTTCTAAAATTGATATTTTTTAAACATATAGTTTAAACAAAAGTACTCCTATAACTTCAAACATAAGTACACTAAATTACTGCAACAAAGTATATCAAAATTAATAACAAACCCTTTTTTATTATTATGAAAGATCGATGTAGGCACAATTATAGCCTTCACTGGCTCTCCAAGCCACCTCTTCAACAGATCTTGCGATGGCAAGTCGGCAGACAGTTCTACTACAACACCAACACGCTTGTCCCACTCCAAACGCTCATGAAACTTAGACCACCAGTACCACGGCTCATTCCAAGCTTTCTCATCTTCGCTATCACCATTTTCAGATTGCCTGGACACTCTATTGCATATCATCGGTACGCGAGCCCATATCAGAGATGGATGGTGACTGAAATAATTTCTTAGCATTTATATATAGACGTTATTGAAAGGAAATTAGGTGCAGTAGTTGCTAGGCCATCTCTAAATCCATAACAAGTTTTTTTTTAATTTTGTCTGTTCAAGTATTACACAAAAATTGGGTTTATCACTCTTGAATAAGATAAAATGTATTAAAAAGATCATCCTATGACCTTTGGGAGAGGAGCTACAGAATAAAATAGACAGAGAAGTGAGCAAAAGATAACAATTTTCAAAGGTAAACAAAACATGTCTGACCTTGTTTCATAATATGTCTGCAGAATTCTAGCTAAATTAGTACAGTCTCTACCATGCAACGACAACATTATAGCAGGGAGACCAAGACCTCTGCAATAGTTCAGCTCCTCGTTCAAATATTCTTCATGACGATGTCGCACGACTGGCGACGAGGAGTCAACGTTCAAATAAGAAGAAAGCTTCCCCACAAGTCTACTGGTCCAATCTTGTGGAGATAACACCATGTCTGATCTTGTAAAACCACCAACCCTCCCGGCATTTGGACTTGGTCTCCGAAAACGTGGGTGAACTATCGGCGAAACTATAAAAGAATAATTTGAACGCAAAGCCTCTGTTAAACATGCTTGTAAATCAGGTGTCGTCACGTATTCCAAACCGCACGAAATCTCTAGTTGCGACATCTTTTCAGACGGGTATAGGAAATAACTATAACGGAAACAAATTATTCGCGATTTATATGAAATGAAACTCAAACCAAACTCAACCCACAGATCATGTTAGATGTAAGTCACAGAACCAGTAGTAGTAGTTTAATTCGTCCAGTAGGACAGGCGAAGGAATCAATCCATACTGCCAATTCTGATGTTGTCAATGTCATGGGTATTTTCTTGATCAAATTTACTTGCAGGTATACAATTTAAATATAAAGGCACAAGTGCCAAATCTTGAATAATTATTTTCTTTAAATAGTTCAGTAATTATATATCCATGTTGATTACTTGTTAAAGTAAAAACTAGTCTAGTCCTTGATGGATTGTCTTGTATTTTTGTTTTGTCTCTTCAAATATCTCCAAGCGAGGAGTTGATAAAGTCATAGATAGGCGTAAATCACAGAACCAGTGTCTCCAACCCAACCCTCTTTGTCAAAATTACGGTGTTGCCTGGTCTAAAAATACCCAAGCAGTGGGGATGCGTAACGTAAAAAAAAAAAAGGTCATTCTGCTGCTTCAGTTTGGAAGAAGCAGCAGAATGACCTTTTTTTTTTTACGTTACACATCCCCAATGCAATGTTGCCGTTATAAACTTATAGAAATAAGGACACGGACGAAATTACGGTAGAATGTGTCACCGTAATAACATGTCTACGGTAGGTGGTAGACCTAGAAAAATTACGGTAGATCTACCGTAATTACGGCATGGTTGGAGACACTGCACAGAACCCCTATACACGATGTAAATAAAGACGAAGTAAAGCTTACTCTACTCTACCATAGATTAACTCCACTCTTTAGTAGTTTTGTTCTGTGTTCGACAGACTTCAGCAGATTCAATTAAATACTCGGAGAAATTAATCTAGATGTTGGGACTCGGCAGGAAGTCATCAATTTCATCATCATCATCAACATCATCATTATTATCAGAGATCCTTAAAATTTTATAACAATTATCAAGAAATACTCGACACTGGCAAACATGGCACTAGTTTGTAGCCGATTGCCAACCTAAAAAGAGAAGTATATCTATCCATAAGGATCGTAGAAAGGAACGTAAAAACATAATTAAAAAAAAAAGACTGTCAAGCAAATTAAATAATTTTGTTTTGTTTGTTTCACTTTGTACTTGGATATGTTTCGCTTGGTGTAATAATTTTGTTTTAGGTAGCATTTTAAAGTATAGTTACCAATTAAGTAAACCCGTAGCAGCTTACGTCGCTACCTGCTTGTACGCATTTCAACATTCCAGTTTTAAAATATGTATGTAAATACTACTGCTTCATAAAAAATACTTAAGTATAATATAGACTTATATAAAACACACATATCCTTGTAATCTGTTGATACTATAATAAAATATGGATGAAAAAAATCCGTTACATGCTGGTTCGTTGCCATCTTCGCCTGGCCAAATTTCAAATAGAAGAGGTAGACCTACTATAGAAAAAGCTGTTAAGTTTAGTCCACAACCAAGGTCAATGGTGGCTCAGATGTTACTTAGTATGAGAACAGAAAATGTTAATATTATGTCTAGTGATGCACCTGAAACTCATACTATATGCCTTATTGATGGTTTAAATGAATGTGAAGAAACAGATGCAGTCAAAGATGCTACCTGTAAAATTTGTTCACATAGGTATGCTTTGCTAATTATCGCAATATATAACTAACCTAATATATATACCTACCATATATGTGTATTATTAAATGATGTTAAAACTTCATGTTTTTTGTTTTCAGAAGTAACAACCCAAAGGACCATAAAATCCATCTAACTATTCACAAACAGTATGCATGTGATTATCCCAACTGCTCCTATTCATGTAAACTATCTTCAAATCTCATTAAACATAAAAGAATTCACACTGGCGAAAAGCCTTATCTCTGTGACCGTTGTTCATTCAGATCAAATTTTAGCAGTTCTCTGAAAGCTCATAGAAGAATACATACATCAGAGAGACCATTTCAGTGTGCACACTGTAGCTATAGGTGTAACAGTAGTTCCAATCTTAAGAAACACTATCTCCACAAACATCCTGAAAACTCATTAAATTGATTCCAGATGTTTATATATTATCATATTTTATCATTATCTGTCATTAGTTGACCTGAGATTCGTAAAATGTTTGAATGTAACTTCAAGTATATAATAAACACAATTATGTCCAAAGCATTTAATATTTTTTATACAATAACCTAAACAATTGATATATAATCCTAAAAAGTAGGTATATAAGAACTGGTATAGTTGCCCAAAGTACTTACATAAGGCATACAATGCATTCTTCTTATAAATTGATATAATTACTCCATGATATTTGTAAAATAATTTGAGCTTCTCAAATAGTAACATTACCATTAAATAATAATTAAAACAAAAAGTAATACTAGTTGGGGTCGTGGATTTTAGGTGTGTATCAGTGGCAATGTTCAGTGAAGTCTACCACGACGGATTCGCGCCAGCCGAAGAGGAAGTAGCCGGTTGCAGAGCCGAGCACGACCGCGGCGCACAGCCACACATTGTACGTCATAAACACCAACATCAACATGTAACTCACTAACACTTGCACTCCGTGCAGCACTGTCTGCCAGGCGTGAGCGATACTCAGCATAGTGGGCCTGAAATGCAACATTCAAATGACTTGAATAAAATAATTAAATAACACGCAATAAACATCGACTTTATGCTTCTACTAAGCAATGCTTTTATAACGGACTGGGGCTATTCTATACACCACCTAGACTAGGCAAACACGAAAATATGTTTTTCGAAATTTGCCCGACGGGTAGATACTAAGCCTGTTGAGGCTGTTTTACTCTACTGATTATCCTCTTAAAGTATTTTACACAATTTTTGATAGAAGTTATTGGTACTTACACATTTCTTTCAAGTACATGAGGCACCGGCCTTAAAAGAAAAAAAGGGTCTATTAGTGAACCAATACTATTATAATAATTAGCGTAAAATGTTTTCACCACACTTTAATTCCTGAACTGATAAAAGCGGCTTACATAAACATAGGCTATTATACTTTCTTGTAGGCACCAAAACTAACTTTAACGTACCTAACGTAGCTTTAGACTTAGGTGTCACAAAAGTTTTTTTTTTTAATAATAAAACCATTTTAGTTTTTATCAAAATCGTTCTAGAGTACTGAAAGCATTTTTCGCTATGCCCCATTGTTTCGGATTTGGCTATCCACGCACACTTAAAACATTCATCCCTGTATCCGCTACCTTAGCGGACTAACAAGGGTGTGTGTTGGTACCTATGTCCCAATGTGAACGATCTATATCAAAATGTAGAGTAGCTACTCAACTGTATCACTTGAGGTTCATCTGGAGTACACAAATTTGAAATTCCCTTATCAGGTGGTGACACTGCGCAATATTGGAGTCCTGTATACGTTTTCCACAATAAGTGTTTCCTGTAGTATTTAAGGCTGAAAAGTATATTCAAAGATGTAAAGTTATTCTAATATAATAGGTAATAACATAACCATTAGGTAGGTTTCCAAAGCTTCAGACCATTTTTTTGAGTTCATTGTAGATTTTCTTATAAAGTCAGTATAAAATGTGGCAAATGGAGAGAAATGTATCTAGTTCAGTACAAGACATGATATTTACGTCTGGTCATAAGTTTCGTTCTAGAACTTAAATGCGCGTTTCTCGTTATGCGTACATTATTGACCTCCATTATAATTACAAAATGTATATTTCTAGACATGAAGTACCTAGATAAGATTCCATTAAATTTATTACCTTCCAAGAATTATACCTACATACAATACCTAACGTTGAAAATTGATAATATACACAATACATTATTACACATATTTGCCAAGTGTAAACTCTTAATATTGTAGGTAGGTATACAAAAATATCTATTGACTTTTGCAACCACTTCAACTTACATAATAATACAGTAAAACACGATGATCCTTACCCCTCATAAAGTAGAGCCATTATAAATATTGCGAAGAATGATCCAACAAACTCTCCTACATCTGTTACATGCCACCATGAAAAAAGAATATATTCCATGTAGCCACCGTGAAACTAAAAAAATAAGTCTGAATAGTTAGGAGGTCTAATAAGTACTTAGGTATCAGAACAACAAGCTAATTCTCCCAACTAAAGGCAGTTGTGGTTCATGAAACATGATTAACATAGACTGCACAGCTCCCCCCTTATTGCCTGCCCCTGCTTATTGGGTGATAAGACACGGTGATAGCTAAGATCATACAACACAATTAAGCCCTTCACCATTAGAAGTAGATCAATGAGGGGAAACAAACAACTTATATGCGTCTCATTTTTACTTATAGTTCCTTCTCTCTCTGTTGAGCCATTGATATAGAGTACACTAGAAATGACAGGAAGTTGCTTACTGTCATGGGCATATCCATACCACCATGTCCATGCATGGGCATATCCATACCACCATGTCCATGGTGTTCTTCAGGGGACCTCATGTCTGATATATAGTTCATATTGCCTTGACTTATATTAAAAATATTCTGGAATAGACAAACAGTACCTATTAATATTTAAAAATATTATTGTAGGTACTTACATGTAAGTACCCACCAGTGGTGCCAACGCCGTGGGTAATCGTATTCACTAGCACTAAATCATGGGTGTGCTGCACCCATGACAACAGACATTTAAAACTGTTCAATAACCGGCTTTCCACGATGCCTCCGCATCTGCCGCGCGGCAAGACCTGTACACCACGTGTAGATTTTTTTATCAATATTACTGCACATCTATGTAATTTTTTTAATTACTCTTTAAATGAGCATGGGTTCTGACGAGATTTCCTAAAAGCCGGCGCCCCTGTTACCATAAAATAGATAGGTATAACTAACATTTTTTCAACACAGTTTCAATGTATACACAGTGAATTATTTTTCTAAATTGATTAAATAACATACTACTACTTACACTAATATCTTCCGAATTAATGGGCATATTCGGGTGATTCATATGCTGGTGGTGTGAATGCTCCATGGTTTATTGATTTACAAAATATTTTTTCTGTAAATAAAATACTTATAAAAACAAACAGTAGAAGGATAGATTGGCAGGTTCCATTTAGAGGTTCTGAAACACATATCCATCTTTTTCAACAACCATCCCAATTAAATGATCCTTCAAATAAATAGCTCCATTGAAATTGGGGCAACCTATTGGAAGCTATGATACTACAGACACACACACACACTGAGTCAGACAGGCTACAACTTACATCAAACCTTCCTTTTTTGATTCTAAATTCAAATTCTAAAATCTAAGATAATTTTATACAGTAGCAATGGTTCACCTATAATAATAATAGAACTGCTATAATTAATAATGAAATAAAATTTATGTAGCTACACTATCACTTCATGTAATTAATGGGGAGTTAACGGTGACTCACTGTGAACTGTGGAAGTATGTTTTAAAAACTTGAGTGTCAAACTGTGCAAGTTTATAAAACACCAAAGTGTATAATCAAATACAGTTATGTTGTTTTTCAGTTTCCCAGCTGTCACTACACTTGATAGATATTAAGGCCACTTATATCAGTTTCAATTGGACCAGTACAATAACATCTATCTAATCATCATGTACAATTTTATATTGTCCACATATTAAATGCTGTGCCTACTTAGAAGTTATTCATTTATCATGCATATAATATTGTTTGATAACAAATAACATATAATATTTTTATAGCTCAATATTAAAGTTATAAAATAAGAAGTTTACTACACAATCACATACACAAAATTGTGTACTTCTGAGAATAAGAACAATTTATTGTGTGTAGAAGTGTATGTAAAATTTGAATTTAGCTATAAACACCTATTTCACATAGAGGTTTTTTTTACAAAGAACTATACAGTAAAACTTTGATTATGGACCACCTGCACACTGTTTTTTTATTATTAATTATAGCAAACATTATTATCACTGCCTACTCATCTATATTATTGACTGCTTATCCTATGGGAATGCTCCCACCTATTCCCAATGTAGCATTCCCACGAGATTGTCACAAATCAAAGTCCACACTAAAGAAGCTGCAGCAACAATTACTAATGCACAAAACAAAAACAATAAATTTAATATTTTGCTAAATTCATTCAAATTTCATTAGATAAACCTTTAGTACATACTTGACGAGAGCTAAGAATGTTACAGAGAATAAAATTAAATGCTGGCACCCAGTGACCAACTGGTGAAAGTAAGCTAAAAGTAGAGCACTTGTTGTTATAAACCTGCTGCTTATATAACAAACAGGTAATTGCATCACATCTCCAATGTTTTACAAGTACAAAAATTTTGTTCATTTTCAGAATATACTAATCCAAACAAAAAGGAGTACTTAATTCTTTTTTGTGCAAATATTTCGTTACTAGTAGAGGTAAGTTAGTCCATATACCAATTAAATAACATGGTATTTATAATTCAGTAACATGCGGTATAGTCACCGGACACAATAGACCGATATACTTGACTTAAGTACAACATTTACATAATTATCTGTCGCTGGCACCTAAGCAAATATAATTTATAAAAAAGTATCTCGAATACACAATCGTAAAGTGGCACTTAGTATAAAGTAAAAAGCTACAAAGTAATCTATTTATGTACAGAGATAATAGCAGGTTATTAAATATTAACGACCAACTACATGTATATTTAACAAATTTATTATTGTAATTTCATAATAAATGCTCACCAAAAACCCACAATCCAATGAAATTATTTAGAATTCAACGTAACTGACTGACTGTGACTGACTGAGTCAACTAAAGCAAATCTTGCTTGACATGACAGACAGATAGACGGACAGATGGAAGATTTTTTTACTCTTTTGGGTACTAACCTTTTGAAAGCTCATGATTGAAGTTCTAGTATTTTTCATTTTTTCGTAGATAATCACGATCATAATATGTATCACGATGGTAATGAAATTATATCCCCTACCCCTATCAATGAAGTAAAAAATTACAATGTCCTAAAAAAATATTGAACATCTTGGGAGAACTTAAAGTCGAGTCCATTCATTATTCTACCAATATTCCATTTGATAATATTCTACCAAGGCCGCGTTCCGATCCGGTTGTAGTTAAGAAAAAAAAATGTAATGACAATTTGTAAGTGCCCCCGTAGGCCTATACAAAATAAACGATTTGACTCTGAATTCAAAGAAATACATTTTTTACTGAAATAGAACAAAATGTACAACTTCACTCTTCAATTTCATAATAAAAATTGTTGAGACGGAGGGGTGGCCCACGTGATCAAGAAGTTTGTAATCAAATATTACAGAAAAATACACAACGATATATAAATCTGGAATGTCCAGATTTAAACGCTCGAATACCAAACCAGGGTCTCCAGACCCGGTGAGCCTATGAACGGGTTTTGAAACGACAAAGCTGTTGTCGGATTTGACATTAATCGTTCCTCTTCTTTTTTAACGAAATGAAATGCGATGAAACAAAATGGATTTTATCGTTACCAATATACTAGAATATTTCAGATCAAGGAAAATTAATAAATTCGCAATATGCCGAAAAATTATGAAACAAACTGTTACCCATGAACCTATGCGTACCTTTTGAAAGGGCTTTCCTAAAATACGAGGTAAGCTTGGATTCTCTAAGTTAAACGCAAAAACGCTTAGAACCCGATAAAACCCATTTGAAAGGTTTTCTCGCATCGACAGTTGGTTTGGACTTTTTGACGTGAAGTTGTCAATTTTGTTTTATTTTCCAAAAAACATGTTTCTTTGAAAATAATGTGTAATATTAGAAGGATATTGACCATTGGGTGTTCTTAAACTGCACTAGCGAAGGAAATATAAATAAAATAGTATAACTTGACTTTTCAAGTTCTCTCAAGATGTCCGGTAATTTTTCAGTAAAGTATCCACTGCTTTACTGGTAGGGATAGAGTTTAATTACATCATCATTATCATCGACATCATCGTTATAATCAGGGGCACTTATAATTTTATAACAATTATCAAAAAATACTCGACACTGGCAAAAATGGTGCTATATTGTGGCCAATTGCACAACTAAAAAAAAAAGGAGAAGTATCCCTGACACTGATCTCTATATATTGTATATATAGACGTCAGTGATCCCTGATGATAAAAATGTTGTTGGACTTTTTGGCGGGAAACTGAAAAGTCATGGCGTCAGTTATGATTTCATTTCTAAAACTAGTGTTCCTGCGAGTTATAGTGAGTGATATAAGTGCAAGAGTGTAGGTAATTGAAACAGAGTGACGAAACTTGGCTTTTCAGTTTCTCACAAAAACTCCATAAAAATAAAGTATCCATCACATTACTGATTGAGGGATGGGGGAGGGGGTATTTTACTTGGACCTAGCCTTTGGGCCTGTGCATATGCTTGAAAACTGAAATAATTTATATTACTTGATACTGGCAAAATACCTATGGTGATGCCAAATTTAAAAAAAAAATATGTTGATGATGATAATAAAATGAATTCACTGTCCAACCAATCAGTAGAGTTGTGGATTCTTTACTGAACCAGACACCAAGATGTCTGGTAAATTTTCTGTAACGGTGTCTGGTAAATTATTAGACTTCTCCCAAGGGAGAAGTTGATGTGTTGAGAGTCGACTTAAAATGGCGCAAGTATAGGGTTGTGAGCACCGAATATATATTCGTTTCGTTCGGAGTCGAGACCCTAGGTCCATGGGGTCTGTAGGAGGCGCAATCAAACATGAGATATTATATTTTTAGCGGACTATTTATTTATATAATGTAATTACAATGGTTTTAAATGCTATCGCGATGGCGGGTCGGTACCAACTAACAAAACATACCTAGGTATTTATAATCTATGGTTTGACAGATAAAATATAATGCTTGTGTACGAATGGTACAGGGTCCAAGTGCCATAAATTTTATAGAAAATCTTTCAAGAAGATTGGTCGACGCAACCGGCTACCCAAGGGCTGGACATTTCCTCGCTCAGCGAGTAGCCTTGGCTATTAAGCGAGGAAATGCGGCCTGCATCATTGGGCACGCTACCGCATGGGCCACATTTTTTAATTTTTTTGTAAATATTAAGTAACTTTTCTATACTCTTTTTAATAAATATGGATTCACCATTTTCATCTTTTCATGTCAACATCATTTTTTTATTTATAATGTGTTGTTATTGAATTTGATATCGCTAATAAAAACTTGACACTAGCAAAATACCCACTAATTTGTGGGTGTGGCCATTTTTCATCTTATTCCATTGTATTTCATGTTGTAAAGAAACATTATAATTATATAATAGAGATTATAATTAATATTCTCTCGGCATGGATAGGTATGCGTCACCTTATAAAATTCGTTTCGTTCTGCTCTTTCAGCGCAGTCGTGTGCGTTAACTTCATAGAGATATTATGTCTATGGTTTCCACTTGAAAAAAAAATATTCATTCCCCTAACCAAACTGCGATTTATCGTAATAAATCCAATGATTACTATGAAATCCTGGAAAATTGGCGAATGAAAAATTAAAATACAATTGTTTTATTCACTGACTTATGCTGATTTTTAGAATTTTCTTTTCCAGTGCAAAATGAAATTTTTACCTCTTTTCCTAAAGACGCTCACTCTCGATTCTGGGTTGGCCGCCATGTCTGAAGTTCGTTGTGTCTTCGGAGGTCGTGTTGTGCTACTCGTTCATGTTTATAAATTTCAGTGATTTTAGTTATGCTAAGACTATGAATTTGTAGAAACAATATCTAACTATGATTTTATTGTTATTGTGGAGTGACTAATTGACTGGAACAAATCGATATAATTTGCGTTTGGAGAAGTTACTCTACATCGTATTTTTAGTTCATCCGCCATATTGGCGTTAATATCTCTTCGTAAGTCTTTTTCATAATTTTTAGCTTTACTAGTAACTTTTTGATGTAATTTTCATGTTATTTTGTTGCTCTTTTCGTAGGGCTGCATTATGTGTTATAGTAGTGTGTGCATGTTGCTTGTAATAAGCAATATTTCAAGAAATTGTTCTTGGCCTCCTTAGAGGCAATTTCTCTCATTTCTTGTAACTGGCGTTGAGATATATTCAATGGTATATACCCTAAAATAACATTTGTTTCGTACAAAAGTAGTAATTTTATCAATTTATTTCACATAAACATTGTTTTTAGGTATCTAGTTGATGTTCCTACTTGTTCGTGTTCTTATGAAATAGATAGGTATTTCACAAAGCTTGTATCCTCATTATATTTTGGTTCACAAACAATGATTCAAATATATATTTGTATAAAATATGTTATTTTTATTGACATACAAACCTTTATACCTTCGAAGACTAGATGATCTCCAAGCTGACTTATAAGCTCAAAGAATGTTCTAGACTAGCTTTAGTTACATTCTCTTTATTCAGTATATGCTGAACTGTGAGTGGCATGACTCATTTTTCTGGTTATAATTTGCTCAGTTTTAGGTACCGGTCAAATGTCCTCTATACTTGTAGCTATCTATACTATAAATTGTCTATTATATATAAAGTACTTGCATGAGCCATACCAAAACTATCAACATTATGCTGGATGAGTAATATGACAAATATCTTGCCTATAAGTGATCCCATTATACAAAGCTAGTTTTAAATATTAATTTATATTTCAATAAATATTCAGTTACCTATGTTGAAATGTTATTCTAATCTGCTTATAGTTTTTTCAATTCAAACAAAATTATGAATATGGGCTGGTACCAAAATAGGTTACTAAACATTAAAAACAATACTAACAAGTAACATTCAAAACAAAACTAAAACTTTGTTCAATTTGGGCTAGTTCCATTATGGCATATTACAATATGTCATATTTTATTTTTCAATTAAATTAGTGTATTATTTGTTAATCCCAAAATGTCAGTGTCCATTTGTTCTCTATATTAGGTACTTACTTTGTTTTTTTTTTAATTTCTACCAAATAGCTACAAATATGTAATAATTTTATTTACACAAAAGAATTCGATTTTAGAGTTTCTATTATAAGAGCAACTAACATACAAACTTGAAAAAACAAACTCTAACAGATAGCCAAATTTATAGTAATTACAACCCATATACTATGGTTTTTTTTAAATAGCCTTTTAATAATCCACTTCTGGGCAAAGGCCTCTCCTTGATTTCTCCACACAGCTCTGTCTTGGGCTATCTCCTGCCAAAATATTTCCACAAAAAGTGTTCAATTATTTTTTATTTTTTCCTTGGTCATACAATGCCATTACAATGTTTTTCGTGAAGAATACTTCTCACTAACACCTTTGTAAGGAGTTGTAACTTCAAATGAGTCTCTTTTAATATAACATTAAAATTTCAACAACAATAATGGGGCATGGCATTCAATTAGCCAACCCTGAGGTCTTATATATCACTGTCATCTTTTGGATTAAATAAATGACAAGCTGCACTTATTGTTGACAAAATTATTTATCTATTATAGAGACCCAAGGGCCATAATACTAGTAACAGTTTAATAAATAACTCATAGGTTTACTATATTTATTTATAGGATATTAGTTAAAAGAGAATGTCAATTTCACTGGGCCAGTGTAGTGGTTTATGATGGCCGATCCGATCCGACCGAATAGTCTCACCCCCTATAACATCATATATAGGTGAAGGGTGGGTTATCTATTAGACTTCTATAAAATTCCTCTTCAGATTCATTTGAACATGGGTCTTTATCTCTTTATGGACAAATAGCTCTTCCAGGTTGGTTCTGTCAGCTCTGTCATGTCACAGTTACAAAGATACCATTTAAACAAAAATAAAAACAAGTAGATTATATATTCTATCATCACACTGTTTGAGGGTATTCTTGCATGCAGCTTAAATAAATACATAATAAAACAACATGAATTAAATACATTACATTTTTGTGTGCATGAGAAACTCGGATTTCGTTCAGCACTAAGTTCGGTATCGGCCAAATATGGCCGAAGCTGCAGATTCGGACTATTAATGTATACTTATATAAAGTAACCCCTAAACTGACGGGAGCTAGCAATAAGCTATTTACTCTCTCCGGTACTCCTGTCAGCCTGCACTGTGAGATAAATCGATTTTATCTCTTTCCCTCGGATGAATTACCGAATGGAAGTAGTGACTCAGTGCGACATAGGTTTTATCTTGACCTACGTGCTAGCCCTTCTGCACTGTTTAGAATCTGGCGGGATTAAATCGCTATCGGTCGCGTCAGCTTAGTCAGTACCCACTTAAAAATATGAATTATGTTTTCAGATACAGAGACTGCTGTACTCAAGAGCCCTGGTGCTTGAATACTAACTCTACCCTGTAATCAGATGCAAGGTAAAAAACTACTTTCTTTTTAAATTGATTCAGTTTTTTTTGGATTACCAACAATGTCGTCGTCAATAGATTAGAGACGACACCTCCCTACCGAGAGATTCTGGGTTTAATCGCCAGTTGACCATTAAACTAATGAACTGAGCCTACTCCTAACACAAGGATTTTAGTTTACTTGGGAGGTTTAGCAAGACCCTAGTGGTCTTACTAGTAATAGAACATTTCACATAATATTAAAAAAAAACTGCATACTGCATAACATAATAATGTAGATACAAAGGAAAGAACAATGTTCTTACCTAAGATCATGTATTATTCTCAGTAGGTAATGTGCTTGGCACTTACATTGTTATTAGCTTGATGCTTTAAAATATGCCCAATTCTGTTACTGCCTAAAGTACTTAGTTATTTTTTTTCAGACTTACATTTGAATTATTTAGATTTCTGTACTAGATTCTATTGACCAATGATTAGAAGCTCTCTGAATACAAAATAATATTGAATGCATACAAAATATTGATTTTAAGAAGTCCTGACTAGAATGGGAGAAATATTTTCGAATTATTTACTAAAATAGATCTACAGTATCATTAGAATAGTGGCTCAAAATCACCATAATGCATGGATGTGTATGCTGTCTAACTTCCAGAAGTATGTGTATGTAAATTCACCATGAAGAAGTTTATTATAACAATCAATTCATTTCTTTCAGGTAGGATTTTTATTTGTCTATGAATGGGATGACCTGCTTATAGGTGCAAAAGCACCAACATTTATACTATGATAGAATGGTTTAGTGTTATAAGAGGATTTAGCTGATGCCTCTTAGTCAGTTTGTTACCATTGAGGTGAGAATTATTTGATGGTTGATCCATTTTGTTTTAAATTCGGTTGATAAACGACTACAGTGTCTTGTGTCACTTTGGCAGGTAGATTGCTGACTCCAGCACGATGCAGCAGGCAGTCGATCCTCTTGCGACCACCAGCACGGTAAGCGAGATGCATGCATCATAAATCAATCTATGACTCGAGATTTGTAATTGCTAGCAACTTATTCTCAATCAATCGACAGCCAACGGCGGAGCCGGTCAATGGCGCGCCGCCCGATGAGCCGCTGCGCCGGCAAGGGCGGATGACAAATCAGCTACAATTTCTTCAAAAGAATGTTATGAAGGCGGTCTGGAAGCATCAGTTTGCGTGGCCTTTTCACCAACCGGTCGATGCGAAAAAATTAAATCTTCCAGTAAGTACATGCTTGTCGCGTAATGAATGCGGCCTACGAACCATTTAAAAACCGTTAATTTAATTTATAGGACTACCATAAAATAATAAAGAAGCCCATGGATTTGGGAACAGTGAAAAAGCGGCTCGAATCTAACTACTACTACTCGGCTCAGGAGTGTATTCAGGACTTCAACACAATGTTCACCAACTGCTACGTTTACAACAAACCGGGCGAGGACGTGGTCGTGATGGCGCAAACGCTAGAAAAATTGTTTCTGAATCGGGTAAGCAAACATCAAAAGTTGAAATTGGGCCTAGCTAAGTCTCATCGCTATCTGCATTACTTTTTCCCATTAACTGTGGTAGGCCGGCGCAGAATGTATTTTTTTGTATCCATTCACATTCATATTTATCACCCTTTAGTCGCATTATTTTTGTCACATTTACACCCCTTTAGTCACAAATCTATCTCAATATTCACACTTAGGCAAAGTTGAGATATTTTGATCCACGTCCCTCACCGTCACCAGACCGTCGAAGTTCTAATGCTGGCTTTGCATACACAATGAGTCTCGGCGAACCCGAACTTGAACGAAATTAGGCGGGTCGCCAACGCCATTGGATCGTCCACAATGTGCAGTACACTGTCGGTCGTCTCATACGTGAACAACGCAAGCGATGCATAAGAAATATTGATATTTGCAGATAGCGCAGATGGACAAGGAGGAGAAGGAGATTGAGATGCCTTCGAAGGGTGGCAAAGGGGGAGTGAAGAAGCGCGGTAGCAGCGTAAGTGGTGGTGGCGGCGGCGGTGGCGGTGGCGGGGGTGGGGGCGCGGTTGGGAGCGTGGCGGGGGGCGGGACGGGCGCCACGCTGGCGCGCGCCGCGATGAAGGCGCCGCCGCCGCCGCACCCCGCGCTGGTGGGCTCCACCAACACCACCACCACGCCCGCCATCGCCGCGCCGACCGCCGCGCCGCCCGCCACGCACACTGGCCTCCCACAGCAGGTCAGTCAATGTCAACTTTGTCCTTGTGTCCCGAGTCGCTCGTGGTAAGCACTTACCCTGTTCTTTATGTAATTTAAACAAATAAGGAGCTTGCCGACCTTGTGTTGCCATGCTGACGACGTCACTTGTTCCAGGTCGCGACGCAGCCGTCGAATTTCCACGTGACCCAGCCTACGGCGCCGCCGGTCCCGGCCATAGCCCCGGTTGCGTTGTCGCAAACTCAACCTGCTAAGGTTATTTTTGTTAATTATTTGCGACGTATCATGCTACCTGTGCGACCATATATATTTACGAAATAAAAGCATAGACTATCACGCCGCAAGATTTCGTAATTTTAGGTTTTTACGTTTAGGTGAAAAAAGGAGTGAAAAGAAAAGCCGACACCACTACACCTATGGGCAGCTCGTTTGAAGGCGGATACACTACGCCCACGATCGACCAGCAAACCGGACCTAAGCCAGCGAAAATTTCCACTAGAAGAGAAAGCGGTCGACAGAAGAAGGTAGATATTGGCATAATATTTAGCGTTATGTTGCATTCACGGTTTTGTACCAAAAATACGTAACATTTTATCGCGTTCAGGCAAATAGGACGGGCGACGACGGCTTCAAAATGGGCAACATGTCGCCGGGCGGCGCGGGCGCGTCGCACCACGCCTCGCACCACGCGCCGCACCACGCCGCGCACCACGCCGCGCTCACGCCGCAGCTCGCCAAGGGCAAGGAGAAGCTCTCGGACGCTCTCAAAAGTTGTAATGAAATATTAAAAGAATTATTCTCCAAGAAACATTCAGTAAGTTATTTCGGTTATAAATACTCTGTCTCATCATTAACAAACAAAGTATGATCTTAAAATACTTTATAATTCTTTGACAGGGTTATGCCTGGCCATTTTACAAACCCGTCGATGCTGAATTGCTTGGACTTCATGATTATTTCGATATTATAAAGAAGCCGATGGACCTCGGGACCGTGAAGCAAAAAATGGACAACAGGGCGTACAAAACGGCCGCCGAATTCGCTGCCGATGTCCGCCTAATATTTACGAATTGCTACAAGTACAACCCTCCGGATCATGACGTCGTCGCGATGGCCAGGAAACTTCAAGATGTCTTTGAGATGAGGTGAGTTGTCCTATATTTACGGTGACATGTTGAATGGGCCTGGTGCCTAGGTCGGGGTGGTAATAATTTGATGTACTTTTTAGATACGCCAAGATCCCCGATGAACCCATTCATGTGGGTGTGCCGCACATGGACAAGGGCAGCTCGGCGTCTAGTTCGGAGTCCGGGTCCGAGTCAGACTCCGAATCGGACGATTCAGAAGAGGAACGGAACAACAAAGTTAAATTACTAGAAAAAGAGCTGCTCGCGTTACAAGAAAAAATGCGAAAACTCGTAGAAGAATCTAATACTAAGAAAAAGGCTAAAAAGAAAGTAAAGGATAAGCAGAAGAAACCAATACCAAACAACGCCCTGCCTAAAGCGAACACAGCGGCTGCGTACACGGCGAAAGCGAACAATATTGGCGACAATTTAGGTGAGAATACCAATATTAATATAATGAGTATATTTATAAGTCATGCATGCATCTATAGTTGATACCAATAATCGGCAATTATTTTCGGTCGCCATTTATTGCTCTGTAATATTTGAGCGGGGCGACCATCTACGATAGAACTACCCTCGTCTACGTAGGTACTCATCACAGAGCTATGTTGCTATATCAACTTCAGAAACTAGCGAAAGTAATGGAGGGGAGCGCGTTCTAAATATTCATTAATATTGGTGCGGTCGTCGTGGTATATGATTCTGCTACATAATAAGGAACACCCTCAGTTGTAGCGGGCGCCGGTGTGCGCGGCAAGGCGGGCGGCAAGCGTGGCGGAGGCGGGGGTGGCGGCGGGGGCGGGGCGGGTGGTGGTGGTGGCGGGGCGGGCGGCAAGGCGGGCGCGCGCGCCGCGCCGCCCAAGAAGAAGAGCGCCGCGCCCGCCGCCGCCGCGCCCCAGCACATGCCGCCGCCCGACTCCGAGGACGAGGACCAAGCCAAGCCCATGTCCTACGACGAGAAGCGGCAGCTGTCGCTAGATATCAACAAGCTACCCGGTGAGTCGCCCTACACCATCACTGCCTCGCGGCTCTCCCCCCGCGCCAAGGCCGCGAGCACCTATCGGCACTGGCGCGGTGCCGGCCGCCGGCGGTGATATATGCCGTATCCTTATTGCTGTATATGAGAATCTTTGAAGATGCATCAACAAACTAATAACACAATATTAAAAAAAAACTTCACATATTTTTAAATCTGGCATAGAGGTTTCATGTGTAAATAATTATTTAATTTTCATTAAATTAACATAGTTTGTGTTATAGTTACAAAAATATTTTTAATATTATCAACCGGGCCGAGAAACAAAATACCGGTCGCCATTTTTATTCTATGGCTATGTTTCACAAAAATCTGTCTGAGTATTGTGTTATGATATTTTCGTCTCAAGTGTGTTAAAAATGTATGACACGCGTGAGCATTTGGTAATTACAGTGTCGGCTCCATTACGCCCGTGGCTTCGTCACGGGCTGCAATCCCGCCTCGCCTGGAATTACCAACCTAGCTCACTTATATCATAATGTACTATTGTTTTATATTTCGAACAGGTGACAAACTGGGCAAAGTGGTGCACATAATTCAAAGTAGGGAGCCCTCGTTGCGGGACTCCAATCCGGATGAGATCGAGATCGATTTCGAAACTTTGAAACCCTCCACGCTCCGGGAGCTAGAGAGCTATGTCGCGTCTTGTCTTCGGAAAAAGACACGTAAGCCTTATTGTGAGTTGAACCGACATTATTTACCTTATCCTTTTTCCTATCTTGAATAACACCTATCCTATAATCTTCCTTCATCCAATAATCTTTGTGGTAACTCTTGTTGTTTTTTCATTTAATGATATAGTGTTACTGTGTATTTTAGAATGTAGCATATTGAGTGCCTGTAAATCTGCTATTTAGTCCAGTTTTGAGTTAGCTGTCGAATATTCGTTGCTAACACATTTGCTTCATACTGTTTAATCGCACACATTGTTCGATAAAATCGAAATTGGTTTAACATAGATATTGTGTTACTTCTCATTTGTTTTACTTGTTTTTGTTCCCTCACGATTTTGTAGTTTTCCGCAACCTGTTTACATTTTAATTGATTGCTGCTTTACTGCTATCAGAATAGAGATCAGATTATTACATGATGGTCTATATCCCATTCAGAAAACTGATTGATGAAGTTATAATATCGTATCGTTTTTTTTATTATTATTTGCAAGTTTAGTGGTGATTTAATTCAGAAGTAACTTGTCGGAAACATCCAATTTCGACAGACCATTTCAATTTTACATTAAGTATTCTGATTTAAAATTTGCTTTCTTTGACACTTACGAACAACTTCTTTTTCACCATATCCCTTTCCTGTTACCTTCCTTAATGGCAAATAATGTTGGTATTGTTTGATAGCTGTCTCTACATAAAAGACATCAGTTACTTATATATTAATAATTACTTACAGATCGTAAAGTATCTGGGAAATCAAAGGATGAACAAATAGCTGAAAAAAAGCAGGAGTTAGAAAAAAGGCTGCAAGATGTATCTGGCCAACTGGGAGCAAACAAGAAACAGCAACAAAAGAAAGGTTTGTTTGTTTTTTTTTTTCATTTCTATCTTTATGATATTGCTTTGTTAATTTTATAAGAATAAGTAGATTTGTTTTACAGTAACTTCACTGTTTTATTGGTATGTTTTATAATTTATTAAATTCTACATGTAAAAATGGACTCATGCTACTTAGTTGAACAGGGCATAATGGTTGTTGTTGTCGGCAGAGGGTTGTAAAGAAGCGCTGGGAGGCGGCATGTCGTCGTCGTCCAGCTCGTCCGACTCGTCCAACTCGTCGTCCAGCACCGACACCAGCTCCTCGGACAGCAGTGACAGTGAAGCAGGTTAGATCATTGCCGACCGCCTTGTTTATGATTGAATCATTTCATTCACAGACACAAAATATAGCACTGAGTGGTACCTAAATTGTACCATACTATGTAAATTAAAGTTTTAGTAATAGATTTTAATGATACATGCATTTAAATTAAGATGGATATTTCACTTTGTATGGATACGTTCGAAATGCTTGAGATATATAAATAAATAGGTTATTAGCATTTTTTTTTTCATGAATATTTCGAAAAAGAAAAGTTTTTTTACCTTTGCCAGTATTTTTTAATGGTATAATTGAATGGTAAAGTTTTTTTATTTAGACGGTGAAATGCAATTTTAACGGTAAATTTTATTCTAGTCTGAATTTATGTCAGTGACAGAATGAATGACAAAAGTATGACCATGGAAATTTGCTGTAACTTAAACTATTGGCATCTGAGAAAGAATGTGTTGTTTGATTTTGGGTATGACAACAGTGTGACCTATTATATTTATATGGTATTTATTTATTAAAACATTCATTTGAGAATATAATCCTATTATTTATTATTATTTTTATTTGGCACTAGGTAGTTTTTCTTTTGCTTCTAATATTCTAATAAAATATTTTTTTTATCAACACCTGAACTTATGTACGTGATGCGCGAATAAGTTGTGAGCCATAATAAGTGTGATTGTATTTCTATATAATATTTTGGGGCTCGAAAATATCAGGTGCTAAGGCTAAATTTGGATTGCGGTACGACATTTAATGAGTAACAGATACCGCAGTAGTGTGGCTGCGAAGGAGTGTGTCGGGAGCTACGACCGCCCCATAAGTTTGCGTTTCGAGTATGTGAGTGCGAGTGTTGCGGGAATAAGGAATAAATATTATTTTCATTACTGTGATATTGGAGAGGAATACCACCTAAATTTTAATTCAGTATTTGAATTTGATGAATCCAAAGTCTGCTGCACATTGTAAGAAATGTTGGTAAATCACAAAAGAGTTGTTAGTGAGGAGGAGAAGCCAGTCTCGGTGTTCGCTGATACAATCGAATCGGTGCCGGTAAGAGTGATTTATTTGGTTTGCTTTCATAAACCAATAGGAAATACCTTTTCACATTAATATTTTTAACTATATCATGTCCTCAAGTGCGATATTATTTCATTTGCATCCTTAAATATCGATCTCTTTTTGTAAGTAATTATTGGGAAGTTCAGATCTCACGGTACTAATTGCTTTTGAGTGTGAAATTTAAACCTACATAATAATGATTGAGCTCGTGCGAGACATGAAGCTACGATAAGAACAAGTATAGATAGTAGTGTCGGTACGTCCAGTGTTGCGAGCGACGAGGAGCGACGAGGGCGGCGCCGCGCCGCGCCGGCGAGCCGACCAGCCGTAGGGAGTAATGCAAACAATTGTGTAAGGACGGATACCAAATAGCAAGCGAACTTAGAACCTTGTTGGACTCATCTCTCACGTTGTTACAACGAGGATGTAATATTGTGACATGTTGTAGTTAAAAATTTATTTTATTGAAAAGGTATGTTCATTGGTTTAACGCTTGACACTCTTTTGATGCTTGCTCTCGACGATTTTACATGACGTGTGATCAAATTATTAATTCTAAAACATGAAATACCTAACGCTGGCCTCCCTCCTTCACAAATTGTTTGCAAACTTGTTAATCGAAAACACACTGTCTTGAATTTTATAATACTTTTATATTTGTATGGAGACATCACGGGCACTAGGTTATTTATGTCATATTTATCAGTCAATTACCAATGTGGTAATTCAGACATTTAGTAATCTTCAAACGCTCTGAAGCGATTCTCGACGTAGCTCATTCATAAGTCAGATATATTATAGACCACGCGTATTTTTTATCATGCAGAACATGAAGTGTAATAATTATTACTTGTTATAACATATTTAGAAGTCGGGTAATTGAGTAAATCATATTTTTTTATTCAGTAAAAAATTATAAATGACTAGCCAAATGAAGATAATTGGCAAAATTTCAGCCAGTAGATGTCTCAAACAATTAAATAACTATTTTAATTTGTCTACTTTGCATGCATATACAAATTTGTGTACTTATATTTAAAAATAGATTTGTGTACATTTTGATGACAAAAACTACTTTTATAATAAGTTAATTATTTTGCTATAAATTATATTTTTTATAACCAAACACATCATGGTTTTGTTATCATACATAACAGGGAAGCTTTTAATGTGAATTATAGGCCAGAAGAGTGTGGGCTAACCGTCTTGTATTTGAATAAGGCTGAAAATGGACTAAAAAATACGTCACTCACATTTGGCATTGATTAAATTGGCCGATTTGACTAAAAAAAATAATTGATGTAAATAAATTATTGTTGGCGGAAACATCACATTTTACAATTGACCTGCTAAAATGTTGACCATTTTACTTATAAGTATGTTATTTTATGTTATTATTTAGAAAGTTTTACACACGCGTATGTATATGTTTTATTTTAGATTTTAATATTCAGGTTGAGTAAGCTCAACTGAATCAGACTAGAACAATTAGTACTTTAAATTTTATTTGTTTATACACTAAGCTGAGGATACTTAGGTTGATTTGTAAAGAAATCACATCTGAACTGATAGTCCATTACTCTTGTAGGGTATTGAATATATTTTTGTCAAGTACAATTCACAGGTGGCTTCAAAAGATCTGTAATATAGGTTAGAATGTAGTGAACAATATTGTATCTAGAAATTCCTTACTTTCAAATAAGCAAGAAGTGGAAAAGAACAAATAAACTATATTAAATTAATAATTATAATTTTGTCCCTACAAACTAGCCATTATCTGTGGAGTCTTAACTATGAGCTTATAACTAAGACAGAAGGCTATTGAGCGCCTATAAGAAGATAACAGATAATCTAGACTATTGTTTGAAATGCACCCGCCCGGGTGTAGTCCGTATTAGTCATTGTCAACTGCAATACACAAAATATTTAATTATTTTTATTTAGACTATAGGTCTATGACTCATCGTAATCCTGTGTAACTTTATTTATAAACGAATGTGTACACTCGGTGCAATCAATTAGTTGAAAGCGAAATTTCGTTTTAATGTTAAATGTAGAGTTTGAAGTGTAAACAAAAACACCATGTGTGTTAAATTTTATGTAAGATTGATTTAATCAACTCATGACTTAAAATTTAATAGATGTAAGAATGAGTGGAAATAAACTTTGTATATATTTCAATACTATAACGATTTAAGTAAATCTTTTAAGTAATTTATATTGAATTTCATTTGCTGCCCTGAGATCTGAACACCACGAACGTTATTGCTACGTATAAATGTTGTGACAGTACAGCAAATCGTATCAGTGAACACAATAATCGGTCCATGCAAATGGCTTCTCCTCATACATTATCCGTTATTTGTAAGAAGACTATCGGAAATTTGGAACTAGGAACGCGAAACATACATAACAAGTTAAGTATAATTATATTAAATTTATATTTGTGAGTATTCATTTCTAAACTCAAAATGTTTGGTATTTTGTTTTAATTTCAGGCACTGGTTCCGGTCGAACGCCTAAAAAGAAACCGAAGAAGCAGCACCAACACCCTCCACCAACGGTAAGTGTTAATATATTTGTATGTGATATAAATAAATACTTTATGTATGAAATAGATGCGCCGAGATGGACATCCTGGTCCACCAAAGTATCTCATTTTGATTTTCGTCGATGTCCAAATCGTTTTACAGAAAGCTGTAGTGGCTGCACTAGCTGCGCCGCAAGCGCCGCCGACGGCCCTGCCCCCGGCGCCGGCGGCAGACGCCCCCGCGCCCGCGCCTGCGCCGGCTCCGCCGCCCGCCACCGCCAAGCCCGACGCAGCGCCGCCCGCGGCAGCGCCACCGCTAATGGATGTAAAGGAGACGCTCGCAGCACCGCCGCCCGCGCTGACCCCCCCTGCCAATCCCACCCCGCCCGCCCATCCCACCGACAACGCGGTGGAGGCGTCGATAGCGCCGATTGCACGAGACCTAGAGGAACAGAAGATCGCTATTAAATCGGAAACGCGTAACGGACTCGACAAAGTGGATCCCTCTCAATACATTGACCCTATCGAAAGGTCGTTGGCCAGTCTCGAGAGAAGTTTGAAGGCGGAAATCCCGATGGATGTAAGCGATGGCGTTTCCGAGTCGTCGTTGCGGCTCGACGATGACTTCAACCTGTCAAAACCGCAAATTATGCCCGATGCCGCGCACCAGAATCTGATGGCACAGCTGGGTGGCTTGACTGATGTCGCTCGTGTGCCTGAACAGATGAAAACTGAAATGTACCTACCGCCCCACAACGGCTTTATGGAAAAAATGCATCATGACCGGGACATGTTGCGGCCAGATGTAAATCCGAGCATACCGAATATGACCGGAGTCGCGCCGGTGTCGTCCATCTTCGATCCGGTGCCCACAGCGCCGCACAGCGTCACGGCGCAGTCGCACCACAACATGCCAACGGCGCCGTGTTTGATTACACCAGCAGTAAAAAAGGAAGAAATGAAGCCACTGCTTACGCCGAAGCCAATAGAAGATCTCATGGGTGTGTCCAACGCGATCGCTAATAATATGTCTGATAGAGCTAAATACGAAATGGAAAAGAAAATGGAGGATGCAAAGAATTCTAGTTTTGCACAAGCTTTTAAACTTGAACAGAATAATTTAAAGAATGCCAGCTCATGGTCGTCGCTCGCACAGGCCGGCAGTCCGCAGGGTGTGCCCAACATAAGCAGCAACAACCAAATAAAGCAAAAGCCAGTACGGGATAGAAGTTTTCAAGTGAGTTGGTTTGATCAATAGTATACCATATTATATCTATACATCAAAATGTAACTTGGTTGTCTGTACATGTTTTTTTTTAGAAAACTACAATCATAGGAGGAAACTATTATCGATACAGATGATAGAACTACTGAGTTGAATTTTCTGAAAGTTTTATATGTAGTTAAAATAATATGCCTGGTCTTCAACCAGGCATATTATACAATACTTTTCATACCAGGCGATTAACAGGGTTCCTCTGGTAATGGATATAAAATCACGCGTACGAATACGTATAACACAGCTAGTTTATATATATTATTATTTTGACATTCACTGAATTAATTATTTACAGGCTTTCAAAAAGCAAGCGCAGGAAAAAATTGATAGACAAAGAGCCCTCATAGAACAACAGGAGTTGAGAAAAAAGGAACAAGCCGAAAGAGAGAGACAACGACAAGAAACAGAGAGGCGACATCCCGACGAGGATAAAATGAGGTGTGTATCAAGTTGAGGTGGAGTGTGTATGGTCACCAGAAGGAGCGGGGATAAAAGAGAAATAATCCCTCCGCTTTCCAGTAAATGTTCGGCCGCTCTGAGAATTAAAGGTAGCTTTGCCGTAGTTATACCTAGTATCAGATTACTCAAATGAATTGAAACATTATTGCGTAATAACCGTTATAATTTTTCCGATTTATTTCTTATATTGTTATCATCCTAATGGTAGTGACATTATGATACTTTTATGTATTTGGGATGCTTGTTTTGATATAGAGCTAGCCTACTTGTTATTTCAGATTATAGCCCTACCTCTATACTAAATTTTATTAAAATCCATTCAGCATTCTTTCGTGATGATCAGTCAAATTTACAAAAAACATTATGGCTGGAGCGCACTTTGCGTTCGTCAAACCCTTTTGAAGCTGTAAAGACCGCATCGGTCATCAATATAAGTAGTAAGGCAATGCTATAGATAAAAAAATACTACATTGTGGGAAATCGTACGATTTGATCGTGTGGTTTCAGAGTGGGTGCGGGCGTGCGCAAGGCGGAGAGCGCGGAGGTGGCGTCGCCGAGCGTGTCGCCGGTGGCGCGCGCGTCGCCGCCCGCCGCCGCCGCCGCAGCCGCCGCCGCGGCCGCCGCCGCCGCCGCCTCCGCCGACAAGCCCGCCGCCTCCGAGCGCGAGCGCCTGCGGCAGCGCGAGCAGGAGCGCCGACGGCGCGAAGCCGTGAGTGTCACATTTCTATAATAGGGGGACTCGTGTAGGGCCTTTTACCGGACTGTGGTGACTATTTAATGTACAGTGAACGATACAACTAGGCCAGTTTGTAAAAGTCGCTGAAAATAATAATATAGATACTTTATTTCATTAGAATGATTTGATGACGAATTTTTACACCAGAAATTTTTTCATGATTCGTGAACAACAAAATTGCATCTGTAGATGTTTCAATTGATCGTAATAAGTAAAAACATTTATCAGTCACACTTACAATCATTAGATTGATCGATATCTCACAAGTTAACGATATTAATGCGTCCCGTTAGAAAGGTCTACCAAAAGGAGTCTGAGCTTTCTTTTGCCCAAGATCCAAACCGGCATGTGTATTGTTAAGAAAGTGCTGTCACGGTGTTAGCATAAAATATTTGTTTTTTTTTATTTCAGATGGCTGGACAGATAGACATGAACATGCAAAGCGACTTGATGGCCGCATTTGAAGAATCGCTGTAATGTGGTTCCAGGACGATGTTATTTAATTGTACATACAAGTATATAAATATTAATGTTACGTCAATGCAATCGATATAATATAATATAGTGATATGACACCGAAGTGAGTTGGTGATCGTTTTGTGCGTGAAACAGTTGACTAACATGTGGTTAAGTGCTGTGAATAGATATACTTAATTAAACTGTTGTAACGTCTATAAGTTCGTGGTCGCGTATTATGGACCTTTACTAGAGGGTTGCATTTTAATTAACATTAACTTGTATTATAAGTTTACATGTAAGCTCCTAAAGGTAAACAACTCTCTTTACATTAGTAAGTCTATATTTATATTTTGTTTTAAAAGCGTCTCCTTCCTTCCACGATTGTTTTATAGTACCTATCTACTAATGACTAAATGATGGTAGAGATTAAAATTGGGAAATCAAAATGTTTTATGTAATTGATGAATACACAATCAAATAAACCATGAAAATGTTACATAGCTTCATACCATAACTCATTGCATGGCTGTATTAGTGTTTCGCAAACGGCAGCGTTGGATTGTCGCATTGTAATTATTTAGGCGAAGATAAATTATAATTATATACGCCGTACTGTTAAAACATCACATTAATTCAACATGCAATGGTAGGTGGTGAGAATTTATATTTATTAGTGAATGGAATTTCTGTTACGTATTCGATTTTCTACAAATATTTCTTAATGTTAGTAGATTTTTTATCAGTCTGTCATTTAAACCAGATCAAATGTCATACATTTGATTGGAAATATATTTATTTTACATTGGAATATGTCTTTTTATGTTTGTAGATAGATAACTCCAGTGAAAATGTAGTAAAAGTTTTAATCCAATTCTAAATACGCAGCATGCGGTATAAAGTAATAATATCGGTAACGATGGTACACGGCAACATTGTATATTGTTAAGCAAATTTAATTTCGGCCATTATTCTCAAACTCGAAATCAAAATGTAGATATAAAGTAAAATATATTGACATTCCATATTGTATTATGTTGTTTAAATTGTTGTTTTGTTTTCGCCTACTTGTGCAAACCTTGCTTTTTTGATCAATCAAGAACGTCCGAGGTCCTTGGGCTCTTATCTAATCAGATGAGGTTTTCTGAATATACAATCTTAGCAGATAATATGGAAATTAAAAAAAGAAACTAACGTATTTATTACCTTATAATTGTTTTGTGTAAATATATCTTGAAGTTAATTTTAACATAGTTAAATTACTGTTTGGTTTAGCATGAGGTCGTTTTACCCTATGCATATAATTATTAGAAATTTAATACATAAATTGAAGTCATTATATATTTTCTTTCTCTGTCACGTATCATCCTCAATAAATTAACACGCTCTAAATGAAAATCTTTGATTTACATTACTAGTAAATCATAATAACCTTATAAAAATCCAGAAAAGGAACAGAAGTCTTGTCTTGCAACGTCCAAATACTTGGTAATTTGGATTCAATAATACTAGCACTTTTTCAATATCCCACTGGGCACGGGCCTCCTTTCAATGCAAGGGAATGGAATGGGGATGCCATTTTCAATTTTTTTTCTAATTTGATTGTAAAGCATGGCCAAATACAGGCCACCCACGCCACACGCCAAAATGAACTAAAGCTTCCACAAGCGGATACGCAGAATGATTCTGTTACGTGCTGTATGAGAAATAACATCCCTCTCCCTCGCATATGGCGCAACTCAATTTGTTTTACTTGGTTGGCTGTAAGGACCGGAACCACCTGCTAGGATAATACCATCCAAATTTATACATAAGAATTTCGTCTAATAGTGTTTGATGCGGCCCATCTGAATTTAGCTTTGTTGATGAGCTGGTGCGTAAGAGCTCTTCGATGCAATCCAATGAATTCATGGTATGAGGTCCAAATTAAACTCAAATTGTGACAAACAAGTAATTGCTCTCATGTTCACAAAATAAAACAAAAACATCCAATTGGAATAATAATATATCACATTCCTTGATCTTACTGTACAACTAAACTACAGACAAGCACTTATATATTATTACAATAATAATATGTATAGAAATGAATGAATGTAACGGCACACACTACGAGGCGTTGGAATTGGACTCCCACTCGATGAGGTAGGCGGGCGGCGCGCCGGGCGCGAGGCGTCGCGCGTGCACGCGGAAGGTCTGGCCGGCGCGGAAGTACGACTGCACGCTCGACTTGAGCGCGGACAGCTGCTCGGCCACCGCCTCCGCCGCCGAGCTGTTGGCTTTGTGAGGGCTCAACTGCAGACTCTTTACACTATTATTATTACTCGCACTATTGTTTGTATTTCGCCGAGCGTTCTCGTAGTAGTTTTTCTCTTGCCTTTGTCTCAGTCTTCTGCCGTGGAATTTGACGCTATTGATATGGCCACTCGAGGTTGCGATATCGCCGTTTTCGTTCGGCGTTTGCGGTGGTTTGTTTGTGTCTTCGGGAAGAGGGCAGGATTTGTTTAGCTAGAAACAGGAATAATAAGAGTTATTATTGTGCTTCCTAATTCATCTTTTTATTATATATGATAACTCTATATTGAATGAAACGAAGAATCGGGGAATGAAACAATTAAATTAAGTTTAGAGAATATTAAATATATATAAATAAATAAATTTACTTAGTGCTGTGTCTGGAAATTTATAGTAAAATACAACATTAAACAATAGCAGCAAATTTTACCTGGGATTGTAAATACTTTCGCGGTCTTCTGTATTTCCTTCGTTTCACCTCGCCATTTGGTCCAATAATAATGTCTTTTTCGCAAAGTTTCCTTTTCATTGGCCTCACGAGCGGACCCATCAACGGATTCAAGTTTACGGGTAACGAGAATCGAGAATGGAAATGATTCTGCTTTCTATTTTGTTTGTTGTAAATATTCGTAGAAGATGAAAACGGTTTCTTGGATGGATATGTATTCTGCATCAAGAATGGATTATTTTTCCCTTGAAAATCTTTGAGTGGCGGTATAATAGCATCTAAAGTGCCTCTACTCGAGGTCTCGTCACCCGACGATTCAATGTCATGGCTTAAGTTGCTAGTATATGAGGGCAAGCTGTCCATATTTTGCAGCGACATTATTTTGGAATGTTCAATAATGTTCTTAGTGGATAACTTGGATATTTCTAAGTTCATTGTTGCTATTCGTGTGGTGTGAGTGTTGATGCTGATGCTGCTAACGCCACTTTTACTCACGTTTGTATCAACTATATTCTCTTTGGATATTTTATCTAATTTAACAGAACATGGAACTAAGGACGTGTTGAGAGATGGCACAGGAGGATTTTCACAATCAGGTTTCACTTCATTTGTCACTACACTGGTGTCATTCAGTTCTGATATCTTTTCTAAATTCTCAGCTTTGGCATCGGATTTCCTCGCAGCCGACATACAAATGGAAGGTGAAGGTTGTTCGTCGGCTTCGGTGTGTTTAACAGACTCGTAGGAACTAGTAGAATCGTTTTCTGAATTAGAATTAGAATTGAGATTTTCGTGAAACCGTTTGCCCATCATCAAGTTCAACCAATGACCGTCAACCGGTACAATCATACGGTGATTGTGATTTTTATAGGAACTTTTTTCGGTGTTACTGCTGGAGGGTTGTGAACTGCAACAAAAATAGATAGAATTGATATCACGATAAGAGCAAATTAATATTTTTTGAAGAATGTTTACTGAATTATGTTACCTGTCGTCTACGGGCGGCGGCGGCGTGGGGGAGGGTGCCCGCGGCAGGAATCGAAGCCGGGGCGCATACTCTCGCACTAGTTCATCACTCAAGGGCTCTCCTTTCTTTATCTTTGAAGAAAATATAGGTTATTTCGGATTACGTATGAGATTATACTTATTTATTTATACGAATGGATGATACCTGTTCCAAGGCTGATAATTGCATGGGCGGCGGCGGCGGGCGACGCAAACGCAACCCCCAAATGGTGGCGCGTTTCTTCATCTCTCGACCACATTTGAATCGTTTTCTAGAGGAGGTCAGAGCAGTCAAGATTCTCTCGCGGCGCTCATTCACCGGGGTTCGCCACATCTGGAAATGGGATCTGTATTTATCGCTTCTAGGTTTGTATACCATCAATATAACAATAATATTAGATGCGTATCAAATAATATCAATACGGAATACTATTCGTTTGCGCATTGTGGGACTACTGGATGGATTTTGATGAAACTTGGTATGGTGAAATACCGAGTCTGTATATAGGATACTTTTTACACCGGAAAATGGATGAGATCCAACAGTGACAGCTTGTAACAACATCTACGTCTAGATAAAAAAATACTTTTTAATATTCATTCAATAAAATATATATAAATATAGGATGTCCCAGGATCAATAGATGTATCATAATGTTATATCCCACCTAGCGGGGTAAAACAGCCACAAACCTTTTCAGGTAATTGTAGCGCGTGCCAATTGTCCATAATGTACGGCATAATAACATTGTCTAGGTCGAAGTAGTTGGGCGCGTTGTACGCGGTGAGGTTGTAGAGCGCGAGGTGCGCCAGGTCCAGCCAGCACAGCTCTAGCCGCCGCAGGTACTCACTGCCGCCGTTACAGTTGGCGCATGCGAATATGTACAATCTAAAATTTAGACGGATTAACATTTCTGCCCCAGAAAAACCAGCAATATGGCGGTAGTTTAGTCGAGTAGTTTGAGCATAGGCCGCTGAGCCGATTGCTGTCTGGCTAATATCTTTTCGTAATTCGCTCTGCCCTTGGTGGCTAACAGCGTCGCGGCAGGCACAGGACATAGCGGGACTTAAAGTAGAACTCTCATTGCGAGCGAGTGGGCTCCGTTATAGCTGTGTTAGTTAAAATATGATAATTTAAAAAGATTATTTATTTTTGTCATAAAATTGACATAATTTGTGTTATAATTAATCTTCAGTTAATTATATTTTTAATATTAGGTGTTTTATCTGTGCCTGCAACCGGGACACGAAAAAAAATCTGGACACCATTTTTGTTCTATGGCCATTTTTCACAAATATATGTCTGAGTGTGTTTTTATGTAATTTTATTATTTTATTCCTCGTAAGTGTGTTGAAAAACATCGTACGACACGTGTGAGCATTTGGTCATTACAGTCTCGGCTCGATTACGCCCGTGCCTTCGTCTCGGGCTGCAACCCCGCCTCGACTGGAATGACCAACTTAGCTCGCATGTATCATAATGTACTATTACTTACTTATCGCCAGCATATAACGGATATTGTAAACTCGAGACGCATCTTTGGTGGAACCAACGTGAACATCGACAGCATAACAACATCTAAAAATAAACAAAAATATATGACTGACCCACCTCGATGTTACACCCTGTATAATAAACAATATCTCACAACTTAATACCTGTGCAAGCCAATCGCTTTTTTCCCCACAGTAACAATGCGCTTCATTCTGATCCTTCCCCCCGTCGGAGGCAGTCGATGACGTGGTGGAGGCAGTCTGTAACAACGAATGCTGCTCACTTACGCTATACTTGTTACTATAAACATATAACATTGGAACATCAGTGAACCTACATCGCACGGTGGGGTGAGCTCTTGCTGTTGCCGCCGCTGTTGGCCGCCCTTAAATCTAAACAAGTCTGATCGCTTCAGCGCCCGGTTCTCCGCTGCGGCAACCCTATACCTTTGGTCCACGCATCGCTTGCAATGCCACGATGCACCTGTCATAGAAACAATTGCCAAAATTAGGGTATATGCGGGACTGCATTACCGTCCACTGTACGGTAACCATAATACAAAGGTCCCTATGTTTGGAAATATACAGTTCGTGTATTTGTCTGGCTATATTATGAAATGCGGATCTATTAGCCCATATATTACAGAGAAGGCGGAAGGCTTATAGCTTCGATAGTTAGTGTGCCGACTCACCATTGATCCACGCGTCCACCGGCGGCGAGTGGCACTTGGCGTGGTAGCCCCGGCCGCACATGTCGCACGCGATGATCGCGTTGGTGGCGGGGCCGGCCGCGGGCCCTTCCCGCCGCTTGCACACCACGCACATGATGCGGCCATCGTCCGCTGGCGGCGCGCTCAGCAGCTTCAGCGACGACACCGGCGCCCACGAGTGCGTGCCGTCGCCGAACTTGACCAGGCACCGAGCGACCCCAGTGCCGACCTCGCACGAGTCATTATCATTGTTCGTACTCAGCTCTACAATAGTCCCTGGTTGATAACAATAAGTTGAATATCACCAATGCCATAGTTTCCGTTCAAAGTACACCTACGCACATCACGCAACAATTGTTGTTTGCTTTTAATTTATTTAACTCATATAATTACGTAAATTGCCGCCAATATAGATGTTAAGCACCAATTGCATTGTTGTTAGAGACGCTACGATCGTAACCGCGAGGTTCAGGGTTATAAACATTGGTTGCCAATAGTTTAGATCGAGGGACTAACAAGAGCACGTTTATACTAAAAAAAAACACCGCGCGTGTAGATTACTTTGGGCAAAGAAAACATTAAAATTCCGTTGCGTGATGTCCGTGCGATAAAAGGTGCATTTGAATACATGGAAAGATACAAAGCGACATTAGTTTGTACCCACCTAAATAATATCGACCATCTTTGTTGGGTACAAGAACATCATCACCACAGTGGAATGGATTGGCATTGTTTTTCTCAGTGTTGGTTGTGGAGTCTGGCATGGCATCCTGTGCTTCTTCTTCTTTCTTCTCATTCTTTTTGCTAGCACATGGTGTGATCGTCTTATCAAGATCGCTCAGAAGTGCATCGATCAGAGATAATTGTGTGGAGACCTCTTCAAAAGAAAACAATTTAATTAATCAAAATTATGTTTTAATTTTATCATTTTTTTTTATTACAAGCTATTGATGCCAATTGTGTTGTTTATAAATCGCAATTAAACCAGTATTGTCTTTCTTGTACATGACAACAGATCATTTTGCAGGTAAATGTAAAAAAAATACACATAGCAACATCCATTCTTTTAGCTTCATCTCTCTCTGTTGATCCCACCTTGTAGAAGAATTTTAGTTTAGCTTGAGTACTAACAGATGCAGCGCCATAATTAAAATATGGTATAAATTTTAACATATTTATACATATATGAACTTGGTACCAATTAGAACAAATCTACTGTAGTAAATATAAAAGCTATTTATAAGCAACTACAAAATTAGGAGTATATAATCTGTATAACAATAATAAAATGGCATATCAGCTAATAATATGGCATCTATGTCTATGGTTGGCATACAATAATTGAATTAATATCACAACTGTAGTTATTATCATTTGTAATGTAATTATAGTATAATTAGTGAGGATTAGAGTGCATGAATTAGGTATTTCATAGGACAGTCTTGGCTTCTCATCTTAACAGATGATGGCACTTGTGATAACAGTTGATAATTGGATCAATCACAAATATTTTTATTGTTTTCTTTATTTGTACTTAATTGTAGTAAGCGACAAAGTTGTGTGGGAATTGGAGAAATAATCAAGGAATTATAAGCTGTCACAAGTCCCAACATTTGTTACCATGAGTTTAGTGAGGGTGGCCACTAAGAAAGTAAGGGGGTAGGGTATTTTTTGCATTGGGAATACTTTATAAAATTATAATATAAACTTTTACAGAGTATAATAAAGTATTACAATTTAACCTACAACCAAGGAAAAACTGCATAAGCAGAACATTCAACAAAAATAATAAATTAATTAGGTATAGTCAACACCATAAGCAATTAATGGATTTGAATGTCTCATAAACCTTGATAACAGTTTATTGTATGGGGTGTAGATCTATGTCATAGATATCCTAGATCTATGTAGTAGAAATATATATAATACATTATATATATTTGTATGACATAGATCTAGGATATCCTATTGAATGTTAATGTAAATGAGACATTATATCTATATTTGATCATAGTTTTATACATTTCTTGAGTCTTATGTCAAAGATAATTTCATATCACCCTTAAAAAAATATTTTGTCCCTAAGAGTTTTCAAATAATTTGTGTTTATTAATTATGTTTGATGTTGACTGTACATAAAACCAATATAAAATTGTATGACTACAAGAAACTACTTTATTTACCAAGTGCAGACTTTGTTAGATCATGAAATACTCACTTACACATTTTTAATTCCATTATCAGTTTGCAAAAATAAGAGGGACATTAGAAATATTTCAATTATAAGCTCCTTTATGTACCTATATCACTAAAATTATTAACTTATAGTAGATCAGTTACTTTATGAATCTGTTTAGCTGAAAGTGATGAAATTCAACATGGTTAAAACAATTTGATACAAATTATGATGGAACACAAATTTTTGAATGTTTGGAAATTGTTGCAACACAATGACCATTTTCCTTGTACGATAAAGGTCCGATTATTTTACAAATATATATGTATGTGTATGTTATATTTTGTTCAAAAATAGGTGAGGAGATGAGTTAATCTATTATATTGTTATTGATGATCTATGGAACCCTTGGGACTGCCATTTTGACCCTTGACTTTAGATCTGAATGAGCTGGTATGTTTTTAAAGTTGGTAAATGCTTGATGATATCTATGATAGTTTGAGAGCTATGATTACAATTTAGATTATCTTCTTCTCAAAGTCACTGTTGGTGGACATTTTTGCACTTCTTACTATTCATAGGCTAAACAAATGACAGATTATAATATTATAGGTCTATGAATAAAATACCTTGTTGGTTGGTATCAGCATAATACTTTTTATAACTGTACCAAAGAACTATGATTATAAATTATGTAAGTATGAATGGTATACTCTGGTCCAGATACATTGTGCCACCAAGCATTGTACATGTTATATGAAGTGTACAAGGAAACACTGGTACAGAAATTTTCAGCCTGTGACAATAACATAATAGATATCAAATAATTAAGATGATAAATGTAGAAATTAGGTACTTATGTTTCTGAGTTGGTATGTCTGTCTATGTGGCAATATTTTTATACCTTGACACTGGCAAAACCACCGAAGATCGGTGGAGCCATTTACTCTAAAAATTGAATTTAATTGTAACCCACACTCTAGAAATAATTAACACTTAAAATTATTATAGATTGGGTTAAAATGCCCCAGTAGTCATCTCCAGTCTTTATCTGATCCTATTGATTGTACTCAGCTGTATTTTTTTTGGAACACTATTGGAATGTGCCTCATAGATCATAAAAAATATATGACACCTCCTTACTTAGGCTATTACTCTATTGAGACAAGTTGCAATAAATACTTCTTGCTTTGTTTGAAAAGACATAAATATATACCAAAATGAGTCTATGCCTATTCAAAATGACACTACACTATTGAGAGTCATCTCAAGGGATTCTTCACAATAATTACGGATTATGGTAAGTTTATGAATTCCTATTGTAATTGCAATTGGATCTATCGTTATTTTAGTCATGTTACGCGATCTGCGAGCGTACGTAGAATATAGCTGAGCGCCGGATGTTTTCTTTGTAATGTTGTAACAGAAAAATTACCAACTTGTTCGTTATAAACAATACTACATTTGGTTCTAAAGAAGGTAGGTACACGTTAGTTGAGGCAAGTTACAAGTAAAGCTATCATATCACCATTTCCTATCAAAGCATTTAGAACTTGTAAATCTTACATCAGTGGGATACGGTACTCACCAGCGTTGATGTCCATCTCAGTTATGATGTTTTAAACTCATACGAAGCATTGAAAATGCTTACTTTAGTTTCAAATTTCATATTGTAGGAACAAACACGTAAAGCATTGGCGCTTTGCGGCCATTATACACTAAAACGTTTCACAGTTTTCCCGCGGTAACAAATTATAACAGTAAAATGATGTATACATTTGATAGACAAGGCATTAATTTCATGCTTACACTCCCATTCTTATAAATATAACACTAATAAATTTAAATCTACACTAAAAACTTAATCACTACAAATTAAACAAAATAACCTTTCATTCCAATAAATTGTCTTCCCCGATATGAAATCTTATGACGCTTACACACACTGGCCGAGTTAAGGTAAGCTACCAAAGACAATGACTGGAGTTATTTATTTTTACTAAAAACGCAACGGTCGACATGTGGACTAATCTCTATAATAATTCAAATAAATCCTACACAGTGTTCACAACCTGAAGCCAGGCAGCTATCGTACCACGGCCATAAAATGATCGAATATGGATCAAAATTATTGTACTTAAATTTGTAAACCATTATTTTTTATATAAAAAACTTTGAGTATAATAAACGCGCCATCAGTTCGAATGTATAAAGAAGAAAATAATGTTAAAGGATAGAGACAAAAGAAAACAAGCATATTTTTCAAAATTTTAACGCAATTGTTCTATATTTGCGAGAATAGAATACACAAATATTGATGAAACAACATTTTATATACAATTTTTAATCTTTTCGTACTGTAATTATCAAATTCTGCAACATAATGCTATGAATACCTTGCTGAGAATCACCTGAAAATACATAATTGCTGAGAAACCTCCTTTATGAGTAATATATTTATTTGTACGCCATAGATGTGTGTATTTTCAGCTATAAAATAAAATAAAAAATTATTTATTAGCAGGCACAGGCTCATTGCACTTAGTTCGCAGTCATAATAATAAAAAAAAAATTGACATTTACTGACTATAGATGGACACCTTTTTGACACATAGAGAAACTAGAACTACACGACGTCTCATCAGACTAATAGTGATGGGCGATGAACATAATCGATACAGATTATTAGACTGATTATCAATTTTGAAATGAGTAACAAGAGTATTTTCATAAACGAATAATTGTACTAATAATTTGTTTTATGCTAGGTGTCCCGGCGAACTTCATACCGCCTCTATTATCATTTGTACAACGATTTTTTGCCCATGTTTTAACAGTTATTCTGCCATTCGGGGTTTATTAAAAAAATACAAATTAAAAAAAAAATATAAAAATCGGCGTAACTAACACAACTTTGTTTTATAAATTGAAAGAAGATTACTAAACCTGGATCACATACTCCTAAGTCAACTTATTCATTTATTTACTTGTTCCTTAGCAGTTCAGTGGGGGGTCAGGCTTTGTTCAGTGCTATTCGGTGCTGTCTACTTTAGTCAAATCTAGTGAATATCAGAGCAATCGGCACATATGGAGTTCACTACGAGGGTCATGGGCTCGAATCAATAAGTATTTTAATGCTCGGACTTCAATGAGGGCAAACTTTGTGTGATGATGAGTACGAATATTCGTAAACGTCAAAGATGATTATTAAATTATTACATTAACACACAATAATATACATAGAATATAAGTAATCGAAGTTGAATTAAGTAATAATGTACAGTGGACTGGGGGTAACTCATAACACAAGCATTGCTTAGTTTGGGACCATTCAGTAGGTGTGTTCATCTGGCGATATTATAAAAAGGCTTGTATTTTATAAGTTTCTCTTTTAAGAGAAACTTATAAAATATATTAATATATAAATATTTTATGAATTATATTGGCATCCCAAATAGAAAAAATAAAAGTAGGATACACGAAGCTTTTAGTTTATGTATTTACTTGTCGTTTTTATTATGAATAATCTGCATATACCTCAGAATATTGATAAATAAGTTTTCTAACTCTAACCTATAAGAAAAGGTGAGGTAACAGCCTGTTACAGTGTCATTGCAGGCCAAAGTATTATGTTTTATTATAAATTTGCATCATTTGCATTCCGTACATTTGTTGACTACATATAAATAGTTGTTGATAATTTTATTTCAGAAGATAATACATTGGAAAGCAACGCAATTGACTATTGTTTAAATGTTGCTACCATTAAATGCACCTATAATGTACCCACGGCAACACTCACGAATTATTAATTCCTAGGAGCAATAATCCAGTCATCGAAACATTATTATATTCGAATGAATCCAATCAGTATATTATCTCGTGTCATCATCGCCCACCACTAGACTGTCTGTCAACATATATACGTCATTGTGTCAAAATAATGGTTTTAGTCATCTATCTACGTCTATCATCTTTCTCAATGAGAGACGCTCACTTTCCCTTATATTATTTTTTGTTCTGTGCTTCGGTCGCAAATGTCTGAAAGATTTTGAAAGTGAAAACAGAAAAAGATTGCCAAAACACTGATCAAATGTAGGCAAATTTATGTTAACAAATAATTATCATTAAAAGTTAGACCTTGTAAGTCCGCCGTGATGGGTAATTCTGGTCTCAAGCAACATTATGATACAGCATCAAAGACAGGTGTTCTGCAGTTATCTGATAACAAATTGAAAGAAATACCTGCAGAAGTGATTAGTCTGTCCGATATACTCAGAAATTTAGATCTATCTAAGAATAGACTAGCATCTTTGCCAGATGACATATGCAAAATAAAGCAACTGAAACAGTTGAACTTGGATTCCAACAAAATAGAGGTTCTCCCAAATTTTCTGGGGAATATGAAAAGGCTTGAATTGTTAAATATGTCTAACAACTTGATTACATCCCTACCAGAGTCGTTTACAAATCTAAAGAATATAAAGCAAGTGTACCTGAACAATAACAGATTAAGCAAATTTCCCACTCAATTAATAGGGCTCCATAGTTTGGAAGTAGTGGAATTATCTGGCAACAAAATCACAGAAATACCCTGTGGGATGGTTGATTTCTATGCAGCAGAATTGAACTTAAGTCAGAATGAAATATCAGTAATCGGAGAGGACTTGCATGAAGCACCAAGACTTAAAATCCTAAGATTAGAAGAGAATTGCCTTAGCTTAGATGCAATAAGACCAAGCTTGCTGAGGGATTCTAAAATACATACTATAAATTTGGATGGGAACTTATTTGAATCAAAACAGCTGGTATCAGTGGAAGGCTACAATGAGTATACTGAGAGATACACAGCAATAAAAAAGAAAATGTTTTGATGGCTTAATGTGCAAATTCATCATATAAATTACACACCGATGAATATTTTAATATACACATTTTTCTGTACTGTTCTAAAATAGTGTAAAATATTTTAAGAAGTCAATTGGGAGGTTGTAAAATATATATAAAAAAATGTTAGGTCATACAATTTAATTCCCGTATTATTCAGTGAGTGGTATTGTAATAAGCTTCTTAGTATACAAAAATAGTAATGTGGCGTTACTTTTTACACATGACATTTTATACATAAACATGATTGGTATGACTGACTAAATATTTTACACTATTTCTGTTAGACCTTTTATTAAATTATAAATATACTACTACATATATGTAAGAAATTATGTAAATTTTAAATCTTATACTTATGTTACACTCAGGACTCATAGCTTGAGCGCCACTGCTTCGTCAAGCGTTTAATTTACGTGTCCAACTGTACTATGTGATTATTAGTTTAATTAATGTTAATCCTTGTAAAATAAAATAAACATATATTTTTATTAATTTTATTTTTACTAAGTAATTTGAGATAGGACAGTAAGAACAACTATCTTTTACTTGCTGTAGCCAAAGATATGGAGCCATGATGGCTCCATATCTTTGGCTACAACAAGTTATTGCATCTACAGATTTTTCTAATTCTGTAAAGGCAGCAAAAAATAGCACAACTTTAGTGGTTTAATTTAAGTTACGTCATTTAGTCTCCCCTAAATAGTTGTATTCCCTTTTTAATAGCGTGGACGTTTAAGGGGGCGCTCTCGTAACCGAGTGGTTCCAGGTTCGATCCTCACCTTCGCGTAAGCCTACTGACCTCTCAACTTTGCCTACCAGCCTGGGCTTAGCTGGAGGGGTAAACGGGTCTAGTAGTAATATTTTTATAGCTTAATATTTTATATGTATATGAGGCAAAATAACTCTGCTAATTAATGAGAATGGGGCTTTATACTGTACTGTAGCACACACGCGTGTTATCGTTGTTTATCGTCTTATCACTGACGCACTTTGTGCTAGCCTCTGCTTGACCATTCGTGCTGTTCGCAGTCAGTCGCCACTCGGCTGGGCTGCAAGGTAGGCAAGCTGCAGTAGCGTTACTGAGGCAAGTCACAGAGATCGCGTCCGCTGTCAAACAGACTTCCTAATACGACGCAATCCTTTTTTTGGTATAACAAAAAAAACCATTGGCATGTATAATTTAATTTGGTGATTATAAAAAAGTGAACAGTTTTTTTTCTACGAAACTTTTTAACGTGATTAAAAGGTGGGTTATACATAGATACTTTCTTGTATGCTTTTTATTGGCTAGCATTATTTTATTATCATACATGTAATGTGTCAGTTCAAAATGAAATACTCAGGTGTAGATGGTATTTAAGTATCTAGTTGGTAGTTTAGCTAATTATGGACGCAAGTGGTAAGTATGTTATTAACTATAGTTAATTTGGCTTGATGGAGAAAAAAAAACATCACCCATAACCCCTTCAGGGGTGGGCAGGCGCACACTATAATTGTACACGCACAAGTAACCATTGCTATTACAATACTATTGTTTACCGGTCACACTCCGAGACTGTGGCCTGCTATGTTAAATGGAATTGCGACGCCCGGGGAATCGAACCCAGCAGGTAAATATCTATGCTTGACATGTCACACTTGCGGGGATTTGACCGACGAGGCAGTAGTTTGATGTTATTCCGCGACTTCGTCCGCATAGATAAGTACAACATTATAATTATCCACAGAATAACATTTTCTATACAAACATTGAACCCCCTCTATAGCCCTGTTTAAAAAATTAACGTCTAAGTTGGTTAAAAGTTGTCTAAAAAATTTGGTTATACCTATATCTCGAAACTTGGTGCGGTTTTCGACAATATCAAATTTGTGTCTAAGGGTAAATTGTACCTAGTTATAGGTTGCTGGATGCAATACTAAAATTTTATTAAGAATGTCATACTTTGTTTATTCATTATTGTAAAATATAATTGCACCTTTTGATTTTCACAAGGAATTAACGTTTGAAATATAATAACTAAGTCCTATTTACAAAAATAATGCTAGACATTGATATAAAGGTTAAGTACATTGATTGTTGGTGCAAGAGATCTAGTCTTGATTGCAGTTCTACATTAATCTCCGATCAAGATAAAAATGTAGACCAAATGTCGCTAACAATGGCGTTCAGTTATGGCATAAACTAATGGCAATAGTCATGGGTTGGATAGGTAGTGTGCGTAAGCGTACATTGCGATTACGTGTATATTGGTCCCTATCTACTACGAAAATGGAGATGGTTTTTTTTGATCTTCAAAATTTTGTTTGTGGCAGTGTATTTTTTTTATTAAGAGTCGTTAATTGACATAGTTACCTACTTCCTTAATTTGACGTTGTTTTTTGATCCTAAGATTTTCTTTTTCATATATTTTTTTAATTTAATGGCCTCTTGTCCATTTGTTGACAGTTGGAAAATAATGATGCTACCTACTATAATGGTAATATCAATTTCCAGTTATGTATCTAAGTAATCATACGCAACGTGCAATTGAATTAACGCAAAATCTGTAATTAGGTATAGGTAGGTAGCCAAAATTAAATTAAACATGCCTATATTATATGCATATTCACGTGGACTTTGTTTTATTACCATTTGTGTACAATTATCAGATTATTTTGCAGTACCCACACTCTCATATGAGTAATTGAGTAACTATCCCGAGATTATGGTCGCAGGGTTATCGATTTCGATGCTCATCGCTCACCTAATCACGTGTAGTGATAAATTATTATTGAAAATGTCATTATAACAATATTTATTGCATTACCATTAGGTTATAGGTCCATATGCCGCTCAATGTTACACGTGTTTATGCACTGTAGGAAACGGGACTTGATTCTCGAATCATTTATAAGTAGGTATACTCACCAACGTGATGGTACATGATGTTGTTTTGCCATTCCTTGGTTTTCTTATCGCCTGACATTTGTGCGTCACTGCGAGGTTTTGTCTTTATCTATACTCTGTAATTTATCTACACTAATAGGTATTATAAAGGGGTAAAGATTGTTAGGTTGTGAGTGTGGATGTATGCATTAATCTCGGTATCTACTGATCCGATTCTGAAAATTCATTCACAAATAGGAAGCTACATTATCCATGAGTGTTATAGGCATCATTTCGCATTTCATCGAGATACTTTGATATAAGGGCGTTGAAGCCATGGTGGGCAGTAGGGTTGAGCAGTGTGTACCGGGTGTACAGTGCATGGAATTATGATTCAGTTCGATTCCCGCCTTGGCAAGTTCGGGAATTATTGTTTCGTAGTTTGCTCTGGTCTGGGATAGTCGATACTATGTAATGTTACTGGGCTCACCCTTAGTCCTTTGAACGGGAGTATACAGTGTCGGTCTGGTTTGCCTGTAGGAACTATATATACTTAATGTCCATTCATCCATCAGCCGAAAGATATCCACTGCTGGACATAGGGCCTAATTTCCACAAATCACGGTCCTTCGCCACTCGCATCCACCGTCTTCTTGCTACGCGTGTGATAACATCACCACCCTGTCGTGGCTGCGTACACGACGTCTTCCGGCACGTAGTCGCCATTATAGAAACTCTGTACCTACTTAATAAACCAATCATTTTCAGGAACTCTTCCCAAGCATGTCTGCATTCAACGTGGTCCTGGGCTGCGTGATGGCGCTGCTCATCATATTGTTCACAATCAGTTCTATGGCCAGATATTACATAAAGGTAACATTTTTCTTTTCTGTGCTAACCTATAAGTAAGTACACATAAAAAGTTTGAGATCACATTTAAGAATTATTTTATTTATTATTTTTTTATCTCTTTTGACCGCAATTTTCATAAATAAGTCATTTAAGAATATTACCTCTAGGTACATAATATGCCACTAGTATTATTTAGTTTATTTACAAAGATGTAAAAACAAAAAACTAAAATATACTTATTAATAGGTATAATAAAATTAATAATAGGTACATGGTAATTTATTAATGGTGCATAATTATTATAATATTTAATATTTTGTATTAAATAAGTATCTAATTATAATTTAACTTCTTGTTTGTTTATGCAAAATAAAATAATTGAAAAACACATTTTAGTACTTACTTATCTATAACTGTTTTATTAGCTTATTTAGGTGTATAATTATGATACTTACTAAAACAGTAGGTTATAGTAGTGAGTTGGCCAAAAAATCCCAGCCTTAGTGAAAATACATACCTAATTAGGAGTTGTTGCGTCAAAACTAATGAACCACATTCATGGCCGACTTTACACAGGTAATAAGGTAATCAGTCAAGAATAGGGCTGCCAAATTTCAATAATGACAGGCCCGGAGATTTGAGGGAAAAAAAAGAAAAGTAGGTCCTTAATAATGTAGCAATTAAATTAATCACCCCTCTGTTAAAATAATGGAACCCGGAGGTGTATGATCAAACCCGGAGTCTCAGGGTGAAGCCTGCAGGGTTGGCAGCCCTATTTATATACCTAGGTACTCGCATAAGCACTGCTGTACCTACTCAGCAGGGCTTATGAGTAAATACAAAAAACACCTACCTACCTATTCCTGTAGGAACTGATATATTCGGGCTGAGCAACTATCTAAGTAGTAGCTATAGGTACTTAAATACGTACTCTTTATTTTCAGTTCACATTGTTCGTGGTATTTTGTTTGGTATTCGCAACCGCTCCCATGCCACTAATGTTGATGAAGCCTTTTGATCCAAAAAATGCACTGTGAGTATATATTTAGTTTATTTCTTATAAGTACAATTTTAAAAACAGTTTTAAGGCAATTTTAACATATTATCCATCTAATAAAATCAGTCATTGGCTTTTGACCAGAACAACTAACTGGTAGACCGTATTCGCCGTTTCCAGACCAAGCATCCCGTGGGGCTGTGCAATTGTTCTGGAACCGGCTGTTCACACTATCATACCGCTAATTAGTAATCAGCAAACTCTTACTATGTTTCATGTAGTTTTTGATAAACAGATTTTGTTAAGGTCACAACACAATGCATGCTAATAACTTCTCATAATTATTATCTGCAAGTAGGTAGCCGTCATACAATTAACAGGTTCATCATTAGGATGTAAATAAACATACACATTCCTAAAGAAGTCAATCAAACATCATATACTTACCAACATATTTTGTATACATTAGTAACTCATATTATAACAGTATAGTAGTAAGTAAGTACCTATTGTGTCAGTGCCTATCTGTGTTACACCTACGTTATATCCAAGCCCACGAATTTATAGACGTTTTATAACTTTATCAAACGTCATATAGTACTGCGCAAAGCAATACTCGTGTGCGCAGTACTATATGGCGTTTGATAAAGTTATAAAACGTTTATAAATTCGGGAGTTATTAGAATATAGAGGTACCATCTCTAATATATCTGTGGGTACCATTGATCTCTTAGCATAGGTATTTTTACTTTCTATTTTTTGGACCTTCTATTTGTTTTATAAAGCGCCAGCCTAAAATCAGCTTGATACTTTCTCTTAGGTATTAGTTCTATAATAGGTATCTATCTATGTTATGCAACACATTATAACATGAAATAAGTAGGCACCTACTTTCTATTCAACTTTAGTCTGTCTTACTGTGAGTAATATACATTTTGCTTAGTAACCTATACTTATTGAAATAAAACTATTTTTAAGGATTCTATCGCGTTTATTTTTTGACCCGTGACCATGGTTGCTGTAAAGCAGCCGAAACGTCGGGAACGTAAAAACAAAAAATAAACGCGATAGAATCCTTCAAAATAGTTTTATTTCAATGTGTAGTATTCGCGTAAATATAAGAAATCAATAACCTATACTTAATTGTAAATAGGGGTCAAAAAGTGTATGCGTACGAAGTACCTACCTAGTAAGAACTTGTGACACTAATGCCAGGCGAGGTGTCACTAGTCACAAGTTCATTTACACAATTTGCTTCTCGGAATGATAAAATGACATAGAGACTTCATAAGCAATTGTTTCTTTTTTTAAATTTTGGTAGGTAAATTATTAACCGACTTCAAAAAGGAGGAAGTTCTTAATTCGGTTGTATTTTTTTTAAATCATGGGCACGTATAGCGAGCGTCATACACAACTCTACTGTTTGATCTTATGTCTTCTTGCTTGCTTCCAAGCCGCTGTGTGTAATAACAATGCTTGAGCCATGACAATTAATTAGCATTACTCAATGAGTTAACTAGTTTATTTCGCAGGTGCGCACGCGCATGATCAAACTATTTGAACCCTGAATACGAACTGGCACGTGATGTGTAAATAGAGTAGAAATTATATGACGAATTGCGATTTAGGTCGGGTAGTAATAAATAGTTCAAGGTTTATTGCACTTATGTATTTCAATTGAAACCACTTAGTGTAGGTACAATTAGCGTTCGGAACTTGAAACGCACCTGTTTTGCTAGTCACGGCACGGTTACCTATTTTGCTAATCAATGTATAATGTAGCAGCACGCTATAATCACCCTTGATGGTACATAGAAGGTCTTATGCCGTGACGCAAAGAATAGTAATTTAATTCAGTCTATCAATATCTATATACCGTAACAATCTAAATGTAAGCCCCCCTGATTTTATGGAATGTCTGTAGGTAGGTAGGTATTTATGTCGTCACAAAATTATTCATACCATAGCCCCACTAGTTAGTAGGTTCGGCTGTCAAGTTAATAACATCCAATTGGTCTGATATTTCTTTCTTCTTTTTTTTAACTAGCTTCATAAATGTTCCCAGAATACCGGCGGCGTTGCTGAGGTTCTCGGCGAGACTATTAGGGCTTCGATGGACGGTGCGAGGACTTGAAAACGTTGATAACAGCCGCGGTGCCGTGATACTGATGAATCACCAAAGTGCCCTGGACTTGTACAGTTAGTATTGCACTGTACTGTTTTACATGAGTGTAATACCCATATAAGTACTTTAATCTATACTGGTATACCCCCAGTTCATTGTACAGTAGGTACTTACATAATACAAAGGTTGCTTAGTTTGGGACCGTACAGATACTAAATGTATTTACTTGTTTGCTGGCGACATCTATTTAATTTCCATTTTCGAATTTCGAAGACGAAAGAACATTATAAAAACAATTGAATCCAGTTTGACTGCCTACTAAGCGAAATCAAGCAAAGGCGTACGGTTCTTTTTACGATGTTTTTTTGTTTTTTTTTTATATTATATTGCCAAAAATCAATTTCCTTTTCGAATCGCTTGATCGAATCGCTTTCGGTACCTTGTTAACCAGTGTGAGGTAAAGTTACAAAATACGTTTACTCTGAGAGGGTAAAGTGGCCCAAGCTCATTATCATGCATTAGGTAGATATGTGTAATCACATGCGCTTCACTGGCAGGATGCAATTTTCCTTATCTATATTGGAACAAAATACCTTGGTTGTATGGTGATTCAAATCATCACAATAGAAATTATTATAATGGTCAGCGGCTACCATTTTTATCATTATCTAGGTATAGGTTTATTGTTATGGAAACAATATAGAATAGGTACGTAGTTATGAATGATGAATGGCGTTTATACCGTCAATTTGGATTAAAGGCACGCGCACTGTCTAAGGGTGGGGGTGGGGGGGGGGGGGGCTCGTTTTTTTTCGATACCTAGAGCTAGATACTTATGAACTAGAATATTCCTGACGTGGATGCCTGCGTAGGTCAGCATTTTATATTTTAACTTAGATCATCACTTTTCTAGTTGTTCTAGTGCCAAATATTTGTAACCATTAAACTACGCTTAGGGCGTAGGGGCTTTTTTGGACATAATAGTTTCCTCACGAATCACGATTGTACCTAAGTCGGCACATATTTTTTTTATAAATCTTTTTTTGGTTTCTGCAATGAATAGAAAATAAAATAAGAAATGAAAGCCACTGCAGTTAGGTAAACCGTGGGTATACCTAATCAGTAACGATAACTCAATTTAAAATGTTGAAGATATAGGCACAACATTCCGTATCGAAAATTCATACCTATTATGAAATTACTAATAGATACGCAGACTATGATGTAAACGATTCGTACTCTTGGGATTAAGGTAGGTATTTCGAAGTGATAGTAAAATAAAAACATAGCAATTTAGATAACTTACGCGTTGTCCTTGATTTTTCCTACTATCAGCCAGCATTATGCATGATAAACTCGCGATATTGGGTTGAACTTTTGAACGTTATGATTAATTTTATTTTTAGCTCTATCCCGGTCTCTGTATCTTATTTTGTGAGTTTTGCAAAATATACTTAAACTGCGGGCCGCTAATCTATTTCGCTAAATAGGCTGATACTTGACAAAGTGGGTGGTACCCATTGGGTGAAATAAAATGTCAAAACATGTATACTATTCAACAGTCAGTAGTGAAACAATTAACGTAAAGCTCTAGCCGCCCCAATTGATTGCATATAAAGGTATGTGCACACTAGCGAATATGCCTTGAATGGTCAACACACACACCACTGCAATGATTGATTCAATCGAAGAGACAGAGGATTAAGTTACATTCAGGACAATTATGGAATGACCAATATCAGTTTTATCACTTTGTTAATTTTTTTTTTATTTGTAGCCCTTGCGATCATATGGTCCCTGATGTCGCGATGCACGGTGGTGTCGAAGCGGTCCCTGCAATACCTGGTGCCGTTCGGGACGGCCACGTGGCTCTGGGGCACCGTGTTTATAGACCGGGGCGCCCAGTCCGCACGGGAGGCGCTCAACAAACAAGTGAACGCTATCAAGAACGAAAAGGTATGGGCTATATTATGTCATCCATGGTATAATCACAAGCTATGTTAGGTATTTTCTCCTAACCAGTGGTGTATTTACCCTTGGGCCATGCGGATCATGGCTCGGGGCTGCAGGCTGCGAGGGACGGTGCAAACCAACCCTAGCAATCAGCTTTGGGAACCTTTCATACCCGTTATCTTTCTTTCGTTAATTTTTGGTGCGGAACACCTTACAGGCCCAGGTCAATCTTTAAATACGTCACTGCTACCGACCATGGGCCAAGACTACGTTGATGGTTCAGCGCAAGTTAATATTTATTTTTACATGTAGTTTACGTAACATACCTCCTTCATGTGTTATTATCGCAACTTCGTATCGGTTACGTACTTAACATTTTTTTTTCCACAGAAAAATATATAATATATGTAATGTTTATGTGTAATTATTGTATAATGTATGTTTGACGTATTTCATTACTTTCCAGAACGTTGATTCTTATAAGCGACATTATCGCATGGTGCAATAATAGGTACAGCGTGGTTTCATTTTCTTAATCAACAGGTTCAATTCCTGGCTAGGGAAAGGATTTTTTCAAAAAATTTAGTTTTCATCAAAATCGCTCTCAAGACTCCTTCTAGTATTTTTTGCTATTCAATAGTTTCGGATTTGGCCATCCACGCACGCTTGAATAATTCATTTTGTATACGAATCATCAGTAGAAAATTTCCCGAGACAATAAATCTCTTTTAATATCGGAGTACCTATAGCCGCTATTTATAACAGTTAACACGACATAAACATAGGCTAAGGTTTATGTAATTATCATGTTTACAACGAACGAACAAAGACGACATTGATCTGTAGTGCGCAATAAAATAGGTGCGTGCACATTGAAAACGTGCAACTTACGTATTCTTTACTCAGAAAGAGTAAAGAATTTCTACCCGACTGCGCCAAACTGAGGCTAATGTTTTTGTTTTTCTTCCCCTAACCCATTTATTTCTGTTAACACGTTAGCTGCGGACGCTTTAAATATCGGTACATTTACCTTATTATGTGGAGTTCGGAATAGGTGTACCTACGCTAACTCTCGTGTATCGAATGCATTCGCCTTCCAAATTCGTGTCAAAGTCACCCGTCAGTCAATATTAATAACTAACAAAACGATTTCCTGCGAGTGTGCTAGTCTGTTAGTCCTGCAAACAGTGGGGCTTGTATGTTTCCTTTGAGGCAGATATCGTCATACCAAGAATTAGTTATGATCTAACCGCTGAGTAGGACTGTTAAAAACTAGCGTAGCGGTATTCTTACAATTTTCCGTTGCTTATAGACTGGGTTTTCTACCTCCGGAGTCGATGGGAATAATAAATAAATGACTCGTCCGACCTCTACTATACGTACGGGCATAACTTGGGACCCTGCTGCCAGGACTTGAGGGACAAACAAGATGTTAAGTTAATTGGTAATTGTTTGCGGAATAACGCATGTTCCTAGCTATGTCGGGTCATCATGTTAGTAGGTAGGTTAAGTAACTATTACAACACATAATTGTTATATGTAACCGGGTGGACGGGTACTGTAATTAGTTTCTTCACACAAGAAACTCTATTTCAATTCGAAATTAATACGAGTATTCATTACGATTTAAAATGAGAGTTTATTGTCCCAGAAACGTTTTACCCGCAATCTTGATTGTATAAGTAGGTAGGTATATTGTGTGTGTATGTCATGGCGCTTGTGCAAGGTGCATGTTACTGTAGGCGAGGGCTAATCTTCCTTTTGGGATAAGTACGACACAAAAAACTAGAGTATTGCTCGGTACGTATAAACCTCGTTTAGGTACTTGGCCGAAAGCACTGTCTCGTCATTTTACTCGTTACGTATAACGTGTAATCAAGGCATTATATGTATTACTTGTATAGGTAACTGTTTTTTTTTATTAAAATATATATTAAGAAAAACCATTTTCGAGTGTTTACTCACATTATTTTATCTGTTCCAGAGGAAACTGATATTGTTCCCGGAGGGCACCAGACACTCCGGCGACAGGCTGTTGCCGTTCCGCAAGGGTGCGTTCCACGTGGCGATGGACGCTGGGGCGCCCATACAGCCGGTCGTTGTCTCCAAATACCACTTCCTCGATGATAAAAGACGTCGATTCGGATCAGGCATGTACCTTTACTCCAGTACACGGCAGGGCTTAGTACGAGTGAATTATTCGATCACTGGATCCGATACCTATTCGAATGCGTTCAAAACTACTTACTTAATATATAATAAAGGCCTAGAGAATGAGTAACAAAGATAGTGACACTATGTCTTTATTGTTCTATGTCGTTTCGGAGCGCTAAATGATCACTCGTTGTCCACACTGATAGTTACTTATGTTGCCTGAGATACATATTATTTTATTTACCTACATCAGCATAAGACTGAAAACATATTTATCAGGTACTCAGGGTTTACCTACTAAACCTACATATTTATTTATTGTGTCAGTGTAGTAGGACCTTAGGTCAGTGCCATTAACATTTGAGTCAGAGCTTTTTGAGTGAGGTACTAACAGCGTACTAAGTACTACGCAATGTAACGACATTCATTCGCAAATTTTGTTTACTTAATGTTAATATTTTTTTCTTTAATTTCAGGTGATTACATCGTGTCCTTCTTGCCCAGGATCGAGACGAAAGGTTTGTCGAAAGAAGACATCGAGTCGTTAATAGAAAACACAAGGATACAAATGCAGGACGAGTTCACCAAGATATCGGCAGAGGCGTTGGAGCTTCGTGTTCGCCGCGCAAAGGCTGAATAAACGAGGTACTTACATGTGTTAGGTACAGTCCAGACCCGCGCCTATACTGTGACGACCTATAACGCATACGCACGAATGAATGAACAAAGCTTGATCTACTTATTATGCTGCATACAGACGCTGGCCGAACAACAGTATGCCAACATGCGGATACTTCGTTTCTCTCGGCTAGCCTACCCTGGCCGAAGCATTCGGAGCTTCGAGCGCAATTGCAATCGTACCTACATTAAGTATTCCATTTAGCGCACCATACACGAGTCTTAAGGTTATCTAGTAAAAATGTCAAGAATTCGTAATTTTTAAGCAACTCACGTAAATACGTCCTACTTTTTCATAATATTCTAGTGCGTTTCAAGCTATATTTTTTAAATAAATTGTCGATGTTTTCATTAGACAACAGCCATCTTTAGTGGGTAATCTTATGGTGCGCTTGGAATAGAAAATTATTCGTTTCGGTGCGCTCCGAGAAATGCTTCCTATGGCCATCATTTGGGTACTGAGTATTGGCTAATAACAGACCATATCAATCAACACTGGCGGCTGGCCTGGTACCTATGGTCCGATTTCGTACTGGATCAACATGTAGTTTAATTATGGTACAAGAATGTTCATGTAGAGTAATGTTCATTCGCGCGCATACAGATATATATGGTTGGTACGTAAGTTTCTGGTAAAACTTAGGGTAGGTAATCATTTTAATATCAAGTAATTTAGACAGACCGTGGTGTTAGAAGCTGTGATAATTAAAATATTAAACATTTAATAATGACTCTATTTATAATTCGACTATTGTTGGCGGTAGTAATATTTTTCTCAAGAAGTGTTATTTTTATAATTATTATTTATAATAAAAGTAATAAAACAAATGGGACTATTTAATTATAAACTAGCTTTTATACCCGCGTACCCTTCTGCGATAAAAATTATAAGTATATTGTGTAAGTAGGTAACCTACCTACCTGTCTGTCTGAGTCAAAATCATCGATATTTGACGACCTGATTAGCGCAGTTGGTAGTGCCCTGCTTTCTGTGTCGAAGGTCCCAGGTTCGAATCCAGGTAGGTACAAACTTTGAGCGATGAGCACGAATGTTTGTAACCGAGTATTATATACCGAGTTCAATTCGCCCTCAGTCAATTGTACAGTACCTGTAATACATGCGTTGCTTAGTAGGACCGTATAGTCGGTGTTCGTGTGGCAACATTATAAAAACAAAAAAAAACATTCAGGGGATTTTGTTTTTGTTGTGAAGCTCAGTCAAACATACTAACACCTTCACATTTTTACTCTTGGTAATAGAATTAAAAAATAAAGATACCATTTGATTTCTTTTTATTAAGACTTCACAAGTGAAAACATGCATGTAAAAATATACTTACATTTTAAAATTGTTGTCTAGGAAATACAGTAGATACACAGACAGCCTTAATACTGTGGTAGATGTGAAGCATCAAAAATACATACAATGTATAGCTGATAACATCACAATACATTGAATTAATGTGTAAAGATTTCAGAACATTGTCACACAAAAAATACATAATAATTGTTTGGCCATTATAATGTGGCTGTTCTGACTTTACATAGTGATTACAAATCCGCTAAAGAAGCGCAGGATCAAAGGTTAGATTAGGTTAGGTCCCTCTCTGAATCAGCCTGTAGAAAAGAGTACGGAGTACAGTAAAGCTGATAACTTAGTGTAGTTTGACTTCACGCAGATGACTCGTGCATCACTAATAACAATACAATAATTAGAACACAACTCATACAATATATTTGTAATGACATAAGCAACAGGATGTCGACTACGTACATTCAGAAATATATCACTGAACTGACTCATAAACTAAAGTATATAAATTTGAATGGAGAAAGCATTAATTTAACTGAAATTTCACTAACCACGATCACACAGTTTGAGTTAATTAAGTGTGTAGTTACTATGTCACTAAGTAACTAAATATACGCTTAAAGACCGACAACTGTAAGTAAGTACTAAGGGATATACTCCGAAAAAATTGAGAACAAAGTGTCACAACACTATTCCTGACAACAATATTTTCGGTCTTCGAGCCGAAGATGTTAGAAATGTATTTATTTAGGTGACATTTAGAAACACAATCTATTTGTGAAATGTATGGTATAATAATATTCTACGCTAGATATTCTCTTCCGACGTTAGCACGATCAGTGTTGCCATTAATTGGAATCTACAACAGAATAAATACCGCTTATTGGCCGAGGTCGCAGTCTTGCACCAAACACGTGACCTAGCTGTAACGGGAATTGAATACGTGGCGTTGTACCATGGCGAAACTAATCCAGCAGGTAACCGATTCTAATAACGACAGATATTACATAGAAATAACGCAGATACAAGACAATACTTACACAAATATCTAATTAATACTTGTCTTACATAGATAAAAATACACCTTATTATTATACCTAGATCGTAGAATTATTATATATAGGTCTAATATTTAAAGTATGGTATTATGAAATTCATAAATGTCAATTTAGACTTGATGAAATTGCATTGTTGAATTAGGAACACCGCAATAGTATCGAGTATTACGAAACTTTGGTTAACAAACTTGACACTGAGTTTAAGAAGATTAATAAATGACTTAACTACATTTTTTTTAATAATGTTCACTTATGCACATCTAAAATTGCAAATAATGCTAATAAATGATTGCAGTCGAACTTTGCGTGCATCGATCGTATCAGCAAACCTGGTACGTCGGCGTGATAGTTTTATACCTAGACGAAGACATTGCACTGTCGCGAACAACATATTGAAGTACGAAAAAACCAAGCCGATTGTATATGTTGTTCGCAACACTTTGACTGTATTATTTCTTCGTCTGAATACCTACAAAACACTTCTATGAATACGAATATAAGGGTGACGGACCCAATAGCCAACACAGTATTTATTGGAACTAACTGACACTGTATAACTATAAAGATATTGAAAACAAAATCCTTAATCAGCACTAATAGTTGCAATAATGCTTAGAAATGACGAACGGCATCATATTTTTAGTGTGTTCGTTATTTTATTATGCGTAGCTAGAGAATCTACTTCATATTAAGTAATTATATGTTATAAAAATATAATTTTGATTTAAAAAAAGTTAAAAAATACTTCGAAAATATACCATGTTTCTAGGTTTTGAGCAGCAGATATAAAATCTTTTTGCACAATATATTGAAAGTACGTATGACTTGTATGATACCTAATCAACGATTTCAACATTTAAATCGTTTAAAATAATTTAAGTAAGTTTAATTAATTATAACTAAGTAATATAATATTAATCCAAACGTAGTTTTGGTGTAAAAAAATCATTTTTTTATCTAATCTTGCGATAACATATTATTATTGTTGATAGGAATAGACTCTGCAATGGCACAATTTGTAAATTTTCTAATAATGATACATTTACATCACAAATAATAATAAGTAGGTACTATAGTATGTAGTTAATTTCTTTGGTTATAGTGCTTTAAAACATTAAGAAGGCAAGGTTTTTGCGCGGGTGGTACAAACAAGCTAATCAACTTACGCTAGAAAATTTGCGATTGTTTTTATCTCAATGAATGAGGGATATTTATTTAGAATTTGTCTCTTTAGTGTTTCGAATAGTTATCATGTGCTCATTGGATTTCAAAAAATAAATCATAATAACATTCATGCATAACATACGAACTGAAAGATAACATCGTATTTACGGCAAACTTTCATTTGACTAAAGAATCCAACACGATTTAATGGATGAATATCGAGTCCAAACAAACAGGAAAGCCTTCAGCGTTCTGCGTTCCGTATTCTTTGTAATGTTACATTACGCTCGCGCTAATAGCAGGCGGAAATGTGAACGCTTTGTCTGTTCGAACCCATAACCGATATTACGGCACCCCAAATTGAAAGTAGGGGCGCAAGCGCGGCAAAGTAAGACCAGATATTAAGAATTGAATCGCACGCGGTAGCGCACGCTAGTACCTACTTGGTGAGCCTGCGCCCGTACTCTCATTGTAATCTTTTTCACGTACCGTTCTAGTTACGTAACGTCTTCCATTCCTCTTACCAAAGATTTCATAAATAAGTAAGACAGTGACAGCATGTTTTCTCGATGACGTTACGATTACATTAGAAGGTCCTGCTTACCTTACAGGTGCCCTTTGATATCACATCATTACACACGTTCATGTTGGAATTTTGAATTGATCATATACTTTTTAGATGAAGAAGTGCATGTTGATAGATTAACCAGTTTTTTAAATTATATTACGTTGATTTTTATAAGTGCCCTCAGTCAACGGATACCTGGCCGATGAAGACCCTCGTATAAGTTCATAAGATTATCGTACTACGACAATACATCGTCCAAACGATTTTGCTACATAATTTAATTTCACTTCAATATACCAAAACTTTTTAAATAAAATTTTACATGAAAATGGCACCGGTAAGAATTTCAATAAACCTTATTGCACAAAATGATACATTAATACGAAATATAAAATAACGCTATTCAATATAGTGCGTTTCACAATAATTGTTTTATCACTTTTGTTATTATATATTATAATAGGTACTTAATAAATAAATAAAGATACAAATATTGATAATAATAAAGCTAAGCCTCGTAAAAAAATACTGTAATTATAATACTATTAAGGTTCAATTAATGTAATAAATGTGCGGTATGCTTAACAAGTGACTACAAAATCATTATAATTCCACATCGCTCGAGTGTAGCAACAAAGTGGACACCACGCGTGATTAGCATAAAAAAACTGTTTTAAAGTCAAGCAAAGCCGTCTGATCACTGATGAAATCGAGTGCATTTTTGCCTCATACATGATAATGGCTGACACCAATTCCATCTATTGTATCGTACAATTCTATTAATTTGGGTCAACCGTACTAGGACCGTAAGGTTACGATGACATTATACACTTTATACACTAGACACTCAGTCTATTAGACAGTGTCGCTGTCGAAGTGTGACCACTGCTGAGACACCGAGTGGCAGATCTCGTTTCTGTGCCGCGTAGTGTCAGTGTCGCCGTGTATACTTGGCTTTAGAAGCTGTTTTATATCGGAGAAAAAAGACATGTATCGAAATTTGCATTCTACAACAATATTGTATAGTAATGCAAACAACACGACGTATATTTTCGAATTTTCAGTATTATCGTTCAATAGTTATAAAATATTAGAATTATAATACATCATAACAAAAATAGAAACATTCATAACAGCTATCCTTTATATACTCATCAGTCACCAATAGTCCGATTTAGTTTTATCATGTCTTCATTAAACGATAACTTATTCTTAAACTAGATAATAATGTTGCGTAAGTTGACTTATAATAGGAACAAATAGTATTATTTTCAAATCTTATCAATGGCTTAATATAATAGTCGATAGGTATAATATTTTTATACAATTAAATCACAGAAATATTAACATTTCTTGCGATTGGAATGCCCGTAGCGCTTATTTCAGTTTATAAGCGATGTTATGTGGACATATGTCCAGTTCCCATTTATATTCAAAAGCGGAGTCGTAGCGTACAAAAAAAAATACTAATAAGAAAAAAAAAATAGGATTCGGGCGTGAAACACTCATTATAATTACAATAAATACCCCGAGATTACGTGATAGATGAGGTTGAACTCGCAACACGTGCAGCAGAATTTTTACGATGATTGATGTCAGGCTTACGATAAAAGCAAAGCGAGGCTAATTTCCGCCTGTTTATCTCAGTAGTACTTGATACCGCCAATGTGTATAATTCAGGCTATACACAGAATGACTAGACACACAAGCCTGCTTAGGGCGAGGTATACAATAGTTTCTCTTTCTCCAACTATTATAAATATGGCGTAGGCGTATGTGTACCTTATTTTTCCTTACTTGGGGAGTTTAGTAAACAATCTTGGTAGATCTCTAGTGATATTTTTTTAAATACCTGTTTAGAAAATATAATTACTAAACTACTATGCAAAATATTAATCAATACTTAAAATTGTAATTAAAACATGTTTTAATAATTTAAAATGACAAATAACATTAAAAAGACGTGCCATGATTGCTTACTAAATTTCTCCAAGTAAGGAACAATAAGGTTAAGTAGTAGGGAGCTACAGAGCGATTGTTCTATTGAGTGGTGCCGGCCTGACGAGCGTGCCATACTGAGTTATCAACTCGGGGACTCAGTCGAAGAAATTATATAGACGGAATGTCGTAAACAACATATACCTACCTACTACACAAATTGGCTTTGTTTTTATTCCAATATTTTGTTCGCTACACTCCGTCTGTATTATTTCTTCTTCTAAGCTCGGGGTATTAACTGTACCGGTGGATCTTAACAGAATCAGTTAGTGCTCAATCCTCACCAGCGAGGGGGTAGTTAGGTGGTAACGCGCTGAGTACCTCTTTAGAGAGCTCCTTGTAAACCGCATCCATAGTGTTTCGCACCCTGTTGATGAGCGCCGGCACGTCGTCCATGGTGAGGCCCGCGGTCGGGACCGGCTCTAAGCACTGGATGATAACATGACCTGTAACAAAGTGTCAAACAATGTATTATTATAATCTGTACAAATAGTAAGGCGTGATCCTAACTGGCTATTAAATTGCATCGTTTACCCGTACGATCGCTAGCTAATCAGGACGAAGCCATAGCTACATACGACAAGTTCGAAGCCTATTAAGTAAAAGTATTAAAAGACGAACTTGTACGGGCCGAACCTTGGACATGGCCCGCTCCGTACCACGTTGTCGGTAGACTACTCTCTAAAGACTAACAGTACGGAGCGGAATGGGTGGTCCGTTCCGTACCAAGTTTGATCGTGTGATGTTTGCATCAGGCAAATATGAAATGAAATGAGGCATTTATATAGCTATACTGTCAACACAAGCGTTACCATAGCTACAAAGTTTTGCATCATTTTGTTGATGCTTCATTGATTGTGTATATATCCATAGATGAATCAAATTCTTACCTTTATCGAAGATATGTTTTTTTCTGTTGATAAAGTAATACGGGGAGTACACGACTGGTATGATGGGCACCTGGGCCGCGACAGCGATGTTGAACGCGCCTTTTTTGAATGGCAGCAGTTTCGTGAAGTCTTTGTTCCTCGTACCTTCAGGAAACAGCCAAATTTTTGTCTGCAAATATTGAAATATATGTTTAAGTTATTTATTAAACAAGTTTATGAATTCTTTTTGTCTTTCAACTACTACTACAGTCAAAACCGGATATAACGACTTCGTTTATAACGACGGATCGGTTATTACGACCGAATGGCAAGGTCCCGGCCGAATCCCTAATGAACAGTTAAGTAAACATACCGCCTATAACAACATCGGATACAGCGACATATCGCTTAGAACAACGAAACTTTATCGAATTCATCGGCTATAACGACCAACCGTTGTGCTTGTACCAGCAAAATAAAACAATACGAACAATTTTCAAACTTATTCTAAAATCAAGAATTTGTTGCTTTTAACGAAGAGTTTAATGCTGATCATAATCAAGCAATCCTGACGAGAATGAAACGTAAAATGCAAAACACATTTGAGACTCAGCTTAAAAAAAACAGAGCGAAATGACCGATTACTTTAAAAACTGATTGTAGTCTATAAGCTGTACTGTTGGTACTGCAAGTTTTTCAGAATAAACATTATTATTAAACATTCTAAACATACATATGACTATTAATATGACTACTTGTGTATATTGCTTATAACAACTATCGGATAAAACGTCCGAATATTATGGTCCCCTCAATGTCGTTATATCCGGTTTTGACTGTATATTAAATAGCAGATTCTAGGTGTAGCAACAATAGTGTAAATATTTTGATGAAGTCATACCAATCATGTTTATGTGTAAATTGATGTTTCGTTAATATAAAGAAAAATGCCAAAAAAAATAAATTTTTAGTAATCTGAAAAATTCAATTATGTATTTCCTAACTTATACACGCAAAAAAATTTTTTTTTTAGAAATCACAAAAATTCAATTATTTCCTAACTTATATACCTACATATATATTTTTATATACATTTTATCCTTAGAACCTACCAAACAACCTCTTGAAATATTTTTTTGCTTTATGTATAATTAAGTTGTGATTTTTATACTTATATTTATTATACTAAAACATACAAGACCAAATTGGTTGGTGATTAGCATTTTTTTAATATTGATAAACAAATACATTTATTAATTCATGCAGATAAAATAATTTATCAAATTACAGTAATTAAGTTCAAACATCCTAATATTGTTTGATTGGAATGTGTTCTATCTTATCTATAATACCAACTTCTGTAGATAAGTTCCATTTGTTTGTCCTCCATTACATCTAATTAGCCGATATTAGAAATACTTTTAAAATAAATAGGTATATTGTAGGTACTCACTTTATTCTTGATCATGATTTCTGATGTTACTTTAAGTTGTTTGTAAGCATCTTTCGAGTTATTCCGATCAATGAACACAACTCCTGCAAGGTATGCGGCAAGGCCAAATGGCCAAACATAGAATATCTCTTTACGGGCAATAGCTGCTATTTTGTCACCCACATGCCATATGTTGAACATACCTGAAAACATTTGAGTTATACTATTTCTATTTGTGTTAAAACATAACTCTTAATGAGTTAAAAAACTACAGTAAATTTAAATACTACATATGGATAAAATATCACCCCCTAGGTGGTAAAATACATTATCTTTGCACCAAGAACAAATTAAGATAAAGATACCAATATTTTTATTAGCAAAACTTTACCATTATCTGCTACAAAGTTTAGTGATGGAGATAGCTAGAGTGAAAACCAACCACCATACAAATACAGATTATTTAATAGTTCTTATGTACAGATATTTGACTCCACAAAAACATTTCAATGAAATGCGACTCTTGCGACAAAGCAATAAAGTACACTTCAGATCACCCACCGCTGCAATTGAGGCATTTTTAAAAATTATTATTACATTACTGTGTGCTTTTATTTTTATCCTGTACAGCATGCTGAGTAGGTATTTATTGCAGTTGGGTCGATGAGAGACGGATGCCTGCCTTAAAATGTTAAACTGTGATAGCTCAAAATTAGGGTTGATGCAGATAACTCGTTTTACCAGAAAGGTAAGGGATAGCCTGCATAGAAAGCAATTATATAATTAGAAAGAAATTCCCGACTGTAACACAGATTTCATCAAATGTGGACAGTACAAGGTTATGTAGGAATTGCAAACAATTGGTAATTGACCCCTAGGATCCATCTAAATGACATCATATAATAGTCCTTGTATAATATTCTTAGTTTAGTTTTTTTTAGAATATGGTCTACCCACCAGTGACTAGGCACTTCGCCAACATCAAGTAGGAATATTTTTAATAGACTAATAGGACAAAGTCAAAGGCATAGTACTGGTGTATATAATAGTTAGAAATATACATTTTTAATTACCCAAAACATCAATAGTCGACTGATGGTTTGAGACCACAACAGCACCGCGATCTTCAGCTAGTATTCTTCCATTCCTCAAGTGCCATTTTATTTCTATAACTTTAGTAACATGTTTCACTATTTGAGACCCAAATCTGTAATTGAGTAAATAATTTATTAGTTACCTACGATGGGTCTAGAGAAATGCAAGTGTTAGTAGATACATAGTCTTCCAAAGATTTTTATTTGCGTTAATGAATCACCTGTTAATTCATAATTGTTTGGGAAATGTCACAAGATTGTAAGAAACAGTCAAATTATACTTACAGGGAATTTTTAACGTTTCTCGGATTGAATGCAAAGAATGGCAACAATATCACTGCCGTTAATGATGCCCAAATGTAAAAAATAAGAAACTTCGATTTAAACTTCACAAAATTGGGTGTCTCTGAAAATAGCTGTTTTAGGACATAAGTCACTAATACAATTATTATAAAGTAAATAATTTTATCCCACATCTTCAATTAAAAAAATATATGCGCTTAAGTTTTCAAAATAAAAATAAACACAGCCAATGCCACTCCGTAACTGTTTTTTTTTACAATATAATATTGAATTGAAATGACTAACAAAACGAAACAAACACACGCACGCCAGCACCGCGGCGCGGGTGACGAACGGTGGATGACATACACACACAAACAAACGACCAATGTTGTAAGCAGTGTTGCCAACCCCAAGAAAATAAAAAACAGCAGCTCACCAATAAAAAAACAGGAGAAAACAGTAGGTAGAGTAAAAAAGGGCAGATTTCATAATTTCCTGATATAATTAAAACAATCACCTACTTTTATTAGTTACCAGGACGCACATACATTGTTATATTATAATATTGATCACAACATATTAAAAAAAAACAAAATCAAAGTCAAATTATTGTCCACTTTCATGCTCTATTGCCTCATCTTCAGTATTTTCAGACTCATTTTCCTTATTAAAATCATACATATTTTTGTTAAATTTCTTCATTTCCCTTTCTGTGGCTTAAAATGAGTAGCACTAGGTTATTTCGAATTTAGTGTGCAATAAGTCGATATTCTGTTGCGTAATTTAGTTTTCATATTATTTATAGCTGAAAATAATCTTTCCACGGTGGCGCTGCTATGTGGTAGCCACAAAAGTTTCTTCACCAATTCACACAATGTGGGAAATCCCTTGAATCTCAACAAGAGTAGATACTGTCATCTAGTGTCATTGCGTTTTATTACATAGTGGTTATCAAAAAATATTTTCATAGTGTAGGTATAATATTTGCTATTGCAAGAAATAGTAATAAGAAATAGTAATTTGCTATTGCAAGAAATAGTAATAGCAAACACTAAAATACAAAATGTAAACAGTTTTAAATACTTAGGAAGCATCATTACTACAGACTCGAGATGCACACCAGATATTAAATCAAGAATCGCACTTGCCAAACAGGCTTTTAACAATAAGAAATATATTTTTACATCAAAAATATCTAAAAAAGTAAGGAAAAAGTTTATTAAAACATATGTCTGGAGCATAGCTTTATATGGGTGTGAGACGTGGACTATGACACAAAGAGACAGAGAAATATTAGAGGCATTCGAGATGTGGTGTTGGAGGAGAATGGAAAAGATCAGTTGGACAGAAAAAGTAACTAATGAGGATGTATTGGAGAGAGTGCATGAAAGAAGATCATTAATGGAAACCATACGGAATAGAAGGGGGAAGATGATAGGCCATCTCATACGACATGATACCCTTATAAAGAACATCATAGAGGGAAAGATAGAAGGAAAGCGTGGACGAGGAAGACCAAGAATAAACTACATGAGTCAGATAAAAGAAAGGATGGGTGTCATGTCGTATAGGGAGGTGAAAGAAGCTGCTCTAGATAGAGACAGGTGGAAAGAGCTTCATCAGCTACACCGACAAGGGTCTAACCCTTAAATTAGAAGAAGAAGGTATAATATAACGCTAATTGAAAAACAGTAAAAATTAGGAATGAAACAGAAAACAGGGGGATAAATGTGAAAACAGCAAATCTACTGTTAAAACAGTAGGGTTGGTAACACTAGTTGTAAGCGCACTGAGTTGTCGTTAAAAAGCGCTAGTTTTGAGTGATTATAAAAAAAACAGCAATAGTACAAGAAAAGTTACATGTCTTCTCTATAATGAAAAAATACACATGAGAAAATAATCTATTACTGAATCTTGTTCTATTTCCTGGCTCTCCTGCTTAGTAGAACTGTAAGGTTCTGACCGTAACGTAGCAGTATTTTATTGTAAGCTTTTTTAAAAAGGCTTGCTTTAAAGCGCTAGTTTTGGCATAACAGAGTCTAAAACCGTTAGAAGATATAGCGCTGAAAGCACTAAGTTGGCATCACTGCGAGCTGCGAATGACAAACCATCATAGACAATGAAAAATATATGAATTTAGATTTGACATTGCCATTTTTGCTAGCATCTTATAATATGCTTTTGGACCATGGCTAGATAGTTTTGGTCTAAGAGCAAGAAAAAAGATCTTTTGGTCATGTTTTGGAATAAGCCTGTTTTTTGTCATTAGTTAGGTAGGTGTCACCAGTCGAACACACCAACTATACGGTCCCACACGAAGCAACGTTTGTTTTATGGGTACCGTGCAATGGACTGAGGACTGAGGGCGAACTCAGTATATAATACTTATATAGACAAAGATGCTTTTGATGTTGGACGTTGGGTTGAAATCTTCTAATGCTCGGTTTACACGAGTACGTACAGTACGTAAGTGACGTGTCAGCAGTTTTACTTGCGTATCTACTGTTCTCGAGTACCTACTTTAATTTTATGAATGGGTTAGATTAGGAGATAAAAAAATATTTCCGCAAGGGTTTTGCCTAGCACTTACTATCTTTCTGTGGTAAATGTTTGTAAATTCATTTATTTAGTAATATATACCTACTCAAAGATTTGTATTGAAGCACAACACGCATTTCCGGTAAGTTCTGGTTTCTCGAATGTGTGAAAAATAAGACAGACTCAGTCTTATATTTCAGTAAAGTATTGCCTAGCAAGGTAAAGTAGGCGCAAGCTACGTCTGCTCGTGGCTGAGGGCGCTGTTAACACTATACTGTATACACTGTAATATGGTACTTATAGCCTACAGTAAAATTAGTTCCGCTTTCCGCCGTGCGTAATCTTAGCTGGCGCGCACTTTAATCGTCCTCGGAAATTTCAAATAATAAGAGTTGAGATAGCACAGAATACTTACTCATTATTTACCCACTTTTATTATAATTTACTTACTTTGAGCAGCATTCTCTAAATCTATGTTCGCTACAAATTTAAAAATACTTATCTATTAGGAATTATTATTTACATTTTGACATTAGGTAGACGTTTATTCAAGTACATTATCTTTGTTTCTTACTTAGCTTTTTATTCAACATAATTTTATGAAAGTCACAATCACAAAATTGTTGGTAATACAAAGGCGAAGGTGCATCAAATTTATTAAGTATTTACATACTTATATTCGGGTAAGTAAGGTGATAGTTATACATTCAATTTGAAGCATGTACATACGTAACAATTATAAGATTGTGTCAATATGTTTTGATGGCAAGTTGGTCATGACTTCAACGGATAGCTTATCATAGGCGAGCATCATGATGTTGCGTACACGTTCCATGAGAGCAGGCACGTCCTCTGTAGTCAAGCCTTCCGTTTGGATCGGCTCCAGACAATGCATTATAACGTAACCTATAATAGATCAAAAGCATTTAATAATATATTGTAAGCATAAAAACGGCCGTCTCCAAAAAAAAACAGCACATCAGCGCGTCGCGAGTTCGGAGACTGTGGAAGAAGAAAAAGGCGGGAATTTCGAAATGGTAGGAAAAGTGGTAGTTAAAAACTTGTGGTGTGTTATTGGAAGTCTCATCTCAGTATTTGTATGTCTTTTGCGTCTAGCGACGTATTTGTAGAAGAAAGAAAAGGGAGGGACAAAGTTATATAAGTATACTATACACACATGTGCAAGTACCTGTATCCAACATGTATTTATTTTTGTCTTCAAAAGTATAAGGTGAATATACTACAGGAATGATCGGAGCTTGTGTGGCCACTGCTAATATGAACGCCCCCTTTTTAAATCGAAGCATCTTTTCTGTTTTATTTGTATTCCTTGTCCCTTCAGGGTAGAACCAAATTTTTACCTAGAAAAAAATGAGAAAAAAATATTTAAATTCAATTATTGCACGTGCTACTAAGCAGCAACAATTTAGGTTTACACATGGACAGTACGTTAGTAAACAAGTAAGTACCTTATCAAGTAGCCTAATGAATCAAATGTATAGAAAATAAGAAATCACATAAGTCTTACGAACGTGTACGTGTAACTGTCCTCGCGTAAACTGGGCACGTCGGCGTCGGTAGCTACCTACATTGGTACCAACCACAAAATGGATATTTTTTGTCATAGCTATGTAAACTTTTTGCTAACTATTGTTATTGTACTAGGCAGTTTCTGTCGGAAAAAAATAAGTAGTGCCATTTATACCCAATTAAAAATATTTATTTTTTTCTTTTATTAATTTCATGGCATTTTAAATATTTTTCCAATGAACAGTAACCAGTTATAAACTACTTCCTTCACTCGTGCACGTTTATGATCACACAATGGTTAATATCCCATTCATATCACACATTATAATATATCAAAGATACACATTTTTTGGATAATAAAAGAGTATTGATAACTTCACGGTTCAACTTCCCACCAAAAAGTCGAAAAGGCATTTACTTATAAAGTAGCATCTCCAGTTCGTCTTTGCTTATCAAAGTTAGTTGTAGGTAGGAACCAAATCTCTTATATTTACTACTAGCTGTTGCCCGCGACTTCGTCCGCGTGGTATTTAACAAAGACAACCGTTGACAACAGCCTGCTCGCCCATTCTAAGCCCGCGGGACGCATTGCAGGTAGTTGCTATCAAACTTAATCAGGCGCTGCGCTGCAACATTGGTTTTAATTTTTTTTCGTGAGATCCTATTTTTTTTCTAAAATAAAAGTAGCCTAAGTTACTCCTTGTTACATCATTTATCTACCAGTGAAAGTCCCGTCAAAATCGGTCCAGCCATTTCAGAGATTAGCCGGAACAAACAGACAGACAGACAGACAGACAGATAAAAATTGTAAAAAATGTTGTTTCGGTATAGGTAACGTGTATACATCCAAATGCACTTAGTAAAAAGCGGTTATTTTAATATTACAAACAGACACTCCAATTTTATTTATATGTATAGATGCACAGATATATTAGAGGAGATATGTTATGAAAGCGGTGGGCTTGCGCTCACCTTTAGCCAAAATTACGCTAACATAGAGTTTTCGCCGTCAGTCGACTGCAACTGCACGTCGGTATCGGAGCTCTAACTTTTTTTTAAATGCCGTGTTATTCCGTGGTTGTGTGCTAAAATACTAGCAGCAAAGTGAACTACGCGAAAGATGGAATCTCATTTCACCAGCCAGTATTAAGTATTTTATTTATTCGTCTTTTAAATCATTAAAAACAACAACTCAAAAAATATTTAATGCCTTTATTATGTTATTTTAGTTTTCATGTAGCACAACGACTTTTTTATTTTTGTACAAAATACATGGATCTTTAAGTACCACCTATGTTCGCTACTGAGTGAATGTACGAGGCAATGGATAGATCGTCTAACGATACTTTGAATAAACTGGTGCGTCGCGTGGTACGGCCGCTGCATGCGGCGACGACGCAGCACGCACCGAATTATTGGCACGCGTGTGTGTGTGAGACTTCGTATTGGTTGGTTTTATGTAATTGCATGTGTTTTGTGGCGAGTGGTGGGGACAAAACGGAGACAGCGAGTTCCCATACATTTTGAACCGCACGGCATATCTCTCGTGATCTGTGGTATAGATGTATAGAAGTATTTACTTACCTTATTTTTGGTCACCATTTGGATGGTTGGTTTAAGGCTTTCAATCGCTGCTTTCGTATTCCATCTATCAACTAACACTGTGTTGCTCAGATAAGCAGCCAACCCCAGCGGACCGGTGTACAGTATTGATTTCTTTGCCACCATTATTATTTTATGAATTATTTCAAAGCAATGACAGGCACCTGGAAAATAATTACATACCTACCTAACCGCAATTAAATCAAAAAATTCCATGCGGTGCCATGAATGCACTCTATCATGTGAGATATTAATTATAACATTATACTTATAGGTGCTGTACCTTGTAATGATCCTAGTTAGATATGATCTTAGATCTATGTCATAAATATGATAATGTAATATCCCCCTGCCTGGAGGTCGTAAAAGGTCAACCAAATCTGAAGTGATCAGATACAAATATCCTATGAGCTGATGCATCCAGATCTGCTGCATCGCAATTTGTAATTGTTTATATGATAATGTATTATAATTTATGATTCTATCTATTACCTACTTATTACGTGTAGTTAGTAGTATTGAACATCTCGGGTACAAAGATTCGAGATTATCATACCATATTTGCCTCCAGGATTCTAACCTGATTATTAATTAATTAACTATGCTGTCGTCGTAATATAAGTAAATACTTGACTTAATTCCTTCAAATTTCGGATGTAGGTATCATATTTTAAGTTACCTATTATATCGAATGTCGACTGGTGGTTGGATACAATGACAGCGCCTCGGTCTTCTGCTAAAATGCCTCCATTACGTAAGCGCCATTCTACGCCGTACATTTTACTGATACGTCTTAGTGCCTTACCTACTAATCTAATAAATAAGGTTCAAATTATTACAAAATTATGTCACCATTGCAACGCAGCAGGCAACGCTTGTATTATAGGTACCCGTACCCCATTGCATGGGTACCACGGGACTGGGGGCGATTGCAGTATATATTATAGCTTAATTAAAGATTAAACATTCATGACTCGGCTACAAACATACGTGCTCATCACATAAAGTTTGCCCCTACCGAATTTCGAACCCAGAACCTTTCAGTAGGTATACTCGTATACAGCAAGAAGAGCCACTATCAGCTGTGCCAATATTATGATTGCTAAAATGTGCTATTCACTATTGTACTCACTCATTTGCACTGATAGTATTTAAGGTAGGTAAGGGAGAGGGGGGGGGGGGATTGTGTGACTACCAATATTTCAGCCGCCTAACCTCCTAAGGCGGCGGCTCCTAAGGGGCGGCGGCGGCGGCGGCGCGGGAGCGGCATGATCTTATGCGTAAAATCAAATGGACCGGATCTCGAAAACAGCGGCGCTGCAGCGGCGCGGGGCGAACAACGAGCGCCGCTCCCGCGCCGCCGCCGCCGCCGCCCCGCTGCCCGCTAAATTCGAGGCTGAGGCCTTATAGGGGCATATCTACTGCCATATCGGTATAGTTGCCCGTCAAATAAAATGTTATTTTTAAGGAGGTATCGGACGTGAAGTGTTTTTTAAAGGTGTGAACAAAGATTCTCGAGAATAGCACTTATCCTACAACAATTATTCCACAAAAACCTACTGAATGACACATGTACTACACTCCTCCTATTTAATACAGAGTGACTCAGAAAGGGTATACTAACCTTTAAACCTGCGCTTCTTTAGCAAATTTGCAATTATTAATGAAGTCAGAATTTCGATATTTCAATTTTTAAATCAAATTTTTGTTCCCGACGAAATAACAATTGCATGTTCGCTCATAATGAGCGTCAAATTCATAGAATGTTTCAATCCGTTTAACATATACACACAGTTTGTAACCGGGTCATGGATGTTTAATATCTACAATATACGTATTATATAATGATTTCGCCCTCAGTCCATTGTACGATACCCATAATACAAGCGTTGCTTAGCGTAGGACCGTATAGTTGGTACGATCGTCTGACGATATTATATTATATTAAAAGTGATTTTATTCTAAAAATGCCTTGTACCTTAACGTCATATTGTTAGGCTTAAAGCTTCTATGAATTCGAAGGTTATTCTATTTATACAAGTGAATAGATCCAGGTAGATCACACCGCTAACATACATATACCATGAGGTTTAGGATTAAGTGTATTTTACTTACAGGACGTTGCTATAGTGCCTTCCGTTCACTAACATTAAATGCAAGTTGATCAGCGGAGTTAGTACGATGAGCACGATGAGGGCAAAGGTTTTAAAATAATATTTCAACATTCTATATAAATCGGGAATGTTGTCTTTATGGTATACAATTGCACTTAATACAAAGCCTGCTCCAATGTTTAACCACATTTTAAAAAGAACAAAACCAAAATCGAAATTAAGTTGTTAAATATTTGTAGCAAATTTAACACATGATCAGTTGTGTTCGTAGATACTTAAGTAATAACAGTCAATATGCCACAGGTATTTTTTTAACTCAATATACTTAATATCATAGATATTTAGGGTTCCGTTCAAAAACTCGTTAGTACCTTGTAAACCTTTAATTTATGGGCAGATGTACAATGAAATATAATGATGAATAATATAAGATGTTATGTTATACCTTTAAAATATTATGTAGGTATCTAAATGTAAAGTGCCGACAAATTTATAGAAGTTATAATCCATTTACAATGATATTACTAAGCATTTTTTTATGAATTCTTCGTTAATTTTCATTTATCGGACTACAGTGTCAGTGTACCTGAACAATATTTGTTCAGAGTTTCTAAGATTAACCCAGATAGTATCTCAAACAGTTTTAAAATATGTACATAATACAGTTAATGGTTTTCTATTTATTCCATTATTATGGAAATACTACTTACGTTTTATGTATGGTGGTAAATTTCCACACACTTATCACGCATGACAACTTGAGGGTCAAACTGATAATTTATTCGAAATTTTTAAATTGGTCAAGATAAAATCCATTGCACATATTAAATCCCTGCCCTCTCCCTTATACATGCCCGCGTATACGTAGAAATAATGAAACGAATTATACGTACATATATTAGGTCCTTACATATGAAATTAGCGTTTTGTCGTACTGACCACTTTGATCTGAAATATCTTCCCTTTGGTTAATAATTACAAATTCAAATTTATATATTCATTTAGCTGGTACGTTTGCGTTTTGAAAACAGTCATTCATTTGTTTTTTCCTTTTTTTTTTCATTGGCGTCGCTTATTACCGCACAATGGAAAACATGAAATATTGGTATATTTACGCGTACGAGTTCTACCGTGGCACCAGTGCTGCAGAAACAGCTCGAAGGATTAATGATGTGTACGGCACTGGTGTCGCAAAAGAAAGCACGGTATGTTTTTGGTTTCAACGTTTTCGTTCTGGAAATTTCGACCTTCAGAAACAACCCCGTGGACGGCCGGCGGCCAAAGTGGAAAATGAAAAATTAAGGGCTATTGTGGAAGCGGATCCATCACAAAGCACTTCAGAGATAGCTGCAAGCTTCCGGGTAAGTGATAAAACTGTATAAATCCACTTGAAGCAAATCGGGAAAGTAAGAAACCTTGAACGATGGGTACCTCATAAATTGAGTGAATCGAACTTGAAAACACGCGTCGACTGCTGTGTTACTTTGCTCAACCGACACAATAATGAAGGGATTTTAAATCGAATCATTACTTGTGATGAAAAGTGGATACTGTACGATAATCGGAAGGGCTCTTCGCAATGGCTGAACCCTGGGGACCCAGCCAAATCCAGCCTTAAACGAAAATTGACTCAGAAAAAGTTACTTCTGAGTGTTTGGTGGCCTGGCGCCGGTGTCGTTCACTACAGCTTTCTAAAATCTGGCCAAACGATTACGGCAGATATCTATTGTCAGCAACTGCAAACCATGAAGGAAGAACTAGCTGCTAAATAACCGAGATTGGTCAATCGCTCTAGGTCACTGCTGCTTCACGACAACGCAAAACCACACACTGCACAACAAACAACCACTAAGTTAGGTGAGCTACAATTGGAAAGTCTGCGACATCCACCGTACTCTTCGGACCTTGCTCCACCAGTTTACCATTTTTTCCGGAATTTGGACAACCTCTTACAAGGAAAAAAAATCAACTCCGATGCGGCAGTCCAAACCGCCTTTAAAGAGTTTATTGATTCTCGCCCCCATGGTTTTTTTAGTAAAGGGATCAATGAACTACCTATGAGATGGCAGAAGTGCATAGATAACAACGGGGCATAATTTGATTAATTAAATATATTTAACAAAAAAAAATGACTATATTCCTCCCGTACAAAACGCCAATTTCATATGTAAGGACCTAATATATTAGATACGGAACATAATTTTTATTCAAGTTCCCACTTGACTTTTTGGTTATAATATTTGAATACGCAATTTTAATATTTAAATTTATTTTGTTAGTGTCATATTTTTTGTTTATTTGTATGCCTTTTATTTGAATAATTTTGCATAACCTCCACACACTCTTGAATATACACTTCAATGCCAATGCAGTACATAACTACTTACCTATTTAATTTGTGATTACTTAATGGTTTTGGGATAAATCTCACAAGTTAATTTTCGACAATATTTATTCTTGTTCTTCTTTACATATGAGCTTTTATCTACAGTATAGACTGTGTATGCTGACAGTACATCGAGCGTACTGTTACCTAGCAGACTACAGTAGGCAGGAATCTCTTATACTAAATTATATGGAGTGTAATAAGTGTGATACGAATATGTATTAACCGATTCAGAAAGGTAGCCTTGATCATTACGTGTGGTAAGAATTTCGAAACGTCAATTTAAAAAAAAGTAATTCACAAAAAAATACAATCATATTGTTAGGAACTATATTTATGTTTTAAATTTGACATTTCTAAATTCTGACGTCACATAATGATAGCAAATTCGCTAAATAAGCGCAAGTTTAAATCTTAGCATACCTTATCATCTTGTATAATATGACGCCAGTGCCGGGATAGGAGACGCTGCAATTATCAACATCTTATCCTACTCATTTTAACCTTTGTTAAAGAAGTTTATTTATAAATTTATTTAAAATGAAGCATCTTCTCTTCTTATCCTTTTAAGGAATACGAATAGTCATTAGGTGTATTGTTGAGCACCTCCTTAGATAGTTCTTTGTAAGCCTTGGACATCGCCTGGTGAATCTGTTTGATAAGTTCCGGCACGTCGTCCAGGGTCAAGTCCTTGGTAGGCACTGGATCCAGGCACTTGATAACGACGTGACCTAGACATATGAGTCAATATAACTATGAGGGTTATCACTGATCAAAAGGAGCCACGCTTATGCTACCCTATACACATTTAGATACTAGTGATCCTGCTTGCTGTGTCGGGAAACTACGAAGTCGCCGGCACAGCTAATAACTAATATTGCCAGAAGGAATATTTCTACATAAAGTTCCGATGGAGTGCTCACCTTCATTGAAGATATTCATATTACTGTTCACGAAATAGTACGGCGAGAACACGACGGGGATAATAGGCACCTGCGCGGTCACCGCTATGTTGAACGCGCCCTTCTTAAAAGGGAGCAGCTTTGAGCAGTCCTTGTTCCGAGTGCCCTCAGGAAAAATCCAGATCTTAGTCTGGACATAGAAACGGTTACAAAGTTTTATCGAAGGATAATATATAATACCAGCCCTTTTTTAATGTCCCACTGCTGGGCACGGGTCTCCCCTCAATGCGAGGGGGATTAGGCCATAGTCCATGTTAAGTCAATCAGAAAGAAGTATTTGCCGTATATCTATGTTGGTAGAACTCTTGCCTCAGTAACGAGATTCGCAGGTCAAACCCCGGCTCGCGCCTCTGGGATTTCTGGATTTCATGTGCGAATTTCATTGTCAACCATGATTACAACATTCAAAACGGTGCAGAAATCATCGTGAGGAAACCTGCATGACCAAGAGAGAGAGAACCCATCAAAAGAAATGTGAAGTTCGCCGTTTTTTTGATCTCGGGAAATCGAGGGGTTAAAGTTTAATGTTCTTATAGTAAGACGACCAATTGGCACAATTGGTAGTGAGTCTACTTTCTGTACTGAGGATTCCGGGTCCGCATCTCGGTAGGGGAAAACTTTGTGTGAGGACTATGTGTATTTATTCCCGAGTCCTACACATTTAATAAATTATACCCATAATTATAGCGTTCTTAGTTTAAGACGGTACAGTCGCGGTTCGTCTGGCAATATAAAACAAAATAACCGACCTTTTCCTTGAGCATGACCTCTGACGCAGTCTGCAGTTGCATGTAAGCTTCTTTGCCATTATTCCTGTCTATGAAAACCGTCCCGGCGAGATACGCGGACAACCCGAACGGCCATAAGTAGAACAACTCCTTCTTAGCGATCGCTGCCAGTTTGTCTATCACCTCCCATATGTTCATCATTCCTGGGAATTTGATAAGATATGTAGAACTTTGAATCATAGGTAGGTACGCTACTATATGCTTCTATGGGTAAGTTGCTGCCATCACCGTTGGAAACATGACTATACCATATACCATCGGTACTAAAGTTGGATGGGAATCCAGATAAATGACAGTGCGGTCGGGAGACTGCGTGATCGGACTTGATCCAGCCGATAGTAAGTATATGTACTTGACATTGATGCACTATACTAGCGTCTCGATATCTATACAAATAAATAAAATTGGAGTGTCTGTTTGTAATATTAAAATAACCGCTTTTTACTAAGTGCATTTGGATGTATACACATTACATATACATTTTTTTTTGTCTGTCTGTCTCTGTTTGTTCCGGCTAATCTCTGAAATGGCTGGACCGATTTTCACGGGACTTTCACTGACAGATAGCTGATGCAACAAGGAGTAACTTAGGCTACTTTTATTTTAGAACCCCCCACCCCCTAACCCCGCCAACGACTTAATATCACAAAGGCTGCAGGTCGCGCGGGCTCAGAACGCGCGAGTGGGCTATTGCTAACGGTTGTGTCTGTGTTAAATACCACGCGGACGAAGTCGCGGGTAACAGTTAGTAAAACATATTACTGTTTACAATCTTGTTTTTTTTCTATACCTAGCTAATATTTCAGCTTATTGGGAGATAGCGGAATTACCTACTAGTAATAGAAATATTAAACTGTACCTAATTAGTTATTTATAATTTCTCCGCGGTTCTTTTTTAGGAGTACTTTTTGAACGCGACCTCAGAATAAAATGGCATATCATTTAATCGCGCCAACTTAGAGAAGATTCGTGGCATTTTTGATGATTCATTAGTATTGTAATGGTTTACATAAATAAAAAATATTCTGATCCCTATTTTGCATTGGATTTTGGAGTCCTAATGTATCGAAGTTGGATCCTACGTAACGTGAATGTAGTGTAGGTATATTTACCTAAAACATCAAGTGTGTTCTGATGATTCGAGATGATGACGGCTCCCCGGTCTTCGGCTAATACTTCTCCGTTCCGTAAAAGCCATTGCACGCCAATTATCTTTGTCACATGTTTTATTATGCGTGCAGCGAACCTGAAAGAAAACAAAACAATTGATTTTACTCCATATCTTAGTACTGTAACAGGTACTTGTATTAACATGTAAGGCTTAAAATATTATAGCATTTCTATGTCTTTTTTCATTGTGTACTACTGATTTACATTCAGTACTTTGTTCTCACATACCTATAACAATGTACTGCTGAAAAAATATAAGATCTTTTTAAAAAGAGCAACCATGGAGTTTCTTGCCCGTTCTCTCCATAGAAACGGTATTCCGAACGGGTGGTAACGTGTTGTTGTGTAGCTTAGCATTTTGTAACTATTTTGACAATTCATAAGTACTGTACTTAATAGTTTACACATGAATAAAACAAAAAAATCTAATATTGATTTCTTATATTTACGCGAATACTACACATTGAAATAAAACTATTTTTAAGGATTCTATCGCGTTTATTTTTTGTTTTTACGTTCCCGACGTTTCGGCTGCTTTACAGCAACCATGGTCACGGGAGGACTGAGGTGGTTGACGTCCTAGTGTCATAGTTTGAAACACCGTCGCTCCACGAAGTCTGCAATCTGTGAACATGTACAAGATCGCACCCGCCATTATATCAGATTTGATAAGCCACAGATCCTCGCAAAAGACCCGATTCCGACCAAGGATGATACGCGAGGCCATTTAAATTAAAAAACATCCTAATTTCAATAGGGAAGATGGCTGGGTGCTACCACCGACTTGGGATCCAGTAGTAAACATCATAAAATCCAAAACCAAGCGTACCATTGCAAGACCTCAAGACACAGTGAGCTCTTTCTGCGTAGATCGGACCGCAAGTAACAAAAGTAATTGTTTATAAACAATATCTTGGCATTTATTTGCATGCACGCGCGTCAAAGTATAAGTTCATGTTTGTTAGACCCGGTATAATTAGATATGGGACTGATAATACTTAGAGGTAAATAGATCGATATAGGGTAATAGATCCTAATTAGGCCCGTAATGTAGTGGGCTAATAGTGCAAGATACGACTTATTTTGATCGTCTATCGCCGTACGAACACACTGATTGTTTATCGTACGTGTGATTGAGGCCTCCATAGAGATTCGTTTCTTTTTATTTCGGCTTGCGGCCGAACCGTATCAAGCATTGCACCATTGGTACATACAAAGCCATGGTTCAAGCTGGCACATTACAAAAAAAAATACGGTGCCAAATAAGTTCATCAGCAGTAGAAACTGCATTCGGTTTTGGAATGTAGTATATTGTCTTGATAATGTATAAAAAACACAAAAGGTTTGTTTTTTTTTACAAAGGCGTTACCCAACTGCCAGAATCCCTTCGGCAGACATGGATGTGGCAGTGAGGCGGGTTGAGATAAACAGCTGTCCCGTAACATAATCCCGGAACTCCCGGGAGTCTGTTCAAACATCATGTTTACGTTTTCAAAATTATCGCACGAGTATCGTAAATGATAATGAATGTCAACTTGTTTGTCATTAGCCCCAAACGAAAATGATTTTCTAATATCTTCATAAGAGAAACGATTTTTATCTCTCTACTATATAGCTATGTGCACGATCGTAACATAAAAAAAATCTTTATACGAACTTTGACCCCCAAACTAGACCCCCTTGGTCGAATTTCCAAAAATCGTTTCGTAGTGCACCTCTAGGTACTTAAGAAATATAATATGCTTCCAATTTTAAATTTCTAGGTCCACCGGTTTAGGTTAGTTGTGCGTTCTGTCGGTCTATGTTAAGAATTGTAGGAGATGAGTATTATAAGGATGCAACTTATAGAACTTCTCTGTGGTGTTGGTGTATAAGTGCTCGCGAATTTGTACGCGAGGACTAGATATATAAGTATTATAAGGGTTATATGCATTGACTCAACATACTTACAACTTGATAATTGTAGGTACGCTGGGTCAATGGGATGGTGATCCATTTCAAGATTATTATGCTAATATTAGTGAATTTTAAGATACCGTGATTGCTATCCCGCGGGAAGTCTTCTATTTCCAATCTAAATCTAAGTCCAATGTCAAAGATAAACCATTGATTATCAAAGGCATTGTGGTGTGGGGCACTTACAAATTACACCTCACTTTTTTAACTGCTATAAGTTTTATTTCTAAAAATATTAGTTCGTTAAAATGGGCTATTTGAACGACTCCCAACCCAAAACAAGCGCTTTTTAACCGACTTCAAAAAAGGAGGATGTTCTCAATTCGATTTTATTTTTCCATCCAAATCCATGGTCGCGCAGGCGGAGTCGTTGTCAAAAGCTTGCAGAGTATCCACTTCATACTGCTGTCAATTTAAAAATATTGCTTACCTTACCTACCCTGTAGGAACAAGGGTCAAGAGATCCCCTTCAACTTTTTGATACTTTACATAACGATGATTAATCGACTTTTTACTTTTTTATCGGGCTAACTGTATTGTGGAAGATATTGCGGGAGACCTATTTCCAGCAGTGGACGTCTTTTGGCTGGATCGATGGATGGATTAAGGTGGAAGCTCAGGTCAGGGCGCGAAATTCAAAATTTCATTGGTTTTTATTTTTTACGAAAAATTTGGACATCTTTACGATGTAATTTAGTTTTTTGCGATATTAGCATTCTGCATTGGATGTCTCAATGTATTAAGTTTGCTTAAAAAAATACCTAATCCGATACAATACCATAAGGTTTGTAAAAACCACACTTTATGGTGCTGTATCGCTTTAGGTATTTTTTAAGCAAACTTAATACATCGAGACATTTAATGCAGAATACTAATATCGCAAAAAACTAAATTACATCGTAAAGATGTCAACATTTTTCGTAACAAAAAAAACCATTGAAATTTTGAATTTCGCGCCCTGATCTGAGCTTCCCCCTTAACTGTAATAGTTATTTAAGATGGCCGATTTGTCCTTAATGAAGTTAAACTGGTTTAAACGGTTTCTATACTTAGGAACTATATTTTTGAACTTTTACTACTTGTGATAATTAAATATGCTATGCAACAAATATAGTGTTAAATATTTGAACAAGTGGGTCATACCGATCATGTTTATAAAATAAAGTAAATTTATAAAAAGTTAACTACATTTTTTTTCCGTAAATAGTTACGTGGTGCAATTTTTTAAATTACAATTTTCTTAATTCATTATATTTGGCACGTGATTTTTATACCATACCGACGACCTCCTAAAATATTTAACACTATTAATATTACACCTTATATTAGCACAATTTCCAGATATAGTTATGGTATATATACAATGTGACCATTATAGGTAGGTACTAACTAACGACACGTCGAGCTGATTTGCTAATAGTCAAACAAGGTTAAGCAAAGGGTAAAGTTTTCCTAAATCAAATATAATGAAGGAAACCAAAATTTCGAATATACATTAGTGTTTTTGAAATTGCATTCGAATCAACGATAAATTAACCGGGTATCTCTCTAGTCATTAATATTTATAGATCGTTATCATGCGGTTGGCGGTCAACATCATGACCGTATATCGCGAAAGGGTGGGCAGAGATATTCAAACAAAACAGTTCAATAGATTTGGAAGTCCCACTTTTTAACAGAATGGTGAGCCTATCGCTGTACACATACAGTTCCTAGGTATTTGATGGTTTGGTTTTATGATATTTAATTCTGCAGAAGGCTTTTAAGACATTTACAGAAAAGTCTGGGAGTGGTTCAGTGGTTACCCACAATACATTGAGGTTTATTTTAACTGAACCTACCTAGTTAACGATATACATAAAGATATCTTTTTATATTAACACTACTTCGTTGCCGTGCCTCCGTACGCGAAACTATCAATTTGCTCTGCTGCTCGACCACAGATTAGTTAATAATGAAAACCTTGTTGAAAGTGGCTCAGCGGTTTTACGCGATGCTCAAACAAACCGACGCACATGCGCACAAAGTTAAAAATATTTGTTTTGGATTGAATATGTTAAAGTAGCTTAGTCGATTTTTTTTAGTCTATTCACTTTTAGAGTAGTAGGAATGTAATGATTTTATTTGTCTAGTATACTTACTTTGCATTTGTCACGTTTTTCGGTCTAAATAAAAAGCACGGCCATATGCAACCACAAAAAACCAACGTGACTAGGTAATATATGGAGTAATTAAAGTGGTATCTAATATAGTTAGGCCCGTTTGGGTTGAACTTTTTCAATAAGTATGTGACCGCACATACCGCAAGTACTGTGAGCCCGGTGTGCCACATCGTGTTGATACACTATAAGTGCGTGCAGACACATTCGATCTGCGGCGAGTTTGTGTTTAAACTGGACTCATTCTCACGACTTTGTAATTAAGTTACGAGTAGAAATATGCTGAATATTTTATAAAATAAATATTAAGCGTTAGTCTTTTTTTATTCTTTTAGGGTTCCGTAGTGAAACCGGGAATCTATGAACCCTTATAGTTTTGCCATATCCGTTAGACCATCCGTCTGTCTGTCTAATGCTAAAGTCATTTTATTCAGAGATTATTGAGGCCAAAATTATGAAATTTGGCACATTTGTAGTTTCATGTACCGCTACAAAAATGTGTATTGAAATATTTAAAGCAGAATTATTTCAAAGTATCTCCCGTTCTAAGGAAGGGGGATCCAAAAAAAAATGTTTTATTATCCAGTCGAGTGCGGTTTTTTTTTAAATCATTTGGAGGTTTCTGCCACAGTATTTTAAATTTAACTGCCTATACGAAATATTAAGCTCTAAAGTAGCATTTTGACATAACCTTAATGGTTCAGAGAATATAATTATTGTAAATCTGAAATTTAGTATACTTGTTTTGTTTTATTTAAGAAAAAAATTGGGCGGCTTCCCCTACAGGAATGTGCGAGTGAAATGCCCTCGAGTAGGGCGATGTCGAATTATTTTAAAATCATTAGGTACTAGGTTTTCTTGGCGGTTTTTCAAATCAAAAGTCATTAATTTATACTACATTTTAAAATTATCTAAATATTCTAGGATACTAAAATAAAATATTGAACACTTTTCTGAAAAGTCGTTGTCACACCTATCAGTGAACGATGGAGCGATCTTTTGGATTGTAGGCAGGAACTCCTAAATATTATTATTTTTGGGGAAAATGGCGTCACCTATCTTGAGTCACTTACGTCAAATAGGGATAACATTTATAAAAGTACATATGAAAAAATATTAGTAGGCCTTATCCTTAGACTGTGGCGGCCTAATAAATCTCCCCTACCTCTCTATCAGTAAAATGGGGGTTAATTAGTGAACCGCTTGCTAGAATCGCCAGACGAATAGACCAACTATGCGTTCTCACATTATAAGCAACGCTTGTATTCTGGGTACCGTACATTACGTATTATGGGTGCCGTACGTATTATTTTAAATTCCTGCACTTTAATTTTAATAGGTAATATTCCACGAAAATTAGACATTAGAATTCAAATAAACACATTTTTTTTAATGAAAACAAAATTTAAAGCATTTCAGTCTAGCGTCCTTACGTAATCGCGAATTCGCGTGCACTTAACGAATCGGCTTGGGTTTCTTTGCTTCAATACACTACCTCTTTTCTCGACACTACCTCTATATTATTTCAGGCTTATTTTGCCCAACACATCAACCAAACAAACGCTGGCAGCATTGCCATTCAACGTGGTAATGTTTCCAGCGTTTTGGGCACCCTGCTGGCCGATAGTGGTAGGGATGTGCCGAGTGCTTTCTGATACCAGTTTAATTTTAATTAATTTTTAATTTATTAAATCTTTACTTTGTATATTCAAGTTTTGCTATTGTATCATGGTAAAGTTCGACAAGAAATAAAAATATTGCCTCACCTTTGATGTTTATCATTAGAAGCCTATTATAACAAATCCCCCCTATTAATTGTATAAATGTAGTCAGATTTCGGCGAAATTTGAATTTAATAATATTATGTCCCTTCCAGTCTAGTGTAGTTTTATTGTCACCTGTAGGTATTTATTTATTAAGGTAGTTTTATTAACGGTGAAGTTAGAAGATGCATCGGTTACAAAGGTTTATTTTGGGTCACAAAAGGGTTTTTTAATAATTTCCACGTATAAATTAGTGTTCTTGATACTTACTTTCCATTTTCAACGTGCCGGGGTCTGAGCATAGACAAAGGCAGTGACAACAATGAAAAAAAAACAAAAATGATATTACAACAAATGCCTTGATGTGTAGCTTACAATACCTTAGAGAATAAAACTTTTTAAATATAAATAACAGGATACAGATGCAAGTAACCACCGTGTACCCCATACTAGTTAATTACTACTTCTAAAATCAAGAAACTTGATACCTCCTATATTAGCTCTGTTCATACTGGCTTAATGACTATAGTCGTAATGTATTTTACTAAAATGTTAGGAAATTAAAAAGAAACTTAATGATTCTGTAGATTGTTGTGAGGTATGACAATACAAGGATTGATGATTCTCGTAACAAAATTACCACAAAGGTGTAAGGTTGTTATCATTATGGGTAGTATAGACGGGATACTTAACAGCTGCTTAAGTGTGACAACAGGTATCATTGGATTATTATACAACTGTTGACTGCACCAGCAGCTATAATACAGCTTTAAACGACCGCGTCAGTCGCTTGACTCTGGATGTGATCCCAGCAATGCAAGCAAAGTGCTTCGTTTGGAACTCGTCTGGCGATATTGATCCAAAATTAGAATAAAATACAGTTTAGCTGACTGCAAGGTAACGAGCAGATCGTTTGTAGTCCGTCTGTACAATAAACTTGTACGTAGCGTTTACAGATACTTACCTACATACTTATCCATGTAAATAATAGAATAAGTACCTACATACGTTACTATACTGTAGTTAATTTATTTTCCTAATTAGCTTTAAGTTATGATATACAGGGTGTAAGGGGCATGGTGACGAAAACTTTGGGTAAAGGTTACACATTTTGCCTATAATAAAAATTAAAGAAATAATTTTTGTCGAAAGTCATGGCTTACACATGTTGTAATTTTTCAGCGCGCTATGTATCGTAAACTATGCGATGACAGCGCAATGCTCCACGCAAAGATGGCGGCTCTGCGCACGCCTACACAACATAACATTTTCCATAAAAATATTGACCTCCCTCTTTTAGGACCTTAGGGGTACATTTTTGGAAATTCGACCCCTGAGAGCTCTCAGCGAGCACCTAGGGGCCCAGAGGACCCCGCGTGCCAAATTTCTAGACCCTAGGTTTCATGGTTTCGGAGATTTCGTGATGAGTGAGTGAGTCCGTCAGTCAATTGGTTTCGTTTTGATATATAAGAAGATGGCGAAGAACATTTTACTGGACACTGGCAAAAGTGGCACTACTTTGTAGCCAATTACCAACATAAAAAAATAAGAAGTTAGATTTTGTTTTTTATCATACTCGACTTGGTGGGGCAATTGCATTGATCAAATACGTATTGACCTCAACATAAAAATATATCAATTATCAAGAAATATTTTTTTCTGAAATATATTATTGATATAAAATGCTTTTGTTTTAGATAATGTAATTGTAAATGGATTACAACTCTTAAATACTTTACTCGTATCGTATATTTTCAATCATAATATAGGTAATGTACTTATTCGCAATTTGTATTGCCGCAGTTAATGTTTGTTTCATTATGTATAAATTGACTCATTGTTGAGGTGCACTTTAATGCCTGCACGTTTATTACCTAATTGCGTTAGTCTGCAACCAGAACGAATCCTAGGTACTTACCTAATTATAAGCAATTTAAAATAATGAATAAGTATATACCTTTGTGTTTGTTAAGCAAACATGCAGTTCAAGTACTATTTTGAGCAATTAAAGTAATTACAAATTGTATTAGCCATACATTATGTCACTCTGTTTTAATCATTTCGTGTATTTCTACTAATTTGGTCCATAGACTTACGCAAGATGATTTAAACATGTCTGCAAACACAACAAATTACAATAATGTTGCAAATCTGTTTCAATAATTTCTTGTAATTCTATCGACTAATTAGTCAATACAAATATTAAATGATTGAACCAGAGTTACATAATAGGGCTGCTTGTGTAAAACCTACATTGGTAAATACATAGCTACCTACTAGTCATTGAATATTATACAAGTAGAATTTTTTTTTCGTGGGAAAAACTATTCATACAAAAATGTCTTTGAGATCAGCCTGATAAACAGACGAGTTTAGGCAATTTAACCTATTATTATTTTATTCTAGTCTAGAATGGGTTGCAGATGTCTATTTTCTGACATCCTCCTGGCTTCGGAGGGTACGTTACGCTGATGGTGTGAACCGACATTATAACGTCTATTTGTGATCAGAAAAATTAAATCAGTACAAAGCTGGAGGGCCGTCCGTCACTGTCACATCTACGTCAGCGCATTTGCGAGTGAGAAAGAGCACACCCCCGCTCTCTCCATCATTAAGAATGCCATATTATAGCAGTGTCATCAATTTACCAAATTTCAAGTCGATTGGATGAATAGAAGTACAAATAAATATCCATCGTATGGCTGAGATTACTACCTACACCAACTAGAAAAGAGCTGATGCTCTAAGCGGCCAAATCATTCCGATTAAACTAGCCTTCAAATGAAAAATAACTGCATTGAAATCGGTCCATCCGTTTAAGAGTTACCATGCAACAGACAGAAACAGGCTTCAAACTTGTATCTCCCCTCGTTTTCGTCGGGGGTTATAAATAAGCAAGTTTTTGAAAGCGTTTCCTTCGAAATAAATCCCGTACCTACGTATAAAATAAAACAATCTAAATATAGCTATCGCCGGTATTAAGTGAAGGTGGTTGTTACTATGAATGTACTTACTACCCGAACAGGAATACGAACATATTTTTTTGATAAATATGACATTATACTTTACTACTTATTTTAGAGTCTGCTTTGCTTCAACACGTCTGTACCCAGAAAAGCCAGCTGGAGAGGAAAGCCTTTGGTAGGCGAGTGTACTTGTCATTCTCGTCTCTCGTACTGCTTCCTCCTCTCCTCACCCTGCACTAGAATAGAAAGGGACACACTTCTATTAGATACTTTTCGCTTGGCTATTGTTTTTGCAATAGTCATTGATGTTGTAACATGTGTATACTAGTACAGTAATGTTGACATTGTTGTTGTTGTTGCTGCAGCCAATGTTGACGTTGAAGTAATGTTGTCTGCTCCTAGAATTAAGTTTACGTGTATTTGTATACCAATTAATGAAATAAAATATATTTTATGTTCTATACTGTGGTCAGTCCTGTTATAATAGTAAATCCATGGTCGTGTGCGTGACCCAGAATTCGATCCGTCTTCTAAGCGTGGCTGGCTAATGTCACGAAGTGTGGACGTAATTATTTTACGCCCAGTCGTAAAAAAGACGTTATAGTTAAGTAACCTGCTTTTGCACCCACGAAAAGAGCACATTTTGTGGTACATAATAGTTGGCTTTACACTTACACATTTTTACATCAGCTTTAATGGGGGAAAAAGAGCACATGAAAGATAGACTACGAAAAAGAGAAATCGCGACAGCCGCACCACGAAAGTCATGTGAAGTTCACCAGACCGCTATAGGCCAGGGTGGTGGACAATAGCCTAATTGGACCAAATACCATCGGTGAGTTGCAGGTGCACTGTAGTGAACCCCTACACACCCCTTATTAGATTACATCTCAAGCGTGATGGTGGAGGTGGTGGTGATTGTAAAATTCAAGTTAAAACAAAAAAATGCTAATAAGAATTGCCCGACTCAAAAGAACTGAACACATTAACTGATTGCTTTTCATTAAAATTTTATTGTTGCCCTAAAGATTAGTCGTGTAGAGTAGTTTTCCGTTTGCCAATGTCGACTTGCAAAATGATATATATTTTAATGTTGGTGTATGGATTGCATCGGTGCTGGGCCTCGCAGTCCAAGGAGCTGGAGCCCGAGCAACGTCCCGTGAAGGGCACGTGGAAGGATACCAAATTGCAGTCGCATTTCGAATACCCCTTGCTCTACCGAGATCATATATTTACTGAGTTAAGTGAGAAGGGCCGTCAGATGTTCTACCCCATCAACATTCGTATGTATCTATATTTTGTTTTGAATGTCGAAGAAGTTTCGATACCTGAGTCTTATGATATGAGACTGAGTTTCTTGCTGGCTCTTCTTAGTGGAACCAAAATTTGGAACCTGTGGTAACTTCTTACTATTCGTTGTGCCTTTTTTAGGTTATTCTAGTTTTCTGGTATTCTAGAATCCAAAAATCATCTTTGATTTTGATCTTAGGAAATAATCATGCAATCAAAATAGTACATCATATATGTGTACCTACACTTGGGTTATTATAGCAAATAATGCAACAAATTCGTATTCAAGATGATTATAGCATAGATTGTAATACATAAGTACTTCTTGTTATTGTCTTGTATAGTATGCCTTGTTTACGAGCTGCAGTACTAAAACGTTGTTAAAACAATTTTAATCTATATATATAAAACCAAGGCGCGTTAGTTACACCATTTATAACTCAAGAACGGTCGGGCCGATTTTATAATATTTGAATTTGTCTCCGCCCCGAATAGCAGATTATTCGGGGCGGAGACAAATTCAACACAACTATTAACGACAAAACAACTATTAAACATGGAAAAAATCACTAAATAAGTAATAATAAAGATAAATCATCTTCTCAGATATTTGATTATGAGGCGCTACGAAGTTCGCCAGTTTCGAAGTACAATATGTAATTGCGTTAAATTTTTCATTCAAATTTATTTTGTTCTGTATCTTATGGGTAAATTATTTCAGATCCAAGTTGCGTTGAGAAGAAAGGCCAATGTATACCGAGACACAAATGCATTGATAAGAGAATGATATACATATCCCGTGTGTGCTACCACCGGGACCTGGTGTGCTGCTTTGATGACGTCATCCACTTCCCCGTGGTGGAAATCCGCACAAAGTCACATGCCACGACTCGGAGATCTACTTAGTTTTGGATTGCTGGTATTTTTTTTCTATTATTGTAATGTAAATCTTGGTAAAGTATTACAGTTTTTTTATTTACCTGACGCGTACGTCAATATAATTACAGCATACAATATTAAAGTGTTGTGACGTCACATAGTTCATCCAGTGTGCGCACCGTGACATCTGCGCTGCGTGCCGCCCCGTGGCCAACAAAAACAAACATTTTAGCACTCAATTTTAATGGTCCATTCTTGAAATTATAAATTCAGGATAACAAAGGCTACTTTAATCGCTCCACAAATTTGAGGCCAGAATAATATCTCCTTACCAATTTTGCACATTCACACATACTTACCAGTAGGGTAAGCAGGGACAATCGTAACGCCATCGGGAAAACATGCTGTCACTGTCATACTTATTTATGAAGTTTATGGTGTGAGAGGGATGGAAGACGTTACGTTACCGAAACGGTACGTAAAAAAATATTGTGCTTGAGGTCCTGGTCACGGTATGCCTTCAAATTAAGTGCAATAAGAGTAACGAATATGTTCATGCATTCGTCAATATCATGCCATTTGTCGCGTTAAAACAATTTATGTCTATTAGTAAGCTAATTAATGTCAGTACTCTAGTCATGTTTGTTCAGAACGGTATATTTATTCGTAGGTTGCGACACTGAGACTTATCACGCTGGTATATTAGCCACAATACTAATTCGTAAACGAATATACCTACCTATTAAAAAAATACAAAAACACGTCACTCCTTTATCTATCTACGAGTTTCGTCGTCTGTAAGAGTTAGGTAACTGCTTGCAATTAATGTTCAATGGAATAGGGTGACAATGTTTTTTTTTTCATTTGGACCCGTTAATTGGGTTTTTATTTATTTGGTCAATGATCTTATTGTAGGAATATGATCGTCTCATGGAATTGTTTATTTTAGTCGCTTTGCGAGTGATTAAGTTTAGTTAAGTACGGGGTATAATATTATTTTTAGGAGCGTACGCAGGATTTGCTTTATGGTGGGGGAAAATACAAAGAAACTTCGAGCACTACCCTCAAGGCAAAGGTCTTTAAGATATACCTCTTAAAATATTTTCATTTACAATTTTCCTCCATGAATCGATATTCTTACGGTTCATTATCCTCTTAACTAATTTAAGTATGTAGAGTTTGGTGTTAAGATGAGTAAGCTAAATAGTCAGTCACACGAGTCTTTGGATCAGTGTACCAATTAAAAATAAAATAAAAAATGTACTAAGTATTGATCTCATAAAATTCTCAACAATTAAAAGGAACTTGTTTTGTGATCTAAAGTTCGATTCGAAAACAATTTTTCCAATTAGAGTTGTTAGTTGGCACAATGTTTTTTCTTTTTTTTTCTTTATGTTGGCAATCGCCTACAAAATAGTGCCATTTTTGCCAATGTCAGTGTTATTACAAAATATTAATACCTTTGATGATAATAAGGATGTTGAAGATTAAATGAATTACTGAAATTTTACCAGACATCTTGGGAGAACTCGAAAGTCAAGCTATACTGTTTTATTTTTATTTCCTTCACTCATGCACGTTTATTAACACACAATGGTAACAATCCCACTTATATTACACAATATTTTTCAAAGAAACGCAATTTTCAGAAATTAATACACAATTATCTTCCCGCCAAAAAGTCCCCAGTGTTTCTTTTCGAAAATATTTTAGGCGACAAACAAAAGTCTTAACCGCACAAAAAAATTGTTCGTATAATATATGGCTTAACAATAATAGTGTAAAATATTTAAGGGGTCCATTGCTAGGCTATAAATATGGACACAATTTCGAAAAAAAAACAAATTATTTGTAATTTAAAAAAAAACGCTACGTGCGCGGGGCAACGGTACTGGCTGGCTTGCTTTCTCAAAGAAAAATCAAACACTGTATACACATCAATTTTATACCGTTTATGTTATCACCTACTTGTCAAGCCCTTAAAATATATTGCGCTATTTTTGTTAAACCTTACCATAGTATAATATGTATTGAAAATATATCTTCTCTTTATATTATCTATTTCTAAACGGTTAACGAACGGTACCACCAAAACAATGTCGAATTTATCTATCTCGTGTTTTGTTTATTCACACTCGCACGCAACGATCCAAATGTTTACACGATCGCTCTTTTGATAAGTGGAGACCGTTTGAAATGTGTCCAATTTCACGGGATTATACGGTTATCTCGGCAGACACATTCAATCACATACTTTTTATCGGTAAATCGCAATAAAAGTGTTGTTTTTGTGATGATTTTAGATAATGGCACTTGAGCGCTACATTCCAAGGAATCAAATAGGTACCAAACTCTAAAGCCCCGATTCGTCGCAGCAATCGCGGTAAAGCAAGGCAACAAGGGGGAAAGGGAAGTGCAAAAAACATAACGATAGCCGAACACTCAGTTGTAAACAATGGGAACGTTCAATGGACGATATTTATGGGATTGTTTTGACGGCACCGATACCGTTATATTTTTCCTGCGCCAAAATTTTGGTCACGCGCGCAACCCTCTTTGACCCGAACAAATGCCATAATAGGAAACTGTTTCTAACAAAAGCCAAGTGAAATTAAGTTATTGGTGCAAATTAGATTTTAGAAGAAGATAAACACAAGGATATTTCGGAGAAAGCTTTCGCACTGTATTAGATGTACCTACTTAGAAAATTGTAAGTACATAGTTTCCCAGTCTAGACGCTGCTGAAAATGGAGAAAATGATGCTCGAGGGTACTTGCCAAAGCTATATTTAGCTTTCTTGTGTGTATATTAGTACAGTAGTTACATAATATAGCATTTGCATATGCGACCCTATACGTAGTTTATTGTTGAAGGAGCAGTGTGCCCGACCGTTACTTATACAAAATGTTTATTCTTACAAACTTTAACCCCATTAGGGGTCGAATTTCCAAAAATTCTCAGCTTAGCTCCATTATATAACGAACTGCTGTAAAAATTCATAGTTCTAGACCCATCAGATTACACTGTACGTTGATCGACAGTCAGTCAATGTTAGAAGTTTACTCTATAAAAAATAAGGTGATAATTTATATGCCTTAAAGTCAATGTCAATTAATTTATTTCTTATAGGTCTACGGGAGCACTTACAAACTGTCATTTTATATTTATTTTTAAACTCTATAACGATCGAAATGCGACCTCGGCTAAGAAGATTCGGCAAGAAACTCAGCAGGCTCGTCTTTGATACGGTATTATTTTAATAAATACTAGTATCTAGGTACTATTCTCTTAATGTAGGTGTAGCGTACAGTCGTGATTAAAAGGTTGTCTGCTGGTTACAAAATATTGCACATGACCGACCTTTGAAACCTAAAGAGGAAGGGTAATAAAGCTTGACTGCTCGTATGTGGGAATTTGTTTAGACGTAGAACCCACCCCAACGAATGCTAATGTCACGCTTTAAGGGCAGCGCGTGGGAGCCAAATTTATGAAATATGTATGTATTATGTTAGTGACAAGACGAGATCTGAAAGTATTTCGTGCTGAGTCTCATCACATTGCTATAGTATGTTATGCGCCTAATTGTTATGTGGTCGCTCGCATTGTAAAGTATATCGTAATCACCAGTTTTTATAGTGTTACGATATTATTTCGGCTTAGTGCTTGTTACACATTATTTGACGAAGTAAATACGTACGTGTATCACTTGTAATACATTATTCCGAAAGGTAGAGTTATTTGGATTCTCTGTAATACATTCTATGTAAAAGTTTAATCATAGTCTGGGCGTTTGTCAATTGTTTTATGTCCACAGCATTGTATAGTACGAAGTAATTAAAATGTTTCCCATTCTATTATTAAAAACACAGTAGGATTAAAAAAAACTTAGTATATACATAACTAGATAGAACTATGTTGTCTAAAGCATTGGATGGCATGTCGTGTTTATTTTCGCGGCACCTCTCTGTCGACACTATGTGTATTGTTTGAGATAACAAGAGCTGCATTTTATGCTCCTTTTATTGATTCAAACCGACGACATACCGAGAGTTTGTATCCTTCTTTTGGTGTACTCTATCAGTTGAACCAACATTGACATGTTAGCTTCAGGCCGCATTGACTCAGTTTGAAAATAAATTGCGGAGTATTCCAAATATAAATATGGCGCAGGACTATTGACAAAACCAGAATATTGTAATCGTACTAGTCTTAAGTATTATTGTCAATTAACTCTTAACTCCTAAAACGTTATAAATTAATTTTATTAAATAACCAATCAACGACAACTTTACAATATTAACATCTCTGTGTTGAATTAAATTGGCTGAAAACATTTTAATTAAGTCTGAAATTTGACCGTGTAGTTAAGGAATTGAAGTGGACTGACAATCATCCATAAGATTGAACTGTTACTAGTAGTTATAATATTCAAAGTTTGACAATGATCCTGCAAAATATACATGGGTTGATTAGATCAAAAGAAAGAGATAATTTCTCAAATGAAAGAAAAAATATCAAAGCGTCACCTATCCACGCTCTACGTAGACAACAGCCTTCATATCTTTAGAACCTGTCTGTGCTTGACACACACTGATTCTAGTACCTATTAATTCGAAAGGTCTGCCATCTGTGCTCTGCTCCTTGATTCGAGGGCATTCACACTTTTAATTCTTGTTCGACGCTACCTATTACGGAGTGATAAAGAAAAACCAATCAATCGTATATTTCTTTGTTTATACATACGATAAAATTGTAAACAGCACAATACTAGTAGGTATTAATTATGTTAATATGTTGTAAGTACTTACAAAAAGTACATAATCTTTTAAATCAAGGTAACTTACTTCTGTATTCGTTAATAAATTTATAGATAAGGAGACATAAATCTAGGGGGATGATAATAATCTATTATATTTGATCTAAGTTTATTAAACATACCTATTAAATTAAATTTGCGGATAAATAGTTGCATGGAAAAACAGACGGACGATTTCCTCATAAACAAAATAAAGACTCAAAACCAAACATAGTAAAATTAAATAAAACTGATTCCCCATGGATTAGTTACGTGGATCAGACTAGTATGTACCTCGTAGATCACATAGACGCGAACTAGCTACTGTTGAATATTCGACATAAAATGTATAAACACAATAATGTTTGTGTAGCTTAGTAGACGGCAATCTCTCCATTTAAATATTGTGAATAAGCCAAAAATAGTGTATACTACGGATACATTTGGATAACGATGCGTCAGCGTTGATGGTGAAGTCAGCTTAATTTCGAAGAATTTATGAGTGTTGGAGCCCCCTAGGCTGGCCAAATGGAAGTAAGCCCGTCCCAACGCCGAATTTATGTCACCCAAACCTATTTCAGCCCGTTCCAGCCACAATGCTCTCGTTAGATTTTAGATTTAAAATTAATTTCCTAGATTAAATATGTACCTACTACGTAACTACCTAATTGGTTGTTTACAGGAAGAATACCTTCTTAATTGCTTAGCACTGATGTGAGATTAAAGTTAAATGATAATTTGAAGTGGCCTCGTAAACAAAATTAATTATTTTTTAATGATTTTACTTCGAGTTTTTTACCCCTAAAGTCATTAAATTGAATTAATTAATAATTGTGTTATCAAGCTTATTATTTTAGTATTTGTTTGAGGTGTGTATATTATTATTATTATAATGGATGTGAAAACATAAAAACACGAGGAGCCGGCTACCGACGCCATGAGCCACAATTTATGCAGAACCAATAACACAGATGAAAACGTCGTGTGAAACTCCGAGTACTTAAGTTTCTGTGTTTCAATTTTGTTTTGGTGTTTCAGGAATCATGTTTAGTAATTTATCAAGGGTAGATAGATATAGATATAGATATAGAGGTTTATCGATATCCAGTTAGTGAGTCAAGTAATCCCTATTTAATTATTTTACAAATAATATTTATTTGAGTATTGTACCTATTTGGGCTAATAAAGAAATCGCATTCAAAATTATACCTGATAAATATTAAACATATTAAAATTAAGACCCTAATATTCTGATTAATAGTGTCTGGCATTCGAATAGGTTCGGTACTGATGGCCAAGCTCAGTTTTTTGCGTTTATAAATAAACGCTCAATAAATGAAATAAAAAATAAAAAACTGTTTAAATATTAATAACCAACAGTCCCGGCGAACTTCGCACCGCCTCAGAATTACATGTATGAGAAAATGTTTGTTTGTTTCTGTGATTTTTGCCCATGTTTCAATAGTTATTCTGTTAGCCGAGACAAATTCAAAAAATCTACGATCATAAAAATCGCCCCACACGTTCATGAGTTATAAATGGTGTAACTAACATGACTTTGGTACCAATGTACAAAAAGAGTAGTTATTATACGTACCTATTTGCAGAAAAAGAAAAATAGGACGATCGAAATAAAAAAAGTAAAACTAGGTATAATGTTTAAAAATAAATAAATGAGCAATTCCCTAAGATCCGGCGATCTGGATAAGTTCTGGGACTATTAATAAAATAAGCCAAGTGAATAAATGAGCCGAAGTGGAACCCTCATTATAAACGTTCAAATGAAATGAGAAACAGTGGATAAGTAATTGAATCAGTACTAATTGCGAAGCCAGTGCGCCGCTAATTCGGTTATACGGGCAACACGACAGATAATTATATTTTCAGTGATATATGTATATAGTTAGACCTAGTCAATTTGACTCAAACTTGTCAAAAGCAACTGCAGCTACGGTCTTGGAGTGCGTAGCAATAAAAACTATCACTGAGAAAATTAAATAACAGCTATATATATATATAGGAAATTAAACCTGCTGCTAAAGTCTGATTAGCCGTTCCTACATTGTTCTCACATACCTATAATAATGTATTGCTCAAAAATGTATAAGGTCTTTTTAAAAAAAGAACTTTGTTTCTTGTAATTCATGATTTTGGTTTACCGAGGTAACTACGATAAGTTTTTATTGTCGACATCGCTACGGAAGCCTACATTGTGCGTGATCCGACACACACTTGAGCAAATTTAAATAACCAATGTCAAGGAATTGGTTCGTTGTTCTCTATAGAATACATTGCCATAATCTAGCTCCTGGAAATAGCCATGTGACACTACCGCAGGCAAACGATACGACAGCAAAATAAAAAGCAGCTGTTTAAATTACACAGTATTCGCTGGCGCGTAACATTTGTGAAAGATATGAGCACGCCGCGCCGCCGCTGCAATTTGTGTATGTTCCGCGAATGCTATATTGCGTATAAATCAATACGCCCTTCTGAATATAGCATGAGACATGTAAAGTACAGACGGGATTATTATGGCACTATGCATATAAATAATTAGGTCTACAATACCTTATTTATTTTTATTGTATAAACATTATTAAGGAAGTAAATTATATAAAATTCTTTGCGTTGTTTTATTATTTTACATTCACAAATCTTTGGTTTCGCATGTTGTTTTAATGGTAGGCTACAGTTTATTTGAGCTTCACTTTTAGCATACGCGGATATTACTATGTGTTTAAAGATGTCAACAAAAACTGATTATTACAGGTAATGTAAGAAGACTCCAGACAGGCGATACATCCCCGCCCAGTACGTTGATATCCGGGGGGGTGGGCGCGAATCGGAAGCAAGCACTCCGAACAGTGCTCAATACTCATCTGTCTACATCCGGATTCATTCCTGTCTCCTATATAATGCTCCGCTACACTCAAGGATTCAATCCCGGTCGGATGAACTGAATACGTCTATAACTGTATTCTCCATACAAAATGTCTAAATACGGTAGACTATAAAGTATACGGTTAATAATAAATAATAATTCCAGCCCTTTTTAAATGTCCCACTGCTGGGCACGGGCCTCCCCTCAATGTGAGGGGGGATTAGGCCATAGTCCACCACGCTGGCCCAGTGCGGGTTGGCGGACTTCAAACATCTTTCGAGGGTTCTCTCAGACATGCAGGTTTCCTCACGATGTTTTCCTTCACCGTTTAGCAAGTGATAATCATGGTTGAAAATGAGATTCGCACATGAAATCCCAGAGGTGCGAGCCGGGGTTTGAACCTGCAATCCTCGTTACCGAGGCAAGCGTTCTACCAACTTGACTATCACTGCTATACAGTATAGTATACGGTTAGCTCACGAAAAATCTCGCACTTGACGTACTGTTCGCTCGCACTTGACGTGCGGCACATATGGTGGGTTAAATCATAGTTTCGGGAAGTGTCAGACATTTATGAAAGTGGCGTAGGTATAGGTACCTATTATTATTTTTAATTTATTTGTCAAGTGACCAAGATATGGGTTACATTTATATGCAATAAAATATATATAATTTTATTACATAGTGATAATTAAATTATATATAAGGTGTAACAATAATAGTGTAAATTATTTTAGCAGGCCTGTTATCGGTAGGCTATAATGGTCACATTCCCGAAAATATTAATCAAATTATTGTAAATAAAAAAAATAACACTACATACTAAGTGCGCGGTGAAACTGATTCGCTTTTCCAGACAAAAATCAAACACGGTTTACATTGTATAGTTTGTATATAAACGTGATCGTTATCACCTACTTGTTAACTCCTTTAAACATTTTACACTTTTTTTGTCATACCTTGTCTATCAAATTAATTAGAATGTATTTACTAATAACGATACATTAAACGTAATTCTAGAGATAAATGCAAGCAGGTACAGCTGAGAGCGTCCCGGTAGCATCGCTTTAACACTAGTTAACATGGTAGAAATTGCAAACTTTATTACTTCTTCTGCAACAGTTGGGAAATGAAATGGTTTTTATTTTACGTAAACAATTTAATTTGGAAAGCGAAGAAGATTGCATGGTTTTGGAAGGGTCGTTATGTACTATCAGGGTTATTATTATACTATAAGCACCATATGTTCGCTATACTGTCTCCGGTTTCACATAACATAAATTAACCTACCTGTTTCGTTATGATGTTAAGGTTGCAATTTGATGGGTGTCCTATATTTTTAGGTAGCCGTAGTTTTCATAAATAAAAATGACAGACTCAGCATGCTTTCTCGATGACGTTACGATTACATAAAACTTGCCAAGTATTAATAGAGCATGTACATTTGCATTGTTTGCTTTTCTTATACGTTCTCCGCAATAATGAACGTGTCAGCAACACACACGTTCTCGCTCTTTCCTTAACATTCTTGGTATGAGTGAAGTGTCGGCACTATAATAAATACCTATTTGTTTACAATCCGACTATAATGTGAGTACCATTTTTCGAAACAAAGATACGATGAAAATATGAGATTACGCTCTGACGTCATTCATATTTTTCTCCGGACGTTTCTCTACAATACTACTCACTAAAGATAAAAGAACTTGCTCTCTCATTGTTCTTACAAAAGGGTTTATATAATCATTCGATACGAACCGACAAAGGGGTGCGGGGGATAGTGTCCAACTTGACATGGGGACCACAGATAAAATTCGTCGCAAAGCTTTACAAAACCAAACCACGATACAACATGAAGATAATGATCATGAACTTAAATCCATAGGGGATTTAAGTTCATATCAGTCATCCTTATCAGTATAACAGTGGCCAGATATACTTACTGAAAAATTACTGGACATCTTGGAAGAGATTATAGAATATCAAGTATTAACATATTATTTTCATTCAACCGTGTACGTTTATAAACAAGCAATGATAAAACAAATATTCTGCCACATTATACAACACAATTCCAAGCTAGACTTTTTAAAAATATAACTAAATTAGCAGCTTCACTCTTAAATTTCGGCTAAAAAGCTCCCAGAGGTGTGTCTTCAGTTGGCTCCCGGCAGTTAAACAAAAGCAGTTAATTTCTGAAGTCAAATCTTGCTAACATCCCCAAACCATCTAAAATCTAATATGTCCTGGTATATTTCAAGATTTAATCGTACAATGTAATTTATTTTGTTTTTTTGTATATTTTACCGGCCAAGTGTCTTTTCAAACTCTGTTGATGGCATAATCATCAACAAAAACGATGGAAGCCATAATGTTTTAAAAAGTGAAGTGAAATCTAATATGATCGAGTCTTCCCTACATAGTTATTCCTTCCAGCTGGTGTAACGGCGTATACACCTAAATCAAAGTTGCTGTGTAACATGGTTCGTTACATTTATTATGGAATGGAGTTCCATAAAGAGCGTCCGACGTGGTGTATATACACCACGTCTGACGCGGCACTCATATGAGTGCCGGAAATGCTTCCAACGCACATCCCACTTAGAATATTTCACATATTTCGATTGAACAGCGCCACTGACTAACTTTAGTATTACGCCGCAACCATCTGCAATTTTCTTTTTAAATTTTATCAATTTTTTTTTTTAATCATTACGTACTTAAATCCATTTTAAAACTTTATCGTATGTACTTACGTAATCTGTGTTTCTTTTTCTCTCTCTCTCTCTCTCAGTAGCACTGTTTATCATTAGTAGAGTATAAAGTTATTATTGGCTATTTATTATAGATAATCGGGGAGACTATTTGACCATGTTAAACTGACCTACTAAAAAGCAAACAGATTAAAAGCAAAATGTAAGAGCCATAAATTCATAACTTTCATTTCGCAAAGTAAATTTTCCAATTGTGCTCAAATTTGTTTAGGGCGGGTGCTCTTAGCTGATAAAGGCGTAAGTAAAGCTATTCTCACTCGTTTAGCTATTCACCAGTTTATTTAATGGCGTTTATCGTGGAGTTAGCTCCAAATATTGAATTTCTTTTTATTAGTAAATGCTCCAATAAATATGATATGTGTACATGTGCCTACAGATAGGCCTATTGGTCTCGTAGTCTTTCAGGGTTAGCCCCTGACGATGAGGTCTAGTGATTTTATTGCAATAAATTCGTCCCGCAGACTGGAATGGCAATATGCTCTTAGCATTATTATCATAAAAGATTAGTCTATGATGCGTTCTATGGACGACAAATGTGCAATTAATAGCATCGCATGTCGCCTTGTCTGAACCTTGAAAACTCGTGAATGCTGAAAAATGCTAGAGTTTAGGTATGTTAGCTGTCATGAAAAATTGAGGCGGACCCTCGGAAACAAAGACAGGTTATCGAAAATTGTAACAATAGAGCTTGAAATGCGAAGCCCCACAAGAATGCAGCCATGTAGGTATCCGGTATATTTCCAAAGATATTATGGACAAGATAACAAAGCGGTCGGAAAATAAATAACAATTTTTCAATAGGAACATACAGTGGACAACGAAGCGATACAAAAACGGGTTCCGGGAAATCTTGCAGCATTACTGAGTTTTATTTACGTACATAAATATATCCAGAGCCTTGAGAACAAATACCATAGGACCATAGAAGTGTTATAATAGGTGGTCGATGTGCTGTAGTGAACCTAACTATGCCTATCGGGGGATACAGACAGAAATATACCGTAGATAATACACATTATAATTAACAACAATAATATATTCAGATATTGATATGAATGCGTGGTTATTGATTTAGGTCATACAGAACAAATTGTCGACAATATATTTGCGTTCTATGATCCGAATATTTGTGGCGTATAATCAACGCCCATTCGCTCGTTTTGTCGTCAAGTATTATCTAATTTTAATAACTATTTTTCATATGAATGTGGTTGCTAACAACTGGGCTTGATGATTTTGGTGATGTGATTAAGTAGAAACGTAAAATCTAAAACGCTACAGACCTAATGTAGGCAGGTCGTTGAAGACAGATCGAGTATCCTTGATCGTTGAGTGCGCAAGTCATCCGGCAGTATGTTAATGAATTAAGCATAACAAAGAAACCATTTCCTTACCGTACTGCGACTCCACCAATGAATAAATATAAAGAATTCATGAATTTTTCTCCAATAAAAGAATGATTGCGGTGGGTTGTAGAACTCTCAAGATGTGTTGAAAATGTATATTTTTATTCTTGCCACAGACTTGTTAGAATATTCAGACAATACACGGCGTGCGCTACAAGTGAAGCCTAAAAAATCTCTTGTCTAGCATGTAAACAGACGCACACATATAAAATAAAAACGATTTCCTTGGGATTCTTAGACTATGCCGGACAGGCAAAGAGTTTTGTATATAGTAACATTTACCACTTTATGTGTATTGATAAAGTGGCATCACTTTGCTAGTGGCAACATTACGTCTGAACTTCTAAACAAGTCTGTGATTTTTGCATCGGTCGTCTGTGTCAAAGTGTACTTAGTGAAATAAATATTTTGTGTTCTATTTTCGCCGACCGACCGACTGGACCGATATTTTTTATTTTTTTATTTTTATGCTAAAAACTTACCTATGGTAATAACTTAGCGACGTTTAAAATTTGCCTACACTTTGTAATAATAAAAAAAAAAACTTTTTTGGCAATTCTTATTCAAAAATAATTATAACGTTTTCAGTTATTTAACACAATACCTGCCGCCAACAGAAAGTAAGATAGGTACATATAAAATTTGACCCTTGATATTCTCCATTTGTTACTTACTATGTTATGCCACCGAGCTGGGTAAGAGATTTTGCTACCAAGTTCCCGCCAAGTGGGCGGCATAAAGATTTCATAGACATTAATATAAGTTGCGAGATCTCTGGAAGTTCCAATATTTGCCCAATAGGGCTGCGAGATTGACGGCACGAAGTTTTCACATGTCGCGGTAGGTAGGTAGAATTGACCCAAATAAACATGGCCGAAAAACTCGCCATTGTGGGGCTATAGTCCCGTGGAAATTGAATTCTCAGCTTCTGTTTATAGATCGGTGTTGACCGAGAGGCTTGTGCCAAAGAGCTCCTATTTTTCTATTAGATATTATGTTATGTTACCTACGTGTATATTATGTTGATATTTTTAAGTTTGAGTAACGTATTGGCCTACACCAACATAACATAATATCTAATAGGAAAGTAGGAGCCAAGTTGGTTTTATGTTCTTGTTATTGAAGTAATCATTTTAAGAGTATAAGTGAATTAATTAACTTAACAATTAAAAATAATGCTCACATATGTAGTGTAAGTACCTATACTAGAATACCAATATTGATTAATACCGCAATCAAAATCAAATAAAGTTACCTAGCAACCTAGGAAGGTAGGAATATTCATGAGGCTATATAATACTATAACAAGAACGTATTTCTCTTATATTTGTTATTAAAGAAACCAACAATCACGAAGTCCACTCGAGCGTTGATCAAAAAGAAATTTCAATTGGAGGCGATCGACAAACATCCCTTATTGGGACCACCTGCTAGTGTTTGAACATTCCAAACCTGGAACATGTTTGTACCGAATTGGTTGAAGCTCGAATGTAACATTTATTTTTTCGTATGTGACCTACTTACCCATTTCGCTCGTGTGCCACCAACTTGGAGAACTGAGAACTCGTGTGCAACATACATAATTGCAAAAAGTTGAAGCTTACGTGACGCTACATCTGGCAGGGAAAACTGAAGATGTGTGTCGTCTTGGTACTTAATATTAGTAAATTGCTTTCTCTGTAAATTAATTTTTGTGAGAACTGTTTTTTTATGCAGATGAATACCACGTGCGGTCCCATTATTATACAATTGATTAAAATAATAGTTGGTACATAAATGTACCCTATAAGGTATAACTTTAACAGTGTAAGATTTTAACAGGTCGATCAGTAGGTTATTAAAAATCATTCCAAAAGAAATAAATCAAATTATTAAAAGTTTAAAAATGACACCACGTTCTAAGAGCACGTCGAAACGCTACTGCCTTCATATAAAAAAAACCTCATGTACACAATTATTTTATTCATAATCGTGATCTGTATGACATACTTGTTAACATGTTAAAATATTTTACATTATTTTGTTATGCATTATATTACTTTCAGGGTTGGTAAACATTAGATAGTTCCATCTCATCTCAAATTACTTAGATGGGATAATATAATACCTATTGTCATTTGAAAGAAAGTTTAAAGTCCTACAATTTGCCCAACTTTAACGTAAAGGTACGAAGTAATCTAAAAGCTGATATGAAAGTTGGTTTTGCGATAGACGATTAGATATACTCGTATATAGCGACAGTAATCGTGGAATGTAATGATACCTTCTTATCGAGTAAGTATATCTTCTAAGAGGGTTCATCTTATTAAATTCGACTTAGAACAGCAATCTTGCTTTCTCGAATAGACTATACGTGCTGTATGGCTTAGCTCTTCTTGGATTAAAGCTGCTGCTCGTATTAACTTGATACTAGACTACTTTCTGATTTTGACATCCATTCTATTTAACTTTTAAGAGATATAGATTGGAGGTTCAGCATGAAACTTATCCTTTAATAAGTGCAATCATAATATATGATACCTGACATAATATGGATAGATGTATCTATGATCATATACATACAACAATATTTTAAATGCAAACATCAACATTGGGGTCAAATCACCTTCGTCCATAGGAGAATTAAGTACCCTCGAGATACCCTACATGTGACCCTGGGTGGTGCCAACTAGGTGACAACTCTACTGGTGGTAGGCTTCGGCCGTGGTTAGTCACCACCCACTGAACAAAGCCATGTCGCCAAGCGGCCTAGCCGTGTTCCGGCATGATGTTCGGTGTTGCCATTCATGGATGGCGGGTCAGATCAGCTGCGCTGCATGTGCCTAGTGAATGTAGCGTCTCGATCTACTGCCGCCTTCCTACCTAGGCAAGTATGCTCCATCGTAGATCTCATCGTCACTTACCATCAGGTGAGATCGAGATCAAATACTTGCCTATAAATGTATAAAAAAAAATCTATGAAACATTGAGATAGATTGATATTATTGACTTCACTGAATAGAAAAGATTTTAACATAAAAAGCAAGTCGAATATTAATCTCTCAAATTTAAATTCACAGAATTAATTTATACAGTGCTGTCGTCCGCAGAAAACACCTTTATTTTCAGCACATTAAAATTAAACTGCAATTCTAATATGCAAAATTGGCCTGGTTCCCGGCGCTCTGTAAATATTGAACGCCTGGACCGAGCTGGCTGGAGATAGCTCGTGTATCTGTTTTATTACTGCAGCTGCTATAATATTTTTTTAACGCTTTTATTCATTGCACATTTACATTTTAATTAAAAATATTTAGAGTATAATAATTGGTTTTGAGAAACATGAGTTAATTGAATAGACGATTAAATAAGACCAGAAAAAATATAAGTTGCATAGGTAAGTTTTCTAGTTAGTTTCTATGAGTAGTAGACTATGACCTGATCCTCCACGCATTGATGGGTGGCTTTTGCTCAACGGTGGGACCTTCAAAAGCTGATATTATTTTAGGTATATTTTCGGAATATATACGAGTATTTTTTAAGACTTTTCGAGTAATTTTTAATGACTTCCATAAATAAAAACAGCAACAAACGCTCTCATGGAGCTAAATAAAATACTTTTCAACGCGTTTAATTATTCCTCGCGGCAAAAGCTCCATTTTCCTCGAAAAATTTTCAAAGACATGTTTTCACTTTCTCCCCGTGGAGTAATTGAATTTCGGAATATGTTTAAAATTTGCATTTAGCTGCCAAAAAAATGAAAACCTCCTTTAAATGGGCTGTGAAGCAGACAGCCCATTTAAAGGAGGAGCAGTGAGTGGCCTTATTTGTGATTCAGATGTGCCGTTTGGAAGCGCACCTGTCGTATGCCAGCTGTCAACTTTTAGGCGAATAAACTCAGTGTTCGTACCGCATCATCAACCGCACGTACCTAGGGGTTAGGTTACGCCTTTTTACTCTTTAATACCTTCGTCTTCGTAACGATCATTGTTATTGGATATAAAATAGGATAAGTGGGTATAATTTTCATATTTTGCATGCAAAACTAAGTTTTTAGACTTTAAGAAGGAATATGAACATTTTCCCCAAATAATAAAGAAATATGGTATTTTATAGATATACAAAAATTTCAGCAAATAATACTTGGATTGTTATCCGAGCTATTAATTGTAAAGTATAACGAAATTAATAAATATTTTCTAGAGATGGGACCATCGCCATCGTCATTAATATCGTTTCGTTTACGTATATTAATATAAATAAATATCGTTTCGTTTACGTATATCTATACATATAAATAAAATTGGAGTGTCTGTTTGTAATATTAAAATAACCGCTTTTTACTAAGTGCATTTGGATGTATACACGTTACCTATACAGAAACAACATTTTTTACAATTTTTGTCTGTCTGTCTGTCTGTCTGTCTGTTTGTTCCGGCTAATCTCTGAAATGGCTGGACCAATTTTGACGGGACTTTCACTGACAGATAGCTGATGTAACAAGGAGTAACTTAGGCTACTTTTATTTTAGAAAAAAAAATAGGATCTCACGAAAAAAAATTAAAACCAATGTTGCAGCGCAGCGCCTGATTAAGTTTGATAGCAACAACCTGCAATGCGTTCCGCGGGCTCAGAATGGGCGAGCAGGCTGTTGTCAACGGTTGTCTTTGTTAAATACCACGCGGACGAAGTCGCGGGCAACAGCTAGTATTAATATAAAGTACTCAGTAATTAAACAAAGTCAACGCGATTGAAGCTGCATCTAAAACTATTAATCTAAAGTGAAAAGAATTATTGATAGCAGACAATATCTAAATTGAAAACGTCTACTTCGCCGGATATTAACGAGAAAACTTTGCTGAACTTTCTATCTAAGAATATAAACTTTCTAATTTTAATACTCACGATAAGTATTGATTAAACTAAATATGGACGATCGCCGTGGCACGTTCAAAACTGATAGTTTCCAATGACGTCAGCGTTGACCTCACTAGCTTCTAAAAGTAGGATTGTTAGTGGTGATACTAACTACCGACGACATGACTTTAAAACAGTATTTCGTTCTCTTTTTAACCTCAAATGTAGAGAAGATTTAATCAATTTAATTTGGCATTTTTTAGAAAGACAGTGTTTGTAAAAAAGACAGGTGACCAATTCGAATAAAGTCCGTTAGGATATTTTTTTCAAAATATTCAGTGCACAGATTTAACAAAATTACAGTCTGATTATATGTGTAAGATGACACAATTAGAACAAAAGTCATACTAACGTAAAGCGTGATTCCGGTTTAATCCGTTAACGGATCCTCTCGGGGATCCGTACAGTTTGTTCTGACTGCATTTAGACTGCAGACAACTTCTTATATCTGTAGGTTCAGGTACTCAAAATACGGATCATCTCTACAACACATTGAAAAAAAATGATATATCCTATCCTCATTTATGGATTATCAAAATGCTCTAAATAGTCATGGTTCTTAGTATAATAATGTCGAGAAATTGACCTAGTTTCAATATAAGTAAATCTAATTCGCAGTCCCAAAACTTGAGTCGGACGGCTGTCACGACGCGACGCCGCTATCTTCAATCATATCTTAATCCCGCTTTTAGAAATTGCTTCGCTCTCGTTACACTTACAAATACTCCGTGGTTTATGAAAAAGTGAAACTAATTTGTCGACTTCATATTATTAATGAATGCGTCTGCTCCAATAAAACTGTGGGTCGGTATCGGTCAATATTAGTCCAAACCTTTGTCTTCATAAAACTGCGGTAAAGGAAATTGAATTAAAATATGCATAACTTGACTTTTCAAGTTCTCCCAAAATGTCCGGTAAATTTAAAGTAAAGTTTCCACAGCTTTACTCATAGAGGTAAGGGATTCATTATGTCATCATCGTCGTCATCATTATCATCACGAGTACTTATAATTTTATAACAATTATCAACAAATACTCGACACTGGCAAAAATGGCTCTAAGCTCTAAAATACGATATCTACTCATCAAATAGATACAGTACGTCACTACAATACAACAATCCATGCTTAAACTAATCGTAGACATATATCTGAGATTCCAGTATTGGAGCTAAAACATGCATCAATACCCGTTGGATGTGATGTGCCTGCGATTATTTCAAAGTGTCAAAGGAATTTCTAGACTTACTAACTTCGTATCTGTGAGACACCCCTTTGTCCTCTAGACGAGGGAGGTCCTTTGTCGCTGTCTCAGGGTTGGCGCGGTACAACATTATATTTAATGTTGTATTGTATTTTAAATATAAATTATTCTGTGATGATATCAATAAAATACATTTTGTACATTCAGATCTTTCGATGACTCTTTATTTACACAGTGATGATTGGGCGAAACGTTCAATATAACCAAACTTACAGATCACAGGAAAGTAACTCACTAATCATTACGAAGCTTACAATAAACTTGATATTAACTAACATACTAGATAAACTTATATGATCCTATTCGCTCGGCGGAGCGAGACCATTACACGAGGGATCACAATGTTGTTCCGAAATAATGAAAATGTTCCTAATAAAATTTAGAATATCAACGATTACCTAGATTGTATTAAAGTTTTAAGAAACAATATGTACAAGGTTAGACAACGAGCAGGTGAGACCTGTAACATAAATATTTAATTCTATGCAGTCAAATCTTACTAAGGCCGAATGTGTGGGTTTTTAGTCAATACGAACACGAACAAAAACTTACAGTCTAGAACAACAAACATCCGAATAATAAACGTAGCAATAAAATATCCACTATGTAACATAATTTTTTTTTACACTGCAGAACGCAGACAGTGATCCTATTCAAATAAATGTCTCTTATTAAGTTGCATGAATAAATAGAAATGCTTCTTGAATGTACGCCAAACAGACACTGGGCGACAGTCGTGCAATGAGCTCACAGAATTTCATTGTTCCTAACCCTACAAGTATACTAATTACTGATGAAAATCTGATCTGTAATTGTGTTTGCCAAACTGAGATCTTAGTCATAACGTAATGAAGCTAGAAACGGTATCTAGTCTCTACCACAATTCTCATTCACTCTACCTATAAATAAAATTGGCTAAACGACTTGGCAGTGCTGTAACATCGGTGTATAATTCTATGTTGTCATTTATAATTACCAGATGAAAAATCATACGTTTTAATTTTACAATTTACTATCATAATATGCATATCATTAATTTTAAAATACAATCTATATTTTAAGATTAATGATTTCTTTTATAAATATCGTCATAAGTTTTCAGAAGGGAATATTTTAGAGTAGATCTTAATAACGAACCAGTATAATTTAAAACGCTCGTCTACAATGTACTTATGTGTCTACAAAATATGTATCTGATTGTTACTAGGTACTATGACTTTGGCATCGAATATCACTGTCAGGCATTGAGCGCGCGTTCGTGTACATTGATCGGCCCCCTGATTACGTATCTTGCCTAGCCTAACGATAGCAAAGCGACGGCAATAATCTCGCAATAATTGCTTTCAAATCGCAGATTTGTATGGCGTTGCAGCGCTACGTATTATAATAATATAATAATTCCAGCCCTTTTTTTTTAAGGTCCCACTGCTGGGCACGGGCCTCCCCTCAATGCGAGGGGGGATTAGGCCATAGTCCACCACGCTGGCCCAGTGCGGATTGGCGGACTTCACACATCTTTACAGGGGTTCTCTCAGACATGCAGGTTTCCTCACGATGTTTTCCTTCACCGTTTAGCAAGTGATAATCATGGTTGAAATGACATTCGCACATGAAAAGTCCCAGTGGTGCGAGCCGGGGTTTGAACCTGCAATCCTCGTTACCGAGGCAAGCATTCTACCAACTTGGCTATCACTGCTAACACGCTACGTATTACGAATTAGCAATTTAAGAGCAAATATTGCGCGATTACTGCTATCGCTAGGCTATTGCAAGTTACGTAATCAGGGGGCGGGTAGCTTATATCAATAAATTCCATCGGTAAATGCTATAAAAAAAATGCATTACTGCTGTCGTAGCATCGTTTTGTTATTGTGATATGTAAACATAATTCCATCTTGACTGGAATAAAAAACTGTGCACTTAAAAAAATTACAATGTATATGTTAGAGGAGCAACTATTAAATTCAGATTTATTTGATTGATATTATATCGATGTATGGTATTAGTTGATGTTTTTTAAATTATGCACATGAAACTTTAGACGATCGAAGACTTCTAGAATATCAGTGTCTCTAATAATTTCAATTTATTTTAGGTATTTTAGGTTTACAATAGTTTAAGTTTATTAAACACTGAGCAACGATCAATATTTACGATTAACTATTTAACAATTTTATTAATGTTTATTCGTCTGCGTTTAATAAACTGTGCACACTATGTAGTTTCGTCTACACATAACATAATCCGCTAAAATTAATAATATATACTACTAGTAATTGAATAGCTAAGGTACCTACTTATGCGCATCGGACAATATCTTAACGCGAACATATGAGTTAGTACTTATAGTCCAGCTAACTATCCATATAAGAACACTTTTATTTCTTATTAATATAAAAGAAAGTCACTAGAGCCCCATGATTGTTCTATGTCCAACGTTCAATTCAGCTAGGTATTCTAATTTATCAATTGGAGATTCTTTGCGCGCGATCAGATGTGTTCATCCTGTACGTCTGTCGAGAGAGAAAAAGATCATTCAATTAAAAAACATATCAATATAAAGTATAAAAATATTTGTGTGAAATATTTTAAGAACTCCGTCGAGAGGTTTAATGATCACATTCCCAAAACATTTCAAATTTATATAGAGTTTAAGTTAACACCACTTATTGAGTGCACCTTGACAAGTTGGTTTAAAATGAATACAATCACCATTTACATATTAATTGTTAAGTACAACGCGTATGACCCACTCGTTTACCTCTTAAAATATTTTACACAATTATTGTTACACCTTATATATCGCCGATCTACAACACATTCGACGAACAGTATTTCCAACGCGTACTCAATATATGAATAATATATCAACATACGAAGCCAGTACAGTGAACAAGTAGTAAATAAAAGCGAAAAAAAAACATCATAGCGTCATTGAAATAAAAATAATTTTAAAGATTTTATCGCGTAAATATAAGAAATTAATATGTGAACCATAGCGCCAATTAATTGGTTTTCAGGATTGGGTTTTTTCTGTTTAACATATAATTTAAACGGCGTGGTTTCGAAGATAGAAATGATAAGAAATGAAATCATGAATAATGATTAATATTGGAATTGGAAATGTGAAGAGCAATTTAGAATATCGAAATATGTTTTTTATAAAGTTAGGTGTATACTTATACACATTTTAAATAAAAACAAAATATAATTTCTTAATAGTTAATGCAATTATCGATCTGGTATAATTAACGAATATACTTTCAATAGTCTGACTGTATTTTAAAATTAATTTAAGTGTTTAAGGGTATGCATACGAAGCGAGTTTATATGTATATAAATAATACATTATATACAGACATTCATGCAAGGAAATCTCGTTAGTCAGCTGTCACTAACATATAATATTGTCAAATATATACACAATGCAGTTACTTGTAGCAAAACCTAATTACGAGTAGTTTTACAAAGTGAATAAATACGTTAGGTGCGGATTTTCGTATATTTTTTACATTTACTTACACAGCATAATGACATAATCGATAAAATCAGGCGTTATCCGTCGTAAATCCATCAGGAATAATTTGGGGGACTTTTAACCTCCCCAATTATAAATCATACAGATTTATCTATAACAGAAGAGGCGAACAGAACCGAACTCAGTAAAAGACTTGTCTCGTACGTGTTTCGCCTCTAAATAAGGCATCCTGATTGGGCGGCGAATGAGTGTCGCAGAACAAACTGGTTCTTCAAGCGCCTTCCTGTAAATGTGACGCAAGGAAAGATTCAGGCTTGTGCCCCGTGTTCAGTGTTGTCCTCACACCTTCCATACAGGTATAGCATCGCGTGCACATAGTGACGTATTTACCCTTGGGTCATGTGGGCCATAGCCCGGGGCGGCAGGCTGCGTGGGGCGGCGCTTGCCGCTACTCGCGCTCAGATTTGGGCTTACTCGGTACCTATTTTGCATTAATTTATAATTTATGGGGTAGCAAAGCTTGTGGCTTAGGGCGCCATTATTTAAGATACGCCACTAACAGTGCACATTTTATAAAAATGCATCTGACTTTCTTCTCCACAACTGATGGAACCATTGAGCGACGCCGGTGTTGAATAAAAAATAGTAAGGGGACTCAAAACTAAACTGTTCGTTCCAACTCGTTTCTCTTAGGATTATGCCTATAATAATAGCTTATTATTTTTTTAAACTCATCCTATTTTGTTGGCTTCTTCTGTTAAAGATCAACCTGTTTAATTTATAATTGCAGAAGTTGGTAAATCAAAAGTGTGCGTTGGGTAATTCCATCAATTTTTATTAAGAAAAAGAGTTTGTATAGTCGTGTTAAAAATATTGTATAATAAAACCGGTCTGTGCTTAACAATCTACCAGACATAGGTTTTATAAAGCGTAATAAGCACCAAGAACACAGGACCGGTGTGGGGCAAGTGCAGAGTGACATGCATGATTGGGGGTGACACGCAACGGGGCAGATACTACGGGGCTCGCACAACATCTCCTAACTACTTACATAATAGTATTTACAGACGATCGAACTCGGTATAGGTGGATGACAGATTTCAGCTCTGTACCAACAGTCGGGTCTCTTGCCCAAAATATTTTGGGAATCCCTGGTCTACCAGGGATTCCCAAACTATTTTGGGCAAGAGACCCCTTTTCCAAAATAAACTGATACCTCAGAACCCCATAACCAAATTACTTTAAAAAACCTATTTCTAGTTTCTTTTTGCCTGAAAGACTTGTACGCTCACACATTATCTTGCACGAACTTGTCCACGCTTATTGACTTGCCGAGTTTTTCATCTTGTACAAACTTGTGCACGCTTATCGACTTGTTGAGTTTTTTAAAAGTACAACAATGATACTTCTTACTAAAATATTAGTCATTCTTATAACAAATTGGTACACGTAACACAACTTATAAAGTATCTTGAAAATTTCAAATAGGAACTTGTGTTTATTAATAGGGTTCGATTTTTAGACCTTGTCGACCCCCATTTTTGTTTTTGTCGACCCCTGGGAAACCACTTTGGGAATCCCTGGTCTAGATATGTAAACGTACAGATTTGGTACGGAGCGGACCATGTTCGTGGCCCAGCCCATACTAAATTGGATCGTCTATTAATACTATAATGCTACAAGGAGGGTAACACGTGGTTAGCACATACCTATGTGTGAACTGAATATCGCTCAGTTAGTCTTGATATTTAAATGGTCTTTTTCTCCCAATCATATTGTGCGTTCGATCACAATTTTCCAACTCAATCAGTCTATAACGGAGAACGTTGCGCAGAATGAACGTGCGTCGTAACGAGATTTGACTGCATGAATTGCAAAAGCTACGCATTTTAAAATATATAACAAAATAATAACCTATCTTTACACTTATTCTCTAAGAACTGAACATGTTATTTATATATTACAAATATCCGTCGATGTTAATCGATCCTAGAGCTATCTAATAATTGTGCCAATAAAATGGAAACGTGTCGATTTGAAGACATTTTGTGTAAGTAATCATAATATTTAAATACTTTTAAAATGCACAAAGAACAATCGTTGCAGCGATCCTTAATGCTATAGGTACTCGTTTGGAGAGTCCACACATAGTAAATTAACGCTAAAAATTAAAAGCCTATGAATTTAGAGAGTAACATCTATTAAATCGTAGCTTACAATTGAATACGTAGAAACAATATTATGAGTAGATCTCATAACACTAAGAGTACCACTAAATCAGTCTAGTAGGAGTTGTAGGTAGGGTCTTAGACGCAAAGACACGTGCAACGACTACATTACGAGTGAGGTAGAGTTGACAATTCAGGTCGCGACCTGTGTGACATTGAATAAGCGAAAAAAGAATACCTACGACTCTATAATATTAAATATGACTTACAAAATAAGACATTCATTTTATCCAATTGTTCATTACGTGTGTTTGTAGCGCACAAGAGTCGTAAATTGGATGTTTTTTATCAATACAATATCCAATTTCATTCCATTCTTGCTCACCCCCACAGGCAGGCCGCGGTATAATAGGGTTAAAGTAACCGTATCTCAAATATCTTCGCGTGAGTTAAACAAATGAAATGCCACGAAACACGTCGCCACAGTAATTACACTTCACTCGCAAAAATACTTGAAATAATTCGATTGAGTGACTGGGCATGACATTGTCAATAGATGACGCGATACATTTTTCGAATGCACTGATGTCGCATTACTAGTACATAACGACGGCTTCAGAATGCTCAATCACTCTTACGTCACAACCATACAATTTATGGTTACAAGCATTTCAATGACGCCCACAAATATCAGACACAAAACGAGATAAATGTAAAGAAGAGTAGTTCCATCTAAAAACTAATTAAATGAAGATTAGGTCGGTAATTATAAAATTAAATATAAGTTTATAATTGGTCACACAATGCCATTGTGTAAAAGGGTCACACACAGGTATTTGAATCAAGACAAATGTAATAGGTAAATCGGCACATTGCAATCTCCCAGCAAAAAGGGTAAGAACGTCGAGTGTCTTGAAGTACCCATTGAGTAAGTATTGTCGTGCAAACCAAATTATGAGCAGAACATTTGTGGAGACATCCCACCTCTTGTAACCGTAGCATATTAATTAAGTAGTTAGGTACGTCACGAACAAAACTAAGAATACATTGGTTGGGGACACGGCTTTCCTAATGGCCGGGCCAGACGGCAAGCGGAGCCGGTAATGACGGTTGAGTGTCATTCCGTCAGTGATTCTGTCTACCGAAGGCGCTCCCGCATCGAATTGAATGAATCGATTGCCACAATTACATTTTAACCAAACCTAATTGGCCGATTTAAGAGAATATGTACTCAATGACTCAATGGTAACACAAGTAAAATATACAAAAGGTAAGGTTTTAGATGAATAAGTAAAATACATAAAACAATATACCTACTGCTGAATTGGTTAGAAATTGCAGTATCAGATCGTTAGACCATCGTCTGATGTATTTTTTGCGTGTTATTTAGAGGTAACTTTCAGAGAAGTCAAGGTCAGAGACGGAAGCGCGCGAGGATCGCGTGTAGTTGGTAGAGGTGCCATAGTCTGAGGTGGCGGTTGCGAGGTCGGCAATCACGCCCCCGCCCCCGCCCCCGCCGACGCCCGTACCTTGCGTCACGCCCGCCGCCGCCGCTTCCCGCTCCGCTAGCTTCTGTTTCAGCACCCGAATCCGCTCCTCCTTCTGTAAATACGTTTCATGTAAATATTTCTAAAAACATTGATTCCTTATATTTACGCGAATACGACACATTGAAATAAAACAATTTTTAAGGATTTTATCGCGTTTCTTTTATGTGTTTACGTTCTAGACGTTTCCACCACCACCATCCATGCAACCATGGTCCTCCCGTGACCAAATAATGAATTAAGTCAGATATCATTTAAGATTTGGTTCAAGTTAAATTACGTAGAAACGGAATGTTGTGTAAATTAATCAAATTTTATCGTCAGACTTTCGTAACTTGGGTGAAGTTTAAAATGTTAATTGGTCCGAAGCGGTAATGTTATTATCTTTTTCATATATCATGTTGATAATTAATATAAGGACGATTTTAAATATTAAGTAGGTATGGTTTTTATAGGTGGATCAAAAATCGGGATCCAGCAATAAAATTTTTTTTTCGTTTATTGGTAAAACTAAGTTACTTAATATTTATTTTATTTTATGAAGTTTGATATAACTGTTGGCGAAAAAGGTTCTTTATTTAATGATGGATGTGCCGTAACATATTCTGCGCGGATGAATGAATTATACATGAAAGCGAAACACTTCTCCAGCTAAAAGAGACGAAGCGGCCTACGACTTTCTTTTACTTTACTTAGCGTTGTACTTAATAAAAATGTTAAGATTAACCGTTTCCACTTTGTTCGATTCTTCTTATCCCGCATGATGAATTCTTTCGGAGTATGTTGGGGGCGCGGTAATCTATTGGTTCCAAATTAAAAGACGTGCTAGTTTATGTAAAACCTAAGGCGATTCAAGTTTGATGTTAAATTGAATTAATTTTAAGAATTTAGCAAACGACACATAAAGTTGCCTGTATTACGAATGTTTGTACCCGAATCATGGATGTTTAATATCATCTTTATTATATACTGGGTTCACCCCCAGTCCATTGTACGTACCCATAATACAAGCGTTGCTTAGTTTGGGACCGTACAGTTGGTGTGTTCGTCTGTCGATACTATTATTATTATTATATTATAATAGCTCTTATATAAAACCATAATGGCGCCGTTTAGTTCCAATTTAGCAAAACATCCATATGTTGGATGTTTTGCTAAATTGGAACTAAACAGACACCACAACCATATGTTTAGATACTGTACATAGTTCGCTAGTTCCAATGCAATCAGGAAGTTGCCAGGCAAGTTTAAGTAACTTTAGCCATCCCTTAAGCCGACTCTTAAGTTATTTGAACGTCGGTCAGGATCCCTCGGGATTCACATTCTTAGCTATTTATAAATATATGTACTACAGTCGATCTTTCGCTGTAGTATTTTCACGTGTTTTTTTAACTCTTGAATGGAGCTATTACTTCTATTTTTCTTACAACACCTGTGTTTAATCATAGGGTGTCGTAGTAACTATATTTGAACTACGAGGTTCAAATATGAATGTTTATATATACTAATTAACCGAGCAACCCTTGTAAAATGTAAGTGATAATAAAAGGAGTAGATATGACTGATTAATAAAAAGCATGGCTTGGTTTCAGAACAAGCAACCTCCAGCAATGATGTCTATTTATCTGTATTCTGTAACAACAGAAACATAGTACTCACCATGGTGTATCTAGGGGATCACTAGGTCATGAGTCACTCACCTGTGCGATAAGCTTCTGCAACTCTTCATTCTCCTTGACCAGCTCCCGGTACCTCTCCTCGTCAGCAGGGGCGGACCCTGAGCCGGAGCCGCGCCCGCTCTCTGGACGCTCCGTTGGATGACGAATCACTTCAATCACCTGATCATAATGATTTTATGAAGAAGGTGCCTAATTAAAACGTGTAAAGTTAAGGTAGAAATTCATCTGTTAGATGGTCAGTGTGTTCTGCCCGTGGCTGCTTTGTTTTAGGATATCCAATAACTTGCAAGGTGTACTAAAAACATCCATTATATTTTGGTTTATTTATTCCATTGTTCCACCACCAACCTAAAAATATTCTACGCTCTTTAATTAACTCACAGTCTCAACAGTTGGTTGAAAGCGAGCAGTCGTTGCGTGTAGATATCGTTAAATCAGTGAAAATTTGTTTGGACGTATCGCTAAGCCAAATCACTCCAAAAAGACTATGAGGAAGAAGTAACTTTTATCGGTGGTTACTTAAATACAACATTAATATTATACAAATACATATTTCTATTAAACCTAAAATCTAACCTAAAATCTTGTTAAATCGTGTGAATGTATCATTAGGTTATGTATAGTCGAGACATTAACTTCGGCAGGGAAGGTTTAACTTCTGTTGTGAATCACATTTCGGTTTATATTTAAACGAGTAAATCAATTTGCCCTTTATAGTCGTAATCTGCTCCTTCAATTCTCAATGAAACCAGAGTGCCTGTTTTAAGTGTTTGTTTATGATAAACAAGTCTCGTTATCATCGTTTCCCAGCCGTATTTTTGGACTGTCTTTTTCATTGAGTATTTCAACGAAGTTGAGATAAATGGAAATGTTGTTATTTCTGTTTTTATGCCATTAAAGAAGTTTGATTGAGGTTTATTTTTATTTGACGACAATATAATCTAAGATTTAACTAGATAAATGAAGCAAAACTTCGATACAATTTATGAAGTTCGAAGTAATAAAAATGCAAAGCGAATCTAGTGATATATTTAGATGCATAATGTATAGCTGTTTTGTTACTTTTCTGCGTCTGCTACATTCGTTAAGAACTTATGCGCCTTAATTTTAAATCATTATTACAGCTCCATTTTGTATGTCTCAGTAAAATAAGAATAGGTTGATAAAAACTAAGAGGCAGCAGCCTATAATTACGATGCATTGAAATACGCAACTTATTTACAATGTAGATGGTAGAAACGATAGTAATAGATCAAACAAACAGCACTGCGACTAATATAATGTCATCGTTGTTGATAAGCGTTTCCCTGAATTTGGATGTTAGTTCTTTATTATGAAGTAACATATTATGACCATCGACTTTCGCATCTCATCAAAAAGTATCTTCTGGTAGAGTAAAAAAAACAACCTTAAGGGTACCTAACACTGAAGATTGGCAGCCGTGACGGTAACTCGTTTGACAATTACAAACGAAACATATAAATTGAATGAAATGATGTACTAACTCACCTTTGGCACAAATATAAGTGCCATACTCAGGAAACAACAGAACACTATAGCCAGTGATACGAAGGCGAAGGCGGCGTCCTGCTGGCTGGCGATGACCAGCGTGACCGGCGCCGTGATGAGGCACAGGACCACCACGTTGTAGATGCTCATGCCCACGTACCGGGAGTCGTTGATCTGACGGACCTTGACTGAGCGGGTCTCGTACGCCAGGAATAGGCCGAACACGAGCACAAGCCCTTTGTACCCATACATTACACCTGTACAACATTATTATTACATATTAATTGGGTATATTAAATTGTAAAAAAAAGATTTTTTTTTGGATGTGTAGGTATGTTTATTACTGGATTATTACAAAGCTATTTGCTATGCAACTTAAGGTAACGTAGTAGTAGACAGACAATCAGGATAATATGCTCTCTTTCGCACACAGCAAGCCTCGGCCCACTTAGGCAGTGACGCCACATTACACTTTGTAAGCATGGTTACGTTTTATTTCCTGATGCTTTTATTTACAGTTATTACGCTATTTTGTTTCACTCTTAGAAGTAAAGTGTTATCATATTTACATATCAATTGGGCAAATATAATAATAACTAGCTGCGCCCCGCGGTGTTACCCGCAATTAAAAAGTATGTATATCCCACGGGAACCCATTTTACCGGGATAAAAAGTAGCCTATGTGCTATTCCAGACTATAATCTATCTCTGTGCCAAATTTCATTCAGATCCGTTCAGCCGTTCTGGCGTGAAAGAGTAACAAACATCCATCCATCTATCCATCCATCCAAACTTTCACATTTATAATATTAGTATAGATACCAGCCCTAATGACCCAGTGTTGTGGGTCTCCCATTAATACGAGGTGGGGCACTGGGTTACCACGCTGGCCCAGTGCGATTGGTGGTATTCACTTCTTTCGAAGGGCTCTCTCAGATATGCAGGTTTTCTCACGATGCTTTCCTTCACCGTTATTAGGCAATTAACATTGTAATATTAAGATGTATCATGATGGGATAGATATTAATATTTCTACACTTCAAAGTTACCCTATTCATATTGGTTGTAGGACATGATCACGTTCATGAATTGTTGAGCTCGGTCTAACCTACTTGCATATCGTAAGGAGATCCTCACACTGTGCTATTTACTCGTCAGTCAACTTAGTTTAAAGTATACTTACTGATATAAACTCGACATAAACGAAATAACAAAGATAACAGCTCTTAATAATTACTTCAGAAAAAATAACTTTTGAAAATTTCTCAAGTTACTGGCGAAAATGAATCGTAGTAGACTTGAAGGGCAATTTATATAATGTAATTAACTGTTTACGGTACATTAAATCACGGCGTATTAAACCTCATCAGTTATAATTATTGCTGTGGGCGTAGATTCAACTCGGTTTATTTTGTAATTAAAAGTTGGAACAAAGTTGAATACCTGAGCTGAGTAGATATTTTACAAAAATAATTATGTTGAGTTTCTAATGGAAATAAAAGTGTATGTTGAATGACGACGACCTAGGCCCCAAGTCTGCTAACACAATCGATTCATAATCGAACAGCAACCGCATAGTAACTGTCACTTTTGATAGATATCCCATACAATATCTGTCAATAGTGACTGATTAGAGTAATTGGTAGTGACCCTGCTTCTTGCATCGAGGGTTCCGGGTTCGAATACTGGTACGGACAAAATTTGTTTTGACAAACAAGATTGGTTCGATAAAGCAATGGTGGAGATGATAGGCGGGCTTTACCCCTATTTAGGTGCCCATTAGATATAGCCCTTACATATTCCGTCCGGCAATAGTCCGGCTAAGATGTAAAATCCTTTATAGCGGCCAACTGGAATTGTAAATATAAAAGTACGAACTTAATATTAAAGATACAGTAACTTACCAAGCCAAACGGTGTTATGTTTACTCTCGCAATGTTCAAGCTCCGGCCTGATGTGGACATCGTCGTCATGATGGCGCGGAGCCTCAAGCGGGAAGATTTCCACGCGCCTCTGCAGCGGGTCTCGGAGTTGCCATGCGGTCAGCAATGCTGCATCCACGACTAGCAGACCTCCAACCATCGTGTACAGTTTCCAGCCGTGCATGCGTTTCTAGGACGGGAGGAGGACCGTACATATTCAAATATGGAGTATAATGTAAATGTAGCCTCATAAGAGTAATAGTAGATTCCTGTACGTCTATCATAATGGTTGTCTCGTTTTTGCTTCACACGTCTATGATTTTTAGTAACAAAATCAGAAATAATATTTTAGAGGATGAATGTATACATAAAACTTAAAAATATACCCGCAGCACATACTAAGCTTGAAATACAAAAAAAAGTAAATATGAATCTCTATCAAAGCAGGTCAATATGTATAGGCAATATTTTGTATTTATTGTATTCAATAAGCATCGGCCCACTCACTCACTATGAAGATTTACAGACAAACATTGAATCGTAAATTTATATTTAATGCTTCTATTCCATATTATTCAGTTTCATAACATCATCCCGGGGCAAGGTCAGTTATATTTTCAATGTTTATTTCTGTCAGAATAGTGCGAAATTATTTTTAAAATATTTTTTGAAATACTTCTCAAAAACTTATTTTACTGTTCGTAATTGTAAAACATATCAATATAGAATAAAAACAGGGAACAATCTAATTCTAGAATGCTGAAATACCCAAATCCTTATTCACATTTTCTTGTATGATTGAAAGTTACATAAAGGCATATGTCACAAAAGGAGCGTGCTCTTTGAGTTCACAAAAGAAACCTTCGCTTGAATCTCCCAAGATGTAAAAGTCGGCTCCTTGCTCAAATAACGTGAAATCAGAAATCAACAATAGATTTAAATTGTTCGATCCGCAGGCGTCATGGAAACGTGATGAAACGAATATTTGCATTGTGCGAATGCGAATATTCGTAAGAGTTCTAGTTTTTTATATTCGCAAAAATCTTGCGATTATCTTTTGAATTTTTGGCAACATCAACAGTCTTGAATTCTTGAATTCATTAACATAGACAATTTGTCCGAATGCGAGCCGAGAAAACAAACGTTTCCAAAACATAATATGTTCTTATATAATAATTGTAATATAACCGACTTGTACATTCATTTAATTTGCAGAGAGGACAAAAATATGCTGAAACAAACAACCTCGGTAGATACCATCATAGCCAGAGACAGTTCGCATACGCGAATACTGAATTGTACGGAGACATTACCCACTAACGTAGACAAACAGGAAATAAAAATCAAGATATCTCAAAAAGCTTTCAAGAAGCGCGTCGAATGTGATCTCAATATATCCTTAAAAACAAAAAATAGCACACATTCGATGTAGAGTGTCGCGAAACGATCTAATTTCCAATGTATTGTGTATCGGGGAATGAAAGCACTCGCTTTAACATTCACGTCTCCCAGTATCTGTCTTCACCGGGAGATTGTGCGAAATACTTCAGTGACATTCTGGCAACGATTACGTCACATTACAAGTAATTTATGGCCGCGTTAATATTGGGATAGTGTTATATAGGTGTATGTTTGCTTCCAATTTTGTGTAACTAATGTAATAAGGATTCTGGAATACATAGGTACGCGGGTTAACAACGCCAAGTGAAATGTATTATTACACGTAATGTGACATGGCAAGCAAATAAGACAGGAAAAAGACGGCTCTGAATAAAATAGTACCTATTATCTTATTTCAGCTTTGCTTATTTTTATCCTCCTTTCCTTCAAGAAGAATATTTAATACATTCAGAGAACATTCAAATTTCATGAGTGCCCTGTACCTAAATAAAGATTTTTCGTGGAATCAGATAAATGTTAAACATTATCAAATATCTTTATTTACCTTTGTGTCAACTTTTGGCTTAGTGGTGTGTCGATGGACGCGCCATACTTTAGTGAACATGGCGCCGTATGCCATGGAGAAGCCGGTGGCGAGTAGCCACGCGCGGGCGGCGCAGAGGCCGGCGAAGTGCTGGGGGAGTATCCAGCGCCCGTCCACTCCGAGGGCTACCGCCGCGCTCAGACATATGCAGCAGCCACAAAGCATAACGGTGTTGCAAGCTGGATGCGACCATTGGATCACCCTGCAATAATATCTTCCTATAAAGTAGTTTGGAGTGGGATTTCATGTTAATGGGATTACGCCAGGTAACTCGCCAGGCTTAGCGGCGGGCCCACCCCTCGGCCCTGTAAGGGGCGTGAGGAAAGGGAGGGGGGCCGCGACCGGGCCTAGTGCTTGGACGCGGCGGACCCACCCGCCACCCTTTCGGGTGAAGAGGCCGACCGGGGGGCAGCTTGCTGTCACCCGGGAGGACTTGCTGGCCGCCAGCTGGTGTGGCAGGCGGTCGGCGCTGAGCCCCGGGCGGCGGACTCGGGGGAGTTCGTCGTACCACTCCGGGCTCGTGAGGATCGGCGCTGTGTTTGGTGGTCCAACATAGCGCCTGGCCGCAAGGCCTGGACGAGGCCGAAAGGCCGCAGTCGCGTCGGGGTTCGCGGAAGTATGCGCAAGCGTTCCCGTGTCCCCGACACAAGCGACCGTGTGGATTCACCATGTGGTTTTAGTGGGTATACCGGCCGCCGCCGGGGAGTCCCACATACCCCTCTCGTCCCCCCCGGGGCATGAGGGGATGCGTAACGCATTTCCACATGTAAAAAAAAAAAAAAGGTAACTCGCCAGGCTAGTGATAAAACATTATTCTCAAAACAGACGCGCGATAACTTCTAGTTTTATTAAAAAACCAGATTACTACACAAATAACGCCGAACAACGCCGAGTAACGCTGAAAACACCTGCAGTCAAAATACTAATTGAATGCATGAGCCGCAGATTGACAATCGCTGTACTATAATATAATGTGTATAACTTTAATTTTTATAATTATACTATACCCAGATAGGGTTTTTGTGCCAATAACCCTTTTTAATCCAGCTGGTGTATCGGAAAAAGCCATAGTAGCACACATCGAATAAAAAAAAAATTAACCAATGTACGGGTTTTAACGACTGCAGCGTTGTTCACATAATAAAATGAAAACAACGTAAGCGCTCCGGAAATCGGATATCGGCTTTTCTGTAAAACATCACGCGGTACTCTTGCTTCCTTTCCCTGTAAGTATTTAATGTACTATATCCTAAATGTTTTGGAGAGAACTAATTCCGGATCCAATAATGGTTTTTATCCTGATTACCAGGATCTATTAACGAATCTTTAATTTCTTTTGGTAAACCGTTATTTTAATGATTCTAAGATTTGAGATTATTTTGTACTGGCTGTTCTATAATTGAAGTATTTTTGAAAATTCTTAATGTTTACATTGGTATAAAATAGCGCCAGTTCAAAACAATGTCTGGTTCCCTGCACTGTTCTCAACATCAAGCAATTTGCATTCATCTCGCAGCAAACAGCTCCCTTCGCATATAAAAATGGTTGTCGCGCGAAACAAAGATCGCAATGCGATATTACCGATAATCTTATATTATATCATTAACATTTATTTCTTCAAATCGTTCTATACCAGAAATTTAGGGAATCAATAAATATATACCATAATTAAAATGAGAGCATCATTACGTGTTGGATGTCCTCATATGATCGTGTGAGAGATAGAATATATACGAATAACTATCTTGAACTGTATTATCTTTAAGACAAGATTATAGTTACAAAGTCTTTCTTTGTATTTGTGCATTTTCCCCATCTCGTGGCCTCGCTCATTGTAATCAACTGTCTTCACAAGACCCACATCAATATCACGCACTGCCAATACTGTCTCTTCATGAGTGTCGTTGCCAAGAGTTTCCAATTTCAAACAACTTACCTCCTATGTCTGTGCAGGATGTTGAAGATGATGAGCCCAATAGCAGCCAGGACCCCGGCGATGCAGAGAGCCGTCATACACGCGAGGAGCGGGAGGGAGACCGTTCGTAACTCATTCACCACCACAGTACGGTCCGGAGGGACTTTACCACCTGGGTAAATTAAAATTTTGTTATTAAAACGACTATCCGTTTACAAGCCAGCTGATCCATGTATAAAGTCGCTCTCAGGAGTGCTACTAAGTATAAACTCACTTTACATATGTAAGCGCGGGAAGTGAGTTAGTGAAGGAGAAATGAAATAGAGTGAGAAACAACGCGTGAGTACTTATTGGGTGAACCAGAAATATTCCGAGGAATAAGATCACGAAAGAAAACGAGGGAGGTGCTAAGCTCTTATAATATTGGGTTACGGCTCAAACGTGAGTCTGCGTACCGCTGAGCTGCGCAGATTTGCGTTAAAATTCTCCTATGTTTATAGAAATCTATTGCATTATGTAACTTCACTGTCGAGTGCGCCATTCAATCTATACTATAATATTATAAATGTGAAAGTTTGGATGGAGGGATGGATGGATGGATAGATGGATGGATGTTTGTTACTCTTTCACGCCCGAACGGCTGAACGGATCTGGATGAAATTTGGCACAGAGATAGATTATAGTCTGGAATAGCACATAGGCTACTTTTTATCCCGGTAAAATTTATGGTTCCCGTGGGATAGATGTTTTAATTTTTCATACTTTTTATCGCGGGTAACACCGCCGGGCGCAGCTAGTTATTAATATTTATTTATTACAGGCTACGAAACATGAGTTACAGAAAATATTTGCGAGCATACATATATAGTTTTACTGAAAATACATCTTGTACCTTTGCAGGATGATGTAGGATTCGCTTGGGCTCGTATCAAAATACATGGTCTAACTTATTTTCCTGACTCTATATTACCTTTACAGTTAGCTCGACATAAGCAGTCCCTTTTTTCCATTCCTCAGTCTACGAAAGTGCCCAGGGCTCTACGAACCTAGGGCCCCCTAGTCCCTCAAAAGGATTACGAACGCGCATGGATCGCGGTTGCACCTTTTGGCAATACAATTGTCCTCTGTTATAGTCATAGGGGCCCATTATCCTAAAATGCCCAGGGTCTCTAATTGATTTGAGACGGCCCTGGGCAAAAGTAGGCAGATATCACAATAATTATGTATAATGACGTACTACCAGCAGTTGAAAGCTTTTTTCTTTTTACTCTCCTTACGTTTAAATTACAAAGTATTTTTTTGCTTAGCTTTCTGAGACAATTAACTTAGTTATTATGGGCACTGAGAACTACGCATTTGCAGACCGTTTGCCCTTGAGCAATATTTCTATAAAATAATTATATTTCATTCCCTGGTTTGTTGTATTCGCCTGTTTCTCTGAATATAGCTGCGAGGCCATGGTTTTATGAGGGTATTTTACGTTAAATTGTTGTAAAGGCTTTATATGACGCTATAAAACTTGTCACCGAGATATAATATACCTTTTGGGTTTTGGCTAATATATCTGACAGCGTGTGAATTAAAATATATTTGAACCACAAACCTGCATAACAATAATGATTTGTAATACTGTTGTAAATATTTTCTATCCTCTATGAATTTGGAAGTCAATATCCTAGTTTTGTGGAGTGTTTTATGTTATTCTATCGATAGTGATCAAAATTAGGATCAATCAACCACACAATTACATACAAGTAACGCACATGTAAAGTGATCAGATAACTGGCGCCAGCTACTTGCCAAACTGCATAGACGGCTACGCCAGGTATATTCTTTCCGTGACAGCCAAGTCACGTAATTGGCCCAACAATCCGTCATCGGCCAACTTTGACCAATGAGCGGTGTTATTTATTGAAGATGTCAATGAATGGCAACACTGATCATGATGTAGTGTTGGCCATCCTCGGAGGAGAATAGCATATTATTATACGAGCTGCGCCCCGCGGTGTTACCCGCGATTAAAAAGTATGTCCTTTTTACCGGGAAAAAAAGTAGCCTATGTGCTATTCCAAACTATAATCTATCTCTATGCCAAATTTTATCCAGATCCGATCAGCCGTTCTGGCGTGATTGAGTAACAAACATCTATTTTTTTTTTATACATTATAGGCAAGTATTTGATCTCGATCTCACCTGATGGTAAGTGACGATGAGATCTACGATGGAGCATACTTGCCTAGGTAGGAAGGCGGCAGTAGATTGAGACGCTACATTCACTAGGCACATGCAGCGCAACTGATCTGACCCGCCATCCATGAATGGCAACACCGAACATCATGCCGGAACACGGCTAGGCCGCTTGGCGACATGGCTTTGTTCAGTGGGTGGTGACTAACCACGGCCGAAGCCTACCACCAGTAGAGTTGTCATCTGGTTGGCACCACCCAGGGTCACGTGTAGGGTATCTCGAGGGTACTTAATTCTCCTACGGACGAAGGTGACTCGACCCTTCTATCTATCCATCCAAACTTTCACATTTATAATATTACTGTGATTAGTGTGATAGTGTGATGATGTGTTGAAGTGGCACGTATTGACTCATTGTATCTCTTTATACAGATGCAATTATGATGAAAACAATATCGACATTGCGGTAAGCTACTCACCGACCCATCGCTCTCGGTCCAACCACGTGAGGTTGTCAGCTTGCGTGTCGTAATATCCAAGTTTCACGTAGTGGTTGTCCGAAAGTTGTTCGATTTGCGTGAGCGCAATGCGGTCACCTTGGGATGAGAAAGCTACTAAACCCTGTGTGAAATTGAAAGAGGATTGTAAGCAAGGAGGTATACATAGAAATGTATAGGTACTACTCGTATGTGTATACCTGCCCTCTAAGAGCAAAGTCAATGGTATTTTTTTTAATACTCGTAATTCTTTCAGACACACCGTGCGTAGCCCAGAAAAGTTACACGAGTTTAAAAAAAAGAACCCGGCCAAGTGCATTCAAATTCGTTTTGGATAATTTCGGAGTATTTAATTGTTTTTTTTTTAAATTTAGTTATACTATTTTTGGGTCACCTTAAATTATATCGTAGGTGATTTGATTAATTCAATATCTATTTTAAGTAAATTGAGTAGCTTTTATTACAATCATATTACCAAAGTCTATTTTGTATTTTTTTATAGTTTCGAAGTATTTGATTTCAGCGGCATTTAGTATCGACACTGAGTTGAATACTTATTGTGTTTACTTGTAAGCTGCAAAAACTTATTTCCTGTAAATCATAGCTTTTAGAATATAAAAAGCAATAGCAAGTGAATTTCATTATTTTTTTTTGCACAGAAAATGCTGCTCGTTTATGTGGGGTTTACAAGCGATCCTTAAGATAGCGATACTTACCGATACGCCGAGGAATGACGTAGAGTTTATCGCCTCGTAAATGTCATCGGCAATCTTCTTATTCGTGTATGTGAAGTTCTTCAGACTGAGCCCGCTTTTCTCTAGCTTCTCCATGGTCTTGTTGAAAGCTGACATAAAATGAAAATAAATTAAACTTTTTACGATTGGACACATTTATGTTCGACCTAAAATTTTTATTAAGACTGTACATGAGGACGTCATGACGAGCGGAAGTTTTATTATTGCGGTTGATGCGTTCAATGTATGCTACATTACTTGGTAAATTGACTACTTTAAGTATCAACTGAATAAGTACCTAGATTTAGAGATTCACCTAACAATATATATTATTATTGTGTTGACATATTTCTTCGTGACAATTTACAAAATACTAATACCTAACTGATATTTTATTTCAATTGTGTGTAATAATAAATATATATAAACCACACAGGTGGTGAGCCCATCGCCGAATACATGACGTTAATAGTAGTCGTACTTTAGTCTTTATGGCATTCACAATAAGGCTGGAAGGGTTGCTTTCGCACCATACGAGTATGCAGGCTTCATAGGATTTGCTAATAAAAGCATGTGTTTATCGTATCCTGTGCCCAAAACGATTGATCAGGAGGAAAGTTAACAGCGATAATATTAAGGAATGTTACTCTATTATGTAGCAAGAAGTCAGATATGGTTTTCCTTATGAGATAATATGGGTAAAAGGGATATAACATTCTTTGCATGTATTTTTGTTTGAGAAGGTACATCTTTAACCTATTATTGGACCATTAGATTAATGTACTGATAACTTTATCGACTGTGATAAATATAAAAACAAATGACTATATTACTTGGCCAAACCAAGCAAAGCAGTAATTCGATTATTTCCCCAGATTATAATGCAAAATGAAACTCGAAATATAACTAGATAGTTTATACAATATCAGTTATCTATACATCTATACATATAAATAAAATTGGAGTGTCTGTTTGTAATATTAAAATAACCGCTTTTTACTAAGTGCATTTGGATGTATACACGTTACCTATACCGAAACAACATTTTTTACAATTTTTGTCTGTCTGTCTGTCCGTCTGTCTGTCTGTCTGTCTGTCTGTCTGTCTGTCTGTCTGTCTGTCTGTCCGTCTGTCTGTCTGTCTGTCTGTCCGTCTGTCTGTCTGTCCGTCTGTCTGTCTGTCTGTCTGTTTGTTCCGGCTAATCTCTGAAATGTCTGGACCGATTTTGACGGGACTTTCACTGGCAGATAGCTGATGTAACAAGGAGTAACTTAGGCTACTTTTATTTTAGAAAAAAACATAGGATCTCACGAAAAAAAAACTAAAACCAATGTTGCAGCGCAGTGCCTGATTAAGTTTGATAGCAACAACCTGCAATGCGTCCCGCGGGCTCAGAATGGGCGAGCAGGCTGTTGTCAACGGTTGTCTTTGTTAAATACCACGCGGACGAAGTCGCGGGCAACAGCTAGTTTAGCTATAAGGACTTATGTTGTATGCAAGTAACGCTTACTCAACCTTATAGCGCTGAAAATACGTATAGTTGATATAGAAAATAAAAACTTTGTAAATCGATGGCACAGTATTCGGCATAGCTCGATTAAGTCATTAATGATTGGAATTTAATATCAAAAAACCTATGCTTATAGCTTGATAGCGTGATTACAATCAATGATAGAACTGAAAAGTGATTAGCTGTTCAATTGCCTTTTGCTTTATTATATTGATGATTGATCATTTCTGAACTTAACCACCGTTAACCAGGGGTTATATAGTATGATGGATCAATTAAAACGAGTGCCCAATAAAGTATATAGGTGTTGTAAATTCCCACAAAATCTGCGTCATATGTGCGCTTGCGCAGAATTTGGCAATTGGCAAGAGATTAAGCACGCGCTGAATTGCCAAACCTATCGTCGACATATAAGTAATATGTAAGGTGATTGTATGCTAAATAAAAAAATATATATTGATAGGCAATAGTTCATGCGTCCATATAGCTAACCAAATCTCTATTACTTAGTACCTACTTATACAAGGTATTAACTACTGTATAAGGTTCAAATATTGAACGCTATTTTTGTTACACCTTATATAACTATTTATCCAAAGTGTTCACCTAACGCCACAGCCCAAACTGCGTCGTACGCGAGAGGAGCTTCTTGATATCCCTCCGGAAATCTCTCCCCGTCAATGTCGTAGCCAGCCTCGCGCAAAGCCCCGTTCAGGCGCGATCTGCACAGATAAAATATTGTTTTACTTACAAAGATATTGGGAGTCAGTATACTTTGCAGGAACTCCTAACGCAATGGTAACGTCATCAAGAAAGTATGCTGTTACTATCATTCTTAAATTATGGAGTAAGAATTTTTTAAGTGTGCGTGGATGACCAAATCGGAAATTATAGAGAATAGCGAAAAATGCTTAAAGGACTCTCGAGACCGATTTTGATCACAACTCACTACTGCATCATAAGATTTTTGAGAAAATAATTTACCTAGCCAGGAATGAACCCGTTGATTTTGAAAAGAAAAGCACTATCTGTATTATTACTATCGCTAATAAGGATTAAGTTATATATAAAAGTTGTAGTGTGCGTGGGAAGTTACGCTGACAGCGTTACGTATAAAGATTGTGCTTGAGCCATAGACCGTCTTTGGTCTCGTCGACTCCGTACTGCACATTAACATATAAATATGACGTGATATGTGTACAATGTCACAGATATATGATACTGTACTGTGAAACACAAAAAAAAATACGTAAGAAAATAAATGTACAAATAACTAAGCAATGCCTTTGCGCACCTAATGCATCACACAATCGAGTCGGCCCGTACAAATGAACTATAAATAGCTTAGAATTTCTATGAATTCGTAGTACCTACACGCTCACGTAGTTCCCGTATTGAAACACGCCAAGCTATGGGGTCGCTAGGTATTGCCTTGTTGTGGCTCACAGACATGGCATTAACCGCGTGCTTGGAATGCGAGCCGCGACACGACATTTTTCCATTTTCACATTTTCAGCTCGGATAGTCATGTTATTTCTACTTTGTATACTACTCATTTAAATACTGTTTGTACAGAAAGCTAGACTACATTTACTCACCGTATATTAATAATTAATAACATGTAAATTAGTAGATATAGCGCGGATAAATTTGTATTTGTAATAGCGGCTGAGTTTATGTGTCATAATAATAATGGTTTTAGGTAAATAATAATATAGAATTAATTAAATTTAATGTAAATTTTTAGATTGAACTACTTATTAACTTATCATAAATGTGTGGAGTTTCGATATACGACTAACCAAAAATAAGGGTTATTATACAGGTATTGAGTGGATTTAACGGTTTTCTAAATACTAAGCGTATTTTTTAAATATATACACGAAACTTTGGCAGAATCTGAAACGTACATATTCAAAATAATGTTAGTTCTGTGAGCGAGCAGACTGATAAACTTAATTAATATTCAACAACTTGTCTACTGCTCAATTTTAGAACACTTTTGAAGTTGTTAAAACAAAAGAAGCACTCTCTGAAATACTAAGATATTTAAGTTGCATCCAGTGTATTGCGTTCGTTTAGCGACGACGATGAAAAGCTTATTGCCGTTGAGCCTCGGAGGACTGCCTCGACAGTACTCAGCTTTGTCGAGAAGATGTACGCTCTCTAATATTTCTTTTACTTTTTATAGACTAAAATAGGTAATATATAAGACTAAAATATACGAATATTTATGATCTAGTCATGAAATATGAAATTTTGCTAATTAGCCGATGATGGTTTAAATCAGCCTTTCCCAAAGTGGGCGACAACGACCCCTTGTGGCCGCTTCAGGCCTAAAAGGGGGCGGTAAGAGACCCAGAAAAAAAATGGGGGCGTTGTGTAGAGGCTTACAATAATTAATTTAATTTGAAGTTATAGTGGTTTTTGAATAATTTTTTTGAAAAACGCTAAAAAATAATTCATTCTCAAAGTGGGCAGTAGACAAAATAATTTTGGGAACCCGTGGTTAAATCCATTTATGAATTTTGAATATATCAATAATATTTATTGTTTATTTATGTATGTCGATTATCCATAACATGCGATTAAGTAGCAGTTTAGGTTGAGGCCTATTGATGAACAATTCAAAATGTTTAGCCTAGAACCTGCGTGGGCCGAGAAAACTACTCAATCTATAAAAGAAAGCTCGCTCTCATAGTAATGGAAAAAGTACGGGTATTAATCCTTTGCGTAGATAAGTCTATGTAAGCGGGCTTTGTGTAGGATTTTAATCGGATTTATCCAAGGCTAGCGACCCGGGCTTACAGTCTCGACCCAAGAAGCTGCCGATGGCAATATTGGTTAATGCCGTACACAGCTTTAGCGATACTTCTTCGCTGCTCTAAAGTCAACATTACAGGAAATATTGAGCTAATGTTCCTAGATGCAGATTTTATTTTCCATTCTCCTATTTATTTTAACATTATTGCAAATAATTTATCTTATTTAGCTTAACAATTGCTTTAAATATGTTTCTTGGAACAGCGTTGCGCTCTAAACATGTCCCATAATATTTTTTTTTATTTATGTCAAGGAAACAAATATTTGATGAAAAATTAATTATTGAAGTTCTCACAGAAAAATAAAAACCCGTCACAGATTGCAATATAAATAATACACAACAATATCACAGAACACATACAAGTACTACGTAATAATATGTTCTACGACGCAAAGAAGTTGCTATTATTTTTTAAGGACCCTACAACAAATATGAAATATGTGAAATACTATAAATTACTAGCCATGTGCCCGATGGGTTACCTAAAAAAAGTATTGTCATAAAAACTTTTACCCCCCATTTGACCCTCTTAGAGCTCGAATTTCCTAAAATCCCTCGTCAGTGCTCACCTGACGTAACCGTTACATAAGAAAGTCCTGTGCAAATTTCATGCTTCTGGGTTACACTGTGCTTTGTCTGTCAGCCAGTCAATGTTATTTTTTTTTATTAAATATATATACATATTTTCCGTGTGTAAAGGAAAATGGTATGAATGCCATAGTCAATATAGTGTATATTTATTTACCTTGGACGAATGTTTAAATTGTTTAAGATAGCTCATAATTTACAAATCAATAGCAGGCATACCTAAAATCTTCGGAAGTCATTCCCGATATAGTGGTCTGGTTGGAGTTTTGATTCCACATCAGGGCTTCAGTTGTCAGATGCCCTTCGGCAGCCTCCTTCATCTGTTCCTTCGTGCAATCAACGCCTTCCTTTTCCAGGTTTGTCTCAAACCAGTTATCTTCGTACCAGCCTGTGGAAATGTCATATGTTTAGTTTATCGATTGGGGTTTTCGTTTTAGTAACCCTATTTATACGGACTGATTCAGAAAGGGCATAAGCCTTGGAACTATGCTTCTATTTTTTTTTAAAATTTTGGTATTGAAATTCTGATATCACACAATGATTACAAATGGGCTAAAGAAGCATAGGTTCAAGGCTTAGTGAACCCTTTCTGAGTCATCTGGAGATCTAGATCCTAGCTAACAACCACATATAAAAAAAAATCGCGTACACATATAGTCGTAGTGTCTATATATCTCAAACAATCAAAGTATAAAAAAACATTTACGAATGGTGCATAAAAATAATGTATCGTCACATCCTCAATAAACCCGCATATGTTATTGCGACAGTGGAAAGTGCGAAAATATGAATGGACAAATTATTATAATGCCAATTATTTATACAAAGAATGACGGAAAATTATTTCCCTTTATATTGCGTCCACGCCGTGCTCGTCGTTGCCCATTATTTATCCTCTTTCTCTTTCCATTTCCTTTGTACTGTTTGTTAGCACGGCCCGAGGCGAACAAATGTGTGTTTGTTGTGTCGTCTACGCTAAGCTGCGGGCTATGTATTTTCGGCAAGTTGGGCGGAATGTTTTTATGTTTTTGAGAGGCTATATAACTTATTTATACTTTTTATTAAATCATTTGAAAATTGGACTACAAAAGAGATTTATCGGTTGCACAATTTTGTAAGTATAACAAAAGTTTTGAACTGGTTCTATTTGTCATTGCCGAATAAAGTTTTTAAACAGTCATCTTTCACCATCCTTTTGTGAACCAGTTTACGAGTTTACTTGATATTGTTTACGGGCTGCAGTAATATCTGTCAATACTTATAAAGAAAAACATTTCTTGTGCTGACAAACAATGTTTGTAAGATAGGGAAGTATATGTTTCGAAAGTTCTGCTTTCATTCAGCGATATCTTAATAAATACAAGTCTACGTCGCGTGATAAGAAATAGTAGGGTCGAGCCAGGTTATAGGTGAGAAAAACTCGCTGGCTACTTAAATCAGATTACGGCTATATGGTACTCAACTTAAAAAAAATATATTGTTTTTTTAGTCGATAGATCTAGTGTATCCGTTAATTTATAAGTAACCCTTTGGTTAAAGATTAAGGTCGCCGTGTAGTTTATTTTGTAGGTACACATTTTAATATCCAAATATTTATTGGCACAAATATATATGTCGTAAAAAATCTGCAAGCACAAAGCCACATCTTCATGTCGGGGACGTGTCGATTATTTTTATATGAAGTGATCTCTTTAGTGGCTATTTTATGTCGTAATAAACTTTTATTGCGGAAGAGAAAAGATTCTTGGAGCCTATATTAAGGGCGACCGGACGTCGATGGCCTGCCGAACCTGCCGAACTTGGGCTGACGCGCCGTTGGCCGAATGCCAATAACGGAGCGACACAAGTGTATACACTTATCCGTCGAGACTGGAGTGCTCCACCTTGAACTAATTTGGACCTCAATTCACGACAAATGTATACGAATACTTTAAATCCAAATTGTATTACTCATACCGAACCGCGCCCTGGTAAGTAATTATTGGCAGTATGCCCTATGTGTAGGCGTCAATCCACCTAATTATACCGAATCAATGCGGGCACGGCGGAGGAATATAAATGTTCTCAAATTGGGTGCATTAATGAGAATTGATTCAAAAGACAATCACAATTCGAAACAAGCGTCAAGCCGGTTCGCACTCGACGGATTCATGAATACACAAATCGGGCTTTATTGCTTTGCTGTTTTGATTAAGTGTTACAATTCCCAAGTTAATATTCAAAGTGTTCATTTGGATTAAACAAGACATAACAGGAGCGCACACCGAAATGTCTGTAGTGTGTGCAAGTAGGTATCGGCTGCCAGCCCCCGCGACCAAGGTGTGTAAACAATTTAAAATAAAACATAAATTGACCAGAAACTGCCGCACTTGGGTACAGACTTAAAAAGCTGTTTTGTTTTCCGATTGCCATTTAAAGTGATGGCGTATACCACAATATCTGACACGGGTCTTTGCTTTAAAATATCTCAGAATTTCTTTAAAAGCTGTGAAAGTAACTAGATACCTTGTACTTCACACATCGATCCTGATCCTCTACTACTTTCACATACAATTAACAGCAACACTCGTAAAGGAGGAATCGCTGCTGCGCATAGGCATCCTTGATCTGTGCCTACAATGTGCGAGGTAACGTGAGGTACCTTATTCGAGGATTGGAGTGGCCATTCTGTGTCAAGTACTAAGTATTTGGTATTCCTTGCGGCTACGTCACGTCTACGAAGCTCGTAGCAGTGTCGTCGTCTTTAACCTTTGCAGATAAATGTGTAAAACAAATTGTATGTAGCTACGTACAATCCGTACTACGCCTCGCTTTGTCCGAGTTCCAATGAGGAAAAGATTTTCTTTAAAACATCAATTTTATTATTATTAGCCTCTGGAGCGTCGTTCACTGTGCGGTCCTCCGCTGTTCTTTTTGTCTAAGATTTTTTCTCACTTCCATTACTGTCGCGCGCTACGTATTATCTCAGGATATTTATTCCAGGAAATACTTTATTAAACAACTCAGTCAGCCAAGGGGAGTAATTCATGAAACAGAAAGAACAGCCTACATGGTAGAGTGAGAAGTCACGATGCACGACATCCTAGCGTGCCGTTTAAATAATATTAATACCACGTACAATATGGAGCAAACAAAAACTGCGCACTTTTGTTATTACGTTTTGGGCATAATGTCATATTTCTCTTTATCCTTCTTCATAAACAACGGCCAAATGAGTTGTATCCGAAAATTCAGCGGCAAGGAATGTCCCTGCGTCGCGTCGCGTCTGCACATATATTTTTTCATATTTAATACCGATTCCATATGCCGTATTTGCGTTCATTACTCAGTTTATTCAACGTGTTGTTTTTAATTTCCTAATATGAGAGAATGCTCGTAACACAAGATGTGAGGGTTCACACGAGAACGGGCTACCGAACCTTGAATCAAGTTTATTAATTTTTAATATTTTTTTTATGAATTAATATTCGATGCATTCCTACAGGACAGACTCAGCCTAGTGTGGGTATTTATCTAATATAGTAAACAGTACTAAAACATTTAGACATAAATGTATTATTACTTTTCTTTAATATACTTGGGCGCTTATGTTTATTGGACATAAATAAATAAATTTATTTCATTAAAGGTATAAAACAGTAAGCGAGCAATATGTTTACGTTCTTATATTCTCAAACTTGAGTAAGAATCCTTCAATAACGGTATTTATAGTAACTTGTACTGTCTAATCATAACTGAACAAAAAAAGTGTTTCTTCGACTACATATAGATACCAAATTGAGTACATAGAATCTCGTGGAACGTCACCACTGTTTGAACATATTTATAATGTCGCTCACACAACGCGGGCCGTGTTTGCGTAGGTATTTTATGAAATTATAATAATGCTGGCGATGTATGTAGGACCCGTGGAAAAGGATCATCTTCCCGTTTATATGTCTCCCGGACCGGGGCCGGGGCCTCCGGACTTTTGGGATAATGTTATTTACAGGTTTACCTTCAAATAAATGGAATACCCTTAAGCGTTTGGCAGATTTTATACAGTTTTCATAGTATTACGTTTTTATATCAGTACCGGTACCTACTTTATAATTTCATAAATATGTTATCTTCTTAGTTATTTAATGATGTCTCCACCTACGAGATTAACTATTAAGATCTACATCTCATAAAATAACAGTAAGTAGAGGTAAAAATTAGTAGATTGGTGGCGGCTTGTCTATATACTATTAATTAAAATAAATAAAATAAAATAATTTCATTTTAAGTCACTTCAATACCTCATTTCAATACTTACCGATGAAGAACCAAACATAAGATTTGCCATAGAGCTTATGCTTATAGACCTCGCAAAGCACTCTCCGCGCGGCCACCACGTAGAACAGCCCCACAATAACGCGAGCGTCCTGCCGCCGAAGGTTGCGCACGGCGTCTGCTGGGTCTGATAGAAACGACTGACGGGTCACGATCTCGATGCCCACTTTTTTGCAGTGCGCCTCTAAGTCTTCTACGGTCTGTGGAATGAGGCAGAAATTAGAGAGCGGTATGGCATAGGATATTGTAAGACCCGAAAATGTTTTATCTTGATGTAATGTACATGTATAGATAGGGTTTACCCATTTTTTTTATATTACCCTAATGATGTACAATAGTGAAATGAAAAGATTCGTCAGCTTTAAGATCGATTCATTTATCAAACTGTTCGACAACAAAGTTCAAATTTGCTTTAATCAACAAATTTGCCTTGATAACTTTTTTTTCTTGTCTAATGGGTTGACCTGACATTTATAGTTTACTATGAACGTAGTAGTGCCAATGTAATCATTGCATTATTTTTATTTCTTTCATATTTTTTAGTTTGGCTCTCGCCTACAAATAGAGTCAGTACTGTGAGTGTCATGTAGTAGTGAAGTAAGCAAAACCTCTATTCCATAGATTCTATTTGTTTTTATTTACGCCTAGTAATCCAAAAAAAAAATTGGATATGTAAATAATAATATGAAACCTATTCAAATTTTAATGAGCATTATAATCCGTAGCTCAAATGTTTTATCAATCACACACGCGAACGTAAAATATTTAATTTGTTACCATTCGCTGGCCGAATACTAATGTTTACACAAAAAAACTCACGGGTGGCCGCTCATGTATATAGCCGGGCTTAGTTAGATATATGGGGCTAAATAAATCACCAGTTCAAAAACACGAGTGTAGTTTACTCTCTGTCTGTTTTGGTCCACTAAAATAAAACATTTCATTGAAAATTGAGCTTTGTAAGAATAACAAATAAATTGGTTTTCTAGAAAATATTAATATATTAATAGAAAATATTCACATTAGTTCATAATATGACACCAATATTTTATTCTATTAGCTTCGTTTATCAATCGGCAATAAATCAATCGGCAATGAAGACAATTTCCCACTAAAACTTTTATAGTCCGCATAGAACGTACATTTATTAATTAAATCCATTACATGTTATTATCGGAAAAGCTTTCACAATTCCAATACATTTTAAGATAGACCTAACCTAACACACACTGGACACTGTGTCCAACTTAGCTATAATCGATATGAGGGTTCAGTGCGACCGAATTTTCTTAATTCCCCGAATCCAGGGTATTCAGTGGCGTCACTGAATAAAAATTGGTATGCGGACTGGGTCGTTGAGCGCTTTGAATTTACTGGAGTAGGCGAAAGAAATATTGCTTCGGTCATAACTTATAAATTAAATAAATAAATAAATGCCAAGCATCTCCGTATACCAACGATGGGACTGTCATCGCCTTGTTCGACGACAGACTAAAAAAATATAGAAAAAAAACTACGTATTCCGGTTATTCCACGAAACTGTCAGGTGGCAGTTGTTTCATAATGCTTGAATTCTAGAAAAAATATTTGTACGCCGCAGTTAGGGTGAAACAGGAACGCCAGAACGTTTCAAAACCACTTGCAGAAAAAACCGGGGCCGCTCTAATTACATTGATACCAGCGTGAAAGGCCGGGCCCCATTCATGGCGGGCAACTACTCGCTATACCCTTCCTTATACTCGCGCGAGCTATGTACATACCTACGTGCTTTCATCAGACAAAAACGCCTACGTGCTTTGAATGCATAAATCTGCTGCTTCATGAAAATGTTTCATTTCTAACATTTCAGGACAGAGTCATTACACCATTCAGCACGACGAGAAGTGAAGGAATTTAAAAATGTTTATTTTAGATGGAGAGCCGTGTATTTTATAAATGTCCACCTCTTCCTCTTAAGGGGTATTAACGCAAAGTACCTCTTAAGGGGGAAAGGCGGTCATTTTGCAATTTAATTTTAAATTAACTACCCTGTTCGCGGTGAAATTGCATTTATATTAATCACTCTTGCCTTTATGGATCAGAAATGAAAATAAAATGATGAAAATAATAAAAATTATGTTTCATAAATACATCGTAATTCTAAAAGTTTGTTATGACATATTTTATTTCATATTAGGATAGCAACTTAATTATAGGATCTATACACCTTTAAGGTCATCAGGTAGGTAGGTATACTCGATCAAAATATTGAATATAAAGGGTCAAATTGTAAAATCAATATCGCAGATCATTCAAACAAAACAATAACTAAACACAAAGGAGGTATACAGTCTACAATATGAGCCAAGTAAAAACGTCATAAAGTAGAAGAATGTAAATAAATGTATCAGAAAAGTCTTTCAGACGACTTCAGCCTTATTCACTATCTATATCACTCTCGGATAAGCACCGTATATCACTATGAAAGTATTCGCTTGCGAAGGCAATACAGGGGCAATATGAATCAGTGAATACTTTAAAGGCTATACTTATTTTCATAAGCGTAGCCACAATGGGGCAGCTACCCTCCCCCCCTGGTTCATGGATTCAAGCGTAAAATATAAGACCGCATCACTACTGATGTCCCAAGATGATGTGCCTCTTAAGTATCTTGGCAAAGGACATCAGTGACTTCAGGGAAAAAGCGACCTTCTATTAGTATTCCGTTTTTCGACGAAGAAAAGATAATGATTCATTTCGAGTTCCCTTGCTTTGCCCTACTCTGCAGCAAACTCTGGCTACGGCCCTGCTTATATTTATCCTTTAAATATTATATTGTCGCCTAAATTGGTCGGACGTGGAATGGTATACTCGGTGATTGCGGACGGTGGTGCCGCGCCGCTCGGTACGACGTTAAAAAAAGTTCAAATATATCCATTTATCATGCAAGAAGCATTGTACCCACTGCTGGCTCTCTGGGGAAAGATTCTTTTTCTTTATAACCATTGTTACAGTTACGTGAGGGTTTAATGCGTCCGGCAGTTCTATCTAAGTTTCCGTTATGGTGTTCTGATAACGCACAGGTAACAGGTGAGGTTGCATATTTATGCTATTAGTAATTTTAATCTTACAATACCTACCTAGAGTAACTTCTTGGTAATAGAAATCCTAGATCCATTATTGTTGGTTATTATTACTAGGTCAACAAAAAATAATTTAAATTCCATCGCATAGAACTGATGGCCTCATTCTTTCTTTATTTTATTGTAATGAGTTGTTATTTGTCTCAATAGCTCGCTATCTTGCTCTACCGTTTTATGATTTCACTTACATGTAACAACATTGGTATTTTTATTCATGTAAAGCGACTTGTACGTCTGCAATGCAGATAACTCGCTTCAGCAAGTTTCAATATACAGTGAAGACGAAACCGTTGAATTGGTGAAGGCCAATCGTGGATATCGTTTGTCAATCGGTAGATACAGCGCTTAGCGTGTTCTGCTCCACTCGATTTTGATACGAACAACAGCCGATCGAACGGTTTTAAGTCACGCAACAGCCGGGGACGGCCGACATGATATGCCACCCGCACATAATCTCCCAGTATTATCAATATGCTCCGTGTCTCACAGGTTGAATCATCGAAAGCTAATGTAATGTGAAGATAACGCAATGTATAACAGATGAAGAAACAGCTTTGTATACAGTGAATAACAGACAATCAATATATTTTCCTTTTGCGCTACCTAACACATTTAACAAATATGTGGAGTATCAAAATCTATCGTGGGTGTTGTAATAGGGCGTACGAGGCTATATATTTAAGTTTGCTCATAAAATGATAACGTTACATCAAGGGCGGCATCGTTGACGAGACGGCAGCTCAGGGTGGTTTGCCGCGGAGACAATTATACTCATCTATTGATATTGCTATATATACTCCAGATTGGTCACATTTTTATCAAAATCTAGTTTTGATGTTGGGATCATGCGAGGAAGTGAGAGAACTCCTTAAATATTATAGGCATACATATAGCGATTTTTGGGGATATTTTGCAATATCCATATAGGTTTAACTGTATAGTTAATATCAGTCAAGTTGTTTTAATTGGTTTTCGTGTAAAAATCTTATTTCGAATTTATTGAAGTTCAATCTATTTACCGTGTTATATTTAGACCAGATAAAATGTATAAATAATGCAAATGGACTAAATCCTTGTATAAATTCGGGGGCTAATAGGTATTACGACTACGTTTGTATAGATTATTGTATTGGGCACATTGGAACATACCACACGTTGTAAGTATTATAGGTGTAGTATAATCTTTATGCTAGCTGTACTTACTGAAATGAAGACTTCTTCGGCCTGCTGTAGGATGGCGATGCGTGACCAGCCGAATTTCTGCATGAGCTTGATGCGAGTAGGGTTGTGCACCGTCGCTGAAGGGTGCGTGCGGAACAATGTGGGGAAGCGCGCGCGATCCGACAGCGCTGGCGACGATGCGCCGTAGCACAGCTATACAATAAAAAAAATCATACAAGTACCGATAGAAAAGTTCCAAGTAAATATTACTACTAAAGTCAATAAACAATATCGCTAGACGAACACACCAACTATACGGTCCCATATTAAGCAACTCTTGTATTATGGATACCGCACAATGAAATGAGGGCGAACTCAGTATATAATACTTATATAGATATTAAACATCGATGACTCGGATACAAACATTTATGTTCATCACACAGTTTGTCCCTATCAGGATTCGAACCCGGATCCCTCGGCGCAGAAGGCAGGGTCAGTGCCAACTGACATAATCAAGTTCTTATTATTAATAGAGAAGGTACAGGATAAAAACAAGTTTTTAATGTAGCATTCAGTAGAGTTTATAACAATATGGTTGTCATAAGAATCCAATTCACACGTGACGCAATATAATAATTCAAGCATAAAAAAATAACAACAGACTCAATATTGCTTTGTACATTTAAATCTCAACCAGTTCCCCTGAGGCCTACAAAACAGAAACAACTCATAAATTCCAACCGATTTATACAAAGAACCTGTTTATGTTTTCAGTTAAAAAACTTTCCTCCTCCACGACCGGTTGTTCTATAAATAATTTCATATAAAAATATTAAAGCAGTTAATTAAAGTGGAAAATTCGTTTACAACGGCTCGGTAACAGGATAAACTTGTTTTGTTACTTTTAAAACATTTAACAGTTTAATTAATTACCACTCTAAAACAATAGCCGGTAGGACACGAGCGTGACTAAACTCATTATCTATAAAAACGTTGTTCCCTCTTCAACCCCAATATTCATAAACGACCCTTTGGATTCACTTGAACACCATTAACCAATCAAAACACATAATCGCGATGTTGCCTGGCCCTCTTAGATTAGTAGAATGATTATTATATCTTCGTTGATAGGAGTTAAAGCAGTTCAAACGTATTTTTAGTACTTATAGTTTTATCAAACGCATACTTAGCTGTTATCTTTGGATCTACAATCACTCTATCGTCCTATTCGTCTCTATATCCCATACTTTTAGAATGTTACAGCCGCTGCAGTAGATTTTTTTCTGGCGGTTTTCCAAAATTCATCAGCATAGAAAGTATGCTTTTAAGGAATTCATGTTGGACCTATGTTTTTGACGTCTACTTTTGGGTTTCGCTATACCTAGTTATTAGTTTCTTACGCAATTAACAAAGAATATACGTGAATCAGTAATTTTATGATTAGAAGAGATTTTATGTAAATAAATAATCTATAAATATTTAAAACGCATTATAAGTGTTCTTGGCAGACAATTTTCATGTTGTCATGACAAATATAGATTGATAACGATACTGTTAATAAGGTTTCACATTTTCATGAAAAATATTTGCAAAAATAAGATGCAGACCGACCATCGAACTCAATTTTACTTAAAAAATGTAGGTCCTTTTAGATTTAGAGAGTAAAGGTACATACCACCATAAGGTTCCACATCTTGGCTGCCTCGGCGACGGTGGTGCAGACGGTAGAGCAGCCAGCTAAGAGCAGCAACTTTTGTGGCGGGTTGTACAACAGGTTGTACATGACGCTTGCGCCGAGACCAGGCTCGCACTGCACAATGAAAGTAGCTTTTAGATTGACTTAGACTTAGACATTTTAGATAAGAATACACTTAACTTAAAGTAATTGAGGAGGTCGTAATTTTTTTGGTAAACACATCCGACAGACCGCGTATAGTTCGGTCAGACGTCGTCGTCGTATAGGAGCCGAATTATCGACCGAATTTGAAGTCGTCCGTGCTTTAAAGGCTTAGTTAAGCTGACGGTATTGCTAGGCATTTAAATTTGATAGCCTTAGCAGCTGTTTCATGGTGTATATTATTTTATATTTTTATACAATTGAGCTTAATGTCTCCCTATTTCCAGTATCCGCTGTCACTTCCATCCATCCCGTCAGATAACAGTATCTTGAATAAAACAATATCGAATCACGAATCTCTCTCATTCGTCCCCAGTATCCTTCAAAGTTCACGAACCGTAAAATAACTAAAGCGCTCCATGAACCGACTAAGACGTCAAAATCCATATTCATGACCGTCTAAAATGTTTAACGTGTTGTTATTAGTTAATTAAACCCGAGTCGTCTTCTGATTAGCTTTAATCAAGGGGTCGCGAGCCTTAAGGGTACGGCTTTAAGGCTTTTAATTAATTACTTCACTTTCCCCCGTTTACAAGATAAAGACATAATACGAAAGAAAAAATATGTTACCTCGGATTTGTAAACATACTGACGACTGATCGCGGTATCCGTACGCAGCCAGTACAAGATTCTCACGGATTTCACTCGTCATGAGTACAGGCATCTTGACTCATTTTTTAATTTAAATAAATAAACACTAAACGATATCACCAGTAAAACTACTACCAGTAAAACACATTTCATCGATGATCCAATGTGGTGAGCCTACTTCTATTAGGCATACTGGGCACACATCCGTCTATAAGAGGGAGGATTTAGGCCATTGTCCACCACGAGGATACAGTGCGGATTGGAGGACTTTTTTTTTTTTTATTACATTATAGGCAAGTATTTGATCTCGATCTCACCTGATGGTAAGTGACGATGAGATCTACGATGGAGCATACTTGCCTAGGTAAGAAGGCGGCAGTAGATAGAGACGCTACATGCACTAGGCACATGCAGCGCAACTGATCTGACCCGCCATCCATGAATGGCAGCACCGAACATCATGCCGGAACACGGCTAGGCCGCTTGGCGACATAGCTTTGTTCAGTGGGTGGTGACTAGCCACGGCCGAAGCCTACCACCAGTAAAATACGATAGTTGTACGAATACATACTTATAAATTTAATGATTTAATATTGTGGTTGTGGTAGCCCAATTAATTTGGCGTTCCATAGGTGTTGTACCCAAGGAGGGCTCTTGAGTTATTTACTTCTCTCGTTATATATGTTAGGGAGGACTACTTAAACGTAATTAAGTCGGACCAATTTAATGTGCTTTCCGTGGGTCACAAACACATGTCTGTGTGTTCGTGATTTATCGGGCTTCCGCGACGAGGTAGGTACGTTCCCGTGAGAGATTCGTAACAAGGTCTATGAAAATCTATTGCAAATTTCCCATTTCTTAATTGTGATTGGCTGACAACAGGCTTTATTTAGGATAAATTTGTATCGACGTGTGCTTTTGTATCGGATATAAAGCCAACACGGCAAAAAACATGCTTATTAATCTGTTGCTGAGAATTTAAATAAAAAATATCAGGAAAGAAAACTTTGACAAACAAAAATTACTTGTAATTTTTGTATTGTAATGTTTTCTTTCCTGGAAATATAATAACCAACATTCAGAGACGATTTTCTGCTTATTCAACTGTTTAAAATAATATTTGTATAAAATTAATGAAAGCCATCAATCTCAGAAGATTTTTTTCAGATTCAACTTCGGTCTCTGAGTTTTTGAAAGATTTCTGATTTTATTTTATTTTACGTTGTGTTATTAAATTGAACTTTATATGGAAAAACTTGACTGCTCTCTTGAGATGTATTTTTATTCTAGAATGACAATTTTAGAGCGCACTTTGAGATTTGAGATACATTTGTCAATAAAAAGTCTATTTAATTTTTATTTTCATGTATCTACTATTCAATACACATTATTATTGAATCTCGGCATTTCCTTTTAATATTGATTTAAATAAAACTAATTTTCAGGATGTTATCGCGTTTATTTTAAGTTTTAGGACACAGTCCTCCCGTGACCATGTTTGCTGTAAAGCAGCTGAAACGTCGGGAACGTAAAACCATAAAATAAACGCGATAAAATCCTTAATATTCGTTTTATTTCAATTGACTTTTAAGCCCAAGAATGCTCACTACAGTAGTTACTTATTTTGTTTAAGGTTACACTCGGCCGGGCCAGCATTAATTAAATTTATATCCAGAACAAACAATGAACAGAAGAATTTTGCGGTTCAGAAGACTGTTCAGAAGTTATTAAACGGATAATAATTTGAAGTACTATCATATATATCATATATATATATAATGACTATCATAAACGTTAAACAGTTTTGCCAGTAACTAAATAATATAACAATGATGAGCAAGTTTGGTAAACCTTAAACTTAAATTCAATGAAATTAAAGTAAAAAGTCAATTAACCTAAAGTTTATTCTAATTAGCTACTTCAATCTGTCCGGAGAACCTTACTTAGCTTCCTATCGCACCGTTTCTAAGCAGTTATCCTCAATAATTTGGATATTATGTCACCGCTTCCTCTCCCCAATTTTCGTCAGCAGGTAATCGGCACGTTATCGATAACGAATTGATCGGAATCGTCAATTTGTTCGTGAATAAATCGATAGAACCGGAAATTACCTTCAACCGGTGCGGAAATTCTATCCAATAAAATTTTCTTCCTGGGAGCCATTCATAAATTCTCAATAATTGAATCGAACGTCAGAATCACCCTCTTGGTGCAATATCATAAGCCCACTTACTTTAGTTCACTTAGATTTATGAGAGCACTCCTGCAGGATAGAAATACGATCCCTTTTTGTTAATTACAGGGACCGCAGTCAGCTGGGCCGGTTCCAACTTAATGGATTAGGTTGACACTTGTCATTCCGATGGAGAGCGGGGCGGGCGACGACACGTAATGCATATTACGTTGATTGGAATTATAATTGGCATTTTAGGACCTCAATTGACGGAGTAATATTTTTTTATATCGCCAGATAAACACACTAAGGCCGTTTGTACACCGCAGCCGTCAAGAAGCCGTCACCTTCAACGAGATTATTTCGGGCCGAGTTCAAGATGACGTGACGGCCATCGTGTGTCCGCCGCCACCGATCTCGGTAGTTGTAAAACGTAAATTATGTGAACAGAATGGTAATGCCTAGTAAACATTGAACCCGAGCTTTGTCAGATGTCAGAATGAACGCGATGTCAGAATTTGGATATGTTAAATCAAAAATATCTGTATACTAAAGTAATTGCCCATGCAAAAAAAAAAAATGTTAACAACGCAATTTGCTAACCTGCTTAGAGAACGTGATAAATGAATCAAAAATACCTTGCTATCGTTGCTGTGAATATATAATTTGAAGCCGGACAATAAATCAGAGCGCGCGTTGACATCAGCGAGCGCAAGCTCTGCGGCGGGCTTGCACGCCTGCCCCCCCTGCCAGCCGCCCTCGCCCTCCATGGGGAAGATGCCGCCGATGTGCAGGTCCGAGTCGCGCCGCCCCTCGCCGAGCCCGCCGCACCAGCTCAGCCACAGCACCAGCGCCGCGCGCGCCCTCACCCCGCCTCGCCCCCGCCCTCGCCTGCACCTCACCACACACTCAGCAACGACGAATAATTGCACTATAGTCTTCACTAACAACCACTTAATATCACAATACAGTGTCCTAGTTCGATAACTAAACATGTTATTCACGACCGTTTTTAATTTGACTAGCGGACGTTTTGGAAAATTAAAGTTCACGCGCACTCGCGGCAACGCGACGGTGTTTTGATACAAGCGCGATATTACCCGTAGGGATTGTAGACATAGCCTAATAAGCGTGATTTTTTCTATAAAATATGGCGCCGAGTGTGCGGGCGGGTCGGCCGGGCGCCGCGCGCGCCCCGAGCTCGCCAGGGTCATCGCTCGCGGCGGGGACAAGCCGTCATTGTTCACCTCCCCTTGCATTTTCCATGCTCTCTCCTGTAACAAGCAAAGGCATTTTTCAAATTCCATGTTACTACTTTCATGCGTTCTCAAAACGGTGCCCGCATTTTCGGGTCCCCTTAATTAATTTGTCACCAACAAAATAAAGGTATATCATGGTAGACTTTCGTAAGTACTCCATAACGGTAATAACGTGAATGCTTTTACCATCCACAAAATAGCTTTACATTGATAACAAATTCTGCTGTTGGTCTTCTTTTGTACGTGTGAACAATCGTTCGCCATTCACCGATATCAATCTGGGCCAATAATAGCGAGTTTCAGTTTTAATATCGACGTCTGGAGATGCTCTTGAAAGAAGCACTCCGATAGAGCAGCATATTTCGAAAAGCTCTTTCTGAGTTGTGACTAAAGGGTGATTCACACTCGTGAAGCGCACGATAGTTTCAAGAAAGTTATAGAAAGTAAAAAAAAAACATTAACTATTTATTACTTTCACCTAGTTCTTAATCAACGATTAAATTCGGTCATCGAAACAGACCCTATAATTATTCGGGACGAGTCACGTGACATCTCCATCGTAAATACTTGGTGTGCCACTTGGTATCCTTGATACTAGTATTTGAACAAGCGTATGGCCGGCCCTATGACTATGATGCCCTTCTTTCAACCACAAAGCGTACAATCAAGTGAGGATTAACCTCTATTCTAATAGCGTTCCTTCTGTTGGTCACAAAGTAGATAGGCAATCGTCTCTTTGTGATCGCGCCAATGAAACGAGAAGTTAACGATTCGTAGCTTATTCCTTTGTAATACCGGTGGTCATCAATGGGAGGAAATGGCGTTCGATTAAAATGTTGATCTTCATACAAGCATTCGACTTAGTTAGATGCCTGTTATTTACCCACGTTTTTAATTTTGTATTTAGGGAATAGAAATCTGCCCTTAAATGGAGATTTTACCGAATAATGTTAACATAATTTGCGATTGTATTAGTTGTAGTAGTTTTTACTTATGTATGTACTTTTAAATTAGCGAGGTGTTCTACTAAGATTAATTGCCTAAGAACATAATCACCCAGTCAGTCCCACTACCTACGTATTAGGTATGCCTAATATAACATGATACTAGACATAAATACCTAACCTTCACATAATTTCAGTGCTAGGTTGTGACAACTTATCGTCTAATCCTTATACTAATCCTCCCTAGAAATAGCTAATCCTTTCACCACGATATCCAAAATATTTTTTTCTTAGACACGATATAAGAAAAAGACTTCTAGGCTATAATATTGTTGCGAGTGAGGTGATCAATCAGTAAGAGTATCGATTGCGCCCGACAGATACCTACGTCGAGTTTGCAATTTAGATATTTACCCGGCCACTGCACTACTCACTGGCAAAATGATATATCACTTCCCCAGTAACTTCCACCTCCCATATCGTGGAAGTGTAAGCGGTATAAAACAATACACTATTACAAACTTCGCCGCCGGCCCTCTGAAATACCATTTTCGATGCATTTACGACAGTTTGCGAGTAAATGAAACTTTCGGATGCCGGCAAATTCGATATTTCGCTAGCAAGTCGTCCGGTCCGCCCGACCCCGCAATCATTTTTCAAATCGTATTTTTAGATTTGTGGCTTCCATAATGCAGGTCAAAGGGTTTCAATTTACCGTTACATAGGATTGATAAATAGTTCGGTGTAGACGTTTTCATTCTTCGCTCTCATTACTTTTTAAGTTCAACAATACAATTAGGGAGCAATTTGGTTTTTCACAATGGAGGTGGCTCTAATACTATTGGGGTTGCGGTAAGCGGCTAATGGACACTGTTGGCTTCAATTTACGCTTCTCCTCAGCGTGTTTTAAAAGAGAAATCTTTGAACGTAATTTTTTCCCATTTCACGGTAAATAAAAGAGGATAAAGTTAGGCACGAAGATTAAAGCTTTTAAAAATAATGGTCATGATAATGATCCAAAAAAAAAGGAAATAAAATATCTCAATATTTTTATATCTTATATAGTAGCACAATTATAATTCCAGTCGTGAAGTACAAGTTTCGCCTTTGGTTATATGCTTCGTCCATGTTTTTGCCATTAAATTCAGTACGTTTTTATATTCTAGACACTAAAACCTTATATAAGTAGCTATATTTAGTATAATGTATAACAAAACGACCTTAATAAACATCTACACAATTAATTTATACAATTTACCTGAGAGTATTTCGGATAAATATTCTCTCGCAGGAACCTTAATAGAATAATCTATTAAGTGTGTAATAAAAGGCAGTAAGGATTGGGCCTAAAGGCCTCTTCGCCAGTGAATCGCGGGAGGCTAACGCAATCGGACCCTGCTATTGCAGCAATTTCCAAGGAGATCCCATAAAGGAACCATCGGACTGTTCCATCCTCACTTTTCATAGGGATTGTCTACTTAATTTTATTGCTCCGAAGGAATTTACTACAGCCATACAATTGGAATTCTTGTACGACCATTGTTTTGTTGAGAATCTACAACAATTTGATTACAATTAAAAAAAAAATGTTTTGTGTATTTTTAAACTTAGGAAGTACCTAAGTAAGTAAATGACATATTATTATGAATTTAGCAAGTAATTGCAGTGAACGTCTGCCTACCCCATTTGGGATTGCAGGCTCGATAGTGTGTTTTTTGGCAATCAGATACTCACGAATACATCTCGGACGGCATTTAGTATTATATCAAACATACAATTACAGCTAGGCTAAGTATATGAAATACTTAAGTTTTTTTTCATAATGATCTTAACTCAGTGCGAATACCTAAGAGAAACAGTATTTTCGAGAACAGTTATCTGGTTTATCTAAAATTAACTCTTGCTGACGCACGCGGGCTTTAGGCTAATATTGTAAGATGTGGGAAATATAAGGAAAAACATAACGGAGAGTGAACATCGACACGAACCATTTACTTTTATGGAGTACAGGCATTTGTTTCGGTTCATTTACAATTCGGTTCACGCCTCAAAACTGAGCTGATTTTGCGCCTAGACAGAGTTTCGTCATGGAGCCACGTATACATTAACATAGCTGTGTACGTTGGTAGGAAGCATGTTGACCGGAGAGTTTTCATCCCGAAATAAAAACGAAAGGTATTTCAGCATTTATTCGACGTATATTTCCGAGAATTTGTGAAAAACTCAACTTTAAAAATAAAAAAAAATACTTGATTGGCTGGTGGAAAAAATATAAAATAAAATGATTTTTTTATGCTTTCCAAAAAGTTTTCGGATGAAAATAAAAATACTTGGCAAATAAAATAATAATTCAATTACTGCAAAAATAGGTATGCAGCGAGTAGAGCACGCCACTGAAATGTCTTTTGTTTCTTCAAAAACCTATTTCGCAGGTAAAAGTTGAGAAATCTTTTATCTAAACTTTTAAAATGAAAGGGGAATTCCTTTCTTTGAGTTGAGGCCAACTTTCTTTGATCAACTTACAGTGATTTTTCGTAAAGCATAATGTGTAGTGGAATTGCTAGGGATAATTTTGATCGTCATTTACAAAAATATTATGAATTTATTTTACGGTAAATAAGGCTAGCAATGAATCCTGCAATGAAGAGCAAACACCCTGACAGTTTCAATTTTAAAATCTTTGTTGAGCTGCTTTGTATTCAGGAGTTGATGAGAATGCATAACTTAGCTGGACTGGTGTGGGTACTATGTTGTAGGTACTGAGACCAAATGTAAACTAGTCATGAATTGAAGTAAAACTAATTTTAAGAATTTTACCGCGGTTTATTTTTTGATTATGACGAAAAATCAAAAAATAAACCGCGATAAAATTCTTAAAATTAGTTTTATTTCAATGTGTAGTATTCGCGTAAATATAAGAAATCAATAGTCATGAATTATTTAATAAATGGAGTAATACTTTCTTTCTATCTTTCACGTCTTTACAACACATGGAAGGCCACAATATACATACACAATAATTTTGAAAGTTAAATTACTCTAGTTTTTTATGCTTAGATTTTAGGTTACCATAATCTACAGGCAGGAATTCAGCCATTTCGAATTTCCAAACGAATAAAGACTCTGGGTGAGTTGAGAGAGAGCGAGAAAAAAAAGGATAACGGACTAGGTATATTTCAGCTAGTAACACAAAGCGAATAATGATTATTTCTAGCCACTACTAGACCGGGTGGTTATCCAATAGGTATCGGGATAACCAAGGATCAAGTATATTACGGCCATACAAAATAGAGCAGCCAGTAGTATGGTGCAATGCAACATATTAACAACGAGTTCACTCAAGTATAATCCTTACTTATAAGGATTATAGGGCGTTTATACTAGTATTGTATTCCGAACGAGACTGCCATAAAATGTTCAATTTACGATCCGATTATGTCCAACGGCGATACGAAACGTTAACGGTGTTGATGCGAGCGCAGGCGTGGAGAAGCGCGCCGCGAAATTGTGGTTACCGGATCCCGCCTTCCGGATAAGAGAAGCATGATTAAATTTACCACACTTCACTTCAGGTGCAAAGGTACCGGCCTGAAGTCAACACTAACATTCGAAAATAAACCTTAACTCCGTGCGTGATGGATCGCATAACATTAGATTCATAGCATAATAAACGAAAATCTACTCACATCATAATATGCGTACGACTATCATATTATAGATCGACATAGAAATGATGATTCATTCATTGTATAAAGAAAATCTGGTGACGTTCAAAAAAAGCAACGGCAAAACATTTCATATCAATAGCATATGATTGACTCTTTATGATTCTAAGAAGATCGATACGGCTCAGCATCCAACCGACACCCTCCCCACTGGAAAATGATACACCTCTATTGAGCTCGTGCTTGAACCCCGACTGTCTGATTGTTATTCTTTTCATAACAGGAAAATTCTGATTATATAAAAGCGGTTTCAATTTATATTGGATTGGTGCTGTCTGCTTCCCGACCGCAAAGTGAGTCGGAGTGCAAATATGATAAATAATTCCGAATTCATCTTCCTATAAGGTAAATTTAGAATAAATGTTAAATGCCGACGGGCGTAATGAGGCTAACGAGCACCAAAGGCTATAACGTTTCATTCTATGAGGTTAATTCCCAGGATTTTCTTTTTGTGTTTTCGTTTTGACCGTTTTTCACTGAAACATTTCCTCCGGTGTTAGATAAGAACAATAGCGGAGACCTCTCGTATTTCATAGCCTGTCTTGTTGAGAGATTGTAATAATGAGCCGTAAGGTTTGCAATGGCCCGGCCGCCCGCGGTCCTTTCCCTTTGGAAACAGTTGTCAAGACATAAATAACAAATGGTGTTTGTAAAGACCCATCACAGAGCATCAGACACTATGACACAAGTTTGATTGTACCCATTTAACTTGAGAGAACTTAACGCTGCTGAATATATAGTGCCCGCGTCTCAAGACGTTGTTATTTTTGAATGTCAATAAAGTCAAAGAGGTCATTCAACTGTGTATATTTATTTTAGTTCAAAGTTTTTCATATCATGTGATTTATTCATTTGATTTGTTATTTCAATATAAAAAAATAAGCTATTGTGTTGTCACCAAAACAATGTTCTCTGCTTTGTTATTTGGCTATAAAGCCACCATCTTTAACCGGCTTATACTCGTAGGTTCGGCATTAGGTTATCGAACATCGAAACCAACAAATGGTGTGATGGTGACCAAATAAATTCAAAAACATTATCTTTGTCTTTCGCAGTACCTAAGTATCTTAAATAAATTGAATTTATCTTCGATCAGCCATTAGCCTGATCATATTAAGAACAATCTTTATACAAACTTTGATCCCGTCTAGGGTACTCAAGGGTCCTCAAAATTTAAAATCTCTAGGTCCACCGGGTTAGGCCCGTGCCCTATAGTGGGACATTAAAAAGCCTGGTATTATAATTTATTATTATAGAAGATGATATAGAATTTTACGCCCGAAAAACCATGCATTTTGAAAGAAAGAACGAGTTAAATTTAAATCACTACAAGAACTTCATTGGAACATTTAACAACGTCGATAAGGTGTCTTGGGCACAAAGAAATAAACGCTCATTTGTTCGGGCGGCGTCGAAAGGAAAAGCAATTAGCTCGAATGCAAATAGCGAAATGTATTGTAGTGTTCTACACATTTGCATACGAAGCGACGGCGGACGGAATGCCGAGGGCCGCGCGGGGACGCACTCACAGCCTGTATAAGCTTCCATCCAAACTTACATCGTAAAGCTAAAAAAACAATGTTCTGCTCACTTAACTTTAAGCTAACGATAGCAATATACGCCTTCAAGTAATTGTATTTGCTGATAAAATTGTAGATAAAGTATACATTCTATTTTCACTTTAACGATAACATGTTTAAGAATTTGTTTAGTATTATAACTTAGGCTTTGTAAATATTGATTTAATTCAATTCTTCGTTTTTAGCAACGTCAGGCTAACCCTACCGATACAACTAAAGCGATAACCCCTATTCCCCGCTCTCGAGTTGGATTGGCTAAGGCAGGTTTCGTCTACGTGAGGAGGAGTCCACTCGCGTGGACTACCGCTGGTGGGGTCATGGATGTGTGCGAAAGCGTTCCCGTGCCCCCCCCCCCCCCCCCTACAAGGCGGGAGAAGGAACCCCGTGGGGTTTTAGTCGGTAATAACCCGCTTGTCTCCCTCGGGGCTTGCGGGTATCCATGAGGATTTCCCCACGCAAAAAAAAAAAGTATCGGCTGCGTTCTCAGCTTATCATACTACAAGCGTTGTGTTGTGGTTTAGTGTGGGACCGTATAGTTAGTATGTTCGTCTGGTGATATTCATTATTATTATTAATACTTAATTCACTGTTTTACCCTTTCCACGAATACTAGCTACAGTATATATAGTATGTTAAGAATTCGCCGGTTTACGAGGAAAGTATTTTCTACGAACCATTTACGTGAGGCTAGTCATTCGCAGGAATTGTCTAATTAACCTGCCTATTGAACAATTTATTATGCGGCCCGTAGATGCTTGGTGTAATTTCGTTTGGACCTTATTGACTGTGCTATTACGCAACGAATAAATCACTGACACTGTAATTTCGGTTGAAGGTTGGCTATATCGACGGTAATATTGACTGCGTAATGAGGTTTCAAGTAAAAATGAGTTGGCACATCTTATACGTAGGCTACATCAGAATGTCTGCTTACGAAATGATTAAATGGTTGTACAGCGAAATTGCTGACTAAAAACTTTCTGTATTAAAATTTTTGGTCGCCGGCGAATCGTTATTTTGGGTTCGCAATTTTTTATACAAAAACTTCGGAGCCAGCCATGCTATTTAATCACGTTGAACAGTTATAACTTTTAAATTTTGAATGTGAATTTTTGCGGTTTTTCGAAGCCAATTTAAAGTCGCTGAGCTGTAGGACAAAGTATGACTTAATATAAATAATCACAATATACCTAGTATTTTTTCATTGTAATTATATCGACCTACTTTATATTATAATTCTTTTGAACCTATCCCACTGCTGGGCAAATGGCTCCCCTTCCGCAAGTCTTCTCACCACTTCACCTTCACACTTCACCACTCCGTTCCGTACTTATAGTATTTCTGATAGTGCCTGTGATCTTGGCTGCCAGGATACTGCGATCTGTGCTCTTGGCAAAGACTAAACCTGTGCACAGAAGGTGAGCATCTGGAGAATGGACATGCCCATGAGTATTCGTTTTAGTGTCAAATAGAGTTTTCCCTTGCTCTGTTTTGAACAAATAGCTGCCCAGACATTTTTTATCCGACGTCCTATCTTTTTGACATACATGGAAAGAAACTATTTCTACTCTTCTTTCTCTTCTAAGTCGTGACGCTCTTGTCAGAGCGGTCGTGGTCGTCATGTTTTGGTTTTGGGACTGGTGTTGGACTATTTCTACACATAATAGAATAGAATATTTATTTCAATTAACATTTACATCAACAAAGTATTTGTGAGCTCCAAACTAGACAATGTCTGTATCTTGGAGCTCGGTACACTATTTAACATACAAGTAAAATTTTAAATGGTATATAATTTCAATTTCTTAAACTCTGTAAACTGTAATAGTACTCATGATCATATTCAGACTGAGCAGCTTCAATAACTACCCTACGCTTAATGTTGACAGTCATAAGTTAAGTTTTTGATATTTTATAAAACATTTACAAATGTTTTAAAAATAGCTTAGTATAAATGTGTACCAAGCCATATAATTTTTTTGAGTCGAATACCGAGATAATATGTTAAATTTGTTGAGAATGAACTTGTTTGGTATTTTCGAGAAGAGAGATAACAAGGCGTCGAAATAAGCGGAGCATATTACACAATTACTTCAGACACGTGTTCGCCCGCCAGCGAGAGCCGCTTATCAAGTGAGTGAGGAAAATGGTACCGCAAAGGTTTCTACCTCAAGGTATTTATAATAATTGAATTGACAAGATTTTTGTTGTGTATAAAGGCTAGCGTACATTTACGCCGGCAGCATCGCACCTCTTTGATCGTAGAAAAATAACTTTTGTTTCCATTCTTATGCATATAGCTTAAAAAAACTTGACGGTCCACTCTGCCATAATAACTGGCGCCTTAACAGCTACCTACGAATTTTCCGTTTATTTAATAAACTAAACCACAATCCACTGATCGATAAGTTTTTAGTACCACTCGCACTGTTAAAGGTACATCTGCCTATAAATTTTATTTTGAAATAAATACTCAATCGTTCCATGATTATTTTTCCAAGAATATATCTTTGAGAGTCATGATAGCAGTAATGTATTTCAGTTCGATTTTAATTGCGCACGTGTTTCAATAATACCACTGTTATGACGCCCCGGTCGAGGCTCCTCCCCGTTCAAGCTATTCCACTAAATGCTTCACTCATTAACATCTCAACCCGCAATTTATATCCATCAATTCTGTGGTTCTTTTAATACGGAATTTTGGACGGGCCGCCAAGATTATTATCTATTAAAGAGAATTGAAATGGAAAAAAACAAATTGATATCTTATGGTTCTTGACATCGACTAAAGGTACATTTATATATAATATACAAGCTGTAGCCCGCGACTTAGTCCGCGTCTATAAACTGATATATAACTTTATATTTATGAACTGATTGTAATAAAACAAATATACAATTTTAAGATAAGCTTACCACAAATCATTAGTGAACAGGGTACTCGAATAAGTTAAGCCGATACTCAGATTGAGACTGACAAACACTGACAACAGATAAACAGACAAAAATTATATCAACCAAACTTTTTTGGGTTCTATTGCGCTGATAAAGACCGCAATAACAGTTTTTCTCATATATCTTCCATGTTGAGACAGCGATCAGTAACATTTTTATTATATGTATAGATTTACAGCGCTTAATATAATGTAACGATAAAACGGAGATAAACTGTTCACAGCCAATGAGAATTTAAGTGCCACTATCCAAGCAACCGCCACTAATTATCCTTGCGGTCGTAAAAACTTTTATCAACGGAGGTACCTTCTACATATTATATTGAAAACTTGAAGAAAATTTTATCCGAGACCATGAATAGACTTTTGATATTAACAACTTAGATAATCTTAATCGTGCTGAATCAAATAAAATTTAAATAATTTTATAATAGTAGACGATTTTGTCAAGATGATAACGACCTACGTATAGCACCGAAGTACGTACCAAATGGTTCTCATAATCATGTTGTCGAAATCAAGCACTTACCAAACATTAGAAGGCTTCAGTTTTATGAGTTGGGTGTGCCAACGGGAACATATCACTTCGCGTTAGAGTGTAGTTGCGGTCGGCTTTATGTACGAATACATAAACTTGTGTTCGTTACAAAAGTCGGTAGCAGCCCGAGGTAAACTAATTTGGCACACATTTAAACTAACGGCCCATTCTTGAACCAAGAATCCTTATTAACTGAAGAGCCTACAGCTTTGCCTCTATTCTAATGCTTTAAGGGGTGAATAATTAAGATTACTGACGTTTCGCGTCCCGAGTATTAGGGGTAGGCCTAGGGAGGGTGCTTCTAGCGGGTGCGTGTGAAAACGCTTTTTATGGATTACTTCAAGGTAAGTTCTTGATATGTACGAGTACCTATAGTAAAGAATTTAAGTTTTTAAAGAGATCTTATGGATTTTTTTGGGTGTCAGATCCACGTGAAGTAATACCTCATGACATTTTTTTTTTTAACTATGGGAATTTATACATTAAAAAAAAGGGAAGTTCCTTTTTTTTATTCGTGGCGGAATAGAGATTTAAGTTGATAGCAAATTGACATAGGGGTTTATGAACAATCATTCTATGTAAACCCAAAGCAGATTTTGTGATTTACCAATTATTTGACTCCGTCTAAGTACAGTAAAAGTTCAATGTCAGTCCCAACTCCTTACTGAGTAAATTAGCGTTCATTTAGATTAAACGCTTCACTGGCTAATTGGTATTTCATCTTTGAGAAGCTTGCTATTTAAAACATATAATAAGTAAATAAAAATCCACGCTCGTCATAAATAATTTAGTATTCATTATGAATTGCCGACGTTATGCAAAATTTAATGTGCATATACACACCTGGATACCACCATCACATCCATCACATCCATCACATCACCACCATGTATATATTTTTTTATTACATTATAGGCAAGTATTTGATCTCGATCTCACCTGATGGTAAGTGACGATGAGATCTACGATGGAGCAATAAACGATCGAAAAAATTTACTCGACACTGGCAAAAAATATGTATTTTGTAGCCCATTGAAACCTAAAAAAAGAAGAAGGCTTTCCTAATTTAAACTCGGATCAAGAAATCGGTGTTTGAATTTGAATAATATACACAGAAAGTTATCATGTAGGTAATATAGAGTAGGTGGTAGTTGTTACCTTCATGGTTTTAATACAATATAAATAGGTACTCAAAACATACTATTCTAAATTTCAAATTCTAAAACGGACTTCAGCAGCCTAGTGTTCCTCTCAGCTAAGTTTTCCAATGACACTCCTCCGAGATCTTCTAGTTTATCTATAGTATGTGGTATTCTGCTCTTCCTGTGCTGCCCGACGGTGGGTGGCAGGAACCTGTGCTCTTTGCAGCACACCTTGTACCCCCACGCGCAGCCCGGCACGCTGATGTCGAATCTGAGGTGGGGACACTCCCGGATGTCTACGCAAATACCACCGCGTGCCCAGCACGTCGCCTTTGTAGTGCCTGTTCCATGTAATTTTTGCATTTCATTATTTAGTTAAGAACTTAAAATTTTCCTAAGTACTTTTAATAATCAAATATGTGGCTGTTATGGAATATATTTTTCTAATCTGACAACATTTGTGATTTTTTATAAATATTTTTTTCTGGTGTTCAATAAACACCTTCCCAGCTACACGCATGTATTTTTAATCATGGATTTTTTTTTCTAAAATGTGTGCTTCTTTGAATTATAGTGCGTGATATGGTGAAATACTAACCATTAATAATCCGCAAAATGTCAATGGTGATAACAAAAACAAACAAAAAACAATTTGGAAGACAAAACGATTTCTACATTATCTACAACAAAGGGATATTGCCTTGAACAATGTTAACGCGTGCGAGCAGATGGCAACTTAGCAAGAGTTAGCTCAGACTGGGCCAAGGACAGAAATAAGTCGATTTCAGTAAATGAGAGTTCGGCGGCAAACAGGTTCACGACCAGTGGCTAAATGAATATACTAAGCAAACACGCCCGCACCCACTCTTTTAAAAGGAGGAATTAATCTCTAGACGTTCGCGTGTCGTTCATTACAAATCAAGATCTGTGATTGAAGAAAAACAAAATAAGAAATATAAATTGAAATTGAAATAATTTTGCTTTGAACCATTAATTTATCCACGTGTTGCGAAAAAATAGACAATGATGCGAATGATTCGCGATATTGTAGAACTACAGCTCACAATCGAATATTTTAATGTACCTTAAGCATCAAAATAAGAAAAAGTATTTAACGAAGTATTTGAGCGTTGTTGTTTTCCTTTTTATGGCATTTTAAAATTAAACAGCTACTAAATTGCCAATAGACCACGTTTGCTGTATTGGCGAGGTTTGATGAGTGTAAAACTAATATGTTGGTAGCCTCTCCCATATAATTTGATGAAGCGCTGCATAGTGTTGTCATAAAATATGGACTGTGCTCGTTTCTCTATCCCCTACGATAAGTTTTCGTGGTTGACATGGCAACGAAAGCCGGTCGTGACCTTCGCCGGTTCTTTTACATATGCAGTTGGAACTCACTAACCGAGAGTTATTTTCCCATTCGAGTTTCCCACAAATATATCCTTGTATGTGTCTGGCAACATCGGTGGTAATATATTATGTTTACCGTCATTAATGTTTCGATCACTTATGACATTTGTTTTCACTACAATAACAACATTAAAAAAAACAAATATAATTCCACAAATCCGAATCATGTTTTTAAATTGACGCGCACTGCGCTCAATAAAACAGAGTACCTATCCAATTCACTTACCGGCTTTTTAATTAAACCCTGCCGATAGACGTGCGATAAGCGGCGTATAATGTTTCTGGTTGAGTTGGTTCATAACTCCGCAGTCGGCGATGCAGGTGGATAGTTCCAGATTACAATAAAATAATTGATTATGTTACTGATTTGAGTCAATTTATTACCGATCTTTTATTCCTTATTCGAACTTAGTACTAACACGACACGACGAGCTTCGTTGTTTTTAGTTGCATTCTTCTTCTTTCGCTGCTTTAGGGGTCTTTCAGGGCGTTTGTCGATGACACCTTTACCGCCGAACTCTTGTGTATTTGGCCATGGCATTGCCAAAACGCCGATACCCTTGTCTCTCATGTCCCTCACTTTGTAATCGTTCCAGGTGAAACAGCACACTTGTAGCCCACTCTTACACCCGGGCACCTCGGTCAAATATCGATGCCCGGCGCATAGCTTGTAATCTACGCAAACTCCGCCGATACCCCAGCACGGCGTAGACTTCATCGACTCTGCGGAACATTTTTGCATCAATAGCCGTGTACTAACTGAGCGAGCAGCCTCGTTTAGCCTGCCTTGCCCTCGAGGAATCAGTTCGTTTCACGCAATACGACATTTAAAGTCGTGCTTTGACTATTATGAGACTGCTCAGTTAGTCAGAACTCAGCTAATACTTTATGTTTATGATCATGTGTCCTCGTCTCGCAATCAATGTTATTTTTGTAAAATGGGTATACAAATAAGTGATTGCATTTAAATTGCGGTTCCAATTTGAAGGATGGTTTCCAAACGACTTGATAGTACACAGCACTAAGGAGCAAACGATTCTTGAGTTAACAAGTAGTTAAGACTTAGTAATCGAGTTCTGATGCAAGCTGTTTGGGTAATCTCTGAATAATGTTTAGTGAACTTTAAGGACATCCCATAAATTCATATTAAGCATTTCCCTACTAGGACTTATCTCGGTTACCTCAAACTATATAATGTTCTATTACCATCGATTTAAATGTATTTTTCTTTGCACATCTCAAGCGTTTATGGCACGAAAAAGTACTAGCGACATCTGCAAGACTACCTAATAATTCATGTGACTCGGCTAAGAACTTCGCATGTGACTTGACGTTGGTATTTTAAGACCAACGAATTGTTGCGCTTTTCTTGTTTCTTTAGCCTTCTTCGTCGGTACAATAATGTTTCAATGTATCCCCTAAATTCATAGAAGTTGTAATTATATAGTATTGTCGAGGTCTTTGCAAAAAATGTATAGGGGCATGTATGTCTATTACTATTTGTATCATTCTACAATATTCTTGCACAAACATTTACCAGCAGAATAAATGCATATCATTGGGAACCTTCTCGGAACAAATTTATTAGCGCGTTCGGAAAATTGCTAATAAAAATCGAGAATCGCTAGCGCGGCGACTGCATAGTGCTGGAAATGTAATATATTAAAAAAATATGTGGTAAAAAATGTGTGATGAACATTATACTAACTTCGGGCTGAAGCGAGTGCGGCGAGGGCCGTGTGGTAAGCTAGCAGTTCCGCCCGCAGGTCCTCATACTCCTCGTCCGCTGACAGGTCCAAGTTGGCGTCAGCTCTCAGCGAAGTTATAATATTCGCTCCCAAGTCATCCCCAGAGCCATGTTCATGCTTCGCCGCCACACACGAGCATAACAACAAAGTAAACAGCAACACTGGATACAACATTATCCTCCCCTTGCAGCATCGGCGAAGAGAATTTCATTTTTATTCGATATGAAACATATTTCATTTTAGAGTTGTTTTTATTGAAGTAAAAATACATAAAGTCAATGATAAACTACCAGTTACTGGGTTTTGCAATCGAAGTGTAACGGGAAATATATATACATTTTACGGAATGTTTTCGCAATCGACTTTTTGAACGCAGATATCGAAAAAGATATTGCAGACTTAATTAAATATTGATACGTTTTGATAGTTTTTACCTTTACCGTTGTTACTTCTTATAAAATACAGACTTAACTTTGTTTTTTAATCTCGGACATTTTCGGAGACTAAAGAGAAAATGTCGAACTTACACATGCGATTAAAGATACATCAACGATTAGCTTAATTTCAGAATTAAACGAACGTAACGTAGCTATCTCTGATTTCTTTCAGGTATTCTAAGTTTCATCCCAAAATTACTTTCATAATGATAATGGCCTAAAGTTTCCAGAGTCAACCAAAAGAAAAAAAACAAACAAAAGATAAAAGAAGCTCCACTAACGACAATGTTCCGAGATACCTATTACTTTTTATCACAAATGACAGATGATATCTCCGCCATCGGGCCGCGAACTGCGACATGGCTTCCTGTGGGCTAATTACCGCCCAAATAGAACTCAGTACAGCCATTAGTCAGAACAAACTCACTAATGGCAAACATGTATATCACATGTTCGAATCACCAGACCTCAGAAGCTACGCGCGCTAATAGAAATTTTCTATAATTATAATCTACGAATACGACACGAATAGCTTTGGGCGGCAAATCTTAATTTATTCGTGTACATAGATAGCTCGCTCTACAAACGGTGTGTGGCGGGACCGAAGAAAACATAGGGTTATGTTGTGGATGAAAACATGAATTTAATATGAAAATCAATATGTAGGTAGTTTTTATATTATAAACTCATAGGATTACTTGACATGTTATTTTTAACTAAGAGACTATCCCACGCTGAAATAAGTTCTATTTTTCAATATGAAGTTAATGTTTAAAGCAAGACTTATTTTTATTTTAAAATACATGAAATACTCAGCTATTTTGTACACTTTCACCCGAGCTTAAAGCTTAAAATATGACGACAGTTGACACACATTCTGCATAATTTATCTGTTATCCTGACCAAGTTGGCTGAGAGCCCTGTCAAAATTACGAATCCTCGCGCGCAACACGCGACACGATCGCCCGCCAGTCACCCCACTGAATTATTAAACCATCCGTCGCTGAATCAATCGGCTCCATGGAGGTTCGACGTCACAACCCAATGCCAAAAAAAGCTTTTTACAAACGTTAGCTTTTCAGCTCACTCCAAAAATTTCAGCGGCCCTCGCCCAATACCTTTTTCTACGACCGCTGATCAGTATTATAGTCAAGCTGAACGGTGAATGTTATATTTTGTTACCCCGTAAATTCACTTCTTGGAAACATCATTCATACGATAGTTTGCATTCACCATATTTCATCAATAATATCGGGTATCAATCGGCATTTTGAGATTATAAATATACTTAAGTAGTGACGTAACTCGAGGCATCTTAATTAAAACACAATTGGCAATCTTCTTTAGATTTTTAGCGTGTAGGCGAAAGCGGCATGACAGTATAACTTTGCCGTAGACAATGTTGTCTTGACCTTTTCAGTAATTGAATAGACGTGAGACAGCGAAGTCCTTTGTCGAACGGGTTGCAATTTCAAGGCGCGTGGTAATAGCCGGTTCTTTGTCCTGTCCATTCTTAAGCGTCACCCTTGAAGATAGTTGAGGATGGACTTCGTATACACGCTATCAATGCAAGTACCTATGAGAGATGATTGCGTCTAAACCTCGCCCGGAGACTATATAAACTAGGGATGTACCTAGTGTATTTATTTAGTGTATATATTTCAAGACTATTATAATCTGTGTCTAGAAGTAATGTAATTTCCATCATTAACACTGCATGCTTTATCCTAACTAGTTAGCTTTTAGCTTGAAATATTAATAATATAGGAAATCTTAGTAATAAACGTGATCCTTTAATATAATTTCCACCGGCGTCGTCATCCCTTAACGCACTATTTATGGGCTGTTTGCATCTTCAGAATCAAAGCGCCGCTGTGATTAATAGTCTGCTGAATGACATTTCGTCCAGTCCACCGAGCGCCGGCGTAAACAACAAAGTTTACTTAAATCGCTTTTGCAGCGCTTAATTGCTCCAAGTCAGTTCTGACAGCTGATTGTAAACTGTAACTGTTGTCTAAAAAAGGTCTGCTTTATACCTCTATGCACTATAACTATAAAAGCATAGTGTAAGTAATATATTTTTGAAGTTACGAATGTTGAGAAAGTTCTTTTAGTTTCTGGATGATTTCAACATTTTCATCTTTTCATGTCAACATCCATTTTTTGAATAATAATATTTTTTTATTGAATTTAATACCGCTATTAAATACTTGACATTGGCAAAATACCCACTAAGTTGTGGGTGAGGCCATATTTATATCCATTTTTTTCCATCGCATTTCATTTCGCTAAGAAAGAAGATTTTCTCCATTCTGGGATCTTCGGACCTGTAGATTTAATCTTAGACAGCCAATTTTGGATTGTTTTTTTCAGTTATTTCTTCACTTTTGATATTCCACGACCAAAACCGATAAATTAGATTGTGTTCGCAGTAGGCAGGAACATCGATGTGTAGAATTGAACTGTGTTTTAAAATAGGGAGGGAAAAATATCCACGCTTATCTAAATGTTACGGAAAGGAAATTCAATTTGGCGCGGCAGACGAAAGAACTCTTTAGGGATCATTGCAAGCAATAAATACATGTGGTGTGTGAATGTACGCCGCGGAGACTTCTGCCCGTTTCTTTTGCCACTGTACCGAAGTTTGCAATGACAAATAATTTTGTTTTATGGTTATTTTATGTAATTTCAAAGCTTTCTGTTTAACATTTATAGTTTTTTTTTCAAGATTAATGTTTTCTAATTTTGTCGCCATCATTTCAAAAAATACCATTTTTATTCTTCAAATAAAATTAAATATCAATACAACTCATAATATTAGATTACTTATAGCATTTTAGTTGCTATGTACTTCGTTTGGTATTTATTATGTGATGTTTTAGGTACTTTCTAATGCTACACTTACCAACCAATCACAACAAAAATTTGGTTTAGAAGTACTTTAACTGATCAATCAATCTCTATCGCCACTACGTTGTCATTGGCTGAATCACATTGGGCCCGACTCAATAAAAAAGGCCATTAGGAAAAAAAACTCTTAACACTGGTATTCCCTGTCTGCGCATTTTCCTTCAGAGAAAGTAATATTTCTTATCACATTATGATTTTGTCCCTTACATCAAACCGTGCTATTCTCCCGGATCGAATGTGAAACGTAGCTTGGATATGGTTGTGTTACGACTTTTTTACTGCGAGACGTAAAACCAGGAGTTTTTTTTTCACCAAGTTATTACAAACATAATAAAACACTTTCAGTAATAATATTCATCGTCTCTTTCATCTTTCGTTGCAACTTTTGGTTCAAACGACAACGCATTTTCGAACAAGTCAATGGTGTATGATCGGTTTTGTGGTCACAACTCGGTATTTACAGTAGCCTGCTATATCCAGTAGGTTTAGTTTAGGACAAGGATTTAGTAAGTGTTTGTCTTCTCGATCCTACCAAGCAAATTACCGCGATATAGTATGAAACTTACTCTCCTTCTTATCGGCTAAAGGACAAAGGGATTCATTATTAATCGCTCTCTGGTAAGTAGACGGTAAGAGGATCCGTAATCTATTATTAATGAGATGAAGATAGGTCTTAAGTATGTAGACTGCAGACTCCCTTTTGGGTGGCTCCCTCGAGGCTTACCGTGTCAGATCGAGTTAATATTTTAATTGACGTAAAGCATCATCTTTATTTAAACATTATAATTATTAAGGCTGACGAAACGGTCAGGGTCCCTGTGAAGTTAAGTGGCTCAAAGACACTCACCGTACAAAGGGATGCCGAACCTTCGTGGCTCTTGTAAGGGACATAGCTCTCACACATTGTAGGCACACAACGACGATTATTTATGGCGCATTCTGTAGTTACAAGAACGGAGCTTTTGTGGGGCACACGCATCAATTTTACATTGTTGTTATAATAAGCGTCTTATAATCCTTATTAAACTGGTTGTCAGTGACCCTATTGGGCATTCTTCAAAGCTTCATTTTACAGTTGTAGTGTTTATAATAACTACGATTACAGAGCAACGATGTAGCCATTGCATATGACGACCTGATTAAAGCAGTTGATAGTGACCCCACTTTCTGTGCCGAGGGCTCCGGGTTCGAATTCTGGTAACCCACAATACAAGCGTTGCTTAGTGTGGGATCGTTTTATATTTTACCGAATTTTTATAATGGCGGGTAATTCGAGCAATATCGTCAGGTGCACAGATCACGAGAGATATGCCGTGCGGTTCAAATGTATGGGAACTCGCTGTCTCCGCTTGGTCCTCACCACTCGCCACAAAACACATGCAATTACATAAAACCAACCAATACGAAGTCTCACACACACACGCGTGCCAATAATTCGGTGCGTGCTGCGTCGTCGCCGCACACAGCGGCCGTACCACGCGACGCACCAGTTTATTCAAAGTATCGTTAGACGATCTATCCATTGCCTCGTACATTCACTCAGTAGCGAACATAGGTGGTACTTAAAGAGCCATGTATTTTATACAAAAATAAAAAAGTCGTTGTGCTACATGAATACTAAAATAACATAATAAAGGCATTAAATATTTTTTGATTTGTTGTTTTTAATGATTTTAAAGACGAATAAATGAAATACTTAATACTGGCTGGTGAAATGAGATTCCATCTTTCGCGTAGTTCATTTTGCTGCTAGTATTTTTGCACACAACCACGGAATAACACGGCATTTAAAAAAAAAGTTAGAGCTCCGATACCGACGTGCAGTTGCAGTCGACTGACGGCGAAAACTCTATGTTAGCGTAATTTTGGCTAAAGGTGAGCGCAAGCCCACCGCTTTCATAACATATCTCCTCTAATATATCTGTGGGCAGGTGCCTATTTTAAATTGCATAAACGCAATTAAACACATTTCGCCAATATTTGCTCGAGCTACGCAAACAGAATATGTTTGAGGTTCCGTGTAAAAACAAATAAGATTTTTTTTTAATTTACCTAATGGATGTTACTGAAATGTGCTGAGCCAGCTCATGCAAAACGTATCTGCCATTTACCTGGTTGCTGGGCGGGCGCACGCAGCACTACCCTTGTTTGTAGAGCCGTATCGCTGACGTGTCATGCTCACGCATTGTGCGTGTATTTTGCGGCCAAGGCTGTCGCAATCTATTGTGTTTGGCGTAAACAACACTGTATTTTGTCGCTGTTAAAATATATCAATATATATAGCGACGGATTCTATAATGTATACATTGTTATAAATAGCTAAGAGCAGTAACATAGCAATGGTCGAATGGTGTTTATAAAAATTATCAGCAGTGCTCAAAAGATATGGGTAACAAACATTTATAGACGTTTAAATCAATTTAAAATGCAGCAAAGCATTTTTGAGGATAAAAGGGGATTTGTAATGTCTTTGCAAATGGACAAAAGCTGTCTGTTCAATTGTGGATTTCGAGTTGAAAAGGATGAAAATGATGCATTGCTGTATCCGTTTTTATGATAATGTAAAATTGTAAACGAACCCCGTGCCTATATACGTTTTAAATCTCATTAGTCATATTATAAAGGCCTTGCAGAGGCTCGTTTGGCTCGTTAGCCAATACTAAATAAATATCGTGATAAATATTTACCCTCATTTACGAGTGAATTGAACTCTTATTACTTTCCAATTAGGAACTGTCAATATTTATGATTGCTGACGATCGAATAATTCTCTCTTTAAAATACAAATTAGTAAGGTGATTTTTTCTCAAGCGTCCCGTGAATTATGAATCTAATGTGTATGGGCTGTTAATTAATTGAAACACATGGATGTTTATGAAATAATGGAATATCTTAATTTTAGGGAAATCAAAACCTTACCTCCACTACTATTAGGGCAATCAGACAATAAAATTTAAATAAACTTCAAAAACATATAAAAAGAGTTTGAACATAAAAAAAAAATAAAGGAGTCGTAAAAAGTCGGCAATAGATAGTGTATGTAGGATTTAAATTTTTGATTAACTTTTATATCATGTGCTCTAGCGCATAAATATTATTTTAAGCTACTAAACTAAAGTTATAAATTAAGAAAACAATCAGTAGTGATGAACAGGATCAACGTTTTTACGTGTCACAAAAGCATTTAAATATTCAAAATGTTAATACAACTTGGGGCAATTTATCCCCAGCGCATATTTGTATAAGCTATTCTTGGCTGTGTGTTTAACATTAGAGTAGGGTTACCTCCTTCACCTCCAAGCGAGGTTAACACTCGGAGGAAAACATCTCGAGCTCACGACACACCTGGGCCCCAAGTCTGCTAACACAATCGATTCATAATCGAACATAATTTACTGGTGGTAGGCTTCGGCCGTGGTTAGTCACCACCCACTGAACAAAGCCATGTCGCCAAGCGGCCTAGCCGTGTTCCGGCATGATGTTCGGTGTTGCCATTCATGGATGGCGGGTCAGATCAGTTGCGCTGCATGTGCCTCTATCTACTGCCGCCTTCCTACCTAGGCAAGTATGCTCCATCGTAGATCTCATCGTCACTTACCATCAGGTGAGATCGAGATCAAATACTTGCCTATAATGTAATAATGAAATAATATGTAATAATAAGCAACCGCATAGTAACTGTCACTTTTGACAGATATTGTATGGGTTATCTGTCAAAAGTGACAGTTGATATGCGGTTGCTGTTCGATTATGAATCGATTGTGTTAGCACACTTGGGGCCCTGTACGAACTCAGTGCCTAGTTACTTTTATTTACTTGCGTGTGTCGCATTACTATCTCGGGACTGCTAACAAGCATCGTTAAGTCAATAATGTATATACTAAAGTTACGCCTATAGCAAGTATATAGTATATAACTCGGGAACGTAACCAGGGTAATGTTAAAGAAAACATATTGCGCTGCTCCGAGAATAATGGGCCGAAATGTCTCTACACCCAAAATTTATTGTAATGAGTCTTGAAATATCATGAGGCATCTATTCATATTTAAGGTTGCGGTAGAGGAGCGTATTGCGCGCTGTGAGTAGAGACGAATTTTATAGCGTTAATATTGTAACCCTCGTTATAGCGATGTGACATATTTCGGACAAAGTTCAGAAAAAAATAGTTAAAAAAAAACAACCAAGTACAGACGAGTAGGTACTTGCGGTATTAAGATAATTTGAACTTATTGTGAATTACTATACACAGTTCTAGCTTGCACGCGAGTGTACACCGAGTTATCTCATGACGACAAGAGGACAGACAAGATTACATTAGACACACCTTCCTCGCTAAGCCAATCTTGCGTTAATCCTCGCTGTCTACAAAGAGGTGGCGTCGGAAAGGATTAGTATACCAGTGGTTCTCGCCTCTCGTTATCTTGAACTGGTTGCCAGTGTTAGTAGATTTGCTTTTAACAAAACTGCAACAGCATCGCAAAGCAGATTGATGATGACAAATTGTACGACGTGCTTAGCTCTGAGCACTGCCTTTAAACGGTGCTACAGTACAATAGCTTAGCAACGCCGAAGCTTTAAATATTACTATAATTTCGAGGCTCCAAATCTCAAGTTCATACCCATATCTATATAATTGATAGAACGATAGGCGATACTTGACATCCATTGTTAAACAAATGGGGGAAGAGGGGGAGATATCTATAGAAATCATGCTTATTTTCAGTCTTCCAAATGTGATGAAAGAAAATTGGTTAGAAGAGTTGTTAAAACGTGAATTTTCGTAGGCGTTAGGTGCAGACGTGCTTACTGTGGTACTTCATCACTAGCCGGGTGTCTATTGTACACAAGCCCTTATCTGTATCCACGATCAAGCGCCCGCGCCCCGACCATTTGTCTTCCCGCAACACTTCACATTCAACTGTCAAATTGGATATTCCATTGTTAATGAGGCTTAAGTTGAAGTATAATTAAAGCGGCGGAGTTCCGTATTTACGCACGTAAAGAGCTTTCGGTTTAGAAAACTGTTTTGTTTTGACACTAATTGAGTATTATGTAATCAAATTAGCCGTAGTAGATGGAACTTACCAGTAGTAAAGTTTTGTAGGGCAAAGGCGAATTTATTAAGACGTTAAACATCTCTAACAAATTCAAATCTACATTGATGTGCTGTGGCGTCTTTACTTTTACTTAGGGCTGACAATGAATCGAAATTTTGAGTGAATGGATAATTCAAAGGAGGGTAAGAGACATCTATAGGGCTGGCTTGAATTTATTTTATTTGCCATTATTGCGCCTATCGTATAAAAAATTACGTATGACTTGTATAGGAGTTGAACATGGTAAGTAAACGCTTAAAATAAAAATGTGCCTTGTTCCGCGTAACCAACATTTAATATTCATTAAATTGGCCTGCGAGTATTTTTACTGCTTGCTTTTAAAAAAATATAGCTGGCAGTACTAAAGCATGACAAAATAATGAATTAAGCCCATTCCGCCTGGATTGTTGAGAGAGGGTATATTTTTATAACATTGTGTGCACTCATTATAATACCCGTGGTGTTTAGAAATACATTCACCCGAGAATATTTTATGATTACACGTATAAACCAGTATCAGGTGTACTGTGTTCCGGCAACCCTAATCGTTCCTTTATTCGGATTATTTGAAAGGGGCCTATTATTCATTATTACATAATATAACCTTCTTAATGGTAACGATATTATGAAATGCAAAAATGTTTTTTATATTTTGCCGTGTATCTACAAACAGACTACTAAACTAAGCAACCCTTGATAGATTTAAATAAAACTATTTTTTCGGATTTTATCGCGTTTATTTTTGTTTTTACGTTCCCGACGTTTCGGCTGCTTTACAGCAACCTTACAAATTTACGATTGCAAGACCTTAAGACACTGTGAGCACTTTCTGCGTAGATCGGACCACAAGCAACAATTGAATATGAGGGTACGTCGTTTTAAACTATGACACCAGGACGTCAACCACCTCAGTCCTCCCGTGACCATGCGGTTGCTGTAAAGCAGCCGAAACGTCGGGAACGAAAAAACAAAAATAAACGCGATAAAATCCGAAAAAATAGTTTTATTTAAATATGTAGTATTCGCGTAAATATAAGAAATCAATATAAAAACCCTTGATTGGTAGCTACCTTACAATGGACCGAGGGCAACAATACTTACATAGATATTAAACATCTATGACTCAGGGGCATATATTCGAGGTCATCACGCAAAGTATACCCTCACCAGGATCCGACCCCCAGCACAGAAAGCGGCGTCACTACCAACTATGCTAATTGGGTCTTTAAAAATACAAAACTATTCTGGCACAAGTTGATGTTTACCGGCGAATATTGTAGTAGGTCGAGTAGGCAGGCACGGCTAGCTGTCCGCAAACACACTCTATATAGACATAATTTGGCGCTGTCATTAGGGAAATTGTGAAGTTAAATTAGTTCACTCACACTATTCACTGGGCACGTGCGGTGTTGCCAAGGTTGGGTGTTCAACCTCGACTATCGGATATTTTAATAAAAATGTTGCAACTCAATGTTTATTATCTGCAAACTAATATTAATGCAGTAACAAAAGTAGTTTATGTAAAACCAAAAATATATTTTTAAGAGAACTGAAAATTTTAAAATCTTGCATAATGTAAAACAAATCGACATGTGGATACAATAAAAATATAATGAGCCGAAGACATTAAAAAACAGCGGAATACTTAGAGCTATCGTAACCTTGAAAACTAATTTTAATTTATAAATCTTGAACCGATCGATGTGTAGAATATACTATTTTCACGGATTGTTGGCAACCCAGTGCAGCATCAATATGCATAGTGTGAGGTGTCAGGGTGTGCTGATTGGCTCGCCACTTAAATAGGGCAAACAAAACCCAGTGGACAACACAAATATAATTATTATTTACCGTACTCAAAACATCTAATTGTAAGTACGGTAAGGTAAGTAGTTTATCGAAGTCTGAAAATTTTCGCGGTGATTGAAATCATCTCAACGTCTATCTGTGATAGGAGTTTTATTTTTGCTTAAAAACGTCATAACAACGATACAGCATCCGCTGCTAAACTAACTGTGCAATACATTTCTTATCCACAAAAAAAAAAACTATCAACCAAGCGTATTATGACAGTGTCATCAAGATGTATGGCCGGGCGCGGGGTCAGATACACCTGCATTAGGACGAGCACGGCCAACGGACCGAAGTAATACAATTTCCGTCAATTTCCTTTTATAAGCTTCATGAAATTGAAATTCTCAGTACAGTTTCACTTCGTGAACATTGCCGTAAATATTTATAGGATTAGTCTATTTTACTGATTATATATGAATTGTTTAAGCTATTGTGGTGACTATTTCGAAAATAATTTGTATCTACTTATAACGCTTGCTCTTCGGTCCGAATTCCACCACTGGATAGATATAATAACAATAATATCGCCAGACGAACACACCAACTATATCGTCCCACACTAAGCAACGCTTGTATGATGGGTACCGTACAATAGACTGAGGGCGAACTCTGTATATAATACTTGTATAGATACTAAACATCCATGACTCGGGTACAAACATTCGTGATCATCACACAAAGTGTGTGTCCCTACCGGGATTCGAACCCAGACCGTCAGCGTACACGGTATGGTCACTACCCACTGAGCTATAAGGTCGTCAAACAGGTCAGGTTTAAATGAAACTTGGCATAGCTTAAAAAATATTACCATCCAGGATATCATTTCTACCAGGAAATTATTAAGGGGTTCTTGGAATATTTTAAAAAGCGATAGTCCATGCGTGCGAAGTATCGCACATCTCGTAATAAATATTTTAGTAAGTACGTAATATTAACAAAACCACCTAGGCCGCTCACTCGGTTAGTATTACCTAATATATCCTTCAAAGCCTAAAAATATGTAAAAGACTCTCAAGTAGCCGTCGGGTTTTGATCCTAGAAATTATCCAAAATATTGATCTCAAGCTACAAAGTTCGACAGTAAATTGAAGAAAGTATTAGAGTTTCATAGTTTGGGCGCCGCAGCTCGGCATAAACCTCGCTTTTAATACCTGTTAATGTGAGAATTAGAAACATTAGTTAAGCCTGAGGTGCCGTTTATACGTATAGTGAAACTTTCAGCGGATAGCATCAACAACTATAGACCATGCTTTAAAATGCTGATTAATTAATAAACAAATTCAGCTTTGTTCCTAAAACCTTGGTTATTGTAAATGTTAGAGAGACGCGTAGAACGTAACTAAACCAGTGTTGTATCAATGTTTACCATTTGTTACTATTTAACCTCGGTATCTGACATTTCAAACATAATATTGTTAAGTAACAAAAATTTGCATATGGCATGGCATATAGCTAAGTAGATAATAATTACGCTCAGAACTAGTGAAAAAAAACCAATGCGTGTTTCGTACTTGGGGTTGCGTGTATTATCACACATAGACCACACTCACACACGTAAAACGTCAAATGTATGTTGTCACACACCCTCATCTGACTAGCCCTTTGCTTAATTAATTTGCAGGGAAACGATACCTCTGTTTTCTAACTCCCATTAATGTCCTATGCAAAATTGACGCCCCTTAATCCATGACTTAATGGCGCTCTGCTGGTCGGATCGATGAGCCGCCCTTCGGCCGGAATCCTCAGCGCAGTAGATCTTCGCCATGGTTGAATGCCCCATTACTGAACACTTATAACTTTGTCTCGTTATTCCTAAGTAAGTCGTAAGTTCATATTTATATTACATTTCAATTCAACTTCATAATAAAAAACATTCACTCGTTAAAGAAGGCACAAAATACTGAGACAAATCTATGTCAATTTCAAATAGGCTTACACCGCAAAATCTTTTTGTTATTTGGCAAGATTGTGTAGGGGATGTGAAAACCACCACCGACGCTCCGCTTAACGGGTTACCTGTTCAGCAATATTTCTGGGCGACTGCACGCCCTCCCTTGAGGCATGATAGAGCGATGAGTAGTCAACACCTTATTCGTTTCACATCCATCACGAGTGTCTGGAATGCCACAGTTGAATAGTTACAACAACGTTCACGAACGTAGATTAATGTCAAAGAATGCTACTCTGCAAGGGTATATAATTTGGCCACGTCAAATCTACCTCCAGAGTCATTTTTAAAACATTTGGTATATTTAAAACTAGCTGCTCCGGCGAACTTCGTACCGCCTCAGAATCAAATGTGATTTTTCCTCATGTTTTAATAGTTATTTTGTTTATTGATTTCTTATATTTACGCGAATACTACACATTGAAATAAAACAATTTTTAAGGTTTTTATCGCGTTTGTTTTGTTATTCAGGGTGGAGACAAATTAAAATATCTAAGATTTAAAAAATCGGCCCGTCCGTTCTTGAGGTATAAATGGCGTAACTAACACGACTTTGTTATATGTATATAGGGTATGTTCTACTTTAATACTACTCTCCAGATTACTTGAGGATTAAAATAATAAAAAACAACAATATCATGGTACCTAGGACTATGATGCTGAAGTATTTAGAATGTTATCTAGGTGTATTATGGGTTTTTATAAAACAGCTCTAGAGGACTTGGATCTAGAGAGTAGAGTTATACCTCTAGCCAGCCAGTGTCGCCGTTGCGAAGGGATTAAAGTGGACTCCAAAAATAATCAATCTTTTAGTCTTTTCATTTCGTGTCGGAAAGGTATATACAACACGGCATAAAAAGGTGATAGGGCCAAATTGGACTTCGATTAGTTTTTACTTTACAACATTTTCAAACTAATAGTTAAGCAATGTGTGGATTATCCTTCCCCTTATAAACTATATCCACATACCAAACAATTCTTCATTTTCATTATAAATATACCTACCAATACAAGATTATGATATATGATATATGATATTATGATAAGTGAACTGTCACAAGCTACTCCACTTGAATGGAAAATTAACAGCGTTGCAAACTCAAGCTTGTCTCTATAATTTGCCCTTTGACTCGGCTGTGAATAAACATGCTTCATCAAATGAAAATTTAGTATCCTAGTGAATATATTGTTCCTTTGTCAACGTTAAATTACGTAGAATTGGGTACGTTCTTGATTATGTGTGCGGGTTTACAGTTACATCAGAAGTAGCTTCCGCGATATTGTCTGAAATTGGTTCTTTTGATTCACTGGCGTAAAAATATAATTACAGTGGGGTATGATATCACTATACATCTGTCTATATAAATAATGGTTGTACTGATGTGAGTTTTTTTTATGTTTCCAAATAAGTATTTTCGGAAAAGAAAAATTAAAGCGGAAAACTCGAAATTTGGATACAGACAACGCCCATCGGGTCAGCTATAGACAATACATACTATATAGAGGCCAAAGGGTAAGTGAACATAAAATGTCTGATAGAGTTTTCAAATATGATGCACAGACAGGAACTGTGTTAATTTACAGGATCATGCACAAAATCTTCTGAATGTTAGATATCTATCTTTGTTAGAATACTGGTTGACTTTACAAGCCAAGGGTCTGGCGAGCTACCACTCTGTCATCGTAACACAAGTGTCACATTGCCGGGGCTAGGGCATATTCTGAAATGTTGCTGTGGGGGATTGTAACAATTTCAGATAATAAACTCGGACCAAAAATAATATTATCTAAAAATTATTTCAAAAATTGGATTCTTTTATACAAGGTATTAAAATATTCCTTCAATTATATTCCGCGTTTTCTTAACTCCCGCGTATTGCTCCAGGCAAGTGGCATTATTCTTTTAAGAGATACTTCGCGTACAATTAAGGAAATGGTATTTGAATGAAAACAAAGACCCCGGGAACCTCGTTATTTAGGCTTTTCGTATTTTTTAATGTAGCACACAATTGAGGGGCGCAGATCGCTGTTCCAAATTTAAATGTTTTCTATGATCATATGTTTAGCTTGCTTATACAGTGACGCTCTGACACAGTACGATAACTCATAATACACGCCTGTAATCTCTGAAGAGGTAGGCAGAGTTACACTATTATATATATATATATATAGGGGCCGATCTGGTCTATGTCAAGCCATTTAGTATGTATCTATAGAAACAAATTGTCTCCTTAGAGTGAATTTTCTGAGTGCTTCTAGGCTTTTAAAAATCCTAGCAACGCAAGCGTAAGTCCCCATACTATACCAGTGCATGCTACACCAGACCAGATATCAGACCTAAAGTGAACAAGGTGAAGTTCTTGATGGGCGTAGCATGTCGTAGCACTCGTAGCATTAGAGCCGAAGGTGATGAGGCAGTAATGTCTCCTATAGTACAAGCTCACATCACGTACACTCTGATGGTAGCTAGGATTCTGAATGTATCATTTAAAATTAAATTAAAACTAAATTAATGTTAATTTAATCATTGTTTACATTCATTATTAAAATTAATAACATGAAGCCGTCGATATATAAGTAAAATACTACGTAGTTTGTATTGCATGCACTTGTAGCATGCCGTGTTGAAATCTTAACTTAAGTACCTACATTATTTTTCTCGTAGTTTTATTATAGAAGGTATAATTGCGCCCGTAGTGAGTCGGATTTGTTCGAATGTCATACTTACAAGGGTTTTATGTAAGCGCTCCCCATTGTATCCTCTCGGCTCAACAATAGGGGTCAAATGCAAAGTTCATCGGGGGTGAGGTATAAGACGTATGTTTAGGGTCACTATAGGCTCCAGATAAGATAACAACTGACAACAATCTGACTCTATTATTCTTGTTCTCAAGATATTTACCCGATTGGAATCGCACGAGTAAAGCTGCCCCGAAATTGGATAGCCTCGTATATATACATATTATGTTTAAGATTTTCGAGGGTCAGTCATCTCATTTTATTTATGAGCGAACACAGTGCGTTCTATTGTAAATTATTGTCGTAAAGATCTAGACCTTTTTATGAATGTCGTTGGCGTGAGTGGTGACGATGAGTTATTTTATGCCTCCACATTGTGAGTGTTACGGCTTTCAATGGAGGGGCTTTTTAGAAGTGCCCAGATATTTTACGAGTAATCGATATTTAAGTTTTAGGGCAAAGAGGAGCCTGTTAAGTAAGTATAAATCATGAATTTATATAAGGTGCAAACCCCAGGACGTCGATGTTGGAGGATTCATATTAGACATATTTATAAATAAATATAACCAGACGAACACATTAACTATACGGTCCCACACTAAGCAACGCTTGTATTTTGGGTACGGTACGATGAAGCGAACGCATTATATATTACTTATAGAGATAATAAACATCCATGACTTGGGTACAAACATTCGTGCTCATCACACAAAGTTTGTCCCTACCAGGATTCGAACCCGAGACCCTCGGCACGGAAAGCAGGGTCACTACCAACTGCGCTAATCAGGCCGTCTAATAATTTTAGGCACAACTTGTTTTTTTTTTTCATTATTGGCAAGTATTTAATCTCGATCTCACTTGATGGTAAGTGATGGTTAGTTGTTTAAAAATGTTGTATAAGTACCACATCCCCACTTAATTGGACAGCACATGTATCAAGAAAATAGGTACATAGGACTCTATACTCCTCCGTAATGCGCAACACTAGTATTAAAATTAGGGTAATTCTAAACTGAATTTTAATAATATATATAATTTCTCATCAAGGTCAATGGTAAAGCCTTCAATACCATGGTGGGCTAACTTGACGGTGAATATAAAATTATGCTGAATATAAAATTATAGACATTATAGACAACGTTATTTCTCCGCACGAGACACGATATTTAGTGGCGTCGTTATAGAAGCTGGTTTATAATTTATTAAGAATGTTTCGTCTACGAGCCTCTCTTAAAGTAATAGGGAGGTTTGCAAAAGCCGTGTACGTAATATATTAATATATTTACCTTTAACGGGGTGCGGCATAGTTCACTGCCTATTAAGCTTGACTTATAAATAAAAAAAAAATACAACCGAATTGAGAACCTCCTCCTTTTTGAAGTCGGTTAATAAAAGATGGTCCGACGCGACGCTGGTACATTGCTTCAATCCATAAATAAAGTACAGTACAATTTCAGAAATTAAAAAAAGTCTATGTAAATAAATAAATATAAATATCGCCAGACGAATACACCAACTAAACGGTCCCAAACTAAGCAAGGCTTGTATTATGGGTACCGTATACAATGGAGAGAGGTCGAACCCAGTATATAATACTTATATAGATATTAAATATCCATGACTTGGGTACAAACAGTCGTGCTCATCACACAATGTTTGTCCCTACCAGGATTTGAACTAGGGACCCTCGGCACGGAAAGCAGGGCACTAATAAGCACCAACTGGGCTAATCAGGCCGCCCTAGTATAATCTTAGTTTTGGAACATAACATATAATTACTAACTAGTTTTGCAGCTCGATTTGAATTTTAGGCTTAGCGTAATTAAAAAAATATGCAATAATAATAAAACATCCTAAGTCTTATCATTAACCCTGAATATTCTTCTATCTTTACATTCATTCCAGCGGTAAAAGCCCTCATCTCGTACAATACCGGTACCTGACAAAATATTTTCCTGTTTCTTTTTTTTTATATTACGAGGTAATTATTGTTCCGACAGAATTCTGATTACAATCATCATAGATAATAATAAAATATACAATTTGCTTATGGTGTATTTTATTTTTGTCATTAATAATATTCCTCTACCAATATACATTTTCATAAGCCATTATTCTCGCAGCCCTTATTCTGTTATAAAATATAGGAAAAAATATATCAACGTAATACCATTTATTTTCTATCGCGTATTTTTCTCCCGGGCAAGGTTCACCCTCGTTATTTGAAAGTAGAGATACGTGTAGGTAGAGGCCCCATCGATTATCCATTTGGCTTGCTTTATGCCCAACACCGGGATTATCAAGACGACATCCCATATCGTTCACTACCCCGCGACAGTTCCCACTTGCCATTACAGTCTATTATCAAGTAAACAGAGCACCTAGTTGCACTTTAAATTGCTTTTCTGTGAACCTCAACGTTTACACTCGGATATTGTCGTGATTCCTTTGTGTAAAATTGTAAAGTTTGTGAATTTAAACTCAAATATCTTGGCGAAATTGACTTTCAAGGAGGAAATTGCTAACTGAAAACTAATTTTAAGTTACATTGGAGTTGAAATGAAATGAGATTTATTGACCATAATAAGCATACATTACTGAAGCAGAACCCTGACTCCTATAATAGCGTAAGCTGTGGATAAGGAATCAGTTCATTCTTAATTTAAATGCAATTTTTTAAATTTTATTACTGCCTCCAGAATTTACAGCTACAAGTTACTAACTTGCTAGTGAAAAAAATAAATAGATTTAAATAACTAGGGATAATTCCAAATATAAATATATATGAAAAGCAGAATAAAAAGTAAACAGAGTCGCGCGCGCGTTCGCGCATATGACTGTGTATGTATGTGTGAGTGTGTAGGGGTGTATACGTTTGCGTGTCTGAAATTTAGGCTGCGTTTATGAGTATGTAGTGTGTGTGGAAAAGCATACTATATGTTTTATAAGTGAAGGTGCCTACTAGAAAATTTCGAATAAATTAAACATGTGCGTCCAGTTCTGTGGAATGTCCAAATTAAAGCATGTTTTAAGTTCATCCTCATAAATCTATCAGCTGTTTTCGAATAATTTATTGAACACGCCTTCAAATGTATGTATTTCCAGCATCATATTTTCTATAACATAATCATCAAATACATGAATATCGAAAAACAAAACTACTTACAATGATTTGATTATTTATATCCATTTAGCATATACCTTATATAATTCAACATAACGCTTTTAATTCTGAATCACAATTAATTTAATTGAATGAGTATTTATCTGACAGCGCGGATGGTGAGCGGTGCAATAACGACGATCTCATTATTATCTATACACTTCCAGCTCTAACTAAATGAAATTTCCAGGTTCCAAAAGTGTAAATCCACGGTCAACTTTACGAATGCAATATTCTGTATTTATAGAATGACTGTTTATACTAAATTTTGCATTAATCATCATTCTACATAAAGATAATTTCAATAATACTAGATAGAGGCTAAGACGAACATAGACTGTCTGTCACGAACAACATATTATTGAAGTACAAAAAACTAAGCTGATTTGCGTAGTACATATGAAGTCGCGCGTACTACACAAATTGGCTTAGTTTTTTGGGCTGCAATATTTTGCACGTGATATTCTGTCTATATTATTACTTCCTCTGAGGGTAGAGGTAAGTACTAGATATTGGTATGTTATGCTATTAAAACTTGTGTTCTCATTAACGGTTCAGACGACGGCCGTTGCAAAGCGCCGTGGCCGGGAAAGAATGGTTAGCAATTTATCGGTATAGTGTTGGTGATATACGAAGCCATTAACGTATAATGAGTCGCCGCCAATTAGCGAGATACCTGTTACCGGACTCCGAACGTCCGGCGGGTAATTATAAAATCCGACGCCCGCGGCCGCCCGCCCTCGTTTGTTAATCCGATGATATTGGCGTAGATTTTAAGCATCGAACAATCTGTTATATTGCCTCACTGGTTGATGTTTGGGAGGTATTTTATGCTTATAAATGGTTGAGGGCGAATTTTAAAAAATGCAGTTATTTGCTATGTAAATTTTATTTAAAGAAATTAATAGCTCGGTTAGCCCCTCTAATAAATCTTAATGCGTATGCTAACATTGAGTTTTAGTGTAAAATGCTTATATGATATGGTTGAGTAAAAAAATTAATTAAATGAAGCTCAAAAAAACCTGTTTGTATAATATGTTCCACTAAATAATACAATTAAATGAAAATTAAATGCAATTGTATCTAGTGTTACTAGAGATTCATAGAAAATGAGACCGAATACAAACGTTCTTAAAGCTTAACAAAGTGTCTCTGTCGAAATTAATTGGAACATTCTGAGTCGAGTCCTTAGAATGCACTCGAAACGAGGTTCTCAGCCCTTCAAAGTCAACGCAAGTCAAACGAAAGGGCAAAGCAAAGTCTTAATATGATTATAAACAGGCCTGTGACTCCCAGGCCACACGAGAGATACTCTTGACAGATCGTTAATGAAACTCGTTGAACGGTATCGTCACACTTTCGAACCTATCTTGTTTTTAAGATAATCAAATGAATAAAATGTTTACCAGTTAGATAAATAATACGAATATTTTAATATAAAATGTATAATCTATATGTGTGTTTGTATGTATAATGTGTTGTAGACACTTTTAAAGCCACTTATTTTAACAAGAGGATTAATTAATAACGACTTACCTCAGTGTTGGTAAAATCTAAAGGCAACCCGCTTTGTGGTGTCTATATTAATCTATACAGATGTATAGACGTAGAGTACAGACAAACGAGGTTAGGGACTCTATGAAATTATTATAATCTATTCCTATCTAATTAGTAGTTTGGTCACAATATTTATTAATATCAACATTATCATCACTGAACAGGCTTCATTTTATGTTTATTCCCACTGATTCTGTGTATATATTGGCATATGACTTAGTGCAGTCCGGTGATTAAATTAAGCCGCGGCTTATATAATCACAAGTCACTCAATTACTATTAACTCCAGTAATTACTTGATTTCGGCTTATGCAAGACCGGATATGCTGCCAATAGGATCACTATCTCCATGTAACGTGTTGTGTAAACAACACAATCGCTTACCAGAAACATAAGAAACATAACCTTTGAACCCGAAGCTAAGTAAGCACCGATCATTGACAGCGAGATAAAGTCAAGTGTGAAGAAGAAATATGGGCATCCATTGGTCGGGACCAATTCTAGGGTTTGATCGTCGTCACAGAAAAAAATGGGGGCAGTTACGATAATGGCATTGGTAAATTGAACATGTATAGTGAGCCATGAGACACGTTTGACATATTCAAAGGGATAGCTGATAATGGACTAGACTTTATCCCCCGAATTTATAGACGTTATATAACTTTATTAAACGTCATATCGTACTGCGTAAAGGAAATCTCTGGTGCGCAGTAGTATATGACGTTTTATAAAGATATAGAACGTCTATAAAAGTGGGATTTATAAGTATAGATCAAAAGAAATCAAATAATTTATCAGTAAATTATCCAATAACTTACTGTTAGTGTAAGACAACATATTATAGGCCTTCACTATGAATGAAGCATTTTTAAAATTAAACTATTGTTCAGCAACATCTATACTATTGTATAAATATTGTTACTACAACATTTAGTTAATTCCTGTTAGGCATGCCTTTTCACGTATTCTTTGCCGTTGTCGTTGTCAGAATAATATGCCACTCTAGACATGAGTATTGGCATATACTACGTATAATCTGAAGCAAATTGTGGTACAGTCGAAATTTATTTTATCTTCATCCAAAGTGGCTTTAACATGAATTGCTTCATTCAATCAAGAAGTATGTGAGCTTCTTATAAACTACGTACTGAACATAATCCTTAAATCGATTCAACACATACCCCGTCCCATTTTATCGGATTGCACTCCGGTGGCTTGCAATGAAGCTAAAGTAGTACTGGCTAGCGCTCCAAAACTAAGGAGAAACTAGGATTATCCTGCATTCATTATATATTGCCGACTTTACTTGCTGTTGATACATACATTATTATATATTGTATGTATTGTGCATAGCACGTAAGGTTATATAAGTAAGTGTAATACAAGGAAGTAAAATAAATAAGCAAAAATTGCATCTAATCTAAAAGCACTACGAATTCATATTCTTTTTTTGCCGAGTACTTCACTTGCAGGTTGTAATATTTCACATAGAAGACAGAAAACTGGTTATATATAAGGTATCCTTCTTACTTAATTGAATTTTATTGTTCATGCTTTCATTATATTCCTTTGATTGAACACTGTTTATAGTTAGTTTTCGAAGGTTTCGGTATTGCAACTTAATCTAATCGTAGCGTATGGGTCGTATAATCATCCACGATACCCTCTGAAACTGTAGCCAAATATATTGTAAAGCAACATCATTTTATTTGATTCACGCTCTCAGATATTCGAGCAGAAAGGCCCCCGTGGAAGAGAAGAAGCGAATTTAAACAATTCAACACACTCATTGCGCATTCAATTTATTTCCATGTGATGTGGGAGCGTAAGAAAAACTCGGAGTTCGTAAATTGCGGCTTATCTTCCGCGAGTTGCAGCTGAAGGAAATGGATTGTGGTTGCAAGCGCTGGCGAAGAAATTTATTACTGTTCGGTACCGCTGTGTTGCCAGTGCTTGGGTTTTTTTTAATAAAATTTGACCCTATAACCGCTTCACGATCCGGCCTTATTAACAGGAAAAAAATCTGTTTGCCTTATTTTAATAATCGGTACCTTCCTTAAGACGGTTATTTATTGTTATTTGTAACGAATGTATACAAATAATAAAATAATCAGGCAGTTTTTCGCCGCGTGTCACGGTGGTATTGTGCAAATCCCAATTGGCCCAATTCAGTTCACAGTGTGATGTAGCTGCCCCCAGTAGGTATGTACGTGAGTCGCAGCTGCTCGCGCTAATATTTGTCCGCTGTGAAACTAAGCCAATATCTGTAAAAGTTTCGGCGCGCCGCTCCATTATTTATTCAGAGGCTCTTGTGTTACTTCAAGTTCTCGAGAGCTCAACCCGCCAATATTGGGGAACGGCGATCTGGCCACAATTGGCCACATTTTTTACCACCAAGATTATTTTTTTATACGTAAATAAATTTTCAATTTCCTCTTTGGCAACCAGACAAAGGTATCGGTGGAGTTGACATATTTATAAATTATTGCCGACCAAAATTGAATGGCGGATCTTTTGTACCGCCGATGTAGATAGAAATATCCGGGTAACTAGGAAGAGTACAATAAGCGGAGGTATGCTTTAAATGAGGTCAGCACGACAAGCCGGATGAATTATGAATTCCGCTCACAGCATCATCAGTCATGCTTCAATGTTTCAAGTGAGCGTGCTCGCGCTCATCCTTTTTTACAGTAATGATAATTGATTACAGTTTTCTGATCTCTTAGGTAAAATAACACGTATACTCGAATAAAAACACATCTTTGGTTGATACGCAAAAGTATTTTATTCATATTTACTTTGCAGTCGCAGTACATGGCATAGAGAGTCTATAATCATTATAACTGTAAGAATCAATGTTGCCATAAGTAGTATAGTGATAATAAAATTGGTATTATTGTTTAATTCTATGAATGAACGAAACGTTCTTAAAAAGATCTGAAGAGTGAATGAAATATATGGGAAACTTGCAACGCAGGTACGTAATGATTTTCCCAGGAAACGTAAAATTATATTTTTATAAGATGGAATCATTTTACAGAAATCTGGATGCTGATTTTATTACAATAAAATTGTTTTGAATTTACTATCGTTTAAATTGTTATATGCATCATATAAAATACGTGGGGTCAGTGGTCGGTACTTCAATATGAGACGTACAGGCGCAAGCAGAAGTGCGTGATAATAAAAATCGTGCTCGGCATGAGGCATGACGTCAGCGGCGAGTGACGGGTGTCACGGCGAACGCTCGTGTCACGCTCAAGCTTAGCGGTGGTAGCGTGGCGTCGCATTGGATGTGGATGTTATACATTACTAACTCCGGGAATGCTTTGATGTCGTCATATTTTACGAGCACCCTAACGCCGCGCGCTGGTTGATATAGTACTTGATTATTATGCGCGCAATACTTCAATATGAGCGACTGGAGAATTAAGTAGTAGGTACTTACTCGCATTTCAACACGTGTTCTACTACTGCCATTAAAATTCTAGGTACCTACTTAAATATACGGAGAGTTTCAAAATTTGTTTAACTTTGGAGATGGATCATTTATTTTCGTGGAATTGTACAACTATATTATTTTTTGATTTCTTAGTAATGACTTACTTAATATTTATTTCATAAAATTGCATTCATCTTGCGACTACACAGACTCGAGTGAATAGGTTCGGCAGAATCTTACAAGATATTTTCAAGTTTCTTCAAAACATAATTGCATCACAAATCCATTAACCTTTGTCTTCGTAACCCGAGGCATGTTCATACGATATTCCATATTTCGTTTGAAGACGAAATAAGATTTGAAGAGCGGGTCGTTGACGGGTAAAATTGCGTGGAATCGTGAGGGATTGAACGTGTGTATTGTGCGACCATTTAGTGGTTGGCCGTCGATTCATTAATCGTCGGCATGATTGATGGCCGTTGTTGAAACCAATTCAACAGTTATTTCACGTTCCTCGTAAATGAAAGAAGTTATGATTTCTCAACTATATAGGCCGGAGGAGCGAGTCATCAGCGTACCTAACTATTTCTTTAAAAACTGTCAGCATGACTGTACATAGGTGTCTATGTTCTATTTTCGAAAGGTTTAAAATTTTGTTTTTATTAGTACGTTATTTTTCAAACGTTTACGTTTCATAATATTGTATAAAAAATGTAGTCATCAGTGTAACTAGAATTATTTAATTCTTATCATAATATTATGGCACCCGAGGCATTAAAATATCGTGCAATACACGAAAGATCACTTAAATATATTTAGCTACCCAAAATCATAAACTCTCAGCTTAGCCTAGTCTTATTTTAAACAAAACTATAAACTTTAGAATGTCATAACGAGGTATTTAGGAAATGGCGCATTGCCGATGCGCTGTGCTCAGGCGCCACCTATCATTTCTTCTCCAGGAAATAAGGAAATGGAGTTTGGGTTATATCACCCTTTTAAATTTCACCATTTAAACATTTCCCAAAGGAGTTAGGATCTGAATTTTCATTACAACTATTTAGATATTAACAACTTCTCCTTCCTTACTCACATCAGTTGATCTGGACAATACTAATTAGTAGAGAATAAAAAAATAGTGCGCATAATATTACCCCGTTACTGTTTTATATTATACATAATTGAGTCGTAGGCTGGCTAGCTAGGTTTTTATTATACCTAATTGAGCGTTAAATTATACAAGAATTGCCTGTCCTCTCTCGAGAAGACTTAAGAGAATTGAATATAGCAGTAACTGCTTTCAACGTAAGTATTATGCCGTAAGCAATTTGTTCTCGTTACGTACTTTGAACTATCTCATTCTTTGCGACCTCTCCCACGAAATTGTAAATTGTGTTTAATTTTATGCTGTGAACCGTAGAAGTAAAAATATCGACTACTACGATACTTAGATTTATATTTGCGTACTTGGTCAGTTTGGAAGGTTGAAAAACGTACCTATAGCTTTTTAATATATAAACTTTATACTTATTTTATAACATTATTAACATTTAAGATTAACTAATAACCTACAATGTCAAAACTTTGTTACACCAATAAAAGTGAATAAAATTATCTGTCTGTTTAATAATGTGCTGATAAACCCTATTAACAACTTATGCGAGCGATTTGGTATAGCCCATCTATCACATACGTTGTAATAGTTTATGAGCAGATTGTAAAATAAGCACTTAGTGAAATCCATTGTTTTGTTTTATTAAGTAGATTAATTAACACTTTATACATTAACGACCATCGTGTCACAAGGCTTAGTAATAATTAAACTAACTAACTTCACTAATAAATTAAAGATATCAAAAAAAGCTCGCTTCAACATTTCATTTACACATAATTGAGGCTTAAAACCAGCAAACCGTTATTAATTCAAGTCTACTGGCCATAGATATGCAATAAATATTTGCATTAATTAAATTCATAAGCATTGTCAATTGGACAAATATTCGAAAATTGGTTATGGTTATAAATGCTAATGTTTGCTAATGCAAGTGTTGTGGTTTAACTATGTTGTATCGATTTGTGAGCCACTTTACACAATTTTACTAATAATAGACGTGATTTAGTTTTTATAGGTACTATGTATCGAAACTTACAACAAACTTTAAATTAATCTGCATTAAATATTAAAAAAATATATTTATCATAGACAGAGATCTACAATATCAACCCGCTTGCGCATACTTAATTGTTGGTATCCTTATCGAGATTTTCTCTGTATGTAGGTGGCTATAACATGAGTGTATAATTATTGCTATACAGTGGAACAGAATTGGATCACCTTCACCTAGTTTACTGACTTCGAATGATAGCGTCACGATATACACATTACTATGGTATTTGATACCAACGCTTTTCCATAATTCTCGATACAAACGCCCATTATCTTTCTGTGTTGGTTGCGAAGTTTTTGTGTGGGGCCGAAGAAAGCGATATTACATATAATAATAGGTCGTAGAAAACGAAAGTCATTTGCTAAGCGAATCTGAGCACGAAGGTCGGTTTTCATGGGGCTTTTATGGGTTACGTAGCAACTTTAATAGATGGCATACTGAACATAGTCGGTAATTATTTTTTACAATAGTTACCATAATATACTATACAACAAGTGCATAAAGTAGGTAATTTTATCCGAGACGTATATCTGCCTGAGCCGTAAGCAGGGTAGAGATATTGAAGTGGAGGATAAAATTGCTGATTTTATGAACTTTCATACACTCTGCTTTTCACTTCGATTGCGAGAAAATGAAACAGTGATAAAAATTTGGAGTGAAATTTGAACAATTTTGTATCTTATAGCCACACGACGTAAAATAAACTGAAAAAAAATATGACGTCTATATGCTTACTCGCCGTATTTTTTTTTCTTTCTACAGGAAACATAAGGCTCGGGTCGGAGACTATATACCTACTGTCATTTTATAATATGTTTGTTAGTAATTGCTGGTTTTTAACTTTTTATTTTTCTCGCACAGCTGTTGAAATCATTTTTTTAAGTATTTTTTTTATTACCAAATTATTATTCATGTTGCGAATAGTTTTTACTTCGTTTAGCTCCAGTGGGTTAATTTTCGAGCCTCAGTGTACTGCTTGCAGAAAACTTAATTAAGTTTTGTTATCATTTACATACTTTTTAATGTGGAATACTAATAAAACTGGAAAGCTCTAAACTCTAAGCTCTCTCTAGCTGCGCGTAATAAAGTTATACTTTGCTTGGAATAATGTATACGGGAGCGTCTTACTCTACTGCGACCAATTAGACTAAAATATCAAGTAGGTATTACTATTCCATTTTATGTTCGTACTGTTTTCCAGTACTCGCTTATTAAGATAAACAACGATTAGCGTTCTGATTTATTTTACAAAACAGTAATTCAATTTTACTCGGAATAGCGATAAACTGAACATTATAGTCTTTATTTTTCTTTATGTAATGCTATAGTCTGCTCATTTGTTTTTTGTGAGATGTATTGTATGTATAGCTCTACTAAACATTTTTTTCTACATTTTTTAGTAAGTATCTATACATAATAAGCGATTATAGGTGACATTGATCTACATATTATGATAATAAGATTAATTATGTTATATATAATTATCAAGTTTATTTTAACTGATAAACATTAACAAACAAATGTTTATTATTAGATAAAATGAACCCTCCATCTAATAATACCAACTTCATACAAAACCCACATAATATACAAACAAAACTGAAACTCCCAAACCTTTGCAGCGCGTCGTTTATTATATCACGAGAGCAAATTAACTATCGACCACGGTGAAATAGCGGTAGCACTTTCAACGTTATACATATAATATAGGTGGTTAGATTTGGAATGTGTGGACGGTCGGGGAAGTCAACACTTCGCACGTGTTGTGCGTGGCAGTATCAGTGCTGGCGAACGCGAACGTGCAACTTTGGAGAGCCAGCTAACTCCAGTAAGTGCAACTAACTAGGCAGACTCAATACTTATGAACTTTTGCACTTTAAACATATAACATTTTGACTATCATTGCCGGTAAGCATCGTTAGTGAAATAAAGCTTTACAGCAACCATGGTCACGGAAGAACTGTAAAATCAGTTTTATTTTAATGTGTAGTATTTGCGTAAAATAAGAAATCAACATCTTTAGTGAGTTATTTAATACAAATATTCACATCTTCCATAATTTTATACAAAAAAGAGAGGTTCTACATATCTAGTTTAGTAGTGAGCTATGTGTTGATAGACAAATCTAAGTCATGTTGCTAAGAATTCATATAATCAAAAGGTTCACATTCCATAAGAGCTCTACTAAAACATAGCATATGTAGAGTCAAAGCGTGGTCCACGCGACGTAGACTTTTGTCCACACAGCGCCTCTAGTCACACAAAAGTCTATGTTATATGTCAAGCGTCTACACATCCTCGCTTAACCCAGCTCGGCTTGTGAATTTATATGGAAATAAGAAAATACTCCACCAAAGTCCACCAAACCTAAACGAAAAGGAATCCGACCGAAATTCTCTTGTAGTCTTATCAGCAGACATCTTTTGTAGTCGGAATTTCTAGTTCAACGCGTTTAAGGCATTAACGTTTCAGATCAACAAACCACCTCCACCACACCACACCACACACCACAAATCTTTATAGATAATGGAGAAATATAATTTACATACGTACTCAGTATCTATAAAAGAAAAATAATTGAAATAACAGTTGTTAAATTCTGACTTTAGTAAACATAAAAAATCATAATTATAAAAATTAGAAATATAATGTAAAAAATATATCAGATTATGTATCCGAAGATCTATATTCAAATTTATAAGTTTATCTGATTGCACTTGTATAAAGCCTAGCTGGCAATATCCCCTATATATATATAATAAAGTCGTGTTAGTTACAACATTTATAACATAAGAACGTGATGGCCAATTCTTATATGCTCTTTAATTTTTTCAATTTGTGGCCCAAATAGCATAATAACTATATAAAACATGGGAAAAAATCCCAAAAAAACTATTCATAGATAGTACGAAGATCACCGCGACAGCTACTAGTAATTATATAATAATATGATCCTTCCCAAGAGGCAACGTTTCCTGATAACACAAAGGAAGATACTGGTATCCAGATAGTAATGAATTTAACACTAACGATTAGCAGGAAACTGCTCCAGTAGTAATTGGGTTATGTCAAGTTAAATAAGTACCTACCGTTATGTTACAGCCGTAGAACCGCGCGGGGAAATCGTGCGATAGTTACTATTAACTATGCAAGTGCTTTGCTGGGTTTCTTGAGGTTTAGTTTGTGTTCTTATTGCGGTAGCGTTATCCATAATGAATTTGAAATCATTGGCATTTTTAAATCTATAATTGTACATTTCTAATCTCAGATTATTTTAGGAATAAAGTTTTATAAATCAATAAGTTAGTTTTGTTTTTAATCCGCATATTTTGTGCCATCCAGAATTGAGGTAAATACAATGTGAAATGTTTGAAGAGAAAATTAGAACATTCAGTTATTATTTATCACATTTAAGTGGCGTAATATGTAACCCGGTGCCTATTGCCGCCGTGATAACAGTCTGCATGTATGTATTTAAAACCGAAACACGCAACTTTTCGTGACTGCATTTTTTAAAATAGCATTTGGTCACATTAGCTTAAAAAACCTTAACTAAGTTCTGTTTTCCCTTGCATTCCTAACAGAAGTGAAATTCCGACAACAAAAAGCAGGCAATTATGTAAACGATGTTAACAGATACGCGAACCTTTTCATTACCAAATCTATTCACCTAACGAGACACGAACGCCCTTTCGCTATTCAACAGTCGTTTGTTTAAATACCAAAAAATATGTTGGATCTTATTATAATAAACGTAAGTAGGTAGTTCAATTGTACATCCCATTTTATGTTGTTTGTCCATGCGTTTGATAAGGGACCTTCCATGTTTATACTGGATACACAAACTCGCGTAATTGGTTGCCAAGATAGGCACCCGCCGCAAACCTCAGCATCGCCGGGATAGGGCGTGAAGATAAAACCGCGTTTGACCTTTTTATAAGAAAGGGTAAAAAGGTTACGCGTAGGCAAAATTGGTATCGATTTAAACTCTACCGTTTGCATGTACCCTGTCAGTTGTTCAGAAAAAGCTTTTTTTTTCGACGCAAAAAATAATTAAATGTATATCCGAATGAGTGTCTACGTGCTACCCAATTGAAGTATACAGAATACAAGGATACATTACAAAGTATATAACATTGAAGTTTGAGATATATATTGATTTGCATTTTTAAAAGGCACACCTACAATTAGGTGGATTCCCAAAGGGTATACTAACCGTGATAACAAATGCGCTAAATAAGCGCTGGTTCAAGGACCTATCTCAATCATTCTGTATAAAATAAAATAAAAATAAAATAGAATAGTTTTTTATTTCCATTAACTAACATTATACTCGGATACATTTCCTTCGTTACCCAAATAACAAACGACAGCTCAATCTATCTGACATAGAAAATTCCGACGATACATTATTAATATTTATAATACATAAACATAATTTGCTGTCAGTTCAGAAGTGGAACGCCCCTCCACTTGTTTGGATGAAAGACACAAGCGGCTATACCTAGGTGCGTTTCACTGGAGAGCTCTCTCTCTGGCCTATTTTTATTCGCCCACAGTGTGTAATTGTGCGTGTTGTTCACCCATTACCCCCAACACGGGCCTTATTAATACGACAACTAATTAGGTAGGTGGTTATTAGGTTCTTGGATGGCGGGTCAGATCAGTTGCGCTGCATGTGCCTAGTGAATGTAGCGTCTCTTATCTACTGCCGCCTTCCTACCTAGGCAAGTATGCTCCATCGTAGATCTCATCGTCACTTACCATCAAGTGAGATCGAGATCAAATACTTGCCTATAATGTAATAAAAAAAAAAAAAGTGGTATATAAGATGGTTAATCGATGAACGGCTATCACCTTGGAATAGTAAGCTTTATTGATTTGCGCATGGGTCAGGTTAATTTCTGCATGGATTTGATTAAGTATGTACTGAAAATGTAAAATGAAGACATTTTATTCAGGTGCAGTAAAATGAAATAGCAATCTGAGTACGAGTAGACAAAAAATCTGAGTAAAATTACCGTGGTAAGTGTAAACTTAGTACAGAGTTGTGTTGAAAAGCGTATTTTAAATACGCAACGTTTACGTTACCTACTATTTGAGTAAAGTAACAGGCAATTTGACATTTGAGATCACCCTACTAGCATCACTAAAAATAAAATATATGCTCATTCCCACTAGTTAAAGATCGCTGTCACTTAAATAAGGAAATTTTCATCGAATGCTTGATTTGCCTTGACCCGGTTGTTAATCCAATGCTAGGGCGCACTCACGTGTGGAATCTTTCAAGGGCGTACTTGTAGAATTTTGTAGTTCGCCCACTCAAATAAAGCTAGCGGTGAATTAACTAAGCAGCCAACAACGTTCCATCAACAGTACTTCTATCGAACTTAGAACTAATATTTTAATGGTTACATTCTTGTTTATTAACTTTTATAATACCCATCAGTACTGGCGTAGCAATAACATTTCCAACAATTCTTAACTGAACTTTGAAGACACTCATAAAGGTATAGGCCTAAAATAATATTTATGGAGTTCCAAAATATCCTACGTTTAAAATGGAAATTTGTTTAAAAAACGTACAAGGGCAGCATTGGTTCTTTGTTAAGCTTTTTTGTGTGGTTGTATTATTCATGAACTAGTTAGTAGTGGGTACTTAGACACTTTCCACTTCTAGTCGAGTCGAGTTTGTGACCTGTTTATTTTATTTGGTTAGCAATGCGAAAATGGAGAAAATGTTATCAAATAGTTAACTCTACAATTAACTTTGCGTAACCCTAAACGAAAGCTACTTTTTATTGAACCGCAGCTACGTACGCGTCAATTGTTTTCCTGTACGTATACGATTCCTTGGTTTTATTTGTTATAATTTAAATGCACGCAACCGTTTCGTGCTGTTTTACTATTTCATGAGAAATTTATTTTTAGTGCGTTCAAGTCATTGCTGCGTATAAATCAACACAGGGACACATTACTTATTCGATTTAAACTACTTAAGTGGTTGCTGGTAAGTAGAATAAAATCTTACTTATTATATTTTTTGTACCCTAACATAGCGTATTAATTCATTCCTAACATTCTTATATTTGTTTGGACACGATGGTAGGTACCTACCCACCTCCGACTAAATTTACAATGCATTTTAATTCTTCAGATTTATGTAACTGATTTACAACGCGCGCAGCTATCGCTTTGTATTTCCTATCCATTTCGAAATTCACATAGTACGAGGCAAACATAAATAAATCTCAGCCAGTATGCAATTTTTCGTCTCCGCAGTGACGGACGCCATTATTTAGCATTATTTGTTTTTGAAAACAAAATCGGGAAAAACAACAACAGAAATAACAACGAACACGAATAGATAAGCGAGGCTTCAGTGGGAAAATGTGCACGGAATAATGTGAACAGGAAAATGGAATATGCAAGACCACCTGTCTACTTAGCCAAATTTGCTACAGTACATTTGTACTTACCTATTTAATATATTCCCAGTTTCTATATGCTACAAACAATCATTATCTTACTAGCTATTATAGCTATCTATCCTCGCCCCCGGATAAGCTGTGTATAATCGACGAATCTAGCGTCGATTGTGGAATTACAATCTACAATCAATACATACACATTGTATGGAGAATTTAAAGTTTTAAATCTGTCCGGTAGACGTGCTGTTCATTTTGCCATACAATATGTCTCAATACGTAAACAGTATACTGTACAATTACCGGCGAATTTATAGACGTTTTATAACTTTATCAAACGTCATACTGCGTACAAGAGTTTTGATTTGCGCAGTACTATATGACGCTTGATCAAGTTGTGAAACATCTATAAATTTGAGCGTTAACTTACGAATAATCTCGTACTTGACTTTCTCGTGCATTTCGGCCGTAGTTCGTGCACTATAATAATATTTTCTAACAGAAAATATTGTCGAAAAATGTTGATACTCGAACTTTCAGTATTTTTATGAGTTCTCCACTAAAGCGGTACGTTCGTGAAAGTTTCTCCATATAGGTGCGTGTGAGATATAGCCTATAGTTGTTTAGTTTATGTTTCATAAAAGTAACATCGGCTATTTGTTACGATATCGCACTTTTGGATATTTGGGTGTTATGAATGACACACAAAAGGAGATCTAAACGATCCAACTTTCATACATATTATGATGACGGATGAGGTGGCTTTTATGTCCTGATTTTAGACCAAATTGCCTTCATACCTTATCTACTTCTTAATCTTCCTAGAGTTGTCTCATTTCTGTTTTGTATTGGGGTCGGCGTTCAATCTACCCTGATTTGGCTTTTACATACCGTATATACAAGATGCCCATAAATTAGATAGTAAATAAAATTGTTGTGTATAAAATAATTACCAGTGAATATTAAAACAGTGTTACATTATCAAATAAGGAATGACGTCAACTTAAGTCGTATTTTTTATTTAAACACATGGGTAAATTGACTCGTGAATTGATTGAGTCTGAACGGTTCAAATAATTTAATGAAGAATTTGAACGTAATTTATTATATTCCTATCAAAAAGTGTCAATTACCAATACCCAGTTTTAAAAAATACGACTTTCGACACTTTACGACATTCGAATTTTGTGTAAAATTTGAATACGAATTCTCATTTCACTTCCCGTTGACAAGCGTTATCTCAACGGACTACCAATACGTTGCATTTTTCCATTTACAGTTCGGCACCTGCCTCCGACGTCACGTCATACGGAATAGAAAATGTAGCTAAAACAAAAAAAATACAATCGAATTGAGAACCTCCTCCTTTTTTAACCGACTTCAAAAGGAGGAGGTTCTCAATTCGGTTGTATTTTTTTTTGAAGTAAGAAGGTGGCGCATATGCAATGAACAGAGCAATCTCGTGATCCAATCACATCCACCTTGACTATTTGATAGACGTAAGGTTTTTCGAACCCCATTTAGCGTAGTGGATTTTTTTTCTGAAGGGTATAAAATATTTAATTTACTGGAAAATATGATAGAACAGCAACGAGTCTTCATCTGAATATTCAATTGAAATACACAGTTTTATTTATTTTATTTTTACTCTACAACGAATATCCTTCATGTGGTCCATGTTTCTACCTGTTAAGCAAACATTTCATGCAAATATCTGAGAGGAGTTAGAGGCTCGCAGTCCAAAGGCATCGCTAGTTAGCTAACATATTAGCCCAGTTAGGAGTTAGTCACGCGATACGCCCTTCGCCTGTTATCATGTGGAATGGCCGCATCCAGGTGTGTTCACGACATCTTTTAACACCCAAAGTGACGAATATAAAGGTATTGGAAGAGATACAACCTTATCTGACTGTCTGTCTATCAGTATCGTAACATCGTAGGCAACGCGTAGCATCGTAGCAACAGAAAGTATTTGACCAATTTCAACGAGTTTTTGTGTAGTTATTGGTGAGATGTTTGGACTTGTATGGAACTAGCGTTTTCTGAAAATCTGATCAATCTTTATCTTGTTAAAACTTGGACCGTAGGTTTATAGTTATCCAGTTAGATTTATATTATCCTGATGACCTGGTAACTGAGTTATTGTTGGCATATCTGTTTTTAGGTACATAGGTAAGTTTAGGCAGTACCTCTTTACTAATAATAACCGTTTATGATTATTTTACACGTAACTCACTTACAATATTACGTAGGCTCAATGTGAGGTTATATAAAATATGACAAACAGAAATAAATTATAACGCTAACATTTTGAGAGTACATAAAAAACTTGCCCGACGAACTTCGTACCGCCTCAGGATGTATGAGATTTTTTGTTTCTTATGGCTTAATAGTTATTCTGCTATTCGGGGTGGAGACCAATTAAAAAAATTTAAGATCATATTAATCGGCCCACCCGTTCTTGAGTTAAAAAATGGTGTACTTAACTTGTCTTTGTTACGAGATAGATATGTAAAATCTACGAAAACATCATTGTAATTTTTGTGAGATACCTAAAATTCGTTTATCATGTGTACAAAACGACGTTATATAAATGGGAATGCTGTCGTCTATGCCACCAAAGAAATGTTACGGCTAAAAAATGATACAACAATAATTCTTAGTTTTTTCACCACATGCTATTGCGTTCTGTATCACGTCTCGAGCACAATAAATCCATTGTGTATTTATTCGCGCAGGGAATCCGCAGCCTTAAAAATAACTCAACCCTTAAGGCAAGCCGAGGAGCTCTAGTTTATTCGAGGGTGAACACATCAGTCAGCAGCTGAATTATAGTGGTATTTGTTAGTAACTCGTAACATATGTACCGTTGAGAGAGACGAGGTATTCTTTCGACTTCAGAAGTGCTTTTGGCCGTATATGCCTTTTTTATAGCTTTAACGGAAGAAAGCACTGGGATAATTTATCATTCATATTAGTTTTTTTCAAGATTGTTCTGCTGAGTTATCCGTCAACATTTCAAAGAATATCACACCTCAAAAAAAATATACCAAATTAAATTATCGATAATTTGCAACATAAAAAATCTTGCCTATTTTCGTAGGGTGTCGTGATTAATACGATAGTGTATTCGACTACCTGTAACTAGGTGGTAATTATTCCTCATAGTTCCCTTCCATTCTTGATATTACGTCGTCTTTTTGCATTAAAATATAATTGCAGACCGCATCGCAGTATTAATGTAGACGTGCCAAACCGCAATCCCAAAAGGGAATAGTCTTCAGTACCTACGTACCTACGTTGAATTCTGGGCGGGAGAAAGTCGACTGTCGACAAACAAACTTTATCTTTAAAAATTGGGATTGTCTCTAGAGACCCGGCCGTTATTGTTTGGAAGGTAACGAAAACTCGTTTTAATTAACAAAGTTTTAAAACAAACAAAACAAATACATTGGAGGCTGCATTAGAAAACATTTTGCGGTATGTACTCTGCGTTAATTATACCATAATTAAATGAGTACATGTTTCTCATGACTAGTACGAAAATATCTATGAATATATGCGAATTATAATACACACAGTTCGTTTGATCACGGGCTAGCAATATTTTAGACTCAAGAACAATTTTGTTTTTGCAATAATTTCACATTTGGAGATATTTTTAAATGAATGTATTTTGAATGCAATGGAACCTGTCCATAGATATTATTATTTTAATTAGAACTAAACAATACAGCGTAAAATAAAAATGGCGAACATTACAAGATAAATAATTATTTCTCAAAAACTTTTTAACAAAATAAAAACCGTCTTCAAAAAACTAAAAAGCCATAAATAATCTAATCTTGAAATCTACCTTGTTTAACTAAACCAAATATTTAACTAATCTGAAGTCGGTGCCAAAAAACTACTGAGTCGAGTATTGCCGGTCTGCGCCAAAGACTATACCTACAAATTGGTCCGCGCATCTCGTTACTAGAGTATACTTTTGCTATTCTTCGTCGGTCGTTTATTTGGCACCGACTTCAGATTAGTTAAATATTTGATTTAGTTAAACAAGGTAGATTCCAAGATTAGATTATTTATGGCTTTTTAGTTTTTTGAAGACGGTTTTTATTTTGTTAAAAAGTTTTTTATTTTACACTTTTTAGTGGATATATTTACTATTCTTTGTCACTAAAAAGATTTTTATATCAATAATTTTACTGGATAATAGGTATACCCAATACATCATCATCATCGCGAGATATAAATTCAAAGAAATCAAGATAAAACAAAACCCATTGAATCAATCTGGCTGAATTTTAAAAGGGTATACCTTATTCTATAAAAAAAAGAATAATCCAAATCGGAACATCCACGAAAAAGTTTTATTTATAGCCAAGGTACATCCTATAACAATTTAAATAAGCCCAAACACGGCTTGGATACATTGTTTTATTACAATATTCCGGTTCCTCCTGGGTTTATCATCAGATCAGTTCGATGGTACCATATTCATCAGAACCATTTCTTTAAATTTGCTTTTTCATTGTCGCTTAACGATCATAATCGAGATTATCTTGGCGCAACCCGTGAAATACGTATCACTGACAAGTTCCGGTGGCCATTTGTGGTCTTCTTCATCACTTTCACTTCAGCAAATGATACTTTCTGAATGCAAATGCTTGACTTCTTGATGAAAATACCAAAATTGCTATAGGTTTACCCATAAAATTTGAGGAGTCCTCTCAATTCCTCATGGACCCCATGATCAGAACAATTTTTTGAAAAAAATGGGACCAATCTGTAAGCATATCCTTTCATATAAAAAAATAATTTTCGAAATCGGTTCATAAATGACGGAGATCTGAGGTAACAAACATAAATAAAAAAATAAAAAAAAAATAAAAAAATACAACCGAATTGAGAACCTCCTCCTTTTTTTTGAAGTCGGTTGAAAACAAATGGCAATCAGATTCTTACAAAATTGCGTTTCATTTAGTTAACCACCTCAAAACGTAAGGTGAATCAGAATCAGAATCAGAATCAGAATATTTTTTATTCACGTAGACTATTATTGTACAGTACTTATGAATCGTCAAGTTACAAAAATATTATGCTACTGCTTTACCACCCGTTCGGAATGCCGTTCCTATGGAGAAGAACGGGCAAGAAACTCCATGGTTGCTCTTTTTTTAAAATAGATCTTTTACATTTTTGAGCAATACATTGTTATAGGTATGTGAGAACAATGTAGGAACGCGTAACACGTAAATCTTACTTTCGACTTCCTCTACCTATTACAGTGACCAGAAACATTGCAAAGCGTTACTCATATCGTTAAGAGGCTACTTAGCCACTTAGGTACATGATGAATATGAGCATTTATTGTATAGAATGTGTACAGTAATGTTTATGACTATAGGCAATGGTGCAAAAAAATAAATGGGCCGAAATTGTCATGAAAACGAAGCAGTTCCGAGGGAGGCGGGTTGCCGCATGTCGCGGTGTGGCCAGCCAACATGATAATTGTAATTTAACGCGGCTCGCTTCGCTGACAACCGCTGTCTGTAACAGGGTTGTTACAAGCGAAAAGTTTGGCTTTTGAGTGTCTTGCGCATTCAGGGTTTAGCCATTCCATGTCGTTTGATTCGTAAATTAGCTAGTGCTAATTATAGAAGGTGTAACAGAAATAGTGTAAAATATTTTAACTAATGAATTAGTAAGTTGTATGGATCACGTTGATGTATGAAATATTGTGTAAATGATGATAGATTTTTTTCTTAAATAAGGCGAATCAGTAGCGTTCAACCATACAATCAGTACAGAGCTATACGTAACGTGGTTTTTTTATCTTAACATCTCGGTCGCTAGCCATGCGAGATTTATTGATATGTAAATGTATAGAAAACGGAGAAATTTCGTAAAAATACATTTTCACTTTATTGTTATTTTTTTAGGCAATCTGACAACCCTGCCAGGTTTCTGTACTGCTCTCAGATCCCGCCACCCTTCGAAATGTCCCAAAATTTTAATTAAAATGCTGTAAAGTTGTATCAGCAACCCCACCTATTGTTTTGTTCTTAAGCTCATTACATTTTTTAAGGGTTAAATGAACAGGTTTTCAGCAAAAATGCGTCCTCAAAAGAGATAAAAGAGCGAGGTGGACATTGAAATCCCTTTGTAAATTTTGACAGTATACTCATTTCATTTTTATGAAATACCGATCGTTTGTATTTATATATTGTGCGGAAACATACATAGGTATAAATATAGAGGTATAAGAGCGCCTAAGAGCGGAAGCAATCAAGAAAGCTATAAAACTGATTCGAGAATTTCCACGGTAGGTAGCCAAAGTACCTACCCACGTATACAAACCAAGTCCGGCGGAGTTTACGTGACATTTCAATTAAACCTCGGATTTCGCTAATGAACTTGCCGTCTCTTGCCGAACTTCGCAAAAACTCCACCGGCGACCTTTGATTTCAATTGATTTGTGTTTGGCTTGCTCTCGCCAGTTACAATACATTGAAAGCGCGAACTAATTTCGGGAGTCGTAATTATGTCATTCACGCCCTTAGGTACATTTGACCTCGATCAAATCACGCGCACACATAAAAGTATAGTGATACAGACGGGGCTAAAGATGATATAAAACAAGAATATTTTTATAATTACCCTCAAAAATTGAGATGTTTATTTTATTTTATTTATTACAAAATACAAAATTATACATAACAAATCATTTTACAAAAAAAATGATTATGAATAAATGAACGAAATATGCTAATAAATTTGGAGGGAGTATTTTGTATACCTAAAGTACAGACTTTAGGTATACAAAATACTTAAGTTTTTTAGGAAAAAATCTAGTAATTTGAAAACTAACAAAAATACATGCACGAAAAAAATATTTCCTTTGATATTTTTAACTGTATTAAGATCATAACTGTGATAAAATCTTTGTGCAGCGTAAACATACTGATAGGTACATATCTTCGAAGGCAAGTCTACCGACCACGTTGCACGCTGAAAGATTCACGAAGCTCCTATGAATTTTTTATTAAAAATGTGCGATCACTTTCATAATCTGTTTGCTTTCTAACTTTTCAGGCTACTGCATGTAAAGGCATATTGTGATCAGACCAGTTTTGAAGCGTTGTTATCAGTCCAAAATTTATGTTAAGTTTTCGTCCATAGCATGTTTTTTTTTTCAGAGATATTATATGAAATAATCCTTAACAACTTATCACACACGATGGCTCATAGAAATTCTGTGAAATAATTTTTGAGTAAGGTTTTTAAGTGTATTGTCAAACAGGCCCTAAAACTTCACTTAATTTTGGGGTTTATGTTTGTAATAAAAGCATGGATTAAATGGCTAAGGATTATGGCTAGTACTCATAGAGATAATTGATGGAGAAGTTATGGGCGTTAGACCAAACCACTTATGAAACATGAGATACCTATAAGTAGGTACTTATATTATGTGGAACAATATCGGCTAGACACCTTAAGGTCATTTTCGCGTGACAATACATAGCTACAGTAATATAGCTTGCTATGGTGCTGTATATATATAATAATAATAATATAATATCGCCAGACGAACACACCAACTATACGGTCCCACACTAAGCAAAGCTTGTATTATGGGTACCGTACAATGGACTGAGGGCGAACTCAGTATATAATACTTATATAGATATAAACATCCATGACTCGGATACAAACATTCATGCTCATCACACAGAGCTTGTCCCTACCAGGATTCGAACCCGGGACCATCAGCGCAGAAAGCAGGGTCACTACCATTTGCGCTAATCAGATCGTCAATATGCACAGTTCCATTATTTATACATAAATTAAATAAATACGCTAGCACACGAGAATATAAAAAGGTCAATGTAATAATGTATATTAGTATGAATGATATCCAACAATGCGCTTACTGAGTGGCATTTAATTAGAGTGGCAAACGTTGTTCGCAGTCCGAAGGCGGTGCTCCAATCGGTAAGTTCAATTTGAACTGGACCGAGTTAGCGGCGGAACGCCAATAATTAACTGAAAAGTAGGTATCAAAATTTCACACACTTTTTCCAAATGGGGCTAACTGATCAAATAATTGGAATAAAAATATTTTTTCGGTTTTTAACGCGTTTATTTTCTGTTTTTACCTTCCCGACGTTTCGGCTGCTTTACAGCAACCATGGTCACAGGAGAACTGTGCTGGTTGACGTCCTAGTGTCATAGTTTGAACTGGGATACCATCATGAGTTTCATTTCAATGTGTAGTACTCGCGTAAATATAAGAAATCAATATGATCAAATAATTTTGACCTACCTACTTGTGTCTACAACATAGTCTTATTCGTAATGAAAGCATACCTAAAATAAATGGGTATATAAGTACGTATATAGTTGCCTATTATTGCAGTATCTTTTATTTACATCGCCTATCCGCATACAATTTTATGAATCCACTTAAAGACAGCTGTACTACCTATATACCTATCATTTCATATATTAAATATAATTTTAAGTTTAAATAAGAAAATATAAAATTAAACTTTACTTTGCTATTAAATCCAAGCCAACCACAACGAGTCGAGTGCAAATGTCATAGACATTAAAATAATTTAAGCTATTTGCATAGATGTGGCCACGTACACGTTGATGCGAACAGAGAATATTCATAAGTTGCTCGAGTTATATTCGGGTGTCGCATAACAGGCAGCCGGCACGTAGGCACGGGCGTAATTTCACTTTATTGGGTTTATAGTGCTAACACGTGTAGTCTCGGCGGCCATGAACACAGACGACGTCCATAAACGCAGTTATTGAAAAAAAAAACATAACCGTTTGAATTCCGAATAAAATATTGCTTAAGCAGAGAACCAATTTTATGTATCGAGTTGTGGGCCCACTTTTATTTTGTGACACGTCCAATCAAAAATAGCATAGAATGTTCAAGGCTTCAATATCAAAAGTTAATCTGATAGATCCCGTGCAGAATAAAGGTCGTTCAGCGTTCCAAGTTCCAAGTTCTTTACAATGAACGCGCCGGGATGCAGAACACTTATCGCTATTAGCTTTGATGCAGCTGGCCTACCCACAACTTGAATCAGTTGAGTAAGCAGGAACTCTTGTAATCGTAACGTCATTGAGAAAACATTCTATTACTATCATTGCTATTTATAAAACCTATGGTGTGAGCGGGAAGAAATACGCGTATGATCTCGTAACGCTATGAACAAAAAAAGGGCCACTGAGCTAAGAAATTAACATTTTGAATGCTTTAAGATAGGTATCGAGTAAATTTGATATAGGTACACCTGTTGATCAATAATAAAAAGTAGCAGGTATCGCAGGTACCCTCGCTGTCAAAATGCTTTGTGATACTATATAGACTGTGAATTTAATAAACCTCGGAGTTGCTATGCACTGTGACCTGTAACCACATCATATAGCCGGCAACGCCCCATCCATAACCCTCTATAAAGTGTGGGAATTATTTCACATAATTGCTACCAATGCAATCTGCTTATTGCAAATGGTAAGTACACCCTAGAAATGATTGTCCACGTTCAATACCTAAATTGGAACATAGCGAAGCATGCATCTCGACACACGAGAGCTCGTTGCTCAATTATCGTCGATGCATGGATTTAGAGCAGCTCTCAGCTCTAAATCCGTGCGCCTACAATACCTACCTATTACGGTTCAAAAGCTGCTCTTGAACCACAATAGCTAGGCTATCAGATAGAGGATGCCTATACCTAACCGATTTCTCACGAGATGTCCTGATTTATCGATTGCCGTCTATAACTAGGTATTGGAAGCATTCACTCTTACTTCCTACTTATAAAAACTAGTATTTCGCCAATGGCCCTAATTGCCTTAGCAGTTAAACAATACCACAGAAGATTCAATATCATAGTCACAAAAAGGAAATAAAAACAAAAGAAAATTGTATCCATTCAAGCAGAGGGAAAAAATACACTTCAGAGCCGAGAATCGAGAAAAGAAGAAAAACCAGAAGTGTGAAGATCTCTAAAAAGGTCGCTTAATTGTTAAGCAGTCAATCATATTTCATTGGTGATTATGTAGCGCAGTCCTGCTGTGTATACTCCAATAATAGCTCGAGTGGTCCACGTTGAATATTGATAATGCAATTAAATGCAAAGGCCTGAACTCTCGGGGGCAGGAAATTAGAGCCTGGACCAGGCGTAATGGGCGAGACTCGTAGACCGTAACTCGACCAATCACAATACACACAAATTGCACGAGAATACAGTTAAACGACTTCCATTTGATGCAAATACAGTACTGATGGCATGTTCGCTTTAAATATAAGAGGAGGGATATATATACCACTAGAAATTTCAAACTACGATTTTGCACTTTTGGCAATTCGCCGTTAATCTTCTTTGTTGGCAGTATTTCTGGTAAAGTGCTGTTAAAGACTATTATCTATAGTGCATTTATAGTGGTCTTCATTAGGTCAGTCCTTCTCATGGGTGAACTCCCAGATGCCATGCGTTTTACATTCCTTGATGAGTGAGAGATGAGTGAGTATTTAGTAATAATAGTAATATCGTCAGTTGAACACACAAAGTATACGGTCACACACTAAGAACGCTTGTATTTCATCATGGATACGGGACCATGTACCGGGGGCGAACTCAGTATATAATTCTTGTATAGATTTAAAATTCATAATTCGGGAACAAACAATCATGCTCATCACACAAAGAATGCCTCTACCAAGATTTGAACCCGGGACCCTCGGCATAGAAAGCAGGGTCACTACCAACTGCGCTATATAATGAGGTCGTCAAAAAAAGATAACATTCCCTCTAAAAATAAAAAACCCTACCAGCATTGTACTAAAAGAAGAGGCTTGTTAATTCCATTAGCGATCCTAACAAAGGTAATTCTACAATACAAGACTGAGAACAACAAGACACATTAGCTACTGTCCCATCTAAGTACACTTTAGTTTCACTATTCTTTTATTTTTCTAGCTAAAGTAAGATATCTTCGAATATACGAGATTAACCTTTAGGGCAAAACGTTTTCCAACTCATGTAGGTATATTAATGTTCAAAGAAGCGCTCACATCGTGATAGTGTTAACAGGAAGTCAACGAATGATACAAACATACTTATCGATTCATTCAATATTGATTCCATTAAAAATAAGCCTGTACACGAGTACCTTTTTATAAGTATTCCACGTGTCTTCTGACAAAAAAACATAATTCATCGAAGGAAATAGGCGTTGGTATTTCAGTGGTAAATTATCTCCAAAAATAAGTATACCTACTTAACTGAAAGGTCAACTCCAAGTCTCAAGGATTGTGTAATAACAACTGTTCGTAGGCGCGGTGCTTCAAAACAAGTGATCGACGAAAATTTAATTATCCTGATACTTATAAAGCTGATCCACGAAAGCATCTAGTTCAGAATACCTCGAGTTACCGAGACTTGACTTGACTCTCAGAACATTGAAGCCACTCGATGTCAATTATTATCGCTTTGGTATTACGGTAACTCGAGTATGATACGATTCCACGTGAGACAAACTCTATAGCCCGCTCGTGTATTTATAGTACGATAAGAATATGAACAAACATCTAAGACGTGATAGATTGTGGCCGCCTCTCGTTGCCACTGGAGCATCAATACCTTAGTCTGGCCCGTATATTAGTGTGAAAAAGCATTGATTTTGTGAAATGATGAATTCGCGGTTAACGCTTATATGCCGGTCGCGGTGACTTTTGAATCCTAGGCGGTAGGTATAACTTGGAGGTACCGTGATACTAAATAGTCTTAAGTACCTAATCTAAATGTTACGTCGAATAAGTACTAAACGTCTATGATTATAGTGATTGCACTTTAGGTTATACCGCGTCTCACTAGACACTTAGTTCGCCCACATACTCTCCGCATGTTTTGTTAGTCAGCGCACAACCCCAAACTACTATCTTCCCATTTTTCAATCCACACGTGACTGGAAGGTTGATTAAAATTCGCAAACGATGTCGCCGCGCCGTCGAACGAAAAGCTACTCAACATTTTATCCTGAAAGGTTCTTAGATGCTGCCTTGGAGTCCGCTGCATATTTATTCATAAGGTAAGGAGACAGGCCCTTGAGAGCCCGCTAAGCACCTCACATTACATTCTTCGTTCACCCTTTTGACGTATTTATGTTATCGCATTATATGATATTCAAGATTATACTCCCTAAAGCCCCAAAGGAAATTCAACTTATTTTGCCTTAATGGAGGTGCTGGTACACAATATAGGTACCTACTTATCCTGGTTGTAGTTAATATATTATTAACAGTAAGTATCTTAAAAGGCGCTGAGAGTTGACTGCTTAGTTAATTACTTTCAGGAAACGTATGTATATTGATTTCTTATATTTACGCAAATACTCAATTACTCAACACACTATGACCACTTTCTGCATAGATCGGACCGCGAACAAAAAAACAAACGAAATTTGAGGGTGCCCCAGTTCTAACTATGACACTTGAACGTCAAACACCACAATTCTGTAAAGTAAAGTTGCAATTGCTGTAAAGGAACAAAATCGTCGGGAACGTAAAAACATAATATAAACACGATTAAATTCGTTGAAATTTGTATTATTTCAACATATGTTTCTAGTACTTGAAGACTTTTAAAAAATATTGATGGAATATATATTTATCAATACTAGGTATCTAGTTACATTAATCTCGTGTAGTTACCAATGATAAAATGACTGGTAAAATAATTTCCTAAAGGTGAAATGGTAATAAGCATTTACGTACAAAGTAGTTCCCTTGTGGCCGTGTTGGTATTGATTTACACCGGAAGGTATTAACTTGTCTAGTAGACAAGACAACATTGTTACATCTTTATGGCATTCTTATATCATCCCTTTAAATAGATTATTACTTCTAACAGGAGTAGGTAAATTGTGGTGGGGATGGTGGGCCAAATTCTTCGTTATGTGTTTTGTGCAAAGGGCGGTATATTCAGGTGCCTGTATAGCAACAAGTATACAGGTGCTTTAGATTTACCTAGCATTTTATTTACCAAATAGTAGAATAACGCACTCATTATATTGCTTTAGTCGTCGTTTTAGTGCACCTTCAGTAATACTTCATGACTCAAAGAATAAATAACTAAATGAACATCGCGACGCGAACCCACTAAAGTGTTTGGACTTGTATTTATATGAGTATATATCGTACAAAAGACCACGGTAGCCCCAGTAATTAAATGTTAGAAACTCTGTGATAAGATACCTAATTAATCTAGAACTTACAAATCGATACCTATGCGGATGAAAGTTCCTTTTCCATAAAATTAAACGGCATTTGCAAAAAAAAATTGGTTTGTCTATAATTCTTACTATACAAATAATTACAAATAATTAAAGTGTTTGACTGAGGGTCACCCAAAAGCTGCTTCGCACGAATTCACATCTAAATTATCATACAGGCTGCTTTTTACCCTCGAAATACTCGTGCGTGAGTGCAGTCGCGGGTAAATGCTAGTTAATTAATAATTGTAACAGTTACGAAAAGGTCCAAAAATAATCAGACGTACTATGAGTGTCGTCGGTGGCGGCGGCGGCGGCGGCGGCGGCGGCGCGCGGTCGGTTCAGGGTTCCACGTCGAGGGGCGTTATTCTTGGAGACAATCAATACTGTCTGCATATTTAAATCAGCGGCAAGGTGAACGGATCTGCGATGACGCGTATGAGTGCACATAGATACCGTTATCAGAACACATACCTACCTACCTGAATTTTTATTGAGGGTAGAAGTAGGATTACCAGAAATTATGCTGAAATCAGTGATATTATGTTTTGTCATCACCTACATAGAGCATATAGGCAAACGTGTACTTCATGTTTCGATTCAAATAATCTGCATTTTTTACTCTTTACATACAGGTATAGAAACGAGTAAGATTACACTTTTATAATTTTTCAAATAAGGACGTAGATACGTTGTTTTCATTTGGCAAATAGTTTTTTCGAAAAAAAAACAACTATGCAGTTACGTTTAAATTTTGTCAACTATTGAATAGAATCTGTTTTATGTAGGTACGTGCAAGGCCATAGCCAAGAATTAACACACGACCCCCCCCGGTCGTGTTCTGAACCAGAGATATTAGTGAGTACCTATGTATATAATGGTGGGTTCCTAATGTATTTCTGTCGGGGGCTGCCCCTTTAACTTTGGCCTTGGATACATGTGGAGACATTGTAAAATTTCCATATATTACTATAATAGCTAAACGTACCTAGCACAATTACCTAAACCAACGCGTTAAAAAAATTATCTATTTCGATAGCTCCTAACTAAAGTTTACACTAGTACCATACCAGCTCATTGTTCGATGTCAATTACTTAACGTAACTCTAAATAGGGACTTTGCGTGAAACATTTGAATTGGTCGTGTTGCTAAAGAAGCAAGTGTGTACCTCGAAAATAAAGGGCCTGTGGTAATTCGAAAAGTTATGAACAAGATCATTTATATTGAAACAAACGGAGTCTAACGATTCGATATTAAATTTAATTAACAACTTTTTGATTAAAATCTATTAAGTATAATAGCTTGTTAATAGGTAGACACAGAGTGTTATGTCAAGTGGTTATTTTTTTTTCTTTTTGGCCTTTTCTATTGAGACTAGGCCTAATACGATTCTGCCAATGTCAACGTCGTAAGCTAAGACACGGGTTCATATTAAGCACTGCCATTATTGATTTACGAGACTTACTGCCATAGTGATCAATTGCTGCCATGTCATTTGACATTTCCATAATAATTAAATAATACGGAAATGTGAGTATGTTCACATAGCCCCTTTAATTAGTAGAAATTTCAGTGACCTGAATAATTTTATTAGGAAAGTTTTAATAAAAGCAATTCGTTGCGGACCACAGAATATAGCTCAAAAATCTTTGTTCTGGAATGCTCTGTCCCAAGGATAAGTTAATTAGCAATCTGTCAACAGAACTATTGCTTTTTATTTAAAACAAACAAAATATATAAATATTTAAGTTGCGTTTAATTTGGAAAAGTTTTTAATAGGATCTACCTTTTAGGTAATGTTGAAGTGTCACCTATTGACCGCATCCGAAGCGCTTAAGATGATTTACGCATAGTATTAAACTATGTGCTAACGTGAGTTTGTTTGCTATTTGTCAGCTCGATATTTGCCGCGAGGGGCTGGTGTGCAAAGCCTAATCCCCTTCGAGCCGTGCCAGCACGCCGCCAGATTCAACATCCCCCAATCCCAAGGATTTAAATTGACACACACTAACACGCGCGGAAGTTATCCGACAGCCAAAGAAATGTTCTGCTTGGCGGTATTCGGTGGTAATTGCATCGAACGAAACGCCAATTAGAATTGGTTTAAGATTTTACTGGTAATTGGAATGGTCGAAGATTTCACCTAGATTATTGTCAGGTCTACTTACTGTTTCTTGTCTCTGGTGAACACGGATTTTTAAACACATTGTATTGATTTGTGAATACTAAAATAGAAACAGCGGCAAGTGGCAACTGCCAGCAGCGTTCATAATTCGGCCTACCTTACCTACCGCCTGACCTTATACTTATAGCTTATAGTGAACCAATTATAGTTATTCATTTTACTATTTTATACAACGAGAGTTCCATTTCCTAAGCAATAATAGGTCAACCTAACTCCTTACAACACGAGATGTTGTCTGTTTATCCTGGACAAACGGGCCACGACCTAAAGTATAATAACTAAACCCATAAGTGAGGGTAGGCAGTCAAAAAAGGTGAAGCAAAAGTACATAAAACAAGTAGGTAATAATTATGTTAAGTACCTACTTAAGTTAGTTTCTTACCCCGAAAACACTAGTCCTACCAAACCTATCTAATTACCTATGTGCTACATGTACCAAAATAGATCTGCAAAGTGTCCAATTAAGTAAATAATATTGTTAATGTTTTTCAGAGTTTTATTGAAATATTTGCTTAAAAGTATCTACAATAAATTTTAACGAAAATATGAAATACAGTAATACAGTAAAAACTGATTTTTTTTTAATATTTTGTCGATAAATTCTCCAAATAACTAATTGCCTACTCATTATTTTTAAGTAGAATATATCTACATGCAAAGTACCTAAGTATAATATTTTGCCCTGCCCCCCTAAGTTGAATATTGCGGCCCAACGAGGGACTCTGGCAATATATGCGCTGAGCTATCATGGCGCGGTGTAATAAACGAGCAGGGCCTAATCGAGTGAACAAGAACTATTATTAATATCACCTGTCGTACCTTTACTGAGCCTCCAACCTCATGGTAGCTGCTCCACAACGTTCCAAAAATATCGATTCACGACGAATCCAGCATGTCGGCCGCCCTCTAGGGCAGACAGCTTCTCTCGCTCTAAGTACACATAGGACACAACACGTCAAGCGAGATATCAAAACGGTTTCCCGCCACTAGTATTTTAACACTTTGACAGCCATTTTGCAAATATATTCACCAGGCTGTCAAACATTTAACACAGTTTAATAGTTTTCAAGTGTTTTTCATTTAGGATATGATGGGAAAATGGACTGAAAGTTTCATTATGCTGTTAAATTTCGAGGCGGAGACTACCGACCTCCCACGCTCGCTCGAATCGACTGACTGAATTTCCTACATTTTCCCGGCGCAAGCCTTCACCCCTTGTAATCGAGCACGTCCACGAAGATATAACAATTATAGTACCTATCTAGATGTGACTACATAACATTTTTATTTAAAAGTACGCGGGGTACTATCACAGAACAATGCGTTGTAATGACGATACTCTCACTACCTACATAACTACCCACTAAATAGCATGTTTTATGTATTTATCGGATATCTTCTACTACCTAACTCAGTCGCATTTATGTAGGTAGGCCCACCAAATTGTTTTATTTACACTATGTTAAATACCTACAAAAAGTAAAAACTTACTTATAAGAAGGTACCTACCTAATTTTAGAGGTAGATATCATGCTACCTCTTCTCATTTTATCATTTAAATAACTAAAAAAAATTATCTACATGGTCGAGTTAAAATTCAGGTCAAATCACAAAATAAGACCCAACCGGTCAATATGGTCGAATCGAGACCGCACTCGTAGCCACACAAGGTAGGCTCGGACATAAGCCCGATAACTCAAACTCTACTCAATTAATTAAAGAGTTTTTTGAGACATATCGCTATCTTACACTTTTTTTATGAAACGCTTGAATTAAACAGCTGTCGTAATAAGTAATACTTTTTTTTAAGACAAGTATAAATAATAAACACTTATATCTAGGGGCTAACGTAAGTCGGTATGTTGATAGGTACCTAGTCAAATATACCTACGTTACCTTTATAAAATAATACCAAAAAGAATAGAACGCCTAAAATACCCTACATAACTATTAGTTAATCTGCGACCTTTGTAAGTAGTCCCTCATAACACTTCTAATGTCGCCACTTCATCAAAGGCCTGCATATGGCTGAAGTAGTTATCGTACCATATTAAAAGTAAACTATTTATCATACTTACATCTAATAGTTACTTGAAACTGGCAAAATACAAAGTTATAGTGATGCCATGATTGATTAAAAAAAGAAGGAGAAGCATTGGTTGGTGTGCTATCTTGCTCACGCTTAGGGAAAATAACTATTGCTATCCTGTTGCCATTTCAAGTAAACTTGTCATCTTGATTGATTGGTTGTTTTACTGAAGTTTTCTTTCACATTTCTTTCAACCACTGATTTATTTAATTGTGTTTGTTCCTAACACTTCTTTCTTACTATTATTTTTGAATGCGTGTGTACGTGGGAAGTGAAAACACAATAAACAAATTTGCACCTAAACCATTTTTGAGTGAGCATACAAATTATAATAAATTGTGTTCCTGATTTTGCTTAGAATATGGCCCAAGCCGAAGATACTGAACTAAGAGATTTAGTCATAGAAACCTTGGAGAGAAATGGATCTCTAGCTAAAATACGTGCATTGCTACGAGCCAATATTTTTTTAGCTTTTGAAGACGATTGTGAAAATTTAAAGCAGAATGCAAATTTAGATACCATTCTCAAACATCCTGAAGGTAAACTAGCTCTGTCAATAGTGCACGAGTTTTTAGAGTTTTGTAACTTAAAAAATACACTTTTTGTTTATATGTCCGAATCTCGTCAAGGTAATGATTACAATTATGATGGAAAAAAGGTATTGTCTGAGAAGTTACATATTTCTCAATGTGATAATTCCCAAGAACCGCTACTTGTATCACTTATAAAAAATGCATTTATGGTACCCCAGAAGAAATACTATGAACAGAATGAAAATGATAAAATTAAAAAGCATGCAAAATGTCCTGATGGAAATTATAGAGATGAACAAAACTGTACTTACATAATGCATGAAGATTCTCAGAGCAGTAGCACAAGTCATTCTGATAATTCCTCATCAGACGAAAAGAATAAACTCCATCTACGACTACATTTAGATAATTCTGACACTGATACTTCTAGTGACTCAGTCAGGGATAAACCATGTTCAGTATATATTCCTGGTGACCACATTATTGATCTGGAAAGCAAAAATGAAAATAATATTAAGTTAATCCCACAAAATTCTGGTGACTATATTGATGCAAGAAATATGAACAAGTTGACTGCACAACAAAACAAAGATAACATTAAATCCACATTTATGACAGAAATAAAATTGTCCACAAATAGTAGTAGTGAATCTACCTCATATATAGACTTGAAACCATTCAATTCATTAGATGAGAAGATGCTTAATACCACAGGGTTACCTATTGCTGAAAGAAAAGGAGAGGATGTTCAAGCAAATGTGCAAACTATAGTTAATGTACAAAATCAAGTCCAACCTAAATTTGATGCAGATAAGTCTGGTACACTCAGCACTATTTCACACATATCTGCAGACAATGAAACAAAAATGGATGGCAGTGAGAAAATATCACAAGAATCAGGAAAATCTGGTGGTGACAGTGCTGAATATAGCTTGGATTTTTCATCCTCTTCAGTGTCTAAAAACCTGGACAGAGCTGGTAAGCATATACAATCAAACAAATCTGTTCAAGATAATATTGAAAAGTATTTAAACAAAAGTTCTCCTGCACAAAGTCCACATCAGGTATCTCGGAGTTCCCAGAGTTCTGTTTCGTTGTCTGATGTAGCTGATTTGATCAGTGAAAAAAGTTTTATGAGTCATCATACAAATGATAAATCAAATAGCAACAAATCTAATTTATCGGAGAGTAATCACTCTAAGGAAAAGGTAGATAGCAAACATAATAAGTTTGCTAGTGATGATTCTGGTGATTTTACCGAATCACCTGTCCCGTCATTGTCAAACCTGAGTCTTGACATTCATAGTGACTGAAAATTGATAAATATGAAACATAACTTGCAATCACAAGTTTATTTTTTATATCTTTTTTAGTTTGTGCGAATTTATTTCATTATGCCTACAGGTGTTAGGTGTGCTGGAACTGTATTCCATCTCTAGTGTTGACGCATGTACTAATGAATAATCATGTTAACCATCCTAGGTCAAAGGAACTTATTACAAGTATGTAATAAGTTCCTTTGACCTAGGATGGATTAGAACATCATAATAAATTCACTTGGTAAAATTATAATTCTAACAGTGTATTTAGGTACTTATAAAAACTGGTAAAAAGTATTCAAATATTTTTTTAGCATATTGTAAGATAACAGCATTTCATGTTGGTTTATGCATTCCATCATATTTTAATAGGTTGTGTTGTTATTTATAGGTTATTAAGGTTTAACATCTCCAGTACCTAATATTCTAGGTATCTAAGTACTTAGTATTTTTAAAGAAAATGTTTTTGTCTCCAAACTGCAATAAATAATTTGTAAAATAATAATATAGAGCCAAGAGAGTCAACCAACTACATACAAATATGTTCTGTGTTACATTTAAGTAAATGAATTATTCCTAATTAAGGATAATGTTTATTAGTCATAATTAATTACACTGGGATATTTGCAGTTATCTCTATTAGCTCTATCATCAGCATGGTAGATATGCTATAAGTTGATGTTATTTTTCCAAAATGGTTGTGCCTTACTTAATTAAATTCAGAAACATAATGTTCCTTTAGTACTCAATAAATTAAAGATTCTAGTCCTAAATTAAAACACTGGTTCCGTCCGAAATTGATCCATGTCTGTTCCACGGAATATTATATGATGAATCTGTGCTTTAAGTATAACTCGTAACTAAGCACTTTCATTTAAATAAAGTAAATTTTCTTCCTAAACATGTTTTTTGTGTAATAATTATGCAACGGTTTTTCAATGTCTGCTAGTTTTTTTTTTACAAATACCCTAAATAGTATTTTGTGGTCTAGGGTTCCTAATCCATACTTGTGCTACTATATTATAAAAAGGTTTGAAGTTTTAGTTTTTATGTAAGGCGTAATCTCCAGAACATGTGATCCGACTTTGAAAATTATTTCAATGATAGAAAGCTACATTATACCTGAGTACTATAGGCTATTTTTGACTGGGACATCGTGGGCAGAAATTATGGTTAGATAAAAACACCATCGATATTTTTATAATCAATTTTTATTTCACATTTTCTGTAAAGCATAGATTGTAGATATCACGTTTCATTTATGCACACAAGACAATCCATACTGAACTTCGTGACACATGGTCACGGTGTATGTATTTCTATACAAAAGTAACGCTGTTTATGGCATAATAGATAGCGGTTAGTATAATCGCATACAAAAAGAAAATATTTTAAACATATTTACACTTAAATATTTTATAAGGTACATGATATTTAATATGAAAATTGTATAAAAATTACACTTTCATATATTACATACATGTCACAGTAATACAAATGCGGTTCATATCCTAACTTTGAAAAAATATAACAGTAGTAAAAGCCACAATGCTTCATATAAACAGTAAACAGTACTACAATGTTCAAATTACGCGGTAATAAATGGAAAGATATTCGCTCCAGGCACTGTTATTGATCTTATTCACGAATATATGGAAAAGGCTATATTCTCATAGTTTATAATTTTGAAAACAGAAAAGAATAATAGAAAGGTATATAATCCTCTTGCTAATAATATTTGCTATCATACACAAACATTGCAGAGCAAATCCTTTCGATGCTATACACTTGTGCTGAGAAATGAATCAGCAAAATGATTGGCCACAATCTAAACGAATCAAAACCTAATTACATAATCGCAATTAAAGTAACACTTAGTGTAAGAAAATAAATATAAATAATTTACATATGGCAAATATTTGGCTTTATATATCGTATAATCCACATGTAAGGAACGTCAATTTAATTTTCTCGAGAAGTAACTGTCGGTGTTGTTGTGACAACAGTCGAAAAAAATACCTACAGGTTCACAGAGTGCCACCAACAGGTCAATAGATACATGTGTGGCGATATTCCTACACAAGCACTAGTCGGCATTATAGTTCGTTGCCCATAGAGCTGTCGTGAGTGAGATTCGAGTCCATGCTCGCGTTGTCGGAGTCTTGGCTTTGGTTTCCGCTGTAGTTCGCCGCTTCTTGCAGTCGCATCAACATATTTAACTGTAGAAAACAGAATAAAAACTCAGTATATGAAATATTATAGCACAGTAAAATACTCAACCAATGTTGTATTATCATTTCTCTTACCAATGGATCTTGATTGTTATTTGTTCCGGCATCTTGACTCGATTCCTCAATGCCGATTTCCTCTACCGTTATCGTTCTTAAAGTCTGTAAAACCAAATTTTATTTTATAATTAATGAGGCATAAAAGATTTACATGTAACATGGCTATCGTTTAGTAGTCCTTATTCGAGCTTCATGTATGCAGAAATATCATAGAAGCAGATTCTAAGGGGCTCAGAAATAAGGTAATTTCTGCTTTCTGTGCACCGCTGGCACAAGGCGAAATTCAGAAGTAGCATCGGCAAGCTCTACTGGACCAAAAAACAATACAAATTGCTCATTTTCCTTTCACTCACAAATCAATGATACGAAAATCAGCCATAAAATAGGATGGTAGTTATTGCGTTGGTGAATATTGACAATTATTTTTCTGAAATGTGTCGCACTGGATAATTATTATGATTAGTACTAACGTGAGAGTGATTGGGTTCTCTCCACGGGTAGCTGGACTTGATATGTTGGAGCGGGTCCATGGCGGCGTGGCGCCGGCGGCCGTACAGCGCGATGCCCTCGCGCACGGCCTCCGACGCGTACGGCACGATGCTGTAGTTCCACACGTCCGCGAACCACGCCTGTGGAATTAATAATAACAATTAGTACTTCTACCCGTCCCTGAGAAAAAGGTCCTGATAGAAATACAGACAGACGGCGACGGACAACATTAATTTCCATTTGAGGTTAGGAACGCTAATAAATATCACCAGACACACATACCAACTGTAACTGTAAAGTCCCAAACTAATCTACGCTTGCATCATGGGTACCTAATAATGGACTAGGGGCGATCCCAGTATCACTCAGGGCAAAGATATTTTCGATATACGTTTATCAGACATTTTTTTAGACCAAAGAAATTCACGTTGCAACTTTATGGTCAACGTAATTTTTTTTAATAATAGTACCAACCTTTTATGGACAATTATTTCAACAAGTTGCAATTTTAAAATGATGTTACCTGACTAGCTTCTAAGTCCATTGGACAAGCGAGAAAGAGGCGCGGGCCGACTGTGACGTCACTAGACGAGTGCGCCTCCAGGAACGCGTTGAGAGTGGACCACACGCCCGGCAGCCACTCCAGAACCGCCGCGAGAGCTGGCTCGCGTCTTCCTAGCCTCAGCTCGAGCGTGAACAGTTTGCGCCGGAGGTACCTGCGGGGAACACAAAACCTAACTTAGTTTAACCATTAAAAAACTATCGCTCGAAGTGCAAGAAATTAAAAAAACTACACTTACCTAGCTAAGAATCCTTTGACAGGTTCCATGTGATTAGCTGTGAGGAGCCACCTGAAGTTGTGGTGAAGCTGGAGGTTGGTCGTGTTGCACGTCGCTTGGGACATTGTACCTGAAAAAACATATTATCATATTAAATCGAAATCTTTTATCAAAACTAATTTAGTGGTGTATTATTGTTATTAGTGTGTGCTTCGCGTACGAATGTAAAACTAACACCAACACGAGAGTGCGAGTGAGGTGTGTGAGCGCGTGGGCACATATTAGGTAATAGTTCTTACGAACAGATATTTCACTCCGCAAATACATTTAAATAAATAGCTACAACGCAATATAGTACACAGCAGCTCGCACACTGCGTTTTAAAAATTACTATTACGTAAATATTCGCTTCTCTTTCTATCGCGTAACTTTATCTCTTGCAAACACATTGCGACCCCGACCCCTGGTGTACCGCGCGTTGTAGGTATTAAACGCGATAGGATCAACGAGTGTCGGATTCCTAGGGTCGGTGACCGCGGTCGATGCGCCTTGCGAACCCGCACACTTTTTACGTCTTGCTGATACTACTACTACTACTTAATGCTGCGTTCTGCGCAACGGCTGGCGGTAAGGCGCGCGTCCAGGCGGCCAAAAAGGTTAGAGATGAGTGTAGTTACCGATAATGACGGGCATGGTGCGGTTGTCGGGCGGCAGCAGGCCGGCGAAGGCGTCGCCGAGCGCGGAGGCGTGCTGCAGGTTGTCGAGGATGACGACGGAGGGCAGCGCCGCGGCCGAGCCCGCCTCGCCCGCCGCGCCGCACTGCTCCGCGATGTTGCCCAGGTACAGGCGCAGCTCGTTGCACGACTTGCGGTCCACGCTGTGCACGCACACAAACAAACATTAAAAAAACTACATAGGTACACATATACCTATATACAGGTAAATAGGGCAGGTAATAGGGTACAATCATGTGTTGTATTATAGTAAAATATTATTGTTTATGTATTTTTGTTGAATGTTAATTTTTTATTTTAGCGGGATATGCGACTTTATGCCGTGTCTTTCTATAGACACTACACAAAAGCATTTCAACATTTTTCCCGTGCGCGTTAAGAGGGATCGGACACAATTATATTTCGTATCGCAATAAAATATTAGCAGGAGTTTCGGCATTAGTTTGACTCCGTATTCAGACCGACCTCACTGCCTCGGCCTGTCTTCGCCAGCCCCCGCGAGGAATGTGCCCAAGCGAGCCGCAACCAAGTAATTCGCCGCGAGCAACATATTGAAGACGCGAATTCGCTAGTACGTAAGGTCGCAATTCGCGTGTACTACACAAATCGGCTTGGTTTTTGGGCTTCAATATATTGTTCGTGTCACTCGTCTGTATTATTTCTTCGTCTAAATTGTTATGTAAGAATACTTAGGTGCTTAAGTAGGGTTCGTACTTGAATGTAGCCACCGCTTCGGCAGGGTTGCCACGTCGCTGCGTTTTTTGCACGTAGAATTCGGCCAGCTTCGCCGCCAAATAGGACTTGCCGGTGCCGCTCGGCCCACACAGTATTATTCGTCGGTGTTCCGATAGTAGTGATACATATCTGTGGACAAACACACGCATAATTTTAAAACTATCCTCTATTCTTACGAAAATGCATATAACATTTATAATTTAATCATCTAATACTGAAACGTAAATTAACGAGGTTTAGAAACGTAAGTTAACTTAATTTTAACACGGCGCATCTATAAAATAACGACTTTTTAAACAGTCAAATGTGTAGGAGAGATTTCAAACATTTAAGTGTGATGGTATGATGTCGACAGCTTATAGTTTAATGGTTAGACTTTTAATGTAGTTGTGGGTTCAATTATCGTCTGGGAAAATTTCAGACAAGACCCTTACGTAGTTTGCCTTTATCTGCGAATTTCTCCATTCCATTGTACGGTACCAAGACACAAGCATTGCTTCATTTGGGATCACACATTTATTGTGTTGTGTTCGTCTGGCTACGTATGTTTTGTTATTTACGTACTAGCTTCCACCGTTAGCTCCGACCGCGGTATCTCGATGAAACATAGCCTATAGCGCTAAAGGGTAATGTAGCGTCGTACGACTGATATTTTTTTTAAATCGCTTTAATAGGTAGCATATAGTATGTGTGTACTCACCTATATACAATATTTTTTGGTATGAGACTATCGAACGCCAAGCTTCCGACTCCTTCCAGGCAAATGTAGAGCGTGTTGACCGTGCCCACGATGTACCCGCACGGCAGCAGCTCCGGGAACCCGATCTCGGGCCCGCGCGTCGCCTCGCCGAGGTGGTACGACGTTATAGAGTCCGTATTCAAACCGAGATTCGTACCCATGTCTATCCTGGACAGATAGTCTTTGAAAGTCTTCCTAACTATATAATCTAAGTTCTGCCAAGTGGTCTTGCCAGATATATAAGTGTATGCTATTGTGAATTCATTGCAGTTTATTGTCGAATCACTGTTATAAACATTCTTATACGAGCTACTGTGGGTAGATTTATTGCTCTTAAGGCTATTTGTGTTTGATTTGTTGATTTGCGAGTAGTCTTGCGTCTCTGTCTCAGGGCTGCGGCTCTGCGACAGTCGCGGGGAATCGAAACTCGACTGTTTTTCGAAGTGATTGTTGTAGGCGCTCGCCGATTGTTTGGCGTAGAACCTGCACTCGGACTCGGTGAGCGTGTCCTGAACCTCTTCGAAGTATCTTTGGAATGTTTCAGGTTGTCCTAGATATACAGCTATTGCTATTTTCTTGCCGTCTGTAGTGTCTCCTTGACTGTCTGCAACACCTGGTAGACAAGGACAGGACCGTTAGAATCGGCTGAGCTTCAATATCATCACGCCAGGGTCCCAAGTCTGATAACACAATCCTCTCATAATGTTATATCACGTTTGTAAATCACGTTTGACATTTTATGTAAGTATAGGAAATCTAAAGTCGAAATTACCATGCTATTGCTATCTGATTATGGGTCGATATTGCTAGCGGACTCGTGAGCCCTGTAAACCCTGAAGGTAGCCCCTGACATGATCGCAGATTTAGATCGATATTATCATGTAGCCAGGTTATTTTTCAGACATGTCTGATAGTTACAATTACATAACAGATCATGTAAATAAAACTGTATGATCCGGGAATCGTGTCACGGCTTCATGACTGGTTGGCCGCGGTTCAACTACTAGGTCAAAACGATGAATTATAGAGTTATTACTCCATGCGAAAATTATCTGGAAGTCAACGCAGCTCGCGATAAAGCAGGCCGATGCTTTAGTTTTAAGTCAGTCCAGTATATTAATTAAGTAGGTATCGGTAAATTATGAAAACTTACCAATATCCGAATAGCTCTCCCCTATCGCCAATTCTCTGCTCTTCGGCGGCGGCAACACACTGTTTATATCATAATCGCCACTCAGCCTCTCAGACGCGTTGAGCCCGTTCGCGAACAAATCACTACTCCCATTCAGCGGTCCCAGTAACGTCTCGTTGTTCTCACTCAATTCGCAGACAGCCTTGTTGCCGTATATGGGCTCGCCCATGTTCGATTTGGGCGAACCTTTTTTGGAAAAGTCCATTGTAGGGGTTGAAGTCATGCAGTTGAAGTCTAGGTCTAAAGGCTGGGAGTGCATGTCTAATGTCGCCTGTAAATGGAGAACATTATTTATTAACCATATATCTTACTAATATTATAAATGTGAAAGTTTGGATGGATGGATAGATGTTTGTTACTCAATCACGCCAGAACGGCTGAACGGATCTGGATGAAATTTGGCACAGAGATAGATTATAGTCTGGAATAGCACATAGGCTACTTTTTATCCTGGTAAAATGGTATGGTTCCCGTGGGATAGATTTGTTTGAATTTTTCATAGCGCAAAGGATCTACATCATTTTTTGCGCGGGTAACACCGCAGGGCGCATCTAGTTAACCTTTTGTAAATTGAAAGTCCGTTTGGACATGTGATAAATAACGGAAAATTACTTTTGTAAACGCATCAAATACTAAATTGAACCTTCTTTCATATCAAATAAAATACTGATTCCATAATTCAAATAGATTTTGTCCAAAATTATACTCGGATATGACATCAAATTTAACTGTATGTACTTATAATGATTTGTACAATTTGTGTGCATCAGTGAAACGCAAATGAAAGTAGGTAGTTATCATAATTATCTTAGTTACTGTACCATTGGTACTTCAGGATAATTTAAATCGGAAAAGGTAAATGTACCGTAGAAATACCGGATAATGAGACGGGGAATTCATCAGCGTGTGATAAGAAACTAGTTAGAGTTAGACATATTTACATCAGAATGATTTATTTTATTCATTGAAATAAAACTAATTTTAAGGGTTTTATCGCGCTTATATAATGTTTTAAAATTCGTTTTATTTCAATGTGTAGTATTCGCATAAATATAAGAAATCAATATATTATATTCATGTCAAAAATTATTAGTGTCTAGTATTTTGAACATCAGCCAAGTGTATTTTCTAACTCTATTATTGGCAAATCATCGTCTAAAACGATGCAAGCCATAAGTTTTAAAAAGTAAAGTGAATAGGTACAAACGAATTCTCAAAAGGGAAAGCGTGTGTTAGTGTATATATGTATTTGAATTTGAGTGTGTGTGTGTCTGTCTCGAAACTAGACTATAGCTGAGAATGTATCTGGTGTAGTGTGATACCTGGTGCATGGTGGGCTGGTCGGCCAGGCTGAACCGGCGCGGGTCCTCCGCGGCCGAGCCGCCCGTGCCCAGCGAGCTCTGGCTGCCGGCCAGCGAGCGTGACGTCACCAGCCTCTGGAGGCGCTCGTTGTTGTGCTTCAGGTTCAACATCTCGTTCTGCAACATTCACACTAAATTAGGGCAAAAACCCGGCTGCTAATACGGAATCGGCCCGCTTTTGAAAAAAAAATTGGAAAAATAACGAAGTCTGCCATAAAGTTAGGATGAGATCAAGCTAAATAACGGAATCTATTATTTTATTACAAAGGATAAAAAGGAATGAATGTTTAAGTTCTGTCAATCATTTCTAGTGAAGTCACTTTGATATTACCGTGTGGGTGATCACTTACCCTCATTTTAATGACGGTATCCTTTAAATTCTCAAGTTGGTGGGCCGAACTTAGAGCTTCTAATCGGATATCAGTTAGCACCAGATCTTTCTCCCTCAATTGCCTCTTCAGCTCATCCACTAGTCCAGATTCTTCCGGTTTATCTGTAAAAAAGTAAATATTAGTAAGTTTTAAATCGTACCTATTAATCCCTATTATTATTTCCCTATTATTAGCCACTATTATTAGATAATTTTTTACAATCACCTATTTTCTTTATGTATTCGCTTAATGTATGAGATTTAGTCGTATGGATACGTAGACGCTTATGGAGAGTAAATAGCCGTGGATAAGTTAAGCAATTAGATGTCATCATCAAAACTTTCCACATCTATTTAGCAATAAAATATAACGTGCGTACGTTAGGGATTTTAAAACTGTTTACCCCAGGGGACAAACTGATCACAGAAAATGATTCGATAACGATTTTTGTTTACAAAGGGTCTAAACTTTATCACCGTCCGATTAAACACTCACGGCAGGTACTTAATCATTTTTAATAAGCCTACAATGTACAGGTTGTTAGATCTCTAAGTCGTTATGCGATATTACAACTTTTCGCGCGGAGCTTTCACCCGCTCAACCTAATTCCGAGCCGGCGCAGACCAGTGGCCATTGTTTACACAAGTTATATACCAGTGTTTATTATCAAGGTTGCCTAACTTAGTAAACCTGAAAAGCGTTGAAAAGTTATATTGGCAGTTGGGAGTATTTTTTTTTTCGATGTCGCGCTGGTATTCGGTGGTCATTCAAATCAGGTGAGCAGAAAAATGCTAGTGCAACTGGCCCGAATAATCAACCTAGTTTTCAATGTTCTAGATCTGTTTATTATTATATCTAATAGGTACACAGTTCCCTAGCGACGAAAAAGATGTTTATGAATGCCAGAAAATTAGAAAAAAAAACACTTTTTTTATATTCTAGCATTAATTTTTCGAGGACCTAATTGTTTACCTATATTTTTTCTATATCGATGAAGTTCTAATATTAATGCTAAGTCGGACAAATTCCAGTATCTGTTTAAGACTGTGAGACTATTGTTGGATATACTAAAGACTTTTTAGAGTGTGGCAGCCCTGCACTCACCTTTGGCCTGTTCGTCGCTCTTTGCCGCGGGGCAGGTCGGCTTGTCCTTCGCGTCGGGCAGCGCCTCGTGCGAGTGCTCGAGGCTGTTTTCGTTGCTGCCCTCTCGGATCGTGTGCGGGTCGTCGTAGTGGTGCGAGCCGGACGAGCTGTCCTGCGACGATAGTTGCCCGAGGGACGAGTGCTTCGCTGTCTTAGATATCTTCGCGTTTCTCGAAAACGCTTTCGTGAACGATGACCGGAGCTATATGATGGAAATTACTTATTATTTTCGCTGTTCGCTAGTCAGGGGGGCATAATGCGAACTCTTATTTTAAGGCAATTCACTACCCGGTCTAAAACTAGTCATCATTAGAATGTTAACGACATACGTTCCCGCTAGATAGTTCTTTGTCACAGTCTGTAATTGTAATTTCGATAGACAAAAAAAATATAGTTATTTTTATTCGTATAAGTATGTAATATTGATTATATATATTAAATTCCCAGGCAATACTGGCTGGAAAATAGACTTCGTAGTTACACCTCGTGAACGCTAGATTGGTTGGCTAAAATTATATTGCGGCATCTAGACGATATATATTAGGTACTACAAGAAAATTTGTGATTAAATCTGTTTTCATGAATAAAGATTTTCTAGCACACTACTGATTAATTATTTAAACAAGTGTAAATGTGAATTATAGAACTTGTGAAAATTATGAAACAATATTATTTCCAGCTTTAATAAACACTTGTGTTCTGATTAAATAACAAAAACCGTTGTCAATTAAAATAATAGAGACCAGATCCATACGGTGGAATCGTACTACGACTGCATAACATAGCACCGCGTGAACCCATTGCGCACAGAATAATGCTCAAAAATCTAGTTCCCTCATCACCCCCATCATACGGTAGCAGATAATTATTAATTAACTTGGTGGTATTTTTCAGCTCTTTCTCTAGCCCATGCACCGCTTGAGTGCAAGCAATACCCTGGCGCACCCTATAAAACTCCGCTTTATAAGTTGATTATTTACCCTGTGAGCCGGGCGGGAGCAGCGGCGGCGGCACTCGGGTGCACCGCAACCATTGCACCCTAGATATAGACAGCGCTGTCTTTTTTAATTGTTAACTCACCCATCCCTTCTTCTTATGCTTCTTGTCGTGCGGCGCGGAGGAGCCACTGCTCAGGCTGTTTATGCTGGACACGCTGTCTGTGGACAGGTGCCGGGTGATTGCACCGTTACCCGTCTGAGCGACCCGCTGCGGGGAACATTGCTGTGTCTGAGTACTGGGAGGCTCCTGAGAACATGCATAACTGCTGTAGCCAATGACTGGAACATCCACCTCTCACTGAATAACTTAGATAACTTTACAAGAACCTTACGTTTTGCTACGTACTACTTACACGTAACTGTTATGAAATAGCACCACGTATAAAACGCAATGTTAACGTTAGCCTAAAAACCTAGATTTAAGATGATGGATGTGCGTCACAACTGGTTCAGTTTATATTGTATCGGTAATCTCGTGATAACCGTACACGTTGTATTAAATATAATGCAATGCATGGCTTATATAAGTTCACCAGAAAAATATTCACAGTAAAGTGTTAAATTTAAAAACTAAACGTTATATTTATCACTTTCTCTTATTATTAATTTTATTTAACAATGCATAAAAAACCTAGATAGTGAATTTATATGGGTTCTGGAATATAAGTATCTATGCATGTATCAATGAGAATCGTCTAACATTTCAATCTCCTGTCTATGATTGTATGATTTTCTTTCATTTATATTTCGCAAGTTGAATGTTTTAAAAACTAATATTACGGAGACCGCTAAGGTTTTTTATTTTATTAAGCGTCACTTATACGTGCGTAAAAATTACCTTAAACTTAGAAGGCCATCAACCAATCCACATTAATATCGCTGTTACTATTAACGTGGGGTCGGTAAGTATACTTGTCTATTCTCGGCGCGTCTCAAAAGTAGAACGGGGACGTATCTATTGACGGTAAATTTAATGCTAATGTGCTAACATTGCCTTATTTGTTTCGGCTCATAACCCCCGAAGTTGGGAGAATAACATCAGTTTTGACGTTATAGATTCTATTGACGTTTGTAGACCATCAATATAATTTTACTATTTGAAGTAATAACAAAGAAGTTGGTTTAAAGTAATATTAACATTAATTATGCACGATTAAAATTAGTTTTGGTTACCAAATGAAAATAAACAAAAGTCATATTTTGGTACCAAAAAAGTGAGGTTCTAAAAGCAAACATATTTTTGCTACAGTTTTGTGAACTATTTCATACTTTTTAATATGTTTCCTTATGATAATTTCTAGGGCTGCCTGAGATTGAAAGAATACAACGTAGTAACTCTTTTCCCACGGACACCAGCCAATATAGCTTGAGGCAAAAAAGGTTTCCATTGCAATTGAAATAGAAACTGGTTTCATGAGCTACGAGCCTACCGACAACATTTATACATCATAACATAACGCATGATTGAGATTTTATGGAGAACGTTCTATTTTTATGGCATTCTTGAAGCGGGCAATTTTTTTTCGCATGTAAGGTCGACCAAGAATCTCTTTTATCACCTTAAGGTTGAACATCATTGTCACATCGTAGAATCGCAAGGGCTATTTTTGTCATGTCATTTATTTGAAATTATGACGTATAAAATTTGAACCTGAGTATTTTTTTTATTAACTAGTATTTTTGTCAAAACTGATAAACCACTTTCATGGGAGATCTTACCTAGTAATAATAAAATACACATCAACACATAATTTTGGACCAAGATATTAGTGATACTGACTTTTTGTAAATTTCCATGGTACCTACTTCTTCGGGATCGGGAACGCACGTCGACAGACTACCGTAATGTTTAATGTTCATGATCTCATTACATCGCGTTATCTAACGACGAGTGTGATTGATGGCTGACATTGGCAACGTGTACAGAGTTTCTACACCAGTATACAAATTGAAAGGATGTTGAAACTTTGAGTTATATTTGTTAGCTCAGTGAACTAATTGATTTATTCGATGATACTTGAGCAGATTTTACCAAGTACCTACTAAATCCCAATAAAAGTAATAAGTAGGAATGCCTTGCTCATTCTCCATTATCTAACCAGAATAAATAAACAAAAGTACTACTAAATAAACACATATCTAATTAGAAATCTAGCTAGGGTGCTTCACTGAATTTAATAACCACAAAAAAATCTTAACACATCTAAATTATAAGTAGATTCTGGCTTAGAAGTTAACTTAGATTCGTAGAGACATTGCTGCGTATATTGGGGAAAGATAATAATGTAAGACGATTGTTTGTTTATATTACCTGCCCGGTGACGTTAACGCCATCTGCCCGAATGCCCATAGATTGCATGTGGGCAGTCGTAAGGCCTGCCTGGATCGATTGCTTCCTCAGCAGCTCGATCGTTTGACGTAAGTCCGTTAGTTCCGAGTCCTAAAAAAATTAAAAAGTTTCGGACCACATTCAAACTGACAACAAAACATGTAATTAAAAGAAAGTCATTTGTATCCGCTGGGACCGGTTGGGGTCCGACAGAACTGTTAGTGATTCCGGACACTTAAAGGTGTGTAAATTGTGATGCCAATTTCAATTCACTTGTTAAAAAAAGCTACCAGACGTCTTTCTCGCACACGTAGATAAGTTGATGAATATTTTAATATCTTTAACGATTTATAACACGGTATGGAAGGATGTGTGATTTTAAGATGGAAATCTGGTTGTGTATTTTATTTACCTTTCTCTCGGCGGTCGCGGTCAGCTGGTGCAGCCTCTGCGTCATGTTCGTCAAGCTCTGCTCGAATGCTGACACCACGTGGGCCTGGAACAACATAAAACATACAGAATACTGATGCTGAAAACTATGTCTTTGTATTAAATGGCCTTCATAAATAGATAATTATTTACAACGTTGAAGATACAATCGTTTTGTTACACGGAAGTTAAAAACTTAGCAATCTAAGTGCCGACAGAAAATATAATATTGATAACTTTCAATAGACGAACAGAGGGAAACAGAGTTATGTTCTTTTTTTAAAGTTCCTAATGATATTTTCTAAATCAACGGGAAAATAAATTAGTTCCTGAAATTCCTGAAATTTCTTAATCTATCTAATTATAATATATGCTATTAGATAATAAATCAACTAAAGAAGATGAAACAACTAACTCAATGTAGGATCGAACTCAAACGTTTAATTATAAGACATATTGGAACTTCCCTTCCTAGTGGTTAATCCGTGTAACTGTAATTTCTATTCGTTTTGTCAGTAATCCGAGACGACCACAAGCCGGCACAGAACTCTCCAGTCTGCAACTTCGGTTAGTAGCGGGGTAAGATTATTATGTATCCAGATCGGCATCCTCAGTTGGATAAAGACACCGATTGCTTTTGAGATCACAGGAACTGGTTATGTGTAACTTGACAACGAAAATGTTGCTTCAGTACGTCACCTTTTAACACAGTTACTTCGTAGTATTAGCTTATAAACACTTTTATGAACTGTAAAAGTGAGTCATCGAAATATATAGCTTTAATAGGTTGGTAATGCGGTAATGGTGGACGTGGGTGTAGCTGGACACGGGACCCTTTGTTTGCCGCCTCAAAGGAACGCACTCAGCGAAATTAAAACAAGGGTAACGACCCCCAGTCCTAACAAAATGTGACTATAAAGTGTATTAAACGCATGAATATGTAACTATACTTGATATATGGAATATTAATTACTTAAAGGTTTCCATAAGGTTGAATGAAGTAAATTAATCATGTCAATTCACCTGGCCTGCTCGTTAGCTTACGCTTAGCCAATTACGGCGCCCGAGCGTCAATGATAGATCTCCCGCAGGACACCTTGTAGGTACGCGTGCCTACGTAATCGGATAAGTGCTATTATTGTCCACAATTAGGGTTCAATGCCACTGATTAATAATTAAATTGGACTAGATATACTGACTCATATGCCTACAACGCCTATGCAAGTGTATAATTGTTAGGTATCTAATTAGGCATTATACTTTTAGTTCTTAGAAATAGGTTAATAATTATATACGCGGACAGGTGGTAGCTAATTAATAAACAGCTGCGGTAACAGCCATATTAAGGACTTAATGACACGAATAAAAGTCGCTAGTGTTCTGCGATTAAAGAATTATGCCGAATGCGCCTCATGACGCTTTTTGCTGGCAAATACTAAATGCACTCTACCATCTTGAGATGCCTTTACAAGTAGGCACCAAAATTATCTTCTTATAAATGCAGGTGACGCTGCTGGGGTGAAACACCTTCTACATATTCTTATCAAAGGGCAGATGGTAATTCATGTAGCATTAAAATGTAGGCTCATAAAATAGTATTTCCCAGAATTTCAAAGACTAAATTGTACATGTACAGATTGAAAAATATGTAAAGAAATTGAACTAAACTTTATTAATTTGTAGGTAAATCTGTCAATATTACCCGTCGTGTGTAAAGATCTCATAATACCTTAAAGACGAATTGTATTCAGCGCATCCTATTATTTTCTACATTGGTTTCCCAGAATGAAATGTTGGGTATATTGTGCACACACACTACTATAAACAAAAATAACTCGCTTAATATTCAATTTTAAGTTTAAAACATTAGTATACCATCGATAAATTGCTTGCAGCTTGCGCAATGAATTGTTTCCGACTATCTCATAATTTATCCACTGACATTCTGTGTACATTCTACAAGTACCAACCCATTATGATACTTGGAATACTACAGAATTTTGCATTGGAAATGCACGGGGCAGATGACGTCACTTTGGGAGCTGGTAGGTTTTATACACCCAATACCTTCATCTACATTGAAAAGATTAGGTACCTACATCGATAATTTTACTCCATAAAAGATACCAAAACGCAACAGTAAATACATAAAAATTCATCGATATGGAAGTAAAAATTGTGGTTAACGTCATAATTTTGAGAAACATGCGCATTGACAATACGATAACTAAATTCGAATTGAGTGGGCAAGCGTTCCTTCGTTCTTATTTAAGGTCAATTGACATCCCACTACTGCCTTTAAGAAAATTGATACAATAATCTTTTGAAAGGGGGATTATTTATTCAAGTGCAATCTTCCTTATTCGGTTGAAAAGTATTTGAATCAAATATAATACGATGAATTTATGTATTTAAGTAAATGCTACATCGAGCTGTCAAAAATCAAAAGCTTTATCGAATATTCTGTTAGCACAGTTGGAAGTATTCAATCAGTTTGTATTTAATCTACCTACCTATTGTTATACCAAGCGTTATCATTTACTGCTAAGTATAAACGGAAAGTTTAAAGAAATATATTTGAATGGCCATTATGTCTCTATCTTTGAAATATAAATTATTGGTTTGTTTGACGACAATGCGCACATAAAACAAGTCCTGGGAGAAATGCTATAAGCGGATACGAGGTTAGGAAAGTGTGTCGATGTCGAAGTGGCCACCACCTTCGCGGACATCAGAAGCTGCGACGCACAGGCGTTTGGATCGATAGTTATCTCACGCTCGATCCAAATATACTTATATGTGGTTCCCTTATAACTCGAGATCAGAGTCCGACAACTGTGCTTATTTTAAGGTAAGTTCTTAGAGATATTCCCATGTGTAATATTTTTTCTTGGTGTAACAGATTTATATTAATAAAAAAAAACACTATTATTTGAATTGATAAAGCTACTAAAATTACAAATGATTCAACACAGGTAAAATATTTTTTAAGAGTTATACGCAAAATTAATACAACATGCAGATAAAATAATTAAGTACGCTTCTTTTTTAAGTTTTATCAAATTTATATTATTTTGACTCAATGGCTACACTAAGAGCAAAAATACCAAGAATATTATCTACCACCTATACCTATATCTCTAGATGAGTTTTGTTAGAACACCATTGATATCTACTACTAATATAATAAAAAGAAACCTGTTGTGTGATGAAATCGTTGGTTTTAGGTACCGTGGGAAAGAATATTTTATAAGATCAGTGAATGAGATTTAAGGGACGATTAAGTCAACACCTGACCGATAGTCGAGAAAAAAATCTTTTTTTTTTCTAAATCTCGGTAGCAGGTAATATTTTTTTGGGATAACATAATTATGATTGTAGGTAGACCAATGTATAACATGTTAGCATTTAGAGAAGCATGATGTCGAACTTCTATAGCAGAGAAAATTACTTTTACTTTGCTTATATTCTAACTTTGTCTATATCGTACTCATAACTAAATATTGATAAATAATTTTCTGAATAAATAAAAACTGTAGTTGCACCCCACCCAGGATGTCAGGTGAACACACTACGTCACTCATTATTATTCTCCCCTAACTGATATTCCAACTTGATACTTTACTGTAATCTATTATACCATTACATAAAACGCAGGGGACTGAAAACCGCACCTTGTATAAAAAAAATTGGTGGGACGGGTATTTAACAGAAACATATACAATCAAGAATCTCTGTTTGTTATAGGGAGTTTATAGTATAGTCAAAATCATAATCAACTTACCTCTTCTAATATGGGACAACTCTTGTAACGTGATTTCTTGATAGCTAGTTCCCACCATGGTACTGGAGGTTTAGAGCGTAGAATTGTTTGGCAGCCAATTTTCGGATCCTGAGATTCATACAGTGTTCCTAAAGTTCTTGATGATGGCCGAGTTGGTGATGACGCTCCATCTTCTTCAGCCGGAATACCAGTTACGCATTCGCAGCATTTATGTGGTTTTCTCTGTGCTCTAAAGTCAGCACTGAATGAATGCCTGTAGTTAATTCGTTTGGAAAACCCGTTTGTTTCGCTTACAGATCTCTTGAATCCGTTTCTATTGTTTTGTAGCGGCATTCTCGGTATCTGTTGCACTTCACTTAAGATAGCTGGTTCATCGTCTAAACTTACATGATCCCCATTCATGGGTGTATTTGGTTCAGAGTGATAACCCATTTTATTCCTTTGTAAACTTCCATATAATAGGTTATCTTTTATGCTAGGAGGTTTTAAATCTATAAATTTGGGCCTACGCAAATTCAGGGTTGCATATTTTTGGGGCGATCTATGAAATTTGGATTTGTTTGGTAAATCTTTTAGTACATCGTCTGTATCAGTAGAAGGTATCGTAGAGTTATCACTGTAGCTCGATATGGGCCTGTCGTTATCGGTGAGGTATGAGGATGATTCGGAGCAATTATCTCGGTCGCTGTGACTCCTTCTATAGTCCACAGACGAACCAGTAATGTCCGTACGCACGGAATGTTGCTCTCCGCCATCCTGGTTAGCTATATGCTGTTCATATGATTGCCGTTCGCCGTTAGCAATGTTCGCGTTTTCAGTTTTATCATCTCGTCTTACGTCCTGCTCAGTCGATAGCTCCAAGCTCTTCAATCGCCTACGTGGCTTTGTATCTATAGAATCGTAATGAACTTCTTGTCTACTACTTGAAAATTTCACTGGAGAATTACTTTTCGAATGTGGCGGAGTTATCTTAGCATATATGGGCTCGGTAAAGCTAAGCCTTGAAGATTTGTCTGTGTGGGCATTTTGCCTCTTTGAATTTGTTACATATTGTACTTCACAACCGCTATTTAGAAAACTATTATTAGGGTTTCTCTGCAAAGTGAAGTACTCCGAGTGTCTTTGAGGTAGATTAATGCTTTGATTTGGTTCCACTAAATTTCTAATTTTTATTCGACTTCTCGGCGCACGTATTGTAGCGAACCCATCATGTATTGGTGAACCATGATACTCGTATGTTGGAGAAGTTGTCACTGCCATATCACACTTGTTCTTCATATCGTTGTATTCAACATTTTTGGTGTTCAAGTAATTACGATTTATAAAGTTTCATCGTAACCTATCAGAGTACCTCAAGATAAATACAGAGGTAGATACACATCCCGATATCAAATAAGCACGTTATTTCCTTACCGATTACCTGGAAAGCGTAAAATTGCAAAATATACCTCTAAGGTAGCATCTAGCGAGATATGGCACTTACAGTAATCTTTGTAATAGATAAACATCTGCGTAGTGGAAATCAATGATTTAAAGGGTAAGTAAGCGTGTATTTTATTTCAATGTTGTTTTCAGTAACTAACATATTGCAGACGTAATATAACATACTCTACCAGTTCATATTAATAGCGCCATGAATGAGATTTATTTTCGTCCATTCATTAAAGTGCTCCAAATCCAGCTCGATAAAATCCTGGCAGTTACCCACTTAAAAAGCACATTGCTGTTGATATAGTAAAAAAAAAACGTTTTCACCGCGTTACCAAGCAGTTATACCGCTTCTATTTAAACTGGCAACAGAGGTTATGTAATTAGTTATTAAATAATTTCGATAGGCTGTTGTTGTTAAGTTTATAATCCATACAAGCTTCGTATACCACTTTTACTTATCACAATTGTAAAGCGTCAAGTCAAGATGCCTTATATGATAGTGACTTTCTAAATCAAGAATACATATGTAATATGTATCTACAATGTGACTTGTTAACGGTGTGATTTGTATTTTTCTTTTATATAGAAATAATTTTCATTAAGTAGGTTCTACAATATTTAAGTATTTTGATTTACTATATGTGAACCAATACTTTTATCAAGCTTTACTATTTTCATTTGATAGCTGCAGTGCCAAAAATATCTTCGTCAATACAGGAAATCGAATCGGCATTCGAAATATTGTACAAAAAGTGACAGTCAACGTCAAATATATACAGGCCAATAATGATGGAATTGTACAATTAATGTGTTTGTAGCACATTGATTTATAGGCGATAAATAAGTATGCTTATAAAGCTGAGAATTACGAGTGCTGCATTATTCATCTGCGACACACAATACAATAGCGTAGCCGGCTGGGTACACAGTCACACCGGCTTATGTACGTACACTCTACATATTAAACGGACATGATCAAAGACTATAGCTACTTCAACGAGAACTCTTCCATTTTTGAGTCAATGTACATTCTGCAGTAATTTTAATGTTTCATGTGCTAACTAAAGCTGGAGTTACTTACCATGGGAGTACGTCCCATGGTAAGTAACTTCACTCTCTTTTTTTTAATCACTCTTTTTTTATTTTCATAGATTAAAAAACATCTTGATAATTTTTTCACATGCTCTATAGCTTTTTAATAAGCACATAATCAGTACATAGTTTTAGTAAAACAAATAAACACCTTTTATAGAACTTTAAAGAAAGGAGCGCCCCGGCCGTCACCGGTTTTATGCTACCCGTACATAAGTACCTAGCGTTCAAACAATGGTAGGTCATGTCGTTATACGGGTTAAATCGTAAATTATGTGGGGGCGATCGCGGGCGCCAATCGTACAATCAAACGTCTCAGACAGGGGAGAGCAGTCCCTAACTTAGCATTGTGCGTCTTCTCAAACTTTGTTCAACTATGTGCCTGAACTTTAAATAATATACCAACCTATGTACTAAAATGTTTAGAATAAATCTATAATATCAACAAGCTTGGCTGATAAATTTTATCTATGCATACAGCAAACTTTATTGCTTACGACAGAAATAAACATGTGCTGAATTTCCCAATAACCAATTGAATTATAAGCACCGGTTGATATTTATGAGCAAATAATACGTTCTGCATTTATGTGACACGGCATTGACATTTCGTGTTTTACAAAATTTTGAGAAACATAGGCTCACGAAAGAAAAGGATAAACATAATGTTTATATACCTTTCTCTTTCCCACTAATGCATCGCATGCGTCGCGTTCGCGTATCAACGACCTGTTTGTTGTGGTGTGTAGCTTTTAGTTACCGAGGCGTAGTAACAGTGGGCTCGGCACAATATTTTCATTTCATGGTCATTTCGTAACATTTCAATAACCCTGCCCCAGTGTTCGTTGACTGACGTTTGTAAATAAACTTGGATGCTGGCAATGCAATTGCGATACAATAGTCATGATTATAGCAGTTTCAATTGATAAGGTAACGGTACTCGGAATCGATTTATCGTAGAATGAATACCAACTATTTATTTGTGTTCGTTCGCACGAGAAGCAACCTTTACAGCACCGGCTTATGCGTTTGATATTGTCATAACGATAGGCGAGCAATATTAAAAACAATAGTTACGATGCTTACGGTAATTATTAATTCATTAATAATATAATAAAACCTTCATGCTCCTTCTAACTTTGCTTGTCATCTTTTATTTGTGCAATTTATATCAAAAACATGACCTCTACGATATATTCATCTACGTGTATCCATATTATTCATCGAACTTGTCTACCAAATAAATCCTAATTTATAAACCTAGTATTAATAATTTATTATATCTTATGTTAATATCTTACTTTTATTAGTTTAAGTTGTACTAAGAAATCATATACAAAAAAGGTAGAGAGAAAACGATGCAATGAGTTCGCGACCCTAACGGTTTCTACACCCAGTACACTGGCCTCGGTAGATCATATGAGAATCGATTGTTTAGAAAATCAATACTATGATGATTATGAACAGTGTTCAAACTGCATACCGGGCCTGTCTTCAAAGGAAAACGATAACTTAGGAATGACCTTAATGAGAGGTGTGGAAATCACCCGTTACTCGGACCATTTTCATGCAACTGTAGAAACTAATATATTGACGACTTTAGAGAGCAAATATTGGGAGTGCTATAATATGAAAACTTTCTTATGCTTATACTGCAACCTGTTATGTCATTAAGAGTGTATCCACTAAACAAAGTACTGTTACGCGTATTTTTTACTCTAATTATAGAGTTGCTTACGGGTCGGCATTATTACGTAAGGCAAGTAACTAGTAATTTAAGATAATTCCACATACACACCTTCAAACTTAAGTTTTTCTCTGTAGTATGAACGTACTTCGCTTGGCAGTTGTACGGTGTGTAGCCACTCTAACATTTTATCCTTGAAACCAACATCATATTTAATTGTGCTGACAACCCAAGGGCCGTCATACCTTCCGTCAGATTAAGTCAATTTTGCATATAAAATTTTATAAGATCCAAATGACAAAAATAGCAATTTTTTCTAAGGAGAAAGTATATTCAACCAGTATTGATAAGTATCAAATTGTCCGAATCCAATAGTTTTCAAAAAGAAGAAATAATTAAGAAGTATGCGATAGAAAAAGCAAATGTTTAAAACAGTTTTATACGTATGCAGCGTTCGATAGACATTAAAATTTATATGATGCGCAACACGGACAAATTGCAAATAGAGATGATCTCAGCTGAATGAAGTAAGTTATCATTATGCCACACGTGGCCTCTAAACATGTTATCTACAGGTAAACTATATTTTTTTCTCATTGGTAAACAAGGTTGATAATCGATTAATCAAAATTTCCTCTGAAATCACGATATTTCAATGACATCAGTAAGAAGGAGTTCCTTAATTGGACGCCTAATTACTTTAATCACGGAAACGATAGATTGTTGTTTCCCGTTCAGTTACGTGCTATCGAGCATTATATACATATAGTCACAACTTTAAAACTCGCAACAGTTCGAAGGCTCAAGGGAAGCATCTGTCGTGCACATGGCTCGCTGCTGAGCCGTTACAAGAGCGCACTTGATGGGAAGACATTCGATATCTACCTATGGGTATAGGTGAACATTAAAAACGCGTCATCTGTTATGTTTTAATTAGGCGCAGAAAACGCGGTCAAGGAACTTCACTTGTTTAACTATGTCATATAAAAAACTGACAACAATATCTACTTAAGTAGGTTATGTTAACAATCGAAAATTGCTTAGAAACACTCAAGATAATGCATTAGCGGATTATGTCGAAATAACAAGGCGTAGTATTCGTTAATTTTCAATTCCATAGAGCATGAGCAGGAACTCCTAATGTAACGTAATCGAGAAACGCTGTCACTGTCATTTATATTTATGAAATTTGTGGTGTGAGTGTGACGGATGATGCTACCGTAAGGTCACGCAAAAAATTATGCTTGAGCCACTGTTCACAAGCAGTTGTAGATACCTATACCATGTTCTAATTAGCATAAACACGTTATCTCTACACATTGCGGCGTCTAACCGAAATCGTTGTGAAACGGAAAGACGGATCTAAGACCAATAAAATGTACAATTCAATAGGTATTTGCGAACACTGAGAATAGGCATGAGTATAACAAGAACAAATTTCACAGACGATGACCGTAACAAGCGAATATACTGCGTGGGTTGGGCACATTGTTTGCCCCTCCCGTGAGCACCTACATTCACTCATTAAACTTATACATGTATACGTAGGCATAGGTACGATAAGTACGACACGAATGAATTTTAAGGGCGTCTTTACATGACCTCTAGCTAGCCTCTGACACAAATATAAATAGTGTGCCAGTGGTACTATCGGCCAAAGTTCCGCATGACCAGTCTAAAGGCGATAATTGTATACACGGCTCTCGGCCCGACACTGCAAAGACAAACGCCCTTGTCCAACAATCGACCAATAGAAAAGCTTAGAAATCCTTAGCCGTATTCGTGTGAATATTGTAATGATTTTTAATAGTGTGGCATGCTATTACTGTAAACTTTGCTTGTGTGTGTGATAAGTTCTTGGAATTTGAAACATGAATGGGAATGGCTCATGATTTTTACGTATTGTTCCCATGCTGTTAACATTTGGAATTAATTTCATACGCATTTCATATATTTAACTGTTTCGTCTAGCAAAATGTATTATCTTGATTTTCTAATATTATTCTTGATTATGTATTTAATATATGTATAACCAGAGATTATTCAATAAATTATAAAATACTGTTGAACACATATAAATAAAATATTTAAAATAAATCAATATACTTACCTAAGTGAAAAATACACAATGGATTTAAATATACTACTATAGTATTATACACAAATATTTGCATTGTTTGTAGAGCAAACTGTCCATTTAAAATTTGACTACTTCAATGTGTAATTTAGTTAATAGTCTCATTAAAATATACTAAATTTTCAATTATAAATTTGTAAGCTAGAGATTTTTATTTTTCAAAGTAGTCATTATCTACAATAATTATAACACAAATAATACAATATAACTCACTTGCCAGTTATGAAAATGCACTTTGATGGTGTTGCTATAAGGTTGAACTTGACATAGTTTTAATTCTGGCGACTGGTAGAATATGGAGTTGTTTTAGTTGTAATAATATTAAGTTGTAAAGATCGATATCTAATACAATAATTGTTGTCCTTTTTATACCTTTATCGACATTGTATAAGACACCCTGTCAGGCGATACAATGCCTTTAACAATGTAGATAAGGTTTTAAATGACTTATTTTCATTCTTTATCGGAGCCATAAAAGAAAATAAAAGCTCATAAAATAGGATTGAAGTGGGAATGATTTTTGAGGATTCGGCGTATAAAAGAAAACTATTTAATTCATTTAAATAATAATTTACACACGTTATTTTTTATTAGTGTCACAAACCATTTTAAATATAACACATTGTTTTATTGCATACATTTATTATAAATCAAATTCTTCCTTATTATCTAACTGCGGGTAAACAATTTAACAACACCCACAGTGCGCTGTTGTCCGTTTATTCCGCTTCGAGATCGACAAGACGGCACGGACGCGGTCGTCAAGAACTCCTTCCTGCCGCACCGGTTGATCGCTGCAAAAAATGTTTTGTTTTCATCAGTCAGACACAATTGATTGCAAGCCGCTCGTCACTTATCATTATTATTGCACCTTAAATTAAAAACAATAATGTGATTTGGAACATTGATATTTTCTAACTGAAGAGTAATAAAATCGTCGGCTGTTACAAACAAAATGTGTTTTCGAATGCCACCACATTTTTTTAAACAAGGCAATGTCGGCAACTTTATTAGCCCATTATAAATCTATTAAATATAAACAATGGCGCTTTTGTTCGAGTAGATATATAGAATAAGTGGGCCGCAGATTTCATTATGAAAGCATTAACGCACTTATTGGGGTGAGATAAAGCGTAAATTTGCTTGGTAGCGTTATACACCGTGTATGAGATCTAAGGAAAAACACATTTGTTTGTAGTAGATTCCATTGCATTTAGGGTTATTTTAAAACAGTGGTCGTTATGTTATAAAAAACATGAATAGAGTTTGATAAGAACATTCAGGATATCAAATTGTGCAAGTTTCTAAAGTAAATATTAATAATGATATTCAAAGACTCGGTGCATATTTTTTATATCATTAAAAAAAATGATATAAAAACGTAAACGCATTAAACGTTTTGCGTTATTAATACGGTATTTTACAGTTCACACAAAATATATTAAAGAATTTAGAGGGTTTTTCAAAATGCAATGAATTTTTATTTAGTTTGTATAGTAACATTACTTATGGATTATAAAACAAACCAAATGATAAAATATACATATAACAACTACTAATACTAAAAACAAATTATTTATTTAAACAAAATAGTACTTACTTGCATATTTAACTCCACTGCAATGCACTGTCCGATGGATATAAACAGTTCGTAAAAGCAAAAAATGGCGATAACACGGGACGCGTCAACAATTAGCAGGCGCAAATAGCGACTGTCTAATGTTTTTACGTAATGCATTCACCCGAACGTGTAACGCATCTGATTGGCGAAAATCGGAATGGGGCGTGGTTTATCACCTGCTTCGCTTGTAAGGGAAAAATTTCTTAACTGGGCATGCTTAACTTTGGCCGATAGTACATTAGTAGTAGTCGATTTAATAAAGCAATTAAAGATTATTCTTCAAAGTGAACATTTTAGGTAACATTGTCATTTCACAATTGCATGACGTGTAAATGTCATAGAAACAGGTTTTTTTTTCCACGAGTCCAAAATGTTATAATATAACTACCGTCATAAAATGTGAGCAAGTAATGTTGAGGATTGGTGCATAGTTGAGTCATGGTCACTGCTTGTTAGTTAACAGTCTTATCTCGGTGAAATGCTGTCGAGTCGAGACCACCGAGCTATCTTTACCTAAGCAGAATTTTGTTTACATTGTGTTGTTGAAAAGGGCTATGTTGTTTTTATCCGATCCATAGCTTATCCACTTTTAAGTAGCTGTGATCGTTGGTACTTCCTGAGTAGATATGGTACAATCCTCTCTTGTAGAGCTTCCTTCCGCTATTGAATCGTATATAGTGCACGGGATAAGCCACTTAGGGAAGTAGTCACCTATAAATTTGATAACCAATATTGATTATATATATTTTTTTTTGGATCAATATAATTAACTAACATGGTATCACAGCTTAACAATATTACATTGTATAAACGTGATTGGATAATTAATATATTATATCACGCAATGAATGAACAGTAAGTATAAGTAATGAATTATTAAGAAGTGGTTCAGTTGTATATTGGATAAAGTAGAAGCTGCATGTTCTATAGCTTGTTAGTATTGTATTGATAATATGTTTTGATATTGATTTTATTCTGCACCTATGAATCTCTACAAGAGAAAGTCAATCTATATACTAAAAGAAATATCAAAATTATAATGCATGACTAAACAAACATAATGATATGTTTTAGCTTAGCTATGAGTGAATTGAGTGAGGGCTTATAAGTTAACAGCTGAGTGGTAAAAGGAAAACGTTAATGGAGTCATTGAAGATTCAACGTCAAGTCACACCACAAGTACATAAGTATTTAATTTTCGGGTCGCCGTAGCAAATCACCTCCTGTCAAGGTCGCCGGCTGTTGACGGTGACGCAACACTTGTTAAACGTGTTCTGTATCGGCTTATGTAATTCATTGATAAACCTTTATTGAGGTAAAACCTTTTCCAATTATTTAAATAAGGCGCACAATTAGTTTCTAACAATAGTTGCTCTTGCAGTTCGTTTAGCAAACTAGACATGGTCAGAAAGTAAAAGTCATAAAGCAAATTAGGAAGCAATAAGCATACAAAAGACTTGCCAAATTACCCTTTTGTGTGTGGTATAATTACGTTTTACATGGTTGTACGAATAGCAGAGTCTAGAATAAAGTTATAGAAGGTAAGCAATTATATGCTGAAATTTATATGTACAACTAATGAATTTACTTCGTGGAATCAGTGAATATCCAAAAGTAATACTTAACATGTGTAGTAGTATACATGTAAATTACGATAACCCGTGAACTTCTTGCTATCGAATAAACGAGGCTGAGAACTAATAACACAAGATTCTGAGATACAAATTCGTTTGAGAAGATAAAAAATGTAGTAGCCAGCGCGGCATGCCAAACTGCTGTTACCTTAAAAACGTTACGTGCGTAGAGCTCATAAAGGCCGACATATAGGAGGATGTATCGTACAATTGTATAGATAATTGTTAAAAAACGCTCGATTTCTTTCCTCTTCCTGTGGCTCGCGGTTACCTAAGAGTACACGTTTGGAGTCAATAATCCACTTGTGGTTGTACAAATCAACGCGGTATACAATTAAATTTCTCATTCGTATTCCTTCCTGTTCCGTTAATTTTCTGTTTGGTTTGTATTTCCGATATCAAATTTATGGGAATGATCACAAAATTCTTGTGTAGAAACAGGCTATTTATTTGTAAGTATAAGAAAAAGAAAAAATCGGTAGCCCAAAAAAAGACACCTGCATGCAGGATCAAGTCATTTTATGACTATTTTACGAGTTCGTTGTCTTTGTTCCATAAACACTATTTTCAGTTGGGATACGCCCAAACTGAACAGAACATTAAAAGATTCTGTACAACACGGTGCTTGTAACATAAACATATAATATGCAACTACCTACACTAACAGAAACCTAACAATAACAGATTCTACATTTTCGATTCGGTAGGAAGATGAAACGATAAAATAGCAATTTATTTATTAAAATGGAGCTATTTAGCTTATTGAACAAATAAATAATGCAGGGGCACTATCAAGCGATCCCTGGCAAGTCTCTATATGAATTAACCTCAATTGACAGTGTCGAGGAGGCGCTTCGCTGATTGAAGACAGCGAACTCTGACTACCAGTGAGTTCCACGCTCCGTATTCCACTTATTTAAATGTTATTTTTGCAAAGTTTTAACAAGTCGCCTTTAAAAAACAACACAATATTAATGTCCTTAATGAGATTGGATAAGTATATGACGAACTAAATATTTGACTGACGCACGGTTTACAAGCAAATAACCCGTATGATAAGAGATAAAAACCGCCTATCTGTTGGACCATTTTATCAAAGAATTGATAGACGAAACAAAGAACAAGTTGAACTCGTAAAAATATGTATCATATCAGATATAATAGTGCGGCCGTTAGTTGAACGGAATAAGTCAAACTTCAAACAACTTACTGAAAATGCCATAAAAGCGTTCAACCACAAAGGGTTTGTGGTTTCCGAAAAAATAATTGACTATACATATAAACATGAAATAATCTTAAATAAGAAGCATACATTTTTATCTATGCAGTGCAGTATGATAATGGTAAGTGGAGCACTGTGAATGAAGATATAGATTAGATGAAATTACACAGGGATGCTGCAAGCGACAGCCACAGAGTTGCGTAAATAGGTCGTAGACCGCCTCAGCAGCGGCGTCCTGGTGCGGTGACAAATGCCATAACAGCCACCGCAAATAAGCTGTGGCATACCGTATTGATAAACTGTATACCCATCAACATTCTTTAAGAGCAACTAGATTTACATTTACGCATATACATGCCTACCATCTTTAATCACTTAATGTTGGTATCCGGTACATGTGCCTCCCATAATGTTTACTTGAATCGGTGTAGTATGTTAGACGGACTATAAGTGCTTCACATGTTTTATCAATGGAAGATTAGAGTACCAAATATTACTTATGTATCTAATATTAGACGTTTAAAAGATGTTATAATATAAATTCGTGACTGAGTTGCTTCATGGTCTTGGCGATATAAAACTGCCATACGGTATTTATTGCAGGAATAAAATGGGTAATATAGGTGATTAGCGAGAACATGAAACGATATATTATTTTGACTTAAAAAAATTCAGCGTGGGCGTATCGCGACTAGGAAGATGCAGCAGGTTATATAATAACCATAAAACACATCAAACGAGATTGATATCAAACGTTTGACTCAAAATAAAAACCAGATACATCTGTAAACAGATTTTCGGTTCGCTTTTGATGTTTACTTTCATCCACAGCTCGGGCAACTCTTCCCAATTGACAAGTTTTAAAGTCATCGTTATATAGTTTAATAGCGACTATTCCAATGAAGCACAAATCATGACTTCAGTTTTATGTGAACGTATAAAATCTAGAGTAGCTTTGAAGGTTCAAATAATAACCATTAAATGTTTTAATGAATTAATACGCATGTGTATAATGTATTCCAAAATGAATTGACTTATTTCCAAGTTGAGTATGGAAGTAAACGTAACTTTAAACAATAACAAAAGGACATTGTCCGCTACAAGAAGGGTCTGTCAATAATGGAGTATTTCTTACGAGCGTTCCGTGTAAAAAAGGGACAGAGTTACCTGCTCCCTCAAAGAATTGAGCGAAAGCGGTCAACAACTCAACAAAATATTTTGCAGAAAACTGTTAAGTAAATTCTAATGCTCATAGATTATGATTAAGCAAATTTAATCAACATCAAGGTCAACCCATCAATGATTTCCATTACATTCGATATCATTATGAATAATTTTCTGTAATCAAATATAAAGAGGCAACACAAGAGCAATACCCGGATGTCTTGTTAACAAAACAACAAACGTTAATCAAACGTGTTTCGCTCATATGGCACTCAAAAATGACGGAAAGCAAATGCACCATTAAAAGTAAGTACCAAAACTCGCACAGAACACACTATAAACAAATACGCACTGAGCACATTTCACACACGTCACAATTTTAATCACAACAGTTTGTTTATAAGGTCCGTAGTAAATTCAACGTGTACAACAGCCGGTAGTGGCCGGGCGTGCGTCTGCCCTCCGACGAGGTTCCGTGCACACTGGTTTGTTTGACTGACTGATGGTACCGTGTCTGTGACCGACCGCATTGAATAAACTGAGTCACGGAACCCGAGGAACCCGGATCACCGATCAAACTAGTAACACGCACGGTCTATTGATTACAGACAGGATGGGGACAAGGGGATTATTTTAGGGTGTGGTGAAACAACCATTATTCTGCATAGGACTAGTGGCTTCAATATTTCTTATTGTACGAAAAATTATCAAAAATTGTATCAAGGGATATCGCTTGTTCTTGTTGAGCAATAAATATTAAGTTCTTAACGCAGCTGTTAAGTCACATATAATGTGGATGTAAATAAAAAAAGATGGTGACAAAAGAGGCGGATCGCGGGCATTATCTATCGTACGCGAGCCACTTGTTGCGCAAGTGCGGCAGCCACTTCTGAGGATTTATGGGCCACGGGCTAGAGTTACACTAGATAACGACACAGCGCACACGCGGCAACTATGATACAGAGATGTTTAATTTGAACCAGAACAAACAGATCACAATAGTTTAGTCTAAAAAGCTGTATAAACTGCTCAATGAAGCAGTAAAAAAATTACGTCATCAAGTGGTTACAGAATAATGTTCCCATTGTTTTGAACTAGGTACCCTAACTATGGTTGGCGCGTTACATTTTACTTTGTCTACAACATTCTGACTCAGTGTTTACAATTATAGTTTATAATGAATAATTCCCCCGTATATGGCAAATCGTGCATGCAACACGAATATACATTTTCATCAAAGATGGCAATGCGCCAACACTTATGTCTGCTGCACTGCTTAACATTTATTATTAAGCCTATCGCGAATCGTTAAGTCAGTTCTCACCACATAAAAAAGGTTTGTTTAGATGACACATTTTTAATATGTTTTTTATTTGATACACTACGCTAATATCAAGTTGAGGGTTCTCTCATAATACGCAATTGACGTAAATGCTCAATGGTAAATTCAAATGTTTCAAGAATATCCCGTTTATGTGAAGGTTGTCAAGATAATAGCACAGTCGCAAAAACATCTAAAGGACACTAGAATCTGTACCGGTTCAAGCATCAAATTGTGTTATGAAGTCAGTGTTGTTGCGCATCATGGAAAAACTACTGGACGAGTTTTGATGAATCTTGGCAGCTTTCGACCCAGTTCAACAAATAGGATAGTTTCTTTGTTATCATGGGAAAGGGCCAACATCTCTTTCCCGCGCCATTTTTAAAAACGTTGTAGCAAATACTCGAGGCCGATTTTAAGTGTTCGCTTGTAGACTTGATAAGAAGATTAAGATCTTGGTTAATTTGAGTCCCGGGAATTAGGAGGGTTCACGGGATAGCCTACTTGTTTTTTTTGTTCACCAGACATGTTTTACTGACACTCGGCATAGTGTGAGCTTACATACCCAGTCAATTTAGTATAAACTATATTTTTTCGAATTCGAGTGATTCCTCGATAACAGTCAAACACCTGTGTTCCCGCGATCGGCATCCCCGGCTCAGCTAGCAAATAATAACTAGATAAGGATATAAAAAGATTTACTGGTCATACAGTCGCACTCGTATTGAATGTTAAATTAATCAACAGGCGAGCCAGTACAAATTAATAACATCGCAAGAACGCCGATATGTCGAGACAGGGCAAGAATGATCGATACATCAAATTAAACCACCATTGAACCAATTGGTAGCGTGTGTGTAACCCTCTGGGTTTGTTGCCACGCTTTCGATGGTAATGTACGTAAGTTATGAAGTAAAGTAAAAAGCGATTATTTATTGCCTCAAGTTCACGCCAGTATTACATTAATTAGTGACACATAAACACCATTGAATGCGATTGTGAGGTCGTCGCAATCGTAGAAAAAACGTATAGTAATTGTGATATGCCTGAACGATCCCTTCAACTGGACATACTAATGGGAAAGTATTATTTATTTAGATTCAGTTGTTCTTAATGTCATTGAAATAGCATTGAAACGTGTAACTGCGGCTGAGTAAAGCACAAACGTTCTAAAACTATACAATAGCGTGGCAAGAACAACGATGGACGTCTGTGCTTTCGTGTTGAATTATTTATGTCGGCGCCGCTTTGCTAAGGCACTAAATTAGGAGAACAAAAACCTCCAATCCAGAGACGCTCATTCAAGAGTCCACATTTTCTTTGTTCAAACGAATGAAATGAACAGTTGGAGGCACATTAATGCGATAGATAACTGTTATTCAGGTACCTAAAAGCGGCCAAAGAAAATACAAAGTTTTCTTTATTTTATTTTGTAACGATGATTTTATGTGAGCTGATGCCATTGGTACGGTTCCAAAGGTGTGTCTAAGTTTCGAGCCAAACTAAATAGATACAAAATTAGATTAAAATTTGTATTATTTTCTATGCTCTTTATAAGGTGGACACATTTTTGTGCGGTAATTCGATGAGAATTTCAATAGATTTTCGCTTTTGACTTGAACACGGTAGAAAGGTAATGACGGTGGCAGTTGGCGTTTGGCACACATACCTAACGCTCGATATGGGAGCGAAACAGGCGAGCGGGCGTCTCACGGCCGCGCGGACCTCTGATACTATTTGTTGACCCCTGCTAGTGACACTACAACTCAACTCTCTGGAAATGGTCATCGAAGGGTCGCAATAGGTTATCAATGCAATATTATATCTTAATAGCAATTTAAATATGAAAAAATCACCAGATGTCAGGTATGACAGTTTATAAATAAGGAGAAAGTAAGAAACAGATCAGTCAACGACTGTCAACCGCAATGCAAGTGATGAAACACTGACGACCACAAAATTGGATACAAATAACAAACTATATTATACTATCTAACCAAACAAAAAACAAAACAAAGCCAGGTAAGCATCAGTGAGCATATCACCGCAGACTTTACAAGGTGGCACGAAATCATTATTTTGTCTAAGCATGAATAGGATCACGTTTCAATGTGGGTATTCGGTGGCAAACAGACTGACATCTAGTTAATCAAGGTGACATTTAAACTATGACCAATATTAAAAAAAAGTTCACATACGGCTTCTCGCAAAGGAAAACGACCATTCAAATATGAAAATTAAATGAACTGCTGGAGATAAATAACATACAAAACTGACTTATTCCATTAAGTATATATACAAACTAGCTGTTACCCGCGACTTCGTCCGCGTGGTATTTATTAAAGACACAACCGTTAGCAACAGCTTACTCGCGCGTTCTGAGCCCGCGGGACGCATTGCAGGTTGTTGCTATCAAACTTAATCAGGCGCAGCGCTGCAACATTGGTTTTTTTTTTTTTCGTGTGACCCTATTTTTTTTCTAAAATAAAAGTAGCCTAAGTTACTCCTTGTTACTACTGTTGTAAAGAGTAATCATGTGAGATATAAAACATGGAAGTATATTATCTTTGATGTTGCCTGTACCTATACTATCAAAGTACTTAACAATAGATTAATGGGTAAGATTTATGAATGAGATAATAAAAATATTGTACTCACGTTAGTAGTAAGCTGTGTGGTCAGGGTGTGGACTTTATCCTTTGCATCGGCGAGTTCCCGTCTTAATTTTCGGACCTGTTAAATAATTGTTAGATAAATTTCTAGTGCTAATTGCAGATTAAGATTCTTAGCAACTTGGTAAAGTTTAATAAAGATATCGACACAAGGTACAGTATTTTAACTTTCATAAAAGAAACTGAATATATTTGGGTAAGAAATGTGCTTTTATCTTTACCTATCACGATCAAACGGTTTTTAGACCTAATAGTACCTTTAAAACGAATTGGATGGCATTAAATTGAAAGTGAATTTAAGCATATAAGAATCTATAACAATTGGAGTAAGATATATTGTTATGGTTCTTGGCGTAAATAAATGAAGATATTGCGCCATTACCTCGTGCGCCTGCCGTTCTTCCGACCCCGCGCCTGCAGCGAGCGATGACGCCGTTGACACCAGCGATGCAGTTGACCCGTGCACTGTGATGACAAAGCACTCAATAAACTCTGGGAATTTTATAAAGCAAAAGCACCTTATTGATACCAGTCCAGAAGATCGATTCTAATTCACTAGGAAAGATACCGTGCCGGAAATGACAGCTTTCTTGGAAATCGAAAACCTCTTCGATAAATCCATAAAAAGCTATTCATATTAGCTATTAGCGGATTCACGTTATGTGTCACGAAATCTTTCCGAGTAAATTAGAATCAGTCTGTTGCAGAGGATTCCGCTCTGCAGTTGTCATAAAATGTCATTATTTTAAAATGTTCGAATTCGAAGTGTGATGCGCGCCACATGTTTGCAGTTGCGCCACATATACGGCCGGGCTGTGGGACATCTGCTCCGTATAAATGATAGGAATTACCGCCACACGATATGAGAGTAATGTGAACGTTCCAATTAGAACATAAATGGTTCGGAAATTATTTATTTCGACTAGTATTTTATCAACGGAGGGTAAGACGTTTCATATTTATGCGATTTGTGTTTCTGTCTGTCTGTGATAAACATTTCAGAGTACATATATTTTCATCTAATACTACAAGATATTACTTAATTTCCAATACAACACATTCAAAAAGTTGCCTTCAGCGAAAGATCCTATGATAGTGTTTCAAATCCTAGACCGCCAGGGGTAGGAAACCAAAATAATCTTCATCTATTTCAGACATTTACACAGCGTCATAGAGGCTATTCTTTGGCTGCTCAAGCTAATAAGGCATTGGTAACATTTTCACATGATTTGTGTAAATAATTTTGGCAAGTACACACTTTACGTATAAGTATATACTTACAGACTTTCAAGACGTAACCAACATCAAATTGAGTGAAACGACTCACCGTCATCGTTCTTCTTGGGGTAGTGGTGAGAATGTCTGGGCGTGTGCATCACGTTCGCGGGCTGGTGCGTGGGGCTCAGCGCCGACCGCGGGGACGGCGACGGTGGCTCCGACACGCCGTAGTTGAGACCTAAACATTACATGCATAAAAACTGTATTCGCTTGACATAGAATGCTTTTGCTATACTTTGTAACAGGGTTTTGATTTTAAGTAGATGAGACACATTATTATAAATATGAACAATTGACTGTTTTTCTTAAAAAAAAACCTAGTACGATTATTCTTTTATTATCTCGCTAATAACATCATTATGTACTCAATGTATCGATGAACGAAGCGTTCGAGACAGGTTTTGTTATATTTTAACGTTGTTTGTTTTAACCTAATGACGTACGTATATGCCAGCTGCATAAATTACGTACCGGCAGACAGGTTCCTCAATTTTGTTAGCTTGTTCTTACTTATATTCTAGGAATACTTATAAGAACTAATGTTGTGGCAACCAATTCAATTAAATTAATTTAAAATTAAATTCTATGAATATTTTTATTTCTGATAGTGAATAAATTAGAAACCTTGAAAATAGCTGGCTAGACAGTATGAGAAAGTATTAAGTATCAACCCACAACTCGATTCGTATCGACTCATAAAAAATACATCATGAAGATGAGAAAATACTGTCAAGTACAGACACACAATAAATAACCAAAGCTAGCTTTAATAATAGCAAGAGCAGCATCCATGTCCGAACAGTGCAACCCATTACCACGACCACTCTGACAAGAGTGCCCGACTAAGAAAAAGAAGCTTTAATACTGCATACAGGGTTTTTTCGGTCAGTATGGGTGTGATGTCATCTAATCAACTTCAGAATAATTATTGTTATACTAACATGATTTAGTTAACAAAGGGATTTGGAATCTAAAAATACCAAAAAATATAATGGAATTAATAAATCAAAACCACCTTTATGGAATTAAAAAATTAAGCCTGACGTTCCCTACAATATTTATCTTATGTTCTAGTTTAGGATTGCTCCATACAAGCCAAATCTAATTGCCTTTATTCCCATGCATTGTGGTCTCTGCTCTACAGTCATACCTCATAGGAATATTTAATTAACTATTGACACATACAAAAAAAATCACCGCAATTGTACCTTTGACAGATTTTGGATACACAACCTGTCACATGTATTATGCAATTGCTAGTCCATTATGAGTCGATTGAGTTAGCTGACTAGAGTCGTGGAGCTTTGAGTATAACCGAGCAACCATAATGTTTATATTCTCTTTAACAACTGGACAAACACGAATAGACTATTCACGTGTTAGCTTTAAAAAACATACCTTTGGAGTAAGTACCATAATCATAACTGGTCTTTGGCGTATTTTTGCATAGGGTATGCAAAAATACGCATAAACACTCTGAATTGAAACATAGTATGACTTAAAACCAATTCCTTACCTTGTCCCGATGGTCCATACTGCACCGGCAGGCAATAGTACGGCTCGTAGTCGCTCTCCGACGACCGTTGCAACATCGAAGGGTACAGCTTTTCGGATTTGGTTGACCTGCAAGAACGTAACCAATTTAATACTGCCTGGAAATACGACCTTCACAATCTACTGTTAAAGCACATATTTGTGTGGCACTGCTTGATGGTGTTTGTGACCAAGATGACAAAGAGATACGACTATAGTGTTAAAAGTGTGATCTTTGAAACTTGTTGCTTTAATATAACGGTATACGATACTATTCAAATAATTATTTGAGTAATAAATATAAACTAAGTTCGTCATTCTTAAGATCGAACACATCATGTATATGCACTACCATATGAATCTTGAAAGTATTCAAAATCTAATTGAGCAATATAATATTTACATAAATTTCAGTTTAGCTGCAAGTTTCCGCTAGAGCCGCTGTTGCGAAATGTTGGGAGATTCGATCACTCGTTCGGTACCGGCAACTCGTATAAGCTCTCAAAGTCTGAGTGGTCTTCTCTATAATACTATAGTCGTACTTAACTTCACCATAATTGGTATAAAAAATACTAGATTGGACAAGGTGATTGTGGGAGCCCGCAATTTATAGCACATGTCATAATACCACATGATACAAATACATTTAGCTTATTTACGACAAAAGCACGTTTAATTCTAATGCCTTTAAATATCTGAATAATACTTATATTTTTTTATTATTCTTGATGTAAAATTGAATCTTACTTCAATTTAACATTGCATTACAAAACATTTTCGTTGTGAAAAACGATTTGTAATAATTTAATGTATGTATTAAAAATTCTATGCATTTGGGGGACAGATAAAATGAAATTAATAAGTTGAATTAAATAGAGTAAGAATAATGTCGATCTCCATAAGTAAATATGAATAATGAGTACATTACATTATAATATACAAATAATTCAATAAATAGGTAAGAACCTATGAATGATACGATAAGTTCAAAACGTTTATGCACTTACAATGTTGGAGTAATAACTAATAAATAGATAAGTAAGTACCTAATTATTTAGATGAGTTGTTCAAAATGTCAAAGAAGTATACATACATCTTCAAAATAATAGTGTAATTAGCATATACAAGTGTGAAATAATATTTGAGAAAGCCGTGCCACGTTCAAATCATGCATAAATAATGTTTATTATATTGAAGCGTGCCACCTCGAAGCAAACATGAACAAACTTCAATCGTGTGGCATACCTTGGGAATGTCCTATCTCTGAGGTAGCTATAAAATTTAATCAACAGTCAAGACTTAACATCACAATGTGAATTATGACCACGTATCGTGGTACAGTAACAAATTGACAGTATGTAGGTAGTACAAACAAATACAAAACGGTGATAAGATAGAGAAGCATTAATGAACATGTTTGAGGATAAATATTAAATATGTAGATAGGTATAATACATAAAGTTCATACACCGAAGCATGATAGATGGTAGTGTAACGGGATATTACTTTAATAATGTGATAAAGTTAAGATAAGCTACATTAATATACCCACAATAATTGATTGGTGTCAGCGGAATGTTCATGAATTACGAGAACTTAAACGACGATGTAAATTACGAAATATGTAAGTACATTTTAATACGCACGCTATAACTGAAGTAAATATAACTATTCGGTACCTCATACATTTTGTAATCGAACTGCAAGGAACAGAAATGACGTTTCAAATATTGAACATGAGAAATTTAAATAATCCAGTAATCTTCAAAGGTAATTGATTAGTAGCTAGGAATGCAGATACAATTAAACGGGTTTAGTAAGTAAATAAGTACCCCGAAAATATTTTAACCGTGACCACCCTATTAGGTTAAGAAATTAGAACAAATACAAATGATGCACTCAAGGGATTCCGCGGTAGGTTTCGTGGATACGTAGTGTAGACCCACCTAATGCTGTTGCTCCTGTTTAACCTGGAGCCCTGTGCGTCGCGGTGCATGATGAGCTTATTGTGTGTGAGTGAGCTGCGGTGGTGAGAGTTAGGGGAGGAGGTGTGGTTGTGCGCCTGCGCCGAGTGCAGCGACGTGAGCGACTCCATCGACTCGCCCTCGGACAGGCGCCCGCTCGCTGAGTATGTGTTGCTGAAATGGGGGAAACGTGATGAGGGGTCGTAATGGCCAGCTGTAAACAATTCCACAATATGTTCTATTTTTGAATAATAAAAATAATTTAATCAATATGTACATAGGTGTCCTACAACTGGCCATTGGAAACAGGATTGAAAAAGCATGTGTAGGATTATGAAACAAATATTTTAATTACAAAAGGTGACGAGTCTCGCGACATAAACAAGTATACAGAGGAAAGGATTTATCGATGAAGAGCTCAACGCAATGCTTTTAGGTTTATTATATTAAACCTATTATAATAGGTTTTAGCGTAACAAAGTATTGTCAGACCCAATAAACGACACATTATTAGTTGTAAATAAAATTGATGGCACACAAAAGGCACAATGAAGGGGATAAGTATGATAACGATTTAAATAAATGGCGATGATTATGATGATGACAGAAAAAGTACACGTTTCCACAAATATAATAAAGAACTAAAATAAATTGTTACGATTCATCATTCATGTTCATACAACAAAACACCCAACCACATACAAATAAGGTAACATTTACAATTGATTACCTGTGCCTCAGCCAAGGTGCGTAAGGGATTCCATAGTCAGACTTCACTTCGGAATACGTCTGAGTGTCTGAAAGGCTACCGTCACTGATCTTCATACCACCCCGAGGTGTGACCCTAAAACATAATATACATTAAAAATGTATGCCTAAAGAAAGAAGAAAGAAAGAAAAAACATTTATTTGGCAACAACACAAGACACGAGATTACATAGAGAAACTTATAACTATTAACAGCTTATCATTGTTAAATTTAAATAATAGTGTGTCAGATATAGTGGGTCATGTGTGTCTCATGGCTGCGCCAAACAGGTGCCCAGCTCAGCATAAGCCAGGCATCGAAGACGCCTGGCGCTGATTTTCGGCTGGAACCCACAGTGATTTTTCACGGATGTTTGTCATTTTTTTTTTTATGTTTCCTTAATTATTATTGTGATGTATTACTTTACTTTGTGAACGCTACCGTAGATGTCAATCTGACAAGGGACATCTGTCTCTGATTTAATATAGAATTATGGCACGATTTATTACATCATAAAAGTGAATCAATAAACATCCACATTAAATATGCGTGTTATCATTTATTAATAGTATTGGAAGGCCCAATACACACGAATTATAATGTTAAATATAATTTAAAATGAGTATTTTAATAATAATGTGTAGGTTTATTATCGGTACAAATCAAATTCGTCCATACTCCCCCTATAACGGAAGTGTTTTTCCGCTTTGATCCCTCGATACTAATTCATTCCCCAAGATCATTTTTCAATACACTATACACGATTATCAGTTGTTCTAAGAAACTACAATGTACAGTAAACCGTAGTTCCGCAACTGAAATCAATGGAATATTTCCAGGAACGACGAGAATAAGCGATCAATTGGGTTTCAACCGCAAAATCAAAATGTATTAGACCTTAATAAAAAGAGTGAACAAGGAGTTTCTTGCCTATTCTTTTCCATAGAAACGGCATTCCCAACGGGTGTGAATGTTGTAGCTTAGCATTTTGTGACATTTTTGGCCATTCAAAAATACTGTAATGGTTTACATGGATAGAAAATATTTTGATTCTGAACAAAATTATTTTGAAAGCTTAGAAGAAATCTTAAAGATTTTTAATAAGTGCCGAACCTAACCGGGAGGCCATGGCGATGAAGTCGCATGTAAATCGAAAATCATTGTACGTCTCTAAGGCGAGGGACGCACCTGCAAACCTATAGTCTTATATCTACACACAACACTCGGAAAAATTAAATTGAATCACTTAATTACCAAATGTTTGAATTAGTTTAACTATAGAGAAAATATGAGATGAGACGAGGCCTAAAAGCACGCTAACACTGATTTAAATGTTCCCACGATTTAACGATAAGCCCATACCTTCGTACAGATTAGAGATAACAACTATTTGCTTACTTGTTACCATCCATGGTTATTGAACACATATAATATTAATAGCCTATTAAACTTTTAAACACATCATATTTAACAACGAATTTATAAAAATATCTGTTTATAATATTAGCTATAGTTATTTAGTATAAAGGTCCAGCCGTCTACACAACATAAAGTATCATCACAGAATAAGTGTTTATTCCAGTCTTTAATTGCTAGCACAGAGACGCATTATAAATAACATTTAATATACTTATGGATTTTGTTTCCTCTGTTTATAAGAAATCGAATGAAAGCTCAGCTTATTCTTGAATAATTATAACTACATCTTTGTATGTAAATATTTCCAATTTAAATAATTACAATTTTGATAAGTACCATACCGCTCGGGTAAGGGTCAACTATTGATAAATTATCTTTAAGAAGGAATACAGTTTGCACACATAACGTCGTAAATATAATTTATTTAAATTCAATCTCCCACATTCGTGACGACCTGATTAGCTCAGTGGGTGACCCTGCCTTCTGCGCTGAGGGACCTCCTTTGTGTGATGAGCACGAATGTTTGTACCAGAGTCATGGATGTTTAATATCTATACCTATAAGTATTATATACTGGGTTCGCCCCCAGTCCATTGCAGAGTACCTACCCATAATACAAGCGATGTGTGAGACCGTATAGTTGGAGTGTTCGTCTGGCGATAATTATTTAATTAAATGTCTATTAGTTAAAAGATAACGAAGATGGGTTTTTAAATTGCTTATGTATGTGATAATATAGCCCATCGCTGCAAACATGCAGTTCTTAAGGGTGGTGCATCGTGATTTTAGTCACCTTTTACGATACTCACAGACGGCAGGAGTGGCGAAAAATGTATACCGGTCCTGGTATATCAACATTTGGATAGTAAAATCAGTAAGTAATAGGGTTTTATATATGAAAGATTACTTTAAATCCATCGCTGTTAATAATGATGACTCTTCCTACAACTTATAAATTAGGTTCGTACTAGATAAAATAAATAGTAAGTAGGTATACACAACTCACTCTAATTCAGAAGGTATTAATTATGGTTGCAGTACATTAGCTAAATTATTTAATTGGTGATGTCAACTGAGCAATTGTCTAGAGGGAATTGTTGTCTTATGGTACATTAAACATATGGTTGTACTATGTTTCTAATATCGAGGTACCAGACATTTTTAAATGTATTGAATTTTTTTTAACAAAATGACTAGCTGTACTGTAATATTCAAGGCTGCTAAACACAGTGATATAAGGCAATAAATACTACAAGAGCGAAAAGGTATTCATTTGCAATATTCCTAATTTACATAACAGTTTATTATAGTGCCATGGTATCTACCTACACTCTAATAATCATAGGAGAATTTCTTTTCGAATAGAAGCGATTTTTTGTCGAAATTTGCATGCATGGTAATTACCGGATGGGTTTTTATTAAATTATTGCATGGTGATTCCATATGATATCTGACCTGCATAAGCTTATGGCATAAATAATATTTTCTATCCTGCAAAATGGTTGGTTCCCAATGGGCTAAACAAAAGATGGTATCTGAAAACCCACTGGTTCAGTTTTCTGGAATAGTTAATAATTTAATTCCATTCATACACAGTTATGGGAACAACTAGTTAATAATAATATTTACTTAATAATATTCATTAGACTCAAATATAAGGTACAGCATATCAAGCAGGAGACAGATCTTCTGCTCAGAGAAGTACCAGAACATTGTTTTTTTTCACATGGCAATGATTGCACTACAACTACAGATTGCGACAATCTCCTTCCAGTAGGTAACGTTCAAGTGAAATATATGCTAAGTTGATAGAGAGTTAGGTGCCTGATTACTATCAGGTGGATCGCTGCACTGAATGGATGTAGAAGCACAATAATTTTATTCAAGTCTGAAAATCCTATAGTGAAATAAAAAATCTAGGTGTATATTACCTGTGGTGATGAAACAGCGCAGCAAACTCATGGGTCCCAGGCTTGGGCAGCGACTGGGAGCCGAGCAGCCTCTCCCGCACCGAGGCAGACAGCTGTGCAGCCGCTGTGCCACCCAACGAATATGATTTTGGACCAATGCCATTTTCTGCGCATAAGTTTTGTGGAATAAAGCTTAGAGTTATGCAAATTCCTTATTTTTGTTGATATTATCAAGTATGGTAGACTACACACCTTTGTAGTAGGTATCTAAAGTAAGAACTTCACTTCACTTTACTAGTATAACTTTATGTTTATTCCATTATTTTGCCAACCACGAAGTTGTTATTATTTTGTCGCAAATGGGAAGTGGTACCAATGTGAAGTAAAATGCTCTACTTACTGTGTATTTGTAAGTCTTGAGTACAAGTTTGCGTGCCTCCTGATACTTTAACTTTCGTTCTTGGTACTGCAGAAACTTGAGCAGTCCTCCCACCTAAAAGTAATAATGTTTTATTAATTCCTAGTAATTTATTTATTTACCTACTTAAAATAACTAAAAGTTTTTCAATGAAAAATAAGGGAATCGGTATTTATTTAGAAGTATAAAACTTCAAAATAATTTTACAGCCGTTAATGATCTAAAAATTCCCGCCATATTTCTGCCAGATTTACTCTTTTTTTCTTAACAGTATTAATGTTCTGTTTACGAAATGAAATGCGATGAAATGGATTTGGCTTTTGTTTGTGTTTGTTTTGTTTTGTTTGACTGACAGATTTTTTTACTTCCTGACAGTGACAGCTTCGGTGCGTTTAAAAACTAAGTTGTAGTATAGTTTATATTAGTTAGGACCAAAGTTTGGAAGATTGTTTGGACAAGTCACATTCGCATAATAAAAAAATATGAAGTTACCTCTAAACCTCCAAAATTACAATCATCGTAAATTTTCCTATTTAGCTACTTATCATGCCACTAGGGTTAAAAAAAATTGCAGCCGTTTAGTATTAAATTTTGAATAAATGGCATCCGATTATTTAGCGCATGTGTAGTTATTATGTGAAGTCCGAATTTTGATGTCGATTTTAAAAATAATTATTTTTGTTCCCATCGAAACAATTGACAATTAGAAAAAATATTTATAATAAATTCTTTACCGTGTTGCGGTGGTCCATTCGCCTGCGGGGCAGGCTGTTGTACTCCATTTTGTCTTTTCACGTAGCCGAAGCTTTGAGGAACTTTCGCTTTGCTGGATGAACTACTGCCGTTGCCACCGCTGGACACGCTTGACGGACGAGATGAGCCGCTGCCGCTCGGCGATTGCAGCTGCGCCTGCACAGAAAATAATCATTAAATTTACAAGCGAGCATGTCTGATGAACGCGCACAAACAAGTACGCATACGATATGCATGACAACGTTTGAATATGGATCATTCGAGTCAATCGAAAATCGATTGTCTTCATATAACAATACTAGGTACTTACTCCACCTACTGCCTACTTACTTACTAAAATAATCAAAAGTCATGGTGAAGCTACCTATATAGATAGATAGCTCCTTATGTACCTACCTACATAACTACCTCATGCAGGTTTAAAATGAATTTTTGATTGGTACCTGGGATCCTCCACTCCTTGAAGGGTGTTGACTAGATGAATTACTTGCTGCATACTGTAAAAAAAGTAAGAAGTTATTTACTTACCACATCTCTTGTTGCTGGGGTATATGTATAGGAAGGTATCTACAGGTTACCATATATAGCATTTTTTTGTCGTAAACGCACGCAATGTAGACGCCAGACACGAACGATGTGAATTATCAGTTTACACAAATTGTATATACGAGTACGTAGTCCTACATGTAAGTACCAGGAAATAATAAGTCACCTGCGGATGAGGCGCGATGCCGAGCTGCTGAGCCGCAGTGAGTTTCTCCCGCTTGTGTTGGGGGGAGTGGTGGCCCGCTCGCCGCTCGCCTTTCCGACCGTGCGACGGACTCGGTGGCGCCGGCGCTGGCTGACCCTGAAATAACCATATCATAGAATGAACACTTATGGCGATCCGATTGGCAAGTTCGTGTACCGGGTTCTGGAATCCAATCCCATTGAGATCCACTAGTTCAATTGATATTTGTTTCATGGAACTGGGGAGACTTCTTTCCAGTAGTTCTATTTGTCGTATTTTAGGAACTTCCAACTATATACAGGCTGTAACATCGCGATGGGTCAGTATTGTGATCTTTAGAACTATAAGAGATAGAAAAATATGTTCTAAGGAACAATGTCGTCGAAATCTATGAATGCAGTTTTTCTTATCCCTAAAATCGACTACATGGTTCCTTAGAACATATTTTTCTATCTCTTATAGTTTAGACCTAGCTGGATGTTAAATCCCTGTATATATAGCGATAAACTTCTAGAATTCGTGATTACCAAAGGCGGTGCCCCGACTCCTGGCGAGTCCGTATACTTCTTCCACGTGGTGTCCTGCCGCGGTGGTGGCGGGCGGTCAGTCTGCTGGCCGCAGTCCGCCTTGCTGCGCGTGCGCCCCACCACGCGGTATACCACGCCGCTGCCGCCTTCCATGCCTCTATTGCGACCACCACGTCTGAAAAACAAAGCAAATTTCAATCACCAATCAAAGTAATTTTCTTAACCATGGATAGAGAAGTAGGGAAGAATAATTTTAAATAGCGTTGTCTGATAATAACGCTCGTGACTAGTTGAAAGTTGGAGTCAATAAATTCAACGTTTCTAGGAACGTAGTATTAAAAATATACTTTCACTAAAGTAAAATTGGCCATCCCTGATATTTACGGCACATTTCCTCCAGGGCTCGTTAGTCTGACTCACGCTATGCCACAGTAACAATGGGAGTAAGGGCTGCGTAGGTAGCACGCATTAGTAACCTGAAATGATTCCCTGTGGAAATGGTTCTCTATTGTCATAATAATGAGTTAGTCGTGTATTCGTGAAAATACGCGAAATAACACTGGAAAATAGGTAGTCTTAATTTACACACAACACACGGCTTTCAATTTGAAGGCAACCCTTTCATCTTCTTTCTTTACGAAATGAAATGCGATGAATTAAAATGGATATGAACACTGGGCACCGGAATTCTAACAAACTCCTAAGCTGACAGCCGAAACAGGCTGTTACATAGACGACTTAATAATCAATATCTATTCATGCTAAGCAAAGAACATAGTTTTATCCGCACTGAATCTATTTAACCTAACACGTCACCATTTAAGTTATGTTTAACAGCGCTTACTAACGGAGCTATTTTTAATCACCGATTCGTGTTCTTGCTTTTATTTTGCTTCTGTAGTGCTAGTCAGTCTAATTAGATATCCACCACTTCATTAGACATTTATTTTCTTTAAATTCAGCGTTAACAACCTCCTTATTACGCTGCAATATTTACAAGAGCTCCCGGATCCAGAATTCTGTTAATTTCATTATCCTTTGAATGACTTATGCATACGCTCTTCGAGATTTTGTAAGAATACCTTTAAGTACTTACTTACATCTTCAAAAGTTTTTAGTAGTTAATTTACATGAAAAAAAATAAAAGTACCTACAAATAGGACCGGTAGCTGTTTGTGTAAATCTAACTAAATTATTTTGGGCTAAGCCCTATGAAAAAAATATAAAGATTGGTCTCTTACATAACACTTACTAAATATAGAAATATTTTAAACTTTAATCACTGTAAAATCTTTTCAGTACTAAAATATACCATAAAGTGTGAGCAAAGTGTAAGATAATTATAAAAAGGGTAAGAAAATGTTTGCTCTACATTCATTGCAGAGTACTTATCTATATAATCACAAAGCATACCATTGGAATAACAACAGTTATAATGATATAGCATTCATAAATCAGTATTCACATGTAATCCGTTATTACGTACGAGATCAAAGCAGATTGCAGTCAGGGCGCTCAGAGCACGGCTCAGCCGAACAAAGGGACTGAATTGATGGCAGCTGATAAAAGGGTTGCTCCACTCTACCATGGAGACGCGCAACATGTCGCTGTGACCTAGTTTTGAAGATATGAGGAAATCTGATTTACGGGCTACGTGAAAACTTCGCAAAAATTATAGGAACTCGTCTCTTAATTAAACTGTACTACTACTACTCTACTCAAGTTATATAAAATATAAGCTGAATTTCATTATAGGGCTTATTTATAACAAACAATGTTGGTACTTAATATGTATATTTTTTGTTGTCGGTTCTTAATGGTTTCAGTGATTTATTGCCGCCTACTCGGTCATCTTGATATAGAAAGCCTACTTTTTATTTTATTCTATAGGTAAGTACTACATACCAACCAAAATTAACTGAGGCATATAGCAAGGGTCAATAAACGACGCATTTAGGCTCTAATCTCACCTACTTACATGTAAAACTGGTGGAGGACCCAAGTAAGTATACGTAATGCGATGCCCTTTTGATAAAAAAATACACATAAAAATAGAAAGAAATAAGGTAGTAAGTACAATGTAATTAAGTTCAAAGTAATTATATCAATATTCTTAGCTACATAGTAGCGTGAAAGAATAGACGTATTCAGTATGATAATTAATCACTTCTTGTTGCACTCATTTTAAGATCAATGGAGTCTTTATTCTGAAGAATAGAGCCCGTTTATTTTTAAACTTGTGTAAAAAGGTCGATTTCGATAAGTGAAACGGCAATTTTACATCGTATCGACCGCTGTTAATAAATGCCTCACGATATTATGCGCGTTACGTATTTGTTTGCTCTACTAGGTACTAAAATTAACCTACATGAGGGAGTGCCTCAAAGAATACTCGTAGGTAAATAAAGATATTAATAACATGTTTTTTTCTTTTTAAATTGGGTTCCTATTAATGAATAATAATAGATCATAGTACCAACAAATAATAAAATGTTAGGAAAGTAATCATTGTTTTACTTCATCCCAATCTTTGCGAACCTCTGGACTGGGATACTGATATAGGGCACAAAAGTTCTTACCTCGCAATAAAGAGATAAGAAGATAAAAGTACATAAACTTTTTTAACTTTCCAGTTTCCCCGTGCCCCATTTGCGGTAAGTACCACAATTTACATGGAGTAAGATGCTCTCGGAAAAGAAGGAAACGGTGCCGAGAAAATTGTTCTTCTATGTTGAGAGACGCTAAGCAAACTGTAATCTATTACACCCAAAGCCAAGCCTTTGCGGTTACAAATGCCGCAGTGTCCTAGTTTGTTACTAACAAGATGCAGTAATCTGTTTTACATTCTATTTTCGGAAAAATATGGCGGTATCGTTTCAAACAGGCGCGCGTCTGAGCTGCTTTTTATTATGAAATTAATTATAACTTTGGGCGTCATCGATAATTATTATGCTATATTTGACATGTGATTTTCAGAATTTCTCTTTGTTTGTTAGTGTATCGTCTTTTGAAATTATCAAAGTAAAATGACTCAGTATATAAAAAGAAGTGTGTCAGTTTTTGAGTAGGTATGGTACTGCGCAATATTAGTTCGATTTGAATGTTTCTATTAGTCAAGGTTTCTATCATACCATCATCATATCAATAACACCTATCCCTACACATTTCCAATAAGGGTGCTGATAGCTAAAATACATAAAAAAATAATAAAAATAATGTAAGTATGCGTATCGTAGGCCTCCATATCTAGCGTAATATATATATAGTCCTCCTGGTTGGGTACCTATATACATTCTATTCACGAGAGATGATAGATACTTACTATAAAGCTAGAGCTAGTTAGACATACTCCTTCCAAATCAAAATGAGGAGGAGAGGGGTTATTAAACACGCATAGACAGAGAGAATCCCCGCAACCCTTTTGCTTGTTGTCATTTGAAACATTGGCGTTTTAATGAAAACTGAGCGCCCGGAGCCGCGCGCTAATGATGACGGATCTCCTGAAAGGAGCAGTCTCCTATGTTGCTCATTATCTATGAACTGAGCTGCATTCTCATTATTTCCTCCTTCCTAGCTCATCATTATTTTCGATGCAATGATGAATGGTCTTTTGTATAATTTGAACGTATTGTGCTTTGGTACCTATCACACGTAGCGTGGAAACACACAATATTCTTCTTAAAAAAATTAAAGGCAAAATTGTTTCAGGCCATTTGCAATCGGCATATGAGCTATAATATCCGCGGTACCTATGAGTACCTATGAGTGGTATCGCGAAAAATAACAAAATGAATCTTAAGTGTCGTGCTGCTAGCTCATCATTCCGAGTATCGTTGCTTCAGTCAGTTCCTTCAATTTGTTCATAGCACGCGTGGGAAGACAACAGTTGGCATTCTTCGTACAATTTTCAGGAATCTTTACAACTACTAAATCAGAGTGGTTTATGAAGTAGGAATGTAAATTGTAACGTGCAACTTGTACTACAGCTACCATCGTTTTAAGGAACTAGTTATTAGATGTATTCATCTAATTCTTGTATCAGAATTTCGCCTTCTTCTCAACATTTTATTAATACCTATATTTTTTTATGTTATGTTTATCTAAGTGTAAAGCCAAAGTATCAATATTCTTTTATTTGTGTTGCTCGAACTAAAATTGAAACATTGAAATACCGATAACGTAAGTTGTACGAACAGGCAACGAGTGAGCGCTGAAAGCTATTCAAAGCCAACCGGATATCCTCCCAGTGTACCTATTTCAACTTGAATTCACATTGTTATCAGTTTGTGAGTTTCTTCGCTATTGCGATTCCCGACGTTCGCTAGCCGGGCACCACTCCAAAATTGAATTTAATAATATTGATAGTTAGCACTCACTGCGAACCACGGACTTTCCACAATGAAAGAGGATTCAGGCCATAGTCCAGGTTAGCCAGAGGAAGTTAGAAGGTTCTCCAAAACATGCAAGTTTCGTCAAGTTAGGCAAAGGATAATCATAGTTGAAAATGAGATTCACACAAAATTAGTTGACAAAAAAAAATGAAGGAAAATCCGTGATTATTCCCATTTAACTAAGTAAAGCTTGTTGAGTTTCTTTGTTGAATGTACTTAGATACACTTGAACCCTGAAGAGACTTTCAATATCTCGTCACGGTCCATTAATTTTGTGTGGAACAGTGGAGCGGGGTCCCTGTAGGCAGTCGGTCTAGACCACCCTCGATAAAATTGATACTTTATTCTACACTAGCTGCGCCCCGCGGTGTTACCCGCGATTAAAAAGTATGTCCTTTTCCTCTATGTCCTTTTGCAAATGCACGGTTCCTATATGCTATCCCACGAGGACTCACTTTAAATATACTTAAGTATAGTACAGAAATGATAAGTCACCAATCTTCAAGACAGTGCTGGGAGTGGATTAAATCACATTCAATACCTACTGATGTCAAATATTTTGTTATTTTCATAAATCTTATTACAATATATTATGGTCTATTTAGGCAGGTCTTTGAAAAAAAAAAACTTTCTTTGTCGACCGCCTCGTCTAGTAATCGGATGGTTGCGGGTTCGAGTGCCAACGAGGCTATTATTTTCGTATAAAGTTATGGTCATGATATACTGGGATCGCCTCCACTTCATTTAACCATACCAAATATTACAAGAGCAAGCTCCTTATTTTTGGGCCATTCCATACAGTTTGAGGGTTCGTTACAATATTAGTTTTTTTTTCTGAGATTTAGCTTATGCGGTATTGTTGATAAGCTTCTGAATTGGCTCCACGAATGGTAAGTTTTTATAAATTTGATTGCAATGTGTAGGTACTTAATTACGGGTACTTGTGAAATACCTGACAGGATAACAAGTCGCCTATTCCGAATGCTCGACTTTGTCTCATTAAAATTTCACGCGGCGGAACAAACAGCCGAGCGCTCTCTCGCTTTGCAATCCCCGAACATGGAATTTAAATTTTCCCATTGAAATAGTTCCCCTTGTGTTTTTTTTTTGCGTATATTACATACTCGGTGTCATTTTCCAGCTGTTACGAGGGCATGAACATTTTAAAACATATACCTATGTAGTCTTGAATGTTACCATGAAACATTTTCGCGTAATACAAAATGTATTCTGTACGTCAAGTGCGTGATTATTCGTAAGCTAACCGTATACTTTATAGTCTACCGTATTTAGACATTTTGTACAGAGAATTGATAGTTTGAAATACCGTCCGCTAGAGGCGCTTTTCAAGTCTCCATACAAAATGACAAAATACGGTAGACTATAAAGTGCACAGTTAGCTCGCACTTGACGTACTGTCGCGCTTTTTGTATTAACGTAACTATCATATTGTCAATAGTTTAAAAAAAACAGAACGTAAGTACTAAAATGTGCGGTATTGTCACAGTTTGTTAAATTTAGTTACGAGTAAGGATATATAGGTAGGTTCTTCTGTTGCATTTGGAATTAATATGAATGCTTTCAGAAATCAAAATATTACAGAGACTTTAAGGTAAGTAAAGGTAAGTAACTTTTAAGGTATCCTACAAATCTTTTATTTTATTAAAATGCAATAAAACTATGTCCACTTGCTTGCACCTTATCAATATTTCTATTCGTAACTGTAGTATGTCTCAACGTTTAATGTATCGATTATACCTAACTAATCATAACTGCGACTGATATTTTAATAAAACAAACAATTGTTACAAATAGGCTCAATCAATGTCAGAAATCGACAATCAATATGCATTCATTGTGCGAGCATCGCAAATGAAGCGAAAATAAACCCAAGTCATGATTCACGACCCGTTCTAAACCCCTACACTTGGTTGCTTTTCTTTTCGTGCGTATTGACGTAGCATGACCAAACATTAGGGACGAGAATCCAAACATTCCACAACCAATATGTTTTAAGAGACGCCGGTTATATGCGATATTCTTAATTTCAACATACGCTCCGATTTGGTTGGTTAAACCCAAGTGGGGGGGGGGGGGGGGAGGTTCAATGTAGTTGATTGAAATTTCCATTGATTTAATATGCGCATTCTATGGATTACATAATCTCATAGAATTAGTAACTATTTATTAATTATTTGCCTAATCTGTAGGTAAATATATTTGGATTTATTAAAAGTATTTTTCAATTATCGACTCCAACTGAGCCTGATAAAAAAAATATTATTGTTGTTATCCACCGTAGAATAGGTATCCGATAGGTTCCGTATTCGCCAGTGCCATATACATACTTGAATCTTTAATAACATTGCGAATTCAATGAGTCCGGGGGTAGGCTTAGGAATTCCCGCCCCAGCCTATAACCCTGCGGATGCCGAAGTAATAACCTTACACGGATCACTGCCCGACGTCTTATTGCCAATATTACAGGATATATTACCCATCCTTAAATAGAGAAATATAACAATTGAATACTTCGCATTGTTGTTGAGGCTATAAATGATGAGTGCGCGATATCGTGCCAGGAATGGTGGCCACATGTGACAATCTAGCGATACGTTGACTTCGCCATCCGCCAGATGTTTAGAAGGTTAATGCCTCGGCGACAATTAATGATAATACAATTAACATTTCAAATGTAATAATGGAAATAATAATGATTACTTGATTCAAATAGTTGCTCACCGGTTGCACCCTATTCATCTCCAAGGCTGCCGAATTGTTTTTCTCAAACTTAATGTCTCCTAAAAGTAGTGTTTACTAGGTACCTAAAATGTACCGTAAGCTTACAAGATCTAACGCGAAAAGCAAAGACACATAGCAAGGCAACACTGATCTTATATTAAAGTTATTATCTTGGTTAGTGTATATAAAAGTTCAGCAAAATGACTAAATATTGTCCGACGAAACAGTTGATGCTCCCGCTCACCCGAGATCAAGCGACACAAGGCACAACGCGTTTGGTCCACTACATCGTCTAGGATACACTAACTAACAACTAACTAACACGAACGATCGTATCCAACAGGTCCACGAGATTAACGCAGGGCGCGCTCGTTCCGTACGATCCTTTGTTAAGTGCGGTCCAGCTTCACGGCGCCAGCTGTGAGCTGCGTGCTCGGCGGGCGAGCGAGTCTGGCGGCCCGACGATCGATGCCGGCAACAGATTTACATTTTCCGTCGAGGAAATCGGGAAAGTTTGTCACGTGCGTGAGCTAGCGCGGGCGGCGAGTACGGCGCGCCCGCACGCCGGTAGTGCGCGGCGCCGAGTGGCGCGGCCGCCCGCCCTACCGCCGCCGCCGCCGCCGCTGCCTGGCCGCTACAATACAGCCACACAACCAAGCTTAAGTTGACGTTTACGCGATCATGGAACGACATTGAAACTAATCTTCTTTTGCAGATTGTAGGACACTCAATATTTTCCGCCAAAGTAAACGACTCAGAAATCACTGTGACTGCAATTTATTTCTACAATAATTGTACGTAATCGATTGAGAATATTATTGGAAAACAGAGAAAAACATGACAGGCAAAACGGCGAATATGAACGTTAAAATCGTAGGATTACATCCGGCACACCGATGCAAGTACAGTTTTATGTCGAGACCGTTAAGGTACCGAATGGTGTGGAGCTGTTAGGGGTGGTTAGGGTCGTGGCGGTGGCAGCAGGGGTGAAGTGGGTGGGGCGGGGGTAGTGTGAGACGTAGGAGTATCGATTTTGGCCACCCCGCCCTCTCCCCTAGCGATGCGACGGTGTGAGTGCGCTGTGCGAGTCCTCGCTGGGAGATCGTCGGTTGCAAACCGCGGGAAGCAGCGTCCAAATATTAACAAACGCTTTGTTCACACCGCAATCTAAACTGTCACATTAGGTCGTTCACTAGCTTTTGACGATCACACGTCCAGTTGTATACGTCCGACCGACCTATCTATAACTATAGCCATGTTGAAGGTCATTTTTCCTTATGTAATACTACAATGGTCTGCCAAGAAATGTATAATTTTACGCACTAATATATAAGTTTACCATCGGGGCCCTTGCTTGCCCCTTCGCATCCACGTGATTGTGACTTTAATTACGTTGGCTTTTCTCTTTTGCAAACATTCAGGAATAGAACGTGCTATTTTATTTTCTCCCTAAAGATGTCTCTGTTTGTAGAGAGAATAGGATTACTAAGGGCGAGAGAGACGAAGTGACTGTGGTCGATTTATTAATGTAAGAAGTAAGTTGATGAGACAGAAGACACCGTTAATTTACGTGGGAGAGTGGCGGAAGGCGGGCCGACCACTTGTGGATTGGAAGGCTCGCTATTGGAAAATGGATTTTCTCAGCGCCTATACTTGTTGTTTGTGTATCAGTCTAAGAATCTGGGCAATCGATAGTGGAATAGTGGTTAAAAGTATTTGATTTTTTCAATTCAGAAAATATAAAACGGAAAATTTCAACTCATTTATAGATATAAAAATACACATATATGTATACGATGGACCATTATTATAGGCATTCAAAAGGCCAGTGTAATCTAGTTATGGCAAAAGTACCAATATTTTGCCGCCATTTATTGCCCATAAAAGTAGTCGTAACATTTTAATTAAATAAAAGGACCCGAAGGCTTATGCGATTATATAAAATTTTAAAAATACAAATTCACAGTATAAGTTCAGTTTATAGCTCAACTTCAATGAGTATGGGGATATGATTTACGGTCGTCTGTAAATCATATTCAGAGTTAAGGGCTAGAAAAAAACTAATTGAAACGTTTAGTATAAGTTAAAATAATTTTATAGATTTTATATTTAATGGATTAAATTAAGGATTAAAAAGAGAGTAATAAAAAATATGACTCAGGAGATATGCACCCAAAGGAATCGTCCCTAAAAACCCTAAATAGCACATCCATTCCTCCCCAATAGCGTTACAGCAATGAATCTCACGCCCAGAGCAACCCTGAGGGAGCGTTTTAATTTGTGTTTTATTGCGCCTCAACAAGACACGATGGCCTTGGATTACTACAAGTTCGATTAACGAATTTGTAAAGTGATTTTTTTAATTCCAAAATGAATTAATCCAATTGCGGAAAAATAATTGATGAGGAAATAGAGGCTCAAGATGTTGTATCATCTCTGGCTGAAAATTATAATTGTGTATTAATAACTAGTATTTTCATAGTAATATTAAACTAACTTACCTTTCGTCCACTTGTTGTAGTTGAGAGGGCTGCTGATAGTTGATCCGGCGGCCGTAGAGAGATGCTCCGCCTTCAGACATGTAGCCATCCATAATGTCATTATTCCTTCCGCACTCCATTTCACCAATATTAATTCGTCGCAGACAATCACCGTCAGACATATAACCCGAGGCGATCTCAAGATCACAATAATCGGGGTTAGAAAACCCAGGCCCGTAATTTAAACGGTCACGCAAACCAATATTCTCCCTACCGAAGTTTGCTTTAACTGTGTTGGCGTGATGTGGGTACCCAGGAATGTTCTTTTGCGTCAAGCCTGAAGTTCTCATAGGGAGTGTCAAGTGGCTGTTGTATCCACGAAGTAAAGGCCTCATAGGCATTACGTTCATCATTGGATTTTCATCATCTCCAAGTGAATTGTCACGGCCATGGGATGGTGTACTGGAACGACTGTCATTCTCTAGTCTTCTATTGATTTCCGTTAATGTTCTATTGGGATCAAATGTTGATCTCGGTACAGTATTTTCAGCTATTCTCTTTTGAGCTGCTGCTTTCTCTGATATCTCAGCTTCATGTATAACGTCATTTATGTAAGTAGTATTCATGTCTACCCTTTTATTAGGTGTAACGCCACTAGATGTCGTTTTCGATATTTCAGAACCGGATTCACTAGACGGACGGTATATTACGCTACTATCACTAGAATTCGAATGCTGTCCCGTGGTACTGTGCGTCGAATTTGAGTGGGAACTTTCAGACATTTGCGAAGAATGATTATTTCCTGAAGGAACTACAGGCATGGGGGAAACTGCTAAAGTCTGTTTCTGCGATATATCTTTGCTTAAATTAGACTGTTCTCTACTGAATGGAAGTGCACTTATATTGTTCGTAGAATTTAAACTAGAATTGCTTTGTATAGGACTTAATTGACTATTTGTACTTTTGTGGATAATATGTCTATCATCTTTTGATATTTTGAAAGTTCCTTTAACGGCAGCCGTGGGTTTTGGAATTCCAGTTTGATTTGGTGCACCAAAATTTTGCCCTGGTGCTGGTTGAGGCTGGTTCTGTTGGTGTTTTGAAGGTGGTGATACATTTTCGTGATTTTTGACATCCGTTACGTTATCAGCTCGTTTCTCGTTTAGTTTCATTTGACTACCTGACAGTTTTACCATCTTCGAATTAGAATTTCTGGAGTGATCATCGATCTGATTCAATTTAGTGTTACTGACGGATTTAGGGGCTGCCAGTTTAGATTCTTTATCACGTGCTGGAAGTTTTGGACTGTTTCTTGATTTTTCGCTGCTGTTAGCTTTAGCACTATTTTTACTTAAGCTTGTGGAAGATTCTCTTGGAGTTTTAGAACTAACTAACTTAGACTTCACATTTTTATTCGATTTGTCTTTTGATAATGTATCGCTTTGTTGCCTAATAGTTTTTGGTCCTACTAAATTAGAAGATTTGATATGTGCGTTTGGGGTATTAGAAGACTCGTTGAGGCTTAAACTAGAGTCAGATCTCTCACTCTTCGCGGAGGAGAAACCGCTGGAAGAACTGGTGCGTTTCGATACTGCCGTACTTTTACTATTTTGCTTTTCGTTGCTCAGTTTATCTTTGTTAAAGAGCTTTAGTTTGTCGAGCATGGAATGCTTTGTGGGGGTTCCATTGTGGTTGGGCGGTGTCTGGGTATGTTGTGGTGATTGCGATAATGTGGATGGAATCTTGCTGCCAGGTGCAAGTAATGACGAGTTGGGCCGTGACCTGAAATAAATAATTACATGTCACATTGTAAATATAAAGAGGTATTGAATTGAATGAACACAGTCATAAAGTTGAAACCAAATTGGCACCCAACGGCAGTTACACGAATCGATATAAACGAAACATAATTTAACAACTGAATAACCAGTATCTCCACTCATATCTACATGTACACTCCGAAAAATAATATTTTTTTATTGCCAATTATTCATATTTGATATTTAAAATTGATAAAAATATTGCCAGAAAAATTAAAAATAAAATACAATACCCGGAAGATGATGCTGGTGCTCGCGGTATGAAGCTCACATGTCCGAGCGGACTTGTGGATCGACTAGAACTCGCGGATAAACCACATTTGCCACCTGCAATAAAACAATGGCATGCCTTGAGTGATTACATTCTATCTTACACTTTATAAACTATCCAACAGTCGAGGTAAATGATAAAATGCTGACTATATTTACTTTAGTTATACGTTGCACATCAAGCCGGGTAAATATTATCAATACTGAGCTAACACACGTTAGATAAGTCTGAACTTTTATCGGAATACGGCACGGGTGGTCGGTTCGTGGTGCGCGCGCGACTGTTGGCCTCGTAAGCTGCGTACCTTACCTACATTATAGCTATACCGAATTAATTGAACCCTAATACCCCTCCCATTCCACAAATAATGAGTGCAAATGGGGAACATTGTATTGAATGCAACGGCTCATATTAAACTGGTTTGCTATATTGATCGATACCATACTGACAAAATAATAATTCGTGATGTCATTTCATTACATTTACAAATGTATGCGTGAACGTAAAGCACCCTTAACAACGGACATTAATGACTCAATGGTGACCATAAATATGCTACATTATAGGCTTGCAGTTTGTGTATCATTAGGTAGATAGGCGATAATGTAGTTAAAACAGTTTCCTTTATAGGTGAAAGTAGACAACATTGAAGTTTAGTTATTATCTCTGAATAATAAGGTTTCTAACCTAAAAAAAGTATCCTTTAATGATCTCAAATAAACATAAAAATACATTCATACCTAGTTTAACGAATGATTTTATTCTCCCACACTCGTCATAATTAATATTATTATTAGCACTACAATTTAGGAACATTTTAATACTCAGAATGGAATCATCAATGATTTTAAACAGTATCGACTTTAAGTTGACATTAAATTTATTTAATTCCTACTAGAACAAATACGGTCACAATAAATTCGAACTACCCTCGAAATTAATGAACAAATTGCCATCCAAATACCAAGCATTAGTGGGTATTTTACTAGAAACTTCCTTAGGTATGTACCTACTACACCAAGATTTTGTGTTGGTATATGTAAGTGTCTTGTATTAGACAATGGGTGCATTCAGGTGTCGCAGCTACTGCAGGCAAAGGTAGCGCGTAGTCGTAGCGTGCCAAATAACATAGTCGACCAGCTACCGACTACATCCGTTCTTTATTCAGGCCGAGACTATCCATCACTTTACGTGGACGGCAATCCACTTTACATATAGCACAAAAATATACGCTCCTGTAATATTATAAAATTCTAGTATACTTGCCCCCAAATTTATAGACGTTTTATAACTTTATCAAACGCCATATAGCCTTACCTACTGCGCGCAAGAGTTTTGCTTTGCACAGTACTTTATGACGTTTGATAAAACTTTTATAAATTCGGGTGCTATTATTTTTAACAAAAGCTATGAATAAGTATATTTGTGTGACTTGATATGACTATGCACTAAAATAAAAATTATAACAAAAAAAACAATTGCGTATCTATAAATTATTTACACATGAAAGCATTCCAACCATAACGGTCAAGATTATAAGTAGGTAATGAAACGGCGAACAGTACATGGTGCTATAATTAACATAGTAAACTGTGTTAATTGATACACCACAGTCTTAAATTACAAACCAAAATAATAAAACGGTTATTATAATTTGAAACATCCCACATATCTAACTAGATGATCACTACGGATGACACATTCCTGCACTCATAACATAACACTAACCAATCCGAAACTAGAAAATTTTAGCAACAGAAACGATGCCGGTCAAACACTAATTAAAGTTGAATCAGAAATGAGCGCACAGCGAGAGCAGTGGAAATGAACTGAGGATGCATCTGCACTGGAGACCGCGGCGTCCACAAGATATGACGGGGGCACGGCCAGTCCTAAGATAACTGCGTGAGAATATAACAATCGCGGCGTAGATAATACTTATCGTGCGGCTATGATAACAACGTGTATTTTGATTCTTTTTATATTAACCCATATATATATAATGCCATATACCTATAGGTATTGATGTATCTTAGAACATTTATATGCAAAAGTTATGTATATGAGGTTTTCATTATAGGTTTGCCATAAGAAGTTAAAAAATATCTTAGGTTTTCGACGGTAGAGGGTACCTACATATTAGTAAATTTACGCCATAAAAATGTAATTAGATACTAAAAATGGACTCGATGCTTAAATTAAATTTGAGGTAGAACATAATATTCTGTTTACTTCTACTTCTGATACCAAACTAAATATGAACTCATAAGCCGTACAATAGACTCTGATGACTAAAGATGGCAAAAGATAAAGTAAACATAGCAAGAAATCTTGAGATAGCGAGCCGATTCATAACGCGTGTGTATCGGCATCCGTCAGCCTGTGGGCGACTAATAAAACTTATGACGTCACGCCACTCCACTCGTCAGGATAAGGGTGAGTGAAATAAACTTGGTGTACTTATCAAGGTATTTCAACCACAGTAGGTAAGATCGCTTTCTCGGGCGAAATTACTGTTATTTGCGGTTCATTTACCTCTGTTGCAGCCGAGGAATCTTGTAGTTACCTAAATACTTGATCAACGCCCGTACAATTCTGATTATACAAACCGTCGGCTTGTAATGCACTAGCGGTAGTCGAGAGGCTAGATATTGACGGGTGTTGGCGTTGCAGCTGGATAAAGTAATTGGACTCAATTAATTACACATCTCTCACACTGTCATATAAGACGTGTGAAGAGCGAGTTTTATTTGTCTGTGGATTACGCAATTATAGTCAACACCGGTATAGATGCTAGCTTACAGGAGTAACAAATTGGTGAGAGTGTGTAGCGGCTAAGTCCTGACTTTTTGACTGACCTGAATGTACTGGCGTCGCTGGCAGGGGCCGCTTGTCGGGCGGAGCGCGGCGCGCGGCCGCCGCAGACGCAGGCAGCGGGATCGACGTCTGCAGCACAGACACTTGCCTGCGAATAATAATCATAATTAAACAAACGGAAACTGTACAGAAACTGGACAATCAAAAATGTATAGCCTTTCAACAGATAAGACGCTACAGGATACATGAATGAGTGATAAAGCTTATACTATCCTCACTGACATTTACTCGTATATAAAAAACCAACACCATATCTTGTAAAAAAAAAGAAATGTGTATATAGTGTATATATTAATACCTGTAATTTGGCTAATATTTGTAAATATGTAGAAGGTATTTCTCAAATAAAAAACAACCCATAATATATTACCAATAACATTACATATTAATTAAACGAAGTATTAACATTCCTATGACGTTTAAGACAGTGACTAAGCAAATGTCTGGTGAGAAGACACACGAGCATTGCAATGAGTATGTGGGGCTTATTGTCTTATCAACCAGTCATAATGATCATCCAACTATGGAATGCATTTGTATGAGTGTGTTAGGAACAGCGCACACCGACGAAGCGGCAGCGAAGCGGCTAAAATCACTATGAAGGGCGCGCGGCCCGAGCTGTATGTCAATATGAATTAGAACTGTGATAGCATTTGTTATTTCACTGTCACTCCGTCGGTGTGCGCTGACCCATACATTGAAAACGCAAGAAATTCTGCATGCCCGAACATAAACCGGTTCTAAATGATGCGTTTTGTGCCAACACAACGCCATTAGGGCATTTAATACAATACTAATGTATCGAAAAGTCGTAAATAATCAACGTACAATGGAAAAAGATACGCTTCGGCGAACCGCGATCTTAACACCGGACTCGATAATCGAACGTTCAATAAAGTAAGGTATCTGATGTAATAAAAAGGACTATTTATAAGTACAACCGACCGCTGGATAACTCCAGGGAGCTACCCATTACCACTCCTACATGCGCGCTAACTTTGTACTGAATATACGAGCTCTCGTATGAACAGCCAACTTTAATGCCTCTTATTTCTGAACTCTGACAAACGCGACAACGCTAACTTATTATGCACTTAGTGATTCATATAAGATATTGCGTGACGACGGAATATTTTGGGATTTTATTGAACCGCAAAACTTCTTTTTTTTTGTAGGATTATGTGAGTAAACTCTGTCATTATCGTGTTTAGGTTCAATTCGAAACATAAAGATTTTTACGTCATATTTGTAATGGTTACGTTTATGGTAACTAATCTTATTTATTTGTAGGTAGGTACGATACTACACCTTAAACACAGAATATAACAACGGGTTGTCTAATAGAACGGTAAAGTTTAGTGAGAGCATCCACTAATTGGTGTTTCTTCTGCTCAACTGCACTAACACAGAAAGTTGTTTATTTATACGTATTCCAGAAAAACTTTGTATTGAAGTTAAATGACGGTATTAATCACAGATCACGAGGGATATGCCGTGCGGTTCAAAATGTATGGGAACTCGCTGTCTCCGTTTTGTTCCCCACCACTCGCCACAAAACACATGCAATTTCATAAAACCAACCAATACGAAGTCTCACACACACACGCGTGCCAATAATTCGGTGCGTGCTGCGTTCGTCGCCGCATACAGCGGCCGTACCACGCGACGCACCAGTTTATTCAAAGTATCGTTAGACGATCTATCCATTGCCTCGTACATTCACTCAGTAGCGAACATAGGTGGTACTTAAAGAGCCATGTATTTTGTACAAAAATAAAAAAGTCATTGTGCTGCATGAAAACTAAAATAACATAATAAAGGCATTAAATATTTGATTTGTTGTTTTTAATGAAATTTTAAAGACGAATAAATAAAATACTTAATACTGGCTGGTGAAATGAGATTCCATCTTTCGCGTAGTTCACTTTGCTGCTAGTATTTTTGCACACAACCACGGAATAACACGGCATTTAAAAAAAAAATTGAGCTCCGATACCGACGTGCAGTTGCAGTCGACTGATGGCGAAAACTCTATGTTAGCCTAATTTTGGCTAAAGGTGAGCGCAAGCCCACCGCTTTCATAACATATCTCCTCTAATATATCTGTGGTATTAATCTTTGATTAGTTGCGAATGATATCAATAATTTTATCTCAAAGGGCCTCTACGTGGTGGAATCATGTCCCCACGCAAGCCTTCCAAAAGTCCGGGTATAGCCCGTGTGGAAATCAAAGAGATTACGATAATAACAAGAATACCAGACATTTTAATGTCCCATTGTTAGGCACAGGCCTCCCATCAATGCGAGGGGGATTAGGCAATAGTCCACCACTCTGGCCCAGTGCGGGTTGGCGAATAAAAACCAACAAATGTTGAATCACTTCGGACCATATTTAGGGCATGTTCGAATAACTGATACAAGTAAGCCCAGGGCAGGCGACCCAATTTAAAAGGTTTGAAAGTTATTATATACATCAGGGACCGATATCGTCGTATGGAAAACTCCCACGAGGTTAAGTACTAATTAGTTATTTAATTTTATTTTCATGCTATATAAAGTTAAAACAATGAAATAGTAATGAACAGTCGACGATCAAATTATACACAGTGAAGTTTGTGAGTGCGAATATTTAACAAGAGGATGAAAGAAGATGGTAAATTTGAAACTCAATTGAATTATTTTTCAAGATTAAACGTAACGATATCTGCAGCAATGGCTTGAAACTTTGCTCGGAATAACACGGAAAAGGGTAGCAATGGTACCTTACTGAACACAGATATTAAAGAATGTGGTATTTCATAACAAATGTCATGTAGCACGACCAAGCTTTCAAATCCAGCTATTTTTAACATCAAAGAAGATTCAAGTAGGTACGTATTCCTTTGGCAACTCTTTATTACAGAGTTCGTTTATTAAACAGATGAAATCTTGAATCATAAAGTAAATAATGTGAACTGACCTACATGATATACTACGAGATAAGTAGATCCCATAAACGAGAGTGCACAATACATTGTATTTTATGTGCTGCAATCGATCGGTGCGACGAGAAGATAGTTAGGGAGTATAACATGCAGGAAAACACGACGCGCATCGGCGCTGCCAGCACGGTCGTGGGTCACGACTTCACCATAAACCACCGGCTAGGGAGCTCTACAGCTATTGTAAGGCCTTCTAATTGTTATGCTGCCTAAATTTCTTCAGAAATAAAATTACCTAGACCTACCTAAAGTGTTACAATATGTTGCCGTTCACACGAAGAAAAAATCCGGTTACAATACATTACACTTATCAGGACACGGCATCGTGGAATGTTATTTTCATCCTTATAAAATTAAAGGCTGCACTCCCGCGAAAAGTAGCTAAATTATATTGTAGGCAAATGGTACAGCTACTCGTCACTAGATGGCGCTACTATACATGTTCAAAAAGGCCAATTAATTTTATGAATAATTCGTGATATCAATATCTTGTAAATTATAAAATAAAGTTCCACAACGATGTATCTTAATCCAATTGTCTGTGGTCTAGACGGAATTGTTCTTTTTGTATTTCCAACGACCTCACACACGCCCATTGTATCACTTAAAAGCCTTCAAGCTTTTCAAACTCGTGCTCGGTTCACCGCACCGCATCAGTAGGTACCTACTAATGCTATTTCCATTCCATTGCTATTAGATTTATTTTTCATTGCACGTCTTTTGAAAAGCTTGTGAAGTCTGTATACTCGCTGTGCCAGCTGGCTGGTGTATTATGGTTCGAATCGCTTTCGAATTGTGGGGGAAAGTGCCTGGTATACCTACCTACCTAATGACAAAAGTTTATTACATTGGACCTAGATACCCACAATCGGCGAAGGGTATGCACTGGTACACCTCTGCGGACCTCGTCGAGAAATGCAGGCGTGATAGTATATAATTATTAATATTTTTAATTAAAATTATCTTTATCTATGACATCTAGCGCATGTTGTGGGAATAGTGCATCATATGAACACACACTGTACCGATTGTTTTGAAAATACGCATGGTTAAGTGCGGGGCTATTGTCCGCTCAAAGCTCGGCGTTGGCTTGGCGATCGATAAGGCGGGCGATAGCCAAACAACGAACATCTGGAGGGCGACGCGGGCGCACGGCACATTGCATTCTGTCGTTTGACATGCGCGGGGCAGCTTGCGCAACCGATACCTGACACTGATACTAGAGTCTTGGTCTAGTGAAATGTGTCAGAATTGGTTCATATTATGTAACTATGCAAATAGATACAATGCCCAGCAGGGCTAGCAAGCCTGACAAGACAAGGCGAGTCCTAGAGATTATGTCTCTTATATTGGAGAGAATGATACAAGATCGATATATTTCACATTTGTCTCGTGAAAGGCGACCGTCTCTAACGGTGGAATACTTCCACAAACCCTTATTAAATATTTAATTCTGCGTCTTGTTTTTTTATGCAGCGTTAAAATTATTCAGCTTTGCAATTTGATTTCCGTTCTAGTGTTTTGGGGCTTTTATAGCCTAAGTCTAGCCTAAGCTGGTAGCTTTAACCTATATATGTATAAAGTTGACACAAAATCTACTTGATCTTAGACAAGTATCCTGAAATCTCTGATCATAGAGATTCGAGGCAATGACAAAACACCGCAGCACCAAATCAATCTATCTCACATTGGATCTCAGGAGGCCTATTGAATAACAAAACTGTAGCCCGAAATAGAAAATTACAATATACTGATAACAGAATAAAGGCGAAATTGGCGTCACGTCGGCACTCCTGAGCAGCGACTCCGAAATAGCGGCATCAACTATGACGTGGCATCCGACGCGCGCTCCGATCGGAAATAAAGGCTGACTGGGGACCCACACAGTGACGGCATGTCACTCCATCTGACCTGTATGGCACCAACTATCGGCAATTGAAAGGTACTTTGGAATATTGACATGTACATCTATCACAAAAAATAAGGTTGAAAATGCACAGCAAGTTTCTTTTAGGTATGTGTATTTTTTTGTTAGTCATCATAACTAAATAGTCGAACTAATATGATAAGGTATATTGGTGGTAAATAAGTAGAATAAAATTCTGGATGAACACCACGATACTTCCATTCATGATAAAAATCGAATATCTAAAACGATATAAGCATGTGAAATTATAGGTTAATAAAAACCTTATAGTTGATATAAATTCTACTATTCTTCCTTGTTGACCATTTCAGGTCAAGGCATCAATATTAATTCCTGATCGATATCTATAATCACCCTTATTCTCACGCGCACATGAATATTTAACTACAAAATTCATTTACAATATGTAAGTATTCCATAAAAGGTATAAGTGGCCGAGGGCGTACACTCCCTTCATTGTTTACACACACCTTTGCAGCATCGGAATCCTGACATCAAAGATTACTCGGATTTATATACTTTTACGATATTGATGAAATACTACTCGTAAAAGACGCACATCTTGTTTCGAAGCTGGATATTTTTAGCTGCGTCCAGCTAAGTGAAGTGTTCTTTAAACATCGATGTTACGAAGTGAACAAAGAGCTTACACTGGAGCTAAGACGAATTGAAGATCTCATTACGTTGTTTTATACGTCTCGTTACTGAAGCTAGAAAATTAAATGAAAACGTATTTCGCAGTGAATGCGACGGTACAGACGTCGTCGTTAAGACGTCTTCAAGCTGCATTACGTAAGTATGTAGGTAGATTTACCTATTAATAATAAGTTCCTATCTCATTAAATTATGTTTGATGTTTCCTTTGATTTCATTTATATAAGCTGATGAAGCACCAACACAGTCTTATTGCCAAGATTCTTTCTTGTTATGACATACCTGAGAGTACGTACCTATTCTACCTATAGGTAGGTATATAAATATTATCAATCATTATCATGCAAAAAGCCTATTAGAGGCACTGATGCCGCCAGCCTAGATTTATTTTATACGGTGTGCTTGACGTGGGATAACATTGCGAATATGTTACCTATAAATTTTATGTTTAGGGTAGGTACCATAATAATAATAAGTGCTTATTTAAATTTTACGCAATTTTATACCTTCTAACTTCAGGAGATGTAGGCAGACTTCGAGATTTTCTGTTTTTACTGTGCTGTCGGTGATGGCCGTGTCCCGAGTTGGTGTTCCCCATGTTTAGCTCGGAACAGCTTCTTCAAATCACATCACACATCACAGTTGGTAAATAACACACGATACACTTGCGTTGCGATACATTCTGCTCGATTCACTGTCAAAATAATGTTTTTCTATGGCTAGTATCGTAAGCGGAGTTGTCATGTGAAACGCTTTTATGTTTCGTACCCTTACTCGCTAGAAAGTATTTGTTACAATATTATATTGTATGCGCCGCGTCGAGGTTGAATGGGAATATATTAATCATTGCCTTGCTCTGATATTTCTACCCACACATTTTCTATTAACAAATAAAAATATGTTTCATTTTATATTTGTGAAACCGATGTTTAATGTAATAGACGTTGCTTTATTTGATGCAAAAGCATGAGGCAAATATTCCTGGTAGGTATCTTGGTTATGGGTTTAACGTGACTAAATGCCTGTCTATAATCCATCGAATCGAACACCAGAAATGCCAACGTTTACCGGCGCTCCGACCATTGCAGGAATTTCAAAGGTCGATCGGTTAAACCGCTTGCTCATAACCCAAAGTTACATTCCGTACTGCACAAAACACAGATATTTCCATTATCTCTAAAATCTGCAGTTACGAACTTGTACGAGTAATAAGCGGTGCAATTCGATTGAACAAAATTGAACTTTAACAATCACCAATTAACTTAATAGTAGACTCAACGATTAGCTATTATTGTCATTGTTCAAGAACTAAGGACAATGGAGAAGAGGGGGTCTAATTACGAGTGATGTTTCAAAAGACAATAACCTTTTTTACACATACTCTTTATTGAAATTTAAATTGCTCAAAGACATAGAATTAAGTCTATAATGAAGCCCGAATGGCATGCTTAGCAAGTAAAATTCATAGCAAATTGTCTATTGTGAAGTGTAACTGGAACTGAACGTTGTTGCAAGGGTATAAGTGCATTATCCGAATTATCATAGCGAGTGCAGTCGGGAACGGTGCAGTGGAGCGTTGCTTCTAGGACGTATTCAGATCACGCGTCGAACTTGGACCACTTTTACTAAATCGAGACGAGATAACTTTGATACGGCTGTCAAATTTATTGAAAAAATCGTCGTTACATAACCCATGTTTGACAAAGTATCTATTGAAGGTTTGAATGCAGAACGTGAACTACATATTCACTCTTATATCAAAATGCTTCTTCCAAATAAAGAATCACCCAAACTGTCGTAACACGTAAATTCGTGATCATTGTTCATTGTTTAGAGCCGTTAGAGCCCTTTACACAACGAGCTTTTGTGACTAATTTATACGACGATTGTTATGAGGCTTTTTATGACGCGTAGGGTATTTATTTTTATTTGTCGCGACACGACATGCATTTCTTACATTCAAAATGGTTTTATGTATGTATATAAGTTGCGGTGTCATATATGAGTTTTATAACGTTTACTTTGTTTCATGTTTTTTGGAATATCAATACTATTATATCACGCGATCGAATCGTTTTATACTTAGTTATATCTTGATCAGTGGAGAAGATAGTCAGTAGGAGCCAGTATATAAATAAACTTGAGATGTCACAATTTACCAGTAACAAGTCTATGCAACACCTTAAAAGATTTCTCATGGATGTGTAGTATCGGCAAATAAACATCTCCACAGCCAAGATATCGTGATACGCGACGGCAAAGGTGAATAATTCATGAACACTTAAGAGCATAACGCCCACACAGGCTTATCACAAGCCTGTGACTATTTTTGTAGATAGTCTCAGAGCTTTTACTGGCTTTACTAGATGTAAGGCCACTGTGTGACGTAAGATACCTGCCTTTTTTTAGAGGAGGTGAGGGAAACAATATATAAACCATGTCTACAACTAAATTGACACATAGCCCGTATAAATTCTGTTAAATAAGTTGTGACTATAGTTTGTCAGCAAATTGTAAAACAGACACTAAGATGAATGTTATTGCGTTTAAGTTTTCTGTTAGTGAATTTAGTTACAGAAACTTAATGAACTGTTTATTGCAAGTTATATTTTTTCATCCACCCGGATTTTATAATATGAAATAATATATTCTAAAATCTTAGTCACTCATAGTCGGTTGTGTGCTTCTTATATGTCCACCTACAACACCGACAATAGACCGATCGCATAAAAGGCAGTTAGGGAACTGCTTGTGTAATGTTTAATGTCAGTCGTGAAGAATAAATCTAGATTCGTAGTTGATGCATTGCGGTTTACTCAAAGATCTCGTGCGATTTTCGATGCGTGTGCGATGTTCCGAGAATTGCAAGTGACTAGCTAGTGTGATGCGATTGAATTTTTTATTTTGGAGAACAAAGCATGCGTACTCTGTTGCTGCGCAGTATTCTGAGGCTGCTCTGGGTAAACACCTGTACAATTTATAGGTAATATTGTATATACGCGCAGTACCTTGCCATCTAATAATAAATTGTGATCGATGAATACCTAAGTATATTCACTTATAAATTATTTTAATATTTTATTGCCTCGCCCGATCGTATAATTTGAAAATTTGGATAATGTCGTATATAACAAAATTCATACACTTATTGTTCTGTTAACATGTGGTTTGTTTCACTTACGACCTCAAAGTTTAATCATTAAAATGTTTATGCCCTTTCTGGATAAGCCACAACAATCATTAGCGTTAACTGTTCGAATACATAATAGTTGGGTCCATCCTACATCCTATTCTCGTTAACCTCGCTAACTAGCTTAACATATGTATAGGAACTAGTTGTCGGAGTAAATTTACGTTTAATTCGAAAGCTTGAACCTGAAAACTACCAACTATTACGACCGATACCTGCTCACGCTTCACTAGGGATACATTCGATGTTGTTGACTAAAATGAATTGCCTTGATATGATATCGTTGCTTAGTCGATCTTAGTAGTCGTTAAAATAATTGGTAGATGAGTAGAAAAATATCATTTCACAAATATGTAATTTCTGATGATATAAATAAGCAACTGACGAATATTATGTAGGTATCTGACTGGAACTGAAGCGACACATTGTTCAGATATCTTAATTCAAGAACTGACAGACATATTCTCATAACATATTACGTATATATTATAGGTTGTCAGTCCCCGTGTTTCGTATGACAAAACGTAAAATCCTACAGCTCAGCCAAAACCACGAATTGTTTTTCGTGGAAGTGGCTGTCAACAAGGCACTCCGTACAAAAACATACAGCTTATGCTAATTTATGCGCGTGCTCACTCGATCGAGGATTAATGTTTTACTAGCTGCAAGTACGGATGCTGGACCACATATATAGTGGTTGCCAAGTCGTCTTAGTACTTCGATGTACCTAAGCAATTGCTAGGTGGTGTATTTATTTTAAGTACCTGGGTATTTATTTAATATAAAACGATCGCACAATCTCGACGTATTGGCTTAGGCAGCGCTCGCTTTACTGAATCAGAATAGGGAGATTTATTCTAAAAGAAAGAAAAATTAGTATGATTATACAGCGAGGAAATGCAGCCAGCATTCTTGCCACCATTCCACGCGGACAAGGTCTTTTTGATACATAGTTTGTTTTCATACTAATTTAAAGTTTTTTTTATTTTCCTGTTTGTAAATATTTAGTGAGATGTAAAACTAATAAATTTATTGCCATAAGCAAATTCTAAAAGAGAATGGGATTTTTGGTTTAGCAGTGGCCAGAAATTATAGTCTCATGTGAACTGACTATAACCACTGTTTTATGAAATTCGATTAAAAAAAATAACGGATACGTGTAGGTACAAAAAAATATAAACAAAGATTGGGAATTTTGAGAAATAGAAAAAATATATTTGAGATGATTGGATATCTTATTTCGAGATATTTATTTTACATTTTCGCCCCAGCTCTAGGTGTAATCTGCAGGTATGCAAGTGTGTATAGTTTAGTTCAAAGTCCTTTCCATCACCTGTAAGTACATAGCTGGCTTATACATAAAGCTGAAGTGCTCAAGAGCTATTTACCCTTGCGCGTAAACAAGCTTTATTTTCGTGCAATGGCGATCTTAAGCTCAACGCTGAATAACTACCGTTTCATAGTCACCTAAGGCTATTTCCAACAAATCAAGGGATGAATCAGAGCATTTTGTTCACAATAATGACCGCTATGCTCTCCCAAGTGACGGTTGTTCAGAAATTCTGCCCGTAAATTATGTCAAGTGCAAGGTAACTGCTGGCTCCCGGGAACAGATTTATATCCCTCCATCCAATGGCTCTTGTTTCGTGAGATAATATCATAAAAGTGATTTGGTGTGATGAGAAAGCGATTACTGCTGTATTTCTAATAGTATGTGACAAAAGAAAAGCTTGGATATTGATTTATTTTGGTATATAAGGTGTAAAAAATATTTTAAGCGGTTTATAAGTATATAAGTAGGTCATAACTATCACGTTTATGTATACAATTCATGTGTAAATAGTGTTTTATTTTCAAGTTATATCAATTTAAAGACGCGGACGAACTCGCAGGCAACAGCTAGTAAACAATATGTAATGGATAGGCTCAATTAAATATTGCGTTTATGTAATTATACGGAGAAAATGACATTAAATTAGTTTCTTAGGTACTTACTTATAGGCTATATAGACCGGCTTTCAAATAAAAAACTTTTTAACAAAATAAAAACCGTCTTCAAAAAACTAAAAAGCCAAAAATAATCTAATCTTGAAATCTACCTTGTCTAACTAAATCAAATATTTAACTAATCTGAAGTCGGTGCCAAACAAACAGCTGAGTCGAATATTGCCGGTCTGCGCCAAAGACTATACCTACAAATTGGTCCGCGCATCTCGTTACTGAGTATACTTTTGTTATTCTTCATCGTTAGTTTATTTGGCACCGACTTCAGATTAGTTAAATATTTGATTTAGTTAGACAAGGTAGATTTCAAGATTAGATTATTTTTGGCTTTTTAGTTTTTTGAAGACGGTTTTTATTTTGTTAAAAAGTTTTTTATTTTACACTTTTTAGTGGATATATTTACTATTATTTGTCACTAAAAAGAATGTAATATCAATCTTTTTTACTGGATAATAGGTATACCAATTATAACATCATCGCGAGAAAAACATAGATTCAAAGAAATCAAGATAAAACAAAAACCACTGAATCAATCTCGCTGAATTTTAAAAAGGTATACCTTATTATTTTGTAAAAAAGAATAATCGAAATCGGAACATCCACGAAAAAGATTTATTTATAGCCAAAGTGCATCCCATAACAATTTCAATAAGCCCAAACACGGCTTGGATACATTGTTTTATTACAATGTTCCAGTTCCTCCTGGGTTTATCATCAGATCAGTTCGATGGTACCATATTCATCAGAACCATTTCATTAAATTTGCTTTTTCATTGTCGCTTAACGATCATAATCGAGATTATCTTGGCGCAACCCGTGAAATACGTATCACTGACATGTTCCGGTGGCCATTTGTGGTCATCTTCATCACTTTCACTTCAGCAAATGATACTTTCTGAATGCAAATGCTTGACTTCTTGATGAAAATACCAAAATTGCTATAGGTTTGCCTATAAAATTTGAGGAGTCCTCTCAATTCCTCATGGATCCCATGATCAGAACAATTTTTTGAAAAAAATGGGACCAATCTGTAAGCATATCCTTTCATATAAAAAAATAATTTTCCAAATCGGTTCATAAATGACGGAGATCTGAGGTAACAAACATAAAAAATAAAAAATAAAAAAAAAAAAAAATACAACCGAATTGAGAACCTCCTCCTTTTTTTTGAAGTCGGTTAAAAAAGAAATCGAAGTGCATCTCAATTATTTTTTATGGGATATCAGACTAGTCCTTTGATGATTCAATTAACATAAAGTTTATTAAGAATTTTTTGTCATTGGGTAATAACAAGTAATGGAGTTATTTATTTTTCTATAGAGACTTTCCTGAATACCCGTTCATAATAATCAGAAAAGGTAATGAAAATAATCTAGTACCTACACTGCAAAAATATTTAAATCAACCGCAACTTCAGAGGATATAAAAAAATACAAAATTCGCCGAAGCATCATTAAACTCGGGCTAATATTTCATCCCATGGTGATTCAACAAAAACGTAAAGACTGCGCACATAAAAGCAAATTAATTAAGCTTATACAATACCGGGCTATAAACTGGGTGTTTGTTTGTGCGACGCGTACAGGGAGCACAGAGTTGAGGCAACAGACTTACATCGTCAAGTCAAAAGAGAATAGCAATCTGAAGGGATTATGTCGCACCGAGACGCTGTGCTGAATATACTAGAAAATATACAACTACCTATAATTTATTCTGTTTCAGTAAATACGCAACATCCATAATAAAAAAATATGCCCTTACAATCTACATAAGTTCGACGCTAATACTTATATTTTAGGCCACACGTTACGCGGCAAAATCAGCTTTTAATATCATCAGAGTGCCGTTAATATCATGAGATCTTTTGTGTGAAATTCCAATGCGAAAAATCTCACCCGCCACACGCGGTGTGGGTGTTAGAGGGGAGACATTGAGAAAGGAGATGATTAAAGGCCGATAAAAAGAGAGATAAATACGTTTTTTTTTAAATATAATGGATTTCTATCAATGTTGCAGTAATTAGCGATTTTCAGTGGTATGCCCCAAAATATGAACTTATTATTAAGTTCGGTGAATCCTCCAAGTATAAAGACTATATGCATCTATTATACCTGGTACCTAGCTATTAAGTAGCAAATTTATTTACTAGAATACACCTAATAACATTAGAATAACGAAAATATCTATCGATTTGTTTACCCATAGCTATGAACGTGAGAGATTACTATCAGCTGTTTATTTATAGAGTCTGCTTCCATATTTTGTTTGCAAATAAAGGGAGAGAAAGTTAGTTTGGATTAAAGCTGGCTGTAGGTAAACGCATCAGCAGATGTTTGTTGGCACGGAGATAACGTGAATATTTTTATAATATTTGAGAGCAACATAATTCACAGTTCTATTTAAGTATTATCTACAGAGTCAATAAAATATTATTAGCTGCAGCGAGTCAGATGAACTGATCTGAACTCAGATGTACCTACGCTGTCCGTTTTATAGTTGCTACAGATGCATAAAACGCTAAGTAAGATGGAAGGCAATATCAGCATCGCAATTAAGGAATTAGAAACTGGTGAAGTATGCGCTAGATCAAACTGAAATTCAATACGTAATAAAGTCCTTAAATTGCACATTCCATTGATTGCTTTTATAATCGTTTTGACTTTAACCTTGGTAAGTATTTTTTTATACAACCTCCATAATTAGATATTTAAAATAAAATTAGTAATGATTAAAAATAACACTAAAATATTCATAAAACTATACATTTTAAGTGTGTGTGATATGTTCTAGTTTTAAGTGAGTGAAGTCTAATGGCAATTAAGTATCGTAACCAGACATTTAGGCCAGACATTAACTTCCCCTTTTTTCTGCCTCAAATCTTACGTTAAATAAACTTTTAACATAATGCAGGAAGTGGTGAGGCGTAATTTATTTTCATTAGCCCTATGTACCTGCGGGCAGGAGTTGCCTGCTCATGACACTAAGTCAGATTTATCACGGGTAGCCCCTCACTTCTCTTTTCCAGTGTCATTCAACGCAGGCGAAAAACTTTCCGAAACTTTGTCACATTCATTGCGATGACTCTTTCGGAAGATGCTACCTGGCGGATGGATGGCGGGTCAGATCAGTTGCGCTGCATGTGCCTAGTGAATGTAGCGTCTCTTATCTACTGCCGCCTTCCTACCTAGGCAAGTATGCTCCATCGTAGATCTCATCGTCACTTACCATCAGGTGAGATCGAGATCAAATACTTGCCTATAATGTAATAAAAAAAAAACCTATATTGTTATAACAAAAAAGAAATTGGGAAAAAGGTATCTGATTACTAACCTAGATAAATCAATAAGTACACCTGCTACATTTTTATACATATATAAGGTTCCGCTGAGTACGGAGGCACCTTATTACAGTATTAATTATGCTTTAGTTTGATGCTAAACTAGGGCTATTTAATTAAACCATACATTTAACATTTACAATAAAAATGGAAGGCACGGTAAAGTAAACTTATTTAAATTAAGTTTATATTTTAAAGGATGTAGTGTGTTCACGATACTGAAAATATAATGTTGGTTACATAGGTAAGTTGTTTTATTGTTATGTCCAACGAGGACCAATTATCATCCTGTATCTAAAAGGCACTTAAGTATCGAACACATCTAGTATAAAATTGAGGCACCTTATAAGTAATTATAGGTGTCTTCGTCTGTCCAGATATAATTACATAGATAGGGATCTATTTATACCCCCGTCTGATAACATCTATGCAGAGGTTTCAATTGACAATTACCAGGTGGACTTTCTCGTATAAACCCGGCGACCTCGATACAGCGCGATAGCGAACTATAGCAGCTTTCGCGAATATCGTCCCAGCATTAAGTTGACTGTTAATGATTCTTATTAAAACTGGGGGCAAGGATTGTTCCATGCGCCATGTCGAGCAAATATCACGGGGACGGCTGTATCATCCTTTACTCTTACATTATTTAGTGGCAGTAACATACAAGATACATCGTGCGTATGACCGTAGCATTTGGAGGTTAATTGGCGCGATCCTCAAATTAGAGGGAACGGAAAAGAACCTTTATTAGAACATATTATAGACATGAATTAAATTTCCACCATTTGTTTTTCTTTGAATAATCAATAACATGCAGTTCTAAAGTGTATTTTTCAGTTGTTTAGATAACTATTTGTATTTTAATACATATTCAAAATAAAGTTTATAATAGCTTGCACAATATCCACACCATTTGGGGATATTATTATAACCTATATTTAAATATTTTATGGTAATGCTTATAATGAATATACCGTACCCGGTCCTATAATAAATAGGTATGCGTCAAAACCAGTGCAGGCGCATGTGGCCATGGCACATTTGTAAAGAGGGTCTCGGTCGCGCCGCTATGGGTGCTATCGATTATTTCCTGTGAACTATTGTTGTGCTCCCAGACGGGGGCGCAGAATCTTTGGGGGAGATGCCCCGCGACCCTCCCCCCACGACCCGAACCAAATAAACACTCCGCCGCAATATAATTTACATTCGAGTTTTTGTGGCAATGACAAAATAACCTTTAAGGATAATGAGGAAACGATAGAAATAGTTGGAAGTTTAAGTAAACGGTACAGGTCTCGTAAAATTTAAATACACCTCGTTGTGGGGTGTCGCTACGTTTTTATCGGTTCCCTTTTTTTTAGTTTTGTTGCCTCTGGACGCAGAATTTGGGAATGAATGTTAAGGGGCGTTCCCTGAGCGTGACAACAGAGCATTTGTGTAGCATTCCCAAAGTTTATTTTTTGTGGGCTATTAAATAAAGTATCCCAATGAATTATATTAAAATAAAGTGATAGGATGAATAATTTATATTTACTTTTTATTTAAAAAATAAAATTTGGTAGTTATTATCAGACGGATAAGAATAAAATCCCGTGTTTTTTTCTATTTTAATTTTATGTACCTATAAGTAAGTACTTTTCATATGTGTATTTCCCGTAAAGAAATATAGTAAACAATGGTCGTGAGTATGATAATATATACTAGTTAGTGTGTAAGGTTTTTGTATTAAAATTTATTCCAATGTTGCATTGCAGCGAACTGCGGCCGCACGCCCACAGCACAGCCGACCCGCGGAACTGGTTTCGCGATGTACCTACACACACCAGATAAGCATGCTAACATTTTCAACAGAAACCACAAATTCCAATCAACGCCTTTATCTCTGCAAATAAATTAATGTATCGCAGACAGGACCGAGGTCCTTAAACGTTAGTGTTTATGCTCAATTGCTAATTAGTTATTGAGGAGATTCCAGCTTAGCATAAAAATAGCTACGACTGGATATTCTTCTCCTTAAAAACAAAAATTATGAGGCTATCTTAGGTATTTGGCCAGTGTTTTCTAAAACCCGTACCAGTTGATAGGATAGACGTGTAGTCTATATTAACAATAGACTAGAGATTGATTTCGAAACAAAATTAGTAGGGGTTTTGTATTTTTACTCTGTGGTCTTAGGTACTGCAGGGACATCTTAAAGTATCAACATCTATAACATAACTGAAAATAACGATTCATCTGCTATTAAAATAATTGTCTTCAATCGAATATTCTTATATCTTTCTAGTTGACAATTTGTTGCTGTTTACAAAAACGATAGCGTGAACCGCGGCCGTGTCACAGAAATAACATTTTTATGATCATTTTGAGCAAGCAGTCCCTTTCATAAAACACGGAACGTTACTTATGAGACGCCGGGAATGTTCAGCGTCAATGTTTCTGTTTATTGTGTCTTGTCAAGTGTTTGCTAACTTTGTTGAAGCAGGAGGATATATTGTAAGTATAAAATAACCTGTGTACATTTTGGCCCTTTATTTCAGTTGTCGTGCGTCGCATCGTGAGTGCTAATTAATTCTGCGCTTGCGATCCAAACAAACCAGGCATTTTTTTATTTAAATAGGTACAAGTACTTACATCATAGAAAAAAGTTCATTGCAATTCATATCACTCAAGCAACTGTCATGAAATTCCTATTGTAAAAAGCTCATCATGACATATCATCACGATAGGAATACATTAGTAAATAGACACGAGTAATAAAACATTTTATAATATCTTTAACGTAACACCGACATGACTGTACTTTAAAATTTTCATCCATCTATTCAGTCTAGTTAAAAATAACCTCCAAAGTCATAGAACTCATTTACAATGGCATTACAAGGCTTATTTTAATAGCAAATATATTTTACTTCACATAAAAGTTTCTACGAATTTGGATTTTTTATGTATATGATATGAAACACTACAAAAGAGGCAATCGAGCATCAAATAGAATCCCGGATTTGAATATAGAAACAAAAATAACATGAATATAAATTAAATAAGTAAGTATCATCAAGTAAAACCTTCCTACTGAAAACCGAGTGCATGCGTACGTCTACAGAAAATTTAATATCAAATGTAGTGAATAACTTTTGTTCGCGAATCTACCTCAGCTTCAGAACAAGCTTTAATATCGCGATTCGCGACCCTATTTCGAAACGGCTCGCATATTCATTAATCACATCGGCGCGACGCACTAATGGGCTCGAACCTGGTACCTCCGGCGATTGACATGTTCCATTCAACTTGAGTATATAATACGTAATTAGCCGTACGATTTTAGCGAGAAGTATCTAATTACCTGGTCTTTAAGGATCAGTGCATGAAGTTTGGTAAGTTTATCGCAAACTTTCAACTGTAGGTAGGCTTATATTGATTCTGTTTCATCCAAGTAGACTAAGCCAGTAAGACCACCGCCACAGAGTAATATATATATACTATAAAACCACCGCGCACCTAATCTCTTTACTTGATCTAGAGTCGCACTAGCTGGTACTAGGTATATTCGATATTAATTGGCTATTAAATATAAATCGGAGTACGAAACAGGTACGACCACAGGGTACGACGGTAACAGACTATTGTTTAAATCTGTATGAGTCAGATATAATATTAAAATTGTTATAAAGTCTAGCACAATATATATAAATATCAGGCTATTTAAAAGACGATTAAGCAATATAGTTAAAATGTCAGGGTATCGCCCGCGCCGTGGGCGAAGTACCTATACACGGATGTACTAGCCAACAGAGTTTAAAAATGACAACATCTAACAGGGATATACGGTAAAACCGCACGTATGTAAATGTGGAAGTTGCAAAAGACGTTTATAAAAACTCTTAAGTCTCTCTCTCTCTTAAGTCTTTTAAATAAATGTAAATTAAATTAGTAATCGATATGAGGGTCGAGAATCGCTTGCGAGCTTTTTAATCAACATTTACCTACTGGTGGTACCCTAATAGCTTTTAAAACGACACAAATAAGAACTTAATTCTAATGACACTGTCTAATCTTTATTTGAGTTACACGTATGTATGTTCATCGGAGAGTATCAAAGACAGCCGGTGCTTCAATTGTTAACCGATCATATCAAAACGATGTTTTTAATTGTATTGTCCTCTGTTCAAGTTCATAGACCTCTTTAAGAAATTATGAGATTACTGCACGTGAACGTGACGTGGTCCTTATTATGTTCAGTGCATAGGACTTTAACTTTTTTTAATACGGTAGAAAGACTAGTTTTATTTGTAGAAAGTATGAGATTTGTATCGCTGGTGTCGTGTCGTGTCCGTGGGCGGGAGCCAGGACCAGATAACCGGGTCCCGGACGCCCGCGCAGCCTCACAATACAGGCTTCGCAATAACTTATGCAAACCTTGTTACATTACACTTGCATTCGACATAGACGAGATACAATTGCAAAATCTGCAGTTTATAGCCTATTTATGACCAGATTGTAATGCAAATGCGTCTATAGATATTGACATTAATGATGTCCATACTAAGAAATGGTATAAAAGGGATAACTTGCTTAAGTAGTTATTTAAACCTCTTTTGTATTTTGACTAACGTAACGCTTCACTTACTTATGTGTTTAATACCTTAGTACCGTTAATCAATCGTCAGCGCCTCACAAGTCACACCTCAACTTGTTGTTTTTTTAATAATACAGTCCTAAGTATGCATCGAGAGTAAGCATTGTTTACTTAACCGAGTTCAACGCGTATGACAGTAATGCAGTGGAATGTGCGATGGATATTGTCACATCAATTTATCCTTGCCCAGAGAAAGGCTTGACTAATTGGTAAATGAACGGCACCCGGGATAAATTTAAATGTTTCTCAAAGCTAACGTTAAGTCCGAGTGATTCACGCGTGTAAACAAAACGACCGGCCGCTCGAATTAACTACAAATACGGAATAAAACGTAAACATTGAAGGATGGTTGCGTCCACTTTAACAACTCCGATTAGGACACCGCTTTACGCCGGCTATAAATACACGAGAGAGAGCTTTGCACACCATAAACAATAATCCTTAACACGATTTGTCACAGAGGGAGCTCACTCGCGGTGTTCAGAGACGCGCGACGGCGCGGGCGCGTGCTACGGCGAGCGCGCGGGAGCGTGCACGCGCGACCATTGCGTCCGCACGACAGACAAAACAGTCGGCTCGACCGACCAAAGCGCAAGGGCCTTCGCCCCTTCCGAATCCGTGATCGCGCGGCGGGATGCAGCGAATGCTAATACTGCACAGGGCTGCCCGAGCCCTGATAGCTGCACCCGCATCAGTTAAGAGCCCAATTGGGAAGCACCGTTAAGTTATAACGTGACATGAATAGTTCACTATATTGGATGAAATCGGTATAATACACCGTCTAGCTAATAGAATAAATTAGCGCAAGAAAGAAGGAAAATGCTGACAGTTGAATACTTAGAAAATATAGAATATCTATTATAAGTTACCCATTATTATTAGTTAGATAATTAGATGACACACACACAGTCACACAGCCCTGGCTAGAAGATGTATGAAAAACTGATGCCACGGCACGGGTGCCATCTGCGCTAGGGACGGGCCCTTGCATTAGAGGGATGACGTTATGCACCCGCAGAAGGGTTCACAGATTATCTCGTTAAAAAATAAGCGCATTTCGGTATTTCCTTCTAGGTTTGAAAGTATAAGTCATTATTTAACATGCAAAGGTCCAGAAGATACACCTTCAGATAACAGCGATTACCTTTAGGCACGCATCGTTATACACCGGTTAAGTCTGTTCCATGTCGACGATGGTTGAAGGGGGTCCAGAATTATTACCCGGGATTGAATTTTATATCACATACGCACGGGAAAATGAGCCTTATTCGCTCATATATTTTGGGTAACCTAAACCTACCTAGGTAGGTAATGAAATGTGATAATACCTATGTGTCTCAGCCTATTTTTTTTTATTTTACGCTAGAATCATCGGCATTGAATTTTATCAAAGAAATTCAGTATAAAAAGGCCTGATGATGTTAAATAAGTAGGCGCGGCGCATATGTAAAAGATCCTAACACCAAAATATATAAAATAGGCCTACACAAATTAAATAAGAAATCCTGTATGAATTATCTTCCACTATACAATCGTGAATTTAGCTCGATAAAAAATATAATTTATAAGCTGACTACATCTCGCATAGCAATAAAATTTCCTATTGTAATAATGGGAGGGTGCCCGTCCCTCTTACGTCACTATGAATTTATACTTATCGATAAATGATATAAATACCCCGTAGTTGACGAACTGTTTATTGAGAAAAAAGCATTTATCACATTATATGTCGATCCAGCCATGTGGGAACGGAGGGATATTTGAGGGCTTCTATCCAGATATTATATTAACCATTAACCATATTTCATACAAATAACACAGCTTTTGATATTATCAACAATTGTTATATTCCATGAGAGAATTAGGTTAATACACATATATATACGTATGTATTTATGTTTAACCCTTAAATATAAATTTAAGTTCAATGGTATTGTGGAGCATTCTTCAGAAGATAAAACCTTTCTACAAATATGGGGGTATAATAGTAAAAACATTGGCCTATTATCATCGGCCAACCTTCGATTCATATTATTTTTAAAGCAATAACCATAAAAAATACAATCTAATTGAGTACCTTCTCCTATTTTATGAAGTCGGTTAATAACTTCTTTCACATTTTAGTCAAAACAATAAGAAGTCTGATCCATTATAGTTTGTACAATAAACGCACCCCCTCTCCGTCGGGGGTGGCTCAAACAAACACTATAAAGCTGAATAAACTGTTGATAAGCTTGCATCGACCTTTGAAAACGTTCTTAGCTAGAGTATTACATTCATTTTGAAAACTACCTGCATGTCTTGTCTTTGTAAGTTTAGTTTGATAGTTAAAAGTTCAGGATAGAAAAGTACAGTATTAAAGAGAACGTAAGACTTGCAAAGGAATGTTAAACATTTCGCAAGATAAGTGTTATGTGGTAAAATATTATGTTTAGAGCTAACTGTTGACCGTAAACGACTGAAAATACTACTTATTAAAGATCGTGTTACTAATACAGGAATGCAGGGAAGGTTTCTCAATACGTTACGTTTAAATTATTTATTGATTACATGTTGTAAATAAGTGTATTTCATTAATTAATGAAATATTTAAACTAACATATTTGGGATATATAAACTAAAATGTCTTGAAAATCTAAAGTTTAATTATAGGTACCTAAGTACTAAAAAAGTAATAAAGCTGAAAAATAGAAAAGACTAAAATTAAAGCTTAAAGATGCACGTAAATAAAACTTAAATGTGCGAGGTTCACCCCGCGTGTATGTGAACGCGAGATATATGAACATGCTGCATTGCGACTGTGAAAATATATCTGCCTCTGTTTTATCCTAATTGTTGTACGTAACTACCAAAATTATGCCCGACTTTATGTATAAAAACCCTAAAGTACTTAGTTATTATTAGAATATATATAAATTCTAAAACAAAATGTATGTTTTAAAATTTGTTTAATTTACATCGTGTCGTAACTTTTAAAGTATCATGAGATTAAAACCCTAATTCCTTATTCCAATTAAAACAAGAACCGCCATCATAATGCGGAAACGTTCTGCATCGGCTAAGAATCGACTAATTCCCCTTTCGCTTGTAAAACCGAATTAAACTATTCGTGGAACGTCTAAAAGCATCCACTGATTTATAATGGAAACGTGAGAAAATATGAATGATATTTTTGTATTGAGTGTAATTGACGGGCGAAGGGAAACACACGACAAGAGAGTGGGTATTTGTTAATGTACATACATTGTACTGTCATAATAGTCATAATCTATATGTGTTGACGAATATATACAAGAATTATTTGATCGTTCATTGATTTATTGGTATAGTCACTTGACATTCAAGAATCACACTAAAAGTAATGGACACTGAAATTATTTATTTGTCTATTTAATGTATATTTTTAATTAACTAGAGGAAACATAAAACGGTAGAGTGGTAATAGGTAGATACATTAAGTTACTAGGCTTTACTAGTTAGCCAATTAGATGTCCAATCGTACACTTGATTTTAACACACATGATTTTAAAAAGTATATACCTATCTATTTACGTAGGTATAATTACACGTGTTTCCAAAACCTACTCTTAAAACATTCAAACCAGCGCTGATTCTCTTTACTCATTGGCTGTAGTATTTGTGTACACCATTAACAGGCAAAGCCGAGTTTGAGAATTATGTTTGTTGACAGAATAGATAGGCGATGGTGACGAGCGAGCGCGCGCGCAGGGAGATGTAAACAAACACGCCATGACACGGTGCGGCTGCGCGCCGGCTACTGGCATGCTAATACACTGCTTCGGTTAAAAGAGTATGAATTTATTTGAACTTTTCTTGTTAACAAAAGATTTTCAGACAAAAAAAATCAACATCTCACTACATACTGAGGTGGTAGTTTGTTGTTGCAATACGCTTTATATTTAAATTTGGAATATTTTTTAAAGTAAATTTGTTAGAGTCAATTTATAAATTCAGAAATAAATAATACATATAGATATGTAATATATCAAATAATATTACCAGACACACATATTAAGTAATGATTCCAAAACAACACAATGCAGTTGAACTGAGGGCCATCCGCGTTGCATCCAAACTAGGGCAAATTACGAAAGCTCCGTAATTTGCCGAGACTGGAATCGAACTCGCAACCATATGGTGCACTGAGCCTATAGTAGTTCACGCTCAAACCACCACACCAAGCTGGATTTCCGGAATATGAAAAATATATTTTATAGTGAGACTTGGAATGTGACCACAAACACTACCTACTAACAAAACACTCTTGTAAGTAGTATTTGTGTGTCCGTCGACGACTAAACGTAATTATATACGAGCTCTCGAGTTTACACCAGAAGCGGCGACCTCAAACTAATTGGCTACTCAACTTACTGCTCCCTCAGCACTAACTTAACACTTATCGCGATAGATGACGGGGGAGTTTGGAATGAATAATCATTCTGTCACTCAGATATCGTTATCTCGAGAATTAACTTGGGAACCTCAAATCCATGAGACAGTGAGTAAAATAATTAATCTTGTTAGTTTAGAAAAAAAAGGGATTTATCATCCTTAAAGACATTTAAATATTTTGCCTATTAGCTTTTTCGTTGAAATAAAATTATTTTTTGGGATTTTATCGCGTTTATTTTATGCATTATATTAGTAGGTAGTGCTGCTTTATTTTTAGGTTGGCCTTCGGCTACAAACTAGTACTGGTGACATTTTTGCCAGTGTCGAATACCCCTGATGATATAGATAATGTTGATGAAATGAATCCCCTACCCCTATCAGTAAAGCTGTGGATACTTTACAAACAATTTACCGCACATCTTGGGATAACTTGAAAAGTCAAGTTATACTATTTTATTTCAATTTCCATCACTCGGGCACGTTTATGATCACACAATGGTTAATATCCCACTAATATTACACATTAATCAAAGAAACACGTTGTTTGGAAAACAAAACAAAATTGTCAACTTTATGGTTCAACTTCCCGCCAAAAAGCTCCTCTGTCCTTATAACACTAACTAGGCTAAGTTAAAAGGAAACTAAATAATAAAAAAGTCCAAGTAGGTGGTACACATCAAAATTATCTATCTTACCAGCATACCATAGATTAAATTGTATTTGTTCCATGATCCATGAAGCCTACTAAACTAAGTACTTTGTATGAAATATTTAACGCTCCTAATCAAAGAGTATAACAAATAATGAACGTTGCATCACACATCCATCCTACACTCTGATGTTACATAATTTTCATCATTACAAAGTTAATGATCTGTGTAAGTGTTTATCCAGTCCGGGGCGAGGTATTCAGTTGAGGTGGGCTGCCATACACGGCAGCTCCCTCCCGGTAAGGAAAGTGGTCCCATTGTGCCCAGAGAACGCCGCCGCGCCGGTTGTTCACCTATGTGAAAAACTGGCAGAATCCTAAATGTAGCGGACCGGTCCCGTTCGTGATGGAATGCTTTCACTTTTAACTTATTTTGGTTTTGATTAGAATGGGCATTCTATCTTTGGACCGATCGTCCGACAGACACTGGATGATGGCATGAAATAGGTATCTACCAACTACAAAATATCTGAGCGCAGTCACGCTGAGATTCTTCAAAATTATGGGCTTGAGCTTGATTTACATAAATGGGTTTGAAATATCACCGTATTCATCCATCGATGCAACCTCAGATCATAAAGCAAAAGATCTAGGGATGCTACCTTGCTAGTTTACCTATGCATTGACTTTCCCTCACTGAAGACGTGGGCGCACGTGCGAGACGCGCCGACGCAACAAATGACAAACAATGGTTTGTTAGCCCTTTGTCGTGAGTCAAGTTCGGGACTCCGGCGACGTGACATCCTCGCATTGTGCACTCGTCAGGGAACCATTGACCGGGTGTCAAGAGTGTTGACTGTTTAGATAGGAATAGGCACTTCGTTAAGTTGATAAGGGCTCCTGGTGTAACGAATAGGTGGCAGGATCTGTGGTGGCAGTGGACTTCATTGTTATAGGATGTTTTTGTAGGATACCCCTTCTAGGTATTCATTCTATAGTGGGTAATTTTTAAAAAGAGATTGTGTATTATTGATATAATACAAAATCTAAATAATTTTATTATATGCCTACAAGATATAGAAAAGAATGTAAGTACATACCTACTTAAGTACGAATACAATTCATGTGATATTTATCTAAAGTATTTTTTTTATTTAACTTAGATACAACTTAGAATGAAATGTTTGGTATGAATCCGACAGAGTTGTATTGGTTCATGAATATACTTGTCTAAGTAGGTACCTACGCATGAATATAATTAACCTTTAGTGCTTTTAGAAAAGGAATAACTATCGCCACAAATGTTACGCTTTATACTAGGGAGAGCCAAGTTCACGTTGCTAGCCAAGTGCATGTCCTTTGTTTACTAACATAGATTATGAGTAAACCAGCAGCGGGAAATCTCGGCAACTCGCCAACAGAGGGCGCTGGGGACCGAAATAGAAGTGTCACTGGGCGGCCGGTGCGCAAGAGTTATGGCCACTGCGGTAGGCATTTCCGATCCTTCGACTAAATTACTTTACTATTTAGCATTTAAGCTTTATTATTATTGCGTGTGTAAAGCTCACCATAAATGACAGTTAAATGTCCAAATATAGACAGGCACATCGTTCGTTAACGATGACGATGTGCTAACATAATTACCTAACATAGGCGCTAACAGAAAAAACAAAATATTGTTGATAATTTTTAAGGCCAGTGAAACTATTTATTTTTGTTATCAATTTAACATCATGATTACAAAAATACTCAATTAATTATATTTTTAGTATTAGGGTGTTTTACGGCTTTGTAATCTGTGACTTTCTTTTGAAGGGAGCGTGCAACGAAAATGTGCGCCATTTCATAAATAGATTATGAAATTTTATTTATTTTCACCTCACAAGCGTATTCAAAAACGTCGTAGACGTGCGTGAGCATACCATGGTCATAGCACTCTCGGCTTATTACGTACTTATATCATAATGTGCTTTTATTCAATACCGACCTAGATATACATACTTATGTACAGACCTATCAATAAGTTCTAGTCAATTAAGTAAGCAGGTATTGTATTTTTTTATCTGTTTTGAGGTGTTTCTAGATAGTTAATAGGCCGTTATTGCTTGGTGGCGACACAAACATAATGATAATATAAGAATGCACAGCACATAGCGCCCTCTGGGATTAATCTAAGGAACTTTTATATTTTTTGGCTTTTGGCGCCATCTAGTGTTCATATTCTTCTAAGTAAATATGCCTCCATGGATGTATGCGCTACTAGTTAATAGATGGCGCAACTAAATCTTTTTATCTTAAGTTATTAATCAACAGACTTGATTAAATAAGTAAAAAATATTACAATGAATAAAAGACTTACCTATTGGCTGTTAACGTCGTCATTTCGACGTTATTTCCACACGCTGTTAAGATCTCATCGCAACTGCTGCCACCTGTTATTCGTTGTACTGCACTTAAAGACACATCGTCGCTCGAGTTTCTTCCAGCATTCGCAGAGTTCCCACTAGATGGCGTTATTCTCTGTTTCGACGCTTGTTTATGTCGACTTAGCGCGAAAAATAAAGCTAACACTGCTTTCAGTTTCGCATCCCGGATGTCCACAGCTGTTACTTGTTCTAATCCTTGGACTTTTTGGCCATGGAGGAAATCCAAACAGCATTGAACGTTCTCCAACTGCAAAGAAAAATAAATTGGTAAGATAATATTATGTATGAGTAAACAGGTACTTAAATAAATACTTTCTTCAGTTTTACTAGGTATGTAGATAGGTGTCGAGATTTAATTTAAAAATGAAACATAATTGTTTTATTTATCCTAATTAGGAATCACCTGTCCCAAAAAACGAAAACAATAAACCTTAAAACAACCGCGTCGTGCATCAAAGCGAGATTGTAAAAATCAAAAATGGTGCCAGTGCATAAAATCGCGATGTGATTACATTATTAATAACACGCAGCTTTTACGTGCGTTGTCGCCATTGTGATGCGCACGCGCTTCCGATTTTACACGACGCGATTACACAATGAGCTTATCGTTAAATTATAGTCCTTGGAGTATCCAATAGGTGTAAGGATCGTACGTGAACTTATTTCGTAGCATGGCGGTATTTTTTTTACATATTATTATGATCCGTAAGGTACAACACCAAAAAACAATTCAAGATTCTTGTATTCTTCCCAATAAACTTAGGCACCTGTATGTTGACCCTAGTTGATCTTTCAACCATTAAATTAGTTAACATAGTAGTTAGCCAAAAAGTTAAGCCACTATCTTCGTTACTATCTCGTATTAAAAAAAAAGCGCCAATTATCTTCAACCTTGAATTATAACATTAATATTAATACTTCCAGATTCAATTTGTGACCTCAATGTGATTTTAAGCTGCCGAACCAGCATCGTGCTCGTTGCGACACAGCGGAGGCCGGCGCCGGTCCTTAAAAGGTCTGTCTCCTGAGCTCATAGGTCACCGGCACAACCAGCATCCCGGCTCCGAGCACCGCCTTTGTGGACCTACCCTGCCAGTTGAAGCACGTCCGACGCTCATAGGACCACATATTTTATATGACTACTGTAAGTCGGTAGCGAGTTTATTCGGAAATTAACGTGTCTTAAAGTCTACGTATACTCTTCGTACACTTTGTAGGAAGAATTAAAAGTTATAGATACTGGCCGCAAGAAGCGAGGTGACCCTTAGATACAGAGATTTGCTTTTTTTGACTCATGATCAAAACTTGGGTGAGGGGTAAATTGAAACTGGCAACAAATCTAATAATAAAAAAAAGTTGAACTAGACATGTTATATGACACTAAGAATAAAATATGGTCCAGTGTTAGACATTTAGCTCCATCTGGCAAAACGCAATATGGCTGTCATTACAAACACAAAATATCGATTAGACATTCGCTCATAAACCTTCTCATAGCTATAGGTAGAGACAAAGTAAAGCAAGAAAAGAAACGTATCAAGTACGGAGGACTATTGATGTACTATGATAACGCCTAAGGTAGGTAGATCGTATTGTCTTACGTTTAACGATAAATGCGATTGCTACTCTATGTATCCTATCCTGTAAATATGTACAATACATAGTCTTCGTGTTTATCCCAAATAAATCGCTATTCTGTTTTATGGTTACAATTTGCTTTGTATCTTTTGTGTCGGTTCGCGTAACCCGCCGCCAACGAATGTCGCCCTCCCACGATACACGGTCGGCGCGACAAAACATCCGTAACGAAAAAAGAAGAATTCCGCTGACATATCATTTTAAAAACTGCTAAGCATTTTGAGTGACGTTGAAAAATTACGTTTGGCTAATTTAGCGGAATTTATATCTTTAACGCTGAATGAAATTGCGAGAATATCCGATTCCAATCGCATTTGATGTGAAGCAAGTCAGTTTTTGTAAATAAAATTCTGATCGTTTTATGTTAAAACACAATGCTTTTGTTACAGCGCACATTTATTATCAGATTGTGCAATTACAAATAAATCATATTATTATGTACTTGTGGAAGTCGTTGGGGGGGGCCTATGTCCAGCAGTGGACGTCTATCGGCTGATTGATTGATTGATTGATTGATTATGTACTTATGACATATTTAATTTACGTAATTGAATACCTCATCTTTAAAAATGTTTGTCAGACCTTTTATACCTACCTAGTTTATTTATTAGATTCGTACATGCAAATGAATAGGAATATAGAGACAGACCTAGAAGATTAAAATAATAAAATCATAGGTGAAGCTTTCGGAATCAGAAGATAAATTGAACGGAAGTACCTATGGTTTAAACGCGCAGGATTGTAATTGACTGAGGTAGCTACTCCAGGAATAGAATGAGAAAATTGTCTCAATTATGTCTCTACGTTTTATTTCAATTACACAGGAAATTGTTGCAAAGCCGAGGCTTGTAGTGGGTCGTGAACTACTTCAATAGAGTTTAAGTGATTGCTATTGTGAATGGGTCTCCTTTTGTAAATTCACCTTTTAGAATTATGGTTTGACTTTCTAGTTTTCATTTCTAAATCACTAATGTCAATACTTATCATAAAGAGTGGATACCTAACGGTTCTTTTAAATGTATGAGAGCGGTTAATAGGTACCTAAGTTGAAGACGCGGTGCGGGGCGCAGATAACAAAACGATCAGTGACTTCTTAAACAGGTATATGTATCTGACAAGTTAATGCGCGTCTGTCATACTTATATATCATCTATATCGTCATCAGCACTCGGTCATATCCATTGCTGGATTCCTTCAAGGACTTTCCTTCCTCACAGCCCTGGATCTATTTCGGCGTCCTGCATATCGCGTTAGTTCAGATCCAAATTACAGTTTAATGTATTCAGATTCTCACTATCACATTAGGTCCTACCGTGTTTTCACCCCTTATCAGTAGTTCTATAGTCTCTGTTGCCTGCACATAAACGTGACAAATCTATTCAAGTGAAGACAGCTATCGCAGTCATGCGCGCGATCCATGTTTGATCCGATGTTGCAATTCTAATCGGGCTTTGTGTATGTTAAATTTTGTAATACAAATGGGAGATTTCATTTCTGCTTTGGATCCATCGATTCGTTAAGGTTTAAGACTACTTGAAATCTTGTGCACGTTCGATCTGCGTCTTGATTTCGTTGAGGCATTATACCAGTTTATATGGATGTCCTCATAAAAGTGCACAGTACGTATGTTCTGCTTAGCTTTAGTCTTCATAACATTTAACTTTTGATTCTTTATCACCCATCCCATTTTCTTTAACCCACTCAAAAAATGTGACCAGAAAAAAAACACTTGATGTTAATACTATAATTATTACTAGCCCTTTATTTTAATGATCCACTGTTGGGCACGAGCCTCCCCTCACTTCAAAGAGGTTTAGCTCATAGTCTTTGAAACGAATTTTTAAATTCCATTGATTTATTGTTTTCAACAGCAGCTGACAACATCTAGTTACAGACACAGATTTCACTTAAGTACTTGAACTCGTTTTACAGCTCAATTGTGTAAAAATAATTCCTGTGCTACTGCGATTACTAATAAAAGGTCAGTTTTTAATTTTTAACCCAATATGAAGGGATGTATAATATACATCTATATATATAATACAAATGTAACTGATAACTGTCTGTACATGGACCATACATGAGAAAACCTAGTATTGGGGTCTGTTATCAATGTAATAGAACCCAAAATAATGATTGTTAGAATTTTTGTCTGTTTGATTGCGCGCGCTAATCTCAGAAACGGCTTAACCGATTTGGGTGCGTTTTTCACTGATGTATTGTGGTAAGCTTAATTTAATTTTTTATATAAATTTAAAGAAGCGGAAGAAGTCGCGGGCAACAGCTAGTTAAACAACAATTACGCATTCGCGGTCATTACTTGTCAATTGTGGTGCTTTTGTGGTGACTCCCTTTCTATTCTAAAGCTAAGTATACACAGGGACACACTACTGTCGACGAGCACTAAGCGACAAAATTATGAGACGGCTCGGTGTCGCTGCGGTGTACACACTTCTTTACACAGAGTGTCTAGTGTCAAATGTTCTCGTGTATACCTATCCTTATTTTTGTATGTAGAATATCATAATAATCATTGCAACTAAAACCAGAATTCATATTCTTAGAGTAAATCAAATGAAACTTATCGTAAAATGAAAATCTGATGCCAGCATTGTTCTCTTCAACGGTCTCCAGTTTCGTATATTAAGCAGTGTAAGATTTCTATTACTCTATAGAGAGAGGATATTTAAATCCACCATGTCGAAGTGGAGGCACGTGCAATCTTGATACGCGTGTGGCAAGTTGAAACCTTTGCCCTTGCCACGATAACATTAATTTCTTTTAGGTAGTATGCAAGTATGTCCCCTGCATTAAAGCATATAAACTCTGAATGTCCCGTTATTCGGCGTTAGGTCATGTCGCACGGGCCGGCGGTTATAATGTGTTGCCAACTTGCGGATTATCGCATTCCAAATTAATTTAATAAACATGGAAATCCTACTACAATACTGACATAATGTTGTGTATGTAGAAAAAACAACTAAATAATGTAGCACTACCTATGTACTACATAGGTACCGTTAGAATTTTCAAAAAAAGAACGCGACTTTTTATAGGTTTCAAATATATTTCACAAGAGGGTTACCAATAGGTTTTATTTTTAAATTCCATAAATTTATTGATTTCTTATATTTACGAACGCGAATTCTACACATTGAAGTAAAACTTCTTTTTTCAGATTTTATCGCCTTTATTTCATGTGTTAACCATGGTTTCTGTAAAGCAGCCGAAACGTCGGGAAGGTAAAAACTTAAATAAACAAAAAATTGAGTTTTATTTAAATTGCACAAATTTACTCACATTAAAGAGATTTTTTGCAATAAGGACAATAAGATATCGACGAATAAACATAGAAATGCTGATCAAAACTTAAGTACTACACAACTTTTTAAGACGTGGTTAGCTAGTTATGATAGTTTGACGGCTAAAAATTAAATGCTTTGCAAATTTGAGCTTTTGAGTACTCGGCATTTAGGCCGACAACCCAGTGGCGTGTATGTGTGTCGAGGCCGTGTCCTGCCCGCGACAATTGGGACGCACCTTATCTGCGTATACGCAACTGTTCGCACCTTCCACCGCTCAACAATAACGCATAATCTTGTTTTAAAGGTGAATAAGCAATAACTGTATGCAATAAATGTAAAATTGAATAAAATTAAGATGAAACCGCAATGTAAACAGTATTTTTCCTTTTATTGCCAGCGTTATTTGTTAATAATGTTCATTTTTATTCTTATTGAGAATTTGTGGGATTTCTCTTCAATGTCTGTGTGAATTTGTATTTAATATTATACATGTGCGCGGCTTACTTCCGAAAGTAATAAATAGAGATGACGAGAATGCTTGAGCACTATCTGCGCTTAATCAAATAATTGTTATTTATAAGGAAACCACACTACTTGTGGTATCCCTTATGTAACGAGAAATATTACATTTGGCTGTTTTCGGAGGGAATTTGAAAAATAAACAAACTTATTGTGTTGTAAGATACTCAAATTTAAGGACCACATTGTTGTAGGATTATCCTGTAAGTACAGTTTTGTTTTTGCTTAATCTATACATATAATAAAAATGTATCTGATTGCGGTCTGCGCATGGAAGCTATATGAGAAAAACTATTATTGGTGGCCTTTATCAACGCAATAGAAATCAATTATTGTTAGATTTTTGTCTGTTTACCTCTTTGTCTGTACGTTTGTGCGCGCTAATCTCAGAAACTGCTTAACCGATTTGGGTGCAGCTCACCAATGAATAAGTAAGCTTCACTTTAAATGTAGTGTTTATTTTATTTAAATCAGTTCATAAATTAAAAAGTTATATCAATCCAAAAACGCGGACGAAGTCGCGGTCAGCAGCTAGTTAATAAATACAATTCTCGTCATTGGTTGGTAAGCGTTCTAATAAATCAAGATAACGGGTCCCTCGCACGGGCCACTGAAAAGTGCGTAGATAACCATTAACAGGACATATTGAGCGTCACGACAACGACGTGTAGCGGTCACGCGACGGACCGAGCGACGTGATACGGTAAACGTTATATGCAGGTACAGTCGCGAACTTTAATTTGTGAACCATTTATGTTTGAATATCGTACAGCAAATGTATACCTTAAAAGATACCATTTTGACTGACGTTACAAGGGGCAACTGCTCTCAGATATGACGACATGCTTGCATTATAAGTGTCATGTTATATTTTTTTTTTGCGACCTTACGTCATACATGTATAGCCGCTATAAAGGCATGTAGTGTCATTAGTATTTTTGAAGGTCTATTATATCTTTAAAGTGATTTTAATCTACCAATCAGCTAGTTACTTGGGGAACTTAATAAAGTACGATGAAGCCGTAAAGTATTTCTTCAGTTAAGTATGAATGCAGATAATTTTATTAATTATTGGCAATTTTATGATAATATCAAATACTTTAATAAAATTATTCAGTGGAAAGGGATCTCGTTTATTTCTTAACATTAGGTATATAAATTATAATAACATTGGCATACGCATAACAGCTAATAATAGAGAAATGTTTTATCATAATGAGTCTTTCGGGTACCACGTGTAACTCACTGACAAGCCAGATTCATTTTTGAGAGAGTTTATGATATTTCATAAACAGTTTTCTGTATTTAAATTCGGCGTTTGGGTGTTTTGCATGCATTCACATGCATAGAAACTACATTTTAGTGGAATAAAATAAGTAAACATTTTACAGTATTGTTATGATTGACTAACAGTTTTATTTGTGTCAAGATTTTGGCTACAATTTTAATTGATAATCGAATGATACAGCTCCTCATTTTCCAACATTATGGCGACCTGGAATGAAGATGAAACAATGATCTATAGGAGTGTGCTGCTTTTTAGGATTTAGATCCTTAAGTGGACGTTCGTAGTTTCACATGAAAATAAAGTATAAAATAATGCGATTTCCTGCCAGACGCATAAATAATGTTGCTACCAACACATAATTATTTAACTAATGTATTTAGCAACACTATATATCCCAGTATACCTCTACATAATAGGTAACTAAAAAGGTGAATTGATAACCTCCTACCTATTTTAGTTATGAGTGCCCCGTTTATTTAGACATTTAAATTCGACTAACCTCTCATAGAAAAACATAATAAAAGTCGTGCAGTCGTGTAGCGTGGAGCAGGCCTAAGTCTCACCCATTAACTACTTTCCCCGTCATCGAGGGGCTTATTCTCGTTTACAATGTAAGCAGTTACACTACCTTAACCGTCATAAATCTGTCGTACATTACAAATTAGCCCACTTACATTTGGAGCGAGGTGCGCCGGATTCGACAGCCGGAACAAATCACTGTGTGAGAGACGTGTGTTGTTTTGTATAACGCACTCTCAACAATGTTGGCTCCTATTGAAGTGGCGTGAGAAATGGCCGCTCATTTCATATAAGATTGAGCAGCCAGCGGTTTGATTGAGGACTTATTCTCCATGTGATTATGTACCGGCAAACACTTCATGTGTTCAAAATGTATTTTAGATCATTTCAGTCGAACTTCATTCAACACATATTCCGACAAACAAGCAATCGTGGCTTTCAAATTTACTCCATAAAGTCATTGTCATTAAGTAGGTATATAAATATTATACCCGCATTGTATATTATACCCGCGCGTCGGAAGTGCAACACTAAACCTAGATTTAGGTTCACCGCCATTTTGGTCTTCAATAACATTGATTGCAATAAAAGGTCAGGGATAACCGTTACTAAGTATACCCTGGTCTATTCACGTCAATATATTTACACTATAAACGACCCGACGAGCTAATATGCAGTGAAAATTATTCTGAACTTGGTATGTGCACTACCGTGTGCCGTGGTGCACTTAATGGCAATCATTTGTATAAATCAATTTTTGAACACCATGTGCTATAAAATATTTGTCACCTTGGCGGCAGATAGACATGTTCACCTACTTCAAAGATACAGGTGATTATATCTTAATTACACTGGTGTTCAAATAACATATTCTTAGTTTTTAGTTTAGTTTAGAGTTTTAGTTTAGTTGATTTTGGAGTTTAGTTTAGTTCTTTTATGAATATTAATTGCAGTATGGTATAGTGTAGTGTAGTATAAAAAGAACATTTACCTTTTTAAAAATAATGCATACACATTAGGGATGCGCCAAATATTCGATAATTATTCTTTATATGGTATTTATTCGGGCATCTTTAATCTACATGGTATACAAATTATTATAGAAAAATTTAGAAGCATAGTTTTTTAAAATTTGATAATGTTTTCCAATTCACCTGTATAGCTAGGTCAGTATGTCGATGCTGTATCAATATTACTATATACATAATGCACTAGTATAGCATGCATGTGTGCACAGCTATCTATAGATATTAATAAAGCCACGATAACCTACATGATATTTTTTCACAACGGCAACGTTGCTAATTGGACAACGTTAAGTGTTCCAAATGATGTCAATCACCTTTAAACAAAGATAACCAGTTTTATAAGTAACGATTATTTTAATGCTTTATTTATTTAAGGACTTATCAAAGTACTATCTATAAAAGTCGTGTCAACTTTGCCATTAAATTTAATTTTTAACGATAAAAAGTATTTATTAATTCAGTTTGGTGGAAAATAATGAAGATGTATGTCTACAACAATAAGATCTCACTGTGCTTTGTTTACATGAGCACTGAACAAGTTGGTTTGTTTATATATATGTAACTAAAGTAACACTTAATTAAACAGACACAATACACACCAAACCCCAAACACAGTGCGCTGTGCCAACACACAAACAATCAACTATCAGAATTAACAAAGTATCCAAACAACTGATCGCTTGTTAGCATCCGCTTTTTACGTTAAAACAAAGATGTTGTTCATACTTTAATTTTGTTGAATGATAAAAGTATTGATGTGCCAAACGTTTATTGTTCGACATGATTTCGAGGTCGATCGACCTTCGAATGAAGTTCACGGTCAAGTGCGCACATGCCGACGTCTTTCCGAGCTCACTAATCTACTAAACACATGGTTAGATTATGTATGAGTTATGTTGGATTCGACAGCTGAGGACAGGACGACTGAGATGTGGAATAATTAAACCGTGCTTTATTATCACTTTTTTGTGGACCATTGTAGCTATTAGTGGTTGACTTCCTTCTATTCAATTCATGACAGCTTAAGGAGATGCGGTTATATGACGCATCATCTGGCACACGTAATCTTAGCGCCAGAGTTAAATACTACTGTATATAATAGTGTAAAGTATTTTTATTTAAAATTACCTTCAGTAGTTTACAAAGAAAACATTCCCAAGGAAATAAATCAAATTATTAGACCTTTAAAAAAATACATCCTGTAATGAGAGCATGGCCAAACGTTGATCTCCTTGTTTAAAAAAAATCAAACACCATTTACACAATTATGTATACATCAACGTGATCCATATAACTTATGGATTCGTCTGTCAAAATATTTTGAACTTTTGTTACACCTTATATAGTAGTGTAGTTCTCGCTAAGAAAATTGGATATCAAAAGTTTCTGCGCTGCCTAATACGAGCCATAGAACTTATGAAGTGATGATAAAATTATTCAAAAGTTCTACTTTTTTTTTCATACTTTGTTGATTAATGATATTAATCCATTGATATGTGAAAGAAATATAAATCAAATGATTTAGAAGGAAACTTGAATTGCAGTTGTATGGCCACTATTGTTGAGACAACTAAATCTATAGTCTCTTAATGAAATATCCAACGGCTATTTATCTCATTAGTCATATTTGGAAATGTGGATGCCCTGCAGTGCATTCTCCCTTCGGGGATCACAAGCGTGTTTTTTCCATATGTCCATGAGTTATTTTTACGATTCATTAAAGAAAATCAAATTGTTTCAAACATAAAAGCGAACCAATCGTAAAACGTCCACAAGGTGCTTAAATTATAATAGAAAGTATTAAATTTACCATAAACCATACGTAAAACTGTGTCATAATATGTGATTTTGTTTGAATGGAAAGATGGTTATACACTATCGGATATATTGTCATTACTATTGTTGTAGGTGGAATAGGATTTCTCGGCGGACGTGACAATTGTGATGGCGACGTGACACCGACACGCAGCCCGTGATCCGAACACGGACTCTCAAGAATTGGCAATCAGCCAATTTTGTGATGAATCCAGCCTTAACCCAATTGAAGTTTTACACTATGCTATTATTATACGTAGTGCGCCACTGAGCGTAATGCTCAATTAAAATTGAATGTCTGGTAAACCACCAAAGCCTTTGCTGATTTCTCTTGAAATATCTCACGATCTTATGTATCTTATGTATCTTATATTCACGATCGACTGAATGCCAATTTCCTTAATTATCGCCTTGCATTATTTCGCTAATTTGCACCGGTCTGGGTGTTTCGGGGATCACCCCAGTCAATTATTCTATTCTACTTCTATTTTCACTGCATTTCCATCGCTCGTGCACAATCATGATCACACAATAGTTAATATCCCGGTTATAATACACATCAATTATCAAAGGAACACATTTTTGGAAATTAAAACAAAATTTACAACTTCACTATTAAACATCCCGCCAAAAAGCTCCGCTGTCCCTATAATACTAAATAAGCTAAGTTAAAAGGAAACTAAATCATAAAATTGTCATTGTTAATAAATATTAAAATGACTCAATAATTGTGAGCAAGGTAACTGATCTATTTTAATAGTCGACTGTTCTGAGAATGATAATTCGGTTGAGCACATTGTTGTTACTCGTCGATTCGAGGAATCGCTGCCTGCAGACCTCTAATTGCGTTCAGCAAAAACATTACTGCCAACGAGATTGTCATGACCAATACGCTGAGTAAGATCGAGCTATTGAATCCTGACTCATACTTTCAAAGGTAATGTAACAATTTACTGCACGTAGTAGATAGTCTATAATAAGAGACATCTATCAAGGAAAAAGCTTATTCGAACTTGATAACTACTTAAGAGTTTTAATCAGTTCAATCAGAGCTTGAAAAACTAGCAGTGGCTAACTTAGTAGCAGTAAAATTTATAGAGGTATTACTTACGTATAAGTTAGTTACTATAAATTACATTTCGTTATAGTATTGTAGTATCTATTTATTTTTATTTTTATATTTAATAATAATTATAAAAATATCGCCAGACGAACATACCAATTATACGGGCCCACACTAAGCAACGCTTGTATTATGGGTACCATACAATAGACTGAGGCCGAACTCAGTATATAATACATATATACATATTATACATCTATGACTCGGATACAAACATTCATGCTCATCACACAAAGCTTATCCCTGCCAGTATTCGAACCTGGGACCCTCGGCGCAGAAAGCAGAGTCACTGCCAACTGCGCTAATCAGGTCGGCAAAAATTATATGAATTAATATAAATAATAAATTATATAGATACACTCAACTATCTATATAACTCAAATAATTTACTATTATACTGATTGATATCATAAATTAAATTATACAATACTAATAGGTACCAATATTAACCTCAGCCTCATTAGGATTAAGGGATGTAATCCGTCATCAAAAATGACACGAGATCCATTAATACATGCAAAAGACAGCCGGTTCGAGCAACTGACCTGTTTACTAGACCACAAGAAAAAAAACATAAACGTCGGCATTAAATCAGCGCGGCCCAGTTCGCGGCTGGTTTTGGCAATTATGAACATGTAGTACATACTCACATGTTGTGAAGTCAATCTGATAATGAGTTAATGAAGACTTCTTGAAATATATCTCAGAATTGTAAACGTAAAGACATTGTACTTGAGACGAATTGTACCATCTCACTGTACACAGAGTATGTAATAAAATTCTGCCAATATATTTATCTACTTATGTAGTTAATGTTAAGATCATGAAACTTGGTCTTAATTCGGTTGAGGTAACTGCAAATGATCATTTATTTACAAGTACCCACATATTTGCATACCACGAACTAATGTCGAAGACTCAAATTCTTTAATTAAGCAAACCGTCTTCATTTCAATATTTTCATAGTGAGGTGGTTCAGCCCCCTAAGCTATCTTAGCAGTTCAATAATACAGCTTTTTTTAATATGAGACCAACTTAGCATTAACCTATTTATAAGCCATCATCAACATCATCATCAGCCACAGCTTATTGTTACCCGCTGATAGGTGAAATCACCTAATTCTATGCCATCCCACTAATATTATAAATGTGAACATTTGGATGGATGGATGTTTGTTACTCAATCACGCCAGAACGGCTGAACGGATCTGGATGAAATTTACACAGATATGTCTGAAATAGCACATATGCTACTTTTTATCCCTCTAAAAAGGACATACTTTTTAATCGCGGGTAACACCGCGGGGTGCAGCTAGTTATTGTATAAAGTCGCAGACAACAGCAACTTAGATATTTTGTAAACATATTACTCATGTGTTGGTGTGAACCTTTTTAATGTCCTGACATTAAATCTGCCACACTTTAAACACTCGTGTGACAGTTCAAGGCAGTCGCAGTGATGTGTGCGAGCGGCGGCGGCCGGCGCCTGCGCATCGCGCGTTACTTGAGGGAGCAATACCATTATCACTTTTACAGCTGCACAAATGATCACGATAAATGTATGGTTGATTACAACGCTTTTCTTTGACGTTAATTCTTTAACTTTTTAATTGAGTTAAAAATTGTTCGCTTCGCTATGTAGATTTTACATGAAGCCTTTGTTAAAAAAGGTACTTTTCGTAAATATATTATGTCTAATTAAACTAATATTTTTTTATGAAATAATCACAGACTTGTTAGAATAATCAGACAGCATGCGGCGTACTCTGGTCTACCATTTCAACAACATGCTAGACCAGAGTTTTTTTTGGCTTCACTTTTAGCGGAAGCCGTGTGCCATCTGAATATTCTAATAAGTCTGTGGAAACAATGAATGAAAACGTTGTTGTTGTTTTAGATTCACGAGCAAGCTTGCGTAAAAAAATACTATAACTTTTCATACATAAATGGATGTCTACATTACTTGCCAACTATGTTACAATACCTACAGTTTAAGTAATTTACCTACTTTCACTACATACTATTATCACCCGGATGTATGTGATAACATAGCATTCCTATTATTATTTAACTTGTCGTCACTTTTTCCACGTCTTTTTACACGATTTACAAACCATTTAAAATCATGTTAGTGAACGGTAAACGTGAATAATATAACAGAATTACCTATAAGATACCTATATGATATGCCGTTGACAGAATCCAACGGCATATCATAAATCTATAAATCATTTTTTTTGCTTTAATTCCAGATGTTATCAATTAATTTATACGAAATGATCTGATTTGTATATTTGATTGAGGAAAGCAGACGAAGTTGTTATTTATGAGATAGACAATAACTTGTTTAGTAGTTTTGCAAGGTCCCTGGATAAGCTCATTGCTATTACAGTTGTCGTACAGGAATCGTTAAGGCAAAGATAAAGATAACAAAATTAGTAGCTTAATTTAAGGTAGGTAGTCTCGTTAATCTCTTACCGTTACAAGATAATATTTAAAAAAAACTTGTAACTTAGCATAATAAGTGCTAATGAATATGTAGATCTGATTAAAATAATTATCGCTTCGTTAAATGAAAAACCAATCAATAATGAACTAAGTCGCTATAACTGAGAGTTGAGATATGAAAAAAGTATCTAATGAAAAGGCTTAATAACAGAACCAATCACACGTCAGTCCCAACGACCAAAAGGTTGTTAAAATAATAGTCTGGTAGGTAATGTTAATCATACTGACCTGTTTTCTAACTGCGCTAAACGAAAAATAAGATGTGTAAATATATGCACTTAACAAAATGTTTTAGCACACATCACCAAATTTCGTATCACTGCACTAATACACGGTGGGTATCGCACAAAACAAATCCTCGATAAATGTGAAGTAACTTAAAAATAATTTTAATCGATTGAAAAATACATCGATACGTCGGCGTACCTAAAGAGTGTATGTTCGAGTCGATGGACACAGCCGTCACAGAGCAAGGCGTGCGCGCGAATGAATGGTAGGTAGGTACGATATGAGACTTGGTTGGTAGTCAAGGCACTACACTACAGACTCACGCCTAGAGGTCGCACATACGTGATTGTGAAGACTAAGTGAGATCGAATAGAGCAACCGAAAATGCGTGAAAACGTTTTGCTAATGAACTACCAAATAGAATTAAACGGAGCGATACTTAAAATTTTAATAAGGAAAATTTTGTCCCATAGCCATAACGGTAAGAGGCTGGAACAATGGAGCACTTGTGCATCGTCATCTCGAAGATCAGATGAGATGATTATCTGGAAGCCGCGTCCGGGACCCGGGTGGGTCACGGCCAGTAAACGATTGTGCAAATATGGCTTAGCGTAAAGCTGAATAAAGATCTGAGATTACGGTTTGAAAGCTACATCTGTTCATATGAGTGTAAGAATACAATAATCGGAAAAAATAACATTTTCGTATCACATATTTATATTCAGCGGTTATCTCTGTTCAGCTTTACAAATCAAAAAGTTAGTCTCATAAAGATCAGAAAAGTTGCTGGATATTCGCTTTGATTTTTATTACTTGGGCCTATTTGTACAAATCAGGTAGTGCAAATTAGACCGACATTTAGGCTGCACATGTTCAAAGACATACTATTAAACAGAACGTAGGAAGGAAAGCTTGTGAGCTAAATATATTGATACCAAATAAAACAAACATATAATTAGTTTGATACTTTTCTTTGTAATTGGCAATGCAATCTTGGTAGAGGAAACACCGAGACATAATACGCGTAATAATTTCGCAATTTTCAGGAAACCTGTTTTATGACCTTGACGATAGAGTATATATTTACTTTTCAAATGGATTAAGGTATCAAAATAAAGTCTCTATTATACTTTTAACGCGTACAAGTGCTAAGAGTAAGTAAATAAAATATTCTGCCTATCACACAGTCATTTAAACACCACATGTATTGCGTTGCCCCCAGAATACCGAATAACTACAGCATATAAATATGCAAAAATGTGTTTGTAACAAATGATTGTTATTTAGAATTTTATGGTAACGATTGCAAATGAATTATGCATATATTAAAAAGCATAACTTCACGTGTACTATGGCTATAGATATGTATATTATGCTAGCTGTTGCCCGCGACTTCGTCCGCGTGGTATTTAACAAAGACAACCGTTGACAACAGCCTGCTCGCCCATTCTGAGCCCACGGGACGCATTGCAGGTTGTTGCTATCAAACTTAATCAGGCGCTGCGCTGCAACATTGGTTTTAATTTTTTTTCGTGAGATCCTATGTTTTTTCTAAAATAAAAGTAGCCTAAGTTACTCCTTGTTACATCAGCTATCTGCCAGTGAAAGTCCCGTCAAAATCGGTCCAGCCATTTCAGAGATTAGCCGGAACAAACAGACAGACAGACAGACAGACAAACATTGTAAAAAATTTTGTTTCGGTATAGGTAACGTGTATACATCCAAATGCACTTAGTAAAAAGTGGTTATTTTAATATTACAAACAGACACTCCAATTTTATTTATATGTATAGATATATTCCAATATTCTGACCGATTTTATCTCGACAACATAACACGTTGTATTATCTGCTCATCCTATGATTGATATCGTAACGCTCAAGTGCGCGTTATGTGTGTCCTGTCTCTGCCGATAATAAATCAAATCGTTAGACAAGCAAACAATTCGTTTGTTTGTCAGATCCCAGTCATCTCGGTTAACGATCACAGATGCTTCGCAAAAAACCATCTCAAATTATTTAAACTATGTATTAGATTTTTTGCCCGCGCTTGGTGTGGGCGATGAAAGGTCTCCCTAGGAGGGCCCATAAACATCTAATTAACTGCTTAAAAGGTGTCTTTTGGGAAAATAAGGGTTGTGTTTAGTATTCTTTTGTGTGTTTTGGAATTACATTTATTTTATCTGGGATATTACCGTTTTTTATTACCTACTGGTATTTTAGTGATTTGTATAGATTTTAATTGCCTGTATCAATGTCATTAGTAAAATTCATTTATCGGTGCGTTTCTCATTAGTGATGGTATATTAGATCTGTTGATACTTTCTCAATTGCATTTGTTATCTTTAATTACAATCGTTGTAATAGTTGAGTACTGTTCTCTATCTGCTGATTAATCACCTATTATCAACAGAAAGTATTCATACTTCTTCAGATTCTTCACTCATTTATCCATTCAATAGCGGAGAAACTGAAGAAGTAAACCAAATGTGACTGTCTGTCTCAGTTTTCTAATCACTATACCACCTACGGATTCAAATCCACATAGGTATATATTATTACGCCTAATAAGACATATTCCTAGAGCTAGTTCAGAACACAGAGGTCAACAGCACATAACAATCAGTAAGAAATCAACGCGTGCGCGTGCGCAGACGGGTGGCTAGTTCACGCTGGCTCATTTCCCTCAACACTTGCTCAAACAATGCTCTACTTCCGATCTAATGTATGCAAACAAGCGGCCAAGTATGCGGTGTTGCTTAAATTATTTAATTCTATGCTTAGATTTTCCATATGCAAGGGATGACACCATGCGAAAGGAATATAAAAAAATATATATATTTCTGCCTTGATATGCAGTTTATGTGCTCGTCTCTATCGTTGCACGTACACGGGTAAAGTAAACAGTAGACTTAACAAGCATACAACTCTACGAGTTCCCAGTACTCTATCATTATTAGTAGAGTAACTGTCTACACGTAAATCTATAAGTAGATAATTTAAATGGTGTATCCTAGAAGTAACACCATGAATGTCTTACGTCATAATAATGGTAACAAGTTTCAGTCGTCTAATCATATACCTACATGGATCGAGTAGCCAGTAAAGTAGAATAGGAGACGCCGGGAATAGGTAGGCAAGTAATAGAGTAACTTGCTCCCGGTGCTAGCTATAACGCTACCAAATTATAGTGTTCTACAGAAGATCTTCATTGGAAAAGTTTATAGCATTGTTAGGATTCGATACCCTTGACTGGTGTCCTCATCGATTCGTATTCCATGACTTAGGTACAAACATTCGTGCTCATCACACAAAGTTTGTCCCTACCAGAATTCGAACCCGGGACCCTCGGCACAGAAAGCAGGGTCACTACCAACTGCGCTAATCAGGCCGTTTTATTAATTTGTTCGCCAGCATGGCGTAACTGCTCATCAGCTTTGGTTGAATTTAGCACTATAAAGGAGATAAGCCATATCCTGGATTAATATTCTGGACAATCGCAGTCAGACCACACGGGAAGTTGACCCACATTATGCAAGGAAAAATGCACCTTTTTCCTTATAGTCATTACCAAAGGTTGTTGTAAATTCGTTCATAGTAAATCTGTTTTTATTATAGAAACATTGTTTACGAAACCGCTACTAGGTAGTTTAATTATACGTAGACCTTACTCATCACTGGCCACACGGACATTCTTAAAACTTAATTATATTTAACAAATAAACAAGTAATTTGACTGTGTTATTACCGAGAAATTGTAGGATGAGGTTTTGTGGGGAAATAGTTGCGGTTTTCATTAAATATAACTATTTGCCAATATTGAAACAAAAGTGGTTAGAGAAATAGCCCTCGTAACTGAGAGGTCCAGATTCGACGCCTACCCTGGCCTTTAATCTTTTGTCGTGAGTTCGCTCCTAGTGCCTACAAGGTTTGGCATAGTTAGATGGGTTAGCAAAATAACTAACTAAATTGTTCATAACCAGCCCTGAAATAAATAAGAAAAGAAAAAAAGACTGAAAAGAGCCGATTGCCGTATTGTTTTTTAAGAATGAAACAAGTCCCGAGCAAGTAGGAGAAAACAATATTACTTATGACTCTGTTCTGTGTAGTCCTTATATTTAATTCATGCAACCAGATGTCGGAGTCTGTATCATTGGTAAAGGAGACTAGTTACAGTGTTAATTTTGAATTAGTTGGATATTATTCACTTTTTACAACCCTGATTTCGGTGAGAGCTTATTGCTTGAATAAAATTACACAAGTTCAGCTACGGTTATGGCAGCATATATCGATTGGTTAGTTCATGTTTAACAACCTGTCAGCTTATCGGGCCGGGCTTTACGACTTATTCTTAGCCCCTTATAGTGTTATGCTTATGGTCAAATACGTTTTTAAAATGGAGCTATTATAAGTCAACAGTTCCGTCAGAATAGTAACAAATCAAAAAGTCCTCAGGTTTTAATGCCATCGTAAATCTCGGTTTTCGTCGACATTCATAAAAATGCTGCTTAATTGGGCACTGGGTCTGATATATGAAATCCAATTTACCTGTTATGTTTTAATGGCGAGTTCAGGTACGGTTATATATAATTTAATTTTAGGTAATTACTTGATCCTGATAAAACTTTGGCAAGATTCAGCTTCGACCCGAGTCACGCGACACAACACAATAAGAATACTCAAATTGCGAATATTACATCACTGGACGTTACGGTACTGAGTGGCAGTCCTTAAAGGCTGTCAGAAACCTAAGAATATCTAAAACATGGCCTCACTCTTAAGCTCGGTTTACACGAGGTACGCAATTATCAAGATTCTGACAAATTTTAGGTTACCTGTGGAAGTCTTACTTACTTGTATCCCTGAAAGCAAATGACAATTTCTCCGTGTAAACATTGGTAAATAACTAAAGTCCGGTCGCTATAGAAAACAAACCCTAGGAAGAAGAGTAAATAACAATAACATCTACTAAGACATCAGTATACATTAGGATACCTAATATTGATAGGTATTATGCCGGCTGTTGGCGGATGTGGTCGCCAGAGCTTGGCCTCCACACCGCAGTGGATTACATTACTATTGTGTAAATAAAATCCAACACGTAACGAAATACTATCAGTAGGCACTGATAGTATTTTGTTACGTATTCGGTTTTATTTTCATTTTAATCAAGATACCTATCTTGGTTTTAAAAAGTAATTTTACCGAGTTTACCGATAGCAACTGTAGTACCTATTATTTAGGTACCCGAATTATTTTTTCATGCACTTCAAAAAATCTTAAAACAGAAAAGTGTTTTCTAATATCATTGTAAAATCTACAAAACCAAATATTCCCTTTCAAGTAATGTAGTATTGGTTAATAGTGTAGCTCCTAAAGCTCCCATAGTCGTAATTGCAGGAACCAAATCCGTTGCACTAGTGCTTGCTTTAAAATATGTTTCTGACAATGCGCAGTCATATTCGTACGGGCAATACTTTCACATGCACCGGAAACTGGGCGCGTCGCAGCAGGATTCGGGTTTCTGTGCCCCTGCCTATCACATCAGCGCACCGTGTAAGGTGCGGACTCCACTTGCGTACCGCGTGCTGTACCTGCCCGAATGATTTGTGAGCCGATAGCTATTTCGGTAAACCAAATATTCCCGTACGCCGCTTTCATTTTCGGCGGTGAATAATAATAAACAAAACGCGCCGGATATTTGAAAGTTTTGTTTGGACAAACGATGATTGATTTTATTGGTTATTGGAAAATTAATAACGACGTCTCATAAGCAACTTAGAGGAATAACGATATGTCAAAATTGGCGAAGCTTTTCGTGCAATAAATATATATGTATTTATAGGGAATGGAATCTAGTCAATTTGTTAGTCACTATATCTTGTCTAGTCTTAAATCTCTTGATCATGTCTGGCACCATTTAAGATTCGTAGGTTATTACCATCATCGGAAGGTATTCTTATTTAATTAATACTCGTAAATAACTACCTAAAGTCGTTTTTTTATTAGTGCATTGACAGATAGGAATGTATATTTGTAAGAATTAATAACTAAGGTTCAAATTCTTTATAAAATTACACATATAACAAGTCAATTTACTGTGTTGAATAAAGAAAGCAAATTTAGCTACATTGTTTAAAATATAATGCTAAATTATCTATATCTATATGCTAAATATATGAAAGAGATATAGTTACCATTTGTTGCGGGTTCCTCGGCTTGCGATGGGCCCTTGGCACCTTAAGGCCGGTGACGCCTTCGAGCACGTCAGCCAGCAGCAAGCCGTCGGCGCAGTCGCGGGCGAGCCCGCCGCCAGATGCGCCCGCGCGCCGCCGCGACCGCGCCCGCTCCAAGTAGTGATTCGCCCAGTCGGTGTAGATCTGGAGACAAATAACAACAATATCGCTGATAAATAAATATAGACTGGGGTTCATTCCAGGTCCAAGTCAATTGGACTATATACAGGGTGTATGTTGCTTCGTGTCGAAAACTGATACCATGGATTCAGCGTATGATTCTGGACCACCTAGAGTTGGAATTTTCTGCCGATCGTTTCATGAATATATGCATTGTTTATCGATAGAATATTGTTTTTAGAAAGAAATAGTGATATTTAATAAATAAGCCATATTTACTAATTTAAACCTAAAACTGCAATGTAAATTAAAAGTCGATAAGAAACTCGAGCGCGCTCGTAACTCCCACGAGTCGGGTATCGCGCGGAGCGTTATTATAATCGCGTGGTTTACGAAACATTGCGCGCTTAAAAATGACGACACTTGTAACCCATGACATTCTCCATAAATTATTTCGATAATTTTATTATAGGCATTAAGTGTAGCCTTTACCCAAAGTTTTCGTTACCGTGCCCCTTACACCCTGTATAATACAAGCTTCTGCCCGCGGTTCCGCCTGCATTACCTCGATGAAACATAGCCCATAGAGCTAAGGGATATTGTAACTTCGTGTTAGTGAAATATTTTTTGGAATCGGATCACGGGATTACCCCGAAATCTAAACTAAGAACACACAAATTTTACCCATATATTAATAGAGAATTACATAATCGTCATAAAGATATTATAATACCAGACAATTCCATCAAATTGATTGATAAACTTACTTCCTTCTTTACAAAGTCTGTGCGGTGTGCTTCAGGTAAACACCGACTACCAACTAATGCCTAACAAAGGATAGCAGATAAGGTTTAATTGGTCTTAAGACGTGAAATTACCACTAAAACTTTAACAGCAAAATAGTATTCTAGTACCGCATACCTACCTATCGCATTTGAAACTTTAAACTACCAAATCCATCATAAACCGAGATTTTACTTGCATTATTCTGTTACTCTGATTCACTGGAGAGAAACGTAAAAAGGATTTTTATGTTACAGCCTTTCGAGAAGCACTTAACTTGAAGTGTGTGTTAAAAATGCCATTGTATTTAGGGCTATGGTAGGTATGAGGTCATCCGTAACTTAATAAGTGAGTGTAATGTTCAGCGCTATGAGTTCTTAAAAGGATTAAGTCATATTCGAGTCAATTTGCTGTAGAATGAGGACAAGTGGCGCAGACGCGACAGTGCGACGCCTCGGTCGTCGACTGGAGGCCGAGCGCCGAGCGACTTCCGAGTACCTACGAATAATACTATGTGATGCTACTCCACTCATTCATCCTACACGCTAATGGCTTCAGAGGGTGGTCTGTTTTAATGACGTTTAATACGATCTAGATTAGAAGTTTATTGGAAATAGCTTACGTTTGATGCCAGTTTTGCTTAGAAATACTGACGTAAGTATTGCAAAATAGGTAGATTTATGACGAAGGGTTTCTTCATAATAATAATTTAATAAAAGCACCAAGTGGAAATATAATATTTATGTTTATTTTACATAGAACAAAAATGGGAATCAGTGGCCCATATTTTTTTTTCTAAATCCAATCATACGAAATCCTTGTTGCTTGTAACAAAATACAAAGGGTTGTTGGTACTGTTTGTATCTATAACAAAAAAAGTAATATATTTAATATTAAACAGATAGCTTCCATAAGTCATTATCATAAATCAATATTCCATGATCTTATCTGGTAATCGAACACGTTAATAGAATAATCATGACAAGATATATTGGAAGGTGCCTCAGATAAGCCAAGCCTCGTCTCAATTCGTCTTATCACACGACTGTTTATTCAAATCGGGCCGATAATAGATTTCGATTGTAATAAATCTTACCGACGGGACATTTTTATCGCTGTGTGTATCGAGAATAACTTGTATCCGCTTCGGACACTGTGGACTGTGTTCCTATGCTTTGTGCCGCCGACAACATTATCATCGGCTATAATTTATATACCTGACTCTCTGAGGTACCTGTTGTAAGTATATTACGAACTAGGGTATACTATATTATTTAAAGTTAGAATGTTCATTAGCACATATTTAAAATACTATGACATTCTTCCTTTAAATAATATATACGTTCTAAGGAGTTCGTACCACAGGTTTTATCATTGTAAGCCCTTATTATGTAATATACCGGAGGTTTCGATCATCAGGGACGATCGCAGCCTAGTTGTTGAGACGCAGTCCCATTATTCGGTATTAAAACAGGTGTTTCCTCGACCCCAATAAAATTGGAAAGAATAAGCTTTAAAGGAGTAAAAGACATAGCTTCTATTTACTCAGGTGGATTGCACGCTTTTAAATAGCCCGTACGGATACAGCTGCGGATATTCTATTGTTTGGTGGTTTTACGGTAGTTACATACACCCCTTTCTTCCACTTTCCAATTGGTCTTGTAAACGGGCCATAATTCCAGACGTTTTCATTTCCCAATGTTTGCACGGGCCTCCCATCAATGCGAGGGGGATAAGGCCATAGTCCACCACACTGGCCCAGTGCGGGTTGAAGGACTTCACACGCCTTTTGAGGGGTTCTAAGAGAGAGTAGAGAGGGGGTACAAGAAGTTGTTTACAGAAATATTATAAACATGCAATTCTAGGGTGGAAAGGATAATTAATGTATTCAAATGGTTTACGGCATAATACTGAATAACGTGACTTTGTTTGCTTTAAACAAACGTAATTTACGCTCACAATATGCCTGCGTAATTCGACCGTCCCTATACGGCACTGGCCAAAATAAACAAATCTTCGGATTCATTCACCGAGCGTGCACAGTGTATCCCCCACGAGTGGCTCAGCGCCTTGATTGTTGAATTATTATTTGTTTGGTTTTAACGAAACGGTCTGAAATAAAGGCAACAGTTGGTACTTTACTCCAGTTGATTTTGTAGCGACGACTTCAATCTCGCCATAAGATACACAGATGGCGCTGCAGACGACATTCAGAACAAATGACGATTCTGCATACAATCCTGAAACGCGCTATGAGTTTTTGGAGAATGTAACATACGAGACCCCGGCAATAACCGGTCAGGGTATAGCGGACAGCCCCGACAGGCATGCCGCCCACCTGGGTGGAAGATCTTCTCTATTCCGCTTAAAAAAATATTATAGCCTCAGAGCTTCCAATCATGGGAAAAAGCTTCTCCATTACTTCTTCAAAAGTTTATCGCCTTAGCTTCATTTTCTCACGATGTTCCCGCAACTGTGTTTAATCTTTTCCCAATCCTGTCCTCTATTGTGCTCTGCGTGGGCGACCACAACCCGGAATATAGTTATTGATTATGTTTGCTCATCCTTGCGAGCATAATAATAATACATAGCCAGCACACTTCCAATTAATTTGCGAGGTAGGTGCGGAAGATCTAGTCAGAACTGTCTATGCTATAAAGAGATGAAAAACAGCAAGGTATTCTTAAGCAAAGACTGCATTTATAAGATTTTCTTGAATTAAATTCAACACATCATTCAGAACTTGCTTGCTAAATTCAGATATATCCCTACACGTTCTACACGTGACTTCATGTCATCATGATAAGCTCTATCAGTACTTTTGTACTGTTACTGTGGAGAGTTAAGTAATGGAATCGTAAATCAGTATGTTGGAATCGTGGGTGCCGTTATCACCTTCTTACATGACGAAAGAACATTATCTTCGTCGTTACCGTCACGTTTTTTGATTAACTTGTCCGTCAATATAGCACTTTTTCAGAGCATTAATTGAAATTAAAATCAATAAGAAAAATAAGTAAAGTTAAAATGGAGTCGGTACGAAATATTAATCCCACAATTTGATAATGTAATTTATTTCTCTTCTCAGGAAATTATATTTCCTTCATCTACATCAGATTCAAATAAAAATACGTAATTTACGAAATAAACTATTGAATATTAATATAATATCTACAATGAAAACTGTTCCCAAAACTATAAAAAATACATTCTTATGCAAAAATAAAGAAACTATTCGCAAGCTCACGTTAATCTACATACAAGAGCCATTTCAACTTTCATCAATGTAGTTTAAAGTCAATTCATGCCAATAAAAACTAGAAACGTGGAAATCAAGCCGCGAAAAACTTGACTCACCATTGACTCATGGGAGCAGGGATCTAGTCAGAATAATTGAAGTTCCATTTTCAATTCATTGAAACGAGACATGTTATCTTCATAGCATAATGTAAGATCATATAGAATTTTAATAGAAAATTATACCTATATTGATTTCTTATATTTATGCGAACACTACACATTGAAATAAAACATATTTTAAGGATTTTATCGCGTTTATTTTCTGATTATACGCGCCCGAAATCAGAAAACGAACGCGATAAAATCCTTAAAATATGTTTTATTTCAAAGAAAATTATATATTTGGACCATTGAGGAGTTGCTCAGTGCTCGCCTATATATTAATTTAGGTTCTTAATTATCTAGTTATCTGATTCGTGTCCTGCAACATTCACACCTTAGTGTATTTCAAAACGCCATATAATAACATGTTCCATTTCAATTTGCATATAAGTACATTTTTAAATACAACAGCAAGTAGTAATAAGTATTTTATACCAATTAATTTGTATCAATTGAGCCAATAAAAATTAATCGAGGCTAAGATATAATAGCGATTGGAGTCATTTGCATATTTTAAACCTGACTTTGACTTTGATTGTGGTAAATTGAAAGTCATGTTCATTCAACGACGCTATAAAGATTGTAAGTGGCGCTCTGAACAAAATTAAAAAGATAATAATTAAAGGGTGTTTTAGAAACAACGGTCTGCTGGGGTTTTTACATAATTTTATAAGAATCATACTTATCTTTATATTATATACGGACTCATCTATTTATCTATCTTAACTGAGTTGTCTCTCTACATAGGATATTAAAAATATGGTGCATTATACTATTTGGATGTCTCTGAATCCAAAACTATATATTAAAATTTTGTTTATATGTTTGTAAGCTGTTGTAAGCATTAATGAAAAACTACTGAATCGAATTCCACACGGTAGTAAATGCAGTAGTGTTATCGCTGGTCGTCGAACAGCAGGGCAATATCGATGGCAGCGCGGTTGCAACCACGGGAAATCGCTTGTCATTGTATACATCTATAATATACCATATTATACGATAATAGGTAACATAAGCTTGAGATCTCGTTCCTATGGCACCAAAAGCAAGAAAGTTCAACAAAAAAGGTTTCTTTATTTCGAACTCTAAAAAAGAAAAGCACTTAAGTACTTTTAATTACGCACACCATAATCCGCGTCACGTGAAACGATACACACGTTATCATCGACAGTGCCAATACATCGATGATTTGACGTCGATCCCGGCGACGCCGTTAGGTGGAGCTTAAAAGCGTTTAGTGAGGAAGTCGAATGAGGTCGCGGGGCTTTTAATATCACCGAGCTGGGGACTAGGTGCGCCGGTGTGCGCTTCCACCGGCTCCCAGGTACTTAAAATAATTTTGTATTGATGGTATATGTAGCACGATTACAATACATGATAGCTGATTATATATTTTTTTCTATAGTTTATTATTATTGCGCGATACACACGTTACTAGTATCTATAATTATTTACCAAATTGATTACTGGAAATACCAAATTTTCGAACCACCAGTTTGTACTTTTCAGCATGCAAAAATACAGAATAGGTGTATTTTTGCATGCTGAAAAGTAAAAAATGGTGATAAGTAATTTTACAAAACAAATATCCCATGTACTTCGCAAAATATTTGAATTGAAAAGTAGTCCCGTATTAACCCCCAAACTAAGCCAAAGCTTATACTAAGATGGGCTTACAATATGATAATACCTATAATGGCCAGGGTAGGCAGTGATTCCAAGCAGAGGGCTTGGAATCGGTTAACAGGGCATAGCCCCTCCGGACATTGATGTTTCAACTTATAATGTCACTTTAAAATGTTAACCTTACAAATCTATGAAATAGGTATATAGTATATATTATTGCCATTGCCATTGCGTTATTTGGATACTAACATAAGCCAAGAGGTTCTTGTTTTTTAATTATGAGTAAGTAAACGAATTATTGAGCGAAATTATAATCCCTTCTCTTCTCATAGCTTTTAGGTAATTCAAATAATCTTCTGGACAATCTAATAGAATACACACAATTTGTCCTACATATTGACGTAATGATTTTGACAGGGTAGATACCTACTAGTGTGGCGCAAAGGCTTGGTCTTGGTCTTGCAATTTCGCAAGACCAAGAAGGCGGCGCAAGAAATTCGCAGTCTAAACTTTTCGATACTGACTTTGGACGTCACAGTACCAGCGGTTCATACACAAAATATCATTGTGTATCGGTTCGCGTGTCAAGGTGTAATTTTTCTATGGATGTCACTCACTAAACTATGGATTTAGCCCTGGTGCGGCTTCAGTGGCATCCTTCATTGTCAGATAAAAGGGGAAACGAGGTCAGGGAGAGAGTTTTCTAACAACTTGTCAGTCAAGTGTTGTTAGCTCGTCATTATCACATAGCATTAGCTACACTGAGTAAGTATTTACTGCCATTCACCAACAACATTTTAATAAAGGATTTTTTAATACATTTATGGAAAATATGTCGTGGCTGTGATTATTTATATTTCTCTGGCACCTTTGGACTGTATCACAATGTGCTGAGAAACCCAAGTCACAATTTATTTGGCAGATCGCTCACAGTTAGTAATTCTATAAATTAAACTAACGTTAATGTTGTTAACATTATTTTTTAATAACATGACATGTTGCAAGTAAACAATTAATACGTTATTTTAACCATTTTAATTTAAATTGATTATATCATTAGGTATGTAACTGAATAGTAATTAATATGTTGAGGATATACGGTTTATTACCACATTGTGAATAAGGTCCTTATAAACATAATAATACGTATTTTAAAGCTAGGCTACAATATTGCAAGCTTACTCAAAAGTGATAATTAAATTAGTAAGATGTGGGTACTTATTACAAAACTGGGTCAACATTATTTACTTACTAAAAAGATGTGTACCTGTACAATGGAGCGGGTCTGCCGCGTGACGTCATCGGTGGAGCCCTGTATGGATCGCGGGGCTCTGATGCACGTCGGAATCATGTTGCCACACTCTCACTGATTATCTATTAGATAGTTTATGACGCCTATATCGAAAACAAATAGTCCACACTAGGTGCATTGTAGTTCTTGATATCCTGGTACAAGTTAATTGTGACCATGTTATAAAGGCACACGCACTGAAATTGTTTAATAGAAACTGTAGTAGCTTACTGAGAAATATTGTTTGTGCATCGGTATTAGATTTCTGGGCAACAATACAAGGCGGCATTTCAAAATATTCGATTGGTTTTATATTAAGTTACCAAACAATTCGCTTTCTCCATTGGGATTATGAGTGCAACATATTTATGCTTCGAAAGATTCCACACGGTACGTGATTTGCCGCCATGGGTATATTTCACAAACCGGACCGTATTTTTCCCCCTCGACGTGTTTAGAGTTGTGCCGACACAATGATCGATGCAAACCAATATAAAACGACCTATGTGGCCCTTCGACCATTTGTACGTAGTCAACATATCTACACAAACGTGCTACGGTTCATGAATGAATGGTTACGTCTGCGCGTTTGTGCGATAAAGTTCTGAGAATATTTACTCTACGGCTGGCGTCGGAGTCGCCCACGCGCGCCTCTACGCACAGCGACTACACTGGGTCAGAGAACGAATGAACTGCATGCCAAAATAGACCATAATGCCACCAGAAGATTCAGTATACGAACACCCATAGCTAAAAAGTAATTTGGTTACAAACGGAGTAGGATCTTAATATCTCTAGCTATAGAAAATTACGCACAAGTCTGGCGCGTTTATCTGATATAAAACACAATATACAACGTGTAACATTATTAGTGTGTAATATTCCCAAAAACATAAATCGAACTGTTAGGAATCCTAAAATAGCACCACATACTAAGTTTACACATTCATTTTAAACAGCAACGTGATCAGTATTACAATACATTGTCTTGTCGACCGATTCGGTTATTAATTGAAACTTACATTATAAAATGTATCGATCTATCTGGTTGCGTAGTCGTATCGATTATTCGATTCGCTTATGAAGAACTAGCTGCGCCCGGGCGGTGTTACCCGCGATAAAAAGTATGAAAAATTAAAACATCTATCCCACGGGAACCATACATTTTACCGGGATAATAAGTAGCCTATGTGCTATTCCAGACTATAATCTATCTCTGTGCCAAATTTCATCCAGATCCGTTCAGCCGTTCGGGCGTGAAAGAGTAACAAACATCCATCCATCTATCCATCCATCCATCCATCCATCCAAACTTTCACATTTATAATATTAGTATAGATGACTCTGAAATGTTCGTCGACACGAGAAAAAAAAATAGAATCAATTCGGCTACTTATCGAACGTTGTAAATCGACCCGCTGATTCGTTGAAGTTTTAAGGAATTGGGACATTCATAAATCTGATTGTGAAACTGTAAACAATCAATTCTGAGAACAGACGGTAGGTAGGTATAAAAAAGCGAGCTGACGTGTTCTACACTGAGTAATCTGTTTCTAAAAGTAGCTCTGTACAAATAATAGTGACCGCAAAATAATCTTTGTGTAAGCATCGTAAACACGCAGCGGGCATTACTCTTGGCTGTATTTGAGCAAGATTGCTATATGTATCATTCAAAAATAAAAGTAAATCTAAACAATTCCTATTGACCTTTTTGTGCCTTTTTAATTTTTAATATTAAAGTTTATGAAATTACCTCGAACTTCGTACCGCCTCAAAATAAAATGTATTCTAAAATGTAAAATATCAAAAAGTTATGTGAAGTGAAAGTGAGTGAAGTGAGTGAGTGAGTGTGAAAGTGTGGTGTGTTATTATTTTTTCTTGTGAATTATTCCGATATTTTTTTAGTTATTTTTCTATTCGGGGTAAGAAACGAATTAATAAAATCAAAGATTAATACGTAATCAATGTTTTAGAAGTAATGCTTTTAATTAAAATATAACAGAACCCTAAATAGCTCAGCGAATCCCACTAGATGTAATTAACATTCTAAGAACCACTACATGAGGTAGAGATGGATATCAGAATCCAGAGTGTAGGCGCCACACAATGATATTGAAATGAAATAATACACGCAAGCATGAAACAATGACTGAGAACCGTTCAGTGGGCGGGCCCGGGAATATTTATTTATTACTTTTGTCTTTATGCACGTCAGGAACCGAGGTCAAACGCAAATATTCAAATTTCTCTATAAGAACATATTAAACAGTCATGAAAAATATTTATTTACACCCAGAACATCTTTACGGATAGCCGGCTTATAACAGTATAGATTATATGCAAATTATAAACGAGACAAATATGACGATTTACATATCATAAACAAATATGAGGAACGTTACCACGGATTAAATTTTGGTTATAATACTTTACTGCGTGGGTAGGCCGTACCCAAAGCAGTGATGAAAATGCATATAAATTAGACATTAGTTCAAAATGATTCAGTATGTATTAACACTTAATTAGGTAATTTGGTGCGCATTTAGTAAACGGAATGGCAAAGGTTGAACATTACTCCCACGATCTACCCACGAGATAGAGTGAGGTCGTCCAATCACTCACCCTCTCCGCCAAGTGTGGGTTCGTGCAAAACGCAACGATATATGATTGAAAAAAATGTTGTATAGATAAGTAAAGGTCGTGGAGTTCAATGAACCCTTTGATAATAGCAACTACCTTCCGATAAATTGACTAGTTAATTGGTTTAGACTTCGAACGATAGTATTGTTATAGAATATTATAATTGTAAAATTGTACCCACACTAATATATACTGAATCTATTTTGTTTTAGTTAGACTAAGCGACGTTAGTATTATGGGTACATATACAATGGACTGGGGGTGATCCCTGAATAAAATACTTATATAGATATATCTGAAACATCCATGACTCAGCTGCAAACATTCGTACTCTTCACACAAAGTTTACCCATACTAAGATTCGAACCCAGGACTTTCGGCAAAGATAGCACGGTCACCAACTTACTAGCAACTGAGTTAATCAGGTCACCAATTACTAGGTAGGTAGGTAGGTACTTATCACACGAAATATCGATTGCTACAAAATCTCTAGTACGGACGCTGCCACTGAACCGTTTATAAACGCATGTATTCAGCCAAAGCGTTGCCAAGGAACATAATTAACGCATAAGGAAAGCCACGGAGGAAGAGGAAAACGGGACACCCCACGTCTCTCGCGCGTCTTTGAAATGTTATAAACTAGTCATCGTTAGCGCGATGACAACGGAAACGTATAATGACACATGACAAAATAATAATAAAAAAGATTACTCGTCAAAAGGCGCTGGTAAAGTAATTGTGAAACATAAAAAAGAACTGATAAAGCACAATAAACAGTTGCAGGCTAATAAAGTCGGATATGAAAAGGGAAATAAAATTTAAAGAAGCATTGACGGCACAATTTTACCGTTAATAAATCGGTTCTTTTATGTTGAATAGTATCGTATTGTTTAGATCGTTTGAGAAGTTGCATAAGCTTGTGTAAAAAGCATAAAAAGTTGCGTTGTGGGGCGGGGGCGGGCGAGGGCGGGCGGGGGCGCGGGGGCGGGCGGCGGCCGCGACGTCGACGCTGCGTCCGCATCCGATCCGCGGTGTTTATTTACACGCTTGTCAAAAGTTCGACACACGCTAGTGTATTTATAACTCGCGGAAGGTGTGCCCGGAGCAACGAACTTTTGTGACATAATCATAAAACTTGGACATTTACAGCAGCACAGACAATATAAGACAATCCGTCCATTAAAAGCTGTCGAGGATTGCCGTAAAAGGATTTAATGCGACTGTTAAGATCGTGATTACCAAAAATAAGTATTATTTTTTACATCGATTTCGAAGTGGTTTTAAATTCACACCTGATTTTAAATCGTTGATTTCGAGATAATTAAAATCCCACATCCCACTAATATTATAAATGTGAAAGTTTAGATGGATGGATGGATGTTTGTTACTCAATCACACCAGAACGGCTGAACGGATCTGGATGAAATTTGGCAAAGAGATAGATTATAGTCTGGAATAGAACATAGGCTTCTATTTATCTCGGTAAAATGTATGGTTCCCGTGGGATAGATTTGTTTAAATTTTTCATAGAGCAAAGGATCGACATGATTTTTGCATAGGTAGTGGCACTTTAGGGGACAGGACATAGACGAAAAGGACATACTTTTTAATCGCAGGTAACACTGCGGGGCGCAGCTAGTAATCAATAAATGTTTTTACAAGGTTGCCTCCGAGGTTATCGATAAGTTACTGGGATTATACAACGCAACGTAACGTATGTACGCAGCATAATAAAATGCAACAAGTAATTAAAAAGATCAAAGTTCCTGTCGCCATTGTTAACGTGCAGCATCTCAAATAAGGCGTCGATCGTTCGTCACCGAAAACGGACCGTTCCGTTATTGGATCCGATGTTTGATAGAAGGATGTATCGACCTTGGTTGAATTTGGAACACAGATGTGCGGTCTCGGAGCCTTTGTTATGAGTGACTGCATTCGATTTGGAGTGACGTCCCTTATGAAGTGTCGAATTGGTTCAACATCGTTTCGCTAAAGATACAAAACAATAGACAACATTGCATTTGCATTGATTATATAGAATCTAAAACGAGGACTGCGATTGAAATAACATATGGTGCCTATTGTTACGCCATTTCAGTAAATTGAAGTAATGTATCGTATCTTAAATGTTCACAAAGCTGTCATTATGTTCAATTAATAGTTATGATAACCTATAAAGTACTATTAGTTCTACTTTTATGGTAAATATTTCAAGTTCATTTCATTTTCGTGAATATTTTGAATAATAATATCGCCAGACGGACACACGAACTATACTGTCCCACACTAAGCAACGCTTGTATTATGGGTACCGTACCATCGACTGAGGGCGAACCCAGTATATAATAATACTTACATAGATATTAAACATCCATGACTCGGATACAAACATTAGTGCTCATCACACAAAACTTGTCCCTACCGGGATTCGGACTCGGGACTCTCGGGACAGAAAGCAGTGTCACTTCCAACTGCGCTAATCAGGACGTCAAATGACATATCTGTTACATTTACATTTTAATGCATGTTATAATCGTGTGCTCTTCTGGTACATACAAATATTGTGTAGGTGTACCTAGCAAACATAGCGGTCTGAGTCACGCACTGAGGCCACTTATGTTTTGGATTGTTTCAGAATAAGTGTTGAGAATTAATTGTGTTTGTCATATAATAGGTAATGATATGACAGGCGCAGCGCTAACACTACGTTCAATTATATTATCCAGCTTTACTTCCAATTATCACCTTTAATGCTCAATGTTACTCAATTATAATCCCAATCTTCCACATATTATTGCTGAAATATTGTATTCTGGAAATATTTTAGCTACATGAACTCATGAATTCTGTGCAGTATTCACACATACAATTCGTTGAATTTTATAAATAGTCCCTATGTAGGTAAATACGCTGTGGTTGCTACGCTTAGGATAGGGTTGCCAGACAAAAAGTAAAAATCCATGTAGCTATTAATATAAAACTAATAGTTAACCCAGCTTACGTTTAGAAAGTAAAAAGGTGAAATTGTGTTTATTATATATTTCTATTTTAGCACTCATATTATATATTAATATGAGTGCTAAAATAGAAATCAAGATAAGACAGCACTTCCAGCAAACAGCAGGCATTAGCTATAGGCAATGCTACTTAAGCAAGCTACTTAATGTAGGTATATTTTCTGTTTTTGTAGCAAGAATTGAGCTATGTTTCTCTGGGTGTTTTTTTTGTTTAGTCGTATTTAGTGAATAAGGAAATTGTTGCGCATGCTAATTAGCCAACGTGAACGCTGTGAGTTATTTTATTGTAATAAACATTGCTATACTTAGGTTGGCACATATGTTAATACTAGCTGCGCCCCGCGGTGTTAACCGCAATTAAAAAGTATGTCCTTTTTACCGGGATAAAAAGTAGCCTATGTGCTATTCCAGACTATAATCTATCTCTGTGCCAAATTACATCAATATCCGTTAAGCCGTTCTGGCGTGATTGAGTAACAAATATTCATCCATCCAAACTGTCACATTTATAATATTAGTGTGATTTAGGTTTTTGACAACCCTTCCCAAATCCAAGTCAATATTATTTTTCGCTCGCTCAATTCACAGCTGGATGAATCCGGCTACTTATGATTTGCGAGATGTAGTCATAAAGGAAGCAGCGTTTGCTTGATTGAAACTGAAATTTGGATGTGTAGGAGCAGCAATCAGAATAAATCAGAGACTATGACGGAAACATTGTTGCTAGCGATCTATGTTGCAGTTACAAAATGAGATAGGTCACATTAAGTAGCTGAATAAACTACTCATTTCGAATGATATATTCAACCTTATGTACACGTCGTAAGCATGAAAATGTACATGCGATTTTGCAGTTTTAGACCAGTGGTACTAATCTATATAAAATAAAGTCATAACTCTGCCTTTTAACTTTGCCGTATAGTAAGGCAAAAAATATATTTTTTTATAACCGACGACGTAAGAATTAGATAAGCCAGTATCGAAAGTCGTGAGTGCACCTCTGACTGCCCCTTCGGGGATTACTGTGCTATAGTGTATATCTATACATATAAATAAAATTGGAGTGTCTGTTTGTAATATTAAAATAACCGCTTTTTACTAAGTGCATTTGGATGTATATACGTTACCTATACCGAAACAACATTTTTTACAATTTTTGTCTGTCTGTCTGTCCGTCTGTCTGTCTGTCCGTCTGTCTGTCTGTCTGTCTGTCTGTTTGTTCCGGCTAATCTCTGAAATGGCTGGACCGATTTTGACGGGACTTTCACTGGCAGATAGCTGATGTAACAAAGAGTAACTTAGGCTACTTTTATTTTAGAAAAAAAAATAGGATCTAACGAAAAAAAAAAAAAAACAATGTTGCAGCGCAGCGCCTGATTGTTTGATAGCAACAACCTGCAATGCGTCCCGCGGGCTCAGAATGGGCGGGCAGGCTGTTGTCAACGGTTGTCTTTGTTAAATACCACGCGGATGAAGTCGCGGGCAACAGCTAGTTTGGAATTAAAAAAAATAAAAAATACATCATCAAAGACTATAAAAAAATCATGCAATTTTTATAGACTCATCAAATATGGGACCAATCAATAATATCAAAAGCATCGTTACAGGAAGCGATGCCCAATTCGTGCATTACTCAATTATTTTTACATTAACATTGTAGTTTAATGTGTTTTTGATGCATGGTCTCTACCACGAGCAATGGATGTTGAATGGATGTCATTAGATACGCGGTTAATTGAGCTTATTCGCTTGTTTCAGTTTCAATTGATACGACCGATAAATCTCCTTCATTAGCCATGGCTACGATTGCGTTAGATACTTCAGCTGTAACGTGTAGTGTAGTAACAGTATTAATAAATACAATAATAAGGAAATCATCTATTAAAAGTTTTAGAAATCTTTGCTTAATAGGTCTATTATCATTATCAATAATGAGAGTAGCCATCTTTGAAAGATCAGCAGCCCAGATTTTACTTTAAGTGTTATTTTATCTGTAGGATGAAATTTATGAGTTATTTTTATCTCGCACTAGCTCTTGCCCGCGACTCCACTCGCGCAGCTATATATTTATACATTGCTCTGCAGCTCGACCCTCAACGGCCATAACGCAATGAAACATAGCCTATGACAATCAGCGATAGTGTAGCTTTCTATCAGTGAAATAATTTACAGGATCAGTACTTTTCGAGATAAGCTCTTACAAATATACAACTTCATCTCTTCACTATTAGTATAGATTAGTATTGATAATATCATAAAGATAGATTTATTTAGGCTATAAGGTACCTACTGTTAAATAACTGTGTACACACGCAAAATACTGTAGTATTTATAAAGGTGCAAAATATATTTTGAATGTGAATAAAAGCCAGTTGCACTAGCTACTTGCCACTGTCGTTTAGACTCAATGAACAATGGCGTTCGATACGAATGAATGAATATGGTGATCAATGGGAAATACAATTTTATGTCGAGATGAAGGATGTACCGTCGATGTAGTGAGCGTTCTTTGTAGGTACAATCCAAATCCATTTGCAAGAGCAAACACGACCGTGTAATAAATCTTTCCAAATGCACTCACAATCTAACATTTTCAATTTAATCCTACAAGACGATTTGGAATGTCAGTATTGAAATTGAACTTTGCTAGCACCTTCAAGGCTACATGCTTGCACGTCTTTTTACATCGAGAAATATCCACGTGTGTTTGTTGCATGCACTGCGTCCAGCTGTCATTTTAATTACCCGCAGATCAATATCTGAATTTTATGTGTGATCAATAAAACTGAATGGTGCCCAGTAATCTAAACACACGGTAAAGGGTAAAACAAACACTTGTAGCCGTAGGATCGTAACACACTGTCTGCGGTAGTCTGGACAGATTTAGCCGCGTGCGAGGCAGGCCACCGCGTGCTACAGCACAGTGACATCGCGTCGCCAACGCGCGCGTGGCCGGTGCGCGCGCGACTCTGACTAACACGAGCCAGCTTAGCCGAAAGCGCTTCCATCCATCCGTACGAAAGCTCTCGACGGTTAGAGAGGGACGGTCGATGGAGGATGGCCTAAAAGATTGCAATGACACAAAGGGAAATTAGAAACAAATCTGTTAGAAGTTAAAGTATTTCTGGAAATTTATTTTAACTAAGAGCTTCTGTCGTTTACGCTTACACGTGATATTTTTCATTTATCTAAACGATTTTTAAAGGCATATGAAGACAATGTTTCATAAATTTAATTATTTATAACAAATTTATGACAATGATATCTTTGGCCTAATCCCCTCGCACAGAGGGACATTAAAAGGGCTGGTAAAGGCAAGGTATCGAACCCTCCAATGAAACTTAACAATCAACAATAATTACCATAACCAAACATATATACCAAATTGCCAATGACGCAATAATACAGAGCCTTCTCTACTCGCCGTGCACCCTCTCGACCTGTCACAAAACTTTTCAACTAAAAAAAGCTATGGTCTTTGTTGTACGGGCCCGGCGCGCGGCGAGGTCTTACGTCCGGGAAACCGACACTTGACCTACCGACGTATTTAGATCTTTTGTATAAGGGATAAAGGGAAGCGTGACTTATCCTATTTGGGCGTAACAAAAAAAACTATGAATAAAGACTTTGTTATTATCATAAATTTTCTGTCACTTCGATCTTTTTATTTTTGTTTGATCGCCAGCTCCTTGACTTCTTATGAATGGTATTAATAAAATCGTATTTAATGTTGAGGTGTGTGGTCTCTATAAATATGTAAATAGGTGACACATTTTGGTAGACTTTTGTTAGACCAAGATGCGCCTGCCTAAAACATGATTTTTATTTCAGTCCATAAAACAGTGGATAGATATCTTACCCTCCAATTGTTTTCATTCTCTACGTATATTAAATTATGTAAGCAACATGATCCAACATGTATACTCTGTACGCAAGTAACATAATAAAAAGAAAAACATTTATTTATCTTTCCGATTTCCAAATATAAATATGGGCAGCAATAAGATTGCAGGTGGGCTGCGGAAATATTAACGGCACGCGTGTTGCTCTGCTCCACATTTCTATTGCTGCAATCAAGTCGGATAACAAAATTGCAGCACAGTGCAACGTACATTGTAAAGGAGACAGTATTTAAAATAAGACCTGAATTGATATTCTTTTGAATTAGTTTTTTGTTTTTCCATGTAGATATCTTTGTAAATAACTTTTGAAATAAACAAAAAAAATATTAATATAGAACATATTATTTAGCCAGTTTTTCATGTACATATTACGTCCGAGTCATGTCAAAGATACACTGCTGATACCACAGGAACGCGACACACTGGGCCCCAAGTATGCTCACAATCGATTCGTACCACTTTTGACAGATGTTATTTTAGAAAACTGACAAATGTCACCATTAAGATGCTATTTCCAATCGATTATGCGTCCATCATTACAAACGGAAAAACTTAACAAGGTTATGTTTGATGTAGCGATGCGGTCCGCTAGCTACTTGAGTGAGTGATACAGGTAGATCACCAGTGCACTTCATTCGACTCTATATGCATACAGTCTCGTTTCACTGCGAACGCCCGCCGACGCCCCACATCAATGAGCGTTCCGCCCAATGGTAACGTGCGTTTAACATATTTTGATACTTTGAAAAAAAATATGGAGAAAAAACATTGGGTATACAAATATTAATACAAAATCTAGCGTCGTATGAGTACACTACAGCTTATTGTTAATTGCTCTCTATAACAAGTACACATTTATTTCCGTAACACGGAGATGGTACATATCCCATAAATAAACGCTGTCTATTAAATTAATTTAGTTCTGTTTTATCGCAATTACATTATAGAAACTTGAAGTGCGACAATATAATTCGAGTATCAAAACCATTTGCGTTAAGTAGAGCCACAAATATAAATAGGTGGTCTTATTTTCTTATTTACGACTGTTTCAGTCCTAAACGTGCAACTTTTTATGATAAATTTCAACTTTACGGCACGTCGTCGGGCGGCACTCGCGATGGAAACCGCTGCAACTTGCGCCTGCGCCGGCCACTGAAACTGGGTTTATGTGCGGTATATTTGTATTTATCACTTTAATGTTTCTTTCTTCATAGGATGTTCCTACGAAATGCGTGCGCTTTATTGCGTAATATAAATTTATTACGGACACATCACTAGTTTATTAGATTATTAGCTCTATGATTAAATCGTGTTTTATGTGTTATTAATGATAAATGTGAATCGAATTAGGGCGCAATTAAATTGAAGATGTAATGGTAATAACTGAATGTTCAATGCCCATATTTAATAAACAATCTGATCTAATAAAATAAACATAAAAACATACATCTACTAAGGGGATATTAAAGATCAATAGACAAAATATCGTAGAGTGCTGCGTAAATTTAAACTTTATGGTAATGTGATTTGATTTTGATTTCAAACAATGGCCGGATTTTTATTTTGGCTTAGATGATTTCCTTATTCGCTGTATAAATAACATGTTTGGTAAAGTTAAACGGGACTAACATTGGCGCGCGTCATATGGATGGGTGAAAGCTACTTTGTTTCATTTATTATTTGCCTAGTATACATACAGATTTACGTATTTTATGGATTTGTATTGTTATAATTTCTTCTAATTTGGCAATTATCAAGAGATTCGTCTATAAGTTAAATGGAAGTGTTGTATACAAAATAATTGGGAGTTTTTATTATCCTTAAATTCCGAATAATATACAATAAACCGAATCGTGAATATAAAAGTTACCCATAAAAATGCCACGCTACCCAGACGCGCTTACTCACACGACTCATCCCGGGATACTGAGATCGATTCAATATTTCGTGTTACCGAACCAGACAGCTAGCCAAGTCGCAGGAGAGCGGTGACTCAACAACACTGACTCACACCTACCTCACCTAGGCGCCTGAATTAAACGCTGCTACAGAGATAGACAATTTGTAACTATAAAAATAGAATTTCGATAAAGCTTATAAAACGACCTCTCTTTATACTGTGATATAAGCGTTATTAATTACGTGTTAAAAAAAACAAATCCTTGGAGAACTGGAGCAGTGTTAAACCACAAAATTAAATATAATAACAGTATTTTTCGGAAAGATAAATATATTAATTCGCAATCATTTTAAATTATAAGGTTTAACAAAAATGGTGTAAAATATTTTAAGTGGTTAACAAGTAGGTGATAACAATCACGTTTAAGGTCTCAGCACACATATGGGATCGGAAAGGGATCGTAACCGTAACGCCTTTCGCCTCGCTGTCAACCAGGCGTCAACCTACCGTATGCACGTAACGAAAGCGTATCAGCAGCGCCTGTACGTCAACTCGGCTACGGCTAGGCGACACCGCGCTTACGCCTCGCCGCCCCCTGGCTGACCTGGTTGGGAATGGCGGCGTCTTTAGCAGGCAAGTCGCGGGAGGGGAAATGGGAAAGGGTGGACGAAGAGATGTGAGCTCGGGTACGGAGAGACGTAAGCGCGGGGACGGAGAAACGTAAGCGCGGGGACGATGAGCCGTAAGCGCGGGAATTCAAGTTCGGAGCCTGTTCCGAGGCGAGGCGATTACGTTATTATTCCGATTAGTGTGCGTTGCAGTAGGGAGTTTAATACAAACCATTCTGAACGGCTCGAGGCGATACGGTGACGATCCCTTTCCGATCCCATATGTGTGCTGAGACCTTTATGCGTTTATGTATAAAATATATATGTATACAGTGTTTAATTTTCTGTGGCAAAGCAAGCCATTACAGTGTCACCCAACACTTAGTATACGTAGTGTTATTCATTAAATTTCATATAATTTATTTTAATCGAGATTATAGCCTACCACTTAAAATATATTACCACAGATCACGAGAGATATGCCGTGCGGTTCAAAATGTATGGGAACTCGCTGTCTCCGACTTGTTCCCCACCACTCGCCGCAAAACACATGCAATTACATAAAACCAACCAATAGGAAGTCTCACACACACACGCGTGCCAATAATTCGGTGCGTGCTGCGTCGTTGCCGCATACAGCGGCCGTACCACGCGACTCACCAGTTTATTCAAAGTATCGTTAGACGATCTATCCATTGCCTCGTACATTCACTCAGTAGCGAACATAGGTGGTACTTAAAGAGCCATGTATTTTGTACAAAAATAAAAAAGTCGTTGTGCTACATGAAAACTAAAATAACATAATAAAGGCATTAAATATTTTTTGATTTGTTGTTTTTAATGATTTTAAAGACGAATAAATAAAATACTTAATACTGGCTGGTGAAATGAGATTCCATCTTTCGCGTAGTTCACTTTGCTGCTAGTATTTTTGCACACAACCACGGAATAACACGGCATTTAAAAAAAAAATTAGAGCTCCGATACCGACGTGCAGTTGCAGTCGACTGACGGCGAAAACTCTATGTTAGCCTAATTTTGGCTAAAGGTGAGCGCAAGCCCACCGCTTTCATAACATATCTCCTCTAATATATCTGTGTATATTACACTATTTATGTTATACTTTTTTAAAATTATTGCGAAATAATATTTATCTTTCCAAAAACACTGCAATAATATTTAATTGTTATGACTTATATTCTTTCGTTTACTGCTCATTTTAACGAATATTGAAATGAAGACGACATCCAATCCAAACTAAACACACTAAAATATTATTTATTATACATTTTAATGTAGATAAGTTAATAAATTATTTTCTTAAGGTTTTCTACCCAAGAGTAGGCAGTACCTTCATTATAGGTACTAGAATGTATAAGTTAGTCGTAGGACATTATTATAGTTAGGTTAATAACTAATTATTATTCTTAGGTTGCCTATCTCTGCTCTACACGAATAGGCGTTAACAACGCTCTTACATTATGCTCTTGTGCAATAGCAACCACATGCAATTAATGAAGTGACAATAGAATGGGATGTCTGTCTTGTATTATTAGTTACAATAGGATGATTCCAGCTCAAAATCTTGACTGGAATTACAATTTAATCAGCACTAATGGCGGCTATAGTTTTGTGTCCTATGTACAATCGCGAATGTTTCGTTGTTTATTTGTTACTGTGATGGGATTACACGTTAGTAAAAATGCTAAATAAATCTGTGGACTGAAAAGATCGATTGCAATTGGTACTTATACGAGGACTAGGATTGGTAGAGTGGATATGCGATAGATAACCACGTGTTACTTGTTATCCTCTATTCTTTGATATGGATAGTATTTTAATGTTTTTGTTAGTAACTAGGTAAATAAATATCTAACTATATGGTGCTAAACCCAGCAACGCTTGTATTATGGGTACCGTATAATGAACAAAGGGCGAACTCAGTATATAATACTTATATAGATGTTACACATCTATGACTCGGGTATATACATTTATGCTCATTGCACAAAGATTGTTCCCTACCAGGATTCGTACCCGGGACCAGCGGCACGGAAAGCAGGGTCTCTACCAAGTGCGCTAATCATGTCAGGGTCAGGTGTTTCTTATAACCGAAAAATATCGATTTGCTTATTTTTGTTATACCAGTTTTTATAGTAGATATAAATTGTATTTGCTATACGCAACACAATTATAATGTTTATTCACAAAGTAGACTATTAACTCTTTTTTATGATTTCTGCATGTCGCATAAAGGATATTGTTACGAAATACGGTAGGCCGCCACCCGGCACCTTCAGACCTCGTTTGAGCCATTGTCATTTACTACACACAATGGTCCACAATCTTTTCTTCTGCAGCGTTCCGCTTCACAACTGTACTTAATTTATTTTTCATTTCATTCAATTTAGAGAGCAACAAAGGCCCTATATAATCGAGTTGCGGCAATCACGAAACCATAAATCAAAATAATTCGGTGTTCGAAACAATTAAGCGCCCAAAAGGGAGAACTGGAAACGCGTACGAGTGTATGTAAGGTTTAACAAAAATAGTGTCAAATATTTGAACGGATGAATCAGTAAGTTATATAGTTCACGTTGATGTATAAAATAATTGTGTAAATGAAGTTTGTTTTTTTTTAACAAGGCGAACCAGTTCAGGGTGTCATTTTTGAAATGTCTAATAATTTGATTTATTTCTGTGATATTCTTATCTTTATAACATACTGTTGGCCGTGTTAATATATTTTACACTATTATTGTTACACCTCATATAGCTGACACTGGTTTAATTATTGAGGTATACTTTTTTATTAAAGTGATACCCGGAACTATTTGGCTATGCTAGAAAGTCAGCAATACATTTTATCTCCACATATATAAAAAATAACAATAATTAGCCTTAATTAGCCCTTTTCATTTATGTCCTACTCCTGGGCATGGGTCTCCTTTTCGGCCTTCGACTATTGTCTCCAGGGCGAGCATTGTACCAACTTGGCTATCCCTGTCCTATATCAGAAAAATATTATTTTCACGTTTGTAAGTATATAGGTAGCTGGTTACTTTAACTGTTGTATATTCCTTGATAAAGGTATTGCGTAAGGTAAGCTGTCGAAAGTACGGCTGGTACCTTGAACTTTTCTGACACCTGTTGCGAGCCAAAACATAACCTTATAGTCTATGGCCACGGTCAATACCTACAGAAATGAGCTGCTCCAGTTCAGAATTAATGAATTAAACTGATTAAAAAAACACAAAGAACAAGCTATTAAAAAAAAACTTAATTAATAGTACCAGAATTTACGCGGCTCGTTTTTTAATTATTTGCGAATAGTCATATTCCACAAATAGTAATTTTCATGATTATCTCTTGCTAAACGGTGATAGAAAACATCGTGAGGTAACCTGCATGCCTGAGCGAACTCTTTGGAAGGTGTGTGAAGTCCGCCAAGCCGCACTGGGCCAGCCTGGTGGACTATGGCCTAATCTCACTCGGATTGATGGGAGGCGTCTGCCTAATAGTGGGTCATAAAAATGGCTGGTATTATTATTATTATTATAGTCTACCAATGTTTTAATTATGCTTATTTCAATTCAAATTAGTAATACATTGGACACCGTGTCATCAGCAAAGATAAGCCTTTTATATCCCTTTGACATCGCTTTAGTGACTCGAAAATTGATTAGATCTCAGATTCAAAGCACGATACACAACGGTACGCCAATTAAGCCGGCGGCAAATCGTAATGAACCGTTAATGAGGCACGCAACGAATACTAACAAATGATTATGGTTCCATCGCCGCTGCGTATTAGCGTTAAATAATTTATTAGCAAATAGAACACGCAATTGATAACGTCCTGGTATGGATTATGATATCCGTGAAAGCTGATGATTGCAGATTCTATATAATTTCAAGCGCTTTTATTGCCGATTGAGATTTTTCAAATAAACATGCTTGGATTAGAAATTCATCAATATTGTTTGAAGCACTGTGCCGCCAATTTCTGCCCTCCTACTTATACCTATTGACCTATGGTAGATACATTTTCACAATGAGATCAAAAGTAAAACCACTAACAATCGAATTATTGGGACTCGGATTTAAATGACTTCTCAAAGATATTCTACAAGAAGATGATCACGAACAATGTAACCTATTGAACAATAAAACCACAAATTGCTTGTTCGTTTTCAAACACATCAGGATTTAAACGAATCTAATCAAGTGCACGCGGTCTGATGAAGAGTGACGTGTATTTGTAACACGGAGTCGTGTGCCAGCTGCCAGCCGTGACGACCGTCGCTACATTATTGCCTTCAGACTTCCATCAAGATTACAGGCCCCGATAAAAAAAATGTCACGTGATACCTACCAACGCTTATAAAGTTACGTACATACCTAAAAATTACTTGTAAAAACGCGGGTAAGTAATAAGGTTTTGCTACCTAGATACGTATCGTTGCGAAATTAAATGTAGTACCCATTTAAGGTTCAATATCGTACAACAATCGTATACCTCAAGAGCTATAATTTTGACTGACGTTACAAAGGGCAACTGCTCTCATATATGACGATGTACAGATATATGACCTTATTGCATTATAAGTGTCATACAACATATTAAGGATATAGGTCAGGACCGTACCATAAAATAACACTCTATCGCCTGGTATTGGCAGAATAGAAAGGGAAAAAACATATTTAATTTGTACGCCTATAAAACCCAAGAGCGTAAAACTTCATTATTTTCTTCATTCTGTGTATAAAACTCTGATTGTGGAATATACTTAGCTTTATCTTCCCAATACAAACTCGAATTTGACCGCTGCGATACAAACACCACTGACCAAAACGGCCATAAATCCTCATATTCACACGTGACTCAACAAATCATACGCGGATATACAACCGTATAAATCAACAGTGTAACGAACCAGCCCGATTAAGCATAACTTTAAACCAGTAAATCTAAATGAACGTTGTGGACAGCCATGCTTCTTAATTGACACGTCGGGTTACTGGAGCGTTACTGGGTAACGTGACACCAACCATATGTTTAATTACACCGTGACGATCTGCATGTCTATTGAAGAGTCTAAAGTAGGGGCCAGCTGGACGCCCCAGGATGTCTAGCGTGGTCGGAGAAAAACATCATCGATAACGGAAGAGTGTGTACTAAACCTCGTGTGTAAGACAGCTTCCAGAGTAATATTTCTATAACAAATTGCATTTCAAATGATGTTTCTCTCTTAGATCCACTCGACAGTCACAGCCAAGAAATCCATCTGCCTCTCCAAATTAAAATTACCTGTAGGGTAAGCAGGAGCTCTTATGTATTCGTAACGTCATCGACAAAACAAGCTGTCACTCTCATACTTATTTGCAAAATCTGTGGTGTGAGAGGGATGGACGACGCTCGTACAATGTACCGAAACGCTGCGTAAAACGGATTGTGCTTGAAAGATCTGTGCTCGTTACAACAGATATCGAATTTCCAGATAAAATATTATCCAACAGAAATTCAAACAACCTTTCACCATACACAAGTAATAAGATTCACAATTGTAGTTACTTTATCAACAAAGCAATGATTCAAAACAGTGAATTTTTTTACAGAATGCATTGCACTTTTTCATTACATCTTCAGTGCTCGTGTCTAAAACACAATGGGGGAAGCGAAAACTCATTTTCATGGGCTCGTTTTGTTTGCGGTAATGCAAGAGCATACAACGGGGGGGCAACGTGAATCCCCTCATAAACTGTTCGGATGAAAAGGATCGCGTCTCTCGTATCGCGTCGGTCACATGGCATTAAGCGGGTCCTGTCAGCCCGCCGGCGCGGAAAAGCCACGGAAAACCAATTCCACAGCCCGATTCATGTATCGATTTATACAAATTATGTTAGCTGCCGTATCGAATGCACAATTTATATTTTGTATCTGGCAATCAGCCTTATTGTACAACACACCACTTTTGAATCTTTTTGTTACCGTTGATGAAATTATGATATTTACGATCACACAAAACTCTGGTCAATGACCTCGAAACCATATATCATCAGTTAACATTTTTTTCTTTAGCTCTGCGGGGCATTTGGAAGCAAATCTTTAAAAAAAGACCATAAATCAGTCTGTTATTAAAGCTCAGTAATTTTAATACCTGCGTGAAATGAAGCCTGACATGTGTAAAAAAAGCTGCGGTCCGACGAACACGCATGCCCAACATATTTGCAAAGCCGTTTGGGGAGAGCCCGGGGCGTCTCCGCAATCCCACCTGTCCACAATCCAAGCATGCCGCGAGTAATTTATTCGATGTTGTCCCATGACCGACAGGCTGGGCATGACGTCACAATTGTGAATTATTCACTCGTTGAACTACTTGGTATCTTTGTTGGTTGTGGTTGTTATCTTTGCGAGTTGACAAACTAGGTTAATGTGGCAAATTTGCAATCGTAGCCGCCAATTTATGGAAGGTGATATTTTGAGGTGGGTTCTTTCATAATTTTAGTTATGTATTTTTATCAGGTGTAAGGAGAGCTCTACGATTTAAGGTGTTATTTCTTGTCCTTATTAACTGTAATGAAATTAGGAGAATGCTTAAATAAAGTTTAGAATCAACTATCAATTTAGACCATCATAGGTTAGAGTAAGTTTTTTTTATCGGACATAACATATTACCATTTTTCTATGCGTGGCGTATTATCCCAACATATGAAATGCCAATACATTCCCGCTTACTCATCCTGGCCGTTCCCACAGAACATTAAGACGGCATGATTCACTATCCTACGTCCAGGAATCACCTGGTGATCGTAAAAAACGTCTCAGTACTTACTTTATAAAGCAGAAAATATATGTACTCGACAGTGATTTATTGCATATCAACCGTTAAGTAGTCATCAAATACGTCACTACATCAAAGCACTACATACATACATAGTAGACGTATTTGAGGGAAAGAGTCTCTACAAACTCGTAGCATAATTTAATATTTCATGCTTCTTTATTGAACATTTCAATATAACGAATTACCTACCTAATTAAGCCATCAACACTTTTTATATTCTTCTTTTTCTTTATCGTATCACTCTTGTCAGAGCGGTCGTAGTCATTACGTGGAGCTGCCAGGGGCAGATGTGACTTGCCTCATGTCTTGCCATTTTAACCTGTTACTGGTTTCTCGCGTGTATTCATGTAAGTAAGGGTCCGCCCAAGCATGATTTTATTTACAACTAGCTGCGCCCGGCGGTGCTATCCGCGATAAAAAGTATGAAAAATTAAAACATCTATCCCACGGGAACCATTCATTTTACCGGGATAAAAAGTAGCCTATGTGCTATTCCAGACTATAATCTATCTCTGTGCCAAATTTCATCCAGATCCGTTCAGCCGTTCGGGCGTGAAAGAGTAACAAACATCCATCCATCTATCCATCCATCCATCCATCCATCCAAACTTTCACATTTATAATATTAGTATTAATTAAATTAGTATTAGTATAGATATCTTCTAACTATAGAACAATGATGCTAACAGACAGACTGCATTTAAGTTTAACTCAAATTTAGAAACCCATTCGAAATAAAAAGCTTGCATAAAAATAAACAAAAAAAACATATAATATTTATAAGCATATATTATACTTTTTCAACGTAAGACTATCATCCTCGTACTTATCTTAAATATCATCACGTATAATAATTCTCATCAATGGCCCGATAACCTATTGATATGCGATCGGCATTAAGAAAACAAAGCGCCATCATTACGAATTCCAACAAATATTCTTTGTAGATATAATTTGCATACCTATTCTATTGACATAGTATTGTTAACACTATGTTGCGAAATCGTGCCAAAGAAGATTAATATGAGCAAATTATTTTTGTATGCAGAGACCGTACTGTACTCACATTCCATGTTTATTTTTTGTATGTTCTTTATTCAAAACATTGTTTATTGAAAAGCGAATAAGAATCCAACTAAAAACTTTAACTTAAAAATAAATGTAAAAAAGCTTTTTTGCTCGCGTTCACTCCCGAGAATGTTTCAGAAGCTGCGAGATCCCCTTCGCATTTCCGCCCTTCCCTAACTACTTCCTTTGTATAATTAGCCGGCTAATAAGTCTCTCGCTCCCTGAAATATTCAGTGAGCTGACGGGACCTCGGCGAATTGTGAGTGGAGCCGTCGATACCGATTAAGGTTCCACTCGATATTTATTCCGCTGGAGTTTTCTCGGTAGTATCAATACTTATCATGAGTTTGAGGAAAATACAGGGTGTTAGTGTCTTCGTAACTAAAACTGATACCATGGATTCAACTCGTGATGCTGGACCCCCTAGAGGTAAAATTTTCTGTCAACCTTTTGTAATGGATTTTAGCATGAAATCATAATAGAATTCTATCTCAACGTGATATTAAATAAAGAAATATAATGACTAATTTTGGTCTAAAAGTGCAATGTAAATTAAAACTCAATACGCTTGAGCACGCTCGTCTCTTGCACGCATTGAGTATCACACGGAGCGCCGTGTTGTGATTAGCGTTGTTTACGATACATTGCGTGCTCAAAAATTACAACATTTGTGACCCATGATTTTGGAACCAAATGATTTCTATATTTTTTTATAGGCATTAAGTGTAACCTTTGCTCCAAGTTTTGTTACCCTACCCTTTACACCCTGTATAATAATTGGATTGTGAGATGCCCTTTTATTTAAAAAATATGTATAAGTATAAATAATGTATAAGTATCTAGATATTTGTGTAAAATTTGCAATTTCCGCAGTAAGCACTTAACTCGAACTAAAAGTACTTATAACTTATCCATAATGCAAAAGAATTCCCTGTGGCTCATGGGCAAATAGATGGACTACACGCAGCAATTTATCTTCAATGCTGTGCGTACGCAATCGACGGTAATAAATATAAATTCCGAATCAATTTGTTTATTACCCATCCATCTTCTAACACTTCATAAAATACGAAGTAGCCACATACTTTGGAGGGTGCATTTATAATGCACACAAAGCACACTTCGCTGGCAAAACAATTCAGCGTACCGATGGGGGGAATCCTGACAACTCTATACAAATGTTAGTTCTACCCCACTTCCTCATCCTAAACTGCGGTAATGATGGAAACTAATACAGAAATATTGTGAATAGGGGAACCATTCAAAACATTGGGAAATTAGAGAAATGTTATTCGATGAGAAGTTCTCAGTATTTGACGGCCTGTTTAGCGCATGCAGTTGGTAGTGCTTTGGGACAACTTTGTGTGATGAGCACGGATGTTTAATATCTATAAAAGTAATATATACTGGGTTCAGTGTGGGACAGTATCGTTGGTGTGTTCGTCTGGCGATATTATCATTATTAATTATTGTATAAGTATTTTTAAGGGTGCTATTCTATTCAGAACATTTTAGGAATGTGACACGCTGGATTTATCTATTTCACAGTTATTAAAAACGCATTTAGGTCAAACTGCCCTTCGCATCGGATCCGCCCGCCCCAATACAGTCTCAATCAAAACGCAATCAAACTTACCCGCTCAAGACTTTCGTTATCCCACTTTACCCTTCTATTGAACAAGCGCGTATAATTAGCATTCCGTTTGACATCGACCCTAACATAATATCGGCTCACGACAGGCGTCAGCCGCGAGCTGGTCTTCATGCATATTCAGGGACCCCCCCCTACCCCCACCTACCCCCCTGCAGTCGCCTTGCGTGCTTCTAATGAACCCTGGTGACGGGAGGCACCTATTGTCATGTCAGATGCACAGGTTTGAACTTTTGTTAACATGAAATTAGATTTGTTTTGAGCGCTTTGTTGATACAAAGTTTGTGTTTGATTAAAAGTAAATAAGGAAGATCAACATAAAAAAGCTATTATTATAAGTATACCCGCCGAGAGTCGCCCGCCAACGGTCGCCCGCGGAAGAGTCGCCCACCAACAATCGCCCGCAACGGTCGTCCGCACACACACCGCCTACTAACCCTTATAAAAAATATATATACAGTAAAAATAAGGAAGTTGGTTTTACTTATGCTCAGACAATACTTACTTATTATTTTGAGTTTGCATTTAATTGAGAGATGTTAAAATATAAATATATTAAGCTATGTGCACATTAATGTGCATAGGAACAAGATTGAAACACATTTTTTTTTGTCTAGGCCTAAAACTACTAATTAGATTTATATTAAATAAATTAAATTATCCATACCATAACATTCAATTATTAGTTTGTTTATGGAAAATCCAAATATCTTTTGAACTTAAAAATATATTTTATTCCCAAAATAAATTAATTCTCGCGAAATATTATTATTATACATACTAAAATAGTGTAACTAAGTACTGTAATACCAAAAGGCATTATATGGTAGGTAGGTAGGTACATCAAAAACTTCAAACGTTTTTTTTCTCATGTTGCAACCCTGTAAACAAGAATAAAATAACAGTAACATATAATTTATTATCAACATAATCGTAAACCCACTGCCTGTTTCTAAAATTTAAATACCTACTATGTGTAGTGCTGAATCAATCAGAACTTCGTGTAAGAATAATAAAGTTCCTACTTGCGAGACGAATAAAAAAAACATTCAATAAATCTTATAGCTTTTCTTGTAGGCAAGGAAAACTTTGCCGATTAACAAGCTGGCATTTTTCTTAATGTCCGTAGTTAAAGGCAAATTACACTGATATAAAAGGCTATCGGCGGTGTTCATCTCCCCAGTTTTCCGGCTCCCAGAGACGTAGACTCGGCGTGAACGCGAGGGCGGCGAGCCGGCTAATACGCCTGATATTATTATTGTGTCCAAAACGTCGCAACGAATCCGACGATATTAACAGTTGAGAATTATTTGTAACCTTCTTGATATTAACGCGGTAACGATATAGAAATTATTACAGCCTCAACGATAAGCTGAGGATTAAATGTCTAATAATTTATTTGATAATCTGTAAAGTCTAGTATTAATTCTAGAAGGAAAAGTCCGCTGATTGCTTACCACTGCTGGATATCAAATAAAATATTAGTACAAAAATCATAAATGTTGAAGGTTTATATCACATCTAGGATAAATACATTCGAGGAAGTTTTCTTTTTCAGTAACAGCGTCCCTCTTGGGCGCCATCACCTGGGGGCGCGTTTAGATTGAAATTTTCATTTTCTTCTCAAAAAAAAAAACAACCACCCTCGACCGACCCCGGCCACCCTGGTACAGACGAACAGATTTGCATGCACAATTTTACTTTTCAACATTGTCTAAGTGCTTGTAAAGACGCTTCAAGTGCAATTAAATTGCTATAAAATTAATAACTTGGAAATGCATTTAGGTAGCATAGATGACGTGCATTATATAAGGTATAACAAAAATGGTGTAATGCATAAAATAATCGTGCATATTATGTTTGATTTTTTAAACAAGGCGAACCATTAGCTTTTGGCCATAGTAAAGAGTTTATTTTTTTAAATGTCTAATCCTAATAATTTGATTTATTTCTTTGGGAATGTATCTTTATAACCTACTTAAAATATATTACAATATTATTGTTAAACCTTATATAATGACATAGGTTACCTCAATTGTTGTCTTCCCCGATTCCTGCCACTTCATAAGGTGTTCGCCCTTCAAGGACCATCCTGGCGCGTAGCTGATGAGTCCCGCGCCCCCCGCAGCCGCCGCCGCTCCCTTCGCACCGGTAACTGCTTCGCTCGTCTCCGTTTTCGACTTCTTGGGACTTGTCTGAAGCCGGAAAAAGCTGCGGCCGTGAATCTTGCAACTTTTCGAGGGGGAAAAGAAAAATGAGCTCTTCTTTGGTGATTTTTCTCGCTCCTCGGCCGATTGAGACGTTGATGCGGTCGTTTCCGCGGCGCCCGCATCTTCGGTGTCGTTATCAATTGTGCTCGCGCTGGCGCTGCCGCTCGGCCTCGGCCCAGAATTTTCATCGGCAACGAACAATAGCGTCCTCTGCACGAATGGGGTCGCTTTGTTGTAGAACTCGTAGGGCTCTGGTATTTTAAAACTGTTCGGTATTGTGGTGCGGTGGGATTTTGAGAAGCGTCGCTCCATGTATTTTCTTGCCATATCATTCCATTTGCATTAAATTGTATCACTTTCTATTGGAAGTAAAAAGTGTTTATTGTCTAGCGCTATATGAGTGAGTTTATAGTATGTACGAAACCTAGCTATAGCTGTTATTTCAATAGCGATTTCTCATCAAGCTTATGTATGCGCCTCAAATATCAGAAAGGAGCAAAATAAACCGAGCAGAATAAATCTATAGCGTCCCCTAAATTCAGCAAGATAGCGGGTGGATTCGTAAACTATACCGTACGCCACCTGGCGGGGATCAAACCGGAGCCATTACTGGATAAGTCACAATTTGCCAATAATGACTATGTGATAGTTATTGTTTTATTAGCCCATTTTAGTATTGGGTGAGACTAATAGGGTTGTCAGTAATAAAATATGCATAGACGCGTATTTACGGATACTAAAAATTATTCGTGTTGTAGAAATATCTATATCATTTTTTATCTGTATTCCTTAAATTTAGTATCATATTATAATATTACTTTTCTGAGGGTCTACGACATAAACTTCTGATATTACGGGCCAATGTATAGATAGATTTGAAATCGACCATGGTTTTCGTAAGGTGTCAAAGCTCGTAGGTACCTACCAGATCCCTAAAGGTACCCAGAATAATACTCCCAATACCTCACCAAATATAACTAATTCCCTTTCATCTCGTTTCCAGTCATTCTATTACTCTCGGAGCCAACGACGGGTTGCAATTTTCGCGCGGAGGCTCTACCAAGCCTATCGATCGATGTGCGTGAGTAAACACAACCACCCTAACCTTAGTGCACAAAGTCACTGTGCATCGGGTAAGACGCTTATAACTAGTTACATAGAGTTGAAAATTAAATGAATTTGACGCTGAAAAAAATTGCCAAATATTGTCCCGAGCTGAACAAGGATTTTAAATTTTCATGTTCTCATGTTTTGAAAAAAAATGTTAGTAAGGCGGAGTTGAGGTTAGAGTAAAATGATATAAAGTTATTTTGTGAAGACCCTTATAATACTAAAAATATCATTACTTTTCTTAAACGCTATACCCCATATTTATAGACGCATTATAACTTTATGTAGCGTCTATAAATTTAAGGGTCTATCTACAATCCTTTTTAGTCCAAATTTACACTACATAATTGTGGACGCTTGGTACACCTATTCATAGAACATTAATCAAATATTTCGGTCGGAATACATCAGGAATTATTAATTTCCTGCCGTATTTACCACGGTATAATTTACGTAACAAAGGAAACGCGACGAAACGCCGTGCGTAGCGAAAGTAAAACACGTAACCCTCTCTGTTTTACCAGCACGCACTACACTTGACGGCAATCAAACGGGAACAGGGTATGGTGTAATGGAAATTGTAATTTCTATATTTTCCTAGGCGCCTGTCACTCAAGGAACGTTAGTCGGTCGTGTCGACGAAAGCTACTTTACTTACAACAGTTCAATTCTTAGTTCAACTATCAACATGTAGCTTTTGACGGCCTGATTAGCGCAGTGGTAGTGACTCTGCTTTCTGCGCCGAGGGTCCCGGGTTCGAATCCTGGTAGGGACACAATCTTTGTGTGATGAGCACGAATGTTTGTACCCGAGTCATGGATGTTTAATATGAGTTCGCCCTCAGTCCATTGTACGGTACCCATAACACAAGCGATAAGCTTAAAGTGGGACCGTATAGTTGGTGTGTTCGTATGGCGATATTTATTTATTTATATCGCGAGTGTTCAAGTAAGATGGCATGGTTTGTACGGTAAAAACTGAAGTAGAGTGTGAAATACACTATCCAAAGTTTTTAAATGTTTTATTCCATGCCACATCATAAATTACATGGCTGTTTTGTGAATTGAAGCATAAGACGTTATTTCTTTCCAATTTTCTTAGAGCATTATTTATCTAACTGTTTGTAAGTATGGGGACTAACTCGGATTATCTTTGAACTCGTAAAACAGGTATACGCTACAGATTCAATTCATATTCATTAATGGATATCAAATAGTCAGTTTACGAGCAATAACCAAGCTTTATGTTTTACAAATAACGCGTAAAATATCTTATACATAATTGATAAGATTGGATGAATCTTGCAATACGTTTGGCGTTGATTGAAAAATAATGAAATATGTAAGGTCTACAAACATTTCTGTGTGCATCCAAACGCTTTTAAGCTCAGATAAGAGCATGAAGGATAACTAATAAAGACCACGCACATATAGTGCATATATATCAGTATAAATAAAGAAACAACTTTTTTTTCTATTTCATGATTAGCCTTACCAAGGAGAAGATGGGAAGATTAACATCTTGGCCGATGGCCCAAGATGTATAATGAGGCCTTCACTTGAAGGTGGGATATTCTTAAGTGGGATCTTCTTAAAAAAAAAAAATAACGAATCAATTTAGTTAGACTGTAAATTCAAGCTTAGTTCTCGCTATTGCTATAATATTACATACAAATTCTAGCTTATTAAAACCCTTCACATCTTACATCAAAACAGAGGCACTGTACTAGTTAGGTTACCGTTCAACAGTCGTGACTGCGATTATCTGTATCGGTGCAGCTGGTCAGTCGCCGCAAGCAGCCTCCACTGACCCCCTCCTGTTATTGGCACGGGTCCACCATGCTAGACCCGTACCATCATATCTTAAAACTCCATAACCACAAGCGAAGGTTATGGAGATTTAAGATGATACCTAAGGATTTTTATTTGGTTATACAAGATTTATAACGTTTTTAAATAGCATGCAAGTTTGTAGGAAATTGTATTTTTTTTTAACTATTATTTAAAGTCATCAAATTTTCTACTAGGTACCACTAGAATTACTATAAAGTGCCATTTAATATATTACGTCAACTTTTAGTTTGTTGTAGAAGACGTAAGTATACTATATTTTTAATGCATTTAAAATCATTAGTTTTCTACCAAGCTACGCTACTGCTAAATTCATTATTTATACGATACTATGTGATATTCTAAAAACTACAATTAACTCGTGGCATCATCAGAGACAACATTGAAGCAGACGTTCGATCAGAACTATCCCCAATAGGTTTTCCTTCTTAAGAAAGTGCGCCCCTTCCTTTGTCCCCGCTTTCTTTGTAAATAGCTTTCCGATTCCGCCTCGGTCGGAGGGGGAATTATTACATTTCGATGACATGACGAATTCGAGATGACACTGGAGGGGTCGCACACTTGACCCTACGATACACGAGATATAAAAACGTAATATTTGTTCCAGAAGTTATAGCGTTTATTAACCCTTGCCTTCTGTCTTAAATATGGCAGATCTTGTGAATGTGTATGGGTAGTGCATTATAACCCTAGTTCGTACCCCTTCAGACAATGATGAATATATACCTAATTGTGTATATAAATGCAAATGTTTATAAATATAAATGCTCTTCTCGTAAAATCCAACAAAACGAAAAGGTATTTCCAAGATCCTGTTACACAGACAGTTCAATGAACTATGTATACGTCCCGTACGTTTGGTAGTTGTCAACAAAATAAATAGAAAATAATGGTGCGGCTATAACTGCAGCGCCACGGAGTCAGAAATAGACGGGCTCCCCACGTGCTCCGCGCGAACTTGACAATCTACCCGCATGTTTATTTTTAACACTATCTTATTAAATTCGAAATTGAGACTTGAGAGACTTAATAGAACTTAAAAAACAAAACGTACTTCCAAAATAGAATAACGTGTACGGGATAAGAGCTGCAAACTATTTGGTGCCTTACCATATAAACACACTTTCCGAAGATCTACAAACATTATACAAATCAAGTTCGAAAACTAATAAGTTAAATACATTAACTTTTTTTTGTAACATAACAAACTAAAAAAGCAATAGAATAAGCATATTTTTTTAACGTAATGTCACATAGATAAGTGGGCAGGGACTTTCGTTCGGCAAATAATTGCATCAAATCATCAATAATTGCGCAAATAGACATCTTTTTGAGTTGTAAAACATAATTGACGTAGATTTTAGGATTACAAACGTGGAACGGAATAAACCTCGTTCTAAAAATTAATGGTGAATATAATGGTTCGGCTGCACTTATACCTTAGTTCACTAATTAGTGCCTCAATAATGTCACTAAGCAGATATGGCCAAAAGTTTAACATATTAATTTACTAACGTCATTACTAATGACGTTGAACATTACGAGCTTTTGGCATAAGTGGTAATATTTTATTCCTTAATTATTATTATATTGGCATTAACATTTATGCTAACGTTAACGCAGACGGGAGCTCTATTAATTGATTATTTACTTATAATGTAAAGATGTGTTTGTAAAAGGTAAAGACTAAAGAAGCTGCGGGAAGAAATATAATGTAATGCGGTCCTTGATACATTTCTTAAGGACTTTCTTAACTTAGCAACAGCACGGGGTAGCTTATCACCGCTGAGCCCACACGAGTCAGCCGAGCTTAATTAAAACGTGGCCTCAAGTGAAGCCGAATTATGTTTCAGAGAACCCGAGGGACGTGTCGCTCGGAATCACACACCTCCGTTATTGTAGGTACTAGCATCGGCCGGTGCGGCGCGACATGATGAGTTATTGTTCTGGCTCACTGGGTAAGTAGGATGAGCATGATTTATAACATATTATTACGGAAAACTATTTCGTGAACATAAATATGACAGATGGAATATATAGGTCTCCGGGTTGGTTCGGGCCCCGTGTTCTGTGGTGAATCTAAAATCCTCTAAGCATTACAAGTGGGTGGTATTTCTGTAATGCCTTCTGCAACTTGACTGTTGAAGTGTTTACTTTTGTTAAATTGATCAGAAGTTATGCATTCAGAACGTCGGTATTTCCCGCGGACTAAGTTAAATATCCATTCATGTAAAAATACTCAGTACTTTTTTCATTTACTTCAAAGTTAATAAGTATTTTTTTGTGATTTTAATAATGTTATTATGTAAGGTTCATGACACCCGTCTCACACATGAACATGTGTAATTTATACGTACACGTAGGTATTACTTCAAATCAACGCGTGATTAAAATGCAAATGGCCGGCCTTTGCCGACGCGGTGGCCAACCGGCCAATTATATGATTATGTAGCACAAAGCAAGGGGATAACTCGCCGGTGAACCCTGCCCATCAATATGCGGAGGTTTATCAGATTTTTGTTGAATTTTAACGTTATCTTGTTCATTTTTTTATGTCAATCAATAGATGTACAATACAATAATTACTACAAACTTTGCTTAGTTTGAGGTTTTTTAATTATTTAAAAAAATTGTCTATGGCATAAAAAGAAAACACTGCATTTATTCATGGCACCTTTATACACATTATGAACAGTTATGATGAAACGTTTTAATTTACTTGATGGTCTTATATCACTCTACTCCACGGATATTAGATTCTAATGTTAAGAGAAAAGAGTCACTTCGTTGACTTATGACACAACCCCGATTATTTATGTCTCAGTATTCAGTAGGTATTCATCTGAGAATCTCGTGAGGATCTACTTTATGTTATAAATACTTGGGTACCAGCGTAATAAGCTAAATTTAAATCTTTAGTGCTACTTATTCTTGGCTTTCATCATAGAAGCAGATATGAAAATCTTTTATGAATTGAAAATTTCATGATAAGCCTCGGATAAATGTCGATCCTATATACTTATAAATCTATGAAAAACATGATCAAACATAGATTGGTAAAATCACATTGGTCTGTGCCTTGGTGTGATAGATCACACGAAAGCTCTATATTTCCATAAAGCATCGTAGACTTTTTTTTTCAAATGCTCACATCAAACTAGAAAAGTATATTGTTAGGTATTATGACGACGTATCAATCGGCTCTATCAAACCGAGATCGAAACGGCCTAATCTCTATGTGGCATTCCGTCGGACCTAGTTACATATATATAACAGTACATGGAATGGAAGATCATTGGACCGGTACCAATCCCATCCGAATATCTACGGGCTTAATGAGTCGAGCATCCCTTTCAGCTCGGAAACAACACAAGTCACGACGTCCCGACTCTACATCCGCTCAATGTTTATAATACACGTTTTCCTAGAAACTATACCTTTTTATCTTTGAAAACAAAATCACATGAAACGATGTTAGATGATCTTTCTATGAAAAAAAACCAGATTGATTTTATGTTGCTCTATTATGTTTAAAAAAACCATTAGATATTTACGGTATACTATTTTATCGCTAATTAACGAATATTTTAAACCTCAAAGTCAACGCATTAATAAAATAAACTTAAACAAATTATTTACGTAATCTTAATTGAATTTTATTGTGTTATGCTTGGTTTTATATTAACTGTCACGCGAACACTATTAATTTAATAGAAATAATATTGTACGTAATTGTGTGCGGGTTGCGTGTAGCCGGGATTAGGCTGGCTACAGACGCTGCAACCATTCGTGCGGGCGGAGGGGCTTAATCGCATCGGACAAGTGCCTGATGGAAAGAGCCCTAAACGTAATACGTATAAATACATATGTGGCCTTAGATTTACATTAATTTAGGTTATTCATAAAAATATTCGACCGTGTGGCCCGAAAGGTCAGTGGATACCTTTAATATGTTGATAAAGTATTTAGGGTATAGGTACTAAACACTGTTTTAATAACGAATTTAAGTTATCAATAAATCATAAATTAATAGTTTTATTATTGTAAACATGTTACCACAGTAACTTATTCCAACTTACTTTTATGACTAAAATAAAATTATATAATTTATACATTGTTGTTATAAATGAAATATCTTTATAAAGTAGGTTACTTTGAAATTATAACACATTAAACCCGCTGGGAGAAACTACAACTTCAATTTTATTGGTGAAATATGTATTACTAAGTAATAAAAATATGTCACTTACGCCACTATTACTTATGACCTGTGAATAAAACGAGCGCAATGACATAAAAAAGTATAACTACTGCCCACGCATTGCCGTAACGTAAATCTGACCTTAGTCAGTCATAGTTCATAGACCTCAAGTTATATTTTTAAACGCTAATATATTTGTCAGTAAGCACATAGTTCGAATCATCTGTTATTTATATATATATACTAGCTGTCCCGGCGAACTTCGTACCGCCTCAGAATCAAATTTATTTATCATTTTTGTTGACGGGCGGAAATCTTCGAAAGATACTCGGCCTCTGTGTGGGAGAGGGCCGGGTTATGTGGGATTCTTACCCACTAAAACCCTCCCGGTGGCCGCCTGCGACACATGTTGGAGGGACTCCGGGATATCCAAACGGAATGCACCGGTACCCCCCCTCTTGTGCCTCGCTCCCTCATGGGGGAACAGGCGTTCCCGTAGCCCGTTGTTTAAGGCCCTGGGCATCAGGGCTGGACTTCGTATCACCTATCCTAACGATATTACAACTCTCCCTTCGCTAAAATGGCTGAAAATGTTGATCAAAGAAATTCATTAGAGATTTCAATTTTTATTTAAAAGCTCTGTCATGTCTATTAAGAGGTGTTTGGCTGTCTAACATACGACATCGTATCTTGCGCGTACCCGTGCATGTGGCGCGGGCTTCCAATGTAGCCGGCAAAATTGTAATTCTTGGCTTCATGCTGTATAGATCTTGAAGAATTGCTCTTTTCATCGATGTGTTGATCTTTTGACGCCGATCAAGTTGCTCCTCCATATTGCCCATGAAGTATATATATTGGTGTTTCGCCACGAAGCAAGGAATGCAATGGCTCTGGTGGCGGAACCAATAATGGCAATTTAACTTTGCCATTAAGGCAGCACAAACCAGGCGTTTCTCCAGCAAACTTCAATGCCCCACAGTGCTCGCTAACTACGTCCATTAGACCAATGCAAACGAAATAATGCGAGCTGTAGTCAATTGTGCAATCATATAGAAACGCTGCTCGATTCAAATTAACACGAAGTATTTCTTCTTGCACTTCGAAGACTATCTCGTTGTTGATCTGTGCGATTAGCTCTACGATTTCTCGTTTCACGTGCTGCCTCTCTTTGCTCTTGTGTTTGAGAAGCACAAAGTAGGGCCCTATTTCGTGCCACACAAACGCGGCGCTCTTCTCTGTTCTTCATCAGTTAATTGATTCGCAATGTTCCGTAGCCTAATTGCATTACTGCTCCGTTGGGAAATATTAGATCTTCTTCGACGCAGCATCTTAATAATAATACTCACACAAAAGAATTTTCAAATGACTGACTGGATTGACAGAATAATCTGTAATGATTGAGTGACACTAACCTTTTTTTAACGTAAAAACAATAAATAAACGCGATAGAATCCTTAAAAATAGTTTTATTTAACTAACCTTTTTATTTTAATAAGTCATTTTTTCATTTGTCATTTGTTTTTTTTTATGTCATTTTTTCATCTGTCATTTATATTATTTTCGAAAATTTTCCATTTTTTTTCATTTTCTAATGTTTTTAATAGTTATTCTGCTATTCGGGACCCAGACAAATCCAACAAATCAAAAACCACGAAAATCCGTCCAGCCGTTCTCCAGTTATAAGTGGTGGAACAAACACAACTCTTTTTTCTATATATAGATGTACTAAACATTTTAATTTACATGTGCATTTTTTTTCTTTTATCTTTCTCAAAACTGGAAAAAACTATTATAGGGATTTCACTTTCTATGTTATACGTATGTGGGATTTTAATATTCCTAAACGATATACCTATGACGTTTCTGAACGAAGTATGTGAATGAGAGGGAGGAGTAAACGAAAAATCAAAGATTGGTACAAAACGAAGATGGTATAGTAGTATTTTCTAAAATTTGTTCAGAATCAGAATCAGAATATTTTTTAAGTTACAAAAATATTATGCTACTGCTTGTTAAAGGTGTTGTAATTGAAAACAAAGAAAATAAACGGTGAAACAAACAAGTATTATAATACCAACCCTTTTAATGACCCAATGTTGGGCACGGGCCTTTCATCAATGCGAGGGGGATTAGGCTATAGTCCACCACGCTGGCCCAGTGCTGGTTATCGGACCTCACACGAGATCTTTCGAGGGTTTCTCTCAGACATGCAGCTTTCCTAATGTGTATTTCTTCAACGTTTTATATGTATAAGTCTATATTTATAGTGTTAGAAATCAATATGAGTGATAGCATCAATACGTAATATTAAGATTTTAATTAACGCCTACTTAATTAGGTGCGCATCAATATAACTACAATGCAGTACACATCTGACAAACGACCTGTGCATAATTTATTACCATGTAGCATTGATCCACACAGCCTTCGATTAATTAACATGCCATGATAGTCACATCAGATGCAAAATAGTATTCAAATTGAACCTATAACAACGAGACTATACCTATAAGCATTAAATTTGTCTCTAATTTAAATTATCCTTCCAATTTTCCCTCCGTATTTTAACAAAGTATTGTCAAATTAGATGAGAGATTTCGAAAGTAAACTTCGCCAATTTTGTGATAAACGAGACTTGCAAACTTGTGCATTTAGGGGAAACAACAAAGCGTAGACGCAGGTACAGTTATTTATTATGTTTTTCCGGCAATTTTCATAATCTTAACTTTCCAATTTCATTGTACTCTAGACGCTATTAATAGAACGTTGTTATTTATTAATATATAATATAAAAAATCGCTATTGAAATAAACTTAAAACCTTTTCAAAATTTACTAGGTATTTTCATGATCTAATCTACCTATTTAAAAATAATTTGTTAATAAGAAACCGTTGCCCTGGTCCTCTTTGCAAACTAACCCAAATCACTCCACGCTACACAACTAGGAAAACTCACACGTACGAGTACATTACTATATATTAACACTAATTTTATACAAAAAAACCAGGACACTTTGAAATGTCATGAATGAAAATTCTAATAGTAGTGCCGCAATGTTTATGTACGGGTTCCCGCCTAAACGCGGAGGCTTTTTCAGCGGGCGGGTCGTGGTGCTCGTGGGGCGCTCGGCACGCTACTGGGGCGGATCGATCCCGCCCTGCTCGCCGCCGCCGGCACAGCCAGCCACATCCCGCGGGGATGCAGATGCACGCGCTCCGTGTGTCATACAACTTAGCTGGATATGTCACTTGGCGAAATATTTTATTTGGATCTAAACTGAATCGACATTCGTTTGGTTGTGGAAGTCAGGATTTATTACTCTCATACAACTCATCACTCTATTCATGTAATCATGCGATCAATGATGCGGAGGAATCATACGGTTAAGTTTAATCTCTACGAAAACATTTTTCTAAGTATGTTTTGATGATAACGGAATGCGCAAAGAAAAATAATCGACGGTGGTATGGTAAGACACTTTAATTAACTGGCGGAAATTCAAACTGTTTCCTTACTTTGAAAATAAATTATGAATATGCTAAGACGATAAAAAAAACTCAAATGTGGTAGCACTTTTCAAATGACATATTTCTAAATATCTATTCATTTATTTACCGACTTCAAAAAGGAGGAGGTTCTCAATTCGGTTGTATTCTTTTTTCACGGTAAATCGCTTCCAGCTTCACAACGTCCTAGAGATACAAATTGAATAACTCACAGAAGATTCACGTATTCGGATCCAAAGTACGACGGCCCATCTATTTGAGGCGACTGTCCCTTTGAGCGCTGGATTGAGTTACTCAAAGTGCGGGCGGACGAAGCCAATGGTACCTCCTGCCAATGTTTTTTGCATCCATCTACTTACCTGGATTCAACGGCAAGCCCTTTGATTTTTCTTCCTCCAATCCTTTTAGCTTGGATCTATTCTGAGTCTACGATTGCGCCGAACATGTATGTAGTTTTAGTACGATTTTTTTTTGTTTTGGAATTGTAGATTTTACTTTTCTAGTTTATTCAAAAGAACTTAGTTTTATAAAGTATAATTATTACCTTAGTATTACTTTGATCCAGTTATTTTTGGGTACCTTAACGAAATTAAAAAAAGGAAGGAAAATAAATGGTTAGGAATGACAAAAAAACATTATTGTAATTGCCAGCATGGTCTAATGTAAAATAACCACTATTTTCATATATGTAATTCACCAATATTCGCAAATAAATAAAATATTGTTACGTAAATCCATAGATTTTTTTATTATTAGGTACAAAATTACGCCAGTTTTTAGCGTTTGTCGCGTATAGAACGTTGGGTTACCTTTACACTTTAAATAGAGAGTAAATAAATTAGTGGCATACCCCATTGAAGATTCATTATAGAACTCGACGTACGAACTGGCGTCAATAACTTAAAGGATTGTTTTCAGTTGGTAGTTTACGTTCCATTTCACGGTACGATTCACTTTCTATTTGGCACCGTCTAATTTATCTCTTTTCTACGTAAAATACGTGTTTGTACGTAAACCCAACATTCTACTTTAAAAGCCACCCGTGAATTTCTATAAAATACGTAAACCAAGCCTTCTCTTCTCCTCCTATATAGGCTGGAAGACGATCTTTTATCTATAAATCGACTGCCGCCTTCCATCATCTAACAACGGCATTACATCATATCAAAGCTCTGAATAAATAGTGGCCATTCCTCAGACCAACCTTTGCAAACATGAATTACTAGTCTATCCGTAATACCTATATTAATTTGAGCACATCCAATAAAAATATCCTGTCAAAAGTTAAATCTGAACTCAATAATCAGAATAGTAAACGTATTCCCATAAAATCTATTCTAAAGTTCATTAGGAATGACATCCGTATGTGATTCGGTGGCGCGGGGGCACAGTTTGACTGATTGGGCCATTTTTAGCCCTCGAAGAAGGGCAGTTGCTGCGCAGCTCGGAATAGCGCGATCATACTAATTATCGCCCGTGTTATCCGTCACTAGAGGACGAGGGAGATGGATAAATTCGGTAGAAATTTATATGCTTACTAAAACGAAGTAACAGCTTGTGATGTTGAACGCTGAAAAGATATACACGTGTCTATACATTCAGCGCATTCAGTACGTTTGAACAGCCAAAAAGTACACATGCATTGGCCATGTCAATAACATGCCGATAATATAATCTTTTCTATTCAAAAATTTTAAACGTCGGATATAGGACCACCTGTTCATAACTTGCTTTTCGATCGTTCTTGCTTTCCTTGTTTTTGTGCATTGCTTATTGTTTATTATTGGTGAACATAAAGAGTAATATATTGTCAATCTACTGTCAATTTATCAATTAAGAGTAAGTGGACTAGAAAGTGCATATTGCTGACGTATTAAATCACGTAAAGTCGAACAATTGTAAAACATTAATTTTTGGCTAACCACGAGCAAAACTTCGCTGTTTTGTCATCTAATTATGCCGTCAAGAATCATAAAGTTACGAACACGCGTGTTTAATTAGCGCTGGCACAAATATCGCTCAACATTAACACGTTCTGTGAAATGGTGGCGCGTTTTCAAAGATTTATATTGTTTCTTTTAACACCTCTAAGGATCACACAATATATCAGTTACTTAGACGTATTAAAAAGTAAACAACCCAGTTTCACCTCTCAAAATATAATCGGACTTTATTTTTAAGCCCAATAAATCCTTTTATGTTTCGTGTAGAATAATAATTAATTCGGGATTACACCATCGATGGCCTGTCTGTTCCGCCTAATTAGTGAGACAGCTGAGTGCCTGTTGAGGTATTTAGTAGTATTAACCGTTAAAGTTACCTCCTTGTAAAGCAGTCACAAATTTTCTTACAACACAGTACAAGACTCTATATTATACTTTCTAAAAAAAAACTTACCGCTGTATAATACGGCGGTCATTAGACTAATTAAAGTTTAGTTTAGATTGATACCTAAAATAGACGTTTTATATTTACAAAAACGACGAAATAAAATGATATGTCACCCCATTAAAGGCGTAAAACAACGCTCTATCACCCCGGCCGGCCATAACTCAGCCGAAAGAAAATAATTTACGCTCCCTAATCCTTGACAACGAGAATAAATTCCATACAGGATGCGAACGGTATAGCCCTTTATATGAGCCGTTAAGATTTTTTTAAATAAACTGAAACAATTGAGACCTATTTATAACACCTAACACGCTCCTGGTTGAGATAAAAGATTCCAGGAGACCTGTTTGTTTTAAAGTTAAATAGAGACAGTCTTCTTGACCGAAGAAATAATGTTTTCATTGGAGTTATTTTTTTTATTACATTATAGGCAAGTATTTGATCTCAATCTCACCTGATGGTAAGTGACGATGAGATCTACGATGGAGCATACTTGCCTAGGTAGGAAGGCGGCAGTAGATCGAGACGCTACATTCACTAGGCACATGCAGCGCAACTGATCTGACCCGCCATCCATGAATGGCAACACGGCTAGGCCGCTTGGCGACATGGCTTTGTTCAGTGGGTGGTGACTAGCCACGGCCGAAGCCTACCACCAGTAAAAATTAAATACAAAATCTTTTTTTATTGGAGCTTATGAATTTAATAAAAGTTTTTGTGACTTACGCGGGTTATTTAAAATTATTACATACATTGCGTGCAGATTATGACACGTAGTACAGTGGTCTTGTACTTTGCAGGCTTTAGAGTACCTATAGAGAATAGATCAAGTAACGTTTGAGGGTGATGCTTAATAATGCACGAGTATTTAGGTATTGTGTACATGAGGCTAGAGGGTACGGGGGACATCCGACTCATGTGTTATTAACATACAAGCATCACAAGATTTAGTGTGCGACGGTTCAATTTATAATTCGGTATTTATAAAATTTACTAGGTAAATCTAAATAGGTCTAAAGTACCTTATTTAGAATGAAATATAGCATAATTAGAAGAACTATATTGTGTATTGGCTTGGCCACGGTAATTATGCTATTATTAAATATAAAAATGTTACGAGTACATGATAAGTAACATTCCGTATTTTTTAAACTAACATTATTTTAATAAAATATAATATCGCATGATGGGCACACCAATTATAAGCGGTCCCACACTGAGCGACACTTGGTGTGTTATGAGTACCGAAGAATGTCCCTATCAGGATTCGAACCTGGGACCGCAGAAATCAGGGTCAATACCAACTGCGCTAATCAGGTCGGCAATTTATTATGCCACTTACCAAATAGATGTCATATACTGATTTACCATTTACTTGCTTACATATAAGGTACTTAAATACTTATATGTTTTGTAAAAGTAGCTTCCCAAAAAATAAGCTTCCAAACCCTTGGATTCATAGTGATAATATATAATTAATTGTAATCCGGAAAACTGAGTTTTTAAAGCAAACATTCTCAGACTAGGTACTACATTTAACCGTTATGAGGGATGCGCCAACAAATAGTACCGACATTATTTCGATCACATTTTTGAATACCCTATTCACAATAACATGTTTCCGCCTTATATAAATATGACAGATTTTTCCGTATAACTGCAACATACCGGTGCAATGACGATCCCGGCAGTGGGGCGCTCAGAATATTTACGATTCTCCCGACTGATATATGAAGCTGAACTTCCGGTGGATCTCATACCAGCAAATAGACAGACCCACGGTATTTTTTGACACCTACGTACATATTTCTTATTACCCATACATCTCGCAAGACACAATAAAACACAATTGTCAATTGTCGTGGCGGAGTGGTAAAGTATGCGACGTACCTACATGAGTAAGGGTAACCTCTGCGTTCGCTACAATGTGCCACCCTCACTCAATCGAGAAATAGACTTTTGGGGTCCAAGATTTGGCCGGAAGGAGACTTGATATTACCACAGACATATGAATGTGTGAAGTGCCTACCTATTATTAGTCTGACAACCTCGTGTTTCGTATTATTAATGTAATATCCTGTTACCTGCGACATCGTCCGCGTGGTATTTAAAAATAAAGTTTTTTTTTATTAAATACATCAGCTATCTTCCAGTGAAAATCGGTTCAGCCATTTCAGAGATTAGCCGGAACAAACAGACAGAAAAAAATTGTTAAAAAATGTTGTTTTGGTATATGTACCGTGTATACCTCCAAATGCACTTAGTAAAAAGCAGTTATTTTAATATTACAAACAGACACTCCAATTTTATTCATTTGTATTGTATAGATAAAACATTTTTATTCAACTACAAAAGCTGTACTTACCCCATTATCGGCACAAGCTAACATGTAAGATGCTTACACTCGTATTCTAAGTTATTATAATTATTATATCAATCGCCCTAAGAAAAGGTAAGCACAGCTTAGCGCAAAGAGTTTCTACTTGACTCTGCTAGATTTGAACTCAGTAAATATTTAAGGATTAATAAATCATGTCTGGCAGGGCGGTAGATCTGCGGACAGTAATTAGGTTAGAGGCCTGCGCGTGAGCGGCGTGCCAACCAGGGCGGGGAGCTGCCCGCGGGCCCGCTTTGATTCCACTAAGCGCCCAACACACTCAGGCAATTGTAGCTACTTGGTTCAAAAATGGGTATTTTGTGTTTAGAAAGCCGGGTCGCAACATTGAAAAAATATACTAACAAAACATTTTATTTCGATACAACAGATGATTGTACCTTCCCTGCCCCTCCTAACCCGCGCGGTGGAAAATATTGCGTTGTTTTTGTGTAGTGTGTAGAAAAAAACACGCGCTGGAGACACGACTGAAGATTGTCTACACAAACCATATACTGTGAAAAAAAGAGTGTAAGTGAAAAAAAGTGAATCTATATAGATTAGCATTACAAATTGAAGGGCAGTGTAAGCTCGTATACTGGCGTTATTAGATATTTTAAGCACTGATTATAACGTAGCTCAAGCCTGCTATAAAATAACTTTTTGAAGCAGGTTTAAGCAATGAAATCAGGGCTCCAAGTCTGCTAACACAATCGATTCATAATCGAACAGTAACGGCATAGTAACTGTCACTTTTGACAGATATCCCATACAAAATGGCAGTGAAAAGGCAGGTTTATTGTCATAACTCTTCATAAGACATGTGTAGTTTTGGAAGCAACCATTCTCACCTATGCTGTTAAGTACAGTGCACCATAAAGTAATTATAACATACTCCATAACCTACGCTGAAACGGGTTGGCACGGGTATGCGGAGTCAAAATTAAGCGATGAAACATTTTAGCGGCGGTGAGGGTAAAAGCGTTTATCCGTTTACGTCGAGAGCCCTTGCGGGGAGAGGCGGACTCCTCGAGCCGGGTGAGTGTTGATGCTCCTTGCCCCGGTCTACCCTTGCACTCATTAGCATAAAACCACGTACAACGGTGTTTTAAACTTTCGACATATTTCTGTGGTGACGAGCTGGAGACATTGGCCGTAATTCTTAAAAACTATTTTAGTAAAATGAATTTTAGTGTCATCCTTCATGCAGTCGTGAATTATGAGCAAATCAGGAATGTTTTAGTGATGTCGAATTTAATTTAGTTTAAATTTGCTGCTAACAGAATATGCAAAATTATCTATGCATTTTCGAAAAACTTTGAGAGTGTACAGTGTAAAAGGTACATAAATGTAATAAATACATTTCATATAGAGTTTATGTACCTTTTTGAGGCAATTTAAGAATCTAACTTTTCATTTTCAGCCGAAATTAAATAACCAATGTTAAGATAAATGTTTAAAGTAAACTTTAAGTTTAAAATGATACTATCATACGATGGCTTCATTTATTTCAAATTTGTGTCGTGTAATGCTACCAAGTCAAACAGAACAAAAGCTATGCTAGAGACATCGCTATCACCGCTGGGTGCTGTCTGCTACTGATTGCGCATCTCGTAATGAACTACGTACGTGGTACTAATGAGCTGTTACATCGTCGCCGGAACCATGAATACGCCATTCACTGTAAATGTGTATCATAAATTCCAAGCTTCTGTCCCTAACTTACTATTATAATATATCTATATAACATAAAAAAAATGTGAAGTTAGTTACACAATTTATAACTGATTTAGATTTTTTAAATTCTTCTCCACCCCTAATATCAGGATATCTATTAAATATGGGAAAATACACAAAAAAATATAATAATAATAAAGATAATTCATTTTATCATCGATTTGATTCTGTCACGGTGTACGAAGTTCGCCGGGACATCTAATATAGTATAGAACATAAAAAGTACTGTATTGTCTGTTATAATAGAAGATTAGTAGCCATGTTATGAGAGATAAATACTCGTACGTAGTATTATTATCTTTACTTACCAACAAATACGCGATCTATGTATTTATCCTCTAAAAGGGATGCGTCCATTGAAATAGCCATAAACATTACCATAGGCCAACTAGGAAAAAATACAAAGATACCTAACACTTCCTACTCATAAATAGGTATATATTTCATCCAAATAACAAAGAATCCCACAGTACGATGCAGGTGTACATACATGAAGAATGTTCTTAAAGCTATGTTCCTAGACGTAAATCCATTTTGGTATTCACGGCAAGCGTCGCCGGCAATCAAGCAGGTGATTCTCACAGGCAGGGTTGCCACCTTTTTGCAAAGTATATATATATATATATTTAAAAACATGCAAAAATTATAGTACTTACCTTGGCAATATCAAGAAGAAAAACAGGACACATTAATTTTTCATGTCGAATAAAAACATCACAAAAATGGGGCAGCGTTCAATGAGAAATTAACAATGACGGAAAGATGACGTTGATTTTCCGTGACGTAACTACGTGAATGAGCGACTGAGCCACGTGAACGCGTTTTATTCTGAACTTCCCCAAGCTGTACTGGGCTGCGCTGCGGGTGCATTCACATAAAATATAAAAAGAAGCGCGACTGTTGAATTAGCGATGAAAAATTGTATTTTTCGTATTTTATTATTTTTGAACAATTGACGTTAATTTACGCGAAGACAACACATTGAAATAAAACTTATTTCAATGATTCCTCCCGTAACTATAGTTGATGTAAAGCAGCCGAAACGTCGGGACCGTAAAAACAAAATAAACGCGGTAAAATGTGTAAAATAAGTTTTATTTTATTATATAGTACGATACGATATAATATAGTAAGGGTGGCATCTGGCAACCCTAGCAGAGGTCGCATGCATCGAATACGATCCGACTCGCGATTGCACATTAAATCACAAATAGGACCTCGAACGCATCCTGACACATACTTACCATTGGGACCATATTGTGCCTGCCATCACGAAAACTGCACGACACTGTTGTTGCTTAAATAATTATTTTAGGTCGCCTACTTGTCTGACATTTTATTTCAGTAGGTAAGTAGCTAGTAAGATATTTAAATATTCCGTGTACCTTTAATTTATCGTTTATGTAACATAGTGTGTACAGTATACAGCTACGTATTAGATTCTGAGTACCAGATAAAACATTTTAGTAGTAGTAGTAGTAGTAGGTACTTATTTGGGGACCTAATTAATATACTCTCAAATCATCAGTCTCCACTGTAGATATGATGCTCGTTGATAGTCATTCAACTGTAATAAGTAATTAATCATCTAAATGCCTACAGATGTCAACATGGATACAGTTAACAATCGTATCGAATGAATCAAGCCATAAAACACCGATCCCCGGAGTGGAGCTTTTAATACGACCTAAAATGACGTTGATGATAGCATCTATAGTCGCACATCATCACACACAAACAATAACGACTAGACAGCGGACAATCGGTTGCAGCGTAATAATTGCCCCATACACACACAAACTACGGCGATTACAAAAGTCAGCCCCTGGCGCACGCCGCCACTGCGTTCGTTATTTTCGCTAAATGGGCCCATTTCAAAATTAACTGCTCGATTGCTTCCGAATAATGTGGCAGTGTGGAGCGATATATTTCAAGAGAATTTCTCTAAGCAAATAAAGGTTTTCGCATTTAGTATTTCTTAACTGCGCCATCTGTGAGAAAATAGCTATACCAGAACGACAGCCAGTTAACAAGTTATTGTGCTGAAATTTTACGTCGGCGCTTATTAAGTGTCCAAACCAAAAAAAAAAATTCTTATGTTTGCCTTTATTAGTTTGCTCGTTTGTAGTTAATCATTATTTTCAATTATATGCATTCTTTGCGTTAGTTACTTAATTCTTTTAGCACTCTAAATGACAGCTCTTATGCAACGACATCTAGTGTGGAATAGAGCACGTCATATTGTATACTAGTCGACGCTAGATGTCGTTGCACAAAAGCTGTCTTTTAGACTCTTAAAGACAAGGTGTCGCTAGTTTCATTGTTTCTCTTTGTTTTAAGGCATAATTATTCATGCATAATTTTTATTTATGCATTTAATAAGATGCGTTTACAGCAATGTAGTCGAGTATTGGATAAGTTATTTTTACCAAGTCCAAATAATGTGCAATACATCTTAGAGTGTTGTTTTTGTAGCAATGAAAAATGACTGTTTCGGTCGAAGTTAAATGATGGTTCACGCTTTTAAGTGGAACGAAAAATCGCTGTGAATTTTCGAAATTCGAAGCTCGTAAACCGAACTTCCTCCAGATAAAATTCAATTTAAAACACATTAAAGCGAAAAAAATTAAAGATAGTAAAATGTTTGAACTCACCTGTATCTGTTCAGCTGCCTTTTTAGCCAATCCTGGATCAAGAATAGAGATGTCGATGTCTGATGAACATTTCCTCGCCGCTTCGCTAAACGCCGCTGCATTAACATAGTACGCGGATCCTCTTTCACTGGTCTCCACTGGTGAATTCGGTGACAAAATACCGCTATCAGTATCACTAACGTTAGCTGATTTACGCACAAGTCCTGAATTCTCGCCCACTGGAGATTTTAGCGGTATCCGAGATTTCTCTGCAGTTGGTGATTTATGAGCTAGTCGTGACTGCCTAGATTCTGTAGGATGAAATCCCGTGTTAGGATCAAAAATGACATAGTTATCCTTATCACATCTCACTTTGTTGTTTACGGTGACCGTGTACTTTTTATTCGGACTGAGATTCAAGAAAGGATCTTCACTATCAACGGGGCTTTCAGGTATTATAGATTGTATCTTTGGTGTTATCTTTGGCATAGATTTGCCATCGATTGTTCTTCTTATTACGGTATCATTTGTGAATTTTAATCGTACGTATTCATTCGATATTGTCCTCCTTACTGGGGATGACAGTAAAGGCGATGGTTTGCTTTCCGGCAAGGTGCTTTTGTTTTGAAAGAAATTGATTTTAGGTTTGTCCATAGCCTTGGCTGGGGAAAAGGGTAGTCTTAATTTGGTATTGACTTTTTTCTTTGGGTTTGAACTTAGGTCGACATTTCCTTGGATAGTACTCGTATACACCGGTAACACACTAGATTTTCGTTCATCTCTTAATGGTTCTTTAACTAGCTTACAATTAATTTTACAACTATCTAATGATTTGTTTGACTTCTTTATCGTTGCTGGTGCTTTAAGCCCTTTTTCTCTGATATTCTTAACCTGAGGTACCGCTCCAGCAGAAATACGTTTCTCATTAATAGACAGTGTCTCTTGTTTAATAAAAGTTTTGCTACGATCACAAAGGAAAGGCTCATTTTGCGCTGCTTCGAAGAGCTCCTCGTTAGGGTTGTCAAAGATGCTGTCGATAACGATATCTACGTCACTTGACTCAGAATTGCTTTTAGAGGATCTGCTCTCATTGATTATGCATGATATTCTTTCCTCGACTTCAGTAAGGGAATCCGACTTATCGTTATCGTCTATACTTCTCGAGGTTCCGCTGCCCGAGTCTGAGGGGGTTTGTACTTCGAATATTGCTTCGTGTGTTTGAACAGTATGCTTTGTGGAGTTCTCAGGGCATGATCGTCTTCTCTTCACTGTCCCCGTAGCTGCAGAAGGTGAGTCCCAGTCTAACGTCTGGATCCCACAGGGGCCATCACTTTTTTTAGAACGTCTCGGACTTGTCATTATAATAATATTGCATGTTTAGAACACTTTTTCTGTACAAATTGACTTGCACTTAGTATAATACCTGTATAAATATGAAACGTTATGTTGGAACATCGTCTATACGAGGTAATTGTAATAGAAAATAGTCTATTGTACTGTGGTGCGCAGTAGAAACTCATTTCGATCATTAGTGGAATCGGACACGAACGCGTATTGTATCGCGATCGTTATCTAATTACAAACTTGACGCGAGTGCACATGGGACCGGGATATCTATGTTATTTTCTCTAATGGAACCATTTGTTATGTGTTCTGTGACACGGAAAGGGTAGGTTTTGTTATTGCATACAAGTAATAAACATACATATTAAATCTTACAACGCTAACGCCACAGCAAAAATGTGTAAAGATAAATAGATACTCACATAATGTCACTTAATTGTAATGAGTGTCAAAAATAATTCTTGTTGCTATAGTAATAAATTAACATATTCATTTTTTTTAAATAATAACCTTATCCAGTTTTTATAAAAGTTAGTTCAGTCAAAACAGAGCATCTTTTATAAAACGAGATTGTTCTAGGACTCTTTAAAGCTACTCGTACAAAAATACCCTTCAATTTAATCAGCACTAGACGTGTAGAGCAAGTTGTAGAGCACGTTTTATCTGTCAGACATGAACGTTTAGGTAGGTAAGTAGTTCCTCAGACCGGAGGCTCTTCCGGAAGGTAGTTTTTATGTTCCCGGCGTCGACCGCCACTACGTGCCGCCTGGGAAGAACTCTATGGTAATGTCTTGTATTATGCAGGCCACTTGTAATTCCACATTTTTAAAACGTTCGGGTGATAGCTGTACGGATAAAATCTTCGTTTGTAAATTCTGTTGTTTATAGACTGCCTCAGTTAAGTCAAAATGTTATAGTTTCAGACTAAATACTATTCTGTTTACGTAACTACCATTAATTTGACGGAAAACGCTCATTCAGCAAAACAAACCCAAAAATAAATTTCAAAATAGGCCCTAGCGTGTATCATGTTCCCAACTGATCACGCAACCACTCAATCCATCCTGAATGATAAGAAGTTAAAGTTAAAGTTAGATAACTTTACAACGTAGACAATTAACTTATGTGACATCACAGCGGACGTCCACGACTAAATTGTACTAACTATAATTACGTCAAAACGGAACAACTCGCAAAGTTGGCGGAATTCTGACAAACTGCCCCCAAGTGTCTCCGAGGTAACCTAATTACTCGATAAGTTAGAGCAATAAATAACTAGCGTAGGGCGAGGATAGGAACATAGAGTGAAGTGCTCTATCATAATAGAGTACGAAATATTTATTTTACAGGCACATAATATACCTGCTAACTGTAATTGCAGTTTCGTTCGTATGATTATCTATGGTACCATTAAAAATTCAATAAACATCGCAATAAATTATTATCAGCAACCTGTGACTTCTTAAAAATATTAAAGTTACGTCTAGACATTCTGAAGCTTATGTAATATTAAATTATAAACGGGACAATATGACGCAGTCTCGAGCCGAAAGATAATGTAAATATGCAGGTATGTATATATAACCTACGATAATATATTTTCTATAAAATATAAAATATTTGAACTATATATATTTTTTAGATTAAGTGTTGTATTTAGCCTTATAAAAAATACTAAACTGAAACCCAACCGCTACAAAATGTAACTACAAAATATTTTCCCCGGATCTTTTATTGCAAAAGTTTGCTTGCATAGACATATCTAAGCTGCAAGGATTGTCTGAGTTCAGACCACGGGACTTTATCGGAGGGTGGTAAGTATAGCCCAGGGTTCGGACTCCGGCTATCGGCCAAAATTTATTGGAACAACATTTCCCCTTTATATCCGAAACTAACTTTCTAATTTGTAGACTCCGCCAGGGCTACTAGCGGGATGCTGAAACAACGTGGATACAATAGCTTATTTTATATCCCTCTGAGAATTAATGTCCCTTTGAGATCCTAAAGTATGGTGGTATCCACATTTATTATCATCAAGATGACTAATTATATCTGTCACTCTCCACTATGGTATCTTTGTTTTTTTTTTAAACGATAACATATCAAGCTGTCCCGGCAAACTTCGTACTGCCTCAGAATCTAATGTACGAGAAATGGAATTATCTTGATTATTATTTTTTGTACATTATTCCCCATATTTGAATTGTTGTTCTGCTATTCGGGGCGGAGACAAATTAAAAAACTCAAAGATCATAAAATTCGCCTCACCTGTTCTTGAGTTATAAATGGTGTAACTAACAAGACTTTGTTTTATATATTATATAGGAGATTTAAATTAAGCAACTAATTAGACAGCCCTAATAGCCAACCCAGCATATACTATACACTTAATTAACCTAAACTTTGTTGCGCACATGCTCTCGCCGCGTGAAATTTACATCCACAGGTGAACAATATATACTGCTAACTTATTGAATTGCCTCATACGTTTAAACATGTACCTAGTACCTATTATGATAAGAACCGTTCTCGATTGCCAACCTAAAAAACGGAGATTAAGAACAGTTCTGAAGGCGCTATTTAGAAACATAACAATGACGTACTACAACGCCCCTCGGTAAGGTAGGCAGATCAGAAAACATAATAAAAACAATCGAATTGAGATCCTCCTCCTTTTTGAAGTCGGTTAAAAAAGAGAACATAAACGTCAATTTGTATGTACCAATTAAAAATAAAGCAGCTAACTGATATGTCTACTACATCTAAATATAGTTTGTACCTACAAAATAAAATCTTCCTCGTTTCGGCAGCCCTAGATGCATGGAGTTTGACAAAGTCACTTTATTTACTCTTAGTTTGTTGCGCACGTGTCCTCAGGTCGGTGCAAACTGCAAAGTTTACAATCGAACTTTACGTTATTGCATGCCGCACGAACCAAGGTTCAAAGTGCATCTGGTAAGCGAACACAATAAAGTATCTCGTAATATATTCTTAAAAAGAAAAAATGTACCGTCTAATTTACAGAATCTATAAAAGAGGTTAACGAATGCTGCTTCAAATATTCCTTATCGTTGAGTTCCCATTCCCCGGTGAGCGAAAATAGGAACTTTAACTACGAAGGACCCCGATCCCGTCCGCCTTAAGTGATTTACAGGCGCTGAGCGGCGCAGCCTTCGCAGGGGAGAGCCTCCTTCAACGAGGTTAGTAGACTTACACCAAAAAGTATGCCTCTCTTTTCCACATTCAAAATAGGAAAAGGACAGAGAATTTAAAGCCTGCAATGGAAATTTCAAACGTGTGGCTACGCCCCAACAATATCCACCTAAATGGGTCAGGAAGGCGAAGTTTACGTCGCATTTCAGCATTAGGGAAACCGAAACGCAATAAAATCCGCACCATAGAGGCGGAATTAGAAAATTATGCCGCTGCGCTCGGATAAGCTATTCTTGTAACAATTAGATACGTGGAAATGAACTCTGCAATGATAATACTGAGCAATAACTTTATTAAATTAAAATTTATTAAGTCATTTTATGAAGATATATTTTAACATATTTTACTAAGACAATATTTAATTCACTAATATAAACAACTTTGGCTAACATCATTGCAATATTTTTATTATGTCAATCGTTTCACTTATCACTCTGTGGCCTGACGTAGAATTTCTTTCTATTGTTCAAAAATCTTCTACTCAACAAACCCTTACTTGATGCTTGACGCTTTTCAAGCTATAGAAGATAAACAAGCCACAAACAAATAATCTAATGTAAACCAATGTAGAACAAACTGTCCAATATGTCCCTTTGCGCGGCCACTAACGTAAACTAATAAAACCGAATACGCAAAGCACACAATGGGGCGGTGTTAACATTTTAGCGTGGCATTAACAGCAATATTTCGCGACGAAAGAAATATTATTTGCATTCGCAACACTGGGGCGCGCCCCCACCGCGGGGGAGTACAGGAATGCACCACGGTGCACTTGTCTTGGGTAAGGACTCACACACGCAACCATTTTTGTAAATGAATCGGTACTATTTGGTACGTACTGTACCTACGAGGACTGCACTTTTTGGTTGATATTTTTAAACTAGGAAATAGGGAGTCCTTGATGGGATAATTGAGACTTATTATAACAATCAAATGTAGTTTTCATTTTGAATTTTGATTATTATTGAACTGATTACTATGGTGCTATATTTTTACGGATGCCTATGAATGTTCTACTTGCTATGAAAGACAAATTAAAAGAATAATTTTCCCATCACTTGTAAGAGATCGTACCATCAACCATCGCGATAGTTTCACGCACACATAGACACAAATGCAAGTGTAGCAATGCAGGGGAATTTTCGATTAAATATTTAGATTAGATTTTTCGTGATCCATTTATCATGGTTTAATTGTGTTTGGGGTGACGGCTTTTACGCTGATGAAAGCGGTCATAGTGTTACTGAAGATTTGTTTGATAATCCTTTGATATGATAATGTAATAAGAATACGGGCCCTGTCTCGCTCCTTCAACATCTTTGAGAATTGTATTAGACAGTAATACTTTTGTATTACCATTTTATTTGCTCTGTTATGGCTATAAACTGTTCTTGGAATATAATCAAATAGATCTTGATTTTATTCTAGATTCTTTGTAGAATATACGACATGACTATGTCAGCTTTTCATATGGAACAAGTTCCTCATTATACATTTCATCGATTAAAGAAAATTGAAATAAAACTGCATAAATGAAGAAGAAGAACTGAAATAAAACATGACTGTCAGTCCTCCCGTGACCATGGTTGCTGTAAAGAAATCGAAACGTCGGGAACGTAAAAACATAAAATAAACGCGATAAAATCTGCAAAAATAAGCTTTATTTCAATGTGTGTAGTATTCGCGTAAATATAAGATCTCAATGTGATTTCAGAAAATTTCGTGCATTACCTCTCTGCATGCCTTCTCTCATTGCCTTGTCTACGTTATCCCTTTGTTTTCAATGAATACTTTTGCAAAACATGATTTATATCCGATAACATTCAATTCTAAAATCCCAACTATCTTCACTATTCCTAAAACCTTTCTAATTATAGGTGATAATTTTTAGCGATGTTTGTCGATCGATCAACAGGCTTTAAGCTGCTATGCAGTTTGTTGAGTAATAGCATAGACTGAATAATCAGTCTATGCTTACAACTTTAGCTTGGTTTTATAACCAAGCTAAAGCGCCTTGTAAGCGCCTTTGTTGAGCCGTATGAACTCTGCATGCCACCTGGAACCCAAGTCTGCTAACACAATCGATTCATAATCGTCCAGCAACCGCATAGTAACTGTCACTTTTGACAGATATCCCATACAATATTTGTCAAAAGTGACAGATACTATGCGGTTGCTGTACGATAATGAATCGATTGTTTTAGCAGACTTGGGGCCCTGTATAGGTGTCTGACCATTAGTTGCAGTTAGAAGTCCAGACGGTAAGCAATTTATATGAATTATGAAATGGATGCACAGAGCCGCGTCCCATGCGGGCATGACGGCATGTACGCATAATTGTTCCCGAGTGTTCCGCATGCAGAGATGGCAGACACGCTGGCGACAATGGGAGAATATGTCATATAGTTTAAAGTAGAGGATTATCAAGTAAAGTAAGTTATGTCCTTTATCGGTAACTTGGTTTGGCTTTACAAGTACACATGCCTGTAATCTTTAATAGTTTTTGGTGAACATACGTAATGAGCATTGTTGCAGAAAAGTATTTTATTTAAACAGGTCGATAAGAAAACAAATCGATATGATTGGATACCTATCCCGTATCGTAGTAGATCATTTCAACTCGTCAAGTGCGAGATTATTCGTTAGGTGACCGTATACTTTATAGTCTACGTATGTCGATTTTTTTATCGGTTTCAACCAAATTATTTTATTAATAAAACCGGTAATTTATACAATCTCTATGAGAACACGTGCGAGAAGACATAAGATGACAAAAACAGCTTTTTATCCGTGTCATTATTTTTTCTCCCTGGTCGCTACACAAAATACATAGCCAATACAGAAGGACTGCTCTACACAACGTAAAACAATGCAATCTAAGGGTCACAGATACAGTTGTCACTAAAATATAGATTAAACGAAGCAGGGTAATTTAGGAGGATAATGAACTACCTCTTTCCCTCAGAAAACAAAAAAAAATGGATATCTAGTTTTTTTTTAACTAAGTGTTTAAAGATCAAATAACTCTAAAAAAAGCTTGTTTAAAAGAGTAGACCGCTCGGCTTATTGCATCGGGTTGCGGGTTCGATTCCCGTATGATGTAAATTTCGAAAATGATATTTTCAGAATCTAGTCTAGTTTGATATAACTGGGTTGGGGTCGTTATGTGGTGCTTTAGGAACCGTACCCAGACCCTTGTAAGTTAACCAAAATACAAGGGTTACTTAGATTTTTGACAATATTTGTTTATTGAAATAAAAACACATTTTGCCAATATTATCGCGTTTATTTTATGTTTTTACGTTTCCGACGTTTTAGCTACTTTACAGCAACCATGGTCACCGGAGGACTGAGGTGTTTGGCGTGCTAGTGTTTTTATCTTTTGTTTATTTTAATTCAACAAGCAGGTTTACTGCACTTATCTATTTCGTGTAAAACCACGTTCCGCAGCGCATACGTTCCATTACAGAGGATCACCCTTGCGCACCGGCTCCCGCCGACCATAAAACGCGTATTTTCTTTATTATGTGCGCTCCTAATATGGCTAACCTTGTTTACACTGCTGCCGTAACATAGCTCTTTACTCAGAACTTTCCTTTTGATCGTAAAATGGAATGTAATTTTGTTTTATTACCGTTTTGTATCTGTATTATCTCTGTGTTTCCAAATATTTCTAGTTGTTACGTAGGTACGGTTCAAAATAATTGCCGACCACGCTTTGTACCCTACATTGCCACAACATAGTATGCTCTACATTAAGATCGTACTTGCACTTGAAGCAATGCAATGAAGAAAAAAATCCTGAGGAAATCCGCAAGTCTTTGCCGTTTTTTCACCCGCAATGAGCTAGCATTGTTACTGATCCCAGACATTGAGGGGAAGTTTGCCAGCTATACTAAAATAAGCTGTCCTCCTATCAAATTGAGACCTAAATCAGCGACGAAATATGGGTGCACTACAATGCACCCTACCCCTTAGAGGATTACAACCGTGGTATAAAATATAAATGATATAAAATATACAACTTTTTCGTAAAGTATGGCCAAACTCAACACCTCCTAATCTTAAACCCAGTACCGTGAGCGGCATGCACAGGCCTCGCCCGCCTCCCGGATCCCCTCGGCGAGCCTCTTTCCTATTTATATGCAGATTCCATGACCGACCATAAGTTATCCGCTCAGCGGATCATACCCTTAATGATACACGGATAAATGGATATAGTACTTGGTTAGGGTGTATTTTTATACTAATAGAACTTTGTCGTACCAAAACCGTCAGGAGTCAACGGTCCGGAATTAATTAATGTGGGGCGACATCTTGTTTTATTATTGAAATGGAGGGATTGGGCGGATTAATTTAATGTTAGTGGCTAACTGTAGTTATTTTGTGGCATATCGACACTGTATTTTTTTTAATGATACATAGTTTACATTTATGGAATTAATACCTAATGAATGTATTGATTTCTTATATTTACGCGGATACTACACATTGAAACAAAACTAATTGAGCTGATTTTATCGCGTTTATTTTATGGAGCGCACCATGCACCATTGCAAGAACTCAAGACACTAGTTTTATTTCAACCTAACAGATGATCAATAGCTAGCCAAATGATAAAGAGACCAACAGTCTTCACATTTAAGTTGAGTGCATCTCCCCCCCCCCCCCCCTCCAATTCATTGTTTTATTTATTTATACATTGCTTAGCCAATTCATTGTTTTTAAATACTTTCTACCAAATTTTCGAGTCTTTTCGTTGTTATTGTTTCTGGTCCAGACCTGCTGGACCCCCCTCCCCCCCCCCCCCCCCGTGAAGTAAATTCGTAGCTACAGCCGCCGTTACCGCAAAATGAGAAATGATTTTAATTTCACGAAAGTTGAGCCTCGTTATTTGCACTTAAGCCATAATTATAAAATCTTGTATGGAAAATTGCGGCCGAAGATTGCTTACTGAGTAAGCAGAATTCTGATTAAATTAAACGATATTAAGAGGGGGAACGCGTCTGAGGGAAAATAATGAAAATATTTGCCGGGGTGATTAGCTGTTGATTATACCGCAATACATAATGATTTTTGGTTATTAACAGTAATTGAAAGTTCATTTAAGAATTTGAAAGATTAAATTATGGATTACCAAAGGCTTATTTCGCCGAAAAAAAAATATAATATCGGGATCTTAATCTATCCTTTGAATATTGATTCGTAAATATAACAAATGTATCTTGCCCTGTTAAAATTACCAACTCGATTTTATAATTTATGTAAGTATATTATAAGAATCACAGATTTAATAATATTTCTTAATAAGTATACTAGCAAAATAAATGACTTTATAGTCTTAATTCCCACCACTTTTCAGTACAGTACAGAACAAAGCTACTGAAACACTTCCTTAAAAATTACTCACCTATTCATAAACGTGACTGGACTTAGCGGTTAACTTTTTTAAATATTTTACTCTATATTTAATTTCATAAAGAAAAGAGTATTCCATTAAAACATAGTAGGAATCAAACATGCTGCTAAAGCTCGGTACTGTATAAATACTTTTTAAACGGTTCAAGTAAAGTACCTACATAGTAATTTGCACTCCATATCCTCTCTGTATTCAGTAGCTAAGCAATATGCAAATAGCGGCGGACCATCAATTGTAGCCGTCGGCAACAAGATAAATAGTGCCTCTGACACTTGCACGCTGCAACGGACCCGCGCTGAACAGGGGTGCGCTCTGCAGTTTTTCAACTAACAACATGACGTAACTAGTCGCTGTCTATTGTGTTGTTCCGTTTTCATCCTTTGACGGCTCATCCTATCGTTATTTTCCTTAATTCAGCAACTATTTGTTTTTTTTTGTTCTGTACGTAGGTAGATACCTATTTAATGATAAGATGAAAACGGAACAACCCTGTTTATTTAATAGTGCACACGTCACAACATCATTGTGGTCACTTGTCGAAAATTAAGAGATCGCTTAATCTTGATGATGGGTATATAGTTTATATCTACGATTAACACACGGGCAAAGGAACAACATTAAAAGATCATTCTTCTGTAAAAATAATATCGACTTTAAAAGTTTTATCCAGGTAAATTTAGAAAACAATGGAAAAGAGGAAAATATTTTTTTAGAAAATTTCCACGGATTCTAAGTACTAGGTTTTCTGAATCCCAGTTGAAAATACTTTGAAGATAGTAACCAGGCAGAGATTCTTTCAACATCGCACTCTCGCTCCATTTTTCCCTAAAGTCTAACCTTCAAATTCATAAGAGTTCACAAATACAATTTTATTACACATTCTTCAGAAGAAACGCAGTTTGTAATGCCCTTGTAAATAGACGAGAACTTTCTATAACATTAGTAGAAAATCTTCTAAAATGATTACATAATCCAAACACCCTAATTATAAGCTCGTAGAAGCCAGTGGGTAAGGGTCAAAAGTCGTCCAGGTCACGGTAAGCCCGGCTGTAACTCAACAGGTATTACCGTGATCCTGGATGACCGGTGTCCGGTCAGGGCCGGAATTAACATACCGTTCGACCGGGGCCTGCAGATTTATGGCCTCGTTAATGACCTGAAGCAATGATAACTGTTTATTTATGGACTGATAGTAGATAGAGCTGTTTGTTGGGGTGCGTGGATTTTTAGTGCTAAATATTCGTTATGGAGAGATGATGTGTGAAAACATGTAATTTTCTATTTATAGCACATGTGTATGTGATAATCACATGATGTCGAAAGCGGGGCAATCGATTGCACGAAATATTGAAAATGATTATAAACATCAGCAACAGACATGTTTAAAAATTCGTGTACGCTTGAACTCTACATTCTCAGTCAATAAATTACTTTTACATAAACTCATTATAACAAACAGTAATTATAGTTCTAATATATATATTTTTTGTACATGTTACAATTAGCTTAACATGAACTTAATTTCAAGTTATTACTCATTCATATTCAATTAAGATCCTCAAGTTCCGACAACGCAAACGGTTCACTATCGGTTTTCATGATTACAAGCTTGTTACAAATAACAACTTGCTTGGTGTTGTAACGATGATATAGGTAATTAAAACTACATTACACTACATTGCACTTTGCATGATGTACACTCGTTAATTTAAAAATCAAATAAGTTTTAGAGATCCGTAGACTACATTTTAAACTTCAGATAGAACAAGTATGTATACGTATTTAAATATCACAACAAAACTACCATGGTCCCTTTAAAAATCTACTAGCTGTGTTGCAGTTGCGAAAGATAAATATTCGTGAAAAAAGAACCTTACCTTACTACTCAGTCAACACTCCACAGATATTTTCAAAAAGAAGAAAAATCTTTTTCATGCACGTAGGTAGTAGGTATTAAAGTTTTTAATTTCAAAAGAGAAACTGACAGGAATCGATTAATAAATATAACCTTGACCGTTGCTGTGCAGGTGAAGCTAATTTTGTTTACTAATTAACTAATGTAAAATAATAGTTTATGCGGAACCATCTCGAAACAAATCGCCAATTTTATGGCTTACTCAATATCAATGCGAAAGAATTTAAATAGACCAATTAAATGTTTCTTTCAAATTACTAAGAAGTTTTCATTGCAATCGCACGATGGTCGAGTCGTGGAAATGGGAATAATTCAGCGCATTCCATTCACTTCGTTCAGAAAATGTAAGTTCGTGTTCAAGCGCTTTCCGCTTTGAGTTTCAATTGGCCACAATTAGTGATTAGTGGTGTTTATCAGCTTTTTAAGTCCTTAAGTGCTGGATTAATTACTTGCAAGCACGTTTGTATACTAAAATTATATATTGGAATAAATGTAATTGTATAGATTTTATTGCGTTTATTTTATATTGGTTACGTTCCCGACGATTCGGCTGATTTACAGCGACCATGGTCACGGGAGGACAATGATGATGTAAAATTAGTTTTATTTTAATGTGTAGTATTTTCGTATATATAAAAAATCGCGTATATATAATTTGAATACACCTATTTAAAATTAAAATATATTTTTCAAAGAGTCTTAAAAAAGTTCCTCGTTACCTATTATAAATTATGCTTTAAACACCTACCTACGTACATTCCACATCAGTGTTCCCCAAGAAATCTATTAATAGGCGCCACACATTATCCTCCATTCCTGACACGTATAAGCAAGACGAGTGTGCGTGCGTAACACCAATTAAAGGTACCGTAATTAAAACAGGATATATTTACGACCGTTGAGACAACACGGCGCGGGGTGAGCAGCGAACGATTATTTACGACCGTCCTTGATTCCAACCCCGTTACACTAAACTTCAGCAGTTTTAGGGTTCCGATGTGTTTGACCGAGTTTGCGTAATTTATGTTTGCCTAACATGTCTAATAAAGTGTCCTTTTCGTATAAACGAAATATCTCCAGCGGCCATTATAGTTCGTGTTGTTCTGAATGTATAATAATAACATTATGCGAACGCGATAGCAGCACATTGTTATTACCCGACTAAAAACGCAGGATTAGCAGAAACAGAAGACAATGGGAGCTATAAAATAATTAATTTAATTGAGATAAGCATAATATCTATCGTGGCTCTCAATTTTCCGCTAACAAGACTTCCTTCCAAAATAAGCACGCTCTGTTCTTCTGACACCTACGCTCTGGTATATATAATATGTAGCAATAATAGTGTAAAATATTTTAACAGGGCCAACAGTAGGTTCTAAAGATAACATTCCCAAATGAATAAATTAAAATATTAGACATTAAAAAAAATACATCCTGTACTGAGCGCACGACTCAACGCTACGGGGTCGCCTTGTTTAAAAAAAACCAAACATCATTTACACAATTATTTTATCAACGTGATCCATATCATTTGCGGATTCATGTGTTAAAATATTTTACTGTACTATTTTGTTATACTTTCACTTCAAGACAAACTTCGTTTGTCTATGCTTCGGACGAATTTAAAAAGTACAATAGAGCCATTGCCAATTATTTATTCGGTATCAAGTTTTAACAATAGTGGCGAAGCTAACAATAATTGCAGTTCATAATTTATTCATCAATCGCTACCCATAACGGGCGTATTATACATTAGAGATTTAAGTTAACGACGAAAAGTATACCATTAGTAAACAAAATAAAGTAAGCCAGTATCGATTTACCATCAGTAATCGACTCGTTAATTTTTAACGGCATCGTCCCAACATCGACGGAGTCCCTAATTCTCTGCGATCATATCTACATTATTGCATCGTTATTCCCATTTGTCATCGGAATGCAGTGCAGACCCGCGCCGCCGTCGTCTGAATCTAAATTTTACCTCCCTGAAAGTATTTTCGTTTCTCCGCCACTGTTAAATAACGGACTTTTGATTATAAGTGAATTAACACGACCAAGTTATTATTATTCAAGAGCGTCGCCTCCGCGGAATGAGATCGTGCTCGGTAGATTACTTAAGTTTTAAGGACACGGATTAAGATTACTTAATTAAATAAGTTGATATTGTTATTAGTGTGTTAATAATGATAAGACCTATTGATAGATATATTTTAAAAGGAAACTTTAATATTTAGAGCTATGTAACTTGTCAATAAAAGGGTTAGTAAACAAAATTGAAACATAAAAATGTCCAGCAAAAAAGGAAAAATAATTTTAAAAAACATCAAGAATTATGCTCAGGCATAGCTTAATTAGGGCCCAGCTGTCGTATACCATTTTTAATGGTATTCGCGTGTAGTCGGCATTATATTTCTGTGACAGCGCTGCCTAAGTTAAGGAAAGCTTGGGATCCAACCGTGCGCCCGCTGTGCCCCGCGATAAATAACACCAAAGGGTTCTCTACGCGTCTAATGTTATTTGCTCACGCGACGGCTGTGACAACTGCTGCAGTGGATCACGTACATTGCTGTATGCTTTGTCAAGACGCATAACGCATAAAGAAGCCAAAAGGAAACACAACAATAACATATTAGGTATGATATTTGTTTATCACCTTTTAGCTTTACAACATTTAACATATGACGTCATTGGGTAGAATTTTTCAGGGCACAATATAAGAAAGAAAATACAGAATATTCTAATAATTAATTTTAATTGAAATATAAAATTAGGCATCAATGTGTTTACTATTTAGATCGCAATGTACGTGAACCTGCCTATTTTAATATCTGCATTTTACGTCCTTCACGTAACACAAAAAATATAATAAATTGAATATGCAAAACTTAAAATTTCCAAGGACTTCCTGCTGCCAATGCTCTTATACATATATTTTTTGTTAACCACAAATTTGAAATTAAAACTAGAACACAGTTTTTGGCACGAACATTAGTACCTTACATACTTATAAGTCAATAACGCTAACATAGCTTAAATTGATACGTTTCAAAAATATTTCTATCTTGCTCACTCATTACGCGCATGAGATCATGAGTGGCAAACATTTAAAAAGAGAATTTCTGCTCACAAAGATATGACAATCGTTTATTTTGCTGGAAACTTATTTTTAATTGACATATTTCAAATAAAGAATTACATAATTACAAATGTGCTTAAGAAGCGCTGGTTCAGAGCTTCTGACTAAATTCCCTTTCTGGGTCAGACTGTATGTAGGCTGTAGACCATTACCATCTTAAATTCGCTGGAATGTTGAAAAATAATAGTATTGGCTGGTTTCCACTAAATCGAGTCTGTGCTAGGATCGTTTTGGTACGCTTGTCAGGTGCAATGGCAATTTCGCCCGGACGAAGGCGCAGCCTACCGAGCGGGGGTCCAGACAGGCCTGTTGGAGATACGGTTAGCTGAAACCTTTACTTTTATTGCTTTCCCTCCTGAAACGACCCTTTTCTATCTACAGTTAATGCCCGTTTCGCGTTTATTGGTTATTTTTATCGATTCACTTCGAATTATATATTTAAGTTGGTATTTGTTTGGATTGAACCAGAGCTTAATTGGTATGAAATATAATATGTTATCCCCGCGGTGTAATTTACCAATTTTATAGACTCAAGCATGCAGCAACAAATAGTAATATAGTAGTGAATTTGTATAGTGACACCCAAAGCGATTTTCAAGACTTTATCTCATTTTATTTAATAATATAGAAAATAGAAGACAGTCTGACGGACGATCAGACGGACCGACAACGTTGGAACAACAATAAGCTTCCGTGCCCTTGGGTACAGAACCCTATTATTTTTCTGCAAAAAGTTTTCTATAGTTTTCACTATTCATTTAGGTATGTTTTAATTTATTTAGTTTTTATATAGTTTTGTCATCTATAGTATTAGCAACATACCTACAGGTACACGCTCGTACTTCCATTTGCAATGAAGTGACAAAATACCTATACAAACATTGGATATCGATTTTATAAAGAGCTGAACTGTTACTCCTATAGAGCACATTGTTCAAAGCTGTTTGCATATTTATTTAAGCTATATTGGTCCACGTAATCGCTTCAGTGCATCGTTTTTGCCGGATGGACGAGTTTATTATAGCTATCACTGGCTGCATACACGATTAATAACTTAGGTAACCTGCCTGACTCTACTATAACACTACAAGTGCTATCAGAACATAGGTTTAGAAACAAAGGCTATAACTGCGACTTATAAGTATTACTTCGTAAAAATAAGTCGTTCAGTAGGGTAAGTAGGAACTCCTAATAAAATCGTAACGTCATTGAGAAAACACGCTATCACTGTCATTCTTATTTACATAAACTATTGTGTGAGCAGACGCGAATGTTACCGAAACGCTACGTAAATAGATCGTGTTAAAGCCCCTGTTCTTTCTTACACTGGCAAAAAATACTTTTCCATGTACACTTTCCGCTTTTATGTTTTGTTTTATTAAGGCCAAAGCCAAACCGGATCAATGACGCAATAAACCTAACAAACCCTTTCTCATTCAGTTATATAGAGCAAAAGTCGCAGCTAAGAGCAGGAGTGTGCGCGGGGGAGCCATAAACTGCGCGGACAATTTGTTTAATCAAAAACGAATGTAGGCATCCCTACAGCCGCCCGCCCCCGGCACAGCACCGACACTGGCGGGAGAGTAACGCGACACAGTTGTTTTTGTTTTGCAACTGGATTTATTATGTTATGTGATAGCATCTCAACATCTTGATAAGGAAAAAAGTAGGAAAGGAACGACCCTAATTTATTTTCTACCCTAACTCAAGAATATTTTACGCAACGCAATTTAACTGAAACATTTAATTTTAAAGCTTAATACAATGAACATCTTTGCGGATCCAACAAAATTCCTACTTCAGTAATAAATAAATCACAAAAGAGATAAGAAAATGAACCGCGGAGTGGGATTGTAGATGCTATTTGCTGTATCTGGAGAAATTAAGCTGAAACGAACAAGGCTAAAAGGCAGACAATCGGAACCGCGGAACAAGTTGGCGAATACTTGGGAGAGTTTAAATAACATTTAAATTGTAAGACTATGAATTATTATTTCTATTGCACCAAGCATATTTCTGATTTGATTTACGCGAGGGTTATACGCAAGGAGCAAGTAGCAGTGTTCTCGTGAAAACCGCTCTGCATGTAGGTACGACATGTCAAGTGTCCGGAATAGATGTCCATACATTTTCAAGTTTTCTACGTATGACTTGGAATGACTAATGCCAAGGGCTTGCGCACTGTTCTCGTGTAAATCGAGCATAATCCTAAACATATATTCTTTCAATGTTTGTTGGTGGTCTCATAGATTTGTGAATAAACAATAGGACTGGTTAAACAAAGAGGTTGACGATAATTTTACATTTTTTGATCAATGTAAGTTCGTTTTCAACAGATCCAGTTTAATCACCTGTATTTAGCAGGTCCATATCTAACTACAACCGTTGTAACAATTCAATGGCCAAGCTCCTATTCTTCGCCTAAAATTCCGTAGAGACTGCAAATATTGTTCTACAATCAACACCGTTCTATCTCCAAAGTAAATATGTAACTTTTCGCTTCATATAAAGCCTTTGTTACACGCTCCGAAAATATCATATTTAGCGTAGAAGAGGACATGTGAAGGGAATTTCCTGAACAAGAACAACAAAATATGTCACATGTTGTTTTATTATTCTTCGCACTCACGAGATGTACCGCATCTTTTCCCGAGTGATAATGAGTATAGTAACGTGACAAGCATAATATTATATAAAAAAAAAACAAAAAAGGTCGAAAACGTTGGAGTTCATAGAAAACGAGTCGTGTTGGTAGACACCCCTCAGTCTCAGTAAACATAATACATTTCTGTGAAGATATTTGGTTACCAATATTTGCAACCAACTGACCCATTAATAAATGTCACCGCTAAACTAAACTAACTAACGGTGAAGGAAAACATCGTGAGGAAACTTCTGAGAGAACCACTCGAAAGATGTGTGAAATCCGCCAACCCGCACTGGGCCAGCGCGGTGGACTATGGCCTAATCCCATTCGCATTGAAGGGAGGCCCGTGTCCAGCAGTGGGACATAAAAAAAGGGCTGGAATTATTATTATTATATAAACTAAACTATTGTAAAGTAAGAGGTTAAATAAATTTACCTTTACATATAATAGAAGCGACATGTCCTTGGTCTAAAGTACCCTCCAGTAGCATATATATATAAGCCTGAATTCATACTGACGTTTTTGTAAGCTGAAAATTGATGAACGCATCAGGAAATGTAGGAAGAAATAAGCCAACTTTTCGTAATAAAAATAAAAAGAGGTCGTCCTTAACATCCACCCTAATGTTGGAAGTACGAAAGAATACATGTAACACGCTTGTTCGTATGCCAAACATTGTCGCAGCATCCCGCATCTGTTGTTATTCGGCTCACGCGGGCCGGTCACGTCTCCATACAATAATTCTGCTCTGACTCATCTCGCGCCCGCTTCAATTTTCGCGAAAGAATATCAAGTATGTGTAAGATTTCATATCGTTTTGTTTTGTTTGCACCAGCTGCTCTCTTATTTCAGCATTATCGATTTTAATGAAGTGGCACTTCGATTCCCAGTCATAATTATATGTATTAAGAGTGTTAGTGATGAAATAACACTTAACAACATAACTTAGATAAATTTCCCAGGGTTGAATGTCACATCTTGTTATTACATTCAAATCTCAAGTCTCTTTTAGTTTTTTTCTAATTCCAGATGAATCCACATTAGAATTTAAAGTAATAATAGGTAGGATATCTATTGTCTATTTCACTTCATGGTTTATGTTCCGCAATTCGAAAATGCCGCCCCTTAAATACGTAAAAGTTATAATAACGAGTCATATTAATTTATATTAAGTGCGAACGTACAGGTCAATAGTTAAAAAAAAGCTTTTATTAAAGTGACTTTATTAATTCCAGGCGGTTAAATTCCATGGATAATTTCCTTGAACTATTTCCATGGTGAGTCACAAACGTGACTAGTCATCTATCATAATACGTTTAAGTCCTACTGACTTGCCGCTTTGCCACTGAACTTACTGTCCGAGCAAGTTCATAACCTCACCCTTTCCACATAAGAAGTCACGAACAAAACACATAGATATTACACGCTTAAAGAACCCAATATCATAAAACAGAAAAACTGCAATCCCTAAAATATATCCCTTCAGCCCATTTAAGCCGTAAAAGGGAAACGGATAAGTTTTCTTCTGAAAATATGACGTACATAAAATATTACCGCCTACGGACGATGTTCCAACGCTACGGGTAGGTGTATCTTGCGAAAGTTTTAATTTATACATAATCTGTGCACTCAATCCAAATGTCACGTGTCGATGTTGTAAACACAAACACACTCACACAAAGTTATATTTTTCCTAAATTTGTGACACACACACATTGATATGTTGGTATATGATATATCGCGCGTGTCCCGCGGTACACACACACACACACGTATCACTATGTATAAACAAGTAAAGTTCGCGAGTAGCCGCGAGAGGGCGCTCGAGGCGTCGTCGTAGCAGAGCGCGCGCGGCGCACTGGTGAGGAAAACAAGTTTCCATGCAGCCTCCGCCCGCCCCGCCGCGCCGCACCGCACCCCTATAGGATGCGCACTTGCATTGCCTTTGCCTTATCTTTCCTCGGAAAATATGTTCCGTAATATCAAAGTTACTTACTCCCAGAAATTTCATCAGCATGGAAGGCTGCAGAGTTCTTAGAAAAACTTACCTAAATAACATAGTTTGACGCATAATGCAATGAGTGCTACGGAAATTGCGATCGTTTAGTTAGTTCTAAACTTGGCTAGTTCTGACGTCTGCTAGACGTGGTAGTTTTATATTGTTAATCTGGTTTTACGAGTATAAACCATCCTCTATACATCGTCTCTATATACCAACTATATAATATATAACATTAAATGATCATACATGAATGTTTCAATTGGTGTGCCATAAAGAGTTTTTTACCCTTTTAAATTTAGACTTGTGCGATGACTGGGCCCCTTCTAATACTACCACTGAAAGTATGTAGAGAATTCGTTCGTAGAGCTTAAAGTATTAGGCAACTACTGTTTTATACGAATAAAGCATATGTAGGTACTTGGTTGCTTCGTAACAAAGACATAAATTATGCGTTTAGTACATATAAGCAATTATTTATGTGTGTGGGCGTCGCGATAAGCGCGTCGTCTGAAGAATCCGCGCGTAGCGCACGGGTACGTAGCGACTACGGCGCTACTTCCTGTAGCGACGCGCGAACTCACCTGCTTCGGGTTGTATGAGCAACTATGAAGGTAGACTATCTTCCGGAAGGTAGTTATCTTGTCGTATAGAAATAGTTTCTAAAGTAAGATAAGTAAGGTTGAAAAATTTTGTACGACTATAAGTAAAGTGTAGAGCTGAGATGGGTGTTGTTTTTTTTTTAATCTTGTTTTGATAAAATAATCACATGTTTGCATTTATCGTAATATGTTTAATGCACATTAAGGTCTGAACTCCGTGGCATATCAATTTCCTACGTATATCTTAGTTTTTTTCTCAAACTGCTTAAAAATCCTCTTAGATCCAATCCAATACTTGGTCATAAAACAAATTGACGTTTACTATAAAATAAAACGTTCGCAATAATCTTATTATACAGCAAAACAAACGAAACACCGAAAGCTATAAAATAAACTATTTCCGACAGTTCTACCCGGGGTCCGGTCACGTAGGCCACAATAACTTGAACTGACGTCTTAAAGTAAGGGGAAATGGCTTTCTGATCCTGTTCTAAAAGTTCTATGACTGTAAGCAAAACTGAAACTATCAGTCAAAGGGAGGAATGATAAAGGTAATAGATTTCTGACGATGTGTCAAACGTTGTGGTATTTTGTTATTTTCGTACCGAGTTGGATATGTCTTTCAGAACAAATAGCCAGGTAGGACCAAGTGTGGCTGTTTGTCAGCGATCCAAAAAATATATACTTCCCTTTATTACTGTTGAATGGATAATCATGAAATAATGTAATAACTTCATGTTGAGGAAATCAAAACCTTACCTCTACTACCATGAGGACAAACTGACAAACAATTTCAAATAAACTTCAAGAACATATAAAAATAACTGGAACATAAAAAAGAAATAAAGTAGTAGCAAAAATCGGCAACAACCGTACTTGACTGTTAGTTTTTTTTTAATTCGATTTTAAAGAAATTAATATATCATTATCAAAATACAACAATGATATCTAAGATGATGGCAAGAAAATCAGTCACTTCCTAGAAAGTGTGACACCTAAGACTAGCTACGACAATATTCGTTACTGAAAAGTGCCGACAACACACTTCTAAAAAAGGCTCCCTTAATTGAAGTAGTTGCTCCGAAGCTCATCCATTTTTACGCATCGGCGCTTGTATAAATTACAGGAGAAGTGCAGCTCGCGAGCCGCCCCAAACAAGGCAGCGCCCACCCCATGACTTGCACTTTGAATGCACATTTTAATGGGTTTGTTCTCTCAAAAGGCCTCTACTTTAATTGCGTGGAACTATTTTAAAATGTAATTTACAAATATACTTGTGACAGTAGGTAGGTACATGTGGTTTTAAGTAGGCAGAGTTAATTCAGGTTTTGACTGAACTTACTTATATATTACAGCCTAATATACAGTCAGTCAGTAGTGGAAGCCTGATGATACAATAAATGTCATAATCACTTGTTCGTTAGTAAGCGCATTACTTGAGACTGGCAGAACCGATTTACACATTTTATGAATGTTAAGCCAAATAATGTTTGTAGGGAAAGAAAAATTTAAAAAGATGTTCAGAAAATTTAAAATTTAGGCAAAACCTAAGGGCTTTTTCCATGGGACATAGATAGGACAACGTCTGTAGAGGCTGCTAGGAAATAAATAAGTTTAAAAAATATTTGTTTAAAAATAGGGGAAAGCGATAAAACATATATGCGTTGTGTTTTTTTGATTGTTAACGACTTCGGAACATTGTAATGGTTTATTTATCTATAAATTTGCATCAAGTTGGATTTCAAATCAAACAACACTACAAAGTAGGAAAAATAGCGGTTTGTACCAACATTGGAGTATTGTATCGCTTTAGGTAAATTGTTAAGCAAACTTAATTCATCAAGGTATCTAATATACACAGCCAAGAGTGAAACAAATTACATCGTAAAATTCACTCAATTATCGGAAATAATTAAAAACCATCAAAATGTTTAATTTCGGTCCTGACCTAGCGCTGCTATTTTAAATGCCAGTTCAAATACTTATAAGTTGTTTAAGATCTATTCAGAGAGTACTCTTTTCTACAATGATATTGCAAATTTTTCAATTCTTCGTTACACACAAAGAGCCCATTACATCGGCCGATACCACAAGTGTGAGATCGATTGTGTGCACTTGGGACAGGACAGGGGCACCCGAGCCGCCCTACGACTCAAGATACTTACGTTTGCATTGCATTTGGGCTATTCTGCAACTACTGTTCGGCCACCGAGCGAATGCGTACCAAACATTCATAAAATTTTGCTCACGTAAGATTCAGGTAAGTAGACATAATAATATAATTTTAATAAAATTTTGTGTCCGTAGTGCATATAAGTAAACGATAATATACTTCAATATCATCATCGTACGAAAGAAATACGATAAAACACAAGCTGTCAGGAACGCATTCTCGCGGCGGCCGATCTGTAAGTGAACAAAGAAGTTTTTAAATATATTATTATATTACTTTATTATCATTATGATCTGCTTATGACTATTAATAAATTACAATGGTAAACATGAATGGGTACATAACATCTTCTATTTGACGTTGATTGCTATTCCATCTCGAGCAGAATCGACCAATGTTCATCCCATCTTACATTATTTTAAACTAGCTATTTTGATAGATCATCACACATGATTACGTAATAATCACATATCATAGAGTCATGTTATACCAATTTATAATATACTCAAGTATATAATTTTAAATACTTATATACCCCTATTGTATAGTTTTTTTTTTATCAAAAATATTTTTTTCAGAAGAAAAGTTCTTTGTAATGCAATTTTATATGGACGAAAACTTTGTATAAATTTGGTAGAAAATAGTAATTTAAAAAGTAATAATTCGGTGTTCAACTAATGACGACAAAAATGTGTATTGGTATCTATAATCGCAACATCATTTTATTATATTACATTGTCCGTTGCACATACAAATAGGTTTATTTTCTAAATGTTTCTGTTTTACAAAGTTGCAGAATGTGATCGCGTCTCATATAGTGCGGCGATCATAAATTGCTTGGGTTTGATTAAGGCGGCGCGGGCGCGCGCGGTGCAGCGGTCCCCTGCCTTGCACCGCTGCATCGACTACACAGGGTGCGAAATTACGTTAAACATTGTATGCATGAATGTTCGATGTTTAAAAAACTAAAAAGAACTCTCTGCTTTTTGAACTTCGAACATTTAAAAAAAAACAGACGTCGTAGAGTAATATCTAAATCATGAGATACCAAAGGTTGTACCTAATTCTGCAATTGTTAATTGCTTTGTTGAATCTAAACTTTAAATTATTTATAAGAGCTACCATTAATAACACAATAGTATAAGTTTCTCTTTTGTGAACGGCGACATAAAAATTGTCTGGTTAATTTAAAATCAACAATTTTGATTATTTCAAATTCAATTCCATTCCCCTAAAAACTTATTGGAAAATTTCAAAATAACAAGAATGAAGATTAAATACGTATAACTTTAGATAATTGTCAACTCCCACGTTTCCGAACTTGATAACGAAGTCCAGAAATACAAAACGGTTCGACATCCCGCTGTAGATAAATTTCGCCACATTGCCATCTACTTTCGGGATTACCGTTGTAAGAAGGGGATCGTTTATTTCCTTTCCATTCAATGGATTCTAAAAGTTTTACGTCACGGCTAGCGCGCACGTTCTCAAATAAATTCAATGATTTCGTGGAAACTGGTATTAAAAAATAAGTTAAAAAAAAATTGATGCAGTAATATTGAGGGTTTTTGGGAACACCATCGAAGTAGAAAATACACTTTTCATAAATAGCTTCTAATCTTACATTCTTTTTATTTTTAAACATCAATAGACTAGTGGCTAGACACGCCACTATAGCCAAAAGGTTACGGGGCCAAAAGGTTTCGAACCCACATTGGCACCCACATTATTTTGTCTTTGTTAGATGAAATACCTACTAGTAAATGCGTTTATTGCACGCACATTATTATAAAGTAAAAAAAACTCTTTCACATAAAATCTAAACGTTGACTAATTTATTTATAATACTTAGCATAAAATCAAACATAGGACTCGCTTCTATTCATCTAAGATTGGGTACCGCTGGCGTATCGTGTGAATAATCGCACCGAGCAATGTTCGGATTTGATGAAAGGATCCGGGAACGCCCGAGGGACGGATGACGTCATCGTCGCAGACCTCAGCCGTCTTTGGAGATTGGATGAATTAGATCTTCTACTGCATGTTACACGTTATCAAAAATATAAGCCGGAGGCAAAATAAGTAAAAAGATACCTACGTACAAATATATGTAGACCAATGTTTTCAAAAACAGGACTTTGTTTCTGCATGTACCTACTTGTAATCTACGTAGTGGCAATAAACAGTTTAGGAGAAAGATAATTTTTAAATATACATAAGTATGGCAAGCTAAGTGGATAGTCACTATCACGTCACTATGTAAGGAAGTGTATAGGTTGGTACCTAATTGGTGAAATTATTTGGGTCGTACCTAGGAAGCCGGTTGACGCGAGGGGCAGAGGAGATCATTGGGGGAGAGACATATGTCCAGGCGAAGAATATATAAATAAGGGTGAAGTGGCTTCGTAAGCTGGTCAGCGTATAACCATACTCTTGCTTGAAACCTCTTTATCCCTGCAAATATCTTTCATTTATAATAAGCAATTCACACGATGTCTAGCCCACGGCACTCGCTTTCGTTGCGAGCACTCCATCATGCAAACTTCACGGCAGCAAAGGTCAGAACTCAGTTGTACGGTGACGGCGGCAGCATGCGATGGCATGGTCGTGATTTAGGGCGGCGCGACGCACCGCGGGGCGGGCGGCAGCAGCGGGGATGGGTTGCGGGGGCGGGCGCTCGCGAGATTAACCATTGCCGGTTAATTACGACAAATGATCATTGAACAGCGAGTAATGGTTCTCGGATGGTTAGCAATGTTTTATTGGCTGGTTTCGCAGCATTGATCACATCACAATGTCTGATTTTATATGGTCAATCGGAGGACTCATCAAATACTTTATGCCCAGCGACCTTTCGATGTTTATGCACATGGAAAATAAAATTTTCTGTGAGTATATGGATCAAGTTAAATGTTTGTTTTTTTTTAAACAAAGCGACTCCGTAGCGTTTGGCCATGCACTCAGTACAGGATGTTTTTTGTAATATCTAATCATTTGATTTATTTGTTTGGAATTATATATTTATAACCCTGTTAGCCCTGTTAAAATATTTTACACTGTTTTTGTTACACCTTATATATTTGTTTATAAGGGTTAAATCATCGAACCAAATTAAAAAATATATTTAGAGCGCCTGTATAAACTTTCAATAAATAGTTATGCCATCTAGTATCGAATAGCGGAAATAAAACTAAACCAGGAAAGTCCATTGCAATCGATTGCTTACAATCAAACTAGATGGCGTGTTCAGCCGATTGAGAAATTTTCGGATTTTTTTCTACTTCATATTATTAATTAATTGATCCCTAAAATTGCATTTGACATCAAACATTTGGGAAAGTGAATATTATTTTTATTTGGCCTATTTATTAATTCGCACTGCACTGTAATCAATAACTTATTAGGTAATAATTGTATAAGCCTTGCACATTGCTTTATTTAATACTAGAATAAACCAACAAGCTTATAGATTTTTTTGTAAGTAAGTATAGTATATAAATAAGTACATACTGATCGAAAATTTTAATTTACTCGGTAGGTAGGTATACTTTTTGTAACTTGATTTTAAAAGCGTAATAAGTATTGAAATATAGTTACCTGTTGTAGTTGATTAAATCTCACAAATACCTAGGCATTAGATACTAACTCGCTTTAATAACCTAGGAGTTATCAAGCTATATTATTATAAGTCGGTACATTGAGTACAGTGAGTCTCTAAAGTAGTACTCTATAGAGAATGCGGCCGCCGGTTCTTGTACTGTACGGCTTCGGAAGGCTCTCAGGGATCGTAAACCTTCTGTCCGCAGTTTAATCTTTCGGAAAATTTGAATCCAGATAAAGGCTCGTTGCGAGCGAGCCGAAAGCCGTTTAATTAACTTCGGACGTAAATTTTCATCGAAATTCAGCTGTTGGTGTTGATATTCCGCTTCACATTTTAAATCTCTTAAATCGAGCTAGTTTATATTATTAATGGATAGCTTGGAGTTTTATTTAAATATTCAGTCCGAGATTATATATTACCTTCTAATTATAAATGTATAAAAGTTGTGTAGCAACCCTATAAATGTATAAGTTTGTTTTAGACAGATATTAGATTTTTTTGATTGTTTGCCTTCGCATGGATATGTATCGTATTCCTTCTCATTTGTACAATATTTATTTGTGTAAAAAAAATATATATATTTCGGACAATTTAAATAAAGTCGAACCTCTCGAATCCATAATAAATATCTAGTAAGTAAACGCGCTCAACGACCGAAACTTATGCTGTTAAATGACATTCATCTATCAGAGGATAAAACGTTAACAGCAGAAAAGCAACCAATTTTTAATTAAGTTTCATCAACGTATGTATCGAGTTATCAACATCACTTTTATAAATAAATAAACAAAAGCTTGCATATAACAGAAGCGATGCGTGGTACCTATTCGTGTCTGAAAACTCAAATATGATGTGGACGACACGCTCTGAAACCTCCACAAAGGTGCGCGATATGCGAGCTCAGAAGAGCGGAAAATTCGATTTTCTGGCCCACGCGACCTTAATGCGTTGTGGTCCACGCATTAGGCCCAACCCTTGCCGGCACGGAAACAGTCCGTTAATCAAATTCACTAACCCAATCTCCGCTGATACAGATAGCGAAATCACAATATATTGCTTCGGACCCTGATAAACAATCGAATAAGGGTTTCCATATTGGTTTCCCATTTTGCGGCCCTACCACAAAAAGGTTAAAGAAAAGACGGAAAAACGTGTCTCATATGAAGATTGGTTCTCATTTGTTTTGAGCAACATACGCTGCAAGGCATATTACTTATATTATCAACCTGCAAATTGAGACGTCGAAATATCACTACAAATTGGTAAACGTAGTACCGTAGATCTTTCTTCATCCATAGCAATAAAGTTACGAAATAATATATGGGAAGCGAACAGGGAAACAATAAAGGCAATATGGCAACTGAACGGAACTACTTTCTCACAATAATGTGTAAGTGATCGCAGCGCAATATAGGCGAGGCGAGGAGTCGGCAGATGTGGGTCGGCGCTGATAAATGTCCGCAACCCGGCGACGGGGGGAGCCAGTTCGCCGGACTTGGAAACCACTCAGAAAAGACTTTGTGAATATCTACCATGACACTGTACCCTGAATATACAGGATGTAACCCTGTACAATAAAGATAGATTGATCCATTACTATAGCTATATACATACTTAACATTTCTATAAAATTTATGTTAGTCTAATCCAAAATATGCCTGTGTGTATATTGAACTCTCAAGGAAACTCGGGTACTCCCGATAAATCTACGAGATCAGCTCAGACATTACACATTTTATAAAATTCCTCGGTCAAAGCCCTATTTCTGTCATAATCTCAGCAAATTCAGTAGAAGTCACTCGTTTGACATCTACTCGAGATATCAAGTGACTTTTCTGACCTTAGACCGTCACGCCCACACACGGTTAAGGGCACTAATAGGTAGTTAAGTGTCGGTAGTTCGCCCATTGACCCGCACATAACGCATCGAAGGCAACACCGACGCAGGAAGCGCTGAGTCTTGTACCGCATTAATAAAGGTAAGTGCGTCCGTGTCAACTAATGTGTCGTTATGACCCGTCCTGAAAAACTTCTTCTGAACCCCTGACGCACCCATATACAATAGACTTTCAACGCTACGCTGATAATGTTAAGTCCCAAAATTGCCTCAAACATCTCAAATTCGCATTTACGGGCCACCCTGAAGGGCCTGCAATTTTGGCACTTAACGTTTCACAATACAGAATAAGCTTTATTTCGTATGCTCTTGAGCTTACAGTGGTCTGTGTGCTAGAATTTCGATCGCAGGGAAAGTACGTAGTGCGTCGGAACGTTAGTCTGCGCCGCTGAAAACTACGCAGCCTCTGTGAAATGGTTGTAAATGCGAAATGTCAGCCATGAATTCAAAAGTCTGAATAATGTCGTTGTTTTCATTGCAGAGAAAAGCTATAGTAAAAGTTATTTTATGTAAAATGGAAATTTAAAATTGAGATTTTATGTTATTGGTTGGGCCCGGTCAAAGACGGTAGATAAGATGGACCCACTTTAAAAATAACCTCCTATAATTATCTATTCCTCCGGAACCAGAAATTATCAACAGTGGGTACATATATTGGCACTGAAGGCTAGTACCTGTATAGTCTCATCGTAGGAGTAATTGCGGCTCGAGGCCGCTGTGCTCATCTCACCGGCGCGCGCACGACTGCGGCGACATCTGTAACACAAAATAAGCTTTAAAACTAAGTAATCAATAGATAAAAATGTAATTTACGCCGGCATTAGTTATCAAAAATGTAAGGGTTATGGCAAAACATGAAACTGTTGTTGATAGGTAGGAATATAAATACATTGGACACATAACCTCATTAAAAGTAAACGTTCTTATCTCTAGTGTACAACCTTCGAATTTCTACTTCATAAGTAACAAAGTATGTTTTCAATTGTTTTAGAACCCAGAGTAACAAAGGAAATATTAGTACTTTCGCGAATTTCTGCAATCCATTAAAATGCAATACCGCACGCTCAACCAAAAAGTGAGTGCAAATTATTTGATAGAAGCACACCAGCTGTTGGGCTGAAGTTGCTGAAACTTGTCCGAGAAGCCTCATGAATAATTAAAAGCGGGGATAGGGACGATAACTCACGCGCCGCGCCGCGGCGTGGCCCGCGGACGCCGTCACAAAGTAACACTCCTGAAGAGGAAACGCCGGTTTTATGGCTTAATTAGTAGCATCTCGCTTCTGGATGAGGGCTGCCAACTACGGTATTAGTTTTGTTATGTTCCATATTATTTCCATTGAAAATTAGCATTACAATTGTGGTTATCAAATTGATATCTACAGGTATTAAAAGACATCTAACTACATATGAAGGGAGTAGATTTTGCAAAATAAAAATATACTTTTCCAATCTTGATTGGTCAATTTTCAGTTGGGATGTCCTCCTAGATCCATTAGTGCTACCCAAAATAGGTCCTGTTCTCTATGTCTTGGTCATCTTACATTTTCCCAAAAACTAGAATGCCTAATTAAAGACTTTAGACTTTTATAGGGTTCCATTCTATTGAACATGCTACAATTTTACGTAACTGCGACACGCAAATCTGACAGAAGTCTTATTCTTGCTGCAAGACTGCAAAACCGTGATCAATTTTGTGAATCCTAATAAATATTCCGCCACTTGCGTCATCTAATCTGCATTATTTATAACTTACCAACCCTGTACGGAACAGAGAACGTGAGGTATGCGGAAGCGTGTACAACTTCGTTGTTGAAGCCGAAATTAACTTAACAAGGGCTAAGTAATAAAAACGCCGAGTCATTCCAAGTTGAATACGAGTGCGCTTATGGTATATGATGGTGCACGTTTCACGACCTTTTTGTTAAAGAAGTGGGTCGTACTCGCACTTTTGTAAACTTCAATGTAATCTTTCCCACTGAATTAAGCTGCTTTTGGGTGTTAGGTTCATATTCACTACGAAAAATTCTGGAATTTAACCGCTGTTTATTTCATTAACTATATCTTACCAATCATTCTTATAACGCCATTGATATCAATTCCTATCAATAATTCACAATCGCCCACAACAGTTTCAAATAGCTGTAGGCTAAGTGGACCGCTATCTAGCCGCTATGCAGACACAATATTACTAAATCAGTGATTATCTAAATTGCACTAACTTGTCTCGCCACAACTTCTTGCATGTAGCCACTAGCGGCCAAAAGATAATCCCAAAAAAGAACTTATTTGGTGTGTTGATCAGAGCATCATCTAGCAACTTCATAGGTAGGTGGAAAATATGAAATAACCAATGACTATTCAAATGTATAGGCATCTAAATAGGCAGGCAATGTCTAGTTTTAAACTAAGGACACGTTTTTCACATAAAATTACAAACGAATTTTAAACCAAAAGGATTATCACTTGCAAAACGTAACTGCAGCATTCTTCTTGCAGACACAGTTCGATCTCGTATATCAAAACGAAATTTTTGATAAACTTAGGTCATTTAATTTTAACATGGTATTTAGATAAGCCAATGATAATATTTGTGAAAAAATCCTACAATCGCACGATTTATAATTTAGCACTGATTAAATTTGGAAAGGGTTTCGTTTAAATTTGGGTGCGGGCCAAATGGTACCATTAATTTGGAAATATTTATTTAAAAGGTTTATAATTATTTTTGTAGAAAATTGAAAATGTTCTATGTACGTACTATTTTGTTATTGTGGCTCTTATTTTGAAATGTATTTCTTGGCTTTTGACTGCCAATACTAGTACAAGGAATTAAAATAAAATGCACAAAACTTCACATTTCATGTTCACCTCGAGTAGTTTTCAGCAGCGTCGAACGCTACGGTCCACCGCTTTTCTGATTAGGGGAGAGGGATTTCATTTCATGATCGTCACCATTATTATAAAGGGTAGGTACTTACTGAATAATTATACTTAACAGCGAATAAGAAATTTTACTCGACACTGGCAGAAGTGGCCCAATTTTATGACCATTTGTCATAAGGTACCTACAAAAAATCATTTCTTTTAAATTTATGTTTCGAAATTACCTAACATTACCTTCTGCCTCAAAATATAAGGGCACGAAAAATAGATACCAATAGACGGATTTGTATCGCTTACGTTTCTTTAAACATATACTTGTCCATAGTAAAATACCCTCATAAATAGGGCTGATACCATAAGACAATGCTGGGGTCAGCATCCCGATGGTGATGCGAAAAAAGCGTTGCGAGCGCGGCATCGATCCAGCCGCTTGACATTCGTGTCACGGCGTTGCAGCCTACTGCGCCGTCGCCAAGGCAACGAGCTCGATCCGCGCGCGCCAAAATACCCATCCATTGTCATTTATAAACTTTACACAAGTGTTACAAAAGAATATTCTTTGGATAAAGCTCAAGAGGCCACCTATGCATTGTGTCATATATGATACCTATAGCGTTATAAAATAAACACTTCCCCTTACCTGCAATACGCATTGCGCGCTTACATTGATGCACTGAATCAAATAATAGTAAAGTATAAAACAAATTCAATATTAGCAAAAAAATCTTCTGTGTATTTTTTTGTTATTTAGTACCATTTATGTTATTTAAATATCAAACCATACAACTGTAAAGATAGATTGAGCTTATTTAAATAAAAAAATGAAGTTTATATCGTATTCATTTAGCTCGTAATCATTAGTCTCTTAAAAAATAATAGACAAAATGTAATGCTGTTAGTAGTCTGCGATATTTTTATAGCAAGGCAGGTACACAGATTGCGTGCGCACACGCACCCTGTCACAAGCACCCTTGTCAGAAGCATTGAACTATAAATAGCCAGGATGCCGGGAAGCGCCGGCCTTCCTTCTACTAATTAAACTTTAAACACTTGTTTACCTTACCGACGGCTTTCAATCCTGGCGCTCCGTAGCCAATGGTACAATGACCTCTAACTATAAACTAACATTGTACACTAACGAAGATTCTTTGTATTGGTTTGATTTTGGAATTGAACCAAATAAATTATTTTATTAATAATTTACCCTGAGGTATTCTGTTTGAATTGTCATCATACTTTTAGAGTTAAGAATCGCGACCCATATCACTGCAGAATAGAGCATAAGATATTGCAGGAATCACAAACTCCTACCTTAGGCTTGTGGTTCTGTGATACGGAGCGCGACAGTACGTATGTTGATTCGTATTAATGGTGTGAATAGCGCCATTAATTTAGGTAGTTGAGTACTGTTGTATTTTGTGAGTTATATTTATTTCACTTTAGAATTAGTTGTGGATACGCACTAATATTAAAAATGCGAAAGAAGGTAACTCGCTATCTCATTGTTAGCTTGTTACCGTTTTTCAAAAATTCTACACGTGTATGTCGCAGGCATAACTAGTTAAGTATAAATATATGACTATACTTAGATGTCTGTGTAAACTTAACTGTACTTACGTGTAAATAAATACCTACAAGACTAAGTTCCAAACGACTTAACTTATAGCACATTAAGACGCTTTTAAATGTTATGTAATATCTATGTTACATTTTAAGTCTAACTATAAATAAAACTAAATATTTATAGATACCCCTGTTGTCATCGTTTGAGAGAACACCACATCTCCGATCTCACCAACACCTTGTCCAAACACGACATACAACTGAACCACCGGTGACATACGAGTCAATTTGCACTAAGCACAAACAATTATGACATTACTGCGTGTGACAGTCCCAGCTAAACTCTAAACTTGCGTAGCTATTGGGGTAACTCAATGTAAAAAAGCGGCTTTTAGCAAGTTTAACTGGTATTTCATTACAGTGTTTATACAGCCAGCTGGCTTTACGTAACGTTCGAAACACCGCCCTACGAGCAGGGAACACCGAAAACTGAACCGGCTGACTGAAAGATATTGTGTATGGGTATACCTATCTTCCCATTTCCAAAATATAGTTGTACATAGGAATATTACGCGTATTGCGACATCTCTTATCGAATAGTCAAACTAGCAAACCAGTAAATTGTTACCACCATCTATTGCAGGAATTTCACACTAAGGCAACTAATGCCATCTGTTATTTGCTTCTTGATGATTTAACTTTGATTTTTCAGGTTAGATGGCAGTGTTATCAGCTCTTATATTCATCATTCTTTACTGACGACTACGCAAGACCGCAAAGCTAAATTATGTTCATAATTTTTATTATATTTTTGCGAATTCTTGTAAAAGTCGTAGACAATATCGTTTCGTTATCTATCTACGGTAAAAGTTATTTTATTTTACCGCAGGCCAGTGACAAATAAGGCAATTGTCACTGTAAGGAACCAAGTGTCAACTTGCCAAAACATGATCTGTTTTTGTTTTTAGAAATCAATAAAAATTATTAGAAAACACTATAAAAACATGAAACTGATATAAGTAATATTATTTTACATAAATTCACATTTTTCTCAGGAGATAAGTTGCTGTATAGTTAGCGAAATGGTTAAAGTTTGGAAATTAGGTGTTATGAGTTACGACACCGCGCTGAAGATCCAACTGGCCGTGGCTCGCAAACACTTGGATGCTATGATGAAGGGGCTGGACGAAAACCATGACACATTACTACTTGTTGAACACAAGCCAGTCTTCACTGTTGGTGAGCAAACTTGATTCATGACATAACCTCTTGGCTCTCATACACTTGACAATTATAAGGTACTAGCTATGGACTTTTTGGGGGTAGTCGAAGAGAAAGGTTATCAATTTTGTTTTAGTTTGTGAAAAATGTGTTTCTTTGAAATATAATGTGTAATTCTGGTGGAATATTAACCATTATCTGTTCATAACCGTGCACAAGTGTAGGATAATAAAACTAAATAGTAAAACATGACTTTTCCAGTTGTCCCAAGAAGTCCGGTAATTTGTCAGTAAAGTAGCCTCAACTTTACTGATAGGGTTAGGGGGAAAAAAGGTACTTCATAGTTCTGTCTGCGCCTCCTCCCTCGGTACCTCAATGAAACATAGCCAAAAGCACTCAGGAATCATGATGCTTCTTATTAGAGAAAGAATCTGCAGAATTTGGTCAATAGATCCAGAGATTACATTTATACTATGATGTACTTACTTGCATTTTTCTTCAGGAATTCGTGACGAAACATCAAAGGAAGAGATAGTCAGACTACGTGGCCTTGGCGCTGAATTTAAAAAAACTAACCGTGGTGGTCTCATCACATTCCACGGACCCGGTCAGCTTGTTGCATACCCCATTATAAACTTGAAGCACTTCAAAACAAGTGTCAAGTGGTATGTGAATAGCTTGGAGCAGACCGTCATCAATGTGTGTGATGAATTAGGTGGGATAATGTACTTTTTAATATTGTAGTTTAATGCTTTATTAAACATCATATAGTACCGTGCAAGTTTTTCTTTGCAGAGTACTTTATGATGTATGCTAAAGAATGTCTATAAATTCGTAGGCATTTCTATAAGAGTTTATATAATGCCTACCAAACAAGTTAGCAACACCCTCCTGAAACAAGCTTTTAAGCCTTCTAACACCCATAATCATGTTTACTCCTATGAATTTCATGGAGAAAGCTTATTGTACAGCTCCAATTATAACTTTGAGGAATGGGCCTACCAATATTATTATGATAGCTCCATATGTGCTTGTTATTCAATGGTTTTCAAGTTCCATTGTAAGGTTCTGATATTTGTCAGTATAAATTCACACAAAATTCACTACTTATATTTTTATTTGCAGGAATACAAGGCAAGAGATCCCCGTACACTGGAGTATGGGTGGATGATAACAAAATAGCCTCAATAGGAATCCATGCATCAAGGTATGTCACAACACATGGTATCTCACTCAATTGTGACAATGACCTGTCCTGGTTTGAGAATATTGATCCTTGTGGTTTTGAAGATAAGGGCGTAACTTCATTGACAAAGGAATCGGGCATGTGTTGCCCAGTTGACAAAATAACACCAATATTCTTGAGAAATTTCGGCAAAATATTTGGATGTCAAACAGAGGATCTCGATACAAAGGCACAAGAAGATATTCTGAACATTATTTACAATAAACTTTTGGTACAGAATGTGTCCTAATACAAGCGTCCTCAAACTGACGCTAGCTTGAGATTGATTTTATTGCGCCAGCGTGCGTAATTCGGTCTCAATGAAGCTAGCAAGTTGATGTTGTTGTTCTGTCCAAAAGTCTTACTAATACCTCATTATTGGAATCTTAGACTTTTTAGTGAAATCCTAGTTAGGAAATGTATTTATTTATGATTATATTTTTGAAATTTACACGATAAATAAAAAAAATGTGAATTTGTACAAGTTTATTTCATTTGTTAATTAAAATGAAAAATAAATAGATAAATTAATGATTAATTTAAATAAATAAGAAATCTCAAGTTGGGTTAGGAGAAACACAATTTGACATTTTGTACCATTTTATATGGCTTCAAGTTGTATTTATATTTCGTCGAAACCCAACTGAAAGTTCATAAGACAAACTAAACATTTAGTGCAAAGTCGATAGGTATATTTACAATTGTTTTAGCATTTTGTCACAGTTTTATGAATACTATAAACCATAAATTGAATATGTAAATAATGATTACCAAATGGTATTGCCTAAAGACTATAAAATATTTAAATAGAATAATAAATTTCCTATATATCTAAATACCAATGTAGTTGATTCAGAATAATCCCCTAAAATTAAACCATGAAGGATACTTTCATAAATTTTCTAGGGATTGTTCCAAACATTCATTTTAACTACTTACTACTTGATGAGCACTTACTGAAAATTGTACAAAAACTGGTCATTTAACTTAATCGTAATAAATGCATGGTCTTATATAGTTCAATGTATCTAGTTAAATGCAATATAATTATTACCTTCTTTTTATATATTTTATTACCTTCTTGCAATATATTTTAGGGAGCTTAATTTCAGCCATTTCTTCATCTTTTCGTTTTGAATACACGTTCATACTACTTAAAAATACTTTTCTTAAAAATAATAAATGCTTCTAAATGCAATAAATTACTCCTAAATTAAATGCAAAACACGCGGTGGTTACAACAATCATACCAAGTTTAGGACCTCGGGTCCCACTCAATCAATTTCCCAAATTTATACACCACGAAGTTTACTTAAACCTAAATGGACGGAATGCCTGAGAAAGTTGTTTTCAACCGATTTTGTTCATCAGTCATTTGTATCACAAGTTCGTCAATACAAGACAAGCATTGGAACGTACATGTTATCTATTATGCTTTGAGGCTGCTGTAATGAAGCCTCCATGAGATAGGTATATGTAGGCAATTACGAAAGGTGCTTGGGCGGCGCGAGCCACTTGCGCATGTAGTAGCAGAAGATTGTCGCGATGTACAACAGCACCAGCAGGGCGCAGGCGACTCCCAGCAGGAGGACTGACGATTTACTTGGGCATGGCTCGACGATCGTCACCGTTTTCTCTGCAAGAATAAAATATTATAACTCTCTTTATATATAGTCAAATATCTTTAAATTTGATGTCTCCTACTAGTAAATTCCCATTCCTCACCTCCAAAGTTAGCTTCAGAAGCTACACCGCCAGGCTTATCAGAGCGGAGGAAATCTGTGCTCTGGCGCTCATCACCGAAGTCCAACACGATGATCTCCTGCGAGATGTTCATATCCTCTTCCTGACTGTGAGCCTCGGTGTCATTGTGTGGTAGCGAACGCTTCTTCCTTCCCCAGGACTCCAGGGAATCTCTGCCCCATTCGCATACAGCCTAAAAATTGGTAAGACATTTAATATACGAAAAGCGAAAACGTTTGGAAACTCATGTTCAATATTGAGAGAATAAGGATTAATTTGACATACCGGCTCACAAGGTCCAAGACAGTATTTGACGTTGCATTGGAAGATGACACCATAGGATTCAGTGAATCTGAAAGCTTCGTACACAGACTGGAGGGCATTGCCGTCAGGAGTGAATGCCGGGAAGATGGACGGATCCACGGGACATCTGCAAATTCAAATGGTTGTAGTATACCGTACTAAGAAATTATAAAGCATTGTTATTTAATTTAATACGAACCCTTCATCGTCAATGATCTGAAAAGTGCTCTTCGAATCCTTAGCCATAGCGACACAGCTGCGAGCGAAGATGCCATAAGGAGCTGTGAAAGAAATTAAAACGTCATTATCTGTTTCAAATTCTTCTAATAATTAAAAAAAATGTTATAATCAAAGACAAATCCTCACTGTCTTCGGGGATCTCGATGCGGAAAGTAAGTCGGTCTCCAATGCGCACAGTCTCGACTTCCCGTTGGCGACCATCCAAGATACGGATTCGTGGCGGAGGCGCCTCAGGCGCAGCGGTGATGGAAATCATCTCCGGATCTCTGCAAAATAATGACGCAGAACTCTTTATTCTATCCCCTAGATATAGCAACACTAGAAGGTCAACAGGAAAATCTGATAGTTCTCTAGAATATTGCATAATATAATGATCTGTAATAACCTATTTGCCATTAATCATGTAAGAAGGCATACGCGCCATAATGATGCCATATTCTAAGCAAAGTGATCGCAGTCAAGCTCGGACTGAATTTATTTTAATACGTATTTAGGAATAAAGTAGCAAGTTAAATTGCCCATCACGTCCATTGACCGTACCATGGTTATGTGTATCTAATTAACTACCTGCACGTTTACAATACAGCGTCGATATTAGGTCGATGGAATTTTGAATCGTCTCCGCACGAAAGCATGTCGAAATAACTCCGTTTTAAATATTACACTAACATATCACGTAACACGTCTCTCGACTCGCGGGAATAAATTATACGGTAAATTCTGTAACTTTGCATTTTTGCGGTATTCATGAATGAACCGCATTCTAGCACCCATCGTGATAGTGTGGCGTTGTAGTGTGAGTGTCCGACTGACCTGATTGGCACCATTCCGAATGTGATGTTCTTCGAGCTCATGTCGTACGTACACTTGACTTTGTAGATCTTGTCCGCTTTAGTCATCACAACGCTGTGGTGTTGTAGTACAACCGTGTTGGAATATACTCCAGTCTATAAAATGCACATTACTATTAAATAGTCCTCAAGAGATATTTAAAGGTGTTATAAGTGTAATAAGGGGGATACTCACCACGCTCTGAGTGTTACAGTCCTGTCCGGCCATGGTTAGGTCGAGTCTGAAGAGGTCGCTGTTGACTACATCGATATTGCAGGTCTCTGAACGTCCCAAGGCGTAGATACGACCATTAAACGGCTTGTTAGTGCGCACCTGAACCGCGATCCTGGTGTCTTTGCAAAGTACCGATACTGGGGGGACGAAAAGCTTTATGTAGAAGAGGTTTAACACACACATTAGCATAAAATATTAAGTAAAGGGTTTACCATCGTAGCAAGTGCCGGTCTTGTCACAGTTGGCATCGTTCCTGGTCATATTGTTGGACATATTCGTGTCCTGTTGGTGCTCAATGGTAACAGGGAGTTCACCAGGTGGGTTCGCGTTGTTCGGCGGCTCTGTAACAAATAATCATCAATTTAAAATGGCTCCCAAGCAACGAGCTTGTATTTATTCGTAGCTCCCAGGTAATTCTAGGAATGAGGAGCACTAAATTACATAGTCAGCTAACTAGCCGAGCAAATGTATATAACTCCTAGGTGCACATCATTGCCGAGCCGTTGATTAGATAGCATACGTGTATGCGGGCATCATAATAATCAAAACGAGATTGCGGGATGATATGGTGTCTTAATATTACCTTGGCAGTAACTATTGCTGTACTACATACGCAGACCAAAGCACAATATTTCATGTTATTGAAGATGGTATACGCTTCTAATAATAAGTGGATGGTGCTCAATGAAATCAAGAAATCCAAAACAAAGGAGCAATTAAGAGTAGAAGATATTGTTTGAATTATTTTTACATAACCTATTATATTAGGTACTCGTAATAGGTATGTTCGTAACGGGAATTATGCCCAATTTTATATAACATTTAATATTATTCATAAAATGTTTATTGCCGACTCAAGATCTATCGACCACGAAAAACATAACACGATAGAAGATCCCCATGAAAACTAAGAGCTAGGTAGATAAATACACCTACTTATTTACTTTCACTTTGATGTCGAGAGGAACCCGCGTGCCAAAAATTCGTATGTCTAATAAGTTTCTGAGATTTAATAACGAGTGAGGGTTTTGGTTTTAAAGACTTATATAGATAGAAAATAGATAACGCTACATAAAAAGCCTAGATACTTGATCACATAGCTCGCAAGCTCAAGATCTAGGTGTATATAGAGAAAATATAAAAAAAAACAACAACAATCACGGGCTAAGCAACAAAAAAAAACTGTTTTACAGCTACTAGGTACAATACCATAAAACATTTTTCATCAGTAGTACAATACTGCTACGGGAATGCCGGTCGGCCGGTGAACCGTTCCTAATCGATTCGTTAAATACAGTGCCAATGTCTGGACATATTCACGACCCACGCCCCGCTAATAAAAAACGGTGATGTAAACGTCATTTAGGACGTTGACCGCTAAGTATTGGACAAAGGAGAATCTTATTCGGATGATCTGTCGCCACAGTCGCCGTGATAACCTCTTTATTGGCGCCATGGGAAATTAAGGGGTCAAGCTTTTAACTAGGAACGCCATTTTCATATCTTCATGTGACATCCATTATTTTATTTATAATGTGTATTTATTGAATGTTTTATTGCTATTAATTACTTGACATTGGCAAAATACCCGCTATGTTGTGGGTGAGGCCATATTCATATTCATTTTATTTCATCGCATCTCATTTCGTAAGTAAAGAAAAAGACTTTAGACTTTGAGCTTTTAACTCTAATTTTCAGCTTGCGGTGTGTTAGTTATTTTCGGATGTAAAACACCATAGAAATGAATATACGTTTATGGTACACACAAAACTAACTTGCGGCTAAAATCCAAACATAACAGTTCTGAACCACAATAATTGACCTTACTAAACAACTACCTTCGTGAATCACCTTTTATGAGTATTTTTTTTATTATTTTTTTATTACATTATAGGCAAGTATTTGATCTCGATCTCACCTGATGGTAAGTGATGATGAGATCTATGATGGAGCATACTTGCCTAGGTAGGATGGCGGCAGTAGATCGGGTAGCTGATCTGACCCGCCATCCATGAATGGCAACACCGAACATCATGCCGGAACACGGCTAGGCCGCTTGGCGACATGGCTTTGTTCAGTGGGTGGTGACTAACCACGGCCGAAGCCTACCACCAGTAGAGTTGTCACCTAGTTGGCACCACCCAGGGTCACGTGTAGGGTATCTCGAGGGTACTTAATTCTCCTACGGACGAAGGTGACTCGACCCCAAAAGTATGCAAGACGGAAAAAACTATTGTTGGCTGGTAAAATTGCATTAACTTATTATTCTGCAGGTATAAATTAACTTTTAATAGTGCATTATGTTAAACGATTTAAAGAACATTTCTAAGCATTTTATTGGTGTACGTCTTGTATTATGTATACTCTAACGTTTATATATCCTGATTAGAAACAAGGCACGCACTCGTTATGTGATCTCAAAGACGTGATGGCCTTCTGTAATTACAAGTACGATGTAGCTACCATCTTAGAAATTGCACTTAAACTCAGCATGAAACAAAAACTGATTGAAACGAAAGTCGATCTAACCAGTAATGACATATCGAATCACGTTAAATCAATTTAATATTGAATCCAATAAAAAAAGGGAACTACGATAATAATAAACTAATCGACCATTCAGTGGACGTGCTAACGCCTCGAAATTTAAAAGAGTGCAACAGCTTTTAACAGCTTCTGAGCAATAAACACACTACAGCTATTTATGAAGCTCGTCGCATTTCGCGAGGCTGCATCAATGTCAGCTGTCAATCATAATTTATCTCATGACACCAAGTCTATATTCATAGTTATACCCTTAAGATTACAGTGCTGAATGGGTTGTTTATTTTGGGCGCATAAATATGATTTATAGCACCCTATGAGGCCAGCATCTTTATTAGATTCATTATTATCTTTTGTGGCGTAGAGTGATCCGATTGTAAGATTTGTTTTTTGTGCGATTGTTATATAAATCACAGAATACACACAACTTCGATAACATCTCATAATAATATTTAGAAGCTGCTAAAAATAATAAAACCCGTTTATTTATAAATCTGGAGATGGTGCCGCTCGTGGCTGTGCTCCCGAGGTGGAGTCGATGACACCGCTGCATTGACGACCAGCATATTTGCAACGCTTCAGCGAATTGTTAAAAAAACTTATCAACGAATTCCCACGCTTAACAGAAATATTCAATTTGGTACTCTATAGTATCAATTGGCTTGAGCAATGCAGATACTAAACTAAACTAAACAAAGGCTAGTAGGCCAACGGTGTTTTTTAAACCTGTTTATGTAGGTTTCCTTTAGTATTTTAAGACTTTCCAAAATATTAATACTATAAATGTGTAGAAAACATGATGAATAAGTAACTCACTACTGCCATGGTTCACATACAAATTTCAAACATTCACCTCGTGTCCGAAGTACCTTTATTCAGTAAGTAGGCTTCGCTTTTTATAGAGACTTCATCCGGCTTTTTATTAAAAAAAGAGAATCCATAAAGTTTTGTCTTTTTTTGGGCAGTCGATAAAAATTTGTTCATAGCTTGCCGCTAGATTAGGTCGGAGATTAGATGTGGCCGTGTTCAGTAAGAGGTCTTCGAACGTTTATTTAAAAAAGAAAAACATCTATATCGTTCTTTATAGATTTGCACTTGTTCTAGATTCTGTAAAAGTTACTGTAAATGTACATTCTTGGGGAATAAAATCCGTATTCATCAACCGAATTCAATTTCGAGACCGAAGAGCAATAGTGCTCTTAAGTTTAGATTGCCTATTAATACGAGTTTAAATTAAAGTGTAAATCCCAATTGTCGGTCTGCTTCGTAATTTCAAAACTTCGGAAGTGTCCCTTTAAGGATATAACGGGCCCACTTGATATCAAGTCAGGGTTCCGTTTGCAATCTTGTTTCCGAGTTGCAATGCCGTTATCTAGCTCGACCACTGCTGTTAATAAACTCGTTTACCTATTTACATATATCCCTACCTATCTCACGTACACCAAACCTAGAGAACGCAACCTAATCTTGAAAGGAAATGCCATTATCTTTTTCATTGATAGAACACTGCCGTAATTTATGTATATTTTATAACGACATCTAAAACAGGATCCTGATAGTCAAAGCAGCAATAGGTTAATTAATATGCTTATTTAATAAACTTCCTTTACTAATTTAACGCCTATATTTCGTAGATGACATTAATGCTGTTTTTTTTTAATAAAATTTATCGGTTTAATTAGACATTCGATTGATCAGATGCAAAGGTATCGCGGTCGCTGACCCAAGCTACAGGTCCGCGCGGTGGCAAGGCCGGCCAAGGCCGCCTCACTCGCACCCACCGCTGTTAGACAAGTAATCAAATTAATAACTAAGCGATGCTAGATATTAGTCATTATACTGGCCTACATACTGGCATATTCACTTAAATTAATTGGATAAGTTATTTTGTATCTGTCTTAAAATTCTAATTTATTGGCGGATGCATGCCTTACGCAGGAGTTTATGTCTAACTTATAATTAATTTTAACTATATCATCCATAAACCCTGCAACGTTCATGTGATGAAGTGGCTCACTTCAAGTTCGCGCCATTTCCTTATTACCTGACCTAGGCCTAGGAAGGCAGCAATTTTATTAATTACGTCTTCCGCTTTGCAATCTGCAGTTTTTAATTATGGAACCTAATATGAGACTGGATAAATGCGTACTATGCTTAGAGCAGATTTAGGGCTCCGTTACAAAAAATAAGACCGCGCAAAAAGTATATTGAATTTGTGTATTATCACCGTTATGGAGGCACGCACGGCCGCCGCCGCGCCGCCGCACCACGTCCGCGTCGCCTCTCACAATGCCACTTCGCTTTGAAACTTTTTGCACCAAAATGCAACGGCTGTTACCATGAGTCGGCACTTTCTGGCATTGTAAACATAACTAACGAAATTATGTGAACGTATCGCCGGCCGCGACGTGGCTTTTCATATTGAATACTTCAATTACAATGCTAAATAGGTGCCGTCGATCTAAGTTACGCTCGATCAACTTGGTAATGAATATCACTTTTGATACATTAGTGTGGCACCGTGCATATGAAATATACGGTTTGATGAAAATACTTCGCAAATCTAGTATACCTAACACGAGTAATATAATGTTGTTGCCGCTCAATATTTGTAAACAAGTTAACCCGAGTCTCTCAACTCTGATCGTATTATTTATAAGCTCAAGGATTCGGCTGCCAATTTTATACTAACCATAGCTACTTAAATAATTTACCGTAGTTACATTAAGGCTACGATTACTGATCGTCTGATAAACTTAGATTCATGTGTAATTACATTTTATCTGTTATAGATGAGCAAATGGATTGAGTCTGCGTAGCGGTATCGATGCGGGGATATATCTAAATGGTTCATTAAGTATGTTTTTCTAATAGTACACAACGATGGCGGCGGCCGGTTGATGGCAATCTTGAAGCCATAACTACTGGTTTACGTAATGGTGGGACAGGTATCCTGAACGCCCATAGCGGAACATTTTCAAGGCCTCTAGCCAATTATAATAAGGAATTTACTGCAAACTTATATTGCAGGAAAATATTCTCAAAATGACTGCTCATAATACCCATGGCGTTTACAAAGTGTAGTGCTTTGATAAAAAAAAAATGAACATCAGGCTGCTCCTCTTTATCTCAACGTTACCAATCGAGTCACGATCTTTTCCTTATAACAACATAGCAAAGTATTATTCTCTCGTAACGACCGGCGTCATCTCCTCTTGCGAATCGATTGTATCGGTTAGATCGAGCCGACTTAACTCGATTAAAGTACATCGAACGCTTTTGACCCTGACCCGCAGCATGCGCCGTGAGATATGGTTTCCACTGTATTTACGTCTCGTTACAGAATCAGCGCAAGAATGATAAATTTCATACTTATATTCAACTCATAAACTGTAGAGTAACATGTTTACGGGACAGTTAGACGTTTTCTGATTATTCTGCAATAGCGGCTTATCATAAATTTTCTCATGTTAGAGAGTCAAAATTGCTGTTTATGATAAATGGAATGAAGGGAGCTAATATTTTTATAGGAATCAAATCTTGATTGCTACCGTAGAGCGTTGAAGCACGATAATCGCTCACACCATTATGTTTGAATATTTTATCAGATGTGCGGCAAAAACAAGCTTATATTGTGAATGCATGGAGTTCTCACGACTCCCGTAGGTGAGAAGTTATTCATAATTGCACCGAGGCACCGACTAACAATTAACTTCCGTTCGTTAGTACGCTAATGGCGTCATTATCGAGATTTGTATCGTTTTATGCTTTCAAATTGTTTAATAATATTTAAGTAGTCATCTCAATTTTATATTCACGCACAACGAGTTATGAACGAGACAGGTATTATGAATCATATCCCTGGATTATTTTCGTAGAATCAGGAGAAAAACTCAGTTCAAATTGTATGTTATTATCTTGCATTTAATAACTTAATACATTTTCTGTGTATATCCTAACAAGTTTAAAAAAAATCGCAAAATAATGAGAAAAAAACAAAATCCTTTTTAGGTGTCATAACTAAATCGCGAGCATTAGTGCAATCGTGTCGTATGCATATATATATAGGGGTGCCGACGGAACTTAACGGAGACCTGTCCAACATCAGTTCCGAATGTTCCGATACAAGAACTGCTTAGTTATTAGAGACTTAACTTACAGGCGGTTTTGTAAAGAACCGAACGCGCGCGTGACTTTATAAATGGATAGACCACCGACGCTGGTTATGCAGCGACCTGCGTTCCTAAAGTTAGGATTCTAGAATAATAAAGGTATCGATTGACTTGGTTCAACAAACTTGTAACTAATAGGTATCGTATAGTTTTTTGTTGAAATTCCTGTATAATTGCCATTAAATCTAGTTCCAGTGAAATACGGTAAAGCATTGCTGCAAACGACCGTCTCTAATGTCTTTTATATTCCACCTAGTACGTAATAATAGGTACCTGAAATCTTCAGGATGACAAAAAAAAGTAATCCCGCGCTTTTGGTGAAAAGTAATCTTTTCATCCAATTGTTCAGTTTTAGCGCAAAGTTGTAAAGATAAAACAAAACTGTGCAAGTATTCGCAGCTTTCGACGAGGGCGCGTTAATGCCGCCGACTGTACTCGTAACTGTATCAGACGCACTGATTTCGTAGGTACCTGCGTAGTCCGCGTACATACGTAATGTATTGGCGCCCAGTTCGATGTGCATTGCGTTTATTTCTGCTATTCGACTCGCATCTGTCGTGTGATGCGCCTCGTAACAATACATCCAATTTAGATTTTATTGTCTCGCGTGAAGACTCAATTCGTTATGCCTAGCAATATTAATGAACCCGCAAATTGGACTGTTAAATTGTCTCATCTGAAATGGCGAATTATTATGAATTTTATTTAGAAACCATTACTTAAGAATGTGGAAAGAAATAGCAAGCTAGCTGCATGAAGAATAAAGTAATATTTTGAATGATAAAGCTGCGGCTCCTTAGTACTTATTTTCAAGTCTCACCTCGTTACCGCGAATAGGTAGATATAAACTACATTAGTGGCCACTGGCCGTATACGGCGACACCTTATGCAGACATAAGTACGTTCTTAGTTTAAATATCGTGACACACAAATTACTTTCTCGTACCGAACGTATGCTTCTATGGAACTGGCCGAAGATTGCGCTTCAGAAATATTAATCACATAATCCTCATTGCAAAAATGGCGTGTTAACTACACCAGCATTCAGCGCAGTTTTATAGTTTCCGATCATGTCTGTGACAGCACAATGGGCTAATATTCTTTGAATACAACTGCGGTTGAATATTTTAATAATGCAAATGGTACATTACGTGTAAGTGTATAGGTATTATTTACATCGTTAGCTGCACCGAGGGTGAACGCGCGGAGGTAAGCTCGGCTGTTGGACCAGAAACTGGCTGCCAAGTTAATTGTAGTCCATCACGCGGTGTCATTAGCAAGGCTGGATTCCTACTCCACTTTCATATCTACTTTTAACATATTCCACTTGTGTGAACGGCATTCTGTGGTTTTCTTACAATTCTCGTGAACGTTAATGCATTTTTTTATATCTTTTAGTGAATTAGGCACCTACTGTTATATTTACACCGCGAGGAAATGCAGCGAAATACGCACATCACAGAGCAAGAGGTTCAACATATCCTTAATTCTTATCTTTACTCTATTCTTAATTGTACCGCTACTGTCACCTTAACTCCGTTCGTGGTGTCTGTAATATAAAGTGGTGTCTGTAAGTCTGTAATATAAACATAATGTAAATATTGGCCACATTTTGATTTCTATTTTACAGTATGATTTATGAATTCATCACACCTACGTATATGTTAGGGATAATAAACCGTAGCGCATTGCACACAAGAAATTATATTACCTTTGGAAGATATGGCCCAGAAATAAAGTTAATAATATACATGCGGTTGCGGTCGCTATTATAATTTATTCTTTGAGAGGATAATCTCATACTGAACTATTTATAAACGAAACACATTCAGGTTAGTTTACCATTATCTAGACAGAGTACATCGGGTCGTACCACTTCCTTCGTTAGTTATATTACTTCATAAATATACTGGCTAGACAGTTAATATTGATAGCACAGAGTTTTGTTATAAAGCACCAACAACTTGACCATAAAAGGTAATAAGTTAACTCGGAACAGCAGTTATCCCTTCTTCACACTTAGAGACATCTTAAGTGGAAACAGGAGGTATAAGTTATGGTAGTTATTTCACGGTATAATTCTACCTGATAGCTTCTGAGTATTATAAAAGCGTGAAATAGCGGTCGAGTAAAATATCCGTAGAATTTTAGGGGGCTTACTGATGAATGTAGCCTTATTGGGAAATGTATGGATATATATTCGATCGATCGATCGGTATTTAATTGAATACGTTGAACTGGTACTTAGGGCCTATGAGAACATAGGATTAAGTATCGTCATTCGGTATATTAAAAAATATTATAGTAACAACCATGATTTATCCCAGTGCCTAAATATAGTGCTCTACCTCATTGATTGCTCCTCGCCGCGCTGTCATTATTACGCACGTCTTGGTGCGCCCGCGCACTCATAATTATTGCCCATATGAAGTCATTACACGAGTTCAATTGAAACCTAGTATTATTTTCTTAGTATCAATATGCGTATATCACCAAAATATTAATAAAACGTAATTTCGCCGTGTTCTGACGTTTTCTGTGATGTAGAAGTTGTAGATATATCGTTATGAGTACGACACAAATGGTTGTCGAGTGCACACAACGGGTCTTGGAATCGCTAAGTGTGAATAAAAATACATTGTTGTTATCACTTCAGCGGATAACAACGTTTTCAAGTAGGTTAGTTACTGCGGAAAATATATTGTAGTATAAACACGGGGAAACAAAACCTCGGTTCCGCAGTTAACCGTTATCCAATATACAGGATGATTCAGAAAAGCTATACTAAGCCTTGAACTTGTGCTTCTTTAGCGCATTTGTAATAATTAGGTGAAGTCAACATTTCGATGAAAATATGGATTTAAAAAAATAAATTTGTTCCAACGAAATGTATTTTTTATGAGCATTATTTTATTGAGATCGAAATTCAGACTTCACATAATGATTACAAATGCACCCAAGAAGCGCAGAATCACCTGTACACGTAGAGAAAGATTCAGAGGTAACAAACAGTTTACAACTAGAGTAGAGGTACTTACTTTCGCAGAAGTTCTCGAAGTATTTTCCGATAGGTTCGCCGTCATCAATGAGAGGCCTCTCCGCGTTGAGGTATGCTGAAGGTCCGTCGGGCAGGGTGTGGTGGTCGAGGTGGTAGAGTCTGCAGTTGTAAGTCGCTGTGTGCGGTGGGCCCATGTACAGGTAGGAGCGGCACAGGAACTCCGATTCGATTTCGCATGCGAGTCGGCAGGCGGCTTCGGATGTCACCTGGTCGAATACAAAATAAACGTGATTCATGACGACAGTTCTGTAATTTATGTTTGGAAACATTTATTGGTTGCGATACATATATTGTTATTCTGGTGAGATAATACTGAATAGACTGTGGTATGAAGTATATATGAAAGTAGTATAATATTGAAATGAAACTAATTTTAAGGATTATATCGCGTTTTTATTTTGATTTTACGTTCCCGACGTTTCGGCTGCTTTAAGCAACCATGGTCACGGGAGAACTGAGGTGGTTGACGTCCTGTTGTCATAGTTTGAGACGGGGTACCCTCATATTAAAGCAGCCGAAACGTCGGGAACGTAAAATCAATATAAAAAATCGATATAATCCTTAAAATTAGATTCATTTCAATGTGTAATACTGGCGTAAATATAAGAAATCAGTAGTATAATAGTTATTTTATAACTGCCAACAATACGTCCTTTTACGACACTTAGATCAACTGGCTAATAAAACACGCTGATATTCATTGCAGTTTACTAGTGTATATATTGATTTCTTATATTTACGCGAATACTAAACATTGAAATAAAACTAATTTTAAGGATGTCAATAGGGAAGATGGCTGGGTGTTACCACTGATTTGGTATCCCGTACTTAATGTAATTAAATCAAAACCATGCAAGACCTCAAGACACTGTGAGCACTTTCTGCGTAGATCGGACCGCAAACAACAACTTAATATGAGGGTACCCCAGTTCTAACTATGACACTGCGATGTCTAACACCTCAGTCCTCCCGTGACCTTAGTTGCTGTAAAGCAGCCGAAACTTCGGGAACGTAAAAACATAAACGCGATAAAATCCTTTTTTTAATTTTATTTCAATAGTGTATGTAGGAAACATAGACCATGGTGTGTGTGTAATAAGATACAAATTGGATTGAAGGTGCTCACCTGGAGTTCCTTGTCGGTGTAGTAGTGGAGTCCGGCATACTGAGCCACCTTGTCTTCGGCGACGCCGATACGGGGCGCGGTGAACACTCGCTGCCCCTTGCACGCCTGAGACGCTTTCAGGCACAAGTTCTGCACGACCACACACAGACAAATTCACATGAAATAAGTAAACATATTATTAGCGATATGGCAACACTGTTTGACAGTTCGCGCCTTCGCGCCTATATAAGGCGCGCGAGCCCCGACGTCGCTCTCTATTGGTCTCCGAATTTTGTAGCGATAAGACGTGTTATAGCTCGTAGGAATTGTTAAAATTGAGTATTTATGTTGGATTCAAATATTGAAGAATTGAGTTTGTTCGTTGTGTAATTACATGTTTTCATGTGATTTTATTCTTATTAATTAATTAAATCTACCCTCGGTTCCTCGTGCATATATTTTTTAATACAATTCGATAGGAACCGCTAACAATATAGTTATAACACTAGCTGATATGATCATTACCACGAACGGACCGCATTACTGTTGATTGGTTTCTGTGAAACGGCCAGTTTGATAGCTTATCAAAACTGGTAAATTCACTCGGTCAAGTGAATACCATTAGTGTATCCCACTTCATATACTGTGTCAAGCTTAGGAATGGTTAATCAATGATCAATGATAAATATTGCATTCAAGTTACGGCAAGCGGCTTTACTGATGCCAAGTATCAGTCTCTATAATTATAAACTCGTTTTTCCACCGTGCCTATCAGAGCCCTCCGTTACTTGTATGACATCTTAATTACAAACATCGAAGACTCGGCGCTAGACTTTTGTATAGCGAAGGTCATGAAATTAAGGGTTGTTACCTCGAAGTAATCAGTGCCAGGGGTGTCGACTAATTGCACGAAATGTTGAGCGGTTCGCCGATCCGAGTCGCTGAGAGAGCATCGCATGCTTCCGTACTCGTACTCCGCCGATCGGCATGGAAACTTTTTCTATAACAAATAAAAAACACATTAACGACTACCTCGCATTGTTTTTTTCCACAATATGCTCTGGTCCAGCGGTTACTGGGATAGCCCTTACATACTTCATTATAACGGTATCTATATATAATACCAGGGTTGCTTATTTTGAGACCATATACAGTTGGTGTTTTAGTATGGTTTTATTATTTACATTGTACAAATTGCCTACGTGAGGATAATTATAATTAGTAAATTGAACTAACAAACTTGTCTTGATTGTGTTTGCATTTTCCAATTATTTTGCAAATACCTTGAATACATTTACCAATGGGCCGTAAAAAATAATTAAAACCTATAAATCGAAAAGTTAAACAGTAATAGTGTTTGTACCCGATGTTGCCTCGCTAAACCAGTTAATAGAGAAAACTAATAATTAAAATTATCTATCTAAAGTACGTTTACAGCAAGCCTGTATAAAGTTGACCTAAGTATAACCCCAATTTAGGTTTAACGTTTACGCTTTAAATTATGAATCACACTTATCTCGAACATTTATCGCATGTAATCTATATTAGTATCTATATCTATATTAGTAGTACGCAAATCACATTTAATATCTATGTCTACATACTGTGAAGGCTAAACATGTTTAATTTCTACCGATCGTAAAAGGTTCACCTCTCACGCGCATATTAAAGTCAACTCAAGATTTATCTAAAATATGAAGAAAATAAACACTGCGTGTCTATACTAAATTACTCTCTAACCCTCAATATTTTTATCTTTTAAGACGATAGAAGCTTTATACATAAAATCTGTCATGTCTTCGCAATTCTATTATGCGAGGCTCTAAGATTTACATTAGTAAATTACACTAAACTCACAGGCTAATCGCAGGTCATATTATTATGGTACCCTTATGTGTAGACGTTATTTATAGCATAATTAAATACTTAAACCGTAGGTCGTAAACATATGCCACATCTGAGTTTGCTTAAAATAAAGTGCCCTAGAGCACTGACCCTAGAAGGCTTCAATTACTATAGGGCTATAACTACAGCCCATCTTGATGCAATTAGTTATTGTTTTGTTCAAAAACGATGAGCAGTATTCTCCACTGACTATCGTTATTCAGCCAAATTCTGGGTGGACTGGAAAACGACACTACTACATAAAATAAATAGGAAAAGGCTAGCAAAATATGATATTGATTTTCAAAAATAACACATATTACGATCTACCATAAAACTACCGCCTATTCGCGAGACATTGCAGTGTGTCTATAGACAGGGCCGGCCCTACCATAGGGCGAACAGAGCGGCCGTTCCAGGCGCCAGGTCCAAATCAGACAAAGACTTAGATGTTGTAGAGATGGAAGATCTATAAGTTCCATGCGCACGCACACCCAGTATATATTAGGGGCAAGTAAGGGGAGTGCCATAAACTACTTGGATCTCGCTCCATCCTAAAATATGCCTGGGGCCGGCACTGTATGTAGAGCCAGTGTATTCGAAAAGAATCATACCTCATTAAGACAGGCGGCTAAACAGGCTTCTTTGGTGGAGGTGTAGATGACCGTGTTGTCGAGACCTCGGAGCGCTTTGCCAGCGACGCGCTCGAAGGCCCAGGGGCGCAGGCACACGCTGTCCGTGCGTACTTGCAGTTTCACCATGTAGTACGTGTTCACTGAACGCTACAACAAAAAAAAACCATACAATTGACGACCTGATTGCCTCAGTTGCTAATAATCATACTTACTGCGCCGAGGGTCCTGGGTTCTTATCCTGGTTGGGGTGATTTTTTTGTGATGAGCATGAATCTTTGTACCCTAGTCAAGGATGTTTAATATCTATATAAGTGTCTGAACCACCCCGGGCCATTTTACGGCACTCATAATACAAGCGCCGCTTAGTTTGGGACCATACGCAGTTGGTGTGTTAATTTGGTGATATTATAATTATATTACAGTTCAGACTACCCACTCACCCTTACGTACTGTGTAAACAAAAATGAACTCAATAAGAAAATGAAATTACGGATATATTCTTCAATTATATTTAAGTAAGTAGAGTTCTAGTTGAAGTGAACGGCCTCAAAATCAGACCGAAAAGATTACCTGATGCATTGCACCAGTGCGACCAAATAGACACTTCCAACGATTAATTGAATCAATAACTCAGTATAAATATTCTATTCACTATAATTTCATGTTGCAATAACCTATAAATGGGTATCTAACCGTGCTAACATACTTTTATTATCTCGTTTTCACTGTAATCCTATTAATTCAAAATAAGCAGCACGGTTTCCGAAGCGCTACTTTAACATCGTATATTTACTGTCTGAGCCGTTCATTAAGCCTGCAAGCGATTAGGGCAACGTTTGGCCTAAACAATTACAGCATACTATGTAGCTGTTGCTAGACTTCTCTAAGATTACTTGACCGATGTAATCTCCAATCTCGCCATCGGCAGGCTAATAGGCAGTAACTTCGGTAAACGGTGAGGAAGATCAAGATTTTATCGTGTATTTACCGATCTAAATTGCGTGCTTACTTAATTAACTATATGCTGTATATTATAAACAAAACCGTTGTGCACAGCAAGTTATTTATGAGGCCTGGCTATTTTATGGTACGTCGATAAAATTATAAAATACGAGTGAGTAAACTAAGGAATATACATTAATTAAGTTAGTTGACTTGAGCTTCTTTGAATATTTCTTACCTGTGGAGTCGCCATTGGATTATTAGCTTGCGTGTCGTTTTGCAGCAAACAACGCGTCTCCTGCACCGGTGTCAATGGGTTCAGCACGAAACTAAAACAAATAATCATTATTTCATTTCATTATATCATGATAACATCATCGGAGGGGGCAGAGTAACATGGCAAGTAATGAGAGCCCCTATAAACGGTTGTCTATGAATGCGAGAGAACTGGCAACACGTCGAAATAATTTACAAAAAGAAAAATTAACGAACAACTTTTTTCAGTGAAAGAGAACAATTAAATAACGGTAATTTTAAATAGGTGGATAAAAGTCGGTATCGGTGTCCATTTAAGCACACGAGTCGCCGCCGCGCAGTGATGCCGGCTGCGAACGTTTTGCAAAAAAGCTGTAAAAGCGTCTAATTGCAATTTATCTCAGCTTTTTCTTTTTGTTGTACATTTCCATTGTGTGAGTACTAACCGTTGTTTTACTCCTACTGTTTGCTGTTATGTTCCCGGTATAAGGCCGTCAATGAACGGTTCCATCTGATAGTGACGCAATATGAGTAATGTATGATAACATTGTTAGTTAAGCTCCATTTTCACTATTACTACCTCTTCGCGTATTTGTTTAAGAATGTGTAGGTATCTAAGATTTCAATGCAATTTCTAATAAAATCTTTTTAAACATTTCACTTGATAATTTCTAAAATTCTTCACAAAATACGAAATGCGTATCGGATGCTAAGAGCTGTTAACTTTTCATGCATCAAATTACATTGCTTATGAAACTCGTTTCGATAAATTTATTGCACTTCATTCGACTACGGTCATTAGAAATCATCCTTGGTTAAAGATATTGGCGAAAACAAAGATTTAGGTACTTAACGGTACATCAAACGTTATTTACAATAACAAACAGTTTATAACTATATCCAGTGTCGCTCGGTAGTATCATGACGAATCGTTTGATATCTCATTCATCGGAATCCATTCAACCGTTTCTGTACGACGTGGGAATGAAAAAAAAACCATAAATACTATGTTTTTACACTATGATAAACAAGATTACCAACTTGAGCATGAATGTGTTAACGAGTCGAGGTGTAAATATTGATACTTTTTCTCCCGGGTGTAACAAACCGTCCAAATAAATATAACCGTTATTCACTTCAAAATCATTGTATAACATTTCTTCTCGGTAATCTATACAGCATTGAGGTATTTAAAATTAATTACTTTAAAGGATGTTTTTGTGTGAATAGTAAAAAGTTGCAATTGTTAACCGGCACGTAGGCAGTTAGATTTTTTAGTCGGATGCCTAGATAGACCATTGCACCGGGAAATGTCGGGGGCGGCCACCTGAGAGCAAAATGTGCCGAGTAGCGCTATAGCGGGACCGCAAACAACTATCGGGTGCAAATAAATACTTCTAACGTCATGTTAAATAGCGAGCAAAGCTGGGAAATAGAGAACGCATCGAAATACATTTAGGACTTGTTTGTAATTTGTTTACCGCTGCCATAGGCAATTTATTTTAAACCATATTATAATGTATATTTAAACACAATTTATACTGTCGTTATGCTGAATTTAAATGTGTCCGTTTCCGTTTGACACTCACGAACCAATTCGTATCGGGAATATTAGCTGTTCCCATCTTGAAAGAAGACGATACGAGGATACGAAGTACGAAGTTTATATTTTATGTATTGTTATACTTTATTTTTAAAGTATGGTAAAACTTTATGTATAATTAAAGTACACATACAGTACGTATTTAATTCCATATTATTATTGCCTTTTAAAAGTTCATTGCGTCAATTTTATAATTATTACAGGATTTGGTTATGGGACGAGTATTTCGAGTTTGTATTGTTTTACTATTTATGCGATCTTAATGCGACTTTTTAAGTGCTTATATGTATACGTTTTTATTGTCGTCATTGACACTCAGGCGCAGCGCGTTACGCTCACCCGCGGCGGGTAACGGCGCACTTACCGTTCGTCGCGATATTTCGTGTTCTATTACTAGTAAACTAAACTTAGTCCAAGAGATCCGAGCCATCTTGTACCTTTAAACTCATCGGTAGATTGCACTCAGTTACAAAATTAATCCTATGTTATCATTTCCACAATCCTCGGACAAATGAACCTGATATTTTAGAAAAGATATCATCTAATCAATGGTAATCTAGCACAAATATAAAAACTCTAGTTTAGTAGTAAATTTATTAAAAGGTGCTTAGAATGATTTAATATTAAAAATCCCTGCAATAAAGTACTACTACAAGTTGCGTTAGTTAAATCGTATTAATTAAGATTTTATCACATCAACAAAAAGTGTTTAGAGCTTGTTCACATCTCTCTGCTTGTTAAATACCTGGCAAAGTTAAATCACAATCATCAACTATCGACTTTCAAATGGCTATTTTATTACTTCATCGTCGACTGACAAATTGTTACGCTTTGCTTTATAAATAACTGTGTGTGCACCTACCTGCTTGTAAACAAAGAATTCATATTAAAAAGAAAACATTATGATTAATGTTGCGATAGAGCCCTTAAACTAATGACATTGCATTTCGCTTCGGTTTCACAACTGGATAATAAATCTTTGGAACGGTTCTGCGTTAGAGAAGTAATTAACCGGCAGATAGTCCCGCCTACGGAAAGCTTTGGACTGATTTAGAATTCATAAAAGATAATGTGTAGGCGAATGTGTGGGGCACGCAACATGCAAGTACTGTAAGATGTATATGTGCTTTGATAAATAAATAAATATCGCCAGACGAACACGCCAACTGTACGGTCTCACACTAATCAACGCTTTTATTATTGGTACCGATATATTACTTATACATATATTAAACATCTTTGACTTAGGTACAAACATTCGTGCTTATCCCACAATGTTTGTCCCTACCAGTATTCGAACCCGGAACCCTCGGCGCAGATAGCATGGTTACTACCAACTGCGCTAATCAGGCCGTCTTTGATTTTATAATCTAGGATTGTGTATTCAGGTTCATTACACTATCACAATATTACAGTATCGTTGGTAGGCCGCTGTTAGGTATATCAGTATGTAAGTAAGTACATCGGTACCCACCCGGGTAGCCTTATTTTGATCTCTACAAGGCTTAGATATATTTTCTATTATATCTACTTGTATAAGATTCAAAAGCAGCAAATTCCAAGCGTTCCAAATAGTAAAATAAACAATTTCGATTAGATTACCTTAATTAATTAAAATGTTCTACTTATTTACGCACTCTAGTACGTAAGAATTATGCAAAGCAAACAAGTCCTGAATAGCGCCGAGTACTCGACGAAGGGTCGTTGCCTCGCGTAACGACAGCACTCGCATTTGTGCCGATGGCTTACAAGGACATCAATCCCTGTGCGGCTAATAAATATAGTCCAATTTATATTATCTATGAAAAGAGTAATGTATAGAAACTAAAACTGATTTCAGTAAATAAAAACCTTAAATAATGTCCAAAAAACCACAGGATTTTGTTCCTATCCGACGGTAATTTTAAAATGAGTCTTTGAGTATTGTGGTTCAATTTTACCTCAGTAAGTTATAATGTTATTTTCAAGAAGCAGATAAGTGATTGAATCATTAACTTACTGTAGTATATATTGACTCCTTATATTCACGCAAATACTACACATTTCAATAAAACTAATCAAAAAGAACATAAAATAAAATAAGTTTTATTTCAATTACTATAATAGATTAAGATTTTTCACAAATCGCTTAAAACAATTTGGTTATTAATTGTGAATATTAAAACCAGTCTCTGTTTTATCGATATTGTATTCTACATATATTCTCATTTTGGGTGATTAGCGGCGAAGCATTATGTCTGTGTGATTCATGGTCATTATTCAAGAGTTGCGCTGGACCTATTATCGTAGCGAGTATCTCCCGCCTCGGGCCATGTTCGACAACTCATTACATGACGCCGTCTTACACTTATGAGCCGATATTGAGTCAGTAGGTGTCACATGTATGATTATATGTAAATATCGGTGTAACTATATTTTGAAGTATTCATTAGCTGTTTGGAACATTTTATTAAGGTTCATTAGACTTATTTTTTTATATAGGTACATCTTAACGCATCTTATAGCAGTGATAGCAAAGTTGTTAGAACGCTCGCATTGGTAACAAGGATCGCGGGTTCAAATCCCGGCTCGCACCTTTGCGATTTTTGGATTTAATTTGATCATCTCATTTTTCATTCATTAAACGGTGAATGAAAACATCGTGAGGAAACTTGCATGTCTGAAAGAACCCCTCCAAAGGTGTAGTGCGCCAACCCGCACTGGGCCAGCGTCGTGGAATACGATATGGCCTCATCCCCCGCGTATTGAAGTAAGGCCTGTGCCCAACAGTGGGACATTAAATGGGCTATATTATTATAATTTATACATCTTGACTGTTTACATTTGACTGGTAAACTACAATTCCTTTCATTTACCTTTCATTTATTGCCTTAAAAGGTCCAGGAGACCACGGATCTGAAGTGGTAATTTTTTAAACGCCCCCACAAAAACAAAAAACTGAGGGAAACAAACATCTCTCGTGGTAATCTTTTTAATGTGTCCAATCTGAGATCTTAATGTTCGATGCCCTTCATTTAATCACACATTTTGAACAACTTTCTTAAATAAATCTTGTTGGAAGCTGTAAGCGATCTCCGTCGCCACTGCCATACCGCATCCATCACGCCACTGCGGCGAAGAGGTATAGTGACCAGAGATAACATCGGTGTATTCAAATAAACACATTAAGCGGTGTTTAAATATTTTGATATATGAATTAATGGATGGAAAACTTAAGTGAGTAATGAGTGGTTGTTAAACGCACTGGATACAACTAATATTCTTCTGCATGATAGTGGGTTGAATGTTTATTTTCGGATTGGACAGTCTCGGCTTGCTCAGTCAGTACCTACTTAGTGCGGGCGAGGCAGCGCTGTCATGTCTAATTTTCCTCTCTGCCACTCCATGTATAATATCAACTGCGTAAACTGATTGCTTAGATCCAAGCCGAGGCAGCGGTTAGTGTGCTTGCATTAGATATATTTAGTTATTCCTACGTATAAAAATATCTTCCTGTTATTGAGATCAATAATCTTGTAAATATATGATAATATATACTCGTGTGGTGAAAGCATGTTTATATTTTTTTATTGAATCTATTGAAAATATTAATGATAGTCATTAATTAAATAATAGCGATCTACCTGTAAGTATATAGCTAAATGTAAATACCATAGAGCTGCTCACTTTCATATTTTATTAATCGTTTACAATGACGCAGAATTAATTATTCCGTGCCATAAAAAAGTTTGTATCCGACATTAATAATGACAGGGAAAACAACGCGGCATCGTTCGATGTCCTAAAATAACAAGAAATATTCTCCACTGGCATGTAAAGATGTAATCAGTTTTACAACATCAGATAGAGGGGTCATGATCTGGTGGGCATTCTAAATATTTAATCAGTGATTTGACGTCAAATTTCATGTAGCCAGCGTAGTGTCACTGCACACTACGGTGCGGTTCTTCACTCCCGAATACCGTAAAACGTTTTCCGATAGAGTCAGTGGCACCAACGGCGAACAGTTAGCGATTGTTAAAATCGCATCCGACCCATTCTTTTGTCAGATCGGCGAATCGCTATTTCTTTGGACAGATCGATTCGAGATACGTACATGTTAGTACCTACCTAATTCACAATGGTAGATTAGAAGCGCGGGAAAGTTCCGTCTCGTTTAATTGAATACCGAATTGATTTTCGATCGATCCCGTTCAAATTGATTTCGAGGAATCTAACTAGCGTTTTAATACTGTTACACGGTTCACTTGACTCTAATACAATTAGATTTTTTGCTGTGGGTATACAGTTAAGATAATGAATCCAGACGCTCCATCGGGAAAATAATTAAATTACATTTTTCCAACACTACTCAGTACTTTCATGGTATAAATAACGAAGTCTGTCGCTCGCCTTGTTAAAACAATTATTTTACATTGTGGGAAAATTTATAATACGAATACAAGTTGCGGCGGTCCGTCATGTGTGGAAGTCATTGAGGCAGGCATGTGTCCAGCTGGGACGCCTTTTTGTTGATTTAAGAATGGATTATGATGTATATCGAGTTGTCCAAAATCGTCTGAGCGCGACTGAACACGACTCTACAAACATTGAATGTGAATTAGAACGCGGCGAACAATAACAATAAATTAAAATAATGCGTTCAAAACCGCCAACAGTCATGAAAACTATCGGAGTTGCTTGAAAATATTGCGTCGGTAATAATCCATTGAAAATGTATGCGATCACTTTTACTGTTATCCAATTTGGAGCGCGGCTAGGTCGGTTTCCGCTTTTACACGGTTTGTGGCCGGCGCCGGTCGGTCACATTGTTATTAGCTGCCAGCATGTCATCGTAGGGCGAGTGGCTGACTGACACACATCCCTGGCCCGACCATAGGCATCCACAAATGCAGGTCATGGTTGAGGGTCTAATATAGCTAAACAAAATTTCTGCAAACACGCGTATAATATAAGGTGTATATAGTTTAAAATATTTTAACAGGGCCAACAGTAGGTTATAAAGATAACATTCCCAAAGAAATAAATAAAATTATAAGACATTTATAAAATGACACCCTGTACTGAGCGCATGGCCAAACGCTCCTGGTTCGCCTTGTTTAAAAAATTCAAACAAAATTTACACAATTATGTTATACATCAACTTGATCCATATAACTTACCAATTCATCTGTTAAAACACTATTTTTGTTATACCTTATATATTACTAATTTACAACATCGTCGTAGCGTGCTGCCCTTTATATCCCGGGTATTAGCTACAAGATAAATCAACTTTTAACATAACATTATGATCGCTAATGGTCAATCAGGTAGGTCCTTTATATAATTTTTAATATTGTAAATGTATTTCAAGTCTCCAACTCGATCTTATAAAAAGTTCATCAGCTCGTATCGTGGCTTCGTTTTCTAGGACCGTAGATACGACACTTCAGATTTCTCCTGTCCCTCAATAGCTATATTAGTACATGTTCCTGTCAATCCGATCTCTATCTCATAAGATTTGGGTCAGGAGCATCTAGATTATAGATAATAGACACGTTGATTCGTGATCACTCAGAATGGCGAGTCATGTCTTTTGACGTGATAGTCGCTGTTGGATGCGAATCCGCGTTACTGGGTCAGATCAATGTATGGATTGATTTGATATTATCTTGTTGTAAGCAGTAGACTCACAATAGATTGGATGAAAGTTATTTTACGCACTTGATGCAGTAACCATACAATATTTTTTCCTATTTAATTTAAATATTTTGAAATATTTCCAAACTGCCATTTGCCTCATAGATTCTAAAACAAGCGTCCAGTGCGAGATTACTCGTAAGCTAACTGTGTATTTTATTGTTTACGTAATTAAGGCATATTGTATGGCAGATTGAACATCGCCTCAAGCGGACAGTATTTGAAGCAAGCATTTCTCCTTACAATGTGTCTAAAAACGTACCCGCGCAATTTATAGACGTACCATAACTTTATCGAGTGACATATAGTACCGTGCATAAGAGTTTTTCTTTAGACAGTACTATATGACGTTTGATAAATTTATAGTACGTCTATAAATTCGGGGGTATACTATAAAATACACGGATACCTTATAAACAAGATCGCACTTAATGTCTTGTTAGGTGTATCTGCACTAATCTATATTTAGTTTGTTTATATTTTACATCAATAGTTTTTTTTCTGTGTGTTTTTATTGCATCTGATAAAGTTCTAAAAATAATGATGACTTAATATTCATAACCTTTTAAACATATCTATGATCAAATTCAAATGGTTCTACAATGACAATTATTTAGTGGAGGAAGCTAACAGAGCGGAAAAATGAGCAAAGCGTGCAGAGTACTATAGACGTACCATGCATTTTAATCAAGTGATGCACGACTGCCGGCGTGATACCAGTTAATCCGGATCTTAAGGACATCAATAAGACGGGTTCATTTCTATCTCAGACTTCAATATTATGTTAGAAAGCGCGGTTGGTTACCTATGTACTATGCGTCGATTGACATAGAATTTACTCTTCAAAATGTTTGCTACAAAAGCTCTAAGTATTTGCTACTCGTTCGTGCAAGTGTGTGCTTACATTAAGATGTATCCGCCATCTCACTCACCTAAAGGAAGCAGCCTGACAGTCGGGCTCCTCCCGACACCAGCCTTGGCACTCGTACAGTGATAGATTGCGTACTGTGTAGTACGCGGTGCCAGAGAAGTCAACATCCGTAAGCTTTTCGAACGCGGTCCGACCTAGAACAAGATGCACGATTCAATATCGTTATACAAATTCACAAGACGTAGTTGTTCATTTAAGAAGCAGAGTAACAGTTGTACGAAAGAAAGCAATAGTCTATTAAAGAAGTAACATAGCAGTGGGGTTATTTTAAAACATTTGAATTCGGAATCTTCCCCATGTCGATGTTTCTCCCGACGAGCTGTTAAAATTTATATAGCGTTTGCGTGAATGTTTTCGATTCCATTACCGGTCATGTTAAATTGAATCTGTTTTCAGGGTACCTCTTCAAGTATGACGAGAAATGCAAATAGCTCTTTAATTAAATGGCGATGTTAGCCTCAAATTAGTTTTTTTTATATATTCATATAACAACTCACTTAGCACATGTGTGGTCTGCAGTAGAAACAACGCTAGCTGCGCCACGCGCAGCACGTCGCCCCTCATGCTGAACCACCAACTGTGGAATAAACAATTATTATTATCTAGATACTATAAGGTAAGCATCAGTATGGTACTTTGCTACTTTACAAACAATAGTACTAACGAGTGTCTCCTACATAGTACTATCCCAACTATTGTAAGGTCTGCTTTTTGCTTGAGATGCAACCGCGGAGTGAGGTGACATCAACTGAGAGAGACTGATTTCCTCTAATATATCGGCCTAAGCAAAAGCAATATAATACAAAACAATTACTATCTATTGTATAACCACACAATATGTAATCATGAAAGCAACGTATTGAAAACGAACAAAAAACGCCTATGTAAGATGTAATTTTGAAATTTTCAGCTTCTTTTATCACCTTGTACGTAAAAACGGCTATTGTATAGACTTTTTACACAATAACAAAACGAACTTGACAAACAATTTGCGAAACGCTGTCGCTTTGCTTATATGAAGACGTCAACTAAAATCGAAAGTTAAAATATCTTTGATTGATAGATGTGGGTAATAAACAGATTAACAATATTGATAGAGGACTAGCATTCAGGCATTGTATTAATCAATCTACTAATTCACGAGTAGTGAACCAATCACAACCAGTGATTAAAATCAAATTTAATATCATGATTTACTGACTGGAAGAATCAGAACATAATCAATTATAAAAGAAAGTAGGTGCTACAGCAGAGTTTCGGTGGTTGCTAGTCGACACACATCTATTGTCTTCTACGGAGTCTATCACAAAAGCGATTGTGGTTACTCTCATCATAGAGCGATTGTCTATGGGCCTATACTCCGTCTCATTGCCGAATGCGGGTCAAGTTCAGCTCTGCATGGACCCACGAAAGCTAATAGGAAAGTCAGTGACACGAATTTTCTTTTACTTTTTTTGCATCGCAATATCGCTTTCACTGAACGTTTTTATCAAATACAATGAATGATCATTTGTAAACGTGAAAGTACAACTATTGTTGTATAGTAGATGGATAGTCTCTGAAATCATTTCTTATGCATGCGCAATGATTCGAACAGCTTTCAATCAATTCATTATGTTTTTGCTCGGCTAAACATGTTTAATGAAATTTAAATTAAGTATTGTAAGCTATACCAATTTTTTTATTTATTTATTTGCAATCTAAAGTGAACTCATTTTGATTGTCGATTCCAAATGTACCGCTGTTTTTATTTGGTACCTTTCTTGAGCGTCACATAAAGAAATGGAAATATAATCCGCTTTATTGTAACGACTTCCGGACACATTGCCATGTGAGACTGCCTTTTTCGATTAGATGTACTGAATATAATGCATAATATGATAAACAAATAAAAAATGTTTTATGCTGTATGAACCTAGCAGTTACCTTAATTACGCCCTCAATCTATTGGCAAGTAGTGAAGGAGGTGTATTCTTAATTTAAATTCATAATAGCTTAAATATTTACCATGCGAACACAGTGAACTTTATGTGTTTTTAAACGGCCAGCGTTCAATGTGTACATGTAATTGCACTTAGATACCGTTCTGAGCACTCTCACAACCGTAAGCTATAATGCGAGGTGAGACTTAAAATTTACCGGAAGAAGTGTCTTCGCGGTACTGAACTTTTTAAACTTTAACGAACCACAGAATTCACCGGCGTTGCGGTAATGACGATTTGCGACAATTTGTCCCCTGGCTGCACTCAGCGTGAAGGAAACCAAGTGCTTTATGTTATAGTAGGTCGTGGATCCCGTTTTACACACTCTTATCTGTGGTGTCATGTATCGTTACATAAACATACAGTTACATATACTCTAGTGTAAGGAACCTCACACTATAGATTTTTGTGTCAAATTACCTACTAACCATATGTACATCATTAGTCTAGTTCATTTCACCTACAGATACAATTTTACCGAAGTGTCCTCGAAGCCAAATTATTGGAGTATGTCTCTATCATTTTTAAAAAGATCAATTTGCGTGTTAATGCTTTACCTAATTAAGACCTGTTGTTAGGTTTTGTTACTTCAACGCCTTTCTATACTTGACGTACGTATTTACTTAAGCCAAATAGCTATTCTTATCAGAATCAAATTTTGTACTCCATTTTCGTACTCCCAATCACAGACATAAACACATACAATAGTTCATTCGAAACAGAAAAACATAATAACGCATAAAACATCGTGTCGCGTTCCCGGTGACATTTATGATTGTCTTATATGGTGAGACAACAGAAGGAGCCTTCGAATGCGATACAGTTAGTTCCCTGATTACATACCGAGGCAATAGCATAGTTGTTCTTAGGGCGGAACATTGCTTCGATGCTGCCAACGCCCAGAGACCAACATGATATTGGTCAGTGGGCACAATAATTTACTCAATTGTGTTGTGTGTGTTGTACCATGTATGTGGTAAGATGTTTATGTTCACACTCATGTTGGCGCCATTCGCTCTACCTTTCGTTTTGTTAACACCTTGATGAGTCAGCCCATTTGATCTGTACCAAAACTGTTTGTATGTAGGGCGTTACTTTCGGAAATACTGTAAGATTTTTAAATGTATTTTACTGATAGTACCTAAGCTGTAATATCCCTGACAAATAATGGTATGTTTCATTGAGGTGCCGTGGGTATAAGCTAGTATACAAATAACAATGTAACTTACACCAAGATTTACTGGAAACATCTGAGTTTGCCCTCACTCCATTGAACGGTACTCATAATAAAAAGGTCGCCTAGTGTGGGACCGTATAATTGATATATTCTTCTGGTGATATTATGAAATTTTTAACTCATATTTGAATGCCTATTGGTGCATAATTATCACGTTGAACAGTTTCCCATACAATAACCGTTAAATGTGGCATTGACTATGCCATTATCATCCAATTCTGAGGCATTCGTATTATCAGACGTAACATTGAAAATCTAATAATCAGTACTTATCCCTCGTTCACATGTAATTCTACGGTCTCCTATGAGACTGTATAATTTCCCTACCTATACAAAATGACAGTGCTCGATAATAAATCGATATGATTGTCCTCGCTGAAGAATGTGCGGTACTTCGCTTTATAAATGAGAGAGATATTCGATACACCTAGTCTGCGACTTCAATATATACGCGTGAAACCAATCCGTAAATAAACCTCAAAATATAATATCCATGGAATACGCGTACCGTTACGCAAATGCGTGTAGTCATATGATTCTTCACACGAGAAGAGATAATAATATGCTTTCCGCTAAGCTTGACCTAGAAACCATTATTGTTACGTACCGTGCAATCAGTGATACATATGTCACATAATGATGGTAACAGTTATATCACACGGCGCACGCGGCGTGTCGCACCGGGAACGTGCGGCGCGCTGCGCGGGCGCGTCACCGTCATATGCGCTCACAAATTGCCCAATTTAACGGTGTAAGATGGAGCCGCCGAGATCATTATGAGATCCACGCACAACATAACATTTCTATCATTGTTGATGAAAGCAACAATCGTTGTTAATATGAGGGTTCATGTTAACCTAGAAGATTTTATGACAATCATAGACCAGAAGCTATGTCGTTAATACACGATCAACAGATGTTACCTTTAGTTTAGTATACCTTCGAATACATTTATTATCGGTGTCACTAAAATTGTCCACATATTGATTTCTTACATTTACGCGAATACTATACATTGAAATAAATCTAAGTTTTCGAATTTTATCGCGTTTATTTTATGTTTTACGTTCCCGACGATTCGGCTGCTGTACAGCAACCATGGTCACGGGAGAACCATGGTTGCGGTCTAATAATTTTACTTTTTTTTTTGGAAATGTTATCTTTGTAACCTACTGTTGGCCCTGTTTAAATATTGTACACCAGATATTATTATTACAGGTTATATAAGGTCCCAATACTGACCCTTCTCAATGGTACACCCGCATTTATCTTACCTAGACATAACAACCAGTGTCGCAAGCAAATTGTATCCATTACTTGCCGCAGGTCCATAACTACAAAGCAAATGAACCCCTATGGACCTGACAGATCTTTTCATTAAGCATATAATGGCTTGGCATTCAATCATTATATCATTACAATCATTAATGCAGTAATTACATATAAACGAACTTCTGCATGGCTATTGGTAATAGAATCTGACAACAAAACTGCTGTTTGAGGTAGTAATTAGTTGCATATATAAATAACTTTTATGTTTATAGATATAATTATACTTACTAAAAAGAAAGTAGATATCCGGAGAATTATAATTCACAGTAATAAATCTTTATATATTACCCATTTATTTTGCTTGTCATAATCAACTCTCAATGATCCATAAGTAAGTGTTCATAAACGACAACAAAAAACCTCTTTGAACGCTTAAACATGTTACTTGTGCCTTTATAATAAAAAAAAAATATTTTACTTTATTGAGCAAAGTAATACATAGATAATATAGAACAAAAAAAGTATTTTCTCTGTTTTATAAATTATAGTGTAGGTAATACGAGCGGTAATGATATTATCTCGAGAGAAATGATTACTTCTTGTTTTTATTGAAATAGCTGTTTAAATAGAAAGCACCATTTGACCTAATGCTCACATTTGACCAATCATGTTCCTAATAGACGCGCTACTTCACGTAAGTGCAAGAGAACAATCAGAATCTTTGTGAGAGGTACTGAGTCATCGCGAATGTGGTCAGTATAGAAAAATGTTTAAAATCAATTATTTCATTAACCATAATGATTTTGTAACTTAAATATCTACATCGAGAATTTTAAAATAACCGATCAAAATTTTGTGAAGAAATTAGTTTTTTTAACAAACCATTGGTTTTGTATTCCAACAGGATATTGTAAAGCCCGTTTTTAGAGTTGAATAAAGTATTTCCATGAACATTAATTTAATTATTTAAAATGTACAGTCAGTACTGTACTATAAATAATGACGAGTAATCGCTATAGTACGTAATTAAATATCAAATAGCCTCTTTAGTTAAATATTGTAATTATGTTGCCCACTTCTGTTTAATGAACGCTATAAATTATAGAAACTTTTGCACTGCAATCTCGAGGTCACCGGTAATCCAATAGCCGGTAATCCAATAGCCGGTAACCGGTAAAGCAATACAAATCTTTTGATGTACCGCGGGGTCAGAGACGCACGTGCCCAGCCGCCTACTTTCAGAATCAGATAAGCTCACGTAAATAATAAATTTACCTTGTAATCTATGCTTATTATTGTAAAATTCATTTCTCTGCGGTTATAAAAGCAACAATCCACAACGGATAATAAGTTGGAAGATATAAATGAATGTATACTACAAAAAAGCTTTTAAACTAGAAATGCGGACGAAACTTTTTCGTTAATATAGTTTGTTTTTTTTTAAATTGCGTTATTCGATCTTTTTACGACGGCAAAAAGTAAATAACGCTTTTGAAATGAATGCAGTACCATAAGAAATATACGCAGGTAAGACTACTCTTAATGGCACCTTATGCTTAGCAGAGAGCTAACAGCCCTTTGGTGTTTAGCAGACACTGGCACACCAAGATGACATGACCTTGTACTTATTAAAAAAACTATTTACTCCCTTGTCGATTGTGTATATCCAGTCGTATCGGACTGTATAAATGCGTGTGTGACAAGTAGCAGTCACGTCACAATGGGCCGAACTTGACCGAGCACTAACGGTACCGCGCCGGGCGCACCGAGACGCGAGACAATGCGTGCGAACAGGCCGACAGGTTGCTCGCCTGACCCAATTATCTGCACCAAGTGGGCCATCTGTTTTCGAATGTGTGTGAATTTTTATTAAACGTACTTTCACGCATAAGTACGTTTTCTTACAGTTGTAACAACACTAAAGAACACATTGTTTCTTACTCTGTACGTATTATTAAGATAATGATTACTGGCTGCTGTATAAATTAGTGATTTTATTGCAATTTATTAGTATTTCAATTCACATTATGACCAGGATATGTTGTGGCTTGACCCTATTTTTTTATTATTTTTAATTTAATTAAAACGGTAAACAATACCCATACATCAAGATACAATAGGTCAAGAAACTTTCACGCAGTACTTCAAATTAAAAAAAAAGTTAATTCCCTCAGCTCCCTTCATACATACAAACCTGGGTCATAAATAAAGCTTGAACATTACAATATGGTAAGTCATTGATATTATTTCAACTAAGTCTAAAAGGCATGTAAAACCCTATTAAACTATGCTCATTAAAACGATTCAACCTGTAATTCCTCATTATATTTAATTAAGTTAAGAACATCCGAGCTTTTAATCAGCGATATGCATAAAAGATACAACCGCCGCGCGCCACGGCATAGAATTGTGACAATATCGATTAGACATTTCCTTTATAAAAAAATTGGAAGAAAATAGTTTCGTTAATCATGAGGCCCATGTTTTTCTAAATGTACGATTCACATCCAAGATACCCTATAGGATCAAAATAACCCACTCCTAGGGTTAATGTCGTTTCTATTTTTAACTCGTTTGCATAGCAGCTCTATAATTTGAGAGTTCCTTTTATTTGAACGCACTGTTTTACTTAGGGTTGTCAATACACCGTGAGGGCTATTGTTTGGAATTTTATATTATGATAGCTTCACTCATAAGCACCTAAATATGTCTATTTAAGAAACTGAGTAAAATATTTAAAGGGTGCGTATTTTTATTGGTTATCAACTCTAGACTTTTTTTCTTTTTTTAACCAAGAATATATGTCGGACTATATTTTCTTTTTCAATTTGGCACCTTCGGCTCTGACGTAAGGTCTAATTTTCTACTAAGAACTGTCTGTTTATTCAAGCAACTCGGTTGCCACTTGACTTTACATTTCACACCGTCCGCGATATCCCACAGTACGTGCACATATTGTCAACCGATCCTGTAACATACGTGACAATTCACACAATATAGTTAAACATTCCCAGGTCAGGTTTGTACACAGCCCTAGTATGTACGAAGGATTGCATGTTTATCTAAGCGGGCAGGCCGGCCGGCGCGGCGTGTTGCTGTCGCTCTCTACGACTGTAACACGCAGCCCTCGATGTCCTGCAGATGGTACATACTACACGCGGTAGCGGGCGTATTTTTTGCATAATAGATAAGTATATGGACTACAGAGCCAAATGCGATGATGGCATATTTATATACGTCGCTAAGATGATTTTATATGTCATGCGTTTATTTGGATTATCCACGAAAATCGACCACTGTTTGCGTACATGGCTCTATCAAATTTGAAATATAAAAGAAACACAACTTTAGTAATGCTTCGCACATGAATGCTTTTAATTGCCATTCCTGAACTATGCATTTGTTTAATTTATGCGTCAGTCCTTATCCAACTTGATCTGAAAACTTTCGCCTTACACCAACACGCAATGAATGCACGACATCGTTAACAGGCGCCGTCGCCAACTGCCCAGGCGGGTCGTAGAACTACGAGCTCAGGCCGAGCTTAGCCGCCGCCGCTGGAGCGGTGACACCCGATTATAAACTAAGTTCTATACAAGCCTAAGTGCAGTGAAAACGAGGTACAGCCCTCGAGGAAAGCCGGTCACCTCTTCGCACACAGTCAGTGTGATAAACACGACGCTTTGACAATCCATTTATAAGTCATAATGATTATCAAGAATAATATGACGTAGATAGATAATTGACCAGATAAAACTTGAACACGGCAATCGGATAATTTACATTAAAACACTTAGATATCCACCTAACGAATATAGCAATAAATAAATAAAAATGTTCTCAATTTATTTCAAATTAGAAAGTTATGAGAGCTAAGTAAAAGTTTTTCAAATAAAAGTTAGCCACCAATCCAATACACAACATCTTTTATTTTGTTACTGCAGGTAGACGAGCGAATCGTATTGGCAAAACGACCGTGGTGAAATGTAAATTCTTGTTCTGGCAGCAGTCACGGGTATTCAATGCTAGGATCCTGCGCAAGAGACAGGGGAGCGGGGCGGCACGTATCACTGGAACCTAAGCACACTCAACCGCTATGCCACCGAGGTTTTACTTATTTCATCAAGATATAAAGCATCATTAGAGCTCCTAATTAACTATCATCCGCATTCAAACATAATACTGTTCCCTACTAGGAAATTATAAAGACCATTTTGCACTACTCACGCGGCGACCACTCCTGAGAAATTTTAATGTCAAACGTTGAATAATGCGGCACTGCGTACCATGAAGCAAATAGTAATTTATATGGTGGCTGCGCTACAGTAACTGTACCGCGGCAGTTTATCGGCGCATTATCACAAATGCGGCGTGTTTACAGACATTGTGTTCCTGTCAATTATGATATTGGCTATTTTATGATATTACCGTCCATTTCTCTGGAAACACTTAAAGGGATCGATCGTTATGTGCAAGAATTTCTCCGGCCTCAGGCGTAGCGTGTCCCAAAGAGCTGGCTGTCACTCATGCTTACAGAAGTTGGCGTAACAACTCAATACCCGCTTATTTACCCACAGAGGAAGCGTATTAGCTTTCGCACCATCAACTTTTACACCACAATTTGTACAAGTTTGTTAGCGATTGCTAGATAGATTACTTACCCGTTCCGAAGTGTTAAATTGCTTCAGAATGCCAACAATATCCGACTTTCTTCTGGTGAAAGATATCTCATGTTCCAATTCACATTTGAAACGAATACTTAATTGAAATTCGTAATAGATTTCAAATGGTTTATCGTTACTTTATTTTTAAACTAAGTATCTAGCTACTTTCCCTGCGCTATTGTGGAATGAGAATATTATATTTTACATCTGTCCACGTTCATTTTATTTCCATTCAGTTTCGACAACAAAAGAATGACCTGTGCGAATTCAATATCAATAAATCATCTATCAATGGGAGCCGTGTTCCGCCGCCCGCGCAGCGCACGCTCCAGCGGCCACTAAAATCACACCCACGATGCATTGTTTCAGACCACCATTTACATTGTATAGTATTGCAAGAATCAGGGCAGATCTTACTACATAGGCCTTATATATTCTAACTCCTAAGTTACAAGCAAAATATACAAACCGAATCCTACCGTGTTCAATTATAGGCTTGTGATTAGAGAACCGTAGCCGATATTCCCGGTTCTATCTGTACTTGGATCATTAAAGTCTTAGCTTCAGAGTACTCCTAACATAAATGTTAATGTTAATTGTTTAGTAGTAATGTGTTTATAACATTATATCTTCAAAACAAAGATTGAAGAAACAAGAAATATTAAACACTCCGAGATCACAGACTTCTCATTGACTTTTGTCGCTCGCTTGACTCAGTGGTACAGATGGTTCTGTACCACTGAGTCAACACCACTCTCTATACAAATAAATCACATCGTATCACGATTGACTCATTAAGACAAATCACCGCCATATCCGTCGCATAGGAACATGAATAGCCCACACGTTGTGAATAATTAGATCGGAATTACGAAATAGTAGACAATTCTTACCCGATCCTTGCGACGAACGTTCAGTTGTTTCACACTCAGGGTACAAATCCTGCAACAAAACAAACATTTTAAATACATAATCAATTAATTTTTCTCTCTAGATGCTGGCTTTTTGAGTTACCCACGACCAATTTGTAAACAAATGACTCATTGATATGCAAACGGCCGGCTCCACATCGCGTGGCCATATTAAGTGTTACTACCGTTACAACCACAGGAAACATGTGTTTCAAACCGTGCAATATTTGCTTCACCAAATTTCGGTTTCTAATTGGTGCAAAAATCAACACGACCACTTTCTATGTTCCAAATTGAGCTGTCAATGTTGAAGAATCGTGAGTAAACGATATATACAAATCGTCGGCAGAGTGGCGCATGCGCATCAATATTTGTTATAACAAGCACATCGCCCGTAGAGTCTAGATGGTGCGTTGAGAGAAGCTTTAACAGACTCTATTTTTATTAGGTTTGTATATATTTTACTAGAGTTCTGCATCTTAGACGGCTTGATTAGCGCAGTTGGTAACTCTGCTTCCTGTGCCGAGGGTCCCAGGTTCCCTGGTAGGGAGAAACTTTGTGTGACGAGCACGAATGTTTGTACCCGAGTTATGGATGTTTAGTATCTATGTTAGTATTATATACTGTGTTTGCCCTCAGTCCATTGTACGGTACCCATAATACAAGCGTTGCTTAGTGTGGGACCGTATAGTTGGTGTGTTCGTCTGGCGATATTATTATTAGCCAGAAGAAATAATGTGAAACTTTATCTAAACAAATACATGACGATACGGACTACTGGCGCCGTTATTAGTTTAACTAATAATATGACAACCATTTAAATGACAACTCGCGACTAGGCTCGCGTGAAATCGCAACGCTTCCTGTAAAACATGCCACCGGAAACGATCAGCGTCCAATACTTAACTAATTTAAATTTCACAAGCTATCTTAATTTGTAGATCGATCTAATTTGCATATCCAAATATAATAAATCGCTTAAAAACTTATTCAAATGGTCGTTAACCGAATATAGTTTAATAAATAAAAAAAAATCTAAAAATGTTACATTATTTATATTTAATGCCAAATAAATGTGAAAAATATATGACTCGGTAGTTTTATCATTCATCGGACCACGGGTTGAGCCTTAATTTGATCATTCAAAGCAAAATGTAACGGTCAGTAGTGAAAGTACAAAAATCTCTTAAATTGTTGTTTCTACAGGAGCCATTAAGTAAAAAATCTTCGAATATCAATCAATTAACCAATCAACGTAAAAACGACCACATGTGACCTACAATTGTAATCGTTTATGCGGTATAAACCATTACATTCACTGGGAACAGTGCAGCTTTATTTTCCACCAGTCAAATGTGAAAAGATTAAACTTGTAAGTGGGTTGTTACCGCATTTGTCATCTTATTCTAACATAGATTTCTATTGCAGGCTTAGACCAATTTCCTAACGGCCTTAGGACAAAAGATACACTCTAGGATAAATGGCTAACCAATGTAAGCCTCTTAAATAGACCACGTCTCGGCACGAATAGCCTTTTTCCTAGCGAGAGCATAGAAAAGAGCGTTAGAGTGAACAATAATATAGCCGCCGGGGGCGTTCGTGCTCCGAGAGCGAGCGAACAAAGTGGAAAAAGTTAATTCGCATTGAAATGGTTCCTATCGGCTCTCAGACCAGCCTCGGTTCCTTTATCCGCAGCTGATCGCACTAGACAATGTGGTGGTGGGTGCGGATGAGGCGGGCGGGGGGCGGGGACCGCGGGCAGGGGCGCAAGCGCATGACCGCGCAGGGCGCAATGACCTTGCGCGCGCATTCCTCCCGCTCTTTCGAAGGCTCCCGCGGCCCTCCAGGCTATCCCGGCTCTATTCTATGGCACCATAAACTACCTAACATGCACTGGAACAAAGTACCTACCCGCGCGCTTGCTCATCGACATTGTATGTATTGAATCGAGTTTAAAAATAACATCTACATTTTCAAGCGTTTGAATATTCCCCGTATTTACTACGATCACTGGAAACATCTACTAAATGGCGGAATATCTACAATGCAATACTACAAACAAAGCTTCACAATAGTGCATCACTGAAACTAGGTTAATAACCTTTGAGAAAACATAGAAGACGCAAACAGGCTGAATAAACACGGAAAAAAATGTTCCCATCAATGCGTGTACGGGCAGGCGGCAGCGTGTAGTGCTTGTAATTACAGTAAAAATAGTTTAATACAGGATAACAGCAGTCAAAGTTTTAATATTAATCATAATATAACTTTATGAAAGGGAGCAGAAACATGTTTCTGTTTTCTATTAAATGCGGGTTAGATGCCCATAATATTTGCTTAATCATCAAAAACATCAATTTTGCACACATAAGGATGTAACAGATGTTAAATGATCTTATACACGAGCTAGAAATTAAGCCAATCGGCACCTAGTCGGAAAATAACGGTCGCGGTGCCAAATAATCGGAAAACCACGAACACAAACCGTTCGGTGCGAGTCGGATTGGCGTTAAACCCACGCCGCGGACGAAATATCCACCGAGCGTGACATATACACACATAATAATCTCATGCCTTTTATTATTTGCATTCAACAACAAATCTCAAGTAGCACTATAGTTTGGCTATCATCTGATCTCCATTTTTATCCCATAGTTTTACAAAAAAAAACAATTTAGGTGACGTACAAATAAACAAAAAAGTATTTATAAACCAATATGTTGGGCATAAACATGAGCCGAAAATTATTCAATACACATAATTTTGTACACTGTTGAGAATCATGGACACGAGTCTTGTCTAGACAAAGACGAAGATAGAGGCTATACTCTCGATCTCAAATTTCAAATTGAAATTATAGACACATGTGTAACTAGCCCGCTGTACTTATCAAGTTGATGGTTCAGAACTGGCGCTATTAATGAGCCGGCCGCAACCGGTCAACGTTACGTCAATTACGCACGCTGCATAATCACTGGAGAGGCTCCGCTCAACCCTACGGGCCTTATTTAGACCACATGTCGGGAATCGCATAAGCTGTCACGCCATTTTATACTAAAGATTGAGTTGTTTAGTTGTAAAATAATTGTAATGGTTGAAATGTTATCTTAAAAGCTCTACCTACTGATTTTAGATTCGTGGATATTTAAAGTCATCTTATGACTCTACATTCGAGAACTTATCAATATTAATTTTTGATTGTTGTATCTATAGTTTTATATCCAGTTCATACGGTTGAATTTGGAATAAAAGCAAATGTTTCCGAGAAGTCTTAAAGGGCATTTCTTTACTTTCCGGATCGGACAAAATGTAATAAACTTGCACACAGATACGAATGAAAAAAAATATTTTTACCAAAAACTTGTTGCTAATTTTGCCAAAAAAGTTGTCATTGGTTAAATAAGTTAGCAATTGACATATACCATAGACTAACTAACAATTACAACTATTACACACCATATGGTGTAGAATAGAAATCAAAGAAACACATTTTTGGAAAATCGAAACCAAATTGACCACTCCACGGTTCAACATCCCGCTAAAAGCATCTCAACTCCCGTTGCTCCACTAACATCACGCAATTTCCTCTACCCACAATTAAAAGCTATGTCATGGCTGTGCCCGCTAAGTCGGTTAACTGTAACGATTTCCCGCGCTTCAACCACTCACTCCTCCAATGCTAATCCGTGTGAACTTCGCCTATAAAGATGGGTAACAGCTTGATAAATATCACACGATTCTCGTACATGTAATCAGTTAATTAATAACTCGCACTCGAGAAACTTTATGCGGTAATTGGGTAAGGAACGAAGCTAACGTGTCGTTTACTAACGGTTCAGTAATAATACCAAACTAGAGGCTTTTCTTAATTGAGGTTCACGTAAAGGAACATTAATATTTATTGTAGTGTAATTAAAAGCACACACTTAAAAGAAAAAAGCTTACAGGAAGTTATTTGTTTTAGATGGAATCGATATTCAAATATATATCTGTAATGTAAGTGTTATTTTAACGACTTTTGACAAAATCGTACGAACAGAATACTACACGTAAAACATTTATTACGTCCGGAAAAGACTAAATTTTAATATTTAGTCACAACAAATGCTTGACTGTATTTAATATTCATAGCCATTAAGATAATAATGTAATGGTCATATATGTGCCACCAGAATATATAAATACCAACACATAACTGTATCAGGGACATTACGATCAAATCTCCGAATAAACCAAATTTATATGACATTATAAACAGTTACGACGTTCCCAGAATGTTAATATCTCATACTAATACTTTACGATAACATTATAAGGCACTCCTACCTGAGTGATTATTTTACTTCACATCCAGTGAGCTAGCCAGCTTTAGGTCAACATTTAATAGATTAACAACTTTCTAACTGAATGGATATTCAGTTAGAATGTTGTTAAAAGCAGGATTCAAACAGGATTGTTTGAATGTAAAACTGAGTTGTCAAAATATTTTCAGCATCCGAACTCCCTTGAATGTATATATACCTATATATGTAGGCTTTATGCTATATAGCTTGAAGTTCAAGTGTAACATTTAAGCTTTGCCCCAACGGTTATTTTCGGGCTCTCGTATATTATGTTACGTGCTCCGAAAACTCTAATAGCGCGTTTCAAGATTGTACGGGGAATCGTCAGCCCCAACTATATGTCTTGTAGCGAGGTTGATAAGTTCGCTACAACAGCGTTTGAATTAAAGAATGTACACTTGAACTTCAAAAGAGTCGCACGTCTATTATCTTCCTGTCATCGGTCATTACAACTGTGTCCATTTCACCACACGTTACATAATGCATCTGAAACAACGGCTGGTTTATCTCAACATCGTTCGGTCGGTGACTCTTTGTGCTGCTATCACGTATCCGTCGGTATACGTTGACACTAAGTACTTTCTTGGCTAGAATGCAATCTTCATCTGAACTATCCTTTTTTGGATGTCCGCTATTACGAAATACGTTTTTTATGTCATTTCTAGAACTGTCATGTCAAAGTCCTGTGTCTTTGAATAATAATAATGTTCCAATTACAGCTCCTTTTGTAGGTTTCCTACGCAGAACTTATACATTCTTTCAATTATTAAAACTTGTAAGTATTTTATAATATACAAGCTTCTTTCCGCAGCTCCGCCTGCGGTACTTTAATGAAACATAGCCGATGAAATGTTGTTTACAATCGAATCAGTATCTCTGAAGATATCCCGCTACATCGAAGCTCATACACTAATAAATTTTACCTCTATATGATATTAGTACTTACTAAGGTGAACCCAAATTACATATTAATTCCACCTATTTATTGAGACAAATCTGACAAAGCACCAACATCACCGTCCAACATGGGAGAGGGCCCGTTAACATTCTTTTCGCGAACAACTGACCGCCACGACTCGCTACGCTATTATACCAAATTTTACGCCTATAATTACAAATTAGAGGCCAACCAGCACCGATATAACAAAAGTGTTTTGTAGTAGGTTAACACAATTATTTTCTTTTTCTTCCGCCCGAACAGCAATACGATCGGTTAGTTATGTCATTATAAAAAGTGGTACTTACCGACTTTTTAACCGACTTCTTTTATTGTACGACAATTAAATAACGGTTTTTGATCTCGACCAATATGTACATACGTACACACATACAATATTTATAGTGAATTGTGTTTGTACATCCTGGTGCTTGACTTAATAATACGCACTTAAGATTCTGACTGAAATACTTAACTATAATGCAAATTTTAACTGTAAATTCCTGGACTTGACACAGTATGGACCGCGGACATTCGTAACTTCGATTTTTGTTTTTCGAATTCGAAACTTTTTTCGTAGCTTAGGTCGCGCGTTGATGTCTTTTGCGCTAGCGAGCCGTCACCGTAGTATTGCCGACCGATCACTGAAATACTTAAATCTGGCTAGCCGTAAGTTTCCGCTGACTTGTTAACATTTGAACGCCCTTCTTACTTGCATATTTTCGCTATCGTGACACTAATCGGTCCTCTCTTAACTGCGTAAGTAATGGTACTTTCATTCAATTACACCGATTTGCCGACGTCTCTGATTGCTCATAAGATGCGTAGAAAGTGTCGTGTGGTTCACAAACTTTCGTGTCTAAAGGGGTAATGTCCGTGTTTGGTAAACCAAACAATCGCTCGACGTGACTTATTGGTTCACACGATCCACAATTGTCGACACCGTGGATAATTTTATCGCATTGTGTTCTCAGGGGACCAGAAGCGGGAGCGGTGAGCCGATCCCGATCGGGCGCTGCGGGGGAGGGTATTAGGAGGCGTACGGAGGGGGGGGAAGTGGGTTCGCCGACCGCCCAGAACGACGACGTCCCCACAATTATTATGTAATAAAAAAATAATAATCGTGCCTACGAGCATAACCGCGTGCCCAAGGAGAAAGAACTCTACCATTGAATTACTGACAACGTGTTCTTTATTAGATTTATGTTCCTTCAAGAACGAGGAACATAATTTTCAAGGAACGCTATTTGTTATTATCCAACTAGTGTAGGACGCGATCGTGCCTTGAAGAAAACTTTCTAAAAACTTTTAACAATTCCATTGAAGTAAGGGTCATTTAGCCCCATTAGAGGTCGAGTTATCAAGAATCCCTACTTAGTGCACCTCTAGGGTACCTACTCAAGGAACATTTTCTCTAAATTACAAATCTCTAGGTCCACCGGTTTAGGCTGTACGTTGCCCGTCAATCAGTCAAGTGTTAAGGATTGTATTAAATACATATGCTCAAACTACATTTTGATATAGCACTTTGATCATTACAGCACGGCTGCTAGTACTCTAACATCAATTACAGTAGTATGCCATTAGTATCTAACAACATTAGTATGACGAAATATATTTACATCTGATAAATGACTGGCGAACAAACAAACACAATACAATTTGTCTGCGTTCTCAGACACATGTTCGGGCAACCATCAAGATCTGTTGTACGTCGGATGTAGCCGGTATCGAGCTATCGCGACTAATCGCATCAATTGAGACGTCTGCGTCGTCGTCCGGCGATCCGCCGCGCGGTTACAGATCACAAGACAAAGCCATTTGTAACGGGCGAGCCTTCGATCGTTTCGCTTCGTTTGCATCTCTCACAAAATAAACACGATAATGATTTGTTATGTCATCAGTTGCGATCTGTTTGTTGTGCCATAGATCTGATATTCAACATACAACAACGATATTCACTGTGACATATTCCTTTATATCGCCCAACGAACAGACCAATTGTTTAGACCCAAACTAAGCAACGCTTGTAATATGGCTATCATACAATGGACTGGGGGCAGTATATAACTATTGATATAGACATTAAACATCCATGACTCGGGTAAAAATATTAGGTGCTCGTCACGCAATGTTTGCTCGTACCGACATTTTGCAAAAGAGTTTTGGCACCTTGAATAGCCTTTGAATTTATAAACAAGGAATATTTATCGTGAAGTGTGCAAGGAAAACTAGTACAGTAGGATTCAAAAAGATTCTGAATGAGACGAGACCCAATTTTACTCTGATAATTATAATAATAATAAAAGTCCTCCTGACAGAATTTCGATCATGGCGGCTAATCTCGATGCAGACAAGCCAGCTGCGCAGGAGATACCTTAGTGCACAAGTGTGTATGCAAGCACAGGTGCACTCTCTCTGCCCTCACTTACGACGGCACTCCGACACGAACGGAGAGAGATCAGGCGCAGGACCGACGACTTTACGTGCTCTCCGAGACATGAGCGAGGGACAATCATGGTTAAAAATGAGATTCGCATATGAAATCCGGGGTTTGAACCTGCGACCCTCTTTACCGAGGCGAGCGTTCTATCAACTTCAATATCACTACTTATATCCGTTAAAAATACCTAACATGGGAACGATAGTTTTGCCGTGACACCAGCGCTCATATATTATATTGAAACTTGTATCCATCATTATATATGCTTGTATTGATAATCTGACATAATCTAATACCTATAACATGCTTCAATGCGCCAGACAAGTGACACGTATCATGATATTATCATAATGTAAGGTGCCTCACGCGTGTTACGGCAACACTTTCTTAGAAATGTTAATATTCATTCTGCTTCGATAACTTAAAGTTGATATTTCTTCGCTATAAACGCTAACGTTATTGTTCAATTCCCGATGAATGTGCTTTTAATTTCATTCATAACAAAGTAAATAATAAGATGTGACAATCAAAGTAAAAAATCTGGCCCTTCCAAGTTATTCGTTGTATCTTCTATAGCCTGAATTTGTTTTGACCTCACCGTCTCGAGTTCAACTGAATATCTTATAATTATAAATAACTTCACGTCCTTATATGCCTATCAGAGATCACGTTTACGAATCTTTCGGCTACCTAATCAACCATTGCCGTGACAATACCAACAGACACGTATTGGTGTCTATCAAAGCGTTCGATGTTCATGGTCGGGTGGCGCACGTTGTCGTGTGCCGTAGCGGGCAGCGGGCCGCGGACCCGGCGAGGGCGGTGCCGGCATGGTTCTCAGGAAGCCACGCACCACTAACTGCTGCCCGCTGGCTCAGGTGACCGTCACACTACTCCAATCAACGAGATATTGGAGAAAATGAACTCGGCACATAAATCGGGTCAGGCTAATAAAATCGTTCCGGTGTGTAAGTACGTCGCACTTCGCAGTGTTCAGTGTATCTTCAGTGTATCTTCTATAGCCTGAATTTGTTTTGACCTCACCGTCTCGAGTTCAACTGAATATCTTATAATTATAAATAACTTCACGTCCTTATATGCCTATCAGAGATCACGTTTACGAATCTTTCGGCTACCTAATCAACCATTGCCGTGACAATACCAACAGACACGTATTGGTGTCTATCAAAGCGTTCGATGTTCATGGTCGGGTGGCGCACGTTGTCGTGTGCCGTAGCGGGCAGCGGGCCGCGGACCCGGCGAGGGCGGTGCCGGCATGGTTCTCAGGAAGCCACGCACCACTAACTGCTGCCCGCTGGCTCAGGTGACCGTCACACTACTCCAATCAACGAGATATTGGAGAAAATGAACTCGGCACATAAATCGGGTCAGGCTAATAAAATCGTTCCGGTGTGTAAGTACGTCGCACTTCGCAGTGTTGGTCGCGTAAAATATAGGTAAGTGTGTACTGTACTAAATAAGCATTATTCACGTTACGTGCATACTTCGAAAACAAAACATTTTCGGGGAAAAGTGTGTTCTACAGCTTACGTAATAAGCAGCTTTATCGTATTCTCTATAGCCTGGATTATAAATAGCTCAGTTTACAGCTATTATTTATTTTAAAAAATCTACTAACGTCGCCAAAAAAATAATGTTCAACGTCAATGGTTCGCGCTTATCGTTCGATGAATACTCCGAACGAGGCCACAAAATTGAATAGGTTAATAAATTTTATTAGCCGATCGGCATCCGGACATAAACGCATTCGCGTATGTGCACTTTCTCGCTTATTCATAAGTTTAGTGGGTCGCGTGCGTGCGCGGGTGCCTGCCTCACGCCCGTACCGCGAACTACTCCGTACAGGACGTTTTAGCATAGTCTGCACTGATAAATAAACGTGACAACTCTGGTATGTTCATTCTTATATTCATTCAACTACCTGTTGGTAATTTCCTCTGAATAGAGGCAATATGAGAATTGATACATATTAGATTATTTCATAGCTTCAATCAGAGTGTATCAGCTATTTCTGTTGCAAACTCATTTTACCCACTAAGTACCAATAGATACGAGGCAAGCGTAGGCAATATGTGACAATGAAGGAAAACCGAAAACACCAACGAACGAACAAACAAACGAACGAACGAACAAACGCCAGACGAACACACCAACTATACGGTCCCACACTAGGCAACGCTTGTATTAGGGTACCGTACAATAGACTGAGGGCGAACTCAATACTTAACATCAATGACTCGAGTTTAAACATTCGTGCTCATCACACAGTGTGTGTTCCTACCGGGATTCGCACCCAGGACAGGGTCACTACCAACTCAGCTAATCAAATACCATAAATTAACCCGCTGAAGTAGTGTTTCCAGCACTATGAAGAATGCAATAGAAATATAATCTTAACCTGAAGCATGACACATGTAAAAGGTTCTTCTATTTAAAAAGGCACGCCTACAGTTAAACACTTGTGTCACTTAACAAACGAATGGCGTGGAATGTGAAATATTTAGTCTAACTGTTCTTACAGCGAGTCGCGGCTTAGAATGATATGCACACGATAATGTACCCGCGTCGCTCTTAAGGCTGACGAACGTGACGATGTCCAGATGTGTCCGAGTCACAGAAATACGCAGCTTTATGCCCGTCAGAATTATCAGTCGTGAATAATCTCCGGTTTCAGGTTTATAAATCGAGATTACCAGTATTTTAATGTGCATGTTTATCATTAGACGCCGCGCTCTGATCTAATCGAGTGAAGAGGTCGCTACATCTGCTCTATACTTTTTGTTTAATGTGTTATATATGCAGGAAAAATAAATATTTAATTAATTAAAAGCGGTATACTTATTCAAAATTATAATGTAATTCTGTATACGATTAGTACGTACGTAACTGAAAAGTAACTGAGTTTCTTCAACAGACAATTATTTTATCCAGTTTGCAATTACAGCGCAATAGACATTCGAACTTGAATTCAATTTTAATCTGCATATACCTACTTACATACATCGTCATTGCATCAGCTATTGTGTCGGTATAAATCCCGGAGTCAACGCCTTGCCTTCTCCGGCGGCAATCACGAATTTTGATTAACTTTTTTTTGCAAAAGAAGCATTTTCTTTTTCATAATATGATATGGCAACAGGCGCGATTGAATTACACGGCTGTTAGAGCACATTTGGCGCGGATGCGCCAGCGCCGCACGTGAGGTATCGTGCCGGCATCCCGCATCACCGTGATGAGAATGATGAACTGATATTTTTCCACAAGATTACGTGATCAATAAATCCGTACAATTGATAGTGTGAAAGTTACAAAAAATAACCACCTTATATACCCATATAAAGATTTGAACTACCTAATACACCCATAGAAACCAGTTGCTAACTGTTAGTAAAGAAAACACAAATCGACAAGCGAACTTGATTCTTAAAAAACTCCATTTGCAGAAATCCGTTGGAAATCATCATCATCGTGCCATATTCAACCACACAACGTCACTTATCATCAATTACGTCTGCGTGCGTTAGAGTGGACATTCGTAATTCAGATGTGTTATTAGATGTAACTGTAAATTAAACGTGTAATGAGGCGCAGCAAATCTCAAATAAAATGTGAAACATTACGGAATTGTACGATTGTGGGTCGTCTGCGCCGGCGCAGGGAGGCCACTAGGTCGGGGGAAAGTAGTGGGGCTTTATGTGCGCCTGTACGGTGCATGCCGCAATTACATCCACAGAATCCATAATATTGTTGGAATTCAGATGAAAAAGCGAGCTACTTTGGTACCCAATTCACCCGATGGAATGATAATATAAATTCAAGTTTGACAGTACTATGTATAATAACAGTAGTATCCCAAAATATTATGGTTCGTCATGGAATCAGAATAGTAATTATGAATCGTCAAAAATGGCACACAATGCTAAGCTACGACTTTATTATCACCCGTTTGGAAAGTCGTTCCTATAGAGAATAGCGGACAAGAAACTCCATGTCTGCCCTTTAATAAAGGATCTTATACATTTTTTAGTAGTACATGGTATTTATTAAACGTATATTTTAATATGTTATATAAAATCTTACCGAAACCATTTATCTATTTATTAATTTATACATGTGTCAAGTTTATGGTAATGTTTAAGTGTATTTTTTATGCTTCCCCAATGCTGATGTTCACTCGCAGTAGAATAATTTTCTGCATAATACATAGCGCCTATATTGTATGCCTTACATCAGCACCGAGCTGGTATACTGGCCAATTTAGAAATCGCATGTGACACGGATCGGCCGACTCGACCATAAACTGCGTGGCTAGTATTTGTTGCTATCATCTTTAACCTTTGCGTGTTTTAAGGTTCTCGCATAAAACTGATTGTGAAAACAGCGGTATCAATTAAACTGTTAAGTCGTATGTCATTTTTATGAAAGCGATACTTTCTAATATATAGATAAAGTACTTCAAAGTTAAATCCTATAAATTTTGAAAACGCTTATCGATTGTCTTTTAATGGTAAAATAAAACCTCAACTCAGTAAAAAAAACAAATAAAGTAATGATTTTAAATAACAAATATTTCAAAGTGATTAATCCATGAACATTTCTAATTACAATCTATCAAACAGCATTGATGTGTATCACCAAAACCACAAAGTGATTAATCTTACGACTCGACATTAGTAATTTGGTAACAAAAAACTGACGGACGAAGACTGTCTCTACTATATAAAAATATATTGTGAATGTGACATCGTTTTGAGCATTTAAATGTGAAAAATGGATCTAATGTCCCGCTCGCGACTGACAAAAACGCTACGAGAAGCCATACTAATAGACTCTCGTTTATTTATTTCACTTATTTATTTCAATTATGCTTATTTGTTTCATGAAATAATAACAATTTCATGAATCAAAAAAAACTTTTAATTTATAACATCTAATAAAATGATAATGGACATAATAAGCTGCTAAGTGGGCCGATCTATGATTTGGGCGGCGCGCGCGCTCCCGGTCAAGGCCGCTTGCACTTGCTCGCAAAAAACTTCCAACTGGTTGTGTGCCCACGCATGCGGTTATCATAGTCGCATTTTTTGCGATCATACTTACTACTCGGGCCATTGATCGCTTATGGTTTTTACATACCGGTTATGTTTTATTGAAACCGCCAAATTACGTCATCAAGCTCAAAGATATTATCAAATGTAGTTACAGTTACATTTATAAAGCCCGTGCACACCCACAAACAAGCGTTGGTTCGTCTAATATGCCGCTAATTTGTCCTATTTGTTGTACACTATACTTTATAGTCGATACCATAATGAATAGAGATATTAAGCGTCCAATACAAATTAATATAACTACAGAAATAGTTATTATGTAAGTCATAAGTATCCCATTGCTATAAACAAAGTCAATGTCACGGGTCAAGGAAGCCATACCGGAGAGTTTATTTTTCACATGTTTTAAAGCATTTCCTTCGACTATATGTATACATAATGCACCCGTCAAAGTAAAATACCATATAGCAAATCCAGTAGTATTGTTGTGCTAGGCTGAAGTTTTTCTACAGTGTGTACGCAGTTAGGCACGATAAAAATCAAAATAACTTTTCAAGGTCTAGCGCGCCCTTTCGATCGCAGCCCTCGAAACACTGCGTACGAAATAATTTTTTTTATATATTTGGTATTTCTTAAGTGGGCTTTACTTAATGTTTTACACGCGCTGTCTATCCTTACTCTTGTAGTCTGAGCACATGTCGAAGCACTTTATTGCTAATAACAAGTGATAGAAGGTATGTTTTTTCATTAACGCATATTTGAGCCGTAGGTAGAGATTATTAAAATTTTAATAACGAGCATCCTGTGCTAGCCGGCGAGTAACCAGTTTCCGAACAAGTCTTAGAACCCGCGCTGGGGTGGAACTGCAACATACTTTTTTTGTTATTCCTAAGTACGTTTTAATTTTCAGTTTTGACGCGTGTACACATAGCTCGTAAGGCTTTTTTTTCTATAACAGTGGCTTCCGGTGCGAATCGTAATATTCTGGATTATTATATAAAAATATGTATCGCTATATATCTCTTATTCCGAGATCGTAATTTTAATAATATTAAAATTTTGCGTTCGTTTCAACGACAACGAGCTCTCCCAATATATTCTTCTAAAAGCACTTGATTTAATTATTGTACCTACTTATACTTACGTCACCTTATGATTACATAATTTGATTGATGTCCCCATTTTATATTAATATCTGAACACGTCAATATAGTGTAGAAACTTTTTGCGCGATCTACACGTGATTAATTGGTTTACCCACGGTTTACCATATCTGTTTTTTGCAAATTAATTTCACCTGATACTGTTTTATCCCCACACCACCCCGCAACTTTTTCATCTATACCATTAATAGATCGATGACCACGTCACATATTTTTCTTTCACCGTCAAATCTCAGATACAGAGAGAATCGTAACTTTGCACCCACTTTTCTCCTTCAGTTAAGGGCGCAATATATAATTAGTATACCATAGTACTGCGAGCAAAAGATTTTAAAACAATAGCAAAACGAAGCGAGCGCATAAATGGGTATCTCACGCAAATGTACATAATGGTTGAACTGACTGGCGCGTCTCCTTCTCGTAATAATCCCGTAATGACGGTAATCATATCATCATCATCTTCGTACCGATAACGTGCTTTTACCTATTGCAATAGGGTTGCGCCGGCGCGGGCGGAACCGTACGAATAAATGATAGATGACAGTGTCTATGTAATTTCGTTATTACCAATATGCCCCACCGCCATGCTGGTATTATTTCATGACATTGGAGGCTGAAGAATTGAGGTTTTTTACCCGACTGCGCGACGCAAAGGAGGGTAATGTACTTATATCATGGTTTATTGATCTTCTATCTGGTTATCCGTTCTTCGATTTCAATAGCTTGAATGTACAATATTATGTATTGAGCTATAATTGAATGAAACCGGGTAACAACATTTTGGTATATAACAGCTGCTCGTTACTAGGTTTTTATCTATTTTGTTATACCCAGTTAATATGATGAGTTATGTACCTGATGTTATGTAGCTATAGGAAATATGTTATTTCCCACCTTGCATATAGCAGTCACTGCATGCTCAAACCTAGTGTATGGGAACCGTGAGATTCCCACCATACTTACTAGTAGGTATAATGTGATGACATTGAGAATAAATGTGACTAAGTTTAATGTCTTTAATAAAATGCGAGCAGCTTTTTATTTTTTAAAGGTTGTTCCTAATTAGGCCAAGCATAAAATGTAGAGAAAAGAATGTGCATATTATTTTACAAAATCTAGTAACATGCTCTATTATAGTACTCTTTTAACTATAGAGGCGTGTAAAATATATGAATACAATCGTTATGAGGTAAAAGAAATGAAAATTACTATCTACTATGTGGAAAATTGGGATGTGAATCATGTCGTAGTGAACCACGAAGTTCACTACGACATAAATGTAGAGCACAGTTTTTAAGCATTCCTGTAAATTAAACCATAACAGTTTATACGAAAGTTCATAGAAAAGCTTTCATCTCTCATCAAAGAAGATAAATAATAGAGACACCAAACAAGCCTTTTTGCACGCCTATTAAGCATACATTATGCACAGAAATATTTATCAAAAAGAGATACTTGATACTGATACCTCTTTTTGTTAATTACACCATACGATTCTTTCGATATGAAAGTTTGTGAAGGTAATTGGAGATATGCCCTTGCTTGTAAAGTCGGCTAGTGAAAAATTGCAGAGGCAAAATAAATGCTCAAAAACATATAGGTAGGTATTGCTTGTACTTGCATAAAGAGTATATCATTAGCAGTAACCACTCTAGCATTTAACTTAACAGTAACTTAGAGATATTTAAAGTCTGTCATTTTAAATAGGCTTTCCTTAGGTTGACAACAAAATAAATACCTGAGTTCAGCAGTGCGCTTCACTGTCTTCAACTGTCGCACGATACGGTGATAATGTTCACAAAACAGAACTGTGTCCGGGAACTAGGCAAGCACTCGACCTGAACGAGCGCACCGGCAAGTGAATGGGAGGAACGAGTGAACACCGGCGCGAACGTTCCGAGCCGGGACCGAGCGCGAACAAACACAGGGCCGCAGTCAGCCGAGCGTCTCAAACCGAATGAAATGGTGAAGAAGACGCCGCGGTCTTATATAGACGCGGCCGTAACCTGACGCCGGATAACGGACTCCCGCTGACAAACGTGCACTCGACTATAGATCGTTTTGCGCGCACGCAAGAGACACATTCCTACTCTAATCACAATCCTTCCCTATATAATAGATAGATCGAATTTTCAATAAATAGCCTGAAGCTGAACGCTACAATTTGCCAGCATTGGCTCTCGAGGCTTGGATGTCGACCATGACGACAGGACGACACGGCACTCTGAATGGCACCAAGGCGTCGATATTAATTCTCGCATCAACATTATTATTAGATACTTCCCTAAAGCCCTTCCGCAGTTCACTGTAAGGTTAATGACATTTTATTTTTTTGAGAGAGCAGACATCCATTCGTCTATAAAATGCTACAAATGTCATGTTTACCTACTACAGAAAAACATGACGTTTGTAGCATATTAGCACATACCAGTGAAGTAATATATTTACTATAAAACTCAAAATTTACCAGCGTGGTTTCACGGCATTTGCTCCCATACTCAATGGGAAACATAAAGAAGAGCAGCACAGAGCGTACCGTTAACAACAATTTATTAAACCTGAAGGCTTAGTTATTGAAATAAGATTCACATTAGTTACATAATCGCAAAGAAAATCGAAAAAAAGTATGCAAATCAATTTGTTAATTACATTAAAAAAGGATAACACCACATATTACATTATGCACGGGACTTTTCCTTATAGAGCAAATTGCTTAATTAAATAACAAGCTTTCAACGAACAATTCGCGAAGGAGTGCTTCATTGTGCCTATGTCTCTCTAATCTAAATCGAAGTCTTACCGAGAACCACCGACCGGACTAAAATTCGTACGCAATAAAACGCTGATGAAATAGTAGCTTCTTTTCACACCTAATTACCAGTTAATGGCTTCACTGCAAATAAAAACAAATGGTTATGCCTGGCGCCGTTTTTGATCTCACTTCCTGCGGTTTCCCAAAGGAGGATTTAAGGCCAGCATTGATACAACAGTGAAAGTTAATGTTGAATCGCATTGGCTCTCATTATCTGCGCGATGAAAATCTTAAATTACACTGCACATGCCATGTTTCGATCTATTTTTATTTGTGTAAGATTCAATTACTTGACTCCTAGTGATGGCCAGCGCCGTAGGCTTTGGCTATGAAAATAACTACTTGTCTTTGCGGCCGGATAATGAGCGCGCACTACGCGCACAAAGAAATCAATTATCTATGTAATAGGTACACGGCATTATTCTATAGGTATGTTATTTTTTCAACAATTTAAAGTCGCATCCGTAGATATCATAATATAAATGAACAATCATAATTTTCATACTTCGTTGGTAGCTGCGAAATATATAATACCTTTCATTAGGCTATTAAGTTAGCATCTCGTATTCTTATATTAATTATTGAATGAACATCCACCGTACAATTAAGCATGTTACACTACGAGGATACATTTTTGAACATTTTACAGCAACGAGTCCGCAAGCTTTTACTTTAGCTGCGGGTTTTAGTTGCAGTTGAGTCAGCGTTTGTTTTCGTTTGTTTGCGAGCCTATCCTTTTGCAACGTCCGCGCTTAACAAACTATGCGCTTGCGGGGAACTTTCTGCGAACCTCGGCTCAACGTATTTATTACGCGAATGCTCGCGATGAGAATGATCCTAACGAATATTGATTAAATAATGTCATAATCAAATAAATAATATACTAAAATTCCTCTTTTAATTTAGCGGTAAGCCCCGTTTTAGTATACATAGCTGATAAAACTCTTTCCGTCTGTCTCTATCTAGAGCAGCGTCTTTCGTATCCTTATAGGACATGACGCTGATCTTCTCTTTTATCTGACTCGTGTAAGTTATTCTTCGTCTTCCTCGTTCACACTTTCCTTCTACCTCTCTTTCTATTTTGTTCTTTACCTTCATATTATTCACTTACACCAATTTTACAATTTATTCCCACTTGCGCTGGCCTGTTTTGCGTAAATTGTCGAATAGTAAATCACGTTAAGTTCAGTATCAGATGGCATATTCGTGTCACGGGAGCAATTTTCCGAATGATTTTATTGCACAATAATGTAGGTTGTCGTGTTAATGTAGGCGGCACTTAATCCATTATGACACGATCTCACATTATAGAGAATGCCATGGAAACAGATTCTAGGTAGAGAAATGCGCGGGCGACTGGAAATTGTCATTGGACTATGATCTTTACTGTAAACTGTAAATGAACTGTAATTTACATACTTTTGACTTATGTAGTTTATGATGGTGCTCTCCAATGGAAATAGTATATGTCTCTCGAAAAAAAAAGAAGTAGAGCCCTTTTGTGTAGGTTCTTCATCCGCTTTAGTTCGTAGCTGTATTTTTCTTACATAAACATTTATGTGAACCACACTTTCGAAGATATTGATGTTTCAATTAAATAATATGGATCGTTCAATTAAATTAAATTAGTAGTAATGTGTTTAATGTGTCCATTATCTACGGGTAAATTAAAAGAATGCGTTTTTAATATATTATGCTTACGCGGAGTTCTTATGTCAGTCTGTCTCACTTCGGTTCCGTAGCTTTTATTTGTATTCTGATAGAGCGTTGATGTTTTTGCTAGTGATCAATGTTGATCAATAGATCTAGGTCGCTCACTCAAACTTCTATAATACGTAGCACTTTTACTTCTCATAGTAATCCAACTTATAGTTTTTTTGTGATGTTAATGTGCAGTGGTGTATATACGCATTGTCATGCTACGCATTTCGAAACTGACACGGTATTTTTATTAATGTGCCCATCAATTGATTTGAAAAAAAAAAACAAAGTCTGATACTTTCTTTAGCAATTGATATAACACCATCAATGGATCTTGTCACAAATTTTGCTAATCATTTATCCAATGCTACTGAATACTTATGTAACTCTGAGCATCATCATGTTTATATTTTTTAGGCACAGATATTCCATCATAATTACCATCATAGAATATGTCACGTCAATTGTCAGCACGGTGGTGGGCGCAGCGTGCCGCGCCGGGGACGCGCGCTGCGCGTGCGCCGTCTAATCGCCGCGTAACGGTGGCGAACTGTAAAGCTCGCCACGGACCGCGGGCCGCGTGCTAAATTTGCCGAAACACCGCGATCTCTAGCGGGAAAATCTTAAATCACACTAAACCCATGTCGTTGCCCGGCCATAAATGTAATGAGACAATTAAGTAGTTATTGCTTTATAAAAATACAAGTAGAAATATGCACTAAGTAATTGATTTCCTTCGAATACTCAAAAGCAACTCAATATTTGAGAGCATGCTTATTTTTTTGTGACTTACAAAACTTGCAAGATAAGGACAAAAACGAATATATATAAGGACAAACATATTTGAGGAGCGTTTTTGAGTGTTCGGCCAATACTCATTTAAAAATGTAAGTGAAGTAAGTTTCCTAAAACTAGAATAGACGAATAGAGTATTAAATATCCTTTATTGCTATTGGTATCGTGTAATAGGATTTCACACTTGAATTGCTAACTGAATCACGTATTCCTGGAACAATGAACGCTTTATACTAAACGCATTAGTAAAAATCTGTAAGATATTAATTACCCTTACAAGTTCGCGTGTTGGTAACGACGTATTATGTTACCGCAACGATTGTTACTACATTCAATCTTCGTCACGCCATGAAACCAAAGAGATTTATCCCATTACGGTATAACTAGATACCTACGTACCTACTCCCTATTCCACACTGCCTTCTTACATTTGTTCGAACTTTATAGAAATTAATTAATTCTCATCTTTCAAAATGTCGCATTAAATTATAATATACAGCTACATATTTGATTCATAGAAAACATACAAGGAGGTGATATGAAGACATAAACTTCAAAACTTTTCAACTTACACATTCTCAGTTCACGCCCAACAATCAGCAGTTTAAAATAATAAAGTAGGTGCGCTTATTTATCGACTTCACACTCTACTTGTATTCGTTCCATTTTTGAAGCAAACGTTCGCTACTGTTGTCTTGGACAAAGGGTCATTAGCGAAAATGTCGGAGTCCACAATGGAATTGGAACAAGCGAGACGCGAAATTGACGATTCTTTGATTCTGAGCGAATTTTGCATGCGCCGCATCGGGCTCTCGTTCAAGGAACCGAAGAATACGTCGTCGTATTTCTACCAAAAGCTGATGTTTATGTTATCGGTGTGCGGTATTTGCTACCACGTATTCAGTGAAATCGTCTTCATAGGTCTCACGTTGTCTAATTCGCCACGAGTCGAGGATGTCGTTCCACTTTTTCATACTTTTGGATACGGTGCTTTAAGTAAGTAACTGTGTAAAAGTATAAATTCACGTCCCCGTCTAGCAATTTATATATTCAGACGAGCTACTTTCTAGAACTTTTACAGGAGAGTCAATGCAAGCACCTCAATGTACTTATAACCCAATAAATCAACAGGTATCGCCAAAGTGTTCGTGCTGTGGTACAAGAAAGACGTGTTCAGACAACTACTCAACGAGCTGGCTGGCATCTGGCCAATGCCTCCTCTCAACGAGGAAGCGCAACTCATTAAGAACAAGAGTCTCGACGCGCTGCGAATCACACATCGTTGTTAGTACGCTACATATCGCTTCATTCAACCAACCAAGTTTAAATCTATCACCTGCCAGCAATAGGTAGTCAGTCATTAATAACGAACGGCAATCTCGCAGAATTGAAAATGTGTTTGCAGCTGAGGGTATAATTTTATCGTTGATCGTATTTTTTCATTGCTTAATGTTCTAACGAGTGTTGTCGCATAAACAATCAGCATTGTTATCGTTTATACTTTCCACAGGGTACTTCGGTATAAACGTGGCGGGAGTTTGGTTCTATAACGTGACCCCAATCTGCGTGTACCTGTACGATATTTGGCGAGGCGACGACACCAAGGTCGGGTTTGTCTGGGTGTCTTGGTACCCGTTCGACAAACACCAGACTATTGCGCATGTTGCTGTATATTTATTTGAGATATTCGCAGGTAACGACAATAATCTATCACACCACTGACTTGGTACTGAGTGGGTACTTTATATATATATTATTTATTTGATCTCTCTATCAATTATTTTAAACATTTATAGCGATACTGTATTGTTGATACAAATTGCTTCGTCTACGAATGCTGTTATTATATTAATGTCAACATTTTCTATTTCTAACTTAACACTACATAGCACTGCTAAGCTAACTGTCATGCGTGATAAAGCAAAAACTCGACGCGGAATACTTAAGCTAAATAGGTAACAGCAAATCTGATACGTTATTATATATATTCTATAATAACTCAATCGTACATGTGAATGTATCTTATTCTTTGAGAAACGTATACAATAATACCTTTGAGTTCATCGAATAAAGTGTTTTTATCGACACGATGGGAGAGTGAAAGTTTTGATGATATAGCACTCAAATCCATTATTATATATAACGTTGATAGCAACACTATTTTCGACGTACTGGACTAGCAATTAATCTGGTTTAAATATTTGATTGCACATTCTGTGTGCTCCTATACGAATAGATAGATAATCACAATGGCATGTTGAGCCAAAAACAAATATTGTTTTACCGACATCATGTCGATGATTACTATTCTCTGTGAGTTGGGAGTCCAGCCAAATGATTCTGTCATGATGAAATTATATTCCAAACATAATGATGCCTACTTAAACGAAAAATAAATTTTCTCCGCCCGCTAGTTTGTAATGACAGGTAGTAGAGATAATATAGAGACATTTTTTACCGGCGGTGGTGAAGTTAAAGCAGGGTAATGTGTTTAAACCGAATGTGGGTTCTCACCGGTGATGTGAACGCTACTTGAGGTTACGTCGACACGTTTATCCCACATGTCCAATAAAATACTACCTATTTTGTACTTGTTGAGATTTTACTTTGTAAATCATAATTTTGTCAACTTTGTTCACCAAATATATTTATGAGCACTTATACCAATATTTAATTTTGTATATATTGAAATTGACGAATCGATTGACACAATTGATAGTGATAGTGACCTTCTATCTGTACTTACTGCTTGTACCCATATTTAATATAATAATAAATATATAATATCGCCAGACGAACACAAACCAACTATACGGTCCCACACTAAGCAACGCTTGTATTATGGCTACCTTAAAATGCACTGAGGGCGAACTCAGTATATAATACTTATGTAGATATTAAACAGCCATGACAGGTGTACAAACATTAGTGCTCATCACACAAAGATTGTCCCTACCAGGATTCGAACCCGGACCCTCGGCACAGAAAGCAGGAGCACCTCCAGGTCGTCAAACCAAACCAAATTTAACAATAAAATAAGTAAGTACGTGCATAACCATAAATACAATTACTTACAGGGATTATAATTCATTATCAATTGTAGGTCAAACTTGCGTATGGATAATGGTCAGCACAGACCTGCTATTCTCCGCTATGGCGAGTCACATCACTCTGTTACTGAAGCTTTTAAAATTTCGGTTGGAGTCCCTCGCGACCACACAAGGTACTGCTGACGAGTACTATGAAGAGATCAAGGGAAATATCAAACTGCATCAACGACTCATTAGGTGAATTTAATTTGCATCATCTGCTTTTGAGTGCCACTTTATGAACGGTACAAAACTGCTATGTTGTATATACAAATAAATAAAATTGGAGTGTCTGTTTGTAATATCAAAATAAACGCTTTTTACTAAGTGCATTTGGATGTATACACGGTAGGTACATATACCAAAACATTTTTTTGGTCTGTCTGTTTGTTCCCGTTAATCTCTGAAATGGCTGAACCGATTTTGACGGGACTTTCACTGGCAGATAGCTGATGTAACAAGGAGTAACTTAGGCTACTTTTATTTTAGAAAAACGTTTTTGTTAAATACCACGCGGACGAAGTCGCGGGTAACAGCTAGTTTAACATGAATATCGATGGTACCAGCATCAATTACACCTTCGAGCTATAATACAAATGAAGCAATAAATGATTATGAACACAAATTAGCTATGCAATTTATCTTTAAGTTACCTAATTGTTAAAGAAGTAATGGAAATCTTTTAAGACCCTTTAGCACTGCATTTATTAACGCCGTGAAACATGAATTCGTGTGTGTGTGGTTAAGAAATAACCGTATGCTCCAAATAGAACTTAAATCTTGATGTTTTTATTTTATCATCTTGTAATTGTATTATTTCAGATACTGCAACGATTTGGAAAATGGTTTTTCTCTAACAAATCTTATAAACATTGTATTGAGTTCTGTTAATATATGCTGCGTTGTTTTTGTCATAGTGGTGAGGAAATATTGCATAGATATTCTTATTATAATTAATTCCCATCATCTATCTATGTCTAATATTTTTTTCAGTTGTTAGAACCCTTTATGGCTGTAAGCAACAAATTATTTTTAGGATCAGCTTTGATCCAAATCGGAATGTTGTGTTGGTATGCGGACGAGATTTACTATGCGGTTAGTACATACTTCACGAACTAATAATTTGAGATAGATCTCTAGAGCAATAAGATATCTTGGGCCAAAGTAACTCTACTTTGGCCCAAGATATCTTGGGTCAAAGGGCTATTTAGACATTACTTGTCGGCTTTATTTTAATAATTAATGTGATGCTGCAGAACGCAGATGTGGCGACGGCGGCGTACAATAGCGGCTGGTACCGTACTAATCCTCGGTGTCGACGCGCCCTGCTTTTCCTTATAGAGAGGTCAGTTGTCCCAAATACTGGCTATACGAAATATATGCGTCTACTTTTATTTAAAACTGAACAATGAGATATTAGAAGTCTGGAGTTTCGTTTAACTTTATGGGATCATGTTCACATTATTTTTTAGTTTTTTTTACTTTTTGGTTTTTTAGTTTTTTTTACCTTTTTCTATTGATTTACATTCTTTACAGGGCTCAAAAGCCGATTGCCTTTACTGCTATGAACTTCACAAACATCACCCTCGTCACATATTCATCGGTAAGATTTTCTAGATCAAAACGGCGATACAGGTCTACGATGACAGCAATATAAAGTATTTCCTATTTTATTCCAGATTCTAACAAGATCTTATTCCTACTTTGCATTGCTGTACACAATGTATAGCGAAAATTAATGTAAATTACATACACAAAACAAATGCTTAGATAATGTAATAGTTCTTATGTTATTAGCGGGGGAATATTTTTTTGTTTTTATAGTAGTAACCCCCATAGGTGAGTATATAAATAAAATGCCTACATGTCACACGCTTGTCATAGATAAAAGAGTTTGACACAGAATTAGAGAACTCGAGTAAAACTCTGTTGTTGGAAAAATAATCGACAAAATACGATGGAAGCCATAATGTTTTAAAAAGTTAAGCGCAGTGAGGAATAATGCCATATTCATATTCATTTTATTTCGTATAGAAAGAAGAAGAAAACTGTTGATATTTTTTCTAAGCCTGGGTCGCCTGCATCATAGGCCTGACCACTGATAATAATATAAGACGACCTATTATCCCAATGTTTCATCTGAGAAAGACTACTAAGTCACTGAGATCAAATAAAACAGACTCAATTGAAAATCAAAGCTTACCAAGCCTACCTTTGCACAATGAAAACGAATCAGCTGCAGCACATATTTCAACAAATGAAGACAATGATTTATATGTAAATACAAATAATCTCAATAGTGAATCAGTAACTACTGTACAAAAGAGTAATACCAAAACTCTCTTACAAGATGTGAAGAAGCATCATATTGAGATTAAAGCTTATTCCGAACCAAGAATTGATAATCATTGTATGTTTTCAAATTCTATAAACAATTGTCTAAAATTGTCTGAGGAATGTAGCAGTCCTTATACACGAAAACAAAAAACAAAATCTAGACGATCGAAGATTTATGAAAAACTTGAAGCGGTAAATAGTACTACCTACTCTTGAGTGTGTTTATCCTGGTGCTCCCCCAAACAGAGGTAACTAAAAATGGTTTGTTTTATTTTAAGCCTAACGAAGAAATTGAAAATATTGAATTAGGATCAAGATCGTACATACATTTGCCGAAATTGCGACCGGATGAAGCCGAGTATTTACAAATTGTATCGACTGATGACGTCAGCGTTGTAAAAAAATATCTAGAAGATCACCCGTCGTTGAATATCAACTGCATTAACTTTCAGGTCAAAAGCCCGGTTTACTTTCATTCAAGTTCAACAACACGAAAATGGATAATTGACTTTATACCTTACAGGGCACCTCAGCGCTACACATAGCCGTGCAAAACAGATCGGAGGCGATGGTGGAATTTCTCTTGAATCGTCCGAATGTGGAAATTGGTGACACAGTGCTCCACGCCGTACGAGATAACAGCGTTAAGATATTGGGTAAATGTCCGCGGATTTGCTTTCACTGACTTTTATAAACAATTTACGTGTCATTGAGTGGGCGATGTTTACAGTGATATTGTTGGATATCCAGAAGAAGGTCTCGCCAGGTTTAGAGTTCGTGGGGACGACACATTCTACGGACTTCCCTCCCCACGTTACCCCAATCATACTTGCTGCGCAGATGGGTCATTATGAAGTGATAGAACTGCTCATGCATCGCGGTCACACCATCTCCAAACCTCATGCTACCAACTGCCCGTGTACTCCTTGCAAGTATGTAGCACCCTGATTTGGCAAATTCTTAAAACCCAACCTTTACTGAGATTTATAACTTGATCTTATTTACTTTCTTATTCTCATAACCATCAACACACTTACTTGTATAGATATACGTAGTTAACATTCCTGTTTTACTCGTAACTGTTGTTTCCTCTTGAATCTTGAATAGATTGGTAACAAATTTCAATTGAAATAGAACTAATTTTACAGATTTTAACGCGTTTAAAATCTGTAAAATTAGTTTTATTTCAATGTGTAGTGAATGAATTAGCGTAAATATAAGAAATCAATAAACAAATTGCAAATTTTCCCCAACCATAAACTTTTATGGTAATGGAAATAAAGCATATGACTTGCTAATTGTTCAAAAGTGTTACATGCTCCTAATTTAAAGCTGCCTCAATAATGTTATTACTGTATCGTTTTATTTTACGACTTGAAAGGCTATCGAAAATGATTCTTAATGGTGAATAACTTAGTAATGTTAAAATGTCTTGAATGGGTGGTGCCAGCTATAAAGGCCAACATTACCGCACCCACCTTACAACCTTTTTACAGTTTTTGCGTTTTCTTAGAAATGCTTTAACGAACGAGGATCCCCTACATACGTGTAGCGCTCGGCTGTCTGTGTACCGAGCCATCGCGTCTCCAGCATACCTGGTCCATGTTTCGGCGGACCCCATACTGGACGCGTTCTACCTCGCCGCGGAGCTGGCGGCCAATGCCGCAGCCTGTAGGCAATTGGCGGCAGCATATTTGCAACTGGGCGATGACGTCAGCGCGTTCGCCGTTGACCTCATGGGTGAAGATAAATGCTTTCACTGAAAATAATTAAAATGTTAATACTAGAATGCAAATAGCAATGGCAATTATAAATATTTTAAATAGGATGTTGCCGCACGTCTGAAGAAGTCGAATTGATATTGAAGCAGAGATCAGGATGTATTGGTCGTCGTCAGTTCGTTTTACCGCGGCTTCTAATGGCTGTGGATTATAAACAAAAAGAATTTGTTGCTCATCCGAATACTCAACAGGTACGTATTAGAAATCCTCGCCACAAACAATGTTACAAGATGATAATATTAAAAAAATATTTATTAAATGTTAGTGCCACCGATAATTAAATTCCATGACTGTAGGTACAATAATAATACTTATATTTAAGTATGTCACTTCTTTGTCCCAGGTACTAGAATCGTACTGGTTAGGCGAATGGCACAATTGGAGGAGCAAATCTCCGTTAACAAAAGCATTAATAATTTTAGCCCGAGTGCTGATTACACCAATTATTCTATTCATATGCATGGTGGGTATATTATCTTCTTTCTTTATGCACATCAGTAAGAGTGTGTGTCTAATTGGTATGTTCCCAGTTAGCGCCTCGTCATCGCGTCGTCACGCACTGGCAGTTACCGTTGAACAAACTGATAACTCACGTCGCTGCGTACCTAGTTTTTCTCGTCCTGGTCTTCTACATCTCTAATCAAGATAAAGCCGAATTGAAACGAGGACCGCCGAACACAGGTTCGCGCATTACTTTCTGATGACGATGATGAGATCCTTTGTCAAGATTATCACAATTAATTGCACACGATGTTCCGATCACAGTTGTAGTTGCGATCATTGTATCATTATGCACTGCACAGTTAGATGCCGTGTGTATTGTCTTTATTCTTTTCCATCATTCAATGATAAACATAGCTGTTACAAGCGTTAAAATGATTGACTCTTCTCTATTGCTTTTCTACAAAGGTTTAAATTACTTTGCATTTTCATCACACTGAACGCCCGTCCCTATAAAATAATTTTACCTTATCTTTATGTATATGCATTAATAGGTGTTGAAGCTATACTAATACTGTACGTGGGTGGATATACGTGGTCTGCCTTCCGGATGTGCTTGATGCAAGGACCCCGGCGGTATTTCACTAAGATGTGGAACTGGGCCGAGATCATAATGCTCTCGCTGTTCGGCCTCACTTTCGCCTTTTGGGTAGCAGCGGCTATAGACGTCGCTGTATACGGCCAGGACGACTTAGGTTGGACTTATTTACATGAGATACAATGTTTATTGAAAGATACAATAATATCCTAATTTCCAGCCTATATTAACTTGAGCACTCATCGTTCAACCTCCTTTTTCGTAAATTTTTAGGCACGTAATAAAATAAAATGATGTACAGTCGCGACATAAAGATTTACATGCGCTTTTGAACATGATTTACCAAATTTACCACAAATCCGTGATTCATTCATCACTAGACACTATGTCAAACGCGTTATTATTTTTTGTCGTGCCATACTTATGTTTGTAGTGTACTAATTATTCTTCAATGTCATGATGTATTAACATGATTGTGTATTTCAAGCTAGCCTAGAGCTCGTATTTTTCAAAATACTGTACTGAATTTCATCTGTGTTGTTGACCTTATAAAAAAAAATACAAATACATTGGCAAGCTAATACGAATGGTAAGGGGTCAAATTTCGGCAGGATTTTCGAAGAGACAAGCATCTAGTACAAACGATTGGTTAAGGATAACATTCATCAAACAAACCGGTCGACATAACCCGTCTCAGAGTCAGATCCTCTCAATTATTAATCCTAGAAGAGCAGTCACGAAAACAGATTTAGATTCAAAAGATATTTCTAATGAACTATTGCGCTTTTATTCAGAACGCAAATACTGGAACCAATATGATCCAACGCTATTGGCCGAAGGCACGTTTTGCCTGGCAACTGTATTCGCTTTCTTCCGACTCATGTTCCTATGCCAACTGAACTACCATCTAGGGCCACTGCAGGTATGTGCCATTTAACATTTATATGCTGCATTGATTCTATGGAAGAATGCCCTCGTTAGAAAATGTCGCACACGCCTTTATTTAAATTAGATTGCCTTATTTAGCATAAGAGCTACCTGTAATAGTACTTTTGATCCCATCCGGATTTATACAAAAGCCTGCGTACACTTAAATATCTGTAAAATGTCACATTAGTGATAAAAATAAATAAATAATAATAAATAAATATCGCCAGACGAACACACCAACTATACAGTCCCACAGAAAGCAACGCTTGTATTATGGGTACCGAACAATGGACTGGGGGCGATCCCAGTATATAATACTTATATAGATATTAAACATTCATGACTCGGCTCGGGTACAAACATTCGTGCTCCTAACGCAAAATTTGTCCCTACCAGGATTCGAACCCGGGACCCTCTAAAATTTTAGAGGGTTCCGGGTTCCGGGTAACATCTATTTAGTGTCGAAGATGTTGCAACATTGAAAATATATATCTATACATATAAATAAAATTGGAGTGTCTGTTTGTAATATTAAAATAACCGCTTTTTACTAAGTGCATTTGGATGTATACACGTTACCTATACCGAAACAACATTTTTTACAATTTTTGTCTGTCTGTCTGTCTGTATGTCCGTCTGTCTGTCTGTCTGTCTGTCTGTCTGTCTGTCTGTCTGTCTGTCTGTCTGTCTGTCTGTTTGTTCCGGGTAATCTCTGAAATGGCTGGACCGATTTTGACGGGACTTTCACTGGCAGATAGCCGATGTAACAAGGAGTAACTTAGGCTACTTTTATTTTAGAAAAAAAAATAGGATCTCACGAAAAAAAAAAAAACCAATGTTGCAGCGCATCGCCTGATTGTTTGATAGCAACAACCTGCAATGCGTCCCGCGGGCTCAGAATGGGCGGGCAGGCTGTTGTCAACGGTTGTCTTTGTTAAATACCACGCGGACGAAGTTGCGGGCAACAGCTAGTTTATAATAATATACCTGAGTAAGTTGAACCACGGATAGATTTTCGGTGTGATCTAGGACATAGTTACCTACAAACCTAATGATTCATCACGTCCCACACTGGTTTCGTTTAAACTAACTAGGGACACAAAAGAAAGTTAGGTTTAATTTCCTTGTATGTCAAGATTACAATTCTCGAGTTCTACCTACCTACGCATTAATTTCGAGATCTGATATGAAATACCTTGCCTTGTGTTGCCACAACTTACATTGACTCATTAGTAGTGATATAGGACAGGCTTTTGCAAGAGTAGAATTCAATGGTATTAAAATTTGGACTGACTCGTATTTTACGTATAGTGAAAACTACCACATACCTTTAAATATATATTTTTTTATTAAGTACTTATTACTTAGGCAGTGATAGCCAAGTTGCTAGAACGCTTGTCTCGGTAACGAGTGTAGCAGGTTCAAACCCCGCCTCGCACCTCTGGGATTCCTAGATTTCATGTGCGAATCTAATTTTCAACTGTGATTACCACTAGATAAAAACGGTCAAGGAACATCATGAGGATACCTGCATGTCTGAGGGGACCCTTCGAAAGACGTGTGAAGCCCGCCAACCCGCACTAGTTGTGGACTATGGCCTAATCCCCCTCGCATTGAAAGGAAGCCCGTACCCAACATGGGGCATTTAATAAATGGCAATTTTTTTGAACTACTTAATTTAATATTTATTTCCGTTTTTTGCGTTATTGTTTTCAGTTGAAAATGTTCTGTTTTGTATATTAAATTAGTACATATATTTACAGGTGTCGTTGGGAAAAATGACAATTGATATTTACAAGTACATAATAGTGTTTACAATAATCATAAGCGCCTTCGCCGCCGGTCTCGCACGCTTCTACCAATACTACGACGGTATGGTGTATGAAGATGAATTTGGAATGAAGACAGTACAGGTAAACACGCAAATCTATGTAACCTTATCATGGACCCCACTTAAACTTTGCGGGCCCGCAATTTAGAATATTGTACCCAGAAAATTATAATTTGACCCTGACAGATAGTATCGTTCATAACGGGTCTCATATATCTGTGGACTCGGCCGTAATGGCCTTTGATACTTTATGTCGTTGAAACAGAAGCCTAGAGAGTAGGTTACTCAGTAATAAAATTAAGCGCAGACACATTTGAACTGGCGAACTTGTTTTATTGTCTATTTTATTTTTATTTTTAAACAACTGCGGTCGTTATAAGCATTTTATTTTGAGTTCTCTATGTAATATTATGTCATTTGAATGTGTTAACACGCGTCGTCTATGTTGAATTGTGTCACAATAAAACGTTAGCCTTATAGCGGAACATTCAACCTCTCTACTGCATCGTAGGCGTTTTAAGTTTAAAGTTTACACGATTTACTACTCGGTCTCTATTTAACGGTGGACCCATGGCCCTTGTTTTACAATTCTAAGCTGAGAGCCTAATACATCTGTAACCGTTTACCCACTATTTATCAAGTAGCTACTGTGTGTACATACGGTATCGCGTTTAATCATTACTTCACTGTCTGCAACTTGTTTCACGGATCATTGGAACGTACAAAGAAAGTTTAACGGTTACGTTGCAATAAAATACTTGCGCGAGTTCCCGTGACTATCAAGAGCTTTTTCTGGTGTGCTGCAAAGTCTACGATACCTATATGCGTATCTTTCTTGACGTACCTTTTTTACCCGAGTATACCGCAAAGACAAAAGGAAGGGTAGACTTTTTGGCGGAGAGTTGAACCGTGAAGTTGTCAATTTGGTTTTATTTTGCAAAAATGTATTTATTTAATAAATAATATGTAGTATTAGTGGGTTAACCATTGTGTGTTCATAAACGTGCACGAGTGAAGGAAATTGAAATAAAATGGTAAAATTTGACATTTCAAGTTCTCCCAAGATGTCAGGTTAATTTTCGGTAAAGTATGTGGATACTTTACTGATAGTGGTAGGGGATTCATTTCATCTTCATCATCATTTAGCATAAGTACCTACCTAAACACCGCGTCATTTGTTCTGAATTTCGTCTGCAGCGCCATCTGTGTAGCTTGTGGCGAGGTTGAAGATGTCGCTACACTATTATTATTAAATGTAGGTAATTCTTATCAGATAAATGCGTTAGGTCTTATCGTTCTTTCAGGTTTCGTCATTTACCAGCTTAGCAGACACCTTGAACACATTGTTCTGGGCTCTGTTCTGCATGGCGCCGCTGGAGAGTGCCGACGTAGTTCTAGAAAACACTAGAGTCTCAAGGGGTATGGAGAAAAGTCACGAAAACAGACATGCATTTACGGAGCGCATCGGTTACTTCTGTTTTGGATGTAAGTATTCCAAAGACAATGTAAAACTGTATTGGAATTGAACTGTCACATGTCAACCTTACCGCCAAAAAGTTTGATAAAACTATCTACCTGAATCCCAAAGTTTTATAAGCCTCTATTTACAATCACAATAAAACGCCTGTTCATTCTGAATAACGCTTTGTAATTCCATTGTAAGTTGATAAAACTTTATAAATTTAGGGATATGTAGGTGGATTAAACCGTTGTACCCAACGATCTCTTATATATTTATACTTAGACTGTTCCCAAATTATTGGAGTACAGAATTTCTAAATTTATCAAATACCTATATGTGTATAAACTAAGGAAAATATGCAATGTTGCAAATGTTTACGACTTGCACTTAACTGGTATAAGGTACCTAAAAATAACTACTTAAGCAGAAACCCGTTTTGAAAACGAATTATCCCTATATTATCCCTATTCTTGGCTCGAGGGTGATCAATACACGATCCAGTCAACATAGTCGTGGAATTTAATAAAAGCAAAACGTCATCTTCAGCTAATTACGTTACATCGACAGGTTTCGAAGTCATATCTGTGATCGTCGTGTTGAATATGCTCATAGCAACAATGTCAAACACTTTTCAAAGAGTTACCGACAACGTCGATATAGAATGGACTTTTGGAAAAACTGAGGTACGTGGATATGCATAAATAGTTCCAGTTACTCCAGCTGGAGCGGAGTATACGTTCGTCCAAAATTTCGGTGAGGCAAACTTAAAAATATATATCTAGTAAGTAGTTATAAGCATCTACCAAGTACTCTAGTAAGTATCTACCAAGTATTTACTTTGTCGAAAGAGATCTTATTCGTCGACCCGATTGGTACAGTTAGCAGCGATTCTGCTTTCTGTTCCCATTGTGATATCAGCACGAATGTTTGTACCCGATTCATGAACGTATTATGTTTATGGTAGGTACTGGGATCGCCCCCAGTCCATTATATGGTACCCATAATACAATCGTTAAAGTTTGGGACTTTATCGACTTTATTTGTTTAAGTTTGGGTTTTAGTTTGGTTTGGGTTTGGCGAGTTCACCTGGCGATATTATTATTAAAATCGATTATATATTCGAGTTTCAACGATGTTTAGCTACCTACCAACTTGATATCTATAATAATAATTTTCGTTCGCTGTACCTAAGTAATTGGTAGACAGGTGTGTTGGCTCTCTGCACAGTTGAATGTTAATTTACTAAGTGCCCATCGATTACCATTCCTATCATGTTATCCCGAGTACATACATTTGTCACAAAATACTGAGCAGTACCTACCATTAGTAGCAATAAGTGACAGCCTGATTAGCGCAGTTGGTAGTGTCCCTGCTTTCTGTGCTGAGGGTCCAGGGTTCGAATCCTGGTAGGTATAAACTTTGTGTGATGAACAAGAATATTTGTACCCAAGTCATGGATGTTTAATATAAGTAATTTATACTAGGTTAGGCCCAGTCCATTGTACGGTACCCATATTACAAGCGTTGCTCAGTGTGGGACCGTATAGGTAGTTGGTGTATTCGACTGGCGTTATTAATTTATAAAAAAAATGTAGCAAAAGTGGCGTCAGCCCAAGAAATAAACCTAACTCAAATTTTTTAGAACCCCATCAAGTTATACTTACAGTAAACGGGTGTGTAAAACGATAGAGGTACAAAGTACCTACAGTATGTTACCAAATACTCCTGTAGGTATAGTTTATAAGGCGGTCGAAACAGCTTGGTTACATGCAATATCGACGATAAAGTAATTCATGTTTATGACTAAAGCGATGCACAATTTTCTTGATAGGTGTACCAATCTAGTGCCAATCTATGTATGTAGCTAGGCACTATCTGACATTATTGCCCCGTAAAAGTACATATACTCCTAGATCTATAATTAGAGAAAATAAGACATAGGTATGCATCGTGCAGAACTTTTGATCCGAGCAATATGTTCACGCAAAGTTGTCAGTAAGGCAAGTAGATAACAGTAGGGTGAGCAGGAACTTCTAATGTAATCTTAATGTCATCGAGAAAACAAAGCCTATGTACATATATTTTAGAATAGTTTAAATAAGGTCTCTGACCCCCATGTCAGAGGGATTCGAGGGCCGGGCCAGGAAAGCGCCCGGACTATAAAAAAAAAAAAAATTGATTTCTTATATTTACGCGAATACTACACATTGAAATAAAACTATTTTTTAATCATAAATTATATCAGATTTGATAAGCCACAGATCCTCGCAAAAGAACACCGATTCCGACCAAGGATGATACGCGAGGCCATTGAAATTAAATAACATCCTAATTTCAATAGGGAAGATGGCTGGGTGCTACCACCGACTTGGGATCCAGTGATTAATATTATTAAATCGAAAACCAAGCGTACCATTGCAAGACCTCAAGATACTGTGAGCACTTTCTGCGTAGATCGGACCACAATCAACAATTAAATATGAGGGTAGCCCGTTTCTAACTATGACACCAGGACGTCAACCACCTCAGTCCTCCCGTGACCATGGTTGCTGTAAAGCAGCCGAAACGTCGGGAACGTAAAAACGAAAAATAAACGCGATAAAATCCTTAAAAAATAGTTTTATTTCAAAAAAAAAAATGTCATCGAGAAAACATGCTGTCACTGTCACACTTGTTTATGAAGTCTGTGGTGTGAGAAGGTTGAAGACGTGACGTTAACGAAATGGTACGTAAAACAGATTGTGCTCGAGGTACTAGTTCCAACATGGGCAACGAATCTGTGACAACTATCTGCGGGAGCAGAGGCATCTTTGGAAGGCTACCTCTGCTTGCGCAGTTGATACACGCGACTATTTACCTAAGATAGTCCTTTAAAAGCAATATAGCAAAGCATAAGGACTCATTGGCGAAATATATCTACCTACCCCTCAGCCTAGTGGCGGCGTAGGCGTTATTGTAATATTCTGTCCTCTTCGTCAGGTGTACATCGACTACATGCTGCAGACCACCCTGCCCTCGCCGTACAACATGATCCCCACGGCTTCCGGGATGAGCAGTGTGATGGAGTGGATCGTCACCAAGTTTACCAGACCTGTGGGTGTGTGCGCGCGCTGGTCAGCCTCCTACTGCTGTTACATTGTTCGTTCCATATTTATATTATACATCATGAACTATTAATTCATTAGCTTCATTTTCAATCAATCAATTCATTATTGTCACTTGCTGTACGGTGAAGGCAAACATCGTTAGGAACATCGATCGTCGTTTAATGTCGAACGTCTGTCGAAAAGTCGTGTCCAGTTCACCAAACTGGGCCAACGTGGTGGACTATGGCCTAAATCATCAGTTTAGTCCAGTGGTTTGAGCGAATGGGCGGTCGAGGGTTCGATTCCCGACTGCGCAAATTATGAAAATGAACCATTCGTCTGGATGTTACTGGAATACTTAGCCACGCGTGCGTTTTTTTTTTCAGAAAAATGCTTTGTAATGCCATAGATTAAAAGTTCTATAAATATGTTGGTCAACATAAAGCTATTAATAAATTCAATGTCCTCAATTGAAATATAAATGATAAACAATTACTCGGAGCACGATATCACATTCGCATCATTTGATATCGTCCAAAGCTCAAATCGTTTAGCAATAATTATTTTTACATTAGGAACGCGACGTGGAGGCGAGCGTGCAGAGAGAGTTTCCAGCGCTGATGTCTGTTCTCGTGCAACGATACTTTAGAGATAAAGACTCCACACGGATGTGTGTCACCGGCGTCGAAAGTGAACTGGTGGCGGTGCGACGCGACATCGCCTACGTGAAGGCGGCCATCGAAAAAAGAACACCGCCCTTATATTGTAATTGATATAGGGAAACACGTACTCAATTCTGTTTGTTACTACATTGGCAGTAAGGGAGGTAATTGCGTAAAGCTATATTCGCACGGTAACGACTTGTGTGCAGCGCAGACCCAGTCGGTGCGTGGGGACGTCGTGCAGACTTCGTCGAAGTCTCGTTTACGCAGACCCATATCGGTGTCTTGTGGATCGGCTGTTACCTTCAATAGTTATTTGAAAACAGCAATAAAGTTTGCTGTCGCAATAATTAAAGAAATTGAGTCGACGAGATATAAACATTTTTCCGTATATTTAATTCTACGTAATGTGGAAATATTCATACAATAAAACTATCAAGTTTCAGTAATGCATTTATAAGCAACAGTATTTACAACTTGGAAAGATTAACATACGAAACTTAAGTATAAAATGATACCTATTATACAAATATTCTCTGTTATGCATACATTTTGTTTAGATAAAATTATTATATATTATTATTATTATATAAGGTGTTTGCTACACCGATGTCGAAAAAACTCTGTAAACATTTGCAAAGATCTGGTTTTAATTCACCCTCTGAATGTTCAAAATTGTTGACAAAACGTTTTTAACACCAATATACAGTCGCAGAAGGAAAAGGTTTGTCACCTTAAAGATGACTTTTGCTTGCAAGAATTCAAGAACTGTACTGCCAACATTCCAGTGCAATAAACAGTACTGCCAACATTTTAATGAATGCTCCGCGCTTACTATAAAATACATTGATAGAATCTATGGAATAAATATATTATTTTTGCTTTGTTGACAAAGACGTTTTGCTTACGCCATTCTGTTAATTATAAAATATTGAAAAATCAACACTGGCAGAAATAGCTCTATATGTAGCCGATTGCCAACCTAAAAAAAAATTAAGGAAAGAGAATAAAATGCTGACATTGACAGACACTGGGGCTACAAGTTTTAATCATCAGAAACAAAGAGTGTCTCCACGGTGAAGGAGAGCGAGGATAAAACATCCAATGAAATAGTGTCATTTTTAATTTTACGAAAACATGCCAGCCCATTGGATGTTTTTCTCTCAACTACCCTCACTACCTCACGTCCTTGCAGTTTTATAGGAAGTTCGACCTTATTGCAAATAGACTATTATACACCTAATAAAAAAATAAAATGACGGTCGTTGGTAAACGAATCGCTTGAGAACGACCGAACCGATTTGACTAATTCTTTTTTCATGTTCGTAATCAGGTTTGTAGGGAAAGAAAAATTTAAGAAGTCCCGAATATTCGAGAACACCTGAAAGTGCCTTTTTTGACAGGACTACGTCTGCCGCGATAGCTAGGTACAGATATAAAGCACTTATTCATTCAGACAAGCACAAATATATCCACTGTTCATCGTTATCGGCCACGCATCACATTCGCACGTGGAACTTGCCGGCTTTGGTGACGTATTTGACGCCCTTGAACGGCTTGTACTTGGCGCCGTACATGTCCAGACGGCTGACTCGCAAGCCGCTGACGGCGAGTTGAGGTATTGTGAAGTGTACATTGATGCTCGGGTTCGCGCCTGACGTGTCCGCTCCCGATGCCACGGACACCTGTAGTGACAAATTTAGGTTTAAAGTACAATGTCGTGCATTTAGGTGTAATAAATTGTTATAGGTACGGGAGAACGGAGTAGGAGGAATAAATAGAATGACCTCTCATGTTTTCATACATTGCTAAGTATGAGATTTTCACTTCTCTCTTGTGTGTAAGAATGTTTTACTTTTTCTTGTCATCTTCGACGCTATAAGGCCCGTTTTGGTTTACATTTGGCTATAATCACGCAGGCACATATTCAGGGCGTCACGTGGCCTGCTAACATGTCATTTCCATTAATAATTCTTTATTCCGTGGTTCATACTGAATCTGAATCACTTTATCATATTTACAGGATTAATTCATATATATACAAAATTAAATTAATCAAAAACATTGTGTAGAGTTTTTATTTGACCACAAAATAATAGCAAAACGCTGTTGTTACTTTTCATTAATGAGCAGACTATTGAGCTAAATTTACTGATATACAGAATGAACAGCGGTAAGCCAAATCTCAAACAGGCTGAATGTATAGGTATTAGACAGGCTCAACTTGCGATCCTATCTTTATTATCGGATGTGTAGGGTAATCGGACGCACTAAATTATAACGATTGCTCTTAACTCCAAATTTCACACGATAATTGGGATCGGGTAGGAAGGTGTGGTTTTGTTTTCAATTACAACACTTATTGGCACTTTGAGCACACAAGTTATACTCACAGTTCCTCTAATGTTCGGCAGCTTGGGCAACTCAATGCGGCCGATGTCCCACATTAGCACTTTGCTCACGGGATCGTACGAGTACTTCCCTTGGTTCGCGGTGAGGGAGCAATTCAACACGCACTTGGGCATACAGATCTCTAACGCTACATCTGGAAACGAAAATTATTAAACTGCTTTTATTGGAATGCATCAGATAGTCGGAGTGTACGGCCGAGTGTGGACGTTGAGTGTATGGCACAAGGTTGATTTTCCGGCAGCAGCACGGACCGTTCACATTCGATTCCCACTGCATTGGGAGAAACTACCCAAAAGTCGTAAAATCTCTAAATGAGACTAAATCGATTTCGTTTGTTTTCAACTGTTTTATTTGGCTAGCACTTGTTTCGGATTCAGAGATTTCCAAATATCCTAATGCAGATTTTTTTTAAATATTCAATCTATTCAGGTACAGCTCATTTAGTTATAAAACTGTTATGTTTTACGGGCCAAGAAATGGGCGTAGATGCGGGAATACCAGTGGCCAATGAGATATGATCGTTTGAGTGGACCTCTAATCGTTCTTATGGTGACAATAATAAAACTTACTTTCCAAAACTCGTCCCATGGTTTGTTTAGGCCCAACCGTCAGGTCTAACCGGCCCTGGTCCCCGTTAGACCGCAGCGTGAGATTGTGTCGCACATATATCGGTATCGCGACGACACTCTGGGATCCGATGTGGTACGACATCAGGCGAAAGCTGCCGTCGGGCGGGATGAAAGATAATATTCTTTCCGACTGTAATTAAATAAAAATATATATATAACGGGCACATCTGACTATTTGGTATGTTCTTGGCAAGTATAATGTCAGCTTCAACCTCATATCTCATTTTCAAACATGATTATCACTTGCTACACGGTGAATGAAAACATCGTGAGGAAACCTGCATGTCTGAGAGAACCCCTCGATAGATGTGTGAAGTCCGCCAACCCGCCAGCGTGGTGGACTATGGCCTAATCCCCCTCGCATTGAAGGGAGGCTAGTGCCCAGCAGTGGGACTTTAAAAAGGTCTGGTATTATTATTATTATTATATATATTATGTCAGCTATTTATTTGTGTTTATGTAATATAATAATAACGGTATACTATGAAACCAACGCAACTCTACGATTCCAAACTTAACCACAACTTCTAATGCAATAAATATGCTATGAAAAAAACTTTCACTATTATGGGTACAGTAAAATGGACTGGAGGCGTAACTCGCGTACGAACATTCGTGCTCATCACGAAAAGTTTGCCCCTACCAGAATTCAAACCCAGGATCTCTGGTACAGTAGCCGGCTCACCAACAACTGTGCCAATCGGGATAAAACGACGGGATATTAGCACACCCCAAATGTCGAATAAATGATTTGGCATTGACCATAATTAGGACTGTATTGCGTAACCAGTGGTGGGGAGAATGTTATTGTGAGTTTTCTCTTCAACAAAAGTCGCAGAGGTCCTCTCATTAAGGGTTTCATAGTCATAGACCATCGTCCACCGCGCGTTTTCGGTGTGTCATATTAATTTCCATAAAAGTAATAGCCGCAATGTATACTCACTTCCCATCTTTTAAATCTGACACACGGGTGGAATGATACGTCGTCAAACAGTCTTGGATTTATAAATGTGAGGGTCAGATCAGGCATACCACTTAGTTTGATACAGCAATCAATCTGAAATTAACACAAAATAATTAATGAAAATGTTTACCTTGATAAAGGGATGATAAGAATAATAAATTAAATAGAGGGTGAGTCAGGTTACTTATATGATGGGCTGCTCACTAGCTCATGGTTTAGTATCGAAAATGAAACACCATTTACACAATTATTTTATAAATAAACTAGATGCGCCCGGCGGTGTTACCCGCGATAAAAAGTATGAAAAATTAAAACATCTATCCCACGGGAACCATACATTTTACCGGGATAAAAAGTAGCCTATGTGCTATTCCAGACTATAATCTAGCTCTGTGCCAAATTTCATCCAGATCCGTTCAGCCGTTCGGGCGTGAAAGAGTAACAAACATCCATCCATCTATCCATCCATCCATCCAAACTTTCACATTTATAATATTAGTATAGTATAGATGATTGACCTATTCATACTATGTATATAACAAAATAATTTGATATATCTGAATAACAGAACAGTACCGGCAATGAAGGGGGCAAGATAAAAAGAGTTTAATGCCAATGGGCTTTATATTATATAATATTAATATATTTTATTTCATCTTAAGACGTAACATTGTTGCATTGTCTACCTCATTCAACTTAATATTATTTTCATTTTTAGATTGAAGTTTCAATTTATATGTAAGCTAAAACCTCTGTAAGTTTCTTATATTTTGTCATAACCAAGTTCCCAAGATACAAGTTTACGCTTGGTTTGGGGAACACAAATAATTTGTAATGATGCTTATGGAAATAAACAATATTTCCTGTGCTTCAACTTACATATCCCTGTATTTCAGCAGACACGGTTGCTCCGCTTTTATCGATAATCGCATCCACTTCTTCCACGACGTCAAAGTACGCTTCGTTGTTCGCATATTTGACGCCGGAGCGACGCCACGGGACATTCGAGAGCTGGCCAGATGGTAATATTGAAGATACACTGAGAAAAGCACAGTCAAAATGCACTATCATCCATAAAACAATATCAATGTACCTACTGCATACTGGATTGGTGCTCGAAGCAAACACTGTGTTCTACTGAACTGAGGTTCCAGAACCACACCTTGGTCAGAATCACATTGATATTTGCGAAATCTGGAGCGAAACTAGACTTACTCAAAAAAAAATACCCAACCAACATTGCAATAACGTATGATTATAATTTCGTCCAAAAAAAACAAAAAAAAGCCCTATTGATATCCCACTGTTGGGCACAGGCGTCCGGGGGTATTAGATTACCTTACGATATTTTCCTACACTGCTTAGCAAGTGATAATCATGGTTGAAAATGAGATTCGCAAATGAAATCCAGAAATCTCAGAGGCGCGGGCCAGGGGCCAGGGTTTGAACCTTGGCTATCACTGCTTTTTTATAAAACCGTTTTTTGCACATGGGTAAATGTAATATAGTTTCGCCCAACCAGCGTAAACAATACAGTGACTATCTATCTCGTTCTTTAATAGTTTTATCCGAATGAGCTGTGCGCGAGGTGCAGGACGCGCGGCGCCCGGCACAAGGACAGCGAAAGCGGAACATGGTTGTTGTTCTGATTTGCTATTCTAGTGTAACCTTTATTTCAATGAATCCATGGGATTTGTTATAACGTCAAAAATAAACTGTGATCTGAGGTGGGGAGGCAGTGAATGGTGGGAGGTGAGGTAACTTACTTGGACTTCCCTGTTACAGTATTTGCAATAGTTCTCAATATATTAGGTGGCTTTATCAATTCCTTTAGAATATTACTCTCTGTAGCCAGAGGGAAACCATTGTCTAACATTTCATCCAACACCTGCAAATAAACCACCTATTTTTACATCAAATAAAGAGGAATAAATTAAATACTATAATAAATAAAATAAATTTTACCTCATAAACTACAACATAATTCTCTTTTATTATTGTCTCAGTGCAGTCTGAGAAATAATCCTGAAACAAACATTTTAAAGCTGGTTAAAATGTAAAAAATTAACAAACATGTTCCCTAAAAATACCAAAATTTCATGGCCACAAAATGCATACATTTTACGGATGACATTAAACTTTGTGCAGAATGGCCTTGTTTTGGGCCCCTGTTACCTGCCAATTTGGGCTTCCTCACACTTTCCATGCATTTTTAAGGTGCCAACAGATTGGTGCAGTTATTTGAGCAAATTTCAGAAATGTTCTTTTCATATTTTTCCCTAGGCTAGGTGTTTCAGGTAGTCTAGGTGGTGGTATTGTACATGACCTATAACAAGTATGCTTAAATATTGACCATATAGAACCCAAGTCTGTTAACACAATAATTGTGTTCATTTAGCAATATTTTTACTGAATATTTATGTTTTTTAAAGACTCACCTGGAATGTATCAACAACTCTGTGCAAGAACTCTATCACAAATAAGGGTGCTGCCTCCTGCTTGCACACAGCCACCAGCGCCACACCACCTCTTTGGATCGAGATTAAATAATGATGTGGAGCTGCCAACACTGGGGGTACATCCTGAGGCATAATAGGATATTTGACTATTATTTAATTTAGTTCACTTGTTACATGAAATCATAAGTAACTTGGTACTAATTCCTTTTTTTAAACAGTAAATCAGTTTAGAAACAAATTTGAAATAAGATTTGATAGTTTGGTAAAAGGAAAAGCGGGGAGTGTGATCACTTTTTCTCTGTTACATGCACTCTTATTTAAGGCTTTGACGTTATATGCCTTGTTCTTCTGTACTGTTTTCATATTAGTGGATCGGAAAGTTTAATGTTTTTAGTTTTGTAATTTGAATGGTTTCAAAAATTGTTGACATAGTATGAATCATAAAACTCAGACTTCATCAGCACGATTAATACGCACATTTGGCGATGCTCGTTGCGCTTCTAGATAATAGTCACATACTGATCTTGGTATAACACTACGCCAATGTTTTTCGAGAAAAACATCCCTGGAATGCAAAATTAGTATTTGAAAAGTAATTTAGTCAAAAATAGGTCGTATCATCTAACAGTATGCTCCAACCCCAATCCAAAACATTGTATACATAATATAAGCGTTGCCCAATTTGGGACCCTATGCCTCGTACGTTCCACAAGTAATATTTATTTATTTGATAACCTAGGTTTTCGAATAAACTGACAAACTTACCCCGAAGGGTTAATAATGAATAAGCTGTGTATCATTATAGCCCTTATTTTATATGGGTATTTTAATTTGAATATATATTTATCAACATATAATAAATTCGGTAGAAACTAATTTTATTTCACTTTCTCTTTTCTATGCATTTTATTATTTTGTGACAAGTGAGTGCTAAACTAGTGACAGCACTACTTGACATTTTTGACATTTAACAAACGAAGGGCCAACCAGCCGGCCTACAGACTTAATAGCTCGTTGCGTACAGAAAAAAAGTCTGCGAAGTTTGATAATTAGATCAAATCTTGTCAAATCCCAACTTAAGCCAACCATTTAACAACAACAATAGAATTTCACAGCTAGTGTAGATAAAAAGCTATCACACTGTTTGGCAAACCCCCGTTAGTGTAATTTTTACCTGGGCAAAAATTTACCGGCTTCTATAAACGCACCCCTGAGGCCACCCATCATAATCATACCGAACGGCACAGGACTGCGTTTACGGTACTCATCCAGCGTGAGGGGAAATCTTATGCCAGCAGACTCTAGACTAGCCATAGTCTTTATGCTGGGCCAAGTGGTCACAGATCGTATCACGTATGTCACCCTATTCGACGTCCCTACAAAGTACAAACCACAAGATTGCTGCATGTGGTGGCGTCGGCGTAGAATAGGAAATGGTTCACGGGACGGCCGTCATTCTCGATATGGAGAAAGCCTTTGATAGGTTAACTCGTGTATATTATTATTTTCAGTATTACGCGAATGACGATCCATAGAAGTGCAGTATTGAGTTATTCATGGTATCGCAAGACCTACGGATCCTCCTACCTTGAAACTGTAGACTCAGCCATTGGTTTTTTTAATATATTTTGGTTGAAATAAAACTATTTTTAAGGATTCTATCGCGTTTATTTTTTGTTTTTACATTTCCGACGTTTCGGCTGCTTTACAGCAACCATGGTCACGGGAGGACTGAGGTGGTTGACGTCCTAGTGTCATTGACGGGGGTACCCTCATATTTAGTTGTTACTTGCGGTCCGATCTATGCATTATATTTTGGTGCCATTGCCATCCATGGTAATACCACGCCTGATTTGCCCGAATGGGTTGGCAGAGGTGCGCCCATCTACTTTTGGTCGTCACCTCTCTATCAGGGTACCATTATCCTATTAGCAAACATAACCATGCATCTGTAATTCGTTTGCGCAACCATGGCCACAAATTAGAAATTGAAGTTCTGAACATCGACATTTCATCTATAAATAAAAAACAACATTTTTTTTGTCATCTGTCGTGTTATTTCGGCTAATCTCTGAAATGGCTGGACCGATTTTGACGAGACTTTCACTGGCAGATAGCTGATGTAACAAGGAGTAACTTAGGCTACTTTTATTTAAGAAAAACTTTTTTGATAAATACCACGCGAATTAAGTCGCAGGTAACAGCTAGCTCGTAACTAAATTTAATGTATCTGATTCATGGATAGATTGATACTGATGACAATTTGTTATTACTGTTTACAAACATTGTAATTTATATAGAGACAACAAAGTATAAATTTTAAACCTGTATGCCTTATGATAGTACTTAGGCACCTATCATGAGCCATAGAGCCTATTAGAATTTACAGCAGGCTTAAAAAATGGTGTATGTGTCTATCTCTTCTATTCTCAATTATCAGGGCTTGGTAAAAATGTGTATGTGTAGGCCAAATTAAACACAAAACTTTTCTGCATTTTTTATTTTGACATGTCTTATCATATAAATTTTAACGGTTGGACTTAGCAACACGCTCAAGCTCATCCTTCTTTTTGATAGCATAAGAGTTAGATGAACCCTTAGCAGCATTGATGAGCTCGTCCGCTACACACTCAGCGATGGTCTTAATGTTCCTGAATGCAGCCTCACGCGCTCCGGTGCACAATAACCAGATAGCCTGGTTCACACGGCGCAGTGGAGAGACGTCCACAGCCTGTCGGCGCACTGTACCAGCGCGACCAATTCTAGTGGAGTCTTCCCTCGGGCCAGAGTTAATGATAGCGGTCACGAGCACTTGCAGAGGGTTCTCCCCGGTCAACAGGTGAATAATTTCAAAAGCGTGCTTCACAATCCTGACGGCCATCAGTTTCTTGCCATTATTGCGGCCGTGCATCATCAGGGAATTGGTAAGACGCTCAACTATGGGGCACTGCGCTTTGCGGAATCGTTTGTGCGCGTACCTGCCAGCAGAGTGGGGCAAATATTTGGCGTACTTTTCTTTGACAGAGATGTAATCTTGTAGCGACATGTCCGAAACCTGAACATCATAGCAGCTCCATCTCCCGAAAAGTTTGATTTCGGGAATGTCAGCCGCTTGCGGCAATGGCATGGCATCGACAGCCATGCTGCCCGCCTCGACAGTATCGTCGTTCCAGTTCTCCTCGGCCATTATTAATGCCTACGAACAAAGAAATAACAATGTTAGCGTACCACAAAACACTAGTGTCACAAAACAAATCACTTTATTGTTAAAAATACATACTTTTTCAAGCAATTAAAATTATAACCTCGTGTTGTCAAAAGAACACGAGAAAAAGGAAGTTCTGCTAGAGCGGAGCGTTGGCATTACAGCTTTCTGTTGCCAGTAAAAATATTCCTCGTATTTAGTAATATTCTTCTAGGTATCGTACCTTTTGAAAATTTGTATTGTAGATTTTTTTGATTAGTGAGTATATTATATTAATATTCCATTCATTTTTTTTAAGTCATTACATATCATCATTGCTCCGTAATAAAATATTTTTGTTACATCAAAGGAATGGTTAAATAATAATATTTTGAATGCCTCCATGGAACTCGGACAAAATACAATCAGTATCATCAATAAGGATATCCTGATGGTAATTTATATTTGTGAAGATATGGAAAACACTTTTGCTTGATATTGTGTGGGTATGCTCAAAAGGGCTAGTACCAAGGGTTACTGAATTAAAATTTGAAACAATTAAAAAAACTGCGGGACCGGCCATGATTGCCATGAATAAATATTTATTTATTTTATTTGTGTTACATTGTTTTTTTTATTGGTCTTTGACCTGTGACAGATGAGTTTATTATACCCCAGTTTATATGTATTATCTATGTTTATACCCGTGGTATATATATTAATGTGTTCTGTGGTTTATACGTGCGTAATAATTTGTGAATTATATTCTTATTTTCAGTCATCTTATTGTTTGCTGCGCCGCCTTCGACCGGTATGTTTAATTTTAATGTATTCCTAATGTTTTGCTATATTCAGAAATTACATATTTGTTAAATATATATATAAATTTGTTTACTCGTAGATTAGTTGGTAGGACAAAGTTCGCTATGGCTGCGTTAAAAAATAGTAACAAGTTCAGAATATTGACCGTGATGGGATCCAGATACAGCCCTCAAGTCACAGTGAAAAGAAATTTAAACCTGCAAGAGTTCCACAGCAAAGATTTGTTGCGAAAATATCAAGTTTCAATTCAAGACTTCCGCATTATTGATTCTAGTTTAGACCCAAAGTCTTTATCAGATTTTAAGGCTGATGAGTATGTTGTAAAGGCGCAAATCCTAGCCGGTGGCCGAGGCAAAGGTCATTTCGACAATGGTTTCAAAGGCGGCGTTCATCTTACTAAGAATCGTGATGACATTTTTAATTTGGCCAAACATATGATTGGGAACAAGTTGATTACGAAGCAAACGTCCAAAGAGGGCATACTAGTAGACAAGGTTATGGTGGCAGAGAGTGTAAACATTGTAAGAGAGACATACTTCAGTATTGTCATGGAGAGGACATACAATGGCGCTGCAATTGTAGCATCTCCAGCTGGCGGTATGGATATTGAGACTGTAGCTGAAAAGACACCTCACTTATTAAAAACTCTTCCAATAGACATATATGAAGGTGTTACTGATAAGATAGCTAATGAGGTAGCAGAGTTCCTGGAATTTAAAGGCCCATTGAAAAAGAAGTGTGCTGATGAAGTAAAGAAACTGTGGCATTTGTTTTTAAAGGTGAACTAATTATTTAATACTAAACTCAATCTTTAATATGTTAACTTAGCCCAGACATACTGTTACTACTGTAAGCCAGTATCTACATCTTTTTATCATTTTCTCAATACAGGTAGATGCAACTCAACTAGAAATAAATCCCTTAGTTGAAACAGATGATGGCCGTGTCATTGCTGTGGATGCAAAAATCAACTTTGATGACCATGCCAAGTTTAGGCAAAAGGAGATCTTTGCTCTTGATGATGTGTCTGAAACTGATCCTAGAGAGGTAAGTAATTTTATGAACACCATCTTTCACATATGAACCAATCCGCTAAGAGTTCAAGAATAAATGGAACCCCAAAGCCTCTGTGCAAAATTTAATTAAAATCTATTGTATTTGCTTGCACCTTTTACATACTTACAAACGGAATCACTTATGTAGTTAGTATTAAGGTTTCTATGGTTCTATGGTGTGCTGATATATAATGTGTATAATCTCATTTCATAATACTATTACTTCTATTCAGTTTTATACTTGTATAACAGTAATGATAATATTTGAATCATCTGTTATCAGTAGTGCTCCAAGTGAACAACAAGGGTATTTGTTTATCAACTCTTGCTATCGCCACACTAACCCCTCTTATCTAGGAAATATTTTTTATTGGTTGCCATCCTTATGTTGACAATATAATAATATTGCAATGGCTGTCATCGAAATGCATGACTTATATCCAATTGATTACAATTACCTTTGCTAGTTGACACTTTCCAGCAACATAATGACGGTGCATGAGCACCAGTCATGGACAGCACATTTGTAAAGAAGTAATACCACTGTAGTGGTAATAGATAGGCAATTGTTGTATGCAGTGCCCAGGACCTGGTGCATTGTGAATGAAATGGCCATGACAAAATATTTGCATGATATTTTTAGCGAGAAGCAGCATCTCTGAACCTGGTATACATAGAAATGGATGGCAGTATCGGCTGCATGGTTAATGGCGCTGGTCTCGCCATGGCCACCATGGACATAATCAATTTGAATGGTGGCAGACCTGCTAACTTCCTGGATCTTGGAGGTGGAGTAGGACAGAAGCAGGTGTCAGCTGCTCTAAATATATTGGAATCTGACCCTAAAGTCAAAACCATATTTGTCAATGTTTTTGGTGGTGAGTAAATAAATAATTTCTACCAATATTCTTATTGCTAACAAGTGTGTATTTTTTTTCTTATCTCTCAGGCAATAACCCTATAAAAGTATTCTGATATTCTTGTTAAGAAATTAATTTATTGTTGTAATTTTCCTTCTTTTATGTTCGATCTATTTACGCCGTTCTATTAGCCCAATGGCGAAGTATTTTCTAAAAAAAACTAAATTGATTATAAAAATATTCCACTGCCTTTAAAAACATCTACAATTTCAGGTATTGTTAACTGTGCCACAATCGCGAATGGAATCATCGGAGCGTGCAAAGAGAACCCACCAAAGCATCCCCTCGTCATCAGACTAGAAGGCACCAATGCGACGGAAGCGAGGAAATTGCTGAAAGAATCTGGTTTGCCTTGCAAGATCATTAACGATTCGGACGAGGCGGCCAAAACGGCGGTCAAACTAGCACAGTAAAACAAAAGTAAACAAGTTTGACTAAATTAAATGTAAGCTGTAATTCAAGTAGTGATAATGTGAAATGCAGTAATATTCTTGGTTGTGTCAAATTTAATTTAGTCAAAAAGTGCGTACAACAGAATTGACGCCAGCATGCTGGAGGCTCTTACGACATTGATTTACATTAAAACACAAATGACCTGAATCACGATATGTAATTGGTATGTTACTTGATACATGTCGGGAATTTACGCTAAATGAGCTCTCTGCTATCGTGTTGATTAATCTGTATTGTGACATATTTTAGCAATATCGCGAATTAATTATACAGGGCCAATAACAAAAACTAACTTTCTTGAAAGACTGAAGCTTCGATATTTATAAAAACATGTTTACTAACACCTGTTGTGTTTAGTGTAAATCAATTTTCTTGCCATTACATATGTAAAAGAATGTATGTTTTTGTATATACATAGAATTTAGTGTACATATTCTGCAAGTGGTTTTATTTCTAACATCTATAATTAAAACGAAACTTAAAATAAATCTATATGTAGCTTTAATTTCAAAAATGTATCACTACGATAGTATTATAGCCAGAATAATATTAAACCTTACCAATGTTACATTATTTTATACACGGAATAAATTAAGTCTTCGCCCTTGCGGTGAGGCGTCACTTTTGTTGAGAGACATGTTTGCTTGGATCTCCTCAAAGTTGGGCATGTGCGCCAGCTTGCCGCGGGCCGCTACTGAGGGTCGGCCGCTCAACATACGTTTCGCAACGCGCACAATATCATCGGAGGTAATTTTTTCTGTAGAATTAAATGTTGACATGAATTAGCAAAGTATGTATGTACGCACAATGACGCAACAGAATCGGCTTAAACACGATTAGCAAGGATATATTAAGCTTTGAACCTGCTCTTCTATAGCGCATTTAACATATTGAAATCTTGACTTCACATAATGATTACATTAAAAAAAAACTCACAAAAAATCACCATTGTCATTTTATCTAATCGAAATTCTGACTTCGCATAATGATTAATATTGCGCTCAAGAAGCGCAGGTTCAAGGTTTAATATACCCTTTCTGAATCACCCTGTATAGTACTTTTGTTTGACAGGTGTTCATTGGGAAACTGTCGAAAAGATACTACGATGCCATTAAATTGTATGCATCCATTGTATTGCCTTAGCGTCCAGTATTGCTAAGAATGAACCGCCGCCGCCCGCGACCCGTATGTGATTAAAGAATGAGGGTTCGAACATTTTTCTATGGAAACTGGCATATCCATCCACTATGCCACAAATGTTCTATCTCCTTTATTAGTGAGCTTACAAGGTCGCTTTTACTCTAGCTATTGTAATCACTTACCGATTTCGTTTATAAAGAAAGACGGCGGCTTTCGTTTGCCGGTGGCGAGCACTTGACGACCAACGTCTTCGAAAACCACTGGTCTGGCCTCCAAGTTCATTAGCAACATCGACTGTAGCTGAGTCTTTGCTCTCTGTAAAAAAAAAAACATTTTTCTGTTGATAAGTTAAATATAATAACGCAAAAAAATATATCAGCAGATGAACACGCCAACTGTATGGTCCCTACACTATCACACATAATGCTTGTATTATGGGTACCCAAGGGGCCGGATCCCAGAGCCGGCAATAAACCATCAATCACGAAAAGATCATTTGCAAAATTAAACCAGACGAGAACAGAACTAACAACCACCTGGCTGTTAGCCGAGCTAGCAAGCTGATAAAATAAATATAAATTTAAATTATTGAAGGCACAAATATATTCATAAACAATCATTTCTGAGAATACTTTCTTTCAGTGGGACTTTCTAGTAAGAATGGGTATGACAGACGGACCATAAAGATTCTGTTCCTAACCTAAGAAATTGGTACAGAATCCTAAAAATTAAGCGAGGCACACACCGTTCTCAGCGAGAGCATGTGTACGCACCTTGAGTTCAATTTCGCCTACTTTCCCCGCCATGTTGGCCAGTTCGCGCGCGATCACGAGGGTTGTGTCGTAAATGCGGTTGGGCGGCGAGGCGGCGTGTACGCAGAAGAGACCGGTGTCACCGTAGGCGTGGTTGTACGCCGTCGCGTTGAACATCCAGTGATATCTGTACAAATATGTTCCAGAAGTTAAATTATAGAAACATGCTTCGTGTGCTACCGTGAATTGTGTTACCCAGGCATTAGTTTCAATCTAATAGTATTAACTAACTAACGTACGATCGAACTTGGTACGCCGTGCCACAAATTTGGACTGCTCCGTATCAACCGTACAGTATTGGCGGCAGACTACTCCCTAGGCTCTTGACGAACGATTTGGTAAGGAGTAGACCATGTCTGTACTCTGGCCTGTACCAAGTTCCTTCGTCTATCAATACTCTAAGGGCATATACGTGACAGTAAGCCCATATCGATACTAACGTGTATGTTATTATTATTATATCTATATCTAAAAAGTTAGCATATTGTCACACTATAACCATGGGGGGTCTGAGCTGCAGAGCAAAAATTAATGGCTACAAAAGATAATGTCTGCTACAAATTACCTATTTAGAACATTGGTATATAATCTTGTGTACATCCCTTTGCCGGGGCCACCTGCGGAAAATGAGCCACCACCTCCCATCATCATGTTCAACACGCAGGTAGCTACGAAGTCTGGATCACCATGAGAACAACCTAAAATGCAAGATTAGTATTAGTTGGGTAATTAGAGATATGATTATAAACTGTTTGTTTTATCAACAAGCACTTACTTTCTAATCCAATAACCACATGCGATAATTCGGGTAAATCAGATCCTGGGTATAGTGGGATTTCGCATTCTTCCTGCAACATTTATAATAAATTATAGAATGATAATATTAAAATAATTATGATGCCTAATACTTGTATGTTACTAATATAAAATAATCAGAACCTTATTTACGGCCAAAGCATGCATTGCCCTGTCCTTATTATTACAAAAGTACCCTAAGTGTTATTCCAGATTATAGCCACAATATCTACCAAATTTCATTCAATCTTGTACTTACAACCGTTTTTTGCATGTTCCTCTTACAAATAAACCATTTGACATTTAACAATAGTAGGTATTAAATTTCTACCTGTTCCATTCCTCCTGTGTACTGAGCGATAGACTTGTCGACATTAGGTGTGAATGTTAAACTGTCCTCGGCGTGCCACGTGGGTTTCATATCTACGAAATATTGCTGTACAAACTCCACAAAAGGTTCATGATCAACCTTTAACAAAAGTATATTAGTTAAAATTATATTTCGGCAAGTCACCTCACCAAGCATGATTTAGGGGGATATTTATCATATATCTAGGACATGAATTTAGGGTCATATATAACGGGTATAACATCAAGAAGAGTCAGCAAAACTATAAGAGACAGAAAAATCGCCGACATAGTTCCTAAGATCATGTTTTGTATTTTCCTGTATATAATGATCAACAAAATTTATGCAAATATCAGAAACTATGATCATGTATTATCTAACATATAAGACCGTAGATCTATAATGTAATACTCCTGTTACTTAAGGAATTTCAAAGGATTGTGATAAGAACTGGATGTAGTTATATTTATAGTACACAAAAAACGCAATATACATAAAGGAGGTGTAAGGGGTGAACTTATGAAGGAAGCTTGAATACAAGTTACCCTAAAATAGGGTTACCAGAATATTTCTTACCCCAACAGCAGCAACAACCATCTTGTCTGGTGTATAGTGGTTCTTTAGATAATTCAACACAATGTTACGATCTATTTTGTATACATTCTCCCTTGGGCAGATCTTTGGAAGCCCAAGTGTGTTCCCTCTGTATGCAGCCTGGAAAACAAAATAACATAATGAAAACCAGTCTGCAATTGGTTTGAGCCTCATATATAAATGCTTGGGTTAAATACCAGATTGGTCAAATGTCCTTATACCTTTTCACACTTTGACCAAGTTGTTACTAGGATAACGCCAGCACATTGTATGGTGCATATAAAATAAGCATTGCAAAGTTTAAGATCATACCAATGAAATAAACAATTTTTTCGGATTTTATCGCATTTATTTTATGTTTTTTACGTTCCCGACGTTTCGGCTGCTTTACAACAACCATGGTCACGGAAGGACTGATAAAATCCGTAAAATTAGTTTTATTTCAATGTGTAGTATTCGCGTAAATATAAGAAATCAATATCATACCAATGAGTTTGATTTCTGGCCATATTCATAGAATAATTGTTACATACATATTTTTAGTTAGATAGAACAAAAAAAAACAAAGATTTTTTTAAACACTTACAGAATGAATCATGTCCATCAATATAGTTTCCTGTTCTGGCCTCATTGAAAGTGTCTCTAGTTCAAATGCCACGGCCTGCCTGGCTGATTCTAATTCATCTGTAGAGAGTTGTGGTCTTAAAGTTACTTCAGCTAATACCTGAAAAAACAAAAGAGGTATAAAATGACATTGATTTATTTCTATAGTATATTCTCATATATTCAGAAATAAAGACAATGTGAATGAACAAGTGTTGAATTTAACAATGCACCATAAAAATAATCTTGTATCTCATTATAGCTAAAAGGGATAAGACAGATATTATGTGTTTTATAACAAATAACACTCAAACATTATTGAATAACAGAATTGCACCAATAAAAAAAAAATTACCTAAGATAGTGATCTCTAACATCACCTTATAGCTAAGTAATAGTTTTACCTGGGTGATGGCTTCAAGCCCTCTAGAGTCAGCACTGGTAGCATACACAGTTGTATCACGGGAGCCCTGGCAGTCACAAATGCCTCCGTGTCTCTCAAGCTCCCTAAGCATGACATCACGGGTGGCAAATTTGTGTGTGGCCTGTATTCAATTCATAAAAAAAGCAAATTGTTTTCAGTTTTATTTTCTGCCATTATTAATACCAATAATTAATAAATAGGTGCAAATCGTATAATCAGCAGAATACTTACACCGAAGCTTAATTTCTCAAGGAAATGACAAATGCCATTAGGGTAAGCAACCTCATATCTTGGACCAGAATCAATAACCACTGAAAAAAAATTACAGAATTATTGACATGTAATAATAAAAAATATTAATGATTAGTGCCAGGTTTAGAATAGGTAAACCTATCAAAGGAATAAGTCTACCTAGGTACACATACATCTATAGATGGATAAAAACTAGAGAAAAATTGAAACAGTAAGCAATGGCCATAATTACTGTGAAACATCTAGTTTGATTTGATTCAAAACCTTTATATTTTTATACTACTTGTTTGACAGGTTAGCCAAACATGTACATGTTATATGGATTTTTTAAATATTACAAAAACATACCTCCAGCAGTACAAAACTGTCCAAATTTCTTTTCTGAAGCCACCCTCAGTCCATTGCTGAGTACAGTTACCTCTGTGATTGTATCTTCAGCCTTAGATGAAGAGTATGCTACGGGCGGGAGGTTTGGCATAGGCTCAGACAATGGAGGCAGCAGAGTAACATTCCCTCTATTTACCAGTGGCGCTGTTTTATCCACATCCTGGCTAAATTTCCTAATTCCCCATCTATGAGCACTAAAACTATAAATAAGAATAACAATTTGAGAATGATGCAACCTATGTCAAATTATGAATAGGTCGTTAGTATCGATGTTACACATAATCTTAGTAGGAATTTTATCTGAGGCAGGTAATATTTCATTTATCTTACCCATTTTTCATAGAAAATAACCTCGTAAATAGATATTTCACATCCGTCACATGCGACATCTTTATAAAACACTGATTTCACAGCACACGTTTAAAAACTGTTCCAAATATTTAGTTAGTTCTATTATTTAGAATAATTTAATTTTAAATATAAACCAAAAACATAAACTGACTCTATTTTTCATTTGTCTAAATGAGAATTCTTTTTGATAGCGATGATAGCCATTTCGATTTCGAAATTTCGATCAGTGTTTTTTTTCTGTGACTTCGTTTCGGTTCGATCATAAATTATGATTTAAAGATAGAGGTGATCCCTGCTTTATGGTCTTGGTCTACGATTTGATTTCATTTCAATAGACCAAATAGATAGCAGCACTTACGCCGCGCCTTTCGGGTGCGCGATGCTGCGGGTGTCCTGCAAGTATTTAGGTCCGATCCTAAATCGGAAGACCTTTTCCCATACTTTCCGACCAGCAGAGTTACCAGATTGGGTATTTTTTAATTGAAGATGCGATAAAAACACGATAATTTTTCAGTAGATCTAGGAAATAAAGCAAAACCCTTATGCGCTGTGTGTATGACGTTTAATAAAGTTATAAAACGTCTATAAATTCGAGGGTTAGGGTGTAGTACGTCCCTAATGTTATTGTAGGATCGGAAACCTGTCACTTTTGTGTGTGAACCACTGTAATATAGACGTCAGTGGTGTGAACCATAGACAAGGTGTGACCAACAAAATACTCCAAGCCAGGGTTACCAGATTGGGTATTGTTTTCGCAATTCTGGGTTAAAAATGAGCTCTTGGAGAAATCTTAGAGAAATAAAATACTCGGAGAAAAGTTTACAGAAATAAAAAAAAAAAACTGGAAGATTTTTTTTTTTTAGTTTCAGAGTCTAACCGTAGGCTGTAACTGTGTTCAACATTTACATGTATGTATTTGATTGCATTTAACGAACGCACCCGTCGTTTCATTCTACATAAAATGAACATATTATTTTGTTTGTTAGGTTATTTTGCTGTTTCGGTTAGGAAATCAAAATAGTATTTTGATGAAAAAAAATAAGATGGCTAATAATATCGAGCAATTACACATTAGGTTAATTAATCGATTTTAATCACTTTTTGCCTTTGGGTAAAACTTAGATAAATTTTGGAGAAAAATAATTTCAAATTTGGGTAGAAATAGAAAATCACATTTGGCAGCCCTGCTCCAAGTAAAAAAAAACTAAATACAAAAAAAGCGGCGATACTGAAACGCTGAATAATTAATAAATTACATCTCTGCGTGACTAATTGAAGAATATTTGTGTCATGACATTAATATTAATATTCCATTACCTACCTAATATTTGTCTGTTATTTTATTAAGTTTACAAAGTGATTTTGTAGATCTTTCGATAGAACACTCAGTTGGTACTCTATTCCACAAATTATTCAAAATCCTTGATGCTAGTGGGAGAATAATCAATACGTGGATTTTAAATTTAAATTTAGACCGAGCGGTTTGGAAAACATATCATAAAATGACTTATAAGTTAATAAAAAGAATGTTTAGTTCATCAATAAAGACTCCACAAGTGTGCATCGTAGGCGCTGGACCAGCGGGATTTTATGCAGCTATGCAACTGACTAAAAAACTTGGAAATGTAAACATTGATATCTTGGAAAAACTTCCAGTACCATTTGGGTTAATAAGGTATGTTCACTTGAAAACAAATCTAATAATGTAATGTATTATACAAATCCAAGTCATTACCTACTTGGATCTTTGTACATTAGGCTTGAACTTTAACAGCCTGTTTTTACTTGTTTAGGAGTTGGTTTAAAATCCCATAAATTAGTAGTTACTGTACTGTGTCATTACAAATTGGCTCTAAATTGTTTTGATGCTAAGTATAATATCTCACAAGATCAACACAATTTTTGTATATTACAAGGTATGGAGTTGCTCCAGATCATCCAGAAGTTAAGAATGTCATCAATCAGTTCACCAAGGTAGCACAACAACCTAATGTAAACTTCTATGGAAATATAACATTGGGCAAAGATGTACATTTGAATCAATTGAGACAACACTATCATGCTGTTTTACTGGTAAATATAATTTAGTTAATACCTTATATTTCCCACATCCCAGGCAATACAAACACAAGGAATGAAAACACAGGAACAAAACATTTTACTTCAATATAATAAGGTGGATTATGTTATATCTTCTCTTTAGAACCTATATAAAATGAACTGGATCTTTTTGGGGGCTGTTGAAGAGAAAGGTTATCAATATTATTTTATTGTATTCACAATGTGTTTTTTTTTTAATTATAATGTCTAATTTTGGTGGAGTATTTACCATTTTGTGTTTATAAATGTGCACAGGTATAGGAGAATAAAACTAAATAGTAAAACATGACTTGTAAGTTCTCCCAAGAAGTCCAGTAATTTGTCAGTCAAATATCCTCAACTTTACTGATAGGGTTAGGGGTGTTTATTTGGCCTTGCCTATGGATTACGCCTAGAATCTCACATGTTTTATATTTAACAACATTCCACTTAATGTGGGCAAATACCTACCCAATGGTGGGTGAGGACAATTACAAAAAAAAATAAACTGGATTGGAACAAAACACCACAATTTATAAATGCAGAAGTTAATACAGTATACAATACTGTTATAGTCTCGGTAATCTTAGCACTTAGCACTAAGTTGTCAGAACATTATTATTGTGTTTTTATGACAAAAATCTTAACACATTGCCATGTGTTATTGTTGAATTTTTATTTTTAATTATAAATTTTAAGAGCAGTATCAAATTTATGATTTCCTCAGAGTTATGGTGCTGAAGAGGACAAAGCTCTTGGCATAGAGAATGAAGATGCAAAAAATATTATTCCTGCAAGAAAGTTTGTTGGCTGGTACAATGGTCTTCCCAGTGATAAAGAGTTGAAAGTATGTTATAATTTTTAACCAGATTACCATATTCATTATATGACTTATTAGGAAACTATATACTACTTTAAATTTCAGATAGATTTATCTAGCAAAACTGCCGCCATCCTTGGGCAAGGTAATGTTGCATTGGATGTAGCAAGAATTCTTCTGACACCAATTGATGAATTAAGGAAAACTGACATAACTGAACATGCACTTACTGCTTTAGCAGAGTCTAAAGTAAAAGATGTGTATCTAGTTGGAAGAAGAGGACCCCTACAGGTCGCATTTACAATTAAAGAACTTCGCGAACAGCTTAAATTGAAGAATTGCAAGACAATTTGGAGGGAACGTGATTTTGACAATGTGGAAAATATAGTTACCAATTTACCTCGTCCCCGAAAAAGACTGACTGAACTGATGCTAAAGTCCTTGAAAGAAACAGAAACAGTGACCAATGAAACCTTTAATTATTTCAAGCCAATATTTTTTAGAAGCCCTAAAAGATTTTTAATTAATGATAACAAACAAATAACTGGAGTGGAATTAACCTGTAATATGCTTGTTGGAGATAGATTAGAAGAACAAAAATGCGTGCCTACTGATGAGACAAAAATATTAAACTGTAATTTAGCCTTCAGAAGTATAGGCTATAAAAGTATCAAAGCTGATGAAGATTTAGAATTCAGTGATGGTTTTTTACATAACAATAAAGGAGTTGTGAAAGAGGATGATAGTAAAACACTTGCTAAGGTATTTGTGGCTGGATGGTTGGGTACAGGACCTGTTGGTGTTATACTGCATACAATGGGAAATGCTTTCCAAATAGCTAAGAATATGTGTGAAGACCTAAGCAACATTGATGACAAAAGCAAAGGAGGTTTTGAAGAAGTCAGAAAAATTATTGTAAAAAATAACAGTAACCTAATAGACTGGCGAGGATGGGAGAAAATTGACAAATATGAAATTGAACAGGGTAAACTGCGAGGTAAACCTCGTGAAAAAGTTTGTAGTATTGACCAGATGATTGAAATTGCATCAATTTAGCATTAATTGTTATAGGAGTAATGTTAGCTTTAAGGAACTACGCATTTTTTACATGGGGATCAGTGAAGGCCAATTCGGACAAAAGTAATATTCACTCAGGTTTAACATAGATATATTAACATGCAGGCGTCAGTGAATGTTGTTGAATCTGAACAGGGTCTATTAAAGTTTGTTAATTTAAGCTTGTATGTATAATAATAGTTGTAATGCGTGAGGATGTTATATTTATTGTTACATAAATTAGACTTTTGTATTGTTATATAAATTAGTTAATACTTATTTTTATTTATTAATTATCATGTTCAGGAAAATAAAAATGTATGTTTGTTAAAAATTTAATGTGATATCACTTCCCATCCTCAATGCAATTAACATGACTACAATCATCACGACATTGTAGGTGACGTAGTAGGGCGGCAAGGTATAAAGTCAAAACTTATTAACTTAACTATCTATACATATAAATAAAATTAGAGTGTCTGTTTGTAATATTAAAATAACCGCTTTTTACTAAGTGCATTTAGATGTATACACGTTACCTATACCGAAACAACATTTTTTACAATTTTTGTCTGTCTGTCTGTTTGTTCCGGCTAATCTCTGAAATGGCTGGACCGATTTTGACGGGACTTTCACTGGCAGATAGCTGATGTAACAAGGAGTAACTTAGGCTTTTATTTTAGAAAAAAAAATAGGATCTCACGAAAAAAAATTAAAACCAATGTTGCAGCGCAGCGCCTGATTAAGTTTGATAGCAACAACCTGCAATGCGTCCCGCGGGCTCAGAATGGGCGAGCAGGCTGTTGTCAACGGTTGTCTTTGTTAAATACCACGCGGACGAAGTCGCGGGCAACAGCTAGTATTCAATAAAAACGTATTTACGTATTTTTAGTCCAGCGCAATTCTGCAATTCTTAAGCTTACATGTGTGTGGCCTTTCCGACGCTTATTAGATACACATTTTTTTCCAAGAAATCTAGGGCCTTTGGCCCGATTCTCACCTATAAGCTTGTCACCGAAGCATATTCCGGTACTTATATAGGAATTGAATCTACTAGGTACCTTCTCAGCGCAAGTTCTAGCTAGCATTGAAATCAAGATATCAAAATATTTTGTCAGGATAACGGTAACTGGTATCGAGAGATGATGGAAGGCAATCCTAATCACAGCACGTGGTAGCGTTGGCAGTATAAGCAGCTACTTTATGGAGAAAGAGCTATTTCAAACTAAATTTTAAATGATCTCACATTTGGAAATAATGTTTTTGAATCGTAACTAGAGCATTTGCAGCATAGATACTGATTTTCAGCATTTGGCCTTTGGTGGCAGACAACAGAAAATAACGCTATGGAAGACAATTATTAAACCAATGTTTTAAACGTCGATACCCGACGCAAACACGGCTAGGCAACTTTGGACACAATTTTTAAATATTCACAGTCCATTTTCCTGTATTGATTGACTCACAGCAGTGTGTCTTTTGCATAAAGCTAGTGTTAAGTTTTACCGTTACATATTTGTATTTTTAACTGTTACTTGACTACCGCGTACTTATAACTTTTCAATACTGGCTAAATATCTTTGCCTTCCACGGATGGATGGAATACACAGATATTTTGCCAGTATCATCATTAATAATTACGGATCGTCAGTCTTTCTTGCTCTTAGATTGTTAGAATAGCGTTTTTTTTCCGCTCTATGGTTAGTTTATGATCGTGCTAGCATTATGTTTGTTCGGTTAGTGGTAGTCTAGTAATTTGTATTTTTCGAGGAATAAGGATATTTTTTTTTATAAAATATTATTTTAATCAGTTCGCAAAATCATAATATAAACTATTGCTAAAAGGCGAACATTTCTTCATAAATAAATATAACCTCTAAATATTAAAACTGCTTCAGGAACAAAATGTCTAACGACGTTGTTAAAATAGGTGACTATATTATTATACAAAAACAGAACTACAGAAAACTTCACAAATTCAATAAACCTGATTCTACAATAAGTCTAGGACGGGATACTGTACATTTAAAGGGTGTCGAAGGTTGTCAGTATTTTGCAGTGTTCAAATTAATTCCTAAAACCAATAAGAAAAACCGAGACTATGTGGTAGAACTAGCTGATGTCGCTGTGAATCTGAAAGATGAAATTGATGTGAAAATATCAGGAAATGATAACAGAAATATAATTGATGATGGGCGCTCACAAAAGTTGACTGCAGCCGAGATAGAAGAGTTAAAAAGTGATACTAATAAAGCATCTGACATTGTTGAAACCTTAATAAGCAATTCAAACACTTTTCACAATAAAACTGAGTTTTCACAAGATAAATATCTCAAGAAAAAGGAGAAAAAGTACTTTGAATACTTTCAAGTAGTGAAACCAAATTTAAGAATTATCAGTGAAGTCATGTACAAACTGGAGCCAGCGAAGATTCAGAATCTACGTATAGATACACTTTCACAAATCATTACATTAGTAAACATACACTGTGAAGGTAACCATTTATGTTATGATTCAGGCTCTAATGGGTTGCTGGCTGCTGGGTTACTGAGTGCAATTGGAGCTCAAAGTAGTGGTAAACTTATACACATGCACCCAGGTAATATGTCTCAAAAACAAGCCTTATTAGCTATGAATTTCCCAGATGAACAACTAAACCGATGTATCTCGGTAAATGTGTATTCTGTATTGAGGCAGTTTTATCAAGGTTGTGACACAAACAATATAGTAAGTAGCGAAAATACAAACACCAGCAATGAAAATCCATTAAAGAGAAAACATCAAGACGACATAATTGATTGCCAATCAAAAAAAAATAAACAAGAGAATGACTCGATTGATGACAAAACTGTGGATGAAAACAATACTGAAAAACAAAGGGAAAATAAAAAGCCGAAGTGGCACTATGACAACATATCTGCTTCAGATCTGCTGCACAACAAAATGGATTCTTTGGTAATAGTATGTAAAGAGGACCCACAAAATATTTTTAATGAATTGGTAACATTTGTAAAGCCAGGCAGACCATTTGTTATTTATTATAGTGTTGCAGAACCTTTACAACAGTTATACATGAAATTGAAGTCACAGAGTAATGTGGCTGCTCTAAAACTGACTTGTAATTGGATGCGGAATATTCAGGTTTGTGAGATCATTTTTCTGTTGGATGAAACTCACATCTCCCTCTTGAATATTATGTATTTGTTATATAATTATTTTAATTTCAGGTATTATCAGATAGAACACATCCAGAAGTAATGATGAATGGATCAAGTGGTTTTTTGTTGAGTGGTTACATCTTGAAATAATTCCTGAAAAATTGTTTTTAGAACATGAAGAATGATGACTTATCTAGGTGTAAATAAAAATAAGGTTTTTTTTATAAATTTATTTTTCTCATTTACTCAAATGAACATACCATGTCTAAATGCATTATAAAATTTTATTAATGGATTTATTATTAATTACCTACTATTTGAAATCCTAGTTCAATATGCTTTAATTTCAGATTTTTATTTGTAACTTCATCGCTTGTTCATGATTAGTCTGTCTTAGCATTGGTATCTATTTGCTTTGATCATTCATAAATCACAAATTTTACAATATTTTTTCTATACAAATTCCAGAAAATATGACATGTGTATGTGTCAAGAAAAGGCTATGACATACATACTGCAACTGCACTTGGTACAGGGTTATTGAATCTTTCAAAAACTGAGTAGCTACACTGTTACATTATCATACTGTGAAGGAATGTATATCAGTCTAGTTATGGTTTGCATTTTGGTGTGTCACTCAGTAATAATATATTAACACTATTTTATGAAAATAACTTATTAATATATTTAAAAAATTAATTATTCGAGAGGAACATTGATTGCTGCGGCCTGCGTGATTATAATACAATACAAACTGCATGAAAATGAAATTAATTTGGCACTTATCTAAATATTATAAACTTCAGTTTCATCTTCAACTTGCCAAGCATTGCCTGATAAGCTTCTGGCGATAACTGCGACATAGTAGAGAAGTGTGATGTGCATGGAGCAGAGGCCGATAGCAAATTACAATACATAATATCAACTCATGTCCCACATGTTGCATTTCTAATGCACTTGCGTAACGAGTTCATATTCGATTTCAAACCTTCATTATTTAATTATTACTGTGTATTATAACACTCATTGATATGATTTGACACTGAAATGCTGTGTCAACATAAGCCATTTCCATAAGCCAATTTCTGACATGGACCTTGTCCACTATAATGATTAATTATTTATCGATGTCTATAGCACCATTTTTGCTGTTACTTTACAATTAATTTTCAACGTGGGTATTGCTTGATTTCCTTCCTACAGAGGGCAAAATGTTACAATAAAAAAACACGGTATGATTACGATAGAAGCGATAGCAAATGGATATGCCTACAAGCAATTTATAGTATACAAAAATCATTATAATTAACCTGCGCTCTACACCTGTAAATATGAATTCATTCAATTAATTAAATAAGATATATTACTCGTATATTACAGAATATTATCGTAAAATAAAAATATTTGTTATAAATATTATAATTTCTTTATATCTAAGTATTTCAATCTAAAAATCAAAAGCTAAGGAAGCGGTAAGGGTTAGAGATCTTTAGAAATGTCCAAGACTTAATCAACAAACAAAATTATATTACTCACTGGCTGAGGAACTAATCAGGAGATAATGTTTCAAGCAGCCGACTAAGCAATATTATTACGAGTAGAATCAATGATGCGCTGTTGATGACGCGTGCGTGGCTAACATCGTTACATGTCGATGCAGGTAAGCTATGCGCTACGATAACATGCCCCATTATTCTAGCAATACAGGTAGAATTATTTTGTCTCCTAGTTATACACTGTAAGGAATAAATTTTAAAAAATGTGTCCTATAAATAAACAATAATTCAGAACCAAAACGATAATACTGCACCGGAGTTTGCACCAAACAATATATAAATACACAAACTATTTTATGCATGCAGTATCTTTGAGTAAAATGTTAAAATATAACTTTGGTATTGGAGTTAACTATCGAAAGGCATATCGCTGCGGTTCAGCACTAGACGCTAAGCCGTAGCAAAGCGTAGATTCAAATAGACTCGAGTCACGGCCTGGCTGTAGCGAGTCGTCACACAGGCGCCGACATAGCTTCGCGCCGGTACTCGCCCAGCTATGACGAGTCCTCGTCGTACCACGTGCGGAAGTCGCAGCTTTCATCATAATCATCCTGCAAATAACAACAGTGATTACTATTTCACTAAAAAGTGGTATCTTCAAAGTAATAGGATTTTTCAAACCAACCACAAAACTAGCGCTTAAAACAAAAAATAAATGATAAAATATGCTTTAATGGTTTTTAACTCATAAGAGGACACCATATAAATACCAAAAAAATATTTCACATTTCTCATACATTTACTTTCAACGCTATATCGAACGCTACAATGTAATATTATTCCATCGATAATTAATTACTGGAAAAACATAAAAAAGGAAAAATAAATTGTAAACAACTTTTTTCGTCGGTTAAAAATAGGTGTCGTAAGCTGCGTATACTGTATCTATAGAGATACAGCATCACTCACCGCCATCCAAGCGTGATCGAGCACGTCCTCGGCGGCGAAGCGCAGCTCGGGCTGCGGGCGCAGCATGTTGGCGACCAGGTCGATGGCGCCCGCCGACACGCGCTCCCAGTGCGGCGCCGGGAACTCCAGCCGCGCGGACAGGATCGCGTCGAACAGCTTCTCCTGGTCGCCGTCCGGCGACGAGAACGGAGGGAACCCGCAAAGCAGAATGTAGAGGATAACGCCGGCCGCCCATACATCGATCTGCAAATAATGAATGTTCTTTCTTCTTAACTTTGCAATCGGCTATAAAATAGAGCCGTTCTTGCCAGTGTCATGCTATGATGACGGTGATGATATGAATATTTCAAAAATTAGCCGATGATTTGCCAACGATGACCAGATTAGTGATAGGTGTTTAAATTGGGCGAATGCTGCCGAGAGCAAAGTTAAGCCAAAGGGTAAATAAAATATCTCGATGTTATCCGATTTAGTTAGGTTTCAGGCATACCGCCAGTTGTAGTAAAATTTAATTCATTAAGTCCCGGTTTCCCCCAAGGCGGAGAGATGTGCGGAATAGACCAATCACATTGTTTAAAAAACACCGCTTAGTACCAAGCGGAAGATTTCAAACAATCTAATTGATCACACACATCTCTCCTTTCCACTTTGGTGGAAAGCAGGACTGTCTCTGGGCCGGCTAATGCCTTAACTTTGACCAGTCGCGCTACAAACTTGTCTGTAATTAAACCTTGTAAAACAACATTTAGCAGTATTTTTATTGTAAAATTACAACTTACTAGGAAATAATACTCGAGTCCATTGTCTCGCTCTAGACACGCGGCAATGAGCGTCTCTTATATATATATATATATTTCTTCTTATTTATATTTCCACGACACAGTCATTCATAAGTTGTTTGTAATTATGTGAGATACCGTTGAAATATTTAATTATTATACTGTGGGACATTTTAAACAAACAAATAGTAGTAGTAAGTAATTCAAGAATTCAAGTTCAGCTAAAACAAAGAGCTGTGGGAATTATGTGTATCTCCACTACAAAGTCTTACATAATCCAGTTGCTTTCAAGTAAACATGTTTAGATCCGAAATATAATAAACATGTCCGTTAACGTTTTGAACTTCAGGTCAAATCTTGATTTACTACTGATTATTATCATTGTAATTTGCATTCTATCAACTGCTTTCGTATATTTTCTGAGATCTATATTTTTTAATTGATGTTTATTGACTAATCCCACTAATATTATAAATGTGAAAGTTTGGATGGATTGATGTTTGTCACTCAATCATGCCAGAACGGCTGAACGGATCTGGATGGAATTTGGTACAGAGATAAATTATAGTCTGGAATAGCACATAGACTTTTATCATATTTTATATTTTTAATGTTTCATATTTTTCAATAGCGGGTAAAACCGCGGGGCGCAGCTAGTAATATTATGAATGGCTATCAAATCTACCTTTAGTCCGTATCCTGTCTCTAAAAGTATTTCAGGCGCTACGTATGTGGGCGTGCCGCAGACGGCGTGGAGCGGCCGCCACACCTCCACCGCCAGCCCGAAGTCAGCCAGCTTCAGGCCGCGTATACTGCCGTCCGGACCCACTTCCACCTAAAACACGCGGCGTTCACTATAACTTGGCAAACATTTAACATTTTTTACATTATCATAAAGCTACTCAACAATCAGTTTATTCGTTCTAAAGCTACCAAACTTATAACATCCCCTACGTTGCGCCTGGGGTTAAAAAGTGCAAAAAAATATTTATTTATTTCTTAAATTAGATGGTAGTAACAGTAAAAATAAACAAAAGAACTAAAAACACGAACATAAACATAAATACATGCAACCAGTTTCAAATAGTAATGGCATGAAAATGAACTTTAAATTGATGATAACAATGTAGTTGAATCTCTGTTAGTCATTCGCTTACCAATAGATTTTCGGGTTTGATGTCACGATGCACTATAGAAAGCGAGTGTAGATATGCGATAGCGGATGTTAGGTGGCCGATTAGCAAACGCGACTGGGGCTCAGAGAATTTGGAAGCTGCCGCGATACTATCAAACAAGTCTCCACCTAAAAATATAAACAAGGTTCATGTGAGCCGTGTAACAAGCCATGTTGTATTTAGAATATTGTTAATAATGAAATGGTTGATCACTGAATTCTATTGAAAACATGTAGCCACGTACCACTGACCAGTTCCATGACAAGGAAAAGCCATTCGGGGCTATCCTGTTCTTCCATAAGCGACACAATTCTTGGATGACATAGTTTCCTCATTACTCGAACCTTTTGAACAGATTGAACAACATTAACAAACCTACCAAGAGAAGTACGATCTTAATAATGTGACGAGCTCTTATCTGAGTGAGAGGGGTCATATCACTTGGGATAAGCTATGAAGCATAATCCTTATTGATTGATGCCAAGCCGTGGCATTCTGATTGTTGCACCGCTTTGCGTCTCAGTCGGAAGGATCGGACTAACCTTAGGCCCAAGGGAAATTTAGGTGATGAATGATAATATAACTTAATTATAGTTGAACTTCCAAGAAAATGGTAATAGCTACAAAAACAATGATGCGGCATGCTTTGTGATGCCGTGTTGGGTGCACTTGGGATGCTTCCTAAAGAAGCAGCACCATAGTTAACGTCAGTGAGAGCTTGCATCTAGGAATTCCCAAGGAGCCCTTGCCATGGGCTTTCGGTGTACACAGATTTTGCAAAAGTAAAATAAATATTGCTATAGTTACCTCTGCCTCCACATAGTGTTCCTTGCCCTTGCACTTCGCTTTGTCTATGACTTTGAGAGCGTATTCCTGCCCAGTGTTCTTGTCTCTACATATCCGTACGACAGCGAAGTTGCCGTCACCTATTATCGACACGACAAATGGTAGGATAATTATTATATGCTCATTATTTTCTATATTAAGGCCGAGACTGCGAATTTTGTCTATACGTATGTATGAACGTGAGTCACGGGAAAATTAGCAGGCAAATATCAATGAAATCTAGCACGGTGATAGCTATAATCGGAGTTAACAATAACAATATTTGAAGCTAGATTGTACGTCGCCGGGATTATGTATACGATACTTTTTATTTCGTGAAATGGAAGTGTTACCTAAAGACAAGGCCGTAGCCGGGGAGGGGGGAGCTGGCTTAACGGTTCTAATCTCAATATGTGCATCTAATGCAAGTTGGCTAGTCATTCATGTCAACAGATTGGGTAGCAAGATGAGTCGTTCCTTATGGCTTTTAGTCGCGGAATATACAAAAGTCAAAATAACCAACTAAAGTCCACGCGTACGAAGTGTAAGGCATAGCCTCAGCAGCACTCACCTATGATCCTGCCGACGCTGTACTTGAGCCGCAGCGGCTGCGGCAGGAGCGGGCCGGCCGCGTCTTCGGCGGCGTCGCCGGCCGCGCCCGCGCCCGCCTCGCTGGCCGCGCGCGCCGCGCCGCCGCCGGCCTTCACCGGCATGCGCGGCTTTGGACCACTCCTGTTATGTACGTATCGAAGTTGGATGTAACAAATCATGAACCAACAACCGAATACGAAAATAATGTAACTATTGTGAAACTGTAACTTTATCGCCTGCACATTGAAAACAATTTTAGAAATAAAATGCAATCAAACGTTTTTAAATCCAAAAAAGTGTTTTACTACAACCTCCTAAACCAATTTTAACTCCTGAACTGAAAACGCCTGAACCAATTTTAAAAGTCATTTTCACTATCGAATAGCCAATGGATTGTTTCAAAAGCATAGAGCAATAGGGAGACGAGCTGCAGCTACAGATAAATATCGACGGTTGCGCTAGATTCATTTACCTTGAATTTCTACTGATTGGAGTTTTCCTACATTGTAACACAGCCTTGTTTTCTTCGAATTCCAATTCAAAATCCTCCTGGTTGACCCTGCGTAAACAATTTGGCATAAGTATAACAATCATCAAAATTATTATAACTAGCCATGCCGACAGACGTCCTGACCAAATCCCATAGAAAAAAATACTTAGGACATTCCCGATTTTTGTTTTCTTTTTTCATATAGGTAATAATCAGGTTTGCAGGGATACTGCTTATAATACGAACGGAAAGATAACGAAAACCATTCAGCCGTTCTCAAGTAATGCGCTTACCAAAAAACGGCATTTCCTTTTTATTTATATAGACAAGGATAATGGTTCATACCTTTCGTTTCCATAAGCAAAGAATACATCTTCGGTTTCGAAGAACTGATTGAGCGTCGTGACCGCGGAGCCGGTCCGCGTGAACACCTTGCGGACACAGCCCGTGTCTAATTTGACGCATTCCGTGATGGCCGCCAGCGCGTGCTCCAGTGTAGGGCTGTTGCGTTTGTTCAGTAATAGCCTACATACCTGGGACCACATTTTTCCACTAAATTATTCCACAAATACCATGTAGGTCAGTAACTCAGGGGAATTCCTTGGAACGCTTCTATTTGAACAGCACCAACATTATTCGACTTGGGGTACCAAAGAGTCTAAGGCCTCGGCCTCGAATTTTGCGGGCAGCGGGGCGGCAGCGGCGGCGGCGCGGGAGCGGGGCGGGCAACGCAGACCCGTTCTCCAAACCAGCGGGCAGATTGCGCGGCACTATAGCGGCATAGTGTTGTGTTCGTGGTTGTGTTGTCGAGATATTTGTTTTTATTCGCGAACGAAATGTCTGAAAAACGGCGACAACATATTTTTGATTCAAATTTATTCCTAACGCTCGATATATTTTGACACGTCACAAAAACAAATGCAGACGCGCAGCGCGGCGCGGGTGAACGCTTGACTGGAGTGCACCGCTTGTTGCCCGCCCCCGCCCCTCTGCCGCGCCGCTGTTTTCGAGAACGGGTCCATTTGATTATACGCATAAGATCCTGCCGCTCCCGCGCCGCCGCCGCTGCCGCTCCGCTGCCCGCAAAATTCGAGGCTGAGGCCTTAAGGAACAGAGTTGGGCGATAACTAATATAAATATCGATAATACAACTAGAATTACATTATAAAGAAGGACAGTAGGTATACGTTACATCTTAATGTAAATGCGGCTATATAACAACTCAGTACAAAATACTGTGCTTATTATTTTCTTCTCGATGAACTAAACTTTCTTAGCAATCACGCAACGCATATTTTATTGATTAATAAATAACTTCTGTTTAATGATAACCTATTACAATATTGTTTCATTGTTATTTTTGATTTTGCTATCGATATTTTTATTAAACAACGTCCATCTCTGGATACCCAAAATTCTTTAGTAATCCATGTGTAATTGAAAATAATTCAAATTGGCGCGCTCCGTGGAATGCTTTGTCAGTGTGTCGACGATGTGACAAGACTGACGAGACAACCCTAAGCACACGAGAGCTTACAATCGTGTTTAACTGAAACGACATAGTTCGTGCTGACATACAAATACAGGAGATAATGTAAATTTTAGAATTTCTTAACGATTTTCCTTGTAATTGACTGACGTAATGGTTGATATCCCCTCCGCAAATGCCATCAGTACGTGCTCAAACCGCTATATTCATACGCAATGATCACACATGTATCAGGTAAAAATATGTATTATATTCAATTTAGGATGTCACAATATGTAATGAAACGATATAGAGGTTGCATCAGAAATGCCAAATAATAATTTTGGTCCCAAAAAGCTGATTAGTAATGCTCAGAGAAGTCAAGACTGTATATAATGTAAACGGGCTATAAAAATTACATCTTGCTAAGTACTATAGCAATATTGCCAGCGGTACTCGCTTCCAGCAAAGTTATTGTCCAAACTTTAAGCATTGATTGCTAAAAATATTGACAATAACTCGCGATAAAGATGGCAAAGCGACGCTTTAAAACTTGAACGTTGCGCAATAATAAAACATATTTGTTTGCAATTGTGAACTTATTTACCTTGCGCGGTTTCACTCCATTTCTGATAATAGTAACAATGCGTGGTCGGACTACATTGTCGCCCGCCGGACTCACTCGTGCTGTCCCGTTGCCGGTAGTGCTACTACCATTTGCCTGAAATATTTACATTATTGCAGTAACAGTGCCCGCGAATTCGTGTTCATTTTTTTTATGACGAAAAAAGAGGACATTCTTGATTCGACACGTATATTTTTTTAATACCCGGGGTGAAAAAAATATCCTAGATATATACGATCCCGAGATGCCAGCTACCTATGCTAAGTTTCAGTAAAATATGTCCAGTGAATTTTGAGATACAGTGTTTTGGTTAACCCGCGAGAACAGTTATTTCCCAGGAAAAAATAATTAAAAAATTGATCTTATATTTATTATAAGATCGATAGCTATATATTATACAGCTATCACAAAACCTAATTTATTTTGAGTGCCAGTTGATTTTAAGTGACAGTGATGAGATACAGATGTAATAGCGTGCATGATCCTAGTTTAACAGTGGTTTACATCACATATACGTCACCGCGTCTAACGGACTTCCTAGCGATGTTAAAGTTGGCATGGGGTGTAAGTACAATAACCTAACATGATATACGTACCTGCAAATATCGGGACACCCGGTTATTAGCGCGAGCTGGCGATGGGCTGGAGCTATCATTCAGGGACTCGGGCCCACTCAGTCTAAAAGACGGAGGGGTCACACTGGCTTCATAATCTAGACGTTTGAAGGGCTCACCAAATCCACTACATACATATGATTGCCCGTCTTCTAGATCGTCCAGTTTACCTATCTGGAGATATGAAATATTTTAATTTCTTCATTTAAAGTGTATAATTACATTTATTATATGTTTTGATTGTGATGATTACAAATATTTATTGAGAACATTTTGGTGGTGGTGGTGGTGGTATTAATAGATCCTTTTCCATGCTTTAATAGTTATTCTGATATTCGGAGCAGTCACAAATTCAAAAAATGAATGATCATCGAAAAATCAAAAATCTTCTAATGCATTCTTGAGTTATAAATGGTGTAACTAACATGACTTTGTTATATGTAATATATAAATAATATACTGGGTTCGCCCCTAATCCATTATAAACGAGCGTTGCTTAATCTGAGACTATATAGTTGGTGTGTTCATCTGGAGATATTATTATTATTACTTGATTCTGGTAAAATACCTACCCAATGGCCAGTAATGATATTTATATATATAAAAAAAGTTCAGAATGCCACTCAATTGTTTCTATTAAGTAACATAATATTACTCACTTTTCTACCCTCAAGTGAATATATTGTCCTCACACCACTAGGCAATGTTACATTGTCAACTAAAACCCGTGTCAAATCTGTTGTGAGACTATCAAAGGACCTGCAATAAAAGGGTAATTTGGCATTTATAAAGCAAGTGACAAAAATATTAGTACTATATAATATACCTAAGAGGACCACATCATGTTCCATGTATAGTATATTTTTCGTTACTTTATGGAAGTGGTTAACAAAGATGGCGGAATTGAAACTAGAGACAATTTGATAGGATTGGGAAATAACAAATGTATTAACCCAAAAATAATAATCTAAATAATAACACTGACAAAAGAGTTTATGACAAATCTTCATAATTTTGCATTTGGTATATTGAACAAGATGTTATTAAGCGCAGCACCCTGCTCTCATAACATGTATATTCTGATGAATGGATGGTCGAAATTAAATTATTTTGTTTTTTTTTCCTAAGTTCAATGACTTTTAATTAGTATTATTTTCAAGGTGGCTAATGTTAATAAAAATTAAATTAGAAAGCAAATAACAGCATAACTATAATTTCATTTGATTTTAAGCATGCTAACCATATGCTGTCCGCTTAAGAACTGCCAATTAGCATCCTATTATAATCAATTTTACCTAATGTATTTATAAAACAGGGGAAGGACTGGCAAAATTGTAATCGACCTATTATTATAGCATCCTGTCCAACCTTAATAGGTACTATAATGTTGCTAGTTTTAATTCATATATTCATATATAATTATTATTTAATTCATATATACCTACAGAAAAAATATGTAAGTATTGCAGAGATTGCTTATTGGAAATATGACCAAATATACCTATACCTTTAGGGGAATACAAATGTAATTGTGTTTGTATCATTCCTGTCTAATATTTAAAACTCTATAAACTATACAATATTTTCACACCACTTTTAATGTAAGATAAGAAAATCTGTAAGTACCTAAATAGGAATTTGTATCCTAGCTTACAACTTTAGTGTGATAATAAAATTTTGCCTATTCAACCATCATAAGCCCATTTACATTAAACAGGTAAGCATATCGCTTAAACCCTTTGTTAAGGTCAGTGACCAATGAACCCACACACAATCTTGTCAATTAAAGTTTCATAGAATGTAGACTATCTAGTTGAAATGTTGCTTTTCTTATGCCATTTTAATGGTCATTGCATGCAATTAGGCAAGCCATTAAATATAGGTACATTAGTAGCAACAGCACAATAGTAGCTGTTAAGTGTTACCAAAGAGATCAATTCTTACAAAAATAAAAACTGAATGTTACATCACTAACTATCACAATGGAACAATACTTACATAAATACTTAAAATACATGCCTAAATTCAATGGATATAACTATGTATAAAAGTGAAAGTTTCCTAATCATTTTCTAACTAGAAACAAATCATTTGCAACATATGTTCATTAAATAGGTACATGATAAATGAGTTACACACCTGTATCTTTCTGGCAAAACTGGAATTATGACACCAGAGTAAAATTTATCACCATTTCGAAAAAATCGGACTCGTTTTGCTTTCCGCGCGGCTGGCGTTCGGAGCAATACGTTACGTCGGTTCGTTCTAGTTTTCATAATTTCCATATCGCTAAAGTCTTTTTCCAGCTCACATACGGAGCTCGATCGGCTGCCACTGCGGCTCAAATTGTTCTCCATCTGCAAAATAATTAGAGATATCCAAGAGAACCAAAATGATACCGCATAACGGATGGATCGTCTTTACACAATCTAACCCTCACCTTATTTTCCTTTTGGTTCAACGAACTACTTTGCTATCGTAGCGCATGTACGGCACTCATCACTTTTTAGAAATTCCTCACTTCGCACTTTAAACTGTAAAAAGGAATTGAAATAATTTCTGTAAAATCCGTGAATCACACAGAAATCAACGTAGACCAAAGAGAATTTAAACTATACGCCACCACAGACCAATAAGTGCTCCACGCACAGAGAGAAAATGGTGCGCTGGATACAGATAAGATAAATGTATTATTGCCATGCCATCACAGAAAACGTGTTAGCATCCTAATCTCAGTCAGTGCAGAACACCATAGTGTTTGTCTAATGAAAGCAGAGTGTAAAAACGGCGACAAATAAAAAAAAATAGGTCAAGTATCCCCACACTATCTAGGAATAAACAAACCCACTTGATACTTGATGATATAATTTATTCATGTTTTATATAATAATAGGAAGCATATTGTTGTGACCATATTATAACAATATATCAATCATACTGTTGTAGAAATTGATATCCACAGACCAATCCGAGAACAAAGTGATATCATACAGACAGTTTGCCAACCCTACTGTTTTAACAGTCGATTTACTGTTTTTTTTCAATAACATTCCTGTTTACTGGTTTAGCCCATAACATTTCTACTGTTTTTTTTATCTTTTGGCGCCATTTGTTCCACGGTGTGTATATACGCTATGACAATAATTATATTTTCTTTAAAATTAATATATTTTTTAAATTGATATCCATTTATTATATAAATAACTATATTATATTTCATCTTGTACTGACAATTTACTCAACACTGGCAGAAGTAGCTCAATTTTGTATCAGATTGCCACTGAAAAAAAGAAGAAAAAAACACATAAGAACGAAAAAACAGATGACGCATTTATCAATCAATTTCGTTTTATGTCAAATTGAAGACAAAGAGTGGAATTATTTTGTAACTCCATAATTTTATAAATTTTGTGTACAATGTCCTCAAGGAAAAAGGTACTACTGAAGGTAATTATCCTCGGCGATAGCGGTGTTGGTAAAACATCGCTAATGAATCAGTTTGTCAACAAAAAATTTTCCAACCAGTACAAGGCAACAATAGGCGCAGATTTTCTAACAAAAGAGATAATAGTCGACGATAGAATCGTCACGATGCAGATTTGGGACACGGCTGGTCAAGAACGATTCCAGTCGTTGGGAGTGGCGTTTTACCGCGGGGCGGATTGTTGCGTCTTAGTGTTTGACGTAACTGCCCCCAACACGTTCAAGTCCTTGGAGAGTTGGAGAGACGAGTTCTTGATACAAGCTTCTCCGCGTGACCCCGATAACTTCCCGTTCGTCATCCTAGGTAATAAGGTTGATCTTGAGAACCGGGCTGTATCTGCCAAACGTGCACAGCAGTGGTGTCAAAGTAAAAATGACATCAAGTACTTCGAAACGAGTGCTAAAGAGGCTGTGAACGTAGAGCTAGCATTCCAAACTGTAGCTCGAATTGCTCTGGCGCAGGAGACAGAAGCAGAACTCTACAATGAGTTTCCTGATCAAATCAAGCTCAATGCTAATGATAATAGCCGTAACCGGGATGGTGACAACTGCGCTTGCTAGGCCTTGATCAGTATGCTTCAGTTATGGGCAATTTTATTAGACTCTGATTATATTATAAAGTAAAAATATATTAAAAGTATATTAATATTTGGTAAGTAATGTTTCCTTTTATATCAATCATGTAAAAAATGTATAGAGTTGTTAGCTATCACTACTGTAATTGGTTTGTTATGCACTTGCATCAAAATTGTGAAAAAGTAATCCAGAACTTGGTAATATCTTGTTTTTGTAAGGAATAGAAAAATTGTTTCAATGTTTATAAAAGTACAATAAATACAAAAGGGGCTAATTCATTTAAATAACAGAAAAAAAAACATTATTATTAAACTATCATCATCTTAAAAATTGTTAACTCAGTGGTTTAAGATTGTTTATTTTTAAGTGTGTATCAAAGTTATAAACCAATTTCTAAAATTACTGTATGTTATTTTGTATTTTGTCAATGATTGTTGACATCTATGTAAAAGCAATAAAAGCATATGGCATCTTATATAATCCTAATTGTTAAGTACACTTTGAAGTTTTAATTTTTTTTAAATATCATATTAATAGTGTGTTTTCAACTGCACAATCACCTCAAGGCTAAAAAACTTTTTTTAACTAACATTTAAAAAGACAATGTGAACTATTGCAAAAGTTCACACATTCATGGATTAGTATATAATTATGTATATTCTGAAATTCAACATGTATTTATTATATTGTTACATATTGAGTTCATACAAATGCTTCTTTACTTATGTTGAAATGATCATTTGTTCAGCTGCTTTTTGATTACAATTTTGTAGAACTAAACCAAAAATTCAGTGTTGACATAAAATAAATGCTATGTGCTGAGGCTTCACCTTGTCCCCTTGCTATCCAATAATTGGATTACTATTATATACAACTGTATATCAACATTTCTGTATATATTTGGATTTTAAAACATTAGTTGTAAGTAGGTATTGGTAACATCATAAATATTAACTTGTTATTAGTACTCAGTTTCATTCTTAACAACTAGTGGGTTTTAAAGGACAAAAAGATGCTACAAATTACCAGTAAAACTTGTTATATCATGGATCATGGTAAATGGTTCTTAGCAGATTTACTTGTTTTGTGTTATATATGGTACCTATTGTCAGCTTGTTGGAAGCCTAATGCAACAATCTGCCTCTACACATAAATTGTATTTAGATTGAAACAGAATTTGTGTTGCATCACTATCGTTAACAGTATCAAGTAAGCATCATTTGTAGTATAATTTCCATTGAATATTAGCTACATAATAGTTGTCTTAAACATGTTTTTATGATGCTCATCTTTGTTCATTTAAATGACCTTGCCTATTTGTATGAATTCCTTTGTTAAGCTTTGAGATTTATATAAATTCTCACTTGTTTTACAACATTGGATATTTTAAAACTATTCATAGTATAATTGAATTACATACAAAACGTAAGTTAAGATCTAGTTATAATAAAGGAAGGTAACAAACAATGTATGCTGTAATAATGGTTGCTTTTAATTTTATAAATAAATAAAAAACATCATTTTTGTTTTTATTTATAATGATGTATAAAGCGGTATGAATGATGAAATGAAGGTAGTACTTAGGACTACCTTCAATTTAATTCCGTGTAAATAAAAGATATTATTGGGAATCACCAGTTAATTATCAATGAATTTCATAAACCCAAAATTTTTACTCTATAGGATAGTGATAGCGATAACAAACTAGTTCAAGGTTAGTGGGTTTTGCCATTTAAAACCGCTGTTGTGACTAAGATGTCTGTGTAACTTGAAACTCCTAAATGACGAAAGCTTGATGCTTGGACCTATATTTAAGTATATACTCTGCTCGGACCAAACTATGGTTGTAAGCGTAATGTGGGTAAGTAATATATTCTACCGGTACAATGTTCAAGGCTAAGGCCCACCCGCATTTATAATAGTGCTAAGAGCCTCTACGATCTATTTTCACTTTGCTTTTGTTACACGGGTACTAGTAAATACGGTGGAGTAATCGATCACAAAAAACAAGTGGTCAATATAAAAGTTTCTGCGAAGAGAAAATAAAATAATACAAATACAAGAAAGTGTCTGAATATGTTTACTACCTAATTATCTGTCTGGAATCTCATCTCTAATTTACAAGTGAAGGCAGTAGCCAAATTTTAGGCCTGCGCATATCTTTACTCATTTTATGTGATGTGACCTGTACATTAATTGCGCATGTTAAATTATTGTGACTGTGACATTTGGAGAGGATCCAGAAATAAATATTTTTTTAGTAAATATAAGCTAGGTACCATCCATATATTCTATATTTTAAGCCTCTTCTAAAATTCTTATAGCTAGTTAATTAATTCGTGCTTATACACATACTTATTGAAAATAGGTACTTCTAATTCGTTTGTGTACTTATCATACTTATTGTACGTATGGACATGCATTACATCAACATTAAAATTACTACCAAACAGGTGGATAGGACTATCCAAACAGTTTACGGATTAGGAATCTACTCTTCACTGAAATTAAATATATTTTAGAAAAACGTTATTGTTCATGCCTTCTACGATAACCACATAAAAAATAGTAGTGCTAGTGCGGTGCCTGTTGCAAAAAGTGCCGCAATCAAAGAATAACAATCGTGTGAAGTATAGTTTGCGTAGGCGATGTTGGCATGTCACTTTGTTGTTTCACAGGAACCATTCATTAGTGCGATCAAGTGCGATGGTGTTCAGAGAGGGCACTTTACTTCAGCCTGCGCATGCGGGGACGTGAGGGGCGGGGAGCGGGGTGTCGCTCAGTGTTTCAGCCGGCTAGTTGACCGCTCGTAAAATTCAGTCTCGCTTGTGACATGAAAGGGCGCGATCCTTTATTTGTACCACGGTGCTTCGAGCAATGCATCAACATGAACAGCCGCAAGGGAATGCATGTAACGGTGAGTCAAAACTAAATTATCATCCAACACCTTTATTACTTGTTACTCATTCATCAATTATCATATTATTACATATTGCATTCACCACACAATAACGGTTCCTCATGTTATTTAATTCCAATTGAGGAACAGGAGCGCAGGTTTAAATCTCAATTTTAAAAGAGATAAGTATGGTCTAAATAACAAAATTAATGTAAATTTTGTTGATCAATTAAAATATAAGGGGCAACTGGGCTTGTCAATTAAGGTCTCCTTAATATGTACGTAATGTAGTATCTGGGGGTACGTTACTTACCTGACTGCTTAATTTAAAATTTGTAGGGTCCCGGACTTCAAAAAGACAAAGCGGCACCCTTAAAACATAACTCTTGCGTCTAGCTGTCTGTCACACCCATTTATCTTAGAAACTGTAAGGCCCAGAAACATTTGACATTTGGTAGCGTTAATTTACATCCTTTAGGTACACGTGTAGGTATTCATGTGAAAATTAGGCGTAAGTACACCACTTCAACCTAGAATTTTCAGTAATTTGATCTTTCATTTTTTTTTTCCACCTGTCCATAGATCATTTATACTTATTGTTTAATTAAACGAAGGTCATACGGAAAAGTTTTCTTGCACTTCATCAAGTCAAGGTTAAAGTAAAACATGAATTGTTTCTGTCTATTTGGTGGGTTTTAGTGCAAGTACCAAAAGATTAGGTATTTTATATGTTAACCTATTTACTAAGTTTTTTGGGGTATTTTATTACAATAATATATGCGCGCGTTGGTATCTAACCACCTAAAAACCCTCGCCCGCTGTGAACCTTTTTTATTAGCTTAATTAATTAAATGTTGAATTTCTATGTAGTCTTATTAAGTGGGAACGAGGTTCATCCAAACTTTAGATTAAGAGTATACCTAGTAAGCATTTTATATTCAGTACCTAGATGTATAATTAATTGAAGGGTTTTCTTATCAATTATATTAAAAATAAAAAAGTAAGATGGTGCCTGATAATGTAGGTCCAACTTTACAAGCTAACTATCCAAGCATAGGTGCAAATTCTTTGCAAAGCTAGGAAGAGTCGAAGAAGCTCTACGGAAGACATGAATCTATACCATTTGTTGTAACTAATTAAGTATAATAAGCTACATTTAGACTAACTTGGCAAAATAAGGATTTCATGCAACTTTTAAGTACTTATAATGGCAAGTTGAACACATTCGACACAGCCAGTTACTTACAATATAACAATAAGACTCACGAAACAAATTAACATCGCCGTTGCAAGCATCGACATTCCTATTTATCCGAATGTCCCAATTGTTCTGTTGTCATGGACCTCGTGGATGTGACGACACGATATAATTTGTTTGTTTCGTTTACAACTCCTTGTTTTAATGTACCTACCTACTTATTGCATGCACTTATTAATTGTTAGACTTGTCAAAATTGAAGCCAATGTCAAATCATTTATTTTGTATGCACTTACAAATTGCATTTTTTTACTTTAACCCTACTAGTGATGCGATGTTACCTGGTGAAGTAGGTAATAAAGTAATAATAAAAACCTATATTTACTAACATATGTAAAATGTACCTACTTTTCATCATAATAACTGCTATGCAATATTATAGTATGTTATGTTTATGTCTCCCTGTAGTTCGTGCTCTAATTTCGCGAAATTAACGTTTTCAGAACCGTTGAGACAGTTCTATGCGGATGGATAGGTAATATTACCTCGATACGTAGAGCGTTAGGTACCTACCCGAGTATTCGATACCGGACTGAAATAGCTCTATTCGACCGTCATTGCATCGTTTGAAATAATCTTATACTTATCTATACGTAGTCTAGTAGAATATAATATCTAGCTGCAACATTTTAGCTCTTGATTGAATCTTTCAATGTTCTTTATACTTAGTGCCGATGAATCGGGCAAGAACTCTATCGAGCGATAGAGTTCATGGTATGCACTTGTAATAACTAAGTACCTAATTGCTTATTTATTGCAATAGCTGTGAATGTTGCTGATATGACTAGGTACCTACAACGCGTGATCAACTTACGAATAGGCAGAAATCGAATCGACTTAATAAAAGTTTTAAAGAAACTGCTAAAATATGAACGTAGTTGTAATTTTACAACGTCTGTATTTATAAGTTGGTAAAAATATGTTCTTTTTTATTCTACTTATTTCTAGTATTTTCTTTATAGTTAGGTGATTACTATTATTTTACCTTGCAACTTTAATATCTCTAATTTTTTCTTTACAAGTTCAATTAAGTAACTTATTTTTTGTGACACTTGTATCTGTAATTAAATTAATTCTATTAATAATTGAAAATCGAACAAAGCTTACATTATCTAAATGGACACAATTGATTTGTAGAATCCAATAGGTAGGTACATGTCCCGTATTGGTTGCGTTTCAAATAATCTCGAGCCAAATGGGCAACGGATCTAAATATATGTTATTTATTAGCATTGTTTTCATTATGGGGATAGTTGTCCCAATGTGTCGTGCTTCTCCTCAGCCAATCCACGTGTTTGGAATGTCGACTGTCAGTAGATACTCGCTCGTCGCGACGCTTTTCCAAGTCTGACCCATCGATATTAGTTTTGACTCTAGGAGATATCTGGGCCCCAAGTCTGCTAACACAATCGATTCATAATAGCAACCGCATAGTAACTGTCACTTTTGACAGGTATCCCATACAATACATAACTAACAATTACAATACATAAAAAGTGACAGTTACTATGCGGTTGCTGTTCGATTATAAATCGATTGTGTTAGCAGACTTGGGGCCCTGTAGTATGTGTAAAGTACCTCCAGACGAACACCCCAACTATACAGTCCCACACTAAGCATCGCTTGTATTATGGATAGCGTAAAATAGACTGGGGGCGAACCCAGTATATAATAGTTATTATAGATATTAGACATCCATGACTCAGGTACACACATAATATCTACTTGTGTCAACTCTAATACTTATTTACAAAATATAGTCATAAATATAAAATAATACTTACATAGGTAGTTTATCTTAAGATATCTGCCTATAACAAACACTGATCTTATCTTTTCATTACCATTACAGGTACTACAATGCCATAATAATATTTATAACTAAGCCTAGGTATGCTAGGAACAGATGCGGGGTAAGCCCAGACACTTATTCATTTCCTAGAAATGTTTTTGACGCCACCTGCGGACATTTAACTCAATACGCGTACATCCTTCGTAAAATAAATGAGAAAGTGTATTTGTTTGTATGCTTGTGTGAGCATAACGCAACAACAGCTATACGAATTTGTATGAAGTTTAGTACAAATGACAGGTTTATTCTTAAATGTAATATTATAAAGTGTTAAATTGTGTTGTTTGTGAGTTTACATCTAGGGGGTAATCTCCGGATCTAATGATCCGGTAGTATAAAGTTAAGTACATTATCCCTTAGTGCTATGCTGTTTCATGGAGGTAGGTTTGTAATTCGATAGCTATATGGTTTAACTTTTTTAAAACAAAAGTTTTATAAAAATAAGTGCGCGTGGAGTAATCGCAAATGTCATGACAAATGACAAGTTATTATTATGGAAGGGCCACCGGCTATCATCGTTTATCTAGATAATACAAATAATGTTTTACTACGGCCATTATAATAGCGATTTTCGATCAGATATGTACGCAGATAAGGGGTATCTATAGATATCATGGCTTATAAAGCATGGAAAAGTTTTAATCCATCCGGCGTCCATAGATTGATGTTTAAAAAGTCAATTTGCAATGGTATTACAATGCATTTTAAACAAGAAAGGGTTCGTAAAACCATTTTAAATACACGAAACTTTTCTATAAACAGGGTAAAACTTAACCTATGGGGAAAGAGGACCCACCACTGACCCTCGGCTTGTCAACTTCTTCGATTATAAACCAAACAAGTTTGATCCATTCGTAGCCCAGCGGTCCTGAGGATGCCTCGTTTAGAGGCGAAACACGTGTCGAATACTTTTATAGATTCGCTTAGTGTCGCGGAGAATTGCATTTTATTTGAGGTCCCGTCACTCGTGATAGATAGTTTCTCGATTAACATCTTAGAGGAGTTCGGGTGTTGTTGGCTTCTTTTATTATCGATCAAACTTGTTTGGTTTATAATCGAAGAAGTTGACAAGCCGAGGGTCAGTGGTGGGTCCTCTTTCCCCATAGGTTAACAATGGATTTCCGCCAAGTATCGCCTAGTTCTATCAATTATAGGGTAAAACTTATATAAAGTGCTGTAGCGGATAATATTTACCTACAGGATAGTAGTAAACAGTTAGTAACCCTCAAAAGTTACAAAATTTCACATAAGTTGGTACTTTTAGTAACAATTGAATGGCCTATATACTGGCAATAAACGCAACTGAGAGTAATGTAAACGACCTTCCCTCGGAAGGAAGGAAATGATGAATAGATGCCGTGGCTAATTACTTTTTGTTGTTAAGTCAATTCTTATAATGTTTACACGAAGAAATAATATAATTTCTTCGTCAGAGGTGTTTCCTAATATTTCAATAATGAAAATCGATCTCATCGATTCTGACGTCGTGACCAGACAGCATCGCGTTTCAAAGCCGATAGGTACGAGGCTGACCTTTGGTTGTTGGTTGATTTCGCTCTTGAGTCTTTCAACCACTTTCAATTTGACTGACCGCGATGGTATATTTCTAAAAAAACGAATTAGACCACTACAGAAGGTAGTAATAGGTATAGGTACCTATACCTATTTTATTCTAGAATATGATTTTCGGTTCCCAACAGATTATTTATTAAATTTGTTGCGGTTGTACAGCGTGATTCAGAAAGGGTATACCTACTAACATTTGAACCTGCGCTTCTATAGCGCTTTTGTTACCATTATGTGTAAGAATTTCGGCATGTCGATTTTGTTGCTTAAATTTACTCTCAACAAAATGACAATTGTGATTGAAATAAAACTTATTTTACAGATTTTATCGCGTTTACTTTATGTTTCAACGTTCCCGACGACGATCGTCGGGATCATAAAAACATACAATAAACGTTACAAATGCACTAAATAACTATAACATAATTATCTGCTGAAGATGCTACATGCAACATGAGAAGGTAACTTATTTACTTATAAGCGTATAGTAGTGTCGTTTTGTAGACGTTTCCTGTGAGTTTAATCCCTAGTCAATGTTAACATCTGCAATTAGATGCGACAATAACCCTGACAGTCTAACACAATATTTGAATAAGTATTTTCACAACACAAACAGCATGTGTAGTCATTACGTCAGTTAATTCAGTCATTTGATCAAAGACTTGTTGAGTTGTCCTTTTATGAAGGGCGTTGTTAATCATCATAGGGTTGAGCTGAAACTTGGGACAAAATAGAGTATTATTTTCTATGCCAAACTTATCGTGAATTATTTGTGAAGTCGCTTATTTTCCTTTTCTATGATGAATAGCGAAATACGTCAAACGCCTACGCTCTCGAGCCCCCGAAGACGTTTAGATGTCACTGTGGCGCATGCGTGAATATATTGATTTGGTACCACGTTGATTTCGCTCTCGTGATGCTCTCAACAAGGTTCTTTAATATCTAATAACACTTTAGGCTGTAATATGACCATACGCGAATTGTAAATTATTTCGGCGGAGGCAACCTTGAGTAGGTAAGTAGCAGGTCAGTGTAGCGATTGTTAGGGCTATGAGCGTATACAAATCAAGTTCTCCATAGAAACTTACACGTTAAAATAGTATGACCATGTTAATTGTTCATAAAATAGGATCCTATTATTGTAGCGGTGGGAAATTTCGTATTATTATGTACCTACTCGAGAACGCATAATGCTGTTTAGTTTTGTTAGTTTTACGACGCCGCCGACGTCAGTCCAGATACCAGCATCATGTTGTAGGCCATGTCACATGACATCGTTCGCCATCTCAGAATAACTGACCGTCGGCTAATTATAATACGGATCTCTGGTGCTCTTTTATACACACCTAAACAAGAGAAATACCAAAGATAACGGATTCTCAGTTTACGTACATTAAAACCTAAACGATCATAGCTTCCTGCATGCGATGTGTTGCCGAATATTCGTGCTTTTCAATTACTGTGGCTTATTGCCGTTATGTTGCGTTATAAATTTTCTGACACCATCCATAAAAAAGTCCCTGAACATAGTTCGGGTCCATTTATCATAAGTACATACATACATTAACATTTTTCAAAATTTGATGAAAATACATTTCCCAGTCAAGTCACACGGTTACCTACTTTGTTGTTACCTAATTAATTAACTCATGGAAGTCAATTGGCTTCTATACCTATATGTCGTATACCTAATATAGTATGTTCTTGTATGATACGGAGCAGATTGATTGTTGACTGAACATTCATTGATCAGAGGTTGTCGCTCCCTCCCGCGTAAACAACAGGACCCAGAACTGTTAAAATAGGCTGCAGGGTGGGTATAATCAACTTTACATGCTATCAATATTTATCTTTAGATCAGGGTTCACAAACTTATTTTGTCTACTGCCCACTTTTTAGCGCCCCCGTTTTTTTCACTTACTTAAAAATCACTATAACTTCAAATTAAATTAATTATTGTAACTCTTTTTCCATTTTTTTCTGGGTCTCTTACCGCCCCCCTTTAGGCCTGCAGCGCCCACAATGGGGCGTTATCACCCACTTTGGGAAAGGCTGCTTTAGATGAACCTCAGTGTGCTTAGTAATAAGTAATCTAAATATTAATAGTGTGCACTACTGTCCCAGATTTAGCTTCTTTATCTAACATGATATACCAATTGCTATAATAAAGCTTAGAAACTTGCCCACCTTGCTGGCTAGTTGGCCGGAGCCTGGCCGAAATACGGAGTACCAGACCCCTATTCCAGGCAGCCCTTTCTAAATCCAAGGTAGCTATGATGAGTGTTGACAAGTTGAACAGTCTGTCTAATAAGCACTACGGTCTAGAGATAATAAGATCTTGTGCTGGTAATACGTAGGTACACAGTATTTTTCTTCATGTCTTATACCAAGCAGATCGTGGTATATGAGGTTATATCCATAAATTTATTTGACGTAATGTGCGAATATTCGTATACACAGAATCTATATGTATACTAGCTGACTCGGCAAACGTTGTTTTGCCATATAAAATAAATGGAGATATAAACTATCCTATCTCTCAAGTTGGATCGAACTGCACATGGTGTGCGAATTTTATTATAATCGGTTAAGTGGTTTAGGAGTCCATTGAGGACAAACATTGTGACACGAGATTTATATATATTAAGATGTCATCACATTTTAAAAAAGGTGATTATACCTAGTACCTAATCTATACATCTAAATATATAAAATTGGAGTATATGTTTGAAATATTAAAATAACCGCTTTTTACTAAGTGCATTTGGATGTATACACGTCACATATACCAAAACATTTTTTTTTACAATTTTTGTCTGTCTGTTTGTTTCGGCTAATCTCTGAAATGGCTGAACAGATTTTGGCAGGAGTTTCACTGGCAGATAGCTGATGTAACAAGGAGTAACTTAAGCTACTTTAATTTCAGAAAAACTTTTTTGTTAAATATCACGCGGACTAAGTCGCGGGTAATAGCTAGTATATATTATAATTTATTTTAATCAAGTGGATAACTAGGTTAGTTATAAATCAGCGGATTCAATGAACCGCTCGGTATTTGATGTGTCAGATGTACGAGTCACGTAGTGCTGAAACCGACTACAATTAGCACAATTATACATTTTCGTTAGTTGTGCACTATAATTAGGTAAATGTGCTATCTATGGCAAATGTTATGTCTTTATTTTTATTAAACTAAAACTAATACCCAGTTGTTCCCTCGTAATACCATGGTGGTATAACTCATTATTCTACTACGTAACTAATTCTACTATGTTAGGATATTAATGATCTTTTTGTCCCACTCAGATGAAGGTTTCCCCAATTCCTTCCATACATCTCTATCTTCTGCCGCTTAAGTATGTATACATAATCATAACTAAAATGTATTTACTTACAGAAGACTATTAGCGAACTTATGGAAGTTGTTTCTTTTTACCATTTACATGTAAATTCTTGAAGCAACAGGCAAACCAATAAACTTGACATTGCCAAGATCATTGTCAATTGTTTTGCATAGCGTTTACATCTAACATCTAGAACGAATTTCATTTACAATGTCCGTAAAGTTTTCATGTTACTCAACTAATTAGTACGCCTGACATCCGTAGTCTGAGGCATGTCAAAAGTTAATTGATTATTTTACATACTTTTCTACCCATTTAGAGCACGTCAGTTCCTCAGCGCAATTAAGATCGCTCTCAAGAGAGGTGGACCTAGAATCAAACAAAACAGAATGGAGGGCGTTTGTAGGGCACCGCAGGACGCCAGTGGGCGTCACATTGTCTACAAATTTCGTAAAAGCTGGAGTTCGTTAACCTCTCAGAAAAAAGTTCTACTATGACTGTAGACCAGACATACTAGGGAGCGTTTAAATAGTGTTTGATAAAAAAAACACATTACGTTATATACCTACGTCATTCCCATATCCATTCCAATTACCACATAGGCAATGGTAAATATTATATAGATTCTATTTGAATCCGATCATGTGGCTGGTTACATACATGGTTACATAATTGCATTCAAGAAAAATAGCTTTTCATGTTGCAATCGTGTAGTTTTATAGCTCCCTACTGATTTTGATACTGACGATCATGAATAGAGGTATACGAAAATAAATAAATAGCTAAAAACAAAATCACTCTGTTTCTGATATATGAATAGTCAATCCGCACTTCAAGTGTGAGATTATTCGTAAGCTAAACGGTATTACATATTTTGACATTTTGTATGGGAAATTGAAAGTTTTAAATGCCGTCCGCTAGAGGCGCTGTTCAATTCTCCATACAAAATGTCAAAACACGTAAACTATGAAGTATGCGGTTTGCTTACGAATAATCAGGCACGCAGCAGCGTCAAGTGCTCTATTAATTTTTTCGTCATTTTAAACACCGCAATTGGTTTATTAAAAAATAACTTAATGACGATATTATGTAGGTACGTACAGTGTGATTACATCATATGTATTTGTCGCCGTTTAGGTAAGTATTGAGAATTGCGAATCGATAGTAGTTATTAAAAAAACAATTTCTGTTCTCGTCACTCGAAGAGAATTTTGATGTGCGTGGTTAAATTTTAGCTTGCCTTGGTACTTATACGTGTAATGCAATGTAATTAAATAATGTAAGTGGTAGGTAGTACTTACCTTTTATAATTACAATGCGTAAAATTGATAACATTTACTGCAAAATTCGTATATAATGAATGGAATTAATATTCGTGTTTTTTTTTGTTATTTTGATGTGAACTAAGACCAAAACAAACTAAAACCAATCGGAGTAGGTATATCTTCTCTCCCACTAGTATATGAATATAGGTACCTTTAAACCCAACTAGTAGTATGTTAACAAATGTTCTTGGAAACGGTTACTGAAATAAAACAAAATTCTTATATTTGTTTTCTTTTATGCGAATCTCGTGTGGATAAATATAATACATCAATGTCCGTCACAGAGCATAAGTCTGCATCTAATAGATATTTTTCTCAATGTAACAAACTTAAGATATTTGGCGACACTTTATGTACAGCAGATATTGGGTGCAGGGAATTAGCCGACGCCTTATGCTGTTGTATTACGGTTGAAACTCATCGCGATATGAGGAATTGTGACTGCAAAGCTGGTGTTGCTTCAATAAGACACATAGGTACTCCGAGCTGGTATTTGAAATAATTGGATCATGTGCCAAAATAATTGTCGCCTACAGAACTATGCAACAGACGATATATGTTTTTAAGACTATACTATACAAGCTAGACTATCCATAAGTACCTACTCGTAAGTAGGTATTTAAGTATTACTTAATTTTAAAACTAAGCGATTCCACCCACATAATCATTGATCTTTGTTATCGATTTAGATCGTATTTAATGACACATAAGAAAATTACAAAAAAAATAACTTACGGTGTGTAAAGTATTAGTTTGTATGAATTACTTTTCTCGTTTAATGTAGAACCATGAAGTTCAATTATATTGTAAAACAGATTTAGAGGAGGAAAATAAAAGCTAAATAAACAATGTAGCCGAAACCATTCATCACAGTCTGTAGCGAACATTTATAGAGTAGTTAAAATATTTCTCCGTACTTTATTGCGACTTACTCATGGAGTAGTATTATCTTGTGTGGTCACATGCTCTGTTTTATCATTGATCGTATATATTAACGTACCTTACATAGACTATCGCCGGTCAGTCAATGAATTAAGAATAGACAATAATTTATGATGTTACAAATAATAATAAAAAATCTTCTAACTTCAAAGTACCTAATATAACCGTCTGTTCAGATAGTGTTACCGTGTTCTTCATATACACTGGTTATGTATGGTGTGGTTTGCGGTTGGATTTAATACACAAGCCTCAATTGACTCTTACTTAGGTGTATTCTATGGTACATTTTACAAATTGTTTAACCTACTACACGAAGGATACGTCATTGAAGAGAAATATGTATCTTAAAAGCATATATTAAATATGTTTTGCTTGAAGAACTATTTATAAACGAAGGGCTGATGGGCTTAAGCTAATTAAATCCTGATTGTCCTGATTCAGAGTTAATGATTTTCGATAAAGAGCTGCATTCAGCAATGGACGGAGTATTTAAAATTCCTTCGTATCTTCTCAATTCCACCAAATGAATAGGATAATCGGTAAAGGTAACCTACGACATGCCATATGGCTACGAAAGAATCCTCATGCTTCAGTATTTTCATTTTATCCTTTGTTTTTGTGCAAACAGGAATAAGGACTAACCCTCGTGAACTATTTCCAATGCTTACGCAGTCTGTTTTTCTTGCCAAACTATTCATTTTCGGGGTTTGTATGATAATGAAGCAATGAAGTCTCTAAATAGGTATTCCTTGTCTATTGCTTCATATTATTTTTTACGATGTTTATTCATTATGATTGAATTTGTTTTGTGAATTGAACAGCCTTGAATCTTTAGGACGGTGTAACGTAAACGATTGTCCAGGATCGATCGCTGTGCGTCACACCACTATTGGGGTGAAAGGTCGCTGGAAAAATTAATCTTTAATGTGCTAATTTTATTGTTTTAATTTTTGCTGTAGTTATTGCCGTTTGAGTAAGATCCATACACGGATGTGCAGTCGCGAGATAAAAGTAGATTACGCATTCCGAAAATGGAATAACGCTTAGAATATATTGTTTTTATCATATTTTTTTTATACATGACTAATCTCCGACATTTGCGAACTATTTCGATAATTATAGATATACAGACAGGACTATAGTGCATTAGCAACAGCACTTTAATCTAAGTTTTTTTTACTATTGTGCGTAAATGGTAATATAATGACAAGTGCATAGATGTAGCCGTCAGTGGCGGGATATCAAATCTCGTGGCCATTGATCGGTGGGCGGGCGGCGGTCGGCGGCGGCAGGGCGGGCGGCGCCCACGTGCACGCTCAGGCCCGTAATAGACAGTCCGCGCCGAACGTTTGCCAGCACCTCACATCTCTCTAGTCTTAGCGAAAAGTTTTCAACAGATCGTACACATTTTGAACTAAATTTATCACTTTTAACTAAAATAGATAAATCTAGCGTGAGTTGTGATAAGATTCTTACTAATTTTGATATATATTTTTTTATTAAATTATTTGTTGACTTCCGCGTGAGCGCTAAGGTCGTGTTGTGCATATCTCAATAGGTGTACCGTCACATACCTAGTGTTTCAGACAAGTGAAGTGGCTGTACGTTGTATTTGGCGGGATCGTCCGTGGTTACAGTCTAGTGTGACGCGTTATTTTGAATACGTTCGGATCTTGGCTCAGAGTGGTACGCTGATATAGACGGTGTGAACAAGCGTCGGCACTCAGCGCCGGCGCCGCGGGCGGAGGTGTCAAGGTGCGCAGGCGCATGTGCGATGCGATGCGCGAGAAACTCGCTGAACTCCTGCGTAGCTCTGTGCATGCGCCCGGACACGCGAAAAGTACAGATAATAATGGGATTGCACCAGTCCTCGTCTTCACAGATGAAGGTTCATATGGATAATGGAAATGAATTGAATAACGCTTACATTTCGCACCATATTTATGAAAAACATAAAAGAGAAATCTTGCTTTAAGATCTGATGTGTTCAGTGATCAATTAACATTGCCTATTTTCTTACTAATACATTAAGTACTTCAATTCATAGTTAACTCCTAATGCTGTTATTAAACTTTTAAGCGCAACATCTAATATTTTGAAAACATAGCATGGTCTAAGCTACGAGTGAAATATTCTTGAATGTTTCGCAGTACAATAATGAGACTTATTACAATTATGAGAATTAATAACTTACAACATTAAATATTATTGTTAAACGAAATGACTAGTTAATATAATTAACTTGTAGGGACTCTGTTTCTTTCTTACTGTAAGTACCCATACTAAGTACTTTATAAAAATAATATTAAACTAGATCGTAAAACTATTCCTTTTTACTTTTTGAATATCATTTAATAGTTAAATAAAAAACACTAGTCGTTATAAAAGTTTTATAAAAAATATTAAATAAAAAATATTGAACTTTTTTTCCTTCGAAAGGGTAATGTTTACTATAATATTCGTCTCTACCTATAATTTCGCGCCCAACATGATCTAAGATGTACAATCAAACGCCAACGACCCTTTCTCCCAAGGGTATCAAAAGGACGACGTCTGAAACATCAGATTAAACAAAGTAGTAGAGACGTCACATTAACGCTACTATCGTCTTTTATTCAGTATAGATACAAAAAACGTACCTACATAGAGCGTGTAGAGTGTATGATTTACTACATTATTTAACCTTTACGCCTGAAGTCTGTAGGATGAGATGCGTTAGCTTCTTACAACTTTTAAGACTTACACCTTTGAAGACCGCCGTTGACAATAACAAAACATTTCGTGATTGTGGAGACAATATTGGGTACTTCAAATTATATTTCTTATGTTTTATATTGAGTTGTTTCTAAAAGATAAGGCTCGAATCTTTAAAGTTTATGAGAAATACTTTATGATGAATACTTTGGTATATTAAGAAGGCAGGTAGATATTTTCGAAAAAAATCGCCATCACTATAATTGGTGCCGGTATTATGCTGGCGTGTGCGACCGAACACAATGCTATTCAATTTAAGAAACGATAAACATTTCCTTTTATTTACAAGCAAAAGAACCTGCATACAGTCTATAGTCAAACACATTGCCTTGTAGAAAAAACTGTCCAATTAAAAAGTCCACCGGTCTGTGAACCTCTCTTATTGTAAAAAATCAAAATATTCATGTGTTCCCAAATCCCAAACTAAAGTCTAAAAAAGTGAATTTCATTCCTGACCTTGTCGGACAATGTCCTACTAATGGCTAAATTGACATTTCATTTTCAACAATTTCATATGAGACTACGAAGTCCCACTGAACTTCGAAAACTCATGTTGACCTGCAAGCCAATGCCCCTGTTGGGGACGCCCGCGCCCGCGCAAAAGGCGATGTCAAATAAAAGTTAATAATATTTAAAACCTTTACACTGTTGGCACTTTTCTTTTTGTGCTCATTGTCATGTGTATTGATGAGTATAGAAGTAAAAAATATAGGTATATATTATGATGGGTTTTTCAATTATTTTTATCCAAGTAAAAATTAATCGGCAAAACTAATGAATAAATACTAGGTAAACTATTCATTGAATAATAAAAAACTTTTTAACAAAATAAAAACCGTCTTCAAAAAACTAAAAAGCCAAAAATAATCTAATCTTGAAATCTACCTTGTCTAACTAAATCAAATATTTAACTAATCTGAAGTCGGTGCCAAACAAACAGCTGAGTCGAATATTGCCGGTCTGCGCCAAAGACTATACCTACAAATTGGTCCGCGCATCTCGTTACTGAGGATACTTTTGTTATTCTTCATCGTTAGTTTATTTGGCACCGACTTCAGATTAGTTAAATATTTGATTTAGTTAGACAAGGTAGATTTCAAGATTAGATTATTTTTGGCTTTTTAGTTTTTTGAAGACGGTTTTTATTTTGTTAAAAAGTTTTTTATTTTACACTTTTTAGTGGATATATTTACTATTATTTGTCACTAAAAAGAATGTAATATCAATCTTTTTTTACTGGATAATAGGTATACCAATTATAACATCATCGCGAGAAAAACATAGATTCAAAGAAATCAAGATAAAACAAAAACCACTGAATCAATCTCGCTGAATTTTAAAAGGGTATACCTTATTCTGTAAAAAAGAATAATCCAAATCGGAACATCCACGAAAAAGATTTATTTATAGCCAAAGTGCATCCCATAACAATTTCAATAAGCCCAAACACGGCTTGGATACATTGTTTTATTACAATGTTCCGGTTCCTCCTGGGTTTATCATCAGATCAGTTCGATGGTACCATATTCATCAGAACCATTTCATTAAATTTGCTTTTTCATTGTCGCTTGACGATCATAATCGAGATTATCTTGGCGCAACCCGTGAAATACGTATCACTGACAAGTTCCGGTGGCCATTTGTGGTCTTCTTCATCACTTTCACTTCAGCAAATGATACTTTCTGAATGCAAATGCTTGACTTCTTGATGAAAATACCAAAATTGCTATAGGTTTGCCTATAAAATTTGAGGAGTCCTCTCAATTCCTCATGGATCCCATGATCAGAACATTTTTTTGAAAAAAATGGGACCAATCTGTAAGCATATCCTTTCATATAAAAAAATAATTTTCCAAATCGGTTCATAAATGACGGAGATCTGAGGTAACAAACATAAAAAAAAAAAAAAAAAAAAAAAAAATACAACCGAATTGAGAACCTCCTCCTTTTTTTTGAAGTCGGTTAAAAATACGCATAAATAGGTAAGAGCTTCCTCAGTAAAGGTCGCAGAATAGAATTATAAGTTATTTTCTAAACACAGATAGATACCCACCAACTATTTAAAAAAAATCTCTCGCTGATAAATATTTAGACAAAGTCTCAATACGTAACATTGAAGATATTATTTCTTCCTGTTACGATTGAGCTCGTGACAGAGCCCGCCTATGTGCGTCATTGCGAACTGCTACAGATAAATATTCGACTATTTCTAAATAAAATACTTAAGCGTGTTAATCTAGAGCTATTTTAAATCCGATTAATGTTTCTGTGCTTAGAGTGTAGACATCCCAACTTTCAGGAGAGCTGTTGTTTTTGTATACTGCCTTTGTTTCGATTCGCCGTGCATCAAATCTGCTACATTATACTATGTAACCCGTGTAGTCTCCAGAGTATCGCCTACTTTTAGCCCGCATCACACTACTGCTGCTTTTAGGCCTCTTCTCTTTCACAGCATTCGTTTTAGTCTTGTGTTAGTCTAGTCAAGCGCGTAGCGGCCAAGATGGATGCTGGACTTTATCATTCTAGCTGTGTTTGGGTCTGACCCACATCCTTCGTCCCCTTCCAGGCCACCAATCTGTTGACCACTCTGGTTCACCTGCTGTCAACACGCCTAATTAAGTGTCCTACCGATCTTTATTTCAGTTTTGCGAAAGACGTTATATTCTTCAAATCAAGTAGAGTCATCGTGAAGATTAGGTACGTGTTGCCATTATTTATGACCTAGATTCTGAAATTGATTATTGATAATCATGCGTATTAGATAACTGATAAAGTACAATTTTAAACAGAACTTATATTCGTTCATTTGTGCCCTGCGTAGTGCTCAGTCAAGTCCAGTTAAGTATAAGTAGGTACTTTACAACAGAAACCAAATGCTAAAAAAACCAAAAACCAAAAGCTTTTAAAAAGCAGAATATAGATATATTTAAGTATAACTTTATTTTTAATCCCATAGCTATATTAAAATACGTAGAATTAGGTATTTAAGTCTGACTAAAATAATATTTTCCTTCATTTTTTACAATCAATGACACAATGTTTACAAAAGCCGTTAGTCATTTAGAATACAAAAAAGATATTGATTCGTCAATGAAATATTGAGGAAAATGGTATAGACTAGAGAGTTATTTAGCACTTGTGTACGTGATGTTGAGCACACGGTGTTTTGATTATGCTGTGTCCGGTGTGTCTTATGATGTCACATGACGCTTGCGCACGCGTCATCAAAATGGACACATGAACCCGAGTAAGCGGAATTGGAGACGCGAACCGCATGCCACAAGTTGCCTTTATTTGCCAACAATAAAGTGGCAATAGAGCTTTTTTATATTTTATAATATGACGCTACTTTAAGAATAACAAACATTTTCATCAACTGACATTGAAACAGTTACTAGGTACTAATTTTATGTTTTGGTTACGGACAAAAAGAACTTTGTTCCCATATAAATTGAATATAAATTATGTATGTCCTTAGCGATGGATCCAATATTCGAAACACGATTTTATTAAAACAATGCAACGCCAAATGTGCAACATTCCTTTGTATCGAAACGATTCTCGGAGTTATAATAAGTCACTCTGTGAGTTTTCCAAACGAGAGGGACAAAAAGCTTGTTACAAAAACAATAAACGTTTCATTAAACCAACTTAAATGTTCACCGTGGTAAGAAGCATTTGCCTGATAGCTGATGTCAGCAGGAGTTATGGCTTATTATTGGAAATGCTTTGCAAAGGTGTGATCAATTTAAAAAAAACAATGGAAGCTTTAACGATAGAATGGGATTCCGTGCATACCTATTCCATAGATTTCAACGGAACAATCAATTCGAAGATTTACACTTCGCTATTAAACTGCCCATTAATACTCATATCAAAATGAATCAATCAAAACAAACTCCTCATTCATAAAGACTCTGTATTCTACATATATCTTGATTGATTATATTACTAGTACAAATGAGTGAGTGTATAAAAGCCATTAAGATAACTGTATTTGCGAGATATTCAATTTAATGGGCCTGTCTACAAACATCAACAATTTATCGTTCCTACATAATATCATCACAGATAAGATTAAAGCGAATCACTTGTGCGATCGGAATATGAGCAGATAATTTACTCGTTTGATGTTTCATGAAGCCGCAACACATAATATATCGGAGTGAGTGCTTACAGAGCCCGTGTTACTTATTGTACTTATATTTGCAATTGACTTTGTGCAGCCTTTTGAATGGTGAAGGAAAACCTTATAACGAAACTTGCAAAGACATAGCAAGGTTTCAAATATAATGCGAGGAAAGAGAGCCAGAATTCTTGACACCTTTTCACGCGAAGTGATTGATTGTGCATTATTTATTTTTGACTTTACATATTACTTAACACATATAAACTATTAAACACATGTGTAATGTGCTATTAATACATATTCTTACGCAATAATGTGTTGGAACGAATTTATTTAGCCCGTGGACTAAACTGAAAAAATAAAACAAATGCACTTCTGAAGTATTAACTGCCCATCCCTTAGGAAACCCTGGTTTCAGTGTTATATACAAACATACCTGTAAAAAACTTCTTCAGTAATATCTTTATGGGTAGGTTTTTTCTGTACCTATGTTTTGCAAAATGTTAATGCTTAGCGTCTTCTCCATCCTCGTTCCTCTTTTCTGAAGATCGCGACTATTTGGGATATTTCTCCAAAGTGCGCGATATACCGGCTTATGAATGCTGCCGCCCACAGAATTCTTGATGGTATTGGACCGTTATTAGGGTCACCTATGGGTCTATCTTACTGATATATCCCTACACAGTTATAATTTGATAGTGTAGTGTAATCTCTATGATAAGAGCGGCTTGAATTTGGACACCATTATATCCTCGATCCAATTTTTGGCATTGCATCATAACTGAAATTGGCAACTACTTGTAAGTGTACCTATAAGTAACTCGTGTCAGTCCTTATCGATTTATTTAAACCTAGCTTATCAATCAGTCTTCTGTATCATAACACCTATATATGTTACTTCCCTATAATAAGGTATGACAAAAAGAGTAGGTATAAAATACGTAAAGGGGTTAACGAGTAGGTATAGCAGCATTCCAATCACATATATGTATAAAATTACTGAGCAGTGTTTTTTGTTTTAAAGAAAGCCATCACCGCGCACTTAGTACGTGATGTAATTTTGAAAACTTTAATATTTAAGGTAACGAAAAAGGTTGATTGATAAATGCTTTTCGTATAAAACTGTTCATTAAATACGGTACCTGCCTAGTTTATGATTAGCAGAATATACACACTACATTAATCGATTCGATACACGACCCTGAATCGATTTCTTCAATTTTACCTACATAGCAAGTATATAACAAGCGATTTTTATTGCATCCCCGCGTGGTAAAGAAAAATCGAGAATACATTCGCGACGCGATACAATAGATGATTGTGGTCGGTAACAGTGTTTTGTCTTCCTTAATTATAGCTCAGAATAACAGTCATCGACATCATCCATCTGTTGAGGTGTTTGTCTCAGCATTACGTGCGCCCTCCATAAAATAAATTGTTCCATCCACTACTCACTAAAATAGCCCCACTCAATAGTAGTCAAAATAAGCGTGAAGATCGCGAGTTTCTTGAATTTCGTTGAGATTATTTCACAATTATATTCCGACGACACACTCGCCCGACACACCCAGTTTACAATAAGATATTGTCATTAGCTCTGATTAAGTGGGTATTTTGGCAAGTATTCATGAAATCGAGTTTGGTATCCCACCGTAGGAAAATTTACATGAAATGTATAATACCGCCGCCGCCGCTGCGATATCAACGAGCGGTGCTGTAACTATTTCAGGTTACCAAGCACTAGATATATATATGTATACGCGGGTATGCAAGGCCTGTAATATGTTCTATTTCGAACAACTGAACCAGTATTATTTTATATTACATGATGTATAAAGACACCCACGATTTCGTATATTATTCTGACGTTTTTAAGCACCCATGTATGTTTATCAAACTTTTACGTTAACGCTTATGCAGATATTTATAAGTATTATTATGTTGTAGCTATAAAAGTCGGATTCTAAATATTTTTACTGGATGTAGACGCCATGGTCGAAGTTTGTATAATTTCTGGATTGAACATAAAATAAGAATGAAATTCATTAAAAGTCCATTATCTTAATTGACCATTAAAAGCTTAATAAAAACATGTATTCTTTCGTACTCCTTTATTTCAGCGGTAGTATTAGGCTAATACCATTTGCGCCCGGATACAGGTGTTGGGTGGAACGGTAAAACATCTCTTAAGTCTTAACTAATAAAAACTAATAACTCTTGTCATGTAGTGATCGCAATGACTAAATAGACCAACGAGGCATTATTTTACTAAATTATTTTAGCATGAAATAAAAACGAATGAGTCGAATAAACGTTAGTTCATTTTAATTAAATATTGAACAAATACATCGACAGTCAGTATATAATTTGCACTTTTTGAGAGGCAAGGCGTTGTCATTGTGTTAAGGATATCGCCTGCGTGCGGGACATGTGATCGCTGTTTGCACTACACCGTTTGAATTCTACCGCAGATAGGTACTTGTTGGGTATTTAGTGGTACCCATAAGGAATATTTATTTTAGTCGTCTTCAATTTCGTATGATTGAATCATTGTGTCATGTCAGCTTTCAACATAAACACACGTTTGAGACAGCTTTTTTTAAATAGCGCCTAATAAGTATTTTTTTTCATCGCATTTCATTTCGTAAAGAAAGAAGAAGAAGAACTTGATATTTACTAAATTGATATCGTGGTGATTTGTGATTTGTGTGTTCAGTGATAAATTTTAATGCGAACTGGTTCGTCTAGCGCCAGAATATGGGAGCAAAAAGTAATTATTACCCTATACATATTAATTTTCCTAATGTCCATGTGTTTATTAACTTATATTTTGTTTGGAACCACACATCTTGGCAAATAAATTTAATGTAATAGGGGCCCCAGTATCTATACTTATAAGGTTACCCTTTACACTGCAAAAGGATAGTTTTTAAACCCATTTTTTTATATATTAAATCGCTTAATGTTTGTCATGTTTTTACGTTCCCGACGTACGTAACGTAACGTTAAAAAATAGTCTTATTACAATGTGTAGTATTCGTGTAAATATAAGAAATCAATATAGTGACGCATATTTTAGACATTAAGTACGGCGGGTAGTGTGTGCTGCGCTATTTGTTAATATCACTCTTACAATTTGTGGATACTATAATTGATAGTTATGTAGATACTGTAGGTATAAAAGCGTTTACCACGTGCAATTAATTTGTTGAGCATCGTCTTTTACTGAAAATAATTCTGTCGCTATCGTAATTCTCTCCTCTCTAGAACTCTACCTAACATTCTGCCCAAGATTGCAAACGCATGCATTGAATTAATAAAATTCTCAGTAAGGATGTTGCTCATACAGTCCATAGTCCATGCAGTTATTTGAAAATATCTTGCTGATAGCGACGGTGGTCTACATTTTGGGAATGCTACACTATCGTTACTAAAATTATATATTTTTTTCATTACTATACTGAGAGAAAGTATTTAATAGTTCATATTTATAGTAGACTAGCTTCTGATCGCGGCTCCACCCACGGTACCTTCATGAAACGTAGCCTATAGCAGTCAGGGGTAATGAATCTTCCTACTAGTGAAATCATTTTTAGAATCGGTTGCGTAAATCCGGAGATTACCCGCTACATCCAAACTCATAAAATTAACAAACTTAATCGTTATATAATATTAGGGTTCAGTACTCTTATGACGTACTTACTGTTATAGCAATGTTAATAGTGTTTGTTTTTGTGATCTCAGGGAGTGCACGCGAAGGCGGATTGGTATGGCGCGGGTGCTCCGCCGGCTGCGACGCAGAAGACGGCACAGCGGGTGCGCTCACCGACGGGAACGTCAACCCAGGAGACAAGGTACGTGCACCTTGACATAGCCGCGTACAGAGCGACCGCGCTCGCCCGTGACAAACAATCTCGCTGCCTCATCCCAGCACTATCTTCTTTCTTTTTGCTTCGCTCTTTTTCTGCACAGGTGATTCGCCTGAGCTAGTCTTGTGATGCTCTGCAGTCGGTCTGGGCGCGGCCGGTACCTACTTACGCCTAGTTCCTTTATTTTATCGATCGGTCTTCACTACAAAATAAGTACTATACGTATGGCATTCATCATTCGCCTTTCATTCATCCTCCTCGCATTCCCAAACTATTTCTAGGTTGAATGTGAAATTTTTCAATTCCACTTGCAAAGTGCACGGTAAACTGAGGAATTTTCTAAGCCTCGACATCGTTCAGGGTAAACTTTATTTGCAATCGTTTCTTTGCCACTAAAGTGCGTTTCATTGACGAATCGGTGGTAATCGTATACATTTTGTAAGTATAAGAGGCTTTATTCCACTACTATTAAGTACCGTTGAGTATGATGAAAGACGTTTGCGAATTACGATGTGCCGCAACGTTCGTCACTGTTGCGTCAGTTCGCGAGTGTCGCATTGCCAAGGTGAAAACGCGTATCGTTTCATTGATAGTACCGCACCTGTTGAAGATCGTTAGGATAAAGCTGTCCATTGACCTATAATCTATCTACTATTGATAATGTTGTACAAATTGGGAGAACTTCAATAAGTAGGTATATGATACCTTTGATCCTTACGTACAGTTCGCTAAGTAGGTAATTACTTATGGCAATAAGGACAATAAAATACTCTCTGTTTTATCAGATAGTAGGTAGGTGCTTGCCTAAAACCACCGATACGACCCTAAAGTTAATAGGAGATTGTGACGAAATAATATCTATTCAATTACTTATTTAGTAAACATTGTCGATGGAGTCTGAATAAGTACATACAAACGTAATTGCAACTACAGAAGAACTGGAAAAAAGTATAGTGTATTATATTAGTAAATATTACTTAAACACAGCTAGCCTACGAACCTATTGACCTACGCGTAATTCCATAATTATGTAATATTACTAAGTAAACCTTTCCCAAATAGCGGGACTTTAAAAAATATTACTACTTAATATTAGGTATATTAATATTAAGTAGTAGGTAGTTAGGTACTTAATAACCTTCTATAATACTAAAACTAAAAGGAAATGTTGGTTTGCACAGCTGGAGGGGTCGGACGCAGCTCCGGACGACCCTGTTCACCTCAAGAGACGGGTGGGACTCTTCAGTGGGGTGGCTCTAATCGTCGGCACTATGATAGGTAAGCTCACCAAAACACTTCCAGGCCCAGCCCTCATACTCTTGACGCTATCGAAATAGGTTCTACAACATAAGGATCTCTTTAAAACGGTACTAGCGCCAAAATGTTTCATTATATTGTGGCTAGCAATGAACTCAATCTTAGTTCACTCGCAGTGAAGTATTGAAATAATTGCCACTAAAGGTGTAATTAGTTACTTATCTGATTGCTTCTAAAAGGGGCTGCTCAGTTATGGTAAAATTCAACAATGATACCCTGTTGTATTCTGTAGATATAATTAGACCTTCAGGTAAGTGAACCTTGCCTTAACGGAGATCTAGTCATGTCATATAATAAAGTTATGATCAGATCAGCGTCATATAATGGTCATTCTAATTATATTTACATAGTTCACAGTACGTGTTAAATCTGTAGATATCAACAATGACACGCGTCTTCAAATATTTGGAGAGCAAACATTGGCCGGGTAAATTCGGACTAAATTAATCTGTTACGCAAATAAAGTGGTGTCGTGACTTGTTCATCACATGATTGTTTAATGTAATTAGTCCGCAGGATAAAAATAAGAATTGCTGAAATCCAAACGTCACATATTCAAGACGTGTTGTTTAAGGCTACGGGTTTATCGATGCTCTGAACTTGAACTACCTACTTAGGTTATTTGATAGCGATAGCGATAGTGATTTGAGCGCTTCACTTGCAGGATCAGGAATATTCGTCTCGCCCTCCGGGCTTCTGGAACGCACAGGCTCTGTGGGTATCAGCTTCATCATATGGATGGCATGTGGTCTGCTCTCACTGCTTGGTAAGTCACATTTAATAATGTCCACAACTCGTTGCATGAGACACATTGGCCGTCGATGTAGGTAAGTACTTCAATCATCCAATTTAACGACCATTAGCAGTAGCTCATGGTCATATTTCCATAGGGAAGTGGGTACTGTTTGAATAAGTAGTATGGAATGGAATATTCCCTTGTACTTTATTGACCACGAGCGACCCTTCGCTCGCATATGTTGATGATTTGTGGTACCGCGACTTACAGTGAGACACTAAAGGGCTGGTAAATAAAAATAAATCTCTAACAATTCCATCAGGTAGTGCCTAGCTCCATAGACAAAAATAAAACATTTAAATAATTTTGGAATTCACTCCTAGATAAAACACAAGATCCAGTAGATAGAAACCTACTGTAATTCTTACCATAATTAGTACATTGACACTAATTAGCTATATCACCCTATCATTGTTTATTTTTTTTTGTTTGATACAGGGGCTCTCGCATACGCGGAGCTGGGAACGATGAATACGTCGTCTGGCGCTGAATACGCCTATTTCATGGACGCCTTCGGAGGACCACCCGCATTCCTGTTTTCATGGGTAATAATAACACTGTATAGTTAAAGCACCGCGGGTACACAGAGGCACCGGTTTTTCACTAATATTGTCATACCTCAGGCTTGAAGTTTATAACCTTATGGATGCCACACTCACACCGTTGACTGAAGGCTACTCTACCTCCACGGACAATTTTTTGGACTTATCGCGGCTACGTTTTCCTGTAGAGGTGTCGCACCACCCTTGGCAAAGCTACAACTTCCTAAAAAAAAACTACGATTTCATTTGCATTTGATATGTAATCATCCTTTACCAACTCGCTAATATTGTTATTCCACCAGGTATCGACACTGGTGCTGAAACCATCGCAGATGGCTATAATATGCCTGAGCTTTGCCAAATACGCGGTGGAGCCGTTCGTGTCAGAGTGTGAACCGCCCGGCAGCCTCGTCAAACTTGTCGCGGTCATTGTTATTGGTAAGTGAATGCCCAACGAAATACACGGCTACCAATACACCTACGACTACTTTTAATGTCGATAGGTTCAATACATGTCGTCTACTGAATGCTATTAAATCATGCTCCTATGGATTCTTTTCCAGTGATGATATTAGCAGTTAATTGCTACAGCGTAAACCTAGCTACGAATGTACAGAACATCTTCACGGCAGCTAAGCTAGTGGCCATCGCTATCATCGTGTGTGGAGGAGCTTACAAATTGATATTAGGTAATGACACCGGAATGCACGCACAAATGAATTTCATTCCTACATCTTCATTATACAGAGGTTATTTTCATCATCCTGGTAACAGAAGAAACGTTTTTCCACATCTCAATAATGATAAATATTGCAATGTGTAGATATCTACGGAGACTTGACCATTTTTGCGAATGTACATGACGTGATTAACTTTAGTGTCACTTTTCGTACGTGCTAGGTTAATAGTGAAAGGGAAATCTTTCTTTGACTTTAAAGGGTTCAATCTGTTTAAATTTAATCCAACGAAATAGAAGTTTATGGATTTGCGAAATTCCATTTCATCATCGTCATCGTCAATATTCCATTAGAATAAGATTAATGTACATTAATGGGATGTAAATACACTATTTCTGATCGGCGATTGTGTCGGTATGGTGCAGGTAATACGCGACATTTACAGGAGCCCAACTTCGCGAGTAGCACCGCGACGCTGGGCAACATTGCCACTGCATTCTACACAGGCCTCTGGGCATACGATGGTTGGAATAACCTGAACTATGTCACTGAGGAAATTAAGAATCCATCCAAGTAAGTCATATTTGGTACCTACCTAAACATTTAATTTCTTATAAAGCATATCGCGCTATCGTGAATTACTTGGAATGAAAGGACTGCATGGTCTTGTGAGCTATTGAAGACGCAGCACTGATTAGAAACAGGCACAGCCATTAATTATTATGTTATGCCCTCAACTATATGTGACGTCTTTGTCCTACCAACAGTTAGACGAAATAAGTACCTACCTCGTAAATAGAATTATCGTTATGCACGTCTACGTAGGTCTCACTCTATTAGTAGGTACACCTATCTATACTAAGAGCAAAATTGTCTAACGTCTATATACGTCACGCGTTCAATTGACTCGCGAATATTTAGTTTTTTAAGATATCTAGTCTAATCTTGAAATGTATTTACGTAAATGCATCTTGCTTGCATTGTATCAGCTACCAACGAGCTTTTGTATTGAAATGAATTCTTACGTAACTGCTCATAGATATGTATGGCATCCATAAAATAATAGATACAATATTATATAGACATATATAGCATATCAGTAATTCAATATAATAAATGGGGGTATCGAGGTAAACAATAGTTCTAAACAGAGCAATTGCTTAGTGCATTTAGTAAAAGGGATGCACTTGATTTTAAACTCCTCGTAAAAATACCTTTTATAAGGCTTTTTAAAGTGTAATGGATGTCGACCCATTTAAATCCTGAAGTTACCTAACACTTCCTCTTAAATTGGCACGGTTGACAGTGGTCCTGCTTTCCGTACCGTACCGGATTCTAATTCACGCAGGGCCCAACTTTATCTGATGATTACGAATATTTGTACCCGAGTCATAGACAAAACGTAATTACTAATTAGGTACAATATTGCAGCCAGCCCATTACGGTAGCCATAATACATAATCGTTGCTTAGATTAGGACTACATTTGGTGTGTTCATCTGGCGATAGGTATTATCTATACACATATAAATAAAATTGGAGTGTCTGTTTGTAATATTAAAATAACCGCTTTTTACTAAGTGCATTTGGATGTATACACGTTACCTATACCGAAACAACATTTTTTACAATTTTTGTCTGTCTGTCTGTCTGTTTGTTCCGGCTAATCTCAGAAATGGCTGGACCGATTTTGACGGGACTTTCACTGGCAGATAGCTGATGTAACAAGGAGTAACTTAGGCTACTTTTATTTTAGAAAAAAAAATAGGATCTCACGAAAAAAAATTAAAACCAATGTTGCAGCGCAGCGCCTGATTAAGTCTGATAGCAACAACCTGCAATGCGTCCCGCGGGCTCAGAATGGGCGAGCAGGCTGTTGTCAACGGTTGTCTTTGTTAAATACCACGCGGACGAAGTCGCGGGCAACAGCTAGTTATTAATATTTAACAACCAAAACGAAAATTCTAGGAACCTACCGATGAGCATAATAATCGGCATACCGCTGGTGACGCTATGCTACGCGCTGGTGAACGTGTCGTACCTGGCGGTGATGTCGGTCAGCGAGATGGCCGACAGCGAGGCGGTAGCCGTCACCTTCGGCAACCGGCTCCTGGGGCCGATGGCCTGGCTCATGCCGCTCGCGGTCACGATATCCACCTTCGGCTCGGCTAATGGAACACTGTTCGTGGCGGGAAGGTACATTATTTTTCTCTCACTGGCTTGATTTTTATAGGTCCTGTTGTAAACTTTCAGTAATGTGTCTTTACAGGCTGTGCTTCGCAGCATCTCGAGAGGGTCATTTGTTGGATATTTTGTCATACGTGCACGTGCGCCGATTCACCCCTGCGCCGGGACTAATATTCCACGTATGTAAACCTTTTTACTGTAGTTTCCATTGTTAATTATGTTTTTTAATCTGTAATTCTCCCATATCATAGTAAGGTACCTATTACATTACTAATCTAAAATTAAAATTCATTTGCGAATATAGGCAAGTGTACATAAGTTGATCTATGATCATAAATCAAATGTCTGAATAACATTATTATTTAACTAAATAGGTCGTCCTATAATGTACTTTATTAATGATTTCAGTCTCTGATTGCGGTCGCCATGGTGTTGTACGGGACGATTGATTCGTTGATCGACTTCTTCTCCTTCACTGCATGGATCTTCTACGGCGGGGCGATGTTCGCGTTGATTGTCATGAGATACACAAAGCCCCATGCACCAAGACCTTATAAGGTAAATAGAACACTTAGCTATGTGTATATGAAGCGATAGACTGATGATTATTAACAATTTTATTTCCATGTTGTAGGTGCCGATAATAATTCCTTACATCGTGCTGTTGGTGTCGACGTACCTGGTGGTGGCTCCGATCGTGGACAAGCCTCAGTGGGAATACCTGTACGCGGCTGGTTTTATACTGGGAGGCTTGTTGGTCTACCTGCCCTTCGTTAAGTGGGGTTACTCGCTGCCGTTTATGGGTAAGAAATGCCACATTGTAACAGAATTTTAAAGGTAGTAGTTATGCTTCTGTCTCGGTCGAGTTAGAAATAGTCAGTGGATTAAATTTTTTTTTTGTTTCTAGACAAAATAACAGTTTTCCTGCAAATGGTCCTGGAGGTGGTGCCCACGTCGACAACCTTCGAATACTGAGAGAGCGGTCTACGCTGGACTTTAAAGAAGCAATTGAGACGAATCCTTAATATTTTATTGTACCATATCTGAGTATTAATTTGGAATTTGACATTATTAGTTAAATCTAGAGTCGTATTTCACCAACCTTCTGAATATCATATTAAGTTAATTTATAATAAGTATAACAACACTTTGAGATTACAGATCCTCTCTAAAATGCCGCAATTTGCTTTGACTGATAAAATAATGTTCCTTGCCCAAAATTGTTACCCCACAATATGGTGTAAACGCAATAACTTGCTGTTAAAAATGTTTGTAACTATCGTGCATGTTAGTACTACCTAATGCGTGTTATATAGATAGGTATTGAAATTATAAATTTCATGACAATTATCTACATGTTGTTGCAGCATAAAGGGTTTATACAATTTCATTTTATAAAATATTGTTGTACCTACTTACCTATCAAACATTTGGTATTTAGGCGTAATAACTATTAAGATTATGAAAGCCGAAGGGCATTATTTTTCTTATTTGTTAAAATCTAGGTAGATAGTAAAGACATCATTCATTTCATTAGTTTGCACGAATCATTCCTATGGGGTCATGTGTTTTCATAAAATCTTGGCATGCCATGTACGTAGGTAGTTTACAAGGCCAGGATTAATGAATATAACAAACTTTATGTTTAATCGATCATTACCTTATACCATCAGAAATTTTATTGTCATTATTACATGCTTGACCGTAAAATAAATAATTTATTAATAAGGTAACAATTAGGTTGTATAATAATTTACTATTATGGCCCTTCCATATAAGAAACCATTTTGTGCATCAACCTAGGCTCAATCAGAGATTTCACTACTTGGTATGCTGGTATGATCGATTAGACTTGAAGCCCTATTCGCGTCACTATGAGTGATTGTGCTAAACTCATAGTTCGTAGCTCATCGGTTCATTGCCAACCTTAGGAGTTGAAAATAGATAAATAGTGATGTGTTTTATTCTGATAGCATAGGTACTTACATACTTAATTATTATTCTGTTTGTATTAAGTGTCCAGGGAATAGATTTATTTATGGTGCTGATTCGCATGTGATGGAACTAAGATCTACTTTGGTTGGCGGTGCCTATAATCAGCATCAACGTATAAGATGTTCTTACATCTGTTGATGTTATTTAAATGAAACCTACGCTCTAAAGTTTAGAGCGTTTAGAGTCTAAAAGATGCTGGCACAAAAAGAGAGAATAAAAATAATAATTGTTGTAAAATTTTAGCTGGGTGAAATGTTATCCACTTCTAAAGACTACAGTGTGTTTTAACAATAGTTATTAAAAGTGTTTCAATGGTTGATGTTTGCGACCGGTAAAATTTGGTCTTATCATTCCTTACCGGGGCGAACGATACCGTCGATGTGTTACTGATAATATTTTTATTGTAATTACTTATTTAATGGTACTTAAATATTTTATTATTTTTTTCGAAATATACATTTAGTTAATTTATATATAACTATTAATTTTTGACCATTTGCTTATGTTTTACCTATCAGTTTAATCAGCTCAGTTGGACCTTATAAAAAGAAAATAATTTTATCTAAAGAAATAAGAATTTAAGCAAACACGGGCCCACAGAAAGTACACACCTAACGATGTGATATTGTTATGGGTAAATCTTATGGTTTTATTTTGTGTACAGATAATATCATAAAATACATAGTTACGTACATTATATTTATTTACGTGTGTTCTTACGTCTGAGAAAGATCATAATTATTTATTGTTATATACTACCATTGAAATGAAAATTTTAATAAAGACAAAATCAAATGGATATTTCATTTACCCAATAATAGGCAGCAGAATGAACGCGGGGGCATTTTAGTTTATATTTTTTTTTGTCATTAATTGAGACCATTATGTCAGTTTACAAGGTAGGCGAGACTAGAAATATAAAGGCAAGTATTATGTTCAACAATTTATTGTTGTCAATAAACAAAGATCACAGATCTTTGAACAGTTCAATACCATTAGAAATATTTTGGCGACTCCTACAACAACGGGTGGAATGAGCAGGCACTGCAATACACATTTAATAATGACCAACATAATATTGCTTTTCATAATCTAACCACCATACCTTTTGTTCTAAAGAAAATGTTTACGATAGAATGCAAATCGAACAATGTTTTGCATTGTTCTATCGATAAAGATCGAACAATGCGAAATATACGAGCCATCGACTTTTGCGGTGAGTGGAACCGATCTTCAGAGTACATAATCCGAGAGATTAAGTTATGATGGTTAAGACCTCAAATGGTTATATTCAATACTTCATTATGGCTTGATTAAATAAAATTTTAACATCCAATATAAATTAGTCCACGTATAATACAGGTACAAATAAAAAAATGTAAATTTAGAATGTATAACTTACACAATTTTACAACAGTGTTTGCATCACTAACACCACGTATGGACAAATGTAAGTGACAGGGTGTAAGTGGCTCCGTAATGAAAACTGATATGATCATATGATGGATTCAACTCATGGTTCTGAACCTCCAGAGTTGGAATTTTACGTCAATCTTTTCATAAATTTTACGCATCATTTTCAGTTCCTTTTAACAGATTTTAGCATGAAATCACAATAAAAGTATATCTCAATATGATTACTACTAAAAAATAAAAATAATAACTGGTTTGGACCTAAAACTGCAATGTAATTTCAAACTCGTTACGCTTGACCACGCTCGTCACTCGTTCGCGTCGGGTATCGCCCGGAGCGTTGAGTTGTTATCGCGTAACGATACATTGCGCGCTTCAAAATGACAACACAATGCCTTTCGACAAATAATTTCTATAATTGTATTATAGGCATTAAATCTGTACCCAATTTTTTCGTTATCATGACCCTTACACCCTGTATAATAAAACTAAAGAACACTGTTGAGCGTTTGATGACTGCCAACACAAGCGGACAGCATACTACAGGATGTCATATTTATTAAGAAAAATAAAATATGATTACGCCTATATTTTTACTCTATTCCCTTTGAGCATTTACGCAAAGAGATGACACCACGATAATTATTTATTAAGATTATTCGTCACTTATTCGGTGGTCGAGGATAACGGGCAGCACACTTAAAACGAATCTAGTCCCTAAAAACAAACACGCAACATGAACACGAAAGCAAGCACCCATCTTACGCACGCACGCATACGATTATGAACAAACATATTTCGGCATAGCGGTACCTATACCTTTCTTTATCATCTCCTTTGGTAAATGCTCTAAGCCTATTTCGAATATAATACTCTCTTTTAGCAAATGTAAAGCAGTAAAACCAGGCACGCTTGCGTTGTGATGTAACAAGTTTTATGTGCATATTAATATTTTTATTGTCTAATTTATTTAACTTGATTTTAAGTACATGCATACCCTAATTATTACATTTAATATTGGTCAATAGATAATGAAGTTTTATGTATTCGAGCTCGGTGTTTTTTTTTTCAATCAACAATGGCTAGTTGCCATGCCAGCTTTCAAGATGCAGATCTCTGTCCAACAAGTCATGTTATTTATAAAATTACAAAATCGTCGCAATATATGAATATAATAATGATCAACAATGGTTAATATTCTATATTTTAAGATGATGTTTGCCAAAATATTTCTTAAATGGTGTGAATTGACTTAGATTCGCTTTGCTTTTTAAGGCATTCTGATATTCACATGGCTTTATAGACTATTAGATAAAATTATATATAGCTACAACAAACTTAGAACCTAAGGTGTGGTTTATTCTTCATCATGTGCCTGTAACAAGTCAACGATGTATCGTGAGAAAATATTAATGAAAAACACGAAAGGGAAATTCCGTAGATGAAATGAATTGAAAAGTTTACATATTATAGCAAACATTAAGTTGTAGAAAATACAACAGCAAACATTAAGTTGTAGAAAATACAACAGCAAACACTAAGTTGTAGATAATACAGTCACATTAAAAAAAACATGTATTAAAAATTAGTGTTGAAGATGCCAGTTGAATAAGAAACATCACACCTGCATTCTTTAGGTAATAATATTGTAACGAAAAGACAAACCAAACCTCATATACTTGAAAAGTATCTTAAGTGGAACCGATACGCGTCTGTATATTGAATATGTTAGATTAAAAAAAAATTAGTGGCATAATGATTTTTGCGTTGGTCTGCTGAACGCTCACTACGCACGACATTTTAGACGGATTATAACGAAACTAGGCACAGCGATTGGTGGTCAGGGGTCAACTTTTAGGATATGTTTGAACCCTGGAAATGTAATGGTTATCCGGGATATTCCGAAAACTGTTTTAGGCATAAACTTGGCATGGTGATACCTTATCCGGTGTATTAAGTATTACACGGTAAAGTCATTAAACTACTCAGACCACGCGTACTAATTCGCGGACAGCAAGTGCCTATATGAAAAACGGACTAAGCACTGCAATAAGATGACACTACATACTTGTCGAGTGTTTCCCAGAAGGCGAGGAGGACGGCGCGGTCGAGATGCCGCTTGGTGCGGCTGAGATTGAGCACGGTGACCGCCCAGCGCGCCACGTTGGCGTCCAACTTCAACTCGTCAAACTTCAGGTGGAAGGCGCATACTGAAGCAAGAATTATACATGTTAATGGCTGCAATTGAAACTCCGTAGAACTCCTGTTAATCTATCGATGTGCCGGAGAGAAGTAATTGATATTAGGAACGGGGCATGGACGTACAAACAATTGGATAACAGTCAAAGGGTCAAAGGCATCAACATTTGTGAGCAACAACCGTATTTTGTCTTTGAAAATGATACCACATAGTACCCACACATGACAAAAATTACATAATCAAATCGATGCTCGATTATTCTTTAGCTTGCCTACGTGATCCCGAAAACGAAGGATGGGCACGTGTTTCAGACATTGAAGATTATCTCAGAAATTCAGGACTAATGCAATTGTATTTGAAATATTTTATATTGTGTTAAACAGAAATACAATACTCACTATTAGCAAATATCTGAACAGGGTTACCATCCCATGGCCACCCTTTGAACTGCCATGCAGGGCCTTGGACGAATACGGCAACAACGCGGTCCCATTCCGCCGCCGACAGTCTTCCGGGATTGTCAACTACGCGATATGGTACCTAAAAATATTAATTATAACATAAATATACACCCATATTGGTTTCTATAGAACCTATGTAATACCAGGCATCCACCATCCTAGTCGATCCTACAATGTAACATAAATATATTATACAGCACGCGGCAACTCTCAGGTGTGGCCGCAATGCGCTTGCAAGTGATAGAGTTACCCAATAAAAGAGCATCATTGCGGAATAATAATTAATAAAACGCAGTGGTAGTGGTATGCACAGGCAGCTGAAGTGATCTTTATTGCGTTGTAGGAAGAGTTGCTATTTATTTAATTGTCTTTGCAGAGTTGAATATATATTAGTAAGAACTATTAGTTAATCGGTGATTATAGTGTGAAATAAATACGAACCGTAATAGTAGTCGCATTGTTGGGTACCGCGTCCGGCGCGGAGCCTTTTCTTCTTTGTAATAATACTTCGTTCTCGCGAACCGCACCCTCTTTTTTCTTCTGTTCCACCGAGACGAATCTGCAACGAACAATGCGTCTTCGTCTTTATCACATTTACTTCTTGCTGCAACGCTGTCACAGCGTATACGCGAAGTCTATACTCAATGTAACCCGTAACGGCAACCGGGTATAACTGCGTTCATGTTATCTAAATACGATATTTATAGCTCTACCTCCAAATTTATAGACAGTTATAATGTCATTATAACGAACTTTTCAGAGGAAAAAGTGCTGTATGATTTCTTTATAGTCCATTATAACTTTCTATAAATTTGAGGATTATTGTATAGCTAACAAACCCTTTATCACTACATACGGAAAATAATATTTGTACACGCACCTTAGATGATTTTACAGAATCGTATGGGATGAGTCTATATGTGGCAATAAATATTTTTTGTTTATTATGCCTATTTATTTCGTTTAATATAAAAATATAAGTTCGAATGATGAGTTGTGGGCTGAGGTATCTTGGGTATTCTGCATTCGGTGATACCGGGATCGGTTGTAGCTCACTAGTGTAGCCAGCAACCCCGTGTAAGCAGTTGTGATGTATGAAGGTTGCGACTCACTTGAGGTCCTGCAGCATGTCCTTGACGTTGAACATGGATATGAGCGTGTTGGTGGCGGCGGGGATGATGATGATGGGTGTGCGCGAGGGCCGCTTGCCTCCGCCGGCCGGCGCCCGCGCCGCCGCCGCCGGCAGCAACTCGCGCCGCGCCGCCAGCCCCGGCCCCGGCCCCGGGCCCGGCGTCACCGCACCCATGCCGCCGTTCTCTACAATATTGATTATAGCTCAAAACTCTTCTGCATTCTGCAAGACTAACACCACAGATTTTGTTCAAATCTCCGTTTCGTTTTTAAATAGTAAGATTGCTGTGTATTAGTTTATGGGTTTACGCTTACGTAATATGATGAGTTACTTCAAGATTGTGATAATAGTGTGGGTTCTGTACGTCAGTGTGAACTCACGTGGCATTTGTCGTGGATGGCTCGGAGTTTGTGGCGCGCGCGCGGCGACTGGCACACTGGGCCCTTCCGTCACCGATTTTAGTGTCATTCCATGGTAGGTACCCATAGTGTCAATTTTGAAGCCCTCAGTTTCTGTGAAAGAAGATAAATGTTATGAAATACTTGGGTACATTTCAAAAGGTACAGGCAAGGCTGTAGCGACCACCCCCCCCCCCCTGCCTACGGCCTTAGGTACAGGTAGAATAGGCAGGTAACTGAAATATCACTGAAACCTCTAATTATTTAAGCCACTTCTTAGTATTTTTTAAATGAGAGATATTTTTCTGTAGACGTGTTATATTGCTCGCCTCTATCTTGTCAACCACATACACTACCATTGGGGGCCAACAAACCTTCCTTCTGCCTGATGAATCTCTCCTGGTCGTATCTGTTGTACTGCGTCTGCTGCGCGGGCAGCACGGCGGGCGGCGGCATGACGACGGGCTGCGGCCGTGGCGCGCCCGGCCGGCCTTCCTCGCGCGCCCTGATACTTCCTAGTAACGCAGAAATACTTTTGGCGAACATCTGGAACGCAATGGTTATTAACTTTTAAGCATTAAATTAAATAATAATAAAAAAATAAAAATATTCAGATGTTTAGAACATTGTAAATTTATTGACTGTTGAAACTCCGTGCTCTGTTACGACTAGTATGGGTGACTTACTTTTCCATTACTCTGTAATACTGTTGTTCTTGTCCTCCACTGTCTTTCTCGGCTGATAATATCTTTGGTAAGATCCACGTCATAATCCAGGATCGCTCGGAAATCTGATCCGACCACGCCCAGTGTGTCGGAGTAGTCATTGCTCTTGATAGTGGTTCTCTTCTTAGCGAGGCGTTTCGCTTTGATTGCTGCAATCTTCTCCACAGACATAGCTTCGGAGAGGGACCTTGGAAAACATATTTTTTATCACACTGGTTTGGAAAGGCAGACTTTATTGTTAGAAATCTGCTCGCAAAAGTCAATTTTATCCCCATGAGTGTAACACCAAGGACTTTGGACGTCAATCGCAACAATTAATATACGCAATTCACCTAAAAATCAATTTTTTATTATATTTTCTCAGACGTCCGAAGTCCTAGTAATGGCTTTCCAGTGGTATACCATCATCATCATTATGAGCCGAACAATAAAACCAATGTGTCCTGACAGTGCTGTTTTTTAGTTGCAGATTACAACACAGGGAGCGCTAATGGTGCTGTCACGTAACTGAAAGTAGTGATATCGCAGTGGAAAAACGAGTGTAATTTCTCATAAACGACTTCGGACATCTTTGAGGAAACATAATAAAAAAAAATATTTTTACGTAATCATTGCATATTATGAAAATAAACGATTATAAAATGAAATCAATAACTTACATTACTTAGTTTGATTTTTCAAATTAATATATTGTCAATACATAAAACTCACCAGAATGCCACTGCAGTAATAGGAATAACAAGAAAGCAAGACATACAAAGTATTATCATAGCCAACAGCAATCAGATCTCACTTGATATTGTCCACTGTGACAGAGGCTTCCTTCGGTGCATCAAGACGAGCAGCAAGCTGTTCTCGCACCTTCTGCACATGTGTCTCCTCAATGCGAGGTTTCTTGGCTGCTGACTCACCTCCATCATTGTCATGTGTTCTTTTAACCTGAATGAAATAAATTCTCTAATCATTTTATTCCATTTCTATATCTTTATGTGCCTTTAGACAAACATTTATGTCTAAATTATTTATAATAATGTCAATATTTCCTTCATATAGCACAGTCCACAGTGTTTAGCAAAGTTGATAAAAATCATGATTAAAAAAAATGTACTCAATAAATTCATGTTTTATTCATTTATTTAATTGTATTATAAACTTTATTATTTTGGCCGTAAATAGTGGGTTTAACTTATTGCTTTATATGTTGATAAAAATGATGATTGAATTAATTTCTGATAGATTTTTGAGAAAAAAATCTAGTAAGTACTTTAATATTATTTTTTTCAATCATTTCAACCATAGAAATATTTTTCTTATCTAATAGGTAGTTTGTTTTTCTTTATCGTTTTGATTGCTTCAGAGTAATTTAGAGATTTATATTTTAAAATGTCCAGTGATATTTTGTGCAGGTAATGTAAATATAGATGTTTTATTAGTTCCGAACGGGTGGAAAAGTAGTAGTATACTATTTTTGTAATTTTGATGATTCATAAGTACTGTACATAATGGTCTACGTGAATATAAGACTGATTTACGATTCTAATAAATTGAAGGATTATTATGATAAAATCAAGTTTAAACATGTTTGTTCCAATGTTTTCTTTTTAAATCAACCCTGGTGTTTGGATCAAATTTATGAAACATAAATTATAGATAGAGGAACTCATAAAAAGGAATCAATATAAGCTATTGTCCTCAGAGTATGAATAGATTTACCTGTGTTGGTATTTCCAATGGTGCACTTTTATCAATAGAAGCACAGGTTGCAGTTTCTCCATTCAAATATGCTAACAGTTCCTTACGGTCAGGGCGGCAGACTGCAGATATGTTTGCAGCCTAAAAAAAATAACACATTAAATAGAAGTGTACTGAAAATGTTCATAGGAATGTGCACATTGTATATAGATACCAGTTTAACTTACAGCTGCTTGTCTCACGTACACGGGATGTGTAAGTTGGATATTTTTGAGGATGAACAGCAGACACTCCAGTGTATAGTATTCCTTGTCATTACCTTCTTTACCAGAACTAAAAACATTTTTTCAGAATCAGAATCGGACACATATTGAGCCAATTTTCGTATTAGATACCACAATGCTCACTGAATTTTACTTACCCCCACATAAGATAATTGGTTTTAACATTTTTTGGCCAAGAGAATTCTCCAAATATAATTTGATTATCACGTTCAATAATTTCTTTTTTATTTACGTTGTATTGGCGAAGTAAACTCAGCGGGTCCGCCATGATCTATATTTTACTGGTTGGCGTTATCACTGTTACTAAGCACTGAAACCAAATGTTGCATATAATATATTACTACTGTACAGAATTGATATAAATAATTCCTATTGAACTTCTAAAATTAATAATATAAACGCTTATTGAATAATACACACCAACTTGTGACACAACTCCACTCAACTCACCATAGAATAAAATAACTGAAGAGCAACTCCACCAAAGAAAATAAATCCTATCACAGATTATGTAAAGTTTCTTAGGTTCAACTGAAAAGTTGAACTAAATTCTCTACACACACTATAACCACAATATAATAACTCATCCCACTAAGGTCATATTCTATGCGATAAATAGGGACAGCCATAGGTTCTCGCTCATGCCTAGAATCTCCGCGGCTTCCAGTCACGGGGCTAAGGGGCCGGTAGTTATCTAAATGTTTAATGAGCAGAAAACCAGACGGTACTAAATAATAGGTATATAAATTATGTGGTGACATATAAAAAAAATCGAGACTATGTTTGTATAATTTTTGTCATAATGTGGGTAATGTGTAGAAAAGGATTGCATTTTGCTATAATATTTACGCTCCGTCTTATTCCTTCTTGCTCTTTGATTCCTAACATAGAGCTGATAGATATAAGCACAATCCTCACCATCCGATCATATCTATAAATTCGTGTTACTGAAAAGAAAATAGTCATATTAAATATATTATTATATTGTATTAACGGGAAATATTTTTTTTCCATACCAACATGTAGTATACTGTAGGCTGTAGTACCCAAAGTCGTAAAAGCAAAGAATAATAAAAATGCACTAGATGGCGCTAATAGCATCAAAAACTATAATTATAAATTGTTTTCTAAACATGGCTGCCGGTCGAGTTCTAAAATGATATTTTTGTGAATTCTGTTCTACTACCAAAATTAAAACAATTAAAACTGCTTCACTTGTGATAATATGTTATAGTGGATTTAATTATAGAAATATGACCTCCACTCCAAAGACTGAGAAGTGTGGGCAAGGTAAGCATGCGTAATTCTGCTCTAGCAAATTTATTATAATACTTATACCTATCGATGTTTCTCTAGCTATATTTACTTTGTCTGGTATCTTTAAATGTATTACAATAAGGTATCTTATTTAAAATTTTAAGCTGCCTGTCATCATAAGTAAGAAATCATGCCTATGATCATGGCATACCTTTTAGCTAGTTTATATTAGTGCCATACCCATACATTATTATGTTACTTCGGGTGAATCAATGGCCATATTATTCCTTTGAAATGAATTATTTGTATAGTACAAAACTATACATTAGGTACTATCCCAAAATAACACATAACAGTTATATTTCTTACTGTAATACGTAGGTACCTAAGTACTTATTGGATAAACAAGAGGGATAAAAATATCATAAATAATTTTCACGCATTGTCCCCTATATGTTTCATAGTGTTAATATATTGCTGCCTTTAATGGGTATTCAACTTTGTAATATGCCTTCATATTGTCAGTATAAGTATATCAATAAATCCTAGATCAAATGTGCCTTGTGGAATACCATGCCCTTATTCTAAGGAGTACAGACTTTGTCCATATCCAAGGCTTAAAAGCCGAATCTTAAGGTTTGTCAAATAGCAACGAAGCACAGCATTCACATTCCTGGGTGTTAAACCAACTAGTCAAAGTAAAAACATTTATTTTTACCTACATGTCTACGGGCTTACAGGGCACTAAATTATATTTTTCCCAAACATTACAACTGAGTGGGAATATCTCACTGGGCTGTGTTCTGTTTTTATGTCTTGTATCACAGGCATAGGTCAGAAAAAAAAACTATATGGGTAGGATGCCTTATGAATGAGCTCAGAGAGATGAACAATAGTAAGCACCTAATGGGTCTCACGGAATGCATATTGTCACTGATGTAGTCTACAAAAAAAGTGGTGATGTGATGATTTAAACACACTATATACTGCTGGTATAAGAATGAAAATATACACAAAAAATTGGTGTGGGAGGACAAAAAAAGATGTGGGAGACTGGGAACAACAGTGGGATAAAAGAGGTTATAAAATATTAATAGTTACTTAACTAAAAACAATAATATTGTATTATGTACTAGTAGTAGTTGGTCCTACCTACCGGTCACTCCACAGATACTTTTTCAGCAACTTTATTCTCTTTAGATGTGTATAAATATGGTTTGGCATTGTGAAATTTGTGTTAACATACAATATACTTACAATACCATACCAAAGTGCAAGGGCCTGTGAAAGATCCAAAACAAAAATCATGCATGTGTATATACCCTGGATTGGAGCTCTGTACAGGCTTTCAAGATATTATTATAACAGGTTGCAGATTTTGATATCAATATTTGCATGAAAATTAATGATTTTAGTAAGGCTAGATGGCAAGGCAAATAAAAACACAGTTTAATGATAGTGTGACGGATTCTATTTCTAATTCGGAATAAACAAATTTCTAGTTTTTGGGGCAAGTCAATCTAGTTGTAATTCACTCCAAAAATCCAAGTAGAAAATATAAACATTTACGTGGCTTACGTGGTAGCGGTCGGTTCGCTTAGCTGTGCTTATTGCTCCCTGCGCTATCGACTTTAAGAATTAGCGCCGCCACCAACTGCCACTGCAACCGCCTATAATTACAAGACTGTAAATGGAGGACCCCTCTCTGTGTTTGTCAGTATATTTGTTCGTCCCCTACACCGTCGAAAGTCGGATGTGTTGATGTATGTTTAGTTTAGACTAAAAAGTCCGACGTAGTCGTAAAGGTAGATGAGTTTTTTTCAATGAGCGCAGGCAGACAACGGTTATGAGTAGCGCGGGCCGAGCGCAGCATCCGGTGTGTTGACTCTTGTTCCGTCCTACATCGGTGGGATACGCTTATCGACTCATCTGTGATGTTAGGTATATCAGAGTGAAAGACTCGTATTGCATGGCACTATATTATCAAGCCCGTTATGCAAGCTATTAATGTTGTTCTAATATTTGTACTATGTCATGATTATAATATGTAAATTTACAATTACGCCTGTATTCCCCGAAGGAGTAAGATGTGGTACAATCAGGCACTTGACTCCCTTTCCACCTTATTCCTTGGTCATTTACGGCTATCCTACAAAAGAAAAATCTAAAACGTCACACAAAGTTCTTGTTAATTTAATGAATAGGTAGGTATTACGATAACAATTATTACTTATACAGCTGTATTTTTGTAGTGACTCCAACAAGGTAACATGCGTCAACCATACTTAAGGTATTATCTCTTTCAATCCAATCGTCGTTGGAGAAAGTAATATTCTTTGCATTTCCTGCTTAAATTATCCGTGACGTGAAAAGCGTCGGATTGTCGTAAAACAATAAGCATCATTTCGAAGTTGTAACCAAAATGTAATTCATAATATCCCAAAAGGACTTAGAATCACCATTGGTTTTAATCATTTCACAAATTAGTAATAGCGTACCCTTCTATGAAAACACATTCGAAATCTTGAAAGCAAATACCTAGTCCCGGTTTCGTAACGGGACCGCCTATTCTCTATAGGGCTATTTGAATTAGACATTCCTGTGTCGGGCCAATGTCTCGCGTAGCGATCTTTGTGGTATTATGTAATATCTAATTACATTTGATATACTTAATAACATTTGCCAAAGAACTTATCAGTTGTAAATTAAGTATAAATATTATTCGTAAAACCAATAGCACTCTGACATCATAGGTCAATGTAGGAAAATAATTGACAATGATCACACTAGGTATATGGACGCTATGCCTGCTTTTATATTTTTGTATTAGTTCGATGTGCAACAGACCAATGGATGGCGTAGCAGTCACGGACGAAGTCGGGACGTGATCGCGGCCATATAACCTCGTTCCGCTCGTATAGTACCCGCACTGTTATTTCTTGTAACTGTTGTACTTAATTAAAATAAATGGTTAGATTTCCAACCTTCAACGGTTTATTGTTTCAATATTCTGTAAATGATAGTTCTAGGGGTACCTAGTTATAACGATCCATTTCCTTTGCTCATTTACCTATAAGTTGCAGCTTGAGTCTTATGTAATGTACAATCTTCTTCTAAGATGGTGACGGGAATTGGCATGAGAGTTTTGTGGCGTTGAGCGCGGATTCTATTTCACGGATTATTATTTAGCAACTATTTGCGGTTTAGATTTATGTAAGTCCGGGGATATGTGTATTAAACATGTAGCCATTTCTGCCACAACTCAGTTACTTTATGCTTATGAATATTAATGATTTTCTTTTATAATTTGTCTTATGTTTTAACGTATACCTAGCGTTACATTTCTCAAACCTTTAATGAAAATGTCCTCGGTAAATGACAGGCAATGGGCTCGCCCCCTGTATTGGAACCAGTAGGAACGAATGTAATGAATCCACATTCAGGTTAGAGTGTAGAGCAGAATAGTGCATCTCTGCTCTCGAGAAACACGTAACTACTACGTGCTAGAATTTCTAATATTTTTTTATATACTAGCTTTTGTCAATGTCCCATCTTCCCCCTCATCGATGTTGCTCTGCAGCTTGACCCCCAATGGCCATAGCATCAGCATATGTACCTTTGAATCTCACTCCTTTTATGCTTTCCATTACCTAAATCCCGTTGAAATTAGTCTTTTTGTTTTTACGTCACGATCAAACATATAATAATAACAATTCTATATACACGTACATTGGATTTAAAACCTCTCAAATAGGCTATTCAGTCAATATATTTTTAAATAACATCTTCTATTTTTAAACAGCATTTGTAAAGTACTACAAGTTATTATTTTGAAAGCACGAATTTACTCTATTGTTTTGACATTAACCTTTAATGGAAGAACGTAGCACGCAACACCCGAATTTATGTTATTCATCTGATGATAATGATTTATTATTCACTCGCAGGCCGGCTAACACTTTTTGGGGATCTCGGTGAACCCTTATATTTAACGCGATATAAGTTTAGATGTTGATCATGCCAACCTATCGGCATGCCTTCTTCTTATAGTAGCACTCTATTAATGAAGGTTGGCAGACAGCTCCTTAACTTTCTCTTGTCGTCTTGTATGATATGTAGGTATCTTAAGATTACGTACAAAACAACTTTGTTGAGGCATTATTTACGACAACTATGGCTGTAAGTGGCGTAAGTCTACAGTTATTCGAACTACTTATTTCATAATGCTCTTCTGAATATAGAGACCCATTACTGGAACACATTAGCACTCGCCATATGGTACCTCAATTACAGATCATTCACATTAAGTCTTCCATGCAAATGTATGTTTAAGCGCGCCAATTTAATACTCTTCAGTGGAAAATGATTGAAGTTTGAATATGCACAAACCTAAAACATGAACTGTTACTTAAAGAATCCATGCAACTTCTAAATTTCCGTCTCCATGGCACTTAATTTGAGTCCATGTGTGTCGTTAAACTCTTAATTACGAAAAATAAGAGTAGGTTAAAATGGATATAGCTAAACTAAATGGAACCTCTGCAGTATTGCAATGTGAAGTGGTGTAAACGTTTGAATACTTGCGTGTAAATTACTTTACGGCAATTATGCTCAATTAAATACACGAAATGACAAATTGCTATTGAAAGGTTTTCGACCTCCAAATCTTAGAGATATTTCGTATTCAATAGCCTTAAAAGAGAAGCTATTTAGATGTAAGTAGTATTATTTGGCCTTCATACTGCACTGTTATTGAAATGATTGACAACCACCATTATTATATAAGTAAACTCTTATAATTCGAATAATTATAGTAATTTTGTGAAATTACCTGTAAAATCCAATGTGTGTATGTATCATTTTTCTTAAATTCTTCAATTCAAGGTGAAAATCTCTTGCGGATTTTAGTCATCTCGCAAAACTCAGCCATAGTATGATGTGTGATGTTATTCGCTTCATCTTTATACAGTTGCTTTATTGCGAAAATGCGTGATGAGATGTCCGTCACGACAATCTATACGTACCTATAAAAAACTGTAACATGGCCGTGTCTGTAACTCTTTACATTGGATATTTTGAAAAAAAAATAATTATATGTCTAAATTCAATAGACGCTTGGAATTAGGTACTCTTGTATAAATAAATATCATGAATGAAAATACATTACTCAAGTTCAACGATACCTTTCATTCAGGGAAATGGAACTGAGCCCCGGGATAGTCAAATAACTATAGGCCACGCGTACAAAGACCCGGCTTCTGCTAGTTTAAAACTTGGCCATCACGATGGCGCCGAGTGAGCGTTGTTTGAGTAACGTGTAATTTGTGTTTCATGAAGAATGTTATAGCAGAACATTTTTAGAACATGTCGTAATAAACTTGTTACGTATAAAATGAATGGCCTTCATCGGACGTCAATATTTGAAGTCATAAGTAATGATATTGAATAGCTACGAGTACGCAATAATTTAAGGTTAACGGACGATGGCTGAACCACAGGTTGGTACCTTGCATTATCTTGAATGTAATGATCAACCATCTTCCCAGAAGTAGATATAGTGATCCCGTTAGCTAGGTATCACGACCGCGGCTAGTTTATTGGAAAGTGAGTTACTTGGACCGTGGCCGGTGGCCGAGTGCGCGTGCGCTCTTGGAGCGGGTAGCTGTCGGAAGAAAATGTTCATGCGAATTTTGACTGTTCAAGTATACGTTAACTATTTTACTTTTTTTAAACGCCCACGCTTCAACTTTTCACGTAATTATAATTACAGAGTAATCATAGTATAAAAGAACAGAGAATTACTAAATGTAGACAACACAATTTCAACACACTTACCTACTTTTGAATTTCAGGTCTCTGTTTCACTTCTTTTGTCTGATCTAGTTATTTTACAGCTTGTATAACAGAGAGCAATCGCTATTTAAATTTGTTCCGTGACTTGCTTTCTTTTATTTGCTTTTCTTGGCGTGACAATCTCATTGCCGTCCGTTTGTGTAAAAAGAAGCATTTGTGGTTATTCCATCATACAGAGACGAATATATAAACAATGTTAACTATTACTGGATCTCTTAAAAATCAAATTATTCGCCAAATAATACTAAGAAGATATGAGACTTAGTACTTAGTCAATAAATATTATATAACATTAAGGGAAGCCTTTCCGTCTGCCTTGTGTGACGCAAAGCTGCAGTGTGATTTTGAAACCTCGGAAATCGGAATCGGATTCGGAACGGTAGTTTGCGTTTACGAAGTTATTTTAATAATGGTAGGAAATAGTAGAAAAAATATTGAACGCAAAATCTAAACTATTACAGTTTCTTGTGATAAAAAGCTTCATACTTATAACCACATAAATCAAACATTAAGTTGAACATTTGTTATTTTTGATATTCACGTTTCTAAGCCTACGTGTTAGTTTATTATTTTTTGTACCGATCTTTGTAAACTGACAAATCCAATGAAAAAAAAGTTTGTTTTATCTATGTCTGAGGTTTGTTTATTGTTGTGATGAGAAAATTACAAAATAACTAAAATGAACGTTCATTACCTATATAATTTGTAACATCATGTCACATAGATGCTCCCTGTTCGTGTAAAAATAAAAAACTAGGTTGCAAGGATACAGCGCCATCTATTAAAAATGTTTGGCAACCGAACCTGCGTATTCACCCCTGTCCGTGCCTATAAAGTTTGAGTATGTGCTTTTGTCTTATTAATGATGCGAATGAAATAATTTTTAAATGTATAATGAACAAATTGTATTAAATTAAATAAATAAGTAGGTTGGTACCTAAATACATTTAGCTCCACTGGGATTGCGTTGTATTTATTGTTTCATCCAAAAATACGGCTTTAATTCTGCTATTAAAGCCAGTACAATATCCAATAATTCGTATAATATCAAATCGAGTAAAAAAAAAAGACTAAATGCCATCGGTAAGACTTCCTACACATAAATCTCATCGGAAAGTTATCGTCGGATCGGAATGATTTTCCGTCGAGAAACGTCAACAATCTTCGAATTCGGAAATCAAAATAGCAGTATTTGTTTACAAAGTTGTTACACCGAGCGCTTCCAAGTAAAGTGCTGACGCAGTACACGACACCGCCGCGTGCACATCGCCACCTAGAAACAGCAAGGTGGGGAAAAGTGCTGACTCCAACCACGAGGCCCAAGGAACCTGGCTACGTGACCAAGCCCCGACACTTCGTATCATACCTCGATCGGGTCAATAGCATATATTCCAATTTGTAATTTTTATTTTAATTAAATTTTATTTTATAATTAATCGGTTTTTTTTGAGTCCTCCAGCTGCCGCTTCCGTAATTGGCGCAGTCGGTAGGATTCTCGGGTCGTATTGCGATAGTTCGGTAATCGCATCGGGCTCGCTATCGATAGACTTTCAACGTCGCACCGGGAGATCCTGAACCACGGAGCAGCGCCGGAGATCCAGACTTCGATACCGCTCAACGAAAATCGATATGTTAATGTAAGTACACTGAATTTTCTTAGTGGTTGCTTACCTTCCTTTGTACGTAATTTCCTGTAGGTTGAAATAGTTACATTCCAAGATTTTTCATCCGCGAGAATCAAGGAGACCTAGGTTAGTTAGCAATAGAGAAAGTACTGTAGATTCTAGGCGTAATATTAATTCTGATTTAGATATTAAAATGGCTGATTTTGACAATATTTTAAAAGCGCTACGTTTAGTTCCGGATTTCGACGGAAACCCGAACGTTCTCATCAGGTTTATTAAATTATGTGACCAATTAGTAGTCCAGTACGTTCAAGGGCAACCGGAAATAAATCAAGTAGCACTTCTGAATGGGATTTTAAATAAAGTTACAGGGCCCGCCGCCCGTTTGATTAATACCAATGGCATACCTAACGACTGGAACGGCATACGTAGTGCTCTTATCAATAATTTCGCTGACCAGAGAGACGAGACCGCCCTCTATAACGATTTGGCCCTTCTTACGCAAGGTTCCAGCACGCCACAAGAATTTTACGAGCGGTGCCAAAACCTTTTTAGTACCGTAATGACGTATGTAGCATTGCATGATAGCGAAGCAGTAGTTGTTCAGGCTAAGCGTGATTTATACCGTAATCTAGCACTGAAGTCCTATCTCCGCGGCTTAAAGGACCCATTAGGGTCACGTATTAGATGTATGCGCCCGGAAACGATTGAGAAAGCACTTGAGTTTGTTCACGAAGAAATTAATACCATGTATCTACAGAGCAGGAACGATAATTTATCCGAGAGGAAGCCTGCATCTCAATCGTCACCGAATCGTTACGAGTATGCTCAGAATTTCAAGATGCCTAGCCAACCTAATTTTAATGCACAACCATTCAAACCTAATCTCGCTCATAATATGCCAGGCCCCTTTAGACCGCAATTTATTCCGCGTCCTATGCCGCCACCGAATCAATTTGGTATGCCCATGCAGCCACGTGGCCCCACGCGTACGCAACAGATGTTAAGTGCGCCACCGCCGGGTTATAACCACGGTGGACCTGGATTTAGAGTGCCTATGCCGCAAAGAAATCAACCTCAACCCTCGTATAACGGCCCTAAGCCGATGAGTGGCGTTAGCCACTACGCGTCCCGACCACTATTACCAGCATCCAATTGGAACTGGGCAAAGCAAGGGAATCCACCACCTACCAACTATTTTAAATCGCGTGACGTTAACGTAAACGAATGTTCGAGTTACGACGACTATTACTACCCAGATCCGTACGACTATTACTATTCAGACCCCAACAATTGTGAGGGCTATTATACAGACTACTACAACATGACTTACCCTTATGATTATGACACTCCTGGACAGACCAACCCGACACACGAAAATAATGTGACGGCTATCGATGACCAGTCGCAGACTTCTGCCGGCAATGATCAGAATTTTTCCCAGGAACCGAAGTCAAGCAAATTAGGATAGAGTTGAATATTCAAACCCAAAGACAGCTACCATATATCCGAATTCACAATCCGCCACTAAATTTTCTAATAGATACTGGCGCTAACCAGTCATTTATTAGCCCAGAAGCTGTCCAAAGTTATTTCGCAGAGATACCTCTGAACTACGATCCATTCGAGGTTACTAACGTTCACGCCACAAGCAGGAACGATTACTCTATCAATCTGCGCGGCTTCCCCGAATTTAAAGATGCGGAAGATATTAATTTTTTTATATATAGATTTCACGATCATTTCGACGGATTGATAGGTATGGACTTGCTCACAAAATGGGAAGCTAAATTAGATCTTAAGGAGCTCACCCTAAGCACTAAATTCGCTACAAACCCTATACAGATCTATAATTCGCGAAATTTGAACCTATATGAGGAAATTATACCGGCCGATAGTTCTAAATTACTTAGGTTACCTATTAACGCCCCGGATGGCGAAGTATTAATTGAGGAACAAATAATTTGCAACTGCGTGATAGTCGAATGTATTACTAACGTTAACAACAGCCGCGGCATAGTAGAAGTTGTAAATCCCACTAAAAATGACATAATTTTCTCATTAGACCATGCTACCCAGGCTACTATGTTCAACGTTGAGTGCACGAGCACCGAACACATATCGCCACGCGCTAAAGACGTCATACCGCGCCTTCGTACCGAACACCTTAACGAAGAGGAAAAAGCGAATTTGTTAGCGCTATGTTCGAAGTATGCAGATGTGTTTTATATAGAAGGCGAAGCACTTACCTTTACGAATAAAATAAAGCACACTATTAGGACAACCGACGAAATTCCAGTTTATACAAAAAGCTATCGTTACCCGTTCATACACCGTCAGGAGGTTAGCGAGCAAATAGGTAAAATGCTAGAACAAGATATTATCAGACCGTCGGAGTCTGCCTGGAGCTCGCCTATTTGGGTCGTCCCAAAGAAGGTTGATGCCTCCGGGAAGCAAAAGTGGCGTCTGGTCGTTGATTTTCGTAAGCTTAACGAAAAGACTATCGATGACAAATATCCTATACCTAACATTACAGACGTCCTTGACAAATTAGGCAAGTGTCAATACTTCACTACCCTTGACCTGGCTTCAGGATTCTACCAAGTAGAAATGAACCCCGCTGACATTCCCAAAACCGCATTTAATGTCGAGCACGGGCACTTCGAATTTTTGAGAATGCCCATGGGTCTTAAAAATTCTCCGTCCACATTCCAACGTGTGATGGATAATGTCCTAAGGGGACTCCAAAACGTCATTTGTCTTGTCTACCTCGATGACATAATCGTCTTCAGCACGTCTCTTCAAGAGCATATAACCAACCTAGAGAAGGTGTTTCAAAGATTGCGTGAATCTAACTTTAAAATCCAGTTAGATAAGTCGGAGTTCCTAAAACTCGAGACCGCATACCTAGGACACATAATTAGTACAGAAGGCATTAAACCAAACCCAGATAAAATAGCAGCTATACAGAAATACCCCATTCCTAAAACCCCGAAAGAAATAAAACAGTTTCTCGGACTTCTCGGTTACTACCGAAAATTCATCCCAGACTTTGCCCGCATCACCAAGCCTATGACGCATTGCCTAAAGAAAGGAAGAAAAATAACGTTCGACTCTGACTACACGAATTGCTTTGAGAAATGTAAGACCCTATTAACAAACGACCCCATTCTAAGCTACCCCGACTTTGAAAGAGAATTTATTTTAACAACTGACGCGTCAAACTTTGCAATCGGTGCAATCCTCTCGCAAGGTACAATTGGATCGGATAAACCGATAGCGTACGCATCACGTACATTAAACGAGAGTGAAGTCAGATACAGTACGATTGAGAAAGAATTGCTAGCTATTGTCTGGGCGACAAAGTATTTTCGGCCATATCTCTTTGGTCGAAAATTCAAAATTGTTACAGATCACAAACCACTGGAGTGGATTATGAGCCTTAACGAGCCGAACTCGCGACTAACTAGATGGCGCTTAAAACTAAGCGAGTATGACTACAAGGTAATTTACAAAAAAGGAAAAAATAACACGAATGCCGATGCTCTCTCCCGTATTGAGATCTGTAACGAAGAAGTGAGTTCGATCATTGCAAACGCGACCGACAGACCACCTTCGATAGTAAATTCGGACACCTTGACAGCCCACACCGCTGACGAAAATCCGATCTTTGAGGTCCCCATAACCGATGACCCCCTCAATAAATTCCATCGCCAGCTATGTTTGACCATCGTAGGTGACATTAAGAAACGAACTACTGCGACGAAACCTTTTGACACACATACTCGAACATCCGTTCAGTTATCCGAGTCTAACCTAGAAGATGATCTAATCAATGCGATAAAAGAATATGTTAACCCAAAAATTAAGACCGCCCTTCTTATAAATCCACCCCTTGCCATGTACAGTATAGTTCCCATAATCCAGAGATACTTTAAAAGTTCATCAATGAGTTTAGTTATAGCAAAAAAGGAACTCGAAAACGTAAAAGAGTACCTCAGGCAGCAAGACATCATTCGTCATTACCACGAGGGTAAGACCAACCACCGTGGCATTAACGAGTGCTACTTGGCCTTATCCGCGAGATACTACTGGCCCAAAATGAAGGACCAAATAACTAAATTCATTAATGATTGCAACATATGCGGACAAGCTAAGTATGATAGAAACCCTATAAGACCTAAATTCAACATAGTGCCCCCTGCCACTAGGCCTTTTGAAATAATACACATGGATAGTTTTACGGCGCAAAATGAAAAATATCTAACATTTATAGATGCATTCTCAAAGTATGGGCAAGCATACCTGCTACGAGATGGGACCGCAGTTAGTGTGATACAAGCTTTACTAACATTTAGCACGCATCACGGCTTACCACTGACCATTATTTCAGATCAAGGTACAGAGTTCACTAACCAAATGTTTTCAGAGTTTTGTAAAATACACAAGATAACGCATCATCAGACACTGGCCCACTCACCAAATGCTAACGGAACCATCGAACGCTTTCATTCCACAATATTAGAACATCTTCGTATTTTAAAATTAACACATAAAGACGAGCCTGTTATAAATTTAATGCCCTATGCTATTTTAGGTTATAACAGTTCAATCCACTCTTTTACGAAATGCAAGCCTTACGATCTCATTTTAGGACATACTGACCCACGAGATCCGACTGACATAGACTTGACTAGACATTTATTACAACAGTACACGGAAACTCACAGAGCACGCATGCAGAAAGTGTACGATATCATTAACGAGACCTCCCTTGCAAATAGAACTCACATTATAGAGCGGCGAAACATAAATCGCGAGCCCGAAGTGGAGTATCAACCCGATCAGCAAATATTCATTACTAACCCTTCCGCTAGTAGATCTAAACTCGCCCCTAGATATACGCAGGACACGGTCCTAGCGAACTTACCGATCCATATTTACACTTCTAAGAAAAAAGGGCCCATAGCAAAAGCTAGATTAAAACGGGCCCCTAAATCATCTAAATTGTTACAGGATAATCCTCTTGACGCTGACTCTCAGCCTAGTACGGGCTCAAGAGATCAAACTTGAACGACTTGAAGACGGACCTGGACTTTTACCCTTCAAGTTAGGGCCCATGCGACTGACGACACACTATCATACGTTTTTACAGTACATAGAACTACCAGACATTGAAAATAATATTAATATTGTTCGAACTCAATTGAATAAATCTACGAACAGACTAGATAACTATACCTACACGTTATACGAATTTCAGATAGATAGTTTGAACACTAAATTAGACAAGGCATCATCTCAGTTAAAAAGTTTGGAACCCACTCGCGTTAAGAGAGGTTTAATAGATGGTCTCGGATCTATAGTTAAGAGCATTACGGGAAACTTGGACTACGCAGATGCCATCAAGTATGACAATGCCCTTAAGGCCTTAAAAGATGACCAGCATCAGATTATTTTAGAACATAATCATCATATTAGTCTTAGCAAAGAACTAATGGATGAGCATACAAAAATAATTGCGAAACTCGTGTCGAATCAAATTCAATTAAATCAAACTCTGCATATTTTACTTGACACCAATAGGTTTAAAAACCACGGACTTATTCGTTTTGCGAAATTTGCGCAAATATTAGTTATAATTAGCGATAATATAGACAGCTTACTAAGCGAATTAAGTAGGTTAGAGAACGCGCTAGCACTTTGCAACGAATCGCGCACTCATCATTCCATGTTAGGATCAAATGTATTGCGCAGTATGTTAGGTAAACTTAAAACTTTTTATAGCAAAGACCAATTATTAGAAATGGACTTAAGAGAATATTACAACGTGATCAAACCAGCATCCTATTATTGCGACAATCAAATAGTATTTGCTTTTAGATTTCCTATAGTATCTCCATATGAATTCTCACTATACCGACTAGTTATCGTACCTAATAAGAATAGGCAGGCTATCATTCCTCCCTTCCCACTCCTTGCAATCACTGGAAATATTCATGTGTACATAGAGGCAGAATGCCCGAAGATCAGCAAACGGTACATCTGTGAAGAGAAGTTCAACCACCAGATGAGATCTCAACCGGACTGCATTTGCAACATCATCGGAGGCCGAACAGCAAACAGCTCCTGTAACCGAATGACCATCAACCTGACAAAATCAGCCATGGAGAAACTGGACGATCGTCGCTACGCCATCGTACTCCCGAATCCAACACAAGTTCAACTCATATGTGAACGAGAAGAATCCATCACCATATCCGGAAGTTTCCTGGCTACCATTCCACATAGCTGCAAGCTGCGAACAGATGAATTCAACATCATTAATATAAACGATCAAATCCAAGGACAACCGATGAAGATAATCAGCGTACCCGAAAAACCTATAGAAGAGCCAACGTCACCACTATTCGAAATTAATTCAATTAACCTGAGAAAGCTGCACGACATCCAACATAGAATAGAATCACAGAATCCAGTTCAAATCGACGAGAGCTCAACGTTGTACCATACAACTATTCCATTTTATGGTACACTACTAGGTGCACTCGCACTCAGTGTCACATTACTGTGCCGAGTACGCACCCGCCGACAGAAGCAAGCTACAACTACAGATGACGCCGAGCACACATATGCTGAGCCTGAAAAAACTCAGAACCAAGCATCCCAATCATCATCTCAAAATAATATGAAGTCGACAGCGATATTTCATCTTAAAATCTGAAATAGTCGCTGATCTGAGGGGAGAGATGTTACACCGAGCGCTTCCAAGTAAAGTGCTGACGCAGTACACGACACCGCCGCGTGCACATCGCCACCTAGAAACAGCAAGGTGGGGAAAAGTGCTGACTCCAACCACGAGGCCCAAGGAACCTGGCTACGTGACCAAGCCCCGACACTTCGTATCATACCTCGATCGGGTCAATAGCATATATTCCAATTTGTAATTTTTATTTTAATTAAATTTTATTTTATAATTAATCGGTTTTTTTTGAGTCCTCCAGCTGCCGCTTCCGTAATTAAGTTCGGTACAGCAAAAATAATAATAAAAACATATAGGCCTAGAAACGTGAATATCAAAAATAACAAGTGTCTGACTTAATGTTTCATGTGTGTGGTTATAAGTTTGAAGCTTTTTATCATAAAAAGCCCGTATTAGTTAAAATTTCGCGATCAATATTTTTTCTACTATTTCCTACCATTATTAAAATAACTTCGTAAACGCAAACTACCGTTCCGAATCCGATTCCGAGTTCCGAGGTTTCAAAATCACACTGCTGTAAAACCTATTACAGGATAACCAATTAATAGGTAAGTACTACTTTCTCCGGAAAACTCACGCAACACTTCTGCGACTATTAATTTTATTACCTACATTTAATTAACGACTCCAATCATGTCTTGAATGTGATATCGTTGCATCATCCCTTATTTCCTCAATGCCCTAGATTTGTCTGTTAGACTTATGTTAGGCACTGTTAAATGGAGTAACATTACAGCTGGTAAGAAGAGATTACGGGTGTTACGTAACGGTCACGCATTAGTGTAGGATCAGTGTGTTGTTAGGACAGGTGTGCGATGGCTTGACGAGACGGAGATGTGCGCTGGAGCCTGCACTTTCACTCTCGCCGGTGTGACAGCAGCGGTCGCAGGCTGCGGCAGTGGTGCCGCGCCGTCGCTCGCCGCCGCCGGCCGCGCCGCCTGACTCCCGCGACCGATCGACGACACCCTGTGTCAATACTATGCTCCGCTGCGCATGAGCTCGCTCGCTCACTCGTTGCTCTGCTGAATATCGAGATCGTGTTGTGAAAAAACGTACAGATATTTTTAGAGTAGGTGTTTATTCCCTCCGGTGTTGTTGCATAAAATCATGTAACGTAAGACAATCGCAATTTTTTTTGGTAATCCCTTTTTGTGCATCGCGATCGGTTACAGTGGAAGTGCAAGCTAAATAAGTAAATAATAAATAAAAATAAAATGTGTGTGAGTGCTGCAATAATGCAATGATTGTCCAAAGTTAAGCGGTTGTTACGTAGAGAAAGTCTTCAATACCGAAGTCAAGTTTTTCACTAGTGTAAATGTTTATTGAGAAGATTTGATTTGGTAACTTTCTTAAATTAAAAGGTGATTGAAAACAGGGTGCTGAATTACATACTTGGCCATTTGTAAAAACTGAATTTGCTCGTGCGATTCATCTCTTGTGTGTACTACTAGTTTCAATTTGGACTCAAATGGAAAGCGATTCTCTGTGGCTACATTAAAACCGTGTTGTTTTCTTGCATACGGATTTGTAGTGTCAAGGTTGAGAGTCGATGCTGGCCAGCAGCATAGAGTAGACGCGCGTGATGCTCGCACTATGCCGGTCATAGCGTAAACACCGATGTGTCGGGCACTGTAAATAAATAATGATCTAATTGTATGTGGCAACGTATTTTCTATTTCGGTCATTCTGTGGCCTGATATAGACGCAGTGATAAAGTAAAGTCATGCCAAGTCCTAGTTATTTGACTATATAGTGAAACTAAACGCAGTGCATTACCCACATTCAAGATTTCTAAGGCGCTCCTTTACTCCGAGACATTGGCATCCGCCTCGTAGCTATCATCGGTTGCTATGGTAACATCCGCAATGTGACCCCGAATCGAACAAGTTGCAATAGTATAGCGAGAACTTATAGTGAACCTCAGTTTTCCAGCAGAAATAAATATTGACGGTGAATAGTCAAAATGCCTCATTACGATGAAAGTTTTATTCGCGACGACAATCTTAATCAAAGAAGAAATAAACGAAGCTATCACGTTTACAAAAATGGATTGAATCCGTTGAATATATTAGAAACTGATGTTTTAAATGCTTTCGAAGAGAGAGGAACATCAGTCATTAAACGTAATATTAAGAATGTTAAACATCGTGGTAGTCGCTCCAAACCAGAATTACAAAACTGCACTAATTATAAAACTCCGGACATTATTGTGGACCACAGTCCTCAAATGACTGTATTTGATCCCAATAAATATTACGATTTGAAGAACAATAACGTCCTAACACTTGCTCCTTGTAAGAGTTTTGATAACTTGACATTGAAACCGTCAAAGAAAAACCATTTTCATAAAAATAGAATAAGATATGGCAACAGTCTGCAAAATTTGGTAGATGATGGTACCCTCAATTATTACTCCTCACCGTTAGAGGACCGTGATAAAACGATAACACGTAGAGATGATGCGAAAAAGTCGTACTCCGTTGTAGGCGCTCAAAGCCGGATAGTGCAGCGATGCATTTCGCGAAGCACGCCGGCACCAGGGCCTGGCGTCTACCGCCTTATAAACAACGAAGGAGTGCATGGAAAAATAGGTACGTTTCTTTATGATAATATTCTTAGAATGTTCCCTTCTATCATTCACAATTTCTATGATACCAATCCAAACAATCTCAGTATTGTAAGTAGTGATAGTAATATGATAATATGTACTTTATTTGACTATCGTAATGCAAAACCTAAAGTTATGCTTAAGACACTCGTGTGCCATTTCGACAATGCGAGACGAAATAGCTAAAAGTTTTATATTGTTCTTCCTTGTTTGGGTCTTTGCGCTTTATAAAGAGTTAGTGCATTTAAACGTAATGCCTGATCTTGTCTAACAAGACGTAAGAGTCGCGGGAACGCCGCACTATTGTGGTGTCTATTGTTGTCCTAATGTTGGCCGTTCGTTAAAAAAACTGACTCATGACTTTATAATCAATACCACTACGCCCTACTTATCGGAATTTTCAGTATCAGTCTATCTCAGTTTGATGTAGGTACATTATATCTTATTGGCCATATTTATATTAAAAAATGGGTTCAGAGGGACCCACCACTGACCCTCGGCTTGTCAACATTTTCAATTATAAGTCACGCAAGTTGATCGATAATTAAAGAATCCAACAAAACGGAACTTTTCTGTCTCTCACGAGTGACATGTCCCTCGTCCCTCATTTTTTTTTTTTTTTTTATAACAAAATATAGGCAAGTATTTGATCTCGATCTCACCACGTGTTTAGAGTTTTGAGTTTATGAATGTTTCAAAATATATTTCTTACGGTTGATGTGTCGGTCGGAAATTTTAGTCCTGATACGTTTTACTGTTAGGTTGACCATAAAAACAATAACTATGTCCATCCAATCAAAGGTCAGCATGTTAATAAATATTATAGCGTTCCAGATGTTACTCTTTTCAATAATAAAGATAGAGATGTTGATTTCAATGGCGAATTCATTCGTATTGTACTTACTTACCTACTTAGCTAGACTTAGATAGAAATACGAGTAAATAAATTTCGTACCAAATAAATTTAATGCTCTGTGTTCGCTTGGGTATGATCAGTGTAATCAGTCACAGTAGTCAGTAATATCGAAGTTCTGAGGGAGTCGGCAGGGTCGCGACAGCGAGTGGCAAGTAATACTGAACTTGCATGCTAAGTAGTAGTTAATATCAAGTGTGCCTGTGTGCGCTCGTGATGTGTTATGTATGACGCATTCGGTCTTGGGAAGCGCGTATGTACCGCGGCGTCTGCCCGCCGTGGTGCGGTGTGTTGAGCGGAGGTTCACTGGGTCGGTCGTCGCCAGTCGTCACCGCGACTTTGGGCGCGTCCTCCTGTCGCCTTCGGGTATATTTATAAACTCACGCGTCATTGGCATCAGATTGATAAACTTATGTATACTACTATTATAATATCTCCAGTTTTGCTGTGACTGTTCGTTCCTGAGTATTCTTCTTAAAATAAGGAGGGTCAGTTTGACATCATTGTTTACTGCAATCAATATATCTCATTGAGGTAGGTACCTACTACCTAAATATTTTTTGTTTATTTTTCCTTTATGTGATTAGGATGATTTCTGTAGCTACTTCACTGTATATAACTGGTTTATTAATATTTTGAATTCAATAAGTATGTAGGTAATATAATCAAACAATATAGGTGCATAGGGTGTGATACGTACTAAAATATTACAGGTTTTAAAGTAGTTGCCTATTTTCCGAGTAAATAAGGACATTGTAAATTGCTAGGCATGTCTGAATTTTAATGGAAATTTACGTGGTTTTATACGTGTTTTATATATCTACAAAATTACGGTGTTGACTGGTCTCAAAATACGGTAGATGGTGGAAAATTACGGCAGACCAGTGTTTGCAGCTAAAATACCCATGCAGTGGGGATGCGTAACGTAAAAAAAAAAAAAAAGGTCATTCTTCCAAACAGAAGTAGCAGAATGACCTTTTTTTTTTTTTTTTTTACGTTGCGCATCCCTGCTCTTCCAAACTGAAGCTACAGAATGACCTTTTTTTTTTTTTTAGTTGCGCATTCCAAACAGAAGCAGCAGAATGACCTTTTTTTTTTTTTTACGTTACGCATATCCCAATGCAATATTGCAGTAATATTTTGCTAAATCAAGTGTTCATTATAGAAATATGGACACGGACGAAATTACGGTAGAATGTGTCACCGTAATAACATGTCTACGGTAGGTGGTAGATCTACAAAAATTACGGTAGATCTACCGTAATTACGGCATGGTTGGAGACACTGTATCTACATGTCAATTATAGCCTTAAGGTCTGTTTACCGTTGTGTTGATTATACATTACAGTTTGACTCCAAAGTTCAAACCCTAATTTAAAAACGAATATGATCTGTTCTATATGTATAATACAGCCCTTTATATTTCTACGTATTCGATTTCCTCAACCAGTTGCAATGTGCAACAACAAATGAGTCATTTTCGTAATTAATATAGTTAAATACTTACGGACCACATGCCTCATTATTTCTAAAATTAATTTTGCAAGATATCTTTGCCAAAGTTGTAACTACATAATATTAAATATGCCCAAGGTGAATCCATTTAAAGATGATATCGTTGAAGTTCTATATTACGATGAACATTGCGATGACGCAATGGTAGGTATCACTTATTTGGTCATCCTAAAATTGAATCTGTTTCATCAGGCTCCACTTCACGATGTCCAATATCTGTGCCAATATCTCTGGCCAATACTTATGGCCATCATGCAGAGGGTTTATGGTCTTTGGCCTTGGTAATTTAGTTTTGGCGATCATGTTATCAATATTTCTACACAGATCAAAGGCTATTGGTGAAACGATGGTCACCGATCTACACGATGGATTGCTAGGTCAATTATGTACGCCAGAACCTTGGCACAAATATTGGCTATCGTGAAGTGTGGGGTATACCATATTTGGGTCATATTAACGCGGTCATATCAGTAGCTGTTCGAATTAAGGTGTCGTTCACCACCACTTATTAATTCATAATTTGTTATTCTTTCATTACGTATAATTACATAATGGCATTGCCTCCTATTTTCTTTGTTAACGAAATGTATTGTTTAGTGAATTAGGTAAGGGCCTAAACTAACTTCTACCTAATTATGAACACTGATAAGTATGTCTATTTGTTTAACTTACTCTTTTTCACTGGCCTCTAAATTGTTAAATCTAGGAATATGTACTTAATGTGTTAAGGGTATAAGGGCTAAATTCCACTGCTTTTGTCATTTATCCAAAATGGACAGACACCGTAACAATCTCAACACGTAACCACAGTAGGTTTATGTAACGCAGTAGTGTTGATTATGTGGTAATCAGTCTGTCATATTTGGATGATTTAGTTTTTGTTGGGTCTAGAATCATGCGTAGAATCTATGGTATCAGTTTTCGTTACGAAGTCCTTAAATTCTGTATATAGTATTCGATACCGAATGCTATTTCATTTTCTCAACACCTTCCGCAAAATTATTGCGATTTTAATGGTGAATTCACGATATGTAATTGCACTTAGTTTATCCCGATTTGAATTTCAAGTGTTTAAATCTCATTCAATTTGGGGATTCGTTTTTTTAAGAAGTAGCTATACTTTTTACAAGATGAGCATTCCAGTAGGAGTTACTGAGACGTCATTCGGAGTATTATTTTACAGAGAACGAATCCGGTGGCGAGGCGGGCTCGGGGCACCGCGGGTCGTTGCGCGGCGCGAACAAGCTGGCGCGGCGCGCGCGCTCCTTCAAGGACGACCTGCTCGAGCGCATCAACAACATGCGCTCCCCGGCGCAGCAGCACCACCCGCCGCATCTCAGCAATATCAGGTCAAAGGCACACTAACACCACATATTTATTTGATTACGTGTTAGGTATTTCCGTCAATTGACATCTGAAATATGCTTTACGTACACATTTTCTTTTGATGTGTAAACACGAGCTATATTTTAGATGAAAGCTTGAAGTACACATTATTGTTTGTAAAAAAAAGTTTTTCTTCAAGTGAAGTAACTTTTCACATTTCACGACGAGACTGCGAACTTATCTACTAGCAACTTGTTTACATTGCGATGAAATCTTCAAATAAAACTGTATATTGTTTCTTATCTTTATTGATAAATTTACATACATAACTTCGCTATCTCAACTGTCAGCGACATAAGAAAGTGTCGCTCATTTTATCAGTATTATCTCGCGCACTATTGGAAGAACAATGCTATTGTGTTTTTTTAAACCATATAACTCTTTATTGATATAGTCACGTAACAGTGAGCAGAGCAGTGTCGCAACCCTCTAAATTGTGTTTTGTCAAGTACTCGGTGACGAGCGCCCAACTATCAGCGGTTATTAAAGTAGACATTGCACCAAATGTGGCAGTAATTATGAGTCACGAGCACGACCCGCGACTGTCGCACTCATTAGTACATTGTCCGCTGAAATCTCATTAGTTTAGTGCGTGTAGTGTTAAGTGATTACATTTTAATGTCAGCGCGCAGCCCGTCTGGGTGAGCGATTCGTGTTTTATCGCCGGGCGCTTGGTGGTCACAAGTTTTTATTTTGACTGAGTGAGGTTGTTCGAAAGTGGTTCTTTGTGCAAGGCGTTGTTCGAGCGCGTAGTGTGATCGAGTGTTCTTTACGGATCAGGCGTGGTATTACGGAGTTGCTCCCACTAAATGTCAAACGCGGTGCGATCGCCCGTCGGCGACTGGTTTAACAAACGTACGAATAAGCTCCACCGGAGATTTGCCAACAATGGAAAACGGTACGAAATGATAAGTGTACACAATCCATAGCGGATGTTACAGGCCGCCATTCATAAATAATGTTTCATCTGCGATACTGAACTTCATGTCTTATTTTGTGTCATTGTGGGTAGTTATGTTAACATTATTTCAATAATGATTGTCTTAACATATTTTACATAAACTTTAATAAGCTGGTGATTAACTGATCATATATATATATATGTATATAAAACAGACGAGCTTTCTCATGCCGGTTCAGTCATCATAAAATATAAAATCATAATACTACGTATTCAATGTGTTCGTACACTAAAACATACATATTTGATGGTTTTCTGTTCATAGATAATATTTTTTTTTAACTTGAATCGGTAAAGAAATAGGTACTCTATTTTCAGCTGTGCAAATACCACAACCACAAATTGATGATATTTATTAACACATACGTATATTGGCTTTCGGTCTAAATGAAAACTACGTTTGGCTGGCAAAGATATTTAAATTATTATTGTCAGTATTTGGTAGTCGAGACCTCGTGTTTATTAAAAAAAAATTGTGTCAAACGCAATGAACCAATGACAGTGGAACAGGTTAATAGCAATGTTTATTGTTTTATCAATCTTGTTTTATTTAAACGGGCACAAAGTAAGGTGAACCGGCACCTCCTACTTCAATATCATATTCAGCTTAGCTTTGTATTCACGCCAAGGTGCCGACGACGGACGTGCATGCAAAACAGATTCTTTCGCAACGCTAACCGCGCAATGACATTTTAAGTGATCATTTGTATGTATAAGTACGCATGATTTAATAAATGAGTCGGTACCAAGTTTATTTTGATCGTTGCCTACCGAACTAATTTATGGATTTTATAGCTACCTATCTAGCTAATACATACCTATCAAAAATGTTTAGCGGCAAAAGTGTCCTTATAAGTTCAACAAATATTTATGGATCGCATCATTTTTAGTATTATTTGTTTGGCTTAACAAAAATAGTGTAAAATATTTTAACAGATGAATCAGTATGTTATATGGATCACGTTGATGTATAAAATAATTGTGTAAATTAGGTTTTGTTTTTTAAACAGGGCGAACCAGTGGCCTATGGCCATGCGCTCAGTACAGGGATCATAATTTAATTATCTAATAATTTTATTTATTTCTTTAGGAATGTTATCTTTATAACCTACTGTTGGCTCTGTTGAAATATTTTACACTATGACTGTTACACCTTATATACTTATGAACGTTTGTTATCAATTATCATCAAACCATCTTTGTTCTGGGCAGTGATTAATATTTTTTGAATTGTCCTCGGCAGCAGATCGCACTCGCCACTTAGCCCGAAAATTCGGAACATGGCGACGAAGCCGAATACAGCCGAGGAGGGGGAAGTCACGCCTGCCAAAGAACTCGAACGGCTAGTCAAAGAGGTACGTGTGTGTCTTTTCCAAAATGTAACAGTACCGTTGGCTCCATACGTGAATTCGTATTTATATCTCGCATTGTTCGCAGGTAACGTTCGGTCTAAAACACTTTACGGACGTTATTACCAAGAGGAAATTGGAGATGCTACCTGACAATGGCACTATTGTTTTTGAATCGATTGCAAATATACACAAAGGTGAATATTTATGACCTTGATACCTTGTTTGGAACGCGTCTAACATAGTCCAAGAATGTGTTACTATTCGATATAAATGACGTTTCAGCAATAAAACCGTACTGTAGTCGGTCGCCCCAGCTCACCGGGGCTGTGAAGCGGCTGTGCACAGCGCTAGCCATGCTCATCCGGCTGTGCGACGAGATCACGGCGGCGAGCGCGCGCGCCGACGCGGGCGCCGAGGAGCTGGACGGGTCCCTGGCGGCGCTGTCGCCGGAGCACGTGAGCTCGGTGGTGAAGGGCGTGACGGCGGCCGTGCACGACGTGTCGGCGCTGGCGCAGCAGCACATGGCGCGCCCGGCGCTCGCGCCGCGCCCCGCGCTCGTCTCGCCCAGGGCTTCCACGCAGAGGAACTCTTTACCAGGTTACTTATCTTAATTGACGCATCACCACGTATTAACGTAGATGTCTTATCATTACGCAACGTTTTTGTCCCGGAGTTATCGTAGTGGTTTTTAGATAAGCTTTCTAAAATATTTTGTATATTCGCTTCTTTTGGTGATGATAAGAATATTTCATAAACTATCGGTAAATTTCGCGTAAAACCTTGAGAATCGTAAAAGTATGTGTGTCGAATTGTACTATTGCTTTTGCTACTTAATATCTAGTCTGTGATCGCCCCGGCATTGGCTCCGTTTATTTACGCTGATTTTGTAATGGACGACGACATTATCTTTGCTACGTTAGGCAAGAACGGGTGTTGTAAATAGCTCGTTCGAGATTTGTAAGCGCTGAATGATTGGTTTTCAGATATTCCTCTGACGCCTAAGGAGCGTTCGTTGTTGACGGGCGAGGCGGGCGCGGAGGCGGGCGGCGTGCGCGCCTCGCACTCGTCCGAGTCCGTGCTGGACGCGCCCGACTCCCCGCCGCCGAAGCCCGCCAGACCAAACCGGTCAGTCCAACTTTCCACACTTTTCTACATAACTAAACACACTCCTGCTATGCAGACGGTGAAATTATTCGCGAAACCAGTATTTACAAACCACAACACTATGGCAAATATCACGTGCCGATGAATAGGTGCCATCACGAGAAAGCGAGCTTGGAGTAATTTAGAATCGGCACGAATAATATGGATGTATGGCGTACATTTTTACGGGCCTTTTATAATACTTTTAAAGTATTTGCCGTTAGTAATAGCCGGTTGATTAGATCTGCATCATTTACACTTTTTATCCGGCTGTATTGTTTTAATCCGTTGTTCAAAGTTTATAATAGTATATCTTAGTATGTATGTTAGTCAAAAATAAGACTCTATAGAATTTTTTTCAACACTATACGAATTGTTTAATCATGAACTTTTACAACACTCGACAATATTTACAAATGTGAGTGAAATACTTGTTACAGGAAAATCGATCTGGCCCCACCTCTTCCGCCCAAGCGCAAGTCGGCGAACGACAACTCCTTGCTCGCTCTCTCCATTGATAGGTAAGTCGAATAAAATGCTAAACAAGCTTGACCGTTTTCTCCATCAAAACATTACATGTTACTGACAAGAAATATTATGTTCATATACTAGGACTAATGTGGACCATAATTTCAATGAGTATTTGTGACCTTTGGATCTCTCGTTTTTATGAGTAACATTGTTAATAGAATTGTCATAGCCTTTCAAGGAATGTCTGAGATATTCCGTAATTGTTTAGTTTTGGAATATGACGTGCTCAGGGTAAAATGCACATTACAAACCTAGACCTCACTCAGCGAAAACCCATGTCCCACTGTTGGGTACAGGCCTCGTTCCACATTTGAAATTTCTTTCACTAGCTATGATTGTCGTATGTCTAGGCCTGGCACGAGAATATTTTTGGTCTGCACCCTTGATAATTATTCTCTGCCAATGAAAAGCCAAAGCGTTTCCCGCTGGCGAATATTCAGTTTGATAATCAGATGGGGCGGTAACCATTGCAGCTACAAGAAAATGACCAGTTTAGACCATCCGTATCTTTTAGAGTCATCTGCATTTGCATTTACAAATATTAACAGAAATAGTAGTCAGCAAAAAAAGAACTATTAGCTTTTTTTTTATACCAATCGGTCCTGTTTCAAATAAGGATGTAAATACCCAACTAGAACGGGACCATCTGAGGTTAGAGTACTAAATAATAAACTACCCCAACAGCAATGACATGCCCGTATTTATGATAGTGAAGTAATTTGGTATGGTAAACTTGCAGGCTGTCTCTCCAGTCGCACAGCAGCGGGTCGATGGACTCGATGCTGAACGTGTCCAACGATGAGGAGCGCGCCGCGCACGACGCCGCCGGCCACGACCACGTGTTCGCGCTGCCGCACAACTCCGAACTGGTCGGTCAGTATTCGAGATTTATGCCGAGCTGATAGATGAAGACATTGTCTCCACATCAGCAATCTGAAGCAAACCTATTACAATATACAAGATGATTCAGAAAGGCTATACTAAGCCTTGAACCTGCTGTTCTTTAACGCATTTGTAATCATTATGTGCGGACGGAATACGCCAATTTGAAACAAAACTGCTCAAAACAAATCCCAATTGTCATACAACTTGATAATGGCTTAACCGATTTAGCTGTTTCTTTTATGTTCGTAAAAGTGAGAATAAGGTTTTTAGGGAAATAAATATTTAATAAATTGGACAGGCCAAGTCGACAGGTAAGCCAGTGAATATGTGTGTATGAATATCACCAGACGAACACACCAACCGGTGTTACACCTCGTATTTTGCTGACGAAAATTAACAGTTGAAACATAATTTTACTATGCATAAGTCCTGCGAAGCGTGAATTGAATGCATATAATGTCTAAGATACGTGGTATTATTTACTGTTTCGCACACGTATTTACATAACATGTCATTTATATTATAATTTCATTACAGAACTTGTTTAGCGATGTTAATTAATAGTGATAGTCATGTTACGTCATTATCCTTCTTATAAATCGTGCTTGTTCGAAATATATCCAAGATTTCCATATACAAAATATAGTCATTAAAATCACAATTTATTATTCTTCTAGGTAAACGCGCTCCGTAATAGATTACGTCGTAAAGCTTATGCTACTACCTCATAATTATATTTTATTATATTACATCTCTGATAAAAGTTTTGTGTGACAAAGTGACAACATGTTATTTTTTAAAATTGGACTTATACAGTACCAACAGTGGTTGGTTGGTGGTGGTGGTGTAAGCCAGGATCTGCAGTGCAATTGACTTGTGAGGATCATTAAATCAACCCCGACAGTTAGTATGATCATACAAATTTAGCCCCAACCATGATTTGAAATCCGGGACCCTCAGTACATGAAGCAGGTCACTACCAGTGGTGACAATCGGGTCATCGAAATGGATTATCGTGATTAGGTTTAGCGCAGATATTTATAAGTTATATATACATTAATCCAAATCATATTTTCTATGATATATTACATTCTAGGTTTGTGCAGCTGCAACAACGTCAGTGACTTGCGCGCATCGGTGGAGTCCCACGAGTCGCACATGAACTCGACTCATGCGCACACTCACTCAAACCACAATCGGTATGTACCACGCTATTACGTTATACAAGCGGTATAGTTTCGAGGTATAATTTTCCTTCCCTGAAATATATTTAACTTGGTAATCGTACAATGCGCCTAAAAAAAAGTCTTAATATAGAAATATCTTTACGTCACTAAAACAATAACAATTTAAATACGATAAAATAATTACTGAGTTCAAGGTTAATCTGTAGCTGCAGTTATTAATAGTTATTTTGGTTACTTATTTTTTGTTTACATGTAAGGAATATATCTTTTGTTGGAGGTCGCAGTCTAAGCCGATAACACACAACTCCATAGATCGTTGCGGGCATGTTACCCCGGCCCGGGACTTAGATGCGTTGCGGTATTATAATAACTGACATCCTTGCTTCGCAGGGCACGGCTACGATAGTTATATAGCACTTGGGTACGTCTCTTAGGTAGTCCCACTACTTTGGTCGCGAGGGGCAGTCGCTCTATGCCTAATCAGCCCAAAATCTGTACCAAATATTCGAATGAAAAACTGGCTCCGGTGAAATAGAGATGGGAATAGGAACCATTGTTTGTTACTCTTAAGCTCACCGTATTAGGTTTATACCGTGAATTTGATTTATAGCTCGATAGTTATACCGTTTCCATAGTTTCTCCAACGAGTCTGGCTTCGTCTCGGTGGGCCAGGCGGAGCTGACGGCAGAGCATACTTTCACATCCTCGTTTTCATCACACCACTACTCGAGCCATACCGACAGGTATAAACATTATTCTTTCGAACTAATACCGGTCTTTAAAAGTCAATGTTTCTAACATTTCGTTTTCACTTGGATTTATAAATCGCATTTTTTAAAATATTGTAATCGGTCTGCTCACTTTGTTCTTCACTCATTTGTTCTGTTTTATGTGTTGCAAAGACATTGAATATGCTGAGTGTGGGGTGGGTATGGCAATGAAAGATGTTATTTTTTTACATATTTTTTTTAATAATGGCACATCCTAACATTTCCGTTGCCAACCTTACACAAAGCATATTGTATATCTTTGGTTTCATGCTTCCTGTTATTGTTTTTGCAGTATTTTTAACAGTTCAGATTGTGTGACCGAAATGAAAATGTGCACACTACAAAGTTTTGAGAGCCGCATGAATGTAACCAATATGAACAGTGTAACTTCGCACCATTCTTTAAAGTGAGTGTCTTCTCTATACTTTCACGCATACTATTTACATGTAAAATACACGCTTGGATTTGTGTTCACCAATAAAACTTATTTTTAATTACATCTCAACATAAGCTAATTAAATGTAACCAACAGACGGGTCGAGCACGTAACATTTTGTTTTTTTTTATTGCATAACATGCACTCTAGATAATGATCTATACAATATGGCTTAGTCGTACACCACGTTTACTCGGTACACTAATAAGTCAAACTATTGCGAAACACCCTTCGTTTTTTTCAATAGCAAGTCACCCGACACGTTCTTTCTATTGTAAACTGAACTTTAACGCTATACTTGTACAGCTAAAATTGTAACTTCACAATGATAATGTTCGACATCCTATTGTGAATAAATGTTCGTATGTTATTGTGCGGCGTAGGCTGGCGAGCATCGCGTCCGACGACAGCGAGACGCCGCCCGACCTGCCCGCTAAGACGCGCCGGAACATTCGCGTCGACGTGCAACAACACTTCCCTAATGTCGAAATCAGGTGATTACTGCTAACATATGACATTAATGCCTATCAAGACTCGATGGACGTATAATAAACGCGCAATTGAACTTTCTTGTGTTCTATAATTTTTAATAACGCAGTTTTTTTTGGTATATTTGAACGAGTCGCTTAAGCAACATCTACTTCACTGTAAGATTAAATTTGTGAACCTGACGGGTCGTTGCGATCCATAGGCGAACGCCAATGTTCTAATTTGATACAGTATCACAGATTAACGAAAAGTTCTTACGAACAGATATTCCACTCTGCTAAGACATTTGAATAAATTGCGACTCTAGTTACAACACAATAAAGTGCACTTCAACCCACACAACGCTGCATATTTTTTAAAACTATGCACTTCTCTTTTTAACTCGCAACGGTATCACTTGCAAGCGCGTTGCGGCCCCGAAACCTTGGGTACTACGCGCTAGAGGCATTTTTCGCGGTAGGAATGACGAGAGACGTATGCCTGTCAGTATTAGATACATCAAGTCGTACAATACTATGCGAGTGCTTATTGATGAACTGTTTTCAGGTCGAGTCCGCTGTGCTCGCTGCACGGCGAGGCGCGGCCGCACACGCTGGCCGTGCACCAGCCGCCGCGCCCGCCGCCGCTGCCGCTCAAGAAGAAACACAGTCAGTACCTTACACTGCTCTCTCTCTCGCTTACACTCGCACCACTCCCCGCACACTTGACGCGACAGCGACAGCCAGCAGAATGCCGGACGCGCTTGTAGCGTGGCCGAGCACTCAAATAACAACATAAGGGTTTTAATAATGACTTGAAAATTTACTAACATGGTGACGCGAAATTATTTTTGTCAGCTGATGGGTGGAGGAAATAAACGGTTTTAGGTTATTCTTGTCACAAAACTTCAAGATATTCTTATTTGATGCCTGTTTAAGTTACTTTTTAGAGGTAATTTGATGGCCAGGTGTAAATAAGGTCTGATCTACAGCGCGATTCAGATAGGGTATACTAAGCATCTTTAGCGTATTTATAATTATTATGTGAAGTTAGAATTTAAAAAATAAATTCTGTTTCCAACAAATTGATAATTGTTGAGCATTTTTGGTGAGCATTTTTTTGCGATTTAACTTATATGAGACAAGCGTTGGTTCTACGGTTAGTATACCCTTTCTGAATCACGATGTCTATGAGTACTCATGTATGCTCAAATGCGCTCTACATACCGTGAGGAATGGCGACTGCACTCTTCGTGTCACTGTCTATATGTTACTTCCGAAGAGAATGTTACTTGCAATCTTTGTCTAGTCGATGATCCATGCATCCGTTACTTTTCACTGTTGCTCGTGAACTGGAAATATCATGTTGTATTCAGTATTTCGTGGGCGGCTTGGTTCATGAATGATATGTGGGCTCTAACGGCATGTTTGTCTGTTGTGCCGGTGCGGCGCGGCAGTGTTCCAAAGCGTCGCGTACAGCGGTGAGTGGATCTTGCATGCAACGCGCTATTTAGCTGCGACCACCGACTTGCGACGATACGACTTTATTTTTTAGACACCAAAGGTCCACTCCATGAGCAGACATAGTGGAGACTCATTCGACGGGCTTTTTGCGATCTACGGCTTCTGTCACTCACATTAGAAACAATAAGTGCCATTTTCACGATCTATGTTTGGTAGGTCTACCATGAGTTATGGACTCGTATTACCAATTACTCGGAGGGTATGGTACGATATGAGTTTGGTGTCGTGGTAGACGCCTAGCTTACTTCAGTGTTCAAATCGTCGACACTTTTTGTATAAACTGGCTTACGCCGCTTTTTCGCGTTAGTAATATCATTGGAACTTCGTTCCCGGCACGGTTAATTATCACGTAAGATGATTAACGTATTTAGCGCTTCATTATAATCATATTTTTGTTCTAGCTGTGTTTCACGTTAATTTGATGTTGTTTCTAAGGAATACGCACATTTTCGCCTAAGCTGTTAGTGTATCATCCTTTTGACTAACTTACGAGCTGAATTAAAATTGTACTGATATCAGTTTAAAAAATATTAAAGTATACATATTTTTTTTAAATATTGAAACAAGAAGTGTTGAATTTGATCCGTTGAAGTGATATCAAGCAATCAATTTAATTCTGCCTTTCATATTATTGTTAATTCGTAGCGTAACAAATTGGATTTCTGTTTAGTTATGGCATACATGGAGATGTTTGGAAACTGCAGCCATCCGCCCAACAGCGGGGCGGCTCCCCCGGACATGTTTCGCCATTCGATCCACACATACAACTTGGCAAGGTAAGGAGACAACGTTTTATTTACAAAAATACACCATTCATTACCTCTGATTTACGTTTTTTTTTTGTTAAGTAATATTAAGCAAATAGAACTTATGCATGTTGTTGTTCGTAGTGCTCAACACACGAGCGTCGGAGCTATAAGCGTGCAGCGTCACCAACAAGTGCAGCGGTCAATCGCTCAGTCATGCACACTCCAGCACTTTGGGAACCCACCACTCAGGTTTGTAAACAATCTGTAATACAGAAATTAGATAACATTTCACCCCACAACATTATGGTTCTCATTGGATATTGTTGTTATGCAGTGGATCAGAGGACAGTGTGAATATCACATCCGGCGGACCTAGTCTTATACCGCTCGAGCCGCCGGCGCTGCCGCCAAAGATGAGCAAAAGTAAACAGGTAACATAAACACACAGTAACAACGAATTCTAACTAAAAGTTTGTTTTGATTGATGAAAAATTCGATCGGATTGATCCATCAGTCCCGTTCCTTTGATACGTTTAAAGTCTTAATTTTAAAGCTTTAAAGTTGGTTATAATTTGCTTTTATGTCAATAACAATAAAATGTAAAGGCCTCTACGAACGGCCCAACTTAGCACCCAATCTGTGGGGACCTATTTGTACCGTTGGCATGTAAATGACTAGCCAATCTGCTTCTTGACAAGCCGATTTGTAGGGACTTTAAAATGGCGGAACTCGCAGTTTGGGCACTTTTCTCAAGTAGAAGTTTTTTATTAATGTCTTCGTATCACGGATTTTGTATACCTAAGTATAAAAAATATGATAACGAGGGTTAATAGTGTCGTGACTACACTATTACCGTCCCCATAGACTACACTGTAGTCTATAAAAAAAAACAAAATTGATTTTGATACAATTTGTTACATTATTCTATGAGCATTCTCCTTTGCATTGCAGCTTCAGTTGACCTCGAGCAACGAATTGCTGCCTCCACCGTCGCCTCGGCCCTCATCACATAATAGCTCAGCTGATGAAACTTTATTGAATAATGTAAGTTAGCACACGTTATATAGAATTGCACAGACCCATCTGACATGTATAATTTAATAAATTCCTACACATGAGGGGGCTGCCCTCCTTGCTGAGAGGTTCCAGGTTCGGTCCCCACATTAAACTATTTACGTGACCACTCCTAGAATTGGCTATAGCTCAGAAAGGCTAATCCGACTGCTATATTGTGTCAATCACGAATTCCAAATAATATTTCATAAACAGATGATAATGATGGTGACATGGGTATCTTTTTTTTGTTTATTTGCTCATCCCTTACTTTGATATTGATTATAATTGTAAAAGTCAGGATAAAGAATTCGTAATCGAAATCCGCAGTAAGTATAAAGCTTTTTTATTTTGAAACAGAATTCCGACGAGTCGTATACGAGCACAGGGCCAGGCAAGTTCCCGCTCGAAGATGAGCTGGAAGTGCTGGTGCAAGAGCCGACGCCTTCTCCTGTGCCATCCCAGGTGAGTTGCAGGCATATAGCCCGCACAGGTCCGTTTCTCAGTCTTGCTCTAGCAATAATTAGTTCGACGACTGGGCGTCGTTTGATTGGTTGCCCCAATATACACACTTGTTTGAGGCTTCGATCCCCTCCCATCCCTTGAACATGCCCTGGTGGAGAGTTTGGGACTTGGATTTCTTCATTTCATGGATTATTCTAAATCATTCGAAATCTATATCGGAAACGGAATCGAACACCTCCCGAGACGGATTTTCATATTCGCAATACTATAAACTGTTCGTAAATGCGGTGTGCATTCATCTATGTGGGATAGAAAGTTTTAGAATTGGCATCCGACTTATTTAAAATAGCCCTTTGGCAGCTCGTCGGGAGTGACATCAACATCGGAATGTTTTCAAATGCGTGTCCACTGTCCGATATCGATTTCCAATAACCCCGCAGGACTGGATTCTTCGAAAAAAATCCCTCCGCTACAAAGAATTTGGGGCAAGGCATGGTTTTGTAAATATATTGTTGTGCAGGTAAGCGTGGGCAGCATAGAGGCGGAGGCGGGGTCTGGGGCGGGGGCGGGCAGCGCGGACGACATCGTGCTGCAGAGCGACGTGAGCGCGTGGCTGCTGCTGAAGGGCGGCGCCAAGGACGCGGCCGAGGTGCGCGGCGGACATCCCGACGCGCTCATCGTGCTCGCCACCAAGGCCACCAAAGGTACACTCGACGCTGCTTCCTCCCCCCCCCCCCCCCCTCATTAAGGAGATATGCATCATCTCCCGACTGGTTGCAATCCAATTATTTTACCTACTTCATCCCATAATATCATAATAATAATCGGTTGGAGGCATGACTGCATTTGGGAATATCGAGTACATTATAGTTTATGGTGCTCTTTCAGCCATAACTATTTGAGATCTGTTACGTAAACTTTGAAAATCATCTTTTCATTCAGTTATATAATCTATCTCAATCTAAACATCTCTGTCATCGCTTCTAACATCTGAACTCTCGTGCTTTCACTTTACAGAGTCGGACGAGAGTAAGTGGTTGAATCATTCTTGTAATCGGGGCTGGATACGTCTTGCTGGTTGTTATTTACTAATATTTTTGAGCTTACCGAATGTTGCTTACAGTAGCGTTATATGTGAGATGACTATTTTAAGGCTTATATGAAAAACTATACAAATATTTAAATGCATAACGTCCGCACAAGTTTTATTTTAGCAAGCACTATTTAAATTGGTAGATGAACTGTGTTGAATTATTGTTTCTGCTTCGGCTTAGCAAAGATACGGAGTAACATAATTTTGGAATTTATTGGAATTCCACCATATGGCGTCCTGAAATAATTTTGGAAAGGCAACATTGTGTTCCAAAATATGTTACATGCTTATGCAGCTGTCAGTATGTTACTTGTTTCGAATGCTGAATATCTTTAAACTTAATAGTCCAGACCTGAAATAAAGCAATTGACGTTGAACGTCAATTGCTTTATTAGTAATATTGGAAAGACAAGGCGAAGCCGAGTACTTCCGAAGTGTTCTAAAAGGACGAGACGCCAGCCGAGTCATTTTCAACTAAATGCGGCAAATTGTTATGTTACTTTTCTCCAATTTGCGAGGGAACTATTATCAAAAGAATTGAATAAACATAAAAGTCTAATTTAGATCTCATTAACTCAATCAATTTTACAATCTAATGATTGTCATTTGAGTCGATTCGCCCGCGCCCGGTCTTTGTTCTTTTTTAATCCTAGAAAAATATATGCTCATTTAGCTTTTATAATAAATATTTTTACAAGGGTCTCCAAAAGAATCGGAAGAATCTTTCTATTGTTGCCGTATTTGAAATTGCTGGCGTGTTATTTTGCTGCGAACCGAAAAGAGCCGTTTGCTGTTTTTTTTTATAAAGAAGCAATTTCCGAGCAAGTTGAAGAAAATACATTTACAGACATACTATCGACAAAGTGTGTAGATAATATTGTGGCAAGGAATTTTGAGAGCATTCAAAACTAAGTAATGTACCAAATGACAAAAAAAATTCGATCGCCAATAAACTTCAGATACATAATCGATCACATTAAGGATGTTTTTGAGTTCATTGAACGGAGCCTTGTAAATTTGCAATAAATATAGCAAAGTAAATAAATAATGATCGCGAGGTGCATTTCGAGGCGTGTCTCGAGTCTGTATCTAATGTTTATTAGTGATCGAATGCGGGGAGTGAGAAGTTAGAGTGTTTATCGTGTGTGTGCAGACTTCGCGTATCAGGAGGCGTTCCTGGCGACGTACCGCACGTGGGTGGCGCCGGGCGAGCTGGTGTCGCGGCTGGTGCGGCGCGCGCACCACACGCGCCCGCGCGCCCACGACCTGCGCTCCACGCTCGGCCTGCTCACGCGAGTCGTCGCAGACCTCACGTGAGTGCACCACACCACACCACACCACACCACACCACACCACACCACATCACAGCGTTTACGCTGGCATACTTAATATTTGAGGGTTAACTATTTGTCGCTTTGTTTTCAGAATTTCCGACTTGGAATGTACGCTGATGCAAGAGATCATGGAATTCATCTACTGGCTGGTGGACGCCGAGGAGCTGCCGATCGCCAAAGCGTTGAGACAGATATTAGTGGACAAACAGAAACAGTTACACTTTCAACAAGTAAGTTCAATAGCCGTCGAAATATGGATGAATCATTTTCGTTCCACACAATCCACTACGGAGATCAAAGATCTTTGTATGAAACGCATCAATGACTCCGCCCTGTGCCGCGTTCTTGGAAGCAGCTAGTCATCCTGGTGCTGCTAACGTTGGAGTTGGGCAACTACCGACCCATAGACTGTTGCGATCACATTTCAGACGTTTAAGAATATCAGACGTCCTTAATTCCATGACGACCCGATAAGCACAGATGGTCTTGCTTTCTGTACCGAGGGTCCCGGTGGGGGCAAACTATATGTGATGATCACGAATGTTTGTATTCGAATCATGGATGCTTATCTTTACCGTGCTTATTTTTCCTGGGGCAGTATGGGGATATCGGAATCAATAGTACTTCCATGAAACTGTCCTAGGAACGTTTAAGTCTTTTTTGTTAAAATAATTTTGGCATAGGTAATTTATAAGTCAAGCGTAAGTTGTCCATAATAATATAAATTTGACCAATTTTCATTGAAAGCGGACGAATTTGATTCATGTAAGAATCATTTTATTGTATCGGAAAATACAATCCGGACAGCAGAAGTTTGTCTTTAATAATATAGACTCGTCCCCAAACAACAACAATATTGGGACCAAATACCATCGGCGAAATGTGGGTGTACAGTGCAGTCCTACCCCTTCGGGCTTACAGGTATGATGGTGTATGGTTCAGTATATATAGGTATTGAGTTCAGAGGCAGGGTAGGCTGATTTGTAGCATCAGTTTAGTTGATGTTGCGAGTATTGGCAGGCCAACAGGTACGAGTACGACACGCCGTGCTTGGGCACGGTGTCGCTGCGGCGCGACACGCTGCTGGACTTCAAGGCGACGGAGCTGGCGGAGCAGATGACGCTGCTGGACGCGGCGCTGTTCGTGCGCCTCACCACCGCCGAGGTGCTGCTGTGGCCGCGCGACCAGTCCGAGGAGAGCTCGCCCAACCTCACGCGCTTCACCGAGCACTTCAACAAGATGAGCTACTGGGCGCGCTCGCGCATACTCGAACAGGTACACAAGCGACACATCTACTATAGTCCTATCTATATTGAGACAAAGTGAAATGACAGTATCTGATGTCAGTTTTTAATATTGATGAATGATTGTTTAATTCATATTTTTGTAGGACAAAGCGTACGAGCGTGAGAAGTATGCGAGCAAATTTCTGAAGGTGATGAAGGCGCTGCGCAAGATGAACAACTTCAACTCGTACCTGGCGCTCGTGTCGGCGCTGGACTCGCCGCCGGTGCGCCGGCTCGGCTTCTCCAAGTCCATCGAGGACACGCTGCACGACTACTGCACCATCATCGACTCCTCCTCCTCCTTCCGCACCTACAGGCAGGCGCTGGCTGAGACGCAGCCGCCTTGCATACCTTACATGTAAGCATTATAACACGACTTGTGAACTCAATGTTCAATTGTAATGGCTTGAAAATGAACACTTATATCATTCTTTTGGATACAACCACGGAATATAAATATACCGTAACGGGGTCGTGTACGTACATTTAATTTTATTGCATAATTATAATTATAGGGGCAATTATTACCCCCCCCCCCCCCCCCATAAATTTAATACTGTATTAGCAATATTCTTGTGCTTACAGTGGTCTAGTCCTTCAAGATCTGACATTCGTTCACATCGGAAATCCGGATCTGCTTCCGGACGGTAGCATTAACTTCACCAAGAGATGGCAACAGTACCACATTATGGAGAACATGAAGAGGTTCCACAAGGAGTGCGTATTGTTTGCTATATTTGATGTACTACTTACCACTCATTTTCCAACAGTCAAAGTCAAATCATTTATTTCGTATAGGCCTACGGGGGCACTTACAAATTGTCATTACATTTTTTTTTCTTAAGTCTACAACCGGATCGGAACGCGACCTCAACTGAGAAGATCCGGCAAGAAACTCAGCGGGCTTGTCTTTTTTTTTAAAATTCATTATTTTTACAAAATATAAAAGTAAGCTCCAGTGTGTTGCCATGCGGGGCGCACACACGCTACACTTTAACATTATATATATTGATATTTGAGCGATCAGTCCCAGGCTGCTTTATCATCCAAATAATCCAAGATCCTGTAATAACCCTTACGACAAAGATTACTTTTTACAGTTGTTTTAAACTTATTAATGGGCAAATCTCGGATTCCTTTGGGAAGTTTATTATAGAAGCGTATACAGTATAAAATACAAATAAAGTTAATTCAATAAAGCTAGGTATTCTACATGATCACATTATTAATTGGCCTAGTTGATACCCGGCTGTACTAATACCGCTGTACGTTGAAGCTGGCAGGATTTAAGTTCACATTTCCGAAACCAGTCGTCCATTGATTCCAACTTGTATTCCAAACAATTCGACTCCATTGATCTCGAACCGTCGTCTGTTTAATAGTAGGTTATATCGGTTCGCATAATGACGGTCGATTTCGGTAGCAGGCAGTACAAGTTCAAGAAGAACGAGCGCATCCTGGCGATGTTCAACGAGTTCGACGACGTGCTGAGCGAGGAGGCGATGTGGCAGGTGTCGGAGAGCATCAAGCCGCGCGGCGGCCGCGCGCGCGCGCAGCCGCCCCCCGCGCCCGCCGCGCCCGCACCCGCCGCGCAGCCCGCCGCCTGACCGCGCACGCGATAGCTGCACGTACGTATAACAACTATCATTATGCGGGGACTCTTCTACTTCAAAAAGTAGGAACCCGAGCGCTACGGTTCGCTATAGAATAACCGAAGCGGTCGATTTCCCCTGGGTCAAAATGTGGATTACTCAAAACATTTAATATTATATAATTTGTTCCAGGTAAAATTTTAATCCAAAGAATAGAGAGAAGAGGAATCGATTTGCTCGAATTGTACGTGGAGAGAAAGGTGACGTAGAGAAATTGTGATTATCTGTCCTAAAAAGGCCTAATTAATGTTAGTGTATTTATTGATTGTGCGACTATCTCGATCGAGAGCGTGTGTGATGATGCGTGCTCGAACCGAATCGGGGCGTGATGCCGTTTGTTCGCTTTCGATTTCAACGCTTTTCCTATGAAACAATAATCGGAATAATATTCTTTCTATCAGTATTTAAATCGGTTAACTGTCGTCTATTACATATCAGCGTGTGACTTGCGTAGTGTACTAATAAAACGAAAGACGCCTTCGTGTTTAGTATAAAGTCCTTGAATCTTCTCGTTGTTGTATTTGCCATGAATATCACTGTACATTATTATATAGGCTGGCTTCGGAAGTTAGCTTTCAATTGTACATCGAATTAGAGAAAACATTTTGAAGTCTTAGAAATGGTATAAGGCCTAATGTTTGATCTTAGTGATTTAGACGATTGTTAAGCATTTCAAGTGTATTATTTATAACGTCATTACCGTTTTATTATTCGCCGTGTGTTTCAATTACACGTGCGTAAGTACCGATATGAAATGGGACAATTCCTTTGCATTCAAATAAAATGTTATGCACGCCTCCGATTATAAATTCCTTCAACAGGGCTTCCATAATATTAATGGAGCGAATAATTAAATAAAATCTCAAAATTAATTGTGGCGTGTTGCAGTCATTAAATAAGAACTGTACTAGGTACTTAATAATTGATTTTATGTACATGCAATACACGAACACCAAAACATAACAACAAACATATCATTTTTATAACGTGTGCCAAACTTTGTAAAATAGAAGTGTCCCATTTCTGTATAAAGTACAAGTAAGCATAAAATGTAAGTACCTAAAGAAGCACGTTGTCATGTATGTCCTGGAAATGCTTTCGTGATGCAAAGCGTAAGGGAAAAAGATCGCAGTAAATATTAATGGTAAACCAATGCGACTTTTAGAGTGCACCACCTATGGTTGAATTTAACTACTGTCAAATCTACAGTAGTCAGATTCTCTATAGATTTGACTGTAGTTAAATTTAACCGTTGATGGTGCACTCCACCTTTAATAATCTAGCAGTCTAGCCGGAAAGATAAATATGTGTCACTCGTATTTTTGAACGTGTTCTAATTAATAAGTTACAATTTTACAATGATACATTACATAAGTTGCTAGTGAATTTATTATGGGTCCGGTCTCTTCTATTTTTATGAAGAAAAATAAATAATAACGCAAATTTAAGAATACGCGTCAGCGCTATTTTGTTTGTGCTTGAAGTATTATGCAATATTATTGAGGAAGCTCTTGAAATAATAAAAGAAACGATGCGTACTCTATTTTTGATATGAATATCAAAAACTATATTTTCCTAAAGGTTACCTGCAAGGAAGCTATCGAAAAACATACTTTTGAGATGTATACTTATTATTATTGTTCTTCACTGTTTGCGTTTGCGCAACTTGAGTATATTGTAAGATTTAGTAGTTGTAAACAGCGCTGCTAGATACAGATGTTGTTCTTATTAGGTATCCGTTGTGAGACACTTGCAAATATTAAAGATAGCTTGATTTAGTAGTTTCAAATGAACGTTGATGTTAATCACATTTTTAAGTAATTATAGGACAAATTTAATAAATAGAATAATCAGCATTTGATTTGCCTTAAGACGATTGAGTCTTCAGTGAAATAGCAATAAATTTTAATTGTTGTTAGAGTTGCTGCACAATTTGTGATACTAATCATGTAGCGTGCCGCTTACTACTCAGTCTTTTGACGTCCTGAACGTGTAGGCAATTGTATTAGAGGAATATTAACTAGTAGTAAGCGTATTAAACCCCATTATATCTCGCCAAGACATTATATACATACATACCTACACGTACGTTATACCTTCATGTTCCAGTCGTAAATTAATATGTGTGCACTGTTGAGGACCGTGCTTCTCATTGCGAAGGGTGGTCAAGCCAAGTGGTGAACTACCATAATACTGGCCCAGTGCAGGTTTCCTTACAATGTTTTCCCTTCATCCTTTAGCAAGTTCTTATCACGGTTGAAAATGAGATTTCTACTTGAAATACAAAAATCTCAGTGGTGCGAGCCGAGGCTTGCGAACTTGCGAACTTGCGATCCTTGACTCCATGGCGAGTGTAATCTCACGATACAAGGAATAATACCATTTGTAATACAGGCTTAAGAATAATAGTGTTCTGCATCAATCTGGTAGTTGATATATTCGAAAGGAACGCAGCAGTTCCATGCAATAAATATCTAGACCAATATTTAGAATGTTTACAGTGCTTTACTGAAATTATTGTATTGTGTGTGGTATAAACATTTTGATTGCTAGTTTAGTACGGTTACCATTTTGTGTCTGGTATTATTATTTATTTAGTGGATTATGATGAAATTGTGGGACGGTTAACTGATACAATTATTATCTAAATATATTAAAGACTGCCTAAATTAATTATTCACTATATTTGATGTGTACATTAGTGGAATATTTTGGATGTCCTACTTCGTCACCAAAGGGAGTTGTGTTTGTATCAAAGCCATGATGATCACAATATTGCCTCACGACATTGCGTAAGTGTCTATCGCGACGAGACACCGATTTTCAATATCATAGAATGTCATTCACTTTGATGCGATCGCCAATTATGTGACATCATTAATCGCGGAACAATTTAGGCTTGGCTTAATTTACGAAACACAATTATTATTTGTCACAATGTCTATATTTATTACATATTAACATATTCATAAGAAGTATAAAGATCACATATAGTGAACAGCGTACATATTTTTGTTGTATTAGCAAGTTCAGTATTACATAAAGAAATGCCATAATCTTATGAATGGAATTAATTATTATAATTTCACCTTTTTTTGGGACCGTTTGTTTATTATAAGTTTCTATCTTACTTTAAGTAAAGTTTTTTTTTATATAATTATTATATACATTATAATTATACTTTATTGTACATTCTGTTATTTGAGTTGGACGTTTTCACATATTAATCTGAATTGCAGGTGTGTACAGTAAAAAATTGTGTGTCAAGTTCTTTTTGTAACTATTTTGTAAAATAAATATAGCACATTATTTACAATACAATTTTTTTTTATGGCAACCAAGCCTTTTTTTTACGCTGGAAAATGCATTTACCCATACCGCTCGGGCCTGGGGGGACCCGAACGGTTATGTGGGGCTCCTGGACACGTCCAGACTACCCACTAAAACCCAGCGGTCCGCCTTCACCGCCTTTGAGTGGGACGCCACAGGATCGCACATGGCATACTACTGTGACGCCCCGGCGATGGCAACCAAGCCTAGCGATTTTAATAAATACATGTAAGTACAGGACGACATACCTATACGCAAAAAAAAATCAAGTGTGCGTGGATGGACAAATCCGAAATTATAGGGAAGGGAACGATTTTGATGAAAAATAAAACTGCATTATTAGATTTAAAAAAAAATATCCTTACCCAGGAATTGAACCTGTTGATTTAAAAAAAAACAACACTGAATTAGTGCACCATCCGATAATGTCCTCGATAAGGAACGCGATGTTTAATTACGCTATGGCCATTGGATGTCGAGCTGTAGAGCATAAAAATATACTTACGTGTCGAATTGAGAACCTCTTCCTTTCTTTTTCGTCGGTAAAAATAGGCAAGGGCGTGAGCGGAGCCGCCAGAAAAAGCTATTACATATAAATGCAATATCTTATGCATGCAAATGATGCAATGTCCTACTTGCTATTTTCTCAAGCACCTTTCATCAGCATTTATCTTTATCGGCAGATTAAAACACTATTGACATTTTATCTACAAGCGACGATTGTATCTTGAGGCAGAGTCCTGATGTGAGCTCGCCAGGGTTCTCTACTGATAGCACGAGTGGCGAAGCTAAAACCACTTTAGTTTCGTAAGTAGGTAAACGCGTTAAAAGATAACCAGACTATCTAATTAGGTGATCGATTGTGGTGTCCCGTTGTTAAACTGCAGTTCAAACCGTTTAAAAAGGCGCGTACGAATGATACTTTGCCAGTGGGGTACGGTATACCTTATAGTTTTAGCGGTGGACTGGATCGTGTTCCCGGTGATTACATCATGATGAAATTTGAAAACATTCTAATTGTGAGCATGGTTTTAGTGGTTTGTACTGCGGCACCATTATTCGAAGAGGTTCTCTATGATGTCGGTGAATATCAGTTTTTTATAATGTCACCCAAAAATGTGAATCCGTATACTTACTTGGTGTGACGTAGTTAATTTATCTTTAAAACAATGTGCTATTCAGAATGTTATTTTAAGGTGAATTCGGAGAGTATTTTGAAGGAGACATGTTGCTTACGGAGGCGCAGCGTGTAGCGATTTCAGAGGCGACGGATGGCCGCAACGGATTGCGAGACGGAGCCAAGCGATGGCCCAACCGCACTATTGTGTACTACATCGATGAAGATGATTTTGGTTTGTAATAATCTTATTTCCCAGCCCACTAGTGAACCTCTCTCGTTTCGCTCCAGTTGGCTTACTGAAGTACGACGAATAAGTTTCCGTAAATACTACGCACATATAACTTAGTATCAGTTACACGTACTGACTTATCTGCATATAGGTATGCAAGTTATTTTTTACGCAAATTGTATTGTGTAAACATATATATGAAAAATACTACTTACATGTACAACAAGAGTAGATCATATTCTTTGAGCACCTATCTTGTCTTAGGTAATATTATTAAGTTGTTAACAACGAAACGCAATCGCTTTGAAGCAAATTTAAATTAAAAACACACACACAGCAGAATACATTGATGTATATTATGAATCAGGTTCAAAGTCATTGGCAGAATAGACGATCGTCTCACAGTGCAGTTCCTAGAGCGATATAACGGAACACGCCTGTTGGCTACATTATGACGTGAATACATAATAGGATTCTATTTAGCGTGCGATCTTGGTCTGCAACGTTTTAACAACCCTATTCTTTAAATTGGTCATTGAATACAATTGCCTACCTCATGCTTTAGAGGCTATATACATCCGAATACTCAAAAATTGAGGGCTGCTTGATATTAACGCCTCATACGAACAATGGTATAATAATATGCTATGCCTACTGGAGCGTTCGCACAATGCCGAGATATTATGTGGCTTAACACTCCAATTGGGACAGGCTGAAGGCCTGGACGATGAACACAATGACGATCAGTTCACGATTTTGTATAAGGCTGGGCAAGTATAATACGTGGACACGTACCTGCTTCAATCGCCTTCGGTGACCTCTGCCTCCTTGTACTCGATGCAATGGTGGCTTGTATACGTTTTGGTGGTTGAGTCAGCGTCGAATTTCACGAATCACACTCCAACATTTTAAATAAGGTTTTTACACGAGAGGGGGGCCGGTAGCATCGGCCGCGCGTATATTGCGTGTCGTTCTTCACAGGAGCTCGCGCCCGTATTACAGTTTGAATTTAACTGTCCTTACCACAGACAATATCAGAGACGTGAACCTTTCGCTGCGTTCAGAAAGTATGAATACGAAACATCCCGCCCACCAAAATGCCTATGGTATTTTCTGGTTAGATATAAGAAAACGATAAAGAAACGATAAACTCAAGTGAGTATTATATATATGAGACGATAGACGAAATCTTAACTACGATATGCTTAACTTACGATTAACTAACTATAAATTTATAAGAATTAATTACGATTTAAGTTATGCCTCTACTGGTAGTGGGCATAATTTAACCAACGGACGTTTAATTAAGTTACGATTTGCAGTTCTTACTACTGCAATCCGAGTTATCCCATCAGCACCTGGAAGAAGATCTACAACCCTCCCAAGAGGCCAATGTAGAGGTGCACGATTATCGTCCCTAATGACCACCATCGAACCTATTAGCAAAGGTTTTGAATCCTTAGTCCATTTAGCACGTTGTGTTAGGGAATTTAAATATTCATGTTTCCATCTGGACCAAAAATTCTGCTGGAACGCTTGTAACAACTGCCACCGTTGCAGCCGATGTACGTTGATGTTAGATAGATCCACATCGGGAACAGCTGTTAACGGTTCGAGGGTAAGAAAATGTCCTGGAGTCAAGACCGATAAATCATTGGGATCGGAACTGATAGGGTAAAGAGGTCTCGAATTTAAAATGGCTTCGATTTGAACGAAAAGAGTGGTGAGTTCTTCAAAAGTGAGAACTTGCTCACCAACGATGCGTATTAAATGAGATTTAGCCGCCTTAATCTGTACTTCCCACACTCCGCCGAAGTGTGGGGCAGACGGTGGGTTAAATTTAAATTCGATTCTTTCGGTGCTCGAAGCCTCCTGCATTAAAGCCGAAAGTTGGTTTCGAGCACCGACGAAATTCGTGCCGCAATCGGCATGTATGACATTACATCGACCGCGACGCCCGACAAAGCGCCGTAAGGCAGCGATGAAACCGTCAGTGGACAGCGTCGACACGACCTCCAAATGAACGGCCTTAGTCGCCAGACAGACAAACAGACATAAGTATGCCTTGTCAATTTTCGCACCACGATGGGTACCGAGTTTGATGCGAAAGGGTCCACCAAAATCCACGCCGACCACCGAAAATGGTTTGATCTGGTTGACACGATAGGAAGGAAGATCGCTCATAAAGGGTTGTAGCGGCCGAGGATGTGTTCGATAACATCGGATGCACCGCGCAAGACGTCGACGAATTGTACGTTTGGCGGAGACTATCCAAAATTGTTGTAGGAGTAAAAACTGAGTAGTGTTTACACCCGTGTGACAATAACTACGATGAATAAAGTCAATGATTAGGAACGTCAGCGGATGGTCAGACGGTAAAAATGCAGGATGTTTATGTTCGTAATCCAATCCTGATCGAGAAATTCTGCCACCCACCCTGAGAATACCGTAATCGTCGATAAAAGGGTTAAGTTTACGAAACGGTTTCGATAAAGGGTTTTTCGATTTTAAGTTACTAATTTCCTCTGAAAAGGTTCGAAGTTGAACGTGTTTAACAAGTTGAAGTAACGCGTTATGTCGCTCGACGTTATTTAGAAATTGATTACGATTACGAGCCTGAGTAGGAAGGCGAGAGTTGTTGATAAAACGATAGATATAAGTGAGCACATCAACCAACCGTTGCAACGAAGAAACCCGATTTAATAATTGATCAAAAATGAGATTTTCGTTATGATTGTTTTGGTTGACCTCTCCTAACACTAACGCTACGGTTTTTCGCGCCTCACCCTCCACTATCACTGTTTCGTCAGGAGATATGCTATCAAAGCTTGATGGCCACGATTTATGGTCCTGTGAGAGCCAACACGGTCCCGCCCACCATAGGGAATTGTTAAGAATTTCCGTGGGAAATTGGCCACGCGAACATACATCTGCGGGATTATCCCCGGAGGAAACGTGATGCCAGCATTCAGTCGGTGTGATATCTTGTATGTGGCTGACACGATTCGCCACAAATGTAACCCAACGGAATGAAGGCGAGCGCAACCAAGAAAGAACGATAGTAGAATCTGACCACAAGAAAACAGCATTGAGTACGATACGAGAAAGGTAAGTGTCTCTAACAAGTTTATACAGGTCTGATAACAGCACTGCTGCGCAAAGCTCAAGTCGAGGCAGCGATGTACGTTTTAGAGGAGCCACACGAGTCTTTGAGCAGACCAGAAACGTATTAATCTCCCCATCCTCGCCAGTGACGCGTAAGTAAATAACGGCTCCGTACGCTATTTCGGAGCTATCACAAAAACCGTGCAACTCGTACGAGCTCGCGTTAGGAACGGTAAGGTTTCGAGATATTTGTAACGTTGCCAGTTGTGGTAGTTGTTGACGGTATGTATTCCACATGTGAATGATTTCGTCAGGTGGCGTTTGATCCCAGCCAACACCGAGAATCCACAACCGCTGGATTAAGCATTTTGCTCGAATGGTGATGGGAGATAAAAAACCTAATGGGTCGAAGATTCGAGCGAGTTCGCTCAAAATCGAACGTTTAGTACACGGTCGATTGGATGGATTGATTTCAAAAAGGAAAGCGTCGGACGATGAATCCCACTTAAGGCCAAGTACCTTTACCGTGGACGATAATTCGGAAGTCTCCAACGAGACTGAGCCCATCAAACAAGCTTCAGGGGGAATGTCAGATAAGAGATGTGGGTTATTACTCACCCATTTTCGAAGTTGAAAGCATCCGCGATTAAACAATGCGATAAGTTGCGATTTGGCTTGCTGCGCGCACTCCAATGTGTCACATCCAGTGATAACGTCATCGATATACACGTCTGATAGCATGATATGCTTAGCAACCGGGTAAGAATCACCCTCCTCTACGGCAAGCTGTCGCAGAGTACGGCAAGCGAGAAAAGGAGACGAAGCTAAGCCGTACGTGACGGTATTCAGACGATACTCTTGGAGTGGCTCGCAGGGCGAGGCTCTCCAAAAGATACGCTGGTAGTCACGTTGGTCTGGCGAGATCGAAATCTGTCGGAACATCTGACGGACGTCTGCCATAAACACAATATTGTGTTCTCGAAAACGCAAGAGAATGTCCTGAAGACTTGGTTGCAACTTAGGACCGATAAGAAGCGTATCGTTTAATGAACGAGCGTGGAGATCTTTAGCAGACGCGTCAAAAACAACGCGTAGACGAGTAGTCGCAGAGTCGGGACGCAAAACACAATGGTGCGGAATATAATATTTTCCCTCGTTCACCTCATTACTAGGAACCGGAGACATGTGACCGGTCTCTATGTAATCAGACATAAAATCTGTATACTGACTGCGTAAGTCCGGGTCGCGAGTGAGTCTACGTTCTATAGCGTGGAATCGTCGAAGGGCAACATTTCTAGAATCTTCGAACGTGGGTTCTAGATCGTTCTTGAACGGTAAGCGTACAACGTATCGTCCAGATTCAGAGCGAGTGTATTCGGTAATAAATTTTTGTTCGCAGAGCGCTTCGTCTGGAGTCAACTGTGAGGACGCAGAAGCTATGGAATCTAACTCCCAGAAGTGTCGAACCAGATGATTTAGCTCGTGATCGATGTCTGGCGGCGAACACACTAGAGTGCTAGAGGCCAAGCGAGTTTTGCCGAGAAGAAGCCAACCAAAAATAGAATTAAACGCGGTAGGTTGGTTGATGCCTCCCCTAATGTGTTGATTTAGTAAGGAGTCTACAAACACGTCGGCAGCGAAAAGAATGTCGATGGGACCTGGAATATCGAAACCAGGATCCGCTAACGATAGCGATTGGATATGCGACCATCCCGATGTGTTTAAATTCGCGATTGGTTGATCGCCGCATATCCTCGAAATCACGTGCATGTCCAAGTTAAAAATAACGTTGTCACTTGTTCCTACTTTGCAGGTGACATCGCCGAGAATAGAAGCCGTGACTTCTCCAAGCCCGCTGACATCGGCAGTACTTTGAACCGGTTTTAGATTTAATCGGCGAACGGCCGATTCGGTGATGAAATTGCTCTGACTGCCAGTGTCGAACAAGGCACGGAAGGATTGCATATTGCCTGAAGCATCCTCAACTTGTACGATAGAAGTCGCCAGCAAAACGGTCAAACTCGATGGTGACCTTGAAACCAAAGACGATACCGGTTGATTAGATTCGATGTGTTTATCGCGATGGAGTAAGGTGTGATGTTTGCGTTTGCATGTGCGACACGAGAAAATTGAATTACAATCCTTTAATTGATGCGAGGACTTCAGGCAATTATAGCACCAGTTTTTTTCAGTGGCGATTTTCATTCGCTCGTCAAGCGATTTTTTAAGAAAGTCTGAACAAGACATAATCGAGTGCGATTCGCCACAAAACGAACACTTGTTAGAACGAGTAACGTTTTCAAAGCTCTTTGAAGTCTGCTGTTTGTCAGTCGCAGCGACGAGCACTTCGGACTTGGTCCTTCGATTAGGTTGAGCAGTTACAGGCACAAATTTCGGTAAAGGCTTATTCGAATGAGACAATTCAGAGAAATGTGCATCACGCACTAACGCTTCGCACTTCGAATTCAAAAAGTCCTTTAATTGATTGTATGATGGAAGTTCGATAGTTGAATATTTCTCCTCAAACTCACGACGTACTACCTTATCTAGTTTCGATAGAATGTGATATACTAAAATGAAATCCCACTGACCAACCGGTAATTTTAATGTTGTTAAAATACATAAGTTTTCATCAAACGAGTCCAGTGATCTACGGAATTCGTGAGCGTTATTGAGCTTAAAGTCGGTACTCAAAACGTCCCTCCAACAGGTAAACGCTAAGTCACGTTTACTGTGATAGCGCGTGGTAAGCGCTTGATACGCAGCGCCATAATGTTCGTGAGTTAAAGGGAACGTTTTGACCACCGAAAGTGCTTCACCGCTGAGAGACGATATGAGATAGTGGAATTTATCTGTTTCGGTGAGAGACGTGGAATTGTGTATCAATGAGTTAAAGGTATCGAAATATTCAGGCCATTTCTTGATATTACCGGAGAAACTTGGAAGTGTTATTTTCGGCAAACGAATATTTGAATTACTACCTTGAGGCTGCGTTGATTCACACTTTGTTAAACTACGGTAAATTGATAATACGTTGAAATACATTTCATCGAAACGTTCCTGAATGTCGTTATCGGTATCCGGATCTTCCAAGAATTCTAGAATTGCAAAATGCGCCTGTTCGAAGTTCGCGGCAATTTGCTTAATCTCCTCGTGATAGGAAAGAAACAAATCGCGCTGAGTATTGTCCTGCTTAGCCAGATTTCCGATCTGTAAGGCCTTGCTCAACCGATTATGAGCGATAGTCCGTTTTCTACGTAATGAAGGCAAGTCTTGTTCCGTATATTCGATGTCCATTGATTTGGACTTTGACTTCTTTAAAGTACCTAACTTCCGTGTAGAATGCCTTCTAAGAACAGACATTGTAACGAAAGTTAAATTATTTGTGCGATTAAAGTATATCTGAACACCCCTTCGGGTATTAAAGTCGTAATGATACGCTAAAACGTAAACGTGTGTACGGATTTATATTCATAAATTAACTAACGATGCAAGCTACGCGTAACAAAGGAATAAAAGATCGTTAAAATAAATATAAATGTAGACACGTATACTTAGTAATTAGTAAATAGATTGCATAGTCTGAATACAATGCGATGGAATGCGCGGGGGCACGGGAGCGCGGGCGACGGGGCGCGCTGCACCGGGCGGTGATCCAGACCGCGCCAAACGAAACAAGACTACCCTCAACGTGCGAATATTATTAAAACTACGAAATTTTATGCGTAATAAATTTTAATTGAATGTAATGGAAAGTTATGTTATGTGTTGGAATGTGAACGATGTGAACCTTTGTAGGCCGATAAGAAAATAAGCACCGATTATATGTGATGAATGAATGATTGCTTATTTGATCCTACATTAATTTACAATGAAATAAGTTGAAATATTATCGCTGTTCGATGGTGATGATGAGAAAACGTTGTACGAATACGATTTAGATGTAAATCTGGTGATGTTGGGATAACTAGGATTACGATGATCGTTTAAATTATTGTTTTAAACGAGTGTAAAGGATATCCTAAGCTACTACGATACGATAAAACCAGAAATACCACAAGCATTGAGTTTGTAATGGTACAAGCGGCAGTTGGTCCCTGGTTTCGGCACCACAAAATATGGAGCGTTCGCACAATGCCGAGATATTATGTGGCTTAACACTCCAATTGGGACAGGCTGAAGGCCTGGACGATGAACACAATGACGATCAGTTCACGATTTTGTATAAGGCTGGGCAAGTATAATACGTGGACACGTACCTGCTTCAATCGCCTTCGGTGACCTCTGCCTCCTTGTACTCGATGCAATGGTGGCTTGTATACGTTTTGGTGGTTGAGTCAGCGTCGAATTTCACGAATCACACTCCAACATTTTAAATAAGGTTTTTACACGAGAGGGGGGCCGGTAGCATCGGCCGCGCGTATATTGCGTGTCGTTCTTCACAGGAGCTCGCGCCCGTATTACAGTTTGAATTTAACTGTCCTTACCACAGACAATATCAGAGACGTGAACCTTTCGCTGCGTTCAGAAAGTATGAATACGAAACATCTATAATGCTATAATACAAATCTCACACAATTACGTACCTACCGTTTAAGTACCTAGGTATTTGACCGATTGATAGTCCTACTCATAGGTTGCAACTTGTAACATATCACTGAATATGTACCTACGTGCTTACGTCACTTATGGTTTCGATTCTAAGAAATTATATGTCAAAGTTTAGTTACTTAGTTAAGTTTCCCTATGTGAATATTATCTATACTAAATTTATCTTCACGCCAACAGATGAGGATCAAGTGGCGATGATACAGGAGGGTATGGCGGACATTGCCAACAAGTCTTGTCTCCAGTTCCGTAGAAGAGAAAGTGATGATGAACATTCCGTAGTCATCCAAGTAAATTACTTTAATTTCCATACCTATCTAATATCCTAGGTTTTGTTTGAACAACTAAAGCTCCAATTATGTTAGTGGTGGTCTATGGCACCGTTCACACCATCAGTATTATTATAATAATATCGCTAGACGAACATATTCGGTCCCAAACTAAGCAACGCACAAGCGTTGTTTAGTGTTTAACATGAATGTTTGTCACTTGTATACCGAACAGAAGTTAGGTTAGGTTATCATCACAGCGGGAGACAGGCACGGGGGCGCCTTCTCCCGCACTGCACTATTCACCACCCCCGTCGGGTGGGAATGGCCGAGCACTCGCGGTCGTTCCCAGGCCCCTCCCTTTCTCAGGGAGGGGCGTGAAGGCCCCGCTGTAAAGGCGGGCGGTCGTCGGCGGGGGACTGGATGTAAAGGCTCTGCCGGTTTCCCAGTCCCCCTCCTCATAGACGATGCGGTAGTGCCGGGGGGGGTTTTAGCCGGTAGGAGTCCGGCATAACCCGCGCCGCGCCCCCGCGTGGCCGGGTATCCATGAGGATTTCCCCACCGAAAACAAAAAAAAAAAAAAGGTTATCATCACAAAAAGTTTGTCGCTACCGGAATTGGCTACTCGAATCCTCGATAAAGATAGCAGGGTCACTACCGACAATTCGTCGTTGTTATCACGATCCATATCTCGGTTTTATTGCAAGAATCATGAGCCAAATGACCTATGGATCTCGTAATCTGGATTATGATTTCAGTATCGTGATCCGTATTGATGGTGTTAACGGCGCCTATGAGTTATGTTAGATGCAGATGTAACCTATACAATAAGGTCTATCTACGAGTGAAGCACGTGAGGACGAAAAACAAAACGATATTTGTTTGTTTAATCCGGTCGTGCGTAAGATCGTTAGTGAATTATGCCTTTTGCCCCCACTTATCTCTGGTATCCTGGTTTCTCCGACCATTATGATAATTATATGCGGATATTTATGCTCCTTATTTATTTCTTTACTTAGTTATTATACCTACTTTCTGATAAAAACAAACGCAGTAGCAGCGTAAGTCAAGACCCCAAGATTATTTTATTGTGCAAGGCCATAGGTACTTAATTTTCGAAAATTCCAACATCGTGGGGAAATCTGCTTACGTTTCCCCACGCAAAAGCGTGTACGGTTCGCAAACCCACGTTCCTGTCGATCGATCTTTCCTTATGAAACCTTGGCTTGTGGCCCAAGTGACTTAATATTTTTTTTAAAATCAGTGTTAATCATGTTTCTGTGATACTTGATCCAGGGCTCAAGAAATGGCTGCTTCTCCACCGTGGGCTTCAATAGTCCAGACGACGATGGCGAGATTCACCAGGTTCTGAATCTGGCCAAGGGTTGCTTTAGACACGGCACCGTGGTACACGAGATGCTGCACACCATCGGCTTCTATCACATGCAGAGTACGTACGACAGAGACCAGTTTGTAACTATCGTGTGGGAAAATATAAAGAAGGGTAAGTCTGCACCTACGATTCTACAACTTACGAGCTATAAGTAGGAGATCGGCACGAAATTTAACACCATCATAGGTAAGTGTACCAGTGAATGAACACCCCCCAGTGAATGGACAAAACCCACTTTTTTCCAAATACTAAGAAATCTGAACATATCTATAATACACATTATTTTTTTTTGTATTGACAACAATTTATTCAATATTGTGGTAGCAGTTGTTTCTTGTATCGATGATTCATTTCAAAATGACGAGCATTTGAAGTTTTCCGTTTCGTTGTAGTCCAGATTTGTATGGGCCGGAATTAAGGACACAGGTAAGTCAAAATATTTTTGATGTTATTTTGTATCAATTTAGGTAGTTATTGCGATTAGTACTATAGTTATTTGACTAAAGATAGGTTAAATTGTTACTTTTAACCCGTTTCTATGCCAATTTTATCGTGAATTTAGTAAAATATTAGGGGTCCCAGTATTGGTACAAGAAATCGGAAAAAATCCAGTGAATGAAAGAGTGTTTATTTACTGGAACATGACAGATTTCATGTTTTTGTTAAATAATGTAACTTATTATTACGTTAATAAAGTTTTTCCACTGATATATTGTTTTAAAATAGATTTCCGATCTTTTGGCCAATATTGGAACAGGTGTGTTCATTTATTGGTTTTAAAAACCTAGTTAATGAACTAGGCTTTTTATGTCCACTGACACTAGTCCCACAACTAAGTTTCCTCTAGTTCAGGATCTACAGTGGCCCCCTATGATGACACTGAGACTAGTCCCACTACTAAGTTTCTTGTAGGACAGGATCTACAGTGGCCTCCTATGGTGACACTGAGACTAGTCCCACAACTAAGTTTCCTGTAGGACAGGATCTACAGTGGCCTCCTATGATAACACTGAGACTAGTCCAACAACTAAGTTTCCTGTAGGACAGGATCTACAGTGGCCTCCTATGCTGACACTGAGACTAGTCTCACAACTAGGTTTCCTGTAGGACAGGATCTACAGTGGCCTTCTATGATGACACTGAGACTAGTCCCACAACTAAGTTTTCTGTAGGACAGGATCTACAGTGGCCTCCTATGATGACACTGAGACTAGTCCCACAACTAAGTTTTCTGTAGGACAGGATCTACAGCGACCTCCTATGATGACACTGAGACTAGTCCCACAACTAAGTTTCCTGTAGGACAGGATCTACAGTGGCCTTCTATGATTACACTGAGACTAGTCCCACAACTAAGTTTTCTGTAGGACAGGATCTAGTGGCCTCCTATGATGACACTGAGACTAGTCCCACAACTAAGTTTTCTGTAGGACAGGATCTACAGCGGCCTCCTATGATGACACTGAGACTAGTCCCACAACTAAGTTTTATGTAGGACAGGATCTACAGCGGCCTCCTATGATGACACTGAGACTAGTCCCACAACTAAGTTTTCTGTAGGACAGGATCTACAGTGGCCTCCTATGATGACACTGAGACTAGTCCCACAACTAAGTTTTCTGCAGGACAGGATCTACAGTGGCCTCCTATGATGACACTGAGACTAGTCCCACAACTAAGTTTTCTGTAGGACAGGATCTACAGTGGCCTCCTATGATGACACTGAGACTAGTCCCACAACTAAGTTTTCTGTAGGACAGGATCTACAGCGGCCTCCTATGATGACACTGAGACTAGTCCCACAACTAAGTTTTCTGTAGGACAGGATCTACAGTGGTCTCCTATGATGACACTGAGACTAGTCCCAGAACTAAGTTTTCTGTAGGACAGGATCTACAGTGGCCTTCTATGATGACACTGAGACTAGTCCCACAACTAAGTTTTCTGTAGGACAGGATCTACAGTGGCCTCCTATGATGACACTGAGACTAGTCCCACAACTAAGTTTTCTGTAGGACAGGATCTACAGTGGCCTCCTATGATGACACTGAGACTAGTCCCACAACTAAGTTTTCTGTAGGACTGGATCTACAGTGGCCTCCTATGATGACACTGAGACTAGTCCCACAACTAAGTTTTCTGTAGGACAGGATCTACAGCGGCCTCCTATGATGACACTGAGACTAGTCCCACAACTAAGTTTTCTGTAGGACAGGATCTACAGTGGTCTCCTATGATGACACTGAGACTAGTCCCAGAACTAAGTTTTCTGTAGGACAGGATCTACAGTGGCCTTCTATGATGACACTGAGACTAGTCCCACAACTAAGTTTTCTGTAGGACAGGATCTACAGTGGCCTCCTATGATGACACTGAGACTAGTCCCACAACTAAGTTTTCTGTAGGACAGGATCTACAGTGGCCTCCTATGATGACACTGAGACTAGTCCCACAACTAAGTTTTCTGTAGAACAGGATCTACAGCGGCCTCCTATGATGACACTGAGACTAGTCCCACAACTAAGTTTCCTGTAGGACAGGATCTACAGTGGCCTCCTATGCTGACACTGAGACTAGTCTCACAACTAAGTTTTCTGTAGGACAGGATCTACAGCGGCCTCCTATGATGACACTGAGACTAGTCCCAGAACTAAGTTTTCTGTAGGACAGGATCTACACTAACGGTACATAGAACATATTCTATAAAAAACAATAGGAGAAGAAAAAAAAGAAGAAGCAGTAGAAAAGCTTTTGGGCAAGCGTAAAGTTATTATGTTAAAAAAATAAGAACAAAAAATATATCTTCAAAGAAAAACAAAGAAGACATTAAGAATAAAAAGAGGAAACACTTTTTTTAATTTTATTCATTGTAGGAGTATTACTTTAACAATATATTTTTTACCTATTTTCGTTAAAATATGCCTTTTATAGTTAATTAAATTAAATAATATTTTTGTTCATTTACTGGGTTCATTTCGTTTATTTACTGGAAAATACCGTTCATTCACTGGTGATTTTGCGGATTTTTCGCTTTATCGTCAAATATTTATTAAACCTATTTTCATTTATATAATAACTAAATACATTCTTAATCTTGAATGATTGCTATATACAAAAACATAGCCATGTACTTTAATTTCCCGTGGTAACATATTTATATTAATTTTCAAAGTCAAAAATTTCCTTAAGGTTTCATTCACTGGTACACTTACCCTAAATACTATAAAGATCGAGGACCGAATCTTTCCATACATTTGACAGCAGACCCATTCGACAATTTGAAAGTTCGGTGTTTGAATACGTACAAAACTGATACTAAGGGCCCAATACAAATGAAGTATGATGGGTGTAAACACCAGCATGAGCAAGTTCATTTTTAACCATAACCTGAAAGGTTTTGACCAAATTAGTCTGAGCTTCGAAACATAGTTGGACTTAGGTTCACTATGGGCCTTAAACGTACCTATCTACAATATTGCAGGTACAGAGCACAACTTCGCGAAGTACAACAACGACACAGTAACTGATTACGGTGTGCCGTACGACTACGGGAGTGTGATGCACTACCCTGGGACTGCGTTCTCCAAGAATGGGAATAAGACCATCATTCCGATGCAGGTAATATTTTCCTTCTTTAGGTACTACCTGCAAACATTGTATAACACGTATTCAATTGGGTATTCGTAAGTACCTTTTAAGATGCGTTTTCTTATTATATTACTAAGTATCTACCTTTTATTATATACAATAATTACACAGAAAATAACTTAAATATTTACAAACTAATATAAATTAAAAAGAGAGAAAAGAGTTTAGAAAAGCTACAAAAAGTGTAAAAAATTTGGCCCATGCGGTAGCGTACTCAAGATGCTGGCCGCATTTCCTCGCTGAATAGCCAAAGCAACTCGCTGAGCGAGGAAATGCCCAGCCCTTGGGTCGCCGGTTGCGTCGACATATCTATGTATAGTATCTACTTATTCTACTTTTAGGAAAATGTGAACCTAGGCCAGCGGAATGGATTGTCTGAGAGCGATGTTTTAAAGTTAAACAAAATGTACTGCGAGTAAAGGCGTCGAGGAGCTATCCAACTGATGTTATAAGGCACTAACTATTATGAGTGTTATGGTAAAAGTAACATAATTATTATGATTTAAATAATGTTTATAGAAATAAAATAAATTTACTTAACTATTTCTGAAGAATAAAAGATCTGTTTGATGAATGTTTTTTTTAATTACTTTGAGGTTGAGACTGCCAGCTATGTCGACTGACAAAGCGTAGCACAACTAGTTATGCAACATAGAGCAGAACAATGAGATGCACAATAATAGCCGATTGTTGATTGATGCAACAGCATATTCAGGCTGCCTCTTCTGGCTGTCAGTACGTGTCTCACTCCAGGCAAACGCTAGTACCTACTTCTTCTTCTTCTTTTTTTACAAAATGAATTGCGATGAAATAAAATGGATATGCAAATGGCCTCACCCACAACATAGCGGGTATTTTGCCAATGTCAAGTAATTAATAGCAATAAAACATTCAATAAATACACATTCTTCTTCTTTCTTTACGAAATGAGATGCGATGAAATAAAATGGATATAAATATGGCATCACCCACAACTTAGTAGGTATTTTGCCATTGTTAATTAAAAAACAAACAAACATTCAATAAATTATTATAAATAAAATAATGGATGTGACTGGCGGACTACTTACTTACCTATTATAAAAAAATAGTTTTAATGTATGCTGTTGCTCGAATGTTTATGCGAACTTGAACACGCTCATTGCTTTAATGCATTGGGTATAAGACCTTAGTGCACCACGCTAATACCGTGCCGGTTAGCGAACATGTCTTTCGCGAACTTTGATTAAATCTATTTTTCTTTAACGTTTATATTAATATTTTATAAATTAGGAATTTCCAGTGGTGGTGTGCTCTTGCGACCCTTGTTTTCAAGCGAGCGTTCCATCAACTTGGATATACAACTAATCCGCTGTAATTCAAATTTATCGATATCTTGAACCTCGGCACCTTTCTTTATCGTATTATTTTTATTGTGAGTAATATAAATATGTAATAAGCTGACCATGTTATGTTGAACTTTATTCATTTTGAGCAATGTGTCAGCCGTTATCGGTAGAAACATTATAAACGAAAAAACCCACTATAAAAGAACTGAAAATAAAAAATAACGTAATCTAAATATTTAACTTAGGTCTTAATTAATCTTATCTTATGTTTAATGATATTTGAGTCCAATTTAGAACAAAAAAGATTGAATGAAATCAGGATAAAATAAAAACTGCTGAACCAATCTAAATGAAATTTAAAAGGGACCCGATTTGAGGAATAAGTCGGATCAAAGCGATTTGGCATAAAATCAACCTACTATTATTTTTGTTGCCCTATAGAAAGCACAATATGTTTAAAATGGCGTTGGTCAGGCTGGCCAAGTCCTGCGAACCGCGGATTTAAGTTGACCAAAACTATAGCAAAATAGCTAGGGCCTAGAGGAAAGGCAGGATACGGAACAAAAGTGCATGGCATGCTTTGGAGGTTTTCACCCGAATGTTACACCTCTACTCTAATCAACTTACATATACAGGTGTAAGTAGGTTCGTAAAGAAAACTGATACCATGGATTCAACTCATGATTCCCAACCGAACCCAACACCAGGCTTGGAATTTTCATTGATATTAAGCATTTTTTTTCAGTTCTCTTTAAATTGATTTTAGTATGCAATCATAACAGAGGTCTACCTCAGAACTATTATAAATAAAAAAATAATAATCGGACCTGTAAATTAAAACTCGATATGCTTGAGCACGCTTGTCACTCACATGCGTCGTTGGGTATCCCACGGAGCGTTATGTTGTGATAGCGTTGTTAATTGTAACGGTCCAGAGTACCTTCCCGTCACCATTCACAAATATATGATTAAACATTCAATTATGCTTGAACTTCTTTCACTTAGTTTCTCTCTAAAATATATAATTTCCTTCATGTTTTGGTCAATGTTCTTGGCAACAGTTAGTGAGGACACTTGATAGGTAAAATATAAAATTATAAATTACTTTAATCTGAGGGAAAAACACAATAATAATTAAATAAACGAGAATCGTTCATGTTCTAACTAAAAGATTTCAAAACTTTGTTTTTTTTTTTTTTTTTTTTTTTAATATGGCAATCTGCCGATCTTGTTGGACTCAGCAATTTCTGCCAGTGTCATGTGATGGCTACTCATGTGTATGTATTTTTTAAGTATTAAATTTTTACATGACAGTTATTTTTGGTATCTGAAACAAACATTTATAATTGTTAGTGAATGAAATGCTTATACTAAATAATATGTACAAACAAAAATAGAATATACATAATTATAACTTTATATTGTTAGAAGACAGAAACTTAATAAATGCATAAATAATTATGGGATTTGGGAAAAAGGATAGGAGATGGCGGACATTAACTGGTTTTTGGATTTTTAGTTTGGTAAAGACTTGATCAAGAGGGGCTATATTATGTAATGGACAATTGAGGATGATGTGATCTAGCGTACCATCGTCTAGGCCACATTCGCAAAGGGATGAGTCCCGGACCCTTATTTTATGTAGAAATACTGGGGTGCAGCAGTGATTTAAACGGATTCGGCAAAGAACGGAGATAGTGGTTTTCGGTATCTTTTTGAATCTATGGAACCAGGGTTTAGACGGGATGGAAGGTTGAATAGAGGCATATGAAGTGCCTTTAAGTTTGCTAGACTCCTCCCAGCAAGTCTGCCAGGACTTATAGAGATCTAATTTAGCTCTGTGTATCAAATCGTAAATTTGTATTTCGCGGTATTTCCTGTCACCAAAGTTGTTACAGGCAGCAGCTTTGGCAGCTGCATCCGCACACTCATTACCACTTATACCCATATGAGCCGGAATCCATACTAATATAACCTCGACGTCCTTTACAGAACAAGAATACAAAGCCTTTTTAATATCCAGAATGATTGAACTATGGAGACGATCCTTGAATGGATTTTTGACGATAGCCTGAAGGGCACTTCTGGAGTCTGAGAAAATTACCGCTTTACTAATAGCACTATGTGAAGAAATAAATAAACATGCCTCGAGGATGCCAATGCATTCTCCTGTAAAGACCGATGTTTCCGGAGGGCATTGGAATTGAAGGAAAATTTGGGAGTTGGGACTATAGACAGCAATTCCAGTATTGCCATCTGAAGTTAACTTGGAAGCATCCGTGTAGAATTTATAGTGGTTCTGCCACTTTTCATTGACAATGGAGGAGAATTGAACATTAGCTTGAGCAGATCCTTTGTTCAGTCCTATGTGGTTATAATTTGGGACAAAATTTAAAATGTCGTATGGGGTCATATATAGCGGCAATCTATTATATTGGGCAATGGGAGAAGTTTCTTCCACCGTATGTATTTTCCGCAATGAATTTAGTATTAAAGGGGGGGCTTTGTGTCTCCAATATTCGTTTTGTCCAATATTTAGCGAATCCAAAGTAGAAAGCTTGGCTAAAATTTTGTGGTCCCTTTGTAGGTAGATTTTGAAAGTATATTTATCAGCCAAATATTGCCTACGTAGGGAGAGTGGAGGTTCACCACTTTCCACCTGCATAGCATTTATAGGTGTCGATCTCATACAACCCAAAATAATGCGGAGGGATTTTGACTGAATGGAGTCTAATCTAGTTATTGCAGTTTTATTACACGGCTCTATAAGGAAAGTACCATAATCCAGTTGGCTTCTAATTATGGCATTGTATATTAATTTTAGAGTGAAGGGATGGGCCCCCCACCAAACCCCTGCAAGAGCCCGCAGCAAATTTAACTTTTTTTCACATTTAGTAATGATGAAATTAATATGTGGAGCACCAGATAATTTTGAGTCCAAGAAAACACCAAGAAATTTGACTTTATCCTCAACCTTAATGGGAGAATCTTCAATTTCAAGGTGAACTACAGGGATGGCTCGTTTACGAGAGAAAATTAAAACGGAGCTTTTAGGGGCTGATAAACTAAGACCGTGGGATAATAGCCAATTATTTAAAGAGTTGAGGGATATTTGCATGGATTCCTTAGCAGTTTCAATGGACGAGTCCGATACATACAGGCAGAGGTCATCCGCATATTGTAAAATCTGACAGTCTATATTGAGGGATTCGTGAAGGTCGGCAGTATAGATGTTATACAGCAAGGGGCTCAGAACTGAGCCCTGGGGTAGTCCACGCCAAACAGTTCTACAACCAAAGTCCTCACCCGGGATATGAATCTTGACCTTGCGACCAGAAATGAGATTGCATATACAATGAAGCATCCTTGCCGGGATACTCAGCTGGCGTAGTTTACTTCTGAGTACGGAAAGAAGGACATTGTCGTAAGCAGCTGAAATGTCAAGAAAAACAGCAAGGACAGATTCGTTTTTGCTGAAGGCAATACGAGTATCTGAAATTAAAATTCCTATACTATCCATAGTACTGGCTCCCTTCCGAAAGCCGTACTGTGAGTTAGCTAGTAGTCCATGGTGCTCTATATACCAGTTCAATCTATTTTTAATGAGATGCTCCAGGATTTTAACTAAGACAGGGGAGAGGGCAATAGGGCGGAAGTGGTCAGGGCTGTTGGATGGTTGGATGGTGAGCTGTAACGGTCCAGAGTACCTTCCCGTCACCATTCACAAATATATGATTAAACATTCAATTATGCTTGAACTTCTTTCACTTAGTTTCTCTCTAAAATATATAATTTCCTTCATGTTTTGGTCAATGTTCTTGGCAACAGTTAGTGAGGACACTTGATAGGTAAAATATAAAATTATAAATTACTTTAATCTGAGGAAAAAACACAATAATAAACAAGAATCGTTCATGTTCTAACTAAAAGTTTTCAAAACTTTGTTTACAAACCGAACTTGTTGACATTTAATAGATTTGACGTTTGATGGGCATTGTCAGACGGGATGCGTTTCGTTATTGTATTCTTTAAACAAATAGATAAAATAAATTCGTTAAAAACAAAATAGTTCTACGAACATTATAAATTATTAACTTTAAAATGTCAATACATTTATAGATTATAGATTAAGTTATTATGAAAATCTTTATTTACTTTTGAGTATTGATTGAACTGACTATAGTTCATTCACTAATGACCATAGATAAATATCAAGTGGATTGTTTTATTCGATCAATACTTTCTCTGCGAATCAGGGATGCCAGGTGTAAGAACAAGTCCTATGATCTAGGGAATTAGGGAAAGTATTAGTAATTCGATCGGATGTTAGAAATGTCAGGATTGTTGTTATATTAAAAGATATATTGAATATTTTAATACGTTTAGCCAAATATATTACTAGTTTATACTTTGTTCTCCTTTTTGGAGTGAATTATAATATCAAATTGCACGATATTATCATAGCTAGGATAAAACATCAGAAGTGAAATTAAAAGGTTTAAAATAGTTGTAAAGTTAGTTAATATTATATGAGATCGCAGGAATAATATTAGGTTATTATTTATACAAATCAGATTATTTTAGTTAGGACATTTTAAGTTTGAATACTGGTAACCCAGATTCAGGATGTGATTGGCTGACAAATTAAACTATAAAGATCTAATTTGCGAATGAAAGATTGAATTAGGATTAGAATTTGGAAATAGGGATGTGACAATATTCTGATGCCTGATTTCACGCGGATTAAAAACCAGATTTGATCCGGCAAATTAATTACGTGATAATATTTATAGTTCAACAAATTATTAAGTTTGATTTCTGATAACGTAGAATTTACTTAGTAGGGCTTATAAAATATCTATTTGTTCTACAGAGTTATCGGAACCGAATTATATTGATGAGGGAAATTTCAATTAGTACGAAAACATAATAAATATCATCTAGCATTCGTTTAGATAATATAAATTGATATTGCAATGGTTTAAAATACATTATACGTATTCTTCTATTTTTAATATTAAGGACCCGGATTTTAAATAATAGGGAAATCCGTGACCTAGGAACAAATGTCACATCACTAAAGGATTTCCTAGAAGATGTTAGAAAGAGAAAGTGACATTTGAATGATTTTTGGGAATTCGCGCGGGAGTTGCGGGGAGGGACGCACGCGGGGCTTAGTGAACGTATTAATTTTGCATAATTAGTTATTAATGATTTTCATGTTAATATGTGACGATAATGAATTCTATATCTGTGTGTGTTCGACGGGATGGTGTAGTAGGCGAGTTGCTGCATCTAAAGGGAAGTGCACTTTATAATCAAAATATAATTAAATAAGATAGGTATTTACGTAAAGGACGCTATCGGCGTAGGGCGGGAATATTTCCAGATGAAGAAGAGATGGAATAAAGTAGACGCTCAGCACTAGATTTTATATGACAGGGTTTTGGTTTTATAAGCTTATGATTACCTAGAATTGGAATCTAATATTATTTGCATTCGATCACAATAACGCTTGTGTTCATTTATATGTGAAGTACTAGCCTATGTTTCTAACTAGTTTCAATACTAGAAATAGGTATCTACACAGGATCCCCTTTGTGGCGTAATGGGAAATATCTACGTACCTACTTTTGAATGATGGATTGATTTAACAATACTAATGATCAATGGATGGATGATACAGCAAAATCCTGAGATAATACTTTAGTAGGTTAAGTAGATAGATGATTAGAAATATAATAGAGATTTAGAAAGATTGGCGCCTTAGAAATATGGCACGCCATGTTCGGGAAGAGACGCCGAAACACGGTAGTTTCGCGCCAAAAGCGACGCCTTGAGAGAAGTTTGGTGTCTCGTCAGGTATGTGACGCTTATCTAATTAACACTTAAGATATGAGTTTTCTATATTATTTCCATGACGTTTCTAGTCTAATTTATTATATGGTAAATTTTCAACAGTGTGGTTGTGTTTAACAAATACGTGTACCACCACGTAGGTACGTATTTAAATATGGTTAAATAGGTAGGAACTGTGCAACCGGTGAATCGGTATCGTATACCTACTTACGGCGGCGTCATGATGGTATTTGACAAAAGCGTGTACTATGTAGGTACGTTCATAGGGTTACTTAGGTAGGTATTGCCATTTTATTTATCCATGGAGTTTCTTACTAGTTCTTCTCCATAGGATTAGGTTTTACGAACTAGTGGTAAATTCATTGTTTGACATAAATGTTTCCAATATTTAGTAGGTTGGAACCTACCTATTTGAATACATGAAAAATAACTTTTGATGGTTGAATTATTTATTTTAATTCTAAGCGTCGGAGTCTGATCATTTGGAACAGTAAGTTGAATACGGAAGGATGGTCTCTGAAAGTTGAATTACTTATAATCTGTAAATTTATATCATAACAAGATTGACAGGTACGGCTACACTAGAGGCGAACGATCTCGTTGGTTATCTCTTGCACGATCGATGTAAAGGGAGCCGACATTATAGTCAATGGTCGCATTTATCGGTTTTGTATCTGTACCATACTGAGCGATAGTCTCGATTGGGTATACTCATCATGGCTTTGAATGGGATTGCGGATTCGGAAATGTCCCGATGGTTTAGCTCTGTCCAAATGGTTGGTAACAGATAAGCTTGGTTTAAAAATACATAATAGTATTTGTATACTTATTTGAGTAATTGTAATGATTTACTTTAGTAACTTGTCAGAAAGGTTGACATTTACTTCTTTGATTTAATTTGAAATGTTGTAAACTATAAATGAATTTCAATTGATTCAGTCAATATTTCCACTCAATTCAATACTATATTGACTTTGTGGAGGGAGAGATAAAAGGTCAGGTGACGGTCTCTACTGGTCTTGAGCGGTGGAGTCGTGAGCTCTACCCTTAGCCACTATAAAAATATAGATCTACTTTAGATCTATACTGTTTAATAATAATAATAAAAGTATTTTGTCTATGTCATTATATTTGTAGTAATCTAGAATTACTCATCTTATCGTTATCTATTCAGTACCTATTATCAGAATAAATAGTAAATTAATATATTCTGATCACTCAATAACAGTAGAATCAATAAATATAGAAACTTTGATTTATTTATTAAGAGTAATTCAAAGTGTATCTTACTTCCATTTACTTTAACTTCATTAACGTTTACCTTAAGCCATATACATGTAGGTGACAACCTTTATTTGGATGAAATGATCTCAGCTGCATATTTTAGTAGGAATAAAAATAATAGAACGGGTCTAGGTAGAGTAGGTATAGTATTATATAATTTAGGCTATGTAGGAATACCAATCTTTCACTAAAAGAATTTAGGTTACTAATCAACGGTATCACAACGTATGGGTTTCATTATCACTAGACGAATCACTTGGCCAATATTAAACCCAGATCACAACTAAGTCTGCTTATATATTTAAGTAGGTAAAGGTATAAGACAAGTCGTTAGGATATTAAAGATGTCTAAGATATAAGTAGGTAGGACTAGTAGGTTACTTAAGTTCAAGTGACCAGTAGGCAGGTTGTAAGAGTATTGATAAATAAGTTTGAAAAATTTAGGTTAGGTTTAGCTTAGATTTACAATGAGATTTACAATAGGTTTAAATAGATTTTAAATAGGGAAAGAGGTTAGGTAGGGGGGGTCGTCACATAATGATACATTGCGCGCTCAAAAATTACAACATATGTAACTCATGCCTTTGACATTAATGATTTGAATAATTTTAACGTAGGCAGTAAGTGTAACCTTTACCTAAAGTGTTCGTTGTCATACTGTATTACTTACACCCTGTATATATAAAATTGTCGTGTTAGTTACGCCATTTATAACTCAGGAACGCGAGGGCATTACTTCCCAGAACTTGACCCTTATTGGCGAAATTATGAGATGGTACAGTAAAACAGTGTTTTTCTATACAAAATCAACTGGTTCAATTCCTGGCCAGGGAAATTATATGAGTTATCTCCATTCCTCATGGATCTGATCGTCAGAAGTAGATTTTGAAAAAGAATGGGACCAATCTGGAGGTAGATCCTTTCAAATACAAAAAAGAATTTACCCAATCGGTTCACAAAATACGGAGTTCTGAGGTAATTAAAAAACATATACAATCGAATTGAGAACCTCATCCTTTTCTTAAAGTCGGTTAAAAATAAATACCCCGACAACTATGTGTGACTAAAGAGCTCATTAAGGCCGTTCAAATGAAGCCAAACTCAATGGATCTACTCGATTTCCTTACTTCCAATGACCATCTGGCTTCATCATCATACCCCGGGAAATATGTGTGCGCAAACTATTCTTCAAGACCGACCTAACGAACCACAGATATATGAGAGGAGATAAGTTATGAAAGCGGTGGGTTTGCGCACACAACTGGCCAAAATTAGGCTAACATAGAGTTTTCGCCGTCAGTCGACCGCAACTGCAGGTCGGTGTCGGAGCTCTACCTTTTTTTTAAACGCCATGTTATTCCGTGGTTGTGTGCAAAAATACTAGCAGCAAAGTGAACTATGCGAAAGATGGAATCTCATTTCACCAGCCAGTATTAAGTATTTTATTTATTCGTCTTTAAAATCATTAAAAACAACAAGGTTTTATGGAATTGCATGTGTTTTGCGGCGAGTGGTGGGGAACAAAACGGAGACAGCGAGTTCCCATACATTTTGAACCGCACGGCATATCTATCATGATCTGTGTAACGAACCCAAACTTGTTGGGTTTATTTGATGATCGAAGGATCGATCTCATCATCGCACCCTGGTTATCATGGATAAAATTAGTCTACTCTACGCTTTTACTGGTCAGGGTGTGACAAAACCATAGCACAAGGGCCCGGCCCTAGAGGAAAGGCATGCCGCTAGAGAGTTGGTACTGACAGATTACTAAATGGAAGTGCTTGTATGCTCTTGAGAAGGTATTCACCCGAAATGGATATCTGGACTCTGATTATAAATAAATTATATATATATATATATACGAAATAAAATGTGAACTGATCACAAATAGTAGCAAAGAGTAATTATCAAAATAATGAATATGCTTAAATTAAGTAAGATCCAAAAAATATTATAACGTAAATCGAAACCAACATTATATGTACTAACTCTTGAGGAAAATAAAGCTATTTATTTTATTTACATCTTGATAATAAACAGCAAGTAGGAAATCCTGTGTAAAAAAAAATAATCATTAAAAGATAACTGTTACCCGACTATCTACTTAATAGTCGATTGACTTTGTTGACCCTTTATTAAACTGTACTCCAAATTGTTTAAAAAGGCGCGTGCGAAGATGAATTGTCAGTTCAGCAATAGGTGCCCCAGAGTTTCAGCGGTGGACTGGATCGTGTTCCCTTTACGAAACAAGATGAAATATTTTAAAACTATTCTAATTGTTAGCATAGTTGTCGGGGCTTCCAACGCGGAACCTAATTCGGAGCAGGATGTCGGTAAATATAAACTTTGTTTAAATTTGGGCCATCAGAAAATTAAATTGTCTTATAAGACCAAAATATTTTAAATTTTCGTACCTATTTTCTTGCTTAAAGCATAGACTACATAGAGCTATCTTAAAAGTAGTTATACCTATGACATAATAATGTATGTATGTATATCTAACGCAATTTGCTAATTGCAATGTTGTTTTAAGGTGAATTCGGGGAGTATTTTGAAGGAGACATGAGATTGACGGACGCGCAGAAACTAGCGGTTCAAAAGGGGATAGTTACCTTAAACGGACCGGTAGATACGAACACGCGTTGGCCCAACAACACTGTCGTGTATCACATCAATGAAGACGACTTTGGTTTGTATTGATCTATGCAAGAAGTGGCTGTGTGTGTTAGGGGTCCGTATTTCTTAAGAGAGCCTTAATTGTGATCAACTGGTCCAGGGATTCCCGAACTATTTTGGGCAAAAGACTCCTATTTCAAATTGAACTAATACCTAAGACCCCCATAGCCATATTACTTCTTAAAAATCCTATCTCTAGCTTTTTTTCCTATTGATACAAAATAATTATATCAACTTGTACGAACTTGAGCACCCTTATCGACGTGTTGAGTGTTTTGAAAGTACAACATTGATACTTTCTACTAAAATATAAGTCAAGTAAAGTCAAATATAAGTCTTTCAAGATACTGTTACCAAGTTGTTATAATATAAGTATTATAACAACTTGGTAACAGTACCTATCTTGAAAGTTTCGAATAAGAGCTTGTGTTAATTAATAGGGGTCGATTTTTAGTACTCGTCAACCCCCAAAATCAGTTTTAGTTTATGTCGACTCCTGGGAAACCGATATCGACCCCTTGGGGTTGATTTCGATCACTTTGGGAATCCCTGACTAGTCCATCCTTCCGTCCTAGTAAGTATATCACAATGTCGTCAAATTAGGTTAGTATAAATATAGCTAAAAATACAGACTTTGATTAAGAAAATATGAAATTGTATTTTTTTAGGGTAGGTACCGGTACTCGTTCATGAAATGTGGGATATTTTATTATGGTTAAGATGTTTCTCCAAATGAGATGAGGTTTTTCATTTATATTTTTTATCAGCCATGCTGTGTGTGAGATGTAATAAGCCAACAAAAAATGTACACCAGGTAGATATATATATATAAAGTTGCCCAGTTGTACCGCCTTTATCAGACATCACGCAAATAATTTTGACGATTATAAAACATAATAAAAAGTATACAGGCATAGTCAAAGTCCTTTGTAAAATAATATTAAGAACGTTACAGTTTTGGAGGAGGAAACACGAAGCGGGAATACGAAATAATGATTTCGGCCATTTTACATTGGTAGATGTAATCAGTCCGAGCTGCACATGTCTCCTGGTCGGTCCTGTCTCATTTATTTTGAAAATAATTTAAGCAGACATGGCGATCAGTGACATATACAACCTTCGTATTGAGTAATCATTGTTTAAATTTTCTGCAAATTCTGTAAAGATCTAGTATTAAAAAGACATTCCAGTAACTTTACCGATAGTAGGTTTCGATGTGTAGTTTGGATGTATTTGTGTGAATATTACTAATACCTATGCAACCTAGGACTTATTTTGCAATTTGCTGATAAAATCTATTCACAAATTATTTGACAGACTGTGTATGAAGCATCTGTCAAATAAGATGTAGAAAAGTATATGCACATTGCGAAACAGGCCCTATTAATGCTGAACTTATACACACTAAGTAACTTTAACTTCTACCTTTGCTCCCACAGATGAGGATCAGTTGAAGTCGATAAAGGACGGAATGGAGGACATTTCGAACAAGACTTGTATCCAGTTCCGTGAAAGAGAAACAGACGCTGAACAGGCCGTAATCATCCAGGTATATAAAATGACAAATCTTCATATCTGTCTACTTAAGTATATACATTTCTGCAAGGGACCTCTGTGTTCAATTTCTCTCCGTTTAAAATAGAACTGAAAGCACTAATTATGAGTTAATACCTCTGTGATTATCACCTGAAAACTGGACTGGTCTCCACTCAGTTCACCTACTGAACTACATTACACGTAAGCTAACCGTGTACTTAATACTCTACGTATTTAAACACATTATATTGAGAATTAAAAGTTTAAAATTCCGTCTGCTAGATGCGCTGAACAAGTGGCCATACAATGTGTCTAAAACGTAAACTATACAGTTTGCTTACGAATAAACTCGATTTTTTTACGAAAATAAAAGTGGAAGTGTTAATAGCGGGTTTTGTTTTCCAATATAATTTTTGTAGGCCACGGAAACAGGTACCTCATATTTACTTGGTTTTCGTTACTACGTACTAGACTTTAAGTAAAATTCAGTATTGAAAGCCTAACTTTGCTCATAAAATATTTGAATCAGGGCTCGACTAGCGGCTGCTACTCCGATGTTGGCTACCACAGTTCAGGCGAGCTGTTGATTAATTACGGCACAGGCTGCTTCAGCGCCGGAACCATAGTGCACGAGATGCTGCACACCCTTGGATTCTATCACATGCAGAGTACTTACGACAGAGACGATTTTGTTACTATTCAGTGGGACAATATTAAGGAGGGTAAGTATCAGAATCAGATTCAGAATATTTTTTATTCATGTAGACCATTAGGTACGGTACTTAAGAATCGTCAAAAGTTACAAAATGCTAAGCTACTACTTTACCACCCGTTCGGAATGCCGTTCCTATTGATAAGAACGGGCAAAAAACTCCATGGTTGCTCTTTTTTTAAAAAGATCTTTTACATTTTTGGGCAGTACATTGATATGTATGTGAGAACAATAGGTATGTGAGAACAATGTAGGAACAGCTAAGCAGATTTTAGCAGCTGGTCAAAAATAAAGTACTAACTAAGTATAAATTTACTAATTAATGGGTACTTGGTTCCCACATTTACAAATTACTTTTGTTGGTAAGGTAGGGTCATAAGACTAAAATATAAAAAAGCAGCAGATGCAGATAGATAAATAATTCTTTATTGTTCTACCACTATATTATTATAACTAACATATATTATGATAAATACCATAATACGTAAAATATAATAATAATATCGCCTGACGAACACACATATATAGCAACTATATAGCCCAACACTAAGCAACGCTTGTATTATGGGTACCGTGCAATGGACTGAGGGCGTACTCTATGTATAACATTTATATAGATATTAAATATCCATGGCTCTGCTACAAACATTCATGCTCATCACACAAAGTTTGTCTCTACATGGATTTACCGGGACAAATATAATAATAATATTATAGAGTGCGTAAACAAAGTAAGTGCACATATTTAGTGTGATATATAAAAAACTGTATTCCTATTTTTAAAGACATGCATGGAAGGTGCAAGTCTAGCTGAGACCGGCAACACAGATTAAGTAATAATTCTTCCGGTAGGGCATACCAATGTCGAACAACTTCATCGGTAAGGGAACCACAATAAAAGCTACTGGTGTGTGATGGTATTTTTAGCGAAAGGTTTTCTGATGAACTTAAGGACTACGAGTTGGAGCAGCGGCGGAAATCAAAGAAGATAGCTTCATACTATAGGACAAAAAAGATTTAATGGTGTAGGTAGAGTGTAGACAATTAATTATCCCACCCCACTAATATTATAAATGTGAAAGTTTGGATAGATGGATGGATGTTTGTTGCTCAATCACGCCAGAATAGCTGAATGGATCTGAATGAAATATGGCACAGAGATAGATTATAGTCTGAAATAGCACATAGACTACTTTTTATCCCGGTAAAATGTATGGACCCCGTGGGATAGATAAATATGGTAGCATGCATACTTTTTAATCGCGGGTAACACCGCGGGGCGCAACTCTTTGTCTATAGACCGAATTCAAAGTCAAGACGCCAAGAAAGCATAAGTATGCGTGAACTGTTAAAAAATGTTGGCCATATTAGGCTACTGCATCGGAACGGCTTAAATATAGTACGCACCGTAGAGCGCGTCAATTTCCATTTGTAATTTTTTTTTCCGCTCCGGTCCACTTCGATATAGTGTGAATCGTAGATATATAAATTGAACGACTAAAAAATCCCTAGAACTTTTGTTTATTTGGTGCATAGAATTAGTAATACGAATTCTATGATTATATGGTTTTTACTATACATTTATACAACACATTCCAGGTAAGGCGCATAACTTTGAGAAGTACACCAGCATCGTAGTCACTGATTTCGGCGTGCCGTATGACTACGGGAGTGTGATGCACTACCCTGAGTGGGCTTTCTCCAAGAATGGAGAAGCGACCATCGTTCCGAAAGAGGTAAACATGTTTTATCCCTCTCTTTACCTATTAAAGTGACGTAATTATTATAAAGTCAAGTGTGAAGTACTTTACTTATTATGCTTCTTTTACTTTTAGGAAGGAGCGGTGATTGGCCAGCGGGTGGGGTTGTCTGACAAAGATGTTTTAAAGGTGAAGAAAATGTATTGCGAAACTCCAGAAGAAGATTAATTTAACAAAATCTCAAATTACATTCGGCAGAATAATTCCAATATTTAGGTTGATGTATAAAAGACATTTAATATAATATGTGTTTTATTTCTCGTGGCCTATATACGAGTATATACAGTAATGAGATGCAATATCAATACAGCAACCTCGCTGCGCGCATCAGCGCAATTCATTAGTACCAGTCAGGCGTATCAGTCGAAAACACCTAAACACTATTCTTCATTTGCTTCCGCCATGAGGCGACGGGCTTTAAATTCACTGAGTTATAACATGCTAATTCACTACGTCATAAATGGTGTTGGCTACCTACTACAAGATTTTATCGTTGAAAGTTTATATCTAGGCTATCTTGTTATATAAATATGATTCAATTACGATTAATGGTTATGATCGATATTAACTAGGTAGGGTTAGTCAGTACGTACCCAGAAATCACTTATATGTATATTAAAGCATTAATCGATACTTTTATTTATTTAATATAATCGCAACGGACAAGTCGAAAACCGAATGGCAACACAATTTGACCTTGAAGTTTTACGGGCTGGTTTTCAAATTGGCCGAGTACATTAAAAATCTGCCCGTAAAACTTCAAGTAAAAATTTCAAGCGATTCGTTTTGCCACTTGTCCGTTGCCATTTGTTTTTCCACTTGTCTGTTTAAGTTTCACTTCTACTATGTGTACCAGCACACATTTCAATTTTTTGGCAGGTTTACTGCAAAATATTTCATAAACACATATTCCAAACAATATATAAAAAAAATATTTCGAAATTTTGCTCTCCCTCCGCCGCTGCCACCTCTCACCACGCGGCCGTAACGCTTTTTCGTGACAGAAAAAGTCATAATACCACCCCCACCCCGTCTATATATGTTTCACTTCAAAAAAAATACCCTGACAACTATGTGTGGCCAAAGCGCTCATCAAGGCCGTTCAAATGAAACCAAACTCAATGGGTCTCGTCGATTTCCATACTTCCAATGACCATCTTCTGGCTTCATCATCATACCCCGGGAAATATGTGTGCGCAAATTATTCTTCAAGACCGATCTAACGAACCCAAACTTGTTGGGTTTATTTGATGACCACACTTCTATCTCATCATCATATCCTGATCACCATGGATAAAATTAGTCTACTCTACGCTTTTACTGGTCGAGGTGTCCCGAAAACCATAGCAGAATGGCCCGGCCCTAGAGGAAAGGCATGCCGCTAGAGAGTTGGTACTGACAGATTACTAAACGGAAGTGCATGTTATGCTCTTGAGGAGGTATTCACCCGAAAAGGATATCTGGACTGTAATTATAAATAAATAATTTATATATACCAAATAAAATGCTAGCTCAACACAAATAGTAGCAAAAGAGTAAATATCAAATTAATGAACATAGTTGATACATAGTTTGTTGTCATACTATTTTTAAGTTTGTTTATTGCCATATTTAGCTCGTAACTGTAATTGTAAATTTTAATTCAATAAATACACATTGTAATTGCCAACTAATGAATATGCTTAAAATTAAGTAAGATCTAAAAATTATTAAAATCACATTAAAAACATGTAAATCATAACCAACATTATATGTACGTACTCATTGAGGAAAATAAAGCTATTTATTTTATTTACCTCTTGATAATAAACAGCAAGGAGGGAAACCTGAATAAAAACAATTTAATCATTAAAAGATAACCTGTTGCCCGACTATCTACTTAATAGTCGATTGTGAACGTTGACCCTTTATTAAACTGCACTCCAAATCGTTTAAAAAGGCACGTACGAAGATGAATTGTCAGTGAGGTGTCTCAGAGTTTCAGCGGTGGACTGGATCGTGTTCCCGGACTTTACGAATTAAGATGAAATATTTTAAAACTATTCTAATAGTTAGCATAGTGGTCGGAGCTTCTACCGCGGCACCTATTTCGGAGCAGGATGTCGGTAAATATAAACTTTGTTTAAATTTGGGCCATCAGAAAATGAAATTTTCTTTAAGACCAAAATATTTAAAATTTTGGTATCTACTTGCTTGCTTAAAGCATAGACTTCATAGAGCTATCTTATAAGTAGCTATACCTAGGACATAATAATGTATGTATGTATATCTAACACAATATTCTAATTGCAATGTTGTTTTAAGGTGAATTCGGAGAGTATTTTGAAGGAGACATGAGGTTGACGAACGCGCAGAAACTAGCGGTTCAAAAGGGGATAGTTACCTTTAACGGACTGGTGGATACGAACACGCGTTGGCCTAACAACACTGTTGTGTATCACATCAATGAAGAAGATTTTGGTTCGTATTGTTATTTGCAAGAAGTGGCTGTGTGTGTAATGGGTCCGTATTTCCTACGAGAGCCTTAATTGTGATCATCTGGTCCTAGAACCCAGGGATTCCCAAACTATTTTGAGCAAGAGACCCCTTTTTCAAAATGAACTGATACCTCAGACCCCCATAGTTATATTGCTTAAAAATCTTATATCTAGTTTTTTTCCTATTGATACAAAGTAATTACAACACAATAATTTCATCTTGTACGAAGTTCGTACGTGCACGCTTATCGACTTGTTGAGTTTTTTAAAAGTACAACATTGCTACTTGATACTATAATATTAGTCATTCTTATAAAAAGTTGGTAACAGAATCTTGGCAGTTTCAAATAAGAGCTTGTGTTAATTACTAGGGGTCGATTTTTAGTCCTCGTTGACCCCCAAAATCAGTTTTCGTTTATGTCGACTCCTGGGAATCCCTGACAAGCCCATCCTTCCGTCCTAGTATATCACAATTACGTCAAATTTGGTAAGTATAAAGATATCTAAAAATACAGACTTTGACTTAAAAAATATGAAATTGTAATTTTTTTAGAGTAGGTTCTCTAACTCGTTCATGATATGCGGGATATTTTATTTTGGACAAGATGTTTCTTCAAATGGGATTTCATTTTTATTTTTTATCAGGCATGCTGTGTGTGAGATGTAATACCTATAAGCTAACAAAAAAATGTACACCAGGTAGATATATATATATACATATATATATATATATATAAAGTTGCCCAGTTGTACCGCCTTTATCAGACATCACGCAAATAATTTTGACGATTATAAAAAATAATAAACGGTACACAGGCATAGTCAAAGTCCTTTTGAAAAAAATATTAAGAACGTTCCAGTTTTGGAGGAGAAAACAGAACGGGGATACGAAATAATGATTCGGCTGTTTTACATTTTGTCATTATTTTGGTAGGTGTAATCAGTCCGAGCTGCACATGTCTCCTGGCCGGACCGGCCAGTTTTATTTATTTTGAAAATAATTTAAGCCGACATGGCGATCAGTGACATATAATCGTACACCTTCTTATTGAGTGAAACAAAATATTAAGCTGTAATCATTATTTAAATTTTCTGCAAATTCTGTAAAGATCTAGTATTAAAAAGACACTCGAGTAACTTTACCGATACTAGGTTTCGATGTGTAGTTTGGATATATTTGTGTGAATATTACTAATACCTATGTAACCTAGGACTTATTTTGCAATTTGCTGATAAACTATATTCACAAAATATTTGACAGAGTTTGTATGGAGCATCTGTCAAATAAACTGTAGATAAGTATATGCACATTGCGATACAGGCCCTATTAAATGCAGAACTTATGCACACTAAGTTACTTTAACTTCTACCTTTGCACCCACAGATGAGGATAAGGTGAAGTTGATAAAGAAAGGAATGGAGGACATTTCGAACAAGACTTGTATCCGGTTCCGTGAAAGGGAAACAGACGCTGAACATGCCGTAATCATCCAGGTATATAAAATGACAAATCTTCATATCTGTCTACTTAAGTAAATACATTTCTGCAAGGGACCACTGTGTTCAATTTCTCTCCGTTTAAAAATAGAACTGAAGTTTTAAATTCTGTCCGCTAGGTGCGCTGTTCAAGTTGCCATACAATGTGTCTAAATACGTAAACTATAAACTATACAGTTTGCTTACGAATAATGTTTGACGAAAACAAAAGTGGAAGTGTTAATAGCGGGTTTTATTTTTCAATATAATTTTTTTAAGGTCACAGACTCAGGTACCTGATACTTACTTGGCTTTACTTACGAGCTCATAAAATATTTGTATCAGGGCTCGAATAGCGGCTGCTACTCCGATGTTGGCTACCACGGTTCAGGCGACCAGACGATTAATTACGGCCGACGCTGCTTCAGAGCCGGAACCATAGTACACGAGATGCTGCACGCCCTTGGATTCTATCACATGCAGAGTACTCACAACAGAGGCGATTTTGTTACTATTCAGTGGGACAATATTAAGGAGGGTAAGTATCAGAAACGGATTCAGAATAATTTTATTAATGTAAACCAGTTAAGTACAGTACTTACGAATCGTCAAAAGTTACAAAATGCTAAGCTACTACTTTACCACGGTTCGGAATGCCGTTCCTATGGAGAAGAACGGGCAAGCAACTCCATGGTTACTCTTTTTTAAAAAAGGCATTTTATATTTTTGAGCAGTACATTGTTGTAGGTATGTGAGAACAATGTAGGAACGGTTAAGTAGACTTTAGCAGCTGGTCAAAAAAAAAGAACCAAGCATAAACTGCGTAAACTGTAAAAAAAATTTGGCCATATTAGGCTACGCTACTGCATCGGAACGGCTTAAGGTGGAAGCGCTAGGTCAGGGCGCGAAATTTATAATGTCAATGGTTTAATTTTTTTACGAAAAATTTGTAAAAAATCTTTACGATGTAATTTTAGCGATACAACACTCCAAAGTTAGTGAAAGTCGCTACTTTTACTAAATTTGGAGTGTTGTATCCAGTGTTGCCAGATGTGATTTTCTATTTCTACCCAAATTTGAAATTATTTTTCTCCAATATGATACAATTTGCTTGAGTTTTACCCAAAGCCAAAAAAATGATAATATCGGTAAATTTTTCAAATTTTTTCCTTGTTATACTGTTCTAATTTCCAAACTGAAACAGTAGAATGACCTTTTTTTTTTTTTTACGTTACGCGTCCCCTCTGCATGGGTATGACGGGTATGACATAGCATAGAGAGAAAAAGCAGAGTGAAAAGAATGAAAACTAAAAAGTACCCAAAATTCTCCATAGTATTTTTTTTCTCCAAGAATTTCATTTCTCCGAAATTTGTCCAGAGCCAAAATTTTTACCCAGAATTGCGAAAAAAATACCCAATCTGGCAACACTGGTTGTATCGCTTTAGGTATTTTTTAAGCAAACTTAATATATCGAGATATCCAATGCACAATGCCAATATCGCCAAAAACTAAATTATATCGTAAAGAAGGCCAAATTTTTCGTAAAAAAATAAAAACCATTGACATTTTGAATTTCGCGCCCTGACCTAGCGCTTCCACCTTAAATATAGTACGCACCGTAGAGCGCGTCAGTTTCCATTTGTAATTTTTTTTCCGCTCCGGTCCACTTCGATATAGTGTGAATCGTAGATATATTAATTGAACGACCAAAAAATCCCTAGAACTTTTTTTATTTGGTGCATAGAATTAGTGATACGAATTCTATGATTATTTGGTTTTTACTATACATTTATACAACACATTCCAGGTAAGGCGCATAACTTTGAGAAGTACACCAGCATCGTAGTCACTGATTTCGGCGTGCCGTATGACTACGGGAGTGTGATGCATTACCCTGAGAAGGCTTTCTCTAAGAATGGGGAAGCGACCATCGTACCGAAAGAGGTAAACATCTTTTATCCCTCTCTTCACCTTTTAAAAGTGTCGTAATTATTATAAAGTCAAGTGTGAAGTACTTTACTTATTATGCTTCTTTTACTTTTAGGAAGGAGCGGTGATTGGCCAGCGGGTGGGGTTGTCTGACAAAGATGTTTTAAAGGTGAAGAAAATGTATTGCGAAACTCCAAAAAAAGATTAATTTAATCAAAAATCTCAAATTACATTGGGCAGAATAATTCCAATATTTATGTTGATGTATAAAAGACATTTAATATAATATGTGTTTTATTTCTCATGGCCTATATATGTACAGTAATGAGATGCAATATCGATACAGCAACCTCGCTGCGCGCATCAGCGCAATTCATTAGTACCAGTCAGGCGTATCAGTCGAAATCACCTAAACACTATTCTTCATTCGCTTCCGCCATGAGGCGACCGGCTTTAAATTCACTGAGTTATAACATGCTAATTCACTACGTCATAAATGGTGTTGGCTACCTACTACAACATTTTATCGTTGAAAGTTTATATCTAGGCTATCTATTTATAAATATGATTCAATGACGATTAATGGTTATAATCGATATTACCTAACTAGTTAGGGTTAGTCAGTACGTACCCAGAAATCACTTATATGTATATTAAAGCATTAATCGATACTTTTATTTATTTATTTTTACATATTCCAAATAATATATAAAAAAAAATATTCGAAATTTTGCTCTCCCCCCGCCGCTGCCACCTCTCACCACGCGGCCGTAACGCTTTTTCGTGACAGAAAAAATCATAATACCCCCCACCCCGTCTATATATGTTTCACTTCAAAAAAAATACCCTGACAACTATGTGTGGCCAAAGCGCTCATCAAGGCCGTTCAAATGAAACCAAACTCAATGGGTCTCGTCGATTTCCATACTTCCAATGACCATCTTCTGGCTTCATCATCATACCCCGGGAAATATGTGCGCGCAAATTATTCTTCAAGACCGATCTAACGAACTCAAACTTGTTGGGTTTATTTGATGACCACACTGCTATCTCATCATTAGATCTTGGTCACCATGGATAAAATAAGTCTTGATAAATCACGATTCGGTGAACCCAAACTCAATGAGTCTACTCTACGCTTTTACTGATCAAGGTGTGAGCAAAACCATAGCAGAATGGCCCGGCCCTAGAGGAAAGGCATGCCGCTAGAGAGTTGGTACTGACAGATTACTAAACAGAAGTGCATGTATGCTCTTGAGGAGGTATTCACCCGAAAAGGATATCTGGACTCTAATTATAAATAAATAATTTATATATACCAAATAAAATGCTAACTCAACACAAATAGTAGCAAAAGAGTAAATATCAAATTAATGAATATAGTTGATACATAGTTTGTTGTCATACTATTTTTAAGTTTGTTTATTGCCATATTTAGCTCGTAACTGTAATTGTAAATTTTAATTCAATAAATACACATTGTAATTGCCAACTAATGAATATGCTTAAAATTAAGTAAAATCCAAAAAAATATTAAAATAAAATTTAAAAGATGTAAATCAAAACCAACATTATATGTACGTATTTACCACGTAATAATAAACAGCAAGGAGGGAAACCTGAATAAAAACAATATAATCATTAAAAGATAACCTGTTACCCGACTATCTACTTAATAGTCGATTGTCAACTTTGACCCTTTATTAAACTGCACACTAAATCGCTTAAAAAGGCGCGTACGAAGATGAATTGTCAGTTAGGTGTCTCAGAGTTTCAGCGGTGGACTGGATCGTGTTCCCGGTCCTTACGAATCAAGATGAAATATTTTAAAACTATTCTAATAGTTAGCATTGTTGTCGGGGCTACTACCGCGGCACCTATTTCAGAGCAGGATGTCGGTAAATATAAACTTTGTTTAAATTTGAGCCATCAGAAAATGAAATTTTCTTGTAAGACCAAAATATTTTAAATTCTGGTATCTACTTGCTTGCTTAAATCATCGACTACATAGAGCTATCTTATAAGTAGCTATACCTAGGACATAATAATGTTGTATGTATATCTAACACAATTTGCTCATTGCAATGTTGTTTTAAGGTGAATTCGGAGATTACTTTGAAGGAGACATGAGGTTGACAAACGCGCAGAAACTAGCGGTTCAAAAGGGGATCGTTTACTTAAACGGACTGGCAGATAGGAACACGCGTTGGCCCAACAACACTGTCGTGTATCACATCAATGAAGAAGATTTTGGTTTGTATTGTTGTATGCAAGAAGTGGCTGTGTGTGTTAGGGGTCCGTATTTCCTACGAGAGCCTTAATTGTGATCATCTGGTCCAGGGATTCCCAAACTATTTTGAGCAAGAGACCCCTTTTCCAAAATGAACTGATACCTCAGACCCCCATAGTTATATTACTTAAAAATCTTTTATATAGTTTTTTTTCTATTGATACAAAGTAATTACAAAATAATAATTTCATCTTGTACGAAGTTCGTACGTGCACGCTTATCGTCTTGTTGAGTTTTTTAAAAGTACAACATTGCTACTTGCTACTATAATATTAGTCATTCTTATAAGAAGTTGGTAACAGAATCTTGAAAGTTTCAAATAAGAGCTTGTGTTAATTACTAGGGGTCGATTTTTAGTCCTCGTTGACCCCCAAAACCAGTTTTCGTTTATGTCGACCCCTGGGAAACACTTTGGGAATCCCTGACTAGTTCAGCCTTCCGTCCTAGTATATCACAATGCCGTCAAATTTGGTAAGTATAAAGATATCTAAAAATACAGACTTTGATTTAAAAAATATGAAATTGTAATTTTTTTAGAGTAGGTTCTCTAACTCCATCTCGTTCATGAAATGCGGGATATTTTATTTTGGAAAAGATGTTCCTTTACAAGGAGATCGCGAGAACGCGGCCAGCCTGCTAGGCACTTTTGGCATCGACGACGATGTGGAGGCATTTTTGTGTATATAATTTTATTTTTATTTTATTATACAATGTCCTATTAATAAGTATATTTTAGTTTTTTGTTTTTCCATGTACATAATATCTTTGTACATAACTTATATTTGCTTGAATAAATTACAACTTTACATTATTCACAAATTATTTGACAGAATGTGTATGGAGCATCTGTCAAATAAACTGCAGATAAGTATATGCACATTGGGACACGCCATTTTCATTATCATCATGTCACATCCATAATTTTATTTATAATGTGTATTTATTGAATGTGTTATTGCTATTAATTACTTGATATTGGCAAAATACCCGCTAAGTTGTGGGTGAGGCCATTTTCATATCCATTTTATTTCATCGCATTTCATTTCATAAAGAAAGAAGAAGATATTCACATTGCGAAACAGGCCCTATTAAATGCAGAACTTATAGGTACACACTAAGTAACTTTAACTTCTACCTTTGCACCCACAGATGCGGATAAGGTGAAGTTGATAAAGAAAGGAATGGAGGAAATTTCGAACAAGACTTGTATCCAGTTCCGTGAAAGGGAAACAGACGCTGAACACGCCGTAATCATCCAGGTATATATAATGACAAATCTTCATATCTGTCTACTTAAGTATATACATTTCTGCAAGGGACCACTGTGTTCAATTTCTCTCCGTTTAAAATAGAACTGAAAGCTCTAATTATGAGTTAATCCCTCTGTGATTATCTCCTGAAAACTAGACTGGTCTCCACTCAGTTCACCTACTGAACTACTTTACTCTTAAGCTAACCGTGTTCTTAATACTCTACGTATTTAAACACATTGTATTGAGAATTAAAAGTTTAAAATTCTGTCCGCTAGATGCACTGTTCAATTTGCCATACAATGTGTCTAAATACGTAAACTATACAGTTTGCTTACGAATGAACTCGATTTTTTGACGAAATCAAAAGTGGATGTATTAATGGCGGGTTTTGTTTTTCAATATTATTTTTTGAGGTCACAGACAAAGGTGTATACTTACTTGGCTTTACATTCTACGTACTAGATCTAAAGTAGAATTCAGTTTTGAAAGGCTAGCTTTGCTAATAAAATATTTGAATCAGGGCTCGACTAGTGGCTGCTACTCCCATGTTGGCTACCACAGTTCAGGCGAGCAGTTGATTAATTACGGCCCAAGCTGCTTCAAAATCGGAACCATAGTACACGAGATGCTGCACGCCCTTGGATTCTATCACATGCAGAGTACTCACGACAGAGACGATTTTGTTACTATTATGTGGGACAATGTTAAGGAGGGTAAGTATCAGAATCAGATTCAGAATAATTTTCACTCATGTAGACCATTAAGTACGGTACTTATGAATCGCCAAAAGTTACAAAATGCTAAGCTACTACCACCCGTTCGGAATGCCGTTCCTATGGAGAAGAACGGGCAAGAAACTCCATGGTTGCTGTTTTTTAAAAAAATCTTTTATATTTTTGACCAGTACATTGTTATAGGTATGTGAAAACAATGTAGGAATGGCTAATCAGAATTTAGCAACTGGTCAAAAAGAGTACCAAGAATAAGTATGCGTGAACTGTTAAACATTTTTGGCCATATTAGGCTACTGCATCGGAACGGCTTAAAAGTACGCACCGTAGAACGCGTCAATTTCCATTTGTATTTTTTTTCCGCTCCGGTCCACTTCGATGAAGTGTGTATCGTAGATATATTAATTGAACGACCAACAAATCCCTAGAACTTTTGTTTATTTGGTGCATAGAATTAGTAATACGAATTCTATGATTATGTGGTTTTTACTATACTTTTATACAACACATTCCAGGTAGAGAGCATAACTTTGAGAAATACACCAGCATCGTAGTCACTGATTTCGGCGTGCCGTATGACTACGGGAGTGTGATGCACTACCCTGAGTGGGCTTTCTCCAAGAATGGGGAATTGACCATCGTTCCGAAAGAGGTAAACATGTTTTATCCCTCTCTTCACCTTTTAAAAGTGTCGTAATTATTATAAATTCAAGTGTGAAGTACTTTACTTATTATGATTCTTTTACTTTTAGGAAGGAGCGGTGATTGGCCAGCGGGTGGGGTTGTCTGACAAAGATGTTTTAAAGATGAAGAAAATGTATTGCGAAACTCCAGAAAAAGATTAATTTAAACAAAATCTCAAATTACATTCGGCAGAATAATTCCAATATATATGTTGATATATAAAAGACATTGACTATAATGATTGTTTTATTTCTCATGGGTATATGGCCTATATAAATACAGAATAATGAGATGCAATATCGATACAGCAACCTCGCTGCGCGCATCAGCGCAATTCATTTGTACCAGTCAGGCGTATCAGTCGAAATCACCTAAACACTATTCTTCATTTACTTCCGTAATGAGGCGACGTGCTTTAAATTCACTGAGTTATAACATGCTAATGCACTAAGTTATAATAGTTATAATAGATTTTATCGTTGAAAGTTTATATCTAGGCTATCTATTTATAAATATGATTCAATTACGCTTAATCGTTATGATCGATATTAACTAGGTAGGGTTAGTCAGTACGTACCCACATAGCACTTATATGTATATTTATTCAATAATAAAGCAATAATCGATACTTTTATTTATTTAATAGGTGTACATAAAATGACATAGAACTAACATATGAGCTGTTATATTATAAACCTAGATAACTCGTATTAATCTACATCCAACAAGACACTCAGTTAGGTACTTATACTCAATGTATTTAACGGTATCCTATATAAAAATAAAAACCGTTTGACAAACAAATTATCATTTTACAAACTACGGTTGACAAATTTGTTAATTGGTAAAACAACGTTTGATGAAATGCATTTTTCGGAAAGTATTTTATATATAGTTACCCAAACATACAGGTTTGGCTACCTTTGTTACCAAATTGCATATAAGTTAGGTTTTTTTGGAAACCTTTGGTTTTTGCCATTGATGTTTTTTTGGGTTCCCTTTGCTTTTCAAAAGGTTTTTGTAATTATGTTAAAGGAACATATTGTTATTTATTAATATTGCTCATAAGAATATCGTTTTATGGATGCCTAAGTTATTCATCTCTCTGCCAGTCATACAGAGGTCATTGATATGTTAGATAAGGTTCATAAACCAAGCAGCATAACGATTTGCAGGCTTAGGTTAGCAATCAGAATATCCCGACTCGTAGGATTAGGTTAGGTTAGAACGTAAACCAAACGCCCGAACCGAATTCTTCCAAGTGCTAGGTAAGGGCAGTGTATCATATTTTTAAAACAACAATTTTTCTACCGTAAATCTACCGCATGAAATGATCTTTTATGAAATGATATTTTTGTGTCATAGAATGTTTGTCAATTTAATACAAATTGACAAATATTGTATGACTAACATTCAATTTAACAGTTTCTGAAACGTATTTTTGGAAAATGATAAATTTGTCAAATGTTTTTTTTTATGAAATAATAGAGTACCTATATCCGACAACAACGTGCGTTCACTCGTCTCATACCCGTCACTTATTTGCTCGTCGTAGTCACGGTCAATTTTCCTGACGACATCGCTCTGATTTTATATCAAGGACAGTAATACTCAATACTGAGCGGTTTCTTTTTTTACATTCTTCAAAATTACACGATTTTAGCGGCACCTGGCAATGGCATTGATTGATTGCAGAACATTTTACAAGACCGATAATAGTTTATTTGTATTGTATAATACTTATTTACCTACCTACTTAATTAATGAAAAATGGGTAACTAGCTCGAGGACAAAAAATGCTATATTTCATCTTCAGAATACAAATAAGCGTGTAATTAATTGGACTGATTATTAAATTAACTAAGTTAATAAAAGCGTTTACAATATTCTTATTTACTTGAAGTAAGGAAGCTATAGTATCCCACTAATATTATAAATGTGAAAGTTTGAATGGATGGATGGATGTTTGTTAATCAATCACGCCAGAACGGCTGAACGGATCTGGATGAAATTTGGCACAGAGATAGATTATTGTCTGGAATAGTACGCATGCTACTTTTTATCCCGGTAAAATGTATGGTTTCCGTGGGATAGATTTGTTTTAATTTTTCATAGAGCAAAGGATCGACATGATTTTTTGCAAATGTAGTGGTAGTTTAGGGGTCAGAAAATGACATAGGCTAATTTTAATGCCGGAAAAATGCATGGTTTCTATGGGATAGAATACAGGAACCGTGCATTTGCAAAAGGACATAGAGGAAAAGGACATACTTTTTAATCGCGGGTAACACCGCGGGGCGCAGCTAGTAGTATATATACCTACGCTTATGAATTGCTTTATGGATAAAGTTAAGTAATTAATTCAGGGTTGTACCATAACACGTGCCTCTCTTATATTGTGATGGTACCTATACAGAGAGAGAGTACCTATACTTTATAAAAGCTTTATAAGTTATCAAATAAAGTCTACATCGGAAATTCAAGCTTTTACGTACATTTATTAAGGTACATAGCAGACCTAATTTAACAATTTTGTCTGTACAATGACTTTATAATGCACAACGAAGATGCCACTGTAACTTTACTGGCGCTATTATCTTATGTAGAGATGAGAATTGTTCAGCTTATAACAGTTTTGGCTACCATGAGCTATACAAAAAGAGGTCACTCGTTTATCCTTCGATTGCTTGCTCTTTAAAAGAGAACATCATGTGAACTAATTCAATGTAAGAGTCGGCCTAATAAAGCAAACCATTGTCTACTTGCACAAAACAATAATAAACCAGAAAGGGTTCTGCTCAAGTAGGTTAGTACCTATTCGCAAGATTTCAGCTATGATTACACAGCAGCGGACAACGATTACTTTCCCTGTACTATTTCACCCATTCAATTACAAAAATTACAAGTCATTGTTATTGTTGGACGGCGCGGCGCGGCGCCGGCGGTCACGTCAACACGACTGTAGCCGTAGGTTTAGCAACTCGATGTTGCACGAGTCATGGGTGGTGGTGTGGTGTCGCCGTCACCGGCGCGCTGTCGCAAGCGGCGCCGGAGCAGTTGCGGCCTAACACCTTGTGAAATGGTCGTATCCGAAGCTATATTAAACTTCGCCCCAACCCGGCGGGTTTTATCCTACTGAAAAAATCCACCAGCGCTGGAGTATACCGCCGGCTGCCGCGACTTAAATAACTTAAGCGCAAATTAAAATTGTAAAATGGCCATTAAATTCACTATACCGTTAATATGACACACTTTTTACGAGAATATCGTGTGAGTTGACTACACGACGAGAAAAGAAAACAATACCGCATGCATTTATGTAGATTAAGTCTTAAAGCTCGTATAAGTTTACATTTCAATATCATGGCACGAGTCGAGTTATCGGTGCTTCTCATTCTTGTTTGTGCGTTCAAGTGTTTGGCGATGAACCATCACGAACTGGAAGACTTTGAGAATTTCCTCAAAAAAACATCGCAGCTGAGCCCAACGTTAAAAAGTGAGTAATTAAACAGTAAATTGTATTGAGATACTCTTGTCCCTGTGACAGATTGCTAGTTATTAGATATTAATATCCCCTGATAGTAAATTCCGGACGCAATGGTTGTGAGTAATTGTGTAACTTCAATACGTTAAATCCCAACCGCGCCGAAGGTGTGGCCAAGGTGTGGATCCAGGATTTAGATAAGGGGAGGGGGGGGGGGGGGTTACTACAAAATAGAACGTAAGTACATAGTACAACGTAAATAGGTAAAAAGAGACTAATAGATATCTATTTAACTGATCAACATTTATAATAGTGTTAAACAGTCAAGTTGTAAGATTTATACTCAGTGTAACCAATCTAGAAAAAAATATATCTACAGAAAGTGTAGGTATTCTCCAGGCAATTTCTAGCAACTATTATCATTTTCTTCCATCTTGTTTTTCTATATAAGTAGTATGGGTCACGTTGATGTATAAAATAATTGTGTAAATGAAGTTTGATTTTTTTTTCAAACAAGGCGAACCAGTAGCCTTTGGCCGTGCGTTCAGTAAAGTAAAGGTGTCATTTTTTAAGTGTCGAATAATTTGATAGATAGATAGACAACACTTTATTGTTCCACCACATAAAATGAATACAACATTACAAAAACTTAACTTATACAGAGAGTGTCACAATGGGCGGCCTTATCACTAATATTTGATTTATTTCTTTGGGAATATTATCTTTATAATCTATGCTGGCCCTGTTAAAATATGTTACACTAGCTGTTGCCCGCGACTTCGTCCGCGTGGTATTTAACAAAGACAACCGTTGACAACAGCCTGCTCGCCCATTCTGAGCCCGCGGGACGCATTGCAGGTTGTTGCTATCAAACTTAATCAGGCGCTGCGCTGCAACATTGGTTTTAATTTTTTTTCGTGAGATCCTATTTTTTTTTCTAAAATAAAAGTAGCCTAAGTTACTCCTTGTTACATCAGCTATCTGCCAGTGAAAGTCCCGTCAAAATCGGTCCAGCCATTTCAGAGATTACCCGGAACAAACAGACAGACAGACAGACAAAAATTGTAAAAATTGTTGTTTCGGTATAGGTAACGTGTATACATCCAAATGCACTTAGTAAAAAGCGGTTATTTTAATATTACAAACAGACACTCCAATTTTATTTATATGTATAGATTATTATTTTTACACCTTATATAAAAGCAAAATCCATTGATAAACTGGCACACACACCGTTATATCTACAAAATGATGCGAATTTCACTTTAGAAATTAGTTACCTGGGCGTCATGTGTGAGATTATACGTAAGCCAACCGTATACTTCATAATCTATAGTATTTAGTCATTTTGTATGGAGGATTTAAAATGTTAATACTGTCTGCTAGAGGCGCTGTTCAATTTGCCTTACAATGTGTCTAAATATGTAAACTATAAATAATACAGTTTGCTTACGAATAATCTCGCAGTTGACGCACTGTTTGAGTTCCTTTCTGCCTTTGGTGGCTGGCTAAGAAAGGGTTTTATTCTCTGCGCATGCAGTTACAGGTTTACCTGTAAGATATAGGAACGCCAGGTTAAAGTACACTGCAACAAAAAATCTTTCAGAGGGCGCAGAACCTGACTATGATTATGATGAAGAGGAACCGGTGTCAGACCACGCGTGGGAAGAGAGCGGCAAGTTCGAGGGCGACCTCGTGCTCAACGAGCGACAGCGGCGGCTCATCGTGGAGGACGTCGCCGAGGGGCTATCCAGGAACGGAATCAGAGACGGCACGAAGAGGTGGCCTAATAACGAAGTCATATACTTTATCCAAAGAGAGCATTTTAGTAAGTAAACATCCATAGCAATATGGAACTTTCATCAAGATACCGTGAACTACTTTCGTATTTTGCTACACATCATGGTGTATAATAAACTGCTATTTTCAGCCAGTGACCAAGTGCAAGCAATCCAGGGTGGTATAGATGAACTTGCGCGTGCGTCGTGCGTCACATTCCGTCCATATAAGAAAGGGGACAGAGATGCTGTTGTTATACAAGTATGAATGAAATATTTGTTACGCGCTTCTAGTACTCAGAATAGACTTGCACCCGCTCCTTTTTTTTTAAACGGGTCCTGCAAGCAGTTTTTTTTATTATATAACATAAAAAATGACAGGTGGTATCTATTGCTTGATGAAGTAAATTAAAGCAACCAACACTCAACTATTCTCTTGTTAAATAAATTTCTTTAGAGTTGCCTCACATTGCAAATTCATTACGAAAGTACAAAATAAAAAGCCGGCTTCACAGTTCATTAATCACTACACAATACATACACCTATTGACAACTATTTATGATGCGCAATAGCTTTTCATAATCAACGTTTCTTTTTCCAGGGTAGTAGGCGAGGATGCTTCTCCCAGGTTGGCTACCAGAGTGGTTACCAGGTGTTGAACCTGTCGGGCCGGCACCCCGCAGGGCGTGGGTGCTTCAGGCATGGCACCGTGGTGCACGAGCTCCTCCATACACTTGGATTCTATCATATGCAGAGCAGTCCAGACAGAGATGATTATGTAAAGGTGGTTTGGGCAAATATTGTGGAACGTGAGTACTCGCAATCACTAAATTTTATATTTCAAACTTTGACTAGAAAGTATACGAGTTTATTTTTCCTTGGTCGTGTTAATCTTAATTGTTGGTCATGGTTGGTGGTCGACCGTGGGAAGTGAATATATACCTACATTCAAGGGTGTTTAAAACGGTCTTCACTATATTGCAGGTATTTAGAAGATTCTCTAAGCTTGTCTTGTCATTCTATTTTGCTGGTGATAAGCGGACCACGTTATCTCTTGTCTAGAACAACGACAAACTATTTCAAACTTGCGTCAATGAGCTTTTCAAATGGTTTTTGTTTTTATCACGCATGAGGCCGCGTTTGGTTAGAAATGACCTACCTAGTTATTTATTCAGGTTGAATGGTTTATTAGAAGTTAAGTTGATAAAAATAATGGAAAAAGGAACGGTCAACAGTTAAATTTTTTGCAACATAAATACCAACTCGACAATGTCAGCGACCGCTAACCGCGCTCGCCTACTACACAATCCGAATATAAATTAACTGTCTACCCAGATATGGGCAATAAGCTATGACACCAAGGACCCGGCAAATTTATTTTGAAATACTATCCATTAACTAGCTATACCTTCTACTTGGTTCAAGTGGACTTACCGACTCCGTACCAACTTTAAATTTCCAAGTTCAAAAGTGTCATGTCATTTTAGGTCTATAAAAACTAAAACCGTGTTTCATTCCAATCCATTTATTTGTATAAAATAAAATACGGTTTTATTAAGTAGCTACTACCTATGTAATAATATTTTTTGATAAATTATATCCCAGTTAGTTGGCTGACAGCCGGCATATTTTTAATTGCCGTAAACAATAAATAGTTGGTACGTATTACAGTGATCTTTGCAGGTGAAAAAAAATCACATCAAAAGTAACGAACCCTGACATAGAAACTTCTTATCGCTCGGTATTTAGATGAAACTCATAAAAAGTTTGAAATAATTACTTAGGTAAACAATATGCAGTCTATGACCTAGATTAATATTTTTTTATTGTTATGGTGAAATAACTACTAATGTAGGTACTTATATTTGGAGCTGTGTTACGCGTTGCCTTTATTTAGTCGAGGTCTAGGTCATCTCTGTAGAATGAAATATATCATTACTAAGCAAATTTTCCCCCAACGATTCAAGAGGCCATAAACATCTGCGTTCGAAATATAAATCGTGTTAACGACACACCTGCTCATAACTGATTTGTTTATTCTCAGCTGCGAGGCACAACTTTCGGAAATACAACTTGTTCGCGGTGTCTGACTTTGGCGTCGGTTACGACTACGACAGCGTCCTGCATTATAGCCGCAGAGCTTTCTCCGTCAACGGTCAGGACACCATCGTGCCGAAGAAGGTGACACCTAATATTAATACTAGCGTTCACGCGCAATTCCGCTCGCGTGAAAGTGGTGACATAAAACATATCCAGTGGACCTTGGGTTCACTGAACATAAAATAATACTTTAGATTCTCCAGTAGGATGTAGCGTTATAGCTTATAGTATACTAGTAAAATGAAAACAAAAAATAACTAATTACTGTGTTGCTTTCATTTATTTTAGACTGGAGCAGAAATTGGCCAAAGAATTGGTTTGTCAGACAAGGACGCCCAAAAACTAAATAAAATGTATTGTGATGCTGATCCAAACGAGCAAGCCAACCAACAGGCGGATGAGCAATCCACAGAGAAAACTGAAGTCAAAAAGAAGAACCAGCCATTTGACGGTCATGGTATAGGATATCATCAAGGTAAAGCTGTGGCTATCAAACTGTTGCCCGCGGCTGAAACTTATAAATTACCTGACGTACCAAGTTTTCATGTGTTTGATTATTTTAGTAAAACGCCGCAAACCCTGCCGTCGCCGGAAAACCAAGGATTTCGTATGGGTAAAGAAATAGCGTATACGTACAACCCACCTAAACCGTTGAATACGGAAGAAAAATCAAAACCCATTGTCTACACAAACTCAGAAACTAAGCAGAGTGATAAAGAATTGAGGCAACAAATAGTTACTGACCATGATAGCTATGATAATGTTGCAAAAGTAAATAATAAACATAGTGGTAATATAACTAAAACCAATTATAAATTAGATACTTCTTTAGATAACAATACACAACATGACCCCTCCGAGAACATAAATGAGGATATAATGAACACGTTCAATAGATTATCAAAAATTATTAAACAACATGTGTATCCTTCTCAAATTCCAAATCAGGACGTTTACAAGAATAACGAGGATACCAGTAGGGATTCCAATACTTCAGAAATTGATAATGAACATAATGAAGTATCCCCATCAAGCAATGATAGAAAAGAACAAACGGAAAATGTGAAAACAGCTGTTCAATACATTCAAAACTTTCATGGCTTCAAACGCGATAAATTAAAGGAGAAAGATGATCCAGATTATCGAGACGACTTCGATGCAATTAAAAAAGAAAGAAACGAGAATAGAGCACTGTCCTATGACGTGAATAACTTTGAACTTAGTGATCCATATTATGAATCATTTCCAATCTATAAACAATTCGCAAAAGACCATTACTCTGAAGAACTTTTTCCAGATAAACATCGTAACAGTATAAGACACACAGGTAGAACAACGAATGATGTGAAGTCAAATTTTCAATTTGCTGATAGGAGACAGCCAAATCCAAACAAGTGGTATGCAAACTATACTCCTCAATACAACCCCTTTTCGGACCACGACTCCGTCTTAGACACATTATACATAAATAGAATCGGCTCTGCTAGAGATGATTGGCACAAATCACATGATAGAAGAAATAAAAATGAAAGATATTCTATATTCCATGGAAGAACGCCTGACTATTCATCATTTAGCGGCCCTGTTCATGTAGTTGAAGATTGGTATGGTACCGGCACACTAAAAGAAGAATAAATTAAGTATATCGAGATAGGTAATGTACCTACTTAGCTCTTCATTTAAAGTCATAGACTTATTTTAAGGAATATTGTACAGTAAATATAATTAGAATTAAGTAGAATTATTAAGTTTGGTTTAAGTAAGTACCTACCTGTTATTTCGATTGCTATTGTTATGCGATTGTTAATGACCCCAGCAATAGGTATATGTTTATTAATTTTAGCGATACCGATTAATTCAATAAGTTTGAATTTCAATGCATTAAAAAAACGAGAAATTGGTAAATGCTACAGATAGGTACTACGGTCCTAAAGTAAGTACCTATACGTACTTATAACTTGATTGTACATTGTTGTGAATATTAAATGTTTTGCTTGATAAAGAATACCTACAATAGCAATTAAAACATTAAGGATTTTAAATTTGTTTATTTTGATGTACCTATGGTACTTAAATATGGTACTCCAAATTCAATCAATTAAATATAAAGCATAAGTAAGAAGGTAAAAATGACATGTTATAAGTAAAGTAGTAATACAAAAAAATGTGTCGAAGTTGTTTAAGGTACTGAATATGCTATTGACTGTGTTTGAAAAACTATCTTTATGATGCTAAAAATTTCGTCTTTCATTGTACATTCCAGTATTTTCCATAAATGTCGATGATAAAGTTGAAATAAATAAAAATACCTCCGGTTCACATGATCCGTTAAAAAATATGCCTGCAAACATTAAAGTCCCACATATTAACATTCTTATCGACTGATTACGGCGGTTTTAGATCACGTGACTGAACCAAAAAAAGTATTTTATTTTATGATTTGGAAGAATTTTTTGTGCAGAAAAATGAAGACTAATAGTTATAAAATTATAATTTTTTTTAGGATGGCCACTATTTAAAGCTTATTTTTCATACAGTCAAACACCCTATAATCATTTTTCTTCGTCTGCTGACACGTGTACTGATAATAATGTCATGTTAAATGCATAACACTTATTGTATTCATACTGGCTAAATACATAACTGGGCACTGTCTCTGTCAACGCCGGGCAGGGATAATCGAAATAAGTCACTGTTTACATCAGAATTGGCAGTATGGATTGATTCCTTCGCCTGTCCTACTGGACGAATTAAACTACTACTACTATAAGTCACTGTCAAATTGTCATTGTTTTGTTTGTCAAAATCATTTTGGTTCGTATGTGCTTTGCGTTTTCATGTTTTTGTAAATTTTCTTCGGCGTTTTACCACATTACCAAGCAGTGTTGATAATAATGCAATAACTGTGACAATACTCTTATAATAATACGAATGCACTTTTGAAATGATAACCCACAGTCGGTGACAAGGGAAGGTACGAATTATTTACTCAATTAAACAATTGATGGGTTGTGCTGTATCGTGCGTCACCGGTGCTACAATGTCGTTGTTTGGAAGGAACGATCATGATAATAATGATGCACGAGCTAGACTTGAACGGAAACTGTACATTGCAAAGGAATCTCCAGAGCCAGACTTTGATCTGTCCGAGTGCCAGCTACGTCAAGTACCGTCCGGCACCTATTCAATATGTAAAGTGTTTAGAAAAGACCGTTTATATTTGCACAATAATGACTTACATACACTAGAGGAGGGTGGGCAACTGTCGGATCTATACCTGATTAAGGTTCTCAACCTAAGTAACAATTCATTTATGCAATTATCTAATGATATTAGATACTTGGTGAATTTAACAGAGTTGTATTTACAGAACAATCTCCTCAAAAACCTCCCTGAAAGTATACAGTGTATGCAATGCTTGCAAGTATTAGATATATCAAAAAATAAACTCACAAGTATATCAGCTTCAGTTGGAAAATTAAAAAGATTGAGGAAATTAATTATAACTGAAAATAAGGATTTAAATAAACTTTGTCCCGAACTGTGTTTTGCAATTAATTTGATATCAATAGAGTTAGATGGTGAACAGTTTTTATTCCCTCCATCAGTAGTTGCAACCCAAAGTACTGAAAATATAATGAAATATTTATGTGAAGAAATGAATATTGTTTACTGCCCACCATTGCCAATTGATCATGATATTGTAACTGTACAGACACCAAACTCACTGCAAGATCCCTTTGTGCGACATAACACCAGTACTTGGGAGGAACAAGAGGCCACTATTACAGAACAAGAGAAAAGACTACACAAAGCTGCTAAAGAGCAAAGAGAGAAATTCTTAAATCAAGTCTTACAGGAACAAATGGAGCTGGATGGTGAGATAGCAAAAGTACACAGTGCTAGAGAAAAAGATCGCCAGAGACTAATACAGGGTATACAAGAGGATGAAAAGGAAATTGGTTGTTTGGTGGAAAACTTTATCCAATCAGATTATTTAAAACCAGAAGTGATACAACAGCAACTTGCTCATGATCAGGCAGAACATGACAGAATGCTTGAAATAACTCGTCAGAATTATGACAACCTGAAAAAGACTGATGTTTTAAAAGCAATGGAAATGCTTATAGAAGATGATTATTCCATTAGAAACTCAAAAAAATACTATGAAGATTCATTGCACAATATGAAACAGAGTATACTCATGCAGGATCTTGAAGTCAGTGAAAAACTAGGTGAATTATTGAATGCTAAGGATCAGTCTCGCACATTGTTAGTGGAACAACTCTTAGAAGATCAAGATATTCAAAAAGCAATAGTTGCTTCTTTGCTTGAAAAAGTTGATGCTAAGAGTTGGAGCCTTAATCAGGAAATATCATTGATCTCTACACGTCTGGCACGATTGAGTGTAATTGAACAAGAAAAGAAAAAATTAAACATTGCATATAATTATAATGACCTACTTCAGCAGAGGATTCAGTTGGTCATGTTCTTGGATGATCTTTTTTGTCAGCAAAATAAAAGACGGAAACAACTTGTAGAAACCTTAAAAGAAATGGAGACAGAGACTAATAAATCTACAGACTTTTGGTTAAAAAATTATCAAAAATTAATGGAATCTGCACCGAGAACGCTATTAGATATTGGAAAAACATTGGATTCCGTATTTGCTAATTATCTTTTGCAGGAAGGTGTGATACATTGTTTGCCATTCTTAGTAAATTTTTTGTTTTCTGGTGAATCTTTACTAAATATTACACCAGAAAAATTAAAAATGAGTGGTGTTTCATTAACCTCAGACAGAGAAGGTATTACCAAAGCAATACATTTTTATGTAGGAGCTAAAAGTCAAAACCATAATTTAGAGGAAGGCATGGCTTTAGAGCCAACTGGTCCTACTAAAGAAGATCTTGGTACAGAACAGAGCTATACTGGAGTAGTCAGTACCAACAAAACCGAAGACACAATATTAGAGTCTGAGTGTATTATTTGTATGGATGCAAAATGTGAAGTAGTATTTATACCTTGTGGACACATGTGTTGTTGCCAACAGTGTGCAAACAAAGAAATGGATAGCTGTCCCATGTGCAGGGGTGGTCTTGAGAGGATAATTAAAGTTGTAATTGCATGATTAATGCAATACATTTGGGCTGGTGTGTATGTTTCAGTTGAAAAAGAAGCAATAAAATGAAATGTTTAGAGCAATATGATGCATCAATGAAAGTGTGTTATCCTGCTATTGGTTTTTTATGTACCTATTATATGTGATTTAAAGTACATTGATGCCATTCTCTTTGAACTAAATTAATGTTGACTCATTTAAATATTGCACATGTACAGTAATGGTAGTCTGGTTGGTATAAGTTTCAATTTTTTTTAAATTATCATTATTATATTTATGTAGGCATAGGTTCTCTATATTGTTTTTTTTTTTATTAAAAATGACACATGCATTATAGTATTATAAGTATAATAATATTCCACCAAATTGTATAGTTTTAACATTATATAGACTGCTTAGACAGGATAGTCATTCTGTATATAATGAATTTAAGTAAACCTTCATTATAATATCTTTCTCTTATAAGGAAGACTGCATGTAAAACTTACAAGGAATTTAACTTGATAAACAAAGGTACATACTACTAAGTAATTGGTCTCATTGTGGTATAATGTTTGAGATTTGTATATGTGATATAAGTTGTTAAACATGCGATCATGTTGTAATGATCATAATAAGAAGATAACTGATTGATAATTGAATCAAGATATTAACAGAAATAATAATAAGAGTCAATCTAAAAGATTGTGCCTTCTAGTTTGATTAGTATTTTTCAATGGTTTTAAGAAACATGTTAAGTATGCTGGTATAATAACCACCACCACCAAATAACAAAATAATGTAACTTATTAAATCTAACCTATATTTATAATTATCTATCAGTGAATCCTATACCAGAGACCAAAGTGCGAGTTTCTTCGTAAGCTAACGATGTACTTTAAAGTCTACGTATTTTTTGTTCACTTTGTATCGGGAATTGAAAGTATTAGATACCGTGCGCTAGAGGCGCTGTTCAATTTACCATACAAAATAACATAATATACTCAGACAATGCAGTAGGTACACGTTTCGCTTACGAAAAAAACGAGTACTCGAAGCTCAGGGCCTATACGAGGTACCAATATTTAATCTTATTAAATTTGTGAGCAATTCTTATATTGCTCACATAACTAATCTAATCCGTTTTATATATAATTAAGGACGAATCGCAATGTGATTCCATTTTCAGTCATTGTGTTATGCAGTTGATTAAATTTGTTCTTTAGTTTAGGGCCAAGCATTCGATAATTTTGTGAGGAATCGATTTTGATTAAAGGAAAAGCTAGCAGTAATGCTATAAAGATTTTTTTAATAATTACCATTTAAACCTATTATAATTAATGTTTTTTTCACATAGCCGCTTAGATGCGAGACATTGTACCGATTCGGTTTGCTCACGATGCTTTTGAATTATTCTAAAGTTTTTTTTATTAAGTACCTACCTACTATTATATTTACTTTATCTTTAGTCACCCCCTAGTCTTAGATAAATTGTATTCTTATATAACTTTATAACTACGTTTGTCCTCAAATTATATTGGAATTATCTACGTTACTACGTAACTACCATTAATCCCATAATTTATAGAATGTTATCGTCTCTTTACAAAGGTATCATAACGCACTTTTCTTTTGCAAAACGAGTGGAAATCCCATTGTAAAATTGATTAAAAATTTTATAAATTGGGTAACATTATTTTAACTAAGCACTTTGTTAAAATAATCACAATATTAAGTACATTTTATTTTAGGATAAATATTACAGTTTTCGATATAGTACTGTTCGATATTTGATTGGTTTAAAACACAACATTCAGGTGATATTTTAGCTGTGAGATTATTTTCTTACTTTATGGATTGATAAGATCACTTTTTATAAATATAAATCCGCTATGGCACGCACTGCGTTTTTTGTTTGAGTACCTAACCTATCAGTAACTCTGTATGTACTATCATGAGTATTGTAGACACATTTTAACCAATTTATGAATTCACTAATTCATAGATCTATACGTATATGTCCATACTATTTGTGAAGGGCTTCCATCTGCTTTCAAGCCTTCGTCCCATTTCTTCTTTGTATCAGGGGTCGGATTCTGGTTTACCCTAATTTGGCTGATTTCCGATATACCTATATAAGGTGTAACAAAAACAGTTCAAAATATTTTTGAGGGGTTAACATAGAGGTCATGTCGATCACGTTTATTTATAAAATACTGGCTGTCCCCGGCGAACTTTGTAACCTCCTAAGAATCAAATGCTTGAGAAAATGAATTATCTGTATTACTAGAAATTTTCAAAAAATTAAACATCATAAAAATCGGCCCTCCCGTTCTTGAGTTAAAAATGTGTAACAGTGTTTATTTTTTATCCGAAAAAGCAAGCTAGTACCGTTTCACCGCGCACTTACAAAGTAAGTAAGTAGTGCTATTTTTGAAATTTTAAATTATTTCAGTTTTTTGGAATGTGACCTTTATAGCTTACTTATTGTTATACCTTATATACGCAGCGATTGCCGCCTGCACTCCGAGACCCAACTAGTGGAACTCTAAGAATTTTTGATTTCTATCATCTGCGTTTAATAATCTAATATTTTTATTTTCCTCTTCGTTTGATGCTATATAGCCTATGAAGGTATAATAACATTCATCCGTGAATGCCGAGTGCTCCGACGTACCTAATAGTCTTTTGTTCCTTGCGACGCGAGCTATACCTAATAATGGAGTTTACACGCAAATAGCAATTATGGCGAGTCCTTTCATGTCAACCCTTATTCCCTTCAGATACATGATGGCAATTCTCTGATAAAGGACTGTTTCAAAGTATTCGGCGAGAAATGTTTATTGCCTTTCAGATTCGCGACGACATTATTGAGTTTGAACAATTTTCGCAGCATCTAGCGTTTAGAAATGCGATTGTCGTATAGTTAGGCAATGTCCTTCGCCCACAAATATACAATCCGAATAAAGTGCTGAATATATTTGAAGAAAAACATTTTTGCCTACGTCAATATTTTTATTTACCAAGAAATTTCGGCACGGGAAGGTCTGACGGCGGTTCGCCTATAACTGCCGAGTCAACACAGGTAGAATAAATAATGACAACATTTTTATTCAGTTCGTGTCCTGCTGAGGGCGTCAACGGCGTTCTGCCGGAGTGGCAGGGATCCGAAAGTCCCTTTTATACGTATCTGAAAAGTATCAGCACTAGCCTTTAATATACTTATCGTGTATGCCTTTCTTTATGATTTTTAATGAGAAATTAATGCGTTAACACCACCAGTATGGTCCCAATCTAGAAAAACCATACAATTATGGGTTTCCTACAGTGTAAGTATTCCTAGGGCAAGGAAAGTTCCGAAATTTGTTCAGGCGGGAATCGAATCCGCAGCCATCCGATGCATTGATCCGAGCGGCCTACATTGAATCCTACTAGATCATGCTGTCGTAAAATAATATGAATATTTAATAATATGTACTAATTCTTAAACTACCTATAGCAGAAAAGCGAGCTTGACATAAAAAGACAAATCTAAAAGGTGTAAAGTATGTGTTAGTATCTCGCGACCCACAAATAGGAATTTGTTGGTATCATGTCGAAGTAATTTCATGTAAATAAGCGGGCGGGACTTATACAGGGTGAGGCGCATCCCGCGTGTGCTCGTTATATAAACGTCACTCAGCCCGTGAGATGGGGTTTGTACCTCGAGGAAATTGAATCGAAGGAGCTTATGTACCAATATCAGTAATGAAACTGAGAACGGAAGCGGCGCGCACTTCGCTGCGCGCGCCTCACAGAATGTTTATGATATTTTTGATATCACACGTGAGTGGAGTACTCAGTTTTGTTAGTAGGTACGTACTTACGATATGACCAGTTGATATTGTATAGCTGAGATTAGAAATCTTTATAGGGGTGAGGCAGAATGACATGCTAGCTATTATCTATGTAACACTGTAACTTAGTCGTGTATTTCTGTAGGGTATTCAAGAACGTCTTTTCATCGAGGTACTCCGAACGGAACCGCGCGCAGAAGCTAGTAATGAATATTTAGGACAAAAAATTGTCCTAGGTGGCATTTCGCCATTTTTGCATTTTTTGTGTGTTTCTTTAATGTCTGTTCGCACTTAACAAAAAAACTTAAATTATATTAATGGAACTAATTCTCTATCTGGTTTAAATACCTAGAAAATAATTCCTCGTTGATTACCTGTGAAATAATATGTTTGCTACCATTGTTTCTCATCGTCTTCATCGGAAAGGCAGGCCTTTACAATAAAACAAAAATAAACGTGATCGTACTTTTATTCACAATTAAACGCCACAAATTGAGTAGGTACCCACCGGAATCGGTTCCATGAATATGAAGGAGCTCACCCTAATCCTCCGCCCTTGACGGGTGTCCCGATAAAGTCAACAGGAGGTATCAAAGTCTTTCGGACGCGATATATTGTGCCCCACTAAGCCCGGCTTCGTTACGGACCCTGACCGTTTCACTAAGGAGTTCAGTTTCTAGAGCAGGGCAATATGAACCTTATTCTCTTTGGAATACATGATGGGGTTAAAACGGCAGGGTCCAAACGTTTCATCAGTGACCAATGGATTGAAATATAATTTTAAAACGATATCTAACGTTACCCTTATCGGAGGTGGATTTTTCTTAGTCCTTTTGGCAACAGTAGGGTAGTGTAGGTACTCGTATATAAAGTTTAACATAGAGTTAACGCAAAAATATCGGCTCGATAATGGTTCATATCTGGGCACCACGTCTGCTAACACAATCGATTCATAATCGAACAGCAACCGCATAGTAACTGTCAGTTTTGACAGATATTGTATGGGATATTTGTCAAAAGTGACAGTTACTATGCGGTTGCTGTTCGATTATGAATCGATTGTGTTAGCAGACTTGGGGCACTGTTGAAGACATGGTAGGTACCTATAACACGAATCATGCAGTGATTACTGGTAGTAGGTACGCAATTAAATAGCAATCGTATCTGAATATTACTTAAGCCTAGACGGCTGAAGAGATTTACTTACCGTTCCTATATTACGTTTATTTGCATGTAAATGAGGTTCGATAATTCCTTTTAGTGCTAGAGAATTATGCGCCAAATTATATTTTGAGGAAAATGGGTGAGCATAGCTGGCAATCTAGTGCTATTCGACGTAGTATCTTCAGTGTGGCCAGTAGGTAACAGATTATAGAACGAAGCCATTCTATTAGCACATTTATTCAGCTTTTGAGAGCAACGTATACCTTACATTACATTTGTAACAAAATTGCTGGTATTGTAATAAAAAAAATATTTTCAGTGATCTACTAAATTCTACAGTTGTGAGAGACGCCAGACTACAGTTTCAAGAGGTTTGTACTTACTAAGCACTATGAATTCCAAACAAACCAACGAGCAACCAAAAAGGTGGCAACGAGCTATTAATATTTATTGGTAGCCTTATGGTGGTTGGAGATATATGTCTGAATTACGTTTAGCATTTCGATAGGACAGGAAAGCTGTAGGTAACTAGAGATTATTCTGACTGAACGTTGAACTGCAGCCACCGACGTTAGAATATTCAGACAACACGAGGCGTGTGCTACAAGTGAAGCCTGAAATATGTCTGGTCTATCAATCACGCGCACATAAAATTGAATATAACTACAAACGACAGAAATGTTTTGTGAATATTTTCATCTTTGTATTAAGCGATAGGTAGCGATATACCTATCTATATATATTATTAGATAACCATAAGCGCAAGGAAACCAATTGCACGTAACACAAACGCCTCAGTGAGTTGGCAAATATGTTCAAGGCCCCAATTATGTGGTGTACGTAATCTAATTTCTCATAAGGAATGGAAATATTACTCGCTTTTCCTAGGTACTCACTGAGTGTTAGGGAATAACTCTTTTTTGCATACCTACCTACCTAGTTGTTCTATAAATTCCAGCGTATCTTATATGAAAGCTTCACACGCGTGTTTTTATTAATATGCGGTGTTTTATTATATCATGCAGTTCTAAAGCAATGACATACCTACTTGCCTTATCTGAATCTTGAGCATCTGGCAACCGTGTTTAAGATGTATGTATATTGATGAAAGGCACATTATCAGTTAGCAAATGTTGCACTAATCAATTACGTATATAATATTAACAATTTGCTCCTGTACAAAGTCCTACAACGTGGCGGGTTATGTACGGCAGCATTATGTTACGTTAACAACCATTAACTGGGTCAGTTCCTACAACTTTTGGGCCCTTTTTGACCATGCACCTTTTTGAGGTCTTAATTGTAGTTCGCACAAACTGGAAACGTTTCAACTTGTAGCGAATCACCTATTTAGGGACAATTAATATGTGCTTAGTTGTTTAACGGCAATTACACAACTTAGCGGGATGTTAAATACTTAACCCATTAGATAGTTTGGTAGGCACTTATTTAGTAGGTATATATTTCTGCCCGCCCTTAGGAAAGTTAATCAAGTGTTGTTTTATTTTCATGTACCATGCGCCCTGGGAAATTGTAAGGTATATACATGTTATATATCTAAAAAATCACTCGAGTAAAGCCAAAGCCAGCCACATTGCTAATATTTTTATTATTCATTAAGTAGGTACATATCTATGTCGAAAATTAATTACTACATATGCACCTGAGATTATATAGTTATATAAGCTGGATGACTGCCGCACATTTTCCGGATTGGAGGATATTACCTACTTATCATTTATCTACAATTACTTAATATAGGCACGAATATATGAGAACGTAAAATAAACATAGGGTCCTATTAAATATGCTAGATAACTAATATTGAAATATTGCCCAATGTGAAAATATAGGTAGGTACCAACTCCATTTCGACTAGGACTGTATTCCCGTGGTATTCCCCGAAGGTGTGGGCAGAAGTGCACCAATTAGTTCGCGGAGGTTCGAACCTACACCCTTTGTCTCCAAAACGACCGGTCGACCAACATAGCTATCATTACTATCTTTAAAATCGCGGGTCCATGATAAATTTCTCCAAGCACGATTTCTTCTCATGGAACGCCTACAAATGTCCGGACTATTGATATATTATAGTATACGCTGACTTATTCGACCTCACATTTCCTTCACGATGTTTACTTCCGCTGGAAAGAGTGACAAATGTTTTTAGGGAGTTTAGTAAGCCAGGGATCGAGTCACGTCACTTATTCAGCTGGTCAGTTAGGCTCTTGTCAATACGGGTTGGGTATATTGCTGGGGTTATCTAAAAGTTTGTTCTAAATAACAACCCAGTTAGATGCTTATTCTAAAATACCGACTTACTTTTGGAAGATGAAAATAATTTATTATCAAACTTCCATAAAATTAAACACGAGCCGAGAGTACGAATATTTAGAGATCTAAGACGGTTTCAAAGAGATTTTGAGAGATGTCGGGTAATTGATATCAATTAGGGTTGCGCTGGCGGCGGCTCGCCGCAGGCCCGATCACAATGGACTATCTTGGCCAGATATAGCCCGGGAGACTCGTCTCTTTCACTCGTTGAGATCGACGCTCTGATAAATTGTTTTTGGCGAACTTCGTTAATTCTGTACGGGGTGCTATTATGCAGCTAAATCGGGAATTAAGAAGCGGTTCATTTTATTTTGAGCTTCCCGGCGCTTTGTACGTCTTGCTGCTAACAGCAGTAAACATAAAGAAATTCAGAAAGCGTATACTAAGCGTTGGACCTGCACTTCTTTAGCTCATTTGTTATCATTATGTGCAAGTTAGAATTGCGATATGTCGATTTGAAACAAAAAACCCAACCAAAAGACAATTTTGATTTTTGATTAGCACCAATAACATAGTGCATAAGGTATTTTACAAATTTTATATGCAGCATTATGCCCGCAATACACATATTAAAGCATGCAAGTTAAAAGTAGCTCGCGTTCTGTTTACTGGCATTTCACGGCAATGCGATACACGTGCCAGTTGCAAAAAGCATAATTTACTTGCATTTGTCACAAGCACGTGCTTTGTACTTATACACACCCCATACCCCACCCCCCACGCCACCCCCCCCCCCACGCGGCTATTCGCAGGCATCAAACAGTTCAAACGCTGGATTTTCGGTAGCTCGTAGTCGTATGGAGACTAACAGCCAATTAGGTACCTACCATAGGAATGTTCGTTCAGTAACAACTTTTAACTGGCTCAGTAACTAAGTACGCCCTGTTATAAAAAAAAGATTTCGCGCGGCAGCAACATTAGTTCTGTAGCTGCATCGCGAAGCATGTGACGATACGGCGCCACTGCAACAATCTCAACAAGAAACTGATTTTCAGCCAGGTCACTCGACAGACCATTTGAACTTGGGACTAATGCCACGTCAAAATATAACCACGGGAACAATATATAATTTTTAGATTCCAGTCAATATATATTTGTTAGATTAATAGATTTAATAAGTAATGCCGGTATCTGCAGGTTGTAACATTAGCTCATGTTTCTTAGATTTCTGCGCTAAGCCCTCGACACAAATTAAATGTTTACCTTATTAGCTAGCTAGTTGTACAATTTGAATTGATAAGTCGTATTGCCTAACTTACAACATACCTTGCTATATATGTCTGTGCTACCTGCAAGGTCGATCTGTAGCTTAAAATTAAATGCGACAACTTAGTAAAGAAATATGAGCAATTAGACCCACTTTAGGTTTTAATCCGTGCCTAACATGAAGGTTGTAATATTAATGTCGTAAGTAAATGTAGTTCTACCTTAACTGAGACGAACCTACGCAAAATACATATACATAATTTTACAATTGATATTGCAATAGAAATATAAAGCCGAGGTGCTTTATATTTCTATTTCAACGTCAATCTATACTAATATTATAAATGTGAAGGTTTGGATGGATGGATGGATAGATGGATGGATGGATGGATGTTTGTTACTCTTTCCCGCCCGAACGGCTGAACGGATCTTGATGAAATTTGGCACAGAGATAGATTATAGTCTGGAATAGCACATAGGCTACTTTTTATCCCGGTAAAATGTATGGTTCCCGTGGGATAGATGTTTTGATTTTTCATACTTTTTATCGCGGGTAACACCGCCGGGCGCAGCTAGTAGAATATATATTTGAAAAACATGTTGTGTCCATACAGTAGTAAGCAAGATGTAAGAGCGTACCTAAAACAAATGAGCTCACAAGAAAGTGTTTACGGTGCCAACTTTATGAAATTCCCAACTTGTGGGGCTTGCCGGTAACTTTTTTGACAAGTTCCCCCGGTACCTATTCGCCCAGAGCGTGTGTTCCACGGAAACTTCCTATCGCCTGGCGTGTTTAAGAAGGAAAATTCTCGAGAAATTATTTATGTGCTGAGATTTACGTGCTCGTAATATGACGCCATGCTTATTGCTATGTCATCATGAATAATGTTGGAAAAGGCGGAAAAATTAAAAAACTGAAATATTAAAGTTTCTAAAACCTAACAGTACTATCTACGTCCTGCATTTGACACCTACTGCTACACTAAAATCTGTATTATCGTTCAGGTATGAATATTAATAATTCTCAAATAAATTAATTCCATATATCTCTGTTTGCATACCCAGCAAATCATGTATGTACATTATTATTATTCGCGTTTCTGCTACACGGGCTGACCCACGAGCGCTTGTACGTGCATTCACGGAATTGCTTCGGCCATGTTCCTCGTTCGAATAGGCTATAAAGTAAATCCAAATCGTGTATGAGAGATCCATATACCTACCTAGGATAAATTATATGTAAAATTTGCATATTATTCTTTATAATATCGAGTAAAGTACCGAAAAGTGGTATGTGTAAGGCGTATCTATCAATGACGGTCTGATCAGCTCAGTTGGTAGTGACCCTGCCTTCTGCACCGAGGGTCCCGGGTTCGAATACCGGTTTGGCTGATTTATATGATCTTTGATTGTTTGATTTTTCCTCATTTGTAGTTGATGATTATATTGAACGTTTGATATTGAAAATGAAGCTCAAAACAATATACTACGCTTGAAAGATATTTCATTTATAACTGTAAAAGCACTTAAAGTGAGCGAACTTACCAGAAAATATCTAAAAACGTATTACACAGTGAATGGAGCCACTCTAAGAAATAATGACATCGACAGGCCACCGAAGTTTTTTAATATTGAACTTGTTCACTGAACCGGCTTCCAAATATTAAAAGCCCGGACTAGCCATAAATCATTCACGGTGCACTTCAGAATTTTGAACTTAGACCATATTTTTCTTTGACTATACGTTTGGAATGTTATATGAACAATTATTTTTATCTGATTCGCTAGTTCGGTTTTGTATGTAGGAATACCTATATTGGCTTTAAATATTTACGCGAATACTACAACATTGAAATACAACAAATTTTTCGGATTTTAACGCGTTTATTTTATGTTTTTTGGTTCCCGACGATTCGGTTGCTTTACAGCAACGATGGTCCATAGATAAGAATAGTATACGATGGTCCCGGGAGGACTGAGGTGGCTGACGTGCTAGTGTCATAATTTGTACTACCCTCATATTCAGTTGTTGCTTGCGGTCCGATCTACGCAGAAAGTGCTCACAGTGTCTTGAGATTTTGCAATTATGCGCTTGGTTTTGGATTTAATTATAGTGTTACCACCGACCTGGGATCCGGTATTTCCTAATTCTAAAGTAGGTTCTATTTACCGACTGTACCTAACTTAAAAGGTACACGTAGACCTAGATAATTAAGGGAAAAAAGGACACATGGATACGACCGTAGATCTCCAATTATTTCGGCGCCCATACTGTAAAGCCTGTTCTATACAACGCTCAAAATCTCTTACGTAAGCAAGTAGTGAATCGGCAATCTACATCGGCCACGGTTAGGTCTGTTACACGTGTAATTCATAGGCTGAGGACGCTACGTGTCGGTCATTCAATTAGTTTCGTGTGCTGCCCGCTGGTGCTGAGTGAACGGCAAACTGCTGATATGCTGATTTCGCTGGTTAGCTGATTCCAGTTGTAGAGACAAATTATTTTAACCGTTCTCGTCCATGTTTTATGGGTAGCGAGGTAAGTAACGAAGGATTGGTAATAAATTAAATTATAAATTCATTCTTACTATGATGTTCAGAGGTATTCTCTATAGGCATAGGACTTTATTCGAATAAAATGTATATAGATAATAGAAGTTAAGGTGGACAAATCTGGCCATTTTATAAGGCGATAAAATCGAATCTCATTAAAATAAATTTAATTGAGTATCTTGCAATTTATAGGTTCCAATTTATTTAATCTCTTTGCAAGGGCGCCCCTAAAGTGAAATATTTATTGGAGTTACGCAAACAGTCTGGCAAAGTGTGTAACTAAGGATGAGTTTATCGATTTGCGAATTGGTTGCGAATTGAAAATGTCTAGCGGTCGGCTCGGCGTCACGTGGAAGGCCCTTCGTTATAGACCGGCGCTAATTAAGAAGTTTCCTCATCGATCGAATCCAAATTTTATTACGCGAGGGCTGCCCCAAAAAGCTTACAAAATTAAATTAATCCAAAAGGCGAATTAGATTCCCAATTTTAAGTTTAAGATGGCAGCCACCCTGAGAAACTCCATCTGCAATAATTCGAAACCTTCATAAAACTGGGCATTTATTAATGTTCCAAAATCCCCGCGGCAACTTAATTTATATTTTAAAAGAATATAAATACGTTACAGAATACATTTTTTTTATGTAAGGTCATGATCTGATCACAGCTTTTATTATATTCCAAATAATAAACTAGACCATCCAAAGGTTAAGTAATCTAAAGTTATGAAACAAGAATAAAATTCGGAGAGAGTCATAAGCCGTGACACGAAATGACGTGAGCGTAGCAGAGGGTGAAATTAGACCGATATTAGCTACACGACGAATTAATCTGTGGATCTCGAGAATTCCAAAAATAATTCATTATCACCGGCGCCAGATATTCGAATAAATTTTGTTATGAAATTTCACCGTTCGCCGGTGCTACCTGTTAAAAGCTTAGCGTACAATTTACGTTGATTGATAGAGTGGTTCATTTATCAGCGTCATTTGCCGAATCGACAAAATAAAGCCGTCGGGGAGTGCCCGCCGCTCGTTCCCTTGTTTTATGAGCCGGTTCATTTTAAGATTTTGTGGTTTAGTATGTAATGGATGGATATAAATCACGACTATTGCGGGAAAGAATTATACGAGCTTTTATTGAATCTGGCAATTTAGCCCTTAAATGTTTTGCTCGTAAAGCATATTACAGTTTATTTTGGAGTGCTTTCATTTGAGTATTTTTAGCTAGTGTTTTTATTCAACATAGCGAATATATGTCTTGTGGCGCCCTATATGTATACCAGGAAGCTTCTTTAAGATTTACCAAAAAGTGGCCTGTGTTAGAAGCGATTCTATCTGCTAAACTCATAACTTGAGGAGACATATTTGAAACCAAAGTTGATTCACCCAAAACTAATACAATTATAATATTCGATAACTTCCTATTTTTAATATCCGGTCACTGTTGATATCGGGTTGTGGAAATTATTCAAACATACTCGTATAATGTCGGTAAAGGTAGCTTACCTTCGGCTCCATAATCTATGAGAATTAATAATAGCATAGTTACTAAGTAATTTGTATAATTTGGTAAGCATGTAACGCAATACCCGACGCATGCAAATATAAAAGTGCTTCGTAAGTTCCGACCCTTAATCCATTATACGGGAAATGCGTAACTGTGGCGGGTATTTTTTTTTAATATATATTTTCCTCATAAGCTAATGTCGAATTAATGTTATTAAGAGATTCGCTTACTAAGCATTTAGTTGTTACTTATAATATTTAAGTAGGTATGTGAAAGTATATAAATTTAGATGTGTGTGTGATTTGGAAACTTGGTACATAATTAACATCGAGATAATATATGTATCTATCTAACTATAAAGGGAGTTGCCTATAGGTATAATATGAAGATATTAAGCGATTTCTTTCTTTCAGTAAACGATTATTTAAGTCACTGAACATGCTACAGTTAGTTATCAGCCAAAGTTATAGTTACCAGCAACAAAACACCAAAGTTAAGTACATGCATTTGTCAAAAATGCGACAAGAAGTCAGTGAATGAGAGAGAAAGATGAGTGAGTGAGCGAATGTTGAATGAAAGCATTCGAGCGACTCGTAGAGCGGCGCTGTGGTGCCGACGTTGGTGACATGCGGCTGAACCTAGCTTTATGATTCGGAATAGTAGCTCATCTTGTGTGAACATACAGGTGAAAATAAAAGTCAACCATTATTAGTAGCAAAGTTTACAATATTATTTTGTTCTAAAAAACAAACAACGATAGAAGACGTTTTTCTTCTCGATTTTGTTTAGGGAAAAAATGTGTTTCATACCGATGGTTACACTGATTTATTTTTATTTAGAATCTTAAAGCTATGGATCATTTATTAGATTATTCTTAATATCCTCCAGTACTGTTAAAGATCAGATTCCAACTTCTTATTAAATAATTTAATAAATAATATATTTTTTCATTCAATCTCATAAATCGATTTAAACGTTTTTATAGGGTAGCAACAAAATATACCACGGATTAGCATTACATTGGACGGTTAATCGTGCCGTATGTAGTGCACTGCTTCGGTGCAGATAAGTCGACGTCAGTTAGAGTGCCATCACGCCGAGAAACCGGAGTTGTTCAGCTCGGGTTGTCTCCAAACTGCAATAGTTCTCCACGTCTCGAGCCGCACTCGACGCTCCGAGCCTCGCGCGGAGACGGTTAGGTACTCCTTTTGTTCCGAACCTCGGCTATGAACGTTTAAAACTTTCGAGATCCCTACAAACACGCGTTTGAGAGCACTATGGGTTTCGGAGGTCTTAGATTGCAATGTTATTAGTTTCAACGATATGATTGTGTGTAAACCTCACATAACCCTTTTTTTTGGGTTTGCCCTAGTCGGCTAAAATTACAGGTATTTATTTTGGTTAATTTAAAAACTATTGACGTTCTGATTCTGAGTAAATAAGAAGGTTGACCAAATAAGGCTTTATTTCACAAAAGTGTTCCCGACAAGAATCGAACAACGCGGACGTCTTCGGGGAAATTGGATCATTTAAAAAAATAAAACAAAACGAGCGTGATTTGGGCAATGATATTAAAATTTACCTGAGAGTTGATTTATGAAACGCGAGGGAGTGGTAATTTCCTGCACGGAAGCGTTGCTATGGCGACGTGGATGCTCGTCGTCTCTACCACCTTGTACGAGTAAACAGCTACTCTTAGAACTATGCCGTATAAAATCGAAAATATTAGACTGATGTGATTGTGAGCCTACTGCTGTTTGGTATTTTCTTTTATATCCTTATGAATGGGAATGAGAATTTTATTTTATTACGTGGTTGTAGCATGATATGAGATAGGAATTGAAATAAAACTATTTTTAAGGATTTTATCGCGTTTATTTTTCGTTTTTACGTTCCCGACGTTTCGGCTGCTTTACAGCAACCCCGTGACCATGGTTGCTGTAAAGCAGCCGAAACGTCGAGAACGTAAAAACGAAAAATAAACGCGATAAAATCCTTAAAAATAGTTTTATTTCAATGTGTAGTATTCGCGTAAATATAAGAAATCAATATGAGATAGGAATTTAATATTTCGTGCGAAATGTAGTTATACTTTTAGGAATATGAAAACTGTATTCAGTTTATAAAACTCATACCGTTCAAATTAAATAAAGCTTTGAAATAAAAGTAATTTTACCGATTTTATCGCGTGTATGTTATATGTTCCCGACGTTTCGGCTGCTTTACAGCAACCATGTTCACGGGAGGACTGAGGTGTTTGACGTCCTAGTGTCATAGTTTGAACTCCTCATATTTATTTGTTGTTTGCGGTCCGATCTACGCAAAACGTGCTCACGGTGTCTTGAGGTCTTGCAATGGTGCACTTGGTTTTGAATTTAACCATATTAATTACCGGATCCCAAGTCGGGTGCTACCACCGACCATGACATCTTCCCTATTGAAATTATGATTTTTTTTTTTAATTTATAGTTATTGCTATTCGGGGAGGAGATAAATTCAAAAGATTGAAGATCATAAAAATCGACCCACCCGTTCTTCAGTTACAAATGGTGTAACTAACACAATTTTGTTTCATATAATAAGATAGATGGATGTGCAAGCGGCCCCTGAAGTATTTTTGAGGCAGGTAAATAATACGTGAATTTACTTCTAAACACTTTAAAAGCACAGGGAAAAGAACATATCCTTTAATATGTACCCAAATACTTATTACCTCATAAAATATTAACACGACATAACATTGTGTGTGGCTCACTGAAATACTTAATGTATCATGTTCCGGGTCTCATCTTTTTGTCATTAGGCGTACAATGGCGGTCGACACAATTAATATACCGGCCGAGCAATAATAAAGGATGACTTTTACTTGGTCGTATCATGCCGAACACCCGACGCCATCTCAGGAACGGTGTATAGATATTGGTTTTTGTATGGGCCTTTACTTAGTAGGGTACCTACCTAAAGGCCTTTCTATGAACATTTGCAGGACTAACATTTTGAACGTTGCGACTAGTAAAGTGAAGTCACTTTTTCAATGCATTTGTAGTTGTAAAGTATTACACATACAAAACTTTTGCCTTGCTAATTGAATAACATGAATTCTACGTTCTCTGGAAATGCTGCGGATATAAGCTTTGGGTATTTTATAAAATGTAGAACTCGTATTCCACTCTCTTTTTATATGCTATCTTGAAATCGTATTTTCTATTTGTTCTCGTACATGCACCTCTCTACGCTCAAAGGGGACTTCACATATCAAATTCTTTCAGCGCGGGCTTGTCATAGCTCATCTTTCCGTTGCACTGTCACGTGTGAGCTTTGCTGTTGTGTAGAAGTATGTGATAATAATATCATATATTTTCCCATTTTTAGTGTGGTGCAGACAGTGTCCGAGTTGTTAGTAGTTTGATGATTCGGTCCAGATGTCAATCATATTTTGGTTGGGTTTGAATTAAATTCTGCAACCTTTGTACATACAGTTTACGGTACAGTACAATGTGAGATGCAATAACCATACCCTAAAATATATAAGAAATCTTCTAGTTTTTGTCCTGAGCAAAAGCTAATTTTCTTGGAACTTGTAACAAATTTAAACAAAAGAAATAATAGGAGGAGTTGAAAAAAGTTTTCTCACTTCCCTCCTTTACAAAGCGGAGACGAAATAGAAATCTATGTATAAGTAAGCTGATTGTTACAGAAACAAGACTTACAAGTATAGACGAATCCCTTGGCTTAAGGGATGATTTGAACGATAGTTGGTCCTAATCTTGTGCGCTGATTATACTTGATTCCAGTCTACATTTCCAAGGAATCAGTCCGTGGCTTCAACAAGGTCTGTGTAATATGGCATCAACAAGATCTGTGTACTCCAGAGTATTCGGCTCGCTTTGCCAGATATCCCAAAGGATCTGATGTGCAGATTCTTGTCTGTTATACGACTCGATGACACGACAGAGGCGATAATAATAACTACTAATTGCGGAGATCAAGTTTATTTATTATATAAAACAATAAAATTGAACTACGGATTTAGTGGGTATATTGTATTTTATTGAATGCTCCAGTAGTCAGTGTGGCCGCATCTACTACTATATTAAAACATATTATACCTGAGCCCATTTGTTTTCCAAGCGATTGCTCGACATAGATCTACTAATATGTACTGAATTAAATATACCATGTTTGTATATTGATGATATCAAGAAAATAATTATGCAATAGGCTATTCGGGCGGTTCTGAATCCAACAAAGACAAGAATTCTATAGACACTTGGCCTTTAGAATTCTTGTCTGTGTGTTCATTTGTCAGAGCATCTCAGAAAAACTATAAGACCAATTTCAACGTGATTTTACTATTGGATAGCCTCAATCAAAAAGATCGAGTACATATTACCACGTAATGACATCGAACTGTGCTGAGCAAATGAAAGATGAATGCGGTATGGGGCCGCGCTCCAAAGTTAATTCCTACCCAAATATAATTTATCTTTCAAACTCCATGTTCTCCCCAAGTACACAACATCAAAGGGTACATACTGTAGTATATTGTGTGTATTCAATACGCTATTCATAGCTTTGGAATAACATGTTGCCAAAGGGTTTAGGGCACGTTGATTGACGTAGCATGTACCGGTTGCGAATGTTTTGAGACTGTTTACTTATTGTCTTACTAATAAAAGTTATTTTTGATTGATAAAACAAATCCTACTGGGAATACTTTTTCTTGTCTAGAAGAATTAAGAGTCGTACCTAAGGACAAAGATTTTAAATTTAAAAATACAAGTGCATTCGTGTCAATCCGGCCATGTTTGTACACATAGCTGATTCAACATATATACCTTCACAACATACCTACCTCTATAACCAATGCCACATATTTTAGAAGTTCCTTTCCCGACTTGTAATCGACACTATGAATCTTAATATTTGTGGAGAAGCATCGATCTTTTTTCACATTATTAGGCCATATTAAAACTTGCTCGATAGATGAGCAGTAAATAATAGATTATGTTACATATATCACCATAATGTGGGCTGGAAGTACTTACGTAGAGACTATCCTACCTTTCACATACATTACTGAGGTCCCTACCACGGTAATGTTGCGAAGGGCATTATGGTACACGTCTTTTGGATTTTTTTGATTTTGCTGCCATGAATGGTAGCACCGAACATCATGCCGGAACACGGCTAGGCCGCTTGGCGACATGGCTTTGTTCAGTGGGTGGTGACTAGCCACGGCCTAAGCCTACCACCAGTAAAGTATATCGTAATGGATATCGTAACATATGCATATAAGCAATGATAGGGCATGAATACGCATACGTTATATTGACCGTAGATTCGATGATTTCTTATAGTCTAAGTGTGAGGTGTTCATAATCTCATCTCACCATAAATAGGGTAGGATAAAACTTTTAATGGAGCCTTGCGGTCTATTTTTGAAGAATTTCGTTCAAACTGTAAACAAAGATGACGAATTGAAATCTCATTTCATCGGGCGGGCGGATCTGAAATTTCACTCCGCCAACTTTGTTTACATTTTGGGCAAAATCAAAACAAAATAGACTTCTCATCATCGAGATACGTTGACGTGTAATATTTGTAATAAGAAAAAAATAACAATTCTCTCCATTTCTGTTCATCATCATCAGCTGAAACGCATCTACTGCTGAACATAGGCGTCCCCCATAGAACGCCACAACGGACGGTTGGTAGCAATCTGCAATCTCTATTCAAGAATGATTAATTTATATGAGAGTATTTCTACGTTCTCTGTAGTAACGTTACAAGATATGAAAGCATAAAACTTGTATAAAATAATGAAGCCCGTTGGCTATTCGGTATAACAAAAGACTACCCTAATAACTCTCCTAAGGTTTCTGTCAGAGATCATTAAGCGCTGTTACCCACAAAAAATCGGTCAAAATCTTTTTAATTATGCCATTTAACCAATATTTTGTGAAATTAAACGGTTGTACATTTATAAAAGCGGTATTTGTTTTATATAACTTTATATTTCTGCTTTGTTTGTAAAGGTTGTGATTTTATTTTAAAGATTGAGACATTCCGCTAAATATCTACTTCTGAATTTAATAAATATGTAAAGGCAACTCCAAAGCTAATAATTTTAATAATGCCGTCAGTTACGTACCAATATTTTAAGCTTTGATCTATAATGCGCGCTATTTTTATTAAAATCTCAAATTCGATAGCTGCAGATATCAATTTTGTAGACAAATTATAAAGCCAAACTTACAGATATTTTATTTTTTGTGAGTATCCGAAATATTTTATCGTATTTTTTTGGTATTGACGCTTCATGTAGACGCGTAAATAACTAAGCTTTAGTCTTTTGAAATATGGATCGTACGGCACAAGTTTAAATTGTTGTTGTCCCGTCCATACATTATGACGTAGCTGACTACGCGATTGGCTTCTGCCCACGCAGTGTTCGATAAGTTGCTCCGAATTTATTCTCTATAGAATATTTGTTCCAATGATAAATTATGTTTATTACGCAATATTAATCATTATTTTGTTCAGTTCCAGCAATTACGGTAAATCGTAGTACGTAAGCACGATAGGTATGTACTAACTTGTTCTAATGCCTATAAACATTGAGATTAAAAATCAATATATTACTTAAGCAATATATTATTGAACACAACCCTATATTTCCTTTCATCTCCTTAGATATGTTCCTACAAGTGTTTATACATGTTGAAAATGCTCGTCACAAATGGCAAATACCATTTATGAAATAAAAGCGTATAAATAATAAATGTCATATAGTAATACCACTCAATAAAAGTACCCACATTGAAGAGAATAAAATCGCGTGTATACGAAACCATTACTTTGATGTTTATTTCAAAGGGCGACCTCCCTTTTCATATAATATTTCTGTGTTGACAAAAAGAATGGCACGATTACCTACCTCGATAAAATAAACATAACAAAAATCTACGCATGTGCCAGGGTTGCCATCGTTGTCAAATTTCCCTCACTTTTGGGAAATTTTTAAACACCCCGTGGTATTGAACTATTTTACTCGTGACAACTTAGAACTGGAACTTTCTACTCAGTTTTCAATTTCTATTGCTTGTATTCGGTCGGCATCAAGTTTATGCTTATTTATTGCTTATATTTACACGTGGCAATTGCCTTTAAATACGAATAATAATTATTGTTCAATTGAAATTTGAAATTGAAACGCTGCTTATGGGTGTGGAATACACATTTGTAAGATTTTGTAATCGTCTTAACTTAATTTTATTGGTACACAGAACAGGTCACATTCAGAAGAAGCAAACGTAATTTTAGAATGAGAGCTAGATGAGGGTACCCCCGTCAAACTATGACACTAGGACGTCAACAACCTCAGTCCTCCCGTGACCATGGTTGCTGTAAAGCAGCCGAAACGTCGGGAACGTAAAAACAAAAAATAAACGCGATAGAATCCTTAAAAATAGTTTTGAGAAAATAGTTTAGAGTGCCTTAGAGAGCCTTATAAAAAAATTAAACGTACAGCTGTAGTTATAGTTATTTTACTTGCAATTGAATATTTGTGTTCTTTTGGGAACATTTATATTTCGATCTGGTATCCTCGATAAAGAACAGTTGTATCTGAAACGAAGATAACTTTACATCCACTGGGGTCAGAGCAGAGGTATGCTCAATATTGTGAGGGAACATAACGAGCCGATCATCATAAGGGGGATAGTTATTTAATTATAGCTTCGGTTTACTTTTTCTATTGCTTTCATTGTAATAAAAAAACTGTGTACCGATTTATTAAATTTAAACTACAACATACGATTTCAAAGTTACCCAGTTGTCTCTCGTCACCACTAGATTTCCACTGTCTTTTATTTACTAGGGTTGCGTATATACAATGTTATTCTACATCTTAAGACCTGCAAAGAAAAATAACAAAGTGAGTAGTAGATCAAATGTATTCTGTTATTAAATTAGTTTTATAACGAAAAGCGTACAAGCGCAATGGCTGGTGATAAATATGACACTTAATAATTATATTAAAACAACGAGAGGAAGCCTTGCTTTTGACATAATAAGACCTCTTCGTACTAATGTTTGGCTCGGAGTGAACAAAGAACAGACGACTTTTAGGTATAAATAGCAAGTATATAAGGTGAACGACTTTTTTAATTTACTATATGGCTGAATATGAAACCCATTTATCTCTTTTTCTACCATGCTGCGTCATACTTATTACCGGGGTGTGTATTGTATATATTTATGGCTGCGGTTATATATTTATGACACAAGTAATAGCGACCACATAAGCCCCTGAGATTGTATATTTAATGGTCTGTAAATGAAAAACGACGCAATTTACGTGCTTGGCCAGCAAGGGCACGGTACTACAGGGACATTGTGCGGCTGCGCCTTTATGATCCAATTGTATTGGTCTACGATTACGTGTCACGGGGACGTAATTGAAATAATACGACGTTTTACGATACGGCTAATGTTTTTGTTTTGTAATTTGGAAGAATGGAAAAGAGGCAGTGTAAAAAATATACAACCGCATGTACCTACATAATGTGCTACCCTAAGTCTTTCCAGATCAAGTTTTGGGCAACCCTGGAGTACTGCACATCCTTGGTGACAAAACAATTATAGGTACTTATTGTACCTATTTTTTAGCACACACTTCATACAACTTTATGAAGCAATCGCTACAGTTCGTCCCCCATGCGAAAGATGAAAGAAAAAAACAGTTTTCGTAAGGTAGAATTCGTATGAAAGAACATAACAGTTATACCTAGTTAGGTAGGACCTTGCAATGGCCAATCGATAGCCCAAACATCGACATGACAAATAGTTCCAATTGTCGGTTCCAGATGGCGTAGCCTGCCTTTCTCCTGAACATTGCCGCCGGCAATTTCATATTTCGCGACGGGGAAAAGGGTTGCGTCCAATTGTTCAAAGGAATCTTTTCGCCGTATCATACAGGTGCTTTGGAGGTGGAAACGGAAATGTGACACATTGATTGTAATAATTGTAAGTAGTGCTACGGTAGGTAGGTATTGCAAACTTTTATAATACACGCAAGTCAAAGTCAAATCATTTATTTCGTATAGGCCTACGGGGGCACTTATAAATTGTCGTACACTGTACAACCGGATCGGAAAGCGACCTCAACTGAGAAGAACCGGCGAGAAACTCAGCGGGCTTCTCTTTTTATTTTTTTTTGTTTGTAACTCTTTCTTTTTATTTAACACCATGTTAATTAAAAAAAAATCTCCTGTGTGTTGCCAAGCGAGACGCACACACGCTACACTTTGACATCATGAATCTTAATTGATTTAGATATTAGAGCGTGATTACTTATACTCCAATAGGAAAAACTAATTTAAGAAATAGAACTAAATTATAAAAAAAATATCGCGGATTAGTAAATCAAGAAAGAACAGATGTCAATTCACAATATAAATCAAAAGAGTCTTGAATTCGTTACAGTTTACGGCTTACAGTCAACGATAAGCAATTGGAAAAGAAAAAAAAAACAAATCTTAAAGGCGTGCCCTCAATTCCCGCGGGAACTGACAGCCGACGACTTGGCTTTTCTTTATTTAGAGACTTTGAGAATAAACTTTTTTCAACGTCGAACGTGTTGTATGGAAAACTTTATAATTAAGAACGGTCGAGATACGGAAGGCGGGGAACGTATTTGTTGGAGATGTTCCAGCTTGTAATGTATCCAGTTTATACACAAACTGTTTGGTTTTACAATAACAATGCGTATCTATGTAATTATTTATGTGTAGGTATATGAATTATGTAAAATCAGTTATTTTAGGTTGTGAACAGAAATGTTGCACTTTGCACTTATTTAATTACCATTCAGTTTGTTTACATTATTAACATGAGATAAGAAAACAAATATACAAGCATCATATTTTTACTTTTACCCATGTGACAACAGACATATTAAAGAAACATGAAGAAGCATGGACGTACTGAGACTCTCCCAAATATCAAATGGTCAAGGGAAATGTATTCAGAAATAATTGGGTTACAAAACCCCATATACTTATAGGTGTCGAAATGAGAACCTCCTCCTTTATTTGTCGTTGGTTAATAACCGCGATCGTAAACAAGGCATTGCGTAAGTAATTGACATTAATTAACTGCCAGCAGGAAGCCAACTGAGAAACTTCATTGTGTATAATTAATGCGTTGAAAAGTTTTAAGTCTTCTGTACCCCATTAGCCAATTTAAGAAGTTGTCTTTTAACTTCGCAAATTGAAGCTCCCCAGCATTGAGGTGGAATTTTCATAGCTTTATAGGTGGAATGTTTATAATCAATATTCAAGTTGATAGCATTTAGGAGTGCTGAATGTTTTGGATTACTTATTGTAAGTTATGTTTTAGACATGTGAGTGCACACACAGGTACTTAATCGAGTTAACAGTCGTAGCACATAGTATGTGTTCTGAAAGTTTACTAATATGTGAATTAAACATTATTCCTTTTGAATATTTTCAATTTATTATAAATGTCAATATATTTTATAGATTGTATAATTTTGGTGATAAGGATGTTGGTAGAACGCTTGCTTTGGAGACAAGAGTAGAAAGTTCAAACTCCCAGCTTTTTTCAAACTTGATAAACGGTGAAGGAAAACATTGTTTTGAGAACTACATGGCTGCAAGAACTAAACTAATCAAAAGGCTTGCGAAGATCGCACTGAGCTATTGTGGTGGACTATGGTCTCAATCTCTTTGGCATTGAGGGGATACCCGTGACCAGCTTAATCCCTCTTGGTAAATATCCCATTTTGCCACCCTTCCATAATACCTACAAAAAATTGCGTTTTGCCAATCTTCCTTAGTACCTAAACAAGCTTCCTTAGTAGAAATTGTTGTTACCAAATGGGATTAAGGCCCTTGCTCAGCAGTGTAAAAATAGAATAACATTATAATATTAGCTCTATTTTAATGTCCCACTGTGGAGCACGTGCTTCCCCTGAATGCATGGAACATTAGACCATATTCAACCACGCTCGCCCAACACACTTTGCCGGACATCACACTTTGAGGTGTTCTCCCAGACAAGCAGGTTTCCTCACGATATTTTCCCTCACTGTTCAGCGGGATATAAAAGTACAAATTTTATTGTAAAAATTACTATTTCAAATCCTAATCAAAGCGTTATTGTACGAATATGTAGTATGCAACATCAGCACCTTGAACATAGTCACTATAATTGATGGAGGCATTTGATGCTGAGTGCACGCGTGATGCAAGGCGTTGCAATATCGCGGGAGTCTTACCGAAATATTAGGGCACTCGAGAATAGGCTCATTGGGCAATCGATGCAGCCTCTGTTATAATTATTTGGCAATAAAATATTCCTTTCATTTTGATGGACCGGTTGCTATGAAGGTGAGTCGCTAACAATAGATTGGTCATGACTTTGTGTCGCGATTCCGATCTTGATAAGGAGGTGGCTTTATTTATTGTTCCAATGTGCGATGTGACTTTTCTGTTAATTACTGTAGCATTTAACAAGTTTATCAAACAACAAAATCTATTTTGCCAGAAAAACACATTCACTTACAAACCAATCTAATTCTACGATCACAAAAATACAAATATTTAAACTTTCCTAACAGAAAATACCATATAGTACAAAGTTGCAGGGCCGTGACGTCACCGCCATAAATCAACGTGTGTGTGACAGACCTTTAATAGCTAATATCATTGGAACATATAAAAAACAAAATTCTTTCACAGTGTGTCATAAAGGATTTCCTTATGATTTAATATAACAAATATACTTATATAATATATAATACTACCCAATTATAAGCGCAGCACATGTATGGCCGGAGGGGTTCACGTATGTTACCTCTAACTACGTTCATACACGATTCCCTTTCATCTACTCGTGGTATAATAATATGCTACGCGTTGTATTCTCATGGATCAAGACTACCTCCCGACTTCACAACTACAATAAAATGAACAACGCTCATTGGTCGAAGATGGCTGATAACGTAGTCTTGAGCCATTCACGTCACCTAGCTATCACGGGATCAGAAAACCTAGCGTAGCATATTATTATACCTATAGCATATTATGTAAGTACGTACTCAACTTGTCGCAGAGAGAATACACACTTGACAAGTACCCTTAAATACCTCTAAGGAACAAATTCAGCGAACTGTCGCAAACACCCCGATTGAAAACGAAAACAGATCGAAGTGCTATTATTGGAGCGTTTGGCAATAAATTAAAGGGTAATTGTTGATCTGGATGTCACACAAAAGAGCGGCACGAATGTATTTTTTACTTTAATGTGCGTATTGCCTTTAAGTAAATTGCTTGAAATGTCGCAAAGGTAAGAAACGTCGTTATTTTTAAGATTATTTTTGGTACAGAAACGTAGTGAGTGACTTGTGATTGTTTTTTGTCATATTGCCTGAATGTTCTCTCGCACGCGCGTTTATATGAATTCTCATGGCTGTATCCTTTGTAGTTTTCTTATACGGAAATATTTAAATCTTTGTATTTCTTCAGTTCTATCGTAACTGTTTTTTGTTAGTAATGATTATACTCAAGTTACTGATATTATAATTACACAATAGAAATATAGTCAAATACGCAATTTCGTTCACATTCCGCTATCATAGTAACGCAAGCGTAATATAAAAAAATGGTTTTAAAAAATAGCCAACACCTCTATTTGGATATAGCTTGTTTGTTAACTTTTGCGTATATTACCATATGCGTTTCATGCACATTATTGCTGTATAAACTGTCATTCATTACTACACCATATAAGTACACTTAATTAATGTGATTTCAAAAACAGCCAGTTGGGTCATTCTCGAAACAATATGGAATTAATTAAGTAAACAAAATTGGAGATTTAATCATTTTTTTATTATGTCTGAGAAAATATTTTTTCTAACAACGGAAATTAATTAATTGATAGCTTAAAGTCTTTGAGCCTGGCCTGGCAAATTATTTTTAATTTAATTCATAATTGTTGCTTACCCTTTTATTGGTTTTATTTTTGAAGATTATTTTTGAAGAACTACAGCTTAACTGCCTATGGTTAAAGCTACCCTATCTTTTGAGTTTTACCATAGCCGATATAGTGAAAATTCGGTTCACGTTGATCTACTATATGTGAGAATCGAACAAACAGATAAGAATTGACGTAAAACTAATTTTACGGGTTTTACGCGTTTATTTTAAATCCGTAAAATTAGTATTATTTCAATGTGTAGTATTCGCGTAAATATAAGAAATCAATATGAATGGTGTAATTGAACACAAGGCCTGGTGAATATCTAATTCGTTAGCTTTAAGCAGGCACCGTTGACCCATTTGTACGGGACCATTCACAGCGGGCACACTCAATTTAGTCCACTTTTATTGGGTACGAAAATCTTGAAAGGAAATAAGAAAATCCTTATTATTGCCCTTTAGTTATAAAAGTTATCGTTATATCTGATCACGTGCAAAAAGGTGACATTATAATATTAGTTCGATTCTGAAATGTTGATTTGCGAATTCACTTGTAAATCCTCGGTGACATTCTAGTTTCGTTTTTTCAAAATGAGTGAGTTCGCCATATCGCGAGTGACTTCGAGTCCGAGATGACTTTCCAGGTGAATTACCTTTTGCACAGAATGGTTAGGTTCGGTTAGGGTTAATACGGATCCTATGGCCTACGTTGTACATTCATTATACCTAAGAGATGTTATAGATACCTATAATTTACATGTGTAGGTACGTATTATAGATAACTATACATGTAAATGATTTACATGTTTGGTAGCAAATAAAACAATTTCCAAACACGAAGGCTCCACAAGCGTGGGTGGCGACGCCATTAGCCGTGTTGTTCACCGCACCAGTACACAAGATAAATTGTGTCGCGAGTAAATTCTATTACCAGTATAATATGTGCCAGTGTCCGGTGTCTGTGTCCGGACACCAGTGTCCGTGTTAACTGGCAGTTTGCGCCACCCGCGGATACCGCAATAAAATAAACGGAGACCTCCCTAATGTGTGAACGTGTACCAAATGGAAGTTGAATTGGTACAAAGTACAGGGATGTGGTCGAGGTCCCCCAAACGTGCTGTTTACGTACCCTTTATCTTCTGAGATAGAGGGAGAGGGAGTGTCACAACTAGCTTAGCTAACTCAGTCGGTTGTTGCGTCACAATTATACGGGGTATTTTTTTTAATTTTGATGACTCGATCTGGTAGTATAAGTACAGGATAATACGACGATAACTGGCTGCCGTGATATTAAGAGAGAATGAAAATATTCACAACGATGATATACATTTTCTGACTGTTAACTAAAATTGTTTTGCAATAACAAAAGTGATTTGAGAACAAATTATACACATTGCGAATTGGTCTGAAGTGAACTATTATAAGATGAGAAATTAACATTCTGGGATAATTTATAAAAAGTTCTAAAGTATATAACATTTGTCTGTGATATAGGATAAAGTTAAAAAATATTCTCTTTGTAGGTACATAATGATATTCGAATGAGAAATGCGTAAACAGAAACAAAGTTAATAAACAAACATGAATTTTGTTAATATACTGGAAGTGAGTATTAAGTTAGTAAACAAAGACAAACAGTAAGTAAGTATCATTAATTAAACTGCAAATGGAATTATTCCTCAGTAGAGTTCCGTCCCCTGCATGTCCGTTTGTTTGGATTAACTTAGCGGATTTCACTTTGATTTATGAATTGGGTATATAATTTTCAGAAATTAATGAATTTCAGTTGTTGTTTTGAAATATAAATGTGTACATTTTGTACAAATAAATCACATTCATATATTCTAATATTAAAACTATAAATAACCGAAGGCATAATGCAGGATTTGAAGCTGTTTAAAAGAGGCTGAGGAGTTTGTACGTGTGAAGGATTATTCTCGTTTCAGATTAACGCCGCTTGACTCGAGGGCGTCTCGGCACCTCGCACCTCGCACTCGTCGACGGTATTATACGATAAAAAGGCTTCAATATTGCCATTTTTCAGGCAATTTAAGCTCCAATTTTATGATGGCACCTTGCTGCAATACCAGCCTTATTTTTATTTACGTAGATGTCTTTGTCTTTAGAATTTACATTTACATTGTAAACCAAATTATTTTTAAATATGACGAAAAGCTATATAGCTATAGCTTATTTATTCCTTATTGTTCAACTGGTCACGTGTAGTATAGTATAGTCTCAACGAGTCAGAGTTGGATATACAGATTCATGCACATCATAATGATAAACTAACGTAAATTTAAATTACTTTGATGATAAAGCCTGCGTGGTCCCTTTCGCTCGCGCCACAAGTTTCGAACAAACTGCGTTGATGCGTTCAATAAAGGTATTACTAAGCGCTTTTAAGCATGAGTAATATGTTCGTCAACTAACTTAGTTGGGCCTTATGTTTACTACACTTGGGAAGGTTATTATAGCTGTACCTTCACTCAAGGTCTAGGCAGGCCAGTTATAAATATTTGTTGTTGTATGCAACCTACGTTGTGCGAAAGTGTAATACCATCGAGTGACATCTTCGCCTAGCCCGGCTGTACCGAAATATATAATACTAGGCAATCTCAAGTTGTAGGTACCTACTTAGGTACAACTAAATAAAAAAAATGGTCAAACGTTTAATTTTTTTGATACAGGCTTAATGCACAAAATAAAAACTAAAACATCAAATTTAATTCAATTCCAATATTCATCAAATTCTCAATTAATGGCCGTCTAAATGCAATCTATTCAAGGCTTGCGAATAGGAAAAGATTCAGTCCTCTTGGGAGGTGTCCGCTTGCCAAGATACCTACACATAGGTTCCGTCGGTATAACATATATTTCTACTAAATTGTACACTCGAAGCATACCTACATACGAGAGGTACCTATTCCAAAAAGTTTTATCGCAAATCGAAGTTAATTAAAAAGTCGTGTTTGGATTCCGCTTACGGCGTCCACTGCTCCTGAGGAATAGACAATGAGGGGACAGATAATAAACAACATTAAATGGTACGCCGCGGATAACGGGTTCCAAGCTCGCAGGCCTAGACCAGACAAACGACAATCGCAAGACCACATTTTATCTTACCGATGTTTTAATGAGGACACAGTCGGAGAAGACAATGTAGTAATGAAAATACTTTCTGCTTCCTTGGACTTGTAATTAGTTTTAAAATATACTTCACGAGTTTCAGAATAAGTAGAGGACGACACTCATGACACTTGGCAGTCAGTTTATTCGACCAATGTCAAAGTGTGTACATTGCCAAGACACTGATATGCAGATTTCTTTTCAACACATTTTGTGTCTGTTGACATTAGTATTGACTGTCAGTTTCGCCGAGTATATTGGCACATTCGGACATGGATTAATTGCGGTCGAAAAAGGCAAGGTTATCGTAAAATCTTTATCAGCTTCATAATGTCGCTCGCTTGCGTTAGCCTTTACGATGCGCAACCCAGGGAGAGCCTGATGACTTCTTTTTTACTTTTATTCGTTCATTAGCCTTTATCTTTAGTGGTTCTTTCATGTTTGTCGGCTTAAGACGTAGGTTTGCCAGTATATATATCTTATGCGCATGAATATTCCTAGCTTTATGTGCGCAAGACTAGATTTTATTCCATATACTTGCGGTAATAAAACAATTGTGGTATTATGACATCATTTCACCAATTTTAGATGTCTACTGACAAAATGAGATTTGAAAAACAGATTAGACGTGAAAAATGTGTCTGGAACCGCGTTTTAAGTGTTCTTGATGTTGTAACAGTTTTGGACATGTTTTGAATATTACATTCTAGAACAGACAAATATATATTTTGTTCCTACTTAATTTGATGATCAATTGATTAGTAATTTATCGAGCTGGCGTTCACAATTAAAACTAAATATGTCTATAAACACATATTCCACTAGACACATACTAAGGTTTCTTAATAAGCATTGATCCCATCATTGAGTCAATATACTGCTAATCTCAAGCGCCAACATTAATTAGAGTATGTTACAGATTGTCGGGGCTTAGAGTGTAACTGACGAACAACAATATTGGAGATTAACTCAAACAGCCTGCCGGGTCCAGGCCGAGTAATCACACTGCGGCCGTCGGTATAAGTTGGCCAAACAAGCGCCCGTTACATTGGATCCCGAAATAATTAAATTATCGGTTGTCGGTCGCAAAACAATTTTCGGGCCACATTGACTTACTCGATCAGCGTTCTCGGCTAAATTGAATTCCCTTAAGAGAATCATTAGCCAGAAACAATGGAACAACGGCTCAGCTTTTTTCAACCTTAGGTCATGTGCCCACTAAGCCAACGATGGCCCACCAATAGGCCATCTTTGTTGCCGAGTAATTGTTTGGTGGGCGAATCAGAGCTGCTGATGTTTATATTTTGCTAAAGGCAAGACAAAGACATGAACTGTGAGTGCTCTTTCATTAAAAAATCAAATAACTCTAGGTCTTATTATAGGTAAATTGTCTACTTAGTGAGACGATAGCCTAACAGAAAAATATTAAAAAGCCCACACACGACCATAATTACGTTAATTAAGTAAGATTTAATTGTACTTCATTATAATATATATTTTGCGGTAACCTTTCATAGCAAATGCTCGTCTAATAAAAGCTTTTGGCTTGTAAGATCAAACGTAACTACATTTCTCAGAAGATTGGTGTTGTTCATATTATTATTAAAATTTTCTTTATTGTCTTAGATCTCGCAAAATTGCTTTTCGTCGAATATTATTTTTATGAAAACAAATTATATTTTACAGGGTGTAACACCGAGTTGGGTCAGTTTGGGGACCTTCGAAACTATAAGAGATAGAAAAATATGTTCCAAGGAACCATGAAGTCGATTTTAGAGATAAGAAAACTTGCATTCATAGATTTTCGAAAAAAACTATTACGTGCATCGGTATTCGGACACGGCCAATTTGTATAAAAAATCGACGTCATGGTTCCTTAGATCATATTTTTCTATCACGTATTGTTTCAGAGGTCTCCATAGGTGACAGGTGATCCATCTCGATGTAACACCCTGTATATTTTAGCAACGCCTAGTAACCAATAAATACTTAGTACTTAACAGTAGTAACAAAATAATGAAAGTAAATACTAAACCTTTGATAATTCGTTAAAGTTGTGCTCTATAGAGCTACGTAAATATTTTATACCATCGCATTGTATTAACCGTTTACTTACATGCCATTTGGTCGCACTTATGTAGTTTACAAACTGGCACTTAATATATATGCTTTGTGGACGTCAACTGCAGGCACTGTGTGCAGTAAGAGCAAACAAGGAGCACTGCAAACTTTACTGATTTATGTTTAAAGTAAACGCAAAGCACCTGCAATAAGTACGTTATTCCTAACCGCCTCCTGACTGCGATTCTAGCCACGTGACTATTCACTTTCTTATGCTGCTTAACCCCCAATGGTCACAACGTGATCATACTACCCTATTACATATGTGGAACTATGAGCTATCTAATAGTAAAAACGCTGTTGAAATAGATCTAGTAGTAATTGTACTTTGATGCTTGAACAAACAGACAAATACTCTGAAAAGCAGTCTAAATAGCCTATTGAGCTCAGTTATAGTCTTATAATAGTAACAATAGATTAAATATTAAATAAAGCCAACCTTATAAAGCTATATTTAGACTATACAATTTATAGTTATGGGTATTTCAATCAATTGACGGAGTGCTCTTTGGCTTCTATGTAACGCGTGCTGGTAAAAAAGAATTACAAATACTGTTACCTCGTGTTTTTCCATTTCTCCCTTTGAGTTTTGAAATATGAAAATATACGAGTAACGACGCCCCAATAACACGTAGCGCACATATGAAACATAAACGCTGAATGGTCTTGTTTACAGCTCCGTGATTGCGTAACTTGTAAAATGGTAACATAATTGTAATTATCCGCCCCGACGTGCTTTACACTACCATGCATGAACGTTTTTCACGGATGAATGTTCGGGATAATAGATCCCGGCAAAAGTATTTGCCCGGGATCACTATTTAATCATAATGAATAAGCGATTTATGTTATTGGGATGAAATAATCATCGTCATTGCTACACACTAAGTACAGTACGCACTGAATATCTAAATAAGTTACTACTTTCGCTGTCGTTAAAAATTAACACCGCTTTTATAGGGACAACTTTGAGAGCCCAAAATATGAATTGCAGACAGAGGTTCAGAATACAAAGTGAATTCCAAATATGGCGTCTGATTCTATTTGAAGATTTAAATAATCAAGGCACGAAATCCACCAGCCGACACGTGTAAATAAGTAGTACTTATCCCGAAAACGTGCGAATGCTCTCTATGATAATACATTCATTTGGTTTTTCACTTCAAAGTAGATACCCAAATTGAACTCATCAATAAAATGAGTTAAATGTCAGCAGCAAGTCTTTAATTAAACTCTACTGTAAGGCTGTGTCCCCAGTCGGCAAACTGTCAGCGGCCGACTGAGTTAGCGGCGTATCGGTTTAGTACGCCCTTCCATATATTTGAAATGGAGTGTTCACAGTTTGCTAGTTTGCGCTCACTCTACGCAGTTTGCTGTGTTGCGCGCGCCGATTGATTCAGTGAGCGGCCGACTCACAGCAAAACCGGTTCCAGTCGGCGGCGGCGATATGCTTGTTCGCCGGGCGTAGTGAGTCCGTTTGCCGCAAACTGTCATGTGGACAGTTGACAGTGAAAATTCAGTCGGTCGGTCGACCTAAATAAGCGGCTAACACATAACAGTTTGCTTGCGAGACGCACGCAAATTGATCTGAGTTTGCAGCTAACTCGAATTTCAGTTCGCCACAAATTTGCGGCTCACTCAGTCGACCGCTAACAGTTTGCCTACTGGGGACACAGCCTAAATATGACAAATTGAAAAAAACAATTGGTTCCTTTACTTTGTTTAAATGAGGTTTTTTTCATTAAGGGGTAAAGAGATAGAAAATGTTTGGGCCGAGGTGTTAAATTGAAGTGTATTTGAAGGTTCTGGTTTTTCCTTAAACAATACTAATATACCTACCCAGGTACCCACCTTGTGTTATGTGCTTTATAAAACTGTTCATAGCAAAGTAACGTAGGTACTATGAGGGTATCTATTTCAAGAGTAATTGTACTTCAGCTAAGGTCGGGCACCTCAGTTCGTTATATGCTTTTCCTCATTGCCTACTGCTTCCATCGGGAGACCTCAAACAAAATATGTTATAATCCAGTTATTTAACATTTTCCTACGAATTCAAGGTGTCCTATCTTATAACACGTTTTCATCTTGTTCTCGGATCCAAAGACCAAGTTGTAATTAAAGTTTCCAACGCGGGCACAAATTTTTCGTGTTTTAATTATTCATCCGTCTTATGTTAATGAGGGGGACCATTCTACTGAGCGCTCCTTTATGAATGTTTGACATTCTGTCTTTTTTCCATGATTGATCGTTGGCGATGAAAAGGAAGCTTTTAAGAAAATATTAAAACAGGAATGACACTTGCTTGATAGTTAAGTATACAGTTGACTTTGGACTTTGATTTTTTATCATTAAACGATTAAATTTCGATTATAATTTAGCCTAATGCTTTTGATTTTAATTAACTAAGTATAGTTTATGTATTGGCATATATTATATGTCTCATAATAAGACATAATTCAATTAATTATCACTTAAAGTGCGGTAGCAAGGCGCTAGTCAAGATTATCATAGCGTATACTGGCCCATAGCAAGATAAAAATTGTATTCATACTATTCTCACAGTCAAAATGATCCTGATGATGATGATGAGGTCAGCCTGATTAGCACAGTTGGTAGTGACCCTGCTTTCTGCGCCGAGGGTCCCGGGTTCGAATCCTGGTAGGGACAAACATTGTGTGATGAGCACGAATGTTTGTACCCAAGTCATGGATGTTTAATATCTATATAAGTAATATGTACTGGGTCCGCTCCCAGTCCATTGTACGGTACCCATAATACAAGCGTTGCTTGGTGTGGAATCGTATACCTAGTTCGTGTGTTTGGCGATATTTATATTTATTTAAAATACAATTTTCATTTATCATTATTTTATAGAACACTGCGCCCCGGGTGTTACCCGCGATTAAAAAGTATGTCCTTTTTACCGGGATAAAAAGTATAAGTAGCCTATGTGCTATTCCAGACTATAATCTATCTCTGCGCCAAATTTCATCTAAATCCGTTCAGCCGTTCTGGCGTGATTGAGTAAGAAACATCCATCCATCCAAACTTTCACATTTATAATATTAGTGTGAAGTGTGATTAGTGTGATAGAACGATAATAACGAATACAAGCTTCTTTGCTATTTATAATTATACAAATATTATTACTTATAATAAGTATCATACTTACAACGTTAATAATACACAAACAAGGCATATAAAATCAAATAAAGATTTAGAGATGAAACTATCAAATCGGAATAAAATCTTATTTTTTTTCTTCAAAATTACTATTTGCTGTATATATTAACTACCACGCATGTGCAAATACACCGATGCGTGGGTGAGTATTCGCAACTGATTGCCCAATTAAGTTCAGTACAAAAGCATCAATCAATAGCAAGCAGGCTCTGTTTACTTTGTATTGATCGTGCTCATTATTTAGCTGCGATTAAGAGCCGCGGTTGTTAGTATAAGTTGGACGAGTTTGTTAAACCAGAACCAATTTTTTTACTTCACTTTTCATCAACAGACGAAAGGTGAGGACGAAGTAAGTCATTGAAATTTCTAAAATGAAAAAATAATTGACGATACGGACGAGAAGTGCGTTGCGAAACAAATTTAACGCATGAATGGATACGAATATTGATTCCCAAACCAATAAACGTCACGTCTCGTTGTAAGCATTGTGTGATTTTACTCAATGAAATTATGTTATGAGGCTTTTATTCTTGTTCCTCTGTAGAACAAGTTGTTATTGTCTTAGTATTGAGTTTAATTTACTAGAACATTCAAAAGCGGTTTACAACGTAAGAAACATTTTTTTGGGGAATGGGGAAAGGGAATTAAAATATTAAATTTCTTCTTATTTTCGTGTGTGTGTGTGTGTGTGTGTGTGTAGTGAGAAAGTCATAAACATGTAATGATATACTTAGAGTTAGTACTTTTTTTGACCAGCTGCTAAAGTTTGCCTAGCCGTTCCTACATTGTTCTCATATACCCATAACAATGTACTGCTCAAAAATGTAACACATCTTTTTAAAAAGAGAAACCATGGAGTTTCTTGCCCGATCTTCTTCATAGGACCGGCATTCCGAGCGGATGATAAAGTAGCTTATCATTTTCTAACTTTTTTCACGATTCATAAGTAATTAATGGTTTACATGAATAAAAAATATTCTCATTCTGATTTTTATTTTATGTTATTACTTCAAAAGCGCGTATGAGACTATGGTATTTAAAAGTTTTAGCAGAAAAGTGCTTATAAGTATACAAATTTATTCCTGAATATCTGAAACAATGCAATCATACCTCTGTTACCTGCACATTTATGAGGTCCATTTAGATTGTGAGTCTGTCCAGCCAATTGTTTGCCTGCCAGTGCCAGATAGGGATGGTACAAATTGGTTTATCTATTATAAGATTACGGTAGGCGGCACAATCTACTCAGATCTTAGGGCTCGGTCCCATCTCAAGATAAGCGATCTGAGAAAGTGAACGTAAAAACGAGGGGCGCATGACTTGCGATGTTTATTTCATTATGATATGGAGCTAATCTTGATGAACGTATTCGGAAGACTGACATTATCGTGTAAAATTTTCCGCATGATAAAGTGTACCTACAATATATAATAATATTATAGCCCTTTTCATTGTCTCACTCAATGCGAGGGGGCATAAGGCCATAGTCGATCACGCTGGCAAAGTGCAGGTTGGCGAACTTCACACGTCCTTCGAGGGGTTCTTTCAAACATGCAGGTTTCCTTACGATGTTTTCCTTCACCATTTAGCAAGTAATAATCATGGTTGCAAATGACATTCGCACATCAAATCCAGAAATCTACGCTACGCTGCGTGCTCTATTGGATTTAGCGCCGGGTGCTCTATCGGCTAATATAATTAGTCATACACCTTAACTTTATTGCTTACTATCTACTGCTGAGTCAATTGTCGTTTCAGCATCTCAAATAATAGATCCTTAAGTATTGTTTTACCAAGATTCCAAAATTGCCCGAGTGGAAGCTAAGACATGTACCTGCTTAGCTTGCGGTGTAACCCAACCATGTTTTGGGCGAACGCAGGTTGCTTTGCGGGCTCAGTCAAACAAATCGGAATCCAGTTTCCGTTATTGCGTTCAATTGTTGGCTTTGGATAAATGATTATTATTTTAGTTAACGACGCTATCTGTTCCCTTTTACCGTAGAAAAGGGATATCATTATTGTCAGTAGCGCGACCTTGGCTATTCAAAGTGACGTAACCGCGTTGACATTACCAAGGAACTGACGGATCCACCTAAAACTCGAAAATTAAATGCTATTAAAAATGTAAAAAACTAATATTTTCGTAATATTTTTTGAGTAGTACTTTAAGGATGGTTTGTTTTTAATGACGTGGGTTGTTCAAAGTCTTGTAGTATATAGTTTACAGCAATATAATAGGATACGCTAAAGTTAATCTCGAGACTCTATGTATATGCCTTATATTTACACAGATTTATAACATCAATTCACTAAAATAAGTACAAAATGACACATGACTGGGTTGAAGAGTCTACTAAATAATTATTTTGCGAATATTTAAAATAATTGGTACAACGAATAATGGTAGGAAGGAAGATGGTAGGTAGGTAAAGCAGATATTAAATTATGAGGAATTTCACTCACGGTCGTAAGACGCGCTTGTCGTACGCAAGTCAAGATTTTATATAATGAACACAATCACGCCCGCATATCAAGTTCACAATTAATAACTCGAGCTCACGACGAATAATTTGAATACACGTCTGGAGTTTCAAGTATTCAACTTGTTTTGAACTCGTGGATGTGAGCTTGAATCAAATGCTTGAAGACCTACGTAGGTAATATAGTACGTACTTTTCATAAAGTTTTATGTCTTGAATAGCATTAAGTTTTCCCTATCTAGCGTATACATTGTGATCTAAAGTTTTGATTCAACTGTGGACATAATGTGAACCTATATACGTTATTTTCACAATAAAAAATACATTTTAGTACTGTTTGATAAGACATAATAAGGCAGAATGTATCAGAATATGATGAATATTCCAATAGATCTGATTAAATAAATGAAATATGGACCATCACGCCTGTAATCGCTGAAGCGGTTGGCTGAGGTGCACTTGCAACTCACATTTAGCCGATGGTATTGGGCACATTACGGAGGCAAACCTATTGCCATTATACAAAGCACACCTTTTCAAGCAATGCTTCACTGGCTCTTGCGAATTAGCGAACACACACAGCTTTTGCTAGAATGCCTCATTTCCTTACTTTCGTCTCTCAGCCATATGTGTGATAGAAATACGTCTCTTGTCGACAATATGCTACACAAACCTGTATGATTGATGGTACAATCGCTAAAAGAGCTGCTTAATGTCTGCAACGATTTTTCACATGTAGCTTTAATGTCGCGATCTTAAAGGGCTTCGCTAGCAAAACGGAGAGGGAACAATGTACATATCATTAGTCTTTGTGAAATGAGCCTTATGTGTATTGTTATAGAGATTGATGCTTGCAATATTATTAACGTGGTTTAACACTGGGGAAAAGACGTCATTATGAAGCTAGTTGCATAGAACATTACTATAGGTAATTCCTGTCCTCAGATAAAATGAAGTCGCTGTATTTAAAAAAGAAACGTATAATAAAGCTGGCATCACGATGTACTTCGCCTTTTACCTTTTTTATCGAAAACGATAAAATTCATTCGGGAATCCGGAAGCAATCGCACGAAAGACTCTCAGATTACAATATCGACAGGTGAGATGAATAGGCGGCAAGCTTTATGGTACTATGTAGCGGATGTCGGCTTAGACTGTGACCCCGTGGAGACTAGGGCGAGCCGCTGTAGCAGCCACTGCTATCGAAATTTTCTTATAACGTAATAGGGGTACGTGTCTGTAGATACGCGAATATATTTGAGTCTAGTAAGATACGCAGTATAGTATGTGTGTACACTGCCAACACCGAGTTGCAGATTTGGTTTCGTGTGTCTCCTGAGTGACCTTTGGTCGCATGAGTTTCAAAATTAAATTAAATTCCAAATATTGTTACAATTTTAAAGTGTTATGCCACAGTGGCCAGTCAATGGTAATATTATGGTATTTACTACCTACTTACATAAGGTATGCAACTGTTTTGTGTTTTTTGATTAAATAAATAAAATACACTCATGTTTTAATGGAAGACGATGCCGATGTAGCGATGAATATTTTTTCATTACTTATCTTTTCATTGGAGAGACGCGAGAGTGTAGTTTTTATAGAAAAGGAAATACACATAAGTCCACACTTAAAAAGACCGATATTAATGTTATACATTCCTTCTGTAACACACACTAATACCTACCTAACCTATAATAGACACAATTAAAATGGCATATATACTCGTAATATAATAATCAGCAATGGAAATTACATTATCGGCTACCAATAACGGTAAGCTCTTCGCACGATTAATTGCTTCAGATTGATTATGCCACACGAGTGTAGTCCTAATTTCTTGACAATAGCGTCCATTACTGGGCTTATACGTCCATAATTCAGAGTCACGTCCGTAGCTGCAGGCGAACTAATGGCTCGCTGTCGCACTTCGTTATTCTATTTGAATACAACCCGAGGGTAAATGAATACGAGCATATGACTAGAGGTTAAGGTGGAAGCGACCAGTCGCATTCCCATACATATTTCATTATACCAATTCTCGATACACACACAATAACACACGGTTAAGTTTTTTAAAAGGTAGCAAGACGTTTACGCAGTCTGAGATTTTGACGCTGTATTTTTATGTGCCTGTTAAAATAATTCGAGCGTTATTTAAAAAAAAGAATTACCAGTTAACCGGGTAAGTTTCAATAAAAGTTTCTGTAACAAGACGTTTATCTTTGCCTTTCTTTCGCTGCCAAGATAAACGCCAATTCGCAAAACGCATAAACTTCGCTAAAGTTCTTGATTGATCGCAGCCGTAGAACATTTCAGAAAAGTAATATTAAAAAGAATCGCTTGCTTGCTGATAAATCATTGAAACTCAAATGGGAGGTTGAAATAAGGATGAAAATTAATATTATAATATGATATACTTCAAATATATAGTAGCTACATACCTGATATGAAACCCCTTGACGAACGATACCTCACTCGAGGTGGTTTTTCTTTTCAATATCACTTTCCTTGTAGGAGAGGCACTGTAGAAAATTAAATATATCTAGATTTTAAAACGTATCTTAGTCTTCTTCTTTCTTTACGAAATGAGATGCGATGAAATAAAATGGATATGAATATGGCCTCACCCACAAAGTGATAATTTTCTTCTTCTTCTTTCTTTACGAAATGAGATGCGATGAAATAAAATGGATATGAATATGGCCTCACCCGCAACTTAGCGGGTATTTTGCACAATGTCGAGTAATTAATAGCAATAAAACTTTCAATAAATACACATTATAAATAAAATAATGGACGTGACATGATGAAATGAAAATGGCGTGTCCCATGTGATAATTTTAACAAGCTGCTATCTTATGAAGTCTAAAATAGTCACCGAATGACTGATGACACGGACAGCCAGACATACGGAAAATGTGTAACTAAAAGAGTTTCCAGTTTAACGTCGGGAACTATACATATATTATAATCTCATAAATTAGTCTTCTAAATTGTCCAATTATCAATTTTTGTAGGTGTTTCATCTCTAAAAACGTAATTATAAGTATAACTTCTTTGTCAATTGTAGCGTTAATAGGGCATTAATAGGACAGTAAATATATATCATACTAGCTGTCCCGCTGAGATTCGTATCGCCTCAGAATCAAATGTATGAGAAAATGAATTACCTTTATTATTATTTTATTGTGTTTTTTTTTTCATGTTTTAATAGCTATACGCCCATTCGGGGCGGAGACAAATTCAAAAAATCAAGATCAAGGATTCGACCTACCCGTTCTTGAGCTATAAATGGTGCAACTAACACGACTTTGTGTTCTATACATAGATAGATTATGGGAAAATTTCTGCGTTAAACAAAGAAAATATACGCTCGTTGGCGTGCTCGTTGTATTTGCAACCCAATGTTCGCGGGCAGAGAGATCAATAACAAACATCGCATCAAAGGATTTTCGGAATATCTGCAAAGAGTATTATAAATGTTCCGGACAATGTCTGCGAATGTTCCAATGATATTGAACATAATTCTATACTGTATAATTATGCCGAAAACCGAAATTAAACAAGTAATATTTGAATTTTCGTGGGATAGGCTCAGGATAGGCTTTACTGATGCTATGTTAGAAATATTATACTTATTACTATGAAGGATCATCAAATATAAGTATGTAGTTTTAGGTATCAAATGCGCTTATTTTAATTAATCCCAGTTTCATCAACACATATCAAAATTCCAAATATACAGACATAAATGCCAAAAATGTCAGCTTCTTAATTAAGAAAATAATGACCTCATAGGATATTCTTTTCTTAAAATGTACCACCATGACCAAGATAGTCTCATTATATAAACGAACCAAAATGTTGTAGTGCGGAACAAATAAGTTAGCACGTAGAATATTTCCACATTTATTTCTGATATATGACGTAATCTCAAGTAGTCATTGCCAAGTCAGTATAACGCTTGCCTCGGTAACGAGGATTGCAGGTTCAAACCCCGGGGCGTACCGCTGGGATTTCTGGATTTCATGTGTGAATCTTATTTTCGACCATGATTAACACTTATTAAATGGTGAAGGAAAACATCGTGAGGAAACCGGCATGTCTGAGAGAACCCCTCGACAAACGTGTGAAGTCTGCCAACCCACACTATGCCAGCATGTTGGACTATGGCCTAATGCCCTATGTTTGGATGGGAGCTCCATGCACAGCAGTGGGCCATTAAAAGGCTGCTACTATAATTATGTTTTTTTTTTTAATCTTATATAAATCAGATATTTGTGATACAAAAATCCCCGTTCGCGCAATACGCGAAAACGTACAATTTATTTTGAGCCTACGTTTGGTTTCGCCACGAGCAGCAGATTCGTTAACAAGTGGAAAATTCACGCAACGCTACGCAGATAATTCAATTCCTTTGAACCATTCTATTATGTGTGTTGTGGAACCAAAATGTTTGTAGATTAGGGTTCACCTAATTTCGTTTGGATGTATTTTAATAATGGAGCAATCAGTAGCAGTAACCGTGCCGGTCAACGTTTGTTATCAACCATGGAGTTTCTTGCTCGTTCTTCTCCATAGGAACGGCACTCAGAACGGGTAATAATGTTGTAGCTTAGCATTTTTTAACTATTTTGACGATTCATAAGTACTGTACTTAATGGTTTACATGATTCTGATTCTATAGACACTCAAAGTTTGTTGCGTAACAGTCAATGCTTATAGACCTTACCGGGTATCATCTTACAACCTGATTGACAACCCGATTAGCAAAGTTGGTATTAACCCTGCTTTCTGTGCCATGGATCCCGGGTTAGAATCCTGATAGGGACAAACTGTGTGATGAGCACTAATGTTTGTACCCGAGTCATGGATGTTTAATATCTATATAAGTATAATATACTGAATCGCCCTCAGACGATTGTACGGTCGCCATAATACAAGCGTTGCTTAGTGTGGGACTGTATAGTTGACGGGTTCGTCGGGCGATTTTATTTAATATTGCAAGGATGAATACATTAAAACTATTCTGTACGCTTTTCACAACTCAAAGAATTTGGTTCGAGTTCAAGCTAGCTTTTTATACAACTAGACCCTATAAGTAGTTCGAGAATCTAGTTTTTAATCAAACAAAAAAATTTCATCACCTACATATTTTTTATACAATTTTAAATTACGTTCTTCCGACATCTTGTGATTCTAGAGTCATTTAAATTATGAAAGTCAACGTGATTTAAGCGGTTTGTTAAGTAGCTTCCTTATGGTTTCAAGTGTTCTCTGGTTTTCAAGTATCTAACCCAATAGTATAAGTACCTATATTGCTAAATAGGTCAGGATCTGGGTTTATGTTAGGATTTTTTGCAATGTAATCATTTTAAAATAAAGTGCAACAAGTCATGGCTTATGGGATAACGTTTTAAAAAGAAAATATCATAAAAGAGACATACTCGTATATTGTCATGACGGTTGCTGTAAGGTAAACAAGCCAATTATATTAACAATTACTTTGTGAACTTTTGACTGTTTTATAAATCAACAAAGCATCAATTATTTGGAACAACTCTTACACACAAAAGTGTTTATGTAACTCGTTAAAACACGCAAAATTTTCTTCATATAAATAAGTATACCCACAAGATTTCTACATGTTTATGCCTTTGATCCATATAAAATACCTATGTAAATATTATTTTTAACAGGGTTTTTTTTTATTACATTATAGGCAAGTATTTGATCTCGATCTCACCTGATGGTAAGTGACGATGAGATCTACGATTGAGCATACTTGCCTAGGTAGGAAGGCGGCAGTAGATAGAGACGCTACATTCACTAGGCACATGCAGCGCAGCTGATCTGACCCGCCATCCATGCCATTATTCAGCAATTTTAGTAGGTATATTTGAAGCGCTATGAAACACCTCTAAGTACCCCTTTGACAACAGGCGTGATGATGTTTTATATGCGTATATTGCTTAACTATTGGACATTGGTAACTTTTGCGATACTTAATAACCAAACAAAATTGGATGTATGATACTGTGCGGATGTAACCCCATAACACAATGCCAAATACGAATGACAGGAAAAACGCCCCTATAGGTTCCCCATTACACTTACCCTTGGGTAAGTAAAGGCTCGCACGTAATAAGTAACATCGTTAAGTAGAGCCAATTGCCACTTGAGTCGCGTCACCGCGGCAGGCCGCAAGTTATTAGCGTGCCGCGCCGCGATAGAGCCGGCGCGGACCAGTTAATTTACTATTACGACGCTCTAGTATGTGCTCAGAGCTTGCATTTACTTTTATGGGCCTTATGTATATAGAATAGCTGCTATATTGTTTATCCTCGGTATATACCTGCCTAATTACATAAAAAAGTCTTTACCAGGTTCAATAAAATCTAAACAAATTACATAACATAGTTTAGTGAAGCATTGTTTAATAGAAAAAAAAACTCTAAATTTAATTTAAGGGTAAAGCCCTTGTCGGTGTATCTGAAGAAGCTCTATCTACCTGTCTCTACCTAGAGCAGGTGGGAAATACTATAGCTTGAAATTAAACATCAGCGGTTGGAATAATATTATAATACATATGATTCTGAAACAACAATGCGAAACCGCAACACGAAAATTCATTTTCTGTTACTGCAAAAGCAATAACCAGTGTTCTAACTAAAAGATAAAAAACAAGGTAGGAGTTACTGCGTTCCCGACGTTATTTTAACGCGGGATTGGATCCCGGGACCGGGAACGATCAAAACCACCTTATTGCTTTCCGCATACACCTCCCCTGCCGATATTGTAATCTGAGAGATTTCCGTGCAATTGCTTCCGGATCCATGAGTTTTATGGTTTTAGATAAATATGGCGCTTTGATCGCACAGTGTTTGTATAAGATGCTCTAAATAAATTCGGTTATGTTGCGATAATAAATTGGTGAAGGTTGTATGGAATCCATGAATAGAATTGGAGAAACGTCAGGCTAGCGGTTTGAAGGAACGCGTAATCTATGGTTTCATATTCGATCCACATCTTGTCTATTAAACTGTTGACGTGAGTCCACTCAAGGCCCCTAGGCAGGAGGTGAAGGGGGGGATTTGGAATTCAAAGCCTTAGACAACCCACCATTTATACAGAGGACTAGTAATGTGAAAATTACATCGCTATATTTCTATAGGTTCAAAGTTTAAATATATCTTAATCCATAATACCATTGAAAGTAAAACACCCATATCAAAATCACTATGAACAACGGGTACCGTACCGTTTAACGAATGGGAAATTAACGCAACGCTACACAGATGATAACTCCTTTGACCCGTCCCATTATGTGTGGTACCGAATAGCTGATGTGGTTCACTGAATTTCGTCTAACCGTTGAGGCGTATTAATAGAACGGTGGTTATGATTGCTTGGGTCACTATCCACTGGTACCTACTACTTTATTCGCGGACTTTAGATGGACCGCGCAGTCGCGAGGCTTGGTTTGGGAAATGCCGCGAGCTTGCTTACAGGAATTCGATCTCTTTGAATAGATAGTATCGTTTTTTACGTCAACTTCTTTCACTTCTCCAAACGTACACGCAAGTAAAATAATTGCGGTCCGGTAGTTATTTAATACATTGGTAATCAATTAAGAAAGTTGTCATTGTTTGGAGTTGTTCTTGGCATGGAAATAAAAGGCAAAGATAAGCATGTAGGTATGTTTATCTTTGCTTTCATTTCCTTGTAAAATAAAAAAAAAACTTAATTTATCTGCAGATTAGATATAATCTTTTTAAAGTTCTTGGAAACGGCAAAGTGCTAGATTAGCAGCATACGCACTATTGACGTTAAGGGGTGACAAAAGAAAAGATCCACAAAACTGCACTGAAGATAGAGCTCTGATACGCATGGGCCACGTTTGTGCATGTCAGAAAGTCTTCAAAAACAAATTAAAGGTTACATGTTTATTTCAGTTTCATAATTTAGACCGTAATAATACAAGTGACAAACACCAACAACTCGTCCGAGGCCCAGAAGTTCGGGGTCGTACTCTTGTTTGTTTACTTCCCTCGGGGTGTAGTCAAAGTGAATAACGAAGTGGCACACCCGCCCATTTACTACCCGTGCTAACTCTCTCTCACAACTACGAACGTGGCTTTATGGATGAATACCTAGTAAATACATAGCAAGGCACCAAGGTACCTTGGTATGAAGGTAGAAGGTAGGTCTGTATTGTAATCTAGCCATTTGACTGGAGCAGTAATGGTATCCTAACGATTTCTATAGTTTTCAATTATATGTTGCTGTAACACCACAGTTATATTATTTGTGTTTTCTTGCGAGATAAATAAAAAACATGACTAGACTACGCCCTCTCAAATAAAGAAATTCGTTCTTTATTTGAGAGGGCGTAGTCTATTTGGTTAAAGATGGTCAATGGAACGCCGCGTGGCTCGGTTGGTCCTTTGATAGGTGACAGAATTATTACATCTGACCTTCTCCGTGCTTCGGAGGACACGTTAAGCTATTCGGTCTGTTGTCGTTCTGTGAAAGATATTCCGGATTACCGGTAGTCGCATTGGTGGGTTCTCGGTAGGCAAATGACGATATCGGTATCCATCCGAATCAGCGCTCCCTGAATGCCGATTCTACAAAAGAGAAATAGTAGTAGTAGTTTTTGTTCTTATGACTTGCTGCGCAAGCCTTCAGCGCTAGGAGTGTCACAGAGCGAATATTGAATAATTTATTGACCAATACAGGTGAATTGAGAACCTCCTCCTTTTTTTGAAGTTGGTTAAAAGGGTAAACCTCAGCTTCTTTAGAGTGTTTATAATTATTATGAAAAGTCAGGACTTCGATTTGACAATTTAAAACAATACATTTTGTTCACAGATATTGTTGGGAAAGAAATTATTTTTTTACCCTTTCAGAATCACCTGTATATTGTAGAATAAAATAAAATACTTAAGCATTAATGACGCATTAAATGACATGAATCTACTATCTGGATACTAACTTCTGGATGGTAGCTGGACACTAAACTATTTATGTTAGTATCACATTTTCCATCACTATAAACATCTTGATAGCAAACCCGAATTATTGACACGCTATGACCCGGAAACAATAAAAACTTTACGCCGCGTAACGTCTCCCCTATCACCGCTAGGTGCCGCTGCCCTATTGCCAGCAGATTACTGAAGATTAAACGACACCATTCCAAAGCTGAACTCTACTTTTAAGGTAGAGTTTGCGGACAACTGAAACGTTAGTGAACTTATTTATTGTTGAGTATACGTGTCGCTTTAAGTATAGTTGTCCCGTAAAATTAGGTAAGTATAGGTACTTGTTTGTATCAAGCATCGTTCGAATTTTATTGTTCATAATTTACTCTATTTGATCCAAAAGGGTACTTAACAATAATAAGTAATTTAGGTTTATTATATATATACTTAAAAGCAACATTACGTAGAAAATATGTTGGAATTTATTAAAATATTCTGAGCAAATACACCGAGCGCCGCCGGTCACTAGTAGGAATATTTATATTTCATGTCACGGGTCAACCCTTACTCTACGTGACTTTATGAAGGTAGAGCGGCTTCGTATATTTACAGTTGTTTGTTGTTTGGATTGAGCCTTATTTAATCTTCTGCGGTTATTATAACAGGAGTTACCTACAATACGAGCATACAGCGTGAGGTCATATAAGCCCATCCAATAGCACAGTAAGGCTATATTTTATTCGTCTTCCAAATCTATATCTTAGGATACTACAGTAAGATTGTAACATGGTCAAAAACAATCGACTCCATTTGTGGTCAGAATACAAAACTGGGGCCAAAATTAATCGACCCCTATTTTGTAAAACTATGAGTACCTACATCTGTAGTATATTTTCAGTAGTTGTGTACTATTAGATCATCGCAAAAATCGCCCAAGACCTTGGTGTGCCCTCGATTCTTTTCGCCCGGCGGCGGCGGCGGCGGCGGCTCGTGGCGCCACCTGCGTCCGATGAATGAAATCACTTTATTGAGATTAATAACACCGTGCAAGTACTTTATCACGGGATATTACATTCTTCAATAAAATTGAATATTGTAGCGAGTCATTAAAAATTGCTAATGTCTTTATTGCTTTAAACACTTGACTGATTTCGCTAGTTTGGATGCTGCTAGAGTATACTTTAGTTACATTGTAAGGCCTTAAGATCAAGAATGTATAAGTATGTATGTGCGTTAGATAATCATTATTTACTTACGGGCACACATACTTATGTATTAAACTGTAACGCTTGTAATTTCCGAAAGGGTAGGCAGAGAGCGAGCACCGTCAGAGCACTCACCTTTCAACGCTGGTATTTGGTCCCAATATAACAGGGCCGAGCAAATTGACATTATACTGGGCAAACATATTAATGTATTTATTAAACTTTATGAATAACACATTATAATATTGTTTAGGATTAAACTTGAGACAACCCAATGTGACATCGCACTCCATTCCAAGGGCAAAAAGTAGATCTAAAAGTCAATTAGGTTCGATTTTAGCACGGTATTAATATAAAAAATATAACTATAATATATAAATTAATTTAACTCCAGTTTATTAATGTCAGTCTTATTACTCTTAATTGGATCGGTTTACATTTTTATGATCATCATAATTCGGAGTAGGTATGTTGTACAATACATTCACAACACACTCTAGGATATAATTATCTGTGCTATGTATTTACTTGCATTGTTCAGCTCTTACAAATAGTTTAACATACATACCTAGTAACTGACATAGTGGGGGTGCTGTAGGTATATAAATCTCAGAATAATTAAATATTTCAATCCGCATAATGGCTGCCCTGCAAGGTTACTAAGTTGCCAGTATTCAATAATAGTTCCGTGTACATGTACAATTCGATATTGCATGGGTGGTGGCCTTTTTATCGACAGTAAATAGCCTTATGTATAGCCTCGTTTATTTATTCATAGTTCATTTGTACACAAATAAATAAACAATATAATGATAAAATAATAATATTAGCCATTTTTTTTTTAAAGTCCCCCTGTTGGGCTCGAGCGTCCCTACGCGAGGGGGGATAGTCCACCATGCTGGCGCAGTGCGTATTGGCGGACTTCACACGTCTTTCGAGAGGTTCTCTCAGACATGCAGGTTTCCTCACATTATTTTCCTTCACCGATTTGCAAGTGATAATCATGGTTGAAAATGAGATTCGCTCATATAATCCAGAAATCCCAGAGGTGCAAGCGGGGCTTGAACCTGCGATCTTCGTTACCGTGGTGAGCGTTCTACCAACTCGGCTGACACTGTTGCACACTATATTTAATTTATTTAAATTACTTATTTATAAATCACTATTTACCTGTTTTCGTTAGTTACCCAAAAGGCAACATGAAATATTATTGATATAAGCAGATACAGATTATTTCGTTGTTGTGTATATTTTCACAATAAACCAATAAATATTAAGTATATAAAATAAAAACAAGCTGACCCAATTTCGTCGGACTAAACCCACTCACTTATGATTTCCCGGCCGCCGGTGAAACAGACAGAACGACACAGCGTGACAAAACAAATGAATAGGAAATAGATTTTATGCGATATGTATGAGGATGTATCCCACCCGTATCAAACCGTGAGAAATCTCAACAATGGACCTAACATTAGTACGCCCACCCAAATATGTTAATACATTCAAAATGTGAGCAGAATATATGTATATGTAGAATGTATTTTTTTTGTGTAAATACGGCAAATGAATATTTTATCATGATTGTAACGGATTTATAAATACTGCTGTAAATAAAATGCCGAATTAGTATTAATTTCAATATCCTATGTTATTAAGTATAGTCTAGATGTTATTTATTATATATTTTTTAATGATTTCAAGACTTACTTAAATATTAAAGTAAAGGATGAGATTCCTGCTAAACAATCTGGGTATTTGCACCCATATTTCATCAATAAAGAAGTATAATGCATGAAAATGAAACTAATGTTACGGATTTTATCGCGTTTATTTTGTGTTTTCACGTTCCGGACGTTTCGGCTGCTTTACAGCAACCATGGTCACGGGAGGACTGAGGTGTTTGACGTCCTAGTGTCAAAGTTTGTGTAAATATAAGAAATCAATATATAATGCTTGGGTTCATTTTTGTCTAGCGTCGTGACGTCATAAAAATGATTGCTCATTAGCGTTGGGCGCTTACTAGTTGTATTAATTAACTACAATAAGTGGTGCAACCGGTGTTGTTGAATAAACAGTGATGCAGAAGTGCAACTATGTTGGTCTAAATAATTTGTCGATTATCTACAAACCGGTTCTTTGCGAGGCTATTAGAGATTATGCAATTATTAAACACACATTTCTAGCAACATTGACCTAACCAATCATATTAAATAAAAACATGTGGAATTTTTGGGTTATCCGCCATACAGCCCTGACCTTACGACTTCTTTTTATTTCCAAAAATAAAACAAAAACTTTGAGGAATACAGTTTCGAGACGCCGAAGAAGCCGTGGCTGCCTTTGCCCTGCCCCAGCCCCGCTGCTTCACCACAGCGGTTCCAACGAATGCAAAAATACATATATTGTCAAAGGGACTATTTTGAAAAACAGTACATTTATATATTGGCACTTTTGTGCTTAATTTGATATTCTCAATACTTTCAGTGTCGACCTCGTGTAAAGATATGCAATCGACAGTAACTTACTCGTGGGCTCGTTCTATATTATGGTACCGATGGCAGGGTTTTTTTTTCTGAATTTGATATCTCAAATTTATGAAATGAATTGCCTACGGGGCAATTCATGTCATAAATTTAAGTACTAAAATGTTCTAGTATTTTTCAAGTTTCACTTTAACTTAGCTACAAGTCCACTAAAACAACATTTTAAAATTAGATATTGAATTGTGAAATCCACAAGGTGGTTCAACGTTATGGCCTTCTTGTTAGTCGTTGGGCTGCGGGAAATCTGTACTAACGGAATTTTCCGTCGACTTCGTTTCGAGAACCCGTGTTTACGCTTAAGGGATTATACCTTCATAGAGCATGTTATATGACTTGGGATCTACTGTTTACCCAAAATATGAAATTGGGGCTTTGAGTGTGAGTAAATTGTACTGTTAAAATAAGGATAACAGGGCGCGCACGTTTAATTAAGCTTTCATTATAGTTAACCAGATATTTGTTTGCTCAATATAAATATTGTAGCTCCGAGGAGAATATAATATTATACAGATTGTTAATACATACATAGATACATAATTCAACATCACACGTGTATTCCTTGAAGGGGTGTAATTTATAAAAAACGTGCAGGATTAATTCATTTTTTTTAATGACAGGGCCACGATATTTCTGTTTGAGCGAATCTATTTAATTACCGATCAACTGATCGAATGTTTAAAACCATTTACTAGTAAAGCTGTATGTTACCACTAGGGGCACTGCTGTAAAATGTATGTAACGTTTCGTTCACTCGCTCGATATGTAGTGCAGTAAATAACTCGTACTAAGCCCCAAGTGTGTGCCAATCGGCCGTTTGCCTTGCAAACCCACATTATTCACATGACAATTAGAACCTTTTTGTTATTTCCGTTTACGCATAATAACCGCTTGTGCAATGAAAATATACCTTTCAAATTATTCACAAAGGCAAAGCACGGTCTTAAGTTAGAACTATCAAGACACGAGTTCGGGTTTTCCTGTGAGGCTGTGTTGCGTCCATCTCTTTCGTTCGCCCAGCTCGCTCAGTGTTTCATCTCTTTCTATCTCGAGAAGGCTTGCGCGGAAAGAGAATGTGGGTAACGAACGACCTTTTGCCGTTATGGGCAAGCAAGCAGTGCGGCCCGTGCGTTCACCGGGAGCGGTACATTCGGCTGCGACCACAATACATCGCGACAACCTGAAAAAAAATTACGTAAATATTACAACAGTCACGCATTGATTATGAAACGCCTGTAACTGTTGTCCGGGACATCTATACAGAGCCGTGTGCATGGTGCGGCCGCGTCAGCTCGGATTGTGCGTTCCCGTTTGACCCTGGTGATTTTATATTATTATATTGTTTTGCAACCCTCTCCTGTGGTGTTCATTGTAACGTCCATCGCTGTGTTTCTGTTGTGATTTTTTTCTATATCATTGGATTGTCACTGGAGTCTTTGGTGAGTGTGAAATTTTATGTTGTGTTAAGTAATAACAATTAATTGCGTTGTATGTGAACGTAATACAAAAATTATGTCTATTGATTTTATATTTCCTTTTAATTTGTGCACTATAGGTACCTATTGCTTGTATTATTAGCGTTAGAGTAGAATCTGTTATATTGATTGCATGGGCCATGTGTTACATATAGATTATGTGTTTTCCCCATTTTCCCTTCCCTAGGACTTCAACCGTAGCTTTATTGTCTAATTCAAATGCTTTGATATTATGTGCAACAAACTCTACGTTTGCATATTTTTTAAGAATGATGTTGTTTGTGTACCTGTATAGTAAAAATATATTTGTCGGTATGTCTTCTATGTATAATTCAGAGAGCTATCGTTTTTCATTCTTATAAGAATATTAAACAATTTAGATGTTATTGCTAATAAGCTCTACCGCCGACGGTAAAGGGCTCCAAGCCTGCTAATACAATTAATTCGCAATAAAACTACAATGACATTTAAATTGTTTTAATGTATACATATGGGAAACTGTAAAAAGTGTCAATTATGATAACATTAACAATTACTTAGAAGTCTATTAACGTAGCAGATTTGGGCCGGCTACATTACACTAAAATTAGTCTGTTTAACATCAGATGGGTATATATTCCGTGGATTATGACCTACTGGTCGGTTTTGGTGACATTATGGCTATAGACTAGAATCTAGATTAAAATATTATGTTTAGACATCAACCATCTGACTTTCAAGAACGTCCCAGCTAATGATTTATTAAAGAAGTGGCACTTCCCAGCTTATGATTTAGCAAAGAATTGTTAATATAAGTTGATACCACACATTTGTTACCTATTGAATTTTCAGTAGGGAGTAGTAGTAGGATAAGCACTCATTGGATAAAGTCCCAATTGATAAAGAAAATAATTTATTAACGGCTGTAGGTACTAAAAATAAAACACAATTACGTTGATTTTAAACGGTTGTTTACTTATAATTAACGTTAAACTGGTCTTCTAGTAAAAAAACAATGTTATTATTTCATTGCCCACTGTTTTGAGTGTCACGGTCAAAAATTAAAATCTTTCAGATGAGTTTCAGTTGTATAACAAAGAGTGAATTATAAATAATATTGAAATCTCTAATGAAATACAAATACCTCTACAATGTTGAAAAGGAAAAAGCTTCTTCTTTGTGTAGGAATATTCTTTCTTTTCTGTGTTGTTATTGTTCATTGTTATTAAATTAAAATTATACCACTAATAAGCAGTATGTACCTTTAGATTCTTAGATCGAGTCACCATAATGAAAAACAATAAAAAATAGGGTACCTATATCTTTCTTTTGTGTATCATGACGTGTCATTCTCATTCTAGAGTTTATTAGTCAGGCAGTAATCCCAATTAAGATTTTTAACCTATTGCTCAAGTCAGGTATTTTCTCAACTCCATTGATTGTAGAAGCAATCATTCCACGGCGAATGTTTCGTAACCTAATCATTCAAAGTTATTTTTTTCTACAATGATACACAAGACTACGAGCTACAGTCAACTAGCAGGTTTTAGATCCGGCTCCAGCTGACATTTTGTTCGTCATTGTCGACTTTATTCTTTATAGCCTTATTAGTTTTCGACTCAAATCAGGTTTTTCTATAAACAGTGCCTACGTGATCCAATAAAATACAATTTTGGTAGTAAATATTATATTTACACTACTACAACTCCCTCGCCGCTATTGTTATCCATTGATTTAAGGAAACGTTCCAAGTTTTAACAAAGAACATTAAACTTAACGTGCTGACCATATATTTCTAAAAAATCGTTCGAGATGTCGAGCCATGAATAAAACATCCGCACACATCGCTTTCACAATATTAGGTGACATTCATTCGATGCGGGCTTTGTTGTTTGCAATTTAAAGTATTTTTCTGCAACAGAGAACTTTAGAATATCTATAAGGAATGCTAGTAAGCGTTCTCTTCTCTAGCCTGTCAAGTAGGGGCCGCGTTTCGATTAAGCTTTATCCAATTTGTACGGTTTAACCTTCACACGGGTCTCGTAATTTATATGTGTTGTAGATACCTACTCCTAATCAATACGTATTCTCTTTTTTCGTAATCTTATCAAGGAATAAGTAGTTACGTTTACGAAAAAAAAAGAACTTAGCCTATTAATTTAACATATTATTTAAGAATATTCATTAAATTTCTTTTCGTCTCACTGGCTCGGAAAGGCGGTCTTTATTGTTCAAAATCTGCTCGCAAAAGTCCGTTGTATCCCCATGAGAAGAAAAGTTTTTCAAATTTCGAACGTGACCAATGGTGTACCGGGTGTACCTAGCCTAATGAAACGTTCAGAAACGAGGTTCGGTACGAAGTTGAACAGTGAAGTAGTAAATTTTGTTTATTTTCTAAAAATGTGTTTCATTGTTAATTAATGTGGGATATTAAGCAGATAGATATTATACTTTACGGGGTAGGCTTAATGGTATGAATAATGAAACACTGATTAATTATAATATTTCAATTCTTTTTCTTGTATCATTTTCCTCGCTGTAGTGAAATGAACAGTTGTGTGTAACAAATAACTATTGTATATCTACAAAATTCATTTGTAACAAATGAATGGATCTTCTGGGTAGCTATTTTCTTTTTCTTTTTTGCATTGAGTTCGCTTTCCAGCCTGAAATGATTTGGCCAATTAGCGATGCTTACACTGAGCATGTGCCCTTTGAGACCCAACTAGTGTGACTACCGGCACCCTAAGGGTAAAACCATTTGTTAGACATTTTTAGGCTTCCGAATGACCGACTGTAACGAGGTTCTAACATTTTGAAGATGTTACAATGACAAGCGGGGACAGCTTAACGTGCCCTCTGAAACACGGATCATTGATTCTTATAATGGTTGATCGTTGTCTTTTTTTAAACGTGTAGGCATACCTTTTTATGACAACAAACCAAAAAAAATAATATTAGAACTAGATGCTCGTGCGTGACATTGAAGTCTAGTGCGAAATGTGGGTACGTGAGTGGGTGCTTGAGGTTCTCTCCGCGAATGAGTCATTATTGAAAACTGATCCGAGGCCGCGCGTCTGTATCCGCCTTCGATGCACGCCGACTATGTGCAGGTTTCGGGGATTGCGTCATTGCGTCAGTGCGACTCGTCGCTCCGTACCTACTAATCGGTAAAGGCATCACGCACAAAAACTAAGGCAGGAAAAAAGTAAGGTGTAGGGTAAATGCGGTGACTGCGCACCGACGTGCCGAGCTTTACGAATCACCTTTCCATGTATTTAAAGGTTCGGATATTGGGAAGGACGGTCTCGAATATATAAAGCTGGTTTACGGTGAAAACGTTTTCAGAGGAATATTATAGAGGTCGTAGGAATTTAGGTTTTACATTTTTTTTAAACACGAATATAAAATTAGTCGATTAAACCAGCATATTTTGGTATATTAAGGATTATAACTACTAAATGAGTAGCACTACATAATACAGTTTTTATGAGGTAACTTTAAATATAAATACCATTGTAAAGCACATAACTCAAATGTTGGAGGAAAAGGGCTTCAATACTTGTCCTGTAATATTGAGTACATCTAAATCCCTCACGTGATATTCAGATAGCAGGGCCCCAAGTCTGCTAACACAATCGATTCATAATCGAACAGCAACCGCATAGTAACTGTCACTTTTGTCAGATATTGTATGGGATATCTGTCAAAAGTGAGAGTTACTATGCGGTTGCTGTTCGATTATGAATCTATTGTGCTAGCAGACTTGGGGCCCAGGTATGTTAATTTCAAATTAGTTCATAAACTATAACCATTCGCTTCTATTTATTCGAACTGTTGTGAATTTAATCTTGCAGGTTTCGCGTTTATTAAATAATGAGGATAATATAATGTTCAAGAAACTATAGATATAGTTAGAGGGCGGAACAGCAAAGCATGGATTTATCTGAACCATAAATAAACAGTTTGACGTTCTAACATTTTATTCACTGACTGTACACACATTGTTAGGAAATGTTGGTACAAGCGCCGCAAACCCGTCGTTGTAGTGCGCGTAAACCAATAAAGCTTACATCTGCAACTTTACACTTTAGTTCTTATAACAAATAAGTTTACGGCGTTTAGAAATAACGATTCTGTTCAGAAACCGATTTTTTTTTAAAGTTTTTAGTTGTTCACGTATAACAGAAGTATAGTTTAAAGAATTTACGTCTGCGCAGCTGGTTTATAGCATTAAACGTACACCCGTGTCCAATGCAATTAGTAAGTAATAGCCACTTATTCCCCTAATGTGCCAAGTACTTGTAAAGTTAACACGTTTTTTAAATGGTAACATTGTCCGTCAAGTTGTAAACGCTTAGCTCGTAGTGAATGGACATTTTAAAAAAAATATTAAAATACAAACGCCTTTTTTATTTGCGTCCTAATTAGATGATAATGTATTAACTTGTCTATGGTTTTTGAAGCTATTGTAAAGTAGCTTATTTTTACGGTATTACATATATGTCATTATGTCAAACCAGTCTAAAGTTAAAGTCCACCAAACCAGTTACAGTCTGTCATTTAGTATAAAACCAGTCGAAAATGTCATACAGTGTTTTACAGACACCATTGATAATAAGTAACTTCTCTAGTGACACTTTCTAAAATTTCGCTCTCATAGACCGACTGACTGACACTTATAAAAATTTCGCTGTACAACACTACGCTCGACATACTACGAGACATCTCTATCAGCCGGCGTCAACTAAGCGGATCCGCGATTTCTCTGCGCGCACGCCGCGGCCGCCGACGAAAGCAACAAATAACTCGGGAACAGTCGGAACCAATTAGCCGGTAAATGGGTCCATCACAATACGAGTAGAATACGGTTCGACTAATACATCATATTTCTCGTCACGTATTAGGTTACCGTTCCTTTGTTACGTGAGCCACTTTCAGTCAGTGAATAGAACCGAAGGACCGGGATGTGAGCGGAATATGATTAATAATAACTTAAGCATAAATATGAACTGTGAATGATTCGATTAGAGCTATTTATTGAAAGCGCCGAGCGTTCATATTGCAATGGATGTGAGTTCGTCTTGAATTCGCGTGTGGAGATTTATTGTTATTTTTTGCGATTTAGAAAATTACCAGATCGTAGGGAACGTACTTCTCGGAAAGCGGTTTGTATTGTAGAGTTTATATGCAGTCGATCTGGATGCGGCCATTAGCGAGAATAATAACTAATCTATGTATTTGCTACCAATAAATTTCTTGCAATATAATACTATACTAATTAATAAGCAATCTAACTGGATAATGTTGCATTATAATTTTAAAGCAAAATCTTGTTAAGTACCACATATTAGCATAAAAGACATACTTATAATTATCAAACATTCAAAGTATATATCGAGTATCCTAATTGAAAACAATGTAATATATTCAAATAGTTTTTAACTATGTTCATATTATTTTTAATATATTATAGAGCTGATACCATTACAAAAACATTTCAAAATATTTCAAGTTTATATATACTAATACTTACCTCAATAACAATTGGAGTGAGTAATATATACAGAACTTGTTGTAATAAACTAAAACAATATTAAAGTTTATAACTTACTGTAATTGTTATGAAATTACGCTATAGTATTTTGGATTCGGCACTTTTTTACAATCGTGTATGAAATCTATCTACTAATTACGTCGATGCAGATAAGCATTTCCCGGTAATAATTCAGTAAATTCTCACAGTTTTTATTTAAAGTAGATATACCAAGTAGGTAGGTACCGTATGTACGAAGATTTTGTGTTTCCGCTAATTGTTAGATTCATTTAGACAATGCCATTAAAATACAGAGAGTAATGATACATCAGTCGATTTAAAAAAAAAAAAAAGATAACGACAATTGTGATCTTTTGTGCGGTATTTATTTTTAAATTGACATCGAAATTTTGATTACACATGATTAGGTACGCGTTAAAGAAGCGAAGTTTCAAGGGTGAGCATATTTCTGAACCACCCTGTATAGGTACTTGATATATTTGACATGTTTTTTACATTTAATTTAGTTCTAAGTGTAAGAAGCTCTGTTAGTATACGTATTTTAGCAGAAGGCAAAGAGGATTCATTTACACAGTCCAAGCAGAATACAGAAATAATGAATGCATAAAGTGAACACAATCCATAAATTGTCTACATTCCAGACTTATTTGATTTCAAAGAACTCGGTATGTCAAGGCTAATTAGGTACTTACGTTGTAATATAAGTATTATTCATTTCATTATATATTTTATATGCGCCTTTATGCCCCTTTATATTGGAGATCGTCTTACATTGGGTAATATAATGTTTTTCTTCAACCATAACAAATGTGTGATGGCCAATATAAAGTCCGGATTGATAACCTTAGTCAAATCTCTCTTATAAGACATATATCTTGGGACAGAAGTACTAAGATACCAGGAAGCAAAAGAGGCTCTAAAATTGCAAGAACGAGACAGCTATCTTTTCTACCGCTGTACTTAAAACTGCGCAAACATTGTCTCCCTGAACGGTGCACGTTCAGTGATAAATTCTGAACGTGTGTAATCCGTTAGGGGAGTTAAAAGGGCGTCTCTTGTCACGTTGGCGTGATGTACCGGGACGACGCGACGTGACGCGCCGCATGGAGCTCCACGATTAACGTCTGACACTCAATAACCTCTACATATTCAAATAAGTACCTACCTACTTAGTCTTTTAACCAGAATACACGGAAAAAAGATGGGATACATCATCAGTAATACCAACACAAGTAGCATTGCCTCAAGCAAAAAACAAAGTATATAGATCATTTTGATGGGTATAAGGCTCGGAAAATGTTTGATAATGTAACAAAATGGTTTATGTTTTTAAAATTAAAAGTTTTTTAAAGCAATTTTATAAGATGTGCTCATTTTAAGTGAGTTTCAATCCAGATTAATTGTATAATTAAACAGCCCTTTTAAATTCATGTTGCAATTAATAAATGGCCAAACAACTAAATTGCATTTGATTATTAATTGAGTAAGTTCAGCAATGACGAATGAATTACTTATTTCGTTGACCCTTGAGTGTTGTACTCATGTAATATCGTACTATATGCTAGTATACTAGAGATCTTTTGATTTCTAAGGCACGATGGGAGTTACACAAACTTAAGAGCTGCACAATAGAAATCGGCTGTGAATCGGACAAACGTACATGACGTAACCGTAAGGGTTTCTAGTTTGAATTGGGAACTCTAAAAACCTGCACGCTGATCGTATACATTTAAATTGTGATCAATATTAAAAAAAAATACAAAGCAAATTAAAAAAAAATGAAAGTTATTTAATGACAAGTGAGGGAAATCGATTTGCACACTTGTACAGCAGCCGACGATCCGCTATCGCAACTTTGCGAAATAATTACGACGGAATTAAATAGATAGGTAGGTACCTGCTTTGAAATTCTTCTTCTATCAAACATAATCCTGCTTTTTGTAAGTATTTTTACAATTATTGGTAATCATTCTACAAAGCTTACCTATGACGAGACTATAGTGGTACTTATACAAGTGACTGGAACGTTATACGTGTCGGCTACTTGCTCCTTGCAAATAACATGCGCCGACTACATGTTCGCTTCGGTGCAAGTCCATTACATAAGCTTTATGTGTCAAGTAAATATGTCTCCTCAGGGGTCACTGGACCCGGGCATTATTTACAAGGAGTTTACACGTTTTTAACTAAATTAACATATTCTTTAGTTCGTTTTATATTTTTGCGTTTTCATAACGGTCCGGGCTCGCGCCATGACATTGGCTCGCATCCAAGATGTCTCGCCAAGGTTCAAAGACATGGTTACTTTTTTTTGTCCGAAGGATAATGCTATCATTTTCCTTGAGATAAGACAATAAACGCCACTTGAAAGCAAAGCTCATTTATCCTCGGAAGACTTTGCAGTAGTAGATTATTTTTTTAATTTCAACAGGAGCGGATTCTTTCGCGATAAATTCCGAGTTAATGTGAGATAAATATTACATTATACGTTAGTTCATGACTTTGTTGAAACAGATTAATAGTGTACGATTCCGAAATGGGAAGTAGGTATGCGGACTTGACGCCGCGCAGAAATCGTTAGACCTTGTAGTAGGTATGCAATGACATTATACAACGTCAATCTCTCTCAACAAATGCTTATAAACAAATTAGGAACGCATTGAACGAGTGAAGAATGTTTTATTATTACAATAAACTGAAGCTGTAGAACAGACGGACTTTGTATAATGTTAAAGCCTGTTGGTGTGTAAGAATATTTATCTTGAACCTTTTCGTTTTGCTTGTGACGTCGCCAACTGGTCCGGGCACCGATCCGTCGTGTTCCGGACAAAAGTTGGCTCAGCCTAAACATTAACAAAATTTTATCTGAAATAACGGTATATTATTGGGAGGGTTTTTGAGGCAAACGTACTCAGTGATTTTTTCCTTCTATATTATCTGGCATGCGCACCTCCCGCGCCTATTTAGTATACCTACTTAGTATCTAACTTCTGGATAAAGGTGTCCCCCTTAACTTCTCTACACAATAAACATCTTTGTCTTGACGTGACTCCTCCCACGCTGTTCCCTTAATATTTTCAACTCGTTTAACCATCTTCTTGGCTGGCTTCTACGGCGGCGACCTCCACTGTGAATCCAGTTGAACATCACATTTCCCTACTTTTACATGGTCTAAGTCATGCATCTTATAAAAAAGCGGATAAACTATGCCTTCTCTCTTAGAATCTTTGTGTGAGAAAGTGACAAGTGTATGCTAACAGGTTTCTACTGCGAATATCAATACCTACTTTCTAACCGGTCTGCGATTTGCTTTCACTGCTAATTATCGAATCGGAAGCCCTAAAATAATTTGCATGTGTGATACATATTAATAATCTAATAATTATGTAAAGCATGATTAGTTGAGTGATGTAAGTGTATGGTGAAACGGCCGGCAGGTATGCCTTGTAAATAGAGAGCCCCAAAGATTTCTGATTTAAACTTAAGCCTCATTTGAAGCTATGTAATTGAAATTCCACAATAAAATACTTGTATAAAAAAAACCTTGGTAAATTATAAGAATAATAATAATATCGCGAGACAAACACACCAACTGTACGGTCCCACACTTAGCGACGCTTGTATTATGGGTACCGTGCAATGGACTGAGTGCGAACTCAGTATACGAGTATAATACTTATATGGATACTAAACATCCGTGACTCGGGTACAAACATTCGTGCTCATCACACAAACGTTGACCCTACCAGAATTCCAACCCAGAGCCGTTGGCGCAGAAAGCAGGGTCTACTACCAACTGCGCTAATCAGGTCGTCAAATATAAATACCAACTTCTAAATTGGGTACAGTGAAATCTATCGAAGCCTATACAAATACTATATACTATATATTCATGTTTTTAAGATCGTGACATTAATTAAGCATTAAACAGGCCTATAGCATAAACAAAACGATGAGTATAAGGCAAGAATTTTATTAGTAGTAATTTTTCTATAGGCATGCCTATAAATATGTAGATTTACATTACCATATTAATGTTGTATGTAAACACGTCGAGATTTCGCATTTCACCCCCGCGTCGAGTTTAATAACAATTGTTATTATATCAAAATGAAGCAATTAAATCCAGTATGAATATTTTTTTTTCAAAATGGCGACCGGACTCGGTTCACCCGTCGTTAGATCGAGGGTTGCCAAATATGATTTTATTAAATGTTGAAAGCCAACAATGTGACTGCCCGTTCATGTAGAAGAAGCATGTTTTTAAATCCTGCCAAGCATTTCTATAGTTACCTGTAATATTGATATAATAAGTACAAACACGATTTTTTTTAATTGTAAAATTACGGCTGGAAATCACACAGGATCTATTAAATCTGCATACAGAATTGTCTTGCAAGAAAATGACATTGGCACCGTCATTGTAAATTTTGAAAATCGTGTTAAAAGTCTTGGGCTCCGGGCCGACACAATTTCACGAAAACTATTCCAATAAATTTGCTCGCATCTATATTTCAATGTAAGTGTAATATATGTTAGGAAGGCCTTATGTATCATCAGGGCCGGCCCTACCATAGGGCGAGCAGGGCGGCCGCTCCTGGCGCGAAGTCCCAGGGGTGCTTCAGTGAGCCAAATTAGATAGAGACTAACATGTTGACGAGATCTTCCAACTTATATACTCTCTTGTTCTATTCGGGAGAGCCATAAGAATATCTCGCTCCATCTAAAAATTGCCTCGGGATGGCACTGTGCATCATGTGGCAGCCCTGAAAGGTTAACATTAGCTGGTGCGTGCGGAATGCGACCGCCGCGGAATGCCGCGCGGCGGGCATCGTGGCGGAAAGGCCCGCGCCGCGGTACGTCGCGATGTGCGGTTCAGCACACGCTCTGTTGACTATCACTACCATATAAACCGGGACAGTTTCGTTTCCAGATGAATGATCCGATTGGAACAGGAACCACTTTCGAACCAATTTCGTAATACTCTATATGTGACAACTGGTGGCTGCTAGTTTTATTGTCATTGCTTAGGCATGAGACGTGAGACATGAAAGTTATAAAGAAATTAAGAAAGTATTGTTTCATATAAAGTTGTTTCAAAACTTGTTCCTAGAAAATCGTGTTACAATAGCTTGTAAACTTAATGACAACAAATTGTATTATATATTTCGCGAAATCTATGAAAATTACGAACTAAGTTAGGTATCTTTATTATTCTCTACAATAATGTAGTCTGTGATAAGTCATATAAATGGTTACTACGTGAGCTTAACTTAAAGTATCTAAGTTCAAGGCTGTTATTAAGGCATGCTCTAAAATTACCATGTATTCCTAACGCATGGTAAACCGACAGTTACCGACTGATTGCGCACAACAGAACCCATGCATCATTCACATATCAACGGATAAACATTTTTTGTTCCCTTGTCAGACGTAAATCAAGTTTTGAATTTTTTTCGCTTTGAATCGCTGTGCCCTGAACACATATATATTTTTTTTACGAAATGTTTGTGACGTGTTTATGTTTGCTAGTAAAATGGAAGCAAAAATATACGTTTAATACATACGCTAGGAAAAATAAGGTCTTATATAAATTGGTCTCTATTATGCATGAATATAAGTATCAATAAAACTTATCGCTATGTGAAATTCTAAGGATGATTGCCTGAATTTTCAACACATCTATATAAATGCTACACTCATAAATAAAGCTTGGTATGTTTATTTGTTGCAATTAGTTTTTTTATACTCGTTTAGGTAGGTTTTACAAAAGTTTGTGCAGTTATTTTTTATTGATCGCTATTAATGAATGCTGTGAAGGACTTTGCTGCAGCAATGTTTAGGTGTTTGAAAATTGCGAAATAATAATAATTAATGTATGGACTATGAGTCTGGCAAATAACTTAATATGAAAAAGTAAATACATTCGATCAAATTCGTACTTTTATTATAGGTATAAAAATTTTTGATATATTTTTTATGAACTTATAGTTGTAATATTATGACATATGATACTGAATATTTAATTATTTGTTAATATATGGAATATTCAAAGTTCAATAACTCAGAAACTAAGATAGTTAACATTGTTATTCCGCATTTCTGATAGGTAGGTATATTCTGTGTATAAGTGCACATAATATGTATATAGGCTAATAAAAAAGCTCTTTTTTACACGTTGTTAATATCCGTAATACGATTGAGTGTCTGTTTATTCATCCTAATAAAATGCGAATGAAGTAATAAAACTTTATAACTTTTATATATTGCCCAGTCACGTACACGTAGATATTAAAGTCATAAATATGTGCATCACAAAATTGTATCGTGTACTATATTTCTGTTATTCTAGCGCAACTCAATTTCTAGTCAATTGCGTCATGCGACATCCTACTGCATTAAACCAATCCTATACAAGTACTGTCTCAAAGCAACGGTAGATATCTCTCAAACGTTGCCAAGGAAAAAAAAATATTACTTCCTTGGTTCCTGACGCATTCTCCATATATGAAAATATCTCACTTGACTTTTTGTGTCAATCCAAGCCAAAAGACCGGGCCCCGGAGCAATATTGAAATCCTTGCGGCGCCAATAAGTATTGAGATTTCGCAGATCTATATTCAAAATAACTCGAAGTTGTTTCATTTTGTTTCGTTTTCCTATTTTAAATTTATTTTTAAAATTAGAACTTTACCTACGTACAATAAAAGATATCCATTCAGCGGGTCTATTCAAAATGTTTCGACAAGCATCCGAATTGTTACGGTATTTTTTTCTCGTTTCGCTGCCGACGATCTTTCTGAGCCATTCTTCATGACCGAATCGGAGATTCGATATGACAACGCACGGTATGGTTCGATTAGCCCACATGGTACATTTCACAATGCAAGTTTCAATTAAAAATCGAATCCGTCGATACAAGACTTGTCTTAAGGTTGTGAATCGGGGGGCAAGTATCTATAATTATCTGCCATTAGGTTTCGTTTAATGGTAGATATGGATACTTGTATTTAAAACAGATTGGGTGGTAGATCGTAGATGTAAGAAGACAACAGACAAAATTAAATGAGTGTAGTTTTTAACATATTAAAATAATTACGTACCAATAATGACAATTTTGTTTAGTTTCACAACTTTATTCCTGCTGGAAGGTACATAAATGTGGCACAAATATTATGTTTCCACAAAAATAATATAACAACATACAAATACGAATATGATTCATAGTTCAGCAAAATAACAAAGAATCTGGATCACAGGAATATGTAGTTCGATCATGGCGTCACCCTCGACACCTTTGTCTATGCACACAAGCTTTACTTGTTGTGAGGTAACCCTAATAACACAACATCATATTTCTAGTTATGAAATATGAAATCACGTTTCGTGCCCTACGTAGTGGGGTGTTTGCACGTGACAACTTTTCTACAATAATCCATAAAATCATTTGAGCGCAGCGTACTGCCTTTTTAAATATATTAGAGTGGTGGCATGATTGTTTTGGAGATTAAGGTAATTTTATTACTCTAGAACTAGACTAGAATCCGATGGGAAATCCTATTTCCATGTAGAATTTTAAAACTTGAAATTTCAATCCAATGGAAAGACAGTTCAGACAGAATAGATTAACAGAATGTCAAAATTTGATTGTACTCAATCGAGGGTTAAAATAGCGCCGAAGGCGGCGCGGCGGAGGCAAGCTTCACTACAAAAACAGTTTATAGTGAAAAAATGCCGTTGAATGGTAAGTGAAGCAATTTTGGTGCCACCCAGCGAGCACAATATAAAGTTTAACAAAAATAGTGTAAAGTATTTTAACAGATGAATTAGTTAGTTTTATGGATCACGTTGATGTATAAAATAATTGTGTAAATTATGGCTGACTTTTTTTAAACAAGGCGAACCAGTAGCCTAGGCCACGGTTGGGCCATGCGCCCAGTACATAATGTTTTAAATTTCCTTTGGAATGTTATCTGTATAATCTACTGTTGGGCCTGTTAAAATATTTTACACTATCATTGTTACACCTTATATACCCACGTTTGATTCTCTCGCTATTAACTGTGTACACATAGATTACTCTACTAAACTCGGCTACATTTTGGTCAGATGAATTAATTTTTGTACCTAATAAAGTTTTATATTGGAGTTTGCAGTCGCATAAATTCGATATTGACGAACGTTTTTTTATTGAAAATCAATAAACTAATATATTTCGTTCAGTAAAATATTTTCGACATCTGCCTAGGAGTATTTCATAAATAATTGTATCGATTTGTTTGTGTATAACAGAACTGTATGTTATTGTCATAATAATCCTGTGTTGATATTAACTCTAAATCCCAACAGTTTCACTTTTGAGTCCAGATTGTTTTGTTCGAAAGTCAATTAAAGTTGTTGGCTACAGGCGCAACTTAGCGGGCGTCTAAGCTCTGTCTTAGATTGCTATTGTGTCCCTAATTGAGTTTTGAAATAGTAGGTTGGACTTGGCATTTGGATTATTTCGAATAAAATAGAGTAGGTATGTAGGCTGGCTATATAATATAAACTGGCATTTGTTTTAGGTACATCGGTACAGGACATTAGGTACAGGCATTTATTTGCAAAGACGAAATAATAACTTGTATACTTCACATTCAAATTACTTGACTTAACAAACAGTATTAAGTCCTATGTATAAATAACTTCAGACCGAATTAAAATGTTTGAGCTAGCTGAGATAATTACCACACCTAAATAGTAGCAGTAATCAGACTTTTAACACCTACCTTAACTTTTTTCGACACTATAAATTTCGAAGCTTATTTTTCATTGCGTTAACAAGCACAACAACTCACAGCGCGGCTCTACATAATCTCACAAAAAGAAAGAACAAATTAAAGAAAGACACCGACCGAACAATGATTTGCGAAAATAATTGGACAGGACACAGCTGGTGCACACCGGAATTTCCTCGTCCATTGTCAAGCATTTCCCATTAAAGCCGGCGCACCATCCCCATGACGAATCGAGAAATCACAAAGAGCGTAGCTCGCCGGACGAATGCCCTCCGCTAGGCTACAGACGCTCTTCACTTCTGTTAATGACATTGGAAATCGACCGAGTGACTGAACGAATTTCAGGCCTTTAATTTACTGGAACGTTCAAATCATTTCCTTTAATAAATAATTATTGGCTGCCAGTCAGAGATCGGCTCCGAGTCGATTATTCTAGTTACAGAATGGAAGGTCGTCTGCTAGATCTCGGAATTTGTTTTGGGTGGAGTGTAATTTAATTTATATGCTAACTTAAGGCAGCGTTCCTTTTATGCGAACAATAAGAAAATCTGCTGAGAAATCGAAGAAAGTTCCGGGAGTAGGGTACGATATTTCGACCCTTCACGATGCCTATTCGTATAATGTATTTCCGAGAAATGATAAATTTTGTTTTAGACCCACTTTGCTGCGGAACTCATAGTAAACTTTGTTGTTTCTGTGTTCCCCATTCCTGCATGAAAGAGTAGCGCGTTTACTTGTTGGAATTAATGCTTTGTTACATATGGGTGGGTATTAGATGGTATTTTGAGCTTACGTCTTGACAGCCACTCACGATCTGATCAAAATATCGTAATGATTCAATCTCTTCGTATATTGTTCTAAAATAAGCTACAAACTCCTTAGCCTCTGGGTACATTGCTAACGCATAATCAGCGTCAATACTGTGCATAGTTGTTGATACACATGTTTAGATCACGAGCAGGTATGGTATGTGAGCGGAGACAAGGCGTGGCGGGCCGAGGTCGACAGCTGCCGCGAAACTGAAAGTGCGTCCAATGAGTGGCCGCTGCCGCTGAGGCAAACCACTCCAGGAATGGGCTGCGCAACTATTAGCGCTATTTTATCAATTTTATACAACATAGATTATAGATTACAAATCACGTTTTTTTTTTGCGATCGCAACGTATTTTCTATTTTAGCGCGTACGATTTGGAAATTTCCCACTGGTATGTTAGGAGTATTGTTGTCAAGCATACCCGAGATTAGAAACACTCTATTTTTTCGATAGAATCGATATATTGTAGACTTCATCAAAAAGTATGATTAATTTGTCGTGAATAAAATATTGAGAATGTACGAATAAAATGAAAGTTTTCATTATTAACACAAGTCCACTTTTAACCAAAGAAGAATTACTGAATCTTAGTGGCTGTTTTATTCGATCGATTGAGCGTATTTATTTCCCTCTCTTCCAACTCTACCAAATTATATAAACCGTAGAGATGTTTCACATTCACTCGCGTAGAGAAGATCGATTGCATCCGGAGAGCGGCGAAATAAAAACACAAGTTAAACAAATATGCGAAGTGTTTTCGAAAGCTCCCTTTGTGCGTTGCCGCTACATTTTCATGTTTGTTTTGAGAAAGATATATAAAGGAAGGGCTACTATAGCTTATCGTAAGTCAATTTTATGTTTTATTAAGAAAGGTCCTTGCAAAATATCAGACTGAAGAGAAGTTAGTTTTTCTTTGATTCGGCTTAAAATCGCAAGCTTGTTGTGGTGCATCTTTTTTATTGGATTATCTACGAGTTTCATAGTTGAAAAAGGGTATCTACTAATAAATGTGCTAGTTTGTCTGTCCAGTATAACAGGGTGTCCCTGATTTAGAATTTTTAAGAGGATGTTGTCGTATTTTTTGTAATTACACAAAAATATTCGGGTTGGGCAAAAACAATTTAGGTTACCAAGCTAACTAAACAACAAAGAGGCAAATTTGTTTATCATAATTCTCTAAACTCGAATGAATCTCGGAGTATAAAGAGATGCCGCCTTAAACTTAATTACATATCTTCAACACATAAGAGTAAAAGCGCAATAGATCAAGTTCCCCTTTATTTGTTATAGGAAATACTAGCAATAATGAACCACGACGCCGCAGCAAGGACGTGCACTTTGCACTGACGTGACCTCCTCATCGGTTTTTTTTTCTTCGCAAATGGATTATTATTTATGCGAAACGATTACATCGAATTGCTTTTATAAATAACAAAAGTTATTAAAGTATAAAGATATACATGACGTGTTATGTTTTGTACAATTTTGTATCCATGGCGTAGTTGTATAAGCTTTCATTTCTTGAGGGTTATAAGTGTGTCTTTAAACATGAAAAACATTAAAATATTGCTTAAAGGAAACCGTATAGGTACTATTACTTATTATTTTAAATAAAAAAAACTATTGCTTTTATAAGAAAACAATCTGACCAAATGTTAAAAAATCGGGTTATTCCAGTTAAAGCACCGATTTGAATATCACCAATCGAATACAATATAATATAATCGAATAGACAGGGATATTACTGATTCAAAATCTCTATATGTTTAAATTACCGTTGGTGCGCTAAGTGGTATAGCATAAAAATATGTTTAATGTGTATTAATAGCGCACCCGTTGGGTGCTCTAAGTGAAATACTATTGGTGATATTCAAATCGATGCTCAAACTGGAATGGCCCAAAAATTCCTATTATATTTTTATAACACCGATCAAATGATTTTGACCATTAGGATAATTACTCATAAATAACAAAATTTCGGAAACACCTTGAAATTGGATATTCATGTTATTTCATGCTTGAGTCAGAGTCAGAAAGCAGCCACTGTAGCTGTAAATTTATGTTTTAGGCATTTTACAGCGTGGGGAAGCTTAGGCTTTTCTAACTAGAAGATGGTTTTCAAACTTAAAATAACAATCTTAACTATTTCTATAACCATAATGTTGTAATGTTATGTTTAGATTCTTATATAAGTTATTGGATAGAAAGTGACAATCAGTGTCAGTGACCAACCAATTATTTATTCCTTCAATAATAATTGACGATAAACACATTGACAGGCACAACAATTTCTGTTAGGTAACGTAAATACATAAGTATGATACTCTCTCTTCTTCAACTGTCGAGAGTAGCTGATACGTAATATATAGAACTCTACCGACTTTGAGGTCTATAGCTCTAATTAATAATTTTTCTCCATACAAAGATTTACCCCCCTATTACGAACCCGTGGGGTCACCTTTAGAAAAATCGCGAAAGAAGTTTATATAGTCTTTACACAAAGTTTCAAGCTAATCGACCCACGTAATATAAATGTCCATACAATCTTTGATCCCTTTAGGTTACGAATTTTACAAAATTATATTTATATCCATTTGAAATAACCGTTCTCGCAAGAGTTAGGTCCATCCATCGTTCCTTCGTCGGTCTACCTTAGAGAGTTAAGTACCTTGATATATTTCCATCGCTGGTAGAGAAATTGTAAAAGATTCGCAATGATTTTTCACCGTCGACAGCTACTCGTGCAGGCGGGTATAAAAGTTTTTTTATATGGTAGGTAGGTACTTTAACTCTAAAACTTCGCTAATATTCAGGATGTAATAAATTGCCGGAATAATACTCTTTGTAGATTTCATTAGAGGGATCATGGAGCCTCTGAAATCGTTATTATTTTAATGAAAACTCTTCCGGAACATCGTTGTAATGTACGGAAATATAATGAACAATAATCGTTAAAACCATTCAATAATTATTAAAATGTTACTGCTGATGCCAGTGGTTTAGTAATTTTATAGCAAATTGCGCGTTTATACGACGTTTAAACATGTATGACCTACTTTAATAAACTCTTCCGTTAGTATTTTAACTCTTACTATAAGCATGTGAAATGTGTTTCTTTGTTAGTTCGGCTGCATATCAATCAGCGAGAACGGCTTAATCGATTTGAATTTAATAATACGTAGCATTTGGTCGGTATACATGTATGCCCAAAGAGGTAATATTATTTATTTGAACTAATCTAGTGGAAACAATAATACAAGATATGGTGACGCCGTTATCATGATGATAACAAATGAGGTTTACGAATGTTATCCCATATCTGGCGTTTGATAGAGGCGTTATACCAATTTAGAGATTACTAGGGATTTTAAAATTGTTCAATGAAAATGGTGATATAACTTTTAATTAAATACAAGCTAGGGGATTCAATATTTTACCTCCCTAAGTAGTTAGTCGGTTGATTAACTGTAATAACACAAATACTTTCTTTAATCATCAAAACCAACGCGAGCAGAGCCGTGGATAAAACTTATATTATGATTTTATTTTATGATTATCAATAAATTTAATTAAGTATTCGTACAGCCAAATTGAGAATGTATCACAGAATATCAGCTAATGCCTTTAGTGCCAGTATTCTCAATCAAAAAGATGAAGACGCAGAGAAGGCAGAAATTGAATAAGATCCATCTTAGGGTGAACCAGATAAATAGAGCAAGTGCAGCGCTATCGCACTAATTGGAGCAGCACTGGAAACTTTATTTTGATAGCTACTGGTAACATTTGCATTAACATAATGCGGTAATGACAACAGTATGGCACGGTTGATATCGAGGTTAATGCATATGCCGTGGTTTTTGTACAACGCATTCAATATCGACAAATATGTATGGACTAAGCAATATTTCATAATATAACATCATTGAAATAAAGTTTATTTTACATATTTGATCGCGTTTATTGTATGTTTTTACGCTGCCGACGTTTCGGCTACTTTACAGCAACCGTGGTCACGGGAGGACTGAGGCGTTCAACGTCCTAGTGTCATAGTTTGAACTGGGGTACCAACATATTTAGTTGTTGCTTGCGATATAACATCATTTTGTAGATACCATAGTTTAATTTTTACCTAATAAGTATTCAAGCAGATACATATAATTGATTTGAAGTAATATATATAAGTATTTTATCTACTCGTGTTGTAACAACTTAGCCTATACGAAAGTTTCAAGCAAGCTTAAAATAGCTTTGAACTAGTAATATAGTTATTATAGTGCTTTACACTACAGTATCCCCTTGATGTGAATAGCTGTATAACATCTTACACTATTACTAGCTAAAGTTGATATGTCGCTAGCCATCTGTTTCGAGTGTTATATGCGCTATATATTTTTCTAATACGCTGGCTTTGTATACAGCGAGTCCGCGTGTGCAAGGACACTGCACACCGGTTGCGATCTGACGTCACCTCCGAATACCTATTTCATATTCGCGTAATATTTTGCAGCTTTTGTACGAGTTACAATAATTTACATCTTCTATATATAAGGTGTAACTTTAGTGTGTAATATACTTTAACAGGTTGATCCAATCAAATTATTAGAAACTACACCTCGTACTATACGTAAGCTTACTGTTTACTGTATAGTCTACGTATTTAGACACATTGTATGTCAAATTAAACAGCGCATATAGCGGACAGTATTGAAAACATTCAAAACTTCACACAATGTGTCTAAATACATAGACTATGAAGTAAACGGTAAGCTTACGTATAATCTCGCACTTAACGTACAGGTGCTTAGTTTATTTTCGAAGTAATAGTTTTATCGGCTGATGTAGTTACACATATAATATATTAGAAACTATACTTATATAAATTGTTAAATAACCACCGAAATTATAGTGAGTGTTTAAAACATGATTAAAAATGCCTACCAACCAGCCTGCAATATATAGTATAACTCTACGCCACTATAATCAGAAGTATACTTCGATAATACAAGTGTATGTGTATGTTAATCAAGTGTTGTTGGGTACACCAGTTTGGTTGTCTTCCGAGAAGGTGATCAAGTGATATTTAGCGTGTGTTCTTCCGTGCGTCGCTATTTGGTACACGTGGACATGACAGACATTCAAATAAACCGGTCTCACCCCGCCATATTGGATTTTTGCTAACATTATACATATCCAAATACAACATACTAATATCTTTTTACGGTATTTATGATTAAATTATTATGTAAATTAAGGTACACATAGGTATTTAAAGGTTGTCGCCCACGCTTGAAGACATATTATACCCAGCTATGGTAAAACCAGAAAAATAATAAAACATTGTTGTCTTAACACAAAGAAACCATACGTTTAATTTAAGTTAAAATGTGTTAACTATAAAATGAACGTAGCGAACTTCGATTTTACAGCCATCATGGTCATCTAAAAGACATCAACGCGTTAGTCATTAGAGAAAAAAGTGTAGGAAGAATTGGATTTTTTATCTTTTGTTTAGCATGACTAATGAATTACCCATGTGTGTAATAAACTATTATGTTATTTGATATATCGGATTAACCTGACCTTTGTTATATAGTGTCAAAAGCGAAAATGTGCGAGCCACACCTTGGAATGACTCCTATGTCTAATAATAAGTACGTTCATTTTGCAATGTAACATAAAATATTTTTAAATTTTCAAATCCTGGAATGCACTAATTTACCAATAGTAGATAATCTCTACTAAAAGTTAAGCCTTCTCTACACTCTCCTACTAAAATATTGGCCATAGCTGCGTAAAGTTTCGGAAGCCTCTTCATTCATATCAAAATAATATTATCTATACAACGTACTTGTGACGTCCTTGCAACCACACACACACTCAGCCTCCATTGAAAAACATCATAGTTGCGAAACCGTACCATAAGGAAACACTTTTGTTAGGTATTTAAATGCTATGTACACACCAAATACCGAAGACGGCCGAGGAAGGCCGAAGCCGCGGTTTGAGCAGCCTGAGCTAGTGAAAGTGAATCGAGGGCAGTAGGGGAAGGGGGCGCTGAGTGCGGAGGGGGGCGGCGCAAGGTTGCAAACCGGCTGCACCGACCTCAGCAGACATGCCAAACAACACATTGAGTAATAAGTTATAAGCGTTGCGTTACCTGTCCTAATGATTCGGTGATGTATGGTAGTGCTAGTGTGGTGTTGGCTAACTCTAATATTCACGTTAACTAGTCACTCCCAAGCCTAATGTGAGTGTGATGTTCTTGAGCTAACTGCGTGGCACGGACGGGTGTTCCATTTGTGCCTTTAACCGGGACCCGTATATGTCCTCAAAATGGCCACTGAAGATGCCGTCCTGACTGCTTTTTGGAATTGGGTCATATAGTTAATACCCACCATCCACCTTTTTATGGAAGTAAAATAGTCGGTTTTAAGAAAAATGCAAAAATATAGTACTTTGGGATACCATAAATTGACTAGCGGCGGCAACACTTTACTGAAATCGCTATAAAGAATTAATAAAAATTACCAACCCATGAAAGTCACCTACCAAATAAATAATTACCTATATAAAAAATGCACGGTATGCTACACGTAAGGGTGAATTTAATTTTTTACTCGACTTTATTATACGATTACAGCATATTAAAAGCCATTAAGCACTATAATATGACCTGTTTTAAAATTTCATTAAGTTATTAATATACCTACGATAATTTTGAATTTCCATTACCAGTTGAGCAATGTTTTACAACTGCCATAATTTGATTTAATGCGCAATAATAATTATATATTGCAAACGTTGGACGAATGTCGCAATAGATTTATTTTGAGTAATGTAAATAAATCAATATCACCAGACGAATACGGTCGCAATCCAAGCGACGCTTGTGTTGACCGTACAATGGACTGGGCGCGATCCCAGTATATAATTAACGTCTATGACTTGGGTAATAAGATTCTTGCTTATTACACTGAGTATGCGCCTGATAAGATTTGAACTTGGGATCCTCAGTAGATACAGAAAGCAGGTTCACTACCAACTGTGCAAATCGGGTTGGCAAATATTAATTACCTCTTGCAAGTAACTTTTTTATATAATGTGTATTTGAAAACATTTACCAACTTATCAAAAGCTGCCCTGTGCTTGTGCTGACCACCAAGCCCTGTGACAATGTTATCCGATATACAGCAATAAAAATACAGAGCCAAAATATGTCAGATAGTAAAACAAAAACCTTGAATATATTTTTTATGAAATGTATTATGTTTCGTAAAATGTCGTAGGAACCTTGGTTATTAGTTATTTAATCCAAAGAAGTTATTAGTTTTATAAATACTTGGCCATGTCTAGCCCGAAGTCTCGCTAGGCTGCAATTTTGGTTTGGACACAACTATTTGTAAATAAATCTCAGTCGGATACGGACTTGACCACTCCAAACTTGGCAGTCGTTCATGTAAATACTCGAATTCGAAATGCATACGCTTGCCAAATGAACTAGCCAATTTTCAAGCGGCCAACCAATTTTAAACTAAATTACGCGCCGCCTAAAGTATATAATGGGATTGTATTGCGGTTGACCTGATGCCGTTCAATCAGTTTGATCACACGAAATAATCTCATTGAGTAACGAACATTATCGGTCGCTTGCACAGTCGGGCTGGGCTGTGAAATAATATGATTGGCGTTACTTCAAACGAAGCGAGAATTTATTACGCTCCAGTTATGTGTGGCTGGGTGCATTGGGACGTGGAAAACGTTGCGATATTTTTGCCGATGTTATGTAACATAATATTCTAATATCAAGAGTTTGTAAGGGAATTTGGTGAAGTGAAATCGGGGCTTGAAGTACACACTCGTTGCTTTAGAACCCCGGGCTTAAGGAATACTAATATCAGAATCAGAATATTTTTTATTCATGTAAACCATTAAGTACAGTACTTATGAATCGTCAAAAGTTACAAAATAATAAGCTACTACTTTACCACCCGTTCGGAATGCCGTTTCTATGGAGAAGAACGGACTCCATGGTTGCTCTTTTTAAAAAGATCTTTTACATTTTTGAGCAGTACTTTGTTATAGGTGTGTGAGAACAATGTAGAAACGGCTAAGTAGACTTTAGCAGCAGGTAAAAAAAACAGTATCTCAAATATGTAAGATTCGCATAACTGTTTAGTTAAGTTAGTAAGTTTAAGACGTTGTAGTTATCATAGATTTGTAACGAGGTAAAATGAACTACGTCTTAAATATAAGTTATGTTTGAGTGTTCGGTGGTTAAAGTAACAATGGCGGTGGGCCACGTCCCAATTGATTAACACCTAATCATAAAGGAACTGGGAATTAATTAAGGTAAGCACCTACTTAAGTAATATTTAAAGCATATACTAGGTACCCATGCCGATTATATCAATTTTTGATATTAATATGCACAGACAATCAATGAGAAAACAATAGCAAAATGAGCGAACGAATCCATAAATTTTAGTTATCCATCAAGGCTATCGTATTTTTTAGGCCATAAAACGACTTTTTTGTGTGAAACTCTTCCTAACGAAATAACATAAAATATGTCAGAAACAGATTTATTAAAAAAATATATATAAATTTGTAGTTATAACGGGCGCAATAAAAAGAAGTTAAAATATTATTAATAAAAAGTTTTATGAAAAACGTTGCCTGTGGAGTGAGCAGAGGCTTGCATTAATGTCGGCACCACTGAGGAATACTAATTTGCTCGCTGAACGGTCCACGAGAGGTGATGAACCCCGGCCAGGGATTAATGTGATTTGTCCTTTATTCAGATTCACGTGTTATAGCTTTCGTCAGGCTATGCTATTCTCGTGTACATTAGTACGCGGTGAGTCAATTTATTTGATGCTCAAAAACTAAAACTAAAACTTTCGTACTTATCTAAAATATTTTGTATAACAATTTAGAAACAGCCCTCTAGAGACTTTCGGACTCTTTTTTTATAACAAAACAATTCAACAAAAATTTAACTTTAAATAGCATTTATTTAAAGTTAAATTAATATCGCCAGACGAACACACCAACTATAGGTACGGTCCCACACTAAGCAACGCTTGTATTATGGGTACCGTACAATCGACTGGGGGCAAACCCAGTATATAATACTTACATCCATGACTCGTGTAGAAACATTAGTGCTCATTACACAAAGCTTGTCCCTGCCAGGATTCGAACCCGGGACCCTGGGCATTGAAAGTGGGGACACTACTCACTACCAATTGCGTTAATCAACCAAACAATGGATTAATTATCTAGGGGTTACATATTATCTTCTCATCCGATGCGCCATGGTGTTTACATGGCGTCTTATCTTATCTATCTTCTCATCATCGGATGAGAAGATAATATGCAGAAGATTGTGACTACCCTTCACTTACTATGATAACATTTTACCAATCTTTACATAATAGTTGCTTCGATAAGGTTTTATCCATTACCAAAAATATATTTTTTAATCATATTCGAAAAAAACCTTGCAGATTGAATTATTAAATTCACTCGACCATAGTAAAACAATTGCCATAAAAACTATTACACATCATTGGGGACTAGTTTTTGTTAACAGAACGCAAAGGTCGCGGTATTTTAAATATTTATCGCCTCGCGACTCCCAAGTATGTTATTGGAGAATCGTGATTTATTTACGAGCCAACTGTCAAATGGACCTCCAAAGAGCTGTTAGCACAAAATAACACCTTGAACCGGTGCTGGTTTTCATAAAACACTTGTCCTTTGTGACCGACCGTATTTAGGTTGACGTAACATACGAGCTGTTACATAAGTGTCGGATTGTGAAATACGTGTTGTTTTGATAACTATTATAACAATTTTATTGATTGACCATTATGTTGAAGGTAATCGACGACTATCAATTTGCTAGTCGTTGTAGGTGCGGCGCTGTTAACAATGTATCTTTAAACTGTTATTTAGCTTTATACTGCCAATACCGAAGTCATCTTATGTGTACACATACATTATCCTAAATTTCACATACATTTTTTAATGTACTGACATGACAAAATGCCTTCTATATTGGGCGGCCAGCGGCCCTACTGCGTATCTCAGTTGACAGCTCATAGTGAAGATCACTTAGCAAAGTGTTCAACGATTAACTGTCAAATAGATAGTTTTGTATTGGCTAACTTCAGTGACTAACTGGGATGACGTCATGAGAACCGAGCATCGGCGATAGTCACCCTGATTAGCGCTGACTGCGCCAATAGTGCTTTCTGTGCCGAAGGTCCCGGTAAGGACAGACTTAGTGTAATGAGCACGAATGCTTGTACCCAAGTCGTGGATATTGAATATATATATATATGTAATGGGTTCGCACCCAGTCCATTGTACGGTACCCATAATACAAGCGTTGCCTAGTGTTGGACAGTATAGTTGGTGTTTTCATCCGGCGATATTGACTTATAATATTTATTTATATGTATATACAGAACTACCAACCAAGTGTTTACCAAATATTATGTAAAATCTAATGCTATTTTCATGAAACCAAATAAGTTCCCTGAAATTCTAATACTTCATTCCTCAGGATCAAAGAAAAATGTAAATTAAACCACCACAACACATGTTTTGTTATTTTCCAACTTCAACGCGAAATATAAATTCAAACATTTCGCGGAATAATTTAATTCGGGCTTCAACGGTTTCTCTGATAAATTAAACTTCACAAACATGTTTTCAAATTAATTACTTTTATGGAAACCTCGTTGTAAATAAATGTACATGTGTAGTAAACAAACCTTGGGGTTCTTCGGCTTCTTCACGGTTTCAACCTACAATAACAGCAACCTGTATTTTGAAACTATTTTATGTAACGTCAATCTCCATCATTTTCATGAGCAATTCAAGGATTCTGTGCTTTGCAAACAATAAAGGATGTTCTTTTAGGACACTCTTTATTGTCCTATATCCCTTAAATAACATAAGTAGTTATCATAATTTAGTAATTGGTTGATGAGAAACAAAATCCTAAGCATACTTTGACAACTGGTTGGACCTTATAACGGTGTAGTACCACTTATCCATTGTGTAATATCGCCAAAGTCAACATAGACATTCCAATTAAATTACGAAAAAGGGTAAAAAAAAAGTTTAAAAACGAGTATATGTTCATTTGCCGCACCGCACGTGTGAAAATTTCTGGTAAAATTGACACTGTAACTACGTTATATTTGCGTGTACGATACGATCATATAAGATAAGTTTTATTTGCGTTTACGATACGATCTCAGTATGCAGGGGCGCCGCACACGCGCACGCGATGCACCGGCCATGGGAACATGTTGAAAACCACACAATAGAAGCAATTTACCAAACTCCGCCGCAGACACGGTCTATTTGCATGCAAGGCAACACTTTAACAAGCTAGCGATGCAATTAAGTAACCCACTCAGAGCATGTCCACCAGGCCGGCAGGTATTTCAAAGTATAAATTGGCAATAAAATGAAAAATGAAATTTCTGCTATGCAGGAAATTGCACAATTCGCGTTTAATTCATGTCATTAAAAGTGGAAGGTCAAGTTGTTTGATTGCGAGCTGTTTTTTTTTTCTCACCTTAGTCCTGAATATTTTAGACGTGTGTTCTGAGAATTGCCATTTGTGAGTGCGCGGAATAAATTATTGAACAATTTTATTTATTCTCACTGAAATCTTTCTGACTTAAAAAGCGATAAGAAAAGGTGAATACAATAAAATACAGATGCTACTTTTAAGGTATCGTAAATAGGTATCTGACGGGATTCTATTATATATAAGGTGGGTTCAGCCAAGTTCAGATTATCTGACTGAGTGTTGCGATTTTTAGAAAAATAGCAACACGTAGATACATCTAAATATTCATCGAGAAAAAGCGCGTGGTACACACACGGTGAATGCGAAGTAGAGGCAGGCGCGGTATTTATAAGACTGTTGTTTTTATTTTATTGTTGGGCTTAGAGGAACCTGTTCACGTCTCTACGAATCATCGCTGATTTAGTAAGAACTCTCACATTGCATTTTCCTCGATTTCAATATGGATACTTTAATCGGTCGGCTTTTCTTGTCACCGAACTTACAAAGGTATTACTAAAGTCTTCTACGTAAAGGTAGAACTAATATACCGGTGTGAAGTTGGCGGCCAAAAGTTGGCGGCGCATTATAACCCAACTAAATTAAAATGCTCACAAAAATTAATGAAAAATCTGTACAGAATGGCATGTAACGCGGAAAATAACATATTCTATGAGAAAATAAAAAATTAATCAATAAATTTTCGTTATTTTTCCAATAAAGTAAGACCATTGTGTTTATCACATTTTGAACTGGACAGCACCCAAGGACGGCATGGGAGTACATGTTTGATAGCTTAAAAGGTAGATCTAGGCACAGGCATCCCGCCACATAAAGCCTAGAGTGGTACTCCGCTCGGTTTAGCTTTTATGAGTCCAGACATAACTGGCGGCCGAAATTTTTCGACAGATTTTGACTTAGATAACACCCAAGGACGGCATGGGAGTACATGTTTGATAGCTCAAAAGGTAGGTCTAGATACAGGCATCCCGCCACATAAAGCCTAGAGTGGTACCTCGCCTGGTTTAGCTTTTATGAGTCCAGACATAACTGGCGGCCGAACTTTTTTTGGCAGATTTTGACTTAGATAACACCCAAGGACGGCATGGGAGTACATGTTTGATAGCTCAAAAGGTAGGTATTGATACAGGCATCCCGCCACATAAAGCCTAGAGTGGTACCTCGCCTGGTTTAGCTTTTATGAGTCCAGACATAACTGGCGGCCGAACTTTTTGGCAGATTTTGACTTAGATAACACCCAAGGACGGCATGGGAGTACATGTTTGATAGCTCAAAAGGTAGGTCTAGATACAGGCATCCCGCCATATAAAGCCTAGAGTGGTACTTCACTCGGTTTAGCTTTTATGAGTCCAGACATAACTGGCGGCCGAACTTTTTTTGGCAGATTTTGACTTAGATAACACCCAAGGACGGCATGGGAGTACATGTTTGATAGCTCAAAAGGTAGGTATTGATACAGGCATCCCGCCACATAAAGCCTAGAGTGGTACCTCGCCTGGTTTAGCTTTTATGAGTCCAGACATAACTGGCGGCCGAAATTTTTCGACAGATTTTGACTTAGATAACACCTAGATCTAGATACAGGCATCCCGCCACATAACGCCTAGAGTGGTACTCCGCTTGGTTTAGCATTTATGAGTCCAGACATAACTGGCGGCCGAAATTTTTCGACAGATTTTGACTTAGATAACACCCAAGGACGGCATGGGAGTACATGTTTGAGAGCTTAAAATGTAGATCTAGGCACAGGCATCCCGCCACATAAAGCCTAGAGTGGTACTCCGCTCGGTTTAGCTTTTATGAGTCCAGACATAACTGGCGGCCGAAATTTTTCGACAGATTTTGACTTAGATAACACCCAAGGACGGCATGGGAGTACATGTTTGATAGCTCAAAAGGTAGGTATTGATACAGGCATCCCGCCACATAAAGCCTAGAGTGGTTCTCCGCTTGGTTTAGCATTTATGAGTCCAGACATAACTGGCGGCCGAAATTTTTCGAAAGATTTTGACTTAGATAACACCCAAGGACGGCATGGGAGTACATGTTTGATAGCTCAAAAGATAGATCTAGATACAGGCATCCCGCCACATAACGCCTAGAGTGGTACTGCGCTTGGTTTAGCATTTATGAGTCCAGACATAACTGGCGGCCGAAATTTTTCGACAGATTTTGACTTAGATAACACCTAGATCTAGATACAGGCATCCCGCCACATAACGCCTAGAGTGGTACTCCGCTTGGTTTAGCATTTATGAGTCCAGACATAACTGGCGGCCGAAATTTTTCGACAGATTTTGACTTAGATAACACCCAAGGACGGCATGGGAGTACATGTTTGAGAGCTTAAAATGTAGATCTAGGCACAGGCATCCCGCCACATAAAGCCTAGAGTGGTACTCCGCTCGGTTTAGCTTTTATGAGTCCAGACATAACTGGCGGCCGAAATTTTTCGACAGATTTTGACTTAGATAACACCCAAGGACGGCATGGGAGTACATGTTTGATAGCTCAAAAGGTAGGTATTGATACAGGCATCCCGCCACATAAAGCCTAGAGTGGTACCTCGCCTGGTTTAGCATTTATGAGTCCAGACATAACTGGCGGCCGAACTTTTTGGCAGATTTTGACTTAGATAACACCCAAGGACGGCATGGGAGTACATGTTTGATAGCTCAAAAGGTAGGTCTAGATACAGGCATCCCGCCACATAAAGCCTAGAGTGGTACCTCGCCTGGTTTAGCTTTTATGAGTCCAGACATAACTGGCGGCCGAACTTTTTTTGGCAGATTTTGACTTAGATAACACCCAAGGACGGCATGGGAGTACATGTTTGATAGCTCAAAAGGTAGGTATTGATACAGGCATCCCGCCACATAAAGCCTAGAGTGGTACCTCGCCTGGTTTAGCTTTTATGAGTCCAGACATAACTGGCGGCCGAACTTTTTGGCAGATTTTGACTTAGATAACACCCAAGGACGGCATGGGAGTACATGTTTGATAGCTCAAAAGGTAGGTCTAGATACAGGCATCCCGCCATATAAAGCCTAGAGTGGTACTTCACTCGGTTTAGCTTTTATGAGTCCAGACATAACTGGCGGCCGAACTTTTTTTGGCAGATTTTGACTTAGATAACACCCAAGGACGGCATGGGAGTACATGTTTGATAGCGCAAAAGGTAGGTATTGATACAGGCATCCCGCCACATAAAGCCTAGAGTGGTACCTCGCCTGGTTTAGCTTTTATGAGTCCAGACATAACTGGCGGCCGAACTTTTTGGCAGATTTTGACTTAGATAACACCCAAGGACGGCATGGGAGTACATGTTTGATAGCTCAAAAGGTAGGTCTAGATACAGGCATCCCGTCACATAAAGCCTAGAGTGGTACCTCGCCTGGTTTAGCTTTTATGAGTCCAGACATAACTGGCGGCCGAACTTTTTTTGGCAGATTTTGACTTAGATAACACCCAAGGACGGCATGGGAGTACATGTTTGATAGCTCAAAAGGTAGGTATTGATACAGGCATCCCGCCACATAAAGCCTAGAGTGGTACCTCGCCTGGTTTAGCTTTTATGAGTCCAGACATAACTGGCGGCCGAACTTTTTTTGGCAGATTTTGACTTAGATAACACCCAAGGACGGCATGGGAGTACATGTTTGATAGCTCAAAAGGTAGGTATTGATACAGGCATCCCGCCACATAAAGCCTAGAGTGGTACCTCGCCTGGTTTAGCTTTTATGAGTCCAGACATAACTGGCGGCCGAACTTTTTTTGGCAGATTTTGACTTAGATAACACCCAAGGACGGCATGGGAGTACATGTTTGATAGCTCAAAAGGTAGGTATTGATACAGGCATCCCGCCACATAAAGCCTAGAGTGGTACCTCGCCTGGTTTAGCTTTTATGAGTCCAGACATAACTGGCGGCCGAACTTTTTGGCAGATTTTGACTTAGATAACACCCAAGGACGGCATGGGAGTACATGTTTGATAGCTCAAAAGGTAGGTCTAGATACAGGCATCCCGCCATATAAAGCCTAGAGTGGTACTTCACTCGGTTTAGCTTTTATGAGTCCAGACATAACTGGCGGCCGAACTTTTTTTGGCAGATTTTGACTTAGATAACACCCAAGGACGGCATGGGAGTACATGTTTGATAGCGCAAAAGGTAGGTATTGATACAGGCATCCCGCCACATAAAGCCTAGAGTGGTACCTCGCCTGGTTTAGCTTTTATGAGTCCAGACATAACTGGCGGCCGAAATTTTTCGACAGATTTTGACTTAGATAACACCTAGATCTAGATACAGGCATCCCGCCACATAACGCCTAGAGTGGTACTCCGCTTGGTTTAGCATTTATGAGTCCAGACATAACTGGCGGCCGAAATTTTTCGACAGATTTTGACTTAGATAACACCCAAGGACGGCATGGGAGTACATGTTTGAGAGCTTAAAATGTAGATCTAGGCACAGGCATCCCGCCACATAAAGCCTAGAGTGGTACTCCGCTCGGTTTAGCTTTTATGAGTCCAGACATAACTGGCGGCCGAAATTTTTCGACAGATTTTGACTTAGATAACACCCAAGGACGGCATGGGAGTACATGTTTGATAGCTCAAAAGGTAGGTATTGATACAGGCATCCCGCCACATAAAGCCTAGAGTGGTACTCCGCTTGGTTTAGCATTTATGAGTCCAGACATAACTGGCGGCCGAAATTTTTCGAAAGATTTTGACTTAGATAACACCCAAGGACGGCATGGGAGTACATGTTTGATAGCTCAAAAGGTAGGTCTAGATACAGGCATCCCGCCATATAAAGCCTAGAGTGGTACTTCACTCGGTTTAGCTTTTATGAGTCCAGACATAACTGGCGGCCGAACTTTTTTTGGCAGATTTTGACTTAGATAACACCCAAGGACGGCATGGGAGTACATGTTTGATAGCGCAAAAGGTAGGTATTGATACAGGCATCCCGCCACATAAAGCCTAGAGTGGTACCTCGCCTGGTTTAGCTTTTATGAGTCCAGACATAACTGGCGGCCGAACTTTTTTTGGCAGATTTTGACTTAGATAACACCCAAGGACGGCATGGGAGTACATGTTTGATAGCTCAAAAGGTAGGTATTGATACAGGCATCCCGCCACATAAAGCCTAGAGTGGTACCTCGCCTGGTTTAGCTTTTATGAGTCCAGACATAACTGGCGGCCGACCTTTTTGGCAGATTTTGACTTAGATAACACCCAAGGACGGCATGGGAGTACATGTTTGATAGCTCAAAAGGTAGGTCTAGATACAGGCATCCCGCCACATAAAGCCTAGAGTGGTACCTCGCCTGGTTTAGCTTTTATGAGTCCAGACATAACTGGCGGCCGAACTTTTTTTGGCAGATTTTGACTTAGATAACACCCAAGGACGGCATGGGAGTACATGTTTGATAGCTCAAAAGGTAGGTATTGATACAGGCATCCCGCCACATAAAGCCTAGAGTGGTACCTCGCCTGGTTTAGCTTTTATGAGTCCAGACATAACTGGCGGCCGAACTTTTTTTGGCAGATTTTGACTTAGATAACACCCAAGGACGGCATGGGAGTACATGTTTGATAGCTCAAAAGGTAGGTCTAGATACTGGCATCCCGCCACATAAAGCCTAGAGTGGTACCTCGCCTGGTTTAGCTTTTATGAGTCCAGACATAACTGGCGGCCGAACTTTTTGGCAGATTTTGACTTAGATAACACCCAAGGACGGCATGGGAGTACATGTTTGATAGCTCAAAAGGTAGATCTAGATATAGATAGTTCGGCCGCCAGTTATGTCTGGACTCATAAAAGCTAAACCAGGCGAGGTACCACTCTAGGCTTTATGTGGCGGGATGCCTGTATCTAGACCTACCTTTTGAGCTATCAAACATGTACTCCCATGCCGTCCTTGGGTGTTATCTAAGTCAAAATCTGCCAAAAAGTTCGGCCGCCAGTTATGTCTGGACTCATAAAAGCTAAACCGAGTGAAGTACCACTCTAGGCTTTATATGGCGGGATGCCTGTATCTAGACCTACCTTTTGAGCTATCAAACATGTACTCCCATGCCGTCCTTGGGTGTTATCTAAGTCAAAATCTGCCAAAAAGTTCGGCCGCCAGTTATGTCTGGACTCATAAAAGCTAAACCAGGCGAGGTACCACTCTAGGCTTTATGTGGCGGGATGCCTGTATCAATACCTACCTTTTGAGCTATCAAACATGTACTCCCATGCCGTCCTTGGGTGTTATCTAAGTCAAAATCTGCCAAAAAAAGTTCGGCCGCCAGTTAAGTCTGGACTCATAAAAGCTAAACCAGGCGAGGTACCACTCTAGGCTTTATGTGGCGGGATGCCTGTATCTAGACCTACCTTTTGAGCTATCAAACATGTACTCCCATGCCGTCCTTGGGTGTTATCTAAGTCAAAATCTGCCAAAAAGTTCGGCCGCCAGTTATGTCTGGACTCATAAAAGCTAAACCGAGTGAAGTACCACTCTAGGCTTTATGTGGCGGGATGCCTGTATCCAGACCTACCTTTTGCGCTATCAAACATGTACTCCCATGCCGTCCTTGGGTGTTATCTAAGTCAAAATCTGCCAAAAAAAGTTCGGCCGCCAGTTATGTCTGGACTCATAAAAGCTAAACCGAGTGAAGTACCACTCTAGGCTTTATATGGCGGGATGCCTGTATCAATACCTACCTTTTGCGCTATCAAACATGTACTCCCATGCCGTCCTTGGGTGTTATCTAAGTCAAAATCTGCCAAAAAAAGTTCGGCCGCCAGTTATGTCTGGACTCATAAAAGCTAAACCGAGTGAAGTACCACTCTAGGCTTTATGTGGCGGGATGCCTGTATCAATACCTACCTTTTGAGCTATCAAACATGTACTCCCATGCCGTCCTTGGGTGTTATCTAAGTCAAAATCTGCCAAAAAAAGTTCGGCCGCCAGTTAAGTCTGGACTCATAAAAGCTAAACCAGGCGAGGTACCACTCTAGGCTTTATGTGGCGGGATGCCTGTATCCAGACCTACCTTTTGCGCTATCAAACATGTACTCCCATGCCGTCCTTGGGTGTTATCTAAGTCAAAATCTGCCAAAAAGTTCGGCCGCCAGTTATGTCTGGACTCATAAAAGCTAAACCAGGCGAGGTACCACTCTAGGCTTTATGTGGCGGGATGCCTGTATCAATACCTACCTTTTGAGCTATCAAACATGTACTCCCATGCCGTCCTTGGGTGTTATCTAAGTCAAAATCTGCCAAAAAAAGTTCGGCCGCCAGTTAAGTCTGGACTCATAAAAGCTAAACCAGGCGAGGTACCACTCTAGGCTTTATGTGGCGGGATGCCTGTATCCAGACCTACCTTTTGCGCTATCAAACATGTACTCCCATGCCGTCCTTGGGTGTTATCTAAGTCAAAATCTGCCAAAAAGTTCGGCCGCCAGTTATGTCTGGACTCATAAAAGCTAAACCAGGCGAGGTACCACTCTAGGCTTTATGTGGCGGGATGCCTGTATCAATACCTACCTTTTGAGCTATCAAACATGTACTGCCATGCCGTCCTTGGGTGTTATCTAAGTCAAAATCTGCCAAAAAAAGTTCGGCCGCCAGTTATGTCTGGACTCATAAAAGCTAAACCGAGTGAAGTACCACTCTAGGCTTTATATGGCGGGATGCCTGTATCTAGACCTACCTTTTGAGCTATCAAACATGTACTCCCATGCCGTCCTTGGGTGTTATCTAAGTCAAAATCTGCCAAAAAAAGTTCGGCCGCCAGTTAAGTCTGGACTCATAAAAGCTAAACCAGGCGAGGTACCACTCTAGGCTTTATGTGGCGGGATGCCTGTATCAATACCTACCTTTTGAGCTATCAAACATGTACTCCCATGCCGTCCTTGGGTGTTATCTAAGTCAAAATCTGCCAAAAAAAGTTCGGCCGCCAGTTATGTCTGGACTCATAAAAGCTAAACCAGGCGAGGTACCACTCTAGGCTTTATGTGGCGGGATGCCTGTATCAATACCTACCTTTTGAGCTATCAAACATGTACTCCCATGCCGTCCTTGGGTGTTATCTAAGTCAAAATCTGCCAAAAAAAGTTCGGCCGCCAGTTATGTCTGGACTCATAAAAGCTAAACCAGGCGAGGTACCACTCTAGGCTTTATGTGGCGGGATGCCTGTATCCAGACCTACCTTTTGCGCTATCAAACATGTACTCCCATGCCGTCCTTGGGTGTTATCTAAGTCAAAATCTGCCAAAAAAAGTTCGGCCGCCAGTTATGTCTGGACTCATAAAAGCTAAACCGAGTGAAGTACCACTCTAGGCTTTATATGGCGGGATGCCTGTATCTAGACCTACCTTTTGAGCTATCAAACATGTACTCCCATGCCGTCCTTGGGTGTTATCTAAGTCAAAATCTGCCAAAAAGTTCGGCCGCCAGTTATGTCTGGACTCATAAAAGCTAAACCAGGCGAGGTACCACTCTAGGCTTTATGTGGCGGGATGCCTGTATCAATACCTACCTTTTGAGCTATCAAACATGTACTCCCATGCCGTCCTTGGGTGTTATCTAAGTCAAAATCTGCCAAATAGTTCGGCCGCCAGTTATGTCTGGACTCATAAAAGCTAAACCAGGCGAGGTACCACTCTAGGCTTTATATGGCGGGATGCCTGTATCAATACCTACCTTTTGAGCTATCAAACATGTACTCCCATGCCGTCCTTGGGTGTTATCTAAGTCAAAATCTGCCAAAAAAAGTTCGGCCGCCAGTTATGTCTGGACTCATAAAAGCTAAACCGAGTGAAGTACCACTCTAGGCTTTATATGGCGGGATGCCTGTATCTAGACCTACCTTTTGAGCTATCAAACATGTACTCCCATGCCGTCCTTGGGTGTTATCTAAGTCAAAATCTGCCAAAAAGTTCGGCCGCCAGTTATGTCTGGACTCATAAAAGCTAAACCAGGCGAGGTACCACTCTAGGCTTTATGTGGCGGGATGCCTGTATCAATACCTACCTTTTGAGCTATCAAACATGTACTCCCATGCCGTCCTTGGGTGTTATCTAAGTCAAAATCTGCCAAAAAAAGTTCGGCCGCCAGTTATGTCTGGACTCATAAAAGCTAAACCGAGCGAAGTACCACTCTAGGCCTTATGTGGCGGGATGCCTGTAGCTAGACCTACCTTTTGAGCTATCAAAAATGTACTCCCATGCAGTCCTTGGGTGCTGTCTAGGTCAAAATGTGATATACACAGTGGTCTTGCTTTATTGGAAAAATAACGAAAATTTATTGTTTTTTTTTAATTTTCTCATAGAATATGTACTGAAAATTTCCTAGTTTTCATTATTTTCCGCGTTACATGCCATTCTGTACAGATTTTTCATTAATTTTTGTGAGCATTTTAATTTAGTTGGGTTATAATGCGCCGCCAACTTTTGGCCGCCAACTTCACACCGGTAACTAATATTAATTATATTAGTTCGTTAGTTACGTTGCGGTTTCCCGAATTATTAATACCCAGTGCCGAAATGTTTATGGAATTCCGAGATGATGTCAAACAGCTCATAATGGATTCCACGATGACGTCACTGATGATGTTAGTCATCTTGAATTGCCTTACTGTCACATTCCCCTACAACATTGGCTCTACTTGAAGGTCAGGGTGCCGCAGAGCTTATGAGCAAGACGAAGATTCCGAGCGGCTCATAAATTTTTATTAAGTATAAGATCCCACGTTATGGACTATAGTCATCTACCTACTTAATTAAGTTCACTATATATAAAGTTATATTCAATTTAACCGTCGTAGCATTTCAAAATGGTGTGTAATAAGTATGACGCTTTGCTATTTTAGTCTGTTCGTAGCATCACGGCATTTGAAATGTGAATCAAAGCCCCGGTTTCAGATCATTATTTTGTTACGGACATTACCAGTAAGGTTGTTAGCACGTAATCATATATCACCATCATCTGCCACATTATTAATACAATGCATTTATCTTTTCTCGGGCCTTCCTCTCGCTCTTTCCATCCCCATCATTCATCTTTCTCATCTCTTCTCATTACATATCCAAACCATTCGAACCTCCAGCTTATATCTCTAATCTGAAACTCATAATTACTACGTGGACTTATTTTTAATTTTATTATAATTCTATCTCGCAGAATAAAAAGTATACACTTCAAATATTTTGCACAATTATTGTCACACCTATGTACCCAATTCCTAACTTAGTCTAATCACTGTTAGTAATTCATAAAATAAAACAATTCATGAACATTGACCAAAAATTTGTCACACAGAAAAAAAATCGGATAAATCGTAGTTCCAATAATAAAATAATAGTGGGCACAACCCTGACATGGTTGCTCGTTGCTCAAGTTGGCAATGGGCCGATATCTGTCAATGAGGCTTGTTCGCTGTTCACGAGTTGGTCTACTTCATCGATAGCACGCTAACGTGTCATTGCAATGACAATATAATATTAATCATCGTAAGATCTATTGTTGTGTGAATATCGCATCTCTAGCTTGATCAAAGATCTCTAATCTCTAACGTAATAATATAATTTACTATGTTATTTAGTCTCAAGAGAACTATTGATATGAAGGGTGGTTTGAGAGTATACACTTTGATAGGTCCTTAATTATAACAGAAAGATGTAATATATGCACAGATACACATCATATATTCCTACTGAGGAATAGTGTTAATTATAAGCATGTAATCATTCCATCACTCATTCGTTCAACTCATTCATTCAAATGTAATTCATTCCATAGAGACCGAATAAAGGCAGTTTGAATTCCCGCAAGCTCGTTGCATTATTTCAACCTACTAATATTTTGTAAGATTGTTTTTTATACTTTTTACTAAAAATATTTTTTACTGATAGAAAGGTACACTATGGTTTGGTACAGGGTTTCATTATGCCCATGCTATGCCCATGAAGGTCGAGCGTGAGAGCAAAATCTATGGTTGCGTAAGTGGTGTCGCGTGTAAAAGCTAGTACAATATAAACTGATATGGCCTTATGAGATACAACTTTGTCAAAAAGAACCTATGCCAATTCAGTTGTTATCCGAGCCAGTTGTTACCCTGGTTATCCAAGCGGCCCCGTGGGACTGTAAACTCTGGTAACACGACCATTGCGAAATGAAGGTATGTAGTTGAAAATATCCCCCAGTTGTATATTTCATAACACTGAAAACCAAAATTAATTGATCCTAACACTTCAAACAAAGCCATTGAAACAGAACTATTCCAGAACTCAATTTGAAATTCATTGTATCAAGTCGCGTTGTTAGGCAGCGATAATCTAGGAATCCATTAAATTTGAAGCGTGAATTAACATCTTGATGGCAGCAATCCATCATCCAGTATTTGATACTCATCCTATTTCAACAACTTTGACCCATTTTGAAATAAACTCATAATAATTCAATTAAATTCTGATCTCTAGTAAGTTATAAAAGTAATGTGTATAAGTGTATACTGTCTTATCATACAGGTAGCTAACGAGTGATTTTAATAAGATAAATAAATGACTATGTGTGCGTGCTTTTCTGCAAATAACGTTCTTATCGAAGGGTTATAAATTATATTTCAAAACTAGACTGACATTTTATCGACAGTTGCGGCGCGGCGTCAAGATCAAAATATGTCAGAAAGGGTGTTATCAATTTTGGGATAAAGGTCGTTTTTAACTGACATTATTATACGGTTGGTTATAGACATTATTATTACTTCATTTATGCATTAATGACGCCTTGAAAGAAACTTTTTTCGTATGTTTATTTATAGCTTCGAAAGAAATATGATTGTATAGTCAATGGCAATGGTTTTAAGCATTTCCCACACTTTACGTAAGGTATTAGAAAAACATTAAACGCTCATCGGCTGTGTCGATGTGTTAGCGAGAAACGGCCCGACCAGCCGGAACGCGCCGCTTTCTCGGCACGGCCCGGCCGCGGCGCGTATACGTGACGCGGTGTGACGTCACGATACGTTTCACTGCCTCCACTAATAGGAACGAAGATGTTTAAGCTATAGAAGTGTTAGTTAAAGGCTACTTCATAAAATTATTTTCACAATATATGCAACGCAAATATAAATTAAAAAGAGAAACCCCCATTCGTTGTAGATCCACTTGAGGAGTTTTGAAATCTCATACACCCCTATGACATCATGAAAAATATACATTGCTTGACATATAACATCATGATGTTTTGGAACACAAGTTCTCATCCTAAACCAGACAAAACGCTACATCACAACGCGCACTCGTGTTAAACATTTAAATCTATTTTGATAAGATCAAATGGTTGAATTATTCACTTCTTCTTGTTCACATGTTACTTATGTTTATATATTTTTTACGTATTACGTTCGAATAATACTGTTCGAATACTTTTTCCTTTCTTATCTGTTTGAGCCGTCGTCGGTCATCGTCAAATAATATTGATATGACGCATTAAAATATAAACACTAAGTAGCGGTTGAGTATTCGACTGTTATTACGTCATCCTTTAAATATTTAGAAAAAAAAATACAACTCAGTGTGTTATGAATAAACATAGAAAATATTTTTAATATAAAAATGTAATTTATTGAGAACTTATGACAGCAGGGTCAAAAATAAGAGAGAACCATAGATAAATCATTAATATTATTCATAAATTATAAATTAAAATGGTTCCTATTATGTTAACTTGAACATAAAATGGCGGGGTGTCAAAAAACAAAACCAAATCTCATTCAGGAGAATTTCTTATTCAGAAAAACAAAAACCTTAAGCATCGTTCAAGTTCTCATCATAGATGGGTAACATCGCTATAACAGTGACAATACATATTAAAATAAATCAATGCATTTGCAATCCTAACTCAATTCAAGATTTAACTCATACCGCGCAATTTATGCACTATAGTGATCTTGTTTTAAACTCTAAGCTCAACAGAGCGCCGCAACTTGTCTCGATTAGAGGCAGAATCAATTTATCGTCAGTCTTACATGGCTTGAACCTTAAACCCAGATCAGGAACACTCGGGAATTTGAAACTGAGGGTACTTTATCTCGAGTGTAACGTAAACACCTGCATATTTTAAAGCAATCTTAAGTTAAAAGTTAGTTTAAATTTAAATTGAATTTGATTACATTATTGATTTGCTTTAGTGTCATAGAGATGGTGGTGTGGAATTCTTACACTATTCCACCGTTTGGTGTCAACATTGGATTCATTACTATATTTTTTTTACATCTTCTACATTACTATACTTGACACAGGAAAATGCTCATTGTGCAAAAATGAGACCTTTAAAATACGGAACTTTGAAAATGGAAAGCAAAAGTAGACAAATTTATTCATTTAAATTTATTCTTGATTTTGCAAACGGTTTAATCCCTTAATAGTACTTACAATTCAAAAGTTATGAGCCAAAGCGAAGTCCAAGAACTGAAATGTGATTTTTTATCTATGTATAGGAGATGAAAAGGAGAGTGGGGTAGCGTGTTTAATAATGAATAACTAAATCACCTATTGGTATACATGTACGGCTCGGTTTGGTACCCCTTCACGCTAGTATTCCCCTATGAGGGGTAGAAAGAGGTACATTGCTCAATACACCAACATTTTCACCTTACTCGATACTAATAAAAACGTACAAAGGGTGCCTTCATTTTATCGATTTCCTTGAGATACCAAAAAAATCGGGCATAACCAGTAAATACAGGTAGTAAATTAACATAATTGATCATATCACAATATTAACAATGTCACTGGAAGTCCTGTCGCGACCGGAAATAGGTATTTTCCGGTTCTTAACGACGGTATCACGCATTTAAGCGAGTACTTCGCTGGAATGTTTTCCGTCCTGTCACTTCAGACTATACTGCTTTATAATTACTATACTGCTTTATAATAGTTTTAGATGCTTTAAAAGTAGAGTCATACTTAGGTCACATTTTTTGTAAGAACAAAACTTTTTTTATTTTAAGTTTTAGTAAGAAGGTGGAGGTACATAATTCAGATACTCAGTATCGATTTCTTATATTTACGCGAATACTACACATTGAAATAAACTAATTTTTAGAATTCGGAACATCGGGAACGTAAAAATCATAATATAAACGCGATAAAATTCTAAAAATTACTCCAGCTTAATTACTTATGCATTTCATAATTACTTATTCATATTACAACTTCGCTGGATTATGACAGTCTTTGTATTCATAATTTTCTTGTTGCGTAGTTCCTGTTCTAGTTACTTGTGTGTATGTATTTCTGTACCATAACGGAAAATCCTTTCAGGGATAGGAATCTTGAGCGAAAATAGATTGCAAATTAATCTAATTACTACGCCGCCTTTCAAATATCGCGTTTCCACAGAAGGGATCGAATTTTAAAGCACTCGTACCTCTCAAAGCCACGACTAATGAACCAGTTTCCAAGCAAGTCAAGTTTCACGGCAACCGATGGATGACTACGACCATCTTTGTGTAACATTGAATACTTCCCTATTCTGTCACATAAACTTTCGTGTTTCAGAACATAATAAATGTTAAATGAGTCAATTTATGTTCAGCTATAGATGGACTAAAACGTAGTAAATGTTTTTACTAGCTACGTAGGTATATTTTGCGTTCAAAGGTTATATTAATTTATTGATGAATATTTAATATAAGTTAAGAAAAATATTAATTATTTAGAAAAAAAGCAGTAAAGCACTCGTAAAACACAAATTATTTGTACATGTAATTAGTTTCCACAGGTTAAGTAATTATTTTATGGGGCAATGTATACTTTCCAAATAATGTATATATATGACTATAAGTGACTTTAAAAAAGGTGTCAAAAGTATACTTTGTCAGAAGAGGTATTACAGTATCGTGGATTAACGGTATAACTTTATAGATTACTTCGTAAATTCTATTTAGCTCTTATATATATAAAATTATTCGTGACGCATCCAGTAGTTCTATATAATTTCAACTTGATTTCAATCATTTACCAAATGGTTAGTTAACCTACTTTATATTAATACCTGCGTGCAATTATTATTTTTATGTGTGGCCTCACGACTAGAATTTCGTATCGAGGGCAAATACAAGCGTAATAATCATTTAAATTCTTCCGCCTTGCATTATTTCGGCGAAATTTGGTAATGTTATTTTAAGTAAACCTTATACCAATTAGTATAATGAAGTTTATTGAATAAATTATATGTAATTCACTTTTTATATACTTCGTATACATAATATATTACTTATAGGTACTCCATTCAAAAACTGTACCTCCTATTTCAAAATAAATTCCAAAATTAAATAACGAACACAACTCTGAAAAAAAAACAATAGACTCACGAATTATTTTCTTCTTGTTTCAGTTTTTTCACATTTTTGGCAAAATGGCATAGTGGCCAGTGACATTGCCAATTTCTCCACTTCCAAAGATGGCCATCTCCAGAACGCGGGGGACTATCATCGAACTTTAAGTCTTACATTCTAGTGTCGAGTGCTAGTCACAGTGTCAATGACAAGGTGAAAGTGAATCACAAACATGGGGAGACGACGATGGAGATTCGTCACTATTGCGGCGTTCCTGCTGTTTATATTAAGAGACACGCAGTGTCAAGGTAAGGATAATTTTTAAATCTATAGGTAAAATAAGGCAGACGTGATAATCAGATTGCACATCGGGGGCTTACCATGAACTCATATTTCCAGGCAGTGTACTTCCCGGTAAGCAATCATTAAAATTTCCGCTAGATAGTACTTTATCTCAGTTATTAATTGTAATATTGATTTACGTTTGGAAACAAAAAAGTTATTTAATTAGAATAAGTAGGTATTATTATTGGGTTAAAATCTAAATTTCCCAGGCATTTCAGTATACTGCCTAGAAATAAGACATAGTAGTAGACCCCATGAGCCAATTCCAAAAGAAATAATGCTTTACTAAGGTTTTTGACCCCTGTCAATAAACGTTGCCATGGCAACGATGAAATATTGGGCTGTTTCGACGCCGTTTAGGCGGTTGTTGTTGTTTTCACAGATTTAGTTCGTTTTAATGTAATATCATCTATACACATAAATAAAATTGGAGTGTCTGTATGTAATATTAAAATAACCGCTTTTTACTAAGTGCATTTGGATGTATACACTTTACCTATACCGAAACAACAATTTTTATAATTTTTGTCTGTCTGTCTGTCTGTTTGTTCCGGCTAATCTCTGAAATGGCTGGACCGATTTTGACGGGACTTTCACTGGCAGATAGCTGATATAACAAGGAGTAACTTAGGCTACTTTTATTTTAGAAAAAAAAAAGGATCTCACGAAAAAAAATTAAAACCAATGTTGCAGCGCAGCGCCTGATTAAGTTTGATAGCAACAACCTGCAGCAATGCGTCCCGCGGGCTCAGAATGGGCGAGCAGGCTGTTGTCAACGGTTGTCTTTGTTAAATACCACGCGGACGAAGTCGCGGGCAACAGCTAGTATTAAATAAAGCAGTTATTTTTCTCCTCCTCTACCTCTTCTGTCCGCATCTTGTCTTTCACAAGCACAGAAGAAACACGCTAATACTCTTAACGCAATTATGACATACTTTTTTCTGGCCTCGTCATAGTCGGTTAAAATATCACAATTTCAATTTGAATATTACATGTGTCAACACTGGCTTCGGAACTAGATAATACAAAGAGACAATAAACGCAAGGCAGTATAAAAGGACAAAAAAAAAACTAGTACTTGTACTGGCCGGCTCGTGTGGGCGGACAGTGCGGCGCCCACGCACACAGCCGCTCCATTTATTATTCAAGAGTCAGCTTGAATGCTGACCGCCTTTGATCGCCTTTGAAGTTATATTTCTCCGTAACATAAGCAAAAAGTAACGTAAATCCTAGATGAACACCTACATGCCTTTTTTTTTTTTTTTTTTTTTGTTTACGGGGGGGAAATCTTCTATAGATACCCGGCCTCTGTGTGGGAGAGGGCCGGGTTATGTGGGATTCTTACCCACTAAAACCCCCCGGTGGCCGCCTTCGACACATGTTGGAGGGGCTCCGGGATCTCCAAACGGAACGCACCGGTGCCCCTCTTGTGCCTCGCCCCCTTATGGGGGCCCGTCTCGGGGGAGCAGATGTTTGCTCCCCCTGCGCCCTCGCTGCGCACGGCGGCGGGGAGCCACGCCCGCCGCCGTTCTCCTCAGGAGTCGTCATCGTCACCGGACGTCCGGGGCCCACACCCCAGTCGTCCTCGACCCCGAGGGTAGCCCGTTATTTAAGGCCCTGGGCATCAGGGCCGGGGGGCCTCGACGAAGCGCGACTCGGCGTCTTCGTCGGCGGCGAGCGGGATCGGCTCTCTCGCGATCCCGCTCGGCTGACTCCTTCTGGGACATAACAGTTTCACAGAAGGCAGTCATAGCCCCCCACGCCGCTTCCCCGGACAGCATAGCCGACACTACGCTGTCGAGGGAGAGATCCGATCCGATCCGTTGGACCAGGATTCCCCGCTCCGCGTCCCACGCGGGACACGCCTCCAGCGTGTGCTGGGCGGAATCCAGGTCCCCTCCACAGTGGTGGCAATTGGTCGTTGCCTCGCGTCCTATCTTGCACAGATAATCACTGAAACAGCCGTGTCCAGTGAGTATCTGCGCAAGCCTAAAGGTGACTCGCCCAGTCTTCCTCCTCATCCAAGCTTTGAGGACCGGCAGGATGGCGCTGACGACGCGTTTGCGCGCGTATCGCTCCTCCGGGAGCCGCGCGCGCCACTCGTGGAACGCGCGTCTCTGCTCCTGCCGGCGTATGCCTTCGAGCGCTGGCACCTCCTCACCCCTCCGGCGGAAATCGCGGCACCGGTCATAGACCCTCACGTCCATATCCGCCAGAATGTCCAAGGGCGGGAAGCGCGCCAGGATTGTCGCCGCCTCAAAGGATACCGTGCGGTATCCTCGTGCGACCCGGATGGCCATCCTCCGCTGCAGGGAATAGATTTTAGTCCTGCAGCGGCGAATACGCAGCCTGGGGGCCCAGACTGGGGCCCCGTATACCACCACGGATCGCACGACCCCCGCATAGAGGCGGCGGACTTCCTCGATCGGTCCCCCGAGGTTGGGCAGCAGTCTGTGCAGAGCACCCACTACCCTCTCGACCCAACACCTACATGCCTGGTACAGGATTGTGTTATTGCAGGTCTAAAAGTTTAAACTTTGTGTAGGCACGACGGTGATGGCGCATGGACGGAGGTTGCGAAATATTAATGTAGATACGTAAGTTCTCATCTCATTCAACTGTAACAATATTAAGGAATCAATTATGTACGTCCATAGTGTAAACTTGATGCGGATGGGCCGAAGCCAGGTCTATTGACTATGATGGTTGTCGGTGCTAAACAAATTTCGCACTAGTTTTTTTGGATATGCCTTGTTCATCACTATTGAATTTGCTACGCGCCTAAAAAATGAAAAGAAATGAATATTAGCCGATAAGAGTTAACGAAATATGATAGAATAATATATGAATTAATGACTATTTTAGAAAAAAAATATGTTTATTAATATCGCAAATAGATAGCAACTTAATGATATTACTCTATTACTATATTACTCTATTACTGTAAACTATATTGTGATCAGTCTACAAAAACTGAACCGTGCTATACTACTGATAGGCTCCAAAGAGCCTAGCACCCAGGGCCGTAAACCAAATTTTAAAAATATTTTTACTCTATTCTGATAACATTATTTGACGTTCAGATAAAATATGCCCGTGGTTGGCCAAAGAAAATAAAAAAAAACAATACCAGTGTTTGGGCTTCATCTATTACTTTATAGAGCTGCCAATCAAATTACTGATTACCAATGTAATACAAATAAGCAACAGATAAGTACTATATTACTTTTCAGCCACATAATTACAATAATTAAGTGGCGTAAAACATTAACAGAGTAAGGCTGTGTTAGCGGCGTATCGGTTTAGTACGCCCTTCCATATATTTGAAATGGAGTATTCACAGATTGCTAGTTTGCGCTCACTCTACGCAGTTTACTGTGTTGCGCGCGCCGATTGATTCAGTGAGCGGCCGACTCACGGCATAAACCGGTTCCAGTCGGCGGCGGCGCATGTATTATCTATGGGCGGCGCTATGCTTGTTCGCCGGGCGTAGTGAGTCCGTTTGCCGCAAACTGTCATGTGGACAGTTGACAGTGAAAATTCAGTCGGTCGGTCGACCTAAATAAGCGGCTAACACAAAGCAGTTTGCTTGCGACGCACGCCAATTGATCTGAGTTTGCAGCTAACTCGAATTTCAGTTCGCCACAAATTTGCGGCTCACTCAGTCGGCCGCTAACAGTTTGCCTACTGGGGACACAGCCTTATATCGTTACAATGAAAAGTACAATTGAAAAAAAAACAGAATTTATTTCAACAATTTCTCTTCATATTTCTATAAAATTGTATACCAAAGATATTGAATTTCTCTATAACATAATATTTGTTACGCCCGCCAGTACTCCGGTATGCGCAATGGAAATATTGAATTGAACAACTGAATATTATCTTTCAACATTTATATTACAACACTAGAAATAGTGTTGTTAAAAATTTTAAATTATTTCAAGCATTTCATAAAATAGGATTTGCTAATTTTATTAAACTATTGCAAATTTTATAATGGAGTGTTTCATGTAAGTACACTACATAGACAAGTGTGAAATCAGATTCATGTCATCATCTCGAAATGAAGCTAAATTGTTGATGATACTAACTATTAAACAAAAAAACACATTTCTTTCAGTTAATAATTAATTTATAACTGTTAATACCAAAAACCCTATCCGTTTCGTATAGTTAAAATTGAGAATAGGAATTCATAAGATATATGTCTATCCACTTAACTCAAGTCTTATTTTATAAATTACTGACGTACCTAAATAGCTAAACCTAAAGCCACGGATCAAAGATATTTAAGTAAGACAGTGTCTTATTATCGTCATGTTTTTATTGGTTGTGATTTCTAGGCTTTGCCAAATCCAGTGCGGCTAAAAATGGGGTCGGACTATAAAAAAGTTAAAACGCAAGCTTACTTGACGGCCCATAAGCGTTGCCAACCTAAGTTTTTTCTTTTTTAAATTTAATAGTGTTTACAATCCCCAAATGGTTCTTAGGTATCGATTTGCAAGACTATTGATTACTAGCTTATGAAATAAACCGACTGATGCTTGTTTTATTGATTGTTGTTTCATAGAGATTACAATGTAATTCCATTTTAGAAAGATACATAGAGCATAGATAAGTACTTCTACAGCCCTAGTAAAAAACCAGTTCAAAATAAAAAAGCGACGGTGTCAAGAACGTAATAAATCGTAAAAAATACGAGAGACAATGACACGGAATTTCCTAGTTAATTTAACCAACTGCAATAAAGTAAAATTAAATACCCTGAGAGAAAAACGTACTTTTGTTGAATTCACTATGTTTAAAACATGACCGCAACTTGTAATGTAGGTTAAAATAAGTGCTATGTTATGCAATGGGTATTGTGATGAATGGAGATAACTGTTTATCTTTCATATTAAATAGGTACAGACCTATTTATATGTTGGTTGTCCGAAATGTTGATACCAACATTCAACTATTTGACTTTTTATCGCAAGTACCTACATGTAGACGCGCATGAACCATTATATTAAATGCACAAGTATTGGCAGAATCACATTGAGCCTAACTAAATAGAAAAAGTACATAAGGAAAAAAATACACAAATTCAAGAAAGCGGCATTTATCATAGCAATTAAAATAAACAGGCTATAAATAAATACTGAAAACAGAGTTGCTTGTCGATGTTTCTGAATTAAGTTATAATAAGTAAAGTGAATGTCTATTTCGAATGAAGAATATATGCGACCCTCGTCTGTACAAAATAAACTATGATCGTGGGATGGAAGCATCTCTTATTCAAACGTTTGAAGAGGTGCGTGCGTGAGAGCCCTCTCTAATTAGGGATCAAGTGGCTCCATGCCGACGCCCCGTAGCGCTGGGGATATAGACCGACATATTTTGCGTAGAATATCAGTGAGAGTGAATTTAAGTATACAAGTCGAGTATCATTGTAGCATTACAATTAAATATTTGATATGGTAGTCTGTACTATCTGTACGCCTCCGGGGTGAGAATAAAACGGCAGGAGGGATGGATAATTTAATAAAATTATTTAAAGGAAAATTTTCACGTGCGGACATAAAGACGATAAAATTGATAAGACGTAAAACAAATGTTTACAAAAAAAACATAAAATAGCTCCCAAGGAGATCGCGTCGTTAACACTATCCTTTATAATATCTCGCTTGATTTTTTATTCTCAATCTATTTGTGTATGCCGATAGGTAGTTCAGCACACAATCGCGATCAATTTCATAAATATAAGAAGTTTAGTTAAACTTTCTTGTTATCGTTCAGTATGAAAACAAAATTGAAATCAGTTCAATATTTACTGACATTGCCGCGAACAAACAAACTCATAAACTTTCTCTTTTCACTTCTAGGTTTGTTTACTAGTTGTATAAAAGTTAAAGCTTAGCTTGCACAGTGCTATATAGACGGTAAACCTTTGACTCTTTAGTCTTTATGTTATAGTTTCCCGTCGTACACGCGACGTCAACTATCGTGAATTCGCAATGAGTCCTTTTACAAAGATATTTGCCCACTCATAATTTATTTATAAAGCTGTTATCTTCTTGAGTTGCAAAGTAAACAATGTCGTTGATTTAGGCAATTTGTATTTACGTTTCGCGGAGAATTGCATTTATTTGAGGTCCCGTCACTCGTGATAGATAGTTTCTCGACTAACATCTTAGAGGAGTTCGGTGTTGCTAGCTTCTTTAATTATCAATCAAAGTTGTTTGGTTTATAATTGGAAAAGTTGACAAGCCGAGGGTCAGTGGTAGGTGCCTATTCCCCCATTTGTTTGATTTGTATTTTGTTATCTAGTTCTGCAAGCTGGTATCTAACTATAACTATCTAGATATATTAGTGTACACTTAGCCTTAGCGACGCTTATTGTTAGGCTCTACCCTCCATCAGTAGCCGCGCTAATGATTACTTCTCCTTTTTTAGGATTCCGCAAATGACCGGGCCCGGGGTATAAAACCTTTCTGTATAAGATTCTTTTTAGTCCTCATCATTAGGGAAATACTTGAAATGCTAATACCGGCCTTTACGGAATTAACTTTGCGAATTGTTTCAAACATTGAATAAGTAAGTGGGTATTAAAATAACTCCCTATTTAGTTTTAAGTCTTTAAGTGTGATGTATGATTTCTGCTTACTGTTATAAGGATAATTATATTTTTATAAATCGTCGCGTATAAATATCCTAGATGAAACTCAAATAGAATCGTCCGTAAAAAACTGAATAAAAAAACTTGAGAGGTGTCAAGGGACACCCGGATGGAACGAAGTTCCTTTATTATTTTTTATTATATACAAAAAAATCAATAATTTTGGGAAACAAAAATATATCGCCCCCGGGTGGGCTCGAACCACCAACCTTTCGGTTAACAGCCGAACGCGCTAGCCAATTGCGCCACGGATGCACTTGTGCAATGTCTCGAAAATACTGACCATTATGTAAATGCAAACGACAAAGATAGCAAAAAGTGTCGTTACAACTTTTCGTGATAATTTTTCCCGTCTAGCCCCCTTTCGCAAAGCGCGATAAGGAACTTCGTTCCAAAAAACCGAACAGTTTTCATTAGATCACTGCATGTCGCTAAAGTTGATGCACAGACAAAGCTGCAGAGATAACTTTGTAGGAATAAGTAGTAGTAGAAATGCGAAGAATTGGTAGGTATGCAACAAAAACCTGTCCCGTTGGTCACGTGGCACGATACACAACGCGGACGAATGTTTATGACATACCTACATATATTTTGTCAATATTGAATACCGCGAGCACGGCAGTAAAGAAATGTATTATATGAAACGTGGTCCTATTTACAATTTATTTGTGTGGGGTTTATTAGGAAAATGGCGCAAAACCAGTTTGCGGATAATATATACAAATACATCTTATATAAGCCCAGGTAGATATCTGAAAATATCAAATAGTAAAACCTTCTACGATTTCGCAACTTGGCACCCAATTTGCAGTGCTGATTTGTAGGGTCCTTACGAATTAGCCATAACAGTTGGTAGAGTCCTTAAATATTTATTAGAAAATGTTTAATGTGGCAAGTGTTACATAAAATAAATATCATAAACAAGTATTTCATTCCTTGAATTCTTTCTAAACTTTTATAAGAACTTAAGAGGACTGGACTGGACTGAGAGGACTTAACTTGTCAGAATCTTGGATTAATGCATTTGTTTTTTATGTCAAATATGCTACCAATAATTTATAAGTGGAATCTAACTTACATAACCGTTGTTGCGAAACAAGTTATCGAAATAGAGTTAGCTAGATATTCCATAATATATTAGTAGTATTTCTTTAACAGATTAGCGAAATATTAAACAGCAGCGATACTCTATTACATTCGCAATAATTAAAAAAACGCCTATTTCCTTGACTGGGCATCAATAAAATATTACTCATATAATATTAAAATTCTCACACTGCCAAAAACCCAGAGTTGACATTTGTTAATATTAATAAGTACATTGATTTCATAGAGAGCCACGAGGATGGCAACTTTTTAAAATTGATGTAGCAATACAAACCTCTGAAAACGACAGCAAAGCAGTTTCATAAACTTTAACGCGAGTTGCATACGGTCTATTTGCCTTTGTCATTTATAACGGATCGTAGTGCTCTGCGCGAATGCTCAGTTTGCATACTGATTGGCTCGCTAGAGGCTGCCCGGCGCATAGCTGCCGTGCTGTGTGTGAAAGATTGATTGCATTGTTGAACCTAGGAATTAAACATTCTCGGTAGGTTAACGAGAATGCTTAAGGCGCTAGACGGGTTAGTTTTATGCAGCACTTTCTAGCTGCAGTTGTATAGTTGTTGAGTTGCCATCTATATTGCGTAGCGTATAAGATGTTGAAAATAACATTGCAACAATAGACTATCGCTGGCAATAGTCGCCGAGTACGCGTGAAGGCAACAGCCGTGACCGAGCAACCACACGAGGCGACGCAATCAGTCAATACACGGCTAATGCCTAAGAAGTAGCGAGTGTTTGTAGGCGCAAAGGGCCATTATAAGTTCACGTAGTTACTCGTAGATTTACGCAAATTGACGATTATAATATGGCGTTTTATTATAATAGGTACTTAGCCAATAATGAAAATACAGTTTCCTGATTTAGTAGTATACTAAAAAATTGTTAAATTTAATACCATCCAACATTATGCCCTGTGAGTATTTTATGAGAAGTATTTTACGTAGGGAAAGATGCTATGTAGAACATGTCACACTAAATGTATGAACGAGGTAAACCAAAAATCTACGGAATTAAATATAATAATGGGAATAAATTGACTTAAATTTCTTCCATCTACTTCCTAAGTTAGTGTAAAGTATTATTAGTGCAAGACTTATTTTCGTAAAGAGACTTTATCAAAATGAAAAACCACGTTTCGTCTAAAAATGAAATTTTCGTAAAACAATAATTGCTCGATTCCTTCAAAATGTAATAAGCCTAACAAATTGATTCACGAGAAAGCAACCCTTTGACGATAAAAGAAATGAATATCGATGACGTTAGCGAATTGAAGAATTTTTCCTATAATTATCATTATAGGAATAACTGTTAATATTTTTCCTTAAAGTCAGGATAAGAGGAGAAGGGTTGGAACAACTTATTATGATAGATCTTATCGAATGTCACCAGCAGGAATAATATGTACCTAACTCTGTTTCAATAATCTTGTGTATACTAATTTTGTCTATCCACTAATTATTAGTCGATAGAAATACGCGAGATGATTGAAACAGGGTTATAATAAAAAAAATCTAGGGGATCAATGTACTCAATAGCGGAATGAAAAGGTTCGTCAATTTTTAAATTAATTCCTTATCGTTTTGCGACCACATGTTACCTTTCAACCTACGTCACAGAAGAGACTGTTGCATAAAAAAATATCTTTAGCTGTTCGACAATAAGGTTTAAACTTACTCAAATCAAAGCTGTTTGATTTTTTCATCTTGTCTAATGGTTTGACTGGCCAGTAATATTTAAATATGAACGTATGATTAAAACTTGTAATCCCAGTGTGACAATGTCACCCATGCTTTAAGAATATTTTTTAATTTACTCCATTTTACAAACAAAGAAAAAGAAGGATAAAGTAAGCAAAACGGCAAAACGAAGTAAAATCTTTATTCCATAGAATACATACTAAGCGCGTAGCAATTATTAAAAAGTTAGCAGTGCTGTTTCTTGCACTGGATTGTCAGCATTACAGATCTTGCATTCTTGTAAGCAAAATTCGACTTTGAGGTGATGAATCTTTTTATCTTATTACTGTACGTAACGTAACGTAGTTATTATTTTATTAGTAAGATCTGTGAACCCCGAGGATTATACTTTGACACACAGACAATGGAACACATTAAGCCTCTTGAAGACTGTTTTGATACTTTGGAGGGAGGCGTATCCTGATCCCACTTTATTTTATCGATATTATTATTATCGATCAGCTATCTAAATGGTTCCTTAATATTTCCAAAATTTAACAAAGCGGGAATCTAACCTGCTGCCACCCGGTGCAGTAAGCCAAGCGGCCTATGTAAGTACACCACTAGACAAAGCTGTCATACAAATTTTTCAGTGCCATTGTTATTTTAATAACATGCGAAGGAATGCATGTTTATTTTCATAAGATTTAATTCTCATACCAAAACCCAAATGAAGGTTTCACATAAGAACCCAAAACTATCTGTTTTAATTTCATCTCGTAAAAAAAATGTAACATTTTACGGTGGAAATAAAAAAGTAGAATGTTTACCTTTACGGGTTACATACTGGCGGCACTCTGTATTACAAAGGGCTTTTAAGCCCTTCCCACAAACGTCACGCGCAGACCCGGCCTCAGCTAACGCGTGCGGCTGCCTAATTACCTGCGATTTACGGCGAGTACTCCGCCCCTTATATTAATTACAACTTATTGTTGTAATAGATACTCTATTTATAAGGACCAACGGGTCTGTTTAATTAAATTCCCCTCGTGTGAACAAGTCGTGCCGTATTTTTATATTAAAGGTAGATACATGCGTGTGGCTCCTTTGTACCTAATAAAATGAAATAGGTAGAACATTTAAATGCCGCTGAAGTCCCTCGTTTATTTATATTGATAATAATTATTGGTAGCTACTGCCAACAAAAAAACCGTTAAAGCATTTAGTATAGTACCTACTTACATAGTTTTCTACATGATCTAATTGAGTCTTATATAATACTTATATTTTTAATAGCCCCAAGCATTTATATCAATGTACAGGTTGACTACGAATTTGTAATAATTATGTGAACTCAGGATTTCGATATTTCAATTTAACAAACAAAGGATCACTCTGTATAAAGCTTATTAACTCATACTCAGTAATGGCTAAGTTACTTCACTGAGTGAGCCAAAATGTATGTAACTTAAAACAAACATACTCCTGTTAAGTGCTGTAGGTACCGGATAAGCGCGATCCTCCGCAAATATGGATTTTAGAGCTAAAGCGTAAGTATAAGTAGGTCACATTCCATTCCACGGTGCACCTACATCCTACAGATTTTATAAAGATCTGTTGAAGATAAGTCGATTTTAAGAGGTGTCAGTGGTGTAATGTAGAATATAAGCAAAAATTTACTTTACTTTCCCAATCCGATTTGATTAATTGTCATTCGTATGGGCAGGATGCTAAAGTTCATATTTCGAAAATCTTACAAGTGTTCAGAAATATTAATTACTTTATGAGACGAATAGAAACATATCGAGAGTCACACTTGACTACAATTTCATCAACAAAACCATTTGATCTTAGTTGTGTCCAATCACCACATTATACTAGAATAACAGGTCCCATAAAAATAGATCGGATTAAATAATATCTGAAGAATATTTGATCAACCTCCAAATACAGATACAGAAGTTCTTATTTCAAAGCATATTTTCGAACGAAACTGTTAGATCATGCTATTGTAAATGGACGAAAAGTTTTTATAAATTTGAGATCACATTTTTCCCCAAAATGCAATTTTGACAATCGAACAAACTACAGCTTGTTTGCCAAGTCTCGAAGGGCGCTCCAATAAACGATCCGTCTTATCCCACATTCAGAAAGAAAACTTTGATGGGTCTTACACGCCCACGTTCGAAATCAACTAGGGTAGAGTTAGGGTTGCCAAATCAATTGAGTTGGTATCCCTAACTTTACTAAACAAATAAAAAAAATACTATTCAATTGGCAGTATTTAAAAATGCTGTCGTAATCTTTCTTTAACACTGACATAAAAAGTAGGCCATTCTGCATCATTATAAAAACTAAACATAGATTTCACGCACGTGATAGCCATAACTTTTGTGTCAAAAAAATAATGGGTAAGAGGTAACCCTCAAGGGAAGAGTATAAACATTGGTAGGAACGATAAAGTCGCGAAACTCGGCCAGTCCCTGGGAAAATTCTAGTTTATTGTTACCACTAATCAAAAAACATACCTATCGCGGAAGCCTCAGAAATAAATACGAGGCAGATTTGTTTAATCAACTGGAACTTGGCTGTCGTCCGCTGAAGATTCAATTGAAAGGGTTGCTAATACCATTTCAAAATTGAGTTTATGACTTTTTAACCAGTTCATTGCCAGAGAATCGCGGTCAAAATAAAAACTGCAGGGTTATTTTTTCGTGATTGTTTTTTTAAATGCAATCGGTCTTTATTAGATAATTGTCTCAGAATTAGCCATCTAGTCTCTGTATACATAAGTATATTAGAATTATTAATGTGTTGCTCAAAATAGCAATTTATTAAATTAGGAAGTTGGATTACTAGAGGAGATGATTGAAACAATATGGCCACTAAGATTTTAGGTTATTAGATCACACACGGCTTGCGGAATTAATATTTATGTAGCATACCTGAGTTTCTTACCGGATTGTCTCAGTTGAGGTCGCATTCCGATCCGGTAGTAGAGTTAAGCAAAAGATATTAAAAAAATAAAATTTTTAAGTGCCTATATGAAATAAACGATTTGACTTTGACATAATGAATTAATATTACCAATGCAATATGTAATTACTTACTCGTATTGTAAATCAATTTTCTATTAAAAATTTTGTATGTTGGTATCTATTTGGGAACTATCTTGAAAATAATATACGATTTTTATCCTATTACATAATATCTGCACTATAATTCACATTCATTTCAAGCGACTCTAAATCTCTTTGCAAAGTTTTTTGTATATTTGCGTAAAACATAAAAACGCTCTTTGATACATATTTACGTAACGCAACGGCACTCCTGACTCCCATTATATTACATTTAAAAAACGCCGAACTCAGGGGTGTGCCTAAACAGTAATCGAGACGTCAATCTTCTGAATTTATCTCAAATGTGTCGCTAACTTTGTTACGTAATTACAGTAAACGATGCCTATTTCAAATTTTGTTAAAAATGGGGCATACAAAAATAAGGGGTGTTCGTCGTTTCACACCACAAGCGGTTCGCACCATGGTGTGAAACGACGAAGTGTACTTTTTGAAGGCGCTGTTTCACACCATGGTGTGAATCAGCCAATGCTTTTTTAGACTTCGTCGTTTCGCACCATGGTGTGAATCAACCCAGGACTCTTTTTGGCTTCGTCGTTTCGCACCAATATCAAAAGCTTGAAAATATAGTGTGGTTTTGTACAGACGGGTAGAAAACTGTTATTGGATAAAATGAATAGTGCAATAAAATACAAAATAGGTATATAACTTAGCCGCCCATTGTGACACTCTCTGCATAAGTTAAGTTTTTGTAATTTTGTATTCATTTTATGTGGTGGAACAATAAAGTGTTATCTATCTATCTATCTTTTTTGTTATTGGATAAAGTATTAATACGAATCAAAATAACTGCATACTTTTTACTGAAAAATGTAAACGATAAATAATTACAGATGGGGCGGGGGGGGGGGGGGTCTTTTACTTATAACTAATTAGATAATATCACAGGTAGATTTTTACTACATTACTATTATGCTTACATAATTAAAGTAATAATTGAAAATCACAGGCTGAGCTGTAGTGTTTGAGATTTTTTCCATCACATATAGCCAGCCGTCATATAATAACTTCGGCAGCAAATGTGATAAGACCCAACTTTTTCGCTTTCGCCACAAAATGCGGCTGAAGACAAAATAGCACCCAACAATTTTTACTTCTGGATTTTTGTTTATGGCTGGTGATATATTGTATTATTTATATTGAATGCATATCTAACAACAAATTACTATGATGTTTTTTTTTTATGAAAGTTTATTATAAATGAATAATGTGGTTAGCTATTCAAACTAATCTCAAAATATAGGATGTTACAAAAATATTGTGAGATGTACTTACCTAATACAAATCACTCAAATTTACAAAACATAACGTGAACACCACCACTCTCAGAATATAAACTCCGTACAGTAACCTTAAAGATAACCCAATAGCATGCAAAATAATAATATAATTGTTATTTGCCAAACAGAAGCCTGTATTCCTAGACCAGAGTCATTTTATTGTTTATTTGACAAGTGACTTTTCACGAAAGGGATTACTTTAATCTATCTTTTTTTTTGTTGACGGGTGGGAAATCTTCGTTAGATACGCGGCCTCTGTGTGGGAGAGGGCCGGGTTATGTGGGATTCTTACCCACTAAAACCCCCCGGTGGCCGCCTTCGACACATGTTGGAGGGGCTCCGGAATCTACAAACGGAACGCACTCACGAACACGCTCTTAAAGTAAAAAAAAATATTATTTGATTCGTATTAATACTTTATCCAATAACAAAAAAACTGAGTTATATACCTATTTTGTATTTTATTGCACTATTAATTTTATCCATTAACAGTTTTCTACCCGTCTGTACAAAACCACACTATATTTTCAAACTTTTGATATTGGTGCGAAACGACGAAGCCAAAAAGAGTCCTGGGTTGATTCACACCACGGTGCGAAACGACGAAGTCTAAAAAAGCATTGGCTGATTCACACCATGGTGTGAAACAGCGCCTTCAAAAAGTACACTTCGTCGTTTCACACCATGGTGCGAACCGCTTGTGGTGTGAAACGACGAACACCCCAAAAATAACTGATTAACATTAGGGTGCACATATTACAAGTGGTATAATAAAAGACACCGACCGGATCTGTTGGATCCATCATGAATTCGGTAACCGACCACCTTCTCTTACTTTACAACAAGCTACGCGCCCACTCTCCACGAGTCAAGGGCTCTAGTAGTTTATGCGATATCCCGCTGATCGATTAAGCCCAACGATATTCCCACTCGACTGATGAGAACCGACGCAATTCTTAATTAGGGATATGATCCGCAAGAAAGTAATTTCCTCTAGATTATCTCCCCGAACGATATAGAGGCCAAACCGAGAACATAATAATAAACTAGAAGTCTCGTAAAACGAGATTAGACTGCGTGGTCTTTGCTTTCGGAGATATATTTTCCTTTTTCGCATCGTATCTCGAACATTACAGTTGATTTGCTTAGGAATGAGAAGGTTTTTTTGATATATTATCTGCATTTGCATATTACATGTTATGCCTGAATTGGATCCGCGACTTATTCAACCAATAAAGGTTTTATGGTCACCCTAAATACGCCGTGTACCTACGAAACTCTTATGCGTTAAATATATTTAACGCATGTTGATATTAGCAGCAGGGCCTGTATAACGTACAAATACGTGTATACAGTATGAGATTTACGTAACGCGTGGAATATTTGTTCACAATATAATAGCAACGCGATCTTGTTGCTCTAATTGACCGCGAATTTAATAAGCTGATTAAAGAGCTCGAATCCTTATCATATATGTATCGCCTCTATATAAGGTGTACCAATAATAGTTTAAAATATTTTAACATGACCAAATAAATAAATAAATCAAATTATTAGACATTTCAAAAATGACACCTCGCACTGAGCGCACCGTCAAATATGGACTGTTCGCCTTGTTTCAAAAAATACACAATTATTTTATACATCAACGTGATCCGTATCATCTGTTAAAATATTTTACACAATTTTTTATACACCTTATATAGCCTTGGGGTCATAGCTTGATAAATTAATGTAGGTAGGCATAGGTATCAATTTTATATATTCGGTAAGAAAACTAGCGATTGACAGATTGTTTATCACGGTGTCTGCTCTCAGGTTGTTTGTTTACATGTAAAACATCCATCTTAGCGACTGATGCGGGATAAAGTTTACCTACCGATGTTTTACCTAGTCGTAAAGCGTAGGTAAATAAATCTTTGAAAAGTAAGCTCATGAATTGATGAAATTTGTTTTTGTTTACTTTAGTCAGCTATATGCTAACACGCTACACATATCTAAGGCACACACATTATCTAGATATTCATAATTAAGTATAAAAAAATCGCATGTTTTGAAGCAAACAACCATATTATTAAAATGGTAATTAGACTGTTAATCCTTTTAAATGGGCCATAGTTTAATATATACACGCGCCATATATATACGCTAGAATCTAGTCTATAAAAACATATTTTTAGAAAGGTTTTCAAAACTTTTTCAGACAGATTAAACTTTTTAATGAATATTTTCATCGCATTTTATACTGCTATAAAATGTTCAAGAATACAAAATATATTCGTGTAATTTGCATTCACTCCACCACCCTTTTTCACATCTGCATTCTACGGAAATACCAAATGCATTCTTAACATTGTTTTACGATTCCCTATCTACATATTGGACATGCAAAACTTTATAGTAGTCAATAGCGTATAGTTCGAAAGCCATGTATATGTACGTTACCTACCGCGCCTTATGTAAATACTAATTACCTATTTTATTTATTATCATATTATTAATAATATGATTTTTCTTTTGTTTCAGATGAAAACCACTTTTACTATACACCGGTAGAAAAAAGTTTTGCTCAAGTTCAACCACCTTTATTTCCAAACAGTCGTCCACATTCAGTATTTGCAAATCGAGACAACTACAGAGTTGTCCAAACGGCGCAACAACAACTCTATAATGAGGATCAAAACAGATTTCCCAGTCCAAACTACAATCAAAACCCATCGCCCTTTCAATTAACTACGGGCAGGATTCAAGCCGAATCTCAGTATTATGTCAACCAACCCGAACTCACGTCACAGCGACAAAGGTTTAGGCCGGCTTTACCTTACAATTTTCAATTGGTTCACCCAGCCTCAACAAAAAGGCCCGACGTGTCACAAATACATTCAGTAGCCTATCAGAAAGATCCATCAAAGCCCGAAACATTCCTGGGACAAATTACGTTGAATAACCCCGATATCGACTATTTACAAAATAACAGATTTAAGAATATACCATTTGATGGTAATAGCCTAAAAATTAATGGACAAAGTGGCCATATACCTCATGATGATGATATCGAAAATGATAACCAAGATTTATTTGAACATCATAGGGTAACTACTTATAATCCACACAAGCTGGCAAACAAACCAAGACTGAATATTAAACCTACTGCATCACGATTCGCTCATTATGAGACATCATCACCTATAAATGAAAATAAGAATGCACCGTATAGAGCCTCCAATAGGAACCATGATCAAAATATACCAAAACCAAATTCTAATATATATCAAAGTTCTTCCACCGAGTACAAAGGTCTTTTAGATATAGAGCCTTTGCTTGAAGATGATATCAGCGATATAAGCTCGTTTAGAGAGCTGATGAAAAACACGCAAGGTTCGTTTGATGTACAAGTAATTAAGTCTAATAATACCAATACTGAATCAACGGATGATAGTAAACCTGACGCTAGTTCGATGAACGCTGATAATTACCCGCAAGAACAACTAGTTAAAACAACAACAGCTAGCACTACGACATCAACTACCACTACTACAGAAAACAGTAAACATCATATAGATGACGGTCATGAAAATGAAGAATTATTTGATGAAGGAGAATATGTGGAATATTATGATGAACCCGAGAGTCCCATAGTAAAGCCAACTACTCGGGCACCGTCTTCAACGGAGCACGTAATAGATATTTATGATGAATACGACACAACTGAAGAATCAGAACTATCTACAGAACAAGTAGTAAGCAATACCACACAATCGTTCGATGTGCTTGTTATGAAACCAGTTAATACCATGGTCAAAGACGATAATTTCAAACATTTTGTCGATACAACTGTTATAGACCAAACTGAACAGGTTAAAAAGACAAAAGAAGATAAACCAGACCCTAAGCTTAGAGCATCAGCTTCGGAGGAAAATGTGACCTCTATTGAAACCCCTTCAATTTTAGGACAAGAAGTTGTTTCTGTTGTTACAACCAAAAGCGTTGTTAATGGAACTATATCTATTCCTGATGTAACATTTGCACCAAGCACGACTAAAATTAGCTTGACTTCAGAAAGCATGCCTTCTGCGACTAGTAGTCAAAGTAATGATTCCTCTATTCCGGTTACAACAGAAAATTGGATTGTTGTTGCTTCGGTTCAAACAAGTAGAAGTGTATCGGGAGCGCGATTTTTGCCGTTCCCAACAGTTGAACAAGAAGAGAAAAAGCAAGTTCTAACTGATGATGACGAAGACGAAGAAACTGTAACAAGAGACCCAAGACAAGAAATTGGTTTAGTCAGTACTCCATCGTCCACAGAAAATATAAATGATAAGTTAGATAGTATTCAGTCAGAATTATCTAGCGCTGTACTGTCTGGATCACTAAATAATGGAAATAAGAATATTGAATTGATTACCGAGTCAACTACAGAGCAAACGACAACGTCTACTTCAACTACAACTACGACTACTACAACTCCTTTACCAGTGAACATATTTACACTTAAGACAACTACTCTTAGTTCATTTACAGAAAGATCTTCACCCGATCCTTTACCAGTTCTGATCAAAAAGTTTACACCACGACCCTCTTCAACCTCTACCACACCTAAACCAAAGAAAAAACCTTCTTTAGTAACTGTAATGGATGACATAGCGGGACTGTTACCAGCGAGCTACAAATCAAGGCATTCTTACAAGGACAAACGAACTAGTACTACAACGACTAGTACTACAACAACTACGACTACGACTAAACAGCCACCTATAATGCCTAGTAGAATTCCTATCATTAACGGTACTCAAGGACGCTCTTCTGGTATAAGTGCAAAAAATAAAGTAATTGTGCTAGACTACAAATCTTTACTACCTAAAGAATACAAACCAAAAGAGCATAAACCACATGAAGATCTTGTAAAGAAGGTACAGAAAGATGATATTAGCAAATTATTGCCAAGTAATTATAAACCCTCAAGCACTGAAACACCGGAAGTTAAAGAAACTGCAAAGGCTGATATTTTAGAAAAAGCTCAGAAAGTTGATATATCAGCATTCTTACCCAAAGACATTAAATTAAATATCACAACAACAACTAAAAAGCCAAAGGAAGAAATCAAATTGCCACCCCATGCGATTCCATTGGACATAACAGCGTTATTACCTCCAGGTTTTAAGCTGAACAGTACAGAAAAAGCAGACGATGAAAGCCCGCTTAATAAGTTTATAGTCGCGGATGTTGCAAGTATTTTACCTCCTGGATTCAAACTAAATAAATCTGACGAGGCCGCTACTCCTAGTAGTTCAACTAAAGCACCTGGTGGTATTAAATTAGTTTTCCCTTCGAGACCAGGTGGAAAAACAAGTCGAAAGACCACTACACCTAAATCACTAGGCCCCAGTCCAGTTACACCTAAAATTCAAAAGGGTTGGCCTACAAGGTAATGTTCATTTAATTAACCACTATATTATAATAATATTCTCTCAGATATGCAGGCTTCCGCACAATGTTTTCTTTCACCGCTACGTAAGTGATAGTCATGGTTGACAATTTATATTCGCACATGATAATCAGAAATCCCTTGAGGTTAGAGCCAAGGTTTGAAACTACGACTCTTGTTTTTGAGGCGAGAGTTCTATTAACTTAGCTATTACGCTTTATTGTTTATCTTGTGTTTATGAACCAAAACCTATGTGATGTTTTATTATTGTATTTGCTTTCATCAGAGCTTCAACTGAATTCACTGGTTGGCCGTCACCGTCCACAACACCATTTTCTATTGAAAAGCTGCTAGAAGCACAACGAAACGCGACAGCCACTAGTCCGATTGCAGAATTTAGTACCGAAGCAACGACCCGACGCACTACGACTACGACCACGACTACGCCCGCTCCCCCGCCATCTACAACACCCGGAATATGCCAAAGCGAGTGTGATATTGCGGCCACGATTAAGATTGTCTCAGGTAACGGTCCTACTATTAAAGCTCTTGTACGATATTAAAAACTGTGACATTTATAAAATGTATTTAATATATTTTAGGAGTCAAATGGATACCTGAATTATTGGACCATCACACAGAAGAATGGCAACGCCTTGCTAAGGATGTAAAAGACGAAGTAAGTCGTTTAAAATAATGAATATCCAAATTATAATCTAAGTAAATCAAATAAATATTAATATGTTAATGTTTTATTTTTTTAATTTATTTTGATTTCCAGCTCAACTCTGTCTACTCTAAATCTGACTACTTACATAAATGGTACAAAGGTATACGAATCGATGGCTTCAGTGAAGGATCTGTTCTTGTAGACTACTTCATTGAACTTAAAGAAGTAGGGGAAAGAGTGGATACATTGGATTTAAAGAAAATGTTCCACAAATCACTTCATGATGCGAAACCTGGATCAGTTACCGAAATCGTGACGGAAAAGCCCTCAGATGAATTTGATCCTAATGCGATGCTGGGTGACCAACCAGATGAGGATAGGATGAGAAAAAGTAACGAGAAAATGACTAAAACGATTGATAAATCTGCTGGTAAATTAGAGATTGGCAAGTTTGTCATGGACCCAGCGTACACGGAATTTATTGGTAATTAATTATTACCTACTAGCTACTTGTATAAGTTCTCTTTGTGAGTTATAATCCTAATAAAACGTAAATGTTTTACAGTTTTGCCGAAACGCGATGGTCCAAAACCTGTGGAAGCTGACGAAGAATCATTATTGCCACAATGGGGTATTGCCGTTATTGTTATTGCTATGGCTTCTTTACTTTTCGTGGTGATATTTGGTGTCACAGTCGTAAGTAACTCTGTCTGTCATCGATTTTAAGAGTAGCGCATGTTGCTATATATACTAATGTGTCTGTTTTAAAATGTTACAGTTGGTAAACCGCCAAAAGAGTGCCAAAGCTAAACAACCAATACCGCTCAGCGAAGACATGCTTCGAGAGTTGGACAAGAGTCATATGGGAGGCTTTGATGACGTGCACCAGCTGAAGGAAAGGGACTTGCCTTATCTTCCATCGGGAAAGGTAATCCTTAGAATTTGCTATTTGGGAAAAATTGTTGATAGTTTAGTGGTTTATTACGGCTACTAATCTACTAGTGATTAAGCACCTAGTTTATTAATAAGAATATATTTTAAATACTTGTAGGCCAGTGAGAAAATTAATATGAGTGAAAACTCAACCACAAGAAATATAGATAACCAAGAAGACCCAACTATTTTAGCATAAATGGCGGTTACTTGGTTTTGACCCGTAGCCGCCATTAACTTTACCAGCTACTAAGCTGAGTTAAAAACATTGCCAGACGAACACACCAACTATACGGTCCCACACTGAGCAACGCTTGTATTATAGGTACCATACAATGGACTGAGGGCGATCTCGGTATATAATACATACATAGATATTAAATATCAATGACTCGGGTAGAAACATTTGTGCTCATCACACAAATATTCTCCCTACTAGATTTTGAACACGGGATCCTCGGCACAGAATTATTCCTATTAAGGTCGTGAAGCATTTTTTTCTTCTTAGTCACCTAGGTATTTCTTTTCTTCCTCAGCGTATGTCAACTGCGTTTATCGAGCAGCTGGCTTACCCCAATCCGGGTGACTCGTGGCGGTCGGAGTGGACTCCGCAGCTTCAGAAGTACATGCAACACTACACGCCGGACTCCGGGCGAGGCTCGCAAATCTATGGCGCGGGCGGCAATGGATACGGGTAAGATATTCTTTTGTTTATAAGCCTCGTGAAAATTTGGCTGTTTCGTAGAACAGGAAGAACCGTCTGTCCATGTTGCACGTCGCAGTATAGTCAAAGAGGATTAATATCATTACTAATCAAATCAGACTTTGATTTGGTTATAAGTAGATACCTTTTAGCTCAAATCTGATTAATGAGGTACTGTGATCCGTGTAGGTAATCCATAAAATAGTCCAAAATATAGCTTTAAAATGATCAGAAAAGTAATTCCAAACTTTGTCGTTCCAAGCGCACATACTCGTATATTAATGAGTAAGCACTCTGTTCGCAGATATGGCGGTGGTGGCGGATCTCAGGTGTACGGGCAGACGGGGGGTGGGTCCCAGGTGTACGGTTACACGGGCGAGTACCCGCGCTCGCACTACGGCCGCCGCCGCTCCGAATACGACAGCAACTTCTAGATCTTTCTAGAACAATTCGCCAACTGAGACTTGACACACTCTTGACAATACCCTCCTTTTTAATCTCAAACTCATACCTTCATCCACTCTTTGTAGATTAGTCAACTACCGAACATACTGTAACAGGTTGTGAAATAAGTTATCATAGTAAACCGAATGTTTGTAGATCGAAATTAGACTCGTAACTCGGAAATTATACGATTTTACATTTTGCATGATATTTTTATGCTGCTTTTAGTCCGGCCTATTTAGGACTTAACAGTGCCAACCCAGAAGTTTATATCGCGTATGATTTTTTTTTTCGTAACAATAGTATTTGTGTATTTGAAATGATTTATAAAACGGAATTATCTGCCAAAATATTTAACTATTTACGACTGATTGTGAGATGTAAATAAGTAGAATAAGAACTCACCCATATTGTAAGTGGAGATTGGTGACGCTACGAAATATTTGTGTAGATATCTCTTCGCATACCTATATTTGCTCAGAATCTGTAGTAGAACGTGCAGTGGCCGGTGTTTGAGCGTAAAACGTCTCCGTGTGCCAAATGTTTGTACGTCTGTGTGTGTAAATATCAACGTAACTCTTTCATGGTATCATTAACTTTTATATTATAGACAACCATTGCACAGGTATCTTCCAATTATTCGGTGGGGAGACGAGACCGTGGAATGTCGTGTGTTTAAATTGTTTCTAGAATAAATAATATATATTCGGTCGTATTTATTCTGTGACATTTGAACCCCATTAGATTAGCGACATGCATATTATGGAATTCATAATTATTAAGAATAATAATTGTTGATCGTCAATTTTATTACTACGAAAAGTCAACAGACAGGTTTACAAAGACGTTAAAATGTAATTTTAATAGTAGCGATTAGCTATTTAAATAATAACAACCTAAAATTAGTGTCGAAGTTTTAAAAACTTTACTTACGTACTTGGATGTGTCAAAATGATGAATTTCGTCATAGATGTTGATTGTATTGTAAATTGCTCAAGTAATGAGCGTACGGTCATAAAGTATCTACCAATTAGACTAAGTATAGTATTGCATGGAAAATTCGTGTATATAAAACAATTTTTGTACATGTAGATTTTAATTTAATTATTGACTAGTTAGTATGACAAATTAAACCATTAAGATCCTGAATATATAGATATTATATAATGTAAAGCTTGTTGTTGTTTTTTTTAACGTTACACAATTCAGAAAGCACTAACGATTCCCATTGTTAGTACACAAAACCTGACGAAAATGCAATAAGTAAATATGGCCTACGGGTAAGTAGTTTTTGGAGTCGAGTCACCTTCGTCCGTAGGAGAATTAAATACCCTCGAGATACCCTACACGTGACCCTGGGTGGTGCCAACTAGGTGACAACTCTACTGGTGGTAGGCTTTGGCCCTGGTTAGTCACCACCCACTGAACAAAGCCATGTCGCCAAGCGGCCTAGCCGTGTTCCGGCATGATGTTCGGTGTTGCCATTCATGGATGGCGGGTCAGATCAGCTGCGCTGCATGTGCCTAGTGAATGTAGCGTCTCAATCTACTGCCGCCTTCCTACCTAGGCAAGTATGCTCCATCGTAGATCTCATCATCACTTACCACCAGATGAGATCGAGATCAAATACTTGCCTATAATGTAATAAAAAAAAAAAAAGTATTATTCTTCCCACCAATATACTATACCATTTAAAAATATTTTATGCATTTCCGTATACGCAAATAATAAGCGATAAAATTCTACGGATAAATCTGATATGAGTGCGTGCGTGTGGGAGGATTATTTATTTAAAATTCTATGAATATTAAAACATTGTATGAAAGCCGCAAGGGCGTAAGTCCCCACTCAACATAATCTTCTACGCGCAACAGCTAGGGCTGTTCACAGTTCATGCAAATATTTCTGAATACTGAACAGGTACTGTATGAGATAGAGTGATCGACTTTCCCGGAAATTTCGTATTGTATGGTTTTAGACCATTTTGAGGATACATGTGTGTAGTAAAATATTAACCTAATTAATCGTAAAATTGAATTCCAAGACAAAATTTGTATTTATGTCAATTTTGCGTTTGTGTTTTGAGCAAAATGAACATTGAAAACAATATGATTTTTTTTCAGAAAATATAGTCGTTTCGTTCTACAATACAGGCTTAAGATATATTGGATGTTCTTTAAATGGAGAACAATTTCCTCCATAGAGCCTTTGTCGAACTAACAAAACACGTGACCAACAATGTGCATGCTATGCAGCCTGACTAGATTTGATATCGCAACGACACCAAGGTGTATGTAACCTTTCGCTTACTAATTTATTTTGAGCCTCTATGCGCAAGTCTCATCGCTTCCGAAAGCTTTATTCGGTTCCCGACCCGCATTAATATAAATTCTCTTTTCGATTTGGGTAACGCTCCTATCTGAGCGACTCTACCGAGTTGCGCCACACATTACCATGGAAATAAAAAGTAACTGCTGTGTTTGTTCATGGAAAAGTGAAGCAAGATTATCCCGATAACTGTTTTGAAAAATAATTGATGAGTTATATTATATCTATTATCATAAGGTTATGAAGCAAACATCAAACATAAACCTACTTCTTGAACTATAATGAAAAGATAAGTCAAGTTATTTGTGTCTATAAAGCAAGATAAGCCTTTGACATTAAAGGGAGTCACGTGTCTCAATGCACTTGTTCAGAAATATTGAGGAAGTACAGACATGCTGAAACATCAATTGTCTCGTACGTGACATCGCGGGATCTAAGGGCGCTGTGAGCTAGTCCAGGCGCATCGTGCTTCACAATAGAAACGTAGGATTCCGTCACACAAATACTAAAAAGCTGAAGAATTGTTGGCACAATCCTATGTTGAGTGAGAAGGATTTTAATACAAATATTTTCCGCCTATAGTAAAATTTAACGCGGCATAGATTATCGACCCCGGCCACACAGCAGAGTGCCAAGGGATGAATATTTGCTATAAGGAAGCCGCAAAATAAAATGTAACCGTCAGTGCACAAAAACCTTAAGAAAATATCCTCATACTCAATGTGGTCTAGATCTCCCGTTAAAAACATACAATTCTTCTGAAAATAACCAAGATTCCAGTTAGTTTCTGCAAAACAAAATAAAATTTCGGTTTGAAGTGGTTACGAAAGGAAAGCCAACAGGATCGTGTTATATGGAACCATCGCCATTGATATGTATCATGAAACAGGCCGCTGGCTGTGCCCACACACACAAGCAACACAACTTAAAGAATGAAAAATAACAGGATGAGCTCCAAAATATGCACAACAGATTTTTTAAACTACTTTCCAGTCGCAACGTGTTGCTTCAATTATCAAGGTCTGGTTTCAATTCCCGTGATGTTTAGTGTTATTTGAAGTTATACGTACCAGTATCTGGGTTACCCTACGGATAATGAACGTGATGGTATTTATTTATTATTTGTTATTTATTAAAGTACGTCAGTATCGTTTTCTATTAAATTCAGTGACCTACAAATTAATACTATCATGTCGGAAATGACCTACGACCGGCGTCGAAAGGTCAATTAAATCTGCATCAACACATAACCAACCAGCAACATGCAAACTATCAAAATGATTTAATAAAATCATAATAATTTCAATCAAAAACGCAACTATGAACGTTTTTAGTGGGTTTAAACGTTTGTATCTGTATAGGTATCTGTAAACTTATTATTATCTGTACATTGAAAATAAAAAAATAATGGCAAAAGTATATTTGGACAGTGTTTCCAATTTGATACACCAAAGCGATGCCCAGAAAATTATAATTAAAATCTGACTCCAAAATATACATAATATTGTGTCGTTAGAATTTATGTCTGGGTTTTTTTGTTCCAGCATCATAAAACTACTGGTAACATTTTGACGGAGCCTCCACTGTTAAATAGATCATTGTGCTTATCGTAGATTCAAACGATAGGGAATATATAATCACGCTGTGACCCATGGGGAACGAGCTGCAGAGCCAAATCAATCGTTCCGCTGGATCATTATAAATTGTATCAAAAACGCAACCATGAACGTTTTAGTGTGCCTTTAAACGTTCCCATTGTAATATAAAACAGTTGTGAATAAAAGCAAAAGCTAGTCACGGCGTAATGGGCTATTCAGGATGATCAACGCCGCGCTGACGTCGGCAACTCGGCGGGGCGCTCCCATCCCGGCGTGTTTTTACGCGAATAACTTTATCAAGTGCCGTTATTACTTCGGAAAGTGCAGTAAAAGTCAGTAAAGTGCTCATTAGTCGTCGCAATATAGAGATTTAGAAGTTGGTGACTGAAGTGGCCGTTGAAACTTGGAATGCGTAGCTACCCTACGCACGCGTTGTGGAGAGGACTACCTTACTAAATTAATTGTTTAATAACCAAAAACTCTTGAAATATTCAAATTACTGTTATAACACAGATTCATAAACGCTGACCCGTATTATGATGAGGCTTTGGTAACGGAAAGCACTACACCCACTAAATTGGATAGTTTATGATGATATATATTCTGGCTCTTTATCAATGGCAAACGGCGGGATTTTTAATACCTATACTTAAGCTACGTTATCACTAAGCAAAACGAGGTAACGTAGGCATAAAATGGGGATGCCTCTCCAAGTCATTTCCTACAATTTCTAACGCCCCACATAATATAAGGGCTAATGCGGTAACAACGTAATTTAATTCTCTACACTTAATTATGTTTTGTAAGGAGAAACCTCACAAATTAGCTCGTTGTTTACACTGATCGTTACATGTTAATTACTATCGATTAAATTTTGTAACTAAAGTTAGTTACCTACGCTCTAATTAAATACGTGTTCAACGTTGTTTTAAGTAAGTATTCATATTTTAATTAATACCTGAACATAGGAAATTTCTAATGTTCTATAGAAGTGATGACACCGTGGTGACATCATGTGGTCATCTATGATATTCTTGAGCTCTAGTCCACTATTGACATACGGATCGGTGCCGTGAATTTAATAGAAATATTTGATCACTCCATCTTTATTTGATGCTATCAAAATTCGTACTAAAGCCACCAATAGGTATTTCTAGAATATCCAGGAAGTCTACCATACATTATTAATTTATATTATATTTATTAATTAAATATTTTTTTTTATAAATATTATTTGATAACGCACTGCAATTCGCATAGAGTTAAAACATACCAAAGAGAATATAAGTTCCCGACATCCATTATTTGCATTAAATAGTTTTTTTTATTCCTCCATATTGATTAAACTACAATTACATGCGTCATTGCCATAAATTCAATTCATAAAGCCTGCTGTGCTACCTCCATATGTCGGTTAATTAGAGCATGGCCGCTGAGAATGTGAGACATTCCCGTGAGCACGTGCGTGGTAATTACCGCTAAGCTATCCTCCATTTCCCCGGAATCCCATAATGGAATAATAATACTCGTTCTGGCACGTGAAGGGGATCCCAATATTAGTTTGTAAGTGTTTTAGCGTGCAACCTCCAATAGTGCTTCAGATATTATTGTGAGAGTTATCAATGACATTCTTTGTTATGAAAATGACACAGTGTTCATACCTCACTGTCGTCGAGTGAAGTTTTGCAGCCGTAGATGTACAGTACAGTACAGCGTTTGCCAAACAAACAACTTTTATGCCAAATCTGCAACCAACATAACAATTTCTACATCACCAATTTCGTTGCTAGTTGCTATATCATACAATTCCCCAGAGACATATTCACGTGAGCGTTGTTTATTTGGAATTACACGAACCGTGTCGCGACGCCGCGTAATTATGTCTTCGTTAGGTGTTATTGTGGCTGGAGTACGCGATTATTGTTATACATACCAAGTGCTAATTGAGTTTCTGCGTGCGCCGGATCTCAAGTAATTTATATTAATTAGTAAATACTCTGTGGTGACGCGCCTGATTAAGTTTTGTTTTATTAAGATTAACTTTATTAACTGGCCTTCGTTTTAACCTCATGTCGTGATGCGATAGATTATTAGCCGGTTAAATCTAGGATGTAGAATCTATTATATTTATATATATTATATATTTATATATTTCAATATTTTTCTTATATTAACGCGAATACATATACGTAATGAAACTCCCTAACGTTCGAAATATCGAGCCTGAAAAAATATAAACTAACGCGTAAAAATCAGTAAATATTTCATATTTTTGTCGTTCATTTTCAACAGCCACGTTTTAAGAAAAATATTATTTCACTAGTATTTCAGATTTGTTCCGGCCCTTGTTAATATTTTTCGTTAGCGTTCCACGGTGAATAATTTACGGGGCGGCAGATTTAGGTGAAATTAATTGTACAGTAACGGCCGTCCAACCGCAACATACATTTTCCATCAAAGGGTTTGCTCAGGAATGTTCCCCGGGGACCGTTCTGGATGAACAATTGAACGCTTTAAACTCTTTGGGCGTGCGGCAATTGTTTTACTACCTACCAGAATATTATTTCAAAACGTAGAAACGTTACAGGCATGATGGAATCTCATTTTATGTAAGTACGATGGACAACTTTGTTACAAAAGTCTAAATAAACAATGCTTAGGTAATTACAAAAGTAAAAGCTATTAACCTTTTCCCCGAGCTTCGAGGGTAAAATCTGGATATCTTCGTTAGATCCTAGCTGACAAGGAGCAAGAATGTGGTGGTCCAAATTCCCAGAAAAAAATGCAAATGTAATATGTAGCTCTATATATATAATATGTAGTATAATATATAGTAAATGTAATATGTAGCAGTTTAGGATATATATATATATATTTCCTAAACTGCTAAACCATGTCCACTCCGTGCTACAAATGAAACAAAAAGGGTCGTTTTTTCAGTACAAAACAAAAGTGGTTGCGTGGGAGCCACCGCCGTCTGTAATAGTGCACGAGCGATGATGGTGCCTGGAACGAGGCGGAGCTCAGAATGGAAAAGTCAAAGAATCGGGAATTATTGATTTTTAAACAGCTGAAATACGCTGATGACATGTGGATCACCGTTGTCGTGAAAATAAATAGTCTTTGCATAGTCCTATTGACCATTATAGTGGCCCTTTACTGGGCACGGGCCGCTCCTTAATGCAACGTGCTAGTTTTTCTTTACGAACATAAGATTCAGGTAGCGCGTTCAAAAATGCATCAATGTGCGAGCCGTGGATCGATCATGTTCTTTTGTTTTCAAGTTGTTGCAGGAATGTCCTGTGCCAAATCTTACCGTACTATTAAACCTAGTCCCTGTAGTATCTTTGCTTTTTTTAAAATCAGAAGTCGTATATTCACTAATATCAGAATCAGAATATTTTTATTCATGTAAACCATTAAGTACAGTACTTATGAATCGTCAAAATAGTTACAAAATGCTAAGCTACAACTTTACCACCCGTTCGGAATGCCGTTCCTATGGAGAAGAACGGGCAAGAAACTCTATGGTTGCTCATTTTAAAAAGATCTTTTACATTTTTGAGCACATTGTTGTGGGAGTACATTGTTGTGGGTATCGTTCATATATCGTATATCCAAGTCTCCTGGGCCCCGCAATTACCACCAATATGCCGGGTCTGTACAGGGGTGCGATTAAACCGTGCAAATTGTTTCACAACAATGGTGCTCCATCCGCAACACGTTTGCTAAGGATGCCATTAAATCTTTCACCTTGTTTGACGATGTAAATATTAACAATGATTTATATATAGGATCATGCTTAGGATTTTATAATGATACACCTGAATATAATGTCTACCAATAATAACAAATTGTCATACCATGTAAAGACAAACATTCGAACTTCTCTGGAGAAAAACTGGCCAGTTTATGAAATAATTGTAGAGTCCGCCAATCCGCACTATGCTATCGTAGAAGAAGATGGTCGGAATCCTCCCCGCATTAAGGAGAGGCTTGCATCCGACAGTGGTACATTAATAGGGCTAATTTATTATTATCATTAACCAGACGTCTCCCAGAAGCATCAGTGTAACAACTGCGTCAACAAACCGGAAGCGACAAACATTTTTCCCTGTTTTTATCTTGAAAGCCGAAATGCGGGAAAGCTCGACGACCATCAATCTCATGTCAACATACATGTGCCCGTATTGAATGAGGCATTCTCCAAACTAAAAAACAGCCGCAAAGAGATATGTGACATTTAGACCCGATAGCGAATATTTTAATGATCTAAAAGGGAACTTAACTAAACAGTACCTACCGGATTATCCATAACATACAATCGTACAGCAAACAATCGTTGTAAATCTCAACAAAAAAATACTTTATATAAAATATGGACTTAACAATTAATTGAGAAGTTTCAAGCAGCGGGAAAGACAATGCAAAACTTTTACAATAATCTTCCTTCGTATAGAAATACTGAGGCTCGCTGACTCGCATCACGGCTACCTCAAATTGGCTTATTGAGATTAGCCAACTTTCACAGAAAACCGTAACTCATTTTATCGTTCCGCCTCTGTGGTGGTTATTTGATTGCCACGTTACTTAAGTACGCATTGCCCTATCAATACGACTCGATGTCTGCAAAAATGCAATAGTAGGACTAATAGTTATAGTTTCCATATTTACCTAGCTACCAACAATTGTTTTAATCGACTTATTTGGCAAGTAAATAGCGGCCGGCTCGCCAGGCATGCCACCCGCCTGGCTGGAAGATCTTCCCTTTTCCGCTAAATTGGTGACCCCGATGTGATAGTGTTGGTGGTGACCACAACAATTTCCCAGACTTTTTAATGTAATTCTACTAGTACTTAGTAGTACTTCGTAGGTTAATTCTTAGCGACTTGCTCCAGAACCTGTGTGCCTAAAGTGGATGAAAATAAGGGGAAATGGGCTCCACATTTCACCTCAGAATGGAAACTATTTGTATCAAAAGGAACAAAAGGGTGCGTGTGACATATATGCCGGATGGTATGAAAGATATGCCGCTATTTCGCGAAATAAAAGACCCCTATCAGGGACCGGCTATTTTTCTATATGGGTCGCTATTCATAGATTTCTTTCTATGTTTATATATGGCCTTCTAACGTATTTCAGCCCTATATAAAATGTTACTTACTGTTTTATAAAAACTAAAAAAAAACGGAAAAAGGAATTGGCTAGTTGGCCTTCACGAGCTCGGCCTACCAAATTATGATATCGGGCAGTAATGTAGTCATTTAACACAACAATGCATCGCATTTTTTTTAAATATATTATGACCGTATTCGGTAAATACATATTCGGGTAGGTTTTTCTCCTAAACACGTGCAGTTTTATGCAGTGCAAATAAGCTCTGTTTTGTTATTTAAGTTCGAGTTCAGCAGTACGTCGTAGTACGTCTACTACGTGTAAGTCAGTGTAAATAATGCATGTTTAATTATAATAGCCTGGGTGGTGCCAACCAGGTGCCAACTCTACTGGTGGTAGGCTTCGGCCGTGGCTAGTCACCACCCACTGAACAAAGCCATGTCGCCAAGCGGCCTAGCCGTGTTCCGGCATGATGTTCAGTGTTGCCATACATGGATGGCGGGTCAGATCAGTTGCGCTGCATGTGCCTAGTGAATGTAGCGTCTCTATCTACTGCCGCCTTCCTACCTAGGCAAGTATGCTCCATCGTAGATCTCATCGTCACTTACCATCAGGTGAGATCGAGATCAAATACTTGCCTATAATGTATAAAAAAAAAAAAAAAAGCCTAGAAACTCTACATATGCCTAGCAATAATTGACCGGTTAAATCAAAATATCAACAACATTGTATATCAGCTAGTAGGTACCCATTGTATAACCTAAATTCATAATAAGTTTACTATTCGTATAGTGGTGTTCACAAAACACTTTTCTTATGAAAAACCCAACCCAACATGGGAGCTCAGATCCGGAGGTTATCAAAACAATATCTACGTGATAAATCCGAGCTAATAATCTGCCCTCGTTATCCGCACGCGTCCCTGCGCCGTACGCGCTCTGATATTTGTTATTGGAGGATACCCTGTATAGTACCCTCAGGGTGATTCAGAAAGGGTACACTAAACCATAAACCTGCGCTTCTCGAGCACATGTAATCATTACGTGAAGTCGGAATTTCGATATTTCTTTTTTTTTTACAAAAAAACACAAATGTCATTTAGTGGGGATTTTTTTATCTACAGATCACAATTTTAACTTTTATTGAATTTTATTTACTATAAATTATGTACAATGGGTATATACAAAGATATCTACATGAAAAACCTAAAAATTAAAATATATATATATTGTTTTACTTGACATAAAGATAACAAATGCGTTTAAGAAGCACAAAATCAAAGCTCGGTTTACCCTTTCTAAAACACCCTGCATATTTGATATTTATAATGTACTAGCTGTTACCCGCGACTTCGTTCGCGTGGTATTTAACAAAGACACAACCGTTGGCAACAGCCTGCTCGCGTGTTCTGAGCCCGTGGGACGCATTTCAGGTTGTTGCTATCAAACTTAATCAGGCGCTGCGCTGCAACATTGGTTTTAATTTTTTTCGTGAGATCCTATGTTTTTTTCTAAAATAAAAGTAGCCCAAGTTACTCCTTGTTACATCAGCTATCTGCCAGTGAAAGTCCCGTCAAAATCGCTCCAGCCATTTCAGAGATTAGCCGGAACAAACAGACAGACAGACAGACAGACAGACAGACAGACAGACCGACAGACGGACAGACAGACAGACAGACAAAAATTGTAAAAAATGTTGTTTCGGTATAGGTAACGTGTATACATACAAATGCACCTAGTAAAAAGCGGTTATTTTAATATTACAAACAGACACTCCAATTTTATTTATATGTATAGATGTATAGATTAAATACATTACCTATATAACTAACTATGGCTTTTCTATTGAGACTTGTTAACGCTACCTGTCCATAAGGCCAAAGTTTGACATTTCATAATTCAGGTCGTTTTGAGTGGATAAGTTTTGACCTACTCTAATTGGGTCAAATACGATTTGGTGGGCCATCAGGCTATTCAGGAGAAACTCTTACATTCTTCGGGACATAAGGTACCATTCCTAAGCTATGTTGACCGTCTTATGGACTATATTTAGGGCAAATTTCATCAATCAAATAGTTTTCTTGACATACAGTTTTTTTTATTCTAAGCAAACGACTAAAGCTTACGATTGACGTTGCCATCACTGTTTCTCTTACATACAAAACATTTTAGCGAACACAATGGCTGTTTACAATTGAAAGATTCCCTTTCGAGCCGAGAGTGACACATTCCTCTTTTCACTATCTTTTCGCGCGGTTTACGCAACATCCGAACCACTCTCTCAATACAGAAACGCGCGTGTTGACAACTGATTAATGGCTCTTATATCCCAACTACGTTTGAAAAAATAAACGCGCTATGTTTTTAACATTTTTTTTTTTGTCAAGGATACGTTCAGTCCACCTTAACATTTAACCCTTCAAAAAAAATAATGGGCTTATGTAGTCGTGGTGTCCACTAAACAATGTTTTCCGTCATATTTTTAAAATGTTTTGGTAACATACTTCTGGATATATGTACGACTGTTTTCAAGTTCAATTAGCGACTCATAATGTTATTGTCTTATTATTGAGAAAGCATGCTGTCGATGTCATTATAATTTATGAAATCTGTAGTGTGAGTGGGACAGCAACGGTACGCTATCTTTTTAATTTATCTGAGGTATGAAGTATGATGCACGGGGGACGATCCCACTATACATAGCGATTCAGAAAGGATAATTTATTTTACAAATCCAACATTTCTTTATTCTGACTTAGATTACAAAAGCGCAAATAAAGCCCTGGTTCTACTTTTGGAATCATTCAGTATAATTACTTATATTGTAAATAAACATTCATGACTCCGATCGAACATTCGAGGTCATCACACAAAGTTTGCCCGTACAGGGATTTAAACCTGGGACCCACGGTATAGAAAGCAGAGTCACTACCACTGTGGCAAAGGGTATAGGCCATATTTATAGACAAGGGAAAATCTGAAAGTAAACAAGACGAAAAAGTTTTCATATCCTTATCTGTATAACGACTAATGTTGTTAGATTAAATCCGACTTAGTTAGAAAATACGCCGTCATGTTACACCGCTAATGGCCATACTGTAAAAGTTTTTACGTAATAAATCATTATGTTATGCTCTTGAAACCCTATGCTGTACGATTAATTACGGACGTGTTGCCTTTTTTGGTTGTTCTTTTAAATATCTCTATCGAATATACTCGTACGTATGTAAATAGGTAGTGATTGATAGTGTGGAGTAGTCAATTTTATATTAATTATCCAAAAAAAAAATATTATATAAATAATATATAATTGGTGGGATATTTGTTGCCTTTATGCGTTCATAAACGTGATTGAGTGAAATAAATTAAAATGAAATAGTTTAACGCTTGCCTCGGTAACGAGGATTGTAGGTTCAAATCCCGGCTCGCACCTCTGGTATTTCTGGATTTCATGTGCGAACATGTAATGTCATGTCATGTGAGTAACATTATTATATTTTCCGATTTTAATAAAGAAAACAAACTGCATTAGACAGAACAGCCGAACAATAACGAGGTACACATAAAAGGGTCCGCGAACGTATTTCCGTGTTTGCTTTTTAATATCAAAAGAAGTAAACAAAACATGGCCTATTTATGGCTTAATTAAACATATGTTACCTCTCGTCTTTTGTCGTGAAAAGTTTGCTAACCCACATTAGACCACCGTGGTGGACTATGGCCGGGACTCCCTTAATTATGAATTACTATAATAAGCCCACCCCTAGAACATTCCGACCGTTGGTGAGCTACAGTGCCTCCATCTACCCCTTCGCGTTTAAAATTGTTTATTTGTTGTCGTTATAGTATTTATAAATGTTACATCATATGTCTATCCAGTAAGTATCGTAATCAATATTGATTTCTTATATACTACACATCAAAACACTGAGCACTTACTGTGAGATGTGCTGTGAAGGAATACATATCGTTAGGCTTGGTTGCTACAGATTATAATACTTTTCAGTCGTTTTTACAAGAATTGTTTTTTGTGGGATTTCTTATACCACCTATCACGTTTCAGAAATCAAATCAATACTGAATAGGTATATCTTATGAAACCCTGACATGTTTGCAAAATAATGTTTGAGCAAAAACTCAGCACTTGGATTATTTGTCAAAATAGAGTAGGCACTGCCGAGTTTGCAAATAAACAAGAAACTGGCGATTTATAGCTTCCAGTTCGCGACAAACAAACCATATTTATGTATGTTTCCAGAATTAATATTTTATGCGACAGATGAAAACATGTGATTATCAATATATTAATGAGGTGACTAGGACATGAAGTGTTCCCAGTAAATGGCAATATAGCCTCATCCCCTATAACATTAGAACCAGCTATTGAAATTTGAAATATATAAAAAAGCAGTGATAGCCAAGTTGGTAGAACACTTGCCTTGGTAACGAGAATCGCAGGTTCAAACCCCAGCTCGGCTCGCACCTCTGGGATTTCTGTATTGCATGTGCGAATCTTATTTTCAACCATGATTATCAGTTGCCAAACGGTGAAGGAAAACATCGCTAGGAAACCTGCATGTCTGAGAGAACCCCTCGAATGACGTGTGAAGTCCGCCAACCCGCACTGGGCCAGCGTGGTGGACTATAGCCTAATCCCCCTCGCATTGCGGGGAGTCCCGTGCCCAACAGTGAGACATTAAAAAGTGCTGGTATTATTATTATTGAAATATGCGTTCACAACGTATTACTCTACCGACCCCTTTTCCGAATTCAGGCGTGATGACATAAATAGGTTAACTTCCAACCCTCACTCAGTACTTTTATTGATATCCTGAAATATATTACCTTCGCCAAAGAAAATATATCATTCACGTGTTTGACAGATCTTATATTTTGACCTTGAGTGACTACCCATATCGGAATATACTCGCAATTCATATCTGAGATAGGTCTTTTATCTCACGAGCACGAAATAGCGAGGCATCTTTCATAACAATTGACAAAATGTCATACGCACCTTTTCTCTAGGGACACGAAATAGCTTGAGGGCAAATGGAAACACGGAAAAGACAATAACAAACGAACATCTCTGTAATAAGGCTCGTTTTAGTTTAACATAACTTTCTTGATTAAAACTGAGATTTCAGCTGAAACAATATTTTGTAGCAAACTATAGTTACTTATTTCTTCGATTGCCTCAGGTATTATTTATTAGCAATCATCTTAGAATCTAAAACAATCACAGATATAGTATCATATCCGTGGTTAATTTAGATTCTACTATGATTTGGGGTGCTATAAGATTAAGTATGTTATATACGCTATACGCTGAAATTGTTTTTTCTTTCCATATTATGTAACAAACACAAGTTTATAAAAGCAGTTTGCTTTCTCTCCTCCATCCGCTAACTAAACAGCAGGTTCCCTGCTTGTCTACTTAAGCAGAAACAAGTCACAATTCGGTGCCCACGAGTCAGTAAATATTTAAAGTGGAACCTAAAATATTTAAATCCAGAAGATTTACTGTGGTTTCCGTGAGTTTGTAACATTATTTCTTATCTATGAGTAGAGAATTCAAGGTGGAACATGGCATCGAAAAAAATATAGTTTCGTTTGGAAGGGAGGAACATCTTCGTTGGCAGGCGATGTATGTATACCCATTGCGGATAGAACCGGACAACCGAACCGTTATCAAGTTACATAACTTGATAAGTTCGGTAAGTTGAGATCAATACAAAAGTTACGTAATATTACGGAGATATACAACCAAATAATATTAATTACGTCTTTTGTTATAATACTAGCAATGTTATTCTTTCTAATATGTATAAGAAAAATACTTAGCCGGCCCGTGTAGATATTGAAACAAATAGAACATGTTTGTTCCATTGGAAATTCCATCATCTGAGTGCAATCGAGATGATGTATTGCACTAATAGATACCTACTTCATGTACCTATTAACTGAAAACCACTGCCCCTAGTACTCGTACTTGCGTGTGTTTTGCGCGATCGCATGTAACGGATTGGCCCTAGTCTGCGTTTATGCAAAAAATATTTGTGTTGAACGTGTTCCCAACATTCTGTACAAAAACGAGCGCTTCTCGTTATCTAAATCCTCTATGACATAAGACCCGTGTACCAACTATAGTGGCTCTTCTAAAATTAATAAAGGCGTCGTAAGAGTGCGGGCGCCTGGAAGCTGGGAAATCAATAAGTAAAGTGGCAATCCAATAAACATCACGGAGACCGAACACTAAACTTAATTACGGTGTCTTCTGTTCAAGTTGGCTAATCTCTACAGGCCGGCTTGAGAGGCCGAAGGCCGAGTTTTTGTTAGACGAAAAGATTATTGTCAAACTTCTACATTGTCTGCCCAGCCGGATAAAGAATGAGATTAAAAATGTTGGCACATCCCACTTAGCATGACCTACTACAGCATATGCGATAACGCATTATTTCTTTATAAGGTAAAACAAAGTCGTGTTAGTTACACCATTTATAACTCAATAACGATTAGACCACAATTACAATTTTGATATTTTAAATAAAATGTTGCTAAAAATTTTTTAATGACATCGAAATCCCGACTTCTTGTAATGCAAATGCACTAAAGGAGAGAAGGTTCAAAGGTTAGTATACCCTTTCTGATTCAGCCTGTAGTGTAGACGTATGTTTAAGTATTCGTCTGTCTATTTCTCCCAAAGAGGTATGCATACATTAACTGTTGCAGGCAGGCAGGTATAGCCTAATATACAGAGCGACTCAGGCGAGCCTATTACCATTTTACCTGGCATAATTCCAAAGCATTTTTTACCCTATTCGTTTTACATTATATATAGAAAAGAAATATTACATTTCGATACATCGAATCGTTTCGTCATAACGTCATGAAGAGTTCGGCGAATAGCTTTGATGTTAAGCTTTGAGGGTTCTCATTAATTTTGTAATTTATATTTGGAGGCACATGTTCCGCTGTTTACTCGCGCAACCGTCGATGCCTACACGTTAGATAAATAAAACTCATATTGGTACATACATACGAATGGAAATGAAATTGAAACATTGGTTCGTATTTTTTTTTTACCAACTTCATTTTAATATTTTGTATTTTGTTTCCGGAGGAAACGTCTTGTGGAGTTTTACTATATCCATCATTTTTTTACAACAATGTTGTTCGTGCAAAATGTTGGTAAAAAAAACATTATTTTATTACCATAGAGTACAGATAATCTAGACCAAAGAGGAAAAATAGATTAGACAAAAAAAATTAAAATACAAAACATCCACTTTCGTGTAGATCATTGAAGAAAGCCTACTCCCAGCTGACTTCTTAATAAGCCTCAACGCGGCCAAAAAGGGTGCTTATAAGTTTACACATATAGAGATGCTGTTTATCTGTTTGTGTCTTGTAATTCCCGAACGGATGGACCCCTAAAAATCCTTTGAACTGACCTTTACAATGTGGGTATGTTCCATTCCGCTACAAGCGTTTGATAAGTCAATAAAGCGACGCTCACCAACTTTCTATGTGTTTTGTATTCTAGAAGGCCTTTTATCTAAGGCCTTCTAAGGCCTAGCTTATAGATGCAACCCAACAATGAAATTGAATCATCAGAGCGAGATCATCATGCTTACAACTATACACATGTAAAAGAAATGAACAGTCTAGCTATGTATCTTCTGTCTCCTGGCCCCGTAGCCGTGACATCATTGAGTATACTTCTAACAATGAACTATTCTTCTAATACCTGAATTATTTATATGTGTATCTTTAACTGTGCAATAATGGGGAGTGGGTGTTGGATCTACTGTGTTCCTGGCTCTGAATTTTGAATAACATTTCACTCGTAAGAAGTCAAAATTCTCATTACATTTGGCAAATCGGTAAAAATTCCATTCACTATCGTGTTGTTTTACAATAGGAGTTTTACAACGTAAGCAATAACTAAATTGATATATAAGATCTATACATGTAGGCATGTTCACAGTTTGTTACGGCATACATTTGTATATTTGAGTTTTGTACGTATATTTTGCGGGTACATATGCTAACGACGAATTAAACAAGGTTCGTTAGGCTAGCAAGGTTATACGTCGGTACCACGGGTCGAACGTACCGCACATGTGGCAGATTAAAAAATGTATACCTTAACGCTTTTATTCTCAGAATAGGTAGGCAGAGGTGCATTGTACAATATAGTTTTGCCGCGGTTATAGGGCCTTTATACAAAGCATATATTGCGATGGGTCAGTATACTGCTGAAATTACCGCAAGTAATTAAATAATTCATTTTACACATATTTTGTGGGTTTTAATGATCACAAGCTATAACCTAAACAATGACATTAAATAACAATGTCACCAGCCTTAATAATATCCCCAGGTCAAAAACTCAAATGCCTACAAAAAAAAACCAAACGTTTGCATCTATTTACATAAACCTTTGTTTTTATTAGTTAAGTAAATGAACACTATATATGACGAGAATTTCTTCAATTTTAATAATGGATCTGCACCGAAACCAAACTTCTGATAACATCGTTAGGTTTCCGTATGTTAGCCGTTTGCAAGAAGTTAACGCGAGAGAAGCGTCGGGAAGGCGCTCGCATTGTCTGTAAAACAAAAGAGGGACGTCGTGTTAACTTAAGTGTTCTCTTGTAATTAAATTATAAGACGCCTTAAGAGATTATTATTGAGGATAATCTCTTTTCCTTTTGTGTTATGCGGTCTTAAGTTTTATTACTGTTGCTCGCTTTTCCATACAGTACATTCTCAAACGTTACATGCACCTCAATAAAGTTAAACTCAAGTAGGTTTTCTAAGCGAGCACACAGGAGCATTTACGAGTTGTTAACCTCAAATGTGCAATTACTAATTTTATAATATCAAGGAGCGAGAGGGTGCGAACCATACTGAGCATTATTTAAATTGGGCCAATTTTTGCGCCCACCTCTAAATGTGAACGTGACTCGTTTCTGAAACAATTTGTAAACAACAGGGTGCTCGCATAATTTGATGACTTATCTCGGCTTCAAGAGGGAAAACACTCAACGCCGGCAGGAGGAAGAAAGAAAAATATTCTTTACATTCTGAAAGTATTATTTTGACGAAACTTCGCGTTGTCTAAGCTCTTCTTTGGCGATGTTGTAATTCAACATTCCGGGAGCGCTGTTCAAACTTATATTAAGATGATTGCAAACTGTGTGCGCGGATACTTTTTTATATATTCGCCGTCTGAAATTTGTTCGCCTCTTCTAGGCTTTATTCTTGTCTTGAACTCGGGTTCCACTTTATTTATTTGTTGCGCACTTCTCTTGAATGAATTGTGTAGAGAAAAACAGTTCTCAGAGCTTAGTCTAATCCTGTTCGTGTAGCAACACGAGCATACTTACTGAGAGATTTAGGAAAATTCCATTGCCGTGGATAATGTGATGTGCTTCTCTGCTGATGGTAGGATTTGAAAATGTTTATTTTCTTATAATGTCTTCGTAATTTGCCGTTTCTATAATGATCAAGTGGCCTTAAAGAAAGGCACATGCCGAGCGCGGCCACCTCAGATTTGATTTAATTAATCGGTTCACTGCATGGAAGTTAGCAAGGTAAATGTTAGCGCTCGGGTGAGGCAGCGGGAGCGTATGCCTCGGGTGAACCGCGTTCTGAGTGAGCGAGGCATAGCAGCTTCGCAATGCTGCTCGTTTAACCAGTAGGTTAACTATCAAAAGTAAATGCAGATACATCTGCTATGTGATAAATTGGGAGGCATGTTGATTAATATTCCGTTTATCTGACTGTAATCGCTTAAATTAAAAGCATAACAAAATTAGTGCAAAACCAAACTATTCAAAACTCTGTTCAACAATCTAATTACAGCTTAATTAAGTCAAAGCCATAATGATATGAGCATTTCATTCATTTCATTTTCATGCATGGGTGTTCCTTAGTTATATAAGTTTAAAGTAATTAAGCTTGATTTCCATCAGGCAGTAAGTTTGTTTGGTAAGAACTCACCAGCAACTGAGTCAGGGTAATAAAAGGATATTCAGATCACGCGATTTCACCGGTTCCTTGGCTGTTAGGCAAGTTTGAACCGTATGCTAAATGTGCTGTCTTTATTTCAAGGAATGATGATATAATAAAATCGTACTACAATCCATTGATCATAGTACAAAGAAGTCTATAATACATTAGATATACTCCTTTAAGACGAATTAAATGACAACTTTAAGGGTTCGCAAAGCAGTGATAGCCAAGTTGGTAGAACGCTTGCCTCGGTAACGAGGATCGCAGGTTCAAACCTCGGCTCGCATCTCTGGGATTTCTGGATTTCATGTGCGAATCTCATTTTCAACCATGATTACCACTTGCTCAGCGGTGAAGGAAACATCGTGAGGAAACCTGCATGTCTGAGAGAACCCCTCGAAAGATGTGTGACCGCGCGCTGGGCTAGAGTGGACTATGGCCTAATCCCCCTCGCATAGAGGATTGGCCCGAGCCCAGCAGTGTCTCAGTCTCAGCATTTTTCTTTACTTTTACCAGCAACTAATATCAGGCATACCTATAACGTGCCATCTATCAGATATGTTGTCAATAAAAGGTAACAAAGACCCGAAATGGCAATATAAGTTGATCACAATTTACAAGCAATCTGCCAAAAAAACGATTGCACGCAAAATATTATAACAAAGAGTGATAGTGTTTTGTTAGGTATGTCCATTTCGCTTTTGTTCGTTCAAATGTGTTAAGTTTTCACATAGTGGGAAATTTCATCCAAATTGATTTACATAAGTGATTTATGCTTGCAAGTCTAGACCGGACAGCTACACAAGCACATAGCTACATTATATACGACTCACTAACGCACACATAATATAGAAGCTTACTTAGGTATAGGTATACATTTTGCAGCATTGCGGTTTTGATAGTATATGCGCGAAACCGTGCAAGAGTTTAGGTTGTTATAGAATATTATTATTAGTTGGGTACCGATATTTTTTTAAAGAAAGGCCAATAATAATCTTATTTAAATCAATTTACTTAATTATTAATAAATTATGAATTGTTACGCTCGAGGATGTAGATAATAGACTCAATTAAAAACGTCGTTTATTTACTTAATACTTACTGAAAGTGTGTGTGTGTGATGTGGAGATATAAATAATGTTTAGTTTTTAATTACCCTTTTCATAATGCCCAGTCATTAATAAATCTGCGAATGAATGGCCCGCCTCAATTGATAATGAACAAAGACCCACAATTTTGGAAATAAACCATTATTTTGGTATAAATATATTTATTTAGCGACTGAGTGTGATGGTACCTCTGAGCGCTAGCGGTGGGCTAGTAGGGATGGACAAACAAAAACACTTCGCCCCAGCACTCCCGCGCGGCGCCTGATTGATGACTGCTCTCCGGTTTTTTCGATGACATTATCTACTCGATGAAATCGTTAAATAAGTTTAATGGTGCAGATATATTTTTTCCATCTCATTTCTTTCACTTTAATCATTGCGGTTGGCGAGCTAGAATGATGTTTAATTCATTTTATAGAAACACATTTTTTTTAACAAAAAAAGTTAATTGTAATGATTTTTCCTTTGGTAGTTACAGTATTGTGTTTGTCGTTCGGATTCTTTTCATTGTGCTCTTGACAAAAGAAAAAAATCCGGAACTGTGTTTATTCTATTCTCAGTGAATCACTAGTTCCTGTGTTTATGCGACGTAAAGCGAGATGCCATTATGCCGAGTAACGATGGATTTTACGATACGGCCTAAGCCACATCTCTTTGTCCGCTTCCGCAGCGGAAAGACGTCTTTAGCTGAAACTCCAAAAAAGATTTCTACAAACAATGGTATCGAATTCCGCCCGACTTTTGTCAATCAAGCCTCGACTGAGATACGATTTTAATGTCGTCTTTGAGCACCACTTACTGTCTTTATTCCTTCGATGTCGCTCATTCTTATTTATAAGATCGAGGTCACATCGGATAAAGGATGCAGCTATATGGCCCCGATGCAAGTCAGATTTATTCAGGTAAATGTGCCTTTACCTAACCTTTATAAACAATTTTGCGGTAGCGTCGACAAAAACTAACCGAATCATTTACGCGCGCGATCTTTTTCGATGCAATTTGTTTTATATTTTAAGTAGTCGTCTCGTTTACGATAGGTATATACCTCATAGTAGTAGGTAATAATTCATCGTTGTAGGAGTATAACGGCGGTCTTTTCAAACTCCGTTGTTGGCAAAATCAACGACAAGAAACGATGGAAGCCATAGTGTTTTAAAAGGTCAAGTGAACCGCCTTCATTTGCATAACTTAACTCACTCATAAAGCTATTGTAAATTTGCTAAGATTGCGGTTCTGCGTACCGAATCGATCGATCGATCATACAGTTAGGCATGCGCACAGCTGCCATCTTTGTTAATTATTGGATTCGAACTATTCTACACTGAATGGATGTGTGCTTATGTTTATGTACTAATTTTGTGTGTTTAGGTATTAATTATACCTACCTATTATTTATCTTGTATGTATATTCCATTGAATAGAGCTGAGCAATTTTTATATGTACAAGTACCTATCGTGATTTTTAATGACGTATCAGAATCAGAATCAGAATCAGAATATTTTTTATTCACGTAGACCATTATTGTACAGTACTTATGAATCGTCAAGTTACAAAAATATTATGCTACTGCTTTACCACCCGTTCGGAATGCCGTTCCTATGGAGAAGAACGGGCAAGAAACTCCATGGCTGCTCTTTTTTTAAAATAGATCTTTTACATTTTTGAGCAATACATTGTTATAGGTATGTGAGAACAATGTAGGAACGGCTAATCAAACTTTAGCAGCAGGTCAAAAAAAAAAAAACAAAAAGTACTAACTAAGTATAAAATTACAGTTAATGGCTACATGGTTCCCACATTTACAAATTACTTATGTAAATGATAACGTAATTACATAACAATGATAATATCCCAACAAGTCAGCATACGGTAGGTAATTTATATATCCACAACTGGAAAACCAGAAGCCACTTCCGTTAAATTTTTAATGACCACGATCCCTCTACCGTATCCTTGTAACATTTAGTAGGTCAAAGTTTTCCTATGACGCGCAAAACGGAAATTTTCATTTCACAATTCATAAAATATGAACTGCTTCATTTCAGGATCCATTGAGCTTCATATATATTCACCAAGTACGAGATTTTCATTGCTTCCTCTACAAATTCATTAAGTTTAAATATTAATCGGGAAATTTCCTTTAGCTGTGAAATTTGATAATTGCTTAATTTATGTTCAACGTAATAATCAAATAACAATGAATAAGCTTTTGAAAATAAGCATTAACATAACATTTTTGATGAGACACAATTTTCATGTAGATCGGACCGGAAACAACAACTAAATATGAGGGTACCCTAGTTCAAACTATGACACTAGGTCGTCAAACACCTCAGTCCTCCCGAGACCATGGTTACTGCAAAGCAGCCGAAACGTCGGAAAGGTAAAAATATAAAATAAACGCGATCAAATCCGTAAAATTAGTCTTATTTCAATTTATAAGAATTTGCTTAAATATAAGAAATCAATATGTGAACTTTATAATTGTAAAAAAAACATTATACATTTATTTTTACACAAACATTTATTCTATTACCTTTTCATTTCTTCGTCAACGTGTTGTTAGAATTCTCCACACTTCACCACAATCGTTTCAATTCAGCCGATAATGTTCCCCGGCACTCCATTCACAGTCGCACCATCGCGTCGTCGAGATATAAAAATAAATGGGTTCATAGGGTTGCCTTAAACCAATTGTCAGCAGCAGAGGGTTAAGTTATAATTACATAGCCCGCGGGGCTGGACGCTGATGGTGCGTTCCATTATCTAAATCACCTGGCATAATGAAACCTTATCTGACATTAAAATGATATTATAATTTCAACAGCCCTGCCCTAATAAAGTAAGAAGAAAATGTTAATAGGTAGCATTCAAGGTTTGCACATTTTATTATCTGCTTAGACCATATTTATGAAAGGCTATCAACATTAATCAAGTATCATTATCTTACAATGAACACTAAAAAAACTAAGTAGCCATTCTTTTTTCGTTATTTTCATAATAACAAAAATGCTGTTAAAATTAACTGAAATTTAAAGTTTTATATGTTACTGGTAACAAACCCTAATACACAATATTTGTGTAACTGGTAGCCAATTTTATATATCGACTTCATTTCATCCGTAGGAATTATGAATAAATACTTTGTGATACCTAACATATTTGTGCAAGAATTTACGAAAGCCCATTTTCAAAATCCCCTCCGTATTCAAATTCCGAGCGATCCTGCGAACATTTAAAATAAAACTGGCTGGATGTGGCCAGTGGATCTCATAGTGTTGACATAACATTTAATATAATCTCAGAAGGTTGTAAGGCGACCCTCGTCAAATATCTACCTTCGTTCTGTCACTATAGACTAGTAATTCAACGCGGCCCGGCTATACATTTCCATAATGTAAACTGCGTACGTGGCCTATAACAAAGCTGCGTGCCTTTACATAAATTTATCTTGTTTATTGAAAAAGTTTAAAGCCTATTGATTTTCATCATGAACACCTACAAAACAATACAACACGAAACAAAAGCATGAATACAATGAATTTATGTTGATAAATTAAGCCTGTGACGGTATTCAAAAAAAATAAAATTGTTTTTTTAGTATAACTATGCGTACTGTGGTGGAATAAATAAATTCGTAGTTCGTTTCGTCAGTGTGTTATAAAAACATGTTCACAAATGCTAAAAGGATTATTAAACATTAATGAGGACCTTTAAAGGGTTCTGTTGAGCATTGTCCACACAAAGAGAACGCCTCCGATGGATGATTTCAGAGGTAGAATGATAATAGAAAATAGCCATTTATCTGCGAAATTCGGAAGATCAACTCGTATGAACCAACGCAGAACCCATTTCTGCACGTTTGTAAAGTTCCTTCGCTTTTTTCTTCGATTTATAAATCATTCATTTTTTAATTTAATTTTCTATTTTTGAAACTACGGTCGTTTCAGCGCAGTGCTTTTCTTCATCGTACTGCATGTAAATAATAACTTCAACAATCTATAACCTCCTGTGAATTAAATTAAGTGAATTTATCAATACAAGTTTAAATGATCACTTAACTACCTACATAAACTAAGTGCCAATATCATTATTTTTTGGTAAATAACTCTAAACACAGTATGCCCGCAGGAGGATATCCTAACATAATTGAAGTGTTATCGAGAATGCTGTCACTATCATTGTTACCATTGAGATGTGTGGTGTGAGTGAGACTAAGCACCCGTTTACGTGCGCCTACAAAAAATATTGTGAGCCGCAGGCCTCTCCCATAGAGAATCTCTAAATAGTGAAAGGTAATATTTTCTAAAAACGCAGTCAGGGATCTCCTTAGAGGTATAGTACCGTTTTTTTTTGTTTCCGCTGGGAAATGCAACAGAGGTAGCGTACCTACCCTAAGGGCGTTTTTCCAATAGATAATTTAGTGGTAGAACAATAATTCGCAACCGCCATTAACCCAGCCCCTTCGGCGAGCGGGCACTTGAGCGCGCGTCGTAAACAGGCGCAGTTAACGCTAATATGTATCCGCGGATCGATTTTCATATAAGAATCAATGTTTTATGTTCGTACGCGTAGTTCTGCACGCCTTCTCATCGGTCGGGTTGTAAATAAGGCAATGAAGGATATATTCAATTTCGAGATATCGTGCCAGGCAATAATAACCTTTATATGTATAAAGAAGTGAAAAATATTTTAAGACGTCGTGAGTCGTATTTTCATAGTAATACGAAACATTATTTATAAGCACGTCAACTTTTATTCAAACATAAGCCCATCGAGGTGTAAAATCATCCAGTAAACACAACACGCATTATAACTTTTGAATATTCATAATGTAGGTATTCATAATGGAAAAAGGGCTGCTTCCCCCTCCCTTATTCGAAACATAGGTTACTAGGTGTCCCCAATCCCGTGGAAGATCTGAGCACCTTTACAAAAGAAATATGTTTTTTATGAAAGGTATAAAACTGATTGGAAATTTGGATTCATATATTGAGAATAAAATTCGAAACGGTAAAATTGCCGTTCATGTTTGTGCAGTTCAATGTAGGTTATATCACAGACTGGTTAAAGTATTCAGACAACACACGGCGCACGCTACAAGAAAAGCCTAAAAAGCTCTGGACTAGCATGTAAACGCACACACACAAAAAAAAACTATGTCAAGAACTTCTATGTCTAGTATGTGGTAACATTTACCGCTACAAATGCATTTAAAATGGCTTCACTTTACTAGTGGCAACGTTGCGTGTGAACTTCTGTGAGGTATAATATGTGTATACCAATTCCCATTACTTGAAATAATCCCTACCCTTATAGTTTTGTAGCCAATATTTGAAAGGCTCTTCAATTATAACGTAATTACATAATTTATATTAATTCGGTACCTACTCGATCAATTGATCGAACCGACTTTATTTGATATAAATTAAGACACATCGCCACAACTTGGATAGTCAAAACATACTTCATTCATCAGAATACCAAATAATTACTGGTAAACTATATTCGAAATTGGTGGAGAGATTCCCCCTGGACCCGGTGGATAATTATTATACGTTCAGTGATTCATGATGACAGATCCTCCCACCGGGCGCCTTCGACTAGTACGCAGAACCCATAACTGCCTAATAATAACTTGCTAATAATGTATGCAACTTGTTTGTATCCCAACAATTGTTGTTTAGTTACCAAGCTGTTGCAATGAGATGATTAGGTCACGAATAACTAAAGTAGCCTATGTTACTCCTCGTTACATCAGCTCTCTGCCAGTGAAAGTCCCGTCAAAATCGGTCCAGCCATTGCAGAGATTAGCCGGAACAAAAATTGATTAAAAATTTGTTTTGGTATATGTACCGTGTATACATCCAAATGCACTTAGTAAAAAGCGGTTATTTTAATATTACAAACACACTCCAATTTTATTTATTTGTGTAGAGTATAGATGTATAGATAAAGAAGTTTACTTATTTAATCTGTACCTTTAGTTTGCTGAAAAAAAAATTGTAGGTATACTTACTTAACACAATATGATTATTTCACATCGATTTAGTGATTCTTGATGTAAACAGCTTGCGACCCACCTGACCCCACTTGTTATGAAGTTAAAGGCGATCCAGACTTCGTTAACACGCCTCCATCAAAATTAAAATATTAATTGAAACTAGAGTGCCTTCAGGCGATATTAATGTTAAGCTATTAGACGGCTTGAGTTGATTTCAATTACGAGAAGAAAATTGCCTAGCTCTAAAAAAAGCCGAGTAACGCAAAGTCAATATAGTTTTTTGATGATAGATTTGAAAGACGAGATACGAAGAAACTCAATATGTACGAAGAAACTATACAGGGTGTAAGTGAAAATTGATACCGTGGATTTGACTCATGATTCTGAATCCCCAGAGTAGGGATTTTTCCGTCGATCTTTTCATGCATTTTACGCGCATTTTTTCAGTTCTTTTTTAAATTCATTTAACATGAAATCATAAAAGGTCTATCTCAACGAGATTTTTTTTTAAAGCTCGATAAGCTTGAGCGCGCTTATCGAGTATTGTGTTATTGTCACGTTGTTTACGATACATTGCGCGCTCAATAATAACAATACTTGCAACATATGACGATCGACATAAATGATCTCAATAATTTCATTAAAGGCATTGAGTTAAACCTTTACCCAAACTATTCGTTATCATGCCCGTTAAACCCTAGTACAACGAATCGCCACAGATACCTAGGATCATAGGTTCGTTACCAGGAAGCTATTATGGTGTTCGTGAGCAACTTTTACTTGGTAGTAAATAAAAAGGATCCTATCTGTGATCAGAGAAATAATGTAGGAAACCAGGATCATAGACAGGTTTATATGTCTAATCGCATTATCTTATAAATTAACGATCCTAGATAAATGATAATGCAAAATCTACATGTAACCAATGAGTATAAAAAAATAAAAATGGCATGATAAATAAAGTAAAATTACTGTAACAGACTGAAAGAAACCATTCAAACACAACATAGCTCAGTAATTCATAATTTTCACGAAATAACAAGGAAGAGGAAACTCTTGTACCTGTTACATTATGCGGACATTTTTTCATTACGGAGTCTGTCACTGTGAAAGTGCGAAGTGACTTTTACAACTGAAATTAATAGAAGAGGAGAATGTTTAAATTTACATTGATGTGCCGAGGGAGGTACTCCGTTTGTGAAAAATTCAAATTACCAATGGCATAGTTTTTTAAATAATTTTATATGTTATTTACAATTATTTACAGACCTAGTACGAAATCTTTGAGCAGGATTTTTTTGCCAGGCCTTTAGGGCCGGGATGAATTTATAATTTCTAGACGTTGAATTCCAAACATCAAGTACCTATTTCAAATTAAGATAATTAACCGGATGGATGAATTTCATTTATTCGTATTGCAGATATTAGGTACGGTTTAATTTTATAATAATGGTGATTACTTTAAAATTTATATTTATTCAGGCACCGGTACGCCAAGTGCGAGATCATTCGTAAGCTAGCCGTATACTTTATAGTCTACCGTATTTAGACATTTTGTATGGTGAATTGAATAGTAGTGCCTCTAGCGGACGGTATTTAAAACTTTCAATTCCCCATACAAAATGTCTAAATACGGTAGACTATAAAGTATAAGGTTAGCTTATGAATAATCTCTCACTTGACGCGCTGCTGTTTATTTTATCTAAGACGTCACATTAATGTCATAATAAAATATAGATAATATGATTTTATGTGTGATCGTGTCTCACATAATAAATTATATTGTGATCCTAGATCTATGTCATATACATATTACGTTAATATTCCCTTAATGATGTAGTTCCCAAAATGGGCACAATAGCCCTCGTTAGCAATAATACTTCACGGGGGATATGTATCCTGTTTTTATGATGGAAGTTACCTTATTTGTTTTGTAGGACAGTACAAGCAGGAAATAAATGTTTGCAGAAACTCCGGTTCTGTTGTTGTATGAACATCATAATAAAGGGAAAGTTCGTTCATGAAAAAACTGCGTTTACACTGAAAAAAATGTTTGCTTCTCATTAACAAAACTTTTTACCACTAGTCACACAAATATTGTGATATGCGAACTAGGTTACTAGTAAAAAAACTCGGTTTATACTAGTAACATATACAACTTTCAATGTAATCAAAGTTCAGTTAATTTCAACAAAATTTAAGTTAGTTTTAAAATAACCAAAAAGTTTGGCTAATTAGTTTTTTTAGTGTAAGGTCGGCGATGAAATTGGATTTTCAGTTAATAAAAATACTACTAAGGATCATATTTGACACGTTCTTAGTTCAAATAAATAACAAATGATAAAAATAGGCCTTGCGATTCTACGATGTGCAAATGATATTGAACCTTAAGGTGATAAAGTAGTTTCTTGGTCGACTTTGCATAGCGTTCACCACAAATGAACTCGAGAGTAACTACCTCAAAGGATCTCTTAAAAAGTCCGCGTTAAGTAGATAGAGTAAATTATAGGTAATTAGTTACGATTACCTTTTAAGTCGCATTAAATTTCCAGAGAATAGAAAACCAATTTTCGAGGTATGCATTGTTTGAAATGCAAACTAGTGCCAAGTCTTGTTTTATTTCTAAAGTTTTAATAGCAAACAATTCGTATTAAGAGCGTCACACCACCGATCCAAGTGGATATTACACGGATCAAGCGCAATCATAGTTTCAATTTGTCTAAATTGCACCTCTGTTTCGTATTCGAGGCGAGCTGCAGTGCGCCAACATTTGCATACTCATTAGAATACTTGTCTTCAACGTTAATGTACAGAGAAATTTCCAATTCTCCGCTCTACGTAATATATTCCGTAGGTTTTGTTATTCTATTTACACACAAAACAACACATTATATATACAGATAGATATTTGGAAATTTCTCTCTCTCTCTCCCTATATATATATATATATACTAGCTGACTCGGCAAACGTTGTTTTGCCATATAAAATAAATTGAGATATAAACTATCCTATCTCTCAAGTTGGATCGAACTGCACATGGTGTGCGAATTTTATTATAATCGGTTAAGTGGTTTAGGAGTCCATTGAGGACAAACATTGTGACACGAGATTTATATATATTAAGATATATATCTGTATTTTGTTTTTTTAAGTCGAGTCATTGCGTAGTCGGACATCAAAACAAACGCAGTAGCACAACGTTTTCGTTCTAATTTCAGTAGTTAGATAATGAATATACCTAAGTTAGATAATATAATTTTGGTGCGAAAGTTTTAAAGTAAATGTTATGTAAATAGTTTTACACATAATCAGTTAGTTAGATGCTTGCTTCTATCTTTACTAGGAGTTAACGCGGCTTTTCTTTTTCCGCACAGAAATCACACTAACAGGAAAAAGTGTTGTACGAAAAATTATACTACAAATTGGCACGTTCAAGTGTAGTTATTACCCTATTAGCGGGAGTGAGAGCGCCACCGGCGTTGGAGCGGAGATTGAAAGGACCATTCCGCTAACTTTGTTACAGTTCGCGTGCAGCACATTGCAGAACGCGGTTCTATTCGTCTACAAACTCTATGCTGCAACATAACTGAACATGATATGGAGGGATTTTATCTATCTACTTACCTAATTTGTTCATGTAATATTAAGCACCAGACTTTATTTAACTATAATGCCACCATATATACGTAGGTATGTATAGTCTGAGTTCTCTCGTGTTGCCTCGCACCCAGATTATTGTAGTCGTGCAATTTTCAATGGACATAATATATACATAATGTGTATATTTTTATTAATGAAGGATACCATAACGATAGTCAATCACTAAAAGCAGTCCAATAGACGCCTCAGATATACCCTGGACTAGGTCATGTCACTAAAATAGATTCCTTCGATACTATACATTATTATCATAGAATTCAAAAGATCAAATTCTTTGCATATTATATAGACAGAATATCAGATAATGTTATATTTCATACGCCAAAAACATATAATATACCTATTTATATAGAAATATTTAGTGTTTGTGCTACATTCGATCCAGTTACCTCACCATGGCTATAACAATGTACTGCTCAAAAATGTAACAGACCTTTTTAAAAAGAGCAACCATGGAGTTTTGCCCGTTCTTTTCCATAGGATCGGCATTCCGAACGGGTGGTAATGTTATAGCTCAGCATTTTGTAACTATTTTGACGATTCATAAGTACTGTACTTAAACGTTTACATGAATAAAATATATTCTGATCCATTATGCTATAATTTTGATTATGAAATTTATTTAGAGTATGAGTATCACATTTAGGTATAGGCGAAACTATTGATGATACTTAAATATGACAATACGGAACTGTAATAACTTACGGGTAGTGATACCTAAGTAGAAACTTCCGACAGAATATTTCACAAAAACCATCAGTAATGCCTCTTTCCGTACGTGTTAGTTGAATACATTCCTTTCATAACTTCGACACGGGGATAGAAAGAAATTCTGGTGTAAGTGGCGTAAAAGGGATGAAATGCGTTTCGCGGCCCTCGCGGAGGGTCGACCCAAATAACATTTTGCGATAAGTTCAGTAGGCACTTGCATACCTGACTTTAGGCGAGGGAATCCCGCCCCGAGAGGCCAGGACGAGTGATTTGGGAGGGCATTTATCATAGCGCGCACTTCATATATCACAAATTTCACCGTGTGAGACCCTTTTTATAAAAAGGATATGACTTTCCGCCCTTTATGGGAAGATGTAAGCTACAGATTTTTTATAAAATTCATAATACAATATTTAAGTGCCTCTCGGCATACGACAATGTTGTACAGGGTGTTAAAAATGTTGAATAGAAAGTCCCTGAGCGCAGTACCTTGTTATCCCCATAGCAGTTTTCATATTCAATTTCTATAATATAATTATTATCCCAAATACCGATATTAAAGAATGATAGATTTTTTTTTATTTCATTGTTCAATATATTCCATTTGTCGTATGTCCCATTGTACAATCCCCAAAATAATCTGAATCTTATATGCTAACCTTTGAACCTGCGCTTCTTTTGCGTAGTTGTAATTATTATGTGAAATCAGTATATCAATAAGTAAAAAAATCGTAAAAAATTTGTTGGAACAAAATTTATTTATATTTTTTTTTTCTTTAGATAATACCTACTCGAAGCATAATTTTCAATGTTTTCAAATTCACCTTCATTTATCTCAAGGAGCAATTAGTCCAGAAAACAAGCAATAAACAGATAAAAGAAAGTTTAACTAAGACAGTTTGGGTTTGTTTTGTTCTCGAACCGATCGCAAACAATCCCGTATAGATATTATCAGTTTATCCCGGTGTTCCCTTGCCTTTCTAATTATGAACTCAAAACTAATTTAGCCTTCGTTTAGACCTCTTCATCAAAAGTAGAATTTTAATTAAGATTAACTCAACCCTCCGACGGCTTTAATATTATAAGCAAATCATATACCTTAGGAAGACATACCTACACATTTATAAAAAGTCCATTTACAATGGCGTTACAAATGCTTCTCTTGTGTAACATGCTTCGTAATATAATTTTCAATTGATAAAACTGTTATAAGTTTTGTGTACGTTTGTACTTGTGTGTGTGTGTGACAGTTTCTCTACTAACATCTTTGAGGAAGTCGGTTTCTTTAATTATCGATCAACTTTTTGGTTTATAATTGGAAAAGTTGACAAGCAGAGGGTAAGCGGTGGGTTCCTCTTCCCCCATTTGTTTAACAATGTGTTTCTGCCAAGTATCGCCTAGTTCGATCAATGATATAGTTACTTTTGATAAGTTACGGTAAATACAACAATAGATAAATAGGTATAAGTACCTATTCCCGATATTTCCATTTAACGTTTTGTCAGTATTCGTGATGCGATACGTTCCCAAATTCATCGAAGCATTAAGTGGAAACCGGCATTATTGTTCGCTTCACCAAACCTCCTGACAGAATTGGAAGGAGGGTCTAACATGATCGTCAAATATTGAATAAAGACGTGTCCTCAAGATACGATAACGTTAAGGGATCCAGTTATATGTACAACAAATAATATTGCATGTATTATCTATATAAATAAAATTATGTTCGTTGGTAAGCGCATCACTTGAGTACGGTTGAACCGATTTGGCAATTTGTATTGTTGTAAATGTTTGCAATAGTCCAAATAAGGTTTGTGACTGAGAAATATTAAAAAAGGAGTCCGGGGAATACCCAAATTGGGAAAACTGAAAATGCTTTCTTCTATGGGATTTGGTAAGGACAACGTCTGTCGGGTTAGTTAGTATATAAGCACACGCCTTCTGAGGGGTTCTCTCAGACATGGAGGCTTCCTCACCATGTTTTCCTTCACCGACAACAAAATTTACTGGCAGAATTGACTAGCCCTCTGCGCAGGAGTTATTATAGTTCACAAGCGTGTGCGCAAGCAGAGGTGCACTCTCTCTCTTACTCTCATCCGATCCGACACGATCTCGACGACGACGATTACGATTAAAGTAGTAAGTATAACAACACCTTTCCACGTAAATACCTACAATTTTTTTCATATAAGTTGTAGTATTGTAGCGACCACTTCAACCGCACCACAAGCTACAAAGATGGCGCTGCAGACGCATTCAGAACTATAGACAATTGACGTCACAATCCTGAATCGCGCTATAAGAGTTTTCGGAGCAAGTAACATATATACAAGATCCCGACAATAACCGTCGGGGCATAGCGGCCGCCCCGCCAGGCATACCACTCGCCTGGCTGGAAGATCTTCCCTTTTCCGCTAAAGTATATTATAACATATTCCTCGAAATGATTGAATCAGGTATTTCTCAAATATTATTCATATTCGAGAGAGACTTCATATTTTCCCCTATCTTACGGTATTGTATAGGTAAACATGAAATATTATTATTCGGTACTTACTACCGAAATAAGTTCGGTTAGAATCGTAAGTCAGTAGTGTGCGCTCGTGCCCAAATCTAAGGACGGCCGCACACGAGTAACTAGCGCGCAACAGAGATTAGGATTTTTTACATTTTAGCACCAAAGATAAATTACTAATGAATTGATAAGTATACAAAAAAAATCTGACATAATATACCTACCTACCTACCTACAGGAATTGTGTTATTTTTTTCCATTTCAGGACAACATTTCCGTAATTTAAAACAATGTAACGTTGATATGTTTGTATGCCGAAATGAGAACACAAGTATGTTATACGAATGCTGGTTTATTACTGGTTCTACAATTGAATTACATGTCACATATGACAATCGAGATAAGTGGGTAGGTAGCACAATATACGATAATAATGTAGGTACTTAGATATACATCATCCCTCCACACTAATTTCTGAACCTGTTGACAAAACAAACCATGTTTGAAAACTCTTAACAATTTGCAATTATTACTTAAAATACACAGAATAATCTACTCTTTTCCTGGTGCGTCGAGAACGCGTGAGCGGTCCTTCCGTATCGAGCGCTGCGGGCACAACGGTCTCGGAAGTCCGACCTTCGGGTTCTGTACTTGAACCCTTTCGCGCATTTTCCTCGCCCTCAGTACTATGCGCCCTGCTCGTATTTCCGTCAACTTCAACACATGTTTCAGCCACGGTAACAGGCGGCGCTTCCATATCTTCCGCCTCAACCGGTTTCTCCGCGACTGCACTAGCACTTGTGTAGGCACCTTTACATAGGCTTGAATCAGTTTTGGATTCCGATAAATTAGGCGGTCTTAATGAAACCGGTGTAAACGTTGGATCGGACATAGTCGGTGCAACCTGCGACAATCCTGGTAAATATTTGTGTTTGGTGCAGCTTCCACCCTTATAATGTATTAATTGATCAATGTGCCTAATACATATAACATTGCTATTCTCAATACATACTTTAAACATTCTTCTGCCCATAACTTTATTTATCACTCCCAATTTCCAATACCCTTTTCTAGCACTGTACAACCGGACCCAGACCCTATCACCGATTTTAAAAATCCTCGTGTGCCCTTCTGACTCTGAGGTGGTTACCGAGTTTTTAACTGGAGGAGTAATTAAATCAAGCCGTGATCTCAAATTTCTACCGAACATCAATTTGGCGGGGGAGTGTCCTGTAGAACAGTGCAACGTGTTTCGATATTCAAAAAGATATCCCAATAATTTTTCTTGAAGTACATTTTGAGACAAACTTTCATTTAAAATACATTTCAACATTTTTTTACATGTTCGGACAGAATTTTCCGCTTGCCCATTACTACAAGGGTGGTAAATTGGGGAGGTCATATACATAATACCATTACTGGAACAGAACTCATTAAATTCTTTAGAGTTAATTTTGACGTCGTTATCCGAAACTATAGTGCAAGGTATCCCGAACACAGAAAAAACTTCTTTTAATTTCCTTATCAACGCTTGTGTAGACACGTCATTGTGCATATAGATACACTCCACCCATTTAGAGTACGCATCTATCACTACCAGATATACCCGTTGCCCTATAGAGAGGTAGTCGATATGCACACGCTGCCACGGTGCCGCCGCTGCGGGCCATGGCGCGGGCGGGGCGCGCGGCGGCGCCGGCCGAACGCTGGCGCACACTTCGCACGCGCCGCACCATCGCTCGATGTCCTCATCTATGCCCGGCCACCACATTTTACCGCGAGCGTTGCATTTCATTTTTACAATGCCCAAATGTGTGCTATGTAACACGTGCAACATTCTTTCTCGCAACGACATCGGAATAATCACCTTGTGGCCTCGCAACAATATTCCGCTTTCAAATTGTAAGTCAGTCCTACATAAAAAATATGGACGAATAGACCCACAGTTTATTTTACGTGGCCAACCAATATTCATATATCTAATAACGGTCTGCAAAGTTTTATCTTTCTCAGTTGCATTCCTTATCTCTGTAAACAACACGGGCGGCGACACCGCGTCTAAAAAATTTAAAGAGCAGTATGCATCATATTGTTTATCGCTCTCACACACCACATCGGATATAGGTGCGCGAGAGAAATAATCAGCGACTAAGTTATTTGTACTGGATGTGTACTGAACAACGAAATTATATGCAGATAAAACAATTGCATATCTCTGAAGACGTAATGCTGTGGTGATTGGAATGCCCGTTTTATTATTAAATATTGATACTAAAGGACGATGATCGGTTTTAAGAATAAACGGTTCACTCCTGCCATACAAATATTGATGATAATGTTTGACTCCGAAAATTATCGCGGTAGCCTCCTTTTGGATTTGGCTGTAGTTTCGTTCGCTCGCCGAGAGAGACCGCGAACCGAAAGCCAACGGCCGTTCGCGGCCTTCACTATCCCGCTGCGACAAAACTGCCCCGAGCCCCGCCGGCCCTGCGTCTACCGCTAGCACTAGCTGGGCGCTCGGATCGAAGTGCGCCAGCACGCGCTCGGAGGCGAGCTCGGTGCATACGAGCTGCACGGCGCGGCGCTGGCGCGCGCCCCACTCCCACCTTGCGCCCGCGCGCAGTAATTCGTGGAGCGGCATCATAATGCTCGATGCGTTTGGAATAAAATTCCGATAATAATTAACTACCCCTAGGAATCTTTTGACCTCCGTTACGTTTGTCGGTTCGGGGGCGTTCAATATGGCTTTAACCTTGTCACGATTGGTTCGTAACCCATTTTGATCGATAACGTAACCTAAATAGGTTACGTTGTTTCTCAAAAATTCGCACTTATCCTTTTGTAAACGCAGTCCGGCCTCATCTAGCCTGTTTAATACCTGTCTTAGTTTATCTAAATGAAGTTCTCTCGTCGGTGCTGTTAAACAAATATCGTCCAACCAGATACTTACTCCTTCTATGCCCGACAACAGTACTTCCATGGATTTTTGGAAGACTGCCGGTGCATTAGCGAGACCGTACACCAGGCGTGTGTATTTAAATAGGCCTTTAGGTGTATTGATAGTGGTAAGCTCTTGTGAGTCTTCCGAGAGAATAAATTGATTGTACGCATTTTTGAGGTCTATTTTTGAATATTGTTCCCCTCCACTGAGTTTTGCGAACACCTCTTCGATCCGAGGTAACGGGTACTTATCAATCACGAGGTCTTTGTTAAGTGTGACGGAAAAATCGCCGGCGATCTTGACTGTACCGTCCTTTTTCAACACCGGCACTATAGGTGTAGCGTAACTAGAAGTACTAACCGGAATCAATATACCTTGTTTGACTAACCTGTTCAATTCTAATTCGACTTTGTCTTTTAGGGCAAAGGGTATCGGCCTAGCCTTAAAAAATTTTGGCACTGAGTTTTCTTTTAACTGTAGGCGTACTCTAAATTTATTGAATGAACCTAGTTCGTCTCGCCACAATTTCGAGTATTGTTCCAGTAATGAATTAATATCGTTTTCTTGGCTCATTTTGTAAACACTGGTTAACACTAAACCAAAAATGGACATAAAATCGCGACCTAGTAGGGGGGGGCCATTAGAATCTACTACATACAATTTAATTTCCTCTGTTTGATTATTATATTTAACCTTAGCTACAAAAAAAACCTAATGGTGAGATCTTATGTCCATTATACAAACACATTCTGATTTTACAATTAATAAGTTTATAACGTGAAAAATATTGTTGGAACATTGTTCTCGATATAACGGACGCACCTGAACCTGAATCTAGCTCCATAGTTACGTTTTTATCACCTACGTTCACATTTAAATATAACGGACTATCGGTCACGTACCTTATGTTAAAATTATCACACTCCTCGCAAAAACTTTCCGCTTCCGGATCGCTGCCATCGCTCGCTATATTATTTACGCGAACGCCGTAATTTTTATTCTTCTGGTCACACATCTTCTTTAAATGTCCCTTTTTACCACACTTTTGACATTTATAATTTTTATAACGACATTTGTCTTTATCGTGATTTTTCATGCCACACACTGTACAACGGACATCTTGGTCGCGCCTCGATGTAGATGCGCTGCCGACTCGCGCGCCCCTGCCGTCATGTTTGCCGCTTCCGTCGCGCTGCTGGCATGCACCTCTGCACGATAACTTATACATTGCCTCTTCTTTGATGGCCTCCATGGTTTCCTTGGTTATCACGCTCTTGGCCTCCCTAGCACATTCCACCTGTTCAGCTATCTCCAGAGCTCGTCCGATTGACAGTTTAGATGCATTTTGCTCGAACAGCTTGTCCCGCTCGGGCCCCGGCCCCAAGCCTAGGACGAAACGATCCGTCAGATGTATGTTCAAGGCTTCACCGAAATCACAATAACTCGCCAACCCCCTCAGTCGTGCTGCCCAGTCTCCTAACGTCTCGCCTGTGTTCTTTTGTGCACCGTGAAACTTTGCCTTGTCCGCAAATGAACATTGCTTCGGTTTAAAATGGCCATCGAGCAATTCCACCAGCCCCTTAATATCTAACGCATCCAATTCGCCAGGATACGCTAGATTACGCACTAAACGATATGAGTCATCAGATAGATGCGTAATTAAGATCGCACTTTTGTTCTCCTCCTTTACGGCGTTGACTTTAAAAAACTGCGTCAACCGTACTTTAAATATCGACCACTCACACGATTTATAGTCAAAAATAGGCAAATTTCCTAAGAACGACATGATTTTTTATTGCACGCGCGGGTAAGTCCTATCCTCGTCGCCACTGATATGTTTGTATGCCGAAATGAGAACACAAGTATGTTATACGAATGCTGGTTTATTACTGGTTCTACAATTGAATTACATGTCACATATGACAATCGAGATAAGTGGGTAGGTAGCACAATATACGATAATAATGTAGGTACTTAGATATACATCAAACGTACTATCGGCCAAAGTTCCGCATGACCAGTCTAAAGGCGATAATTGTATACACGGCTCTCGGCCCGACACTGCAAAGACAAACGCCCTTGTCCAACAATCGACCAATAGAAAAGCTTAGAAAGCCTTAGCCGTATTCGTGTGAATATTGTAATGATTTTTAATAGTGTGGCATGCTATTACTGTAAACTTTGCTTGTGTGTGTGATAAGTTCTTGGAATTTGAAACATGAATGGGAATGGCTCATGATTTTTACGTATTGTTCCCATGCTGTTAACATTTGGAATTAATTTCATACGCATTTCATATATTTAACTGTTTCGTCTAGCAAAATGTATTATCTTGATTTTCTAATATTATTCTTGATTATGTATTTAATATATGTATAACCAGAGATTATTCAATAAATTATAAAATACTGTTGAACACATATAAATAAAATATTTAAAATAAATCAATATACTTACCTAAGTGAAAAATACACAATGGATTTAAATATACTACTATAGTATTATACACAAATATTTGCATTGTTTGTAGAGCAAACTGTCCATTTAAAATTTGACTACTTCAATGTGTAATTTAGTTAATAGTCTCATTAAAATATACTAAATTTTCAATTATAAATTTGTAAGCTAGAGATTTTTATTTTTCAAAGTAGTCATTATCTACAATAATTATAACACAAATAATACAATATAACTCACTTGCCAGTTATGAAAATGCACTTTGATGGTGTTGCTATAAGGTTGAACTTGACATAGTTTTAATTCTGGCGACTGGTAGAATATGGAGTTGTTTTAGTTGTAATAATATTAAGTTGTAAAGATCGATATCTAATACAATAATTGTTGTCCTTTTTATACCTTTATCGACATTGTATAAGACACCCTGTCAGGCGATACTATGTCTTTAACAATGTAGATAAGGTTTTAAATGACTTATTTTCATTCTTTATCGGAGCCATAAAAGAAAATAAAAGCTCATAAAATAGGATTGAAGTGGGAATGATTTTTGAGGATTCGGCGTATAAAAGAAAACTATTTAATTCATTTAAATAATAATTTACACACGTTATTTTTTATTAGTGTCACAAACCATTTTAAATATAACACATTGTTTTATTGCATACATTTATTATAAATCAAATTCTTCCTTATTATCTAACTGCGGGTAAACAATTTAACAACACCCACAGTGCGCTGTTGTCCGTTTATTCCGCTTCGAGATCGACAAGATGGCACGGACGCGGTCGTCAAGAACTCCTTCCTGCCGCACCGGTTGATCGCTGCAAAAAATGTTTTGTTTTCATCAGTCAGACACAATTGATTGCAAGCCGCTCGTCACTTATCATTATTATTGCACCTTAAATTAAAAACAATAATGTGATTTGGAACATTGATATTTTCTAACTGAAGAGTAATAAAATCGTCGGCTGTTACAAACAAAATGTGTTTTCGAATGCCACCACATTTTTTTAAACAAGGCAATGTCGGCAACTTTATTAGCCCATTATAAATCTATTAAATATAAACAATGGCGCTTTTGTTCGAGTAGATATATAGAATAAGTGGGCCGCAGATTTCATTATGAAAGCATTAACGCACTTATTGGGGTGAGATAAAGCGTAAATTTGCTTGGTAGCGTTATACACCGTGTATGAGATCTAAGGAAAAACACATTTGTTTGTAGTAGATTCCATTGCATTTAGGGTTATTTTAAAACAGTGGTCGTTATGTTATAAAAAACATGAATAGAGTTTGATAAGAACATTCAGGATATCAAATTGTGCAAGTTTCTAAAGTAAATATTAATAATGATATTCAAAGACTCGGTGCATATTTTTTATATCATTAAAAAAAATGATATAAAAACGTAAACGCATTAAACGTTTTGCGTTATTAATACGGTATTTTACAGTTCACACAAAATATATTAAAGAATTTAGAGGGTTTTTCAAAATGCAATGAATTTTTATTTAGTTTGTATAGTAACATTACTTATGGATTATAAAACAAACCAAATGATAAAATATACATATAACAACTACTAATACTAAAATCAAATTATTTATTTGAACAAAATAGTACTTACTTGCATATTTAACTCCACTGCAATGCACTGTCCGATGGATATAAACAGTTCGTAAAAGCAAAAAATGGCGATAACACGGGACGCGTCAACAATTAGCAGGCGCAAATAGCGACTGTCTAATGTTTTTACGTAATGCATTCACCCGAACGTGTAACGCATCTGATTGGCGAAAATCGGAATGGGGCGTGGTTTATCACCTGCTTCGCTTGTAAGGGAAAAATTTCTTAACTGGGCATGCTTAACTTTGGCCGATAGTACATGCTGCCGTGAAACAATGTACTCGCATTTCATGCGAAGTGTTCAAGCGTGGCTAGAGATTGCAGCGGACGCTTTTCAGTTTGGGCAGCGAAGCGCGAAAATGGCACCGATAGCGGAGCGCTCGCCCCGCGCATGGGTCACACCTCTATAGTGCTGGAACGTAATCCCTCGTTTATATTGTCTGTGGTACATTTTTTTTATCAACTAAGCCGTGGTGTAATAATATGCTACGCCAGGTACTCTTCCCGTAACAGCTAGGTCACGTGATTGGGCTAAAATGACATCGGCCATCTTCGACCAAGCGGTGTTCATTCTATTCATGATGCCAATTATTGGCAACACCGATCGTGACGAAGTCTTGGGCCATCGCCGGAAGAGAATACCTGTTGTAGCGTATTATTATACCATGAACTAAGAAAGATATGTTTTTTTTAGTAAAAATCCTTTTTTAATGACTACACTGTTGGCTAATGAGGACTTAGCTTCACCGAGTTTTCGGCGAATGCAAAGTGCACTCCAGCCGGAGGAGCTATAGAACAACTAGCTGAAGGGTGCAATAGGAGGTATGACCTCGGCTTTGGTGGTCGATGCGAACACAAAACTCGCATAATACATTATAGGCAGGCTAGGAATTTTGTAAAATGGCATCGCTTGCAGATAAGAAAATAGGGGCATTCGAGTACCATAGGCGCGCTCGCGGACCAACTTGATGTTTGGCCCAAAGTCATGAAGGCAACTAATGTAACTGCTTAATATTGATTTCTCTTTACCCATAGAATAATAATAAGTCGAACACACCAACTATACGGTCCCACACTAAGCAACGCTTGTATTATGGGTACCGTACAATGGACTGAGGTAAAATTCAGTATGTGATACTTACATACATATTAAACATCCATGACTCGGATATAAACTTTTGCTCATCACACAAAGATTGTCCCTACCAGGATTCTAACTCGGGACCCTCGGCACAGAAAGCAGGTTCACTACTAACTGAGCGAATGATGTCGTCAGGGGATGGGTTTACAAAGGGAGAAAAAATACGTATATGCTGCCCTATCATTATTATAATGTGCTATATTTATAATAGACACGGCACAGGTGGTCCGCTCCGCTTACAAGTAATTTAATGTCGAGTGAAATGCAAAATGGAGGCCCCAAAGAACCTGCTGTGACCTAGAAACCACTTGGGAGGTCGTTAATTCCGGCGTCTCAGCCTTCCGTAATATAATATGGTTATATATAGACGGGGAGGGATTATGTGTGGGTGTAAATATCTCAAGACTCGGCTCAGTTGGTAGTGAACCTGCTTTGTGTGCCGAGGGTCCCGAGTTCGAATTCTGGTAGGGACAAACTTTGTGTGATGAGCACAAATGTTTACTAGAGTCGTGGACGTTTAATATATATGTGTGTTATGTATATAAGCACCTATTTAAATCGTTGTCTTGTACTAAAAAATGGGGAGTGTTAATTTGGGGCTAGATCATTATGCATAGAAGTGTCCAGAATAATGTTATTAAAATAACATATGGGTTAATATACACCTACGCGGCTAGTTTCTATAAATAGGTGTTAGTTTGAATGCAGTACATAAGTGCCCATTTATCAATTAAGAGTGACTTGAGGTGACCTGACTTGAGTTGAATGAGTAATTTTTTTTTTCTATATGATTGTCTTTATCCCAAGTTAGTAAAGTGCCATAACCAAATTACCGTGTTTTCACAATCATCATTTTTATCAGCTCAAATAATCGATATATTAAAGAAATTTGACTACGATAAAAAATCCAATAAGTAGATAATTTAGCGAAAAAAAAAAGAAAATAGCCAATTAACTCACGTAACTAGAATGTACGACTAGTTTTTTTTATTTGACATTGCACAGATAACCTATATCATTAGCCAAGCGGAGTGGTTGTAATAATTTGAGCGTAATAATAGAGCGTCGAGTGAGACAGCGACCGCGAATGCTCTTAATAAAATGAGGTGACGAGGCGAAGTGAAACTTATTACATAATCTCGCTTGATATGTGGGGATACATCCACGGGATGCGATAAAAGTATCGCAAGTACTATAGTAAGAAAATTTAGGTATGTACCTGGAAAGCCAGGTACATACCTAAATTTTCTTCCTAACTACCATGGTATAGTCATATTATTATACCAATCTAACTATCATAGGAAAGTAACATGCGCTATTAAAAAATCACATTTCACCGCTCACATTTAGCATACACAGAACCACACCTTTGAAAAAAAGCTACAAATGTAAACTGAAATTTTCGAAAAAAAAACACCCTCTTGTTAATATTACTTATTATCTGTGACACACAATAATGTACTTCTTTAGCCCATCCCATTTCTTAGCCCCAATTTGTAAGGAGGGCCACGAATCTTGCTTGAGGGTACGCTTGAGGGCTTTATGCGAATGTGGTAATAACCTTCTAAATGGGCTGAGGCCACATATCACGTGATGAACCAACCGCAAATTACACATACTAAAGCCAAATGAACCTAAAACTTCACATGATGATTCTCAAAACGATCCCCCCACGCTTGTACAATAGAGCGCTCATGTAACGCACCGTGTACTCTATTGTTAGTGTACTTAGCTCTATAGTTCTCGTGAAAAAGGCATCCCAAATATACATAATTTGAGTCTACTGGTCGTTAATATACACCCTGGATTTATTAATGACTACATTAAAATGGCGCCGAGATGCGATGATCATAACGAATTAAGGATGTTATTACAGCTGGGTGTTAAAAATTTAATTTCGGCACATAATTCCTTAAGCATATATTATGTCGTCGTAACAACACATTTTACTACGCCGTAAAATCTCTGCGCGGATTTGCAACATTATTAACAACGTTTAATCAAAATATTACCTTCCATAATGTAGGAGGTATGTATCCATTATAACCAAAATAATAATCTTTCATTTGATATAATATGGCATACACATCATAAATAGTTATACTGTGATATGTTTTTTTTAATTCTTATAATACATCACCGTATTACTATTGATGTCTGTGCAGCATTATTTCAAATCAAACTTTAGAATGAAATATTATTATTTTGGTTATAATGCATAAACCCTTCATAAATTATATCAAACTGGCAGTTTTGATCAAAATAATTGAGTAAATGCCATTAGAGTACTTATAAAGAAATGATATTATTTTTTAGCAAAGTTTAACGGCATCAAGTTTCTTTTTATTGACAATGTGGCCAGTAACAAAATCATATCAAATCTAGTTTATGAACCAAAGATGATAATAATAAAAATAATTATGAAGATTCTATTTCTAATACTGGCAAGGGATGAAAAAAATATAAATTTAGATTTTCTTACAATTATTAGATTTATGTTCATTATAATGTATTCGACTGAAGGACTGGTATCCATGGTCATGAATAAAGATTTATAAACATTCTAGGCTATTTTAATTTCTATTCTATTTCTGTGAAGCCGCCGAAACGTCGGGAACCTAAAAAACATAAAATAAATGCGATAAAATACGTAAAATTCATTTATTTTCGACACAAAAACAAAAATAAAAAAAATCAAGTGGAAAATTGGCGGACCAGTCTCCGTAAGCAACACCCGTGCAAGAAATGAATTTATATTCCACCTCAACGGGTACATCTACCAAAGAATACGCAATAATGACAGCTATTCCTGTTGATTAGGCAATTTGGGGCAGCAATTACAGAAGGAAAAGATAAAAGAAATAATATCCGCACATAGATAACGTGTGGGTGGGGATGCTTGTTGATTTGTTATGACTGATGACCGCATAAAATTGACATAAGTTTTTTTGTCGGGAAGTCGAACAGTGAAGTTGTCATTTTTTTTCTATTTAAAACAAATTATTCTTTGATAAATGATGTTGTGTAATATTAATGGGATATTCACCATGGTGTATGTAGTAAAACAACACAATGGCGGCGTACCAACTGCTTTATTTATATACCCGCATCTCACAATATAAATATTACACTACATCTTTCCCACAAATAAACAAGTTAGGTACGAATACAATTTGGTGATATAATTTACTATATTATATATAGATTTTTAGATACGAACATATATTTATTTTAATTATATCTTAACTATCTATTTGACTTCATGCAAATTATACATAGGTATATATTATGCGAAGCTTAATAATAAGAAATTATACGTATATCATCATCAAATTAATTTAGAGCAATTTCTAAATTATTAGAGACACTTATCTAATAAACACTATGCAAAATAATGGAAACACAATTCTGCATATCATTGGATTCAATTATATTTTATTACACAGTTATTTTTTATGCAAAGCTATTTTCCTCTTTGCCTCACGAGCAGCTGTTCGTTCGGTTCGCCCCGAAGGGAGCGGAAGCTGTTTGAGAAACTCGTCATGCTCCCCCGTATTACTATGATACCACTTTTATCAATTAATTTAATTTAATTTGCGCCCCGCTGTCACCATGTAGTAAAACAACACAATGGCGGCGTACCAACTGCTTTATTTATATACCCGCATCTCACAATATAAATATTACACTACAGTGTATTCATGTATGTAGACAAGTGCAGCAAATTAAAATGAAATTATATACCTTGACTTTTCAAGTTCCCCAGAATGTCCGGTAAAATGTTCGTTAAATATCCACACTATTACTGATAGGGGTAGAATATTGATTTTATTTTTATCATTGCCATTGCCATTGTCATTGTCAACTTACGGGGGGTACTTTATTAAAATATATATCGTCAAGAAATACTGGGTACTGGTAAATATGGCTCTATTTGTAGCCGATTGCCAACTGGAAAAAAGAAGAAGAAATTCGATTTCCCTACTCCATCTAAGTCTAAGTCATAGACTGACATAGATTTATATATAGTAGGTATACATCGATTTAACTTGAACTTTTAAGTTAACATCGGTACGTAAGTATAAGATTTATGTTGATACTAACGTAACTTTACGGCTCGAACGTGCAGAGTTATTCAAAGTGACAATTATGGTGCTAAATATGAAGTTGGTAAAATATTAAAGATTGTCAACTTAATTCGCATGTTTCGCGAATTAAGTTGACAACCACAAGTTCTTTGATACTAAGTTGCAATAAAACAAGATGACCCATTTTCCAACTATAAACTTCTCTTCAATACAGAAACTGGAGCTTCCTGAAAGCAATTTCAAAAAATTCAGAAGTCTTGCTGTTCTCTGCAACGGGGACGGAGTTTCGTTAAAGATTAATAAAGTTTAAAAGTGCTTCCGACTTTTTCCAAGCTTGTCTTTTAAAATATCCCGTCGTTGGTGACATAATGAAAAGCTTTCGAAAAGCTTTCTAAAGGATTTAACCGTAAATGTATCCACTCACAGAACGATTGATTTAGCGGTTACTGTTAAAATATTCACAATGTGCTATGAATGAATGGTCGGACTTAGGTCCTACAGATTTCTCAACTTTTTAATGCTATTCTAACCTATGTTTGTTTTATTAAAATAAAACTAATCATACGGATTTTAAAAAATAATAATAATAATCGCGGTAAAATCCGTAAGATTAGTTTTATTTCAAAATATACTTTAAATTAAATTTAAATATTCGCTTCACATGCAATACTTGACAATACATTTTTTTTAAATAAATATTCGTTTTGTTATGCTCGTCCTAGGTTTTGCTCTATGAGGTAAGTACCCATACTTACTTATAGATTTTTATTTAATGAATAGTGTTCGTATTTAAGGCAATTTAAATGCATGTCGGACTCAAGCTGGACCATATCTCGCGAAACCGCTCCGTGCGACTGCACATTAACTGCAAGTTAAGATGGAAATTTATTTCACGAGCGATATATTAGAGCTTCCTGCACCCTCCAGTCGAGCAATTAAAAATTGCAAGTTACTGGCCTTGCACTTATTAGATATTTAAATAATAATGATCATTCTTAAAAAAAATTGAGTTGCATGTTTACTTTGGCAACAGATACACAATCGACACAGATTATATAAGGTGTCCACAACGTATTCGCGAATTCGCGTTCACTAGCACTACACGAATTGGTATTTTGTGCTTCAATATATTGTATGCGACACTCCATCTATATTATTTCTTCTTCTAATAGTGTAACAATAGTTCACTTGAAACCTTGCGTCATTAACTTAGGCTTGTGTTACATTGCGGGCGACCTAATACAAAAGGTAATATGAACATTCAATGCATTAACGCTATACCGCCTTAATCCTAGTGTTAAATGCATCAGTACATAATGGTACGAGTTCTTATACAATATGTGCTAGAATCAAATCTCACTATAACGCATTTCATTATATTCATGAACCCAAAACGCACCTATGAGATAGAACCTTAAAATGATCGCGGAAGTGAAGTGAAGTCTGTGCTTGTATGTAGCCCAATGTGCTTCATTAGCGCACTTAGCCAGTGGAGCGGGTGCGACGCAGCTAACTCGCTGGTGACTTAATTAAGTGCGATGTGGCTGCGCCCGCATGCCATTACTTACCTGGTTAGTACCTACTGTACGATGGCAATTGTGCATCAATTTCTGGAAGGCAAATTTGCAAAGATTAATTTACTCTGGTTAAAAGATGCTAGTAACTTCTAATTTTAGTTGACAGCTACAAAAGCGATCGATAATAATCAGTAAACACCGTAAAAGTTGTAATAATTATAACTAATCTTAACTTATTAGCTTTAATAGACTGATTAGGTCAGCGGGTAGTGTCCTTCCTTTCTGTGCTGAAAATCCCGGTTGGAATCCTGACAGGGACACACTTTGATGAGCATGAAAGTTTGTACCCGAGTCATGGATATTTAATATTTATATATTTACCTATTATATACTGGGTTTGCCCCCAGTCCATTGTGCGGTACCCAAAATACAAGCGTTTCTTAGTGTGGTGTGTTCATCTGGCGATATTGTTATTATTATATAAATCATAAATTCAACTTGATACTTTGTGTAAATTATAAAGTACCAAACGCATACTCATGCTGTTTCTTATAACTAGCTAGCAATATATATACTTAAACCTATTTCATAGCAACAGCAGAGAGCATATAATACGCGAATATTTTGCATGACATATGGTGTTGTTGTAAATCAACTTGTGTTTTACATATAAAGTGTTAAAAGGCAGTGTGGTGTTGCGCCGCCCGAGGCGCGAGTTCTGTCATCGACTTTAGATTTATAGCATATCGTTTGGCGGGATTTGCTTTTGTTTCATGTAATGGAACAGCTTCAAAAGGCCATACGATGTGTTTTTTTTTCAGCCTGATACATGTACCTCAATGTGAAATATGGACAAATATTGTTTCTGGAATGCAAGTCACTGTCGTGTTTAATGTCGAAACAAAAACAGCTCGTTTTTAAATTACCCATTACCTATTGTAAAACATTTTCATATGGTATGGTACTTCTACCGCAACCGATTTTTTGCGATTTCTCAATTGTGGAACCCCGTAAGCGCTAAGCTCTACTCGCTATTTTATACCTAAAACAATACGATATCCTAAACATAAAATGCAAATACTGTAACCAGAGAACTGGCTTGATTAAAGAAAAAAATACCGAAACCCGCTCAGATTCCCACTTATTGTTGATGCTATTTGAAGATGGTAAAGGAAAAAGGGATGTTTATTCATGTAGTGGTAATTGAATCCCGCAGGAGTGCGACTGGCCGCAAATTGAAGAGGGAGTGAGGCAGGAGAGGCGGGGAGAGGCGACAGCGGCGGCGGCGCGGCCTGCAGCTGACGTCACTGCGGATGATATCTTATTGTTTATAAAACCGCCGTGTTTACTCCTTTAATGGTAATTATACCTTGATTAATTAAAATACAGCCTAGCTCGAGATAAATTATTTTACACAGAGTTACAGTACCGTAAGCATTCTCCGTCCCTCCAACCAATTCAGTTCCATTTAAAAATTATGGCTTCTTCGATGACCGATGATTTTGCCAACTACATGTGTAGAGGTGATTAAAAAAAAACAAAAAAAAACGGTTGCAGATCGACGGTTATCCGGAAAGTGGAGCGCTAATTTCAATTGAGCTTACTGAAAAATAACAAAATACTCGTGTTAGTAGGATAACGTAATAAATATATACTGATAAAAAATTAAAGTACATGATCTGAATATTGTTATATACATTGGAACTAGGGACCCTCCAACCAAAGACTTCATAAATAAGTATGACAGGGATAGCATGCTTTCTCGTGACGTAACGATTACATAAGAGTGCCTGCTAACCCTACGAGACGATAAGAATATCACATAGTAAATGTCACACAGCACAGAAAATTCAAAACGTTGCCTGTCGCAGTGCAGTAGTAATGTAGGTAATCCTTTGAAATGTCCAGGAGGCTGCGCTCGCCTCTCCTGTGTAAAGAGATAAGCCGCCCGGAGCCTGCACATTTTTCCCTCCAGCCTGCCGGCTTCGCGACACGTGCAAAGCCAATCCAACGCCGATATAAGCCTTATATTAATGTCCCGAATCAATACCGCTTTTCGCGTGAAATTGTAACATATTAGGCGTTATAATAAGTTTACGTAACGCTAACGTATTTACGTTGCACTAGCATTTAAAAAAAACTAAAGTAATTAATGCATCTGATTTAAGGTGTGTTATTCTATTTACAATTGCAAAACACACTCGTCTATTTAAAAATATAAATTATTTCATTGGGATACAACCATTTTTAAGGATTCTATCGCGTTTATTTTTTGCTTAAATAAATTAATTAATAAATAATAATTAATAAATAATAATTAATAAATTATTTCGGTAAGTATTGATCGTCTTCGAGCGTACCAGTAGGTACTTAGTGCATTACATGCTTAAGTTCCTAGCCGTAGGCAATGCGATAGCTAGGAATTCACTTTGAGGGGGTCGAGTTTACTTCGGGAGGCGGGGGGGGGGGGCTCTGGGTCAGAGACATTAGTAAGTAACTATGTTTAAAACAGTGGGTTCTCCATTGCATTTCGGGGAGTCTCACTCTCAACCCCCTTCCCCTTCTATTTGTTGATTATGTTTTTTTTCTCTTTTATGTCCTACATTAAGGAAGGTGCTTTTCGATGCGTGACTTGAATATTTGGTAGGTTAATAAAACCTGTCAGTGGCTAACAGTCCGCCTACTTGCTGACGAGATCCCGCGCGCCCCGATAATCCCTTAAAGCCAGCTAAATGCGGGGCTGAAGTTATCCCAGGACGGGTGAGGCGAGTTACCCCCGGGAGCTTTTAAATCCAATAGTTTGTTTACATTGCAACCGCTCCAGGCTCCAGTTGTTTATTTTTCACTATAACCATCCGCTTCTGTTGTAATAGCTCAAGTAGGATAGCGTACCTATTACATGATATTACCAGTGACAGGTAATCCGTCCACCATTTTTATTATAAAATATTTGATCATAACGAGCCCTTTTGATGTCCCATCCTGTGCAGGGGCCCTCTCTTAATGCGAGGGAGTTCAGACCATAACATACTGGCCCAGTGCGCGATTCCAATAGACATGCAGATTTCCTGAAGATGTTTTCCTTTACCATTTATAAGCATGCTTGAAAATGAGATGCACACAATATATGAAATCTGTAAATACCAAAGCTCCCAGACGGGGTTGGAACCTGAGGAACTTGTAACCAAGGCGAGCGTTGTACCAACTTGACTGCCACTGCTTCTACAACAAAAGTTTTGACTATTATAAATTTATAGATATTTGTCTGAATAATGTAGGTACCTCATTACCAAAAAAAGTTGGTAAAAGTATTCGGAAGATCGAGGTTTTGGAATAATATGGACACATTTAATCATTCATAAGTTTCCTCTACCTGATTATTACGAAGTTGGCGCTTAATTATACATGATTTAGTTCTATCAGACTTTTCTATCAGACCTACATAACGTATTCTATAAATTATATATAAGATAACTTGGTATAAAAGAGGGATTGTAGAATGTGACCGGCCACACAAAAACTTGAAATGTCGGAGGAACAAAAAAATATCGCTAAAAAAGAAATTTTTGAGACCTTACGTCTTTGCAATTTCTGCATTCGCAGAATAGGTCTCTCTTTCTGTGACGATGTACCGATATCCATCAGTGGTAAATTGAAAACGTATCTTTCTTTCGTGACGTCATCTTCTCTGCTGATTCTGATGTTGGCCGGCGAGATCGCCAACATTGCTGTACAGATGGTCAATAATGCGTCCATTGAAGATTTTGTTGGAAGCTATTTGCACATTGCTGGATATGATACTATGAGTGAGTATTTGGACGGAAGATTTAACGTATTCAAATACCGATAGAATGATCAATTATTTCAATACATTTCACAGCAGCGCCCCCAGCGGAAACTTTTAGCTTAATGGAAAATGACATAACCCGCATTGGAACGAAATTTTTTCGATACAGTCATTTCATATAGTCCCATAACATAAAACTTTAATAAACATATTAAAAGAACTCGGTTTTCAGGTTTCGGTAAATTACTAACAATCTGGTACAAACGTAACACCTTCAGGCAACTGGTGGTCGAATTAGCTGAAATATGGCCAGTCGTGCTGAAGGACAAGGGGGCGGATGAGATAAAGCAGAACAGCCTCTCATCGCTGAAACACAGGCAGATTTGTAAGGATTGTAACATACTTATCACTATTTAAAATAGGTAGGTAAAATCTAACAAAAACGCCGCCAACTCTTTGGCAAAAAGGAATCTTTATTTGTATGTTATAAGGTTTACCTAATGGGTCTATTTGTGTCATCATAGTTCCGGAACGCATGGTCCGATTTCAACACTGTAGCTGGTACTATCATCATGATAGTCGTTTTCAAAATTTCAAAGCTAGAACTTGTTGTTTTGTAGTAACAATTTTGATTTATCTCGTTGACAACTGATCACAGGATTCCACGATGACGTCATGCTGCCCTTATCGCCCACTCGTAGCAGTGTTCTGGATTGTGTAAAATCGCTCCACAACAGCCTAATGAGATAACAGAACAGCAAATTCGGCACCTACATCATTGGAGTCTCCTTTATCTCTCCACTTTGTATTCGAGCGTGCCCAGTTTGTATTCGACTGTACTCATTTTGTATTGCAGTGTACGCATTTTGGAATGTGTTCGGATTGTGGCTGTACAACTTGACGCCTATTGCCGTGCTCCTGTACCGCAAGATTAGGGGCGTCTCCGCCGGCCTCGGGTACATATGGCAAATGGCTTATCCGTTCGATAAGACCAAGCCTGTTTACCATGAATTTGTTTTCATTTTTGAAACGTGTTCTGGTATGTATTGTCTTTCAATATATATTATACTTATTCTTAATAGGGTTGCTATAAACACGGTCGCCAGTGGTGTTGCCCAAGGCTCAGATCTTGCATTTTAGCAAGACCAAAACTAAGACCCAAGTCTCTCGGAGTTTTATAGCAAAATCCCTGCAGTCCTCTGGTTTGGTTGGTAATTTGTTTTTTTTTAATTGACGAACCGAATGTTCCAACCCCTACATGTATATAACAACATTAACCCTATGACTTTCCTGTTCCTAAAATTTAACCAAACCTAGTGATTTATCAAAACCGGTTTCTTGAGACTGCGTCACTTTTCATATAATGTCTCTTGCTCATAAATCTCAACCTATTGGCAAAATATCCTGATACCCCAATAGGTTAACAATGGATTTCCGCCAAGTATCGCCTAGTTCTATCAATTATAAAATATCCTGAGTATCGTATATCCAATGTATCTATCAAACTTTAACCTCCTAGGAGAGTGCTGCAGGACATGTATATTTATTTTTACTTAGGTAGGTACCTTACGACTGTTCAAAAACGGATACTCTCTCTAAGTATCTACAGTATTTAGATTACTCCATACTTTTCCAGGAGTAATATCAGTGTGCTGTATGCTGGGCTCCGACCTGCTGTTTATGACGATGTCCAGTCACATCAGCATGTTATTACGCCTCCTCCAGGAGAAGATCCGTCGTTTGGGTTGCAATGAAAATGGAATGACCTCTGACACCAAAAATGTTGATTGCTACAAAGAAATTGTTTCAGTCGTTAAAATTCATCAGAGACTTATCAGGTAATATCAATTACATTTGATCTTCTTTGACTGAAGAGCAGCAATCATATAGCTATCTGATCAAACACTGTTTATGCTTTTCTTAATTGAATTTTCTGTAATGATTGAATTTTAAATAAGCGTTGCTTAGTTTCGGATCATTCTATTGTATGTGTGTTAGTCTGGTTCTTTTTTCAGCTATAGCAGACATTTGGAAGAGGCGTTTTCAGTGGTCAATCTTATCAATGTACTACTGAGCTCTGTTGATATCTGCTGTGTTGTATTCACTATCGTTGTAAGTACCTAAGTTCCTAATATAGCGTAGATATAATTCCAATTAGCTTTATAATTTTATATTACGATGTTCGCTTTCCCAATTTTTTTTTATTATTTTTTATCAGAGCGTAGTTTTGTAAAAATATTAAATAGAATGTTGTTGTTCAACTTATTCTCTCACAAAAAACGCTACAATGTTTTATAAATCAGAGAAGCACTTAAGAGGCGATGAAAAATAGTCATCTAGCACTGTCGTATAATTTATTTATAGGAGCAATAAAACGCCGTTTCAAAGCTCATATTTTTCAGAAATATTCTTGCGAACTATAGACAGTGTTTTAATATTTTAACAGTTTCTTGAGTCGTGGATGGAAATGAGCAATAAGTTCTTCCTCGGCGCGGCGCTAACTCAGATGGGAATAGTTTGCTGGTACGCTGATGACATCTACAGGGCGGTTAGTTAATTGTCTTTCATTGGCTACGTCACAGATCGAGGACTTAACACTTTAAAGTATTAGTAGCCTTCTTTTTATCGTGTCGACTGCAAAAATATTTTGCACTCGTTGTGAAAAAACTAGCCAATTGATATGTTGTCAATACATTTTGTGTGTAAATGTTGTCGCTTGGAGTTTCTTTCTGTGCATCTAGGTATATTTTTATGAGGTACTTATTAAGTAGTGAAATATTGGAAACATCTCTTGCTAAAGAATGTTACTTTTGTTGTTCTTAAAGTAACCTCTTCTTCTAACATCTACATTCTAGTAACATCTTTTTGTTATTTAGTGCTTTATGTTTCCTGTAAATAAATAAATAAATTGTAAAGTGGTATGTTAAAATCTCTCTCTCGAGTCTTAAAAGGAATGTTTTACAGAGCTTGGGTGTATCAGACGCAGTGTATGAGAGTGGATGGTACTGCAGCACTCCGCGGTGCCGGCGCGCAATGCTGATCGTTTTACAAAGGTACTATACCTTAATGTAATTACCAAATAAACGAGATACTTTTTGACTTGACAGTGTAACCATGAACTTACCAATTGAGTACCTTCGCGAGGCCGCCCCTTGGACAGTACGTGCTTCGCCCGAGTCAAAAGTTCACGCTGCTTCGCCCGTGCGATGTCATCTATTATTTGCCTCGCCGACTCGGACAGTCAGACTATATGACTCGAGAAGCTAGCCTCTGGTCAGTTAGTAACTCGCTCAAAGCAAACGCGTAAGACGTTGTCTGAGCAATGTCATATGTCTATACTAGTAAAATATTTAGCGCACATTACATAATATTTAATATGCATAAAAAAATATATAAACTGTAAGGAAAATGTTACCTTTACAGAACCCAGAAGCCATTGTATTTCACTGCTCTCAAGTTCAGAGCTATCACAATGATGACATACAGTTCGGTAAGTTAGTGATGAGTTTTTACACATTTCACCAAACTACAGGTCTATACCTATTGCTCGACCTTAGTCCTTTGATGCACCATGTATTAAATCCATGTCCATATACTTAGACCCATTGTTTCGCGGTAAACTTCCTGCACAAAGGAGCAAGTTCTGTTGGTATGTAATTCTATATGAACAAACAATGTATAGTTTCATACATGTAGGTACTAACCTAAACTTAATTAAAATTAAATCCACCAGAGCAAAAGGTTAATCCCGTAATAGTGTAAGGCAGGAGGAGGGACGAAGTAAAATGGAAATAACAACAGAACCGTTAGTAGCGCGTGCGCCCCGGCGAGGGTTGCCAACTTTTTATAATCAATATAGCATGTTAGGGACTTCTAAAAATATAGTACATGGCAAAATGTAAAAGAATTTTGTTGAAATTTGAATCATTTCAACAGAAATCTGCATACGAAACCGAAGTACTTTTCGGTCAGAAAGGATAACTTCTTGAATTTTGTTGAACTGATTCGTTTCTGAGTACAAATTGTGATAATTTCTTTACAATAATTATCATTTTATTTATTTATTTTATGCACATAAAGTAAGATGAAAATCGACTTCCCGATAGTCAATCACGAAAATATTGTAGTTTCTCCTATTATACAATTGTTTTCGTAGAATGATAGTAGTTGATTCCGTAATATAGTAGAACATATTATTATATAATGTTTGGCAACCCTAGCACCAGCACACAGGGATTAGCCTTAATTAATGTGAAGTTTTAATTTAGCTACACTACATCGCTTGTTTCAGATACTCACTACTGCTTACTCGTATTTCACATTGCTGTATACGTCATATCGACGTGATTAACATCACTACAACACGAATAACTATTAAATTAAGGTTGGTACTAAAATAATGTACTCAGTGGAGGCGTTATGATCTAAGAAATAGTACTTTTTACAAACGAAAACATAAACTATTATCATCACCTGTCGCATGTTAATTTTGTTTAAGATCTTTATCCACTTGGTTTTGTTATTACAGTATTTTTTTTAGAAACTTCGAAAGTTAAGTAATATCGATAGTATACTTTATAAATAAATCAATAAGACCTTTCAATATATTATCTGTGTTTGTTTAACATCAAAATATTACTAATTCTAATTTTAAAATATCACGGTTAAAGAAATGTACCTAGCAAACTACTTATTGTTATTTGTATTATATTGTTATTTACTTATTGTTAATATAAATTTACAATGGCATTACAAAGCACTTTTTTTTCTAAATCCTTCTATATAATGCTATTTTAAACAAATGTAAAGTGCTAAATTAGGTATGCAAAATTGTCAGCAACATGTTGTTTTACTAGGTATTCTGCTCATGGACACAGAATTAATCTTCTTTCTTTACGAAATGAAATGCGATGATCTAAAATGGATACGAATATCGCCTCACCCACAACTTAGTAGGTATTTTGCCAATGTCAAGTATTTAATAGCCGTATAAAATTCAATAAATACACATTATACATAAAAATGCATGATGACATGAAAAGATGAAAATGGCGAATCCATATTAATTGTTAAAAACTTTATTAGTAGATCAACGATTACCAATCATTTTTATTTTCTGGACCTTAAGCTGCCTGTTTTTTTTCTCACTGGCCATTGTTCTTCTTCTTTCTTTACGAAATGAAATGCGATGAAATAAAATGGATATGAATATGGCCTCATTCGCAACTTAGCGGGTATTTTGCCAGTGTCAAGTAATTAATAGCAATATTAAATTCCATAAATACGCATTATAAATAAAATAATGGATGTGACATGAAGATATGAAAATGGCATGTCCCTGGCCATTGTTAATTTTGTAACAGACAGTTGAGTCAGCTGTTTGACATCCTCGCGGTTAAATCCTAACCTTAAGGGTCAGGAAAGGTTTGACGTAGGTTTAGGATTCAACTATGACATCTCTACATAAATGTAATGTGACATGTTTGCCTTTGTACATCACCCGAAAGGCATCTTGTTACCTATAGAAAAATCATTAAAAAAATATCGCTAGACGGACAGCAACTGTACAGTCCCCAACTAAAGCTTATACAATGGGTACCGTACAATAGTCTGAGAGTGATCCCAGTAGATATATAATTACTTTTATAGATATTAAACGTTTTAGTTAAAAAAAATTGTTAAAAATAATTAATTTTCTCACAAATTTGATTCTGAGGCGGTACGCAGTTCACCGGGACACCTAGTATTTAGATTAGACCTTTATTAAAACTTTAATCTAAATGACAAGAAATAAGTTACATGAAAGTTAGCAAAGCAATCTGGTTGCTCGAGCAAGGAGGTAACTCGCAACCCTGCGTTTACTCTGTAACAATATTAGCTACGAATATTAACAATATTGCCAGCCAGCCTGGCAGTGGTTGGCACTTTGTAATAATAACAAAACTATTTCCACAGTACGATACAGAGAACATTAAAAAGTAAGAATAAGCGTAGGTATCTTAACATGACGCCAGTATAATCGATAAAGTTTAGATATAACAACCCAGAATTGGCTTTTTGGCGGCAAGTTGAACCGTGAAGCTGTCATTTGTGTTTTATTTTCCAAAATAAATTTTAAAGCAGCCGAAACGTCGGAAACGTAAAAAACGTATAATAAACGCGATAAAATCCGTAAGATTAGTTTTATTTTAATGTTTAGTATTCGCGTAGATATAAGAAATCAATATAGAATCAACATTTTTGAACCAAGTACGTTAATACTTGCAACAAAAATGTCGTGGGTACCTCGATAATATACATATAATAATATATGACACGGTGGGGGTCCCCGCGGCAGCATTCTCCTCCATTCTCCGTCGGTAGGTAGGTAGGTAGGTATAGTGAGCACAAAACAAACCAGCCAAGCACAACTTCCACACGTTTTTATAATCAATCTTCTTAAAAATGTGTTACACTTTCTTTTATACACGCATCAATGACATAACCTCACAATGCAACAGAAGTGCGTAACAGAATATGATTTCAATTTAAATTAGATTAAAATTGGCTATCATAATAAACCTTAATTATACTCAAATAATTAATTTGACAATAAACAATGCTTAATTATAATTTCTTAGATTATTGATGAATTATTTTAATCAAACGACTTAAAACGAAACACCTAGTAAAATCAGATTGGCTTTTAACCAGATTTAAAAATGATTAGTAATTGTAATTATAATAAAGTAATAATATTAACATGCCAATTTGAATTATTTGAATTATTTAAATCATTGTTAATTAATTCACATCACAACTTGATTAGTCCAGCATGGCTGTAAATCCGATTTAAAGGAATTAAATAGAAAAAGGTTTTCATGTGTTATTTGGATATAGAATAATTACATTACAATTTTTCTGATATGAAATGAATCATTGTGATATTAATTTAGGTCGCACAATAAATCAAGACTTGAATTTGAACGATAAACACTTCAACCGGCGCCATCTTCCTAAGCGTCACGTGACGCCAGTTTATTGAATGACTTATTATTGATTGAACTCTTTACACTTGTAAAAATCTCAAAGCTATAAGCAGATTAACTTTATTAAATTTACTTTTTAATTTAGAACAAAACAGATTAATTGAAATGCCATAAAATACATCGCCAGTAATGATTACTTAAAAGTAATGATATAAACTACTAGATGGCGCTGCTATCAAAGAAACAAAAATCGTTAAGGATGGTAGTCTCAGGCCTATAATTAATGTTATTTGTGAATTTAAGTGATAATCAACTAATCAATGTTATTAATTGGATGGGTGAATGCTCCCGCGGCGACACGGCCATTCTGATCGGCGGTGCGTGCTCTGCAACTGCCGTTTATGCCTGCCTGCTGATGTCCTTGGTTGATATCTGAAATATAATAGATAATGCGTTGCAGACGATTATTGGTTTCATCAACCCTTACGATAGGCTTGGTACATACATATGGTTTGGGATTACCAATAGGTTTTCTTGGCGTTAGCAGCGTATTGGTTACTAATCCACTCAAGATAGATTAAGGATAATAAATATTAATATCACGAACATGTGTGATGTGTTTATTTGGTTTTCTTATGTTTTATTTTGAACAGCTGTTAGCTGTATGGTTTCATTCTCACGTGACGGTTGACTGCTCTGTGATAGACACAAAGTCTTTGACTTGACAGGATCAAAGGATGGAATCAAGAACACCGCTCTGTGATAGACACAAAGTCTTTGATTTGATGGAACACGAGGTAGGGTATTAAGGACCATTGCTCCGTGGCAGGCACGAAGTCTTTGATTTAACAGGAAATTGGGAACCAGGATCTAAGCGGTCTTGTACGCCGTGGACCCAGTAGGATAACAAGCGAGATTTATAATTGTTGCCTCCACGGCTATTTTATGTGACTTTCATACATGGAATACTTCATGTATGAGACTTGATGTATAATAATTATATTTTTGCCTCCAAGGCTATAAGTGCCTGTCATACATGGAATACATCATGCGTAAAGCAAAAGAGGTTATAACGTGAAAGCTGCTCACCAAATAGGTAATTAGTAGTCTTGTGTGGTAGAGGGGCCTGGACAGTCTTCTGCTGTTCGGCTGCCCTCTACTTGGTCTTCATCACCTGGTTGTCCGAGTGCCGGCGACACGGCTGCCTGTTCACCCGGCTGCGGCGCCCGACGCAGTTGATCATGGGCCACCTTTTTAGGGCGACCACGACCGACTACTGGTTTGATGAGGTAGCGGTCGTTGTCAAGCACCCTATGTATTTCATAAGGTGCGCTAAATTTGGGATCTAAAGAAGTCTGATTCCGGGGGTTATTTTTGACTAACACGAACTCTCCTCTCTGGAATCTTCTAATCTTGGCTTTTCGGGAATCGAATCTTTGTTTTTCTTTGGCTGCTGCTTCGGTCATTCTGCGTTGTACATGTTGTTCTAGGACTTCAAAATCAATGGTCATTTCGTCCAATTGGACTAAATTTAGTAGCTCTGGAGGTACACAATGTTGACGTTTTGTGAGTAGTGTGAGGGGAGCTACACCCGTCGTTTGATGCTTAGTGCAGTTAAGTGCAAGTTGAAGACTATCCAATGCGGTGTGCCAGTCAGGAGTTTCATAATTCTTTATCATTGTTAGGGCGTTTTTTAGTGTGGCCATTACCCGTTCAACTTGACCATTGGCTCTGCTTACTCCGGGTGCTATAGAGTGAATTTCTATGCCGTATCTTTCGCAATAATTTTTGTACTCTCCGAGGAACTCTCTTCCGCCATCGACTACAACAACTTTCGGGGTGCCAAATAAATGTATTACCGCCTTGAGTGCTGCAAGAGAGCTATGTTGGCTTTTGTCATTTGCGTAATGTAACAGAACATATTTTGTGTATGCATCTATTGTTACTATTACATACTCTTGATCGTTTGCTGCACCTAATTTTCCGGTTATGTCCATATGAATCATCTCAAAGGGGACTGTCGGTTTAGGAATAGGGTGAAGCTGTGCCTGGATGGCACCAGATGTATTTTTGCATGTTTTGCACACGATGCAATTATCAACAAATTGTCGAATTGTGGTATTCATATTCTCAAACCAGTAAGTTTCTCGTATTTTGGCTAGTGTTTTCTCCCATCCGGGGTGTTTGAGACTAGAATGGTAGGTATTTATTAAACTCCACTGAAATGATTTGGGTACCACTACCAGCTTCTGGTCGCCTAAAGTTTCGTCATGTCGTGTATGTTTAAGTAAGTTATCTTCGAGGACGTAATCGTTAATCATCTCACCTCTGAGGATTAAGTCGATTTTCGAGCGTAGAAAGTCATCGCGTCGTTGTTCTACACTGAGCCATTGCAAGTCTCTAGTCATAATGTTAACTGTATAACTTTCTAAGTTACGACTAAAAAAATCTGCGTGTTGCATGCGATCTCCTTTACGATACTCTATTTCGAAATCGAAATTTTGCAGGAACGCCCACCATCGATAAACCCTTGGCAAAAGTTCTTGTTTGTGTTTAGAGGCTTTCAGTGCGTTGCAATCTGTGATCACTTTGAAGTGTCTCCCATAAAGAAAATGTCGGAAATGTTTAATCGCTCGTACTACAGCGAGTGTCTCCAACTCATATGAATGGTATCTACTCTCAGCATCAGTCGTGCGCATACTGAAGTAGGCCACTGCATGCTGTCGGCCGTCAGTTACTTGGACAAGAATGGCGCCAACTCCTAGGCTACTGGCATCAGTATAAAGTTCTATAGGCGCGTCTTCGCGGAATATCATTAGAACTGGGGATGAAATTAAGTACTGAATAATTTTATCTCTGGCTTCTTCTTGACGATTTGTCCATTGCCACCCAGCACCCGCCTTAGTGAGTTCGTAGAGGGGAATCATTGTACGTGCGAAGTTAGGGATAAACCTACGAAAGTAACCAGCTAAACCTGCAAACTGCCTAACTTGTTTTACGTTAGAGGGGACTGGGGCCTTGACAAGGGCATCTATTTTTCTTGGACTAGGTCTTACGTTGCCGTCTGTAATAATGTTGCCCAAATATTCAACAGAGCGTTTGAAAAATAGACATTTGTCGATATTTATGGAAAAACCGGATTTTTCTAAGGCGATAAAAATTCTCTCCATAAAAACTAAGCCATCTTCGAAAAGTCTACACTTACTGATTACGTCATCGATATACACTTGGGCAACACTATCACTAGGAGTACTGTTGTTAGTATCCGCACTACCTGCATTTAATAATGGTCCTAAGGCGCGATTTATGCATCTCTGATAGACCGACGGAGCATTACACAAACCAAAAGGCATAGTTAAATATTCGTACAGTCCGTCCGGCGTCACGAAGGCTGTTTTCTCAATTGAGCTCTCAGAGATCACAATTTGATGAAAACCTGCTGCCATATCAAACGTATTATAGTATTTACCCCCAGAAAGATTATCAATCTGGTCTGCTATGAGCGGCAGAGGGTAGTGATCTCTGACAGTATTCGCATTTAACTCCCTATAATCGACGCACATGCGATCTTGTCCGTTCTTCTTTTTAACAAGAATAATAGGGCTAGAAAATGGTGACTGACTTTCACGAATGATGTTATTGTCTAATAGTTCACGAACTATTTCACGCACCTTATTGCGTTCTGTAGGACTAAGACGATACGGGCGACGTTCGACATACTTATCTTGGTTTTTTAATCGAATTACCAGCTGTCCTGTAGTTACTCGCGACTTCGGGTAGCCCCGGATAAACAAATGAGAATATTTATTTAACAAAGTAAGCAATTGTTCAATTTGCGTGACGTCACTAAGATCATGATCAATGTTATCAAATATTGAATTATTTTCTCTCAGGTGCATAACGCAGGGTTGATATAAAAGTTTGGCACCATTATTAGTCACGAGTACACCAAGGCCAGTCTTCTTTAATAAATTAGTACCAATAAGGATGTCCGTTGACACCTCATTGTTTGGCAAAATTAGAAACTGTAATTCGACGTGAATACCATCAATTATACAAACGCAATCGATAGAGCAAACAGAAACTACTGAAAACGAACCTATTCCTCGTAAATAATTAACTACATCTCGCCTTCGGCCGGGCAGTTTGCTAGCAATCGCTTCCCGCATAACACAACATTCAGCTCCGCTATCAAAAGTAGCGCTTAAGCGAATATCACCTATCTTAATCTGCATACGTGTTAATTCTGAACTCGCAATACTATTTACGCGTTGAGGATCTTTTTCATTGGAATTAGTGGCTAAATTAGGAGAAATAGTTCTAAGGCGTTTATAGCAAACATCGAAGGTATGACCAGATTTTAAGCAAAAAGTACAAGTACTACTTGTGGGTAGGTTAACGCGTGTGCTATTCGAAGCGTTATAATCTCTCGAATCATGATTATCTCTAGCCTTATTACGACAGATTTCAACTGAGTGTCCAGGCTTTTTACAATAACTACAAAACGGAACTCCCTTATTATCCGGACGTGATCGTTTGGCCTGAGATGGATTATTATTTAGGTTGGCAGATTGATAAGAACGTTTAGGTCGAATTGATGCTACTACTGATATAAGTTCAGGCACTGAAGTGGCTCTGGCATTTATAAGTTCAATCCTAAGGTGTTGATCACCCACAGTTCCAATTACCGCTTCGACGGCGTCTCTATTATCCAACTTATCTTTGGTTACCCTCTTCCAGAGTAACCAGGACTTTGAAAGAAACTCTGCCAGGTCTTTAGACGCATCATACACGTGTTCACGAAAAGAAAGCACATCGCGAGAGTATCGATGTTCTGGTTCGAAGGTTAATAAAATATTTTGTCGTAATTCTTGCCATGTGGTTGTTGTCACTAACCATTCGTCGGCCCATACTTTAGCTCTGCCCTTTAATAGGCTAGAAACTTTCATTCTAATGTCATAATCAGTAAGTTTGTATGTACTCACCGCCGTAGTTATGTGATCGCACCATTCCCGTACGCCAATATTGCCATCAGGGTCGTAAGAAGGAAGAAATACTTCGGTTATCTTTACTCTTTGCTCTGGTTGGGCGGTAAGTCGTTCACTCATGGAGCGCATCATGTTCATCATTTCCATGAAAAATTCTTTCGGTGCGCTCTCGAACTTTGGTAAAGGTTCTGATGCACGTGGTTCTTCTGGATGTCCGGCGTAAAGGGATCGCGAGAGCGATCCCACTTCTGATGACACGGTGGGGGTCCCCGCGGCAGCATTCTCCTCCATTCTCCGTCGGTAGGTAGGTAGGTAGGTATAGTGAGCACAAAACAAACCAGCCAAGCACAACTTCCACACGTTTTTATAATCAATCTTCTTAAAAATGTGTTACACTTTCTTTTATACACGCATCAATGACATAACCTCACAATGCAACAGAAGTGCGTAACAGAATATGATTTCAATTTAAATTAGATTAAAATTGGCTATCATAATAAACCTTAATTATACTCAAATAATTAATTTGACAATAAACAATGCTTAATTATAATTTCTTAGATTATTGATGAATTATTTTAATCAAACGACTTAAAACGAAACACCTAGTAAAATCAGATTGGCTTTTAACCAGATTTAAAAATGATTAGTAATTGTAATTATAATAAAGTAATAATATTAACATGCCAATTTGAATTATTTGAATTATTTAAATCATTGTTAATTAATTCACATCACAACTTGATTAGTCCAGCATGGCTGTAAATCCGATTTAAAGGAATTAAATAGAAAAAGGTTTTCATGTGTTATTTGGATATAGAATAATTACATTACAATTTTTCTGATATGAAATGAATCATTGTGATATTAATTTAGGTCGCACAATAAATCAAGACTTGAATTTGAACGATAAACACTTCAACCGGCGCCATCTTCCTAAGCGTCACGTGACGCCAGTTTATTGAATGACTTATTATTGATTGAACTCTTTACACTTGTAAAAATCTCAAAGCTATAAGCAGATTAACTTTATTAAATTTACTTTTTAATTTAGAACAAAACAGATTAATTGAAATGCCATAAAATACATCGCCAGTAATGATTACTTAAAAGTAATGATATAAACTACTAGATGGCGCTGCTATCAAAGAAACAAAAATCGTTAAGGATGGTAGTCTCAGGCCTATAATTAATGTTATTTGTGAATTTAAGTGATAATCAACTAATCAATGTTATTAATTGGATGGGTGAATGCTCCCGCGGCGACATATATATATATAATTGGTCCCGTTAGGTACCAATTATAAGCGGAACTGTACCAGACAGTTCGCTTGTGTAAAGTTGTGTTTGTTGAAAGTTAAATTGTTATTCTAAAAGCCAAAGCTTTAAATTTTTAAAACAGAATCTAGGTTGTCTCTTGTTAAATTCAGGCTTGTGTACGACTTTCACAAAGGGTGTACCGATTATATTATATAATGTTATAATGTCGTTAATGTTATAACATATTTATATATTGTTAATTAATACGCTCTTACAAAGATCAACACACATTTGTATAAACTATGCCAAATAATACAAACAGAAACATGAAATACATAAAAAGAAAGTATTAAAAAAAATCTGTTCCTAAAAAAAAACGAATCATATACTTGCGCATATTCGACCATCATAGGCAAATAAAGCCAAGGCGTAGACACAACGCTCGGCTTATTTCCCCAAACCTATACCTCTTAAAAGTGAGGCCTGGGTTCGTAATGGCCCAACGTGGTGCGTATGTCACATTAGTGCAGTGTTGCCAGATTGGGTATTTTTTTCGCAATTCTGGGTAAACATTTTGGCTCTGGAGAAATTTTGGAGAAATGAAATTCATGGAGAAAAATTTGGAGAAAAAAAATACCATAGAGAATTTTGGGTAATTTTTAGTTTCAGTGGGATTACCTGTAGGATGACCACAATGCATTTTACGAACGCACCCGTTAAACCATCTCGCTCATTCATTCATTCTTTTCACTCTGCTTTTTCTCCCTATGTTATGTCATACCCACTCAGTGGGGATACGTAACGTAAAAAAAAAAAAAAATGTCATTCTGCTGCTTCAGTTTGGAAATTAGAACAGTATTTCAAGGAAAAAATAAGAAAAAGGCAAAAAGCTAAGCCGATATTATTAACTTTTTGCCTTTGGGTAAAACTCAAGCAAATTGTATCATTTTGGAGAAAAATAATTTCATAATAATTTGGGTATAAATAGAAAATCACATCTGGCAACACTGCATTAGTGCAATAGTCGATTTCTCCGTTGTACATCCTATAATCGGAACGGTGACTAGTGACGGACATGACGGCGAGCCACTACACGCTCGCCCCAGGGAAGGATTAATTACCACCACGAACACTGTTGCCAAGCCGATGTTATATGAGCGACACAGTATTTCTGTAGGCAATGTTTACATATTTAATAGGTCAAAAATAATAATATTACTTCTTGAATTTATAGAACGCTTTATCCATGTATAATGGCATTACGAAGCGTTTTCCAGAAGTAAATAGGTTTGCAATACCATTGTCAACGTCCAAAATCTTTTAATAAATGTTTAAGTAACCACCTAGTTTCCTTGTTTGCTGTTTTCTTTTTATTTTGTAGTCCCCGATATGAATCTAAAAAGCATTTGTGAATAGAAAAAACGAGCTTCGTATAGTGTCGTCGACGGCTCGTCGCTTAAGGCATTTTTATTTGTGAACTAAGGAGTTGCAGTGAGTGGAATAAGTTATGAAATCTCTATGATAAACTTATATGCAATATGCTTTTATGCCATGTTCCGTGTTCTATTATTCTAAATAAGTATCATATCGTATGACTTCCTAAGAAGATGCATAGTTTTTCACGGTCTACATAGTCTGCAGAAGTCCCTCTATGCAGTGCGTTCTTGTCTATCAGAGTTTTAAATCGTGGCGGATTACATTTTTTTTAACTTGTATTTCGAATGCATATCATACCTACCTACATATAAAATATATAGCGTATGGCTAATTAACTAAGTGCATATATGCTGCGTATTCTCGGCAATCGCAGCGCGAGTTCTCGGTGTACATTTAAACTCGGCTTAACACTCTCATTCGTAGCCGTACTAGTGTTTTTATTCACCGTACATCATAGTACATGTTACCTGTATCCTTGTAATTAAACAAAATAGTCAATATTATTTTTACATTTATGGAAATCGTAGAACGTAAGCTCAACTCGCCAAGTACTACACGGTCATTAGTCCGTAAGAAGTGGAGTTGGAACTAGCCGAAGTATGCTTCAACTTTGCCGTATAAGTGTTTTGCTTTTAGTTCACTTGGTAACTCGCCTGAACGAGATTACAGAATTTTATACGATTCCTGCTGAAACACTTTGGTAAGTAGATACAAGTTAACGCTTGATTTTAAGTGGAAAGTTGTATGTGTAATTGTTAATAGTTCGATTGCATTCTAAGAGATGCCGCCCGCGGCGCTCGAAACCGAGAGGTCACGATTCAATCGTCATTAAATTATTGACGTGAGCCGACTGTTCAGACAAGTTTCAGCTTAGTTGCGCAAGGAATAAAAAGATTTTTATATACTTTCATACTACAGGATAACGAGAGCGCATGAACATTCTGAGCGGTACAATGATTTGTTTACAATGTTATGCACGTATGAAAAGTAAACAGCAACTCGAATGCCACCGTTCGTTGTTTGGTCCTTGCGACCATATTGCGAGTCCAGCACTACAGAATGGCCTACAGGCTCCGGGTAGTTTCACTAAGTAGCCATTAGTACCTTTGCGTACCATTATATCCCAAACAAACACACACTGTATGGCCCCCAATTAAGCAATGCTTGTAGTATGGGTACCGTACAATGGATTCGAACCCGGGACCGTTGGTACGGAAAGCAGGGTCTTCGCAAGCATTTTTTTTAATGATAAGTAGCGTGCGATACGCTTAACATATCAGGAATCGATCCCAAAACTCTCGGTTACAATGGCGGTCCGAAATTGTTTGGCGGGAAGTTGAACCGTGAAGTTGTTGTGATTATTAAGAGAACAAACATCAAAGCACATATTGCTTGACACTGGCAAAAATACACGATTTTGTAGCCGATTGCCGACAAAAAAATAAGAATGGCGGTCCCTTGAACCACTAGGCTATTGACGCTTCAAAACTGAACCGAGCAAGTATGAGCACAATTTGCAGACTCAAGTTTGCTCGTGAAGTTTCTAGTGTGCGAAGTGCTGTCAAAGTTTATAATCTCTCAAATAATTATCAAAATAGGTTAAACTTTATCTACTGTATAATGATTTAATTGATAGATCAAAATTCGAAAAGCATGTAACTTTGGGAGTATAATTTTACTTATTGGAATGCATTATATTAAGTCTCGTTAAACTTAATGTCTTCAATTCTTTAAATGAAAACGTCTCCTGACGTATATTACCTACAGAATCAGAATCAGAATATTATTTATTCACGTAGACCCTTATGTACAGTACTTATGAATCGTCGTACAACATCGTATTTACCAAAGGAACGGTAACACAGCACAACCATCCATTTGTGAATTATTGTAAAATTCAAAGTTTACCCTAACGATGCGCTAAGTTGGGTGTTACACGCTTAGTCTGGTTAAACATATGTCAGATTGACCGTCCAACCCTCTGACACTGATGGACTGAAACCACAAACTGACAGAATTTATTTTTTTAAACATTTTCATCAATCTGGTAATAAGATAGCAGATGGAGCAGACTGACGCCGTACTAAGCAATTTAGCACCCGAATAACATCAAAAACAAAATCAAAGTTTACTCAGTACTAGAAGTTCGAACTTTAACAAAGGTTGGCTGCCAGTCCCCGCGAAGCAATCTTATATTTGCTACACGACCTATTGTGTGGTGCAGACACATAAAAGGCGAAACACGCCGAAACTATTTGCTAAGTCATCTAATGCTCCCTCCGAAACTATGCCTCTACTTACGTTCACCTAAAGAATCACAAGGCCTCGTCAATCAGCTTGAAAATACTCACACCTTAGGGAAAAACATTTAAAACAATGTTTCTTACCGCTATAGCGATCACCTCGTGGTAGTCTATGTTATGGCTGTCTTGTTATATGAAGTTTAGTATTTTTGGGTCATCTACCTACAAAATTAAGCAAGAGATATTTTTTTTTTATATCACACGTCTTTATATTTCAGCGGCCAAACAGCCAAATAATATGGTCTTTTCATATTAAAAGCGTCCGAAAAACGTTGCCTATTTCTTCAATTTACGCGCATCCCGAATATTTTCACATCGCTCATCACGAATTTGAGCTCTTTCCCTATTCAAACTTACGTATAAAAGGTTTGGCATGCAATTTCATTTTATAAGGAATTCGTGAAAAGGTACCCCTAAACATTACCATTACGGATGGTCCTGGAATAGCGAATAGGATAATTATATTTTTTTCTAAATATACTGCGAGACCTGAGTTGTAGTAAAATGCCGTGAATTTATTACATAGCAAAACATTTTAAATTAAAAATGCAATATTCTACAAAGTTGTACCATATTTTAGGGTTTCAAAGTGTAAACGTTATATTTACGAAGAAAACTTGGAGAAGCTCAACTCTGTAGGATAGGTATTGTTAAATATCCAACATATTTTAATATTTCCTTTGCCGGAGCTTGGAGCAACAGAAGCTGTTCATTTTTAAATATTATTCTAGTACCAAAATTTAATTAAAACTCGGAAATGGTCGTTTAAATAACAGCGGGGAGAATTCGAATGCTGACACGCCTCAATTATAAAATTTAATCATTAAAAGTCGTAGGTGAATTGAAATGTTTGTAGAATTAAAACAATTAATCGTTACATAGTGTTATCTATTATACTGACGATAACACAATCTATTACAATATAAGTAGACAGCGCACCAGATGTATATAAATATTCAAAAAATGTATGTAAAACAAGCTTGATAATATCATATGCGCTACATAAACTATAGATTTTCAGGAATGTAATAAATAAAAACCTAGTATTTGAATTAAAACAGGTGCACTCTGAGTTACAGTACCCATTTCGCATAAAATGCCTAGGCGCACAAATTACGAGCGCCAACGTAAATGGACAGCAACTAGGCAAACATCATGGCCACCTCCCCGAGATTTATAGGTTCCAAATGGCTAATTTGACCCTGAAAACCGCGGGCCATAATTCGAAGCAGGCGAACGAATAAATCACGTGGCAGAGGATTTAAACCTTACTCCACGATTTAACGGCTGTTTATTCTGAATATATCAATGTTGCAACTAACGTAAATCTATAGTTATTATACGTAAGCACGTAGTGTTCAATAATAATGACAACTTTAACAAGTAAGTACTAGGGGAATATTAAAAAAAAACTGCGAAAAATATTACATTTATGGCCCAAAATGGCCTTAGATTCATAATAGTATATTAGTATAGTAGTAGTAGTATATTCATATAAATATTAAAAAAAATCATTCTGCTGCTGTTGTTTTATATGAACTTTTAGTACGCCTATTATTTTTGGCTATCGTCAAGCAATTTGAGAGACTTCAAGGCGGCTACTTCTTTCATGAACATCAGTGCTCTAGGGTTCTCGTAGCATCTAAGAAGGGGCAGTATGGTCACATCTGTAAATTTAAATTGATGTTGTTTAAGAAATAATTGAAATAAATTACCCTCATGCGGACATTTTAGCTGCTTCAATCCTCAATTCTATGTCTGTACAATTAATAACACTAATTAATTTGTCATATCCATTGGCAAAAAAGTGTTGTTAAGGACATAGAATTTAAACTATGGTAAGTCTGTCTGCGCGCGCATCACAGGAAAACTAGTGAATACGGTTAATCGCGAGTAATGGATGGGCTTCCGCGGGTTCGGCTAAAAACTATATCTTGACGCCCATTAGGTGGATTTTAATGAAAATGGACATAGTGTTAACTCATTAAGGATCAATATGGATAATTTTCTTTCATGTCCCACTGACTAAGAAGCAAAAAAAGTTATGTACGAGCTGCCTTCACTGAGCAATCACAAATCACTTACATTATGTGTACCTGCTGTTAAAATTGGTATTTGTCCTGAAATGAAGGAGAACGCTGAACAAACTCTCATAAACTTGGATATTAAACAATTTGTTCCTTACTCCGTCCCGTCGAGCAGGAGAACAGATCAATATGACAGTGGTTTATCATCGGCCTGGTCTTAGAGCTTTCAAAGTTGGGCGCCCATATGCAGGCGCACGCAGGCTCGTAGGTGTCGACGCAGTAGGTCGGGCACGTGTGGTTGCACGCCTGGTGACCACCCACTATTTGGAAGTCCGTGTCGCGACGACCGCTTCCACCGTAGTGCTGGCGCTTGTGTATGTGGCAGAGGACGTCGTCAATTTTGTGGATCACTATAATAGCAGTCATGTGGTTAGCAAATTGTTTTTAAGTCATTGTAATTGGATTATAAACAGTTAGGTCGCACCACCCACAGCCCGAATATGAAAGAAGAAAATAATGAGCAAGTACCTACTTGAAAATTTGTTGAAAAATAACGCCTTATGTATCATCGTGGAAGCCTGAGACTAAATAAAGCATGCTAGCCGCTGAATATTTTACGAATATCGGCGCAGGATTCAATCTTACGAAACAGTATTAAAGAATAATTCATATAGAATCATCTTTTCAATCAAATTCGTGGGTACGTAAATATGAAATTCTAAGTACATTCATCTCGTAAAGCAGGCGAGTCGTAAAACTTACCACTCCCCACCAAACATCGATTTCAATTTGGCCATATGGAAATCGCGACATAAAATTTGCGAACACATTCCATTCTATCTCCGAATTGAATTTGCTAACTCGTTTATCATATAAAAATGTTGTCTAAATATTAAACGAACCGGCGTCAGGTTTCAATGTGCATGATGTTTTCCTCATGATGCATATATTTTGGTATTTCATGACGTTAATAGTGCCATTGGTGTACTCGATCGCTCCACACACGTAGTCGATGACATTAGAACATAGAATGTCCTGGCAATTGTCTTGTGATGACGTGATAGCCAATAATGCTGGAATACATAAATAACTATTATTTTTTTCTTTATTGTTACGATCCAATTTAATCGTATTCAATCGCGAAGAGAAGTAAAATATAATACTTCGTTATCAGTCGCAATAAGTCTAATTGTATAGGTCTGCCTACGTCCAACCATAACTCTTCGAATACCAATGTTCCTTCCGGTATCCACTATCAGAGCCAAGTCCTTATGACCCTAGCTATGATCATACTATATCTACTTATCAAGACGAATCAGGTGAATCCAAAAACAATCAGCCTAGTTTTACTAAAAAAAATATAATAAAGATAATTAATTTTCTCATACATTTGCTGGGAATTTTCGCCGGGACAGCTTGTATATTACAGACATCACAAATACTCGCCTAGTGAAAACAAATATAACATAACTATCCACATCAATTTCTTTATTTGTTATCGATAACAAAAGCAGCTGTTCCGTTTCAGTGACGGCTGTACGAACATGCCTTTTCGTGTATTGCGTTATCGGAATTGCTTTTTTACGGTCATATCCCAAGATTTCCGTTTAAAATTTAATTAAAAAGCGCAATTCGTCTGCGATAGCGTTTATTTATCTAATGATGGGAACGTTTGGGGAAGGGGGGAGGGAGAATTCGTGTCTTTAGCGCGATCGTATTTATTTCGCAGGGGTAGGAAATTATTCAGTCGTATAGGTTGGAACGCAATAGGCAAGGACGCGGCTGATTTATGGGTGGACATTAACTTTGGAGGCCGAGACATTAGCTGGCGAATGATTGCCGTCGCAGCCGTGCTCTGTCGCCAATCGAAATCAAAATCACCATCCCCTGATCGATTTTGGTTCGTTATTAGCGAAATAGTTTACTCCGCTGTATCTCGAATTATCGCTATTTCAAGGTGATTCTGTGTATTGGTAATTATAAACTAACTTTAAGTTTATATCTAAATGGGTTACTTTTAATTATTACGTCTAGATACATTTTATTAAATTGCTAACCATATTCAGAAGCGTATATGAATCAATGAATTTAGCATAAAAGGAAAAAACTTGACATTTCAAGTGTCTCCAATAAAGATTGGTTATTTATCTGTACCTACAGTAGAGGAGACTGATAAATAAATGATCCTCCAGGAACAGGGGTGGTAAGTATATCAGGTCTGCAGATTAGACCTGCATGTGCTCATTTTCTTATATTTATAAGTAAGGTCATTTAAACAAAGCCTAGTACAAGATCGTACCTATTTATATTAAAAACTTGTTGGATTACATCTCCATTTATATAAATACCAAGCTTGATAGGTGGCCTCGCAAGTTTTTGGCTTTTTATGGATTCCTATTCAGTGAAATGAAGCCGTTCATAATTTATGACCTTTAAAATGAGAATATCTCGCGGTCCCAAGTCCTTGAGCAAACAGTTCTATTAAATAATATATTTCTCAATCCTATTTTTTTTTCTTGCTGTTGTTTACCTCATTATCATACATATTGTATTGTTTATAATTATGTAGATCATAGAGGTTGATCACTCGATAAGTATTCGACACACTGAATACCCTGGCCTGGCTACATACTTTTATAACTCACTAACAAGCTTAGCACGTTTACAAACGATGGAAGGTAATTAAACCTGCCACCATTTCAACGGTGCACTCTACTGATTTCGGACTTAATTATTCCAAAACCACCGCAAACGATGTCAACTGTAATCATTAAATTCATGACGCACGTCGCCAATGACTACTAAACTTATGTCAATAATAATACTAATAATTATCATTCCATATACCTGCAATAGTTCCTCCGCCTGCTGAGGTCAATTCGCTGTTTATGCTATCATTTTCAGCAATTGACCCCAGCAGATGGCTAACATAACATTAAAATTCTCAATAAGGGCCTCTACGTGTTGGACCCATGTCCCCACGCAAGCCTTCCAAAAATCCGGGTATAGCCCGTGTAAAGAGAGAGACATACTAATAATATCAGAAAACGAACCCACCAACTGTACGATCCCAAACTAAGTAACTATTGTATTATTTATGAGTACCGTACATACAACTGTAGGATGAGCATAAACTTCAAATGTGATCGTAACGTCATCGAGAAAACATGCTGTCACTGTCATACTTATTTATGACATATGTAGTGTGAGAGGGATGGACGTTACGTTACCAAAAAGGGTACGTAAAAAATGCTTAAGGTACAAGACGTGGATTGGGAGCGATCTCAGTATATATTTATATCATTACTGATACAGATATTAAACATCCATGACTCGGATACGAACATTGCTACTCGCAATAAGTGTACCTCCAACAATATATATAAAAAGTAGGGACACTACCAACTGTCGCAATCGAATCGTCCTAAACTTCTAACCCAGTCAATATATACTGAATTTCCAACTACACTTCAGGAGCAACATACGAGTACCTACATAGCTAGCTCGCGCAAGCTGCTCGCGTCACCGACGTGCAACTCAAATTGCATTTCGTATAACACTATGAGCTCCAACTTGGGCAACTAAACACCTCAGGTGTTCATCCAAGTTTCTATATTAGTAAACTTGTGTAGTTACTTTTGGATATCAAACTTGTAATCTTTGAAACCAGTCGAATATGTTGCCGAACTAGAACTTCGACTAATATCATAATGAAGCAACTTCATTACTCATGAAAAGAAGTACAAGTACGTTTGTACTTTAATTAAGTAAAGTTAATTACAATTTTTAATATTGATTTCTTATATTTACGCGAATATTACACATTGAAATAAAACTAATCTTAAGGATTTTATCGCGGTTTATTTTTTATTTTACGTTCCCGACGTTTCGGTTGCTTTGCAGCAACCATGGTCACGGGAGGACTGAGGTGGTTGACGTCCTAGTGTCATAGTTTGAAGGGGGTACCCTCATATTTAGTTGTTACTTGCGGTCCGATCTACGCAGAAAGAGCTCACTGTGTCTTGAGGTCTTGCAATGGTACGCTTGGTTCTGGATTTTATGATGTTTACTACAGGGTCCCAAGCTGGTGGTAGCACCCAGCCATGTTCCCTATTGAAATTAGGATGTTTTTTTAATTTCAATGGGTCGGGAACGTAAAATAAAAAATAAACCGCGATAAAATCCTTAAGATTAGTTTTATTTCAATTTACAATTTTTAATCTTCATTTTTATCTTCACCAATTAAATAGAACCATTTTTATAATAATACTAGCTGTCCCGGCAAACTTCGTACTGCCTCAGATTCAAATGTATGAGAGACAAGATGTGGGGTCGAGTCACCTTCGTCCGTAGGAGAATTAAGTACCCTCGAGATACCCTACACGTGACCCTGGGTGGTGCCAACCAGGTTACAACTCTACTGGTGGTAGGCTGCGGCCGTGGCTAGTCACCACCCACTGAACAAAGCCATGTCGCCAAGCGGCCTAGCCGTGTTCCGGCATGATGTTGGGTGCTGCCATTCATGGATGACGGGTCAGATCAGTTGCGCTGCATGTGCCTAGTGAATGTAGCGTCTTTATCTACTGCCGCCTTCCTACCTAGGCAAGTATGCTCCATCGTAGATCTCATCGTCACTTACCATCAGGTGAGATCGAGATCAAATACTTGCCTATAATGTAATAAAAAAAATGAATTATATTTATAATTTTTTGAAAAAAAATCCCATGTTTTAATAGTTAATCTGTTATTCGGGGCAGAGGCAAATTATGGTGTATCTAACACGACTTTGTTTTATATATAAAGTAGATTTGTAACATTGATTAATGATCAATGTTACAAATCTACTTTATGTATGATACTTATATCCGTCAAGGCCGGATTTTTCATGTTGAAGGTTGAAATGAAACTAATTGCGTCGAAGCGCAGTGCAGCACCGGCCGCCTTAACATATTATAATAGCAGACTGTGAGACAGATATCTACAAAAACAAAAATACAGTACTCGTACGTCATTATTTTTTTCTAGCACTGTTCTCTCCGCTGGGTAGTTGGTATTTTATTTAGAATCTTATAGGAAATAGTAAGAAGAAACTGGAAAGTATGCGTAGCAGCCGTTCATAAATATGCGAACTGCTTTCTTTATTTTCCACCTAAATCTATTGCTGAAACGGAATCAAAGATATCTTACTTAACGCACACAAAGGTCATACTTTCAAACGGATACACGTAAAAAGAATACACCTTACCATACACATAAGGGATATGCGTTAAAAGCGTATCAACACTTAATGCTACGTCCAGCGGTGCGAGCGAGCTGTCTCCCGCATTTGCGCCGGTAACAAGACACAGCTAGTTTCAAATCTGAGATTGGCGCGGCGCCAGCGATCGCAACGCCAAGAGGAATTTTCATGCATTTCCCTTGTAGGCTTACTCAAGCATCACTTTAGGCTTAAAGCTAAATGGAGATTTAAGATGCATAGCTGAACGGGACTTCAGCATTGTTATCAGTAACAAAGCCTGATTAAAATACGTGTCATTCATGCTATTTAGTTTATGATAGGGTAAGAAACTAAAGATTTTACAGTGTTCGTAAATACGAGTCGATTTACAGAACATACTTAGACATTATAGTAGTATTGCTACAGACGTAGGAATACCTAATAAAGAAAGACACGCACAAATAATAATGTGTAAAACAAAGATTCCGTCGAAATTGGAATCCAAATTAAAACCAAAACGTTTCCTTAAATCTTATCGTTCCACATCACATCGAATAATTAGTCGAATTCCAATTGTAACTACGGACGAATATGGTCCAATATCCAGTCCATATAATAAGCGGTGTTTGTGTAGACCCCCGGGTAGCGGACTTTAGCACAATTCTCGGGTCCAAACGAGACAATCCCTCGCTGCACGTACCGAGCGCTGAAGTTAAGCACGCCGGGGAACATGAGGGGCCCGCCGGAATCACCACCACAGGAGCCCTTGTCCTTCACACCACCGGCACATATTTGCTTATTGCTTATGCGGATAGCCCTAAGAAAAGGACAAAATGATAATAAAATATATTTATTAACGTTCACTCGCCTGACAAAACCTAACACGGTAACGCTTTTCTTAGTTATATTTTCCAGATTAAATCATGCCATTTTCTTCTAAAATTATTTAGTTATTTGGAAATTTAACGGTTGACCACACAATCATTGCTCAAATATTTAAGCCCCACTTAAGAGCTTGAATCGGTGTTATCTTGTAATGTAAAACACGCACCGTTTGTACATATGGTTACAATCCTCCTTGGAAACCGTAGGAAGTTCCACCTTCAGTAGCACGGTAGACTGCATGCCCTTTTCGGTGATTCCCCACCCTGCCACCACGCCGTTCCGTTCCATCAAAGATTCCGTCTGCAGTGCATGAGTGAGCGGCAGGCAAATTGGCTTTATGCCATCTGTAATCATAAAAAAATATATCCTAGGTGGCATTCAATATGTCATTTATTTCATTATTGGATGACCAATTAAATTATTAATATCATTAACAGACTATCCAATACTCGAACCAGAGCAAATTACAAAAAAACTATTTCAGAAATTTGCCCTGCATGGGAATCAACCGTTGACTAGTGAAGCCGTGTGGCCTAAATTACACTACAAGAATACTTAGTTGTTAATACCTAACTACTATATAATATGGTAATTACACTACCAGTACTAAGTGTGTGTCTATGTCCAGTTCTTATCACACACACAACGCTTTGATACTTTACTCTCTGGGGTATTTCTTAGAGATCTAGTCACTTTTCATACGTACCTAAGCTGAAGTCTGCCGGCTGCGCAAGCCGTATTAACGCTATATCATCCCTTAAAGTCAGCTCTGAGTACCCTGGGTGTGCTATTACTTGCTCTATCGACGAATTCTGTTTAACAAAACAATTATGAAATACAAAACAAAATCATTTTTCTGACATAGCCTCATACTTGTAGGTCACAATACCAAACAAAACACATACGATACAAAACAAACAAACAGTTAACATATCCTGTATTTTCCAACACAGGATAAGATCATAGTGTGTGCACCAGAACAGCACTGCCATTTGTCAAGAATAATCTTAGCGCAGATTTTCATCTGGGGCAAAGAGTTTCACGGATGTCAATCAGTAGGTAAGGTAGGGTAGAGTTAACTTTATTTTATAAAAACAACAGATACCCTGACTCTGGGTGCACAAAGCTCGTCCTCTTCAACTTGTGTGCAATCAGGATCTTGTCTGACGTCATATTCTCCAAGTATTGCACTATCTAATTTAGTGGTGTCTTTTAAATAGGTGACGCAGTGAGCGGCAGTCAAAACGTATCGCTCGTTGATAAGTGTACCACCGCAGCCGTATTCCTGGCCGCGCTCTGAAAGGAGTTGAGAAAGATGAACTAGTCTTAGTTAATTGAATTGAATATTGCTGTCTATCTTTTCAATATTGGTCATTAGTTTTAGTCCACTTCTATAGCTAAACAACAATAGAAGCTCAGATATTATGTTAACTAGTAAGTGATAACGATCTTGGTTTGTACTATAAACTAAGTAAAGTTAATTATAACTTTTAATACACTTTTATATATATTTCACTTCTTATTCATCACCCACTAGATATAACCATTTTATAATAATAACACTAGGCTGTCCCGGCAAACTTCGTCCCGCCTCAGAATCAAATGTATGGGAAAATGAATTATCTTTATTATTATTTTTTTCCAATGTTATAATAGTTGTTCTGTTATTCGGGGCTAGACGATATTAACTAGTTTTATACACAGGCAGAGGCGCACTGCAGTGCCCAACATTTGGCAAATGGATTTGGTCCCAATGTACCAAAATGGGGGACGAGGTATTTTTTTTTTTTTTTTTTATTACATTATAGGCAAGTATTTGATCTCGATCTCACCTGATGGTAAGTGACGATGAGATCTACGATGGAGCATACTTGCCTAGGTAGGAAGGCGGCAGTAGATAGAGACGCTACATTCACTAGGCACATGCAGCGCAACTGATCTGACCCGCCATCCATGAATAGCAACACCGAACATCATGCCGGAACACGGCTAGGCCGCTTGGCGACATGGCTTTGTTCAGTGGGTGGTGACTAGCCACGGCCGAAGCCTACCACCAGTAAAAATTTCCCTTATATTGGACGGAATCCCTCAATGCAAGAGGGATTTGGGTTATACGGCACACAATGTTGGCATTAACCGTACGGCAAAAGACAATCATTATTGAAGGTCAGATAAGACTTCAAGTATGTCGTAGAACAAGTTACCTGTTGAATATGACAAAATGACCATCCATGGCATTTCGAACAAGGCAGCCCTCTCACCACCCCATATCCTATCGCCGTCAATATTCCCACATTCTGTTGGCAACAAATGAAGGTTGGGATGGCTCTGGATGTCCTTTGGACCATAATTATCGTCATCTATAAAAATGTTTCTAGTGGATTGTGCGGCGTCGCCTTTGTATATCGAGTATTCTCTTGCATATAGTTCTTCGCCAGGTTTTGGCACTGAATCATTGTTTGTATTACCCATTCCTGCAGCACTATCCGATGGAAAACAGCATACCTATAAAGATAACATTCATGTGGCTTTTTTAGTTAGTAATAAGTCAAGAAAATGATGTTTTAATTGAGAACGCAACCTACAGGTTTCAGCCGGATAACGAGTTTTATTTCTCTTTTTACTAACCTTTAGTTTCTTGCCTTCGACACCACACATATGATCCTGGAGTATTTTCTTCATGTACCACGGCATCGGCGTGCCCGCTCTCTTAATCTCAGCGACCAGGGCTGGACATTGATCCAGGGGCCTGCATATACCATTGCAACGATCCTCGTCGAAAGCTGTAAAAGACTCGGCTAGAACGAAATTTTTCACCCCAGGCTGCTTGACTTACAGCACAGCACTGGTAATTGTAGGTTTCATTTCTGTCTAAGATAATATCTGAAATTATCTTTTCGTGATTGGCCCTGATTTTGGTATTACTGGGACCGCTCCCAGTCCATTAGAAGGCACCCAGAATGCACACGAAGCTTAATTTGGGACTATGCAGTTAGTGTATTTGTTTGTTTTTCAATACATTTAATAACCAGTGTACACTTTATAGAAATGGCAAAAGGCCTCGGCCTTATAGCATTGATATCTAATTCCGTCGATCTGTCGGGACTTCTGTTGATATTACTATAATTATTTAATTACATAACAATTGCACTTCAAGCGCAGATGCATATCAAATAAACACTTACAGCACTCCACCCGCAATAATTGCACGAATAAAACAACGACTACAACAATATACGTCATAATAGCCAACAGCACCGATCCCTTCGAGTTGTTAAATATTATTAAGTGGTCCAATAACTATTTAAACTACTTAACTGACAATTCAAAAGCACTTAAGAGTTACCGAGTGGTCGTTAGAAAACAGGTTTCATCTGTCTACGTTTGTTATTTCTGGTTCATCGGAAGCAATTTTCTGCTCGTTCCATAATAATATGCCTTCCCATCCGCTCGCTCACAATTCTGTCTAGAGCTGAACAAAGTTGTCGGTATTATTGTGAGCACAGTATATTTTATTATATAATTGAGAGCAACGAGATCTTGGATCAATTTATTATTTAGGTCTAATAGCGAAACCTTTGCTACTGTGTTATGATTGTTTTTTTGTGATTTATGCCCTAAAGAAGCGCAGGTTAAAAGGTTAGGTTAACTTTACCTTTCTGAATCATGTAATTCTACACAAGCCGCTCGAAGAATAGAAAGAGTAAGAGTCACGGTCTCCTTTTTATTTTCATACGCAAGAGAAAATACTTCCTTACATGCGAGTTGCATTGTGAAAAAGGTAGACATATACAGAATGTAAAGGATAATGGAAGGAATGCAAGAATGAATAAAACCGTTGTAATAGGCTGGGTACCTTGGAGAATAACGTACAAAACTCCGACCCGATTGGCTCAGTTGGTAGTGACCCTGGGCCCCAAGTCTGCTAACACAATCGATTCATAATCCAACAGCAACCGCATAGTACCTGTCACTTTTAACAGATATCCCATACAATAGCTGTCAAAAGTGACAGTTACTATGCGGTTGCTGTTCGATATTGAATCGATTGTGTTAGCAGACCTGGGGCCCTGTTCTCTGTACCTAGTAAGGGCCATGAATGAGCACGAATGCTTTATCCGAATCACGGATATTTAATATACATACAGGTGAAATCAAAATCATTTGCAATTATTTAAACTATAACTACTGTATACCTACATGATGTAGATATACATGATGTAGATAGATATAGTTATTTTAGGAACAAATCGATTCTAGCAAATAAACCTGATACTAACACAGAGTAGGTAACATTAATGATTATTGACGTTAGCAAGTAAGTAAATATCCATTAATAGGTAATAGGATACCTCATCACCTTTTATTTTAAAATAATATTTTACTATGATTAAAAACACTAACGTTTATTTTAAACACAGGTTCGTTTGAAATTTTGTAAGCAATCGGTTTGTTTATTGATGGTTTTAAAAAAATCGGAATCGAGTACACAGTTGTAATTTAAAATATATTACCAATGAGTTCGATTCAATCCTGGAAATAAGTAATTATATACTGGCATCGCTTTCAGTCCATTGTACGGTATCTGTAATACAAGCCTTGCTTAGACGCTTGACGCGACAGTTGGTGTGTTTGTTGCTATGTTTTGGCGATAATATAATATTATTTTTAAAAAATATGATATTATTGCTCTATATAAACTAGGATATCTTCCATTATACTATTCACCTTGCAAATAACAATAGTCTGATGCGCCTCCCATGTACATGGTGTTAAAAATATTTCGATTTCCAGCGATGAAAAGTTTTTGAGAATAATGATACCAGCCCTTTTGAATGTCCCACTGCTGGGCACGGGCCTCCCCTCATTGCGAGGGGGATTAGGCCATAGTCCACCACGCTGGCCCAGTGCGGGTTGGTGGACTCCACACATCTTTCGAGGGATGCTCTCAGACATGTAGGCTTCCCCTCGATGTTTTCCTTCACCGTTTAGCAAGTGATAATCGTGGTTGAAAATGAAATTCGCACATGACATCCCAGAGGCGCGAGCCGGGGTTTGAACCTGCGTTCCTCGTTACCCAGGCAAGCGTTCTACCGACTTGGCTATCACTGCTTTTCACTGCTATACTTACCTACCGTTAATTTTATGTAACGCCTTTCGGTGCGTACATGTTATATGTAATATTATACAATTAGGCCTTATTCACACGGCAAGGGTTGGAAGTTTTTAGGAGAAAATCCTCCCAAATGTATACAGCTAAAATGTATAGGCCTGTGCATGTGCGGTGCCTACCCGTATCATTGAAATGTCATGTCATGTCATGTTAAAAGAAACCCACTTGTAACATACATTGTGTCACTATTCTATTATCATCATAGAACTGAATAAAAGGCTATAAGACACAGCAGAGTTTCAAATAAACAACACGATGTGTTGTGAGAGCGATCAATTGAGCTCTCGACAACAAAGCGAACGGGAGCACAGCTTGGGGAACAAAGTCTTTCAGTTTTATTCAGGCAACAAAACATTACTACAGTTTCACCTTTTCATTATGATAAGATGAAGGTCTATTTGGGGCAATATAAAAAGTGTGTCCTCTTTATATTCTATGTATAATATCTACGTAGTTACCTACACGTAACACGTCGATCAAATTGATTTAATGAAATTAGGGCTTCGATTCTTTTGAAAATGAAGCATTGAACATTATTTATGAATAATGCAAAAACATAAAAACAACAAAGAAATAAAACAGAGTTTCAAACATTGTCTTCCAACTTGTTCGCATGATTTCGGGAAAGAATGTTCAAACGAAATAATGGAAAGTATTCCGAAAGGCAAAGTATCGCAATACAACATAACTTCTTTGTAACACGAATGATGATTGAATTTCCAGCGCTGAGTTTACGTTTATTATAAACACTGGTAATCTATTCCCTCGGTTATATCGTTCGTCATTCCGGTGCCGGAAATTAGTGTCGTTTTTTAGCGTCGGGTTTTTTTGTCGCGCGTGACATCTATCCTCTGCCAACATTTTTCCTTTCCTTTTCGGTCATCAATATATTTTTTCGGTCTATTCTTGGAAATGATTTTAAGCGTTAGATAAATATATATAGGAAATGTTGCAAGCGATCGAATAATGCTATGCTTTGAAAAATTACGCGCTAAACACAATAAACATGGTACAAGTTTTAATAAAAGTTCTTTGAAGTAACAGGTAGCAAGTCAAGTACTACATACATCTTCTACACCGCAACCAGTCTGAAATAATAATATTCTGCTAATATGACGTTTTCCAAGTTGTATGGTTCGTATCCCTCAGTAGCCGGTGTCGAGAGGATCTCCTAACTTAGCATTTTTATTTGAGGGCCATCAAACGAACTCTTTCCACCTCCGACTGAAATTGGAAAATTCTGCATATTAGCCATCGTAAGCGGGCTTCGTAGAACAAGGACCGAAATAACACTTTATACATATATATATATCTTTATATGTAAATACCTATACTCATCTAAACATACGTACTTCAATCCATTCAATTTACAAGTATTTATGTACTTACTTTAGTTGCACAATAAGCATTCATCTATTTCAATTCCGCTAAGTAGCTGATAGTGGAAATAAATAGCATATCCTCAAGAGTATTAACCTACATTCTCGGAACGAATGGGGTTGTCGAGTGTAGCGCCGGCCTACGCCGCCCGCCGCCGCCCCGCGCCGCCTGTGGCCGGCCGAGCTCGCTCGAGAGTCCTAATAAAACCGGCAGAACCCTCCAGCAACGAGTTAATTTACTCGCTGATGATGTTTACCTTTTTACGGGTTGATGCTTTTTTCAAGCCTTCTTAAGTGCGGACTCGCTTTTACAACTTCTACTTAAAAGCACCGCGGATTTGGCTGGGCTTTGCTTTAAGTGCGCAGTATAATTTACTGGCTTTCTTTAAAAAGAATTTGAGCAATAAACTCTAGATGTGGGAGTACAAAACAATTTCTATAATCTATTCATATTATTTAATCAATTACAAAGGACAGAAGAAAATACTATTCCAATGCCTCATGTGAGATACTTATTGTAGATGTTGTATATTTTTTTTACGACAAAAGGTATTGATATAGAATCCGATCAAGCAATATGCAACCTTATGGCTCAATCAACATACCTACTTATCGTATCATTAATTGAACGCCGCGTTCTCATTTACACCTGCTGTTATCTGTACGAGCAACACAAGCTTTGTTATTTTTTCATCTTCTGCACTTTAATTAGTCTGGGATCCAAGATAATTCTCCTTTTCACAGGCCCTAGTCCACAATCAATCACATTGCTGATCAATCAAGAGTTGACGATCCCGATTTTAATTTAACAATGTTCTTTAACGTTCTAGGTAGGTACTGTTAGGAAGAATTATCAGAAAAAAAACGAACAACACTATAATAATAAAATATGAAAACATTTCGCGGCTCCGGTGTGTCGGCTAATGTGGTTGATCTGTTGAGATACTGGTATGGAGGTCAAACTAATTGCGTAAAATGGGGTGACGCGACATCTAGCAGTTACAAGCTAGAATGCGGTGTTCGCCAGGGGGGCTCACTTCTCCGGATCTCTTTAACGTCTATATCAATGGTTTGATCGGGGAGCTGAGGAGCACCGGTGTAGGTTGTCACATAGAGGGGGTATGTGTTAATAACCTTAGCTATGCTGATGACATGGTGTTGCTCAGCCCCTCGATAAAAGGCTTGAGGAAGCTGCTTTTGGTCTGTGAGCGCTATGTTATGGCACACGGACTGAAGTATAACGCAAACAAGACTGAAATGATGGTATTCAGAGCGGGTAGGGGTCCGGAGAATATACCGGAGGTTAAATTGGATGGTGCAGTGGTTCGGGTTGTGGAGCGGTTTAGATATCTGGGTCACATACTTACCTCTGAACTCAGGGACGATCAGGATATAGAGCGTGAGAGACGGGCACTGTCGGTTCGTTGCAATATGCTTGCGCGAAGATTTGGCACGTGTAGCAACGAGGTGAAGTTGACATTGTTTAATGCCTACTGCCAGTGTTTCTATACTTGCCAACTCTGGGTTGACTTTACGCGTAAGTTATATAGTACCATGAGAGTGCAATACAATGATGCTTTTCGCATACTCATGCGTCTGCCGCGATACTGCAGTGCGTCGGGCATGTTTGCCGAAGCGAGAGTGCCTGACTTCTATGGTGTTATGAGGGCGCGCATAGCTTCTTTTTGGGAGCGGATGCGTTGCTCTCATAACACCATAATCCAAGCGGTGAGTGCGGGCCTCGACAGCAGTATCTATCGATATTGGCTATCTGTGCACGTGCATGAGAATCGAAAGTGACGTAGCGTTGGATATTATCTTGCTGGATCTTTAATTGTAATCCTTGTCGTTATTTTAATTTAACTTAATTTTAATTTTATTTTATATAGCATATATTTGCACTTTTGTATTTTGTATTTGTATCGATATGGCTTTATTGGCTGAAATAAAGATTTATTATTATTATCATTATTTCGTTTCGCGCGAAATTAACTGTCAGAGCAATAAAAATAGAGCGGCGACGACACGTCATTCCGTAAAACGGCAATAGTGTGGTGACACGCGAATCATCACAAATGTTTCGGTTTTCTTATACTAGTTATAGTAGTTGTAGATAGTACAATGCACGGTGCCACATATATTTTTGTAAATGTGTACCTAAGTATGTTCCGCATGATGCAAAATTAACTAACTATTGTTCGTAACGTGTCAGATCTGACAATAAACGGGCATTTCCAAAAAGTTCGTATCCAACACTCAATTTTTGAGTCAGATATAGGTAGATTTTTTTTAATTCTTTTAATTCGGCAAACAGGACGACGTCTGTCGGGTCATCGAGTAATAAAAAAATGTTAACGTCAGTCCTGAAAATCAGAGATTTATTACGTGGATCGTTTTATCTGACGACACGTGCGTACTAACGAGGGCAATCACGGGCTCCTTTGAGCACGTGTCACGCGCCCCGCGGCGGAGGAAAATAAACACCTCTTTAAACCCAGCGATATTTCTTATGAAAAAAATTCCTCAACCGGGAATTCATATTGCTTTTATCTTCAATATCATCCTATATTCTATACCTACTAAGTTGAAACCGTATCTAGGTCGTTTATCTACATTGATGATATTAAAAAAAACAGTGCTATTCGGACGTCTCTGAATGCAAAACAAGGATTTTTATAATTAGAAATCTGTTTGTTTTATAATAAATGCAAAACTCCTGAGCTGATTACAACGGGATTCACTCTTGAATAGCTTTTAGTTATAGTATCATCATACTATAGTATACGATTGGGCGTTGAAAAGCAAAACAAAATCGAAAATTTCACGGGCGGAGTCGCGGGAAAAAACTATTTTTTTTATATTTAGGTGAATCTACTCGTCAAATACGTACTTCCAAAATAATCATTTAAGTTGTTCGCGACAAATAGTGGAGTCACTTGTTTTTAGAGAAAATACACGTAGTGTAGTGTACTAACAAAATATAATATATTTTCGTAAAAATCATTCGAATCGCCAATTACAGCCAACTTGAAACCCGCTTATTGGGCAGCTAGTTAGGGTTTTTTACTAATTCTAAGCTTGAAACATGACGTGGCAAACGTTCCTCATTCGGCGAACATAGAACAAAAATAAATTGAGCTGTCAACGCGCCCTTAGATACAACAACAATGTACCAACCTAATGGAACCGTGACAAGTGATGGTATTAAAAAAAAATTGAATGTAACACATAAACGATAGCTGTTCGAAAAGAAAAATAGGGAAGTATACTTACATATACAGTGTGTACAGACAATCCGTGCAATTCGCATTTTATGTCGGTCACACTTTGCGACATGGCCCAGTGACCTCCGAGCCGCGTCCTACGTGTTTCACTTAAAATTACACGACCATCTCCCAGTACCCATCTCCCGCTTGCTTTCTTTTTAGCGAAACGTCTCGTATTTAAACGTAGACAAATCCCCGACGGGCTACAAGAACAAAATTAAATAGTAGAGAACCCAAGATTGTTTAGCGTTCTAATGTACCTAATGGAAGAATAGCCGTTTATTATTTGCTATTTAATATAACAGTTGGTTGAAATTTGACTGAATTACACTTTAAGCCTTTTATAACACAAGATAATATTATTTGCGATTATAAAGAGACAGGATAGTGGATTTACTGTAGGTACGTTACTACATGATGAGAAGCGCACGTTCTAGGACTACGGATTTTATTTATTAAATTCGCAATTTGGTCTGAAAGAGGTTGCGGTAAAATTATTCTTTCAAGTTTATCACATCGCTTCTCGCCGGTCCCAGCCCGCAAAAGTTATTATAATCTGGCCCATTCAAATGAAGGCTGCGCCCGCGGGACTCGGACGGGTCACATATAAAGCTGCGAAAATCTTGCGGCAACCCATGGGAGAACAATCGTGCGCCTGTCCCTCCTAAGATACGCGTTTGTGTGATTTGGGCTCCATTGTGCCGTGTTACGAAGAAAAATCTTTTTGTCATTATGAAATCCCAACGCCTTCCCTTTGGCTGCCTTTGAATGAGTACATAGGCGAGCTTTTTTATTGAATGATGAATGAATAGTGATCATACATGCATAAATATAGTAGGTATGTGTAAATAGACAATATTACAACAATACCTAAATACCCCTAAGCTGTTCAGTGTTCACGCTGACTGTTTGAAGAGTTCAAATGAGTGTGCGTCGTCAGCCACAAGCTACCGACCTCGCTCCACACGTATTGTATTCAGAGAAAATGCATGAAAATGCTCTTGATATTTGAATAAAATAAAATCAGAATACTCGAGCTAAATACACTAGTGGCATCAACTACGTCACATAAATATCTACAAACGTTTCATTCACATACGTATATAAAGTACATAATATTTACGTACATAAATAAATAGGCGTTAAACAACAAACCAATCATCTTTTCCTTTTAAAGAACGTATTACTAGTGTCCTTAAATAATGAATAACCATTACAAATAACAATAAGTACAATAGCTCGACAAGTGTCGTACCTTTATATTACTTTTGTTTCTGCGTCAAGTGATACCCAACATAGCTTAGATGTGGCAAGTAAACGTTTACTTTATCGGAGAGCATTCCCACATATCTGCCGACTACAACAAAAGCCATCAGAACAAGAGCCTTTTGGAAAAGTGGGCTGTCAAATAAACGGCACAGTGACGCGGCTCGATCAAGCGAGCACTCGGGACAAAGTGTTTGTGGAAGGTCGCAGCGAAATGTATATATTTTTGTTGGGACTACGGTTTTTACTTCATATATTTACTGCTCTTATTGTGTCGATAGTGGGCGGCATTATTTTTGTTTGGTGAGGAACTCGTTAATGATGTTTGTAAGGCTACCTTTTATTTTAGCCTGTAGCAGTACAGGTGTCATTTTTTAAATGTCAAATATTTTGATTTATTTCTTTACGAATGTTATTTTTACATACAATACTGCTGGCCCTGTTAAAATATTTTATACCATAATTTTTACACCTTATATAAGCTTATTATCTTGATTTGCTAGGTACGAACTATGATTGTACAATCGAATTGGAAATGAAATCACCAATCCATCAACGTCTATTAACATCCAATGATTACAAATGCACTACAGAAGAGCAGTTCAAATGTTAGTACACTCTTACTGAATCAAGCGGTATTTGTGTTAATACACAACTAATCCAAGGTGCATTGTACGATTTACTCTACCGAAGACGTGGCGTATCGGCAGATGTTTAAAATCCGAGATCGTCACGATAAAGCACACGGTTCCCGCGCTGACTCCTCAAATGAGAAGACACTAGGGCACTCCACTGTGACTTATCTGAGATATAGCAGCTGATGCATCTCAAAAAATAAGGACTCTTTCTTTTTTCCAGTGGTCGTAAGTTCAGCAGCATAATGAGGTCAGAATACTAGAATAAAATAAACTAACTACCAAACAATGATGATGCGTCATTTTGAAAAAATGCCTAATAGTGGTGGTATTTGTTTTAAAAAAATATATAAATATTATGCATACCGTACCTATACACATTTTCAGGATTTGAACTTAGCTAATGAAAATGAATAAGAGTACCTACCCCAGAACATTTATATGACACGGGTCTATCAGAAATATTTTAAAATACCTACGATGTGTATGTACCTTTTATTGCATATTTCTTCGTTCGTTGATTTCAAGTTAACACAAACAAAACTCTTTTGCTAGAGTGTAGAGATTTATTGAACGCATCAGTTAAGTTTTCCTGCTGCTCAAAGTCAACGAAGTCAACAGATATTTTCCGCTGTCAAGAAATGTCATCTGACAACCCTTGGAATAGTTTACAATTTTCTTTGTGTATTATAGTTTAGATATACATCAAATGCTAATGTCTGGTGTCTTGCTATGGTTTTTAAATGGCGACATATTACTACAATAATTTATATAATAACCATTGGATATATATCACTGCACTCAAAAGCGAAGGCCGATCCCATCGACTGGAGACAAATAGAATTGCTCGCAGAACAGCACCCGTATGTTGTAGCACTCTTGGACCACACCCAAAAATACGTATGCACGGGCACCATCATCAACAAACGGACCGTACTTACCTCAGGAAACTGCATCGCTTTAAACCCAAAATTCGTCATCGTGGGTGCAGCGATCTACGGCAAAAACGTTAACAATAACTCCCTAATCGAAATCGCTTTTACAAGAGTTCATGCGGACTACACGTTCGAATTGAAAGTAGCAGACCCGAATGTCACTCGCATGCACAGCAACATGGGCGTGGTGATCGTGACACGCCCCATACTAGAAGTTTTCATAACGCCAGCAAACATCGGAAACTATTATGCTTCGGAGCTGCAAAATAAAAAACTGAAAGCAATCGGTTACGGGAAGCTCTACAATTCAGATGTGGTGGGATTGCAACATCAAATGTATCGACAGGCTCCGTGCACGAACCCCAAGTGGTACTATTGCATTTGTGGCTTGGAATTGAAAGCCCACCGAAGAACATATGTCTACGAGTTTGGGAAGGGATCTCCGGTAGTGTACGGGTCAGAGGTAGTGGGCATATCGGCTATTGCATGTGGAACACTCTCATTGAAGACTTACAAATACAATATTTTCACAGTTATAGGTCCATACCTGCCGTGGATACAGAAGTGTCAACTGAATAATACCTCGGCATTAATGCGAGCCAAAGCAAGTAAAGGTTCCACCATTGAACAACATTCATTAAATAAATGTATTTATATTTTAATAGTGGTTAGTAAAGTATTCGGCTGAAAATATTTTCCAACTGTTTCTCTTTATTGAATTGTAAAAATAAATTGAGTTTAATCAATACACATCGTGATACACAGACTCGCTAATATGCATTCGGAAATTAGCATATATTACGATCAATACTACCTGTTGACAATACTCAATGGTACAAAGTAATGTAACGGAATTTCAAAATAGACCTGAGTTCGAGTTGAGATACTGCAGTCCTAGATCGATAACTGTTATATTTTTGCTATCGTATAAAATAAAATAAGTACTTATATCTTCTATTTATTTCACTCATATTATTACAACAAACACAATTTTCTGTGCAGCGTGCCGGAGTTTAAAAAAATTAAGAACTGGTAAGAATTTCTTCTTTACGGACCCAATTATTAATTATCTTTCATTATAAGTTGTGCGTGCGAAGATAAGTCACTATCCATTTACAGCGATATATTTAATTACCTACCAAAGTAAATATTAAAACCTTAAATTGCATAGGTTACTTCACATTTTATGGAGATAATTATATCTGGTAGGAGCTTTTCACTATAACATTAAGAATTCAAGATCACGCTAAATATTATCAATAATTGATAACATAACTTAAAAAAAAACGATCCAGATACTTATCCTAAAATAGTTTAACCTTTGACAAACCCGATGATAACACTGTATTTTAGTCGCGACGAATAAATTATATCATAATGTCACGCGCGTTCATATGGAACATACTTATTTACTCTTTATTATGTAAGTGAGCTAAATAATTGTAAACAAAAATGAATATTTGTAGAGTGATAGTAAGAAATATGAGTCAAGGCAAGATGTATCCTTTGAATAAGGTTGGTATCATCGGTGTGCCATTTGAAAAAGGCCAGAAAAAATATGGGGTGAGCATCGCACCGGCCGCGATGAGATCCGCCGGACTCATCGAACAGCTACAGGAAATCGGTAATTATTTATTGCGTATCTAACATAAACGCTAATAACTTTAAACTCTTTGGTGACTTGTGCAATAATTCATCATTAATCATTTATTAATCATTGATCACAATGCTTTCGTCAAAGTGAAATTCCCGCATTTAAACACGAAAGGAGCAACGGTAGATGGGCACTTATATTTTAGCACTTACAATCGCGAAATTCATAGTTCGACTAGGATTAAAACACTTCAAAGAAGGTTGGTATCAAATGAGATGTTTCATCACCGGCTACACATACTACAAGACGGATAAGCAGACGGCCAAATCTTGTACAAGCTCGTACACATTAAGTAACGAGCTGAGTTTACTATTAAATATTATTACCATTATTCCCAGACGGCCTGGACGTGAAAGACTACGGCGACATCGAGACAGGCGCGTGCGCAGAGACCGAGCTGGTCCCCAACATGGCGCACCTGCCGCTCGTGTCGGCCTGCAACAAGCAGCTGTCGCGCCGGGTCGCGGAGGTGCTGCGGGACGAGAGAGTCGTCGTCACTATAGGGGGTGACCACTCTATTGGAGTGGGTGAGCATATAGTAACATTTTTTGAGTTTATCTACTAGATAATAAGGCTTACGACTATAAGTCATAATTCTCCCTTGTAAGTGCAAGCGCTAAAACTCTGGTACTATAAGTAATATAACTAGTATATTTTAGTATGGTGTACATATTGAATCTACCTTTACTTGATACTCTTAATATTACAGGCACAGTGGACGGTCATTACAGCGTGAATGAAGACATGATCCTCCTCTGGGTAGACGCCCACGCAGATATCAACACCAATAAGACCTCTGAGTCGGGCTCCGTGCATGGCATGCCAGTAGCGCTCCTAGTCAAGGAATTCGCACATTACTGGCCTTATTTACCGACTATGGACTGGCAAACTCCCAAGTAAGGGCAACAATTTATCTTAGCCTGCGCTCTAACTCTTGAAAACCATTATTGTTTCGCAAAAAGGCCACAGTCGTCAGTGTTGAACAAGTTGTCGGCCGAAATTTAATTTAAATAAAATTACATTTAGTTACGCATTAAGTGGGGTGTCATGACCGTCACGCCATAGGTTCTTATGTGTAATGTCTCTTTTCAAATTAATGCACTAATCGGTTTGGTTAATAAAATTGACCCTTGAATTTTGTATGTTACAGATTTTCAATAAAAAACATAGGATACATTGGCCTTCGCTCTGTAGATCAATACGAGAGGCTGGCTATAGAGAAGTACAACGTACCCACATTCGCTATGGAAGACATTGAGGAGTGAGTATCAAGACCAACGATTAAAATTGTCTTATTAAAGCATTTTGCTTTCAAAACATCCTATCCTATTTATCATACACAAGGAGAAATTAAGGAAGCATTTACTGTTTCAGACATGGCATTAAAAATACCATTAACCACATTTTAAAGACATTGGATCCCACGAGCAGCAAGCCTATCCACGTGAGTTTTGATATCGACTCGTTAGACGCACTCGAAGCACCCAGTACTGGCACCCCAGGTTCGTAATAAATGAGTATTTTTTTTTAGTTTATTACAATACAAATGTCTAAAAATATGCCAAATTTCAGGGTTGTAGTTCTAATAGTCTCTGAACATGACTGTGAACCGGACCGACGGACATGGTGAAACCATAAGGGTTCTTAGTTTGATTATGGAACGGAACCCTAAAACAGATTCATTCATTTTTGAAACCTCTCGCTTGGCACATACTTTGGTAAAAAAAATACGAGATCCTGGTTAGGGTAATACATCTACCCACAGCAGGTTCTTTGACGCAATACTTCTATAAAGTAGGAAGAAGAAGAAAAGCCTATTCCTGTCTGACACGACATACAAATAATGCACAGTACCTTACATCTAGAAAATATCGCGCTACTTAATCTTAACCACATCACTTCCAGTTCGCGGTGGGCTTACTCTCCGCGAGGCCATCAACCTGATGGAAATAGTTCATTCAACCGGGCGCCTCCGAGCCATCGACCTGGTGGAGATCAACCCCGCGCTCGGCAACGAGACTGATAGGAAGAGGACCATCGAGGCAGGCATGTCGGTGCTGAAGGCAGGCCTTGGATTCTCGAGACGAGGCACTGCTCCAAAAGGCGTGTTGGATCTACCGATACAGGATTCTCAACCAATTCACGTTGGAACAACAAATTAAACATACTTATGAAAATATTAGATGAAAGAAATACGCCGGCCGTCTACAAAACTGAATAGAATTGCAGTTGGTTAGTGGTTGGTGCGCGTCGACAGCTATAAATGTTTAGACATATGGTGATAATAATATTATACCTAGCTATAAACAGGAATTGATTTTTTGTACTTATTGCTCGATAAGCCTACTCAGGTAGCCAGATAATGATAAAACAATAAAAAAAATACTTTGTATAATTTCCTACGTTTGCCTGTCCATTTAATATCGATCGAACAGGGGCCGGAACCCAGTAAGCCTATGTACATGTTTTGATTGGGTTTTTGAATGACTTAACTGCTATCAGATTTGACTATGGTTACCCATTCACATTGCTTACCTTTGGATTAGGATAATAAAATCCAATCAAAAGGGTTACCCATATAACCCACACCTACGTATATATTTCATAGATAGTTTTTTTTTTAACCCTTACCCTAGGAAACCCTTGGAAAAACCCTTCATACGGTAATGCTACGTTACTGTGTTCTACAGTGCTCAACTCGGACCGACTCAATGTTATTCGGACCGCGTTCCTAGTTAACATACATTCATTTATTTTATTCATTTTCAGTGCTTGACCCAGACCTTTCACAATACCTATAGCAAGCCAGAAATCTCTCTTTATTTTTAAATCATTATGCACAGTCGGGCGCTAAAAGTTATTGCATTCATTAAAGTAAGTGGGTATCTTCTTTTATTTTATGTTACCGTAATCCTTTTTATGTCGAAGAGAGTCAAATAGTTGCCTTCAGATACTTACACTCAGCTTCTTGATCTGAGTCTAATCATAATTAAATTGATTCCGATCAAATTTAATCAGCATAACGCCATAGTTATTGAAAAATGTTTTATGGCTATTGATGCTAGATGCCTACTTTGTGTTTCTTGAATTTACAAATGCACTGAAAATGATTGGGATTTTGGTGAGTACCAACCTACACTGTTTAAGGTTACATCAGTCTCGAAATCCCCGAATGGATAGGCAGAGTTTTTGACGGTAGTTTATGTGAGCTAGCTGGAAGTTTACCAAGTTACACATAAAAGTTGCAGAAGTTTATTAGAAAATCCAATTATACGTAATAATGCGAAAGACAACTAAATATGCACTAGTTAACATATCATGATTAAGCTACTTTTTAAATTATTTTTTTTATTATTTAAAAGAATACTTTTTATTTTAAATTATTTCCAGCTTATTGTCGCAATCACACTCGCCAGTGCTCTTGAACAATCAAAAGATGATATAGATGCCGAAATTAAAACTATTATCGGCAATTACATCAATAAAATACCAGACGTCGACTCCCAGTATGTCGTGAACGAGGGGCTAACGAATGTGATATCGAATTATTTCAAAGGAAAGATAAGCACGTTCCCACTGTACAAGATAAGCTTGAAGATTGACAGGAACCCAGTGAAGATACCGTGGACCTTAGGCTCCCCAGACCCAATTCAACAGAATGACAACGTAAAAATGAGACCATACAAATACGTCGCGCCAGTAAAGGTTCAAAGAGACGCAATAAAACAATAGTAATTTTCGTCAATAAATGTATTAAATTTCATATTTGACTAGCTCTTGCCTTTGTTTTCATGCACATGGAGTAGTAAAACATATTAATTACTAGTTGTTGTCTTTAAATTGATACAACTTTTTTATTTATGAACTGATGTAAATAATACAAACACATAATTTTAAGTGAAGTTTGCCACAATGCATTAGTGAAAACTGCACCCAAATCAGATGAGCCGTTTTTGAGATTAGCGCGCACAAACAAACAGACACGCAGACCAAAATTCTAACAATCATCGTTTTGGGTTCTATTGCCTTCATAAAGGCCACTGATAATAGTTTATGTCATATATCTTCTATGTACAGACAGCGGGCAGCTACATTTTTATTATATATAAATAGATCAGTAACATAAAATCGCACATGGAAGTACTGAATGGGCACATAAAATATAATTACATCTCCCTCATCATCACCACCATGTAGACATGACCTAAGTTCCTACCAAGAGAAAATCGACGGGTGTAGGGATGAAAAGTATCGTCTGTATTGACAAAAAACATACGTATACCTAATTTCTTCACAAAAATCGCATAACAGATTTTGGGATAAGTAGGTCCAGTTCTTGCCTATCCGGTAGGGTGAAATCCCTTTATGTTACGGGACAAAATTTTCCATTATGTTGATGTTTTAATAAGCTATTGCCATGCCAAGTTTCAGTTACCACGTTACAGTCTTATTTATTACATGTATAGGTGCATATAGAAGTGGCGGCGCACCGGTTCATTGTTATATCAAGTGCAATGCTCTGGCCGAGGCTACCGAAAGAGAGGGTAAATGCGACGTATATGCAACGATATACTGTTTCCGCGGGGGTGAGGATTGGTTCCCCGCACACTGGAATGCGCACGATCACGTAGATCGCTTACCTTTTATAAAAATGGCGTCACCCACCAGGGAGTAGGATTTTGCCAACGTTAAATAGAAATACTTTTATTAAGTAAAAAGAAATATGTACACGCAGGTCTAATACGTAGACAGGCCTTGTATTCCCCATACGCCCCATGCGTGCGAGAAGTTAATTATGAACTCATAATTATGAGCCATTGTTGATATTCCAACAAAAGAAAAGAACAAAACAATGAAAATAAAACAAAATTCCGTATCTTTCTTCAAAAGGGACCCCCCTACATATCATATCATATATGACGTTTGATAAAGTTATAAAATGTCTATAAATTCGGGGTAAAGGTTTTGTATAACTAGGTATAGGCACGGTATAAGGTACGCAAATAAGGCGAACAAAAATGGCGGCTTCCGGCATGTCTTAATTGACCGGGTACGGTCGCTTTATTCTGTTGTCTCAAGCTACAGAGTGTGTAGGCTAGGTCTCTATGGGTGTCATTCCTCAATAAGCATATTATATTACGATCAGTAGGTACATACTACCTGTTAACAGAGTGTCGAGAACAATACTACATTACTCTGTCGACCAGTGTTGTATCCTCTTAGCTATCGATCAAAATTAAGTGTACACTTAAAAATAATGTGGTAAACTTCCTAAGCTTGCAACATTGAGGCTCATTCTCATTGGTCGATAGGGTCCGCATGGGGGATGCTGGGGATTTTTATATACGCATGCCATAGGGCGCGCAAGTTGAAACTGTTTTCGTTGTCCGGGCTCTATGGCATGTGTAAACAGAAATCTCCAGCACCTCGCATGCTATATATCGTCCAATTTATCGACCAGTGAAACTGCTAGCCTTTAAGCGGATGTAATGTGGAGTGGGACGTTCGTTTTGAGTTTGTCTTCAGTGCGCTGCATGCATTTACGATTGTATGTACCGTGTACGCGGCTACTGTTTATTTCTGGAATCTCAGATCAAAATACAGGTAAGTAACTGTTTATTTATCTCACATTACGCCAGAAATGTTCTTTCTACAGGAACACTAGGGCATCACAATTTCGCCTATTAAGCCTCAGATGAAAAACTTTACAATTAAATTATTTATTGTTTAATATCATCCCTTTATTAATTATCTTTTTCAAATTAAATTGTTTACGTAGGAAATTAAGTATCCACTTATCTTTAGCTACACTTAATTGGTATGATTAATAAAACAGTTTTTTGTATAAGTAAGTATACTCGTATTAGGTAGTGACCTACATACCGCAGGAGCTTTTCACTAAACATTTAAAAATAAAGAATATTGCGATGTTATGGTGCGTTAAGAGAAATACAAGTTGGCCGTGCGTAACATCGACGTCATACACGCAACAATCAGAAACACATTCCTAAAGTTAAAATTTAATGGCATTTTTTCACCGATTATATTCCATAGCTGTGGGTGGTAAAAAATATTACAAAAATGGCCCGCGGTTGGCCTGGAAGGTACCTATACCTACCTACCTATTTTCGGAGGGTCCTAATAATTATGAGCTGAGACGACTCCCTAAACTGCAATTAACTGTATATTATGTTAGAAGATATGAACAAAATGAATATTTGTAGAGTGCTGGTAAGAAATATGAGTCAAGGCAACAAGCATCCTCTGAATAAAGTTGGTATCATCGGAGTGCCGTTTGAAAAAGGCCAGAAAAAATATGGGGTGAGCATCGCGCCGGCCGCGATGAGATCCGCCAGACTCATTGAACAGCTACAGGAAATCGGTAGTTATTACTTGTGTATCTTACTATTCCATAAATAACTTAAGTCATTGGGTGATTGCGCTACATACCATTTAATCCACCACTTTCACTAGGTAATTAGAGAATACGAACGGAACGTAAGGGGGATCATAATAATGTTGGTCCTAAAGAAAGTTATTATATAGTCTAAAGGTTCAAGATATCTCGCCTAGGGCACACATCTAAGAACGCACACAAGATTAAATAAAATGAGAAGATGACTCATCGCTCGCTTGACTCGGCCTAATCTGATAAGGAGTAGAGCTCTACGAATGAAAGACACTCGGGTAACTGTATTTTCCTATAGCTTGGTCCCTATAATCGCGGGTCAGATAATATGTGCATCGAGTCTGCCTGATATATGTACAACAACTAGTATTATCTATTATAGTATATATTATAGTCACTGTTACCTTACCGTGAATGCGCAGGCTCGGTTGCCAAACATTTCTTGATAGATGGCGCTGTATCCCAGCAACTTTTTTTTTATTTTTTACACGAACTAGAAACTGTGTGTATCGAGAATTGGTATGATGAAATATGTACGGGAATGCGACTGATCGCTTCCACCTCAAAAAAGGCGCTGACACGATAGGCACGTACGCGATCGCTACTCGAACGCTCTTTCTTGGATCGCGGCATAGAATGATTTGAGTCTAGGTTCGTACTTCTACGTTGGCATCCGATCCGAGCCGACTAGGGCGGTGACTCGGATGAACCTATAATTCGCAAAATAAAATAGCATCCAATAAAACACCCGACTCGTTTAATCTGTGTATCTTTAAATGAAGTCACCTCAAGCAAACTGATCCTAGTACTTTGATTTTATCGACTATCCCATGTCCACGCTGCTTTACTCACTTTGTTACATCATTTGATACATTCCTGTGTTCCCAGATGGCTTGGACGTGAAAGACTATGGCGACATCGAGACAGGCGCGTGCGCAGAGACCGAGCTGGTCCCCAACATGGCGCACCTGCCGCTCGTGTCGGCCTGCAACAAGCAGCTGTCGCGCCGGGTCGCGGAGGTGCTGCGGGACGAGAGAGTCGTCGTCACTATAGGGGGTGACCACTCTATAGGATTGGGTGAGGATATAGTAATAACTAGCTTTTCTGTCAGTTAGGACTAGGTAGCTTTTGTGTCATTTTCATTACAGAGTATAATATATACCTAGTAAACATTTTAACCCAAATCAATTCTGACGGTCTTATGTGATTCATAGTTTTATTCATAATAAAAAAAATTGAAAATAATTCATACCCGTAAGCATAATTGATATTCTTAACATTATAGGGACAGTGGACGGTCACTACACAGTGAATGAAGACATGATCCTCCTCTGGGTAGACGCCCACGCAGATATCAACACCAATAAGACCTCTGAGTCGGGCTCCGTGCATGGCATGCCAGTAGCGCTCCTAGTCAAGGAATTCGCACATTACTGGCCTTACTTACCGACTATGGAATGGCAAACTCCCAAGTAAGGAAAAATAATTTATCTGAGAAGTTTATTGCAGAATCACCGACTCCGCTGTAGAAAACAATGATTCATAACAATAAGGTCCACACGCACCACACATCACCGGCTACACACTACTTATACATTCTTTGATAACAATGAGATATCTCTTGTTTATTTGTGAACCGATATCGTCTTACTGCTAGATATAGCTCTCGAGTCATTATAGTCTCTATTAAATCGTCTACAGCGCGGGTGAATGTCGAAAGTGCTCATTAGTCGATGAGGTGGCGATTACGTTTTGTTTATTGCGGATAGGTGCTGTGGATTCGAAGCGTGAGCCACCTTGATCTGATGTTATGGTGACATTCGAAGAGCCCCCCGCTTGTGCGCCCTTAGCACGCCTACTCCTTGATTGTTCTGTCTGTTGTGGCGACGCGCCTCAGGTCTCGAGCGGAGTCTCCTTCCTATATATCTTTCGCCACAGTTGAAATATGTTTTAGCCTACCTGCCCGCGTTTTTTGACCCGTAAATTTTGTATAAGTATTTTCCAGATTTTCAATAAAAAACTTAGGATACATTGGCCTTCGCTCTGTGGATCATTACGAGAGGCTGGCTATAGAGAAGTACAACGTACCCACATTCGCTATGGGTGACATCGAGGAGTGAGTACAATGCAAGTGATTAAATAGTATTTTGGTTCAATTAAAAAAACAAAATTAGGAATAATTTTCTGTTTCAGACATGGCATTAAAAATACCATAAAACACATTTTAAAGATTTTGGATCCTACGAGCTGTAAGCCGATCCACGTGAGTTTCGATATTGACGCGTTGGACACACTGGAAGCACCCAGTACTGGCACACCAGGTTCGTAATAAATAGGTATTAAGTGTACCCCTTCGAGTAACCTTCCCAAAATATGTAGCTCCCTAGTCAGGGTTATAGGTACATACAGATTTTTTTGGTTACCATATCATTATAGGTATGTACCTACTTAGCTATTTTATCTTCGGTTAAGGTCTGTTTTTATTAACGTTTTGTACCCAGAAAAAGGAGCTTAGGAAGAAAGCTTTTGGTGGGGGTTAGTGGTCTTCTCTCTTCCAACAACACCTGCTCATCTCCAAATTTTGAAGACACGCTCCATTTCTTGTAATCATTTTTTCGTAAAAAAAAAACTGCATGATATATTATATGTACCTATCTATGTATAGAAAAATAACGCCGTATGTAGGTACGTACTATTTATGTAACGGGTACTTTGAAAACCATGTTCCTATCTGTGGCACTACATAAATATCCCGCACACCCACACAGCACCTAATAAGTAGTTACCTATTTAAAAAATATCTCGCTACTATTCCTTAACCACATCATCTCCAGTTCGCGGTGGGCTTACTCTCCGCGAGGGCATCAGACTGATGGAAATAGTTCATGCAACCGGGCGCCTGCGAGCCATCGACCTGGTGGAGATCAACCCCGCGCTCGGCAACGAGACTGATAGGAAGAGGACCATCGAGGCGGGCATGTCGCTGCTGAAGGCAGGGCTCGGCTTCCCGAGACGAGGCACTGCCCCACGAGGCGTGCTGGATCTACCGATACAGGATTCTCATCCGATTCACGTTGGAATAACGAATTAAAATAATACATTAAATATTCTTAGGAATAAGCCGTGTATGGGCTACTGCAGAACTTAATGGCTGGCATATTCGAGATTTCATTCGACGCCTCGTTGTGCGTGACGAACTATTTGTTGCTTCTTTGAATACCTACCCGAATAATTTGACTACCCCAAAGGCACAGTTGGTAGTGACCCCGCTTTTTGTACTAAGGGTTCTGGGTTGGAATCCCAGTACGAGTAAATTTTATGTGACATTAAGTCATGGATATTTAACAAGTAATTATATACTGAGTTCGCCACTTGTTTATTGTATAGTGCCCATAATACAAGCATTGCTTAGTTTGTAACCGCACAGCGTGTTCGCCTGGCGTTATATATTTCCAAGCGATCGAGTGCACTTTTCCCCTTGCGGCGCGGCTATGAAATATATGAGAAAACTGATCCCTCGATCAGTATATTTGATGCCATCAAAAGTCATAGTAAGTCCCGTGAATGTAAACGAAAAAGTCAGACAATGCATATAGAATAAAACCATGAAGTCGTTTAAAGATTTGTTTAATTTCATATTTGATAGGCTGATTGCATAACGATTGACTTGGTGAAGGTAGCTAGGAATACTTTTACTGTTTATTGATTCATGAGTGAATTTATACTGAAATAATAATATGAAACATGAAGCTGGCTCGATTACTAGGCGCCGATACAGGATGTAGGGGGATGGGCTATATTGACCTCCTGACTCACGAAGGAAGTACTTTATTTTGACCAATTTTAAGTTTTTATAGGATTCATTGAAAGATGTAAATTCAAATTAATGCAAACACTGCCACCCCCCCCCCCCCTGCCAACGAAATCCTGTATCCGCGCCTGAAAATAACAGAGCTAGTCGCGACATGATTGATCCGATCATGGTATATCATAGTCTTATTCATGAATACAAATTCATGAATTAGAGTATGATATACACTTATGACAAAAAAAACATTAAAAAATAAACTAATATTATTACTATTTGCACCTGAAGTGAAGTCCTGCTTCGAAAATTATTCTAACCAATAACTACGGTCACATCAATATTCTATAAAGGAGATCACGAGGAAATACCACCACGAGTCTATTGTGTTGTACATAGAGCATATTTTGTTTACTGACTTATATTTATTCAACTTTTGTGTAAGCGTCATAATAGGTATTGGAGGTCAAATGACGCAAGTATAACTACAAATATGAAATTGCAACCCAAACTTGAACATGTAACTTGTGTAACCGTACATACGATCGCACAAACACGACAATCAACACTATTGTATAGCTATTTTATATACAACTAGCTGTACACATGTCGTACGCAATTTGGTTTTTGACTATCCCGGGAAACAATTTAATTTCCCAGGGGAAAAATTGTCTTACTTGTTGACCTAGTTAAGAGCCAAGTCTCATTAAAATCTGCTATGTGGATTCTGTTATTTATTGGCTATCCCATGGGAACCTATAAATTTCCCAGATTATAAAGTAGTTGACCTGGGTTATATATAAGCTATCATTATGCAATGATTCATCAATAGCCGTACAATAATTTCTCAAGACTATACACGACGGGATCGGCCTCTCTGTATGAATAATGTTGCCCCAAATATTTTTCTTTCTTCAAATATATTCAATATCTAGGCTCAACTCCGATACAGTCTCAACTATAATGTATAGATAGATGAATACAAAAAGAATACATATTTACATGTCTAAAAAACACTATATTCATATAACTTTGAAAAGCTACACACAATAGTGATGTCACAGCACAGTTCAGAAAGTTCGTGTGTAAATATTTTAAATTATTAACTCATTGTAACTACTGTTCAAATAGGTAGGGTGAAGTACTACATACAACATCAAGTTTGGGGTCAAAACCCTTCTGTGTCCTAAATAGAAAATTGATAATAACAATAGTAAAACGAGTATAAGTCTAGAAGTTGACTTGCGCGCGGTAATGTGTCTGGAACTTGTTGGCTTTCAGGGACATCTTCATCTGCCACTTTGCTTGCACCCGTTTCATGAAGTGTATGTCTCGGGCTTTCCTGTAAAAAAATATTATTGTAGTTTTCACGAACAAAATTGTTCACTTTAAAGGGTATTTTAATGAATTATAAGATAATGAAATATTTTTTTTATAAAAAAAATACACAGAATCCGTCTTCTAAAATGTTTAGAGCATTAAAAACCCAGCAATAATTTTCTGTTATTAGTAATTTTGGATTATTTGGAAGTGATTACAAGCAACAATGTAATTTCTAACTTACTTAGCAGCTAATGCTTGTTCCTTAGGCGCCCATCCAAGTGCCCGATAGACGCCGAGCAGTCTATGCAATTTGCGGTCGGATTTCTTCACTAGAGCCTGGCTGTTTTGAGTCAAGTTCTGTTTGTAGTATCTGGAATTGTTATAGAAAGCCTTTTATATATATAGATAATAATATTTCTTTATCATTGCTTATGGAATCATGGTAATGAACATTAAAATACTTGTAACATAAATAGTATGCACCTTTACGCAATATAAATCCATTAATTGACAATGAACTTACTTCATGAGTGAGCGATGGCCGACGACAACACCGGAAGGCAACACCAGCTGGAAGTCATCACCCTCCAGGGCTGTAGGGCCCCCGACTTCTTCGTCTACATCCATGTCCTCTCCCTCATTCACCTTGTGGTCAGGATATGAAGCACTGGAAATAATTTTTAAACATTGTAAAAAGGAAATGAGTTTCAAATAGGGCGATCCACTATGAACATTATTTTAGTATACAGCTGTATGTCTAATAATGCTAAAAAAGTTGTTAAATTATTATCATATATATTTAAGATTGAAAAATTCCTCTGATACATCCTATGCATTCTGTTATGTATAAAGATACCCTCAGTTAGATTAATAATTATATTTTTATAAATGTGTTTGTGGGTGGTTAAATAATAAATCAGTTTTGCTTTGAACCTCAACAATGTCGTATCTTTTATTGGCGACTGTCGAAAATTAGTGTAATTGTGTTAATAATGGCGTCTAATGTTGCGAATATAGTGTTTCCTGGACAATTTAATCCAAAGACTGACAAGTGGTGCGATTACAAGGAGCAATTACTATGTGCTCTAGATGCTGCAGGTTATGATGACGTGGCCAGTGAAAAAGCTCGTTCATTATTTTTATCTCAATGCGGCAAGGACACTTATGCTTTAATAGCGTCACTTTTAGTGCCAAATCGACCAACAAGTGTGAAGTTAGAGGAGATTATAAAAGTTTTAGACCAATTCTATGAACCGGAAATTAACGAAATATTACAAGCTGGGAAATTTCATAGACGTCAACAATTACAAAGCGAAAGCGTGCAGGACTATGTGGCGGCAATTAGTCTACTCGGCGCCAAGTGTAATTTCAATGATTTGAAACGTCAGTTGAGGGACAGATTAGTGTTGGGTATACGTGATGATCGCTTGAAAAGAGACTTGTTAAAGACAAAAAACTTGAGCTATGAGACAGCGTTACAGTTGTGTCTTAATTATCAAGCGACATTTCCTGATTTATACCCGGATAGTGTGGAATCAAAGCAAACTCCGTCCAGTACCATGGAACCTATGGATATAGGGAGAATTAAATCTAATGATTGCACACACTGTGCGCGCCTACATAAACCAGGTGAAAGATGTCCATTTAGTAATGCAAGATGTTATTATTGCAAGAGATACGGACACATAGCATCTGCGTGTGACAAGAAGAAGAAAAAGGTGTATGCAATCGATGTAGATGAAGGCGGTAATGTTCAGAATTGTAAAGAATCTTCAGAAGTCATGATGGGTATTTATATGTGCTCCGGTAGCTATTATCCACCTATCACAGTGGATGTAATAATTGATGGTGTTAAACTGTCGATGGAAATTGATTCTGGAGCTTCAAGAACAATAATTGCGGAGGAAACATTTAAAACATTGTGGCCTACACCGCCTCCACTGAATTCTACTAATGTTAAATTGGTAACTTGGACTCGTGAACCATTGAAAGTGAAAGGACTGGCCAATGTTCGTGCGGTCCTTGGCAACAAAGAGGCACAATGTGAGCTGTTAGTTGTGTCGGGCCATGGCCCTAGTTTAATGGGCAGAAATTGGTTTCAACAATTGGGTGTTAATATTTCTGGATTATGCTGGTCAAGAGAAGAGGTTGAGGTGTTTATGAAGCAATTTCCAGACTTATTTAAAGATGGTTTGGGGGAATATAAAGGTCCGGAAGTGAGTCTACACATGCGTACGGACGCCACTCCCAAATTCTTGAAAGCACGACCAGTCCCATTTCCTCTTAAGCAACAAGTTGTTGAAGAATTACAAAATATGATCAAAGATGGGGTATTGACCCCGGTTAAATTCTCTAAATGGGCTACTCCGTTAAGAATAGTCAAAAAGGATGATGGATCATTGCGTATTTGTGGCGATTATCGCTCAACAGTTAACGTCGCTATTGATACGGATAGCTACCCACTGCCTACATCGGCTGAAGCATTTGTGAGGTTGAGTGGAGGGCGCGTATTTAGTAAGTTGGATCTCAAGCAAGCATATACTCAGCTAAAAGTGGACAAAAATACTGCGGAGGTATTAACTCTTAATACGCCCATTGGTCTAATGAAAATGAATCGCCTGGCTTTCGGTGTAAGTGCGGCGCCTGGTATTTTCCAGCGCTTGATGTCTTCGGCGCTGGCGGGCTTGGAAGGAGTGGCATGTCTGCTCGATGACATAGCAGTGACTGGCAGAAATAAGGCTGAACATGACAAAAGGCTGCATGATGTATTGAGCAAATTAAATGAAATGGGTTTTCGTCTAAATCTAAATAAATGTGTTTTTGCAGCTGATAGTATAACGTTTCTAGGACATATGATTGACGGCGATGGGTTGCACCCGTCTCCTGAGAAGGTGAAAGAGATAAAAGAAAAACCCGCTCCAACGAATAAAGAATCATTGCGAGCATTTTTAGGACTTTACAATTTCTATGAAAAATTTCTGCCTGATAAAGCCACTGTATTAGAGCCTTTGTACCGTTTGTTAGAGTCTAAACGGCAATGGACATGGGGTGCTAAAGAAGAAGCTGCATTTAAAGAGGCGAAGAATCTGATTTCATCGGATCGCACCTTAGTGGGATATGACTTAAATCGGGATCTACTATTAATATGTGATTCATCCGAATATGGGCTCGGAGCCATTATAGCCCATGTAATGGACGATGGATCGGAACGCCCCGTGATGATGGCATCACGAACTTTGCAACCGCATGAAAGGCGGTATGGCCAGATCGATAAGGAAGCCCGGGCAATAATATTTGGCTTATCGAAGTTCCACGAGTATTTAGCGGGCCGCAAATTTTGCATTGTGACCGATCATAAGCCGTTGGTTGGTTTGTTTAATCCAGTAAAGCCGATACCAGACCAAATTTCGCCACGGATGTTAAGATGGTCTTTAAAACTGGGTTGTTATAATTATACTATTAAATATAGACCAGGTAAATTGATCGGTAACGCAGACGCGCTTAGTAGATGGAATTTGCCAAACACTTCGAGATCTGAAGAAGAACGTCTTAGAGAAGTGCTACTTTTAGAAGAATGTCCAAATGGGTGGGAATTAAACGCAAATAAAATTGCAACTGAGTCAAGGAAAGACCCACTGCTACAAAAGATTATGTTCCATGTGCTTCATGGCTGGCCACCCTCAAATACCGATCCCAACATACATCCGTTTTGGACCCGGCGAGAGGCTCTTTCACTCAATAAAGACTGTTTATTGTGGAGCAACAGAGTCGTTATACCTAAGGCTCTTCAAAGAGGTGTCTTGGAATTATTACATGCTCCGCATGCGGGCATCGTCCAATCTAAAGCTTATGCTAGAGGTTATGTATGGTGGGTAGAAATGGACCGGCAGATCGAGGAGATGGTTGCAAATTGTGAACAGTGCCAGTCAGTAAGGAATAATCCACCCAAAGATCCACAAACTTGGATAACATCAGAAAAACCATGGAGTCGCATTCATATAGATTTCGCAGGCCCATTCCAAGGAAAGACTTTCTTGGTTTTGATTGACAGTTACAGTAAGTGGTTTGTAGCCGAGATTGTTACATCAATGAACAGCGAAACGGTTGTGACTGTTCTCAGGAAAATATTTGCTTCACAGGGCTTGCCAGACATCGTTGTATCGGATAATGGCAGAACTTTCTGTTCAGAGGAGTTCAATTTATTTTTAAAAAAGAATGGTATAAAGCACTCGTACTCTCCGCCATACCATCCGGCGACTAACGGACAGATCGAGAGGGCAATACAATCGTTTAAAAATAAATTAAAGAAAATGTCATCTACGAATATGCCTTGGACTGAGAAACTACCAAAAGCATTATATTACTTACGTACAGTACCAAATAGCAGCACCAATAAGTCACCAGCTGAGATGCTAAACGGCCGGAGATATAGGACTGCTGTGTCGGTACTACACCCAGATTATATTACCAGTCGGGCTGATCAACAGTTAGAGGAGGCCGTGGCGCATCCACCTGATCGCAAATTCACCATCGATCAACCGGTTTTAATCCGCGTGTATGGGCCGAGGGAAAAGTGGCAACGAGCAACGGTAGAAGTGGTAGAAGGTCCCACTACATATAGGGTGAGAACGGAAGATGGAGAGTTACATCGGAGACATGTGGATCAACTTATAGCTCGATCAGTACCCCAGCCACAACCGATCAGACAGCCTCGACCACCATGGGACTGTCCAGATAATGACCCCACAGCTGTAGAAGATCCCTCGGAATTAATCATACCGCATCCTGATTTATGGCCCGATATTATTGGCATACCTAATGAATCTTAATCTTGTGATTACTTAAATTATGTTGATTGTATGTTTCTGTGATTGATGTTAATAAGAACCGTTTAGTTATGAGGGAAAGATATGTTATGTATAAAGATACCCTCAGTTAGATTAATAATTATATTTTTATAAATGTGTTTGTGGGTGGTTAAATAATAAATCAGTTTTGCTTTGAACCTCAACAATGTCGTATCTTTTACATTCAAAATTGAGATAGAGTAGTTGGTGGAAAGTGATTAATAGTTTTCTACGTTTTTTCTGTCCTTCTACTTTAGTGTGCTTTCACAAATAAGATCAACTAAATCACTAAAGGTCTGTAGTGTAAACACACCTGTAAATTACAATTACAATGCTAAAGCATTCTTTGTAATTTATGGGTTTCATAGCGCCTGCACCATCAGCTGGTGGTCATATTAATCCTGACATTACAAAGACCATGGAACGCAGAAAGTGTAGTACAAACACTGAATGGTTTTTGTCTGTGTGGGCTCTCAAAACATTAGTAAACAGGTACATAGGTCATAGTTGTTTGTTTGTAGCTAGTTTACTCAGTATTTTTAATTATTATATATATTACCTATAGTCATAGAAATCTGCATATTCAGCCAGTGCCAGCCCCTCATGCAGCATCTTGCAGTGGCCCTTGTCGACCATGTGCCCTCGCGCTGCCTCCATGGAGTAGAATGTGCGTCCTGTCTCATTGCACCATAAGCACATGAAGCCTTGGGATATCTGTGGTCATTCAGAACATGGCAGTTTGTGTATTTGTTTTTTTTTTTGTATTTGCCATTATTTGAAAATAAAAATTGTGGGGGATCAAACAATATGATGAGGGACATAGCTATACAAATACAATTTTATCTCACCTTTTCTCCTAAATATAAGAGCAGGTCTTTGACATTAGCGCAGTATTCAACATCAGGTATGAAGAAGGAGTGCACCTCTGACATGTGTTTGAGATTTTTGACCATGTTCCTGCTGCGGTGGTCACAGAACAAGCACTCCCGCGGCTTGATGAGGGAGTCACTGCCTTTGATCCTACATTCGTCCCAATCATCAGAGTCCAACTGAAATAAAATAACTTAAAATTATTGATTCTCATGATGCCAGATTTATTAACACCATCTTCTAATCCCTGCAGGCATAGATAAAGGTGCACTACAGTGCAACCATAATTATGACGAGCTTATTTTTTTCTTTTTAAATGTAATAGGATGTGAATAATAGAGTGATTGCACCCAAAGGCAAACTCAGTACTTAAAAATAAAATAAATTAATTTATGATAAAAATAAATAGGAAACAAAAAAACTGTCTGAAAATCTAACCTCAAAACCAGTTGCACAATAAATTGAAATTCAGTTTATATGGGATTGAAACATACCTCCTCAATCTCTGAATCTGTCTCAATATCCTCTTCTCCAGAGTCATTAGGGTTAATAACGACAAACTTTGCTGGTCCATTTGAAGCATTTGCAGAAGATTCAACTTTTACATAGCTATCTGTATCTGAGTGTGCACTGTGCTCAACTTCTTTATGATCAGTTTCAACATACTTTTCCTCAGACAACTTGTGCTTCTTGCTGTTCAGATGGTTATTGTACGCGTTCTTTGTGTTGAATAACTTGGAACAATATTTGCAGAACTGCGACTCGTCGCGATTAGCAGTCTGGCTTAACTCCCTATGCTCTTTGGCACGCAGTTCGAACTCCTCGAGGGTCACAGGCGGTATTGAAGCAACCTTCCTCTTTAAATTATACCTGTGCCAGTCTTGTTTATAATGTTCACGTTGTAATTCAGGGGTCTGGAATACCACCTGGCATGTTATACAGGTGTAAAAGTCTGGCATTGTTATAACACTCTATCGAGTTCAAATATTATGAACACAAAAAGTTAAATTATCACTGAAGAACACAGTTAAATCCACACAAAGATATGCTTTTATCCTGCTTGAAAATCCTTTATTGTAATGGAAGGAATGATAACGAAATGAAAAAAAAAACAACAAAAATGTGGTTGACTTTGGGTTTGCTCAAATGGATTGATTTGATATACGTAGTATCCTAGTAGTCTGTGGGATAAATAAAACGCACAGACCTACAACAGAATAAGCTATAAAATAAAACGTAGTAATGATGTACTCATTGCTTTGGGATTGATAATAGCGTTATTTTCTCTATGGGATTGATTCATGTATCAGTGTTGCCAATCTTACTTACCTTACCAAACCGTAAAGCAGCTAATTAACCATCAAAAAAACATAAAAATGGATATTTCAAATTATTCGTTAATACTTTAAACATTTCTATCTGTGGAGAGTTTTTTTCAGAAGGCTGTCTCTTTGATACTGTTATCCTATAAAATAATTAAAAAGCCACAATGAAACCCGTTCGCTTGTTTAAATAAAATAAAAAATATGGCATGGTAGGTATTCTGCCAATATCAAGTATTAATATATTGTTACAAAAATCAATGTCCTTATGTGAATCCCAATGTTATATAGCACGCAAAGACTAAGATCCAAGACCAATCAGTGGCAATCTGCTACAAAAGTATAGAGATAAGTGAATTGATTTGCTTCAATTTTTTTGCGTTTACGTTCGGCTACTAAATTGAACTAGTTTTGTGAATCCTTCTTGGTCGCCGTCGTAATGGAAACGTGGTTTGAAAACCCTGATAGCGTAAGTACTAAGTACATCGCATACCTAATATTGGTATCTATGGTATCAAAACTCTTTTGAGGGTATTCATCACAGACTATTAAGAGAACAAGTTTTTCATCATGGTCTGTACCATGATGAAAAACTTGTTCTCTTTTGTTGCCAGATCAGGGGATTTCCCCCTAGATTTAGGGGTTTCTCAACCGAGTTAGGGGCAGAATAGGGGGAAAAAATATTTGGGGTTTTTTTAGGGGAAATTTCAAAAACGCCAAATACAGATACACGAGAGAATGACGGTGCAGTGGGGATGCGTAACGTAAAAAAAAAGGTCATTCGGCTGTTTCAGTCTGGAAATTAGAACAGTATTTCAAGGAAAAAATAAGAAAAAGGCAATCTGGCATCCTAGGGGATTTCTAGGGGGAAATCAAATTAATCTAGGGGTACGTCGCCGAGACCATCTGGCAACACTGTCATGGTATTCATCATGATCTGCGATCGTGTTATAATTTATTTATTTTGTGCTAGTTAAGAAATAATTTTACAGGTATTTAATATAGTGTAAAGTGCATGCATGTCTAACAAAGTTGATTTGTTTGAAATAAATTTATTTATAGTGGTCGTGCGCGCAGCGCGCCCTCGTAGTCTGTGCTTGAACTAAAGCTTGAATATCTTTATTCATCATAAAAATCCAAAAAATAACAATGCTTCAAACTGACGAAGTCGATGACGATTACTTCACACCTATAGCAAGGTAAGTTTATTGTAAAATCAATTTGTCCTACAATGGAACAAATTTGAGTTACTCAGTGAGCCAATGTTTTTATATGGTTTTAGCACATCTTTGGCTAACATTTTTGGAAATGTTGCTCAATGTAAGGCACAAAAAGACAATGATAAATTAAAATACACCCCACCGAAGCCACAGAACATTCAAAAGCAACATGTGAAAACAAAAGCTACAGAATGTTTATTTGCATGTGCGGTGGATGGACATGAGTGGTAAGCTGTAAGACACTTTGAATGAAAATGGACATTCATTTTGGATTTACTTCTAAAAATATCTTCTATATTTCTAGGTCCGACAATGTGTATATATCAAGAGGGAAATTAGGTTTCGCAATTATTAAAATTCAAAAATCTGGTGTTCATAACATTGTTTTGTATGACTCTAACAAAACTACTCTATGTTGTACGGCAATATCACCAAAATTAGAAATATTCATCAAGAACAGTTCATATATTTCTTTTTATGATGATCTCCAGAAGTACTGGAGTATATATGCTGCTGAAGATGATACTAAAAAGATTGTTGAAATGCTGATAATGTTTGATGTTGTTACCAAGCAATCTTTAAACACAACGGAACAAGCAGGACCACCAGAACCCAGGAAAGCAGAGCAAGATAAGACAGTACCATCAGTAACTAACTTAGAAAGTGATACAGATTCTTCAATAAATAAAAATACAAAAGCATTAATTTTAAACAGAATGGCCAACATGGGGCACTCAGTCCTTCCTTCAAATATGTTGAGAACAGACAGAAGTAGTGGTTCATCAGACACTAATGAAACTGATAGACATCCAAAAATTGGTAGACACAAATCTGTGAGAAGCATAGTCAAGAAAAATATTGAACACAATGTTCAATCTGAACATTCCTCTAGTACATATCATAAAAGACCTTTAACAGACCAGTCCACAGACAACACTATACTACATACATCTGTTAGTAGACAGTTGGTTCCTACATCCAATACAAACTTGTTTACTGGTTTCAATAGCAATTCCAGCAATGAACTGGGTCTTTTTATGTCAGAGCAAAGGATAAACAATAGTGAGTTGCGAATAAATATGGGTAGGATAACTGATAAGGTGGATATCATTTTAGACAAAGTTAATAACTTTGAACACAGACATGGAAATGTACAAACTGAAGTATTGCTGAAATTATTACATGAATATGAAAATAAAATAAGAGTTCTTGAAAAGTTATTAGAAGCAAACAATGTTGATACAACAAAGTCAAGAGTGTCAAAAGAAGAAAATGAGACTGAGATATTGAGGGAGACAATACAAAGCCTTGAGCAAGAAATTAAGGACAAAACCCAAGAGATATTAGTTCTCCAAAATGAAATTCAACTTATGAAGCAGCAGTATGATAAAGAAAAAATAAGTCAAGCTGACAATGTAGATGTATTACATAAGAAAATAAGCAATTTGGAATGTAGTCTAGCCACAAACAATGAAGTACTGATGAATGTGAGAAATAGATGTGATAGTTTATCAAGTAACACAAATATAAGTAATACTGATATAGAAAATAAATTAAAAAATATTATGAATGATACATTCCAGACTATATCTGTAAACTTTAATAATCATGAAGTGTATGCTGGTGACACTGTGAAGAAGATAATTGCAGCTGTTATTAAGAAAATAACAATTGAGTCATTAAGTGAACTATAAAAACGAATCTAGGGACGTTGTTGTTGTGCCCAATTTATTAACCTACCTATATAATATTATACTAAAGTATCATCATCATCAAATAGATTTATGATATGCATATTCATCAAGTTGGTTATTATTATTTCCCCTCTAACGTAGAATTTGAGTGATGGCGGGCACGGAACCATGACGTGTGGAAGTAGTCGGGAGAGGCCCATATCTTGGTTATGAATGTCACCCGGCCGATGGATAGATGTAGCACAGTAGTCAGTCATCCATTTATGTGTACATTGACCCAATAATTATATAATATGATCAAAATATAAATGACTAGTATTTGAAATAAAGTAATTAAAAGACTGTTCTTCTTCTTCTTCTTTCTTTACGAAATGAGATGCGATGAAATAAAATGGATATGAATATGGCCTCACCCGCAACTTAGCGGGTATTTTGCACAATGTCAAGTAATTAATAGCAATAAAACTTTCAATAAATACACATTATAAATAAAATAATGGATGTGACATGATGAAATGAAAATGGCCGTCCCTAAAAGACTGTTCAACAATACAAAATGTTACTTTTTTTGTAGCCGATTGCCAACCTAAAAAAATACTCCACCGGCCACAGACTACTGGCACAGAGTATCTTGTATATACTGCACTGGCCTCATAATATGTACATACGTATGTATACAGGGCTACCAGATAAAGTATTTTTTTCGCACTTCTGGGTAAAAATTTGGCTCTTGGAGAATGTTTTTTAGTTTCAGAGCCTAACGGTAGGCTTAAACTGAATACATTTATATTTATGTATTTGAGTGCATGTAACGAACGCAACCGTTTAAAACAGTTCACTTTGTCATTTCATTCTACTTAAAGTGAACATAATAAGGAAATTAATTAAAAAAACTAAAAAACATTATCCATTCTTTTGATTCGCTCACTTATTTTGTTTGTTAGTTATTCTGCTGTTTCGGTTCAGAAATTAGAAAGGTATTTTGAAGAAAAAAAACGGCAAAAAGCTAACAATAGCTATACTTTGGGTAAAACTTAAGAAAATTGTATCATTTTGGAGAAAAATATTTTCAAATTTAGCTAGAAATAGAAAATTACATCTGGCAACTCTGTGCGTATAGCTGAGTCTGACTGAGTGTATATATTTTTTATAAAAGTATCCCGAGCAGTGTTACCAACCCTACTGTTTTAACAGTAGATTTGCTGTTTTCGCATTTATCCCCCTGTTTTCTGTTTCATTCCTAATTTTTACTGTTTTGCAATTAGCGTTATATTATACCTACACTATGAAAATATTTTTTGATAACCACTATGTAATAAAACGCAATGACACTAGACGGCAGTATCTACTCTTGTCGAGATTCAAGGGATTTCCCACATTGTGTGAATTGGTGAAGAAACTTTTGTGGCTACCACATAGCAGCACCACCGTGGAAAGATTATTTTCAGCCAAAATAATATGAAAACTAAATTACGCAACAGAATATCGACTTATTGCACACTAAATCCGAAATAACCTAGTGCTTCTCATTTTAAGCCACAAAAAGGCAAATGAAGAAATTTAATCAAAATATGTATGATTTTAATAAGAAAATGAGTCTGAAAATACTGAAGATGAGTCAATAGTGTGAATGAAAGTGGACAATAAGTTTACTTTGATTTTGTTTTTTTTAAACTGTTGTGATCAATATCATAATATAACAATGTATGTGAGTCCTGGTAACTAATAAAAGTAGGTGATTGTTTTAATTATATCAGGAAATTATGAAATCTGCCCTTTTTTACTTTACCTACTGTTTTCTCCTGTTTTTTTATTGGTGAGCTGCTGTTTTTTAGTTTCTTGGGGTTGGCAACACTGATCCCGAGTGACGAGTTCCACCAACTTCCAAGCATAGACTATTAGACTGTTCCAAGCCCCGACTCACATCATCAGCTGAGTGAGACTGACTCTAAAGCATATAAAGAAAACATCATGGAAGACCTACAAAAATCATTAGAACAATATGAAGAACAGGTAAGAAATCTGTTTTTTATTGCCTACTTTTAATTAATAACTGTATAATAATTTTGTGTTTTTTATACATAATTCGTAATTTTCACTCATTTCGTAATATTCACTTTAAGCTTTCAATGGTGACCAGTACTCTTGAGTCTGTACGTGATGACACAGAACGAGAATCCTTAGTATCGTTGCAGTCAGATTTGCAGCAACTAATTCATCTGACTAAAGAGAACTTAGATGTCTTGTTGCCGAAAGAAACCGTCCCTGAGGAAACCCAAAACAAAGATGTACTAGATGATGAATATGCTTTATTTATGGTAGGTTTATAACTGTATTCTACATTGTAATTATTTAACAATGCCCCCTCGATTTGTGATTATTTTGGGATAATACATTGTCAAATATATATGATATTTATCTAGGATTATATGTTATGATAGACTAAATGTATGAAAGTATCTGAAAATCATTATCCACAGAATCTAAAGATAATTCTTAATCTACATGACATTTATGATTTCCTATCTATTGTAATAAACCACTATGGTTGAGTTGTTCAGTGCCTATGTTACAAGTAGCCTTTGTTGGCAAATGTTCACAGAAAGAAATGGCAAAGAGTGGTGCATATGATGGGGATAATGAAGACCAATCAGGATCTGTAAATAAAACATGTGAGGATAAGAATGAAGACAGTGATATTGAGGTAGGTATTGTATTGCATTATATGTTTACTTGAATGGTTATATTATACAGGATTATTTTTAAACTGAAAGTAAGGTGGCTTTAGTTCTGTGAATGCGCAAGCAATTCTGCAGCTCCAGTGCTGGCAGTAGAAGGGACACGAGTGGGTTTTTAGTTGAGCAAATAGGATAACCCCGCCCCCCCCCCTGTGCCATGCCCTCGATGGGGAGGCAAGCATTTTGGTATATTCCCCCTAAAATAATGGAGGCATCCCACAAAGTGAACTGATGGATGACATTATGTACATGACAGTTCAATGAGATTGAGGGAGGCCAGATAAACAAGATAACTAGGGCCAGGGATTACTCTCCTTACTTGCATTTACAAAATTTTAATAGCAAATAACTTTGAAATAATGTAATTTATTTCACAATGCACAATCCTCAGAGATTCTTTATAAAGAGTCTCTTTACAACTTTTACATCAAGTGCACAGTGTACCCTGTGTATTAGCTAAAACATACATCTCCCACCTGCTAATTGGGTACCAATATTAACAAATCTATGTTGGCTATTGATTGCAGGATGAATTATCTACTCTCCTAGGTATGAAGTGTGCTGTGTACCACACTCACAAATGGGGAGGACAACCAAGTCTCCACAATGCAATGGTCAGTGCACTTGTTCCACGGCAAGATGATGATCAGTTTAAGGATCTTCAGGTTTGTGTTGTATATCTCCTAGTAACATTAATTTCCTTATTATGTTAGAAATGTATTACTATAAGTAGGTACTAATGAATTAATTCAACATTGCATCATTTCAGTAATCAAAATTATGCATTGGTTATTGTAGGTCCGTGTTCTGTTCACTCATCCGACACACGCTGAAATGTTGCCCTGCCCATATTTCCTCGGTGGGGAATGCAAATTTAGTGATGAACAATGTAGGTGAGTTTGTTATGACAAATTTTAAGATCATTCTTTGTCTTTTCCCTCACTGTAAAATCTTTTAAAAACTTGGTTTTCAGATATTCTCATGGTGCCATAATACAACTATCAAATTTGAAAGAAGCAATCGAACCTAATTTTGATTCATTGAAAGTAGGAAGTAGAATTTTACTAAAATTGAAACCACCCGTAGATGAGGTAAAAAATCTTATAATGAAGTAAATAAATAAAGAAGTGATTGAATGATCTTATAAGGGTTCCGTTATTTCTTTTGAGGAAGGTATGGACCGTGATAAACATGTTTACACTTATTGCAGGATATAAACATCACAAAAAAGTCTACAGAAAAATATCACTTATGGCACAGAGCCATAGTGAAAAATATTGATATAGAAAATAAATGCTGCACTGTAAAATTGGAGCATGGCGTACAAACAGGAGAAAAAAGGAGATTAGGCTCTGATGAGTTAACTGTTGGTATTGAGGATATATTTCCCTTGAATAGTGAGTACTAGTTTTGTAAATAAAATAAGTTTTTAAGTCCCACTGTCAGTCACAGGCATCCTCTATATGCAATGTGGATTCAGACTGTAGTCCACCACGCTGACCCAGTGCTGGTTGGTAGAATTTGCACGGCCTTCGAGAATTATTGAAAGTTCTCACAGACATCCAGGTTTCCTCAAAATGTTTTTCTAAGCAAGGTTCCCAAGATAATCTTGTGAAAACATAACATTCGCACCTGAAATCCAGTAATCCAAGGTATGTGAGCCGGGATATGAATCTGGTATTTTATTATATCTTTTGGATTGAAGATTGAGACTACCACAAAATTTATGATGTGCGCGAGCTAAACGCTCTGCATACTAAAGTATACACGTCTAAAATAAATAGTGATCCTAGTAAGAGGCAATAAAACAAACAGGCCATACTAACAAACACAGGAATATGCACACAAGCACGTATTAGATACAGGGTACGCCTCCGTTTGCAATCCTTTGTTGAATGCTCCAAAATGGCAGAGCTAGAAGGCTAAGTTTGGCACCATAAACCACCTATCAAATGATCGTATATTTTCATAAATATCAGTCGCGCCCCTAGCCGAATCGTGCAGCTATACTTGTAAATGTATAGAAATATTAGTTCAATCCCTCGGTATAACGTAGTCAATGCTCATACTAAATTCCTTAGTACCTAGTATCTCGCACATTGGTCTGTATGTATCTAATTGTATTTGGAGTTAGGAATAAATAAGATTTTGTTTTTAGATGACAATGATGATGACAGTGAATCGGATGAGAGTATAAGCGATACAGAGTATCCAGAAAGCAAGGCGCCATGTAAAGCACCCAGCAACAGCAACCAACATTCCTTATTGATAGAAAAAGGTCTTCAGAATACAAATGTTAAGCCTATAGGGCAATGGGAACAGCATACCAGAGTGAGTATGTATTAGTTTATTTTTACATTGATGCAATATTTAATATTGTGACAGTGAATATTAACAGTGTTTTGTTGTGTGTCAGGGTATAGGGTCGAGGTTGATGCTGGCGATGGGCTACGTGCCGGGCACCGGGCTGGGCGTGGCCAGCGACGGGCGCGTGCAGCCGGTTGAGGCTCGCGTGTTGCCCGTCGGGAAGAGCCTCGACCAGTGTATGGCCATTTCTGAGAAAAATGCTGGACGAGATCCATTGAAGGTAATACAACGAGTAAATTTAACTTTAGAACTGTACGTTTTGTGTCGGTTATGGTATTATTTTATTATTACGATTTAGAATTGTTGTAAACGACGCCATTGTAATTTGCACTCTTTTTTTCTCGTTGTTAATTTAATTACATTGTAGATAACAAGCGATTATTTAAACCACTCGACGGTAAGTACGGCTTATTATGGTTTTATAGTACTAACTCACCACTAATATTACTATTCATCTACGTCATCAAAACATGAGTCGCTACGCTACAATTTAAGGAGATAAGTCAATCTTTTATATCTAAGCTCTCATATTTAATATTAAAAATAAAATGAAGTTTTCCTAGTTTGATCACATAACTTCTTATTTATTTTGTTACAGGTTGAGCAGAGGTTGAGAAAATTACAAAAGAATGACGAAGAACGAAACAAAAGGGCGTACGAACGGGAGAAAGAGAGAGAACGAAGAAACGTCTTCAATTTCCTCAACAAAACACTCGGTGACAAGGATGAGCAAGATGATGCAGCAACTTCGATGGATGTAAAACAATCTTCAAGCAAGGATTTGAACATAGAACAATTTAAAGTTACTGAAGACAAGAAGAAGCTTGAGCGGGAAATATTAAAATTAAATGCCTCCTTGATAAAATATCCAACCGGGTCGCCTGGCCACCGAAGTATTAATGTACAGATCTTCGAGAAAAACAAAGAACTCAGTATTATTTTAAACAAAGAACAACAAATCGCAAAGGAACAATCTCATAGGAAAGACAAACAAAAAATGACAGTTTTTTAACAATAACTGAATCAAATAGTACATAAATCAATTATGTATCAAGTTTAGTAAATTATATCGCAATACTAATCGTATTTTTATTTAAACCTATTGAGTATACACTGCAAGTGACGGACATGTTGGCTGCTCTGTAAACAGTATGCCTATCACAATGTAACAATAGGATATTAAAACACAAAAATAATTACAAATTTCTATATTTACATACGTGATGTTTAGTTTAAAATAAGCGTACATGGCATAAAATTACAATTAATTAATATATGACATATTTTTCTATAAATTAGATATTTGTACTATCGATCAATATTAACAAAGTACTTAAAATGTTAATGGGAGTGTGACTAGCAAATGACATTTGCTGAAATTTAAATAATGATTATTTTAGTGCCAGTGGGTCAAATGTTTTATTTTTACCACCAACTACGCAATATTAGATTATACCTAGATTAGGTATGGAATTGTGGCACCAATGCCCTAATTTCATCATTATACTCTTGCAAGCGTTAACATTGATGCACATAATATTACATTTTTAGAACGTTACAATTTATTATTACAATTAAAATTGAGTATAAGATATTAATCATATAAATTTTTTACGTTGCATTGAAATAATTCAAAATATAATAACTACTAAAAACCTCTTAAAACTGCTACGTGAGCAAGATATTTGTACTTTTTTAAAACAGTAGTTTCTAGATTGATGACTTGTCTATGAAGCACTTGCCAATAAAATATAGATTTAATTCTTCTGAGAATTAGCTAGCGGACCCACTGTACGTACTTCCCAGGACTACTTTGCTTCTGTACCAATATCGTCATTAGCGTCAGTGATCGCGACCGCGTGACGCGTGCGCACGCGCTACGTCGCGATAGTATTCGGTTAACACGCTGACATAATATGGCTGCTAACTGGACTTGCCTTTGTAACAATACTAATGTTTATAGTTATCCTCTAATTCTATGCTTATGCATTGAACGTTTCCTATTAAATTTTCCTAGACAAATTCATCACAGAGATTGGTTATATCCTCATCGAGACAACCTCATTACCGTCACCATCCATTCTCGCGCATACATCTTTGCATATATTTAGTGTCTACACATTATTACATTAGATATAATACAATAGAGAGTGATGAAGTTAAAGAGAGACATTCTTTGTACTAAACTAAACGTCTTGAAATTAATAAGTACACTCGTATGAGACTCTTCGCCGCGCGAACAAAAACAATAATTTACACTATGACGTTTTATGATGAACAATTTGTGATGTCTTTATTACGTAACTTGTGATCGGAGCCGCTTCTGTGAGCATTTCTGTGGAATGACGTACTTATACGAGAACGAGGCCGCGTTCACAACATGCAAGACGATCGGCGACGCCGAGATGAGATTCGCTTCAACTTTCGTAGCGTTCAACTATTCTATCACCAAATTAGAAGCGGCTTGTTATGAAGGCTACCGATAATTGAACAATCGATATTCAATGACGCATATAGTTGACCTATGTCCATACACACATCGGTATACCTATATCGGCTATAGGCTGTAATGTCGCGGGCTATAGCGCGGCGCGCAGGCGGCTGACCACGCAGCGCAGCGCGGCGTCCGCGTCCTCGAACACGGGCACGCCGGAGCGCCGCGCCAGGTCCGCCAGGTAGTGCCGCCCGCGGTTGTAGTCCTTCACGGCCACTTCGCTGTACTGCGAACGATGTTTAAACAATCAGAACATTTCCACTTGACACGAAAACTTCCATGTTACGTGTTTTAAAACTATTTATATTAACATCTGCCCTCGCTACTGATTTTGATCTGTACCTCGTGATGATAAGTAGGTAGGTACAAGTCGCAACAAAATATTTTCCGTGATGCTCGAACAAACACGATAACCTCAAAACATTTTGGCTTTAGGAACGACCAAATTGCATATAAAACTTTTTTTTAACCGACTTCAAAAAAAGGAGGAGGTTCTCAATTCGGTTGTATTTTTTTATTAATATTTTCAATGTACAGTATTTCTGTTGCATCTTGCCCTCAGAACTTTATTAATATTGAATACTTATCAGAACTTATAAGTTAGTATGTATATGTGTATGTGTGTGTGTGTGTGGTGCGGGTGAGTAGTGTGAGTAGTGTGTGTACCCTCACCCCGGTGGCGCGCGCGGGGTCCATGGGCTGCACCAGCAGCACGGTGGCGTGCGGCCGCAGCCCCATGTAGTGCGCGGCCAGCACCATGGCCGCGAAGCACGGCGCCTCCGCGCTCAGCGCGAACACCAGCACGCGCGACCCCAGCAGCAGGTCCTCGTCGTACGTGCCTGCGAACGCGAACATCATTTTTTGTAAAATGGAAGCCGACTATTATATTATTACATAATTGTGCATTCCAGTAATGGCCTGCCATTTTCGAAAAAATGGATGCAGGTAGGAATCGGCTTGTATGACGTCATCGCCACTGCTTAATGCGCCTCGTGTGTACGTTTATAATAAATTCGCATCGCGTCGTTACGTTGTCAAACTCTTATAGTTAAGTTCCGTGTCGTCGAGTAGAGTGATATGCTTCTGATGCCACGTCACCAAATCATTATCATATCATCATCAATATAATTAAATTCTTGCCGTGTATAAATGCAATAATAAACCTTTTATAGGTAGAAGCTGCGCTTTCAGACAGTATACAGTCAAACCCACTATCACACGTAACTTATTTAAGCGTATCGAGCGCACGGTCGATCTCGTGGCGGAGAAAGTGCCGTTTTCACCTGTCAGAGTATCGCGTGACGAAATTGGATAATGAAGGCGCCAATTCCAGTTTCTTTCACTTCGAAACGCGCACGATAACTCCACTCGGTCAATTTAATCGAGACCAAGAATGATTTTATTATGGGAGTAATATGCGGCGTACACGCAAGCGTAAGCCGAGTATTTGTTATTTCACATTGACGCTTTCGAACGATACTTATGATTCGTGCATTGTACTAAGGTATACAGCAAGCGTGCCCAGAAACTGTATACTACCATTTGAACCTGCGTTTTTTTAGCGCATTTGTAATCATTATCTAAAGTCACAATACCGATGTATATTTTTTAAATAAATTTGCACACTCTTAACTCACAATTATTGTGATTTTGTAATGTTTTTTTTATTGACGTAACCTAATGTGACATCACACAATGATTACAAATAAGCTAAAGAAATAAACTTCTTCAATTCATAAATATACTATATCATCTGAACCTGTTCAAATGGTAGTATATTCTTTCTAGGTCACGCTATACACTGGATAGACTTAACGGCTAAGAATACAAATAATGGTAAAAAGCCACTTTTCGTATGATCCTTAGAAGCAACTTCTTGGGAACCAGAATTAACACCCTGTGCTTTTAAACGAGTGCTTAAGCTGCGTTTAAAAAGAACACCCATGTGTGAAGCGATCACATGAAAAGTAAGTGCAGTTGCCTGTCATGGGAACGGGTTCGCAGTCAGTGTAGCCAGCAAGATGTATTTAGGAGGCGTCCAGTGTAGTACCTTTGAATGGCTGCGGCGTGTGGTCGTCGGTGACGCTGTAGAAGTCCGAGGCGCTGAGGCGGTCGGCGCGGTCGGCGGCGGGCGCGCGCTCGCGCAGCTGCACGGCGTCGGGCAGCTCCACCGAGGCGGGGCGCTCGGGGCGCTCGGGGCGCGGCTTCTTGTCGCGGCACGGGGACTCGGGGTGCGCGGGCGCGGCGCGGCGCGCCGGCGCGGAGAACATGCGCGTGTAGTCGTTGGCGCGCGCCACCACGTACGTGAACCCCTCCCGCCGCAGGATCTCCTCGGGGCGCGTGCCGCTCGACTGAAAACACATATACCTTGCACTCCAGTGGACCACGTTGATACCACGACAGAAATCGATCGTACAATATAGAGAACGCTCTCTTGGTCGCTTAGACGTATAACAAGTCTCAAAGCCTCGAGCGCGAAGTGGCTCAACTCGTTAACCCTAGGTACATCGCTATGGGACAATCAGAAAATAAGATATGAACTAGTGTTATCGACGTAACTGATAAAATTTCAAAATTAATGGACCGAGCACAATGTTGACAGAACCGACGGCTATTGCGTCATAAAGGTACTAAAATAGCAACCACAAGTGCTAAGTAGGTAGGATGGGATAGCAACAAAGTCGAACTTATGCCTGCATAAAGCTGGCTCACTAGCTTTCTGCAGCACCTTGTAAACCGTTTATGCCCAGAGTTGGCCGAACTTTCTAGCTATTGAAAGTTTTATGGTTAAAAAACGTGGAATAGAACATTCAATCACTGTACTCCACTGCACGGTACTGAATGCTTCTAGTAGTACCGACTAGTAAAATGAAAAAACATATTACTTAATAGTACATAATATGTTTTTTTCATATACGGGAATAATTTCCCGTTTGCTCCTGAACCTAAACACAATCTTGTGCTAGGAGAGAGTGAGTGATTATATATACTCTAATAGCCAGTGTGTTGATCCATAATACAAAACCTCTCGGTTACACTTGTAACTACGCTGGATCTCTTCGGTCGTATCGGATTGAGTATATGAGGGAAGAGAGTGTACCTGTGCTTGCGCATACACATGTGAACTATATTTTCTGCGCACCTAGTCTTCGTTGAGATTTTTAGCTGCGACTGATTTCGATCTGGATTATTACTACTGCTACTACCACTGATACTGTTACCGCTACTACTGCTGCTGCTGCTACTGCTACTGTTGATAGTGCTACTAGTTACCGGGAAGGTCCCGCCGAGGTAGACGTCGTGCGTGGGCGCGCCCAGCATGGCGGGCAGGCGCTCCAGCCGGCGCTCCGTGCCCGGCGTCAGCACCGCGCCCCCGCCGCCCCCGCCCCCGCCCCCGCTCTCCGCCGAGCCCGGCGTGCCGCCCTCCCGCACCTCCCGCACCTCGCACTCCAGCGTCCGCCCGCCGCCGTTCTACAACACAAACGATACTCTGTCACGCTACGACAACATATTGCGATAAGTAGGTGGAAGAGAATATAATTACGCATCGCAAAATGATAGATATTATTTCTAGCAAAACCTTATTATGTAAATGCGTATTATAGGCTATGGGTGTTGATATAATAAGACAAGGTTGAGACGATATTCACATTGAGATATCTGCAGTTCCAACCGCAAAATTTAGTGAATTTAATTTATTTTTAGCAATTAGATTTTATTAAAAAGCTAGAATATTCATCCATTCACATATTACATGTTAAGTAAGTGAATTGTGTGATGGGTGGAAGTGTATTCGGAACCAACCTTAGGAATGAATAAGGCTAGCTTGCGTCCGTACGCCTTCAGCCGAGCGTTGTAGGCGTGCAGGCCGTTGGGCCCCCGCGCCGCGGCCTCCCCGCCGCGACCCTCGGGCTTCACCCCCGCACCCGCACCCGCCTCCACCCGCTCCGAGGCCTCCTGCTGCCTCCGACTCTGGCTTTCTACAAGCAGACAAGAAGCTCGTTAATTATAGTAACAATTTGTATAATTACATGGAGGTGTTATGTATTTACAGAGATTAGAGGCGGACTTTCCATAAGGCCGACTAGGCTCAGGACAGGACAGCAAAAACCATCAGAAAATGAAGGACTGGTACTAAATGCTATAGGACGGGGGAGGCTGCTGGTCCGCCTCCGACGGTGATACAAATATCTTTGAAACAGTTGTGTAATTTTACAAATTAGTGCCTAAAACGTCATAACAAAAGCAAAACGAAGACAAATAATGAGCAACGCCGTTCATAGAACTTCTGACTGTACATTAACACGGAACATTACAGTGATAAGATAAGCTACATATTTTAGGTGAAACACACGTAATATCAAAAATTACAGCATAGTGTACCTAATGCGTGCAGTATGAATGAGCGCCAAGCTGCCAATAAAAACGATAACGAAGCAGAGCGAAGTACCTACGTAATTATTTTTTATTTTGGCTATGTTCAGTAGCAAAGTTTGCAAACAAGGCACGAGAAAGAGCCGATACATTGAATATGATCGGTCGAGATGGAAGCTGAGTGCGCAGACGCACCGGCAGCGGGCGGGGAGAGCAGGTCGCGCAGCGCGCGGAAGGCGCGCCGCACGCGCGCCGCCACGCCCCCGCCCCCGCACTCGCGCCCCGCCCCCGCGCCCGCCGCGGACCCTTCAACAGACACCACCAGCCCCCATCACCGTGTTATCCTTAACCACGCTATTACACCAATGAACCATACAACCGAATTAGTATTGCCCTTTTTTGTCCCATAATGCAATTTATGAGCAACAACATGTATAGCTCGGAGCGTGGAACGATAGAGTCGCAGCAAGCGATCTACATAAAATGTGTACAAACCCGCGTCGGCGGCGAGCTCGGCGACCGCCGCGCAGAAGGTCTCGAAGTCGACGAGGTCCGTGCCGGGCGGCAGGCAGCGGTCGAGGCGGTCGCTGGGCGCGCGCGTCACTTCGCGCAGCGCGTCCAGCGCGCGCGCGCGCGACAGGCGCGCCGTGCGGCCGCCCGCCGCGTCGTAGGCGCGCTTGAGCCGCAGGATGGTGTGGCCCAGCGAGTGGCGCGGGTGCGTGCGCGCGCCGCGCAGCACGCCGCGCGCGCAGCGCAGCGCCGCCGGGATGTCGGTGAAGGCGGGCAGCCCGCGCCGCTCCACCGCCTCCTGCAGCGTCGCTCGCGCCCGCGATAGCTCCACGTACTCACTGCAACCGTCACAGAGCGACTCGTTCCAATCTACGCTTTTACGAACTACCATATGAGCACCAAACGTGACACATAAATCAGTCGGTAACGGGTGATGTCACCCATTAACGAGATTATCGAGTTTCCACCTTCATCGACTTTGACGGTGTTATTGACAAATTGGTATGTTTGAATGAGGCGTTTGTGGACGTAAAGTACATAGAGATATCGGAACTCGAGGGCCCGACATCGGTTCGTAACGGCCGCTTTAAAATGTCTACACGAGACAACTACGTGGCACTCACTGGTCACTGATGGTCTCGTGGCCGATGGTCTGGTGCCTAGTGTATGGTCGCAGTACTAGCAGGAGGTCGCGTGGTGCGGCGGCCAGGTGCGCGGCTTCCACGCTAGCGGCGACGGCACGCGTCTCACTGTCTAGCACGAACAGTAGCGCGCGCGCAGCTGCCTTCGCACGATGCTCGACCTCCATCAACTCCGTTGACCAATCTTCCACTTGCTATACAAAAAAAACACTGTTTTACCCCTGTTAGCAGAATTAGGGACGTGTAGCAGACAATAAGTAACGCGGCGCTCGCTGATCGATGTCTTTTTCCACGGCATGATATCATGCAGATTCATGCGAGTAATCCTGACTCAGGATCTCGTTTTGCCTTGCTGGGCTTTTAAACGAATGACATGGCAATCTGACGAATGGTGTGTTCATTATACGAAGGGAATCAACATGGTAAAAGGCCAGGGTTTAGCCATAAGTAGTAGTCGCCATGACCTCTGTAACGGTATTGAATAGGCCTGCCCTTCTCGTCAAGGCAAGGCAAGTCTCCGCGCGGACATGCCTTTTAGGAAACGCAGATTTTACACCTAAAGTGCTATGTCGAGAAAATTATTGTACCCCTTGCCTTGCAACACCGTGTATATCGAAGTTTATTTCGAGATCATGGCCATACGCCGTAAACTAGCATTTTTTAACGAGCTCCTTTATTTGTACCTAGTTTCCATTTTGTTTGGGTAATTGTGATAAAAAGCTTTCAATAAATCCACCGAGCCTTTAGACTCGCCTCAATAGACTTTTTATATTCATTTATCATTACTTGAATGCTCACATAATAAACAATAATCACATTCCATTGTGTAGAGATATTTTAAATAACAACTAAGTTTATCTATTGAACGATTTAAGAGAGATTACTTGTGTTCTTGTGAGAAACGTGTCATATCTGATAGCTGAAATCTGTATAATGGTTAGCACGTATCATTTGTCGTTGCTATCAAAGAGACACGCGTTATCACAACGCTGCCTACAACTCCCTGGTATTTGCATCGATAATTCGAGAATTCTGAAAATCCTATATTTAAGTGCGGCAGAAAATGTGGACTAGGTACTTCGAAAAGGTAATTATAATGACAGACGCATATGAGATGAAGTCAGTGTAGGTACATAGTCTGTGTACGTAGTGTAGATATTAATACTTAGCTAGTTTCAACTTAAGAATGCAAATTCCTACATCAAAGTATATATAAAACATATCGGTAAGAACCGAAAAAAATGTTTTTTCTATTAGAATCAGAATGATTTATTTATATAAACCATTAAGTACCGTACTACTTATTAATCGTCAAATTTGTCACAAAATGCTAAGCTACAACTTTATCCCCCCGTTCGAAATGCCATTCCTATGGAGAAGAACGGGCAGGAATCTTCATGGTGCTCTTTTTAAAAGATCTTTTAGATTTTTGAGCAGCACATTGTTATGCGTATTTGAGAAAAATTTAGGAACAGCTAGGCAGGCTTGAGAAGCTGGTTAAAAAGTACTAACACTGAGTATATTCTCAGTCAACAAGGAAATAATATTCCAGCATTATATTGGTCCCATGCCGTCAGGCTAATTCTATCGGCTCATTATGACTTACCTTTTAAAGTTAACTCAATCGCCAATGAGCGATGTTATTATAATATAATGCATATTTATCAGCCACCCACACATTATTGTCGTACTTAATTATCTCATGTTGAAAGTATTCATTAAAAAAACATACGCTTACAAATATATTATTGTATTTTTCAATTTGCAATTTGATAACGACAATCTTACACAGAGGAAATTAACTTAATTCAACGTAGAAGCATAAGCAATAATTACGTTTCGAGATAAAATTCTGTTGTGCAGCAACATCATTTTATCTCATATATATTTATTTATCCTGTAATACATACAGCCCCTTTAACAAAGTTATTTCTTTAAGTGCTACGCATTGCTAATTTCGTCGTAGTGTATTCGATTGTGATGGGTATGGGATGGGTCTGTCAACTATTATTCGACGGTCACCAACTACCCGTATCATGGCGCAATCGGCCAGCTATGCATTGTGAAATTGTTAATTGCATGTACGTACACATTATAAAACCCGATTATAGGTGGCTGCCGTTAGCTGATTGCAGGCATCAATCCAACACATTCAAATTAAATATTGGCAAATACTTGTAGATATCACCTCGTTTTATCAATGTCGTCATTCCGACTCACAAAGGCTTTAACTATGTCATCAATATTCGAGCCATTTCTAGTGTACTTACTTTAGAAGATACAAATAAAATATATTATGAGCATGGATTATCAGGAATGTAATGTGACTCACCGGATTGAAATAAGTAATGCCCATCTTCTTCAGCATCGGGATGGCTATGTCCGATCTCCAAGTAGTTGGGTTGCAGGACCCGCCCAGGAACACCTCGCAGGGCGGCGGTGACGCCTCGCTGCCTGCGCAACATTATACGTCAACCACTGCCACTTACTTTAGGTACTTATTTGACAGCTTTAAAGCAAAGAGGTAACAGTTTATTATGAAAAAAAAATACATTATTAAAAGCCTCCTAGAATCTCTCAGTGATGATTTTATAACCGGCTTGCGTTAATATGAGCTCAGACTATCAATCTATTCTAGATGTAGACAGCTTATCACGTGTTCAAGAGCAAACCCACGCTTTTTTGTAACAAACACCATGTCTAACGTATTGTGTACGTCAATACCATGAATAATGCCATAAATATTTATTTGAACACAGGGCGGTCAGAATTTAAGTGGACTGTCACAAACAGTTTCTAAACATAACCTTGCGTAGGTACCATACTCGTTAGTTTGGCACTCTGGAGCTTGCATGTAATAGGTTCGGCTGACCCTATTTCTAAGATGGACTCGAGACACGCAAAGAACTACTGTTAATTGTTAACAATTGTAGTGCAGTTGGACACGCAACAAATGAACTCAACCCACAGATCACAGTTAGCGTTCAAGACGTTGCCTATTAAAATCAATACCTTATGGTTAATTCATAAGACTTGAATTAATATTGTCAGAGGATTGCTTACATCTTAGAAATGAATTTACGGAACCTTGGCGCTGAAACAATTATCCGCGATACAAAGGAGCATGCCAAAGAGGGTGATAATCAATTAATATGCAAATGTAAGCGATCGACACAATACGTTACGACTACATAGTATATTCTAGGAATAGTAATAGATGCTACAGGCACATAGTATGGATTGGAAAGCATTACAGGTCAACGCGAGTGCCTGAGCGTGGTTCGTTCAACCAGCTGTGCCTACTCCCTGTCATTGAGTGATGAGTATCGAGTGCGTGGGTCGCACCATGTGGGTCGAACACCGTACTACATACGACACCTACATAATTGCATGCTTCTATATTAATGAGTGCCATGTATAGACATGAATTCGGGATGCTATGATTAAATACGACAATCCATTAGGCAGCTACATATTTTAAAGTGTTCACATACTTAATTGGAAAATATTGGAACTAGTAATTTTCGTACGCTTTCTAGAAAAATATATTTTTGTTAAGGGAACGACACGCACAGGTTTGTACTCATTCATGTTTACACTGCAGTTTATAAAACGTGGCCAACCAACACATCAATCCAATTCGGGATGTTCGTTCAATGCCAAAACGAAAACGTAAACACAACGCCAGATCAACAAACGCACTGAACATCGCTTGTCTCCGCCCGCACACACGAGACTTGAATAGAATGTCCCTGAATTGTCACAAATTCGACGGGAACTCTTAACACACAACAAGCACCGAACTCCACTGTGTGTATAAACTCCTATACCTCATGTTTACGCCACTCAATGAAACTTTTATAAGATATACAAAACATTATTCTCAAGACATAAACATGATGTTTCTTCAATGTATTTCAAGGTGAGAAAGTTATGAATACTTAACAGCAACACTATGATACGGTGTCGTAAAATAGACACTTTTTCATTGAGCAAAAAGAATAAGAAGATGTGAAACGCACAGGGCACTATCATCGTGGTCGGCGGCATGACTGCGGATGTGCCGGCGGCATGCACGCTGTCCACCCGCGAACGGTCGGCGGCCAACTGGCGGCCGCGGCACTCGCATGCTAGCCAATTCCGCATTTTAAACTATTCCGTTATGTCTATAGCTCCACAAAGACATGGTGTTCTTATGGCTTTTATAATTCAAATCTCATCTGCGAACCAGGTATACGACGGTGACGAATATACCATCTTCACATTAGATCAGACTGTCAATGGCGTATGCCGTCTATGATACCCTAACTATTTAAATAGGTATGGTATTCAATCCGTTTATGGTTACCTATAACTAATGTTACATACGTACAATGCAAGTCTTTATGGTAGGACGACCAATCATTTAATTCGGGAAAAAATAGTTGTAACTTATCTACGTCAACGGAAACTGATCGATGAATCATTTTAACCACTTAACTAGAAAATGATAGAAAAATCACTATTGTTTTTTGCGTAGAAATCGTCATTTAACATACACGCGTTCTTCCTGGAGATAAGGAAGTTGACGTAGAACGGTTTGTTTACGTTACGTCTGTGTGTATTGTCGTAGTAGTGTCATCTTATGTTTTCCTCGCGTTAAGCCGCCGAAATCGTGGGCGCGTACGATCGAGCGAAGCGCATCGCGGGCCGCAACTCGCGCTTCCGTACGCTGTTTATAGTAAGTGCGGAAGAGCTTGGAAGGCCGCACATGATAATGTATGTACCTAGTTAGTAATATTTATCTCTACCATTTATGCATTCATGTGAGAGCGATATATCTAAATAAAGACATACATTGTACCTAGTTATCTTAATGTATCTTACGTTCGTATAAAATGTAACTTGTGCAGTAATAAAAAGTGTGTTTACAGAAATTTAAATCAAGTCAGAAATATGATGTACTTATAGCTGTCTCTAATATTAAACATTAGTCATATGCGTCCGGAGATTGACGCAAATCCTAACATCACATCTGTGCGCAAAACAAGTAGCAACGTACGATGACTGAACATAGGGCAATCGCATTAATAGCAGAACAATTAAAAACATACATTATACGCAATGAGTGATGACCGCATATCACACGAATGTGCTTGTTCCTATTTTATTATTACGAGTGCGGACATCATTAGTATTCGAGAGAGCTGTTAACAAGCCTTTTGGTAAATCCTATTAATGAAGCGCGTACATAGTTTTGAGTCTGTTTTTGATGGTCCTACTAATATAGACACTTGGTTGTACCTATTTGATAGGATCTTCAAGCAAGATTGAATTGAATAGGATTACGTGTAATTTGAAATCTAAACTTAATACAGTAGGTTTTTTTTATTAAGTTTATTTGTCGCTCTGTTGGAAGCGTCAAATCGCAAGCGTATAAAATTTGTCTTATTTTGTTTGTTAATTTAGGGCCTGGATATTGACATTACCCGCGATTTGAGACGGGTTCATACAGTAGGTATTTTTTTTTTTTTTTTTTTTTTTTATTAATTCTATTTCCTCTAACATAATCAGAGAATTTGTTGTTCTGTCTATAATTTTTAACTGAGTTAATTAGTTAAAGTTTGTAGGTTTGAAGTGGATGCGATTTCCTTTTTACTTTTATTAATCAAATCTTATAAATATTTGCATAATTAATTTCTATTTTTCTTTTATTACCTTATTTGATTGTTAAAGGTGTTGTTGTTTATGTGTTTGTTTTTGTGCTTGTTTTTGGGCTTGTTTTTGTGCTTGTTTTTGTGCTTGTTTTTGATGTTTGCTTTCATTTTAGTTTATTCAGTTTCGTTTCTTTTTATGTGTACTTATTTTCCCATTTGCTTATTAACGTAGTTTTATATTATATATGTGTAGTATATTTCTATTTATTTCTTACATTTACTATTTTTACTACATATTTGCAGTATTCCACAAAAATGTTTCTGGTCTCTTTGTTAGTTATTAGTTTATTAAAGTTTTCTGTTGCTATTTTGCTGTTTAGTAGCATTTCGGTTTCGTACCTTTTGTGGAGGTGGACAGGACATTCACACAGTATGTGGCTCACCGTTTCGGGGGTCCCAGGTTCGCATATGCATGATGGGTTCTCTTTGCACTTGAACCGGTTCAAGTACTCAGAGAACCCACCATGGCCTGTCATTGCTTGGGTTATCTCTCCCGTCGGTTTGAGGGATTTTATAATTTTGAATGCCTGCACCACGTCTGGGAAAAACAGTTTGGTGGTGGATGCCGTTTGCTGTGCCATATATCTTTGGTTCCATTCGTTAATCGACCCCGTCCGGATTTGTCGTTTAACGAATGAAACCGGGCACAAGTCGTAGTCGGGCTTTCTTTTGCTTTTTAAAGCTGCGTCTTTTGCCAACTCGTCCGCGCGTTCGTTACCGTGTAGTCCCGCGTGAGCTTTAATCCAAAATAATTCCACCGTTTTATTTTGGAGGTGGATTGCCCTAATATTGTGCCGAGTTTCGGTCGCAAGGGGGTGAGTTGTGTCGGCGTTAGTGATGGTCTCTAACGCTGCTCTGGAATCACTGTAGATGCCAAAGGTGCTTTCTGGACGATTGAGGATCACTCTTGTGGCTTGGCATATGGCCAGGAGTTCGGCCTGGTAGACCGTGCAATATGGTGCTAGTTTGAGCTTGAGGGCTCTCGTCTCGGCGTCACCATCCCATAAGGATATTGCTGCTCCGACGCATCCCTCAAGCTTGCTACCATCGATGAATATTATAACAGCCTGGCTGTTGTGAATATCCACCTGTTGTTGGTCTTCAAGCTTTATGAACTCGAGGCTCATATGTTTTGCCGGATGAGGACCCTTGTCATAACGCACCCTGCGTTCTACCTCTCTATCTGCTAGCACTGGCTGGGACGCCCCCCTCTTGGCCTCATACAGAGCGGCTGCTTCTTGTATACGGAGGTCAAGTGGTAGCATTCCAGCCAGTACTAGCGCTGAGTTTAGTGAGACCGTACGATACGCCCCGCACAGCTTTTGCACAAAACCTCTTTGTATTTTTATTACAGTAGGTATTGAAAACCATAGCAAGATACAACAACTTGGAAAGTGGATAGACATTTTAAATATAATAATAAACGAAATATTGTTGCGTAGCTATAGGGACTTCAGATGTATATTTCGGGATTGGTACCGTGCGAAACGTTTAGTCATCGTTTGTTTCATCGTGGGATAATCGACCTTCCGCAACACAAAATTTCACGTCTATAGACAATAAGGGGAGACGGATACAGCGGATTTACGAGCATTCTCATATCGGACTTCGCATTTAGAGCCATTAAAATGTTTATAGCCAGTAAGATCGCGGCGGAACACGGAAGGTCAACTTGGTATGAATTATAAACATTGAATTTCATACCGTTTACATGCTTACAAATGTTGTCCTTATCCTTCAGCTCCTTATCCACGGCCCATTGCGGCGACTCCGGTTTGTTCGAAGTCCTGCGAATGAAAACTGAAATTAGAAACAAAACACGTTCGAGGTTTAACTGAATTCGAGTGGGCTTCAGCCACATAATGGGCTGAACAAAAACTTATCACTTGGGTGACAACTTTTTCAAGAGGAGCGAAATTATACGCTGTCATTGTAATGATTCAGAGGATGACAAACGTCTTATTGTTTGGCATTTAAGGGTTAATGGACGCGTCAGAGGAAGTCGAAGCAGTCCACAGCTCAAGGGCGGGAAGCGACGACTAATCATTTTACGTCATTGGTAAAATTAACCCGTGCCCGTAGTATGAGTTTTGAACGCATTCAAATAATGATCAAGTATTCGTATTCTTAATACAGTTACCAGTTAAGCTGCAGGTTTCCATTAGTGGTGCTGTTGTTAATTGCATGGAAAGGTTGATTACTTGATCTGTAATTGATGCTATCAAAACTCGCACTAAGACCCCATTCATGTTCGGATCAGTGAGAAGTACGCACACTGCGTGCAATGAGAATATTACATGAAACTATAATTGTAGTACAACTTGGATGACATATTCTATGGTTTGTTAGATTGCGATTCCGTTGGGAATTTTTATAGACGTTAAATCGTTAGGTATACTCAATTAATTTCCTCTTTATCAAGCGTTTAACATTTTGCCGGACAGGAAAGTGTACAGGGTTTATTAATGAAACAGTTGCCTAGAAGTCTAATTAGTTACCTTCTTAGTAATTTGTGCATGAATATTTTTAAGTCGCCTTATTTTTTAGACACACACACCTGAGTTTCTGTCTATAAAAATATTATAAAACAAGCAGTACCCGCGATATCCTGCGCGTCCACAAATCTCCTGGAAAATGGAAGGTTTCCTCCTTGAGAGCCGAAAAACCTTTTTGGCTCTGGGCTTTCCGAGTTTCAGTAAAATCCGCCTAATCGATTTTGAGGTTCACTTATTTGACTATCCCGGGAAAGCCTTCCATTTTCCTGGATAAAGATTATCCTAGAAGTCGATCTTGTTATAGCTATTACCATGCCAAGTTTAATTAAAATTCGACTAGTATTTTTTCCGTAATTGACACGGGACGGGCACAGACAGACGGACGCCTTGGACAAATTTCCTAACCTGGCGGATTTGGCTTCTGTCCATTAAGTTTTTGTTATTCCGAAAAATACAATACATACATGACCAAGTTACTGTCTTATTATATGTTTGGATAGAAGAAAAGTAAGTAGGTGACAAATCTGGAACAGCGCAATGCGGAAGGAAATGTAGGTCAGTGTGGATAATTATTGGTTGTCTGACTAACGTCTGACAAATTTAGCACCATGACTTAAAAACGTGTGACGTCGAAGGGCCGCTGATGACTAAAGGTTTTCATGTGAATTTTGGAGATACCAAAGGCCTAACTTTCATACTTATTTAGATCGCCTTGATTTTGTCGGTAAAACGCCAGCGTGCGTAGTATGAATACTATGCGGTCGTAAATCTGTTTTATTTGAGGTTACATTTTTTTGGCATGTTAACACAGAAGTGATCGATGATTGATGTATCGGTGAGTGCCACTTTTCAAAGGAAATAGTGTCGAAATTTGAGATGGAGTATGTACGGCAAAAATAAATTCGTATACTTACTGCCTGGCTTGCCTCGAACAACGTCGTAGTTCAGCGGCGAACACGCAGAATTCTCCGAATGTGAGAGTAAGCGACTTGCGGCGGGCACACTGCCGCGCGCATACCAGCATTTCGAACACTGGAACAACAACAGCTTGTTTAGTTTAAATAAATAGCAAACTGCAATTATACGTTCTCAATAATATAAAGGAAGGGGACTTCCTGAGATGAGTCATATAATTTCGTCATCAATTCTGGCAATTTCGTGTAGGTTCTCAGAGATGTAGGTATATTAAACTCTCATTAAAATTACAATCGCTTCAAAGAAAGTGATATCTCCAAAGTAAAATCTAAACTCTAACTTGTAGCTGGCCAGTAAGTAGTATATAAACGCGCCTGATAATAATATAACAAATAAATATTACAGTTCGACCGTTTACAATGTTTTACAAAACTTCTGTAAATCAATTTTGGGGGGAATTACAGTAGCGATTTGAATATCACCAATCGAATATCACAAATAGTTTTCCACTTAGCGCACCTATACAACATAGGTGCGCTAAGCGGAAGGCTATTTGTGATATACACATCGGTGCGCTAACTGGAATGTAAAATTTTTGGCGTTTGTATATAAACAAGTAAGACGTACGTATATATATAGACTTAACATATAACTTAACCGCGTGTTCTAAGTATAAGAAATAGCCGAGTGTTAATCAAGTCACATATAATTCTTGGTATAACTTAACATCTACTTGGAAACCTAATGAATCACTTAACGTGTGTTCATCGTTTACGTGTTAAATTAGGCTTGTCCCAAATTTATAATACTGGTGTCCGGGTCGCATATGAGTTCATTCATTTTAGAACGAATCGAATGTCCTAAGGTGAACCGATTCACAGAAGGTTGACGGCCTAGGCACCCATGGAGCCATGGTGACGGTAAAATCGAGGCAGCATGTCAACTATTTTTTAAACACCCTTCGGACACAATCCGATCGAATCAAGCTCATTTAATTACAGAATTTATAAAATTTGCTTTGTTAATTGTAACAATAAATTTGTTCACACTACACGAAAACTAATACTTACATATTATTGTTTTGTTATTGTTCGTATTAGAACACTGAAAATCGTATCTACCTATATAAAAGTAAATTTCTATTGAAAAAATTACTAATTTACTGAAATAAAAATCTAAAATTCGTACTTGTAACCTCAAACTTATTACAGAATGCGATGTCACATCACGCCAATGTGGCATTCAATCTTTGCTCGCAATTTTTAAAGCATTTTGCAAAAAAATTTGCTTTTTAATACCAGTGTAAATTTCTGTTAATTCAAGGAGGTCTAGGTTTTCTATGAATATTTAACATAGATCATGTCGGCACCGCAATAACACTGTAGGTTGTTATAATTTAATCGGCATGTTTAATTTGATTACTAGATAATTATAATAACACTAGATGATTATATAATTGTAGAAAACATGAAAATAAATTAATTCTTTAGGTTTTGAAGACACATTGTACATCTGTAGATTAAAAGCGTTTCCGACAATTTGTGTACGCACTTATTGGTGGAACCTGGCGATTAAAAATAAATAGGTATTACTGAGCCAATATATGCTTACTACAAGCCGAGATACGAGGATAACAAAGACCATTATCCATTCACGTCACATAGCCGAGCCATCCATAAATTAATTTAATGAGTACATTTAATACTAATAGTTTAGATGAGTCTCATCTGACTGTCTAATAACACTGTAAATTGAACAAAGAACATAAAGATGCGGACCTAGATAAGTAAAATGGTGCTTATAGATACCCCAGAATTCGGTAAGTTGTATTTTGAATGTTTATCGCACTGACACTGATGTGAAAGGATTTATACTTCCATGAATTTAGGGATACACTTTTAATTTAAGGAAATTGGGAATTATGGAATCGTAGGCTGGCAAAAAATACAAAACAGCAATATTATATTATAGAGCGAAAGAGCAATATGCAGGTGATTAAGAAAGGGTATATACTAAGCCCTGAACCAGCGCTTCTTTAGTGCATTTGTAATCCTTATATGAGGCCAGAATTCCTATGTGGATTTTAGAAATTATAATTTGTTCCAGCATTTTATATCGAAGTATCGAAATTCTGACTTCTTTTAATGATTACAAATGTTCTTGCGAAGCACAGGTTCTGAGCTTAGTATACCCTTTCTTAATCAGCCGGTATTATGGTCATAATGGAAATAATTTTAATACAACCAATATAACTTAGACGTAATATACGTTTGCAGGCGAGAAAATATTCAAACCGAAACATATCACTTTTAGGTAAATGATGTATCGATAATACAATACAAGTAGGTACTAACGGTAAACACTTAACATAAGACAATGAGAATGCATAATGAAAATATTTCTTGTAAATAAATCTGGAAGCTAAAAGGGCGTTGTCGGACGTCCGTCATCTGACCATCTTAAAATACATACATACCAAGGTAAACAAATACTTACGGATAAACAAAATATTTACAATTTTCACCCGTAGGTACCTAATTATATCGTACAGTAATCATTTCTACAAAGTAGGTATGCAATATTTCCAGTAAGGCCAGTTTATTCATTTCACAGTAAGTAGATAGTCGTTACACTAATCATAAATTTTAATCGAGCCATTCCTAAAACGTTTGCCGTTTGCCCAAACCCAATGAAAATGTCTTTGAGATCTTTCTTTGAGCTTCGATCATGAACGTGGGATGCTGCCTGCCTTGAAATCCAAGATAATGTTTACGTATGATTATGGTTAAATAACGAGGTACGCAAACTATTATGGCGCCTTGATGGCCAAGTCGTTACGGTTGGCAAAGAGGAGCAGCCACGGTGTGGCCACATGGCCTGTTTGCCAATGGCTTATGGTTATGATATATTCCCCGATTTTTTCATTAAACCACCTTTGGGCGTCACCGGAGATGATGTAATAACTATTTTATATATATTTGCGTGAACCTGTTACAATCTCAAGGAGTTACGAATCGGCCAATAAGCAAACGAACTTTATTACCACCGCTAATAACAGTGCTCAACATTATTGGCAAAAGTAGACAAAGCGGTGATTTGTGTATTTCTAATTTCAAATTATATATAAATAAAAAAACACTGTATATGCTCATAATGCACATTACAGCAGGAAAAGCCAAATTAAGCATTTCGGATAACAAGTTCTATGTTATACTATATATAATAAATTGAGGAAAGCTGGCCATACATTTGTGGCGCAGGCTTTACCTAGTACACGTGTGACGAAGAGGCGGCGAATCAAACGCGAAGTCGTGAACTCATTCGGCTGCTGTTGGTCATCATCGGTGAGCAATTTATAGCGGTGCGATCACTCGCACTCGCACACCTGCCACTATAACAATAGCGGATACCTGGCGGCAATTGAACACGTCGCTAGTATCCTATTCCGAGCGTTTAATAAAACGATTACGCTATTAATTGTTTTGATCGGTAATACGCCTTTGTTTACACACAGTCAATAATATATGATTAAGCTTTACCTATGTAAGTATATCAAGAACCGGTTGCTCAGAATATATATACGTACCTAAGTTTAGTACAAACGTGTATATCGCCTATCTTACATATTTCTGGAATATCGAGTCATAAAAGAAGCAATAGGTATTATAACGCTTGTAATACCCAATGGGGTAGGCAGGCAGAGGAGCCGGTGCACCTCTACTTATCTCATCGGGTTACCCCCAGTGTACCCCCTTTCATACAGTAGCTCATGTCAACATGAACGAACTCAAACGATTAGGTAAGTACTTTGAAACCTTCGACTTTAATTCTACAGTAATGATTTACTGTATACTAATAATAGGTACCTACTTTAATTGAATCATTGCATAATATGAAATATATAAGTACATACACCCAAGCAGTCTTATATAATGCATACCTACACGGTTTCTTTAAACATTGATTTTTTACTGAAAAAAACCACGGTACTAGATTGAGTAATGTTATGACGTAAAACCTTATCAACACTTCAATTAACGTAGTGAATGTACCTGCTGATATCGATTAGGTAAACATTTTATTAAGATTGTACAACAATGCGATTAGTTGGTAGGGATAAAGTCGTGTACTATGCATTTTAAAGCACGACTTACAAATGTATGCTAATAATATTATTACTCCTGTATTCATTCAGGTAGTGGCTAGAAAATACTTGTAAGTTATATCGGATCATACAAAATGTACGCTTTTTATTTATTTATCGAATTACGCTCCAAAATCTTTGAAAGATCACACTGATATATACAACATATTTAGGATACCGTGATCATTAATAAGCCGCTATCAATGGCATAAAATATATTTTAACGCGTGTTAGCGTTCATATGCGTGATCTGCGACTTAATTGCAGTTGTTAGATTTATGGAATGGCCAATAAATATACAAATAGGGCGAAGCTTAACGTGTCAAGCCCGTAAATTGTTCTACATGACAGATAGTAATCATTCGTCTACATGTTCTGTGGTGATAAGATCGCCGACTGAAGTTGTCCTCTCATCAGTGTGATATATTTGCCAATAGACATAAGTGGAGGATATTGAAGTAACTTCGCACGAATGAGCGTACTGTATATGTTTGCACACGTGTCTTTATGACAATTAAAGAGTAAACGCAGTTTATATGTTCCTTCCCATGGATTTCATCAATTTAAAACACATTGTATTACGCAACATAATTACTGGACTTATATAAGTAGAGGAAGAATTTGTAGTCCGATATTTTGAGCAGTAATTTTCTTCTTTGAGAGTAGAGCTGATTAGGTATGATTATATTTAGTCTGATAAATGCCATCAACAGGTTACCCATCCTGGGGAAGTTGCGCGATGATAACATACATTATAGTGTGACTAATTTGCGATATAAATCTTATACAATTACTTATGAACATAATGATACTTTCTGAAAATATTGCAACCTAAGGAACGTACAAACACAAGTGCTCGAACACACATGTTGCTCATCCTCTATTTGGTAAAACACACCATATCTAATATGATTTCACTTTCACTCAATCCATATCAATTGATTTATATTTTATAACTAGATTCTTCATTCTCTATACCTCCACAATTATTTAATACTTTAATACTAACTGGAATATTTTTTTAGATTCGCTTCGTTTCGCGGAGAATTGCATTTTATTTGGGGTCCCGTCACTCGTGATAGATAGTTTCTCGACTAACATCTTAGAGGAGTTCGGTCTCGCTGGCTTCTTTAATTATCGATCAAACTTGTTTGGTTTATAATTGGAAAAGTTGACAAGCCGTGCGTCAGTGGTGGGTTCCTCTTCCCCCATTTGTTCTCCACAATTCGACTCGATAGGCTGAGTTAGTAGTCATAATTATGATCAAACAGGGATGTAATTACATTAAGTTACTGACAAAGTTTGTTCTTAGTATGGAGATACGAACATATTTTTAAAACTACATAATAGGTAACAATACATCAGTTCAATCAATTTATCTGTAACAATGCGATTGCTTACAGTTACAAACATACACTGGTTATTAACTGGGAGCAATTTACGACATGCGGAACTAGATTTTTATTGACATTTATCGTTGATTCAGCCTATGATGACGACATCGCGTTATCGCTCATCCAACCGATGAGCCTTCATCGAGCAGCGACATTAATGAGTAAACATCTAATCATTGTTAATAACGAAACAAAAAACCTTTTCCGTAATTTATTCTTGGCTACTTTTAATACAACGCCATTGACAATTATCAATGTTATGAAAAAAAAAAGCTTAGAAAGGCTTTCGAAATAGCAGAAACAGCGTAAAGGTACATGAGTACTTACCTAAACTAGATAGGTAGCTTGTTCTTTGACGTTAATTTGAATATCGAAAATATGTAGAAAAGAAAAATACTTACCTACATTTAATTTAACTTAAAATACTTAAACTATTTTTCATTCTGTGCGTGTAACTCCTACGTGTTTAATACACGAGTTAAATATATCGTTTTATATCAAATACCGTTATTGATCGATACGAACAATATAAATAATCAATCAGTTTCATTTTAATCATATCAATTTAATTGATGAGGTCATAAAGTATGTTAAAATCTAGGTAAATATTAATACTTTCTTGAACATGAACGTTCAGCGCCTTTAAATCAATTAATCTATTTTGATCCGCACGTTACTTTGTATGCTATAATTATTATTAATTGAGTTCATAAGTGCTTAAATGTCCTTATTGTTACCCAGGAAAAGACGGCGTTTATTAACACGTCATTATTAAATGACTTTAATCAGCGCGGGTGTTTGTGTGAGAGAGGGAGAGATAAAAACCGTCTGAGAATTTTCTCATTCGAAGCTACGAATAAAGATGCATATAATCTCGTTGATTTCGTTGTTATTTTTTTGTTTTAGAAAAAATAACACTCGAACTAGCGTAATTCCGATATGAACTATATATGACATAGCTTAACTAGTTCTTTAGTAACCGTTCCATACAAAGAATACGTAAAAACCCGATCAAAATCCCAACCGCCGGATTATCCCGCAGACAGACGCGTTCGAAGGTTTATTTATTTACACTTATTCATATTTATATTAATGTATGAATTATAATAAGGAAGATATTAAAAATCCGACTTTATTGTTACTTATTTTTGTACTAGCCATAATAAGCCCAATCCTAACATAAAAATATGTTTCTACAAACAACCTTCCCCCCCCCCATTTGACCCACTTAGTGATCAAATTTCCAAAAATACCTCCTTGTGCTCACCTACGTTATATAAGGAACTTCTGTGCAAAATATCATGCTTCTAGGTCCACCGGATTGGGCAGTGCGATGTCTGTCAGTCAGTGCTAAGAATTTTATTTAGTAGAAGATACAATAGTACTAGCTTCTGCACGCGGCTCCGATCGCAGTACCTCGATAAGACATAGCCTATAGCAATCAGGGATCATATAGATTCATATAAGTGAAATAATTTTCAGAATCGAGGTCAGTAGATCCGAAGATTACCCCTTACATCCAAACACAAACTAACAAATTTCGATTTTTTTATGATTTTAGTATAGATTTACAATACTACGGTATAGATTTACAATACTACGGTTAACACATATATTTGAAATAATGTCAATTCAAAATAAAACCGTTATCACTACACAACCTTTAAACGATAAACTCTATCATGTTAACTGATATTTACTCATAGGGGCCATACACACCGTCAATTCGGATCACAATACTAGAATACTAAACCCGTATTTTGGAAAACAAAATGGGACATTATTTTTGATACAGAGTCCAGAATCCGTATTTTTCTCGATATTTTTTTCGAAATGTTTGTCTGTTTGTCTGCCTGGCTGTTCGCACGATACTGGAAAACTACTAGACGAATTTTGGTGAAACTTGGCATGATCATAACGTTTGATAAGATCAATTGAAAGGAAACGTTCCCCGGGAACCAATAAACTATCTAAAAATTAACGAGGCACACTTTTTTTAAATTGGGCATAGGTATATTATTAACATTAAGGATATTTTTGTACTATCCATTTTCTGTCGCGCAGTTTGTATTCGCGTAATGCTTTTGATAATACTGATAGTGTGGAAGGCGCCATATGAATTAAATGCGTATGATTTTTTGTTTTGGTGACATCATCGTTCCACTATCAAAATACAGTGGACCTACTAATTCAGGGCTATACACTTGAACTATGAACAAACTTCGTTGATACAATGTTTATTCTTATTTCATAGTTGGTATTTACACAAATAAGATATTTTTTATAATATCCTGTTTGTATGAACGCATTAATTTGTTCATAAACATATATTTTCTCTTTGTTAAGAGATGGCCAATCATTATTAATAGACTTGTGATAATTTAAGGAATGCTACTTTTATCATCTTCAAGAACGCGTCATAAAAGAGTATTCATGTGTTTGTCTTGAACAAACAATTGTATAGAAATTGATCAGAACTGAAACCGTCGTGATGCCTAGATTGGAGCTTATTTTTAGATTGATTTAGGTAGACTTGCAAGGTTTAAACTAGAAAATAGTGCAAGAACAGGGAAAATGGGCTAGGACTGAATTTTATGGTCAGTAAAGCCAAGTTCACATCAGATGCACAGTCAACCACTGATTCTAAAGTCAGTATCGGATCTAAATCAGCTATGTAACCTGTAAAAAGTGTGACCGGGGCAGTCGACTATATTAATGTCTGATGTGATCATGGCCGAAATTAGTAAGCTTGCTCACCCTGCGTCTTAGTGGGGTATAGTTCGATGTCGTTGAAGAGGCTTTGTACGCGGTCGGCGGACGCCGGCTGGTCGGACGGGCCCACTCGGCACTCCCATGCACTCGCTACCTCCCTGCAAGGAAAATATGACATTACAATATTGCTACACTCGTCGTAAAAACTAGGTAAATTGATAAAACACATTTAGTATACATTTTTTTTGGGTCTAATAGCTCCACGAGAGCCAAAAAAGGAACGTAGATAGACTCCCGATGTGCAAAGAATCTCTACGTGAACGATTACTAAAACTATTTCATTGAAATATGATAGAATTACACATAATCGTAGAGCATAGACATCCTCTACTGGATATAGATCAAAGAGGAAAATAATATGATTTAGGCCCAATGAGCTTGTAAATAAGATCATAGGGTAAGACTGAGGGTAAGGTAAGACCATATATTATGTATTATCTATGGGTAAGACCCCCGAATGACGAAGAGAGATACTTCACACGTCACTACGTCACTCTCCTTTGCCACGATGATATCAACCACAGACAAGTACTTAACAAAAAGTTTGTATAATACACACCTGTGTCTAACTAGCATTCCCATATTTTGTATTTATTGTATACACAGTAATAAATAAGTAGTCACTTAATATACACTTCCGCTATATCAGTTCTTAAAACATTATTAAACAAAAACCTTAATAAAACCTTTACAAAAATAGTAATATTTGTATAATGAAATACATAGATCACGATTCCAAAACACAATAGTGAGCAAACGTGCGCCATGCTACGTATTTCAAATTTTGGTGTTAACTGAAACACAAAGATAAGACGGCAGAGTATAAATATTGTTAGATACCTAACACCTAATCGGATGCGTAAGTCATTCATGTTGTTTTTGTATGACGCCATGTATCTACCTACGACTTCACGTAGCGTAGCGTGCAATTATCATTGTGATTAATGTTAGAAGAAAACCGCAATCTCAGTCGAAGTCATTGACAGTGGCAATGTGATACATCACACTCATCAATTAGAACCCGGCTCGTGCATTTGGGATTTTCAAATTTTCATGTGCGCATTCTCAATAATGATTATCACCTGTTCTTTTTTCGAAAACTGTGTTAAGTTCGTCAGCATGCACCTGGCCAGCGCGTTGGAGTATGGCCCGAATACCCACGCCATTGGGGTGGGTACCCGGTACAATACAATTGGGACCAAACACTATCCACAAAATAAAGGCACACTGCAGTGCACCTCTATCCTTTAACCTAGGTGTTATGGTGTTTACACATATATGTTTAAGCTATAGATCCAATTGTGCAGTTAAATACTTTTAAAGGTTCTTCTTACATTAATACAAACAGGCACTTCAAGAACTCCTGCATTCTTTTTTAAATACGCCGCAATATCTGATAGTAGCGAGCTTGTACTGTCAGCTTACAGTAAGTATAAACTGTTTAGGATCGATGAGTTCATAATTCATAATCCCATTCTATATCCTGACTGGTAGTATGTATAATAATTTCGTGTGATTTGTAGTTGATAAAGTTCGTTCAAATCTTTAAAACAGATTACAAAAGTATTTATAGGTAGATAGAAAAATCTAAGTAAATCGCCTATCTAAGAATTGATACGGAAAGAACATCGGATAACGTTTAGTTACTGGTTTCCTAGATAAATAATGGATAAAGTCGAAGGCTACGCACACGGTGGCACTGGCAACAGTAACAAATTATTTGTTGTACTAGCATTAGAATACATAAGATTGTAAAAAAACCTTTTTTGTGACTAATACGCTTTTCCAGAGATTCGCCCAAATAAAAAATAAACAGAACAATGTTTACTGGTTGGTGTTACAATGCGTAATTTTTTTTTTCAGAAAAACAGTGCTTTCCAATGTCAATGGGCGAAAATATTAATAATGAACTAAAAAATAAATGCTTATTGGCAAAACTTCGTATAATACGTTTAAGTTTTAGCATCTAGACATCGCATCCAAAAAAGGCTAAGCACGAAAACATACAGACTAGAAGTCATAAACTAAATCCGACGCGATTAATCCGTTATCCGCTCCCGAAATTATAAGAATTTAAGTATAATTACATATTTTTTATAAGTTTACTTTATGATCATTAAATACAGAAAATACCCCCCCCCCCTCAAATTGAGGGGAGGCTCGTGCCCAACAGTGGGACATAAGAGAGCTATAATTATATATACAGAAAAAAACAATAACAGGTCGATACTAATACATCATTGTCATGTCAATTGTAACTACTACAAAGCCGTTAATAACCTATTAAAGAGCTAATTGTCAAAGTTGTGGGAAGGTTTGACGCCAGCCCATTCCATTGCATCAGCACCGCATTTCTTCGATACGATACGACCGTCTGCAACCGTAGTTGTAAACATAGTTTCCGGCGCCTCCGCCGCCGACTAATATCAACAAAGGGCGTTAGGTTACCTATAAAGAAGATAGAGTCCGCCGATACGAGTTGTTCCCACGTGAAAATAAACGTTGATAACTTGTTAACGAATACAACCTACTTATAGATAGAACACAGGAATGTAGAAGAGGCATGAGGCTGCCTAAAGGGTGAGAAAATTCTACACCATAATTTTAAATTATACTTACATAAATCATTTCACTTTGAACATTTACGTTTATTTTTTATTTCAAAAATACCAATGCCATGTAAAGAAAATCTCGTCACTTACAGATTTCCTTGGGATAAAAAGCCAACACATTCACTGCCAGAGAATGCTAAGCACGCCGATACAATTAACATGACAGTTATTATTGTGGAAGTAGCGCGTGGTAACTTCATTATAAACAAGGATTACTTCTGTGACGAAATATCAACAGACGCACGTACGGGAAACAACTAGTGTCTACTACTAACTTTTGATTTAATAAACTAGTTATGAAGCATCTGTCGGTGGTTGGTTGTGTACGCGGTTCTCTGTAATTGGATGATGCATTGCGTGACTCCTCGATATTGACCCGAACGATAAGTGAATGGTTGGTAGCGATACCTACAGACCGTCCTCTATAGGCATATTTTATGTCTGTCAACTTTGTTATTTACCAAATCTAATTGGAAAACAAAGCTCTGACCGAATACGAATCGTGAGACACATCAAATAATCTAAAACATAATGAACTATTGTTAGGTAACTAAGGATAAACTTAAGTAACAGGTAGGTATTTAACATTATGAAGTACGAGTATATGAGGAGTTTTGAGACTCGTCATGTAATGAGTAATAAAAATACATTATAACTTGACCATAGTTTACTTAGTCATACATAATGACGACAAGATATCGTTGTAAGTCCATTCCGTCTATTAAAATATTCGGTGCGCTGACTAACACTAATAATTATTAGACAGTTATAATAAGTTGTATGTATATTATTTTTATTCTTGTTATAAAACGACAAAATTCATTTAGCGCAAGGAACTACTTATGATAAGTCAGAAACTCAATTCATACCTCTTTAAAATATCCGACTAAGTGTGAAGTTGCGCACACACTGGGTAGGATTTCGTGGGGCGGCAACATAAAATAAAAGGAAGTAGTAAACAACATCTTACTGCGCGGATACAGTTATAAAACAAGTCGGTGCGCAATACTGCGCATATAACACTATTGTATTTCCTTCCTTCTCGACAAATTGGACTTTGCTAGCAATCGGACACTGCAAATTTTCAAATACGTAAATAATTCGTTCTATCATATAATGTGCTAGTACTTTAGTCGAATTAAACGAGGAACCCGTGGAAGATAAAAAAACGAAATCTTTATAAAGATATTAATTTGTCATTAAATATGTTACGTTATGTTCATTCCCCTGTTCTTCTATTATTTAAATAATGCTGGGATTTAAAAAAACACTAAATACGTACAAATAATTACGTTGTATGATTTACTATAGTAATAATAATACATAATAAAAAACTGAATATGGCAGGTGTCCGCAACCCTTCCAATATTCCCATCCCATATTCAACCAATCCGCAATCCATAGTCACAAATCACTTTTCATATTCCTGCAATAGTTCCTCCGGCTGCTGAGGTCAATTTGCTGCTTATGCTATCATTTTCAGCAGTTGACCCCTGCAGGTGGCTAACATAAAATAAAAATTCTCAAAAAGGGCCTCTACGTGTTGGAGCCAAATCCCCGCGCAAACCTTCCAAACATCCGGGCCCGAGTGTAGAGAGACATATTATAATAATATCGACAGTAATAATGTACAGATAAGTGATAGAGATTGTGCTAACTGAAATGTATACACAGAATATACAGTTTATCGAAAACAATAATGATATATGGAATAAAATATTTCAAGTATTTATGACAGCGAGCGTACAGCGTAAAATGAGCGATGAGATCAGTCTGGCAGTGACTCAATACATCAAGTTAATTATTTGCTAAAATAACCGGAAGGCATCAAGTATTGATTTAAGGTTAACTACCGTACTATTATTCATCATAAAATTAATTAAGTAATAGTATTTTTTTCCGATTTATATTAGTCAACCGATATTAACGTTTCTGAATGTTGCTTAATTTTATATACGAGAATTCACAAAACATTTAGATTGGTATAAGTCTACTTAGATTATACTCGCCCGAGAAATGCAATCATTATCAAAGCGAATCGATAAATTATCCGACTAAACGCAAGATATCAAACTAAACGGTAGATGTTAAAGCCATAGTCAGCCGAACAAGTAGCTTGATAAAGGAAATATTGAATATCACTCTAATTAATGAATAGGAATGTTTACTACGTGCAAACAAAGCAAGATGTGTACGGCAATTACCCGACCAGATATTGGCCGTATATTTACAAGTATTGTTTGTTAGGCGATATTTCTGGCGATTAGTGTTGTCTACACCTGAATTCAAAATCAAATCTCCCTGCCCGACTAGGGTTCGCCAACATAACAATGCCATAACTAAAATGCTACGATTTAGATGCCGATTACAGTACTCTGAATTCAAAGGGCCTAAATTAAGCGTGGTGTAATTAGCGCTTACTTAGATATTTTTACTTCTCTATATCAATCTCGAAATGGACATATTGACATAAACAATACAGATAGTAAAACTACAAACGAAAAGCGCGTGCGACTGAGTTGAGTGCTTACGAAAATATACCATGACATCATGGTGTGCGAACGAGAGCCCCTCGCTCGTGTGTCCCGCTCGCGCGGACACGCTTATAAATACACGAGTGCATTTTACTTCATTCGTTCGATTATGTAGATACCTTTGGATGTAAGTTCGATTTGGCAGTTGACATTAAACAGCAATTAAGGAATTGCTTAACAGAACGAGGCCAATGAAACGATGGAGGCTATTTACCATGAAAGACCAACAGTAAGATGGTTACGCTCCATTTCCTGACGGATAACGGTGTTCACGATGCCTTTATGTTTTGTTCAAAAATAAGTGTGAGATCATGTTTGCCAAATTAGATATTATATTATAATGAGTAAAGTATCCACTTTGTTCTACTTAATTAACATTTGCGACTTAAAAATCTATTACGCAAAAAATATTCCATAGCTATACTCTTCTTTATCATTACCTAAGAAATTAAAAATTAATGGTAGAGGAAAGCCGCAGCACATTTACGTGTTTTATTGGATTAATTATTTTGCTTCAAAATTACTTAATTTAAATATATCCAAACAAGGCAATAAAGGTATTACTGTAACTCCAAATTTTACCGTTTTCTTGACGCGCCTACATGTATAGTAAAAACGTGAATTTCTAGTTCAAATAAGTATTTAATTTATGAACTCGTCCCATCGAGTCTCACAGTATCTACAATAGGCAACATAAATGCTGAAAACGTAAAGGCCATGACTAAGAGAGCTTTTAGATCTGACGTCATTCCAAGTTGTTGACCTGGGTTCGCGTCCACATATCACTTATAGTATGAGTTTACCTATGTATACCATTTAGAACGTCACCTGTAATATCCAATTATTTGAATCACCAATAGCAGGCAAAGGTCACAGGTACTTACTTGTTACCATACAAACATGTTACATGGTCGCTCACAATAATAAATTATTGTATGTAAGTACATGATATGTGGAATCAATACCAATATAAACCGGCACGTACGACATAAAAGGAACACCGTGACAAAGGTTGATGATGTCATTGTTAATTCCTTTTTATGATATTTTTTATATGAAACTAATTTAGGTACGGAACGGGTTCAAATGTGATTTATTTATTCGGGTAGCCTACAGTAGATTTTCGGCGACGTCAAGGAGCTGGGGTACTTTCTTGTGGAGCTTGGAAGCTGGAAGAACTAGCCAACCACCCTCCCCACACAAAACAGGCGCACTTGGACGTCGATTAGTGCAAAACTACCGCAGAAGAAGTGATTCCTTTATACTACTACGGACAGTGTGGTAAGAGACCCTAATTTCGGACATGTTTCTGTTAGGTAAAAAATTCGATAGATATTTCAGTTTTGTACGCTTGAATAGAACTCCCGTTTGCCTTTGTCTTTTTTTAAAGTGCAGTTTTATTCAGTTTGTTTTTTTTTAAACTGGCCCATTTATAACAAAATAGACGAACTGGCGGGGCAAGAGAGCGTATTTTGATCATTGCCTATCATTGTTAATTAAATACCGAACATGTGTGCTGTTTCTACGACCAATAAAAAATAATACATCTCTAATTTAGTACCAACAAAATATGAACCATTAGCACATGTTTATCACATTCAAACATTATGTGTGATTTTACTAGCGGCATTATCTTATTTATTGAGGTTTGTAATATGGCACAATGAATGGCGACTTACCTAGCTAATGATCCTTTCCATTTGATTATGCCGTTAGGTTTATTCGGTGGATCGTCGATGACCTCATACTTGATGGGTTGGGGCGGGTCGAATGTGGTTGCGTGCTGAGGCGGGGGGCACACGAGAGGCTCTATCCGGCACGAGATGGAGGCCCTCTTGGGCGGCGACGCCCGCGGGTACGTGTGATGCCGGGCGCCGCTGAGCGCCGCCGGCTCTGAGCGCCTCTGCTTCGGCAGTGTCCTGGCGCATATCGCACTGGCTGCATTCTTCAGGTGTGTTCGGAATCTATTGTTATTGCTTGTAACACTGAGTACACCACCCTCCATCTTCATCTCATCAGCCTCGTTACTTTCACTACACTGAATGTATGTTTGCATCCATGTTTTTTCTGTTCCACTTCATCACTCTTATAAAATCACCTTTTTAAATACATTTTATGTAATTTAGTTTTAAGTTAAATCACTTTCGTAGCTTCATTACTTTTAGGACGTCACGACTTATTGCCATTTCAGTTAAATATATGATACACAATTCTATAAGAAAACCAAAAATAGCAGGTGAGATAATGTGGATTTGCACGGGTGAACAAAACAATACAATTACTTTTAGGAGCCGGTAACATCATACATTCTGTACGGTACCTATAAGCCTTATAAGTATAATTTAAATATTTTGGACTACTACATAACTCATAGGCATTTGGCAAAGAATAGTACAACATTACAATAACCATAAAATACTTGGTCAAGCAAGATCTGCTTGCTTCTCGTATGAACCTGTACGCTGTAAGATATTTTAGTGTAGAACGAACCCAGCTCATTCTTTTTAAGTCCCATGACAAGCCCCAGTCCAATAGATCACGTAAGATGTATAAATAAACTGATAAAAATTTACATTTCTTCACACGAACTGAGGTCTAATTTGAATTTATAATATGAGGTGAGTATCCATTTTACCAAGTCACCCGATAACTACGTCACCTTTATTCATTACCATGTACAACTTGACCTTAATCTAAATAGTGAAGATAATGCAGTGAGTATAATTCGATGACTAAATATGAATTTATTCAATGCGTCTAGCCACCCACGACTAGTGAACGGCAAAGTAAGTTGATCTGCGAGCAAAATAAACCGTGTTGCGGTCTACTTGACGAGATGTCCGCGAGACTGCATTGCGGCATAGGTGTAGCCTACTACCTACCATGTCCATTCTATCCAAGCACACAATAATACTTGCTCTGTATTGCTAAATTATTAAAAATATTGTTTTCTTTAAATTATTTAAGTATTTTTTTAGCATTTTCATCGGCTGGGTTGTATTCACACACCTAGTACGGCACGTGTCAATATTATGAAAGGAGTACGAATTTGCGGAAGGCTTCGCGGCGCGGGCGGGGCGGCGGCAGCGGCACCGCAGGTCAGGGCAGGAGGGGGGGAGCGGTGGCGAGCCGCGGGCGCGCTGACATCACCGCCGGAGCCAGCCGATCTTACATCACCATTGACTGCCTCCCACCGGCAGAGCCGCCTGCGCGCCCACACTCACCTCTCCCTATCGGCTCCTTCACGTAGGTAATTATTGAAAATCGATCGCCGCGTACGCATGCTACTTTACTTTCGTTTATATCGCATAGGTTAATTGACTCCAGTACCCAACACAACACACTAACAATATAATGGAGCATTATATTAGCGCAAGCACGAATCTAGTTTTGTAAATATAAATAGATTGTGCAAAACATTATATTAAAAAGAAAACGCCTCAGGTAAACTGTAACTAACATAAATTTTATTTTCAATTTAATCTGTTTGGACCTATTTGATTTTGTTGATACCTACTTACTTAGGGTGGAGTGCAACATCCACGGTTATATTTAACTATAGTCAAATAATCAGAAAATCTGACAGAATCTGTAGAGATTTGATAGTAGTTAAATTTAACCATATATGGTGCACTTCAGCCTTATATCTTTTGTAGTAATCTAAAAAGTTATCATTCAACATCGAATCCTTATATTTACGCGAACACTACACATTGAAATTAAACTATTTTTTCCTCTTCCCGTTCTCGCGTGACCATGGCTGCTGTAAAGCAGCCGAAACGTCGGGAATATAAAAACATAAAATAAACGCAAAAAATTGTATTATTTTAATTCAACATCGAGCTAATGAGCAACTGGCGACGACGAGACCCGGGTATATTTAAACCTTATATTTTTATTTTTAATAAACTTTTAAAAATCTTTACGTTTAGACAATGACAATGAATTACCTATTTATCAAAAGAACACTTTTGATAAATAAGTAATTCATTGTCATCTACCTATAAATGCTCATAAAAGGTTCAAGCAAAAATATATGTGTCCGGGCCAGCAAGTAGTGCACGTTACCTTATGAGGAGGCTTGCAGAGGCTATAAGGTCTACCTACAGTCCGCCTAACCGTAACATAGACTAATATTGCTAGTTACCAAGGCTAAAGTCGCCCACGATACCTAGTTATTATCTAATTTCATAACAATTAGCATCAATTCAGACTAACCTTTGTTAACCAGTCAATAAGCATAAGATGATTGGCGATGAGAATTATAGGATGTAACGTTGTTATGATTCAGAGTGGCATTCGGAATTTAATTTAGGTTAAAAAATAGGTACGTACGTATTAATCGAAACAACGCCTTATCAGCGGACATGCTCAAAGTTGAAGTCAGTAAGTCCAGGATTTGCATTTCGCGGGGTATAATAGTCCTAGCGGCAATTTAAAACAGCGAATAAACTTTAAATACATCATACATTGGCATGATACTATTAGGTGATATGACTTGTGTTCTATTAACCTCATTGCATCGTTTGACACGACCTAACAATAATACACAAAGCATTATTGATAGGTTACATAGCCCATTATTCGGTATCTTTGTTAAAGCGTAATGCGCTGTATGTCCCCACTTTTCCCACGGCAATGATGTCAAATTGGTTGATCAATCAGTGCGGGAAGGATGCGGCGGCTGTCGGCGCAGCGGCCCGCGCCCGGCTCACGTGGGTGGTGTTTTCTGTAATGCGTACCAGCCGTTGAGTTCAGGACGAGATGCTAATCAACCGGCGGCGGGATGTGCCGAGCTATTCAATATACAAGAGGGGATACTTACCGTACACTAAAAGGCATTTGTAATGACATTGTAATTAATCCCTTGAGAAGATTTAACCAGGCGTTATGACGGAAACAAAGAAAATGTCTCGATGTTCTCAAACCGTTAGGTGTTAACAATCAATATAATAGCTTAAACAGGTTTAACGGCATCTCGTGCCGCGGACGCGGATGTGGTCGGTGATTTGAGAACGATAGTACATACTAGTTGCTGCGAGGTCTGAGGTTGAGTATTGTCCATTGATCGGCAACAATAGAGGTCCGAGCGAGCGAGGTCACACTTTGACTTTTGTGGCGCATCGATTGTGTTCTCATCAAGAACACTGATTCATAACATCCTCGAACTACAAGTCACATGTCAAATCTAACAAAGGGCATAAGAGGCATATCTCATGCATGATCCTCCTCCTCCTATTTATATGATAATGTAATTTAGATTGATGATTCTATCAATGATCATAGTTTCTGATAGCTTCATACAATTTGTCTATGATCACAAATGCAATCCTAGATCTATGTTAAAGATATATATGATGCCGTAATATAATAAGTAATCAGTATTGTAAGATGAAGTTAGTTAGTAATTATACGTAAAATTTGTTTACTTGGAAATTAATACTTAACACCAGAAAGGAGCCTTTCAAACTGAATTAGGTGCTTACTAAAATTCCAGTGTATTGTATTAGAATTCCACGCACGATTTAGTGACGAAAGATAGCTAGGTTACTAAGACTAAATGTTTATTGGAGAAGCGTTCAGTATTTAGGTATTCGACCTCCACATGGCACATGGGGCGCCTACCTCACACGATAGAATCTCGAAATAGAATGCAAAGTATACCGGATACTGTATGTAGCCGTATTTGGTATTTCTATTAGTCATACAAACAATATACTCGTAATGATGCGATCTATAACGTTATGATTTACTTATTTATTAGTGGGCATGGACAATGGACATAGCAGGAAATTTGTGTATACACATAGCTGTATACACACGGACACAAGGGAACGACACATTTTTATTTTCACGTTGCTCATGAATTAATTTACACTATCTTATCTCAATTGGCGCGTTCTCAATGTCGCCTTGTTAGAGAGTCGTTAATCCACCCAGAGCTACAAATCTAGTCGATATATATATACCGTAGTTTTTTTTTTGGGAATGAAAAATTAAGAATAAGCTCTACTTGATAGTTAAACTTATCTAATTGTTACTTACTCAAACACGGATTGTGTTGGAGATTTATGTGAGCTGCTTTTAAAGTTTTAATATTTCGAGCTCGTACACAAGGTAATGCCAACAAAAAAAACGGCACATGACATGAGCAATGAAGTCATCCGCGCCGCTGCCGCCGCCGTCCGTCATGAATCCGTATAGCGCAGAGACGTTTTATAAATCAAAATCGAATCGCGGAAAATTCTATTTTAATTGTAAACATAGGGTTATTTTCATCGTCATTACATATGTATTATTGTAACAAGGCCGTGCGCAGTGCATTGAATATTTTTTGAGAAACAAATAATCGTAGAGGACATTAATATCGATACAGGGACCGAATACGACATTTTCTCAGTCTGTATAAACGCGCATAAATAACTGGAAAACTGCTGGACAGATTTTAATGAAACTTGGCATGGTGATAGATATAACACAGATCAACACTCAGATTATATTTTATCCCAGGAAATGGATAGTTAAACATAGCTGTATCTCAAAATCATCTCAGCGGATTTTACTAACCTATGTATGGTATTATTCTTTTATTCCGTAATATGTATTGGTATTGTTACTATCCCTACAAAACTACAAATATATAAATACTTGCTATAATAAATAGTAAATAATTCTACTATAGACCGCCTTGTTTTCCCGATGTGTAATTATTTTATTTAAATACGTAAGTATCGTAAAAAGCGCACAATAAATATATACCAAAAATATATAAGTATTAGTTGTATGTACTACATAAGTGTGATGCGTACGTAACTAATAGGCGAATTATGTATTATTATATATTATGTGTACAAGAGCAAGTATATCGAACATACCTCTTTAGAAAAGCTGTCAGTAGATGCTTGTTCAATGAAGTTTCTAAAATATTAATTACTAGCTGCGCCCCGCAGTGTTACCCGCGATTGAAAAGTATGAAAAATTATAACAAATCCATTCCACGGCAAACATACATTTTACTGGGATAAAAGTAGCCTATGTGCTATTCGAAACTATAATCTATCTCTGTGCCAAATTTCATCCAGATCCGTCCAGTCGTTCTGGCGTGATTGAGTAACAAACATCCATTCATCCAAACTTTCACATTTATAATATTAGTACAGATATTAAACATGAATTGTGTCCGCAATATATATTCTAGGCACATAATTAAAGTAAGTAATATATTTCGTGAATGGCGTTGGTCATTGAACTCGACAAGTGAATTCTATGATAAAACGTAAGTAATTCAATCATTCGCTCGTAATAACACGTTCTACAACGAATTATATGACCTCTAAATCGTTTACAATTGTATTCACTACTAGATCTGTGCAAATAAGATAAAATACGTTTTGTATCTTATATTCTTAATGCAATAACACAAATAACGTATCTCTATATAACATACCTAAGCAAATATGTAAAAAGCTCAGAGCTCTCATCTCCAAAGGCCCTATCTAAGGAAGAGATTATGTTTGTTGGTTAATGTTTATATGTAAATATAAATTTACTAAATTACTATTGTATCACTACTAGTGGAATAGTGAATGTATATTATGATATCATAAATAAGACTGATACTGGTACATTTGGCACCTATATGGCACAAGATCTAATAGGTCATCAATGATTTACTTCTATACACATATACTTATAACAAACAATCAGTCGGAATTTTTCGAGGTTTTTATAAAATGCATATGAAAGTTAATCAACCCACCACCGCACCGTATCGCTTCCGTATGTACAATAACGTAAGTATGTATAAATAGAACATGTCACACAGATACGTGAACGTAGACATGGCATGTTCAGTTCCTGGCCGTTGCGAAACGAGCCTAGGTATTATAACTTCGTCCCAGATTATTTTTCTGTGGACTATGTTTTATTTTCACAAGTTTCCTGAAGAACACCGAAGCCTATTTGATTAAGCACTAACGCAATAATAATTTTGAACGACTAGCATTGTGACTATTTGATGTTTTGCCAAACTTCTTTCAGCGTCGTAAACGTAGACACTAATCGATTGAATTATCAAATTAAAATATCACACAAAGGGTTAGCAAATACGCATAGCACTTGCACAGCCATAAGGCTTTTGTATATAGACAGATAATGTTCAGAATACAAGGATCGGTAACTGTACAGTATGTAACCCGCAATCCAACGTTGACATACATAAGCATGTTCCTCGTTTTATTCACCCGTACTAACTAAACAGAGCAATGGCAGTTTTCCACCAGTGTTTTATATTATATGTTCATTAATCAGTTTCACACAACGTCACTGCAAATAAACTGGCATGTTTGTTAAATTAGCAAAACTTAAAATAAAAATACGACAGCGTAGTGTATCCGCGTATGTACCACGCGCCGAAGCTGATCGCGCAGCACTGGTGACCGGCGGGCGAACGATAGCGCCTCCGACCCTGCGGCCGGTACAACGAGACCGCTGGCGACGTGCACTACCGCAGCCACATCGCGAGCACGGAGTACCGCGGCAGCGAGTGCGGCCCCATCGCGGCTACTGGCTGCCTTATTGTACGAACGACGCTTAACAAGCATGGTAAGGAGCGAGCATTGTTGCCGCGCCGGCCGACACTGATAACAGCCACGTAAAAATATACCAACTATGTAACAAATTTCCATACACACATTTGTATACTACTATGGTAAGTATTTTGAGCCTTTGCTTCTGAACCTCAGCAAAGACTAGCTTTGCCCGCGACTTCGTACGTGTGTGCTTATTGACTATCCCAGAGGAATCCTTACATTTCCCGGGATAAAAATATAATGTATACATCGACCGGTATGTATACCCCAACAGTGCGAAGTGTCAACGTGTTTTTGGCTATTCTGCAGTAACGCATTAACTTCCCAGGATAGAAAGTGTCCTGTACTCTGACCCGGGTTATAAGCTAATACCATGCTCAGCTTCATTTAACTCGGCCAGTAGTTTAACTGTGATGCGCAAACCGATAGACACTTTCAAAAGTGTTGAATTATGTTTTTCTATCAAAAACAATATCTCCTACGACAGGTATAGTTTACATTTAAAAATATTCAATGTTAATACACGCCCAACTAACAGCTTAATATATAAATAAATATGAACCTAATATTTTCATATATCGACGAAGATCCCGTACGATATTTTAGAGCCTGGGAAATACTCAAATGTACCCAACAAACATTTTAGCGACACATTTAGTTTTAACCTTAGATTTAACGTAAGCTTCTATCTAGAATTCTATCGATCAATATTACCGATCACAGAATTTGGAATGAAATGTGTCCAATTACGTTCATCGAAGTTTTCCGAGCTACAAGGTTCAGTGCGAACATTGTGTATGAAGGTACCTACTCTACCTCTCTGTCTGCATATAGCTATTAAACACCAGAATTAATAAACATGTATAAAACTAATGCAAAACATACATTTTGAAGAAAACAAATTCAGACAGTAGCAGGTATCTGATGAAATTATCGTTCGTAGAGAATGGGTGGTTGGGTGGTCATGGACAAGCAAATTAAATTTATAGGCTCACACGCGAGTTTGTATCTTCGACATTAACAGAACGATTTCTGCTGAAATGTTTTGAGTGCCAATATAGGCTTAGCCGCACGTAGCGTGATATGTTGACTCAGGCCACATATGCCTACGTCCCACGGAAATTGAGCTGGTTTTTCGCAAAGGGTTCAACCTATACACAGATTTTTATTAGTCCCAAAAACTTGTCTCAACCTGACACGTGCACAGCGCTAAATATACTTATTAATATATGATTGCTTTGTACGATGTTCCCTGGGAAGTTTTAAGAACCATCTCTGACATAGGTCACGTTACAAAAACCACCTATATTGGCAGGTTGATTTATTTGTCAACAGCCAGTCACCAGACACAACAGTAATAATTAATCGTCTTAGGTATGTACTACATTATGAAAGTACATTTCATCAAAACATCAAAGGCCGTGTGTAAAATAACTAGAAGCGGTAGCTTTACAGCATTGTTATCGGTATTAAAAGCAGTCGTATTAGACATTGTGTGTAATATACTTACCTACATGATATGTTGTAAAACTTTAAACACTAAAGCAAACAGTTACAAAATCATAAGAAGAGAACACGTTACAAATGACTTTGTGACATAGGTGTTAAATATAGGTGCCCTTCCTGTATATTTGCCTTTGTGATGGCATTTAATCACCTTGAAACTGTCGATTGCATGTGTAAAATCACGTGCAATATTGTAACGCGACAACGTATTGGCTCAGAGATTGCAATCCATATTTGTGGTAGTAACTAGATCATCGTTAAAGAGCGTTTTCATTGCAATGCAATAAGTAAGCAAGTACTTGGAGAAGAGAGTAGTATTTCTTATTTTCAATCTGCTAGGCAGTCGGAATGTAACCAACGCTTGTGGACATATAGAAGTGAGTTAAACAAACCTGTAATCGACCCGAATCAAGGTTCCTTTTGCGTTGGTGGGTAGTTCATTTTGGGCAAAGCATCTGACGACAACATCTGACGCAGAGAAAGTGAACGCCCGGGGATGACATCATAGGCTTAATTCACATTAGCCGATCCAAAAACATCCTAACTACTGACTTTATTAATTAGTTATTTATTTTATAAAGAATAAACCAGCTAAGTATACGTAAAATGCACAAACCTAGGCATTGTAAAAATGCTCAGTTCTACATACCAACTACCAAGTGCAAGAGTAGGGATTTTATTTACGTACGTTATATACGTTTATGTCTTTTGTATGTGACTAATTAACATACAAAAGACATAAACGAATTATCTAAAGTAATACGTAGAACAGGCAATCTCGTTTTGTTTATTGACACTTAATGCATTACCTACACGGATTACCTTAAAATAGTGCAGCAATCATCAATAACAAGTTGATGTTAATGCATCGCGTGTGGCACTACCACAACATCCGTCGTCGGACAATGACCAAAATAAAGTTGATCGTGGCACATCGTGGGGAGCGTGCTGCTATATTTTGGCAAGTCGACTGGTGCGTGTCGCGGCCGCTCGATGGCATCATCGCTATGGAGGATCGTGACGTCACCGCGCCTTTTCCAAACGTGGCCGCCAGACGAAAATAGTCCCCGCCCCGCCACCGACCGCGGCCCCTCGCTCGTCACCGACCGAATTAGCGAACGGAGCGCCCGGCATTCGGCAGCGGCAGCTACCAGCCATGCTTAACCATCAAAGACAAGTCGATTCCACGACCAGATGGTCTTCCCTCGATTGCCAACTGTCAAAACAGCGTTCTCTTTACTCATATAAATTTGCTAATTTTGTTTTAATAGTTCCAAAGCCTTAATTGAGCGCACGAATTAGCTCTGTTGCCTTGTTGCCCTTTCCAGCCGTAGGTACTTAAGTAATTACTTATTTTATTTTTTTATTTGAAGTCTCCGATCTCTAAGTATAGGTATTATTCAAAGACGTGTCAACTACTCCGATTTGCATACAACTCGTCTACCGTGGATGCCTACCTATACTAATATTATTAAGAGGTGTAGTTGTAAGTTTGGAAGTCGCGGGCACTGCTAGTCGTAATTGGTCGCATTTGGGTCGTATCGTCGGTATTGGGCTGTAAAACTCACTTTGGTTAGAATAATAATTTTAATCTTCAATAAAACATCAAAAAACTTCAATAAAAACAACACAAGACTCGTTTTACATTAGATTTTTGAAGATTTTAGGTAATAATATCGAAACTGATGATTAAGGCCTAATTCGCTAAGGGAACTTTGTCCCAATTAAGTTCTATGGCGCTATTGTAGCGGTGAGAATTCCAACGATCCAAATTTCTTGGGCGTCACTCTGTCCAGGAACTAGAAACAAACACGTAATGCGGCAGACTGCGATCAATACATCCACTTGATATTATACTTAGGTACTTTGGTTTCGTATATATGGAATTGGTAAGTATAATGTTGCAAATGGCGTATGATGATCAAGTTTTAGGCCGATAGTGGGTAGTTCTAACTGAGCTCCAATGGATAAGCTGATTACTATTTCGTCATAATGGCCAAAATCGGTTTCTTATATTTAGTACACACACATGCACAAATATACACAGACAGGAGTGTTTTATGGAAACAAACGCATTACTGAAATGCGTTATTAAATACAGTGAGATACCTAGTGACTTAATTAAACACATAAATGTTCGTTCGTAGTTGTGAACGAAGGTTAGGTAAAAAGTTAGATAAGATATCGTTGCAACGGTTGCTCTGATAATACTTTATGGTTGATGGAATATGTGCGTGAAGATGCCTTGCTGAACCATTCATTACTGAAAATGCGCGCGACAGTGAATCGGTTCTGAGAAATCTACTCGCGTTTCCTGGAAGTATTACTATGGACGCACACATTCGCAAATCAGTGCGTCGACAATGTAGCACACATCGCCGCCCACGGCCCTGATAACGCGCAGCCGTGACGACTTGTCGAGTAGTATCGGTGCTCTCATTAACCAACCAACTCGTATTGCGTGCCCAGCTCAGCTTACACCAATCAAACAAATTGTGTTTCACTGGACTAGGTATCACGCAGCATTCAGCACCAATGTTATAAATACCTACTTTGTCGAATTGATAAATGCTGGCCGCAATGGCTTTTACACGTAAGAGCGAGAGCTTAATGCGCAGCATCTTGTGCCTTAGGAATGGTTATGGTGTTGCACCAATCAAAAAGGCAATTACAGCACCTACTTGAGAACGGGCCGAGCGGGCCTCGAATTGGATAAGGGCGCAGGACTTTAACGCAGTCACTTAGATTTTGTAACTGCTTTGACTTAATTTCCTTCCCACTAAAGATTTTTCTTTTGAACCGTTGCGCCACAGCTAAGTATCCCTATGCGAAGATGACCTCAAGGCAGGAAGGCAGTACTCGAATATCGTCCTCGATACCTCGGTAGTACTTTTGTATCAAAATTAAAAAATAGGGATTTCACAAAAACTGCATAAGTACCTGTATGTCTACCAATTGCCAAGTTTAATTACCTTGTGTACCTAAACGTAGCTAACAACGTTAGTGTAGGGATAAATGTCAATTTTAATACTGATGTGATCTGGTTATTGACAGGCTTCGCCAATAATGATGGTGGGAGCTCAATAAAATGATCGCAAGTACCGGGGTCAGCGGCGAGATGCCAACGGTCAATAATGATGGCCCGACATACGAACTAAATAGCAATCAATCAATTATACTCTTATTTCACTGCCAAGTATGTTATGGTGGCATTTGAGCTGAAGCTTCGTCAGAATACATACATGTATGATGATCATAATGCACTGACTGAGTTGTTAGTAGGTATATCAATTATAATTTAGTTCCTCTAATTTTCCGCGACATTTATTTTTCTAGATATTGTTAATGTTTTTAGTAAATCTATGGCGAGTACTATGTTTGCGTATTATTTGGCCAGTGAATTTTGAGGTAGAGTATTTTGGCTATCCCGTACCCATCCATTTCCAATATTCATCATAAACCATCTCGCGGATTTCCGTGATGCGCGAAATGATGGACGGCGAGACAGACAAAATTACAAAAATGGTGGTTTCGGCTTCGGTATCGGAAATAATATCCCCAGCGTTTCTTTTTAATATTCAATGTACTGACACGAACAAGTATCCCACTTACATATTATTATGTCTAGATATTTATTCGTGCAAGCCCCTACCTGTTTGCGAGTATGTTGAATTTTTTTTAATCACAATTATTTGTTTGCGTTGTGTTACTGAGTTATGGTTATAGTAATGGGTAAGGTTTCTACAATTAACAATAATGGTTTGTGATGTAGATCAAGCGATGTTTCGTTTGATCTGATATTATTATGCCACTTATACATACTTTCAAATCGTCATCATTAAAATATTGACTACTTACTTGTTACTCTACATAAGCCGTTCTACAAAAGACTATTATAATCTATCAGACTAATCTACTGCAAAATGATTTCCATGGAATACTCACTTGGTGAGACTGGAGGTAGCATCGCAGACCGCGGCGGCGGCGGCGGCCCGGCGCTCCGCAGCCGCGTCTACCATGCCTCTGCATCACCGCGATGGGCATCACTCGCGCGTTGCGCCACCTCGCCCCGTTACCTCACCACCACCCACCACACCGCCACTACCACACTGACATCACAATGTATGTACGATACACCCTCACCGCCTCCAACTCGGATACCTGATCACTCGGGATGATATTCAATATATCTATCGTATCAAATTCAAAATAGGTAGGTATAACTTCGCTAATAGATAAACCAAGTCACGATGACTATTCCAAGACACTTAAGGGACCTGAAACAAATAAAATTATGTTTTATTAAATTATAGATAATGTAGTTAGGATACAGTAAGTACAAGCCGACTTATACATATATATATATATTTTTTGTGTAGGTACTACTATATTTTTGATGTACTGATAAGACACCAACTTCGGGATTAAAAATGTACGATAAGTATAACATGTCCATCAAATAACTAATGAGATACAGATTGGTCAAAATGATAAAAGACCGAATCATTAAACGTAATTGGATTTGTTTAAAACAATGTAAAATATTACACGTAGATATAGATTGAAGCTTACTTCATTCCTGAAGAAGAATTATAATTAAGTAGGTATCTATGGCGCTAAACCACCTGGGCTGGAGCAGTTGAAGGAGTTCGCCTCGTTATAAAATTACACCTAACGGGGGAACCTAAGTTATTTAACTTCGCCGGACGGTCTGTTCGAGTGTGGGTTAGTCGTAATTGTTCTTATCGAGGAAGAGCGCAATGGTTAAAGCCGGACGGGCGGCGCGGTCCTCATGTCCATTAAAAACAGTTTCCTAAGAAAAGCCGACTCATCCGTGCTCGCAACCATCTACAGTGGATAGGTACTAATTACTCTAGTTTTCATAGAAGGGACCGGTATGGGTTTCGTATCGGACCCCATCCATACTTGATCATCGCAACCCGAGAAAATACCTAAATTGATCGAAAATATTGATCTAGCCTTGGGGATTCCATGGTGAGGGAGGACGCAAAACGTTCAGAGGTGGGGGGGATATTTAAATTCGTGGTAGACACACTTCCAGATATACTTAACTCTACTACTAAGGTTTTGAGAATGCTGCATGCAATACGCCCACGATTCCTATAGGGCGCATAGAGTACGGTATCATAAAGGAATAACGAGCTATTTTAAAGGCGGACGAGAATATCGTTAACGACTAGAATGAAGAACAAGGAGAGACACAGAACTTTAAGGGAGTCCGACTCGTACCGATAAGTAACAGTAGGTAACACGAGTGTGTATCTCCAACTCGGTAGTAAAAGAAACGGTTCCGCAGAAAGTCTTGCAAGATAAGCACCAGTTTGTTTATCAAACCGTTGTGCATATAGATAGAGGCCAATCTGTAAAAAAGGCCCCTCTTTCCATTGACCACCCTGGGTAAGTGACCAGGACCCAGCGAACCATGGGGTATTAGTTCCTGCCAGATGACTAATCAACAACTGACATTACGGATGATATATATACCTATTAATTTTCCGAAAATCAAACGATAATAATAATTATTCTTAAGTGCCCAGGGCTCGAACCTACTATTCCTTTAACTTGCTAGGTAATAACTTATACAACTCAAAAACTTGTTAATTTACACATACACATACATTCTTAAATTCTTTTTTATTAAGCAGAATAAATCGTATCGTCCTCACATTACGAATTCTTCTGTAGGGGGTAGGTACCTTCTACCTGCGTAGTACATTAAATACCTACTTAATTTCACTACACATTTAGAAGTCATTAAGTATGTACCGGTTTGTAAAGCACTAAGCACAAATTATTAAAGCTTAGAACTCTAAATACTAACTCAAGTTAACCAGCCATAAATATTAGTAGGTAGGTATATACCTACATAATGGAAGGTAGCACTGGCACTTTGTTGTTGACGAAACATAATAAGCATAGCAATGAAGTGTAGCGAGTATTACAATTTTATGTATGAGATCATCGATATGTATAGGTATACAGCATATGTAATAAATATAAATATGACTCACCCGTTATGTACTCAGCTACAGAAAGACCGTGTAGGTTATCATTATCACTATTGATGAACGTCACACACAATACATATAACTCACACGTCGTCAGAAAGCGTACACACTTCAACATTTCAATTATTTTGAAAGTAATCTTAACAATACAATAAATTCATCGTGTATGTATTGTAGGTACCTACTTGAATTGTAATAAATTTTAGCAGCATCGAACACACAAGATTAGAGAGAAAGAGAGGCAAGCAAAGCGAAAAATGTACAAAATCTTGAGTAGGTATTGAATTTCTGTTAAATAACTGGTGCTGCCATCTCTGTTTCATTCTAAACAATGTTTAGCGAAAGAAATGGAAAACACTTCCAGTGACATTTATGATTATACTTGAAATGAGGTAATGACATGAACTCTATTAAAATGTTCATTTGCTAGAGAATGCTTCATTCATCTAGTATTTCCGTGTTAACTTTTTGATAATTATGAATGATGTAAATAGTGATATAATTTGTACAATATTTGTATTTTATCAACGCCTTTATTCGAATTTCGATGTCCAATAAACGCCTATTCAAGGTTACCTTCTGCAAACTACAAATTTTTTTGTGACAATGTCTGCATCTGTTGATTAAAATTTGAAACATAATAAATAAAAGGTCAACAGTTTTCATCAACTCGTAGTGGACGAAAATAATTAAAAATAAGTGTGTATTATGTCCATACTTTCAAATATCATACATTTTATGTGTCATCGTCGAATATTCAAGTACAAGTGTCCGCGAAAATGATCTGTACTTTGTTTTTCGCAATCACAACGTTACATGAACATGGATGACCTAAAATGCGAATATGTGAAGAAAAAAAGATGTTTGGGACTCACAAGAAACGCAAACTAAAGAAATTATAATGTTATGTACATGGATTACCAACAATCATTGACCTATTCATGTCATCGCATAACGATCGGTGAATTGCTTGGTCACAAAAGTGAAAATGTGATGTGTCAAACTGATTGTTTACCTCGCGGACAGGTGAGTGGCTCGTAGAAGTGGTACGTGAGGGCGGAGGGAGGCGGGCGGTATGTCTGGTCGATCGAGTCCCATGAACGGCGGCTACGAGGCCGCGAGGCTCACCGTTCGCAAGGACCTCTTCCCGGAGGTTGGCCTGTCCAAACTGGCGTCCGATAATCCAGATTTGAGTTCTGATGAACAGGAAGACTCGGTGTCCTGCGTCAAGCTGGAAACTGACTTCGAACAGAGCATAGATGAGATCGCAATTAACAAACTGCAGGTGGTGAATGGAGCATTACCTAGCCCGACGCGGCCGCGGCACAGAAAGCACAAGCATCACTCCCGGCAAAGTACTAACAGATCAAGTGTGAACGGGTGTCTTCCTCCAGAGAGCAAGCGGAGAAAAAGCTCTTCAAAGAATTCATACCGAACGCATTCATCAAACAGTGTGTTGTCACCAGTGAAAGGTGGGAAAAACTTGAACTTAGTGAGTAGTAGTGAGTGTCAGGAGGAGGAAGACGATGAGGAAGAGATGGAGGAAGATGAAGTAGAAGAAAGTGAAACTTCAGAAGACGAAGTGCTCAATAAGTGCAGTGTTAAGTTACCTTTAATTAATATGCCGCGGCAAAGTGGTAAACCATACAGTCATGAACTTAGTCAATTATCAACAAAAAAAAGTAAAAAGGACTCAAAAGAGCAAAGAATTCACATGATTGTCCCATGCAGTGGCAAGCCACGCTCTATGTTGGACATTTGCAGCTCTCGTAGTAAAAAGAAATCCAAAAAGTCTGAGTGTACAAGCATTTATCGCAGTCAGATAATGGATACAAACTCTATAAAGATAAAGATTAGGAGAACAAGTGTCCATGAAACTGTAAGTAGCATTTTATTGTTTCTCATAAGGTATTTGGTTGTGATTAAAAATACCTACCTACATTATGAGATAAAAATATTATCAGACATTGAAGTTAATTTATAATAAATATACACTCACCAATCAACACAATTATAAATGCTTCATACTGTATGAAATTTACAATTTTCCATAGATTATTTTATGCATACTTATTGACAATGTGTTGAATTCTACCATTATTTGTATTTATGTATTAAAGAAAGTAATTTATTAGGAATTGTGATATTACTTAATATTTAGCTTAGGTAAGGTTGTCATCATAGTATTGTATAGTTCACTATTCCAAACTTTTCATACAATTTGCATGGATGTTTCCAACATTATTTTAATATAATTTGTATGCCTGTTATTCTGCATTAGTGTATGGTGGCTTCTATTAACTTTCCTTGTTAACATATATATGGCTTCTTAGTTCATCTGGTCTCTGTATATTGTCACTATAGACTTAGTTTGGTAAAAAGCATTAAACTTAGATTCTGGCCTTGTACTCAAATGGATACCTTACTACCTGGTTTTTAGATAGTGATGTTTATATTCTACTAAAGCGTTCCTCCCCTCTGAGAATGTATCATAGTGAAATAATAAAAAACCATATTAACTCTCTCTTAGGCCATAGGTCTGCTAAAACAAACAACCCATAATTAAATGACAATGGCATTCAAATTGTCATCTTCTTTTAGAGAACACTGTTAAAAGTGGTAGTTACAATTTATCCCATAGCTCACTATAAGATTACTATAACATTTCTAATGTTATAGTCATATCTGTTTCTTATAATTATTTTCATTTAATTTATTTAAACTCAGATACAATGGATTTGCTGGGTTTTATTTATTTAATATTTTTAGTAGTATTCATGAGTTTATGAAATTTAACAGTTGTTTTATTACTAATTAGGGCTAGTCTATTCTAATATTTTAGACAGTTTACTAGGATAATCCCAAAAAATGGATTTGCAGGTGGCACCAACCCCAACTTCAGTCTTTGACATTGGACAAAGGAAATCCAAGAAGAAGAGGGCCGCATCCCCATTGAGTGTTAGTTCGGGTGAGGAGTATGACCCCTCTCGGGGGGACACCGCAGCAGCTATGAGCGTCGCCGCCCCTAAGCCACGTCACCAGCGCGCCAAGACTCCTAAGCCACGGAAGTCTAATAACTCAAAGAGTAAGAATAAGTAGACGGGGTAGTAATAAAATTCTTTCTCCAGCTGTCTCATGGCATCACCTCGTCATCTCTCACCCGGACATATAATTTAAGATTCAGATATTTGATTGTTGTGTTAATTTATTAAGGGTAGAGAGACTAAATTTATATGACTTTGAAGATAGACAGTTGTGTCTTCTGCTTACAGATGGTTGATGTTGATAAGTAAATTTTGATGATGGTAAACTATTTAAATAACATTGTAACAGGAGCCCATGTTCATTGATCCTTCAAAAATTCAAGACCTTGCCATATATCCTTGAACATGCCTTAAAATAATCTTTGGTGATTTAACCTCGAGGGCAAGCAGTTATGATAATGTGTATCAACTATAAAGTTGCAAAATGTTCGAGATTTTTTTGTGAATCATAGAAGCTAAAGTGTGGCCCTTTTTAGCACTCTGTTGACAGAATGCACTATCTAAGTCTAACTAATAACACTGCAGATCCTTGCCATACCATGCTTGCTTTTATTTTACAGAGAAAAACGAAAAGACTGAGAGAACTAGGATTAGTGGATCAGATGTGAAGGGATCTGGACCACAAAGTCCTTGGGGACATTCTATGCCTAAGGAGATTCTTTTAAAGATATTTGAAGATGTTGTATCTATGGAGGGTACATTGCCCTCTGTGATCAGGTAAATATCTATCATATACTTAACTGTTGCAAGTTGATGAATTATGTACGAAATTTTCATAAAAATTAATACACATTATTATTTATTTCTTAGATTGGGTAGAGTGTGCAAACTATGGCATAGTGTAAGCTGTAGAGCAGAACTGTGGAAAAATGTAGATCTTGCAACATATACAAGTGAGAAATGTAAAACAGACTACAAGCTGGTGTGGCTCCTGGAAAACCGGTTATCACAATGTCAAATTTTAAATATTGGTAAGAAAAACCTAATTATAAATGAATGTATAACTCATGGATGCAATGCAGTTGGTTGACAGCTTTGAAATGTGAGAGTGTGAGTGCTAACTACCAAATGCATTTAAAAGTAAGAAACAAATTATATATCTTCTGTCACCATGGTGCGGCTGGTTTTTTATTTGTGAACTAACATGTTACTTAAAATTTGTTTGTTTGTTTGTTGACATGTGCTGTGTTATTTATATTCTAAGAAAATTTACCTAAAAATGAGAAATTCATATTGAAATACTAGATTAATATCGTATTTTATGCTCAATTCCAATATATTGAAGTAGTTACATGGGGGGGGGGGGGGAGGTGGATATAACATTCTATCTTTATTTCCAAAATACCCTCTATTTTGCGCAGTCGGGTAAAAATAGACGCGAATGCTGTAAAGAAGCTGTATTTAAGTAGATTTGGTATGTGCAGCTCAGTGGAAAGTGAGCAACGTGTCGTGGGTGCTGGCGTGCGTGGCCGACTACTGCCCCGAGCTGGCCGAGCTGAGCGTGGCCGGCTGGAGCCGCATCACCGCCGACCAGCTGTTCGACCTGCTGCACGCGCTGCTCAAGCTGCAACGACTCGACTTGTCGCTCACTGTATGTTTATCATATTTTTTTTACAATGAACCATCTGCCTAACAAAGCCGAATGAGTCTACGACATATTTTTGTACAGGAAGAAGAGATAATTTAAACATACGTAATCCTTATGTGTGGAGGGCTGAAAAGATGTGTCAGGTTTCTCCCCCACTAAAAACCCTCAGGTGGCTGCCTACAGCATCCCACCTGTGGCGTACTCCCAAAAGATGTGGCCATGCCCATGCCTATCGGCGCTTACGACGGCATGCCGATTGGAAGCCGACCGTTACCAATTGCGTTCAATCAAGTCGGCGCCGACTCAAATAAAGCCTCGGAATAAACATATCATAGATTATTTTATTCGGCCTTCTTTGTATGAGTCGTGGACAATGAAATGGACATCGATAATTAAAAAGTTGATATTGTTACAGTCGGAAACGGGCGGCTCAAGTTCGTGTGTCTCCGCGGCATCGATGACGCGCATCACCGAGAACTTCGGCGCGCGGCTCACCCATCTCACTCTCGCCAACAATAAGTTCATTGCAATGCCGCAAATTCTGCAGTCGATAGCGGTGAGTGAAGACAGCCGCCTTAGAACACCGCAATGACACGAGAGCTTTTTGCGTTCAAACCTCATGAAACGAAAAAGCCTAAAGCTGTCCGTCTACCGGAGTCCCAATAAGTTTATTGCTGCATCTATTTATGGATATTTTCTTCGCAACAAATATTTTTGTCGCATCATCTAGCGAGCAGTACGTTATTACACTCGTCAGATGAGAAGTCCGTAGTTAAAAACTGCACATGTACTGTACCGATCATTTGTTAATATATTTCTATAGGCCTACTGCGAAAACTTAGAAGTGCTTGACATCTCCGGTACCCTGGCGGCGTCGCACCCGGCGGCCGTGCCGCTGGAGGCGCTGCAGAAGGGCTGTCCCAAGCTGCGCGTGTTCCGCGCCGCCAACTCGCAGCTCGTGCTGGCGCCGGCCACGACGTCGCAACAGGTCAGATCATTTCCATTTAGGTGGCCAGAAGGATCCTGTCGTTAAGTTTACGTGAACGCGTTTAGTTGAAGTACATAGAGTTATGATATGAAGCGAGATGTAGTATGAGTTTATGGTAGGTTAGGTTAGAGGTAGATAGTAAAGAAAAACTGATATAACATATGTATGTTAAAAAATATATGTGAATCTTATGTCCGGACTCGGGAGAATATCTGAAGACCCACCCAACAGAAATTATATGCGAATCATATCTCCTCACTCGGGAGAATATCTGAAGACCGACCCAACAGAAAATATATGTGAATCATATCTCCTGACTCGGGAGAATATCTGAAGACCCACCAGCAGAAAATATATGTGAGTCATATCTCCTGACTCGGTAGAATATCTGAAGACCCACCCAACAGAAAATATATGTGAGTCATATCTCCTGACACGGGAGATTATCTGAAGACCCACCCAACAGAAAATATATACGAGTCATATCTCCTGAGTCGGTAGAATATCTGAAGTTCCACCCAACAGTAGACGTCTCGTGTCAATTTATGTCTGCTTACATATTCCGTCTGTTTGCATTTGGTGCCCCTTGTTGACAATTGGCGTCTCCTCACATTGGTCGTTTCTATGAGCTCATCAATAATGTAGGAGTATGTGGTAACGAGGTGCAATGCAATGCGTGCAGATGGAGTGCGCCGGGTGGGCGGCGCTGGAGGAGCTGTCGGTGGCGGGCGAGGCGGCGGCCGAGCGCGTGGTGGTGGGCGAGTACCGCATGGGCGACGAGGCGCTGGCGCGGCTGGTGCGCGGCGCCACGCGCCTGCGCCTGCTGGACGTGCGCGGCCTGCAGCGCCTCTCCGACTCGGGGCTCGTGCGCGTGCCCGCCTGGGACCTGCAGCACCTCTTCCTCGGCGGTGAGTACCGGCTGCGGCTGCTGGACGTGTGCGGCCAACATCGCCTCTCCGACTCGGGGCTCGTGGAACCTGCAGCACGTCAACATGCATGTCGAGGGGTGGACAGACTGCAGCCGATCAAACTTAAAATTTATCTAAACGTGACCGGACCGAGCTGTTACAAAAATTGAAACAACAAGTGAATGACACAACTTTGTTGGGCAGGCTGCAACGTCACCAGAAAGAGCAACGCCTGCCTCGAACTGATCTGCGAGAAGTGGTCGCACAGCCTCATCGAGTTGGACCTCTCGTGGGCGTCAGCCGCGCGCGTGCTGGACGACGCGGTCTTCGCACTCGCCGACTCGCCCACCAGCAAGCTGCGGTAAGTTGACCAAAAATTATATTTATTATACACGAATTAGTAGCTTTGAATATTACTGGCTTTGAACTTTGTGTCTCTCCCTTGTTTTATTACAGAGTGCTCAACTTATGTGGATCATCTGTATCCTTGGAACCTGTTAAAAAAGTTCTCCTCAAATGTCCTCATATTGAGTCCATAAATCTCAGTTCTTGTCGTGCTCTACCAAGGGGAATGAAACGCCTTTACACAGGGAAAGAGTTGCAGGATCTCAAAGACAGCTTAGATCCGGAAAAAGTTAAAGCCAAAGAAAAAAAAGATGATGAAAGTGGAAAGACAAAGAAAGAATTAAAGAAGTCTGAGACTCATCCAAAGTCGGAATCTGCAAAGACGGAACCTTCTGTTAGCGGATCCGACAGTTTGGATGCGAGAGGCGAATCGAACACGCAGAGCACGTCTGCCCCAGCTTTGTTCCAGGAGCCGAAACAAATTGATACGCCTTCTAATGTGCCTGATAAAGAATCGACTTCGGTTAAAACGCCGGTAAGATCTTCCCCGAATAGTAAAATTGAACTGTCCACTAGCCAAGATGCTATGGAGGCGGTCACTACAGTACCTGAAGGAAAAAGAAGAAAAAGAGATACAACTCCGAAATTACTAAGCCCGATTACACAGTCTAGACCTGATTCGTCTTCCACTCCGAGATCAGATCCTGTGAAAGACCTTGGAAGTCCTCATTTCAGTCCACTTTCTAAGCCCGACAGTCAAGTACAAAATAGTCCCGAAATCCAATCAGAATTATTAAATCAAAATCAGAAAAGCAATAACTCATGGAACTTAGGGCAATTTAAAACAACACCAACACATAAGTCTGAAGCAAGTCCTTTGAGTAGATTAGAAAGTCACAATAAAATTAAACACGGCAAAATCATAGAACAGTGCAGTCCCACGACATCCCACGATAACAAACCTAGTCCGGAAACCCATGGCAATAAACAAGACAGCATAAAGAATCCTAATAGTTGGAACTATGGTAATTACAGTCCTATGCCACGACAAGACAGTCAATTTTCGTCTCAAAGAAGCCCTTATTCGGCTCAACCGAGCCCCGCTCAACCGAGTCCCTACTCCACGCAACCTAGTCCTTATTCAGCGCAACCGAGCCCGTACTCTTCCCAGCCTAGTCCATACTCCGCCCAACCCAGCCCCGATACCAGCCAAATAGCTAAATCAGAATTACAAAAGTCCGGCGCTTGGAACACGGGCAACTATAGCCCTATGCCTAAGCATCATCAGCCATTTTCACCACACCCTTCCACACATGCCAGTCCCGATCCGGGAATCGGCATGAAAGGCGACAGTCTTAGAAACAATCCTAACAAAACCCCGGGACAGTACAGTCCAATGTCACGACAAGATCGAATGCACCACAGTCCCTATTCCCCTAGACCTAGTGTAGACGTGGCTTATAGCAATAAGAAGAGTCCAGGAGTCGGTAATTACAGTCCTATGATGCGTCCAGATTGTCATCTACCGAGTCCGGACCATGGCCCTAATTCTAGAACAGCAATAAGTGGTAGAACGCAAGACATATATGGGCGATCCGTGTCTAAAGGCCCAGAAATAATGCACAACAATGTACCACCGCCTGATGTAACTAACTCCTGGGGGTTGGACAGATATAACCAAATGTGTAGCGCCGCGACGCCCAGCATCGAGTCTCTGGTGTGGGGGACGTCGTCGTTCAGCGCGGACGCGTCTGCGATGCCGCCGCGCGGCGACAACATTCCCGCCATGCTCAACACGCCGTCGCCGCAAGCGTGGCCCGGCTTGCCCTCGTTCGATAATAGTGGTCGAAGAGCTAACGATGAGATCAATGATCCGTGGACATTTGCCCAATTCCGAGAACCGTCTCAGAATGTGCACAATACTTTCATTGACCAGAACAGTTTTGAGTTGAACCTCGGTCATCAGTCGCACAGCTTGCAGAGCTTTTTGGACGACGGTTTCACAGAGACCTCCCGCGTGGACTGACGTCCCCGATCGCCTTCGATTGATCCACTCTCGAATGAAATAACATGTTATTATGGACAAAAAATATTATATAGAACAGACCTTCCGTGGAGAGGGTATAAGGTGATGTTGTATTTAATGCTGATTGAACAATTATAATAGACATTGTACATAAGATTATTATATTAGTTAGATTTTAAGAGTAATGAAGCTAGTAATGCATTAAAGTTAATTTGCAGCCGATTATGATGATATGCAAGATAAGAATAAAATATTATTAAGAATAGAAAAATCATCCATTGACTTAGATATTGTTGGATTATACTCATGAGTTAGGTTTTAAAGTGAGTATTTTGTTCAATGCCAAAATCTGTTCTATCTAACCGAAGCCAAAATTATGATTTTTACTTTTCAACTTTTTATGTGTTTTGTTTGTATAATTTTCAACTTCTCAGCATTATAAACATGATAAATACTTTCAGTTGACGCATTTTCTTAGATTTTTAAAATTGTGTAAACAGTTGAAACATTCCGTTTTGTAATATCTCTCGCAACAATATAAGAGAAAATTTTGAGAATTCGTATTTAAAAAAAATCAATACATAATAATTTATTTATTTGCGTTACTAGATATAGTGATATTGTTGTGTTAACAATGAATCAAGGTATACTTATATTGTTGACATGCTTTAGGCAGAGGCTGCACTGGCACGGCGACGACGATTTCACATAAACAGACATTTATAACATGCTGGTGGACCGTATTGCTTAGGCGATGGGAGAAATTTCGTTCGTGTCGCTCCAAAAATGCATGTTCTGTAGCAAGGAATATGTGTCCGTATTGAATAAATCGAGCCCAGCGACAAGATGCCAGCGATGCGTCTGAATCATCGACGACCAATCGCAATTTTTTAACAAATGAATAACTGCGCGCACTGGTACGTGTTGGGTGTAGGGCTAGTGTAGAGTAGGGTGTCGCTTGTGTGGTTGCCGAAATCCGTGTCAAGTGGCGTGAGTAAAACAAAATAGTTGGTTTTTGTCGCGCGATTTCTATTTCAGCTAGACACTATATTTGGATGAAGAAACACCCAGAGCATAGGATGTTTATAATAAAATCATAGTTTTCGGAATCATGTGAATACCAGAAACAATCGTGTTATTTCCAATTATAGTTTATTATTATTGATATGTAAGTGAAGGATTGATTCAAAATACTCCACCAACTTTTAAATACATAACGACAGGGCTACGGGCGGCGACGTCCGTTGCGTGTCGGTTGCCTCCTGCGGACACCAATCGCGATTATAACCTGGCTTAAAACCGCGTTATTGTTATGCAGCCAGCTTTCACGCGATGAAAAGGCGATCACAAATTTGTCACTAATGTAGCACGCATCGCGTCGCCTCACCAGTGCAGCCTCGGCCTTAGAATAGTTAAAGATTTAAGGATAAAGTTCTTAGTCTGTTTTTAACTGAAATTAAAAATCATGATAAAATAATATGTGTCGATTATAAGGACGTATTGGTTGCACAATATCAGTGTGTATTGCCTGATCTTCAGATTTGCCTTTGCTTTAAAATAAAAGCGTGCGATACTGGTTAGGTCAGGTATAGCCAACGCAACATTTCTTCAAATCTGAATATTATGCAGCTAAGTCTTCAAAACTGGGTACCGTCCGATTATACAGTGCGCTTCTTGACGAGCTAGCGATCATCTAGATTAAACAAACGATATAACCCTTCCTTTTGGCTTTGTGGTGAACGCATAAAAATGGGATGCCATCCCCCTCCTCATTGGAATGGCGGCCATTCTTTTCATTAAAATATTTACATGTATAAACTTTTGTGTATGATTGATATGAAAATACACTCATTCAAATCATAGACACTTGTCTAACTAATAATAAAGTCTAACTTTGTACAATGTTCGTGTAACATGTTTAAAACATTGTAAATATCAAATACTTTACGGGATATTGTGGTCTGAGCATAGCCCTATGTTGTGTCTCGGTTATGAGTAGATAAAAATGACGGTCCCGCAGAAAATACCAATAAAGGGGGGGGGGCCCCTGTTTTAGTATTTTTGGCGATAAAATCGCTGGCTCGATACCAAATGCACTGTATAACCGTACGTATTGCTTGGCACGTGTGTATATATAACGCAAAAGTCCAATACATTAAAATTAAGCATACCCCGGGTTGTTTGGTGTGTGCAAACACACTGCGCGTACGTACTACGTCTACACTGAATCATTAATTTATATACGTGCCAAAAACCCTATTCCTTTCAATATCCATGGAATAAAAACATTCACTAAGTACAATTATTTCAGGCAATGTTATTTTTTTATTGGTGTCGATTGGATAACATTAAGAAATATTGTTTATCTTTGTGGAAGATGACTAATAATTCATATTTAAACATTGTTTTGATACACATCTGTGTACGAAGAAAGGTTTATAAAAGAAAAATCACTGGCTAACATTTAGTTTTAACAACAATATGATATAAATCTATGTAATGAGAGCAGCTTAGTTATTTTATAATTCATCAGAAAATAGGGGATGACCGTAAATTCAACTGATAGCTTTTATACTTAGAAACTCAATTATTTTTAACGTATATTTTTAAAGCAACTAAAAATTAATTAGTCATCCAATATACTAGTACGCGTACCATGATTTTAGGCAATCTTTACTCAGTAACGACAAGTTCAAAGATAACTGGGCAATTTACATAAGAAACTAACTGCTTATTATTGTCGACGTTCAGTGACTACATCCGTATCTGCAGCTACAAAAACCTAAAATGTTTGCGATCATAATTTCTTTGAAAAGGACTTGAACAAAAATGTGGTCGCTGCTTACTCATCTTAACAGAATACTAAAACTAAGCACTCTCAATCAGATATAAACACACTTGGCAGTATAGGTTGAGTAAAAACATGGTAACGGTAAAATTTTCTATTTAATTGCGTGGGTTAGTTAGTGTATTGATTAAATTATTATTATGACCTATTTATAACAAATACGCATTACTTTCTTATGTGGGGTGATTAAAATGTTTGGTGAAGAGAAACGTTTAGTTCTAAAATAATAGAAATAAAGATGTTGGTCATTTCAAAAGCATCTTGTAAATGAAATTCATCGCATGAAAACCGAATAATCTATAAGCACATACTGACTTAGTAACTTGTAGAATCATACAATCGGAAGATTAACGAGGAATAGTTCTTTTTATATATTATGCTTTAAAACTATACCACAAATTTAGTAAGTATTATGGTTGTTTCAAAAATATAATGAAATACATTCTAGATATTTTCTATTTCCCAAACGAATATTATTGTTTGCATTCTATCACTTTTTTTTTTATTCTATCACTTGTATACTTATTTATTTTTGTATTCGCTATACTTATGATGATATTTCAATTATATAATTTTAACTCTAAAATCTTTATACACATAAGACCGGTATCTTATACTGACAATTGTTAAAATAATGTGTCTGCACATAGCACAGTAATCAATTTCTAAGAATTTCAGCATTGGGCGCAGTAGATGTATTAATAATGCAAAAAAATAATAATCAAAAATTTCAACATCTAAGCACAGGCTTGTTAGAATATTAAGACAACACACGGCGGCGTGCGCTACAAGTAAAGCCTTAAAAACTGGTATAGAATGTAAACTCAGTACGACCAGCGCTTCTTAATCTATGCCTAGACTATTTACTAGGCTAAAAGTTATGTATGTGGTAACATTTACCACTACAAATGCATTAAAAAAGTAGCTTCACTTTGCTAGTGGCAACGACGTGTCTGAACTTCTAAACAATTCTGTGCATCTAAGTTTTTGTTTCCATAATTATATCGAATGCTAACTAAGCAGTAAATGTAGTGGTGGATCTAGTTTGAAACTTGCCATAATATTCTTGAATCTCAAATATAAACACATATCTGATTGACAACCAGAAATAAAAACAGAATAATTAACTACAATATTTCTGACAAGCCCGATCCACTATTTATATTATTTTAATTAATTTAGGGATTGCAACTGATTTAATATTTTTAGAAAAATATTGACGTCCCCTAATCCAAATGATTGTCTAAATATTACAGCGACGTACATTTAGTGCTTTTTTAAATTATGTTAAATAGGTACTTAGATCATGTTCCATTTGAACCGAGAACATCCACCAAATATTGTTTCCAATACCTACATTAGCCTTATAAAATGCCTAATGTTAATTGAAGAGAATATTTTATAGTTTTATTAACTTATTACAAAATGAAAAAATATTATCTACTATACATAGAATGTATAATATTAGGTAATAATTATGTTAAATAATCGTGTACCATAGTATGTATAAAATAAAGTTGACTAATATCTGTAAGTTCTGTTATGTAGAGATTTTTGTTTGTAATATTGTTACATTACTGCGCGGACTTCTGAAGGGCGGTCCAATTTTTTATAATCTAACCAATAAAATATCGATGTGGTTGTACATTTACATTTTGAATAGAATGTACTCTATTTATTAAACTTCTTTTGTTGAAAATCAGTCATCCCATCTATTTTACCCATTGTACCAAACCCAATGTACAGTCCCCCAAATTTATAGGAAATTTTCGTTACTTAACAAAGACTACAAATCACAATTAAAATGATATAAAAAATATTATGCCATTCAACTTACCTATATGAAATAAGTTTATCTATAAATCCGGTTATCTTTATCTGATTAGTCATTTTGTCTGGGATTATGTTTATTAGAGATGGCAAAGTCAGGCTTAAGTCTCGTTTACGTGCCTACTCGGTTTTAGCGCATTTGCTTATTGGAGTCGCAGACTTTTGGAATAAGTTCACATAGCAGAAAAAAAATGACAAAATATTCACTATCTGATTTTCTTGGTTTATTTGTTATAACAAATATAAATTACCTACGTGGGCTTGGGACTATCTACTTAAATTGAGATAAATAAGTAGGTATATTGACGACCTGATTAGCGCAGTTGGTAATCAGGTTCGAGTCCTGGTAGGGACAAACTTTGTGTGATTAGCAAGAATGTTTGTGCCCGAGTCATGGATGTTTCGTATCCATATAAGTATTATATACTGGGTTTGCCCTCAGTCTATTGCACGGTACCCATAATACAAGCGTAACTTTGTGTGGGATCTTATAGTTGGTGTGTTCGCCTGGCGATATCATTATTGTCTCTCTGCACACGGGATATACCCGGATCTTTGGAAGGATTGCGCGGGGACATGGGTCCACCATGTAGACTCTTTTTGAGAAGCAGGCGGAGTGACTATTGCAGTAATATGGATTGCGGTTTGGATGGTCATGGGATTTTTGCCTATGGGATGGGATGCCTATTGGAAGGGTTACGGACACCTGCCATAATCAGCTTTTGTCTAAATGGGCTCCCTAAAAAGGCTGTCGTGTAAGACGATAAAGGGCAACACTGGCGTGAGCGGCTCGGGGGTGTAGAGGTATGCTGGGCTTTCTCACGTGGTTACTCGTGGCCCCCTAGAGCATGTAGCTCTAATGATCCCTCTGGACAGCCAATTAAGGCAAGTTAGAGCGGAGTCCTGTGGGCCCTCGTCGGTTCTTACTCGGCTTAGGAAGACACCGAGGTGTGGGCCCTGACAGATCCTGAGACACTCGGGTCCGTGGTGTCGCTACTCACCAACAGCTCTCCACAAGCTGCCCTGCTCTTATTATATTTTTTGGGACTGAAACTTTTTAATTTAAGTTTATGGGAAAAAAAACTAATTAGGAACATTATTTCTGGCATTATAAGTGAAGCATCTCCTGCAAAAATGAAATATCTCTTACCGAAAAGAATATTTTACCACGTGAATGTAATGTTCACTCTCCAGTGTGATGTAGAAAGTACATACTAAATATTGGTGTGGTGGTAAATTGCTATACTCTTCTTCCTAACCATTTTCCCCAATTTCTTTACTGTGTCGGGCTCAGCTTAGTCTATTCCGAGTCCGCAAAAGTAAAGAATAAATGTAAGAATTATTCATTATTTTGTAAAATATATTTGTAAAATCCAAGATTTTATAACAGTATATACTTTATTAAAAACGAAGAACAGTCAAGATCATTTATATATTAAGCACATAGGTAGATAACGATAATGACTAATAAGCGGCAATAATGAAACGATTAGCACAGTGGGTAGAGACCCTACTTTGTCCTGGGTTCGAATTCCAGTAGAGGTGGGTTGTGATGAACAGTGTAAAATATTTTAACAGGTAAATCAATGCGTTAATTGGATGACGTTGATGTATAAAATAATTGTGCAAATGATTTTTTAAAACAAGGCGCGCTATTAGCGTTTGACCATACGCTCAGTACGGGATGTCTTTTTGAATTTCTAATAATTTGATTATTTCTTTTGGGAATGTTATCTTTATAGCTTACATACGGACCTGTAAAAATATTTCACACTATTTTTGTTACACCTTATATTATATAAGCGTTTCTTGGTTTGGTGTGTTAGTATAGCGATATAAATATGTATATATTTAGCTAAAGATAGTGGTTTTGAACATCCCACGTCCGCAGGCACATGTATCTGAATGCTATATTATTATTTATATACTCGCATTGATTGTTCACAAATAGCATGGGTTAGCCAAATATAAATAGAGCCATAATTAAAGCTAAATAGATTATTAGCAAAGTTAAAATTTACAACACATTCACTTTAGGTATTTTTATAATAACTCAATATGTTTTGTGGTATAAAAATAAAAGTTAAAATATTATACACATTTACAAAATAATACATCAAAATACCAAGATTAATAACATGGGAATGTCAAAAGTTAAAATAACACTTTCGTTATATGCTATCGTATTCTTCATAATTAAATTCGGCAGAAGAAGTAGCCAACAAGTCCTGCTGGGGATTCGATGATTTCTTCTCAATTTTCGATTTCTTGGTTTTATGTTTCTTATCTTTGCGGTTAGATTTATCAGCATAATCTCCTCTATCTTTATCCTTTGACTTTTTCTTCTTGTGCTTTTTCTCCTGCAAAATAATCACAGTTTGCAGTCCAAAAAAGCATAAGTGAAAAAATGGTTATACATGTACATAGGTATCACAACACAATTACCTTGTCACTGGGCTCCTTAGCTGTGTCAGGGTCTTCACCACCTGAAATTGAAACTGTTTTAAATAAAACTACTTAAAGTTTACATAGACAGATAATGCTCGCATTTTACTTTCTATAGATTTCATAACTGCCAGCAAGCAACCTATGCAAACATAAAATGCAAAACGCGCACCTCATTCCTGTCTTTGGGTCTTTATAGTCTCAACAAATTTAGTAAGAAACACTGTTTATTTATATAAAAAATAGCTGCGCACCGCGGTGTTACCCGTGATTAAAGAGTATGTCCTTTTTACCGGGATAAAAAGTAGCCTATGTGCTATTCCAGACTATAATCTATCTCTGTGCCAAATTTCATCCAGATCCGTTCAGCCGTTCTGGCGTGATTGAGTAACAAACATCCATCCATCCAAACATTCACATTAATAATATTTTTACAAAAAATAATATCACCTTCAGGTGATCTCCGTGCACTGGAATCTCCGGCCCATAGAGGAAAGTCATTATCCAGTGTTAGCTCTACATCAGTATGACGCCTGCGTTCAAATACGGCGATATCCTCCACATCACTGCTGTCCAGCGGCTCTTCATTTTTTATAGAAACCCTCCGCATTATTCTATGGAGGCTGTCGGCATTCATTGATCCTGACACAAGTTCGGTGGCCACTCCCACTTCGCTCAGATTCTCAGCAGCAGTATTTAAATCGAAGTCAAAGTCTTCTTGATCTATTATTACTTTGGGATTTGTTGTATCTTCATCACTGAAAATACATCAGGACAGGTTTAGAATTATACAGCACTTTAGCAGAACTAAACCTCAAATGAAGCATGCTACTGGTAAATGTGTTAAGGCATTTTGTGCTTATAGATAAATTATTGCTTTACCTGTCACTTTCATAGGCGACCTCTTGGTTGCCTGACAATGGAGGAAGGTCTTCTAGAAAGCTGCTGTCCAGAGTTCCTGCGTAAAACTCATCCAAACCTCCAGACGATGCCGATATGTTTACCGATGGAGTACTCTGCCCACTATAATTAGATTCATAATCGTTATCAACTATTGACAATCTTCTCTTGTAAATTGAACTGTATTATTTTGCAATTAGAGTATAAATTCAAATTCAATATCCCATTTTGGATACTTGATTGCATAATTTTATTATATCTAACTAAGATACCATAATATTCATGAGAACTCTATTGATTAGAATCATACATTACCTATCTTGAGGCAGTCGAGGAGGTGTCATGTCGACACTGACGGAGTGTTTTGGCTTCGACAACTCAGCACTCACATACTGATTCTGCGTGACTTGAAGATTCTGAGACTTCACTGTAGTTGAACCGGCTATTGATTGTGCCAACTAACGAAAAGCAATACATTACATAGTATAGTTGTGCGAGTGTATAATAATAAAATTCGAACAGATTCTATGGCACAACGTGACCATAGAGTGAACAACATTATTTGTTGCACATCGCCGGCGTGACGTATCGATCGTAACTGATTGTAGAAGCGGTCTGCGATATCGTTAGTAACTTTGATTAAGGTAGAAACGGTCAGTATTATTACGGAGAAAATGTGTTTGATAAAAAGAACTTACAAGTGGATTGACGCTCGGCGGTATGATCGGTTTACCGGCACCAAGCACAATGCTGGGGGAATGATCATTGCTAGGACGAGCTTCCTGTTGACTAGCGTTTTGTCGTCGCTTGTTTGCGAGGCGATCCACAAATAGATTGTAATGTGATTCTTCTGAATTCTAGACATAAGAAAATAGTATTTACAGCCAATCTGTAGAATACAATTTATCAACGGCAATCAATTAGTGATGGTCAAAATCAAGAGGTAAGTACTCTACTTTTTTTTTTAAATAAGTCATTGGATTTCTTACTTGAAAATCATCGAGATCCTTTGCAATCTCTTCCATATCCCTTTGGTTTCGTTGCAACTGCTCTAATAGACTTGTTTTCTGGAGCCTCAGGAATGGAACACTAAGGAATTTGTGAAGAAGACGGAGACCAAATCCATTTCTCATGGAGGACTCCGCATAGCGTATTGGCGCCGTCCTGGGTATAGATCATAAATGCCTAAAGTTAAGTTGCGAAAAGAAATATAAATATTTATGCGCCGAATTTAATTACTTATAGGTATTCAAGCAAAGCCTGGAGAGCCTGGAATCCAACAACAGTACAAATCGGGACACAGGCTGGAAACTGTATCAGGTTATCACTAAAAATTCTTTGAAAAAAAAAGACAGAATATGGAAATGCTGGGATAAACCTGCCTGATCAATTTAGCATGATGGAGAGCTTGTTCAATGTGGTGGGGGTGCACCTGCCGGTGGTGCTGCATATCGCAGTGGTTTCCCAGCACCACTACAGGAAGATCAGCCGGCACTTGGGACAGCTCTTTTACCACATAATCAAATGTCCTAGAATAAAAAAAAACATACATAACTCTCTTTACATAATAAAGCCAACATAAGGATAGAGTTTATATGCACATTTTGGCACAGACCTGTATGGGTCTATTCGAAAATTGTTTGAAAATAAATAATTAGTTATATAGTTTAAGAATTAAAAAAGTATTATAGCATTACAATGAAAAACAGTATACCATAAAAACACTGATTTAGACAGAAATAAGTAAGTATTTTTAATACATATTATTACAGAACATTAAAATTTGTCATCAGACAAACATAGTGGGTATTGGTGTATATTTTTAAATTAAAGCTGGGCAGTACACTTGGTATTGTGGGATGACAGCAAGTGGACCGGTGGGGCCTACAAGAGGCTGTATGTAGAGAGGCAGACCATTACCCAGTTGGTTTAGTGATATCAGGAATGTGGTTTGGTACACATTGAAACTAGATTAGCACATAAACGAGATGAATGGTGTTAAAGAGATGGTGACCATGCACACACAGAATAAATAATTATGATCTTAATTCAAATAGGAATGCAGCCATACCAGGGTTTTGTAATATCAAGCATCAGTATCACTCCATTAGCATTTTTGTACACATCCAAGAATGTGGCATCCAGGACCGGTGTTTCATAGCCATCTTCAGTTGCAGCTGCTTGCAACTGGTTCTCTAACTTCAATCCCAATGGAGGTTTTTTCTTAGTCCGCCCTTTATCTACCACTTCCCACACTTCCACCTTTAAACATTTTATAGGCTATACAAACAACTATAATATATAATAAATTGTAACACTAACAATTGATTGTCAGCAATCAAATTAAGAGTGTCAAATTATAATAATACTTTCCCTTATTTCATGTTCCTGTATTGGGAATGATCGTTCTCTTATGCAAGGGGCATTAAGCCATAGTCCACCATGCCGGTCCAGTGCAGGTTGGCAAACTTCACACATCTTTCAAGGGTTTCTCTCAGCCATGCAGGTTTCCTCATGACATATCCTTTACCATTTAGCAAGTGATAATCACGGTTGAATATTAGAGTGAGACGGAAGAGTTGTACGGATACCAATTTTGTTTTAATTGTAAGTCATTTCTTACTTGAAAATCATCAAGAACCACTGCAATCTCTCATTACCCTTCTTCCCATCTTTGGTTCTTGAAACCATGTTTTACTAGTAGGTGAATCCACTATGTTGTAAGTTTTACTGACCTTAACTATGTAATCTGTATTTTTATACGTCCAATGTATAGGAGCTGCTTGAATTTGATCAGTCGGAGCGTATTCTTCAATAAACGGTCCGCCTTGCAAACGCTGAAGTAAACACGATTTGCCAACATTTCTGTCACCTTTTATCAATATCTTCACTGCAATAATTGGTTAACAGTGGGTAATTTATCTTTTTACATGATCCGAAAAATAAAATATAAGTAATATAGGTACCTACTGTTGAAATGAACCCCTCTTGAAAACTTCTTTTGTAACGAGGAAGACATGGGCAGGGGAGCTGGACAACGGTCATCACCGCTTCTAGCAAGTTTTTTTAGTGCAGAAAACATATTTGGATTCAATAATACAAGAGAGTAAGGATTGAGTCCACAAAATCAGATACGAAATCAAAACAAGTCAACAAACCACAGAATAATAAAAGGATACTACACACAGACTAATAAGATACTACATCAAGCAAATTATAGGTCTCTGACGTAGATTGAGAAAAGATTTGTCTCTGACGAAACAAACTACAATAACCACAGACCAATAAGTACAATAACCTAACTAACTTCAGTTTACTTAGACGAAGAATATCTAATAATGCAGCCTATATCATTTATATTTCTTTACTGTCTATGTAAAGAAAAATCAAATGTATCGACTATCGAATTAACCATTCGCTTATAGCGATTCAGCGCGGTTACAAAGGATTTCAAATAAAGAATTCAAAAATTTATGTTTTTGGTATTATTTGGCTCTTTCGGTGAGGACAGGTGTACGTTCACCATAAGTTATAGATAATGAGACGACCTTCATTTTATTGCAGCTATGTCGCCCTCTGTTGAGTGGTTGATCCGACCGTATGGTTTTTAATGCACATGCAATTTATGTGGTCTTATGACTGGTTTACATTTGCATTAGCAAGCAAGTTAATTTAACTTGCAAAGCTGTCCTTATCACCATTTGGATATAAATTTTCCATAGTAGTAAGTTGACGAAGCATATTCTATTTTTTCACCGTGTTAAGTGCAAGTGCACCCCGCATGCACGTCACCCTCACCATGATGACTAAATTCCCCATGCAAGTGGATAGGGGAGTTTAGTACAGTACATAAGTTAACACTTATCACACCATTTTTTTAAGGAAACCTGCTGTTAAATGCAAATGTAAACCTGGCTTTACCAATACTCACCATGTGATTATCTACTACTTCAGTTGTACATTCAATTATTACATATTGAGTTTACAAATTTCTGTTATTTAAAATACTTAATGATAAGAAATGATATAAAAATATAAAACACTAATAATATTTTATTTGTACATTATAAAGTACGTATAAATAATAATATCTTCTAAATTCTTGTGTTAAATTAGTCCCATTTGGATTTTTTCTTTTCAAATATTTCTTTTCCATCTTTATCTACAGCGGCATAGTACCCCATTGATTCATATTTCTGTCTCATGTATGCAATGTAACCCAGCGCTAGACCAAAACATGTGAGCCCAATACTCATTATAACTATATTCTGAAAAAAAAAAACAATTTCATCATAATATTACTTATAAGCTTATCCAAAAATTAGAAGTAGCACATGTATTAGCACTGTGTTGACTCATTGGGACTTTTGCCTCTGTGTAACTTAGTATTTTATTCCATTCACGTGCAGTATACGACTTTGCAAGCTATAACAATGGTTAGAACTACAATTTTGTAAATATTTTGATTTACTTAGTTCACTTGCATTTTTAACTTACAGGTTTTGCATAGAGTTCAAAATTTATAACTCTAAATGCTGTAGTAGATCTTAAAGACCGCAGCCCTTCTTCAGATTTTTCATTATTTTTTGTAGAAGACATATTTTACACCTTGTAATCTACTTTATTATATAAAATGAATACATAATAAACAGATTTTTAGCCTTAATTGAAGCCTAAATGAAGTTTCTCTCAGGGTTGCCAGCTGTAGGCAATTATCGTATCAGATGAAAAACAATTGCGGTGCTATTTTTGTAGTGGTTCTAATATGTTCTGTCGTTATAATTAGCAAAAAATTAAACATAAGTATATTTTAGTTTCAAAATTATGGTGGATCTAGGATATTTATCACATATCTGGCAGCACAGAGCAAATGGCAAAGCTGGTTCTTCTGACAAAAATATGGCGTCACCATAATAGGTATTTTGCCAGTCTCAATTATAACATAAGGCTATTGCAAAACAATTAATGCTTCAAGCATTTACATTCTTTGGCTACTGCTTGGCTACGACTAAATAAATATCTTTTAACCCTGTGTTTTAATCTAATGTTTCTGCAAAGTAAGGTAGGTTTATAGTATATATATATAGTAAGGTAGATAGGTATAATTTTGGTGCAATGTTCATAAGCGTGTATAGGAAAATAAAATGAAATAGTTAAGGGGGAAGCTCAGGTCAGGGCGCGAAATTCAAAATTTTAATGGTTTTTATTTTTTTACGAAAAGTATATATAGTATATATAGTATAATATTGTATAATAAAAAAATACCTAATCCGATACAATACCATAAGGTTTGTAAAAACCACTCTTTATGGTGTTGTATCGCTTTAGGTATTTTTTTAAGCAAACTTAATACATCGAGACATCCAATGCAGAATGTTAATATCGCAAAAAACTAAATTACATCGTAAAGATGTCCAAATTTTTTGTAAAAAAATAAAAACCATTGAAATTTTGAATTTCGCGCCCTGACCTGAGCTTCCACCTGAAATTAGACATTTCAATTTCTCCCTAGATGTCAGATAATTTTTCAGTAAAGCTTCCATTGCTTTACTGATCGGGGTGGGGGTTTTCTTTAATCATCACTATCTTCATCAATTTAATCATTATCATCAGGCAATGGGAAACCTGAATAAAATAAAACTACTGATATGCTTAAAAAGTTAGTATGCAGAGCCGTAAAACAAATTATTAAAAAAAAAATAGGCCTATATTATTTTTTTAATATTGGCAATCGGCTACAGAATAGTTTCTTTTTTGCCAGTGTAATTGTTATTAAATTATAAGTACTCCTGATGATAATACACATTATTTATTATAGAAAACCCATTTTTTGGAAAAATTACAATTCACTGTTTAACTTCCCACCAAAAAGTCTTTCTCTGCATAGCCTGTGGTCTTGTCTTTGACTTTCATTCATTTTCCATGGCATTATTTTCTCTATGGTTTCCTCATAATTTGTTATTTGTCAAAAAATATATTCATTTTGGAAATTATTAAAAAATGATAATATTTACCGCTTGATTTTCGATTGGAATTCAATGTTTTTTTGGTTTGAAGTGAATCTTAATTCTACTTGATCATAAAATGGAATCAGACTCTGCTCTGCATGGTGATGTGCCCGATGGCGCGGAAGTGTCGCCTTTAGCCGAAAACCAGGCCGCTGATTCTGTAGAAGATGCTCCCGAAAGTAATGTTACTAGCCAAGAAGAAGCTGTTGCTGTTGAAGAATCTGGTATAGTTTTACTCATTTTTTTTTTGTATACATTTATTACGTTTACGATGATCTTGCTATAGTCCTACATCGCGTGTTGTTGTTGATAGAAACATCGTTATTTTCATAATATGTATTGCTGTTTTTACGATTATTTTTCTTATATTTTTTCATACTGTTGAGATTATTTAAGATTTTGTTAGTTTTATGCATGATTTTTTAGTAAACATATAATTATAATAGTGACAAATGGTGGGCCTACGAGCAGCAGTGATGCTTTGGACATCGATGCTTCAGCACAGCTAGCAGAAGGAGACGAGCACAATGCTTCTGAACAAGGTAACATTTACATAGAACTAGTGTAAAATCAGCTGCACAGTTGGGTCTACTGACCAATGGTATAGATGAGATAAGAAACAGACAAACAAAAAATCCCCTTTTTTCCTTAGCATTGATCCTCTATGTTTGGTGGTTGATCCATTTAAAAAAAATCTAGTCAGAGGTTTTGATTAGAGGCAGTAATTTGAATATTATGAAGTAGCTGGCTCTTTCATCTTAGCTTTGCATGTAAAAAAATTATGGTAAAATATTAATTTGTGTGTTTGTACTATGAATATATATTATGTATGATTACTAGAATGTATTCTCATGTTCTTGCATGTGTAAGTGGTAATGTAAGCAGGTAGTATTCAAATTGGAAACATTCTAGTGTATATATAATGTATGCTTTGGTACTACACTTTTGTTTTAATATGGTTTGTGTAGCATCTGTAAGCCCTAGACCGACCTTCTCTATTTGGGCAGACACCAAATGAAAATGAAGTATTATATTTCATAAAAAAATAAAAATAAATAATATAATTGTAAAGAACTGTATCTATTTCTAGCAAACCCGGAGGAAGAAGAGGAGATGGATTTAGATGATACCACAACAGGCACAGTGGGGGATGAATCTGCATACATTGGAGACAACTGTTTGTCAACACCAGTAAGATACATACAGCCTACCTGTATATTATCCATTGCGGCTACTAACCTTTTATTATGGCATCACTAAAATTTTTTATAAGTCTTACTAAAACTCCAAATTATTATATCAACCTATTTAAGATCATGTATTTCCAAAAAGAGGGCAGATTTTTCGTAGATCTGTTGTGTTATTGAAAAACCATTGCCTATAATATTTATTTTGTAGTCATTATAAAATATATTTAAAAATTAAATTTTAAAAAGTCAGAAATAACATTAGGGAATTTGAATATTTTTAAATTAATTTGTATTTTATGCTGTTTAAACTTCAACATCAACATCCAATTCATACCCTATCAATGTTACACTCGTTGAAACCTATTGAATGAGTCCAAATTTGATGAGCTAATAACCACTATAGCTAAGAACCATGCTGATTAAACCGGTTTCCGAATAAAAAAAACTGTGTTGAAATGCCACGCTGTGTGTCCACGCTGTTGGGTGCTACAATGCCCTGGACAGACAGACAGACTAGGCTGTAAACTTATAAAACCGCGGCGCGCTCGTTTGAGGGTTAAAAAATATTTAAGAGGTCCAATGGTAGGTTATATAGATGTTATTCCTAAAGAAAATAACCAACAACCCAGGCATCATCATTGTTATATGTTATAGGATACAGAGAGTCAAGACCCAATGATAAAGGAGGAGTTGGATGAATCAGAAGGAATGGGAGCTGCTGCAGAGGAATCCCCAGACCAGTCCATCAGCTCTGCAATGCCCACTGACAGTGGGGTCGGAGAGGGCGATGGAGCACCTATGGTTCAAGATGGTACAAAAATATTCAATTTGTGGACTTTTTTAAACATGATATTTGTAGTTCTTGAGAATAGTGTTGTGTAGTGTAGAGTAAAGAAGGGCTAAAGTACTGATAGTCAGCATATATTCTGTTTTCAAAGTTGCCCTTTTCTTATCACAACTTAGGATGAGAGATAAAATATTGTTTATTTTAGATGAATCAAGTACAATGGACGAAGATATGGGAGGCGGCGAGGGCGTCGCTAGTAGTGACGATGTAAACGACATTAGCAGTGCAGCCCAAGAGGCTCTCAGCACCGGAATCAGGTATATAACATTTTATATATTATCTTTATAAAAATATTCATTCAGCTGTGGAGCTTTCATTAAAAGATCGATAGAAGGCTGAGCATTAATAAATTGACATGTCTATTCTGGTAGGTTCTAAATGTAAAACCATATGCATTAGTGGAATTTCTCAAAATACAATTGTGAAATACAGCAGTGCAATAATCTTCAACTTTATGAAAGTTTTCGTATGGCAATAAATACAAAGCACTTTTCATCTAAAATACTTTGCTATGTCATTGTAAATTTATTAAAACTTCTACTTTAGGGTAAAACTATTGGCAAAATTTATCTGCCTATGTGCTTATACTTTTGCAAACTTCTTTTATGTAGAACTAGTAAATATTGCCATTCGAATTAAGGTGGAAGCTCAGGTTCAGGGCGCTAAATTCAAAATGTCAATGGTTTTTATTTTTTTACGAAAAATTTGGATATCTTTACGATGTAATTTAGTGTTTTGCGATATTAGCATTCTGCATTGGATGTCTCGATGTATTAAGTTAGCTTAAAAAAGTACCTAAAGATACAACACCTAAGTTAGTAAAAGTAGCGGTTTTTACAAACATTATTGTATTGTATCGGATTAGGTTCTTTTTTAAGCAAACTTAATCCATCGAGACATCCAATGCAGAATGCTAATATCGCAAAACACTAAATTACATGGTAAAGATGTCCAAATTTTTCGTAAAAAAATAAAAACCATTGACATTTTGAATTTCGCGCCCTGACCCTGAGCTTCCCACTTAAGACTAACATTATTCAGCTAGAATTCTCAGTCAAGAGGACCTCTCCATTTATTTGCAGTTCAAGTACAGCAGAAGGTGGTGCTGATATCTCGAGCAGCGGCCAGACAGAGACACCATTGATATCGTCGACAGCCAATGGACCGGCATTGCTACACTCGTTCTCTTTGGTTACGCAACAAAAGGAGCCCAATGAGTAAGTATCTCAATTTCAATTAAAGAAAATATACTTTTATTTGAAATGAGAATGGACACCCTATTTTCATTGAAAATAAAAGTACATTTTGGATAAAAGTATAACCCCAATTTAAGTTTTGGGCCATTATTTTGAATCTACTTACACTATTATTTCGAGTTGTATTTATTTCCTACCCTTACATTATTTGATGTAGTTTTAGCGATGCGGATACTTCGGAGATGGATGGCGCCGCGGACACGATGCCGTCAGTGAGTGACTCGCTGCTGCCAACAGTGAGCGACTCGCTGCCACTGCTCACGATGATCCAAAATGGACCTCCGATAATGTCACCTGGCTTATTACCAGGTACAAAAGAGTATTTCAGTGTTTTTATTTAGTGAAGTAAAGAAACTAAATGTGTCTATTGTTCCAGAAATTCTTAAGTTTTTTTTAAATAGAAAGAAAGTTTCTTTTTTAAAGAAAAGAACTGACCTATCATCGTTTTGCGAATAGATGGTAGAAATGTGTTTTTTTCAAAGGTGAGGAGGGCGGTGCGGGAGTGTCGTCGTCGGGCGCCGACGGCGGCGGCGGCGGCGGCGAGCCGGGCGAGGGCGAGGGCGCCGTCAGCAGCTCCGTGGCGGCCGCCGCGCCCGCGCTGGCGCCGCCGCCGCCGCTGGCGCAGCCGCCGCCGCCGCCGCTGCCGCCCGCCGACGCCGCGCACGCGCTCGCCACCCTCGCCAGCGCCGCGCTGCACCACCAACACGAACAGGTACACGCTTCTACGTCTGGCCGAGCGTACCAAGGGTATGGTCACAAACTAACCAACCCAGTATTTGTATTTTAGTCTTATATTTCAGTTTTATTTGATGAAAATTGCCTTTGTACAGAAAGCATTTCATGTAACAATCATTCAGTTCTCAATATTAATACAGAACACCTTTTTATTTATTTTATTTACGCGAGTACCACACATTGGAAGCAACCATTGTCACGGGAGGACTGACCTCGACGGACTGTTTTTCCGTGTCAAAATAAACGCAATATAATCCGAAAAAAATGTTATATTCCTGAACACCTTTATTTCATTATCGAACTTTTAGTTGAAAGTATACTCACTAACCCTGCTAAATTTTGTATATTTTCTATTATAGACAGAACCGGAAGAGATGAAACTGAATGACGAGGACGCGTGGTACACCGTCGGCATTGTGAAGGGGACTTCGTTTACGGTACCTTATCAGTAATATTTGCATCTAATTAATGGAATGATATGTAAAACCAGTGTATTCTAACATTTTCTATCAATTCAGGTTCAAAACTACATTTCCGATCCCAACGTGGATTTATCCAACTTGTCGCTGGATAGTTTGCCCGACTTGTCGGGCTTATCGACGACGCCTCTCGAACACGGTACGGCCTACAAATTCAGGATCGCTGCGATCAACTCGTGCGGCCGCGGGGAGTACAGTGAGGTACTTATACAACTCGCGCAGTCTAAAGAGCGAACGTTTAGTTCTGTGTTTCACATTCTGCGTTCTTTATATTGTGTGGGTTTCAACGCGCTCGTTCAAACAGCAGGCGTTCAGCAACTTATACATATCAAGGAACCACGAGCGCAAAACCTTCAAGTCTCTCTTGTGTGTGTTTACCTCGTAAGATTCAATACTACTTATTGTTTATATATTCTATACCTTGCTAATTTGATTCATACTCATGAACTACGTACACTAATTAGATAATATGAATATGGATTCCAGATGAAATAAGTTGCTTCTATCTTCCTAGCCATATCCTGTCTATCCTGGTACTTGAGCACAATCTCTCCACGGAATAACCTATCATCGAGATAGCATACTGTCACTGTCATTCCTATTTGTGAAGTCTCTGGTGCGTGGGAGATGGAACACGCTTCCATAACCTAAATTCTATATAAAAGATTATGGCCAGATTGAGTTTATTACCGATGTTTGCACGAAGACTTCCGTCTATTCTTTAAGACTATTAGGAGTATTCATAAGTACTTACGACGAGTATCGGTTCGAAAATTGCGTCTTCCCTTTCATTTGCACAGACATGCTAAACTGTGTGAACGAGAGGGAACCAGAACAGAATAGAAAGTAGGAAATAATCGGTCTCATGTTCGTCAGGAATCCGCATTTAAAACCTGTCTGCCTGGTTTCCCCGGAGCTCCATCCGCAATCAAAATATCCAAGTCTGTGGAGGGAGCACATCTGTCCTGGGAGCCGCCGCAGGTCGCCGCGGAGGGGATATTCGAGTACTCCGTATATCTGGCAGTACGGTCGACTTCACAATCAAAGGTAATTACCCTATTATAAAATCTTCAGAAAATTCAATAGATGAATTCCGTAATATTGGATTTCAAAATGGAAGTCATGGTCGTAATAGCACCCTCAAAAGCCTTGAAAACGATACCATATTAGATTTCTAAATATTCCAACCGTGGAAACCAGCCAAAGTTAACAGTAAAATTAGAAACAACCAAAATATCCTTAATATTCCTCGAATAGCCGAAACTCGAAACGACCCGAAAAACCCACATCACGTGTTAATACTTGAAATTGTAGGAGCAATCCAAGTCGCAACTGGCTTTCGTCCGCGTGTACTGCGGCAAGGCGAACACGTGCGTGGTGCCGCAGTCGTCGCTGAGCGCGGCGCACGTGGACTCGTCCACCAAGCCCGCCATCATATTCCGCATCGCCGCGCGCAACGAGAAGGGCTACGGGCCCGCCACGCAAGTCAGGTGGCTGCAAGGTGAGTACTTACCACATAGATCAATCTCCAATATATTTAATAGATCCTCAAGTACGGTAATTGGATACCAAAACCGTTCGAACAAGCGGTCGTATTAATTTGTAGTGTGGCCTCAAGGCCGCCCCACTCTTATACATAGGTACTTATTCAGAGCTCGACCTCCCTCCGAAGTAACCTCTACCCCCTGAGGTGAATTACTGGCCTTTTCAGGCCTACTCTATAACGCGGCACGTTTATGCAAGCCTATAAATGCGCACTGATTATAATTATTTACACTTTTTTCGTAGCGTGTCCAAAGTTCCCAACTGCAGTTCGTTACAATGGGTAGTTACTTGCAGCGCAATGTAGTTTGCGTCTTTAGATGGTCGTGTGCTACAACTTACTCAGTCCTAATCATATTTGTAGTTTGTAGGTCACATATCCGACTCCACGGATTTCAATGAACTTTAGTACAAAGCTAAATTGTGCTTTAGAATAACATTAGCCAACATTTTATTCCGAAAATCCAAGTGTATGGAGCCGCGAGTATAGCTTAATATATTATTTTACAGATATAAAATCGACGGGTGTCAAGAGAGCGGGCGAGGGCCGGCTGCCGGGCGCGTCCCCCTCGAAACAACCCAAACAAATATTGCACTAAGTGTTAATCCCATGAAAAATATTATAGACGAGAATGTTGGTCTGTATACAACTACAAGATGTTAAGCCAATATTATTTTTCCAGGTTAGTGTTGACTACCTATGTTATTTTAAGCTTAGATCACTCGAGTCAAATCTCATTGTCATTTTTTTTTTAAATAATGATGACATTCACCTTTGAAACGTTTTTATCCGCGTGACTGCAGGCTATTACATCTATATATAACGCCAATCCGATTATTAATTTTATGGACTTGTTTCCGCCATTGTTCTTGGACGGTAATAATAGACTGATTGATGTATGTATTAGACGAAATGAGATGGATTTCATAAAATAATGTTTTAAACATATCTATCTATAAAATATAAAATATGGAAATATATATACTTTATTTTTTTAAATATCCCATGTCTTACTACTATTACTATTATTATTTTTTTATAAACATTGAAGTAGGAATACAGAGTCAATTTCACCACAGCCTCATTGTTTACAGAATGCCTACGCATGAAATCGAAATGCTAACAAAAAATATTATTATTTTCAGATATTATTATAGTACGATGTATTACGTGGTGTAATTGACCCTTAAGGTAAAAAATATACATAAATTGCATTTGGCTTTTAATACTTAATTACATATTAATGAGTACACTATACATTTGTTTCATTGCTATAAAATGCTATCTATTCAAAACTCCGGTAGGCATTCCAAAACAAAATGAAAATAAAAATAATTATTTTATAGGTACCTTTCGTTTTATAGAAAATTTTCTATATTCAAGATAATTTGCGTTTTATCATGATATTAAAGCAGTATCACTAAATTTATTATTTGGACAAGTTATAATTTGTATCATGATACCCGTTCCCTCTTACACCAGAAGACAGTGTCAGACTTTGGTTACTGAAAGGAAAAATACGTAGTAAATTATTATGTGTAAAATAAAATATTCATATAAATTGTACATTACACAATATAATATCTCACCAAAGAAGTAGTTCCAAAGAGTTTGTACCATCCGATCACGATATTGGAAAGGTTAAGGTCATCGAGCATGATCTGCGCCACGCCCATGAACACCTTTTTACCCTCTATTCGTCCGTAATCACCCCACACCGTCACCTGCAACAGAACACACATAAACATAACGCACGCTTAATAATAGACTGACCTAACTCAAAAAAGCTGTTTGTTGGGAAATCGCAAAAACGTTTTGTCATTTACAACTTGTCTGACATTATTACTTATATCTCAATGAAAATAGCGTAATAATAATAAATGATGTATTGTATGAATATTTGATTAAGTAATTATTTATACTAAAATGTAATTTTTAAGAAATTTTATTATTATTTATAATTATTTATAGCTTTTAAAATGTTGTCCCTGAGATACGTCTGTTTATTAATAAAATCAATGATATATTTCTGTACTAGTGATGACACTTTTTGTTATATGTCTGTATTTTATTAAACATTTCACTAAAACCCTTTCTCTTTTATGTTATAAGTCTATACTTGATAAAATAATAGCATATTATTTTTATGTAGTATTGATTTTTAAGTTCAGAAACATGAATGGGTCACTATAATATAAAAGCACCGCGAGTTGACTGTCGCAATCTCAGACGCATTATGATTTATGTCACTTTCATGTTAAAAGTTTTGTCAAAATTTGTATAAGTAAAAAAGACAACATATTCATTACTCAGTCTAGGAATAAGATATCGTAAAAATTCTGAGATTGGTAGATAGATAACGTTGAAATAAATCTATATGTGTGCTTATCTCACTTTGGGCTTAAACCCTAATTGGTCAGTCTATTATTAAGCGTGCGATAAGCATTAGCGTACATTTAATTTAAAACATTTTTTTTCTCATGGATCTTGCAGTGCAAACCTCAGTTTAATACACAAGTTCCTAGGTTTATTATAATATTTTTTTTTTAATTATCTTCTGCTAGGAGTATTTTATTGGGAGTGGTATCATCCTTGGCCTTGTCCAGCGTGATGACACTTTGACAACATTACATCCAACATATGGATTCGCTTGTATAATACTCATCGAATTGGGGAGGTATGCCAGGTATATAGGCTCGCCCTAATTACATTGGAACTCAACATCTTCGGCGAAACGTGCACTGCAGTGCACCTCTGCTTACCCCATTTAACATTACAGGCGTGATGTGTTTTTTTCAATGCTCACTTTACCTGTAAAACGCAGCCTTTGAAATTTTCCCGGAAGGTAAGCGTCTGCTGGTACAGGGGGTCGAGCGTGCGGCGCGCCGTGCTGGTCTTGGCTTTAGCGATGCAGCGCTTGCCGCTCACGAGGTACACCTTGATGTACGGCGCGGGCAGCGTGCGGCTGCCTTGCCGCGCTTGCAGGCCCCGGGCTCGGATCACTTCCACCTGAAATATACAATTTGTCATGTTTCAGATCACATATATTTCCAGTGGCAAACGATGCTCTGGGTACTTCGAGTACACCTAGTTAGTTCTCAGTATAATAATATTGTTTTACAAGATAAACGCCATTATGGTTATATCTTTTGGGAGGTTGGCTGATTACGTCAGTCGTACTGAATAAAATACCATGGTGTTCCATAGCTGCGGAGATTGGTCACTTTAACTTGAAAACATAATACTTTCATATTTAAACGAAACAAATGACCATCATTGCATGGTTTAATTTAAATGCGTAGTCAAATTGAAAGCAATAGTTAACCGTGTAACGGCATAAGTTATGGGACCGCAAAATACTTCTGCGGCTGTCCACTTTATAGTTGATCTCCAATGATTTTAACTTACCCTAACCAAATTCATACTATAGCTAATAGTCCGTATAACTGCCGAGTAAAGAAGTTAACCTCAAGGAATCCTTTTTGGTAGCACATGGATAGCTGCACGTCGCCCAGGGTGGGGGCTCCGAGGAGTTGCCTGCCCACTAATTGTCCCGGCCCTAGACCGTCGATGAAGTCCGACAGGCCGCCGCCTTCTGAAGAGCCAGAGCCTCTCATACCAGGAGACCATCTAAAAGTAGATTTTGTATTCCGTAAATATTCTTACTAACCCGTGAAGCAAGTACCCTACGAAAAGACTCAATTCAGAAATTTCTAGATAGAGATATTCTTTTTACGTATCATGTAAGTACTTTTTTACCTTTACAAATGGGTAAGTAATTGGTATCTACCAACGGAATTCAAATACCTAACGTGTCTACTTATTTTTCAATCTGATTGAAAGGGAAAAGATTTGAAAATACAAAGGCGTAAATAAGTAACTGTTTTTGAAGTAGGTAGGCAAAGTGTAATGAAAATTTACTTTATGTATCAAAACTGCAATACTACATAAGAAGATGTAAAAAAGAATTAAAGTACAACATTGATACAATAGTGAAGAGGGCGGTAGTATGCCGGATGCATCGATTGATAAAGTTGAGGTAAATAAGTGGATGTCAGGCTCTACGCACTATAATAAGAATATCTATATATTATTTTTGTTTGGTTGTTAAGGTGCTAGAAACACTAGAGAATGGTATGCATCTATAAAAGATAGGTAACAGATTAATAGAACGGCCCTAGACTAAAACTATCGACTAAGTACCTAATTGATACTATGAACAAATTATCAATGATTGTAATTTTATCAATATGTGACGACCCCCTTTCATAATAACTAAACAATATTCTTGAGAAACACTTAGATATGATTTTATTCTAAGACTTATCTCTATTTATTTATGATACAAAATTAGTCAAAAAAGTATAATTCCACTGCTTACCTAACCGATCAGAACTCATAATATTATGGAAATGGAGAGTGATTTCAGTGAGATTCATGCATGATTGTTATTAATATGTGTGTGTGTATTGATTAGATAAAAAATGATTTGTCGAACGGGACAAAATAAATAAGTGCGAACATCTTAGGCTTTCAGGCAACATTTATCATCCAATCACAGGCGTGCATCATAAATCCAGAAAGGCTTCCATTACGGCCGACGACCTCGTCCCCCATCGATACGAGACTGAATATTATCATCATCAAGAACATCAGGCACGAAAGGTGTCTGAACAACGAATATAACTGTAGCCGTCTCACGTGTACATAAACGAGAGGGTGCGATGCCACTGCGAGAGAAGACTCGTGCGTGCTCAACAGAAAAGAGTGAAATACACCAATCTATTAATCGGACTCATGCTTCGACAAGACGAAATGCACATAGAGAGGGGCAAAGTAGGTGGAAGACGCGAGCAACATCGAGGCGCACATAGAGAAGTCGGAGTGGGCTGGCGGCTCGCGGAAGCGCGCGACGACTTACGAGGATCCCTCCGAGCTAGATATGGAGACGAGGCTGGCGGCGCACACCTCGTGCGAGCGCTGGAAGCTGGCGGCGGCCGGCCCGGAGCGCTTGCGCCGCGCACCGCCGCGCCCGCCCGCCGAGCGCGGCGCACGCGCTGCCGCACGCCCGCCCGCGCCCGGCGGTACGGTTAGTACACACAAGTCATTCACATCTATCTACCTACATTATATTACATTTTGGATAGAATTCTCCATTTTACGTGAAATATATTCGTCATAGTTATTGTTAGAACCCTGGAGTTATATTGATCTTAAATTTGGCTCCAATCATTGCGTAGGTATACTACCTAGCTTTGTGTAAGCGTTGATGGACCTACAATTACTCTGTGCGTATTTACACCTATTTCCATTACGCTCGTCAATATTTGCAAATTTTTAAGTGCGCTCCCTTCGCTAACAGTGGTTTGTATTTACATTTACCATTTAAAAGCTCTACACTAGTTGAACATACGAAAGCGACATCGCACATTTATTTGTGTTTATTTTTATTTGTAACATGCTGTGTTATTCCGCAATATGTTTTACGCAGATATTTTCCCTGTCGTTTCTCCATGATGTTATAAGTAGCGATAATGAATAGATGCGTGCAGTCTACCGCCCCCGGGATGGCACACTATTGCGTCAATGAGGCGCGGGCCGAGCTGCGCGAACCTGTCTTCGTCGTTCTCGCTCGAGGCCGACGAGGCCCGCGACACGCCGCCCATGCCGCCCCGCATTTCGCCTGGCACCACTTCCTCGCTGCGTTGTACCGTAAACGAATTTTTTCCACGTTTACCAAAACCTAACCTCCGTTTTCGCCCTGCGATCGTTTAAAATGCTTAGATAATTTCCTTGCTTCGGTACACAATGTTTTGTTTTGCGGACAATCATGTTTGAAGTGCTGTAAAAAGCTAAAATATATGTGAGAAAGTTTGTTTGTTTTTTAGATTGCATCGTATATAAGATTGAATTCACCTGTTGCCGACAGTTGCGATGTGGAGTTGCTCTTCTTGCCCATGCCCGGGCCGAAGTAGTCCCGAGGCTCCGCCTTCAGCAGCGCGTCATCGTTGGCCGGCTCGAGCTCGCTGGGCCCGAGTGCGGTGTCGCTCAGACTGCCATCTTTGTTGATCGTTAAAAAAATATTTGTAAATTGTTCCAAATTTTGTAAACGAATGAATCATCTATACAGGGTGCAAGGGGCATAATAACGAACACTGGGTAAATGGCTATAATAAAATTCTACAAATCATTTATGTCAAGAAAGTCATGGGTTAGACATTTTATAACTTTTGAGCGCGCCATGTATCGTAGACACGCGATCACAACACAACGCTCCGCGCGATATTCAAACCCGACTCGTTTGAGTGGCGAGCGCGCTCGAGCGTATCGAGTTTTAATTTCCATTGCAGTTTAGGCCTAAATTAGTATTAAGGTATTTTTTTATTTAAAATCACGTTGAGACGGACTTATATTTTGAATTCATACTAAAATCAATTTAAAAAATACTGAAAAAACTCATGAAAAGATGACGGAAAAATCCAACTCTGGTGTGTCTGAGATGAATCCATGGTAACAGTTTTCGTTACGAAGACACTTACACCCTGTATGTGTGTAATTTACCTGTTTTCTCGTCCGGCGGCACGTCCGCGTTACTCAGGCTTCGTGAGAACTGGCCGCGTCGCGACTCGCGTCGCTCCAGCGGCTGCTGTTGGTTGTTGCTGCGTCCGTTCTCGCGGCCGCCATAATCATTACTGTATTTTGTGTTCGGCCGGGATGCACATTTATCGTTTTTCGATGATTTTGCAGCAGATGATTTTTTGTTGCGGTTGGTATTACGTCGTTGGCAGTTTTGTTGCGGCGGCGGCGTCGTTGCCCGGCACGAGGCACGGGTGGTAGGTGGTTCCGTCGTGTACGGTATCACCATGGCGTCATGAGTGTGATGATGAGTGTCATCGAGTGCCAGGTGAGAGACGGCGGGAGTGAGCGCACGACGGGGCGAGCCGAGGTTCGGGGGAGAAAGAGCAATAGACAAATAGTTAGCCACAATACTAAATTCTCGATCTAAGTGATCGGCCGAAGCCAACGAATACGATCGGGTTCGTGCTTTTTTAATAATGGACGGTAGGGGTTTTTTCAACGACAGGTCTATACTAGGTAAGGGTGAGAAGGAAGTAGGGGAGCGGTATTCTTGAAAAGTGGGAATTTCATTTATGCTAACAGTATTGCCGTACTTCTTATCTTTGGGTTCATCCTCGTTGGGCGGGATGTGTGTGTCTGATGATTTAGCCTTTGAAGATATAATCATCCGCTTGAACATATTGTCAATCTGATCAGGCGTCGTCAAAGGTGCGGGTGAGTGTTTCAGTGACAGTAGCGAATCTGAATTACGTCTACGACTATCGACACCCATCGGTCTTTGGATATTATAAGGACTCTGAACTGTTTCTTTTCCTTCGCTTCTATCCAATGACTGTGTTTGATTAGGGTTTACACTTTCATAATTGGTTTTCAAATTGAGCGATAAATACTTTTTACGACTGATTCCTGTAAAATTACTATGATCCAAATATTCTCTGGGTTTACACGCTTTTAAATTTATGGCATCGTTTTTAACAGTTTTAACAGTGGTATCTATTTCTGAACTGTTTTGTTTTTCAATACTAATGTGGATTGTAGTTTCAGCGTCACTGCCGGTGCTGTCGTAATTCTGGCACTGTGTGTTCGGTTCTTCGTTTTCCGTCGTAGCCGTAGAAATATTATCACACTTAAGCATAAGATTAGAGTTATATTCAATGTCTTTTGTTAAATTTACTGTTGGAATTTCAGGAAGAGATCTTATTCGTGGATTGAGTAAGCTAGTTACATCGGGAAGTTTCCTCCGTTTACTATCCTGTGACTGGCAATCAAATGTTTCGAGATGAGTGGGACTTTTGGAATACCATGAAACGGATTCTGGTCGCATTCGTATTTTTTGGTGTCTATACGGATACGTCTGAACTTTTATGTGAGATGGAACTGAACCGTAATATACGTTAGCGGGTAAAGATCTCTGCTCTCTATGCAGGGAAAGACTGGTTGAAAACACATTCGGCTTCGGAACATGAGGCAGTGCCATTTGAAATTCGTAATCTATTTTATTTTCGGTTATTTTGTAAGTGTTGGTGTGTACGGGATATTCGGGGCAGCTGTAACTTCGTTCATAGGCGTGTCGGTGGGAACGTTCTCGCGTGCAGTAGCCGGCGGAGCGGCTGCGGGCGATGCGGCGGAGGCGGCGGGGAGGCCGCGCACGGTGCGCGACCGGCAGTAGAGCCGGACCTATCAGGCTCCGTACGGAGTCGCAGCGTGAACGGATCCGGCGTTGCACCGCTCGCTCCGCACCCGCCGGCACAGACACGCACGGCAATATACGACGAGAGCTACGGTCGGTGTCGCGATATTGGTGGTAAATGTTAGGGACAGGGGTAGCGCTATCGCAGGATGAAGATGTACTATGAGGAGGGAGTAATCGCCTCCGGCTGTAAAGTTATTCAAACTCAGATGTTTAAAAATAGGCAGGAATATTTGAGAATGTGTGCAGGTACACTTACCTGAGCATGCGCGTCGGTCGCGGTCGTTCGGACTGCGTGCTGAAGGCGCTGGAGGTGACGGAGCCGACGGACTCGAGGTCGGAGTCGGCGGCGGCGGCGTCCGGCGACAGCCTGCGCCGCGGCGCCCAGCCGCCGCCGCCGCGCGCCGCCAGCTCCGAGTCCGACAAGCCCGCGTAGTGTCTCTCCCATCCTACACAACCATCGCATACAATTTCTATTGCATCCATTTTTATATACGGTAGGTACTCATCTATTTGCATTTGTGCGTCTGTGAGGAACATGGACAGATGGATTTACGTAAGACTACAATGAATTCTAAGGTCTCAGCCTCGAATTTTGCGGGCAGCGGGGCGGCGGCGGCGGCGGCGCGGGAGCGGGGCGGGCAACGCTGACCCGTTCTCGAAACCAGCGGGCAGATCGCGCGGCACTATAGAGTTTATATGTATTGTATTTGACACATCGCAAAAACAAATGCAGACGCGCAGAGCGGGCGCGGGTCACCGCTTGACTGGAGTGCACCGCTCGTTGCCCGCCCCCGCCCCGCTGCCGCGCCGCTGTTTTCGAGAACGGGTCCATTTGATTATACGCATTAGATCCTGCCGCTGCCGCGCCGCCGCCGCTGCCGCCCTGCTGCCCGCAAAATTCGGGGCCGAGGCCTAAATGTTACGGAATCCGATATCTTATCGTAGCTTAAGTCTATATATATATATTATAGCTATGAACCCACCTACCTAAACAACTACAAATGAACACATGTGGTGATGAAGAGTGCCTATGTGTGTCTGGAGTGGTGGTGAAAGGTAATTAAAGGGCCCGTAAATGGGCTATTAAAATTGCATCTTGCTGAGCAATTTAACTCAGATATTGCCAGCGATACTCGCTTGCTGCAATGTTACGTTCAACACCATTAACATTGATCGCGGAAAGTGCCGCGCGATATACGGGCTTATTCAGAAAGGGTATATTTAACTTTAAACCTGCGCTTCTTTTGCGTATTTGTAATAATTATGTGAAAATACAACTTCAATATGAAATCAAATTTGGTTGCCCACAAAATGAAATTTGGAATTTTTTGCGACCAATTTTTTTTGTTAACAGTTTGTTTTTCTGACTTCAAATAATGATTGCAAATGCGCTTAAGATACACACGTCCAAAGGTTAGTATCTCCTTTCCAAATTTGACCGTAGACAGCAACTCAACGGCTATACAATTGCAGCTAGAGATTGCCACAAAACTAGCCCGTTTACTAGCGCCTTTGGGGCAGGTTTGCGTGTATTGACCTTGCGGCGTGCTGCGGTACGTGAGTGTGGCGCCAATGTGGTGCGGGGCGATCCACTTACGTTCCTCCAGGTCCGCCGATACTTGCGCCCGCACCGCCCTCTGGCCACTCTGGTGTGAAATAACGTTGTTACAGTTCAAAATCGTGAAGGGAAGATCACTCATAACTAGGTATCACCATTTGAGCGTTTACCTGGTGGGGTATTTGCGGCAGTTGTCGCTTCTTGGGGCTGGTGGTGGGGGTGGCGGTGGCCGACCGCGACTGGAAGCGCGGCGCGTACGCGTGCGTCGGCAACCGGGACCCGTCGCCTCGATCCTCGTTCACTGTAATATCACCGGTATACCGCTTTTCTAATTACCCAAACATCCAAACAAATAGAAGTGTACATACATGCCACAAAGTATCACAATGACACACAAAAGTTTTTGAAGAATATAAAAAAGTTTGAGATTTGCTAAGATTGCCATTGAAAGATATTTTTTTAAGTTACTAGATTCAGTAGCATGCAGTCATTGAACATGAAATGGTTAATACTTAGTGCGCTGTACTCATTGGGTCTCGTTATTATTTGCTTTAGCGTACATTATATTGCTCCAACGAGTGTACAATGCACTAGAATCACAGTAGGTCTACTTAATAATGGACAGCGTGCTCGTATCAGGTAGATAGGAACGAGGGCAGCGGAAGATGCGTGGAGAAAATCAAAGTGGTACAGAGCGAGGAGGTGATAACAGTAAGTGGTAGTAAAGTGGTGATGAGCGGACGCGACGAGAGAACGTGCGCGTCTCGACGACAGTGTTCCGTGCGGGGTCGCGGCCCGCCGTCGCATCGACGTCCACGGACCAATCGGAGACGAGTTCGAAACGCGGGTAGGAGTTCGGCGCCGGTTATCTGCGATCGGATTGGTTGGTGGAGCCTGCGGGGCGCCGGTGCGGCACCTGTGTAGCGCCACGCGCCGCGGTCGGCGGGCGGCGACAGCGAGCGGCGCGGCGACTTGCTGCGTGCGCGCTGCGGCCGCGCCACGCCGGCGGCCGACTGCGACCGCGCCACGCTGTACCCGCAGCTCTGCACACACAACACACCATAACCTATGGTTGCCTCGATACAAAACATCTTTCAGAAGAAAGGAACATCCGGGAGGTACCTATGTTTTTCAATTTTATTGCAATATAGTCTTTTGTAGCTGTACTTAGATTTTGATTTAGATTGTGTAGGTTGGGTAATTAAAAAAAAAACTGGTGTAAAAAACATACAAGTATAGAATAAATACTTTTTAAGGAGACTCTTACCCTCTCCCTGGTCATCCCGGCTGCGCGTACTCGGCCTGCCGGTGACATGTCGCGTCGACCGCATTGACCTCCTTCCATGTCCATTCGCTGCACAAAAACGTCACATATCACGTTAGTTACCTGCACCATTAGCAACCAGATTATATGAAACAACTGGGCCAACAAGGCCGAATTTCGAATAATTTCATGACCAGCTCTTCAAGTGAAATTTTATCAGGTATGTAGCGATAGTCTTCCTTTTCTTGAATTGAGAAATTCTGGCTGCAGATAGCCATTACGGCTCTATACAAGAATAACCATGTGTCCGATCGTCACTTTAACAAAACGTTTCTTCATGCAACTATGACTCCCATTTGACCCATGGGGGTCAAATGTGAACCCAAAGGAGGGTTCAAATTGCCAATAATCCAGTCTTAGTGCATCTCTAGGGTACCCAAGGAATTATATCCTCCAAAAAAACTCAAGTTCCACCGGTTTAGGCTGTGCGTTGTTAGTCAGTTTTTCAGCCAGTGAAGAGTATTCCTCGGAGTAGTTATTTCCAGCATGTTAAGTATCTGTAATGAGGCAGGAACCTCGTGCGGCGGCGGCGGGCTGGAGCTGGACGCGAGGCTGGAGAGCGAGTGGTGTCGCCGCAGGTCGCACTCGCTCGGCGTGTCCGAGTCCGACAAACGCGATGTCGACGTCGAGGGCGGAGACAGATGTTCCCCGTCCGCCTCCTCTTCGCGGTATCTCTTTGTTAACAATAAATAACGCTGTTAGAATAGCTCAGGGTTGGCGAACCTTTATGTATCAACGTGCCATTTTTTCTAAAGTAATGTTAAATGAGGTCATAGACGTGCCATCACATAATTTTGACCGTGATTACTGGGAAAATAATAATAATATTCATCATCATCAGACTATAATAGTCCACTGCTGGACCTACTTCACACATTTTTTTATAAGTGCATTATGAGTTTTTGTGATAGGTGACGTGCCCAAAATATTGTGTTGCGTGCCATTCATGGCACGCGTGCCATTGGTTCGCCGTCCCTGGAATAGGTCATGTGAAAGGTCTAAGACTACGTCATCAAACTTCTTCGACCTTGAGTGGTGTTCTCCTTCTAATAGTCAGTTAAAAATAACGTGACTACTTACGCTAAATCCAGCGACATCGTCGTGGGGCTTGAGCGTGTACCAGTTGGGTTCGTGGTTCATCACAATGTTGTCTAAGTCCAGGAGTACCTCCCCGAGGAAGTCGTTAGGACCGTATCGATTCAAGTCCCATACTGTGACCTGTAACAAATCATTCAGCGTTGTAACAATATGGCATATATATTTTTTTCTTTTGCAAAAATGGCGTCAGATGTCGTCTTGTCCTAAATTTTCCGCATATATATTTTGTTTTTTTTTTAATCCCTAAACACCCTGACTATTATAAACATAAAAAAATCGCCAAATGGTCCTGCCGTTCTCAACTTAGGCGCTTACTAGCTTACTATTTATGAAGATTTCTAGATTTTTTATTGGGTTATAATCAGGTAAAATTACAGTGCCCATTCATTTAACTGGTTACCACTCTTTTACTATATGAAGTTTATTATCCAAACTACTAACTTCCAAAGTTCTCTTCCTAATATCCGTAATACGAATGCCGCAGTACACGAAGGTCTGGTTCCACCGCGGCTCCAAGGTGTTAGCCAAGGTTTTCGTGCGGCGTTTGCTCTTCTCGCTCTTATCGGGAAGCAGGAAGATCTTTGCGTATGGGCATCGCGGGGAGCCGTCGGGGCGCGGGCTCAGCCCGCTGGCCGAGACCACTGTCACCAGCAGTTGCAGAGCGGTGATGTCGAAGTAAATTTTCAGCTAGTCATGCAAATTAGCCCAAATTAAAGATTTATAGCCGTTGAATTAAAACGAATTTTAAGGATCCTTAAAGTTACTTTTATTTCAATGTATAGTAGGTATTCGCCTAAATATAAGAAAACAATATTTGTAGATATGTCTATAACAGTAAACATCTAAGTACCTATAAATTAATTAAAAATGATAAGATTTCATGTGCGAATCTCATTTTCAATAGTGATTGAAGTGATGGCAAACGTAACAGAACCTGCGCGCCTTTCAAAAGCCATTTGAAGTTCACTAATGCTGGTTATTGGGCCAGCGTGGTGGACTATTGCCCGAATGCCCCTTGCATTGGGGAGTGACCTCAATAAGCTCGTACCCATTACATTGGGCCCAAATATCATCGACGAAATATGCATCATTGCCTCTCCCTTCAAGGTATATCTACAGTCAGTGTGGTAATGTTAAGTGTCTTCGATACAGACCTGTATGCGGCCGGCCACACTCGCGTTGTGGTGGTTGTGTCGCGCGGGGCGGCGGCGCGAGTGCACGTCGGGGGAGCCCGGTGACGTCACCAGCACGCTCGGCTTCTCACACCCTCCCATCACCTCCGTGTACACCTCTGTGCAAGTACATGCGAGCTTAATGCTTGGTCATATCTAGCCAGTCAGCTAATAAACATGGATTTTAAGATACGCATCAGCTATCTGTGATGTTGGCAATAGTTTGAGATAACCTTACTTGGACACTTAGAATATTGTGACCTGTTCTAATACTTATGATCCTCATTAGTCTGAGGATTTCTCAATCATAAGGAGAACTGCGTGCATAGTGCTGAAAGTCTTGGAACGCTCCAAAATTAACAACATTCTGTCGGACACCTGCATCTCTCGAGTACCAAGTCCAGTAGAATCTGAAAGACTTTTTACCTACGAAAACCATCACAGTATATTACCATGAAAGCATTTATGTTACAAAATTATGTGATCTCCTAGTATTCGTTTTTGTAGCTCAAGCACAACCTATTTTTTGTATCCTAGTTAACGTCCCTAGCCGTAAACATTTTCGTCCCGATCACAGATTTTGTAAATAACAATGAACTTCGACCGACAGCGACAGCATGCTTTCATGGTGATGATATATTCTTATAGATATTCTTTAGTATTTTGTTATCTGTGTGTGTCTTTTTAACCGAACTAATATACGCTGTCGGTCGCAGATGGCCTTTGCAGCTTCACCGGACGAGAGGGCGAGCGCAAAAGCGGAGTAGACGGAGTCACTTACTTGCCTAAATCGTAATAAAAAAAAAAGTAACTAGGTCAAGGGCGCCTCAGGAGGCACGTCACATGCGGGGTGCCAGAAAACGGAATCTACCTTTATGTGTTCTCCAGGGCTGCGCGGGCAGGCGGGAGGCGGGCAGCGGCCGCGACACCACCAGCTCCACGTGGGAGTCGTGCTTGCTGTCCGCCACCACCACCGCCACCTCGTCGGCGTTGCGCCCCTGCAGGGGCACGCCGTTCCATTGCAGCACTTCATCGCCTGGCAAGTATGTATGTTAACTATGAAATATAGATTACTTGTAGCTAAGTATGACTAAACCGTTTGGAATAGGTTTGAATCTAGCGGTGTAGCCTGAAATTTACCATGACTCACGCGCAGTATCGGTGTCTTCAATTATTATAAACTTAAATGTAAAATTAGAATAATGGATTCGAATGTCGAGTAAAATTTCTTGGTCTTTGATTCGAGTAACGTACTCCTGATGATAATGATGGTGTCGATGATGAATCATCATCATCATCATTAACGATGATGAAATGAATCGCCTTCTCCAGCTACATCAGTGAAGCCTTACTGAAAATTAACCGGGACAACTTGGGAGATCATGAAATCTCAAGTTATATAAGTAGTTTTAATTTTAATTAACGTTCCTTCACTCGTGCACGTTTATGAACGTACAACGATTACTTAACCCCTCAATATTATGCATTATCTATCAAAGAAACATTTTTTGGAAATCAAACGAAAAGGAAAACGTCATCTTCAACTTCCCGCCAAAATGCGCTTTATATGCAACTATTAAATGGTGAGTTTTGATCTACTGTTGCACTCACCTATCCTAAGTTGTCCCTCCAAATCGGCTATCGACCCTTTCTTGACCTTTTCGACGACCGCGCCCCGCGTGCCGTCGGGCAGCAGCTTCCCGCCCACCACCTTCAGCCCGAGGATGGCGGCGGAGGAGTGCGAGCTGCCCTCCACCACGCTCTTGCGCAGCACCATGTGGCCCGTCATGCGCGACCCGTCCGCCGACACCTGCCAGCTCAGCGGAAACTGAGGCAGTACAACATAGCGTTACTCCTCTTCAAATCAACTACATTATACAGGGTGTAAGTGGCTTTGTAACGAAATCTGATACTATGGATGCAGCTTATGATTCTGGACCCCCAGAGTGGGATAATGTATGTCGGTCTTTTAATTAGTATACGCATTTTTCATTCAGTATTTTTACATTGATTTTAGCTTAAAAACATGATAGTCTGTCCGTTACAACGTATTTTTTTAATAAAAAAACATACTTAATTACTAATTAAGACCTAAAAACTGCAATGTAAATTAAAACTCGATATGCTCGTCACTCGCGAGAGCGGGACTCGCGCGGAGCGTAGTGTTGTTATCGAGTGGTTTACGAAAACTCGCGCTCAAAAATATCAAAATTTATGACTTTCGACTTTGATGATTTCTCTAATTTTATAATAGGCATCAAATGCATTTTTACCCAAAGTTTTCAGTACCATGCCCTTACACCCTGTATACACTTAAACGTTATTCCATAAAACTATTTAATACAATCGTAGTTGCATGCTCCTAGGTTCTTTTAGGTTTGAACGTACAATTTACAAGGTGCATATCCAATAAAAAAAGGGTGGGGTGAACCGCATGCCGGCCAGCGCCATGCCACAGCCAAACGGAAAGACAATCTTACAAAGAGCATTTGGTTACGCGATAGATAATCTTAATCTTTCTATAACCCACTAAAACCTAATAGTGATCTAAGCAATCAGAATACCAAGGAAAAATCGATACAACCTAATTTGTCAAAAGAAAATAGATTGGACCTAATGGGAGGTTAGGTGTCATTGAATATTTATTTTAGGGCCTACTGAAATCTAGGTATTTGCTTCACAAAAAAAAACTACTAAGTACCTACGTAGGTAATTATTTTTGCGTAGATATATACGTTGTGATTCTGCATAATCAAGCCTCAAGACGGTACTAATACATAAGTATTTAGATAAGTTCTAGTGAAGCAGCTAACTGACACAACGTGGAGCGATCAATACCTTGGGGCAATCGCCTCTGTTAGAGTCTTCACTGGATGTGAACGTGCTAGAGGTATCGATGCCCGAGTCTTTGGTGGCGGAGTCCTGGCTGGTCTGGCGCTCGGCCTCCCACCGCAGTGCGGCCCAGTCGTGCGGCGCGGCGGACGCGTCGCGGCCCCCGCGCGGGAACGTCGCCGCGCCCTCGTGCCCGTCAAAACGAACCGTCTTTTTTCTCCTCTCCGTGAAACGTCTATTGTCCGAGGAGTCCTCCCACAAGTAAGCACTCTTGTACACGGCTCGGTCGGCGCGCGGGCCCTCGTCCGGGCCGAAGGGGCGCAGGTACGCGCCCTCGCCGTCGTCCCTGGCCCGCCACCGGCAATCGGTTACAGAATCGAAACTTCTTCCGCCCGTCGGCGCCGGCCCCGCCATGTCGTAGGCACCGCGCGCCTCCGCCTCGTAGGGCGCCGGCGAATGATTTATCGAATTGTAATAATTGTTGGCGGCCACGTCGGCGCTGCGGTGGTGCGGGTGCCGAGCTGCAGCACGCGCATCTAGTTGTCCTAAGAACGATATCGTATGAATGGCAGCGGATTCCGGTCTCGTCATCGCCCGCGTCCGATCTTGTTAGCGCGCGCCAGTACGCACCCGGGGCCAGTTCGCTTCTTTTTGGGATTAATACCATAACCCAGATGCAGCCTATAGCTAGAACTCTGTTATCCCTGAACGACACTCGGGAAAGACAGCGGATGGATGGCAGAACATCCTACTTTAATCGAACACTGTTGATTATCGTGTTTCACCAGTTTAAAATAAATTGAACAAAAGCGGTGATCACGCATAAGCGGAAAGAATGTGTCGAACTGATCCGAAAAGATAGTAAAATAACAACAATAAAGTACTTACACGAACACAAACAAAGTCTAACTGATTCAATGACGATTGTTAACAAGAACACTTCTTTTCGCCCAAGCATGCGGAATTTGATTGAACCATAAATTTCGTGCAGAAGCCAAGTAACATTATTACCTTTTATTAATTATTTCGATTAATGTTTCATCATATTATGGGTTCCAAGATTAGGTACAATGGTAAATGAAACAAAGCGACAGATTTTTGGTTCAAACAACAGAAAATTAGAAGTACACTCACCATCACCGTGCTTACACCTTACTTAAAACGTTGTATGAATCACGTAATTAAAATTTAATTTGCTTTTATTGTAAAGTGAATGTACTTCGCACACTTCCCAGGATAGTTTTGAGGACAGTTTCCTTCACAATGATAGAACGGTAACAGCCATCGCAACATGGTTGGCCAGGGAAAGAAGGGTTTGAGAAACATTATGAAATATACATCTAAACTTCAGCCATATAATTACAAAACGCAATAAGAAGATCCCGAAACACGCCCTCTCACCGATAAGAATTTATGCATTTTCTCGTTTAACATCGCCTGACGCTGGCTCCTGGAGCTCTCGGAACGGCTCTTATCTCTAACTGTACCTGCGAACAGGGATGCCGTGGTGAGCGCCGGCTCGGCGCCGTGCGCACGCTCGCCAGGTCGGCCCGCGAGCGGCTACCGGGCGCGTACATGGACACACGTCTAATAGCGGGACGTACGCGGCGCGGCGCGGCGGCGCACAAGTATTAACAACTACTTGCTGGTATTATTTTTAAATCATAACATTGAGAATTTGTAGGCACTCTGGTAAATCTCACCCGTGAAAGATTATTCCATTTGCGAGGTTTCATTTAAAAAAAACATAGAATATGAAACTCCCTGAAAATAAATCTGTTTGATCTGACGATGTGTTCACTGGATTGATTCAGGAAATTATTGCGGAAATGTCACAATGAAAGTCGTATATTAGCTACTGCATGATCAACGCGATGAAGAGAGGGGACAGAAGGTACAGATAAGTTCAGGTGCTCAACACTATCAATTTCTGTGAAATATATACTACCGATAACTTAAAAGTACGAATTACCTGAAATCTACTTAAATTATTGAACGGGTACCTCGCACGGAACACCTTAACTTTATCATTGCCAGATATGAAAATGACTCAGTTTTTAATACATACGGTTGTTAATATGTGATTATATATATAACTATGATGAATTTGTAGTGTGATGTTGTGTGTGTAGGGTCGACAAACAAAATTAGCTTGGATGGATAGGATCTTGTAGTGTAACAAGTGGTGGGATCGGGGACGGGTGTAAGGCGAGCGTGCATACTCACCGCGATCTCGATATTCGTCGTTCTCGTCGGATACGCACTCGGCTACCTCGTCATCGGAGGAGGAGGACCGCGGCGGCAGCGGAGGGTGTGCGGTGGCGAGCGGCATCAGCTGCGCGGGCGCCGGCGCCGGGTGCGCGCCCGCCTCCGCCACGCCGTACGCAGCTTTCTGTCTCGGATGCACGAGGTGCGGATGAGTCCGAGCCAATCCCTCCAGTTCCCCGTAACACCTCTGGTCTTGCTGGCTATATTGGCGGCGCAATGCACTGCCACTCCTCTGGAGCGGGTGGTTTTCTTTCTCCGCGGCGCTGTGCGCTCGCTCCAGTTTGGGTCTTTTATCGAGGGAGGTCTCCGCTGGCGATGGCAGGCCGCGCAAATCGGACTCCATGCGCCACAGCATCGAATCTTGACCGGTACTTTTATGAATCCACTGACCAGTTTTAGATAAGAGCTCCTGTTTCTTACGGCACAATATACAAACCCATATCACCTGCAAAGAACATTATAAGCCAGTTTTAAAATATAAAAATGGTTCGTCATAGAGATGTCAGCTTATTGATCGCATAACTGATGTTGACCTTATTCGAGCGTAGATTAACTTTGCCGCCACATCGGGCGCAGCACCTCACTCGACAGTAGTGGCACGAGTGGCCGACCCCGTCAGCGAACTTGGTCTTCAAGCAGATGTGGCAAGTGGCCGCCAGCTCCACGCCAGCGGCGCGTTGCATCTCGTTCCTCGTCCGAATCGTCTGCTCTAGGACGGCGACTTCATCTTGCTTTCGTCTGTGGCAAACATTGGCAAAGTCCCCATTGTTATTGTGAGTCGTTAAATGAAATTAATTTAGAACAATTAAATTACATTTTTGGAAAAAAATCGTAAATGTCATCGTTTTCGGGACTGAAGCCGCCATTTTTGTAATATTTGTTTGTACTTTTATTGAGGCTTGGCATTGTAAATGCTTTCTCCCGGCATAGCATAAAGAATAAAGTCCACGGCTGCAAAGTCACGATACTACATTATATAATTCCCAAAAAAATATACCCAAAATAGTACCTAGTTATAGCTAAAATCTTAAAGATCCTCCGTTTGTTTAATATAGGCAAGGGCTGACGACATGGTCACTGGTCAGTAAATTGCGGACCCACCGAAATTATAACATCGAATCGGACATTTAATATTCTCTTGCAATTACTATAGTGCATTTGACTTTTTGCGATTAAAAGTGGTTTTGACTAATGTTTTGGAACGAAGTTCCTTATCGCGCGTTACGAAAGGGGGCTAGACGGAAAAAAATCATAGGAGAAATTAAGCAGAATAATTAAGCAGAAAAGTTGTAACGACCAATTGTAAGCATTTTTATAAACGAAAGTATAATTTACTATATAAAACCCATGAACACAACGATACCTCGTTCAAAAACATGCTAGCGACATCTATCGCTGACAAAAATAATTGTTATCTTTGTCGTTTGCATATGCGTTGTCGTTTGCACATATTGGTCAGTATTTTCGAGACATTGCACAAGTGCATCCGTGGCACAATTGGCTAGCGCGTTCGGCTGTCAATCGAAATGTTGGTGGTTCGAGCCCACCCGGGGCCGATATATTTTTGTTTCCCAAAATTATTGATTTTTTGTACATAATAAATAATAAAAAATAATAAAGTAACTTCGTTCCATCCGGGTGTCCCTTGACACCTCTCAAGTTTTTTTTAATTAAAACTACTTTTAACCGCAAATTTGCAGCCGAAAGCTTAGCACTTTTAACTGCTTAGAATCTATATACAAGTATTTGGGAGGTTGGGTTGTATTTGTTTTTGTTATGTAAATTTTGAATTGTATAAGCTATCACCATGCCAAGTTTCATCAAAATACATCGAGTGGTTTTCTGATGACGCGGGTCCATTAAAAAAAATGGCCGATTCGGCTTCTGTATCGAAAATATCCTTTACAATTATCACGAGTTTTTAATGAGTAGGTAGGTACGCGGCTAATTAAAGTCTTATATAGAACTAGCTGTTGCCCGCGACTTCGTCCGCGTGGTATTTAACAAAGACAACCGTTGACAACAGCCTGCTCGCCCATTCTGAGCCCGCGGGACGCATTGCAAGTTGTTGCTATCAAACTTAATCAGGCGCTGCGCTGCAACATTGGTTTTAATTTTTTTTCGTGAGATCCTAGTTTTTTTTTTTTCTAAAACAAAAGTAGCCTAAGTTACTCCTTGTTACATCAGCTATCTGCCAGTGAATGTCCCGCCAAAATCGGTCCAGCCATTTCAGAGATTAGCCGGAACAAACAGACAGACAGACAGACAAAAATTGTAAAACATGTTGTTTCGGTATAGGTAACGTGTATACATCCAAATGCACTTAGTAAAAAGCGGTTATTTTAATATTACAAACAGACACTCCAATTTTATTTATATGTATAGATGTCACTATTAGGTAGGTAGGTACTTATGAATAACAACACAACTGCACAACGATACCGAAAATATTTACTTACCAACTTATCTACACAAACAAATTAATTCAGCTAGGTACCAAATGTTAGGTAAATATCTTATAAGAGCGAAGCCAACAGCTGACAACTATTTAGTAGCTACTGCGAATTTGCACATTTCTAACATTCAGAAGATAAGAACGTAAAGATGTCAAAGTTCTTCGCCCTTTTTTCTGTCGCTTCACTCCTGATATCAGAGGTAATGGGTTTATATTTTAATTTAATTTACATTTATTTATTTGTCCATTATGTTTTTCCATGTAAGGAATCTGAAAAAATAAGACTTTTCTCTATTGTTACAGAGTCGTCAATCCTTAAATAGTGGTAAGTAGTATACTTAATATATAACGAATCGGAGGCGTAGGTAGCGACTTCAAATCCAAGCCATTTTCAAGGGCCAGTCATGTTTAGTGATTTTGTTTGGGTTTATTCGTATTTTTGACCACTTCATTGTCATATTTTTACCCGACTGCGCTCGAAGGTGGGTTATGTTTTTCTATACAGCTTAGTTAACAGCAGTTAGATGATGAATCATGCAACGCACGTAAAAATGCCACTGGTGCTTACTATTTTATTCAACGCTCAGCCAAATTGGCCAAGGTGATAACGTTTCGTCATTCGCCGTTCCAAGCGACTTATTACCGGTGAAAAATGAAACTTTAGCACCAATGCTTGCTTTTAATATTGACTAAATGTTACTCTGGCTAAACATATAAGTAGCAATAACGGTGTATCATGAATACTGCGAACCTAGTTTATTAAATGTTATCAAATGTTAAAATAATACTGTAAAATATTTTAACAGGGCCAATACTACGTTAAAAAGAAAACATTCCCAAAGAAATAAATCAAATGATTATACGTAAAAAAATGACACCCGTGTACTGGCCAAGCTACTGGTTCGCCTTATTTAAAAAAAATAAAAAATCAAACAGTCGACACTATTATTTATACATCAACGTGATCCATATAACTTACTGATTCATGGGTTAAAATATTTTACACTATTTTTATTGTACCTTATATAACATTCTTTAAAATTATTAATATCAACGAGTGGGTATGTAGGTATATTTTATAACGATGCTGTGATGCGCCATTAGATCCACTGCGTCGCGACATTCCACGCTCGATATTATGGATATGCCCACTCGGGAACATTGCTAATGAATGCGCCCACAGAAATCACAGGCTAGATAGATGTAGTTTCACAAGAAAATTTACTGCAAATGCATTTTATTTATCTTCTACTTCACTCTTTTTCTTTAACACTAGATACCCAGTTGCCTATATACCCATAGTATGGATTAGCCGTCTGTAGGATGACAAGCACTAAAAATGGTGAATGTCGGATCGGAAAGTGACTAAATTTGGTGGAGCAAGTCGGTGTAGAGTAGATACCTACCCACATTGAGGTAAAGGAATTGATAGTTTGTATCGAGATCACGGCACTTTCACACGTAACTGTGGTGCATTAATGACGTATGCAGAGTGATGGCGACCCGGGGGTCGGGGCGGGGCGCGGGTACGTGGCGGGGCCCACCTCATAATCTCGTGTTCGCGCTGTTCCTCCTGGCGCTGGCGCATCATGACTCCCTCGATGATGGCGCGCTCCTCGGGCGTGAGGTGCGACAGGTCCGGCATGTCGGCCATGGCGTGCGGCGGCGAGCCGCGAGCGGTGCGCGGGCCCGCCGCGTGATGCGGTGCTGTGCCCGCGGCGCGACGCTGTGCGCGCCACTCCGCTTGGAGGTTTATTTAATAATGCCGGGCGGGCCAATGGCGCGCGGCCCTCCGCTGACGTCAGCGGGCGTATTGATTGCGCCGCTGGGCGGGCCGCCCGCCTTGCCGCGCCGCCGCCACGCGCCCCGGCCCAGAAGCGCAGGCGTGCGGATTATCAACTATGCAACAGCGATTTCTACACAACTGTTTTTCTTTCGCAGCTGAGTATTGCATATTGATGGGCTAGTGGGTATCGGACCTGACCTTATGTTATCACACTTGTATCCCACGGAGGTAGGCACATAGAGACTAAGGTTTGCCACATCCTGCCACAGACATTATTTATGTCTTTCGGGTGAGAGAGCTTTGGACTTGACCGTTACCGACGAGATCGTTAATTTGACGGCAATATACCTAGGTAGGTTTTTGGCTAGTCAGATTTAGCTCCAAATTAAAAAGCCGACTAGATCTTGGATATTCTTTTGCCTAAATGACAATCCCCGAAAGGTACGCGCGGAGGTTTGCGGATAGTTATGTTCCTAGTTATAAATAAATAGATACGTATGATATGATTTCCGTATAAGACAATAACTACTTACGGTACGCAGAACAAAAATTGATGGTTGCAACTTGCAAGGTTGATGAAACACAATTAAAATTAGCTTTTCATTTTATAACTTTCGATAGTCCATTTATTTTTTTGTTAAAATTACATAGTATCTCGATTTATACAATTATTCTAAACGTTAAGTACCCGAATTAAACAATTTTTATAAACTTATGTGAGTGAGCCTATCAGTCGCAATCGAGGGGAGGCGCTTCGCATTCACCAGGCAGGTGGTTTACGTGTTCATTATGAAATAGTGTTTCTTTACCGTCTCCCCATGGATATCTTTTGGTGCGTACGCGCATGTACTCGTAGTCGCGGCAGACTCCTTTATGCTCCGGTGAATGTGACAGCGCGTGAAACGCTTGTGCAATGATAAGAGGAAAGCAAATGAAAAATACTATATTCCTCCATTTTTTCCAAGTATCATGGCCGTGGTGAAATATTGGAACACAGGGATTGGGGGCAATGGGTCCCGGGCGGCAATCGCTCGGGGGCACGATCTTCCGCCCGCTGCCGGGGACTTTCGATGGGCACCCGCACTCGCCTGGCGGCTTTCGAGGAGGACAGCACAGGCTGTAATTTCTCACACCAATCAACACTTGTGCATGATGTGGTATGGCGTTCTTTAAGCCGGATAGCATTATTTTGTAATGTTCACTTTTATACTTATTTTGACCACCTAGTTTTTCAGCATAACTCACATGTTTCTTGTATTTTATTTTGTGTGTATTTACTCTGGGATTTGGTTATATTTTTGAAATTATGTGGATCAGATGAAAAGCTAAAAATTTGGATGATGATATTTTTTTGACAAATGTTATGAAAGCTGTATTTTTTTTTATTATTGATATCAGCCAGTTTTATTTATTTATATTTGATAACGAAGAGAATCTCCTAAGCAGGATCATTATTACATTAGAGTCCAATAATTTATCTTATTAATTATTTTCGAGTTTATGATGCTATTTACTAGAGCAGAAACATTCTGAAAGTGATAATATATAGAAAATATTTATATGGTGAGGAATATCATGACTGGAGGAGCAACTCATATAATGAAAACATGAAATTTTGACAATTAAAAAAAATCATTATTCATAGCATTAAACCTACACGGCAAACTATATTAAATATCTTCTTCTTCACTGTTCAACTTCCCGCCAAACCACGTTTCTGGACGTTTAATTTTTTTTTTAATAGAAACAAAATGTACACCCGTGCTCCATTACCCCCAAATTAACAAAAGTTCTTAGTAACGAGCTCATATTATGTTCTTATCGTTCTTATGCATTAGTTCGTTACATTCGAAATTCAAAAACCATTTCGACTCGAAATTTCGACATTTTCATTTCGTAAAGAAAAAGAAGACATTTTATTTCTGTAGCGCAATACTACCAAAAGCTGCCAGATAAAGTAAGAGATCAACCCTGCCACATATGGTAACACTGCTGGATTGAAATTTATAACAGTACATGATAAGTTCATGAGCATGATCAAGTTTTTGGCACCAAATGCAGTAGTGTAAGTATTCATTTCGATTTTAGGGTTTATTAGCGCGCCCTAGCGCACTAATAATGCTAATAACGCTAATATGCCCCTTACACATCTTCGTCCTAACGCAGATGTGTAAGGGGCATAAGAATAATAAGTAATATATGAGTTCTATGACTCATACATGCTCATACGATAACCCCAATAGTAATATTGGGGTTATCGTATGACGTATCAATGACATAAAGAGAATATAACAACTATAGCATAATTTACCATATCAATATAATTTACTATCTTCTTCTTCACTTCTTGTTTCTTTAAAAAATGAAATGCAGTTGAATAAGATGAAATATGGCCTCACTCACAACTTAGTGGGCATTTTGCCAGTGTCATGTATTTAATAGCGATATCAAATTCAATAAAAACACATAATTAATAAAAATAGTGATGACTTTGAAGATAAAAATGGCGAATCATAAATAACTATCGTTGAGGCCTGAGATTCGTGCAGATGTCAGCTGGGACAAAAAGGAGGTAATATGTGGATATTATTGAATTTAGGGGTATTTCGTATTTTTCTTTCTTGGGGATATTTAGCAGAAGTTGGTAACCCTGTTCAACTGTCACTCGCCGTTTGTTTATTTACTTGCTTGCGTGAATCATTTGTCGTGATTTACATTTTATTTTACGTTTGCATTTAGGCTATTTTCTTGAGCTATAGGTATTTAACTGAATAAATCCGAAGGATAACGTGTCGCAGTAGCGATGAGCAGCATATTATTTCTATAATGATAAGATAATGTAAAGGCAATCTGATTGGCCAGGGTTATCTATTTGTAATGGAATGCAAACACAATTTCTAAGGTTCCAATTTTATTGTCACCGATGTGGGTTTGGTGTGTTCTGTGTGAGTTGGTATTTCGTATCTATTGTATTTAGTATGCAATAGCCTTGAAGTTTGTATCCCCTCTACTTTGCGTGATTCATTTCCATACCATACATACATTTTGTTTGGGGCCGACCGGCGCGCGCGGGCTTTCGATAATGATGATGTCATAAGATTCCATTTAGAATAGTCTACTCTTTAACGTTTAGTGCTACACACCTGCTGCTCGCTGTAGCACTTTCACAGCATTCAGAGTGCGAATTTTGTTGTAGTTACACTATTTTCGTCGTTGGAAGCCAACAGCACTTCGGACATCATGGACTCCAAAGCTTTTGCATCGTCTGTCGCCACATTCTCTGCGAAGTTTTGTAATGTGAGTACAATTTTAACTACCCATGTAATAATTATTTGTTTATCAAATACGTACCTACCTATCTTATATTCTGAATGGCTGGCTGCCCATCCACTGATATTTTTATTACTTCTGAATAGTGAACAAACTCAGTTGTCTGATGTTATTATAGAGTTTAATTGAATTTAGAAAATGCAGTAGTTTAAATATTTATTTGTATACTATGGCACATACTGTATCCTGATAATAGGTATGGATTACTGTGCCTATGTTAGTGGATTAGTTACCTACTCTATAAACATAATGATTATCTAATTGTACAACAAAAAATAATTAAAATTGCCATTATTGTGGATAATGAACAGAGACCGAATCTGCAATTGGTCTATCTCTCTGAATGTGCATGATAGCCTATGGTGATGGATTTTGATAGACATTAACATACTGACAGCTTATACATAATAAGATTAATGTCTAGCACAACTTTTGATGAGATATCTTTACTTACTACAACTAACTTAAGTTATTTTAAGATTACTTCAATACACATCATAGCTACCAACTTACTAAAATATATGGTCCTTAAAGATTCAATGTTACATCAAGCTAGGCTAGATCAAAGATCCAATATTCCATTGAAATTTATCAGTTCACCACACAAGCTAGCAGTGCCTGCAGCTTCGTATGTGTGGACAATATATTTATCACATCCCAGATTATGAAAGAAAGATTAATCAAAATCCATCCTGTAGTTTAGTTGTCATGTGCAACCAAACATAAAATTCAGTGCATTCTGTCTCGATCAAATATTATCCTAACATTAACAATTCCTAGGTACTATGGTTTAAAAAATATATAATCATTACCAAGTAACCGTCTTAATAATTAATAGATACACAATCCATTAAAAATAAGGAATATATTTTCACATATGTAATTGGATGAGGCATTGAATTGTGAATCAGCAATTTTCATTATAAATCTACAGATAGCAATAAGTATTACAGACATGTGTGTTTCATTAATGTAGGTACATTAATGATAATGGAAAATGAAATACCTATAATATAATCTACTTAATAAAATGTTGATATTATTGGCTGGTAAGTAAATGTATCAGTAATGTGTCAGTATGTTATTGTGGTGTTATTGGTAATTTATTGTGAGTCATTTAACATTTTTAGCACATTCTTACCTGGCTATCAGCAGCTGTACAGGATTTGATCGAAAGGAAAATTATTGCTATTAATTACCAAATAATACTGACATAGTCTTTATCAAACATTGATAATTAACTGAAATCAGTAACTAGAGTCATTCATATTATAACATTATTTCTGACACACCCAGTTTAATGTTATATTCCCTAAATCTTAAAAAGCTATAGGGTTATTAAAAAAATAATCCATGTAACTGCCCCCATTGTTTATGACTAAAAACAATTATTAACTAATTGAGGACCTCGTCCATTTTGATTTGTGGGCTAATTTCATACTCAATATACTTATTCAGTTATACCTATGTATAGTAGTGTAGATTTTTACATACTTGCCGTATAAATGTGTGTATGAAACTATACATACTAATAGTATTTTCAAAAATGTATGTTCTCAATAAAATTAATAAAAAAAAAACACTGTTCTTTGAATTTTGTACCATGCGTTGGTGAGATATAAGATATAGGTGTACATCTCTGAAATACACTAACTTACCATATGAGCTTATAACATGAGGGCCTTGGATGTATACAGGTATGGTTTAAATAAGATTTTTTTCGAAATTACTTTATAGGAACTAGATAAAGGGAAAAGTGTGGTGTCGTCCCCGCTGTCAGCAGAGTTTCTGTTGGCACTCCTGACCCTAGGTTCAGAGGAGCCGGCACACTCTGAGCTGCTCACCTCACTCGGCATCCCCAATGATGAATCCGTATGTATTATTATTAGAGTTATATACTGTTAGTTATATCCTAGTTTGAAATTGTATGCTGAAAAAATTATAGGTATTTTTAATTTTACATTAGCATATTTTATATTTTTGTTTCTTGTTTATCCGTACGAGGAATGGGCTTATTTATTCTTGTTGAACACTCGGCGGCTATAAGTAGGATCCAATCAGCGCATTCCGACTAAACTCACACGGCCGAAACACTTTAGTTTCTTCACTCGTAGATATATATTCTATCCTTTGCCGACAAAAATCGGATCGAGTCGGCGAGATTTATTCATACCTACTTTGATTTCTATGGGACTGTTTTTTGTAGGACGTGTCCGTTAAACTAGTATGCCTTGTGTTCTATCTTCGTAGATTTCTGTCGGACTGACTATTGTTGGCCGGCTTGCGGTAAATCGGCCTCAAATAATTTCCATAAATCCATTATGACTCCAATAAATCCTTCTCGTTCCCTATATGCACAGATTATATTACAAACCATTTTGATTTATTCCAGATACGTTCCTCGTTTTCAAATGTATCGTCCAAAGTAAAGTCACTGAAAGGTGTTACTCTTAACGTAGCTAACAAGATCTATATAAATGAAGGCCCTTACGAGCTGGTGCCTGAACTGAAGGAGGACGCTATTAAAGTCTTCGATGCGGACTTTGAGAAGGTGGAATTCAGTCAAAGTGCTGCCGCCGCTGCTCTTATCAATGGATGGGTAATTCACACTCTAATTTAATACGCGCATAAGGTAGGCCCGCTATACAGGCACACCAGTGTTACAACTGTAAGTCAGGAACCACGGCGGTGTCCAACGAAGTCGTTGGGATTTGCCCTTCGGTGAGTCCCTCTGCTCCGGGGCTAATTGTCATGGAACCTGCAACTAAATTGATGAAAGGAAAATAGGAGGAGTTAGAAAGTTAATTATCCAATATAATAAAAATAAGGTAAGAAGAACGTTGAACGCAAGCAGGATTTGCTTCATGGTGCGGCAAAGACTTCGGCTAAGAATCTTCGATCACTGCCTCAAGGCATAAGCCTTTAAAAATATATAGGTAGCTACATACATATGGAAGCGCCATTAATATTGCAATTTGAAATAAAATCTCAACAATTCCATTTATATTTCGCTTGACTATATGACATTCCGATTACTCATTCTTTTTACCTATATTTCTAAATACCAATAATTATTACTTTATTTTTCAGGTGGAAGGCAAAACCAACAAAAGGATCAAAAATCTTCTGTCCGCCGACAGCCTCGACAGTGATACTCGCCTTGTGCTTGTTAACGCGTTATATTTTAAGGTAAAGAAGATCTGGAACTTAATATATGTTTTAACGGATTGAAATAGCTATATATATTGAGCCATATTTTAATACCACCGGGACCAATAAACCCCGAACACGTTTCTGCTAGGCGCGCTGCTGCGAAATGTATGGAAAGCTTCAATCACTCCATCGGTATTCGATGCTGTCATACTCATACATAAATAAGGATGTAATGGCCCACGTTGACTGGTCTAGTGATTTGTTCTAGGGTACATGGCAGTCACAGTTTGACCCGGCAAACACAATCGAGCAGCCGTTCCACGTCAACGCGAACACGACAGTCGATGTTGACATGATGTACAGGGAGGGCGACTACAGGTACGGCGAGAGCGGGGAACTGCAGGCCCAGGTAATATTACTACTATTATACATGTTCGCATAGTGGTCCCTCCGCCACAATCCCTGGCCTTCGTTATTGTATAGTTTTGTTGCATCCTGTATAATAAAGAAATTAACATTTCAGCTTCTGGAGTTGCCTTACGTGGGTGGAGAGACGAGCATGATTGTGATCCTGCCGAAAGATATCGAGGGGCTCTCCGGGGTCCTGACGAAGCTGGCCGGCGGCTACGACCTCATATCCGAGTTCGGCAGAATGTTCAGCGTGAAAGTACAAGTCTCACTTCCAAAGTTCAAGATCGAAACGGAAATAGATTTGGCCGAGTTACTGCCTAAGGTACTCGGTTTACTTTTCTTTTGGTATCACCCACCACTGAGTAGGTTTTTGCCAGTGTCAAGGAAGTAGGCGGAATAACATTTGAGTATATGAAAATATAGGTTCATATGCAGGCCTAACCCATAACCCACGCGCGGCACGTACTCGCTGAGCGGGCGGAGACAGTCTCCCGAAGCTGTTCGGCGGGTGTTACTAGTAGATATTTTTTACGATTCACGTACATACCCAGCCAATACAAACAGTGACGTTTATTTTTTTTTATATTACCGAGCCATTATTGATCTTGGCTCATTGCCTTAATATTTTTTTACCGACTACCGACGCGCTCGACGTTACATTTCAATTTCGTTGTGTGAATAATTGAGGCATAAATCATATAGATATATTGTTTTTATATAAAGTATGGTGAAATAATTAAAGTGGGCGTGGATGGTCAAATCCGAAACTGTAGGGAATAGCGAAACCGACTTTGGTGAAATCTAATACTGCACCATTAGATTTTTGAACAAACATAATTTATCGAGCCAGCAATGAAACCTGTTTATATAAATAATAAAATATCACTATTATTCCACAATTTATAAAGACCAAGCTCGGAGGAGTAAAGATACGGAAAACTATAGAAAGTTGTCATTTTTATATAACTTTTTTGTTATAGATAGTGCAATAAGAAATTAACATACATTGTCATCAGTAAAAAAACTGGCCATCTCGTTGCTTCAGTATACACAAATACTCGTAACATTTATTCACGATGTTCTTTTTTTTGACGTAAACCCTTTTTCAGATCGGAGTGAATTCTATCTTTGATCGCGAAAACTCAGGCCTGACCAAGCTGTTGAGCAGCAAGGAGAATCTGTTCGTGTCCAAGGCCGTGCAGAAGGCGTTTATAGCGGTTAACGAGGAGGGCGCTGAGGCGGCCGCCGCCACCGGTGAGTGGGGATGAACCTTATAATATGCACCCTAACACAGCGTGAATCGTAAAGGTATACTTGCAATTGAACCTGCTCTCCTTTAGCGAATTTGTAATCTGTGTTATGTGAAGGCATAATTCAATGTCAATGATAGTAAAAAAATGCTCACAAAAATCACAATTGCCATTTGGTTGGGAGATATTTTTTTTTACCTATTCCAAAGTAATACAATCTACATCCATAATACAATCTATTTTGTTAGTATTTACTTAAAGCTATGTTATTATGTACATTTTTTTAAATCGATATATCTAAATTGTGACCTCACATAATTATTACAAATGCGCTAATGAAGCGCAGGTTCAAATGCTAGTAAACCCTTTCTGAATTACGCTGTACATGCAACTACACACATATTTGGTCATGTTTTCGATTAGCTATGTCTCCAGTTATAGCTCGTATCTCTTCGACATAAAGGCTTTGAGCCAAATTCACGTCTATCTATTTTGGGCAACCCTTACTTCGCCACCTTGATACGTAAAGTTTGTTTAGGATATTCTTAATATTAGGTGATCATTATATTTTAATACACTCACGTCGCGTGGTGTTAATCGATTCCAAACCTAACATGTGTTTTGTTGCTCTTATATTTTTTTTTTGATGTGGCTATATTATGTTTTTTTAAATAAAACATGAAATACATGACTGCATTTGTTTTAAACACATACATTCGTTAAACTGAAGTGTGGATGTATATTACACATTACACTGTTTCAAAATTGTATCTCATGGATTGTAATTGTGATGGGAATGTATCGAAATTAACAAAAAAATATGGTTTATATCTGGTGGTGGAATTTCTTACCGCCTACGGCTTTACGAATATTTCTATCGGCACCTGCTTCACATGTTTTTTTCGTCTATAAATAATTTTAGGGTTCCGTACTGAAAGGGTCCAAACTGAGCACAATATTGCTGTCCAACGCTGTCCGTCCGTCTCTCGGACACTTAGCTTCTAGGCTATATGAGATAGGAACTTTGAATTCGCACATAATAACTATATGAATTCCTGATCTCAAGATGAATAAATGCTAAACTAGTTAAATATAAACCCAGATGCCACTACATGCAATAGGGGGAGTTAATTTCTTTTTATTACACTTGGCTGGTCGTTTATCATTAAAAACAGTACCTAAGTACCTATTTGTTCTTTTTTACTATTGTTGAAAAATAATTTTATTTTATTAGACTTTCGATATTAACCCTTCGCCGTCATAAGCGCCCTTCGGAACCCTTAATGTGCAAGTTCGCCATGCATTTAGCCAGTTGTTTAATACTTGTTTGCGACTGCTGCACTGCGCTCGCTAAGCTGCATCGACGCGCCATAACAAATTCGAAATCTTCGATAACCCCTCCTTGTTATTCCCGATTGATGAGGTGTCTGTCATTCTAAATTCTTTAATCTTCTATTGGTGGCATGTTAGCGGGATGGCTTTCGGTTGGATTTGCTATGTATTTGTGATCGTGTGAACTGGTCCGTGTGTATGCGCGCGCGCAGCGGGCTCGGTGCGTACGCGTCGGTCGGCGGTGCTGGCGCGCGCGTTCGTGGCGGACCGGCCGGCGCTGTGGTGCGTCCTGCTGGGCGGGCAGCCCGCGCTGCTGGCCGCGTACCGGCCGCCGCCGCCGGCAGCGCCGCGCCCGCGCCCGCGCCAGGAACTATAGCCGTGTGTGTGGCGCAGGCATGGTGGTCATGATGAGGTGCGCGCCGCGCTCGTTCCGCTTCCACGCCGACCGCCCCTACATCTACCTGCTGCTCGACGCCGGCAAAGCGCCCCTCTTCGTGGGCGTGTATCGCGGGAACGTGTGATGCGCATGCGACTATCCAGCGTCAATATAGTTCACGAGTTTTGTTCGTAAGAGTCGAGACGAAATGTTGTATGTAATTTTTGATTAACAGTGGCACATTATTCTATGCGACGGTTCTATCCTGCATTCTTAGAGTCACACATTTGCTGCTTCGCACGACAAATTTTACAGGTAGCATCTCGGTTCGATACAAAAATCATGAAACTTAAATTATCACGTTAGTCACTTAAATAAAAATATTGCAATAAAAAAATGTTAAAAATACATTACTTTAATAAATATTTAATTTAACAAATTGGTTTGTTTGGTATTGACCTTGATTGACCTAATATTAAGATTGTATTAACATTCAGTTGGGTGTAGGGACGCAAGCGCGCGAGATGAATGCAGCTCTGAGGGATCCGTTACTTTTAATTTGAATGAACAGTTGATGGTCAAACTTGTAATAAAAAAAATTGTATCGTAATAGAAAGCTAAGTATTTTTTTTATAAACAATACTCTAGCACATATTAACGCGATCGATAAGCGTACGGAACCTAGGACAGCGCTACTCTGCCGGCGTGCGGGGCGAGGTGTGCGGGCGGCGGAAGATGCGCCCGCGCTTTACCTCCGGGCGCGGCTGTCAACACGCTCGTCATCTGTATGTTGTTTGCTTGATGTTGTGTTTATTTGTTCTGTGCTACCATGGTCGTTCCAAGGTCCGGGAGGTACTCCTTACGCCATGATCGACACGTATAAATTGTATTCCAGCAATGGGCATCATGACTCTATCGGCCATGGTAGACTTTAACCCGGTGCAGCGCTTCGTGGCCGACCGGCCTTTCATGGTGGTAATCCATGTAGGGGGCACGCCCTACTTCGTGGCAACCTACCGCAGCAACGGAGAATAAGTTGTACACCACATTATTATGATCCTACTCCATCAGCGTTCTAACGTGCATATTAACGCGATACAGATACGGCTCGGGCTAACACTGTTACTTGTTCATTTACTAACGACATTACTATTGACATTAAATTATGTCTTGAGTGGCGGTTTTTTCGACACATAAAAGGGTTTTAGTTTAATCACCTTTAGAGCAGAACGACAATAATGCAGCCACTCATCTAACGTATTTTGACACCGGAGTTAACATTTGCATTGACGCAGATGGAGCAGGAACATCACAGTTAACACTTTCTCCAATTCAATGAAAAATATATATTGATATTGTTTTTGATCACATATAATTTATTTAAGGTATTAAAATAAAACTATTTTTGAATTTTTTTCAATGTGTAGTATTCGCGTAAATATAAGAAATCATTATTTAAGGTATTTTGATATTGTATTTGTAATAAAAAAAATCCCTGCCACAAAAACATACGTTTAAAAAGTCGATAAGTATTGTATGTAAACTAGAGATAGATATATAGACTGGAGTGAGAGTGAAATATGAACGTAACATAATGTACGATCCTCGGCGGACGCGCTTCCACATTTTACCCAAGAATTGTTTTAACAAAGGGAACACACACTAATAATAACACTATGTTGTTTAAGTATAGCTAAATATATTTAGAAGAGGGGCGGAGATGAATGTTGCATGTTACATATTTTTTCTATATCAAAATATATTTATGTTACTAACACATCTGTTTTTCAATATCATTGGTGTATAGAGTCCATGACGTCCTGTTAAAAAAGTGTGGTTTTTTTTTTTGCAAACCCCTTCTATCCACCTCAACCTTCCAAGTTAAAATACTATTATGTTATTAGGTTTAAATTATATTGAAGATAATAACATGTAGGTATATATATACCCAATATGAGGAAAAAAGGTCTTAGTAGCATATAGCGCATGCTCCGATGATTTGATTGCTGTTTCCATTGGGCTTTAAGAAGCGAGTTTCCGGTTCTGATTCTCGCTACCGACGATAAGTAGTAAGTATTATAGTGAAAATATTATATATATATAGTTAAAATATTATATGACAAAAAATTTACGAAGCACTGCGAAAAGCTATGTAAGTATGTTTTGGAGTACGCTTAGCTCTTTAAAATAGTGACATTAATTCATCGCAGTTTTTTTCCACAGTCGGGTCGTAAATAGATAAATTGACCAACCCTAAAACCGGCACCACAAATGTCTGTCACAGCGATGTCGGATTTTGGGCTATACAATCTATTACAACCACAGATCATATCTGTGATTACAACCATCGCCAGAGCGGCGTTAGGGCTGGCCCGCACCCTGCGCACCAGCGACTCGCACCTTTTGCGCATACTCAAATAAAAACAATCGGTTCCCACTGCCGCCCCGCCAAACTGCAAAAGCGGGGAAGCCCCAACACCGCCCTCGACGCATTTAATATGAAACTTTATTTCAGCCTTCTTGGAGGTTCGACGTTCATTACAATTACGTGTGGGTCCCGTGAAGCGCTTCGTTGCTGACCGGCCTTACATGGTCGCCATCGTGGTTCACCGCACGCCATACTTCTTGGTCGCATACCGCGGCAACAAGTGATTTATCTATGTTTATGTATATATTATACGCTTCATTCATTGGCGCATTTGTAAACTTGTATCCAAGTACACGTATGTAATTAATATTATTACCTATTGGGCCGTTAATCTGGTAATTAACCGACTTACTTTACTACCGATTAATCCTAACCAACAATAACAAAATTATGTCATGGTAAGTATACTTACTTATTTAACTTTTATAAATAACTGTAAGTAACCACTTACATAAAAGAAAAATGTAGCCTTATTCATCTCAAACAAACACAACATCTCGTTAATAAGGTTTTAAACGATATTATCGGCAATAATTGACGAAACGGCGGATTAATTACTCCCATTAATTTAGCGTTAAGAACCCAGTTGTTGTATATATGCGGAAAGAATGTATTTACTGCGGTTGTGTTGGCTTAGAACGCGTTGCAGTGAGATAACAGCTCTCGTTCCGATCGCTAGTACTATTTGGTACCACGTGCGTGGTCGTACGTGCGCGGTCCTTGCTCCAGTGCGAGTGTTACAAAATGTATTGACTTTATAGACTTTGTGGCTAGGAAACTTTAACATTAACAGCCCTACCGCCTCTTCGATTTACGCCATAAGAAACTTATACGTAAATTGTTTAGAAACTAGATGGGTAATGTTTTATCATAAACCTGAGTGACACTGAATTAGACATTCAAATGGACGATACTTAATAATTATGGTTGAACATTTTATATTCTCTAGTGTTTTATTATTTTTAAACATTGATATGTTTGTAAGTGCGCACGGCGCGCCCGTTTTCAATTTACTTCTAGGACGAGCTCCAGTCACTCCGTACCCAGTGGCACCTAGCTTTGATTCGCCACTGGGACAACTTTGCTTTTTAAACAATAAATGGCAAGACTGTCCTAGCTATACGCAAGGGTTATATTATCCCGGAACAAATTCGTTAATTCCAAATACACCGACGGTTTTCAGAGGATTATCGTACATAACCAAACCTCCGGAAATGTTGAATTTGATTCCATTGCATGGAAATTGGCCCATCAACGGCCATTCGACGCAAAATTTCGATTATTCGAGTTTATATAACTCACAACCAATGCTAAGACCGGGGAGTGATCAGACGTCGACAAGACGCTCGTTCAATTTAAAATTGAATGATGGCCATAAATCTGCCACCGATTTCGGGAATGTACTTAGTACCAGCATAGCAACGACATTGAAGAATACAATTTCTACTACACATTATTTTAATAGAAGCGAATCTACAACACAGGCAGTTTGGACCGCAGCATCGAATGATACTGAAACAGAATATTCCGGTAAATCAATAACTGATGAATTTCTACAAAGGTTAGATGTCTTTGAGCGGGCGTTTTATAGGGTAAGTCAAATATCAGATTGTAGTGACATAAGTCCCTGCAACATCAATATAGGCTGATTGAAGCGTATTCAAATACTGATAGAGTAATCAAAAGATTCTATTGATCTACCAGTGAAGCTACACGTTTTCGCTAGAGGCGCTGCTGTAAAATGTATGGAATGATTATATAACTCAATCGGTATTTGACGTTGTCAAAACTTGTACTAAGCCCATAGAACTCGTACTCATGTCTTAATTATAGGTTAGCGCTATTCTTAGCATTTCGTATGAAACAACACGCCTATCCCGATTTTACATGATAGTACCTACCTTCCGTTTTTATATTCGCATTTAGACAAGCGCTAGTTTGAGCGTTTGTCAATTCCATATGCACTTATAAGCACCTACCTATTCAACAAACAAAACGAAAAAAACAGTTAAGTTGGTCGCTTTGGCCTCAGGTTCAAGCCGCAGCTTGAACTAGTAGGATTTTGGAATATCGCTTGCGAGAATAGTGGAATAAGGGCCAAATAACCCTCGCATTGAGGAGGAAGGAGTCCCCTGTGTTTGGGACCTACTATACTAACCATTACATTGGGACCAAATATACCTACTAGGTATGTAGGTGCGCTGTTGTAAACCTCAACCTGCCTACCCCTGCGAGCATTACAAGCGTGGTGGTGTAAGCAATAGTAACCTGACACCTCAGATATCGAATTACAGAACTTTGAAATAAGTTTATAATAATGCTATATATTTATTTTGAGCTTTGGGTGTCTAGAAGTAGGCAGGCCGCAGGCGCCATGTTGTGCATGATAAAAAAAATGAATGTTGCAGTTCTGCCAGCAGGTAACTAAGTACATACATAACGACTATGGCAGCATTGTGGGCTTGTAGTACCTACCTAACACGTTATTGCATTTATTACGTAGGTACTTACGCTATAAATATCGCTACAATTACATTATGTAAAGGGTAGTGCCCAAGTGTGACCGAGAAATCATGATATAATTACGTCGGATACAAGTGTTCACATAAATCGCATTTGCTTTTAACAATTGACGTACCCACGATAGATTAACTTCGCTTGTATTGCACGGCTCGGCTATCGGTAACGCAATGGTCATAAAATTAAATTGCTACTTGTGTACCTATTCACGCACTTAAGTAGGTAAGTATTGGTCTACTAGGTAGGTATAAGCTATTATATACAACCCAACGAATCCAGCTAATTCCATTTTTAACGACAAGTTGACAGATCAGCCCCTCGATTCACAACGATTTTACAAGTCTTGTATTGACCAATTCAACTACTTGCTAGTAGCATTATTAAATGTAACTAAGTGGGTATCAACTTTGTGAACGTGAGTAGGCCGAGACCAAACGTTGCGTAATCGTATCGAATCTTCGATTCTGAAACATTTCTACGATACCTGAAAATTTCAAAGCGAATCAATTCGGCTATCAATCGAAATAATATAATATCGCCTGACGAACACACTTAGCAACGCTTGTATTATGGGTATCGTACAGTGGACTGGGGGCGATCCCCGTATATAATAAATAAATAAATATCGCCATACGCTCACACCAACTATACTGTCCCACTTTAAGCTTAACACTTGTGTTATGGGTACCGTATAATGGACTGAGGGCGAACTCAGTATATAATACTTATATAGATATTAGACATCCATGACTCGGGTACAAACATTCATGCTCATCACATAATGTTTGGCACGCAGCACGCAGGTCAAGACGAAACCCTATAACACGGATTATGTCGCACCGAGTCACTCTCTCCCTTCCGTAACACGTACGAGGGCAAAAGACAAAATAGATTTATCTCACATTTTGTCTTGTGATAGCCGACTGTGCTACTAGAGCGGGGTACAAACCCGGGACTCAGAAGCAGCGCAGAAGGTAGCGTCACTACCAACTCAGCTAATTAAGTCGTCAAATACTGTGAATCGACCCATATCGCTCCGATTTAAGAATTACATCTTTGATCGTTAGGTAGGTATCGTAGATGGTTAGAGCATAGACACAATAAACCAGTAGAGGAGAAATCCAGATTCTAAAAATGAAGACCTCTTTTGCAGATAACTTTCATGAAACTTTCATGTATAAGTCCAGAAGACCGCCGTGAAAACGGAATGAGCTTTGTCCAATCGGGCTTGTTCTTACAAATGACTTTGTTGGCACTTTCGACTGAGGTGGACGCGGATACTAAAGCTGAAATTGAGCAGTCCATCGGATTTCATCATACCGAAATAGTAGGTACCTGCAACATATTTATATGGATTTCCATATTAGCCTGTGGACCCTGTGATGAAATAGATTTTTTTCTCTAAATAATGTCAATCTGTCCTATTGTTAAATGCAATACAATTATTTGTCAGGATAAAATAAATATTATAAGGCAAGTGATGACCTCCTTGCCTAATTCCACTGACGACCTGAAGTTCAGGCGGTCTTCGCGGCTCGTCCTATGCTCGGGGTGCGCGGTGAGCGGGTCATTCCGTGCTGGCGCTGCGGACGCGCTGCGCTTGCGCATAGACACATTAAATGGCACTGAGACGCCTGAAATCATTGCCACCACGCTTAACAATATGGTATGTTTTATGTGACTTTATTTCAGTATTGCGCACACTTACGCGTCACTATATTCACTACCTTTCTATCATTACTACTACCTACATATTCAGAATTTACTTCTTATGCTTTTGAAAATAAAGTTCGGTGTAGCAGTTTACCCCACCATACTTTTATCCACCGTACTTACTGCAAACTTATAAGGTTGTAAATAGATATGTATATTCAATCTAAGTTGGTAGCTAACCTATCCTACTTAACGGTTAACTACCAAAGGTTGTGAACTAATCAACATGTGTCGGTCTGTTTGCAACAGGTCAACAAGCGTTTTTCTTGTAGTTTTATTCTAGTGTACTTACTAAACCTAATAGTAGTCGATCTGACAGGTGGAACTTGACTCCGGAGGTGCAATCCGCGACACATTTGATGAGAGTGAGATGTCTTCGGGCGTTCATGTTGTCCTTGTCACGACGATGTACCTGCGCGCTCGCTGGCGCTCCGCACCCACCCTGCTGAACGGAACCCATCCATTTAGAGATTCCGAAAACGCCCCCGAACGCACCGTGCGAATGATCAGGATCAATGATGTCATGAGATACGCAGATTTGAGAGACTGGGATGCTGAGGTCAGTGAGTTAAATCAAATGTCTTCTATCTGTTTATTTAGACCAGAAATACAATGCATTAGGTACTTTCTTAAGTACTTATGTGTAGATAACAAAAAAAAAAATTAAGCGCGAAGCCAATATTTGGTAAATTGGAGGAAAACACGCAAAATGTGTACGCCTACGTTTTGTGTTTTACTTATCGTAAGGAATATACGTGCAAATTAATACGAAATAAACCAGAAGTGCTACAATGAACAGTGCACTATTCAACAGGTTGGCGAAGTGTATCCAATCGAGTGCGGTGCGCGATGTCTCTTCGCTGGCGTGATTATTATCTTCGTTGGGGTCTTTCGTAGTGACTACTTCGCTGGGGTCGAATTCGGTGAACACCACGTACTTGCCCGGCCCACTGCTCACCAGGCGATTGACACTCACGATCCATGTCGGCGCTGGCGCCACGCGACGTTTCAAATATATTAAAAATAACGTTTCCAAGATTCCTCCCAGTGTGATTATCATTGAGTCGCGCAGGAACAATATAATAATGGGTGTGTCCGCGCTATGTTTGGGAATCTCGTAACCGATCTCAGTAAGGAACATGAAGTGGCCGTAAAGACTGAAACAAATCAGTAGCAGTCGCATATTATCCTTCACGTCCAGCAGTAGGGCAATCAATGTGAGCAGCACGATCACGACCGAAGGCACGACGAGAACCGCCGCGGGTCCGGCTGCTATCCTCTTCAGGACGAATGTATATTTCAGCATCGGATACGTATTGTTCGGGCAACAGTTGTACTTCCCCGGCAAGCGTTCATTGACCACATGCTCCAATTTCCAGCCGGGGCCATTTTGGAAATCGTCAAGCACTACGTGTCCACTTTTATAGAACGTAAAATTAACCTGTTCTCCCGTGTTCATCCATGAGCCGAAGTAGAATGTGCAGTTCTGCTCGTCGTACGGCCAGCGGCGCAACGAAGTGCGACAAATTCCAGAATGGGCGAGGTGGGGCACGCACGTCACGTTGCCATCGTACGTTAACATGCATGTCGTGTAAATTTGATCCGATTGGTACATAGTGGCGTCAGCGTTGAATAGCGACATTCTCGGTGTCCATATTTGGTGACTCTCCAGCTGAGTCTCCTTGATATTACCGTATTCCGAAGGAGTCCACGACAGAAATACATCTTTCCAAGCCAGTGCCACCCAACTGTGGAGGGTGAATGTTTCTTCGAGGGAGTCAAAGCTGATGTATTTGATAGCGAAGCGAACACTCACATTAACGGTATCTCTATGATCCTTAACTGGGCGAAAATCATAATCGTACGCACAGAACAGATCCTTGTGAAGTTTGACTTCATCGTGGTCGGCCTGGTCTCTGTCCGTATTGCAGTCGCCGGACACAAGTTGCACAAGTATGGCTGCCAAGAGGCACAGCAAGGGAAGCGTCCGGCGGTCAGACATGTTCGTAGCAACAATGATGGTGTATGGCCAGGAGAGCGTTGGTCGATTCCATACGCAACTTGATACGATGAACCGCCCCCAAAGATAACACATGATACACATTTGCACATGATAGCTATAATCCAGAACATTAGTCCCACATTTTAAACTATTTTATATTAACCAAGTAGATCATTGCACGATAATTACGTTATAATATTATACAGAATACTGATACAAATGGTTTTTTATGCGTATCAGGTTTTTGGTAGGTAGATAGGTTATACTTACGTGAATTAAGGGCGTTGTTTCACAAGATTCTGATAAACTCTATTCACAATATATTTGACAGAGGGCCCTTACATATTCTGTCGAATAAGTTGTGGATAGGGTGTATCAGGATCATTGGAAACAGGCCCTTATTGTTATAATGTTTTATGGGTGGGTATATGAGAATAAGATCCCTTTCAGGCTGTAGAAATCTTCTACTCCACATCGGGTCTTAGTTTGCTGATGATAGTGCCTCGTGGGCGCTCGCTGAGGAAGCTGAGCGAGCACGTAACGAACGCCCCCAGCCTCGCGACCATCACCGACCGCATGCGGAGCACACGTGTGGCCGCCACGCTGCCGCTCTACACTTTGCGCATGACGTTGCTATTGCCCAATAAATTACAAGCTGTGAGTCAAATACTTTTTTCTAAAAACAACGCCACCATCACGCCTGGGCCCCAAGTCTGCTAACACAATCGATTCATAATCGAACAACAACCGCATAGTAACTGTCACTTTTGACAGATATCCCATATAGTATCTGTCAAAAGTGACAGTTACTATGCGGTTGCTGTTCGATTATGAATCGGTTTTGTTAGCAGACTTGGGGCCCTGTACGTATTCACCGAAAGTGTAGGCAGATATGCACTATTTTGCACCTGGGTACATTTCACTGATTGTATTCGCTCCCCCATGTAATTGAAGCAGGCGCGGCTGCCATAATTGCGCCAGAAAAAAGGTGTGAGTAAATAAGATTGGCAGGAGGATGGTATTATCATTATCGTCCTCCTGCCCATCTTGTTTAACCACAACTACTTTACATTGAAATAAAAAAGTTATCGCGTTTATGTTATGTTTTTATGTTCCCGAAACTGTAAAATAAGTTTATTTCAATGTGTAGTATGTGTGTAGTAGTTTGCATTGAACAGGCACACCTCTTCTACCTTCTGTACCTTCCTAATAAAAATAATGATAATGTAGGTACCCGATGGTAAGGGGCGAGATAATTTTATTATAAGAGAGATTATAATGCAGATGGGTCTATCGCGTCTGCTGGATTTGAAGGATAGGCCGCGGAATGGCACCCTGCGGCTGTCGCACGCCGTGCAGCGGCTCATGTTCTGGGCGGAAGCAGGACGGAACGCGTTTAAAGATGATGGTAAGCACCAATAGCCTATTGTTTAGAGGGTAATCGAGAGGTTACCCTGTTTGATACCCTCTCTGCCCATTGAAGTACTTACATGTCTAATGGCCAGAGTGAGTAAGAGCCTTACTTAATGGGTCTATTAGTTATCGGATTATCGTATATAATTAGGTAAACTCGGTCAAATACGTCCGTCTGCCTATGTTATGACTGAAGTCAGTGCGCCCTAGCATACGGCGAACGGATCGGCCGCTTCAGGAGCCAAGTTCAAAGAGGTAGCGGCGCCTCAGTGAGCGAAATTAGACAGAGTCTTAACACGTCATCGAGATCTTCCAATTTCCATGCTTGCAAGCACAAGTGTTATTTACTAGGGCCAAGCAAGGAGGGTGCCATCGGATTTCGCTCTATCCTAAAAATAGTTGGATCGCGTTCCATCCTTAAAATTTACGGATCTCTTTCCATCTTAAAAATATTGGATCACGCTCCATCCTAATAATTGTCTCTCAGACAACGTTCAGTTAACTTTTATGAATGCCGCACAGGTATCGAGTGGGACGAGGCGCCACAGTTGTCGCTCGTTGTGGACAGACCATACATATTTTTCGTGCGCTGGCGGAATATAACATTGATGAATGGACATTTTGTGCTTTAGATTGTACAATTATTGTAAATGTGAATAAGTTAATAAAGTACCTGTACCTAAGTTTATAAGATAACTTTATTGTGATGTTATATAACGTATAGACCACAAATTGATGTAATAGGTACCAATAGGTGCCTACCTATTACCTACAAAGTCCGCAAAAAAGTTATTTACGTTTGTAAAGTTGGTGGCGACCCCTCCCGTAACCATTGAGTTAATAATCCCGTAACATGCTTATTCGACACCCAAATTCATGTCCTGCGCAGTATTTCACAGATCCAAACTTTTTTCGTGCAGTATGCCTACTAACCTATTCGTCTTCGTAGAATCTCTTAAAATTATAAGTAGGTAAGTACTAATTGGATGCAACAGAGCGGTTTGTAAATCAAAAAAACAGGATAACCATTTCTGTAATGTGTTTTATAATGATGCTATATTGACTAGTAAGTACGTCATACTGATCACGTTAATGTAGAAAATGAATATTTATGTAAATGGTGTTTGATTTTGTTTAACAAGTGTTATTTTTTTAATTTTTAAGTAGCTAATAATTCGTTTTTTTTTTCAGGAATGTTACTTTTATAAAGTACCAATATATACACCTCTTGAAATATTTCACACTATTATTATTACTTACACCTTATATATCGTTACGTTTTTGGTTAACTTCATTTGAAGTAATAACGTAAGGTGTTTGAGTGTTGCGTTGTACACCGGAGGGCTGGCAGATGGGTCGGCCTGGCGCTAGTGGCGCCAACCCGCCGCGGTGGAATATCGCGTTCAACTCGAGCACTGACGGCCAGTAGGGGGCGCGCGCGAGCGCCGCCGTCGTCTCGCCCAGGCAGTCCCGGACCAGCAGCACCTCGCTGCCGCGCCGCCCGAACAACGTCCACTGGTCTGCACTTTGATTTTGCAGCGCGTAGTCACCTGTTTATGAAATTTAAGACGGATTCTGACATAACACACACCTATATATATACCTTAGTAGACAAAATAAGTCTAGAATGTCCGAGCCCTTAGTATGAGTGAAACGTATCAAAATACCGATCGAGTGATCGAATATTGCTTACATTGACGAAAATGACTATTTGATGTTGATTGTCAAACCTCGTACTAAGTCCCTAGCTCTAAGTGTCTATGAGCTCAAAAACACAGGAAACGTGAACGTAGCTGCCGGTCTGTCTGTGCTCTATGGGGTATAATACTTCAATAATTCAAATATGAATCGTGATGATACACAATTAACCTACCTAATTAGAATTAGGTCGAGCGCTATGTATGAATCATCATACTGTATCTCCCTACAGAACGGTCTAGTGAATAAATTATAATTAACACCTATAATATGGAAGTACTTACGCATTAGGTATGACAAATTGTTTTTCTTTAGTGATTCATCGACGATCTTATCATACACTGAAATTACACTTAAGACCCCACCTGTGCATCGCAGCGTGAGAGAATTGAAAAGGGATAGCGTGAATTATTTCCGAGACCGCGTGCAGGAAACGGTGACAGATAGTGATAACATAACTGTTAAATGTATAAACGAGCAACCACTTATCTATTAAATAAATCGTGATGTAAATTAACAATCTTCCAAATCTTAGGGTTGTCCAAAAGAGATACGATTAAAAACGTATGATAAATAAGGTGATTTCGATTTTTTTATTAATCGCCTTTTTACACACCCAAGTTTCAGTTTCGGGTGCAAGTGTCAAATTTTTTTAATTTCTCCTGATTAACACCGATATCCAAGTCGATGGTCGAGGTCGAAGTTCTTCATTTACCCACCACTTTTATCTGTGACGATAATAATGTTTTCCAAGACTCCGGAATTTGTTCCGTTGCCCTGCAAATAGTGCTTTCTCAGGGGTGTCTCTACTTCCAGCAGACACGTGCTCCAGTTGACGCGACCATTAAAATCACCGTACCTCATAACGTTCTGTTCCCTTTCCTAGTTTGAAACAAAAGATTTCATATGTTAGATGCCTAGTCTTTGTTCCACTGTTTTAGAATATTTCCTATAGTAGGTACTAACTTGATATGTTTATAGCAGTGATTTTACGTGACTCCAGCAAAGCAAAAGTTTATGCTAGCAATCGGCACACAACAATGGCCGTTGTGGGGTTTGAACCCGGAACTTCGCGGGATATGCTATTGACGCTTTTAAACGTCTGTTTATTGGTGCGGAATAAAAGTGGACTGTGTGATGATACCATACGAATCCTCCTACTTATAGTACGGACCTAGGTTGGTATTGCAACCAGCGCCCCTAGCGGGAATTGCGTTGCCTACTATTAAATATATAATAAGATTTTAAGAGGAACAATAAAGTAGATAATTACCAAATCCGTGATGGCTCTCACGTGGAATATAAAACAATCGATTGCTCTCGGCTGAGTATACACTGTCATCCAGCTTCCAACTAGTTCTTGTGTGTTCTGATCGAGCCCTTTTCTATAAAACGGGCAGATATTGAATATAGACGAATTATATTCCGCAACACTTGCGTAAGTGAGCAAGAATAAACACGTTATGTGTTGTAGACAATGAAACTCCGTATTTTGTCTCATAATTATAAATGTGGATGGAATGGAAGCACTGATGCGAATAAAGTGGATGCAGTGTAGGAACGAATATACAGCTCTCTCTCTTAATAAAACATCCATAAATGTTGGTGGAATGTTTAAGCAACATCCGAATTGGTCGATAATGTTGCAATAATATTGAACATTACTGCCGGTATCGCATTAATTTAAACATGTACTTGTTCCTTCCTAGTAGGTACCACAAGTTGTATTGTTGTAAAATTTCATGAATTGACGCAAGGGATGAGGTGGTACAATACAGACTGAAAGGCGTAGAACAATCTATCTCCCGTAGTTAATACTCTAAATAGGTGTATCAGCTTGTCGCAGGCGGTGATCTCTGTTTGTAAATAGTTACCTCACCTAGACCTAAGTAATAATTTTGTAAATGCTCTAATTGGTAGTTTAAACAACAATATTCTGTTATGATTATATACTTTTTTATTGATATAGACATTACATATTTTAATAATATTTAACAACATAATAAGTAAGTGGTTTACAAAATTTTGTCATAATTGCGCTAGCGGCCAATAACTATAGGCGGTTCGCCTGTGCGCGGTGCCGCGGAGCGGCGACGGGAAGCGTTTTAGAAAATGTCTACAAACACTATACATACATTTATTTCACAAAATTGTGTATATGTGTGTACCTGTCCCTACATAAAACAAGATTATTCACATGCACATTTTTTTAAATATATAAATAAGTCATGAAAGAAGCCCCGTCGTGGGTCATACATAATGAATAGGTACATAAGGTAACTTCGTGTATTATAATCTCGTTGATGTATAGTTTATTTTATTCCTAACTAAAATATGCAAAAATATTATGGAAAATAAAACGTTGAATGCTGATTCAACGAACAGTCGTGTACATACCAATCCTACGATATGACTTGAGTAATACCTACCTATCACTAAGGAATCAACATCATCTGTGTATGTATGGCAAGAGATCGAAACACCGAAACAAACTACTCATAAAATTAAAAATAATACATGGACATTAAAAATAAATATTAAAATATATTAGAGCAAACATTAAAAATAATTGTAGAATAGTAAAACGTATAAAAATATTGTATAATGATGAACCAATAATGATTAGTCTTAAAGTCTGTTCCTATGTCTCTATGATCATGCTGGTGGCTATTAGAAGAAAGTTCTTCGTTTCCCTTACAAATTATGTTAGACTAATCGTCAATACTTCATGTGTATTTTGGAATACTGCTTCCTGAAAACAGAAAATAAATACAACATTATTTTAATGAATATAAACAACCAATTGAGCTACTAAAGAATAAGGAGATGAAATGTTTAGCGCCGGTATGATCAATAATAACATGCAACTTTCTTATGCAGATATTTATTCAATCGAAAGATATTTAAGTGTAGTTACATTTTAACATCCTTACTTGACAATGCCGTTACAAATACTCGTTGACTAGTACCATAACTTTATAATACATGAGAGACAACATTCAGCCCAGTGTTCGCTCGCGCGTGGACAACAATGACGATTTATTAATTCCAAATGATTACAACTACAACAATTTACAATATTAAACATATTTGAAAACAGTGAAATAACGTGTAGATAGCATATAACTAGACTCCTATAGCATATCGTTATGGTGAAGTGGTTCACTGAACACAAGCTAAGTAGTTGCATCTTCATTATATATCTACCATTTATTACAAAACTCTATCATCCACGTTGATTCTTATCTACTGGACAATATCATTCTTAAAAAGCAAGATAAAACACCTAAATAACAAACTGCAGGTAAGTAAGTGGGTAGGTAGGTATGTAAATAAATTTGGTAATTAGGTAGTCGGGTTCTGCGAAAGGTAAAATTATCCTGTCGGTCTTTTTATTTAAACTGGTGAGTGGGACGTGACTATTACGAGTCTTAGGGTGCGTTTCCACTGAATCGGAGACGAGTCCCGCGCAGGAATAGAACAATTTGACAGTCGGAAATCCCGAAGTCAACATTCAAAATTATCTGATTGGTCAATTCCTCCCCTTCAATGGAAACGAGCCAGAAACGTCGAGGTAATTCTCAGGACCTACTACAAAATACTACGTGCATAGTGGTACAATTTTGGATGTGATGAAGAATACTTAAGTATATATAAATTTTAGACAAGTTCTAATGTTCTCTAACTAATAAAGGCTCAATTGAAGTGTTATAAACATCTAGGTACTACAATCTTAATATTTACCTCATAAGTTTTTATTTTGGTCTTTGCTAAAATTAACAGTACTACGAGAACATTGACACAATTTTGTTGATTCAACAATGTTAGTATAAATATTGAAGAATACATATAGTAGGTGATTATCCCCGCTCTCTTACCAAACTAAAGGCCAAAAGCAGTTCCTGTAGCCGAAAACTGAGAAGGATTATAAAACATGCTTGCAAGACAATTTTAATTATAAGCATTTTGGCTGTATGTGATTAAGGAATAGAGGGCATTGTTTAGTCACAGTTGCTGATAATAGATAAGATAGGTACGTACGTATAGATGGACTCATTCAAAACAGAAACTATGCTGACACCATTTGGGCGAAAAAATTAAGTTGACAGGTATAGACCGTCGTAGCTGCGTGAATAAGTGGGTACTACGAAATTTTTGAGTGTATAAATTTTAGGTAAGCGAAGGGAGAGTAACGTGCTCATTAAAAGCAATTTATGAAACTGGCGACACCGGTTTTTGAGAGAACGCTGTTCTAATTATGTTGGTGTTTTGTTATCACAAGGAGTTCTAATTAATTAAATGTCAATCGAAATATTATTCTTTCAAAACATTTATCGAAATTGCTTTGGGGCCAGCTTATAGTCTACTCTAATTAGGCTGGTTATCGACTGCTATCCGAAATAAAACGGAAACCGGGAATTTTATAGTTTCCGACTACCAGTTTAGTGTTCTCCAAATCATGGGAACGGACAAGTGTGGTCAACGTTCAAACCAAACTGCGACTATCGCTAACAATCTGAATAATTTTACTGGAATCTCATTGCACCTATATTCCGCAAATAAATACTTGCCGCTAAGGACCCTAACAGACAGAGAGCATTCTGCATTGATTGTTTCGTAAGGTATGGTTTGTCGCTATGAGACCCAGACATTGCAAAAAACGCTGAACGATCTCATTTTGACTTACGTGACACTGCACGTATCAGTCTATCCAAGAAGTAACATCTATCACGAGCCTACCTACCTATCTACCTAAATTGGAATGTTTACTAATCAACCATAATGTTTAAATAGGTAACGATCTTCACTAGTAGGTACTTTTTTTAAAATTTATAAATACGTTGCGAGCGTGTCGCGCCTGAAGTAGGTAGGTTCTTATATCCGTCTTTATTTGTGTTTAGATGTCTCATACGGATATTTAAAATTGCCAGTTTTTGACCGCTCAGTTCCAGCTAACTTAAATAATCCATTAATTCTGATTCGATTCGTAAGTAATCATAATACTCAATGATCAGTAGTTAATTATTATAACAATTATGTTGGTTAACAAGACCATTGTCTCATGTTATGAAAATTAATACTAAATTTAATTTTACACGACTAAATATACCTACAACCATCCTTATTATAATGTTCAAGTTGGTGCTTATAGGTAACATACAGCCATTATTTATTTGGGTACATTTTTTACCGTAAACATACATCTGTAAAATAAACTACATACCTAATATAGATAAAAAGCAACTAAAGTAGGTATAACTCTTCAGAAACCAGGCAATAGTAGTACTTATTTACCTCGTGCAAAATAGTTTTTATTTTATTTGTGGTACGCACATGTGATCAATTAAAATTATATAATATTAATATTCTGTAAGTAAAGGGAGGTGGGCCCAGCAGTGGGACACAGAATAGGCTATAAAACTAAGTAAGTAATATTAACATAGGTATGCTTAGGCACAGGGTCATTAACTTACCACGAATAATAAGATCAGTTTTTATTTATAGCCCAGCCATTACCTACGTAATTCATTCACCTATAAGCACCTACTTATATCAAAATGTTAAACGCAAGTAAATTTATAATAATTCTACAAATAAACCTAATTTTTAATCCCAAACATAAAGAAAGAATTTCTGAGAATAATTTAATTTTATACTGAAAGAATGTTGTCAAATGAAGCTGTACAATACTGTTGTTTCAGAATTATTTTACCTATATGTATACATAACCACATAATATTATTCTGTAAATTCAGTTTTGTCTGCAGAATGAGGCAATGAATTTACACTTTGTGTCCATTACATACCTCACTACTAACATAATTATATTAATACTTCCTTAAAAATAAATATGAACAATACTACATTAATTGAGTAATACCTATATAAGGTCTGACAAATATTGTAAAATATCTTAAGGTATTAATAATTAGGTCAAAAGGTGTTAGATTTTTCAAAATTGCACATGGTGTTATTTTTATTTGTTCAATAAGTAATGTTTTTTTTTAATTTGGTAGGATGATCTTTAATAACTACTGATAGTCCTCATGCATTATTTTACACTATTATTGTCACACCTTATATAAGTAATCTGGTAGATTTAATCATGATGCCTTTAAGTTATTCACAAACTATGATGATGCATTGAAAAAGCTAAAACATATCATCTTGCCAAACTTTCAACAGCCTTGTGTTAAATTCATGTCAAGGGTAGCTTCTCTTTATATTGGCTAATGGAGAATTTATTAATTAATAAAAATAGTTTTACTTACAAAGGTAGGATAGGAATCATTTCATATGATCTAAATCCTTTTCCAGTTAAGAAATGAGGTACTTACCTAAACTTATATTTACCACAAATTATCAATGAAACTAGTTTTGTCAGTATCATAAAAATAATGGGTATGTTAACAAGGACAAGCAAGATTATGTAAAAGATTAACCATCAAATTCGTTGAAATATGTAATAATTTACAATGGCTTTTAATACTCGTTTTTTTAAGATAAGTGTTTTGTAATGCCTTAGCGAGTAGCAGGATTGTAACTTATTGAATGTGAAGATGTATATTTTTAAGTGAACCATATATACTATGGTGCTGCTAAGAAATGTTTAAATCAGTTTTGTTGCAGTCAAAACTCATGCATAGCAAATACAGATCACATGGAATGGTTACCTGTCTTACCAAATCCTATATATACTTGATACATGATTTTGTATTTACTTTTTTAAGTAATTAGAGTAGTAATGTTTGTGTTCGTTATACTTTCAACTAAAACTAACTTTCAATGTCGAACAATACGAAACTACACAATTTTTAAGAAGCCTGCTGGTCATATAATCCTATTAATTATTAACAAGACCTAGCAAACAATCTACACAATATAAAAGCATATTTAGTAACTGGAGGTTTATCACATTAATGACTAAGGTCCAGTACCAAAAGTATACAACATTATGTAGGTAATAACAATATGTCAACATGTAAAATTTCACATCTAGCCACATAACTAACCCTTGAATATGAGATAAATGGTGACATGTACCTAATAAAGCTGATCAAAGTAATGCATTGAAAAGTGGACTATACACTACATCCACATGTAGGGCTCAGCAATATATATGTATGAAGTATGCGGTGAGTAAGCGAGCCAAAGATAACTAGTTTTCTACAAGATAATGATGACTTTTAGTCAACCAATCTAACCTACCATGTGGATGTAGTATCACATGCACGAATAAGATGTAAACCTTTTCGGGACACACATGAAATGTCAACATTATAAATTCCATACTTTTTTTTAACATAATAATGAATCATGTTAAGTGAGTACCCACAAGTTTGTAGTTTGAGGTATTCTCAATTATATAGGTTTTTGAGATGATAACTAACTTCTTAAATGAACTATATTATAGAGTATACATTAATTGATAACATACATAATCATTTCGATGATTGATAAAGACAAATACAAAATTGTGACATTAAAATCCCAAATAATCTTATTTAAATAAATTAATATAATATTTATTATACAGTATGTGTTTTGAACAAGATATGCAGAATAAGGTTAAACATTTGAATGTCTATGTTCAAAAAGATAAATAGATACTCATCCCATTTCATAAGTACCCAAACTATAAAAATGACATATGCAATAAATAAAACACCCTTTTTTAATATAAGATTGATTATCTTGAATTATTCTTTTGAAGTTTTGTATAAGTAATTATTGCATTATGGTATTTGAATAAGGTAATATTTTTTGGAAGTAGGTAGATTCCACACTGCAGCAGCAGCTTATGTAACATTGCAAAGTATAATAATTATACATTTGTTTTTATTCAGTTTTAGAAATTAATAAAGAGAGATGGTTACAAAGTCTCAACTTAGATATCACTTGTACCTATTATCCAATCATTACATAGGTATATGAACTTTTAATTTATAATAATAAAATTGGAAAATGGCCACTTATATAGTTAGAGGTTGACATAAAGCAGTATGAGTGATGTAGGTTAATTTGAAATTCCATAATTGACCCCACCTGTGTTCAGGCCTGTGTTCTCTGAAGCGCCTGGCGCCGGCGGCGGAGGCGCCGGCATAGCGATGGGTGGCGCCTGCTCGCCTTTAGGCAGGGTCTCTCCGCCCGGCTGCACCGTCACGGCCTGCACGCCGTCCGAGTCGTCCCGCTCCAGCGTGTGGTAGTCGCCAGACTCCTCAGGCGGACGCGGCTTACACTTGCCACAGCAGCAGTTGCAACAGCAGCATAGGCAACAACAGAAATAGCAACCAGTCAAAATGCCGCATACGACAAACAGTGCTTTGCACCAAGTGCTTGTCACTACGAAATAGGCGTTGACGTTTTCTTCGCCGAATTGTTCAGCGATGTAAAGTCCGAGGGAGCCGTAGTTATCATAAATATTTCGTTTCGTACCATCGCTTAGTATCGTATGTGCACGATTCACTTCTTTAAATTTATCTGAGGCCTCTGGGTTATTAGGGTTCTTATCAGGATGATATTTTAACGCTAATCTTCGGTAGCTTTTCTTGACATCGTCTGCTGTTGCAGTTTTCGGAACTTGCAGGATTTGATAAAGGCTATCTCCCGCTGTTGATAGCTTTCTTTTATCCATTTTAGCAATCAGATGGGATCAAATAACGCGAACTTATTCTTGTAAAACTACGACAATCCCTCAAGAATTATTGATAATACGAATGAGTCTACAATCTACATTTTCTAGTGCGTTCCAGATCCAGGAGCAAAAGTAAGAAGCCGAATGGTAAAATAATGTCAAATAGCATGAATGATAGACAGAAACAACATGCGAGTATTGTATTTGTGAGACAGAGCTACAAGGTCGGAACCGTAGAAAGGGCGATAAATTCTATATCGCGAACCGATTTCATTGTGCATTTTGCAGTTCAACAAAATATCAAATAGTCCATGGTGCTCGCTCACTCAGATGAAATAATATTATTTCTTCACCTAATGATAGTGCACTAATTAGTGCGTTACTAATGTTACTAAGCAGATGTAGCCAACAGCTTAAAACATCAATTAATTTACTAATATAGAAGTAAAGACGTTAGACATTAAGCTTTAAGATCAGAACTACATTAATATCCCACCCACTAGAACGGGGCCCTCCATCTTCTTCTTCTTTCTTTACGAAATGAAATGCGATGAAATAAAATGGATATGAATATGGCCTCACCCGCAACTTAGCGGGGATTTTGCCAGTGTCAAGTAATTAAGGGGGATGCTCAGGGTCAGGGCGCGAAATTCAAAATGTCAATGGTTTTTATTTTTTTACGAAAAATTTGGACATCTTTACAATGTAATTTAGTGTTTTGCGATATTAGCATTCTGAATTGGATGTCTCGATGTATTAAGTTTGCTTAAAAAAGAACCTAATCCGATACAATACCATTAGGTTTGTAAAAACCGCTACTTTTACTAACTTAATGGTGTTGTATCGCTTTAGGTATTTTTTTAAGCAAACTTAATACATCGAGACATCCAATGCAGAATGCTAATATCGCAAAACACTAAATTACATCGTAATGATGTCCAAATTTTTCGTAAAAAAATAAAAACCATTGACATTTTGAATTTCGCGCCCTGACCCTGAGCTTCCCCCTTAATAGCAATATTAAATTCAATAAATACACATTATTTCTTTTACTTATCTGTATTATTTATTATGGTCTCAGTCATAGATAATACATAATATAGGTCTCAGTTCTCACTCACTCAACTCCAAAGAGTAATATAATATACTTAAATTGCTCAACTCTCATCGTAAATCAATTCATTCACGAGAGCCAGTTTTTGGGATTTCAATTTGCTTGAGTAAAAATGAATATTGCGATAGCATAATACATCAGAATATATATCTAACGTTTATTCAACGTTAGTTACTTACCTACGCAAATGATAATCATGAGAGGTCGTGGATTTTTAAATTTATACCAAAAAGCTCTGAACCGAAGACCGTTTTTAGTTCAAGCAATACAAACGGGAGTTCTTATGGGCGCCGGAGACATGATTTCTCAAACATTAATAGAGAGAAAAGGCTTAGAGTCAGTTGATTACAAAAGGACACTAAAATTCTCATCTATAGGATTTTTTGTTGGGGTAAGTTTGGTTTACATGTTTTAATATTTTTGATTGTAATTACTAGATCCTATGGAACAGTATGTCTGACATGGTAAAAAACACTACTGGTGTCCCAAAGGCCCGACATTTCCTTGCTGAGTGAAACACTTTGTACATTTTGCAAGTAAATGTTTTTAGCATCTTGTGTATGTTATTGTATTTGTTAGTTTATGTACTTGTAGTTTATTTTCATGTCTTGACAGATGGACCCCTTTGAAAATGTTTGCCTTAGTGTCTTGATGTGCCTTTAAATCTCTGAGACGCTTTAAATAATTTAAGTAGGTAGCTGAATAAGCTTACTGTTTTTGTTAAAATAACTTGCACCTGGTGTTATGCCATTGATTTATAGCATAGTATAAACTTATCTTGTATAAGCTCCGGTGTAGTGACTTAGTTTAAATTTGTGTATTGATGATCGTGTTATTAGATTATTTGAGTGTAGATGCTTACATAATCTAATCTATCTTCATAATTACATGACTCCAATAATGTGAACAAATGCTGAAACTGCTGAGAGGTTAGTATTGCATCTGTTGTGGTCTCATTCACTTTCAATTTCAACCCTTGTATTGTTGGGATTCTGGAAATTTCCTTACACCCTGGAGAGGAATTTTCCAATTAGAAAACCCCAATTTTATTTTATTTTAGACAAAAAGCATCAGTTATTTGGGCCTGTAAAAGGGGTGGTATCCCAAGTGGGTTTTATTTTAATTTCTAAATTATAATGTCAATTCACACAAAAAATACATATGTATTAGTAAAATACAGACATCTACATGATGGATTCCTTGGCCAATAGGTGTGATTGGCCTAATAATCTATTATGTGGATACATAATATGTGATCATTGTTGAAAAATGATAACACAGTAGCCACACAACATTATGACCTTAACATTAGAGCTATTTGGCACAGATTTTTCTATAGGAAATAGAGGCTTTGTGTAGAAAATGATTTATTTATTGAGATAATTCAATATAACTTTGTTTCAGGGGCCAGCTCTGCGAATGTGGTATGGAGTACTACACAAACATATTGGTGAAAGAGGCAAAACTGTAGCAATTAAAAAAGTGTTCATAGATCAATTTATTTTTGCACCAACATTTTTATTTATGCTGCTCTCAGTTGTTGGAGTTACACAGGGTAAAGATTGGCAAAGTATACAAAGTGATCTTAAAGCTAATTATTTTGAGGTGTTAAAAACAAATTATTACATATGGCCATGGGTTCAGCTTGTCAACTTTTATTACGTACCTCTGCATTATCAAGTTTTATTAGTTCAATCTATAGCCTTATTTTGGAATACATATCTTTCATGGAAGATAAATAGAACAAGACAATTGGAAAATTAAATTAAAAAACCTACTTTATTTTGTAATGCTAAACAAAGATTTTCTTAGGCGAAGTGAAAATCGAAGTTCCTACCTTACTTACTACCATTTGTATAATATTGTTTGCTTCATGAAATTTATATGCTCGAATAAAATAGAAATAATTATTTGTCATTTAATTACTATTGGCTACTAATAGCTGAGCTCGCGTTGTGTACGAGTACTACGAGTGGCTTTTACTTTTTCGCCGGAGAAACCTTTCAATAGTTTCAATATCCCAATATCATCTTTTTTTTCAAGTGCAATCCTTTTTAACCGACTTCAAAAAGGAGGAGGTTCTCAATTCGGTTGTATTTTTTTTTTTTATGTTTGTTACCTCATATCTCCGTCATCTATGAACCGATTTGGAAAATTATTTTTTTATATGAAAGGATATGTTTACAGATTGGTCCCGTTTTACGTACCGTTTCGGTAACCTAACGTTCTCAATCCCTCTCACACCATAGATTCCATAAATAAATATGAATGTGACAGCATGGTTTCTCGATTACTTTAGAAGTGTTCCTAAGTCCTAAAGTAGCGATCCCTTTTACGAAGCGTTTCGTTCGGTACGTAAGTGTCGTCCATCCCCCTCACGCCACAGATACTATAAATTATAAAAACAATGACAGCTTATTTTCTCGATCATTATGATTTCATTAATATCGAGTCATGCGAAGTACAATACAATAATATGTATCGTCGTACGCAAGACGATATGACGGTATGATTTTTTTTAATCCTGAGTGATTGGCTAAAAAGGCTTAACAGAAATCGAAAATACGAATCATGTCATTCTCGCTCTTGGACTAGGGGTATTTATTTTTGTCCTGTGGTGTTGTGATTGGCATGCAAAGACATCTGTTGTGGTTGTGGTATGGCCACTGACGTCTATTATACAAGTACTACAGTCTATTATATAGAGGTCAGTGCGTATGGCATAGTATTCTAATATTCTCTAAAGCCTGGTTTACATTTGCATTAATTAAGTTGCGAGTTTAGTTAAAAAGGCGTGTTTATTGCGGTAAGTAATAAGTTGTGTCCAAACGTGCTGTAGGCGAGTTAAGCTTGAAGTATTTTTAATTTGTATCAACAAAACAAACCCTATCGTGTATGTACTGTACCAAACTCTTCTGTTCACACGTGTTGGCAATTTAACTGCCGGGGTGCGGGAGACGCGTGGGCAGGGTGCGCTTGCACCTACCTAACGCGGAGAAGAATTAGAACATCCTTTAATTTTTTCTACTTAATCGTCAACTGGAAAATATCTGTCCAAACGTGATAAGGCTAGGCTAGGCTAAACTCACCAGTTTTGTAAGTTCAAATGTAAACCAATCTTCACCGAGTTGTGATTATTATGCTCATGTGTAGCATCTCTAGTTCGTCTGTGATATACTCTTTGGTATTCTCAATAATTCTCATTAGTTGGACTTTGACAGATCGTCGAACGGTGCGGGACATCGTGACTTATTGTTATAATAGGAATATATTTATTGTTATTTCGCTAAGGTACTTGTTTTTTTTTTTACTATATTGATATAATTTACAATACCCTCTATTCATTAATTTTGTTTGTGAGCTTTTATCCAGATGGAACTGCCCGTCTATTCGCTATCTACACGTTATCGTCGTAATGAACGATAATAAATTATTCGATGTAAATTTGGACGTACTTGTTATATGCTATGATTATTTATTTAGTCAAGGTTATCATGCCGGTACAAAAATTGTGTCGTTTATATACTAAGTGGGTACCTATCAGTCAATCTATTGCCTACAATCCAGCAATATTCACAGATTCGCAGGATCTTTTTAATTCATCGTGACAGATCTGTGAAATAAGTACTATAATGAAAGACACATACTTAATATAGGTACCTGCATGATAGTTTTTTTTAAGATTTATTTTTTGGGTTGGGTGGTCTTTAGTTTCACCTGGTTTTTGGCGAGCGCAGGTGTGCTCCAGCTGGACGACGTGGGACAAGTAGCTTAAGGGCGCCACAGAGGGTACTGCTTCAGTTTGGGCAGTTGCCATGAAGAGGGTGGGTTGAGTTGTGAAAACACATGCAGTCCCGAAAATATTAGCATTGGCCCAGTGCCACCCTAATATATAATGTAGCTACTTAGTTATTAGTCACTATTTAGATGTATGATAAAATAAGTTTCAGGCCTTAAGACGCTGTTTAACTAACTAAACTGCATTAAAATCTCTAGTGTGGGTAGGTACTATACCTACTTCAATTAAGAAATTAATGAAGTGCATCTTATAGGCTACCAATTAAAAGTACTTTTTACATTTAGTTCCAGAATACCAAAATGGTTGCAGTAGAATTGGTATCGTCAAACAAAATCTTTGGGGGCTACCAAAGAGTGTACTCCCATGAATCGTCTGTGTTGAAATGCAAGATGAACTTCTCCTTCTACCTGCCGCCACATGCTGAGGGTGGAGACATCAAGCTGCCAGTCATTTTCTACCTCTCAGGGCTCACATGCAATGAACAAAACTTCATTACTAAATCGGGTTTTCAGAGGTTTGTTTTAAGGTCCATTTTTATTTTAATTGACAAATAATCAGTGGGTTGTTACCAAATACACTGTATATCTTTAGGTATTGCTTGACATGTGAACTTAAACAAGAACCATGTACTTTGATATCCATTTTTGATAGTGACTTGATTGTAGAATTGTAAAACTTAATTTCCAAAGTGTTGGTGTCAAAGTTAGTTTATTTATGGTAGCACTTACAAATTGTCATTTTACTTTACATTTTCCTTCACTTTGCAAGTGGATTGGAATGCAACAATACCCCGAGCAGGCTTATCCTTTATTTGCATCAACATTGTGTTGTTACATAGTATATTCTACACAAACAAGCTACTTTATGTACTCATGTAGATAATTCAAGAATAATAATGTTTTTATGATGACTATAAAATAATACTATAATTAGTGTTTATCATTATGTAAGTTAAAACATAATGGTCTTGCTGACATTTCATGGTTGATAGTAATATACAAGTTTTTATAAACAATAGTTACCAGCTATGTAACAAGACTACCAGAGCTCAAATTAGATTTTTGTTTTATCCAAGGTGGAAGCACTGACAGCTTACTATGAAATTTACTGTCAAAAAACATGCTTGCAGTAATCTTAATAATTTCCATAGTAACGCTTTTTGTTGATAGGTCATGGCGATATTAATGTAACTTGATAAGCTTGCAGTTTATCACAGCGGGCTTATCACCTTGGATACATTATACATTTTCTAATTTATGCTTGTAGATATGCAGCTGAGCATGGTATTATTGTAGTGGGCCCAGATACTTCTCCAAGAGGTGTTAAAATAGCTGGTGATGACGAAGCTTGGGACTTTGGAGTTTCTGCTGGGTTCTATGTGGATGCCACCAAGGAGCCATGGTCTAAAAACTACAGAATGGCCAGTTACTTAAATGAGGAATTGTATAAGTTAATCCAGTCCACATTTAGCAATGTTGTAGATCCTGACAGAATTGGTATTATGGGACACAGGTAAGCTTACAAAATAAAAAATATATCTGTTAAAATATGAGGACTATTCTAGAATGCAAATTAATATAATCTACTTCTAGCATGGGAGGTCATGGAGCTTTAGTATCTACACTCAGGAACCCGGGTCTGTACAAATCTGTGAGTGCATTCGCCCCAATCTGCAACCCTACAGCATGCCCTTGGGGAGTGAAGGCCTTCACTGGTTACTTGGGAGATGATAAAAGCAAGTGGGTTGAATGGGATGCATCAGAACTGGTCAAGAAATATGATGGACCTCCACTCACTTTACTCCTTGACCAGGTAAGACTAGATCCTAAAGATATAGCTTTTTTTATCCCTCAGAGAGCAGGTAGTGATCGGTCCTGTGCCTGATCTGTCCCATCGACGATTGCCGTGCCATTGGAGTGACCTGTGCACTGCATAGTCTCTGTTGAGATTGGTTGCCGGCACCGAAAATCGTTCATAACGATATTATAATTTTCCTGATTTTATCTTTACAGTACATGTGATAATTTTAAGCATGTCGGTTTTCATAACGTTTTTTTTTTAGGGTGCTGGCGATAAATTTTACATTGAGAAACAACTTTTGCCTGAAAACCTCGTTGATGCTTGCCGCTCTGTTGGTGTACCAGTCATATTAAACCTGCGTGAGGGTTATGACCACTCTTATTACTATATTTCAACATACATCGGCGAGCATTTCGATTTCCATGCTAAAATACTCAAGGCATAGATTTTAAGGTGAATATGTCGACAAAGTCGACTGAAAAGTGCATTTAGAATGTATATTTTTATGTTACTTTTACACAATAAAATTGTTATTTTCTGGTTCCTGTTAGTGTTTCTTGCTGACAAGCTATCCTATTGCGGTCTGGTAATGAGTTTTTATATTGGTGTGCCTTGACTTCATGGTTTTGGAGATAGGCAGGCAGAATTATAATTGTAACATTTGCCCGCGCAACCATCGATTTTGCTCTGATGCTCGTCGCTTAAAGCTCACAGCGTACTATACTACCCTATTTATATATCGAACTATATATCCATTAGTGAAAACCTCATTGTAATCATTTTGAATTTACACACAGGCAATTTACAATTTTATAGTTATAGATAATTAACATAGCGACAGTATCCCCTAGCAATTTAAAAAAATTACAATTTGATAATGAAAGATGTTTCATTCCAAACAATTGTAATAATATTTCATATGTCAGATACATTTATATTTTCATAACAAATTGCTTCAGATTTGTTCAATACACCCATCACCTTCCCGTGTCACTTTTTCTAATAGTGTGATAATACTGCAGAAATATATCTCTATTTCCCCATATACTTGTGCTGCCCCAATAACACCAGGCCCTGAAAATAGTAACATCACAATTTGGATTGTCATGTTAAAATAAACCAAGACTACACACACTTAAGGTTTAGATTGGCTAAGTGACAACCTAATAAGCAGTGACCCTTATTTATGTGTACTAAGGGTTCGTGGCGCTAAAATTAAGTATTGCCATGCGAAAATGACCTTAATGGTTTATTATTATTATGATGTTCCCGATAGTTATTCTGGTTGTGAACTTACATTCCAAACAGTGCGCCGCCGAGATGGGCAGCATGGTCAAAGAATTTCCATCCAAAAACAACACCAGCCAGGTCAACACTCATTATTGCTTTTATAGCCTAAAATTAAAGTAAGATAAATATTATTTGATTGTTATTTAAGGCTTCGGGTGCGTAAGTGCCATGGACGGAGAAAGAGCGCGACTATAGGGCGTTGTGTACGGTTTGTGTGGAGAATTCAATTATTTAGAGTATGTATTAGAGCATTTATGCAGAAGTATTTGACGAGTTTGCTTGCGGCAAGTATCGCCATTCGCCACGCAACGCCCCACGTCTTCTCCGTAAACGAGCCCTAACGTAAGCTACTTACTGTACTGGCGGCAAACGTGTACATAGGCAAGAATATGATACTCAGTCTGGTGTCCGGGTACTGTACACACACATACGCCAACACAGCCATTATTGCTCCCGACTGAAACAAATTATAAATTGAATAACCCAACTGAAATAAGTTGTTTAAAAAAAAATAAGCTCTATGAATATGGACATGTATATTGTACAAGACAACATATAAGTACTCACAGCACCAAGACTGAGGCCTGGTTGGTTTAGCACCACCTTGTACAGGAAGCTGGCGAAGCTGCTTATGACACCACCGCAGAGGTACATGCCTGTGAATTGCTCCTTACCTAATGACGCTATAGCCGCTGTTCAACAAGGAAACCCCATTTATTATACAGTTCTATGTTATCACATAAGAATTAACAGACCCACAAACTTATATAATGTTTTCGTCCATTTGCAATAAAATTATAAATAAATATTTTTTTAGGAAAATGCATTGTAAGGTTATTGTAAATTTATTATAATGTTAATTAAAGTGAAATAAGTACGACATACCTGGCATGAAGCTATACAGGACATACATGTTGGCAGCCAAATGCAGTGCCGAATAGTGACTGAATGTGGATAGCACCATGGGCACACATTTTGCACCTATGAGGAAAATGTTATATTCACCTTTTAGTTTGAGATTTAGCTATCTTTATTTGTGAAAGCACACTGAATGGTGTGTTTTTAAGTAAGCAGGTACACCAATGCATACAACATACTCTTGACCAGCTGTAATGTGTTATGTATATATATTTTATGACATCATATAGTACTGTGCACAAGAGTATTGCAGTACTATGTGACATTTGATAAAATTATATAAAAGAAAGACAAGGTATACTAACTGCCTGAAGGATTTGAACAGAAATATTTGATCATAATTGGTTGGGCTGCTTTCCAACGCCAGGCTCCAAACACCAGTACATTGGCGGCTAATATTGGATAAAACACTTTTTCACTATCCCTCAGTGATTTCCACCATTTTGTTATTGGACCTGGCTCAGACTTCTGTGGACAGAATTGAATAAACAAATCATTGTAAGGTTCTTAATAACATAACCTACTTCAAGTTTTCGAAATGTTCCGATCCAAATTCTTCCGATTCTTACAATACTGTAAATTCTACAGTGGATTATTTTACATCATAATTATGATATACTGATAGTGCAAATGGTGCTATTACATTTGTATGTAAAAATAATTCATGAATTGTCTTAAATATTGGTCAAGTCAAGTGGATATATAATATTGGTAAGTACATATCATTTACAGCTTGTTCACGTACTGAGGATAATAATATGTACATACTTACTGCAAATGTTCGAAATTTCTTTTGTTGTGCACTCAACCAATTACTAGGTCTTCTGAGAAATGATGAAACATGTGAGCGTAGATGCTCATATTCCCATATTGCACAGCTACCCAAGCTCAATGCAGAAACCTTGAATATAACAAAATAGAAATTCATTACATTATAATTAAACAGAATTATCTCTGTTCATTTAAAATGGCTCCACACAGACTGAATTACTTGAGATTGCTTACCCCCACAGTGAAGATGAATGGTTTAATTAACAACCTAGGATGTAACGGGCCAGATTCTATCTGAAGGTTTGCTAGAGGGTCGGAGTCCAGACTCGGCCGCTTCGCGACACGCCGGGTGTTGGGTCGTGACTGACGAATTTGCAATTGTCCATTACGGATGCCTCCATTTTGACTCAAAAGCACTCTTTTGCTAAAAAATATAATTAGTTATTGGATTTTTTAATATAAACTATAATAACCTATAGGACGACAGATCGTACCAACTATTCGTCAATTCAGCAGCACACCAAGCATTTCTGGAGAACATTATCGGTATAATTTTATTATATAATTGTTATATTATCATTATTACAAGGAGTTTTGAAGAGATTAATTAAAATTTTTTTAGGAAAAATATAAATCAACAAATTTGACATTGACAAAATAAATAGTGAAGCAAAGCAAAAAATTATTGACACTGACAGATGTCACTGGCCTCTTTTTATTCATTCACTGTCCTTAAAGTCACGCTACACTACTCCAGAGTAGACCATAGCTCCAGATGCCCAGCAGAAAGGCAGATCTACAAATAAGAAAAAATCACTGCTAATTGCTAACTATTAACTGCCTGTTCCTACTTATAGCTGCCTTTCTCTGTTGTGAGTCTGAAATCTCCTTTTATTAGGTTGACAATCCGCTACTAAACAGGCCAGTGTTGAGTATTGCTATAAAATGATCAGTAACCCTGATAATAATATTGATGTGACATCATCAATATTATTATCCCTCATATTAGATTATGAATCCCTCATAAGTAAAGCTATGGATATTTTATTGAAAATTTACCGGACATGTTGGGTGAACTTGAGAAGTCATGTCATACTATTTTATTTTAATAGCCTTCACTTGTGCTCATTTATTAACACACAATGGTTAATATCCCACAAATAATAATAATTTATCAAATGAACACATCTTTTGGAAAATAAAACAAAATTTACAACTTCACTGTTCAACTAATCAACTTCCCACTACAAAGTCGCGTCTGAGATCGATGTGGAAATGTAGCGTTTCATAATCGAATGTGAGAGTTATTACAAAAAACGTGCGCAAGAAAGAAGTGTCCTAATCCAAACCCTAACCAAACAGATTTCAATACATTTCCATCCAACTTATCTACTGTCCACTTGTTTATTGTCCAGTTGCCTACTGTCCACTTCGCAACTTGATATTTTGATACTGTTTTCGTGTAAATCGAGCATCGAGCGTGTCATAGCGCGAAATTCAAAATTTTGTATTGAAATTGATAAAAAAATGTGAGGGAAATTGCTAGTTGCGAGGTATTTTTTTTGTTTGCGACAACAGCATATTGCATTTATTATTTTATTAATATTTATTTATTCGCTTTTAAATTAATTATGATTGATTAAATTTCCTAATATAAATAATATAGACGACGATGCCGAGGCATTTTAAATATACCTATATATTTTTTTGATTCATTGTATTCGTTACAGTAGGTACCGACATTTACTTAATAAATAAAATGCAGCGAAGCAAGGACTGTAGTGAATGTTAAATGTTTGGGAGATATAAAAGCCATTATTGTATAAGGATAGAGAATTATTGTATAAAGAGTTAAATCCCACTAATATTATAAATGTGAAAGTTTGGATGGATGGATGTATGGATGGATGGATGTTTGTTACTCAATCACGCCAGAACGGCAGAACAGATCTGGATGAAATTTGGCACAGGGATAGATTATAGTCTGGAATAGCCCATATGCTACTTTTTATCCCGGTAAAATGTATGGTTCCCGTGGGATAGATTTGTTTGAATTTTTCATAGGGCAAAAGATCGACATGATTTTTTGCATAGGTAGTGGTAATTTAGGGGTCAGAAAATGACATAGGCAAATTTTTATCCCGGAAAAATGCACGGTTCCTATGGGATAGCATACAGGAACCGTGTTTTTTTAAACCTAAATATTTTAATCGCGGGTACCTCTGCGTGGCGCAGCTAGTGTCACATATTTAATCATTATAACAATATTGCGTCGTACCGTATATTTCTATCGCTCTAAGTCGTAATGTTTTAAATTTCGTTCTGCACTAATTTTTTATTTAATCCGTTGCTTCCTAAACATTCGCAGTTATTTGAGATTATTCTCTTTTCTATAAAACAGTTTTATTGTGATCACTCGCGCTCCAACAGAGGGCTGCCGAAGTGGGGTGGCGATTGTCCTTGGCGCATGCTCTATTCAGCCGGCGGCGGCACCCCGGTGCGTCCCTTGGCAACTTCAGACTCAGTCTACAGCTGAGGTGCTCCCGGCGAACCTTGTGATTTTTACTCTAGCTAATTTTAGGACCATAAAATCCTACTATATTTAAAAGTGAGTACGTTTTTATAGATTCGTATATGGTTGTAATGAACTTGGTATTTTACTACGCACTATATTAATTAGGGGCCTAATTAGGTACAATGAAGCACCGACACGTGTCGTAGTTAGTGGTGACATAGAACGGTTTGTTTAAAAATACATGAGTTTATTGACGATAGAGGACATTATGTGATGAGATTTTCTTGTAATAGGTGCATAAAGTTGTCCTACTCTCAATCCTAATGTTCATATTTCGTGCTACTGTTCGTTATTTTAGCGCGAAATCATTCCAATGTCAAATGGCGTCGAATCGATATCGCTGAAATCATGGGATGTCACATGTAGTGGGGTAGATAATTAAGTATTATAAATTCAACTACAGAAAGCGTTAAATAAATCTTATAGCATAAAGTAATCATAAATAAATCTTGATGTAAGTATACTTACGTAGGTAATACACGTCGTCACAATTTTTATGCCGGGAAAATCTACTTTGCTTCTATAGAAAATCAATTTAATTTAGTTAGTATAAACATTTATTCATAAGCCTATACCTACTTATTATAATAATAATTTTATAGAGAGACATATTATGTTGTTGATTTTATTTTGAATGGTTATAATTGCCCGCTTGATAAACTACACATCTCATGAGAAAACGTCAATCAGTAAAGTCAGCTATATACAGTATTTATTATGTTAACCACTTTGCCAGGAAGGAAGAAAAGTGGATCATTTTATTTCCAACTCCTATTTTCCTTTAGATTAATTTCGTTGTGGGTTCCAAGACGGTTAGCTTTTCCCCGGGATTCGCCAACGCTGTGGATCCTCGCTTACAGGATCAAGTAACAATGGTAGGACTATGTGGTGGCTTAGTCCCATTATAAAACGATATAATTTTACCTACTCACTTGTATCTTTTTCTTCTACAGAAATGATGAAACCGAAGTTAACGAGCCAGCGTCATCTACGGGAAAGACCATTTAAATACCAAACATTGTGACGCACAACAAACACATACTTAATTCTTTAAATTATTTGCGACATTTTGAATTAATTCTTAGGTACTTACTACTAACATAGGTTAACGAATTACTTTATGCGTCGTAATTTGTATATGTTGTATTGTAGCCCGATTGTTAATTAAGGATTGTTTTTAAAAATCAGTGTTAATATATTTATAGAGGAAAGCAAATACTTAAAAGTTCACAAAAGGTGCTACCTGAAACATGCGTTTGATCTGCGAGATTGATTTGTGAATCTGGATAATTGAGTAAACGAAACAATGGAACCGTACTCCGATGAATTGTTTTGGCTCGTGGTGAGCGGCTTCGTGGTGGCGTTCGTGCTCGCATTCGGCATTGGCGCCAACGATGTGGCCAACTCATTCGGCACCAGCGTTGGATCCAAGGTGCTCACGCTGACGCAGGCTTGCATACTTGCAACTATCTTCGAAATTGCTGGTGCTGTACTTATAGGTATGTTTACCTTTATTGGTGGTCACGTGATGGTTAGGTACTTCATGACAGGGAGATAAAAATATGTTTATTTTATTAAGTAATTTCTGAAAATAAAAGTAATTACTTAAGTTATACTTGATTATGGGCAGATTTAACTGTAGCTGCCATTCTTCCAGACAGCTTATAAAACGTCTAATAATTATAATTAGGTACTTCTAAAACATGGTTCCAATATTAGTATAAAATTCCTAACAGGTTTTAAAAGTACTAAGTCACATAGGAAATTACATATATACATACAAACAAGAAACTAGTACTTATACTTACATTCTGTTATATTTGTGTGAGCGTAGCGTTTTGTGAGTGTGTACGTGTGTGTTGGGGGGTAGGGCTGTTCCCAATATTTAGTTTGCCCGTGCGATTTTGAATTTTTTTTTTTTTATTACATTATAGGCAAGTATTTGATCTCGATCTCACCTGATGGTAAGTGACGATGAGATCTACGATGGAGCATACTTGCCTAGGTAGGAAGGCGGCAGTAGATAGAGACGCTACATTCACTAGGCACATGCAGCGCAACTGATCTGACCCGCCATCCATGAATGGCAACACCGAACATCATGCCGGAACACGGCTAGGCCGCTTGGCGACATGGCTTTGTTCAGTGGGTGGTGACTAGCCACGGCCGAAGCCTACCACCAGTGAAATCTGAAACTGGATATTTGTCGTAGGTTATAAAGTGTCGGATACGATGCGTAAAGGCATCCTAGACGTGTCTCTGTACGCGGACGGCGGGGAGCGGCTGCTGGCCGCGGGGTGTCTCTCTGCGCTGTTGTCGGGCGCCGTCTGGCTGCTGCTGGCGACGGCGCTGCGGCTGCCGGTCTCCGGCACGCACTCCATGGTCGGAGCTGTTGTTGGGTTCACCCTCACAGCCAAGGGACCTGTCGGGGTCAACTGGTCGACTCTCGGAGCTATAGGTCAGTGGATTGTATATTTTCATATTTCCAGATTATATTATTATAGGGAATTAAAAATGATGACACACACGTGTCATTTTAATAGCAATCCTATAGCTATTTAATGTATTTGGTATGTTTCTCCATTCGTAAGACGTTACATGGCTTGTCTAGGTAAATGAGATTACAGTAGGTAACCTACTGAAATTGAATTTTGGATTTTACTACAAAAAGTTAACACAGAATAAATTAATAAAATACATAGGTATAAAGCTACATACCCAAATACAGCTATACAGCAGCTACAGACGTAAATATTTGGTCCGAATAGGTACCTACCTATTCGGACCAAATATTTTACGAATTTACACATACTTATGTAGTAATAAATAAAAGTAGGTACACCAATGTAGTTTGGTATCGTCGATATAAAAAGGATAAGGAGTACATGTCTTGTAGTTCTATAACGAAAACGGTCATAATGAAAAGCTACTCGTAACCTCTGTAGCGAGCGTAAGCTATCAACTTTTAGTATCGTTGGATTTATTGTCCATTCGCATTGATTAGACATTGCGTCTTTGTTGTGCGTATCTTATATATCTGTGTGCGTATCGCTATTATTTTCGTTGTCTTATGAATATAAATGTTGGTACGAACTTAGTTCCAATTTAAGTTTATTTATTTTTATAAGAACACTACCTTACTGTTAATTACGACCTGATTAGCGCAGTGGTAGTAACTCTGCTTTCTGCGCCGAGGGTCCCGGGTTCGAATCCTGGTAGGGACACAAGCTTTGTGTGATGAGCACGAATGTTTGTACCCGAGTCATGGATGTTTAATATGTATATAAGTATTATATACTGAGTTCGCCCTCAGTCCATTGTACGGTACCCATAACACAAGCGTTGCTTAATGTGGGACCGTATAGTTGGTGTGTTCGTATGGCGATATTTATTTATTTAATACATAGGTACCTATTTAAGTTCTAGGCAATCTGGTTAGGGAGTTTACCTACAGGCTATATATTTAAATAAGTAGATAATCACTGTGATCGGGTACATTTAAATATTTCAAACATGTTGAGATTTTTATTAAATAGGTAAGTAGTTCTGCAACTTAGTGTAATTCACTAATAATAATAACATCAATATCGCCAGACGAACACACAAACTCTACTGTCCCACACGAAGCAACGCCCGAGATGAAGTACGCAACCATTTTGAAGGTTGTCGCCTCCGCTTAGGTAATTTGGTACCTACTTAAGCGGAGGAGACTTAATGTTAACTTTGTCCTTGAACTACATTATTATCTGCGTTGTCTTAGTTTGATCTGAGTCTGGGCGCTCTAGTTTATTACCCCGTTTTATACGCGATCATTAAGTCAAAGTAGGTATTAGAGCATTTGTAATCATCATTATGGAACATAAAAAACGTAAAAACATTAAATAAACGCGATAAAATCCGTAAAATTAGTTTTATTTCAACATTATTATGAAGTCTAAAATTACATTAAGTATGTTAATTATCAGTCGACCTGATGATCTGATTAGTGATTGGTGACCCTCCTTTCTGTGCCGACGGTCCCGGGTTCGAATCCTGGTAGGGAAAAATTGGTGTGATAAGCACGAATGTTTGTACTCGAGTCATGGATGTTAAATGTCTATATAAGTATTATATACTGAGTTCGCCCCCCAATCCATTGTACGGTACCCACAATGCGCGTTTATTGCGGGACCGTATATAATAATTGTTTTCGTTTAGCAATATTATTATTATTATAACAAAAAAATAAGTCCTATCGAATTACTGACTCCTGTTTCTACTTCATTGTACTAAGTAGGTACACCTAGCTAAAAAGCTATGTGTAGAAACCGGCTAAGCGGCTGGCTGTAGCATACTGAAATAATAAGGAATATTGACTGCATGATCACAGTGAACTCAAAATATGTGATCGATTATTTGTAATTATCTACGTAATTTTACAATAATGAATCTGCAATAATCAATATAGCAGATATAATTGTGTAACTGATGTTTGTTTTTTTTTAATACAAGGCGAACAAGTAGCGTTTGGCCAGGCGTTCGGTACAGGTGTCATTTTTTAATGGTTTTCTTTGGTAATGTTATCTTTCTAACCTACTGATAAACTATAATTGTTACACCATATATATGTCATTCTAACACCACGAATTAGGTACCTTTAAGTTATTGAGGGAGGACGCCCAAGAATGGACATTTTCCGGCGGCTGGATGGCTGGAAACTTCTTACCCGTTTACATACGTTGGTGCGTAACCCTCGACTAGTCTATGAATATGCCAATGAGGTTGCCATGTTCTCTTTTTCTGCCAGTGTTGTCATGGTTCATCTCCCCTGCAATGAGCGGAACTGCGTCAGCCTTGATCTTCTCGCTGGTGCGACGCTTTATCCTCCGGGCTCCTCAACCGGTGGACGCGGGTCTGAAGGCACTGCCGATCTTCTACGGGACGACAATTGCTGTGAACGTGTTGACCGTCGTGCATGATGGGCCCAAATGTGAGTTCTTATATACTAGCTTAAATAGGTCCCTACTTTGTCTAGGAATGATAATGTATGGTAGGTACTTATCCGTTCATTCATGCAGTCCTCACTCAAGAAGTCGTCACGTTGGTCCCGGATGATCAGTTCTCTATGTAAGTTTAAATAGCCTCAAGTTCTTGGCGGGAAATGGAAAATATAGTTATTTTTTAAATTCAGGATCCCGCTATTATTTACCTACACATTTTTTGTCATAATTTTCTATGTTGCAGTGCTATCGATGGATAAGATCCCCCTATGGATGGCGGCAACAATATCGATTGGGATTGGTCTGATGACGGCTATATGCGTGCGCGCATTCCTCGTGCCATATTACCGTCGTGACCTTATCGCGCCGCCGGTCAACTTCTCGGTCGGATTGTCCAATGGTAAGGCTTTCTTCTGAATAGATTAAGCACTTGGCCAAAACAGAGCAAACCCAAAAACGCTGTTTCTTAAGTAAGCTCTTACACATAGTAATAACTTCTTTACGACTCCAAGGGCATTACCAACCTAAGGCTTCTTTTTCTTCTTGCATACTATGTTACATAGGAATATTCATAGTATGTTAGAAAAAGAGCGCCGCGCTATGTCATTCCAAAATGAACCTTATTTTAAATAGGGTAGGGGACATACCCTATACCAAATGAATGCTTTGACTTAAAATCTAATCTCTCTTTCAGAAACAACACCTGCCAACACTCCAACGCACTCCAACAAGAGCAGCGTACCTCAGCGTCCCACCTCCCTTCTCTCCGAAGACGGGAAGGTTCTCGAAGCTATCGCGGAGAGCGCCGAGATGGTTACACTAAGTGACGCGGACAAGGCATCCGCCGGCGTCCGCGAGATGAACGCCAGGAACCGGGCCCTGCTCGCCACTATGGACGACTGCAGCATACTGTCGAGGAGCATCAGTCCACCCTACAAGTCCCGTTTGCAGCTCGTGGACGCCGATCCTCAGATCAACACCCTAAAGTACATCGACGAGACGATGAGCTACTGCAAGAGCTTAGATTCGGCGCAGCTGGCCGGCATGGGCGAGAGCTACGACTCCACGAACGGGTTTCTGGGAGATTCGTTCGAAACGATAGCTCGGGGGGAATTCGACAGGCTAGCGAACGGGCGGGCTATGCCGCTGTCCGTGGATTTTGATACGCCACCGCCACGGCTTGATAAGGTAGAGAAGCTCTTTTTCTTATGAGGTAGGTGTACGTAGGGCAAACCTCTACTTACATCTAGGGTAGTACATACTTACCCATAAACAATCTTCTGTAGTTTATTAGCCATTACGTGGTACACTAAATAGAAAAAGGTAAACTAAATTGAAAAGAGAATGCATTGACGCAGTTAGCCCCTCAATTGGGACCAAAAAAATTAAGTCTCTAACCTGTGCTAGGTATGCAGGCACAAAGTGGCGTAGTGTCCCATACTCCTCCAGCTCTAAAGGGTTGTAAGTGCAAGTGTATAAGGGCTGATATAGCGACGGTCGGCAGGCGCCAGAGGGCGGCGGCGCGTGGAGCGTGGAGGCGGGTGGCGAGGGCGGCGGGTGCGGGGCGGGCGGCGGGGGCGCGGCGGGCGGCATGACGCCCACGTCGAGCGGGGCGCCGCTGCTGCGCGCGCGCAGCCCGCCGCCCGCGCCGCCCCCCCCGCCGCCCTCCGAAGCGCTGCGCCTCTTCTCCTTCCTGCAAGTGCTCACCGCCATCTTTGGAGCGTTCGCGCACGGTGGCAACGACGTCAGGTACATTCAAACAAATACTATGTTACAGCTCGATCCCGACTAGATTTTGATTTGGGGCACAGTCGAGTGACAAATCTTTGCTTTGCTTGGGTCTTGGGAGAGACCGTAAACTTAGTAGGGGCATCCCTAATACATCAGCCGATTATGGTAGGTAACGTGCTTTATGTTATAGATGTATAGACCCTCTTTGTGTTTTTTTTATGGATTCGTGGACTTTACTTGTATCAGAAATTCAGGAATTAGGTGGAGTACCTATTTACAGGATGTCTGATCAATGTCAATCATGTTACCTACCTAGTTACTTCTTCCTATTAATAGTAGCCTTTGGTCGTTCTCAAGGTCAAGGAACTACCTAGTCGGAAACAGTAGGTCTGGATAAACCACTGACCAAAACAAAACATAAAGAAAACTTAAGATTTAGGTAGAGATTTTCAAAACCTTATCGAAAACGAAATGATTGCTTTCAAATCTTTCCATACGTTTATACCCTCAGAACTTACTGCTACACTAATCTAAACTCTAAAGTATGTGGCGGTACTCAGTACAAATCGGGATATTTCACTGACAGTAACGCCATCGGTCCGCTGGTGGCGCTGTGGCTGCTGTACTCGGAGGGCGGCGCCCACTCGCGCGCGGAGACGCCGCTGGCGATCCTGGTGTTCGGCGGCGTCGGCATCGCGCTCGGCCTGTGGCTGTGGGGCCGCCGCGTCATCCGCACGGTGGGGGAGGACCTCACCAGCATCACGCCCGACACGTGAGCCTCGCACATTACTTATGTTTTTAAGTGGGTATACTTAGGAAACATATTTTTTGGCATCTTAATACCCAATTTTCAAATTGTATTTTTTTGTAACGTTTCAACGTGACCGCTTGAATAATATTAGGCGATTTCATGCATGTCAATGCACTTATTATGATCGGCTCTGTATGTAGGTACTTAAGTAGAAGATAAAGGGTAAAAATTGTATACCTACCTATGTTATTCCAGACCATAATCTACCGAATTCCAATCAAATTACATGATCCTCGATCTTGAACACACTTCCGCATATGTCATATCGGTAAGGGACTCCAGGGATGCCAAGGATGTTTATAAGATGACAAATATCCCAAATAATGGCGAAAACCCTAAACCGCACACAAATTGGTCTAGTAAAATTCGAGTTATAAGTGAACAGACAGGCACAAGGAATGAATAGAACCTACCTATTTCACAGATTGATCAGTTATGCATGTATGTGGTCATGGATACTACGAACCCATTTTTACTCTCAATGGGTGCTGGAGATTTTGAGAATCCAGGGCATTGTCATACTTGTGTTGTGTCCAGTGGGTTCACGATCGAGCTGGGCGCGGCGATGACGGTGCTGGTGGCGAGCAAGGCGGGCTTGCCCGTCTCCACCACGCACTGCAAGGTCGGCTCCGTCGTCTGCATTGGCTACTGCTCGCACAAGGCCGTCGACTGGAGCTTGTTCCGGTTAGAAAACAAAACACTATACTTTACCGCTAGAACATTTTAAGGTCATTTTCGCGTAGCAATACCCCTTCCAGCTCTGGCGCCACAGCTTGGCATAAGGTACTAACGACAAATTTGACAAGTTCGTTGGGAGTAATGTAATAGTTACCCATCATCTTTCTTACCCTTTCCATTATCTGTAGTCGGCATGTTTTATCATTGATCCCGCGGTTTTGTCATACTGTCATCCATTCCAAACTCGTTCATATCACTCCATCCAGATCAATTATTATTTTAGTCCTTTCCAATCATCTCATCTCATGCCCAAACCATTCCAATTTACGGCTTCTTATTTAGATTTTCGGTAAAGCATTTCTATACCAGTTCCTGCATATTATTCCACTGAATTACTAATTCTCTATCATCATGAAAGCATTAGGTAGTACACAAAGTAGTATTGTTTATTAAAAACTTTATAAATTATTTCAGGAACATAATATTCGCGTGGGTAGTGACGGTCCCGGCCGTGGCGGGACTCGCAGCCCTCGTCATGTTGGCACTGGAAACTTTCGTAGTGTAATACCTGATACATGCCTACTAACCTATTGCAGATTTTAAATGGCGATTATTAGTAGGGATGGAAGTATCTAGCGAACCTTTGAGGGTACTACATCCTTGCTGTTGTTGGATAATGTCTATTATGTATTTTTGTAGCCACCTACTTGATATAGTTCATTTTGTGAAAAGGGAATTGTGTAGGACACAAATAATATGTAATGTCATTAGAAGTAGGTAGTAACTATCTGCTCTATAGAGTACTCTACACTCTTACGAAGTTTCTCTGATGGGATATGGACGCTCATCTCCACCGTTTACGAGAAAAAAATCAATGGATAAGATCAAACCACTTTATATTATGCATTGGACTTTATATTGTTAAATAAACATACATAGTTGAAAAGATTTGCTTTTATTTATTATCCTGTAATTCTTTTTTGACATGACCTGTAGGTATGGTACCTATATGCATTTATTGACAAGACAAGAATTCTAAGTTTCGGATTTGCAAAAACGTCGTTTTAAAACTTGAAAGGAAGACAATTAAGATTTAGAATAGTATAGATAGATTATGGATAAATCTACATTCAAGATATCGGAAGAAATGAAAACCTGGTAATGCGAATATAATATTTACATTTATTATCCATTTATATATCACAAAATATCAAGCTTATCTAAGTGGGCGCCTGCGAGCGTGGGCGCACTCCGCGTGCTATTTACGCAAAAATACTTGTCGCGTGTGGCGCGGCTCAAGTCTCAGTAATAGACTTGGGCCGCGGTATACGCCATTATTGACTCGCAATGTAATGATAACGGAATACTAGGTGCAATAACGATGCTAATGCCAATGGATTACGAGTCAACTGTGTAGCACGGGACGACTGTGTCAAAGTAATTCTCTCGCTCTCTAATGAGTCTTCGTGTTATGTGAGAGCGTACGAGCGCAGCTCGCGCTGGATGTCGTCGCTGTTGTTCGCGTTGAGCTCGAGCGAGTCAGGCGACGTACTGGTCGGTGAGCGCGCGCAGCAGCCGCGCGCGGCGCAGGGCGGCGGCCTCGCGCTGGATGTCGTCGCTGTTGTTCGCGTTGAGCTCGAGCGAGTCAGGCGACGTACTGGTCGGTGAGCGCGCGCAGCAGCCGCGCGCGGCGCAGGGCGGCGGCCTCGCGCTGGATGTCGTCGCTGTTGTTCGCGTTGAGCTCGAGCGCGCCGGCCGCGCGCCCCGCCCGCGCGCGCCGCCCGCCCTCCCCGCGCCGCGCGTGCAGCGCCACGCACACCTCCAGCATCGTGCCGTCCCAGATGCACCCGTAGTACGCGTCCATCGCGTCCGCCGCGCTGCCCGTCTGGATACATCGTTACTTTATTTACTACTCCTAATTTTCATTCTGTTATGATTATGTTATGAATAGATGCATAAAAAAATATATTTCGTAATAAAATGAAGTTTGGCAGTATAATACAAATAATAAATAGATAAATGACGCACCTTCTCTGCGAGGCACTTGAAGGCGGTGGTGTAGTCGGGCTCGTCGGGCAGCTGGCAGAGCGCGGCGGCCTGCGCGGGCGCGGCCAGCGCCTGGCAGCAGCGCGCGGCGCGGCGCGCCACGGCCGGCTCGTCGGGCGCGCGCTTGGCGAAGTGCCACGAGCCCGCCGCCAGCCCGCACAGGTAGCGCCGCAGCGCCGCGCCCCACCGCCCCTCAGACATCTCCACGTCGCCGTACAGACGGAGCCTGACATATACACACATTTAAGGCCTCTAAGAACAGTACATTCAACTTCAATAATTAATAAACTTGTCTATTAACATGCTTATTGGTGGCGACCCTCAAAATCGGCCCTAACGATCGAGTGCCAAATTGTGCCGTTCGTAGAGGCCTTTACATGATCAGTGTAAAGTACTGACTAGAAATATTTTGTACTGTTCTGAAGCTTACTAATGATTTATTTTATGAAATACTGTTGCAAAGAAAATTGGCAAAATAATAAATACCTACGTGCCTAGGTCTCTACCTATAAAGTTCCTGTGTTAGTAGGACTGGCCTTTTCAAATTTATTTATTCCAATTTCAAATGAATTTTATTTTAAAAATGCATTCCATTTTCGAATTCGGTGATTTCTTTTCATTTAATTGTTTTGTCTTATGTTTTCATCACGTTTAAATCGATTCATATTTATGTTTAAAATACGCCAAATTTTTGAATGACTGCCGTCGAGGTCCTTTACGGAGCATATACAAAGGAAAGAACGCACGCCACCTTTCCGGCTTCAATATTGTCAACCCTGCGCCTATGTAATAGGGCTCATATCACAATAAAATTCGACCATTCACAAACATGACTCACCAGGACGTGTTGTACGGGTACAACCGTAAACTCCTCTCGAGCAGTTCCGTAAGAGATTCGAGCACGTATTTAGCGTTGTAGTTATTCATGTTGGATATATTCGCCGGCCACAGGTTGGTGTACTCCACGACTAGCTCCAATGAGCTATCTTCGACAAGGAGGTTGTGTATCCGAGCGAGGAGTGACAGCATCACGCTGACGGCGAGGGGTTCCCGCAGCGTGGACAAGAATGCGTTGAAGGCGTTTCGGGCCTCCGTAGACGCGGAGGGCGCCTCGCGTGAGTGCGTGGGGGCGCCACCGGCGGACCGTTTTACGGGACCCGTTGTACCGTTACTGTATACTGATAGTGCTGTAATGGAAAGGCAGCAGTGATAGCCATGTTGGTAGAACGTTACGTTTTGGAAAATTGGGTCGCTGGTCACACCCTAGCTCGTACCTCTGGGAATTCTGGATTTTATATACGAATCAAATTTTCACCCATGATTGTTAATTGCACCTGTCTCTGAGGGCACGTATAGCCGTAGCTCCTGCGCCTGATCACTCTCTGATCGTGTTGGATTGCCGTCTTATTGGAGTATGAGAGTGAGAGAGGAGGAGTGCACACGTGCTTGTGCACTATCGTATCTTCTTCGTATTTTGTTATTCACTTTGAAATAAAACTATTTTTTTCGGATTTTATCGTGTTTATTTTATGTTATTACGTTCGAATCCGAATAATTAGTAAAATAAAATCCGAAAAATTAGTTTTATTTCAATGTGTAGTATTCGCGCAAATATAAGAAATATGGTTATTCACTGTTGAGATGGCTGTCGTAACCGAAATTCGGTCAGAAGGAACTATTCATGGAAAGGTAATATTATAACATTTATAAATATTTTCATTAAAAAAATCGGCGATAAGTCTATAATATATCGATAAGTATGGTCATGCAAAAATCAACTTAAGATGTTGAGTAATGTCAACAATAGTACATACCATAATCCCACAGCGGCCTCGGGAACTTCCTGGTGGCTTTCCCGCGCTGCAGCTCGAAGCAGGCGGCGCACAGCGCGGCGGCCGCCTCGCCCGGCCCCGTCGTCATGCCCGCGCCCTCCCACTCGCACGAGTTCACTAGGCAAGTCCAGCATGCCTCTATTACCTGGTCATTATATTCCATTTTATTGTATTTCAGCAAACATCGTAATTATTACAATTAAACTTGAAAGAATACGATTTCAATAAAAAAAGAACGAGTGCCAACAATTAAATCAGTAAATATCCAACAACTGTACATTTTTACAAATTAACGCTTGTATTATGGTATCATCCAATAGACTGGAGGCGATCTTATTAACCAGACGAGGGCAAATTACATAAATATCATTTAAGAAATTCTCCCAGACGGTAATCTATTTGCAGTCACACGGCGTAAAGTAAACTGCCATCGGAACACGACAAAACATACTTAACAAGCGTTATCCTCACTCAGGGGTAAACAAAACCAATTGTTTTCAGAGTATGCAGTCGCTGGATGAACTGAAAATCGCGTTCAGTCAGTAGTGGTCTGTTATAGCAGTAAGAGTAGGAGAAAGAAGAGAAGTGGATAACGAGTACGATAACATGGACTATGTGGAAGATAATTCAACACCGGAGTGTACTAGAGACTGTTATTTTGGGTAGGTATAATAAAAAGGTATGTATACCTGTGGTCTGGGTACAATGCCATCAGCAGAATTGGCGGCCGCAATACAAGATTTACACTTGTTTGCTATCACCGTTAAGTTGAGTCGATGATGTGGCCATTCCGCCAGTATTACGTTAAGCTGCAGCAGGAGCACCTCCCACGTTAGTTGTCGACACAAGCGATACAACGTCGGCTCGGAGCCGCCGCCGAGCTGGCTGCGGGCCTCGCCTTCTAATACAGAAAGTAGGGACAACGCGGCCCGCGCGCAGCCCGCCTCGGCCCTCGCTCGGGCGGCCCCCGACACCACGTAACCAAAATCTTGTAAAAAACCTCTCGGTAGCGATACTAAGGCATTTCCCAGACTCCCCGCCGGCTTCCACGACGGACTCAATTTCCACAGCGGAGATGAAGGCGCCATCATCGCAAGCTTCACTAAACACATGCGAACATCATCCGCTGTCGAAGCCTCAATAAGACGCTTTTTAAGTCTGCCCATCTCTAATTCGGGCACAGTCTTAAACTCAAAGTCAGGTGTCTCCCAATCGTCTGTCAGCAGCTCTCTAGGTATATCCATGTTTTCGTCATCCAAGTTAACCGGATCGTTTAAAATAGTACTCAGGTGGTCATCAGATATTAACTTCTTTCGTATACCCTCAGCCGCTTCGCCGACATGTTTTTTTAAATACTCATCGATTCTGTCGATAGGCAGCCGACACTGCGATGTAGCGAGATGAAGGAAGAATAATTTCAAGTTGTCCCAATCTTTTTGTGATAATTCTGAAGCTAAAACTGGTGCAAATGCCCAGAAGAGAAGATCAAAGAATTTTATGCCCACTGTTTTGAATTTGTTTAAGAAATCAGGATGCGTGGATGGTATGCCACCTTCTAATGCGTATCGGACGGCATTTAGCACTGATACTCGATTCAGGAGATCTCTTGCTACAGTAAATGCGCCGCTCGAAGCAGAGCCTTGTATATCCAATTCAACCACCTGTCTATGGACCATCGGTATATCTCGTGCCAAATTATCAGCTTGCAAAACAGCTATAATGCCCGCATAATGATTTGCTACGGATTCTTGAAGTTTTTGTAGAAGTGATGGCTCCTCATTCAATACATCGTAGCCCAAATTCAATGCCCTTATATACCCAAAAATATCATCTTTAGTCATACTTGCATAGTAAAACTCTCCCCAAGGCATAACTTTATGAGAGCCATATCCATTAATGGATATTTCTCTTTCGAAGAGGCTTAAGTTTTCCCTGCAGCCAAGAATATGTTTCTTGGCCAAGTCATGTTGACCATAGAAGAAGTAATTGTAGCAAAGATCGAAATGTATTTGCATTGCAAGTTCATACTGGGTAGTGATATCATTTCCCGCATTCCAATCGTGGTTCATGTCATTAGAGTCTTCAGTGAGGTGAACAAAGGTCTCCATGACAGGGATATTTATTTTTTTTGCTTCTCTACGCCCAGTTTTAGTTGGTTCATAATATGAGAGTATCTCATCTAAGAATCTTAAACTTTGCATACGAGATGCTTCACACATTCGCATGATTTTCTCAAAGTTATGATTAATGGGAGTATAAGCACTGTCCAGTTGCATACCGGGTCTGTGATAACAAAATGAAATAATCAGTTGTAATATTTTATATCTGTAAAGCATAATAAGTAGCCGAATCAAATAACAACTTTATCTGATACAAGTAAGTATTTTATCCGGGGAAATACGTAGTTTCGCGCGGGATACAAAAAAATATATGCATACAAAGTCGCGAGCACTGCTACTATGGGCTATAGGAATAAAGAGGAGTAATACTTACATATGAATGAATGACATTTTGTTGGATTTAGAATGAAGTGCAGCTTTTACAGGGAACCGGAGCACCCATCTGTGATAGAGTGTCAAGGCAAACTGAACTTGGGGTTGTTGCAGTAGCTCTGATGGAAGTTCCTGTTCAAGTATACACATACTTAGACCATTTTGCTTAATTTGAAATTGATGGCAAATAATTTTGTCAGCTAATGGAAGCATTATTTCAAATCATCAAATTGAAATTAATTATAAATTGGAATAAGGCAACTCAAGCATTGTGGGATAATTTTAAATGTTACCTGTGGGGGCACAGCAAATGTGGCATCAGTGGCCATGTACACAAGATCCTGCATCAACTGCTGCTGGAGCTGCGGTGCCAACTTGCTCTCAAATACATCTAAAAAAAATTTTACCATTCATGTGTGAGTTGGACTCCTACTATATTATTAAGAGGTATAGTATGTTAGTTTGTGAGTATGCACGTAGGGGCTAATCTCTGGATCTAGAAATCTGATTTAGATTTTTTTTTATTAAAAGGAGCTACATTATCTGCAAGTGGTATAAGCTTTGTTTCATTGCTATGACTCACACACACAAACACACTGTGCTCTTAAATTAAATGCTATGATTCCAGAAATGTAGCAACAACTCACCTAAATTCCAGTGTAATGTAGATGCAACTTTCAATGCAAGTATTTTGAGTGCGAGCTGTTTGCGTGTGTACAGTGAAGTGGCAGGTGTGGGAGGTGGACTGGGTGGAGTGTCCACATCCACCACACGCTCACTTGTGGGCTTTGAATTGCCATTCTTACTGTCCACTGAGAGGAACTCCTCTATTAGCTCACATGCTGTTGGTTCTGTGTGATAAATGTAATATTATTCTTTCGACACAAACCCTAAACAAGAACACAACAATTGCACACACCGGGCTTCAATACATTTAATGTTGAATAGATCCTCTAGGACAACTGATTAATAATTATCTGTGTATCTGTCTGTACATTCTAATAATGTCCTGACATTTCGCAGTGGTTTAATATCCTATAGCCAAGATGACACCATACATATCTATGTACATATGTGTCTACTAATTAGTTGACATTAAGAATTTTAGTGTTTTATCAACACATCTCATAGCTGGAAGTAACATCTTTTTTAGATTAAGTTGACTGCAGCATTACTAACCTGGGTTGGGTTTACTGAGATGCTTCTTCAATAGGTTAGGATCAAGCAGGAATTCGAACCACAATATTGTATCTGGCGATATGGGCACTGTTCCCGGCCGCAATAAATCCACGTCCATTGTGTTGGATCTGCAATTATTTTGTTTTCCTTGTCGAAACAGAAAATTTGCCAGGTAGGTAATCAGTGCAGAATATGCTATTCCCAAATTACATTTTAGTTTTACCTACCATAGAATCATATACAGTGATTATATACTCTTTGTCATATACGGTAACCTGTTATAAAAGGGTATATATATGGAGATTTATATCGTATATATAGAGAGGTTTTGGATTATTTATTTGGAAATCGGTGTTCACAAACTTTTAAACATTATTTATAATCTATGAACATCTAGGTAGGTACATACAAAAATAATGAACTGACATATTGAATGAATGGATGGAATAGGGAATATAGGGATGGGCAAACAAAGTTACTTTATTTTTTTCTGGCTCTATCCTTTTAGAGAAATTATTCCACCAATGTCAAGTTTGGCGACTAAACGGTATACATTGATATTGAATTGCTTGATATTTGGATCAGGATCAGCTTCAGCCAGCTATCTTGTCATTCTAATATCAGTCATATGCGTAAATTGGCGTCAATCAAGTTGGGTTTTTCATTATTGTTAAAAAACATCGCTTTGGCTGATACCCGAAAGCATGTTATAATAGTGCATATTTATTTTTTATTCCAAATAAAATTGCTCACCGGTAAATACGTCTTTCTTTTTCACCTTGACACTGGCATAATCACTGCAGATGATGGAGCCATTCAATGTAGAATTTTAAAACCCTTTTCTTTCGTTTTGGAATAAAAAAGATTAGATTACGGCCTCATGTGGTCCAGCCTTTGCCTCCAGCCTCCCCCGGGCAAGTCGTTTAGCGAGTCGCAGTCGTTCAAGGGGTACCCCATTCATCAGGATTGCCCTAAAGTTTTACTTACCCATCTAACGACTGGCTTAATAACGTAACTTTCCCTTATGAATAGGTTTCCTTAGAGTTTCCTGGGTTTTAAACTACGGTTTTAAGCGTTTTTTTTTAAATGAACGTTAAGTGATTATATCATAGGAGTGTGTTTTATGAGAAACTCTTTCGAACGGGTTTTAAACTTGAACGCTGGCCCTATAACATGCGTAAACAGGAATCTCCAGCTATTATGAAAAAATACATTTGAATAATGCATTGCAAGCTAAGAAATAATCTATTCCAAATTCTAATCTGAGTCGCTCGGTCTATATAAATCACACTATGCCACTGTAAAAGCCGGTGGGGTTATCTAAGGTACCAGTTCTGATAAATAATGGGATTATGAATTATTGCGCCTTGCGGCACATTGAGCCTGTACTGTCCTACGAATAAATATACAATACTGTCACCAGACTGTACCTACTTACGTAGGTACGCTAAATACTAGATTTATTCACACTGTTATTCGTATTTCTTTTTCCAGTTCCTACCCTTCTAGATTTTAGAGAATTAAAATTTTGAAAGGAACCCATTTCTATAATCAACTTAAGCTGCGTACCTATAGTGAATGCTAGAAGAGTTATTTTCCGGATTATGATCTAAGTACCTATTCATTGAAAATAATAACTGTAAAGAAATAAAAATAACATTTGAATAAATCTAGAATTATGATCTAGGGCGCTATGGCTCGTTTCGCGGGGCCCTGTGGATTGGCCCAGAGTGCCCTAAGGAAAACAGGGGCCTGAGTATATTCAGTAGTATGCTGATCGTACTGACTCGATCTAGGCTCGATGTACAAATTGTCGGCATAGATTATGACCATGACCTACATCTGAGTAGTAAACAACAGAACTTACGTTGTAATAAGTAAGTATGTACCTATTTACTGGGAAATTTATTTTTTATCCAGGTAATTCGTTTGATATTTATAAATAAGAATAGAATTCAGTCTGTCGACGTTTCTACCCAAACGGCTACCCATCATGCACGTCAAATATTTAAGTACCTACTTGCGAAATTTACTACCTATCTGATATGGCCGAGTTATTAATGTGAGCCTTATCTGTACGATAACCGATGGATATCGCCATTACTGTAACGATAATATTTAGTTAGGTATCCACCTACTGACAATAGTGGATTACTATAAACACCTACTGTATTTATTTTAAGTCATACTTACCTAATTTATTTTTATATAAGTATAGCTATTGAATTTAAGGAACTACCTATGTCTCCACCTCAATAAGTAACTGTAACTACATACGTTTTGGTATAATCAAAGTAATACCGGTATAGTGTAGTGTCGAAGCAGAGCTCCTGCATTTTTCAAGTGATTGATTTATCAGCATTTGTGTTAGTTGGATTGGACGTTATCACACATCGCCGGCGCCGCGGGGTTCATAAACAAGTAAGACATTTCCATGACAATATGATATATTTCATAAATAACGTTATGGTCCTATTATTGATTTTGATTTAATGTATCAAAAATAACTATATTTTTTTAGAGGAATAGGTATGGCCCCCAATCAAAGTCCATATCAGATTATCATGTTTTAACTTTCATAAAAATAAACTAAGTATTTAATACCATCACGCCTGCCTTCTCTGAAGGGATGGTCAGGGTGTAGTGTCATACACATAATGATAGTCAGTAGAGGACTAGCCTATTGCCACCATACCGGATAAACTCCCGCTCAATGTGAAGGGTTGCGGGCAATGGTCCACCACGCAAGCCCCGTCGGGTTTGCCAAATATCACACGTCCAATAAAAAATGCAAATTTTCTAGTGGAGTCCAACGCGTATAAGCAAATTGGTCAGAGCACAGAGAATGAGGTGCATATAGAAATGGACCTTCTAAAGGTCGGCTCGGAGCCCGTCGGCATGCGGTGCCCATACTGCCACGATGACGTCATGACCAGAGCTCATTATAGGAACACCACAGTAACGCACATAGTCGCATTCATTCTGGGATTCTTTTTCTGGTAAGTTTTAAGTCTGTATATACTGATGATATGATGATAAACATTCCAAAAATAGCGGTTTCAGCTTTTGCATCGAAAATAATGTCAACACCCATTTTGTTGTAGATAGGTACATACATACAGATTGAAAATTACTGATGAATAAGTATGCCCACGCGAATATTTATGGTTATTCTATTTGTGATTCGATCGTGTCTCTTAAAATAAATATGATGGAGACACGTTGATTGACGAGTTGTGGATACAAAAATATACTTATAACAAGTTTTTTTTTTCATCTCAAATACCTATCTGGCTATATTGGCTTTGTAATGTTTATTTTTAATTAATTTATATACCTACTAGCTGACCTGGCAAACGTTGTTTTGCCGTATACATTATTTCTAAGTAATATTTTATAATTAAATATTTGCGATTATAAATTGACATATAAACTATCCTATCTTTCAAGTTGGATAAAACAGCACACAGTGTGCAAAATGTTATTTAAATCGGTTTAGTAGTTTAGGCGTCCATAGCGGACAAACAATGTGACACGTAATTTATATAATATATAAAATGTTTTTGATTCCAGGTGGTTGTGCTGCTGCGCTGTGCCTTACGTAACGAAGAGGTGGAAAAACGTGGAGCATTATTGTCCAAATTGCAACAAGTTTTTGGGAATGTACAGCAGGACAACAGTGTTGTAACATTTTAATGTAGTAAGTAAACGTTTATCAATAAGAATTAAATAATTTATTGAGCAACCAAAGTATACAGTTTCAGTTAGGTAGGCATGAATATACTGTAGTGGGTAAGTCTCCGAAAAAGTTTTAAAAGTTATTGTTGTCAATCGCGAACGTTTTTATCACTGTATAGAGATATAATATATAGATAGGTATAGCAAATTAAGTAGGTGTAAAGACGTAGGGGAACAATTTTATGATTTTGTATAAAAAATAATTGCAAGTTATAAAAGAAAATATTTATTAAGTAGAATGGTAGACCACACACACCCACATACAAAAAACCTATAATATCACAGAATTTAATAAAAGTTCTTACTACATGTTTATACCTTCTCATCAAGTAAAATATTATCGTACATGCTTCCCCGATGGATCCTCCTATAATTTATATAAGTATTCATTAAATATAAATTAAGTTTTCGTTTACTTACATAAGTTTTTTTAAACCTTATTCTATAAGCTACCTAATTTATAAATTCGTTAACATTTTGATTATGAAAAACCCGCTCTTATCTATTCGGGCATCACAATATTCCAATTATTAAATTGACAGCAGTGTTGATATGTAAATCTTCACAATTCACGGCAAACGCCATTAGAAGCACCTACTACAAGCTAGTAGGTACTACAAGCTAGTACTACAAGCTAACCATAAAGTCTCGAAAAATTCGCGCAATACCACAATCTATCTAAAATACAGTTTAGTATAATGAAATTAACATGAATATGATCAAAACTTCATCCTTATGTTGGGTTTATGACTTTAAAGGTACGTCATTACTTTATTTAAGTGGGTACAACAGTTAATAAGTACAAACACCGTTAAATATTTTAATCAATTGACCTGGCAGTCACCCGAGTAAAATATTGTAGATATACACATTTATTTATGATACAGTTATTGTAAGAAAAACCCACGTAGTACCCCTACCTCGGTTGTTATATTTTACGCGTAGGTTTCTGAAGATAAGGTCAATGTTCACGCAGTAAACAATCAATTGTTTTGAATTGTTATAAATACAATAAGCAGACAACACGAATAAGGCATGTTAAAAATAGTATCGAACGATAAGTATATGATCTATACATATAAATAAAATTGGAGTGTTTGTTTGTAATATTAAAATAACCGCTTTTTACTAAGTGCATTTGGATGTATACACGGTACCTATACCAAAACAACATTTTTTACAATTTTTGTCTGTCTGTCTGTCCGTCTGTCTGTCTGTCTGTCTGTCTGTCTGTCTGTCTGTTTGTTCCGGGTAATCTCTGAAATGGCTGGACCGATTTTGACGAGACTTTCACTGGCAGATAGCTGATGTAACAACGAGTAACTTAGGCTACTTTTATTTTAGAAAAAAACATAGGATCTCACGAAAAGAAATTAAAACCAATGTTGCAGCGTTGCGCCTGATTAAGTTTGATAGCAACAACCTGAAATGCGTCCCGCGGGCTCAGAAAGCGCGAGCAGGCTGTTGCCAACGGTTGTGTCTTTGTTAAATACCACGCGAACGAAGTCGCGGGTAACAGCTAGTTTTGAATAAAAATACTTTATTTTTCAAGTTTTCTTAGTTGCTTAGATATTGATATTTTCGAAGTGTGCGTGGCTAAATCTGTGTATAGTACGTCATGTGCGAGATTATTCGTATGCTAACTGTATAGTTTATAGTCTACCGTATTTAGACATTTTGTATGGAGAATTGAACAGCGCCCCTAGCGGAAGGGTATTTAAAACTTTCAATTCTCCATACAAAATGTCTAAATACGGTAGACTATAAAGTATACGGTTAACTTCGAGTAATCTCGCACTTGACGTACAGTACCTCAAGCACAATCCGTTTTATGTACCGGTTCGGTAACTGAACGTTTTTTTCAATCCCTCTCAAACAACACAGATTTGATAAATATGACAGTGACAGCATGTTTTCTCGATGACGTTACGGTTACCTACATTAGAATTTCCTGTTTACCCTACAATTTCTGGGTCATTGATCGAATGTGAACAGTTTGATATGTGTTTAATGAGAGCAGTATTATTATTACCTTGATAATTCTACTTTAAACAAAATTTATTAGTTAGTACCATAGATAAAGAAATAATACAGACGGAGCGTCGCGAGAAACATTGATTCCCAAAAAATAAGCTGATTTGTGTAGTACGCGCGAATTCGCGTGAACGTAAGGTCGTAATTCGCGTGACTTTTTGGGCTTCAACGTGATGTTTGTGACGCTCCGTCTGTATAATTTCTTTGTCTAAGGTTAGTACTTACTTTTAAAAAAAATCGAAGAACCGCTAAAATAAAATAATTAAAACCTTTATTGATATGTACCTATTTACTTAACATATGGTTCTACTCATTAGAGTGGAATAAAACCCAGAGAGAAACGGATACGAGCAGTCGGCTTCAGTTGGCAAATTAACAGGTAGCGGGTCATTATGACTATGTTATTCACTCGCAATGGAATGACAATGACATCATACTCTTTATTTATGACAATTGTTAGAGGCCAAATATGATGCCATTAGAGTAAGAAGACTTAAGGGCCCTGACCTCGTGTAAATAGCTTGGTAGGTAAGTTCGAAAGTTTAAAAGTAAGGTAGGTAAGTTGTCGCAGTATTTCATGAATTGATTTCAAGTTGTATCGCTACTTGAATAGTGTCAATCGATCATTAGTAGGTATTAAGTGAGGAAATTGAAATCAAGATGGCATGTAGGACCCGATGAACGCCTTACACTGCGGGCAGTAGTGATTAGCCGTTTTGCAAGACCGCATGCAGTACGGCACGAAGCATCCGCAACAGCAACTGCGAATGACAGAAATAGAAAAATAAGAATTCCGACATTATTAGCAAAGCGAGGTTGTGCCTGGAAAAAGATGAAACGATTGCAACGTAGTACCCATGAAAGTCTTATGTCTTATATAAATCGGTTCCGACTTCTGTCGTTTTCAAGATTGGATGTTTTTTTAGGCTGGACATACCTATTGATGGTATGAGCTTATAAATATAGTGTGCTATAGGATTGGTACAGTACCTAATATTTTGTACCTAAGAAAGTATTTTATACTTTCTGCCTAGATCGGACCGCAAGCAACAACTAAATATGAGGGTACCCCGGTTCAAACTTTGACACTACGACGTCAACCACCTCAGTCCTCCCGTAACCATGGTTGCTGTAAAGCAGCCGAAACGCCGCGAACGTAAATAACATAATATAAACGCGATAAAATCCGTAAAATTATAGTTTCATTTCAATTTTGTACCTAATCTTATAAAATGGGACCGATATAATTATCTATGTACCTATTCTGCACAAAAGTGACCCCAATAATATTTTTGGGCCAACATAAGTTGACGTAGACAAATGACTATCTTATAAAAATTTAATGCTGACTTGTTCTATTGACCTTTCATTAACATTCTAAGCCAAAACATTAGTCATGTTTATACAGTTAAATCGGCATGACGTCATCGTCGCGAACGATGGAAAATTCTTGGAATATTGGTATCACTCTTCAGTAGGTAGGTAGGTGTCGCTGGAGGCTAACCCTCTTTGTTAAGTTTAGTTCGATAATTAGAATTTATGAATCAACGCAAAAAGTTGGCTTAGAATAAAAAGTAGGTAGGTATCTATGTACCCTGTAAGTACCTATTTGTTGCACAATTTTAAATATTGCTCATATTTTTCGTCTATACGTCACAGCTATTACGACAAGGGTTATTTATCAATTGATAGGAACGTAAAATATTACAGTAAGCTAACAACCTTTACAATAATGCATACAAAATAACTCCCTACTACTATCTGGGTAAATACATTAAATGACCTGTTTCACAAATCATATTGTGTTCATAAACTCTATCCACAAGTTATTTTTGAGTGGGCCTTGAGTCAAATAAGTTGTGGGTAGGTTGTTTCAGCACTTATTCTTAAAGTCAGTCAGGGTACCTGAAGTCACGGGTTAATTAACTGATATCGTGACACATTTTAATTAGCGTTACAATTATTGGTGTACGTACCTCGCTAAAACACATAACGCAGCCGAAATGATATGAGTGCGATTGTTCGGTACATATTCCACATTGGTTACGATTGATTTATTGCATGTGGGACACGTGGTTCCCGTGGGTCCGGGGCCCATCTTGCTCCGGGCCCCGGACGGGACGCCGCCTCCGGGACCCGTGATGACGGTGGTGCGAGGAGAAGCCGCCGGGGGGACCACCATGCCGGGCGGGGGAGGAGGGTTGTCGCCGAAGTATGACGGTGGCGGCGCAATGTTGGGTCGCTGTTCATACGGTGGCGGTAGACCCATTTTATTTTCCACTGTAAAATGCAAAATGAATATCAATCAACAGGTTTAAAAATAACAGATAGTAGGTGTACTTTCAATCTAATTATAAAAAAGGGGATTGGTACGAACATTTTGGCGATCGTGATGCTGAAATTTCTTTATAGTAATCTTTACATATTTATAGGTATTTGAAAGGTAGCACAAATTTGCCAAATGTAAACCACTCCAAGAACACAACCTTGAGTAAGTATGCCGAGGTACTAGAGGAACGCTCAGTAAGATGTGCGCAGGTAAGTAGGTATTATAATTTTAAGAGAACAGATGTCTGTCAACTAGCCTTGCGCGTGAAAATTATAAGTAGGTACCTATGAAGCATCGCACGGAGGTACTTATGATAGGTATGCTATTATAACAAACTGTAGAAGAATATGTTCATCTCTAGTAACATATTGATGTTGTTTGTTTGATTCCATATGTCATTGAATTACATTTGAATAAGCTACAATTGTTACTTTCTATTCTAACCAATATTTATGGTCAGATACGTGACCGATGTCAATAGATAGGGTACCGTATAGTGTTTCGCATGCATGTCTCACTGCTGAGCTCAGAGTCTGCACATACATAAAGGTACATATTAGGTATAACACTAGCTTTTACCGGCGGCTCCGCTCGCGCATTCAAAGATCTGCTGCTCGACCCCCAATAGTTAGAGCGTGATGATACTTCCGTATTATATGTGTCGAAATATAAGCCATTCAATAGTCAAAACCCTGTAGGAATCGGTCCTTTAGTTTTTCATTGATAAATAAACAAACAGGCAAGAATTCCAATAACACCTATGTTGAACTTAAAGACGTCCTACCGTCCAAGTATAGCCTACTTGGACGGTAGGACTATGCCACTATTTTTAGAGTCTCACACTAAGCAACGCTTGTATTATGGGTACCGTACTATGGACTGGGGGCAATCCCAGTAAATAATACGTATAATGGGTGTAAGTAGCTTCGTGACGAAAACGGATACCCACCCCATACCAGAACGCGAATTTCAATAAGAGAAATTTCTTGTAAATGCATTGTAAATAAAATCCGCTCTAGCGCGCTCGGCACTGGCTTGAGTCAGGTATCGCGCGGAGCGTTGTGTTATGACTGCATTGTTACAATACATTACGCGTACAAAAATAACAAAAGTTGTAAGTTGTAACTTTAGCCATGAATTATTTCAATAATTTTAGTAAAAAGTGTAGATAATAAACAGCCATGACTCATCACACAACGTTTGTACCTACCAGGATTCGAACCCGGGACCTGCAGTATAGAAAGCAGGATCACTACCCACTGAGCTAATCAGGTCGACAATGTGTACAGACACAGCCCATAGCGCAGTTAGGTACAGTTCAATAAGCATACCAAATATTGTGATCTTATAGCTCGACCAATATCAAGATGTACTTGCGTAAATGCTATTCGACTTGTAGATCACGTAGTTGCATCTTAATCAGGTAGGTGTTTATTATTATTCATGCGGAATAGATGAAATTTTAAGAGTATGGGTGGACATTGGAGTCGAATAATATTGTATCTACTCGTATACAGTGTGATTCAGATAGGGTGTACTAACCATTGAACCCGCACTTATTTAGCGTATTTGTAATCATTAGGTTTATCATTAGGTTATTATTAATTTCGATCGGTCAGTTAGAAAAAAAAACGAAATTCTAACCTCACATAATGATTATAAATACACTAAAGAAGCGCAGGTTAAAAAGTTATAATTTTCTTTCTGCAGCATCTTGTAGATATATCTTAAAATAGCTCTTTGGGCTACGTGATTTAGTACAGGCACGCTATGGACATGATGAAACCATTTATGCTGTTAGTCGAGAAATTTTGCCATGATATTTTTCCTTATTTCATACTAGTTTAGCCCGGGGCATCACGCGCGCGACCAGCGATTTGTCTTTGCGACTCGACGCCTAATAATCATACTTCAATGATATACACAATAATAATATAATATCGCTAGATCAACACACCAACTACACGGTCCCACACTAAGCAGCGCTTGTATTATGGGTACCGCACAATGAACTGAGGCCGAACTCACTATATAATACTTATTTAGATATTAAACATGCATGACTTGGGTATATACAAACATTCGTGCTCATAACACAAAGATTGTCCCTATCAGGATTGGAACCCGGGACCCTCGGCACAGAAAGCAGTGACAATACCAGCTGCGCTAATCAGGTCGTCATATTATGGACCTTATCTTTTGAGTCAAAACATAGAATATCTATTAGCAAAGACTCCGTTCGAATCAGTTCAGGGGACGTATTAAGAACTCTTAATTTGAGGCAGGATATTGAACTGCCTGGCAATTTAATATTTTAACTTAATAATACATAGCTACCAACTGATCCTAATAAAAAAAAACCTTTTTCTCAACGCTGTCGGCCAAAAATACAACTACACACTGAGACAACGTACTGTCTACTTAAATACGGAAACAAATGTCAAGTTTTCGGTCGGCACGTGAACTGCCTGGAAAAAAAAAAGAGCTCATAATTCGCCCCAAGCGATGGTTCACGGAATCGTGATAATTGAAGAAACACAAGTCAGGCAGATTCTTAAAAGGAAAACATCCAAATAGAGCCTATATGTTCAATATACCTACAACCTAGTTACGGTTTTATAATAGTATATTATATTGTGGTTACAGTGGAGTGGGCTAAAGCAAGTCAGCGGCCGCGGCGGCTTGGAATCCGTCAATCGTGGTTGCTTATGATGAAATTATAGCTCGCAATATTCAGGGCGTGACTTGGCAAGGCTCTAGGAGAACGGAAAATGATCACGCCGGTTGCGGCGAATTAAAGTAATCGCTGTACTTTTCAATTTTACTTGAAACTAAGTTAAAGTGTATTGTTAAAACGCAACGTATACATAAGTATAGTTATATCTATTCGTGTCTTCTTGCTGCGCTTGCGTAGGTAAGTTACAAAGTAAATTTATGTTTGCGAATTATGAAACGACGGAAGTAGAGCATTATCATTTCTTGGAGCGTAATTAACGCGTTTCGTGATGTCCGTAACAGATGTTATCTTGCTTTTGATAAGTACGACGATGTTTACTTTAACAAGATCTTGTGATGAAATTTGTAGTTGGTGTTAACGTTTAATTGCTATTTATTATGAATAGTTAGGTAGATATTTAAATTAAACATAATAGTTAACTTATAATCCAACACATGCACCATTTCATTTTACATGATAATGTCAGGTAAATAGATGTTAACCCTCTTGCTGATTTACCATTTCAGTCTCCATGGCGAATATCAAACGGATTTATCTTTTCGTTATAATATGTATTTCCAAAACCAGTTTACTTACTTGTGGCGTCCATTGTATGATGAAACGTAACCTTCGGACTGATTTCTTTAATCCGTTAAGGTTTTTGGATGTTTATACCAACACAACACTAATGGGTTACAAACAACTCGTCAAGTCTATAACGTCCGTTATTTTATGCTCAGGTTATATATTTCACTACAATCCGAATAAATATCGTTTGAAAATTTCAACGTTGTGATCTTGCGCTGTTTACTCCGTGAGTGAATGCACTCCGAGAGTGCGCGGGCGCATTGCGTCACGATCGCGGGACAGAGACCTCGTGCGGTTGCTTCATTATAGTTAGGAACAAAAGAGATAGAAAATGTATCGTCACGTAACTTGTTGTTTACGTCGTGTTAACTTAAATGTTTCCCGCCTCATTACAAAAGCAATTAATGCGCAATAGAATTGTAACAAAGCCTATGTTATACAACTTATATAGAACACATCACAGAACGGAATAGGTACATCAGTCAGGACTTGGCAACTGGACAGGGATAGAAGCTATTGTCTAGCGCCAGCATTGTTGATGCTAAATGGATCTTAAAACTTATACGGCATGCGGTATTGATTAAATGCCATCAACACGGGACCACCTAGGAGTCATCAAGCCGACCTATTTTTAACCTACGACCCTCGTGTCGCGGTGTTATATGTTTTGTGGTTAATGTCTGTTTGTCTGTCTGTGTTTCTGTCCAGGGCATCGTAACACCCAAATGCATCGACCGATTTCAACGCATTCTTTTTTAAACGAAAGCTGGTTTAATCGGGATGGTTCTTAGCTATCTTTGGTGAAAATCGGTTCAGCCGTTTCGAAATCATCAGCTCTTTTCCAAGTCGATGTAGTGATTTCTCATACAATGGGTTAATTATTCTCGCTCAATCGACTTAATAATTTGGCACACTCTAATAATTAGATTACACTGTAATAATTTGAAAACCTCGAACTGATGCTACTAGCAGAACAGTCTGCAGACTACACAACTCCTCGAAAACTTACAGCACATGTATCGCGTTTGGGATTATTTTATTGGTCTGTATGAGTAGTTGACTAACACATTACGAGTCGAGGACCTGATGATGGAGAAGGAAGGTGGCTACATGAACTCGGCTATATTAATCATAGACCCACCGAGATTGGAATCTAGGTCTGAACGAATAGTGGGATCACACATCACGTGACCAGGACCTGATGATGGAGCAGGAAGGTGGTCACAGGAACTCTTATTGTGTAGGTAGGTATTTTCTACTCTGACGTGGCGCCGAGTGTAGGACCTGGCCCCTGGCAGCTTAGGAAATCTTTAAGGTCCTTACCGGGCTCCTTGTTAACGATTGCATGGAAATAAGTTATAAGTACTTAGATTTCCAATATTTATCTAGTGGATTGAGGCGTAAGGCGCCATCTACATGTTAGTTAGTGTAACTGTGAAGGCACACGTTTAGTGGTACGCAACCGGGCGGGCGGGAAAAATTACAGGAAAAATTACAGATTCGCCAGAGGGCGCATGGGATGGCAGGCGGGAGCCGAAGGGTGCGCGCGCACCGTTACATAACTAGAGTGGAGGCTTCGCGGGCGCGCGCAGCGGCAGGTGCGGGGCGCGGGGCGATCGATGCGCGCCCGGGGGGAGTCAGTCGAGCGGCGAGCGAGCGACATGGCGTCGCGCCCACCCCGCGCGGCGGCCCCGCGGCCCGGGCCGCGCGAGTAGGTCGCCATGCGCGATGCGGTATGAGGCAGCGCCGCGCCCGGCGGGCCGGCCCCCGCTAGCGGCGCCGCCCCCGCCATGCGAGCGCCGCCGCTGCTGCTGCTGCTGCTGATGGCGGCCGCGGGCTTGGCCGTGAGTCCGCTCGCGCGCCTCAACCCCTGGCTGAGCGCGTGCGACCTGGAGGAGGAGGGCGCGGGCGGCGTGCGCGAGTGCGGGGGCGCGGCGTGCGGCAGCGGCGGCGGCGCGCCCGACGCGCTGAGTCAGCGCGACGTGCCGCACCTGTGCGCGCTGGGGGCCGGTGCACGCGCGCGCCGCCTGGCCGAGCTGCGGCTGCGCGCCTGCTGTGAGCGGTCGCCTGCCTCCGCGCTGGACCGCGGCGCGCGCGCCGACGTGCTCGCTGGCGGCGAACGCTGCGAGCGCACGCTGCACCACCTCCTCGCCCTCGACGCTATGGTTGCGCGCGTGCACTGCGATTTTGTCGACATCCTTGGTCGATACGACTGCGACCAGCCCTACTCCGTGCACACGTGTTACGAGTGCCAGGTGAGTGGCCACGCGACAGACGCCACCCGCGTCTGCTCGTTCCCATGTGCACAGTTTTACAGTGGTTGCTACAACAAAGCTTCAATTGAGTTGAAATTGCTGATGCTCAAATCTGAAGTGTTTGCCGGTTGCAGAATAAAAAACAATCCGCCAGGATTCTATTAGTCACCGGTCCGTTAAACAATCCGTTTTACCTGGTAGGTACCTACGTGAAGCGGTCACAATTTTATAATGGTTATTTTATTTCATGCGAGAGAGTTCGATTAGGATTACAGGAGCATGACGCTAAATAGCGAGACACCGCGGGACCCGTTCCAGTCGTTAACCGATTAGATTCGTGTATTGATCCATGAGAAAGACACGTTTCTTAACCTAAGTATAGTGTGGGGTCCGACCGGGCCGAGGGCCGCGTGGAGGCTGGCGGCGTCAGTGGGAGATGGATCGCGCCCGACTATTTGTCAGCGCGTAGTGCGGTTGACAGGCGACCCGGCCCACGCCATTGCTGTGTGCCTTCCATTCAAAACAAGAAAACAACGCACAATCCGTGTAATCAAGGCTTTGATGATAAGATATCCATCTATTAAGATCTGCAGGATAACTTTGTTTTTAATAGGTACACCTTTTGCTATAGCCTATCTTAACGAAATTAACAAACGAATAAGCAGTACATTGCTTACGCGTGCGTTCATATGTTCTATACAATATATACCCAGTTGAAAAGTATATAGACCTAAATAAAAAACCTTTTCATATTTTATATACTCGCTATTTACGGCGCAATGAAAATATAGATAAAACAAAATATCAATGCATAATATTTACCTATCACTGCACGCTAGGTAGGTATCAATAGTGTCTGTACTGCAGCATCAATGCGGACAGCGGGTCTCCGCGCCCGAGTCGAGGGTGCTCGGTGGCGAGGCCCCTCGAACGCGGGTGGAACTGACTAATCCCTTCTCCGAGATAATCCAGATCGGTATTCTTGATACTGTCTTGTAAGACACAAATCTACCAATTAAAAATGAGAAATATATACCCCTTATTTTGTGATTAACTACAGAATATAACTTCTTCCATTATTGAATAAGTACATAAAAAGTATTTACGTTCTATTCAACAACAATTTTCCAGGGTAATAGTCCACCACGTTGGCCCACAGCGGGTTAACTAACTCCACGGTTTTCGAAAGACGAGCAAATTATTGGCTAATGAAGTATCTGAGCCTTCACCGGGCAGTTATAATCATGTTTGATAATTTGATTTGCACATGAATTCCAAAAATCTTGGAGGCGCGAGGCGCGCTTTGAAACTGCACAGTGTTGTTGTTACGTATAAAGTTTAGTTTTAATTTAATAATGGTTGAACACATCCGTACCGGCGTTTTGGTGCACGTCGTATTTCAATGCAGTAGAGCGCTAGTCTCCCGCATGGTATCCAGCATGGGTGATGCGTATTTATTATTTGACTACCGGAGTCTAGACTTTAATCTCGTACATACCCTAAGCCATTCGCGTGAATATTTGAAGATAAATAGCTATCTTAAGTTAAACATAAAACAAAAAAGTGCTATGCTGGCTTATTTGGTTTACATAGGTGTTGATGGAGGATTGTTTATACTTTGTTTTTCTTTATCTCGATTATTTTTTGTTCGTGTCGAGGTACATTGCTATGTAGTTCTCATTTTATATCATTTAGGTTAATATCCACATCAACCCTAAAAAGCTGATACATCGAGTTTAAACAAGTTTCCAAACAAGTCTCGAGCATTTAAAAAATCAAAGTCACAAATTAAAAATCGTTCTCTATTTGGTGCATTTGTCCTCTTATGTCCTTTATTTTTCATTTCTCCATCTTCCTTGCGGCACGATTGTTTTCTTTCTGTTTCCTATCTCTTTTGTATTATTTGCCTAATGTATGTCTGTTACTTGAACTATTTTAATTATAAGTTTCTCTTGTTTTATTTAAGATCGAAAGAGATTGTTCTAGTAGGAAAAAGTAAAAAAATATTTTCTTTATGAATTTCATTGTTATAGCTAATATTAAATAACCATACGTACACCGTAGCTATTAGTATTATTACAAGTATGTGTTATCAGTATTTTATGCTTTTTACGCCTAAAACGCATAGGACAAAGTTAAAGTTAAATTGCATTATTTAAAACTTTAGCTAATGCACACATACCTAAACTTTCACATCAATATAGCTGATAAAAGAAAAAAAAAATCCTATAAAACAGCAAATGATCACGACAACATTTATCACCATTATGTCTCATTTTACATTAATGTATTGTTGTATATTTTTTGTTTTAACTTTATCATGTGTTTTTCTTTTAACTAACACTCCGGACATTTTATAACATAGCCAACAGTTCGTACGTGACGAAATAGATTCTCATCAAATGAAATATTTTTCCAAATTGTTATCTACGATACATAACAAGGATGTTTTAGTTGTTGTGTGTATATTTTTATATATTTAATGCAGCTCGAACTGCTTGGTATTGTTGTCTTCAAGTCGTTTACCTGGACGTTCGTGTCGGTAGCCATTTTCCGTTCATAAAGACGTCACCTGCAGTTGAAATGAACATCTGAAAGGTTTCAACCGTTTGCCACTCCGTTAACTTCAACTTTTTTTATTCGATAAGTAGTTACTTCCTGGACAAACATTCAATTTAAAATTATAAAATGAAGATTGCGTATTGTATAATATAAAGAAAAATGTTGGTAAAATGATACAATTTTAGTGTTAATTTATAGAACACAATTTGACATAATTCGAATTTTCGGATTTTATCGCGTTTATTTTATGTTTTTACGTAATCAACGCTTCGGCCACTTTACATCAACCATGGACACGGGAGGACTAACAAACTAACTATAAACGCGATAAAATCCGAAAAAAAAATGTTTTATTTCAATGTGTAGTATTCGCATAAATATAAGAAATCAATATAACACAATTCATTTCGATATATGTATGACCTACGCGCGATTGCTTTATTTTTGTGTTCACTTTCGCCATCTGTAACTAATATAGTTGCTCGATATGAGTATTGTCTATGGTACCCGTCACAACAATCATAACATGGGTCGATATATTCTAATAAACGTAACTTATGATTTCGTTGATGTGTAATATAGATTTAGCTTGCTCCGCCCACAGAATCATCGATTTGATCTGCTGCTAAATCCTCAATAATCACAGTGTGATGATGTAAGCCTGTTATTATATGACGGACCATAAACTTTAGAATAGTGAAAGCTCCGTTGAAATCGGCCAAGTAGTTTGGATTGATGCTTGAATAGACACGAGAATTTCAAAAACACGGCAGTACCCAGCAATGGAAAAGCCTACATAGCACAATTCCCTTTCAATACACTGGACATTTGGACAATTAGTTGCTTAAAAACTAAAAACATTTATGATTAGTCAGTAAAGTATTAGGCTCCAACTGAAGCCTCGTGTTCCACGTATAAATATTAAGAAATACAGTGGCTAAGCATAGACGTCATAGAAGCTTTTTTTTGAAGTTTTCTATTAGGTATGTGGGGTATATCTTAGATATAACAATTTTATCGCTGTTTCATTCCCTGCAATCAAAATGAAAAGCAGTATCTAAGACATTTCATCCTCGACCTGAATATCTGATAAAATAGCTAACTTTATGCACTTGTTGTACAACCTACTAGAGATGTGAGAACTAGACCGCATCGAGTATGAGGTCTTACGCGAATATTTACCTTCGCCACTGCAAGGTAGAGTATCCAGATATAGGCTATAAAAATAGTAATATATATGTTTAGTTGGTAAATAAACGGGTCCCATACTCCCTAACAGTATCCATTCTAACTATTCACTCGCACTCCTGTCTAAAACAGATTGCAACCGTTGCCAAGAACATTACACACAGCCGGCTCAAATTAGAAGCCTCCCTTTGTATTCGCTAAGAAAAGGAATTTCGTTAATTCTTGTTTACCTACTACCCTAGTGTGAAAATGCAGGTGTTATCCGCGAATTAATTTAATATGTCAGGGCGCAATTCATCCCCGTCCGCGTAATCACGCGCCCCCTCCCTTGTTCCATTGTTTTGACACTAATGATTTACTGAGAGCGGGAAGTTTCTTTCTATTTGTGCCATTTGCCGCTCGGAAGAGGTAAAGTACGTCTTCTATCTCATTTCATTTGATAAGCATATTCTCGAAAGCGTTACCTTGGCCTGAATGTGACAGCAAAATATTTAGATGTTTTAGACTGATATGATATCAAAATTCTGACTTCATATAAGTAATCATTATAAAATACAAATGCGCGAAAGAAGTGCATGTTTAAAGGGTATTATACCCTTTCTGAATTACACTGTATCTGTGTATAGAACATCGGATAATGCCTTTAATTATTCCGATTAAGGTAGGTATACGCGTTAAGAGGATGCATCTTTATTTACTACAGGTCTATTGAATGAAATAGATCTAGGATACCATGTACGATACTAGACAAAATGTGTGAAACTACCGGAAACTACGATTATAGCTAGACAAAGTAGATAGATAAGTTAAATTGCTATATACATGGGACATTCTAAATATTTGATAAAGATAAATTATGTAATTTGTCCCAAATATATATATATTCTGCATCAGTTGCCATGAGTAGTAATTACTGAAACTAGACTCATGCCAACTGTGTTAAGTACCTGTTTATATAATATATAACATCAATATATACATATAATAAAAATGTAACTGATCGCTGTCCGTACACGGAAGATGTATGAGAAAACTTATTATTAGGGGCCTTTATCAACGCAATAGAACTCAAAACAAGGATAGGTAGAATTTTTGTCTGTTTGTCTGTGCATTTGTGCGCGTTAATTTCAGAAACCGCTGTACCGATTTGGGTGCGGTTTTCACTAATTTCTTGTGGTTTAGTGTTTGTTTAATTTCATTTCATAAATAAAATTGTTTATATCAATGTAAAGACGCGGACAAAGCGCTGTCCACAGCTATTATACATATATCAGTAGCGATACATTATACCTGATATTTATATACCTAAGTATGCATAAAGAAAAGAGCCGTAATTGGTTTACTTTATAATAATATTGAAATAAATTGAACTATTATATTGATGCTGTGGCGGCGATGTGGATTACTTAACTAAATGACACGGTAAAGGCTTGCGGTTTCAGGGTACATATAATATAAAGCGCCAACACTAATGGAAGTCGCTTTAATAATAGTGGAATAATGAAATTCACATATCGACGGGAGAAAGCGGAAATGTCGTAACTTGCATTTTGAGCTAAATCACTTTTTACCATATTCTTGTATAAAAAAAAATACCGCTTCGAATGGTCTGGGACTCGTTTCCCTACGATAAAATTTTTCATCGATACGACCTTGGATTTTTACTTACTTTTAGCACTGCACATAAAAAAAATTGTTGTAACTAGGGTAAAATATGCATTTTTTTTAAATAAAATAGATACTACTTTGTTTATGTGTCACAGTGACTGCTTGGAATAAGATACGACATTTCTGTCGCCCTAAATTTTACGTTGTCTAGAGATACGACAATTCTGCTCTATGACATTTTGGTCATTAAAGAGATACAACAATTTGTTCCATACTAGTACATACATGATGAAATAGTTACTACATTTCAAACATTTTTTTTTTTGCTAATATCATACTTAGCCTAAAACAATAGAGATTAGTTTTGTATGCAGAGATCAGTTACACCAATCTAGAACCATACCAACCAATGCGTGCATTCTTGATACGCCGTTCCGGTCGCACCTCAGTCGATGCGCGAGCGTCGAGTTGCGAAAGCGTGTTTGTCGCTGTGATAAATAAAGTGTTATAAAACAATTCTACGAGCTCGGGTGAGTTATAATCATAATAATTAAGCTATTTCTATTTATTTGTAATTTGTTTTCATGATTATTATTGTTTTTAAACCGTTATTGAGCTTCACTGTGTATGTAGGTATATACGGGTAAACATTTTTGTATTTGGTTTTTTAACTACTTAGGTCCTAAAATTGTACCTAAGTGTTAAAACTAACTTGTTTTATGCTTAACATGAACAGTATGTAGTTGTATGCAGGGTATTGTATGTTTTTGTTGTTGAAAAAAGCACAAATCAATATTATAATAATATTATAGATAATATCAATAGCGCTCTCTCCGTAGCGCTGCGGCTTTCGCATGTTGGAACGCCTGTAGGGATCATGGATTCGATTCCCGACACGGGTCTTTTTTTTAAATTGAATTTATTTCAATATTTCAGTGGACTAGATTATTGGTTTAGTGGACTTGATTGCTAGACTGGATTTAAATGGTTAGCTATTTATGAAACAAGTAATATTATTTTATATTTTTTGTTACTTGATTTTAGATGGCAGAACGTCAGCGATGGAAGGAAGAGTTGAAGTCAACATTATTAACTGATGAAGACCGACCAAAAAAGTGTGCAGGACCAGCGACGAGACAGTTTCTATTTGAAAGCGATTGTGAACACATCTCTCGGAAGCGAACTAAGAAGACTATACCGGCGACTCTAGCGAATACTGTGGACAACTGTGTTTCTAAGTGATTTGGTGAATTGTGATTTGAGTGTTTACTAGTTAGTGTACTGGTGTGTACTATTTTTGCCTTCTGTGTGGAGAGCGATTAAAGTAATTTTCACGTAATCGGCATTTGATTACCCCCGCACGTAACAATATATTTCTCATTTAGAAGCCTGTATGTTCTTTTTTATGGTCAGTTGATTATAATAACATTTTCCAAAATTTAATAAAAATATTTAGTTTAAGATACAGCATTTCATTTATAAAACATCTGTCGCCATATTTGTACTTAAAACAAATCTTTGATGCAATTTAATAAAATAAACGACATACAGCTAAATGAAACATGTGTCGAAGGTTTCATATTTAAGATACAGCAAACCCGTACCTCAAAAAACATGTCTGTCTAAGTTATCTATATATTTCATCTCACAGATACAACATTTCTGCTGCCTGAAATTGAAACATGAATTGGCGTAACTTGTGAAAAATCAATGATACACAAACTTTACGACAATTTAGACAAAAGCATCAGATAGGCTTTAGATTAATATAAATACATACCAATTTTCAACTTTCCAACTCTATAAATATATGAGTTATGAATTTTTGAAATAGTTTTTTGGCTCTGGTGTAAAGTTGGGTTTTTCAAGTTACGCCACTTCCGCTTTCACCCGTCGATATGTTAGTTGCACGGAAAATTTACTTCCACTTTCGTGTGAGGCTATAAAAAAATTTAACACACCTACACCTTTAATGATAGGTATTGTTTATATATCTACAACTACCGGTACGTCAAGTGCGAGATTATTCGTTAAGATAACTGTATAGTTTACGTACGTAGACACATTGTATGGTAAATTGAACAGCGCGTCTAGCGGACAGTATTTAAAACATTAAATTCTCCATACAATGTGCCTATAAAGTACACGGTTAGCTTACGAATAATCTCGCACTCGACGTGTAGTAACCTACTGCTTAAGTATTGAGTATAATGCTTTGAATTCGTATCTACTACTAAAGGTCTTGAAATCTAGTAAACAACTGATAGTTACTGCGGGACCCCGATACGGAGGGACTTATTGGAAGTACCGAGCAGTTAGCCTTCACACCCTGATACCCTTTGTGCCCGACTCTGTTTCTTATTGGGTTATTCTGACTGTTTGAAATATCTAATGGATATAGCTGTAGGGTTCATATTCTGTTCATAATAGATGTTTTTTTTTTCTTCGATAACATGTTTCCCGTACATATCTCAGCCACCAATAAATATAGTTCGAAATTGTCATTTTATTTATTCTGGAAGCGCATGTTTAGGAGAGGCAATTGTTTTTATTTAATTTGTGGATTATTATAAAAAAAAACTCGAAGATTCTGTTAATAATATATCTACTTACGAGTATGATTAGGAAATTTATTTGTTTTCAAAATAACGTAGACAGCTCTAATGTTTATACCTTGGTGAGGTTGGATAAGTCTCTCGAGGTGCGAAATCACCTAATAGCAAAGTACAGTGTCGGGCCGCTTGCGAATGAAGTTTCATTCAAAACATACCTCGGATTGAGGTTAAGTGGTGGTGCGCAGGCGTGCGGGCCGCGCACGCGCCCTCGCGCCCTCTCGCAATGATTTCACCTACCTTCCGTAGCGTTTTGAATTTTACATAATACGTTCAGTGTTGTCACAAATATCGCCGATTCATTTTTAATATGTCCTCAGTTTTCTTATTGTACGCATGAGCTGTGAGGGCTTTGTACCCATAAAAACGATTTCTGAGTACGGTGTGCTGTAATAAAATACGTTTAATATTTAATGTGGGTAATTCCATTGGTTTTATATACCGCCTTTAAATATTTAACACTCTTATTGAGCTTCTAGAGGGGTGAAATAGCATGTCCCATTTATATGATGATGTAATTTAATCATATGACTCTATCTATGATCATAGTATGTGGTAGTTTTAAAAGTTTAATCTAGGAATCAGATATTATAAAGCATCCCTTATCCCCTTATTAATTAGCATGAAGTGTCAATAGCCTAGTGGTTAAGTTATAACTGAGAGGTTCCGGGTTTGATTCCCATCCTGGTAATTTAACTATTTTAATGAGACGACCCACTCCTAGCACCAAGTTTTGGCTTAGTAGGAGGAGCTAACGGGACTTTTAGCATTGTGTTTATCGCCTATCACTAGTTATCACTACTAAAAAAAAAAAAAAATTTAGGTATTTCAATTAAGTGAAGGGTTAAAATCTGCTTAATAGTACAGCGAAGAAATGCAGCCAGCAATCTTGCCTCCCTTCCACACGGACCAGATCTTTTTGATGCAAAATTGTTTTCTTAGATGTTCTCTTTTGTTTTTTTTTTGCCCGTTTAGTTTTAAGTAATTGTACATTTTTATTTTGAATATTTGTGTTCTATAGCACATATGTATAGGGTTGACTATAAAAAATATGATTGCGTTTCATTCTTACATTGCAGTTCAGCTGCGTCATTCGTTTTCAATTTAAGTTGCCACCAAAATATTTGTCTTCAGTGTCTAACCAAATATCTGAGTGGTACTGTCAGTAGATCAATGGGTACTGTACATATTTAAGACAAAGGGAACAAAAGACAGTGGAACTACGCTTTTGAGCCTGTTAGGCGACTCCTCGCCTAACAGGCTCAGAAGCAACAAGGCAGGCTAAGAACTCTTTCTTGAGGAACCTCCATTAAACTCTGAGCTAATTTGATTTAAAATACATACCTCCTTAGTTAACGCATTCAAATAACCGTAATATTTCGTTGGACATTTTTAAATCTGAAAAAAAAATTTGGTAATCCAATAAAATGTGAGATGCATGGTGATATTATAATGTGTGACATTGCCAAAGCTTATCAGGCACCACCTACTTGTTTATGCGTAAATTCCAATATAACTCTTGAAAGTCAATTCAAGCTGTATTAGTTACGTTTCCACGTATGTTCGCCACTTAAGCCTCCCCTTCAGTAGAGTTCACGAAATCGCAGGCCATTTCACAAGACAAGAACTTCGCAGTAGTTCATATGAAAAACAATCTAAACGAGAATGAAGTAGGTTGTTGGGTAAATAATTAAAGTATTCATTATTATTGACTTCTTCTGTGAACTTTGAGATTGCTATAATTACTACAAGTTAACATAATTTAAATAATTTCCATGTCGCATAATATGTGTATATTACCTATGTATAAATATTAGTACGCGCGATATTTAAGAACGTTAAATTGTTTCCGCAATGGCGTGCTTCGTCGGCCACGACAATATAATAAGTTGACCCCAGCAGGTGGCTAATATAACATTAAAATTCGCAAAAAGGGAGTCTACGTGTTGGACCCATGTTCCCGCGCGAGCCTGCAAAAGATCCGGGTATAATAATAATATCGCCAGACGAACACACCAACTATACGGACTCACACTAAGCAACTATTGTATTATGGATCGTACAATATATCGAGGGCGAACCCAGTATATAATACTTATATAGATACTAAACATCCATGACTCAGGTACCAACATTCGTGCTCTTCACACAAAGTTGTCCCTACCAGGATTGGACCTGGGATACTCAGCGCAGAAAACAGGGTCACCAACTGCGCTAATCAGGCAAGCAATTGTCATGATTTCCAGTGAAATCGATATAAACACATCCAGTGTACACCGTCCGTACCAAATTACATCGAGATATATCGCTGCGATTCGCTTAACTTAAGGATTTGTGCATAATTGTCTATGGCTTTCATATCAGCGTTGATTAGAGGAGGTATGAAATTTTCCTGTTAGTAATAGGGCGGTGCGCGGGCTGTCTCGCGGCGGCGGCGGCGGCGGGCTGACCTACTTGCAGCACGACCCACATCTACGCACACATTCGGGAATTTTAATATGTCTTGTCGCCATTCACTGCGCCGAATGATAGTATTTTATTATAAGTAATTTATCTACTAGTGTGAAATGTTCCTAGCACTTTGTGTCATCGCCTTTGGGTAGATGTTGCGAAGCTAATTACATCATACGTTGCATTTGCAGAAGTTTTATATGCGAGTATCGTAAATTGTTCACATAGGTCGGTACTTACGTTAATAAGTACGATGGAGATATTTCCCAAGAAATAATATATATAATACGTATTTAATTAAAATATCATTTTTAAACCCTTCCAAACATACATGAGCATATCGCAACGAACTGCTTTCGCGCGAATTTTGTATATTCCACAAACTTTAACTGTAGCAGTAGAGCCGCAAATGGTAAAGTAGATCCCCTGCTTGTCTTGAACGCGAAGTGAGGAGCCACTTGAGGCTTGTTTGCATACGAGCATGGGGCAACTTCCCGCAAATTAGTGCTCTTGGCTAAAATATGAACCCTTCCCTGGTACCTTAGTGAGTACCTACAAATGTAAAACCCGTAATCAGTTAGGTAAGCAGAGAGGAAAGGATTTCTCAATAGAGTGAAACCGTGCGAGGTTGAAATATGTTTGTATGGCTTCTCTGTATTTTGTTAACTTCTAGTTTATAGCTGTTATAATTTATAAAGTATAGTTTTAATACTTTGGCGGTTGGTTCGATAAACAACGTTACGCGTTGAAATTCTATAACACTAATAAGAAATAGGTACATTATATTAGGTACATAAAATTGCCTTCTAGCGACTTGCGATAACAATGTTTGGTATCCAGTAATGGTTCGCTGGAACAATCATTACGAGTTCAAATACACATTCAAATTGGTATACAAATACAAATAGTGTTGTATTTTGCACCAATTATCCCTTATCAACGCATAGATCGGTGTGATGCCGCTTGGAGCGCTGACGGGATGGTTGCACCAACCGCGTCAACGAACGACTAAAGTACTCATGTTTTATTGCAATGCATAAATTACTTTGAGCAGCGTTCGTTTAGTACATTACCGAGGCTCACACGGTTGAACCTCGTACATACATGCCTGGTAACTGGCTCCCATATGAAATATGGGACAGGTAACTATTATGTTGTTAGTGTTGTTTTATGAGGTAATGTTACCAAAAGTTTTATCAACCCCAAGTTCAGAAAAAAATATAACTAGCAGCAGTTATATAATTAAGTATAGGCAAATAATTTATAAATATACTTGCCTATATGTACTACATATAGCGTTGTTAGTGAATGTAATCACATAAAGAGTGCCACCACACGCCTTAATGATGTCCTCACGACGGTTACATAAAAAAAAAACTTTGCACTGAAAATAAATACTAACAGAGTTGTATGTAACGTGAGCTAAGTTACCGAAAGTTGCTCGTTATAATTAGAGGGTGGCGGGTCGCGAAAATTAATACCCTCTCTTTTTGTGGCGGCGAGTTGCGGGAAACGTAGGCGCTCCCGAAGAGCCCCGCGGTGCGATTACGTATCTCGCAGAAAGCTAGCGATGGCGAAAATTTTGCCATATTCGCTTTAGAATGGCTAAATCGTATTACGTATCAGCGATAGCCAAGCCATAGCAGAAAGATGACAGTGCTGCCTCTTTGGAACAATCGACGAACTAAAATGTGCATTTTTCTGTATTGTCATCTAAATATTTCGTATCACGTATGATTTTAATAGCAAAGCGATAGCCATCGAAGAGCAGTTTGAGCTGTCAAAATTGCAATAACCTTTTAGGTGATGTTGATCGATGGCTTACCTATCGCTCTAGTCGCTTACTAACTATTTCAAACGTTTATTATTTTATTCCATAACAACAATTAATTTCGTGTATTTTATAAGCTTAACAGACGGTTTGCATGTATTGTGCGCGACCAAATCCAAACAATCTTCAATTTATACCAAGACAAGGAATACTTGTCTCACTTATGTATAAATTATACCTACTTTGCTTGCATTTCTGTTCTTTTAAAAAACCCCATGTTACAATATTCTATTATGCATATCCTTTACTCAAATGTATTTTAGTGTGTTTCAAGTAGTTATCAAAAGGTTCTACTTACTGTACTGGGATATATACATTAAAATAAAATAATCTAGTAATAAGTAAGTGTTTATGAAACTTTTCTTTTTGTCCTGAAATACAGAAAAACTGATAAAACTAGCTCAGCCTGCGCAAACATCGAATTTGTTCTGCAGGTAGACCATCAATGGTCTTGGCGCGATTATAATTATGTACCTATCTTATTAATTTATTTCAAACATTGTGAAACTACTATGGAAATAGGAGATATACCGTAGGATAATAAAAGCAAATTACTTGTCAAATATCTTTAATAATACACATACATGGATAACTAACTAAGGTTCCCTATCTAGCAGCCTGCTGGTCTGCTTTCACGTGAGTTCTATCACATCATCACGCTGCCTTTGGCTAAAGCGGGATGCTTTGCAAGCCAATTAATGGCCACCAAGAGATGTTCCAGTTGGTCGTACGAAGCACTATTTGTCTTCATAGAAATAATTCACTGAGTTGATCACATTATAACCTAACCTTATTCCTTTGTATTTATAAACAATTTATGACTGCTGGGATCCAAATACAACACTGAACCGGACAGAATCGTAGGCCGGCCACTTGAAACTATCACAAAACAGACGACACGGTAATATTTGTAAGATTTCAGTGTGTTTTTCTATTTGCATACGACGATTTGATGTCTAACAGATGTTCTGTTTGACATTAAGTTAGTTCCTGTTATCGCTACTTAATCGTTTTTGGCGCTAATGTCGCCGCGAAAAGTGCATGGAGCCATCGGTGAGCCATAAGTAAGCGATCTCATACATAATACGATTTTTTTTGACACAAAGCGATTCATCGCGCGTCGATGGAGCCATCACTGCGCGATTTTCGGCTATCGCAAATTATTAGCTAATAGGGCGGCGGATTCATGTTATTGTTGTGTTTAGTTAACGCAGCCGCGTAGTGGCGCAACATTACCCTATGCTACGACGTAGCAGCGTAGCTCCGTAGGCGTCTTCCGTGCCGCCAATTTTTGGATGAGATAATGCAGTTGTGTCATTATAAAGTCTAAAATTCATACAAAATTAATTATATTAAATTAAAATGACAAAATATTAAATAATTGGTATGCATTAATGAATGGCCGTACTTTATTTTGAGATCGTACAATTAATAATTTATAAGCTATACTTTCCCTGTTATAATGAACCATATTTTATATCAGTACCATATTGTAGGAAGAGATTCAATTTTTTTTTTACAATTATTATAAATTTAATCTGTTATTGATATTAATTACTTGCCATTCGCCTAGAATACGTACCGTTGGGCGGGTGAGGCCATTTAAAGGAAGAAAGACGACGTTCTTACATTTTTTGCGAATAAAAAATAAATGTATTGAGCCATCTGACCGTGGTAGCTCGGTATGTAAAACCGAAGCAATTATGTAGCGACGTCAACGTATTAGTGTATGTACTGGCGCCCCGCCAAGTTCACACCAAACGCTGCAGGCGACGGGGGGGGGGGGGGGGGGGGGGGTGACGGGGTGCGGCGCCTCGATCCGCCCGCCCAAATGAAGGCGCACGTTTCAATGAGCAATGTGAACGGACTTTAATTGCATTAATCAACCCATATTGAAGCCTTAGTCCTCTTGGTTCTATAGGTTTACAATTCTGTAAACAATTACGATCAATTGGTAAAAACTATTTAGGAACAGATATTATTTTGTAAGATGATGATCATGTGAGTCACGGAGGACCGTGATGTGAGGAAGTCATTGAGGAAAGCTTATGTCGGCTGATGGATCATGATCCATCAGCCGGATGATGACATGATACATAACTGCAGTTATGTATCATGGCCAGTTTTGCCCTACTGCAAGTATCGGTATTGTAACTACTTATATAAAACCGTTAACAGGACCATGATTGTGTAAATTCAATGTTTGAAAATATGTGGTGTCATTATTAACGCTACAATTGGCAAAAAATGGCAAATTATGGAATATTTGTCTCAGCGAGCACGCATCATATGGAACTGAAGGGATGTTAATAATACTTGGCAGAGCTATAGTTTATATATATATTCTGTTTCAAAATAAAAAGGATACTTGTCTGACCACGCAATATGTAGAGTTCCGTAGACAGTACGTGGTTTTCAACATTTGCGACAATATTTCATTGTTTTTCTCCGTAACGTTATTAATTATACTACGTAATATCAAAATGTTAGGTTTCAGAATTCTATCCATCAGGCAGCGGACCAACGGTCCATCTATCCCTATTATTTAATTAGTGATGTCTGGTGTGATAGATGGCGACACAGTTTGCAGAAATAGATAACCGTACAGAGAAGAAAAAATACAAAACAAAAAATATGATTAGTACAAACATAAAAAAAAAATATGTTTCTGCATGATCTCTAACAATGTCATTTATTTTGCAATAAGTGGTTTTAAAACACTTGTTTTTGGGTTGCACAGCACTGTCCGTGAAAAAAAAATTGCCAACACTTTTCATGTAGGCGAGACCCCATCCCAACCACTTACACATACAAACTACGGAACCCTAAAACAAAAGTTTTGAATCATGTATACTCTACAGGAAACATAATGAAATCTAAAATTAAAGTAAACACCGACAAACAAATTCAGAACTCTAGCACAATACAATACTATTTATCTTTTGAAAATTACACGGTTGTACGTGTCCATCAAGTTGGTTTTCAATTATAAGCGTGAATACGAGATCATACGTGAACTATAGAGAACATGGTTTTTTTTTCTGTACCGTTTTCTGACTAAAAGGTTATACGGGGATATCCGTAGGCAATCTTCTGGGTGATTGGTTTATTAATGTTCATTGTATGGGGCCATTATATTCAGCATTTTTAAAACCGGCATCTATTAACATACGTATAAACGCGCTGTATGTAGATATCTATATTTATATGATATAAAAAAACACCATATAACAATTTTTAACTGAAAAGCGTGTGTTCCGATTTTTATGATCCGTGATTTTTTGAATATGGCTCCGCTTTGAATAGCAGAATAACTAAATTAAAAGATCACTAAACATAATAATAAAGGTAATTCATTCCGAGGCGGTACGAAGTTCGACGGGAATGCTAGTAGGATATAAATGCATTATATCATTGAAACGGCATCATTAATTAAATAAAGTGCATTGGCCACTAAATTATATTACTTACCATAAATTATTATATGTCGAATATATTATTGATACGCAACACAGCGATTAGTGAGCGAGTGTAATAATTAATAGCTGGAATTATGACTAATACCGAGCTCGCGCGCAAGCATAGGTAGGTGGGTAATGCTTCCTACTTCCTGGAAACTTCGGATCGATTGCTCTGCCCACGACTCCAATAAGTTTATTACATTAGTCATACTACGTGTGTTACTGATTATATAACCGCGCTGAACTAATTGCTATTCATTTTGTTTTGGTTACACGGTTTGGTAATCATCAATAATAATAGGGCAGCTTGTGGCGAGGTGTTGGTGAGTGGCGACACCACGGATACGAGTGCCTCAGAGAGTCAGTCAGGGACCCAGGATTCGAATCCGGGATGCTCAACACAGAATACAAGGTCACTGCCGGCATCGCTAATCACGTCATCAAGGTATACTTTAAAAATACATCCTATTAACATAACTTTATTAACACTGATCGCTTCACATAAATATAATATTCCAGCAAGAAAGTTAAAAATCATGGGTTTAGGCTGTAACCGACGGCGTTTTTAGTGCGAAGGAGAACGTTTAATGTTTGATTATTAACCATTCCTGCGCGCGGCGACCGCCCGACTACCGTCGTTATATTCTCCCGACGTATGCCAACGTATACCCGACTTCAAATGATTTAGTGTTGTCTATTTGGCTATTTGTAATGTCGTGAAATTGTGTGTCGCTTTCAATGCGAAGCGGAGCGCAGAGGAGACGTGCGGAATAAACCAATCAGATTTTTGTAATTCCTCCGCTCAGGATCAAGCGGTGCTTTTTAAACAATCTGATTGGTGTATTGGTGTATCTCTACGCTCCACTTTGGTGGAGACCGGCCTTAAGATTGTGATTGTGTACGGGCGCGGGCGGCCCAGCCCGGCACTCCTGCACGCGCCACTTCTCTCGTTTAAAGAAACACTTGAAATTCGTCTACGCCGCTCGCTCGCCTACTCTACTTTAGGCCTCGTTCAATTTAGAACCGACTCGAGTTAGCTAGTCACGTCTCGATTTATTCCTGCCTAGTTATCCGATACCTATATGAAGTACGATTCATATAGGACCTATAAAAGTTCTGCTATGACTGGAAAGGGTGTTTTTAGTATATTATAATGAAGCATAATTTCGAGTGGTAGAGAATATGTATTTACTTGGTTCAAATCTTCTATATATATACAAATATATAAATTAAATATTATATTTCTACTCAGTATTAGTGAAATTTTCCAACGTAAATATTGGAAAGACTGAAAAACAAAACATTAAGCTATGTCTCGAAGATTATTTTAGACTCACCCATTAATTCACAAATCCTCAATAGCTCAATGTTTATTAAATAACAAGTGACTCTTTAAAAGAACACGGTTTGATTTGATTTTTGTAAATATGAAAAAGCTCTATGAATTGAAATATATACAATGTAAATGTAACAGTTGGAAAATTAAAAAATCTATTGCATATGCCGGCTGTACGCATTCCTAGCGCTTCACACTTTACCGGTTACATTAAATAGGGCATCGTTCTGTTTGAGTTGAAATCATAAAAGTTGTTCTCGTCTATTAATCCATGGAGCGGGTGTGGGGCCGGGCGGGGCGGGCGGCGGGGGTCGTGCGGCACCGATCAAACAGGCCGGGGAATCAATATGGCCGCCGCCCGCCCAGCTGATCCGTGACCTCCGCCGCCGCAGCCCGCGGGCCCGCGCCCCACACGCGAGACGTCCCACTGACGTGTCGCTGCCGCGCCGCGCCGCGCCGCCGCCCGCCACCTACTCAACTTCACGTTCCCTTTGCAAGTTTTTTCACGATGATCTCGATTTTTTTCAGGATTAATGCCCGCAGATTTTGTTATAAGGCCTTATCCAGTATATTATACTTAATTGTTAAAATATTATAACTGGCAGAACCCTTTCGTTTGTTTTGAGAAACGTTTATTTGAAAGGGTACATAAAAAAAGGAACCTTGGTTGCCGTAAACTATTTATCAAGTCATATAGGCAATTTGAGTCAACTCCACCATTTCAGGTATTATTTAGAGTTTGTTCGTGACTGATCGCTTCTGCGTACTATAAGTTATTTGTCTTACTGTGGTATATTGTTTTACGTGAAATATAGGGTAATTTTACCTGAACTTAAATAAGCCTTGATTAAATTGTAGTGACCTAACAATCATATTCGAATATGAGTTGCACAGCAACTCCCTAGCATGTTAGGCAATTCTTATTAGGTGCCCGATTTATAACATCTGGCATCCGTAGCGCGCGGAGAACACCCTAATTTGTTCCAGCTGATGTCACTCGGTTATTAGTCGTTTAGCTCTCGGGGACGTGGATGTAGATGACGGCAGAAACAGTGGAAGGAGTGCGCCTCGGGCCATTTCACCAAACAATAAATATTAGCTTTCAGTGTAGTTACACTGGAAGCAATTTTTTATTATTGGTCGTATATTTTTTTAGTAAAAATAATACATTTTATTATTCACCTCCAGTCCAGATTTTATGAGTAGAAATTATGAATGAGCGTTGAAGTGTAAGACGATTAACAAGGTTAGTTTGTAAAGTGCGGTTAATTAAAAGTTACGACCGAAACGGACGGCGCCTGCATCGCGCTATGAACCAAATCTGTGTACTAAAAAGTTGATACCTTGAGTTAGTACTTTGTCATTAGTGTTATGTAAGTAATTAACAGAATAAAACGTCTGTATGAGGTATGTAGGTATTCTGAAATAACAATACTTAGATATTCTATAATTTAAGTATAATACACAAACTACACGAAGGGAAAATATCTAGACAGATATTTTATTCTTTACATAGTGACGTCGTTTTATATAGTTGTTATATGAAAATAAATAAAACTTTTGTACGTTATAGCCCACTGCAAAGATTATTGCTAAACATAATTTGTTACTAAATTAAAAGCCCAAAATGAGTAAGCAAAAATGTTCTAATATAATAATAATATATACTTCAATCGTAGCTTTGCATATCCATATTCTAGATCAGAATACAATATAAAAAACTTTTTAACAAAATAAAAACCGTCTTCAAAAAACTAAAAAGCCAAAAATAATCTAATCTTGAAATCTACCTTGTCTAACTAAATCAAATATTTAACTAATCTGAAGTCGGTGCCAAACAAACAGCTGAGTCGAATATTGCCGGTCTGCGCCAAAGACTATACCTACAAATTGGTCCGCGCATCTCGTTACTGAGTATACTTTTGTTATTCTTCATCGTTAGTTTATTTGGCACCGACTTCAGATTAGTTAAATATTTGATTTAGTTAGACAAGGTAGATTTCAAGATTAGATTATTTTTGGCTTTTTAGTTTTTTGAAGACGGTTTTTATTTTGTTAAAAAGTTTTTTATTTTACACTTTTTAGTGGATATATTTACTATTATTTGTCACTAAAAAGAATGAAATATCAATCTTTTTTCTGGATAATAGGTATACCAATTATAACATCATCGCGAGAAAAACATAGATTCAAAGAAATCAAGATAAAACAAAAACCACTGAATCAATCTCGCTGAATTTTAAAAAGGTATACCTTATTTTGTAAAAAAGAATAATCGAAATCGGAACATCCACGAAAAAGATTTATTTATAGCCAAAGTGCATCCCATAACAATTTCAATAAGCCCAAACACGGCTTGGATACATTGTTTTATTACAATGTTCCGGTTCCTCCTGGGTTTATCATCAGATCAGTTCGATGGTACCATATTCATCAGAACCATTTCATTAAATTTGCTTTTTCATTGTCGCTTAACGATCATAATCGAGATTATCTTGGCGCAACCCGTGAAATACGTATCACTGACATGTTCCGGTGGCCATTTGTGGTCTTCTTCATCACTTTCACTTCAGCAAGTGATACTTTCTGAATGCAAATGCTTGACTTCTTGATGAAAATACCAATATTGCTATAGGTTTGCCTATAAAATTTGAGGAGTCCTCTCAATTCCTCATGGATCCCATGATCAGAACAATTTTTTGAAAAAAATGGGACCAATCTGTAAGCATATCCTTTCATATAAAAAAATAATTTTCCAAATCGGTTCATAAATGACGAAGATCTGAGGTAACAAACATAAAAAAAAAATACAACCGAATTGAGAACCTCCTCCTTTTTTTTTTTTGAAGTCGGTTAAAAATGGGTGGTAACATCTCGTTACCGGGTAAACGGGAGCTCGTAAATATTCGGAAATGGGTACAGTTTATTTTTATTTGCCAAGCTAACGCACACCAGGGCCCCAAGTCTGCTAACACAATAGATTCATAATCGAACAGCAACCGCATAGTAACTGTCACTTTGACAGATATCCCATACAATATCTGCCAAAAGTGACAGTTACTATGCAATTGCTCAATAATTATGAATCTATTGTATTAGTAGACTTGGGGCCCGGTAGTTTGGTCGCCAATGCGGGCCAGTAACTGCGCTATCCCGTGCGTTAAGCTCTACCCCTGCTTGTCGCCTAAGCTTCATCGTACATATACTTAATAGACATTTACTATCCACGTATCTGTATACCTTTTTGTTACTGTAAACGTTTCGACAACCGATTTTATCATTAAGTCCCCTCCTACCAAATAAGAAATAGATATAGAGTCGCGAAAAATCGGGTCTACAACCATATAAGGTTCCGTGAAAACTAGTTTCTTTGTATGCTATCGCTATTGTGTGTCGTTGTCTTAGAGACTTATAATTTTATATACAAAAACATAAACGAAACGTGTGCTATTTGTGTTTAGTACGCCACCCTCAGGAATGGCACTGGCAGAATAAATTTAGTACAGACAAGCGCTTGCCAACTCCGGTTCTAAAGTCCTGTACAATAATAATTTAGAGCCAAAACAGGCTTTATGAATCGCGAATAAATGTTGAAAGCATTGTGCAGTGTATTCAGATGAAATTTGGTGTTTTGGAACGAACTGTTCCGTGTTGTCGACCTAATTGGACATCAGTGTGAAGTTTAATGTAATGGGACGGCTACCAGCTAATGAAGTATAACGGCACACTGGGAGAAATTCAAAGGACAGTTCACAATCAACGACTCGATCATAGTATAGACCACTCGGTTGGCACAGTTGGGAGAGACTTGCTATCTGTACCGAGGGTTCATATCTCGGTAGCTTTGTGTGGTCAGCACGAATGCTCGTACTCGAGTCATGGACGTGTAATATATCTATTTAAGATAATATAATATAATACACGGTCACCGCCAGTAGTGCGGTTCTCATAATAAATAAATAGTAAATTTATTAGGAACAAGACAAAGTTATCAAACTGTGTCGCAGTGTCAGCGCCCACCTCTAACAATTATCAATACTTATAGTAAATTGCTCCAATAAACAACTACATATATTGGTCTTAAACTATGGAATTACTCAAGAAAATAGGAATAAAAAAAACAAATAATTTAAAAATAATAATATAAAATAAATAATCGCTCACATCGTGTGTATGTGTGTGTGATAATACAAGTGTTGCTTGGTTTGGGAGCTACAGTTGGTGTGTTCGTCTGGCAATATTTATTATTTATAGAAATATCAGTTATAACCTTCTATGGAGAATCAAATTAGTATTATTGTTACCGGCTATTAACAGTATTTCCTTACTTGTATAAACACGGGCAAAGCTTTATTAAGTACGCGTTCCAACATCGCCTCTTATCACTATGTTTAACTTTTAAAATTTATGTTAGTGTTACCACTCAGTTGACGACTTTAGTTAGAAAATGTGATTCCGAGGGAAGTAAAATCCGTTAACGTTTACGACTTACTACACATAGCTATGTTCAGGCGATAACATGGTTTTTATTTTTAAACGTCTCCCGTGTTTTTGTATTCAAGATTCTTACGTATGCGTCATTAAACACAAAAGAGACGTTGACAAAGAGGATTTTCTTTTTAAATACTTACCGAGTGTTGGGATGAAAAAGGGGGAGTTGGCGGTATCGGCGCGAACCGTCTGAATGGAAAGGATCACGCGGTATCGCGAGTAATCGACATGATATTTATTACAACGATTGTGGCTATAACATATTCTGAAGCCAACTGTGGGTCACCTACGGGTAAGGGGGACGCCTGTTAGGCTGCCCTATGGGACTCTGTCGCGTGTCGAATGAAATACGGGTGTTTACAGGTTCCAGCTAAATATTTAATACCTACGTTGAATATGCAAATGAGTATAGAACATAAAAACAGTGTCGTTTTCACTACACTTTAATACAGTTATAAACACATTGTAAATTGTACATATACTATGGATTTAATAACCACTCGTGCACCATCGTATCTAGTTTAGACACTAGTAACTACCTCCTAGTACCTACCATATGCATCTTGCCAGTAAATACATATACTCGCTGTTGCAACTTTGTACAACGATTTCAACAACATAAAATCGAACCTGCGTTATACGTACTGATATTTCATTTTTGTGAGCTTATATTTATATAAATATCATAAGTAACCAATGTGTTTTTTTTTTATATATTGAATAATACTATTGTATCTAAAAATATTTTATTGCCGCTTGTGTGACATCTACTAACTGGAAGTGTTCCTCCGATATAGTTAAAAAAACTAATATCCAGGCGGATAACGTCGCGGGCAAAGCTAATTGTACCCCAGTGATCTCAGGTAGCTCGTTGCACCACGTTACAAACATTCGGCAAACGACTCGAGATGTCAAAACTCATAATACTCACCTTACGATCAACTCGGACCAACTCTTGGCGCGATGCCACGCGCCCTTCTATAGCTCCTATCGAATTGATTATCTATCTATTACTTGGCATCATCTAACAATTTCAGGGCTGCTAACTTCTATTGCTTGCTATATTATTTTTAGTATTTTTAGTAGTTTAGTATTATTTGTATTACTATATTAAAAAAAAAATGTCGGGGTTTAAATGTTCGGAAACATCATTGACGGCCTGATTAGCGCAATTGCTTTCTGTGCCAAAAGTCCCGGTCCCTGTCCCTGGTAGGGACAAACTTTGTGATATGAGCACGAATGTTTATACCCAAGTCATGGATGTTTAATATCTATATACGTAATATGTACTGGGTTCGCCCCCGTACATTGTACGGTACTCATAATACAAGCGTTGCTTAGTGTGGGACCGTATAGTTGGTGTGTTCGTCTGGCGATATTTATATTTATCTAAGATATCATATGGTGCCATTTAGTTTAAATTTAAAAAAATAGGTAGGATGTCAACATTATAAGCCGGATAGGCATTATGAGCGCGAGCCCTCGAGGTGCGTAATAATGGCGGAGTCGAGGCGGCGCGGCACAATGCGCGCGATCCCTCCGCAAACAACTCGAGACGTGGAAACTCGTAATGCTCACCTTTTGATACGCGCTGGAGAGACCCTCGGCGCGACGCCGCGCGCCGCTCAACAGCCTCCATCCAATTGATTGCCGGTATTCTGACATTATTTTACAATTTCAAAACAAGGCCTTTAAATATATATAGTACCTATATAAAGAGAATTCTACCATCGGCTTCCTTGTGTAAAGAAATACATATAGTTGTATTGTATTATAAGGTGTGCATGAATTCGATCTTCAATTGTTATAACATCCTGAAGCGAGGTGCTTCGATGGTGAATAAATGCGATAATTTCCAGATTGGTTTTCTACATTGGCAGGAAGATAAAAATCAATCTTACTGCCTTATTCGTAAACGTAAAAAGTTAAGCAACCTTTTTTTTATTCCAAGTGCTTTTAGGTAATTATTAATAGTAAATCTAACTTAAAATAAGTTAAAATGCAAGCAACGAAGGGTGCTTGTATTTCTTGCACTGAGGTACAGACCTCAGTCGAAGAAATAATATAGATGGAGTGTCAAGAACAAAATGAAAGCACAAAAGCTCAGCCGATTTGTGTAGAACACGCGAATTCACACGTGCGTAAGGTAGTAATTATAATGCTTCAATATGTTGGTCCTGACAGTGCGTCTTATTATTTCTTCGTCTAAACACAATAATGTTTGCTAAGCGGCAGCAATCCTTTTGTCAGCGTATTACTCTGCCAGTTCTTTTTTCATTGATACTGGCATCCTACACATATTGGTGGGAATGAAAGGGCGATCTCCAAAACAGCCACAGGCGCCGGTCGCAGCCGCTTGACCCAAAAACGCGGTGGAGTGGCGCGGGAGCGATCGCACCGATAGCGCGCGCTGCGCCCGCCCGCGCGACACGCGCCGCCCGCGCGGCTCGCGCCGCCCGCATCATCGCCTCCGCCGCAATACCTACAACTTTAACTATGGCTCATTGAAAAGATTAATTAATAAGAACCAAAAAAGAAATCTCGTTCTTTAACATGATTGACCTTGGGAATTTTTGCGAATTCCCGAATTGGTATAAAACCATATACGTATGTACTATGTATGTATGTGTCCGTGAGGAATGTTTATACAATAAGTAAATTATGCAGAACGTGAAGCAATTACCTATGTTCATAATAATTAAAAATAGGCAGAATTCAGTACCTATCTATTACACCTGTACTTAATTGGTTGGAACATTGGAGGACATCAAAAGGCGTCTATCTTCTGCTATAGAATATAAATGTAGTTATTTAAAAAAGTAAGATTGGGTGGCATGGTCAAGCGTGACCATATAAATCGTAACTTTTTTGGAAAAAATAAACTTGAGAGGTGTCAAGGGACACCCGGATGGAACGAAGTTCCTTTATTATTTTTTATTACGTACAAAAAATCAATAATTTTGGGAAACAAAAATATATCGCCCCCGGGTGGGCTCGAACCACCAACCTTTCGGTTAACAGCTGAACGCGCTAGCCAATTGCGCCACGGATGCACTTGTGCAATGTCTCGTAAATACTGACCATTATGTAAATCCAAACGACAAAGATAGCAAAAAGTGTCGTTACAACTTTTCGTCTTAATTTTTTCCATCTAGCCCCCTTTCGTAACGCGCGATAAGGAACTTCGTTCCAATAAAGATAAAAAATAAAATAGAGGGACAATGTGTTATTTATGGTTAGGTTTTTCGTTGTCCAATCTACGAGTATTTATTATTAGGACTACATTAGGATAATACTTACTCAGGAGCTTGTTTTCCGTATTTGAGTGAACGACTACAAAATAATTGTCAATTGCGCCGGTAGCTACGATGTTGCGATGTTGCATGTAAAGTAAGCAGTCTGTGTCGTGCTAAATATTGATAAGTGTGAGGTGGTCGCTGGCTGAGGTCGTTGATACTGATAGCTATTTTGCACGTTCTTCATAATATAACATAGAATATGTAATCTTTATCTGTTATGTTACTTTATATTTTTATCAATTGTTGTCAAACAAAAAAAAATGGCGCTTTTTCGGCCTTTATTTTAAGTACTCTTCATTTAAGAAGGTATTATCAATGACCATAAAAATATTGGTTTCTTTTTACCGATCAACCTAACCCTAGGGTTACATGAATCCCATAGCAAAATGTTATCAGTAATCTGACCTTAATTACGAAAACAATTCGGAAATGTTCCCCGTTTCTGGTGTAAATTGTTTCAAGATCAAATTCAATAGACTAAATTCTGTATTAGCGGGCGATTGTTATCCTTGAGTTTTCAATAAACATGTCAAGAAGACGTATGGTGGGTACGGGCGCGCCCGTCCCGCCCGCCCCAGAGCCTGCGACATCCTCGCTCGCGCCGTCTGAAGCGCGGGGCGGTGCGTTGACCTGTTTCATCCCGCGCCTCACTTCGCCCGCCGATCCCAACACTTGAATGTCGGCCTTAGAGCCATGCACTTAAAGATAATTTTCCTAAACTACGTCTAAGTGAAGGTTTATTGGAAAAATTGTCATGCGCCATTCGTAATCGTATTTCGAGTGAGTTTGGTGTAAATAATTTCGTCAAAGGCGAGTCTTCGCACGAATATGAACTAGAGATTTTATTGTGTTTATCATAGAATTTGTGTGTTTATTTTATAGAAGTCTATTTCAGTAGTTAGTTGTTTATTGAGTTAGATTATATGTATCTTAAAATGTTTTACAGATAAATATATGTAAGGGTTGTAACTATATAAAGTCGAACAATAAAAGGGTTAACGAGTAGGCTCGATCACGCCTATGTATACAGAATGATTCATGAGACCGGTCAGTATAGGAGAGTCTAAAAATATAAGATATACATTTTTTTCTAAGGAAACATGACGTCAATTTGAGACATTAGTAACAGTATTTTCATATTTAACTGTTAATAAAAATGTATGTAATTTTATTACGAAAATTGATAGTGTAGATTGTAAGGAATGCTGCTATTAAAATTGTGCGTCTATATGTAAGTAATGTTCTTCAGATTGATCAATACACTGTAAGTGTAGTAATCACATTCAATAAGGCGTTTTGCACATTTCAGACATAATAAAGACAGCTGAAAAGCTTCGGGCTGTCAAGTAGTTGTGCGCGTTTCATAGTTAATGGCGACGATTATTTCGAGATTAGATACTGGGCCACTCGACCGCGGCATTAAGACACGTCTTTAAAGCGTTTGTGTGCCTTTATTCGGAGTTTCAGCGGCGATCTAAGTTATGCATGTGCGGGGCGGTGGCTTTACGCTACAAACGGTGATAAATAACGAGGAAAAATAGGAATGCGTGGGAGAGTCCTGCGCTAGTCGCTATATATACAACCCCAAAATCGGACACACAGAAGTTTTATAAATTGTCCCAGTACTCTTAAAAGATTTTGCTTGGTTATTGCCAACAGGATAACTATAAAACGCTTATAAATTCCTGACAATATCAGGCAAATTAGAGTAGTCCCTAGATAAAGATATATTTATTTGTAAAAAACATGAGTGTGCATACATATATAGGATGCAAGATGGACAGTTGGAATGATGTGCATACATGTTGAGCTTACTAGATTTAGATTTTTTATTTAATACTAGCTAACCCGACATAAGTTGGCCGGACAACTTTTTATTTTTTTCTTTTCCTTGAACCGTATTCGGAATATTCCGATCCTTATTAGGACTACACAAACATGAATAAAAATAGCCAAATCGGTCCAGCCGTTCTCAAGCGATGCGCTTATCAACGAACAGCATTTAAATTCTATTTTTATAGATTACAAACATAGGCACCTGTTTTCTTTTGTGCATATCTATATTACCACCTAACGTCGTTTACCTACTATCCAGGTCCAGCAACTTTTTATAAGACCTCCATTTTCCGACAGCAGTAGAGGTTAACGATGTACGTATTACGATACCAGAACCTCTTAAGGGAATTACGTGCTACGTTTTTAGCACATTCGCGAATTTCTTGATATAGGTACCTACTTCTAGCACGTTGATACTAATGTACCGACGCACTTATCCCGAAATAGGATCAGCATTGGCTTAAAACTTTCTCATACACCTATATAGGCTTTTACGGTAGAGTAATCAAGAAATATCTAGAGGGATTTCATTTTCAAAGAAAAATTACTACATAAGATAACCTATACTCGAATACTTAACACCTTTTGTAGGTTGTTCATTGATTTATGGTTTATTTATTTAATTTTATTGGCTGTCGAGGGCAGTTTACTTATACTTCTTATACTTTAATTATTACTTTACCTTATTTATACCATTAAAAATTAAAGGTTTTATTTATATAACTTTGTAAAAAAACCCCGGCCAAGTACGTGTTGGTTCACGCACGGGGTGGGGTTCCGTAGCCAAGTCAACAACATCGTCATGCTGTTGTAGGTACACTAGGTTAAACAAAGTTATGAATTTCAAGAAACATAGGTTGGTTGCGTTCAATTGATATTGTAGGGTTGCGAACACTAATATGGGGCAATATGCAATAAGGTCGTATATCGGTATGTCGCTATATCTGAGAGCAGTTGCCCCTAGTAACGTCACTGAAAATAGTAGCTCTTACGGTATACATTTTCTGTACGATATTAAACCTTAAATGGATCTCAAATGAAAGTACGCGACTGTACAGCAATGCCTCAGGATTAAATTCGTACTAAGTTGATAGACTTGAACAGTGCTTCGCAGGAAACCTTAGCTTTTCAGCAGTGATATACAGAGATATTAAAATCTAATGTGAAAAATTCCTAAATATTATAAATTACTTCGAAACTACCTACGTATGGCCAGTAAATTCATTGCCATTTGTAAACATCCAAATTTTGAACAGCAAAAACGTTCAAATTTAAAAAAAAAACGTTCGGAAATACATCATCATAAAAATTCCAATCTTGTGTTCACATATTATTATTGCATGAGGCGGTGCCGTACTACGTACCGTCAGTCATTCCGCATTCATAAATGTGAATTTATTTCCACGCAGTCACATTTTCCAATAAACAGTGAAGGTGTGTGCAATACTGCAGAGCGCTGTATCAAGCGTTGGTTAGGGCGCGGATCGATCGGTGTCGCCGGCTGCCACGTGCAGCGTGCACCGCCGCCCGCCCGCCCGCCGCGCCCGCCCGCCCGCAACGTGACCCGCCCGCCACGTGAATCACCCGATTCATCAACTCGCCATAGGCTTCGTTTATGCCTGGTTTTGCTGTTTGTCCGCCACTGGTGGCATGTTGTTCGGTTGTACGCTGTATAGATAGAATCAAATTTGATTAAGGTTTACTCATATTTTTTTAATCCTGTGGTTTATCTACGATCATTACCAATTTAGTATTTATGCGTTTAAATCTGGTCGGGTTTCGAACATCATTAGTGGTTCGTCGTATTTTTGTCAAGGTGTGTCAGGCAGTCCAAATGACATAAAAATAAGCGTAGCTTGATTGTGAGTGGAAATAAAAATCTAATTAATTAAATACATGCTCCCAGTCATCAATCAAACAATTAAATTCGCGCATTCGTTTGTGAATTGTCCTTCGTAGGTAAGCACTTTACCATGATTTCAATCAATGATCGTTAACTTTAAATATCTACTCGGACTTATAGTTACTTATACATTTGTTCTGTTTCGTTATAAATCTACTTCGAGTCATTCTCAGATTTCTCAGACTCTTCTTCAGTAAACTCATAGATCACGTCAGATGTAATCAAATACCAAACTTGTTTTTTTTCTATGTTTCTAGTATTTTCTTGTCTCCAGAGGTCGAATGTTATGTTAGTAGAGTTAGAAGTAACATATACCTTACATACCTTACCTTAGATCCTGTAAAATATATTTAACGTACGTGCTATTTTGTATTACATTATAATATTAGATCTATGCCATACGTATAAGATACCCTATCTAAAAGCCAGGTATTATAGAAAAGTAAAACCAAAATAGTTCTGTACATAAAGTCGGTGTCATGGCCTGTCAAGCTGACAGGCGAGCTTCGAGATATCCGTTGCTATTGTGTCTAGCCGAGATCGGAGCGAGTTGGCCACTGGAGGTGGGAAGTGTGCTGCATATTTGATGTGGCGTTGGCGGGCGACGCGCTCATCAACAATTTACTTGATCACTTACCTAACAGAGCCCGAGGTGGTGCTCAGCCGCTTGTCGCCTCGATTCGAGCTCGATCGATGTAACCGTTTATCCCAGAATTAAACAGCTAATCAAGTTCTTGCATTGTTTGAGTACAGCTGCTTCTCGGGGACGCTCGTCTGCAGGCGCGATTAATTACGCCCACTGTCGACTCGAGGGCCCGTCTACTAGATGTTTCATTTCGGTCCTGTTAATTGCGAGACTCGTGTCGATTAAAAAGGGCATGTCGCAGACCGGTCTCAGTTGTGTGGAGTTTGCCTGTTTTGAGATATAACAGCCACTGTTTCTTGCTAACATATGCTCTATTCATAATTGTTTTATTATATCTTGTGACCAAACAATATAACCTACGTAGGTTCTGTACTACTGTTTTACGTAGGTAGTATTCGTGTATTTTATGGTAGAGTCATTCAGTCCCATTGCTAGCCTTTGTTCAATTGATCTCTATTCTAAGATAAAATGTAGAATTAACCATAAAACATTGTAGTTAGTAGTAGGTAACTGCAGTGCATTTGCAAAATCCAATGTCACAAACATTGTATTTCTATGTTATATTGCTCTAACAAAGTGGCATTTTAATAAATAATTTTCATTTTAGACCACTCAATAAGAATCACCAACGTTACAATACAATAAAATGCCAATTGGTGTTTACAGAAAGATAACTTGTTGTTAATGAGTCCCGATATTGTTATATAATGGATTAAACTGCGTCTTCGAGCTCAGCATCGGCGGGAAATTTTTAATAAACTCTCCCGAGAGATGGCACCTGCCACCAGCTTAGTGGACAGTAGCTTATATTAAATATTTATTCTTACAGCATGTTTAATGTTTATTCTTATAACATTAGTCATGTAAAGGAGTGAGTGACTAAACGTATTCAAAGTAAATATTTCGCCAGCTTTGGCGGGTTTCCCAAGCTGACCTAATACAACGACGAAATATTAAAGTCCCTTATAGGCTTTTAATTAAATAATTGTTATATTTAAACAAATATAACCATTGAAATTGATGACATGAGGTACTGGGTCCGACACCATGACCCGCTCGTGCCCAGAATTATAAATTAAATGAATATTTTGCAGTGACCGCCAGATTTAGTACTAAGTGTACTTTAAGAAAATAATTTTGTGATGTCGAATGGGCAAAATTATTTTAGGGGTCAATGAGCTATCAAGGCATAAGGCACATGTTGAAGGGCAAGTGGGTTCGAGACCGACAATAATTTATAAACATGATTATTTTGGAGGCTCTACATTTATGGGTGTATTTTGAAGTAAGCCTTCAATCGTGGCTACAATAACAACTCTTGTTATTTGTTAACGATACGGTATTATTATGGTTTTATGTATTAACTCTATTATTACTCAGATTTCAATTTGATATATAGCATTCCATCTATTCAAAGTTTTATCTATCTATTTACAACTCTGTGCGAACGGGCACTATCATTGCTACGAATAAAACCGTAACTACTACGCAATGAAACTAAATGTGAATCCGATTCACGCGGCCGACGCAGTCTGTCTTATAGAAAAGGCAGTTACCGTTTCGATCGTGCGAGTTAACAAATTGTTACAAATGGCGGCGTGGGCCGGTGCTCGCTCGACGGGCGGAACCGGCGCGCACAATACCCCGTGCCGACGCGGTGGGGCGGCGCGCGGCGGCGGCGTTCTATTCAGCTCTGAGCGGATCCGAATGCCGAGGATGCGCCGCGACACGCGAGCTTCCTCTCAGGGACGTATTACAAACTCTTATTTCCAGGCAATTCACTTCCCGACTTTATACTTGTTATCTGTATAATGTTAACAACGCTAAGTTCTCGCTAGTGGGTACCTACTTTGTCTCAGTCTGTATTGTTATTTTGACCGACAACGTTTGGAAACAAAATAGTGAGTAAGCATCTATAATTGAGTTAAAATATAAAATAGCCAGGCAGTTTAGTATACTGCCTAGGAGTAAGCGTTCCCAATACGCCCCCTGATAGGTACTATAGTACATTTTAAAAACGCCGCCCTCAACAGTTTAGCGACTGTATAGGTACTTATCTTATAAATAATATTAAACTTTTTATTAAGAGAACGAGGAAATTCACCTGAGGTTTATTTGCGTAAATCATTTTAGTGTTCCAAATTCAAACTAGGAATGCCATAATATAATATTTAAAAAAAACTCAGTTGTCGCCCTTACACAGAAAGAAGAAATAAAGAGAAAAAGAAGAAAAGAGGTTGATGAAAAAATATACCTATACCTCAAGTATAATATTGAGTATAATGATTTGATGATGCTTTGACAATTTTTCAAAATTAAGTCCTATTTACGACATATACAATTTCATAATGGCGTTTTTACATGAGTTGCACGATTCATCCTCTAACTCCTAAATATAGAACAGAGAAAAAATTAAATTCACAAGATATTTTTTATCCCGAGAACAGGGTGGATTCCCGGGGGATAATGTATTAAATAGTTTTTAACTTTCAAGTAGATAATTGAGTTGACGTTTATATAATAGGAAGGTAGATCTAAGGTATATGTAAATGCCTACTTAACTGCCCGCACACACTCGTATACCACGCAGAAAAAGTTGAACATCGATACAGATAACGATAAAAAATGTCGCACCAAGTTGCTATCCCACCTTAATTTATTGAAGAGAATGAGATAGCATTGATATATTTCACATTTTGTGTTGCCGCGCCGCGCCGCGCCGGGATAAGGCGATAAGAGGATTAGTCTACGCCAGGAGGCTTCTGTTTGTTTGCCGTCTGTTTATTTTGTTAATTTTGCTCTTTATTCTGACTCCCGCTATTACTTTACGTCTATTTAACTAATTCGCACGTTTTTTTTTTAGTTCAATGGTATAAAAGCTGAATGATCATCCTGATCATTCAGCTTTTATACGCTTATTCTTGGTAATTAATCTTGAGTACGTACCCACTCATATCAAAAGGTAAATAATGTTTCGTATGAGGAAATTGTACATAAATTGAATATGCCTGGAGGAAAATAAACAAGAAAATTATTATCACAAACAAATTATGAATGAATATAATGTAGAGCTGACTAAGCTGCTGGCTGTTTAAGTAAATTGTTTTCAATGATTCTCCAGAATTTGTTGTCATTATTGTTGTTTTTACAAGTTGGTTTATATTAAAAGGACTTGTCAGTTAATTAATTTCCACAGGAAATTAGCTTATTCTCCATAGCTCTACATTATGACGCAAGTGACTTGCTACGATTTGATCAGCGTGAGTCCACATCGATACTTGTCCAATAGTCGTCGCTATGTAGAGCAGCCTCTAATGAGCAATGGCATCGACCCTTCTGTCTGAGTCCCATAGCTTAATATATGTCTTCTTTTTCCATGCTATGCAGAATACTATACATTAAAAGAAAATATGATTATAAGCTTCATATTGTCTAGGCAGTATTAAGAGGTAATGGCACAAAATAGAAAGCACGCATGAATGCGGTTATCGAGCGACACAGCGCGCCCACTCTATGATTGATTGGGTTTAGGGTTGGAGGCTGCCCTCCCCCCCTCCCCGCCGGTCTGTCCCACCCCTCTCATGCCTTGAGGCAACCGCCGGCGCCCGCTGAGACGGTGTTGGTTGACATGATGTTCATTTGTTCTGATTTGTTTGACACCCTGGGCGCACCGCGCGCTGGAACACGGAGCAACGTGATTAGGAACATTAATGTACCTTGTGGGATACCTTCCCGAGTATAAACAAAGTTATACACCTGAAAGTTATCAGCGCACTGTTAATGATTTTGTTTTGTTTTGTATACCTACGCCTAAACACACTTCGAATATGGCTGACATCCATACCTATATTAGATTTGGATTTCATGACGATTGCTCATTGTATAATATTTTGTTCGTTGACTCTACTGACTGTCATACAATCCTATGACATATACTCGATGTAAAACGAGGGTCATAACATGTAGTTAGTGGTAATGTTTATAGACCAAATGCACAGTGTCAATGAGCTATTAGACGAACGAATGGTCGTAAAGGGCATCGTATTGGATATTAAGCGATCGGCGGGCTGCGCTAATTGGACACGGCGAACGAAATAATTATGCGATGTTTACAGGACATTAAACCTTTAAACCGGCGATTTAGAGGTTAAATTATATTTGCAAATGGGTTGAGATTGTATGTTTTAATAACAAATTATCGTAATAGATTAACTTTTACGAAATGTTTGTACCCACTGACTTGCATTCACTAAAACTCGCACACTTTATATGAAACAAAATGAGTTGAGGATCGCAGTATTCAGAAGCTTTCTTCTTCTTCTGTCCAGCTGATAACCAATAATAAGATTCAGATTACTTATCAAAAATAACCGAAGAGTATACCCCAAACATATTGGAAAAAAACATATTAGGCCGCCATAAATCAAGAGCGGTTATGCCGTAACCGTATACACGCGCCTCCGAATAGGCTCCTGATTTACGATGACTATTTGTTTCTAGTACCGCGGGTTTTTTCCGTAATAACGGTAAACAGTAGGTCTTCGTGCATGCGCCAGGCCCGGGCGACGGCATGCCAGGCGAGGGCTTGATAACTAATTAATCATGAGCTCAGAGCCGCGGCGTGATTTCCTATGGGAGTGAAAAATGCTGAGTAACGATAAAAGTGAGAAGGGTCGCCCGCCCGCAACCAGCTGTCGCGGCGAGATCCTTCAGACCCATACAAGTTCGGCCCCAGCAAATATGACCTTTGGTAATCTAGATTTGGAAGCAGTCAGCTCTCAAATAAACGTTGCGATATAAGACGGCCTATATCTATTTTGTAATCTGTCACGCTTGGAATCATTGCGTGCAATATTTTTATGCACACATCATGAGGCAGCGTATCACGTGAAGGCTCCCATATCGTCGAATATCGTCAAAAGTGAAAATGTAGTTCATAGTATTGTATCATATGCCGCCCATAGATTCATCCCCAAATTTATGCGTGTCGCCCTCGACCCTACACTGATTAAATAGTAAGATTTTCGATATTATGCGTGTTAAACAATTCAATTATTGTTGCATAATAAATAACATAAACCTAGAAAACCAACCGAGGAAAACTAGATTTAAAAGTCTTCAAATGAAAAATTACAGAATGTTTTGTTGGTTGTGGATGTGAAATAATTACATACATACAACATACTCTAAGCTAAGAAATTGCTGTATTACAGGAAACGTATAGGCGGTGGGCTTGCAGCACAATGGTTCCTCTGTGGGTGGAGGAGGGCGCGGAAGAGGGCGGCGAGGAGGGCGGGCGGTCGCGCCGCACGCCCGCCGAGCACTCGGCGCGCGCGCACGCGCGGCACCTGGAGCGCGTGGGCCACCTGGACCGGCGGCGGGGCGGCGTGGTGGGCCGCTGGGTGCGCGCCGCCGCCGCCGGCCCCGGCCGGCCTCTGCTGCGGCTCAAGCCCTGCCTGTCCGTCTGCCAGCTCGTCGAGCAACACTGCCCATACTTCCTGCCGGCGGACCGCGCGCCCGCATACCCCACGCAGTACGCCGGCGAGCCAACGTTCCTATGTCTCGGTGAGGATGCATTACACACACACATACACATTACTAGGTACTATACGGGTACTATAAATGGCGAAATCAAACATTTACTAATAAATATCGTAACATAATACGAAAATCCAAATGTATCGACTCGGTGATTGTTTTAGATGTCAATAATTTAAACTTACTAGGTATTCCTATACAAAATTAGCATGCCTAGATAATCGGCCAAAAATAAAACGTGCCCCGAGCTATGCAAGAGCACAGTGTGTGTATGTGTTTGAGAGAGTGCAGAGGTTTCGATTAAGCGCGATTACCCCCCAGCTATTGCTTGGTTACAGTTAGATACAAGAAAGCACAATACAGCCTAAGGGGAATGAAATGCTTAGATTAGTTCATTTAGCTCAAAGCACGGCAGCTATTGAGCGCTGGAAAGCATTCATGCGATTATATATGGCGACTAAAGGCGGCACAGTGTCCAGTTCCGGACGTATAGCTCGTTTATTAATAAACCACGTGCCAACCAATCGATAGAACCTGTACACCGTCACCGCCGGAACGATTCCGTATTTCAGTTCAAGCATAGTTTTAGTGTCGATCCGATCGGCTAATACGAACGCGCATCGGTTTCCAGACCCGCGCATACCGGAGACGGGTGCCCAAGCGAACAAGTCCAACTACGGGTGGGACGAGTGTTGCTACTGGCACTGCGAGGGGCGGCTGTGCTACCGGTGCGAGGCGCGGCTGAGCGAGCCGCCGCGGCCCGACGCGGAGCGGTGCGCGCCCGTGGAGGAGCGCGTGGCCACGTGCTCCGTGCCGTACCAGGCGGCGGCGAGCGCGCCGCGCCCCCGCGCCGCGCTGCTCGCCGCCGCGCTGCTGCTGCAGCTCGCACGGACCCACTGGACCACCAGCGCGTGTTTAGTGAAAGTGCGCGATTCGAGGTTATAGTTTTACGTTAACGTGCGTCGCACCCGCGCGTCCCGCGATCGCTGACCTGCGATCGGAACCTCTGGTAGTGCTGTACTTATGATAATAAATAGCGTGCGGTTTCAAGTTTGACGTCTGACTCGCGTCGCGGCGGCATGGGCGAGTGTCGCCCGCGCCGCGACCGCGTCACCGTATACTTACACTGTAAGTTAATATTTGTGTCCGATCGTTCGATACACTTGATATTGAAACACCAAATGTTCACAATTGAGTTAATGAATGCATTTATCGCGTAAGCGCTGTTAGCCGTCGTTCCGGCCAGTATGTTAATATTTTCGGCACGAATTCAAACAAGATTCACGAGATATTGCGATTATGGCAAAAATGTTACATATTAAAGCGTTTTACAGTTACGATGTTCATAAGGCACACCTTTAGGTACATGATGTGAGTTACATATATTCGCTGATTTTGTTTATGAAACTTCACTTCCGAAATTAAAGCAATATTCGTTCTAAAAAAATTGCCAGGATCTAATGAAAATGTATCAAGACTCAACAGATGTATATAGCAACATAGGTGCATACGTGGGATGCGTACTTCGTATTAGAGATCGTGTGTTGGTACTTTTATATACTACCTGCAATCATGTAGATGATTAAACATACCTTCCACGCGTCAGTGCCAGCAGAGATATTACCCAGATTGCACGGTCTCCGCCCTCCACCGTCTTGTGATAAGGAATAGATAAGCGAGTTAGGCCCGCTACAGATTGGCGTTGCGAAGATCCATGCGACCATTGTCCACGCTACGTAACCGAATGGTTCGCGGGTCGCCGCGCGGCGCGAATTTGGAGTGGGCTTAGAATATTTTGAGCAACTCATACGTAAAGCCAATTCTGTTTAACACGTGCCAATAGAGACGCAATGGGAATCGGTTCTTAGAAAGTTTTTTTTGTAATGCAGCGTTAAATTAACTAACCACACGGTGGGCGGCGTCAGCGCACAAACATCGCTACGACCATCGTAATGAATTAGATCCGTGCTCACATCGTAATGAATTATGTTAACCATTCCAATAACATAAGGTCTAACAATAATAGTGTAAAATACTTAAGAGGTCAAACGGTAGGTGGTAAAAATAATATAAAAAAAATAATCTTTGGCACATAATTCAAATTCTCAATAGGCATAGTATCGGTTTGACTTACCCGAATGCCTATTCTAGTTAGACCTTACAATACAAGTTATTATAGTGACGTGTCAGCACGTATATTTTTCATAATATCATAGCAATTAAATGTTGTGTTGTTCATCGTCAGATCCTAGCATGTTTGGGTGCGATGAGACGAGCCCGCCAGCCCTTGTGCGAGAGCCTAAACAGCTGGTCTATAATTATGTAAAAATTACAGTAATATAAGATTAAAAATGTAGTTGTTGTTTTGTAAGAGGTAAAATATGACTAATACATGTAATGAAAATTATATGTAATATATCCGTCTTATGAACTATCATTTAATATAATGCAGAATATTATTAACATGGTTGAAAATGATTTTTATATGAATTGATTTTAATATATATTATTGTATATGGATATCATGTCGAGTGATAATAAAGCAAGCCTTCAAAATCGGTAAGGTACGTCGTTAACAGCATAAACGTAACGGGATCTGTTAGTTTTCACTTATTTTAAAAGGAAATAATAATAATGGAGCTGTCGTTGAACTTTTGTGATTGAAAACAAGATATAAATTAATGATTATTAAGACTTTATTGAATGGACATTTGTTGAGAATATTGTCCTCGGTCGGGGATGTAGTTGTTGTATTCAAATGATAAATGATAATAATATTAAGTAAGTTATTTTTTACGTTTTTATCGTGTACATAATGTCAAAGAACGGTTTGTTGTTTCCACTCCCATATTTAATCGTGGTCACCGAAGGTGCTAAAGGTCTATTAACGCTTCTTAAAGCTTGTTTTGTAACCACTTTCTATTTAACCAAATCTGTTCGTATGTCGTCGTGTGATGTTGTAGGTAGGTAGCACGCAGGCGCAGAGGCGAGCGCGGGCGCGGAGGCGGTCGCGTCCGGCACGGCTGCGCTTGCGCAGCATGGCCCTCCGCGCCCGCGCCTTCACACTTATCACTCGGCGCTACACGTTTACAAAACTTATAAGAACCAAAATAACCAGAAAGCGTTCGTGTTCCACGTTCTACGTTCTTTGAAATGTATGGGTTGCTTAACGCCTTCTGTTTGCTCGAGCCCTATGAAATGCATACATTACATAGAACGTGGAATGCAGAACAAGAAACGAAACATTCTGAACGCCCGCCTGTGGGTTTAGGCTCCTCTAATGGACTGTTTATAGTTTTTTCATGTTCTTCTTTCAGTTCACTAGACTAAGTATGTTGCACGATAACACACAATAAAACAGAAACGAATGATTATTGGGTCGTTATACTCGTTCTTATCGAATCGCTCGTGATCCCCTTTGTTTTCACTTCCTCGAGATTAGCTCGTCACGTGCCTGGTTGCCGCAAACGGTATATCATAATCCTGTAGGCACTCCCAAATTTATAGAAGTTTAAATCAATTTATAATGCCATTACAAAAGGACTTTTCGGACTTGTTATACCATTTTAAAGGGATGTTTCTATAAATTTGAGAGTTAGAAAACATCCTGTAACGCCTGTTTTTGTCACTGACTTCGTTGATGCTTAAGAATAGGATCGTCATTTTGGCAATAGATACCTCACTAACCTAACCCATGTATGCACTTTCGAACAAAGTTGCGTTGCATGACACGCCACAACATAATATATAGGTAATATATCGCCAGACGAACTCACCTCCTAACACTAAGCAACAAACTAAGGAACACTTGTGTAATGGGTACTGTACACTGGACTAAGGGAGATGCCAGTATATACTTAGACGGATATTAAATATCCATGACTCGGGTACAAACATTCGTGCTCGTCTCTAAAAAAATTGGCCCAACCAGCCCCCTGATTACGTAACTTGCAATAACCTAGCGATAGCAGTAATCGCGCAATATTTGCTTTTAAATTGCTAATTCGTATTACGTAGCGCTGCGACGCCATACAAATCTGCGATTTGAAAGCAATTATTGCGAGATTATTGCTGTCGCTTTGCTATCGTTAGGCTAGGCAAGATACGTAATCAGGGGGCAGGTTACTACCCCGGAACAAGGCTCTCGGGACAGAAAGCAGGGCCACTACCAACTAATCGGTTCGTCATTGTTTGCTTGTGAATACGAGAATTGAACATCGAATACTGTCTTTGGCGAGATCGTTCACGGCCATCCTATTTGTACCTCCTGTAAAGACGTTGATTGGAGTATTTTGATAAATAAATATTTTACAATATCGGCGGAGCTCGATGACTAGCAGTGACCGGGCGATTGTTCACGAACCTGAGTCGAACTCTTTTCGTGTTCTCTTTGCTAATTTATTGCGTCGACACCCACGATATAAACATTCGCGATCGATGTTTGTGTTCGCGATGGCCGTGTTCGAAAGTGCGTACCTACAGGGCTTTGATTGAAGTTGAAAAAAAACAGTGTCTTCAAGAGGCGTTTTAACAAATTAAATGCTTTCGCCTGCCACATCGACTGAACTCTAAGTAAAGCATGCAGCTCAAAAACATGTCGTGTCACGTACATGGGCGTAGCCAGGGTTTGCTTCAGGGTAGGGATAGAAATAAATTTCGAACTAAACCATTACCATTCCGTCGTTAAAACGTCTGGTACCAATAGAAAGTATCTTTTTCCCTGAAGTCACTGTTCGCATTTGTCAAGATACTATTGTAGAGGCACATAATTTCTTAGTAGTGATATGGTCTTATATTTTTACGTTTGACTCCGGCAGGGAGGTTTTACTGCAGCTGCTCCCTCTGCCCCAGTTTGGCTATGCCAACGGTCACCTACGTAAAACATAGCAGTTTTAAAAAGGTACTAAATGTGATCGATATGACTTACTTGATATTCTCTCAAAATGTTTAACACTAATTCTGTTACACCTTAACAGGGTTATTCAGAAAGGTATACCGTGCTTTGAACCTTCTTCAGCGTAATCATTATGTGTCGTCAGAATTTCCAATTTAAAAAAATATTAAAATAATCACAATTCTCAAGTACATCTAATTTACATATTAACGGCGTGGTATCTGGTCACCGCTTTGAAAGTTTTACTGTACGTGACACGATATAGAGCATACATTTCGATGCTTCACTTTATAGCCCAGTCATATTAGGGCTTTCACCTCGGAATGAAAGATAATAAGCTGCAAATTGGTATGAACCTTTGTTTTGTCATTCTAAATGTTGTCTCAAAAGTCACAATCGTTATCGTGTCCGCGTCTCAAGATATTCAAGGTCAAAGGTCACAAAAATCGGTTTTTCGCGAATATCTGGCTTCCTATCGGTTAAATGAGATTTGCATTTATTATAAAAGTTGTAGGCTATAAAATTCCCTACAACTTTTGTTTAAACTTTTTTTTCATACGACTAACCGTTTTGAAGGTAGAGCGCGAAGAGTGCACATCGTACAGTCATATACGGCCTAATGCAAGGTCAAGCGTGAGTTATGGTTATCAGTACGTTATAAAGTCAATTATTTACTTGGAAATTATAATTATTAAACAATGCCTATTATTTATGTACTAACTATTAATACAATCTAGCATTTTATTCGGAGGTGGATACGTTTTTGTTTCAACTACAGATGATCTGATGTCTTCCCTAATAATAGCCGCAGCAGCTTCTACAATCCGTAGACGTTCTTCTACAGGAGTACTTTTTTTATTTTCGTACCAAGCTTTTGATAATACGTTAAGCTGTGTATCACGGAAAGATATAATTGTAAATGATCCAATTTTTTTTGTGATTATTATATCAGTTAAATACTTTTGTTGTAATTTTGTAATAATTGTCTTATCGTCAGGTATGTATTCCGTAGGGACATCTTTAAGTTCTTTCAAAGTAAATTGAGAATCTTCATTATTTTCTATATAATAAAAAATCTCCTTCATTGCTTGAGTGACTTGATCATCTTGGCGAGGCTTTTTATCTGCAGATGGTACTCGGGTTAAAAAGTTGGTATAGCAAATAGTATGATACTTTGCCTCAGCAGCGATCAAATCATACTCGTAATATATACGTTCCTTTACTAATTCTCCTAAGGAATCGTTTCGTTCTTCTGCTCTCTTAATTACGTTGTCTTTGAATGCAAGAGTACTTACATTACTTATTGTCCGTCTATACTTTAATTTTTTTTTCTTTTCTGCTATTTCATCAGCTTCTTGGCCACAAAATAAGCATAACTTTCCAAAATCAAAGACTTCATTTCGTTTTTTACGAGGTGCACTTGACGTTGAAGGTTCACTCTCATCTGTGCGTCGTTTTGATGCAATAATAACATTTTTACTCGTGTACACTTTTCGACACTCGGAATGCACATTTACAGAACTTAAAGTATTTAAATAGTCTATATGTCCATCATTTCTTTCAATACTTGCAGTTTTTAAAGTTTGTAAACCACGTACGACATTCACAGAAACACCTTCTGAAAGTTTCTTATCACATATAAAACACAAATCAGCCATAGCTCTTAAAACCGTACGTCCGTAGTTGCAACGGTACAATTTCAAACTAACGAATAATCTTGACTCATACAAAGTGGAGAGAGTGGCCTTGAATACTATAGAACATCTGTCCCGGCAATGAATAGAAAAGGGCATAGGGTAGGGACAAGTATTTCCAGGTATATAAGTATTGAGAAATTTACGCGTTTTAAAGAAAAGATATATAATGTCGTGTTAACTTAAAATAAAACTAAAATATATAATCCAGAATTAATAATATTTTATACTTAAATAGTTAAATATGAATAATTATATATAAATAATCAAGTTACTTACTTTAATTAAATATAAATAATTAATAGTTAGTACATAAATAATAGGCATTGTTTAATAATTATAATTTCCAAGTAAATAATTGACTTTATAACGTACTGATAACCATAACTCACGCTTGACCTTGCATTAGGCCGTATATGACTGTACGATGTGCACTCTTCGCGCTCTACCTTCAAAACGGTTAGTCGTATGAAAAAAAAGTTTAAACAAAAGTTGTAGGGAATTTTATAGCCTACAACTTTTATAATAAATGCAAATCTCATTTAACCGATAGGAAGCCAGATATTCGCGAAAAACCGATTTTTGTGACCTTTGACCTTGAATATCTTGAGACGCGGACACGATAACGATTGTGACTTTTGAGACAACATTTAGAATGACAAAACAAAGGTTCATACCAATTTGCAGCTTATTATCTTTCATTCCGAGGTTAACCCCTTTTTTTACCTAATATGACTGGGCTATTATCTCGATGTGAGGTGCGATTCCTATAAAAGATTCAGGTAAAGTCATCGCAACAATACCAATACAAAAATCAATACCACGTGATCCTTGTATGTGCAAATTCATACTAACATCTGTTTAATTTTGTATATTTAAGTAGACTATCTAATCTAAATAGGTAAAGTTTCAAGTAAATTTGCTGCAGCGAAATCTTTATGCACTTGAATTTGATGAGTAACAGCTAAACACTCCGCGTCGGACGGCGCCTGCCAAGTACCGCGCCCTTTCACAATTTTTACGTGTATCTATGCATATAAACTATATTATCAAAGTGGCTAACAATTAGTGAGTACCTAATATAAAATGAATTTCTAGAACATAATTGGAACAATTTCGAGCACTCGTTAAACTTACACATTGGCCGTGCATTCCTTCTTGTGGGGGCCGCCACCCCCCTCTCTCGATATCTTCACTCGTCGCTTAACTAGAGTAGGTAGTGAAGGAGTTCGGTTCGGGTGTTTTTCATAATAAGCCTTTTGATTCCCCAGCTCGTTGAACAATTATAAAATCAACCAGCGCACTAGGTCCCTAAATTATAAACATGAGTGCAGGTATTGTGACTTGGACGCAATTCGAAAGGACCTATCGAGTAGGTTCCCTGTCTCGCCATCTTCTCTCGGTAGTGGCACGATGTTAGCAGTAATTCTTAGTACATTTTGGTCAAATCCGTAGCCGAAGGGCGCGCCGGCCGCGTCGGCACACGCACCGCCCGCTCAGCGCCACACAACACGTGCCCTTTCCCATAGGTTTAGTGTAACGAATGTGTTTCAATGTTTCGTTAAAGGTGATAGCGTATACATTATCCAACAAATTCATAGAAGTCTTAAACCATTTACAATAGCATTACAAGAATTGTTCTATTGTAATGGGTTTCAAGTTTTCTATGAATCTGGGGCTAGTTTTTGAATGATATACGTATGTTTTGATGTATGTATATATAAATAATGTGTAAATGTTTAACGCACAAATAATATTTGAAGAGCGCTATTATGTAAAACAGTGTATGAAAACATATGTATTTAGCTGTAACATGTAACTGGGAAGTAATCGATTAGGAATCATGAAAGTAGGCACGCCTGTGCTTCGTCCTCCGATACCTCGTTGTTTTACTTGCCATATCTTTGTCCATATGTTAATGTTCTGTTGTACTGTGCTCCGGTCGGCGGGAACCCGTTCTCTACTCAATGTCATTGTAAATTACTCAATAATTACTCAGGAATTAACTAGCTGTATTGTTCGATGTTAAGTCCGTTATTTTACGTTGCACGGCAACTCAGTTGACTGTCACACACACGCACAAAACAGAGAAATGTGCTTTCGGGGTCGTCCATCGATGATTAAGTGATTTTAAATTGTATTTACGAACATTATTATTCACCAAAATATAGTGATGTAAGCCAAACACCAAATTGTAGCCTTTACACATATTCTGTACATATGATAAGACTGTAACGCGAGTGTCTGTAGGTACATTAAATATGTTTGCGAAACAATAAGTGTAGGGGACATTATTATTGAGGTCGAAACCGATTGTTTTGAATGTCTGTCTGTCTTTATGTCTGACACGAAATCCACTAGCCGAATTCGATCAAATATGGCACTTAATTTCAGGCAGTAAGGCCGAATTAAATTTATTAGTAAGCTTGTGGAGTGGGTAAAAGTACCAACTAACAAATTAAACAGTTAGTGGAAAACCCACGCGAACGGAGTCGCGGGCACCGCTAGTAACAACAATAAATAAAGTATCTCAGTATTAGTAGGTGTATAAATCAAAGTTTTATACGTTTTGTCGATATTATTTCGAACGGATTTCAGTGCATGAATCATCTCTTTCATTGACGCTTGGTAAAATATTGTTTGCGATGGGCTATGGTGCGTTTTATACGATGCGATATGTTTTAAAGGATAACCGTAGACGTCGCTATGCCTAAGCGACAATGTTGTTCGGTTGTGGTATTATAAGTAAATGTTTCCAAAATAAACTCTGTCTAAAGCTGCCAGCCGTATTACCGTACGCATACATGCATGCAACGTATATTTAACAGGAATACGAACGATACGTGGTAAGTAAAATAACTAACTTACTTGCAATATTAATCATAAGGCAAATGAAATAACTTAGTCAATACCTTCCAGATGAACAAGCCCGTTACACTTTTAATACCACACCGAGTGTTATAAAACAACGAATACAATTCCTGATCGGTGATTTTGTACCTACTTAAATTTATTTGTTTTATTGATACAGTGAAATCCCACGAAAATCCTATCAACGAATTTGCGCAGTAAAATATAATAAAAACTCTACTTTGCAATGGGGGCGAATGGCTACACCACGGAATATCAGAAACTTACTGTCACGTTTAAAGAAGTTAAAGTTCATTTAGAATGATTTAACAAGCTGTGTTTTAAAGGAAACTGAATTTTGATGCCACTTTTAAAAAGATTATTTTTAAGAATTTGACCGCTACCTGTTTTATAAGCCATTATCATGTTCGAAGGTGGCGAGATAGATGACAACTGGGAAAGGCGCATACAATTTGGTATAAGAAATGTCTGCCAACCAATAGAATTTATACAGCCACACTAAGGCATAAAGAGTCATAGAAACACAGAAATGTTGCACTGACGGACTGCGCCGTCTCCGTTGCGCTTGTTTGCTGTTGGTATATTCGTTGGCCATCAGGCGCTTAATTTGCGGTTTAAACGATATAATATCGCGTACGACAGTAGGTACGATATGGCCTTCAATGTTTCCAGGACTTGGGGAGGAGTTAAGTAACATTAAGACACGATTTGATATGTATCAAAGTCTTATGATGTATCGAATACATAATACATATAAATAGAGTTAATCATTTGTACGTTATTTTAAACTGAAACGCCTTTGGTAAGGTTATTAGGGTTAGTAATATTTCAACCCCGAAAGTTTCTCTTTAGAGTACACGTCTAAATTAACGGTATTGGATAACATATATTTTATCATTTCATAACATGTTTTTTTTAACAAATACGTAGATAAATCAAAGCCATTTCTGGATATAAATTACAATTAAAGAAAATTAAGTGTACATGAGTAGGTGCGATAATAAAATCACAAATTTTAAAATGTAGATGACCTCGGGTTGATAATTGCCTTCAAAAATAGTTTTGATTTAGTCCATTAATACTTTTGCCACTTTACGTAGGTTTAACAGTAATGGGAGTGTCGTAGGCAATGCGTGGGTTAACTCGCTCAGAATATAAACGCATAATACTAAGTGGTCAATAAGTGAACTGGGCTTGAAACGTCTGCTTCACAAAATTATAAATTCTCAATATCTACGTTTTGGTTATAAGGTGACATTGACAATTTTATTTCATGTCTACTTGTGTACCGTTTATAGCATTCGTGGCAAGAACGTACAGAGAACTCTATTAATAGTTTGCAAACTGTTTTATAACTTTCAGAGCGTGTTGTAAATGCCTGCGATCTATCTACTTATTTGCCCCATTCAAATGTCTGTTCATAAATTAGCGTTAATATAATGTATGTAACTAGTGTTATATTTCAATTAAATGTTTTATGTTAATTTGGTAGCGTTGTGTTGGCTCCAGTCGGGGGCCGTAGCCGCTCATCCCCATCGTACGTTTAGTTACACTGTAACGGCACTTCCCCGTACATTTCGTACTGATCGCAGTGAACGAGTGATTGTTCAGTTTTAATACTAACAATAAATATTCTGTAAAAATCGCATCGATCCCATTTATTCCTAATGAGTTCTAGATCATATAAATATATGTATGATTACGAGGACTTCAAGGCACTATTATCTAAAGTTAAATGTTTTTATGTTCAACATTGTTTAATAAATATAATGTGTAGCTAGGATTGCACTGTCTCGGAGGGAATTATACTAAATAATTGTCGAACTGTCCTCAGGACCGCTTGAAAATAATTTTAATCTATATAAATAATATCATTAAAAACGCCTAATTCATAGTGAGAGAGGTAGAGTAGTACTTTTAAAATCCTAACTCATAACGATACAAGGGTAAGCAGGAGCGCGGGGCACTGCGCACTGCACAGCACGCGGGCTGCGATATATTGATATGATCTAGGATGTGTCGTAGGTGTTTCTCGAGTAGTGATCGTGTTATAAGTCTTATGTTACGCCTTCTAAATGATTATAAACTCTGTAGGCGAATACACTTGGTAAATACGTCCAACCCTTTCCTTTAATTAATAGAATGCATACTGACATACCAATGCCCTACAGTTACGAGTGCTAACAAGATCTCTCATGGGTTAATAATTAATAAAAGAAAAACCATCCTCCTATCCAAAATACTATCCATTGTCATATTTTCAGTAAAACGTTCTTACCAAAAATAATGTCAAGGGTTGAGAATATTATTTATCGGTGTGTTTGCCGTTAGTGTGCGGCGAGGGTTAGCGGGTGGTAACGGGCTGGTCGAGGGGAGCGCTACGGCGATAGTCTACGCCGTAGCGGCGGCGTAGCGCCCGCGTAGTCCACCCTGCCCCGTACCACCGCCGCATGTAGACATCGTTCGACACTCGAAGTAAGATTAATCACGTTCAAATAATTGTAGACAGATTTTGAAATTTAATATAATTTGCATTTTCCTAAGAGTTAGAACGATTGAGACAGTAGGTCGCACGACCGTGTTATGATGAATTGTGGAGATGTTTATTAAAAAAATACGTTTATGAAAATGGAATAAAAACGAAAAATATTGTCATAATAAACTTGTAATTACTAACTTAAGAGGAATTATTGGAGAACCAGAAAAACGTTAAATAAACCGATTAAAAATACAAATGCGAGTATTATTTCCCCTAGACGTCAAACATGAAATTACGTCGGCAGAATGTAAATAAAAAACGTTGGAGCGGTCAATTTAAATATTTTAATATAAAAAATTATTGCTTACGTCAATATCACACTCGAGCTTACATCATCTATTTATATTAAGTATAAAAACTATGACTTCGCATTAAATTATCGTTCTCGCAGCAGTATATAAAAGGCGCACTCGTCATCACAGCGTTCGCTATACACAATATACCGAACGCGAACAGACACACAGCACACGATCACAGTCAGCGCCGCTCGGGTCGCGGCGCGGCGGGCGGGGGCCGGGGGCCGGGGCGCTAGCCGCGCGCGCGCGCCGCCGCCAGCGCCAGTGCCGCCGCCAGCGCCGCCGCCCAGCCGTGCGAAGCGAGCTTCGCTCCGCTGTTGCCGCCCGACGACTCCGGCCCATCTGTACACACACGAGCGCATGCTCAAAATAAACTTAATGTGCGGACACCGTGCAGCGTGCGATGCCATTGGAGGTTCACAATAGTTAGGTGTTTATACCAACGTATAACATGTGCCACAACATGGTGATGGGAATATTACATTATTATATATCTATGACATAGATCTAGGACCATATATGTGATCATAGACAATATGTATAGAAGACCGAAAACAACAAACATACTAAATATGACGTCCTCGATCTATAGATAATGATAAAGTAATATCCCTCTATAATATCACAAAACAAACATGAATGTGAGAATATGAAGCCGCTAATTCCATGTAATATCAACATTCAACTTTTACCCAAAATTGTCCTAATTTCAATTTGATTAGATCGTGCTAATGGCTAAACTTGCCCTTATATTTCTATAGCGAGTGGTTACATAATTTGCAAGGGTTGTCATTGATTTGAACTACGATGGAGTTCACGGCATAAAATCATAATGAAATTAAAATAAACCTACAGATGCGGATGAGTGATGTCGCGGCGGAGGACGTATAGCCCCCCTAATATATGAAGCGGCTCGGGGCCACGAGACAACGTCACTACAGCCTAGCCCCGTCAGACTGAACGCGGATCACTGAAACATTAACTTGCGTTTAGCAAGATAGTTGTACATCACCGCAACCGGTACCCCTATGTGCAATCTACTTTAACGACATCCCACAATATTACACTTGGATTTGAAAACGCGAATTTACATGCGTTATTGGTCAATAGGATTTTATGTTGGTCAGTCTAAATACGGGGTTGTAATGTTAAACTACATACTACTATATTATTATATCAAATCGTAATTTGTAAGTTACATGCGTTACAATATGTTAGTTACAAAACTACGTGTCTTGGTATAAAGATGTGTACGTAAGTTGTTAATTTTAATCAACATTAACCGTAGTCCATTCTAAATACTGAATAAGATCAAGTCATTTTTTTTACTGACACTATTACATAGTGTCATTAGAAACTTGAAATATGTAGAGGGTATGATAGCACACTCTATGGGTCAGTGGTGAGATGGATAGTCGAAGAATAGTGTTTAACGAACAAAACCATAAACTGTGCTTTAGTTTGTTTAATATTGTTCAAAAGCTCTTACGCTGTTCTGTTTTGAGTTTCATTAATTATTGTGAAGCAATAAATGTGGACGGCGAGATAACTTAAATATTTAAGACGACAAACTTTATCCTATGCTTCAATTTTCCTGCAAACAGATAGCTGTATTTAAATAATTTCCAAAAACCAGACCTTAATGACAAACTACTCCCGAATCAACAGTGTTCATAAAAAAATACCGTTAAAATGGTGATAATTCAACTACAATGTCAGCAAAAATAACCGATGTTAAATCAACTAAAATATTATATTATTGGTGATTGTAGGCAAATAATAATTATACTTACAAACGACGTGCTACCTTACATGAAGCCATGTGATCACACACCATCAATAAGCGAGAAGCGTATAATACACCATGCAGCACACATGCAAACTACCTGTCTAAACAGAGCGTAAACGACAATTTCTAAAAAATAATTTAGAAACACGAAATATTGATGTTTACATGAAAGCCTGAAGAGAAACTGAAATATTCGGTTGGTTATGTGCCAGTTGACGCTCCATTTAGAAACCATAATCCCAGACAGTAAGGTGTAATGAAAGAGAACGTACAGGCATCGCGTGACAAGCTCGCCGGCACTAAAATCACCGCTTATGTTCTATAATCTCACTGGTATTCGCTTATATCGTCTATGTAACTAATTGAGTCTTTGTTCTTTATGTAATTTCTCTATGTACAATGTTCAGGAACTCTCCACCGAGGCTATTTCCTGAACCAGAAGAATGATCGCGGAGCGGATGATTTTACACCTAGAAAAAAACACACACACATCGAAACGTGAACACGAACCAGGCACCTTAGTGTAATGTGTAGTTGAAATAGGACATAAGTATTATTTTGTAAATTTGTATTTTTTTTGTGAGTAACAACTTAATGAACAATTTAAAATGTTGGTGCAACATTCCACATAAAATTGTGATTTAATCAACGTTTTAATTCCACAATATACATATTTATTGAACCGACAACTGTTGGTAGGTAAATTTTACCTCTAAATTATTGACTGCATTCTATTGTTGACTTAGCGCCGTCGTTCACGATACAACAAAGATTTTTATCCAGCATCAGTGATGTATAGAAATCTTTGTTAAATGTCAATTCAATAAATATCTTTTTTATTAATATTTTCTATATACGTATTTACTAATAAATTCTGAGAAGGTGCTAGTGCTGCAAACAATTTTATTTGCGTTGCAACTTGCATAGTGGATACTATCATTATCTTAATAAAACCAACACACAGTTCGACAGCGACGTTGAAACCGTGGCGCGGAATCATTTACTCAGATAGTTAATTAGTATGATGTGATGTGGCCACTGGTCTCAACGACAGCAGGTAGGTTCGAGGACGCCCAAGCCACGTAGTCGTCCAGGTCGGTGGGGAGTTACCACCGTCCGCCACTGTCACACTACAAGCCACACCGCACACAAGGCAGGCACCATACTCAAGGGGTTAGTTACCAAGTCATGCCCAGATAATGTAGTCGAATTGAGCTATCGTGGTAAGTTCTTGCCTTTCCAGGGTTACTCGCGTACACAACTTAACAAGCAGTTAGTGAAGCCGACATTTGTTACCGTTCGTTAATCGGTTAGTAAATGAAAATCTAATTTATTATTGTTTGTTAGTCAATGAAAACCTTAACCAAATGTAATGATACACTTTGTTGGAAGTAACATTTAAATTAATATAACAACATTTATTATAGTTTTGATTAATTACTCAGTTGGGTCTAAAACAACGGTAGATTATTCAAAGTAGGTTTAACGAGAAGAATAAAACAAACAACTAATAGAAAGACATCCACACAAGGAGACACAAGAGCGAACATTTAACAGTGGACACGACTAGGTGGTAGCATCCCTGCACTCCAGTCGTTGGGCTGCGCTCTCTGACGTCTGTCATAACTCCTTCAGTAATATTAATGTTTGAAGTCAGAACAAAAAGAAACAGTCAGAATTTGTCAAATTAATCTCCACGTTTTTAAAACAAAAACATAAATTTTCATTAAAATAAAAATTTAAAATTAAGTAAGTTATGGTCAGTCAAGTTGAGAGCTACCCGTTTCAGATCTCATGACTACGCTACATTATAAGTTTATCTCGATTGTCTAGTCAGTTGTCAAGTCAGTAAAGTTACGGCTGTCTCCACTTAGTTCAACATACATTCAACCACAACATTTACGGTGAAATATTATAAACACAAAATTCATACAAAGATTGAACCCATTCACAATGTCATTATAAATAAGTTCTTTTAAAAATTGCATTATACTGCCATTGTAAATTAATCGAAACTTTTATGAATTAGGCGATAGAATTTTCCAATACACGTAAAATTTCCAAATTATCTGTTGCATGTTTACTGATGCGAGAATTTGCGGTCTTTGTCATCTCAATCTTAAGTCTTAATAAGCCCGGTCACACTTTGGATACGTTTTCATACGAAATATGTATTATAAAATGTGAACCGCAAAGGACTACAAAGCTACAGTTCAGCTCGTAGACTAGGTGACTCTACATTTAGAATTTCTCGCCTCGTGTACATAAATATAATAGCATACTTTTATGTACAACAAATGAATCAGTATCTATGTACTCCAAGAAACTGTCCATATACTCACGCCATATCCCATGAGGGTAGACAGAAGCGAACGATGCTACATGCTACGATCCTGACACACCTCTTTCGATTTATATAGGATCTATATTATAGGTACATTGATACAATGAACATAAGAATATCGTATCCAAAGTGCGACAGTGGCCCTGTGGCCTCATATAAAATAATAAATGTACTTGAAGGTGAAGAAAGCGCTAAGTCAGGACGCGAAATTTAAAATTTGGAATATCTTTAATTATTTACGAAAAATGCTATCATGTAGGTATGCGTCGTTTTTTTGCGACATATTGCATTGAAATAATCTAATCGGCAGCCAAAACATTGTTTTTTTTTGTTTTTATGAAGTTTGGAATATCGTATCACTTTAATCAATTTTAAAGCAAATTTAATACATCGAGACAAACCGTCGTCGCAAGTAACAAAATAATATAGAAATCGCCCCAATCTTTAAAAAAAATCCTTCAAAATGTTGAATTTCGCTACATGACCGAGCGCTTACACCTTAACAAGTCTAAAAAGTCTTCCTAATGGTACCGCAGTGGTCCTAAAAGGTCGATATATGTTGTAGTATAGGGTCGTCATTATATTAAAAAGGTCGTTATTTCTTATACTACAGGGTCGTCATTATATTAAAAAGGTCGTTATGCCTTATACTACAGGGTCGTCATTATATTAAAAAGGTCGCTATGTGTTGTAGTATAGGGTCGTCATAATAATCGCGCGGTCACGTGGTCGCGTAGTGTCGCGGTGTCAGTCGCGGCGGGCGCCGGCCTACCTGCGTCGAACTGTATGTCGCCGACGTCGTCGTCGTCCGAGCGGTCGTCGTCGTCGGCGGCGGCGGGGCGCGAGGCGAGCCGCGCGTTACCTGCGACGGTGCCGCGCGGCGCGCCGCTGCAGCCGAGCCACCAGAACGCGGTCGCGCGCGGGAACGCGGGGTTGTCCGCGTCCACCTGTACAATCACAAACAGAATTAGATTTTTTTTTTATTCACACATACCATTAAGTACAGTTATTATGAATGGTGAAATTAGTTACAATATGCTGAGCTACCTGCTAGCTATGTTCGACCGTCGGTATTATTATTGCAAAGAACACGGATTGCAGTTTTATATAATGTCCCGTGCTACTACTAAAGTCTGCCTACCGTTCCTACATTGTTCTCACATACCCATAACAATGTACTGTTCAAAAATGTAAAAGATCTTAAAAATATCTAAAAATATCAATACTTAGCGACCATGAATCAGTTACAAACATTCGTGCTGATCACACAAATTTTGCCACAGAGATGCGAACCTAGGACCCTCGGTACAGAAAGTAAGGTCACAACCAACTTTAGTAATTGGGTCGTCGTCGGTATGGATGCTGACCCCCTGCTGTTTACGACAATTAGCTCTGTTTTTAAAATGAGCTATATCGAATATTTTTTTGCTGGATCCCGATTTAGATCCTTATCTAAGACAAAACCTTTATAAACACTAAAACAAAATAAAATCAAGCCGCACTCACACTGAATGTTCTGTCATTAAACCGCCAATACGATCCAGATTTGAAGAAGTATGTGTATCCGTTGGTGTACTGGAGCGCGGCGTCGATGTTGTCCGGCACGCCCTCCCAGTTGGACAGCGGCTTGGGGTACGTGGCCTTCACCGGCGGCCTCTGCGCGGGATCGAACCGCCAGAACTTGGATCCCTTGTAGAAGTAGATCTTTCCGTTGCCGGACCAGACTAACGCCGCGTCCAAATTGTCGGGAATGCCGGTGAAACCTGGATGGGACAGGATGAAGAATTATATTCCATTGAGGACTGGCTCCTCCGTACGTCAAGCGCGCGATTATTCGTAAGCTAACCGTATACTTGACACGCCGATCCAAAATATTTTGATAGAGTACAGAATCAATTAGAACAAAGGTCATAAATAGCTACCCTAATTTATAGAGATTTTGCTAATTTACATTGGCATGGCAAAAACAAGGATTCGATTTCTATCAAACATATAATTATCTCCTCGATGAAACCGCGTTGAAATCTTTTACTTATGTGTTTGGAGCCACAATGTTCTACGCCGCATATTGGGGTCCGTGAATTTTTCTCAGTCGGAGGGTGACTTAGTCCTCCATGTACAATCGCACAGTACCTATATCACGATAACATTACAAATTTCGTCAAATAGAAATCAAGACTTTTTTGATAATACTTTATGTATTTTTTTTTCTATCGTTCCTTATGTAAATGTCTCACCTTCGCTGATATCCTTGGGGTACTCGCCGTCCATCTTCTGTCCGTTGTACCGCCAGTACTTGGATCCCTTGAAGAAGTATGTCTTGCTGTTCTTGTATGTGAAGGCGGCGTCGATGTTGCCGGGCAGGCCGGGCCAGGCGCGCGAGATCAGCCGCGGGTAGCCCGCCGCCACGCCCTCCTCCGTCAACCGCCAGTAGTGCTCGCCTGGGGGGGGGGGGGCACGTCTATCAATATACTCCGTGCATTGTTGGATGACAATCCAGGACATACATATGATATTAGAAAAAATCACATTGGCACCAAAATACCCTCCTTCAAAGATATTGTGTAATATAGGATGCTAATAAGTTTTATCGTTTCATAACGATTAAACACCGGAGCTGTAGTGTAAGCAGGAACTTCTAATGTTATTCTTCTAATGTGACGTTATCGAGCAAGCATGCTGTCACTGTCTTTCATATTGATGAAATCTGTGGTGTGAGCGGGACGGGAGACGCCTTCGCAATCATAACGCTACGTAAATAAGATTTTTCTTACGCAGATTCCGTAATACGTATTAGATATTACAAAGAAAATGTACTGAGCGAAATTAAAACGTTTATAATTATCTATGGTTTTCGTTAAATGAATTTTCTTTTAGTAAAACATTTTCAGAATTTAATCATCTACTAACTAATAGTATGAGGGTTAATTATGTCTATGTAGGTACTCATTATAAAAACTTTTCCAAGTTTTTTTATTTATGGCTACTGTATGGGTGACATTGTGGTGACAAAGAATTAACCCCGAGCCTTGTTATTAAGGTGTCTGTGACGTCAGATACACTATTATCGTGAATAGCTATTCATAAGGAAATATATGTTAAAGCCCTAATGAATATAATGTAGGTATGCATTTTCATTAATAACTACGGCTGTTCATGAATTCATAGTTCAACAATGAGTGGTCTATTTTCATGCGAATTAATGTTATAATGTAACTCCTAAAAAGAAATCATATTTAAGTTCAAATAAAACAACTTTTCCAATGATCATGTTAAAGAAAAAAGTTGACCCTATCAGTGCCTATTTTTATTTCCTTGAAGTCAGTTCCATCAAGATGGTTTTTGTATTTGATCAGTAGACTCCCCCTTATCCGAGACCAGCACCAATATATAGGTAGTCTATGCCACATGACGCTAAACCTGAAAATATTTCGTTCTATAGTCAAAATAGAATATGCTGTACTATTTTCACAAAGGCTTTATTTTTTTATCATAGAATAACTTTAAAAAAAATATGACGCCGCGTCAAAGGTTTATTAAATTCATGCGCGTGCGCACCCGAAAGCGCAACCTTAGAGTTTCATTGTAGGATATCAAGAAGTGTTTTTTTTAAATAAGGAATAATGTACGACATGTTAAATACATTTCTAATAGTGTCTGAGTTGTCCGCTATTTTTCTATGACAGCTGCACGTGGGTAGCTAACTCACCCTTGAATATGAAGGTGCCGCCGTCGGCGGAGTTGAAGATGGTGTCGAACTTGGGGTCGGAGCAGAGCGCGGGGTCCTCGGCGGAGGGCGCTTGCGTGGTGGCGCGCGGCACGCTCGGCGCCGCCGGGAACCCGCCGCCGCCGCCGCCGATGTCCGTCTGCGTCTTGTGCCCGTACAGAGCCTGCGGGGCAACACTTGGCTATATTCAACCATACCTTTAACATGGCAACACCTTTATAATAGAGTCTATGACCTCCACCTATATATGTATTAGTCACAAAAATAATATTAAAATAGAAATCTCACTATTTCCCTTTAAACAAAAAAATATTGTACCTACTTCGAATTGCGTTGGTAGGTGTAAAATACATAAAAGAAAACTAGAAAAAAACCTTATGTATTATGTATTAGTCACAATAATAATATATCAATGGAAATCTCATTATTTCCGTTTCAAGCATAAAATATTGTACGTACTGATGGCCTATCATTTCAATGTGCAAAGATGCTTAGATGAGACCTATCGATATAATTTAAGTTTTCAGTTATTGGCATTACGAGTGGGCCATGTAAATAGAGTAAGCCTGAAGAAACATTAATAAAAAATAATTTAAAATATTTTTCAACACACTTGCTCGTAAAGTGTCTTATTGCACTGATTTTAGGTTCACATTACTATTTATCTTATATTACCGCACGTTGCATCGTGCGATTTTTATGTGGTGTCATTTTTAAATTTCTAATAATTTGATTCATTTCATTGAGAATGTTACATTTATAACCTAATGATCGACCTGTTAAAATATTTTACACTATTAAAGTTACACCTTATCTTGTACCTATCAAGTACTTTTTGGTGTTGACTGGGGTGGGTGTTAATATAGTGTGTGATCTGACCTGGATGCCCTGCACGTCGTCCTGGTCGAGCTGGAAGGCGGGGTCGAAGCCGCGGTAGAAGGGCGCCATCAGCGCCGAGCGCACGTCGCTGTGCGACAGGCCCAGCGAGTGACCGAACTCGTGCGCAGCCACCTGGGACATCGTGGTTATAAAATACGAACTTGCCTAGTATTAGATTCTTGAAGGATCAGATTCTTCGAGTCATTACTTTGTGATTCGAGAAATATTTCTGAATGTTGACGATTGTACTGCAAAAATGAAGTCCATGTCGTATTGCGTAAAATATCTGTATCAATATTTACATTTGACATCGAATAATTTATATGTATATAGGTATTTATTGGCTAGACGTCTTCTTTTTTAAAAAGGATGAAGTTCTCAGATCGACACGTATAACTTTTTTTTTATTACCTGGAAGAGATTGGTGCCTCTTTTCGAATTAATGGACCACATCTCGGCGTCGTCGAAGTGAGCGTCACCACCGTAGACCTGTCACAAAAAACGCGTGGATTAAGGAAAACAACCGCAAACTCGCCGCCGTAATCATTGTCATTACATTGATTGAATGGTTACTCCGTCGAGTGACGGCACGTAAGCACTTCAAAGAAATCAATTAGGTAATTACATTTCTGCAATACCTATTTCATTTACATTCCGCAAAGGGTTTATTCTTCTAGGCGTGATGAAGCAACGGTCGCGAATAGTCAAATTCGATGTAATCAAATCATGTAGAGTAATATATTTTTTTTTAACGACAACGACAGATTGTTTATTCAGGTATTCGCACATGTATAGAAATTACAATATTCGTATCCTGCCTTTGACCTAAAAAGCTATCTAAAAGAAAAAGTCTGCACTGTCGTCCGGCCTACATCTTATTTAGCGAACGGTTCATAATAAAATAAAGCATTAACATACATTACAGTAACTGTTGGCGCTAGCTAAACGGAACGAATATTATAAGTTGTGAGCCACAATGAGACATGTGATTATCATATTACCCACACAAAACGTACTTTCACTGTTCAGACGACAATGTGTTACATCCGTTACTTTTCATTATACACAACTACTAAACGTTTTATAACATTTTTTAAACGTCATTCAAATGTATTATTCCATAATTTGACTAGGTTTTACGTTGCTCAACATAGAAGCGGGTAGATGATGAAACTGCTGCTATTTTTGCTGTGTAGGGTACGATCATACTTACAGGGAAGTAAGCGTGCGCAAGAGTGCCTCCTGGACCGTCGAATGGATCACCGTCCCCATGCTCACCCTTCTCGAACCTAGTAAAAGCAACCATGATAAAAATATCTATAATAATAGCACTTTTTTAATGTCCGACTGTTGGGCTCGGGTCTCCCTTCAATGCGAGAGGGATTAGGCTATAGTCCACCACGTTGGTGGACTTCACACATCTTTCCAGGGCACCAAGTCTGCTAACACGATCGATTCATAATCAAACAGCAACCGCATAGTAACTGTCACTTTTGACAGATATTGTATGGGATATCTGTCAAAAGTGACAGTTATTATGCGGTTGCTGTTCGATTATTAATCGATTGTGTTAGCAGACTTGGGGCAAGGGGTTCTCTGAGATCATATGCAGGTTTATCTAGCTTAGAAAAATATCTTGAAAGTTCTAATGGTTAGCCCTCTCTTTAGCTCTATATAAAACTAAACTCGTTTATAAACGTCGCGTTATCCCATCACGTTTAAATCGTTTGTACACTTATGTATTGTTATTCGCATTATTACAAGTAGTCATGTGCATTACGGCTCGTTCAATGACAACCGTTTGTGTTCAGTTACGCAACACAGATTACCGCGGATTGTGATGAAAAACGTATTATTACCGATTCAAATAACCGTACACACACAGTGTCCTCCGTGACTGCGTACTTCGGTATCGCCGCGTCGATCTAAATGACGATCGCAACTCCAAATTGGCCGGTCATACCGCGAACAATAAATTTTATATATTTCGTCTCGCACGTAGCGACCTTATATTTTTGTATAAACTTTCAATTACATTTAGAGCGTTGGTTACAAGGCACTTGAGTATTTCATAAGTTTTGTTGAATTGTTCATCCTTGTTTATTGATTTCGTTGTTATCATTTGTGTGTTGAAATAGTATCTACACAAAATGCGTACATATCGCAGATGGGCCGAGTAGCCTGTGAGCGAGACGCAATCATATTGTTATGCGGTGTTAGATAGAGACGATACTATAGACTTAAATACGGTAGCCATAAGATAATATAATGTAATACCTAGGCGTAAGTTATTATGGTCGACTCAGTGGTGTACAGAAAAATTCACTGGAGTTTATGTTGCACCACTTTAACAAAATTGTATACATTCTTTGTAATTTAAATAAAGAAATAAAATAAAATAAAAATATACAATTAAGTAATTAGATAGGTACCTATTAAGTATGTTTCTTCAAGATTTTTTAGGAACATAATGAGACGCAGCATATGCTTATAATTATACAGACAAATGTATTTATCACACAATTCGATAGTTTATATTTAAAATCCATACCTGATTTCAATGTGCACCTGACCAGACCTCTTCTGTGTGAAGGTAAGGTCAGTGTAGTCGGACCAAACATTGAACGCCTTGGCGAGCTCGGTGTCCACCTCGGCGCGGTTCAACTTCGACGGATACTTGGAGATCTTGTACGTCAGGTTCTTCACACGCCATCTCGAACCTGTCACACAACAATAGGTTATCACAAATTATTGGACTATAAAGAAACTAGTCGAGCGAATACATTGATGAGTACTATGTATACAAAGTTTAACTTAGGTACTAAAATAACATTGTGATTAAGTAGTATGGAGATAGGTAGGAAGCATCACTCACCCTGTAGCGCGTATCGTTTGGCTCGGCTCTCTCCGAAGCCTACTTTGTCTCGCACGCCGCACCTCGGCAGCGACATTATTTTAGTGGTTTCCTCATCCAGCTCGCCTGTAAAACATAACAGTAGATCGGGAATCAAATTTTTACTGTAAATTGTATATACATATGCTGCATTTTTTATTTATTAAAATACATGTGTCAGGCGTCCTTCAAAAAACTTCCATATTTGAAAATACGAGTAAGACTTGTGTCACCTCGCGTTATATATTTGATTTATTACGTTCAGCTTCGTATATGTATGGAAAAACTTGCGGTGGTCCGCCAAGTTTAATCCATTAAAGTTAAAATAGGATGTCTATTATATAAATATATCCGCGTAAAACACCATCGGATGTCAGAGGCCAACACGTAGATTTTTTGTAACGGCCGATGACGAGGAAGTAATTATACAAACACATCGGCCAAAACCGCACGCGGAAAACTTTGAATGATGAGGAACTACGGTCAAGCCGGGCGACGATCAGCTACGACTTGTAATTCATCAACCGACTCCGATGTACCATTTACATTCATAGTTACACAGGGAATAAGTCATTACAAAATTTATACCTACATCATAAGGAAAACTAAGTATATCTATTTCTGTCGATACTGTTAAAAAAACTGCAACTACTTAAGTATATACTTTAGAGATATTTGAAATGATCATTGGCTATTTTGACATCTTTTAAACTAAAACAAGCCTTTTTGGAACTCTAGTCTGATTTTCTACTACTGAATACTCCTTGAACAATTTTATAGATGTGTTAAGTATTGCATGGCCTATGGCTTAGACTTGAAAGATAGGATACATAAGTCACGATCTGACCATTGGAGTTAGAACTGCAGAGCAAACTCGATGGTTGCGTGGTTAGAACGGGCAAAGCCTAGTCTTTAATAAGCCGCAATAGAGTAGAATTTATTGATAGCGTTCGTTTGTAATCTATAGAGATGTTTTTCATTGGCAAGACGCATTGGAATATATTTACATTGATTTATACGAGTGATTCCGATCAAATCACTTGTCTAATTTTATAAAACTAACGATGTGGTCCACCAGACATTTTGGATTCCGTTCTGATCCCCGAGTTCAAGATCAAGTATCGTAATAAAAAATATAAAAAAATATCACGATCTCATGTATTGACGTCTTTCTCTAACTTAAATTGAAGATAACTAGATCGTTTATATTTTAGTAGTAACGTGTAGTTACGTATTTGCACCGATAGAATTAGCGTCAATGTGACGTAAATCGCATTAAGCTATCATTAAAACCTCGAACGAATCTTAAGGCGCTGTGCTTGTAACAAGCTCGTTCGAACCCGTGCAGTGACCGATAATGAATTATGCATTTATGTGCCGTCTGTGCGTTATTTGCTTACATAACAAGACTGCCTTCAGTCTTAGTCAAGTCCAATAAACTACTTCACGCGTCAAGGCACGTACGTGTACGGAGAGGAGTCGAGTTCCACCCACATAATTCCACCGTGCTCAAATACTGGCTTGTGGGTATCACCCATGCTAACCAATTACTCCGTAGATATATGTGTGTGATTGTAATAACTGTTATGAGTCTTTACCAAGGCTACCCGATTGCAGTCTGTAGTAACTTAACTAGCTACCGTTTAATAGTTCAAGGATCAACATAAAAAAAATGCTATTTAAAGGCCCGCTGTTGACGTTTATATTCAAGTCACATCTCAAAAACCAATCTAATTAGTTGAAAACAATAAAAAAACGTATTAAAATCAAAGACATTGACGAATTTGTTTACATTATTAGACTCTAAAATATTAACAGCGACTTATATTTACCTATAAGAGCTTCCTTTGAAATGCTTAAATAATATGTGGAAAAGTAACTATTTTATTCACCTATTTTAATTTAAGAACCTAGACTACACAATATAGGTATTATTTCAACACCCAGATAATTTCAGCTTTCACTGACCGCAATGAATTGTCTTTTGATCAAAGTTAAATGGCCCGTGATTATTTGAGGTCGGTGGAACTAGTCTGCGGTGGAACCTTCGTGTAACATTTGCGTTACTTACCGAATGTTTTGTATTGGTTTATCGTTCATTAACGTATAGTTAACATTCTCAAATAATGATCGTCACCAAATAAATAAATGTATATCTTGAAAATATTTATCTTGTAGGTCCTTTACTCCGCAATGTAAACAATATATTTTGGTTTTTGTAACCATATCGTAAGAAATCAATCATGCTGCTGCCAATTCAAGAGATATAAAAAGATGAAAAAATCACAATCGACCTCTAATGAATTGTGGACATCGCATTATTACAAATTGTTAAGTATTTCATAAATTTTTAAATAAATGCTGATCTGTATGAAATTTTATCATACACAATTTCTCTATCAACACTATAAATATATTATTTGGGAAATATAGGTTCTCGACTCATAAAAAAAAATTAATGATGAAACATTTATTTTATGATAAGTATAGATAATTAAACAAGCACATCGCTCGGACTGGTTATGAGAACAAATTAATTTGCATGATGCCGGGGAAGATCCGATTAAACTTCTTGAAATTAGGATGAAACACTAAAATTGATACAAACCTGTAGCGTTAAGGCCTGCAAAGCTCTGGAACTCGGCGATGGCTCGCCGCCAGGAGCTTTCATCCATGATATGACCACTGGAGGGGTTCCGCACCGACGGACTCAGGTACCCGTACTGCGCCAGGTACATCTGGAAGTAGGCGTCTTCATCAGCCTGCCGTATCCGAGCACGGGATAGGCCTCTGTTCTCTGACGAAATTTCACTAGCTACTTTGTAACTAACTACTTCTAACTACTGTTCAATAAATATTTCTACAAAAAAATTACAAATCACATCCCAAACTCTCCAGCCGTGAAGGCCGATTGAGTCTGGTAAACATGAATGTAGCTTTATTTATGTTTTAAATTCACTTTTGAGTAGTTCGTCTGAAAACAGAGGACGTAATCGTCTATGCCACCATGGTGCGTGTATTGGATGACTGTGTCAATGCACATTGAAATGGATTTCCCTACATCTTAATTAAAGCATTAAAAAAATTACACCTTTAATAAATATCGCTTTATCTAGTGACGTATTCTTGAAGACAAGGATTATGTTCATTAATTTGCTTGCTCTCGTTCATCTCTCTAAGGTACCTTGTTATATTATCTCACATCGTCGCAAGGTTACTCGTCCATTGTTTGTTCAACGTTTGATAACGAAACACGATTTACATTACAATAATTACTATTGATGCATCTTTTTATATGATAACTGCAATGATGTTGACTCAACTCTTTCTCAACAGTACCTCGACGGCAATAATATATCTACTTATATAAGTATATATTTAATTAACAAAGCATTATCACAGATTTTAGGTTCTATTGGTTTGTAACAGTGTATTATATCTGCAAAAAATTGCTTGTCGATTAGTGCGGATTATTGCGGATGGAAGAAGGAGACATGGACGACCTTGGTCGGTGGCAGTGCGTAGGCGCGTGAGCCGCATCGCAATGTGCGCGTGCACATATCTCCGCGCCGCGAGCTGCCACCGCTTTTCCTTTGTTCCTCTCGCGCCGGGGAATACTGACTATTATGTGACAGCTAATCCTGGCGCAGTCAATACCCCCAAAAGCCCATGTTTATTATTGTCCACCTCGTGAATACTAAACACATTTTAAAAGATTTCTACTATTTGTTAAGGCAATTGAAAGACGTTTTACAAATATCGTCACGAATGTGTGCATTGTGAAAGATGTTTAAAGGTTTTAATTTATCATTTTTTTAAATGTTTTCAATTGTTTGTGCAATGTATCAATTCTCTAAAAATATTATGTTAAACGTGTGTTGAGTGTTGAATTGAACACAAATAAATCAATGTCGATGACTAACTGCAAGAGAGTCGGTCAGGTTTTGGGTGCGCTTAGGCTCTGTGGATGCCGGGGCCGGGCCAGGCCATTGACACTCGCTGACACAGAGTCCATTGTTTTTCCAACAGTCCCAAATGCATCGTTTGTGCAGCTACCTACCTAGAGTCCACATAGCGGCAGACGACAATGTGTGATATGCAAGATTCTTTATTGTTTCCTTATAAGTAAGAGTTGTTTAAAATATACTGTGGCCGCAATGTGTGAAATAGCTACACACATAAAACATCCGCCGACCAAGCGAGAAAAGTAGCACCGTCCGGCAAAGTAAATTTATTTTTCCAAATCTGCGAAAAAGCAATTTATATTCGCCGTATGAATGGAACGTAAATAAGAGGTAGGTATTATTGATGGAGGCGTTTAAATAATGCATTCGTATGAGCATATCGGGGTCAGTGTGCCCCCATGAGTAACGGGTAACTGTCGGAGTCTGCGCAGGCGCTGATCACACCGCGGTGCCTGCGGCGGCGGTGCTCCACAGACCTACTTATCTCATGCAAATTTTTGCCGCCTCGGGGGACATCCAACGGCTTGTATCACGCACCATTGCAAAGTAACAATACTAATTGGGAAACATGACTTCTTTTTCTGTGTAAATGTACAAGCAACCTTTCACAAATATCGCTAATTGAAGTAGCTATAATGCCCATCGCACAGCGTCATAAGGTAAGATAAAATCTAAATCAGCTGGAACGGAACTGTATGAAACCATCCTTATAATTTTCTATTGGCACAATGTAAACAACGTATTAGTACTAACAAAACGTAACAAAAGTATCGTACAATAGTACAGGCAGTATTTCAATCGAACTAACGGAATTGATTAACAGCAATTTCAATAGAAAGGATTACGTGTCGAGACGTCAATTATAAGCTTAAAACCACGTGCTGAGACTGAGTCACAGCATTACACTAACGACATTTGGAAGGCGAGCTTTGAATTATGTTTGACTGTACACGCACAATCACTACATTTAATCCACAAAACATTGAACAAAATACTTCAATAGGACATATAGAGTGAGTCAATTATTTGTCCTTCTTAATATTTTTAAGACTAAATTTTTATTTTTTATCTATTCATTACTAAGTACGTAGATACTATATACATATGAAATTGTGTTTGTTTATTAGCTAGTTTATGTTTGACTGACTGGCTGAACGGATGACATTTCGTACAGAGTTAGCTTTTATTTTGTAATTTCATATACTAAGTCACTTTTTACTGTGCAAATGTAAATGATAAAACTAGTAACTGATAGATTAATCATTAGTAAAGTTCATCGAATTTTATTTTCAAAATCAAGCATATTTGAAGTGTTATTATTCACCGCGTAATTACACTCTATTCCTTAGGTTAGTGAGCAACAGGTATATACTTACATATAAGTAACCTCTGATCATTATAATACCAAAAGAAGAAAAGGACTAAATAATATATAAGTATTAACTATAAGTTGTTTTAGATTACTCATAATCGCATTGTTTGCGCAAGCTAACAAGTTCCGGTCGATCCTCTTGTTGACACAGTGCTTAAGTGATTCAGACAACCAAGTACTATTATTTACACCTACTCGACTATGAACACGAGTCACTATCCAACTTTTAATATGGCATTATTTTTAGATACTGTTAGTCATACAAGCTAATTGAACACAAACCTTCCTCTAGGTACTTTCTAACTGGGTCACATACTGGCCTGGACTTAATGTCGGTTAGATGTTTAAAAAAAACAATATTTTAAGAATATTAGAAATAATTAACTATGCAATTAAATGCGTACAATGTTTTCATATCTATGTAGTACTCGGATGAATATATAAAAAAATATTATTTAAAGTGAAAATGTGTACATAAATAATTTTAACATTGATGACACATGAGGTGATAATCGGTTAACATAATGGAGCGAAAAAGACAGATATAACTTTAAACAAAAACTCTTTGTTGTAAGTAAAGTAAATACGAATATATTTACATTAAAATAATGTAAAGAATACTTCATACAACAATTTAATTAGCATACCTAACAATTAATATGGAATGTTATGTCATTTTTATGATGCAGCACATACAATGGTATATTAGTATTTCTAAAGGTGGTATAGAAATTCGCATAACATATTATGTACCTATTTTAAATATGCGCCTACTCGCCTTCGGCGGAAAGCAAGCGGCACATAATGACATTTAATCATGGACACCCATCATGTTGGATAATCGCTGACATTGGACGCCATTTGCGGTGATACTTTGTTGTTAAACTGCACCTTTGCCGCTGGATTTTACATTTGAATGAAATTGACCTACTTCAACCAATAACATAACAACCAAAACTAAAACACTATATACATAAAATATTACATAATATAATGATCATATACACACGCAAGCACTCACTTTCATTTATAATGTAATTTATTTAAGAACTGTTTTTGTATTTTTTTTAGAATTGTATTCCCCATGATACAGGAATTCCTAGTGTTCACTTACTTTTTCTTTCTTTGTTTCAAAAACGTTATTATCGTTATGGAACTCTACACCCGATGATAATGAAATCGGTAGGGAATACAACGACCTGATTAGCTAAGTTGGTAGACCCTGCCTTCTACGCTGAGGGTCCCGGGTTCGAATCCTGGTAGGGGACAAACTTTGCGTGATGAGTGAATTTAACAAACATTTTTTGTAGGCATCCATTTCTGGACATAGTTCCCTTTCCCACCAAGAATTCACTTCTAAATTGACTCCTGAAAGATGGCAACAACTTTTTCTGTTATTACATATATTTCGCCATTTTCACTTCAAAAAATATTGCACTAGGTAATGAAATTTTGTGTTGAAAATGGTCTCTGAAATACTAACTTTTAATCAAAATTAATTTATTTTAAGTATCATTCGGACATAAAATCTATAAATAGATTGTAATCATGTATTCTATTCGATTTTCCTCTTAAGGAAAAAAAATATTATAATCGATTTCATGTTTGCTGTATATCCGAAAAAAAAAGTAGCCAAATCTGTCGCTATCTACTATGAATCCAAATATCACTCCCAAAGCGATTTGAATGCTCAGACGCATTCCATATGAGAGCGCAAAAACAGGTTGATCATTACTGACATGGCTTATCTCGCAATACCTCTTCTATCATAATCAGTAGCCCGAAGTGGACTGCCGGAGGCGTCACCATCTTGTCTTCCAGGAACTGCATATGTTCTGGGCGATATCGTGATAGTCCATACCGCGAATATAAATACACGTGCAAATATTCGTAAACACACTTCATCTAATAGGTAATGAATTTGACAACAAGTCTTTGAGACTATTTAAAGGAAATCTGGTAGAGTTGAACTGACCTTTATGGGAGCGTACCTACTCCATATGTTGCAGTTAATGTCTATAAAGTACGTTTGATACATCAGTGTCTTATTAGGAAGTCCAAGCAGACGATGAAGGTTCACATTAAGCTCGTTACAATGCTAACGACCCGTCGCCAGACTATTGTTACACAAGTGCCTTTGTCGCATCTGTTATTACCATATAAAAACGTAACCGTAACAACAAACACTGCGATTTAATATACATTATAAGGACGAATAAACTAAAGAATCATTTATAGAATATTAATATTTTTCTTTCGGACGCTGGTTGAACACAGCGCACGGAATTTTCAAATGTCTGCATGTCTGTCATGTGACACATGTCCCAAAAATATTAGGGTCTATTTAAGACTTATGGGTACCTGCTGCTGATACAGGAAATACTCCCGTATTCCTTTACATAAAATTACATAATTATATGTATCTATCAAACGGATTAACATAAAATATTAATTGCCTATCAACACGTTTCAAGCATCACGCAGGTAGCGACATGCCGATGGGGTGACTGGGCTACGCCGCCGCCCGCGCCGCTGCGCCATATGATTCGTGCTATGCTCTATGCATAGTGTAATTAGATCACACGTGTTATAGCTATTTACTGCCATACTTATTTAACACATAACCTTACTGCGCACATAAAAATCTGTTATCAATATTAATAAAACGTGTCACGAATCGCCCTCAAAGATCTGATAAAACGCAATCTGGTAACGCAAACTGGTAGCAGATGGTAATTATATAGTAACAGCTCTATGCAACTACCTAATAAATAACAAATTAATAATTATATTAGCATAACAATTAGCAATAAGTAAATACAACGCTGACTGGCGTACATACCTATAGACAATAATCTTATACTTATTCATTTTCAACAGACGCCATCTGGCATGTCTTTAACAGTTTTCTTCTGTTCAGAGCAACATTACTAAAACCCAAATTAAGTTGTAGTTTTTTTTATTAGAAAATGGCCTTTTTTAAAATAAATAACATGGGATATGCTATGCAAGTGTAATCCCTAGACTAGACCCTATTAAACCCTCCCTAACCCTATCAGTAAATTTGAGGATGCTTTACTAACAAATTACCGGACTTCTTGGGAGTTTTAATACAAAAGTTCGCAATGCTTTTTTTTTTTTACAGGTGTTATGTAAAATGCAACTTTTTTATATAAGCATTAGTAAGAGCAGTGAGCTTAGTACACGTATGTAGTCATAATGATTGTAGCGATATATTTATCCAAGAACGTGAGCAGTTTCAGAAATGTCGATTATATAATGTAAAATAAACAAATACAAAGAAACATACACACATATTTAAATACAAAAATGTACATGTTGAAGATAAATTACTTCGATACCAACATAAAATGAATAATTAATTTGGTTTGGCGCCTCTTACATAAGTAAGTAAATAACATGTTTGTTTGTCCGTTCCCTGTCATCATTTTATGTTAATAAACTACAATTAATCGTTATATAATTTTTATATATTCTGCCATCTAAAGAGGTATTTATAAAAAGATAACATTATTTCTATAATACCTCACCACTTATTCTATGAAATGTTTTTAAAATTACGAATATTAAAAAAACAACATTAACCAAATTCAAAAACTGTGGCGCACGTACCAAGTTTCGAGTCAATTGACCAATTGCTTTGTTCCCGACCACATTGAACCCCTGATTTTACCTTCCTAGAGCGTGATTTCTTGAAACATGTTTAATGTTACCCACCACACTGCCGCGTTACCCTAGAAACTTAAAAACAATACTGAAAATGTTTCACAGATGCCAAAGATCCAGTATCAAACGTATAAAAAAATAAAATTTAAAATTTTTATTTTTTTTTAAATTTTTTCATTAAAATTGGTAAACTCCTCCTTTATGTAAGTCGGCAATTATGTTTACAAATATTGTTTAATTTATTCAATGTTTCTTTTATCAGTAGTATTTTGTATCCTTTCCATGCGGTATGCTATGGCAAATCAGTGTATTTATAATAGGTATACCTATCCTACCTACTAAATGGATCAGTGTAAGCAATGCGCGAGCGCATGTCGACAGCGGTCAGCACACGCAATGGAAGGATAATAACTATCGTAATTAGTATCAATTACGTTGCGATTGTCGAAAGATTTAAATATAATGTATCGCGTGTGAAACACTACTTTTCCGTACTTAATAGAATGTAGAAAATATTTTTTTGTGATACAGACAACCCGCCCTTTGTCCATCGGCTCACGTTTTTCACGTGTTTCCTAGCACACTGTCATACTTTTCAGATACAATAGACTGCTGTTGATTGCTTGCCAATCATCAGTAGCCCTCACGTGCGCGAGTTGTGGGTATACAAGTGCATTGAGTATTTATACAAAACGGTTTTCTTTTCTGCTTCTTTAAACTTTGAAGCACATCAAGTAAAAATAAAGATCGCCCTACTATAGTAGGGTTATAGAATGTAAAATAAAATCACTAACGTGAAGGATTCAAAGTAACCGATTAAACGGACAAAATTCATGGATTGAATAATAAGCAGCCGTCGACTATTCCACGGTGCACTACATTAGTAACGGCATAATCAATGCGGAGATATAGCAGGCAGCGTGGTCAGGGGACTCGGGCCAAACAAATGTGACAATCAGATGTGAACAATAAGCATTAGTGATCGGCGGAGGACTGCGGCCGTGGCGCGCGTGTTGAAGGTCGGCGCACGCTTCCTGCGTGCGTGACGCGCATGCGCGAGCGACACCCGGCCATCGGCCACCGTCCACCGTCGCATCTCACGCCATCAGCAAAGGATGCTCATCGTTCTTAGCCAGCCTTTTTTATCCCACGGTAAAGAAAATCTCTCATGGAAATGGTAAAGACAAAAAAATACGACCTTACTACTTAGAAGTTGGAAAATCTATTTTAATTTATGAAATGTTTACCTAAATAATTTGAAGTAAACGTTACATTGGCTTACGTACAATATATAACAGACGTTAACTTGGCCACGTCTCCTGCATGTAAGTGTGTAAATGCATTGAAAACAAACTGAATCAGAGCCGTTATTCAAAAACAAGTTCATTTAGATTACGGTAAATAGGTAACTACGATGACCGGGTCGCTGTTTTCCTTCACAAGTCTAGCACTATAGTAGCTTTTGTCCAAGGCTGGGGCACACGAGTTGCCCAATTTATGTCAACGGCACGGTACGATATCCTATAAGAACATCTTACGTCCAAATATTATGTGACTGCTTCTTTGATAGTAATCATGTTAGACAATCATTTATCTTTAAGCATTCCACTCAACATTCAACAAATAGGTTAACTTTATCACTATCGTCAACTAAAATCTGGCAACATCTAACAGTTTATCATCCTGCTTTTTTGTTGTATTGTTTTGCGAACTTTAAAAAAACATCTACTTCTCACCGCGAATCGTGACCAGGTTTTAGATACATTCGGTTGGTAAAATTATGCTGTTATGATATCTTCGCCCCTAGATCACGTCTATCTCGGGGGCGTTTGACCGTATGCGTCATCTGGTGTGGTCGTAAGATACCAAGATACGCTTTTCCCGAAACGCATAAGCAAAGCCGCGGCCGAAGCCTGGCTAACAGTTAGGTACGCGTACGCTCGAGGCATGACAATTTTACTTATCACATTCCACTAGATAATCGTAGACAATCTCGGATCTGAGCGCGTGAAAATATTTGAGTATTGTTAAAAAGATATTTGAACATGCCAACTATTATGTTTCACCGGTTCATTGTTCTAAACGCAGAGGAAATTTTCTGAGAGATGTCCGCTCGACGTATTGGACACGAGTCGAATTTTTATATCACATTAATCGAGTCGGGTAAGAAGTATGAAAACAAAGAACATGACAGGTTCTTGGCACTATCTGGTCGCGGGCTATTGTTCTGTCCAGTAGCGGTAGGAAGGAGAATGACCCTCTCTTTAAGGATTCATTTATCATAACAGTACCTGTTTAAAATGGCAGGAAATGCCTTGCCCATGACAATGTGCGAACCATAACATCTCGTCACGTGATTTAAGGTACAACGACCCACAAATTTTAACCATAAATGCGACACAGTCCAATGTATAAACGAGTATGTAGGTAACGAAATATCGTGACGGCACGATGTTGGACTGTAGTGAGCCGTATCCTAGTTACGATTTCTGCATTTCAATACTTCGGTAATCACTTGTTTACAACTCAAGCCTTTGTGAGCATACTTACTTCGGGATAGATGAATTTTCGAAAGAAATCGCTTATAAGTGACGCTAAAATCGAGTTAGGTATAATACATATTTATACTTAAAATTTAAAATTAATATTTTTTTATTACTGGCATTTCTATGACGTGATATGAGTTACTGATTCACCAGAACATAATATCAGATATTCCATCACTTCTCATATAATATTACAATCCGCTAATAACATAAAACTTACTCGCCGTTGATCATGTTAAGCAGGTATTTAAGTATAAAGTTTGTTTTTTTTCTCTCACCTAAACCGGTACCGTAACGGCGGCCGTATAAATGCAAAAAACACATTTAAAATATATATTATACACGGCAATCATTGTAATTTGTTAGACCATGGGTATTCTCGGTATACAAATAACAGTTGCATTTTAATCCTTAATTTATAGAAATTTACAATACACTTTTCTTCTGAAGAATTCTTTGTAATACCATTGTAGAAGGGGTTAGTTTAATCAGGACCTAAAACTGTAATGTAGGTTGTATACAATATGAGTTGATGTTGTTGGCAACACTGGCCAAAGAGTCAAATGTCATCCGGGAATAAGTTCTAGATCTGCCTTTCGAAGTTGTTTGCCTATTGATTCCCTTAAGAAATACTCCCACAGTCCTAAGTATATATAACAAAAACAAAGATTAACAGTTGTTTTTAAAGTTATCTAAAATATCTGAGAGTCTGAGAGTATATTCCATGTTTAAAAAACAAGTGATTAACTAAGCTACAAGAATCTGAACACACTCGACAGATGAGCGAGAGATGAACAGGTCGAGCCTATTTTAAAATCTAAGTGACCAACTGTGCCAATTGCTTTTACTTTCTGTATGACTTTCCTTTTGGTACCCTCGGTAAGCGAGGCATAGATTTTAAAGAGCCTATGAATATTAATGAGTGCGCCGGTAAATCAGGCGTGGTAATTTGTCTCTTTGTTCAGGTACTTTCAAAAGAAATATCGATAACATTCAGTTTATGTACTGAGTCTACCATAGTGAAACTACATTCAAACGTGTCAGTGGGACGCCTGTTAACCTTGACATCACCACGACTATTTAACACAAACTTTTTAATAATTCATCAAAATGTCACGTTACACAGCATTTTTATTAATTATTATTATTTTTTGAATAGAATTAAAGTTGAACTTAAATAGATATTAAAAACCAACAACGATTGAATGGTTTTGTACTATATTTTGAATAGTTTAACTTCAGACTCCTCTCCCTAATTTACTTAATCGATTAGAATATTTTTAAGGACTTAATGTGAATATTGTAACCTTTTCATTTGAGATAGCGTAACATAATCAAAAATACCTATAACGAATTCATTTTGTATTTTTTTAAACATAAATAGGTAAGTATAAGTATACCTTATAACTCTTTAACGGTTTTAATTAGTTAACCGCAAAGTTAGTGCCCCAGTAACAGCTACGCTGGTATAAGTATATTGATTGTGTTGCGGTCGGAGTCGGTGCTCTATGACCTAGAACTTGACGGCGAGCGCGCAGAGCCGGCTCTCGGGCCGCACGCGGCGACCTGCCCGTGACTCACGCACGCGCCCGCGTCGGATTCCGAGAAGCTCACATTTTAATAATTCCTCTAGAACTCTTGAGAGAATAAATCCTTATTTCTTACTACGTCCAAACCGTGACTCATACAGAAAAAATCAACTTAATAGTTTATGGTGTACGTACACTTTGTTTCTAACAAGAGTATAAACAACAGCGGTAATTCAAATAGGTACAACACTTCTTGTTGAGTTTGCCTTTACTTTATTTGAATTTGAAAAACAATAGGAGCTTAAATAAAATTGGGGCTTAATTCACACACATCGCGTTAAGAATCTGTTTTTATGTGATGTTACTAATATCACTATAAGTCAGAGAGAGAAATTATCTTAGTACAGTAAAATAATGATAGTAGCCCATTTTTTAATGTCACATTGTTGGGCACGGGCCTTTTTTTAAAGTGAGGGGAGGTAGGCCCTAGTCCACCACGTTGTCTAATGGGGGTTGGCGGTCTAGTTACCATAACGACATGTAAAATAAAAATGAACTTATACAGATAATCTTTTTATAAACGCCGTAAATAAGAATACTTTTGCTAACTATAGAAACCTCGTAGGCAGCAGGTACAAGGAGATGTCTACATAATAAAATTAAGCTGAGAACTCTCGCGAAAAAAGCACCTACCATTCAATATCCAAAGGACTTGAATAACTTACCGCGGGTAGTTAACCCAACAAAAATGATAGTGACCATACTGGGAAGATATTGTGTTATTGGTTTTATTACCATTGATTCATACATAACAACTTTTCAAATACCTACTACATTAATGACGTAACACCCATTGAAAAAGTATAATGACCAATATCTTGCTACACCTATACCTACACAAAAATGTGTAAATGGCGAGTGTGAGTCATGTGTCGTGTTAAACCGACGATATAAGAAGACAAACAAGCTGCTCTGGTATCGTTGCGAAAGGCGAGCCACTCATCTTGGCTGGACTACCTCATTTTATGAATGAACGAAATACTACAGCCACCTACGTGTATGTGATACCACCTAGTAAGGGAACTCTCCGATTCAATATAAGTGATTTGTTTCGGAGACATCGGTGAGCGGAGTTCTGAGAAACCTTACCGTGAGTCAGCGGAACTATTACGTGTACAAGTCATTTCCGATTCCGATGATAATGCGATCGATTAATACAACAGTCATGTAGGAACCTTTAACATCCGTACTCTTATAAAAACACTTATTTCAACGAGGAATGAATCGGTTTGTTATGGTTGCTATTGCTATCAACAAATTTGGCTTAGTATATAATATCTATTAAATCTCACTAAGGAGCAAATAATCAATATAATGAATTTAACAGTAACCAACCGTGTCTAAATTAATTGAGATAATTTTATTGTTAAATCGAGGACGAGACCTCTGTTGTAAAAATCCATTTCAATGTCACTATTTCATTTAAAAATCACAGTTCGATTAATTTAAATTTAAAAAAGAAAAGCGTCACAGATTAACCACAAGCCAATTAGCTTATCTGTATCATAAATTTAAAAAGTATTTACTTGAATAGGTACTCACCATCGCGTTATCGGTGTACCCGAAGGTCGGAGCAGCGCTGCTCCTCGTGAGGAACACCAGAGCCGCCGTCGCTGTCCATAATATTCTCAAACTACTTTTTAAACTAATGAACGCCATTGTGCTCGATGATATTCTTAGTCTATTACTACTAGATAAGCTCATTTGTTCCTTAATTAATAGTTCCCCAAAAAATTGATTAAGGAGTGTTTGTCATTACTTGTACGTCGGTCTTGTTACCCTGGCCGGTTATTATTATCACGCGCGTAGGTTCGAGTACCGGGTGGAACGAGATCTGAAACAAAGAAATTATTCTCGTTAAACAATATATTTTTGAAGTTTATGTACCAAGCTGGTAAAATAAAAAAAGGTCTATCCATGATACACATCGTAAGTTCATATTTAGGTATAAGTAGGGGTCTATTAAACTGTTCTAGGAACATATAGATTTGAACTGCATCATAGATGAGATAGTTCTTATCAGTATTTAGAGTTTAAACGTTTTAAGATCAATAAAATGTTGTAAAGGTCATATGGTATAATCTATGACTCGTCATATCCGCAATATTTAATTGCTGTGAGTCACCAGTAATCATTCGTCTGGGCAGTTATGTAAGATTATATATTGACCAAACATATCAACTGACTACGCAAATAATCAACTATAAGTTTAAACAGTAGGTACTATACGTATACACATTGATCCTTACTGATATCCGTAATACTCATACTAGGTACCTACTGTTGTGATAAATGCGCAAATGTGTTAGTTAATAAGTTTGACTGAGCATCACGCCGAAACGGCTGCGAGGATTTTAATGAAATTTGTTGGAGACTATTATACTTTGGAATCAATTTAAAAAAAAGGTTATACTTGAAATCCATGTGGCTGAGGCCACAGATAACGCTAATATAAAATTTGAAAGACTCTTATTCAATTTACAATTACTTAACACAAAACGTCTATAACTCACACATGTGATTAGCGAGTAGCGACCTACATATTCGTAGCGTGAGTGAGGTGCCGCGGGCTTGTCAACAAACACTATTATCATGGTAAATGATAAATTGTTCCTAACTACTGACAATATGGGGAACTGATTAGATATTCAGCTGTGCAGCACGTCCGCGGGCTCGGGAGATTTGCGATACACAAAGGATTAAATTGCGATAACAAAGCAAGTTATCATATGTGGAGAAAAAAACATTGTTATTAAAGGTATATATAGATCTTACACCTAATCAAACTCTATTTTATATTTATTTCTATTACATATAATATAATATTCTATTCTTCATAATTCTATTACATAAATTACAACAAACGAAATAAACACGAAAGATTCATAGATAGAATGTCTTTCATGTTCCCGCCAAAATGCCTATGCCGCTGTGTGCCAAATTTTTCCTTATTTGAAAACATGGATGACCAATATTTTTTATTCTTAAAAAAAAATGGACATGATTAAATACTACTGGCATGAAAGAAGTTTTTTTTTCGGATTTTCAGATATCCATTTTTTTTGTAAAATAAAGAGCTAGTTTTTATTCGTGTTTTTATTAAAAAGGAAATATCAATTCTCTCTGAGTCAATTCTATAAGATTTTCTTTACTGAACTGGCGTATTTGGAAAGTACATATTTTTGCTGGGCAAATAATACTGGCATACCACTTATTAAAAAAATACATTTTTTTCTTCTTCTTTCTACTTATAAGGCTATTCGATAATTTTCCACCAAAAAATGGCCTGACAATTTTATGACATATTTTAAAATTAGAAAATTAAATTGACATTTTGCGATAAGTAGTAAGTAGATTATAATTTAAATCCACTGCCTACGACAAACAAAGTAGGTACCTACCTACATTGATTTTACTTCACAGTCAATTTAGAACAACAACTATTTTTTATATTGATTCAACTTAGTTTAAACACAATGTGAACAGCTTGAAACTTTGAAAGTTACTCACCCACTAAATTAGGGTTCTAAAATATTCCACTAAAACATTTTGACACTTGTATTCAACCAACTGGTCATGGGCGATATCAATCTCGCAGCGCCACTGCCGAAACCGAAAGCGCGATTCAAACAGAGGTGTGACAGCAATGTTCCGCTCGTTGAAGCGTGTCGGTCCTGAGGTGACGCCAGTTTCACCGGCATTGGACTCTTACCTAACTTCATCAACCCGAACATTTTTTCCATAAGATTCGACCACTCTAACAATTGCAACTCAACAATTGAAACATTAGTGCCGTTTGTGAAACTGATTTAATTATTAGTGTCTAATCGATGCACGCTGGGCTGTTGATTTGCTATTGATATTAGGTTTATATTATGCGACAGGTTTGTTATTATTACATAAATTAATATTTATTTATTATAAGCGCGTAAAAAGGCGTAGTTATGTACAGTGGCGTCGTAAGGCGTGGGCGACGTGGCCCACCGCCCACGGGGTCGCGGTCCGAAGGGCCTCGCGCCTTTGATGGTGACCTACCTGTAGTTTTCTCCAATTTATAAAAATATTTGGGATTCAGTTTCAGTTCTTACAATACTTTAATAATAAAAAAGTTGCAAAAATAAAGCAAAGTATACAATTCGTCTTCTTGCTTCACCTAAGGGCCTCGCAAAATTGATCTTGCCCTCACCAAGTTAAGATCTTGCGCCGCCACTGGTTATGGAGCCATCTATATGGTATGGAGCTACCTGGCAGGTATATGGGCAGCTGTCGTAAATTATGTATAGTCTAGACATGTAACTTGACCTACTAAAAGAAAATATATATCTATATACTTTTAATAGGCAGCTCATCTGTAAATATATTTCAATATTTTTTTGCTACTGATAGCCTACCTTGGTTCTAATTAATCGATACCTGGGATTAGAAAAGATCCAACGTAACCTCGAACGCTTTATCGCACGTCATTCCATTCGTTACCCTTTGGCTTTGGCTTTATTTAGCTACTATGTTAACGATACCGGTTGTAAACCGTAGGTACCTAAAAGTTGACAAGTGACATCACTAGTTCGTTGTACATGCAATCAGATACAGTCGGCGCGAGATTCTGAGATGCATCTCAATGAGCGTGCCGTGTGGTCCGGCTGACGTGTGCGCAGGCGCAGCGTTTCGCATTGACACGGCCCTGGCCACGCTTCCTGCTTCCGGATCCCCGCGGGCAATACTAATAACCAGCTATTATCAAGTTATGATACTAGTATTTGCTGTGTTGACTTCAATATCAGAATGTCCATTGGATGGAAATACAATGAGGATAGACAAGTCACCGTGATAATAGTGAATTGTACTGTATCCATCTTAAGTTGACTCTAATCATACATTGTAGGTACCTACACTTACCGTATTCATAGACTGAACTCCCCGGCCCCGTGTTACATTATATATACAATACCACTATGAAAATATATTTATTGTTTCTGGGTTACTAGCGTTATAGTACAATTAGAGTCATAAAGAAATACCTATTCATATTCTATAACACTAATTTATAATGTTCCCAGAAACTTCCCTAACCCTTTGATAGTTGTAATATAATAAAAGTCGGAAGGTATTAAGGATTAATCATTATATAAACATCCTAATAGGTATATATTGTACATGAGTACATTAAACTTTGAGTCATAACATAAGGCTTGTATGTAGACAAAGAATGACTTCAAATCGATTACCACGTGTCTCATCCTAAGACTAGTTAGAGGCGTCATTTTTATATCTCCAATTGACCTACAAGCTTTTTTTTTTTTTTTTTTTTATTACATTATAGGCAAGTATTTGATCTCAATCTCACCTGATGGTAAGTGTGACGATGAGATCTACGATGGAGCATACTTGCCTAGGTAGGGAGGCGGCAGTAGATAGAGGCACATGCAGTGCAACTGATCTGACCCGCCATCCATGAATGGCAACACCGAACATCATGCCGGAACACGGCTAGGCCGCTTGGCGACATGGCTCTGTTCAGTGGGTGGTGACTAACCACGGCCGAAGCCTACCACCAGTAGAGTTGTCACCTGGTTGGCACCACCCAGGGTCACGTGTAGGGTATCTCGAGGGTACTTAATTCTCCTACGGACGAAGGTGACTCGACCCCAAAAGCTTGCTTGTACAAATGGTTTAATGAACTGGTATACCTGTTATTTGTCGACCTGGTTAGCTCAGTGGGTAGTGACCCTGCTTTCTGTGCTGCGGGTCCCGGGTTCGAATCCTGGTAGGGACAAACTTTGTGACAATGTTTGTACCCGAGTCATGGATGTTTATTATCTATATAAGTATTATATACTGAGTTCGCCCTCAGTCCATTGTACGGTACCCATAATACAAGCGTTGCTTAGTATGGGACTGTATAGTTGGTGTGTTTGTCTGGCGATATTTAATTAATGAATAACCTATAATCCCTTTATCCCTACATTATACCGACAGCATATTTTATTTTCATTTCACTACAAAGTAAGTTAGTATAAAATGTACTAGCATTAGTCATTTTAATGTATTGGCGTCAATGTAAGGCACCTCACAACATTGACCCGTAATCGTGGCACCCATGAATAGGTGTCGCCCGTTCCGTGTCAAGTGCATCGGCCACCGCATCGGCGCGGGCGCGGGCGGCGCGTGACTCACCGTGGTCACTCACTACATGAACTTGTTTATTTACTATACAACTTACCGAACCCTTGCGATACCTAACATAATTTAAAAACACCGCAAATTATTCTAATTAAGGTTCTCGGTATCCTGATTCATTTATCTCAAGTAACTAAGACTTCTCAAGGTTTAAGAATGAGCTAACGGGTGGACTTTACTGTCACTAATCCTTATAAATCCCTTGGAATGCTGAAACGCTTGGAATCTGATATGAATAGTAACACCTTTATAACACCGAATCGTTTAGTTTAAGTAAATCATGCGCTAAGTTATAATTTCGCAAACCTAAATTACTTGTTATCAATACTATACATTTGTAACACGCCTAGTAAACTAAAGGCATGTACAAAGAATGAGTTCATACAGATCTTAATGTGGGTGATAACACTATTGATAGTGTTTATGTCCTTATCCGACGAATTTATCTGATAACGTGATAGCGATACGCACCTTTCGCGTCATTTTCTTTCAGATACCAATTTATTTAGAGGCTTTGTTCATTATACATTTTATAAATAAAATATGTTTGAACAGGCCAATTTCCACCCCCGGAGTAATTACAGACAGATTACAATGGCAACAGTGTATAAGCAGGTACCTAGTGTACCGTAGCAAGTTACGGCAATGTCAGTTAATTTTGACCGTGACACCAAACGGCAATACTTCGATTAAGGAGATTTCGAATATTTCACAAACTTCAGAGGTCTATTACAATGAGTTGGATGGATAATTTCGTTAAATTACAAACACTTTATTTAACTTGCTTTAAGTTTTATAATCGATTTCATGTCACAGTTAAATTAAGTATTTTATTCTACCTATAGTCTAGCTCTACTGTCTAGTTTTTTTCTGTCACCCAGTGACAATGCTATCTTAGTTAGTGTCACAACTAGGTTCCGGTTGTTGTCATAGAAAAGAATACAATAAAATGAAGTGCAAAGATATACAGAGCACCTCGTAATTTATCAAGCGACTGTCCTTTGTCTATCTAATCGCACATGTTACAATTAATGAGGAATGTTATCCACCAACCTGTCGGTCTGCTCCAGAGTGCTCCCGCGCAATCCTCACCACTTGGAACGTCGGAGTCTTCGTCTCACTAGTGTGATCACGCCTGTCGCTCTATTACTACCGAAATTTTGATAATATCGATAAAAATAGAGTTCGTTTAAACGACAATCACAGCACACTCTACAATCACCAAATGTACCGCTTTTCACTTTTTTCTTTGCAATTGCACGAAATTTCAAAGAAAATGAGTGTGAGTTTACGTGGCGGGAACGACTGCGATCGTTGCGCCACCGCGTGACACGACCTACCGCAGACCGTATGTTTGGCTGAGTGCGCGCCGCGCCGCGGACCCGCGCTTATAGTCGCGCGCGCGCCCCGCCGCCCGCCGCCCGCCGCCCATGCGAGCCTCCGCCCGCCCCGGTGCAAGCACGCACCAACTTTTCAGGAAAACTTTATGCGCTTTCGGTAAATACTCAATTTGGAGCTGATCTACATTCGCCTAATGTTTCATGGAATTGTTAGATTTCTCATCGTTAGTAGCAATTTGATGAGACTCTACAATACATCTCTATACCTGCCATGCAATATTGGAATGTTAATGATTGTAAATAATACGACTAACATGATCTACATGCGCCACAATTAATACAGTGAGAATATCAATAAAATGTAATGATATTCTATTCACCGTATATGGTGAATAACATATCGGTGTTTTTGTTTATGTGGACACGCTTGTTTGTCATCCCGCGCGAATTAAACAAGTCAACATCAGTAAACCATGCAATATTTTTCTTTGAATATAAAAAAATCTCGATTAATGCAAATAAAATAGTTCCTAGGTAGGTAAAATATTATACTTAGCTTTACTAGCCATCGGTCTAAAAATGTGTAAGGTGTGGTATTTTTCAAAGAGATGTTTCTATTTATATACGACTATTAAAACCTGTATGATCGTGTTTTACATGAAAACTGGAGGTTTTATAAAATTATCTCGCTTCAGCAATATATAAAAGTATATGTGGCCCTCGGACTGGTCCATGGCTGATGTCTTATAATTTATAAGACATGATGTAACTGTTACGATATTGTAATCAGCCAATTATCCCACATTGTTATTACACGTGTCCTATATAACTACGCATCACTGGTAGCCATTAGGCACGCACGCTGCGCTATATTCCCTTAATTATGTAAAATAGGTTTAACTATTGATTTCTTATATGTACGCGAATACTACACATTGAAATAAAACTTATTTTACAGACTTTATAGCGTTTATTTTATGTTTTTATGTTCCCGACGTTTCGGCTGCTTTACAGCAACCATGGTCACGGGAGGAGTGAGATGTTTGACATCCTAGTATCATAGTTTGAACTGGCGTACCCTAATATTTGGTTGTTGCTTGAGGTCCGATCTACACAGAAAGTCAACGTCGTCGAAACGTCGGGAACATAAAAACATAAAATAAACGCAAAAAAAAAAATATTTTACGTAAATTTTATTTCAATATGTTTAGCTGTTTGACGTTGAACTCGCTATTATACGAATGGAGAGTTTCAGAAAATCAATGACTCAATAAGAAGCACCTTGTCCTTCCCTATAATCCCATACATATTAAATTATCACCAAATACAAAACAATGGTCATTGAAAAATGTTATCCGTCGGTCTAATTACATACCTATCCAGTTACATGATGCGCAGTCGAAGAGGAAAATCTCGATACAAAAGAACCTCAATTACATAAACAACTGTTGAGCAATTTTACCACGTCTCTCAATTAATATGACACGTGTGTCTTTTATTAAAGTAAAGAAAAACATATACAAAAAATAAAAACGAGAATTGTAAACACGTACCTACGTTCTAGGGCAGAATATAGAATACCGTATTATCTGAATTGATAAAATATATATAAATAAAATAATAATAAATATCGCCAGACGAACACTCCAACTATACGGTCTCACACTAAGCAACGCTTGTATTATGGGTACCGTACAATAGACCGGCGGCGAACCCAGTAAATATGACTTATATAGATATTAAATATCCATGACTTGGGTACAAACATTTGTGCTCATCACACATAGCTTGTCCCTACCAAGATTCGAACCCGGGGCCCTCGGCACAAAAAGCAGAGTCACTACCAGCTGTGCTAATCAGACCGTATATAGATTATTTCAGTAGTGCTTTTATGTTAGGCCTTCTTGTTGTACTATTACCAGATCAGTATTTAACATTCAGCCAGTTTGGATACAGGATTTCGTTTAGAGGTGGCCACTTTTTTATGATTTTACCCATCACTCGGAAGAAAAAAGAATGGTCAAAGTAAAGTACTCCAGTCGTGAGTCAGGCGGGGCAATAGCAACCATTACCTCACCCCTGTAACCGTGCCTGAATTCAGCCATTAAATACATAATAATCATGATTATAACAACCGCAGGGCAGCTTGTGACGAGTTGTTGATGAGTAGCGACACCACAGACCCGAGGGGCATAACGACGCGAGTAACCACAGGAGAAAGCGCAGCACACCTCTCTACACCGCTGACTTGACCTTATATGACGGCCTTTTTAGAGGGCCCACTTATAGAGCGGCGAGTCGCCACCTGCCCATAGTAATTGGATAAAAGCTGATTATGGCAGGTGTCCGCAACCCTTCCAAAAGTCCTATCTCATGTCCATCCAAACCTCAATCTATAGTCCCAATTATCTTTCCATATTCCTGCAATATTTCCCCCGCCTGCTGAGGTCAATTGCTGTTTATCATTTTCAGCAGTTGACCCCAGCAGGTGGCTAACATAACATTAAAATTCTCAAAAAAGGCCTTTAAGTGTTGGACCCATGTTCCCGCGCAAGCCTTCCAAAGATTCGAGGATAGCCCGTGTGGAGAGAGACATAATAATAATAATAATAGCTGGGCGGACACACCAACTCGATGTTTTAAGAATGATACAGTTTCTAAGGAACAAAAACGTCGTTTTCCTTAAGTAAGACCCTATGCGTAAGTACTTGCATTCATTGTTTTTGATGATTACCCCGAAACAACATACTGTTTCCTCAACTAACTTACTTGTTGGTTAGGTAGGTACAGTTAGCTCCGAATTTTAATATTTTCTTATAGGTGCATGGCAATCAAGTTGGATAAAAAATAACCATAAGGTTCTTGTGATTGCGCCTATTACAGATTATGCACAAGTGTAATGGCTTATACTAGGTACCAATCACGGCGCATGATTATTTCCCGCGATATAATTTTAATGATATATTTCCCGCTGTAAATCAAGAATAATTTACACTAGGTATGTCAACAGTCATGTTAATAGTGTTTGATATAAGACCTATCTTCGCGTGGTATGGTTACTTTTTAATACCTAATAGGCACAGACTTATTAGAATATTCAGACAATACACGGCGTTCGCTAAAAGTGAAGCTCTGCTCTAGCCTGTTGTTTAAATGTTAGACTAGAGTTATTTTAGGCTTCGCTTTTAACATATGCCGTGTGTTGTCAGATTATTCTAACGAGTCTGTGCTAGAAGGAAACTAATACTAATGGAAAACAAGAACTATGTATATCGATTTCGCTAACGATAATGTTTTGTCCGCGATGACCCCAAAAGCAATAGTCATAACTTTGATTTATCCGACCATAGTAAAGTTCTAAAAGTAAAAAATACTTTCAACCTCCTGAATATAATAAGAATATTGATGTCATAAATAAAATATTTATTTCCTCTATCATGATCGCCGCTGCGGACCCGCACATCGGAAGTATGGTGCCTTGTTGTCTGGCAGCATTTCCTCTTTGCATTGCCAACATTGACAAACGTATACTTGTTGCTAATCGAGGTAGGCATTACAAATTATAACTGCACATACGTCACGTTTTTTTGATAATGTAATCGGTCATTTGTAGAATAAGCCGTTCAATTACATAGTCTTGATAGTATTTTTTTTATAATCGATAAAATGACGAGTGAACAGTCAAAAAGGTTCGGGAACCTCTCAAACATGTACGTAGATTTTGTGTGGGATAGATATTTCCCATGCTACAATCTCTGCTATTACAGAACCCGGTACGCTGACAATGTTGTAGCATGCATTTCATATAAATTATTCTTTGTGTCTTGCAATGGAATATTCGTTATCATTCCGTGAATCTACAACCATGACAAGGTCTTCAGTTTCAAGCACCACCATGATATGAATATATTCCCTTAAGGATGAGTGTGTGTATAGTGACATCATTGAAATAATTTTCAAACAATTTTATTGTACAGATACACATCGGAAAAAATCCGTACAAGGAATTGAAAAAAAAAGCTATTGTGTTTCATTGTGTAATAACCGCATGTTTCACCTACTTTGTAGTCATGTACCTTTAACTTTCCCAGTAATCAGTCGGTATCGACGAGCGATAGGGTGCCTCATATATGACAAATAGTGACCTTCGAAAAACCTTTAGTGATGACAAAGCCATTGTGCGGTGAGTAAACCCAGGGGTGGTGGGTACCGTGGCCGAGGGGCGTGGGCGAAGGTCAGGCGCGTGGCAGCCGCCGCGCCGCGCCGGCCGCGTCCAGCCGCCTTTGATGCGGTGCCAAGTTTCCTTGCTGTGTTGTGTTATTGTTTATTGTGTCACCCGGCTTTGCCCAGGCTCGGGCTCGGCAGATATCGTGACTACTGTAGCATAAGGAAAGATCGATGACGACCTTTGGGTTCAATAGACTGATGTGTGTTTATAACATGAATTAACGTCGAACATTATTTAAGTTCCAAAATATTCTACTCTACAAAGCTGTGTACTATCGTATTAGAGACAATTTGCATGACATTTCATCAACAACATTTTTAAAGCTAGAAACAAATTTTGGTTAAGAAAAATATTAAAAGTTGTTTCTATTTACTTCGTGAAGCTATAGCTAATCAGAACTTACAATCGCAGATTTTATTCATTTGAAAATTCAAGGTTCTACGAGTAATGTGGATAATTCTCAAGGCGAGCTCTATAAAACAGGTAGTTCTAGGAAAGCATAGTCCAAGTCAGGCCATGATTGACCCTGATACGGCACATTGGAGGTCGGTGATTCAAGCCACCCCCGCGCCCCATACCCTTTGTTTTACAGCCCTTACCGCAAATGAGTCCTCCGTGTGATTCAGTTTTTATTTTCCTTCAGTCGAGAGCGACAGCGAGAACGAAGCTGACTAACATCAGGTAGGTCCTGCGCTCCTGAAAAGTCTAGTACGAGGTAGCCTTAAACGCATTGTTATTTTTTCTAGAATTAGTAATAATATAAGTATTGTAATACAACTAAAAGTAATACAGGTAATAATTTCTCTTATCAGATCAGGGCAAAGTACATAAAATATAATTACCGGAGGTTCTCACTTTTATAGTTTAACGACCACAATGTATAAAAAATAAACAGATTTTTCATAATTTCTGACCCAGGCGGGAATCGAACCTGTAAACAGCCGATGTGGATTTGGATTATAAAGCAGCAGGGACTGATCGCTAAAATATCTAGCGTCAATTAAAGTTTTAAAAATATTTTTTTTTTAAACTTTGACTTTGACTTATATTAAAAGGACACTAAAACATGCGTCATACAGTCGATAATTATTTACTTAATATCGTAATTGCAATAAAAGCCGATAATTACAGAGTTCCTTGCGTTTCACAACGGTCGCGTGTCACATCTCCTGTGACACTAACGATCGCAGACCCTCTCACTGATTAATAATCGATCCACAAGTAGCTGATAACGCTTCCCGGCGCTATGACACATTACGTGTTGTAAGACAGAAGATATCAAGCAGGTAAAATGTATCAAGTGATATTTACCGCGTTTGATGACATTGTTATGGCTATTGCGGAAGACACGGAGTCATTATTTATTTATCTTATATTCTTTCTACTTAGTCAAATTCTAAACACTGACTGACATACAACGCACTGCCTAAAAATACTGATGGACCTAAATATTTGAAATTAAAATGAAATATTCCTTGGGAACCTAGACCTAGACCTTTTTCTAAAATTAGACCCCTAAGGATCAAATGGGGGTCCAAAATTGTATGATTAAACGTTTCGTTAAGTTTCGGTGGGGCTCATCGCTAGTACTATTATAAAAATGTAGGTAATAAAACTGTCTCTATAGTCAATAAAATATACTTAGTATACAAATAAAACATTTCAGTGTCCATTTGAATGTCTCTGCACCCAGATCGGAAGAACTATAGGATCAAATAATATAGATTTCTCTATCGGATAGTCATAGTCAGCATTAAAAGATAGGGTCACACCATCACTCTATGACCGTAAGTACTTTAGGTACTATGATTTTCTACCTTTAAACAGATTTGACACACAATTCTAAAGTATCTTTTAACTATAATATGCATAAATAGCTTCTAGAGATAGCAATTTCGCAACCGCATCTTGCTATGCTACTGAATTGAAATTAAAACATCGACAGACGGAACCGATGCGATTCGTCCCCCCCGCCGCCACCCCGCTACGGAGGACGACGACCTTTACCTTTAGTAATTAGTATTGAAAACAACTCTATTTAGAGAATAATTTTATTTATTTGAGCATGATTCAATGTACAATCACCTCCCCATTTGCAACGTTTTAACTGGTTTCAATTTACTTTTCGCATTCTACTGCTCCTCGACGGCTATTATTGTAAGTAGACATATAACATGCATTAAATTAGCACGGTGGTGATAGGAATCGTCACCAGAGCCGTCTATAACCTGTTAGGTACTTTAGGATGCTGGGGCCCCTATGACTGGGACAGCCACTGGGGCCCTTCATAAATCGTCATAAATCTAGAATTTAAGCAATAATCTGCGTATAGTGAATGCTAGTAGACTTACTTTTCCTGATTATAATTAACCTCATGTAACGTAAATAAATTCTTTATAAAAATAACGGATCCATAAATATAAAATGTTGTGATTTGAACTCCATGGATCGTGGGTCCCGGGGCGCTTGCTCAGAGTGGCCCATCGAAAAGAGGGACCTGGTTACCACCATGGTAATACTTTTAAATCCCAATAAATCTAAAAGCTCATTTGTGGAATGTCGAACGGCCTCCAACATATTATGTGTGCCACTCCTCGCGAATCTTATTATCATCTGTAAAGTAATTTATAAAGGACTGCACTGAGTTGTAAAATCACCTTTTTGTATTAAAAGATTCTTCACGATTGTATGACCATCCTGATTAGGATGGTTGAATATTTGTAATGGATTCTCGTAAAATTTGGTAAGTACCTTACTTATTGGGAATCGGAATTCGAACTTAGTCAACGGTCGAACAAAACAAAAAAGTAGGTACCAAATTCCAGCACGATTCAAAGGTTTTTCAACTCGAAACTTCCATCATTACTACCAATTCGCTGGCTCAACTTTCGTTCAACAAATTACACTATTTTAATTTCGAAACGTGATATTCCACACCCTTTAAATGACGTTACAATCTGTTTATTTTTTAAGGTTTTAGTGAAATTATAAAATTAAATATAGATGTAACGAAAATTCCTTTCATATTACACATGTTAGTGTAACTCAGTAGAATGTTTTGTAGTAATGCGAATGTGCGGTGGGGCCGTAAAACAAATGATAGTAGTAAATGCAGCGTGTTCGATTCGAATTCAAATCGATGGTGTGCCGCGAATGCTTGAAGCGTCGCGATGTTTTGCAACTTGAATAATATTTTAAATTGATATCGCAAAGCCCGTAAATACCAAATACTATTAAAGTAAATCTGTATTTTATTTACGACCTCGTTAAATAGACAACATACTTTTGAAATAGGTACATAATGATATAAACTTTTAAACAGGTACTTTACAAAACAGCTCGTCGCGTTCACAATGCACACAGGATTTATAATTATCTATCTGGTAAGCTTAACTAAGACACGTGCTCACCTACACGTAGGTAGGTATTTAGATTTATTTCCTCGTGGAAGCGGTGATAGCTCATCATGGCTCGATAATTTAAGTATCGCGTGAGTAGAATTCCGTACAATCAATCAGAGAATTTCCATCGCAATTATTCAGTTAGGATAAATTGTTTACAAAACGGTTGAACGCGACGATTACCGCGGTCACGTGTAGAAGTCATTTAATAGTGACGATGATAGGTGGCGGGTACCTCATGTACATTACACATACATTTGACTTGACAAAAAAAATATAATTAGTGTAGAATGATTTTGCTTTACGACTAGACGTCCCAATCTCCACAATTCCTACTATTACCATATTTTTAACCGCGACGATTTAGCATTAGGGTGATATTATATTAATACCTATCACATTGATCTATGATCATATATATGTGATCACAGACATAATTTAAAAACTATGATCATCGATCGAATCATATATCCAAATTATGTCATATATAAGTATCAATGTATTAGCTCTCTCAGATCGGTATGCACAATACACAGTTAACCCCAGCAAACTGCAACATAAATGACTTCCAAACCTTCACAATGGTATTTTGTGTAGTTGTTTTCAGTGGTGTATTGCTGAAACAAAGCTGGCACATTACGTAGAGATGTTAACTGTATACTCTGTAACAGTAGCGTTACATAAAGGAGCGGATGGTGAGCTGCCGTGATTCATTCTGAGCCGTTAGTGAACTCTACGGGAGATGCACCGTATCATTTTGTTTACACTAGTGACTCTACATTGTGCTTGTTCATTCATAGTTTCCTGTGCTAATGTAAACTTTATCTTCACCTACTAATGTAGGTGTACCTACTTACCTATCAGTCACATATTTTCGGATCTTCTCAATTTAGTTTACATCTAGATATAAGTAAATGCGAAAGAGCTCTACGCACGTAATGTCAGTTTACTCTTAAAATGTTTGCGTAAAATAAAACAATCCCTGCTGAAGAGAATAAGACTTTTAATTTGACTTATGATAACTTCGCCATTAACGAAGCGTAGTTAGGTAAATAATCGTCTGAATAAAGGAGCCAGGTACATAGTACTTACCTGCATTATATTTATGTACATATTTGATTTGATAAATCTTAATTGATACTTATCAAATTAGATTTATCAATGTCTAACTATTCCGAGAAGAATTTATGTTGCTACATTTTCCCTAAACAACTTTTTGGGAAAGGAAATACTAAGTATATCACTTTTGAGAACCGCATTGTCTGCATGTGCTTCCCAGCTGAACTTGTGTGTCAGTGTGGGTACAAAAGTTTTTATGACTAACTCTTACCTGCTCTATGATAAACTTTCCCTGATTCGTGTCCTATAAATGACTAACCACGTATTAAAATCAGCTTATAGGGATAATTGCAAAATTTATTAAAATTAACATTTATAAAATTAACAATTATTAACATGACATATACACGATTAGGTAACTACAACTAATTTATGAAAGTAGAACTAAGTTTAGTAATCGGTTTAATTTTAGTGAACTACTCAGAACCTATAAGGAAATTAACTAAGGATGTTTTAATAACCGATTCACACGTGTTTGAAAATATATTATAGAGTACCTATGTCAAGTTTGAATACACACGCCCGCAAACAACTAGTGTGGTATATTTTTTTTTCATTTATGTATATCCTTTCGCAATCATTCCATCTCCTCCATCATCCTCTCATTGACCAGATTTTTTCGATCGATTAGCAATTAATAAATCTTTTAATACACTATGTTATAGGTACAGGAACATTTTCAAGTCACGTGCATCGCTTTGCCACGTGAACCAGTTTAAAAAAGAGCGCATAAAAAATATGTGTGACTCATCTAACGCGGCACATTTCATCGTTGACAAAACTGGATTTTTATGAATTAAGGCTACGCACATGTGATCTTAACACATCCTTTAGAATGAGGATAGGTAGGTCTTATTAATTTACCACTATAAAAATATATCATATAAGACCGACAAAAATCTTATTCACTTAGTTCACAATACACCTATAGTTAGTAATTATAACAAGTTAACTTAAATGAGAGAATGTTATCTGTCCAGTTCTCGTAAGGATTATTTTTGCGTGGTACAGAACAATATACATTCCTTTCTATTTCGCCTCCCTCAATCTGTTATTTTTAAATTTGCTCTTTAACTGTGTGCATTTAAGGACCCCTTACCCAGTATCTTTTATTATTTCACTGGAAATTAAATCGTATTTAGTTATTGGTGGGTCGAAAACACACCAACATACCTACGATACATGTTTACAAGATAGATCGTGTACCAAGACACGGATTCTATAGACCATAACATTTGGGACGGTGAGTCATTGTTAGTGCTTATTCTTAAAGCGTGGGCCCAATTGAGCAGATTGCGTCCGCTATCACTCGCCACTGGCTGATGCATCATCGCAGTTTACATATATATTATACCTAACTACTATATAATAAGACTGTTACTTGGTTGTAGACTTCTTTGGACAAAAAAAATATCATCAAGAAAACCCATTTTTTTCTTTTTTTTTTATATCTAACGCTTCACGCATCACGGGAAAACTACTGAACGGATTTTGATTAAACTTAGCATGGTTATAATTTATAAACAATAACATTTGAAATAAGAACCGTATTTCAATATCCACAGTGTGGATTTTACTGAAACATGTAATGGCGATAGGTAAAATTTAAATTGATATCTATAAAATAATTGTCATGTTAAATAGAGGGCGTGCCCCGAAATAGCGAAACGTAAGAAACCCACGCGTAAGAAGCGGCAGGCACCGCTAGCTACTAATTAAAAAACCGGAACCACTCATTCTGCGCCATCGGAAATTTACAAGGGTTTTTTAAGCTCACATATATATTTCCATAACGCTATGGAAAGGCCATAGTATTATCATACGTAGTATCGTCAACATTGAATTAGTATACAAAAATACCGGTCTTAGCGCTGACTAGTGATTCGACATTCCAATGAATGAGGCAATTTTATTTATGAATGAATTATCTTAGTAAATAGATACTACGTAGTATCCTAATTTACGCAAACTGACTGATTCTAAAGTAAAGATTATTTCTACTAAGGCTCCAACCGTCCTATCCGACCCTCCGGATAAGTAGGGCAATCTGACATCCTAAATTAGCATTTAAGATGTCCGATTGCCCTACACAGTATCCGATTTTATCCAACAATTAGGATAGCACCGGTTAGGATCGGAAGGTGTGGAGCGTTCTTAATCCTTTCAAGTTACATACAAGCTACTTGTATAGTTTTCTAAAGACTGATGTCGACATTAAATCGGGACTTAATTGTATGGAGGTAACGGTTGTCCGGTATTACCCTACAGTATCCAATTATTTCAACGTATCCAAGTAAATGAGAAATAGTAATTACTAAGTAGAAATTGTATTAGTCAGTATTCTAATGTAATAATCTGGACTACTACGAGCGGAAATGTCACCTCTAAAACATATTCACATGATTGATTAGCCTACAAGACGAACCAGTACTGAGAAGGTGATGAGAAGGCGGGAATGATCGGACATATGAATATCACATGTTTAATGAGATGTTTGTCATATAAATATCTCCAGACTAACACACCAATTATACGGCCCCACACTAAGCAACGCTTGTGTTATAGGTATCGTACAATGGACTGAGGGCAAACTCAGTATATAATACTTATATAGATAAGAAACATATCCATGGCTCGGGTATAAACATCCATGCTCATCACACATAGATTTTCTATAACAGGATTCGAACCCAGGACCAACAGCGCAGAAAGCAGTGTCACTACCAACTGCGGTAATCAGTCAGTCAATCAACTCAGTTTAACAATACTAGACATTAGCCACAGACCAATTTGTTGTCAGTCAGCCAGTCAGTAATCAAAGTTGAATATAATTTATTCTTATGTTTACATTAGTGCGAAAAGTGAAAAATAATGAGTTTATTTTCACATTAAAAGCTATCTATTATATTATCCGGCACAAATTAAACACAGGCACAATCCTATTTTATAAATTATTTACAGCCAATTTATTATATTTCAGCCGCTGTTTTTCCTGTAGTCGATCCTACATACACATTATTTAATATTGAACATTTCCTCCCTAAATTACAGCTCACATTGACCACAATAATTCATATTAATTATGGGAATAACGATTTGTATGTAGTTCATAGCTATGCTGAGTGACGGTACACCCGTCCTATAAAATCAGTGACCAAATGGTCGCTACAGATAATAAATGAAACCACGCGACCATGCTCGTGCGTCAATGTGAAACTAAAATGTTCAAATGATTCAGTACAATTGAACCATAATGATTCACTAGCGACCTAATTAGTGGCCACGCTTTGAGCACACATGGGATTTTTGGATTTATTAATATTGGTAGGGAAGGAAGCTATGTTTTTCGTTAATTATAATTACGACTGGATATGCGCGAACAGTAATTTCCTTAAAATATCTAATTTTCAATCGTGATTATCACTTGCTGTACGGTAACGGCAAACAACGCGACGAAACCTGCACGCCTTTCGAAGGCCGTGTGAAGATCGCCAACCCGCACCGGACCAGCGAGGTAGACTATGGGTCGAACCACCCTCGCTTTGAGGATATTCCCGGTAACGTGGCAATAAGGTTATTGCCACCTATATTGGGACCAAATACCTTCGGCGAATTATGGGTGCACTGCACTTTTAACAAGCTTAGTCACAAATCATTATAATATATTAACTACCAAATACGTATTCATTTCTATAAAGAAAAAAATATCGATTACCTTTAGAAGACTTTGATAGCGATGACGCATAATTTCATATCCATATGTTGACTAATTATTTGTTATGAGATGCACTCGTCGGGCCACGCAGAACAAAGCTTTGAAACCTTCGCACTCTGCCAAGGGCAGGTACATTAACTACTGGTACTTGACATGCTAAATACCATGTAGTTTATTATAATTAATGTCTGTTCCGTAGCTCGTGGCTATAATGTCTCAATACTCGTAATCATTATATGTAATTGTAATGACATGATTAAGTTTTTGTATGAAGATAATTTCATTCTACAATGTAAGGCAGAATTTTAATCCAGTGTAGCTAATAAGCAGCATAGTAGCTACCAATCCAATATTTTATAGATACTTATAAAAACCAGCCCTACATAGTAAATTGTGATCGTTAAATTTGTTTACGAAACAGTAACCCCTTTGTTCTAATATGTAAATTTATGAAAACATCTTTGATAACAAATTTTACACATCCGCAACCACAATGTACGCAAATGACGGACGTAAAAGCAATAATTAATTTGGTAAAAATAAAGGGCAAAAGTCATTGAATATCATTTGACATGATGCGTCATCGGTAACCACAGCAGGTAACGGTGTAATGGACCGGTTCTTTCTCGCTGAGATCACGGATAATCGAGCTCAAATTTTCTGGGAATGTCTGCACTAACAAAAAAGGTGGACGAATTGTGTAACAAGACGAGCGGGTTGTAAATATTTATTCAAATAATCTCAGCAGCTACAGTGCCAGGTACAATACAAATAGAGGATCGACCATGAAGGGAATATAAGTTAACACATTATACAGAAACCTTGAGGGAATAAATGATATTGAGCACGTGAAGGCACTGTCTTCGCTATCGCTGGACCGCAGCCAGCGCCCCGGGGGGCTAGGCACGTACCCAGCGCTTCCTAGTACACTGACAGCATCACCTCTACAGCTTACAGAATACCCAGTGACTTACTACGCCGCTGTAGGTACGTACCTACAGCGGCGTAGTAAGTCACTGGGCGTCACTACGCCGTCGCATTTTGCACATCATTGAACTATTCCGCGAAAAACAAGCCAACGACCTAGGACACACTGGCAGATGAACACTGCAGTGTCAAAGTACGCTACATAAGGAAAACAAGCTTTAGCGTATTTTTTATTGACATGTTCATGTTTCAGGCCATCGTAAGCTCATTATTAAAATGAGCGCTATTTGGTACCAAAGCGTGCAGAATATAAACATTGAAATTTCGAAGCGCTTAAAATTCATGTGCTGTTATTTGCGGACTTTGTACGAATGGACAGTGAGACACGACGAAGGAGGAAGCGATGGACACGAACACTGGGCGCGACACGCGCTCTACATAAAGAAACAATCCGGTGCGCGAGCCGCCGGTCGCTGCCGCCCGCTGTCCATGTAATCCTACGTTCGTTGCACTGCTGGTCATCGACTACTCATGATTTTTTGCATTCTTTACAGTGGGCATAAGTTATTGGATGGAGGATAATATGTCGGGGTACGAGTGGTGGAAAGGCGTAGCCGAAGCCGTGGTGAGGCCGCTGGAAGGCGAACGCACTCGGACATGGCGCGCTAATTCCGTGCGCTCGCATCGAATCAGTAATCGGACAGCTCATCGCGCGGCTCCCATCAGTATTCCGGCAGCGGGCGCAGGCGCTGTACGCCGGCAAATCGCTAAAAATACGAGATGAACAAGGGCACCTCATGGTCGATGTGGCCTTACCTGAATCACATAAAACGGCGATATGAATTAAAAAATCATTTCCTGTAGGAACGATTATTGCGTATCAAAATAAACAAAACACATATATGTAAACACAGTGGTCATTTACTTACGACGTGTCTACGCACTGTTTTACATTAATACTCGTACAATGCACACATACCTACGAGTATGTAAGTGGGTATCTATATGCATACTGCACAAACAACAAATGAATAAATAAACAATGATGTCTGAACAGCCGTTTTAATCTTAATTTTTAGTAGACACCTGCACTGAACCTTATATTTTCCTTATACCTATAATTGTGTATTTATAATAGTTACACACTTACTTAAATATTGAAATAAATTGTCAATTAAAGGAAAAACTAATACGTACTTATATAGGAAATGCGTAACATTAAGCATAGTAATTAAGCACATTTCCTACATTTATTAAGCAAAGCAGTCAATCAATTCAGGCCATCCTACTTCTTAAAATTACATTCGGAAGACATCAATTTATTGTGTACATGCATGTGTATGCTTTATATTTTAATAAACAATAATCACACCGAATATCTCTATTGTTTTAAAATATAGGTAGCAACCCATTAAAATATCTAAATTATTAGTTCATACAACGTATTAGGCACCTAATCAACTAGTTAACTATGTCTATTATATTAAACTAAGCATGTACTTACAATTGTATTACCGTACCTAACTATGATTTCAGTATCAAAAACACATACTTACGCACATTATATACTAATGCTAACCCTCCCCCCCACTTTGCACGGGGAAAGAATCCATGCAGCTTTCCCTGTACCGCAGGGGCTTTATTTTAATACAAAACATAGCTGCATATAGGCTCTCTATTTATAACAATCGATTTACACCTACACTAGCTCTAAATTAAACTAGGTACTGAAATTCATCCAACCCCAAACATGAACCCGATGACTCTATAACATCAACTCTATGAACGAAGACTATAACTCTACCCCAGTCTACCTAAAACGATACCCATCAATAAATTATTTGTTGACTATCAACACAAAAGTTTACAACGGCATTCGCATGTACTATATGTGTTAACATACTTCCGCATGTGTGTGGACCAGCATGGAATTATGTCGCGTGTTTTGAATACCTATGAAACATTATTCAAGATTTAGATGATAAAATATCTTGAGTTCACGATATATCAGGTGCAAACAACCGCCATTCTATACAAAAACTCCTGACTTATTTTTTTAATATGATGTGACCACATAGAGCAAATTATTCAATGCCGAAGTAAAATCGAACCCCAAATACATCAATCACGTATCATTCAAACATCAATCGTGTACCAAATCAAGAAATATTATTTTACCGCCTCTATATTTTATTAACAGTCAGGAGTCGACCTCTCTTATTCCTAATGGCCTGGTAAGCTATGTAGACTACATAGCCTACGGGGTCATTAGGAATAAGAGTTAATAGCTAGGCGCCCTGGACAATAGCTTCATTTGTCTATGGTTACTGATGCCTATTATTAAAAATATTAATTAACAACTAACAGTGCCAAATCCTGGTATATCAACAAAGCCTCTCTGGAAGGCGTCTACATCGGTGTTGTCGCGCATGCGCTCGGCGAGAGCCTTCTCGTGCGCGAGCGGGTGCCAGGCGCCGAGCGTGCACGCGGCGTCAGCGCGCGCCGCGTGGTAGTGGCACCGGCGCGACGCCCGCGCGGACGGCACGTATTCGAACATGCGCACACGCATGCATCGGTGCAATGCGAACCATAGACCTGAAATCAATAGAGACATTTCTATATCTAGCACTATACTTTCGCTGAAATAGTATGAGAAAAGCCGAAAGACCGAAAGCGTGGGATACTATATTTCACGAAACTTTTTATCGTGATAAAGAAACCGTTGACAAAATTCTTGCTGAGATTTTTGTGTGTAAATTTCTTTTGATCTATTTAAATTACCCAATGAAAATGAAATTAATGTTGCAGCACGACTCTATATCTAATCTTGGACACGATTTGATTTTTAACAGTTTCAAGTAATTTCGACTGATTTACCAATAAATCCTGATGACGGAGGATTCCTTTTAAGTCGATAGGGCGACGTGTCTTGTAGTACCGCCCACAGCGCCCACAGGACATGCGGATTTAATAAATGGACGTCTGCGTTCTTCCTTTTATTGAGGAGCCTGCAACAACATAAACATGATTCATTGCAAATTCAAAAAAAACCTAAATAATTACAGTGATATTAATATTATAGGAAGGGAGGTAAGAAGCAAATGGATTTAAGTAAATCGATATCAACTCTAAAGGGATATTCCATGATCATATACCTATGGGATAGATCAAGAATCAAATATGTAATCAAGGAAAAATACATATCAAAATATGAAAAGCAATGATCATATCATGTGTCCACAAAACATTATCGTATAAATAGGACGTCCTAGATCTGTCGTAGATGTATAAAAATGTCCTCGTAATAGCAAACTGATTGTCCTTCTGGCGTTCCTGAGATATATTTTCAACTAAAATGATAATAGTACGCTTAATTAATAATAGTTGAATCGTATATCTCAATATTTGCAATCGCCAAGGGACTCTTATGCCGACTCTACATTCAAGCTGTAAAGTCTAAAAAATATCGGAATAACAATGAACTGGTTGCGAAAGAATTTAATGCCAGGTGCCAATAAAGAAAAAATATCCTATGTGCACGTTTGTGGTTAAATGTAGAGACCTACAATGTAATTGTACCAGCAATTCCAATTATCATAGGATCATCGTAAGAAAATTACTTACTCTTTATAAACAGGGAACAGTGGATAGTCAGGGTGATGGTACCAGGCCTCCAGGGTCGAGGAGTATTTCGCGGGATCCCATATTAAAATCGATACGCCTTTATACAAAGGATCTTCTAAAAATCTGAACTCTGGTTTAGACGCAACCTGCAATTAAATTTGACTAGGTAGAGATCTTCAACATAAAGAGTAACAAACTTCCCAATTCTGCTCACACAACGCGCAATGGAATGAAAATGGTACTTTAACTAACTTTAACAACCTGTGAATTCAATACACGAAAAGTAGTCTTGGAGCCCACATCGTCGGTATAGTTCTCTGTTGGTGCATTATTGAACCTTAACACCATGTCATGAGAATCTGTGGGCAAACAAAAGACGATATTGTAAAGAAATGATAAAAATTTGGTGTATTTTTGAGATGCGGCGCTGACTTATCGGTAAGGTCGACCATCCGGCACATTTTGCCATCAACGACTAATAAAATATCAAGTATTCGTAAATTTTAAGCTTACTAAAAAAGGATTCTTCGGGATTGTTACAAATAGTCCACCAGTATGAGACTTGTATTACGTCGACGACTTGATTAGCGCAGTTGGTAGTGACCCTACTTTCTGCGTCGAGGGTCCTGAGTTCGCGTCCTGGTAGGGATATCTTTGTGTGATGAGCACGAACGTTTGTACCTGAGTCTTGGATGTTTAGTATCTATCGTAATCATAATATAATAGGTTAATATTATGAAATCGCAAGTACGCTAACTTAGATACGAGTATTAACCAACTCAAATACTCATTCATCCATCAAGCGGATATTCCTTAGATACCTATATTTGCATACTGAGTAATAAATATAATTATTACCTGTTACAAAACTCCATTTAAGTTCATAAACATCTATAAATCCAAAACCAATCATTCAACCACAATATACCAAAGGTGTTTAACAAAGCGTTATTATTAATTAATTCGTACAAGACCTTTCGTAAGCAACACTCACTAAGGCTGTCAACATTGAAAACCGAAGAGTTTCGATTCATAATAGTTTCTAAGTATATATTTTGAATCTACGTACGCTCAAAATACAGCACTGAGGGTAAAAGAAAAAAAACAGCCTACATTATTTCAATGATCGTTAAAAGCATTTCAAAGTCAAAACATCAATCTACTGCGTTACACGTAATAGGTACTTAGTAAGTAGTAACTAGCTTTGCTTTATTATGCACTGCAGTCGCCGATGAGCTGATGATGAAGTCGTTAGTTTAGTTTAGATTATAATAGAGCCCGAATGTCATTTTTGCCCCGGGGTCCAAGGTTACATAGTTACGCCACTGAGCGTATGTATTCCATATAATTATATCATTAGTATATAAACTATTGTAATGATAAACGACCCTAATAAAATAAGAAAATATGTTGTCAGCTCTATATCCCAAAATGTATAAATATTTTAAGGCCTTGATAACCTCAGTTTCCATGCTCCATTTCAGAATATTTTGAAACGTTTGTAGACTGGAAGTAAATAATTAGTGAAATCTTTTTTTTAACTTTTCCTGTTTATTACAATAGTGGTATTGTAGTTAAGTAGGCAGTAACTCCTGCCTCCTAGCACATAACGCTAAGAATAAAAAGATATGCACATTTTAAATAATTGACTTTTATTACTCATAAAGTAACATCAGAAGACACTATTTAGTATCAAATTAATTTCTTAAGTGTAACTTACGTCGAACTATTTAACTGAATCATCTCGTTTAAAAGAACAGCTCATCTTCCCCACGATTCTGCCGTAAGTATACCTATTTAAGAAAGCGGAAGAATAGCAATTAACAACATGATTGATCATAAAAGCCCTGATAATTACACCCACTCTTCGTGTGCTATTATGTAAAGTGAACTGGTTTTTATGTCGTCTTATAATGATACAAGTCTATATAAATAAACCGACCGAAATGCAAACAAAAGGTTTTAAAATGGTACCTCTAGTGATCCTGCTTTCTTTCTCTCTTAATAAAAATAATATTCATCTTAGCATCTTAAAGCTTATTAATGTCTTAATATAGCCTATAACTGGCACTATCTTACATAAAAAAAATCCCTCCTGGGTAACAGTTGTTAGCGATGATAGTAGAACTCCAGCTTAACTGTTACTTGTTTTCGATATTTGCACCAAGCAAAAATGTACACCCAAATTAAATACGTCATTCACTTTTTTCCCCTATTATTAAGCGATATAGGTTATAATATTAAACATAGCTATGTTTATATAAGGAAATCAGTAGGGCTAGTCACGTGCACTCACCGCCTCGTAGCAAAAGAAAAGCCGAGGCGAAACAATTTAATGGAAAATAAAACTGTTCAATAATGTATGTGGTGCATTAATGGCGGCAAGAGACCGACGCCATTGTTTGAAGCTAACTACAGCGTGTTACGACATAGTTGGTTGATATCATTTGATTTGTTAGAGTTATAGGACAATTACGTGTCATCGCTAATTAGGTGACGACTGTACAACGGTTTAATTGAAGGCAGGATAATGAAAACTTATATCGAGAAAATGCATATAATAATACCTAAGCCTTGGGTTCTAATTAGTGGGCACGTAATTACTTTTTTGAAATACATATTGAATTGGATATACTGTGGTTGGTAGAACCGACCTTGAACACTTATAAGTATGGCTTCTCACAATGTGAGACACAAACAGTTGTTGTTGGGTACAATGATAACGTTGATGCACCTTTTTAGAATTGTTCTTATTTCTAAAACGAAATAAACATTTCTAAATCGAAATAAACAATAATGTTTTTGTTCGGTAAACGCCCAACAAACGAGCTGTAGAAGCTATACTTTAGGGCACTTGTAAGTTTAGTGGAGTATTGTACTTCGCTGGGCCCACAATGGTAGCAGCATGAATTATGCACACCCTTCACGCGCGCGGGTTGATGACACCACGCGGCCTGCGCTCGCGCCGCGAACAATACCCAACATATCCTGACAGCCTCTTACAATTAGCGAAGGTATAAGCCCTCATATACATAACAAATTGTTCAGATTTTACCGTTGTGGGTAGGTACTTTAAGTCTCATGCCTGCCTGGGCTACATCTTAGGAATCCAAAAAGTATAATATTTAACTAGGTACAAGGTTAAAGTCTAGGTACTTAATTAAGTAGATAGCTACTACCTGTCAGGTCAGGAATGGCGAACCAAAACCAATCCTACCAAACTAAAAATATCTGGGCACGGGATTGGCTGACGAATTTTTGTATCTGTAACTAATTGAAACATTAATGTTTTTCGTCTACATTTAGTAACAAAGTAAGTGCAACGCAGATTGCGTGAAGGAGAAGATTTAGTAATTTTAATAAGAATGTTTGATGACACCTCAAACATTTCTTTAGAAAATAAATAACATTAATAATAATGGTGTTAAAAGGATTGCCATCCCTGTGCTAAAGAACGCACAAGATAGGTCCCTCACATTACCTCTTCCTTTACTGTGCACTATACAAATTACAAGAAGACTGTTGACGGTGCGATTAGCTAGAACCGCCATAAACAAGTTATTACTGCACTCGCGATTGTGCCTTGATGGCATCAACTTCGCGAACTCTGGTGAAGAGTTGCGAATTCGACGATCGCCAGTGGCTCCAGGAATTCGTCGTATCTACCTTATACGGAAATCAAGAACTGTTGTTATCCTATAGGTACCTTTTTAGGCTGCCTTGAAATTACCTAACTCAACTCTTCGCCTAACCAAGACGAAATCAAGCCATCAACGACCATGAAAATTATCTTCATCTAAGGTCTGTTCTACAAACTCGACCACGCCTAAGCGATAAAAATATTTTTTTTAAACAGCCCCGACGAGGGTGTGGCCAGTTGCATTTCCACATTCGCTTCTCCTTCGGCCAAACATGACAGCCGTTGATCAAACAAGGCGATACAAGGACAAGTTCCAAATATCAACGCATAAAACGTAAACAATGTGCTTCAAATTTCACTGTAAATGACCGCACACACAATTTAAATTGTACGTACTCGCTGCATTTTAATAAAACATTCTTTGAAACACGAGTCATCGTTGTGGTTGCGTTATGGTGGCATTACTTTAGAACTTCCGACATTTTAACATTTATCATTTAAGATTTAACGTAGAGTATGTATAGGACAGGTAACTACAAAAATGTAACATCATTCATTTTTACATCGTATTTAACTATCTATATACAACATTATTTGAATTTGATATTGTTGCGACTTCCGTATCATAAATTTATCAATTGAGATAATATTGTGTTAGCCGACCATTTTAAGAGAATACCCGTGGAGTCTTGCCCCTTCTTCGGCGTTCCGAACTAACAAAAAAATACTGGGATAATTAATCTTATCATTATTTTTAGTTAGCGAAAGAGTATACATCTTACACACCTTGTAAAGGGAAAACTTCATGTTTTTTGTTAATAAACAATAATTGTACGATGTCCTTACACGTGTCTCCTCCCTCGGAAGCATGTGTCATTGTCTGTTCCACGTCTGGGCTATAAAGTTATCAGCATTTTTCGAGAAAGGACAAAGCCAGGGCTGTGGTTATATAGTGACTAACGCGATGCAATAAAATAATAACATTAAGTATTTACTTACTACCAACGTGAATCACTCAGTGATATATTTTACCTTTGACATTAAGCTGTAGGTATTTAATACAGGTGATTCAAATATGGATTTTATGAATGAAGTTTTAGAATGACTGCATCCTACACAATTCAAAGAGATATTTGTGCCAAATAATGCTCAATGCAAATCATGGATGGATGAAAGTTCAATACCTACGTAATAATTACATACCTAGCTCTTGAAATTATGTTTCAATGTTTGTGTCCTTTTCGATAAGAAATGCATTCAAATATTTTATGTAAATAGATAAGAATCCCGACTTTTATATCGACCATTAGCATAGATTAAATAGCTTGGATTTTCCGGTGCGCACGCGCAGGTATTACAGAGGAGCGCGGCGGCGGCGCTGGCGCCACTGCGCTGAACTATTGTCCAGCCAGCGGCAACCATATCAGCATATCAAACCGCCTTATGCGTTTCTGTTTAAATATTGTGCAAAGTATAGATACCCGGCGTTCGTGAATAAAATCAATGCATGCGTGTATGCTTGACGATAAACCCTTGACAAATTTCATTAAATCTCCGAATCGGTACTCTTGATCACAAGTGAAAGCAACGATCAAGGAGTCCTTCGACGTTCGCTGCTTTTATCGCACTACTTTTGCGAATAGTACTTACCAGCCCACGTACATTTTATTAATAGTGATAAGGCCTCCCATTGAGATGCTCTCCGTGTAAATAGTGTGTATTTTTGAAGTGAAACTTCTATATAGACGGGGGTTATTTTTTTCTTTTTTTATTACATTATAGGCAAGTATTTGATCTCGATCTTACCTGATGGGAAGTGACGATGAGATCTACGATGGAGCATCTTGCCTAGAAGGTACCTGTTTACTCTCGACTTGGGTATTAGGATTTATTCTGTTACGAAAAAGCGTTACGGCCGCGTGGAGAGGGTAGACGACCGGGTTCGATTTCCGATTCACATATCAGTTTTTTTTTTAAATCTATGAATGCAGTTTTTTTCTTACCTTTAAAATCGACACGATTTTGATAGAACATATTTATCTATCAGGTATAATTTTGGAGATCCCCATACTGACCCATCTCGATGTTACACCCTGTATAATTCCTGAAATAATTCCACGTCATAAAAGATCCCCACAATGAGGTGACATAATTAAAGGGCTGAGTAACGAGTGAAGTTCCGTGGACAGCATTCATGTAATTCGCATACGATTTGGGGCGTTCGGCGAAGCGCGCGGCCCACGCATGTCAATGCGGCCCACAAAGCGGAGATCCGAACCGATAAGTGGCACAATACACGGTCGATCACCTGCGCTTGCGCACCGTGACTATGCGCGTAAAGATATGCACCGATGTTTGACAATAATAAGAGGCATAGATACTATCGAAGTATGTACCTACTATCAGGATATTTTTCGTTAGAACGGAACTATGTCAGATGCCATGCCGTGAAGCTAGAGCAAGTATGCCAATTTGATCTTGGAAATGGTAATTGTAGAGCCAACACAATTTGGGAGACTAGAATACTGAAACATTACAAGAAATTTTCGTCTATTTATAAAGGCCATTACCATGCAGTTTTCTTGTAAAAAATACCTAAGTATCAACTTGATAATGAAATTGTAAATTAATAAAAAAAACTTCCATAAATTTGGGAGTTAACTTAAAAAAACAGGATTTTTTTATGCAATGTATATGGAGGCACGTATTGAATGCAGATATCATTAGCATCTATTGAAAGATAGCACTCATTAGATTTGTCTCAAAATGCATTAAATTCTAAGCCCGCCCATAGTACACCTACAATACTGAAACATTTTCAATCTGGGACATCACATTGATTAAGGTAGGCTATGGGTTCATTATGGGTTGTTGCCCCAATGAGAAAATTAAATAAACTAGTAACCAATTGCGCATTTGGGGCGATAACTGTTAACGGACTGGCAACAAGTAGGTATCCTTACAATTCACGAGAACGCTCATTCTGTCGCCGACTCATGCGCAAGATGATTCACCTACAACTAATATGCAGTTAAGGAACAGGCAGGGCTGTCATGTTGGCAATCAATTCTATACCAACACAGGATACATATTACTATCTATATTATATTGAAAAGAAAAAGTAAAAATGCGAGCAAGTAGGTACTTACACTACTTTTAGAATAGGTACCTTCTAGGCACTAATATGTTAATTCGTATGACGAAATACTGAATTTACTTACTCACCTTTATATTTATATGATATCATATATTTGCTGGTTTACCGTGGATTATTTAAGTACCTACCTACCTATATTTGGCCGTGAGTTGTCAAATTAAATTAAATGCCTACCTACCTACAGGCAGACTATTACCTCGTAGATGTGGTGTGTCGATTATATTTAAATACGGTAATACGAAACGATTAAATCATTCATATTGACAGCCCTAAGGGAAGATAGATCATTCTTCAGGGTAGGTAAGGGAAAAGATACGTAATGGGCATTAGTATGCAAATAATTGCACTTCCGTGGAATTTAATTAAATCTTTATGTGTGTGCGTGTCTGATTTAAATAATATGTAAAAACCTTAGGCTTGTACCTATTTACCTAGGAACTGAGGTAACTAAGTACCTAGGTACGTTCTAGGTTTAGGTACTTATCTATAGGCAAGCGTGGACTTATTGCACCTAACCTACCCATACTAAAATTCTTATTATTTGAATCACTCATGCTATTTTAACAGTACCTATCTACTAAACGAATAGGTAGTTGGGTAAAATATTAAGATCAATGGTTACAGTACAAAGGTCATCGTTCCCCCCATAGGTATGTTAGGTTGAGTCATTATTTTCATCGTAAGTCTATGAACTTAATTCGATTCTTAGAACTTTGTGCGTATCTACTACCGTTTTATACCAACGAGTAGGTACTTCTTTTTCTGGGGGAAATCCTCATAGGTACCCAAGGCAAACTTCAGGGAAGGCAAGCGGGTTGCGTCGAAATCTTACCAACTACAACCCAAGGGGTCTACCATCATCCGTCTTTGTTGAGGCGCCACGGAATCGCACTAGCCTGTATCGCGACGAAGGTGTAGTTACGTTAAGACCTACCTACTTACAAAGTGACCATAGCTGAGCATTTTCGATTTCGAAACTTACCAATGAAGTCTCCTAGTCGCGATCCAAGCAGTGCTCCAGCGCTGGTGACAACCGCGCACGTGTTGTAGAAACGGCCCTGCTGCAGCGGCGCCCGCGGGATCTGGAACCCTAAGCGCGCAAATGGCTCGTCATCAGACGTCACTGTTCGCACTTCCACAGCCTTCAACGCACACATCACCTCTCCTATCGAACTCTCTTTGCGATGACTACCGTCGTACTTCACATCGTAAGTATTATGAGCATCCAGCCCAGACCTAAACACTTTGCTGTCGCCCATCAACACTCTGTGGAATTCCTTCAGTAGCAGCTCCTTGAACTCCGCAGTCAATTTCTCGCAATTAACAGACGTCAAATCATCACAAATATATTTATCGCTGTCGAACTCCAGCAAGGGTTCATAAATGTTGGGAAACCGAGGACTGCCGTGGTGTTTCCTTACTATGTTATTGGACGGATGCACTTGGGAACCAGTCTTGTTGGTGGTTGGTATAAATACACCGCTGCTCCGGAAAGCACCGACCGCCGATCTCCGGCTTTTAGGAAGTGAATCGAGTCGTAATGTAGAATTAAACGGCAACTTGGACTGGTATTTTTCCGAATTGTACGTATCTTGATAATTTAGTGCGGAGCTGGTCTTCTGCGGCCCTGGCGTCTTGCTGAACAATCTTTGTTTCTCTATATACAACCAATATTGCGACCAAATCAAGTATAAATAGCCACACATGCCGAAGAAGAGAAGGTTGATGAAAACCCACACGGTCATTGCTGCCGCTTTCATGTTATTTCTTTGAATACTTAATTGTTCAATTAACAGATGCGCAGAAAAAAACTACACTGAACAGCTTCAATACAAAAAAATACGTTCGCACGTAAATCACACCAGAATAGTTACAGGAGTATTTTGGCTGAATCTGTATTGTGAGGGCGGGGTGCGATCAGCTGATAGCGGCGGCCACACGCGTGCGTACAATCGCCCTCAAAAGCCGCAACGCCCTTTGTTCTATTGTGTAGTAAGTCCAGACTAGGACCTCACTACTCGGAATTGAATACAATTTAATCGCTGTATCGAATTAGCGTTTCATAGTCACCTAGGTACTTTCGATTTTACTGTAACAGGAAGTGTGTGAAATTCCTTTTTTTTCTCGTCACGAATTAGTTCAATTACTTATTTATTCTTTCTTATGTTATGTATTAAAGCCGTGTCTACTGCTATGTTTTTCAACACAAAACATTAATTATCGATCCAAGAGATGATTGTACCCTGCCCCTCTACCCGCGCGGGGGAAAATGTGTATATGTATTTGTTAAATGCTTCGGAAAACATAGAAACTTGCTTTATGTATGCAGCAGCTTGTTGGCTATCTCATTGCCGCCGTAATTGACTTATGAGACGGCCGCGCAGTCTGTCGAGGCTGGCTCGAGCCCATGCCGTACTTACCAGAGGCAAACACTCGCGCTGCCTCGCTCGAGCATGTCATATGATCAGTCATGTACCTCAATGTCAGCCCGCGCGTAGAAGCCCTCCCTCACGAGTCACGCTAAGGAATAACTAATGTTGCAGTTTCATGAAATAAAAAAGCAACTGTACTAAAGGGATTTATTTTCAAAATACTATTACATTTTATTCTTATAAAATTTCAGGAAATTCACAACCAGGGAGGGGGAATTATTTTGAACTATTCCAAATGATAAGTACATAGCGCTTAAAGTAAATCTGTTTTAGAAGTTATCTTAATACAAATGTGAGGTTAATTTCTTAAGACTACACTTACAGACTTACAAGAGGTACCAATTGGTTCATTCATAAGTAGGTACATTTTACATTATATCTATAGGATATGGTAAGCTATATTATTATTGCGCAATATAAAATATTACCATACAATATACAATAAAAACTCGTAGCTCTGGGACCTTAGTACAAGTTTCGAACGTATTCAAATACCGATCGACTAATCGAATATTTCTATACATTTACCAGTAAAGCTGCACATTTCTGGTAATTTCACTGCTGTAAAGTGTATAGAGAAATTCAATCACTCAATTGGTATTAGATGCTGTCAAAAAATCGTACTAAGCCCGCAGGAGCCAAGCCCATATCTTCAAATGAGCAGTCACTTTGAGTGTATTTTACCCAAATTATCTAAGATATATTTAAGTATATTTATTGCTGTTATTATTACATGTTGTCTTTATAGGTAAAACCAACCTTATTTATTAGTTCTTTTTTCAAGATTTTGGTTTGATTTTGCTTTTGCTCAGTCTCAGTTGATGTTATGGTTCCGCCGTGCGTAGGGCTGCGGCTGGTGGGTGGTGTCGCGGCGCGTGAGCAGCGTCGAGTAGTGCAGTATTGGTATCGCGGCCGCGCCCAGCACCATAGCACCGAACGAGGGCTTCTGCATCAGCCTGCAAGAATCGATATAATGTATCATAACGATCATTTATATAGCAATCAAATCAATAATTTATTCTTTAAACTAATGAATCCAGCCACTGCCCACCTTGGACTTAGTATATATGTTTATAACCCACCTATTTATAAACTTCCTAAAATATGTTACACTATTTGACGACCTGATTAGTGTAGTTGGTTGTGAGTCTGCTTTCTGTGCCGAGGATCCCGGGTCCGAATCCTGAGAGGGATAATCTTTGTGTGATGAGCACTAATCTAATTATACCCAAGTCATGGATGATTAATAATAATAAAAGTGAGACAGTGAACATGGGTACTAAGTTATAAGGAATTAACCCCACTAGATTATTTTTAATATATGTATATAGATAAGCAGTACTTACCACGGTAGAGATATAATGAGAAGTGTATAAGAGAAGGACAACACTAGGTTAACCCAAACTCTTGTGCATCTTCTGAAATTGCTTGATATCCACTGGCATTGCAGGACTGAAAGAAATATGTAAGATTATCAAAACATGATTTTTAAATATTATTTTTATCGCATAATTTATGAAGAGTGAATTAATTTTCGAAATAACTGTAAAAATTAAAAAATACAGACTTATAAGCAATTAATTCGATGACAATTGAAATTCTACTTTAAATGCTTTTACATAGGCTAAAATTGATATAACAAAATAAAATGTCACTTAAAGCGCGGTTGAGAGCCGTTGCTGTGCACTGACACTAACCATCTTATTCCAAAACAGGGTCTAAATATAGTACTCGGATTAATACTAGGTTTAAAGCTTGGACTAAATTAGTTTGGACGCTATTTTCTTTTCGATTCTATTATTAACAAAGTGATTTAAAGCATCATAACTATAAATATAAAATTATGACTTACATAGTGTCACCCAATCAGGGTGCAGCGTCATTGCCGACGCGAATACTTGTACAAAGCCCAGGAGGCGGTACTTCCACGTGTGCAGGTTGGCGTCCCGCCTCTCCAGGTCGTGCAGCTGCTGCCGGCTGAACGAGCCCTTGCGCAGCAGGCAGATGGGGTCCGCTGCGGGGTAGCGTGTGGGGCTGTACGCCTGTAGGGTGTCACCCTCAACTACACCTACTGCTGTATACTGTAATTACGAAAATAATATTTAGTTTAGACTAAAACGGAATTTTGCATCTGCATAAAGCTGCTAAGCTATGATCCAATGCTGTGTGCAGGAATTAAAAAGCAATTGAAAATTCATCTAATTTTCAATTCTTGCTTAGCATTTGCGGTAAACATAGTTTGGCTATGACGTGCGAGACTAGAATTTAAAATATTAATTACCCCAACATTTTACAGAGTTCACATTAAAAGTAGTTATTACTCTGTTGAATGCATGAAACATCAATATTATGTCAACCAATATGAAAGTTTCTGAAGTTGTTAACACTGATCAATCAATGTGAATCTTAAGGGGTCAGCCATGCGATTCTATTGCATCCCATCCTAGCTGATGGACGTTCAGCTTAATATATATCATTTCCGAAAATCATCCATGTATAATGTAATGGAATGGGAATAGGAATGAGGGGTCATTGGAATGGACATATACGTAAGCCTCGCCAATGATGAACATGCACCATGCTTATGAACCCAAACACGCATCAAGGTTTCTATGTAGTCAGTACTTACAATATCATCCTCGCGACCCGCATATGAGAAATGTATCCGCAGGTCACCAACCTCGTGCTCCAGTGCACTCTCCCCATGATAATAGAAGCCAGAATGCAACTTTATGTCACTGCGCTCTGGCCTGGAGTCCGACCAGATCTCGTAGTAATCATTCACCTTACGTTTCACATCTATACCTGGAACAATGAGGTATTTAATGTAATCTTTATGACTTCTATTGATAATATAGTTTCATGATGGACAGCAATGCAACCAGACTTAACATTGTGCACCAATGGAAACAGTGAGCTGTTCTGCTAAGTGTCTACAGAGGACATGACAATCTGTAAAGTTGTTTTTATTGGTTGATAGGTCATAAATATTGAAATATTATAGTGTTGAATGATGTGTGTGTTAAAAGGTAATGAGCACACAAATTAACAAACATATAACATGCTATAACTGTGCACAATATTATACCTAATAATAACAAAGTCTAGCTTACCTAAATACAACCATCCAATCTTAACACTTTCAGCAACATGTGTTTCACTGAGCAGGGGCATGGTGGTTGGGTTATGGTGGCCCGGTCTTATGTAGAACAGGGATGACTCCACCACATAGTCCCTCCAGTCTTTGTGGTACCAGTAAGTCTTCTGGGATTCCTCTGCCGGCTCACTCAGGAAGTTATCTTGTTCACTGCAAGATTTTGTATGCTATATCCTTATTCCATAATACATACAAAATAAGATATAACAAAAATAGTATATTATAGATTAAGAGGTTAATTGGTAGCCCTCTAAAGCCTTGTTCCCAGAGTTAATTTTACTTTACAAACTACACACTGTCCCTGGCGCATGAAGAAAAGTTTTGTAAACCTCTTAAAATAGTAATTTTACATTGTTTTTATTGTACCATATTATGTTAAATAAAAGATTATTCAATAACTCTCAATGGAATGACAAACATCTTAGTTTAAAAAAAACAATCACAATTTCCTAGTCTGTTCACAATTTGTTTAGCTAAAATAACCATAACATTTTCAAAACCAAGTATACTTACGTAGTCTCCTCAATCCACTGATACATCTGTACTCTTTTCCTCAACTTGACAGCCTGGACTTGTATGTTATAGTCTGGCTCTGATATGGGTTCGAGTACCCTAAGTGGGCCCACTATGTGCACGACCCGGCCATCGTAGCGCGCCGCATCCTCGCCTATGTGCACATCTACTGTCTCCGCAGCAGATATTAATTCCTCCAGCATCATATTACTCTGAATTGTCTGACTCTAAATACAAAGAGAGGATGCATGAGTATGGTCTAACCAAGCCCACCGACAAACAATTATTGTGTGTGTAAATAAACTCCCTTGGGGTAATCAAATCAATCATAAGCAAAAATCGTTGTTTGAATTCATATTCAATTTAAGTTTCTTCAATACAAGTGATTTTACAAGGATGTGGACACAGGCATTTTATAAATTAGTGAATACATACCTCAGCCCACAATAAAAAGTAAGTAACACCCGAAAACAACACAAGACTGAGAAGAGTGGTCAACCAGGTGTGTTTGAAATGATTCCTAACTGCGGTCCAGTCCATCTTGGTACGCCACCAACAGATTGGTATTGTTGGCAATAGGTATAATCAACAACCTAGTATCAAAAAGGTTCCTCCGATAAAATGGTCATTATTATTTACATTTAAATAACCCGAGTAATATTTATTTACTCATTCTTTTTTTTTCACTTATATTTTTTCTAGTAAAACTATTTGGCGTCACCGTATTAGGTATTTTGCCAGTCTCAATTCTTAAGTGTAAATTATTTTTCTTATAAGGCTGGCTAATACATGCATAACATGTTGCCATTTTTGTGCTTATTAGAAAGTGGTTCAAGTTTATTTTTGGTGTCGGGCATAGAATCTCCCAATTTGTATTTTTGGGAATTATTTGTTAATTGTCATTGGCATAATACCTACCGTTGGGTGGATCAACCACCTTCTTTTTGATCATTGTCAAAAAATGAAGTTTCGATGAGTTTTGTTTGTGGGATTCAGTGTTGCCAGATTGGGTATTTTTTCGCAATTCTGGGTAAAAATTTTGGCTCTGGAGAAATTTTGGAGACATGAAATTCTTGGAGAAAAATTTGGAGAAAAAAAAAATACCATGGAGAATTTTGGGTAATTTTTAGTTTCAGTGGGTTTACCAGTAGGATGACCACAACGCATGTTACGAACGCACGCGTTAAACCATCTCGCTCAGTGGGGATACGTAACGTAAAAAAAAAAAAAAGGTCATTCCGCTGCTTCAGTTTGGAAATTAGAACAGTATTTCAAGGAAAAAATAAGAAAAAGGCAAAAAGCTAAGCCTATATTATTAACTTTTTGCCTTTGGGTAAAACTCAAGCAAATTGTATCATTTTGGAGAAAAATAATTTCAAATTTGGGTATAAATAGAAAATCACATCTGGCAACACTGGTGGGATTAATAGTGCGCCTGCCTTTCTTACTGGACGAATTAACTTCTACTACTGAGTTTTGTGTTTTGGTTAAAAAGACAACTTTTAATGGAGTCGTAAGCAAACTCTAATTCTGACTTTACTAGATAGTGTATTTATTTAAAAATACGAAACCAATATTTCAGTAAATGCATGGATAAATAATATATAATAAATATAAATATGAGGACGCACATAAAAAGTTTCAGGTTAATTACCGGTGGCATTGTTTACTTATCTCAATATTCGTCTAAATTAACAAACAGAAGATGCTATCACAGTGTACCATTCCTAGAATTCTATCAACGAACCACAGGTATATATAAATATTATAAATTATTATTTAAATGTGAAGTGTTACATAAAATCTAAGGAAATAAAAATAGTATGGTTTGTCTACTAATTGATGGGTCGACTAAGCACTGACTAGTTGGAACAACCGACTTACTATCTGGCAAATTTGTCAGTCGGCATTAATTACGATTATATGGACTCTTCACAACTTGCTAACCCATTAGTCAACACCCTTGTACTTTCTGATAAGTAACTCGATTCTGATAATATATACAAGGTGATAATCCAACATATTTTATCTTACTTAGGTCAATCCATTTCTGAGGATAATTTTAATGTTCTAAAGAAGAAACACCCAAATATTGAGAATTTAAGCCATGACCGCTTGCAGTGTACCCTGCAGATATTGGCAAAGTTCAACATCACAGCTGCAGAAGCCTGCCAACATATCCACTTGTTCAGCATGCACCCCATAACCATGGACAACTATGCAGAAATACTCAAAGAATGTGGATTTGTAAATATATCTCCTCAATATATTATAAGGTGAGTTAGTTTTGGAGTGGAAATTTAATGAATTCAGTATTGCATCTACTTCTCAATTCAGTATTGCATCTACTACTCACAGTAGATGCAATACTGATATAACTGGAGCACCCCATTGTACTATATTTCTGATATTTTGCAACATCCATGTGGAAAACATGCATAGAGAGTCTAGAATCTACTAATTTGTTAATCTTATAAGCATGAAATGAAGTAATTAGTGATAATAAAGATGGTTCACAATGCGCTGACAAATTCTATCCACAAATTATTTGACAAGTGACCCATACAAAATCTGTCTGATAAGTTTTGTGTAGCGTTTGTAGCACCTTGTGAAATAAGCTCCAATAGTAGATAGGTACTTTTTAATTATTATATTCTTCCAATAAACTCCAATTTGATGCTAACAAAACATAAGCTGGCGCTGACTGTGCTAGTCAAGCATTTTCTATGTCAGTAAAATGTTGTGATAGTGTCATTATATCAACCATTCCATTCATACACTCTATTAAAATGTTTACAGATATCACACACATGTTAAATCAAGAACTATAGCTAAATTGAAGAAAGAAGGCCTACTTAGAGAAGACTTAGTTTTAGAAAAAGTTCTTTTAGATATATTCAAAGATTGGCCGGCTAGTCACAAGACTTTACAACCGTTTCATGATTCTAATAGTTCTATATGTGAGTATTTCAGTGCAAATATATTTGATAGTGGTACTTATCTATTACTTATAATTTTTTAACAACATAGTTCACCAGTTCTGGCTATGTATAGTGCAGGTTGTGCGGCGGTAGCAAGGTGCACCACAAGTGCCTCCTTTAAAATTACAAATAGTTTAGGGGGGCGGAGGTGTACCGTGTATGTCAATGGGCTATTGCTTCCCAACATCTCTTATAATTGCACCATTAGTACACGTATTTCTGATCATTATGTCATTATGTCACTGCTTCAGCAATTCAATCGTTAGAAATAAACCATTATGCTAAATATTAACATATTTTCAGTGAAAATCCGCATGAGTGTGCTAGAGAGATACCTAAATTGGAAGCTGTCTATAACAACGGAAGAATTTGAGAAATACTGTAGAAATTACTTGCCATTGAAACATAAACCAATGGCTGACATACAAGAGGCATTGAATTTAGCCCGAAATGAATTGAATTTCGACAATGTGGCAGTTAGAAGGAATGGCTTCATTATATCTTCAGATCCCCTGCACACTAAGCTTATATTAGATAACGTTGTCACCCTGGCTGGCTTGGACGTCCGAGAAGCGATACGTATAGAGCCTGCTATATTGAAGAATAATTATAATTCCATATTACAGATAAGAGATATTTTAGAGGTAATCACATCATAATGTTAGCATTGGCCTTTTTTTTTCTCGAGTAATAAAAACTGTTAATATTGGCAACATTACACAGTCTGCTTTGTAAAAGTAGATTTCGTCACAATTCCTAATAAAAGACACAGAAAAAAATGCACGCCAATTATTATGGTTCCAAACTAAATAACGCTTATTGAGCTTATCCCCTCACAATGGAAAATGGCGAAATACTATTTTCATATTTACTCCCTGAGCTGGGCGGGTGAATAAAATGCAAAGGCAAGCTTGCCCCGTCATACAATGGACCCAAATACGATCGGCGAAATGTGGCTGCATCACCTCTGCTATCCCTTCGAGGATTACATGGTCTATTTATTTTTTAAGGATAAAACTATAATGGGACTGTTTGCAGGAGTACAGAATAACAAAAGAGGCTCAAAGGCGGTGTTTAAAGGTGTACTGCATGCGTCCGGAGACAGTCCGCGAGCGGCTCGACGAGCTGAAAAGCTTTAAGGAATATCAAGTGCTGTCGACTAATCCGCGGGTGAGATTCATATACTTTACTAGCTGTTACCCGCGACTTCGTCCGCGTGGTATTTAACAAAAAAGTGTTTCTAAAATAAAAGTAGCCTAAGTTACTCCTTGTTACAACAGCAGCTATCTGCCAGTGAAAGTCCCGTCAAAATCGGTCCAGCCATTTCAGAGATGCCAAGCACTGCAATGCACACCAAGCCAAGACTCATTCATTTATATTCTGTTACGGGTACAGACAGACACTAAACTGCGTTTTTGGCAGTTGATGGTCAGTACAACGCGCATTCAATAAAATTAACACATGTGATGAATGGACGACCTATTTAGCGCAGTTGGTAGTGACCCTGCTTTTCGCGCCGAAGGTCTCAGGTTTAAATCCTGGTAGGGACAAGCTTTGTGTGATGAGCATTAATGTTTATACCCGAGTCATGGATGTTTAATGTCTATATAAGTATTATATACTGAGGTCGCCCTCAGTCCATTGTACGGTACCCATAATACAAGCGCTGCTTAGTGTGGGACCGTATAGTTGGTGTGATCGTCTGGCGAAAATAAACAATAAATGTATAGTTAATTGTTGCGCCCTTAGACGCATGTTTTGACATCGTTAACCGAAGACTACTACATTTGAAAAGCAACCTAGCAGAAACGTGTACCTAGCTTTACTATTTTTTTATAGAATGGTTTGGTTCAACGTAAACTCTGTAAACTTGTTCAGTGTTCGTTTACTGTCAATTAATGTTAATATTAAGGTAAATAAGTTATTACTTTTTTTTCCAGATGCTGTCACTGGTTGTTCACAAGAAGAAAATGGTGAAACGTCTTTCGAAGATACAGCAAGCTAAAAAGCAATGCTACAGCCTCAATCATCTGGTGGCATCCAAGAAACTGTTCGATATGTAAGTAACGTGCTAATTATGATAGTGCTAAATGCGTCCTTATTGTCTTTCTAGTAAGGTGCACTATAGAATGTATCTTTAGACCACGAAGTATACATAATGCGTACGTAGACGTCATAAGATCTAAGATGGTGATCCTAAATAAGAATTCCTCGCTTGTGAATATTATAATGTGTTTCCTGACAATTCAATATATAAAACGTGATGTTTGCCTTTTTGTTTCTCATTCGGGTTGGTTTCCTTTGTAGATCCACCCCCACCACCACCACCACCACCTTCACCCACCACCACTCTCCACTTTGTGGATGGAGATTATGTCTAGACGCGAAGCATTCGATCTCATAACATAATATTGCCCATTAATTTGCGAAATAATAATTGTACTATTCAGTCCATATTCCAAGTCTGTTTTCGTCTTCTATTACAGTTACATAAACAATTTCGGGGACAAAGTCTGCGGCAGAGATATAGCAATATTAATAACCACATCCCTGGACGCGAGCGGCGAGGCGCACTCCAGGGATGCCCTGCTGCAGCAACTGAGGAGGCACAAGTTCTGGCTGCATGCGGCGCTCAACGTTATCGACGCTAACATAAAGTTCCTCAAAACTAAATTCGAGGATCAAATCATATTTAACAATTGCCATCTACTTTTGTATCCTGTGTAAGTTTTTTTAAACTATTTAGTTGCTAGCTGTGCCCCGCGTCTTCTCACGCAGGGTCGTCTAAGCGCAAGCGCATATTGGCCTGCCTTGAGTTTTTTCCCCAGCGGTGCAAAATATTATTTCCATTTCAAGTTACGAAATACTGAGTAACCATAGTCAAGTAAACACTTATTACATTAGAACCTAATACGTTGGTGTAAATGTGGGCGTACAATAGTGTACTCCAGCTTAATCTTTTGGAGATTACCGGAGTGATGATCTATATTACTTTTATATTCACAGTTCCGAAGTACAACACTACATAAGCATATTGCTTAACATGCGGACAACTGCCGACAAGAGTAAACATCGTCCAAGCGAGGTGTACTACAATAACTTGAACAGTGCTATATTATCGGACTCACAGTTATTGAGTTTAGTGTTATATGAGATCGAGAAGAAGTATCATTTCAGCGGCGACGGCATATGGACGCGTCAGGACGGTGTGAAACAATCTGTCAACTGACAGCTGGCGCGCGGCAAACAGCCCGAACATGAAGTTTTTTTTTCTTTACTTTTGGCCTTTTTCTATTGAGACTAGGCCCAATACGATTCAGCCAATGTCAACGTCGTAAGCTAAGACACGCAAGAGAATGTACGGTAAAGAACGAATGGCCAAAACATGAAGTTATTACGAAGAGGAGAGATTGTAATAGGATTTTTCACAGACTGAGTACTACTGGACTGGCTATAGATATCGTCGTCTTGTGCCTATTTTATTTGCTCCATTTTGGCGCTGATTGCGGTAATAGTAGATAGTGAGTATCCACGGAACTAAAGATGGAAATTTGACATGACAACTATGTCGACAAAAAATCAATTAAATTGATTATTTTAAAGTATATAATACTTAATAAAAACCTTTTTATAAAAATGTATTATGTAAGTGTTTTAACTGAAATACACAGATAAATACGATTCAAACAATGCAACGGCCATTTGCATTAAATGTCAAATTTAGTTCCGGAGACACACGCGGAGGCGCTCCAAATCGGCACAAAAATGGTTATCATTTCGTACTATTAATCAAGTCTAGTAGTAAAATATAATCTATGGAACTTTCCTATGAAACAATGCGTGTCACGTTGGACCCCGCCCACTTCTATATTTTCCATCTAGCGGTGAATAACAACAACTAAACGACTACTACGTGGTTTAGCTATATGATGCAAGATGCCTCCAGCGCCACTAGTGTAGGATGCGTAAACAATGCGGCGTCATCTTTTGTCGAGCAGTAAAGTAAAACAAATTAAGGATTCAAATGCGAGCATGCTGATGCTGACGACCGCTGGCAGTGACTGAGGCCACGCCCGACGTGATGACGTCAGGGCTTAACTGAAGATCACAATGCACAGACGTAGAGGCTTACGAGTGAGTAAGTTTAGGTGTTATCATCTTTATTAAAGTTTTAGTGTCGCGCTATCGGAATTGGCTTTAAGAGTAAAAGTGCTTCTACATGCTCGGATCAAACATCCAATCGAGAAATAAAGAGCCTCCTCTGATAGGTTGTATTTGTAAATACGATAGGCAACTATTATCAAATCAGTGTTAAATATTTGTAATGTTAATTGTCATTATTATAAATAAAACATCGAATAAGCACATTTGTATTATAATTTCTCCTCTTATATTATATTTTTGTATATAAAATATCCTTATAGCTTATTGCTCTCGTAAACTTAACATACAAATGCGGAATTTTAAACTAAAAGCATTAAACAACTTATTTTTAAATGTAATTTTACCTTTAATGTATTCTTAAGATCTCGTCCTTGCCACTCTGATATTAAAATAAAGTCATTCCTGGCACAACACTAGCTGAGTTCCAGATACTAACAGAGGACTTCTACAAGGAGCAGTGTAATTTATCTTTGATTCTTCGCACATAACTACCTACTAAGTATACTTTAAGAAAAAAATAGTCTAGATACTCAAACAAGATTTTCCTTTGAGTATTCGCCCGTATGTTTAAAAAATTGTGTATGAAAGCTAGATACCTACTAAATATTTTTGGTGTAAACTTTGGTCCCTTCTATAAGAATAATATTTAGTTCTTAAACGGAGATCAACAACATGGATATTATCAAAATTAGAACACTACTCTCTATTGTAACTTACAAAATAATGTTTGCAAAACCTTAATTAAAAGAAAAGCTCATCATGTTTAATCATGAAATGTATTTTTCCGCTTGTAATCCTAACGCCTATAATAAATTGTAAAAACATAAAAACCTACCGTCTACCGTAACTTCTAAGTTGTGACCAACTCACCAGGGCAGTTCAAAATCAAAACTATTTTGGCACAAATTATTCACGTGACGATGCTTATATTTACAAACTAACATTTCTCTTACAAAAACAATACAATTGTACCTATTATACGTAGGTACAGTCGCGGACTTTAATTTGGGACCCATTTAATAATGAATATCGTACAGCAAACGTAAACCATAATAGGTACTATTTTGACTGACGTTACTAGTAGCAACTGCTCTCAGATATACGACCTTATTGCATTATACTTGCTATTGGAAATATTAAGAAAATGGGTTCCATATTAATGTTCGCGACCGTACAATTAAAAATTATATATTTGATACATTTATTTCTAAAATAAGGCGACAATAGACATTTGTCAGTTTAAGGCACAAGGAATGCACGAGAAGCGAAGTTAACGAGCTCTTGAAGCTAAACAGGGTTGCCTCCACCAGAACCACGAATTACGAAAATATCAAGAACACGTAGGTACCTATGAAACGTCGTAAGTACGGCTTCGTCTGGTGGTAACTTAGCAACCCTGCTAACTATTTCATAGCTTCTTATGTAATAGATAAGTAAATATATAACTAGATCTACTTATATGACAATATCATGCGCGTTTCATATATTGATATTTAAATAAGGTAAAATATTATTTACAGTTTATTGCAACCTTAAACCGGTATACTTACCTAATTACAAAAATATAAAATCGAACAAACAACCTACTTTACTTACGTACGAAAAGAACCGAAAAAATCTATACTGTTTTATACTTATCTGCGCATTCACTATACTAATGACACCAACTCAAGCGCTCGTACCTTGGATAATACTTATAAAATATACCCACAAATTATCACTACTTTGGCCAAATGCCATTACAGTGCATTTTTAGGAAGAAAACTACTTTGTAATGCCACTGTAAATGGAGTTCAACTTTATTTAAAGGACAATTTTGTCAATTTTCTTTTATGCTTCAACGTTTCCGTCGGAATAATGGCCGATCATTTTTGATAGTTGATGAATGGTACAGAACCTATACCCTACCTACTTCATATAAATGATCGACTATTTCAATGCTTTGAATACTTTTTAATTTCCTTACCCCCTCTTCTTCTGCCATTCTTCGTACTGCCTACACAAATACTCCCTTTCGAAATTACTCTAGCCTGAGAAACTAACGCTAGCCTGAGAAGCTAGCGCTAGGATAATTTCGAAAAGAAGTATTTCAATTCAAAAAAGGGGGCAGGGCGGTGTACGCTTGTCCTGTGCTGGGCTCCATTTTGACGACGACCGGCTGGGTGAGGTCGGAGTGCCGCTCCATCTCGTAGTGCTTGTCGTGGCCCACCATGGCGCACTTGTCGTACTCGTCGGGCGGCGCGGCGTACCGCGGCGGCTCCTCCTGCAGCGCGCACGCCGAGTACTTGTCCTCGTGCTCGTGGCCGCGGTACTCGAGCTTGTCGTCGTGCGAGTGCGCGTCCAGCTGCGGCGAGTGCGCCGCCATCATCGGGTAGTCGCGCACGCCGATCGGCGGCGGGCTGCCCTCGCTGTACTCGTAGGAGTGACGAGGCGCGAACATTTGCCCATCGTGCCCGTTTAGCACCGTCGTGTAAGAGTACGCAGCTGGTTGCGCGTTGAAGCCCGGGTATCCTCCGCCGCTGGACGATAGGAGATGATGTGAGGACAGCTCGTAGGAGTGCTGGTAGGACCAGGAGTCTGCGGGCGCGGGCAGGCCGTTCTGCGGGAAAGCGGGCAAGGACCCGCCGATGCCGGAGAAGCCGCCGCCTAACGTAGTGGAGCTTGGGGAGCTGGAGCCGATGTACCCTGTCTTTCGCGGCGGTTCACGTTTTCGCCATTTTGCTCGTCGATTTTGGAACCATACCTTTACAGAGAAAGTATTTTGTAAGTACCACGCCGATACAATTCACTGATATAATTCGCAATTCAGTAATCTATTTTATAATAAGTAGGTACCTGTACTCGTGATTCGGACAAGCTGAGCTTCATGGCTAATTCTTCCCTCGCAAACACATCAGGATATGGCGCTCGCTCAAACGCTCTTTCTAGTTCCTCCAATTGATATGCCGTAAATGTTGTCCTACAACAAAGAAACTTTACATAAGTACAAATAAGAATAAGATTCATTGAAAAAAAAGTTATCCAAGTGTTTATGTTGACAGGCAGGTTCCTACTGGTAAAGTGCAAAAGAAAGTTAAGTTCTGAGGTAGGTACATTATTTTCTTGCAAATAATTTATTGTAAGTATTTTGAATGATACATTTATTCATAAATTAACGTTTTTTATCAGTCAGGGGCGCATCTACCATCTGACGCGTGCAATATGGCTGCGGGTATGTGCGCACGCGCAGAAATTGATTGAGCGTGAAACTAAATTCACCCCTGTAGCGAGCCACCACTTCTAATTGCCTGCCAATTGACTTCAAACTTATAGTGGCGTTATGTTATCTATTAATTGTTACACCACACTATTATTTATTTATTGGAACCCGTCATCTGTCTGTCACGAATTGTGATATAAATGATTTCAGCTAGGAGTTATACCTACTTAGTACCTACGTATGTTCTAGATGTAGGTAGTAAAAAAAGACGAAAAAGATTTTGGTGTCAAAATTATTTCTTACGTAGTTGGCTACTTACTTATCCAAATGGGACTGAAAATTATATCATCCACTTCGATTATAAAAAAAAATACCAGCCCTTTTTAATGTCCCGCGGGCCTCCCCTCAATGCGAGGGGGATTAGGCCATAGTCCACCACGCTGGCTCAGTGCGTGTTGGCGAACAAAAAAAACATTGCACAAATTACAAACAACGTAATTATTGAATATTTTTTTTTTTTTTCGATATAGGCAAGTATTTGATCTCGATCTCACCCTGTTCCCTTCCAAGCGCGATCGTATCGCATCCAACATTCTGCGTTGTTACTTCATTCATTATCTGCAAGTCCCATTCATGTGGAGATGGTGCGATAAGGCAATTGGTGCCCCGCGGACATACGGGTAATTAATCCGGGAAACATAATACGTCGTCTCCGCGTTCCTACAGGCGCCTGCATCAAGTGGCCCGGAAAAGGGGTGGCTCACGCTGAGGTTTTGATCATTGATATAAGGGCAACAATTATGATTTTCACACTTGTGATCTAAGAAATACGGCTGCTATCGTAATTATTAGCTTGTTGCGCTGGTAGTTATTTCTAACAATACAGGTTTAAAAAAAACCTACAAGCTATGTTACTCCAGCATTGTAGAGAAACGTGTTAGATGCATCCAACTAATAATGTGTGTACCCATACCACACTATTCCCAGCAACCTTATCTCACTCATTGCTAATCATACTTATTATCTACCCAAAGTGTTCCAACGGACACCGAAAAGCTATTTTCACGTAACAAAACCCTATTAAAATTATACATGTAATGTACATAATTATCCTAAAAATATCGGCTCTAACTCACGGCCTGCGTCTTACTTATTTTGTCACTACCAACAGTATCCTACCGCCACTCTCCCTATTTTTTAAATTTAAAATTGTCGTACCTACCAAAGAATCAAATATGTTTTGTAGGTACCTATGTTTTCTGAACCATATGGCTTTTTATCACATTTTAAAAATCATCGCATTAGTTATGCAAACAATAAATAAGGGGTGGCTAGAGGTGATGCGATGCGGAGCAATTCATGCGCTCGCGCCGCCGCGCCGCGCGCCGCCGCGCCGGCCCGGTAGGAAGGGGTGCACGCGCGCTCACCTGTGTGCCGGCACGTGCCCCTGTACGAAATTTAATGACTATCGCACGTCAACAGATATAAAGTACCTTATAGGCCATTTAAACAAAATAATCTCTAATGTAACATTTAAGTAGCTACGTGCTGTTCTTTTTGTCATTTCGATATTTAATAGGTACTTTATATCCAACCCTTTAGGGATTACCAGCGGAATAGTGTTTAGTTTTAGTATAATATTATTTTCATGACAATATAATGTAACAATGTTAAAAAACATTCCAAAAATACTGTAGAGCACTTGGTCCACACCGCTACGCGCTACGAAGACACTACAACGATTTAGTTATTTTCGATATTAAATAGGTGGTTACTTAAGCCTACCCCTTCGGGAATTACAGTTGTAATAGTGTTTTAGCTTTAGTATAGATTATTTTCATGACAATACGATATAACAATAATAAAATAATCAGAAAATACCTTAGAGCACATGGTCTACACGGCTACGCGCTACGAAGACGCTACAAATTTCTTGTTTAAGGATACGTAGCTACTTCGTAGACTAATGCTACTTGTGTTTATGTAGGCCGAAATTTTCGTACGGATTCTATAATCTATTAAAAGTTTTGCGAGTACTTGGTTCTTAATAAAGCACATGTTACCTATCATATTCTCAGATTAGCTTAGAACGTTACATTGAAAAGGTTAAAATACAGAGGTTTCGTACCTGGTTTTCTTTTTCTTTATTCCATTATTGTCGTTCTTTTTCTTCTCGCTCTTCTTAGTAGCCGGTGGTGGCGGTGGTTGTGGCGGGTGCTGCACCGGCGCTGCCTCCACGGCCTGCAGCAGCAGTGGCTCGTCCTTGCGTTTGGGCTCGCTGGCCGCGAACACAGGCATCTCGTCGCGGTACTGCAGCTCGCCGACCTCGCCGACCACCACTTGGACGTGCCGCTCCTTGCTGAAGTCGCCGAACATGTGCTCCTCGAAGGTCGGCTGCTCCATGCCGCCGGCTTCGAAGGAGCACTCATAGCGCGGGCCGGGCCCGGCGGGGTCCCCGCACACGTACATGTAGCCTTCAGCGGGGGCCGGGTGTGCGCCCGCCGGCTCGGCCACCTCGCGCGGCTCCGTCGCGCCGGCCTCGCTGCTGCCCTGCTCGCCCCGGGCTCGCCGAGCCCGACTCACAGAACTATCTATATTAAACAATTTAACTTCATTTAGCCGAGCCCTCGGGATCGACGAACGTTCCGTTCGTATCCTCGTGTCCGCGCCGGTTAAATGGCTTTAATCAACTTTAACGAACTAACCGAATTTGCTCTACGGTTGGTCAATTTATATTACCATAATACGACGCTCGACGTGCGTTTCGAGCCAATGACTAGTGGCACTGAGACTGCGGAGAGCGGGCTCGGCTGCGGCAATTTGTTTCCTAGTGTGATGTGGGAAGGGGGAAGATTGATTACGCGTTGTAGGCGCATGGGACTTTGGTTGTGTCGTACTCGGAGACCAATCGCTGTGCAGGGCGGCCACTCCCCCGGCGCGACTCCCCTCGTCGCGGCAGCGGTGGCGCTGCGGGTCGCCACAGCTCGGCGGCTGCCGTTTTCCTGCCTTCCACGCATCATGCGGGATTCCCACAAGCTCTCCGATATTTGTTTGTATCGGGCTATTGTAGGGCGCGAACGCCCACATAATTATTTTGAAAGTCCATAATACTGCATTGTAAATCCGTATCAACACCACTCGTATGTCTATTTCATGATTTATAGCCGTGGGAAAATGATCACACTTAAAATAATTATTTCTGAATATTGGAAATGAGTAGGTATACTTAGTAAATATCTACTATAGTATGTTTTTTCAAACACTAGATTTAGCTGAGTACCAGGACAGCATCTAAAATTAAATTCTGCAGCAGTTGCTAACATGGCTCCGACACCACCTTCATTTTCCGCTTTAAAGATTTTATGCAACTTTATCCAAAAAACTTGAAGTTTTAAGCAGATTTCATAGAGCAGCGATGCGAGGAGAGGATGTAGTAGAGATGAAAGCGCAACGCGCCCGGCCAGCGGCGCACGCGCACTGATGCTTGCGATCGACGCGGCCATCGCTTAATTATTAATTAACAGTTATTGCAGGGTATTAATAATAAAACATTCGCCCTTACTATTGGCACTTAGATTAACGTCGAGGGAGTAATGGCGCATTTCAACAATTTCGGTTGTTATTTAATTGAAGTCAATTTAGATGATCAGAGTCTATTTAGGTTGGTGCTGGCGCTCGCCAGCGGGATCTCTGCTTCATTGGGCTTATTGGTGACTTTCAGACAGCACGAATTGCACTCGCTGATGCACTTCTCGTCGCATTTGCAGTTTCTGTGACTTGGGACAACTGGGTCACGGACACCGCTGCTCTCGAAGCCTTCCGCAGCATGTTCCACTGTGATTTAAGTGCTCAGATTAGTGGCTCATTCAGTGAACAGAAGACCGATAATATTGCAATGTGTGCGATAGACAGTCTCTCTCTATTGTGAAGTGTGCAAAGTGTAGTGCGGTTACCTACGTGTTGCCTCACGAGTCTGATAGTGTGCACGCGAAGCAACATTTCGTGACGTCCGAAATTATAGCACTGGACACGCACTAGAGTACAATTACTCCAATGTTACCGTTACTTTAAAGTTTCTTTGCAATGGAAATAAATCTGAGTAAGTGATGAAAATGTATGTGTATTATTATTTTAATTTAATGTACTTAATGAGATCAGTCTTAAACGATTTAAAGGAAGCTCTCAAGAATTATGGTACTAATTTATTTTGTGCGCCTACAAAATGGCTTAGATCTTATGATACGTGCAAATTTAATCACATTTTATATCGATAAAAGTTTTGGCTTAAAAACTGATAGAAACAACCAACTGTACGACTTCCCTTGACTTCAAGTGCGAGATTATACGTTAGCTAGCCGTGTTCTTCATAGTATACGTATTTATACACATCGCATGGAGAATTGAAAGTTTGGCAAAATGGCGCTGTTTAATTTACTAAATAATATGTCTAAACATTGCATTCAAACTAATTTTACAGTTTTAATCGCGATTATTTTATGTGTTTACGTTACCGACGTCCCGTGACCATGTTTGCTGTAAAGCAGCCGAATAGTCGGGAACGTAAAAACATAAAATAGACGCGATAAAATCCGTGAAAGTAGTGTTATTTCAATGTGTAGTATTCGCGTAAATATAAGAAATCAATCAATGTGTCCAAATACATAAACTACAAACTATACAGTTAGCTTACGAATAATCTCGCACTTGGTGTGAAATGTCAGTGATCGTGAGTTTCTTACCACGTTTCTTGTAAATTCGACATTTTTGTTCTAACGTGATCATCAACAAATTTGAATGCACCTTTGGCTAGAAGAGTAAAAAGCCGGTGATTACAATACCTACCGTTAAGGCTTCTTGTAAAGACATAGATATGACGAATGTTTGTAAAAATATGCACTAGAATTTTCCAGTATAATATTTTTATAGAACTGTAACTATAATTTGTCTGTACATTAGAATTGTTTCGTATTAGTACCTACTGGTAAAATACCATTTCGTTAATTGTTTCTTTTTTGTTGCAACCTTTTTTGTACTCCTTACAATTTCTCGTCAGCGACAACACTGAACTACTTTTTTGAAAAGAGAACAAATCCGATTCCCGCGCGCGACCCACACGCTTTTTCGTTCGGGTAAATAATTATTGAATTTACGTTAGATTTCGCAACCCCCTGCTATCTATTTATACGTATTTTTGAGCCCTCTCCATTCCCTCGTATTTATTTATGTTTGTGTGTGTATTCGCCCCCAAAAATCTCCCTTTAGAGTCATCCCCGGCTAGGAAAGTGTGGTGCGGTGATATCCTGGAGTGCTGCTACTACCCCGAGTCAGTAAGTACCTCTTTTCCCTTGAAACCTCCTAACATTGAGGAAAATAGAAGGTGAAGCTTCGTGTAATAAGAATGCCAGCATCGTTAGGGTAACTCAAAAAACCCGCCCCCAATCGCAGTATTTACAACATTGCGCACCCTTTGAAGTTGTCAGGGTGGACACAATCTCGAAACTTTACAAGAATATACCTAAAAATTTAGATAACCATTTATAATTTTCAACGATAAAGAAAATAAACACATAAAACTAAACTAAATAACAACCTACACCAGGTTTCCGCCGGCGCTTTGCCTGGTAGAGTACCTGGTACCTACCCAGGAGATATGATATGTGTATATATGATGGCTATTTGTACTCTCTCAGACCAAAACCAGTATTTTTAAAATTCTTGTCTGTTTGTCTGTTCTGTTGTGTGTTTATTTATGAAATCATGAAAAATCTACTGGACCAATTTCAACGCGGGTTTACTATTGGATAGAAGATACCTTTTCCAGTAAGGGACGCGAAGCCCTACATCGTGCAACGCTACGCCCTACAGTGAGCGTCACCACGCTTTACAGCGAGCGTGGCGACACGCCTCATAGTGGGCGCCGCGACGCTTTATATTAAGCGTCGTGCGCTATATAACGAGAGTTATGACGCCTTATAGTTTGAGTTCGGACCTGATATTGAGCTTCGCCACGATTTACTGTCAGCCGTTGCGATGCCTGATGCGTGAGAGTACGTAGCGACACCTTATATACTCGTATATAATCATGTTAGGTATGCAAGTTACGTTGTGCAAAGTGTAATATCATAGAGAGTGACACATGTCATAAGACATCTTCGCCTAGCCCGGCTGTACCATAATCTCATCTCACTAATATTATAAATATGAAAGTTTGGATGGATAGATGGATGTTTGTTACTCAATCACGCCAGAACAGCTGAACGGGTCTGGATGAAATTTGGCACAGGGATAGATTATAGTCTGGAATAGCACACAGGCTACCTTTTATACCGGTAAAATGTATGGTTCCCGTGGGATAGATTTGTTTTAATTTTTCATAGAGCAAAGGATCGACATGATTTTTTACATAGGGACATACTTTTTAATCGCGGGTAACATCGTGGGGTGCAGCTAGTATATAATAGTGGCGACGAGGATGGGAAAATCATAAAGTCATGATTTGTTTAAAAACATTTTTTTAATCAAAAACTGTCAGACAATAAAATAAAAATTCAAGCCTGCTTATGAGCATTGGCCATGAGCGCTACATAAAACAAGTGGATCGGTTGCCATGGGAACAAAAATAGAAATACGACCACGTGAATCCAAAACAAGCGTTTCTAGATTCCTTGTATGTGTGTTTGGACCTGGACCTTTCTCACCGGGCTTTTCACTATATTAGATAGCTTGCAGTTCGAAGTTTATAATTAAGTATACAGCGTTATTCAGAAAGGGTACTATTTCAAAGAATAAGCCGATTTTAAATCAAAAAGTTCTGTCCCCAACATAATTCCAATTGTGATTGTTATAAAAAAAAAACATGCCGAAATTCTGACTTCACATAATCATTACAAATGTACTTGATATGCGCAGATTCATAGGTTAGTATGCCCTTTCTGAATCACTCTGTCGACTGAATTAATATACCAAAATTAAAAAGCTTACTTACAAATTATAACTAAAGTGTAATAAGTACCTACTTAACTAACTTTTTTTTTTAATTTATAACTGGTGATAGTATACTTACCATCATTATCATCTGTCTAAATACTCAGTATGATAGGTACAATAAAGTTGTAGACATAATGACTTGCACTACTGTTTTATGAAATATATAGGACCCTACCGTTATTAGATAAATACGTTTTGTGTCCTTTATATATAATACATAAATAAGAAGAAAGGTTTATGGCTTTTTTATTTTTTCACATTAGATTTTTTTCTTCTGGCTTAACCATAGATCTTATACTCTTACTGTTATAACGCATACAATACATACTCACCTCTAAACTGAACTAAGAAATGTTCCTATTAGGGACTAATATCCAATACTGGGCTTGACTTCAACGATTGAATAAACTGAACCCGGCAGATCAGATATCAAACAAAGCCTTTTCAATGTCTTACAAACAAAGAAGGTTACTGACACTCAGATCCGAGACCTGCCAGTACAAAATCATCGTTTAACCGTACACTTAACGTGAGATTACATTATGATACAATACAGAAAGCTGAGTCATGTGACGAACGGCGCGTAGGCGCTTCACATAAAATCCTGCAGCGACGCCGAGCGTCGCAGAATCTGCAGCTCGCTCAATTGCTCTCAATTGGTTTAATTAACTTCAATTGAAATGACCTCGCGCACCGGCTCCCGGCCCCCGCTCCTAGCCTGACACTTTTACATCTATCTTTTTTGGAGCTGACATAAAAGCTCGAGATAAATTTCATTGCCCCCAATAAAACTAACCGTCTGTGCGCTGACAGCTTCGAGTATCTAACAATGGAGTTGTTATGGTCTAGTTTCTATACTTACTCATTCAGAAAGGTTCCAGAATGGCGACCACGAGCTGAAAGACGTAGTGTAGGACGGTCCTCGACAAGGTGGAGTTACCTATTTTCAGTAGAATTCTTATAAATACCTAATAGTATTACCTAATTCCCACAGTGTATAGGGATCCTCACGATGAGGTAGAGTAGGTACCTACCTACTCTACCTCACCGTAGAGTAGGTACCTACCTACTCTACCTCACCGTAGAGTAGGTACCTACCTACTCTACATTGTGATTGCGACCAGTGCCAGTAGGTAGACATGATGACGGAATGCTGTTAAAAAGACATCACACATTTTGGCACGTGTTCTATCCGGTGCACAATTGATCTTAATTAGGAAATAGCGGCGCGGGACGCGAGCCGCGCGACGCCGTCTTCGACCGACGTCATTCACGTCTATTGCATATAAATAAAATGAATGTGTTTATGATTTCACTATAGGTACTCACCGTTCACATACAATACTTCATATCTACTTGCCATGTTGGAACTCATATATAATATGACTGTTGACTCTGTTTTTCGGAATGTCTCATATCTCAGATACGTACTTACCTACATATGTAATATGTACAATGCCTATAGAAAAGCTACAGAGTATAAGAATGCTTTGATAACATAAAAAACTTTATTTACTATAACTATTAAAAACCTTAAAACATTCAAAATAGGTACAAGCTATTCTTACAAATCGTAGTTTAAATTTCAGTGCAACGAGACGTGGGACTTTTTTTTAGACTTCTTCTTACTCTTGCTGCCTCCCCAAAAGTATGATTTATACTCTCTGCTGCCTCTTTGTTCCTCACATTCTTCAATAGCATCCAGGTCCTGGGAGCGGTGAGTCCTGCTCGCTCCCAGCATAATACTCCGTCGCTGTGGGATGTCGTCTTTGTCTTCGCCTGCAGCAAGCGTTTTATTGGCCGAGGTTGACGGTATAATTGTAGTGTCCTCTTCAAACCTCAAACGCTTTTGAACATAATGCGCCAGCTCAGCCTTCTCGGCGTGAACATTGCCAGTTGTTTTTAATTGTTCCACGGGCGATAGTATTATACTTCGATCAGAGTGCTCCAAGTCTAGACATTGCAGTTCCATTTCTTGTGAAATCTGAGGCACATTTTGAGGTGGCGACGATACTTTGTAGTCCGTGAAGGCAGAAGAGACTGATCGCGCTTGTCTGAAAAAATTCAAGATGCTCAACTCATCATTATAAGGGTTCTTAAGTGGTTTCGTCTCCGGGCTCGGTCCGTAATCTTTCGATGTTCCCGGTTTTTCATTGACGTGGTAAATATCGGTAGGGAATTTAGGAGCGCTTGCTTTGGTTCTAACATTCATTTCTATACTTGACCCCGTTTGCACACCCGTTTCAATCAAATTTTTTCGCATTATTTTGTCTATCTCTGCGTCGGGAAACGAGAACAACCTCTGAGTCTCCGGGAGCATTTTGTAAATCTCTCCCATTATGTATTCCCGTGAAACTTCTTTTTTACGCTTGCATCGAAGGAAATTAAAACATTTTGTAATATATTTTTGGAAACCGATTTTTCCTTTTTGATTCTGATCCGCATCTTTGAACTCCATCTCCTCTTGAAAGATATTAGTGCTATAGAACGGCTTGCTATCATCAATCTCATGTGGAGGTCGCATTATAGAATCCAAATATAAACTGCAAAAAGACACCGAATCCGTGATTAGATATTTTACCTATTGCATTTTCCTTGATAACTATTGTTAAATTTACAGGAAAAAACCAAACACGCATTGAATTGATAACCTCCTCCTCCTACTTTTGAGGTAGGTTAAAATAGATAGAAATGGATATAATTATCTTTCCACGCCTTAAATTCAGTGCAGTGCGGGAGAATCATAACAACTAACACATTCTCGGCGGCGTCGGTGTATATGAAGAACGCATCAGAGACTTTGGGCACGCATCGCTTGAGCCAGTAGTGCACCGTGTAGAGTATGGTGAGCAACACGGCGAGGAACGTGACGGCGGCGAGGCACACGTTGTGCTGCAGGCCGGCCGCCGCGCCGCACATCAGCCGGTCTTCGTCGTATACATCTACATTTCGACGATTATGTTGTTGTCACGTCGCATAAAGCAGCATTACATTTTAAGGGATTAAGGGGGTACCAATTGAGAAGTTGTTAAAAACTATGTTGGGCTTATTGAAGTTTTTATATGAATCCTTTGTCCATTTGCTGTGTGAATACCTCAGTTCGTTAGTGAAGGGATCTAATCTTGTAAAGAAAATATTCTTTTAAAATAAATCTAAATTGTCCCAAAAATATTCATATCTACTTAAATCAAGATCTCTGTAATGAACTTGGACTTTATATATTTCTTGAGTATCACAAACATGAATCGCTATCCAGGCACCCCACTGGAGTCCCCCCCCCCCCCCCCGAGGAATACGCAAATCGTCAGATCTTCAATTGTTCACCTCAAAGAAAGTGACAATAATTAATACAATTAATACAACGAATTGATATTATGACGTCTTATTACGTAAGGTGATGACGATAACGGCTATTTATCTTATTCTTACGACATTCAAGCGTCCTTAACCGGTATTTCAGTAATGAGTGCTACATTACAACTACTGTTTGTTTAGGCTATATTTTGTTCTAGTGTATTGTAACCGTAGGAGCCGCAATTAGGTATTCCATCGCATGCGCTGAGCGAGTCGATGCACACTCTGGCGCCGGAGATCTGGCACTCGAGGTGTGCGCTGCCGCAGCGCGCGTCGCTGCTGAGCAGGCTGCGCGCCGGGGTCACCACCACCGTCATGCGCTCCATCTGGACAATGCAACCTTCTGGTAAATATGGCCAGACCAAATATATAGGTACCGCAGAATCGGAATGTTTTTACACCTCACGCAACGCTAAGTTCTGTCTCGAGGTGGTGTGCTTAGCTAGCCAGAATGGATAAACCGTAACTTCGTACTGTTATCGCAAGTGCTTCAATTTTACCGTTTTAAGATAGTCGTGCCTACACGTATCAAGGGTAAAAAAAATATTTGAATAGTAGAGTTGTATACGTTTGTTTAGGTTTACACGAAAATAATGTTCGGTGTCGTCGCGATAGTCACCAATTATTAACTACAGATGGCTATCTATCAAAAAGATTGGCAACCCAAGGTCCGTACATTTGCTCGCTCAGCGAGTAGCTTTGGCCATTCAGCGAGGAAATGCGGCCAGCATCTTGGGTACGCTACCGCATGGGCCAAATTTTTAACACTTTTTGTAAATATTAACTAGGTAAGCTTTAACTAATTTTATAATCCATTAAGGTAGTAGTTTTCACGTGCGCAGGATAAGGATGGTCTCCTTTCACCTTAATTTAAATAAATAAAACGAACCGTAAAGTTATTGATAGCGAGCACGAGCCTGGAGGAGTTGAACACGTAGACGTGTCGCGCTGTGGTCTCGTCGTAGTCGCAAATGTTGAACAACACCGGGCCTACGTACTGGCGCAGGTAGCGTAGCGCTACGCGGCCATTTAGCTGGAATAAAGTTTAATAAGTAGATAACTTGGCGCTTTTATAAATTGCCGTAGCACGACACATTTTTACGTCCTCACCGAAATTACGAAAACTCATCTTAATTAAACTTTAATTGATCGTCGACGTTAACGGCATTATAATCACTTATTTTGTATAAGTACAATCAATCGTTTTTTTCGCTACAATACATTAAATCGCTACTTTACGCCATGAACGTAGACAATTTAAAGCCTACGACTTTTTAATAAAACGAAATGTTTATCTTCTATCCCCATCCTGTTACGTTCGGAGTAATTCTTAGTCGTGCTTTTTATTACCGACCCAAGGGGCAATATGAGATATTTTTTGAGTTTTCGCATAAAAAGTGGCGGTGAACCTCGTTGTCTTGTAGTTCGATGAGCTCGGCGAACTCCTGCGCATCGGATATCTCGTAGGCCGACGCGGTGGTGGCGGACCGCTCCCTGACGGTCGGTAGTTTGCGGGGGCGGGCGTTCTCTATCGGTATTGCGTAAATGTATCGTTTCTTGCGCACATCGCTGCTGCTATTTAATAATAATATACATTAGGATTTTTTATGCTCCTAGAATATGCAAAGATATCATTTTAAATTTAAATAGTAATGAGCTTTCGAAACCAGAATAAGAATAATCATAAATACTACACAACTATCAGCAAAATCTAAAATAAGTTAATAAGTTTAGAACATCAAGAGTTCATTCTATCAGAAATACCTATGCATTTCATTATTTCTGTCTGAGGTTATTCTACTCACAGTATTTATTAGTAAGTACGTAGGTTTTACATATGATGGATGTTTAGTAATATGTTTTTATAAGTATACAATAATTAACCGTACATGGGTAGATCTGTTGTTTGTGATTGTCCATTTGCGCTTCCCATAGTAACGTTCTTTTGTGGAGCTTTTTGGTTTAATAGGACCGCCATCACGGGGGCGGACTGGACGATGTTCTCCCAGGACTCGTGGTCTACCAAAGAGCCGGTTAAAAGGTCCGAACTGGGAACATGCAAACGCTTTTCTTTTATTTGTCATTCGTCCTTTAGGGTTGCCACCTTCGAATTTAAAAATACTAGACTTATTTCGGCGTACAAACGTTCCTATAAGACAGTTACTGTTTTTTAATAAGAGTGTACAATGGGTAGGTACGCATATTGATCTAGAAGCCGGACACCCGGCAACCCTAATCGTGTAAAATAGCTAACTAGATAGATCGTGCAATAACTTTGGCTATTAATACACATAATAACAACCACCTACCTTTTAGGTGTGGTGGCATTACTTGGTCCAGTTGCCAAGTTTGTTGTTCTTATAGTTGCGACATCCGCAATGCTCATGTTTGCTGCTGAAAATGTATCAATTTAATGCGAGCGGTCGCCGGAGCACCACCTGACGTAGCCCGTAGCACACGCGCCACACAGAGGTATAATATATATCGATAGATGCTAAAATAGGACTGTAAATTGGTCATGTCTGTGCATTTAATATTTCGAAAAAAATATCGATCGATCGATTTTTTTTTATATTTCTCTTCGCGCATCATCAGCAAACTACTGGACTGATTTTGATGACACTATGAACAGTGTAAGATCTAATGGGTTTCCCTAGAGATAGCCAAAAAAACTGTGTCGAAAAATCCATTAAGCGAATTTTCGGAAACTTGGCACGGTGATAGCTTACACACTGAGCTAATAATAGCTATGTAGTTTTTTCACACCGAGAAATTAAAGGGCTCGCCTGGAATTTATTATTTGCTGATCAAAGACCAGCCAAGAATCACCAACGAAAATTAATCATCAAAAAGAACTTATTAAGATAGGTCCTTAAAACCTTTTAGAATAATATGGTCCACATCTAGCGAGAATCCCTGAGTACCAGCAGATTCTTCACCACCACTAGTATGTTGTATAGCGCTCACGGAATGGCGTGATTCAGTGGCATCGCTTGACAACGCGTCGCCTGTCTTTCTATCGTCCAGTTGTTCAAGTATGTTTGATCTGATAATTAAATAAAAATAAGTACTATTTTACTACCAACCTACTATCTAATCGAACTCGAACTGTAACAGATTAGTACAGTACTAGAAGAATGTGCATGAAACTTGCATGGTAATAGCACTTTTCTTCTTTAAATGCACTGTAATGTCATTGTAAACTTATATAAATTTAGGGGTTAATACTATACACAGTCCACAAATATAGTTATTATTATCGTTTTGCATGTTACCTATGTTAAATTTGTGATCTGGTTTTTATTCAACTATATATACTTATGTTTTACTATATTAGAAGCTTTACCCAAACCTGAGTAAATCCGTTGACACGATCAGTATTATAATTTATGACTCCGTTCACACTATCACACAATCCATAGCATGGCAAAATTGACGGTATCGCAAGAATAAAGAGCCCTAACATAACCTTTGGATCATGATCCCGAGATCCGTATTGACAGTGTGAACGGCGCCAACAGAACCATATTTAACAGTTAAAATATTTACCCGTAAGTTACTGAAGGCAGCCTCCACGTGATTGGACCAATACTGTAATTTGTAACTGGCTGCGGTGAACTTGTCGGTTTCTTTTCATACGCAGATAAATTTGGAGCTAAATATGCTGAAAGTTTTACAATTACAGATATTATTATATGAGTACCGCCATGATATCGAACAATAGACTGGCACTCGAATTAATGACGTTCTATATATTTATCAAACGTCATATAGTGCTGCGCACAGAGTTTAGCTTTGCGCAATACTTTCTGACGTTTGATAAAGTTATAGAACGTCTATAAATTCGGGGGTAGGTAAATATATAACCTCTTAAAGTCGCTAATAAGTTAACCTGGGGTGGACGGATGGGTGGCTATGTATAAGTATAGAGAGACCCGATATCCCCAACTAAGCTAAAGCTAATGTAGCAGCGGGCTGAGGATCGAACCCGGCAACTCTCGCTTTCGAGGGTGGTGGCCTTTCTAACCACTAGGTTATTGAGGCTCCCTAATGTAAACAAGTAAATATGGGACATGGCATTGTACTGTCAAATGCTAACCACTTATATTATGTTCCATCTCAGATATTCTATGCAAGAATTTAGAATCATTCTTTATCGGTCTCTCCGTTGATACATCTTTAGTTCTACTGAGATTTTTTAAAATATCTTCAATAACTTCCCAGGAATTAGGGACAGGTTCGACCATCTTCTCAGGTTTAGACGGTTGTACAAAGTCATAGTGGCGTGTGAACATGTTGTACGGTTGTATCGTGTACTGCGCCCGGCGAGTGGGTGACGGATGCCTGGAAACAGGTTCAGTATGGTACAATATTGGTTTGGTCGTAATAGAAAGAGCGTCTGTGTCACTACAATCACGCGCGAAACTCTGCTGAAGACATTCGCCTCCGTTGTCGCGGCGGAACTCATTTCAATCTCTCTTTGTCTATCTTTATATACACTTCTCTTTCAGGGCTTATTAGTAGGGCCCTACATATTGGCATGTCAGGAGGCAAGTTGACTAGTCGAGCCATTTTGTTGGCAGGGGTCGCTCGACTCACATTTCCAGTCGACCCTACAGCTTGGAAGCCAAGTAGTGCCGTTCGTAGTACCCCTTGTTTAAACTACAAAGAACCGCATGATTTTAGAAGCCGAATTATACGTAAAGAAGAAAGCGCGGTGTAGCCATTACATATTCTCGTCACAATTTATTTCTTGATTACCAGCGTATTGCTGTCCACTACTGGGTATAAGCCTCCCCAAATCCACGCGGCTTAGTTCGGTGACTCACTTAGTCAACTTTTACTTGGTGCTACCTAGGCACCCTTCACTACGTTTGTCTAGTCGTGGCCTCCGCTTGGGAAATATAATCCTCTATTCGGCAACAGCTGTAACTTACTTCTTACGTGAAGATATTTGTTTTGCGGCAAACAGCTGTTTATTCTTTTTAAAAGTGAGTCGCCTGTTGATATTGTTCTTATTATAGGGATGTTGTTTTCTTTTAGAAGTAGACGATCCAAGAAGAAAGTTCAGTCTGAAAATTTATGGATATTTTACAAACAACTAGTAATTACTTACCTCGCAGTTATATTATGCTGATAAAAATAGATTGTGTAGGATGATTTCTATAATCGTTTGAATTTCATAAACTATAACCGTGTCCCTAACTAAACTCTTTATTATAGGAAAAAATCGTGGAAGACATTACTATGGGTGAAATAGACAAAATTTATGTTTATGTTTTTTTTTTAGTCTGTCTATCTGTACATGGATAACGGAAACATTACTTGACGGAGTTTGACGAAACTTTGCATGGTAAAGAGTTCTTAATCCGCGTATTTTTTGGTGTTGACTATTCTAAACCTGTCCTTAGTTGTTAATTAATGGTTACGTACCTAGAATCTAAAGTGAATCCATCCTCGTAGTCCACCCCGAACCGCGGGCTCCACTGCACGCCCCCTCCGCGCCGCTCGCCCGCAACCACGTTGTCTATAGAGAACTGCACGAGCGGCATTACACTCGATTGATACTCCATCCCGACACTATGTATAGAAAAGCATATTTATAATCGCCAAACGACGCCAGCTGTATGGTCCCAAACTAAGGTACGCTTGTGATATAGACACCATATAATGTAATGCGATCCCAGTAAGAGTAACACACCAAACCAGGGCCAATTTTGAAAATAATATTTTGTCCACAAATTTGTCCAGTAGAATCAAATCTGCAACCAACCTGTGAGCCGAGCGCGGAAAACACTTTGTCACTAGACCAAGCTGTCGTCTAGCCATAGGTACACTAATAATATCAAGAGTTAAACAATTATTAGTACAAAAATGTTATTACATTAATGAATATTTAACAGACCCTCTGCAAAGATAGCGATCAAGTGAAGGGTATTGATTTTAATTTTAATTGTATTTTTATTTTGACTGACATATTTCTTAGGTTGTACTGAATTAATTTTAATATTGACACTAGAATTTTGTAAATGATATAGCCAGATTAGTAATTAGCTGGCTAATTATATTTGTGACAAAAAAATCATATTGTTATATTATTGTTTACTGTGTATTTTATATTTTTGTTTTACTTACAATGTCAAGTTTGCATGCTGGAAGGCGAAATATGGCGAACATTAATTTATAGCTCTGACCATGACTGTAACCTACCCATATTAGCAAATAAATAATTTAAATTTGAATTTGAGTTTGTGAGTTTCTACTGATCTAATTCTGAAAATTATTGCACTGATACGAGAACCTACATTATGCCGGAGTGCTATGGGCAAATTTAATTTAATCTGATAGAACGAGTTTGCAGTAAGAAATCAAATACATACTTACTTCTAATTTTTACAGTAATTCAAGTTAAAAAAAACAGGCCATATGGCTGCGTCGTTGCCGACGTACTCCGACGGTGGCTAAGCGGTTTGAAATAAGTTAGCTAAATCAAGAAATTACCCAGGTGTGACGTCATACATGATGTCGAAAGACTCGTCAATATTGAACATGGAGTTGGATTGTGTCTGGCCGGGAACCAGCTCGGCAGACACGTTGACGATGGGCAGCTCTATCGAGATGAAATCGCCGCCGTCGTCGCCAGCCTCCCCCGGCATGTCCCACCGCGGTGTGGACTCCTTGGATATATTGCTGACAGGCTTCTCACTTTCGACGCTTATGTCTTCGTTGGAGTCGGCATTAGACATTTTTAAGGGTAAGCTAGAGGAAAGGCAAGAGGATTTTCAACAAAAAAATAACTACCTACAACGTTGATTTGGGGCAAACTATTCTTAACTTCTAGGACTTAAGATTTCTTGTCTTCTTGACGTATACATATATACCTACTTCGGTATTATAATAAGACTGGCACTTGGCTGTGTGTGTACTAACATTGAATATTCTTTAAAAAAACTGTATACTCGTATATTACTGTCGACGCAGAGTCCGTCCAATCCGCCATTTTTTTAACTTTGGCTGTAAGCGCATAACGGGAAAACTACTGAACAGATTTTGATGAAACTTGGCATGGTAATAACTTCTAACCCAGGTCAACATAAGGGATAATTTTAATCCCAGGGTATGGATAGTTGCTAGGCATGATATACATTATCTAAACTGGGTGGATTTTTGTTAAACCTTTATTTATAGGACTAGCCCCGCCACTCGCTGTAACAACTCCTGTAGCTAGGATCCACAGCAGTGACTGCTTTGGTTTTATTAAACCATGGCAACCTAATAAAATTCAGATCAGATTCCCAGCTGACTTACTTGTCATTAAATCGCTAGTATTGAAATAATTGCTACACACTCATTAATTTAAAATATTACAACAGATGTACTCTTGATTCGGTAATTTGTGGTCTTGCGTTAGTTCACACACGAGTTGTATTATTTCCTCCAACGCACTTTTTGTTAATGCTCGGCATCTGAGTAGTTTTCACTGTGTAGTACTGGACAGCCGCGGGCGGCTGCTGCTTCATGAGGATGTCGGGCAGGGGGCCCCAGTACCCGCCGAACGTCTCGCCGAGCTCGTACACCGCCAGCTGGCTGCCGCTCTCCTTGCACGACTGGACCAAGCTCTTGTCGGTCATCAGTTGGATCACCAGAATTATGTTGCTGCCAGACTCCGTTCTATATGTACATCAGGTCGATTCAGAAAGGATACTAAGTCTTGGCCTGTGCTTCTTTAGCGCATTTATAATCATTCTGTCTATTGATGATCGTTTTGTACGTTGCATGGATTATCCTCGGAGCATATGATATGTCGTTTCTATGTCATAATCTATACTAATTATAAATGTGAAAGTACTAATATTAACTTAATACTAATATTATAAATGTGAAAGTTTGGATGGATGGATGGATGGATGTTTGTTACTCTTTCACGCCTGAACGGCTGAACGGATCTGGATGAAATTTGGCACAGAGATAGATTATAGTCTGGAATAACACATAGGCTACTTTTTATCCCGGTAAAATGTATGGTTCCCGTGGGATAGATGTTTTAATTTTTCATACTTTTTATCGCGGGTAACCGCCGGGCGCAGCTAGTAAAATAATAATAATACCAGCCCCTTTTTAATGTCCCACTGCTGGGCACGGGCCTCCCCTCAATGTGAGGGGGATTAGGCCATAGTCCACCACGCTGGCCCAGTGCGGTTTGGCGGACTTCACACATTTTTCGAGGGGTTCTCTCAGACATATAGGTTTCCTCACGATGTTTTCCTTCACAGTTTAGCAAGTGATAATCGTGGTTGAAAATGAGATTCGCGCATAAAATCCCAGAGGTGCGAGCCGGGGTTTGAACCTGCGATCCTCGATACCGAGGCAAGCATTCCACCAACTTGGCTATCATGGCTTATGTCATAGTTACCTATATGATAATTTTATGTCTTTATGAGGTATAATCAGAGCGCACTCAGCGCTCGCCATCTCGTCCATAGTGTTATCGGTTATTTGTTTCTAACAAGACAAATAGCTATAACACTTGAAGAAGAATACATACCGGACGCTTATAAAGCAGCTATAAGGCAATTCCATTCTAGAGAAGTGTAAGATTTGCGAGTTGGCCTCCACGACCTGCCGGCCGACGAACACGGAGGGCATCACGCGCCGCCGGCAATACTCGGACATATCCTTCTGGTACACGAACCTTCGCACGGCTACCGACAACTCTGTCTCTTGCCGCACACACAGCATTAACAATAATAATAGTCTCCAACAATGGGACATGGTTAGGAAATAAATTTTGCGGCATGGCCCTAGGGAATTTAAAAACTAATTCATATGAGAGGCAGATTTGCTTGTTTCAACTGTTAGTAAAATTATTTCCCAAAAAATGTATGGAAGAGTGTAAAATTACTTAAGTACTTATTTGCGTTTTATTTATTATGTTTTTACAAAATCTTCATGTGATTATAATTTTTTTTTATAAATAACTTAATATTCGAGATGCTGGTGCCTGAGGTCCTAAAGAAATATGTGCAAAAATATTATGTCGCTTTTCTCAAAATGCTGTAGTTTGATAAGTAATAAACGGACGTACCTACCTACTCATATGAAAAATAGTTTATTAACTTGCGAGATCAAATTCTCGTCTCCCTTGCGTTTATAAAATGCTTTGATGTGATGCGGTGCGGGTCACGCGACCCCTATCATTGCTCCCGCGCAGTCACGCCAGTCTGTTTTTTTATTTAAGTAGGTGGTGTGGTACCTACCTAATTCAAAATGTAATAATAGCGAGCAGCCGTATACAGTTAACATAGGTAAGGTACATAATAAGAACGTATGCGTTCCTTATCGTCTTTGTTGTCTATACAAGTGTATTAACACTTACTTACAGCATGTCCAAGATTTGAAGATGAAGTCACTGTCAGTGAGATACTATCGGTGCTTTTACTCCCAACTGAAACTTTTCGCTTGAAGCTACAGGTTCAGCCCCAGCTGCAGCGCTAGAGCCAAGTACCTACCTATTGTCTTGCGAGAATGAACTTATGGGGTCTAGGCAGTTACCTATGTCCTCAAATAACTATCATCATACCAGGCCCCTTTTTCCCATTGGCCACTCTGGGCAAGTGCCCAGGGCCTCACGATCCATGAGCCACCCCAGCTTCTACAAATGGAGTAGGAACTACGGGGCCCCATCAATCGAGGCTGCGCCAGTTGATAATAAAATAGTTCCTGTCATAGTCGTAGGAACCCCACTATCCTAAAGTACCCAGGGGCCTCCATGTATGACACAAACAAAATACAACAATCTCGTTTAGTCCCAAACGTAATAAATAAGTAAGAAGATACGTTGATATCATGGATACCATGTTACAATAGACTGGGAGTGATACCAGTTAAACCCATCCAGAACCGGGCATATGACAAAAATATTAAGTAAGTATTTATGCTGTTGCCAAGACGGTAATCAAACCCGCAACCACCCGATGCTTTGCCTACAGTGCCGGCGCGGCCCACGACCTATTAGATATTTGGCCAGTATGCCAGTATCTAGTTGACAACCTCAACCTCAAAAAATCCCCAATGAACGTGAAGAAAATTAGGCAGAACAAAAATAAATAGGTACTAGATATTATTATCTCCTTTCTTGTTCTTGGATGATATCGATAGGTAGTATCTGGAATGCTAACTAGAGAGAGACAGACATTGCCAAAACCGGCTGTATTCTTTCCTAAGCGGGTGACTGCAGATTATACTGGAACGTTAGCGTTAGCCTTAGTAGTAATAGATAATATTGTAACTATCTGCACTGTACTATGGCACCGCTGAGCTATAATTTATTTCGTCTTTATTGTATCTACAATGTTCTCAGAAGAAACCCAGAGATTGTAGTAATTGTAGATTCGTAGGTAGAGGGAGGCCGCTGTCGACGGAGGGCGGTAATCAGTATGGTTATTTTAAGTCATTCGAAATTGATATCGGAAACAGAATCGAAAACTTCCAAGACGGATTTCCTCCTCGTTTATGCACACCATCTCTTCTCAATCGAAGGTTTTCGTTCTGTCCGTTATTTTAGAATACCTTTTTGACAGCTCGTTGGCGACGCGACAACGAAATCGGTTTTATTTCGAATCCGTTTCCGATATCGATTTCGAATGATTGAATATAGTTCTGCAGGGCCCGGAACCGGAAAGCCTATGAACGGGTATTGATTTGGTTTTTGAACGACTGCGACGACGACGATTGACGACGCTGTCAGATTTGACATATGATTACCCATTCGATCAAGTTTATGATTTGGATAAGTTAAACGCAAAACCCTAAAAAACCCGTTCAAAAAGGTTTCCTATTGTCTTTTATAGACAAAGCTCATTTCTTTTTTTAATTTTGATTCAAAATCCAGGAAACTCCTGGGAGACGTCTTCTTAAGGGATAATACATTATTAGGCCAGTCGTTCGATGGGTAAGAAACATTTTAGGCAATCCCGATGAATACGAATGCCCTTCAACAACTTAAGCTCATTGAACGACTTATCCTGGCCCTCGAGGTAATATTCCCCTATTGGCGTTATTTTTTTTTATTCTTGTGCCCTTTTAATCTTAAAAAAAATACACAGCTGATTGCTTGTCAAAGTCCAAAAATTGTCAATTAATTTTGAAGAAGAATTTTGAAGAGCAGAGGTTTATTTTCTTATTAATTATGTATTAAAGTAATATTGAAATTATGCCTCTTGGAGAGTACATATCTACACTTGCCCAAAATGAATACTTCAGCGCGGGATTCGGACTATTTGGGCTCGGAGCTGGAGCGGCGATGTTACGAAAAGGTTTACAGACTTCTATGATACTTTTTCGAAGACATTGCATGATTACGCTCGAAGTTCCTTGCAGAGACAAATCGTATCAGTGGCTACTACAATGGATAACCCAAAAAGGCGCGAGACAAACTCAGCATTTAAGTGTAGAGACATCATTCCAGCAGAAAGACACTGGTCAGATAAAAACTAAATATGATTTTATACCTAGTGTTGGGCAACATTTCTTTAGGTATGTATTGGATATTTCAAGTGTTTCATTATTAAAGAATCATAAGTAGGGTACGGTCATGACATTTTGAGATTTTAGGTATCAAGGTGCCTGGATCAAAGTGGACCGTACAAGGGAGCAACACACCTTAGACCTGCATATGGGTATTCCGTGGGAAACGGTCACACTAACATCATTTGGACGCAATAAAGAGCTTTACTATAACATTTTAGAAGAGGGTAAGTTATTATTTAGAACTGTTTTATTTATGAGTACTACAAATAAACAAAAATTACAAATGTAAAAAGCTTTAGCAATACAAAATTGAATGTGTCCCTTCTATGGCATTATAACTCCTGAATAGATAAATAATTAATTTCCATAAAAAATTGCTGCGACCATACAGGGCCCCAAGTCTACTAACACAATTGATTCATAATCAAAATGCAGCCGCATAGTAACTGTCACTTTTGACAGATATTGTATGGGATATCTGTCAAAACTGACAGTTACTATGCAGTTGCTGTTCGATTATGAATCAATTGTGTTCGCAGACTTGGGACCCAGGTGTTCTGTGGTCCACCATGTCTGCATGCAGCTGTTATGTATGTTATCCTTAATCCCTTATAGAATAGATAATATAAATGATAAATGCAAATCACTATCACATATATCAGTGACTAGCAGCCATCTTGATGCCAGCCATTTATACCTAGTTGTGTTTCCCCAATATGATTTCCTATTAAATAATACTATGTCCTATCTATACAAATAAATAAAATTGGAGTGTCTGTTTGTAATATTAAAATAACCGCTTTTTACTAAGTGCAGATGTATACACAGTACATATACCAAAACAACATTTTTACATGTTTTGTCTGTCTGTCTGTCTGTTTGTTTCGGCTAATCTCTGAAATGGCTGGACCGATTTTGACGGGACTTTCACTGGCAGATAGCTGATATAACAAGGAGTAACTTAGGCTACTTTTATTTTAGAAAAAAAAGGATCTCACCAAAAAAAATTAAAACCAATGAATTTTTTTTTATTATTATGTTATAGGCAAGTATTTGATCTCGATCTCACCTGATGGTAAGTGACGATGAGATCTACGATGAAATAATATTCATTAAAATTATCATAGGTATTTCTTTACGCGAAATACAGAATTAATAAGTTTACGTAAGCTCTGCGAACTGAACAATAACTTTTTTGTTAAATACCACGCGGACGAAGTTGCGGGTAACAGGTAACTAGTTATGTAATAAAACTGTAATGTATTTCCAGCTAGAACAATGGCCTTAAAGCAACACGAGGGGATGACAGTGATGTACACAGCAATGGGTTCTGAATGGCGACCGTTTGGCCACCCCCGCCGGCGCCGCCCCCTGCACAGTGTTGTTCTTCGGGCTGGCCTCGCAGATAAAATTCTCTCTGATTGCAATGACTTCATAAACAGTCCTCAGTGGTATACTGACCGAGGCATCCCATACAGAAGAGGTAGTGATATTTTTAATAACCAGTAATAATAATAAGTAGCTCCTTTAAACAGAGTTCTAGTTTAGGGACTGTTATTAATGATTTTTCTATACCCATTCCCATATCTAGCACAATCCTGAGTTTAGTTAAAAGGCTAACACGACTACTAATAATGTGTTTATCACATTTACTAGTAAATATATTTTAAATAAAAACTAAAAATGTGGGCGTGATTCTTATTGGGGCGAATTTCGAAAAAGATCGTTTCGTAATTTGCCCTAGTCTGAGCATTACTAGTATTGCCCAGATCCACTTTACGGTATCCACGCATTTCTTTGTAAGGCACCATACAGTTAATGTTAGTCTGGCTTAGCTAAATACCTAGTATTAGTATAATGTGCGATAAACATAACTAGCAGTCACAGCCTTTCTAATTTAACTATAGGGATCAAAGAAACCTCTCGGCAACTAGGCGGGCCTTCCTAACCACTGAAGGATATTGAGACTGTCATATTTGATAATTAAAAGGTGATTAAGAACACACATTTTATCTTCCAGGTTACTTGCTTTACGGCCCTCCTGGTTGTGGAAAATCATCTTTCATAATGGCGTTAGCTGGCGAGTTAGAATATAACATCTGTGTCTTAAATTTGTCTGAAAGAGGTCTTACTGATGACAGACTTAATCATCTTCTCAGGTGAGTCACTGAAGTAGGTATATCAAATTATAAATCATAAAATGAAAATAGTGATAGCTAAGTTAGTCGAACGGTCGCTTTGGAAACAACGTGCGCGGGTTCAACCCAGGTCACGACTATCTCTCGGCACTTTAAAAACATCAACAAATTAATAATGTCCCGCAACTCTGTAATTGTTAGGTTACATATGCGAATCTCATTTTTTTAAAAGAAAATAGTTGTATGGGGAAGGTAAATCTACCCAATGTGGGAACCTGCGCGCCTTTCGAATTAGTTGTGTGAGTATAGCCCGAATTCCATTCGCGTTGACGCGGAGTGTGCCCGGTATAATAGCAGCAGGCTTTTCGTCTATTATATCGGGATCAATCATCGGGTGGGCAGACCTCTTTCCCTTCGATTGATGGTGATCATTTTTATTTATTCCTACAGCAAAAATATTTTCTAAAGCAAGTTATTGTTTTCAAAGTTTCTTACGCGTAGGTAACTGGAACGTCTACAATTACACACCTCTCAATATTCGACACAACAGACGACATTGCCGTCTTGCTTACCCATTACGATCACGAAAAAGACGACAATATAATATTTAGTAACATGTATATCTATGGCGCGTGTTTTTTTTAATATTAGCGCTAATCTATGACGATATATTACAGTGTTGCGCCTCAGCAATCAATAGTACTGCTGGAGGACATTGACGCCGCGTTTGTATCGCGCGAGGAAGCGCCGTCGCAAAAAGCGGCATACGACGGTCTCAATCGCGTCACGTTCAGTGGACTCCTCAACTGCCTTGATGGTGTTGCGTCTACAGAAGCACGGATAGTTTTCATGACGACGAATTATCTGGAAAGGTACTCGTAACTAAACTACTTAACGCCAATGTACAGTAGGGTGCATGCAACCTTTTTCTCGTGGGAAAATTCTTTATGGTTACTTTCCCGCTTCGGGGAAAGCTGGAAAAGTTATGCGGGCGTCCCGCGTAGAGCCGTCTACTGAACTCTCGCGGTGTTTCATTATCTGCTTTCGGAATAGGGACAAATCTAGCGGAACTTAGTTTTGAACTTTTAATGGCGCGGCGATATGATCGCCCAGATATGGCGCTTGCCATATTTTTTTTTAATTATTTTCCTATTCTTTAATTTCAGATTAGATCCAGCTTTGATCAGACCAGGACGTGTGGACATGAAAGAATTTGTAGGTTACTGTAACCACGAACAGGTGGAACTCATGTTCTTAAGGTTCTATAAAGGTGAACAGGCAGCAGAGCACTCAAAGATATTTGCAAACAAGTGAGTAATATGGTTATCACTAGCGCACGAAATAGTGCGCGGTTTATACAAAACAAGCGGCAGGCGTAGCACCGCTTCGAGCGCAAGCGAGGCGACAACGCGACGTGGCGTGAGACTTGTACATTCCGTGCCTTTGGTTCAGAAAAGGCGAATTGCATTCCCTCGTTGTGAGCCTGATTTGAGTTATTTGTGAACGTATGCGGAACCGCATACGTTCACAATTCATGGCGAATTCGCCCTTTCTGGTCAAGGCGTACCGTAGAGAATGTAGGAAGAAATGAATATACTCACCCACTTTATATATTTTAGGGTTTTGGAAAAGAAGCTCAAGGTCAGTCCAGCACAAATCCAAGGGTATTTCATGTTCCACAAGCATTCTGCCCCGGAAGAAGTTTTATTGGATGTTGAATCAATATGGACTCTTGGATAAATGAGTTTTGTTGTGATATCAGTGTTGTAGTTCTAGGAAAAATAAATTGTTTGCTTGTTATACTTTTATTGTTAAAATATATAATAGTGCTTAACATATTTTAAAGTCTTTTTATCAACATTCTATGTACCACTAAATTGTATAACAATCCTGTTTACTTAACTCAAAAAAAAATCGAAATGGTAATACAATTTGTGGGTAGTCCCAGCGCACTCTGGTGGAAAGTCATAACAGAGGATTTTATAGCAAAAATAGAATAATATAACTCGTAACAGAGTTTTAATTTAATTGCTTAGAAATAAGTTCATGTCAACCAGACGCGCCATAGTTTGAGTATTTGGTGGTAAAATTTTTCCTTAACATAAACGTCAACTTCCATCTCCACTTGCAGTCCTTGCATAACGATAATGACAAGCCGTATCACACTGGAATATCTCCCATCTTTTCCTTTCTATAACGATATACCTATAGCGCAATGTATGTAATATGCAAGTCGCGCCACGGAATATAACTTTAGTGGGGCTTATACCGCCAGGTTGGCGAGATATTTCCTACACGCTTTTCCATCTTAAAAAATAAAAACAGTTTATAAGTACATGGCTACCTTAAAGGTAGCAAAATATTTTTACACAATTTCACAGAATCATAGATAGCTACTCCTATGAGTGTATTTCAGTCAATAACACAGACTTGTTAGAATGTTTAGAACAACTCACGGCGTGCGCTAACAAGTGAAGCCTAGCCTAGCGTGTAAACACACGCACTCACGCACACATATAAAAAACTATGTCCAGCACTTGTAAGGCTATGCCGTTTACCATTTACTAGGCAAAAAGTTTTGTATGTGGTGACATGAACCACTACGAATGCATTGAAAAACTGGCTTTACTTTGCTATTGGCAACGTTACGTCTGAACTTCTAAACAAGTCTGTGGTCAATAAGAGAAACTAAACAATAGCCTATCGCTCACTGTTTGAGCACTATTGATAGTAGGTTCATCATATCTGTGATCATATAATTACATGATCACAAATATGCACATTGGTAGATTTTTCTTAACTTAAATAGGTAAGAAAGTGAGTGAGTTTCTTTAACTTAATCGACTTAAGGAGACATAAAAAGTTTTTAGTGTTATCATATGTTTCCGTGCTAATTCTCTGGGCGGTTTGTAGAATTTTGCTGACAACTTCACCCGTGTATATCTGAAGTATCTCCCATTGCCAATTAGCGGATATTTTATAAACGTCGATATCCCGAACCTTCAAACAAAACATATTCCTTAAACAAAATAATGATAAACAAAGCACTACTGGTTGATCTTTTGTTTCTTGCTTGAATACAACTTTGAATTTGATCAGACAGGAGAACTCGTGTGATAATGATTCACTCGGATCTAATAATTTAATATTGTGTAATTGCAACAGAGTTTTAAGATATTTAAATGGTGAATCCGTTTTTGTGTTTGGCAATTCCACCGTGTCTAATGTTATGTAATCGCGGTTTTCTTTTGCGTCAGTGCTGGTGGTCGCCGGAAAAGCAGGCAATGATTGAAATGCGGTCGCAACATCTTGACTTGGTACTTGTACTATTTGCTCCGCACTTGAAGTGGGCATCAAATTCGGCATAATAATGGTCAACGGACTCTGCTGTGGGCGACTGAGTTGACTTACTAACAAGCTATTGTTGGCGACGGTTGGTGACAATAAGCTATTGCTCGCATTAGGAGCTATTTGCCCCGTCATAAAATGATTAACGCCCTGCTGAGGCATTAATTCGGAAACTGGTTTGACTTTAATTCTTGGAGTGTTTGTAGTAGTGATTTCAGACGATGGATTTTTACATTTTGAATCTTTATGACTTCGTTCTTTATTGGATAAATCGGCTAAAGACGTTGTGGAAGTTATAATGGGCATGCATAAGTTATTGTCATCCCTGGTGACCATAAATGATGAATTTTTGGGAACAACTGCCATTTTTGAGTTTGATTCTCTGCTCTGCGTTTGATCATTACCAACAGAGGGAATGTGTTTTTGTGCATTTGTTTTAGTTGACCTGGATTCATTGCTCTGCGCAGATTTCTTAGGTAGTTGTTTTGGATTAGCAACCGGATTAGCATTAAGAAGTTTATTTTTGGTATCAGAACCACATGAAGTTAATTCATTATATAAAACTGAGCTCTCAGTACTCATTACTGTGTTGGGCTTAGCACATGGATATACATGTACCCATCCACTATCGTTTGTTTTCGTGGGCACTTTTAATTTTGTACAAATGCGGACATAGCTATTTGTGGAAGATTTATTAAAATAAGCTTTTGATAACCATTGAATCTCTAGATTTTTTTGTTCCATATACCTTAGAAGTCCTACACAGTTCATATTTAAGCTTTGTTTGGGATGAATTATTTTTCTTCCAATATTCAAAACTAAATGTTTGAGTTTGGATTCTGATTTGGATGACAGTTTAGATTGTGATTCGTCTTTCTTGTTGCGATGACTATGGACACACGTGTTTATGATGCCTTGTATGGTTTTGTAGTCAGCCAACTGTGCTTCAATGGTTTTTTTTTGAGTGATGTTTAGACCCAGGTCATCTTTGTTTTTATCTTCGGATTCACTATCAGTTGTATCATCTATATTAATACATTGACCATAATTTCTTCGATTTTTAGTCCGAGTGTCTTCACCCAGTAAGGCATTGGATTCATTGTCAGCCAGCAATTTATTACTATGAGTTTCCAGAACTACAGTATCATTGGAACTTTTAGATAATAGACGTCTTCTCCTTTGAGATTTATGTTTGACATGAAACTCATCCTCGTCTGAAGAATCGAAATTGACTGAATTTCCAGCATAATTTTTAAGGCTATCTTCAGAACCACCAACATTGCTGACTTTAGAATATAAAATATAGTATAAACGGTTACTCTGAATAATTTTATCCTTACTGTGAACTACCATATCACTGAGGCCAGTAATGTTAGGCTTGTTGTCTAGCTTTTGCAAATTGACTGAACAGTACCGGTTTAATATGCTACTATACTTATTTTGTATGGTTTTGTGAGCACTTCGATAATGATTTATCATTGACCGAATGGTCAACCATCGGGTATTGCACAGACGACAAAAAATAAGCTTCTTGTAATCAGATTCCCAACTAATTGGTGTTCTTATAACTTTTTTCTTCTTTTTTTGTTTAGCAATATATGACAGATCACTATCAGAGTCACTTGAGGAGAATGGCAGCAATAATCTCTTGTTTTGAGTGATGCTTGTCTTAGTATCATTGGCGTTATCCTGTTGTTGGGTTTGTGTTGAACTAACTGTATCTTGTTGTGGTTCAACTTGATCTTCCTGAAAATTTTAAAGTGAATATTTGTGAAAAACCACTCTGGACTTGTCACAAAATAAGTTTAATATGTACCTATTCCTTAGAACTACAATTATCATCTCCCATACTTTTATGCTATCCAGAATCTACATGACAACTTGACTCACCTCTTTGACTAACAAATTCTGTTTCAAATGGTCTTGTTTCTCCTTATATGTTTTCTTTAATGTTGTGTAGTTGCATAAAATATTTTTACATTTCACACATATGAGTTGTGGGAGGCCATCAAATGGTTCCACCTAGAAACAAAAATATACAAAATGAATAAAGAAATAATATAATATAGGTATATAATAATGATATAAAAAAATATGTAACCACTGTGCCATATCAATTCAGCTGATTTGGTCTTAAAAAAGTAGATAGGTACCATACTGAATTTTAGAACCCAAACCCTTATGATTTATTTAGATTTACTATTATGAAAGCCCACTGGCAGTGTCCGGCTATTGTCAAAATATGAGTGTAGCCTTTAATAACTACAGTTCTCATGTTCATTTGGCCTAAAGTTACAAATAAATATACTTACTGACCTCAATATCGAAGCAGTATTTAATTTGCTCCTGAACACTGGGCAGTATTTGATACTGGCCCATCTCGTCCAAACACAAGCGGCATGTAATGAACACTTTTGGATCAACTACTATCATTTCCATGTTTAACTAAGAAACTTGTGCTTCTTAAAAATAAATACACAATTTAATTTTGGTAGCTGATCTGAAAAAAAAGGAAGAATATATACCTACCTTGATTATTATTAATTAAAATTTAATTTTCTTGGTCTGTGTACATAATATAATAGGTACTCCTTTTCATCTATAGAAGTAATGTTTTGGCAGATGTTATCCATCCTGTTATTTCACTTAGAAGTTCATTATTATACAGGTAATTATGTCAATTTTCAACTTTGGGTGGTAGGGACCACTATTTACAAGGTTAAGTTTATATTTGGCGCCAAATATTATATTATTCTGCACATACATACCAACTACTATTTCAAAAGTAGGTACGAGAACATTTCTTTTGAATCACTAGCACATTTTAAAACATGAAACCACAGGAACACTTCAGAACCTACACATAAAACTTGTTTTAACATCCACTCATGTAATCAACGAAAGGACTAACTGCAGGCGTGAACGGCATGAGATATAACTTCTTGCGAAATTTTGCGAACGCAATATTTCCTACAATACAATACATACAGCAAAATCGTCTACAAAAAGTCAACCGACCAGCCATAAGACAGCTGCCAGTGAAACAGAATGAACAGGGAAACCATTTGCTTGATATTTGTTTGCGGTAGCGGTATCTCTTGTCTGGTAACAAAACTAAGTACATTTATTTTACTACTACCATCTAGCGGTGAGTAGAATTTTTAGTTGTATCATACATTCGTTTTTTTTTACAACAGCGACTATTTACTTTCGCACGTCATCACACCATCATGGTAATTCGTGTATAATATAAATGTATGATGATAAAGTCGACGGCTACCTATACCTATTTATTGCTTGGTGCAATAATATAATATGTGTATTGCAATCTCGCTGCAACAGATTCACTACGCCGAAGACAGATGGCATTAAATGCAATTCCCAATACAATTAACGAGGTCTCCATACAAGTCTACTACACAGCAGCTATCATGGGGTGGGGGGTCATACATTTTATCATTAAAATTGCCATGATGTGTCTTCTTCGTTTTTTCATTATAAAATTAAATTTTGAGCTAAATACTAACAATAAAATTATACCTCAAATTCAAAAAAATATGACATTTCATATTCAAGATGATTCAAAAAATTTCATTGCGTAAACTAACTTATATTTTAAAATCAATTTGTTTCTTTCTTACGCACTGCCAAAAACGAACCGAGACCACGCTTACCAGTTGTACAATATGTCTTTGCAACGACATGTCGTAATGCACCTCGGACGCCATCATGTTGAGCTGATGTACAAAGTGAAAATATTTTTTATATTACTATATGATTTTGCAATTTTTGATGTACAAAATTCTTAAAAATAAATGTTGTTTTTTGTTTCTTTGTAACCTCGAAAAATAGCATGTCGCTGTTTCAAGGCTACGTCTAAGGCAGCGCCACCGATTACATCGTAGTGCATCGTAGGTCTAATAGATGGCGCTAGTTTTTCTAGAATGGCGAACGTGTCAGGCAACCATTTGAACTACCGTATATTTTATTTTTAAATAAAATATCGCTAGTTTCATCATTGCGCTAATCGAACACATCAACTGTACCAAACCTTGTATTATGTGTATCATACAACGGCTTGGGGATGATCCCAGTAGGTATGTAGTATTTATATGTATACTTACAATATAGTATATAATAGGTTAATAATCATCCATAACACGGTTACAAACATTTATGTGTATCACACAACGTATGGCCCTACCGGGAATCGAACCCGAGACCCTCGGTACAGAAAGCATTACCAACTGTGCAAATCCGGTCGTTAAATCAATGGCCGAAACGTAGTAATTATAAATGTTTACTAGCAACGTAACATCAATAAATATTCCCGCGGTGGGCTTCCGACGCACACTAAGCAATAACATAACACCCACCTGTGTGGAAGATCTTCGTATAGCCAAGGAGTTCCCAAGCTTATTTTGTTTACTGCTCACTTTGAGAATGAATTATTTTTTAGCGCCCCCATTTTTTCACCTACTTAAAAATCACTATAACTTCAATTTAAATTAATTGTTGTAAGCCTCTACAGGACGCCCGCATTTTTTTTCTGGGTCTCATACTGCCCCCCTTTAGGCCTGCGGCGCCCACAATGGGGCGTTATCGCCCACTTTGGGAAAGGCTGGTACAGCCAGTAAATTGGTGACAACTGACAACAACTATGTAAGCTGCCTGGGAATAAAGCAAGAATACCACTACTTTAGCAACAGCAGTCACACATCAAACGATTTTGAAATCTGCGCTCAACGTCATCATTCGTAACGCTCAATGTGTGTTCCAACATGCAATTGGTCAGTTTTGTTTTAATCGCAAATTTATTAGTCTGTCACGCACACTATTTATATCAGACTTCTCCTAGCACTCCATCGTGTCCTATCGCAAGACTGATTCATGGGTTACAGGAACGCAAAAGCTGCTGCCACGACCCACCAGCTTACCAGAAGTCGACCGTCCTATGCGTGATCAGTTTTAACCAATTCGTGAGAAAGACGCGCCTAGAACACGCACTGGTCATTTCCGCACTCTCTTGCTTAGACATTACGCCATCGCGGAAGGAGTTTACTTACCGCCAAAACCATTTATTGTTACCCATAGCTTAAATGTACTATGTATTAATATTGAGCACTCGAAGCAATCACCGCGTTGCACTGAACTTAGGTTCCAGAACTACACCTTGTTCAGAATTAGATTGACTTTCACGAATTCTGAATCAGAGTTTGACGTACACAAAATAATTAACTTCTTATTGTCGATGCCGCGAGTCCTGCACCCTGTGCATACCGCTAATTGAACATGTTCTTTGTTCTGATTTACTATTCTAATGGTGTAACATTTCTTTCAACAGGCTTGACCTATGACGAAAGTGAAAAATATTTTTATACCAACACTTAAGACGATGACATCGTTAACTATAGGCATATTTTACATATTATTGAACACAGTATTAATTTAATAATTAATTACAAACTTATTGGAACCAATTGAAAGTCACGTCAGTTTTGACCACATTCGTTTGATGGTTACAAATCTAGTCATATACAAAATACCCTCTGGGCAAATGTATTACCATCTCTTGGAGTGGGAAATATAAAAGACAAAAGTTACGTTCGCGCCATCTTTCGATATGATACTAATCTACTCAGATATTTTTAACTCCTGTACAAATTTGGAATGTATAGAGTTTATTGCCTTTGGACGGAATTTATGCTTCCCCGTCCTTTCCTCCTGCGGCAATATGGATTCACTCAAAAGGAAGATTTTTTAAATTTAACATAATATTCAATGTCTATCCAGAAGTATAACACGTTTGTCATTTCTGAAATATACCTATTTTAACATAAAACAATATTACAATTAGTCCCGGAAAAAACTAGCGCCGAACAAATACATCATTATCAATACTCTAGAACATTCTACAAATTATGTAAAATTATGCTACCTAGTGTTGAGTAGCTAAACTATTTTAAAGGTTTTATTATAGTTATGGTTGAAGTGATTTAATCTCTTTGAAGTAATATCTCCAACACACAGATGGCGCTGTTTACCTAGATTCGTCGGTATCAAAAAAAAATAGGGTCCGTTCCATAATGGTATAAACGAAACCCCGGTTCGACCATGTCCTATCTGTCATACACACACACTGATGAAATAAAAAACTTTTAAATGGTGGTTTTTAGGCCTCACACGATGAATGGGGGGGGGGGGGGGGGGGGGATAAAGAGAAATGTTACGGCCCGTTAAATGAGGGGGAGGGGGGTCAAAATCTCCAAAAATTGCGTTACATAATACTTGAACGCTCCCAAAAGGATCGACATTTAATAAAATTAGTAGACTTGGGGCTCCAACTATTCAGTTACGAGAACGGCACCTGTAACAACTAGCATAGTGACAACCTAACATTAACACTTTCTGTAACTGTCTGATCTTCGTTTATCTGCAGTTCTTTACATGTCAAAGAAAAAAACGTGTTTATAATTCTTACAATTTATAATTATTACAACTATTTTCTGCCAAGACAAATAACAGGCACTATAATTAAACAGTAGGCAATTAGTTCTACAACAGAATTCACGATTATATGGATTAAAATAAGCATTCGTCAATTGTTAACACTATTCAAATCGATATTCATAAAATATCATAGTCAAAAATATTTCACAAAATGCATTTCAATAACTGAAATAACCTTATAACAATTTATCCTATAATGGGTAATCAGTTTTAATCACAAAATACTCACTCTGGGGATTATACATTTAAAGAAATTATTTAAGTAGTTAACCATCATATTGCATGAACATGTATGCAACTCATTATCACAGCACTCTTTATAAATTGCGGTTGTCAAAAGACGAAATATTTACAACACTGAGTCCAAGTCGCAGGACAACCCCAGAGGATAATTATGAGACTCAATAGAGCAGTCAATTCGTTAACATTCACAATCAGTTATAATAAAATTGTCATTCATTCGCTAACATAACATTATTACATGTCTAACTAATCAAACATTACGTTTATTTATCTGCGATGGCGTCGCTTCTTCTTGTTGGGGCGAGTGTTATTACCATTCTGCGGTAACTCATTGGAAGGTCCGGCGGGGGGGTGCAGGGCGACGGGTGGCGCGGGCTGCACGATGGCTAGCCCGCTGAAGAAGTGCTGCACGTGCTGCGCGCGCGGCGCGGGAAGCGCGGGCGGCGCGGCGGCGGCCGGCCGGGCAGGCTCAGGCGGCTGGGTGGCATTGAGCGCCGCTCTCAGGCGCTGACGCATTCGTTTTCGCGCATTACGAGACAGGGTCGTAGGTTCAGGTTCGTACGCATTATCGGGTTGGTTATTCTGTGTCACAGGTTGCGGATCCGTTCCGGAGGAGGTGCTGGTGCGGTCGTTCGAGACCGTGTTTCTGTTTTCGATTCTGGCGCGCATCTCCGCCTCGGAGCGCACGAGAGCGTTCGCCTCGCGGCCGAGCGTGGCGAAAGCGCGCGACAGCCGCGCCACGTCATGCTGCAGGTCCTGCAGGAAGGGCTCCAGGTCGTGCGCGGGCTGCGCGCGCATGGCGTCGCGGCCGGCGCCGCGGTCGGCGACGCGCAGCACGGCGCGCGGCTGCGTCTGCTGCGTCAGCTGGTCGGCCGGCGTGCGCCGCACCGCTAGCTTACAGCTGATCGATACCGGGGCCGTTAACGCACGAGCGTCCAATCCGTTCACTAACAGACAGTGACCGCGTTTTTTAAGCGAGCCTTCACACGATCTCACTGACCATACCTGAAAATGTTGTGCACATCATGTTACTATTCTTTTTATTTTAAATTAAATAAATGTATATCTATAGTTTTACAATAAAACCCCAAAATAACTTACGCAATCTGAAAAAATAGCTTCGCGATCATTCCCAGACACAGTGACAGTGTAGCTATACTCGTGTGCCACCCAGGGCGACGCGGCCATCGACAGCCACGCGCACACAGAGTTATCTGAAATAGCAAAATGAACATAAATAATTTAGATTACTTACTTATTGTGTTGCAAAGTTTAAGAGCTCTGTATGAATCTTATACAAATTAGGTTAAAAATATTTTTTAAACATATACTTACTACTCATTTCGATTATCAAGAAAAATATTCCCATGTCTGCTACTCTTACTGCAGTTACAATCCTTCCTGGTACAGTGGAGAACTGCCAAGCTTGAAGATATTCGCCATTTTCAGATTTGCCCTGATAACAACATCACACGTTATTTTTAAAATACCAGAAAGAAAAAAATCTAAAGCTAAATCATTCAAACTATCTGAAAAGAAAACTTTATTTCTTGAGGTAAAAAGTAGGATTATATACCTATACATTAACTTGGTACATGAACTATCACCATGCCAAGTTTAATCATATCCTATAGTTTTCTGAAATACAACAAAAAGGGAAAACAGGCAGATTCGATTTCTACATCGAAAATTGTATCCATTGATACAGACAACTAAAATCAGACAACTAACTACAGACAGACAACTAAAATCAATACATTACATCATCACTACACACTTACGGTATTTAGCTATCATAAAAAAGTATATCAATTACCTCAATAAGTTCAGGAGAGTGAAAATAGCGAAGGTGGTTGAGCAATCTGGCAGCTGGTAGTCTCACTCCATTACCACTCTTGCAGGAGAGGCAACGAAAGAGACCTTTGCATGCTAGAGGAGCCCTCAACACTACAGACTGCTGAAATTCATTACAATAACTTTACAAGACTGTCAAATGGCTAATATTTATCGCGCCAGCTATATATCAATAATTCCTCGTATAGCACAGATGAAAAAAAAATATAAAATATATAATAAAATTATATTTAAATATATTTATTACATAACTATGACTGTTAATAACACCTACATTCAATCAAACTACTTACATTGGACTGTGCATCACTTCCATCATCATTCTCACTTTCATTTTCAACAACAACAGATGTCTCCTCCTGTGCTGGAGTATTATTCTCTATAGGAATATTCGTAGTAATTTTTCCACCCAATTTCTGAAATAAAGAAATAAATTTTAATTTGAATGATTTTCAAAATCAATATAAGCCGGATTTAACTGGAAAATTATTAAATATATTATTATAAGAACCACTTACAAACGCTCGTAATTTCCTAACATTTGCAATGAGCTCTTCCATTGCATAATTTCTTGTTCCAAAGAATAGGGCCCTGCATACTGGACACTGTTCAAGGCGCATTTTACAACGTCCACAGACATGGTGTCCTTGATCACATTGGAATATATGCCCTGAGGGTATCTCATAGCAAACAGGACATTGTAATAAGTCATCCAAATCCGGCAAAGAATCAGCCTGTAATGAAACATTTTTTAATACCTCCTACCTGCTTTCAAATTAAGAAATCATACTTAGTAGGGTAAATGATAAATCTTTGAGCATTAAACAACACAAGCTTCTCATTCACTATGATAACCAAATAATGATACCCATAGAGTTAGAAGTTTGGACTTATTTGACAGTATTGTGAGGAATGGCACTAAAATTATCAAGATTTTTTTTTATAATATGGTCATATGGGATATTACTATTATAGTTGTGTTTGTATGTATGTAGGAGGTAATCTTCGGAACTACTGATCCGATTCTGAAAAATTCACTACTGATAGAAAGCTATAATATTGCTTAGTGTCATAGGCCCCTGCCTATGTACATCCTGGTCGGGGACTAGCTGTAGAGCAAAACCTATGCTTGCGCGAGCGCAGACGCGGTCAGAAACTAGTAGTCAAATAAAATTGTGAGCAACGCAATTTCGTTAAAGTAAATTGCACGTGTAATATGCAGGTACTGCAAATATTGGTATATAACGCATTATCCTTCTGATACAATTATGTATAAACAACTACATACGCAAATGATTCACAGCACCTACAAACTCTTTTCTTAGGCTTTCAGAAATATGTAATCTTATGCAAATAATTGTGAAACATAAAATGGAGGAGCAAATTGTTAATAAATATTGTTTATCTAATGTAAACATTTAAAAAACATGTCCTTACACGTATCATTGTGATATTGAATATTCAACTGATTGAGTAAAATGTGAAATTTGAAGTCGGGTGTAAAAAAATCGACCAACGGACAAGGTTGAACAATGGAAGTTTCATAAAATTGAATCCAACACAGTTACAAAGAGTACGCATACACACCTTAACCTCCGTTTGTTCTGACATATTTAGAAACTATTTTTAATAGCGGAGACTATTTTAATTTCACTGAGCCCGTAGCTAACTAAACGGCAACGTCTTGAATGAAAATGAAATATAGAGATAAAATACAGCTGTCGTGTTTCACAAATGGCGTCCGTCACAAATGGTGCAAACTCAAACATCTACCTCGAAAACACTTCTGCTTGCCTCCCCACACATTGTAAATAATAGAAGTGAGCACGGAAATGGCAATATATCACATTTTTTGCAACTGCAACAAAAATGTGGTCCCCCTTTTCTATGATTGGACGTCCCATTTTTTATTTCATACTAAACAATCTTTGTCAAATTTCAATTTTGCGAGCAAGTACTTATATTTCTTATGTATGAATTTTAAGTATCTATCTCATTTCAGTTTAAAAGCTAATAGCCTCTATCAGACGGACGGCAGAAGTACGGATAATGTTGGTACGACAATAGGGCTATGTTTGAACCCTTTAGTTATGTAACCCTAAAAAGGAAGTTAAGTATCATTATTATGATATTTGGTCGGCAAGATACCTTAATCTATACTACAAATAAATAAAATTGGAGTGTCTGTTTGTAATATTAAAATAACCGCTTTTTACTAAGTGCATTTGGATGTATACACGGTACCTATACCAAAACAACATTTTTTTCAATTTTTGTCTGTCTGTCCGTCTGTCTGTCTGTCTGTTTGTTCCGGCTAATCTCTGAAATGGCTGGACCGATTTTGACGGGACTTTCACTGGCAGATAGCTGATGTAACAAGGATAACTGAGGCTACTTTTATTTTAGAAAAAAAAAATAGTATCTAACGAAAAAAAATTAAAACCAATGATGCAGCGCTGTGCCTGATTATGTTTGATAGCAACAACCTGCAATGCGTCCCGCGGGCTCAGAACGCGCGAGCAGGCTGTTGCCAACGGTTGTGTCTTTGTTAAATACCACGCGGACGAAGTCGCGGGTAACAGCTAGTATTATGGTAAATATAATTGCTGCAGTCCAATATCTCTCTGAGCCGTTTACGACAGGACTTAATATGATAGTGAAATGATTATGATCATCGTGTGAGTTTCCTGCGGTGGTAGCAGTTTTTTCTTTTTTTTCTTTATACTGTATGTTATGCTACTTCTTCGTTTTCGTGTACCACAACAAAGATTATTGTATTCTATTCCATATTATGTGCTACCCGATGTTTCATTCGCAGATGAAATGGTAAAACTAATAAGTTTGCAACACAGGTAGGTTCTACACAGAGAGTAATAATTTGACTACCCATGGACGTTTCGATTTTTCCTACCAACCAAAGACAAGAATTGTTGTCAACTATCTTCATGAACGTTGTTCATGGCTTTCTATACGTTTTTCTCTAACTAGTCTGTGGTTTCTCTGTGTGCCAATCTATACATCTATACATATAAATAAAATTGGAGTGTCTGTTTGTAATATTAAAATAACCGCTTTTTGCCAAGTGCATTTGGATGTATACACGTTACCTATACCGAAACAACAATTTTTATAATTTTTGTCTGTCTGTCTGTCTGTCCGTCTGTCTGTCTGTCTGTCTGTCTGTCTGTCTGTCTGTCTGTCTGTTTGTTCCGGGTAATCTCTGAAATGGCTGGACCGATTTTGACGGGACTTTCACTGGCAGATAGCTGATGTAACAAGGAGTAACTTAGGCTACTTTTATTTTAGAAAAAAAAATAGGATCTCACGAAAAAAAATTAAAACCAATGTTGCAGCGCAGCGCCTGATTAAGTTTGATAGCAACAACCTGCAATGCGTCCCGCGGGCTCAGAATGGGCGAGCAGGCTGTTGTCAACGGTTGTCTTTGTTAAATACCACGCGGACGAAGTCGCGGGCAACAGCTAGTATTATAATAAACACTGTAAAAGAGGTAAATAAATGAGTTAATTTTAAAAACATGATCTTCGTTTATATTATTTTTTATGTGTACTTGGTAAATAAATTTACGTATACGAAAAAAATTGAAGAATTTATGAGCGATTATATAATATATGGAATCTCACAATGAACGAAAATGTATTTACCAAAAACTGAATACTGTGGTGTTTGTTTGTACATGATTCTCCAAAATTGGTGTATTTGTGTTATATCTAACAGAAAAACGTCAATTTTGTATTATCGTGTATATACAAAGCACCACAGTACGAATCCCCTATTCCAAAAGAAAACCTATAGATATATACCTACCTACCTACTACATACCTATCTATACGTAGCTATGCACAGAGTTTAGTACCGAAGAGAATGCTAGACGGCGCCAGTTCATTTACATGAGTGAAGGTGACAAAAAACTATGGACGTCAGTGGGTATATAACTAAACTGTGATTCAGAGACATCTCCATTATCCACAGAACAAAATTATTGGACATCACTTATTGGTTTAGAGAATAGTGAGATTTCCGAATTTTCCAATTGTAATTAGAAATTCTGTAATAAGATATGAATTAAAATGGCTTTATCTTTACATGTGTTTTTATTGATTTTATGTGTTTATTCATGTGAGTATACAATAATCATACATTTTTATACTCTGATATTGTATGTAAGGGGTCTCCAGTTATCATAAATGTAGCAGAACTAATAATGCTACCGTATGTTAAAAACCTACTTGATATCAGTGTTTTGTCGCTTGCAGCAAGTTCAGAGAGACTCCATGAACAAATTTACTCCTCTATTGAAGGCGGTGCAGCATGTTTCAGGCGCCTAAATGGAACACATCAGGCCGGTTGTTCCTGTGAGTACTATATTGCCTTCCGAAGTACCTACTTGTGATGAGTCAAGCTTAGTTTACATTTGGTTAATTTAGTGTTAGACTTAATCACTTAGCGCTCGAATTTAACGAGAAGGTGTAATGAATTAGCATTAAAGTGCCTTTTAGTATCACTAGTTTCTTTGAACTTTCAATATAGATATGTAAACAATAATGGCAGTATGTCATTTTATTTCACCCATTCCTTCCAATGGGTGAAATAAAATGTCAATCTACCATATTTGTTTAGACATATTTGGTATAAAATAAAAAAAATAAACCCTAAATCTATCATTATCAATTTACTGATTACTCTATCTGTGTCTGAAGTTAATAAAATAGTCTAAGTAGTACAAGAAATTAAGTAAATATGTTATTTTAGCTTCTGACAATGGTGCTGTTGGTGTTGTACATATGATAAAAGATGTAGAGGATGCCAAATGGATAGTGTACAACTCCAGTGCAGGGCCTTACATGGCTGTTGTCAGTACATCTGTGTTCAATAATGTCATTGGCCTGCTGATGGAACAGCCTGATAATGTTGCTGGGGTATTGCTTTATGACAATGCAACGGACAGGTATGATTGCATTAATTAGTCACATGCATGTTGAATATCATATTTTACCTAGAATAGTAGTAGTAAAATATTTTTAAAACACACCGCTATCATATAAGTGGTAGGCAGACGTTTATTGCAGTTCAACCTGACATTTCGTTGAGATGGTATTGGGTCTCTATGTAATATGGGCAAGCTTCTTGCCTTTATATTATTATTATTAATGAAAGTTTTTAATTAATTAATTAATATTTTAGTGCTAAACAATTTTCTGAAGAGTCAAGGTGTCCAAATGAATATTCATCAGCTGATAGAAGTCAGTGTAATACAGTTGATGGTGGATGGAATGTATTGGGGACTGGCCTTCTGCAGATGGATATACCATTTCCTATATTTTACTTGCCCGAGTCTAGAGCTACAGAAATTGACAAAATTGAGGAGTGCTATCAAAAGTATGTATAAAGCTGTGACAGAGACGTCTGTACGTAAAGTCTGAGATTATTCGTAAGGTAACCATATACTTTTTAGTCTACCGTTATTAGACATTTTGTGTAGTAGTGTTGTGCAATACCGTCAGCTAGAGGCATTTTTCAATTCTATATGGTAGCCTATAAAGTATACTGTTAGCTCGCACTTAACATGCTGTCTATTGAAGAAACTTCAAAAACATTCAGAGACCGACAAAATTCGTAAACAAAAATAGAGGCTCTGCGCATGCCATATTTGTATAAATTAGGAAACCTAGAGTCGCCTTGTTTATTCAAAAAGTTAGTTTCAGTTTTATAATACTTACTTATTGATGATTTATTTAGTTTATTTTGTGTAATAGATTCACAAATAGTGGAAGTGACTTGAACTTTTTTCATAATTTATTTGTATTATGTAACCAAGTAGTACCAATACTATGTTTGTTTCAGATTCAATCTTGACAAACAAAATCAAAGGGGTATGCCATTATGTTCAGTGCAACTGAACTCGTTCATGTTTGCCGCAGTCAACAGTGAGATTTGCTTAAGAAGGTATGTGTGTGTTCCACTGCTGGGATAAGGTCCGCCCCAATCTCTTTCAATGGACCACGATCTCGAGTACCACTTTGTTAAATGAGCCTTGAGAGCTCGTCACGCCATTGGGTAGGTCTCTCCTCGGTGACTACGCACATTTCAGAGACCCATTCAGTGCATATTTATTGGATACTAGTTGACCCGCTGTACTTCGTATCACCTATCCTAACGACATTAAAACTGACGTTCGACAAACCAACGACAGTCAGAAAAAATAAAGAACAATAAAGACTTATTTTTCGTCCTTGCAACTTTTCCCCATTTTCTCACCGGGTAAACCTTCCCTGGGATACGACGAACATTTCAAAACCAAAATCAGCTAAATCGGCCCAGCCGTTCTCGAGTATTAGCGAGACAAACGAACAGCAATTGATTTTTATTATATAGATTTAGATTGTGCTCATGTTATTTTTATTGTTGAGAATAAAATAGCTTTGCAATGCTTCTTTATAGTAATCTTCTATGAATTCTTTCAGCTTCAGGAATATGAATTTGCCGTTTCAGGATAAGTAATAAAAAAATGGTTTTACAGGTCGGCGACATCTGCCCTTTTGACACCAACAAAAGTGTGTGATCCTTTAGGTGATCACAATGTATACTACTCTCTCTTCCCACGGACGAAGGTAGGTTACATCCTGGTGACCCAGAAATAAAAGCCACATGCGAGTCGGGCTCGCGTTACGGGGGTTTCGCATTAGAATTCGAAAACTCCTTTGGATACCCCTACAATTACGATGGGTCTAGAAATTACATAGGTATCATATAGGAAAGCAATATTTTTATATTTTAATTAGAATATGTAAGTGTAAATTAGAATGTATTTACGAATCAATGTCGAAAACCTACAGAATGACCATATTACCCCTTTAAATAATACATTTAAAAGAAGCGTGCGTTACCATGATCCTCCACTACGCCATATTTAAGTTCGCACGCCAAGCAGTTTTCAAGAAAAGCGACTGTGACAAATTGATTGACGCAAGAGTGATGGTCCCGTTTTTGCCTTGTATGGTACGGAACCCTAACATATGTTGGTCTAGAATGCTCTAAATTATCAAAAATGCAAAATATAGCTGACCAAATCGCCGTCCTGCTCATGGCTGTAATGCGTGAGCAAAACAGCAACATTTTTCGATTGTGTCGAATTTAGTTCAATTACAAGTGATGGTAGTTGTTTTAAAAATTATTCAAATGCTCGATACTTGCAGGAAGGGAAACCAACAAAAGTTACTTTGGTGACAGCACGAATCGATTCATCTTCACTCTTTGATGGTAAGTTATGAAATAAGATCAGATTACGACTTCTCGATTCATAAAAAAACGCGAGAATCGATATTGAGACGAATACGGAGCCGCCTATGCTTTTGCTAATATCGTTGATGTTTAACGATTAGATCTTAGTATATGTGTTAGCTAAGAGTTGGATAATATTGAACTCAAATGCATACATTACATTTTTTATTTATATTCAACACATAATTAAATTTCTTTCTCCGAAACGAACTGAGTATCAAATACACATTCACTAACTCTGAATAAATAAATAACTTTATTAAGGCAAGAAAGGGATTTTAAAACTATAAATGAGAAAACGGAATCGTTCAAAAAATCTTCTTAAAAATCTTTGACCACTTCACGTGTATTTCCTTCCTACACGTTTTTGGTCAGACCTGGGATAAGATATTTTAAGATTATAGGTTCTTTAATATGTAGATAAATATAAATATTTTTGCACCATCTCTTTCGCGCTCGTCTCTCGCTTTTTAGACACTAACTAATTAACAAGACAGTGGGTTAAGATCTACCCTACGGTGTTAATTAACTTGTAATAGTTTTTATTATTTTATGGCAGGTGTGTCGCCGGGCGCGGCGAGTTCCGTGGTCGGAATGGTTTCCCTACTCACAGCGGCGGCAACCCTCTCTCAACTAATACCTGTTGAAGATTCACAATTATACGGTGAGAATAGCAGTAAATGAACGTATCTACCGTCTTATTCATAGAATTTTATAATCTATTTGAAAAGGTTCAACGAATCAGTTCCTTAAAATAAATGCTTCAGATGGCTATTGTTATAAGATTGCTTTTTGAATAACACAACAGTTTGGGACCACTCATTTGCTAAAGAGTGATTGCTGCGGATTTGTTGTTTAGGATACATATTTTCAAACAGTGTTTTTGTTACCCGAGTCATGGATGCTTAATATATATATATATATAAGTAATAATTATATACTGGGTACGCCTCTTATCCATTGTATGGTACTCAAAATACAAGCGTTGCTTGATTTGGGACCTTGCAATTGGTGTATTCTCCTGGCGATATTAAATTAGCTCATGGTGCACCTATAAAAAATTATACGAAACTGATAACAATCTGGTCCCATAGATCAAAATATACTATGGACACTATTCAACGGCGAGGCGTTTGACTACATCGGGTCGCAGCGCGTCGCGTTCGACATATCGCGGCAGTCGTGGCCTGCGCACGCGCCGCTGGCGCCGGCCGACATCCGCCTGCACGTGGAGCTCGGCCAGCTCGGCGGCTCGCTGGCCAGCGCCGGCGACGCGAGCGCGTGGCCGCTGTATGCATATGTGCCTTACTCCAATACCAATACCAGCGTGATACCCGAAGTAAGTGTAGTATTCACAAAATAGTTATTAAATCAAAGATCATGTTTAAATCAAAATTATCATGTGTATTCTTCAAAATCAGTTTCATAGACATAAGACATAATAGAAAAAACCCAAGTCATAGCCAAGATGACCACAGACTAAAAATAACAATTAAATATTCACAACAGTAAGTATTACGTAACGATATATTTAACAGTCACGATGTAATAGGTAGTCTGGATATACAGGTGATTCAGAAAGGGTATACAATCTAAGCCTTGAACCTGTGCTTCTTTAGCGCATTTGTAATTATTATGTGAGGTCAGAATTTCAGTGTAAATTAAAAAAAAACGTGATCCTTATTATCGCCTCTTATTAATAAAATGTTATTTAATTGTTCCTTAATTACCTTGCGACACCTTCAAGGACTTCATGCAAGTCATAAATGATATTTTGTCTTAGAGCAGTTAGAAAAAAAATGTAAAAACGTTCTCTCTGCCTAGCTCTACATAATATTATATGGTTCGTACCATATGCGTGCATAGCTAAATAGATGTATTATCGTTAAATATTACCGGTTTCCACAGGTACAAACAACCGATTGAAATTGTATAGGCCATCTTAAAAAAAATATCACAATTATAATCGCGTAAACGTCTCCTTTGGTGACTGCTTGAATATTTCTCGCGTCATGTTCAACAGCCGACAATTTTTATGAAAATAAAAATGTGGTCAATCTAGTTCATATTGTTTTTATACTTATACTTAGTTAGTACTTTTTTTTGACCAGCTGCTAGTCTGCTTAGCCGTTCCTACATTGTTCTCACATACCTATAACAATGTACCGCTCAAAAATGTAAAAGATCTTTTTAAAAAGAGCAACCATGGAGTTTCTTGCCGTTCTTCTCCATAGGAACGGCATTCCGAACGGGTGGTAAAGTAGTAGCTTAGCATTTTGTAACTTTTGACGATTCATAAGTACTGTACTTAAAAAATATTCTGATTTTGATTCTTCCGTTGTTAACAGATTTCAGAGTTCCTTAATATTATGGGAAATTATAATATGACGGTGTCGGCGGAGTTCACGGAGGATAACATACCGCCGTCGTCACTGCATTCCTTCCGACGTATTCTCAAGAATGTGACGGAGACCGGTCAATTGCCGCAACTCCTGATCGCTGATCACAAGGGGAAGTTCACCAACATGTTCTATAACTCCGCTCTGGACCGATACGATAAAATTGGTTTCGTTTATCGCAACATAACTGTCACCAGTAACGGTACATGTGAGTACACATATATATTACCATAAGGGGCACATAACATAAACGTTAAGCTCAGGAGTGAAGATCGCTTTGCGCAATAGCGGTCGTCACGTGAATCGCAAAAGACCCAACTCAAAAGATTTTTGCTCAATAGATCACCATAAGATCGAATATCCTATGCACATCATACTAGGACTATTTGTTATAAATTTAAACTTAGAAAATATTACTATTGTCAATACTACTAAGCCACTTTTATGTCCGACTTTACTTTCATTGTTATATTATATTATTTCTTAAAGTCGTCTCTTATGCACCTTTGTACTCTTCAACAGTTATATCAACTGAGGATCTATTAGCGAATGGTACGATGAAAGAAGGCGACACTCAAGTGAAGATAGCGAGATTATCGACCTCAATAGCGCGTACACTGTATCAAAGGGTGACTGGAAAACCCTACGACGGAACCGTGACTGCGTCTGCGCATTTGGTATGTACACTTAAACAATTAGTAGGTTAGTGTTTTTTTTTTATTACATTATAGTCAAGTATTTGATCTCGATCTCACCTGATGGTAAGTGACGATGAGATCTATGATGGTGCATACTTGCCTAGAAGGTACTCTGTTCACTCTCGACTTGAAAACATCCAGATTGTAGTCAAGTAGTGTGTACTAGATACGAGTGATAGACGAGACGGTCTGTAACATACTGTACATTATTCGGATCAGGGACTCTTAAAAAATACTCCTTGTCACTATACAAAATACCCCTAAATCCAGTAACTAAATTCCTTATAATACAACGGTGTACCTATTCAAATGTATATTCACATAAGCTTATATTTTATTATGGTAAATATAGCCTAAAATACTATAATATGAGATACTTCGATAATAGAAGGCGCACCGAGCAACTACAGACGCCAACATACAACTCGCCAAATCGGTATTTTGCCGATTTACCCTCATTTTTAACCGACTTCAAAAAAAAGGAGGAGGTTCTCAATTCGGTTGTATTTTTTTTTTTTTTTTATTTTTTTTTTTTTTTATGTTTGTTACCTCAGATCTCCGTCATTTATGAACCGATTTGGAAAATTATTTTTTTATATGAAAGGATATCCTTACAGATTGGTCCCATTTTTTTCAAAAAATTGTTCTGATCATGGGATCCATGAGGAATTGAGAGGACTCCTCAAATTTTATAGGCAAACCTATAGCAATTTTGGTATTTTCATCAAGAAGTCAAGCATTTGCATTCAGAAAGTATCATTTGCTGAAGTGAAAGTGATGAAGAAGACCACAAATGGCCACCGGAACATGTCAGTGATACGTATTTCACGGGTTGCGCCAAGATAATCTCGATTATGATCGTTAAGCGACAATGAAAAAGCAAATTTAATAAAATGGTTCTGATGAATATGGTACCATCGAACTGATCTGATGATAAACCCAGGAGGAACTGGAACATTGTAATAAAACAATGTATCCAAGCCGTGTTTGGGCTTATTGAAATTGTTATGGGATGCACTTTGGCTATAAATAAATCTTTTTCGTGGATGTTCCGATTTCGATTATTCTTTTTTACAAAATAAGGTATACCTTTTTAAAATTCAGCGAGATTGATTCAGTGGTTTTTGTTTTATCTTGATTTCTTTGAATCTATGTTTTTCTCGCGATGATGTTATAATTGGTATACCTATTATCCAGTAAAAAAGATTGATATTACATTCTTTTTAGTGACAAATAATAGTAAATATATCCACTAAAAAGTGTAAAATAAAAAACTTTTTAACAAAATAAAAACCGTCTTCAAAAAACTAAAAAGCCAAAAATAATCTAATCTTGAAATCTACCTTGTCTAACTAAATCAAATATTTAACTAATCTGAAGTCGGTGCCAAATAAACTAACGATGAAGAATAACAAAAGTATACTCAGTAACGAGATGCGCGGACCAATTTGTAGGTATAGTCTTTGGCGCAGACCGGCAATATTCGACTCAGCTGTTTGTTTGGCACCGACTTCAGATTAGTTAAATATTTGATTTAGTTAGACAAGGTAGATTTCAAGATTAGATTATTTTTGGCTTTTTAGTTTTTTGAAGACGGTTTTTATTTTGTTAAAAAGTTTTTTATTGACAGTGCAGTTGGTGGGGCATTATTTATGCTGCAAAGGCCCTAAAAAAAGCCCAGCCCGCATATTTCCGCCCAAAATTTTGGGTTGAGTTGGAAAGCCTGATTCGGATCCAACAAGTGTGAACTTATTGGAACTCAAAAAAGTAGAAAAAACGCTTTTCCATTATATTAAAAAAATACAATTTGAAAGGCTTTATCCTACTGGCACTGTGCAGGTGGACGAGATGCTGTACTGCTTCCTGCAAAGCCAAGCGTGCCGGCTGCTGCTGGCGGCGGACTACGCGGGGGGCGCCGGCGCGGAGGAGCGTCCGCCGGCGCGCGCGGCGCCGCTGTACGTGGGCGTGGCCGCGTGGGCCGCCACCGCGCCCGTGTTCGCCGGGCACCTGCTCGCGCTGCTCACCGGCGCGCACTTGCCGCTCAACAAGACTGCGTGCGATGCGCAAGCGCAGCCGGTCAGTTTTCATTGCAATTTAAATAAAATGTTTATATTTTAAACTTAGGACACTTAATAATTGTTTATTTAAATGTATTCCAATTTTATGTCGAATATAAATTATGGTGTGGATCGGGCACAAAGAATTAGACGTGGTAGCCATTAAAATTAATAGTTTTTTTTTAATCCACTTTGGATTTAGTTTATGTCATCCAAGTACCATGTCAGGGGTATGGTTACCATGGAAGACTTCCATTGTTAGTCAAATGTCCCTACATACTAAAGGGAACAATGAAAATTCTTACTGCTGTATTGTATGCCCTCTCATATATTGCCATTACAATTTCAGGGTTTCTCACATTACTGGTTGAGAGGTTGGAACCACAGCGGTGTGTGTATCCAAACTACCATGAATTTCAGCGCAGCCGTCAGCCCTGCATTTTTGTTAAAAAGTAAGTATTTACATCACTGATCTCTTATTATATTATTTGTCATTGTAATTTGTGTGTAATTCCGCCCAGCACTTGCCGCAGAACATGCTAAAGGTGTTGACAATAATATTACAGCAAGAGAGTATCTCTAGCAATATGGCTAAGCTCGCAATTTTAGTATTGAAGCAAAACTCACAACATCACTCTTCTATTCGAAGCTCTCCTTAATGTGAAATAATGTAATGTTAGATTACGAGTTCGCGTCCGGCGAGTACTCGACGTGGACGGAGTCGGTGTGGCAGTCGATGTGGGCGCGCGTGTTCGTGCGCGCGGGCGGCGGCGGCGCGCGCGCGGCGGCGGGCGCGGGGCTGGCCGCCACCGCCGCCGCCGCGCTCCTCGTGTACTGGCTGCGCCGCCACAAGGCGATCATCTTCGCCGACCTCGCCGCCGCTTCCATTGTCAACGACGACGCCGCGGCCGGGTAATTATGTTTGCATGCTTTTTTATTGTTTACAAGCTTCTGCCCGCGGTATCTGGATGAAATAGCCTCTAACACTCAGGGACAATGTAGCTTCGTAATAGTAAAATAAATTTCGTAATCGAATAGGATCGGATGTATTGTTATTTTGCATATGCATAATGTTCTTTGGGGGTATTGTTTAGCACACACACACATCAACCCATCTGTTCGGACATAAAGGAAACGGCTAACAGCTAGTTACTACTCGGTCGCTCCGTTGTCAGCCTCCCCGATTTATCGACTCATTTCCTATCCGCGCCCCCGCCCCAATGACCACCAAAAGGAGGGATCATGGGCTGATTGTCATCCGTTGAGCATCAAATCCCCAAATTAAAACAAGCCCTAAGGACAAATTGCGCTGATCTGGATACTTATTTAGTCCAGCCGTACGAACGTATTTTTTTTTTGTTTCAGCATACTCAGAACGGTCAACTGTTGAGAGCGGCTGTTGCGCCAGATTTGGAGTAAAGGCTGTGTTGTACTAAATTTGAAACAACATTCCAGGGTGGGTATCTAATAAGTCGCCGAAGCCCTCTGAAAACAGTGAAATTAATCAAGTCTTAAAAAAACTACTAGTATGGTCGTTTTAATCATATGTTTATACTCACGTCTAAAAATGTTAACATACGTTTTTTTATAAATACTTAATTTCTTGTTATTTCTAGTTTTAAGTTAACTTTTTCCATCAGTAATCATCCCTCAAGTGACAAAAAATAAGTCCTCATCGAACTTATAAGTATTGACTGACTAAATCATTCACAATCATTGTTAACTATAGACCATTTTCGATTCCTACTTAAGAATAAAAAATATTAATAAGTATTTATTTGGATTTTTAATATAAGTACCATTCCTTGTAAACAGATGAAAGGAAATTAAAGACTTTGTTACGCAACCTGTATTTATTAACATCATACTAGCGTATTGCTACAGTGCAGGTTTATGAGGGTCTGCCCAAGACACTTGAGGAAGTTTTTGTTCAATGTTTGACTCACCAAATGCCCGCAACGCTTGTTGAACCATTTCATTACATCGTTAACATAAGCTAATTCAAACATAGTTTCATTTATGTAGTCATCCTTCAAACTACATAACATGTCAATACTCAAATTATGTTCTTGCAAGTCCCCAACTTTCTTTGTTAACCACAATTTGGTGTTTGACATTATGGAATTGTAATTAATGAGTGATTCGCTTTGTGATATTGTGCTTTCAGTTCGAAATGTTCTGCATTTGACTGTATCAACTGATACGTTATCCATCTCGAGTAGTATGCTGTGTTGAGACAAAATTTCTTCAGTAAAGGAATCGGACGAGGCATCCGGACTACCGGGACCCAGGACCGTGATATTTGTGTCGCTTTGTAAGCTTTTCGTATCTAATGACTCCATATCCAAAATTGTTACATGCAATACGTCAATATCAGAGGTGTCTGATGATACGTCTTGGTTCAATGGTTTTTGTATAATTGCATTATAGGACGAAACTTTCAGACATGTTTTCTCTTCAGATATCTTTGAATTACTATCATTGTCACGCAATGTGCTCCACGAATGTATAGAGCAAATTCTAAGTATACTTTGGTGGGCACTATTCCAATGCATTAAATTTGGTACAAAATTTGTAACAGGTAGTTTGTCATATACCTTTAATAGTCCATCTAATTCGAAGTTTATTTCTATGTTAAGAGTTGGACTATTATTTCTGAATACTACAAAATACAATTTTCTCATAAAAAACAGTGTAGGAATGTTAACATTTTTCAAAAGTATTCTTAGCAAATATCCCTGAGTTATATCACAAAATTGCCAGTTTGTAAAACAAATTGAAGGATGTTTTACAGATTCGCAACATGGAAAAGAATCCCCAGTTGCGTTGCGTGTCGTAGTCGAATCATTTATGGAGTCGTTGTTTAATGAATATTTGCATATTGGTATTTTATATCCTGTGCATTGATGCTCTATAGAATCCTTTAAGCTATTGTTTTTAACACTTAATTCACAGCTGAATATACTTCTGAAAAGATTGTATCCGTTTTGTTTTTTACAATGAAAATATTTCTCTACGTCGATTATAATTCCAAAATATCCTTTGTGCATTCGTTCGCTGGTTGAAGTCGTAACAGTCTCTAATAAACTTTGCATAGTATTGTCCATTACTTCCATAAAACATAACAGTCGCCTGACATCTGAATCCGAGAAATTGTTAAAGATATTTATTTTATTTGAATCATTCCCATTAGGTCGACGTTTATCGTAGTTAGATGGGTACCGTGATACTTGTTGGACTCTCGTTGGCATGCTACTGCTTATTTTACTTACCATATTTGATTCAGGCAACAATGAATGCTTGTGGGAGTACCCCTTTGGATTCTCCTCTTCATCTTTGATTGCTTCTCCATCGTCAAGATATTCATGAGATGCAATTATTAAATTGGAAGGCATATGTTCATTCATGTTTTAGAGATGCGTACCTTTTCAAAAAGCTCAAGTCGATGTGAAGTATTTCGAACACGAATACCCAATCTGGGTGTTTTGGATAGGTACCTAGCACTGAAGATGTTAGATCAGTTACATGCTTTATGGTCAGGTCGTTTCAACGCAGATCAATGTGGCGCTCAGACATTCGCCTTTGTGCTTTAGATTGCAGATATATAAAATAAGTGTGAATATAAATTCGCCCTTTATTTTAGTTCAGGCGCTGTCTCATGAGAGAAGAGCCATTTATTGCACCAAAGCCTGAGTACATGTGTTCTGTGCACCAAAGCCGACCTGGCTAAAGTATATGTGAATATACTTTGAACATTATTACCCTTCCCTTCCCTTATGTTAGAAGTGATGTTACGAAATTATTCACATTTTGGTATTTTATTTATTTTTTAATAATATTGCGTCAAAATAATTTTTACATATTTTTTTCGAATTAGTTTTTTTGTATCTATGACGTTTCTGACGTGTTGTTCATAGAACGTTGTTTGCTTTTTGCAAAACAAACGTAGTGATTGTGTACTCTTTGGTGCACTGACGTCCATTATACAAGTGGCTTTTTGTGTCTGGACTGTGCTTCAGGAGCAGGGGAGTCGTGATTCGATTAGCTTAGCAAATCTTTTTTCTCGCTGTTCTAGCCAACCTCTAATATATTGCATTTCCACTGCGCCGGAAAGGATCGTCTCAGCTAGGTGGTTTAAAAAAATCTATTAATCTCCCATTCAATCGAAATAAATACACACTTATTGTAGCGTACGCATCGTATCGCCTCGTACTATCGCATCGAAAAGTGTTAGATGGTAGGAAAAAAGGAACGGGTTGTATTGAAGCGACGATAAACAACTACCTCAGACAAATTATCCTGGATACTGAAAGGTACCTAATATATCGAGACCACGTATCGTGCATGAGTACTATCGCTGCTACGGATATGATGATCGAATCTGCAGTAACAGTGCTACATAATGTGAACAAGCCTGAATATTCAGTATTTATATAGGTTCGGCGCATATGGTCGATCTGTGTGGCAAGTATGTTACAGGCCCTATTCATTTAGTCAGTAAGAGTTTGACATAACCACCTTGCCTGCACGGGAGCTTGCGGGTATCCATAAGGACTTCCCCACGCAAAAAAGGAACAAAACTAGGGAATGCTTATTGCTATAAAAATTATGTAAGTATAAAAAATAACTACAAAAGCCCGCAAACATTTAAAGTATTCACACACACACATATCATAGCTATTTTGCAAGTGTGTTTCAAAAGAACGCATACTCAATTACCCCTTTCCTATCAGTAAACAAAAACAAACTGCTCTCGGGGAACTTGAAAAGCTATGTTATTCATCCCTACTTGTGCACATTTATGAACATATAATGGGTAATATATATTTTCCTCTTCAATATAATTCAAAATCACATAATTCCCGCTAAAAGATACGATTCCTACGTTTCGTTTTACGGATTTTAAGTAAACGTCAGACGTCATTTGTGATATTGTCAATTTTATCCTAATATTCTAAAGTGATGTACAATAGTGGAGTGACTATATCTTACGAAATCGAATGGTATGTTGAAGTGATAATAAAAGTAACTCTACAAAAAAAAATTGCATATTTTGTCCTGCGTGTGTAAAAAGGATTTGTATAATCCAAATAAACTTTGTTTTTTTGGTTTATTGGGATAAATGATTTATCCAAATAAACTGTCCCCTTTTATTTAATATTACCAACCAAGTTGTTTTTCAAACTCTATTGGTGGCAAAATCATCGAATAAACACGATGAAAGCAATTTTTTTAAGTCAAGTGAAGAACTCTAAAGATATTTTTGTGAAGTGTATATTTATTAACTAAGAAGCTAAGAATATTCGAAAAATAAACTGGTTTCATACTACTACTCTATCATTATCACGTATTTCTAACTACTTAGGTAAATATTCATATTACTCTATATAATAATTCTTCGTAACAATAGTGACTGAAAAATCTAGTTTTTTTTAGAGAGTGATCTCACACACCTGTGAGTAGGTATTTCGCCAACGGGAAGTAGAATGTTTTATTTTTTTAATGTATACACTTACACTATATTTTTCACAAAATAAAGTTAAATGTATAACTTGGGTGGGTGAACATTTTGATTAAAGAATGACGACGTTCGTTCTTTCTTTGCACAAAAAGAAGAAGAAATTTGATAACCTTTCTCTCAGAGTACCCCTAAAAATAGTCCTAAAGATTGCAAACGTTAGGTGAAATATTATCTTCGTGACATTACATAATTATTGACTTATTAATTTTAAGGTGATAAGTTATTTCTATAATTAAATAAGAAACATCGATAATCGATACGATTGTTTGTGCATCACTATTAAACCTCAACATGATGATTTCGTTTTTTATTAGGTCGACTATCATTGATATAAAATTGCCGTTGCCGGCCACAAGAATTCTATCAGCGGTCAGTAATTGCTATAGTCGTCCATCGCATAAATATTATTCACTAACTCGAAAAGAAGTTATTTGTAAAATGGCACCAGAGAAAGCATTGCCGCAGATATTTAAGTTTGTTGATCAGAATGTTGATTCTTACAAGAGTCTTCTAAAGGAGGCTGTTGCAATCCCTTCTGTTTCGTGTGACGCTAAGTATCGGGATGAATGCGTTCGGATGGTGCACTGGACACAGGACAAGTTAAAAGAGGTCGGCGCCACCACTCAGCTGCGCGATGTCGGCTTTCAAACTATTGATGGAAAAGAAATTAAACTGCCTCCAGTTTTGGTGGGCGTTTTGGGAAATGTAAGTAAATAGCTATGATATAATTATTCTTAGATTTTGAAAGCTTATTCAGTGCTTATGTATTTTTAAATATTGCTCATACAATTATGTACTAAAGTATTTACCTAATTACACTAGGTGTTTATCATCATATATTATTAGCGATTAGCTATCTAATAAGAATACTTGTAAACAATACCAGACAGAATAGTGTGCTATGTGTATGTCACATACTGCGTTCTATATACTTTGTATGTTTGTGTTTCATAGTGCCAGCTCACACAGCAGACAGATAGCATTCCCTGCATATCAATGAATGCAGAACAAAAGATAGACTGTAAAATGTTATATGCTTTGCGTTTAGGCACTTACACTTATAAATATATCCAACTAGCTGCGCCTCGCTATGTTACCCGCTGTTAAAACGTATGGCCTTTTCCTCTAAGTCCTTTTGCAGTTCCTTTATGCTATCCCATAGGAACCCTGCATTTTTCCGGGATAAAAATTAGCCTATGTAATTTTCTGACCCATAAACTTCCACTACTTATGCAAAAAATCATGTTGATGCTTTGCTCTATGAAAAATTTAAACAAATCTATCCCACGGGAACCACACATTTTACCGGGATAAAAAGTAGCCTATGTGCTATTCCAGACTATAATCTATCTCTGTACCAAATTTCATCCAGATCCGTTCAGCCGTTCTGGCGTGATTGAGTAACAAACATCTATCCATCCATCCAGCCATCCAAACTTTCACATTTATAATATTAGTGGGATATATTGAAAGCCCTAGCTCTCAGTCCTAACTGATACTTGTATGAAAATCTACCATCACACCATTGCCATTGCCAATGATCTTCATACTAGGGTAACACAATATTAATTATGTTTTTGAGATGTTCCCCTTTGCATTGACATTGCAATAAAATAAATAATGTAATATAATGTTGAATATTTAAATGCTAAAATAACAAAAACAAATTGCAAGGTGACATCATCTGAAATGAACAAGACTTACATATTTGAGAAGCATTTGCATATTCATTCCTCCATTAAAACAAACAAGCAAGTTCTATTTAAGAATCAAGTACAATAGCTTATTAATTTAACAAATTGATAAGAGTTAGTCATTACAAATATTTCACAATGCTTATGTATTTCTAGTATGTGCTTGTCCTAGTAGTAACTATTTAATGAAAATAGACAATGTTAAATTAATCATGTAGGTCCAGTATTCTTACATAAATAATAATGGAACTAATTTGCACAGTTGGTTAGTGACACTCGTTTGAGTACTGAGGGTACTTGGTTCAATACTCTGTAGGGAATAACTTTGTGTGATGAGCATGAATGTTTGTTTATAAGATTCATAGCCATTTAATATCTATATTAGTAATGATATTCCCGGGTCCACCTATAATACAAGAATTGCTCGATTTGGGACTGTACTGTTGGTGTGTTCATCTGGTGATAGGTATTTAGTATTTATTTATTATAAGTATATGAAATAGAATAGCCGAGTGACATTCCGTGTGAGCATATTATATGCAGTCTCTTAGTGCAGGTTCAAAGAACACAGCAAGAGAGAAGTGGCAGCATATGCCAGTATCACCTGCATATTTTATTTATGCTGTGTAGTTGACAGATAATAATATTATAATCATATTTGGTTAACTTTTATACATTCCACCGTTGGACACGGGCTATCAAAGGATGCCTGATGAGGAATAGAAATAAGATGCTTTGTATCGAATTCGCAAGATACAGGTGTGTTAGCGTCATGTGTACTTTCAGGACTCAAAGAAGAACACTATCTGCATATATGGACACTTAGATGTTCAGCCGGCTCTAAAATCCGATGGCTGGCTATCAGAGCCCTTTGAGCTAGTTGAGCGTGACGGCAAACTCTTCGGCCGCGGCTCTACTGACGATAAGGGGCCAGTTTTGGGATGGCTTCACGCCATTAATGCTTACAAAGGTATTGGTGAAGAGGTCAGTATAGAACAGAGCATGTTCCCACGCTCCATAGTTCAGCAGGTCGTGACGCGCGCGCTTTTCGACACGGACACCTTCATGGGCCGGGCGCGCCACTTAGGACGTCTTCTCTGACCGCTGGCCTACGGTCCGTGAAATTACAACTTAAAGGGAACCACTCGTAACTGAAGTTCTCAAGAAAAATAGTACTTATGAGTAAAAATACAACTGGTGCTTGGAATTCAAACTGTACAAGCATATTTAACATTTTCAGCTCCCCGTTAATTTAAAATTCGTTCTCGAATGTATGGAAGAGTCTGGTTCCGAGGGTCTAGATGCTCTCCTCATTGAGCAATTAAAGCCAGAAGGCTTCTTCGACACGGTGGACTACGTGTGCATATCAGACAACTACTGGCTGGGCACCACGAAGCCGTGCATCACGTACGGTTTGCGTGGCATCAGCTACTACTTCTTGGAGGTGGAGTGTGCGCAGATGGATTTACACAGCGGTGTCTATGGTGGAACTGTCCATGAAGGTAACACAACGTAAGGGCACACAACGCCCTTTTTTAAGCGCAGTTGAAGCGGATCAGACGCGACTAACCGAGCACTAACGCGTTACCGTTGCTATGCATTGTATTTTGCTATCACCTTACCGATACCAGCACCATACAGTATCAAAGGTGAATAGTGTATTTTTTTATGGGTAGGGCGTAATTCTTAAGAATAAAGAGAGCATACCTATAAAGAATTATAATGCAATCTTAATCATATTTGTTCATATGAAAGTTATCAGTTTCGATAATATTTAATTTGTTATCTAATTACGAAAGATCGTTACTAAGCTAAGTAGGTAAATTGGAGTATATCAGCGCATGCCTATGTTATCTCGATGCGTTACCAACTCGATGTCTACACATATCGATGTGAATAAACCTAGGACCATAGGCTAATTAGGAACATAGGGGCTCATAAAACAGCAATTGCTTTGGCGTTGACTGCGCCCGCGCTACTTTACCATCGATTTTGCTTTACAGCTCGACTCGAAAGGTCCAATTGTATAATCCCTATTCAAATTAGATGAGTAGCTTTTGATATGCCAACAATCACAAGAAATTGAGAAATCCTTATGTTTTGGATTCAGATCCGTAGAAAGAGCCTACTATTACACCTTTATAACGTACTAGCTTGTGCCCGCGGCTCCGCCCGCGGTACCTCGATGAAACATACCAACATTAAATATTGTAATATTGTTAGTACTCTTTTTAATTAATCTCGATTAATTATAAACTTTTAATATTTAATGTTGTTATATGTTTATGTAATAAATTAGTGCCGATTTATTAAAAATTGTTCACTCAAGGGTTCCAGAATGGTTTCACGTATAACTAATTATCAATGGTAATATTTCATGTGGTGCGAGTACGCGAGCGGATTCGCGGCGATTCTGTCTGAAACCGAAATATATCGCGCGCAACAAAAGTGCTGAGCTGTTCGGTGTTCGGTTCGATAATCTAAGTAGGTACCTACATTATAATAATGAGTAAATGTATTACAGCGATGACTGATTTAATATATTTGATGAACGAGCTGGTAGACAAGGACGGCAAGATATTAATCCCAGACATTTACAAGTCGGTGGCGCCGCTGACGGAAAATGAAAAGAAACTGTATACTTCTATTGATTTTGACACAGAATCGTACAGGTAAGATGACTAAAATGAACCTAATGCCTATCTTTCGGTCTTTGTGAGTCCCATTGTTGTTGGGAGTGCATTTGCATTGAAGTTATAATACCTATAAACATGGAGGTAAAATGACCAAGGAGTCAGATCCCGAAGAGGTCCGAACAATTTGACACAAAAAATATTGGGATCCTTCACTGTGCCATTGACCGTCAGAAATAACGGCAAACCCTATCCTCTTTTACATTTTCCTTGGTCGGGTACATCAACATACTCCGCAGTGAGCGAACCACTTGAGGAGTAGGAGGACCTATAAACATAACAAAATATTGCCAGAGTAACATACTAAATTCAGACCCTGTCTTTTTCGAATTCAAAACCTCTGGGATTTTCGGATTTCGTTGGCGAATCTCTGTTGCAATAACATTTATCACTTTTGTACAGTGAAGGCGAAACATCGTGTGAAAACCTGCACATCTTTAGAAAGCCGTGTGTGGTTCGCCAACCCTCACTGGTGGGCTATATCGCCCGAATTGCTCTCGTATTGACGTGAAATGTGTCCAGTATAATCGCAATAGCTGTAATGTGCATCTTGAAAAATTCGATGACTTTATTCGCTTTTTAGGAAATCAATAAACGCGACCAAATTGGCCCACAATGGCGACAAGGAACAGATACTGATGCACCGCTGGCGATACCCAAGCCTCTCGCTCCACGGCATTGAAGGTATGATACTCGTCTATTATTCAAGCCTATGTACTGTAGGGTGATTATTCCTTCGTTGGAACGATACAGGTACCAGGACGTAGCAAGCTAAGCACTAGAGCTAAGTACTGCCATGCAAAAAAGACCTTTATTAATGTCCTGACAGAAATAGCCCAAATATTAAATTAATAGAAACATAATTTTGTGTTAATTTCATTTCACAAACCTTCATCCTCCGAAATACTTTTTAAATAAGGCGAACTATTAGCATTTGACGGGGCTCTCGTACTGAGAGCAACGTCAAATGTCCTTTGGATGGATGGATGGGATGACATTTTTAAATTAAAAAAAATATATTTATTTATTTGCTGACCTACTGATGAACCTGTTAAAATATTTTACTCTATAATTTTTACACCTTACATAAGTAGTTGTAATTTGTATACTACTAGGATCGCCCCCATATCATTGTACGGTGCCCATAAATCAAGGGTTGCTTAGTTTACGACCGTACAGTTTGTGTGTTCGTCTGGTAATATTATTATTATTATAAAGGTGCCGCTTTTCAACCGGGTGCGAAGACTGTAATACCAGGCAAGGTGATTGGGAAGTTCTCCATTAGGATTGTGCCCAACCAAGAGCCCGAGGAAGTGGAGAAACTTGTGTTCGATTATGTCAACAAATTGGTTAGTATGTTAACCCACTAAATTTATAAAATATTTTCGTTTTGAAAATAACATGACGAAGATAATTCCTTCTTTAAAATGCTTTGTAAAGCTATTGTATTTTTTTACATACAGGGAAAACTGATCCTATGGATTCAAATTATGATTCTGGAGCTTCTAGAGTTGGAATTTGTGGTCGAACTTTTCATAAATTAAACGCGATTTTTTTTCATTATATTATATTTATTTTAGTATGAAGGTCGGATTACATAACTACTCATAGAAATATATTATGTGTATGCATCGAAATATATTTTTGTATGTGATGGGAAAGAAACAGCATACCAAACTAATTATGTATCTATTCAAAACCATTATTCAAGTTTATTGTATAATTATTTAATTGAAATAAAACTTCTTAATTAACAGTCATTTATGTTTGCGAAATAACAGTGTTTCGCTGGCGAAACAATCATTATTTGTTTTATAACGTAGTCTCAAGATATATTATTATTATGGAAACTATTACTACTAAAACTACCTATAGTCTTATTATACTTACATTGGTGAATAAAAAATAAATAAATCCAAGTTTGTGTCGAATCGCCCCCACGCGTTCAGACGTAATTTCTTAAAATGTATTATATGCTTTATGGGTCTTTTCTGGGTTCTTGTATTCGAAGCCAGATATATTTTAAGTCAAACATTTTTCAATATTTAATTATCTTGCATCTCTTTAATTAAAAACGGTAGGTACCTACGATTATTTACTTCCAACTGAATGTTCTAGTGGTCCAAGCGGGGGTCGCCCAACAAGATGCGCATCACAGCGCAGAGTGGGCGGGCGTGGACCGAGAACCCGGACCATCCGCACTACCAGGCCGCCGCGCGCGCCACCAAGCTCATCTACCAGGTGCCCAATATACCCTCTACAGAAATCCTGTGAATCCATTTTAAATAAATTCAAATCAATATTTGAAAAGGATTTGAAAACTTTCCGATGGCGACGCCGCTCCCGACAAGCTGACAACATGCTATTTCAAATAGCGGTCGGGTGACAATTCGAAATGTTCCGATCTCGAAAAAATTGTGTGCAATTACGAAGTATTCATATGGAAGTTGCATAAATTCGTCTCGGATGTTTTCGATTTGTGATTTCTTGAATTGAATCATCCAATTGGTGATAGTAATAATAGGATGAATGTATACCATGATTCAGGAAGGGTACACACTAACCATTGAACCTGTGTTTTTTTAGCGCATATGTATATATATTTGAATTCAGATTTATGCAATTTAAATTTAGAAAAAAAAGACAATTGTACGCAAAAAAAAAAATATTTTGTTGGGAAAGAAACATTTTGTTATACATCGACATATCAAAATTCTTACTTCACAATATAATGATTACAAGTACGGTAAAGAAGCGCAGGTTCAAAGGTCTGTATTTGTTATTGTTTGTATGGTGTGGTGTCAGACGGAGCCGGACATGTCGCGCGAGGGCGGCTCGATCCCGGTGACGATCACGCTGCAGGAGGCGAGCGCGCGCAACGTGCTGCTGCTGCCGATGGGCGCCGGCGACGACATGGCGCACTCGCAGAACGAGAAGATCAACGTGCGCAACTACATCGAGGGGGTGAGGGGAACATTATTATAACCTATACCTCGACTTTTTGACGTGACGAGCTGGGACGGGGGGTTATTATCTAATAATTATGTTCCTTTGATATATAATGTGTATGTAGCGACCTCTTCAAACTAGCCACAAGCTACATAGATGGCGCTGCAGACAATATTCAGAACAAATGACGAGGCTCCACACAATCCTGAAACGCGCTTTAAGAGTTTTCGGAGCACGTAACATATATACAAGATCCCGACAATAACCGCCGGGGCATAGCGGCCGCCCCGCCAGGCATACCACCCGCCTGGCTGGAAGATCTTCCCTTTTCCGCTAAATGTAATATAAGTGGGATATTAACCATTGTGTTTATAAACATGCACGAGTTAGGGAAATGCAAATTAAACAGTTTCCGCTTGACTTTTCGAGTTCTCCCAAGATGTCTGGTAATCTTTCAGTAAAGTATCCACAGTTTTGCTGATAGCGGTGGGCGATTCATTTCATAATCATCATCCTCATCATTATCATCAGGGGTACTTATATTTTAAATAACCCTGAACATATTGTACTCGACCCAGGCAAAAATGGCACCAATTTGTAGCCGATTGCCAATCTACAAAAAATAGAAGAGTGTATTTTTTTTTCAGATCAAATTGTTCGCGGCCTACTTATACGAAGTTGGCAAGCTTCCCAAGTAATCACCAGAACTTCGCCAGACATCGACTGAAGCAGACGTCTTTATTGTTGATAGGTTTTTGTATTAAATACAGTATGTGTATAAGAAGGGAAAGGTTTTGTGACATTCCTGTCAATAAGTACATCTTGCATAATAATAAAATGATTTTCATAATAACTTTAGCATAATAGTGCCTTACGTATATGTACATGCTTACTGAAAATTTGTTTTTACATATCATAATGGATATGTTTTTACTACTATAAATAGCTACCGGTTTTTGCTTTGGTAAATTTACGGAAAATAATGATAATACCAGCTAATAATAAAAATAATGAACATTTATTATTTTGATATTTGTATTTAGTATCCATTCAACTATTTTGTATAATAAATAATTAGTATTGTTAGATGACTTTTCTTTTTATATCCGCCAACAACAGTGAAGAGAACTCGTAAATTTCCGAAAACGGACTGGGACCCTCGACCACCTAATGCAGTGACCGAGCGGCCTACGCTCTCACCACAGTCCGGTAAAAGCCTCGATTCTAGGTACTCAAGTTTAGTAAATATAAAAAAAAATACGCCTGTCAAATTGTGAAAGATACGGAGAGCCCAAAAAAATTTGTATATCCATTTTATTTCATTTCATTTCGTAAAGAAAGAAGAAACTTCTATACGGACAGGTCATCTTAATGCACTGTCTTAATGTCACATACATTATTTTATTTATAATGTGTATTTATTGAACGTGTTATTGCTATTAATTACTTGACATTGACAAAATACCCACTGAGGTGTGGGTGAGGTCATATTCATATCCATTTTATTTTATCGCATTTCATTTCGTAAAGAAAGAAGATCTTCTATACCTAGTTATTTAGCTGATACAAACAACCATACAAGGCCGTATCCAGAGACAATAAGTAACAACAACAAGCCGAAAAAAGAGTTAAATAATATAGTAAGTATCTATGTATAAAACGGCGGGTTGGTTAGGGCATTTCGGGGGAGTTTAAACCACCAACCCTCCTTTCCTCTCTGCCTATGGCCTTAAACCTTATATCAACAAGGTACATAACAGGAGGAGGGGCGATGATGCTAACGCCTGTGGTCAGTTAATTACTATTATTGGTTATACCTATTTATCACATTGCTAGGCATTTTAGGTGTTATTAGTAATAGATAAAGATTGTAGCGACCTCTTCAACCTCACCATGAACTACACAGATGGCGCTGCAGACGCATGACGATTCTCCATACAATTCTGGAACGCGCTATGAGAGTTTTCGGAGCACGCAACATATATAAAAGATCCCGACGATAACGGTCGGGCATAGCGGCCGCCCAGCCAGGCATACCACCTGCCTGGCTGGAAGATATTCCCTTTTCCACCAAAATGTGATATAGCTAGGCATAATGCATAGCTGCGAATGTGTGTAGGTGTGTATTACTCGATATCCATCCACTTACTACTTAAATCCGTTTAGAAAGTGTAACATAAGCTGGCATTTTGTCCGCTATTCTATTGTTGTCCAATCAACTAATATCTAGAAGAGGCGGGGATCCATCCATGTAAATGCTAAATCTATGACTAGGTTAATAGCACAAATTCTGACGAGTATTTTAGCCTACTAACTAGGTAGTAGGTACCTGGGTTATAAAGAGGATTTTAAATTTATGTCTACTCAGTGTAACGTTAACGAAATATCAATACACCTCAGTACATTTTTATGAAAAGTGGGTTAAGAAATAAATGAGAAATACTAATGAAATAATGGTGTCGTAATTAGCCATACCCAGAGATTCTAGAGCTGCCATCTAACGTCTCACTTAATGCGATATTATAGCCAATTGTTAGATAATGCTAGATAAAGGTTCTGCTAAGGGTACCATTCCTAATCTCTAACATCATTGCATCCGCTAAACAATTCACCTATATTAACATTTTAAAAGCATTCAATGCTCTTAAAATGTTAATATTTATATAAACCTGTGCCCATATTGTTTAATATGCCCTCAAAACTACCTACTTATGTCAGTATCCATCTACCCGATGTAATATAAGAAAAATAGGTCCCCCAGCCGTACGTGCAGCTTGATAAAACCACCGAAAGTGGGCACATATAGAGCTCTTACGACAATATGTTCAACTGTTGGTAGCTTAGTGATTAGAGGGGCCACCCTCATAATTGAGTGGTTCCTAGTTCAACTCTGGCTATTAAACTATTGACTTTAACCATCTCATGGCCCTCTCTTAGGATAAGAATTAGAGAAGCTATCAAAGATTCTAGTTATAATGTATGTGTATCACACATTAATAATTATAATTAGCTCTTTAATGTCCCACGGCTAGGCACAGGCCGCCACACGTTCTACGAGGGGATTCAGACCATCACGCTGACCATAGTTCACCACGCCGCGCCGTTCCAGTGCGGTATAAATTGTCATAACTACAATATAGTTTTAATTAAAAAAAGGAAAATTTACATTCGTTGTGCCTTGAGAGCGATTGCTTATTTTGGGTAAGTAGGCAAGCACACACCAAGTATCCGGACCCGTTAACAAGGGACAATCGATAGATAACGAACCATCACCCTAGGCCCTAGACTAATTTAATCCGGATGCGACGAGTCTTTTATATCCCGTTAACTCTATCATAAAGTAAATAATACACATGAATTAAGAAAAACCACCTTACGTGTTACTCTACAAATCGAGTTATTTGGGACCGTTGAAAACTAGGGCCTGACAAAGTCCCCATAGTTGTTTTTTACCGACGTGCATTTATTATTTAAATAAAATGACTACGGAGAATTCATTATATATGCACATATGATTGTTGTCTACCTATTTGCGGAATTAATTTTTATGCTACCTTCCTCATCTAATTTTGGTATTAGTTATCATGGTTTGAAAAATATGTATAACAGTATACCTAACACAAAATAATTAGTTGGCAAGTTATGTTCTATGATGGATTTGTTTATGCTAATGCTGCAGGTTTTAGCTGGCGCTTCAGTAGCGCCAGTTTAAGTGACGGTACCCACTGTACCGCGACTTAAAATCATACAGTTATTTGACCAACACAGTTAACGGTTATACGCAACGATTAATTTATTTGAGATTATATCTCATTTAGCACGCTCTTGATTCAATGAGTATTGTGTGGGCGCTTAAATAAAAAAAGTAAGTGTATTCTTTATATTTTACCTCCCGTTGACATCGGCTGGTGCGCAAGCGCATACCAGTTTACAATACTAACATAAATAAAAGAGGATAGCGGCCGGCCCTCATTCACTCAGTCTGTGTCTGAGTCGCGCTACAGTGCAACGTGACGCTCCGCATAGCATTTACACAATACACCGTGATAAAAAACATTTCTAATTTAGAAGAAAACAATATTCACTTCCTTATGTGAGAAACCTTGCAAAGACATACTTAAAAAAAACTTATAATATTAGTTATTCGCGACAGGAAATCTCCGTGCATCATAAGAACATTGCATCGGTGAGTCAATATATTTGTTTGATATAATGTGAATATCATTCTGAAATCATAAACTCAAAATAATGTGGAACGTATCCGGGGCCTACCATTTTTCTGTGATGAATAAGTTGTATAGTTCCAAGGCGATCGCCAAACAGACAACATTGTGTAATGCTTCAGATCGCATTGTTATATCAACACACTTGACGGGCTCGCCCGCCGCTTGGCGGATTATCATGCACGCTTTCTAATTCACTATGACGAATTTTCGCAACAGTACGCGCACATAAACATCCATGTCGCTATAATTCGATGCACATACCGTGGATATACTACTGTTAATCGATCGCACTATAGACCTATAAAATAAAGAAGCTACTTGATATTACTTGTAATGCTTACCTGGCCTAGGGTAAACCAGTTTAAAGAGAACTCGGGAGAAATTTTAAGATAGAGGAAACTCAAATTGTATTATGTACCTTTCTTCCACAAGAATTTCGTTTGAACGGTACACGTATAGAGCCAGGGCGCTAAAGTTACCCCCGGGCGGGAGGGGACGCGTAACGGATTTCTCCCCGTTTAAAAAAAAAAAAAAAAAGGGCGCTAAAGCTAAGAAATGCTAAACAAAAATGACGTTATAGTGAACTGACTTCACAGTAATGTCTACACAGTATATTTTGGAATACATTCCTATAAATTAACAAATCTCCGAAACTGTTCACCGCTGCACTGGAAGATGTCTTCAAGCTTCTGGACTGGAAAAGGTCCGGCATCAATATTAACGGCGAGTATATCTCTCACCTTCGATTTGCAGACGATATCGTAGTCATAGCAGAGTCGCTGGAGGACCTAAGCTCAATGCTCGAAGACCTCAATAGAGTCTCCCAACAGGTGGGTCTTAAAATGAACATGGACAAGACAAAGATCATGTCGAGCGTTCATGTTCAACCCAGAACAATAGCCGTTGGGAGCTCTATTCTCGAAGTTGTGGACAAGTACATTTACCTAGGGCAGATTGTTCAGCTAGGTAGACATAACTTCGAGAAAGAGGTCAACCGTCGAATCCAACTCGGATGGGCAGCGTTCGGGAAATTGCATGATATCTTCTCGTCCAAATTACCTCAGTGTCTGAAGACAAAGGTTTACAACCAATGTGTGCTGCCAGTGATGACATATGGTGCCGAGACGTGGTCGCTGACTATGGGCCGCATAAGAAGGCTCAAGGTCGCTCAACGCGCAATGGAGAGAGCTATGCTCGGGGTTTCGCTACGCGATAGAATCAGAAATGAAGAGATCCGTAGACGAACTGGAGTAACCGACATAGCTCAAAGAATTTCCAAGTTGAAGTGGCAGTGGGCAGGGCACATAGCTCGCAGAACCGATGGCCGTTGGGGCAGAAAGGTTCTAGAATGGCGGCCACGAATCGGAAGACGAAGTGTAGGACGGCCCCCCACAAGGTGGACTGATGACATCACACGCGTCGCAGGAAGCCGGTGGATGCGAGTGGCGGAGGACCGTGTTGTGTGGAAGTCGTTGGGGGAGGCCTATGTCCAGCAGTGGGCGTCTATCGGCTGATTGATTGATTGATTGAAATTAACAAATGACCCACCACAGTTTCACAATCTAAAATAATTTGAAAAATATTTTATTTTCTTAGTTTAAGTTTGACTGTTGTTTTCTTACTTTTATGTCACCCCGCTAGAAAGACCAGTTTTGTGAATAAATGAAGATTCAAAGAATTTCTTATAATTTCATTTATATACGCTTGACCACAATCTATTGATGCTCAGAAATTAATAGAATAGGATGTCAGACGGATGCGCTCTGGATCTTTGGTATATTGATAGGCCCCACAATAGGTCTCGTGTCTTCCCTTGAACCCTGCATTCAAGGCAAGCCACTACGCGAGGTGAACCAGGCTGGTGCGGTTTAAGAACTGCGTTATACATAACCAGAAGAAAATTCCTACCACCGAATAACCGTTCATCACAATTTATCACACAATAGCCAATAGCTACCTAGGTACTTCGTTTTACGGCTACTTCGACCCCGTGCTTCGATGTGAAATATTATTTGAACTGTTTATTTTCTACAATTAGTATACTATAGAGCCTTCATTTGAACCTAGTGAATCGTGACAAAATAACAAAAAGTCAAATTAAGTATGGTAATTAAGTATGACACAAATACTCGATTTCATAAGCGTTCTACGATTATTCCTTTACTGTTATAAAAGCCGTAAAGCGTGCAAGTTCTTTGAGTACCGTGCATAAAGGACGCATACATAGGTCAATGTTGGTGATATCATAGTATTACAAGGTACGATACTTAGGTGAAGTATACCTACCTACGTCAATTTATTGAAAGCGTTTAAAATTGTGTAATTTGTTTTTCAACACACTTGATCATAAATTAGCTCTTATTGCACCGATTTTAGGTTCATAATTCAGTTTATACACGCGTGCTATTGACTTTATATTACCACGCACTAGTGTTATAAACGTCACATTTTTAAAATATTAACAAAGAGGTTTCATCTCTAAAAATATGTCTAACATTTTTGTGATTAAATAAACAGTGTTATTTAAAATATGATAAAAAAAAACATTTTTATTTCTACTCATTATTTATTTTTGTCATTACATTTACGTTAATTTGTGTTATAATTACCAAAACATTAAATGAATTATATTTTCAATATAATTAGGATGTTTTACGGCTGTGCCTCTCTTTCAAAGGGGTGCGAAAAAATTCCGGGCGCCATTCTTTATCTGTGGCCATGTTTCACAAATATGTGTCTAGTATAGTGTTTATATAAAATTTTATTATTTTTAAGTGTTTTGAAAAACTTCGCATGACACGCGTAAGTATTTGCTCATTCCAGTCTCGACTTTATTACATCTTCGCCTTTGGCTCGGGCTACCTATGATCCCGCCTCTACTGTAATGATCAACTTAGCTCACTGGTATCATAATGTACTATTACCGTTCAGTTTGCTCACATCCTCAGCACAAATTAACTCACATCAGTTATTGCCTACACAAATCTAATACTTATTTACCCTGCATTCATTTCATTTAGACTCAATTCCCATGTATTTTTCCAATAGCAATACTGGTCATCCAAAAAATCATAATACTTACCTATGTTGCTCTATACCTAGTTAAGTGAGTATTTTTGCGTAGATTAGGTAGGTAAATGGAAAGTTAAAAAAAATACTGCCATGATTTTTGCAATGACCATTTGCGAAGTTAACTAGAAAGTTAAAAACCATATAGCCCGTACCTAATTATCTACCAACTTACGGACTAAAGACCGGGCACATAATTTGGTTTTTTTTTTAATTTCTGGTGAGTGGGTAATTGGGTAAGTATACTTTAGTTTAAAAGCATTTATGGATTGGGTATTTGTTGCGTTGTGTGACATTTGTTAGTCCTAACTATAAACATTTTTCGATAACTACATAGCTTATTTCGTCACCTGCTTATGGAATAACTATCAGTATCAAGGTTATCTATTAGTTCATTTGTTTAAATGACAAAATTATAACTACCCTTCAGTGACATTGGTGTTATGTTTTTTAATTGGTCTTTATCTTTATAATAAAACAAACTATTCCATACATATTAACTTTTATTATTTATTATGAAGGCATGAATATTGATAAACGTTTAGGACGACTTGATTAGCACAGTTTTTATGGACCCTGCTATCTGTGCCGAGTATCCCGGGTTCGAATCCTGGTAGGGACAATCGTTGAGTAATAAGCACGAATATTTGTAACCGAGTCGTGGATGTTTAATATCTAGGTATATATGTATTACATATACTGAGTTCACCTCCTCCTCACCTTATTCCATTGTACAGTACCCATAATACAAGCGTTGCTTAGTGTGGGACCGCATAGATGGTGTGTTCGTACTCGTTTCTCCATCTCCATACAGGTGGTTCTATATACTCGGTTATTAGTTCCATCTCCATACAGGTGGTTCTATATACTCGGTTATTAGTTATGTAGGTAGTTAATTGTTATTCCAACAACGTGTTGGCGTCGGTACGAGGATCTTATGCAAACGTTACGTGTGTGGCCTCAATGCTTTTGGAAAATGGACCAAGCGGTCCGAGGTCGTAAGACACACTCGTGATATTGTCAAAAAAGCGCAGGTAAGACTTTGGAGGACACCGTCTGTATTATATCTGCAATACAATGCTACAGATGATCATGCACAGAATGAAGTAACCACTACTTCATACCTATATATCATTGTCCTTGTGTCCATTTCAAAACCTTTATTATTATTTATTGGTGTTCTCGGTTATTTAATCATGTTATTATAATTAGTTTTAAATTTATTAAAAGTAATAACTAAAAACATCGTTTGGAGTGCTCTTCAAAGTGTATTTGTCTGGATATATAACTTGTAAGTTGTTGTAAAGTTAATACAACCGTTATTGCAATGAGCAATTCGTGATGCGAGTACGAAATTGTGGCTGCCGGCATGCGGCCGGGCGAGATGCTATAAAACCCAGTTAAATATGATTGGTCCATTCCTACCAAATTTTATGGAATGATCTGGAAAGTTAGTTATCCTTTGGGACGCATACCTTTCCTACCACGCGGATGGCGATAAAGATTGAGCAGTACTATTCGAGAAAATTCTGCTTCAGAACTTATCTAGAGACCATAAAAGTTATCATATTTTTGGGCCGCCCCTCGAGACTAGCCGCCGCCGGCTATGATTGCTTCTTAGACACATAGGAAATACGCTACTGCTCTGAATTTGATCTTTACTATAGATCGGTCGCTGTGCTTGTGTTTTAAATGTACTTATGTAGTTGATAGGTTGCTACGATATCTCATTGCGTTTGTTTACCCATATTATACAATTTAACCTACGAATATGCATATCATCAACATAGTTAGTCCTGTAAGTACCAAGGCACCTATCATTAACAGATTAATTATAATTACACTTATAATCCTCAAATAAATAACATCGCGCTATTGATAATATTACCTTTAAAGCAACACAGTTGGGGCAACAACAGCAAACTCAACGGTCGTAGTTGTGTAATAGTGTGAAAGATGACGTTTCGACTTTCGCTGCAGCATCAGTTCGAAGGGAAACCCAACAAGCATTGTGCGCAAGAGCATGGCGCCGGCCGTCTGTCCACCGCATCGCGGGTGAGTGCTGGGCGTGACCTACAATGTCGGATGTTGGGATTCCCTGGTACGTAGGTACCTACATTGCAACGCGAATACGTTCACGTACGCATCTGATAGTTGTTTGAGATAACAAACAGTCTATTTTGATCGTACTTTGTTTTCAAAATGGTTTTGAAGCTCTGTGTACGTCATACGTAGAGTAGATATTGAAAGGTCCTCATTAGACTGGTCTTTAAAGCCAATATTACCTTCACCTCAGAACCTTAATAAGTCTATCAATCTTACTAATAATAGATATAATTATATTTAAGCAACTATATTCCATGTCACCATTAAAGCATACCTACTTGATTGTAACCTGTTTTGTGTTCAATAAATAAATAAATGCAGAGCTAAATTAATAATAAAAAAAAAAGATTCACAGTCGGAAGCATTAAAAGTATACATAAGTTTACCTTACTGTATCTAAATTAATATAATAACTATCTCTAGACCATATCCTGGTGCAAAGTAGAAAACAAGTACAGTGAAAAGAGATCCGTGATATACAAGGTCCTCTTTGCAAAACGGATGCCAATTTAGTTCGATGTCGAAAATATTGATAATAATTGCTGAATCAACACAACGTCTCGTAATTCTACAGTTTCTGTGGGTTTTTTTCTTATCGGCATAATGTCGTCATCATTCATTCTCAGAAGTTCGTTGTCACCAGCAATGGAATAACTCAAAGATGATCACTTAAACTTAACTTTATATCCGTGTAACCATATTAGACGGCGTTATCTAATATGTTTTTAGGTAGCGTTCAAATTAAGCAGCACTCAAAATGTTCTGTAGCGTTTGAGTTTCCGGCAGTCAAAATGCCTAAACCAGAAGCTTGCTGAATTCCCAAATTCAAAGTAAATGTACCTATGGTATGCACGTTGATAAGTATCAACATATTTATAAAAACAGAATTTCGTATCACCTTCAAATTTACAGATTCGTGCGTTTAAAATGGAATTACACAAAATAATTCTTCCGAAAAGTGCTTTTATTGCCCTGTTATTATAACTTCTAGTACGCATTTTGGGAACCACCTGAACCTACATATTTAATTGCCCGCATCATAAGGAAATAACATGTTCACTTCGCTTTGGTATACAACGGTATTACCCGTATTTAACTTGTATCGATACGTGTTTAAGCATACGAGTGCCTTTTATACGTGAGTGTAGATATAAGTGTGTCAGCCTGTTCTCAGGTCAAGCGTCAACGGGAATTACAAGGGTTTTCCAAATCATAGGATCGTTGCAATGAGGACCGTTTAAGTGGGTACGGTGCACAGAACCCCAAATGAGGTCGAGTAAGGTCGACCGAGGAACATTAATTCATCAAAGCTCCAGTCCGACCGCCACACGGTCGGTCAGCTGATTGATTGAGTGCCTGACACATATGACCCTCATTTTTTAAGCTATACTAATTAATTAAGATTAGAGATCAGGCTATGATAATTAATCTATATTTATCTATGGTTCATATTTAATTTAGGTACACGACGTTTAAAATAGAATACATGTATCTCCTTCACTGGACATTATAATCTGTAACGCGTGAGTGTTGGCTGGCCTGCCCCCCTCCCATGCGGAGAAAGCGTGAAAGCCGCTGATGACTTGTTTGGTTCAACTTCGCCTTTTTATTGGCAATGCCCGCTGAACCGCGTGCTCGTTACGTCGTATTTGACATCACCGACTCATCTCATTATAAAGTCTAACGAGGTCATATTTGTGCCGCTTTTTTGTGGTTTTAATAATTCTCGAATTATTTGGGAAACCAAATGACACCTTCATGAATGATTTGACATTTATTCTGTATTAATATGTACCCACATAAATACTTTCTTTAGAAAATTAGCCCCTTAAAGACGAACGTGAGAAAAATAGTCAAGTACAAACAATCTGAAAAGTAATTTATATTTTCTTTGAATTCTTGATTATATACACAACTAGGTAAAACATAATAAACCGATAGGACAAATGTAGATGAACAAACCAGTAAGAAATGCGAAATTAAATTTGCAAGCACTTGGACAAGGTAAATATACTTAAGATATTTTTATTAAACAAATTTACTTCGGTTGTGATAACAACGATTTTCATAATCATACAAAAGTTTGCCTGTGATTATTGGTGTGTTCAGCATTGGTTAATTGCCAAACTATAAGTATAGCAGCATTTAACTCTTACGTCATCGAAGATAAATATAATACATGACAAGGAATCATAGTTGTAAGTTGAAGAAGTTAAAATTATCCAGAGAGCACATAATAATTGGAATGCGATAAAGACGGAAGTGGACGTTAATATATTACTTTCGTAATTACCTGAGTAGAATAAAATGTGGTTTTGAACCGGCCATGAATTTGTGCTGTAAATTCCCCTCTATTGTATAGTGGCAACCGCCAAGGCGTGAAGTTTCCGAAAGCCAACGAATAATTGAATTTTTCGACATTATAGATTCACGGGAAATACTCTTTGTAATGATCAAGAATAGCACATAACCAGTACCCAGTAGTTGCTATAAAATGACAACTCCCAATGTATCATGGGTATCTTAAAGCAGAACATTTTCTCAAATAGAATATTAAAAAAAATGTTGAATGGGGAAATTCCCGTGTATCATGCAATATACTTACTCTTTGTATAATAATGTCATCCTGATACATATATATTAAAATGATATCGCCAGATGATTAGGTGCAGCGCTCCGAGCTACAAACTAAAGCTAGCAATTGCTATAACTAATTTTTCTAATTTGTTCCAGAGTCATCATGTTAAAGGTTTTCGTGGTGGTGTCCCTGGTTGTATCGGCCGTCAACAGCCAATGTTTCTACAAAGATGATTCCACGAAGAAGTTGGACCCTGAAGCCCGGACGTCGCTGTACAAAGGCCAGTTGGAGTTCACCCTGAACCTGTTCAATGCGATCAACAAGGTGGTGCCCGATGACAACATATTCTTCTCACCCTTCTCCGTGTACCACTCGCTGGCACTCGCTTACTTCTCTGCTGCGGGACTAACCGAAAAGTCATTGAAGGAGTCCTTGAGGTTTTCAGAAAACTTGGTAAGTGAAATTTAAAGGCGGCTAAATACTTTTAGAGACGAAACTAAGACATAGAAATTAATGAAAGGTATACTTTGTGGGAAAGTGCCTATAGCAAAAATGAAATGACGAGAAAAAACATTTAAATTATTTTGATTTTCGGACATACCGATAGTTTGGTTATTTAGTATTATATCTTTGTTTATAGCAAACTGACCTATATGTGTATTAGGTCCGCTAGACATTATGTCACCAAGCAACCATCTAGCCGATTTTCAATAAATAAACATTTTCTAACGATAACAACATTCTATCTCTTATTGCTATGTCAATAACGAAATGATCGTCAAATTTCAGGACAAAATGAACCTAATGACCGCGTACAAGGTGGACAAGAGGTCCCGCATGCTGAACAACAACAGCGACAGCTATGAGTTCACCAGCGCCAACAAGATGTTCGTGGACAACGAGCTGCAAGTGCGCCAGTGCCTGCTCGACCTGTTCGCCGAGGAGCTGCAGCCGCTGGTAAGTGGAACTTAAGCAGTATTTTTTTGTACTACCATTCATTTTTTTTAAGGTCCCACTGTTGGGCACGGACCTTTCATCATCGCGAGGGGGATTAGGCCATATTCCACCCAGCTGGCCCAGTGCGGGTTGGCGGATTTCACACGCCTTTCGAGGGGTTCTCTCAGATATGCAGGTTCCTCGCGATGTTTTCCTATACCGTTTAGCAACTGATAATCATCGTTGAAAATTGATTCGCACATGAAATCCAGAAATCCGAGAGGTGCGAGCCGACGTTTGAACCTGCGACCCTCGTTACCGAGGCAAGCGGTCGAACCACTTGGCTACCACTGCAGCCATCTATATATGGAATCTTTATTATTATCTTAAACAATGCACGGAAGTTGGTAGCCGTGGCAAAGCTCACCTTGTGAGAATATCAATTCTCACAAGGTAACCCGAAGAAAAAACCTTAGAAACCTATCGATGCGGAAAAAAAATTAAAAAACTCCTCGTACTCAATGTGGTTTAGACCTCCCATTAACATATATTAATATTATTACGCGTATACAATGAAGATTTATCTATCTATGTATATATTTACAATCTGATACAAGTTTTCTGCTCATTAAAGATACAGTCGCCAGGTTCTGTGATGAAATTCTGTGATGGTCGAATGGAATGGTCGAATGGAAATTCTGTGATGGTGCCAAAGAAAGCAAAGCCCACCATTAGATACCATTCCGTTCTATTCTAAACATTTTAAACTTTTCAGAATTTCCACGACCACCCCGACGAATCTCGCGACTTCATCAACAACTGGGTAGCTAAAGTCACCAAAGACAACATCAAAGACTTGATACCCGCGGACGGAGTCTCCAAGGCCACTAAGCTGGTGCTAGCCAACGCTGCCTACTTCAAGGGAGTGTGGGCTTCCAAGTTCCCCGCTGAGAGGACCAAGAAGGAGGCTTTCTTCGTGTCCGAGACCCGCCAGACGCTTGTACCTTTTATGAAGCAGAAGGGAACATTCCATTACAGTAAGAGGAGAAATATATTTCTGGCTTTTATTTATTGTAAATAAATAATGTTAGTAGGTATTCGTATACGGTTTCTCTTGTAAGTAGGTAAGGATAAGTGCCCTCATGTGATTCATATACGCAATAATGATTATATGCCGTACACTACTTGTTTTTTACATATTTTTTTTTTGTTTTTTGTCTGTTAGAACGCGCATCACGCGAAAACTACTGAATATAGATTTAGCACAATAACTTTTTACGAAGCTTCGGCATGCCATGTGCAATAGACGCAGGTGCGGGCAAAGAATAACAATAGCTATTGATTTGCAGTGGCGAGCGACGATCTGGGCGCGCAGATCCTGGAGCTGCCGTACAAGGGAAATGACATCAGCATGTACATCCTTCTGCCTCCATATTCCATGAAGGAAGGTTAGTATAACAATTATACAGAAATATTTACCAAAGATTTTCTATTTTAGCTACAGGTGCGTGTGTGCCTATCCGCGGAACCTAACAATCAGATTGAACGGTCTAGAAATTTAACCGTGTGTATGGTAATAGGTGTGTCTTCTATTATATAGAGACTTATGGAAAAAAATGGATGTACATTTGTCGTGGATTTCTGCGTCTTTAGTGACTACAGATAACACATCGTTGGAAAACGGTCATAGAGCACTTAAATTCTATAATTAACTGTTATCAGTTATAGTACTAGTATATAATTTCAGTACACTCTAATTTTCAACAATTCCTAATTACCAGTCCCACGGACTATATGATTATCGCATTGAAGATAAAGAAAGACATTTTTATTAGTGACAAAAAGGTTATAACTACAACTATAGCGAATACATCAATTTTTTACCTCAAGTCGGCACCATTACAGCATGAGCTGGTTGTAAAAACGGCCAGCGCTGGTCTTCCGTTGGAGCCAATAGGCATGCTGACACAGGCAACTCAACAGTGCGGGTACATTATCTATAACTCCGTGTTACAGGCGTCACGAATATCATCGCGAACCTGACTCCCGAGCGGCTGGCGGCCGTCGTAGAGGAGGGCTACATGGGCCGAGAGGTCGTCGTAGAGATACCTAAGTTTACCATGGAAAGGTCTCTTCCGCTGAGAGTTGTAAGTACCATTTGCAATAATTATTAGCTCTGCCACGGTCCTGCCTCAATGCGAGGAGGATTCAGGCCACCATAGTCCAACACCCTGGACCTGCGCGGGTTGCTGGACTTCGCACGTCTTCCTAGAACCGGACAGATTCTATAGGACATGCAGGTTTCCTTATGATATTTTCCTTCACCGTACATAATATAATTTTTTTTTTTATCTCCTGTTCCCCCTTACACTATATTATACACAACCTAGACTATACTACCCCATTATACTTTACCCTGTACGGTGTGAGATCTAGGTAGTAAGAATGCTAAATGGTTAAAGGCAAGCACGATCTATTTTCTGTAACGCCAACCCAACGCGTCGAAGGATGTCTTTGCATTTTGTAGCATAGATGATTTCCTCGTCAGAATGGATTAGTCATTTTTAAATAATAGCTTTTTTAGTTCTATATTGAGCTGGTAGAGAGTAGGTGTTAGTTATGATTGACGGAAATCGGTTCAGCACTCATTGTATATTTCCAGATATTGGAAAGACTTGGTGTTGGTGACTTGTTCAACGCGACAGCTGACTTCAGCACCCTGACGGAGCAGCGCGGCGTGCTGTTCGATGATGCCGTCCACAAGGCCAAGATACAGGTCGACGAGGAAGGTACGTAATATAAAACAAACAATCTAACATACACTCATACCGATTTTTATTTATTTTATTTCCCTCTAAATGCCCTCTGTATTTTTAAATTAAATATTTATATTTAATTTTAAACGTATAATATTAATGAAACTATTTATGTGTCACCAGGCACAGTGGCTGCCGCTGCCACGGCCATCTTCGGCTTCCGGTCGTCGCGTCCGGCGGAGCCCAGCCGGTTCATCGCCAACTTCCCCTTCGTTTACATCATCTACGAGCGCCCGACCAACTCCATCCTCTTCATGGGCGTCTACAGAGATCCTAAGAAGTAAAAACTTAATAACATTGAGTACTACATGCCTACGTTTGATTTGTATTTAAAAAACAAGTTTTCAAGTTTAAAAGAATTTAAATAGTTATGAAATCATAAAGTTATAAGATTTTTCCGTCATCTATCTTTATATATATATATATAACAAAGTCGTGTTAGTTACACCATTTATAACTCAAAAACGGGAGGTCCGATTTTTATGATGTTTGCTTGTTTTAATTTGTCCCCGCCCCCAATAGCAGAATAACTATTAAAACATAGGAAAAAATCACTAGCATACATTTAATTCTGAGGCGGTACGAAGTTTGCCGGGACAGCTATATTCAAATATAATACTTACATAATTACTTAGGTAAAGCGAATTAATTGCATGCAAATATTGATATTAAACGTAAAAGCTCAGTTTAAATTTACATGTATTGCCAAACATATTGTATCTATAAATATTAGCATGGATTATCTGGTTTTGTGTAATATATTTTTTTAATCAGACCACAATGAAATGAGTTTTTTAAAACGCATTATCACTTTATTTATGATCAGATTACTGATAAATGTAGGTATAGGACAAGCAACGCAACAACAAGACAAGTGGAGACATATTGATCTGATGTAGTTATGTTTTGTGAAGTTTAGGGCCATTAGCTGTTTTTTTTAATATTGTGATAATAAGAAACTTTTTAAAGTGTAGACAAGTACGTCGACATCTGCTAAATAACTTAGACTAAGTAACAATAGTTACCTACCTTAGCCCCCATTTATAGAAGTTTTATTCAATTTACAATGGTGTTACAAAGATTTTGTTAGAAAATAAACTTTATTTGTATTGAAATAGTGAATTAACGAAAGCTTTCTATAAGTTTGGAGGTAAGATTATGGTTATTAGAATAGCCTATTTATTTTTATTCTAAGAAACGTAATAACAGAAAATAAACATTTTTTTACTCTAGCGAGCTTTTAATTTTTTAAATAATCCTATACATGTAATATGAAAAATGTATTTTAGAAGTTGTCAATATTGTTATATTTTCCAAAAAATGGTTCTTTGATAAAAAAATGTGTGTAATATTAATGGGATATTAACCATTGTGTGTTGATATATGTGGACAAGTGAAGGAAATTAAAATAAAATAGCTTGACTTATCAAGTTCAACCAAGGTGTCCGGTAAATGTATAGTGAAGTATACTGATAGCATATCATTATCATAATCATCATTATCATCAGGGGTACATATAATGTTATAACAGTTATCAGGAAATACTCGACACTGCGTGGCTCTATTTTGTAGCCCATTGCCAACATTAAAAAAGAAGTAGTTTGTGTTATTTTACAATAACTTCAACCCTCTCTCCCTGAACTGTTGATGGCGCACCAACGCAATTCTGAGGGTGTATATATATAGTGTTATATATTATATTGTTCACCGCTATCGCTCACAAAGCTCGCGACTGAAACCGACCTTCAGGTCTATATTCAGACATTACGAACCACGGATATGATACGGTACTAACTAAATATACTACGTTATTAATTGGGGTTTTAAGAAATATGTAATTTGATTGGGTTATAGTCAGATTCAGAAATGTCGACTATTCTAGGGCTACAAATTATTATGTTCTCTGAAGTGATTTCGAATACATATATATACACACCACAAAATTTTCACTTTCGCAAACAGCTGAAACACAGTTTAAAACTAACGCAGTTGATTACGTACCAATAGCTACTGTAAAATGTCTAATTTTAGTTTCAAATAAATTCAAATTAAAAAATTAAATAAAATCATTCATATTAAAATTAGTAACCCCAGGATACATATAATAACTAAGAACTTTTAGAATGAGAAATAGGCGAGCATCAATTTATAATTAGCATGTAATATTCTACACTAGTTATTTTAATAAGTACGATTATATTATGTCCGTGTGTGTCTAATATCAAACAACTTCCCACGACTCGCACTCATCATTGATTCTAGTCTTTAACTATTCATGTATGACTCATATATGCTAATAAAAATGTTGCCAGACTGCGAATGACTAATTTGTTCTAAATATTACTTGTTAAAAAAAAATAATCGTCCAGTGTCTAGACAACAAAGTATTACCTTGACAAAACTATTTTTTTTAAAACCCTCTATTGTTAGTCTGGTTGTGTTTGGAATACTAAACTTACCATCAGAATACTGCACTCAATCTTTTTTGATATGGAATTAACTTGAGGCCTTCGTGGGTTGTGCAAATGCATCAGGAAAACAATAAAAATCGATTTTAGTGCTCCATAAATAATTAATCAAATGAAATCGATTAACCAAAAATATTATTATTTATTGGATATTTAGAAACCATCTTATTTAAAGTGCAAAGTGCAATTTCGATTATAGTTAAGCATTCGCTGGAATTACTGCTATCAAAGTAAGTTAAATCAGGAACTCGTTCGAACAAAGTTATATATAAACACATTAACCTCTTTTGCGTGACGCAGTTGGATAAAAAGAGGGGTAGGCAAAGGGACGCATCTCACTTCGACACTCCGAACGATATTTTAAAAAGACAGGCCCACAAAGAGGCAAAACGTTAAAAATAAAAATGAACACAAATACAATTTTATTTATTATTGAAAACGTCTGAGACCTAATTAAGAAAAAAAAATACTTCCCAATGATTCTAAACTAACAATCTATGCCTGGTTAATAGGCGTGAAGGATAGTTATTAAAAATGTTGTTCCTCGTGTCGGTTGAATACCGAAATAAATTTCCGTATTGAGGCGAACGAGATTAATATCAATACAGCTGATTTTGTTAGCCACTCGTGAGGTAATCGATTTATGTATAATTTATTTGCAATCTCATATATAAGAATAATTTTAATAGTACAGGTACTACGACGATAACTGTTTGTACCTAATATGCGAACATCATTCCACTAAGTACACCAACAAATACCTACTCGAGATTTACAGTGTAAATAAGTACGTATATATTCCCTGCATGAACCTTAGGTATACTAGACCTAACGTAAACATGGATTACTAATAGCTAGTTTGTACACAGCGGAGTAAATGCAGAGCTACGCCAATAAATAAGATGTTTAGTTATGGACTTCAACTCCGGCGAGATGTTATCTGAACGTATCTACTTTAAATCTCGTCGAGTGCAAGTTCCGTGTAAGATCTATAGTAGAAAGTATGGTTTAGTGAAAGGTTAAATTTGGTAATTGATTTTTAAGAAATATCTAGTCTCTAATCTCTGATAAAAAAGGTTAAACTGTTCAAATCCCATGTGTTTTCGTTACAGCAAGTACTTTTATAAAAAAATGGGTAATCAATCTCATGTCTAGGAAAAGTTGTTGTTCTTGACGTAAAGCAAGACTTGTCTTAATATTACATTTAATTTGATTGTAGGTAATACTTATCACTGTAAACGAGGTAGTTGAAGAACTCAAAACAGTACAAAGGTTTGATGACTTCCACGACTCGAAGCTCTGGAAATTCCTATGATATTGGCAACTGTTTAGCCACTGGCTTCATCAATGGATAATTTGTGTCTGGAGTATACCTTTTCCTCACGGATACCGTAAAATTAAGTACTATTACCACCAGGGCAAACTTTTTAACTAGCCGGGAAAAGCCAGAGTAATTAAGTACGCGTTTTTTTAAGTTTAATTCGTCATCCTATATCTCGTATCGACCAATTTAATTAAATTTACTCGTTCTAAGTCGCGGGTAGCATGCTAGTTACAAGCTGGCGCGCGAGCGACCGCCCGTACATTGCGCCGCTGTGTAGATATTGACTACTTATTACTACAAATCGTTTACGGGACGCGACACGAGTATCTTCACTATTCAGTTGAAAATGAGTTTTCACTCATAATCTACGATTTCCTGTAAGCGCGCAGCTAATGACGGCTGGTTACGTGCATAGACCGACTGTTGTTTTCACTCCGCCTATCATTTATCATTGTTTTAGTTTCGTTAATTTCCTACAAGGGGTATTTAATTTTGGATATAATAATAATGATGGTAACATTTCTTTTGCTTTGACCGCCGTAAAACTAACGAGCGCTCTACAAATGACTCATTGTGCGTCCGTGTTTCGGTATTCGGAATTTTCGATTTATCCGTGAATCATTTTATTTAATTAGTTTGTTAGCGACTCTTGTAAATTTTGCAAGTTTTCTACTTGCTGACGTTTAGGTTTGTATTTTTTACCCTCAAGGAAATAAACAATTTATGTACCTACATTGGTAGGTGTTCTCAACGGTTTAACTATGTCAGACTACACTTTGAGCTTAGGTGCTCTACAACCCTTTCAGGAAACGAATAAAATTCATACTTACGTCTGTTAATAATTGCGTAATGCATTAACAAAATAAATTGTGCTTTTTGCTTTTAACGTCGAGATTGCGAGTACGAAGCTATATCGAAGTGATAACTGGAAAATCGTCTCTAATTTATGATGATTGACGGCCCATCAGCAGGAGAAAGTTGGAGTGCCTCACAAAATCCACATGTCTGTTTACATTAAGTGTGCTACAAGCATTTGTATATTTTCTTTTTATTTTCATACGTAAGAACATGGTGTGATTTATATCGTGGACTTAATGTACCTATTGCTTATTTTTTTACTAGCTAGCTACTGCCGCCGTCTGTAGGTACGCAGAGAGCTATGTTCGTGCGAGGGAAGGTCGCCCGCTATACTTCCGTTTTGCTGTCCGCTTTCTTGAGCTCATAACTTAGTTATTTTGAATTGAGCGCTCTGTGCACTCTATATGGATTGTTGTATGCCCTTATTCATCGCTTTTCCCTGTTGCTATTTATACAGCTCCAGTTTTTTTTTCACTGTCGGTAATAACCATACCTGAAGGACGCCAAGAACTGCTTTTATAAAACAATTCCAGGTAACACCTTTTTATGCTAATACGCTTAAACTTTATAAATGGTAGGTGCATAACAATTTATGATAGGTACTTTTTTATGTAGATACGTGAATTATAAGTGAATAAACCGCTATAGAAGCGCAAATTATTTATCTACAACAATTATGTCCATTTAACTTCAGCGTAACAAACGATTAATAAAGAACATGTAAGTAAACAATGAATGGAAAGCAGGTACGTAAATCCATCGGAAGTATATGTGGCGTTGATAGGATCGGCTCGTCTACAATAGAACTAATTACCACCTATGGGCCAGTGTGTGCGCGCCGGAACCGCGCCGAACAATGACTCGCGGACCGGCGGCGCGGCCGCCGCGCCGGGGGCCCCACGCCAATATATTATTGCCCTTTGTTCAATACTCTTAATTTTATCACAATGGGTCAGGTTCCAAAGATGGTAAAACTGCATAAAATTGATAATTGAAGTGGCCCTATTTTAAGTGTTAAAGGCTAAATCAGTTATATTGAATTTTAATTCAAACAATACTGTTTTATAGATTGCAAATCTCATGACTATCTATACATACTGGACGCTGGAGGAAAATATGGGGAAACCTGCATGTAGGAGAGAACCTAGCTTGTAGTAACGTCCGCCAACCCGCACTGGGCCAGCGCAGTGTCACAGATTAACTAATATTTTCGTATATTGTATGTAGGGATTGAGGGTACCCCCGCATTGAGGGTAGGTACGAATATTAAATGGTTAATTATTCTTATATTATAATACTACAGTACTGATAAGTAGTATCAATCAAGTATAATTACGTAGCACTTATCTTCTAATAAAATGCTATGTAATATCATCATTACAAATGGATTCAACTTCTATGAATTGGAAGTCCAGTCTACAATTCTTATAACAGAAGTAAGTTATCAGTTTTTAGGTATGTGGTCACGGTGGTGGCTATAATTTTTACTCCTGACTTTGATTTAGAAGTAATCTCTGAAATCTAGGGTAGGTAGTTATTTGAAATTTTAAAAATAAAACTACCTACTTAACATTGTTAACACATATATATTATACATATAAACATGACCGCTATGACATACTTGTTAGCCTCTGAAAATATGTTGCACTATTTTTGTTACACCTTGTATTTTTGATGTCGAATTTACGTTAGAACAATATTAATCTATCTCATTTACGTACTTATCCACGGGAAAACCTTTATAAGTTGTCAATATATATTTTTTCCTGTTACTTTTGTTAAAAAAAAAACAAATATAAACTCGTCCTAGGTACACTACAGTTCGTTAACTTTTAAAATTGCCGTTCGTTACGATACTTTCGTACTCAGTAAAAGCCCGGAACCGGCCCCTACTATACTATCTCCTGTTCGAATCAATGATTTGTGAGGTTTTCCACAAGATTTGTGAGGTTCCTTACATCTAATAACGATGTGTTATTTACAAAGTTCTAACAGTAGGTAATGTGAAATAAAAAGCTTGTTTATTTTAATGTTGGAACAACAAAAAGCTACACTCTATGTTTAGTTTTAATTTAATGACCAGTATTATTATCTAGTGTTGTGACAATATTATTGCCTGTTCATAAGGCGTATCGAAGAAACATATTTTTGTAAAATAAAACAAAATTGACAACTTTACGGTTCAACTTGCCGCCAAAAAGCTGACAGCATGCTGACCCTTGGCAATCCATTCGCAATTTGCCCACTGACACTTGACTTCGTTTTTCTTATTTTTTTAAATCCATTAGATGCCTACCCCTAATAGTGAGATTGTTGTTTGATTACATTATAATTTTAACTACAACAGGAAGGATGGATTGTTACAAACACCCTTCATGTTTTACTATGGGTGCTTGTTTGTGGTATGCTCTAGGCATTGTTATGGAAGCTATTAATATGCAAACATACACTATAATTAAATTAAACATTATTCAGTATTAACTTACAGCTGTTTCTATCGCGAGATATGAAGTTATATACAGATTGATAAAAAGGGTTGTGAAGAAAGAAAATTCTCATATTATAAAAACATTTTATTAGCAAACTAACATAGGAAAGTAAAAATATAGAAATTCAGTACAAAACTGTAAATCTTGTAAAAAATTATGGTAGCTACAATTATTATATTACACATACCTTACGGTGTGATACTGATTTAACGTGACCAGATCATATCTGACATTCAGTCTGCCACTAGGACTCCACCGTGGGGACTTGCGTGACGTGGCACTACAGTTTAACGATGACTCTTGTACATTCATACAAACATTTCGGTCAAAGTTAGAAAGCGTTTTATTCGATGTACTTGTTATTGTATTAAACTTAGTATCTAGTATCAATATTAAGTAATGCCTATTCTTAATTAGTATAAAATAATTTACCAATTGGTAATGAAGCGCCGTACAAAAGCACCCCACGGTGGACATCGAGTTCGGAAGACCTCAGTGATTGGGCCAGTGTCGGCGCGCGAACGACTTCGCGCGGCAACACTCTCTAATAGATATACAGATAAGCAAAAAATCACAGCTCCGGTTAATCAAAATACAATTACTTTATGTTTTTGTTTTCCATTTTTTCTTCAACTTAAAATATAATTCTAAAAATAAATAATGAAGTATTGTACAGGACGGCTTTAGTTTAAGGGCGGGTGGATGAACACGTACATATTTAAAGGGTTGCTACTACCAAAATAGCGGGTAGAGAATTTTTATTTTTTCAAACTAAACATTTTTTTTATATTATCTCAGTTATTCTCGAATTGACATATCACTTAAATCGATTATCTTCAATGAATAAACAATATTTACAAATTATGTTTTTTAAGTCACGTTCACGGCGGATACTCCTTCATCCACATCTCCCTTAAATCTATGCGTTGCTACATTAAAATTAAATTACACATGCAATAATTACTCATAGAATCCTTATAAACAAGACATAATTATCAATAAAATCTAATAATCAACTCAGGAACAAATGCAATAAAAATCAATCAATATAATCCTTTTCAAAAATATATCTTTTTCATAAAAAATGTACTCAAAAACCAACATATTTAATATATTACGCGAATATATTAACAACCATTTATGCGCTCACATAATTTATGAAGGTAGCCATAGTTTCTTATTATTTATAAACTGGTAAATCTCGCAATATTTAATAATTAGGTACTTATTAAAACTATAAATTCGCTAACATTTCAAATACCATCTAATGAGATACAAGTGGTAGAGTATACATTTTACTTCGCAAATTAACATATCTATAAAATCCATTCATGATATAGGTATATTTACAAGGTAATGAGTATTGTTAAAAGAGTTTCCTCTGGCTCTATAACTAAGCGTTTACACTAATGTTTGCGGCGATCGGGTCGGGATAGTGCTGCCCTGCGAGCAGGCTATCCGCGTGCGTCATTCGAAATGATAACTAGAAAAGATATTCAGTCATTTTTCTATAAAATATGATCATTCGTCGATTTCGTTTAATTTTGAATACGTTGTTTAGACAAATTCGGGTAGTAGAGTCTAGTTCGTTATTCATCTCATTGCTCAAAAACGCAATTGGTATTCACTTTTCACCGAAACACTTAAAGGGATTCAGATTCACATAAACTTGACCAACACGTTGCTCTCACTAAATTTCACAATCACCCAAGAGCATCCGAAGGCAGTGTTTGTATACAAATAAATACATAGTTACATTTTTTATCAGTATTTCTACTGGCAAGATGCATATTTTTATCGGCAACATTGAACGTATGATAACTAGCCATAAGTAGTTAGGATCCACGTCATTATAGAAATTCCTAACTGTTAGGAATTTCTGTAGATCATTTTACGATCACAAAACTGGACCGGTGAAAATTATTATTAAAATTTTATCGAAAGCAGTTAGGTATTTGAGATGCAAATATTTAAATAGATGCTGTTATTTAAAAATAATCAAGAAAAATCTAGGTCCAGGTAATCTGCTGATTTATATATATATTTATATTCAGGTATAGAAATCCAATTTTAGAAACATGTATATTAGATTTTAGTGTATTCGAATAAATATACCTCTACGTCCGCACAAGGACAATTAAACCTGTTAAAATTATACCTATTCGATAGACGTATACATAGGTAGATATGAATATATTCCTCGTTTAAAAAAATAAGCATTAAAAGATAGCGCCTAATTAAATAGCTTAGTAAAAAATCCTAGGTCGTGCCATAATGACACAGTGGCGCGCGCCGCCTGACGTGCGGAGGCCGAAATATTACAACTTGACCTTAATACCGGTGGTTTAATTTCAATCGCGGTTTGTAATTGACTATTATAATAGGCACTGCATGGTATTGCCTATTAACGTATTTATTGTATCGGTACTTGGATCACGTTACAATGCAGTCACGTTACGTCACAATCCGAATAAGATACTACAAAGCGTCTTTGTAACTTTGGGCGAATTTTCTTAGTGCCTGTCTGATAATAATATTAAGGTCACAATAATAATATAACACCTTATTAACTTGAGGTAAAAAAACGTGTAGTACCTAAATCATGATTTTAATGTTGAATAATGGTATCAATAAAACCGAGAAATAAAAAAAAATGGTAGGCATTTGTACTAATGATCTTGATTTTCACGACTCGTACGATGGATGGGTACTTATCTTGATGACTCAATTTCATATATGCTTTCTACACAAAAAAGCTTTCGTTCATCCAACGGCCTCATTTAGTTTATTGCCAAGCTGAGATAGTTAGGTACTATTATGTGTAAAAGATTTGGATTATGTTATTAGCATGTTTTAAAATTACCCAATTTACGGTAGTTTACACTAATATTCTACTGTAGACACCAGTGTCGTTAAATAATCATTTTAATTGAGCTCTATCTACGACCTCCTTGACTTGCAAAAAAAACCTGTCATCTTGCTGAATACGAATCATCTTATACGCAATCTTATTTAATCTTTTAAAGAAAATAGTGAAAGATACATAGAACACAAAACAAACAATATGCCCAAGCAGACATGTTACAGAATGTCAATGAAACAGATTAGAATGATGTCTATATGAGGTAATTACTTTCACTGCTTAGTGGCTGGCATGCACGGTACTTTCATGCACTTTCATCTTCAAGATTATAGTTTCATAGCTAATAACTAGTAGGCAAGTAATAATGGGAAGACATGAAATTACCTAAATAGGTATCGGACGGTAAACAATGTCTAGAAGGTATCTAGGCGAGCCCATGTTATGAACATACGTACGGAACAAAGGAAGGCCAATTTGTTAGACGAGAAAGGGAGCACAATTTTAAAGACCGCTATTGAAGCACCACTTGTAGTTCTAATTTATAGCAATCTGAGGGCAATCAGGCCTATCCCAGTATGAGGCGAAAGATGTGATATTGGGAATGAGAAACCGTTCACTGCTGCGCGTCGTCCAATATGGACCGACTCGAATAATAGTCACCCCGTCCCGGTAAGCGGCCACGAGATTACCTGTTTTCTACCGTCAATAAATCATTATAGTAGTTTATTATTGAAGGCTTTAAAAAAAAATATCATAAAACCTAAACAGTGAAGTAAATGGAATTTTTCAAATATGATAATACCGTCATTAATAGGTACCGCCGGAACTGAGAGGAAGATAATGCAAAGATAGTTGAGCGGTGAAAGATGGTGGGTTCTGAATGCTTGTTCTTTAACTCTTTTTATTTTTATTTTTAGAAAGTTCAGTCGGCTGCGGCGCGGTAAAAATGTCGGCGGCGCGCCGCGACCAGCGCCGCGCCGCGTGCCGGCGCTGCTCATCATTGTTCACTATTTAACTGATACACCGGCCGCGTCGCGACGCTACGTCGATACATTAATGTTTAGACAAACAGGCGCCAATTATAATTTCGTGACTGAGGAACTTATTTCAATATCTACCTACTTATACAAAAATGCATGTAAATACATCGTATGTGACTCCTAAAGTAAACAAATATTTATGACTAATAAATATGGAATGTAGATTCTATCATCTCGTAAAACACTTACTTAACAGTATCTGTTCTTAGCTAAAGCTAAATTGTATTCGGTAACGGGCGGAATTACACACAAATTAACAAATAAGATTAACGGCCGAGAACCTTCTCATCTCTCTGTCGCAACTGTCTTATTCTCTATGAATAATAACTTTATTAGCACCTTACCAAATTCTTCTGTGATATGTTCAGCCTTTAAGTATCGATTATAAGAAAGTTATGATATCATCGTGACAAAGTTCAATTGACTACGAATGGTGCGTGAGGAGAGGCGGCGGCGGCGGCGGCGGTTACCTCGCCTTGTTGGGCTTCACCGCGCCACCGTTGGCGGCCGCGTTCTTCTGCGCGATGTGCGTCTGGTAGTGCTTCGCGAGGTGAGCCTTCTGACGGAAACTCTTGCCGCACAGCGAACATGTGAAGGGCTTCTCTCCCGTGTGCGTCCTCACGTGCACGTTCACGGAATATTTGTCTTTGAATCCTTTCGAACAAATGGAACAGTAGTGCAGAGATCTTTCTTTTCTCACGCCGTTAGATGTGGAGGTAGCGGCCTGAATGGCTGTGCCCGACTGCGCTTGCGGCGTCGGTGGCGAATTCTTATTTTGTAACCGCTTATTAAACTTTTGCTTATTCGATTTCGTGCTCGACACGGTGGGCGACGCGGTCACGAGCAGATGCTGAGGCAGTTGGACTTCCCCGGCGGGGATCATCGTCACAAGCTCACCGTTTACATGATGTATATTGTACACGCTACGCGTCGGGTCGATCGGCTGTACCGTACAAAACGGCTGGATCGACTCGCCCAGTTCTGTCGTTATGCTCTTTAGCTTTTCATAATCCTCCGGGTAATTGGCATCAAGCCGTGATAGTATAATATCGTCGACACTTTGTGTTGACGTAGGGTTGTCTCCGTTTGAAACGACATTATTAGGGTCTTCTAACAATATCGAAATGTTCAAGCGGTTCTGGGGGGTTATTGACATCAGGAGCTCCGTGTCAGTATCCTTAGTGTCTTGGTACATGGACGGTACATCAGCTTTGTTATTATTATTAATGATGACTGTCTTCAGTTCGGCGCTAGCATCAACTTTTGCAACTGCATTCTTTTGTATAGTACTATATCTAATGAAAGCTTTCCCTTGTAATGCACTTCTGAGCAAAGATGCATTCGATTCCGTATTTTGGTCAGTTATTTTCCAGTCGTTGTTGTTATTATTGAATTCTACTTGACTTTCCAATAAACTAGGTGTACCGATTATAGATGGACTGTGAGAATCGTCATTCTTATCACTGCTCGGAAACTCACTATCATCATAATTGTATGGTTCTACCTTTACTAAATCACTAGTGTTCATATCAGGATTTTGACTCTCAGATTCAACATCCTCGTAATTGAACGCTTCTACTTTTGGTAAATCCTGATTGAAGTCACTAGGAAATCCATTCATATTTAAAATGGTTTCAAGGTCTAAAGTATTGTGCGGCTCTATATTGGTGGGACTGGACATAGACACATCCTCTTCTTTTCCCCAGTAACGACTCGAACTGTTATCGGTCATGTCGTGATTGAGTACAGTCAGTGTATAAATTTGTCCGTCTGTGTTATTAATTAATTTGTTAGAAATCGTAGTCTCAGCGCAAGGATGAGCGCCATTAATATCGTTCTCTTGATTCCAATAAAACTGAGTGGTACTATTGAGATCTTCTAGCATGGTGGTACCCAAGCGGTCACGTTCGCGGTCCACGTTCCATATGGAGTCGAAGCTCTGCAGCGTGGTGGAGGCGGCGGTGGCGGCCATGCCGCTGTTGGCTCCGGGCGGCGCGGCCGTCACGCTCAGCAGGCTGTTGTTGTTTTGTTCTTTGGGCTCCTCCGAGAGCAACGGGTTCGACCTCGAGTCGGGCGATTCCATGAACACATTGACAGATCGCATCTGTTGTTTATACTGAGCATCAGTAACCTCGTTGGACGTCACGAAATCAAAGAAATCCGACTTTGACAGTTCTGGGGCAGTGGCCGTCATGACTACCGTTTCATTTACAAACGACGACGACTCGGCTCGTACTCCCGACGGCCTTGCTACATCGAGCTCGTTGTGTATGTGTTCGATTCGTCTTTGTACTACAGTTAATAAATCTAAATTTAAATAATTGATTAACCCGGTATGACTTGTACTTTATTGGCAGTCGCGTGAGCGTCTCGGTAACTGATAGTTCGGGTAGGGGGCGTGGGCTGGGGTGCTACTCGGACGCGCCCAACGTGCTCGAGTCAATCGGCGGACCAATCGAGTGTGCGAACTTGATCCGTACGTTTCTTTTTCCCATTATTCACCCCACCCCTATTTCTTCCTTGTCGGGAACTTAGTTATTCAGCTTTTCAACAGGGAATGTAATATATACGGACATATTTCCCATGATTTTATGAAGGTCTTCGAATGCAGGAGGCGAAGTCAATCTGAAAAAGACAAAAAAATCCGGTTATTTGGTGTTTTATTGGAACGAGTGCAGGATTTTTTTGTATGGTTTTCAAATTAACAAAAGGCATTGGTTTTGCAGAGCGTAGTATATTATATATCCGTATCTTCAATTAATAAGTGCGCTTTGTGTTTTAAGTTAGATCCTGTACGAAACCAGGGCGAGCGAGTCACGCGGCGTGCCTATCAGGCATCACGTTGCTGCGCCCTCGCCGCGCGGTCGGCTCGCGGCTTACAATGTAAATACAAAAATAAAATTGAACATTATTTTTGATTAAGATGAAAGCAAAAATGAGACCATCTCACGGTTCTATAATTCTGGTGGTTGTCTATTTATATCTTTTTACTTTCTACATTACCATATACACTTCCACATACTTCGTTTCTATAAATATACATAATTTGCATTAAGTATTATTAATTTATAGCAGAGGTTTCCATGATATCTTCGATACACGTAAGTTGAGAAAGGTTTGTCAAACGACACGACGAATTGGAGCAGGCGCGAGGGACCGAAACACTGGGTGTTATGTTTCACCTGACAACTGATACAAAGGCTGATATTTGTCTAAATATTATTTACTGCTTGTATACTTTACACGTACTTTGCGACAATTCATTTCATATGTCAGAGAAGAGATCAATAAAATGTTTACAATGGTTTATTTATCGTATAAAATGTCATGAACATTTCACTGAGTTTCTCTTCATTACAATATCTTATATTTTCTACTATCCCTATATCAGGCACTGTGTAGTTATATTAAAAAAAATTACACACATTGTCCAATTGTTTCGATGAGCTTTATAACTGTTGTTAGGACTACAACGGGATATTTGAATATTAGTAAGCAATAAAAGCTACTGGAACGAATCTTTAATTACGAGCTATGACGTTATTTAATGTTTGGAGTTGCTAGTTCTTTCGTGTCTTCTCTATAATGTGCATTATTATTGTTTGGTAGAAGCTTGATATGTCAGTGCCAATAAATAAAATACAATATGTGGAACTCTACCTAAATAGCTTTCGTTTTCACGCCCGTTGATAAATTATAATTACCCATTAGCCTAGTTGCGCTATTAGAGAATGAAGTAACCCTCCGATTGATGATCGTACATCTGTAGATATAACACCTGCTAGTGGCTCTGGTGCTTAGCTCGTAAAATTCTAAATTCAATCAGTACTTTACGTCATTGCCTCACAAAGATATTTTAAACTGTACTAAATTGTGTACAGCCTGTCATTACTTCGTACGAAACACTAAGTTAGCATGCGAAATTGTTTTGCAACTAACACTGTTAAAAATAGTGCTTTTGACATTACTTAAATCGTGTTTCATAATGGTTGAGCTGCACCGAGCTGGATAAATAACATAAGTGTGATAGATACTCATGTTAAGTAAAGGTAAAAAATATTTGGTTAAGATGCTTAAACTTTGTATAGTGGGTAAGCCCAGCCGGTGCCGATGCTGGCGGTAGGTAGAGATGCAGGTGCCCATTATAGTGAGCTGCGCTAAGGTCACCGCGGTGGTTTTTCTGAGAATCAGGCCTCGTAATAGCTTTGTCAGCTATTAAGTTAACCGATAAGCGTCGATTATTGCAATTGGTCTGTATTCGCAACACAGTAACAAAATTAAAAAAGTTTTGAGTGAATCGCTGTAGGCAAAATGTTATGCCACACTTAACTAGTTTTAAATATCCGCCGCTAGGGTATTTTTTTGTTGTTTTGTCGTGATGCTCTAAGCTATGATCTGCATGAGATTTACGAATTTTCTACAAATACTTTTGCTTTAGACATTTCATAACACGCACATGATACCGAGTAGGATGAAGTGGATGTAGTTAATCCCCTCTTGCAAGTTGCAAGTACGCGTGGGACCGCTCTCAAGTTCTGGGTTTTTTCGAAATTTAATGTCTGAATTTAAATTGAATTTTATCATCACCCGCTTTGTGCACGATGTATATAACTATACTATATTCTCCGCCTGAATCCAACTGTTCTTTACTTGTCGTTGTTCTCCGTTGATCTGATTCTCAGGATTCAGGTCATCGCTCGCCATTCTATCTCAGCGCGCTAGTGAGCCGTTTGAAACATAAAGAGGGCAGTAGATTCAAGTAACCTATAAGTGTTTGTGTTATAGTAATCAATAAATTTATAACACCAATATTATGAGGCAGGTAAGGATGAGAATTTAATGACTTTGTTCAGTTGTCTGCGGCGGCGGCGGCGTCGGTGGCCGTGCGGTACATGTGGGTTAACGAGCGCGGTTGCGCCACGGAGCTGACGGCCGAGCAGCCGGCGAGCACAGCGCGGGATCAGCCGACTGACTGATCATCGCAAACATACTTAGCTCTTTCTTGTACCTACGTTAAGTGACTAATTGCTTTTATTAAGCCATAAAGAACAAATACCGCCTTTATGGTTATTTTTTTTTATATCGTCAATTGATGATGCACTTCTCTCTATAGAGTTCCTACATAGATTGCGGGTGTGAGGCAACGATTGAACCATGGTATATATGGTATGCATGTTGAGTACTAAATGTTTATGTACTTGTGTTGGAGTTGGTAATGAGCAAGAAAATTCAAGATAAAGTTATCAAGTGATTACAGAATCAATAATTTAATAAAAATTGTACTTATTAAGTATCTTAATGAGATATTACAAAGATCCCCAAATTGTATAATATTGCAACACTAAACGAGCGTGCATGTTAATTGCGAAGAGCCATTACACATAGTTACTAATAACATTTCTATTAAGTATCCATTCATTCGGCTAATCAGGTAGTGCCAATACTCACTTGCTAATGTTGGTACTTGTATATCTGGAAAGCTCAGGCATGTCGTGGTGTTTCTGAGTAAGTACTAAAATAACCATTACATTTAATTTCCATTTGTTTTATTCCTACTTTCAATCCATTCTACGTAGATGGTTGCAAATGGCTATGCTGGGAAGATTTATGAGGCAATAATATTGGAATAAGTACTAAAATCAATTCAAGAATCAAAATAATCTTTTGTGAAATTGATGTGAGAACCTTAAGTAAACAAACAATATTTTGAGTATTGACTCAAGATTGTTATTGCTAGCTGCTACATGAACTGCGGCGGAGTAGTATTGGCAGAGTCGTTTTACTAAATAGTTCAACTCTAATCGACAGAACAGATTTTGCTCGATATCTTTAATTAACACGGAATAAACGGCCTCAATATTGCAACTACAATGCTCGACATTATCTAGTGGAGCCATCGGACGATGTCTACAAATTGCGTTGTATTTATTTACAACAAAAATAAACGGACAATTAACTGTGAAGTTCCGATGTGATGATAATGGCTAGCGGAGGCACCTCGGATCCGAGCGCGGTGAGGAGCGCGGCCCGGGGCCGGCGCGAGATTCGGACCGCGATATGCACCCGCTGTACCAGAATGTGACAGTTTTAATTGGACATTTCACATAGAATTGATTCGGAATAAACCTGAACACGTTGTACATTTTCTGTTCGAATCAAGGTGAATTCAAACACGACAATGTCACCAATAAATATGTAACCAGAAATAGACCGTATGATATAGATAATACTTTGTTGTAAATTTGCGGTGTCAGGAATAGGAACTCAATCCATCAACATAACATCTCAGACGGCTAAGTAATACAGACAGTGTCGCGAACAACATGTTTAAGAACAAAAAAATCAAGACGATTTGCGTAGTACACGTGAATTACGTACATAGGTACACTCAAATTCGCTCTTTGTGTAGTCGGCTTGTTTTTTGTGCTTCAAATATTGTTCGCGACAATCAGTCGGTATTATTAAATTGTCTAAGCAATAGACAGTATTATTTGATTAAATATATTAAATTATATCGTAACAAGTAATAGCCAAGAATATAAAATAAACCATAAATGCAAATGTAGGCAATAAGTTTATTACACTACGTTATGAGACAACTAACGAAGTCTGACTCATGAAATACGCAATTACAATCATCATTGACTAGACAATATTTTTCATAGTAAATGAGAGGATAAAAACATTAACGTGATTGTCAACTGGCTGGCGGTATTCACTACTCGCCGTAAATGGGAGCTCGCGATGCATACCGGAGCGTCGTCACGCGGTCGATCGCCGACCCCTGGCATTTACCGCGAGATGACCGCTTGCTACGTTCAGCCTTTGATCCCTCACACTATTGCAATTTTATGTTACACGTTATCATATCGGGTAAAAGTGAAATGATCGTTGCGAGCCTCATCTGTTGGCGGGCCTTACTATAAATTCGAATGACGCGCGGTTGATTGCGGTTAAAGCAATTAAAGGGCTCAGCTTTGACGATACCGATTTCATTTACGAAGCCGTCCGTTTACTCGTATGTGTCTGTTTTCTCTTCCTCACACTTAATTTTCTATAAGAATATACCTTAAATACTTATAATTCACCATTCAAACAATGTTTCCGATACAAGTTGTAAAACATAAATTTACCATAGGTATATTCATAAAACATCTGAAGGTTCCGAAACATCGTATTTCAGAAGCTGCTGCACTTGAATCCATTTGAAACATTATGCCATTTGTAGACACATTTTTTTACTGTTTACTACTAACTATTAATGCGGTTGTACACACTAACGTTAATAAATACACGTTTTTTTAAATTAAAATATCGAACATTCAATTTGTATTGATTATATTACTAATTTTATTTAATAAACACGTCTTATATACAAGTATGACGTCTCATCATGCCATTTCGACATCTACTATATGATCTTTTATATCTTTTTACATTGCAGGTAACGTAATATCGGCGTCATGATACCGTAGGACGTTTAAGCTGTTTTTATTTTTAAACCAATTCAAGTACCTACCCATGTTAAAAAAATACGGATATAAAAACAAATTATGTTTATTTAGTTTATTATACATATAGTTGTAAAGTAAAAGTATTTCCGCCAGTGTGTTTAAGGCTCTGTTACATAGGTACCTACCTATGTTATTATCTGAATTCAAAAAAAGAAGGAGGTTGTCCATCATGTATGTTTGTAAACGCGTTCCAAAAAAAGTATCTAACGATTTCGTAATTTGAGTGATTACTCCGACACGACTTGACCGATCTGACGGTATATTGTTTCTTTCTATGGCTGTGCTACTTTATGGTAATCTAGCCATTCATTGAATAGGTTACCTACTATTAAATTTACTTTTTAATACAGTAGGTAAGGTACTCGTAGCTATGTATTACAATTTAATCGAGAAAATCATCAGGTTCAGTTTTTAAATACCCAACTATAAGTAGGTACTACATATATAATTAATGAACGAACGAATAATACCTGAAACGAGTTCATGTATCGATGTATCTAAAGTATTGATGCAATATTTCTTGCGATCATACAACTACTTAATGTTCGAAATCTGGTTGAAATAATTAAGCCCATAGATAATAAGCGTGTATGCAGTTGTATATGAGGCCGTTATAAATGCTAATATAGGTCGATTGCGGTTTACACGCTGATTTATGGCAACTGGGAGACGGTGGCTTCGCAAGGATGCACAATCTAGTCGTGACATTAATGGCGGAGATTACTTGCTTACGCGCAACTGGAGTGCGTCGAATTCTGAAGTTAAATATGGCCAGTATTTATATCAGATCAGTTGCTAGTTTCCCACGCGGCTTGAGCTTGCGCCTGCACAGAGAACTCCGACTCTACCAAATGATTGGTCAAATGCAAATTTTGTGCATACACTAGAAACGTTCGACATTAAACGTGGATGTTACAATGACATATAAAAATAGGAGAATTAATTGGATGCGATGTTTCACAACTACATTGAAATATATTTAACTGTAGTTTACACAACACTATAATTCAGTATCTACCCTTGTGTTCGTTTATGTTATACATCCACGTACAGTTCTAAACTTATCCCTGATACTAATCGGGTTTATTAGTCGTATATATTGTCAACATAAAGTCATTATTAGTAAGTATATGACCTGATTAGCTCAGTTGTTAGTAATTTTACCTTTGCGCTGAGGATTCCCAGGTTCGAATTCTGGTGGGGATAAAACTTTTGTGTGATGAGCATAAATGTAGGTTTAATATCTGTATAAGTATTATATACTGGGTTCGCGCCCAGTACGTTGTGCGGTACCCATAATACAAGTGTTGCTTAAAGTGGGACCGTATAGTTGGTGCGTTCGTCCATCGATATAATACATATTCTATATTTTAAAGAGGTAAAGTTAGATGGTGAGTATGGATGTAGGGGGAAAATCCGGACCCACTGATCCGATGCTGAAAGTTCTTTCCCTAATAGGAGGTTACATTGTCTCGTAGTGCTATAATAGGTAAGACTACCTATGTTTAATGGATGTACCGCGAGCAGAGCTACGGGCGTTATTGCTTGGAATCACTACATAACTAAATTGTTTTAACTATAGGTTTAGGAGCAGAAAATATTTTATTGATGTCTGTATTATTCTATCCGACATTAGTAAGGTAGGTATACGTATTTGATGTTAGGTTCTGCATTTCTATGTGCGGGTGTGTGGACCAGTCGCTCAGGTTTAGCTCGATTAGGAACCAAATTATACCGCGATGACCGCTTTGTCCTGCACAAATACCTGAGCGGATCAGGCTCATCGGACACACATCATTAGATGCGATTACGTAATGCATCTAACTTCGTTAAGTATACGAATTGATTATTAAATTAAATTGAGATTTGGCCAATTAAAACTCGATCGTAAAATATTTTATTATTTTACTCTACATTTTGACGAAATTTTCTATGATAGAGACAAGGTCATTCTTGAAAAAAAGGGCTTGATAGCTGTTCACGAGGCATGGGACACAATGACGTGAGGGATAAGCGTCAATCACGATTTCGTTTCAAAATAAGCCACGATTGGCCCACATCACAGGTGCACTCACAAAAAAAGAGAAATTGCGGTAGGTACTGCGGCGTTCGAAAGAAAATCTTATTATCGACATAAGGGGCGATATTCGAGACGGCCGCCTGCTCCAGTTACAGAAAATGCTCCCTCCGATTTGGATCCGGTTTGATCTGGTTTCATGCGAACCTACCTTCACTCTCTTATGGTGTTTTAATCACTGTTATTTACGAAGTACCTTTGCGGACGTTATCAAAATAAAAACGATATTGTTAAGTAAATAAAAAGAAACCGCTTCCGCTCAATTTAAGCCTCCTCTTTGCGATCTGCTCTGGAATGCAGACTTGCGTTACTTAAATAATGAAACCGAAATGTACCTAAAGTATGAAAACATACAATATGCGTACCTATATGTGACAAAGATAACAAAACTAGATAAATACTAGTATCTACAATTAAGTTTATTATTTCTTCATCTAAGATGTTTTTATGATCTGTCCAGTGAAGCTATAGCTTCTATCTTAATTCAACGGTAGGTACCAATTAGTTACTGTGACACAATATACCATTTAATTTTCGTGGGACACCGTAACCATGTAATTAACGATTTTTCGTAACTACCTGCCTACCTGAACATACATATATAAAGCCTGTACATATAATACATTTCAAAAGGAATTAAGTTTTTATTTCAATAGGATGAATCAATTTATAAGCAATCATAAGAAATAAAATGTTGACGTTACTAATAAGGCATCGACAAAAGATGTTTCCGAACGTTTGACGCGTAGTTTGACGCGCATTATTCATTCCACCAGTGAAAATAAATGAAGATATTGACTAATTGGTAGTTAACATGCACGTTCGATTATGTGCAAAGCGTGCTAATATAATACGGAGGCAAATTGGCGTCACAAATTTTGACAGACCGGTCAATAAGACGTGGTTGGAAAACGAAAGTAGCATCTGGCGTAGCATTGTTTTGTTATTTTTATCCGAACGTATATTAAATTACCCGGCCGGTTCCCGCTTCACAGCTAGGGCTGCCAACTTTTTCAGATTAAATATATTTTTTTAAAGACCTGTAAAAATATAGTAGATGACGAAATATAAATGAAAAACATTTATCATTTTTCAAAATTCAATTTAAGTTTTTTTATTGGTGGAAAATAATCTGTTCACAATATATGATGAACTCATTTGTTTTTAAGTAATTGAAAAAACATACATTTACTAAATAATATTGCTTAATTATTTATGCAAATATGTATACTACTTGGTAAGGCCATAATTGAATATAATTGAATTTCCGTTATCCAGTAACCAAATAAAGTAGTTTTACCTATATAGGTATTATTTTTTATAATAGTAGTCAGCTGAAAACGGCAGATTTGTGGAATGGATGGAATTCATGGATTTCGCACCTTTATAATGCAACAGCGCACAAAGCCATTTTTGTGCAAGAAATTTGAGCCAAAAACTCGACGAATGTTATCGTCTAAGTACCGCACACACTTGGTATGGCCCCGTCTTACTTTTATGCTCGACTAAAATGACGGGTTTTGAGTCAGTTCGAGTCCTCAAAGGAAAAGAGTTAAAGACCATACCATAAGTAGCTCACGAAAAATGTATGGAGGAATGGGTCAAGTGCTGGCGTAGCTATATTGCAAGGCAAGGGACATACTTTGAAGGCAACAGAATAAATTTTGATCTATAATTAAATTTTTGGGTTAAATTTAACAAGTCCCAGTACTTTTTACACACAATGTATTATAAAATACATAAATGAAAATACAGTACGTTAGGCAGCCCTAGTCACGGCTTACTTTGATACTTTTTGCAACTACGAAGTCTGTATGTATTAAAGTTTTTTTGCATACGCGAAAATAGTTTATAATGTATGCATGAAATAGTTAGCTGTAAGAAAGTCTGGCTGCTACTAGAACGAATTATTAATTAATGGTAATTGTGTCTTATGTAGTTAGTTAATTCCAAATCCGTCATCTCTTATCTAGCTTTTTTTCTCTTAGAATTACAATGTAATGATATGACACTTAATATGTATGGAGCTAACGGTTTTGCAGCTATTAGCAGTTTATTATGGGAATGTCGGGAATACAATAGTGCACGATCGTATCCTCCGCAAAGTTAAGCAAAGCTAAAGCAACTAGTTACAACACCTATAGATGAACGGTATCATGACCATGTATAATGTATGAAGTATTAACTTAAACGTATGTAATGTGGAACACCAGATTGATAGCCGTTTGAAAATGTCTCATAAGATATATCGTTTTTTTATTATTTTTACTCCGAAATAATACTGGCACTACATACAAGCAAAGAAACAAATGTTTATTTTTACCTTTATAACTAAAGGGAAAGAAAAAAGTTTTCAACTTTAGCACTGGTTTTCTTTTGATTTTCAGCAGAAGAGCTAATGAGCTCATAGAAATAGAAAAAAAACTACCAGTCTCCGATCATACTTACCTATAACTAAACATAAAATTTTCCGTTATCTATATAATTAAAAATAATATTTTGCGGCATAAAGATATCTCTTGGAGTGTGTTTACTCAATACCATATAATGAGTTATTCCGGATTATGTTATTGTAAAACAACCGAGACCAAAAGTCAATGTAATTATTCGTTCACGTATCGATCTCGGCATAAATAAACGAATTGCGGCCGGCTCCAGAGTACTGGCTTTTCAGGAAGTAAAGTTATAGCATATATAAACGCTAATGTTTATACCTACGAGAAATTATGTACAATTTATTTTAATCCATGTACATAAAATATAATAGATATATTGGTTCATTATTTTCAGTTTGCAATATGAAAATGTTTTATTGATAGGCCGTTTTTCCAGCAGCAATTACTGTTTAGATTGCAGTCATATTTCCTACAAATAGAAAAACATATTATTCAAAGACGTTTAGTTTTTGTATTTTATGCAGATAATGGTTTACAATAAAGTATTTATGGCGTAAGAGAAAATGTTTAAACAAGGAACAAGCTTTTTATATCTAATAACTCATAAGACGAAACCTGCTATCAGTCAGTAAAACTGTAGTATCTTTTTAGTACCTCTCTCTATTCTCTAGTACCTCTTTAGTGTTTTTTTTTATCCTGGGGAGCCCGTCGATTTTTGGCACTATTATTGCCTGTTGTAAACGATCACCATGCTTAGTTTCAGAGGAATTTTGAGATGTAGTTATTTTGTCTATCCCGCGAAATCCCATACCTTTTTCTGAATATTACGTTTCTATATGTTAACCCGTATTATAGGCAATCACTGTGTCAATGTTTCCAGTGGTTTTCCTGTTATACGCCAACAAATAGACTAAGAAAAATACAACGAACACCTCGGCTTTTGTATTCAATTTAATTTCCACTACCATTAAAAAAATATTCGATATTCGGGCACGATGAAGTTACAGTCTTGATTTATAGGTAGATAAGAGCCTACATTGTATGTAAGTAAAAGCCAACCACAAAACCTTCATTAAACTAAATGGTACTTGACGTGATATTAATTAGACAAAATTATTCCGGTGGCTTCATTTGTTACATAGGTGAATCAAAATGTTCTTTATTTTTAGAAAGCAGTCTCTAAACACTCATTGGAGAAATTGTATCGCAACTGTGACGTTACATTATAAAAACTCAATTCAAGCGCACAATGTAAACATAGCTGTGTTTAGGATATTAAGAAGCAGTTATCAGCTTTCCAGCGCCTTCGCTGGTTATATAATGTTAAACCATACCCCTAAATAGAACATACTAAAATGATTCTAGCGTTAAAAATACTAAATAGACTAATAAATAAATTCACTGAGAAGCACTGGATTTATTGATCAGTTTATTTATTATCAAAACTAGGTATCAACCATAAAGATAACGATTGATTGACAAATTAAGAATACATAATTTTATTATTTTTACATAAAGCACGAAAATAAGTAATGAATTAATTTCTGATTTTGAGTTATTCCACGAACATCGCGTAATTAAGTAATTACCATACTAAACAGTCGTGTAATAAATTCAGTAACTCGAAGCGCAATTACCTATAAGTGCGCCTATATATGCGCACCTCACCTTAAGGCAATTTGTCTAGTTCGAAAAAAAAAAAAAAAAAAATACAACCGAATTGAGAACCTCCTCCTTTTTTTTGAAGTCGGTTAAAAAGTAATGAAGCTCATCTGATAACAGCTGGTCCGCCCCGCGCCCGCGAGTTCATTTTTCGTGCGTGGCAAATATAAATAAGATTACAAATACAATCAACTCAACACTCATATTACTAATGATAACCTACATAACCCAAACAGTCGATGATCAATCAAGTTTTAATCATTTCATTGGCACGCAATCAATCAGTATTGGATAAATGTTTTATGCAAATGCAGTTAGTGTAATAAAAATGGCGGAAGATGCGCATATAATTGTATAAAAATATATTTGTGTGACGCAATCCGATAGACAGAATATATTTAAGTCGTCTTGAAGCTGGTTGTCTTAAATAAGGTTTATTTAAAGTTTTAGGTATATCGATGGCTAAATACTTACACCAAAATTATGACCTACTGAAGGCAGTGTCGATCAAACCCCAAATTTAGTGGTCTCCGTATGGACAGAGATACAAGAACCTAGCTGTACGTTACATATGGTGCAAAAGCCTCCAAAACATGGTCCATGTATTAATTATTATTATGTGATGGAAATTAATGTAGCCATTCGTCGTATCAACGATAGATATAATTCATTATTCTTGGCTACTACGAGTATGAGTGATGAATATTTTACATTGCCGCACAAAGATTAATTGGGTATAAGAAATTAAAATTAAATACAAAATATAAAAAACATACATTAAATAAACGGTGTGTACACGAATATCTTATTAGATATCAACACATATAAACACAAATAAATTATATACCGCGTTACAAATCCGCAATTCGCTTTCCACGGTACAAATGACTTTAGGATAATAATTTTCAAATCGTGATCTCACATGAATTTATTTCACCATTAATAGTTTGTCCTTATTTATAGGTATTATCACGTCTATCGGTCGGTGCGGTGTCGTAACGCTGCAGTTTAACATCATTTGCATACTCCGCCGCGGTGCCGCATGCCGGCTCGGGCCCGTGTCTTGTGTAGTCGGCCGAACCACAAATAACAACAATTTAGAGCTTAATAAAAAGCACATAATATGTTGCATTATGGAGAAATAATTAGAAGTTTCCAGCTAATTTCGATAAAACTACTTAGTATTAGTTAATACTTAGGAGAAACCATTTGTTTGGCAAATATTACATAAAATTATTAAAATATAGGTATATTATAGGTATTAATTAAGCTTGTCACAAATTTACTTGAATTGCTTGTTACATTGTGTAATAAAGATGATGATCTGATCGCAACGTTTTCTAAACTAGAAATGAATAAGTTAATAGTATTAACTCTATAGCTTGTACAATATATATCTTAGTTGTATATTAATTACGAGTTACCGATTAACGCTCTTCTAGATACGGCTCGGCTGCAGTTCTCCGTGCAACCAAATATTTCAACATCTAATGTTGAGGAGTAACAATTTGTTCATTTTAAGTATCCATACATCCCGCATAATCTATTTCAATTTATAAGAGAAGGCACTTAATTACCTAGTTGGGAAAAATACTAAAAGATCAGTGCGTATCTGGGTCTAACATTGACTATGGGTGGCCAAATAAGAAAATCACGTTAGGCTAGCTATGGTCATTCTAACAAATTTGATAAATGGTCCTACCCCCAGGTTAGACGCAGTACCTAGTTGGGTCTCGACAGATGTAAATATTAGCTTAACCAGAATAGACTGAAAGCCGTCCCTTATGCAACAAATAATAGATAGGAAGAAAATTATCCTATATCAAATTGTTGTGTGTTCTTTGTTTGCCATTAGCATTCGCGGTGCTTGCAGTTTGCGGCGCAACGCGGCTACTCGGCGCAGGCACGGCTCGCGGATGTTGGGATGATCCAGATTCACTACGAATCCTTTCACCCGGCGCAGCCTTGAGCACACCGTGTCCCAGGACTGACCATTACCGACGCACAGTTGTTAATGTCCTATCGATTAACATAGATTGGTACCGAAAGATTTAGTGCCCGGTGCATCGATACGCCGACGTTTACGGGCTACACTATTGTGTTAAATTTATCGCATTTACGATATAATAGCATTACGGAATGAGGTTAGCAAATGTTAGGCCAGTCTCAGGCCATCCGAAGTTCGGGCGAAAAAGTGCCGGACATGTTCGATAATTAAGGCTCCAGCGACGACATGAATCGCTCGAGATTGCGGCGCGGCCGAGACGTGACGCGCTCTTTTACAATTTAAATCATTGAACATGATCCTTATTTTTATCATAATGGATTTTTTAATTGTATAATTTTCATTTTATGACGAATATTTACGAGAGTCCCGAATGATGTTGTGTCTGATGGCAGAGGTCAATTAGGTCGACGCTTATTCACTCCGAGGCGAGCGAGAGTAGAATATAACAATGGATGCACCGAATTATTAATACCTAGGTATCGCTAATCGAATTTTGTACGCTAGTCTGTAATTTGCGGTTATTATGTAGCCGTTTAATGTTCTTAATATTACCTTCTCTTTCAAAGAAAGTTGATGGTTTATGTCTATTATGACTTATTGTGTTTTGGATGTTTTAAAGCATATTTTAGGTGTGCAAACTAAGACGTTTAAGCGTTGTGATGTGAAATGAGAAATAAAATGGTAAATTACTGAGACATCGACATGATAATTTAAATAATAATGTATATAAAAATGTTAATGCCGTTGAATTTGCAGCAATCTAATATATGAGTAGGTATATATATATCTTTGTGCCTCTTAGCTCCTTGGTTTATCTAGTATAGTCCTATTGTACTTTTTGAATCCTAGTTAAAAATGTAACTAGGTTTGTATGTGCCGGCATGGAACCAAAAGAAAAATATTGATGAAATATACAACGTTCCCTGCTATACGTAAACTTGGTTATTGTGGGGTTAAAATTGAAATGGGAAGTAGAAGAGAAATGCCCACAAAATGTTTTTTCCACATATCTACCACATTAACTTGTCCTTTTATAGTTTCCTGGTTCGTCTTCTGTATAAACTGCTGTAAAAAATGGTATGTCAATTGCTATTATAACTTTCGTAACGAATATAGCCCAATTGTGATCGTAAGAAAAGGCATGCGACCACAGCGTCTGGCCAAACCTGAATTGTTCGTTTTAATTGAAGGGTTTATTACTGATACTTTGGAGCGGTTTATCAAGGTAATTGCGGCAGGTTTTAAGTGAAAATATATTTTACTTAATACTCTGTCTTTGTAGTGCTCTACATATTGTCATTTAGTTTAAGAGCTCGTTGTACGTTTTGTAAAGCTACGTATTTACAGGGCACATAATGATGTTGAAAATTTACAACATACTGTGATGCCTGTTGCCCGTGTTATAAGAAGGAAACTGAAATCATAGTTACAGTTATTATATTTTAAATATTCCTGTAATTTATGTACTATAGGTACACTTAAAGTAACTACTATTTACTTGTAATTGGTATTAGTGGTATAATTCTGTTTGTTATTTCTTGAACTGCAAGATTTAATGTGATGAATGTGTATATAAAACGGCCTCACTGTGACTTTGTAGTATAGTGGTTGGTACACGGCCGAGATTTGGTTTCGTGCCGGGTCGTAACGGGCGGTCAGCGCGTACGCAGCCCCCGCGTTGTCCCTTCGACTTACTGAAAATATTTGTGAGACCAAACAACATACAACATGGATAATGACTAGATTTATTATAACTCAACCCAGATTTATTATAGCACCTTCACTTTAGCTCGAATATGACAGCATTCACTGTAAATAATTTATGACAATTTGTTGGATATTTTACTAGCGCCTACACGACACAACTTCTAGGAAAATTAAGTTCAATTTCCGAGATCGACGACGCATTTAGTTCTAACAATAAAGCAATTAACAAAATCTGTCAATATAGCAATCAATAAATCATTTAAAATAATTATATTCCTACATAACCTAAAAAAACACCAATACGATGTATATTTAGCCGTATATGTTTTACCTTTGAATTAAATTGGCAAAGGCGAACAGATTGATGTTATATAATTCGTATGACTTTGTAATCCAAGTATCCAAGTTCTATGTTGCGAGAAGTTGGTATATTAACAATCAATAAATGGCGGTATTTTTCAAGTTTCTCAAGAACCGAAGTAGGTATAAGGGATTATAATTGTAAATAAGAAACGTGCATCACGAGTAATTTATAGCGATCACTGGCATATAATTCAGTTGAAAGTGGGAAGTGTACACGCATTATTTATGCGCTCGGATTGACACTTGCAACCCGGCGTACGATTTCCACTAATCCTGCCTCCAACGCCGATGCGCATTTGTGATAAATTAGATACGGCACACTTTGAGAGCAAATCTCGGTGCTTTGCAATTACTTTTGTGAAATGTGGTGTTCCTCGTAAATCGTATGGCAAACGCGAAATACTGTTGCGCGTGCGGTTACCTATATGTTAACATAAGTAAAAACTCTATGTGTAAAGTGTATCTCTAATATAGTTGAAAGTTTAGGTAATAAGTGTAAGAGATAAATCAATAAGAACCTTTATTTTAGTTTGGCAAAACTGCATTCCTTATGTTAATAAGGAAAGCAGTTTTGCTATTTTTAGAGCCTAAGAAGATATCTCGAAATACTACTTAAACATACACGCATACCAACACATTTAATACGGCCGTGTACATACTTATATAACGTTAATCTATTATATATCATGAAAATGAAATTATGTTGGTTGGTTAGCGCATTGTTTTTGAACAGCTGAACAGATTCGGATAATTTATTTTTTAAAATATTCATGTTAGTCTGAATCAGGTTTGTAGGGAAAGAATAATTGAAAAACTTCTCCGGTTGTTAAGTATATGGACCATTTTTAGTTACTCCTTGTAATTAGAACACAGTATAGTTAGGAGGCCACCTATGCTATTTGTAGCTGTTGATGTTTATGTCAAAGATGTTTAGGTAGGTATATGGACATTTCCCTAAGGGACAGTTTCTGAGGTGAGTATACCCTATCTGAATCACGTATATAAATGGGAATTATTAATAGATTATTATTAAGATTAGCCTCGTCTGTGAAAACCGCATACAATTAAGATTGGGACTCGGCTTTTCATGATTCGTAGAAACAGTGTTTATTGAATTCCGCATTTCGGATGACTGACTCATCCACTCACTAGCCACTTGGAAGCCTGATTTGACCTCAAAACACTTTTTTATACTTAGTGATACTAAAGTTCCCTATTTGTTTGGTATTGAAAAAAAACCTAACATTTTGTCATAGGTTTTATTTATCGTAGTCGACCAACTAGGGTAGGAATAAAAATGATTAGGTGTCTACTCCGTTCCGCTGCATTTCATAAAACACGATCTAACAAAAACTTGAAGCTCTAATAAAAAATAACAGGAAAAGTTAAATGTTTGACCGAACAGGGTATAACCAAGCAAAAAAAGAGTCCTTATAGGTATTGAAAAGGAAGCTTTTGGGTGACGATCATTAACCAAAGTATTTTCTATGGATTTCTCACCGAGTTCCATCAATATTTAGGAAAGTATATCGCACCATTCACCTGTGTAGGCAACTTTATGATAATATTATTTACTCTGAATTAGTTTCTGGGTCACAGCCGTTTTATTTAAGGTCTTAGGTAAAATGTTAGGACATTTAGATTCAGATATTTGTCATGAATACAAAACATGGAAAAATATCCAGCGCCTTTCCTCTCCATATAAAATGATGGAAACAAAAAAATATGTACCTACCTACTCGATGAATCAAGTCAATAAAAAGTAATCTCGCGACATTTCTGAATAAACTCAACGGTGAGACATCAGAATAATTCATGACTTTGGTTTGTTATAAGGCTTCGTAATTGAAATGGCTACGGAACTATGCCTAGCACGTGACCTGACACGTACTTTTTTCTCAATCATAGACAATCGTGACACCATAAGCAGCGATGCGGCAGCACATCAAAAATACCTTTGCAATAAATTGGTGCAAGGCGATGGGTAGTCTTAAACGTACCAGAGGTCGAGTAACCTCGACCCGAAACGCAGAAATTGACAACATGCCTACACAACCTGATTATTGAATACATTAAGTATTAAGTTACACATCAATAACAGCTATGTATATTATATACGAGCTGACTGATCGACGGAAAATATTACTCAACACCGCCTCAAACATGCGAATACTTTTGCTAAGTGTTTTAGAGAACCAAGCTTAATGTTTTTAATGTGTTAGCTTCTTAAACGTCTCTTAGGTTTATCCTCTTCCTTTGAGCAAAAGACTACCAACTTATAGTCGAGAAGAGGTCTAGCTTTTATATGAACTTTTTGCATTTTTTTTTTGTATTAGACTATCTAGATAGTAATTGTGATAGGGTACAATTTAGATATGATTATACATAATGCAAAGTTTATAACATTTAAATGTTTTGTGTCCAGCGCTCTCTAGGCTAGTGGTTAACTTTTAAAGAGCATGACAATAGAATTTAAAGTTGGACATTATTATTTAATTCTGTTCATAAAAAGAAAAATTGAACAACAATAGCTGTTTTTCAACATAATAGAGGGTAATAACCGTTTAATTGAAAATTAAATTTGATTGAACAAATTACAAGAACCTAGATACACTAATGTACTGAAAAATTTAATTTTGCAACCAATTCACCATTACAATAGCTATTAAGAGGACTTAGAATAAATTCAGTTCCAATTTACATAGAGCTGATTCCATAAAATATTTCACTTTACAAAGAATTTAAAGCCCCGTAGACACAGCACGAAAAAGCTGTTTTGATATATTAAAACTTGCTAGTATGTTTACTGAAAATTCCAACTAAAGAGTTGTATGGTAATGTATGTGTACAGAGCTTTAGTGACAGAACACGATGTTCATGGCACTAATAGAGAATGTTTCACATGCGACCACAAAGCCTATTAATATTTTGATTGAGCTCCAAATTAGTTTTTTGTTTTAACTAGAGTAAAAATAATCCATAACAGACGTTTGTGTAAGAAAAAGAAATTACCTATAAACGAACGCCATGATTTGTTTTTTCTTTTCAAATGGTTTTATCAAGTTGTCGCTATCGATGCCATTACACGCTTGTAATTAAAGAGAGGTGCATATTGTATTTTTTACCAATTATGTAGTGCTACATAATATTATAAAATATTACAACTCAAGCAAAACTTGGTAACACAAAACAAACCTCTAAAATACGGTTTTATAAAACATTCGATTATTTCGAAAATCTGATAATTCTTCGTTAGATATTTTTTAAACAGCATTTTTTTTAATTTAATTAATTGACAAAACACAATTTGGCTGGTGGCAACCGAGGCACGCATTGGTCACAGCGAGCTCGTAAGCAGAGCACATAACTGGAAAATCAATCTCGCTTACTTTTAAACGTTACACATTATTTATTGGCTGGATACCGGTGATGCAGTAGCGCGAGATTAAAAGAAACATGTTATTTTAATTTTATGGAACATTCATTGCAATATTTGCAATTAGAGATACATTCTTACAAGAGTTATTAGCGCGGATAATGTTAATCGTGTTTATTTTGTGTCGTTAGCTTTTTCGCGTTGAAAAATTAGAAATCTCTACGATTTTTTATAAGTTCACATCACCCCGGTTTTTTGAAAGGGTAAGTAGAGGTACACTGTATAGCAGCCACATTTCGCGGTAGGTATTTGGGACTTATGTTATAGTAGACGACCCTACAGCCATTATACCGGGAACACTATGTGATTTTCAATAAATTGGAATACATATTTTAACAACGTATGCTGTGAATAGAACGTTTTTACCGAATGAAATACGTATTTTTTCTCAGGTGCCAGAGCGAGATAGTGACTTATCATTTGGTCTAGAATATATTGTCTTATCATACAACGCACAGAAATAAAAAAACAGAGTATATAGAGATCGAAACTACAGATACCGTGAATTTTTTACCATCGTCCAGTTGGCACCTCTATATTAACCAACTATCATATTTTACCGACTCCTAATGTCAAGACTGCCATAAAGATAACGTAATAGCTCAAAAAGGTATAGCTATAAAATTACTCACTGTTCATGTATCAAACTCCGGCCAACCGTTTGATAAGGGAGATAATATCGATGTCCAAACACACATCTGCAATAACGTTATTAGTTGTGCTAAGACTAATCACGACTAGTCAATGATTCGTAAACAATATGTTTACGAATCATTGACTATTTTTTATTAAACAATGCGCATGGAAAATGAAAGTAAAAAGAATCAACCATTTGTACGATACACGTGGTCGCCGTGTTATCTATTCTACACTACATACGACGTCTCTAAACCACACGGACCGACACGCGACGGTGCCCGTAAATCTGTAACGTGGCCTGATATAGCGGTCACACTAGTAAGCCAATAATAGACAAAAACTTGAACAGGATTTCTAGTTTAATCCGCGTCGTGATTAATGCGGAAAATGCCAATGACAAAAGCAGACGTAGGCCTCCGAATACGCGCGCAAAAAGTCAGTTGTCATGTCGGCATCTCGGGGCCCGCCGCGGCGCTGGCGGCGCGGCGTGACGCATGATGCCGGCGCTTCGCTGCCGAATACCACCAATCGATTAAAAATATATCAAATCTACATGTTTATAATAAGACTGTATTAAGTCGTGCCTATAAACGAATATTTTTGTAACAAATATATACCTATTGTTGCGAACATTATTCTCAGTACAGAAAGCCGAATCGGGTGGATTCGGTTTTCTTAGGTATACTACAGTCCAAGTACGAAAGCATGAAGCCTCAGTAAAAGCGGAAAGTGTTTGATTGCTTGGACCAGTATTCATCGAATCGAAGAAGCTTAAAACTGTAGATAATTGTAAGATTTTACCAAAATAAAATAAATCTATGAATGAAAATGTTACTTTCATTTTCTCGCATAAATTACGCCCAGAGGTGAACAAAAGACGTTTTCACGCAAAAAGTTAACGGCGATGTAGAGATGCTAGCGACAACATATTGTTTGATTCAATTGTATGCTGTTAATATCCATCTTATTGTAATTTACCAGTTCTTGATATTTACTAACTTTAAAAAAAATCACTATAATGCGCATAGCTCAGGTATTCCTAAATATTTAAATGATATATAATGTTTAACAAAAAGTTTGTAAAATATTTTAAGGGGTTAATAAGTAGGTGATAAAGTTCAAGTTTATGTATAAAATATATGTGTATACAGTGTTTGACTCTTCTGTGATAAAGCGAGACAGTATCATTGTATCGTAGACTCAGTATGTAGTGTTCGTTTTAAAATTTCAAATAATTCGATTATTTTTTCGGGAATGTGACCTTTATAGCCTACCGATGGACCCCTTAACATATTTTACACTATTATTATTTAACCTTATATACTGTTGTTCTCTTGAAGAATTCAATTTGCCTATTTGCGAGCAGCCGTTTGCCCCGGTTATTCTATCGCTGCTCAAGATAGGCAAGAGTGCGATTTAAATGATACCTGGAAACACGCTCGAGCTGAAGGTAGTTCCGTGTAAGTTGACGTCCGGCAAACCTTCGACATTTCCGAACAAACACAGTTGAATCACCGGCCGCGGCCGGCTCCCAGCGGCGTCGCCGCGGCCGGCGCGGCTTGGCGCGGGGTGGGGCGGGCGTCGCGCGGGCGGCGCGGCCACGGCGTGCGAACATGCGCTCACGAGGTCGGTGTTTTTTTACTCACATTACCTTCTGACATTCGAACTTAATGGACTTGCCTTATTGAAATTTAAGCAGAACGACTACCGACGTAATGGAATAAAATTAGGTTATCGTAACGAGAAACGGTCTTCGAGTGGCCATCTTAAAGCTCTCGGCGGCCCAATAGGAATTCGAAACATTTAGCATTGGCCACGCGCCTCGGATCACTACTCGTCTCGCTTGCGGCAATGACTCCGTGCGCGCGCAAGAAAAGAATAGGTATAGGAACGCGCTCCTATCGGCGAATAGTCATTGTTCTTGGCCGTAATGGAACAAAATAAAGACAGAACAGCGGTTTTCGTGACTGCGAGACGAAGATATTAAATTTAACGAGAGCGAGCGAGAGACAATAAAAGGTTTTTAGGGTCGATGGCCGGGGCGAAGGAACTTCGAATTGGATTTTCTTAAGAATTATACATAATTTAGGACACGTCCATCATAATCTTCAAGGTTGAAGCGACTAGGTTTATTGATGTTCTTATCCAAATTATCGTCGTTTTAGTAAATAACGCCATTATGCTACGACTCAAATATTTTGTTGTTTCTTGTGCAGCTATATTCTTACAAGAATCTTATCTAAATTTATATTATTTTGATAAGTTACCTATTTAATTCTATTAATTCTGTTCCTATATCGGATATTGAAGGTTATGCGAAGATACATGTATCATCTTCGATAATGCTATGAATTGTGCGTGTTATGACGTGCCGCGATGATGTAAACGGCCTCGTGGCTCCTGGGGATCCCGCGGGCACGAGCTCGCGTAGCGGGACCGGGCCGTGCACCTCCTGCCCGCGCCCCGCGCAGTGAGCCCGCACACGGACCGTTACGCCGGCGTCCTTGGCTGAGTTCTTTCTTGCGCAGGCGCAGCAGGTCGGTCTGAACTCGTTCCGCGCTGGCGGCAACACTGCGCACGTGTGCTTCCTTGTATTAGTGGCGTTGCTATGTGTGCACTATTGCGTTAGTGTAATCGGTCGACGTGTGAGTGCATTAGATTAGTCCTAACGGATATTACGGAATTTGTTGAATAAGTGCCTCAAAAATGAACTAGCTAAAAATATTTACACATGTTGTCGACTTGAAGAAAATATCCAGTTCTCGTGCGATTTGAACCGATGTAAATGGAATTTGAAACATGTATGTCTACATCATTTGTAGGCAGACGCCCGTTTGTCTATGTGAATCCTATTAGTCACAACAGTGCAATAATAATGATGTCGCATAGTTCATTACGTTTTCCGTTATAACGTCCAATAAATGAAAATGTAGTCCAAGCTTTTATTCGTGTTATTTTAATCATGTTTTTTTATCGACTGTTCAAATAATTGATAAAAAAATACAACCATATCAGACTATAGTACTACAATCAGGTTATTAATTTAACTTCAGGAGGAAATACACTATTAATACGTGAGCCAAACGACCCCTGATATCTATTGTACGAAACAGATTTCGATCTGTGGACACGTCATTAATGACATTTATCAATAATTGCCTTGTAGCCTTACGCAACATCGCTAGGAACAATAATGTTATGTGGTACCAAGTATTAGGTACAGTCGAAGACAAAATTAGTGCACACGACCTAGATCTGTACAAATTGAAAGATTCCAATGAATGATAGCAATGGTCACGGTCATAATGGATTTTGATATTAGAAATGAAACCTTTTAGTTTTATTTTACCTGGGTAACTTTTGACTATTTATAAGTGCTGTGATGGTCTACATGAATAAAATACTTTTTTAGAAATATATATTTATTTATTTTATTGATGAGTGTAGCCTGCTTCTTATATTAAGAAAAAAACACCACGTATCGATTGAAAAACATTCAACAACGGCTGATTCTAGGGCACAGATACAAAATAAAGCTGAAACATTTTTTTATTGTTATGAATTTATATTATTTTTAAGAAACTTTAATTTCGGAATGCAGTTTGACGTCCTCAAAATCTATTTCAGTATTCGATAAGCAGTTAATTGGATACCGAATACAAAAGGTCAGCGCTCAGAAGCGCCCGTTCGGCGGCGCGCACCAATTTAAACAATAACAACCTTCTTTAATTACTTTGTGTTCTTATTACCGATTTTATACTCATACTCGAATGCTTTTAACGATGATGCTAATACTGTGCACTTATTGAGCGTTGAGCAAGCGAGCAAGGACGATCACGCGGCCGCGCTGAGAGGTACCACGAAGTTGTCGCAATCGCCTACAAATAAGAGCTTTGCCGTTGGTTGGCAACACCAACGGCAAAGCTCAACACCAACGGCAAAGATGTAATATAAATCGGAGACATAACAAAATCTAGTCAGCCACACAAAATGTAAGCCCTAAGAAGTATAAAAAAACCTACAACTTCTTAAGCTGATACCGAATATAATGATTCAAGCGAAAAATAATAATATTAAATTGTTTAACACCTCATAACAGTGCTAGCGACTCCATGCTATGTCTTATTATGATTAAGTGGATTTAATATGTTGTTCTTCATGTGTCAGCAGAAATATCAAGTTGGTTAGCGTTGTAACCCACCTGTCGGTGAACTATCAACATGAACTTATAACCTACATTTAGATCGTATATTGTATATGGAATTAATTTAAACTTACGCTTTACGGAGGAAAGTTTTTATCCAGTTTCATGATTAAAATCTTTCCTCCAGCCCAATATAAGCCTTTGCTTAAATTGGTCTGGACTATGATAAAGGGTATATACGACCTCTCCTTTACACTGCGTTTCAATCTTGTAAGGCATATTTTGCTGTCAATCAAAAGTGATAGCTAACTATTATCCTAATCCAAGATATGGACAATAACTTTACCCCAAAGTATTTGAGTGCTTTTTCTTTGTAGCTTACATTCCTTTAATCTAACTATCTTGAGTACTTTTAAAATAAACAGCGCAAGGAATATAAGATGCGAGTTTACCGACGTTCTCTTGAGGCGATATATATTATTCAGCACTAGCTATATTATTTATGCCTTTACTTCTGTAGAATGATGAGGAACTTTATTACAGTAATAAAAATCAAGAAAATTTGAGCAAGATGTTAATATTTTACGCTATTTTATGATGTATTTATGATTGATATTTAGTAATCAGTAGATAAGCTTATTTGTTATAACAGTAGGTATTAGTAGTTTAAGTAATAAGTAATTCATAAGAAATTCACATATTTTAATATAAGTTACAATCAATAATGCGACGTCTCTGCAATCATTGACCGAATTATCCATCTACATGTATAAATACTGGTGGAGAATACCCTGAGTTATTTGATAATTTTACACTTGATATTTCAATATATTCATTTTGTAATCAATTTACAGATACCAATATTTAACCAGACGCAAGTTAATCAATCCTGTGCAGAGCATGCGAGATTTGGTATTCTTTGAAATAAAATAAAACGACACTGAAAAATATACCTCAAGCACATGATAATAAGTCACAAATTATTGAAACGTAACGAACGTACTTGTAAAATATGCGCCTTGCCTATAGCGCTATGAATCAGATTAATGCACTAACACATTTATTAGACGCACACAGACACATTAAGTTAACGTTGATATAGTGTGTTACACGGTATTGTATGTGCACGGCGTGACGCGAGTGTGTGCGTGCACAAACACACCGGCAAGGCTGGGAGGTTCAACGTACCAGTTGCCACCACGCGAGTTCCTTGTTCCACTTTACCACTGACACTATATTATTATTGTTCCAATGGAGTTTCCGATCCGACTGACGCTTTTTTAGAGTCCTTACTTTTAGTCATCTCATTTGAATCGCGGAACGAATCGCAGGCTTTATTGCTCTCTTACGAAACGAAGCGCCCGTTTGCTTATTATTATATTGGATTTGTCCAGGGTCGGGTATCATTTTAATATGCATATGTATAGCAATATTATTTGTACAACAATATCAAATTATTATTTTGTTTATAACATTTAACTGTAACTGTTCAACAAATTTTTATTTTCCTATATTCAAGTGGCCTTGGTGATTTAACGCGGCAAATTATATATATCAAACTGCTCATTAAGAATAAAGCTTTCAAATAATTTGCGCCACTAACGCCCTTAATAAGCAACGCAAAAAGTACGTTGCGTTAATAAATACATTTTGAAAACATGTCATTGTGTAACCAATTTATGTATCGAAAATGTACACTAAGTACAAAAGTTAACTAGATGTAATAACTCTCCGGAGTCGTAAACTGATTCATAGGTAAAACACGATCATTATATCTCGTTATTAAAATAAATGTCAGTTAACGAGACACAAAGGAATGAACGCAGAACGCTTAACATAAATGCTAAGCTATTTACGAAGTTCCATTAAAAGCTGTGCGGAGGAAAAGACATCAACGCGCGACAACATATCTGTATCTGGTATGCAATATTAATTTGCGTAAGAAAATTATGTTACCAGTGACAAACGACTACATCAACATATATGCCATACATGATATCATAAATATAATACGTGTGTAATTTTATTATAAAATACAATCTGTAGCTGTGCGTCTGATATATTGGCTGACCATATAAAACACTAACATTTTTTTATGCTAATGGTTGTGTGTTTTCTGTTTGGATTACAGTCTAGAATTTTCGGGTATAACAATAATTATATCTAAATGTGTGTTATAGGGTCTTGTCCGAACAACACTCCGCGAACTACATAATAAGTATAAATAGTACCTAACTAACTGTGTGCAATAAAAAATTAAAACTGGTTTTGCAACATGCCAAGTGCTGTTTTTGAACAGTCAGACGCAAAGTTTTATTTCTTTTTTATTAACGTTATTAATAGTTGTGCTAAACGCATATTAACTTGTTCGCTCCAAACTTTTGTGTTCTAAAACTTATGGCAATTCTCTTTATTTAATCATACTCTTAGCACCGTCTGCCTGACAGACAACGCACAGCCTACACCGGTGGACCTAGACATTTGAAATTTGAAGGTGATATTTCTCGAGTACCTAGAAGTGCACTAGGATGGGATTTTTTTTTAAATTCGACCCTCATAGTGGTTCAATGTGGGGTCAAAATTTGTATGAAGAAACTTTTTTTGCTGTGTTACGATCGGGCACATGGCTAGTATTAGTATGAAACTTTAAGTAACCATAACATAAGACGGTCTAACCGCAGTGTTCCAGACAAAGAATTTATTCACGGTCTGAGAGTGTGTATTAGCCTACGAATTGAGCTTTATTCTGCTTACCATGAAAATTTGGTCCCATTATATAATTTCATATTATATTCTCGGACAAAGAAATAATATAGACTGAGTGTCACGAACAACATAATATTAAAACACAAAAACCAAGCTAATTCGTGAAGTACGCGCTAATGTGCGTGTACGAAAGTAGAAAATTCACATGTACTACACAAATCGTATTGGTTTTTTGTGCATTAATATTATGTTGTTCGCGACACTTCTTCTATATTACTGCTTCGTCTAACATCATATTCACAGTTTTGTGTTGCAGCGTAGCCCAAAGCACAATATTAATGAAACCGAATGTATAACTTCCAAAGCGCTACACACTTTGAGCGTCATAAATTACACTCGTTTGGCAACTAGATAAAATTTGTTTAACATAGTACACAGTCTTTTGTTTAAACAAAAATAAAAAATATTTTTAATTCAGAAACGATTTTCCGGTTTCACTTTTTTATTTTATATTTGTGACACTTTGCACTTAATCGTAATGTAAGAGAACATCGAAGAATTTTACACTTATCAAGAAACAGATTGCAGCCATTAATAAACAAGGTATTTATGCACGAGATTATTTCCTCGGACATGAACCTTGTCGCGTCGATTATCACTTTCTTGTTATAAACCTTTTCCTTTCATCTTATTTGTTGCCTACGTCACAAAGGAACTTACGGAAAGTGTTTTGCCCGTGACAATTGTGATTTAAATAGTTTAAATGATATATTCCCTTACTGATTATCCTTACTAATATTGTAAAAGAGAAAGTGTGTTGGTTTGCTAGATTAACTTAGGATCACCCAAATCGACTGAACTGATCTTAAAGAATTTTATACAAACATATAATAATCTTAAGGTCCACTACCTGGTGTAGCTGCGGGTAAATGTTAGTAATAATTATAATTTCGTGCTTATTTAAAAAAAACATTTTAGGCTAATATCCCATTTCCATTGTATGGACTACATTGGTATTTTTTTTAGTAGCAGATAACTGGTTTTTAAAAGAAACCTGACTTACAATCCTTGATATTTGATTAAGTATACTTTAATTTATGAATATAAAAATTAGGCACGTGTTTCTTGTGAATAATTATTATCTTTGGCATTTAAAGTTCTTCGAGACTGTTTAACGTGTTAGGAAGTATTATAAGTTAATCTTATTACCTAATCACTAAAATTACCGATTACTTAACATTACTAATATTGTTAACAAGATTGTATGATTCCCTACATATGTATTCAATTTAGTAAATGATTGATAAGGACTTATAACGGTACAAAAATAATAATCTAACCAAAAACTATATATACTAGGTATGTATATATTGATAGAAATAAGATGAACACGCCATCTCCTTTTTGAGAAAAACCGAATATAAGGCGTCGCCGTCTTTACCGACGAGATAATATTTTTTTGATTATTTGATTGATCGCAGATTGAAGTCTGAATCTTATACGCCTTGCAATAAGATAAAAAAATGTTAACTATGATTGAATGTATTGCTAACTATAGCGAAAGTTGCAGACTACTTATGAAAGCAAACGTGTTTTGAAATGTATTTTTTTAACTTTAAGTTTTATAGCAGATGTACGTAGTGTACTTAGATTATATTTCGGTAAGTACCTCCAATCGGCATCGCTCAATAATTACAAACGGGAAAACTGAGGCCACACCATTTAAGTTCTAGGTAAAATCTTTTTCAATCGATGTTCAGTCTTTGATGGTTTTAAAATAGATTAAATCATTAGAGTTTTAGAATTTGGGTTGATAATTCAGCCAGGTAAAACAAACAGTTATGTTATATTATAAGACGTGGATGATACTTTTTTTAATAAATTATACACATCAACATGAGTTCACGGCACTGAGTAAAGGTTACCGCAGGTTGTCTGTCGGTTACACACGCCTGAAGAGCTATGCGATTTGGTGGACCGCCCGGTGCCCTGCCCTTGACTCTTGCCCTACGCGCAACGGGATAAAATCATGGCCAGGCCATCGTCTTCATTTCGAAACGCCAATGATGTCAAAAACATGATATGTTTTTTAAATAAAAAAACAGCCAAGACATAAAGTTGGTAAACAAAGTTGGATTTGCGGTACATTTTATGGCTTATTACATGAACCTTACTTAATTTTGAAAAGGTCTTATTATAATCTTAAAATAATTTGAATGGAATCCTACTCAAGATAGAACATTATTTTACCCTCACGTTCAATATAGGTAGGGCTGGCGGCCTATTTTTTTTATACCATTTTAATATATAGGGCAGGCATATATGTTTTTTACACACACAAAGTTACATTCTGATTTTTCTTATAGTCTCTGAATAAACTGGCTGTAACCCGGACAAACAAAACTCAATCAATATATGAAATACCTAATGAAACACACATACATTGCCATAAGTATCATAAAATATATCGAACCAGAAGCTTTTACCAACCGACGATTCTCGACCTAATTTATGGAGGGTTTTATTACGTTTAAAACCACGAAACCTTATAAATCTCTCTCAAGCCATACTTATATGAAAAAATTACGCATCGAATGGCTAGGTCAGTGTTGGAATACTTATTCGTCCTTAAGTATTTAATATCGGAAGAGCATGCGAACGAATTCGGACACTATGAACCATAAAACGATTAAGGTACGTTCATACTGCAGTAAACATACAATAAATCGTGTTCTAACTGGACTGGTAGAGCTGTCAACTTTTCAACTTGTCAAGTGCATCTGGGCACACTTTTTGTCTATCATTCATATTATCCTATTAATTAATTCGGTTCGTTGTAAATTCAATTGGCACTGGCAGCAACAAAAGTGCATGCAGACGAGACAACTAATGACTTTCACCTTCATCGTGTAGTCATATAACATTCATGTCCCCTCGTATGAAGCCTTGACAAATTGACAATGACAAAGCCACTTCATAATAAATAGTCTAAAATTAATATTCATAATGCTCACCTTTTTAGTTTCCTGCCAACTCCCAAATATAGCGTTTTATATCTGTAATAAATAAAATTCAATATTAATATGATTGAAAACAATGAAATCATGTAGGTAAATTATGTAAGCCTAGTAGAAAAAATGGTGTAAGTTTGAAGGTTATCATATTCTCAAATAAATAGGCATTCGGTTATACTGTATTTAAATAAAAAAACATATCCGGTTAATTTAATAACGTCAACTATTGATACTTGAAAATAATGTCGTACAAACCAATTTTAAAGCTTGCATAGCCGTATTTTTATGATCGTATAAAATCACAAAGGTTTTACCAATATCGCTTTACTTAATCGATATTGTGCATTGCGTGCATGTTGTGTGTGCGTTTAACAGAAACGCTGAATGCCGTCGAATTGCTATTCAGTGTAGTTTCCACGAAGGTTTTTGGAAATATAAAGCGCTGATTTGCAGCAGGATCGAAATTAAATTGGTTGTTATTATCATCGTCAGCTTTCTACTTGACAATATTTTTCGCTATAGCCGTGCTTCGAGTACTCGTGGGTGTGCTTCATATTTAACAAACAATCTCGTTACTTAGATAACATCAGACGTATAGTAGGTATTCATGAAACAAAATTACAAAAATAACGTGGATACAAATATTTTATAGCGTCCAGATGAAATTCCAGGTTAAGCATATACGTTAATTGCTTTCGATTAAGATTAGTAGTTTTCCAGGAAAATCAAAGCCGTGTAGCAATGAGTCAAAGCTTCGTAGCATGGACTCACTACACAGCTTTGTGCTTGCAAATGAATCTGAGATTATAACAAGTGACCATGTTGTAGGAAGTTGTTCGAACAAGCAGTCAACCATTCAGGTAGTTTACATGCGAGCTTAATGCGCATACGTGTATAAACGGGTGCATTAAACGTTAAAAGGTTGTTTGTTTAGTTGGAAACTGGTGCAAAACAAAAGTGGTGTAAACCGCAGAACCAGTCCTGCGACAGGAAGCGACCTCGAGCTCCGCCCCGCGCCCCCCCTCACCTGCGGCGCGACCACCTGATCCAGACAAAGCGTGTCCTTCGCGCAGTGACGCATGCAAGTGCATTGCACTAATAATATCGAACAAGTCCTTTCCATGTCCGGTAAGCAACGACCACTATGACATCGAATGAATTGTCGTATCATGTGATATCGCGAGAGCTTGCATAAAGCGAGGTTTATCGATTCCGAAATTACATAACGATCCATGTTTAATCATTGTGTACACGATAATACATAATTTATATTGCAATGCATTAGCTATAAATTCAAGATCTTTTGCTTTTTTTGATTTCTAAAACAATTAAAATAATATTTCAATAACTTCTTTGTTAAACCAAACAAGCGCCTTACTTTTCAGTTATTTCAATCCATATTGTAATTATATTTATTAATGAAGAACTAATGTGTCATTCACCTGAACTTTTTAGCAATTGAGTGTTAGGATGTTTTTTTATACTACCAACTAGAAACAAATTATTTTTCTATGAATCGTACATAGGAAGGTATAAATAGATTTTTAAATAATGTAGCCTGCATTAAATAGTCAATACAATAAATCAAAGAGCCAATTACTCATTTAACTTGATTAATTTATTGCTAATACGACATGGGATTGCATTCGGGTGTGGGAGGGGCCTTATGAATATAATAGCATGAACCGTGTAGAGATGCTCCACGTGACACTGCCTCGAGCCGGTGTTGTATCATGGTATGACTCATGACTCTGAGCATCTCGGATTCACATTCAACTGACTAATAGATACTTTCTTTGAGTGAGAATTTACTGTTTTACATAGTCAGTACCGTGCCCTATATTTAAACGCGTCGCATTGGGCCGCCCGTGCCCAAGCGGTAATAAATCATACATCATAGATGGCTAGAACATATTATGCATATATGCCTATAACAAAATAATATCGTGTGACAGGTTATAGGGTAATGGAACATATTACAATTATTACTGCACCGATTAAATATAAAGCAATTTTAAATGATATATGCAAATACAGTAAGTCAAGTTATCTTAGGTACAAAAAAGTTGCATTTGTAGAATCGATCGCGCGTATATACACTCTCTATACCTGCCTGCAGCTAGATCAATTGGCATTTTCTTACCAAGAAATCGGTCACTACCTACCTATATAAATCGTGACTGAAATGTGTATCTTAATAGTATTGTTATTGTATAGACTGAAAAAGAACAATGCTGTTGATGCGCACGCTGCGACGCGGGCGCGGCGCGGCACGAGCGCGGCACAAAGCCTCTCTGCGTAACCGCCGAGTCTCATCAGACCGCCCAAAGAAACGATCTCATAGAAAGTAGAGCAACTCATTTATTTATTCAGTGCAGCGGCGGGTGCGAGCGAGACAGTGCCGCGAAACTGGCTCATTAAAATAAAAATCCGATTTTTGAGTGCGACTCGCGCGAAGTAAAATAAAAGTTGCCGACGAAATTTGCTCGAGTTATTCCAAAAAAGGCGCGCGAAACGCCTCTGCGACAAGATCGCAAGATACAAGTACGCGGTGAAACCGACCGCAATCGGCCCCACCCGACAGCAGCCTGCGATGCCGCAGCAGCGCGGGTGCACCGGCCGCCGCCTCCCGCGCCGCCCGCCACCGCTCGGACGCGCTTCGCTTGCATACATGCCGATACATGGACACTGACATGCCGCCTATTGTGCTTCACGAATATGCATGTAATGCGTTACACTGATTTTGTTTTGTACATTTATTTCAGTGCTAGAGGAGTGAGTGTTCGCAGGCCGGCGCAGCGGCGTAACATTAAAAGCACGGTATATTGCACATAATCACAGTCACGAGACACGTTATCTGCACGCGCATTCGCTATGTAAATAACACCATGCACGACATTCCGCCGTCAGACAATTTATAAATCGTTTCACATAAATTTGCATCTATCGTTGCGAGCGAGCTCCACTTCAATTAACAAAAATGCATTTATAAGGATTGCAATAACGTTACACTAGTTTGTGTGGGCTCGTGCTCCGGTTATGCATTCCATTAAATGGAGACTCGAATGGCCGCACCGATGTCTTTTGCCAGCAAATATTTTGTTCTTTATGAATGAATGTTGAAATTTTAAATCTTGTCATCATATGATACAAGTAGGTGAATAACACGCACAGACTTACCAAGATATAAAACAGGAGTTCGATTGAGAAAGCCCCGCCAGACCTTTCTAGCTTTTAATGCATACTAAAATGTATGATGCAGTGTGTTGCGAGCACTTTGTACTGTAATGATCAATAAAAATTGTTTCTGACAGATTACATTTGTGTCAATTATGTTTCGGAAAATCTTTTTTATTGACTGTAATAATGATAAAAGCAATTAATGATAATTTGCCATTCACGTGACCTACATTTAAGGTTATAAATAATTAATTGTGTTAGATACCTACTTCAGCCTTGGCGGGTTGCGAATAGGGTCGAATATTCTAATTAATACATAACTTTGAACTTCTGGAATGGGTCTATTATCTACTAAACGCAAAACTGCACTGTGGAATTAGTACGGTTCTTTTTACCAAAGAGCTCTATTATTATCATAATAACGAGTTAGATTCGGTGCAGTTTCTTGCTACAATAAAGATATAAGGGATATTGATAGTAAATACAACAGGCTTAAGAGATGTTCAGAATTTGCTGATGAATTGTTTTAGAAACAAAGACGAGTGGGAATCATTTAAATATATCAATTAATGTAGGTATTTTTCAGAGGATTTTATCAAAACCTAGATGAGCAGTTGCGTGGAAGCGGTAAGAAGTTATGTGGATTGTTAACAGTCGTACAATGTGTTAGCAATTTTACTCAAAAATGCTTGTAATGTGGTTATTATTTTGACACCCTTCTCTAAACTGAGTCGACCTTTCCGCGCTACTTGAAAATGTGCCAACAAATTGTATGGAATTTCATTGCTGGTCAGTTTTAGCCATCAGCAATGCCCTTTGAAAATCTTCGAGCAATATTCTTCGATAATTGTCGAGTTTTGGTTCAAAACGGTCGGTGCAAATATTTCAATTACTCGCATTGTTTGAGTAAAGCACTATACAAGTTGCTGGCAGCGCTAATGATGGCTTCGAGGTAAGCTTAGCAACCCTCTTGACCTTCCAGCTAGGTCATCATTGCAGTCCTTGCAGTCCGCGCTTTAAATTATTCCAGCTTTTCCATCAAGGGCTGCAATGCTGACTGCGCTGTGTTGGCCTGAAGCCGCGCTACGCTGCGCTTTCGGCCCTCATCAGCACTGCCAGAAACGATGTCATTACAGACCGCAGCAGTAATGTATTACTTCCGTAAGTTGTTTCTAAAAATCGTATTAAGAAACGCTAACGTTGGTAGGCCCTGACTGGATAAAAGTCCCAAACTAAGTAAATATAGAATGATCAGAGAAAAATAATTATTTGTCTTTAGTTATATTTTTTTGAAATCAAATCTCATATAACTACTAGATAACTTCCGAAAATTGTTGGACGCATGTTTTATACGCAGGTACGTTTATAGGGTCTTGTGTAAAAGAGGTCTTATTTATATAATTAGTATAATTTGTACTTAATTTTATATTTTCTGTCCTACTTTAGGACAGTTATATATATTAAAGATAAAATACTTAATAATGATCTTGAATGGCAGGCGAGCCGCACGGGGCGTGGGACGGGCCGGTCGGCGGGGTGCGTGCGCGCCGCGCGGTAGATCAACTTGTCACGTCAATCACGTGGAGAAATGAACCTGTACTCCACTTATTTTAAATGTATTTATTCACTTTTTACTTTTACATACAAACTAACCCTCTATAGTTCTGCGTAATGTTTAAAATACAATTTCTTAACAAATTCTGCATTTTTAACTGGATGGTTAAAAATGCAGATTGCGATTGAGATGCAGAACTAAATAGTTTCAATGATAGATCTGAGCTGAATAATGCCAGATCAACTGCAAAATATCCTTTGTACATGAAAATATTTTCTATAAAGTTAAGAATGTTTGGAAAATAAAACAATATTTTTTATTTAGCTCGGTTATTGTTTATCAACTGTAGCCAAAGAAATATTTGCCGATAGACCACAGTGAGGGATCGAGGTGACGGTATGCTATCATCGGCGCCCGGGAGTTGAATCCGTCCGGTGGTGTTAACTCGAGCGAGCATCACGCGATGCAGGTGGCCGAGCCATACCTTCTAGTTAAAGCAGCACCTAACTTGGTTGATACTACTAAAACTTTCGTGTGACATATGACAGTTAATAAGCTAATATGGGTCTGACTCAATAGAAAAAGATGGAATATTGTATAGGTTTCTCTATTTACAAACTCTGATCGTAGCGCAAGTTTTTCAAAATAAATTATAACATAATTCCAGTCTTACAAACTTTTTCTACTACACAAGGCATGTCTTACATACTCTTTCTACTAGACAAGGCATGTCTTGCATACTTTGTCTACTAGACAAGGCATGTCTTACATACTTCTTCTACTAGACAAGGCATGTCTTACATACTTTTTCTACTACACAAGGCATGTCTTACATACTTTTTCTACTACACAAGGCATGTCTTACATACTTTTTCTTCTAAATTTGAAGATGTGTTTATCGGTAAGCGGTGCGAGCGCCAAGAGGCGCGAGTTAAATTATACGTGCGAAAGAGAAACGTTGTGCATGTTAATATCGTAGATAATACGCGTGTTATGTTGCATATTTTGTTGTGTAACAAGGCCGTCTGCAACAATATGTAGAAATTTATAAAATTTAAGAATACATTAGCATCCCATCGTTGGCTAATCTAATCATTTAATTATAATGTAAATTATTGACCTCTCATATTACTTGGCGCCAATCGCCATACAATAAACTTTCTTCTTTGTGTTGGGTAGTCGTTAAATTAAAATACACACAACTTAAGTAATTTTAAATTCACGGAATGTTTATATATAAATGAAATGGTGATAGAGATTAAAATTCCAACTTGAAAAAGTAAGAAGTTTAGATGCAAGAATATGCTAAATACATTCTGTAATAATGTGTGACTCTACAATAGAATACGCTTATAATTAGCTTTTCTGATTTTCTAGTTATTAACAAACTTATATGTTGTTATAGCGACATTAATAATCCACCGCCCTCGGCTGATGTCTTCCTTGATACCTCTACATTATTATTGTCAGAATCATCAAATATCAAGGTGCAGTAATGTCTGTAATAATGTCGTCATAAACGTGAATATGCTTCAGGTAAATATCATATCATCTGTGTTTTTTATATATCACGCGCGATACAGCGTGGCATTGCGGATACATCCGCGATCAGGATCGGACTGGTCACGACGCTTTCTGTGATATATATATATATTGTAGTGCACTTAACATTGTACTGCGTCCGGCTGGTTGCATAATATTAGGTCCTTACATATGAAATTGGCGTTTTGTACGGGAGGAATATAAAGTCATTTTTTTTTTGTTAAATATATTTAATTAATCAAATTATGCCGCGTTGTTATCTATGCACTTCTGCCATCTCATAGGTAGTTAATTGATCCCTTTACTAAAAAAACCATGGGGGTGAGAATCAATAAACTCTTTAAAGGCGGTTTGGACTGCCGCATCGGAGTTGATTTTTTTTCCTTGTAAGAGGTTGTCCAAATTCCGGAAAAAATGGTAAACTGTTGGAGCAAGGTCCGAAGAGTACGGCGGATGTCGCAGACTTTCCAATTGTAGCTCACCTAACTTAGTGGTTGTTTGTTGTACAGTGTGTGGTTTTGCGTTGTCGTGAAGCAGCAGTGGCCTAGAGCGATTGACCAATCTCAATTGTTTAGCAGCTAGTTCTTCCTTCATGGTTTGCAGTTGCTGACAATAGATATCTGCCGTTATCGTTTGGCCAGATTTTAGAAAGCTGTAGTAAACGACACCGGCGCTAGGCCACCAAACACTCAGAAGTAACTTTTTCTGAGTAAATTTTCGTTTAGGGCAGGATTTGGCTGGGTCCCCAGGGTTCAGCCATTGCGAGAGCGCTTCCGATTATCGTACAGTATCCACTTTTCATCACAAGTAATGATTCGATTTAAAATCCCTTCATTATTGTGTCGGTTGAGCAAAGTAACACAGCAGTCGACGCGTGTTTGCAAGTTCGATTCACTCAATTTATGAGGTACCCATCGTTCAAGGTTTTTTACTTTCCCGATTTGCTTCAAGTGGATTTATACAGTTTTATCACTTACCCCGAAGCCTGCAGCTATCTCTGAAGTGCTTTGTGATGGATCCGCTTCCACAATAGCCCTTAATTTTTCATTTTCCACTTTGGTCGCCGGCCGTCCTGGGTTGTTTCTGAAGGTCGAAATTTCAAGAACGAAAACGTTTAAACCAAAAACGTACCGTGCTTTCTTTTGCGACACCAGCGCCGTATACGTTATTAATCCTTCGAGCTGTTTCTGCAGCACTGGTGCCACGGTAGAACTCGTACGCGTAAATATACCAATATTTCATGTTTTCCATTGTGTGGTAATAAGCGACGCCAAAGAAAAAAAACAAAAGGAAAAAACAAATGAATGACTGTTTTCTAAACTCAAATGTACCAGCTAAATGAATTTATAAATATGAATTTGTGATTCTTAACCAAAGGGAAGATATTTCAGATCAAAGTGGTCAGTACGACAAAACGCTAATTTCATATGTAAGGACCTAATATTTACCGGTAGCTTGGTACCTATTAGGTACCTGTCAGCGAACGGGTGTTACGCCGTCTAGAACCACCGTAACGTTGAACAATAATTACTTCAGCTAAAAGGTCAGGAGACCGCAAGCAGAGCGCCCGCTCTATTATGCGCGTAATAAAAGCTGGCTGTTATAAAATGTAGAGTTCCAATAATGTTAGTTTTTATTAATTTTGTTCTACAGAAACATGTAGGGTGTTGCTTCTAATGTTCTATTTGCATCATCGGGTCGGCTCGCTGAAAATGTATTATTTTTTTGTCTACAGGTCTAACATCCTTCTATACGAGATCTCAAAAAATATAATAAGTAAATCAAATTAATGTAATGCAAAATGTATCGTACTGATTGAAAAGAAAACACAAAAAATGTTTTTTATTGCTGATTTGATTCGATAATTTAGTTCTAAATTGTTTCTATATTTGTGTAGAACGTCTTATCAATCTTAACAAGTTGAGCGATATGCCTGCCTCTGTTTTTACCACAATGGGTGCATCTGAATGGCCACCAAGTTTGACCACCTTGGCGATACCGGCTTCCCTTGACTGGACTGACCTCCTATGTAGAACGTCACAATTATAAAAAAAATAGGGAATATGTTAAAGGTTAGATTGTCTACAGAAAAACCAACCCACCCAGGTTGATGTCAGAATCTATAATTTCTAATATACTTATTTGTTCTAACAAACCAAGCATATTCGGTTAATTCAGCGAGTGCTTAATATTGATTTAAGAATATTCAAGTTAAGGTAGAAAGCATTTTTTTTACAATAATATCACACTACCTACTAGATCGCATCTCTAACACTATTTCCTTGAACATCAGCTACACGTGCCGTCGTTGTACCACTTTATGTCATCTGCTAGTTAACGGATTCTGCTTATCGACGGGATTTTTTATGTACACTATATATAAAAGAGCTTTTTATACTGCGATTATCGACCTACAAGGCGTCACGTCTGCGCTGTAGGCGGGTGTGCGCGCCCGCGTTTGCAGAATCTCCGTGGATCGTAATGGCAAATTCCATTATAAGTGAGAGCGGATGATTTAAGTTTAGATGATCGAGCTCTGAACTAGAATGTTTGACTGAGATACAAATGTGGATGTTGTTCATAAATCCCTATTATAAAACTATACAGAAATGTAATGTAGAATATTTTTTTGTTCAACGTTTGAATGTATTTGGTACTCGATACAAAAAAATAAATAAATTAATAATATAAAATATTCAATAACTATGAGATATTGATACTGCATACATACTTATTATAAGATTTACTACCATTTCCAACCTTACCCTTAAATAGATATTGCATGCTCACTGTCCTAATATCTCTGTAATTATTATCACCTAAGTTAAATTATCTTTAAAGTTATATTCCAGTAATTTCGTTAAACACTATTCTTTAAACTGAAATTGGACTGCTTTAGCTATTGCACTGCATGAACTAAATATACAAGTGTCTACATTTTGTCACAAATGGGGATAATAACTATCGGCCTTTCTGTATGCACCGATCATACGACTCTTGGAAGAGTCCATTAATCAACATATCTGTCTTACCGAAGATTTATTGGCACGTTTAGAGAGCAATAGAACATATTCAAAGACTTTCAAAGTTATCGTTTTTTATTAGAATACTAGCTGTTGCCCGCGACTTCGTCCGCGTGGTATTTAACAAAGGCAACCGTTGACAACAGCCTGCTCGCGTGTTCTGAGCCCGCGGGACGCATTGCAGGTTGTTGCTATCAAACTTAATCAGGCGCTGCGCTGCAACATTGGTTTTAATTTTTTTTTCGTGAGATCCTATGTTTTTTTCTAAAATAAAAGTAGCCTAAGTTACTCCTTGTTACATCAGCTATCTGCCAGTGAAAGTCCCGTCAAAATCGGTCCAGCCATTTCAGAGATTAGCCGGAACAAACAGACAGACAGACAGACAAAAATTTAAAAAAATGTTGTTTCGGTATAGGTAACGTGTATACATCCAAATGCACTTAGTAAAAAGCAGTTATTTTAATATTACAAACAGACACTCCAATTTTATTTATATGTATAGATGGAGTATTTAGTAGAAGTAAGTTATACAATATCATTATATACTCCTTGTAATTTATATAAATGAATAGATACGTTTAAAAAGTCACCATTACACACGATTAAATATATTTAGCAGACACTTTAATGTACAAATATTGCCGGCAACTTCCGTACCCAATGACACGGTAAGGTAATGAAACCACGCCGGCGACGAAACTAGTTCTGGTAACATTACGCGGCGTTATTTTACTATTATATTCATCCAGATAATATATATAAATCATTAATAGGTAAGAAATTTCAACTTTAACCCTTGAAAAATTGACGAGACATTTTCCAGTAGGTAGGTAGGTAAAATACTATTTAGGGCACCTGTAATTCTTTTAAGATATTTTTGCAATATTGATTTCTTATATTTACGCGAATACTACACATTGAAATAAAACTAATCTTAAGGATTTTATCGCGACGAAACGTCGGGAACATAAAATTCAAAAATAAATCGCGATAAAATCCTTAAGATTAGTTTTATTTCTATTTTTTGCAATGTTTATTATATGTTCACACCTTAGCAAGTTATTCTATATCTATACGTGGAGACTGGTGGGTCTCAGATGTTGTACCCATTGTCTATAATTGTTACATTACAGCTGTTGGTCTTCCAAAAAATAAATAAATATTTCAAAACATGTTTTGACATCCATTATTCCAATTCAATAAACATTATTACTTTTTTTATAATAAAACTCCGGCACAAGGCTTCGCTATTAGTAATTTAACTTTCAGTCCCTAATGAGAAGAACCCAAAATAAACTTTAAAATATAATTTTAATGAGAAATTAATTTTCAGGTGAGTTTAAAAAACGTGTATTTTAGGATCCAGATCATCAATAAGCCATGACCGATTAATTAATAAAAATATACTGCGTGTTATTTCGCATGAGAACGAACAGTTGCTACGACATAGCGAGCGAAATTAATTAAAGAGCGTTACTAACCCAAGAATCGCCCCGATATTTAAATATGGTGAATCGTTCCCAATTAGGTTGCTATCTCCATGTACGAATATCCACAACCATGGCAGCAGCGGGTCCGCAAAAACCCGTATTAGGTACTGTAACACCGTTTTTGGAATATTTCTTAGTCTACTCATTCACTCCACGGTATTAGGTATATAGAATGTCGAGACTGCTTGTAGCCATAGATACACCACAGCGAGGCATCTTATATTTTATTCGGTGCCCTCTTAACCGATATACTCATTGCTGATCTTTAGTTACGGTCAGTTTAATAATAATTACACGTTTACGACAATCACTTATAATTGCCACTCAAACTTTACAGCCTATAGAATTATGTACTGAAATAATTTGTGTTAATGGTAACTGTGTTGACGTCATCGCGTCAAGAATGAATATGTATCCACTACAAATGATAACTGACCGAACGTATTTTGTATATATATAAAAACAATCACCTAAGTGTACTGTAGTGTAGCAAGTGCCACGGGTTTGATACATACAAGCGGTGGCGTGGCTGCGCGGGCGCCCCGGCCGCAACCGGATGTCCCTCGCCAAATGCACAATCACACTAACACAAACTCTCACGAATTTTTCTCCCAACGCTTTCACATCTTCCACTAATTATTATCCACTTTATCGGGCATCTTCAATTTGATTTACGTCTAGCTCTTACACAGCTCAATTGGTACACTTTTTCTTTTCGGCAAAGTAATTTAAGTGTACGTTGATGCGAGGTACCAATACTCGCCACGGCGGCCTCCTTCCGCCTGCGCCCGCACCGCTATTGCAACAAAACGCCAGTTAATTAGTCACCGACAGCGATGCCATTACGTTATTACGCTGTAACCTAATGAGATTTCTGGGCTTAATTGTGATTGTATGATGCTTGTGTTATCATTAATTAATACTTCAAATAAGCGTTTCTTATATAGAAAGCTATAGGTACAAGTAATAAAGTTTATATAGAGAAACACGTTAAATATGTTTCATACATACAATATTGATTGGACGAGGTATCGTAAACGGCCAGTGGATGAGGTAGATAGTAATACTTTATGTGGTATTTGCCCTCAGGATCTGTGTTGATTACACTGTAATGTCGTTAAACGTTTAATGAGTGGATATACAAATAGGCGTCAGCGTTTTGATGGAATAGAACATTAAAGACTTAATCTGTACATTTTGCGAAATGGAAAGCCAGTTTAGAGCACATAATGTATAAGGCGAGCTATTATATGTGTGACAGCACGATTTATAGTGTGGAAATAAGCACTTGGATGTGGCGTACACGATTCAGACTGCCTTCATAGATTTACTAAGATACACATTAAGTAAAATGCATTAAATCATGTTTATTTTCATTTTATGACTATCTACAACAGTTATGTGTAATAATCAATATTATCGTACAAATAATAGCTGTAAAAAAATATGTTTCGTCTATACCTGGGCTGTATTATGACGACCAACCTACACATTACATATTGAATCAAGGCTCCGGCCGCGGCGGCGGCGCGGGCGCTTGAAATAGTCGACAGCTTACAGTGGTATGCTTAATGTTCCACATACTGTGATTTCAGTACAGCTGATGTTCACCTGGCACATTACTTCCTGCATTATTGATATTCGATACGAATAAACAACATTCGAGGAAATAAAATGTAATTTACGAGTACCTAGGCATATTGTTATTACCATGCGCAGATTATACGTGTAACAAACGAAAGGGCGACTGTTTTAAAACATCAGAATTACAAAAGAGATATCTCTAATAAGAAATTACTTCATGTAATTACGTGTAATTAACTAACATATTTTTGTACCAAGCTACAAACTTATGTGTGTAATGTAGGTACGTACTTATTATTCTTTTTACAACAATGACTAATCGTTATTATAACTGGTACTTTACTTGTCGAGTGTTTTGGCCATTTTGTCAATAAAAATATCATAGCAGTTTAATGTTGACATAATTGCTATAATTCATGAATTATACATTTAAACAAATAAAGTTTAGATTTCTGTAGACGTTTAAAACTCATATCACTAATATACCTACATGCACGTTTTTTTTGTCTAATTGATTACCTATATCAGAGCCACTACAATTATACTGGCCACTTTCGTCCTCAATATGACGGGAATTTAGACCGTAGTTCACCACGCTGGACTAGTGTGGTTTGGTGAACTTCACACGACTTTTGACAGACGTGCAGGTTTCCTCACGATGTTTGTCTTTACCGTACAGTAAGTAATAATCTTTATAGAACTCCTAGCTCTGTTTGTATGTTTATGCTTTGTATTGTAATAATAACAGCTGGTTAATCAAATCTAATAGCGTTGCAACGAAACCTATTTTATGGGCACAATGTTTAGGATTTAATTTAACTCTGTCACATCAAAACACAGATTTAAAACGAATATGAAATGGACGGTTTCAATTGGTCAATCAAGAACGATGACGAGCGCAATACATTCGCAATCACAGCTATTGAACTGCTACAGAAATATATATTTTAATTTTCCGAGACGATAAAATGTATAGGAGTTTCTTAGAAAATGTTATAATGACGATTAAACATTTCGAAAGTAGGTACGTACACTTACTTAAAAGTTAATTTTATAATGTTCTCTTTATGTAAGGAATTGTAATAATACAGAGGCGCGCTAATGTTAGGTTTTCGTAACGACTTTCCTTGGTTATCTCTGACGGCGTCATCGGCCGAGATGCGTGTAATGCAAGCTAACATCAAATATAACACGAAGCCGACAGCGGCGCCACGCGAGCCGCGCCACACGCGCTCCTCAAGCACGCCACGTTGCAAGTGAGTCATTACCAGAGATGCTAGTGTCAGTGGCGTGAGAACCGCATCCAACTATTTGTCTAGATAATGGCACGTAACAGTTTTTAGACATAAGTTGAGCCGGCCATGCTGATTTTCTTCAGACTTTTTTAGTAATAAAAAAATCGCTGATCTATGTAAGGCGGTAAATTACCAATGTTATTACATAGTTTCCAACTTTACCAACAGCCATTAACTTTACATAATATGAGGTGTAACAATAACAGCGTATTTTTTAACAGGGACAACTGTTGGATATAAAGATAACATTCCCAAAGAATAAATCAAATTATTAGACATTTCAAATATTTTTCACTATTTTGGTTAAACCTTATACCGTAATCTACTGCTAATATTCTTGGATGTCCAGTCTGTTTAGGTATTATTTTTACCATACTACATACATAAAATAATTGAAGCTCTTATTTATTTTATTCATAAGAGATTTCGTTGTAGGTACCGAATATAACATTATTTCTACTGTTATTATCATGGCATTTATACTCTATAAAGTTAAACAACGGTTAAGTCTGTTTTTACTCTGACACCGTGAAATAGCAAATTTCACTGAAGAAGGCAATTCTAAGAATGGATAGCGGACTTCTTTAATCGTACCTATGACGCTAACAATCGTTGCAGTTCTGATATTCTCACAGCAAGCAGCAGCAGAAAACAGCAAATATTTGGATAAACGCGCAATGGACGCGGCGCGTGTCGATGATCACAACACGCGGGGAGGGCCCGTGCGGCGCGGCGCGGCGCGTTTCAGGCCAGTAAGGTTGCATCGAGGATGCCGGTGGGTGATCCATGTCCCCGCTAATGAATTATTTGGTAGAATGTGATCCTTAAAAATATAACACTTCGAACATTGATCCGCTAAGGTATTTTGGACAGCTACAACATGGTATTTAGTCAATATAAAAAAAAACGGTTGTCTTTAAAGTAGAATTGTTTTTGAATGGTTTCGTTCATAATGAAATTAATGATGTTTTTTATAGATTTCGTGATATTCTAGCCCATAGTACGTACATGACATTTGAGCGAACACAGTGTATTCTTGCAAAATAACATACGTAGGTATCAAGCAAAACATCCCAGTACCTGTTTAGGTATACTACTGCGAGGCACAGCCGATGAACTGCAAGTCGATGACATGAGTGCATATATACTACGTGAGTACCTTCGGTTCCAACTCAATGGAGAGGGAAAGTAGGTATGTCATGTATGTATTTTTCTTTTATATGGTGTGTATTTCAATAATTGCCTTAAAAACAACGTTATCACAACGTGGTATGGAGGATTTCATGGAAAACCCCAATACTTTCGTTTTGTATGTATACTCCAAGCGACTAGTTTCTTATATATACTGTAATGTAGATAAGTGATCAATCACATACGTATATTATGAAGAATATCTACAGTTATTTACATTTCAACTAATACATCAGCAATTCACAGCTATTTATTTGAAGAAAGTACCAAAAGAGATGCTTGACCAACATTCGTGGTTCTTGAACCGTTTCGTTATTGAAATATAGGTATTATTGCCGGTCTACGTGTTAAAACATGCATCCAGTTCTGTATACATTTTCTATTCAATGTTGATTCGTTTGTGGTCATCATAGGTATTTTTAACCGACGAAACTATGAAGGAGGTTCTCAATTCGATACGTAAATATTTCGTGTTGACCAGTTAACAAATCACTGCATTCAGGGTTCTTTTTTCTATAAATGTACTTAGTCTGAAAATATTTCAAATATGTGTTTGGAGCCTTTGTAGCAACATTAAATACTAACACAAAAAATAGTTAGTTATAATTCGAAACACTACAAGCAAGCGAACAATATACCTAATAGTACACAGTATAGCGTCATTTTGGAGTGATAATAGAGCAAAACAAGGCGTGGGCAGCGACGGTGCTTGCGCGAACCGGATCTAAGGCCGTGATAAATCATGTGGCGCGCGAGTCTCGCATTTCGCCCCGCCGACTATGCCCCCGCCTGCCGCCTCGCACTCCCACCTGGCTGCCAGTCTGCCTGAACCTGCTCAGGAGATCACATCCGAATAAACAAATATTGTCCACGTAAACACCGGGCACAATAGAAGCGATGTTGGAAAACGTCAAAGCATGGCGCGCAACGTGGACTGTTTAGGTACGGTGCCGACTTATTATGGTGAATTTATGACATCAGAATTCGATGAAAATTTGACCTACCTATACCAGCACGTCAAGTGCGAGCTTACTGTATACTTTATTGTCTACCGTATTTACACATTTTGTATGGAGAATTGAAAAGCGCCTCTAGCTGACGGGTTTTAAAACTTTTAATTCTCCATACAAAATGTCTAAATATGGCAGACTATAAAGTATACGGTTAGCTTACGAATAATCTCGCACGTGTGTGTGACGCACAATACCCTATATTGTACGTATACCAGAATATAAGTGGTGAGCAAATTTTACGGATTATCTATCATGGTGTGTCCATAATATATCTGTCTTTGTTGTGATCAACACTAATTTTATCATTAAAATCACGACTGCTGTAATATGAATGTAAAGCATTTATTACAATGAATTGGTACCGAAATATACTACACGAAAATTAAATCATTGCTGAAATTGCGTAACTGTTACAGTTATATAAATTGAGCCTAATAAATGTAGATAGGTATAGGCCTTTTATTGAATGCAGTCACGTATCACGCAATATTCATGATAATTATTATATAAACTATGTTATACAGTTTTTGTTTTGAAAACAAAGACTAAGAAATTATAAACTTATTAATTCGTTTATTTGTTTATCCTTGTAAGCACTAGATCAATGGTATAAATCCCGGATCGCCCCGCTGGGTATTTTTGGAATATGTGCGGATCATAATTTAAAAGCTAATAAACACTTGTTTACGGTAACTTAAAACATCGTAAGGTAACTCAATGTCTAATGGAACAAGTTATTTCAAGACATGTGAAAAATAATGTGTCAGAAGTACGATAGTCACTTGCCTAACAACTGTAGGATTAAAATATCTCAGATATACGTGGCTTTATTATGTATACAACCTCTGCCTACCCCTTCGGATATGAGCACTATATTATATAACTGTATAATGGGCTGCATACTATCCGTCTTTATAATTACTTATTATGTTATAATCTTTATTTCATTTACCATTTTAACATTCTTTGTTTTTGTCGGAGCAAGTAATGGAGTCTGAGAAAGTAGTTGCAATAGATTCAGTTGGATACACCGTTGCATTTATGTATATCCGGTTGTACACATGTATGCATATGTTAATTGAAACTATCCATCTCAAAGACACCGCTGCGCAGGAGATCTAGATTCGAACGTTCAATTGATCCACCTAATTGTAAATTTATTCCGTGAAATAACATTAACTCTGAAACTGATTTCATACATACATATGAGATGTAAAATATAAATTTAAATTTGAGAAATCTTTTATATTAAAGTTTTGCTTAACGGAGCTAACCTGCCCGTTCCGGTTACTGATATATGTATTTTGGAACTAGACAATGGCGCGTTGTCACAATAGGTAATTTCGCTAACTTTTCTTATTCGCGAGATTTAGAAATTTTTTATCGAGATATGATGCGTCTATTTTATTGGCAGTTCAGTAGCACTTCCCACGCATTTTTGGAATACCTAATAGACTCCACGCGTGCGCGACTTGAATACCTTCTTAAGTTATTATAAATATTTTATCAGTTAATTGGCTGTCGCTTACGTGCGTGTTTTCTCTACTTGGAATCGATTGTAATTTATGAATCCATCTATGAGTGGACAAAGAGCAAAGTGTTTGTTGAGTGAGGCTTACAGGTAATTTACAGCGAGTGTCGTATGCAAGTGTGTATACGCGGTGGCCGGCCTGCGGATAGCGGTGGAGCGGTGTGCGCGGCGCGGCGTCGCGCGTCGTGCAGAGAGCCGCCGCCGCAAGCGTGCGGCCACTGCACTCGCTTCGATTTCACTTTTATTAGCAATCCACTTAATTGGATACCACAGCTGTGGTTTTATTCATTTTGCAGATTCATCTGGGATGCATTTGTAGTAGGTAGGTATTGTTATAACCCCAATGCCGGATGAAAAGTCCGTTGAAACAACTTACCTACTGCGCAAATGAGAATGAGCTTTATCTCAGAATGAGGACTGAATAACTTCTTCAGCTACCATATGATACCTGATTAAGTTATGAGTACAAGTCACATTGATATACAATACAGGTACACCTATATTAAACAACCAATAAACATTTGATTAAGGAATTCAAATATATCAGGACTCACTTAGGTATACACATTCACAAAAACGAGTAAGTACAGCCTACAATCTGAAACTTTATATAAAATGTAGAGTCTAACCTTTATATTAGGTCAGTGTTTCCTCAATATGTATTATTTCAAAGTATTCAATTGATCGCCAAAGAGTACTAGTGTACCTAACTCTAGATAAATAAAACAAGAAGTGTTTATTTGTGTAAACTTCCTTGACAAATGCTCCGGTTTTATCGTTAAACCCTGAAGGTCAGTTGAACTGCTGGAAAAGTACAGCAAGAATTAAAATTTAATTTATACCTAAAACCACGCTTGTAATCCCACGCTCGAGAGCTCGATTAAATGACATTAATGGAGTTTTTGTTTCTGTGTTAAGCTGGTGAAACACTACCGTGTGTATTGTATGCACTAGGGTTGACAATTATCAACACATTGTTGGAAAAAACGTCATGAAGGAAATACCAATTTATTTTAACAGCAGATATGAGGGGATAAGTTATTAAATTAAACAGTACTTGTACGACCACATCAGGAAATTATTTTTTTGGGATACGATTTTTGCAACCCTATCTAGAGGCAGTGACACTTCGCATAATGCACGTTTATAATAAACTCTCTTGTATAACAGGCAATAAAGCGCTGTGCTCCGTAATCTATGCGTGACTCCAGTTACGTTCAGTTTTAATTCATAAAGTTCCTTAAATCGTGTATGTTTGCACAAATTTCCAACATATTTGGATAAAAATATCATACAGGAAATAAGCCACAAGGACGTCTGGGATGCTGCTTGCATGATTTAATACTTCCTAATATCGCATTCGAATCACGTACCTCTTAGAAGCTAGGCCCCCTGAATAAACGGAGTAACAACTAGAACAAAAATAGAACTGAGCTCATGCCAGCCAATGTGTGTAAAAATGGCTTTAATGGACAAATTGAATTAGGATGTAGAGGACACAGTTTTGTATTATTTACTAATAATACCTGTGTATTGTACTATCTATTGTGTACTGTTGCTCGGCGCACTGAATGTAGGTAGTCATTTAGACGTTTAATTTCCGTATCCAAGTGTCACTGAAGGACGTTTGAAATGTCATTATCTCAATCGACGCGTGCTTTTGTAACTATTATTATTATTAACTCGATTCATTCGATTCGTGACACCGCCGATGTGTCATTGGACATTTTAATGTTTGTTATTATGTTAATTAATTACGAAATAGGTATATTAATATTTTTTGAGATAATTTTCAGTCGGCGAAATAACTATCATAATATATCATTTGGTAAACCGGTTGGGTGATACAATTTTAATATTTTTTTTATGGCACGGGCACAGTAGTGGCCCGCCATGTCGAGCAATACTATTTACGACAAAAGCATGTATTACTCGGTCTCGGTCCAAGTTGTAGCCCCCTTTTTATAGAGTTCTCGCATCTTGGCACTCGGGCCGAGAGGTGCTTATCCGAATGATGACTTTAATTACAAGAGTCAACACCGATGTCCTCAAATATTTTGAGGACCGAGCATTCTTAGTTTAGGAAGTTGTTTACGGAGACGGACTTACTAATTAATGTTAAAAACTAAGATAAACCGGAACTGTTTATATGTACAACGATCATGACTTTCACTTGCACTCTATCATCGAATATTCCGACGGCAAACCAGTTCTTGAGTTTGAGACTACCTACTTAGTTAGAGTTTTAGTCAGAGCTCTAACATTTTACATGCATATAATACCCATTTGCTTATCTGACGACCATGCACGAATAGCATTTAATTCAAATTTCATTATAATAACTGACAGGTTTCATATAAATTATAGTTTAGAAAATGAAAATGCTAAATTAATTGCTAATAATAAAAAATAATTCCTTAATGACTTTCGTGACAAACAGAACTATTTATGTGTAAGCCGCAGACCACTATAATCTGCTTGTATGTGTGTGTAATGTGACCTGTAACTGTAAAATCAAAATCTAATTACCTACTTAGATATGCACGGCAGCTTCTGTTTTAAGCATTATTCGAGTTTTAATTTCCAAGTAATTTTTGCTTGCGCGCAGTATAATGACCACAACCTGTTCCACTTCGTGTGTTGAACTTTTAAGAGCTTTTAATAGTGTTCAGATGATACTATAAACCCATATTTAAATTATAAATGTAGGTGCTTACTAATGACTGCAATAATATAATAATAATCCCGGGATTGTCCATTAATAAGGGCACTTCAATAATAACTTAGAATTTATAAAAAAAAAATATGTTTAATAAATGGAAAAATGTACGCTATGTTTACCCTATTTTTTATATAGATAATGGATACCCTAGTTTTTAATATCTCTTTCTAAATGAAATTATCCATGACATTACCTTTAGAGTGCATTTAACTAGCGAAAAATATCAACTGGTTGGAAATGTGATATTAGACATTTTCCTCTAACGCCTTAATGTGAAACATGTAGTGACACATGAATAGACACTAGTTTCATATGACGTCAATTGGCACAGATAACAATTGCACAATCATGTATAATACATACTACTATAGTAGTAAGAGCTTTATTCATATGACAAAGCCATGTTGTATTTTTAAAGTATCTGGATGATGATTTAAAATTAAAGAATTCATAGATAAAAAATAATATCTACAGGCAAAAATATAAAGTCCGCAACATTAACATTATACCTACCTACCTACTCTCATCTATCTTTGGTTATGGTTTTTTAGTTCCGCGAGACCTAGACCGATGTTGCGGAGGACATATCTAGGTTAACTGTCGTAGTAAGCTATGTTTTTCTCTAAATTTATTACTATAATTAAGTTTTTTATACGTCTTTTTTACTCTATACATTAGTAACACAGCAAACACTGTGTTTTACATCACAAAGTACATGAAACAACAATGGTTTACACGTGTATGACCTCTTCCAGCCTCTAATTAGAGCCTAGTTCCAAAATAGCCAATCAAACAAAAGTAAGTTAGTGCAAAATGCGAAACGGGCCGGCCTCATTCGCGGCACTCAACCGCGTGGCTGTCTTAGCGCGGTGACACACATACACGACAATAATACCGACCATTTACTTATATATTGATTGAATGTAGAGCTTAAATAACGTGAACTGTTTCCGCAACGCTCCTCCCATTAATGTAAGAACTTGATTGTGGAACTGACCTTTGATTAATGCGGACAATATATAGAAATTCACATATAACATAGGTACTTTGCGTGAAATTATTCGGCTTGAGTTTGCCGGTTTGTGATTATTTTGTGAAAAATATACGGTCATGGGAAATAATTTGTTTTATTTAATTAAACAAGGATAGATCGGCGCATTGTTTAAAAGGTAAATAAGCTAGATGGTTATCCATCCGAATTGTTATATCAGATAGTGATTTTAAATGTACTTGTCATTTTTGCAGACTCAAGACGGATTAGGCCGTTATTTTATCTTGCTAACCTAGGCTATTAAAATGTCAAGTACGATTAGATGTTATCAGACACTGCCAAAGGGACGCAACATTTTATTAAGTTGGCAAATACTGAAATTCAATAATTCAGAGGCTGAAGAAGATTCAATATAAAACATTAATGTACAAATTGGTGCATATATTTGAACATGAGTACGTAACTTATGCACCTATATGTAACCTACCTAACCTCCATCCAATAGCTAGAATTATGTCCACAGAGTTATTCATTTGCCTTAATGCGTACCGTAAAGAGATAACAGTATAGATTTAAACTGTACTTGTTATCACAAAAAAAGTTAACATGGATATTTCAGAAAAAAAATGATTTATTAAAATACACATACATAAGGAAACGTATTCAAAGTAAAATTACTAGGTATAAAATGTAGACGTACCGAATACATGTTAATTTGTTGCGGAATCCGAGAGCAATAACCGACGGCACTGTTAGCGGTATTCGGCGGTTTCTTCGACTCTAATATTGGACAAAAACAACCGTCGAGCTGTGTGTGTGTGTGTGTGCCTGCTTATGCACTACACAGAACACTCGCGCGCATGTTTGATTTGAGTGTATTCCGACATATTAAGCTTAATGCCAAGATTAGTCACGCCACAGCCTTTGAAAGAACAAGTTTGCGGTGCACATACCTACCTACGTAACACAGACTTCATCCACAAGACACATAAACCACCATATAGGATCTTGTTACATCTATGAAAAATTTAAAAATATATAAGTAAGTTCCTAATTTCATACATAATAAGTCCAGTAAGTATCTTGGCTTGCGGGGCATTGCAACTATCACAGATCACGAGAGATATGCCGTGCGATTCAAAATGTATGGGAACTCGCTGTCTCCGTTTTGTTTCCCACCACTCGCTAAAACCAACCAATACGAAGTCTCTTCGGTGCGTGCTGCGTCGTCGCCGTATACAGCGGCCGTACCACGCGACGCACCAGTTTATTCAAAGTATCGTTAGACGATCTATCCATTGCCTCGTACATTCACTCAGTAGCGAACATAGGTGGTACTTAAAGAGCCATGTATTTTGTACAAAAATAAAAAAGTCGTTGTGCTACATGAAAACTAAAATAACATAATAAAGGCATTAAATATTTTTTGATTTGTTGTTTTTAATGATTTTAAAGACGAATAAATAAAATACTTAATACTGGCTGGTGAAATGAGATTCCATCTTTCGCGTAGTTCACTTTGCTGCTAGTATTTTAGCACACAACCACGGAATAACACGGCATTTAAAAAAAAAGTTAGAGCTCCGATACCGACGTGCAGTTGCAGTCGACTGACGGCGAAAACTCTATGTTAGCGTAATTTTGGCATAAGGTGAGCGCAAGCCCACCGCTTTCATAACATATCTCCTCTAATATATCTGTGGCAACTATGGACCTTATAGTTCTACAAAATAGACAGCAACTAATGCACCAAATAGCAATTATTAACATCTGATCATCATGATGAATTTTGTTATAAAGAAAAACGAAGATTACAAAGATGTTGTTACCGGAGCAGAGAACCTAGCATGAATCCACGAGGAAAGTTTAAAAAAATGTATATTCGTCGTTGCTGGCTAACTAACAATTTAGGAGTGGCAACCGAAGAAGATCGATTATAGAGATAGTAGAGGTGCCCCATAAACACCTTTCTTTAAGAAAAATACTTCTAACCTGTACACATTTTATACATTATCTTTATAAAACTTATAAAAACTATATTAAAAATTAAGATTGGACTTTTAACTCAATGTAAACGTTTATTTAAATGCCTTTACTCTTTCTTTATTTTTGGTAATGACTTTAGAAATCTATAGTACCGTTTATGGTTTAGTTCAAAGCCTTCTTGTTTAAAGTTGTATTTGTAATCGATATATTAACATCTAACTTACAAAGAGCATAAAACAAATTATCTTAAACTTTAAACGAATGCTGCGGTTGATAACAACAAAATTATCTTTTATTCTGAATTTGGTCGCTCTGCTGTACACGTACTTGTTAAGTTAAGCAAATAGGAAAAAGGTACATACGTCGAAGAATAAAGCCATTCCTTGACAAACGCCAATAACATTTCAATCCATGAGCGGATACCTATAATACCGCAAACAGTCCATCCATATTATTATATATTCAGGTTGAGCGCTTGACGACTTCTAGTAAATTAAATACTTATTGAATGTTAGTGACACTGAATAATAATTGCAGTTGAGTTCTAGGAACTATTAAAAAAATCAATTCACCGAGTTTCTTTCTTTTTCACAAGCACCTTAAGCATCTATGAAGTGTATTCAATATCCAATGTCTATAATCATGTTGTAACTATTATATTGATTGATTGAATTACCTAACCACCCATCAAGAATGTCTGGCAGGCAGAGATCTCTCTAAGTGAGCTACCCATTCGTCATTGATTGTGAACAGACAGAACATTCCAATATACACTAGATTTATCATAGACTACGAATTGTAATATAAATTATTTCAGATTAACAATCAATTGGATCCCTGTAAAAAAAATGAAGGAGATTTTTTTTTATTTCTTATTATTTGTATTACTTAAGCTTGACGTCAGGTTAAAGTTAACTTGAAAACCCGACTGCATGCGAAAAAGCGTAAAATTTACTCAGGAAAAACCAGACGGCATGAAAGATAGGAAGTTACTTGATTTTACTTTTTTTAATTGCCTTTATAAACAATACGACGAGTAATTATGTTTATATGATTAGGTATTTGAAGAACATTCTTTGTTACGTTGTCATTAATCTGAGTGAATGAATCGTCTGTTAACATTTCAGGGTCAAAGGTTAGACGCCGTGTTGTTGCAAGGACAAACACTTTCTGCGCAGGAGTGCGTCGCGGTCGGGCGAGCACCAACCTTCCGCCTCGCGCCTCGCCCGCACCGCACACGAGAGGTCAAGGTTTCCCCCTTCTGCTCTAATTTACCCAGCAAAATAGTTTTTATTAGGAATACGCATTTTAATTAGCAAAATTGTATAATATTAAAACCGTATGTTAATTTGTTCATTCAGAAATAAAACTATTTGAAGGCACACATGCCTCACTAAACTCTTAGCTATGTTGTTGCCGGTTTGGCTTCCTAGTTTAAATGAATCTAAGCGAATTTTTATTTGACTTAGGTACAATAAAGAGTTAAGCACTGCTGGGGTATTTATTACATACTATCGTGGCTATGTGGCCGCCTGCTCATATGGTATTGATTTTTCTGTGAATGTACCTACACCTAGATCTTTTGTAAAAGAGTTTCTTACCGGCTCTTCTCAGTGAAACAAACATTCCGAACCGGTGGTAACTGGGTTTGACTATTCATAAGTTTTTTGGCCTATAAATGAATAAAAAAATTATGAATGATGAATATGGATTTTTCCAAAAAAGAATCCTCAAGTTTATCTATATAGATATATATTTAGTTAAACTTAAGTCCGTAATATGGTGTTTACAGGCTTCAGACTCAAATTATCTAGTATATCTAATAATGAATCGGTTATTTTCAAAGGTTTGTGTAAAAATGATCGCATACTGTATACATATGTAACATAGTTCCTTTCCAACTCTTATAATGTTCTTATTAAATCACTCAAGGGCTCTACTTCCATCAAGGCAGGTAGGTGGGGACTAACTTAATGGACTCTCATGTAATCATTTAAACCGATTATCGATTCATCCAAGCTCAACAATTACCATAAATGTTGCAATATTACTAATTAATTATATAATATCAATTAAGTAAGAGAAATTAATACATCGTCATTGTCGCACTTTCTCCCAAATTCATAACAAGCCGGACAATCGCAGTTGATAATTACAGCCACCTTCCAATCAGTGTGTTGCTCAGCTATTAATGTTGTTTATATTTGAGGGTTAAATTACTTACATTATAAAGAGCTTATCTGATAACTCTTTCATGTTATAGTAAAATAATTAATGTGACAGTAATATTACTAGAAAGTGGCAAAGAACAACAAGAGGGTGTTGTCAGTCGAGGTGACACTACCGCCTACACCTTCACAAGATGCGTCCCAAATGCATCATAAAAATTAAGAGGGGCAGTTGCTCTCGCAGATAAGAACTGTAAACAAATTGCGATCACTTGCAAGTAAATCGATCTCATCAAATAATTACACGTTGATATTACGCAAAGGTTAAAAACTGATCTATTGAACATCACATAAATTAGCCTTGCCTAACATCCGCTGATGAAACCAGACAAAATCGATATGTTAGGTTAGGTACATTCCCAAGCGTGGAGAAGGCAAGATATTAGAAATTACCTATCCAACAGGCCAACTGACTAGATTTTCTTGACTGCAGTTCAATTATCATTTTGTTTACTATTAAACTAAATTTAGGAATAGCATCCTCTCATACTGCATGGAAACCCCTAAAAGTAAAAGTGCTTTAAATAATAATATGTTAGGCAAAGTACCCATTTACATAGTCTAAAAGTAATATTTTGAAGACTGGTGACAGGCAATAATGTTTTCATGAAAACAAGTAATAATCCGCATTTATCAATTATTAAAGATGTTCACCGGGTATTATACCCTATTTGATTGACTTAACTTTCTTACCCGTTGCCTAATGAAGTAAAAATACTTTTATATAAACTTGTCTGTAGGCTGTATTATTATATTACATTACTTGCTTGCAATCGCTGCAACGGTGTGTTAACACTTTACTTTATTATAGGTCTAAATATGAAATCGCACTTTAGAAATTTCCTACTGCAAAAGCACTTAATAGATTCCCAACGGACGATATCAAACGTTACGTTACAGACTGGCTTATTCCGCCGAAAGGTTACCATTTTCGCATTACGTGGAAGCAGTCTTAAGAATGCCATTGTCTAGCCAAGTAGCAAATAGCGCACTGTGTAACTATTCCACTTGCAAGTCTCTCCAATTAACAAATACAATGTGCAAAATGTATAATTTCTTCAAAATTATTTCTAGTTAGTACAAAAACACTAGACAAAACTGTTCCCCAAATTTATAAAATGTTTTTCTCTATTAGCAAAGCTGTAAGTAGGAACTTATCTTCTGAAATCTTTTAAATTTTCAGAAATTAACACTCCTATAAATTTATCGTGTTTAGAATCATACGTGTGTAACAGAATGTTATAATATTCAAAAAACATATTTATTAACAACCTATCAATTTCTGGCTTTCTATGTAAAAATGAAGACACCAAATATTAATTTAACATATTTGCGTTATTGTTTTTTATCTCTAACTTTGTATTCAAAGTGTTAAGAGACAGTATTAACCTATACAGAATTGATTCACGATTATTCTTAAGATTGAGTTCAATACTTGATTTAAGCTACAACAACAGGATTTTACTAAAAAAATATTATTAGGTTCCGCTTCATTCACGAAACCAGTTTATCACACTCATTATAAATAAGTTGACATCATAGAAACATTGGCGAATGGCAAAGATGTATAAATAAACACGTGGTTCAATACAAGTATAAAATCAAATTTTAGATTGGCAAGACTGGCCCTCGTCAATTGATTAATGTTGGTGACATGATTTTGTCATATTTATATTTCATTTATGTTGAATAGATTACAGACAAATCTTTAAATAACTATGTTCCTAGTTTCAATTCTAACAGTCGAATCTCGCAGAAAGAGCGCTACCTAACTCAGTAACACTATTTCACATAGAAACTGGTTTTTTTTTACAATTATGGATAAAACGATTTCACAGTTAGAATAAGTGCATTGTATACGTCTGTTGTTTACATAAGTCCGTCTGATTTAAATCAGTACGGCTGTCTGACAAACCACATTTTACGACGGGTGGTACCATGGTACCACCCGTGTACCAGGCGTATGAAAAACTTTCCAAGGCTTTTTATTGATGGCCGTTAGCTTTTTTTTACAAGGATATAATTGTATCATTTATGTTTCACAATTAAAAAGGTAAGCTCAATGTGGAGCACAAGATTCACTTTACATCTACTTCAGATCATAATTATTTTAGGTGTATTGTAGATAGGCAACAATATTTGAGTGTTTGTAGATAAATAATGCTAGTGCTCTGAACTAAGACGTTTGGAATTGGAACACAATTAAAAAGGACAAATCGTGACGCATTATAAAGCAAAGTTAAGAATATCTGTTACGGCGTGTGGTGTGGAGCATTGCGATTGCGTAAAGGCATCGCGGCTGCACCGACGAGCCACGACGACGACGACCCAACATCCACATAGTTATTTCTATTCAGCCCTCCTCGCTAACAATAACGATTAGGCAACCGTGCTATTTTATTTTTTAAAGTTCAATAATCAGAACATCGACTTCTTTGATTTTAATGCCTCAATCAATCACTAATCATGTTATCGTTTATAAAAAATCTTCCTAGTAATGTTATAGTCTAATCAAACTTGTTTCTTGCCATTTTTTCCATGTTAAGATAGCTGTATAGAGATGATGGTGATTTCTACCTGAACGATTTATTAATCTTTATCCAAGATAATAACATAATAAATTCGTGTGCGTTTCGATTGTACAAGTATGTTGTTAGTCAATGTTGCGATCTGGGCGCGAACAATGCTTCCCCACTCCACCGGGTTGCAGACTCCATCACCTTCATGCCCTCTCATTGTGCTATTGATACGGCCGAATTCGTACTGACGTCGCTAATCCTTTGTACAATTCAATAGTACGCTCAAGGTGACTGCAGGCTAGATCAAGCCTAAGACAATAAAATACTGCTGGGCGATTGGTGCCTACGAAATAAAATTGTTTTATTATACCTCATTTATTAAAATGGTTACTTTATTTGAAGCAAACGTCCGTCTAGTCGACTGGCTTTGTGTTTGAAGAGGAAGATTTTAATATTGTATCAAAGCTATATATGTCACGAAATTATGCTTAGCTTATGAAGTAGTTTTTGTAACAGGTTGATCGCGATAAAAATCCAATATACTTTGAAGATGCCTCTAAAATTACCTGATTTATAACTTGAAAACTGTGTCACAAAATAAATGAGCGCTGAATGGCTTTTTAATATGGCAAATGTAATGTAGAGCATAATGGTAGAATCTTTAAATATGCATATTCCATCTGATATGTGATGATTATAAATATTATCATTGTAGTGTTGGTAAATTGCAACATGATCAACCAACTTACTAAACGATCAATTGGATACTTGTTCGGCCGGAATCATATATGATTCCAGCCGGGCAAGTATACAATTGGTATATCCGGTAGTGATATCCGACTCGGAAAAGAATAACCTGGGTATTAGAATAATTATAACGAATGGTTGATAGGAATGGTATATATCTTTAGTAATAACCTATTCGTCTATATTACCTATAAAACCAATAAATTATATGGCGTGGGTATTGCAAGGATTTATTTTGTTATAGTAATAATCTTATTACTAATTGTAGGTAGTTATTAGGTATTTATTGAGCTATGTATGAGCCGGATGTATGAAAACTTTTAATAGAATATAAGATATGTAGGTATGTACCTACGTGCAGGTATGTACGTGCAATCGGACCCCATTTAAGCCGACGAGTTTTTGTTCCGTTCATACCTGATTTATAAATCAGCAAATCTTTTATTTCTGTCATGAAAGCGACATAATTTCAAAGAACAAAATCTAAAGTCGATCAGACCGGAAATGTCAGCTTTGATTATGTATGAAAAGTAAGTACAATGCAAAGCTTCTGTTAGTTTTACGCTTAAAACGTTTGGGTAATGTCATTGCAAAGTGGGGTAAAATCCCAAGAAAACATAAGTTGGCGAACGAGCTTAGGTATTAATAATTACATTGTTTTATGCTATACTGGCACTTTCCTGTAAAATCAACTATTATTTCACTCGTTTTCCTTACTTGAATAACTATCAAACAGCCTTTATTGAGCTTCTCACACGAGATCTATACATGCTGTATCCGTTACCTACATTCCGGGTGGTCTATCGTGAGAAAAATATATAGAAAATTTAGCATTTAATACATAGTTACTGTATTTAATGCGTAACATTGGTATTTGGTACGTGATTTTCGCGCGGGTATCAAAGAGCGCGTTGCGCGTTGATATCTTTTCAACGTGAAAATAGTATGAATACATACATTGGCCCTTTTATGAATATTTATGCAATACCTGTGCCCAATAATTAATTATTTACATTTGTAGTAATAACCGAAATTAAATAAAAATTATAGGAATATTTTACTAATTTAGTAAGTAGTTAGATCCTTCTGTTATAAGTACCTAATCTTCTTAATTCAACTCAACCGAACTGAATTCAACGTTAAGATTCGAATTGCATTCTTATTGCATTCTTGTTATGGTAAGCTGCAGGCGTAATAATGAGCTCAGCTTTTAAGGTAAATATAGGTACAATAATTGCCACGCCGCCCACATTCAATCTCGCCGCTTATTTCAATACAAAAATTACATAGGTACGTTGTACTTTGTCCGTGTTCGTAAATGTCAATTTTATTATCATCCAAAATGTTTGTTTCTTCACCAATATAAAATATAAATTTACCAATAGTTATCGCAATTGGCAAACTGGTTTAGCGAAACGTTAAATTATTACAGTCATGAATATTTAAATCGGTTCTGTGTTTATTAAAACTTGAATTTCTATGCACCATGTTAGCTGGCTTATTGACTTGAAAGTTAACTAGCTTAAATATGAAATAACAATAATGGTTATTACTCACCTTCGCGTATTAACAAGCGATCCAATAAACATTCAGAAATCGGATTAACACTCTAGTGGAATAAGCACGAGTTGTAGCACTTGGTCTGTGAGCGCGAAAATAGGACCACAGTAGAGTTCATAAACACCCGTGGGGGAGCACAGGGGATTTAGTCCAGAGAGTCCCGGAACAGTCCAGGGAGAGCTTGGGCTGCGGAGAGCTTCGGGGTGCCGGCGGCGCGCGGGTGGCGGTCCAGCGTCCGGCCGCACAACGCGCCTCGCAACGGTAAACTGGCTGGCAGCGCCAACACAGCCTCTCCCTCGCTTGTATGAGTGCCTCCAACCTCCCTCCCGAACAAATAGTACCGTACGCCGCGCTTGTGGCTTGGTAACATTTATTATACTTTATTAGTGTTGGGTAGCTGTGTGCCTGTGTGTGTGCCACCGACACGCCGCTGCGTGACGTGTTGCTGCGCGCGCGTGTGGGTGTTGGACTAGGTAAAGTAACTACCTATGCGTGCTTTGATCTTACGATTCGGTATGCACGGCCGCGCGGGCGCACGTAGCACCACGGCTATACTTTAATAATATCCACTCAATAATTTTAGTTTGGGTTTGTGCAACAACACACGTCACGTCGTGTCGTGTAAGCTGAGCTACCTAGGCTAGTAACCGGTACGAGATACTGTCATATGTACCTAACTACCAATCTTCACCAATCTTCACTGTAATACTGAACAAGTGAGAGTTATTTATTTACTTATGTAGGTCCCCCTTATTCAGGCTGAGTAATAAAAAATGGGATTCATGGTCCGGGGCGGTGGTAAAGTGTAAATTAGCTCTTGTACGCATGCAGGTCCTCACGTCGTTTATTTGTCACGCTGTCTTAAAAGTGACAATCATTCCCTAACAGTTAAATATCGTCATTACCTATGTATTGTTCAGTAGTACAATTAAGTCAAAGTACAATTCTATTAGGATTCAGAGAAAAAAAATATAATATACTTACTTATGTAAGTATTAGTATCTAAGTATAAAAATACTAATATAAGTATAGTATTTCTGCGAAAATCTTTCTACTTCAACCAATGTCAACCTACGTCTTTAGCACATACACCGCATTATTTGAAAAGATTTAGTTTGGACTATCTGTACTCGAACAGAATCCAAAGAACCGAAACACGGCTGGTAATCTGTATAGGAATCCGAGATTTGCCCATTAGTAAGTTTAAAACAACTGTGAAAAGTAATTTATGTCGTAAGGGTTATTACAGAATCTTAGATTATTTGGATGATAAAGCAGCCTGGGGCTGATCGCTCAAATATCAATATTTATAATGTTAAAGTGTAGCGTGTGTGCGCCTCGCATGGCAACACACTGGAGCTTACTCTTTACTGATTTTTTTTGTAAAAATAATGGATAAAAAAAAAAGACAAGCCCGCTGAGTTTCTTGCCGGATCTTCTCAGTTGAGGTCGCGTTCCGATCCGGAAAAAATGTAATGACAATTTGTAAGTGCCCCCGTAGGCCTATACGAAATAAATGATTTGACTTTGACTTTGACTTTGCAGTCAATCTAGATATTTGGAACTGCCGCCGGTTCGGTCCTGACTTGCCGCTTGACCTTAATACCCTCGGCGAGACACGTGGATCTAACTATAACCTCAGCAAGCACAATCTTTCGAGGACAAGGCGTGGGCAATGTTATTATTACCATAATAGGACGACATTTATAACAAACCACTAGAACTAGCGTAAAATCTCTATGACGGAACAAATTTAAACCAAAATTAATTTTGATGATAAAGTTTCTGAAGGTTTTTTAAAACATGTCATCACGAAGAAACGTGACAGGAAGAGCCTTTGATATACTGCTAGCTAGTTCTACTGTTGCGCCCTCAGTATTCAAACTTTTAGAAATATAGTACTATTAGTTGTCATGGGTAAGTTCGGTAAGGTATCTTCTAGAAAAACACAGATTTTTGAAGATAGCAAAAAGAGTAAAGTAGATAACACTTATTAGCATAGTACAGAATCCCCAATGTGTAAGTCAAGCCCGACGTGCACTTGGCCAAGTTTTTATTATGGCTCTTGTGTCAAATTATGATATTTACACTGGGGTCAAATAGTGTCAATATCTAAGCTCTTTATAGCACATGGCCCACCAGACACTGAACCCACCACCGTTACTCCTGTAAAGCAGGATCCACAGCGGTGATTAACAAAGATGAAGACGCTGAGGTTTGACCAAATAGTATGTATACAGACAGTGGCGTAGCTAATGAGAGCTAGGCGGGCAGTGCCCCAGGGGCCCCAGGGTCAAGGAGCCTATCGGCTTCAATGCACGACGTTCAAAAAAGTTATATGGATATAAGAGATAAGACGATATTTACAATTGGGGAAAACAGGCTCACCAGCTTCTGATGTCTTCTGCTGCTCAACTGCAGGTCCAGTCCACCTCTTCGATAGCTGATAGCGACAGTTACTTATCGTTCTCGACACAATCACTTAACACGTTTACAAGGGCTCAATGCCCGTGCCATCGAGGGCACATTATGTTTTTACTGCACTGCGGCGGGATTTATCGTTGATTTAATTTTGCGGATATTTTGCGCGCACGGAGCGAATTTGCGTGCGTGCAAACTTGCGAAAAGTTTTTAAATATGGCGGTGTTCCCATGCTGATGGCGCTATCGTCACGAAAGCCAATCAGGGAGGGGTGATTAAGGACGGAAAGGTGAGAATATAAATCTATTACGAGTATCTCGTATAGTGACGCATAGCAAAATCGATGTAGGTATATTGGCGTTACCACTATTCACTATCATTAATTTTGTATTGGTACCAAAGTAATATTTTATTTTATATTTTCTGTTGTATTGATTAACGTCTGTAACTTTCTCAGGTTTTCCGAAAGCAACGCCAACAATGTAATACCCGGCAGATGAAGGTAAATTGTATATTCGTCATCCATCCTTATATCCATTTTTTTATTAAATATATCATCACAACCGAACATTAGTTTGTCAGTTGTTGTAGTTGTAGTGTGTAAAAATATTATTATCGTAAATAAAATTGTTAGAAGCAAGAGGTTGCTAAAAGCAGCTTATTGAAAAGAGATTCACACATATAAATATTAAAATAGGTACTATAGGTGAAAGCCGGGCTTTGAACTTACACACCGCAGTCCAAATTTACTTGCACACCCGTTTTGATAAAATCGTGGATAACAAATTTTCCAGATTGTATATTGGAACGAAGTTCCTTATTTTTTACTTTTACTGGTTGAATGAGGCGTGGAAAACACATATTATGACAAAAACAAAAATGATAACTTCATTCTTCTTCTTCTTTCTTTACGAAATGAGATGCGATGAAATAAAATGGATATCTCGCTTCAATTTCCCGCCAGAAGAAGCCACCTTACGCGTTTTGTATTACTGCTCACAGATGTCACTAGTTACGATTTCCGTATTTTTTTATAAGAGTATATTTATAATATAAGTTATAAAAATGTATACCTAAATACAATTTTACTAAAATTTTACCGCAGTGTCATTTTTCATTATTGTAAAGCTTGTCAACAGTATTGACAAGACAATAATAAAATATCGTCATCGACCGTAGACAGAGAAACCAGTGGCAGATTCTGTTTTTGTTATTATCGTCTGTGCTTTTTATTAATCTGGCATCCCCGCCGGGTGTGTGTGAGCGACGTACGAGTTGTGTACAGTTAATTCTTTATTTTTAAGTGTAAACAATGAGTTTTATAAATTGTTTAATCGTGTGTTATTAAAAACTTTATTATCTTATTGCCAATGTCATAATTTAGGTATTTTACTCGCTTTTTACATTGATGTGAGGTTCTCGTGCTTTGTCTTCGTGTGTGACAATATACTCAAAATGGCGCATCAACTGGCACCGTCTGTGAATTGTTCATTAGACGACATTGACCTCAGCGCGTTAAAGGTAAGCCTTTACGGTAAACTATTTCTATTATTAACCCCATTTGTAGCGCTAGCATACAGGGATACCCTTAACTTTCAGAAAAAAACTAATCAAAGGGCAATGATCTCACAGGGCGTGAATCATAAGTGAAGGTTTACTTTGAAATGGCATTTTAACTTTAGTAGTGAATTATTATTCAAATATACATCATTTCAGGATCCCGCTGGTATATTTGAACTCATAGAAGTAGTCGGAAATGGCACGTATGGACAGGTGTACAAGGTATGTTTGTCAAAATAAGATTCAATTTATCTGTACTGTTAGTATTCTATGTATTTATATCTGTAGGCATTTAAAATTGATCGCCTATGTCGTTTACACACTTATACTATGCAAAATCTGTAACATACATGTACCGACGATAGTAAAAATTAAAGTTAATAGGCCTCAATGAAAGCATTATAATTAAAGAGTAGGAGTCTATTAATGTCAATGAACTTCATTAGTATCCATCAGTGTGCCTTCAATATCAAAGATGTATAGGTAGTTACTGTTTGCTTTTATCTCCTGTGATCGGAAAAATAACATAAAATCTTAGATGCTTATATGAAAAATATGTTTATGATGGATATGTTATTTTGAAAATCATAATCAGACATTAATTACCTACTGATTTCGTAAATTAGGTCAGAACTTAGTGATGATTATTTAATGTCTAATACAGGAAAGTCCCTTATCTATGTTACATAAACATCAAATTCAAATAATAATATAAAATATTAATAGTAAATAGGTATACATAACAGCAGTTTTTATTATCAAATGTACCTACATTAAGGGTAGGACTAGGTATGGAAACAGCCAAAGGGCTTACACTTTACATACTTGATTAAATGTTGAAATCCAGTTTCTATAAGTGCCACAGTTCAATGAATAATTAGTAAATATCTAAAGATTACAATAGAAAATACTACACCAAATAAGCAACAACTAAAATTTAACATAAACAAAAAAGATGGTGGTTGCTACTTAGAGTTACCCTCCAACTTTTTACCCAGTTTAGCAACCATTGATTTTGTTCTAGAGCTTGACCCCCAATTCTCATAGGTGCGGAGATATTTTACCCTATAAAGTTTAACCCTAGGCTATCCAACATTGTTTAGTGATGCACAGTAAAACTCGTTTTGAATATAGATAGGTTCAAATAGTATTTGTTTAAGATTTAATCTTTCTAGATACAGATATTGTCTAGTTTGGAGCTCACCAATATTTTGTTGTTGTTGATGCTACTTGGTAATAATAAACTATTTGTATAATAGTAAAATAATCAAAAATATTAAGGCATCCCATACAAACTTCCAATTTAACCTTCGTTCACATTTGCAGCAGTTGATACCAGCATATGACATACACAATATTAAAATTATCTCAAGGGGCCTCTGTCTTGAACCTGTGACCCACACAAGCCTTCTAAAAGTGAGAGAGTATAATACTGATAGATGAATTGATACTTTTTCAACCTAATGGTTTGCCTCAGTGGGTTTATGTGGGTGCGGTATGGTATCCTGAGTCATAAATCATATCTATGTCAGCCAAATGTTGTGAAAATTACTTGTACATATTGACTAGTCAAACAATTAATGATTTTGTTTTAATCATACCCAACATTATTAATTGTATGTTTGTTTATTTATGAGTGAGACAATACAAGAATGGTTTATAAAAGTTGCATATCCAGCCAATGTTTTACTATACACACCACATTTTATTTTGATACAAGTATGATTTTACCGTGCCCCTTTTTACGCCATTTCGATACAAACTATGGTTTTACCCTGCAGCATTTTACCCCATTGCGGCATTTACATAAAAAAATGTTCAAAATGTCACCACATATATTTATTATAGGGGCGCCATACAAAAACAGGGCAGCTTGCTGCAATCAAAGTTATGGATGTCACACAAGATGAGGAAGAGGAGATAAAACTAGAGATAAATGTATTAAAAAAGTATTCCAATCACCGTAACATTGCCACATATTATGGAGCATTTATCAAGAAGAGCCCGCCTGGAAAAGATGACCAACTTTGGTTGGTTATGGAGTACTGTGGTGCAGGTGTGTGCTTCAACATCTTATCTGCCAATGTTACCTAAATAGAGGCTTATCTAACTTATTTTATTTTATTGAATGTTTATGATATAATTAGAGCAAAATAGTGTGCTTAGTATCAATAACATGTAAATTTTAGTTAAGCTTATAATTATTTGTGAATCTGATATTTTTAGGATCTGTAACTGACTTAGTGAAGTCCACAAAAGGGCAGTCACTGAAAGAAGAATGGATTTCCTACATCTGTAGAGAGATCCTCAGAGGTCTCAGCTATTTGCACTCCAATAAAGTCATTCACCGTGACATAAAAGGACAAAATGTCTTGTTGACAGACAATGCTGAAGTTAAATTGGGTAACTATAATCTATTTTTTATTTTACCCTGAATATAACTCTTATTAAACAATACTTAATGGCATTCTTTTTTACAGTGGATTTTGGAGTGTCAGCCCAGCTGGACAGGACCATAGGCAGAAGGAACACATTCATCGGCACGCCATACTGGATGGCACCAGAAGTGATCGCGTGCGACGAAAACCCCGATGCTACGTATGACAATCGCTCCGACCTTTGGTCGCTCGGTATCACTGCGCTCGAGATGGCCGAGAGTCAACCACCGCTCTGCGATCTTCACCCTATGAGAGCACTCTTTCTCATTCCACGGTACAACACTTAACAATGCGAATATCTTACACTCGTCAAACGAGCCATCGTTGATATTTCATTAATGAATTACAGAAACCCGCCGCCTCGCCTGAAGTCAAAGAAGTGGGCTAAGAAATTCCATAGTTTCATTGAGACTGTTCTCGTCAAAGACTATCACCAACGGCCTTACACCGAGCAACTTTTAAAACATGCATTTATAAGGTGAGTACATGAGCAGCTCAACTCCAAGCTGTGACAGACACATGTATCAGTTTAGTAATTATATTGACTTGTCATACAGGGAGCAACCGACGGAGAGACAAGTGAGAATACAATTGAAAGATCATATAGACCGGTGTAAGAAACGGAAGCAGGACAACTCAGTGCGTGAAGACTACAAGTACTCGGGCTCCGAAGGCGAGGAAGAGGATAATGCGGTCGCCGGCGAGCCGTCGTCCATCGTGCACAACGCTGCCGCGCACCAGGGCGGGGACACGCTGCGCCGCAACTTCCAACAGATACAGGAGGGACCGAGGTATGTATGACTAAAGAGACATAAGTGTTGCCCATTAACTTGTAACCCTCATCTTAATCATCTGTGTAATAAACTAGACAAGCCGAAGCGCCCCAGCCGCAACCACCACCGAAACGCAACAGCAAACGCGAAGAACGCGACGAAATTCCAGGTAACATAACATTCTAACAACACTTTTTAAATTTTATCATGATAACTATGCAACATCTATTAACATGTGCTGTTTGATGCCCCAGAGCCCGGCCCGCCGGCGAGGCCGTCCATTCCACAAAGACTGATTGTTGTACCAGATCCACAGGCCCAACAGCCTAATAGATATAGGTAAGTATTGTTCATACTCTGTGATTGTCCCGTTCGTATGCCCACTAACAAATAGAATACAACTATATGATTATCCTACTGCTGATATTGGAGATCAACTGTGTTTTGTCAAATCATGGTATAGAAAATTAAGGATTTCCTTTCACTGCAATTGTAAACTACTCGTCAATTTCTTAAAAATTTACACAAAGGTCAATGTCTAAACATGATACCAATTTGTCTCTCGTTTCAATATAAATATAATATATCATTTTTTTTTTCTTAATTATCTACATCCATTCGCAAGAAATGTGGATTTTGTCAAGGAATTTAATTTAAGCTATAAAAAGTTGTATCAATTAACCCAGCTCCTGTGTTAAGTTTGAAGTCGTATTATTAAATGATTAAAGTTGATTTTAATTTGCTTTTAGCACAATAATACTTTTCTTTTACGTCTTATAGAACTCGCAGCTCTCGCATTACAGTAAACCGCCATTTGACAGTGAAGTGTATCTATTATGCTTAAGTTTGTATATGTATTTAGTAACTTAGTAGAGACTTCGTTTCCAAAAAAATACAGAATTAATAGGATATAAAACAAAGATAGAATTTGATACAACTTTGTACGGGCGTCAACAATTCAGTGGGCATTGCCCTTCATAAAAAAACGTGTTTGCAATTCAATATAATATTAATGTGTGCTATAATAGGCCTCTACCACCAACACCAAAGTCCTCGGGCTCGTCGAACAGTTCGGGCTCCAACAATGGCACGCCGCCCGCGAGCGGCCCGCAGCCGCCGCAGCGCGGATCGCATAACATATTCAAACCCATGGTATGCACCCGTTCATATTTTACGGGCCTATTCACAATGTGCGGATAAATCACAACTTATTAGACGAATTTGTATGCACAATACTTTCGATAGGGTTTATCGGCACATTGTGAACAGGTCTAAGCCTTATTACTTATTTGAACCACACGCACAAATTCGCTGAATGTGCCTGGATAGTTGAATCATATTATTGCTTACTAGGATATCGATAAGATAGGGAGGAGGCTCTAAGAAATTTGTCTGAGATGCTATAATCAATGCAGGTTTTTTCATTAAATCATACAATGTTTTATACAAATTAACGGTGGCCTGACTTTTCATTTAACCAATAGAAAGTTGCGGTCTGATATTTCGGACTTTGCCATTGGGTGAAATTTACTGTCCCTCCGCGATTATTGATAACTAACATTGTAAGATCTAACGAATTAGACCGCATTGTATTTACTTAGCTCTTTAATGAAGAATTATTGGCCTACCAAAAATATTTCGGTCTCATTCTGAACGTAACGAATAAAAAAGATAGTAATCATTGGGATCGTCGCGTGAGTGTGGTTAAGATGTATGTCCGCTCTGATGTACTCCAGTGTGTTTGCTGCTACATACCTGCGATTGTTGTACATTCCTTTGTTACTTTTATTTTATTGGCTTTTTGTTTTTATTTCCATGTCACGCTGTTAACTTTCTTTGCACATCCGATTTAAACTTCAACTGCAGATCCCACCGAGAAGGCCTGAGGTAGGTTCTTTTGTCTGTAAAATTGTATTATCTAATAGCAGTGCTTGCGATATCGTACGCGTTTACTTTTAGTTTTTTTATGTATCCCAGTACAAAAAATGATCGCAACCCTTAATGTTATTATGAGCTACCACTATGCCAGATTTCATTAAAATCCATTAAGTGGATTTTTAGACACAGTTTTTGGACTAATCCTCGGGAACCTTTATTTCCCGGGATATAAATTTATGCTATATTTTGACCCGGATTATAAGCTACCACCATGCTATGTTTCATTAAAATCCGTTCGGTAAATTTCCCGTATTGCGAAAACACACAGAAATAAGTGCCCAAAAATTGTGGATTCGGTCTCTGTATCTAGATTCAGAACTGTGTTTTCGCTATATAACTCCAATCCGCCAAGAACGTATTTAATGTATAGATTTGTTAGCTAAATATTTTACTGCATTAATATATTATAAAGTATTTTCACATTGTAACATATCACACTTACACCAGGACTTGGATAAGCTGGCCGCGCAACTTAACGAACTGGGAGTGGTATCTGGTAACGAACCACCGAATCGACCGCCTCGTGCGCCCACTAACGGACAAGGTTTGAACTGTTCTTTTGAAAATAAAATATGAGGCATTAATTTCATTCGAGAACACAAATAATACATGTGCTGGCAAAATTTAGGCCCGCCGGTGGAAAGGATTCCTCCCGAGCCCCCGTTCGATGACTCGGACAGCGAGTCCGACGCCGAGGAGAGCGGGGGGCGCGTGCGCAACGACGGAACACTTCTGGCCAGCGACCCGCCTAAACCACTGTAAGTGAACGCGCGCATTTACCAACGATACAACACCATGCTCGTTACTATTACGATTAATCAATGAATCCCTTTATTTATTTTACTTTGCATATTTTCTTTTTTTGTTTGGTACCTCGTTTTCCTTACCTCCCGGTCCCGTTTGTTCGGTTTGGCTTGTCAGTCCCGAGTTCTGCTACAGGCCCGGGCTGAGCGCGGTGGCGGAGGACGGCGCGGGCGGGGCGGGCGGCGCGGCGGGGGCGGGCGGCGCGCCCACGCGCCCGCTGCCGCCGACGCCCGACGACGACGACACGCACGCCGACCGCACGCTCGTCATGAAACGGGTGAGTAAGCTCCTTGCCTTGCGCCTCGTTCTCATGCTAACACAGAGTTGATTGGTCACATTCGAACGTTCAAACTCATGCCCCTTAATTCCGCTTTTTATTTACACAGCTGTGACAGTGTCAAATATCGCTAACATGTTACCTAATTTACTGTGTGTGGCTATCCGTTCAGCGCCGAATTTGTAGAATGGGGTCTTTTCGAACGATCGTGCTGTGTGTTGCCATACCTAGCTTAATTGTCATCGATGATTTACTTTTTCACGCCAAAGTAAGATTAGTGAGCATAAATGCTGTAGATGTCTTATTTTTGTTTATTTAATCCTATTATTTATGTGTACTTTTTGTATCGGACATGTGTGAAAAACATCAGAGAGAGAATAACGAAAACGATAAACGGCAATCGGACGTAGACGAAGCAGTATTACTAAAGGACTGGGACTTTGCTAGATTTTTCCCATCGAAGGGTACCGAAGTTAAGGAAGAAAAGCGAGACTCCGCAAAAAATATCGACCAAAAGCGAACGCACTTGCAAAGACAATCTCGACTTGAAATGGAAGATCCGTGGTCTAAATACAAGGCTATCGCCACTCCGCCGGCCCGTCACAAGCAATTGTTTCATAAACCTAGTGAGAAAACAACTCAAGACAAATTAGCTGAAATACTTAAATACAAAAAGGATCAGGATTCGGAACTCAGTTCACCGAATCGTTTCTTTAGAGGGTTCAGACGAGAGAATTCTGACCTGTTCCCCTTGCCTAGCACGCGCCACTCCGCTATATACTTTCCGAAACATGAAAGTCCCGCAGGAGTAACCAAGCAACTCCGATCTAGTGGCATTTTCAACAATTCTCGAAAGCAATTTACCAAACCGTCTTCAGGAGAACCAATCTTAACTGACTTTATAAAGACCAACGATAGCTTGAAAATGTCCCAGCTAGAGAGGAATAAAAAAGATGATAAAAGGAGTTCGGATCGGAGAGGGGCCGCCAATAATCCGATAGACGCTTTGAAGTGCGTTGCTGCGCTGATCCGACAGGACAGCGACAGCAACGGGCCGAGCAGGCAAAGTAGCATCAACAGCGACTCCCCGTCCACGAGTATCTGTTTCGCGAGCGGCGCGTCCTTTGAGAAGGCGGGCACGCCGGACTTGACGGCAGACACGTTCGAGAGCATTGCTATCGCGGACGCCGCCGCCGCCGCCGGCAGCGAGGCCAACAGTGTCGTGAGACCTCGCAGAGAAAAGACTGAATCTGATATAGTGTTCCGAAGAAACTCCCAGTACAATAGACATACTGAGCTTTTGACAAGTAGTGGGCAGGAAGCGGTACTCGCTCACGACCAGGTAATTTGCCCCCTGCTCAGGATAGTTTGATTAATTTGTATACTTACTGGTATGAGGTTGCGGTTTTCTAACATAGACTTCACTAACATCTACAAACATTATTGGGACGCTTTTATAAAAGGTGTGTATGAACTGTATTTAGTTCGTAGCTGCTGGTTTTGGTTAATATAATAACATAATAATTAACTATTATTTATTTGGTATGGGAATGGTTTACGGTCTTGTTTGTGATTATACTAAAACTGCGATTTTACGTGTATACCGGATAATTTATGCCCATTATATAGTTATTGCTCACACGTCTTACATTTTGGCGTGATTTTCTCATCACAATGCCTAGTATTACATTAGTTTTAGTGCATTTTCTGTATCGGGAAGACAAAGGTATAATGTAGGTAGTGACTAAGGATCACTAATGCTTCCAAGTAGATTGACCAATATAACCGTTAACCTTAGAAACTATGAACTCTTAACAGCTTCAACATTCTAACCTGTGTTCTCACTGCAACCCACACATCAACTAATCATTTATATCATTGTCTGTGCGCGAATACCGTCTTCCTGCCAAGATATCGTCAGATGCAATAATTATGCCATCAACACCCGAAAATTAACCACACTAGAAATGCTGCCTAACGAAATGTCACAGAAGCTGGCGAGAAAATATCATCAATTGTGTGAATGTGTTTTACCATGCATGTTTGGCTGCCGTGAATGTCAAGCTCTTGTTATTGTCAAATTATTAATATCGCTAAGAATTGTCAAATTTTTGAGATAAAAACTACTTATAACATTTTAATGTGAACACCGCCCGAAAGATTTTGGAGTGCTGTTTTTTTTTAAATTGTAACCAAACGACGCTAGATGTTCATCAGTATATTTTGTGGTATCTGGTGGAATATTATTTTATAATTTGATCATAATCATCGCGGAAAACTTGAATTAAGATTGAAATTTTACCAAATACCACCTCAAGAACATAAATATTATAAGGTTACAACAGGAATTTGATAACTGGTATATAGATTTTTTCCAGGTTAATGTTGTGTTAGAGTGTAATGTTGTGTTGGGTGCAGGGCCGGTCGAGCGGCGCGAACGAGGGCAGCGGGTCTCGCACGAGCTCCGTGCTGCCCGACCTGCTGAGCCAGGCCGGCCAGCCCACCACGCCGCCGCGACACGACAAGTCCACAAGCGAGGAGGTGAGCTCACCACCACCACCACCACTAGCTCTACACATATAGCGCTCGTACACTCATCCAGCGAAATGATGAACAGAGTGGGACAGAGCTATGCAGCTGGCTATTGTTTTTTTTTTAATTTTCTCATGTAGTTGTCCCTCCCTGCTTGTCATTACGAGTGGCAGTACATGAGCCCTATTACATGTACCGGTCCTGAACGCACCTCGAGCGTGTCTCATTCAATTAAAAATTAACTAGATGACCTAATGACAAATACGAGCCCCAGTTGGCTTTGATAGTATTGTACTGGTGGCTATTTTCATTGTACTTGCAAAATGTTACACCACAAGATACTATACGAGATTATTTTTTTTATTATTGCGTGGCATTCCCACCGTACACGTGCTTAAGGGTTAATTTAATGTGGGGAAATCTAATAACATGCCGCGATGTGTTCATTATAATTTAATTGTGGTGCTTCCAACACTAGCTGCTTCATTAGGCTGTTATTAATAGAATTATTACATACTTCATCACTTTAATTTGCTAATATACGGAACCATTATTACAAAAGGTAAACCAATGAAACACATACATTAATACACAAATACACCAACACAATGGTACTTTAATCTCAGCATAATTACTGTTTGTTAATGAAGTGGAGCTTGGTGTTGGAAGCTCCTGTTACGGTTCATGACTGTGTGTGGTGTCCCAAGCTTTTGGTTTATCGTATTAATGTGATAATGGTTGTCAATCATGCAAACACCCTGGAGCCACTGCGCGACCGGTTTGCAGACATCTGTTACCACTACGTAAGTACGAAACGAATTGATGCAAGAGGAAATGCTTGAAGGTTCTCAAACTGTTGTTTGTTGAAAGTTGGAACTGTATCACTTCTTCTTTATATTTATGCATTCTCTAGTGACGCTTTCATTATGTACAAAATGTTATGTTGATCATCGAATGCAGATCGATTTTATCATAGCTTTGTAAGGTAGCTCATGTATATTTTGAGGCAGCTTAATAACTTGTAATCAGAGCAAAGGTCTTGGGGTTAATTAATGGATTGCTGTTGAGCTCGAGAGTGGCTGCTGTTGGAACTAACTTCCCAAGCCACTGTATCCTATAGGAAAACTATGAATTACTATTTTTTTATAATTTAACTATTGATTACATGGCTTCAAAACAGATTGTATTATGGATAAAGTTATAACTAAGATTACAGTTATACTTGTTGTTTTGAACTATAATCAATGATAAATAAGATTAAGTGTCCTCAAAAAACGCGAATTGCATTCATCATCATGATCAAGTCATTGCCTGCCACTTCTTTGCGTATACCATTGTCACAGTATTATTCCATTCATAAAAAAAAGATAAAAATCGTCTTCAAATAACGACAACTAAATTTGGCCCAACCAGAAACATTGCTGATTTGGTCATATATTATTTATATGAGAAGAATAGCAATACATCAATTAAGTGAAGTTTCTGTACCAACATAATTAGCGCCAATAGCCATCAAGCTAATAACTTTCCAACTGTATTGAGATGACAACTAATCCATGGGAGATGGACTTATTTGACTAACCATTCACCTAATAATTCATGTGGTTGAAGAAGCGGTAAAATATTGGAATATACGAGTATCTATCGGGGTGTATTTAACTCTATCGCTAAAACGATAACATTGTTATAATTTTCTTTTCCAGTATAGGCAAGCCATCGCCGGAGCCACGCCCCTGGTCCACCACCACCTCCACCCGGCTCCATCCTCGGTCCAGTCCACTCCGTCTAAATCCTTCATTTCGGGCGTCGCGTCGCCGCACCCGTTACAGCACTCCCCCTCGAACTCATCAGTGGGTTCCCAACAACAGTTCCTCCCCTTGCAACAGAAGCAGCGCTCTTTCCTCACGTTCGGGTTCGGCGCGGGCTCTACGGGCAGCGGCACCACCGGCTCGGCCGGCAATGCATCCAGGCGCGAGAGCCATGTCAACGTCAACGTCACACCCACCGGACACGACCTGTCCTCCGACACGCCTGAGATACGGAAATACAAGAAGAGATTCAACTCCGAGATTCTATGCGCCGCATTATGGGGTCAGTAGAACGGCTAAAGTTGGCTTAGGCTACACAAATTGATATCAAATATGTGGTTTTGTATCATTTTCTGTTTGTGTTGTTGACAGGGGTAAATTTACTTATTGGAACAGAAAATGGTTTGATGTTGCTCGACCGGTCAGGTCAGGGTAAAGTTTATCAATTGATCTCACGACGCCGCTTCCAGCAGATGGAAGTTTTAGAAGGGCAGAATATACTTGTTACTGTTTCTGGGAAAAAGAATCGCGTTCGTGTGTACTATCTTAGCTGGCTCAAGTCCAAAATTCTGCGCACCGATGGACTTAGTGATGTGAGTATTAGTAATGATTTCTTAACTTTGCTGAAATTCTGTACCCAATCATAATACAACTATAATATTTTCTTGGATTTTGCTATATTTTCAATATAATGTAATATCTACATAATATGTTGTGCAGAATCTTTTGTGAAAATAATTATTATTCAATTAAATTTTACATTTATTTATTTACAGCCCAGCTACTGTTTTGAATATATTTGGCCACCTCTTTGGGGATTACCATCATAATTCTATGGTCTTATGTACTCACGTTAACTGAAGGTTTAACATTTGTTACAGCAAGCAGAGAGAAGGAATGGCTGGATAAACGTTGGCGAGTTGCAAGGCGCAGTTCATTTCCGCATCGTGAAATATGAACGGATCAAGTTCCTTGTGATCGCTCTGAAAGATTCTATTGAAATCTACGCATGGGCGCCAAAACCATATCACAAATTCATGGCCTTCAAAAATTTTGGTGAATTACAGCATAGGTAAGCAAAAACCATCTTGAATAAATACACTGGTGTAGCTGTTATATCCGTTATAACAGAATTGTTATTTATTTTTATTGTTTTTAGGCCTCTTTTAGTAGATTTGACTATTGAAGAAAGCACAAGACTGAAAGTTATATATGGATCAGCAGATGGTTTTCATGCTGTTGATCTGGATACTGCCACTGTCTACGATATTTATATTCCAAAGCATGTAAGTGTTCATTTGGGATCTTAATTATTATTATCATTATTTTACATCAAATACCTATAATAGTATTTTTTCTTCCTAAGACACAGGGAGCCATAATCCCACACTGCATTGTACCACTTCCAAATTCCAATGGCGTCCAGTTGTTGTTGTGCTACGACAACGAAGGCGTTTACGTGAATACTTATGGACGAGTCAGCAAGAACATAGTACTTCAGGTATGTGCCTATTTCACTTTACTCTTCATTAAACATTTTTGTTAACTTCAATTTACAAACTCGACTAACTCACGTAATTTTTGTTTTATTTCAGTGGGGAGAAATGCCAACGTCGGTAGCCTACATAGGTACAGGACAGATAATGGGATGGGGCAATAAAGCTATTGAAATCCGCTCCGTGGAGACCGGCCATCTCGATGGCGTATTTATGCACAAGAAAGCACAACGACTCAAGTTCTTATGTGAGCGCAATGACAAAGTATTCTTTTCTTCCGCCAAAGGAGGTTCCTCGTGTCAGATATATTTCATGACGCTCAACAAGCCCGGCATGGCCAACTGGTAGTGCGAGCGCGCGGCCGGCGTGCAAAGCGCCGCAGATCTGTGATTGCAACTCGCAAGGCTTCCCTTATTACGTACACGCTCGTACTGTACAAGTTAATGCCAGTAGATTAGTCAATATAACGAATCATGTGCTTTGGCCACTCGAAATTCAAAGACTTGTGATAGTGACAGAATTATTATATTATGTGCTCAAAAGACAATCCACAAATATTATAACATTCAAGTATTTGAGGACCCTTTTAGTAAATGTGGCATTTTGTACTGATGGAGATAATTTCATTACAAGCTATTAAGGAATATATTATATTATTAAGCAATAACCTTTAGGAATAAATGTTTTGATATTGACAATTATTCATAAGACGTAAGTTAATGTGCTTAGGTTTTACTATTATGTTGCAATTGTTTATTTCTAAAAGAAAATGTAATTGATATCAACTATTAATTCATATATGCCATATTGTTTATAATGTGAAGCTAGTTAGGTGATGATTATAATTATTGGTTACATGTTTCTTTATGATAATAACAAAAAAACAATGCCATGTTTGGCAGAATAAAAATAACTACCGACACTAATAAACATAAAAACAAACACAATTAGAGATAATTTAAAGTAAATTATACTACAATTATTAACATTGTAAGGTTCACTTAAATAATTGGGATTTAGTCAAGTCACTTGTATCATAATTATCACACCAAACTACAATTTTTATTAATGGATAAATCCTAAAAATTTGGTACTATTTATTATTTATTTGTTATGTACTATATTATTTACATGTATAAAGGTATAATTGTGCATATTGAAAATATATATTTGACAACTTTTTATTTGAAATACCTTAGCCCAATAAAATATAAAAGCATATATTATATTTGTTTTTGTTCCATTCAGTTTCCCTATTTACAGCTGTCAGCCTCGCACTTAACAATGTTAAAAAAAATCTGATAATAATTATGTTAACCACATTTTGGTTATTACTGTTCATATTACAAACATTTTCTGTTATTTTAAACATGATTTGTTTGTATAAAGATCTGTCTAGTGCAGCTTGCTGCTCCTTTGTTATATTTGGACTTGATGCATGAAATGTAAGTATACCACAAAGCTCTCAAAAACACTTCCATGGAACACTAGATACTTGGGCAGGTCTGTATGTTCCCCTACTAAGTTAGAACAACTATTTGGCAAAGTAGTGTAGGTGCTGCTACTATGAAATGACAATGATAAACGAGATTTTGCTGCAGGTACATGACTAATAACAAAATAATTAATAGAATCTTTACTTGAAGTTTATTCTTCAGAATAGGTACATAGCTGAAGTACAGTTCAAAATATGTCTTCTATTCTTTCTATTTAATGATCATAACGGGCACTACAATGTTATCACAATTTACACTGAGCTTCACAAGAAACAAGTTGTCTTAAAATTTGGATGTTATGGAGAAATCAATTTGGCACTAGACAAACCTTCCGTTTCTTTCTGTGACATAGGAACAAGCATTAATCCTGGTACCGGTTCCAGCATTTCTAAATCCCTTAAATTATTGACTTTTACTTTAAGATCACTACGCAGCTTATTTATATCTATGTTCAACTGATTCTGATCTGCTTCCAAGAGAGCCTTTGTTCCTTCGAGGTTATGTTTGATTAACACGGACCCCACAGTTACCCAACATTTGTGTTGTGATGATTTCATGAGGTCTCTTAGGGCTTCGCGGTTTTGATTTCTTCTCTTATCTAACATAATAATTTCACGTTTATCTGATAATATTTCCTCTGCTAACCTTTCCACTGATACTAAATACTTCAATACTTTCTCTTGATCTTCCATATTGATTTATGTATAGATTGACTACCAGTATTCTATACGTATTATAAAACCGTTACTTTGTTTATGTATAATTTTACTATGATATTCACGAAAATGAACCACTTCTCTGAATTCAGGCTTTATCATTTATTCAAAGTAACTTTTTACACTTTTCATAAGTGATAGTTTCATCACACATCGTAAAATAAGGAAATTTTGGTTTTCATCCTCCTCTGTTTTCAAACAAGTACTCAAAGATGACATTGTTGAGGTACTACCAACATTAGAGAATAAGAAACTAGAGGTATAAAATATCTCGATTAAAATTTCGCCGTTCAAGTTTTGATCGGGATTCCCTAACATTTTACTTGACACACCATTTTCATTTCATCATGTCACTTCCATTATTTTATTTATAATGTGTATTTATTGAATTTGTTATTGCTATTAATTACTTGACATTGTGCAAAATACCCGCCAAGTTGTGGGTGAGGCCATATTCATATCCATTTTATTTCATCGCATCTCATTTCGTAAAGAAAGAAGTAGAACATTTTACTTACGAATTGAATGACTGGCTTTTTAATGTATCTTACCTTACTCATATGGAGGAGCTTTCCCTAGCCATAGATAACATTTATACTTTTTCTGGGCTTTGAAAGTCGAAGTTACAAATCTCGTGGACAAAAGACAATTTTATAAAATTATCTTTTGTCGACGAAATTTGTAACCATTGTCAAGAAATATTCGACACGGAAAAAAATAACTCTATTTTATAGCCGATTGCCAATCTAAAGAAAAAAGAAGAACAAAGAAAAATAATGATGTGTGTTATATGGGAAACAGTTTCTAACGGGTTCTGCATTTGGCTTATCCGAATCCAAAATTACATCGTGTTATAGGCGTGCCTACCCTTTCAGAAGGTAGACAAAATGAAAGAGCCCGGCCCCTAATAAGTTAAGGACAGCCCTAACGACTAGCCCTATATGATGATATTATTAAAATACCCCTCTCACGTGTCTATTCCTGTCAGAAAAGCGGTGCATAAATTTACATAAAACAGCTGACTACTTAGAAGAAAGACAAGAAATCACCCTAGAGGTTTCACATTTTCTCTACTAAAATTGCATAAATTCATTAAATTAGATCGATTCATAGTTAGAAAAATAGTGGTGTCTCCAATTTTTGTTTGTTACCTACCTCTCTAGTGAATGGTTTATTCGTATTATTCATTCATCAGGTCGGTTGATTTGAGAGGGGATGATCGTGTCTTTCTTTTCACTCATTCTTTTTCTATCAACGAGTTTCTAGGTGAGTTGTGTCGATATTATCTCCTGTCTTTTTTAAGGGATAATATAATTTCACGCAACTAAATACTTCCTCTTTTAGTTATTTAACAATACATTTTTGTAAACAATTTCAGTTATTCGTGGGAACCCAACTTCACAATGGTTGCGGCCAAGAAGCAGGTGAGTTTCAACTACAACACGTGTCCTATTTTTTAAATGGACTTATAATTTACTTATTTGATCATTTATTTATATGATGATTATTGATTTATAGTCCAAAAGTACCTAAATGATACGAGATAGGCTTACTTATTTTGTGATTAGTGAGGTTGAGAAAGTATCATACATTTTTAGGTTATGTTGGTTGTTATGTCTGCCTACTGCCTATGTAGTGAATTCGTGCAATACCTAGCTACCTACTAATGCCTAACGTAGGTAACTCCCGTGATTAGTCACGCACGGCACTACAGTCAACTGTTCTTATCCATTTCTGTATTTTCAGAAAAAGACCATCGAGTCTATCAACTCGCGCTTGGCGCTGGTTATGAAATCAGGGAAATACTGTCTAGGATACAAACAAACCCTGAAGACGCTCCGTCAGGGCAAAGCTAAGCTGGTCATCATTGCCAAGAATGCTCCCCCACTAAGGTGAGACTACTGAGAAGTAGAGTTTCCCATTATTTCGTCAAAGGGAAGCATATGGAGTCTTAGGACAAAGAAGTATGGATTCCCTCACAACAGTTTAGTATAACAGTTGTATATCTGAAAGTAATGAGCATTACAACTCACATGCAAATTATTGTACCTACCTATCAACAATATATTCATATTAACTTTACAACTGTGAGTCAGAAAATAACTGCCTACTAAACTGTAATCAGGGGAAACCTATGGAGTAGTCTTAACCCATTTGCTGAACTTTGACAGGTGAGTGAATTTTTAACTATAATTATCTCAGTTAAAGCATTATGAGCATAGTTAGAGCTTTATGTGGCCCACATTCGTAATCTATGGTATTTTAGGGGCATTTACATGATCATTACCTATGATATTCAGGATGTCCAATATAAAATATTGATGGCTTTATGGCAGGAAATTATTGTCAATTTTGTTTTATTTGCAAAAAATGTGTTCTTGTATAAATAATGTGTAATACTAACCATTGTGTATTGTTATGTGCACAAGTGAAGCAAATTGAAATTAATAGCTTGACATTTCAAGATTTTTCAGTAAAGTATTCACAGCTTTACCCATGTGTGTACAGTGCCAACAATCCATACAAAAGCTGAACACTGCTCTGTTTTCGTGTATGTGCGTCAATTTAAAATTACCTAACTTACACACTGAAACACACATCTAAAACTTTTTGTAACACTCATATTCAAATATGATGTAATTAAAGGACATACCTACTTGATTCCACATTTTAATCATTATGATGTGAACAGTAAAGGAGCTAGCTAAGAAATATATTATATTTTAGTAGAATATATGATTGGGATGTTATAAGCTATTGTAACTGTAGGAAAGTCTATTTGGTGGTAGGTGTGGGGTCATTGGGGTGCGCTTTTGGTTGGTAATGCTCAAAAGGTTTTTGATTGCAAACTGTATTACATGTTAGCATTTCAATTCATGTCAGTGAACTTGGTTCATTTCATTTTCAGTTTTCCCATATCACTATAATTTTGTTTTCATGTTTAGGAAATCGGAGATTGAATACTACGCACTCCTGGCAAAGACTGGCGTCCATCACTACAGTGGAAACAATATTGAGTTGGGCACAGCGTGTGGAAAGTACTACAGGGTGTGCACACTCGCCATCACCGACCCCGGTGACTCTGACATCATCACGACTCTGCCTGAAGCTTCGGTCTAAATAAATTTAATGTAATTTAACACAAAATATATTTTTACTGTTATCCCTTTTCCTAATTAGGTTTCACCATAGACACGTTTTTTAGAAAAAATGATAACAGTATTGCAGCTTTTAAGGCTGGCGTACACATAATCGTCTTAGCTTGGTTGAAAAATTTTGTATGAAAAATAAAATCATACTAGTATAAAGCTTCTTCATAAGAATCCCGACGCAAGAGGTACTGATCAGGGGCCCAATTCTGCAAATTTAAATAAATTTACATACATTTACCTTTCTAGCGACACTATTGAGCTAAAACTTTAGTTTAGTCTTGATAGTCTCATTTCAGTGTCACTGGTTGTGTGTAACTGCTAGAAACGTCAGATATCGAGTAGAAAACCATTATATTGATACAAGACTGAATTAGGTACAGAATACGAAATAGTTGAATGGCTGGTCAGTCCCACTGACCAGTCGTTGGGTCTTAAAAAACTAGTAGACCAAATGTCATTATACGTGTACGGCGACTAAGATGATTAAAATATGCCAGTTATTATAATATTCAGTTCATTGCTTTATACTCGCGTAAATGTAAAGGATTATTTTCGCATTTATGAAACTGTTATTATTTCATACCTATATAATATACCTGGTGCAAACTGCAAATTAAAAGAACATTTATTTTTTGTATCATTTATTGAGCCTCTAGTCTTCACACTTCCAGTATTGACTTGCTAATGATGTAAATCACAATACAGGTCATTTGACTCGGTTGAATGCTACCCTGAAGCCTCCGATCCTAAATGTCGGCAATCGGACAGCGGATCACATCTGTGAACAAGGATAAGAAATTAATTCAGGTAATTTAAGCTTTCATGTTGGAAATATAACAACATACAATTTTAGCATAACTATGTTTCACCTGTCTTGTGCAAATAAAAAACTTTAACAAAATAAAAACCGTCTTCAAAAAACTAAAAAGCAAAAAATAATCTAATCTTGAAATCTACCTTGTCTAACCACATCAAATATTTAACTAATCTGAAGTCGGTGCCAAACAAACAACTGAGTCGAGTATTGCCGGTCTGCGCCAAAGACTATACCTACAAATTGGTCCGCGCATCTCGTTACTGAGTATACTTTTGTTATTCTTCGTCGGTTGTTTATTTGGCACCGACTTCAGATTAGTTAAATATTTGATGTGGTTAGACAAGGTAGATTTCAAGATTAGATTATTTTTTGCTTTTTAGTTTTTTGAAGACGGTTTTTATTTTGTTAAAAAGTTTTTTATTTTAAACTTTTTAGTGGATATATTTACTATTCTTTGTCACTAAAAAGATTTGTATATCAATCTTTTTACTGGATAATAGGTATACCAATAATCGAGATTATCTTGGCGCAACCCGTGAAATACGTAACACTGACAAGTTCCGCTGGCCATTTGTGGCCTTCTTTATCACTTCCACTTCAGGAAATGATAGTTTCTGAATGCAAATGCTTGACTTCTTGATGAAAATACCAAAATTGCTATCGGTATGCCTATAAAATTTGAGGAGTCCTCTCAATTCCTCATGGATCCCATCATCAGAACATTTTTTTGAAAAAAATGGGACCAATCTGTAAACATATCCTTTCATATAAAAAAATAATTTTCCAAATCGGTTCATAAATGACGGAGATATGAGGTAACAAACATAAAAAAAAAATACAACCGAATTGAGAACCTCCTCCTTTTTGAAGTCGTTTAAAAAGAGAGAGTGCAACAAATTGGCCATAGATTTACGTCTTGTCCCGATGTAGGTAGGATGTCCTTGATTGTTATATTGATAGAATACATTTCTTGTACAATAGACTGTTCAGTAGGTCTTAGGCTAGAAGGGACAGCGTTGTCGCAGTAAACTTCGTTTATATTGGGATCGACCATAAGTCTACCTTGATTTGGCTGATTAATAGACGACCAAACTTGGTACGGGCCGTACCACAGATTTAGTCCGCTCCGTACCGAATATTTTCGTCTAGCTAGAGAGTAGTATGCACGGTACGGAGCGGATCAAGTTCGATCATCTGACAATATAACAACGGGCCTTCGACGCCACACCCCGAGATCGAGCTAGTGAAGCTTTTATACTTACGTAAAGTGCACCATGTCATCAGTTATTCCACCATCTTATGCAGATAATGTTGCAAGCAGTTTTATATTTTTTCATGGGGTTTTCATCTAACACCTGAAAATCAAAGTATGATTAGCTTTTGGAAGCATGGAAAGAGGGGGAGATATATACCACTTTTATAGTTCAGCTCTAATATTTAACTTCCGAAAATGAATTCTTACATATGTAGCTTTAGCTGTATTGCATCGAATATATAAGGTAGGCAAGTCAATATGATTTGGGCTTATTCAGATTCCTGTTTGAATTGCCTCATTTTGAATTATTATAATTTATCCTAATAGCCACTTAGGATGATCTTATATTCACTGCATTTTGTATTTTGTGTGTTGTCTTGTTTTAATAACTCAATTTCCCATGTTTACTATCGCAACGTCTTAACTCTGAAATACTGTATGAACCATCACACTTAAGCATACAGCGTAATTTTGGTCCAGTAAATATCAGTAACATTCTAACTTAGTTATAATGGTTGTGCCATTGTCTCGGTAATTTAAATATTACAATAGATTTGTCTTATCACTATCATAGTCTCAAGTTGCATATTAGATATCTAGCGATATATTTTTATGCCTTCGGTGTTTTTACGTATAATACCTACCCAGGTGAACTAGTCACCCGTACGGTACTTGCCTATGATTACGATTGGTCATCGTATAGATATCATCAACACAGTAATGTATGTTCTGCTTATAAATACATAGGTTGTGCACAACCTTTAAAAAAACACCTGTTACTTGGTGTGTACCAGATAAACAATGTGCGTCATTTAATTATTAATCATCAAGCATGGTCAGCATCACCTAATACTAGTTTTAGTTAGATCTACATTTTTTAAATTTGTTTATTAATATTAAAAATATTATATTGTTACCTGATTTCGTTCATATCATTATCACATACGCATTACATATTATATCTTCGAGCTGGTAGACAATATTGGCGGCATTAGCAGTCTTGGTGCTGCAGACCATATTATACCCAGTAGGTATTTGACTTTACCTAATCATTTTATATTCTCATACGTAAAAAAATATTATGATTATTATTTACTTCACTGGCATGTACCATAGTATTGTATTTTTTCTCTGTAATAAAAATATAATTATTCTCTTAAATTATGTAACTACCTAAATACCTTATAAAATACGGAATTTCCACTAGGGTGGGCCACATCACCGGAACATAGCTGTAATGTCAAGCTAGTCGATTTACCCATATTGGCTATTATTTTATGCATATCTCAGTTGATACATTATAGCCAATACCCATATTAGATTGTAGGTGGCACCTTTTTGGACAAAACTTCATATCAAATAGGTAGGTACTTTTTAAAAGATTATTATAACACACCATCGGCGAAATATGGATGCAATGCATCTCAGCCTGTTCCTCGGGGAATACAGGCGTTAGTGTATTAAACAAAATTAATACTCGTGTACATTTAATTACACAACCTATTTCCTTAGTAGAATTTATTCAATTACTTTCCACAGGCTAAGTTGGAGGAGCATCACTCAACACATACCTATGTACTAGCTAAGCATTCCTAAAAATATCTACAAATTGGAATACTTAACCATATGTTGTCCAACCAACACCATTACGCTTCTCGCTGAACAAAATCATTTTTGGATTATATATTTTAGATATGGTAAATTGGATCATCATCTTTTATTGCTTCCTGTAAAGTAACTTAAATAACGATTACATGTGAGTAAACCACATTTATTGATTTTCGCACTAATCTTTATAGCTATAGCAGCGGTTGCCTGTGACATCGTCTGCGTAAAAAAGCAAAATACTACAATTATCCTGTTTTGTAAAACGTTGACCCTGTTACTAATGAAGTCTTCAAGCCCGATCTAACGAACCCAAACTCGGTGGGTCTATTCAATATTCAGAATCCCTCTGAACACCTTTTGACTTTTCATCAAACCCTGGTCACCATGAACGGAGTTGTCGTAAACTCCAATCGAATAGACCCAAACTCGATAGCTCCTCTCCACACCCTCACCACATTTATGTTATGAAATGTTACCTGACCCGCTAAGAAATGGAATTTTACAAAATCTGGAAAATATATGTCCAATTATATATGATCGATAAAAAAAATACAAATTTGAACTCAATGACACCATTGAATCAACACAAATTATTGGCGCCATTACTACCTCCACACGGGGGTCATTTGGTAAACTCGTGAAACACATACACTCAACTCTTACAAAGAGTATTTACACAAGGTTTGCAAGTAACCCACAGAATATTTCTTTCCATAATGACTTTGACCCCGTAAGGAGTTGAATTTCCTAAAATCCCTTGGTGGGTTTTACGCCATAAGAGGAAGCTATTATCCAAATTCATTCAGGACAAAGCCTTATTATAGATACTACTATGTAGTTTATACTCTGTATAAAGCTCCGGTATAAACATATTCTTTTTCCGAATTTAGTAAATCAACTCCTATTCACAAAATCGAATAAATATAAACAGTGGTACTACTAGAATAAATTTTTAACTAAATATACTTAATAAAAACTAGCTATGCCCGCGACTTAAGTTTACTTCCAGGTTATCCCGTGGAAACCCTTCCATTTCCTGGGATAAAACTGTAATATATGTTGACATAAGATCTTGTATATCACTGCACCAGTGTGATATACACCCATAGATTATAAATGAATAACCAATCAGTGGTTTTCACAGTCTATAAGGTTTAGTTCAGCGTAACAGGTGCATGCTCAGACATAAAAATTAAAACCTGGTTTTCAAGTCTGTATTTATATCTGTCCAAATATCCAGTATTTCAAGTATACGCACACAGCCCTGTTACACTTATATCATGTATACATATATAGTTTTACTTGCCTTCTGTCTAATCGCATATGTATAGACAAAGTGCATGGAGAAATATAACTACAATGGGTGTAGCTATATTCATAAATAAAACTAATTTTAGGGGTTTTACCATGATTTCCATATGTGTCCTGAGGCTCAGACATGTACTGCTGAGACCTTTTAATCACTCCAGTCCTATATTTGTACTTCATAGCAAGGCAGTATATTATGTCTAATTTAATATACCCTTGATTGTTCTCACCTAATTGCAGTACCTTGTACCAAATGGCATTTTCGGATTCGTATAATAGAACCAATAATATAAACTCGTTGTGTACATACAAACCTATGAAATAATTATTTTACCTTCTCTATACCTCAACCTCAATAGAAAAAAAAGAACCAACCCTTATAAAATCATGCCATTGTCTACCTGTCACAGCCCTTCATCTCGGGAACAGTAAGGCACACGGGCATAGAGATGGATCTTACGGTATAACACGCACATATAACAATATTTTGAATTTCCGAAAAAATAATAACTTGAAGAGACCCAATAATTACTTATTTCATTTTTATGATCTTTGTGCGGTATCCTGGTACCTAAGAGATATTTCATATTTTTCAATGCAATAGTAGAGACAATATAGTTAGACTTTCGTACCGCCGAGGATATTAAGGTAACCCCTACTTGATATTACCAGGTAGTATTATTAGAGGCAGGTATTGCCTCATAAAACACATGACACCGCAACTTTTTTTTAACCAAAAAATAATTATACATATAAAACTATTATTATGAGATAGAATATGCTAGAATAATTAGTCTGGGTAATCTCAGTACGGAGCTATTTAAGAATAGTTCAAGTTTGTCAGGGCTCAGTCCAACTGGTTTGAGCTCATTCGGCATTTTTGATTGCCATATATCAACCAACAATATATAGTTTTTTTTTTGTTAGCGCAACAAAATGGACCGCCTTTCTCCTACACCGCCGCCTTAACATTTCAAATACCTATTGACTCAGATCTATGTCCAGTCGACTCATACTAGATACATGAATGTCAGTTTAATACTCGCTATACAATCACCACCATAGGTACGGAACCCTAATTGGGCCAGAAATACTCGCACAGACACCCTATTTTTAATGTAAGAAACCCTCACCTGGCTGGCGGTCTCAATATGTAAATAGGCAATTATTAATAAATACCATTGCTGTAGTCCACATACATACAGCTTGCTTCTATATTAAAATAAAGGTTTCGTACATTGTAAATAAATCACATTCTTAATCAATAATTTTATACCTTGAAAACACTGGTTGAAGTTTAGATTGGTTTTGATCCAAAGACGCAATGTCATATATCTACAGTGTATTAGTTACATGATCCCAAACGAGACAAGCTTGCATTATGTTGCATTTATATTTGCAAATTTCATTTCATTAGATTAGGTGACCCAATTTAATGATACATATGGAACTTTACCTAAAGCACATGCAACTATCATCTAGCACAATGATGTACATCTACATGTTTCAATGCAAAATTTGCTAGTTTCAAATATGAATATTTGGTGAGTTTCTATTATGGCTTACTTTTTATGTTAACCATGATTTTTAGTCTTCATTGACCATTTCGAAATAAAGTAATACACGTTGTATTTTATAATTTTATTGTGAATAGTTCTTAAAATCTAAACATCATGGTATCTATCTATACCATAGTTACAAGAAATGAGCCAAAGTCGAAGTTGTTACAATATTCAGATATTGTTTTCTAAATTGCTTGATGAGACATGTAATTTCATTGCAGAGATCATTTTTTGGTTTATTTTATAGTCAGGTATTACACAATCAACCAAATTTATAATTATTGTCACTTCCCAGTGGTCTCATTCAGTCATACACATAATATTTAAATATTCTCGCCAAATCTCACCTAACACAAGTTATGACGAATAGGTACATCACAAACTGCATTGTATAGAGGTTTATCCATTAGCTTCAATAATTGATCCAGATATTTTATTTGATTGTGTAGCATAAAGACGTAAATGATATTCTGTATAGTCAAACAGATCACCAACTGCCTGTAATGCAAATAATTATAATGCAACTTATTCTCATTGTCTATTCCAATCTTAAATAAAAAATAATTCAATAAATACCTTAACCTAACTATTTAAGATCTTTTTTCGACCTACTTATAATGCATAACTTAATCTTATTTCTAAAAAATCTGAGTATACTATTGTTGTACTTAAATGTAATATTTTCTTTAAGTAACGTCATAATGATATGCAATTATTGCCGAATGTAATTTAAAGGTAAATTCAGTGCATCACTTGAGCTACATTTCTTCATTTTTATTTAGATCATACACCTATCTTAATTTTTTGTTCAGGTGATCATCCTAATTATAATTCCGTATTACCATTTTCAGATACTTGAATTTATCAATTAGATGGTGTATAAACCTGTTTGCTGCTAAGGTGACCATTCTAATTTAAATTTCATATTACTATTGTTTTCAAATATACTTAAATGTATCAATTTGATGACGTGTAAACAAGTTGGCTGCTAACTTCTGTTTTTACTATGTACACATCACATAAACAAGTTGAAGTAAACACTTTGACATCTTGTCTATAATACCTAGTAATTTCTTAAATAACTTTTGTACTGTAAATACAAATACCAAATAATTCGACCTATATTCATGTACATTTTTTGGACATGTTTGGAATTGGTTTAACAGTTCTTTGACAGTTTTAATAAATGCTCATATTTCATTTCAGTACATTAATTAATTTGCCCTGTACGTACGACCTTAGATGTTCCTAGCTCAGTGCGGAAATAACATTCCAAAACATAATTTTACCTACACAGCTAATAACTACAACAATGTCTTATTAACATCATTTAGAATCTATTTTTTTTATTATTCCGTGACATATCTAGTAAATCGCACACTAGCGTTTTACGAAGATCCGTACTTGAGAGAATACTAGAGGTGACTAGAGCGCGGTATGTTAGATGGATTCAATACTGCCTATGCTTACCATAGTTGTTGGAATACTGCTGTTGCGGCTGCTGGTAGGAGTTGTAGGAGGGTTGCGAGTACGAGTCGTAGGCGGGCGCCGCGCCGCCGTACGCCGGCTCCGCGCCGCCGTACCCCGCGTCCCCCGCGCCGCCGGCCCCGCCCCCGCCGCCGCCGCCACCACCCCCACTGCACACCATTGCGCGTTTAGTCACACGTGTACACTAAATCAGTGTATCATCACGCTAACGCTTTCGATGTTCGACTGATGTGTGCAATAATGTTGTACACTGTTTTAGTTAAATAACAGACTAATTTCATTTTTGATATGAAATTGTAATGAATCCAATAATTATAAAAAAACCATTACAAGAAATATAAAAAGTATAAGTAGGCTATTGTACTAACCTGTATCCCTCATTTTCATAGCCACCCTGGCCGCCTGTTGAATATCCGTAGCCCGAGCCATATCCACCTGAATTGTACCCAGAACTGGGCTGCGCAGGCGCCGGTGTCGAGTAGTTGTTGCTTTGATATGAACTAAATATTGAAACGAAATCCATTAATATATGTTCTTTAATCACAAATTTAAAAGTGTTTTGAAGAGGCATTTCAGAATCTATACTATCTGCATTTGTGTTTCAGACGGCAATTCCTATCTGATAGATAGTGATCATCATTAATATATATAAAAAAGAAAGGCTTGGAAGAAGAATTTACTTGACATTTAGTTCACATACCTAGGTGTATTGTATGATGGTTGTGCGTATGGATCGGCAGGCGGCGCTTCGTACGGCTGATATCCGGAATGCCTGCGAAAAAAAATGGGATCAATCAGTAGTGCGATACACGGGCTCTATTAAAAATATTGAAACAAGTGGTAATTATCAGTCAAGAGAAAATCGTCATATTTGTATCAGACGGCACATTCCTATCGTTTCCTGGATCATCATGAATGTTCATTGTGATGACGTCACCTCGCCATCAATGTTGAAAACATGAAAGAATAACATACGATGGTCCATAGCCGTTAGCCTGCGGTGGTGCATTGTGCTGGGGTGGCGTCTGCTGGTAGCCGCCCGGTGGGGGCCGACCGCCGCCGCCGCCCCCTCGTGGTCCTTCGAACCTAAATAGAGATAATGTGTCATAATCCACTCAATATCTTACACGATGAATAAGATCGCGTATAGCAAAAAAAAGTAATTGCAATTCATTGGTTTCAGTTTTCTATCCCAGACACAGCCATATATAACTACCTCCCTAATTTGATAGGGATGTACTTATCTATGGCTGTCTGGGTTACCATTTTAATAAATGAAATCACCATAAAAAAGATGTAATAATAAGATAATCATTATAAGTGGGTAGATACAAACCTTCCTCTCTTGGGTGGTCCTCCAGGGCCTCCATGTGGTGGGCCTCCGCCCCTCTTGAATGGCTGCTGGGACTGCTGCGGCACAGGCTGCACTGCGACGGGGGCAGGCCGCGGCGGGCCGCCGGGGGCGCCATGCGGCCCGCCGGGACCCGTCGGCCCAGACATTGGTGGTCCGTGACCACCTCGTCCACCGCGACCTGTTATCCATGCATCTATTAAAAGGTGTTGTTAATACTATACAATTATAATTGTTACTGATATGTGTTTGTACATAATAATTGGAGCCAATAGTAACTGTATGGTCCTCAACATTTGTGCTCAACACACAAAGTTTGCCTATAACAGGATTAGAACCAAGGCAGGAAGCAGATTCCAATCAACCATCCATTCAGAAATGCTGCATATACAAGGTATGACACTAAATTGTCAGTTATGTTGAATTATTAATAAACTATCCCTATTGTGAAAACCCATTGAATATATATATCTATTACACGACTCTACAAAAAAATTTTCGTTCTTTGTCCTAAAGTTTATACTATTATTTTCCAGTTAGTTATGCACAAAAACGAAAAGAAAATACCTTTTTTCGGTATAGTTTGCTTTTGTGATAGTTATAATAATAATACTCATTTTTCAATTTTTTCATAAATTTTAATTGATTTTAATATTTTTAAAAAGACCGCGCGGTGAGAGTGGGGTATTAACGTTTACACTGTGCCGCTAGATGGCACCCGAGTGATAAACAACCATCAGGTGTTATTTACAAGCCCAGAATAACTTAAAATGTCGTCACGAAAGTGCAAATACGATGCTGATGCATTTTGTTTTATATGTGGTCAATTTATTCAAGTTCGAGACGTGAAATATGAACTAAAGACATCTCACGTTCTCTGTGAAGCCTATGAAGCATATTTTGACTGTCCTGTACGGAATCAAGATAAGCCATGAATTTTGAACAACGCTATCAAGGCCAATACAATGAAAACATGATGGGCGACTATATTTGGGGTTTATTGAGAGAAAGTAGCTATGAACATAAAAGAAAAAGTAAAAGTGTGCACTTTTAAGTTATTTTCCACTTTTCTGTAAGCTAATTTGATAGTAAAACTTAATAAAAATAATAAACATTTTTATTTCAATAGTTTTATTTTCAATCAAAAATTAAAATCCGTGATTTTTAAAAATTTCGTTCAATCAGTCTTCTAAGCACAAAAGCAAAGTTTTTCATGCCATATATTTTTTTTCCGTCTTATTACGACCTAAACTACCGAAATTTAATGCTTTGCAATCAAAGTCAAATTTCATGTTGACCCGTGTTATATATATATTACTATTAAGTTTGCTTAAAAAAAGCCTAAAGCGATACAACACCATAAAGAGTGGTTTTTACAAACCTTATGGTATCGTATCGGATTAGGTATTTTTTTAAGCAAACTTAATACATCGAGACATCCAATGCAGAATGCTAATATCGCAAAAAACTAAATTACATCGTAAAGATGTCCAAATTTTTCGTAAAAAAATAAAAACCATTAAAATTTTGAATTTCGCGCCCTGATCTGAGCTTCCCCCTTAACAGACTTCAAAAAGGAGGAGGTTCTAAATTCAGTTGTTTTTTTATATAAATATGTTAAGCAATCAATTCACTGTCATAGCTCATCTCAGCTGATTTTGTCATATCCACTGGCAAATTTTTGGCTCCTTGGTGGATCTAACTGAACATATTGAATTATGGCGTAAAACCAAATGTTTGTACATATTGACAAAAACATGATTTATATAGGATCTATGTATAAGTTAAGGGCCCCCTGGACGTGCGTTTTCCCATACAAACTGACTTTCGCGATAACTTCTTAACGACTAAACATATTTAATCCAAATTTTTTACATACAATCTGATCAGATATATCAAGGTTTTAAATTAGTTTTTCTTTGAAAACAACCAACTAAAAAAAAGATAGAGCGAGTTGAAATAAACTCATTTTACCCACAAAATTGTGTAATTTTTGCTTAGTTCATACACATGTTAGTATGCTCTCAATTGAAATGAAAATCAATTTCTGACTTTGCTAAAGTCCTCTATTTTGCTAGGATAGAAATAAAATTTTAATATCTGCGGCACAAATATAATTATAGCGAAACTAAAGATTTATATTGAAAAATAGCCAAATCCGCTGACCATTTCTGCACATTCTCTCTCACACGCGGGGGCGCGGGTACGGGAAGCGGGGTAGTCCCGCCCACTCCGCCAGTGCTCCCTGTTTTAATCAGTGCGACGACCGCTCGGCACTGTGCCTAACGTGTGTTGCATATTTTGGTGTATCTTTGGCGACTATATTTTACGACTTGGACTGATAACGGAACTGTTTGCTTTGTGTTTTTACTGTTTTGTGATTTGATCGACGACTACTGCTTTCTTCTCGGACCTTGTGGTATATATTTATTCAAGAAAATGGATAGATTGGGTGAGTAAAGTGCAAATTAATATAACTATAGATATATATCGCATTACATTATTAACTACTATAGTTATATTATTATTATTTAATATTATTTGGTAGTGTAGGAACAGCAGTTAATAAAAACTTGTTTTCTGTTTAAAACCTTTAGGTAATTTTATTTTAGAAGTGCCAAGATCTTCATTCAAAAAAAGATTATGGCTATCAGCCCGCAGGAAAAAACGAGGACCGCGACCAACACGTAATCGCAATGGAAAAGAAAACATATGTCCTGATAATAGGTAATTAGAATTTATAATACATGAATATTAGTTTATTGTACGGTATGATTTATCAGGTTGGGTGCTAGCCAGTAAATACGAACGCTTTTCCTAATTATTAGGAAAGTAAAAATTTACTTTTCGAGCAGGGATCGAATAAATAATTCAAATTATTTTTTACTTATAGCTGTGTAATGACGGATGCTAATCAACGCAACGCAGTAAAGAGAAATGGGGCAATTATATCTGAGCCCGATATATTGAACTACATTGGGTATGTATCTTACTATGTAGGTACTTATAAATTGAGTGCGAGTTAGTAAACTCTATCATGTAATTCAAGGGACCGAGTTATTTCTTTTGAAAGAGTGTACGTTTTATACTATATTTGAAAATATTTTTGGTAAAGGATTTTATGGATCAATTGACCTTGCAGTCCACTCGCTAAAAAGTAGACGTATATACCTACTTTACTCTATATATGACTAATACTTAAAAAAATGTTTTAGGCTTGCTGCTGGTAACATTCCAGAGAAGAGGAAAGATTTTATGCCTTTTAGAGAAACAACTAATGATTGGACAAGATCAGGAGGACCTGTAGTCACAGTGGCTCAAATTCATGAGGCCCCTTCCAATCATGCCAGGTAATTATTTAAAAAATTACAACAATGTCTTATAGCTAGTAGCTATATCAAGAAATTGAGTATTATATAATTGAATATTATATTATATTTACGCTTTTTATTTATTTGTCAATATTACATAATCATTAAATAAATATGTTCTTTCACTTTAATTTAGCGCAAACTCTGCTGCAAACGAACTTCATGACAGGGTTGAATGGTTGGAAGAAGAAAATATCATGGTTGATTCTAATATTCTTCGAAAACCATATATTGTTGAAGACTCCGCCATTAATGAGGAATCACAAAATCTAGACTATAGCGGGTTAGTTGTTTTTGATTATCCATACTAATATTATAAATGCGATAGTGTGTTTGTTTGTTTGTCCTTCTTTCACGTCGCATCAGAGTATTCACATGATGTGATTTTGTATAGGGATAGTTTGGGGGCTGGAGAGTGACATAGGCTACTTTTTACCCCGGGAAAACATCTCATTTCCACAGGAAAATCTATGAGTCCGCGGGGCGGAAAGCTAGTTTATATATTTTTTTTTAATTTCGTTATGTACACGTATTTATATATTGTATTGTACATTACAGGAAGATGTTAATAAATTTAATTTTAATATATTGTTAACTAACAAAAACTGATAAATATGATAATACCTGCGACTCTACTTACCTACATTACTTTTATTTTCTTACAGAAATTCTACTCCACGTACAACATCGAGTTGTTCCCTGTACAAGGAAGTCGATGAAAATAATAACGATGAAGAAAGTACTGTCTCAGGCCGACGTTTATTCAATGTGCAATATTTATTTGAGCAATTGGCGGCTATAAACCATAGCCCATTTCAATGTACTTTTAAAGATTTACGCTTTCTTACGGAACATAGGTCAGGATTCCAATCACAATTTATATTCCAATGTAAAATGTGCGGAATAAAAGAAAAAATTTACAATGAGGCAGTAACGAGCAACGTAAACCAAGAAGTAGTGCAAGCAGTTGTTTGCTCTGGTAGCGGATTTGCCCAACTGGAAGAATTTTGCGCTCATTTGAATATACCTTGCATGAGTGAAAAAACGTTTATAAAGAAAAATATGCTTTTGGGAGACGTTCTCCAAGATATTGCTCTTGATAGCATGTACAATGCAGGTTTAGAGGAAAAAAAGATTGCGATCGAGAAGGGTCACGTGGATATGGATGGTATTCCATTCATTACAGTCGTTGTTGATGCATCATGGGGAAAACGTTCTTATCGGGGTAGTAATTATAACTCCTTATCTGGAGTAGCATGCATCATCGGGTTAGAAACCAAGAAAGTATTGTTTTTAGGTATTAGAAATTCGTATTGTTCTGTCTGTGCCGTCGCAAAAAAAAAAAAAATACAGCCCACACAGCATAAGTGCTTCAAAAACTGGTCCGGGACATCGACAGCAATGGAAGCTGATGGTGTGGTAGAAGGCTTCAAATGCAGCCAAAATATGCATGGCTTAAAATATACTTGCCTAATCGGTGACGGCGATAGCAGTGTTACTAGTGCATTGAACGAGGCTCTGCCATATGGTCATACTACCGTAATAAAGAAAATAGAATGCAGTAACCATTTACTTAGAAATTATTGTACCAAATTAAAAAAATTAACGAAAAAAACCGAGAATCGATTCGGTTTAGTGCCAATAACACTGAGAAAGTGTCTTGAAAAAAATATTTTACGTCTGAGAAAAGGTGTAAAAGGAGCAGTCGATTATAATTCCAAACAAAATGAAAATATCTTTATAGAAAAAATCAATCTTTTAAAAGAAGATATAAGAAATGGCCCTTGCCACGTGTTTGGAGACCACAGTAGCTGCAAAACATACTTTTGCAAAGGCTCACAACCAGGAGAAGAAAATTTAGTGACTCAAATGAAAGATTGTGGCCTGTGGTACGATATATACACGGTAGTTAGTTCTGTATTAAATAATATTGAAAGTCTTTTGATAGGTAAAACGAACAATATTGTTGAACAGTTTAACGCAATAATTGCTAAATTTATCGGAGGAAAAAGGATAAATTATTCTTTACGTGGCTCTTATGAGGCGCGCTGTTATGCAGCAGCTATAAAACATAACACCCAAAGTGTTATCGAATTGAACGGACCAGATGAAACAAGGGAGTTTAAAAATAAGTATGTGGCAAAACACAAAAGAAATTTAAAAAGAAATTCTACGCGTGACAGGAGTTCTAAACGAGTGAAGAGAACGACAGAAGCTGACGAACATTATGGAAACGTTGAAGCAGAGGCAGATCTCGAAACAGATGTATACGACAGAAAAAAAGAGCTTTTTTTAATTAATTTGAACAAAACGCCAGATGAATGTTTTAAAATTGAACAACTAACTACTGGGCAAGCAACCAATCCCGAATGGGTAAAACAAAGGAAACTGCGTTTGACGGCATCAATGTTTGGCCAAGTGTGCAAAATGAAGCCAACAACTTCATCTAAAAGTACAATAAAAACATTGCTATATTCAAGTTTTAAAGGTAGTGATGCCACCAGATATGGAAACACAAACGAACCTGTTGCTGTTAAAGAAATAGGGACCCTTTTAGGAGTCCAAATAATACCTTGTGGGTTATTTATTTATAGTGAACTTCCATATCTGGGTGCAAGCCCCGATGGACTTATTGGTCTAGATTGCATTATAGAAATAAAATGTCCATCTTCAGCAGCAAAAATGACACCAGTAGAAGCGATTACGCAAAAAAAAATTACTTTTTGTATTAAAGATGAAATTGATCCCCAAAAAATAATATTAAAAAGAAATCATAACTATTACTATCAAGTACAAGGGCAATTAAATATAACAAAAAGAAAATATTGCTTTTTTGTTGTATGGACTCCCAAAGGAATTGTATATGAAAAAATTAAAAGAGACCAACAGTTCTGGGAATTAAATATAGATAAATTAAAACAATTTTACTTACAGTGTATCTTACCTGAAATTATAGACCCACGATTACCTAGAAAGTTACCGATACGTGACAGAATAATTTAATAAGACTATTCTTTAAAATTAATTATGATTTTTTTTTATTCGGGTACAGTCGTGGTCTCATAGATTTTCCCGTGTGAATGTGATTAATAGGATGTGTATAACGTTTCTTTAATCTACTTTTAAGAAAGCTTTATTATTATTTACATGATAAGCAAATGACCAGTGAATAATAAAAAAAATGTTTTAATTGAAAGTGTTTTTTATTATTTGTTTTTTACATTAATAATGTATTATTACTACATAGAATTCCGTACGTAAACATACAACTATTATTATTTAGAGTATGTGAGCACTCAATATAACAAATATGGAATTCACGCCCCGTGATGCGAAAAGACAATTGATATAACGAAACATAATGTTTAGAGCTTGACAATGAAATGCTTTCGGCTTTTGTTTACCGCATTATCAGTCGGGTGACCTCGAGTGACCGCCGCCGCGCCGCCTCCTTACAATAGTGCTATCGCATTTTTTAGGGCTCTATCTCTCTCTAGGTGAAATAGCAACAAAACGAAGCGGGCTAGGAGGCATCTCGCGGCGAGAAAACGCCGTGCGTACAGGTGGCCCTTAAGTGCATTTTATTACACAACATACAGTTATTACTTTGCTTTTGTTTATTTGCTTCATTTTAGCTTGATAGGTACAATAACACAATTGTTTTCCAATGTTCTCCATATTATTGTAAATTGGAGTATACATGCACACCTCACTTGCCTTTGTTGTTGACAATTAGGCTTCCTAGTTAAATATATTTCCGAGATTTGATTTAACCTACAATAATGAATTAAGTTCTGCTTGAGTATTTATTTGTTACTTAGCATTGTGGATATCGTGCTGCCTGCTCACATGGTGTTCATTTTAATTTAAAATATATAGCTACAACAACCTCTGGCTAAAATAGTAACCACTTTCTTGCCAGTTCTTCTCAGTGGAAACAACTTTCCGAACCGGTGGTAACTTTTGAAGGTTTGTAAGTGCTTTTTAGGCCTAGATGAAATAAAAAAAGATATTTTCGATTCTTACCTCTCATGGGCATGCCTCCTCGGCCAGCTCCTCTGTCTCCACGCTGACCAAAGTCACCTCTTCCTCTACCGCCTCGACCCCTCATGCCACCTGGCCCACCTCTATTGATGAATCCTCCACCTATATACAAATAATACTTTATTTTATTATGTTATTCATGGTACCTCCCCCAAGTAAAAAAAGTGGAAATTAAATTGTCACACCACCCTTATTGACTACCAAAATAGAAAAATCTACTGAAACTCTCTTAATTAAGCAGGGTCCACAAGGCAACAATTTGTACAATTTCATGTTCAATACAGATTTTATTTTGTCTCATAGTGGTATCCCAACAGTAGGGCGTGAGGACGACTAGGTTCTTAGATAGTGAATAGCTGTTCAGTCACATAAGTCGATGTTACATATCCTCTTAAATTTATAGAAATATAGTTCTCCTTTCTTACGTTGTGGCGGGCCTCCTCTCGACTCTATTGTTGGCACTGGATGTGGTCCCGGTCCCTGAGGCCCGGGCGGGAAACTACGCCCGCCTCTATCGCCGCCACCGCCACGCATAGGACCCCCGCGAAATCCTCGTGGACCACCGCGCATTGAAGGACCACCGCGTGGTGGCCCACCTCGACCCCTCATGCCTGGTCCACCACTAAATTACATCAAGCAAACACCTATAAATCTAAACATTTCATAAACACACCATTTTTCAACAATAAAGGCATAAGTAGAACAAATTAACAGGACAAGCATAACCTCAATTTACGAATGAACATACCCAGAATAAAGGGGAATGACCCCTGTGTATTTCTTTTCTAAATAACTCACCGTCCTCGCATGTCGAAACCACCCCTTCCTCTAGGATGAGGTCCAGGTGGTCCTCCACGACCGCCTCCCCGAAACCCTCGGCCCGGTGGTCCATCCATGGTGCGCGATAGGAATAGGCGCCGCCGGGAAACTAATCTACAACTTTTGATTTATTATCACGAATTTATCGTAGGTATTTTTCTTAACGACACGAAATTAGCCGACGAGAAGTACCGTGTCTTATTTTTATAATAATTTAGCCTATCCAGATAGGTACGCAACTTTAGCGCGTCCCTCGTCGGCCATTTAAAAATTAAATAAGAACACCGGAAACAAAATGGCCGTTTCTAACGGCGGCGTCACACGCACGCCTTATTTTCTCTATGGCAAACAAAGCGGCACATCGAAGGGCGGCCATAACATCCGCCTCGTGTTTCTCGGCTTAGGCGAGTCTTGGGTTGACACTTCGACGGTTTTGAAAAATCAAAAAAAATTATATGTATTATGTATAGTATTTTCTTTGGTTGTGAATACGGCATACTGCATCGCATTTATTTATCTTTTTTTTTTCAATTAAATATGATTCGACGTAATGTATGATACAACCCTCCAATGTCTGTAGATAATTGTGGGTTTTACAATTTTGGAAAAGCTTTGATTATATCGTTTTAAGTCAATTTTACTGCCAACTTAATAGGTACACGGAGTCATTCAATACAAATATGTCGCCGTCGCAAAACACTAAATTACGTCGTAGTGATGTTATTATTTTTTGTGAAAAATTTAAATCCATCGAAATTTTGAATGTCGCACCATGCCATAGCGGTCTTACCTCTGACTTTCCAAACATTGATTTATTTTACCCTTGTCAAATATCACATTGACTCATTAATTATATAAATAAATCTATCTATTTCATCATTGCATTGACTACACTCGACACGCGTCAGTTTTTACTAGACTTCTTGCGACACTTTTCCCCGCTAGCGCTCCCACTGTAATCTGAAATATTATGGATCTGACTTTTAGTGTGTCTGCCAGTTCCTATAAAATGTATGTAAAGAGCGTTAACATAACTGGAATTCATAATACTCGTCAGTATCTGAAACAATCATAACTGGAAAAAATCTGAATGTGTGTGAAGTAGAAGTGTTTTGTAACCGGTACATTTTCAGTAAGGTTACCACAGCTTTACTGATAGAGTTAAGGAATACATTTAATTATCATCATCATCAATATCATTATTATCATAAGGGGAAGATACTTTTATAATATTTAAAACATATTATGTCTTTACTTATGAAATTGCCATTTTTTATGAAATAAGTTAACGTATTTTTTTTCTATATTTTTTATTTCTATTAATCAAAGTAATCACCCATGCTTTTGATGCATCTTTGCCCACGCAGTGGCAGTTTCTAATTTATTCGTAGTCTCTAGCCCATTTTAGCTTAGTAAGTTGGCCCTTTTTTTAAAAAGCGAGACAACAACACATGGTCCGGTTAGATTTTAAGCCCACAACTGTTTTTTATGTGACTTATTTTAAATGAACTTATTTAGTTTTACGATCTCAATTACTGTTGTAGTAATGTAGTATTTTAAAATGGTAATACCATTATAATATATTCGACTGAAGGACTCGGTATCCATGGTCATGAATAAAGATTTTTAAAAAAGCTTATATACTGCCGTTATGCGTTTAGTTTCCTACGTCATAAGTTATGACGTAGGAAGCTAAACGTCAAAGAGTCTAAACGTCTCCAGTCTCCAGCATATTAGAAAATCTCTTTATAGTTCGTCTGTGTAAGCGTTGTAACTAAATTTTCTCTATGCTAAACCTAATACTAAGCAACACATTCAATTTATACATTACAGAGAAAATAATTATTATGTAAAGTAAATAGTCGAGTTGTGTTGAAAGTCCAAAATCCAATCGAATGTTGAGATTTTCTCGTTCATTGAAATACAATTCTGTCGTATTTTTGTTATAAATAGTTGTACTTCTAACTTCTATATCTGCTAAAATGTCAGAAAAAACAGCGAAGAAGCTTAAAAGTTCTGGACCTTCGGCCCTTGGGAAGTTATATCTTATAGCCTACAATGGCATTCAAACTTTAGGGTAAGTACGCTTAGCCACATTGCTACTTCACAAATATATCATGAAGAAAGGACATGCAGATTTTAGATACTACATTGGCTCAAAGTTGGTACCTATGATCGGACTGTATATCTCCCATGGGAACCTAAGGCACAGTCATATTTAGAATATAGGTACCCCTTACTACTTGAGAAATATATGAAAATGTACACAGGTATACTCATGTGAGGGTTGTTTGGGCTGACAGTCCATCATGCTAGCCCAGTGTGTGTGCCACTTTTGAAAATCTTCCAATAGATGTGCTAGTTTCCTCACTATGTAGTTAAAATTGTCACCACCATTCAGCAAATGATACTTAATCATTATTGAAAATAAATGCATTGCTTTTCTTTCAGATGGTCATACATGCTTTTACAGTCATTGTCACACTTTTTAAACCGTGGCACATTGGACACATTCTGGTCAGAAATCAAGTGGACTGTAATTATATTTCAGAATGCAGCAGTATTAGAGGTATTGTAATACTAATAAGCCATATTTTAAACATGTTCAAGTAAAAACTGCTTTATAATGAGTGTACATAGGTAAATTGGTAGTTTAAAAAAAAAAAACGAATGATTTTTGCTGTATTATGTATAGAATTAACAATAGTATTACAAAGCATTTTTATAAGAAATATGCTCCATAATGAAATGTTAATTTTTATGTATCATACAGAACTATTGTATTCAAAGGTTAATTATTGAAAGAGTTCAAGAACAAAAGTTAAGCAATGTGCATACATAATTATTTTATAACTAAGCCCGTGCCTCATTGTATAAGTTTGTTATCTATTCTATAGGAACTCTTATCAGCAACAAAAGTATTGAATACTAACCCAAGATGACTTTCACTAGTAGTTATCAAATTTACAGAAATGTTATTTTATAAAACAAATCATGAAGCCCAACTATTGGTATTATTTAATCGCTAAGTTTGGCAACATTGCATATTTTTTATTATTGTTAATCTCTCTTGTCATAACAGCATTATCTTTAGATAGGACATAATATTTGTTTATTATGCACCTAATTATATTACTCTCAAACCAGCAAAAATACAGGCACAGTAAATATTCTGACGTAATTAAATTATATCTCTTTCTTTGTAACTCTTGGTGGAGACACAAAGAAATATGGTACATAACACAATATATTTTATTAATACATAAAATGAATATTCATTGGGTATTAAATGGAGAGAGAGTAAAGGCTAATTATAATGCAAGACTTGGCTCTACAAAGAAACAAGTTTTTTATGTAATTATTTTTAATACCACTTCAGGGGTTACTGACATGATGAAGTTTTTATTTAGGTATATATTTGATATGTATTGTTTCAACTATTCTATATCTTTATCTTTTTGAAACAAATAGTTAAGCTATGTTAAAAAGCCCGCCTCACCCTTTGTGCAAGCCTTTAAAAATAATTATTTATTTTAGTGTTTTTTCTTGTTATCTTTTTAGATACTGCATTCGGTAATACGGTTGGTGCCTTCCGGAGTGGCGATAGTTCTTCCTCAAGTGTTTTCACGCGTGTTTCTTGTATGCGGGTGCCTGCTTGCCACTGAAGCGGCCTCCCTTAGCCCTGGCCTACCACTATGCATCCTCGCCTGGTCTATTACAGAAATCATCAGATATGCATACTACATGCTCAATTTGATTAATAGCGTGCCTCAGCCATTACTGTTTTTGAGGTAAGAACCCATAAATGACAATGTATTTTTTTCCTTTTTAATGACCATGACATATGAATTTAATTTTGTATCTGTGTATATTATTATGTTTTTAACTCTTACATGTGTAGTTTATCTTTACTTCGCAATGAATGCATTTGCTCTTGTACCTAGTACCTACTTACCATTGATTTCATAAAAGCTACAATCCATTTATTAGGGAATATCATTTTTTTTAAATAAGCTTCTTCCCTAATGCCATCAGTGTACAGTTGGCTATGGGGGATACACATCTATGACATTGATTTAGGACATCATCTTTGCATAAAAATATAGATTTAGAAATGTATCTACATATTTTTAATGTCACCCACCACCCTGCCTTTGACAAATACATGCATGTGACTTTGGTCCCAGGAAATAGTTCATATAATGCAAACTCGTAGTATGTGTGGAGCAAAACAACATAATATCCTACAATTGGTGCTGAATGTTAAGCTTAAATTAGCATAACAATAGGGATAGCCAGGGCCATTTGCTGGTGGTGTTAGACTAAAATCTCAATTTTAATGGAGCAGTTCCCAACCGGATCTATTTAATAAAATAATTAATATTTTGTTTTAGGTATTCAACCTTTTTAATTCTTTATCCGATCGGAATCACTGGAGAGCTGATGTGTATGTACCACTCCCTGGACGAGGTTGTCGAGAAGCAACTGCTCACTGTTTCAATGCCAAATGCGTGGAACTTCGCTTTTAACTACTATTATTTCCTAATCATTTACATGCTACTCTACATTCCCATTTTCCCCGTCCTTTTCGGCCATATGCTTGCTCAGAGGAAGAAAATGCTCGGCAGTGAAGCAAAGAAGAGGAACTAATCATAGCACATAGGTACCATTTACGATCAGTTATACTAATGTTACAGTTTATAGAATCTCTGTTTTCATTTCTAGAATTTTACGACACGTTTTCATTATTTATTGTAAATAGAATCACCAAGCGTCACAACTATATATATTTAAGTTATATTTACTAGAGACAGGCCAAACAGTCGTCGACGACTAAAGAACCGAATATCCGGCACCTTTGGCAATTGCCCTCACCAAATATGGCCCCTGTTCGCCAGTTTTTAAGCTTACTGAACAGGTAGACAATTTATCCATATTGACAAATAATTCATATATTTTGTTTTAATTTTCATTGTTCTTACAAGAATTATGAAACCCATAAATAACTCGTACATAATTAGAACTCCTTCTAAACTCTATGGAAGGATTGGAATCGATGTTTATTTATTAGCTCTAAATAGGCACTTATTATAACGATCAGAATTGCCGACTTGGCCCATCTCTATAACATTGTACACAGAACAATCAGACAGTGTTCAGTTGAATACTCAAACTTTACATTCCTATTAAGTAGGTCTATGTTTTAAAATATTGTTTCACTTAGTTACTAAGTAAGGGGTGTGGAATGTTATTTAAGTATTCAGGTACATGTTGTTTTGGGTTGTGGGCTATGAAAAGGAAAAAGAAATTATTTTTTATACATAAACACTTGTATTTTTAATTCTAACTTTTGTAGTGACAAAAGGAGGTATGACTCCTTTTGTCACGTTTTTGGTTGAAAATTAGATTCATACATGAAATCCAGAAATCCCATAGAGTAAAGAAAATGTAAATTACAATCAAGATAAAGATAATTAAATTGTGGCTTTCTAAAAAACAGACATTACTACTAGGTACTACTAGTTAGATGGCGTAAAATTGCAGCATGGGACTTGAGTGTAAATTAAACCAAATAATTCGATGGAATATTCAGTATAATACAGTAAGCAACATCTTATATAGCCGGGACCTAATCGTCCTCTAATACCTATCAATAATAATAATTGAGGATTCGTATCTACGTAATTACATTATTATTATGTACTTATAGGTACACGAAGGTCGTAACGCACACCGTTCGCTACCTAGAGATAATCATTAACACCTTAATTGACCGATCGTCACCTATTGATAGATAATAGGTACCTAAAAACAAACAGCTCGTTTGCGTAAACCTCATTAATTATGATATGTATCTAAATTCGGTTATCGACATTGATTTGTTTTAAATACAACGATAAAGGGTATTTTGCTATACGTTATCTCTTTAGTAGGGGTACTGTTAAATAAAAAAAGAATTCAGCATTACTGAAATCACAGTCGATAAGTTGTGTCGGAAACGATGTATAAGAAATACACAGCTGTGGTTCTGGCGGTACTGTTAGCCGCGGCGGAGGCCAACATCGTCAATCACAAAATCCAACCAACATCGAAGTTATTGGACTCGTAAGTTTAATATACATAATACTATAAAACATTAACAACGATCCGATTGGCATAGTTTTGGTAGTGACCCTGCTTTTTTTAACGCGGGTCCCGGTTTGAATCTCGGTAGGGGCAAACGTTGTCTGATTAGCACGAATGCTTGTACCCAGAGTCATTTATGTTAAATGTCTAAATAAGAGTGAAACTATCGGGACTAGCGAACACTAAAATGCATTATTAGATTTTAAAAAAATGTCCTATCCAGGTATTGAACCCGTTGATTTTGAAAAAAATAAACACCCCCTTTGTTATTGCACCATCTGATACTGTTGCTAATAAGAATCAAGTTCTGGGAAGTAATGACATAAGGCAAACTAAAAAATAGGCTAACTTTTACGAAAATACTGCTTTATTTTCAAACATCCAAATCAGTAACCACCGAACGTGGTCTGTGCTCCCTGTGATGCCCATTGATTACAATAATTAAATGTATGAGAAAATGACTTATCTGAATTATATTTCTTGCGAAATATTCCTTTATTTTATAGTTCTTCGACTATTATGGTCAGAGGCAAACTCTAACAATCAAAGATCATAAAAATCGGCTCACCCGTTCTTAAGTTATAAATGGTGTATCTAACACCTTTGTTTTTTTATATATAGACTAGCTGTTACCCGCGACTTCGTTCGCGTGGTATTTAACAAAGACAACCGTTGGCAACAGCCTGCTCGCGCGTTCTGAGCCCGCGGGACGCATTTCAGGTTGTTGCTATCAAACTTAATCAGGCGCAGCGCTGCAACATTGGTTTTAATTTTTTTTTCCTGAGATCCTGTTTTTTTCTAAAATAAAAGTAGCCTAAGTTACTCCTTGTTACCTCAGCTATCTGCCAGTGAAAGTCCCATCAAAATCGGTCCAGCCATTTCAGAGATTACCCGGAACAAACAGACAGACAAAAACTGTAAAAATGTTGTTTTGGTATAGGTACCGTGTATACATCCAAATGCACTTAGTAAAAAGCGGTTATTTTAATATTACAAACAGACACTCCAATTTTATTTATTTGTATATAGATTATCAAAATTTGCTTTTCTTTAGTTACCTTACCTTACCATGTCATTACTTCCGATATTTAGCAACAATCCGGCTCAAATTATCTTATACTAGCTGTTGCCCGCGACTTCGTCCGCGTGGTATTTAACAAAAACAACCGTTGACAACAGCCTGCTCACCCATTCTGAGCCCGCGGGACGCATTGCAGGTTGCTATCAAACTTAATCAGGCGCTGCGCTGCAACATTGGTTTTAATTTTTTTTGGTGAGATCCTATTTTTTTTTCTTCAAAAAACACTTGCAAAACGAATTATTCGGCTAATTATTCAATTAATGTTATAGATTTAATTGGGAGGGGCTCGGTTTAACAGCGCAAGTGAACGACTATGTCGACAATACTATCTCTACCATCGGGCCGATCATCCATGAATATGGACTGGACCCGATGGACCTGCCTGATGTCATCGAGGGATTCCAAGTGGTAAAATAAAAATAAACCTATACTTAGTACTTACTTCCCTAGCTAATTAAATTATCAACTTTACAGTCATAATAGTTTCATTGTCAATAACAGTCATCACTTGCTGTACGGTGAAGGAAAACATCATGAGGAAATCTGCACGTCTGTCAAAAGTCGCGTGAAGTTCACCAAATCGCACTGGGCCAGCGTGGTGGGCTACGGCCTAAATTCTCCTCATATTGAGGAGGAATATGCCCGGTATAATGGCAACGCCCCGTATTTCATTGGGATCAAAACAGCATAGGCGATATGTGGGTGCATTGCAGTGCACCTCTGCCTACCCCTTCGGGGAATACAGGCGTGATGGTGTGTTATTAATAATCATAATAGTACTTCCTACATATCTGCCTACATTAGTTGGAGTGTCGGTAACGACATACGACTAAATGAATTCGGTATGTGTAGGATGGAATATAAGTATAGTTCTCATTTGCAGAAATTCCTGCTGATCACATACAGCGCTTGGCTCAAGATCCACCAGGGGCACATGTCGGGTCTCGTGAACGTGGCTCGCTCTGGCGACCAAAATGTCAACTACTTCGCCAAGATGCTGCGTGTGCGCGTTAAGTTGCAGTTCACCGATCTTGATGTAAGTGCTAGTAGGAAAAAAGTATACGGACTTAGATGAGCAGAGCGACGTAGCTCGTTGTCTGTTTACTCAAAAACATATTAAATGCTCCTTTCTTTCGTCGGTTAAAACGTTTTTCGGGCCAGGTCCATGCCAGGTCATCGAATGGGTAAATTGTGTATATTAATCGCACATTTTATTTTCTAGTTCGTCTACAGATACCTCGTGCAAGTCATGAACATCGGCCCCACCGGCGGCATTATCGGTTCACTGGAACGCTTCGTAGTCAACGTGGACGTTCTCATTGACTTCAACAACGACGAGATCCAACTTCAGGAGTTCTCTCTCACTGATATTGGGTGTGTATTCTACCTTCTCTGCCTTGCTTTACGGTATAAGTCATTGGGCTATCGAGCTTCGTAACCTCTTACCCTAGTTGGGTACTAACTCAAACTATTTTGTTTTTATAAGCCTTGTTTTTGTTTTTAAAAGCCCGTTGTGTCTTATTGCTGGGCAAAAGACTCACCGTTTTTCGCCATTCGCCTAAACGATAGTTATCGTTCAGATTCGACGATATCGATATATTCGATATCGAATCATTAGTATCTTTATCTGCCTCAATAAAGCTATTCGTTTCTGCTAGGGGCGCAGCGATAAAAATATAATGATGATTTAAATATGTGTATATGTATGGTGTTCTTAATCGTTAACTGTCTAATTTAAACACGTACTGAGCAGTCTGAGCTATGAGATGGGGCACTCTATGAATGTTATTTTTTATTCCTCATAAGCTAGAATTATTTTGACCGAGTAAGTGGCGACGTTGTACGTTCTATGACAATGTTTATTTTTTTACCAGACGCCTTCGTGTCCGTTTCACTGGAAACATCCTCACCGACTGGCTGGTGAACCCCGTGGTGAGTGTGTTCGTGAGGATCATCAATACGACCGTGATGAAGGTTGTAGAATCGAACATTAACGCCGCCGCTCAGAGCGTCATTAGCGTAATTAATGCGAACCTCAAGGAAGCAATTCGCGCCATCGAAGCTATTAATTAGACACGCTGTTGTAAAAATATATATTAAATAAATAATTCAACGTTTCTCATGTATTTATGTTTTGTACCTACCCTCCTTTTTTATGTATTCTCTTCAAATGTTAATGCATCCAAGCACCGCATGGTCAAGCTGGCCGAACAAAGACCAACGCAACGCCAACGTCGTCCAAACTGGGCGTCAAGTCTATCTCACGTCTTTTCCTGGGGCTGGCCCTCTTGCCATAGATCTACTAGAAATCAATGCCACTAGTCGACGTTGGCATTGTCTGGCCAGCGGGTATACGCTCAGTATAGGGATTGTTATCGAAATCAACCATGCCCAAGCACTAATGACTAGTGCCACATGATTTCATCATGGGGCGGTGGCATGAGTGTAACCCGTGTGGCTGAATCGAATGGTCGCGGGTTCGTTCATGTGGGACAAATATCTGAAATAGTATATTATTTTGTCATGGTTCGCAATTTTCTGTTTCACAATGCGGGATTAGAGTCCCGACATAATTTAACCCGGTTGTCTCGCTCGGGCTTACGGGTAAAAAAAAAGTTCGTTGGCCAGTCCGTCTTTCTTTAGGTCGCCTGTGGTTTTGTTTTTCTTTTAACATATTGGCGTCACGATCTTATGTATTATGCCAGAGTCACGTAGGTTAAGTTAATACAAAGCCACATGGAAGATAAGGTTTATTCCATGTCTGTGCAAAGCGCTATGCTATATCAAAACTTTTTCAATACTATCTTGTAGCCGCGGCGTAGTGTGGTGTTTTTTTTTACTCAGTAAAAAAAAGAAAGAACATCCCTATTTTCAAGGTCATTTTGTCTTTTGTTGTTGTCTTTCTTTCGATTGTTTCATCTTTCATCATTTAAATGGCATCCGCCCTATTCTCAATCTACGCTTCCCCCACACAAAGTAAGGTAATTTGCCAATGTCATGTTATTAATAGTTACAGTATTTTAAAAAGGCACATTGTCTTTAACCAGTATCAGATTTATTCTGGGTAATGGACTTGTCGAAGTACAGTTGCGTCGTAAACTCACCCACTGGGTGCGTTTACGAAAGCCGGGTAATTTTTCAACACAATAATGTACCGTAAACGCAATTATACAAATATTGTCAAAAGTGACAACTATCAATGTCAAAAAAAATATATCTCGAGATCAGTCAGTCAGTAGCCACATGTTTCTTGAATTTGAATGATTTTATTATTGTGCTTTATCTAATTCAATTTTCCTTGCTAAAGTAACAACGGCTATGGGTAAGGCTAAAAAGTTAAAACCCTCCCAAATTGGGAAAAATGTGGCTTTGGCGGATCAGATTGAAGCGGTGGGCTCGGTGAAGAACAAAAATAGAGTTAAAGAGAGGAACAAGCAAGACGACGAAGACGACGAAGTAAGCTTTTTATTTTCACATTGCATGGTATTCCATGGTAAAATAGGCAACAATGTACCTCTGCACATTAGAAACTATTGCTTTTACAAAATATACATTGACATGTTTTGTTAGATCCTGGATTTCACCATTGTCAATTACATGACAAAACTATATTTACAATGAAAGTTAAAATTAATAGGAATACAATGTTATTTTTGAGCAAGACAAGTGCCTACCCTCCTATCACCAGCTTTTGTTAGTGTATTATGTTAACTAAATAATCTGGGTTACCGGGGCCCTAATCTAGGTATTACTGGGATTATCCCTTGTCCATTTTATGGTAGTGCAAGTGTTGCTGAGCATGCAACAATACAGTAGGTGTGATGGTCTAACTATGTTTTTATTGATTGATATCAGAACATTTAATTTAACTCAAATTCCACTTTTTAGTTTGTAAATGCAGACTTATCAAAGAAAATCTTAAAAGCTGCAAGGAGGCAGCAAGCAGAGCTCGGTGATGATGGTGGACCATCCCCTGCTAGACATGTTACATTACCTCCTGCATTCAAAGGTAAGCACATTATTTCCTGGTCAAAATGGTGTTATGGGTGCTATACTAAGCTATTTTTAGCCAAGTATAGGTAATACTTACAGAATGCTGATTAACAGCATACATAATCTGAGGAATTCCACTACAGAGTATTAAGGGTACCATGATTATACAATTTACTTCTTATGTTTAGAAATGTATTACTAAACATATGGCTGCCTTTGTTATCACCACCCTTAAACCAGAAAAACTATCACTAAGTATGGTCCCAAAGTAAGTAAAGTGCATTTGTTTTATAGGTACCATACTAAGAACTGAGGGCAGAAAATAAATTAAATATATCTTATTTTTAGATGACCATTCAGAAGATGAATCTGGTTCTGACAAAGATGACTTGGAACCTGACACATACTATGACAATATTGAAATAAATGAAGATGATGAGCAAGCCCTCAGGATGTTCATGTCATCAAAACCAGAGCGCACTCGCACTCTAGCTGATATAATAAAGGACAAAATCACAGACAAACATACTGAACTTCAAACTCAGTTCTCAGATGTAGAAACATTAAAGTTACAGAACATTGATCCGAGGTACTTATAAAATTAATAGATTATAAAATTTACTCACTCAGGCATTGTTTTTATATAATTCTTAACATCAACTAAGTTAAATGATTATGAATATGAAATTGGGTGATAACTATTTTAGATTTTCAAATAAAACCTTTAATTCCAGAATAAAAACAATGTATGAAGGTGTGAGGGATGTATTGAAGAAGTACAGGTCTGGTAAACTGCCTAAGGCATTTAAAATGGTACCCCACTTGCAGAACTGGGAACAGATATTGTACATCACGGAGCCCACAACATGGTCAGCCGCAGCTATGTATCAGGTAACCTGAATTTATTGTGAACCATGATGTTTTTGACTATTTGATCAAGCGGTCTTTTTATTGTTGGCGATATTGTACCAGCCATATTCTTGTATACTTGACTAGTACACCAGTATGTATGCTTAAGGCTTGTCCATATAACCTTAAACCTGAGCTTATATATGTGGATCATATTTGTACAAGTTTATTTACTAGTATATTTGTGAAATCTTCAAGTGCAAGTATACTTATAAAGTACATCAAATTGAGGTATTTACATAGTATTTTCTGTTTTGATACAGGCTACCAGAATTTTCGCATCTAACTTAAAAGAGAAAATGGCGCAACGGTTTTACAACTTGGTGTTGTTGCCCCGCGTTCGAGATGATCTTGCTGAGTATAAAAGATTAAATTTCCATTTGTATCAAGCATTGAGGAAATCTCTTTTCAAGCCCGGCGCTTTCATGAAGGGTATACTGCTACCATTGTTGGAGGTAAGCGAATTTACGTACCCATACTATACTCGATGTATATGCCAGACACTTGGTTGAATAGTAGCTGAAAGATGAGAATGGACATAAGGTCGACTTTTTTCCTATACGTCTAATTTGTCTAGTCTGATATGTATAAATAAATAATAAGGTATTCATCCTCTATACCAAAATTACAGCAAATACAGGTTTTATTCAAACAGCAATAGTTATTAATTTGTATACTTTTTTTAGTCTGGCGATTGCACACTACGTGAGGCCATTATAGTGGGATCAGTACTCGCTCGTAATTCTGTACCAGTCCTGCACTCTAGTGCAGCAATGTTGAAGATTGCCGAGATGGACTACACCGGCGCCAACTCTATATTTTTACGAATACTTTTTGATAAAAAATATGCATTGCCGTACAGAGTAGTTGATTCAGTGGTGTTTCACTTTTTAAGGTAAGAAATAGCTATCTCATTCTATTTTACCACAAGTTTCAAAAGTATTCGTTATTTATTTATTTGTTATTCACGGAGGCAAAGTTGATTTTTGGTGCGAGTGCTCATATTGAACACTGAGCAAGCGAAGGACTCTAAGATTGACCTACAAGCATAGCAGGTGGTTCAAAAATAGAATCCTCATCATACTCAGAGATTCAAAGGCACAAGACTCAAATCATTATGCAGCAATGTGAAACACACAACTTTTCATATCACAACCTCGAAGAAAATGCTAGATGCAAGAAAAACAATTCAAATAGGTATAATTATTCAGGGTTTCATTATTCATAGCATTAAGCATTCATTAATTAAGTGTGCTATCTTTTTATAAGATGGCAATTGGATACAAAATAAAGGTATTTTTGCTAGTTTCAAGTAAAACTTCCTAAAAATTATTTTAAGTATAAGTACCCTGGATGATAATGATAATGTTGGTGTTGATAATTATGAAATGAATCTCCAAACTCATGCATTACTTCGTCACATTCGAAATCCTTTTCTACTCATGGGGATTAAATTGACTTTGCAAGCAGATTTCAAACAATAAAGGCTACCTTTCCAAGCCATTGATAAAAAAACACCTGATGAAAATACCTTCCCTCTTCTTTTAGATTCCAAAGGGATCATCGTACTTTGCCAGTGCTATGGCATCAAGCTTTATTGACATTTGTGCAACGTTACAAGGCGGATATATCTACAGAACAGCGCGATGCTCTTTTGGAACTGTTAAGGAAGCAGACTCATCCCACTATTACTTCAGAGGTAAATGACATGGCAAATTAGCTCAGCAATTTCAGCCAGATTAAGAAGCTTAGAGGTTCAAACATTAGCTTACCCCTTTGGGGTGTCTAGGTTTCATGTGCAAATCAACATTTCAACCATGATTATCATGAGCTAAATGGTGAAGGACCTCTATATCTTAGTTAACCCATCCAGTTCTTGAAGGAAATGTATAGTCCAAGCTGTACCCATGCAAACTATGGCCTGAATCTGTGCTCAACAGTGGGACTATTAAGAAGACTGATATTATCATATGATATTGTTACAGATTCGAAGAGAGCTACAAGCAGCCAAATGTAGAGATGTTGAAGCAAATGAATTAGTGCCATCAGCTATGGCAGTTGAATAAGTGCATCTAAAATATTATTTTAATACATAATTAAAAGGAAAGTCTATATTTCGATTTTTTATTTAAAATAATAACATATGCTTATTATTATGTATACAATAAGTGTCATGAATTCATGTCATTTAAATTTAACCGTAATGGCCTATCCACCTGGCTGGTAACAAGATGTATTGGTGGCAGAACTGAATTTCCACAATCACATTTTCTTCCTGAGATGTAATCGAAGGATCCAACTCTACATTTGCAATTTCCACAATGTAATTTACCTTTAGTCCACTGTTCACTTTCAACTCTATCTTTGATCCAAAGTGGTAATCTATCTTCATTTATGTAAATAAATTGATTGATATTGTAACTATCACACGTTTGTGGATCACATGCTGTATTATGGTCCAAGGTGCATGTTTCGTCTAGTAGTACATGCCGGCACTTATGACATTTTATAGTTTCTAAACTCATTTTTGTATAGCTTTTGTTCCACTCAGGTAAGTAAAGCTTTTTTCTTATTACAGATATCAAATTATTAATATAACCAGTTTCATAAGTACAGCTACCACTTGTACAATAATATATGTTGTCATATGCTAACTAGTACGAGGCACAAAACATGATTCTTCACAGACACAAATGTATTTGGCGAGCATGTATTGTGTTTTGTACCGTATTTTCATGCGAGAGCTTCACAGTAGTTCACAGACGCAAACTTATTTGCGAGATTCATCAATATTATCTTGCTTTTTATTTCAATCTAGAATAGATCGATTTATTAGTTAGTTTTACAGTGTAAACTCACTATTATGTAGGTAAAGTTTTACGTTCAGCTCGTTGGTTAGGTTAGTAGTAGTAGTAGTTTAATTCGTCCAGTAGGACAGGCGAAGGAATCAATCCATACTGCCAATTCTGATGTTGTCAATGTCATGGGTATTTTCTTGATCAAATTTACTTGCAGGTATACAATTTAAATATAAAGGCAGAAGTGCCAAATCTTGAATAATTATTTTCTTTAAATAGTTCAGTAATTATATGTCCATGTTGATTACTTGTTAAAGTAAAAACTAGTCTAGTCCTTGATGGATTGTCTTGTATTTTTGTTTTGTCTCTTCAAATATCTCCAAGCGAGGAGTTGATAAAGTCATAGATAGGCGTAAAATTATCAGGGCAAGCTAAAAGGTTCTGTAGTGGTTAGGTTAGGCTCACACACAACTACTAGGCAGCACAGACCAATAAAAGCCAGTATACTATTCTTATCTGTGAATAAAAGAACTAGTTGGTAGGCTACAACTAACGTAATGTTAATTATCTCCTCTATGGCTACAACTAACTAATAATTCCTGAGGTTAGTTTCCTTTGTGACCTTTTTTAAATTAAGTAAATTAACTTATAAGGCTCTGGGTATTATCCCATTGGAGTCTAGACCTGCGGTGGACACTTAACTGCTATTAAATTTGACTGATGGTTAACCATTCACTAACGCCAAAAACTGATGAAAATTAGTTTCGTTTGGCTCTATCGGAACTTGTTGGTCTGTGTCTATCGGAGCGTAGGTGAGCGTTCTCTTTAATATTACCTTACTCTGCTTTTATTCTTGCTCTTTAGAATTGAAATGAAACAGATATCAGCATGTGTTCGATACCTACGTCATAAATGATTTAGACCGATCGCCCTATGCATTATTTGATTTCATCCGATGATTAGGATCGGATTGTAGTCGAGTCTGTTATCGTCCTAACCTTTTTGATCGGGTGTTCATTGGACGTAGGTAGTCACGTAATCACTGAAAAGAAATATACTTATGTATCTTCTTCCCCGTCCTGTGAGTGGTGTTGTGTATGTAATCTAAGGAATTAGTGTTTTTTTTCTTACGTGAGTTCAGCGCATATCTCTAATCCATAGAGTAACTTTTTATCTCTATTCTGTGTTTCAGCCATAGATAATACATAATATAGGGTTTCAGCGATGCGTTGCTTCTTGTTGTCAACAGTAAAGTTGTCTTGTCAAGTAAAATTAGTTAACATTCGAGAACATTTAATACTGTAAGTACGACTATAATTATTTTTTCAATGATTTAGGCATAAAGAGATTGCTATAATCTACTACTATTTTTAAATTTCAGATAAGATGGGATCACAGGATACACAGATAGTCGTTACCCCACCGTCGGTCTCATGGGCTCAGAGAAGTGCTCGTGTTTTTTTGACATTTAACGTAGAATGTGATAAACCAGATATAAAAATTGAGAAAAAATTACTATCTTTTAAAGGAATATGTAACCCGGATCAAACCTTACATGAAGTTGTTATACCTCTCTATGCTGACATAGATCCCGAAAAAAGTGCATACAAGAACAAAGGGAGGTTAATTGAGGTTGTTTTAGGTAAAGCAAAGACCGACACCCCGTTTTGGCCTGCACTAACGAGCGACAAAAAGAAACACCATTGGCTTAAAGTTGACTTCAACCGCTGGCAAGATGAAGACGAAAGTGGAGACGATATGGGTGACTTTGATGATATGAACGACATGTTTTCGAGTAAAATGGGAGATTACGGTGATGATATGGAAAAGGATGAAACTAGCTCTGCTGAAGAGGAAGACCTCCCCGATATAAAGTAAAGGATCTCAAGTATTATGTAGCCAAAAATTCAGTTAGTGTTAGAAATTTGTAATTATGGACAATATTTGTGCTTTTATACAAGGTATGTGGTAGTGGTAGATCCTAAATACTCTTTAAGGTATTTTTATCTATTTTATGGTGTGGTTCTAACATTGTTAATTTAAATATTGTTCTAGTACCAATGTATTTAGGTACTTGTTATTTTACTTCACAATGGTTTTCATTGCCTTTACAGGTCTCAAATTTGTTCTAGAAAATTGCTTGTATTTTAAATTTTGTAACCATTCACCAACTTAACATCTACCTGACATTTTTATTTCTCACTAAAGTTTTTTTTTATATAAGTTCCAATGTTATTATGTTTTATCACATGTGTTTACTCATGATTAATTTTTCAATGAAATTACCACTATTAATACAATAAAAAGTTTTAATATTTGAAAAAATATAATGTTTCCCATTGAAGTTAACTCACAAAATTGTAAGGCAATTCCATGTTTGTTTGTAAATGGGCCGCAATGCAAAATTCTGTATAGAAATGAAATTATTAACTTGATCTATCTGATAGCAACTTACATTCCAAAGATTTACCTATGTCTGCTAAATTAACAATAGTTACCTATATTATGTTATTAAAAATGTATTGTTATTTCTTCAATCAAATTACTAGTACATGTTTCGATTATATTATAACATTTTGCATTTAGCCTATTCTAAAATTAAGTTGGCAAGGAAACCACCTACTAGATGACTAAGCATTTGCATATTGTTTAATTTGATTGAGTTGTTTACTTAAAAATGTTTGCCTTAATAATTATGATGTGAAATCTCATCTTGCATAAATACTTTTTAATATGTAAACAAAAACGGCTTTATTTTAATAATTTTATCTCAGAATTACCAGCAATTCACTATTTTATTACATACATTCTCACAACAAAGTACAGATTTCAAGGTAAAGTCAAATAATTTTCAATGTAAACAAGTTCGATCAGCTGAAAAAGATAAAATCTGGCCAACTGTCTTTGTTTTTTCTTATAGCTCTGTCTTTTCTGGTCAGATGGTGAGCCAAGCATGTGGATGAGCTGTAAGTACCAGTGTGTAGTGGGTATATTATACCACAATATAGGTTCTAGCTTTGGAAAGGTGCACTCAGACTGCTTGTTAGCTGGACACAATCAATGCCACTAGACATTGGGTTAGTGGAATAATCGACTAGAGTCAGCGATCAATGTCGTGAGCCCCTGTGACCCTGTGCGTCACGTGAATATGGATATCGAAGTCCCTCAACTATGGGGGCATATTAATGATTAGACCAACTATTAGTCTACTCGACTCCAAACCACAGTGAGAATATTTTTCCATGGAAGTGAACGGGTTTTATTTTAAAATGTATTTAAAAAAATGCCGATTGATTTGTTGTGAAATTCATAGTATAAATGAAACAAGATTAAAAAAGCATAAGTTACTTATATTTTTCGAGGACGACCCCTATGGCAATAGAAATGTTGATTTTTGACGCATAACGTCGATTAAAGTCGAAGAAATTAATACGATGTTATAAAAGATATTTGCTTAGCAGGATCCGTAGCAGCTTTAAATAGGAAAACGCAACTATTTGAATAAAAAATGGTACTTATTTAATAGTTACAAAAACGGAGTATGGAGCCTTCGACTTTACCCAACTATTTAAAACTTCGGATATAGTCATACAATTTAAACCTACATTTTACTCTAGGTAATTATAGGTAACTTATATTAAATAAATAACACAGTTTTTCCTGCTCTGTACTTAACGCTATACTTACACGCACTAATTATAAATTCCTTAATCTGCATTGGAATAATGCACTTCTTCGACCTTCTAAAAGAGGCAGCAAAGGTATATCATGTAGGCGCTTACTGTAATTTCTATCGTGGCATTAGACATTTTAATGAACTATGAACTCTTAAGTATTTATACTTACTTAAATGCTGTACCCCACTGGTTATTAAACGATCAAATGAATACTCTCATAACCCATACTCGTCGCCTTGTCAGAAATATCAGGCGCTTCGCCCTGCTGATCTGAGATATGTTCAAACACCCACCTTTGACGAAGAAATTATACGGACAGTGTCGCAAACAACACATTGAACAACACAAAAATCAAGCCGATTTGTGTAGTAAACGAGTGCTACGTACACGCAAATTCACGTATACTATATACATCGGTTTAGTTTTTTGTGCCTCACTAATTGTTATTCGCGACACTCAATCTATATTATTTCTTCGTCTGAGACATCCACATAATACCTAAATGGCATAACATAGGTAACCAACTATCATGTATAAAACCTTACGTAGAATATTCACACTTCACAATAATTCAACACGATGACAACTTAATAGTAACTTACAACAAGTAACTTGTTCTGCACATCATCAAAACGATACGGATGTGGACAAGCGCTATTCTATAACCCCGCCATTGGTAATGTAAGTGTTCTTTGCTATTTGAAAGAGTTGTGAGGACATTTTTTCATTGGTTTCTTTGACCATCTTGGCGAAGTGTCCGTCGGGGTTGGTGAGCAGTGTGTACGGATGGTCGAACTCAACGAGCCGGCCCGCGTCCATCACCATGACGCGGTCCGAGTCCATGATAGTGTTGAGTCGGTGCGCCACCGTCAGCACGGTGCACTCTGCGAAGCGCGTCCTTATTGTTCTTTGGATGAATTCGTCCGTCCTATAAGAAGCACAGTGTCAGACGCCCGTTCAGAACTTACGTTACTATGAATATTAGGTACCGCAGGCAACAAAATAAAATCGATAACGTATCGGTGGAACGCAAGCGCAATCTTTCTACGGCAGAGAAACTATAGTAAATTCTATTTGTAATACAACCCGTGCTTACATTGACTTTGGGGAAAAAAGCAGCGTTTGGTAGCGCAGGTAAGGTTCTTACAACGGGACTGGTGGTGCTACCGGTAACGCGAAGATCTGAAGTAGGTACGCTCAGGGTAATAAGTATAGATTCGTACTTGGGGTCGACATTGGCCGTGGCCTCGTCGAGCACGAGGATCCTGTTCCCGCGCAGGATGGCGCGCGCCAGGCACACGAGCTGCCGCTGCCCGAGGGAGAAGTTGGAGCCGCCTTCGGACACCTTGAAGTCCAGCGCAGGCACCGCCGCTTTCAGATCAACCTGCAAAAGTATATATTATAATTAATTATCGAGATTATTATATATCATCATAATTAATTATCGAGAGGCATGGACATCTTCTCGATGCCAAGGGAATTCACTCCACAAAGCTGGCCCAGTGCGAGACTTTACCAGCCTTTCGACAAGTGCTAATTCTCTCACAGACAAAACCCACTGATTACATCTTATCTTCCTGAGTTTACTTTCCGAAGACTGTTATATGTCGTAATCAATAGGGCTACTAAATAGTGTTTTATAAATTAAAATATGGTAATTAAGTAGGGTATTTACAGCTTCTAACGCATTCCACAGCTGTTCGTCATCGTAATTGCTAAAGGGATCCAAGTTGTACCGCACTGTCTCCGAGAACAGAACCGGTTCTTGAGGTATTATCGATATCTTCGAGCGCAGTTCCTGTCACAAAAGTATATTATTAGTCATGATATTAATCTATAGAAATGTAGAGGTAACTAAAGTAAACAAATCGGTCTGTTTTAACATAAAGTTATTGTTTGACCATTAATCTACTAGACGTTATTTGACGTTCAGAATTTAATAACCGCTAGGACTTGAGTCAAATAGAACACAGTGGTAACCTAGATTATTATAAACAAAACATTATTATCTAGTCCAGTACCTACCTAATCGATAAGAAAATATCGATAACGACAGCCTGGTTTAGAAATGTTACCTGTAGAGCCAAGTAGGTAGTGTCAATGTTGTCGATGAGCACCTCGCCCTCCACGATGGCTAGACGGAACAGTGACGAGATCAAAGATGATTTCCCAGCTCCAGTCCTGCCCACGATGCCCACCTGTCAAAACATACCTATCGATTAGGTGAACTAAATATTGAACGACGAACACACTGACTGACATTAAATTGACGACCGGATGATAGTACCTACACTTGGTAGTGACCCTACTTTCTGCACCGAGGGCCCCGAGTTCGAATCCTGGTACTGGCAAACTTTGTGTGATGAGCACGAATGTTTGGAACCAAAGTTATGGATGTTTATCTGTACAGAATGAATCAGAAAGGGCTGAGCTTTGAACCTGCGCTTCTCTAGCGCATTTGTAATCAATGTAATCAATAAAAAAAAAATTGATCATAATAAAAATCATCAATTGTCATTTTGTTGGGAGCAAATATTATTTTTTAAAAATTTACATATCGAAATTCTGTCTTCAAATTATGATTTAAAACACCCATAATACATGCACTGCTTGGTTTGGGACCGTACAATTAGTGTTTTCGTCTGGCAATATTATTATTATATTTTTGCCTAACAAATCAAAAATCAGTAAAAATGCCATTACCGTAGACCATTACCGATCGATTCTATCTTTACGGAGGGAGATAATAAGTACGACTAATTAATTACCTTCCATCCACTCTCTATGACTAAATTGAGATTCTTGAGCACGGGCAGATCCTCGGGCGTGTATTTCATGTAACAATTTCTGAATTCGATGCGACCTCGTGACGGCCAGTCCTTTGGAGTTTCTTTCTCTGGAAATGAAGGGCGACAATATAGTATCTCGTCCAAGTTGAGTAACAGTCTAGGTAACTTTACCCAATACCGTAGCAACCTACTGAAAAATAAACTCAAGTTTGCCGAAAAGAAAAAATATAAAGCAAACCCCATATTTTAGGATATCGAGGTATAATCCTCTCATTGCTGATTAGCTCACCTAGTATACCTGCCTACTTGATGGTAGACAGAGGTAATCTTGCCCCCCCCCCCCCCCCAATTTATGACCAGCTGTGCCATCTCAGCAAATTTATAGGTCATAGAGAAACGGAGTCCTCCTTTCCTCTATGGCAGGCTCCTACTCCAGTTACATCATCATGGGAATACCCTGCTGGTCTAGGTGCCATGAACGGAAAGCTATATATATATATATATATATATATATATATATATATATATATAGAGATTTGATTCCAAACCTTATACAAACAAAAATGAAATTAAAAAACCATTACAAAGAAAATTGTTTACACCCCCTCCCGAATGCGCGCCTTTGATTGCGTCACAACCGGCTGTGCCTATATGCCTTAACGTACTCATCTAATCTCTACCATCATAACACATCATCTAATCATACAAGCTGTCTTTTGAATCTTATACATACCTCCCTTCTCCCAGTGCGGTTCCCTCTCAATGTGAGTGTACTGCAGAATGCGCTCCACGCTGGTCATCTGTGAGATAACCTCCGCGGTCTGCCGCACGCCAAACTGCAGCATCCCGGTTAGGATCAACGTCTGCGATATCGCCAGACCCACGTTCCCAGAGAATACCGTCTCTGCAAACGGTGTAATTTTATGCATAACAATATTGATTGAGCGAAGTCTAGCAAGTTTGCATAGCTGTTGTGTGTTACAGAACAAAACAACAATAAAATAATTACCTATGTACCTACAATATATTAAGCCACCAATAATAATTTTGCCTGCTTGTATGATATTTATTGATAGATTTACATCTATTGAACCGGGATGAAATAACCTAGGTGCATTGAATTTAACGGTACTACATACATAATACCATCAACCGCGTAATCCCTAAAGGGGTAGGCAGAGGAGCACTGCAGTGCATCCACACTTCATTGACGGTATTTGGTCCCAATTATGATGAGACTATTGCCATTATATCGGGCACACTTCCCGTTCTACTTTATTCAATGTGTGGAGGATTTAAGCATTGTCCACCTTGCCATCCCAGCGCGAGTTGGCAAACTTTACACGGATTTCACAAGACGTTTATGTAGGATTCTATACTATATTTCTCTTTATCTTACAGCAAATGATTGTAAGTTTATTATGAAAATCACTAGGTAGATAGGATCTAAAGGAAATCACATACGGATCCTTTATGATGATGATCCGATAGAACAGGTATACTCACTGCTGTCTATAACGAGGAAGGCGACGATGACGATGGAGAGGTAGAGCACGCAGATAATGTCGAGCCAGAAGCCGAGCGTCACGCCGCTCGCCAGGTAGCTGCTCCACGTGGACGTGTGGATGTCCTGCATGATTTACAACCCGATATAGCCTTAAGCACTTCTGGATGTGTGAACAAACTCTTAAAATCAGAATATTTCATCAAAACGATATGCTACGACTTTACCGCGCGTTCGCGGAATGCTGTTGCTATGGAGAAGAAGGGGCAAGAAGTTCCATATTTACTCTTTATAAGGAAGTTATACATTTTTGTTTTCATACATTAACCACGTTTACTAATACATACCGAGTATACGATATATACTTTGTACGTGTCTAAATCTATGAAATTAAAGGAACGGCTAGGCGGACTTGAGTAGGTAGACTGAGTAGTTCAAATGAAAACTAAATATATAATTAAATTTAGGGCATATACATGGTTCCTATTATTTACAAATAACGTTTGTATATGAAGGTGTTTTTTTTATTACATTATTGTCAAGTATTTGATCTCGATCTCACCTGTAGGTAAGTGACGATGAGATCTACGATGGAGCATACTTGCCTAGAAGGTACCTGTTCACTCTCGACTTGCAGAGGTAGGTAAGAAGAAGGAGTAGAGAAAATAAAAAGAAAGCGAAATAGACTGCCTGAACAAGTCACTCATGTTCAAGAGGAGTTGGACCAGCACCTATCGTTAGGTTGCGCTGCTTTACATGCTCATAACATATACATGAAAACGGCTTACTTGGAATTTGTCGAATTCTTTAATAAGTCTCTGCTCCGCGCCAGCTGACCGTATCGTGCTGATTCCATTGAGAGTGGCTGACATGTGGGAGAACACGGGACTTCGCGCTGTGAAGTTAAACGGTCTACTTTATATGAGAAATTTAAAGAATAATTCCTAGTTATTGTCAGTACCAGCATAAAATTGTAACCATCAATTAAATAAATGGATCCGGTTCAGATAAAGCAGCATTTTTTTCTTTTATATACTACCTTCATCTTTTATTCGGTCTTCCGGCTTATATACTATCCCTCCATCTTATTCATGCCTTATAATTAACTACCGCATCAAGATCATAATCATTAATTATTTATTTGTAAAAACAAACATTTCAGAATACTTGAGACGGTGTGTGTGTGTGTGTATGTGTGTGTGTGTGTGTGTGTGTATGTTAAGGTGTTTCTAAATGTTAAATGTGTGTTTGAGGGTGACGTGTTGTGAATGTGTGTGCATTTACATGATTAGGTTAATAATAATCTTTATCAACAATTCTACTCACTAGTGCCTTCAAGTCGTTTGATCGACTGCGCAGATTTGAGGTAAATCTGCAGGATAGTATAGAACAGCAAAAGGATGATAGTCGTTGGCAGCAACGTCCAAATCAGGGCGGCGGCGTTGAGCGCCAAGATACTGAACATCACGAGGTAAATCTGGATGCACTCCAGAAGGAATCGTGGCAACAGCTCATCTAGAGCGCCGATATCCTTGGAAAATCTGTTTAGAATACGTCCTGCAAAGAATTTTTAGATAATTATAATATATGCATAGGCTTCTCGCAGTATAATCATCATAATAGCTTAGTTAGAAGGTACACCTCTGCCTGCGCTCTTGGAGAAATATTCCTACTCAAAGATATAGTATTCAGTGAATTTCAGGTTTTAATTTGGAAAAACTGTCTGGCGTTGCTGTTCGTGCTTCGAATGCACATTAAACAATTTACTCATCTTACTATCCTTTAAAACAGTATTTTTGGACCTCGGAGGGCGGATGTAAGGCTCTCCACGTAACTATTTGTATCGGCCAAATCTAGAAAGAAGACGGCTGCAATGTAAAATATAACGAAGATCTCAATCCACTTACCAGAGGAGTTGGTGTCGAAGAACCTCATGACACCTCGCAGCATGGAGTGGAACATATCATTGTGGAGGTTCCGCGACGCCGTCATGCACACCTTGAAGAACATGAACGCACGCGCCGTGATGAAGAATATGCAGCATACGATGAGCGCGGTGTACACGTACAGATATTGAGCGGTGTCCAGAGGGCCGATGTACGCGTGGATATTCAAATCTAAAAAGTAAAAAGTTTTTTAATATTAAGTTTTAGGTAAATCCCGTCGTTTAGGTTGCGTAGGCCGCTTTTGTTTCTACAATATACGGTTTTCTTGTACTCCATTAATACAGCGTAGATATATTATAATATCTTAGTCTACCAGGCATCACTCTGTTAGTATATTTGGTAGATATATGCAATCATATAAAATTCATAATTTTAAGACATCGTCTGAAATATTTTTCGAAATGTGACTACTAAGTACACATCTAATTTCATAGATATTTGCTACTAAGGTTCGGTAAAAGTAAAGAGTGTGGGGTCGCGCTCTTTCTCTGTTGTAAGCTGGTGACGTCACGGCCCTGTAGCTCCGTATTTGCTTTTTTTAAATCGGAAATTCAAAGTGTGTAGCTATTTTTTGTAATTACTATAGTTACTTATTACAACAATTTCCGGTGATACCAAAACATATCAAAAACTCACATCAGCAATCAATGTTGCTGTAAAAAAAAATATTTTATTTGTCTTCCCTTGTCTCAACCTTGTGCTACATATATCCAAACACGCAAGAGTAGCTGCACGAATTGAACACTAACGTTGCGTGGTTGCAATTTGGAATTAATTTATAGATTACCTAGTAGATTTTAATTTTAGTATTGACCTAGTGTTATAGGATAAAGCAGAATTGAGTAATTTAGTTAAGGTTTTTATCTTTATAAACATTCGATTACATTTACACATTATTATGCATTGGCGTGCTTGAATCGCTGGATAAAACTTCCTTAGTCTTACGTTAGGTCTCTATAAAAAGGGTTCAGGACCCATTTTTTATCGACTGAAATTTTTACTAGTTTAAACTCCGATTGTATTAATAAGCGTACCTAAAACCCTCAATATATAAATATACTAGCTGCGCCCCGCGGTGCTACCCGCGATTAAAAATTGTCCTTTTTACCGGGATAAAAAGTAGCCTATGTGCTATTCCAGACTATAATCTATCTCTGTGATAAATTTCATCCAGATCCGTTCAGCCGTTCTGGCGTGATTGAGTAACAAACATCCATCCATCCAAACTTTCACATATAATATTAGTGTGATATATTTAGTTAAATAAATATAACACGCACCTGGCTGCAGGCTGACTCCCGCAAAGTAGGTCGACATATTGAATGTGGAATTGTTCGCTGGTGCAAGCGGCGTCGAGTCAAATCTGTAATCTTTGGTCGTCCTGTTGTTCGACGAATCCTTTTGAGTGGTTACTTCGTTTGTCCTGCGGATAAGATTTCTTCATTAGCTGTATCCAGACAGACTGCGCAACCCTGCGAGTCAAGTTTGGACACATGCCGCCGTTTAACGGCAAGAAAAATGACTGATAACAGCGCTCGACCAATCGGTGAGAACAATTAAAGGAAGTAAGACGACGTTCTTAATGTCTTTGTAGGTAAATAAAATAAATGCAAAGGCCTGTGCTTACTCGCTCAATCGATAATAATAATTATATATCTATTATAGCAATAACGTTATAAATCAAAACCAATTACGCGATGATAAGTGTTAAGGAGCCTAATATTACTTACCAGAAAGTGAACCAATAATCGCTGTACCTACACTTACTGAGGTCGCTTGTGGGAACTACCTCAAAAGTTTAATAAATACTAGGCGATCATAAACGTTAACGTACTAATATACTAACCAGAAAGTGACCCAGTAATCGCAGAGCGTTGCCGACAGTTGTCCTATAACCAGTAGCAGTATCATGAAGAGCAATCTCGGCGTCTTGCCGCCCGCCCTCAGGTACGCGCCGTACACCTGCCAGCCCATTGAGCCCGACTCTCGTTCCTCTTCCTCCATCTCCTGGGCGGGCTCGAAGCCTCCGGTGGACTCCGATAGCGAGGGTCGCCTCGTAGTTGATAGCTAAGCAAGTTAGGAGATATACTTTAGTGTATGAATCGAGATGAGCGCTCTTTGAAAATTAGTTACAATGCCCGGTAACCTATGATATAATAAAATACTTTTTATATTTTAGAATTAAATCAACACATATGAAAAAGTAATGGTGGGTACGTGACTGTTTGCGTATGCGGTTCTATAGCAATTATTTGATTCAGTGCTTCAATCTAAGCACAGCAAGGACTCTCCCGACACTGTTTATTACCCTCGAAAGTAATTCACGCTATCACTTTTAACTCGCTCGCGCTGCGATGAATAGGTTGGGTCCTAATCAAAACAGCTGTGAGTAATATGTTAAATATAGTAGAAGCATTAACGCAAGCGAATATCACTCATATGAATTTACACCGCATATGACGATGTCATTTCTAGCGTTTCCGAGCCCCTATCAATAAATTTAAATTCAATCAAGACATTGCACAATTTTGTTATACAAAATTGAAGCATATTATTAGATAAGCAAGATTGGTTTTTCGTTATTTCACATTCAAATGTCACAAGGCTGGGAGATTCCAGTTCTGGATTCCGCACGTTCCAGTTTGATGTGAAAAAATCTGGTCACGTATCAGAGACATCGTATCGCGTCGTGATGGATCGGATTGGCGAATACGTAATAGGATTAAGGCGATGAGAGAATCTGCTTGACTGGGTAATGGGTGCATTTATTCATTAGTAGTACGGCTTAGTAAGGTAATATTAATTTTGAATATTGAACAACTCATATATGTTAAAATTTTGTATGTCTTTAAATATTTATTAATAGATTGTAGATTATATTATTGCTTACCCTGGCTGACGTTCGTCTGGACATTGGCAGTGGTTTCTCGACCTCTTTTTTAACTTCATTCTCGTCGTGACTGGATGACAACAGCTTCGCAAAATCTTTACCAGTTGTGACTAGTTCATCGTATGTTCCTTTGGCCTCGACAGAACCCTGAGAATTAAGAATAATCCTTACAAATTTTGGTTTGTCTTTATTAATATCAAAATCGATGACCTTATACGTGATATTTTGGTGACGAATGCCAAGGCACAGGTGATATGTCATGTTCACTTTTATGCCATTTAAAAAGTTTTATGTAAGTATTTTAAAAATACGAACTTATCTATAATATATGCAAGATTTGAAATCTTCTATATAATAGCAGTTTTTTTTACCAACAAATAAGGTGTATCTAAATCACTTATATTAATATTTGTAGCTACATAGGTAACATGGCTTCAAAGATCACATCCCATTCCAAAAAGCTTTAAAGATTAATCTTACATTAGCCATGATGACGATGTGATCCGCCGCCTTGAGGTAGTGCAGCTGATGGGTGACCAGTACCCTGGTGGTATGTCGCAGGTATCCACTGATGCATTCGTCGAACAACTGCCTGCCCACGTGCGCGTCCACTGCGGAAAGCGGGTCGTCTAGGAGGTATACTTCGGCCTGGGGATCAGGCAAACCTTTATTAATTGTCTGTTTAGCGATGCCTGTGGGCATGCAGTTTTATCGATTTTTAACCGAATTCAAAAAGTAGGAGGTTCTCAATTCGGTTGTATTTTTTTTAGTTACTTTCCTTATACAATTAGGTTCGTAAGTTGCGAATTGAAGGAACATGTGGAATAATAATATAATATATATAATAATAATAAAATGTTTGCATTTAAACGTTTCTAATTATCAAATTTCGGAAGTGTCACACTGCCTTGCTTGATAAGCTCACGCTATCCTCGCATCTTCTATTTATGTATATATGAATTATCTTAATATATTAAATTTAATGATATAAGTTTCTATTAGCACCCGTTATAATTTTACTACCTCTGTAAAATATGTGTTAGGATATGTTGTTTTAAATACATGATCATTTATTAAGTGAATCAAGAAGGGGAGGCACAACAATCATATATTGATGTAAGTATTATATGATTATAGTCTAGCCATTACTGCACTGTAAGGGTACAGGTAATAAGCTATTAATCCAAATAAACGAATGGAGTGGGCGTCGTAACAATAACGATTATTCCCAAAATGTATAGTGTTAAATATACCAAGGGCTCTGGGGTGAAAATTATAGACTTCTTGTGATTTATTTAATTTAATTAAATACTCAGAACACTTTTCAAAACATCGAACGATATCCAGGAGGCGCCATCCATAGAGAAGAGAGCGAAAACCATAGAGAACATTATGTCTAGAGAAATTTTCATAGATTATTGTCCATATAGGTACCTGTCTATAAACTGCCCTCGCTAGATTGATACGAGCTCTTTGTCCACCTGACAGAGAGGCGCCTCGTTCGCCAACCAACGTCTGATCACCGTGTGGAAACTGTTGGAAGTCTTTCTGAAGGGCGCACACTCTTACCACCTGGAAGTTAAAAATCGTAATAACATCTATTTCAAATAGTTCAAGAATTTAATTGTATCCTTGCGTTACTTACTTCCTTATATTTCTTGGAGTTGTATGGTAGCCCAAAGAGTATATTTTGGCGGACAGTAGCCACAAAAAGCCAGGGCTCTTGGCTTGCGTACGATAATGGCCCCGAGAGGTAAATTCGACCGCTGCTCGACCGTAACTCATTCAGAAGTAATTGAAGAACTGAACTCTGGAAGGAGGAACGTGTAATTAAAAAAGAAGTACTGACTATAGATAGTCTGAGATCTCCTATCCATTTGCATTAAGGGGTTTTTAAACAGCTTCTTAAATGTATGTATGTATTTGTAATATTAATGCTTTGCAGTTGTACTAATATTTTTGTTAGAGTAATTGTTTATTTACTCTAGGTACTTAACATATTTTTTATGAATTTACTATACATACGTTCAATTGTTTTTTTATGGAAATTTATGGATTAATTTATGTGTGGTCATACCTAGGTATTTTATTACTTCGGTACAAAAGTAGCAATTTGCATATCTTTGATGCCGTTTGATGAATAACAAGAGACGATTTACTAAGGAATACTTAATGTAGCATTATTTTTTTAAGAAGAAGACAACATATTAGTTTGTTATTAACTTTGGAATATATACTTTATAAATAATGCGGTTCGTTTGTATTAAGCGCATCACGTGAGAGCGGCTGGACCAATCTGGTCATTTGTTTTTGAATGTTCGTAGTAATCCGAATAAAGTTTTTAGGGAACGAAAAGTTGCGAGAGCTGCATGAAAAAAAATTAAAATTCGCGACAAGACAACGTCTAGCGGGTCAGCGAACTATGAACAATTTTACCTTCCCAGATCCAACGGCTCCGATGATAGCACAAAGTTTCCCTTTGGGAACAGTAATGTTGAGGTTGTTCAATGTCATCGGTCCGTCATCGGTCCAATGCGCGCTGACATTTTGGATGAGAATACCGACATCGGGGTTCACTGACATCGGACAGAGTTTTTGGCTCAATAAGCCCTTTTCATTGCATTCGAATCCTGTAAAACGAATTTAATAGTCATAGTAATAGTTTAAAAAAAACTATCAAACATCATCCCGTAATCAAAGGCGTAGGTATTAGTGTATACAAGGTAATACACTATCGCGGTTGGTGGATCTAATGTAACAGAGGGCGAGCCAATTGTCATTATACCAGAAAATCTTGAGTCACAGTCCAGCGCGCTGCGGCTCAGTGCGGGTTGGCGAACTTTACACAGCTTTCATAAAACGTGCAGTTTTCCTCACGACTTTTACCTTCACCGCACAGCGAGTGATAAATATTATTGAAAATAAAATTCACACAATATCTGAGAATGACAGAGGTGCGAGCCCGGTTTTGAACCGTCACACCTTGTGTCAAATGCGAGCATTCGACTTATTTTATATCCATATCGTTATAAAGCCTCCAAAAACATACCAGGGTTATAGATGCCTTCCTCATTAAGTTTTTTGAAAGTGTTAGGCCGTAGATCGACTTCTTTTAAGTTTTTACTATTCTTCTGTGACTCAACATATTGCACCAGCTTGGCAATGTCTACGTCGGGAACGCTCCGAAGATCCTCCCGTTCATCTAATAGAACATATTTGTTTTATTTACTTACAAGTTAAATTATACGCCCAAAATTATAGAAAATTACAATCGTATTAAAAATAAATTTTCGCATGTAATTTTTTTTGTAATGCGATTGTAAATACATGCATGCATTTGGGGTTTAGTGTTTACAGATTGTTATTTAAGCATTTATTATTTTGATATGTTTGCAATGCTACTTGGACATGCAAGCTTTGTTATGTTCAAAGAAATATATTCTTGGCCATATAACGAAAAATTTATTTTTTTATTTAATTTGGATAAACACTTCCAAATAAATGATTACTTACCTGGGGTATATACCCCAGGTAAGTAATCATTTATTTGTTTTACTTTACATACTTAGTAATCAGTATTATTGTAGTACGTGCAATATGCAAAGCAATTTGTATAAACAGTTGTTGGGGCAAGTTATTATTTTATACAAAATAAACAATACTTGAACCTTTTGTTACTTACCATCAATAACAAAAGGATGAACATTATTATGAAGCTATAAATATTTTTATATGAAACAGTTTCATCATAAGTAAGTACACCATTTGAAAAAAAAGCAGACAACAAAGCGAAGATAATGTTAATCCATGAATCCCTCGTGTTAGTCAGATAGGTTAGTATTAAGAGAGAAGTAGCTGGAAATGACATCACAGGATACGAGTTAACACAATAAACGACGGGTAATCAAACATTCGTTAAGGCAATGTGACGCACCAACTGCACATTTTACGGGGTACCACACTCTTAGCTCATTGTATTTATTATCATTACCCAAGAGTAATAGAGACTGAATGCGCTGAACAGAAGTAAAGCATTCCATTGACATCGAGAGAATGAACGGCAACCGGATAACAAGTCCTATTTGAATGATGTTGAACATATTCGCTAACGGGAACGCCTGCGAAAATCATGTACATATCTTGGAGTTATTCCATCGAACCCTATTCAAGTAACGGCACTTGCTTAGTCAAAAGGCGATTGGATAAACAATTAATGGTACTCTATAGACATCGTTGATTGAAATCGTTTAGTGATTTCTATCAGTAAGGGTAATAATATGACGTAGCAGATTTGTCTGTCTATTTATCTATCTATTATCTTATATGTTTGATTGACAAAGTTTATATTAGATAGACAAAGAGATATATATTGATATATATAATGAATGCTGCTAATATATTTATGAAATGTGACATGGACTAATTTAATGAATTAGAGATTTCTTACAAAATAGATTGTGTTAATAGAGCAACGAGTCTTTGTTATATTTTGGACTCGTGTATAGAACATGGAAGAGTGCAGAAAAGATATGTGGCGTGCATATAGTGCGATGTAGAGGCTTTGTGCCTCACGTACCGAACAACATGAACGCCTCGAGGCGTTGCACTGATATCAGCGCCTCAGCCAAAAAAGATACCGCATTTGACATAATTATAGACAGGGTTCCTTGTAGTGTGTTGAAGAATTGCGCCAATGGGAACACCTGGAAATTTCACATGTATTGCACTGGACCAAAATGGGAGTTGGGTTATATACCAAGACATGAGCAAACGACTTTGCTGACTTGATATGCTGGCTATACACGAGAAGAGCTAGGAACTTGAGTAGATAGCAGAAAAATGCCCTAATAATTTTACTCCATTGGTCGATTTGAGTTGCGCCAGCAATTGTTCTGGGCCCCAAGTCTGCTAACACAATCGATTCATAATCAAACAGCAACCGCATAGTAACTGTCACTTTTGACAGATATCCCATACGATATCTGTCAAAAGTGGCAGTTGCTATGCGATTGCTGTTCGATTATGAATAGATTGTGTTAGCAGACTTGGTGCCCTGCTTCCTCTCCGGTGGATAGTTAGATTTATATACAATGGCCGAATATGGGAACAGTGGAAATTATATAAATAGTCAACTTACAATATCAGCGGTGACTTGGTAGCCGAACAATGAATAGGAGAGCAGTGTGATGTACAGGGTGAGCCTCTCAGTGAAGACCATGAAGCTGAGGTACACTCCCCGGAGGTAGGACGCGGAAGTGATGCTGTTGATTTCATTCTTGCGAGCGAGAGCGACCACCTTCTCAAACGGCTTTTCCCACGCGTACATTTTTATGACCTATAGCAATATTCATGCGTTTAAATTAATACCTAATAAAAATAAATGTCACCAGACAAACATACCAACTGTACGGTTCCAAACTAAGCAAACATACATAACGTCGGGTGCAAACATTCATGCTAATCACACGAAGTTTTGCCTCTACCAGGATTCGAACCCGGGACCCTCAGCGTGGAAAGCAGTGACTACCAACTACGTAGTACTACGTATTAGTTTAATTTATTGAGACTAAAATAATAATAGTCTTTATAATAGTTTTTTTTTATTATAAGGAAGTTGTGGGTATCCTTAAAGTGGTCTATCCATTGAACAAAACTGTTGTAAGTGTTAATAAAGACTTCAAAACAAAATAATTAAACACAGCTTGTTTATTGATAGCTGTGTACAATTCATCGTCTCTACATTGTGATTCCTATGAAATACAAATGGGAACCTACGTATTTGAAACGAATATAATAATGAAGTTAATTATTGAGCATACCTGCATTCCACTAATAATTTCGTCCATAATCCTAACGCGCTCGTCGGTTTTGCACGCAGTCTTCATTCGTAACCTTGCGGCCAATTTACTCATGTAAGCTGCAAGAATAAGCAGGTTTTACATTTCAGTTTTTTTTTTATAAATGATACATCGCACGCCGTAAATATGTTTGCGCCTTTGGGAACATAAATTTATGTCTTATGGACGTCAAAAAGATTATTATTTATGATTATGGTAACGAGAAATCAAGTTAATCCTTGAGGCTTTAACAATTTCCATCTTTATTGTAGCATTAAAGCACAGAATAATATTCTCATTGTCATCTTTATAAATCTGGTCGCTTCCTTCTCATAGTGAAACCTCTTATTGTCCGAGATTTATAAACATGATTGAATCATACTTACACTGCACTGGTATGGTCTGCAACACAATGCCAATGACACCGACAATAGCTGCATATCCGATCTTCAAATAAATGAGATAGCAGACCACGATCACTTGCAGGGGCAGTAGCCAGATGAAGTGAGTGTAAATAAAAGCGTAGTCGAAACGGTTCACGTCGTTGGATAGAAGATTTACAACCTGACCAGCGGTGGTCTGCGCCAGCGCGCCGGAACTCATGCGCATTACCTGATCAAAGAGAAAAGTTAGTGTTTATTTAAATTAGCTGAATGCGCTTGCATCGATCGTGAAATGACTTTGTAATGATAAACGTTTTATTCTTCTTTCTTTAATGAGATGCGAAATAAAATGGACCTCACCCACAACTTAGCGGGTATTTTGCCAATGTCAAGTAATTAATAGCAATAACACATTCAATAAATACACATTATAATAAAATAATGGATGTGACATGATGAAATGAAAATGGCGGTTTTATTAGATACGATGAAACTTTGTTTCAAGCTTGACATAATGTTTGACGGTACTAGTGATTGCATTGTCTACGGGTCGATTCAGAACGTTTCGACAAGTATCCGAATTAATTCGATTGGAATTTTTCTCGTTTCACCGATGACCTTTCACAGCCATTCTTCGTCTACGCAACCGAATGGTTCAATTCTACCACTAGCTGTGTTTACATAGTACATTCAGAATGCAAGTTTCAATTAATAACCGAATCGGTTGATACAAGACTTGTCGTAAGGGCAAGAATCGGGAGGCTGGTCTGCCTAGACACTCATAATAACGATTGTGAATCCATAGTATGGCTTACAATTTGATAAATAAATTCTGAATGTTCGGATGTTATTATTGCATTTAAAACTGAGGCATCTCTTTGCTGTTTTACAATCTTATTTTATACTTTTTTTTTATTCTTTATTTTTTTTTTAATTGGATACCTTAATGTATTTGTAAAATTGTAAATTGCCTTACCTTTCTATAAATAAGTGAGCAAGCGGCTATGCGCACTTTCATTCCGAACTGCTGCGTGGAGTAAGTCCCGTGGTGATTGAGGAACGCTATGAAGAATGACATCATGATGACAGCCGTGGCGCAGTACACCGCCTGCTCGTAGGTCATCGAGGATCCCGGCTCCCAGTAAGTCAGCATTATACTCAGTGCTACGGGTTGAAATGGTCTGGTGGAGAAAATATTTTTATAAGTTCATACAGATTCTGTGAAATAAGTTGTGGGACGAATAAAAATAAAGCCAAATTGGAATCAATAATGGTATGTGATTTGTTGTGAAACCATCTACGTAACTATTGGTAGAAATTACTCACTTGAGTACTAGTGCTTGTATGAAGAACATGAAGCCGGAGGGAGCGTAACTCATCCAAAAGGCTTTGGTCATGGCGCGCAGTAGCGATGGCTTCCGACCCTGCCTCCCTGCTAGTGAGATTTCTTCTATCCATTTTCTGTAACAAATAATTATTTAATGAGAAGTTCGAGGGAGATAGATCAGCACGTCAAGTGCGAGCTAATCGTATACTTTATAGTCTACCGTATTTAGACATTTCGTATGGAGAATTGAACAACGCCTCTAGCGGACGGTATTTAAAACTTTCAATTCTCCATAAAAAATGTCTAAACATGGTAGACTATAAAGTATACGGTTAGCTTACGAATAATCTCGCACTTGACGTACTGACACTTATGACTTGAATCTGTAGAACTATATGGAAATATATTATTACATATCTGCTCATGAACTAAAAATCATTCAAGGTTTGGATATGTATTGCTGTCTTTAGGAGATTAAAAAAATATACTTTATTTTTTCTAACCACGAAGTTAGGCAATCTGTAGCTATACGAGGTTTGATCCAATCTTAACTATATTTCGTGCAGAGCAGCACGGAGCGCATGCGTCCTTCTCAATGCCGCTTCAGTCGTCACATCCTGTACGAGCTATCAATCTTATAGTCTAAAATTTGACTAGACACACAACGACATAACGACGACAATTCGGCTTGCCACGATTACCCACATTCAATGTCTGATCTCTGATTTGTTGTAATTTCTACCGACAGATCCTAACGTAAGTACATAAAATGACACAGCAAGTGAATATCAGTAAGGTTTCTATGATATCATCATTTTTGACTTTTAAATTGGCGATGTAAGTACAAATCACGAATACTTCGAAATACATACATATAAGTTAGCTTCCTACTTTACATGAATACTAAGTTGTGTTTACATTTGCATTGAGAAACATTAAAAGTGAATAAAAACGTGGCTTCTTCGCGTTCTGTTCTGATTTGAGTCCTAGTGCATTGGCATAGTTGTGTAAGTTTTAGGAGGCAGTGAAATTGAAGAGTGCTAATATGTATGCGTCATGGAAGCATGCGCCGGCGCTGGTCTCCCCGACGCACACTAAATAAGAATCACTCGATTCGTGTTCGTGACGCTGTTTATAAAGACGCCAACCCGTCGATCGTGAGAGATCGCCCTCTATATTATTGTCGTATGATCGAGTAAGCGTGCATAGAATACTTTAATAAATCCTTAATTTATAAAAATAGTTTTCGTTAAAATTTACAATAGCATTACAAACCAATTTGCTTACCAAGTAGGTACCCTGACATTTCTCAAAGTATGTATATTATTTCTGGTAAAAGGTAATAAGCGACTTTTAAGCCTTACGTATACGTCGTTACTAGATTTTTATGTAGGTTATATTTTGTACAAAATGAATCGTGAGACTTCGATTTTCAGGGGGTCGGTGCAAAGTGAAAGGATATTCTTAGGTAGGAATATATGTACAGTACACGCGTAGTGATTAGATCAAATGAAGTAAAACCAAGTTAAAGCTTGCGGCCTTTTATGTCACGGAATGACTGGCCTCGAGTAGTTTTTGTTCTTTGTACGTACGTAATTTTTTTTACATTATCTTTGTGCGTACGTGCACTCCGGCCATTATTAAATCTTATAAAATAAATAATTTTATATAACTAATTGTCTTTAAAATATCGGTAGATATCTATGGTGCATATATTTTATCGTGTCCTTTTCCGAAGTTGGTAACAGTTTCAACACTTTACTACTTCAAATACGGTTAGATACTGGCCATGATCGAAATCGTAAATTCTTTATTGATATAGGCCAATCACAACAAAGCACGTATGAATAGTTAGAATCTACCTCCAATTCGGAACATAAGTTTCGCTGGCAAAAAATCCAATAGATACACTTTTAAATAAAATAAAAAGGTTGGTAAAGTTCTCAGGAATAGCAGCGCTATGTGTGCAGGTGACGTTTTATTGCTTCAAACGACAATTATCCAAGCTATTTATATAACTGTAGGTATACGTTTAGTTGACGAGAGGTTTAAAACAAAGTACAAATATATTAATTTATATATATAAATAAAACAAAGTCGTGTTAGTTACACCATTCATAACTCAACAACGGGTAGGCAGATTTTATGGTCTTTGATTTGTTGAATTTGTCTTCAACCCCAAAAAACAGACTAGTCCACGTAGTTCGCATTAGTTAGTAACGGAATAAATACTAGAAACGTATCATATATGAATGCAATGACTCATTAATTAAAATAAAAGGTGACTTTTATTCAGATAGATTCTAATCCATCTAATTAGGTAAGTATACTACGTACCTTCGGGAACTAAAGTCCAAATCAAATCGTTTCTTTTGCACACTCTTGACGGGTCATTTACAAAATAGTAATTCATACATTTATTCTTTACTTCACAACCGGATCAGATCGCGACTTTAACTGGGAGGATCGGACAAGAAAATAAGCGGGCTCGTTTTTTTTCCAGTCTTTTATCATGTGTTTCAGGAGCTCCAGTGTGTTGCCGTTAAAATCAACCAAGAAATATGTGTAAGTATATAAATGTGTATACAACCACAGTTTCATTGCCATTTGTGATTTGAAGCTGTAGTTAAAATTCCGTTGTTCTCGAACTCTACATGCGTAAAGGACATCATCGTCACAAATAATTCGCTGTATATTTTTGCACAAGGTTGACACTTTGATATTTACAAACGTTCAGAGTTGGTTGGCTCTTAAAATCTACCTGTATAGTTTACTTTTCAATAAGGATCGTGTGAAGTGTGTGTGTGTGTGTGTGTGAAGGGAGTGGAAGTGGTATCAAGTTCCACTTGCGTGATGGGCACGATAACTAATAATAATAAAAACCTTTATTATTCCTATCTAATTTTTAAAATAAATTAAAGAATTACAATATGAATAAAAGGATAAGGATATATACATCTGATCTGATCTGATCGGATACATACATATAGACCCCCCCCCCAGTTTATCCAAATCCATCCTGCTTTTAGCGGTATTAGTCCAGTCGCTACCAGTGATGGCAATAATTCCATCAGCCCATCGTCTTCTTGGCCTGGCTAATTTTCTTTTTCCACTTGGACCGGGCCACGTTGTCGATCTTATTGTCCAGGGATTATCTGCAAGTCTTGCCACATGAACAGTTTAGTCTCATTACTGTTTGCAAGGCGTCAATCACTTTTAATTTCTTTTTAATTTGCATGCTGTTCCCCTTTTTGGATTTTGAGTTGCCTAAGAATACTCCTCTCTATACCTCTTTGACAACGATAACTAATAATAGTTTAGTTAAGTATACTCTATAGTATGCATATAGTAAGAAAATAATATGCCCGGTACCTATCTAGGTATGTATCGTTATCATTTTACGAGTATTTAACGCAGTAAAGATATGATGTCACATCTACTTTGTAGGTAAATAAAAAAAGGCACGGACCTCAAACCAGTAGTAACAGAAGGTTTAAAAATACCACCGTCTCTACAAACCCGATAAGTTGATAAAAATAACTTTTAAATTACATGTTAACAAAATAAGAGAAAGCACATCCGATGTTCGTGATTTAACCGTTACCACAGAGTAAATAATAGTGCGACTTATAGGTACCAAGCCGGTCCGTATGCGTCTGGTGCGTTTCCATGTCGACTAGTTACATACCAACGCGGCGCCGTCTGCACATGGCACCGCCGGTCACCATTCGAATTAGTAAACAACAGTGCTCTACATAAATTATAGTTGAATAAAATACATTTGAAAATGACGTTAAAGTCAATGTCAAAGTCAAATCATTTATTTCGGCCCACAAGGGCACTTACAAATTGTCATTTGCATTTTTTTTTTCTTTACTCCACAACCGGATCGGAACGCGACCTCAACTGAGAAGATCCGGCGAGAAACTCAGCGGGCTTGTCATTATTTTAAACAGCCATGATTTTGACAAAAAATAATAAATAAGCTCCAGTGTGCTGCCATGCGAGGCGCACACACGCTACACTTTGACATCATAAATTGAAATGAGAGTTGAAAATGAGATTCGCACATTAAATCTAGAAATATCAGAGGTGCTAGCCGGTGTTTGAACCCAACCCTTCATTGTTTTGGAGGCAGTGTTACTATCATCTTCTCTATCCCTGCAAAATAAATTAGATTAATTCCTGGCTCTTTCCAGCTATTTGGGATACATTTTAAGCATACCTTGATTCTCACATGACTTTGACATTAAGTTGGTGGACTTATTGCATACAAACTAAGTTAGTTACAACTTTCACATCTATGCATGATGCGCTCCAATGCTTGTTGGCAAACCTTGAGTTTTTTTGTAATTAACTAATTTAATACAATTTTAACCGGATTACCTAATTGGAAATATTAGACTACATTGTCTTTAGCATCGATCTTTTGAACCGTTGTTGCTTGTTCATAAGAATACTAAATGCACAGTCAGTTATGTAATCAAAACCTTCTAACCCCAACATTATTAGATTTCATCCATTTACAATAGCATTACAAAGCCCTTTTCTTTTGACATATGTTTTAGCATTGTAAATTGATTAAAACTTCCACAATTTGGAGGAAAGTATTCTTTGAAATGTTGTCAGCTATTTTATGTTGAAATATATATAGACACACAGTATACCGGTGATAGGTATGTTTGTGAAATGATAGAAAACTGGTTTCTACTGAAATGTGGGTGTAACAGATACTTAATTTAAGAAACAGAAAACTCGCTATCTTTGTCACATGTATAGATACTACGAATACGGTCTCCCTGACATTCCTACGAGCATAATCATTAATTTAAATTTATAAATGTTTTAGAGCAAGGGTGTTGTCAGCTAATGGGCCAGGTAGTAATGTAGGTAGGCAAAACAAATAGAATATGTAAAGATTTTATCGGTTATTGCAAGAAAAAAAACATTATTAAAAGATAGTCTTACAGTTGTAACGACTTGGCATATGATCTATGGAGGCTCTAGGTTGGCAGCTGCCTCCCCTGCCCCCATTGGCGACGTCTTTGCTTGGTTATTCCCTGTTTTGTGGATATTTTCTTAAACTAGGAACTTTATCATAAGTATACACGTCCATCAGTAAATTTGTGTGAAAGTGAAATTGTATTGACACAGGATGCACACGGCGTGGCCATAACACTGGAATTGGACACAATAGGTGTTATAACAATGATTGAATCGAATGGACCAACGAGTGTCGGTGAAGAATTATCGAGTGATAGATTTTCAGATTTACGGTCAGAGAATATTTTATATCCCGTATATATATCTTCGTATATATATACGTCTGTTGGGTCAGCGAGTAGTATAAAGTGGGTATATATTTATGTAAATATTTTGCAGCATACCATCGTACAATTACCTGAGAGAAAGAGTCCGAACATAGATTGTAGTAGGTATGACGGCCGTGACGAAGATTCGCCTTGTCCTTATTTCATGTCCATCTTGTTTATACGCTGCTTGCTTTACACAATCTATCTAATAATTAATTATTAATACAAGATATAAAACGTTTTTTATACCGTTTTCACATTTATGGATTGATAGAAAATATAAAAAATAAATAGCGTGAGTACCCCGTAGGCCTACGCAAAATAACATAACCGAGAAATTAATATTAAGTTATTGTCTATTTACGAAAGCAATTGTGATGGCATTGACAATTGAATTAATCTGACGACCCGCGGGCCGATTACGTATCTTGCAGAAGGCTAGCGATCGCGAAAATTTTGCCATATTCGCTTTAGAATGGCTAATTCGTATTACGTATCAGCGATAGCCAAGCCATAGCAGAAAGATGACAGTGCTGCCTCTTTGGAACAATCGATGAACTAAAATGTGCATTTTTCTGTATTGTCATCTAAATATTTCGTATCACGTATGATTTTAATAGCAAAGCGATAGCCATGGAAGGGCAGTTTGAGCTGTCAACATTGCGATCACCTTTTAGGTGATGTTGATCGATGGCTTACCTATCGCTCTATTCTCTTACTAACTATTTGAAACGTAAATTATTTTTTTCCATAAAAACAATTAATTTCGTGTATTTTATAAGCTTAACAGACGGTTTGTTTATACTGTGCGCGACCAAATCCAAACAATCTTCAAACGTATATAGGCGTAATGATATGTAACACTATAAGAAGATAGGTTTATGTGTATTCTTTTGATATGATTTCATTTATAATTATATTTATATCAAGACAAGGAATACTTTTCTGACTTATGTATAAATTATACCTACTGTGCTTGCATTTGTTGTCTTTTAAAAAACCCCATGTTACAATATTCTATTATTCATATCCTTTACTCAAATGTATTTTAGTGTTTCAAGTAGTTATCAAAAGTTTACTTACTGTACTGGGATATCTATACATTAAAAATATATGAGAAGAAATAATCTAAAGTAAGTGTTTATGAAACTGTTGTCTTTTTGTCCTGCAATACAGAAAAACTGATAGAACTAGCTCAGTCTGCGCAACCATCGAATTTGTTCTGTAGGTAGACCATCAATGGTCTTGGCGCGATTATAATTATGTACCTATCTTATTAATTTATTTCAAACATTGTGAAACTACTATGGAAATAGGAGATATACCGTACGATAATAAAAGCAAATTATTTGTCAAATATCTTTAATAGTACACATACATGGATAAACTAACTAAGGTTCCCTATCTAGCAGCCTGCTGGTCTGCTTTCACGTGAGTTCCATCACATCATCACGCTGCCTTTGGCTAAAGCGGGATGCTTTGCAAGCCAATTAATGGCCACCAAGAGATGTTCCAGTTGGTCGTACGAAGCACTATTTGTCTTCATAGAAATAATTCACTGAGTTGATCACATTATAACCTAACCTTATTCCTTTGTATTTATAAACAATTTATGACTGCTGGTATCCAAATACAACACTGAACCCGACAGAATCGTAGGCCGGCCACTTGAAACTATCACAAAACAGACGACACGGTAATATTTGTAAGATTTCAGTGTGTTTTTCTATTTGCAAACGACTATTTGATGTCTAACAGATGTTCTGTTTGACATTAAGTTAGTTCCTGTTATCGCTACTTAATCGTTTTTGGCGCTAATGTCGCCGCGAAAAGTGCATGGAGCCGTCGGTGAGCCATAAGTAAGCGATCTCATACGTAATACGATTTCTTTTGACACAAACCGATTCATCGCGCGTCGATGGAGCCATCACTGCGTGATTTTCTGCTATCGCAAATTATTAGCTGATAGGGGGGCTGCCGCCCTATTAGCTAAGAATTTGCGATAGCAGAAAATCGCGCGGTGATGGCTCCATCGACGCGCGATGAATCGCTTCGTGTCAAAAAAAATCGTATTACGTATGAGATCGCTTCCTGATGGCTCACCGATGGCTCCATGCACTTTTCGCGGCGACAATAGCGCCAAAAACGATTAAGTAGCGATAACAGGAACTAACTTAATGTCAAATAGAACATCTGTTAGACATAAAATAGTCGTATGCAAATAGAAAAACACACCGAAATCTTACAATATTTCCGTGTCGTCTGTTTTGTGATAGTTTCAAGTAGCAGACCTACGATTCTGTCGGGTTCAGTGTTGTATTTGGATCCCAGCAGTCATAAATTGTTTATAAATACAAAGGTATAAGGTTAGGTTATAATGTGATCAACTCAGTGAATTATTTCTATGAAGACAAATAGTGCTTCGTACGACCAACTGGAATATCTCTTGGTGGCCATTAATTGGCTTGCAAAGCATCCCGCTTTAGCCAAAGGCGGCGTGATGATGTGATGGAACTCACGTGAAAGCAGACCAGCAGGCTGCTAGATAGGGAACCTTAGTTATTTTATCCGTGTATGTGTATTATTAAAGATATTTAACAAGTAGTTTGCTTTTATTATCTTACGGTATATCTCCTATTTCCATAGTAGTTTCACAATGTTTGAAATAAATTAATAAGATAGGTACATAATTATAATCGCGCCAAGACCATTGATGGTCTACCTACAGAACAAATTCGATGGTTGCGCAGACTGAGCTAGTTCTATCAGTGTTTCTGTATTGCAGGACAAAAAGACAACAGTTTCATAAACACTTACTTTAAATTATTTTACAGTAGGTATAATTTATACATAAGTCAGAAAAGTATTCCTTGTCTTGATATAAATATAATTATAAATGAAATCATTTCAAAAGAATACATATAAACCTATCTTCTTATAGTGTTACATATCATTACGCCTATATACGTTTGAAGATTGTTTGGATTTGGTCGCGCACAATATAAACAAACTGTCTGTTAAGCTTATAAAATACACGAAATTAATTGTTTTTATGGAAAAAAATAATTAACGTTTCAAATAGTTCGTAAGAGAATAGAGCGATAGGTAAGCCATCGATCAACATCACCTAAAAGGTGATCGCAATGTTGACAGCTCAAACTGCTCTTCGATGGCTATCGCTTTGCTATTAAAATCATACGTGATACGAAATATTTAGATGACAATACAGAAAAATGCACATTTTAGTTCATTGATTGTTCCAAAGAGGCAGCACTGTCATCTTTCTGCTATGGCTTGGTTATCGCTGATACGTAATACGAATTAGCCATTCTAAAGCGAATATGGCAAAATTTTCGCGATCGCTAGCCTTCTGCAAGATACGTAATCGGCCCGCCGATTAGCGCAGTTGGTAGTGACCCTGCTTCCTGCACCGAGTGTCCTTCCCGGGTTCGAATCCTGGACCAGAAAAACTTTGCGTGATGACCATAAATGTTTGCACCCGAGTCATGGAGGTTTAGTATCTATATAAGTATTACATAGTGATTTCGCCCTCAGTCCATTGTACGGTACACTTAATAAAAGCGTTGCTTAGTGTGGGACCGTAAAGTTTGTGTGTTCGTCTGGCAATATTATTATTATCTACAATAATCTTGATGGGCTACGGTCAGAGGTTTATGGCAATAAAGTTTAAAACCAAACTAAGAGATCTCTCGTAGTGCCCAATGATGGAGCCAGAAAGTGGTCTTCAAAATTAGATGAGCCTATTCAGTAGGTCAATAGGCCATTCATTTCGAGAGTATGTTTAATACGTAAGCTTTAATCACCTTGACAAACAATTTAATTCGATCAACAGGGCTATGTTGCATCGCATATTAAAACGTGTAAACAAGGATATAAACATTATAATGTGAACTTGTTCAGATTGAAGGCTGTGACCCGAGTATGAGTCACGTGACCGACCTGTTCAAGTTGTGCGTGAGCACCATCACTTGACTTTCAACTACTTATGGTATGGCAGGGAGGTACCAAGGTACTACATAACTTTTATTTTTAAAGTATATGGAAGTTACTAGTCCAGAGAAGATCTGGTTGGCAGAAGGTCACACAGCCACATAAATGAAAGCTCGAAGACATGTTAGCCCTGTCATGTCTGGGTGGCTTAGGATTAGGTCTAACAATGCTCTAATACTTTTAAAACCCCACATGTGAATTGCAGCGCATTTATGATAAATTGATGCGATAGAATGGGATAGCGTGAATAATTATAAGCAGCAACGAGAGGGTGCTGGCGGGGTAAGATTACAGTGCCAGTCAAATAATAGATTTCTAAAAATACAACATATCAATAAAATTGAAACTTATATGAAGATTACTAAGACATAATAATGGGTACCTATTTTATCCTCTGTCTGAACTTTTTTGTAAATATGAGGAAGTTACAAAGGTAGGTGTATTTCATGTTATGTTAATTATCTACGAAAGCAAAAAATATCTTAAAATAGAGTTACATTTTAAAATAGAGAACTCGAAGTTGTGCCATCTGACCAAGAACATGTGAGAAACATGGCGCTATCGGATTTTTTATAATTTTTTTGTTTATCTTATTTTAACATTTCACTTTACTTGACATTACACATTTGAGTTCAATTATTAAACTCTTAGCTCGCTATAAACATATATCGAGATCAATAAACATTACTAAAATGTGCTCAGGTTAATGTTGTAACGTAACCTGTTCCATCCCTCTTACACCAGATTTTTCAATAATACCTATGATAGTGACAGCATGTTTTCTTGATGACGTTACGTTACATTAGTTCATGAAGTCTACAGTTCATGTTTGTAATTTTGTGGTGAAGACTTAAGACACTTAAGTGTACAATTTGCACTTCACCACAAAATGACATACTATGATATATTTAAGTATATGTATACTTTCAAAATAGTGTTCATTTGTTCTGACGCTGAAGAAGATGTCCTTAGTTCACCGCGAGCACGCAGCTTTTCATTTAATCATTGTGTATTTATTTGTGTACTACCTACTTTGTAACAATTAAAACCATAATTATTGTGCAATTACTGATCCTTTTTACAATCATTACCATTGTATTGATTTATAATATGCTGTAATGATATACCTTTAGGTACTTATTGTAGGTCAGGTGTGAGCTTGATCGGAAATCTATCTTTGTGCATTCTTGTAGATACTTTTACCGCAACACAAAAAAAACTACCTTTAAATCTAAGTGTATCGATGACTACGTTGAGAATAGAGTATTTCTTTCGAGTTTACATACAACATTAAATCTTGTGGCTCAAGAAAAATTAGTGTGTCTATAGTAATGACTTCGGTCGTCAAGAAATCATGTTGTCTGTCGCTGTCATTCTTATTTCTAAAATCTGTGTTGCGAGGTGGACAGAACATGCTTACGATACCGTTACGTTGAGTAAAAAGATTGTGCTTGAGCCACTCCTCACGCAGCGATACGTTAACGTAGGCTTATCCCGTCCCACTCCGCAATGACAGAGACAGTATACTTTTCTATGACGTTACAATTATAAGTTGTTGCTAGGCCCACGGAGCGTATTTGTCTAACGTCATGTGCGGGGTAATCTTAAAAACAACTTTGCAGGTAGTTTAAACACTGCGTTTAAATATTTTGAGGTTAATACCTTGGCATCGTTTGTTCGTGCAAAACCAGGCACGAGTCGGCAATGATGCAAAATTAACTCTTCATTCAGTAAGGTATTAATTTTTGTAATGTTACGATCGAGGATATCGAAACAACAAAGGAATACTCGGAATTATAACACTACTCATAAATTTGAGTTCTATGCAAAGTTGAGTCATCGTCATCTTGCATTTTTGAGATACGTTTAAATGAATCGCAGCCCTCAAATTTGAGATGTGGTTGAGATGCGGCGGTTGATGTGCTCAAAAGTTTAAAAATATTTTAATAAGTACAAAGGCGCAAGCGCAACCGCGTGCAACACGTATACCGTACATGAAAAAGACATGAGCGTTGTTTTATGTAAACATTTTCATACCTCAAATACTTGACGTACGTCTCGTCGCTGCGGTATCCGGTATTATAAACAGATGGCTCGTATCGACAAAGTTGCAGCCATCAGAAACAAGAACACTTTTACAAAGGACTTCAATAACGCTTTAGTACTGAACTATGAATAATGATATTAATTCACCAAAAAGGAGGACTCTATCTTTATAATCATAAATAGATTGTGTGATTGACACGACTTATGCTGTTAAGCGTAAGTTTTCTTCAGTGAGAGTCTTAAAAGCAGATCAACCGGTACCACATCAAGGTACTGTGAAAATCTTCTGATGCGCTATGACTGAGTAAATAGCGTTGGACTTGGTCCCGACAGATCTCACAACTTTTTAGTGCTAATCTATTGTGAGACATGGCCATTTTTTACGAGATTTGTTTTTGGTGGGATATGTTTGGCACTATCACATTATGATAACACCTCCGTGTATTTAATTAACCTCGTTAATAACATGTCTATGTTTATTAGAGCTCCTCTGACCTTTACAACTCTTAGGTATTCCAATGTGTCATTCTTCAAATGCAGTTAAAAGTCCAGTTAAAACTTTTTGGATATTCAAGGTTTTTCTCGTTTCCGCACCAAGCAAGTATTAATGGACCGGACATGCATTTTGAATTACATTTTATATTCGATGACGATGAACCCAGTGCTCTTCCACTCCGTACGGTGAACCAAGGCTAATGCGAGTTTTGGTTCCATGGCTTTCGGTCGAAACCAGTTGGCTGACCAATACATAACCAATTCACAGTGGTTAGTGACTGAGAACTGTTAACGAAGTATGGGAAAACGGTAGTAGTGTCGCTCTCACCCTGTGGTCTTGAACACCTTAACTGGGTAATAAATGTTTATTGCTAATTGATTATTGACTTTTCCTAAGTACTTTGTATGTGCGCCCCTTCCTGCGTTTTCGGGCTAACTTTATTTGAACTAATTCAGTTACTTACTTAAAAAAGAAACATGAATCGTTGTGCCGATAAGGGTCGAACAAAATAGTGTAAACATTTTAAGGCGAAGTATCAGTTGGGTGTCAAAATAACATTTACAAAAAAAAGTTCAACTTAATTTGTTTTATATATTATTTTGTTCTATGTAGTATTAAGTACTTAATTGAACATGTATGTATAATACTTGTTTTATAGTACCCGTTATTTATATATTTGTTACCTATGTTCCCTTATTCAAAGTTACAACATGCTATGCCAAATTAATTAAAATTCTGTGTAAATCGTACAACGCGGTTCCTAGTACAAACAATATCAAACGCCATACACATGTGATTTTATACATAACCGTGATCCGTATGACGTGCTCGTTAACCTGTTTAAATATTTTACACTAATTTATTCAGAGCTCATACCTATGTATACAGCTTGTGTGATAACATGAAGCAATACTCGTCTTGTCCACAGCAACCATTCCATGGCACATTATAAGTACTTACCACTTGTATCTAACTTAAACTCCTGTTATTACTAAGGTTCACTTAAGTTATAAGTATAAGACATTGATCATAATGCAGCCTAGTATGATGAAACAACGATCGGCTAGAAGGTCTCCGTTCACATATTATTTGTGCGTTATTATCCGTTAATCTAGGGTCATCGAGTAGCGTGCCGCGGCTGCGTACAATATACATAATTGGCCGACGATCAGCGTGTGACACAATGCAACGCCAGCGAGCAATTCACAAATGACCTTGTACTTATTGAATACGCTGAGGTCGATACGCACGTCATCTTCTAGTGATATAGTAAACAAATTTTGCAAATGATCTAGGATATTTCAAAGCATAGCTTTAACACAAAGCGTTGTTGTTAAGTATAAGACTAGTGTCTACATAGCGATGGTGTAGGCTGTGTATTGCAGTGGCCAAGACTACATACAACCCAATTCCTACCCGCTTCTGTTTTGACAAAACGCAGCCACTAGTTTCTAATATTGACAAAAAATAAAGTTTCGTTTCGGCTACTTTACAGCAACCATTGTCACGGGAGGACTGAGGTGTTTGACGTCCTAGTGTCATACTTTGAAATGGGGTACCCTCATATTTATAAATTCGTTAAATTAGTTTTATTTCAATGTGTAGTATTCGCGTAAATATAAGAAATCATCACGTTAGAGATATTTAATACACAAGTCGGCATCCTTTTTACACAAACTTGAGCCTTCGCCACTAGTACCTTGGAATATAGTGTACTAAAAATGGTCTTACCTTCAATAATCTATCCTAAGAATTGTCCTAGAGCAATAATATACAAACCATGTGTTTGTACTCATTTCTTATCGTGTAAATAAAATAATGTGAAAAAGATATTCAGTAACATTGTACCTAGTTTAATTCAGAATATGCAAAAACTATGCTTCTCCAGACATAAATAACAGCAATGACGTTTGATGGTGGGACTTCATTTTATTTAAATTAGAATTATTATGCTGATTATCACTTTGTCAAATACAATACAGTATGCCATTGTTCTTGTTTCTTATTTAAAAAAAAAGTCACAACATATTTCCTGTATCGAAGACTGATAGAAGTTCAAATATCTAAAGTAACTACCTATAAAGAACGATAAATAATTATACCGGTTTATAGAATTTCAGCATGTAAATATATCCTTGCAAAGTTGCTGCTAGATAATAGTCAGTGGCATTTGCATAGATACACTACGTCAAATATATACAATTTACAAAGGAAAAGTAATTAAAGATATATAGATATATATAAGGTAGGTATTTGCTAGGTACTTAGCAATTAATAAATGTAGCTGGGTGCAGGCTGCGCAACAGGTGTAAACTACAATGCAGATCGTTAGCGCGCACGCATTATATATACAATAAAGTAGATAATAAGTGTATGCATCACGAAGTCAAAGGTACGAGTATAAGACACGCTGCCAGGTCGCGTTTGTTGACGGTAGTTGATAGACCATGTGGAGGACGCACATCATGACCTGTTTTGCTAACCGTATTAATTTGAATTAATATCTTATAGAGACATGACACATCGCAAAGCAATAATACAAATTGTACAGGATAGGAAACGATGGAACTCTACATTATAGTAACACAATTCTTATGTATTGAAGCTCAATGTACCAAGATCAGATCTATTATAACGAAATTGTGAACTCGAGTTTAGATCGTAGAACTATGCAAGTAGGTTTACTAGTTACCAATAATACATACAGTCATGCGAGAAAATATTTTATACTGTTGTAGATATTATGTTTACGTATAGAGCTGTAAGGGTAGCTGTAGCTGTTGCAATGTTAATACTAATTTAATTGTGAAGACGAAGACCAATATTGTTATTATAAATAACAATATTAATTTCAGCCTACTGTAGTCCGCGAGCCTCCCCTCAATGTGAGAAGGATTCAGGCCGTAGTCCACCACATGGTGGAAAAAAAAGAAATATCGATTAGAGAACAAATGATTAATAAAGCCCATAATGGTAGGTATCCATTTGTCTCTGCCTTAAGAACAAAATATTATAGTACTTTTTAATTGGTTACATCCATTTGAAAAAGGAATTTACGTTTAGAAGAGGGAATATGCTTTTAAAGTTGAATAATTGATTTTGTGTCCATATAACTGTCGTTCGCTGTAAAATCTCGGAAGACGCAGCTCGCGCATTTTTCTCAGGAAGTAACAGTTTTTTTAAATACTTCGTAGCCCGGATTCTATTTAAAAAAATAACCACGCTGGGAGTTGATAGTACTTATGGAAAACTCAGATGAATTTTGATGCAACTTGGTAAGACAGTTCCGTGGGCTTTGTTCTTTTGAACGCGTGATGGTCTTTGTTACAATTGGTGAGCTCCCAGCAATGTCAAAAAACGGAATGCGGACTAACTGGCGTTTAAAATGGTTTAAACAGAAAAATTGGATTTATGATTGCTGTTTATTGCAGTGTTAACGGTGAGTAAGCTTTAAACATTGGTGTGTAAACGCGCTATGTATACAATGAGTGCGTTAACAAGACTTCTTCGCCTTTATTAGTACTTCCTATTCGCACAGATTGTACGCCTTTGTGTCGTGCGAGCGGTCCCGCGACACGCGGCGGTTGCATCAGCAGCCTGGCGGCCGTCTGCTCGGCTAACATAACGGCATCCATTCCCAGTAGACCATGTAAGCACATCGGAGTACAACACTCGATTGAGTCTCAAACACTGAACTATAGACTGTTACTATGAATAGCATGTATTGCAATGATAAGACTTATGAATTTTGTAATCTGTGTCAGTAAAAACTTGTAAGCATTGACTGTGCAATCGACAGCCGATCATTATTTATTCTGCAATTATGCGGAGACTTAGTAGATCATGAATATTTTAATCGATTGTGAAAAATCTTATCAACGTTCTTGAGTTAAAAAATATCAGAGATTTTACTTGTGCATATTAATGCGAACAGCGGACATGTTCGTAGATAAGAAAGGGATTAGGTGTACATATATAATTTTCAATGAAGGTTCTAATACTCGTACTCCACCTGCTACTCCACCTTGTAATATATTTGTTTCTTTTTTATTATTTACTATCTACTTTTACCCATTAAGGTATCTACTTTGTGTACCATAAAAACGTGAACGTTAAAAGTAACAAGGCCTTAACGATAATTTCTATATAATGCAAATATGTTTGTCTGAGAACAGGTTCTCATTAACACTTGCGATAATTCTAGGCAAATGTGTGGAGAGAATTGTATAGTAGGCAGAAATGTGATAGATTAGGTATTATAGACGTGGAAGAAGAGCAGAACGCAGAACGAAGAAGGCAGAACTTTTAACCTAATTATATTTTTGTTTTTTTAACTTAACTTTTAACTTAATTATATTTCTCATTTCCACTATGACACTGCTCCAAATGCGATATTTAACGCACTAAAACCCTGTGATGTGTCGAAAAAACCGCCACGCGAGTTATCATCTCATGTTTATGTCAATAGTAGTGTCGTTAGTAAATTAACACTTTAAAGTGTTGCCCATATTTGTTTGGTGATATTATTAATGCGTTAATATGCGCGTTAGGACGCAGCTGAAGTAGGAGTATAAGATACTTATTGTATACTCGTATATCTATTTAAAAAAAAAAGCGACAAATGACCGATGTTAGCATTATGTATTTAGTTAAGTCGCTTGCACACTTAATGCCACCGCATTTTCAAAGAGATTTCAAAACGCCTGGAAGGAAGAAGTCTGGTGACCAGAACGCTGGTACTTATTTCGGTCAACACATCAGCTGCCCCCCCCCCCCCCCCCCAGAGGTGGGGATTTGCTGAGTGCTTTTTAATACCTTAATCTATTGTAGTAATTTAATCTTCTTCTTCTTTTTTTACGAAAGGAAATGGGATGAAATAAAATGGATATGCAAATGGCCTCACCCGCAACTTAGCGGGTATTTTGCCAATGTCAAGTAATTAATAGCAATAAAACATTAAATAAATACACATAAAATAAAATAGTGGATGTGACATGATGATATGAAAATGGCGTCTCGAAATTCGTAATTTAATCTATTGTTGTAATAAATTGTTTTTTTTTGTAATCGTCAATAATATACGATTAAACAAATTTAATTGACGTATAAGACGTACGTATGTCAACGAGTAGAGATAGAGTTAAACTGAGCGGGTCCAAAGTTCTCAAGTTGAATTGGTTAATGATGATCCAGTTCCTGCCTCCGGAATGATATCGACGTGCCGCCGTCTTCACACACATTACCCAATGAGAAGGTCGGCAGATAATCACAATTACCCGAAACGACGGTTGAATTAGACGGGAAACCTACTTGTAACAACTATTATGTAAGCTGTCGTACGGCGGTAATAAGTTCGATTAAAGATTGCCCCCCTTAACGTTGGTGTTTCAGAAGCACTCCCAAGGCTAGTTATATACTTACCTGTATTATTTTCACAAATTTCCAATTCATTAAAAATATTTTTACAAACAAAAATACGCATTAATGTATTCACATACACAATAACCAAACAATATTGTTTCTGTGGATATATCACGTGAATGTTTTTTAAATGTTTGTAAACCAAATAGTCACTTCATTTTCTACCTTAACTTCTTCACCTTCGAATTTGCTTTCTGCCTTTAGTAAGTAGGAACATCATTTCATTAAGTAATAATAAAAAAAATATAATGCAGGTTAGGCTATTCAGGAGGCTAGCAGCATTTCCTCTTTTGATGGCCAAGTAAGTTAGCTACCTAGTAGGAAGTCATTATGTGTGATTTTGTTTTGCACACAGACGTCGCTACAGTATTGAAGTCTTCGGTCAATCTTTACTTTGTTTACTTATACCGTGAGCTTGCTAATTCGGTATGCAGAATAGGTATTTACAGTCCCGAATTCGGGGAATGCGTCTTCGTAGCAAAAAAATAAAATTTCTGGAAGTTATTTCATGATATGGCCTCACACAGTCCCTTGGTTCTCAGAAAAAGCCATTTTGGTATATCAGATGGATAAACAGTTATGTCATATGTTTTTCTTTTTTATTATCATTAATTTACCGATACATATCCAAATGCGAAATACTTTAGGGCCGCTTGCTATCTTAAATATGTTGAAGTTTCATTTAAACACATTCGCTCATAGATTTATGAATGTAAACAAATGTTACATGAAGTGTGCTACGGCCCTTAGTACATATTGATGTGAGTTAGTAGACAAAATAAGACTTGATTATACAAAATGCTTTCATACTTGGTTATAAGGATCACATAGCTTGCAATATCTACATGAATAAACAAAAGCCAGGTGTTGAGTTTAATAATACACCATCCCTCACTCCTTTCTTTCCCGAAGGTAGTAGGTAGAGCTGCATTCCTGTGTAACCACATTTCGCCAATAATATTTGGGTTCTGATGTACCTTATTAGGTACACAGGGCCAGACGATTGTTTCTTATTACCCGTTCTTCTCTATAGGAACGGAAGGAATTAGCATTTTGTAATAATTGTGACAATTCATAAGTACTGTACTTAATGGGTTCGGTAAAATAATCCTATACTTCGCTGGCCAAGTGCGGGTTAGCGAACTTAACACGTATTTCGAAGTATGTGAAGGTTTCCTGACAATATTTGCGTTTTGCGTATAGCAAGTGATAATCGTTATTGTAAATGAGTTCGTACGTGTAATCTGAAAATCCCAGAGATGCGAGACGGGGTTCGAACCTGAACACCTCATTTGCAAAGTGAGCGTTTGACCAACATAGCTGTCATAGCTGTCACTGCAACTGCTAACATGTTAGGTATACAAGTAATTAGGTGTAAACTAGGTTAAAAGGATGTTAGAACTAATTATCCCTTCAAAAAATCATTTTCAGTTTTCCCCGAATATTCAAATTTTCCGGACAACTTTTTTATTTTGCTTTCCTTACAAATCTGATTTGGAATATTACGAGCAATTGAACAAAAATGCCAAATTGGTTAAGGAGTTCAAAAGTAATGCGCTTTCCAACGAATACAATTTCATTTGTATTATATATCTATCCCGGCGAACTTCGTACCGCCTCAGAATCGAATGTAACGTAATGTAATGTGGCTTTTTCTATGTTTTAATAGTCATTCTGCTATTTTGACAAATTAAAAAATCTATATAGAGAGAGAGGGAGTGAAAGAGATAGGTAGCTTTTGAGTATCCCAAAAGAACTACTTACCGGTTATAAATAAGGACCTATAACATAGCCTATGTCAAACTGAATGTTTTTCTACAAAGCGTTCGGTGAATAGGTAATGTGAACACATGGGTAATAAGTAAGGTAATTTAATACTCGTGTTTATTCAATTACTATTCGAATAATCAATACTTCTGGAAATCACGCACGGGTGTGTGTGTGTTAAAGCGTTTTCTACATGTATAGAAATATTTTCAATTTAATTTTAAAGTCTGGATATTTTCGCCTGCATTTGTTAGGCCGTGAATATACAAAACTGTCAAATCAAAAACGTTGTATAAATTCTCTGCGATTGATATACACTGTTTGCATAATAAATAGGTATATACCTATCGCGCCAACTATACAATTGTTGGCTCCATACAGCAAAACTAATTAAATGTGGGAAAATATAATTTAATTATAAGAGGGTAATTGGTTTGAACCGAAATTGTATATGTTCGTGTGACTTTAATTTGCATTTAAATACAACTTATATTATATACAGTGATTGTGTGGTAATATTTTGGTAGCCATTTATTGTATACCTCCAAGATTTAACTTTACCTGCTTATCCCATCTTTCATATTTTTCTCTAAATGCCATAAAATGTAAGTATTAGACAAAAAATTATATTAACATTTAAAAAAAGTTACCATGACATTTCTTGCACATTCTTCTCCATATGAATGGCATTCCAAACGGACGGCACAGTCATGATCTGTGGTCTGACCTAAACAATATTTTGACAATCCTAAAATAGTGGATTCAAAATAATCACACTTTTGATTTGATGAAAAATAATTATTTAAATATTTAACACTAATTTATAACATATGTTCACGCAGATTACTGGGTGTAAGTGGTTTTGTAACGAAAACTGATACCATGATACGGAACTCATGATTCTGATCTCCTCAGAGTCGAAAGTTTCCGTTGATGTTTCATGAATTACACGCATTTTTTTTCAGTATTTTTAAATTGATCTAGCATTAAATAATTGAATACTTCAATTTCAACGTGAGTTTGAATAAAAAAACCATAATTACCTATTTAGACCTAGAACTGTAATGTAAATTAAAACTCGATACGCTCGAGGTATCGCGCGGAGCGTTGTGTTGTGATCACGTTGTTTTTGATACATTGCGCACTCGACAATTACATCATTTGTAAACCAAGACATTCGATATAAATGTTTTCTATACATTTATAATAGGCATTAAGTCTAACTTTTACCCAAAGTTTTCGTTACCATCCACCCTGCATAGTTTTAATATGTAAAAGTAAAGTTTATAAAAATATCAACAATGTGCAATTACTAACATTTTACTGTTTAATTGCTGACTATTGGCAGAATTTGCAAAGAAAATAATAATATAAATAACACTCCTTGATATGTTACACATGGTCTCGTACACTCTTGCATCACAATGGCATATCAATGAATGCGGAAAAAATACACTAGACACTGGTAGGTACCTAGACTAATAGTAATTACATGGCAATATGTCTATCGACTTCTATAATTGGTTTCTTAATATGTTCACAAAATTAATAAGCGTCTTACACGTATATAGTCTTGCAAAAAAACAGGAAGCGGTACATACATGTATTGTGCAAATAAACTTTTTTGCGCAGTTGGTAGGTAATGAATGGACGTAACTAGGTATATTAATACTTGACATTGGCAGAATACCTACCGTTTGGTGATTGAGGCCATTTGAAAAAAAATTGTTGACGCTCTTTCCTTCTTTGCAAAAAGAAGAACTAGATATAGGTATATTTTTAAAATTTATTCTCTGAACGTCAAGAGCGAGATTATTAGTAAGCTAACGTTATACTTTATAGTCTACCTATTTATTTTGTATGGAGAATCGAAAGTTTGAAACTATCTACTAGAGGCACTGTTCAATTTTCTATACAACATGTGTAAATATGTAGACTATAAAGTATACAGTTAGCTTACGAATAATCTCGCACTATATCTCGTTTTTGCTACGATGGTGCACGGTAATGTTTACGTATGACTGCAAGAACATGTTTTATTATATAAGTACTTACCTACTTACATGAATATTAAATAAGCAAAATAAAATAGTTTTATTGATTATTTAAAACGGAAGCATTGTTATTAGGTATTATGATGCCGAAATAATATGGCACGCCTTGTTTTATTTTATTTTGCACCTACTACACCCGAGGCGGTTTGCTAGTTTAAAACAATATATTGTGCATTTAATTATGTCAATATGAATTGCAATCATATTGCAATTCTTTAGGGTTGTCACGACTTTATTTATATCTGTTGGTGTAATTTGAGATTTTCATCTTTTTATCTTGTTGTCTGTGTTATATTACTTGCACCTACCTACAAGAACTGCGTATATAAGAACACCAACCTTCCCTCCAACATTTGGAGTGAGGAACAGTTAAGAAACATAATTTTAGTTAAGGTGCGGACAGAGGGCTTATTGACGCTGGTCTATGTGTCGTGGGGGTGCCCGGCTTAAAAACAGCATTTCCCTCGCCCAAACCGAGATGTCGTATAAGGCCACCGAGATTCTAATATACACTTATAGCATCTTATCTAATCGGAATAGAAGGGAAACCAGTTACAAACCCGGAATGGTAACTCCGTTAGGTGCAGGTTAGGTGTCTGTTAGTGAACCGTCAGCGCACGTAATGACCCGTGCATTCCGTTAGAGGAGCGGATAGGGCGGCACAGGTCCTGGACAACCCGGCGTTGCTTCAAAGTCATTCGAGGCGATACAGCCACCGCGGAGAGGGTAATTTACCTCCTACAGAACAGTTTAAATCATCGTCCTTAGGTGTTACAGTCCTAAATCGATAGGTAGGATTTTGAATATGTATCTTAATATCAGTATTTATCGGTTTAAACTGACTTACAGACTTTAGCACTACGTTATATATTTGTTTAGGTATACCGACATAAGCTGTAGCTGTTTTATTCCTTGAGTAATATTGTTGCAGGGCCTTCAAGTACTTTGGATGTATATGCCCTTATATGACAATGCGTAAATACAAACTATACGCTTAAAAACTTTATCTCAATCTGGTACATTAATTAATGCCTTTGTGTGGCAAAACATTTCTCAGATTTTTCCAAATGTGACTCAAATTTACAATAGGTACAAGTAGTTCAGCGTAAGTGGGAGAAGTCAGACAACTTAACTCTATATTACCAAATCCTTTACCAGCTACTGGATAACAAACAAAGTCTGAATCATTTCATTCGTAAAAAAACATCGAATTGATAAGATTTTCCACCAACAACCTTTGTTTTTCCTAGTTTGCCCCCAATTTGTAATAGCATGGGCTACTAGGCCACTTCAATTTGGCTGATTACCCATGGCAACTACTGTATATCGTCAAATATTTATGTTTATAAATTTACACTATTATAAGATTTTATAATGCCATTGTGATGACGTGATCGTGACCCTGCTTCTGTGTACCGAGAGTCCCAGATTCGCATCCTGGTAGGGGTAAACTTTGTGTGATGAGTACGAATGTTCGTACCAGAGACCATTCAGGGATCACCCCCAGTCCATTGAGCGGTACACATATTACAAGCGTTGCTTAGTTCATGTGATCATCTGGCGATCTTATTATTATTTGAAATGCACAAAAGCTTTCAACATATTTAGGGGCTAGTGTTAATACATATCTATGAACATTTTAGTCAACTCCGTCGACCGTTAGGACTATATACTTTACACATGTTAATGAATTCGTATGCAGTTTTTTATACCTACCAACTCCTATAATATTCTTCGTATAGGCACTTATTTATTCTCAATGTTTACAAGAACTTGAAATACCAAGAAAAACGTGCTTTAATCGTGCATTATACATTTTTAATTAAGGAATGATCTGTGCATTATAATTTGTTGGATTCAATGCGAACTACTAGAACGAATATCTACGCACGAGATGGGTGCGACCTTAGTGCCTTAACAAGCGATAATAAATGCCTTTGTTTAATATGTAATTAAATCGAACGGCGATGGATGCTTGAGCAACTGAGCGAGTGATATTGACATAGAAAAAGGTGAACAGTCATCATGCAGCGCAATTACCGATGTGCAGTTGGCGGTCATTCGTGATGACCTGTACATGACGGAATGGTTAAGTGTAAACGGTGACACTTAGCCTGATACTTGACGCTTCCACCCTGTATAATGCTATCTTCTTCATAGTTGGACTCTCTTTTCTGAGGAGTCGTGGTCATGGGTTGCTTTTCTTCAGACATGGACGCTACTCTTGCATTCCTCCTCTAATATCTCGATGCAAAGCGTTTCGGGAACATTCGATTATTGCGTGATTTGTGGCCGCCTTTGTTGGGTCAACCTATGATATCAGAGTGGCAGAATTCCATTTTCTCATTAGTATTAGTATTAGTTAAGTTTATTTTATATGATCCACGCTTCCTCATAAAAGTGAAAATGGTTTGTTTTGGTAGTTTATCAACCCACCGAGGTATTTTACATTTCGATTAGGCCGAGCGCGCATTGCGTCTAAATGCGCGCGGTTTCTTCCCGCAAGTGTTTGTGATTTGTCCATTTGTTACATTGCAAGTGCTTAATGTAAGAATCACAAATGCGGAAAAACCACTCCTGGTTTTTAAATATCGCCGCAGTGCGTGCTCGGCCTAATAAAGCTTGATCGTTTAAAAGTCTCTGTTGGAAAGGTATCGGTGCAAGGAATTAACGAAAACGCGGAAATATTTTCGATATGGGACAACTCAATATAAATGACGCACTCAGCCCCCTCCCTTCTACTGCTGAGATTATTTTGTTCGATTTCGAGTTTGGTTTTGAAACTTACTGTAGGTATATCATGACCTAATAAACATACAGGCTTTCTTGATTATGCACTCATGATAAAAACAAAAATGTAGTAGTAACACAGACATTTGAGTGGTAAGTACAAAACACCGAGCGCCTAGTAGGAACACTAACAAACACTACAAACGTTTAAAATATAACATGATTGTTTGTCTTTGTTTCATGTTGGATATGCCAAACATTTGGGTAACACAAAATATGTTTGATCGTTTGGTATCCAGCAACTTGAATCATTTAAATATGCTCTCCGTATTCAAGGTTGGTGGGGTACCTACCTATAAAAACAAAATAAGCACCTAGTTAATTTTATTTTTAAATTTCTCAAGTACCTTCGTATTATTATCTGCTTGAAGTGGAGACACAACATTATTATGCGTGAAGAACATTTACTTTTTAACCGACTTCAAAAAGGAGGTTTTTTTTTTTTTTTTTTTTTTTTATGTTTGTTACCTCATATCTCCGTCATTTATGAACCGATTTGGAAAATTATTTTTTTATATGAAAGGATATGTTTACAGATTGGTCCCATTTTTTTCAAAAAAATGTTCTGATCATGGGATCCATGAGGAATTGAGAGGACTCCTCAAATTTTATTGGCATACCGATAGCAATTTTGGTATTTTCATCAAGAAGTCAAGCATTTGCATTCAGAAAGTATCATTTGCTGAAGTGGAAGTGATTAAGAAGGCCACAAATGGCCAGCGGAACTTGTCAGTGTTACGTATTTCACGGGTTGCGCCGAGATAATCTCGATTATACCTATTATCCCTATTAGTACCTAGTATTGAATACCTAGTATACCTATTATCCAGTAAAAAGATTGATATACAAATCTTTTTAGTGACAAAGAATAGTAAATATATCCACTAAAAAGTTTAAAATAAAAAACTTTTTAACAAAATAAAAACCGTCTTCAAAAAACTAAAAAGCAAAAAATAATCTAATCTTGAAATCTACCTTGTCTAACCACATCAAATATTTAAGTAATCTGAAGTCGGTGCCAAATAAACAACCGACGAAGAATAACAAAAGTATACTCAGTAACGAGATGCGCGGACCAATTTGTAGGTATAGTCTTTGGCGCAGACCTGCAATACTCGACTCAGTTGTTTGTTTGGCACCGACTTCAGATTACTTAAACATTTGATGTGGTTAGACAAGGTAGATTTCAAGATTAGATTATTTTTTGCTTTTTAGTTTTTTGAAGACGGTTTTTATTTTGTTAAAAAGTTTTTTTTGAATTATTTTTGGGATCAATTGTATTGTACCGTTGAGATCACAAGTGTTTTTAATGAATTTTAATCTGTACTTTAAGGGTGGTTAGAGAATACAAACAGCTTAATGGTTATTTGTACAAGGATAAATAATACCTCTAGTTTTTCAACATCTACTTATAACAACTTATCGCCAATTATTCAACATTTTACAAAACCTATTTTAAATTTATTTTCTACATAGATACATTTAAAATGAGTACCGTATTTCAATTACTACATTCAGAAATAGATAATTCAAGACGAGCACGCGCAACATACCTATTTGAAAGTTCGTTAAGAAATTCGGTCGATTAAGCAATATATTATTTATTCTTATTATTACTATTTATATAAAATTAGGGCGGACATATTAAAATAGTGCATTATGATATGAATGAGCTAAGTGGGTTATTACAGTTGAGGGTGGATTGCATTAATGGAGCATTGCTTAATGGAGCCGAGAGTGTAATGACCATATGCTCACGCCACGCATGTTACATGACGTTTTTAACACATCTGTGTGGAAAAAATAAAATAAATTTTCATAAAAATACAATATGTTTCCTCCACAGATATTTTTCAATGATGGCTTCGTTTTTTTTCGCTCACAGGTCATTCGAAGGCCTAATATTCAAAACATAATTAATTGAATATTTTTGTTTTATAACACAAATTACCTAATATTAATTTATAAAAAAAAAAAAATATTACATACTAAATATTTATTTATCATATTTTAAATATGTAACACAGTTTATTTCAATAATGGTAAACTATTTCTGAGACATAAAACGTCTAAGTAATGATTTAAAAAAAAAATTAAACACTAGTGGGGTGGGGGTGGTGTTATCAATTAAAAATCACGCGTGTATAATAGCTGAATTATGAACTTAAAGCGGTGATATATAAGAGCCACTTTACACTTTACAAGCTACTGTGTTCAAAATTATCTTGCTTCATTGCTCACCTGAGCAATAATAAAGAAACGAACACTTGATTTGTAAAATGATATTTATTACCGTTATCGTGTTGCGACAGCGTTCACGCTTTGAAACTTTTTTATTTTCCTGGATCAAAGCTATCCTATGATATGTTGACCCAGGATTTTACACGCATTTCAATTCTTTCTGTGTGATGCCTACAGTGCGAGAAAACATCAGAAATGTTAAAAAAAGGGACACTCAGTGGATGAGGGTAAAACATTAAATGAATGAGTTCATACAGTATTTTTCATAACATTTATATACAAACTAGCTGCGCCCCGCGGTGTTACCCGCGATAAATAAGTGTACATTTTACCGGGATAAAAAGTAGCCTATGTGCTATTCCAGACTATAATCTATCTCTGTGCCAAATTTCATCCGGATCCGTTCAGCCGTTCAGGCGTGATTGAGTAACAAATATCCATCCATCCAAACTTTCATATTAATAATATTAGTGGGATGTTTAATACTTGGTAAGATACGCTCCATTTGTTGAAACCACAGATCACGAGAGATATGCCGTGCGGTTCAAAATGTATGGGAACTCGCTGTCTCCGTTTTGTTCCCCACCACTCGCCACAAAACACATGCAATTACATAAAACCAACCAATACGAAGTCTCACACACACACGCGTGCCAATAATTCGGTGCGTGCTGCGTCGTCGCCGCATGCAGCGGCCGTACAACGCGACGCACCAGTTTATTCAAAGTATCGTTAGACGATCTATCCATTGCCTCGTACATTCACTCAGTAGCGAACATAGGTCGTACTTAAAGAGCCATGTATTTTGTACAAAAATAAAAAAGTCGTTGTGCTACATGAAAACTAAAATAACATAATAAAGGCATTAAATATTTTTTGATTTGTTGTTTTTAATGATTTTAAAGACGAATAAATAAAATACTTAATACTGGCTGGTGAAATGACATTCCATCTTTCGCGTAGTTCACTTTGCTGCTAGTATTTTAGCACACAACCACGGAATAACACGGCATTTAAAAAAAAAGTTAGAGCTCCGATACCGACGTGCAGTTGCAGTCGACTGACGGCGAAAACTCTATGTTAGCGTAATTTTGGCTAAAGGTGAGCGCAAGCCCACCGCTTTCATAACATATCTCCTCTAATATATCTGTGGTTGAAACACACCTCGTGTTGTATGGAAATATGCGAATTTTAAGTGACAACAACTGGGTACACTAATACCATTATATTCCCTAATATAACAGATAAATCAGTAAGTTATATGGATCATGTTGATTTATAAAATAATTGTGTAAATGATGCTTGATTTATTTTAAACAATGCAAATGAGTAGCGTTTGGCCGTGCGCTTAGTTCAGGGTATCATTTTTAATAATCTGATTTATTTCTTTGAGTATGGTTTCTTAATAACCTATACTGTTGACCCTATTGACATATTTTACACTATTATTGTTAAACCTTATATTTATAATATTATATATATTATAGTCATTATTTCACAAATTTATTAGTATTTTCACCAAATTCTTTACAAAATTACGGATTCGATACGACTACGTAAACCTCTAACACTTATGCACACATGTTAAGTAATATTTGTATATTAATTTGATGTTGGTGACCCTGTTAAAAACGGATTTTATTAACATGTATTGCTGGTAAAAGCCTCAGTAGAAGTGCACAATTTTATTATTTTTGCGCATCACCTTGTAAAGCTTAAGGTCGGCATTTGCAAATTGATTTTTATGTATTTAAACAAAATATATGCAGTGTGTTCCTGGATATTTGGCACAAACAAATTTTCTTGAAACTACACCAAAATTTATCGATAAAAAAATAAATAAAAATTAATTCTTAACAAAAACTTAAATATACATTTCATTTAATTTTTCTGTCTGTAAACTTTGGCCTAGTTTCATCCAGTTATTTAGGACATACTTTATATCTAGAATATATTTTTTGTAGCACTATACTTAGTTACATTAGGTTTTTATATTCACTTACTTTTCTAGACGATCGCCAAGTTTGTCGGATAGGTGGCTCTCTTTTGGTTTCGTGAGGTCCGAGTCGTACAGATCCCGCTTGTAGCCTCTCCAGAAGGTCGGCATCATCCAGACGAACCATGTTTTCGAAAAAATATTTGCTCTCCTGTAATTATTCGTTTTCTTCTCACGATCCTTCGGCGGTATTTTCTTGGGATCGCTCGGGTCTTTGTTACCACTAACCATATTGTTTTAAAAATTGAACGTGATAGAATTAAATAGAAGTAAATACAAGTGTATAAGTCCGCGTTATTGTTTCGTCACACAATATCAGTAAAGCGCGAGCGTCAACATCGTCGGGGAAGCGACGGCCGCGATCCGATCTCAGGGTATAAGCCGGCAAATAGGCGAAGCGCCTGATTAGCAACGACACGCAGCGAGCGAGCGCTAACCTGCCTTCTACTGACGGGCGCGCGCGCATTCTCAGCGTTTATATTAAGCTGCAAACCGCGACGCAGGCGGCGGCACAGCGGCGGCACTGCGGCGGCACGGCGGCGGCACGGCGGCGGCACGGCGGCGGCACGGCAGCGACGCCAACGATGACGTCGGTAACGTCTTACGTGCCTTTGCGTAGTTCTGGAAAATTAATTACATAAAATGCATACGTACCATACACTCAGTTCGTACCACACGCCATACGTACCATACGCAATCATTAATTTACAATCTGCATCCTGTCTTGCATTTCGAGGTACTACTTTTATTTTTTTATCTGAAAGAATGTTGTCTCTGAGCCACACCATCATATAGAAACGCAATCATCTTAAAAATCATAGGTACTCTTTAGTGAAATCTAGGTCCGCCATTTTGTACAAAATTCGGGCTATGACGAAGGTTTAGAATTGAAGTAATCTAACTATATACTTACCATCCGAGATAAATCTATGTTGCTTACCTATTTTTGTGGGGAATATGGAACACCTCGAGTCGGATATTGGAAAGCAAGGCGACAGATTCTAGTTATCGGTGAATAGAGATAAGCCAAAGGTAGTTTTTTTGTGAGCCCAATAACGGTAGCTTATGTTCTCGGACAGGTCCTGCAAGGTTTTAGCCGTCTTATTATCACTGAAGGATTTAGTTTTCAACATGAATCTATTTGCTTCTACTCCGATATTGCAGTGGTGGGAGGCAGAGTTCACTTTCCATTACGTGTATTGGGGTACTAAGTGCGAAAGAAGCCGCCAATTAGACGCACCGCTGGGTCCGTATTCAAAGTGGGTTCGAAGTGAATTCCTGGATACGGCTTTGATTATCTATATCGATGAAGCATGCCGCAGTTGTGTAGTCTCTAGAAAATCCTACTACTAAAGTACCATTCCAATATCCTATTCAGTATACATGTTACCAACCATGTTGGGTTGAGTGCAAAAACTGAATTAGTATCTTGCCCCGGTTTAGGGATAGGTACTATGCTAACCGCGACCCATTGTGAGGGCACAAATCCTTGGTTCAGAAATTAAGTGTACCATTGAATCCTTGGTTCAGAACTTTTTTTTTTTTTACACATTATAGGCAAGTATTTGATCTCGATCTCACCTGATGGTAAATGACGATGAGATCTACGATGGAGCATACTTGCCTAGGTAGGAAGGCGGCAGTAGATCGAGACGCTACATTCCCTAGGCACATGCAGCGCAACTGATCTGACCCGCCATCCATGAATGGCAACACTGAACATCATGCCGGAAAACGGCTAGGCCGCTTGGCGACATGGCTTTGTTCAGTGGGTGGTGACTAACCACGGCCGAAGCCTACCACCAGTAGAGTTGTCACCTAGTTGGCACCACCCAGGGTCACGTGTAGGGTATCTCGAGGGTACTTAATTCTCCTACGGACGAAGGTGACTTTACCCCACGAAGGTGACTTGACCCCAATAACTTAAGTGACTTAAGTGTATAAAGCCCATAACATCATTATCTAGGGCAGTATTGGATCTTTTAATAGAGGTTTCCAGTGAATTCAGAGTGATAACAGATTCCAGGTGATCATTACTCCATTGAAAACACGTTAAAGTAATAAATGATCACTTCCAAGATTTTCATTGGTGATCTGCTAGAACTAAGTGCTTACTCAATCTATTAGCTGAAATGATGTAGTTTAAGAAATGTTCGTGGGTTTTTACATATGTTTACTAACAATTTAGCCGGAAGGCGTCACATTAATCCTAATACACGTTTATGGATGAGAAGTATTAAGACCACGCGGTTACGACCTTATGACGACGCATGAGGAGAGATGGAGGTTTGGCCCTGGCTGTTAGCAAAGTGAGTGAGCGCCAGTCGTGTGACCGTGTCATACTTTCACAGGTTGTCATACAATCATTTGCACTTATTATTAAACACTGGCTGTCCCGACAAACGTTGTCAAAAAAAGCACGAATTTTCCAATTTTCCGGACAACTTTTTTAATTTGTGATTCTCTAAAAACCTGATCCGGACTATAAGGAAAATGTTACAACTAAACAAAATTAGCCAAATCGATTCAGCCGTTCGCAAGTGATGTCCTTACAAACATACATCATTTCATTTTTATTACATTAAGATTTAACAAAAAAAAAATGTGCTACCCTATTTCCAGCCACATCTTTCTTGCCAAGATGGCCTCATCTTGCCTAAGTCTTCACAACGATTCTCACATAACTTGTATAATTAAATCATGAATAGATAAAAAACAAGCAGAGCTCTTCCTTCCTCCTTGTAAACGTCGTGATGTTTAATGAGTTATAAATGAGTATAAATGATCTAACACTACTTCCGTTTTGAAATTCAATTCCTACCGAGCAGCGTAGAAGGTGTAACAATAGTAATGTAAAATATTTCAACAGAGCCAACAGTAGATTATAACGATAACATTCCCAAAGAATAAATCAAATTACATATTAGACATTAAAAAAAAATCTGTACTGAGCGCATGGCCACCGCTACTGGTTCGCCTTGTTTAAAAAAGTCAAACATCATTTACACAATTATTTTATACATCAACGTGATTCATATAACTTACTGATTCATATGTTAAAGTACTTTCCACTATTTTTGTTACACCTTATGTATTCAACTGTAGAGAAAAGCCGGTCCACGTACTCTATAATTAAAGAGTTTGAGGTGTTTTGTTATCTATATCTATATAATAAAAATGAAATGATGTTCGTTATTAAGCGCATCACTCGAGAACGGCTGAACCGATTTGGATTTTTTTTTACTGTTGGTAATAGTCCAAATCAGATTTGCAGAGAAAGAAAAGTTGTCCAAAAAATGTTTAAATTCGGGAAAAAGTGAAAGTGCTTTTTGTATAGGGTTTCGACAGGACAAAGTCTGTCGGGGCAGCTTATGTTTCAATAAATGATGCGATGACGATGGGACCATGTGCTTCCATGTCATAGAGTGCGCACCAACTCTCGCAGTATCCTCAACGTATTACTAAGTATACTTCTGTTTGTTTATTTTCATAAATAAAAAAAAACATAATACCATAGATGGCCGTCTAAGGGCGGGGCATCCAATAGAGCTTCTTGCACACTCTATAAGGTACTTAAGTATTCAGTTTTGTAGAGAAAGGAAACTGGAAAATAACATAATTGTAGGAACAAAATAAGATATAACTTTTATTTACTATAAATTATGTACAATATAGTTAACAAAATAAGTCAAATTAATTATGTTGCGCGATTTTTACAACGTCAAAAATTTAATGAAAACACACCAAACTATTTTTAAAAGTGAACTACAAAGACACAGACCGGTCCGCAGTGACTCAGATGGTAAGTTTTGTATCCCATTCATGTTTATACATAAAGGAGACTTGTGGCCAGTAGCCAGTAGTGGACAGGTTCATGTGAAGGCCAAATGAGTTCGCATTCCTTATATATAATTGTTTTTTTTTCCGCAACTGTGTGCTCGATCCCTGAAACACCTAGCTGTAGGCTATGATAGATCTAGCTATCGCTTGTCACAAACTTATCATTACGTAACACACAGTATGTTGTAACGTAGAGTGTGTTATTGAGGGGCATGTTCGCATCGCGCCGCGGCATGTGATCAACTTATTGAGGTGTTATTGTATACAGTTGTGGCGCTGTGGGGTCATTCGACCGGCACCGCGCACAATGCGTCAATACAATGCGGCTCTATTGGCTCGTCGCGTGATCATCGAGGATCCGCCACTCCCGGAGGCTCGAGCACAGACGGATTGAACCTTATTGTTTTAAGGTAATTATTTTGAAACTTATTATCGTCAACTTGTAATCAGACACGCGATTCATAAAGGTCCGATGTTATGATCTTATAGGTAGGTAGCTATAAAGTTTTTGCAGTAAGTGCAATTATCGCAATAACTTTAACAGACACTATTATGTTATTAATTCTTACCCTTTTTAATTATTACAGGAGAATGTATGTGAAATAGTGACCCTGCTTTCTGTGCCGAGGGTCCTTGGTTCGAATGCTGGTAGGGACAAACTTTGTGTGATAAGCATGAATGTTTGTACCCAAGTGATCGATGTTTAATATCTATATAAATATTATATACTGAGTTCACCCTCAGTCCATTGTACGGTACCCATAATACAAGCATTGCTTAGTGTGGGACCGTGTAGTTGGTGTGTTCGTCTGGCGATATTATATTATTAATAAGTATAATATACAATAGTTTCTAGTTTTGTACACAAAAAACATTGTAAAGGTAAACAAGTTGGAATTATAGCGAGACCTTCGTAGTTTGTTTGTCTGTTCGAGTGTTCGCTTTTCTCTGTACACACACAACGGCGCGCGGTTGCGTCCTACGTAGGTAAGGTCGGCCATGAAAGTAGTTTATCAGTTTTGACAAAGACTCCTAGTTAATAAATAATCTACTAAGGTTCATATTTGATACGTTCTTAGTTCAAATAAATAACAAATGTCAAAAATAGGCCTTGCGATTCTACCATGTGCAAATGATATTCAACCTTAAGCTGATAAAGGCGTTTCTTGGTCGACTGAATCTATATATTGTGTCTACTCATGTATTGATATGATACATTCGAACTGGAAAAAACCGAGACCCACTATTGGGTATGATTGGTACTTGTCTATCATTTGTTTATATTCAAATAACGGCACTTCACATTGATTCATTTTTGCCTTCGATTATGTGAACTTAATCCAATTGGTCATTTGTCATCAGCTCCCACAGCCTACGTAGGTATCGACGATTATTTAATATAAAATAAATTATGCACTTTACCTACACATACCAGCGGTGTTTATACCTACACTATTTACGCCGGTTAAGAAAAGTGGAACAAAGAAATTAACGCTAAGATAAGACTAGACTTATTTTTAAAGCTATACGGGATCGTTTTATTGATGCGAATGGTATTTTTGTCTACTCTAACAATGCCGCGTCTAGTCTACATCTTATGTCGTTGCTATATTGCTGAGTTGTCGCTCATTGGATGTGGATACCAACTTCCTTGTTAATTTTTTAGGGCACGACGTTCCTTGTGTTTGTAGCGAGTGCCGTCTTTGATTAAGATGAAAATTGGAACACATCATAATAATAATCAAACGTTTCTCAAAGTGAATGAAAATATATTTTTTCAATATTAATTCTATTCGATTAAATTAATTTTGCGGCTGAAGGATTCCGATATGCCTGTATTGTAAATCGGGCATGTGTCACAATGTGCTGATAAACCCTGAAGAAAACTAGCAATACCACATAGATCCGACTGCCTTTTGTAGGTAATGTAATGATTCTGAATGATCTAGAAATATCGTTAATTTGCATGCCTGTATACCGGAACCTTCCTTCCACGAATTGTCCTTGCATTTGACCGGTTTATGTTTATTGAAATCACAAGTACCATAGTATAAGTACCTACTCATAAATTATCATATGACTTATTTTCGGTCCGGATTTTTTCAATTTTACAAAGCATGTTGGTTGCGTGCACCTAGCGGTTAATAGATACGCTCTTTAGGCTAAATATAGCCGCAACATACACTAATGCTGGCAATACTTGGAAGTCCAGAGCGGTGGGAACCGGTCGGTGGCACCGCCGCCGGCGCCAGCACAGGCCTGGGTGTGTCGACGCCTCTCTTTTGCTTTTATCATGGGATGCGCATGCTCGCCGATAAATCAGGTTTATGGTATTCGATGAAATTAATTATTGATGTATACGATGTTTTTAATGAAATGAGCATACCAAACTAAATTAAAACAGTCTGCAATAAAGTAGGTGGGTTTATGTAACAAAGAGTAATGGCCGGTCATTGGTATTGCAGCGGCAGAAGTTAAATAGATGAAACGACGCTGTCACAGTTTTTATTGTCAGTTAAATTTTAGTCTGAAACACTCGTAAAATTTTAAATGTTCTTTTTGCCTCAGTATATATAAATAAATGTATCAGGATGTCTTTTAATGTTTAGATAAATCGCTGAGTACATGGTTCGTATAAACAAAGAGTATTTTAAGCATAATGGAGCAAAGTGATAGCAATATTGAGAACAGCAAAAAGAACACCAACTTTGAGGTTAGATTTTGCGTTCCTTGGTTTGCTTTGATGCAATTACGGTTTGTCGATCAATTTCGAAATCATTAGTATAACGTGTACGCATTATTTATTTTATTGGCATTCATGTATTGGGCTGGATAAATAACACCACTTTACCTAAAGCTCTCATTTTCGTCTCTTGGAATGATCAAAACAATTTTATTCACAGGACGAACCTACGTCTTTATTTAGTTTAATAACATGGAATATTTCAAAAGCATTAGAGAAGAATCCTAAGATCGATTTGAAGGTATCAGACTGGATATTGTATAATAAATATTATGACGTAACGGTCGCAATGATTTATGGTTGTATTTGATTTATTGTGCAGAGCGCGATCAAATCAGCAGAAGAGCGAATGGAGAGCGACGTGGAGTCGATGATTCATCAGGTGCCGGAAGAGAGGCATCTCGCGTGCGCCCTGCTGGCGTGGCAACAGCTCGGGCACACGGATGCTGAAAGTCTATATAAGTATGTAACCTCACCTATGCCTTATAATATGATCTTGGCTTACTTACCAACGTGGTCATTAAAATAGCAGGTAGCACCTATTATTAAACCCAATGCGGGTCCAGGGTTTGGATTTCATAGCGAACTCGATGTCGTCTCAATTATTCAGTCCATTTTACATCATAATTATGTAGGTATAATTATTCATAATGAATATGAACCAACTTACGTATAATATACCTAGTTTCTGTTTATAATTTCTAGGTTTCTTAAAGATAATAATGTTGAACAAGAGTTTGCGTGCAAACAGAAAAAACAAGTGGAACCTCTTTCGCCGGTGAAAGATAAATGTACCGATAAAGATTGGAAACCACTGAATATCCCGAAGTCTAGAACAGAGGTGCCGCCTGGCCTGGTAACATATTTACAAGGCCCCGTGGTGAAATTACCGACGAATACGAATATTGTAATGCGGTTGGACAGTACACATCAGAATACACGGAAAAAGCCTAATAAAGAAAAAGGCAAGGACGCTACGAACAAAATTGACGAGGTTTGTATCCAACAGGAACATGCAAATAAATATGATTTTGAGTTTATTATTGAACTCGTCTTGTGATTTGACAGGCTTGTTGTATGGACTCTGAATGTGCTGCGAGGCTCGCGCAGGTGGACGCGGCGACAGTGGAGCTGCGCGAGCGTGCTAACAGCTTGGCGAAGCGGGAAGCTGAGCGGGTGGAGCTTCTGGAACGAGCCGAAGCCGCCTGGAAGGATCTAGAGCTCGGATATCAAAGGCGGCTCTCACTCGCCGAAGAGAAAGAAGAAGATATGACCAAAGAAGTGAGTTAAGTACAACTATAGTTTTTAATTTAAGTAGCTATCTGGCCAAAATGCATTTAATAATTCTACAGATTGAAAAATTAATAGAAGAAAGGAATGATTACAAGAGCGCATGCACAGGGCTGGTTCAGGAATTAAAAGAAAAAGGCGAAGCAGCAGAGAATGACAAGGATAAATTGGTAAAAGTGGAGAAAGAAGTTTACGAACACGCTTGCGTGAAGTTACGTTTGAACGAGGAGGTCGCCCGCGCAGAGGCGGAGCTCGCCGAGCAACAGTGCAAGGCGGGGCATCTTGACAGAGACCTTCAGGTAATTCAACAACAATATTAAAATTCATGGCTGATACTACGTACCTAAGTATTTGTTAGTACTATTCGATGATATGAGGTAATCGCGTGTGATGTACATTTATAAATAGGATTCCGGTTAAAATTAAGACTTGTGATAATAATAATGATGGTTGGAATCAATGTCTGCTCAGGTCATTATTACACAAAAGGTAAATTTTATGAATACAGTTTAAAGAAGAACAAACACGACGAAAAAAATCGACTCTGGAGAGCGACCATGAAGCAGCGCGTGCGCTCACAATAGAAGCGGAGCGAACGATGCGCGCGGAGCTGGGTGCGCTGCGCCAGCAGATCAAGCAGGTCTCTAATGATCTGCTGTTGGAGGACGCCGACAATGGACGCATTAAGGACGAGGTACTGGCAAGTTTATGCAAATTATGACCAATTTGAGTCTTGGTCGTTGCCTCTACGTTCTATTTGCTTAATTAAATAGACGTCTCGTATTACCTACTTAGCTTTTATATTGCAAGGTACCTGCAATACGGCTCGAAACACTAAAATTGTGCAAATACACATTATTGTTTACAAGGTAGAATTACTTTACAAGCTATTACAAGGAAGTTATGAGACAAATGTGTCGAAATGGACCATGCCTATTACCCTGATGCTTGTTGAGAGCAACGGAAAATACCTATGCTTATCTACCACACGCTCAATGTGTTGAGGCGCCAAACACTACTTGAAATATAACACATTTTCTACTTACTGGGGCCGACTGTAGCCCATTTACAGTATATTGCATAGTACCTACATATAACACAAGCATTGCTTAGTTTGAGTTTGAGATCAATGACGATCCGGCCGTCCTGAGTATGCTTTATTAGACAAAGAGGAGAAACACGTGTCGTATTCTTAGATTCGTTTCGTTACGCGGAGATTGCATATAAGTTAGGGTCTCGACACGCATGATAGACAGAATCTCGACTGACATTTTAGAGGAAATCAGTTTTGTTGGCTTTTTCAATGATCAACACTTTGTTTGGTTTATAATGGGGAATTTTGACAAGCCGAGGGCCAGTATCGAGTCCTTCTTCCCGTATATCCCCGAATACATGAGAATAAGGTAGTAGTAATAAAATAACCTTGCAGCTCGAAAAATTACGTCAAGAGAAAATGGAAATGGTTGAAGATTTGGAGGGTTGTAAGGAGGTCTGCGACGGCAAGATGCAGGGGAGGGTGGACGAGCTGAAGGCAAAGAGGGTGAAGCTCACAGAGCTCAAAGACCAAGTCATGGAGTGCAGGTGCAAGCTGCCTGTTGACGAGAACGTGGAGGTCAAGAGAACGCCCTCCCTCGCCGCGCTTTGCCGATGCACCCCTGATGATAAACTAGTGGTATGCTCATTAAGTACCAACGGTCTTTTTTTAGAGTATTTTAAGTTTCTTAGTTTTATATGGTTTCATATTTAATAACACTACTCCTCGTCACTTGGCTATGACATTTGCATCAGGCGTACTAGATACTAGAGCCTTGTCCAAGTTAAGAAAGTATTGCAGTTGGATGGTAAGTCTAAATTGATTCAGGATATTGATTTCTTATATTTACGCGAATACTACACATTGAAATAAAACTATTTTTAAGGATTTTATCGCGTTTATTTTTCGTTTTTACGTTCCCGAGTCCCGTCAGTCCTCCCGTGAACATGGTTGCTGTAAAGCAGCCGAAACGTCGGGAACGTAAAAACGAAAAATAAACGCGATAAAATCCTTAAAAATAGTTTTATTTCAATTGATTCAGGATATTTTTCTCTGATATCATAGAAGTGTTTCAGTATTACTGAAATGAAAAAAAAACGCTACTTTGTTTACGTGGACCATTGATTTGTTTAAACATGATCAAAAATGTGTCCTTTTACGCACCCAGGACAGCTATCATTTAAACGCCTTTCATTTAAATCCATCCAGTGGTTTTTGCGTAACGCTTACTCAGATGGACGGACAGACAGACACTTCAAAAATCTCGGTTTTGGCACAAGTATCTGTGATATACGGCCCCTTAACGTAATGAACGTACTCGTAAGTCGCGAGATATGGTGTGCCAGGATGTACCCAATAGGTATTGAATCTACAGGTACATACTACCTATACCTACATAGATTCGATTAGTCAATTCCACATTCTTATCTATTTGTAAAGTGCTATATCACTGTGACTTGTAAATTAAAAATTACGTAGTTCAAATAATATTTTATTGATTCATGCTTATTTTCATAAACATAAAATTTCGATGTAGGTAAAATAATGTATATCCTATAAGTATATGACGTCCTAGGTCTACTTCATACTAATTCCATAGATATAATAATCTAAGTGGTCAATGTTTCCAGGAATCATGTTCCTGTACCTCAATCCGAGAGAGACTGCTCTCCAATTTGTTGGCGGACCTGTTCGCTGGATTACAAGCCGAGTTGGGTGGGTCCGGGGCGCAGATGCCTTGCCAGTTGCTCAAGTGTCTGGAGGACAGACACAACTGGGACCGCGCTAGTCTGGTCAAAACAAATTTGAGGAATTTCTTCTCGCAGTTGCTAATTGGAGAGCTGGATATAGCTATTGCCACTTCTATAGAGAAATATCATGCTAAGGTCAATTATTAAATTTGATAGTTGCAATCGGGAATATTATATTACCTATTTGTCTTATTTTGTTGTTCAATTTTAATAACGAAAGTTGTGATAGTATAAGTAATACTTAGTATCCTAGACATCTATTTTGATACCGTCGTCAGTAAAAAACATAAAGAATAGGTACATACAATTGTTACAGTGGGTCGGCATATCGTGTGCTGACGATGTCAAGGGTATTCAGAGTGATGGCCAAGACACTAATTGGGAAGAGCGAGTGATCGAGCGCAAAGCGCAGAAGTTAGCCACGAAGCTCGCTGAACAGATGTTTCAGGAGCGAGCCGATCAACTCGCTGAGCGCGCTAAAGAGATCGTGAAGTCTGGACCGCCGCCTTGCGAGTGTATGCCGGCACAAGGTTAGTGTCAGGTGCAAAGTTAGCTTGGTATGTATCATAATTACCCTTTACGTAGTGTTAAATGGATTTTGTATGCATTTTTCTGAATAAGCGTGCTTACATTAGAGCAAATGCTGCCTTTAAAACGACTGCGACAATAATAGCATTTTTTTCAGCGGTATTTCCGTGTCTATTAAAGACTACAATGCAGAGTAACGGTAAAGCGGCGCTTACCAACGGTGCGGTCACCAGCTCTGGTAACCCTGGGTTATGGAGACGCACACAACAGGATGTCACACATCTCAGACTTCAAATTGAGGACCTTAAAAAGGTGATGTCATTATTATTTTAAAGGTACAGTCCAACTATCTAGGTACTCTTTGTTTAGGTTATTACAAGGTCTTTCTATTGTAGGAATCGATCAATAAAGGAGATTTAAAGCTAATGGAACAAAAAATAACTAAAATAGTCCAACAAGCTTCGGTAAGTGAGTATTTAGTTCGCATACAATATTTTATAAAATTATCGAAGTTGATGTTAAATGCAGATAGTTAGCCAAATATCATAGAGAAATATATTATTTTTATTATTTTAAGGGCGCTGATAATAAGGAACCGATAAGCTCCGTGAGAGATAATCCAGACCTTACTTGCGAAAACCGCAAGAAGAATACATATTGTGATTCTAGATTGATTAACCAAAACAAATTAGCGAATATTAGAAAAAAAATGTTAGAACCAAACGGTCACAAGAAGATTATAAGGAGTCCATCTAGTCAAAATCCTTTAAACGAAAAAAATACAAGACAGAACCGACGATTTGCGCCATCCTACGCAGTGAATTTATGCTTGTGTGAACCACAGAAGGAGTCTAAAGTACAACAAAACAAACTTCACCATGATTCAGGCTTAAATGATCAATCTATTAATCCTCTGTGGAAACAAAAAATTTCTAATGTATCAAAGATATCTAGTGTAAAACATACTAAGCCAATAAAAACAAGTTTCCCATCGCCAACAGTCGATATGACCAACAGCAAATCTAAGCAACCCTGTTGTCCATGTGATTGTGTATGTTTTCATAAAAGACCCTCAGGCACGTCAATAGATAAACTATTGGAAACGCTTACAAAATGGAAAAGTGATTTAACGGAAACAGAAGATACATTTCCAATGAAAACAGCTACTGACCAGAATAGTTCTAGAAGCAATATTCAATGTCTAAATAGCATTGGAGATCAAAGTATAAGCATAGAAACTTCAAATAAGAGTATGGCTATCAATAATAGTATGGCCATCAATAATAGTATGGCCATCAACTATAGTAATATTGTCGGAAATAAAGTAGAACATACTATTACAAATGGTGATATGAATCGTATTTTACCACTTGCAACCGAATCAGAATATATGGGTGCTATTAATTTAGATAAAAGTAACGAAAAGATTTGCAATTGCCATGAAATAGGTATAAATGCAAATATAAATAAAGAGAAGAAACATACAAAGGGTTCAAATGTGTTTAAGTGTATAAACTCTGATGCATGTGATTGTAAAAAATCACTTGAAATAGAACAAGAACAAAATAAACCATCAATAGATGGTGACAAGCCACCACCAATTTTAAATTACTCTCATGATGCTCAGTCAAACATAATAGCAGATGAAAAAAAAGACCAGCCGAATAGTCTGAGTAAAGAAGGAAAAGTGTTGTGTGACACTAAAATTTCTAAGAAAGCAGACATATTTTCGTGCGATTGTGATTATTGCATAAAATTTTTGGGTGTAACACTCACTAATGCAAGTTCACAAGAACTATCAAAAGAGTTAGGATCAAGCGAAAAAAATGATCACGAAGATAGTTCTCCATCAAAAAAGAACCGTGACAAAAACCAATCCGGGAACAAGGGATACTACAACACTGATTCATCAAATACTATGACCAAACAAGATGATACTTCTAATAGAAATAACTACTGCAGCGAAAATTACAAAAAAACAACTAAACATCCTCAGGTTGCATCTAATCACTTTGTTGATATAGTTTCAAACGATAAGTACAGTGAAAATCTGCATAATGATAACACTTTAGATCTTAAAAGTGCACAAGAAAGTTGTATTTGTTGCAAGAACTCTAATATGGATGACTCTAAAGATATTGAAGTAAACTTATTTCATTTGTTAGAAGATCATTTAAAAGGAAAATTAAAAGCATTTAAGTCACTCTCATGCAAATCTTCTTGTATACCATCTAACGAAGAAGAAAAGATATTTACAGACATAATAAAAAAAGTGAAGCAAGTTATTTCAGATTGTGCCCATGAAATGAAATGCAAATGTCCTGGAGAAAGTATTGGTAAAGACGAAAGTTGGAATAGAGCCTACGGCCTTCTACAAGAATATTTGAAAATAAAAATTCAACGTGTTCAATGTCTATGTGTATCATTAAACGATAATAAGCAATATGGGCTAGAGAACATTTTAGACAAAGTATGTAACTTAATTGAGAATGATTTTGAACGCCTTAAGGATATTTGTAAGTGCAAAAATAATATTGAAATTCGAAAGCATGTACAAATAGGAAACATAGTTCAAGAGATTGAAGAAATGCCAGAAAAAGATGTAAATTCTAATGAATATGAAATAGTTATCAATAAAAATAAGGATAATTTATCCAAATATAATTCAATTAAATCAATAATGATTACTGAAAATATAGCATCTCAGGTGCCTCCTAGCTTGGGTATGGAAACGAAATCATGTGATGCTATGTCAGTTAGAAACAAAAACTTGCAAACAACAGAAACAGATACAATATTTCCTTACGAATTTTTTAAACCTCCAGAAATTAAAAAAACGGATCGTGATTGTTATTGTAATACAATTAACCACGGCAAGGGGCCCTTTTTAGAGTTAGTTGGCACAAATGAAGTGTTTGTTAGTCTTTGCACAGATATTGTAAAAAAGTCTGATAACATTTGCAACAACCCAATTAATATATTAGAGTCCGCAACATTGCATATAGATGAATTGAGAAATATAGGAAATAATGAACAAAAGATGGATGTAAATGAAAATAAGTGGGATACAAACAAACCAGATGTTGAAAAGAAACGCAGTCTTAACCGCCCTTATATTGGATATACTGTAGATTGTACTTGCGACGGTAGCCTTGGTTCTTGCATATGTATGAAATCTGTCGTTCAAGCTAATAATAATAAAATAAAACAAATTTGGAATACATTCATGGCTAACAATGACAACAAACAAGATTTGTCTTACATAATGAATAGCATCCAAAACAACGTAAGTAATAATTTAGTTGTTGAAACTATGCCTCCATCGGCCGTTGAAGAAGACATAATTATTGTAGAGAGTGTCAGGTCTTTATGTGAAATGGAAATTAACACTCCAAATGATGAAGAAATTGTTTTATTAAATAAGAAAGATAAAGTCAATATTTCGCATAATACAACAAATACTATGGAAGAGAGTGGCAGTCTAGCAACAGATTACTCAAACAATGATTGGTTCGAATGCTCTCAGGGACTAAAACCGACTGGAATATTATCTAGCAAAGATATTTTGAAGAATTCACTTTATTATCCATTGCCTCCTGATTATGACAAGCATTATAAAAGTGAGTCCCACATGAACACCATGCAGCCTACAAATTCAAGTCAGAAATGTAAATGCGATGTGGTACCTATTTGTCACGTCAAAATGTTAGTGGAAAATATCGAAAACAATTTAATGCATTCCAAGTGTACGTGTGATTCAATGACCGCGAAGGTTTGTCCCGTTCATTCCCAAAGAAAATAAATTTGCTTATTGTTACAATATGCAAGCGCGAGTCATTGTGATCGATTTATAACCGTACTTCAATGTTGCCATGTATCAAAATATTCTTTAGAATATCAAATAAATTATTAATTTTCAATAGGTTCGTTTAATTTCCCAATTTATACCGTTACAAATAATAATTTGTTGATATGATAAACTCAATTTCGATCCACATTCTGTGTCAGCATCATGCATTCTTAATCCCAAAATACAATATGCCCGTTTTCATTTCATCGAGAATAAAAATTGCATGCACAGTTTGGGCATTTTATAGGCAATCAAAAGGTAGGCCGGGGTGCAATCGTAACCACTCACAATGAAGGCACTAAGGTGCTTTAAAAAGCCATTGAAAACACGGGGTATATTGGAAGGTGGAGTCCAGCTTCACGTACCTACTGTTATTGCATGTTTCTGACATAATATCAATAATGATTAGCTTGCACAGAATTTTGAAGTGGAACTTCTATATAGACTATTATAGAAGTATTATAGTAGTATATTTTTTTTCTGTCACGGAAAAACGTTACGGCCGCGTGGGTGAGAGGCGGCAGTGGCGGAGGGAGAGAAAAAAAAAATGAAATATCTTTTTTTGGAATATTTTTGAAATATTTCTTTTTTGAAATATTTTTTGAAATATTCTTTTTTAGAAATATTTCTTTGGAATATTTTTTTTGATAGTTTTTCTTTTTGAAATATTTTTTTTAAGGTTTTCATATTGGAAGAGTACATTAACAATCTGCCCGTAAAACTTCAAGATAAAATTTTGTTGCGATTCGTTTTGCCACTTGTTCGTTGAAGTTTCACTTCTACTATGTGTTATTAAATCATGTAAACTAGAATCCATAATTCGGCGAACTAGGTTGACAGCTCAATTTGCACAAATGTTGCCACTTTACGGGTTGTGCTGTTTGTGTCGATACCTATTAAAAAAGTTTATGGCTTTGGATGCCAATTACGTTTATCTGTTCATTACAGTATTTTTGTATTTAAATATTTTGTCATTTTTTTATATTTTTTTATAATTTTACCTAAAAGATGGTAATAAATCAATAAAAAAGGACATTGCATTTACTGAAGCATTATTTGGGGATATTAAGTTTATGGTAATAGGATTATTAAAACAATTCTATAATATTATATTTGAAGACTCGCTCATAGGAGTAACAAGGGGAATTCATGCAATCGTAGCAATGGTACCTAAATGTCGAACCTTTTAAGAATAAAATCAGCTTTTAAACTTTCCCGCAACAGTAGCACTACGCAAGCTTAAATTATGTAGATCAGCTATCATGCCTGTTGTGACAGCCCAGTCTACATTAAAATTGCATTTTATGTAGTTCGCGTGTACAGAAAATTAAGCCCTGTAAAAAAAAAACTCGTATAATAAGGAAATCAAACGTCGTTCAAGATAGTATCTAACTTTGTTGACACCGGAGAAAATGGTTCGCATTATTATAATTTGTTATCGATCGGTAATCACAATAATCGAATGAGCTTTATTTTTAATTTACGTTTTGTGTTTAGGTATCGATATATGTACACTAGAATGCCATGCGAACTGGAACCCTACTCGATTTACACGGCACATTCTTTTGTTATCATCGTAAATCGTATTTCCAAGGACGAATGTTAAAGTTCATACTAACACAAGGTAACAGTAAAATTCACATTGTTACATATTGAAAAAACTTGCTGTAGATAGTCTAACCATGAAAACCTTTGCTAAATAAAAATACTTGTAAATCCGACTCTTACATTAATTAATGCTCGAACTACGCAAATAGTCGTAAGTTTGTATGGGATAATTCTTCGCACGCTCACTCACATATTCCCAGATCTGTATGGCATCACAGCAGCGCGAGTTCACATAGTAAGTTCGCACGTCAATGTAGAGCTGCCTTAAGATTGAGAATTGGTACTATTAACTTAATAATATCGTCCAAATAGCGAGAGATCGTGCAGTACAGCTGTAAAATGTCTAACGTATCCTCCTCTTGTGGCACAATAATCGTAATATCAATGTGCGGCACGTGTATCCCTTGGTTATAAAAGTAACTGTTTCACTTTAAAGAATATATATTAATAGCATCAGTAGGTAGCGCTATAACATGCGTAGCCATTGTCAATGTCCGATTAACAAGTTTGTCACAACATTATTATTTCACAACAACTGACACCTGCGAATTTGTCAACGGTTTACTAAGGCCCGTTCACTTGTGAAATATTTTATAATGCTCCCATGGCTCTTGAGTGAGTTTTTGTACATTTAATTTGGGAATGTTATTAATATTGCTCCATATTACTGCTGCAGTAGTACTACAGTCTATAATGTAGTCGGCTGCTGCTGTAATTTTTATTTATCCGGACATCCCCACATCTTTATCCGGATGCGGGCTATATATATATATATATACTCGTATATTTATAAATAAACATATTTCCCAATCGCTACTTAGTCGTAGTAATCATATATGTATATATTTGGGCTACGTAATCATACAGATAAGTGTCGATAATAATATACGACATCCAATTAGGTATGTAGAATTTAGAGATTAAAAATAGTGATAACCATTGTGTGTATCTTAACGATAAATCATTATCAGTAAAATGGCTCACGATTAAACATTTACTAGAGAGGCTGAAATATTTAGTTGTAAGTAATATCTTATACTAAGTCGGCGTGATTTTCTATACGTGGTAATTAATTTTCTGCAAAACGAAGTAAGAATACAATATTTACAATACATATTTTTATTTACTTAAATGAAACCTGAAAATAGAACTGCACATAATGGCGATATTGGTGACGATCAAAAATCCAAAAAGGTTAAGAAGCCGAACATCATTTCGAGGATATTCCTGTGGTGGATGTGTCCTATACTCGTGAATGGAAATAAGAGAGACATAGAAGAGAGAGACCTCATCGTACCTGGCAGGAAGTACGACTCAGAAGGAGTTGGAGATTATTTTGAAGAGTAAGTAATTTTTATTACTTTTTTATATATCTTTTGAATTTATTATAACTAGCTGTCCCGCAGAACTTTGTGCCGCTTCAGAATCAAATGTATGAGAAAATTAATTATCTTTATTATTATTGTTTTTGTGTACCTATATTTACCATGATTTAATAGTTATCCTGTTATTTGGGGCGTAGACAAATTAAATAAATTAAGTAATTCACGACTTTGTTATATATATATATATATAGATTGTGTATGTATTAATAGATTAATATGAAGTTCAATGAATACAAATTGAAATGTATTGCTGTTGCAGCAATTAAACCTACCAAAGCTAGATAAGTTGGATTAGATACGAGCTTTTCGAATCATTTTGGTCACTGACATTATTATTTTCTAACGTATTATTATAATTATCTATTATACCATGCTGATCCCAATCGTGTTCACTTTCTAAATAGTATTTTTTTGACTTAAGTTTTTTTTTTAGTATTTTGTGTAAATAAATTATCAAGTTTTTGTAGCGACACGGTCTACGTAAAGTATATTTTTTTATTTAGGTATATGGATGCAATAATGTTTATCGCTAATTTGTACTGCTAATTACAGAAGAAAAGAAAAAAAATGAAGGTGTCGTTGCGCCACAGTTTTATCTTGTTTAGTCACTGCTTAGAACTTTGTTCGGATCAATTACTTTTATCTAATCGTACGTTAACAGGAATTGTGATGCATTTGACGACGATTTGATTTGATTTGATTTGACGATTAGCTCAGTCGGTAGTGACCCGTTCTTCAACACTGAGGGTCCCGAGTTCGAATCCTGGTAGGGACAAACATTGTGTGATGAGCACGAATGTTCTTACCCAATTCATGGATGTTTAATATCTATACCTATAAGTATTATATACTGGGTTCGCCCCCAGCCCATCGGTACCCATTATACAAGCGTTGCTTAGTGTGGGATCATACAGTTGGTGTGTTCGTCTGGCAATATTATAATTATTATCACTTCGAACATTTTCATTGTGGCTTTGTTCAGGGCTATGATTAAATCGGGTTTCCGCTATTGTCCACATAAATAGCCAATTACCCTGAAGTGTTTTCAATTGAACCTTTGAGTGTATCTATTCTGAAGTGCGTGCATATCTGTAATTTAAATCTAAGCCTGACAACCGCATGTGTGGCTCTTTGATGCCCCCAGTATACGCGGAAGTTTGGGACCACATGATGTTAGATCATCTAGGATTATGCTATGCGATATTTATAACTAGCTCTTGCTCACGGCTCCGCCCGCGCAATCATCGATTTTACTTTGCAGCTCGACCCCCAACGCCGTGATGATATATTTTCAGGCAAAACATATTCTATTCTATTGTGAGCCCAGATAATATATGAATTGGTTGAATAAGAACATATAAATTGGATGGCAATTGGATATTCAAATATTTTGAGTATTTCTAAAAAAAATATAATACAGTTCTTATAAAATTAAATTAATTAAAAATTAATTAATGTAATTTTATAAGAATATTAAAAATTAAATAAAAAAAAAATTACCAGGTAATCCATTAATTCAGTATATACACCACATTTAATAGAACATCTCAACATAAATCGATGTTAATATTTTAGGTACTGGCTAGATGAAGTGGCGAGGGCATCGAGGGAGAACAGGGAGCCGTCTCTATGGACAGCAATGCGACGAGCGTACTTGCTCGCGTACATGCCGAGCGCGTTGTTAGTCATCGCCATTGCTGCTATCAGGTCAGGATCTACTAAGATCGAATAGCTCTTATCCTATCTAATCCTATAATCGCTGCAAAGAGGGGATTCGCCAGTACCGGACTAACCTTGCGACAAGAGTTAGAAAATGCTACAGGCCTCGCGCCTGGTCGTTAAAAAATCTATCAAGTAAGATAGGATGGTATACCACCTACCGTCCTATGGAAAGTCATAGTAGATATTACAGGCCCAGCGCATTTGCTACAGGCTCCGCGACAGCCTAATCCTGCACTGGGCTTCGGTTCGGGTTCTTACGAAGTGGAACCTCGGACTTGACATAAGTGCAGGTATATCAATAATACACTATTAGTATATGAGCCTTGAATAACGACGATAGGCTCGCTCTTTGAGACTGAATACACTTAGCGAAAAGTGGCTGTATATCAGTCCACCTCTGCCTGCCTCTTCCTTCCCCCTTCCACGACCAGATTAATAATCTCTTCCAGGAAAGTCAATTCTACAGCACCCTAAACGATATACCTAAGTGCTTGATAATATGTATGAATGTGGAAGTATGTGCGAAGCGAGTCAATAATCAGCCATAAATAAGGGTGGAGTCTAAACCGACCTTAATGCAACCTGTTAAACGCTAGGAACAATTAATTTTGGGGTGCCTGTGAGACTGTTTTAAGGGATTAGCATATTTCAAGTTATAAGGGATTCTTTTAAACAGGACCGCGCAGCCTCTACTGTTCGCCCAGCTGCTCTCGTACTGGTCGGTGGAGAGCGCCATGACCCGCGAGGAGGCGGGCCTGTACGCGCTCGCCATGCTGGGGCTCAACTTCCTCGGCATGATGTGCCAACACCACAACTCACTGTTCGTGATGCGGTTCAGCATGAGAATCAAAGTGGCTTGCTCTTCGCTTTTATATAGGAAGGTAAAGAATTCGGACGAAAACAGATCTGTGCTGAGTTCAGGCAGTTTTTCTGTGGATTCCATAGTTGTCATAGGTTCCTATTGTGGCAGGCTGGATGACTTGAAGTCTTGAATAAGCAAGAAATTAAATTAATTAAGTCCACGAACACACCAACTGAGCAGTCTCAAACAAAGCAACGCTTGTATTACGGATACCTACTGTACAATGGACTGAGGCCGATCCCAGTATACCATTACTAACATAGAAATAATATTAAAAGTCCATAACTCTGGTATAAATATTTATGCTCATCATGAATGTTTGCCCATACAGCGACGGGATTCGAACTCAGCACCCTCAGTACAATAAGCAGGGTCACTACCAATTGTGCCAATCGGGTCGTTATGTAATGTAGACAAGTATGACGCCTACTAATTTTGATGACAGATAGGTCTAGTGATCTCGGCTAGATGAGCTAATTTCCAAGACGTACGGTTTTTCCACTTGGCAATCCGCCTGGTTGAGCGTCTAGTTGAGAATTTGTCGAGTTCCTACGCAGCCTAGAAACCACTGTATGATTTTAATAAAACGTAGCATTGCGATAGCTTATATCTTGGATAAAAAATAACATTTATGTTGTAGAGTGAGAGGGTCACCGTGCAAAGTAAATATGGTCACCGTGGTCACCGTGGTCACCGTGGTAGAGTAATAGTCATTACGAAGTTGCTTGCACAATTAGTTTAAAAATCCTTTTCTTGCATTTACAGTTACTGCGTGTGAACCTTGTGTCTGTAGGGGAAGTGGCTGGCGGTAAACTGGTGAACCTGCTATCAAACGACGTAGCCAGGTTCGACTACTCGTTCATGTTCCTCCATTATTTGTGGGTGGTGCCCATACAAGTGGCTGTTGTGCTCTACTTCTTGTACCAAGCGGCAGGATACGCCCCCTTCGTCGGCCTCTTTGGTGTTGTGCTATTGATCCTTCCGCTGCAAGGTAAAAATAATTTAATTTAGATAAATTTCACACAAGATCGCCGAAGTTGTTTACACTATCAATAACCTCTTGATAGAATAGCAATGTTATTGTGATCATAATTTTTGTCAGATTTCCCATAATATAAGTGTTCAAAGCGGCATTTACTATACGATCGCAATTAAATTATGAGTAATTATGTCAAGCAACTTAGCGCCCTTGCGTAGTAGAGAAAACTAAACACCAATGGATTCTTTTCATTAGCTATACGTAAGGTTTTTTCTACATTTTGGCTACACTTTGTTAAGGACTTCTCACATATATTCTTAGCCGTAGCTCTACCTCTATTCTTAGCCGTAGCTCTAGTTTGGCCTGGAAGGGAGTTCTCCATGAAATATCAATGATCGGCCCAATCAGGGCTGACAAGAAGCCGATCCTTTTTCAAGTAAAAAAATAGGAAGACAAAGCCTTAAAACAAAATTAACCTAGATCCCAGATTCTGAAACAGCTATTTCTTTCTTTCCAATTTAAGCGGGTTTGACAAAGCTTACCGCGGTCGTTAGACGTGAAACTGCGCAAAGGACCGACATGCGGATCAAGCTGATGAGCGAAATTATCAATGGCATACAAGTAAGTGATAGCACAGGTATATAGATAATGCAGAGTTAGACCAACCAGTTCTCACCAAACAAGTCTCACTCTCAATAAGTTAGAATTTAATCTAGCATGCATGCATGACCTACATTACTATTATAACAGAAAAAAATAATACTAAGGTATTATCTCTATTTTATACCTTTATATCTATTTACCTACTTATTTTTTATCGCTTGTCAATGCGGACTCATTACAATAATACCTACTAGTAATTTATCTACATATTTTTCTTTGTGCAATTGACTTTCGTTTTTACAAAAAAAAAGGGCTCAGATCAGAGATATTTGGGCTCAGATATACTCAGCTATGTTATTTCAGGCAATAATTTTATTTCAGCATCTTACGTAATATCACCTTAAAATCAAATTGATTTTTTATGCTAATGTAACTCTCAGTACCGACCTACCAAATTTTTTTCGCTACACTCGAAAGTAATATACAATGAAGCATCCGCATCCTTGTATTTGTGTCATATATTTTACGTTTCAACATTTCAGGTCATAAAAATGTACGCATGGGAGAAGCCCTTCCAACTAGTGGTGAAAGCGTTGAGGGCGTACGAAATGAAGGCCCTCCGGAAATCCATCTTCATCCGGAGCATGTTCCTTGGCTTTATGTTGTTCACTGAGCGTAGCATCTTGTTCATCACGATACTGACGCTCACGCTTACTGGCACCATGATAACTGCTACTACGGTACAAAGAATTATGATCTTTATTTCTTTGTACGTGCATAACAAAATATAGAGCTATGGGTTTACGCAATTATGTATAGAGCTACAATGGTATACAGAAATAAAATGTATTTGTGTGCTAGGAGAAACCTTTGCCTAGCAGTGAGACAAATAGGTTTAAAAAATGTGTGTGTATGTGTGCAGCAAAGAAAAGTACCTGAAAGTAATAGCGCTCATGTTGACTTAGCCACTCGCGTTGCTGCAGTATTTTACAGCACGTAGTCCAATTCTCTTTCTTCAATAATAAATAGTATGGGGGTAAAGAATGTAAGTGCGGTGCGCTTCGGTTTTGCGGGTGGGCAGAATTTTTGACCATAATACTATATTCTCTATGTGCTCTAAGAGCACACGTCTCATTGCTAATGGCTAAGCTGCTGGATCTTCAACAATAGTTAAATTTATTTCCAGATATACCCCGTCCAACAATACTTTAGTATAATTCAAATGAACGTGACGATGATCCTGCCACTAGCCATTGCAAGTTTATCGGAAATGATGGTATCCTTAGAACGTATCCAAAGTTTTCTTGTGATGGGTAAGTACTATCTTTCAACTCTACTAAGTTGGCCAAAATTTTGTATATTTTGTTTTTGTAATTATACCACTAAGATTCATGTTTATTGAAGTAAAGTTTTATCATGGAAAGATGGACGGAGTGAATCATTTTGGAGGAACATAAATAAAGCCAGTTAAAACATTATTTATTAATTTAGGTCCTTTGCAGTACGCACCGTGTAATTGTACTGCTCTGAAGTTGGTTATAAGTTAAAAAAAATAAACTTTCTTCCTAATAGATGAAAGGCCAGATACGTCAATTACTCCAGGATTTAATGGCGCTCCAAGATTTAATGTAAAGCATAATACAAACATTACAAATGGCAAAGAAGATCTCGTGCAGCCTGCCAAATATTCTCCGAGTGACAACTTGCCACCAAGAGAGTCTATAACTGATGGAGCTAGGTCAGAGTACCCTCTGGAGTTGCAAAATGTCAACGCATCCTGGACCGATTCTAGGGACGTGTTGACTCTTAAGAATATATCATTGCGTATCCGTAAGAACAAATTGTGTGCTATAATTGGTCCCGTAGGTTCTGGAAAAGTAAGTTCTATACCCTATTATATATAGGGATATATTCTAGGATTGTTCCTATTTATTACTGATTTCAATAGATATGGACTGAACATTATTTCTGGCTTTTAGTGCTCCATGATTTCTGAACTGGTTTCTTTTAAAATTCGTTTTATCTTATGATTTAATGCATTCAAAAGTATCTTTCTTTTAGTCGTCTCTGCTTCAAGTGCTCTTAAGAGAGCTACCGGTTAGTGACGGTAAGCTTGCAGTGAATGGAAAGATTTCTTACGCTAGTCAAGAGCCATGGTTATACGCGGCGACGGTGCGAGAAAATATTTTATTTGGATTGCCCTACGACTCTGCGAAATATAAGGAGGTCAGTTTATCAGCCTCCTCAGGCATGGTGTTTTAAATCTTTACAGATAAGTTCTACTAAAGTTAAAACATGGTCGGAAGTCGGAAAAGTTAAATTATTGATTATTGCAATGATGGTAATGACATTAAACAAACATATAGAGGTGCACAACATTTCTGTATAAAAAGGTGGAAAATGTTGTTACATTTATTAAAAAATATTTGCAATAAGTATTACCCCACCAAAACTTGGAGAAAATATTCTACAACAACGAGCTGCTGTCATCATTGAACTTCTTTGTCTTATGAAAATGAAAACATAATTTCAAGCTTTTGTTTTCTCTCAAGGTTTGTGGAGTATGCTCCTTACATCCAGACTTCAAGCAATTCCCATACGGAGATCAGTCTTTAGTGGGCGAGCGAGGAGTATCACTGTCGGGAGGTCAGAGAGCCAGAATTAACTTAGCGAGAGCTATCTACCGAGAGGTGAGAACGAAACAATTCAAATTGAATCAAATTAAACTAGAATTCTGATGTGTGAGTCAATATTCACCCAGCAGGGAGATAACATAGGTTACGAGATGAAAATAAAACTGTAAACATCAGGCTTTCCAGCTAGAGAGAGACAAAGCCTTTATTGTATTCAGTAATAATTTTGTGTTATTGCCAGGCTGATATCTACCTACTTGACGATCCGCTGTCAGCGGTGGATGCGAATGTGGGCAGACAGCTGTTTGAAGTTTGCATCAAGGGATACCTCGCTGGCCGCACTTGTATTCTGGTCACACACCAAATTCATCACCTCAAGCCCGCTGATCATATAGTTGTCCTAAATGAGGTACGTTCCTTTATGTTTTCTTATTTTTTATACGAGAAGGTTGTCTTATTAATTTTCTTCTAAAGTACACGAAAGTTTTAATTACAACTCTACAAATAATTAGGTACAAGAAAATGCAGTTTACATATTTATTTTATTAATTTTGTTATTCACTGACAGGGTTCGATCGAAAATATGGGAACCTACGATGAACTGATGGAGTCTGGAACAGAATTCTCGCTTTTATTATCAGACGGAAATGATAATAGCGATAATGATACCGACAAGGTAAGTGGGTTCCATGTCTGTATTCAACATTGTTACGTGATGAGAAAGGTCTGAAATTGAATTAATATATATTATTCCTCCAGAGGGAATCTTCTGAGGTGTACCCCAGATGAGGAACTCCCCCAAACTAGATGGTTTGAATGAAATACTTAATCCAAAAAAAATATACTTGGAGGCGGTTTTATCGTCAGATAGCCATTACTTTACTGTTCTCCGCATTTGCTTTCCTTCAGGCGAATAATCCAGCGGTTCTACGTGGCATATCGAAGACATCCGTCAAGAGTGAAGACAATGAGGGAGACGAGAAGGCGCAGGTCTTGGCGGAGGAAGAGAGGGCTAAGGGTAGTCTGAAGTGGGACGTCATAAACCAATACTTCAGCTCCGTGCAGTCGTGGTGTATTGTTTCCTGCGCTTTCTTGACTTTGCTCATCACGCAGGCTTCGGCTACCACTGCCGATTACTGGCTTAGTTTTTGGTAACTTTCTTTGTCATAAAGATAAGCGTAATAATGCCTTCTAACCAATATTTCGTTTTATAATAATTTGCTCCAGTTCTTTCACTTGAAATATATTATATAATACTATATCATGACATGAACATCACTACATAATTGAATTATAATAATGGCAAATATTCAGAAGCTACTTAAGAATCGCGTTATCTCACTTTTTTTTTTGTGACGCTTATATTTAAGCAGCCTGCAGCACGTTCAACTAGCGTTTAAGTATACATCTATTTCTCATCTCTTTCGTGATAATTATAGAAATCACAAGACTAATATGGTAGTTTGCAATGTAGGTCAATTCTATTGGCTGAGCTGCAAATATAATATTAAATATCTTATTTCTTTAGGACAAATCAAGTTGACGCATACGAGCAGGCGCTTCCTGCAGGAGAAGAACCTGGTAATATTTATCCTTACGCATATTATAAATATGTAAAGTTGTTGTAAACTCGCAGAACCGATGGCCGTTGGGGCAGAAAGGTTCTAGAACGGCGACCACAAACCGCAAGACGTAGTGTAGGACGGCCCCCCCACAAGGTGGACCGATGATATTACACACGTAGCAAGAAGCCGGTGGATGTGAGTGGCGGAGGACCGTGATGTGTGGAAATCATTGGGAGAGGCCTATGTCCAGCAGTGGACGTCATACGGGTGATAGATATATAGAAAGTTGTTAGTTTGTGAATTTGAATATAGGGGATAATCTTTGGATCTACTGACGCAATTCTGAAAATTCTTTCACTTATAAGAAGTTACATTATTCCCAAATGCTATGTTTCATAGAGTCAACGCGGGTGGAGCTGCGGGCAGAAGTTATTTGTTATAAACTCTGAGTTGTTCTTGAGTTCTTGCGTTATTGCCCTATATCAACAATGTTGTGTTTTGTTTCAGATTGGGATTGGAACACACCAATCGGTTTATTATCAACGGGGCAGTACATCTACGTATACGGAGGCGTAATATTAGCTATCATTGTAATATCACACGTTAGAATATTCGCTTTCGTTGTTATGACTATGAGGGCTTCGGAAAATCTTCATAATGTTATTTACAAGAAATTAATCGTAGCTGTTATGAGGTTCTTTGACACCAATGCTTCAGGTGAGTTAATCTTTCACTGAAATCTCATATTATCTATACAAATAAATAAAATTGGAGTGTCTGTTTGTAATATTTAAATAACCGCTTTTTACTAAGTGCATTTGGATGTATACACGGTATATATACCAAAACAACATATTTTACAATTTTTATTTGTTTACGAAAAATTTGGACATCTTAAAAAATACCTAAAGCGATACAACACCATAAAGAGTGGTTTTTACAAACCTTATGGTATTGTATCGGATTAGGTATTTTTTTAAGCAAACTTAATACATCGAGACATCCAATGCAGAATGCTATTATCGCAAAAAACTAAATTACATCGTATAGATGTCCAAATTTTTCGTAAAAAAATAAAAACCATTAAAATTTTGAATTTCGCGCCCTGACCTGAGCATCCCCCTTAATAAGAAGTTACCTTTTCCAAATGATCATAATTAAATGAACCTTCAACAGGTCGTGTTCTGAACAGATTTTCAAAGGACATGGGTGCAATGGACGAACTATTGCCTCGCAGTACATTGGAGACGATACAAATGTATCTATCCCTTACTAGTATACTCGTGTTGAATGCTATAGCTCTGCCGTGGACGTTGATACCAACTTTTCTTCTACTGTTCATCTTCGTTTTCCTTTTGAAGTGGTACTTAAATGCAGCTCAGGCGGTCAAAAGGTTGGAGGGTACTAGTAAGTATGCGAATTTGAAATTTATTTCTAATTAATTAACGTTTAGTTTTCTTTACATTGAAAGTGGTTTTCTTATTTTTTTTCTTGATCAGCTAAAAGTCCGGTATTCGGTATGATAAATTCAACAATCACTGGATTATCAACAATCAGGTGTTCGGAATCTCAAACTCGACTTCTAAGATCGTTTGATAGCGCTCAGGTGAGAATTTTCATATTTCTTCTGTTACCACCTCTAGATTACCATTGAGACGAAATAATATCGGAGGATTGAATTTTAACTAAAATTAAATTATTTTAACTTGTATTTAGGCCATTGACCTTTCTCCCTAAAACGTTCTTCCAGTTTAATACTTGTACATCTGATTATATATATTTCAGAATCTACATTCCAGCGCGTTTTACACATTCCTGGGAGGATCTACCGCGTTCGGGTTATACTTGGACGGCTTGTGTATTATTTACCTCGGAGTTATATTGGCCATTTTCCTTTTCATCGATTTCGGTAGGTTCCTGAGAATGTTGGTTTCATATTTGCACTGTAACTTGCCTATAACATAAAATTGTACAAAAGTCATTGCTAATATTTTCAATGTTTTTGATTTTATTGAAAGTATTTCTGATCCTTATTATTCATTGGGCCATAAACGATTATTTCTCACCAATATACACACATATAAAACGAGCCCTTCCTCGATCAATCTAGTCTGTTTTGATGTATCTAGGCTATTATGTACTGCCCGAACAGTTTTTTACAAGAAAACCTAAATGTTAACAAAAGTTAACAAATTTCAGGCACTCTGATTCCTGTTGGCAGTGTGGGTCTCGCCGTGAGTCAGTCCATGATCCTCACCATGATGCTTCAGATGGCGGCTCGCTTCACAGCCGACTTTCTGGGACAGATGACTGCTGTTGAGAGAGTATTGGAGTACACCAAGCTACCCACAGAAGAAAACATGGAAGAAGGGCGTAAGTATGAGATATCAACATAAATTATAAGCAATAAAAATAAGTTGAAGGCCAATCAATGCCCTCGCGCTAATAGTTAAATCCTTTATTAACTTGCATTTGTCGTAAGAGATTATGAAATTGAGCAGCCTTCAAAATAATTATTTTCACGCGATTCGTTCCGGGCCCCATCTCATGGCGAGGGTGCCGAAGCCACCAAGCTGGTATGTTTAACAATATCATTCTGATTCATTTGTTTTTCATAACAGCTACTGTACCACCAAAAGAATGGCCTTCCCAGGGTGAAATTAAGTTTGAAAACGTCTACTTGAATTATGCGATTGACGAGGCTCCTGTTTTGAAGAATTTGAACTTCGAAATACAGAGCGGTTGGAAGGTAAACTTCACAGAATTATCGACGATAAATAAATTGGTAGCTCTATTGTAAACCAGTAATTACAAAAACATTCTTCTTCTATCGTGTTGATACTAAAATATATATGATTCGCCTGGAAATTCACTAGGCGTAAGAGATTAATTTTCAGAAGCTGCCTTAAGTTACTCACGTAACTTTACAGGTTTCAGGATATAAGGGGCAAGATACTAAATGGGATATTGTTTGCGGTACCGCACTCCCATCCTAGATCTGACTAGTCCATAAATCCCCAGCTTTGAATGTTACTTTTACTTTAGCCAACATATGTTCGAAGCCGTTCGATGATTTCCAAGTCAACATGGTACTCATTGTAGCTCATTTCCTGGAGGAAAGATCTCCGAAAATACAAAGAGCAGCGACTCGTTGGCATAGACTAAACTTTACTTTAGATATATTACTATCAGTGGAGTCAGATATCTTTAGGAAGGTTTATCGACTTTCAAGCCCTTATAAAAATATCACAAACAAGAATGCACACATTACCGATGATTGATATATTGTATAAGAAATTGTATGTATACTTAGTATGTAGCCACTAACAAAGTGTTTCTTATAGGTGGGTGTGGTGGGTAGGACGGGGGCCGGCAAGTCTTCATTGATATCAGCCCTGTTTCGCCTATCCAACATAGAAGGCAGCATCCGAATCGATGGTATCGATACTAAAGACATCGCTAAAAAGGTAAGTACATCCATACAAATCAGGCCAGGCCAGCAAGCCAGACAAACACACCAACTGCATAGTCCCGAATTAAACGACGCTTGTATTATGGGTAGGTATCGTACAATGGACTAGGGGCCATGCCGGTATAAGTCGGGTTCAAGCATTCGTGATTATCACACAAAGTTTGAACATCACACTATAGAGCAGTTCTGAGCTGATCAGTTCTAAGCTGTACAGTTTTAACTGGATTACAGGAATGATTGCGACACTAAATTAGCACTTCACGTATCTTTTTTTTGTTCACAGGACCTACGATCGAAGCTCTCAATCATTCCTCAGGAGCCAGTTCTGTTCTCAGCCACATTGCGTTATAATTTAGACCCGTTCGACGATTATAGTGACGACGAATTATGGAGAGCATTGGAACAAGTATGTAACCAGCACTTTGGCTCAACTGCGATTGCGATTGCGGGATGCGATTTAAGATTTTAAAAATTAATACTGTTTCTATAATAGTAGATAAATATCATATATTATAATATAGGACTTAAATGGGAAGGGGAGTTCATTTATAGTCCATCATCCTGGCCCATATAAAACGGCAACAGTCTGAACTCTAGTTGTGTGTCAGACATGCAGGTTTCATCACAATGATGGCCTTCGCTGATTGGCTAGCAATATATAATATCGCCAGACAAACACACCAACTGTGCGGTCCCAAGCGTTCTTAACGCTTTTATTACGGGTACCGTACATTCGAATAGATATTAAATATCCATGACTCGGGTACAATCATTTGCGCTTATCACACAAAGTTAGGCCCTATCAGGATTCGAATCCAGGATCATCAGTACGGAAAGCAGAGTCACTACCAATTGTCTTATTAAGGACATCTATATAATCATCACAGAGCATTAAAAAAGCTTTAAAATTGTATGTATAACTCAAGGTGGAACTGAGGGAAACAGTAACAGCACTCGACTATAAGGTGTCAGAAGGCGGCACCAACTTCTCCATGGGCCAGCGACAGCTGGTGTGCCTGGCCAGAGCAGTGCTGCGATCTAATAAGATCCTGATCATGGACGAAGCCACGGCTAATGTTGACCCGCAGTAAGTACTTACCATTCATATAACTTCAATTCAATGTTGATGTTATATAGTTCGACCGTTTACTATCATTTCGTAATGAAAAAGTAGTACAAATTATATATAAAAAAAAATGTAAAATATAATCTTAGTATGACCGTATATAAAAACACCTAGCTGATTTGTCTTAATTTTTTTCGCCTTTTACGTTACAAAACTATTTAATTAGGAATGTGCTAGTGTATCCAATATAACAGGATGATTGTGATTAAATTATTTTCTAGAATGTGTTATCAAGATAATACTTTCCAACAAAAACATAAAAAAAAAAATTATACAAATCGTTTGTATAACATACAATGGAACCTTCCATTGAAAGTTCCAAAACTAAAAAATAGCAACGTGCTGATTGACGAGACCGTTTTCACTTTAACTTTTTTTCCTATAGGACGGATGCCCTAATCCAGAAGACCATTCGCCGAGAGTTCGCGTCATGCACTGTGCTGACTATCGCCCACAGATTGAACACTATAATGGACTCCGACCGAGTCCTGGTCATGCATGGAGGAGAGGCGGTCGAGTTCGACCACCCGTACAAGCTGCTCTCCAACCCTAACAGCAAGTTCACATTCATGGTCAAAGAGACTGGCGAGGGAATGAGCAAGACTCTCTTTGAAGTCGCCAAAACAAAATACTTCAGCGATAACCCGCAATGAGAGGTATCAATAGATAGTGTCATTGATTAAAATATGAAATAGTTAATTTAACGATAAGTATTAATGTGTAATAATTATATTGTTGTTTTAATTACTTATAGAAGTGTTTTACTGTATCAGGAGAAAATACTATGACGGTAGTATTTATGTACATATATGGAAATAAAAACTTGCAACCTCCTCTTAACATGCAATCACAAACCGGTCACCAATATTCTTAAATATTATTTTAGAACTATGTAACAAATTTGGGGAATAAATTATTATTTTAAGTTTAATTCTATAAAGTGCTATTTCTATGTTAATCCACACCATCACGCATGTAATGCCCAAAGGAATAGGCAGTGTTGCACTGTGGTGCACCCATATTACGCCGTATTTGTTTGTATTCGGACGTAATTGGACTTAATGTAATAGGAAGCGAGCCTATTCCCATCTTACCGGGCACATTCCTCAATATGAGGTTCATTTAGCCCATAGTCAAATCATTGGTTAAACATTTTTGGTTAACAAATTATACGTATACGTTAAGCGGCGTCTTTGTAATGAAAAAAAAAAATCATGCATTGTCGTTGATCATAGGAAAAATAACGCTACGCTACGCCAACGATATGCTAAGATCGTAGAAGTTCTTTGTCTATAGCAACTATATGTCATTTATCATCACCGTGCATCGTCTATGCATGGACCTAGTAGGTTCATGTCAACGAGTAATACATACCAACAATAATAACCAAAATAAAGCAACATGAAATAGTTTCGACAAACACAATCCAGATATCCAAACCAAGATGGAGTGCGAGGGGGGGACGTGCTGCGACACGCGACTGTTCAAGAACCCTAATGTGCTGTACCTGTCGGTGCTGCTCGGCATGATCATCGTGTACCTCTCTTGGCAGCTGTACAAGTGCCGATATTGCTGCAACTGATGATGACGAAAGACTATCGCTTATGAGTGAGTATCCAACATTTTGAGTACAAAACAACGACAATACAACGTTATGCGTTAAGGTTTGTTGGTGATGTATGGGTTTAAGGACGCCCGCGCTTTCAGCAACCACGTATGGATCGCGAATGTTGAACAAACGGTGAGAATTCTCAAATGAATATGGAATTCATATGAATGTAAACAGAGAAGGATTTCCAACATTTATAAAACCGACTACTGATGCCAGAAAACATGCTCAAGGCATCTTTCAAATAATTGAATGGCAATGTTAGACCATTCGGGTTCAAGATTGCGCCGATAGAGCCGCGGTGGCATTTATAATGTAGTAAACTGTAGGATAGCGACAATAGGAATAAAATATAAGTAGGGCTGCACTAAGGAGAGAATTTGTTAATGAAATATCTTACCGAGAGGAAACAATAAGTTTACGAGTTCACTGTAGCTGAGATCAAAGACGGCAGGTACCAATGTCCCAACTTTTGCCTCGATTTAGTACATTTGTCAGAGACCAACTATTTGAAGCTATTGTTCTTCCCTTAATATGCTTGTCAGGCCAGAGCCTGGGGATCATGCTTTGAGTTGAGTTCTCATTGTTAACCGACTCAAGAAAGGCGGTTATCACTTTTTCTTTTTACTCTTTGTATCTTACCTAAAGTGTAGACGACAAAAAGTGGGTCATTTACCTTTTAAATTGGTACGTGTAATATTAATAGTACCTACCTAGTAAATAAAATAACTTTTATTAAAAAAAAAACAACTTTTAAAACATCGGCATATTTAAAATCTAGAAATCATTCAATGATATGAATGATTTCTAGATGTTTAATATGCATATTTTGTGTTCGTGCCAATCCAAATCTTCTTACATTACTTAGGGGTACTTAGATAAGATTTTGTTGTACTTTGAGACACCGACACTAATCTCTGCGGAGTTCTATCGCGGAATTCCCTAGCCTACGCTTGCAACCATGCAACCTATTCTTGAATATAGGTACTTTCTACGCATATCAATAATCTTTCACAAATAAAAAAGACAAACGTCCTATGTCAAAGTCATTCTGTCGTTATATATTACCAAAAAATATGTAGGCCTACGATAAATAGAAAAGTATTACATAACAAACAATAACTTTATCAATATGAACATGGGTTAGAGCAATATGCGCGATCTCTATAGCGTATAATGGGTTGTTGCCAGGACTGCAATACAATAGACCCTTTACAAGTGTTTTATGATGAACACAAATCTGAAGGTTTCCTAATAGGACTGGTTTTGATCATACTATTATTGGCGTATAAAATCTACAGATGTAAGCACCCGAGGCGTCGCTTATTTTGCCGGTAAATGTTCAGGTACTCGTTTTACTATTAGCTTTACTTTGACCAGCATATCTTTTAAACGTCATTGGCCATGATCAAACGGTATTGATACTGATGACGCGCTTTTTATCGAAACCAATAACGAGCCGAACATAACTTTTTATCATTACGATAAAAAGGCGTCATCGATCGGTAACTTACGGGCGTTTCATAATTCACTTCTCGACTATTCTGTTTTGAATGGATTATATATCGATCTACGACACGCTAAAGCTGTTCAAACTTATCGATTAGGTTCCTTATCATTACATTCTGATTAAGAACTTAATCAGGGGCTGTTTGACATACTCTGGTATGGGACAAAATCGTGCTACTAGTAACCGCACATATCCTGTTTTCAGCACAAAGATGTTCTAAGCCAACGTGCAGTATATTTAATGATGTTAGCTTTAGGTAAATTAAAACAAAAACTTGTGTTAACAATTTTATTAGATATTTACCAAATCTATTAATACTTAAATTAGGTTTATTATGTAATACTTGTCTGTTTCTTATTGCGTAGCTTTATAAATGTGATCTGATGAAACAGAGTACTAACTCTGGTATGGGTGACATTCATGAAGATTTCAGATTATTGTTCATCTTGCATTTTCTTTAAGGTTGCTCTGAAAGTAAGCGTCTTTGGCCACTTGGAACAGTGTTGCGCTATTCTTGTCTCCCGTCTCGCGCACCATGGAGGACAGTTGGCTGTTGGGATCAGACAGAAGTACGTAGGGATGATCGAACTCAGCGACCTGCCCCGTGTTCATGACCAGCACTCTGTCAGAGTCCATGATAGTATTGAGTCGATGAGCTATCGTCAACACCGTGCAGGACACAAACTGGCGCCGAATCGTTTGCTGAATGAAACTATCCGTCCTGTAACAAAGAATACAATGTAATACTGCCCATTTTGAATATAATTATTACTTGCGTATATTAATATCAGTAGTGAGTATCAGTATACTCACTGAGGATCCACATTTGCTGTCGCTTCGTCCATTATTAATATCTGATTGGACCGGAGCACGGCGCGCGCTAAGCACATAAGTTGTCGCTGACCCACTGAAAAGTTGGTGCCCCCCTCCGTCACCTTGAAATCCAATGATGGAATGGCCGATTTCAAGTCCACCTGTATAAATATAAAAAGAAACTATAATAAATAAACAATACTAACCGAAAAATAAGGGATTTTTTATTAATTTACTTGCACTCATTTTTTTTACTATCCCTGCCCTGGAGAACTCTTTTATTTCCCGGGATGAAAAATAAACCGGGTGTGTAAGCTAAACTATCACCTTGCAAAAGTTCAGGGTTAAAATCCATCAAGGAGGAGGAGGAACCATCGATTTCCCCGATCAAAAAGTATCCTACATCACGACCCGGTTTATAAGCAATCACCACGCCAAGTTTCATCATAATCTATTCGTCTAATCTTTATGTAATTTTCTTGTGATACTCTAACAGACAGACGAACATTCTGAAAAGGACAGATTCGGCCTCCATATCCAAAATAATGTCCCATACCATTGTTTTTTCCAAAATACATCAAGACACCTTCAAACTCGACCATGTTCCACTCTTATTAAATGAAGTAATGTAGGTTTGACGGTCTGATTAGCTGAGTTGGTAGTGATCCTATTTTCTGCGCCGAGGAGACATGGGTCCAACACGTAGAGGCCCTTTTTGAGAATTTTAATGTGATGTTAGCCACCTGCTGGGGTCAACTGCTGAAAATGATAGCATAAACAGCGAATTGACCTCAACAGGCGGAGGAACTGTTGCATGGGCCCCCTAAAAAGGTCGTCATATTATTATTGTTATTAGGTATAATTGTGACCTGCTCTAGTGCTCTCCACAAGTCGTCGTCGCTGTAAACACCGAACGGATCCAAATTGTATCTGATTGTCGCGGAGAAGAGGACGGGCTCTTGTGGAATAATTGAAATCTTCGAGCGCAGCCCCTGCAAACAACCATAAGCAATCAAATAACAGTCGCCCACGCGGTTTCTCGTTAGCGTTGCCGTGAAATTCGTACCTGTCTCGATATCAGCGATGTGTCGAGTCCGTCAATCGATATTAAACCGTCGATGTACGCGAATCTGAACAACGCTGATATTAGTGAGGACTTTCCAGCTCCCGTGCGCCCCACGATACCGACCTGAAGGCAAAACCAACACACCATTTAGAATTGAAATAAAACTTATTTTACAGATTTTATCGCTTTTCATTTTATGTTTTTACTCGGCAACGTAAAAATATAAAATAAACGCGATTAAATCTGTAAAATAAGATTTATTTCAATGTGTAGTATTCGCATAAATATAAGAAATCAATACGCTATTTAGAACGCAAAATGTACAGAATATAATCACTTTACAATGGCTTTACATAGCATTTCTTTTTTGAAGATAAATGACTTGTAATTGTATTTTAAATTAACGACAACTTTATATAAAGTTGGTGGTTTAAATATTACTTCACAAGCCAGGGCTAGCGAGTCAAGAAAATATTAGTAATTCGGTGGTCCTAAGGGACCAACCCAAGTGTAGTCGGATGCGATTTTTTTAGCCGTCCCCCGCTAATTTCTATATGTATGTGTACATACTTAAGACATGGAGTCAAGTGTCCTACCTTCCATCCACTTTCCACCACGATATTTAAATTCCTGAGTACGGGTTCTTCATCGGGCGCGTATCTTAGGAAAACATTTTGAAATTCTACTCTCCCTTTGGATGGCCATGTAGGTGGCATGGGGACTTCTGTAAAAAAATATTTATTTTTATTTTTATTACATTATAGGCAAGTATTTGATCTCGATCTCACCTGATGGTAAGTGACGATGAGATCTACGATGGAGCATACTTGCCTAGAAGGTACCTGTTCACTCTCGACTTGAAAGCACCCAGATTTACGTCAACGGGGAACAAAGACGCCGGGAGCGTGTTCCATTCCTTGGCAGTTCGCACGATGAAAGTAGAAGCAAAACGCTTAGTACGTAGGAAGGAATGTCAACAGTGTACGGATGACACTTGTCCGTGCGTCTTGTCGACCGACGATAGAATATATATGGGGGATACAGAGTTAAAGTGGATTTCAACGAACTTTGATATAAACATACCTCTAAATATTTTCGTCGATATCCAATGGCATTACAAAGCAGTTTTTTTTTAAGTTACGATGGCTAGCGCTATTATACATATTATACATGGAAAATCAAGTTCTATGAATTTGCGGGTAAAGGTGGAATGTATGTGACATACCGCCTTCGAACAGGTTGGTCTCGGTGTCGATCCTCGTGTACTCCAGCACTCGCTCGACGCTGGTGAGCTGCCCCAGGAACTCGACCAGCATGCGCGCGCCGTGCTGCAGCATCACGGTGAGCGTGTTGCTCTGCGTCACCGCCAGGCCCACGCTACCGACCGGGATCGCGTCGCCTGAGCCAACCATGAGCAATGAGCAATCCATTTTATAATAATAATAATAATAACTATCGCCAGACGGACACACCAACTATACAGGCCCAAACTAAGCAACGCTCGTATTACGGGTACCGTACAATTGACTGGTTGCGATCCCAGTATATAGTGAAAAACTTATATAATTATTAAACGTCCATGAGTCGGGTAAAAAGACGTGCTCATCACACAAAGTTTTACCCTACCGGGATTCGAACCCGAGCCCCTCTGTACAGAAAGCGGGGTTACTAACTGCGATAAGTGAGTCGTCAATTAACAGTGGTATTCATTTTTTAGAAGAAAATTATTTGAAATAAGTCAATGGACGAAAACATTATATAAATTGGGGAGTCATTCTTCAATGGCGTATTGTGTAATATCTTTATCGCACTCGCTCTAACTCATGGCGATGACGTCACAGCATTGCAGCTTTGAACCGTTTTCGAATTTCCTGATCACAAACTATGTCGTTGGTAGCATTTTCGTTTATTTTTAATTGTTTTTAAAATGATTTCTCTGTTAGTAATCGTGAATTATAAATTAACACCCGAATTTATAGACGTTTTTTAACTTTATCAAACGTCATATAGTACCTACTGCGCACAAGAGTTTTGTTCTGCGCAGTACTGTATTACGATTGATAAAGTTATAAAACGTCTATAAATTCAAGAGTTAATATTGAAGCATCTTATACAAAAATTTAATAATCAACAAAACGTTGGTGCAATTCTTATGATACTCTAACTAAAGCGATATATGGAAACTTATTAGTTATAAAATATCACAAACCAAAATCGAGGTAAAGGAAGACGAATATCACTGTCGTCAAATAGACCAGGCACATGGTGTCTAAATAGAACCCGAACATGGTGCCGCCGCCCAGGTAGCCGTTCCACGCCGCGTTGTGGAGATCCTGCGAAAACATTTTTTCAATACTATGATGGCAACACAGGGCTAATAGAACAACATGTAATAACAAAATAATGAATTTTAAAAAAAAGACAAGCCCGCTGAGTTTCTTGCCGAATCTTCTCAGTTGAGGTCGCGTTCCGATCCGGTTGTAGACTTAAGAAAAAAAAAATGTAATGACAATTTGTAAGTGCCCCCGTAGGCCTATACGAAATAAATGATTTGACTTTGACTTTGACTTTATAAACAGTTTATTTATTAAAACACGAGTACATCATCTATCTATGTACGCAACGTGACTCCGAAAGAGTATACCTAACCGCCTTTTGAACTTACGCTTTTTTTTTAATTAACATATTGATATTGTGCCTTCGCACAATGATTACAAATGCACTTATGAAGTGCAGGTAAAATGGTATTATAACCTTTCTGGGTCACGCTGTATATATAAATGAATGTCAACTTTGTTGGTCCCGATATGCGTTCCTATATCATTTTGCGATTGCAATGAATCTGGTGGTAGGCTTCGGCCGTGGCTAGTCACCACCCACTGAACAAAGCCATGTCGCCAAGCGGCCTAGCCGTGTTCCGGCATGATGTTCGGTGTTGCCATTCATGGATGGCGGGTCAGATCAGTTGCGCTGCATGTGCCTAGTGAATGTAGCGTCTCTATCTACTGCCGCCTTCCTACCTAGGCAAGTATGCTCCATCGTAGATCTCATCGTCACTTACCATCAGGTGAGATCGAGATCAAATACTTGCCTATAATGTAATTAAAAAAAAAAAATATTTGGTGAGTAGTTGTGCGCACGCCTGCAAAGGTTTCTGTGCCGGGTACAGCTAGAAGATAGGTATTTATAAATAGGCCGAACATAGAAAAATATTCGTTGAAGTGTTTTATGCTTAACGTACACAGCTGAAACCAACAAGGTCCGCTCTTAGCGCTCAAGATATAATCAATTACTGTCTCAATGCTACTTATAATTATTAAAAAATACCTGATGTTCGTCAAACTGGCTTATGAGTCTGTCTTGGGCGTCTGCCGATCTGATGGTAGCGATGCCGTTAAGTGATGACGTCACAATACCGAACACTGGACTTTTCGCTAAAAGTAAAAATATACCTTCAATAAAATGACCGGAGCAGATGGAAAGCAGCAGATGAATGTGCAGAGTTAGCTTATGCTGCCGCTACGCACGCGCAGCCATCGATTTTATTTTGCTGATAAACCCCCAATGATCACAACGTGATGATACTACCTGTCATGTATATATAAGGTGCAACAATAATAGTGTAAATACTTTAACAGGGCCAACAATAGGTTATAAGGATAACATTACCAAATAAATAAATCAAATTATTAGACATTTAAAAAATTGCACCCCGCACTGAGCGCATTGCCAAACGCTACTGGCCCATCTTGTTTAAAAAATAATCAAACATCATTATCACAATTATTTTATACATCAACGCGATCCATAAAACTTACTGATTCATCTGTTAAAATATTTTTGTAAACCTCATAAAGTATTCAATACTGAAAACCCGTTGAAAATCAGTCCAGTAGTTTTTCATTGATGCTTGAACAAACAGACAAGAATTCAATAAACACTTGCGCACAATAGTTTTTAATAACTTCAATGTGGAGACTGCCTAGTTACAGTTCTATAATAGTAAAGATAGATAGATTCTTCAATCTGTGTAAAGACTTGTCTTCTCCATAGAATATGTTAGGGCACGGCGAGTAAATCGCAGAGAGCCGGTTGACACGAGTGGCGGAGGACCATGTGTGGTCGTTATTGGAAGAGACTAATGCCACGCACTTTTCCAGTTGACTTGCGGCTGATGGATGAATGCGAGACTGTTTATTACTCACTCGTTCCTTCTAACCGCTTAATCCCCTGCGCTGCCTTCATATAGATCCTCACAAAGAAGGCGAAAAGCAACATCAGCACAGCCGACGGTATGAGCGTCCAGTACAGGGCGATGGCGTTTAGTGCCAGTATCGCGGCCAGGGTGCCATAGATTTGGAGGACGTCTAGAAGAGTTCGAGGCAATATCTCGTCGAGAGCGCCGATGTCTTTGGTAAAACGATTGAGGATACGACCTGGGAAAATACAATTTGGAAATTAAATACAACGGTTTAATTATAAGTATATGCAAGGTCTAAACATAAATCCAAGTTATGTTATGGTTTCATGCATTTACAATGTCATTACAAAGCATTTTTCAGGAGAATAGTGGTTTAAAATACCATAGTCAATGCAGAAATACTTCCATAACGGGAAAAATCACGGAATTTTTATTCGAAAGAAATATTGCATAAGTAATTCCAGAGCTTATTTTCTTAATAAAATACTAAGTTACCTGAAGAACTGGTATCAAAGAATCTCATGATGCCTCTCAACATAGTAGCGAACATGTTGTTGTGAAGCGTGTTCGAGGCGGCCACGCACAGCTTAGCGAACGGCACCACTCGGATGTTGGTCATTAGAATACAAATGATGACGAGGCAGCCGTGAATGATGAGGTACTCGGCTGTCGTGAACGGACCAACTTGCGCGTCCAAACTCGCATCTGACAATTTGAACTATGATAAGAATAATATAGAGTACCTTTTACCAGCGCCTTCGCCAGTGTACCTTTAGAATTAATAAGTTTTTTTTAACCTACTTGTACCAAATTGACCTATTTATATTATGCAAATAGATTATATTGTGCGCTAAAACATTCCTAATAGCCAATTTCCATTGTGTAATTGTAAATATAAGCACAATTCATCATTGGTTTGCTATTACTATTACCCGAATCAAAATAATCAGTTCATAAGATTTGATCCTACAAGCTTGATACTATCCCCGGTGCCTTAAGTTGGCTTCCTTAACTATCTCGTATGTTTATTTCGATTAAATTCCTTGCGGGTTTTAAGACGATCAACTTTGCCCTTAGCGTCACTGAGACTCAAGCCTCGGCTTCTTATTTGGACACGACTATTGATCCCGGCTTACAGAGGTAACGCTGGTGGGACTGTCGCAGGCCAAAAAATAATATATTCTCAAAATAATTTCATGACACCGCGTCTTTTATTATTAGACACATCGCTAAATAGGTATAATACTTGAAAACTAGGCGTTTAAACTTGATTGCTTGTAAATTATGTATTACTTTACTAAGAACTTCAAAGCTACCAATTATAATTATAAGTCGCCTAAAAACAAAGATGACGAAAATTGGGGATAATTTTTGTAAACGTTATATTTTTTTTTATTATATGATGTCATCCGTGTGATTACTTATTTCCGTAGATACAGCCCATAATCTAATCTTATCGGTATAGTTGCGAAACATGGTTAATTTGGACTTACCTACTTCGGCGCCACCTAAGCCCTCCTCGTATACTGCCATCTGATTTGCCCTAAATATGCAAATCAAAATTAATGTTTGTTTATTTCATCGTCGTAATAAAGAAGTTATTTTATTAATGTCTAAAAGTTGGTGAAAAAACAGCTCCCTAATGTATATTCCAGCCACATAATTTTTATTTATATAACACTTATATACCGTGTGGCTTACTTGACACATGGACAAAGTACTCTTCTCGCTTGGCGCAGTTGGGACTCGTCAGCTATGTTGTAAAAGATTAGCCTTGCATCGAATCAAAGTCAGATTTGCTATACAAGGAGAAGTACCACTATCTATATCTAGGTACCTAAACATAAGCCGTAGTCCTATGAAAATAAAATCCTAAGACAACAGCGCCAAACTTTTACCCATTTTAACACAACGTTACTCAAAAGAAACCAGTGTTGTATCGTAATGGCCTTATTCTCAACAAAAGGTACCGACAATCCAGCTATATATAGTAAATAATACTATCCCTTTATCCTATTTGTAAATTAAATATTTTTGAAAAAAAAAAACATAGGACATTATTTTATGTAATATAGCCGAATTCGAAATTTTTTGAATGTTAACTGTCCGTGACCGAACGGATATCAAGGAAAATTTTCATGGTAGTTGCTTCTAGTCTGAATTACCTTTAATTGCGGAAAATGATTGCGTTCCCCGGATTAGCCAAAATATAGGTCAGGCCAAGTAAAATAATATAATACTTAATTTGATGGTAATACTTACCAGAAACTTATCCAGTAATCGACGGCGGCAGCGCTAACAGTAGCCATCACGATCATTCCCAGCGCAAAGAATATGAAGCAAATGTTGCCTCCGGACCGGAAGTACGCCGCGATCACCTCCCACCGCAGGTTGCCCGACTGCCTCTCCTCTTCTGCCATCTTCTGCGCTTCGAACTGAGGCAGCTCCTCGCCTTCGTTGACGCTCACGATGCTCTTCACAAGCGGTTTTTCTTTTTCTTCTATACTCTGGAACGGCAATTATCGTAGGCAGGTTATCCTCTTACTTATTATCCTCTTACTTTAACCGACTTTTTATATTGCCTCTAACTAGCCAACTGTTTGTCATTAGATGACGACAGCGTCCAATTATATAAGGTTTAACAAAATATCAGTAGGTTATAAAGATAACGTTCCAAAAGAAATAAATGAAATTATTAGACATTTAAAAATGACACCCTGTACTGAGCGCAAGGCCAAAGGCAAATGGGTCGCCTTGTTTAAAAAAAAGCAATCGTCATTTACACAATTATTTTGTACAACAGCGTGCTCCATATAACTCACTGATTCATCGGCTAAAACATTTTACACTATTTTTGTTACACCTTATATTTTAGTCAAAGCAGCGACCAACTTTTTCCATTAAAAAATATAACCGCGCACTGCGTACATGACAGCTAATTTATTTATCCTCACATCTTAAGTATATGTGCACATCAGAGACCGGGCTGTGTGGTGCATATCTAACACGAGTTTTTATAAGTATTTAATAAGTATCACAGTTGGCCATTGTACATGAAAATTTCAACTTAATACAGTTAAATCCCTCAATAGAGTTAAGAGTTTCATCCAGGCGGACGTGCTTACGCGCTATTGCAATTTGGTACCTGTATAAATATTTAACAACTAAGCCGCATCTAAAAAAGTTCCTTAAGAGAGACCCTTCCAGGAATATTTTTCTCATTTACCGGTATTACGAAACTGATGGAGGGCCCTACTTAAACAAGCTACAAAACATTTTTGCTGTGGAAGACTTAGACAATAATGTTTAGATTTTTTTATTATATATTACTTGACTTCTATGGTACTCTTTTAACTAATATAACCTCAACATTATGAATTCCTCATAGAGATTGTAGGGCTGTTATATTTCTATTTTTAAATTTCCTTAATTGTACGATTAAATAAATGGCTTACAGTGTTAAATATGCAAATGTTTCACTTCGCAATGCACCCACATTTTGTCACGTAAATAAGAAAAACTTTCTTCCACTTACAAACAACGATGGCAACGGTAGGAACTTTATAATAACGCGGTCTGTTCACGAATACTCTGAAGTTTTACAAACAACATTGATTTGAATGCATAAAAGCACAGGAAATACGACTCACTCGTGATCCCACGCTGTCGGAGTCCTTATCTTTGCCTTCCTGCATCGACGCGAGCAGCATAGAGAATTCCTTGCCTGACGTCACCAGCTCGTCGAAGGTACCCATGTTCTCTATATTACCCTAGAAAAGGATGCATACGAAAATATTATGTATATGTGCATTAAAATTGTATTCCACTTTCCCTATCTATATGATTAAGTAATATGAAAACATAATGTCATTACTATACTACCTGCTAGTAAGTAGCGGGCAAAAGCGATATACCTACTTATTAGTAATTCGATTGTTTTGGTAAAATCACAGAGGATAAAGTGTAGTTATTATTATTGAAAAAATACTGACCTCGTTAAGAACCACAATGAAATCAGCCGCTTTTAGGAAGTGGATCTGATGTGTGACCAGGATGCGGGTGCGGCCGCGGAGGTAGCCGTTGATGCATCCCTCGAACAGTTGCCGACCCACATTAGCATCCACTGCAGAGAGCGGGTCGTCTAGCAGGTAGATGTCTGCCTAAGGACACATACAGATAACATTCTTAACACTGATTGGCTGATAGACAACGCTCAGCCTGCAGATTCGCAATTTGAAGAATGTTTACCTTGAGTACCCTAGAGGTACACTAAGGAGGGATATTTGGAAATTCCATCAAGTCAGCCATGTGCGGGTCGGTGAACCTCCAAATCAACCAAATCGGCGAATCCAAAATTCCAAAGATACTACATGATTTTTTTCTGCAGCCCTTGTTTCTTGAGCAACTATCTAACAACTTGGTTATCTCTAATTCTATATAGCTATAATACAACATATTTTACTATAATAGTGTATTAAAAATGGTTTATTCAAGCTGAACATTTTAATGAGATTCTAATTGAATGCATTGAACGCAAACTCCCTTTGAACGGAGATGCAAATAATAATCTGCATTTCAGCCTCCGAGAGATACGGTGTAAGTATTAACCCTTTTTTCTCGATTAAAATGTATTTACTTCTCACGGCAATTTTGCTGAAATAACCACCAAAAGGTACAATATTAACGCGTACAATGCTTAAATGCATTTTGCGGCTTTAAAAATATTTTTTAATATAGTGGTGCCCAAAATTCAGTTTTACTTGAGAGGAGGTTCAACATGCACCCGGCCAAATAGAAATCAATTTACTTCTCTGTAAACAGCGCGCGCCAAATTGATTCTGGCTCGTTGACCCCCGGAGAGGGACACCCCCCTCTCGCCCACGAGCGTCTGGTCGCCGTAAGGAAATTGCATAAAGTCCTTCTCGAGTGCACAGGTTCTGCAAACCTAAAATGTATAAACATTTTAGAAAACATTTAATGCTATTACGTACGCCTTTATAAAAACAGCGATATCTATTCATTATTTTGGTTGAGCATTTGTGTTGGAAGCTTATTCATAGCTTTAAAAAACTACTTTGTAGCTAAGTATATATTATTGCTAATTATTGATTATGAAAACAGAAAATATGCAAGTAATTACAGGTTTTAAAATATTTAGTCGCCAACTTATCCCTTAAAGTTTATAACCAGTATAAATCTATATTATATCATATCTATGTCACTCATTTACCCGCATAAATATTTCCGCATAATAGATAACACAAATAAAACGAACGAATAACAAACGCAAATTACATATGCATTCAAATATCGTGTTATTTACATACCTTCTTATATTTTCCGGGTTCGTAAGGCAAACCGAAAAGTATATTCTCCCGAACCGTGCTGGGGTAGAGCCACGCCTCTTGGCACGCGTACGACATCGAGCCGTATATTGAAACAGAGCCAGTAGCCGAGGGCAATTCTTTTAGGAGCAGTTGCAAAATCGACGACTGAGAATGAATAACAAATCATATCAACAACCGGCTTGCTGGCTTTGTACTCGACAGATATTGGAAAGAATGAACGTCAAAACCATCGATAACTTTTCATTCTGGGATTAATCAGTTTTCTGATTTGATACTTGAAATAAAAGGGTAATTTGACGACCTGGCTAGCGCAGTTGGTAGTGACCCTGCTTTCTGTGCCGAGGGTTCGAATCCTGATAAGGACAAACTTTGTGTGATGAGCACGAATGTTTGTACCAAGTCATGGATGTTTAATATCTATATAAGTATTATATACTGAGTTCGCCCTCAGTCCATTGCACGGTACCCATAATACAAGCGTTGCTTAGTGTGAGACCGTATAGTTGGTGTGTTCGTCTGGCGATATTTATTTATTTAATTTCCCTAGGAGGTGGAAAACTAGAATACACTTGGTGTTGGTATTAATGGTAGCACGAGGTATTGTTTGTGGGGGCAATAAAGGTAAGTCTCTATAATTATGTTGTCATTAGTACTACTACCCTAACTAACTACACAGTAGACATGTTTATGTCAGTTATGAATCCAACTAGAAAGGGATCATTTCCGCCAGTTCCGTTGTGATTTGTTTTATGAAACTGGAGAGACTCTTTCCCAGTAGTTCCATTTGATGTAGCCGTTGATCTACTATATGTAGCATAGATGTAGCGACTAAACTAGTGAGACATTTTCTTTAGTAGCTCTATCTGACGTAGCAAGACAGTTCAGGTGAAAGAGAGAGTAGGTACTAAACACATTAAAGTAGGTACTAAATCATTTATCAGTTGTATGCATGTTTTATTAACCTTTCCAGATCCCACGGAACCGATAATAGCGCACAGTTTTCCTTTTCGAATTCGCATCGAAATGTTCTTCAGCGCCAGGAAGTTGGGGTCTCCCGTCCAGCTAGCTGACACGTCGTGCAACACCAGCGCGGAGTCGTCCATGTGCGATATGCTTCTCATGAACCTGGGGTTTGAGGGCTTTCTCTTCTGAACACCTGAGCAATAACAGTAACAAGCAAGTATGTATAGGTATTTTATGAAGCAATGATAAAAAAAATTACACGGCACTATTAGATATGCTATTGCAATTGATTATAGTATTTTATACTCTACTGGAGTTGAAACTCGCGATCGCTAAATGGCATTTTTCAAGGTAATATTACTTGAACTTTGTTAAAGTGTCAACTCCAAACAACTACAGAGGAAGAATACTTTACGAAGTTTCATCGACCTCAAAAGTTAAACGATATCACTCAACTGCAGTGCACATAGGTCTATATAATTATATAGTTACTCTATTTATTCAGTAGTAATTTAAAAATAATCGAATATTGTATTTACTTGTAGGAAGGTATCTAATTGCACTTTAACCAGAGTCGCGCAATACACAAAAACTTTGCACCAACCCTAATACACGCTGTGGGTAGAATACGGTAACCGGTAGTCTGATTACGTTTCTTGATATAGACTAGCGATACCTAAAATCGCGCAATATTTGTTTTCAAATCACTAATTTGTATTATGACTTAATGCTACGTAACGAATTTGAATAAAGCGTAGCCCACATGGTAGTATAATAATAATCATAATTAACAGTAAACAAACATCACTCACCATTAGTAGGAGGAGCATCGGAGTTTCTATGGTAGGACAATGTTTTAACACTGTTGTCAGCCTTGGTGGCGCTTGAAACAGACATATTCCTAAACAGATTGGACGCCCCCAAGTCAATGTTCTCCGATAAATCCGGCCTGTCCTCTGAAAAAGTATACTTGACATGCAAACACCAGAAGTTCAAGTAGTAAATAATTTTGTACGTGACTATGTTTATCGGTAATAAAAAGATAGGTAAAACTATAAAAATGTACTGAATCGATGCCAGGTGTTACACACACCGGGAACAGTAATTGGAATGATCCTTTGGGTGAACAATTACTTCAAGATTATTGGTTTACATATAAACTTGCATTATATATCGGTTTAATTATTGTTTCCCGTAGGACTTGGCTTTAAGAGATAAACTATTATCGCATAATTCCCTCCAAATATCAGTAGGAACTTGAACCTACGCTAAGTGGAGCACATACTTACTTAACGATAAGAACTCTTGGACTCTTCTGAGTGAGACAATAAGCTCTGCCGTAAAAGACAACACCATAGGCAAAATCAGCGTAATATTAACTTGAGCAGCACTCATAAACTGCTGTAGTGGGTAAATCTGTAAAAAAGATAAGAGTTTTATCAGAGCATTCTAATTAACATACTAATCAATATCACCAAAGTCAAGGAAGGTATAATCTACTTACAACGTTTGCTGACATCGTGTTACCCAACAAGATAAAGGTGATGATGGTGATGAAGAGTGCTGCTCTCTCTGTGAACACCATGAAGCCGATAAATGCTGTCCTTAGCAACGTCGCGGTCCGGACCTCCTTCAGCTCATCTTTACGCTTTTGGCCTACGACCTTTTGAAAGGGTACCTCCCATGCGTACATTTTGATCACCTTGGAAAGTAGGTAACGTTATTCTTAAAACTTCATGGACAAGATCATTGTCTGTAGTACTGTCAATGGTGTTTAATAGAGAATAAAAACGCACCTGAATCCCATTAATAACTTCGCTCATAATTTTAATTCTGTCGTCCGTTTTTTCAGCGGTGCGAAGTCGAACTTTACCAATTAATCTGCCGAGGCCACCTGAAAATTTCCAAGTCAATAAAAATATGTAACACTTTTATTACTATCCTGTCCTGTTTAATTGGACTTGTTATTGAATGTTCAATTTCTTGTATAACTACTAAGAATATTTACAGACTTATTTTATGACTTTGTCCGACTTTTATAAGATGTGCAGGTAAAATTGAACTAACGTAAAAAAAAGACATTATACCAACGTAATTATATTTAAAATTACCTTGTATAGGAAGGGCGATAACGATTAAGGCAACGATCCCAATGAGGGCAGCGATGCCCGCCTGCAGGTAGCCCAGGTACACGACGGCGGCCACCTGGATCGGGATGATCCACACATAGTGTAGGAACATGAACGCCAAGTCGAACCGCTGCAGATCGTTAGACAGTAGGTTCACCACTTTACCGGCGGTCGTATCACCCAGGGAGGCATTACTCATGCGCATTATCTAAAACATTTGATTAAAAAAATATATTATAAGATTTATTAAATCTGTAATGGCAGTGGTCTGATCGACATGCCGTATGTACGTATAGAAACTGGTTCACCCATTTGTTCGCTCGCGTCATATTGGCTACTCCTTTAAACATGTTGTATGTGCCAAATTCACTTAATACATTGATCTCAACTTTAAGCGCAAAGTTGAATCTGCTCCTCAGATATCATTTACTAATCGAACGTTGTCTCAAGAGAGCACTCAATGTCGCTCTCAAAGTTAAGATCCTTAATTAATAGGAGCTCTGTCTTTGTTTATGTTCCCAATTGACAACATTTTGTATTCATGTAGGCCAAAAATGACTTATGAAAAGTCAGTTGGTATCAACCACCGGCTCGGAACGGTGGTTCTTCTGACATGTGCCGGTAAAAACTACTCTTTTCTTAAAAGTGAGACATTGGAATAAATACATTGCTAAGAACAGCTGACATAATACTCATATAGGTGAGTAGTACTCCAGCAGAAACAATTTAACTCGGAGGTCAGCTTAGAGAGATGCATCTTGCCGCTTATTCCACTCATCAAAGACCATTGAACACCTACCCATCAAACATACCTTCCTAAACATCAACGAGCCTGTAGCGACTCTCAGCTTCATCCCGAACTGCTGACAATAGATCATGCCCTGGTGGTTCAGGAAAGCCGCTGCCCAGTTGCACAGGATCATGCCGACGGCGTAATATATGGCTGTCTCGCGACTCATCGTCTGCTCCGCCGACCAGTACTGAAGAAGCTCGCTGAACAGCAGTGGAGTGAACGTACTATCCGAAATACAAATAAGGTAATGAGCAGCATGAAAATATATTTTCTGGAGTTGCAAATAAAATACCATCACACCTGTAATCCTTGAAGGGTACCGTATCGTCGCTGGTTTGGTCAATATGTAATAGGGAGGAAACTTGAGCGGCTTAAAGTTTGATTAGCGATTGAATATTCAGGGGTCATAGAGTCAACTAAACTCTACTCTACTATTAAAAAAAATGTTTTATAATGCTATGGTACATACCGGAACGCGATAGTAAGAAACTGCAGAATCCCTCCAGGCATATATGACCAGAAGAATGTCTTCCGTAGTGCTCGTATAATACTCGGTTGCCTTCCTGATAGCCTCGCTTCTTTCTCTTCTTTAAGCCAATTTCTAAAAAGTTATTAAGCACTATATGTAAAAATGTGTTTGGTTATAGGTTTAAAGTGAACACGCAAAACGAAAGATTATGAATATGATAAAAAATATAGCCAATTCTTAAAGTATAGTTATATTAATGCTAAAAAGTAACTTAATAAAGGTTTGATTTCTGCTTAGTACATAAATGGGGTCAATTACAATGCTTATTAAAAAATGGTACCTTCTCTTATTTTATGTTATCCTAGTAACTCTTCACTCTATTAGTTGAATCTTGAATATTATTATCGATGATTTTATTAGTTGATGCCCAACTCTAGATTTGTTATGCTTAATAGTTTTGGTGCGTGCGATTCGAGTGTGTAAATTTTTTCGATATACAAACCGTTTCAACAATTTTTTGAATTTCTTTGCCTATCTGCCTGACAATTCAAGCATCACGGGAAAACTGCTGGAATGATTTTAATGAATCTTAGAAAGGCGATACGTTATGGCCCGGTTCAACATTACAACCCACTTTTTATTCCAGGGTATACACGAACATCTTTAAACGTACGAGGTCGCGGGCACTGCCAGTCCAAATTATTTACGAGTACTTATGATATTTTCGCAACAAATGGCAACACCCCTAAATATATTACATTATTTTACGACATACTTACATTAATTCTTTAATCCCAAGGTCACGTTTCCTTATAGATATGAACGACAGATAAACTTTAATGATACAATTACAAACAACCCAGAGTATTACTTTCATTATTTAAGCACCTGTTAGGTGATAGTCTAGTGAACTGTGGCTTAAGCGTTTTCCTTCTCGCTCACACCACACATATCATAAATAGTGATGACAGTAACAGCATGTTTTCTCGGTTTCATTACAATTGCGTTATCTAGGTATTCCTTCTGAGCACACTGGTGATATAATTCATTGTTAATCTATCACCACTCATTTTCAAGCCTTATCAATACGATAACCACGTTGTTGGTCAGAAGGAAACACTCATGCATCGAACTATGTATTATTTGTTAGTGATTATTGGATCAGGAATACGTGTTTTGCCTGACCGCTTCATTAGTTTAATCATACTGTATCGGTTTTATTTTCAGGATAGTTTAAATTATTATTTGAGTAGGTAGAAAGTAGCAGGTATAGTCAAGTTAATCAAACACTCGCTTTGCATTGCCCCTGGAAGTGTACCTGGTGTCCTCGACCATCATGAAGTACTGTTATTATCTAACGCTTCGATGATGTTAATAAGGTCGATTTTTTCAAGTACGGAGCTCAACTCTATTGCTATTTACCGACCAGAGTCAATTACCGACATGAAAAGCGAGAATACAATCCACTCCCAAGACAATTTATTTCTATGATTAACTAGCCTTCTCCGTTGCTCCCAGTCGTTATAAAACGATAATAAATAACCGTTACTTTAACGCAGGCTCTACTGAAACATAATCTACATCGGCCATGAGTATGCAAGAAATATCAGAAAAGATAATGTTTTATTACTTAAGTATGTAATATAGTCGACTATAAGAAGGTATACAACACGAAGAATATAATATGTACTCCGTGAGAGAAAAGAAATCAAAATTATCACAATAAGTTAAATGAAATACTTCAATTGCAATTCATTTGTAGGTATTCTACTGATATCGTAAGAGGTAATGTTTAGTGTACGTCAGAAATATACTTAGATGTATAAGTATTACACATGTGATAGTGATAAGTAAATAATTGCTGAGGTACTATGCGCTTATGCGAGATTATTCTATCGACAGTAGTAATAAACAAGTTTGAATCTCCTGATTGTAGGTACCAGGGCCGGGTTTGAAGGTTTGGAGGACCGGGGGCAGCGCAAATTTTTGAAACCAGTTAAAACTGTCAAACGCTAACAAGGGGCCATCCATAAATTACGTCACACGTTAAGGGGGATGGAGGGGGTCGACGAAGTGTGACCTTATGTAACAAGGGGCGGGGAGGGGTCCCAAATTTTGTGACATCACATTTTTGCAAATTATAATATTTTATATCTAAGTATTACAACTATTGATTTTATTGAAAAATAATTTAAATGGAAATAAAAACAATTTCGGAACACTGCTGTTTTAATTTCATAAATTTCTAAATGTAAAATTGCAAAATATGTGACATCACACTAGGTAGGGGGGGGGTCTCACAAATGTGACCAGTTGTGACAAGGACGGGGGAGGACGTAAATTATGGATGGCCCCCAATGTATACACTAATCCATGAAACAAATTCAAATAAGAATATCATATTATTTTACAGTTAATTCATCATGTCATAGGACTATGTTATTAATGTTTTTATATCAGAGCCTCGCTCATGAATGCGAATATTTTTTTCTTGACAAAAAAGTCTATTTTTAGCTCTCAGGCCCTCTCTTGTGCCTTGGGGGTCAAACCCCGGTTTTCTCTCCCCTAAATCCGGCCCGATGCAATATCAGTTTAACCTAGGTATTTCCTATAACTAAGATATGTACTAACTGTTTAAACATTTGCAGAAGTCAAGCAATCATCATTTTATCATGTACAAACAAGCCTGAGGTGTGAAAATACAATTTATTACAAACAAACCCCTTGAAACGTTTCCAGTTCATAAAATAGAGTCTACATTATTAAATGGATACCCTTCGAGTGAACTAAAAAGTAGGAAATGTATGTATTGAATCGCCCTATCGGACATGATTAGGCTTTAAATGAATTGTCCAGAGATCGGACGTATCTCCCGTACCCTTCGCACCTCTTACTTTACATCTTCCTTTCAAAATGGGGCCTCTATAGTATATCTTACCTAGCTGCACCCCGCGGTGTTACCCGCGAATAAAAAGTACCCACGGGAACCATACATTTTAACGGGATAAAAAGTAGCCTATGTGCTATTCCAGACTATAATCTATCTCTGTGCCAAATTTCATCCAGATCCGTTCAGCCGTTCTGGCGTGATTGAGTAACAAACATCCATCCATCCAAACATTCACATTTATAATATAAGTGGGATAGATAAAAACTATCGCATTTTCTCAATCCCTATTGACCGGATCAACCTAAATTTATTAACACTTATAAGTAGATAGGCACTTATAAATCTAAGCATTACTGCGCACGTACCCATTATGATTTGTTATCATACACGACTGGTCAAATACGACAAATCAATTTACTGTCGGTATGCTCAAAGCTATTTTAATGGGTAAGCATACTCCAAGAAAACATTGTTTTCATACCTCAAATTTAATCCAAGCTAATGTAACGAGTCAAATTTTGATTAGAATCTTAAAATAAAATTCCTAACCTAATATACTAACAGTTAATGATCCCAAAATTTTCGGTTTTTGAGGAACTACTTAAATGTATGAAAGTGGATCTAATTTACAAACCATAACTAGAATATATTTAAAACATAAACAAGATAACAATAACTATTAAATACATTTTTTTTAATAAAAAAAATTCAAGTTAAGTCTTTTTGAACGCATTTTAATACAGATCGAGTAGTTTTATGTCACTGTATATTGAGCAGTAAAGCTGCCTCACTAGAGGCACTGCAGAAAAATGTTTGAAAACTGCTAAAACTCGCACCATGCCCAGTATATGTAGGTACTGGTTTTTTAACCAAAATTATACAAACATAAATTACATGATTAATATGAGTATTAATTGCCAAATGATATACAATATGTACGTTGAACAAGAGTAACTTAAGACGGAACTCGGACTAGCGCAGCGCGTTTTTCACTTTATAAATAAAACTTTGTATTAAAGTTACATATAAGGTACGCGAGGGTGCACGTAGTGTACTGTCCTCGCACCCGGGCACCAGCCGCGCCGCGCCACCGGTCCAATAACAGCCAAGTTAAACTTTAATATACACACTCGAATATAAAATAAATCGTTCTCGGTGATTCAGCTCAGAAAAGTACTCTAATTGAAGTACTTATAATGCTTATTATATTAATAAGGCGTACGGCCTTTTTAGGGGGCCCACTTGAAGAGCGGTGAGTCGCCACCTGCCAATATTCATTAGATAAAAGCTGATTTTGGCAAGTGTCCGCAACCCTTGCAATATTCCCATCCCAGTCCTTCCAAACCTCAATCCATAGTCCCTATTATCTTTCCATATTCCTGCAATAGTTCCTCTACCTGCTGAGGTCAATTCGCTGTTTATGCTATCATTTTCCGCAGTTGACCCCAGCAGGTGGCTAACATAACATTAAATTTTTTTAAAAAGGCGTCTAAGTGTTGGACCCATATCCCCGCACAAGCCTTCTAAAGATCCGGGTATAGCCCGTTTGGTGAGAGTAGCCTACCACGCTGGACTGGTGTGGGTTGGTGGACTTCGCACACCTTTCGAGAGGTTCTCTCAGACATGTAAGTTTCCTCACGATGTTTTCCTTCACCGTTAAGTATGTGATACTCATGGTTGAAAATTAGATTCGCACATGAAATCTCAGATGTGCGAGCCGGGGTTTGAACCTGCGACTCTCGTTATCAAGGCGAGCTTTATACCAAATTGGCTATATTTACAAAAATGATCTTTATTGTTTGTGAGATAGGTAGTTCTAGATAAATTTTCATTGCAAAGTACTGTCGCCCAAAGCCTTGGTCTGATCCTTCAAAAATGCAAGACCGATATCTAGACTTTGAGCAACACTGATGCAGAGTAGAACCTATATCTGTACTAAAACGGTAAAACCTACATATATAGTTTTACATTTAAAGTATTCATTGAAATTTTATCATCAGGCTATTTATGACTAAGCGCGCTAGTGATATAGGAATCTGAGGCAGGTTCTTGATCGAATAAGTTATTGACTGATTACTCTATGAAATGATTAACCACATGATTGAGTAGAGTTATGTTACATACCTATCGCTCGCCACACTGGTACAGAATCAAGTGTTTATAATTTATCGTTTGTAAGAAAAATAGGTACTTAGTTGATAAAAAGTTTGTTGGTATTTATTTAAATTCAACTAAGTATAAGTAGACCACTTGTCACGGCTTATGACGGATGAGTTTTTGTGACCACATTCGTTCTCATTTATTTACACAACATGTGCAACAAAAATTACCTTACCAAAAAATTATATAATAAAATTTAAAGACATGAGTTTCTAATTAATATTTACAATAAATGGAAAAAAATGGTAGAAGGTACAATTACAAATTCGTATTCAAATAGGTACCTAAATTGCATATTATAAAAATACAATATTGATTTCTTATATTTACGCGAATACTACACATTGAAATGAAACTAATAAAAACGCGATAAAATCCTTAAAATTTGTTTCATTTCAATAAAAATACAACTTATCTACTAACCTAGAATTTAATGATTAAGCCGCCTAAGCCTTTTGTGTTAGTTTCAAATATCAAATACCTACCGAACGAGTGATGAATATTACTATACATTCACCAGGGCCCCAAGTCTGCTAACACAATCGATTCATAATCGAAACGCAACCGCATAGTAACTGTCTCTTTTGACAAATATCCCATACAATATCTGCCAAAAGTGATGGTTACTATGCGGTCGCTGTTCGATTGTGAATCGATTGTATTAGCAGACTTGGGGCCCAGTAACGCTGCACGCGTCCGCTAAGCGCGTTACTGTACTCGTAAATATATGACAGGCTCGATCACTCAATCAAGTATTTGATGCTGCCACAACTCTTACTAAGCGCCTGCATCTTGAGGCCAATGTCGATCACGTAGAGATCAACTTGCTTAGTGTCGAATTTGCGGGCTAATAACTAGGTTAACCTAAATCCGATCGAATCCAACGTAATATTGATCGATAGTTACTATTTTAGTTCGAAAAACTGGTTTACATCAAATATTAATTTAACTCAACGATATACTTCGCAGATTTTAGATTTACTGATCGCTAGACAAACGTCTTGTAAAATCATACGATGTCGACCTTACTTGAACGCGGTAGTCGTTAATGGTGGCCGATGGTAGCCAGTTTCACATGAATGTTTCTCTTTAAGTTCCAATTTATTGTGATAAGATAAAATTTTAATATCTGAATAATGCACAGCGTGACCCAAAGAAATGAAGTATTAAAAAAAATCCAAGTGCGTGCAGACGATCGGACACGCACTTCGACGCACTAGGGTGTTGTTTTTCTGGGTCAAAAATATAAATTTGGACACTCACCTTTCTAATTTGTCACCCACAACTTTCGAATCATAGATGTGCTTGGTAGGCACCAAGTCGTACTCTTCGAGGTCCCTACGATTTCCATTATAGAACAAAGGTATCATCCAACAATAAAATAGTCTAGAGAACACACCCGGAACCTCTTTCTTTTTAGGCAGCGGAGGAGGCTCTGTCCGTTTATCCTCTTTGGTGCCCATTTTCATACACTATTTTTTTTAATAGAGAACCACTTTATAACTTATATTGGCTCCGCAGTGATATGAAACGGCATGTGCCTGCGCACCGCGTACGCGTTTCTTTCAGACTGTTGTATCTGATACACACCAACGATACGCTCTACTTTAGCGATAAATCATTAAATGAGTATCACGCAATTATAATCTTTACGAGTTAACTTATCTATCGCATTTTCATTGGAGCTGTTGTATTAGTTTATTGTTCTTATTTTTCTACACACTACTAAATACATCGGTAAAGGTACAAAGGTTCTGTCGACTCCCCATGATATGGGTTCCGTACACATTTACACAGTATGATTGACATTACAATCTGAATCAAAATTTAAATTAGAGTCTCTAGTGCCTAGAGAATTGCAGCATATTTATAACAGTTTATTGAAGTAAAACTTCTATATTGACTGAGGGTATTAGATTTTTCTGTCAAGAAAAAGCGTTACGGCCGCGTGGTGAGAGTCAGCAGCGGCGGAGGGAGAGAACAATTTTTGAAATATTTTTTTTTGAAATATGTTTTTTTGAAATCTTTTTTTTGGAATATTTTTATTTCAAATATTCTCTTTTAGAATATTTGAAATAATTTGCAGTAAACCTGCGAAAAAATCGAAATGTGTGCTGGGACACATAGTAGAAGTGAAACTTCAACGGACAAGTAGAAAAACGAATCGCAACGGACAAGTGGAAGATATTCGTTTTTCCACTTGTCCGTTGCGATTCGTTATTCCACTTGTCCGTTGAAGTTTCACTTCTACTATATGTCCCAGCAAACATTTCGATTTTTTAATTTAGCTAAGTGTAAGATAATATACCTATAATGCATGTGGTCGTATTTTGATAGTTTCGATTTTTACTCTTCGTAATTGCCTAAGATAATATATTAACTGTTGATTGTTTATTCGTTGCATAAGACATACCTATTAATTCTATGTGGGTAATAAGGAATATTACATTAAATAAGTATCTTATTTTTAAATAGTACATTTTATCAGAACATTTTGATAGCCTTATTTTATTATGTTGATTAAAACATGTAGGTAAATTATGTATGTTTCATATCTAATCCGTAGTATTGAAAGTGACTGTATTTGATATAGTAAAGTCATCGTTAGTCTGACAAAAACAAATTAAGGATGTTTCCATACGGACTGATTCGTATCTTACCAAGTAAGTCGGCAAACTAATTAAGACCCGGAAAATGTGCACAAACAGAAATGGTTGAAATTACCTACACCAAAATTTATTGAAAAAAATAATTAGAAAAGTCGTTTAACTAATATCGATATTTCCACTTTTTATTTCCATAAAGACCTTCTCCTTCTATATAATAAAAAATACATTTTTTTCGCCCTACCATGAATATAGTTGTAGTTTAATAATTAAATAAATAAAAAAAGAGTTATCGATTTAAATTCAGAAGAAATGTCCTAATTCGTTATCATGTATATTTTTTTTCGTGAACAAAACAATATCCAACATATCCAAACATGTTTGTTCTTATGCCCACGTGAAAACGTGAACAATTTGTAAAATGTTTTATCCCAGCGGACGTAAAAAGTTCATATCATTTTTTATGTTACAGCGTCCGGCGTCCGAACACATGGATGTCAACGCTCTCTCGACGACGTTACGTCTGGAATGAATAACGTGCTAACAGGAAAACGATAAAGGTTCGGAAAGCGCGCCCAATAAAGCGAACCTAAACGCAGGACCGTAAGTATAAAGATAAAAGTAAATGCTTTGTGCATTTTAATTAAAAGTACAATCAACCCTGTTGACGTAACCTGAGGGTACGGAAAACAAATACTGTTCGCGAATGCAGGTACTAATGGGCAATATTTGTGAACTTACAAACGGGTACCTTTTAGGAATTTAATCTAAAAAGCAACCAAATTACTTACCTTAAGTGTTTCACTAATATTTAGTATCAGAACCCCTTGAAAAATTGGCTCACCGGTCTGCGTACGGATCATAATGACGCAGCTAAAATTGTTATTTCTAAGGCACAGTTCCATATCCGGCACATTTTAAGGCACCATTCTTACAAGCTTACAGTAATAATTAAATAACTTTGGAAAAAAGTCTAAATATTTCTCTTATTTTTTTTTCTATACCATAAAGAACGAAATTTTATTCAAAGTCTAATCATTTATTTCGTATTCTTGAAGCCTACAGGAGCACAAACAAAATTTAATATATTAAATAAATTTAACACTTTTTGTAACTCACGAACCGGATAGGAGTTTCCGCCAGGCATCACTGAAGTATTGATTTCCGGTTTTATGGTAAGTAGTTTCAGGTTTAAAGATCTTATATCAACTGTTATTTACATTCGTATATGTATCATATTTTTTTTTCCTATCTTTACATATAGGTATGTACTTAATAAAACTGTAATGTGTTTTTGGATTAAATATTTCTGGAAAAAATAATTATTATGGACATTATTTTCGAAACCTACTCCGAGTAGCTGAATCCGCCATGTTTATGTTTTATTTTATTTTAATGTCTGTGTGTGGCTATTCATTTTTAATATTTGTCATGCTAATAACTTATACTCTAAATATAGGAAACTTTACATCCCGGTATAAGAAAAGGTTCACTCGGGTCAAAAACCAATGTCAACGTGTACAAAGTCACGGGCTCAGCTGGTTAATCACAAATTAGTAGATCGTAACGTACAATATTAATATTATATAGCCAGACAAACACACCAACTCTACGGCCCACACTAAGCAACGCATGTATTATGGGCACCCCACAATAGACAGGGGGTGATATAAACTTATATAGATACTAAACATCCGTCGGGTGCAAAAATTTGTGCTAATCACACAAAGTTTGTCCCTTGCAGGATTGGAACCCGGGACTCTCAGCACAAAAAGCAGGGTCACTACACACTGCGGTTATCAGGTCGTCACCTAGAGTGGGTTGTGTAGCGTTGAACATTTAAGTCGCACAGCAACGGTGTCTGATAGTTCACCTTGTCCAATATCGGTTGCAAATATTTCGTCAGATATGCTATGACGCGGCGGCGATAATTTGTTATCAATTAATAATAAGCTACAATAGTCTATCGGTTGGAAGGGCCGCCCTCGTATTGAGAGATTCCTGGATCGATCCCAAACCTGCCCCTCGATTCACAACCGTACGACAAGTCTTGTATCGACCGATTCGGTTATTTATTGAAACTTGCATTATGAAATGTACTATGTAAATATATAGTTTTCGACTCGAACCATTCGATTGCGTAGTCGTATCGAATCGTCCATTCGGTTATGAAGAAAGGCTCTGAAAGATCGTTGTTGAAACGAGAAAGTTTCAAATCGAATCAAATCGGATATTTGTAGACTTTACGACAAGTATCCGAATCGAGTCGATATCGGGTCGATTCAGCACTTTTTTGATTCGACTCGCTGGTCATAAACTAAAAGTTTACCCAACCCTAGTTCAAGCTTTAACTGAGTAGGAAGGGCTAACGTTCATTACTAGAAGATTTAAAAATAAGTTAGTTGACAAGCCACAGAACATAATAGACAGTGCAAACAAAAGTACCTACAAATTAAGCAACTTAATGCATAAGTTATTTATAAGCAAAATAATGATTGAATAAGTATTTTTTTGTTTACAAAAAATATTATGTTTTTATAATAAATTTTAGGTTCCTATATTTCCATTTTGTTTATACAAACGGACGGACAGACAACTTTGAAACAACAAAAGGGTACTGTGTTGAACCTTTGGGTACAGAACCCTAAAAAGAAAGGTCCATGATAAAAGGAAAACTCTGCATTGCTATACCTGAACATTCTTAATAAATAATTCGATTCTAAAACCTTCGACATAACCTTGCCGATTTAATTTATCAATATAGGTCAGTCTTAAACGCTAAAATGGTTGGGGAGTCACTATGTTATTGATTGACTATTATTATTTTAAATGGCCTCGCTTGAACCCACAATAGATTATTTTTCATAAGTGTTTTAAAGATACGCGTCTATATTGCTGTGTTCGCCATAGATATAACGTACTCGTTCGGACTTCTGATAAAACGAAATTATTATTCTTAACCAAAACTTTCACCGGCAAATGGTTTAATAACCAAATACTTTAGGTACCATACTTCAACTTACCAACGGTAAGATACATAAAAATACAACGTTACTCAGCCTAACACTCAATGGGTAGATAATGTCAATCAAGTTAATCATTGTTCTCCATTTAACACAAATGTGCAACATCCGTCCATTATTGACCTAATAAATCCTTTTAGTGGAGAAAAAAATATAATGTGGGGCAAGGTCGCCTGTCAATAATAAACGATGGTGCGTATCGGTGGTATGGTGGTTGTGTTGTGATGGTGAGCGACAGAGTGCGGGTATGCGCGGCGCCGCGCCGCTCGCCGCACGCCGCCCGCCGCAGTATGACGCCGCCCGCGAGACGCCCGCCCGCGCCCGCCCCGTGCGACACGCGCCACCGACGCAGCCGTCACCACGATGTTAACAAACTATATTAACTGTTAACAATATATCATACCCCCAAAACAACTGTGCCTTTAAGTATAAAACAAAACAAAAATTATATGTATTTTTTACGTCATCGACGCGAAAACTTTGCGTGAAAGTGATTGTTGATCTGTGAAGTTTGAGAGTTGTTTAATCAAATTGTAAACTTTAACAGGATTATTAATATTTAACGTTGCGTTAAAAAAATCGCCCTTTGACTTTGCGAAGTAATTTGGCGAACAAAGAAATGTTTGCAAAGAAAAGTATCGTAGCAACGGATGTCATATTATAATACGAGTATCAGTTCAATTATGTAACGTCTGTAATTATTACGGCTCGTCATTTTGAAGATCCCCTTTTAGGGTACGAATTTACGAAGTTAGAGAATTGTTTGCATGTAACTGACGCAATGTAGGTTGCAAACTCCCGCCGCGACGTTTTCCGGGATTATAGTTTAATCATAATTTAAGATCTAATTTCACAAGATGTTATTTAATCGCAATTTAATTTCTAAATGCGCTTTGAAATATGCCGCATCCCGCCTGTATAGATAATTGATAACATGAGATTAACGCCCAAATGGACGCATCATTTTTATGTTACAAAGGCATATTATCATTTTAAAAGATTAAACCATTTTTACAAATTTGATTTAATTTTACAACAAACGTTTTCAGGCCCTAACAAATAACGAAAACATACAATGAATAGTAAATAAAACTATAGTGTATACTCAAATAATAAACTAAGTAGTGTAAGGACAATGTATAGCTATATAATATCATTGCACATAATCTACCAGTGAATATTTAAATGTGGACACACAGTGTAAAGTATATTATAAAGTACCCGACGATCAGTTGTGGTCATGGAAAACGGTGCCTTAAAATATGGGAGCAACAACAACAATGATATCATTGAAGAGAAAGTGGTAAGTGTTCAACAAACTTCCATTGTTATTTCAGACTGAATGCGACGCTATCGTGCACGAGGTCTCCTGGTGGCAATCAAGTTTGATAGCTGTTTTGAGGAGTGACGCGAGTGAGTGAACGGCCAATTCGACTGTGCCAGTCGACGTACCAGCAATGACCCAAATGTAAGCCTTCTAAACAAAACGGCGGCATTATTACGATACTTGCTCCAAAATTCACAGATGTCCTCATTTACAAAGGCTCTCAAAAGCAGATATTGTGGAGAAAAGGGGCTTAATTTTGAAATACTTTTTATAAATATCAGTCGAATGTAACTCGGCAGACGAAGAAAATTTATAATTAAAATGTACTATATAAAAATACCTTCAACAAGGCCATAATAGATTAGATACATTATTAAATACGTAAGAAAATTGCGGTATCACGTTTCTATGCGTAGTATAGATGGTAGGTAGTATAGTAGATAGGTACCTGTCTATTTCTTGTATACTAAATTTAAGTTTTACCATTACTAACAGTGGCACTATTATAAAAATAACTTTACAAATGACAAATACATACAAGTTTAATGTTTCCGATCAGTTAAGCTGAGGTTAAGACGAAAGTACTCACCAAAAACGTATTAAAACACTTACCAACTAGCAATCAGGAAATATAATCTTATGCAAAATGTAGTGTGCTTATACTTTGATGCATTGCAGAGAACGAAATTGCAGAGTAACTTTAGTGTTATGGTGACCTCTGTTATGACACACCTTTCCCAACAGTCGCTTCCCGTCGTTTGAGGACATTAAGTTGACCAAACCTTAAAGTACTCCGGAGGGTCCGGATTCAAGGAACATATTCTTAGGCAGTAAACACTTTGTAAACCTTTCTTGTTCATATTTTATCAAAATCACTGTTACTCATTGAAATAAAACGAATTTAACTAATTTTATCGGGTTTATTTTATGTGTTTACGTTCTCAACGTCTCGGCTGACGTCCCAGTGTCATAGTTTGAACTGGGGTATCTCTTATGCAGAAAGTGCTGTAGTGTGAACGTAAAAACATAAAACAAACGCTATAAAATCCGTTAAAAAAGTTTTATTACAATGTGTAGTATTCGCGTATATAATTCTTCCCTTATTTTACTATTAGTCGTTGTCAAGAAAAACTATCCGTTAGTGTATTATTGTAAATTGTGATTGTCCTTTCCTTAACCAACGAATGGTTAAGGTTACACCACTTTGCATCGCTTATTAGATCGCATTCGTGTGACGGATAGATGATAGAAAAAAATACGTCCGGATAAATAATGGGATTATGAATTACAACATACTACATCTTCATCTTCTTTGTGAGTGGCGTTTGCAGCTATTTGCCACATTCTGCCAATGTACGTCATAAACTTGGATGTAGATAACGGTGGGGAAGAAATATGGCCGGTGGAGTGAAAGACTACTACATTCTAATGGTGGTGCTGACAGTACGTCGAGCCGAGTATCCAGTCTGTACTGTCATCAGACTACAGTATATACTTTAGTACAGGCTCGATCAGCCGCAATTCGTTATCATATTCTTTGATTAAACGGGTAGTAAATGATTAGGGGGGCTTCATAAGAGTTTCGACACAAATTGAATGATCAATTATTTTCATACTACGGAGTCTGAACGGTAACTGTTAAAACCAATTAATCAGGTTTAATCTCTACAAAGAAACTAAATGCTAGAGGTAAGGTAGGTGACGATAGCATGATAACAAAATAGAGACATCTCGATCGGCTGCCGTCCCGTGACCGTTAAGTGTTTCGTGTGCGAAGGGCATCGATATTTATTATTCTTGCGAATAATTAATCACATTTCATTGTGTTATAATTGACTCTATGACTTTAACCTTAAGGTCAACTACTGAGCCAGTTTTGATGAATGAGGTGGTAATCGATTCGTTATTATGATACGCTACATGTTATGCTAACAAATCATTTTTTTTCTGCTATCTAATCGAGTGGAATGTAAAATGACAGAGGAAAAAAATATGAGAACCTAAATAGATATGGTCGTGGGGTGCCAACTATGAAAAGCAAACATTGTAATTTCATGGATAAAAAATGAAAGGATCAGGCGGATCCAGGATTTTGTTAAAGGCAATTCCGTTTGGCAGTGGCAACATTTGTGTATTTTAACCTAGCTTTTAGAAAAAAAAATGAAATTGGTTGCAATAAAGTACTTCAGTCGTAAGAATGGGGGCGAGGGGGGCAATTGCACCTCATATGTAAAAACTTTTTAACAAAATAAAAACCGTCTTCAAAAAACTAAAAAGCAAAAAATAATCTAATCTTGAAATCTACCTTGTCTAACCACATCAAATATTTAACTAATCTGAAGTCGGTGCCAAACAAACAACTGAGTCGAGTATTGCCGGTCTGCGCCAAAGACTATACCTACAAATTGGTCCGCGCATCTTGTTACTGAGTATACTTTTGTTATTCTTCGTCGGTTGTTTATTTGGCACCGACTTCAGATTAGTTAAATATTTGATGTGGTTAGACAAGGTAGATTTCAAGATTAGATTATTTTTTGCTTTTTAGTTTTTTGAAGACGGTTTTTATTTTGTTAAAAAGTTTTTTATTTTAAACTTTTTAGTGGATATATTTACTATTCTTTGTCACTAAAAAGATTTGTATATCAATCTTTTTACTGGATAATAGGTATACCAATAATCGAGATTATCTTGGCGCAACCCGTGAAATACGTATCACTGACAAGGCCAAGGTGGCCATTTGTGGCCTTCTTCATCACTTCCACTTCAGCAAATGATACTTTCTGAATGCAAATGCTTGACTTCTTGATGAAAATACCAAAATTGCTATCGGTATGCCTATAAAATTTGAGGAGTCCTCTCAATTCCTCATGGATCCCATGATCAGAACATTTTTTTGAAAAAAATGGGACCAATCTGTAAACATATCCTTTCATATAAAAAAATAATTTTCCAAATCGGTTCATAAATGACGGAGATATGAGGTAACAAACATAAAAAAAAAAAATAAAAAAAAAAATAAAAAAAAAAATACAACCGAATTGAGAACCTCCTCCTTTTTGAAGTCGGTTAACAAATCAAAACACTTCTCTTATTAAATAGACGATGATAACAATCAGCACCTAACTTGTTTTCATGGTAAAAACGGAACCCTTAGGGCGCGACTATGTTCGTCTGTTTATTGTAATTATCCCTAGTAAGGTTACAGATTGTAATTTTCTTTTGTTTTATCTACGCCGTATGGAATTGTAAATTCTATTTTCAAAGTGAAAAGAAAATTCGTCGAAAGCGCCATCTCACGTGTAACAACTAGCTCTAAACACATTGCGCACCATCGCGAGTTGTGCATCGCGGCGCGTGGATTACGGATGATACGTATTTACGCTACCAGGTTTTAAAACCAGGGCTTCGCTTCGAACTAGGGCGCCCTAGTACGGGCGGAAAATATTTGCAGGTATGTAAGTACTTGGTAGTCGCGGGTGAGATAAAACTTCCAGGGCTGAGAATACATGCATTGGAAATCTATCCTTATTTTCATATAAATAATGAGCACAATAGAATTCGTGAATACAATTGTGCTCATTATTTATATTTATTCGTATCCAAATCAGTATACGCTGTCCACGTAGGTAGTTCCATAGTTCCTAAGCATAGCAATTTAATTGTAATAGAATATTATCGATCCTTATATTTACAACGTGATTGCCAGGTCGGGGATAAGTTATTGCTAACTTATCGCAATATCAACATCAACATAATTTATCAATAAACAAATCCGTATATGCAAATTCAAACACATTCGATATGGGGTCCATGCCGGACATGTTAGTCTTGGCTGAAATCTGTAGATGGCGTTGGTTGCAACATTAGGTGCTGAAATCTGTGGCAGAAACCCTTCTTGTTTACAGCTGAAATTCTGAAATAATCAAGTAGATACGAAGTTTGGTTTTTCCGTGCTTAAAGTTAGTAGTGGTCTATGGAAAGAAGCTTATGTAAACTTACTATAAGCGTCGCTCAGTTACTCTGGGAATATATACCTATTAGTTATGATTTTAACGTGTAGTTATACATCAATGTAATGTTCAACGATTTACAATTAACAACCTGTGTGATTTTGAAACGTTCGAATTCGGAATCGGATTCGGAACGGTAGTTTGCGACTACGAAGTTATTTTAATAATGGTAGGAAATAGTAGGAAAAACATTTATCGCGAAATTTAAACTATTACGGGTTCTTTATGACAAAAGCTTCGAACTTATAACCACACACATGAAACATTAAGTCAGACACTTGTTATTTTTGATATTCACGTTTCTAGGCCTATATGTTTTGATTATTATTTTTGCTGTACCGAACTTTGTAAACTGATAAATCAAGTGAAAAAAAATAATATTATATGCATATTTAATGACAAACCTGCCTAGGTACTATGTACTAGTTTTGTTAAATAAAATTTGACAATAACTTTGTTAATTTTAAATTATGTTAATTTAGATTATTACTAATATTTTATAATTTCACATTTGTATATTATATAAAAAAATACAACCGAATTGAGAACCTCCTCCTTTTTTTTGAAGTCGGTTAAAAAAGTCAGTAACATAAACTAGGTTCATTGTCTGTTATAAAAGGTAGTATTATAGCATAAAATATACTATGAATATTTTTTTAATGTTCATACAATAGTCCGAAAAAGGTTTTATGTGAAACAAATATTTAATAATTGAAATAAATAATATTAATAGTATAGTAATATAATTTAGACAGGACAACGTCCGTCGGAGCAGCTAGTTAATTATCAAAAAATCTAAATATGAATTGATTACCTGCACCCCTCTCCCTCACTAGCATCAGAATCTCGGAGGTTGTTTGCGCAATAGAGTGAGGAAGCTATCTGTACGTGCTTATCTGGTATCTGTTGGGCGTCCTTGAACTATCGCATGCTAGCTGCGAGGCCAGTTCACCAGCCCTCGCCACCAATACCCAACGGCCATCCGCGTGACGTGAATAGCCTAGATATATACTTACTTATGGCAACTTTCTTTGTGAGATTCATTATATAACTAACTATATACGTGCAAGAATTATAAAAGCTATTACATAATAACCTATATTGCCTTTATGTATTTAGAACGGTTTTTCTTCCGTTTTGCGGCTATTAGTTACGAAACATGAAACTGGTATAATATTATTGTCATATCTCCAAAGCTTAAGAAAAAAAATCTTGTTGGCAAATAGTGATACAGTTTAATAGTTCGGTGTATAGGTAAATGAATTAAAATTTATTTATTCCTCCATTTTGATAAACATTCATTCTACTATTATAGACTTCGATACGTGATGAAAGTCAAAATATACTTACTTAAATTTTACAGAAGGAAAGCAGACAATAGGTATTGTATAGGTACACACAAGCTGGTTTTATTAAAAAACAAAATTTTGTAGTATCGTGCTTGTTGGAGTCTTTGTCGTCTAGCACGAGACAATAAAACAAGTCGATGTGAATCGGTGCACAAAAAGGACTTCTAAGGCGTTTGTAGTATTTGCATTGTCTTTTAATTTACTTCAAAATTACAAAATTATGAAACGCCAAATTATATAGCAAAGTCTACTCGCCCTCGCTCACCAGAATAGGTACCTAATTCCTTTGTGCTACTGTGACTGCAAATATTTTTATTTTTAATTATGTAAACCATTGATTTCAATCCATCGCTATGATTATATTCTGGTCGAAGGAAAGTAAAATTCATTAAAATCAGTGCAGCCACTTTGGCGTAAATAAAAAATGAAATTCAGAGTGGAAAGAATCGGTCAAGTTGGTATCATATGAAAGGGCTTTATTTGCACTTTCCAAAACAGGTTTTCATTTATTTTTATGTCACATAGTTTTTAAATTATGATGTCAAATGTCAAAAAAAATACCACTCCGCCCCCTTTATCTCCGATGTTTGTAAAGCGAAAACTCTGAAATATTTTTACAGTGTATAGAGGTAAGGTAAATGGTACACGAAATATAAATCAATATGTCCACCATATTTTTTTGGAAATCTGCATAAATCATTTACAAACAAACTTATTTACGCGATCCGATAAATAGGCCGAAAGCCCTTTACAAAATACTAAGCTAATCGATTCAAGGTACATATGATATTATATCCTTGTTTTATAAATTACCTAAAATAATTTTTAACACAGTAAAAAATATATTTTTCAACAGTGCGGTGTTATGTTAGTCTGACATGCACTTGCCCGGTTTTGGTTTGGTTTGGATTTGGTTTATTATCAAGCACTCTAGTCTACAAGCCTACATAGAATCATATTTAAAAGTTAGTCCTACTTGACGTTGGTAAAGTACCTACATGTTGGTATCACAGGTAGGTGATGCCATATTCTAAAAAAAGTACTAGGCTCTGAATTGATATGTACTACGCAATCAGCTACGCTTTTAATACGCAATGCTACGCATGATGACATTCGCCGACTACGCTGTTTCCCGTGAATATCTCGATAAAAATAATAATAAAACCTACACCTTACAGGCACGTACAATTGAAATAATTGAAATGATTTGTATGCGTTGTGTTGGTTCGAGGGGGCTTAATATTGAGCAGTCACGTGATCGTATGCCGCGGTATATGCGGCTAAAGTCGAAATAGGTTGTGGCGCGGCCGACGCCGCGGCGACGCAGCGGCATAGCGACACCGCCATGCGTTTCAGCTGAAATATTGGACGGGTAGTAGGGGAGGTTGTGCGAGGTCACGCCTGTGCTCGGCTGTCTCCGCCGCCGCTCGGCCCGCTCGGCCCGCTCGGGCTCCGCACGGTCTCGACGCGCGCACAGCGACCTCTTGCGTGCGCCGCTACAGTGCCCCATCGAGTTTATGTCCGGTGACCACGCTGCAGACTCTGCCGCTTCTCATACTGCCATCGAATTGTTATCTAATTCCGTTCGGAGGCGACTCGATCTCTGAGAACGTCGTCGCGATTCGTAGCAAAAAACGTACCTATATTCACCACACAGCTCACCGAACCGCTGACACATCCGATAAACGGGTCGCCGTTGTACCGTAAACGCGTCAAGCGCTTAATCGATCGACTGCATTAAAAAGTTAAAATTATTCTTATCGTTTTGCAGTCATCCTTTGCGGGCTTTGTTGCGCTGCGATAGGAATTCAAGTTAAATCTATGCATACCTATTTACCTAAAAGTGGTTAGATGCACGTAACGTTACTATAAAAATAGTGTTGCCGTCCTGTGCTTAGTACGTCGAGTGAACAGTGCGTCAATTGTCTAGAGGTGTTATTCTTCTTTTAATTTGTTTGCGAGCTTAGCGTTTTGTTCTATTAATTGATTATCACTATTATATTCCTGTGGAAAAACGCGATCCATGCTTGGAGTTATGACTACCATGGTATGGTTTTCTTTGTCTACATTATTTATCTATTTTTATCTTCTTAGTAAAGAAAGGTAGTTCACATACAGTATCACATTTGAATCGTCGTTACAGAATGTTACGACATTCGATGAAAGGTCATTGACATTATTCTTCTTTCATGATACTTGTAGGGTTGGTTGGTACTGACTGAGTAGTTAGAAGCCTAGAGAGTACAGCCATCGAGTATTTTTTAGCCGTCCATTATCATTATTCTATGATAAAGCTACGCTTCTGGCTTTGGAAGCTTAAATGTAAGCTTACAGGCGCTGTACTGTATATATATATTTATATATAAATACGTACGAGGTCGGTCTATTGTAAAAACTATGCAGAGCATGCAGCCCCTCCCACTTCTGTTCATATTCTGGAAGGATTCCCCCAGGGATATTGCGATTTGCTTGGCTTGGTGCAATATCTCAGTGGAAATTCGCATTGTCATGCACTGCTTTATTTCATCTCTCGCTACAGTAGGTATCTAAATCATTTTGCCATTAGGAAACCGATTACATAATAAAGTTGTATTCACAGTTACTTGGTAACATCTTACATTAACACTGTTATACCATAAATCACGAGTCTTAGTCACCATTACAATCTGACAAACTACAAAACTTAAAATCATATTTATCTAACATATTATTAAAAAAAACTCGCCCTTTTTACGTTGCTCTACCAGCTATATTTGATTGAATCTACAGTTGGATATGATATATTACGTTTTGTGTACCTACGTTACCCATAGCTTGTTGTTCCCCCAAATATCACGTTAAACAAAGCCAGCCGCTTTAACTCGATTAAAGAGATACGTCTCGGAGATAGAATAGCTTTCAAATATACAATTTGAATCGTCCTAAGATTAGGCATGACGTACGTTTCAAAAGTAATTACTGAATTCAATTTTGTCACCGCATACCTGTAACAAACGATAGCGAAAATGGATAACCATGCCTCGCTAACGTTATGAGGAACGCAATAACTAAATTCAATTGGGTAGGTAACTTATTTAATATAAAAAATCTAAGATCTCTAGACAAAATTAAAAACTGTTGAACCAATCTTGATGAAATTAAAATGAGACCCTATACTCTATTCAGTAAAAAAATAATCATGCAAATTATATCAACCACTAAAAAGTTATGCGTGGTCAGACACAAGAACAAAATCTCCTCCGTTTTTTCGTTGGTTAAAAATAAAACACGTTTTTTATTACGTAATTATGTATAATCCTTAAAAAATATGTGTCTAATCAATTTATTTATTTATTTCATTACATAGTTAACAATTAGAAAGAAAATAACTGAAATATTTACAAACTAATATAACTTAAAAAGAGTATAGAAAAGCTACAAAAAGTGTAAAAAATTTGGCCCATGCGGTAGCGTGCCCAAGATGCTGGCCGCATTTCCTCGCTGAATAGCCAATTATCATTATATCTTTAATATTCTAAATACACGTACGTATAGGTACTTGTTTAAGTTATATGTCTTAATAATCGTAATTACGTTTTAGCGATGAAGGAGTCCCCTCATTTCTTCAATACATTTATTATAATCTAACTTTTTTTAAGAAGTAATAATTACATTATATGGGTTAGCGTTACCTCTAGGTTTCAGAGACGGGTCTTGACGAACAGACAGACTTAAAAACACAAAGCTTACTTTACTCTATGCGCATAGTTTCATTCCAAATTATTATTATTATTCGACCTGAAGTTAGCGCAGCATTTAGCCGCAACTCTTGGTCGTCTTGGTCAAACTAAAGGTTTGCTTATTTTTTGCCATAATAATATGCAAAGAATGATCACAATACGCGTTTTACTTTCCAAATTAAATTAAGTCATTCCAGTTGGTTTATTAGCTACTAATGCTGCTTTTGCCCGCGGCTCCACCAGCGCAACTATAATTTTTTCTCTCAATTCATCCTTTCCTCAATCTTCTCAATTCATACTTAGCAATTGTGTAGTTTTCGATCAGTGAAAGAATTTTCACAATCGGATCAGTAGTTCCGGAGATGAACCTCTACAAACTTACAACTTACTTTACCTTTATATGTTATTAAGTATATATAATGTAGTATCGGCGAGTATTATAGATACAGGTGGCAATAGACAAATCGTACGCCTTTATGAACAAAAACGCACGAAAGTGTCAGTTTTGTGGTGTTCGTCATTATTCAGGTTCTGCAACAACAGAGAGAAACGTCTTGCGCACGCTGAACATGTGCATAAAGAGATGAAAAGAACCGCCCGCCCATTGACACAGTGTCTTGAATGAGGCGCGGCCTCGTTCTCCGCTTTCAGGCGCTTCCAGCTGTATGCCCATTAGGCCGGTTCTATACACTCTAGCGGCGGTTTAGACGTTTGCGGAAAAACGCGCCGTCGCTTCTGGATATTTATACCTTCCAATCGCGATATCTTCCGCCTATTCCCATATGTATCATGCATTTTTTTAAAACCATACCATAGTAAACCGTCATACCTACCATGCAGAACTCATCGAAACAAACTAACACGCAAATACGATTGTCGGAATAGGGCAAAAAGAAGACTCAGGAGTGTACGCGGGGATAAAACTAGCATCTATGCAAAACACGGCGATCTCCCTGCTCGAGAAGGTGTCGGCTTACGAGCGTGCCGTGCTGGAATGTGATCACCTCGGGGGGTCGGAGCACGGCGGGTTTCGGTGAGGACGTTGGCGCGGCAGCGGCATGGACGAGCGCGGCCCGCCGGACGTGCCGTTGATCGTGACCCCGCCGTGCGCCGGCGCAGGCGGCGCGGGCGCTGCGATCACCACCTCGCGTCGCGCCGCCTCCGCGCGCGGCTCACGCGATGACCCGCCGCCCTCCACCTGGCGCTCCTCGGTGCGCGTTCACGACACCGGTTTCCGCGGCTCCCGCAAGAGCGTCGTACGCCTCGAACCGCCATGTAATGGCCTCAACGGGCTGCCCGCCATCGGCAAGGAGGTAATTTACTTATCTCTTTGCCAGATTATGTTGCGAGACTGTTTTTCATATGGACTTACGTACGTATACTTGAATAAATACAATCAAGCTTAACCGTCTACAGGCTTAATAACTAATTAAAAAAGAAATATTTCCAGCCTGGGGTTAGCGATATGCCTCGACCAGCCAGAGTTATTAGATAGTAATGGGGCCCACAGCGTGAGGCACGTATTAATTATTTACCAATTCCACACCTCTGCGGCCTACTTGCTCTGTGGAATCCGGGGCGAAACCCGTCAGAGTACCTTATATTATTTTACTTAATTAAAAATATTCAAGCTAATTTATCAACGAGTAACACACAATTAACAGAACATTAGGTACACTAATAATACTGTAATCAAAGGAGATAAAAGGCGGATTTCCGAGCCGTTTTTTTTTTCTAAACTATTTTTTATTCATGCTGTTGCATTGTCATAATTTTACATAACAGTGAATGCAGTTTTGCTTTATTTGTGTCCCCTTTATCATCAAAATAACTAGTTGAGTCAACATCTATCAAAATTGAATCAAATTTTAATTTTCATCAATCAAAGAACGAAAACGATCAAAAAGTACAAACCAAAGAACAGAAGACAATGTTCGAGGGATGCTAGTGTGAGATTTCGGTCTTTGAAATTCATATTTAAACAAAAAATGTTTGGATACCTCGTACTTTAATTGATTGCATACGTAGGTACCTATCTAGAAATTAAATTATTGGCATGTTCTAAGTAACTAAAAAAATATTTGATCTGTAGTTATCATAGATGAAGTCTAGCACTTTTCTTTTGAAAATTTAGTAAAATAGATAAAAAAAATCTATGTACTTTTGGATTTATTTATCATAGGTAATATATAATAATATTAATATGTATAAAAAGCTACAAAGCGTCGATAGTAACATGGCCGCGTGTAGAAATATTTTAGGGTAGTTGCCGTTTCTACGTCATATCTGGTAAACATCCATCCATTCGACTAGAATTTCGTCCCAAAAATGGATGGTACTTTTCCATGTGAATAGGGCCCAAGGGTACAACTGTCCGATATGACATTACTTGGAGCCGCAATGAAGAGATGACGTCATTGTCCGCAGGTACTCTCGCTGGGCGCGACGGGCGGCCACAAGGGAACCACGCAGCCTTCTCACCCCTGCACTATCCTCCACCATTCTCCTTACAAGGTAAAATGCTCATATATAATAAAACCAACCCTTTTTAATGTCCCACTACTGAGCACGGGCTTCCCCTCAATGCGAGGGGGATTAGGCCATAGTCCACCACGCTGGCCCAGTGCGGGTTGGCGGACTTCACACATCTTTCGAGGGGTTCTCTAAGATATGCAGGTTTTCCTCACGATGTTTTCCTTCAGCGTTAAGCAAGTGATTATCGTGGTTGAATATGGGATTAGCACATGAAATCCAGAAATCCCAGAGGTGCGAGCCGGGGTTGAACCTGCGATCCTCGTTACCGAGACAAGCGTTCTACCAACTGGGCTATCACTGCTATAATGTTCATATATATCTCACAGCAGAGCGTTCAGCGCTCGCTTTAATTATTAATTTATGATGTCCTGCTCGACTGCTGCTTGCGCAGGCTATGAGTCCCATAATATAGGGTGTACCCAAAATTTGGCGACCCGATTAGCACAGTTGGTAGTGACCGTTCTTTCTGTACTGAGGGTCCCAGATTCGAATCCTGGTAGTGGCAAAATTTGTGTAATGAGCAAGAATGCTTGTACCCTAGTCATGGATGTTCAATATCTATATAATCACATAATTATATACTGGGACACTAGAATCATACCGTCTATATGTATGGTACATTTAATATAAGCGTTGCTTAGTTTGGGACCGTACAGTTGGTGGGTTCGTCTAGCGATATCCATTTATTAACGTGTGTATGTATACAAAATGTGTAAATAGAGTTTGCTTTTTTAAAGTATGTGAACCAGTGACATTATGCTGTAGATAGAATTATGGTCTCTTTTTTTAAATAATATTAAATTATATATTTTTGGCAATGTAACCCTAAATACTTACCAATAGACCTCTTAAAATATTTATCACAATTATTGTTACACACGGAACGGGGAACGCTGTGCACAGCACTTCTGTCTGCGCGGGGCCTTATATAAAATATACCTATATAAATTTTAAATGCGACACAAACCCAGATACTCCGAGTCCACATTAATTATAATTACATACTATGTAACAAAGGATATAATTACAAGTTGAAATATGAAAAGGTTTAATTTATATTTGTGGCATCGACCTCGTTCTATACCTCGACACGCGAAAGCACAGCACGCTACAAATATTCCAACATATTTACGAGAGTTTGTCGCAATTCTGGAACGATTTATACTTATTTTCATACTTGCAGGCCGCTTGGGATTGGTTGATCCTGATATTGGTGATCTACACAGCGATATTTACACCATACGTAGCCGCCTTCCAGCTTAATGAGCCTAACTTCGACAAACGCTCGCGAAGTTTCGGCGAAGATCCTATTGTTGTCATCGATATGATCGGTAAAACTTCATCATCATTACACTATTTATTTCATTTAAAAAAAAGCTAATAAGAACAACCTACTGTAGACTTAGCCTAGAACCATGCTTAGCATAGAACCATTGGTGTGTTTGTCTGATGATAATAAAAAAAAGAGCAACCATGGAGTTTCTTGCCCGTTCTTCTCCATAGGAACGGCATTCCGAACGGGTGGTAAAGTAGTAGTATAATATTTTGTAACTTTTGACGATTCATAAGTACTGTACTTAATGGTCTACGTGAATAAAAAATATTCTGATTCTGATTCTGATATTCATTAAGTACTAACATCGAATATTTTATTTTCAGTGGACGTCACGTTCATAGTGGACATCCTGATAAACTTCCGCACCACGTATGTGAACGCCGCCGACGAGGTGGAATCGGATCCAGGCAAAATTTCTCGCCACTACTTGCGCGGCTGGTTCGTTATCGATCTCGTCGCTGCGATCCCATTCGATCTTCTGCTCTTCGGCACCGACACCGATGAAGTGAGCTGCTTTTCCCTCAAACCTACATTCACCACATTTTATGTCATCCCACATACGATATACGCATACATGAATATAGAATTAGACTGCCAAAAGGAATGGCTGACTAGACGAATAATAATAATCACCAGCGGGGCTTACTGTGATTCTCAAACTCGTAACGATAGTCGCATATAACCGAGTGCGAAGATCGATGCATTTGTTTTCGAGATTGCATTTAGTTTGCTTATCATGGTGGATACCCAGACGATCAGTTGTCCGAAACGGTATCGCAATACTCGGATTCCCGAACTAAGTACGGTTAAATTTCACGAAGCGCCAGTGCAGTTCAAAACTTAACTATAAAAATAACACAATGGTCACAAATGGAGGCCATACAGTACAACAAGATTAGGGTGGCGAGCACGATACATTCCGCATAGTGAAGGGTAAAATAGGTCGTAAGAATATGAAAGCTAACTAGGTCAAGTTAGGGTTGCATAAGTATTGAATTTCAAGACGAAACAATGTGCACTTCATGTCTTTGAATAAACTCAACTATTCTTGTTCGGGAACGGTTATTTCGGACAAATGAAGCTCTGGTTATTTGAAAGCGAGTCACGTAGTTGTGGAATGCAGTTACAGCAACTGTCACGATCGATTAGGTTCCACAGCCTACCACATAACGTTTCCACTGTCGTCTCAATAAAATATCTATTTCGTAAATTATATGTTAAAATCTATCAAAATTGTAAAAACCAACTAAACTCACACCATTCGGTATGTTTTGTTTGTAAGCCACATTGATTTGTATTTTTGTTTTAATTTAAGGCAACTAATTATTACCCGTTGATTTTTTTGATGATTATCAACCAGTCGTAATTTATTTGATCATTACCCAGTAGTCACGTCGGAGACAGCCCGAAGGTGGGTGCGTATTGAATTTGTAATACCATTTCTTGTTACAGCAGGGGCTGGAAAGTGATGAGGTATACCATCTTTGTGAACTATTCTTTTGTTGCTGCCACTCAATTTTATAACATTTTTAGTTGACATATTTTATTCATTAATTTCCACTAGCCATTTTAAATTCACAAAGTGAATGCGTTAATGGAAGATAAGGACGCTTACCATGAGCAAATATCAATCATTATCGAGTCGTGCACCGTGCCCGCCGCACGGGCCCCTAGCTGTATCATGAGCTTGACGCCGCCGGACGTAGCCCTGGTGGTAGCTGGCTAGCCCGACGCAGCCCCTCTACACTACGCACTAGGCTCACTTTAACTTAGAAGAACGAGAGTAAGTCTTCACTATTTCTCGCATCTTGAAATCAATATCTACTAAAGCTTTGAAAGGCTACATTAGTATTTCATATAATTGTATGCCACATTCGGTTGTGGAAATAGCTGTGTCTTGGTAAAATCGTAATTCTCAGAGGGCTTTCATCTATCATTTATATTCGAGCAAGATATATTTTAGCTTTTTCAGCACATTCGAGCGACATGATTTAGATTGATTATACGTACCGTATAGATATAGAAACCAATTTCGTTAGAACATAACAAATACAGATTTATAGGCACCTACTACTAGAATGACTGAACCAGTAGTTAAATACTTATAGGTATAAGTAGGCGTTATACTTATTTAAATAAAAAAGTAAGTGAATATAATACACCTGTCATACAATTTCATTGCAAATACGACGGCAGAGGAGCATTCATTAATTGGCTTTTCTTCGTCAATAATACAAAAATCACGATATGCACAGAGCTTGGTAGCAATTACGCTCACACTTCCCAGACGAACCTTTTTGTACTGATCAATATATCGCCTTTATTCACGATCAAGTAGCACCAATGTGTCCGTCCCGAACATAAATACTGAAAGCACCCACCTTACATCAAGCAATAGATTATTATTTTGATGTTCGTTACAGTACATATTAGCCGATATGTATGACCCATCTGGATTTATTTACTCATCGTCACTTATGTTTGTAACACTTATCAATGGGTTTGATTTAAATACACATTACAATTATTATCATTTAATTTCGTACATTCTGTGATTTTGGACGATCTATTTTTATTTTTATTCAAATAAATTGATTTGATATGATTTACTTATTTTTGTTTTCATTTTCCAAATCCAAACCTAATAACTTTCAAAAATAAGAAAAATTGTACGCAGCTCACCAGAATAAGAATCCATCAATAAAATGGCCAGTTCTTTAAAATTTATAATCACTCATGAAATCTTGTGCGCAAGCAGCCACGACAAGAGCTTCGCAAGCAACGCTTCCCATGACAATATAGCACATAATTATTACTTACACGTGTGAAATTTAAATTTGTGTCACATAAAGTACTTCCAATTATTATCCATGTCATATAAAATTAATAATAGGTAGGAAGATAACGAAGGCCCTTTTCAAATTCACAAATCATTCATCAAATAAAACAAAGCTCAATTTTGACGGTATTACACCTATTAGATACTAATTTATTAAGTAATAAGCAGTTTAAAAAAGGGCTTAAAATGACAGGATACTTAAAAATGGTACCTATTTAAAAATAGTTATGGGTTGGTGTCGACAAGTATATCTATAGACTGATTTAGGTAAGTCAAAAGGTGTCAAGAATTGGATGATTGAATCATAAATCTTAAATTTCAATGCACAGTGTTTGATCAAGTTCTTAGTCGCTGTAAATACATTCACTTGTATTTCGCTTAAGGTTTCATGTCACACAGATCATTATTACAATCACAAGGCGACGTCACGTTACTAGGTCTACCATAAACTAATGTTAAAGGGGCTAACTCGTAATGTTACAGTGGAGTAATGCCAGTATTTAAACAGTATATTATGTGCACCGCATTATGTACGAAGCCAGCTAATTTTATAGTTTGATAATAATCGCTTTTAATTCTGCAAACTATATCTCAGTTTGAGCTCAAAAGCATTAATTCATAGGCAACTTTTTGCTTAGTTAGCGTGGTTTTCGCTGCGAGACCTCGTTGATGCTATTTAGTTTTAAGCGAACGTTTCATATAGCTTGAGTTGGGTTTGCGGCTAAAGTTGCATCGTCGGCGTTCGACGGAACATTCTGAGCCCCGTTGTGATGGTTGCAGACCACCACGCTCATCGGACTCCTGAAGACCGCGCGCCTGCTGCGGCTCGTGCGAGTCGCGCGCAAAATTGACCGATACTCGGAGTACGGCACCGCCGTGTTGCTCCTACTAATGGCCACCTTTGTTCTTATTGCTCATTGGTTGGCCTGTTTGTGGTGAGGTTTCAATTCAATTTAAAATATTAAATTTCATCACTACCTTAACATTTTTAAATTTTCTAATATACCATTATTTGTTGTACATGTTGTATTCTTGGTACAGGTACGCTATTGGCAGCTGGGAGCGGCCCCAACTGCACGCTCCGATTGGATGGCTGGATGCCCTCGCTAACGATGTACAAGCGTCGTATGAAAACTCCACCGGTCCATCTCTGAGGTATATAACGTATCGATAACGCGCGTTCCTGCAATCTCATATGTATGCCTATTTCAGTAATATTTATTATATAAATATCGTTTCGCAGGTCTAGATATATAACAGCGTTATACTTCACATGCACGTCGCTGACGAGTGTGGGTTTTGGAAATGTTGCCCCCAACACAGACATGGAGAAAGGGTTCACTATTTTTGTCATGCTCGTTGGCTGTAAGTACGTTTGACATATTTTTATTTGAAGCCGGCTAATGACACTATTTTCTGAACTGTATTAATTTCTTCCAGCCCTCATGTACGCTAGTATCTTCGGTAACGTGTCGGCTATTATTCAGAGACTCTACTCGGGAACTGCTCGATACCACACGCAAATATTGAGAGTGCGTGAGTTTATTCGGTTTCATCAGGTAAGTTTATAAATGTAGGAAAACATTTTTAATTTAGGTCTTGAAACATTTTGATTTGATATAGAAAATATACTTTATTAATTTATGTAATAAATATACTACATTCAATAATAGTCCATTAACCTATTAGACGCCGAATTTTGACCCTCGGCGAGTCCCGGGGAAAAGCTAATCGTCTTTGAACCCGCAATAAAATTAATCAAAAGGAAAAAAGGAGGAGTTGGAAATACTTTAGGCCATACTTTTATTTAAAACTTACATATGGAAATATTCACGCAAGACTCACAAACGAGACTTTATATACATTAGATATACATGTACAATCGTAACATACATACATAGTATACAAGGACATATATATGAATTTACATTGTTTTTACAGATAACGAATCCTCTTCGGCAAAGACTGGAGGAGTACTTTCAACACGCGTGGAGCTACACCAACGGGATCGACACGTCCAGTCTGCTGAAGGGTTTCCCGGAGTGTCTTCAGGCCGACATCTGCCTTCATCTCAACCGCAACTTGCTTGCGAACTGTTCCGCCTTCGACGGTGCTAGTCCAGGTTGCTTAAGGTACCATACCTTTATTGAACGGATTAAATAGTGTATACTGTGGCAATGATAAAAGTTATGTTTACTATGGACCTTATAAGAAAGATCAAGGTCGCTCAAAGCGCAATGGAGAGAGCTATGCTCGGAGTTTTGCTACGCGATAGAATCAGAAATGAGGAAATTGGTAGACGAACTAAAATAACCGACATAGCTTAAATAATTTCAAAGTTGAAGTTGCAGTGGGCGGGGCACATAGCTCGCAGAACCGATGGCCATTGGGACAGAAATGTTTTAGAATGGCGACCACGAACCGGAAGGCGTAGTGTAGGACGGCCCCCCACAGGGTGGACCGATGATATCACACGCGTAGCAGGAAGTCGGTAGATGCGAGTGGCAGAGGACCGTGATGTGTGGAAATCATTGGGGGAGAGCTATGTCCAGCTGTGGACGTCTTTCGGCTGATAGATAGATATGTGTTTAATAGAAAACAAAACAGATTATATTTTTAAGAATGGACGTTTATACCAAGCTGTGCCTATAAAACCATCACTAGTAATTATATATTGTATTAAACATGAGTATCAATTTCTAGGGCCCTCTCACTGAGGTTTAAAACGACGCACGCGCCCCCTGGCGAGACGCTGGTGCACCGCGGCGATGTCCTCACGTCCTTATTCTTCATATCCCGAGGCTCTATCGAAATTCTGAAGGATGACATTGTTATGGCTATATTAGGTACGAGCTTCATTGCTGAAATATTTTATACAGCGCGGAATCTCGTATATAAAATTATTTTTTGTATTCTTCTTATATTTCTATTTGTTGTTTTTAAATGTAAATGGTAACATTATAAAGTAGGTAATTTTTAACAAAGAAGTGGTAATAATATCCAAAAATTAAAAACAAAAACAACGAAACGAATTCTACTTTCAAAATAATATTTGCGCCTACTCGGCTTCCCTCGTTTAGGATATTGACAAAAGGCTGGCATTGCCATAGAATGACAGTGCGAATTCACACTTTACTTGAAACATACCCTGCGCAAGAAATAAAATGAGACATGATAAAATAAGATGAGATAACACCAAGCAATTCCCCACCACTGTTGGCCAACATTGGCAAGTTGAGTGGCTATATTAAAAGAAGATTCCGACAATTTTGTTTAAATTAATTTGGCAGGCAAAGACGACGTTTTCGGCGAGAATCCATGTGTGTACCCTACGGTGGGTCGCAGCAATTGTCGCGTGCGCGCGCTCACCTACTGCGACCTGCACCGCGTGCATCGCGACGATCTGCTCGACGTGCTCGACTTCTACCCGGAGTTCCGCTCTTCTTTCGTCAACAATCTTGAGATTACATACACCATGAGAGATGTCAGTATTCTACTCATTTAATCTTTCGCCATTTTTTAATATGATTCTGAATATGATTTCTATTCAAAACAGCATATATATAACATTAAAACCTTTACATTTAACATTAAAACCTTTTTTAATGTTTGTATCAAAATATGTATTCCGTAGTGGCTATAGCTCGTAGCTTTCCTTCTACGTCGCATATTCTGCGTAGTCATTTGGTAGCGCGTAGTTGCGTAGTAATATCCTGCGTAGTCGTTTTGTAGCACGAAGTTGAATGTAATTTACTATTACACAATTTGATGTATAAAAACTTGCTGACCCGATAGACGTTTTCATGTCTAAATCCCCACAGAAAAAAACACTTTCTGGTTTTCTCGATTTTTCCAATTTTACGGACATCTTTTAAAATTTTGCATCCCCAAAAATTGTATTCGCCCCGTGGCAAACACTAAAAAACTAACAGTTGGTATTATCAATATAATAGGATGAGCTAGGCGGCATCGAACCCCGACGCAGGATGCGCTACGAGAACCCGTACGACGCGCGGCTGCTGCGCGAGGCGTACGCGCGCACCACGCGCCGCCCACACACAGAAACCTTTGCTGAAAAGGTGGTAAGTGCTCCCAACACACACTATGCATGTTCGATTACCGAAACACCCAATCCTCTATGCCCTATGATTTGTAGGTTGTACAAGTACCTATGTATGTTGCGTCTTTTGTTCAATAGGCCATCCTAAAATATGGAGTTATAAAAAAATATTACTAGTGATTGAATTGTTTTTTTAAACAATTAGATGTGTTTTAGAAAGTATAATATGAAAAACTCTTATTCGCACAATAAATTGCGGCTTACAGCTGAATACTCAAACGCTACTGAAGTGTTTAAGCCCTATACTTAACAGTTTGAGATGCCGCAACTATCTTGCATTAGCGTATGATGCAGTTAAATTAAACATTCCCCAAATTTGAGTTGCGATTGAGTGTTCAGTGGCCACAAGAAGAAATCAGTAGGTACGACACGACAAGTACAGCACGATTTTAATACCAGTCTGTGAAAATTAAATATTTCTATGCATGTAGGCCAAAAAAGTCAGAAGCTACCACTGGTTCGGAATTATGGTTCCTCTGAGTTGAGCCGGGAAAAGACTCAAGGGTTACTTTAAAAAAATAATAGGTTTGTATACATATCTTATCATACCTTGATGTAGTGTGCCCCACGTGTAATAAAGTGTATGAAATTTTTAGGACTCACAATGTAGCGATGATGACACCGAGTCCCCAGCCAGCCGCGGCATTCTGGAGTTCTCGGCGGACAAGGCGGGCCAGGACGTCACCCCGCTCAACTTCAACTTCAGCAAGCAACGCTCCACCACCCTGAACTCCATCACTGGTAAGCCGGCTGGAAACGCACTACGGAATGTTCTGTTTGATTCATTCTCTTCTTCTGACCTTACACCACGTACGCCCGGGTGTGAAGAGTTCAATATGACTTGACGCGGGTGGCATGTTGTGGTAGCCCTTCCTCTCTATACATAGAGTAGATGAATACCTACACATAGTTAACGAATGGAACAATTTGCATTTCCCCTCGCCATATTTAAATCTCTTCTTTACCTATAAGTAATACCCTAATGACTTGTTACGATTATTTTCATTATTGAGTCGGAAGTTTATTTCAGTTTTATCGGCATTTTGATCATTTATATGTCTTTTTTATTTATTTTTTGCTAAAGTTTAATTAATGCTCTTAATCTGAAATTGACGGAAATTTTAAGTATTTTTTAATACGATTCGAAGTTACTTTCAAGTTAAAACAGAATACAAAAATCATGGAAAGATCACAGCCAAAGGTGACTCACACCCCCACACTCATAAATTCTATACTATAAGATGTTTTTTTCCTTTTTATTTGAAATATGAAAGGTATATTACTTTTTGAGATCCAAAAATTACTTAAATTCTTTTCTTTTAATAATAGCCAAATTGTATGAACGCATTGTACATTTTGTCTAATTGATATTATCATAATATAAATACGACGTCCTAGGTATGTGTCATAGAAACATTATAATGTTATAGCCCCGATATACATTTAGAATTTATGCGTCAAACTGTGTATTTCTGAGGAAAACTTCTGAGACAAGCCAGAAGACGCCCGATTTACTTTACTTCTTCTTTTTCCTCTAAGATACGGAATTCTAAAAACGGGTGGAATCGAAGTAATTCATATTAAAAATGCCATTACAAATTTTGTTTTATTAAGGCAGCATGTGTTACGCTTATTTTCGTATTCATTTATTCCGATGTGACCGGTGGCGTGGTTAGGGATGCGGTGTGGCACAGGCGATATAGAGATGCCACTCTCGGTGAAACCGATGTCACCGTTAGATTTCTGTTGTACAATATTGAATAGCATAGTGGTGTAGTTGTGGCACTCTGCTACTGTCCCACACCCCGCACCCCGCAACCCCGTAACCGCCCGCCCCGCTCTGAGCGCGGCCCTTGCGTGTGCAGGCATGCTAGCGCAACTTAAACGGAGCTTCCCAGACCTCTACCATCATAAAACACATCAGCCACTGCACAGCAAATACTGTAAGTATGCATACAACTATATAGTGCATGAATCAAGGAACGATTCTAGAAGTCGGTCCAATGGCCGGATGACGAGCCTGATGTAATAATCCATTTGTATAATAATGTCATGCGGTTGTAAAACATTATGAAATTCTAGATATTGGATACCTAACATGAAATTATTATGAACAATTTACAAATGTACATATTTCTATATTAGTAACTATTCAATAATTAGGGTACCTACTTAAATTAAAAACATGAATAACAATTAAAAATCAGCGTAATAGCTACGATGTCTGTGAATCATATATTATACGGTTTCAGCCCAATCAACGCCGCAAACGTACAGAAGTAGAGCAGGCGTTAGACGTCAGTCGTCAGTGGGTCCTCTGAACGACACGTCGCCACTGACGGGCTGTCCGGCAGCTGGCGAGCCGGCCGTCAGCACGCCGGCGCACAGCGCCACGCTACCCGTCTCCAGCCTCAGCACAAACCCTAGCTCGTATTACACTAATGCTTCGCCGAGCCCGCCGGCCGCGCCCGCGCAGCACGTGTCCTGTGACGACATCCTGGCGCCGAGCGCGCCGCTCGCCGCCGCTCGGACGCCCTCCTGCCGCTCCGCGCCGCATTCCGCCGTCAATATCAATCAGGCAGGTCGGCCTGCGGCGCTTACGTTATCCAATGAAAAAGCACAAAACACAGTCGCACAGGTAACATAAAAAAAACACGATTGCTTATCTCTTCTTCTTTTTCGTTCCCTCTCAGAATCGTGACTTTAAGATGTCTCATCAAATGGTAGTCATATTGGCCTTGTACAAGGTTCATCTAATCGGACTGTTAGTGCCCTTCCACTGCCACGTCTCCAGCTCGTAACTAGGTTATTGCTTGATGTGGCCGAAAAATCCAAAGATCTTTTCACAGCATATTTGCGATGTGGAAAAATGTTTAATGATGCCAAGAGCTTTAAGAATAAATTGAATCATACATTCTTATTTAGTCCACGGCATTTGAGCATTTTGTGCCAGCACAACATCGTGTATGCACCGAACTTAGCGCGTTCCCGGCCTTAGACGCACCATGATTAGGTACCGTATAGTGATTGCTATAGCCATCCGTTACCCACCGTCGAGAGAAAGCCACTGGCTAAGCGAAAAAGTAACGAAGTGGGGAATAGGGCGGGTATGACAGTACGCGTGCGCGATGACGGATCCTTCCATCAGGCTACCTCAGACAACTTTAATTGTTATCTAATTCATAGAATATGTTATTATTTGAAAATATCATAAGAGTTATTGAAGCAATTGTTTGCACTTCTGAAAGGCGTTTGCAGATGACCACTTCAATTTCAGACTCTTATAAATGGCTAATGGTACAGTCTTGAAAGCTGCCTGCTGTTTGAATTAATTAGAGCTATAAGGGCCCAATTAATTTAAAATAAAAATGGATTTTTGATATTCAGGATAACATCTCTCCACAATACCAGAACGTGGGTGCCGCAGCGACAGCGGCTTCAGTGGCGACGGTGCTGACACGATTGGAGGAGTTGAGCCGGCGCGTGGCGGTGCTGGAGTCCGGCCTGACGACCGACGTGCGCCGCATCCTGCAGCTGCTGCAAGCCCGCGAGCCCACCCTCCATAACGCTCAGCCGGCGCACACGCCGTCGCAAGTAGTGCCCAAAGCCTCGCTCTCCATACCACAAACCAATGACGTAAGTATTATGTATACATACTCGTCCTAAAAGTCCTGGGAAAACGCAGTAATGACAGAGTCTTGACCACGAAACAATGATGCAATAACTTGAACTTTGCACGATAACAGTGGGAGTCCAACTGGGACGGCGATCGCGGCGGGCGCGTAGGGCGCGGTACGCCGGGCGTGCAGCGGTCGGCGTCGGAGCCGCACGCGCCGCTCCCGCCGGCGCTGCCGCCACCGCCGCACTCGCACTCCTTCTACAGGTAGTGTGAGGCGGGCGAGACGAGCGCCCCTCGCTCCCGGCCGTCAACGCGCTCGCTCGCCGAGTCGGCGTCCTGCTGCTCGCTGGCGAGCGAGCTGGCCGCGCCCGCGCCCGGCGGCACGCGCCCGCCGCCGCCGCCGCGCGCGCGCTTCCACTTCTGCCGGCGCATCGCGCGATCCCGGCACGATGACGGCCGGGGCTTCCTCTGACGCGGCTCTCACCCGACAAATGGACCAATTTTGTACTTCCGTTAACGCCTAAATAAACACGTCCTCGCGATCTCGCGAGCGGGCCGCGTCCCGCCCGTGCCGAGTCCATTTGTAATAAATTTCAATAATGATCGCTTTAGTAAAATGTTTAAGGTTGTCCAAAGAACCGTATGGTTTAATTCGACGGAGGTCACGAAGCCGTATCACGAGTATAGTGTGCGACAACATGAGTGGTTGGTAACGCAATACGTGGTGAATATTGGGTGCTTTAATTTTATGTAATTTACAGGCTTTTAAGAGAAGTGATTTTTACATTGTGTATTACCTACATAAGGGTATAGATACATAAGCACTATCTCATCGTGTTTTCTTCGTCTCCTCCAATTGATATCGTTGAGTTGACGTATCCAAATATATATTTCCAAATAGACTTGTCTAAATAATATTCTATTCTAGATTTCAGCTAATTCAGAATGACGCTTATAAGACTGAGAGACTACGTAAATACCGTGAACTGTATTTCCAGAAGTGAGTACTTAAACGATAAACGCTTTCTACCCGTCCTTGCTCCTTGCCTTTACAATGTAGCTAGGTAATGTGTAACACTACTAAGAACGAGAATAATTGAACTGCTACTTGTGGAAGTGCGTTTATGAGTTTCACTCGACACAGGTACACACACACACACACACATGCCGCGTTGTCTTCAATGATACATAATTACACCGATATTTTATTAAACTCTTTTCGATTCCTTGTATCAAACCTATGCGTTAACTAAATTATACAGGCTTCAAGTTAATAAGGACTCGTTCAAATGTCGAGCGGCTCCAAATACTACGTATCAACAAAATATGAAACTTCATCATTTTCACGTTAATTTACGAGTATATAATTACTGTAATTGTGGCTCAAAATAAGTTTATGTTGTAATGTGTATCCTAGTTACGGAGTAAGAGATTTCGCCAATATATCATTATAAGCAATAAACCCACAGCATATGTTAGTAAGTATGTTGATTTTGACGTAACATAAGTGGCTTTCCGCGCTCATCGTAAACTGTAAGTTTTAATTTTTACAGCGTGATACAGAAAGGCTATACTAATCTTTAAACCTATGCTTCATTAGCGCTTTTCTAATCATTATGTGAAATCAGAGTTAAGATATCGATCAATTTAAAAAAAATTGCTCACAATAATCTAAATTGTCATTTTGTTGGGTATAAATATATTTTTTTAAATCGACATATTGAAAGTCTGACTTCACATAATAATTACAAATGCGATAAAAAAAGCGCAGATTGAATGGTTAGTATACCCTTTCTTAATCACACTGTATACACACTTTGGTTGTTCACTGTCACCGAGCTGTGTCAAGTCTAAATCTTTCATCATAACATCTTATAGCACCATATTGTCGAGTAAGATCGTTCTATATTAGTAGATTAACACATTGACTCCTATACGTAGGTACATGTTCTTCCTTTACAACACTTCTCCTATTCTGATTTTAAATGAGAGCCAGTGCCGATTATTCTTTATCGTCTATGTTAAATATTACCTCTAATTCCAGTGCTATGATGCTACGGCCACATCTATGGATTAGTGCATTAATTAGTGACTAATGTCACTAAGCCGATGTGGCCAACAGTTTAGGACATTAATTTACTAACGTCATTACTAATATCGTTAGACGTTAAATTTGGCGCACCTGACAGATTTGGCAGCCTGGGTCTAGACTTGGCGCCCTGGGCCTATAAGGTATGCGCCATAATTTAACGAAAACAAGGTTAGATCGGTATCGGTTTGGTTTAGCGCCTGCTTAACCTATGATGCAGGGTCTGCGGTGCACACGGGCGCAGGATCTTAGGAGGCCGAGCGCCGCGATGCCTCTCAAGAACCCTTTTAAAAACTCAATGCAAATTACAATATTTTTTAAATTAACGACAAAATTGTGTATTTTTATTCTTATAAGCTCTCCGTTTTTTTTTTTTTACCCTCTAATCTACCCCGCGAATCCATAGGGGCGTACCGCAAGCGAAGTAAATGGGCTATTGCTTCCCATCATCATTTACAATTGCACCGTTTGCACCCCAACTTCCGATCATTGGGAAAATATAAGTAGCTGTAATTATTCCATTTTGGTCGCGCGCCTACTAGAGGGCGCGTGGGTATTTATTGCAACCGGGCGCTACTTGTGCTAGAGCCGGCGCTGGGTCGATTGTTATGTGAATAAAATAATAGTTTTGGTTGATTGAGCAAAATCGCATTGAACTTGGTTTATCGGCGTCTATGAATAACTGTTATATTGATTGGTGCTTCTAAGATAATGCAATACCACCGGTAATACTGATAACTTATTATATTGCAATATTTATGTACCTAAGTATATTTTTTGATTAGATAACAAGTATGTGGGTACTTAGTTATTTCTTTTTTTAAATCAATTTAATGTAACGGTCTTCATAACAGTTGTTGTTTCGAATGAACACTTTCATAATGTTAATTACACTTATATCATTAGTGGCTGTCGATAGGCGAATACGCCAATTGTCAACATACACAAGACGATCACAAAAAATAACAAACTTAAGTATTTGAAATGCTTTCCATCAGCCGTCAGACCACATCAGCCATTTCATTAAGTCTAATGAAATATATCAAAATCGTTCATTGTTTTTTTTTTAATTTTAAGCGCAGAGTAAGTAGGTATATGTAAATATTTTAGATAGTCCGTAGGTTTATAAATGGTCAATTCGCAAATGTACTTATTCTTCAGTCTGTCTAGTATACTTATGTCAAAATTGATAGCTTAATTTGCTTTTACGTATCATTATGCATCTTTAGATTTACATTTGAACAATGTTATTTGCTTACGTAGTTATAGAAGTCCATATCACTTGCCTGATTATAATAATGGTAATCATGCACATGTACTAGCGTTTACGTTTCACATCGAAGCTCGCTAACGTTTTTTTTTTTTTTTTTTTATTCATTTATAGGCAAGTATTTGATCTCGATCTCACCTGATGGTAAGTGACGATGAGATCTACGATGGAGCATACTTGCCTAGGTAGGTTATACGTTAGTAGGGTATACGTTCATTTTAACGAGTGCATCGAGACACGCAAAAACTTGTACGTTGGTAGGTACAATAAACAACTGCACGACAACTGCGAGATTATTCGTAAGCTAACCATTTTTTTTGCTTGGGATATTCTCGATACCCGCAAGCCCCGAGGGAGGCAAGCGGGTTATGCCGACTAAAACCCCACGGTGGTCCTTCTCCCGCCTTGTTGGGTGGGGGGGGGGGGGGGGCACGGGAAATTCGTAAGCTAACCGAACCTAACCGTATACTTACTAGTCTACGTATTTTGACATTTTGTATGGAGAATCGAAAGTTTTAATTACAGTCTGCGGTAGGTGCTGTTGAAAAAATCTAAACACGTACACTATTAAGTGTACGGTTAGCTCACGAACAATCTCGCACTTGACGTACTGGTATTAAACAATTAATTGTCAGGAGCACTTAAAACCTTTTGTTCTATTCCTATTGAAAATTTATTCGACATGCTTTTTACTTTTACAAAAAACTGCAAAAAGACAAACTTACCGAAGTATTTCATTATTTTCGTAATAGATAGGTATCACCTGCCTAAAGAACATCCTAAATAAAGCTACTTTGATGAATTTGTACAAGTGCCATTGCGAAACATTTCAGATCTTTAAAATGCAAGCGTAGTCCAGCTTGCTATTTGCCTGCATGAAGGTCGCTTTGCTTGCTAAACGCATGCTGTGCATAATTAATCATTTTGATACTTTGTAGTAACAAAAGCATGGCTGAGGTAAAGATTTATGAAGCTAATAGGAACTTTAAATTAAACCAGGTAAGTACTTGTTTACGTTGTCATCAATAAATATTCCAAACAGGCGAGAAAACCTATCAATAATTTTGTGGTATGACATAACGCTTCAGCACAGGGTGTAATTTTGTTCATAAGTCATCAAGGTAACTTAAGATTTTAGATAAGTGCTAAACATATATAATAATAAGTATCACTTAAGTACCATCAATCACTTTAGTTGTAGGTATATACTGTATTGTTAATGTTGATTCAAACGTAGAATGTCGACTGCTTATTATGTCTATCATCAGCACGATGGCCCTAACTCTATTTTGAATTGTTTTTAGAGTAAATCAGAGTACCTCTACGATCTACTGCCTATTTTCTTCATCATCATGCCCTAATAGATTTGACGATAACAGGGGTCGATACAGGGGGGAGGAAGGGGCAATGGGTGCAATTTAATACATGTCTGCCTGGAACACTAACCATCCACGGTGAAACTAAGGGCCGTCAGTGATCCTTCTGGCACACAAAAAAAATTGAAGTCCAAATACCCTTGCTCCGTTGGTTATGTCTCCATGTAAATGTGAGTTATCTCCAAGGATTTTTGAGCTTTTTGGCTTCAGCTGTAACTTTGCTTAAGTACCTCGACCTCGTACGAAGTCCAGGGGGCGAACCCAATGTGATTGTCAAATTAAATATAACCGCTGGGCAATTAAAACCGGTATGCGAAGCCATATCGCTAATGATAGGACTTCAAGTTATGTAATAGTAGGTAGGTACAGATCTATATTCCACCTACTCTACATTGAGGATATAGATACTCGCAGGAAGAAGGGGTTTACTTAGGTACCTACTTGCTTTCTTATGAAGTAAACCAGGATCCACACCTTCCTATCCGATCCTAATTTTCGAATAATTAGAGTAGGATCGGAAGGTGTGGAGCCTGTCTAAGACAATTAAGCCTACTTACTTACTCGATCATTGTCGTTAGTTACTTTTGAGCCTCCAAATAAATACCTTCTTAGTTACTATCATAGAAATAGTTAGAAGTCGTATGAGAAGCTTAAATGTGTAGTCATTTAAGCTTCTTCAATAGGTGCGTAAGCGCACCACTTCCCTTCGGGGTAAAAAATATATTCATAAGTTCGTGTTACGTTAAATATCATGAAACTAAAGCAATTTGGATCCATATTATGTCTGTACTATACGCTATGACTATACGTAATGAAATTGAATAATTGTATAAAATTGTGAAGATGTCGCAAATGTAGCTGAGGTCGCCGTACAGATACAAAATAATTTAGTGATAAGCGTAGTTTAATAAGCCGCCACCATGCGAAGCGATGTTCGCTTTAATCATTTGAAAATTGTTGCCTTTAAATATTTTAGACACAGAGAACTGGTTGTTTCAGCTTTGTATAATCTCACAATTAATATATTAGAATATCGTAATAATAAGTTAAGTATTTTATATTTCAACAACATAAGCGCAAAGTTAACGCGTGGATTGTGTTATGTAATTTTGTCTGTGATCAAAACTTTATATTGTTAAGCTGAAATTAAACGCACGTATTAATTATTTCAAAATGTTGGCTGTACCGCGCATGCACTCTGTAGACCACAGCATCAAATACCTAACGATAGAATACAATTATTGCATCTTTCATTGTACTAAATTGCCCATATAGATACATTGTAGGTATATCTGGTGGGTATCAAAATAATAATAGTACCCACCTAATTACCTATAATAAAATATAATTAAATTTTTTAAAACATCGAACGACCTGAATTACTAAATTAACTACTCCATACCTAGGTACAGCTCTACAGAATGCATGTGTGGATATATCTATGCACATACACGTGTAAAATAAATAAATTTCCTACTCACTAATTACTTATCTAATATTTAAAAAAAATGTTCTTTATCGACGAGTTCTGTTATTTACAAAACATTGTTCTAAAGCATGTTGCGTGTTACCTACTGTATCGTAACAAATATGTAACTTAGTATTTTAATTTTAAAGTTAGGTATTTGCATATTTGTTGATAGGTACTGGTTTGGTATGTTGGAAGAATATCAACTGTTCGTTAATTAAGTGTATTACCAATAATTTAAAGTTTTTATTTTTCCAAATAGTTGTAATGATTGCGGTCTTCTGTAAACACATGGCTATATGGCTATATGGCTGGGAAGATTATTAGGTTTCATTGAGTGAAGATCGATTGTGCATTGCATATATGAATGGGTAATATTGTGCGCGCTTATCTAAACGATCAGGTTTACTTTTAAGCTAGGACAAACCAATTTCCTGTCAGGTTTCCTGTCACACTACCCACGCAATAGCTTCAAAATCATTTCTCCTTCGCATAACAGCTTTTTAGCTTTTTAAAACCTTGCCACTCCACCATACTTAGGTACTATAGTACTTTCGTCAAAGTTGACTCTTTTGTGATCTACATGCCGATGAAGTTAGGACCAATTCGTAAACCTATGATCCTGTCAGAATGCTATGATTGCTTTTATCTATAGTAGTAGCTCAATGAAGTATCAATACAAGTGGATAGGTTTATTCGTAGGAATAGATACGTACAAAGACACTACGTCTTATCACAAGATACCCATTCTATATGTGTTCCTTAAGAAACTGTCCTCTTTGAATAGTATCTATCCAATCACAATATGCTAAGTCGGTGAAATTCTTTTACGATCGGCCACCTTTAATATCGCTCTCTATCAAAATAATTTGCCTATTATAATTAGTAACCCAACAGCCTTTTTGTGTTTTTAGGTATTTTGGGGTAACAGAAGACTCTGTTAACTGCAATTAATTTATTTTAACTTACGTGACCTATTCTAAGCACTGACTGGAACGATTATTATGACAGTTTATTTGTAAGTCACAAATTTTTGCTTTAGGTAAGTATACTTTTTATACAGCATTATTAAGTATGTATTGAACGTTTGTTCATTATTGTTGTAATGATATGCGTATACTGTACATGCTAACATTACATACGTACTTAGAGCATTATGCGAAGCACATTAGTCACATACCTAGTTAATCAAAAGTTTGCATTCATTGAACAGCGCAAAATTGTCGTGAAATAAGTTCAGTGGAATAAAAATATCACGCACATGCGACATGGTGTTTCATTTAGCAACTAGGTACCATCAATCCTTTTAACCGTTTTGCCAATCAATCGTTTGGCCACTTGTCCGTTGAAGTTTCACTTCCTGTCCCAGCACACATTTTGATTTTTTCGCAGGTTTACTGCAAATTATTTCAAATATCCAAAAAAAAATTCCAAAAAAATTTTTGAAAAAAAAAAATATCCAAAAAAAATATTTCAAACAAAGTATTTCAAAAATATCACCCTCCGCCGCTGCCACTTCTCACCACGCGATATATCGTCTACCGCTTCCACGCGGCCGTAACGCGTTTACGTGACAGAAAAATCCTAATACCCCCGTCTCAAATCGCGGGCTACGCCAACCCAGGCCTCAAAGTAATCATCTTTTATAAACCACTTGAGTGAAAAATTTATACTCCTGCGATAAAAAAATCCCAACAACAAATAAATACAATAAAAAAAAATACTCTAACTCTATATATAAAATATACGCGTCGAATCGATCCTCCTTTTTTTCGTTGGAAAATTTTATTGATGTAGAGCTATTTAACTCAAGACAAGTGTGATTAAACATTATGTATTAACGTCCTGATACACCTGCGCTTAATTTCGTAAATAATGCGTTAATTGAAACAAAATATTTGAATTTATTTCAACTAATGCGTTACATAACAACAATTACCGTGGACAGAGAAGTGAAACCTTCTTTTCCTCTAAAACTTATAGAGCTTAATACTTACATGTCAAAATTGCTAGGTAATTCGATGTCAAGACTGGTCAAAACCAACAAAATGCATCACATTTCAAGCAACAAATTTTAAGGCCATTATGTAAACCACATCCACCCAAAAAACAGTAATATGGCATAATCGTTCACCAAAATATGCTGTATATTGCCTCGGACACATCCTTGAATGATAATTCTGGTCCGGCTAAAGAAATTACAGGGGCATCTGCCTCTCCTTCCGCGAGCGAATGGGATCCATTGAATATTCATGACCTTAGAACTCAGAAAGTACTAGCCGTCGGTTTGTTAGCGTTGGCATTATTGACTCTATGGTACCGTTACGCCCGCAGTTCTGGATGTCGCCGTAGAAGACAGTGCCTTTGCTGCTGTTGAGTGAGTATTTATTTTTAAACTTATAAGCAGGTATACCCATCATATACCATCTAACCTCTTATCAAACGGTCACTCTTCGCTACGGGCAATCAGAAGCCTTTAACCTTCTGGAGATCTACCAGTTTGATAGCTTACAAAAAAGAAATACGATATTGAATAAGTATGGTTTAATCGTAGGTAAAACTTGTATTCCAATAGTCTGCGTATGCGTCAACTTGTATGGCAAGTTAAACAGATCCTCCAGCGAATGGTATTTAGAACTTTATATTTTCCGGATAATTTCAATTAGCTTAGTTTGCAAAAGAACACACACTCGACTTAAGTGCGTATAAACATCAGTCAGAATGTAAGTACCGGGTCGACCCCGAAGGATACGTTGAACATACGATACAATATGTCCGTCCAAATAGAATACTTATACAGGTTATTCAGAAAGGGTACAAAACAAATGCGCTTAAGAAGCACAGGTTCAAAGGTGACTATATACTTTCTGAATCATCCTGCTTTACTCGCGTAATTAAGCAAATCTCCTGTGCCTCTTTGTTTCCAGATTAACGCGCAAGTTTGTTAATCTTTTTCGATTCGGAGTAGTTGACAGCAAAATGGGGCACGTAAGTGATTCGAGATCTCTTACGAAACTGGCCAAAAGCTCCTCCAGTAAAAAGAAAGGCGCTACGTCTAAAACAAGCACGTCTGATCCTCAAGTTGAGAGACTCATCATCATCGGTCTACTAGCTGTGCTAGCAGTCGCCCTTTGGTACGGTTTCAAACGCGGTTGCTTCAGACGTCGGCGTAGAAGACAGTCTTGCTGCTAGTACCCAAATATATTGTCACGCACAATTATCTGATAACCCGGTTCGCGGTTACAAATCGGATAAAGTAGGTACGTTTCGTTCACCGAAAACTAATAGCTACTTATTCCAATTTTCAACCAACGTATCGTGTATACAATACCATTGTCTATCGATGGACCTTTTGTTCCAGATCAATGCGAATTAAAGTAATTAAAACTAGAAAAATGCCGAAAATTATGGACCCAATAACGTCCTTTTTAAAAGTCCACAACAGTTCTTCACATAATAAAAAGAAGAAAGTTACTCCTGTCGGTTCTAACACAGGCGCGCCTGCTGCGCCTGACCCCGCCTTGTCAGGCTCTTCGTCACCTTTGTCCAACCCTAAAGTCCAGGGGCTACTTCTCTTCAGTCTCCTGGCAGTGCTAGCGTTGGCGGTCTGGTTTGGATTCTCACGCAGCTGTGGAAGGCGCCGCCGAAGGAGACAATCATGTTGCAATAGATGGTAGCTATTACGAATTTATTTTTTGTTGATCATTTCAAACATAATAGTTATTCTATTTTTGTCGACCCGCTTGGTAGAATTAGTTCGAATCCAGGGCCCCAAGTCAGCTAACACAATTGATTCATAATCGAACAGCAACCGCTTTTGACAGATATCCCATACAATATCTGTCAAGTGACAGTTACTATGCGGTTGCTGTTCGATTATCAATCGATTGTGTTAGCAGACTTGGGGCCCCGGCAGGGGCAAACTAGGCATTATGAAGACGAATGTTTGTACCGGAGACATGGACAACTAATATCTATAATATAAATAATAATATAGCCACAGGGATCGCGTCTATATTTCGGTAGGTACAAGGGTAGCTTAGCTTGGGACAGAACAGGCAGTGTGTTTGTCTGGCTATTTCATTATTTTCATGATAGCCTATGATGTACCAAGCCATCTCGTTTTGATGGCAGCATTTGAGCATTAGTTATATACTATTTCAATTTGGATACAAAAATGTGTTGCTCATGATTTCTTCCGTATGTTGTGCCTATTAATTTATCAATAGTTTAATGTACTTAAATAAAACATGTACTTGGACCACTATATTTATTATTCATAACTGAACTTAAATGTCAAAAACTTAATTCCATATCAAATATATGTTTCTTTGCAGAAAGAAGATGATCCTCGAACTATAAGCAATGACTGCGTCCTCGAAGCCACGAAGATAAATTTTGTCTACTCTGTAACAAATAAAAACAATCTCTCTGTAACTAATGAAACTATAATAAACCAAAATCGTCTTGGAATCTGTTTTGATCTGAGTAATTTCTCACATAACAAGTACAGTTGATGTACATTAATGTTATAATTAATCTGCTACATAATGTAGTTACTACATATCGGGGACTTCAACTGCTTGCCTCATTAAGGAACTTTTCGTTAGACCAGCTTAGGTAATGCTGTGGTTAACCTCAGTGCTATATCTAAGTATTCCCATGGAAATGTAACCTTAAACTAGATAGTTAGTAAATTCCGTGATAGTACACATAGGCCAAGCTAAATACATACCCGAAGGTACCCGAAGTTGGTTGATGTCGGTTACCACTGACCCGCCCAGTCCTCCTCTGCAGTTTCAGCGGACGTAGTTTCAGCCGGCTCTGCATCTAGAGGCAATAAATAACTTAATTATTTCGAGAAAAAGTCAAGCAGTTACTCAAATTTGGCAATGTTTAATATCGGACCAAATAGACATACCATCGTAAGACGTAGCCCTCTACCAGAAAATAGTGGCCACAAGATAAGCTGTACAAAGAATCGCTTTATTCCCCCCCCCCCCCCGTCCTCCCTCCCTCCCCCTAAATAATTGGCAGGCTCCATTTGTTAAGTACTCAAAGTGATTCGATTTATAATTTAACCCACCTTTAGTTGTAGAGTCCGACACGGCAGCATTATCTGTAATTAAATATAATTTTACTACATACTATGAACGCTCGTGGCATTTACAACTGAGCAAATCCGTTCTTGTATCCGAGGACACGTTATGCTTTAGGTCCCGGGTATTAGAAAAGTCGTTAGGCCCATGTCAAAGGCCTCCGGACGACCTGGAAACTCCGACACCAGATTTGGCCACTGTCTCTTACGAACGAACAATATTATATTTATCATACTGGAATTACAACAATATATTATATATCGATCGATAATCTAGACTCGCGTATGATGTTCCAATTTCATGCTCGCTTATGATCGGATAACATGACGACAGTGCCCGAGTGTCCTCGTGTAAACAGCTCAATTAGTAAGGCCAGTATAGGACGCATAAATAAAAATGAGCAAACATTGCAGCTCCCCGCATATCGAATTCATGAAATGTAAATGCAGGCATGCTCAGTCGCCATTTTGCTCATTTTATTCGATGTGACCCATATCGGAATACATTATCAATTTAATTGGCACTATGTATATTTACTTGCATCCTATCCTCGTGTAAACCAGGCATTCAATAAAGCCGGAATAAGCCTCATAAGTAATCACAAATACGATAAGCGCAGGTCTTCAGGCAACACATGTGGAAACTTACTATCAGAGTTTACTTCACCCTTCATCATTTTCAAAATGTGCAGCTTTTCCTTAGTGAGATGCCTCTTTCCATTTAAATGCATAGTCATTTGCTCAGTGCATGTCACCGATGTCTGTAAGATGATAATATAAACTGTTTAAGTATTAATCCTACATCCAAGTTGAAACCAGAAATAGTAAAACATAACAATACAGAGCCCTTCTTGAATGTGCTATCATGAAATAAGAGCTCTGCATTGTTATGTTGCTATTTCAGATGAGTTAACACGCAGGTCAATACAAAAGCTATGTCACGTATTATGTTGCACCAAGTCGCTCTCTCTTTTCCGTAATTCATACGAGGGAAAGAGACAGAATTTGGAATTCGATTTATCTCAAATTTGGTCGTGGCACAGCCGGCTGTGCTACTTGGATTTAAACGGACATCAAAATTATAAAATATTTAGTGGGTACACACTGGAGTTACCCCAAAGCCCATTGAGCACAAAAAGATTTATCGAAATCGGGTCACACATTTGTGACCCGATTGCGATAAGTGTTTTTGTTTTTTTTCTACCGGAGATATTATGCGGTAGAAAAAACATATTATGTGACGAATTGATAACCTTCTTTTTCGATTAGGTTAAAAATGTTTAACTAAGCCAAACTAGGGTAGAATGAAAACCAACCGTAATACTATAATATACATGTAACTTCGTCGTTTCTGTTTATTGAATATTTATGGAGAAATAATATCGCAGAGGTCATGTTTCGATACCGCTGGCCGCTGGGTTCGATAAGCCATTTTTTTAGTATCGTATGTCTGTTCGTGCATTACGAGAAAACTACTGGCCGGATTTCGATGAAAATCGGTAAAGGGATAACTTATTTAAAAAATCAACATTTTGATTATTTTTTGTCCCGAAAAATGGAAGAGTACACAGATATAATAAGATAAACTAAGAGCATGATTCTCAGTACGCAGATGACTAAAAAAAGGCCCACAAGAATGATAATCCCATCAATAATACCTTGCAAATGTCGCAATACAGCTCCGGCTGTATGGGCTTAGCTTCCTTTGCCCCCTCTTGGGCGTCCTCGCCGCCCTCATTAACGGGCTTCAGGTGCTTCTTTTCGCGGCGTATGAGTTGCTCCCTGCATATATATATCACGTAATGAAAACATAACCTAACTCTTAACGTGTAGGAATATTGTTTTTTACTTACAGGCGATCTGCCCTGCCCTTTTGAAGTAGAAACGGATTCTTTGGATTCTTGCGACCCTGAACAATCCTGTTGAACAATTGAAATTGCTGAATGTAACTTTTTTGGAACACAAATAATGGGATCATGTAGGCCTTAGGCTTAAAAACTTCAAGCTGATCAAATATAACTCATCCCATTATTAGATCATGGCTAGTAGGTGTTTAATTAAAGCCTTTAATCTTTTCTATAGTTGAAGAAGGGAGTCAAAATAAGTGTTTACTTACGCGCGATGCGGTTTCCCACTGTAGTGCGAATCGGCGTGGACCTTCGACGTGATCTGCACGTCACACAGCTCACAATACAAATCGCGAGACTTCAATGGGACCTGAAAATAAAACGGAGAATGTGCAACAAAAAAGTGAAAGCGCGATGTACCCCCGGGGCTGTTACAGTCGGGCCGCAACGCGCTTGCAAAAGATAGTGTTACGAGATTAAAAAGATAATTTTTAAATCGCATAAATCGTAGCGGTGTGCGAGGTGAAGTTCGCTTTATTGCGTTGCAGCAAGTCGCTATTTCGCACAAATCGCAACCGGTTTAACTTCAATAAATTAAAAATAAGGACGCTGTATGGCTTCACAGAAATTCAATGTTTACTATAAAAAGACTAACATGAGCGTATCTGAAGATTAAATATTTTTAGGAAAAAAAAAGCACCGCAGTGGAAATTATTTTCCATTATTTTCCAGAAGCCAAATAAACCGCATTTTTATTTAAATTCTGTCCGTTCACGCATCATGGGAAATTTACTGGTCGGATTTTAAAAAGACAGCATGTTGATAGCTTATTATCCAGATCAACATAAGGACACTTTTATCCCGGGAAATGAATGAGTTCCCGCGAGATAGCCAAAAAACCTGTATCCTAAAATCCACCGACGAGTTTATAGAAAAACTTAGCATATTAATAGATAGATAGACGGTCCACACCTGGTCAAAGAATACGATCCATGAACCGTTCTATAACGTTATAGAACATCTATAAAATCGGCGGTAAGCATAGAAAGTAATGGTTTTAATGCCGATAAAATCCATATATATAAAACATGTTTCATAATTTCGTGTAGGCTAGTAAAAAAATAAGTTCCTAGCAAATCTCAATTAATAAATTTGTAAGTAAAATAAAACCAGAGTAATACCTCACGTTATATGCAACGTGCAGGCCGACAATTTGTTACAATGTAAGTTTCCATCCTGACGACATTGTTCACATAAACTTCTGCTTGATATTTGCTGTCAACAACAAGCTGACCTATATTTGATGGTGACAGCATCACAAGCAAATTTCAATATAATATAGTTGTTATGGAATTTATAATACATAGATACCTAGTTGGAATATAAATTCCCAATTAAGAAACGCATCAAATCTCTACAGATAAGATCTGTATTATGACTAACATAAGACCCAAAACAAAATAACTTACATGCATATATTGATATATGTATTTACCTACATATTATAGAAGTGATAGTTATTGTGTATGTGAACGCTTATAGTCGACAGAAAACCTATTGAACATTACATTGTCAAATTGTACATTTACCTCTTTCTGATGGTGGAACCCAATATCTGATTGTTGAGTCACCCATTTTCTCTGACTCTTCAAATGATTTTTAGAAATATAATGCAGCCGAGCTGTAAACAAATCAATCAGACAAAGAAATTAATAGATAACCAAGTCACCATTTAATCCTGAATATTAAAATTGCTAACACAAATGGAGTTAAGTTAGGTAGGTGCCCATTGTTTAATTTTAGCGCCATTGACTTTTAATGCCACTTACATGTATCAAATGAATCAAAACTCTGACCACAAATTCCACAATATTGAGGCTCAATGAGTTTTAGCAGGTCTCTCGGTAGGTTTTTCAAATTCTCTTTTGGAACACCACACCCTAAAACAAAAAAAATATGAGTACTACAACAAATAATATCAGAATATTAGAAAATAAATATACTTACTCATCAAGTATCTTAAAGCTTTGTTATCAGTGGGCCTTCGAATAGGAGGGCCGCCAGGTCCAAAACCTCTCCCCCACATTAAAGGTGGTGGTCCACCTGGTGGACCGAATGGCATGGAAGGGCCCATTGGGCCTGGTGGTCCAAAGAAGGGGGGTGCAGGGCCATAATTACCCCTACCTGGGCCGAAATATCTTCGACCACGTTTATTAAAACTGGAAGTATATTAAAAAGTTGTAATTGAAACCTAACCATGCTATGCCAAATGTAGCACAGTCATAAAAATTCTATGCTCAATTCACTAATATGCATGGACTTCATTAGAACATTACCATATGCTGATAAAACTTATTTACAACACAGACTTTTATTTAATTATGGCTACTATGTCTATGTCTACATAGGCATGTTACTGACACAATAGAAAGCCAGTAACTTGCATGTGTATTTTACTATTAAATAATATTAAATATTTGATTTTATTACCTAGGATAATTTGAAGATCCTGAATTGTCCATGTAATCTGAGGCCCCCATTTCCTGGGCATTATTACCCCATCCAAAATCATCATCCACATTGAATTCTGATTGATTTTCATAATCCATTGTCCTAGAAAAAATACTCCTAGGAATGGTGCCGAACAAAAACATTCCACATAGATATAATGCTATATTTTGTAGATTTGAGATATCTAAGTTTGCAAATTAAAGAATGCCTTGGAAACAATAGTCATTGGTTCAATTCCCTGGTTCACACCTATTGGATTTATAGATTTCATATGCAAAGAACATATTTAACCATGATTATCTGTGTAATTAGTAAAAGAAAACATTGTGAATAACCTCATCTAAGAAGTCATGGACTGGGCACTTATTTATTTAAAAAATTAATGGCACTAATGGGGCATACATATTAGGTACATTACTAGTATCCAGAAGTAATATATAAATCTATCATATGTTTGACATTATCATATAATAAATCATCTTAGAAAACAACACTTGTAAAATTATGAGTTGGCAGTGAACATTATAATATGTAAAATGTACAATAAATTAAAAATAAATTAGGTAATTAATTATTAAAGTTCAAATCATCTTAGATGTATGAAAAATAAAGGATGATGTTATATGCTCCTATAGGCCACGAAGGGGGCTTGCGCTTAGCTTTGGTACAAACTCAAATACTTAAGTTAGAAATGGTTGGATTCTATAGTGCATCGTTCAACCACCCACCCACTTTTACGCTGTACATACCCACGAAATCTATTTATTTAAACAATATGTAGTATTCGCGTGAATATAAGAAATCAATATTTATTATCATACTAGTACTGATTACTACACAATACTTTTTTGCTTGCCCATCAAAGTTCTATCACAGTGTAAAGAAAGAGGTATTATACCATCACAATAATGTTAATTATTAAGTAATCGAGTTCCTTCACAGAGGATGTTAGGTACTTACATGAAATTTTATTGATTGAGGCAAAACATAAAAAATATAAAACCAAAACTTGATTTGATTCTTCAAGTAATGTTTTTAATGTGTTTTTATTTTACCAAAGAGTATATAATCACTACGTTTTCGTTTTTACCACAGACAAAACAAAATTACTCAAGGGAACAAAATTTATTTCCGTTGGTTCTATTCTCTGTCTCTGTCTACGCTATGAACTTTCCAACCACAGACTACTGACTCTATGATTATATGGATGACATTGACATAACTGATGACTGCTGAAAGTATTTTTGTTCTGTGGATGACTGACACGACTTTCTGTGTGACACGAGAACGAAATTACTACCCTGCCCAAACCAAATCTTGTCGAACTTGCTATTTTTCTCATTGAGTTTTGTAGGTAGAGAGAGTAATTATAAATCATTTATCACCTACGTAATTGTACTATACCGATAGCACACCGTACTGCCCAAAACGTGTAATGTATCTGATATCCGTAGATGATTGTGCAATGGTATAAAACAACGCAAACATGTTTAAAAAATTGAAAGATAAACTGGCTGAGGAGGTGAAGTCATCGCCACAAAGGATCCAGCAATTCGCTCAAGCTGCTCAGGTAACTTGTAAGCATAGATTAAATAGATGTACTTATGTTCTAAATAATGCTGCATCAGGTGCACTTTATATCCATAAAGGTAAATAGAACGTTCAGTTTGATACGCGCAGCTTACATCTTATAAATAGTATACAAATGCAACTAGGTGAATTTATATAAACCATAAGTTATTATATGTAGGTACTTATCCAGTTGGAGAAATGGTAAATCAACCTACTGGAATACCCACCGGGCGGACCAGTACCTATCTAACTGGCACTTTGAAAACATAAATATATGTTTGATGCTAGATACTTACTTAGCTTGGAAATACAATCTTGCAGATAAAAATTGTTATTGATATAATGGAAGAAAAGGTTCTTAGTTCAGTGGGATCCTCGTGTTTCCAAGAACCTGCTAGGTATTGAGTCTTAGGAAGTAAGAAGTCATGGGAATTCATTTTTTTTATAATATCTGATTTGGAAGTTTATTTTTCTTAAGTCCTACTTTTTTGTAAGACACATTAAAATTTAGTAGCTGTCAAATAAATTTAGTAAAAAAGAAGGAAGGATATAGCAGGAATTAACTAAATATTTTTATTTTTTTATACAGGCAGCTGTCACTTCTGCATCCAGTAGCATATCTGATATTACAAACAGTGACCTGTTTTCTATAGGAGATAATGGTATGTGAAACTAAATATGTACACTATTATACACATTCATCCCTTCAGTATGTCACTTGTATACTTCAGTGTCTATGTATTTAGACATTTTGTATGGAGAATTAAACAGAGCCTTTAGGGGACAATAATTAAAACTTGCAATTCTCTATACCAATTGTCTAAATATGTAGGCTATAATAAAGTATATGGTTAGCTCACGAATAATCTCACACTTAACGTATACATTTAATTACAGATAGTCAACAAAGTCGGACTAGTAAATCACAGTCATCACTAAGTAGCCAACAAAATACATTCCAGGATGTCTCTCTTATTCAACCATTGCAGTCGCCCAGCGAGTCAACAGAATACACATCTTCACACGATATTCTTGTAAATATTATTTTTATCTGCTCACTGAATAGACAACATTATTTCTCACGAGAAAGTAGTACCTAATTATTTACTGTGCAAATAATTTTAAAATTTATTATTATTTCTTATTCTGTTTCTCTCCACATGGGATATACCCAGACCTTTAGAAGGCTTGCGCGGGGGCATGGGTCCAACATGTAAATATTTTTTCTTATTATAATTATGTGCATGCATACAAAAAATAATCCGCTATTGATCTTTGCAGGAAAATCAAAGACAGAGGAGATTATCAAATAGTTCATTTGCTAGTGATGTCTCATTCAGATTACCAAGTTACGAGACTCCTTCCATGTATCATTTGCAGGTGAGTTTATTTATTACTAGCTGTTACCCGCGACTTCGTTCGCGTGGTATTTAACCAAGACACAACCGTTGGCAACAGCCTGCTCGCGCGTTCTGAGCCCGAGGGACGCATTTCAGGTTGTTGCTATCAAACTTAATCAGGCGCAACGCTGCAACATTGGTTTTAATTTTTTTTCGTGAGATCCTGTTTTTTTCTAAAATAAAAGTAGCCTAAGTTAGTCCTTGTTACATCAGCTATCTGCCAGTGAAAGTCCCGTCAAAATAGGTCCAGCCATTTCAGAGATTACCCGGAACAAACAGACAGACAGACAAAAATTGTACAAAATGTTGTTTTGGTATAGGTACCGTGTATACATCCAAATGCACTTAGTAAAAAGCGGTTATTTTAATATTACAAACAGACACTCCAATTTTATTTATATGTATAGATATAAAATGTATATGTAAATACATTTCACACGCTCATAACTTTATTATTTTTATGCACATACTCATGTTTTTAGTCTGACATGGAAGTGTCGGCGAGTGAAGCTGAAGAAAGAGGATTTTCAAGCGGCGCAGTGAGTCTTGACAGGGTGACAAAAGAACAGCTGTATGCTGCCTATCGACGTACACAAGAACGGTATACTAAGTACAGAACGCAATACGGTGACTTGGCCCGACACTACAAACTCTTAGAGAGGGAAAACGCAAAAGCAAGGGTAAGTAATTTGCATTTTCATGACTTTCCATATCAATAAAAGCCAGCAATATCAAATAAACAACAAAATAAGAATACCATGCGAAAACTTAAACAATTATTTCATTATATATAAGACTCATAGCCAGGCCAGGAAATTAAAGAATCATTTTATAAGTTAAGCTTAATCAGGAAGTAATGCTGAACTGATTTTCTTTTTACTTTATTAGAAAATTCACCAAAAGTATCTCTCCTCTGTTAATAACATAAACTCCATCGTCTTGCTACGCTAGGGCGCACACTGAAAGACGATGCTGAATATAGTGACTTCACACATACAAATGGCTCATTTTATGGTCTGTCACGTAAAATTTGAATCGTGGAAATTATAATTAATGTTTTATTAATTACCATATACATTGTCATCAATATTATTTATGTTAATTGTTTATTTTATTTCAAATTCAAAGACTGAATTCTTAATATATTTTTTTGCAATTCTTGCCTATAATAGACACCTTGTTTTAATAACAAATACAAAATTGTGTTTATTTTGCTTCAGAGTGTATTAGTCGAAACACAAGATAAAGCTCTAAGACGAATATCTGAACTTCGAGAACAGTGTACTTTGGAACAAAGTGCAAAGGTAACTCAATCATCTAAATATATATAACTTACTCCGCTTTAAGTACAGTAATACAGCTAAGCTAAGCTGTTTATTAAAAATGAAATATGCATTCCAGGCTCATTTAGAAAAAGCACTCCGTATTGAACTTGAAGAGCAAAACATCAAGATAGAAACTTTGACTACAAAGGTCCAATTATTGCAATCCAATCCTGAAATTAGTAACAAAGATGATAACTTAAATAAAAGCTCTGAAGCAGCGAACAATGTACAATTAATAAACCTATCAAATGACACTGAAGTAAACCCACTGAGTGCGGAATCACATGCAGAAATAACTGCATTGAATAATAAGCTTGAAAAGATGGAACAGTTACTAAATAAATACAAGGAATCATTAAAAAGCAGTAAAGAAAAAAATTCTCAAGTAACTACTGAGTTACAAATTCTCTCAAATGAACTCGAAAACAAGAACAAAGAAATGGAAAAATTAAAGAATATTGCCAACGATTTGGCGGAAGCCAACAATAAAATTCTGGACTTGAGCAATTTAAATGAAGAATTACAGAACAAAATTAATGTTTATGAGTTTACTAAAACGAGAGAACAATCAACACTAGAAATTGATTTACAAAAAGCACATGAAGAAATAGCCGAGCTACGTGGCAAAACTGAAGTATTCAGTAAAAGGGAGGAAGAGTATGCTATTTCTCTAGCTGAAAATAAATTGAGTATACATAAAGAATTAGAGAGTAAAGAAACGGAAATCAAATCACTTAAAGATAGTCTAGATTCAACAAAGAAAGAAATTCAGTCGCTCAACATAGTAATGAATGACTACAAAAACAACGTGTCGCTATTGGAAGCAGAGCGCTTAAAGCTTAATAGTGAATGTAGTGAACTGGCTCTGAGTAAAACTAAAATTTCGGAAATGGAGGCGCAAGTAGAAGAGCTTTCTAAAAAGTGTCAGAATTTAGTACAAGCAAAAACAAAAGCAGATGAAGAATATAAATGTCTTCAATTACAATTGAAACAAGAAACTGCAGAAAAAATGGCTATGATTGACAGGAACATGTACTTGGAAAATAGAAACACACAATTAAGTGATGAAAATGCGAAAAAAAGTTTACAAATAAATGCTTTAGAAAATGAACTGCAAAAGAAAGAAATGGACTTAGAAGCCCATATTGAGGATGATTCTAAAAAGGATGAAATACTTTGTGAATTAGGTGTATGGAAAGATAAATATGCTAAATTGGAATCGGAAATTCAAGAGGAGAGGGATGAACTTATAAAATTACAATCCGAAATTGAGAAGCTTTTAATGAACCATGAATTACTACAAACACAAAATATTGAATTTCGTAAAGTTATATCTGATTTAGAATCTGATAAAGCAACATTAGAAGAAAAAGTAAATAAGTTCAGTGAAATAGAAGCAAATTATGCGAAACTTGTCAATGAGGCGAAAAATATACGAAAGCTTGTTGACCTAATTTCCGAAGATGCAAAAACATTTCAAAATATTAACAAAGATATGTGTAATGAAACAATAACACAGATCAATAATTTGTTAATAAACTTTTCCCAGAATGGAAATGATCTCAACGAAAATAAATATAATGACTTAAAGATGTATAATTCTAAACTAGAAATTGAACTTAAAGATTATGTCGAAAAATATGATACAATTTCAAAGCAGGCTATTCTACTACAGGCTGAAAATAATCAATTGCAAACGACAATCAATGAATTGCAACTAAATCTAGAAATAGTTAATCAAAATGTAAAAAGTATATCTGGTCAATATGATAATGGTCTAATTGAATTAAATACTATTAAAGAGCGAAACGAAAACCTAGAATTGAAATTACAAGAATATGAATGTAAAATTCAAAATATACAATCAATGGCGGAATCTGAAAAGACGAGGTGTTTGCTTGCAGTTGAAAAATTAAACATGACAGAAAACGAAAAACATTATTTGGAAGAACAGAACCAAAAGATACATGATGAAAACACATTGGTCACAACTGAATTACATACCATGAATGAAGAACATAAAAATAAAATTGAAGAAATCAATGCTCTTAAAAAAGAAAATAATATTTTGACTAAAGAATTAGACAGTAGGAATAATGACATAAATAGGTTACAAGAAGACGTTAAAACATTAACTTATGAAAATATATCTTTGAAGGGTCAAGCTGAAAGTATCGCAGTTAGTTTCAAAAATATGGAAGTGGAAATTAACGAGTTACGAAAATCGCAAGCTGAAATAGAAACAGAGAAAGACCGCTTGAATGAAGTGATCGAGAAGTTAGAGTCTAATCCGCTTGGCAACATTTCAGAAAAAAACATCCAAACTGATGATTGTCTAGAAGGCGTAAGCATCGTAAAAGACATAAATACTCATGAACCATTATTAATTAAAGAGGAAATTGCGAGCCAAGATCAAACCGTACATGAGGTAAGCAACAAAGTATTACACAATAATGATTTACAATCAATGGATAATGAAGTTCACAAGTATATTCAAAATAACAATGAACTATTAGAAAATTATAATACGTTGAAAACTGATTACGATTTATTAAGAGAAGAAAATAGACGGTACATGTCAGATATTGAAGGACTCCAAAGTTATTTAACAAAAATATCTAAAGAGAATAGTGTTTTGAATGACAAACTCAGAGAGCTGATAGCAACAAGTGAACATTCTGCAGATAATAATGATTATTCTTGTGACTTAGCAGAATTAAAGAGCAAAGTTTTGTTAGGAAATGACAAAATAGATGACTTACTAAGAGAAAACAGCCTACTAGTTGAGGAAAACCTTGAACTCAAAGACCAGCTACAGTCTCAAAATTATTTTAAGCCTGAAGCAAACGTGAAATGTGATAATGACAAGGAAATGACTACCATTAAAGAAAAGTATAATAATTCATTAAAAGTAAATAGTACACTGGAAAGTAGATTGATAGATTTGGAGCAGATGAATAAATCCGTAAATTTAAACATGGTGCAATTGCAAGAAAAGAATGAAAAGTTAAGATTGTCTAATGAAAAACTTGAAACAAGACTAGACGAGGCCCTCGTGAGCTTAAGACATTTACACTCATTACAAGAAAATACCGAGCTCGAGTATTTGAGAAATATTCTATATGAATATCTTACTGGGTCTGGAACACATTCCGTTACATTAGCCAAAGTATTATCCGCCATAGTTAAGTTTGATGACATGCAAACCCAATTGGTTCTTCAAAAAGAAAAAGAAAGACAAGGATTCGTAAGTACCTACCGATTCCTTATTACAATTAAAAATTGAGTGTCTCTACTTATAGTCAGTAAAACATTTCTTTTGTTTTTCAGTTGCGGCAACTGGGTATATGATTGCGGTATTTATCTTAGAAGAACGAACTACAAATCTTTTTTTTCGTAACAATGAATTAGAATGTAAATTATTTATTAGTTTATAGAATTTTATTTGTAAAATATAAATGATACTTACTTTATTTAATCGTTGTAAATTCGTTCATAATTTATTTGGATTTCTACATAATTTACTTACACATAGAAGTAATGCCCCATGAATAAATGTTACATTTGCACGTTGATCCGCCTGTTATTTTGCTTTATGAAGCAATACTATACCTGTACACCCATAAAAATAGATATATTTTCAGATGTGTGAAGTACCCATTGCCCGTGCGTGTCCCAATGTCATTCGAGTTTGCGTAGAGTTGACGGGAGATGATCTATGCATTAATGTATACCGACCTTTACATAGAACCTTAATTAACCTTAACACTCCAACGAACACAACCCTAGTCTCGTGATCTTAGACAAAGTGCTGCAAACAACATACTGCTTTGTGTAGTAAGCGCGAATTTGCGTGTAATACACAAATCGGCTTGGTTTTACGTGCTTTAATATATTGTTCGTAACAGTTTGTCTATATTATTTACTAGCCATGTACCCGATGGGATATCCAGTGGTTTAGGATCCAGGAAACATTCGACTTTTCTCAAACTTTTGAGTTTTTAGGTAATCGTTTTCAAAAGGGTCTTAACTTGTGTTACCTGATCGAACGAACCCTAGCTCGATGAAGAGCTTCCAGCTTCATCATACGAACCTGGCAACAATGTGAGCAAAGTACTTAACACCATTATAATGAACCCAAACTCGGTGGGTTTATTGATACACTTTGACTAGTATTTACGAGCACTATATTCGTTCAGGGTGACAAGGGTCTGATGATGAAGTTGAATGAAGGTCATTGGAACTTGGTGAGGGAATCGAATAGCTATTCAATTCCCTCACCAATGACCTTCATTCAACTTCATCATCAGACCCTTGTCACCCTGAACGAATATAGTGCTCGTAAATACTAGTCAAAGTGTATCATTTGTTGAAAAAGGTCACTTTAGAGATAAGGGTGGTGATCGTGATTTTTAGGGTTCTGTGTAGAAGCCCACTGCAGTCCAACATCAATGCTCGCACAATCCATTACAACACGCCAGGATTGTTACCAGTAAGTACCCAGTATAGAAGATAATAGAATTTAGTGCATCACAACCATGATAAGTATGAATAAGATGAATTGGTTGCACACATAATTGAAAATATAATTGTATGCTTATAAAACTAAGTTTTAATTGTCCTTATATACAATAAACTTTCAAACAACAACACAATTAATGTATCTCAATCCAGATCACCATCTGATTCAATAGCATCTTCATTAGAAAAACCAGAGATATCATCATCAAAGTTCATGTCTTCCATCTTCGCCAACATGTCTTCAATCTGTAATTTCAACTCTGGTGACATCTTCTCTTCTCCCTCTTGGTTTTTGTTTAAAAATCTGTAATAATAATTGAATTGATTTACCCACAGGTTGGCCCACATGATTATTTAAAGGATGGTGTTACTAAATGTTTTGTTTAAAAATGTGACCCAAAATAAAGAGTTAATTGTGATCACTGGTGGATATTCTTGAATTGGATTAGTGTGTATTATAATAATAATAATATCCCCAGACAAACGCACCAAATATACAGTCCCACACTAAGCAATGCAATTTCCTTGCTCATCTGTCCTTTAGGCTGTTCAGTCTTTTTACTCAGATCAGCTGATGTTGTATTCACTATCCCCCTAATTCTTGTATATATAAACATTTGCATATAACAATAACAGCTATATTTAATGGTAATCCTTTGTTACCTAATGATTGTTCGACGTTTTCTTTCTGGTAGACCTTTTAACATTGTTTTCACATCCATACTATCACTGTCTTCTACAAGCTGTGAAGAATCTTGTTTCTAAAACATATAAAACAAGTTTAAAAAATCTGCAAAGTGTGATTTATTAATTCTTGGAACCAAATTGCAGCCCATCTGTATCCTACCTCCACTGCTTGACAACACTTAGCGCAAACGTTCTTTTCTTTAGCACATTTATTACACAACATGTGGTAAGCATATTTTACTGTCTTCTGTTCACAGTTTACACACTTTCGAGGTGCGGATAGGGGTTTATATTTTTTATATTTTATTTTCCATTCAATTATATCTCTGCAACGCTTACACACGCCTGTAACCTCTAAAGAATTAAGAAACTTTGTCTTATGACTTGTATCATGTAAATCATTTTTGAAAACAGATTTATTTTGATGCTTTTGTGGTCTTTTCCGAGTGTTATTTCCCTTTGAAGTACTCATATTTTTTTATAAGAATATACGATATGTACACTAAAAACATGTGTCGCCAATGATTAAAGAACTCGACGGTAGTGTTGCTTAAACATCGACATGTATATCGATTTATTTACTATCGGTTAATCGATAGTATATGAACTATCAGCACAATCGATGGTCTGACAACGTCAACGTAGATATTAAAATAATGATGTATTCGATTATAATTTTTTTTTTAGTGGTGGTCCATATATATAAATTATTTGCTCACTTCACACTCTTCTTTTCTTTATGAAATGGAATAAGAACAAATAAATATAATTCCCACAAATTAGTGGGTATGTTACGTAGGTATGAGCTTTTGACAAAGGACTGCGGTAGAACATAAGCAATATTTATCTCAGGGGAATTCCCGTCGTGACTTGAAAATATGTTATTTGTGAGTGTTACTAGCTAGTTTATTTATCAATGTGGCATTTGCCCACATTCCTTTTAAAAAATCTGATGCAATCTTATGTAAGTTTGTATGTAACTTTCTTGCGATCGTCAATCATCATACTTATAAAATATGTAAATTGATTAAAAATTAAATTGTAAAAAAAATATATATATCGTTGTTTTTTTATAAAATAGTTGATACTATTGTAAATGTTACTTAAAAAATAAACTATTCTTACTATTGGACGTTCAAACAATCGCTACACTACTCTATGTATATGAAATAAGTATGGGAAAACGTGTTTACCTAAACTTGACAGTACTATAATGGCGGGTTTTCAGTGCGGTCCGTGTGGCAGTCGATAATTTTATCGATAAATTTAATATCTAGAATTCATATTCGATTGCATTCCTAAAATCTTGTGTTGACTAAATACACCAAGAAATATTAAAACTTAATTTCATTCAAGAGCTCATTACATAGGTACGATGCTGGAAAAGTAATATACTTTATTATAAACAATAAATATTTGTCTGTGGTGCGCGTAGGCTAAGAAGTAAGAATACTTTGCCAACTATTTATTAGCCCAGTGAGTTTTGTTTGGAATAAATTCAAAGGACGCAACATACATAATACTTGGGTGTTTGCCATTTTAGTATAACTATCTGTAAACACAACTACTATACAAAACAATTACACATATTATGCCTGCAGCCATCACCGGAATTGGCAGGTACTATCGGTGATAATAACTTTATCAAGAACCATTATATAATGGCCATATCCACTAGAAGACTCGTACAAATAGCTGCATGGGGAAGTTTGATTCTGAGCGGTACGGGGTTCTATTTACAGCAAAAGTTTATAGATAGGTATAGAGGTTATGATTATTATAAAAATGCCCTGAAGACTTTACGAACCAATGCAGGAGCAGTCCATTATCTTGGCGAACCAATTAAAGATAAACGATTTAAAATTACCGACACAGAAACTAATGCTGCTAATGAGAAATTTGCAAGATTCGGTATACCCGTGTCTGGACCCAAGGACAGGGGAACTTATTATTTTTGGGCTGAATATGAAGATGATGAATGGAGAATTACTAGAGCAGAGTTAGAATTGAAATCAAAACCAGATGCTAGACTTTTAATAGTAAAGGAGTAATAAGTTGTGCAAACGTATATATTTATTGTATAATTAATAAATTATGTGTTTAATTACTTATACAAATTACCAATAGTTTTGTTTATTTTATATACTTATAAAATATTAGTGCTCTGTTACATTCAAGAGTATGTAAGTATTGCAACTGAATACTTGCATCTATTCTATTTAGACATTGTTTCATTACAGAATTGCTTAGATACTTACCTAAAATATAATTAAGGATGTTTGTTGGAACTTCAAAAGAAAAGTTTTTATATCACAATACCTTACTATGCCTGGTCCAGGGCCTGCAAGGTACAAATATAACTGTGGACCTCCGTAATGATGCATATGTGTGTGGCCAACTTAACTCAGTGGATGGGTAAATATAATTTTATTTCACATAATCAAGATTCATGCTACACTGTGGTAAATACCTACAGTTTTAAAAGTAAAAAGCCACTACTTCTTATAACAATTATATTTCTCATAAGCTGGAATGATATTTTCTTAGGAAATTACTTATTTATTTTTTTGCAGTTATATGAATATGACTTTCACAAAAATTGTATATTGTGATCCACAAGGAAATGAATTCTTTTTTGAGGATCTATTCTTGCAGGCCCGCAACATCAGATATGTCCATGTTCCTGAAAGTGTATGTATACCTATCCTTTATTCTTATAATGTACACACACACTAATCTATTGCTGTGGAATCCATATCATAACATGAAATTATTTTGCTCCTTAGATTTCTATTTTGTCTCTGATGAGAAATGAATTATGCAAAAGCAAGAAGCCACAGCCTGATAGAAAACCAATTACAGACTCCAGGAAAGTAAAGAAAGCACTTAAACAGCACCTGGAGATTGTTGCTTCATTGAAGAGTGATACTTAATACTTACATTTGTGGTGTAAAAGTCTGATAATTGAATTTTATTTCTTGGGTATTAATACTGAGATTTTGAGGGCCTATGATACCCATTTTTACATCATAGTTATTTCACTACTGACTTGAATGTGAAACTCACTAGATAATGATTAAACAAACATGATTCTGTGTAAGAACATTTATTTAATAATTCCATGAAATGATTTCACTCTAATGATTATTATTTAGAACTTATAGTATAAAAGACTGCTAGACTATCTGTATTGTATTCCATCTTCAAGTTAAAATTTATTGATAATATATTCAGGCAACCAGTGATCATAGTAATAATCAATATTTGTTATGATAACACAATTAGCATAGTTGGTAGGAACAAATTTGTGTGATAAACACGAATGTATGTATCCAAGTCATGGATTTTAATGTCTATATATTATTAACACAAATTTACAATATTTCGATTTTCAATCAGTGCAAACCAGCAAACGCTGGATGCTAGCATGTAGGTAAAGCACCCATACTTTAAATTTTATATGAATTTATTAGTGATTCCCTATAATTCTGTACTAATATGTATCTTGTTTAGTTCCTTTGATTATCATTTGTAGTATCGAATCCACGATTGTTAGTGGAGTTATTTTCAATGTCTGTTGTAACAGGTCTATCAGCATTATCCATTGGGTGCAGAATAGTACTATCATTAGTTGTGTGATTGGCATTTTCTGTTTTATTTTCAGCAGTATAACTAGCCTTAGTGTCGTGGCTTGTTCGGCCAGTGACGAATGACTGAGGAGCCTCATTGGGTGCCGTCTGTACACGCACCCCATTATCTGTGTATGTGGACAAATATATTTTTTGTTTTTCATAGCCATAAGTGCTGACTTTTAACGTTTGTTGATTGTATTCCTCATTTCGACTTGTTTGTTGATTCTGGTAAATTTCCTGGACGCGGTACCCTGGCATATAACCATTGATGACCAAATTTTTTAAGTCATAGTTTTCTTGTTTTTCAGTTTGTATGGTGCCATTTCTAGGTGTTTTGTAGGACACTTCCAACTGGCCATTGAGAATATAGTTTTTTTTGGACTGTGGATATTGTGGTGTGCATTCGTCATTTTGCGGCAAAACATCAGTCTTTTGTGTTTTGTGTACAATAACAACTTGTTTGAATTGAGGTTGTCTAGTGGAATCAATTTTAATGCTGTTTTGCATTGGTCGTTGGAATACATCTTCATCTTTGTAAGAATTGAGTTGTGGCGCTGCCGCGGACTGAGGATCAGGTGTTTGACTGCACAGATAGTTTGATTGGTTGATACTAGTTATTATTGAATTTGGACTCGGCGATGATTGCAGCACATTCGGTCGTGACACAGCGTTTGCATTTAATGAACCTAGAAAACACAAAATTTATATTAATAATTTCATCTATTTTTATTATGCAACTTTTCTTAATAAAACCATCGATTTTAGTTGTCATTAACATTGAGGGGGAGTGTGCCCAGTTCAATGGCAATAGGTTCGCCTCCTATGACATTCGGACCATATACCATGGGCGAAATGTGGGTGCCTGCCTACCCCTTCAGGCATTACAGGCATGATGATGGTGTAATATTAATAACATTTTTTTTAATATAAATTAATTTTATTTTGTATCGCAACTGCATAAGTACCTTGTGGTTTATATTTGGCGAGCTGTGCATACACTTGTTTGATGCGCTCAATGTTGACCTGCGAGGCCTTGGAGTGGTCGACCATGGGCATCGGGTAGTCGCGGCCGATATTGCAGCGCGCGGAATGTTGTACCGCCTCAGGCGCGGTCCACGGCTCGTGTATGTACCGCGTTGGCATATTTTTCAATGCCGGGATGTATCTCCTACAATTCATTAAATAAACACGATATTGAAGTTGCAAATTTACACAATGGACCTTTCATTAGTGGAAGAGGCCTGCTGGCCGAGGGGATTAAAGTAATATAAATTACTAAATAAATTAATTTTAAAAAATACCGCATAAGGCGGATTTTAATTAAATGTGGCATCAATATTTGTGATAATTTTTATCTCAGGAAATGAAAGCGTTCTCCCCGGATAGTTAAATACTTAAGTCCACAGCAGTAAAATAAAAGTATCAAAACCGAATTATTCAACATACCTGATAAAATCACCGTTAGGGTCTGTTTTTCGACCAAACCGAACAGGACAATAGCAATGGAAGAATTGCTGGAAGAAGGATGAGCACGATAGCCACATCCACATGCCAGCGTTGACGGACCAGTCGGCGTCAAGCAGCAGTTCGTCGAACACCTGCAGGAATGTGCGACCCTCCCCAAATTAATACGCGTCCGCGGCTTGCCAATTCGTACAACCAAGGGATTCGGCCAGTCTCAGTTATGCCACAAACAAAATAAATAATTGTTAATAATTAATATTACATTATGTGCATGATGTTTTCTGAAAACATGTTTCATTTTGATTTTACTCCAGTGTCTACGAACGTGATAGAGTATTACTATAATTAAGGCTGGAGTGCACTATCTATAGTTAAATTTAACTACCGTCAAATCTCCGTAGATTTGACTGTACTTAAATTTTAACCGTGTATGGTGCACTACTTAACTATTCTGATGTCTTGGGATACAAAAAAACTCGATACACCTTTACTGTCATGTGCATAACGTAGTTCAAATAAAAAGTATGTCATTAAGTACATTTACCGTGCATCATTCTGTAACCGTTGTATATTTTTTTTGTTTCACAAATCATAATTGGCCACGTTGACCTTTGGTCCCAAACTAGGAAATAATATCTTGCCTTCATTCCTTCTTCCCATGAGATCCACAAGTCGCCTCTCGTAAGAAAGCAAGCGACCGCATGCCGCGCCAAATGATGAATCCATCCCTCTTCCCTGAGCTGTATCATTATTGCATCTATCCATGGGAATCCTGTTTGACCCTGAAATTATTATTGTATGCTATATTTATTACATACAACTTTTTAATTTGAAGTTCTTGGGGTCTCTGTGGAAGCTTGCGGATTGCATTTAGTTGGACGCTATGTAGTTGCATCTATTTTGGGCCAAATATTTGTTTACGGGCCATTTTGTGTAAATATCATAGGGCATAATAATTTGAATATTTTTAACTATGATGACTTTCCAAGGTGATTTTCAATTTTGAAGCGTACAACATCATCCATGTATGAGTCTACATAGGCCTTGTAAAATCGTTTTGTTTCCTATGTGAAACCGATGTCCATTGTGAAAAACAACGCTTTGCTCGGTCTGCCTGAAGCCCGTACGGAAATATCGCCAGATAAACACCAACTGGTCTAAAAAAAACGATGGCACCTATGGGTCATGCAGTGTACTGGGGGCGATCCCAGTATCACTCAGACCAGGCTAAATTACGAAAAAAAATACCTACGGAATCGCTTCCCAGTGCCTAACGAACCAGAGCGGCCTACGCTTAAAACACTATACCAAACTGTTGTCAAATAACTTATAATGTCTATAGTTTAAATACAATTACATAATTTACTTACACTTGCCCATTTCGCAAGAGCGTCTTGATTTTTTTCCCAAGGTATTTGAACGCATATGGGATTCCCCTCCATACGATCAAAGTTTGGATTACGTGTTGCGGCACAATAAAAAAATTCCCTCCATAATATTTGGCCGTGAAGAGAAAGAGGAGGCCTCACCCCTTTAACTCTTTTGTATAATTCGGTCAGCTGATAATAAAATAGTCTAGTTGACAAACATCCAAATCTGAAAATAATATCATCAGTAGAGTATTGACCGGGGTCAAGAACATTGTGGTCCCAGAATGGGCCCAAATTGATTAAAAACTAAAAATTACACTCAGAACTTTGCCTCTCACTCTTTTTGTACCTCAAATAAGGCGATAAGCCGGTTTGGCTGGCCAACAACGACTGCGGTGTCATTTTAGGCCGCCCGAATGACGCCACCCACGCTTTTCTTTCCAGATGCCGTTCCAATCTAGCCAACGCTTCACTCTCTCCTCCAATCCAAATAGGCTGTTTTAGACCTTCCGTCTCGAATCCTGTAATTAAAAAAATATATAACGACTAAACTTGAAGGTATCGTAGGTAAGATATCATTTTTTGTCCGTAATTACCGACCAAGTTCGTCGAGAGTAGGTACACCAAACCGATCGTCATGATCGTCGCTCAATGGCGTGGTGGCACCGTTCAGCATTTGCGCTGATACGGGCAACTCGGCCGGCGGCGGCGGTGGCATGCTGGCTATCAATGCCTGGAATTGATGGTACGTCAACGGCGCTTTACCGCCATTGCGTTCTATAATTCTATAAAAAGACAAGGGTAGCATACTTTTAAAACTGCACAATTATTGTAACAATATTATTTAAACAAAATATTTTAAGAGTAGATTTTAAGATAATAAATTGAATTAAACCCAATACTTTATTAATATATTTTTAAATGGCTACCTATTGGATTGTTTTCTTAATTGAATGATGCTATTGGCTTGCCAGACGTAGTCTACGTTACGTTACGTAGTAAAGACCTCTTAAAATAATTTATACACAATTTTTGCGACTTCAAATATAAAACGAATAGATAAATGTAAGATCACAAAGAGGGACTCACTGGTCCAGTTTGTAAAGTGTGTGCGACACTCGTGATATAACCGTTATGCCGACCTCGCGACATTTCGACATGATATTGTGGTCCCGCACTCGGCCATAGGGCTCCGGGTCCTCCTCGAAGGTCAACGCGGTCGTGCCCCATTCTCGGAATAATTTCGGCAATGCGTCTGCCGGTTGTCCACGAACCACGAACAAACGGGAGTTGAGTTTTCTTAAGTTGGTATCTAAGTCTTCTAGGCATTGCAGTAGAAACCTGTCGATACAATAACGGCAGTTAGCAAAGTACAATAAGCAAAGCAAAGTTAGGTAATTAACTAGCAGCAACATCCGAAACAGATTCGGAATTCTTATACATATAAGAATTTAACTTGGTGAATTTTGAAAACAAATTGTCGTGGGATATATTATTTTCAATACAAAGGGCGAATCCACCGTTCTTGGAATGTCTGTCTGTTTGCGCAATACGGGATCACTACTGGATGGATTTTGATTAAACTTGACATGTTGTTAGCTTAGAATACAATTTCTTGGATCATGATATTTTTGTATATCTTGGATAAATTTGAGATCTTGCATAAATTTATCCGGCACTAGTATTATTGCCGGCTGTGACATGACAAACTGAGATAAATCGAATGTATCTTTCACTCCTATTATTACGGAAGGGAGAAAGCGACTCGGTGCGTCATAATCCGTGACATAGGTTTTGTCTTGATCCTTGGTTAGCCTCCGTGGAAAACTGAAGGGTACCCTGATATAGCCAAACTCAAGGCTATATATTTTTATAGACAGCACGACTAGTTTTAAAAGCCTAATCTATACAGTGAATATGCCGATTTAGATAATTTTGTGAATATAATTCATGTATACCTCCACTTGTTAATGCCAACATTAGACGAATTGGCGAACCACGGGTCGATGATAAACACGCATCGAAATGTGGCCGCATCGAGTAGACCTTCCCTAAATGCAGGGTTATCGTGTAGCCGCAAGCCTTTTCTGAACCAGTGGACAGTGTGCTTGACGGGAGGACGACGTGTGGAGGGCGCAGGCGCGGGCGCGGATGTGGTGGGCGTGTGCGTGTGAGCATTTGACGCCTGGAGCGTCTTCGCGGCTGCTGACATCACTATGTCACCAACATTGCCCTGTGGGCAATTTCAATTTAGAAAAAATATTCTATTGAGAGGACTTCAATATAAACTATCACATAGGTAAATAAAATTATTGAAAAAAAATGAGTTGCCCCTAAACGGACAGGGATTCTGACAAAAAAAAATCACGTCTCGTCGAATAGGTATTTTAAATATTAAGGGCTTTTTTCACAATGCCCGGTTAAAACCTATACACAAGTTATTTGCCAGATAAATCTATACGGATAAGTACTTGTCGAAACGTTCTAAATCGATCCGCAGGTCCGTTTACGAAATATTAGCCTAGCTCCTCATTGAGTCAATACTACTAATTCAATGTAGCCCATAGAGTTTATTTACAAATTCTTTGGTCAAGACAGATTACAATCAAAAAGGTTTTTTTTACTCATGTGGTAGGTTAAATCGTAAGTGCCTCATTACTATCTTAGCCATAACACAATTACCGGTTACGTAATTATATGTGTTGAGGCGTACTCAACATTAATAAATCATTGTTATTTTTATTAGTAAGTTTATGGTGCAATTATTAATATCTTAGCAATTAATTATGTTGCGCATGACGAGCGTGAGAGAAGAGAGAGCGAGAGAGTTGCCAACTCTAGTATTAAGTATTACCTATAATGTTTGGTTCGTTGCGTACAATAGTTAGGTACTTTATTTAATAATTTACTAATCATAACCTGCTTAGTAAATTATTTAATTAGTTGCCAAAACTCTTGTAGATTCTCAAGTAGAAAAGTAATAGTTTACCATTTCTCATGTAGAATATTAACTTAGGGTATAGGTAAAGTACCTATGGGTAGATTGGTACCCAATTAAATTAAATATTTCCATGAAATTATTTTATAATATTAGATCTATACCACCACAAAATAATAAACACTCGGGGTTCCACTTTTCTGTAAATAATTTATTCCCAGTATCCACCCAACGTGAAACAATAAAAGCTTATTTCAACACAAGGGCTCGGCGACAGTTCCAGGGGCCCGACCGCCGATCTCCCGCGAAAGCGATAGCTATAAGCGATAGCGATAGCTAGAGTCATTGCATTGCTTTCATTTTTTCCGACCGCCTATCTTAGCGCTGCTCTCGCTTTGGCTATTGCATTCATTTGGCTATTGCATTCACTTAAATACGTCACGTGACCTGCGTTTCGATACTGCATATTGCCTTATAAACTTTGATTTAATAAAATGTTTTCGATGTTACTAATTCTACAAAAAATGATTGTTTCGTGTTGTTTTGTAATTTCTCGTATGGTTACATAAATACAATTATAATTACATTATATCAAATCGAATTTTTATGGGTTTCAAACTGTCAATTGCGGAAAGAAATCTAAGGTCCGTAGGTTTAACAAAACGCGTTCAGTCTGTTTACATGTATCAGTGTGTAAAGTGGAATGTTTTCTAAAAATCGGACAAAAATAAATTCTTGGGTAAGTACATATTAGTTCAGTTAATTGTCGTCACATAGGTTCATTATTCCGTATAATAAATGTGATTCTTTGGTGTATTGTATTGTAGGAGTACAAATATGTCGCGGTGCCGTGTTTACCGACAACACAATTATTACTGTTATTTTAGGTTTCTTCGTAAAGGAAACAGCCAGACTCTTTAGCAAATACCTAGAGTTAATGCACCTACACATATTTCTATAAATCTTTGATGATTAAGCTCTCGAAAGTGTACTTTGCGTTTATTTTTAACCTAAAAACAATGTATATTTCAGTATGCCGACAACTCGTAGAGTATCACATATTCAATCGAATATGATGGTGGAGTGGATGGTGGCCCACCCATTGCCAGCTAGGGGCACCATGACCAACTGCCAACAGGGCAAGCAGCAGGCGCAACGCCTGTGGGAATAGGTGGCCTTGCGGTATAACTCGGTTGGTGATGGCACGACCAAAACTGCCAAAGAATGGCGCCAGGTTAGTACGTATCTAATAGCCTATTAGATAAATGTTAATATGGGTAACGGGCCTATACCCATTGTGCATCTGTGAACCGGGTATCAGCAACATTTTAGAGACAAGGACAAATGTGATACCCTTCCAAGCTATTGCACAACAACAGCAACTAGCGTAATATACAGGAATAAGACCAAACCATAGAATTATAATATGTATTGATAGCAGCTTATTACTACGTACTATAATACATATATATATAATTATGATACTACCTTTTACGCTAGTAAACCTAATAGCGTCGGGACTAAAATATTAAAAAAAAAACTGCTCGCGTTGTTATATACAGTGATACTCATAGGTGTAATTCATTTGTTACAGCGGCTACAACAACTAGAAAACGGGACTTTGAAGAGCGGCGGCGGCGACAGCGGAAGCTGGATTTGTTTTCCTATTGTAAATGTGGGAACTATGTAGCCATTAACTTGTAATTATTTTATGTACTTATTGGTACCAACAGTAATTTTAACTACTTAAGTCTACCTGACCCAGCCTACCTTGTTCTCCCATACTCAAACAATGTAATACTAAAATATGTAAACTTCTTTAACTGAAATAAAATTAGAAGTGCAAACTCTTTCTGTCTGTTAAGTTTTCACATCTGTGCCACTGAACTCATTTTGGTATAGATACACATAATATCTTGACACATCTATTATCTATACTAATATTACAAAGAGGAAAGATTTGTTTGTTTGTAATAATTTAACTCAATATCTACTCTGCCGATTTAAACGATTCTTTTACTGTTAGCAAGTTACATCTTGACCGAGTAACATAGGCTATGTTCCAGCGAGGTACCGCGGATGGAGCTGCGGGAAAAAGCTAGTCTATAACAATATTACAAAGAAATTAAATCATTAATCAATATTTTTTTATTCAGCTAGGCCAATAAAGCACTTATAAATAGACAGAGTTTACCACTGGTTTGGAATGTTGGTTCCACTGAGACGAGCCGGCAAGAAACTCAATGGTTACTCTTTTCAAAATGAATTTTGGTATAGAGGCAAATATAAATTATATTGAGACAGAATTATACAAAGTTAATACAAATTATGTACTACACAACTGGAAATTATACAATAATTAAACTTACTGTCTGAAGTATACATAGTTAATAGATACAAATTATGTACTACATAACTGGAAATTATACAATCATTCAACTTACTGTCAGAATTATACAAAGTTAAAAATTACTAAGGTACAAACTTAGAAATTATACAATAATTATACTAAACTTATGGTACCTAAACTCGTCGGCTGCTGCAGGCTTGCTGTGGATCTTCTTTGCTGTCATCTTTGTTCAATTGTTGGGTATATGAGTATTCTGCAGTCTGTTCACAACAGACTGTCTCACTGGACATATACCGTGGCCAGCAGATGTCAGCTCGCGGAACGGTATACGCGGTGGCTGAAGTTCTCGATCCCACGCATCGCTTCTTCGTCAATCTCTATATTTACATGTTTGATGAGGTTGTGCAGCACAACACCTGCGTTGACGATTTTCCCTGCCTTTTCAGGCGTGTAGTACATCGTCCGATGGGCCAACAGACAACGGAATCGTGTTTTCAAGACACCAAAGCATCTCTCCACTACATTTCTAGTTTGCACTTAAGGGTCGGTGTCATCATCCACGGACGATCAACAACACTATTAGTACACACAACGTATATGAGATGAAAACTTGGTAAAAAGCTAAATTGAAAGCTGAAAATGGGATAATATTCTTTTTTTGTATCGATAGCCGTGAGTGCGAGGTCGCGGCTTTCGATGACAGTTGAGTCTTGCTTTCGTACGTCATTGAAAGCAATAGGCGCCATCTTGAAAAGTTAGGCGGTACGGATTATCTGTCAAATACATGCAATAAAGCATTCATTTCGTTCAGTCATTGCTTTCAGTCTAGCTATGGCTTTGACTATAAGCATTGTATTGTACGCGGTACGAAACGACGTGATGACGTCATATTCTATAGCAAGAGTGAAAGCTATCGAGTTGCGCGGTAGGGCCGCCGGTCGTCATACAACTTCAGTGCTTTGCGCAATAAGCAAATTGTCTACGAAAGCTTACAAGTTCACGCTGTTGAAACTTGAAAGAAATATTTAACTTGTATAAACTAACTTTTCCACCGATGACGGCAAGTTCAAAAGTTAGTCAACCAGCAACCCACGCCATGTACATATTTAGACATTTATTTCCAGGGCAAATTATGACGCATGAAACCATTAATTAATAAAAACTAGTGCGATTTTATTATTTAAAGAATTTAAAAACCCTCAAAAACACAAATGCAAACGTTCCTTACTTACTCTATTTTAATTACGAAGCGGTCCCGAACGCCATATATCTTTTTTTAAAAACCGACTTCAAAAAAGTGAAAGCAAACAATGATCTAATCTACTCAGTCTACCTTAATCTAATGTTACGAGTGTAGAATCGGTACGAAACAAACAACCGAGTCGAGTAGTGCCGCCGGTCTGCGCCAAAGGCTACCTACAAATTAGTGCGCATCAAGCCCCTATACTTTTATTATGCTTTGTTGACAAACCGACTCAACATTCGTAACGTATTCGAATAAGTTAGACTAGGAAGATTAATAGATGTACACGATCGAGGAGTTGCGCGTATGCGCAATAGGTGCAATAGGCTACGTAAGCCTAATTCCCCTCGCCATACCATCTGGTGGGGGACCCCTGGGTTCGTGGACCTGTGCGTCAGTCAAGCGAACTCGAGGAGGACGGCGGCGTGGTCTGGTCTACGCCGCCGGGCAGAGGAGTCCACTCGCGTGGACTACCGCTGGTGGGGTCACGGACCCACCCCCCAACACAACACAAGGCGGGAGAAGGACCACCGTGGGGTTTTAGTCGGTAGTCCGGCATATCGCGCTTGCCTCCCTTGGGGTTTGCGGGTATTCATGAGAATTTCCCCACGCAAAAAAAAAAAGAAGATTACTAGATTAGATTATTTGTTTTTCAGTTTTTCGAAGGCGGTTATTTTTTGTTATATTTCTATTTTTAATGGATAAGTTATAAATATTTGCAATTCTTTTTGACGTTGAATGAATTTTTATATCGATTTTATGTTGGATATTACAATTATAACATCGTCAAGATAAACAAAGACCTAAGAAATCAAGGTAAAACTACTTAACTAATCTTAAATTTAAATGGGTCCCTCTTTGAAGTATATCATATTCAGTAAAAGAAGATGGCCACTATAAAGTTATGATGGTCATAAATTAAAAAAAACAGATATATGTTTCGAATTTTGAAACTCTTCCTTTTTTTTTCATTGGTTAAAAACGAATATAATGGTTTATTTTAATGTTTGTTTTTTGGTGTTGGGGGTTTTATATATGTTATTTTAGTTATTATTTGATGCTTTTAAAACTTTAATATTCGTCCATCCATTTCCTGTTATAATCACACTCGTCAAGCCCTATTGAATAAGTGTATACAGGTATTTTCAGTGGTTACTTTTGTCTTGATTTATTTGCATCTTTGTTTATATCTCACAAAGATGTTACAATTGTTATATCATTCAGGAAAATATATTTGTACAAATTTAGAAGAACAAACAAATGGTCATACATAAGAATTTGTACTGCTCAAAGCAAAACGCTTGTGCGCAGCACTAGATGATGTTTGATAAAGTTATAAAACGTCTATAAATTTGGGGGTTACAGTATGAAGTAATCAAAAACAGACCTAACGTTTCCTTGTTTTTTATTGTGTCGCATTTTATGCCGATTTATCACAAAATTTATTTACTGAGTCACCACCACTATAATATATGACCATAGGGTCAGGTGGGGGGGGGGAGCTCTGAACCAGTGACAATAAGCAACAACAACAATATGAAGGGTAACAAAATATTTACCTACTTATGTATAAAATGTTGGAATAGCTAAGGTATATTGGTAAGGTACCCCCAAAGACCCCGCAAAATAAATTAACATGAATCAGATGAGATATGTTCAAGTATTTGAATAGCAATTATAATAAATACCAAATTAACTAAATACACATTGTAAATAAGAAAAATGGATGGGGATTGGTGACATGAAATATTAAAATCTTTTATTCTATTCATGAAATTGTACTTATAAAATACTCACCTTTACTCAATTTTCTTAAAAAATTATTGACCAATAACTCAAGTATACTGCACAAAGGTTTCACATAATGCTGTCAATTGAAATCAATTGAAAAGTCAATTTTAAATTTATTCTACACAATTTTTAATATCACAAATACAGTTAAAATAATCTTCAATAATTTAGTTCCACCGAAAACTATTTAGTTGTTTAATAATACATTTAACACTTGCATTAACTATCTAAATATTCTGGAATATTTTAGATTCTGTTAAGTCGGTACAAGGTAGTGAGCGAGGCAAACACACAATGTTGGTCGTACTTCTACAGAATTATAGAAATGTCAGACTCGTCCACGCCACTTGCAACGTGACCACAAAACACAACGTGACCTAAAATGTTTGAAATAAACACGCACAAACGCTTCGCCCGTCTGTCGTCAGCCACTGAGTTGCGCGCACGGGTGTAATGTTCACAGAGTACATTAGTGTATTATCATTATTTGTCTGACACTTTTCATTTTCGTTTTTAAATCCAAAATATTTATATTTGAGATCTGCAACAATCACTGAAAAATGTTCTTCTTCTTTCTTTACGAAATGAGATGCGATGAAATAAAATGGATATGAATATGGCCTCACCCGCAACTTAGCGGGTATTTTGCCAGTGTCAAGTAATTAATAGCAATTAAACATTCAATAAATACATATTATAAATACAATAATGGATGTGACATGATGAAATGAAAATGGCGAAAAATGAAAAATGTTAAACTACGTTGTTTAAACTACGTTGTTTGTTTCTCTTACTAACTGACAGAAGTTGACATTGATATCTTCTTTTTAGATTGGCAATCGGCTACAAAATAGATTCATTCACTATTGCCAATGTTGACTTTATAGTTTTTTTTTAAATATATACGGAAGTGCTCACTTATTATGGGCCTCATAAGAAAGCTCAAGGTCGCTCAACGCGCAATGCGAGAGAGCTATGCTCGGGGTTTCGCTACGTGATATAATCAGAAATGAGGAGATCCATAGACGAACTAAAGTAACCGACATAACTCAAAGAATTTCAAAGTTGAAGTCACTGCCACTTAAACTTTGAAATTCTTTGCGGGGCACATAGCTCGCAGAACCGATGCCGATGGCCGTTGGGGCAGAAAGGATGTAGAATGGCTACCACGAACCGGAAGACGTAGTGTAGGACGGCCGGCGGCCCCCCACAAGGTGGACTGATGATATCACACGCGTAGCAGGATGCCGGTGGATGCGAGTGGCGGAGGACCGTGATGTGTGGAAATCATTGAGGGAGGCCTATGTCCAGCAGTGGACGTCTTTGATAGATATAAAGAAGAACCACAGACATCATATTGAGAAGAACTGACTATTTCAATAAACATAGAAATTACACATTGCTTGATATTGACTAGGTATTGTTTCGTTTTATATTATCAAATAAATAAATTTTAAATATTTACAACTAAAGTTAAAATAAATGGGAAAACATATTAGTATGAAAACAAATTATGTATCAAAAAGACCTTGTCCGCGTGGAATGGTGGCAAGAATGCTGGCTGCATACTATCCTCGCTGTATTATCACTCTGATTTTTTAATCGAGGAAAGAGCCAGCCCGCCTTTCACCGGTGAAGGCAATCATCTAGGTTGCAATCTGTGCATATGGCTCCATGGGCCTAACGTCTCTACGGCAAACGGCAAAATACGTAGTTATCGTCAAGGCCTACATGCGCCGCTCGCCGAGATCCGTTCTTTCAGCTGCTGACTCCCTCAGATGGGAAGGAGCCAGTGTGACCGCATAGCATCACAAACAAGCAGTCAGCTCCGCTCCCAGAGAATCAGTGTCATGTCCAGGTCTCTTGCCGTCATCCCGAAAAGCTCCTGTAGGTTCAAACAATGATGGAGCGTTGATGCTGACAAAAACCCTTTTGAGAATATGATTTAGGGAGCCGTGACGAGAAAACCTGTCCGCGCATTTTTCACATGATAGCCCATGGATACCAGACTGACTATTGATACCTATCTTACCAAAAAATATCATAAGTGCTTTTCTGGCCTACAGGAATAAAATATTTTTAATTTCTTGATGACACCTAAAAGCTTGAAATACACGCGGTGGTGGTAAGATCGCTTCTATTACACTTGACTGGATTGGTGGATCACATCCCCACAGTGATGTTATCGCCTATCGGCTGAAGACGCAGACTTATGTATTATCTATGACGCAGACAGACAGATATTTGAGTTTAGAGTCCCACTGAGGTGGCGTGTGCCTGACGAGCAGATTCGCGGGGTCTATGACTATGGCAGGGCCCGGATCCCGGTAAGCCTATGCACGGGTTTTGATTGGGTTTTAGAATGAGCTAACTGCTATCAGATTTAACTTATGGTTTCCCATTCACTTTGCTTCTTTTTAATTCGGCTAAGTTAAACCCTAAATCTGATAAAACCCATTTGAAAGGGCTTCTCATATAAAACGCATTGGTAGTAACAGATAAAGTTTAGTTTTTACAGTTTATTTTATTAAAATTTGATACAAAACCAAGGAAACCCTTGGGGAACCCCTTCATCTCTTATAAAAGTTATTAAGGCAGCCTATTGATGGATAAGTAAAATTTTGGGGAAAATTGAAGAGTGGTGTATTCCTTAAACGTCTGCAGCTCCCTGAGCATCTTACTTGGGCCTTGGCCAATGTTTATGTATGTATTTTCCTAAAACTTGTGTTGCTACGAGAAAAAAAAAGTACGAATTTCATGATCGAGTACATCGACTATTTATGGCAACACAAAAAAGTTCTTTCACTAGTGGCCGTCTGAGAAGTGTACGTAGAATTTTGCTTACTTTGTCTTGCAGAATTGTATCTCTTTGTATCAGAATGTATATTGCACAGTTTTTTAAAGAAATAATAAAATAATGACTATCAGTTATGCATTTAATGGATGGTGCATTAATTTTTTCTATAAGATCATTGAATATTTCAGTGACGAGCCGCAATCATGGGTCGTGTGATTCGTGCTCAACGTAAAGGTGCCGGTTCAGTGTTCGTTTCACACACCAAGAAAAGGAAAGGAGCTCCTAAACTTCGTTCCTTGGACTATGCCGAACGTCATGGTTATATCAAGGGTGTTGTAAAGGTACGTAAAACGTGTTAAAACCGTTTTGTTGTTATGCTGCCTTCATGGATATCAAGCATGTGTTTACTTACAAAATTTTGTGCTGTACCCACATGTAATGATCCATTATAGCCCTATGAGAAATATCCACAGCTGTAATCTTATTTATTTACGCAAATATTTACTTCATAACCTATAAGTAAAGATAATTAGTGGGACAATATAATACTTTCGATGTTTCGAACTTGTTATTAGACTCGCAATGTTTCGAACGTATTTGTCTATCTCGAGCACATTTAGTGAAGATTTTTAAAGATTCAAATAATTATAGCAAAAAATTGTATGCCTCATAAACATAACCTCAATAAATGCTTGTTTCTATCAGGACATCATTCACGATCCGGGTAGAGGCGCCCCACTGGCTGTAGTCCACTTCCGTGACCCGTACAAATTCAAGACCCGCAAAGAGCTGTTCATTGCCCCTGAGGGTCTTTACACTGGACAGTTTGTTTACTGCGGCAAGAAGGCTACACTTGAAGTTGGTGAGTTTATTCTCTATTAGCTTTGCATTTAACTTCATTACCATAGATTTGGTTTGTAGTCCATCCTGGGGAATTCTTCCCTCTTCTATGATTTAAATATTCAAGGTAAAGTATTCTTGTGGCACCTTATAGATTACATATTATACCTTGAATGGGTACTCTGAGATTCTATACATGGTCTGTTTTATAATCAAAACTATCAAGATATTTACATCTTTCTGGGATTTTAAGGGCTACAATTTAGAAACAACAAGTGGTTTCATAAAATATGTTATCTTCTAGGTAATGTCATGCCTGTGGGTGCTATGCCAGAAGGTACCATTGTGTGCAACTTGGAGGAGAAGATGGGTGACCGAGGCCGGCTAGCCCGTGCCTCTGGCAATTTTGCCACTGTCATTGGCCACAACCCTGATGCTAAACGTACAAGGGTAAAGCTGCCCTCCGGAGCCAAGAAAGTTCTGCCATCTAGCAACAGAGGAATGGTTGGTAAGTAATTGACTACTTTGCATTTGATTCTAAGATTATCAGACCTGTGATGGTTTAAATTTTAGTTATACAAAGTATAACTTGGGTTGACTTAATGTTTGGGATCTGCCAAAACTACAACACTCATGAACACATAATCTTCATTTGATAAGTAATTGAAGCTTATATGCTATCTCTATTGTATTTAATGTAACTGGTAGCAAACAGTTAAAATATTAATAATGTGCTTGTCAACAAGTCTTAACATGAAGATGCTGGCATAAGTATTTTTAATTTTTATATCTTTTTCATGATGACTTTCACTTACCTACTCTGAAGATCAATGATTACACAGAGGCTCTTTCTGAGGATAATTAATGTCAATATGTCATTTAGCCTTCTGCTAAGAGCAGTCACTGAAAACGTCATTACATTGCAGGTATTGTGGCTGGTGGTGGTCGTATCGACAAGCCCATCCTGAAGGCAGGTCGTGCCTACCACAAGTACAAGGTGAAGCGCAACTGCTGGCCGTACGTGCGTGGTGTTGCCATGAACCCTGTGGAGCATCCTCACGGTGGTGGTAACCACCAACATATTGGTAAGTTCATGCATTCTCTCTGCATCATGGTATTCATTTTTTGATGAAACAAAAAAACTTTTCCATTACTTGGTTCTCAATTGCCCTCTTTGTTTACAGGTAAGGCCTCGACTGTCAAGCGAGGAACATCCGCTGGTCGCAAGGTCGGTCTCATTGCTGCCCGCAGGACCGGAAGAATTCGTGGTGGCAAGACCGACACAAAGAAGGAGGCGTAGACATATTTGTATTCCAAATAAAAATTATAAAATCCAGCAGAAGCTTTTTCTTCAGTACACCACACACTAATAACTAGGGATGCGCCGAATATTCGGTAATGGGTATATTCGGCTCTGATTCAGCATGAATTTTTATATTTGGTATCCGACTGAACATTGTGATGTGCTAAATATTAACCGAACCCTTAAAATCAACAATACCCGAACAACACAAAAACTTTCTCTAATTACCCAAAAAAAAAAACATTGACAATTACTTGATATGCGCCAAACAGAAAAATACTTTTACGAATATTTGACATGTAATCCTGGTGGTGGCGCCTTCTACGTATTTTCCTCTAACATTGTACCCCATTTGGGCAACTTATCCGAATAATCTATCTATACAAATAAAATAAAATTGGAGTGTCTGTTTGTAATATTAAAATGACCGCTTTTTACTAAGTGCATTTGAATGTATACACGGTACATATACCAATACAACATTTTTACAATTTTGTCTGTGTTTGTTCCGGCTAATCTCTGAAATGGCTGGACTGATTTTGACGGGACTTTCACTGGCAGATAGCTGATGTAACAAGGAGTAACTTAAGCTACTTTTATTTTAGAAAAAAAAAATCTCGAACCTCCGCCAACGACTTATGACAAAGGCTGCCGGTCGCGCGGGCTCAGAACGCGCGAGCGGGCTATTGCACCGCTGCATCTGTAATCCAGCGGCGCTTGACCTAAACATCTATTTTGGGGTTAAGACTACTACTACAAAAGTAAAAAAAACTATTTTGCACAACCCATTTATTGATAAAACATTAGAAAGATTCATTCTTATTAGCTATACCATCTACACTAAACTCCGAAATATCTATATCGCTATCATCCTTAACAATAATTTTCTTTGGCTTTACAAAAGCTGTGTGGTTCACAACTGGTGCAATTTCGGAATCGTCTAGTATAGAGCTTCCGAGACTCGTATTGCTACCACCCACACTGCCAGCTTTTACTATCGCACCAGCTAGTACGTCTACCTTTCCAACCAGTGCTATCGTAGGCGTTTCGTTACGTCGCGCCAGTTGGGATTCGATCTTTTCTTTTAATTCTGCTATCTTAGGACTGGTGCGAGTAACGTTTTGAATCTTCGTGTCACTCTTTAGAGGTTCGTTGTCAATGCTGGAAAATGAATAAATATTGCACAAAATGAAATGTACACAGTCTATGCTACCGTAATTTGTAAGTCACGTGAAGAGCATGAAATGTCAGAATAAGATAAAAACAGCGCTTCACGCAAAATTTTATCGTTCGCTTGGGCAAGGGTGGATCCAAGATTTCTTTAAGAGAGGGCGGGCAATTCTCCCCCTGTCTTGTATCCACCCCTGCCAAATATGTTAAATTGTTTCTACAGGGAGCAAATAGCGCACCCTTTGAATTACTGTCTTTATATTTAGGGTTCAAGTAAATTTATTGATACATACCTTGATATATCCCATTCTTCACCATCGAGATTAACTAAACCCAATTCGTATTTTTCATTGCCATCACTTTTCTCCGTTATGCTTTGAGATGGTGACGCACTTACGGATTTCATTTGAATTGCATCCATATCAAACAATACCTTTTTTTTGTTCAACGACGATGTTGATGATGCGTTTTTCAAAACGCCTTTTGTTTGTTTTACTATATTAGTTACGTTGTCCTCAAGAAAGTTCTTTTTGGCTGGTGCGTCTGATACTGATTCCACTTCATCGCTACTGTTGCCACCGACTTTTGCATTGGAAATTTTACTTATAACATTTGTATGTAAGTTTTGTTCAGCTAGGTTAGTTGCTGATTGTGTGCGTAACAAATTGTCACCAATCGTGTACTTATGAACGTTCAGTCCGTAATCTGTAGTTGCAGATGATGGTCTTCGAGCTGGAGATTTAATTAGGTTTTCAATAGATTTAGATGACTGTTGCGTGTCATTATAATATTTGTGTTCACATTCCTCTGATTCACCATCAGTATCATCAGTTGCGACTTCTTTTATCTTTGAAGGACTGTGGGGATTATTTTTCACTCCGTTTGAAGGACTGGGAATGTCATGATTAGACTTTGATTTCACATTCGAATTGTGCATCAAATTAGGTTTGGTTTTAAGTGGGCTTTGTCGTTTGGTAACTGGACTAGTTGGTGTCGATCCAGGAGGAGTATTCAGTAATGATAATGCACGCTTAGCGACTCCAGTACCCAATGGTTTGCGCTTGTTCTTAGGACCATTTTCATTCAATTTTACTAACGACAAAGCCTTCGTTTTAACATTCGATATCATAGAAGTTATGTTATGGAAAGGCTTAGCTGTGACTTTACTTGGAGAAATGTATTCATGTGGGTTTATAACATCTTTATTCAAATTTGTCGTGCTATCCAAATATGCTAAGATGGAATGCCTGACTTTCTCATGAGCAGGATATTTCTGAAAATATTGAATATTATTAGCGATATTATTTTATTAAAGGTTTTTTTTTTGCTGGCTGCCTCCGTCTTCTCATTAAAGAAGTGTGTTAAGTGTTGTGTGTGTGAGTTATCATAAATATTTACCTTAGTTTTGAACTCATGTTGCTGCTGAAGTTGTACACGTTTGTTATGGAAGATACTTTGAGGTAATCTAGATTTAAGGGGATCAACACCAGCGGCAACTAGACGATTATTTACTTCCTCCGTTATCTTTGCCCTTACCACTTTGACAGGGCTGTAAGCAAGTGTATAAAGGCGAATTTTAGTATAGGTCATATTCTAAGTAACAGGCTAACTCATTTTTTAGTAGAAATCTAAAATTTTATGTATAGAGTAATTTGTTATTAGGAACGTCTTTCAATGCTTTCAAAGACTTTTTGAAAAACAAACGCGACTCGGGAATGTAACTACTCTTCCCATAGGTACTGTACACTGAACCATCTCGATGGCTCACCTGTATATTGAATGACTATGTAGGATTGTTAAGCTACCTGTGTATTTAAGTATAATAAACTAGTTTACTTTAAAACAATCTAAATAAATAGATAAGTCAATTACATATACCTGGAAGGAAGAGTACTAGTCGAGTTCTCTTCTATGCGCTTTGATCGAGACTTCAATTTTTCTTTTTTGGTCTCTTTCTTATTTAAAATGGGTGGAGCAACAGGTCTTTTTAAATTTTGAACGGTGTTATTTATCTGTTTCTCAAGTGAGTTTTTATTCTCAATAACGTTTAGATCAATTTTATGTTTATCCTTTCCTTCTGAAATCTTCATTTGGAATGGCTTAACCTTGTCAGCGCTTGAAAAATCTGTAGATGTGGAACTGATAGAACCAATACTGAGTAATTCTTGGGCTTTACGTTGAAGCATCTCCAGGGTTTTATTAGTACTGTCTTCATTAGCTCTCCTTTTACATGGTTTCTTTTTAACTGGATTGCTGTTAATATCACGTGGATTTGGATTATGGTTTGGAATCTGAAATACTTATAAGCTCATTGAGAGTTCTTACCGTAACAAACATTAAATAATGAAAACGTAAACTTACCAATGCATTTTCAGTACAATCAGCATCCTTTAGCATTTTATTGTTAAGATTTTGTTGTAGTAAAGCTTGCAATTGTGTTGCACGTTGTGTTTCCGCTTCAGCGAGACATCGTGACTCTTTAGCATCTTTAGCAACATCGTTTAACTTTTGAAGTAATTCTTCATATTGCTTCGCTTGATCTTCAGCTTGTTTGGCCCAAAATAATATTTGTTGTTCAGCCTCTTTATTCCTATCCGCATTCTCCTTTTCTGTCTTTACTCTCTAAAAACATTGAATACCTATAAATTTATCACTAAGATTACCAAAGAACCTAGATTACAAACGTATGTTATTTTTCATAATATTTTAAAATTTCATTACTAACAGCGTTACTTAACTCCTGTTTAAGTGAAAGTATTTCTATTCCTTGTTGTTTTATTGTTGCGTGCAATTGTTCTATCACTTTAGTTTCATTAAGAACCGGCTTCTGATGCTCTCCCTGCTTTATAGTGTTAATAGTCTCCATGATTTGATTACGTAAATTATTTATTTCTTTATTATAATTTTCATGTTCTTCTTTTTTCCACTCTTCTATCCTACTCATTAAGTAATCTTCATTATTTGTTGAGACTCCTGTGTCTTTCATCTCTTTTTTTGACCCTTCTATTTCTTGAGCACTATTGTTTACGTTATTGGGTTTTGTTTCTTTGTCGTTTGTTTCGTTTGACTGTTTAGTTTGATTACTGGCATTAGCGATCATCACTTCCATTTCTTTTAATTTATTTCTAAGTTCAGTTATTTCAGCACTAAGCCTACTGTTTTCATTGTTGGAATCGTTTTCATATTTATCCTTTAGGGTTGTCTCTATTATATTAGAATGCCTTCGAGAAATGTGGCTTTTTAGGTAAAGTTGGTTGAGAAATACTTTGTCACAATAGTTACATTTATTGTGCTGCAGATTATCATTTGACGTTGATGGAAGCAAGTCAGTTTTATGGGTTAAAGTTTTTAAAATCATTGTAGCTATATTATCGTTCCCGTACGGTAATTGATTTTTGTATGAATATCTTGATCGTTTCCTTAGCTTACGTAATTCTTCATCTTTTTCCCTCATTTCCTTCTTGCATGAATCCAATTCCTACGAAAAAAAGAGTGTTATTACTTAACATGTGCTTACAGTTTCTGATCATGGAGCAAATAAATCCTTTATGTTCCTGATTCAATATTTACCTGCGCCAGTGCAGATATTTCTTCTTTCATAACGTAGACGCTTCGATCAAGATAATGGCGACAAAATTGTTGGTACTCCACAGCCAGCTGTGCCAATCTGAACATCTTCATCACGCCTTCGTCTAGTATGCGTACGTCGAACTCCGACTCAAATACACAGTCTAATATCTGACGTAAACAAAATAGTTTTGGAATAGGTTTAGTAGGGGTATGGTGCGCTGTGCTTCGGGATGAAAGTTGAAGATCGAGATGGTCGTGTTTCCTATAATACCTATGTTGAGCTTATGTGTAATGTATATTGCAGTGTTCGACAGGGTTCATGATTTTCTCTGACATAATATTAATATTGTAACAGTTTTCCAACAACAAATTTGTGAAGTAAGTGGGTACTTATAATAAATGGCAATTGTAACACTGGTAACATGCGTATAATCGGTGGTGCAGAGTATAGTCATAATAAAATACTGTTACTTTATTATAGACTAGCTGTTGCCCGCGACGTCGTCCGCGTGGTATTTAACAAAGACAACCGTTGACAATAGCCTGCTCGCCCATTCTGAGCCCGCGGGACGCATTGCAGGTTGTTGCTATCAAACTTAATCAGGCGCTGCGCTGCAACATTGGTTTTAAATTTTTTTCGTGAGATCCTATTTTTTTTTCTAAAATAAAAGTAGCCTAAGTTACTCCTTGTTACATCAGCTATCTTCCAGTGAAAGTCCCGTCAAAATCGGTCCAGCCATTTCAGAGATTAGCCGGAACAAACAGACAGACAGACAGACAAAAATTTTAAAAAAATTTGTTTCGGTATAGGTAACGTGTATACATCCAAATGCACTTAGTAAAAAGCGGTTATTTTAATATTACAAACAGACACTCCAATTTTATTTATATGTATAGATAATTGAGGGATATACTAAAATAAATTATTGAATATATTCTTACGTCGTTTAGATGTTGTTCAATAAGTACAAACTTTCTTTCTCTTATCAAACCGTCTATGTCGATAAGTCCTGAAACAAAAACATAAAAAAATAATCATGGAATAAACCATATATCTCGTAATAAGTCGTGTCGGTCGGATTGAAGAATTGGTACCTAGGTATACATCAATTTGAGTGCTCGCAAGACATAAGCCTTGCACTCTGTATGGCACTTTAATCTTCTTATTATTATCAAACTAATATTTTGGGAAAAATATTCCATGTGTCATGCGACTTCTCATCTACTCTGTTGCCAACTCCTCCGGCTCCCGTTGTAAGCTTGTTGTAGGTAGCGTTATTATGCCCTACCTATTTTATAATTATGGTTTTTGAAATTGGTACTCACTGATTTTGTTCCAATCTATGTGGATCCGCGGTCGATGCGTGTTAAAAGTGAAACCTGACTCTTCAGCCAATCTTGGGAAGTGATGATGGAGTTCAAACGATGTCTTGCAAGTCATTTTGAATGGGTAAATAATATTTTTTCCTAATGCCTATTTTATAGTTGTATTTACAGTAAACTAAAGAGAATATAAATAGATAAGTACATTTCTTCTTATTTCTTTACGAAATGAGATGCGATGAAATAAAATGTGTTTCCGTATAATACGAAGTACCCTGTGCGTTAGTGATTAGTTTGTTCTGTATTGTTGCTTAGCAACGACGCCCCTATGTTTACGCAGTGGGCCAAAGAGGATTTCTTACGAAAATGTTATATTATTTTTTGATAGTAACTCAGGCTACTAGAGTTTTACCCAAATGTGTGATAAGAGGAAATTAAATACATTGTTATGTGGTCATGATCCACTTTGCATGTTTAACTTTATTGATTGGTCCAAGATACAGAGCCGGTTCGTCGTAAAGATTTCTATCTAAGTGCCTAAGTATATCTAAGAGGAGCAGTCTCATGGAAATAGGGCGGCCTGACGACACACAGTTCATTCAAGTTTTTTTTGTATTTTTTTATATGCCGTCGACCGATGTTTAAAGCAAATGTAAGGTTGGTATACAAAAGTGTGCAACGGTCAACTCGACACCCAAAACGTGAACTCAAAATACGCAGCCGATTTGTATGTACGGTGAGCGAACTGAATATTTTGCATCCAGCACACGCTCTGTGCCCGAGTTTATAGCTTTGTACAAATATTTGCGTATAAAAATAATAAATAACATCGCTTTGGCAAGAATCGTTGTCCGGTCAGCGAGTAGGCGCGAGGCGTGTCTATGCAGCGGGCTTCTCTTCGGAGACAGCGGTGGTACCAGAGGCCACGGAGCCGCTCTCCTCCGGCGACGTCTGGCACGACAGCGCGGGGAACCTCTGGTACAGGGCGGCGCGGTACTTAGGGTGGCTGAAAATATAAAATATCGTAAGGGACATAGTACATTACCATTGATCTAAAAAACTTATGTTGCATTTAAATAGGCCTAGTTGTTGTGGCAATAAGTGTGTTCAGGAGAGCTGATAGTGTGGTTGTTATCTATAAATCAATGATGATCCAATTAGATTGGCAAGCTATCCAGACATTTTGGTTTATAACTACTTTACACGGATGTTAATAAAAAAGATGAAATGAAATGTTATATATAGTTGGTACAGACCTGATACCATATACAATAGGATTATAGACGGCATTAGCCTTTGCGAAGAGTGAGCCCCAGATGGTAGCCAGTGGGCTAATTGGTGCACTTTCAAACACCCCCGTGTAGTTAATTACGAGGTACGGGGTCCACGCCATGAACCATAGAGAAATAGTCATAAGAGCTACCTGAAATAGTGTTTAGGAATTAATAATTGGGTCGGTAATGGGGTTCCACAATTTATTTAGATTGTTTTATGCTAGGACCTTTGCCAATTTGCACTCAGCACTGGTGTTCGCTGCTTCAGAAGACCTTAGAGAAGCTACGTTCATTTTCTTAGCCTGTTCCCGCATTGCTTTTTCATGAGCAGCTACAGCCTGAAGGAAGATAACATAATTATTGATCTAAATGATAGTTAATAAAAAACTAACTAAAGGTTTGATATTAAATTCAATTTCTACCTGGACAATGAAGAAGTAAGAGTAAATGATAAGAAGAAGCGGCATGAAGTAGACGAAGACGGAGTAAATCAAGATATAGCTGCGGCTGAGCCATTCCTTAGATAAGTAGTCGGTGCCGCACGCAGTCATGTTTCCTTCAGGCACGTATCTGTGTAAAAACAGGTTTCGTGAAAAGCAATCTGCAGCACCCAATCCCACAAGTCCCAGTATTAACTATTGTATTGCATCAGAGAAATACCAAACAATGGACTCAAGCCAAATATGTATTTTGTATTGGCGTTTCGTTCCTAATTTGACGATAGAAAAATGATAAACAAATATTTACACACCTTAATAGGACATAATACAAAAAAAAAACAATAACTACCTAATAATAATTTTATACTGAAACAATATGAGACAGTGGTGAATGTGTCTCATGGCTGGGTCAAATCACTTGGCTGGTTGGTAACTTACGTTAGTGTTGAAAAATATTCTTACCGGTTCCAGCCGAAGAAAGGCGCAAGGGTCCACGCGAGTGAAAACAACCAGATCCCAAGTATACGTAGTAGAGCCCCATTGTTGGTCATTGGCTTGGCCGCGATACCCTTCACGATGACATTGTACCGGTCGAAGGCGATCATCGTCATGGTCCATATTGATGCACAACCGAACAGAGAGCCCGCACAAGCATATAGTTCACACGCGAAGGGACCTGAATGACCAAAACCAACGTAAAAATAGTGTCAAGAAATTACGTATGTGAGATCCAGTTAGCATACTCACCAAATACCCAGGTTTCATTGTAACAATTAACAACCATAGCAGGAGACATCGCGCACATCATGAGGAAATCAGAAAATGCCAGATTCACTACCAGTAGATTCGATGGTGTCTTGAGGCTCTGTAAGAGAAGTTTCACTTGAGACATTTAGGTTGCTTACTAAATGGTAATTTAACGTAACATTTCAAAGTGGAAAACACATTCAAATAGAAGTAATAACCTTGGTTGTCATGAAGATGAAAATAACCATGCCGTTGCCCGTAATCGAGATAAAACCAAGGACGCCAATTGTGAAGCCTAAGAGTCCATGCCATAGCGGGTTCATCGGAGGAAATTGGTACCTGAAAATATTATTGGATGGATAAGCGCTTTACAGTACGCGATTTATTACGAGTATGATATCATCTATCTCACCAGTGAGGATCTACCATGTGTAGCATATCGGGCGGCACCTTGTCCACAACGGTCTGGTTCGCTGCGCCATACGCCGCGACTTGACCACCCCATGCTTGCAGTGCTGCCAGACCTGGCCCAGGGTCCAAACTCGCGATCGTCATATTTGTTGCAGTAAACCTTAAAATATAAACCTTAAACTAAGCAGGATACTCTACAAGTTTTTACTTTGTCCAAACTGTGTGACTTACTTATAAATAAGGGATTAAGGGACGCGCGCTCGGAGATGGTTATTACAAAAATACTGAAGAAAATCGTTAGACGAACTACTCCAGTCTTTAGTGTAGTATAACCAATCTCGTGATGCGGCAGGGTTGCCGAGGCTGGGGAGGCTACTCGTCATTCGCCGGTCCCGACACTTCTTTTATATTCAGGTTCTTAGGATTAGCGACGACGTCATGTAAAAAATCAATATTCATAATGAGATATAGGTATCTAAGAAGGTGAACATATTACCTGTAGAAATAATACTTGGGGACAGTTTTCAACAGTGGCGTACTCACGTATTTTTTTATTGTGTTTGAGTGAGACTTTGTAGGAATCGTTCTTGGCCTTTTACCTCCCTGGCTGCTCAACTTTTTGTTTCTTACATAAGTATAGCTTTGGGATGACACGGAGCTTGGACGCGCACCCTGGCATTTACCGGGTATCCAGCACCGGCTACACGGTACCAGGTAAGCATGGCCTTAGCTCAAACTGTTCAAAATGTTAAGTGTAAAACTTCTAAAATACTTTCACGGAGGGCTTTGTGGTTTGTGAACGCTCACTGCGACATCGTCTCGGGAATGCTGAGACACTCCAGTAATATGCCTAGGCCGGTTTGACTATGGAAAAATGGTGCCGATCCGATACTGAGCAGTTTGAGTGCCTTTTTATTCACAGACCAATGTTTTTTTTAATACTTACTTCAAGGTCCGGGAATCGAACACTCTAGAGGCATGCCCCATTTACCTAAAGGATTGAATTAGTAATAGCTACGTAGTATGACGATACCTCTATACTCTATACCAACAAGTCATTAAAAGTAGACCGAATTATAAGCGAATAATTTTATTATATTTCAACAGTAGGTAAATAAATTCGAATACGTCCCTGTATTTCTTGCCTTAACTAAGTACCTCCTTCTAATATCGTTATAAGGCTACTAAGAAGTAGTTCTTTCAACGTTAACAGGATTACAGGTTCCTATACTAGCTGCCTTCGACTCGTTGTGCATACTTTGTGTTCATTATGTTAGAATTTTGTAACCTACTTTCTCGAGTACTTAGCGCGTCTGCTCAGTTGCAATTGCAATATAATATATGTTGGAATATATTCCGTTCTCATAGTTAGATACTTACTCAAAGATTTCGTTATAGTTAAGTAGGTAAGTAAGTATAGTTCTTTGCGTTTCATAGAAATAGTTAAATAGAAAAGTAAGTAAGTAGGTACATATGTGGAAAATTTATGTTATGCGGAACACCTCACCTCGTTAGACGTTTGTGTTTCTTTGGCGAATATCCCCGGTTTAAATTCTAATAGCGGCACAATTGGCGTGGTGAGCATAAATGTTACAGTAAGTAAGATATGCTACTACTACTAACTCACTAATACTATTTTCCTATACTCGAAGCCCTGTTTTGAAATAATTATATTTTTACCTTTATATTACGTTTATACTATACTTGACACTGGCAAAATATCTGAGAAGGTAATGCCATATTTTTCTATGGAATAATGTCAAGGTCGTCAAGTAGAAGTGTCAAGTCAACAAAAAGCTTTATTTTGTGGTTATTTTATAATAAATAGTTCAATTTAAATAGTAATCTGTCATCAGTGATATATTATTACATAGTAAGACCGAGCTCCTCACCATACAATTATTTCGAATTATATAAGCATAATGGATCTAACAGATGATATAGGGATTAGTGAGGATGAAGAAGAAGAAATCACCGCGGAAGCCGTGCTGAAGACCCTTCAAAACGCCTGGCAGAACGAACGATTGGCTCCAGAAATCCTTCCACATCGAAACGACATGGTAGAGTGTATGTTGGGACAAATACAACACATGGAGCGAAACATAAACAAACTTCCCAAAACAGAGCTGCGAGCATCCATTCATAAAATGGAATTGAGCCGAATAAAATTTATTATATGTAATTACCTCAAAACTAGGTTAAATAAAATAGAAAAATATTGCATACCCATACTAAACGAAGAGAGACAACGAATGGATATGGGAAATAACTTTCTTACACCGATGGAGTTTAAATACGCTCAGGAATATCTATTGAATATGGAAAGCCATATGAAGACTGTTGTATTGGACAAAGTGCCTGGCAATATGCAAACATTTGAAATGAATAAAATGGCAGAACATCCTGATTTGCGGAGTCATGTGTTTTTGAAAGCAAATGATACAGTGAATGGTGTTGTATTAGAAGACTTGGCTGGTGAAGATGAAGAAATTGATTTAGAAGGTTTGTATATTGTTTGTTTGATTAAATCATCATCATCAAGTACTAGTTCTTTTATGGCAAGGGTACTGTAAAAAATATTTTAACATATATTACAAAGTTATTGCCTATTAAAGATTGGAAAAGTAAGAGTGGCATCTCACTCTTCCCTGTCACACTTGCATAGACTATGGGGAAGACACCAGGGCCCTATATTTCTGTTGTACTGTTGTCCTTATTTTTGATTGAAGTCTTAAAATTTATCTATATTGAATATATTCAGACCTATTTTGAAAACTGGTTCACTGTTAGTAATAAAAAAAAGTCTACAACCGCATTAGTAATCTAATCCAGCGCTCTTAACCATATTATCCGAAACATGACTAATTCATTCCTAGTGTGAGCACCCTTATGTCTAGGGAAATAATAAAAGCTAAAACTAGTATTTATAACATCTCTTGTTTATTTTTTAGTTACAGTATCTATCCACCTTGGGTTTATTATAAAAGGTGTAGTAGATCAATATCTTGTTTCATTGCAGAAGGGTCACAGCACATCTTGCAGTATAAGCCTGTTGCAGACCTTGTGAAAAATGGTAAAGTTCAACTTATATAAAATAAACTTTGTTTTTTGTATTTAAGATTATGAATAATCATGGTGGGTTTCATATTTTCAATAAAGTTTTGTTTTCCCTCTAAGTCTTATGGAAGCTTCAACATTTGCCCTCCATGGGTATTGAACCCATGACAAGTAGTCAATGCTCAGGCTACTAGACTTTATTGTCAGAATAATGTATAAAAGGATATTAGAAATGAAATAAATAATTTACAACATCACAAAATAAAACATATATTTGTTTATATCTATCAAATATAACATTAATCTCACACATTAAGGCAATATTTTATAAAGCCTAACCCCTAATTAATAAAATGTTTTAATTGATTAACAAAAGCATTTCAAAGCACTTTTCTACTGTATAATGCTATTGTATGTACATTGATTGAAACATCAATAAATTAGGGGAATATGTTCTCTAAAGTATGATCACATGATTGTCATATCAACTACATGTGTACAGCATCACTTTTCAACATTGCTTATTTCTATAAATAATAGGTAATTTGTTGAATTAAGCAGTATAAAATTTTCAGTACTTAAGCAGTACTGTGCAAATTGAATGCATTACACAAACTGGAATGCAGATATAGACATATATTGCACATTTATTTCACAAATCCAAATGTATTTCGAAGTTAAAATGCTTTACTTTGGTCTGTATCACTGTATATAAGTACTTGTAAGGCCGTCCCCATAATAAGCAAGTTTTGTGACAATTTTTATTACTTATCTAAACTTATTCTAATGTGTGCTATGCAGGTGTTTTTCACTTCACCCAATAACAAACATGTGTATACATATGAGGTAAGTACTATATTATAATTGCGATTTGTTGAGCCTGTGGTTTGCTTAGTTCAATAGTTTAAAATAAGTCTTTTTCAATTTCTGTGTTCAGCTCATCTGGTAAGTACAAACTTTACAAGTTTTCAAAACTCTGTAACTTGTGAAATATGAATCATATTCACTGGTATAATTAGATTAAATGCCACATATCTGTTCATTATGATCCCCATTTTGTTACCTACTTAATATATAAAGTCCATAAAATTGATGTATAAGTTTATCATCACTAACGTAAGTACCATTTGTAATAAGTACTATGCTTGGTTGTTGTCGTCGGCGTCTACGTAGCGGATGTGCTGCGCGTGCGCGGCGGCGGCGAGGTCGCGCAGGTTTTGCTCCGCGGCGGGGCCCAGCTGCTGCACCATCTTCGTGAAGTGACCCTCCTCTTTGCGCAACAGCTCGTGGGGATGCCCCCACTCGACGATTTCACCCGCCTCCATCACCTAGAAACAAACAAATTCGTCTCATAGCCGGTCCACACCCCATAGAATGAGGTCCCTTTGTGCAGGTGCAGACCTATATTGGCGCAAACAATTTCGCGCTAATATCTTTACACACATCCATACATCTTATTTTGGTGGCGTGTAGAGCCAGCTCTATTGATTTGTTTCTTTCGTAGGTATTTATATTTTGTACTCACAACAACGCGGTCGGAATCGGCGACGGTGTGCAAACGATGAGCGACGGTTATCACGGTGCAGTCGCTGAAGTGTTTGCGAATTGATCGTTGGATCAGCGCGTCCGTGCTGGAATGAGAGAAAGATAATGCATCAAAATCATCGACGGCGAGAGTGAGAGAATGTTTGTGTTTCCTGAATGCTTACTTAGGATCGACATTAGCGGTAGCCTCGTCGAGTACGAGCAATTTATTTCTGCCGAGTGCGGCGCGCGCTAAACATAGCAACTGTCGCTGGCCGGCGCTGAAGTTCGACCCGCCCGCAGCTACCGCCGAGGTCAATGACGTCACGCTACGCTTCAACTCGACCTAAAAATACGAAAAGCGCCATTTAATTCACTGTACCATTGTCTTATAGACTAGATTATTTGTAAGTCTATTACTAACCTGTTCTAAAGCTTCCCATATATCGGCGTCTGTATATTTATCGAACGGATCCATGTTGTAACGTAAACTTGCTGAGAATAGAACCGGCTCCTGAGGTATGATTGCGATCTTCGACCTGAGTTCCTGTAAAGCAAATACATAAAATAGTTTACCTATATGTATTTATAAAACAAAATAGGGGGGTATCAACCCCAAAGTACATCCAGATTGGTTTGGTAGGTATTAACCTATTTTGGTACCTACCTTTAATGCGATGTTTCCTGTATCAACTTCATCTATGAAAACGTGGCCTTCGATAGGTGCCAGTCGAAATAGTGCTGATATTAAAGAAGATTTTCCAGCACCTGTGCGCCCAACTACTCCGACCTGAAATGAAAGACACAACGTACAAGAAGACAGAGTTATAAAAGCATCAAGCAAATGTCACAAAGTATGTTTTTACTTAGGTACCTTCCAGCCGCTTTCAATGACGATGTTAAGCTTCTTGAGCACGGGATCAGCGTCTTTATCGTATCTTAGGGATAGGTCTTTGAACACAAGTCTTGCTCGCTGCGGCCAGCCCGCGGGCGGCGGCGGTCCGTCCGTGATCTCCTGCGGGAGCTTTGTGAACTGGACCACGCGCTCCACGCTCGTCATCTGCGAGATCACCTCGGTGGCCTGCTTGACCCCATATTGTACCATATTTACTAGGATCAATCCTTGACTTATCGCCAGCCCTACGTTGCCGGATTTCGTTGTACCTGTTTTGACAATGATAAGATAAAAGATTTTTGCCTTGAAAATGGCTATACCCGGCGGTCGGTTTCATTGAGTGCTTAGCTTGATTGGTTGGAATCTCTGTCTAAGATTAGAAGAAATAGGTCAAGACCTATTTCTTCTAATCGAGATCGAGAGATATTTGTGAATTGAGTAACTTACCATTATCTAATAGTAAAAACGTGTAGGAGACGACCACAACATACGTAGCGCATATAAGACTCAGCCAGATGGAGAACGCTGTGTTTGTGACAATAGTTAAGAACCTGAAAAAAGTACACCACTTGAGTGTATTGGTAATCCATAGCAATTTGATTTCACACCAATAGTTGACTTTTTTTTTTTTTTTTTTATTACATTATAGGCAAGTATTTGATCTCGATCTCACCTGATGGTAAGTGACGATGAGATCTACGATGGAGCATACTTGCCTAGGTAGGAAGGCGGCAGTAGATAGAGACGCTACATTCACTAGGCACATGCAGCGCAACTGATCTGACCCGCCATCCATGAATGGCAGCACCGAACATCATGCCGGAACACGGCTAGGCCGATTGGCGACATGGCTTTGTTCAGTGGGTGGTGACTAGCCACGGCCGAAGCCTACCACCAGTAGAGTTGTCACCTGGTTGGCACCACCCAGGGTCACGTGTAGGGTATCTCGAGGGTACTTAATTCTCCTACGGACGAAGGTGACTCGACCCCAATTCAATCTATTTGGCCTGTATACCATCTAAGGAAGATGTTTCAAATAGCGATGTATCGCTTGAGAAGACTGAGGCAACGCAGGGAAGCCTTGGACCTGCGCCTTCTCAACTTTCCTTAGCTTTCCAGATAAAGGCGTCTGCAATTAGCCACCTTAGCTGAAACCGGATGTAATCGATAGATGTTAGTTACCATGCGGCTGTGTGTACGTCTTGTTTATCGTCGAACTGGTCGCGCAGCATGTCCTGCGCGTCGCACGCGCGCACCGTGCTCAGCCCCGCCATGGTGGCGGACACGTGCGAGAACACCGGGCTGCGGGACACACCCTCCACCCTGCACAACATAAACATAGCTAGCACCTATGAGATTGTTGGAATGTTGGAGCCAAGTTGGTGAAAAGGAAGAGTACGGGATTATTTTATTTGCCATCTCGGATGATTTGGATCAATTATACAATCTTATGTTACGCTCAATACAGACAAGACACTTTTATGTAAAAAAATATAACCTTTTGATAGCTTGCGCTGTGCTAAGGAAGATGATGGTCCATATGTACATCAAGACTCCGCAGACGGCCGTGGTGAGCAACATAAACGGGTTCACTATCGCCACCAACACTAATATACCCAACATCACCATGAATATCTGTGCAACAGAAATTATACATCAATGCCATAAAGATTTTTTTGGAAGTAACGAAAGCAAGATGAAAATGAAAGCATCAGTATTTTTATATCCATGTAAACCATTACAATAGTACCTACATATGAAACGTTAAAAAATTATGATACGATGGCGAGAAGACGGGACAAGAAACTCCACGGTTGCACTTTTTATAAATATGTTATTGGTACATTTTTGCGCATAAAAATCAGCTAGACAGGCTCGAGTAGGAAGTTATACCCTACCTGTATGCTGTCCAAGTACATTCTAGGGAGTATTTCATCGACCACTCCCATGTCCTTGGAGAACCTGTTGAGGATACGTCCCGATGGATTGGTGTCAAAGAAGCGCATCGTCGCCGATAGGATGTTACTGAACATCTGGTTGTGCAGCTTTATCGAACTCCGCATGCATACCCATAGGAACAACATTGATCTGTAATAAACATGCCAGGAATTCAATAATATAATATCAATTTGCCTTAGATTTTGCTGGTCGCCACTTTTATTTAATTGACTTGTAAAACTGGACTGATTATACATAGTGACATTTTTGGTTACTTCATTAGCATTTAGCGCCAACTTGACCTGTTTTATCTAGCTAATAGTTGTAGGTAACAATGCGAAGACCGGGTTAAAAGAATGTTCAAAATATTATAATGATTTTATCCGTGATAAATTTAATAATTATTTCAAGGAAAAATATACAATGAGCACAAGTGTTTCATTTTCTAAATATTTACACATAAATGCTTTGTCGACATCGAGACTTGTCACCATATTGTGTAAAGACGAAACGTGACTAGGTACTGAATTAGGAATAGCCCGAGTCCTTAGGACCTCGTTATTTCAACCGCCAGAGCAAAAATAAAGGTGTTATAAGTCGGAAGACCTTGACTGTCTGTGTCCGTGGCTGTATTGAAATATTTGGAGCGATTTCAATGCGGTTATCATATTTTTTTTTTGTATTGGGGTTTTACAAAGCTGAATACACAAGTTACTGACCTGCCAGTAGTAAGAAGCATGCATCCGAATATAGCAGCTGCCCAAATGTAAATATAGTATGGGTGGTTGAATTCCTGCGGCTGAAGTTCGGTTATATTCATATTCGGTGGTACGGTTACCGGCATCTCTGTAGTGACATTTGCAGTTATTTCACTGGTCGAATTGATTTCTTTGGTAACGTTTTCTGGCAGGTCGTGTCTCAATTCTACATCGTTCATCCTGCGATCATAAAACAGCTTTGTGTCAAAAATCCAATTATACATGTAATTATTCTGAAATAACCTGTATATGTCGGTAATTATTTCCAAATTTGATTTGTGATGACAGAAACGATCGGCTTCCGAAAAAGACAAACGACTAGAGGCATGACAACGGAAGAAGACGACGTGTAATATTACGGCCGGGTACTGTATTTCCCTCCACATGTATAGATTTGGCAATACTTACCAATGCGTCAGCCAGAGGTCGCTGAACGAGGTGACCACTTGTGCGAGGATGATGCCGATCATAGTGAATAAGATGAGCCCCCAGCCGGCGCCGGCGCGGAAGTATTTAGTGTACACAGCTCCGGGCACGCGGCCTAGATTAAAATATTATGAGCATTTGACACAAGTATTGAAGGATATTTCATTGCATGTGGGAGTGAGGTTTCACAAAAATATATGAATTGCCTAGTAAAGAAAGTTGAGTGTACTCAATTACACCATCATCACGCCTATGTCATCGCAGAAGGAATAAGCAGAGGTGCACTAGAATGCTCCTACGCTTCGCTTATAGCATTTTGTTTCAAAGTAGAGGGCAAGCCTTTCCACTGTAGGAATATTTTCCATCGATACGAGGGGCTTTTGGGCAATAGTCCACCTAGCACAGTGTGAGTTTGTGAACAACACATGGCTTTCGAAAAACGTGTGAACTTATTATTTATTAAAATTTACTTTTAAGTACGGTAAAGTCTAATTCATCTACTTACTACTACCTTGTAGGTAAGTAAGTAGGTGTCATTAGAAAACTAGTCTTTATACAACCTAATAGTATGCACCTATATACATGCACATCTATCGTACTAATTTGAATTAAAATATTGATTAGTATGTATGTAGATCAGAATTCATATTTAGACAAGTACTAATGAAATGAAACTAAAACGACTTTATGACGGGCAGGTGTGGTCCAACTCACCTGTAGCCGTAATCTCAGCTTCCTCTTGCTGGTCCTCCTCGAGAGCCACTGCATCATGTACAGTACTAGTACTCGTGTGAGACTGTAACAAACATCAACATCAACAATGGCCAGAAACCGTATTGTAGATTATATGCATCTCATAAAGGGGAATAAAGAATCGACCTTTGAGAAACTTGTATTTTATCACAACGAGATTTTTACGTAGATATACGTACGTAAAATCATGACATTTGCAATGTTTAAATTAGAATCAATAATAGATAACACAGTGACTTGCATATCGTTCATGATTGATTGGGTTGTCTGTCTGTATACATTGATTGAATTGACACTGAAATGTCATATTAATTTAATAACGGAGGATTTTAATGGAGAAGAATTTAGGGTATTTGGAACCAAAACTTTTTTTACGAGGCAAGATAAAGGTATACTTAGGAGGTTAAAACCTCAAGCGACGTAGTGGTAGGGGAGATGTGATCAATGTACCACCAAAGAAATTAGGTACCATACAGATTGATAGTTGTGGTCGGGAGTTTATCTCTACCGTGGTGGTGCTATGAAGGATTAGGGCGTCCTCGTGGTCACACTGGTCCGGATCGCCCCCATGCCATTGTACAGCACCCATAACACAACCGTTGCTTAGTTTGACAACGTACAGTTAAAGTGTTCCTCTTCCGATTGAGTACCTACCTAAGAAAATGAAATTATGTCGTTATAATTCAGGTCGTTAATTGTATTTTACCCACCTGAATAGATAGTGTTCTCTTTCGTAGCAGACGTGTCGGTTCCTCAGGTTGTTCTTCTTCTTGCAATAGTTCGGCGAACAGCGGCGATTTTGACACATCATCGAAGTTCCCCTGAGTTTCTATTTCACCCTGTGTCGACGAAATATAAGATTCTATAGATCATATTTTTTGTACGTATTTAGTGCAGTGCAACACTAGAAGTACCTATCAGGGAAAGATGTTAAACATCTTACAACTACAAGCTCAATCGACAACATTCTAACATCACATAATGATCACAAATGCGGTAAAGAAGCGCAGATTCGATGGTTAGTTTACCATTTCTGAATCATTTTGTATAGTTATAAACAATAACGGCCTTGGCGGAAGGTTTCGGCTTGGGAAGCCAAGGCTATTGCTACTCACGTTGTGCAATATGATGATTTTGTCTGCACACTTGAGGTGGTGCAGCTGGTGCGTGACAAGTATGCGCGTGGAGTGCCTCAGCAGACCCATCACGCATTCGGAGACCAGGTGCTTGCCCACGTGCGTGTCCACCGCCGACAGCGGGTCGTCGAGCAGGTAGATGTCCGCCTGCATAATTACATATTACACTTCAAATTGTGGTATAATTTGAAGTGTTTTTTATATCTCTTTAGGTGGCACCTAGATGCTTTCATGGTTTACAGGACGTTGCTGTCACTAAAGGGTAATATGACTGAATGCTATAATTAATCATATGTATTAAGAATTTTCTGTAAAATTTGAAATTCGATTCCCATCTGCGCCTGGGGAATTTCGGAAAAAACTTCGAAATCTGGCTGCTACTGTTGATTTATTGTATCTATGGTAGGCACCAGGTAGGTATTAGCGTTGCTTGCTTTTTTTGAGTTGGACATACAATGGATGTTTCCCAGACTTACAGAGGATTCCCTGCCGATATTTATTTGTATTATGATTCTAATTTAAAAAATCTATGTAAGTACATTATGCCTATTCATGAGAGATGAAGTATGCCTTTCAGATAACTTTGGAACAGTAAGTAATACATACAAGTATATCGCACATCTATAAAGTTCTTTACTGTGCAAATGTCTAAAGCCGTGTACAAACCGGCAACGTCAATATAAAACTGCAAATAGTGCTGCTATCTATTCCGTGAAATATCTTATTGTACATGCCTGCCTTCTTACCGTAAGTACTTAGGTGCCGACATACCTACGTTATTGTGTTTACTCTACTTGTACATTGTAAGCTTGAGGATTTTTGTAAGTAGCTACCTACTGCAATCAAATATTTATTTATAGACACAGTGTGTGCCGTTCATGACTGTAGTACCTTTACGGTATGACATGTCATCGTGATATGGATATTTTTTAACGAGACAATCTGAAATACGCAATATATTTTTGAGCGCAAACAAACAGAAAAGCGTTCTGCGTCCTCTGTAATGTTCTGTCCATAGTCCTTTTAATGGTATTTTTTTAGGATCCTGAGTCGGTGATTCTCAAAAGGTAGGTAGGTAGTAATTTTATATATATCACTGGCCAGATCTTATGTCACTAAAGAAAGTATATATATTTTGTGCATTGAACTCTCAAAGGTTGTTCATAGAGCCTAATCCCTTCATGTTGGTGAATGTTGATCCCCTTTCTACCTGTCTGTAGCACGCCCGTGCGAGGCCGATGCGCGCGCGCTGGCCCCCGCTGAGGCTGATGCCGCGCTCGCCAACCAGGGTCGAGTCACCCGCCGGAAGCTGCTCGAAGTCGCGCACCAATGCGCACGCGCTCACTACCTTCAGATAAACAATACCTTATCATTAATACTAGACAGATTTACTCTTGACTGCAACGCGATGTGCATGATATGCCCTTTTGTGGCATCATATATGTAGAACAGTTGCCATAGCTTCGTATGCATGAACATTGATTTTGTAGTTTTCAAGCAAGATATATACGAATCGAGAGGTTTGTAAGTATCTTTCTTGGCTTTTTTCTTCGGTGGATATCAACGAACTGGGCGGATCTAGGATTTCTTTAAGGTTTAACGGGTCAAGGGAGAACCTGACTTTACTTATATTTCAGAAAACAAATGGAGGAAGAGGAACCCACCACTGACCCTCGGCTTGTCAACTTTTCCAATTATAAACCGAGCAAGTCGATTAATAGGTGAAGAAGCCAACAACTCTGTTTCTAGTCATAGTCGCGGTTGAGTCAGACTAGGTACTCAAACCGTTATTTCTTACTCCTGCGTTTGTCCGATGTACATCAGTTTTGCTATTTCATTGTGAACTCCTCTAATATATTAGTCGAGAGTAGTTATAACAGATGTCTGTCACGAGTGTCGGGACCTCAATAAATATGCAATTCTCCGTGAAACGATGCGAATCTAAAAAAGTATTCCACACGTGTTTCGCCTCTAAACGAGGCATCCTCAAGACGGCTGGGCTACGAATGAGCGGTATATTTCAGGAAAAAAAACGAAATTGGTCGTAATAAAGTACTTCTGTCGTTAATCAGGGGGAATTGTTCCCATTGCCCCCCTGTATCCGCGACTTAAAACGAATATCCAACAGAAATCATTTCATAGTGCGGGTATTGATAAAGCTTGTTAAAATGTCACATCGTAACACTGTAGGCATTTAAAAAATGATTGATGACAAAATAATCTCAGCATAGATAGGCTGATGTTATCGCATGTAAAGAATTCTAACTACTACCAGCGCCCGTGACTTCGTACGAGTGGACCTCAGTTTTTTTTTTTACTACTTACGCGATACTTACGCGATAACCCTTTTATGTCTCGGAATGAAAAGTTTATCGGTATACATGAACTCTAATTTAATCTATTCCAGAACAATAATATTCCGGTTGATCTATCATCTTATCCGTCATGAAGCTTTCGCGTGATGCGCGAACTGACAGACAAAAAATCCAAAAATGGTGGATTTGGTCGCAGTATCGAATGTCCCCTACAATTATTTTTTGCCAAAAATATTTCATGTACCTACAGACATAGATTCATGACCAAGTCACCTGTGTAAACTGAAGATTACTCATACAATAAACTTGGCCTTCGTTCAGTGACGCAAAATTTACGTTACAAATATGTCAATCAGTTATGTTAGCCACTTCCTTTCGGATTGAATTAATATTCATATTGGTTGTCTGCACTGCACGTATGATTTGTATGTACCTACTATCGAGAATATTTCTTACTGATTGGACACTGTAAGGTTATTTTCGCGTGGCAATACTTAGTTCTAGCGGTACAGCTGCTACTGCCCGGTGCCTGTACAGTTCAAACGAACATATTTCTAAGTGGACAGACAGTAAAGTCCCAAATGATACTTCTGTGCCGTGTGCATTTTTTTTCGTATACTGTACTGTCACCGTAACACTAGACTAATCCCGGAATTTATAGACGGTTTCAATCACAGATATATGAGAGGTTTCAATAAAATAAAAATCTATGAATTCGGGGGTAAATGTATTGTCTTCCTTCTTATCAAGCGGTGCGGTGGTGTTCTTGTCGTATTTTGTAGACAAAGCAATTTGCACTATTACAGTTCCGACCAGTGTATCTCATATACATGATGATTCAGAAAGAGTATACTAAGCCTTGAACCTGGGCTTTTTAACGTATATTTAAACACTATGTATAGTCAAAATTTGGATATGTAAAAAAAAATATCACATTGTCATTTTGGTGGATTAGACATTATTTTTAAAAAATCGATATTCTGACTTCACATCGTGTTAAAAATACCCTAAGGAAGCCCAGGTTCTAGGCTTAGTATAGCCTTTCTGAATCACCCTGTAGTTATGACAAAATATTTCGTAAACTACATTTACAACAAAGCAGTTAATCTCACCTTCTTATAGCGCACTCGGTCGTAGGGCAGTCCAAATAGTATGTTCTGTCGCACGGTCGCCACAAACAGCCACGGCTCCTGGCTTGCGTACGAAATACGACCGCCTCCCAGCGACAACTTTCCCTGGGCTACCGGCACTTCTCCCAGTATCACTTGGAGAAGCGACGTCTAAAACAAAATAAAACTTAAGAAAACCTGCTCAACGTAGGAAATTCTTTCGAGATACATGTCAATCCGCACTGGTCCAGAGATGACCGAAAGAATGTGAAGAGTGTGCTTGGCATAATGGCAACTAGCTCGCCCCTTTAAGGGGGAAGCTCAGGGTCAAGGCGCGAAATTCAAAATGTCAATGGTTTTTATTTTTTTACGAAAAATTTGGACATCTTTACGATGTAATTTCGTGTTTTGCGATATTAGCATTCTGCATTGGATGTCTCGATGTATTAAGTTTGCTTAAAAAAGAACCTAATCCGATTCAATTTAATGATAATTCCGTGGAAACGTCATCAATTGTATGACGACGCATTTTCCTCCATCGCACTAAAATAACTTGTTAACAAGCATCCGTGAACGAAAATATAAAAACGCAAATGCACTGTTTGCAGAACAGTCCCATATTTTCCTGTTCACAACATTTGTTCTCTTGGTCTATTTTTAAAATATTTATTATCTTGTTTTTAAAAAATCTCGCTACCTACTCAATATTGTTTTAATTAGATAATTTCCAACCACGAAACGCTGTTTTGCATACCATACGATGCAGCTTTATGAGAATTTGCTGTTGCACCATAGCTATATAATATTTGTAGGCTTGATATGCACCCGACAAAGGTACCTACTTGCATAGTTGCTTTTATGTGTTTTACCTTTCCAGATCCGACCAATCCAGCGATCCCAACGAACTCTCCCGGCATTGCTGTCAGAGAGATATTTCTCAAAGTACTGACGATGGCATCAGGTTGCCAACTGGCGCGAACCCCTGAGAGCACCAGGCCGGTCGGCCTTGGCTTCTCTTTTTCCTTTTCATTTCCGTTGCTTATGATTTCGCTTGCTTTGATTACATCTTTAGTTTTTTCAGTATGTAGTTCATCGAGCAATAAAAAGTCCTATAAGAAATAAAGTATAGCTCCATAAAGGTTATTTCAATCCTTAATCAAAGTAAGAACAGTAGCTACTTATAAAGCTATTAGAGAAACATGTTCCCTAGTAATGCTATATGAGTAGGTATCATGCGTAAACATTTGTGGTGTACCTCAAGTCGTTTTATGGAGACTCTCGTTTCAGCCAGGAACGCCAGTGCCAATGGGAAAAAAATGTTGCATGCTAGCTGCAACAGGTTGAAATACTGCACGAGCGAGAAAGTGATTTCGGATCTGATATCTCCGCCCATCACCACGAACGCCACGATGGCCGCAAAGAGTATGAACCGCTCCGTGAACACGCTCAAAGCAGTCGAGAAGCCTTTGATCATCGATGTACGCATTATGAAGCTTACTTCGAACCTGATAACAAAGTTTTTATCTTATTATCTCTATTTTTACATTCTTCCAAGTCAAGACTAGAACATTAGAATACCTAGACATACTAATGCATTTCAAAATTAAGGTGTGTTCATCCCAGTTTCCATGTTCTTGTTTGTAGAACGCACATTCAACCTGATTAACAGTTGAGTTCTTCTAAAGTTAATGTAAACATAGCTTAGTTTCTATTTATATAGGTGCCAATCTAACTAGATAGTATAGGATAGAGATACTTACTTTCGCAATTTATCTACCAGTTTTTCAAAGGGCTTCTCCCATGCGTACATTTTGATAACCTGCACCCCGTTCACCAATTCGCTCATAACCTTTACTCTTTCGTCGGTGCGTTTTGCGATCTTCCCTCGCAGGATTCCTTGGAGATTACTTAGATATGCTGAAAGTTTAATAATTATGTGAGTAATACAATCTCTTCTAAGTCTGTTTATTAGCTGAGCCTTTACTTATTAACTTTCGCAAAAGTCGCGCTGTCTCAACAAGGCAATGGTAATTTAGGTACCTATATAAGGTCCAATTCCTTATACCAATGGAATCCAAAGGTGCTTTGATTTTTCCTCCCACAGACTTGTTAATATTAAGTAGGCACCAACTTACTTATTTTTAGTTAGCCATAAGTTTAAACTTACCCTGAACAAGTACAGTTTGCAAGAATATAACAATGAGAGCAGCGAGTGTAGCCCACGCAACGTGCTGCCACACCAGGTACGAAACTACGGGCACCACGATTGGCATCACCCAGATGTAGTTGAGGAACAAGGCCACCAGGTCGAAGCGATTCACGTCATTCGACATCAAGTTGATCACTTGACCCGACTCTGTTTTACTCTGTCCTATCCTGTCCAGTTTAAGTATCTAAAAGTAGGGAAAACGTTCAATAGGAAGAATAACAATATTGTCATGAATTAAATTGTAGATAGTCTCATGTCTCACCTTTCTATACAATACTGAGCAGCTAGCTATCCTAACTCTCATACCCACGCGTCCTTGACTTAATTGTAAGTGATTAAGCATTAATGCCGTCAATATACTTAAAAAATTCATTGAAAAATTATAAAAGTGCGCGTTTCTATAAGCCTCCGTTGTTTTCTCTTGGGAGAAATATTTAATAAATAATGCTAATGTGTACGGAATTAACGGCCTGAAACAATGACAAGTGATTAATTATTTATTGCGAGCGTAGAGATAACAAAATCATCGCGTTTAATTTACGCACGTATGACTGTGTTGGTCTGTACAGTTTCATTGACCTTTGCTCAGTGACATAATGATTGTGAGTGCGTACGTTCAAGGCGCCGACCCACATTGAACGGGTCCGCCTGCCCATGCCATTATTTTTTCTGCAGCTCGATATTATACTTACCAAATTAGGTACGCTTTCAATTTGTGAAAGCTTCTTTCAATTTTCTTTTTGCGTGACACACAAAAAATTGACATTTTTTTTTGTAATTGCATAGATTCATTGGTTCGTTCTAATTATATTTTTATTACTTACCATAAAAATATGAATAGAAGCCCAACCACCAGGCCGCACAACATGTACTCGAACCAGAAGGATCGTATGATGGCTTTCGAGAATGAGGGCTTGGTGCCCTTTAGCTTGGCAGCGTCCACCTCCTGGTGCCACGCTTCCTCGAGCCGGTCACCCAGCTTCCCGGAGTGGTCGGCGTCGCGGGCTCGCCACAAGTCTTCCATTGTAAGACCATGTTTGAAACCCCTACGGAATAAACTAAAACTCCATCTGAAACAAGTATATTATTACGATAAGTTCTAAGAGGTGGCTTAGGTAATTTAGCTTACCAGCAGTAAAAACGCCTGTCATTGATGAAACAATGGTCTTTCATGAAACAATGCTTACAAACATGTTTTCATAAGGTTTATTTATCTGTAAAGTCTCTAATAAACTATGGTAATGATTTAAATTAGAAAATTAATAGGTACTCATTTCATTGCGTATTTCCGACTACAATTAATAATGGTCCTCACAGACTTCGGGTACCGTGTCCAATCATTATGAGGCCCGTACTGCCCATCCATGTGTTTGCTAATGTCTGAAGTTGCCTATCTTGGCGAGAAATGTGATTTCACACTTGAGCAGGCTAGGGCCTCATGGCCAACGCGACAGTAAAATAATAATTTGTTTCTGCAACTATCTTCTATCTGCTTATGTAACAAGGCTGTCATTTTGTCGTATCTAAGTATACGTTGAATATTTTTTTAAGATAAATAAAATGAACATTATTTTTGATATTGAGGCTGAATCCGCCGTTTTTTGAATTTTTTGTTTGTTCACGCATCATGGGCGCTGACTAAGATTGTCTAAATAATCGTGTTTACATAACGATATTTCAAAGAAATTGGTGCTAAGTAGGTATGAGCTGTTTGGACGACTCTGAATTGAAGACGAACGTTTATTGAATTCTTGTTCGTGTCTGTTTCATTAAGCATCAATGCAAAACTACTGCACCGATTTCAACGGAGCTTTCACTATTGAATAGCTTATGCTTCAATATGTATAATGGGAAGGTAACATCACGCTGCCACCATTGAGGGTTAGCAGCAGAGTAAAACGATGGTTGGGCAGGAGTAACCGCTGGCTAAAGTTTTTTGTACTTAAAACAATCCAGTACGGAGGTAAATTGACAAATTGCTCTATAATTGCCGTTGAAAAGCTTTAAAATTCTCTTATACAGGTTAAAGAAAGTTTAAGCGCTTTTATAGAGCAATTTAACAGCAGCTAAAGAGCAATGAGGCAATGTATCTACTTCCATAAATTTCTTCTACTACATTCAATATCTGCCTCAATTGTCGTTCAGCAATTAACATCAATTGCTGTGCTGCTGCTGACAATTGGCTTGAAATAAACAATGAAATTGGTTATTGTCACAGAGCCCGTAACGAGGCCAAGCTTGGCGGTTTTTACTGCATGCTGGATAGTGTAGTAGGTTTGGTAAACAATAATCGAGTAACTAAACTGTATTTTAAATTGTATGAATACCTGTAACTATGATATTTAAAAGTAAATTAAAGAAACGGAAGAGAGAAGTATAATCAATAAGTACCTATCTAAGTAAAGTGCCTATCTTTGTGGTACATACAACATATTTTCTTTAAGATCTGGGTTATTGATTCTTTTGCCTAATGAACTTCTTTGATATAACGCGGATCAAATAAAATGAGCAAGATGGCGGTTCTGGCCATGCCTAATTGTATGAATTCGGCATCCGCTGAGCCGCCGTCTTTGCTAATATTATTTGATGTGACCTATAACTGGTACTGTAGGACGTTTACATTTAGAACTTTTAATTTATTTCATAATTGTATATTAATTTTATTTAATCATTTAATACATTAACACTAATTATATCGGCTTCCATAACCCTGACTTCCATCACGAACCATGTGAGTCGTACATGACTAAAGTCAAGTCACAGTTGATATTTTTATCAGTAGGTAGGTATATATGACATATATACCTACCGAAATACCATGATTGTGCGCAAGAGATTTACTTACAATATATTTGAATTTTATACAGTAGTTGAAGGTACTTGTAGTTGTAGGTATGTATAAACAAGTGCGCACACGCAACTTGAGTTGACCGCTTTAATAACTCAACTTGTTCAATAATCAGTTGTTAATCTCAGATTTGCAATTAAAGGGTCGTTTATAGACCACCAACTAACCACCAAATGTTCTCAGAATAAATAAATATCGCCAGGCGAACACCAACGATGCGGTTCCACACTAAGCAACCCTTGTACTATGGGCGAAATCAGTATATATTACTTATGTAGCAATTAAACATCCATGACCTGGGCGCAAACATTCGTGCTCATCACACAAAGTTTGTCTCAACCAGGATTCGAACCCGATACCGTCGGCACAGAAAAAACAGGGTCACTACCAACTGCGCAAGCCAGACTTTCCAGACTTCCATTGAAAACTGACTATAGCGGGCGCGACAACACACTTGATAGCCCATTGTCATATGGTAGTAACGCAAATTGTAAAAAAAAAGCATGAGCACTAAATTATTATCGATCGGCCGCCGCCGCCCGTCGCGTCGCCACTGACAACTAAGTACCTACACGTTCGAATACCTAACGGTATCTTCGAGTTTTCAGTAACTTACATAACAATACCTCATTTTTGTTGGTAATTTTGTTATATTGTGCTTCGCAATAACTTAAGACATCTTTTTACCTGAGAGAGCAAGGCACATATGGCAACATTCTATCTATACCAATAGTTTACCTACGTACCTACTTACTCTTTACTTTGTTATAGGAATTAAACAGGTTTGGATAAATCCTACATAAATAATTATAGAATTATTATTTTTTATTATTATTATACAGGCAATACTGTTATCTGAATTATTTTAAAGCTTACAATACATATATTGATAAAGGTAGGCAGCGTGCTTTCCTACCTGTTACAAGCACATTTTTACATAGTTAATATAAAACAAAAAATATTATCCAAGTACGAAAAAACAAAACTTCGTAAAAACCCGCTTAAAAGCAACCTTCGTTCTCGTACAGTATTCGTATATATTAAATAACATAACCAATCGATACTACCTATGTGCCAAGTTAAGCACGTTGCTAGGCTTTTTATGTGAAATTTATCGCGCGCTGTATTGACTTAGTAAACAATTCTGTACCTACAAAAAAACACAACCTCATAACTACCTACTAACTATACTTAGCTATTTATTTCCTCCATTACCAACGTACGTTGGTGGGTATAGAATAAATACTTATTTCGGTCGGCAGATCAGGGGCTAACAATTATTTTCTCATAGGCAACCCAGGAAAATGGCATGGAAACCTAGCACAAGGTAGCTAATTTTGCACTAAATTTATAAGGAAGGTCACACACGCCTTTGATTGGGTCACATCACATGGGTACATTACATTTCGTTGTACATTACATTTCGGGTACATTACCTAGGTACGTATACTTACGTTAAAAATATTTTGGATAAAATATTCGCTTTATCGTGTGGATTTGTTTCCTTTAAAACGACTTTCGAATCCATGTTCTAATGTTGTCCAAGGCTCATTAAAATATTTTTTTCGGGTCAATGTTTTTTTTAATTGTTTGGTTATCGATATAACTTTACGCCTCTGTCCACCGCTTCTTGGAACTGACAAACTCACAACACAAAGAACATTTTGGTTTTCAAAACAGATTGCATAATTAACTAGCAACTCTTGATTTTTTTGTCGTAGAGCTCTTGGGATTCACTGACCACTGACTGATGTCCACGTGAATTGCATGATTTATCTAACTAACGGCGTACTCTTATGCGTAAAATTTTAAAGCGAACAGCAAAATATAATTTCCGTCTTTTTAAGTAATTTATCACAGTTAAGTAGATTAGCAGAAATATTATTGCCGGCAGCAAATTCGCGAGCGAGTGGCACGGGCGTCACCGGCGTACTGACTGCGGCGGGCTGGAGGCGGAGAGCCGCCGGATCCTCTCCAATACTACGGCACGGTTCATTCCACTGTTCACTACATTCTATAAATAAGACGATGTAAACATCCTCAGCCAGTCTGCAGTCATTAAAACACATGTTCCTAGCCTACCCCTATGGTTACACAACAACAATAATAAAACATAGCAACGCGATATTATAATATAGGGCACAAATATTTGTATCCTCAGGGAACTATTGATATGTATTTTTTTTTTGTGATATAATTTGTGAGTGATTCTAAAGCTCCTGTATAGCGATCTCTATTATATATGGCCGAATTCAGGGAGGTAATTATTCATCTAACAATTAATATAAGACAGTCCTGCGTTCCTTCTACCTTTCCTATATGTATTGGATTCTCCAAAAAAAAATATCGCCGGACAAACACACCAACTATACGGTCCCACACTAAGCAACGCTTGTATTATAGGTACCGTACAATGGGCGAACTCAGTATATAATACTTTATAGATAACTAGCTGTTACCCGCGACTCCGTCCGCGTGGTATTTAACAAAGACACAACCGTTGGCAACAGCCTGCTCGCGCGTTCTGAGCCCGCGGGCCGCATTGCAGGTTTTTGCTATCAAACTTAATCAGGCGCTGCGCTGCAACATTGCTTTTATTTTTTTTCGTGAGATCCTATTTTTTTTTCTAAAATAAAAGTAGCCTAAGTTACTCCTTGTTACACCAGCTATCTGCCAGTGAATGTCCCGTCGAAATCGGTCCAGCCATTTCAGAGATTAGCCGGAACAAACAGACAGACAGACAGACAAAAATTGTAAAAAATGTTGTTTTGGTATAGGTACCGTGTATACATCCAAATGCACTTAGTAAAAAGCGGTTATTTTAATATTACAAACAGACACTCCAATTTTATTTATAGGTATGTATAGATAAATCCACGACTCTGGTATAAACATTCGAGCTAATCACACAAAGTTTTCCCCTACCAGGATTCGAACCCGCAGCACAGAAAGTAGGGTCACTACCCAGATGAGCTAATCAGGTCGTCACCACAACCATAACATTCACCTACTACCTATTTTCGGGTTCGTGCAACAGATGCTACTAACGCATCCGTGAACGATACTAGAAAGGTTAGCGCTAACTAATTCGTTAACCATGACCGCTAATTATTGCCGGCACGGTCAAGAGGAGGAGGATGAAACCAATAACCAATCAACCTCTTCATCACTCCACGGTATATTTCTACCCACAGCTAGGTAGGTAAATACTACTTACTTCTATTACGGTATTTCTGGATCTTTCAATTCGTGGTCAGACATCCACTAACCCAAAAATCTACTGAAGTACTCACCGTTGGTGACTTACCTTGTTCCTCTTTCCGACTACCCTCTGTTCGCAGCCTGTACACCTGCCTGCTTCTCTTAAATTGAACCCCCCGCAACAACACTAAGACAGGGTGCTATGAGTTTTACCGCAATCGCTTTTAGTCTTTGGCACCGTAAGTAGCTTGCGGACAGATATATTAATTTCCAGGCGGTTTTTTTTTATTTATTTGGGTGAGCTTACAATGACAGGTACCTACCTAGGACACTTACCTATAATAAGTATCATATATCATGACCTATGTTGAACACACAAACAAACATTCTATATATTTTTTTATATAATGGCGGATTCGGCGGTAGTACCTATTTGAACCTAAATGTAGGTTGGTGATTGACTTACTTAAGGTGGAAGCGCAAGGTCAGGGCGCGAAATTCAAAATGTCAATGGTTTTAATTTTTTTACGAAAAATTTGGACATCTTTACGATGTAATTTAGTGTTTTGCGATATTTTCTGCATTGGATGTCTCAATGTATTAAGTTTGCTTACAAAAAACCTAAAGCGATACAACACCATAAAGTTAGTAAAAACAGCGGTTTTTACTAACTTTATGGTGTTGTATCGCTTAAGAGTACATCTATTTCTGAAGAAAACAACATTAGTAAACTTACTTAATCTTATTCTTAATTATTCAATGCATATTGGCAATACAACACAAACATTAATGTATACCCTATAAAGACCGTTGTACTTTACGCACATGCTGACTTTTGGATTCCTTCAGAGCTTGGTCCAACTTATTTGTTAAATGCAATAAATTTGGTAGATCACACTGTAATAACACATGGTTGATAACATTCTGACAATGTGTGGCTGCCCTTGCATCCTGTACACTCGCATTTATATGTATAGGAGATATGCTTTTATCATTTTTAGTCTTTTCATACACAGCTCTAGTTATGTAGGGCTCACTAAATTGCCCAAAGTTCTTGGGAGTTGTTATCACAAAGTCCATTGATACCATGGGTTTTATTTCTTCAACTTTGCTTCTGGATGCTACCTGTAATCAATCATTGAATAATGAGACATAGCTTTTAATATTAGTATAATTTACTTTAGTAAACAAAAAAGGAAGTTGACAGTATTTTTTTTCGAAATAAACCTTAAACATATGTTTTGACTTACTTGAATTTCAAATCGCCAAGAAAAATCCTGATAAGTGGGCTCTTTCTGTTGCAGCAGACATAATGCATCTGATAATTCAGCTTTTTTAGTGTTGTGCAGTTTGGTCAACACCTCTTGCTGTTCAGTTGAAAAGCCCACAATAGCCAGAGATGACTTGAAATCAGTCTCGGATAACTGCAACAAACAGTTCAGGAAAATATTAATTTACAAATACAGAAATGAACTCTGTTATTTTTTTATTTCTGCGAGTGGACTAGATTGGTTTTGGTGTTTTTTTTATAGTGAATATCGATTTTTGCTAGTTGTCGAAAAATTTAAACATAAATTTGGGTGCTGTAGGGTAAGCAGGAACTTCCAATATAATTATAACATCAACAAGAAAACATTCTGTCACTGAAACAGTAAATGAAATGGATTGTTTTGAGCTACTGTTTAATTTCAAGACTTACATTATGTCTACATCCCTCCACTATAAGATACACCAATGCATGAACAAGATTTTGAACTGATGACAATGATACACTCAGCTTTTCTGAAAAACATAAAATATAGGTTTTTTTATAGATAGGTATTTTTATTAGAGTAAATAATAATAGTATTCATGGATGATTATTTATCATACTCGGCCAGTGAAAATGTTAGTAGTATTACCTGCTGCTATACTGTATTTTTTATGATTAACTCCATTGCTTAGATAATCCAAAGCCAGTTTACAGAAATCTATTAATACTGAAAAAAAAAACTATTTTAATGACATAGGTACATCAAAAGGTAGTGCTCATATAATATAAAACATGTAAGTACGTATTACTCTTGCAGAACCCTACAAAATTAATAGGTACCTACCTACCTTCATGTTTTTTTTAAATATAACTATAAAAATGTAGGTATTGACATTACCCTGAGTAGAATGTTGATGTAATAAATTGAGATGCTCTTTCTGTAACTCACTCAAAAATATTATCATTTTCTAAGAAAATATAGTAAAAAGTACGAAAATAAATATTTTCGTCGATCTAACCAAAATATAAACAGAATGACAATTGCATTGACACATGACAGCTGATCATTTTCTTTTGTAGATATGTAAGCTATGGAATCAAAGAGTCATATAGCTGTTATGAAATGTCGATGCCGCTCTCAAGTTTCGATGTTATCGTAGTATAAGGAAAGTGATGTGAATAAGTTTCTGTCTCCAACAGAGGACGCAAGTTAAACACTAATGTACTGAATAACTATGATCTAATGGTTGTCATAGCTCTATGGTTTCCTACTGGTTGCTAACTGTCAATTTCTTGCCTGCTTGACGTCTATGCTTGACGTAGACTACTGCTTGCTTACGAGTTTTGCAATTGTGAATTTATCATGTTTCTTTAACTTTAACTATTATAATAATAAACTGGCGCGTTGTTTAATGGTTAGAAAAGCAATTCTTACAAGATGGCTCTGAAAAAAGTAAAGGGTAATTTTGAAAGGATGTTCGATAAAAATCTCACGGATTTAGTTCGAGGAATCAGGAATAATAAAGATAATGAGGTATTTACTTATTTAACACTGCCTAACTATTCATCGAGAGCTAATCACAACTCAGCGTTGTATATACAGTAGTGCATAATCGACAAATTGTTATAACACTTTCGATTATGTACATATCATGTAAAGTACCCTTTCTACTTTGACATTTTATGAATATAAGTAGGTATACTGCATTAGCACATACAGGAATGTATTTAGCTTACGTTAGACCTACTAAATTACCATTAAACCTACTAATATAAATCTATGAAGTGTTCATATATCATAAGACTAATGTTTGAAGTAGATAGTTTGATGTGTCTTCCACTAGAATTCTACCTGATTGCTTTCAAATTATTCACAATGCCACCAGTCATCATTGTATGTCAATAAAATACGATAATAGGGCAAAATTAAATAATTTATCTTCTAGCATTATATTTCAATAGCTATGTACATAATATGTAACATATAAATCATTTACTCGTATGTTAATTTACAGTCTAAATACATAGCCCAATGTATAGAAGAAATAAAAGTGGAACTGCGTCAAGACAACATAGCAGTAAAATCCAATGCTGTTGCCAAATTGACATATGTAAGTACACACAGATATACTGTCACACTTTCTAAAATAAAATAGATAACCATGCAATATAAATAATGTATACGTCTTTGATAACATATTTTTTATGGTAATAATTGATTGTGACTATCAGTCAAATGTGTTGTGTACATGGTACCATGCAATGGACTTTGCCCAGATGGGAAGCCATATGTGCAAACAACTTAGATCCATGTAGAGTGCTCTATATTGATCCACAAGATTAGGTGGTCTATTTATATCTTTGTTTGCTTATAACTCACAAAAAACAAGTTGATACTGATTATAACCCTATCAATAATCCAAGAATTTAAAAAGGACCATTACTAGGCATAATCAACCCTGCACAACCCTCAAATGAAATACAGGAGCTTATCAAATATAACAGAATACTTACTTATTTATTTTACAAATTTCTTTATTTTTGTAGACTTCCAATACGTAAACAGATTGTGTAATTATTTCTTAAAAGTGGGCTTCTTATTTAAAGATTACTTTTATTTTTGATCCCCTGCAACTAAGCTTAAACTTGACTTAGGAGTAGGCTCACATATATAGTTTAATAGCCTATTTAGGGATTGAACTGAAACCTAAAGTATTTAATGTTTAGGGTGGCCGCTCTAACCAATAGGCTATTAACACTACTCTTAATATTTATACAATAAAAATGTTAATGAAGAGCAGATAAATATCTTCTCTTAAAATATAATATACATATTTTCACTTATATGAGACATTCTCATCTTGCAGCTTCAAATGCTGGGGTATGATATATGTTGGGCTATCTTCAACATAATAGAAGTGATGAGTTCAAACAAATTCACATACAAACGGATTGGTTACTTAGCGGCCAGTCAGTCCTTTCATGCTGACTCAGAATTACTGATGCTTACTACCAACATGATCAGGAAGGACCTGAATGCTCAGAATCAGTATGAAGCAGGGCTGGCCCTTAGTGGGCTGAGCTGCTTCATTTCCCAAGACTTAGCCAGGGACTTAGCTAATGATATCATGACTTTGGTAAGTATCCAATTGTTACTTTATTTAAAAGCTAATAATAATGAACCCTTTTAATGTTGCACTGGTATTCACGGTCATCATGAGGCCATCAGCCAAACAAAAAAACTAAAATGGTGGATTTGCTGTAAGTATATATATTATGTTGTGACACTATGTTAAAGAAGAATTTAACAACAGCGTAACATGTTTTATTATTGTTTATTGAACTCAGATAATTGTATAACTAATACTCTTAAAGTACATTATATATCAAGGCTGTTTCAATCATGTGGGGTGAAAGTGTTAACCCACATACCATAAATATCTGTTAGATATACTGTATATTGTTTAAAACTAGTTTAAAATGTATGCCAGCATGGTTTTAAGACATGCTATTATTGTGAGAGTTCATTACAAAGTATTAATTTTAAATTTTAGGATTGTTTGTTTGGGAGATTTTTTATGGTTGGAATATTTACCTCATGATCAGCCGAAAACTTAAACATTTACTTAAGTGTTTAAGAAATTGTTACCTTAGGATTTTAGTTATTAAAATCACTGCTTAAAAAAAACGACGACGCCGGATACAAAAACAGACAGATAAAAACATAGTGAACAAAATAGTATTACATGAGTAATATTTCTATCCTTATCACATCATCACAATGTATACTATTGGGCATGATGAATTTTATTTTCAAGATGAGCTCTACTAAACCTTACTTGAGAATGAAGGCTGTACTTATGATGTATAAAGTATTCCTGAGGTATCCCGAAGCACTAAGGCCTGCATTCCCCAAGCTAAAGGAAAAGCTGGAGGACCCTGATCCAGGTAATTGCTTAAAACAGAACATTATCCTCTGTTATGTTTACTGTGCTATATGGATTATATTAGTAGGTGTATGTATGAAGTATTTAACTCTGTGGAAGATATTAATAAATTTGTATCATGTATGTCTGCTCATTTCTAAATGATGTAACTTAAATCAATGAGATACAGGCCATGTCATTATAGTATGTGATACAGATAAAAATTCCGTACTGAAAATCAAATATGTTATGAGTAAATTATCACGCTGCATTCACATCATTGCTCTAAAAGTTATCTAAACATGACATCATAACTTCGACCACAATGTTAAATGGGTATGATGTTGACAAATGTCTATTGGAACCAGTTATTTTATTCAGAACATAATATGTAAATAATATGCTAAGTACAATGTAATAAATATAATTTCATAACTGGTTTCTTCAAAATTTGGCATGGTTGATCAGTAAGGGATATAATATAATTAACATATTTTGTATGTTGATTATATTATATCTATATAATATTTTAATCCATTACGAATAATTTCTGTCCTGTCCTGAATATTTTCATGCAGGTACTTTTTTCCAGTCATTATTTTTATTTTTAAATGTTATTATTATAATAAAAATAATGATTTAAAAATATTTTTTTAGGTGTACAATCAGCAGCTGTCAATGTAGTGTGTGAGCTAGCAAGGAAGAATCCTAAAAACTACCTCTCCCTAGCCCCAGTGTTTTTCAAACTGATGACCACATCCACTAACAACTGGATGCTAATCAAGATCATCAAACTGGTATGATACTTATGCATACATACCTAATATCATACATTACAAGTTGGTTTTTTTTTCAGTATAATTTAAATATTAGATTATGTTGATAGTATAAATGTTAAAACCTATATAAAGATCTGTGCATTTTTTTTAATCAATGGAGGGAGCATAATGAATAATAAATGTTAATCGAATTTAATTATACCTTGTCACCAAACTTACATAATAACAATGTCTCAAATAATATGTCAATTCTCCACAGTTTGGTTTAATGACACAGTATGAACCAGAAATTGGAAGGAAAATAACCCAAAGCCTCATAGATCTAATTTGCAGGTACCACTAACTGGTGAAATTTTACCAAAACAAGTTTAGCCAAACCGCTAGATGCATTCACCACACCTCACCAAAATTTATAGTACTTAATGTAAACCAAATTCTAACAATACATTGGCTGGACTGTTTGAAATATGCACGTTTAATTTAATCCTGTAAATGAAACTCAAGCAATGTAAATACAAATTAAATTAGTTTTTAATGACATACATATTTTAAATACTCCAGCTATACCAATATTATATTACACACAGACAACACCTATATTGGCACATCCGACCCACATTTTGTATTATTTTTGCCGCTGAATATAAAACAATACTATGATGACGATGCTGGAACGCCAAACAACAGAAATTATCCGGACCAGACGCCACACAGATGAAATCCGGATAAGACGCTAAACAAGATAGACTAATCCGGATCGGACGCCGAACAACACAGACTGGTCCGGATCCGTCACCAAACAATATAGATTCATCAGGATTATCTTCATTAAGCCATTGGTTGCTATTACATAAGCTCGTCTTACGTAGTATCATTGTGTTTGTTGCAGTTTGGTGCCTTAACCCCATTAGAGCCTCGGCTTGGCAAGAAACTGATAGAACCATTAACTAACTTAATACATAGGTGAGTCATCTGTCGATTGACCCACGGGTACATACGAAGCCGTATCGTGGACGGCGTCGTCACTATAATACCAGTACATAGGTAGGCGGTAGCAGGCCGCGGCGACTGTTGGTAGTCTCAATGGGGTGAAGGAATAAAGTATATGCTACTTGGCGTATTATATCAACATTAGTCAACAAGGACTATTTCATGCAAATTTGTTGTTGGTCGTAGTTGTCCTATTCGGTGTGACTTGCTTGCATTGCTTTTTTGAGGTTTTTTTTTTACTAAGCTTCTTATTTACACGGTAGCACGTTAAATGAACACACTAGAGCTTTGTAGCACTAGTTTTATGCTTTGAATTGTGAGCACAATAGATGATGATGGCACTGTAAATAGTACTACTCTATAAAGTCAAAGTACAATTATTAACGCCGGCGCTCACTGCGCATCACGTCGCGGCATAATATACCTTGGAAAGCCGTGGGACGGTCAAAGATCCAGTGGCATGCCGAAGGATGGCGCGGTATAATTTACATACCTACATAATGGGGCCGACGTTCAACGTTCAGGCTTTGTAAAGAGCGAGTGCGTGCGAACTGCTGAGACACGCCCCTCCCCCGGCCGAGGCGTGCCGTAGCCTGACGCGGTATGCTCATTTCTCCATGTGACGATACCAACGAATTATGAGTGCTAAGGGTATTAAAATACGTTTAAAAATCATTTGCACTTGAAAGGTATCGACGTACAGCGTAGTTATCCTTTAGAATCGAGCAACGAATGTGTACTTAAAATCCAAGGCAGTGAGGTTTATAATGTGTTATGTTGGCGCGCAGTACGTCTGCGATGTCGCTGCTATACGAGTGCATCAACACAGTGATCGCCGTGCTGATCAGCATCAGCAGCGGCATGCCCGGCCACGCCGCCTCCGTGCAGCTCTGCGTCCAGAAACTGAGGATCCTCATCGAGGATAGCGACCAGAACCGTGAGTTCTATTTACCACAATTTGTTTGCATTATTATTCGTTCACGGCGCAGTTCATTACGCAAATATCAAGTAATCGTTCTATTCGATTAGATCATGGATAGTTTTTGATATTCTCGGATAGTTTCAGGTATTTGATTGGGTAGTTTCGAATAGTTTTGGGTATTTTGGGTAATATTAGATTTTTGTTAATTACCACAATTTGTTTGCATTATTATTCGTTCACGGCGCAGTTCATTACGCAAATATCAAGTAATCGTTCTATTCGATTAGATCATGGATAGTTTTTGATATTCTCGGATAGTTTCAGGTATTTGATTGGGTAGTTTCGAATAGTTTTGGGTATTTTGGGTAATATTAGATTTTTGTTAATTTCGGATATTTCTGGTACTCGGATATTTCTTGGACAGTCTCAAATAGTTTGATTATTTTTATGAAGTTTCATGGGGTTGGTTAGTTCCATTTTAAAATCCATGATGGCGAAAGTTGAATAATTGTATCGGGTGCTTATTTCGAATATGAAATCCATTTTGGAATCCATTATGGCAAACGCAATTTAATTCGATCTATGTATCATTTTCTACATTTGACAGAAACATTTGGCTGAAAATCCCGTTATAAACTTTGAGTTGATTTGGATATAATTTGTTACTTACTAGATATCAGTACTCTGTACTGATACAAAGCTATCTTCTTCTCTCACAAAGCCAAAGTGACTGGAGTCTAGGGTAAAATTAGTACGAATATAATGTTTCTTTAATTTTGTTGTATATAGGACCTCCAATATCTACTGAAGAGTACTTATTCAGTAACTGCATATTATTGTTGCAGTAAAATACTTGGGTTTGTTGGCGATGTCGCGAATACTCAAGTCCCATCCAAAGTCCGTGCAGGCGCACAAGGACCTGGTCTTGGCGTGTCTCGACGATAAGGACGAGTCCATCAGGCTCAGAGCACTCGGACTCCTCTATGGAATGGTAAGGTTTTATCAAACATTTGCTCATGAACTATCTTCCCAATCCCCTGCTATATATAAAGTCACAGGCTAGCCATACTCTAGAATAGATCTAAAAACATACATAGATACATTTATACATTGAAACGGTTCTAGCGTTGGAATTGGCCTTTGTGTATAAACATGTTATGCCACTATGTTCTACTTGTTAGTTACGCCAAAATTTTAAAATAAAATAAATATTTAACATAATTTGACACCCTGCAGGTATCTAAAAAGAATCTAATGGAGATAGTGAAGAAGTTAATGGTGCACATGGAGCGTGCCGAGGGTACGCTGTACCGCGACGAGCTGCTCACGCGCATGATCGAGATCTGCTCGCAGAACAACTACCAGCACGTGGTGGACTTCGAGTGGTACGTCACCGTGCTCTCGGAGCTCACCGAGATGGAGACCAGCGCGAAGCACGGTGAGCCCTTTATAATTTAAATATCGTTGTAATAATTCACACATACATATACTTACTATTAGATTAACAATTCGTTTTGATTTGTATGGTTACGCTTCACTACGATTTTTATTGGATTAAATAAATTTATAAATAATTCACGTTTTTAAAGTATTTAATTTTTTCTTATGGTGTATGTATTCACGATCTAATTAGGGAGACAATGAATTCTGTTGAAGAATAACAAATAAATTCACCAAATTGAGTATAATATTTAAAAAAATCCATATATCCGTGACAAACTAAAGTAAAATCAAGCTCAAATGGAATATTCATTTTGTAAATGGACAAAAGTATTGATCAAACTTGTATAGAGTTGAAGTACATTTTACGGTTGCGGGTTGGTCAGGTCGCATCCTGGCGGCGCAGCTGACGGAGGTGGGCGCGCGCGTGGCGGAGGTGCGCGAGTTCGCGGCGGGCGAGTGCGCGGCGCTGGTGGCGCGCGCCGCCGCCGCCGCGCCCGGCCCCGCCTCGCGCGAGGTGCTCTACGCCGCCGCCTACGTGCTGGCCGAGTACTGCCGGTACCACCTTCACACCTACATAGCCCCCTTTTTTTATTACTTCGGAAAATTCGTTACGGTACTCCGGTATACCCACTAAAAACCGAAGGTGTGTCACACGGTCGCTTTGCTGAGGAACACGGGAACGCGGTTACGCATACTTCCGCGAATCTCTGCGCGACTGCAGCCTTGCGGGGCCCCCTCACAGCCGCCTGACGGCCAAGTGTCGTGTTGGAACACCAAACACAGCACCACTCCTCACGAGCTCTGAGTGGAACGACGGACTACCTACATACCCCTCTAGGCTGGGGGCTTAGTGCGGCTTTTGACGCCATTCAATTTAATACCGATCGGGTCATCGTATCTTTTCATAAAATGCACAGTAGCGCTCCTTGAGCTTAAGCAGATTATTTTTTTATTAGCCCTTCTATTGGTTCCCACTGTTAGGCACTGGCCTCCATTCTATGTTATTTAGGCCATAACACTGGCTCAATGCGGGTTTAACAGGCGTTACACGTCTTTCAAGAACTGGTAAGGTTATCTTTGACATGCAGGTATCATCACTATGTTTTATTTCACGCGTTTCTTGCAAGCGATATTCATTGTTAAAGGCGAGATTCGCAATGCCAGCGTTCTACCAACTGCACTGCCGCTGCGATAATTATCGTGATGTCCAAAGTATTGTGTCGTCAGTTCGGAGAGCGTGATGCGCGAGGCGGTGTCGCCGCTGCTGGCGTGCGGCGGCGCGGGCGGCGGCGCCGTGCGCGCGCGCGCCGTGTGCGTGCTCGCCGCGCTCAAGCTGGCCGCGCGCCTGCTGCTGCGCTACGAGGCGCGCGCCGACCGCCCCGCCGCCATATCCGTGAGTCGATGCTAGATGCGACATGCCTATTTCTAGAGTATATAGTGCAATTTGTCAGCTGATTCTGCGGTAACGGCGCTAGCAAAGCTACAACTGAGAGGATTTTTTGGAGTTTCTAAGTCGACTTTGCAAATACTATACGAACGCATTTTTCAAACACCACACCAAACTTTCGACGCGCAATTTACTGTATACGTGAAGTGCATTCACTAATTTGTAGGGGCTCTAAAACGTAGAAAACCAGCAGTTTTAAAAATACTTGAAAGTGTTTGGCAGTTTTCGACCCTACCGACAGTCGCACGTGCCCGAAGTATCCACATAAAATTCGGTTCATGCGCTTGAGTAATTTAGGAATACTGCGGGCTCGGCCACTGTTCCCCGAACTCGCAAGGAACGCCTGAAAAACCAAGTAGCGGTCCTGACTGTGCGTGTATCGTGTGTCGCAGATAGTCCGGGAGACGTTGTCGGGCACGCGCGCGCTGGCGTGCAGCGAGGACATGGAGGTGCAGCAGCGCGCGCACGACGCGGGCGCGCTGCTGGCGCTGCTGCTGCGCCGCCTCAGCCCGCCCGACGCCGCGCTCTACGACGCCGCCGCCGGGGACCTGCCGCCTCCGCCGCCGCCCGACACCGGCCTGCTCGTTGAACACGAACAGAGGTACTACATACGTAGCTAATAATATCCAGTAACTTTAATCTTTAACACTTTATTTTATTTATCATTATTTTTAAATGAAGCGTATTTGCGTATTTACCGCAGTTTCGGTATTTTTAGGCAGATCTAAATACTTTCGGATAGTTTTTTTTTTGGGTTTTCTGATATTTTCAGATATTTATTTATTATTAAGGCACACAAAACAGAACATAGTTATAATAAACAATTCAGAAAAGACACAACTTTAAAATTTAGTTCTAAACCATGCTCCTAAATATGTGTACACAACATGATCAAAAAGAAATTCACAGGACTAAGTTGTAAAATAAAAACAATAGCTAAAAATTATAAACTTAAAGTAAAATATAAATTGGACAGCTAAGTTTTACATGATAAAAATAGAAATAGAAACCGGTAAGCTTGATTTGAAGTAACATTGATCAACACTTATGTTCCTATAACAATGACTCAATGCGCCCAACGCTGCTCTTAAATTTAGGGAAATTATTGTTAAAAAATTGGTAGTTTCGGGTTGAAATTGGTAGTTTCGGGTTTCTTTTATTGTTTTAGATATTTTTGGGTATTTTCGAATAGTAGTCCAACCTCCTGTATATAATAATTTTGAGAACAAATCTTGGGTTCTTTATTCATCAACTCAATTTTCGTGTTAGTTCCAGTAATGGTTTAGACAAGGGAGAAGATGATGAGAATGTGAACGGCGAGAGTGCGACGCAGAGCTTCAGCGGCGGACTAATCGAAGAGTTAGCCGACCTGTTCGACGGCGAACTGAAGCCGGTCGCGCCGAAAGCACAGAAGAAAGTGCCCATGCCACCCGAGTAAGTTTATACACACGCGAGAAAATGAAATTTTACACCGCCATTATGGTTAACAAACATTTTAATAAACCCATGTGAAGCGAATGTGTGTGGACTGTATATGAACAATGAATAGCAATAATATAATTTGTGAAAACGAACCTCTCTTTCAACTAACTGCCAGCTATCTGACAAACTCAATAATTTAAATAGACTTCAAAAATGTATAAAAGAACATGATAATAAAAAAGGAATAAACTAGTAGCAAAGTGTTTGCAACACCATGTTTATCTGCTCCTCTGCAGCTTGAACCTGGATCAGTGGCTGTCCCGGTCGCACTGGTCGTCGGACAGCTCGAGCTCGGAGGAGGAGGGCGAGGCGGCGGCGGCCGTGTTCGCGGCGCCGCGCGACGCGCGCCCCACCGCGCAGTTCACGCCCGACGAGCTCGCCATGGTCACTACATGATCACTTTTGCTCTGCTGCTCTATAGCCCTTTTGACTTTTTTGTAACATTTCGTATGTACAGACGCAGCCCATTTACAGCTTTATAATAATGGTATAGATATATAGATACGAATAGGTTATCTATCTGTCTATCACAGTTTCTACACGGAAGTTAAATCAGAATCCAATGGTTGATTTGTGGAGAACATTGGTCCGATAATCTTTTGAAGCCCACCATAACTTTTTATAAATAAAAGTGATAGCGACGGAATCTCGATGACAGAAGATCTACCTAATGGCATTCAATGAAAATAGTATTAACTTTGAAGAACTGAACCGAAATCTACAAAAGGACTGTATAAAAAAAGGTGTAATCCGAAAAAATTACTTTGGAGAATTGAACCGAAATCCGCAAAAGGACTGTGGAATAGGGCTGTAATATATAATAATATTTCTTCACAACCAATCTTTCACACTAATCATACATATCTTCATCCTTTTCTATTAGTTGCGGGAAGCCAGGAAACAGGAGCAGGCAAATAACCCACACTACCTCAAGGATGACTCGCCGCGCTCCTACCAGCAGGATGATATCCCGGTAGCCGAGATGGCGCTCGAGATCCCCTTACAAGTCCATAGTGAGTATTGAGACTTGTGTATAAGGACTTCACATTTAACAATACTACTATATTGTGTTTTAACATGTTAACCCGTCTCTGTTTACAGCCAAGAGATCTGATAAGTACTTAACAACGCGAGATAGCACAAACAAAAAGAAGAAAGAGAAACGAACGTCTAAGAAACGGAAAAGCAAAAAGGATAAACATTCCAGTGACTCTGAGAGTGAAGGCGAGTATATCCCATCGTACCACGTTAGGGTTTAAAAAAAAAAATCATCAATCGCCAGCGGTGCCATCCTTACGCACTAGGCTAATCTGAAAAAATATCTAAAAATATCCTATCTAAACAAAACAACCCGGATATTCCCGAATCTACCCAAAATTACACCAAACTATGCACTATACAAGAACTACCAGAATATACTGAAACGAATCTATAATACAGGAAAATATCAAAAAATACCGGAAGCTATCCGGAATACCCAAAACTATCCGTAACTGATCGGATCGAATTGTAATACCAAAAAATGTCCAGACTGCTACCGAATTACCTAAATATACCTGAAAATTTTCGGAACACCCGATAATTCTCAAAGAAATCCCTAAATACCAGAACTAGCCATAATAATAAGCAAATCGAATGGTTACTTGATATAGACTTAATGCGCCCGAAAAATCTTTGGCAATATCCGATACCCGAAAATATACATAAAAACCACACTAACCGAAAAGATACAATATTCCCGTATGGGTACCCCCTTTATTTAGTTGTATGTGTTCATAACCGTGTGTGTGTGTGTGGCTGTGCAGAGGAGGCGGTATCGGGGCGGGCGGCGCGGCCGGCCGTGGAGGCGGGCGGGGAGCTGCCGGACGGCGCCGCCGCCTCCGACGACGACGCGCCGCCGCCGCGCGACGACCCGCACCGCGCGCTCGACCTCGACCTCGACCAGTCAGTACACCCACTACGGGATTACCTAAAATTTCACTTACCCATCGAACTACTTTCCCTTATGAAGGGGTTTTCCAAGGTTTCCTAAGATTTGATTGGAATTTGAGGAAGACATAGGTGTGTCGTATAGGGATCCCATTCGAATGGGTTTAGCGAGTCTTGCATTTAACTTAGCCGAATCCGAAGAGAATCATAGTTATAATAATCAATGGGTAATGGGTGGGTGGGTCATAAGTCAAGTTTGACAGCAGTTAAGCCATTACAAAACCAAATCAATACCCGTTCGTAGGCTTACCGGGTTCCGGGCCCTACTACTGCTCAAGTACCGAAAATGTTTTATAATTTAGAAAGATAAACGTTTATTGGGCAAATGCATATGTGAATGTGTGTTAGTATATATTTATATTCAGTAACATAATTTTGTTACCCAGCTTAACTGATACATAGTTTTACATTACATATAAAATTTTGTGTCTCACAATAATTGAACGCAAGAGTGCAATACTTGCCTGACACATGCCGATTCTGATTTCAGGTTTTTTTTTTTTTTTTTTTTATTACATTATAGGCAAGTATTTGATCTCGATCTCACCTGATGGTAAGTGACGATGAGATCTACGATGGAGCATACTTGCCTAGGTAGGAAGGCGGCAGTAGATAAGAGACGCTACATTCACTAGGCATGCAGCGCAACTGATCTGACCCGCCATCCATGAATGGCAACACCGAACATCATGCCGGAACACGGCTAGGCCGCTTGGCGACATGGCTTTGTTCAGTGGGTGGTGACTAGCCACGGCCGAAGCCTACCACCAGTAGTCAATGGTTATGAATGTATATATGTCATTAATCTCTTAAATATAACATATTTTTCGTGTTACCTATGACATAATAATGTCATAGGTAATACGAAAAATATGTTCTAATTATAAAAACCATCGTAAAAATCTGTATGCATCTGTATCTATATATTAAGTCCTTAGATATACTTATTTAAAGCTAATAATGATCCTTTCAGACCTCTACGTGAGGAAGAACTGCTCACATCGAGGATACATCAATACCCGTCGCCCGACGGCGGACTGCTGGACGAGAAGTCCAAGATATCAAAAAAGACCAAAACCACCGAGAAGGAGACGCCACAGAAGCCAGCCAAGAAAAAGAAGGAAAAGAAATCCAAACAGAAATCTCTAGACTTAATGTTACCAGAGATGAAAGACGCCGGCGATGAACTACTTATTGACGAATTGAGCAACATCAATGGCAAAAAACGAGCTAAGGATAGCGTCGAACCCGCCGACGCGTCCCCGCTCGTAGAACCTCGCACCAAGGGCACAAAGACTGAGAAACATAAGAAATCGAAAAAAGAATCGAAAGACAAAGAGTCTAAAAAGAAGTCTGTCAAAAAAGGTATGTTTCATTGTTCTTCTTATTTTTCTATGTTGGCAATTGGCTACAAAATAGTGCAATTTTTGCCAGTGTCAAGTAAAATGTTATTTCTTTATTTCAATATATATAAGTACCCCTGATGATTATAATGATATTGATGACGACGATGATGATGATGAAAAGAATCCCCTATTCATTATAGTAAAGCTGTGGATACTTTACTGATAATTTACCATAATTTAGCTTGAGAGAACTCGAAAAGTCAAGTTATAATATTTTACTTTTATGTAATTTCCTTTACTCGTGCACGTTTATGAACACACAATGGTTAAAAATGTCCCTTATATTACACATTATCCCCCAAATTTATAAACATTCTATAACTTTGTTAAACGTCATATAGTACTGCCCACCAGTTTTTTTTGCACAGTACTATTTGACGTTTGATAGCTATATAACGTCTATAAATTCCGGAGTAAATATCAAAGAACACAATTTTCAGAAAATAAAACAAAATCGGTAACTTCACCGCTTAATTTTACGCCAAAAAGTCGTGTTTCTTTTTCTGTTTTTTTCCTAGATAACTGTTATGCTCCGTTTACACAAGTACAGTATGCATTAAAGTATTAGTACGTGGTGAAAACGGCACTGCAAGTTCGCGAGAAGACAAATTATTTCCATACTTTAAAGTGGTGTTACTTAGGTTTGCGTGTGCTGCAATAGTTGCATAAATGTAGGAGTTTGTAGATGAATAGTAAAAAGTATATGCACTTTTCCAATTCCAGGTAAACACGAAACAAAAACTGGCTATGAAGAGGCGTTAGGTATTTCGACACCGAGCAAAGAAGTCATATAGTGTATATATAATAAGGACATAGCTTATTTTTCTCGGTCCATGTCACGCTACTCATGCTGTCTCAGTGCAATTATTGATTTGAACAATCTAGAATAATGTTTTATTATTATTAGTTACACATTCAAATATGTATTAGTTATTAACTCTATTCATATTTCGAAGTGAATTATGTCCATTTATACGAATATAATATTTCCATAAGTTTATAGTAACAAATAATAACTAAATATATTAATCATGTACAGTTTTATTATTAAAAATGATTTAACGAATACCGATTTTTATTCCCTAAGCATTAAACTTTTTAACCTGTTAATAATAATATTATTAACTTAAATTCAATGTATACAAAGCAAATATGTTATCCAAAAATTCGAGTGATGGACGATCCTGACGTCAAAAAGCCAAATATCTCCAAAAATGATCTCTATGTTTGCTGGGCGTCGGACACGCCCCTTTGCCGCCGCCGCCACCCTTGCCACCACTCTTGTATGAGATAGCAACCTATAAAACGTAAAATCACATTATCTAGCGAAACCCACTGACAGGGCTCACTCTCGTACATGAACACTCAAAACGAACGAATATGGGGTAGAAAATGAAACTCTAATACAGATCTAAAATAACATTTATTAAATATGCGGATTCCTCACAAGAAGCCGTGTTTTATACATTAATACAGTTAAATACGTATATTACTAGCATTAAACTGGTGACTTCAAATTGTACTTTACTTAACGAGAATATATCTGCAGAGAAGTTACGTTCTCAACAAGTTACAACTTAAGTAGGTAATCATATAATTTGCTATTTACAAAGAAACATACATAATGTACAAATACATACATAATGTAACAATACCGATTATTGCGCTGATACACGTCTCAAAGATACAAACTATTACAGCTGTACTTTCATAATAACAATACATATAAAATATGTATATAAATAAAAATGTTATTCGAAATACATCAAGCTACACTTCAGTTACTGTAAAGACTGGTAACAAATTAAAATTTATAACAACTTGAAGCTTTTATAATACTTTACCTCAACATCAATGTTTCATAATTCAATTATTTGCACTAACTACATAATCATCTAATAGTCACGTATACTAAAATAATGTAATTAAATAAATAGCATAATGAATGACGCATTTTAATTAAACTAATTAGCTTTTATAAAACCTGTACATGTGAATCTACGCGCGACATATTCCATCAAACTTATTAAGGCAATAGATACGAGAAGCTAACAGCTAAAACGTTTAAAATGTAAATATCACAACATAACTCCCACGTTTAAATGACTATTTATAACATTATATGGAATAGGTTTTGTTACACCTTACAAATAAGTTGTAATATTACTTTATACAATACTTGTTTCGCTGAATATTGAAGATACAAGCGCGTGCCACGAGTACAGAGCTTAGTGAATTATTACTACAGTAGGATTAGCACAAGGGGCCCAGACAAGATTTATGTCGTACTAAGTTGCGATCTCTTTTGTTACTCATAAGAGATAATTGATACATATCATATATTGTCTTGTTAAAACAGGTTTAAGTGCCCTAATTTTATAAAACGTAAATTAAAAAATCCACTCATTTTGCAATGTCGTTATTGTAAGGGGACTTGGGCCCCTAACCTGCTATTCCTACAGGTGATACATTTATAAATTCGAAATAAATTATGATGGCTGAACTACAACGACCAATTAGATAGTGATGAGTATAGTGAAGAATACTGGTTTTACTTCTCGAGCATGAATTTAGGTATATCGAATTTGACCTCGACGCCGGCCTTCCTGGCGAGGGCCACGATCTCCGACAGCTGCACCACAAGCTTTGCGGCATCGTCGAGATCGTCGCGCGGAACTATGCGCAGTCCAGACTCGGCCACTAGTTTTCTCGCTTCGTTTACTTTCGTGCCCTGTAAAAACCAGATTATATTATATTAATTTACCTTGTACTACACAAATAATGAGAGAACTTTTAAAATAGATTAATACCTGAAGCCGAACGATCACTGGGATCTGAATGTTAAGATTCTTGGCAGCGTTGATGATGCCCTCCGCGATGACGTCACATCGCATTATGCCTCCGAAAATGTTCACCAGAATAGCGGACACATTGGGATCCGACAGAATAATTTTGAAGGCTTCCTGTAAAAAATCAAAGCAATTCAGAATGACAGCGAATTAGTTTTATATGTACTGGTTATGGTCTTATGGCCACTGATTTTGGCAGGGGGGTACGCCCTTCGATGCTATGTCCAGGCTATTTGGACTGAGCCACTATAGGATCTCATTTCCGTATACTTGGAGGATTAATCGTTGTGAAATGAATCGTTACCGCGACAGCCTGCGCGGTGGCGCCGCCGCCCACGTCCAGGAAGTTGGCTGGATCGCCGCCATACAGCTTGATGATGTCCATGGTCGCCATGGCCAAGCCCGCGCCGTTCACCATGCATCCAATGTTTCCTGTGACAAACATATTATTTGTCAACATGGGCGAAATTAGAAATAGCGCGTTACCCAACGCGTGCGAGAGACGAATGCGCTCAAAGTTATATTTAAAATCACGTTGAGATAGATTTATTATGAGTTTATCCTGAATTAAATTTAAAAAGACCAAAACCAAATATATACATGAAAAAATCGACGGAAAATTCCAACTTTGAGGGGGAATAATGAGTTGAATATAAGGTATCAGTTTTTGTTACGAAGTCACTTACACCATGTGTAACTTCTTAGATCTTAGATAATCAAAATAAAAATAGTTTGATATAGCAAATATTTTACAAGATCTCTAGAGAGATCAATAGGTTAAACAATTAGCGTAAAATTAGAGGAATTGAAAATGTATTTTCTCACCATCAAGGGCGATGTAGTTCAGATTAAACTTAGCAGCTTCAATTTCCTTGGGATCTTCTTGTGTTGTGTCGCGCAAGGCAAATAATTCCTTTTGTCTGAATTCGGCATTGTCATCAAATCGGAATTTAGCGTCCAAGCAAAAGACTGTTAGAAATAAACAATTTTAAAATTAATTCTCTCAAAATTATCGTACAAATCAGTTATAAAAGTGGATAAAAAATGCATTAGCTTACATTGGCCGGTGATGGCATCTTCGGCGTACGGATTCACCTCAATCAGAAGAGCGTCTTTCTTCAAGAACAAATCATACATTTTTTTCACCATACCAGATGCTTGCTCGGCGAATTGTTCAAGACCGATCTAGAAAATAACAATTACGAGTTACAATGATAAATACAAATGCCATGAAAATCGTATTCAAAGCATGGAAGAGAAAAATACGACGATTGTATGATAATAAATTATAATGTAATTCCACTCACTTTTTGTATGACACGGCTGACTTGATCGTCGGTGATTCCCTTCATGATGTCAATGGGCTCGTAAGTGATGGCTTCGGGATTCTCAGCGGCGACATCCTCAATGTTGACGCCGCCTTGAGAAGATGCGATAATCACTGGACCCTAAAGCCAACATTGTTATGATAAAAATATAAATAAAATCTGTGAGACAAGTGTTCAAGCATAAGACAACACATTGGATTCTATTGTACCGTATGTAGGATGTATTATTAAACGTCTTACACACGGTCCAATCAACCGTCCCGCCGTTGATCTAGCCATGTGTGCACGTAGAAGCCCTCTTAGTTCCAGACAGCAACTAGAGGTGTGTGCCTGCAGACCCTGCAGTGCCCAGTATAATCGCAATAGGGTCGCCCTCTATTACATTGGTACCAATTGAAATAACCGAAATATGTGTATACTACCCTACGCCTTTATAATGACTTCATATTGGATCGCGAAGTAGAGCGGTTGCACGAGTTTTGGCTATCGAAGTATTTATATTCGTTAATACATAGTAGCGAGCTTAGCAAATCAATCAATCACGTACGTTGAAACTGCGCTCCATCATGATGGCGACATAGTATTCCCTGCGCGGGAACTTTCTTTCTGTGACCATCACCATGTTGCAGATGCGACCAACGGCGCCCGTCTGTTTGGTCACCAGGTACTGTTTCAGCATCTTGCTGGCTAGCTCTCCGGCGCGTTCGGGTCTGTGGATACACCAATCTTATTTTTAATAAAATGCTTAAATGCTTAGAGATTTGAAATTTGGAGAATATATTCCTTGAGCACCCTAGAGGAGCACTAAGAGATTTTTTAAATTAATCCATAATTGGGCCACGTATGAAGTTACGATTGGACTCATTTCTAGTACTCATCATAAATTAACAATTAGGTCATTCACTAAATTTATTTTATGACAAGGTCCAATATCATTGTACTTACGTATCAACCATTCTCACGCCCCCCTTTAGGCCGCTTTTGAAAGTACCCCTTCCACGACCACCAGCAAGTACCTATAACAAACTTCGCTCTTCAAATTCAATAGTGGGCAGGAGGGTATGGGAATGCGTTGTCTATGTAGCGCACGCGATTGTTTTTGGAGACGTGATTGGCTTTGTAGATTGAAACTTCGACCGTCTGTACCTTAGACACGTATTATAGTCATATCAATCATAACAACACTTTTCCGGCTAGGAAATGCTAGCTGTCTAGGCGCCAACGGCGATAGCAAGCACGCGTACTGCGAGCTGTCAGCTAGTTTGTAATGTTATTGCATGTGAAGTACCTAAATTGCAATAATAAGTTTCTGTTTCAGAGCGGCACCATTATAATAAGTATCTTCAGAGACAGCGCAGATAGGCGGAGCAAATACGTAAGCGTAGACAAGCCTTCGCGCGGCTACGGGCCCCTTTGTGAGTCAGAGCGCCTACACTACTGGTCTCGAGGATGTAGGGCAGTGGACTCATGTAGTTTGTATTCACAGCAGCTGTTTTGGATGCTAGTGGCCGCTCGACCACGCTTTGCGGCGCTTCAAGCTACTCAGTGTGATTTTATTGCATTACACAAAATCGGCCATATCCAATAGTGAGTTTTAAACATTATCGAATGAATCGCTTCGCCACCGTCACTTTCTATTTACGCTGATCCTGAATAAACTAATTTTGAGTGTCCCTTTGACATGCAATTTTAGTAAAGTGAAATCAAATGAGTTCATAAAAAAAATCCAGAGCTGAAATAAGGTATGCCTTATTTCCTTTGAAAAGGATAGATTTTAAATAGGATAATTCTGTAAATATATATATTGATATACCTGTGCTTTGAGAACTATGTCTTTTGTGTTTAGATCTTTGGCAAACTGTACTGCCTCTTCCTTGGTCTTGGCGACGTTGAATTTTGGCACAGGGATGCCATTGTCACGCAGCAGGGTGTAGCTGACATACTCATGGACATTCAAGTTGCGAACTTGTTGTTTGCTTGGGATATGACTGGCAGCTGTAGCTGCCAACAACTACAAAAAAAAAAAGAAACATTGTAATCATTAGCTTAAATATCCCACTACAGGGCACAGACCTCTTCTCAATGCAAGCTTTACAGACTTTGTTTATCTTTCAAGAATTAGTAAGGTACTCTAGGTTTTTACAGACACTCAGGTTTTCCCATGCCTTTGTTACCAATTTAGCAAGTAATAATTATGATTGAAAATGATAATCATGCATGGAATGCTTACATAATTTTTAAACAGGAAAAGCAACTCATCCATTTTATCTTGGATTATCTATATTTAACACATACAGATGTATGATAAAGTAATTACAAATCTGATTGAACTTTGGATCTGTCTCCGTCTGGCAGTTATCAAAGTTCTATCACCTATTCCAGAACAAACCAATGTAAACAGGCCACACAAGATTTATATCATAAATGAATACCCTCATACTTAAATTGAAAACATTTACAATCAGATACCTGAAACTGGAGGACCTCACCCAGCATTTAAAAAATACTAAGATGAGTGTAGGTATATACTTGTTGCTACATATTTAACAAAAAAAATTAAAAAAAAAAAATGCTGGTAAGTTAGCTGAATAACTGATCTTGATGTATACATAATTTAAGTGTACTACACAAATTGGCTTAGTTTTTTGTGCTGGATTATCACAAACAACATCTTGAATGATGTTCACACACAACACTTTAGTTTGTGCTAATAATGCAGTGTGTATCTTTAAACTACACTGTATTTTTGTTGTAAATATAAACATGACATCAATCATATTTTACTTTTTATTATTATGATTGTATTAGAGGTATAAGAATTGAGTACATGATTCAATTGATTATTTTATGATTACATTCTAAAAGAAAAGCTAACAGCTGATGGGAACGACGACAATCCAGCTGTCATTAGTAGGTATTGATTTCTAATTGAAGCCTTGAAAGCTTAACAAAGATTAACTTGATACCTAAGAATTAAAAAAAATCTATAGCAAATTATGACTATAATTATATATATAACTATTAGAGATAATATTACAATAGATGACAATTTTTAATGTAACTACAGACATACAGACATACCTACCTATGACGTAAGGTCATAAGCTGAAACCGACAAGGTCAAATTTATAAATAAATTCAATTGCTATCAAGGTAGACTAAAACAGTAATCAGAAGCAAGTTCAGGCAAGGCAAAGTCATCTTTGTAATATAAAACTAGGTCAATAATAATAATAATTTCACATTTAGATACGCCTAAGCATTCAGAAAACAGTATCAATTATTGCTTTTCTTATTACAAATGATTGTTTAATGGTTTCACGAAAGCCGCTCTCAATGAAATAAATACGATGATCATAACATTAAAAAAGAAAACAAACGTTGGTTTGTAATTACCTTATTTCCATTTTTTATGAAAATTGATTCGGCAAGACCAAGGTAACGAGGGAGTAGAGTCGCCATTTTTCTGTTAACAATTGCACCATAGAGTACACACACTGCTGATGCCAGTGTGTGTGACATTATGTTACGGTGTTACCAAATAAATAGTAATCATATATTCTTCTTTCGTTGGCAATCGACTACAGGACGGCGACTACTGCAACGGTACGCATTTAGACAACGGAACGATACCATTAAATAAATTCTTCATGCTCAGGGCTCGGACAAGTCGTTCAACGAGCAGCAGTCGTTCAAGGGGTACATTTATGGGGATAATCCAAAATTTTACTTACCTATCGACGACTAGCCTAATAACAACATTTCCTTATGAAGGGGTTTCCTGGGTTTTGAATTGAAATTAAAATAAGAAACGAATGGTTTTGAAAGGGCTTTATGAGGTATTGTGTTAAACTTACCCGAATCTCTCAAATCTGTCAGCAGTAATTAAAAAACCGTTCATTCATATGCTTACTGGGTTCCGGGCCACAGATGAAAACATGTACGTCTCTAATTTTTAAAGGATTTTAGACGATCTTGTGTGTGGTTGACTGAGCCGAGAGACAAAGCTGTAAGAAAAAAGAGACAGTAAACATTCATCCTACTCTTGCTTACAACTTACCCTGTAATATGTTATAATCAATGTTACCAACCCTACTGTTTTAACAGTAGATTTGCTGTTTTCACATTTATCCCCCTGTTTTCTGTTTCATTCCTAATTTTTACTGTTTTTCAATTAGCGTTATATTATACCTACACTATGAAAATATTTTTGATAACCACTATGTAATAAAGCGCAATGACACTAGACGGCAGTATCTACTCTTGTCGAGATTCAAGGGATTTCCCACTTTGTGTGAATTGGTGAAGAAACTTTTGTGGCTACCACATAGCAGCGCCACCGTGGAAAGATTATTTTCAGCTATAAATAATATGAAAACTAAATTACGCAACAGAATATCGACTTATTGCACACTAAATCCGAAATAACCTAGTGCTACTCATTTTAAGCCACAGAAAGGCAAATGAAGAAATTTAACAAAAATATGTATGATTTTAATAAGGAAAATGAGTCTGAAAATACTGAAGATGAAGCAATGGAGGATGAAAGTGGACAATAATTTTACTTTGAATTTTTTTTTAATATGTTGTGATCAATATTATAATATAACAATGTATGTGAGTCCTGGTAACTAATAAAAGTAGGTGATTGTTTTAATTATATTAGGAAATTATGAAATCTGCCCTTTTTTACTTTACCTACTGTTTTCTCCTGTTTTTTTATTGATGAGCTGCTGTTTTTTAGTTTCTTGGGGTTGGCAACACTGATTATAATACTCTTTAGTATAGGGAGATCATCCGATCGTGAAGAACAATACAAGGGACTTTTTGGCGGGAAACTAAAAAGTCATGGCGTCACGTCAGTTATGATTTAATTTCTAAAACTAGTGTTCCAGCGAGTTATAGTGAGTGAGTGATATAAGTGGAATATTAACACTGACCTCTATGTATACATCGTAATTGTATCATGGACGTCAGTGAATATTAACCATTATGGGTTCGGTAAAGTGCACGAGTTTTGGTAATTGAAACAAAGTGACGAAACTTGGCTTTTCAGTTTCTCACAAAAAATCATAAAAAATCTTTCAGTAAGGTATCCATCACTTTACTGATTGAGGGACGGGGGGGGGGGGGTATTTTACTTGGCCCTGTGCATATGCTCGAAAACTGAAATTATTTATTTATTGAACACAAAACAGGTTACAATCAAGTTTGCATTAATGGTGACATGGTATATAGTTGCTTAAATATAATTATAACCCAAAAACTTGTGTTTTCAAAATGATACAATTTGTATCACTGGCAAAATACCTATGGTGATGCCAAATTAAAAAAAAACAAGGGACTTTTTGGCGGGAAACTGAAAAGTCATGTCGTCAGTTATGATTTAATTTCTAAAACTAGTGTTCCTACGAGTTATAGTGAGTGATATAAGAGAATATTAACCATTATGGGTTCGGTAAAGTGCACAACTGTAGGTAATTTAAACAGAGTGGCGAATTTTCAGTTTCTCACAAAAAATCTTTCAGTAAACTATCCATCACTTTACTGATTGAGGGATGGAGGGGTGTTTTACTTGGGCCTGTGCTATATATGCTCGAAAGCTGAAATAATTTATATTATATATATGCCAAATAATAATAAAAAAAACAATACAAGGGGATTACAAAAATATCATTTTTTATTTTACGAAGATTGAACGGACAATATTTTTCTTATTTGGGGTAAATAGACAATAACTTACACTTATTCGCGACTCTGCTCCTTGCACATATGACAATTTTTATTTGAACAGTAGATAGGTTATACTAAACTGTAGCTGAATACATTCAAGTGAAAACAGGTGTTAGATGTTCAGGCAGCAAAGTCCCCAATAGTAGGTACATATACATTTTATAATACAAGAAAGCAGTGATGGCCAGGTTGAAAGAACAGATGCCAGGGAACGATGACTGCAGGGTCAAACCTGATTCTGATTTCCATTGTCTGATAGTTGAACTGAGGATAGCTATCATTTTCAATGTGGCAACTTCATCAGTTCCTGATCTTGGGTGTCAATGTTCCTATTTTTGTCATCAGTCCATACACCATTACCAGAAAAATAATGATTTCTCTCAAGTAAATAAAGAACTAAACTTAATTTTTGAGATTTGCCTATTTTATCATAGTCAAAGGAGTCATGTAGAAGTGGCAATTGGTTCTTGATTTGTCTCTTGTCAACAAGTTTAATTGCTTCCCTCACTTTATTCCAAGGATATAATAGAATAGAACAATTTTTGAATATGTCTTCATCAGTGAATTCAGTACATAATCTTTCATACACATATTTTACCTGAACTACTGGTATATTTATCCAAAAAGGATGTTTTCTTATGATACGATGAATATGATTTGTTTTATATTTCTTTCCAAATGACTGTGATATACAAAATAGTAAATCTCTGCCTTTTCCCAATCTGTCACCTGGTGCTTTTTCAAATACTTCATAATGTTCTGTACTTCCCGATAGAACATTCAAACTTATACATTTTTTATTATTTTTATACAATGTGTTCAACCTTCTTGTGGCTGTTTTATTATAATGTATCATTTTTAGAAACCTTGGATGATTAAAAAATGCACTAAACTCTGGTATTGTTTTAGCATTTTCCAGCCTTTCTCTGACTGTCTCAGATGACAATGTGTATATATCAAAGCATCTTATTTGTGCCTCATCATCAATACCAAATTCTTCCAAAACCTTTCTGGTCTCCAGCATGGTTGTGTAATTTCTTGTAGCAATTTTTGGATGCATTCTAATCACCTCTTTCATATCTATTCCACCAATAGATCGGAACTTGAATATAAGGTTTCTCAAATTTTCTGGGTCAACATGAATTAAATATAAATTTGATTTAATTTTATGAATGGGTATCATTATTTGTGATAATAATATTTTTAGTGTCTCGTTTATGTGTTCCAAGGGCCGGTGTTTAATTGTGGGGTATGTTTCTATGCCTCTAAGAAATTCATCATTAGTAAGGTCCAACACAAGTTCAAGATATCTTTGAATAATTTTAAGACGTAAGTGATATAGTGTAGTATCAAGCACATCTTCATAAATTGCGGTTGTAAGGGATGTGGGCCATTGTGTCATGAAACTAGCTAATCTGTTCTCAATATTTATATGAGCTGGTATCTCACCATTACTTTTTAACTCTCCTATGGTTTTCTGTCTCAGAATTGTTAAATACGATGACAAATTAGCAGGGCTGACATTTTTGATACCACATTCATTTAACACTTTGTATCTTAATCTTAATGTGACTGGTAGAATACCAAACAATGCAGGTTCTTCAGCAAGTATTTCATTAGTAAAACCTATTTCCTTAATGGTGTTTAATAAGGTTTTAAATTTCTCGTCGTTGAGTTTGGTAATGACAGGGTGTTTCATGCACATATATTGAGCTTTACTTTCGCTTATATTGAGACAGTCACATAAGTTTTTCAAATACTTTTTATTAATCACCCCTTGATCACTTTGAACAAAACGAACACCTTTGTGGATTATATCTCTAATACGGTAACTTTTGAAGTTCATGACTGAATAACTTAAATAGTTCAATTATATTTTGCATAGCGCAAACGCTGTAATTACTAAGCACACAAACATTTACTCAGAAAAAATATTATTTACTTTATGGCAAGTAAATAATTCATGTGTGCGAAATTAAAATTATGCAATCAAGCCAAAGCGCAAGCAACAAGGAGAGGGAGAGAGGAGGTAGTAATAAATATAAAAAGTTACTCTATGGTAGCAATGTAGCCAATGATCAGTGTTGCCAACCCCAAGAAACTAAAAAACAGCAGCTCACCAATAAAAAAACAGGAGAAAACAGTAGGTAAAGTAAAAAAGGGCAGATTTCATAATTTCCTGATATAATTAAAACAATCACCTACTTTTATTAGTTACCAGGACTCACATACATTGTTATATTATAATATTGATCACAACAGTTTAAAAAAAACAAAATCAAAGTAAAATTATTGTCCACTTTCATACACACTATTGACTCATCTTCAGTATTTTCAGACTCATTTTCCTTATTAAAATCATACATATTTTGATTAAATTTCTTCATTTGCCTTTTTGTGGCTTAAAATGAGAAGCACTAGGTTATTTCGGATTTAGTGTGCAATAAGTCGATATTCTGTTGCGTAATTTAGTTTTCATATTATTTTGGCTGAAAATAATCTTTCCACGGTGGCGCTGCTATGTGGTAGCCACAAAAGTTTCTTCACCAATTCACACAATGTGGGAAATCCCTTGAATCTCGACAAGAGTAGATACTGCCGTCTAGTGTCATTGCGTTTTATTACATAGTGGTTATCAAAAAATATTTTCATAGTGTAGGTATAATATAACGCTAATTGAAAAACAGTAAAAATTAGGAATGAAACAGAAAACAGGGGGATAAATGCGAAAACAGCAAATCTACTGTTAAAACAGTAGGGTTGGTAACACTGCCAATGATGAAATATATAAACGTAGCATACAAGTGCACTGACGTCCATTATACAAGTACGCGATGTATACATAGAGGTCAGTGGGGAGGTGGGTAATATATTTTACACACTGACGTCTAATATAGAAGTACGATGCGATGTATTAGAGGTCAGTGATTTTATAGCATCAGGCACACATATTTTTAGTCCATGAGTAGTATTTTTTTAAAATTGTATAATCTATGATATCTTTGTTTCATCAAAATACTGTATTCTGATGAAAAAAATATAAAGCTTATTAACCTAACACGATCTACAAAAGCACCGTTCACCGCAAAAGCAGGGCCCGAACCCGGTAAACCAATGAACGGGGTTTAATTGGGTTTTTGAACGACTTAACTGCTGTCAGAGTTGACTTATGGTAACCCATTTTCTTTGATTACCCTTTGAAAGGGCTTTCTTATAACACGAGGTAAGTTTGGAGCCGGGTAAGTTAAACGTAAAACCCGATAAAATGCCTTTGCAAGTGTTTCCCATATATTGAACACCGATCTTTCATAGAAAAAGTTCGTATTTTTAAAATTTCTATTTAAATCGCAGGCAACCACTGACCTCTATGTATACATCGCTAGACTAATCATAAGCCCGGTTATCGTGTGCCTATTTGATTTTCGCCATTTTGGCGCTGATAGCGGCAGTGGGGGGGAATGGAACTAATAATAGAGATGGGACAGTGATATGATACATCGATAAAAATGTTTATGCTTAAACCTACCCATGCAGTAAAATGAAAATAATTATGATCCATTTCTTTAACAATGGCTAATGTCAAAAATAGTCGAGTGGTTAATACTAAGATGAAGCAAATAATGATTAGCCGAATCGCTCATGGGTAGGGTAGGTAATCTTAGGATAAGCCGAAACCGGACTAAAGGTTGGTGTGGGACTAGCTAGATCCTACTTAAATAAGGATCGTTTTTAAATTAGAAATGAGGTAATGTAATGTTTTTTGGGAAGCAATGGAGTAGGTAAGGTATTTATCTATACATATAAATAAAATTGGAGTGTCTGTTTGTAATATTAAAATAACCGCTTTTTACTAAGTGCATTTGGATGTATACACGGTACCTATACCGAAACAACATTTTTTACAATTTTTGTCTGTCTGTCTGTTTGTTCCGGCTAATCTCTGAAATGGCTGGACCGATTTTGACGGGACTTTCACTGGCAGATAGCTGATGTAACAAGGAGTAACTTAGGCTACTTTTATTTTAGAAAAAAAATAGGATCTCACGAAAAAAAATTAAAACCAATGTTGCAGCGCAGCGCCTGATTAAGTTTGATAGCAACAACCTGCAATGCGTCCCGCGGGCTCAGAATGGGCGAGCAGGCTGTTGTCAACGGTTGTCTTTGTTAAATACCACGCGGACGAAGTCGCGGGCAACAGCTAGTCTATACATCTATACATATAAAAAAAATTGGAGTGTCTGTTTGTAATATTAAAATAACCGCTTTTTACTAAGTGCATTTGGATGTATACACGTTACCTATACCGAAACAACATTTTTTACAATTTTTGTCTGTCTGTCTGTCTGTCCGTCTGTCTGTCTGTCTGTCTGTCTGTTTGTTTGTTCCGGCTAATCTCTGAAATGGCTGGACCGATTTTGAAGGGACTTTCACTGGCAGATAGCTGATGTAACAAGGAGTAACTTAGGCTACTTTTATTTTAGAAAAAAAATAGGACCTCACGAAAAAAAATTAAAACCAATGTTGCAGCGCAGCGCCTGATTAAGTTTGAAAGCAACAACCTGCAATGCGTTCCGCGGGCTCAGAATGGGCGAGCAGGCTGTTGTCAACGGTTGTCTTTGTTAAATACCACGCGGACGAAGTCGCGGGCAACAGCTAGTAGAAAATAAAAATCATCAAAGTAGTACATGAGTTATCTATACATACATACATATAAATAAAATTGGAGTGTCTGTTTGTAATATTAAAATAACCGCTTTTTACTAAGTGCATTTGGATGTATACACGTTACCTATACCGAAACAACATTTTTTACAATTTTTGTCTGTCTGTCTGTCTGTCCGTCTGTCTGTCTGTCTTTCTGTCTGTCTGTTTGTTCCGGCTAATCTCTGAAATGGCTGGACCGATTTTGACGGGACTTTCACTGGCAGATAGCTGATGTAACAAGGAGTAACTTAGGCTACTTTTATTTTAGAAAAAAAATAGGATGTCTCGAAAAAAAATTAAAACCAATGTTGCAGCGCAGCGCCTGAATTAATTTTGATAGGAACAACCTGCAATGCGTGCCGTGGGCTCAGAATGGGCGAGCAGGCTGTTGTCAACGGTTGTCTTAGTTAAATACCACGCGGACGAAGTCGCGGGCAACAGCTAGTGTTTAATAAAACAGTCATCAGAGAAGTGTTTTGAACAGATGTAATCATATTTTTTCGGACGCCAACTAGGCTTTTCAATGTTTTTGAGCCATAATTCTAGTCTTCTATTGTCAGTCGGAAACCTGTGAATTAGTAAACATTGTTTTAAAATAATATGTATTTGATAATAAAAATCTGTCTTCGGCGATTTTTACGTTCTTGAACGTTCTATCTATTTAAGATATTGATAGAAAAAATGTCGATATGTTTTATCGACAAGGAACTTTTACAGCACTATTGAATTTTATTGTTTATAAAAAACCGATAATACAAAGACAAATGTGTTGTCATCACGTATAAATAAGATTAGTAACATATTTTTAAGTGCCTATAATATCAATAGAAGTTTTAATTTGTTGAATATTAGCCGTAAATTCACTTACTTGTGGAATGTAACCCCACTTCCCTTCTGGTAAAGAGTTTTGCATAACACGCACTCTTTCATGGTTTACCTATTAACTAACACCACTTATTTATGTACTAGCTGTTGCCCGCGACTTCGTCCGCGTGGTATTTAACAAAGACAACCGTTGACAACAGCCTGCTCGCCCATTCTGAGCCCGCGGGACGCATTGCAGGTTTTTGCCATCAAACTTAATAAGGTGCTGCGCTGCAACATTGGTTTTAATTTTTTTTCGTGAGATCCTATTTTTTTTTCTAAAATAAAAGTAGCCTAAGTTACTCCTTGTTACATCAGCTATCTGCCAGTGAAAGTCCCGTCAAAATCGGTCTAGCCATTTAAGAGATTAGCCGGAACAAACAGACAGACAGACAGACAGACGGACAGACAGACAGACAAAAATTGTAAAAAATGTTGTTTCGGTATAGGTAACGTGTATACATCCAAATGCACTTAATAAAAAGCGGTTATTTTAATATTACAAACAGACACTCCAATTTTATTTATATGTATAGATTAACTATATTAATACGACACAACAAACAAGTTTAATCGCGTTAAACCTTCAAAATCACTTTATAAACACGGAGACAATGTAAACAAAACAACGGCCATTTGCATTTTACGTCAGATTTAGTTCCTTTCCCCCGCATTGGGGGCGCTTCAAATTTTTGTTTTATTTCCAAAAAAAGGAACAGATTTTTTTGGAAATAAAACAAAATTACAACTTCACAGCTAAACATCCCGTCAAAGAGTCGCGGAACGACTTGTCCGTGCACGGTGGTCGCAAGCCATCGTTTTGTTCTAAAATGTTTTTTCGTGAAAATGAGTCTTACTAAAAAAATGTATGGGTGATTTTTTTTGGACACTAACAAACTATAGCAGTCAAACCTATTATAAAATATAATAATATATAGATGAGATGTAAATGTAGCAGCCGGATTGAATATTTCGCCGCAACAAAAAAACGACTAGCGGCTTAACAAACAGTTATGTACCGCCCACGGCTGGTTAACGGTGGTGGTTTTGTAATGCGGCGTTTAACCTTCGGCCACAGGATCGAACTGTTCAACGGCTCGAGAGTCCGAGAACTGAGGCACCACGACTTGACTAGTTTAGATTCGCAGGGAATGGCTGGGTTTAATGAGCGAGCGAACTAAATCCCCGTCGTCATTCCCTTCGGGTATTAAATTGGAGCCGATTTGTCCGCGCCGAATTTGATAACGCCTGTTCACCACAATGAGATGAGATGAGGCAATTAGATATCATCTACTCACTCACTCACTCACTGCTTGATTGGTAATAAAGTTTTCTTTATGGATATATACGTATTAGTAGAATGCGTAATGCATAATGTCAAGACAAGACTTGACAAAGCATTATCCAAAAAATCTAAAAATCTACTAGACGGATTTTTTTAATGAAACTTTGGCAGTTAGGTAATAGCGAATATTTAATTTATGTATCTTCGCGTAACGTAACCATAGCGCGCGTCAATTTTCTATTAGTGCCATCTATCGGAAATATACTTTATCGGTTTGTGAAAAGGTTTTATTTTTTTATTCAAGTAAGCCTAAAAAGCACTTACCGATAGTCAGAAGTAACCACCGGTTCGGAATGCTGGTTCCACTGAGAAGAGCCGGCAAGAAACTCAGTGGTTACCCATCCAAGATCCATTCGTATGTTTGTTTCATTCGTCGGTCGGTTCGGTTTTTTAGGTTTTTTTTAGGTTTTTGCTTACTTTTTTAAAGAAATAACAAAACTTCGAAACTTACTTTACTAATCGTACTATAATACTTTACTAATATCAAAATACCTTTAACTTAAAATAACTAATCGCATAAGTCGTAATTTTGATTGAGAAAATAGATGTAATCGACCGCATCCGCTAGCAACCTGCTTCTTGAAGACAGTACATATCCTTTAGGGCTCGCCACCCTACAGACGACTTTTTGAAAAACTTAACAAATAACCTTGCATTTGTTAATTAGTTCCATAACCTTGAGAAGTTTTAAAGAATCTTCAACAGTTAGATTCAACGTATGCGCAAAACATGGCATATGCCGTATGCCCAGCAAATCGCACATTTTAATCATATTAGTAGCGTTGTCTGTGAGAATGGCTGTAATTTTACCACTTAGTTTCCATTTTGTTAGTAAGCTAGTAATAATTGAGGCAAGATTTTCAGCTGTGTGCACTGCAGTGAGAACATCAGAGGTAGTAAAACACAGCTTTTTAATCTCTTTTCAGAAAAAAATGAACTGTAACCGTAGTAATAAAGGAGTCCACATTTTGGTTAGACCACAAATCAGCGGTTAGTGCGACATGCTTAACATTCTCAAGTACAGTAGCAAGCTTTATCTTTGCATTTTGGTACAGTTGCGGCATTAATTCATACCTGCGTCCAAATGCCGAAAGTAATCGGTTTTAGTAAGCAAAAACCGATACTTATCGGTTTTTACAAAAACCGGTTTTTATTAGGTTTTTCTAAAACCGGTTCACATCACTATTACAAGCCTAGCACGCACAGAGAAAAAATAAAAAAGTTACATACAACGTCCAACCAAAGAGCGGTTATTATTGGGCGTGTTGTTTTGTATTGTATAAAGTTATAAACGTAAATTTCTTATTTCCTAAGATTCTCATTGAAATGGGTAAATCAAAAACGGGTTTATTTGCTCTCGGATTCTTTATAATTGCCTCCTTATTCAATATTGTTGCATTTGTAAGTCCATATTGGCTAGTTACAGATGGAAAACTTAAGAACCCAAAGTTTATTAGAATAGGTCAGATTTGTATTTAATAAATACATTATAATTTTAATGCTTATTTACATACACAAAATGCTTTCGATATTATATGCTCTTTTGGATCAAATATCGCTGTTGGAATACTTTCAGACAACACACAAGTTTCAGTCATAATTTTGTAAGTGCTTGAGTACATAATAACATAAATATTTTCCAGGCTTGTGGGAGGTGTGTTTCAATGGTTTTGAAGAGGTCCATCACTTGTATGACACCATATTCACTGGTTGTTGGTGGATATTTGAAGAAGAATATTATATTATCCATGACATATTATTACCGGGATTCTTCATAGCGACACAGTTTTTCTTCACTATCACCATCTGTTGTGTGATAGCATCGATGTTTATGTCTTACCTGTATATTGAAAAGGACAAAGATGATGATAGCTACTTGACACTGCTAGTGTCATTGGGCACAGTGCTTGTGATCGGAGGTTTGTATCCTTAAATTTAGAGCTGAAACTGGTGAGGGAATATTCGACATTCTGTAATCTTTGTAATGTATTCTATAACACCAGTAAAAGCAGTAAGCAGTCCAAAACCTATATATTTTATTATAGAATGTGGAACACGGAATGCTGAATATGCTTGTCTGTTGGGGCTCTTGTGTGTGTGTGTGTCTGATTTTAAAGTATAGTTCAATCAGCATCATCAAACATAATGTTATAATTTTCAGGATTCTCTGGCCTCATATCTGTAGTCATGTTTGGTGCAAGAGGTGACAGTCGTGACTGGATGCCCAACTGGGAGCACAATGACCTCAGCTGGGCCTATGCCCTTGGTGTTATAGGTGTGATCTTCCTATTCCCAGCTGGCATACTCTTCTTGGTTGAAGCTAGAGTACACAAGTACAAGAAGCTCCATGAAATGCAGAGTCGGGAACCATCATCTTATACTATGCAAGAGAGGAAAGTTGCCTACACAGGGGGCCATACTGATATTTAAAATTAATAATCGATATAACTTTAATCCATCCCGGATTAATTAATTTTATTTTTTTAATCTTTAATAAAATTACTGAACTTAACTAGCTGTCCATAACCAAAGTGTAAAAAGTTCTATAGACAGCTTTGTTTTTGTTTAATTCCTTTTAAAAATTTAAAACGATTCTACTATTGAAGCCTATGTAATGATAAAATAAAAGTTAAACATTCAAAGGCTTATTACATTTTCTGAACCAGCCTGTCAAATATTTAGATTATTCTTGTTGTAATCTAAATAGCAATTGTTAAGTAATTATATTAATTGATATACTTATACAATAAGTTTACCTGTTATATAAAAAAAGTAGCAATGACATTTTCGAAATTGTTGCCCCCATAAATCAAAACAAAACAACATCTCTGTCAGTCTATCTTGTGTCAGAATAAAAAGACTTGTTAGGAGTACATGACTTCATGTGTTCTGTTTGCCTTACATAATTTATTTTCGTGAGGGATTCCGAAACTATTTTAGGCAAGAGACCCCTTTTCCTAATTGAACTGATATCTCCGACCGCCATAGCCAAATAGACCTCATCGACTCCCAAAATGTAGTCGTTTATGTCGATCCCTTGGGGTCGATCGATATCGGCCATCGCCCACTTTGGGAATCCCTGACTTAGACAGTGGCTAAGTTAGATGCTGAGGGTAATAAAATCACCATTTATGTAAAATTGATAGACCATGTTTATTTTATTTTGTTTATGAAACACATTGGATATTTATGCTAACTCAGCTTTCAGCAAAACTTTGTTTATGTAGAGTTATGACTAATATTTAATAATATTTTCATTGACATTAATTAATCTTGTTATTTACATTACGACGTGGTAGAAGACACGGTCGGATCTCCCACCCAACAGAGAGACAAAGTTATATAGACTGAGCTATAAGAAGAAAAGAGGCAGTCGCCGAGATATTTTTTTATATCTCTTCCTAGTAGCTGCTCGTAGTTAACTTGACAAAATTAAAAATATTGGTGTTATATTTTACGACTATGACAAATATAAATAGGTACGGCAGCGAACATTAATATGGGACCCATTTTCGTATTATTTAAGGTCGTATATCAGTATATTATCGTTATATTTGATAGCAGTTGCTTCTATTAACGTCAGTCAAAATCGTACTTCTTATGGAATACGTTTACTGTAGGATATCCAACTTTAAATGGGTCCCAAGTTAAAGTCCGCGACGGTACATTTGGTTAAGTAATTTAATCTGCTTCCCAAACAATTAGCACCCATGTCTGAAAAGTAGAAGTAGTGAATCTTATGTTGGTCTCAAAAATTCAGTGAATTAAAAAAAAATGTATGGCCTCTGTATTGATAAATTATAAGCATAGGTAGGCAATATGATTTCTTAAAATATTTTTTGAAATATTATATTTTTAAATAATCCGTCCAAAAGTGCAAATCTCATTTTTTCTTTAAATAAATAGGTATTTTATTTTTATAATGTACTTTTAGCGTTGTATTTTACCTAGTTATAACTGAGTACCATTGTGCAGTTTTAAATGACAGATAAAAATCTTTATAAGTGCCTTTGCATATAACTAAGTGGTCTTATAATCAATTTTGTAACGATATTTCGCATTTTTTTAATATATGTCAATTTTATAGGTATGCAGATGTTTTATTTTAGCTTAAATATCTAAAAGTAGCATCTTGTATTGTAAAATCAGTGCAGTTTAAATTCGATGGAACTGTATGACTGCAAAGCAAAGCTCTTCTTGCGGTCTCCATACCTACAGATATACACTGAGATTCCTTGTGGCCAGAAAGAACACCGTGGATGAAACCGCTCGCAAAACAGTCTCCTGCTCCTGAAACATTCTCGATTTTGCCAATTGGATTAATGGGATAAAATCTTGCCCTTGATATATTGTTATTGTTTCTAACAGTAACAATTCCTTGTGCCCCCATTGTGACAATAATGAAATGTAAATATTCTGATACAATCTTACATAATGCGAGTATTTCTGTTAAATGAGAAGAGGGTGGGATTTCTGAACATAAAATCGGGTTGAGAAAATTTGCCATTGCTCTTAACTCCGATAGATTTGGTGAGATGTAGCTTATAGTAATATGACCTTTGTTGCGTAGCGCTTTGGTTGCTTTTCTTCTATCAGTCGGCTCAAAGAAAACTGAAATTAAAATAATAATAGATTTAATTACAGGAATTTTCACTTCACTACTAGAAAAAATATTTACAATTTAAAATAAAGTTATATATCACTTTTACAGTAGTAAATTAACGTGATATATTCTTGCACAAGTTTGTTATTTTACGAAAATCATAGGTATTCGATTTCGAATCTTCACGTTCTACTGGGACGCGCTGGCGCTGGTATGAAATGTATAGTCGTAGTGTTAGGTACCTTACTAATAATACAGTACAGTATAAATCTTACTATACTAATGAAGTTGAACGTGTTTGGAGGAGCATTTTACCCTCCGTTTACTCTTTATCCACTTTGAAATAAATGTAAATTGACTGAAAAGGGGGGGTTCGAACCTTTTTCTGTGCAATGTAGGATAACGACACTGCCATTTGGATTTATTTTCAAAGTTGCCGCGCGCTTTGTAAGTTATATAAATCGTATGTAAATACATATATCTATGGTAAATACGCAGATTAGACATAATAAAAATATTTTTTTCGGATTTTATCACTTTATTTTATAATTGTACGTTCCTGAGGTTTCGGCTGCTTTACAGCAATACTCGTCACGGGAGGACCATGCCAGCCAGAAGGGGGCAACTAGCTTAAGGGCGCATCCGGAGGCACGTCCTCGGCTTGAATTGTTGCCAGTGTGGGGGTTGACGACGGACTAGTGCTCTTTAGTGCGACCTTCGCACCTTCGCACTGCGAAGCCACACTTCTTCTTCTGCTTTCTTTACGAAATGAAATGCGATGAAATAAAATGGATATGAATATGGCCTCACCCGCTTACCGGGTATTTTGCCAGTGTCGAGTAATTAATAGCAATATTAAATTAAATAAATACATATTATAAATAAAATAATGGATGTGACATGATTAAATGAAAAATCACGAAAACTTCGACCACTCAGCCAGCGAAAGTGTCTATCCACCGCGAAGCCACACATCGCACTTGCTTGTTTTATACCTGTGTGTCAGTTGCAAAGACATTGCACGTTGCATGTTTCTGTTTTCTCTGTGCCTGTGGCAGTGTTCCCAGATTGGGTATTTTTTCGCAATTCTGGGTAAAAACTTAGCTCTTGGAGAAATTTTGGAGAAATGAAATACTTGGAGAAAAAAATTGAGAAATCAAAATCATGGAGATTTTTTTAAAATTTCTGAATATAACCGTAGGTCGTAACTAAATACATTTGAATTTATGTAGTTGAGTACATATATTGAACAAACGCAACCCTTTAAAACAGTTAACTTGGTCGTTACACTCTACATAAAATGAATATATTATATTATTCATTCTTTTGATTCGCTCACTGATTTTGTTTGTTAGGTTATTCTGCTGTTTCAGTTTGGAAATTAGAACAGTATTTATATATACCAATACTTTGTTGTTGTAAATATTAGGTACTTGAAATAAACTATTCTTATTTCAAGGAAAAAATATGAAAAAGCCATAAAAGCTAATAAAATCGAATCATACATTAGGTTAATTAACCGATATTATTAACTTTTTGCCTTTGGGTAAAACTCAAGCAAATTGTATCATTTTGGAGAATAATAATTTTAAATTTGGGTAGAAATAGAAAATCACATCTGGCAACACTGGCCTGTGGTGTCGTTTGTCTTTGGTTGATTGTTGGGCGTTGATCATTATGTTATATTTTTGTTTGAACCAAGTTTTTTATGAAATTATAACGTAGTATTAAATTCACTTGCTGTAATTTTTATCAACAAAACTACGTGTGTTACGAAATATACCAGCTTGGTGTAGAACTTAAATAAAGCAGCTATCCACATTTTGTATTGTAAGTAATTTTTAGTTTCAAATTGGTCTACAACTAGGTAATAAGTATTTAATAACAATAGATTTAATTACTTTTTTTTCTAAATTTAAATCTTTTCTATTAAGTACGTTATAACTTTATAAGCTTATATGTATCAATGATATAGTCTTCGTTCACATACAGGAACCACAAAATTTAGTTATGTTCTAGTTTCTCTGGTTTTAAATAGTTAAGTTTAGGTATGTCATTACTTTTGAAAACCCAATTAGAGGTGATGACCTTGATTTCTGTGCCATGGGCCCCAGTTTGAATCCTGGCCGGGGAAAACTTTGTGTGATGAGCTCAAATGTTTTACTTGAGTCATGAATGGTTCATATTTATATTAGTATTATACTCACCCATTGTACCATGCAGTTGGTTTGTTTGTCTGGCCAAATTTAATTAGTATTTGATCCCAAATAGAGGTTGTTCAAAGTTTGCATTCTGATTGCAAACTTTTTCAATCAGAATACAAACTTTGCTGATGACTTGCTTGTGTAGGTGCTATGACACCTATACATCATAAAAACACCCAAAATGTCTTGTGTGTTTGGACTTTTGAGAGTAAAAGAACTACTATAATACTTATACATTTTCAGTTGACCCCAGCAGGTGGCTAACATAAAATTAAAATTCTCAGAAAGAGACTCTACATGTTGGCCCATGTCTCCGCGCAAGCCTTTCAATGATCTGGGTATAGCCTGTGTGGAGAAACAATACTAATAATATTGTCACATGAATACACCAACTCTATGGTCCCACACTAAGCAACTACTACTACTGGTACTATTCTTATTAATGTAAGAACAGTATCCACATGCATCAATTTGGATGATCTCTTATTTAATCATTAATACAAACACTGGACTTAAAAATAATTTTTTTCTTATTAAATAAAATTGCTAGTCCAGAATTGTTGTGAAAACATTTGAAATATATTACAGTGAGCTCCTCAATTGAAAGATTTCAAATCCCAAAAATAAAAATATGTAAAGGAACAAAAAATTACTTTTGAATTTTATAGATTACAAGTTCCCACAGTCAACAAGGCGTGTGAACTCTTTGGCATTGTACTTGTAGGTGAATGTTATGTTGTAATCACACACAAGGGGCTATTGAGCGTTCATTGCGAAATACTGTGTACTTTACTTATGTTTATACTTGCTATTCGTCTCAAGTGAGCGACCTTGTGACTAGTGTTAAGTGACAGAAGTTCTTATAGGTTGCTTTGTCATTGTTTAAACTTATTAACATGTCAAAGTAGAACACTGAAGCTTTTGAACATGTAAGTTTACTAGTTAGGTAGGTACTATTTTAAAATAAAACAAGCTAATTTATTTAGTTATAGTGACCCAAAGCAGTATTTGTTTAATTATGGGTACATACTTACACCCTACAGGTACACTATAAAAAAAAATTGCTTTATACATACCAGTGCCAGTGTTAAAGATTACAAGTAAGGGAAATAAAAATTTGGTAGGTATTTAATGTACCAAGTTTTTTGTTTACAATGAATCATACGTAGATAAGAAAATGAGGGTGTTTAAAGTTAGTACCTATTTAAGATATATAGTACCTATTTTAAAATTGTTACAGAGACAATGAAGAATAGAAGTCTTGCCGGCAATTGTGGCATTGGCGTTTTTGTCATTGCCCTTGTTACGGTGGCATTGGCATTCGGTACGCCCAGCTGGTTGGTCAGCGACTCCCGAATAAGAAGCGCCAAATTAGACAGGTAATTATATAGAGATCTATTTATATCAGCGTAAGGAAGCAATTTGTACGATTTTTTTACATATTATCTCGTGTTTGTACTTCCCTATACAGCTACAATGCTACATTTCTTGAAATAATAATGTAGAAGCCATGGTTAGTATTTAAGATAAGCCAAAATAGGATTCACATTCGGTAAAACCCATTCGTCAGTATCAAAAGCTTGTTTTAAGTTCTGCTATTTCTTTATGTATTGAATGAATTGATTTTTTTTAAAGAATTAAATAAAAAAGTGTTTTATTTTGTACAGATTGGGATTATGGAGTCACTGCTTCAGATCACTGCCAGACCCACTCGACCAGTATCAAAGACGGTTCTTCGTAGGTTGTCGTTGGGTGTACGATCCGTTCACAACGGGCTACGATAAAATACGTGGATACCTATTACCTGGTAAGATATTTTTTTGAATTTAGAATTTTAAAACTAGCACTAGTGACTACCGAGTTGCAGATTTTGTTTCTTTGTCGCTAAGCGTCCGTCGAAAGTAGTGTCGAGGGTGTCACCATGTATACTTAGCTCAAGGCACCATAGATTCAGAGTCCCAAGTCTTGTAACCAGACTATCAATTAACACAAATTAACTGTCCAAAGTGACAAACTTGGATGGCATGTCATTCCATTGTGACTCATATAGTGTAGCAGACATGGAGCCCAGGACCAGGGAACCAATTTTAACACTAATATTGCTGGTATTGGTGAAAAGGTTCTTAGCTATATTTGATGGCTTTAAAAAGGGTCCAGTCAGATTTAATTTATCATTGAATACATTTTAAAACTATTTATTATTTTACAGGATTCATGATAGCAACACAGTTCTTCTTTACACTGTGTCTGTTAGGAGCTTTGGTGTCTACAATCTTGGTATTAATTTTCTTCCTTTGCTGTGGACCTGATCAAAATAGATTCGTCATGTTGATAAAAAGTGTTGGGTTTATTATGTTGGGTTCAGGTGGGTGATCCTTTTTTAATACATGTGCATGTTATAATTTTTAATTCTATTATTACCTACTTAACTATGTAAGTAAAAATCCCAATTTTAGGAGTTTGCGGCGTCATAGCGGTAATTGTGTTCGCGTGTTTTGGAAATACTGATGGGTGGATGCCAGACCATCCCAATAATTACTTCGGTAAGTATAGTAGGCTAGAGAAGTACCGATTGTTGCCGATATTATTGGCCGTTTTTTAAATCAACAAAACCCGACTAATCAGTAGTGGGGACGATTAGTCCGCGTTTATGTGGGTAGTTAAATGTTATGTACATAAACAAACACGACAAAGATGTGAATGTCACCAAGTCACCAAAATCACCAAATAATAATGTCACCAAAATCATGTGAAATTGGAAGAAATTGTAAAAAATTGAAATCGTTAATTTGTATCTTAAAACATTTTTCGGTAAAGAAAATGTTTTAAGAAATCTGTAGGTGTTCTTCACGATGCCTTATGAGCCAAATTTAACTCCTTTTAGGAACATCATTGAATCGATAAATTTGCAGATTAACCAGCTTTAATTTCTTCCTGAAATGTAACCGGTACAACCCTAATAATAACAGAGTGTTCCGTGCATACACGTGTATAAATGGTATTATTTACAGGTTGGTCATTTGGTCTAGCGGTAGTTGGCTCTGTAGCGTGCTTAGTTACTGCTGCCTTGTTCCTAACCGAAGCCCGAATTCAAGCAAAAAAGCGCAAGAAGTTGAAGGAATCTCAGGCTCGATTCGAGATGGAATATGAATCGAAAGCTTAACACAAAGCGTTATAATTCCCTCATAAATTTAAAGAATGTTTTCGTCAATTTGCAATGGCATTATAACTTTCATTCTGATAAACGTTTTATAATGCCTTTTTAAATTGATTAAAATAATCTATAAATACAAGGGGTAAGTAAGTTAACAGTATAGTTATCCGTCCATTTTTTTAATCTGTTGGAATCAACAAGTTAGTTTTTGAATCTGTCGGTGGTTGGAACCTTGATAAAAATTGATTATGAGCTAGAAGCCTTTTTTTTAAATGCGCGATTTTCAGTTCGCTTTTGGCTGAGTCTTATCAAACTATGATAATGTTGCTAACTTTATTTGCACGATTTTGATAAGCATTCGAATATTGTAAAAAAAATGCGAATGGTTGCATTTGCCAATGCTAATATTCATCACATCGTTGTAGGTATAGATAGGTCAGTATGTACATGCCACATTAGAGGTACATGCCCAAACTTTTAAGTGCCTTTTAACTTTGATATTTCTATTTTGATATGAGTACTGATCATTTTGTATAAGTAAGTTGTTTTAGTTTATATAGATTATACACGAATACTTATATACCAAATAATGTCAAACAATTCCAGCTTTATATTTATCAGTTATTAAAATGTAATTATTTTTTAGAAATACCACATGTGCCGAAATGTTATGTAATGCAATGCGTGTGTTTTATGTACATCATGTTAGTACCATGACCATGTAGAATAATTAATATTGTTAGTATTGTAAGTACGTAGTATTAAATTGATAGTGTGCCAGCCCGCCAGGAGATCTGTAATGGTTGTTAGGTATATGGAGTAATGTCTCTTGTCTGTGTTTGAATCTCTGCACGCTTTTACATGACGAATTACTATAGCCTATATAAAACTTTTTTATACTTAAAACAATTATTGTGTAGGTATAGGCTCATGACTGAGTTGGTATGTGTGTATTTACTGGTAGTAACTGACAACCTCTGAAGTGTTTAATGTGAACTTTTGTAGCTTTTATAGAACTGTGGTCCGAGGAAAAAATATCAATGTTTATGAATGTTATTTTACAACGATGTACCTAATTTTATGCCGTCCAATATGTAATATTAAGCGTAATCTCTTAAAACGGAATCAAATAAATGTATTAATATTTATCTGTAATTTAATTGTCCATATCCTAAGATAATGCAATCTACAATATTTCAAGCGTCAATGTAAAAGAAGAGGATCAGACGGCTCAAGCTGAGCCATTGTGCAAATGGGCGTATGCAGGGAAATGTAACAATTGTGTTCAACAAATATAACGCCAGCCGGACAAACATACCAATTAACCGTATGATCCCTATCTAAGCAATCTCAATGGAAACCAAGGACTTGATGAAAATCAATTATAGGTTTAATATAGCTCTGTGATCAAAGCATTCTTGCTCTTAGAATGACGAATAAATAGCGCACGGCGCAATGAATTACAAGACCTAGACTTCTGGATCCTAGAATGGCTCAATCATCATTAGGATTAATCTTTCTTTTATTAGGAAATTAGATATGTACTTGGATAATTAAAATGAAACGTTGGTTCATCGAAAACTCCATAGAGTAATTTTTGTATCACTGTTCCACTGACGTCCATGATACAAGTACGCTAGACTAATGATATCCTTTAAAATGACAGCTATCTATTGTGCCTATTTGAAGCGCCCCCAGCGTGGGGGAAAGGAACTAAATCTGACGTAAAATGCAAATGGCCGTTGTTTTGTTTACATTGTCTCCGTGTTTATAAAGTGATTTTGAAGGTTTAACGCGATTAAACTTGTTTGTTGTGTCGTATTAATATAGTTAATACATAAATAAGTGGTGTTAGTTAATAGGTAAACCATGAAAGAGTGCGTGTTATGCAAAACTCTTTACCAGAAGGGAAGTGGGGTTACATTCCACAAGTAAGTGAATTTACGGCTAATATTCAAGAAATTAAAACTTCTATTGATATTATAGGCACTTAAAAATATGTTACTAATCTTATTTATACGTGATTACAACGCATTTGTCTTTGTATTATCGGTTTTTTATAAACAACTAGCTGACTCGGCAAACGTTGTTTTGCCATAAAAAATAAATCGATATATAAACTATCCTATCTCTCAAGTTGGATCGAACTGCACATGGTGTGCGAATTTTATTATAATCGGTTAAGTGGTTTAGGAGTCCATTGAGGACAAACATTGTGACACGAGATTTATATATATTAAGATAAAATTCAATAGTGCTGTAAAAGTTCCTTGTCGATAAAATTTATCGATATTTTTTCTATCAATATCTTAAATAGATAGAAGGTTCAAGAACGTAAAAATCGCCGAAGACAGATTTGTATTATCAAATACATATTATTTTAAAACAATGTTTACTAATTCACAGGTTTCCGACTGACAATAGAAGACTAGAATTATGGCTCAAAAACATTGAAAAGCCTAGTTGGCGTCCGAAAAAATATGATTACATCTGTTCAAAACACTTCTCTGATGACTGTTTTATTAAACATAACTCATGTACTACTTTGATGATTTTTATTTTCTATTAATACCTTACCTACTCCATTGCTTCCCAAACAACATTACATTACCTCATTTCTAATTAAAAAACGATCCTTATTTAAGTAGGATCTAGCTAGTCACACACCACCCTTTAGTCCGGTTTCGGCTTATCCTAAGATTACCTACCCTACCCATGAGCGATTCGGCTAATCATTATCATTATTTGCTTCATCTTAGTATTAACCACTCGACTATTTTGGACATTAGCCATTGTTAAAGGAATGGATCATAATTATTTTCATTTTACTGCATGGGTAGGTTTAAGCATAAACATTTTTATCGATGTATCATATCACTGTCCCATCTCTTTTATTAGTTCCATTCCCCCTCACTGCTATCAGCGCCAAAATGGCGAAAATCAAATAGGCACACGATAACCGGGCTTATGATTAGTCCAGCGATGTATACCATAGAGGTCAGTGCACTGTTCTCACTCGTCTGTCATTATGAGTGTCATTCATTCGATGTTTTTGTCTTTATCTATGTTTTTCTCTTTGAATTTTGATCTATGTTTAGTCGGAGTAATTATTAACGACGCTTGTTTTGTTAAAAAAATATTTATTCAGTAAATTATTGAAATAATAAAGATATTTTGCACAAACCGTACATCTGCATCATGACGGTCGCTAATAATGAATACCCGAAAGCTTCCAGTAAGTAATACAGGATGGGCACGCCCTAAACTTTCGAGCATATTTATAAAATTTTAAGAAAAAGCTCTTTTATAAATAATTTCGGCATACCTAATTTCCTTTCCGTTCCTGTGTGTTATAGACGCCACCCTCATTGGAGCCAGCATCACTTATGTGGCGGGACTGTTTCTGCTTCTATCATTCGCCGGCCCCTACTGGATAGAATCGTATCCCGAAATGTTTTCAAGTTTCAAAAATATGGGCTTATGGGAGTATTGTTTTGATCGTTTTCGATTCCCATCTTATCAATATGATAAATTGTTCCATGGCTGCCACTACATTTTTAGTCAGGTAAGAAAGAAAATTGTATTATACCCAAGTATTAACATATTGTAGGATAGATCATCATATGAGAGCCATCTGTTCTATGTCTATGAGAAGTAACCTAAACACTTATGTATCTGCACATAGTAATTAGACAGTCATTGGATATTTTTTGGACTAAATAATTATAGGGGATATTCATTCTGATAGGTTTCACTTGAGATGGTGGATATCATTTTATTTATATCAATCTGCAAAGCTTATCTCATTGGTATTTGTTGATGATTACTGTTTAGATAAAATAACAACTGTGCTTAAGTTATAACCTAGGATAAAAAGTATCATATCCCTTAAGTCAGTGTATAAGCTATAACTATGCCAAGTTACACTAAATCCACATAAGTGGATTTTGATATAAAGCTTTTTAGTTTTTGTCTAGGAAACAATCCATGAACTGGGATAAAAAGTATCGTCAATGTTATTTTATTTCAGCATTTTTTTACAAGACAAGATTCCTTGAAACTTTTTTGTTGGTAGAATCATCAACTATTTTTATAGATGGTATCAATTAAGTATAATAAAAATTATAGTGAAGTGCTATTTATTTCCATCACCTGTTCAGACTATGAAAGTGTTTATCTGGTGATATTTATTGATTGTATTTTAGGAGTTCTATGTTATCCGAGAATGGTTGCTGCCAGCCTGGCTGATGATGGTGCAGTCATTTGTGACCTTAGCTCTGATCCTGTCCTTTATTTCGCAAATCCTGCTTGCGTGTGTGATTGTGCGCTGGCCACTACGCCCTGTTTTACGATATGAATGGATTTTTGTGTCATCTGCATTTACCATGGTGGCCGTTTCTAGTAAGTCCTATTTATGTTTTATTCAGCGTTTATAATGTTGCAATGGTAGCATTGTTAATTTTATCCATATTTGTGATCTTGTGCTTTTGATTTTCCCTCTGCTTGTGCATTCAAAGTCAAAGCCAATAAATATAATTATCCAAACACCAGTGCTCTTAGTACTAAACCAATTTAGCAAATTTAATTTCTAGTCTTACTATATTTATTACTCAATGTTATTCAAATCTGTATTTCTTGCAGGTCTGTTTTTATTCCTAGCTGTGGCAATATTTGGCAGCAACTGCTACCGTCGCGACTGGCTGCTTTACCCTTCATTCAATGTGTTGTCCTGGTCTTACGCTTTTGCCGTCGTCGCATTTATATTATTCGGTAAGAACTTTTGTAATCATAATACATTAACATCATTATTTACCAGGAAAACATGTTCATATTGTTACTAGAATTACAAATTGTATTTTACAACCGGGCATGGATGGCCAACTCCGAAACTATAGGGTGTATGTATGCACTCGGTCTAATGTTTCTTTTTTTACGCTACTTCAAACTTTGTAAGCAGGCTTGAAATTGACTCTTTTTTTTTTAATCAGGTTTGGCAGCTATCCTTCTATACTTAGAGTCCCGTAAGCTCTACGATCTTCGTTCGGAAGCAAAGAACCTAGTGGCTCAGATGCAACACAGCCAGCCTGAACAGGCCCTGCACCAGTTGCGCGATCAGTTGCAGCAACAACGCCAAATGGGGTATATGTAAATTAGGTAACTGAACTGTACCATGAGTATGGGTTTTTAACGTAGGTATTCAAATACCGATCGAATGTATAGTGTTTACATATACAGTGTGCATTAGGGGCGCTGTTGTGAAATTTATTCGGTATTTGGTGCTGTCAAAACTCATACTAAGTCCCTTGGTAACTTTAATGACTCTCACCTCTTCATCTTATATCCTGGGTTTACACAATAGGATTATATTTTATAAAAATAAATATCACGCTTGCACTACCCAAAAGGGTCAGCAGAGCTGCACTATAGTGCTGCGTGTACTATACATATACTACACTTCTGCCATGCGGCTTTTCGCCGCACGTATATTTTTATCCCAGGAAATAAATGGTTTAATGTGGAATAGTCAAGTGCTTGAGTTCGTAGAAAATGCATTTGCGTGAAGATCGCAACTGCGAGAAAGCAGCTAATTAACACGTAACCAATAGGGCATTATTATTCCGTATCTATGGCACCTATTTTAGGTATAAATGATGAATAGTTTTGCTATACTCTGATATGTTTAAAACTATATAGTTATGTGGTTTACATTAGAAATTATGATTATTGTAGAATATGGAATGAGATCTTTTTACAATTGATTATACAGTGTGATCCAAAAAGGGTATATTGCCCTTTGAATATGCGCTTCTTTAGCATGTTTGTGATGAATGTGTGATGTCAGTAGTTCAGAACTTAAAACTTGTTAGTTAAAAATTATTGCGCACAAAAACACAAGTGTCATATTGTTGGGAACAAAACTTATTTTTTTATAATCGTCATATCCAAATTGTGACTTCACACAATGATCACAAACGCGCTAAAGGAGCACAGGTTCAAATTTTAGTATACTCTTTCTTGATCACGCTGTATAAGTATACACCGACTGATAAAATTATCTACTTAATTGGCAATTTCCGTCCACTTTAGAATACTGTAAGCAAATGTGTTTTTATTTTAATACTTAAATGTTGTTAATAAATTTATTCTTTCAATATCGGTCTGGTAGGTAATATTTAGCATTTAACGTTGTATGAAACATGAAATGTTTTTAATGGAGGCCACCATAGGGTTGTCAATTATAAGTTTTGACTACTCACATAGCAAATATAATCTATCCAATAATAGCTGTTTGTTTATAATGGAAGTAGCTGAATGCGTTGTCTCAACTTTAATTCCTTTGATAATTAACTTTATTTACGGCGTTTTATTCCTTGTTCACATTCCAGAATCTCTAAATATTTGTACGATTTAGGTAGATTATGTGTTATCGGGAACTACTGAAGAGTGTGTGTAATCTTGTTTATCACACGTTTTTAAATGAATTTTGCTTTAATAGGTAAGTATAATATGCATTCTCGAATTTGGTACATAAATGAAAACATATTCGATAAGCGCTTCAATTTATGCGCGCTAACACTCCGTTGCTGTTTGTTACACGAAGAAAATGCCTTTTTTATTCGTTCGCTCTGCGATGCACACGTGCGGTCTTAAATAAACGTTTGGACGGTACCGATATAAGGCAACAGCAAGCTCTTGTGCTAGAGATATGATTTGCCATGCCGTGCGTGATGGCTTTAAGGTGGGCAGTGGAAATGTTTCTGATAGTAGCTACATTCACGTAGGTACTTTATTATCGATATTAATAACTTTAAGAGTAGTTAGATTTAGAGTATTTTATTGAGTTATAGTATGTAGTTATTTTAGCAAGGATCATTTTCTTAAATGTACTTACCATGTTATCAAATGATGTTTATTTAACGAGTCTTTTATAACAATTCTGAGATCAGAAAACGAGATATGTACCTTTGTGTAATGTGTGTGCCTTGATGTAAGTACCTATGTTATACTATGGTAACAATTTTAATTATATCAGCTGCTCTGATACTAAATATATTATTTTATAAAGCCATTCATTTTCAAATGATCCCACTGTATTGAAATTTATGTACCTTTTACATTTAATAAAATATATTTTGGCAAAATAATATATACTTTTATATTAAAAAAAAAACATGATGATCATGACGTAATTATGTTATTTTTCATAAATAACGTGAATCGAGCACCATAGTACCTACCAGTAGATGTCACCGTAATTATACAAGTTACTAACATTATTATCTAAAAAAAACTAATATTACCGTACCTGGTTTTTGGAGACGATGACACAACTCAAGTACGTGGTCGATGGTTACTTGGGGCGCGTTACCATCGAGCACCACTAGCGGCGCTTGTTCGATGGCATCCATGTGTTTGTTAATCTGTGTAACACGCATTACAAGGAACTCCTTAGAACTTCTACTAGGTAAGTCATAAAATGACTGTAAAGATGATACATATCCAGGATCATTTATATATGACCGAATGATATACATATGATAATATAAACATGTGTATGTAAGTAATGACGTTATAAGACTGGTTGTGGAGCTATTCTAACTGTAATTTACACTCGGGAGCAATGATTCGGGATCACCAAATATACCTCAATATCTAGGGAACTCAGAATGCAAGCTTATTAAAGACAGCATTTTTTTTATAGAATATTAAGTAATAATATTAATAAAACTTTTTGGTTGCTAAGTTATTGCATTAACAAGGCTAATAACTAAATAAAAGTTTGAAAATCGAACTTCGAAATTCACTGCATTTGAATTTCCGTTTGTTTCCTGTTTTTAAAAAAAGCATACATACAATCAGATTATTAATGTCAATGCACGAGAATTCTCACTGAGAATTTTTTTATGTTGGTAACCCGGATTCATTGCTCTCAAATGTGTATTACGGCAACATAGAAACAATTAAAATGTATGTAGGTAAGTTACGTACTAAATCCGGTGTGATGTGATTATGCAGCGCCATGTCGCCCAGACCGAGCACGCACTCTCCCCGCGAGTCTATCACCGCTGCATACGACGATGTGCGACCGTTTACAATGCATCCTTAAATTACGGACTAACTTTATTCTCAAATAAATTTATATCCCACTATATATACTTTGTTACAATGTGATAGAAGTACCTATACTATCTATTATCGCCGTATTTCTAGCCTATGTAGCGCCTGGGTGCAAGCATTACGCTGGCGCCCTATAAATAATTATATTCGCTCTATAAGTTGGATATTTTAACTCCCTCCAGGACCGGGTGCCAAAGTCCATCGCACCCATTGCAACCTAGGTAGAGGCAACACGCTCTATTAGCACAACATGCACTCAATGCATCCTAGCCGACCGCTTATCGAACTGCCTTAAAAACTCATCCATAGAGTATTAGGCTGGTCGCCGTTGACTAGTAAGGTACTTATCGCTTTTTACATGTGCTATGAGGATGAGAATCGATCGTATACCTCGTATGCTTGTTGATGCTAGGCGCAACCGAAAACCCGCACAGTACCTTTGCCATACGAGTAGCACAGCCGCATAGGTAATTGATACGATAAAACCCACTCAGTGGTATCCAGTGGACTCCTTTTAGTTGTACCGTGCAGGCTCCTAGCAGTTGTCCGAGGCAGAAAAAAAGTCTCCCCGGGACTGGGACTTCTGCCATCCTCGATGTATCTATATAACATGGTATTTACCGTCTAATACTAGTCCTGGCGCGATGTTACTAAGATATTGTCCGTCAGCGTCGTTCCCGATGGCCGTCAGCAGTCGCACGCGGCCCCCGCGCAGCCGCCACAGCGCCTCCGCCATGTTGCGAGCGACGCCACCGCCGCACTGCGCTGTTGAACACGCGTGCGTGCTGCCATCTAACTGTAACAGACTTCACTTTATTTTCTGATCTTCCCACATTTTTCCTAGGGAGATAGGTATTTTGTTGTTTTATAATGGAGAGGGGTGGAACACTTTTTGGCGGCAAATAAAGATCTTGTCATTCTTCAATATATATAGTACCAGCTCCTGCCGCTCGGCTTCGCCCGTGGTTCATGGATGAAACATAGCACCGCACTCTAGTATAATATGGCTTTCTTTCAGTGAAAGAATTGTCAGAATCAGATCAATAAGTATTAAAACTCACAAATTATACATCTTTATAATATAATAACTTCTGCCTGCGGCTAAGCCCGCGGATACTTTAGCACACTGATAGCTTACTGGTAGCACACAAATTTTACATATTTATAATAAAATAGTAGTAAAAGTTATATGATATTGGTAGAACTAATACAATGCACGAGTGTAGGTAATTAAACAGAATAACAAAACATGGCTTTTCACTACGCAAAAAGTCCATAAACACTTTCATTAACGTATCCGTCACTTTACTGATTGACGGATTAGGTTATGGTAATGCCAAATACAAAACGAAAGTGTGGTCAGTGTGTTAAGTGAACCGAGGGGATAACCCGAGCTTTAGGAAGTACCTACTATGAAAGTCTCACAAAGAAGGATATATACATAATAATTCCTATTAAAAATGACAAAACTAGATGAATTCAAACGACGAGACGGCGCAGGTAAATTCTGCACGGTGTAATCATTATCATGGCTGAACGGAAGTGTTTTATTGCATGCATGTGAATTTAATTATAAGGCTGCGGCTGGTTCTTGATGGGGTCGCATGGTTGGTTTATGAGGGTTGCGTTGTGAGCAAGCACGGCACACACTGCCACATTAACAATAAAAGAGCAATAGTTGTTTAGTACTTATACCTACTAGGTAAAAACAAAGGTTTTGTACACAACACATTCGGTCTTTTAGCACCATCAATATTAGATATATATAAGGTTAAACAAAAATAATGTAAAATATTTTAAGGGGTTAAGAAGTAGGTCATAGCGATCATATTTATGTATAAAATGTGACTGTAACTGTTGAACGTATTGGTAATAATCGTAAGGGACATTATTTTTTAAAACAGTTGGGGAATCTGTCCTTTTTTTGGTTTTTATCGTCTGCCAGTGTGTTCGCACATCAAGAGAAAACTACTGAACGGATAAGATCTCTTTTTATCCCGGGAAATGGATGGGTTCCCGCTGGATAGTCAAAAAACTGTGACATAAATTCACAGAGCGGGTTTTATTAGAACTCAGCACGGCAACGTATTGAATAATATTTGTCCCTAGAAGTAATAATCGTATAACAGATAAACTTCTGATCATAATTTCTGCAGAAGTAAATTCTTGGTTACTTTTATTTTATGCAAGACAGTAACGTCAATATTTGAAATTCCAATCTATGTGGGCGATTTTTATGATCTTAGGTTTTTTGAATTTGTTCTCAGCCCCGAATAGCAGAATAACTATTAAAATAATGGAAAAATAATAATAATCATAATATTTCTTGTCATAAATTTGATTCTGTGGCGTTCAAGTTGGCCAGGAGGGCTAGTATACAATAAAAAATATAGTAGGTACCTGTCGCGTAGTTTCATATAGGTACTTATTTTTTTTATTATAACTGTCAGGCCTTTAAGATAGGCACCTACTAGGTGATATAGTAGGGTTGTCAACCTTAACTGCAGGCCTAATATTAATTAACAATATGTATGTGTGTGTGTGACATTTTTATGCAGCGAGGGTTGGTGGCGTCGCACGTTGCGGTGGTCGTGCTTGCTGTTGACCGCATTGATGTTATCACCAACATGCGACCATCCGCTATTAGGATAACCAGGCTATCGGCTCCTAATTCACGGATTGGGTTTTATGAGAGAAAAAATACGAAGAAACAAAATCAGTAATGTTCGAACACTCATTGCGTGATATTCCTGCCTATCGATGCACCCGACAAGTGTTTACGTGTATCTTTGTTGAACTAAGTCTGTTCCAGATTAATAAGTCTAATTATTTATTTCGTATAGGCCTACGGGGCACATACAAATTGGCATTTACGTATATTTTCTCAACTCTACAACCGGTTCGGAACGCGACCTCAACTGAGAAGATCCGGCAAGAACCTCAGTGGGCTTGTCTTTTTTAACTCTTTTTTTTAATAGCCAGGACTATTACAATAAAAAAACTCCAATGCGTTGCCATGCGAAGCGCACACACGCTGCACTCTGACATCTTAAAATCATACTTTATGCTAAATATTTGAGCGATCAGTCTCAGACTGCTTTATCATCCAAATAATCCAGTATTCTGTAATAACCCTTATGGCATAGTTTAGTATTGACGATTGTTTTAAACTTACTAATGGGCAAGTAAGTGTTAGGGTGTATCATATCTATCTTACTTGATATCGAGGTTCTTGCGCAGGGCGCGGGTCCTGTAGTACTGCGGCTCACCGAGACATCATTCCCGTAGTCTTCCAAAAGGGTAATCCGGCACTGAGCGTATATTATTGTTGTCTCGACTTTTCCCAAACGAACGTGGTTTGCCTACCCGCAGCACCCACTGCATTACGTTGATCCATTCGTTTTTGCATTCACCACGAACACAGATTTATGTTACGCTAATGTAGGACCTAGTTTTTACGATTGCATTGCAAATTATTATTTGCACAAATGTTCTACAGTTCTTTTGGTTTCGTTCGTTGTAAAAGCTATATAGTATCGTTGGAAATGTACATTAATATACTAATCATTTGCATAACTGTTTGGGATTGGGACATGGTTATCTTACAGTTGTTGTGTGACGGCACATAAGTAATAAGTACATATATGTAGCGTTAGTTTCCGGAAGTAAACATTCTTGCAATGTTTCATACACACTTAATATCGTCTCTAGAGCATATCTAGAGCAAATGCCATTTGTTTGCCTGATTTTATTTGTAACTATACTAAAACGAATTATTAATCTTAACCCTACAACATCATTATCTACTGCGATCCTACCCTTCAATCATGTCATTCAGTTTTCCACATTCCGATGATCAAGGTCAATAAAATGAGCCATAAGTACGAGTTTTAAATGAATTCATATTTACATACCAATCGCGTGACCGAATTTTTCCATACACTTACCAGTACATCTTTCTTCTAGGGGCACCATCGTGTCATTTACGGAACGATAGTCGATTACTAGATCAGTATTGAATGCTGTCAAAACGTATACTAAGACCCCAGTATGCTAATAAGTCACGATCAGCCCCTCGTGGGAGTAATTACGGGTATCGCGTTATTCACGGATGAACGCAATTGATCAGTGCCTATACTGACGTCACATTTCATACGCAGTTTGATTTATGCGTATGTTGAGAGTTAATTAATGCTATTACAAGTGTTTGTATAGCGACCACTCGGCCCCGTGTCTACTTGTAGAACTGACTCATTATTTGAAGAGCGAATCGTGATTTTTACTTTTGACAGACATTCCATTAACATTCAAGAATGCCTTTATTGTTAAATCAGATTGGTGGCTCTGGGGCTCAAGTCCCCATTGACTGTATAAAATGTTTATTATATCGCAACTCAATTGAACTTTCATTACCCTTGTATCAAAAATCAAAAATGTAATGTTTCATGTTTCATCAAAATTCACCACTAGTTTTCCTGTGATCCGCGTACAGACTGACTGATTGTCAGACACAAAATCCAAAACTGGTGGATTCGGCCTCTTTATAATATTTAATGTACAGAAACAATACGACCGAGCCGCGACTTAGGCCGTACAGGATGCTCCCAAACGACCATCAGTGTTAGTAGACACTCCGATATTAAACAATAAGCTAAATAATTTAAATAAATCGTCTATGTAGTCATATAAAAGTGTTAATTTAGCCATATAAGTATACTACGTTTTTATACTCTGCCGGGCTGTAGTTTCACGCTCAAATACGTGTACGATTACATATTCTTTAGCTCATGCAATAGCGCGGCTGGGCGCCAGCGGAGGTAGGTAAGTGTTTTCAAAGTACCCAGACGTAGATGGAAGTACGTCTCGCCATATTGATGTTTAGCAATAAATAGTTGAATTTTTATAAACGATTTTGCAATGTGGGAGGGAAGGTAGCGGTATCGAGCGTGGGCGCGCCGCCCTAGCGATACAGAAGCCCTACAGTCGAGCCCGCGGAGACGACGAGCGCGCACGCCCCACGCCGCCGCCGGCACGAGCCACAACGCTCTCAGAATAGTGCACATGATAATATACGCCAATACACATCCGCGACATTGCACGTGTGAACAAGCATCGCGAACGCCGCGCGACGCGAACCACCTTCAGAACCCCAACATCACGTGTAACCTTCGTTTTCAATAAATATAATTGGCCACTAAAAACGATTGAAATTTGATAGTGTAACAATAAATAATATGATATGTGACATAATAACAGTGTTTATTGTATAAATTGGGCGGCGGCTTCGCACATTCTACGTCATGCTAAGGGGTAACGTATAATTTACGTTAATTAAAAACGTACAGTCTCACAAAATAATAATTTATGTATCTTCATAGCGTGTTAATCTATTTTAAGGTGTTGCCGTTGGACTAATGACTTAATTGTATTAAGCCGGCGTATGCCGAAATTTGATATTATTAGCCTGTTATTTATGTAAAGAAAATAGGCAAGTAACTTTTTTTGAGTACATAACTTACAAAGGATTTCGAGCAAATAGCAGATAGCCAATTTAATAATGTACCAATAATAATAGGTATATAGGTGTATTGATTATAGAGCTCGTGGTGAATTGCAGGGTAGAGTTATAAAAGGCTTAATGTTGGCAAGTGGAACCGCCTTATAATAACGGCAATTTAATTTATAGCAAAAAAGCAGTGATAGCCAAGTTGGTAGAACGCTTGCCTCGGTAACGAGGATTGCAGGTTCAAACCCCGGCTCGCACCTCTGGGATTTTTCAAGTGCGAATCTCATTTTCAACCATGATTATCACTTGCTAAAAAACGGTGAAGGAAAACATCGTGAGGAAACCTGCATGTCTGAGAGAACCCCTCTAAAGATGTGTGAAGTCCGCCAATCCGCACTGGGCCAGCGTGGTGGACTATGGCCTAATCCCCCTCGCATTGAGGGGAGGCCCGTGCCCAGCAGTGGGACATTAAAAAAAGGGCTGGAATTATTATTTATTATAATTTATAGACTACAAATGAAGTGGGGAGCAATTAAATATTTACGAGCGGTATAACGATGGGTAACAAAAGATTTTAGTGAGATATTTTTGCGCTTGTAAAACTGAAACCCGCCCTCCGGAATAGCCCTCGAACGGAGATCAAAGCAAGGGGATCTCAGTTTCTCTAGACCTGCCGAAAGGGTGGATTTTGGCAAATTTGGAACTAGTGTGCATTAGCGTTGAATATAGTTTGAACAAATAGAAATTGGGAAATGATTATAGGTATAGGTACCACTCTACCGGTACGTGTGCTTGAAGGACTTTTTCATTACAATGCCGGCGGTATGTTATAATACATTATCGTTCCTTGGGTGTAGTTTTATTAATTATCCTTAAATTAATTTCAACAACACCCATGAGCAGTGATACAAAATCGGGACTCAACTTTATGTAGGTATATATTATAACTATTTAGATCCCAAGTGGGTTCTTAACCAGATTCCGTTCGAAGAGATACTTGAAGTTTCTGAAAAACAAAGGCTCATATAAATTGTAAATGTGAATATTATATCCGTTCGCATTGAAAATTGGTAACTATAGCTCAGTAATAAGCCACTTACACGACTTCCATCCAAGCCCTTTGACATACATTATGGATTTCCCCTGAGGCAAATAGTGTGCTGATGATAGTCTATTACTTCAATAGACTCTCTAACGTTTCTTTATGAGTACTACGTAGGTAAGTTTATGTCTACTAGTATATTATTAAGATATTTTTGAAATATGTTGGGGACGTTTGTGGTCATTATAAATGGTTATAATAATACACGGATAACTTCATACCAGGTATATATTATGAGGTCCTAATTCGCCTAACCAGGAAGAAGTTTTAAATTTTATATCTTGAGACACTGTATTTAATGCATCGAGCTCGAAATATGCTGCAATTATTTTCTGAAAGCTGTAATGAACGAACTTACAAAAAGCTTACTTGAATCGTGATTCATTATTGCGTATTGATTGTTGAAGCCACTCTACAGTCTGACGAAATACTCAACCAAAAAGACAGAGCTATAAGAAAACCTGCAGGGACGTGGGCATCACTTTCTTCTAATATCTTCGTCTCTATCTGTTGGGTGGTAGTTCTAAACGTGTAAAAACCTCTTCAAGCAAGATTGCCGATGAAACACAGTTTTTACATCATTTACACGTTGATAACAATGATCTATATGGCATAGGAACTTCGTGATAAACCTGCGCGCAGGTTATAGCTAAATAACGGCAATGATTTATTTGCAATGTCCCTGGGTCGACCTCCCGTTTACATAAATTAGAAGCTTTATGCCAGGGGTCCTATTTCATTATTAAATTTTATATTATATTACCTGCTCCGAGATAAGCTCTACGAATGAGAGGAAAGGACTTCACTGACTCATGTGAGTGTAATTATTTTCAGTTATTTACTTATCTAATACTGAAATATTTTCTCGTGCTTTGCATGTTAAGCATGCTTTTATTTATACCTAAGTAACCACCGGTCACTCTGGCCATGTGCTCAGGGCCCCGCGATCCGTGGGGCTCCCTAGTTTGAATAGCAAAATCCTAGATTTATTTAACTATTATTTTGAATTCTTTACAGTTATTATTTACATACGATTAATTCGTAATTATAGTTTGATCCAGAAAAGTAACTCTTCTAGCATTCACTATAGGCAGGTTACTGTTTAAAAATTTAATATTGATCAAAGAGATAGCTTTTTAGATTTTAGACAAGCAAAATTGAGAAGAGGCCGGGCTATCTTAGTCAAAGGGGCCCTATTATACTCAAGTGCCGAGGGAATCCAATAGGTTAAAGGCGGTCGTGGACATGATTATATAAAATATTGTATACGAAATCGCGATTTATTATGAATGTAGTGATTTAGAAATAAAGTTACTCATTTGTACTAGCTAGAAGTACAGAACACATACCTACTATTACTACATACTAGAAGTGAGTCTATATAACAACATGTGAGGCGAATGCATTATGATCGTGTTTGTAGGAGCATGTGCAAACTGGGTTTGTCAAAATGACGATAGAAGTGACGTAGACGTAGATAATTGTTTCAAGGAAATAAATATAAATAAAATTAAAATGTTAGCGTCAAACCCGTGTGAGAAGTGGAAAAGCACGTAAGTGAAAACCACCACCACCACCACTTTTATTTAACATCGCGACTTTGTAGACCAAGCAAATTTTCCGTATATCTTGGTATGTTCATGACATAAGTCCGACAACAGCTAATGATAGTGTATTTCCAACTCATCCATAAAACAACCATTATTCTTTGTTACTCGAGTGTCAAGACACTGGACACTTTATGACGCGATACAGTAGATAAGCAACGATGGGGCCATGATATTTATTCCATGTATAAGTGCTCGTTAGTTTTTCAGCATGCAACATTTGTCAAGATACAAACTGCACTCGTAGAAAAATACCTTTGACCATCCTTCGAAGATGACTATAGTTGAAAGGTCAACACTTTCAAGGGGTCGTTTTAACTGCGTGAGGTTTGATCTAATCTACCTCACCTAAGCCTCTGGCACTTTTCATTTAATGGTAAGCGGGTTGACAACGAGCATTGGAGTGGAGCGCAGTAGGTGGCTTGGGAGCCAAAATCCCTGCATAAATCAGAAATGCTATACTCTAGTCTAGGACATAAATTACTGACGGCAGACTGAGCTAAACATAGCGTACGGCAGCTCCAGAAGGGACCGCGGGACGAAATACACTCGCGCCTAATGGAGGGTCCAATCATACGCCAGGTTAGAAAGAGATGGGGAAAGTCGGTACTTACTTATCCTTCTGTACCTATAAATCAGGTATTCTTTGCCTACACTAGTTGTAGTGTCATATCTGTTAATGTAATGAACTTGTCATTTTAAGTAGATTATTACAAGTAGGTATACATCAGATTACAATCAATATTTTCTAGATACCTAGCTTATAATGTTTTCGGAGACGGTCAGGTGGCGTATCGCCATATCGCCCACTGAGCCAACACTCCATTTGCTTGGTAACAACGAGTGGGTACAGAGGAGTGATTAATCGATCTGTCATTTGATTCCTCTCAGTGACGCGAGCCGGACGTATAATAAATTATTGTGTTTTACTTGCGTGGTACGATTTCATTTTTGCGAAATGTGACACATGGTACTAATGTTTATTGACGGTACATCATTTTGCAAATTCACGTTATTCCCATTCACAAATATTATTACTATTTAATATTGTCGATTTAAAAAGCCGTTGTGTAAATCCTGTCAAAACATACAAAGAAAGTTAGAGAAAGTCTCAGACAAATGACACTGGACTTGACTTCTGAAGGCATACCCTTCTGCCAAAGCCTTATGGGCATTACCCACAAGCGTTATTAAGACTACTGATTGTGCGTAGATGTTTTCATGTGTGCATAGAGCAGTAGATCAATGCCGAAGACATTTTTTTTTACACGAGTGTGCACCCTGCACTCATACGTAGTTGTTTGCTGTAAGTGTTAGAAAAAAATCAGTTCAGAAAAAAAACAGTACTGACACTAGCCGTGAACAACCCATAATTAATAACTCAAAGAAAAAAGTTTTCAGTTCTACCAAAACGGTTCGGCGCAATAGTTCGGTACCTAATTTATGGTAAGCCGATTCTCGCGTAAAGAAAATGTAAGCAATGTATGATAAAGTTCGTACGGCAGGTAATCTGATGTTATTTTCGCCTTACGAGAATTATCACGTTGGCTTACGTGACGGCGCGTGGCGGAGCGACTGCTCCCGCCTCATCCACTTTATTTATTCATGCATCTATGATTCCCTGCTCAAAGAACCTCGCCCGTGAATCTCCCATAGGTGAACTGAACAAACACTATTATTATTAGATTACTGAATCTCGTTCTTTATGCTATCGTTTGGTAAAGCATTTTCTAAATAAGTAAGCAGGTACTTATATAAGGTTTGTAAATGGATCTTTACTTTAGGGACTATGAATGCATATGAATACCTATTGATGTACGTTTTAGAGAACCGTATTTTACACTCTGATAATTCGCTCAGGGGATTTGGCTATTTTATAGAAAATTGTTTTATATTAGGTATAATGTCTAATTCCTAAGGCTACAGAGCAGCAGTTCTTCACTAGCAAAATGACGAAATGTTGGGCTGATATACAAAAAGTCATTTTACTTACACTAAGTTCGAGCCAGTGCTATATATTGGCTATATTAGTGGAGTTAATTTGGCACCGTAAAAAGTTCACGCCCCATTAAGACTAAACCTAGCGTTGGCGGACAGCCATGGCTGCCTGGTCGATCTCCGGGTCTGGGTATTACTGTGGGCTATTATTATCCAATGCTAACTTGTCAAATGCACGTTCGGTCTCGTTCCAGCACCGCCAACTATTGGTGAACCATTGTTGGCCCAATTTTGGTATGCAAATGGTATTGAATTTATTCATAGTGTATTACCCAAAAAGCCACGGTTTTCTATGAATTTATTAATTGATAAAATGTTGGTGTCTACTTCAATGTAATATTGTTTTAGTTACTGCATAATTGTTTAAACAAATGCGTATTTAGGGATACGTAGTCAAACAAGAAACCCTAATAGTTCCGTTATGTCCGTCTGTACTTTATAATTCACAATTCAGAGACAGTTTCAGAAATCCTATTATTTCCATGAGAAATACATGAGAGATTTTCTAAAAACTTGGAACACTGAACTTATATTAGTTCAAAGAAAGAGTTCGGGCAAAAGTAATTTGGTATAGCAGTCTACATACTTTAATCCCTTCTAATGTTGTGGTTCTTGGGTACAAAGTGTGATTAGCCTTACAGAAAATGGTCTAATGAGTTCACAACGAATAAGATCAGCTCTGAGCCGCGGAGAATGGCTTTGTTACCAACGGGTTCGTACATTAGCTGCGGATACGTTGTATCTATACACGATTTACTCGGCGTGAACAAAATGCGGACTGGAGCGGGGAATTCGGCTGGAAGTGTCGGTACGTCATAGTAAACAAGGAGGGTCGTATCGAGCCCCAGTGAAGTGCGCCATGATCGCAAAGCAGCGGCGTGCCAGTAGCTGGCGCCGTGCCACGCCGCGGTGTGTCCCGCTGACTGTGCATCCGTTGTCACTTCACATCTTCCAAATGCTTACATAGCGTTGTTCATCGTAAAAACTACTTCGTCCCAATTGTACTGTGCAAGGAAGTTTATTCATAAAATTCTACATCAGACAATAGTAAAATCTAGATGTAGGATGACCATCTACATAATATAAAAATGTATATCAATGCTGTCTGACTGAATAGAAAAAGCTATGGCCATGATGTTAAAATAGGACAGGCAAATAGGACTACCAACGAGCTCAATGCTATATTTATTCGTAGTACTACCCACTAACATTTAATTCCGTTGTTTCAAAATATGGGTTAAAAATTTTGGGGACTTTCCCCCAATTTAACTGAAGGTTTAATTTAATAATCCCTAAATTTATAGAAGTTTTAATCAATTTGACGACCTGATTAGCGCAGTTGGTAGTGACCCTGCTTTCTGTGCCAAGAGTCCCGGGTTCAAATCCTGATAGGGACAATCTTTGTGTGATGAGCACGAATGTTTGTACCTAAGTTTAATATCTATATAAGTAATATATACTGGGTTCGCCCCCAGTTCACTGTACGGTACCCCTAATACAAGCGATGCTTAGTTTGGGACCGTATAGTTGGTGTGTTCGTCTGGCAAAATTTATAAAACCAATACAATGGCATATGGCATAGGCTGTGATGGTGCTATAGATCTAGCGACATTGCCAAATATAATTCAACTGAAGACTGGCGCTATAAAACGCTCATATCTTTCTATTTTAGACTCTTTAAATTATTTTCTATACTCTCACTAAGTATAGGTACCCTTATATGACTTGTTGAAAATCATAAACAGCTATTCCACCAATCTACATCTCATGCCCCAAACAACCTGCAAACTACAGGCCGTTACAAAATGTAATAGATTGCTTTCATGAAATTGCTTCGATCGTTTAGAATAGGAAATTGCACGGCGCCTGGCGCGCGGACGGGCGATGCGGGATTTTGATAATGCGCGCCTTGTAATGGGTCAATAGCGTTTATTTGCTCGTAATGTACCGTTCCGATTGGTTAATGTTACTTTTTACGGTCATCCTGTTGGTTATAAATGGGCTGTCGTGAGATTTACAGCTGTCATGTATTTATTTTTATTGGTGCCCGTATTTTGAAGTTCACATTTTATTCTTTTCGTAGGTATACATAAATGTTGCAGTCGCTTTTATATTACAAAATTAAAAAATAAGTTTTTGGTCACAAAAAACACAATTGTCATTTTGTTGGGAGCAATTTTTTTTTTAAATTGACGTCAAAGTTGTGACTATGATTATCAAAATGTGCTAAAGAAACGCAGGTTCAAATAGGGGTATACTATTTCTGAATTACGCTGTAAACTAGCTACGCGTACGGCGTGATATATTAGATAATATATTATATATCTATACTTACTGTAGCTTTTCTTCTCTTTTTCTACTTGAGTCAATACAACTTTATTAGGTTGAGATATTAAAGCGAAATAAAAAGCAAACGTTCCTCGTCACAGCGTCAACTTTTGCAATTATAAAACTGGGAATCGCGTGTTTATAAACTTTCCGTATCACGATCAAGTATTAAATGCGCAGTTTTTTATGTTATGAGATTTAAATCTGAAGCTATTCATGATTTGTGTGGGATGGGGGGAAGAGATTATTAGATCCATCGTCCCAAACACACGCCAACCTCAAGAAAGTTAATGTCATCCCAGTTCCCTTTGAAGCCAACGTAACTCTACAAACAAATACCTACCGCTCATATATGATCCTCATCTTAACTTGTCCCCGAGCATTAATATACGTTTACAGAAATACATTATTACATATCCATTTCAACTTTATTATTAACATCATTAAAGTTGGATTTGCGGTAAATAATTCCAGTTGGTTGACTCGCTATTAAAATACGATGTTCGGTGCAATGAGGCTAGCGGGGTGACGATCGGCTGCAGACGGCGAGTGTCCAATCGATATTACATTACCGCGATTGACTCCGTCGGAGGGGCGCGGGGTGCAAAGGCGGCCTTCTTGCACTGTTAGATGGTGCCTGAGTACCTCATAACCCGGCTGGTGTGATAAGTATCCGCAGAGACTGAAAGATAGCGTATATATTTCATATGGGTACATATTCATGGTCAAGACTACAGGCAAGTGGGGTATTGGGGTTCAAACTCTATGAACACACCAACTATACGGTCCCATACAAAGCAACGCTTGTATTATTGGTACCGTACAATGGTCTAAGGGCGCACTCAGTATACAACACTTATATAGATACTAAACATCCATGACTCGGGTAAAAAACATTTGTGCTTATCACACAAAGTATTTTTAACATTGAACACTATTTTACTATAATAAGGGTTATTTTTCACTTTTATGTTTTAAAAATGTTGTTCCTTTGTTTAGAAATCTCACTAAATATTTACAACAGAAAAATAAAAATAAAAAACTTAAAAATGACATGAAAACAAACTATGTATCAAAAATTATGCCATCATTACTCGTTATACCTATAAGGCACACCCGGATCGTAATAATCTCTTTAAAGAAACTTCGAAAGGACTTTATAAGTCCGCAGAGATTCCGCGACTCTTATTAAAAACGTTTAAGCCGGGCCAAGGAGAAAAGTATTCCTCAGGTAGGGTTTCCAAGCTCTTTGAACGAGTGGACATGCAAAATTCGATAGGGATTTGATTTAAGAATTGACGCGATTTATTAATTTGCGTATACCTTACGATAAACAGTATTCAATCATCACTTAAAAGAATGAAATCATTTATTACTATGTACGTATATATATTACACGGCTATCGCGTGTATCAAAGTAAACTTCACAAAAGTGTGGGATGAACTGTTTATATCTTTTTATGATGCTCCCTATTCATCTGACAAGGAAAAGCCTTTGTCCCAAATACAATACTCATTCGATCGTTATCTTAACCAGCCGACACACGCAATGCGAGGTAAAGTTTTCATTTATATGTTCTATATCGCAGCCCAGAGAGATAATGTGAAAGATTATTTCGACATTGACAAACGTTCGCTCTAATTCGTACCGTTGAATCTAAGCTACTACAATACTCGTACCGTATTTTGTTTTTAGATGTGCACTCACAATCTCAATATTATTTTGTTGTAGGTAAAAGTTATCATATCTTCCTTATATCCTACAAACAAACACTTGCGATACGAATGTTTCAGGAACCATTCCGCCTTCAGTGTGGGGGTGAAGCAATAAATATTAAATGCCACAACTTTACCCCTATATCTTTGTTATCATAATAATCTGATATCTTTTTGTACAAATTTCTAATTTTGGATTTCTGTATGAATGTAGGATAAAATTAACATAGCTGCCATTTTATTGGTTATTTTTTAAAAAGCTTCTTCCTTATACGTGTTGGTATTTATAATCCATTGCTGGTTGAGATTACTGTATAAAGCTTAACTCTAAAGCTTAGATACTCAGGATACCAACATTACTCCAGTAAAATAACCACGTAATAAGGATTCCTTCGAACACGACTTAGCGTCCCCTTTACTATCATATACATACTTACGCAACATAGATATAAAAAGTTCTTCGTAAACAAATCGATGTATTTCCTTTCTGCTTTCCTTTGTGTTACACGTTGCCGTAATAAATAGGGACTAGAATCGCATGCATTTAATATCGCGTCAATTAAAGCGAGTCGAATGAGTGTCAATCGTCTAATCCACTGGAATGGCGTTTAGTCGCCATTAGTTGATTATGAAATCTACTGAAAATGTATACGGATGGCTTTTAACGCCATGGTGGATATATTGGTTCCAAGAAAACTGTGATTTTTGATTTGATTATATGACTTATTGCGCCAATTATTGTACATATTTTGTTCGTAGGTCGGTGATTGCACAAGAAACAGACGCGGTGGGGGCTGGGCGAACCTCCATCTCTAGCTTCCGTTCCCCACAAATTACATCTGCATTTTACATACAAACACAAATTGGATTAAAGCAGAATTGTTACGAAATGGAAAAACTTGGGGAACGGAAGCGTGAAATATACCTACGTATCTTTAAATTAGCAACGAGCGTCATCTTTAGAATCCGCAGCGGGAATAGTTTCGATCCAATCTTATTATAAGTTGGGCAAGTTTCGGTTCTGCGTCGTGCGGGAAGTATAGCGTCTCGGGAGACTTGCATGGACGCTAGCATGTGGCTTAATCTGATAATGTTCCGCCATGGTTCTTTCAAAGTTTTCGCTGGGATTTTTTATTATTACTCAGGAAAAATGCTTATTATTATTGGAAGACATGGGTGATATGGGTAGGTTTATAAGGGTAGGTGTATACTTATAAAAAAATAAGTTAAGTTGAAATTTTGTATGTTTGTAGGGGCTAATCTCCAGGACTATTTTAGAAGCGTAATATATTAACTATGGGTCCTCATTTTGTTAACGAGTATATATTATATTTAGCCAACTATTTCTTTGTAGCACCAAGGTAAACAAATATATAGATCTAAGTGCTAAGAATACACAAATTGCCCATGGGAAATCAGGGTTACCGCAACTCTGGCGAGTATATACATCCACTTACGGTGGTAAGTATATAAACATTCTTAATATATTTATACTTCCTGCCCTCCCTTACTTTATTAGCGGCTTCTCACATGATTTGTGTTTTATTACAGCAGGGAGAGTGTAATTAGCGTAGGTTACTAGAACGGCAATATTTTACGAAAAAGGGACTTTCACACGCAACAGCCGGACTTTTGTTTATTTTTATGTGTTTGGGACACGTACACGCGGCGTTTACTAAAGTTATTACTTATAGAATTAATACCTGTGTCGCCGTAACTCAATTACAGGTCAAATTGTATGATCGAACAGTGTTTGACCACCCGATTGGGATAATTGGTACACTGCATTCTGTACCGGAGGTCTCGGGTTAGAATCGCGGTGGGGGCACACTGTGTGTTGAGATCGAATGTTTGTACCAGTCATATGGGCGGTTAATATCTACGTAAATAATTATACACTGGGATCGCCTCTAGTCTTCTGTACGGTACACATAATACAAGTGTTGTATGTAGGTATAAATACATAGTTTTAAAACTATATTTACCTTATAATGATTTGTATACTGCTATACGTCTAACACTACATAAGTCACGTTCCATTAGCGTTATCCTCACCTAAACACAACAATAACGTCTAAAAAGTATAAGTGCAGAAGAGAGAATTGTTGGCTGATTCCTTGTGGAACGATCCCTCGCTGCTCGAGATGATATTTACGCATTTGTCTTGAAAAACTTACAAAGATTCCATCTAACATATAGCCTTTCATCCATTGGAGAAAAATATCTAGCCCGGTCGCTTACGAGGGCGATATTAAAAAAAAATACATCAAAATGAATCCAACAAACTAATCAACGTCGATTATATAACAGCTGGTCACTGTCGTAAACTAAGAGTAATTAACGCGTTAATAGTTCGGCCTTAATTACTATCGAAAAACTATAAAAGCATGCTTCCTAGTTTAGTGTTTAAATTGAGCACAAACGACGTTGTCAACGAAATAGGCAGACAGTCATTATGTGGTTTGTTTTCTGTGTTATAAACTGATTTAGGTATTAATTTACGTGCCCGTGTATCTATAATTTAGTCGGTCACGATATTTGTGGATTAGGAACAAATCACCGATGACTTTTGGAGTCGTTTCAAATGGTACTAAATGATAAAGAATGCCAACCCGTTGACTTTTTGAGTGGGCGGGTGCTTATGTTTTTATATTTATGTTTAGCATAAATGCGAAGTATACTTCGTACATTGAATTACACTAGTATTAGGTCATTACTTGCTAGAGTTTTATTTTCTTCTCAGCGTATGACTTTAATAGGTAGCTACATAAGTTACGGACTCTCTATGTAATCTATATGATTTGAATAGGTCCAAACTGAATACGTTATATCTAATATGCGTACATACTAGGTAGGTACTCATATACATTTAGATATCATGCTCGTTGTGCACGCGCAACTCATCGAGGCAGTTTGTCGATTTAGTAACTTCGCAGCACTAGGTATGTCAACGTTGCATCACTTTGCCATTACGCGCCATTGTTATATATTTATAGCATATATTGAACCCATTATAAAACAAAGACCACAATTATATAAATTAGATATTTATTACACTCATCGTAAAAATAAAATTCTATCATCACATAATGATAACAAATCCAGTAAAGAATTGGAGGTTCACGGCTAGTGTACCCTTTATGAATGACCCATAAACTAAACTACAAATATAAACATATTTTTGTATTTTCTTTTAAATACTCATATAACATTATGATGTAATATCTAAATGTGTCCATTAAATCCACGTTTACAAGATATCCTGTATTACAACGAAACAAATTGTGACTCGTGGGAACTTAACCGCATTTAGGTCGACTTGATTTTCAGCACCGGAAATTCTGCCATGTTGCGTGGACTCAGTAGCGGAAAAGGCGAAACCTCACTTCCGGTAAATTCCCCCGGTTATATTTTTATATTACTTACTTTTATAAGTAGTACTTAGTATTATACTGAAATTACAATACACAAAAGTATTTTGTTTTATTTTCGAGGCACTGCTCATGCTCGTAAGGTTCTTGTTTATGCTCAGTGTAAGCGGACTAAAACTTTTTATATGCTCTAGTGCTAAAAAGTGCCACCATGCACCCAAACACAATAAAACTCCATTGAAAAAAGATTTGTAATTTTATTTCATTTATTTCAAATGCCTTCTGTGTAACTAAATATAAATAAAAATATATCTACATAATATTTAAACATCTCGGATAAAATGGCTCACTTTATGCACTAGTTGTACAATCGCCTATTTTATTTTTTACTAGCAATGTGAGCTAACTAGTGGTTACTTTATTCCAACTAAGCTATAGCTTGTGTTAGGAGTGGGCTCGCGGCAATAGCTTAAAGAGCAGGGTATGGATTTTAACGGATACCTTTCGGTTACAAGGCCGGCTCATCTAACCACTAAGCTAATCAGACCTGGGCCTGGTAACATAAAGAGTAATTTAAGCAAACAATTATTAGATACTAGCTGCGCCCCGCGGTGTTACCCGCGACTAAAAAGTATATGCATTTTACCGGGATAAAAAGTAGCCTATGTGCTATTCCAGACTATAATCTATCTCTGTGGCAAATTTCATCCAGATCCGTTAAGCGGTTCTGGCGTGATTGAGTAACAAACCAGTGATTGAGATCCATCCATCCAAACTTTCACATTTATAATATTAGTGGGATGGGATAGCTACCCGAATACTTTGTACGGAATGTATGTCTGTCAGTTGGTGCCAGACAGAGTCAGCTCGAGCCAGCGCAATAAAAGTAGATAAAGTAATAAAGCCGCGCCAGGAAAGTGCTCGATGCACGCTGTCGCAGTTTGCCGCTGTGATTTCATCATACTCTCATTGTAACACCAGCCATGTTTAATATTGTATGTAATAAAAATGTATTAACTACACTTTTTATAGACACGAGAGAGAATATTGTCGCCTTTCATATAAATATTTGGTGTACCGATCTAACTTATGAATTTGTATATCATATAACTTCGTTTCCTTGATTGCCTGATATTTTAAAACTTTCTAAATTAACAACTTGCTCAATAAATATAGTAATTTTACAATATGAAAATAAATTAACATCTTCAGACGAGCACACCAAGTGTATGGTCCCAAACTAAGCAACGCATGTGTTGTAGCAGACCAGACAATTTTAACTTTATCCCGATCCCAACAATTCCCAGAAGAAGGGAAAATATGAAAATTATTTAGGAAGTTAGCGCATTGAGTGATGGCTTTCGCTAAACGCACTAGACAGAGCAATTTTCGTCAAAGCAATTTAAATTAAGTTTAAGCAATGTTTATAAAGTTTGATTAAAAATATAGTCGTTTGTTACACTTGTATAATTGTCACACATGACAATGTCGATTGCATAAAGAACGGGAAAAAAAGTGTTATGTAAGATTTATATAGCTTGAAATCCTTGAAAAAAAATTATGGCACTAACTCAGTCGACGCCGGCGCCATAAACTATATGGGGACGGAAAGCCAGGCGCGTGTGACCCGACCCGGGGACCCGCCGGAAACTCTCGGACTGGTAACAGCAGTTATAATGTCGCTGAATATGGCGGAAGTACATGAAAATAGGCACAGGTGTGCTAGCCAATAAAGATTCCTGTGTATTTCATCTAAGGATTAGATTCGTTGTTTATATGAATAAATGAATAAAAACATTTATTCGACACAGACTTCACACCCGAGTACATATTGTAACATAAAAAACAATTAACGATGAAAGTACCTGAATTTATTATTTACTAGCGGTACCCGCGTGGACAAATCGTTTTTTCGTAGTCCGGGAAATTGTGATTTCCCAAACCAGTTCCATTTCAATAGACATGAAAAGCCGGAGTATCGAAAATAATGTTCCCGTGAATTTTTATATATTTCAAAAATATTCCTTGTTGAGACACGACCAAGTTCCAGGCTTATTTTTATGATAAGTGTTCCTTCATCTTTACGTATAAGTGGATTTACAATCATCTTTCGGTAGTGTTTTTAAATAGAACTGGTAAAAATAGGACTTCCATCAAAGAGTAATCTTTCGTCTTCTCTCGTATAGATAAACAAAATTGTCTTGGCTGTAGCCTAAATAGCTAAGTTCAAGTATTTACCTGATGAATGAAAAAACAGATTTTGATTACGACCCGGGATGACCCTAAAAATAGGAACATACGGACCAAAGCGTGACTTGACAACCCCACGCTCGACCTACAACACCTATAATTACAAACCCCAACCGACACCTCTGTGTACAAATAGTTGAATGAAGGAATAGGGCGTATTTAGTTACCTGTTAGTTGTTACCCTAGTTGCTAATGATTTAATACAATTATGTAAATCGCAGTTTCTACATTATTGTTACCTACGTGTTTTGTTTTACCTACAAATTTAACCTTTATAGGTACCTATAGGGTATGACAAAGAAGATTATTTTCCTCTGAATACGAATATATTTGGTTAATGAGTGCGTAGCACAGATCACGAGAGATATGCCGTGCGGTTCAAAATGTATGGGAACTCGCTGTCTCCGTTTTGTTCCCCACCACTCGCCGCAAAATACATGCAATTCCATAAAACCAATACGAAGTCTCACACACACACGCGTGCCAATAATTCGGTGCGTGCTGCGTCGTCGCCGCATACCACGCGACGCACCAGTTTATTCAAAGTATCGTTAGACGATCTATCCATTGCCTCGTACATTCACTCAGTAGCGAACATAGGTGGTACTTAAGAGCCATGTATTTTGTACAAAAATAAAAAAGTCGTTGTGCTACATGAAAACTAAAATAACATAATACAGGCATTAAATATTTTTTGATTTGTTGTTTTTAATGATTTTAAAGACGAATAAATAAAATACTTAATACTGGCTGGTGAAATGAGATTCCATCTTTCGCGTAGTTCACTTTGCTGCTAGTATTTTTGCACACAACCACGGAATAACACGGCATTAAAAAAAAAAGTTAGAGCTCCGATACCGACATGCAGTTGCAGTCGACTGACGGCGAAAACTCTATGTTAGCCTAATTTTGGCTAAAGGTGAGCGCAAGCCCACCGCTTTCATAACATATCTCCTCTAATATATCTGTGGTGCGTAGTTTTAACTAAATGTACCTACTTTGATTCGCTTCCTGTGATCTGTGATTATCTCTTATTAACGTTGTTGTACGTAGATGTTCCGTAATCGATCAAAGATTAATAGGTAATCTGTTTAATGTTGTTTACATTAATAGACTGTTATACGTTATGTTATGTAAATGCATCTATTAACGAATCAACGAGGTATTAAACGATAATTTGGCTGCAAAGATGTAACATGGTTTACCAAACACTTAATTTTATTCACAGGAGGATTTTCTTGAAGCAGATTAAAAAATAGCATTAACTCTATGTTTAGTTACATAAAACTGACTGAAAATCTACAAAATATAAAGACAGGGTAGACTATATGCGCGTGATATTACCAAGTTACAAATATTAGCACTTTTAAGCAAAATGTGCGGCTAAATCAAGTGGTAGGGGAATTTAATAAACTATCTTACCATAAGTACAAGTGACTCGAGCATCGTTTTGAAATAGCTCTTCGAGTTTTAGAGTTGACATTGGCATAATACCTTTTATTTTAATATTTTATAATTTTGTTTGTTTTATGACACAACTAACAATAAGTACAAAGATATTTACATTAATCAAAAAATAAACAAAGTAAATAAAATAATGACATTGTATAATATAATACCTAAGATTGTGAAGGCTTTTATTTAAGTAGACAAGGAACGTTAGAAGAGTGTTGCAGAATCATGTCTCAAATTAGTACAAAATGGAAACCAAGCGTAAAATATAGCTCTCACATGACACGTGTCTGATATAAATAAATGTGTGCCAATTTAAGCGTGCGATATTCTCTTCGAAAATGTTGGAAAGGTGACCCGCGCGTTATTCTAAATTGGGCGCCATTATTTGTTGGATTCTATGGCCACTGCCAATGTCATTTATATACGCAGAGCTGGGTATTATATATATTATTTTTGACCTTTGCGCGTCGAGTTGTGTAAATGATGGCAATGCAATTTTATACATTGTAACGTTATGTTGGTGCCTCTTGTAGTACTGATAAGTGATAACGTATGAGGTTTGTACAGCACAATCTATTTACGTAACGCGGTAACGTGATATACAAAATAAATAAGAATGAGAGTGACAACATGCTCCGCTTTGACGATACGATTATATGTGTGCTCAAGGCACTTGGGTTTTTTTTTCGGAATTTCATCAATAGCCTAAAATGAGTATGACCGTTTAGTGCAGGGGTTCCCAAACTTATTTTGTCTACTGCCCACTTTGAGAATGAATTATTTTTTAGCGCCCCCATTTTTTCACCTACTTAAAAACCACTATAACATCAAATTAAATTAATTATTGTAAGCCTCTACACAACGGCCCCATTTTTTCCTACAGCGCCCACTAGGGGGCGTTATCGCCCACTTTGGGAAAGGCTGCTTTAGTGTAATATAAGAACATAGATGGTTCAGAATTTGTATTTCTATCGCAGGGAGCATCTGTCCCCACCGGACGAGCGCCTCGCCACAATGGAGCTCATCAGGCCGCGCCGCCGCCGGCTCGCCCAACTAAAAGGTACCTCATCGCCACAACTTTTTACATTACCTACCGTTCACCCACGGCTTGTAGTTGTATGCAACTTACCCACCATATCAATGAAACTCCCGCAGACGACAGGCGTACGTGCCTACGTGACTATCAACCCTCGATTACCAAACACGATAGCGGTTTTTATTACGATTTACATTCCATTGACGTTTTCAGAGTATTTCAATTACATCGCTCTCGGAATCAGCGACATGGATTATGTATAAGCGATATTGCTAGCTATGTTTTGTAGTAGATTTTCAGACGTCAGCTGATGCGTGCTGGTTTCGTTGAGATCAATAATTTGTGAACACCAGACGGTCCCCGTGGCTGTTTCGTAATGTGTTTCGTTGGCGATAACACTCGCTTGGATATCGCTTTGTATAATTTATTGAATGTCTACTTTATCTGCACTATTCTTGTGTTATGTAAAGAGAGGTGAACATAAAATTTTAAATTTAGAATTGGATAGGTACCGGCTAAACGCCCAATAATAGCTCCGCATTTACTTGTGCATTTTTTTATGGAGTCCAAGAATAAATTAGAATCATGCGCTCTAGTAACAGGCTTTATGTGAGTATTATAGGCCCATAAGGTAAGTATTATATAAACACATTATCTGAATATTGTAGGCATATAAGTACAAACAATACTGATAAACATAAAGAAACGCTTAATATGCAATATATGATACATAATATGTACGTAATACCTACGAAAATAACTTCTAATGAACACAAATATAAGGTGAATAATATTCAAGAATTCGTTTTACCATGGCCGAATCCCCATCGCATTCATGGGACGCCTGTGTCCAACAGTATGACATTAAAAGGTCTGTTATTATTATTTTTATTATAGTTTTACCATAGCTCACGAGTATAACCTTTATATTGACATTATATAAGACTAGCTGTTACCCGCGACTTCGTTCGCGTGGTATTTAACAAAGACACAACCGTTGGCAACAGCCTGCTCGCGAGTTCTAAGCCCGCGGGACGCATTTCAGGTTGTTGCTATCAAACTTAATCAGGCGCAACGCTGCAACATTGGTTTTAATTTTTTTTCGTGAGATCCTATGTTTTTTTCTAAAATAAAAGTAGCTTAAGTAGCCTAAGTTACTCCTTGTTACATCAGCTATCTGCCAGTGAAAGTCCCGTCAAAATCGGTCTAGCCATTTCAGAGATTACCCAGAACAAACAGACAGACAGACAGACAAAAATTGTAAAAAATGTTGTTCTGGTATGTATACATCCAAATGCACTTAGTAAAAAGCGGTTATTTTAATATTACAAACAGACACTCCAATTTTATTTATATGTATAGATGAATACAGCTTAATAACATTTTTAATAAGGATATTACGCTCCTAGTTTTCTGTATCTAGGCCGATCGGTTCGTTACGTAGACTTGGGTATAGGTAAGTACTGGCATTAGACGGGCATCGGTTCTTAGCTCAGGACTAGGCCATCGCTGTCGGATCAACTAGTATTAGCACCTAAATGAACTAACGTTGGTACCTATCAGGTGGTGGGATATAAAATGTAGACACGTTTTTATTTCCGTCGGATAATAATACTGAGTATATAATTTGAGAATAAAAAACAATGAGTACCAGTACTTGATACCCTCACACTAGGCGTGGCATGTATCCTTAATGTACATTTTATACACACATGTAAGTATGTTATATATGTACAGGGTTTGTCTAATAGCTTAAATGTTATGTTGAGGTACGTCACCACAGAGTTACTTCCTTTTTGGTGTTGTAAAAAAATAATCAAACAATTATATTCACTATTTTTTAATCAACAATTTTTTTTATATTGATTTCTTATATTTACACGAATACTACATATTGGAATAAACCTATTTTTTTTCGGACCTATTTTTTTGGTACTTATCGATATATCATTTAAGGCCCACTCTATTCTAGCTCTACATTTATATAAGGCTTGTATTTGTGTGCACTTATTGGAGTGGCGCGGCGTCGTTTAGCCGAAAGTCAGGTCGGCGGGGCAGGTTACGATGTCGATAAGACACGACCTCCACTATCGGTGAGATTGCTCGGTATCGACGGCTCATATTCACATATTTATACCCCAAGAGCAGGCGTTTCCATGCGGCTTTTAGGCTAATAGTCTCAAAAGTAATGCTATAATTCTAATATTTAGAGCAGAAACCTTATACTTGACTAATTACTTTCAAAAACTATATATTATACTAATATATTGTTTACTCAGTTTTCTGTTTTCATACTTCTAATTATTAATTTAATGAACCTTTGTTAAACTTATATGATCTCACTGATTTAATTAAATTGGTACTATAATGTTACTGATATTGTGTTACTGTTAAAATTTTGCTATAAAATGTATGCTTTTATTCTGCAAATATGCACAGCACACAAATTATTATGTAGCGCTAAGAATTGCTACGTATGTGGGCCTACGTCGTAGCAGCAAACTACGAGCTACGAGCGTGCTACGTGGCCACCACAAACCAATGGAGCCACGAAACTCACAGTTTTTTAGTTCTGAAGCTCTTTATTCGATTTAGACTTAAAGGTGGCTAAAGATTACGTTTGTAATAAAATCAATATATGTAGGCGAATCGGTCTCAAGACGTAAAGGCGTATTATTTCTTTCGTGGCCCGTCCGTAATATGGCGTGGTTGAAACCTATAAACTGCCTAAAAAATAAAAGGTTTCATTAATATTCTCAGCCGCGGAGATTAAGTGGGTTTCTTATAACCAACGTAATGTTCAATGAAGTCGGAGTTCTAATACTATTATTAAAATATCTACAATGATGTACATGAAATAAAAAAAGGATTCTAGAAAGCTTCACATCGGTAGGTATAAGTAGGAGTTATTTAATTTGTTTTGTCGAGTCACCTTCGTCCGTAGGAGAATTAAGTACCCTCGAGATACCCTACACGTGACCCTGGGTGGTGCCAACCAGGTGACAACTCTACTGGTGGTAGGCTTCGGCCGTGGTTAGTCACCACCCACTGAACAAAGCCATGTCGCCAAGCGGCCTAGCCGTGTTCTGGCATGATGTTCGGTGTTGCCATTCATGGATGGCGGGTCAGATCAGTTGCGCTGCATGTGCCTAGTGAATGTAGCGTCTCGATCTACTGCCGCCTTCCTACCTAGGCAAGTATGCTCCATCGTAGATCTCATCGTCACTTACCTACAGGTGAGATCGAGATCAAATACTTGCCTATAATGTAGAAAAAAAAAAAAAAAGATTAAATTTAAGTTGGTCTGATCTGTCAAATTGAGTTATTTTCGTGGCGCAAACTGAAATTTATTTCTGAAAACCATTTTTTCAGTGTGAATTAGGTGAAAACATAGTCTTGGTATATAGCAGAAGAATATTCCGTCGATGCATAACAACTAGATTTTTATTATTTTTGCGGAGGAGCGGCGTGTGCGACCCCGAGCTGGGTAGTCGGTGGATATTATGATTGATTTTCTCTTAACATGGATAGCTGCTGGACCTTATAGATAGTTCTACTTCTAATCGCTAATCTTTTCAAATTTATTTTCGGAAAATATTTTTCAAGCACTTAACAAGATAAGATTAGTAGTTGCTAGTATACATTCATTAAAGGTTAAATATAAATACGAATAGAAACGAGTTCATGACTTTTTATGGTACAGTTAGACATATACTGTGATGAAAAACAACTTTTTATTATATTTTTAACTAGCTCCTGCCCGCGACTACGCCCGTGGTACCTCGTATGAAACACAGTCTATAGCCGGGATAATTTGGTTTATATTACTGATAGAATTTTCAAAATCGGTTCATGAGTTGTAGAGATTACCATTACACCAAACCAAACTCTCAAGATTTATATATTTATAATATAAGTATAGATAGATCTAGCAGTCGAAGAAAGCCCTCATTTAGACATCTATGCTAACAAGGTGAAATACAAAAGCTTTATTCCGACTGTCATATATCTGACACCTCCAACAAAATTGTTAACAAAAAAAAGTTTTTGTCTATTTTACGAGTATTCTATGTAAAGTGGATCGACTTGAATCGCGTGTCAAATGGTCGGTTAGGTGTGTATGGTGGTGGGATGTGGGGATGGTGTGTAGGTGTGGTGTGTGGGGGTGAGTGGCGTTCTGTGACGAGGCTCGCGATAGCGCGAATGCACTACTCGTTTGCACGATTTTTTAAGTGCTGTTTCAAATTACACACGACTGTAGAATTGTAAGATATACTCAACATTATTTTATAGATAAAGTCTTGGTACACAAATAATCCATGAGGTTCTGGCTAGACAGAAAATGCAGTGAATTCTCTCACACAAAACCAAGGCCGTAGGTATGTGAATAGTTTAATGGCTAGTGTGGGGGTCGATTCCTCTAACCACTAGGTTATTAAATCAATTTGACGGCCTGCCTGATTAGCGCAGTTGGTGGTGACCTTGCTTTCTGTACCGAGGGTCCCTGGTTCGAATCCTGGTAGGGACATACTTTGCGTGATGAGCTCGAATGTTTGTGCCTAAGTCATGGATGCTTAACATCTATATAAGTAATATATACTGGCTTCGCCCCCAGACCATTGTACGGTACCCATTTTTTTTTTTTTTTTTTTTTTTACATGTGGAAATGCAATTACGCATCATCCCTCACGCCCCGGGGGGGACGAGAGGGGTATGTGGGACTCCCCGGCGGCGGCCGGTATACCCACTAAAACCACATGGTGAATCCTCACGGTCGCTTGTGTCGGGGACACGGGAACGCTTGCGCATACTTCCGCGAACCCCGACGCGACTGTGGCCTTTCGGCCTCCTCCAGGCCTTGCGGCCAGGCGCTGTGTCGGACCACCAGACACAGCGCCGATCCTCTCGAGCCCGGAGTGGAACGGCGAACTCCCCCGAGTCCGCCGCCCGGGGCTCAGCGCCGACCGCCTGCCACACCAGCTGGCGGCCAGCAAGTCCTCCCGGGTGACAGCGTGCTGCCCCCCGGTCGGCCTCTTCACCCGAAAGGGTGGAGGGTGGGTCCGCCGCGTCCAAGCACAAGGCCCGATCGCGGCCCCCCTCCCTTTCCTCACGCCCCTTGCGGGGCCGAGGGGTGGGCCCGCCGCTACCTCACAGAGCCTCCCTCCCCTCCACGAGGTGGGTCCGCCGCGTCCAGGCCGAGGCCCGGTCGCGGCCCCCCTCCCCATCCGTCCCCAGTAGGGTGGGTCCGCCGCGTCCAAGCACTAGGCCCGGTCGCGGCCCCCCTCCCTCCCTCTACCCCTTGCGGGGCTGCCCGAGTGGTGGGTTCGCCGCGTCCGAGCACGAAACCCAGAACAACGGCCCCCCTCCTCCCGGGCGTCCTCCGAGGGGTGGGCCCGCCGCTACACACGCAGCCTCCCTCCCCTCCACGAGGTGGGTCCGCCGCGTCCAGGCCGAGGCCCGGTCGCGGCCCCCCTCCCCATATGTCCCCACGCCAGACTATTAGCCATCGCCGACAATAACCCAGGAAAACCTGGAAAATTATCGACGATGCCCAGGGTGCACCGGCCCCTCCCATTGCCGTTCCTCTGGACGTATCCTCGGGACTGACAATGGGATGAGCACACGAGGAGGTTGTCTGACATAGCACCCCATTGTACGGTACCCATAATACAAGCGTTGCTTAGTGTGCGACGGTATAGTTGGTGTGTTCGTCTGGCGATATTATAATTATTATTATATTATTATTAATAAATATTAAATTAATAGCCACTAGCTTATTGACGACGACGCTCTCACCAATATTGAATAAATAGGATGAACAATGACAGCTCGGTTTCCTGATGGCTATTGGAATACGTTAAGATGTTTTGTTTAGGTAGGGCACTGTTTTAAAGTCGAAAGCTATTAACGTCTAATCAGGAATCTCCTGTAGGTAAGTTTAGATACTTTACTTCATCTACAATTTCATATATAAATACATTTTCATAAATACAACAGTCTAATTCTTATGCATAGAGGCTTAATTAGCTAGCTCAATGCGGAGGCAGGAAGAAGCTGAGATTGTTGGGGCAAGTCCAAGAGGGCAGCTGCCCCAACCTGCCCCATCGACCGTGGCTACGCCGGTAGGAGTAGGTAACGGGAACCAAATGCAATATGACAGCTGATAATGATCTAGTGACGTTTAAAGTCAATATCAACAACACGAATTAAAATGGCGCCAATCAGACTACAATAATGTTATGTTTACGAAGATAAATTCACAGCAACTACGTTGTTCAACAACAACGATAAACAACACTCATGTTCATAAAGCTCATATATTGTATTACAATGTTAACAACAGTTTTATTAAAACTCGAATGATCTTTATCTAATTAATTGAAAGCGATACGCGAGCTTACCGAGATAATTAGTAGTAAGGGCTGTATGGATACATCGTTATCATATCGTATCGTACTAAGTATGACGCACTAGAATGTGAACGTACCTACTTACGATAACACATATGTGTATAAATAGCGTTTCATTACGATCTGTGTAATGTGTAATTTTGGGGTCGAGTCACCTTCGTCCGTAGGAGAATTAAGTACCCTCGAGATACCCTACACGTGACCCTGGGTGGTGCCAACCAGGTGACAACTCTACTGGTGGTAGGCTTCGGCCGTGGCTAGTCACCACCCACTGAACAAAGCCATGTCGCCAAGCGGCCTAGCCATGTTCCGGCATGATGTTCGGTGCTGCCATTCATGGCGGGATGGATGGCGGGTCAGATCAGTTGCGCTGCATGTGCCTAGTGAATGTAGCGTCTCTATCTACTGCCGCCTTCCTACCTAGGCAAGTATGCTCCATCGTAGATCTCATCGTCACTTACCATCAGGTGAGATCGAGATCAAATACTTGCCTATAATGTAATAAAAAAAAAAAGTGTATTTGTAGAGGTATAAGCGTTATGCGTACGGCGTAAATAAATAGATACCTATTAAAATAAACTGCATACCTACTAGGCTATAGACATTCCACTTCATTGTTTGCTTCTGTAAGAAAAGTAACCATCCAAAAATGTTTTGGTAAACACATAAAATATTCATTCCTACCTCTTTACTAACCATATTAGCGAGAGGAAACAACGTCTTGGTAGCTGCGACACAAAGTTCGTTCATTATTGATTAATCTCTAATCCGGGGTAAGGTATTCCAAGATAACGACAGAATGAAAGCCACCCTGTCAAGCTGATTGAGGCCCAGCAGTTGTATAGAGTAATAAATTATCAAGGATTAAACTCCGTCAAGTGCCTTGATAGGAAAGCGCCTCTTTGTTTATTTAGGCGTCAAACAACCTTAATGAAGACACGGACCTGGCCTAGATTTTCGAACCCGCCCCGACCGATATCAGCCTACAAATAGTACCTTACGATGTTCCCAAGAAAGGGATCGCTTATCTACGTTTATCTAAATGTGGACTCAGAATCTAGAAATAATGTACCTTTTGCCACGTTTGTCGTAAATAAACTTACCCCCAAATTCATAGACGTTTTATATAACTTTATCAAACTTTATATAGTAATGCGCAAAGCAAAACTCTCGTGACCGTTCAACCTCCTGCGAGTCTTAGCTTACGACGTTGACATTGGCAGAATTGTATCGTATTGGGCCTAGTCTCAATAGAAAAAGGCAGAAAAACCCTTGTGCGTAGTACTATATGACGTTTGATAAAGTTATAAGACGTCTATAAATTTGGCGGTTAAAGTATATGTAAGTAAGTATTCTATAATTAGGAACAGTATCTTCCAAAATCGATGGTAGGTACATATCAAAAAACTATAATCTCTGTCTGCTATATTTCTGCGTAAGCTCTGTTCCCCGCGAGCGCTTGGCGCAGGCCCATAATATAAACTTTCTTAATAAGGCAACAATGAGAGGACGGTGCGCTAAATTATATTTTCCGTATAGTGAGTGTTCTCAAACGGATGTTTTGGAGTTTTGTCTTCGCCAGGGTCTCGAGAGCGCTACCTACAACTCATAGGACAAACTTGTGCACATGAACTGACAAACTCTACCTACTTATTAGTCGTCTTGTCTCAAGTGGGGGTTATACTATGTTATACCCTTAGCGGGCGTTAGCATTTGACTGTTTTTAACATAGGCTATCCGAGTACTTTACATTGCTTAGAACCGATATATCATGCGTAGAGTTAGAATCTCTACATCCAGTAACTGAGCGTTTCCACTATCACTGGTAGAGGCACTTAGCGGTTATAGATAATTCAGCTGATGCTTCAACTGGCGTAAAAACTGTGAGATTAAATTCTATTCTAAAAATGGTACAGGTCATCTAGTTAGGTGCTGATCTCGTCAAGAACATGAGTATGTTTTTCGGGTAGTCTGTTTCGTTTTTATATATTTATGTTCCATTTTAATAACATACTTAATCCTGCCTAGTCGTTCTCACATATCCATAACAATGTACGACACCAAAAGGAATAAAAGCCTTATAAAAATAGTTTCTTATCCAATTTCTCCATAGAAACGGTATTTCGAATGGGTGGTAGAATCTTAGCTCTAATTCTGCGACATTTTTGACGATTCATAATTTACATGAATAAAAACATTCCGATTCTGGTTCCGATTCATAGTGAAGTTGGCAATGGAGCAGATCGTTAATTATATTGGCAAGCTCGATTGATGGATGAATGTGATTTGTGGATACTAGTTCCCTCGTTTTTTTGGGGTCAACAGTGTCAATGACACAGGTCGTAAAAGCTAGTGATAGTGCCGCTATTAGGCACCGAAGAGCAATATAGGTACTAAATTCGTAAATGTTAATAGGTCATCAGTAGCTTTTAAAACCTCAATAAGCTTGCAAGGGTAATAAAGTTGCCTGGCAATAAGTTGCCCTGTCTAAATTGGAATTGTTCGGGAACCATTTGGGGGAATTATGATCACGGAAAGTGAGCATAATTATGGGTATCGTCACTAGGGCCAGTCAGGAAACATTAGCGTGATGATTTCGATCAATTCCCATGGTATTGGATTACGATAGAAACATATTGTAAGAAGCGAAAGACGTTTGCCCAGCAGTGAGACTACTTAAAACACAAATAATATAGTAGAGAGTATAGGGCAAGTCAATAAGACATCGCATTTGAATAGATGAGAACAGAATGACTGAACCGAAATAATTATCGCTTGCTGAGTTGAAGTTTTCAAAGCTCTAGTGCGCCGTCCTCTTGAGTAAAGTTTTTGAGAGTGCTCGATTAGTTCGCACCGTCATTGTGTAGTTAAGATTAGGAGCAGAGAATGCGCTACAGCGCAAACACAAATAAACAGCTATAGGCTTTTCTGTATCTATATAAGTAATATATACTGGGTTCGCCCTCAGTCCATTGTACGGTACCCATAATACAAGCGTTGCTTAGTGTGGGACCGTATACTTGGTGTGTTCGTCTGGCGATATTCCTTATTTATTAATTGGCCATAATATGTGTTATTGCAGACACGACTTCATACATAATATGAAAATTACTGTAAATTCAAGGTGGTATTGACGTAGTTGCTTACAACTTTACCAATCAAATACTGTATTTATCGCATTCCCAGACAACAGTATATTGTTCTAGTGAGTTTGTAAATAGGCTGATATTGTACAGTTATAGATGTAGAAGGCTCATGAGCGCAGTTATGATAGACCGATGGACGGACAGCTTTCGAATTTCCGTGATGTGTGTAACGAGACTTTGATGACGCTTGTATAAAGGGGAGTATTTTGGACTATTCAAATGCAAATAGATAGTGGCTATTAGATGTTTGAATTGTATTATAATTAGAAGGGATATTATGAACTTTAATTTTTCATAGAGCAAAGGATGGACATGATTTTTTGCATAGGTAGTGGTAGTTTAGGGGTTAAAATGACATAGGCATCGACATACTTTTTAATCGCGGGTAACACCGCGGGGCGCAGTTAGTAAATAGATATAATAGTGTACCTAGTATATGGACATTTCATAGCTAGCCTCAAAACATTATGAGCTGGGAGCTGCCTCTTGTTTATTACGAAATATATTCATAAGATTGTCGCTCGTGGAATATTAAGGTCTACCAAGGAAGATAGATATCGAAATCCTTTCCACGTTATATGATTAGTGTATACTATCCGTGTATATATGATTTGTTATTTTTAGTGTATAAATGCAATCATCATATTGGGTACCGGTAACAAGCTAGTACGCGAACTTGTGTTTGCTTCGTACATCCATTGATTACTTTATAAACTTGTTAAGTAACTTTGTCCTTAGTTATCTGTATATAATTACAGACTGTCCACTGTGGTATCTGTATCATGTATGTCCACTGTAATATGTTACTGTGGACACTGTTCACTGTGGTATGTGTTATATATTTAGTACCTATTTTAATACCTATTACCTACCGCATTGTGTATAGGATTAAGTATCTACTTATTTGAAAGAGGTAGGGAATAGGGAAGGTAGGCGATCACAGGCAGATAAGCCTATTCTTTCTCTTTTGGGTCTTAGAAAATAATATTTTCTATGAAGCGCCGCGTGACGTCAATGCACCAATTTTCGTTCTATTTGTGCTGAAGTGAGGACGCCTTGTAGAACTCGTCGTGTATGTTAACGACCACCGCTCAGTTCAAATTTTGTTATCTATATTGCTCGGTTTTAGTTAAAAATATATAAAATAAAATAGAAATTAGAAAATGCCAGACTAGTAAGTACGTAAGTATAGCCAAATATTGGAAAAGGTGGTTAATAAACAGGCCCAAATATGCAAGAAAAAGAAAGTAGGTACTGTTGTCAAGACAAAAATGTATATGCATGACACCTTGATGGTGGTTCCATATTATGCCTTATAATAAACATAAAGGAAAAAGGGGTTGTGCCAATAAAAGTATGCCTCACCACAAGACGTCGGGTAAAAAACCAACGTTGGGGTCCTTTCCTCAAGTTATTTAGGCAGAAAATAGTTTCCATTTTACAAGCCTTCGTTCTCTATGTAATAAGCATGTTTATGAGTTAGAGCCTTTGTTAGTAAAACGAACAGTGGTGGTAATTCATGAGTTCAGTTTAAGTACCGCAAACGAAAAAATAATAAACTGAGCACAGTTATTAGTGCAGAGCCGAATTGCTTGCGTTGTTTGATGTTAATTGCTTAACGATTCTTAAGTACTGTACTTAATGGTTTACATGAATAAAAAATTACAGAAAATAGATTTGTCTAGGCAAAGATAGAATATAGACGGAGCGTTGCGAATAGCATATTGAAGCCCAAAAAACTAAGCTAATTTATGTTTTACACGCGAATTACGCCCCCCCCCCGCGCGGATTCACGTGTACCACACAAATGGGCTTAGTTTTTTGTGCTTCAAAATGTTGTTCGCGACACTCCGTCTGTATTATTACTTCATCTGAGAGTGTAGTTGAAAATATATTGTTAAAGAGATCGTGATACTTGGCTCAGCAGTAGTGAGATTAGTTTTCTATTGCATATTTGATTAGCTCTAACTGCCGGATATCCGAAAAGCGGTGGCACTAATTGGATAAACGCTATTTTTGGCAGCGCACAGTAAACCGTCGTTTCGCTGTTCGTCGGGATATCGCACTTTTTCTCACAACATACTTAGACGGGTCATAATCCCTCGGGATCCGCTAAAGAAGGTCTTAATATTACATTCCTTTGCGTTTCTACTATTGCTGTTATGGAGAAGGCTCTAAAAATAGCTTAAGAGATTGAAGGGGACCCGAAACTTTGCGCTTAGCGAACTCGAGGATGCGAGAAAGAATTTTCTTCGGATGTCTTTGAAATATTTTTATAAGTTTAGAGTGAAGTTGTAGAAGCGTTAAGTCATTGCATGGCTACACATTAAAGAATGTAAGGCATTTGAAACCCAAATATTATGTGTGTCGTATGCTAGTAGGTATGTGTGTATGTAGTATGTATGTATAGTGTGTGTATGTTAGTATAAACTATTTGGCAAATATTTACGATTTATTCAGCAGGTTATCGCAAGACCGAAACTATTAACCGTCTCATCTAACCTATGCTATGCCAACATTTAAGGTACCTACAATAAACGGCCTTCCAAATGTTAGGCAAATTAGAAATAGTTTACTTACCAAAACGGTTGGTTCGCGGCTCGCATTATGTATTGTTGTAGTTTCAGTAATGAAACGGCCATTCATGGCTACATATTTTTTACGTTCATGCGTAGCTTAATATCGTGTTTTGAAACATAACTTTGTAGAAGTAATGAATACGTTACGATATTGACTACTGTACGTCAAGTGCGAGATTATTCGTAAGCTAACCGTATACTTTATAGTCTACCGTATTTAGACATTTCGTATGGAGAGTTGAAAGATTTAAATACCGTCCGCTGGAGGCGCTTTTTAATTCTCCATACAAAATGTCGAATTACGGTAGACTATAAAGTATACAGTTATCTCGCACTTTACGTGCAGTAGTCTAGGTAGGGTAAACAGGAACTCTACTCTACTGCTTGTCGAAATACACTTTTTATAGACACCAAAACTGGTGGATTGATACTCGTAAAGCAGCTCATATAAATTACACATACAAAATAAACGCATCCAAATAGGGTACTCGGTGCTCTATACAAATGATCCAACCAAAATTTTATCCAAACCTCATAAGTTCAAGCTGTGAAACTTGATATTATCGCGGGCGGGGGTGCGCGTATATGTTTATGATATACCTACATCTGACCTTATTAAATATTTTCCTGTAAAAACGATCTTCATGGGAATAAATCATGTCTATGGGGTGAGTGGGGTTTGAGCCGCCCCCTGCACCCGCTATCTCCCTCCTTCGCCCTCGTCCCCTAGGGGTCGGGTGGCTAATGCTAGAAGGCCATACAAACGGACCACATCTATTTTTAACCTAAACGCCTGTTTATAGAGTCTCACCGGTTTTTCGTTATTTCCCTTTGCAACTTGTTTCTGATAGTTCTTTAGTGCTTACTGACTAAATAGTGAGGGGAAAATGTGTTGGATCAAGTATCAACTAATTTACAAATCATTGATCCAATAAGAAATAAAACACTGCTCCATCCCAAGTTACAAAATCGAACCGAACGACCTAGGGGTGTACTCAAGTGCGTATCTTTCATTCAGCGACTTTGACGCTTTGGCGATGCGCCATGTGACACCTTATTAAGATGTTATTGAATAAATAATATAATAAAAATACGAGCCCATTTAATGTCCCACTGTTGGGCACAATGCGAGAAGGATTAGGCCACAGTCCATCACGCTGACCCACTGCGGGTTGGCGGACTTCATGCGTCTTTTGAGGGGTTCTCTCAGACATGCAGGATTCCACACCATGTTTTCAGTCACCGTTTAGCAAGTGCTTATGGTTGTAAATGAGATTCGCACATCAAATCTAAAATTCCCGGAGGTGCGAGCCGGGATTGGACCAGCGATCCTCGCTACCGAGCCAAGCGTTCTACCAACTTGGCTATCACTGCTTATAGTCTTGCTTATTGTATTATACACTTTATATAATTTGTATACCTAGGTAAATAGTTCCCCGTGCGAACATAAAAGTAATGAATACCTGTATGTGTAGCCTTATTGTTACGGACTAAACAATGAACCTCGCAATATTCAGTTTCAGGTAGTACTAAGTTGGGGTTTGTGTCGTTGGCGAGGTCAATACAATATATGTAGTTATTTTACCCTGTTATCAAACTTCGTTGGTTTCCCCAGCGCAACGGGTTGGAGCCAAATGGATGAAACTTTCCTCGTATTCCAACCAAAACGAGCTTTGATAACACCGATTTCGATATTGCGAAGGTAAGCGCTTTCATTTTTTTTTAAATTTAACCTCCCACCGTGAATCGTCGTAGTTCTATAAGATAAACCTAATTTAACACAGTCTTACTCGAAATAAAACTATGTATCTAATATCGAAATAAATATATATATAAAAAACCATGGTTGGTGTGACGCATGCATGCATGGGTCGTCAACTTTTTGGTCATATAATATCTAAACTAATAAGAATTGATACCTTCGTTTATTATTTAGTTTTAAAACATTACTAACTGCATCAATCTATTATCTGTTGTTGCTGACTAATTAAGCTCTTAACTAATTTAATTAAACAGAGTGCTCAGTGATCGATTCGCTCTATTATCGACATCAGGTGGTATCTACTAACCCTACTACATTGAAAGTTATATTTCAATGTACTCATGTTAGTTTAAGTTTTTGTAATTATGTCATATCAGTCTGTGAAAGTTTTGTGTACGGATACAATAATAAAAAAGAATAAATCAAAAAGGATATTTTTATAATGATGGGCTGCGCACAAGGGTTTTGCTTTGCGCAGTACTATATGACGTTTGATAAAGTTATAAAACGTCTATAAATTCGGTGGTTAGTATAAATAGATTATTTATTTCGAGTTTTGTATCAGAAATTAATATTATTTTTCTTGTCATACATAGTATGTATGCTTTAATTTGGCTACTCTAGGTGTCTAAAGGAAACGTTTACTTGACAATCATTATAAAAGTATTTATAAAAATAGTCTATAAATTTGGCGGTAATACTATAATAGGTCTGTAACCTCGCCGTGTCGGTACATTGAAGTGATTGAGTCGGTCGGTTTATGAGGCATTATTTTCAATACAGATATTGAATCTGCCATTTTTTAAATTATTGTCTGCCCTGTCTGTTCGCGAATCACGATAAATCTACCAGACGGATTAGTTTTATTTCAAGATATATTCTGTTTAAGAAATCTATATTTTGTACTATCTATAAAAGTGCACAATATTGTTTATTCATTCGATCCGGACAGGCCATAAAAAAGTTACGTGAATTTATCGTATTACAACCTATTAGCAACGATGGTTTACGCAATTTTATATAACCGGGTAATTGTGTAAAAGAAGCACATATAGGTTACATTGATGACCGCGACATACTACACTCTGAACACGTCTTAGCCTATTTTAGAATTAAGAGAAATGTGTAGTACAATTAGTAATTGCAAAAGCATACCATTTATCATACAACCTTTTGTACCAATACACAAAGGTTAATGAACCGAATAAAAACTTTCCTAGCTAAAGATTCATTATCTGTATGCTATTGAACAATGATTCATGTTCAAACAATTGCGTTCAGATAACTGGTGTTTTACGAGTGCGGTACTCTTCTTTATAGCTTTAAAGCACGCTGAAGTGGAAGTTTGTGACTCAGTTAAGTATCTGCTTTTAAAGTCAAGTAACTGATTAACGACTATCGATCATGGCCACATAAACCCTGGCATGCAGTTCACATACATCAATACTATTTGCTCGGACGGATTGATCTAAATGGATCGCCATTGGTTTTTAGAGTTTGTTTTAACACCCAACCCGAGCGGATGTTATATGTTATAGGTTTGACACGTTGGCCTGTCTGTGGCATCTAACATCCAGAACTAATGAACACGCTTTAATTTCGTTTGATTGCTGAGTGTTGAAGTACTTATTTCTATTAACACAAATCACTATGTCTTTCATGTCCAGCAAGGAATATGAATAGACTTAAAGCACCATATTATATATTTACGAATAATAATAATATTAAATCGCCAAACTAACTCACCGAAACTATACGGTCCCAAACTAAATAACGATTTTATTATGGGAACCATGCAATATATATTAAAGTGGGGATATTCCAGCTCATCACACCCCCTACGAGGACCAACCCAACACCCTCGGTACGAAAAGTCGGGTCACCACCAATTGTGCTAATCGGGTCATGAAAAAAGCGGATAAACTTTACGTATTCGGATGTCACCGTTATCAATCATCAACCTACGAGTCCTCGGAGGTTTAATTTATCGCATTGTAGCTGATAAGACATTCAAGGTTTGTTAATATGTACACGCGACACTCGACATTGACACACAATGGTACACACGGGCCAATTAATAAGACTACTGTCTGCTGTCTACTGTACTGTACTATCTATCCATCGCCTTTATACCGCATGACCGCATTGTTAGGCAGCTAGACTTTGATTGGCAATTCTATTGTTTCTTATAAATAATTAACAAATCGTGCATCATCGTTAGACGATGAGAACGTTCAATATGTTGGTCAAATACATACAATACTTCAATAAAAAACAGTAAAAATATTAAGCGTTGCTTTCAAATCATATCTATCGACCCCTTTTTTTGTTAATGAATTCCGACAGTTTGCCAATACAATGTTTATTTTTATTTATCTCTATTCATAAAGTCTTTACTCCTCAATAAATTGACTACTTCGTCCATCAAAAGATTCTTTTTAAACTGAGTAGGTTTTCCTACCATTTATTTAATTTTTTGATTTATTTAATTTATTATTGCTGTATCATAGTTAACATTTGCAGTATACTTAGCGCTAGGTACGTGAGGCCATTTTAAAGAGAAAGAAAGAAACGACGAAGTTCTTTTGCTGTGAAAATACTGCAATATAATATTGAAGTTTAATACCTAGCCGCGTCCTCACTGCGCGAGGTGATACGTCTTACCTGACGAGATACTCGTATATTAATAAGTGGGAGAGCTGCATCTTTTATAAGTGCCTACGCAAACAATCTGTACGAGTGCCCGGGATTTATGAGTCCGTGACCTTCAAGAAGATGAGGTGCTGTGTAAGGTCGCGGATTCAAGGCGGCTAGGGGCGGAGAAGAAATGATGGAGTGTCGAGTAATGCCCATAGACATGGAATGGGTAGGTCTTTGATCATCCTGTGATAACGCAATAAACTGTCACAGAAAAGTTTTGAGTGTTTAGTTGGTGCTTGTGTACTAAGTTATTAAGTTATTTTTTGTAACCTAGCACCAAATAAAAATATATCTACAACACATGTAATTATATTTAAGTTCTTATGAGAAATAAAGACCATTAAATTAAAGATAAGAAAAAAATCTGCTCTAAAAAGTATTATCAGCGTAGTCAAGAAGTCTGCCTGCAACTCCTCCGGCCCGAACAACGATTTTGGTCTGCTGCTCAACCCCCAATGGGTATAGCGTGATTATGCCACCGTATTATATAATTTGGAACAAAAGCTATCAATTAGCGATAGCCTCGCAATAGGTCGCATAGTGCTACCAATTCAAACAATCAGACAAAGAATTTTGAAACTTCTGGTTTCAATTCAGAGAAGTCCAATACAGGCCAGTTACCTAAAGTATAAATAGATGGATGTAGATTTGACCTTACTTTTTAGGTAAATGTGCAGTCAGCGAAACGAAGGCGTAGGTTTAAGAACCCTGTCCCAAAGTGTCCTCTCATACAAACCCCTCGTTCCTATTTGCTTCAGTGAAAACGTAGCTTTAAATTGCCGCTACATGGCTCTCGTGAATTAATTTTCTTAATTACGGGTGCCACATGTTTACAGGATGTGGTGTTGTCGGTACGAATTACTGTGTGAGAACCATATTTTAGAATACGTACTCGTACACGGGTGGTGACAGCCACAAATGGTCTTAAGAGCCTTTACGGCTTCGAGGTGTTTTACAACTGCCTTATTTAGAATTTTTGTAATATGGCGTTACTCAGCAGATCATAGGTATTTTGCCAGAGCCAAGTAGGAGCAATTTCCTTTGAGGCCAATCTAGAAATATTGGCAGCATACAATTACATTTTAAATCAATAGACGTAGAACGTTACACATTAACGACTCCAAAATGTGACCCCTCCGAGAAAATTTCAAAATTGAGCTTCGATCGCTTGTCGTTACATGGATTGACGTTTAATGATGTGCCTTATGATTAAGTATTAATGAACAATTACGATACTACACAATTTTCCGTTCTAATGACAGAGTGCTAATGCAAAATCTATTGATATAATAATATAATAAACTATCATAATATCACCAGACGAACACGCCAACTATACGGTCCCACACTAAGCAACGCTTGTATTATGGGTACCGTACAATGGACTGGGGGCGAACACAGTATATTATAATACTTGTAGAGATATTAAACATCCATGACACGGGTACAAACATTCTTGCTTATCACACAAAGTTCGTCCCTACCAGGATTCGAACCAAGGGTCCTCGGCACAGAAAGCAGGGTCACTACTAACTGCGCTAATCAGGTCGCTAAATTATTGATTTGAACACATATTTCTAAGGGCATTTTTCACATTGCTTTGATAAATCCTATTCGCAACTCAGGTATGGTCCATAATAATTTTGTCAATTCAGTCGTGGATTGTTATACAGGTACAGGCTACGATTATCGTGTTCGTTTCTGAATGTTACACAGTGGATAGCCTGTTCCAAATTGTTGTGGCCATGCCCATTGCTCGCACGTATGGAAAATAATTTGTTGCTGACGTCAGCATTCAACGGTTTGTGTGTGGACCGACATAATTCATACATAATATAGGTATTTAAGACTATTGTTAGAAATGGTCTATAAATACTTATGTAAGTGACCTAGGGGGGTTAGTAATAAAACGGTTTTTCAATTTGTCAGATTCGATTATGATATAAAGCAAATTATTACAAAAATGATGAGAGGTCCGCAAGGAAAGATGAAGGTTATTGATTAGCATAGCGACCTCGGTGGGCTTGTAATTAAGACGGGGACTCGTAAATCAATGCAGGTACCAATTTGTCCAGAGCTCTAGATTATAATAACAAAAAAAAAATATTTTTTCAAATATATTGTCTGGTCTATCTCATCTTTATATATCTTGACGATTGAACTCGTTTAATATCTAACGGTTGCTAATCTATATTATTAAAATGCCAATAATTACTTTTGAACAGTAATATGTTTTTAAAACACCTTTATCACCATCCGCGTTGGTTTATTTTTGTTTGAATCATCCAGCTTTTGATAGATAATACGGTAATCACAGCCTTCTGGCTGCTGCATTGAAAATGGGACAATGTAATGAGATTTTGTTGTGCATTACCTATTCGTTCGGTGCGAAATTGTTCGGATTCACGGAACCGGGTGGTGATGACAGATAGCCCCGACACGATTTGTATAACGTAGCTTTCAGCTGGGCTGTGACGAGGGAGTTACAACGGGGTTCGTGCGTCATTTTACCTATTCATTGATTCTACGTACGCCATCGGCAATGACAGGCCATTTCGCATAGAATGGCCTATTATATCACCGCCTAGCTCCCCAACTGCGCTTTATTGATATTCATATAGTCATTGTTTTTTATTCTGTCAATTCAGCGTTGATATATTATACATGCATTATTCGATGTAAATGCTATTGTCATCTTTTTTTTTCTCTATTCAATATAAAGTTCCTTGTTATAATAGTTAGTCATTTCAATGTATTTTTAAAAGACTTGTTTATTCTTGATAAAGATTACTAGTTATGTGGGGATAAACACATAACTAGTAATCCCGTTAGCCACTCTCAGGGCCGAATTAAGCCACCGCGGGGCCTGTAGCATATACAGTATACACGGGGCCTGTAGCAAATACGCTATCACATATGTCTAATCTGGCACTGCCCCCCCCCCCCCCTTCCTCCAACTATGCTAAAGCTTGTGCTAGGAGTGGGCTTATATCAATAGATTAATGACCGGTATCGCGATCGAACTTCTCAGTATGAGAGCGCCACCTCTAACCACTACGCTATTGTCGGTTACTGCGATAATGATGACCATTATGATTTAATTGGCGATAATGCATTGCACAATTGTTTCATATTGAACACGCTTGAACAGAATTACAGGTAATCAGGTTTTCTTTCGTTACAGGAATTTTCCAAGGTGTAGGAGTTCGACGTCATGCCACCTAAGTAAGCACAATGTTATAGCAGCGCTTTTTAATACAATTATTGAAGAAATGTTGTGTTGCCAGTACACGCTTAACAATTGCATTATAACTTGAATGTAACACAATTTAAGCTTTGCTTCAGTATTTTAGACGAGTATAATAAGAGCTTAAAATTTATTTGAATATAGGTATAGAATTATTAAGCTTGAATAAGCACCAAACATATTTGGTTTTCTTTGCCAATAGTGCGGCTCCAAATTACCGAATAAACAATATCCTACTTAACTTTGAATTTATGACTGACACCAAAGTTTACAAATCGGCAATAAATTGTCCCCGTAAATTAATTTAGAAAAACCAGTAACGCTATAATATTTAAAGGTTTTCAATTTATTGGGGTTTTATACATAAATCAACCTATACGTATGACATTAAGCCACAAAAATGTAAAATTAACGGTTTAATAAAGAGGATTATAAAGCTATTTAATATACACTTTATAATATATAGAATTCACGATATAAAATGGTAAATAATGATAAAATATATCGAACAAGTAAATAGAACTGTCAGTCCGTTGACCTCGTTAACCTTTTAAAATATGGGTAAATGTTTGTTCCGTAAATAGTGTTCCGTGTCTCCGATCATTAGCCGTCCTGCAACTTTTATCACCTAACATTTAACTTTTCGACCTCGTTTTGGCGAATGTAAAAATGTGGGATGGAAATGGCTGCGGCACGGCGGCCGACGCGGCCCGGCGGCCCGGGGGATATCTAGTACGATTTATTGGCACTATTAATCGGCCGGAACAAACTGGTCTTTTGGCTTACGTGCGGCCTTTGCTTTCGTACCTCCGTTTGCTTTTGCAAACAAAACCTTAATAAATTGTAATTTTTTACAGACTAAAAAAAAGAGATTTAAAAAAAATATTGTATATTTAAATAATTAATACTAAAAAGAGATCAAAAAAAGAGAATTAAATATTTATTTAGTTAGACGAGGTAGATTTCAAGCATAGATATTTTTTTGCGTTTTAGTTTTTTGAAGAAGGTTTTTTTGTTACAAAGTTTTTTTTTATAAGATATACTTATTAGGATTAAATCCTTATATATTGAGTATAAGAAGTAGGAATGTTGGAAACAGCTTGGCAACTACATTGCGGAACAGGAAGGAAAACCGACTCTCGTCAAAACGAAATGGACTTTGTCACTGTCAAAATTAATTGCGTTTTTATCTGAACAAAGCTCAGAACTAACTTTTATCAGATGTTATTATGCCACTGTACCAGAAAATGTATGATGCAATATCTTCGGAAGTATAGGAGAGTGGCTAAATGAGTTTCCACAAATGATTGAAATGAATGATAAATTCATCGTTTGTTTCAGTCTGCCCAAAATCTGAATAGATCAATGTTTTTCAACACGACAGCTTCATTAAATTAACAATCTGAATATCTGATATATTTTTAGCGTTTACTTTTAAATGTGGATATATTAATGGCTAGGTAATGAGAAAGTTTGCCATAGTTTTAATGGCGGTACTAGGACTGCATACTGGTGGTGGTGCAATGCTGGGCTTGGTGGAAATCGCAACAGCTGTCACTGCATCGCTGTGTAATGGATGAAGTTGAAAGTTTCTAAGCCGCCGTGGAATTAACATTAATACATTTTCGTTTAATTTCTTTTTAAAAACAGCAAGTTAGTCCACCAAGGAACTTTACAGGTATAGATAATATATAAGGTATAACAAATATTTAGTTAATTTATAAAAAAAAACCATGTATATGGTGTTTTAAGACAGCGACCCAGTAACATTAAACCGCCAACTTAGTACGTGGTGTATTTCTTTAAATAATTTCATATATTTTTCTGGAACGTGATCTTTATTAACCTATCAATGGACCACGTAAAATATCTGACACTATTATTGTTATATCTTATAGAATGAATAATTCCCACTGAAAATGATGTATCTAATTTACTGCTAAATCTAATAAGTACCTAATTAAAATTGTATTATGTTGTATTTAATGCCATGTTCAAATTCACTAGGAAATAGAGGCAACCCAGTACACAGACGCGATTAATTAACTCTCTTGCGGTTTGCTACGCCGTAGCAAACAGTGTAGCACCGTAGCGTAAATAGCTACAACGATTATCGCGTAGTTTAATCCGTGATAATTTACTTATTGCCTGCTGAATTAGCTTGGCGTACCCAAAATTTGAGTTTATAAGTAAAGTAATTATTTGTAAACACATACTAGGTGCAATTGTGTTGTCGTAGCTTAGTTCTGAACGTGTCAACGTATATTTTTCCAGTTCATAATAATCAAAAACGTATACCTACATTTCCAAACAATTATCGATTTCAATGGAACGGGTCGCAAATACCAGGAAATGCATAGCAAATAATATTTCAAAGGCCGTATAGTGGAGGTACACGGTAGTTAGACACAGCACCACTAGCAAGTTCCAAACTAATTTCCTGCGGCACAAAGCAATCGCCGGGCCGACGTGTGCGATGGAGGCCACCCGTCCATGATTGATTTTTACCATCCCTATTCTAGTTTTTCGCTCTTTAATTTGAGCAGACCACTCAGATGCCACTCTATTCTATAGAGGGGGCATTATTCTAATTTCATGTCTGTGACAAAATAATGTTGTATTCAAATAGCGTCTGTTTTTACGTTCCGGCTGCATTACAGCAACCATGGTCACGGGAGCCCGCCATTATATGAGATTTGATCAACCACAGATCCTTACAAAAGAACATCGATTCCGACCAAGGATGATACGTGAGGCTATTGAAATTAAAAAAACATCCTAATTTCTATAGGGAAGATGACCACCAGATACTACCACCTACTTGGGATCCAGTAATTAATATGATTAAATCCAAAACCAAGCGCACCATTGCAAGACCTCCAGACACAGTAAGCACTTTCTGCATAGATCGGACCGCAAAGAACAACTAAATATGAGGGTACCCCAGTTCAAACTTTGACCCGAGGACGTCAAACACCTCAGTCCTCCCGTGACCATGGTTGCTGTGAAGCAGTCGAAACGTCGGGAAACTTAAAAACCGAAAATGATTGCGACAAAATCCTTAAAACAAGTTTTATTTCAGTGTGTAGTATTAGCGTATATATAAGAAATCAATATGAATGCCTGCGTACCCTACTGACTGCCTGCGGGAGCTATGTACCCATAACATAACAACGAACAATGTTTCATTATGTACACATCGAGCAAACAATGTACCATGAGCGTAAACAAAACTTTTTGAAGCTTTAAATGAAAAGGGGAAAATTTCGTGGGTAGCTACCTATTTCGTTGCCAACATACCTATTTTTGTTTTGTAGTCAACAACACGCATCGTATAAAGGTTTCATCTGAGCTTATAGCTACCTTAATGTTCATGCACAGCTCGCTAACATTTGTTAACCAGATTGTATACTGGTTGATTCAGAAAGGGTATATACTAACCCCCAAATTTATAGATTTATCTTTATCAAGCGTCATATGGTACTGCGCACAAGAGTTATGCTTTGCGCAGTACTATATAACGTATGATAAAGTTATAAAACGTCTATAAATTCGGGGGTAAGCCGTGCACCTGCGCTTCTTTAGCGCATTTGTAATCATTACGTGAAACCAGAATTTCAATATGTCGATTAAAAAATGCGTTTTATTCCCAAAATAGCAACAAATGGGTTATTTGTGAACATTGTTTTTTTATTAATATATCGAAATCCGGACTTCAAATAATGATTACAAACGCGCTAAAGAAACACAGGTAGTACAGGCTTAGTACACCCTTTCTGAATCACTCTATATATACTTGATATAGTCAGCATCAACAAGTCATAAAGAAAATCTTAACGTAAAGGATATAACTTTGAACATCATTTGTGTATACTATACTTATTTATAACAACGACGACGTTCCAAAATAATGAAGAAACTATTCAAAGGCGTATTTAGATTTCAGTATAGTGAACAATATGGGTAGCCAGAGAATGACGTCACACGACAGCCGGTCCGCGACCGAAAACCGAACTGGCATACCGCCAGGGTACTGCTAAGCGGATACAATAGATACATTGTTGTGAAAAATAATCATATTTAGTTACATCCTTTTGGATAAGATGTCGTGCGCTTCCTTACCGATCGACGTTTGAAATCGCGACCTACGGCGGTAGGAAATACCCTTTGCTTTAACTTTTCTGTTAGGAAGGACTCCTAACAATTAATAAATCACACATAAACAGAACAAAACATCGATTTTTTTTAAAGGGAAACAAGCCGGAGGCTCGACTTTCAAATGCCCCTAATTTATTCAGTAGGACTCCGAAGCAAATGGGGCAGTGAGAAAGCTCGTTTGGTTCATTTAAATTTTTGAGCTGACGTGATAAACGGCGTGTTGGAGGAAAGCAAGCTACGGTTTTGCTACATAGCGTAGCGCTACGCTTACTACCACAGGGTAGGTTTCACACAGATTAGTATTAGTGATAGAACCATGCTTAATCCATACTATGCATATCCATATGCATATATGCAAATGCATATCCATAATCAGCTAATCCTTTTATCTACTAATAATTGATTTATTAACTTCAATCTGTAGCTATTCGGTTTAGTATTTTTTTAATGACGAATAGTGAACATTTTGAAAATGGATTAGAAATCATCATAATTACCATTCGGTACTACTTTCGGCCTTTCGCCACTATTCACAGCGAGGTCAACCTGCTTTCATCCTATTTCCTGTAATTTACCATTACTTTGCTATGCTGTTTTTCTATTTTTTTTAATCTTGTGCTTTAGAATGTGGCTGTGTTGAAGAAATATGCTCCGCTCGCTTTAAGTCTGGCCTAATTATGTTCGGGCCCTGTTGCTATCCTAATTGTTGAGTTAGGCAACAATCCCGTTATAAGCTCGCTATCTAAACCTTCGCCCTTTAACCGAATATGAAGGAAGTTCTGTGTACACAGCTTAATTAATATTACTTTGATATCAACCGGCGTCACTTAAAAGGGAATGTGGAACTTTGTGGAGATTTTCACAACTATTATTAAAATGTTGGAGACTCAGACACAGTCTAATTAATTTAATCACAAGGACCACGCCGCCCCAGTGGTGTTTTAGCACGCCAAACGTGTTGGGGTCATGACATTGTCAAGATCTTGCGTGTAACAATGTGGTTAAGATATAGTTTTCCGCCCGCCATTCATCAAATCGAGGGCTCAATTTATTATGGTTCTCGGCTACCTTCAATATGTTTTTGATAACCCATCGAGGCATATAGCCTACGATGAGAGGGTTGCAAAATGCTATGACCCACAAAAATATGAAAAATGTGAAGCCATTTTCTTGTTTACACTGTTATTTACAGATACACTATTAGAATTGTTGCCGAAAGTAGGCTTCGTGACATCGATGATGTGTGATGAGTAATGCTCTTTAGATAATTATATGATGTTCCATTAACAACAATCAATATTGCTTATCGTAGTGCCCATGAATTTATAGTGAATGTTAGCACGGTGGCGCCACCCCGCGGCTTTAGCGGTGGACTAATTAATTGCGATCGTGGTTATTTCTGGCCGAAGGACGCCTCGCGTCGACGTGACCAGAATGCATTTGTTGTAAAAATGAACGAAATAAAAATTCCACGTGGATACGCAGCGGACAACGGATGACGGCGGATTACAGGACTCCGCTTTGCATAATGAGGCTATTAAAAAGATTGGTGTTCTAACAAGACTAAGACCCAGTTTCCACCAAAGCGGAGAGGAGATGAGATTTGCGGAATTGTTTAAAAAAATCCGCTTGAAGGATCGGAGTATTTCAAACGTTCTGATTGGTCTATTCCGTACAACTTCTCGCCTTTCTGATCTATCTTTCTTCTGATCTGTCGATATTCTAAAAAGTTTAAACATTATAATGATGTTCAATACTAATTGAAACTAACTAATTTGATATTGGTTTTACTGATGTTCAAGTATTTATAATTATAAAATTATCATCTGATTGTTCAAATACGACGACGCGCCGTGCATTATCTAAATCACGTTATATTGTGGCGTCCTACAACAAACAATGCAAACAAAAAATACAACAAACAATACAAATGTGTAGTAATATTTGTTGACACGATTATTGAACATGTTTATGACGAGAGGCCTTGTTCTTGTTTGTCACATGTTTTCCAGTGTGAAAATAAAATCACTAGCGGCAAGCAACCGAACTAGGCGTCGACGAAGCCTTTCTCGCTCCGTTTGTTGCTAATTCGATTGTATAACTTATAGGTTTCTTTAACACGACCAAGTTCCGAATAGTTTATGTTCATGATAAATCACAGAACTGCTTCACAATAAGAATGATTTAAGCGGATAATAGTTGCCTTATGGCTACACGGACTGGATGGCCGCATTAAATAACTTAAGAACGTTATTTTTAACCTGACTTGGTCTAGTAGGTTTTAATGTTCATATGCAAGACGATGCTATGGACTGCATGTTTGGTCTTTTGAGTATCGAGCGTAACTACGTATGGCATAAATTCCGTTACGTGCTGACATGAGTGTGCTGGTAATTTTTAAATTTATTTAGATATGTAATGGAACAATAAACGAGTTACCGATCTACCAATGCCTAGCCATTGCAAATTACGTTCAGAATTAATCAGATTCCATAACTGAAGGTAGTCTCTGGAACCGTGCCAAATGTTTTGGAGTAAATTTATATTGGAATATGCAGACCTTGCGTACTAGCCATTGTCCGCGATGAGGGTATGCAGCTGATGCCAATCTGGGCCCCAAGTCTGTTAACACAATCGATTCATAATCGAACAGCAACCGCATAGTAACTGTCACTTTTGACAGATATCCCATACAATATATGTCAACAGTGACAGCTACTATGAGGTTGCTGATCGATAAGAATAGATTGTGTTAGCAGACTTGGGGCTCTGGTTAGTCGCTTCAAACCAAGCTTTTTAGTAATGCCATAGGAATTTGCTCAGATACCTACATAATTCATTTAATTTTGTAGTCTAGAAGCATATAATCTGGTGAATGACATCCTTAATGTTCACAGTCGTCTGTTTAGCCAAACAAACACATCGCTTTGATAAATATTATAGTACAACCACACGCTCAGCATAACATTCAAAGACTAATAAAGCTAGTGAGTGATTGTGGGTCGCAAAATAAACTTTTTGTCCATCTTTTTCCGTCTAATTTTCCGATAGACTCGTGCAATCGATCAATGTTTTCAGTGGATTAAATATACTGTATATAGGTACAAGTTGGGGGGAGAAAACGGGAGGAAGATGTGAGGTACGATAAAGAAATAGTTTGCACCGTTAATTGCGAATACATAATGAACGGGAAACTCAGTTCATTAATCAAGATTTTGCGTCCGTAATGCGATGGATGGTGATCCGTTTAATCAAATTTTAAGACAGGTCAATGCAATTTGTTTTCTTGATTAATTATGATTCGCGGATGGCAGTTGATGGATCCCCCTATAAATACTTATATATTTTTGTTGGCTTATTCAAATAATTACTTGTTAATGAAGATAATATTTAGAAAAATAGTGAGATTTATCAGAGAAGCTGAAAACTAACATTGCGATTAAAATAGAATACCCGTGGGTATATACTAAAGTGAGAGCTTAAACTTCAAAGTAATAAACAAATATTCATAACAAAATAGATTTAATTATTTTTGTAATACGATAACTTCATGTAGGTCAAGCGCAGAACGGGGTAAATTAATTAAAATTTTTGAGAGATATGAAATAATTTACGTATAAATTGCGGGGTGCGAGCCACGTTCCCACCACGTCAGTCGCGATGAAATGCTTTTAGGGTAATAACAAGAATTTTATGCCTGTCCTCTGTCTCCCCCGCACCACCCCGCCCGTACCGCTCACCTCGCCCCAGGCGTAGGCCCAGACGAGACATACGAGCTCTAGCGAAATCTAAATTTAAAAATTTGAGTAACCCGAGTCCTGCAAAGATCCCCGAGCACCATTTCGAATTGATCCTTGAACCTGATTATTTTAGAATTTATGTCAAATCAGAATGCACTTTAATACATTTGTAGACACACAGACGAACAAATGCAAAACTAAACTCAGAAAAGTTTACTTTAAGCAAATATTATTATTTTATTGATGGTTAATTGTATGAGAACACTGACAAGTAGTTATATTACATTTCTTTTGAAATATATATAAAAAAGATTAAAATTTATTATAAAACAAACGCTGATAACGAGCGTGAAGTTACATCCAACGCCCTTTTATGGTTTAACCTTTATGTTCATCCTATACTGTTCAAAATTGCACATGACGCCATATTGGCGCCATGACAATGTGTGTACGGCCCTATTCCTAAAACACGACGCAGAAATCTGGATATGACCATTATATATTTTTCGGTACACTTTTAGTTTTTTCCTTTATTTACGAAATGAAAATATTTTCAACTAATGGCCGTGACGAAATATGGACCAAGTATTACTACAGAATACTAAACAGTTATACAGATATTTATGGAAAAAATCTTGGGCCGAACAGTTTTTGACATTATTACAAAATGTTTGATTCTAATTATATTCAACGACCCGTTACTTCGGGTTCCCTAAACTACGTCCGGAAGGTTTGTATCCTGACATGGGAAATCTTATTTTTTTTACCAACACAATCTGAACGGTCGTATAGCTTGTTAGTTGAGCACAATGAATTATTCTACCTTTTTCCTCCAGCCTCCAGAGGACACAGAACATATTGTATAAGCTCTTGTATCGTATTGATTACTCTATTCTGGATATTACCGCGGTCGTACTAGATTAATATGTCGTGGAACTCCTCTTAATACTTTCAGAGAGAGGATAATGTGCCCGGCAAAATTAATACGACTTCTATAGTATACTATTGGAGTAATATGTACTTTTTGTATCTTATCTTTTAATTATCTGTGTCGTTTTGAGATACTTGTGATATTGTAGGAAAGTATATTTAATCGATTCAAATCATTTATTTTGTATCAGTCTTCGAGGCACACAAATTATTGTCCCTACTCTCAAAATCTTCACGATTGATTTGTAATGATGTCCATGTTATAAGCTATCACTATGCTAAGTTTCATTAAAATCTGCCTAGTGGATTTTGAGATATCGGTGTTTAGCTACCCCATGGGAACCCATACGTTTTCCGAATTAGTCAAGTAGACCAAAATTCCAAAAAATAGCCGACGGGGCCTTTGGATTGAACTTCAAGGAGACTATTTTGACCTTAGGTATTTATTTATGTATTAAGATGACACACGCTGATGGTTTGAGGTTGTGTTCTCAAGAGCTGGCTCCACGCCAGCCAGCTGTTCCACACGTTGTTACATACATGTTTCTTACCGAAACATTATTGAGCTTATGTTAAGTACCCGTGACAACAAAACCTATAAGTGTTTATTCTATCGAGATATATTTACTCGATGTAAAATTAAAGAGTACTTACGGATTATAACATATTTGATTGAAGCGATTGATTCGGTTTTATTAAAATAAATCGAAAAGTATTAATTCAGCTGTCTTACAGCATTTTTATCCTATTTATTCCGCCATATTATTGACGTAGGTATATGAAGTACCAAACATTTTCGAAAATAGTGGAGTGATGTACTTACTGGTATATATATACATAGTATTCAGGTTGTAGTGAAACCTTGAAAACGGTAATACTGAAGTCTGACTTAGGCTCTTCAGTAAAAGAAGAATAACTTGAGGCCAAAAAATAAATAAGCCGAAAGCTGTATATTCATTTTGTGAAACTAATTGTAGCATCTATTGCTAAGGTGCTGTATAATATAAAAACTATAAACACGTGACCAGAAATCTTGTATAGTAGAATCAATATCAATGATTGTTACACTATACTAAATATGTATGTTAGGTTAGGTACATTATATACATATATACGATATATGTACAGCTAACGTCCCGCAAAGTGCCATCTAATCTGTTTCCAAGAATTCAGAGCACGTTTCACGGAATTTAAAGGAATGTAGGAGCAGGTTAATCTTTCTGAAGTAGTTAACTCAATTTTGAGTGAAGCGTAGTGTGAATGCCCCTTCAGTACAGTACCATCGTACGAAAGAGAACTTGTTTAATAGAAATAGCTACAATATTGTACGATCTACTATAAATAAGGTACGAGAAATATACTACTTACTTATAGTACCTTTTAGTTATGTTGCAAAATTAAATATTGTAATATTCTATTGTTTAAAGACAAGTCACTCTACTTATTTAATATACGTACTTATATGTTTCAATAAGATATAATAAATTAAAATTAAGCATGTATCAGATTGCACTCAGCAAATCCTCACCACCATCGTCCGGCAGGGTGCCCAAAACGCTGGCAGCATTGCCACGTTGAATGGCAATGCTGATGTGTTGGCCAAAATATGTGCCAGCGTTCTGGTCACCAGATGTCTCCACCAGACGTTTTGAAAACTCCCTGTAAATCCGTAGATATTTGAATTGATTTTTTGACCAGGATCTGGCGAATATATAATAATAGGGTAATTAATACGAGTTGAAGTGCACATATAATAAACTAAGCTACTTCAAAAGATGCTTTAATAGTGCGAATGTGAGAAGCTATATAGTAGGGTATACATTAGATGGAAGGAGATTAAAATACTTTCATGAGAACACTCGAGTAACAAAATGAAGTTATGAAAATACTATGAGATAGCGCGCGCGGCGGAGCAGAAAAATAATATTTCCTTGATGAAATGAAAAATGTACGAGAATGTTATGAGTGTAGCGACCACTTCAACCGCACCACAAGCTACAAAGATGGCGCTGCAGACGCATTCAGAAAAATAGACAATTGACGTCACAATCCTGAATCGCGCTATAAGAGTTTTCGGAGCAAGTAACATATATACAAGATCCCGACAATAACCGTCGGGGCATAGCGGCCGCCCCGCCAGGCATACCACCCGCCTGGCTGGAAGATCTTCCCTTTTCCGCTAAATGAGCATATCACATTTTGTATCGTGTACTGTGGTTTCTTATATTTAATGAGGTTGCAGCGTGGTATAGTTTCAATAAAAAGAAAATACAAACACGAGGCAATTTTGAGTCGTAATCACAGTCAATAAGGCTCATAAGAAAATATATTTTTTTCTTATTACAGCCAGTAAGTATATTATTTATTTAGGCCGACAGTATAATAACTCCCTTACAAGTTATTTGAAAATTTCGTACTCTAGATACATATATTCTATGCTATACGAAATATTTTGTAAGACTTTGACTACAGCAAACAGGATCTGTCTGAAAAGTTATATAGCAAACGAGCATATAGCAAAGGATAATGTTACGTAGCCGAACAAGAGAATAATTGCTTTGACACAAGTAATTAAGCATACCGTGCCGTGAATATTTATTCATATGCAAACATGTAAACGGTATGTACATTTGGATAGTTAGATTAACTAAGGCAACTGGGACTGACAGTACCTAATGCTTATTTTATTTTACTTTCGCTTTTTGTAATGAAGTCAGAATACTTATATATGGCCTAAACATTATGACCACGTTTCGATATTGAAAACTGAAAAAGAAATGGTAGCTAGTAGAAAAATACATACGTCGATAGCATGTTCCAAAAACCGATTAAACCTACAGAAAATAGTAAGGTAAACTAAAAATGCGAGCACGGAGCAAGTGGATCAAAAACAAACGAACAATGGCAACAGTGGGATCAAAAATAAAATGGGTGAGAATACAAAGCGGACGTGCATTGGTGAAGTGATAGATACTATGCGCCTATATCGATGTAGTGATGCGCGTATCAAACGATTTTTATATCGATACTATTCACACATGAGACTCCTTGACAAGAAAATTAGTAGTCTAGGGACCGCTTGCTTTTTTGTGTCTCTACACGTGTGTGTGTGTGTGTTTTCTGTCCTACTTCAGTATATTTGAGGAGATTACACAACGAATACTACTTGCTTGTATTAATAGTTATTTTTAAACGACGACGCGCGCGCGACGCTCTTGTCCGTCAACTGCCAAGTTATTATTTTAAATCGACTTCACCGGTTAAAGAAATATTCACTGCACTATTCGAATGTCATTTCGACCCTCTGTCGGCGAGTTGACAGATTAATTATCTTTGTATGCCGTTTGTGAAGTCACGAATAAAAAAAACTTATTTTTTCCACGAGGCAACAAATAGGTTGTTGGTTCTAGCTGGGCACTCGTTCGTGAATATACTATTGTCGGTATTGTGAATGGGTCAGGCTTTCCTCTGGGGTCATTGTATTATATTGCTATTTGCGGGCAGAATACGGCTGTATTAAATTAATGTACCGGTTGATTACATGAGTGTCAATGGAGTTTGAATGGCATGTGTGGGACCCGTCCCCAAGTCTGTAATCACGAATTTAGTTCATGTCCACTTTGGGAGGGTTCGAGCTCTGGACCAGAAGAGACACTAGTGAGTACCTATGTTGAAAACTGTGGGTTCTCTAATGCATGCGGGTGGGGGTGGGGTGGTTAGAACCCCAACCCCCCCCAGCCTACGGCCTTACTGGTCCTTATAACTTCTGATCGATCCTGGTAACAAAGAGTAAACATTTTTCATGGTTATTGAATTTGGAAGGTCAGCCATTATCCTAAAAGTACCCCTTTATAGTAATTGCCTGAGTGTATTTAAACCTAAGCAGGTATTTTTTGTATTTAGAAAACGAAATGTACACCTTAATTGTATAACACTTAAAGCTACAAATACCTTCCAGGCATCAGTGAAGCATGAAATCCTGGACGGCGACTTCTGAACAGGATTACGAAATGACCTCGATTTCATAGCTAACCGTTGACACGGGTCACAAATCGGAAAGCTCAGCATTCGCAGCGGATTTAACACTGGACAATCCAAGCCACGTCACCGCTTCAATTATTTATAACATTATCTGAAATCACTTTTTAACTTGCGCCTTGAAACTGAATTAGCTAATTGTTAGAAGGCACTTACTAGCTAGTTTTACGATTCGATTTAACTAATCGTTTAATTTACGTTTCGATTTAACTAATAGTTTGGAATAGTTTTTGATTTATATTATTTAGATATCGTGTAGATAGTTTTTTAATCTATAAAATAAAATGGAAATGTTGTTCGGTTCGGTTTTAAATGTTCGTAATTGTTCGAATAACTTATGTAGTTAAAGAAAACAAAAATACTAAAGTGCTTTTTGATTTCTTATATTTATGCGAATACTACACATTGAAATAAAACTTATTTTACAGATTTTATCGAGTTTATTTTATGTTTTAACGTTCCCGACGCGACGTTTCGGCTGCTTTACAGCAACCATGGTCGGGATGGACGGGGAAAATACACGCGATAAAATCTGTAATATAAATTTTATTTCAAAGTGCTTTTTTTCTATGGAATTTTGACAGGACAACGTCTGTCGGGTCAGATATAATTAAGAATGTATTTGTGTGATCGTTGGGAGTCTGTGCAAACAAAATGAAGTCGGAATCAAATAGAATAAAGCATACAATAACGATTCGTAATCATGTCGCACCCTTTTCACGTTAAATGTCACCAATCGATACGGAGATCGGGAAAACAGGAGGAATAGCGTCTTACCAAGCGTCACAGTGCGCCCTCGCCGTCGTAATCAGCACGTCAAGTGCGAGATTATTGGTTTTAAATACCATCCGCTAGAGGTGCTGTTCAATTTTCCATACCTAATGTCAAAATACGGTAGACTTTAAAGTAGACGGTTAGTTTACCAATAATCTCGCACTTGATGTACAGAAGCCGCATTCAAGTACCAGCGAAGCGGATTAAATGAAATAGATTACACATTTTAACCGATTTCATACGGGAGATGATTAGATATCAATAATTTGACTGATGGTATTTTTTTTATCATATTATCTCCGTAATTTGTGAACTGATTTGGATCCTTTTTTCTTACTTTGAGTGGAGAGTGGAGGAGATAAATATAGTGGAAAGGCAAAACTAAGTATAGAAATAGCAACGAGATACTAATAATAATGAGAACTATTTTTTTGCGATTTATTTCGATTCTAAACCCGACTTTGTATACCTACACTCAACAAAACGATTTAACTGAATATTTACAGTAGTACTCTCGAACCAGACTTGCGTTCTGTTGAAAACATTAGCTGAAACGTGCTCAGAATATCATGTATATCCTATGCTATAATTGGTTTCGTCTGGATTAAAAAGTAGCATGCAGCTCCAAAGAAATAGTCAGTTTAATAAATTACAAGCATAATGACAAAATAGCCGTTTTCAATTCACGAAGCTTGGCATTTTTTTTATAGAAATTATACAACATTTTCATTGAAGGAATTTGCAGTTGAAAATGTAGACGGCGTGATAGTTTTAAAAAAAGTCTTGGCTAAGCTAGTTAATAATATTTTTTTTTTTTATATTAGTAGATATATAGATTATCGAAGTGTAGCGCGTGTGCGCCGCGCATGACTTTGGACAACACATTGGAGCTTACTTTTTATTATTTTTTGTAAAAAAAATGGCTATTAAAAAAAAGACAAGCCCTCTGAGATTCTCGCCGGAGCTTCTCAGTTGAGGTCACGTTCCGATCCGGTTGTAGAGTTATGAAAAAAAAAAGGCTAATGACAATTTGTAATGCTCCCGTAGGCCTATACGAAATTAACGATTTGACTTAGACTTTGGCTTTGATACCTATACAAATTGCTTGAAATTCACGAGACGCAGGTCATTTTAACCCTTAAAGGTTACTTTCGTAGTTGGTCAGGGCCTTGGGTTAGGTGGTATATTACCTGTGACGAGGCAAATGCCAGGTCTTGTTATTAGGTGTATTTTGAAGTAATACTTTTAGGCATCTGTCCCTAGAGAGGGTTCCGTATATTCCATGCGGTCAAGACCCGAGATGTGGTATGTGCCCCTGATTCTCATTAGCGTGCGAATATTCATAATTATTGCACAACTACCAAGTTTTGTAGTGAAGTAAAATTCCATCCAGCATAAACAGGGACTTTACGAGCATGCGAGAAGAGTATACGTGTTGAATTGAGAAACTCATCCTCTTTTTCGTCGGTTAAAAATATTGCCCTGTAATTTTTTAGGACCTCGAATCATATCGAAGGTCACTGACCCCTCGGTCATATTTGGATGATGAGAATGATTCCGTTTCATTTTCTTGTGTCGCTCTGCGAACAGACTGCCGTCCTATTCATCTGACAATGTTCTCGTCGAGTGGATTCCCTAACGACCTGAACATCAAGACGAGCACTGGGGAGCCATATAACCGAATTTACGCAGACGAAATAAAAGTAGTCGTAAGTGAACAATCACAGCACTCTCTGAAAAGAAAGTTTCTAGCCGCTTTTAGTCTGAAGAGAACAAAAAGTAATGTGTTATATACTTATAGGTATATTTATTGAGGGTACAGGGTGTATAAGTAGCAACATGCCCCCGGCGTGTGGCCAGACCGCGGGACAACGGGTATGGAGAAGCGCCAACAGTGAGCTGTACATAACTACATATTCTATTCAAAACATAAAGCTACCTACTCTATGGATACTCACTATATACGAGAAAACAATTACAAAAGCAGCCTACGTCAAAGACTAGCCTATAATGAAGCATTTCAAATTGTGTAGGTACCTATTATAAATAACTAGCAGAGCTCGCGAGTATCCCGAAGGAACCCTTCTACATCCCGTGATGGAAAGGGGATCGTATACGTTTACCCGGTATGCAGCTTTTGGCATGGCATGGCATTATAATTAAAATCTGGGCATTTGATTTTTACATTTTTTTTGGGGAACCTTTTGAATTCCCAGTATAAAATAATCCTTTATATTGAACTGAGATATAAGCTATCATCATGCCAAGTTTTATCAAAATTCGCACAATAAGTTTCCCGCGCGAACAAGACGGAAAAAAAACAAAATGTCGTATCGTCCACTGTATTAGAAATAAGGTTCGTTACAATATTATTATCTATGTACAGACAAGACCAAATTTCAGAGTTATTATATGTATAGTTCTTAATGTCAAATACGCACACAACAACAAGTTTGAAGATCACTGAGAACCCTGTTTCAACAATACTTAAAGTAAGTTGCAACATGTTTTCCGTTCGCGCGACTAGCACTCGTTCCCGATAACTAGCACAAAAGCTGCGCCAGCCATTGTCGCCCTATGAATGTTGAATGTTTATTACAAACGTTCTCATACAAAGTTTTGCTACAACTTTCGTATTTATTACGGCTGAAGTATGCGTGCAATAGCTATTCAGTATTGTCGTGTTAACGTTTATACTGTAACACAACATTGCAGGATAACTTACACAGTCAGTTGAGTCGTTAAGTTTGAAAAAACATTGACAGTTTTATGAAATCGATAAAATAACAGGGTAAAATAATGGGCAATGTTTAACGTTTGGTTATTTGAAAACTATTTTCTAAGCTATAATCGCAAACAAAGGAGTAAAAGAGAGAGAGAGAGAGAGCAAAAGAGGTCGCAATTAAAATAAAGTGTAGGTTGGTCTACTGCAGCTATGACCAGACGCGGTGGGTACTAACTGAGGTTGTGGTTGTTCCAGGCCCCGCACCGGCGTGGTAGGCGCACTGCTGAGGGTCGCGCGCCCCCTCCTGTGACTAGCCAGAGCGCTAGCGCACGGCACGGGCGGCGGATTGTAAGCACGCATGCCTCAACTCACGACAAGGAATAATGGCACTTATGACTGTTGTTTGAATTCACTTACTACTACTTATTGTAGCACGGTGCTACGCTACGGCACGGCGCAATAACTATGTTTAACTCCTAATGATTGATCAAATCGAAGAAAATGTTAATTATTGTCAGCTGTCAAAAGTACCATAATTCGTTGTCGCGAGTTGACTTGTTTAAATTTCATCAAATTGTTAAAAGTGCAAAATATTTTTTTTATTGCATTATAGGCAAGTATTTGATCTCGATCTCACCTGATGGTAAGTGACGATGAGATCTACGATGGAGCATACAATATAATAATGTGATTTTTATATATTAATTTAAGATATGATCCGATCCTAATGTGATCTATCATATCGTTTAAAATACCTAATAATCGTGGGTGAGGCCTTATCTCATGTAAGTTTATTTTATTTCATTCCATAAAGAAAGAAGAAGGAATCATGTCATCGAGCGAAGTGATCCCATGAATATTCCATTTTGCCGATTTGAGTACGGATCGCTTATTTAAAGATTGAGTGAGGTTCTGTCGGTATTAAATCTTTCTAGAATAGAAAAAACTTTGATTTACGAGAGGCTCTTACATAGGTTACTTTTACGGAGTTACATATTTTGCACCGTTCAGAAAATTCAATTAAAAATATCTAATGCAATTGGAAAAGTTCTTTTAATTTCATTGAATTTAAGCTTTGTCAAAGTTACAGACTTATAGTATTACTAGTTTTACCCCCGGCTTCGCCTGCGCATGTTAAGAACAAAAGTCTTTGTGTCATTATAATAATATGTCGCGTCATATGTCGCCGAGAGAACTAGAAGTGGTCAGATACAGATAACGAGACTAACGAATTAGATTTTCAGTATATTTTTTCATAGTTAATGTAGTACTTCATTGGGGATACATATTCTATATAATATATTTTACATTGGAATATATATTAAATTTACAATTACAGTTAAACTAAATAGAATAATAAAAAAAACTTAAAAATTTTTTGACAACAAACTATGTATCAAAAAGACCTTGTCCGCGTGAGATGGTGGCAAGAATGCTGGCTGCATTTCCTCGCTGTATAATCAAACATTTTTTTTTGAGCGAGGAAAGAGCCAGCCTCCTGTCACCTGTGGAGGCAATCAACCTAGGTGATATTTTGTCTATTCTATATTCGTTTTACATGATTTTACTTTAAACTAGTCATCATGGTCACATACAAGTCCTTACAGTGTATGTTTTCACACTCCTGACGTAGGTACCTCATAAGCTTTGCCGAATCACTGATGAGATCGCGTTTCCGACAACAACTACATGAAAGTTGCTAAATCGATGTTTAATGGATATTTGCTACCATAAATATGCATGCATAAATATATGGCACCATACGCATATAGCAATGGCTACCTAGCTCGAGTCTGGCAACAAATTCCACCCAGATCCACTTGGAATGAAGTTTGCTGCAAATATTCGGAAACTAGGACATGCTACTCTACTCCAATTCAATATTAATATCTAATTGGATGTTTGAGCATGTAGTTCGAAGCAATAATTCTTTATGATCCACTTCTACGCGATGCGAGTTGCGACTTCTTACATGGTTACGCCAACCTGAATACTTAAGTATGTCATGTTTAGCCTTATTCTGAAATCATAAATCATATTCCATCTTTATGTGCATCAGCTGTTCAAAAATAAAGTTGTTGTCATCCCTTAGACTATCTCCAAATTTATAGAAGGTTACAATGGCATTACAAATTATGTTTCAGAAGAAAAGGGCTGTATACATCATCGTTTGCAATAATATATTTTTCTAATGTAATAATGATTGACGTGCGAAATTCATCATATTAATTTCCCCATTGCATCGTTCATTAATTTTTTTATTGCATTAGGAAGTCTAAAAACAATTATTGATTTTTGCTTTGGTGTTTCAGAGGCGTGGGGCGCGGCGCGTGGCGGCGGCGCGGGCGCGGGCGGCGCCATGACGCGGCGCCCGCCACCATGACGCTGCCGCCGCCCGCGCGCCCCGCGCACCCCGCCGCGCACCGCGCCATGCGCTATTACCGCATCTGGATCTACGCGTGCAACGGCGCGCTGTTGCTTGGGGCGCTCGCATTCTGCGCGGCAGCGGGCCGCGCGCTCGCCGACTACAGGCGCGCGCTAGTGCCCGGCTTAGGCGTGGCGCAGCCCGGCTTCCTCTACGGCTACGCGGCGCTGCCGGCGCAGGCCGGCCTCCTGCAGCTCCTCGGCTGCCTCGCTGCCCTGCGTCTCTCTGAACGCATGCTCAACGCCTATTGGTTGGCGCTGCTCGCATTGCTCGTCGGTGACGCCGCTATCGGCGTATACTGGGCTTTCAGGTTCGAGCGCGTCTGTCGCGAGCTAAGACCTCAGTTGCGGCTTCGTCTCGCGAAAGATTACGATTCGGACGTAGAATTCGCGCAGGCTTGGGATCGCCTTCAAAGAGAGCAGCGCTGTTGCGGTGTGACAGGTCCCGCCGATTTTGCCGCTTTTAACAAAACCACGCTTCCTGCGAGTTGTTGCCGAATCCCAGCGCATACGCCCTCTGTGACGCCGGCCCTGCTGGCCGTCACGTCGGCCACGTCGCCCGCGCCCTTCACACCCGTACATTGTGCTCCCCACACAGCAGCCTGCGCCGAGAGACTACTCGTTTGGCTTCGACGAACTGCAGACGCGTTGTTCGTGTTAGGGTACTGCGTCATAGCATTTTTAAAATTGTGCTTCCTCGGAATTCTCCGATACGAAATAAAAGAGATGATTCAGAAAATTAGGATATTACGAACCGAGCTCGGAGCGGGCGAGTTCCTCGATGGCAGTCCGCTTCACGGCGGGCCTCTGTCGCAGACAGTGATAGTGAACGCGGTAAACGCCAATGGTGGGGTTCGTACACACGGTGGCAGCCCCGAACGCGCGGGGGAACGTGAAGCGCTTCTCGGTCGAGCGTCGGAGCCGTGCTCGCGGCGCAGTGCGCACGACGAGCCCTTAGGTCCCAAAACAATCAATGGAAACAATAACTGTGAGATGCGCGAACTCGCTCGTGGCGACTACAGGCCTCTGGCGGCGGACAGTGCGGCGACCAGAATCTGACTAAGATGTTACTTGGAGCGGTTGTTCGGGCGGCGATGGCGCTCCTTTCCCGCCGCCGGCTGCGAGATGGAACCTGCACAGGGCCACGGCCCGGCCGTGTGCGTGCGGCGCGCGTGCGCACGCGTCCGACTCGACCACCGCCGCCAAACCCGCTCCGAATACGAACTGTAAGAAACTGCGAACAGACGCCTCCGCGTTCACCGCGACATCGTTTACCGCTGCCTATTGCGAGAACTGAATATTTTTCAGTAGAACTAACTGTATGTTACTTTAATAGTGGTAGCCGAGTAAAACAATACCAGCGATGCAATCAGTGTTAGATAGAGTGCAAAGTTGAACGGTGAGATGTGAAAATGGACGTGCATCGGACGAAATAATAAGTGTAATTTAGACAATGTGAAATCGATTTTACGAGCAAAGCTTGGTTTAGTTCCTAAATTGGCAATTTATTGATTTTGTAGGTGCATAGGACACGTAAAGTACGTATTGATTTTACGGTCTCTATGTAGTAGAGGCCAAAGCGATATTGAGGTACCTATGAAAATAGAGTCGTTAGACGAATAAACCAATAGCGAGCTACCTGGAGAGCAGCTAATCCATCCTACAGTATATGCTCATACCGGAATCGGTACGACTTAATACTAAAAACCTAGCACTAAATAACGGGAATCAACAATTATTAATATTGATTATTAACAATCGTTTAGCCGTAAGATATAACAGTTTTTGATTGTATACCTACCTAATAGATGTATATGGATTGTAAACATGTATTTTACAATTTTCCACGTATTTTTTTTCAATTATTATCAACTTATCTATGTTAATAAATGTTATATTGTCTACCATAGCACTCTGATGCAGTGATTTCGGACTTTCATATTATGTTTTACAGTCACCTAAACTTTTACTTGGTAAATTATTGTTGCTAGTCGTTGTGACTAAAATCACAGAAAGTATTTGTAAAGTCAGTGTTGGATCTATAAACAATTACCATACCATGTTTATCCTTATTAGTTATGATTCTGACCAAATTTTTACATTCCTATCATAGTCTTTGTGACGTTTGTACCTTTTTATATCATGCACGAGTACCTATCCTAATCAGATTTTCTATAAACACATACCCCCTCTTACACGCTTCTGAAACAAACCAAAGCTTCTTATAAAGGTTTTTTTGACAGCTATATACTTACAAGAGCCGGGCCGACGCTAGCCACATACCTACATCCAACGACTTATATGCGTAGCCTACATCCCTATTTCATTCTAGATATCATTATCATACGTAATGTTTTTGGTATATGTAAATAATAATCATAATTTGTACGTGTGTAGTGTGCGAGTAATGTACGTGGACAGATTGACAAAAATAGTACTGATATGAGCTTAAACGACGTAGTGCCTACAATTATATGCTTGTAACAGTATAAAATGAACGACTACATTAATTATTATGAATAATTTATTTCATGACAGAGGAATTTAAAAAGATTCGTACTACATACGTTTTATCATTATCTCGACAGAGTTCAGACGTTGCTAAATATTTAAAGAGATTGCGCTATGAATTTAGTATGCGTATGTTAAAATTACAATAATGCCATGGTGTACGAAATTACTTAGGTAAATATATATTAATGGCTGTGTCAGATATAGGTGTAACCTATCCACGCCGCGCGCAGCACTGTGGACGCGATGCGACGCGAGCGAGCGGGCGAGCGAGCATGCGGGCGAGGCGGGCGCGCCCCCCCCGCCCATCCCGCCCTGTCATAATCAGATTTCGATAATCTACCTAAATACATAACATTCATACATATTTGTACTTACGAACTAACTTTATAGATATATTGTAACGATGAGTACGAAGTTATGTTCGCTTAGAGTAGGTATAATATTTTGTGAATTTATGCAGAAAAATAGTTTTTTAATATTGTTGTCACGTAATGAATGTACCAATCTTATAAAAAAATGTACCTATATTCGGAAAGTTGAATAATTTGTAGCTAGGATTCAATCTAATACTGCATTTCTTCCTAAAAAAACGGTAAAATGACATGTGCCTTGGCTTATAAATTGTATAACTGACGTTGTGTTTATTATAAATTAATTGATATCACTAAAAGGATTTAAAAAGAAATCTGATATGCTGCCTACTTCCCGACAGTATACCTAACCGACCGACTACACATAACCGATGATGTGTTAAGTGTGTGAGAAATATTCCGATGTAAACTTATTGAATGTACTTAATCTTTTGAATTCTCTACTGTCATTAAGTATTTTTAATGTGTTACTTGTTACGTGCGTGTTTAATTAATATAGTAGAGTTGTTACAACTTTCCGAAGGTGCGCACTAGGCGACTGAGAGCTAATATTATCATAATGCATTAAATAAAGGGTTTGTTAAAATGTTGTGGTTTTTTATTTCTTCAGATAGTTCAGACATTAAATACTTACATTTGATAAACAGTGCATATCGCAGGACAAATGAATTATAGCCATACTCTAATCTATTACCATAATAGCAATATTCTAATCTTCACTTACCTGAGCCTGGTCTTCTTTTAACCGGTACGTGCGGTCGACATTCGCTCCGCCAATCACCAATACATTTCCGTCGCAATTATGTTCTCCGAAAAGTGGCGGTTCATGTTCGGCACCCTCCGCGTTCGCCTCCCGTGCGCTCCGACTGCACGAAGTGTGAAAAGGTCGCGAAGAATTGGTTGAAAATTTCCCGGCGCCCTTTCCGCCTACGATATTAAATGCGCTCCCCGAATTGTCAGCATTCCTGAGTTTTTTGAATTCAACGGCAATATCGGCGCCAACTTTTGCGTTGTTCTTTATAAGAGCGATGTCTGCGAGTCGTTAAAGAAACAAATTATAGCAATTAAGTAGCTGAGCAACTATCATTTAAAGACCATCGGGCGTCCCTGTGCAATTAATTTTCGCCTGTATTACTTAACGGCCAAGGTCTCGTTTTAATGGTCCTGACGTTATTCGCTGAAAGATGAAAAAAGCTTTGCTAGGCAGTTTTTGATAAGAATATCCAATCCAATTACCAAGTCGCTTACGTTGTAATTTCAACAGGTTTTGAATAAAAAGAAAATGAAACCATTATAACTACCCAGGACTACCTAATTATTATTTAAGTAGATTCAAACATAAAATCATACTAGAATGTTGATAAGTACCTACTGTTTTGTATGTCTGAAAAGGATACTGGCAGCAAGGGAGGCACCCCCGGTGGCCTTAGAGACCGCGGACAGAATAAACGGCGTCACTTCCTTTCCTGAGATGCCTTTATTTTCAGCTTCTTTCAGCGCCCGGCAAATAGCTTCTTCTATTATTTTCTCTATAACAATAATACAGCTAGTGTACATGCCCAACACATACGGAAAAGAACCGATGTTTTTCCATACATGATGACAGTATTCATGATAATCCACCTTAAAACATGCAGTTCATTGTCGTATAAATAACGGTAAAAGCTACCTCAATAAATGGTAGATTATTCTCTTTTTTAGTTGTAGCCATATCTTCAATAACGTAATGGAGTAACCTGCTCTATGTTTAGGCTTCTCATATTGAGGATGATTTATGAAAAGGGTGAAGCGACGAGCTTGATTAAATGATGGTACCTAGCTTGATATACTACATGGTGATTAAGTGTGTACCAGCAATGTCATATCCATCGGTTGTCGTGGAAATACCGGGATATTATAAAATTGTGAATACCTGGGAATCGTGCTCGTTTATAATTTACTTAGTTTAGCTTCTGACCGTGGTCCCACCCGGAGAAATAAAAATTAACTTAAACCACTCAGGGATAATGTAGCTTTTTATTTGTGAAAGAATTTGGGATTGCATCAGTAGTTACGGAGATTACTCCCTACATGCATACTCACAAGCACACAAACTACCAAGCTTTTTCTCGTGATAATATTGATATAGATATGAATTTGTACGCTGACACGTTTTGCATTATTCAATTGGTTTTGGCATCAATAAACTCCCGTCAAATTCCACAAATCACAGAATTCACAAATGTAACCGATGAAATTCGATTGAAAATAGATAACTTCAGGATTCATTATAGGATTTACAGGTGCAGATGCAAATAACACTGTGCTAATTATGGGTGAACTATTAATTAATTAAACTATTCCATTAATGCAGGATATTTTCAAATAAGTTTTTAAAATAATAGTTTAGACATTTTTCACAATGTAGTTCGACAAGTTAGTTAGCGATAGTGTAAGATATCGCGGCATTTGGTTCTAGAAGTCGTATATTATCCTACGCCTTTATCTACGAAAACTTTAACTATAAAAGCACAACTAAGTAGTTTATTTTAATTATACTTTTGTTTTAAAACTTAATCCATTTCAATTTTATTATGTTTGGGTGGGTTTTTAAAAGTTAAAATAATACGGCACCTGTACTTACGTAAGGAGGTAAATATATTGGCGCTGAATTAACCTTCCAAACATTATTTTGAAATACCAAAGCACCTCTCTTCTAAAAAATAAATAGTATTGATATTGTAACTGGATCAAACCTACTATGAATTTGGGAGTTATTTAAGAACTAGGTATAGGTACTTATGAATTAATAATAAATATTACTGTTCACTCAATCTCCCTAGTTCTAGTAGGTGCGTATATTTCTCAGAAAACTTACAAAGTGTTTAAATCAAAAACTATTTATCAACCCTGTTAAGATAACTTAGTTTAGGAGCCAGACTTGATTGGACTGAGGCTTATTATAAAGCCAAGGTAGCAGGATCACCATATTTTTTCTCATATAGGTTCTTTTATACGAAGTATGCTCCTACCATCCATGGCGTATTCTTCAGGTATTGGCACGGCGACGACCACACCGGAGTGCAGACGCATCGCACGCGCCGCGTGCAGGACGCGCGCGGCGTGCTGTGCGTCGCGCACGCGGTGCGGCGCGCGGTGGCCCGACCGACGCGTGTAGAATGCTGGGAAGTCCGGGGAATCACCGAATGCACATACGCATACACCTTGAGTTTCCTGTAAATAAAAATTATAATGCAGTTTGTTTAATACTCAGGTATACATATAACTAGGTCATCATAGTCATAATTCCATGCCGATTTCGGCGACGGCGACTACTGGATATTGCTAGAGCTTTGTTGGCTAGCTCTATGGTGTGCTCTCATATGGCTGCAATAGCCAAACTTATTTACAAAGGTGCGTGCACACAGACTGCAGGTAAGGACTCCGTTTATAAAATTATAGTGCATAGCTGTCGGTGGTCTAGCCTTAAGATCATCTCGTTTGGTGTCAAGCTCTGCTTTTCTTTGATCTTCGAAGATTTGTACTTTCTGCTGCACCAAGCATCTCCATTCTGGGCGTTTACAGGCCCGTGATTCCCACTTAGAGGGTTCTATGTTGCACCGTTTCATGTGACGCTTCAGTACATCTTTGTATCGGAGGAATTGGCCGCCTTGCTTCCGCTTGCCATCCTGCAATAACTAGGTAATAGACATACATACATAGGTAATAGAAAATACTTCCGACAATCCACTGTTTTAAATATATGTACTTACTAAATATATTTCGACTCTTTTGTGAATTGTTAGTGTCTCTGGTTCAGAGCTAGACCCCCCGAGGTGAAACAGACCCCCCTCCCCTAATCAATTCCTGGATACGGCCTTGTCTAACCTCAATCACTTGTTAATATAACCACGGTTATCGTAAACACAACGAAATTATTTCGACTCACTCAATATTATTCTTTCGTTTCGTAATCAATGCCCTCGTATTGTCCCCTTGCTATTGGAGGACGACACATCAAAAGATGTAAGAACACAGCCAACAAAGGCAGTCAAGTAGATTCCAGAGGGTCTTTTATGTAAGTGTAAACAATCCTTGTATAGGTATTTTTATTTACAGATCAGCAATGTACTAGCAGATGAGATTTTTTTAAGACGGAAATCTAGGAGGATACGTTGTATTAGTTGTAAAGATGAATATATGCTTTGAAAATGTATCTAACTAATTTCCGTATATGGCTTTGAAAAATTTGGTTTGATCCTCGTTGAGACCCGGGGTAAAGTTAAATTTCTTGGAACCCGCAACGGAAATAATTGAAAGAAAAATAGGAGTTGGAATAATAGGAGGAGTATTATTAAGTTATATATTTATCTCTCTTAGTCTTATATTTAGGCGAATACTACACATAGAAATAAAACGAATTTTAAGGATTAAATCCAAAACCTGTGAGCACTTTCTGCGGAGATAGGACCGCAAGCAACAACTAAATAGTAGGGCACCCCAGTTCAAACTATGACACCAGGACGTCAACCACCTCAGTACTCCCGTGACTATGGTTGCTGTAGAGCAGCTGAAACCTCGGGAACGTAAAAATACATAATATAAACACGATAAAATCCTTAAAATAAGTTTTATTTCAATGTTAAGTAGTCTAGCTAGATAGAATTGCAATCTGACCGAATTTGATGTGGTCAAAAGAAGTGTGACCATTAGAAGTGTACCTACCAAATATTCAAGAGTTCGCCCGATGTCCAAGATGGATTTAACTCCGCTGCACACGACGAGTGCGGAGCTGCGTCCGAGCTCATTGAGATCCGCGGACACGTCCAGAGTGTCCTCGCCTTGGCGGTGCACCCCACCTGCACACAAATTGCTGTTTACGGAGATGTATGTTATTTAAAGCTTGGACGCAATGCATTTATGAATAGTGAATTATTGTCCAACGCAATCGCATCGCAAGTAACAACTTACTAGGAGGGTACCCCCGTCAAACTATGACACTAGGACGTCAACCACCTCAGTCCTCCCGTGACCATGGTTGCTGTAAAGCAGCCGAAACGTCGGGAAAGTAAAATCAAAAAATAAACGGCGATAAAATCCTTAAAATTAGTTTTATTTCAATGAATTATTGTCCATTAGATAAAAAAATATTCGTAAACCAAATGTTATTTTAAGTTTTGGTCGCGGGCTACGTCCGCGCGGGCCTTAGTTTTTCACTTACTCGGGAAATGAGCTACACACCGCAAATTTGTATCAGAAATCGTGCAGTAGTTTATGCCTCATGCGCGAACAGATAGACAGACAGAAAATATAGTAAGATTTTTTTTTTCAAAAATAATCGGTGTACCGACATAACCAAACTACAGAAATAAAATAAGTAACTAAACTTTATTGTTACTCGTAATTACCGAAGGCTAAGGAAGGAAAATAAATTATGCAATTTCAAAGAAATAAATATTTGAAATTAAAATTAACAGAAACTTTCTGAGTAAAATTCCGTAACAGCACCGCTATCGATCAGAAATGTTTGCCTTTGATTGATTTAAGAGTCCGCTGGCGCTGGTTGGAGCGAACGCAATAAAAACAAAAGTTTCCAACGTTATAACACAAGTCGGTATTGAAGAAAACGGTCAAAAGTTAAAATTACAAATGTGTTTGATTGTGCTAGCGTAATATTTTTTTATTTTTTTTTTTATTACATTATAGGCAAGTATTTGATCTCGATCTCACCTGATGGTAAGTGACGATGAGATCTACGATGGAGCATACTTGCCTAGGTAGGAAGGCGGCAGTAGATAGAGACGCCACATTCACCAGGCACATGCAGCGCAACCGATCCGACCCGCCATCCATGAATGGCAACACCGAACATCATGCCGGAACACGGCTAGGCCGCTTGGCGACATGGCTTTGTTCAGTGGGTGGTGACTAGCCACGGCCGAAGCCTACCACCAGTAGAGTTTTCAGTAAAGTATTTCGGCCGGAGCCACGGGATCCGGATTTATTACATCACCGGATCTTTGATTATTCTGTCAGACGAGTTGCTAATAAGGTTTATCAGCAAATGATAAAACATGTCCTAAATCAACTTTCTGTATTTAATAGTTCAGAGAATTTGTAATGTATTGAATTTAAAAATAAACTATTTATAATAAGATGGTACTCAATTAAGTATTCTAGTTTACAAGAAGCCACACGAAAAGTAACATACCTAGCCACATAATTACTTTATTAAGATAACAAAGTTTTATTTCAAATGATACTACTTAATATAATCAAATGATACTCAATTTCAAGCGTAAAGCCAAGAGAGTATTTTTAATGATAATAAAACCGGATTAAAGGACGCTGTGTTTCCTGTAATACTATTTCAGCGTTATGTAATAACGGCTGAGAAAAGCAATTACAGCGCCGTGAACCGACACCAATGTTTGTATTCAAACAAACTCAAACAATTCTAGCTTTGAATTTATGAAATATGAGTGCAAGGTATTATATTTTAAATAGAGCACATTGCTTTAAGAACCGCTGGCTGTTAAGGCAGAAAGGTTCTACAATGGCGACTACGAGCCGGAAAACGTAGTGTATTAGTCAAACTCTCACACGGTGAACCGATGATATATTCCATGCGTTGCAGGCAGCCCGTGACGCGAGAGGGGGAGCTCATTGAGGGAGGCCTATGTCCAGCAGTGGACATATTTTGGCTCATGACTGAGTATAGCTGAGTATAATACAAATCTCAAATATAACTAGATGGATATTACCGACACTTGACTAATGAATGATAGGTATCCTCTGGGATAGTCAAAAGCAAGTCACGTACGATGGGACAGTTATTTTATAACATAAGATTAAACGGAGTGTGTGGCATCAGTTCTAGTTATTCGCTTCTCTTTGACGTCTCTCGTTTGCAGCGTCGATATTCCGTAATCCTTTGATGCGTCGTATCATGCAGTCGCCATTCGCTCGCCATTTGCGTCGAAACTTCGTCCTTAGAGATGCTAATTCGACTGTTGCTGGGTCCGTAGCTCAGTGGAATAATTGAATATTTCAGAAATGCAACTAAATTACTGTTTATTAAGACACTAGCTTTGCCCGTGACTCTGTACGCGGCGGTTGGTGAAACAAATGACTAGCTTACAAACAGGCGCAGTCGGCCGTAAAATACAAAACCATATCACTACTGATGTTAAGAAATTATATGCCTCTATAGTATCTTGCCAGATGAGAGCTGTGATATATCTGGGAGATTGCAACTTTAATAGGTCAGATTTTTTGAAGGCGAAAAGATGATAGTTTAATTAATGCTTCCTTGCTTTACCCCACCCTATAAAGCAAACCCAAGGTTATGGTATTTTTATAATTACTGGTGTATATTAAAAAGTTATTTATTTATGACACTAATTATTCCCATTGGCAATTTTTAAAGCCGATGCTAAGCCGAAATGCCAAAACGTACAACATAAATTTATCCCTTTGAATACAGAACGAACCGCTAACGATAACGTACAAGGGAAACGAGTACTACAAACGCTTATCTGGAAAGTGATAAATGTTTTACGGGATTCGTTGTTAATTACGTTTCCAGTTCGACACGGCTGCGATGTGACTGGCAGTAAGTTGAAATTCATTTGTACAGAGTTACGGCACGTAATCATATAGAAAGATACATATACATGTAGGATGTATGGTATAATAATAACGAGAGGTATTAATAAAGAGTAAGAGAAAAGATGATGAACGAGAGGGAATTAATGAATGAGCGAGGGGGATAGACTGAGAATTGGGAAGCGGACGATGTAACTTGTGCGAAAATCATTTTAAAACTATGATTATCACTTGCTAAACGGTGAAGGAAAAACATCGTGCGGAAAGCTATAAGTCTCAGAGAGCCCCTCAAAGTTGTGTGAAGTCTGCCAACGCGCACTGGGCCAGCGTAGTGGACTATGGCCTAATCCCCCTCGCAATGCAGGAATGCCAGTGCCCAACACTGGGAGATTACAAAAGGACTAGTATTATTATTATTTAATGAGATTATTAACATCGTAATTTTGTTTAATTTGTAAATGTAGATAAGTACTAATTATAAACATTTTCTTAAGAACTGTTTGTGAAATGCAGACACAATTAATGCAGAGTTTCTTGCGGTATGCAGACATTAACAATGAATGCAGAGTTTGCTGCGGTATGCAAGGAATGCAGGGTTTTCATACCGTTTATGAAACTATGTTGGAGTGTTTGCACACGGATTATTGAATACCACCTTTGTAGTTAGATGCAAATAATATAACTTCACCACACTGAAACGACTTTGGCCTCACTATGTTATAACAGAGTTGTATGAACTCGTTTATTTTAGTCCAAAGCCTATACTACTCGTGCGCATTATGATACAACCGTTTGTCTTAGTAATATACAATTATTGTTCCATTTCATATCATCCCACCATTCATACCGAAACTTTAAATCAAAATCATACATGAGTAAGTATCGTAATATGACAGTACATATACAAAATGAATTCTTCAAGTGCATGTGCATGGATGGCTAAGCCCGACACTACCTATAGGGAATAAGGAAATGTTTAAGGACTCTCAAGACCGATTTTGATGAAAACTAAAACTGCATAATTCGATTTTTGAAGAAATAATTTCTCTAGCCAGGCATGAACCAGATGATTTGAAAAAAAAACAAATAGTACTGTTGAACAAATGGGGGAAGAGGAACCCACCACTGACCCTCGGCTTGTCAACTTTTCCAATTATAAACCTAACAAGTTGATCAATAATTAAAGAAGCCAGCAACACCGAACTACTCTAAGATGGTAGACGAGAAACTATCTATCACGAGTGTCGGGACCCCAAACAATATGCAATTCCAAACAATGCTAAGCGAATCTAAAAAAGTATTCCACACCTCCCCCATTTGTTTAACAATGGATTTCCGCCAAGTATCGCCTAATTCTATCAATTACAACAAGTACTGTATGTTTTGGGAAGTAACGCCATATGTACTTATATGCAGTGATGGTATATGGCGTGGTGTAACTAACTACATCCAACAAATCGTATTATGTTTCGATAACTTTACCGGTAAAAATAAAACGGCAATGTTGCCACGTATTGTAACGATATCATGAAATACACTAAAACGTAAATATATACGAAGCACACGTACTTTGCGCGTCATAACACGTATACCATGATATTTGAAGTTACGGGTGGTAATATTTGGCGCAAACGTTCTGTACCTGGCGGCGAAACAAGTCGTAACATCGCTCCGTGTGCTTCAACTGCATTGAAATTACATGGAAGCCGATCAAATAACATGTACATAAAATAAAATGTACATAGGTACATAATAAAGCAATGCGTTCGTTGATTTAGTTTTATTTTTATTTGGCATCTAAAAACATGGAATAATGTATAAGCTAAATAGTGGTTTAATTATTAATCCGACCTTTTTTGTTAGGAATGTCTTAATCTCAGACAAATCAGCCTCGGCTTGGCTTACCAAGGCGTACCCCTTAACCAAAGCCTTATATAGGCATTTGTATAAGAATTTAAAGAAATAAGAATCTTCCCTTACCAATACCACCAGTCACAAACACAGGTATGTCCGCCAGTTCCGCAGCTATAATGGTGCCTGCCACAGTTGTGGCGCCGTCCAGCTTGGCTGCCGCGATGGGCGCCAGGTCGCGCCTCGAAGCCTTCACTACGCCCTCCGCTCGCGCCAGGTACTTGAGCTGGTCTTCATTCAACCCGACTGTCAGCTGGCCTTTCAGTATGGCTATAGTCGCTGGCGTAGCACCCTGCGGGACAATTTAATTTAAATAAGTGGTGCTCTTCTGCGTGGTCTTCGTCGTAGTCTTCTTTATCCAAAAAAATATTTAGAGGTAGGTTGCTGGCAGGTAGTTGGTAAATAAGTTGATCGATAATGGAAGAGGTTATCAACATCGAACTCTCTATGGTCTTTAAAGGAGAGTCTCTTTGCGATTGTGGTCTGAGATCCTAACTAATACATATACAGTTCTAAAAGTTACACTCGTTGATTACCTAAAATTAAGGATAACACGTAAGCAAAACACATCTATGGCAACGCGGACTCAGCGCTGTTGCGACGTATTGAGTAAAGATACAATGAATCTGCGTTCCAATACATACCAATTTGTTTGCAGACTAGGGCTTAATGAATAACATATACTTTTTTCATCTTTGATTTTTTCATATAACGTCATTATATTGTAGATTTATATTTACCTTTAGCTCGCACCAAGTCAGCAAACAAATTGAAAAATTCAGTTAGAAATAGTTGAATTTAGAATACATTGTTATCGATTGGGTCTGCACCATACTACGAACGTCTACGAAAGCGTAGCACGAGAATATTCTACGAAATTCATCGTAGCTGTTAGCAGCACTGTAAGGTCGTTCACACACTGCATCTGAAGCCTCTGGAGACAGATTTTCCTGTGACTTTACATGTTAAAAACCATGTTTTTAAAGCAGCAGAGCGTAGCAAATATTGTAAAGCACGTTTGTGTGTATCAAACCTTTCAAACCTTTATTACTGCATTTAATTTCTTGAATAACACAGCCTTTAATCTGATATCTTAAGAAATTTTGCAGCTACGCAAATAACCTTAGATTAATATTTCGCTGATGTAATGATCTGCGAAATACGAAATATTTTCTCGACTTACCCGCTCTCTAATGATATTCTCGACTTGTAATGCGGTCTCTAAGTTGTGCGGGTAAGGCATTCCGTGAGTTATAATAGTCGACTCGAGAGCGACGATGGGTGTGTTCTGTGATCTCGCGAGACGGACCTCCTCAGAAAAAACTAAAGGAGAGTTCATCGCACTGTACCCCCTCTGATAAAACGCGCCGACCCGTGAACCTCTCGATATGTACTTAACAAGGTACGCCATCTTGATTCTTCTGAAACAAATTTGCAGTTCATTATTTTAAGCTTAACATTTTCATGAAAACGTAGACGGTGGATTTAGATATAACATTAGGTCGCTGAGATGGTATCTAAACTTAATTACAAATTCTTTTGAAAGTTAGAGGGATATACAATTCGATATAAAAAAAAAAATATTAATCTATTTTGTATTTCTGATAGTCAAATATACTTACTATGCTAGGTCCTTAAATAGGAATCTATTAATATAAAACTAATTTTAAGGATTTAATCGCGTTTATTTTATGTTTTTACGTTCCCGACGTTTCGGCGCTCCACGAAGTCTGCAATATGCCATTGAAATTAAAAAAACATCCTCATTTTAGTAGGGAAGATGGCTGGGTGCTACCACCAACTTAGGATTCAGTAATTAATATATGTAATTAAATCCAAAACCAAGCGCACCATTGCAAGACCTCAAGACGCTGTGAGCACTTTCTGCGTAGATATAACTGCAAACAACAACTAAATATGAGGGTACCCCAGTTATCACTATGACACTAGGACTTCAAACACCTCAGTCTTTCCGTGGCTATGGTTGCTGTAAAGCAGCCGAAACTTCGGGAACGTAAGAACATAAAATAAACGCGATAACATCCTAAAAACTAGTTTCATTTCAATGTGTAGTATTCGCGTAAACATATAAAATAAATATAGGAATCTATTCATAGAGAATTGAACAACACCCACCTAAAACATTCTAGCCGTGTACAGTTCATTAACGGTGCCTAAAAATAAACCAGTCGGTATTGGAAGCCGAACGAGATTACTTTTAGGAAAAACCTATTATTTGGACTAACCGGAGAGTGCCGTATTTGCAATGTACTTTCTGTCAGAGACACTAACTTAAATACAGTTCGCAACAGAACGATCTCCACCCACGCTTTCAAATAGTGTGGTTGAGTGTACCTATTTAAAAAGTATTTACTATACGAGTGTCTGAAATGATAAACAGGTGAGTGATTGGTTTCTTTTCAATGTTAGAAATTTCAAACATGTGACAGTTTTGAATTTAGAATTGAATTTTTTAGAATTTAATTTATGACCTATTCTCTATAATATGGTTGCCGTGAACTCTACACCATACCAATAAAGGGACCCGAGTAGGTACAAATAATAATAAGACACTCGAATAAAAAAATAAAACAATAGAAATACTTTGCTCTTACAATTAAGTTTTATTGAATTGAGCGATATTAAATTCATAAGTTGAATGCTCTCCTAGGAATTTAATTAAGCGGTGCGCTTATTTACATTTTTTTTTTATTACATTATAGGCAAGTATTTGATCTCGATCTCACCTGATGGTAAGTGACGATGAGATCTACGATGGAGCATACTTGCCTAGGTAGGAAGGCGGCAGTAGATAGAGACGCTACATTCACTAGGCACATGCAGCGCAACTGATCTGACCCGTCATCCATGAATGGCAGCACCGAACATCATGCCGGAACACGGCTAGGCCGCTTGGCGACATGGCTTTGTTCAGTGGGTGGTGACTAGCCACGGCCGAAGCCTACCACCAGTAAATTTCTATTCAATTTTATATATTTAAAATATTGAATAGGCAACGTCTAATCACAGATACTTACTTAATACATTCACCTGCCTCAGGTAAAATGTAGAGGTCGTGAAGTTCTCATTACGTAGTATCGCTTATTTTCATAATACATTTGAGTGCCATCTCATATAGCTCGTATAACAGTCTAAAGAAAGCTAAGTAGGTATCAACGCAATTGTATGGCCGTAGTTTTATTGATTTCCATCGTCAAATCTAAATATAAATGAATATTAAATGGTGTTCGTTGATAGCGTATCATTCATAAACGGCTGGAATAATTTGGCATTGTTTAATGTTCGTATTAATCCGAAAAGAGAAGTTTTTAGAGAAAAAAATAAATTTAACGGAATCTAGAAAATTTTAAAATTCGTGCTAGGTCAACGTTTGTTGGGTCAGGCAGTAAGGGGTTTAGTCGGTAAAAGTCCGACATAACCCGCTTGCCTCCCTCGGGGCTTGCGGGTATCCATAAGGAAGTCCCCACGCAAAAAAAGGCAATAAGTAATTAGTATTGATTACACATTAGTCCGCAATTATTACACATTCGTGTATCTATCAATGCACTTAGTTTTGTTTATTTGCTTACCCACCGCGAGCCGGGCGTAATGTTGCCGTCACCTAGCAACGCGCCCCATGTTTATATTTCAAACAGCTGTTTACTCAACAACGGTACTAGCTGTCATTATTGTTGCATATTTTATACGGAGCTATTTCTTCATTGTATATCTGCCGTTAATATTATATAAAGATTGTTATTTATTCATATCAACTCATCATCGGCGATCGTCTATATTAGGTAAGAATTGTATTATATTAACAACGCCCACTTAAGCCTATTTGCTGCCTACACGTGATTTAGTGTCTGTATCATAATTATTAAAAAGTCTACAATCCAAGCAAATCAAAATTTTGTTGATAATTGTTTGTTACATTAATAATAATAGTTACCATCCTATCGACTATCCATGGTCTTGATTGACCTAAGACAATAAATACAACGCGCTGTCGTTATGGACCTATAATTTACATTTGCTTGGTATGAATATTTGTGTGGACATATACAATGATATTATATACAGAATAGGATATCTAGATTTATTTCTCCCTTCCACCTGAAACTTTACATAAAAAGGCGTACCTATACGTGTGTTTGAACCCTAAAAGGCTAGGTTGATCAGAAATTGTAACGCACATACCGGTTTCACCGTGTAACGTAACCTCATTTCCTCGTGCGGTAGGTATTATGCGATTCGGTTACTTGATACGAGTGATTGAGCATCACACGCGCCGCACGTACCCCACCTATCTTGCCACGTGTTCCTGCACCGGAGCCGGTGGGTGACTTCCTTTATGTACACGTAACACGAATATGTTTGAATATACGACGTACCGCGCCATGAGAAATCCACCTCAATATAAGAAATGTACTAAAAATTTTATAGATCTTATTTGTGTGTGTTTTAAGTCCACAATGGCGTGGGGTCTCCCAAAGCTGCCCGGGCTCACATTCTCAGACCCCACCAAGACGCAGCATCACATGCGAAGTTCCCTTCGGTTCTACCAAGGGCACAGGTTTCCTGATACGGAAATCAGAGGCCCCGGAGGCACGGCTACGGATGTTGACAGCAACGCGTTCGCACTACCAGAAGATGCAGTCAAGTAAGGAGCTCATAATATGATGATCAAGGGTAACTGGTCCACGCAACTGAGAGAAACACCACCAATAGCTACTCTGCTTACATAGATTTGGCTCCATTACATGTCATAACCTTTTATTGCCGCACCATCACGATAACTGGCTTATTTTCACATGAATTGGTTCGTGGTAAGATATTTATTTCACTTAGATGTAAAGGACTAAAGTAGTATCATTGATTTATAAAGTGGTAAAATACATTCACTTTAGTTTTAAGACTACTAGACAAATTAATTGTCATTTAAGACTAAACAGCACCATCAAATTACTAGACCAGATCATATCTTCACCTAAAATAAAACACGAATAATGCCTCAATAAATGTTTCAATAAAGTCTAGTTTAAGACAAGTAAGCTGAAAAATCTGCGAAACAATTGCTTGCTAAGGACTTTGGAAAAAAAAGAATATCGCTCAAAGAAACTCTTGATGAATAATATAATTCTTATCTGTCTATCCCACGCGGGATGAGTAGTGCCTCTAGATGTTTGAATCCACGCCCAATAACAATACGAGACGAGGCGGGGCTGAGTCGCTTTTCCCACAGGCCTCTGAGAAAAATCGTCTTTTATCAAGTGCCAACAAACGACCGTCTGAATTATTCCTCTATATAACACATAATTATTTGGCACTGGGCCATCGAGAATTGAAAGTCACTGCGCGCGAGGTCAACCCTTGGAATGTCGGGCGAGGGGTTGATTGCGTCGATGACCTGCCATCCACGAACCTCCCATCTATCTCTTGATGTCATTTTTAAACATTCGCTTGGCACTATACAAATGCGAGGCCATTAAATCTTTTACATGTAATTACGAAAACGATGTAATTTATTAGTGAATTAAGTGTTAATAAAATTTAAATAACTAAATTAATGTGTCAACCATATCTACAACGAGTCGAGTATCGAGCTTGTATGCTCACACACAGAAGTGCCTATGTGAGTATATAGGCGGGAAGTGTAATATGGGTAAGGTCTAGCGTCCGTTAGGCGTGCCGAGTTGAGTCAAATTAAATAAATTCGCTTGCTGACCTTTGTTCGCTATGCAACTGTAGCGCATCGTCACGATGTATTTTTCATGATCCCTTTCTGCAATTCGATGCGTCTATGTACTGTAATAAGAGTTGTTTTCCGACAGCTACGATCCGTCCCTAACCTACGGGCGCGTGAAGCAGCAGGCTCTCCCTGCTGTGGTTCCGCATTTTGTACACTACGACAAACGATGCCTGAACTTCACGGCGTTCTTCAAGCAGCCGGTATACGACAACCCCGATGAGAACTTCAGAGTACGAGTCGTGAACCTCGTTTACTTCCTCGAGGACGACAGCCTAACCGTTATGGAGCCGAGGGTCCAGGTATGTTATCAAGGAGAAAGGGCTGTCACAGAATAATTAAATAATAATATAGGCCCCTTTCATGTCCCACTGCTGGGCACGGGCCTGGACTAAACACGTCATGCAGACATACAGATTTCCTCGCTATGTTTTCTTCACCGTTTAGAGAGTGATAATCATGGTTGCAAATGATATTCGCACATGAAAGAGTTACACCAAATTGCATTGACTTGGCAATAAAAGAAAACCAACCATAGATAACCCCCCCAATTGACTGGGGGTTATCTGTGGTTGAGTTTTTGTAATGTGGTTGGTTATCTGTGGAGCTAACGAACCACGTGCAGTGCACATTCATTTATTAATACTACTTCTAGTTTAATTTAAACCCACCCTTTGAATAACCCTCGTATTGAGTCTGATCTTATTTTATACTCATTATTCAACCTCAATGTTTTCAAGTGATTGATTTTAACCTTTTTTTTCCACTGTTAACCTTAAACGATATTCATGAACGGATTCAAATATGTAGATTAGATTCAAAAGCCTGCGTTCTGCTTATTCTTCTATGTAAATAGTTCGGTAACTATTGACAGACGTAGAACAGTGCCTATAGCGATAAAAATTGCACATCTTGTTTTGAAAAATCGCTAATTTTGTTAAGCGCATTTAAATTATAATCTTCTAAAGTGCGTATGTGCAAAGGCGGTTAATAGGAACGATGATAGATAGAGTAACTAAGGGATCGATATTTATACTATTGGCATTTTAAGTTTTTAACCGATCGCCATGATGGGCCATTTATATCGGCAAACACTGTATTCCCAATGCAATGTTAGGTACAGTCTTTGCTTACACCAACCGTGTAGCAATACCTGCTTATACGTATTGATTTTTCCGTCTAATTTGCTATTCTATGCGGCTATTGCGGGCGCCACGTGTTCTGTAAAACAATACTATGTTTAGCGCGGCTTACCCAGCGCCGACACACACCTTACTTATAGTATTCCAGCACTGTAATATCGCGGGCCTCGAGAATGAAGTGGAATTCTTATTTGGGAAATTCTATTTCAGTGTTATGTGTATAAAGCCCAGATAAAATAAAAAGATTGTTTATGACTAAGCTGGCCCCGTGAGTGCGTACGCGTGGACTTAAGCTTTCAGACTTTCCCTGTGGGAATTCATCGATACCCCGGGCTATAATCTATCACCGGGCCATCTAAATCTGTCCAGTCGTTTTCCCGTGATGCACAAACAGACGGACAATAATCTTAGTTTCGAGGAGAATGATGTTCCCAACGGTTTTTTTTCAAATATATTTAACTTTCTGTCATGGTAAACTTCGTAACCCCACCAAATATATGAGATAATTAATTATGTTTACTTATTTTTTTGTGATTTTTCCTATATTTTCTGCTATTCGGAGCGGAGACAAATTCAAACATTCAAATATAATACAAATAAATACATACTACATACAAATATAATACATACAAATCGTCCCAGCCGTTCTTGAGTTATAAATGGTGTAACCACAGTAACTAACATGACTTTGTTTTATATATGTAGATGTACAGACTGGACTAAGTTTAGTCTTATATAAATACTTAGTTAAGTTATTCTTTTTTCCGAGTACTATTTTATAACATAAAGATATATGTTATAAATATAATAACGTAGCTAACTCATACGAATTTATGATTATAAGAATCTGTTGTTAGATCGTTTTAACCGCAAAACGATCATAAACATAATAGGGTTACCACTGGCGCGTGTTTTTCCGCTCATTTTGTATTTAAAAGCTTTCTCCGAAATTGTCTCTAATAGCACGTGTGACGGTAGTGGTTCTTCTAATAGTTGGAAAAGTCTTATTCACTTCCAATTAAGGTAGAGTTTCGCATAGATTTAATAATCTCTATAATTGCTGCAAATAATTTAACATGATTATTATTAAATACCAAAATAAATATCGCCAGACGACCACACCTCACCAACTACTATGTGGTACCGAATAAGCAGCGCTTGTATTGTAGGTAGTACCTGCCGTTAAACGGCTTGGCGGAGATCCTGGTAACACCCAGGTGACCCAGGGCAAATTACGAAAAGACATTTCCGAAAATTTACCCAATAATCGAACTCTTGAAATCTTGACAAAAATACAGATTTTATCACGTGTATATTATGTTTTTACATTCCCGAAGATTCGGATGCTTTACACTGTAAAGTCTACAGCAACCATGGTTACGGAAGGACTGAGGTGGTTAGCGTCCTAGTGTCATAGTTTGAACTGGGGTACGCTCATATTTAGTTGTTATTGTTTAATTGTTGTTGCAAAGAATGTAAGAGAATTCCCACAATGATATTAAGGCTGTCGTTGGTGACCCGGATTCCCTGGTCCCAGGCGTAGTTTATTTAGAGATTTAACTACGTATAAATATAACCTATGCATGTATTATAATCATATGCATGTGTTTGCTGTGTAGTAATTATGGTGAGCTAGCAAATGAGCGCACATTTGTTCGCTCTTCGCATCTATTTGTCTCAGTATGAATGCCACGGCAAGAGCCCGGCGGCGGCGCTGCACTCAGCCGCTTTGTTCCAGACGCCATTATTCCCACAAAAATCACTTTATCTTGGCGTAATATGAACCGTAATGCATGGAAACTTCGGGACATATTTGTATTTAAATAAATAAACAAACGTAGCGTTTTACTTGGGATCATATTGTGGGTTTGCGGACGTGTGTAGCAGGTAGGTTAGGTAGGTTTTGTTAGGGTTTGGTATATATGAGCGATATAGATATTAAAAATAGATAAATAAATATCGCCTGACCAACACGCCAACTACCGTACAATGGATTGGAGGCGAAACCAGTATAAAGATATTAAACATCCATGCCTTGGGTACAAACATCCGTGCTCATCACACAAAGTATGTCTCTACCAGGATTCGAACCTGGGTCCCTTGGCACAGAAAGCAGGGTCTTTACCAACTGCGCTAATCAGGCCGTCAAATGACACAACAAATCAAATTACATTATTGAATGCGTTTCATTTACAGAACTCCGGCATATGGCAAGGCAGGATGGTGAAAAGAGGGAAGATACCGAAAAACGATCTCGGCGAATGCTGGCATTGGAAGGACCTGGACGTTGGCAAAGACATCTGTATCTACGGGAAAGTGTTTCACACCGTCTCCTGCGACCTCTTCACTAAGGCAAGTCGTTAGTTGAAACCTTTGAGTATTTAATTGATAGAACTATGTGATACTTGGCGGAAATTCATTGTTAAACAAAAGTGGGAAGCGGAACCCACCACTGACTGTCGGCTTGTCAACTTTTCCAATTATAAACCAAACAAGTTTAATCGATAATTAAAGAAGCCAACAACACCGAACTCCTCTAAGGTGTTAGTCGAGAAACTATCTATCACGAGTGACGGGAGCCCAAACAAAATGATATTCTACGCGAACCGATTTGAGCAAATAGCGCCGCCCATAGCCAACATCTGTACTGTATTTTATCTGACAGTTCTTGAGGGACGGGATAAAATTCAAAGCGATTCAAAATTACAGCAATCGAGAGTGAACTACTTTTATATGTACAGCTAATGGCTTATGGTCACTGATTTTGGCAGAGGGGTTCACCTTCCGATGGAACATCCAGGCTTTTTAGTCTGAGTTTGAAACGCAGGAATGCATTTATTAAGACTCAAAATCAGAATCAGAATATTTTTTATTCATGTAAACCATTAAGTACAGTACTTATGATTCGTTAAAATATTTACAAAATGCTAAGCTACAACTTTACCACCCGTTCGGAATGCCGTGTCTATGGAGAAGAACGGGCAAGAAACTCCGACTCGCGAAGGAAGTGTCAAACAATATATACGAACTAACAATACCCAATAGCGGACTAACAGTCTCTGCCCTCGGCCGTGGGCTGTTTAGTGAAATACAATAATTATGTTATACGAATATTAACAGTAGGTAGGTACCTACTAGCAAGTTACGCGACGCGGTCATTAAACTCGCGCTGTCCCTTTCTCACAACCTTGTTTATGTGTTTGGCAACGGGATTTTGTAGCATTCAAATCGTATGTACTAATGTAAGTACCTATCATATAGACCTACGTGGATTTGGTTTTAACTAAAACATAAGAATTCTTACCTTAAAATGTATATTTTAGTATGACTGCAGCACAGAACCGGCTCGTCGCGAACGCGTTCACTATTTTTAGGTTATGTATTATAATTGTGTTGTGGACGTGTTGTCGTGCAAGGTCAGCCGGTCGCTCGCTGCGTCCGGAGTTCTCTCGCTCGCTGATGTTATCAAACATCAAAGTTCAGCTGTTGTTTCCTATTGTCTACCTGATCGCCACGGTCGGATCAACACTAGACCGAAAAAGACAGAGTTATAAGAAAAAGGGAGACCGTTGGCTGTGTGTCTCTGCGGTTTTATTTTGTTATGTCGATCAGCAAAGTTGAAGCGTCTAAGGTGTCCTCCTCATTGGCTAACGATCGTACAAGTGAATGATGAGATTTCGTCGCACGACGAGATGAAATACACAAATCTCATTAGTGCCCTAAGTGAAGCTCACAAGTCATAGCGCGAGCACGGGAAGCATTTTCATTGCGTACATTGTTTGGCTATCTTGGTATAGTTAATCGTACGTGTGGTGACGGCTTGTCACGATGACGACGCTGTTTGCCGGCATGTTACATCATAAAGTTATCTTACCGTGTTATGATTAACAACCTCCTCGGTACGGTTAAAGTAACCTTTTTTACCATCGATATTTACCCCTGTCAGATACCAGCAACGATACCGTTCAATTTAGCTAAGAAGAATGATTAATTAGTTATTTATGATTTAAATTTCGGTCGAGGAACCGTACACACAATTGGGTAACTACCAATTAAGTATAATTTGTCACTTATTGTACTTATTCATGATATAGGTAAGTATACAACGTAATGCAATTAATAAATTATGAAACACAATATACTTCAAGTAAGTTTTTAATTAACCATATTAATTCCACCCATCACATACCTAGTTCTTGACACTTTACAAAGCGGTAATATAGTACAGGACGACTTGTATGCCCATGTACCAGGATATTATATACGGGATGGCGAAGGCAATGCCGCGAGCCGGCTGGGGCAGGGGCACTATGGCATACACGACGGTGTGAACGATCCGGCACACGGTGTAAACCCTGAACAGCAGTGTGGCCCAGGCAGCCACGGGGCCAGTGATCACGTACAAGGCGCCAAGCACCCAGAACGCAGGAATGTTCTCCAAATCATTCAGATGAGCTCTTCGAAATCTCTCCACAACAGGATCGTCGAACTTCACTTTGCCTTTCAAAGTTTTTGCATCTTCTGGATTCGCGAACACGCCTCGGGCGAGGCGCATAGTCGCCGTCATTGGTCCAAGAGCTAGCAGTTTTAGAGCTAGTATAGCTGAGTATACGATGTAGGATTGAACCACCGGGTTGTCTAACGATAACGCGACCATTTTGAATGTTTTATCGGAGCGGAGACACGGTTGCACGCTGTACTGGTTGCCGCACGAATGACTCGTGTACCCTGTGATGTTGCTTCGTAATTTATTTTCGAATCGTTAATGACTTCGCGATATAATCATAATTGCATTGATTGGATCACCAAGGTGTTAATTGGCTGTACGGCATAGTTACAAGTTATTTAGGTTTTTTTAGTGATGCAGCAAGCGTGGATATTGTTCCTGGGCTGAGCAGCATGATTTGAGATAATAGCACAGACCTTCAGTCTACATTTTAATATTGGTAGCTTTATATATGTCTAGTACCTAGCACACAACGTACGTACTATGCAAATACCTACGCTCAATTTATTCATAATTTTAAATAAATGAAGAACTTATCTTTTTAATTTAAATCCTAGATGTTCCACTATATTTTTGGTCGTTTATATCTGCTTATGGTGGGGAGCGGGCACGCTTTTCTACTTCTTACAACCTAGGTAGGAGGTAGCAGCATATCAATAGATAAACACGATGAACCCAGACCCTATTCGCTTCGGTGTCTGTCTTAACGTTCTAACAACGAAATGAATATACAGTAGCATAACAAGTAACGCGACGGGATCAACAACCTCGCGCTGTTACTTTCCAACAAGCATGTTTATCTTTGACAACGGGACTTTGATAGTAGGTAGATATCTATCAATTTGCCGATTTATAGATAACAGATACCAAAATGTTAATACCTACTAATCAAATGTTACGCATTTGATTGGTCAGGTGACAAATGTCAGAAATCTTACCTAAAAATTAGTGGTGAAGTGTCTATAAAATAAGGATAAGTCGTTCAATAAGCTATAGTAGTTTAAGGTTAACCATTCATCGGAATTGCCTTTAAAATTTAACTGACTCATCAAACGACTGGCTGAATTCCGTAACTTAACAATATGAAGGAGTTACCTGGGTTTTATTAAAAAAAACTAACTTCATCTATGAAAGACATAAGTATAGGTGTGTGTTACATGGGAACCCCTTTCGAATGGGTTTTATCGGATTTAGTCTGAGCTTCGATCGTAAAAATGTAGACAGGTTAAATGATGGAGGCGCGTTATTTGGAAAAGGATATATATTTGACGGTTTTCGATGGCGACTGAGGTAGGTATTGTGTCAAACCTATCTATTCCATCAATCTTTCATTTGAATAGCTGTGAATGATTTGTACAAAAGAATTGCCTACGCACTAAAATGTTATTCAGTTCCTTCAGGTGTAAGTAGTTTACAAATTTTTGGAATTTTTTTTTGCAGCTTTGCAGCGTCTGTTGTCAGAAAGCCTTCCAACATAATAGAATTGCATTTCTCGACTTGCTTAAAATAATCAGAGGTTGCGTAGGTATACTACGTAAATTTGTATGTTGTTTTTGGCTTCAATGTTTTTAATAATAATCGTAGCTTATTACTCTATATTGTGTATTTAGTCTGTGCTTAAAACAAGTGTGTTACCATTGATCCTATGCTAAAGCTTTTCCGTGTTCCACCACAGTTACTCACAAACGGATATCAACCCCGTAAAAGTTACGATCGCATTATTATTTAGGATATAATTATCTACACGTTTTAAAATTCAAAGTGCCGTTCTTTCGCAATAGCACGGCTATAATGCGAAACGAATAGCCGACATTAAACCGCCGAATGGTTTTCCGAATAAAGCCGAAGGGAGGTCGTGGGGTTTTAAGAAATGTGTTTATTGCCGGCAACAGTGGTGGTGTCGGCATTATGGGCCGCGCTGGCCGGCTTATACACCGAACCGATGAATTGTGTCCAATGAACATAAAAGAAACATCCTTTATGTTCTTTGCACACAATTCGTTTTTAATTAGCCGGACTTTATTTTCGTGATACATTACCTAGGTTGAGGTCTATTGTATATTACAACAAGATTGTCTCGGGCTAATTCCGAATCAATACTGCTATTAAACTAGTCAGACTTTTTTCAAGAAACATCTCTTGGTGTTCGACTTTTAATTAAATTTATTTTTCAACTTGAAATGATAATCCCTTCATTCGTTGACCTCAATCATTCTGTGGATTAAAGTTCCAGACACCAGGCACATATTATAGTAGGATTAGCGCTGTCCGCCTTGGACCATTTATGTTCGGGACTGCTGCCCCGGATGGCTTTCCCATATATTTTTTTATTTTTATTAATGATAGGCTTGCATTTGACAACGATCTTTTATCTTAATATGTTCACCTTGTCTTTTTAACTTGGCTATAAATTTGAATTATAAAGATGGTAAATGTGTTAATGTCTTGCTATTTTATGTTCAGACAGCAATAAATATACATTGTAACAAAATGTTTTATACATTAAATCCTCATTGAAAAGTTATTGTTAACCGACCCGTTAACATAGGCAGTCGGTTTTATTGAATAATTATCCAACAGACAAAGCTAATGCTTTGATATAAATATTGATTTCGATATAAATATTGATAAAATACTGTAATCAGTATTTTTTATCAATATTTATATCGAAATGTGTGTACCTGTATTTTATCCATACTATATTTAAAGTTGATAAGAATAATAATATACCTACCTGAGTAAAATACCTATTTTGGCGATGTTTTCATAAAGATAGATACTATTAATAAACTTTTATTTATTCAAACTAGTTTGAATGATGTTGTAAATTGCTAGATATAAATGGATAATATCAAATTATTAATAATGTAGGTATACCTAAGCATAGAAACAAATGATGAACGTTGTAAATAAAAAATAATAATTTATTAACTTACTCTGTATTACTTAACACACATTTTCTTGATGACTGTTGACAGCTACGTTATCAATGTAACTTTGATAACGTAGCTATCAACACTTTAACAAATGAGGCTCGCACTTAATACTTACTAAAAAGTATTGTTCAGATGGAAATCACAAAGCATGGAAATAGTGTTGTACCACCTTAACACTCATGTAAATGGTGATAGCGAATGGGATTCCGAAAGAAATACCGCGGGCCGGTTGTGGCAGCGGCTTCACCGCGTAGACAAGGGTATGGAGCACTCGGCCCGCGGTGTACGCCCTGAACAAGTTGATGGCCCACGCAGCCGCGGGACCAGTGGTGAGGTACAGCGCGCCCACCACCCAAAAGGCCGGGATGTTCTCCAGGTCGTTGAGGTGCGCGCGCCTCACTCGCTCCACGTCCGGATCGTCGAACTTGATCTTCCCCTTCCTCACTTTGGCGTCCTCCTCATTTGCGAACACGTTCTTTCGGTACCTAGCACTCGACGTCAGAAACGTTACGCCCATCATTTTAAGAGCCAACACTCCGGAGTAGAAAATGTATGATTGCACCGCCGGATCGGTGAGTGATAATATCGGAGCCATTGTTGGAATTTCTATGCGCGTTGTGTCTGCTTGGGAGTGAACGTACGAATGTTGTGGTGAGATAGCGGCTGGCTTGGCATAGCTAATCGCGCGTGTGGTGCCGGCTTGTCATGATGACGCTGCAGGTCGGCATGTACTTACAGTCATTAACTCGAGTACCGTGTTTCGATTCGACATTCCATAGCTATATTTTAATGAAATATTTTTTTCGGCAAATGTACCTAATGATAAAAAAGTAATTTTAGGTAAGATTAAAGTTATCTGTTTTTACTGATTTCATCGCTATCTCGCCTTTTCGTCAAACAGCAACATTTCTATTCAATTAGGATAGGTATTGGAAAAAATGTGTATCTTTTTTACACGTTCATTGTAAAAATAGAAAGTAGTAGCAGACGGCACGCTTCATTTACAAATTAGGTAACTATACCATCGGAGTGCAAGAACACAATATTTAGTTTGCGGAGAGCCTGTCTGATTGCTCTTGGCAATGCGATCGCCGCACGCGCACCATTCACGGAAATACAGGCGACTGCCTCCTCTTACGGTCCAAGAGCAGGCAGACGTATTCATTTGTCTATTTTAACGAGTAACACGGATACAGGGGGGGAGGGTGGATGCAACCCCCTCCCTCACTGACGACCGAGTATCTACTTTATTGCGGCCAATTTTCATTTTTTTTTTTCTGAAATATAGGTAAAATCGTACAAAATAACGAAATCCTGGATCCGACCCTGTGTATTGTACGTTATCAGTAATTGGTCTGTAACCTTCAGTATTCAGTAACACTTCCAAAATATCACGTCAAGTAGGTGGAGCTGAGAGTGACAAAACTAATGTAAGAAGAACACCAACCAATTAATGAAATTAATTGTACTTACCTAAATCATACGCTACGATTACCTACATACTGTACCTACATCCGAAGATTTGTGCTAGTGTTTCCTAAACGTAATGTCCAATTATTTGTGAGCTCGCTTGAGTACTAATATCCAATGATTCCAAGGATTTAGTTATAGTATCTACAATAGGAGATAGAGATTCTATATATTATTCCTTATTTCGTTTATAACACGTGATAATGAAATCATTTAGTACTATCGATAACAGTTCTAAGTGATTATAATTATAAATGATCAAATATGTCATAATATCAAATATTTTATACTTATTCATTTTAACATTATATTTTTGTTTATAATTTCCTCCTACATCTTGAGATACTTTTTCTAGCTAGGCGACAAAAGTGACGCCCCCGGGTGGGCTCGAACCACCAACCTTTCGGTTAACAGCCGAACGCGCTAGCCAATTGCGCCACGGAGGCTTCTGTCCCCTTGATCGAAATAACTAATGTATAACTTCTTCTATTTATTTTTCTCGTCATTGTGAAAATATCCGTCTTTCAGAACCACTAAAACTATACTTACCAATTTTTTATGTCTTTGAGATGTTAATTATTTAGTTCATACATCGTAATCAGTGGTTCCTACTAGTAATTAAAAAAGTTGTTGACTCATCTCATCGGGTCATCCATAGAGCACAGAGCATAGTTTTGGTACTTTACCTAATTATATTTGTTTCAGGAATGGATGGAGTCCCAAGGCATGGAAATTTCTAAGGAGGAAGACTTGCCTATAGACTCGTATACACAAAAGGAAAGATGGAAATCGGTGCCGCCGCCGAGGCGCGCTAAAGTCCACGACGATCCACTGCTGCGGTTCCTGCAATATGACGGGAAGGTGCTGGCGTGAGTAACTCTTATTACTACTATCTGATTCATAATAATAATACACTGGGGAGCAATGAATACGGGTCATCGAATAAACCTTAATATCTCAGTAACTATAATGCTAGCTTATTTCAATATAAAGTATTTTATGGACGAACTTCTTGGTTGTCTCAGAATATCATCTTCGATTGAAATAAAAGTAATTAGTATTATAAGGCTGCTTTACAGCAACCATAGTCACAGGGAGGACTCAGGTATTAGACGTCCTATTGTCATCGTTAGAACGCGGGTACTGTCATATTTTGTTGTTGTTTGTGGTTCGATCTACGCAGAAAGTGCGCTCACAGTGTCTTGAGGTCTTGCAATGGTGTTCTTGGTTTTGGATTTAATTAATGCTCATAATCAAATACTGGTAGATCAGTTAAAATTATGATACGTATTACTAGGTACAACCATTAAAAAATACATGATATCTGTCAGATAAATTGTAAATATATAAAAGTTTATTTATACGCAAACGGTAATGCAGTGCAGCAACTCTACAAAATGAAAGACAACTAGACTGACAAACATGCAGCTGAGTTTACTATTCCAACTATGAGTAATTAAATAGCTCGTGGTTCTACAAATCTAATCAGAACTTGGTTTAAACTGCCAGCCAGCAGCGGCTGCAGCGCTCCCGCGACTCCCGGGAGACATCCGAACAACTCAGATTTGTCTTCTCTAAATGGCAGTAGGTGCAGTTCTATTGAATAAACCGATGCACGTGTGACTTAGAAACAATTGCTCTGTTGGAGTGATTGCGGCGCAACGGCTTAATATATTCGTGAATTTAGATTTTAGCCTGTTTATTACTGCATAAGCGTATGTATATTGTGTTGTTACGATAATTGATTCACTGTTAATAATGATAACAAATAAATTAGGCGCAAACACGCAGCTCTGGGTTCGGGCTACTTATTGGTGCCTCCTAAGGCACTTGGTTTAGTAAATTATATTTCCACTAAACTTATCAAGGCAGTAGATCAGCTTAGCTATCTAAAGAGAAATTGCTGCCAGCCATCTAGATCCACCTTTTATTTTTACTTAGTACAGTTTTCTGTTCTTTTATTTATAATTCTTTAATTTGCACCTAGGGGTTACATGTTATTTGACATTATAAGACGCTGTCCGCCCGGTATTTCCACTAGTTGCCAGCCCGGCTTGAAAGTCAACAGTGGAAAATTGGAGCTGCCCACCCGTGGAGAACCTAAAATAGACTTGTGCCGGCCTATTGCAATTCTCCACGAATTTAATTAAGGGACAGCCATCGGGTTACGTACACTTGGGACCCGAGTCTCGCATACCTAGACCTTTATTTATACGGGGCACATAATGTACTGTAGAATATATTTGCTCTACTCCACTTACTTTCAATGAAAATAAAGTTGTCTGAAAATACGAAATATGTAACAAATATCTCGTTAGGTAGGTAGGTACTTGAATATAATAATATCGCCAGACAAACACACCAACTGTACCGCCCACAGATATATCAGAGGTACCGCCCATACTAGGCAACGCTTGGATTATGGATGCCGCACTATGGACTGATGGTGATACCAGAAATAGTATAATACCTATTTATATAGATAGTAAACATCCATGACTTGGTAACAAACATTCGGGCTCATCACCCAATGTTTGTCTGCCATGGAATGGTAATTACAGCTGTCTATCTTTCAGTCTGTCTGTCCTATGCCTGAAAAAATTTGATATAATTTGGTACGATGTTTGCTTTTAACCCGCGTAAACATTTAGATAGTTTTCAACTCGAGCAACGGTAGTAAATTTCTTCAGAATAGTAGAAAAACGAAATTCTCCGTGTACGAAGTGGTGGGCACAGCATGTTAGTAATAATTATGTAACTTCTAGCGGATTGGTCAGGTCGCCCGCCGCCGTGCCCGCCGGCCGCCGCCCGCCCTCAGACGCTCAAAAATTATACTGTAGAAGTTGTTTTTACAGTAAATGATAATCCATCAGATATGTTTTTTACCACTTTAATTTTCACTTCTTATACATAATTAGTAATGTTGAATTTAAATCTTTATTTCGTCCGCTCGTTCCTCTTCATGATGTTGCAGTGTCTTTTTCTCTCTGGTTTTAGACATGAAGTCTCTATGGTCATAGACAATATAATTATACTTTTTTATAGAATACTAATAAGTGATGTGCTTCAACATTCTCCCCCGCCTTGAAAGCTTCTTTCAAGCGTTAATCTTCTTTATTATTCGGTAAAGGACAGATTCGATTTATTGCTCTTCTGACAATTCCTTTGCCCGTCTTGATATCTGCCACTCTGCACGCTCCGTCTGAGCCTGGATATACGGCTACTATTCTGCCGATAGGCCACTTCAACGGCGGTGTCATCTCCTGCTTTATCAGTACCAACTGGCCTGTTTCTATATTCGGTTGGCGCTTCTGCCACTTGGTTCGCTGTTGTAGCTCGCTCACATACTCGCGACTCCACCTCGCCCAAAAGTGTTGCCTGGCTTGTTCAATTCTTGCGTAACGGTGAAGGCGGTTTGTATTGGCAGCTTGTAGGTCTGGCGCTGGCAGCGACGTCAACTCTCGTCCGATCAGAAAGTGCCCTGGGGTGAGAGGAGACAGGTCGTGAGGGTTGGAAGATAGAGGAGAAAGGGGCCGTGAGTTTAGAATAGCTTCGATCTGAGTGAACAGCGTTGCGAGCTCTTCGTACGTTAGGTGAGAATCACCCATGACCCTTTTCACATGATATTTTGCCGATTTTACAGCTGCCTCGTGCAGACCACCAAAGTTTGGGGAATATGCAGGTAAGAATTTGAATTTAATGCCTTCCTCTACAAATGGTTCTGACACAGAATTACAATGAGCTTTAAGAAAGGCTCCGATTTCGCGGCTAGCTCCTACGAAATTGGACCCGTTGTCGCACCAAATCTCGCGAGGCTTACCCCGTCTACTAATGAATCGTCGTAATGCTAAGATAAAAGCTTCGGTACTTAAATCCCCAACTAATTCTAAATGTACAGCTTTGACCTTGAAACATACGAATACACATAGATAACATTTTATAAGTCTAGAGCCGCGACCTTTCTTATTATTGATAAAAAAAGGCCCGGCGAAATCAGCACCTACAATCTCGAATGGATATCCAGGACTTAGTCTAGCCGATGGTAAGTTTCCCATTATTTGTTTCGCAACTACTCCTTTCGCTTTAGTACATAATATACAGTTTCTATACATTTTTCTTGCTAAAGTTCTACCATTAATAGGCCAGTAATTTTCTCGAATCAGTGAAAGAAGTAATTGTGGACCGGCATGCATGTACTTAACATGATAGTAATCAAACAATAATTTAGCAAAATGATGATTTGAATTAATAATAATTGGATGCTTTTTACCATATTCGTAATTTGAGTTTTCTAGCCTGCCTCCAACTCTTATCAATCCTTTCTCATCTACAAATGGACTCATGCTTAACAATGGTGCAGATTTACATTGCTTGTCATTTTCATAAAAACTTTCTTGTTGAGACAGGTAGGCTAACCTCTCTTCTGCCAATAATAATTCATCTACAGTTAAACTTTGCTTATTTTGGTTAACATTTCTTGCATTATGACCGAAACGAATGATGTATGCAACAATACGTCGTAATTTTGCAAAATCTGAATACTTACTAAAATTGATTATTGATTGTGACATGTTAACACAAGTTGTGTTAGCTCGCACCTCCGGTAATGTTGCATACGTCATGTTACAACCTTGGTTTGGCCAATGCTCCTCTCCATCTCGAATGAATGTAGGTCCTTCCCACCACAGTGACAAGGCGCTCAACTCGTGTGGATGAACACCACGAGATGCCAGGTCGGCTGGGTTTTGCGAGGAAGGGACATACAACCATTTACAATCATTACATAATTCATTTACAGAAACCACTCGGTGTGCTACAAACACTTGCAGCTTTTGTGAAGGCGTACACAACCAACCCAGTACAATTTTCGAGTCTGACCAAAAAGTTTTACTAGAAATTTCACAACGTAACGATTGAGAAACTTTATTACATAGCCGTGCGGCTAACAGAGCGCCGCAGAGCTCCAACCTGGGGATGGTTGTGGTCTTCAATGGCGCCACTTTTGCTTTAGCGCACAAAAGTCGAACAGTGCAGTTGCCTAAAGCATCTGTGGACCTTACATAAATACAACCAGCATAAGCTTTCATACTAGCATCCGAAAATGAATGCAATTCGATTTTTACAGGATTACTGCAACAGGCGTGACGCGGTATGTTTACAGTTTGAAAATGGTGAACATTATCAATAAACTTGCTCCATAAATTGCTTACATCATTTGGTATTTCATCATCCCATCCTATCTTCTGTGACCACAGCATTTGCAAAACCATTTTACAGACAATAATACAACAACTGAGCAAACCCAACGGATCAAAGAAGCTAGAAGTCAGGGATAGAATGGAACGCTTCGTATATGGAGTATCCTTATTACAGTCTGGTAGCTTGGAAGATACAATCAGTATGTTATCAGTATTTGGGTTCCATTCTACACCTAATGCATGACTCTGGGATGTGATTACTTTAAAATTCTCTTGTTCACTCCCATTAGCATTTGATATACAGTTTAAAAATCGATTCGAATTGCTTTTAACTTTTCTAAGATTCAAACGAGCTGACTCGAGTTTATGTGTGATACGTTGATAAATCTCAAATAGCAGTGACTCATCAGAACATCCAGTCAATAGGTCATCAACATACCAGTCATGTAACATTATATCTTGAATCAACGGATCATCACACTCACGACCAAGCTCCACTAAGCATCGAGTACTAAGGAACGGTGCCGATGAAGTTCCATAAGTTACAGAATTTAGTTGCAAATACTTCATCGGCTGTTCTTCATCCTCACGCCATAAAATTACTTGTAAATATCTTTGCGATTCTTCTACCAAAATTTGACGGTACATTTTCTCTATATCGCCAGTGAAAATATACGTGTGTTGTCGAAATCTCAGCAATATAGAGAAAATGTCGTCCTGTACAGTTGGCCCTACCATGAGCAAATCATTTAAAGAGAGACCTGAATCCGTTTTAGACGATGCATTGAATACCACCCGACATTTGGTTGTCTCACTCTGTTCTCTAAGAACCGGGTGATGTGGCAATAAGTTAACAATTTCAGGTCGCTCTATTTCAGTTAAATAGCCTACGTTAGCATATTCATTGATAAAATCTACATACTGCGATTTTAGGTCAGGTTGCCTTTTGAACCTTTTTTCCAGTGCATCATAACAGTGCTTCGCTCTAGGATACGAATTGCCTAATAATGTAGGGCTATCTCTCAATGGCAACGTGACACAAAATCGACCATCTTCCATACGACGTGTGTGTTGCACGAAGTGATCTTCACAGGCTTTCTCCTCCACAGTGAGCTTCGGCTTGTCCGGCAACTCTTCCAGCTCCCAGAACTGCCTCAGCTGAGTCCGGATTGCTTGACTGAAATTACACCGAATTTCCTTTTCATTTACATTATTAGGACACATAATTGGTCCTACCACTAACCAACCAAATTTGGAATTTTGCAGTACCGGTTTGTGGTTTCCCAATTTTAGTTGATCAGAACAGATTACATCCCAAAAAATATCAGCTCCCAATAACAGATCGATTTGAGATGGCTCATAGAATGTAGGGTCTGCTAGTGTGACATTTTTTGGAATGTTCAGTGATTGTACATCAATGCTAGAACTAGGTAAATCACTAGTGATTTTAGGAATTATAAACGCTTTTACATCTTTACAGTAACCACTTGTACATGATTTAATCGTTAGATTGCAGCACTGTAGCGCAGAGAAAGACATGTTATTGATGCCAGTTACAGATACAGAATTTATAGATTGGCTCGGAATGCCTAGTTTTGTTTTCAGTGATTCCGTGATGAACGATGACTGGCTTCCACAATCTAGCAGGCATCGTACCTCATAGCATTGGTTATTATTAATAACTTTTACAACTGCAGTAGAAAGCAGAACTTGGTTTTCTATACAGGATGATAGTGCAATTGGATTACAGATGCTATTAGAACCAGGTTTGGTTTCTACTGTTTTTGTCACTACAGGATTATTCCTATGAAGCAAGGAATTATGTTTCCGTCTACAGATTTTGCATGGACTAGAATTGCATTGATGAGCGAAATGTCCACCACGTAGACAGTTGACACATAGTCTTAACTTTGATACTTCTAAATTTCTATCTTCGATTGACATACTATTAAATTTTTGACAGTAATAAATTAAATGCTCATTACCACAAATCAAGCACAGCCGAGATGGTTTTTTACCATTTGTGTCATTGCAGGCAGTGGCAACAAATGCTTTTTGTTGTCTATTATTGGACTTATTTGACTGTTCATTTACTTTACAATGTTTATCACCAATGCCCACACTAACCATCTCTAATACATCAGCTCTACTTTTTAAAAATGAATAAAAATCATCTAGTTTGGGACTGTCCACTAGACTGTTTCTATGTTCTTCCCATTTCGTACTTGTCACATTATCTAACTTTTGACTGAACATAAAAATAATCAATGTGTCCCAATTGTCAGTTTTTTCCTCCAAGCTGTTGAGGGCTCTGAGGTGCTTTGATATGTGATCAATTAAGAATCTTAACGATTTTTCAGATTCCTTGGTAGCAGGTACATTGAACAAGGATTTTAAATGATTATGAATTAACTGGCGTTTGTTATTATAGCGATCACATATCAACTCCCACGCAACATCATAATTATTTGAAGATATTTCTAATGATTCTATGACAGATGCTGCTTGACCTGTCAAGGATCCTTTCAGATACTGGAATTTGCTGATATCATTCAAGTTAGCATTGTTATGGATTAATGAGTGGAAGTTGTCACGGAACTCAAGCCATTTGTTATAATTGCCATCAAATGACGGTAGATTAATAGTGGGTAATTTTACAGATGTGCTGTTTCCACCACAGCATGTAGATGATGATTTGTGTCCATGAGAACTTTCACTATTGACAGAATTTCTACTTCCAGGAAGTTTACTCTCATACATTTCAATTAACTCTTGTGCAGAACTTATTACAAAATAAAATATACTTTCAGTACTATCCCGATCTGTACTTTGAATTGCCTCGTCAGCCTCGGCCTTTACTTGCTTTGCTTCTATTTCAGATTGAATTGTATCATACTCATTGAACAAAACTTCAATTTTGCTCAATCTTACTTTTAACTCGTTAAATTGTTGCTTAGAAATATCTTTACAGTTCTTATATTCTTCTAAGTAATTTTTAAAACTGGTAAGTCTACCCTTTATGGACCCCCTTTTGCCCCGTAACTCTTTTAACTCTGTGTCAGTCATTGTAGAAAATAGTTAGCTGATATATAATAGAAATGAATTTCAATACCTGCACAGTCCGCTCAAACCTTTGACAACTGTTGATCGACGAAACTGCCACTGATGTGTGTGCTACTGCTGCCTGCTGCGGCTGCTAGGCTCTGCTGTGCAGAACGCAGGATGGTTAGGTACTATGCACAATACCTTGTACCTCTCGAGCTGGAATGGTATGCAAATGCGTGTTTATACCCCGCAAAGCAAGCGTCAAACCGTGAAATGTGAATGAGCACACACAGGCAATGCGATATACTTAGGTACACTACCTAGTTGAATGAGAATGGGGAAGGTCCACGTATTCTTAGCTGTAGCACTTTGTTAGATGTTTGCATTACAGATCAATTGCAGTATTTACAGGTTACTCATGCTTTTTATACAGTTTAATTGCCAATGCAATGTTATATTAGTGATATATTTGCAGGAAATGGTTTGTGCAATAATTATAATTGCCGAAATGACAGAAATTTGCGGAAATCCAGCCAGTTACAGTGAATATCGGGACTGAATTTCGATATACAATTATCCAATTTACAGGTTTATAGGTTAGATAACCTATAAATTTGACACGCAACGTGCTCACACAGAAACAAGCTATACAGAAAAATAGGTAAATTGAGGTAGAAATTAGGTAGGAAGGATAAGGAACGGGCAACTTAACTTCGTTAGTTGAGTCTGCTTGCTGCCAGGCCCTGGATTCCCAATCTTTACTCCCAGATGACTGCTGCGCTTCCCACACAGCGTAGTCCTGTCTTCGGTCGCCAGAAATTTGTAGAAGTTGTTTTTACAGTAAATGATAATCCATCAGATATGTTTTTTACCACTTTAATTTTCACTTCTTATACATAATTAGTAATGTTGAATTTAAATCTTTATTTCGTCCGCTCGTTCCTCTTCATGATGTTGCAGTGTCTTTTTCTCTCTGGTTTTAGACATGAAGTCTCTATGGTCATAGACAATATAATTATACTTTTTTATAGAATACTAATAAGTGATGTGCTTCAACATATACCACTGCTAATTGCAAGCTTTAATTACACACTCCCGCTCAGTGCTTCGAGCGAGGTTCCGGGACCTTATCACAATTTCATTGTGATTTTAATGAAGCCTTTATGAACTATTTACTCTACAAATAGAGATTATTCGCGGAGTCTGCTGAGTGAACACGTTATTACGGTATTATGTAATAATGCTCTATTCCTTGCGGTTAATTAACGATGAATATTTCGTTGCTTCTATATTCTTCAAGCAATTAATTATTCTAACTTTGAGTTTATTATGGATTAGACAACATTTCAACATCATACGTGTAGACGTTACCTTTTTTTTTACAATTCCGCGACAATCTTTGTCATTTACAGGCGCAAAAAATAATAAAATATGGTAAGTGATAAAAAATATCCTTTATCACTACCCGAGAAGCTATCACTATGCAAAGTTTTATCTAAACCCGTCCAGCATTTTTCCCGTGACGCTCGAATAGACGGACAAAAACTCCCAAAATTGCGGATTCTGCCTCTGTAAGTAGCGAAAACTATGCCCTCTCCTATTTTCTTGAAATATTCAATGTAAAGCCACAAGCAAACTTCGATCGACAAGGGATCTACATTAGTAGATCCGTATTGCATATTAGTATTATAGTGCTGTCACCAGATGTTAAACCGTTAAATAATTAGACGCAATAAAATGGTATCGATATTGCGATGTCTGGATCTGGTATCCATTTGGCTACCAATTAGCCTGTCCTTGGGCCATTTAGTGACGTGACCACTCGTCATCTGCAGGGTTATTTTAAATCATTCGGAATCGACATCGGAAACGGATTTAAAACTTTCCGATGTTGATGTCGCACTCGACGAGCTTTCCGACGGTAACTTTTTAAAAAAACGATTTGGTATTGTCATCAAGATACATCGAAGATAATCAAATTCGGAAATGTTAATAGCGATTGCGGTAATCCAGGTCGGAAGTTTTCGATTCCGTTTCCGATATCGATTTCGAATGGTTTGAAATAACCCAGCTGGAGGGCCTATCGTCCGAGCGACTCTATTAACATTCATTTGGTTCGGCAAGGACGGCGACTCAACCCTTTATTACTCCAATATTTGCAATCTGTCTCTACTTCAGTCTACGTCTACGTCCAGCGACGGCAACAAAACCTCCCGGATTTTTTTTTCGTTTTTGGTAAAATAGTTGCTTGTAAATAAGCGTGGGCGAAAGAGTGAGAAGGTTCATAATTTTAATACTACACAGATATGCGCCCTGAAATACTATTGTTTTTTTAGAATAAGTAAGTACCACGAGTAAATAAGTAAGGACGACCAGATTGGCGTAGTTGGTAGTGACCCTGATTCTGTGCCGAGGGTCCCAGGTTCGAATTCTAGTTGGGCAAACTTTGTGTGATGAGCATGAATACTTGTATCCGAGTCATGGATGTTTAATGTCTATGTAAGTATTATATACTGAGTTCACCCTTAGTCCATTGTAAGGTACCTATAATACAAGCGTTGCTTAGTGTGGGACCGTATAGTTAGTGTGTTCTTCTTGTTATATTATATTATTACAAATAAAATATATACGGTAGACTGATTATGATAGTTCTCTTTGACTCTTCATACTTCATTTTCATCAATATCGTCCAATTGGTGCGCCTGGCAGGCGTTATCCTGATGTATTCGTAGTATTTTCGTCGAGTTACGTCGCTGACATTTTTATGTATTAAATCTGCGGTGTGAGCGGAACACACGTTCTTGACGTAATGGTATACGTCAAAACATTGTACATGTGCCACTGTATGCCTGTTAATAAACCAGTAAGTAAGATGATGGTGAACTTATCACCCAAGAATGGCTACGGGCGCCGAATAATGCAGCAACAACGTATAACGTGCCACAACATTGCTTCTCGCATTTCCTCCAAATTTCCTGCCATCAATATTCCGGGCGCGAATCATTACGACGTGAATTATAAGTGACGCGGGCCCTCGACTCCACGCTCAGTCCTACTCTCGCCACTCTCGCTCGCCTTTTATGACCCATAAACAAAAACCAACCTTATACATTTCTCCACAGTTTTTTTATTCTAAGTGCGTCATAAATTACATTTTATGTTTGTAATGAAAACCCTGAAATTGTACGTTTCTGCTTATCATTGTCATCGTCAACTAGACGTACGCGCCTACGTCAATTCTTCAGTAGGTATTCAAAATTTATAATGTAGATAATTAAAAAGCCACAAATAAATTACTTTATAACATTGAAGGGACGGAAAAGACCATTTCAGAATCAGAATGTTCTGTAATCACGTTAACCATTACAGTACCTAGTTTATGAATCGTCAAAAGTGGCACAAAATTGTGATAAAATCATAATTCTGATACTGCTTAGAAATTACAAACCGCCATAGCCTACTTATTATACTATAGGTGCCTATACCCTTGATCTACATATAAGTTGATTGAACTTAGTAGCCTAGAAAATATTTTCAGAAATTAGCGATCAATCAGTATACAATAAAAACCCAACAATCGACTTTGAACGCTAGTTTTTCCATATAGGGCGCCTACTATGGACATAACTCACGACCAAGTCCTGGGGAAAGTTTGTATCACTTTTGTATAGGGATAAGCCAAAAGCTTTCGAGAGTCTGAGTAGGCTTATAAATGACTTAGATGTAGTTTCGCATTTGTGCCGGGGCTTGGTAGGCGTCGACCGCTAGGGCGGGCGGAGGTTGCCTAGCGGCTGCGCGCAAAACGTTGACTCCATCTGTTCCAGGTTTATTGCCGCTGCCGCCAACTTAACCGTTACTTGTGGCAAACGTCGCTTTAATTGTTTTATTACTTTTTGTTATTTATTCCTTTGTTATTAGATCTGAAAAGCAAAGTGGTATGTATTAGCGTGGGAGACGTTAGATAACATTGCCTATTGGAGACGTTATAAATAGTTACGTAATTTTAGGGGAACACGAAAAACGATCGTTAACGTTGTATCTAAGTAAACACCTATCGATAAGGTAGGCTTAGTTTTTTTTTAAGAGAATCAAATCCAAGCCTGGTATTTTTAAAAGTATACTATTGTATGTTACCAGGTATTTTTAAAATTACTTTGCGGTGGTTTTCCTTATTTCGTCGCACGATAAGTATTTATTAATGTCTATTTATCTCAACCATAATCTCGATTTGGTCTCCGGGAGCTTTGCAAATAAATCACTGTGGTTTCGTTTCGGGGACGTTTCTTGCCACATTTTCGCTTTTTTGTACCTACTTGTGCTATTTCCACTCCATTATACAGCTGTTATAGTGTTGCGTAACGTACTGGACAGTGTTGACACTAAAGCTAAGTTTTGTGAAAGATTAATTACAAACATACTGCTTGTTTGTAAAGATCAGAATTGCTTCTAATTTGCGGATTATATGCGGTCTTATTATAACTCAAATACGTACAATAAGATCTGTAAATGGTACGGTGGTACTCTACATACCTATAATATTCGATAAGAGCTACTGAAAAGTAATGGGACTTGCTGCCGGCGCGTCTGTATTTTCAGTACAGCCCAACTAAGGTTTTACAGAAAAATATTTCGAAGTGCTCTATCTCACAAGTATTGTTTCCTCTTAATTATTCTTCTTGTCATCTTAATGGTACATGTCTTTTTATGTTACAGATTTGAAGTGGTTTGGGACAACCGCGATTCACCTTTTGGTGAACTGAGCGATTACAAACTGCTCTACTTCCTACAAGACGACACCATTGCTATAAAGGTACAAATTATCAAAACACATATATATATAAATAAATGACCGTCGATTTCATGGAGTTACTATCCATTTACTCGCATATATATCACATATATTCCAATTAAAAGTTATTTGTAATGTGATTATAAATGGGCAGAAACTTTTTATGAATTCGACGGGGAATGTTTAGATAGAAATTAACTAGTCATTTCATATTCCAATTTTCATAATGAGTACCTCTATAAATGTATAAGTGGGTAATACTTACTATATATGTATAACTCTATATGTGTATTACTTAGATGTTAGCTTATGCTTCTAACGGGATAGTTTATTCAAACGGTAGACGTATTTCCTAGAAGGAATGATATTTCGCGATGCACTGGCCGTGCAAAAAGGCGACTCAAAAGCCTTTCTCGTTAGAGTGGCGCTTCGCGAGTAATTCCCTCTTTATTGCTATAATTCCTGGCTAATGATGACGACTTAGGAAAACTATTTTTACTGAACATCCATCATATTTGTTCTGTACGTAAGAGAATAAAAATTAAAGATAGAGCGCACCTATACCGACTAATATAAGTGTACATGTGTCGACGGCCGCCGTAACTAAGAAATGGAATAACTGTACTATACTTATACAATAATAACTATACAAAATATAAAACATTACATATTTTTTTATATTAAAAAAAAGTAAATATAAAGGCCCATGCGGTAACGTAGGTAACCCAAGATGCTGGCCGAATACATTTTATTTTGCAATTCTAAGGCAGTTGTCTAGATATCCGGCCATATTTCCAATAATATAAATTTCAGCTTGAAACCTATCGAGGATCTAATGTCAGGGGTCGGTTTTTATGCGAGGGTAGGCGACGGCTCCTGTGATAGGTGGCCGCCTTGAACTCGCAACCATCCTTTCCAATTTCTCAGCGTTATTTTTTTATTTTAACGATAGATGTGTCTTCGGAAACTTTGAGTTATTGAAACCAGCGTAATATATCTTTTTTTTATTTTGAATCTTTCGACGATAACCTACTTGCTGAAATTTAAAAGAGGCAAAGCTGTAAGTTTGTATAATATGTTGGTAGGAGATAATCTCTGGGACTAATATTCCGATTTTTTAAATCTTAAACTGACAGAATGCTACACTATAGCTATATAAGTGTTTACCTATGCTTCACGCCATAATCATTGGGGGTTGAGCTGCAGAAGTTGAGCTCTCATTGTGTAAATGGTGTATTTTTTATTATTACTTAGATATGGTAGAACAATAAAGAGTTCCTTATCGTTAACTATCCTGTTTATATTTTCTCTAAAATTGTTTGCTTAGTGATTATCTTACAGGTAAAAAAACATAATAGGTTACAGGACATGCGCTTGACACCGTTACTATTACAAAAGCTCTATTACAAAAGAGTTTTATAAACTCGGGTGTATTTAAGGTTTAATTTAAAATACGCAGAGGCCTTGGTAAATCAGAGCAATGAATATTTATTGGGGTCCAGGGAGTAGAACGCTCTTCAGTTGCGCGGCTCAATAACAAATTCCTAGACGCTCACATCGACGATGTGTGGGTACTAACTTATACAAATAGTAAATTATTCCTGGTTGGCACGCACCCACTTATAACTTGGCACTTGGTGGGTCCAGCCAATGTTAAGTAAACTTTTCAACGGTATTTGCATACCTACTTCAAGTTTACCTACTTATGCCATTAATATTATTAACATCTGACGTTTATCACCCCTTTAAACATTCCCAGTATAAGTCATCAAATTTTCGTAGGATTATGTTAAATTAGGAAGCCCAACGCCACCATTGTATTGCAACTTGAAAGCAGTTGTTATACCATGTACACAGGAATTTGGTGAACAATATCGAAATGGATTTATTTGTGTCAAATTAATTCAATAAATATATTTTCTCTACACTAACTACACCATAGTAGAGGTATTTGCTTGGTGTAAACCATTATAATGGATAGGAGTAACCTTTTAAAAACATTTTATATAATTTTTGGTGAAATTATTTATATTTCTGCACAGGAACTCCACGACCCGAGAGGCGGAAAAGATCCCTTTCCTTTACTTCTGAAAAAGACGAAAGTGCCAAAGAAATGGAAAGAAAAACCCGGTAATGTCTTTATACTGCAACATTAATAACTAATTGATCGATGAAAGGGGAAATGGGTTATCGAGCGATTGAAAAGATATAAATCGTGGTAAAATATAATATCGCCAGACGAACACACTAAGTAGGTATATGGTCCCACACTGAGTACCGCTTGTATTATGGGTACCGTTTGTCCCTGCCAGGATTCCAACCAAGACCCTCAGCCAGAAAGCAGGGACCACTACGCTAAATATAGTATAGATAAAATATCACAAACATTTACAAAGCCAAGAGTTATCCAAACTGAAAGAATATTGCCTCCATTTGTAACTCAATACCCGAAAACAAATTTGCAAATTGCTTAGTAAGTGCACATTCCGTGAGCGACCGTGGTAGGTACCCTACCTTCACATTATTACTTATTACATTGCTCCCTTCAAGCGCCTACAAAATATAAATGCCAGACAAACACACCAACTGTATTCATGGTCCCAATCCAGGTAGCGCTTGCATTTTGCGTAATAAACGATGGGCACGACCCTAGTAGCCCAGATCACAGCCGTTATGATAAAATAATTCTTGAAATTATCCCGGGGGGGAATCGAACCCGCAATCTGCTGTTGCAGTGAACCGAGAACCCTACGCTCAAGCTACTAGACCAAGCTAGTGTGTATATTATCGAAGGACGTCTGCAAACAACCATTAATGTGTATTACTTAATAAAGTAGAGATAAGCTTCTATTCAGGAGCCGAAAGAGATTAAGAACACATCATCAGTCGCAGCTATATGCGGTAAAAATATATAGCTATATACATATACATAGCTATAGGATAGCTAAACGAGCTCACGAGCTCGTGCAAAACTCTTTGATGGCATTCCGATAGATGCCAAAATACCGACAAAAATATATGTGGAATACGTGATCTTGGATTAAAGACTACCAAAAAAGTTCTGAGGTATTTGTACTAAGTATCGATGAATGAACACCGTCACGCTTGTACCTAATACCTCAAGAAGTAGGCAGATACGCATTGCAGTGCGTCCACATTCATTTGTTCTCGGTATGTGGTTCCTCTGTTATAGGGACCGAGTCTATTGCCGTCATACCGAGCACACTCAACAGCATATGCCATACATAGTAGGTAGTAGAAATACTTAAAACTTAAATGTTGCATTTGCACGACTTGAATAGCGCAGTTGGTAGTGACCCTGCTTTCTGCGTCGAAGGTTACGGGTTCGAATCCTGGTAGGGGCAAGCTTTGTGCGATGAGCATGAATGTTTGTATCCCAGTCATGGATGTTTAATATTGATATAAGTATAAAATACTGAGTTCGCTCTCAGTCCATTGTACGGTACCCATTATACAAACGTTGCTTAGTATGGGGCCGTATAGTTGGTGTGTTCATCTGGCGATATTTATTATATATTATTAATATTATATATTTAACATGGAAGTTCTCACAACCGAAACATTTTATTAAAAATCCTACCATCTCTTTAACAATTATTCAATGATGAAGCAGTCTCCATTTAGCAGTAGAATTTAAAGGTTCCGCATTTTTAACTTCACAAATAGCTTTTCGATGTTCCATTGTGTGGGAGCTATTTCAGTCGGATGCGCCCAGTTAACCCCTAGAGAGATTTAGTTCACTTTGTTATTTGCTGTTTTTGCAACTAAGCCTTTGTTAGGACCTTAAACTTGATATATTGTAACGAATATAATTAATAATAATAAATGAATGGACTTAGGAGGACTTTTTCCAGAAACAGAAGGATTTCATTTACAACTGGGGATCAGTCAAAATGGCCGATTCAAATCTTAAACCACACATGGTTTGTACCTGTATTGATTTTATTTACCCAGTTTATTCTGAGAAAAAGTAACATAAAAACATAATAATAATAATATATCATCAAACGAACACACCAACCAAACGGTCCTACAGTAAGCAACGGGTGTATTATGGGTACTGTACAATGGACTGAGGGTGAACTCAGTATATAATACTTTTGTACATATTAAACATCCATGACTCAGGTACAGACATTCATGCTCATCACACAAAGTTTGTCCCTGCCAGGATTCGAACCTCGGCATAGAAAGCAGGGTCACTACCAAATGCGCTTATTAGTCCTAATTGTTTTAAACCTCTTAGCAAGTCTGCTAAAGCAATCTCGCGTTGTGGAAGTCCACTACGTTCATATAAGCTAATTAGGTAGTTCCGGTTAATTCTATGCAGCCAATATTAGCACTGAGATATAGAGCAAGCTGAGGTAGTCCTAAGATAGTCTGGATGGATTGGATTAAACGTGTTATGACGGAGTAGTGGACACAAGTATGACGGATAAAAAACTTTTTAACAAAATAAAAACCGTCTTCAAAAAACTAAAAAGCCAAAAATAATCTAATCTTGAAATCTACCTTGTCTAACTAAATCAAATATTTAACTAATCTGAAGTCGGTGCCAAACAAACAGCTGAGTCGAATATTGCCGGTTTGCGCCAAAGACTATACCTACAAATTGGTCCGCGCATCTCGTTACTGAGTATACTTTTGTTATTCTTCATCGTTAGTTTATTTGGCACCGACTTCAGATTAGTTATTTGATTTAGTTAGACAAGGTAGATTTCAAGATTAGATTATTTTTGGCTTTTTAGTTTTTTGAAGACGGTTTTTATTTTGTTAAAAAGTTTTTTATTTTACACTTTTTAGTGGATATATTTACTATTATTTGTCACTAAAAAGAATGTAATATCAATCTTTTTTTACTGGATAATAGGTATACCAATTATAACATCATCGCGAGAAAAACATAGATTCAAAGAAATCAAGATAAAACATAAACCACTGAATCAATCTCGCTGAATTTTAAAAGGGTATACCTTATTCTGTAAAAAAGAATAATCCAAATCGGAACATCCACGAAAAAGATTTATTTATAGCCAAAGTGCATCCCATAACAATTTCAATAAGCCCAAACACGGCTTGGATACATTGTTTTATTACAATGTTCCGGTTCCTCCTGGGTTTATCATCAGATCAGTTCGATGGTACCATATTCATCAGAACCATTTCATTAAATTTGCTTTTTCATTGTCGCTTAACGATCATAATCGAGATTATGTTGGCGCAACCCGTGAAATACGTATCACTGACAAGTTCCGGTGGCCATTTGTGGTCTTCTTCATCACTTTCACTTCAGCAAATGATACTTTCTGAATGCAAATGATTGACTTCTTGATGAAAATACCAAAATTGCTATAGGTTTGCCTATAAAATTTGAGGAGTCCTCTCAATTCCTCATGGATCCCATGATCAGAACAATTTTTTGAAAAAAATGGGACAAATCTGTAAGCATATCCTTTCATATAAAAAAATAATTTTCTAAATCGGTTCATAAATAACGGAGATCTGAGGTAACAAACATAAAAAAAAAAAATAAAAAAAAAAATACAACCGAATTGAGAGCCTCCTCCTTTTTTTTGAAGTCGGTTAAAGAGCGGAATGAATGCAAGAAAAGGGCATACTGCGCCGATCCTTCATAATGATAATGATTCAACCGTGCGTTTTTTTATGATCGAGCTAGATTTTCTCACAGATTCGTGATCTCTGGATCTTCTCAATATAGCGCTGCAGTAATTCAATCACAAAGACTATTTCTCACGAACACATAAACAGTAAATTAGAAAGGCTTCGCAAATACCATTTTCCCGGGCTGATGTAATTCATAATCACTTTAGCAAAGAACTTGGACTCGGGCGGCGGCAACTTCACAAACTTTCATTGCTTAATCACCTTAAAAGCTATTAATATAAAGTAGGTAGGTGCGTTGGTACCTACTGATTATATTCAGGCTTTATTATTCGAGAAAACTAATAGTGTCATAGTCCATATATCGCACCCTCAGTACGATGGGGGCTCAACTCAAAAATCCATTTTTTTGGAAAATCGCATACAAAGATCTTTCGAACTGAATATATAATCAAATATAGTAGGTACTGTATAATATAGTACAGGTGGCCACCCGAATTGTCATCGCTAATGTTTGTTCCCAGTAACATTCCCATCGGGCGTGATGGAGTCGACCGAGGAAGAGGTGACGACCGAATACTACGCGCCCAAGGACCTGATCGTAGGCCAGACGGTGTTTATACTTGGACGCCGGTTCCTGCTCTATGATTGCGACGGCTTTACCAGGAAATATTATCGGTGAACAGCACAATCACATACAGACAAACGATAAATTTCCACACACGCACAAATGAATGACGTTATACAATGACGTCATTCATTTGTTTCGTTTCCCCACATTTTCTCCCCTATGTTATGTATGACCGTCATACATAACTTAGGGGAGAAAATGTGGGGAAACGCCGCTGTGATTGCATGAACCAGTTTTCTCGTTCTCGTAACACAAGTGTCCCCGCGGTCGAAGATCGCTATTTATCTCCGCACCCCGCTCATGACTTAATTAACTGGACTGGACGGTTTATATTGCTGTCAGATGCAGGTGTGATAGGTATATACAACTGGATAGACTAACACTACTAACAGTTACCTGACTAGGTCTAGTCTTTACATATACAGAATGATTCAGATAGGGTCTACTAATCCTAGAACCTGAGCTTTTGTTCAGCGCATTTGTATTGATTTTGTGAGGTCAGGAATACGAAGCCTATTTAAAAAAAAATTGCCCTCAGAAAAATACAATTGTCATTTTGTATTTGTTTTTTATTTTTTTATTTCGACCTATTATAATTCTGACTTGACATGTTGAATAAAAATACGCTAAAGCAACGCAGGTTCAGAGCTGAGTATATGATCTTTCTGAATCATTCTGTATAAGACTAATTTGGCCATGCAGTAACTTGAGTATTCTTGGAAAAAAATATCGTAGGGGATATTATTTTCGATACAGGGGACGAAAATTCCGTTTTTAGAAATTTTATCTGTCTGTCAGCGTGTCTTCGTGCGCATTACGAGAAAAACTTCCGAACGGATTTTGATGAAACTTGGCGCAGTGATAGCTCATAACCAGGGTCAACATTTGGGTAGGATACTTTTTATCTCAGGAAGTAGGTAAGTTCCCGCGGGATAGCAAAACAACTATTTCAAAATCCGCCGGGCGGATTCTACTGCAACTAGCATGACGCAAACATACGAAGGGCCTAAATAATATGCCAAGTGAGACGTTCAACGCGCCGGCTCCTCGCTAGATGGCGTCGGCTTACAATAAATTACTGGCAATTATCGTAATGATTGTAGCCTATTATACCGTTCGCCGCATGCATATTATTATGTGTATTACCTAGGTACTAATTGCAGGTAAGTACTATTTATGTACTGAAGTAATGCGACTCCGAATTTCACCTTTGGTACCACTACACTGACAATGGTTTTTTTAAACTTTAAACAAGTATTACTTTCTGTAGGTAGGTAGTTCTTTGTTCTGAACTAAGAACTTCCTAAATATTATCTATCATGAAATGAATATAGTTTTATAGTTCGAGAATGTATTTAGGATTTTAAAATCTGTGTCACTAGTTGGAATTTCTAATTTAATCGTAACTTTATCGAGAAAGCGTGAAGTTGCGGGCACTATTAATAAGTAATTATAAATAAAATTGTTGTAAATTGTGTTATGTACAAACTACGGTACTAGATACTAGACTACGGCGCTCGAAACAATCACTATGTTCCACTAAACTGAGGTTCTGGAACCACAACTTGTTAAGAATTACATTGACATTTTCCAAATCCCGCACCCGAATACAACGCGAGCGAAACATGATCGTTGTTCTGATTTGCTATTCTAGAGTAATATTTATTTCGATGTTAAAAAGTGGTTTTCGTTCATCAGATCAATGCTGAATATAGAGCAACCGCCCCGCATCAAAGTACATCACGAGACCACGAAAGTATTCCCCAAGGTGAGCTAAATTGAGCTTAAAATTTATTCCTATCCGTAAGAATATATTTTGATCTAAGTACCTACTTATTTACCAAATTGTCTGAGCAATCTGGCTGATGTATATCATCAAGTCATTTAAAAACAATGAGGTGGAAAATATCTCTACAGTACCTTTAACTTTTTTGCGTTAACACTTATTTTGTTCACCACTGGGCATATCGTACCTATGCCCGAAAATAAATGTTACATATTTATTAATGTTAAGGTGAATTTTCTTTTGGTGTATCTTACAACTAGGTGCAAAAAGTTCTTCAAGCGATCAAGCCCTTTTCCGCCTTTCCGATACTGTTTGTTCTCGTTTTTTGGCGGTAGGTATGATCGGAATTTGTTCTTTTTACAATTTCCAAATATACTCAGCGTTACTTTTTACTTTACAACTTTAAATCGTTTGACTTAGCTTATCTACTTTATAAATTACTTTAAGAACTACCCTTTTAATTATGTACTTATGTATCTGATTGATAAGCAGCGCGGGGTGATTTGAACCCATCTTCTACTCTCCCCCACTCCAAAATGTACGAGCAGAAAAATATCAACAAAAAAAATATATCAGAAAAGTAGCCAATGGTCACGATTTTTTTTTTTTTTTATTACATTATAGGCAGGTATTTGATCTCGATCTCACCTGATGGTAAGTGACGATGAGATCTACGATGGAGCATACTTGCCTAGGTAGGAAGGCGGCAGTAGATAAGAGACGCTACATTCACTAGGCACATGCAGCGCAACTGATCTGACCCGCCATCCATGAATGGCAACACCGAACATCATGCCGGAACACGGCTAGGCCGCTTGGCGACATGGCTTTGTACAGTGGGTGGTGACTAACCACGGCCGAAGCCTACCACCAGTAGAGTTGTCACCTAGTTGGCACCACCCAGGGTCACGTGTAGGGTATCTCGAGGGTATTTAATTATCCTACGGACGAAGGTGACTCGACCCCAAAAAACGATTTAGAATAGGTAGGTAGATATACAGTTCTTAGCGCAGCAACCTTTGGGTTACAAGATATAAAGAAACAATTACAACCAACCAAAGCGGTGCGCCGCAATATTTGCCGGAACCTCAGTAGGAGAGTCTTTATTGAGACATTTTTACCTCAACACTCTTTAGTCCCTTACTCTTTGGTGTGCACTCTTTAGAGTCTTCCACCGCACATCGGAATCGGCACTCCTGAAGATGCGCTGCAATCCTGCTTCGGGCTGATGCCGAAGCCGCCGCACAAGGACGTCATCAAATATAACCTTAATGCCAACAAGGTATGTAGGTACCTATGCTTGTTCGAGGGATGTTATTTCTGGATGTTACTTCAAAATTGCATCAATTATTCCTTCATGTTTGAGTTCACAACTATACTTCTTGACTCGATTAAAGTTGCAAAACTCTACCAAGAATCGGAAGGCGAACCTTTGTGGGTCTAGTCTAACTATACAGCGACCTCGCATTATGACGCAGACAGCTACTATAAGATAATAAAATATATTATACACTTGCTGAAATTTTTGGAGGGTTCCTAATACAGTATGCTAGATCACGGGCTATAGCTGAGTAAGATAATAGATTGAAGAGATTGAAGATAAATAGATTGAAATATATATAAAACTTTGAAAAAACTCAATAGTGCGTGATAGAAATCAACTGCAAATTGTTTCATAATTTGTGTTGGCGTGACCGTCAAGGTCATGCTTGTGACCCAACACGCAATTTTTATCATAATGTATCAACTCTGCCGTGGCAATCGAGAGGGCAATATGTTATTTTTTTATTACATAAGTATGTAATGCTCATCTTATGTTTTTCTTTCATATCTGGGTATCATACCTCTGTGAATATTGTTGTATACTTACTTAGTTTTTTCATGACCAAAAAATATTAGAACAAAATTATATGCGATTACGTACCGTTTCGGTAATGTAACGTCTGAGGTAAAGAACAGTTTCCCAGTATGGTATGTTATATCATGACAATAAGTTGCATGGCCCTGAAATCTAAAAGATAGGTATTGTATAGACATAGAGGAAGAAAATGCACATTCCTTAAAACTTCCTTCCCTTCTAAAAGTTGATATTAGCGAAAGCTACGCCATTCATTTATTTATTTCTTAGTACCTGCGCTACCTCTGCGAGCTGGATTGGATTCACCCGGAGGATGAAGGCAGGAAGTTCATTCTATCGTACAGCCTCGCTGACGGCGCCATCAAGATTGGAGAGGTCCCTCGCAGGAACTCTGGAATTCGCGAAGGCAAATTTCTTAAATCCATGAAGCTCGAGACGCCAGAATCGGATCACAATTTCCCTACTTACTTCACACCAGAAAGATTTTTTATAGGTAAGCTGCGAGTAATATGATATTTGGTTTGATAACTAAGTTCCGAGTAGTGTCATTTGTCCGGTCATATTATGGTACGTTTCGTAATTGCCTGACAGCCCTACGATCTTCGAGCTACATCGAATTCCAACTACCTATAGGAAGGAATAAATATAGTTTACAGTCATCTTTGTACTGAACAAATGATTTTGGGGTTAATATATTTTTTGACATCTTAATTAAAGCATTTTAAAACTCAATGACTATAAACCAATTTATCTTCCTACTATCAGTCGTAAAAATACCAAATCCCATATAAGTAGGTACATAGAATTTTTATTTCACTTATTTCAAGGCACCATAATTTTGAAAACTTTAAAATGCAATTTTAAATGGATTAAGATTACTACGAATTTGGCGGTAGGTAATACGTTTATACTTTTAACAAAAACTGCACTATTATTATAAATGCTGAAGGATATGTCCGCTGCACAATAGAGGAAAAATAAGGTCAAGTTCTACTTACCTAACTTATAATCATAACATACACACAATAGAGGACGTACGGTAAGGCTCTTATGGGTAAGTAAGCCAAAAGAACCTTTACGGAAACCCGACAAAGTTGGTTGTTTCAGAAGCATGAGTTTATTGGATTATAAAGAACCGCTGTACACAGGAACGTACAACATCTTTTTATAGACGTTATAATAAAATACGATTCTGTGACTATCAAATTGATTTGCACAGTCCAAAAATACGTTATAATAAAATACGATTCTGTGACTATCAAATTGATTTGCACAGTCCAAAAACGGTGTACAAGGTTGCTCCCGGGAGACGACAATGACTGAAGATATACATTATTTAGTATATCTCCTCGGTGTCCTTCAGAACTGGTTTTCTTGTATTATAAACAAATATCATGACGTGGCTGGTAGGTACTTACTCTTATCCAAATACTGTTTCATCTTGAAATAAAACTTATTTTACAGATTTTATCGCGTGTATATTAATGTTTTTATGTTCCCGACTATTTCATCTACTTAGGTAGGTACCTATGTTACGATGTTCTACGTTAAGATGAAGCGGTAGCGAGCTGGAAAGCAATATTTTTGCGTGATCTGTCTTCCACTTCTTCTTTTTTTAGGTTACGTAAATATATTGTAATAATGTTTTTTTGTCATAAATAAAAAATATAATGTCAGTTTTCACCATCTAAGCTATAATTAAAAAGTAATAAGAAAAGAAAGAAACAAGAAAACAGGTAGACGAAAAGAAATATTAAAAAAAAAATTGTGTCCAGATTAAAAATTAACATAAAAATGTTCCAGGTGCCATAGTGCCAGTGTTCAAGCATCGCTTCAGGATCATCGGCTGCGATCTGTTCGTGTACCGATACATGAGCGCCAACCCGGAGAAGTTCCCGCAGGAGGTGATCGACAACGTGCGCAACTATCACATGCGCGAGGGCAACCTGAAGGATGAATTGGAGGTGACTGACCGATACCACACCTACCTGCTACTTGCTATTAATAGGTACTCGAAGCTAGTGACTACAAATATGAACTACGTTACATCTAAACTTTCTCCAGCATAACAAGTAGGTTCTTAGGTAAATTTGAATATAGAACTATGTGAATGTTTGTTAAAATGTCATTATATTTGAAAGAAATCCATAGTAGCGCCACAACTCCAGGAGAATTTATTAGGTACCGTCATGTGGCGGCATAAAGAGTAAAAAGACAAATTGAGCTGTGCGTAAAAATAACCAATAATGCCCTTCCTCTTATAGACCTTCTCCCATTTTTTAATCGAGGTCGGCTTTCAGATAGTTAAGGTACCTGTTTTTGCACGGTGCGATAGCCATGATGCCCTCCGATCCAACTAGTGGGATTACCGGTAACCTAAAGCGTTTTCGACTGTCTTTAACATGTCTACCATCCACTTTAATCATCTTTTAACGTTATCTAGACTGCAATTCGCGAGGAACAAGCAGCGGACACTCGTGCGCAACTTGCTAAGATCGGACAGGCTGCTGTCGCGGAGCCGAACGCGATGGAGCGTTGCCTCACCGCCCTCGACGTGGTGGAGGGCAGCGCCACCCCGCCGCGACCCCCCACTCCGCCCGTCACCACCGACCTTATCTCATACGACGACACACTGCGTGCCATTAGACAAGGGTAAGTAAAATATGTTAGCATTATACCCCTGCCACACCAGCGATGGGTAATAAATAAAAAATATCTTACTAATCCTATAGCACGAAATTTGTATTAAAATTATATCCAGGAAACCAACATGCGACGGCATTATGCCGATAAAGGGCATACTGAAGTCCAGCGCTGCGCGCGATGACCACCAGAAAGTGGTGTGCTTCTCGGGTCCGGGGGGCGACGAGCAGCGCGACAAGAAGCCGCAGCCGGTCAGCTACCCGCCCGGACAACAGCCGCACTTCAACGACGACCCGGACTTCTGCCTGAATCTAAAAGACCCGGTAACCAAAGGCTGACTAGCAGTCTTGGCCTGACTCACGGTCTAGCTACTTCATTTAGACCAATATAAAAATTTTGAATGAAATTTCTGAAAGATAAAAAAGGTTGAATCATACAAATTGAACCCCGGCTTCCTGAAAGGAATTCTGTATCCGCACCTGGCTAGACCGCTTACTTCAGCCGCCCCTTTCTGTTTCTAGTCGTCGGTCGGCTTCTGTCGGTTCTTGTCGGTTTCTGTTTCTAGTAGTCGGTCTTATAGATAGTCAAAGATAATGCGCATTAGTTAACAAGTCCTTCGGAGTAGATCGCAGCTAAAACAGAGCAGACTGGAACTCGACCCAACGAAATTTTAAAAGGGACTACTTGAGAAGTGTGCACTACGAGCAAAAGCCTAAACTTTTATTTTTCTTGACCATAACCCCCATCCTCCCTATTAATCATCCAAATCCTGGGGAAAGTAGTTTTCTTGCTCTTAGCGGTAGGTTGAATCTTGAATAAAATACGCAGGGAAGTTTTAACTGTTTGAAACAGCAAGATCATGCTCAGTTGACTGAGAATGATCATATGCGGCTTTTTTAAAGAACTTGCTGACATGATGACAATTGATTGCGTTCAACTTTTCTGAAAAATCATGATGTTACGACTTACGACGATAATTTGATGTCCCGTACGCACGATACAGGATTGGAGGGAGCGTGCAGCGCGACGCGCACGCGACGAGTGCGCGTACGAGATCATTCCGAGCGCGCAAGCTGTCAGCGCCATCGGCGAAGAAGCGGCGGACAAGCCGCGATTGCCAGGGTACCTTGGCACTTATGGCGTGGACTGCAAGGAGGTAAATAGATTAATATTACATATGTTCTACTAAATCGTATGATCTATCGTCGTCACTCGCTGAAGTATGTATATACCTACCTACATACGTCATAGATCCACATGTCCTTATAAAGGTTACGACCGTGATGATTTTTTTAAAATATTTGCCTATTTAAACAACTGAATGTTAGAATCTGTATTATGCACCTACTATTCAGTTCCGTACCCACAACAGCGACTCTATGCAAGCATATGAAAGCTACGTACCTTAGATACTCAATCACTAGAGTCGCCGCAATTATAAATGTTAAATGGCTCCCCGATCTCTTAGATAAGATAAGAAGTAATTAACCGCTACAAAGGCTGAATTTGGCGTTAACATATTAATTTTATGAATTATGAGTCAGTCAGTCTTAGAAAACAACATGGAAATTAATTTTATTCATATCTAACGTTCCCATGGTTAATACAGTTTATAACGTCTTCTAATTCGATGGGGCCATGGATCCTCGGTTGGTTGGTAGATAAGTTTGATTGGCCATAACGTTTAATGGCATACTACCATTGCACCTACTCCAATACGATGTGACCACGGAAAGGATAAATAATAAGATAATTGCGTCATAAATATGAGGGTAGGAGAATGACAGTGCCATTTCGTTTTACTACCTCTTATGTTTGTCACGTAGTCAAATGGCATATGATAGTTGAACAAAATATGCAATGTTGAAGTGTAGGGATGAAGATATGAAGAGCCTGCCTAGTTTGTTTTAACATTCGGTAGCTAACAAGGACCTTACTCCATGCCCATTTGAGCACATTATCGTTTGAACAGTGCCGCTACAGAGCCGTAACAATCCGTTGCGCTAGAGAGCATTTCCATGAGAAAATGAGCCAGTTATTCATTTCCAGGGTGTAGCAGCTATATCGTCTCGTTTGAAGTAGAGACATTGTCAATAGACGAGTCAAATCGTACTTATTCTTTGATTGCCATTCGATTATTACCTACTGAGAAATACCAAATAATATATAATAATAATTGCTATAATATGTATAGCATAATCTTTAGATCGCACACAAAACTAATTGCTATGAGATCGTACGTAAGCAATTAGGTAGGTACCTACCTATTTTCAGCATGGGTTTTTACAAGACAATTCGGACAAGTACCTATTCATGGCAGACGACTACACTAAATATCATGAGAGTATCTATTTGCTTGTCATGCCGCCTTATTACTTTACAACATTGCTGACGGGCGAGCGTGACAGTTGGAGCGATGGGTCGAAGACAATATGGTGGATCGATATCATGGATGGCAACGGTTAATTATAATGTTTACCTCCAGGTACCGGACTACATGCGTCTAGGACCCGACGCGTACGAGAAAATCAAGTCGTTACGGAGAGACGTGCCTCAGATCTCGCCAGCGGCGACTCGGCTAGCGGAGCTCCCACGAGAGCCGCCGCCCACGGTGGAGGCGTGCATCAACCCCCCGCCCGAAGCCGAGGGGCCCTGCGCCCCGCGCAAGGCAGAAGATGTAACCTTTGCCTGCCCGCATGTCACACCACGACTACCATGCTGCGACCCGGATAAGAGAGACAAATAGGCCCCAGGGTGATAGACTGTAGCGTCCAAATCATTAAGTCGGTGTCCACGCATGGACACTTAATTATATCCACCATGTTTAGAACGACTGGTTAAACAACATTTTTATTTCCTTTTTGGATCTATTTAGTATTATCAATTTTATTAGTAGATTATTCTGCCTTTCACGATTCTTGGAATGTTTACGTGTGATTAAATTAACATTTTTATATATTAATTAACTTTTTTTTAATCCAGATTCACGTTTCGACTAAGTTTATGCATAGTAATGTATGCAAGCTAGGATATTTATTTATATAAATGAAATAACATAACGATAAATTGAACCAATGAAAAAGAATTTGTCAAAATAGAAAATTTAATAAGACATCTCTTAACTTTAGCATTGAATACTAAAAACATAAATTTAATGTACTTACTTTATTTAAGTATACATTTTATACAATCTTACATAAACGCATTATTATCAAGTCAGAATAAATTTACATATCGGCTCCGTCAAACAAATTATGAATACATTGGGAATAAATTATTTATACATACTTTGAAAAGCTTCTTCAGAAACGAAAAAAATGATAATGTAAGGTAAAAAGTCTCCAAATATTTTTATAACCTTTATCTACCCACGTAAATATTAGATAGGTACATTCATTCATAATTAAAAAAATACACACACACCCATTCATATCGCCTTAGAACGCATGTATGATACTTTTAATAACCTTCTGTGTCCCACAGCTGGGCAAAGGCCAGTACTTATCACGCTTTTTTACAAGATAGTCAAATCACAAGCTATTTTTATTTATGTTAACCATATTTATACGTACTATGTATTATAGTCCCAAAGTCCCAACAGTTAAACATATATTTACGAGTAAAATATCCAAAACAACAAATTAATAAAAAAATATGGGAATGATATTGAAACGTACTTACCTAAAATAATACTAAATAACCAGAATATAATAAATAAATTATTACTGCTATTGATTTCTTATATATTCTATGCGAACAACATTAAAATAAAACTAATCCCGAAACGTCGGGAACGCTAAAAACAAAACGCGATAAAATCATTAAAATAAGTTTTATTTCAGAATAAATTCTGCTGTTCAGGATTGGCAGTAAATAAGTATAAGGAAAGTAATAACCTTTCGCGACTCAATATGTTTATAAATGGACGCGTTATTTTGTCATAAACTGGTCGTCTACTCAATATAATTTCATAAAATAGAAAATAAGTTTTGATTTTTTCGAACTGAACTGGCTTCATTGCCAACTGGTTTTAAAACGGCTACATTCCGAAATGTTACCAAAGAAACCTTTACCAAATAAAAACTATACCTACCACATGCATGTGGATATGTATTATGTATTTTTTAAGCTGTGATCATGGTTAGATACGTGTTTCATGGGGATACTTGATCCTAGACACTCATACACCGCCACAACATAGAATAACGGAATATAATCACAGACTTATTTAGATGCGTAATTTATATTCTGTTTAGAACCCTCGTATATCTCTGGTCAAACTACAAATTCCGTTTATACAGGAGTTGACAATTTCATTTCATAACGGTTCGTTTAGAAGCGGTGCGTTGCGTGGGGTTTCATCGTCGCGTCACGCGTAATATAATATCGCCAATTTGGGAACGGGCCGTACGACGACACGCCGAACAACGGCCCGCGTCTCCCTAAACGAGCCCCAAGATTAGATCAAGCTTTAACAACGATTGTATTATAATTTTCTAAATGGAATTTCTAGAGCTACGTTAAATACATAATAACAAGTACAATCACGGACACAGTGACAAGCATCCCGCCGAATAATATATACTTGTCCTGCGACACCCGCCGCTCGATGAGCGATATAGTCGCGTTCGATAGCCCTAGAGTGTTTGCCAAGTCTATAATCCTCTTGTGAACACCTTTTATTGTTTCTCGATTGTACCTTAGGGTCTCGAGCATATTTGTACCTGGAACAAAGTTATGCAATTTATTCATGTGTTACTTAAATGTTTAATTCTAGTATAGCGGGTATGGACAGGCCATGAAGCACGCCATAACTGACGAAGTCGCCAATATATAAGCCGACCGAGGAGAAGATGGTGAGTTGATAATGATGATGATAAAACTTTTGTAGCAACATCCTGGGAAGAGATAGTCCAGGGAAGTAAATGGCAGGATTTTGGGCAGGGCGAAAAAAAAAACCAACTAAGTGATGGACGGCTCTAGCGTTTGCAGATGCCTGCCAGGCTTTGCAGTGCAGCTAGTGTTTTGCAAATTCGGGAGTCCGGTGATAAAAGCGGAACCCCCACCAAGTCATTACTCCCTCCAACTTCTGCTGAGGATGTACATACACACCAACACGAAAACATACAGAAAAACTTAATAACGTTGATTATTAAAATGCCGCAGTAGGTACCATACCTATAGCTTACGGTCATTAATTATGTTAGACCTGCCTTCAATTATGCATGATCCTGAGGTCTATGGTATATAGCAACATAATTATGATTAGATTATAACACTATTAGACAGCACAACCTCTTGTGCCAAGGGAAATATGTAAATACTCGGTTGTCGCCACTCTATTCACTTCCTACACCACGAATGGCCTTGCATGACCGTTTACAGGCTATTAAACCGGAAATTATCAATACTATGGAGCAAAACAGTCATGTTTAAAATCATTGGAGCAAAATATGCTTTCAATACAATTATTGCGAAACTAACGAAGGGGTGCACGAAAGGAGCCTCCGCTAGAGACGTCATTCGAATAATGTATATGTATATAATATAATGTATATGTATATAGTATAATATATAGGATGATTCAGAAAGGGTATACTAAGCCTCGAACCTCCGCTTCTTTGTACGAACCTGTGATTTTTTGTGAGCAATTTTTTTTTAAAGTCACAAATCGAAATTCTGACTTTAAGAAATGATAACAAATGCGCTTATCCTTTCTAAATCAGTCTTTAAACCCACAAAAAGAATTAATAATATCTAAACTCATTCAACTGGCAATATATGTACTGTACAAAATGTTGGGCACAACATTTTAAAGGTCATCGATCATAACATAACACAAAAAGCTATTAAGTAATCTGCGATAAAAGAATCGAGTACCTAACTGACCTTTCCAAGGTCAACACAAACTAACGTGGGTAAAATAGTTTAACCATTAGTATAGTTTTATTCACATACACCGCGCGAACAGTGGCTCCGTGGAGATAACAACGATATAATTACTATTTGGTTGTTGCTGCGCTCACGAGTGGAGCGTTAATTCAATGAATCTCGATCTAAGCAAATGTATCTAGACGCCGTATTCTAAAGTTCAACTTTATTAAGTTCGCCTTGATTGGAAGCGGTCTTGCAAGGTGGCACGACCGCTTATTATTATTGACTGAACGATTTGTGAAACAACACTGTTTGCTTGTGAATTTATTTGGGAGATTGTAACCAACATGTGGTGAGTAATAATTAATAATATTTGACAACGTTAACATTACTAATCTTCCCTGTCTTATTGTTCGTTTTGCTTATTAATTTTGTTGTTTAAACACAAACACAACATTAAGTTGTGATACGTGATTCTTAGATTATTTGTTTGTACCTATTTGTGTTTGGATCTAAACTGATACACGTGTTTCGACCTCAGCGCCACTCTACGATCAACTTTGACATTAAACTCCAGTGAGGGTCAGTCTGATAATAAAGTAGTCACTGTTTTAGTGAATGTTCTTAGCTGTTACTGTGAAGTATTCTGTGGTGGTGCCGAGCACGGCTTATCAAATCAAATATGCAAATCAATTACGAAAATTACCATTATTTAGAAAAATGTTAAGTCCTATATCATATATATAAGAGTGTAACCTTACTGAATGACATTCTGTATAATTATTTTTTCAATCTCAAAGTACCAAATGCTAGAAATAAATGCTTACGAATCTGATATTATAATAGTGATAACTACATTACTCTTTTTTTCAAACTCCATCCAAACCTAATATTAGATCCGCATACTCAGTGTAAGAATATGCTGCCAAAACAAATGTTAAATAAATGTTTTTTATTGCCTTATGAAACAAAGATAAAAATTTAGCCCCAAATTTATAGTTTTAAAGTGGCAACACAAAACATTTTTGAAAAGAAAAGTACTTTGCAATATGATTGGAAATAAAATAAAACTTTTTCATTCAATTGGGCCTCAGAGTTTTTAGTAATGAGGCATGGAAAGACAGTAGCGAGTGCCTGCAGTATTTATAATAGCAAAAATGAAGAGTTGATATTGCTATGTTTTTAAACATCACAACCTCCCTGAAGGAGTGGTCAGCCATAAACACATAACTGTATAGTTCCAAACTAACATTTGTATTAAGGATACAATACAATGCACTGTACTCTACCCACCAACTCTTCACAATGTGCCCCATTCCTAATGTTGCTGGGAGCCAAACATCCATCATACAGATTCATTATTCATGATTGACAAACATAGCTTATTTTATTACCATAGTGTTGTTTTATTTATTTTATCACACCATATCTCTTTTATCTTTGTATTCTATCATCAGAGTGAACAAGAGGAAATAGTTCACTATGCTGCCTAATAAATGTAAACACTTACCTGTATGAATCATTTCATCAACATTCCTATGTGAGTTCTGCAATGACACTTGCTCCTGACCGAGGTAGTCCACATTTATGGCGGTGTGGTCATGGCCAAACCGACGGCTAAGCAGTTGTTCCCTATCCGCCATCTCTTGTTCCCGCCTGCGCCTCTTATTTTGAGCATTGTTGAGAGATGCCTGAACAAAAATAAAATTGACAGATAATCATGACAGTTTAAGTTCAACTTTTTTTTTAATTTACTGATAGGACAGTAATTATGCACCAGATTATAATAAAATGGTGTTTATATAGTCTGAAGCATATTGCAAAAACCATAATTAAGTAATATACCTAAACATTATTCCAGACTAGATTTTGATTTATAAATTGAGTCAAGTGGGAGAACTTATACATACAATGAGGCTAAAGGAGACTTCATAATTACTTGTGACGGTACTATTACCTGAATATGTCTATTGTCATACTTCAATTGATCAACACGCATCTTGGTCATGGGTCGCTGGTGAATCGGAGATTTGAACACATATATGTCTAATTTCTCACAATTCCTGTAATACAATTTTATTATTAGTCATATTTTTTCAAATACTGGCATGAAATGTGGTGTGCATGTATGCAGGTGTAATAATTACAACAGGTCTAGCAATATTTTTCACAAACAATATGGTAACCTTACTTCACTAAAATTTATTTTATTTCTAAGTACCGATTTTTAATAATCTATTTAAACCAGTCGTTAGGAGATATATACTACTATTCAATAACTGAAGCAAGAATATTACTTACGCGTTGACTGCATTTATTTTGGATTGAATTGCACTTTCAATATCTTCATGATTGGATGGATCTCGCTCTAACTTATGAAACAGTTCCGACGTTTCTTGTATAAGTTGGTTAGTTTGATGGTATAAAGTTTCCATTTCTTGTAAATTTCTAGTAAATATGCAGTAAAAAGAAAATTGCAATCACAAAATCATCCAGCGATGCATTTCCAAATAAATCTAATCAGAAGAACACAAGTCAAGTTGTGTTTTATTTTTAATTTGGTTTACGGCCCTGGGTACTAACACTTTGGAGCCTATCAGTCAAGTTGATAACCTTCACCCTGGATCGTAAGAGCGAGATCGCTAGCAACCAAAACACTGACCTCTATGTATACATCGCGTACTTGTATAATGGACGTCAGTGAACCAAAAGCATGCACCTTCCAGTCCTTCCACTGACCAATAAGAGAACAAACACTGGACAAGTCGTTCAATTAGCTTAAGTCGCTAACCGGTGGCCGTAAGTAATTGAAGGGGATTATTCATCGGGATTCCCTAAAATTTGACTTACCCATCTAACAACTGGCCTGATAGGGTAACTTTCCTTTATCAAGGGGCTTCCAAAGGGTTTCCTGAGTTTTAACTTGAAATTTAAACCCAGGAAACTCTTGTGAAACCCCTTCATAAGTAAACTTTTTGGCGCGAGGTTGCTGGCTGGAAAATTTTACTCATATGTACACTGACCTCTATGTATACATCGCGTACTTGTATAATGGAAGTCAGTTTTATTATTGCATTAGAAATTACGCTAAAATCTCTTTGATATACACAATCGTGTCATGCTCATGATGTGATTTTTTTGCCATGAGCATTTAAAATCCATGTTTGTTTCCACTCTTTCCAATGATTATAAATACAAATATTGCTGTTTCACGTGCGGTCGCTGTGTGTTGTTCGTTCAGTCAGTGTCGTAGTCTCTTCTTCTTCTTTCTTTACGAAATGAGATGCGATGAAATAAAATGGATATGAATATAAATCGATGACTCAATGACAGATTATAATTTTGACGGTAAACGTCATTTTGATGGCCGCCTGATTTGTGTAGTATTTGCCTATCCTCTTCCTTGATCTTCTGTTTTGTGATACGTATAATCGTAGATTGAAAATACGCGTGTAGTTTATACGTATATAGTCGTTAGATAGTGTGTGACAGCTTAAGAGCAAGAATTCAGCCATTGGTGAAAATTGTGTATGACTCATTCATTCATTCAATCACTCCTAAAATGTCAAAAAGTTTATTTATCGTCGTCACACGAAAGCTTTGACAAATGAAATGCAAATGATTCTTACATTTATGTGCGATACTATGAAATAAGTTTGTGAAAATAAAAATAATCGTGCTTATAAGTGGTTTGTCGGCGTTTTGATTATTTTAAAACGATGGGTGACGCGTGTCGAGCCTGTCTTACAAGGGTGCCTCATGCCACTCTCATCGCTACCATTATGTGCTGCCTGGGCGTGGGTGTCTTCTGTGGCACAATGTACCGGGGCTCAACGCTGTCTATACTAATGTTTGATGATGTGTTCCACTTCCGTCTGATATGGATCGAAGCACTACAAATGATTTTCATCGTGGGCAGTGCATGTATGGCGGCCCTGGGCTTCATGTTGCTGTGCTTGGGATGTCTAACGACAGGAGCCACCAGGCAGAGAGTGTATAGGGCGTGGCGAGCGCGAGTCGGCGGCCGTATATCCTGCGCTGTTTTCATGATCATCACATACATTCTGACGTTCGTGTGGATACTGCTGCTGGGATTCCTAGTTATAACGACATTCTTGTTTACGATATTTTGGAAACTTTGCTCAAAACCGAAAAATATTGATGAAACAATCTGCATTGACTTCAACCAATTTGACTTCATGTTCCCTTCTAATGTTAAGCAAGAAGACATGAGGATCTGTGACGCGCACAGGGTAAAATTATTCTGTAAAGACTATGTGGAGAAGGCAGAATTCTTCTTTATCTTAGCAATGGTGTCTTGCATACTTGTGGTACTGAGTTTGGTCCACTATCTGATGTGCTTGTCAGCCAACTATGCGCACATTAGAGACCATGAGAAGTTCCAAGAGTTGCAGGAGCTGCAGTACCTCACCAACCCGGACCGGCATGCCTCCAAAGACCGTTTCTAGTATATGGCCCGTGCACCGCTCCTGCACTCCCTGGAAGCTACTACTAAAATGTGACACTGTTGAACTGTTAACTGATGATAACAGTTTTCACAAACGAAGAAATGTTCTCGAAAGACTGACTTTCAGTGTAGATAAGGAAATCTTATACTATAATCTACATATCTTATTTCCTTCCTATTGATTCAACTGGTAGCTTTATATTGATTCTGTCCATTATATTATTATGTCGTGATATTCCCTTATCTATTATGTGTTAAGTACACCCTTTGTTAATGGTCGCAAATATTTTAATGTTATTAATAATGCTCTGTCACAGTGGAGATTCAACATTGTTTCATTGACCTGTTTTGGTAACCTAGTATATAATATGTTATATATTGTAAGATAATGCTATGTACAGTAGGCACAAACCATATAACACCCACCAGTGGTATACATATTTCTTTTATAAACATAGAATTTGAAACAGCCATTTGTATTGGTATAATCTTGTTGTTCTTTATTTAAATGGACAGACATTAGATTATAACAATACTTAATGAGCTTATTTCAACATTGACAGTGATTGAGGAAACAATTAATTGGCAGAATATTTCACCATCTTTCAAACAGTCTTAATGTCTATGACTGAACATTAAAATTATTTTAGTTATATAGTACAATGATTTATTTGAAGTGCTACAAATATAGTTAAGAAATGATTGTGTAGCAGTAAGGATCCATAAGTTGTTCACTTGATTTACACAAGTACTTAGATATAATTGCAATTTGTAGACTGAATATTAGTGCTTTTATAAATTTGTATAATTTCAATTTTGTATCAATACTTTGATATATATGAGCCATACAATTTTACTGTACCACCTTAATTTGTACTCTGATTTAATAAACATAACATTTATGTTAAGTAAAAGGAAATATTCATATTCTAAATAATGCAAGAATTTATGTTTTGTATCATTAAACAGGGGAAAAAAGCTAGGTATTGCATTCCAGGTCACTTGGATGGTACCTGCTATTTCATATGCTGCTATATAAGTAAACTAATAATTTGACTATGTTTTAAATACAACCTTTTTTTTTCAATTTTGGCTGTAGGTGATAATGCATTTATATTTTATTGATAGCTAAGATATTAAGTGACTTGGGATAAATTTATTTTACCTAGTTTTTCTACGAAATTAATTGAAAAAAAAAAGTAAAGTAATAGGTAGGTTTAATTTGCACCTAAGTATAGATAAGTTTTATAATAAATGTTCGTTTTTGTAAACATGCGTGTTATTTCGATAGTGGTGTTCCCTTCATCTAATCTAATGTTATGCGACCCATAAAATTGTAATTATAAATACAAATAATAATATCAAGTAGCCATGAAGTAAGAAATTGTGTTGTAATTGTAGCATCTGACTCAGGTCACAGGTCAATATCAATTAGGTGATTCATTACTAATTACTCACTTCCAAGAGTAACTAGGTAGGTACGTTAACATACCGTATAGCTATATACTCATATGGCCCTCACCATGCATATTTACCTACAAATTTATAGTTGAATGTTCTGGAATCCAATTATGAAACAAATAGGAAAAAAAGTATCGGAAGCCATGGTCACGCTAATTTTTAATGGATACTAAATATAAACAAACCGGAATGCGTACTGACTTCACTGATTGAGTACGTATCCGGGTTAGAATTTATCCGAATCGTCACTTAAAACAACATAATAGATTCGATGTTTACCTCACTCATTATATGATAACCATGCTGTGGTTGAGCAGATTATCTTATACCTAGAATGAATGGACATGACTCGGGAAAACAAGGGAATTAGTGACACTTTCTAACCCCGTTTAAATGAAACAATGGAGGAAAGTGTCGTCATCTGCCATGGGCACGCGGGGCAGCAAAAGAAAGTGACAGATAGATAACTTTATGCTTGACGACTATATACTATAGACTGTCACTATTAGATAATTCGTACAATCAACGGCAGTGAGTACTCCAAATTATACGCTGCGGACACGAGGCCAGTTCCACAAGTCTGTTCATTACCTGTGTTAGGAGTGGCAAGTAGCGGTGTATCCGATACCGGAAAGATGCAGGACACTTTTAAATATGTCTTTCTAGTAAAAATTCATGGTAGAGCTAGTTAACAAACCGGAATCTGCTTTGAAATCAGTTCTAGCCACTTACAGTCAAAGTCGTCACATTAATACAACCAAAACACCAATACCCTTTGCATTTGGTTTGTTAAACATTTGGTAGGTACTCATAAGGATTCTACTTAGGTACTCATCAGGTTTCTACTTAGGTACTCATCAGGTTTCTACTTAGGTGCTCATCAGGTTTCTACTTAGGTACTCATCAGTTATTTTCATCTTTAATCACGAAGAATAGGTTAATCCATTTAGGAAGTCTTCACTATGGTGACCATGACCCAGACGGTTGACATTCAATAGTCGCGGCATCGTACATTTGGACCGCCTATTTCCTTTATCTTTTATTTGTTTATGAGTTAGTAAGTCAAGGGCCGGGCGCCACCGTGCGCCCAAGAGATTTTATGACATACTAGCTGTTGCCCGCGACTTCGTCCGCGTGGTATTTAACAAAGACAACCGTTGACAACAGCCTGCTCGCCCATTCTGAGCCCGCGGGACGCATTGCAGGTTGCTATCAAACTTAATCAGGCGCTGCGCTGCAACATTGGTTTTAATTTTTTTTCGTGAGATCCTATTTTTTTTCTAAAATAAAAGTAGCCTAAGTTACTCCTTGTTACATCAGCTATCTGCCAGTGAAAGTCCCGTCAAAATCGGTCCAGCCATTTCAGAGATTAGCCGGAACAAACAGACAGACAGACAGACAGACAGACAGACAGACGGACAGACAGACAGACAAAAATTTTAAAAAATGTTGTTTCGGTATAGGTAACGTGTATACATCTAAATGCACTTAGTAAAAAGCGGTTATTTTAATATTACAAACAGACACTCAAATTTTATTTATATGTATAGATGTATAGATTGATTTCTTATATTTACGCGAATACTACACATTGAAATAAAACATTTTTTATCGAAACGTCGGGATCGTAAAAACATAAAATAATCGCGATAAAATTTGTAAAATTAGATTTATATCAAGATTTTATGACGTTTAAAATTAGTAGAGTAGGCTCAGATTTGATTTGCCTGGACTTGACTTTCCAAGGTATATCAAAACTTTTGGCTATAAACTTATGTAAATCCAATGAGTGTACCTAATGGTTTTTCCTTAGTATACTTATATGGATAGACATGGTTTTATTTTGCACGCATACGTCAACTGCATAGGTATGTCATGTGCTGTTATTCGTAGGCTGTACGTGGTTATCGGTCCACCAGTCCTCCCTCAAGAGTTGACAAAATTAATAAATAGGTACAGAATTCTAGTCAAAGGTAATATGTTAAGTACTTCAATTACTAAGTAAGATTCCAAAAATAAAATACTTTCAGTGCGAAAAATACATATGAAAAGGTATAAAAAGAAAATTGGAACGGGGATAGTGCGTAGTTGAGCGTACAACCGCTGCTAAGTACATTCAACTTCCATGCTGATGTGGTTAAAGGTACCTACTCAGTTCCACCAGGTATAGATCCGAGTCTCCTGGTGTGATCATCTGGTGATATTTATATTTTTAACGCTCTATTATAAGTCCCAATTTCTGTTGTACAGGTAAGAATCCGAACCACATAAAGCTCTTATTATCTGTAGTTGTAATTTGATTGATTTTAAATGATATAATAAGGTGTCCGATATTTTTCAAATTTAATTAGTGTTATCTCATGAGCCACCTCTGCATGGTTCGTGATAACGTAAGTAACTACTGAATGTAAAATATACCTTCAGAACAGTTAATTTAGTTCTATTGAAGTCTTCTGGCAATTTCACATATAATTCAATCTAAATGCCATTTGCCCTGCGTATTTTTTATTGAAGGATTCTCCGTTGTTTTTATATGTCCATCCCATTAAAATGTTTCCTTTTGTAGTTGATAACGAACGGCCAAAGCCACAGATCAAAGTATTTGAATTGAATTATATGTTTAAAACCCATATGAATGCAAAAATACCCGCGATGCGTTTGCCGCTCGCTCGGCTCACTACACCCAACGGTTGCGGGTTCGATCCAAATATGGGCATATTTCAGAAATTATCTTGTCCTTGTTAGCGTTAACGATGTTTGTCAAAAGTAACAAAGACATATTATTTAAAATATTAATTAAATAGTTACCTACAATTACTACTTACAATTATAATAGTAATGTTTCATTTATCGTACGTTAGTTTATCTCCTCATACTGGGCCACGGTCAGGCGCCAGCTCATGAGTGATATCTATTAGATAGGTATGAACTTAGTAGGTGAATAGGTCACAAAACGAGCACGTACGTAGTGGTTACCTCTTAGGGCAAGGTCTGTATCAGGAAAAAGCTAGCAGGGAAAGACCACCGATTTAGTCGAATGATCAGTATTTTCACAGTAGTTACCGAAGCATTGATGTTTAACTGAAATTTTAAAATAGAGGCGATTTTAATTCAACTTTTATCTCTACCGGGCACTGCCCCCTCGTACTTCACGTCTTTCGAAAGTTCACTGGTCAGGAAGTCATATTATTGCTTACTTAATCATGATTACCATTTAAAATGTATATGTTATTATCACCAACAATATATATTTCTTTTAAATAAATCTATCATCACTTTTTCAAATCAGACATTTTTCAAATCAGAAAAAACCTCGATAAGTGAGCACGGTCGTGAAGAAAATGGAGCACGGCCACACGTTATTCTCTCCCAATACTAAGTAGGTAGCGAAAAAGTATCTTGGAAATAATTTAACATATTTGTTCTTCTTTTTTTCACAATACGTTAAAAAATATATACATTTCTAAAATAGGTATAATTAACTAGTAGCCTGTGCGCGACCACTCCCGCGATATCTCTATGAAACATAATAATATAGCATGCAGGGCTAATGTTGCCTTCTAATAGTCAATGAATTTTCAAAATCAGTATTTAATCTGTAGATGCGGAGATTACCCCGTACATCCTGACTAACGAACTAACAAACTTTACCTCTTTATATAAGTATATAAATAAATGCACATTCCCTACTGCGTCAGTGGTAACCGTTAGGGACAAAGCAGGTGGAAATTTCCGTTCAGTAGGGTAAGCAGGAACTTCTAATGTAATCGTAACGTCATCGAGAAAACATGCTGTCGCTGTCATACTTATTTATGAAATCTGTGGTACGAGAGGGATGGAAGAAGTTACGTTACCGAAACGGTACGTAAAATATTTGTGGTAGAGGTACAGCACAGAACCAGTTGTCACAACCCCTTATTATTATTATTTTATTTCTGTGCCTCAGTCCAGACGGTTGGTTGGGTTAGTCAGGCCATAATTAGTACTCGTCCGACCAGTTTACCGTCAATGACTGGATCCACTTTGACGTCATTGGCGACAGTGTTTTCCTATATTAGACAAATTTGAGTTAGCTGATATCCCTTTGAGGCAAATAGCCGTGTTGTGTAACACGTCAAAATAGATTATAACCTACACGCGACATTATCTAGATATACCTACCTACATGTGGAGTTTAGTTCTTAGTATATCCCAGAGTTCTTCTGAGATAGAAATCCTAGTTTCTTAATTTTCCAGGATAAAAATATGATCGTTTACTTGACGCGGTTTATAAGCTTAAGTTTTTATTAAAATCCGCCCAACAGATTTTGTGATGGGTCCATACTTTTTTTTTCTATCCACAGGAACCCATCCAACCCCAGGGATGAAATTATGTTTAATATCAATCTGGGTTATAAGCAATCACCATGGCAGCTTCATTCAAATTCGTGCAGTAGTTTTCCCAGGATGCGCGTTCAGGCAGACAGACAAAATATGTTCTCTGTTTCGACAATAATGTCCTCGTTACGATTATTTTTGTTGATGATTCGTTGTTATGTTTTGTATATTAAAATGCGTAGGTATCACTAATACTATAGTTATAAATCCTTTAAAGGTTGAATGATCTATAATACCTGCAAGATACGTTCATTGAATGTTTACGATGCTATTAAGTGCATTTTACCATAGTTTCCTCTCAAGGTATTCAGTAGCGCAGGCGCACTTCAAGGTAGGGGCATGATTCAAATACACAACGCTGACATGTCGATTCTCTATTATAAGACCCTTATCTTATGGATAATGTTTTCGTAACACTTAGTTAAAAATAAAGTAATATTACCAGATGAACATCCTAATAATTATAATTCCAAACGAAGCAATGCTCGTTCGTAATATGTGTAGGTACCGTAAAATGGTCTGAGGCCATCCCAGCAACAGATGACTACGGCAAATCATAAGAATATCGTTTCCGAAATTTGCAGGATTTGAACCCGCTACCAGTGTGCAGTGTGGCCTATGCTCAAACCAGTATATAAATGTTTTAGGTACGTAAAATGTTGAGTGTAAACATATCGTAAAAGGAATTCATCTACTTTGATTCCATATCATTATAATCTATGTAGTTCGTTATAGCTAGGTGTTGTGATATATGTAAGTACGTAGATACGTGTGTTTATAATGACAATGTCTACAGACCAAAAGTATGTTTAGAAAGATATATATATAGGATGATAAAAGAAAAATGATCTCATTAACAATACAATTGATGGTGATGGACCGAATAATTAATCACGGAATTACTTGTAATTAGCTGGTAATGTCCAAACATTAGGATCAGTTCTGCCAGACCGTATTTATGTAAAATATTTTTTTGCACTAAATAATTATTGTAAATGATGCAGCAATTTTCGCAGGGGTGGATCCAAAATTTCGTTTTGGGCGTGGGGGGTTATTTTTGTGTGTGTTTTTAACCTATCTCTAAGAAAATAATAATTGATAATAGTCGCAGTAAAGTATTTCAGTGGTGAGGGGGGGGGGGGGGGGGTGTTTCAATTTCACTCGTTGTAGATAACCGAGACCCATCATCTTATTTAACATAGCTAAGTAATAATTATTGTAAACTAGCTGACACACGTTGTCCTGTCCAAATTACAAAAACGGAAGAAAAAGAAAACTTTTAGGTTTTAACGAATTTTCAAATTTTTCCAGACATTTTTTTCGATATTTCTTTCCCTAAAAATCTTATTCAGAAAAAAAATCGGCCCAGTCGTTCTCAAGTTATGCGCTTACCAATGAGCGGAATTTCAATTTTGTTCATACACATAGATATGTCCAAATGGATAGGGTCTGAGGCCAAGTAGGTACCTATGTACTATGTATCTGTAGGTCTGTAAATAGCGCAAGGCCTCTTGCTCTATCTAAGCTAAGTTTGAAATAGATCTCTTCCATTGGTTGGCCCTTTTTCCTGTTTCACAAGTTGCTATAGATAGTTAGTTAGGTACTTATTGAATCTGCATTCCATATGGCGTATTTATTCTAGAAATGAACTAAGTACGGGTTCCACTCCATTAAGTACCTCGCTTAATGGAGTGGAACCCGTTTCAAATGTCACCACGAAGTCTTGTTTCCCGTATAAACAACAAAATGTTTTGTTCGTATGTATTTTTAGTATGAATGGCAAGTGGGTTTAAATTACCAATATCGACTCAAAGCTGTGTGTATTTTTAAACAAAGCAATTTTATTGTCTCCCTTGACATTTTCCTCCTACACAATATGCTGGAGGAAATATTATTGTATTAATTATATTCTTCCACACATCACGGTCCTCCGCCACTCACATCCACCGGCTTCCTGCGACGCGTGTGATGTCATCAGTCCACCTTGTGGGGGGCCGTCCTACACTTCGTCTTCCGATTCGTGGTCGCCATTCTAGAACCTTTCTGCCCCAACGGCCATCGGTTCTGCGAGCTATGTGCCCTGCCCACTGCCACTTCAACTTGGCAATTCTTTGAGCTATGTCGGTTATGTGTGGAAGTCGTTGGGGGAGGCCTATGTCCAGCAGTGGACGTGTATATCGGCTGATAGATAGATAATTATATTATTCTTGTCCTTTCATTTTCCATCTCCTATCGCAGGTCTGCGATCATCATAGCTGCTAACTTGGCTTTAGAAATGACTAGAGAAATAAATATAGGACTTAGGAGTATCTGGTCATAGACGGACATGCTGGCTGACAAGACTTGTCCACAAGAGTACTTGCCGCACCAATCTTGGTGCGGAAAGTAAAGTACCTATATTTATGCCTTTTAGCTATTGTATTATCGCATTATATGCCTCAGATATTGCATTGATTTCAATAGTATAAGGTACTGTACCCAAGTTGCATCACGCTTACTGTGAGAACAGTCGACTCGGACTCTCGGACTCGGACTGAAGCGATCCCAGTAATACGCAGACTAGGGTAATATAAGAAAAGATAATTTCCCCAATTTGCTACTACCCGGTGCGGTGAGCCGAGTGGCCTAACCTCCGGCCACCAGAGGTCGTCAATCGTAAATTAAATACCTATTTTATGAAAAAAATATGGAATATGTATTTAAAAAATATATAGGGTAATCCAATGCACACACAAATGGAGTACTATGAAACGGCTTCCACAATAAAGCGGTATTGGTTACATAAACACCCACTTCAGGCCATGTCAATATTTGAGACGGTATTAACTTCTATATAATTGCTGTTTGAGTTATATTCTGTTATGTATCTATCTTTATGTACATACCAAACAGATTATCGTAATCTTGAAAAATATAAATTAATAATAAAATAATGAGAGAGATTATATTAAGAGCGATAAAATGAGGAGTTATGACCCTCTAGACCTCTTCTCTCCACTACAGGCTGCAGAAGAATCGTTGGTATCTACACCTAACATACAACATAAGCACAAGGCCCGCACGAAGCATTCATAGAGCTCTGCTCAAGAGTGTACAGCCAGCCTAAAGCATGCTAAAGTAGGGTTCTGGATTATAATGCTAAACGGAGGGTAAACGGAGATACCTATTTTTTTCGACACTAATCAGTTTGGCATTTAGTTAATCAACCTTAGTGCCTGTATTTGTTTATTATAAATTGATATTTTGTTTAATATGGATGGATGTAGATTAAGGTTAAGATATAGATTAAAATCCAACCATCAGTTAAATTAGAATAGCACAGTGGGACCGATATAGTTTGTGTGTTCGTCTGGCGATATAATTGTATTATATTATTTTTATACGCTTACAACAATAGGGAAAAATATCTTTGTTTTAACCTTTTGGGATATTGCAAAGTATCTGGTTATTCTAACAACGTCGGAGCGAGATTTTGGTTCTTTTTAATTCTTATTTCTAGCCTAAAAAATAATGCTAAAAAAGGTGTAATATGTTTTAAAACCTTTGTCTATCTATAGCATCGTCAGGGTTAATTCAGCAACGTAAGTAGGCACCAATCAAGATTACTTTTTAATTTAAACTTCTTATTACAGACAGATCTATGATTATGAGAATACTTTACACCCGGCTTTCCAATATCAATTGAATGGCATCGACTTAAGGCATATAATCAAGCGACCGACGCAGTGTTACCTCCTGTTTTTATCTGCCTATTGCCGAATCTGTGTATATACATACGTACTTAGAATCAATCGTACGCGTCATAGCGGAGCAGTTCCATCGCGTATAAAATAACTTGGCGCGATGACGTTTAACCACATTTTGAACTTGACTGTGCGATAATATATACGTATTTGTAATATCGTTACGATATGGTAATTTATGTATACCCACGCGGTATTGTATGACAGACAGTCGTTACCGACGGTAGTGAGGACACGGTTTTTTGTTGTTTAGTGTAAATACAGTGTTACTCATCAACAATAAACACTCGATGATGTTAAGCGGTATTGGAGTCGCACAGTGTAACTTGGAATTCCCTCGGGCGACGGCGACGGGCGATAGACGTTGAACAGTCATTGGCGTGACTCCGCGGCGGCCGTTCCTCCACTGTTTCTACTAACCGCGGACAAAGGTATGTCCACACCACCCGTTTAATTGGCATCTAATGATTTGAGGTTAGTAGCGATGATGCTGAAGAAATTGCCTTATCTTTATTAATTACCGTGTCTGTGGTGGTCGCGGCTGGAAGTTGTCACTGGAATATGAAATCTAATGTTGTGATATATATTGCCACGGTAGTCGCGCTAGGTGAATAAATTATTAATTTCCGAGTACAAATATAAAATAGAAAAGTAATTAAATGTTTTTTTTTATATTGTAAATTTAAATTAAAAGAAAATAAATATCTTTAAAAAGATTATCTTTTAGAACGAAAACACAACAAAATTGTATCGATTACGCGGTGTTTACGGTCTGTATACAAAATTAAAATAACGACAAAGAGTCGATGTCTGAAGGGACTTCAACATTGGCGGCAAATGGCGAAACCGGCATCGCGGTTGTCGCAACTTGCCAAAACTACGGATGTTATTGGACAATTCAAGTGAAAACAAAAAAGAACCGCCACAAAACCCACGACTTGACCCTGTCTCACAATCGGAAGGCAAACCGTGAGTAGATTAAGCAATAGAAATTCATTTAAAATTCGAACGCGACTCCATCTCAATACCGTGCTGACCTTTGGTAACTAGGAAAATGATCATTCGGAAATAAATCTTAACCATTCTTCCTACCATAACGTAACGAAAATTAATTTACTATCCGAATAGCACAGTTGGTGGTTGACCCTCTATACCGATGGTCCCAGATGGGAATCCCGTTGAATCCAACTTTGTGTGATGCGCACGATTATTTTCTCCCGGGTCATGGATGTTAATATCTATATATATATATATAAGTTATTATAATATATCGCCCCCAGTCCGCATTGTACGGTACTACCGAACAATAATACAAACGTTACTTAGCTTGGGACTGCACAGTCGGTGGTGCTCCTCACATCACGGGTAACATGCCCTGGAAATTAATTAATAGAATCTTTATCAACACTTTGACGGAAACTTACCACATATACCGGTTGTCACGCATTGTATTGTGTAATTGATTTCAAAGCAATTGGAAGTATTGCGCAACAAATGCACATCTCTGATAGATAACATCTATATATTGCTTCTGTCACATGCGAACTACTTAAGGGCCGTAGTACATCGAGAATAAAATAAAAACTATTATTAAAGGTCTTCATCAAGACATCATAGAAAACATGTTGCTTCTTAAAGAAAAAAATAGCCAAGCAAATTATGTTTAAGAAAATTGAAAATTAAACTCGGAGTTCATCGCGAACATCATGATATACCTAAATCAAATAACAAAGTAGTGATGACAAACCCTTTATTAAGAGTAATTAATTTAACATTGCATTATATAAGGGCTAGAGAATGTAGGATCACATCTAGCTCTTCTATTTTAATTCTCATAATATATTTCGCTTCAAAACATCGGATTTCCGCTTTGGAATATACCGATTTGGAAATACCTAGCCTTGATTCAACCAGTTTCGACATAAGTATTGTTTACGTCAAGGTGCTGCGTTTACTTAGAAGTTTGTCTTTTCTGAGTAAGTAATAGGAAGATATTAATAGATACAAATGTAAATATACTAGATATTTTTTTTAAAGAAATCATCTACCTTGAATCTCTAAAATGTTAAAATAATTTTGATTCAGCGATATACTTACAAACAAAAGCTCATGTAAGTACGCCTAAGTGTCGGTCGTCCAAGTTAATCGACTCACTTTTTTCTCGTCCATAATTTAACCCACAGACGGACCGTGGAAAATCACTGTCATTTAGCCCATAATTTCCAAATCGGTTCACAAACGCCGGGGGCTCTCAGTAACATACACTGAACGCAAAAAAATTGATTGAATAGATAACCTCCTTCCGTTTGAATTTAAAAAAAATAGGTAGTGCACTTTGATTCTTCTATTTAACATAAATACTTACCTGAGTATACTTATTTACATTTTCATCGGAAATCGATGCCTCTTATTAAATAAAACATCAACACGACTGTTACCTACTGTTATGTTGAGGGGGCGGCTCCAGTGTACCCACATTTTGCCGAGCTCCCGAAGTAATTAAGAAGTGAAGAAGAAGTGCCGAAGTGCCATTATATATGCCCAGTAGTAAGAGGGGCCGTCCTCGTAACCGTGAAGTTTCGGGTTCGATATCTATCAAATTATTGGTGAGCCACTCCTGCATAAGTTTTGCCTTATTTGAAGGTGCTCACGGGACTAGTTACAAATATTTTTTTGTAATTTATAACAAATTATATTTTTATAGTATTGTAAAAAGACCCTTGAATTTTTATAATGACGTAAACATAACAGTTCTACAGGTAATAAGACTCATAATGCCTTTATCCTCAAAAGAAATGACCAATCAAGCCATGTATCGCCTTTTATGACCGTTAACACTTGTAAATATAATTTCTTTTGAACTAATTTCGCAGAACCTTAAGATTAATTTTAAACGTTACTATACTTGGTATACTTAGGTACTATTAATATAATATCTGTGTAGCGAAACGTCGATACGATAACCTTGCTGTTTTACTTATGGAAATCCGCGTAGGCGTTTCTGCCACACAATGTTGAGAGAAAGAACCGTTGCTCTGAATTTTAAAATGTTTATAAACTAGCTAAGTTCATAACACGGGAAATGATGCTTCCTTCCTTTAGTTATGGTCTACCCTCTTGCATTTTCCAGTTCGTAATTTTGGTGTCAATAATTATTGCTCGCTGTATAGTATAATGCTAGTAGGTATAGTTATTTCCTCACTTGCAAACGGTACATTCAAGGGCCTATTGGCAGACTCGATCTAAAATATAAAATTAGGTACTTGTATGTATATAAAATAAAACTTCTGTTTCACAAAGCTTTTGAAATATCAAAGGTTATGTACAGCGCAGATGCTATTTATGAAACAAATATGTGTTTAATTTTATAAACTACCTAATAAAACAAAACATTTCACTTTGAACAATAGATAGAAGCGAAAATATACATCCTTATGATATGATAATTACATGTATATATTTTTATTTATTACATTGTATCAGATCAACATCAAAGTAAATTAAATAATTATCTACCAACCTTGTTTGGATAAGTTCATACACTGTTGAGTGTATTTATATTATGATAGTTTCATCTTATTTCTTGGTCCTGTGATTTCGGACCCCAGGACCGAAAGCACTCACTCACTCACCAATTTCTTATAATATGAACATCGGATGCCTACTACTACTAGGAACTATTCACTCTTTTATTTGATATAACCGTGATTCCAAAATAATTGCTTTATTCGAACACTCGCATGAGTGACTAACTTGCCTGTAGACGTGTTGGATTTTTATTAGATTTTTTACTTAATATTGGTCGAAAGAACGGTTTACCAGAGTCAAATGACAGGCAACATTTAAACCAGATAGGTACCCATCATGCATTAGAGTTGGCTACACACAGTTGAAGGATTGTTGACAAAAAACATTTTAGTCATGGTTCTGCACGAGATTTATGAATCCATGTAAGTATGTTCGAGTGGAATTGCGATCAAAATAAAATGCCGCAACTTTTCGAATTGTGTTTACCGAAAGTGTATAAACGAGTGTTTAAATCTTATTCGGTTCAAGTTTAGGCGTATTATTGTGTGATTTCTGTTGGTGTTGGTGGCTCGTGTAAATTAAAAATAGAATGTGATGTTAATGTCGTTTATTTTGATATTGGAAGTAATGACCTGCCTCATTGGCTCTTGTATCTACGCTGGATGGAAGCAAACACTTGGATTACCATTAAGTACCGTTCACCGTACGTATTCACTCACAGTTTATAATTGTGCCTAAAGTAACTGGAACTCGATTCAAGAAATATGTAGTTACAATCATAAAAAGCCGACGCGAAGTTATTTATAATGCCGTGGTTTGCATTTAAATATAAATTATAAAATAAGTTATGATGATAGATATTATAATTTATTTTAGATAAGGATCATATAATACTCACTATTCATCCTGAATAACAATTTCTGTATATTCTTTCTTACAACAGATTGTATTTATGTTATTTCCCTGGTAGAACACTACACATTATTTATAATTAATCTAACCGTAAATTATTGTGTATTCATTTATTAGGAGTTAATTTATAACAAGTTTCTTCTTTTTGGCTCTTTATGACGTTTGTAGGATGTGAAGAGGTCGTTCAAGAATTAATTTACCTTAAATCTGTCTGTTTTGGTAATCACCAATAAATAATTCCTATAGGTGATTGGCGAAGGATTAAGTCCAACCTAAGCGTGGACGCAGATTTTTCAAATCAATTGCCGAGTTTGCCTCCCAATAACACAATACAAAAATAATAGATATCTTTCAAATTAATTGTCGCATTAAAGTTTATAAAGCTATTAGGTATATAAGGTAACAAAAATAGTGTAAAATATTTTAACACGTTAATCAGTAAGCCGTAAGGATCACGTTGATGTATAAAATAATTGTGTAAATGATGATTGTTTTTTTTAAAGTAGGCTTGGCTTATCAGTAGCGTTTCACCGTGCTCTTTAGTACGAGGTGTCAATTTTATATTTCTAATAATTTGATTTATTTCTTAGGGAATGTTATCTTTGTAGATAACCTACTGATGGACCTATTAAAATATTTTACACTATGGTTTTAACACCTTATATGTATATGATGTATTCTAGTTTATTCAGTAGGTACGTCACGCAGTCGGGTTGTTTTTTTAAAAATTTAGACTAGAGAAACATTCACATAACCCTTTGTTAGCTATGCGCGCGTTGGCGCGCACGCAACAAGAATCTCACAATATCCTAAATCTATTGCTTTTCGCACTTATTTTGCTCAAATCTCGCTTCTATTTTAATAATTATTGACGCCTCGATTGGACAGTTGGTATCGGGACTGCAGCCGTGCGGATTGGCGCGGTTCGTGGTGACCCTGTGCGTCGAGGGTTTCGCATTCGAATCCCGGTACGGGCAAATTTTGTGTCATCAGCACGAATGTTTATACCCAAGTAACGGACGTTTTTGATCTATATAAGTAGTTACACTTATATATGGAATGATTCAAAGAGAAAAGAAAATGGTCAATAATGTAAGCGTTTTTTTCTTAAATTGACATTCTAACTTCCCACAAATTATTACAAATGTGCTCAAAAAGCGCAGGTTCAAAGGGTAGTACACCTACTACCCTTTGAACTAGGGTCATTTAGGGTGCTGAATCATGCTGTATATATTGAGGATAATCTGAGTTTAATACCTTTTCTCAATTTCTTGCGGTTTGCATATATTTATTTCACTAACGTATTGTACGGCTTCTTTTATTGCTTCAAAGAAGGAATATTTTGATAAATGCGATTCTTTAAATTAAAGGAAAACATCCAACAAATTTATTCATCAAACTGTCATTGAATAAATGTATTCTTGTATGGAAAAAGTTTTTAGCCAATATTTACATGTGGTACTGCATGAAGACGTGTCGAATTGAAATAAACGTACCTTAAAATAACTTCAGTATAGGTATATATCCACTGATTAATGAATATATTCATTTATAAAACAATGGATAGAAGTGATTGTCCAGTTTATAATGAGCTGATGGACAAAATAGCACAATGGGATGTGGATTAAGTCTTCTTCTTTCGAGTCGATGGCTTAAATATTCCACCTTAGACATTTTTACTGGCCTTGTAGGTGTTTTGTTTCTCTTTGTTATGATTGTTTTGATTTATTATGACTCTATGTCAGTACCTTTCATAGGAACCTCCTTATCTTATCTTTCCTTTAGCTGACCTTCGGTGATTAAGTTATATAACCCTTTTAAGACCCAGTTCCATGATAAATTCAGAGCTACTTAATACTCGAGAATAAATTAAAAGACAATCGCCTTCCGCTATCGTGAATTAGATGTTAAAACTGGTTATTTATAGAAGTTTTAATGAATTTACAAAGGCATTTCAATGCTCTTTTTCAACACTAATCAATACTTCTATTAATTTTAGGGTAAATGTTGAACTAGTTTTTTTTGTTGATTTAAAAGGTTTATTATACTAATGACTTACTTTATATTTTACAAATTCAGAAATGACTAAATTGTGTGACATAAATAAGTGCCTATTTGTATCGCAATCACGAAATACCCACCATTTCGAACAATTGACTATTCTATATATAAGCAGCGCCACTGCTAGGTGAGTATTCCACTACTCAGTAGGTAAATGCAAATTCCGACTCCACCTAGTGTTGACAAATGCGCTAAAGAGCGCACGTCAAAGGGTTAGTACACCCTTTCTTAATTACCCCGTATACTGATGATGGATGGATGGATGGATGTTTGTTACTCAATCACGCCAGAACGGCTGAACGGATCTGGATGAAATTTGGCACAGAGATAGATTATAGTCTGGAATAGCACATAGCTACTTTTTATCCCGGTAAAATGTATGTTTCTCGTGGGATAGATTTCTTTTAATTTTTTATAGAGCAAAGGATTGACATGATTTTTTGCATAGGTAGTGGTAGTTTAGGGGTCAGAAAATGACATAGGCTAATTTTTATCCCGGAAAAATGCACGGTTCCTATGGGATAGCATACAGGAACCGTGCTTTATAAACTTAATTTTTTAATCGCGGGTAACACCGCGGGGCGCAGCTAGTGTGATATAATCCCATTCTTTATTCGGTCAGGTAAGTACCTATAATCCTACAACATGATTACATTTCTAATCGAATCAATCCGGTTACATATTGAAAACTTCTGAATCGACTCGCGGGTTACAGGTTATCGTTCAGAGCCCCAAGTCTGCTTATAAATGACTCATATTGGCTAGCAATGACATCATTATCACATTTCATAGCACTCCATACTAAACCTACTCAATAAACATAAACTCTATTAGAAGATTGGGCTCTGGAGTCTGGAGTGGATGGTAGGAGCTAAAGAAAGTAACGCAAAACCAAGCATAATAAAAGTACTTACTCAAAAGCTATGAACTAATATTACTAATACTAATATTATAAATGTGAAAGTTTGGATGGATGGATGTTTGTTACTCTTTCACGCCAGAACGGCTGAACGGATCTGGATGAAATTTGGCACAGAGATAGATTATAGCCTGGAATAGCACATAGGCTACTTTTTATCCCGGTAAAATTGGTTCCCGTGGGATAGACATACTTTTTAATTGCGGGTAACACCGCGGGGCGCAGCTAGTAATATATATATCCGCTCGCCGGTCAAACGGGATTAGGTATATAGAATACTAACCTACCACCCGCGACTTAAAGCTCAAAGCTTCTGGTTTTCCAATGCTACATTGCCCTTTTAGCCTCAACCCGTTCCATAGGTCAATTTAACACTGCGGAAAAGCACGTAATATATGAAACAATTAAGCTATATCCGGTAAGTTCAACGTATTATTCGTAAAAGCCCTGTACGTAGACGGGTAGAGGTGCAGTCAGGTAGCCGAAGCTAGACATTCGTACGTATGAGGGCTGAGTACTACGCCATGCGTCGCGAATGAAGCACGCTCGGTGCACCCAGCACTACATGAAGGGATAGGTATTTATGTTTCTACCATACTATACATGTTTTTTTTGTATCTGGTTACGATAGAAAAATAATAGTGCGTGTGCAGTCGTAGCTTGCGCGATGTCTTCCAGTTAGTGTATCTCAATGTTTGTTGAATGGTTCAGTGAGTGGTTTGTTTTTCCGCAGGTCGTTCACAATACCAGACGGTTTGGTGATGGACCCCCTGGCGCCCACCGCGCTTGCGGTCTCCACAGAGTTCATGGATCGCATTGGCAGTGGGCTGACCCTACTCAGAGAGCATGGGAAAAAAGTTCAGAAGGTACGTGTGTACTGATACATAAGGATAGTCAGCTACCATAGTTAAAACAACATTAAAACGCTTCAGGAGTTATTATTATCATTCATCGACATCAACATCTATTTTTAAAATAAATTTCTAGTTGTGAGTGATTAAGAATTAACTTTTTTTTGGCAGTGAAATCGCAACAAAAATACATAACTAACTTATGAGGTACAAAAACTTATTTACAGCATGACTCGATTTTTGTAACTGGTTATTGGTATTTTGATGCAATATAAATAGACAATAAACTTTATAATACTGTCGATATTTAGTCAATACAAAACAAACTTGTATTCAATATTTTGTGCCAAAGTAATTAAATATTTATGATAAAAAAATATGATGATTGATTTGCTTAAAATGATGAATATCTTGCAATCGTGTAGCCCTATAAAAAATGTAAGACGTATACCTTTTAAGCATATTATAATTACTCTTTGCGTATACCTGACCTATTTGTGTTGTCCCACAGTATGTTTGGAAGAGTAGAAAATTCGACATTCTGAAGAAATCATGGAAGTCTATAGTAAACGTCGTTTTGGTCGAAGCCAAAGACATGCCGAAGGACTACTCCAATGGACTGTACTGCAAATTCAAGTAAGTGTAACATGCCGGGATTCCATTAGAGGCTTCGACAAATTCATTTATCTTCACTTGAGCAACCTACACGTAAACAAGGCAGGCGTACGCAGTCTGAGCCAGACTTTTGAGCACGCACTTTCATCGACACATAATGGTTAGCGGCACCGCCTCGTCCCACGGCTACCTCAAGTGGAGTCCCGGCCAATCCACCTAAGCGACCACGATGATAAAAACATACCTAGGTAGGTACCTACTCGCCAATACAACAGGCCAGCATGTCGGCTCGTGTTCCATTATCTCACCGCTGCAAAGACCGCATCTTTGCATCAATTATTGAATTCCAATTAATTCTTGATATATAGATGCATCGATTTGCCTCCATTACAATAAAAAACCAAAAGATACCTATTTATAGAACCGTATTTAGTGCGTATTCAATATTTTTAATTTCACAAATTTGCCATCTTTCGCTGTCAATCAGTAATAGCCGAACATTGATTCATTTAATTATAGACCGTTCTGAGTAAGACATGGCGCGGGCTCATAATTTAAAGAAATGGTGTTAATGAGTTTCCGTTATGTATTACCGTTAACATTTAAATCTTACTAGCCGGTTTAATACGTTAGTATCTTTAGTCCTGTCAGGCTATATCACAAGAAACATTTGTTTGTCTGAGTATGAGGATGTTATTTTAAATCAGTTTCATATGTATACTATTATTTAGGTACCTAATAACCACAGATCACGAGAGATATGCCGTGCGGTTCAAAATGTATGGGAACTCGCTGTCTCCGTTTTGTTCCCCACCACTCGCCACAAAACACATGCAATTACATAAAACCAACCAATACGAAGTCTCACACACACACGCGTGCCAATAATTCGGTGCGAGCTGCGTCGTCACCGCATACAGCGGCCGTACCACGCGACGCACCAGTTTATTCAAACTATCGTTAGACGATCTATCCATTGCCTCGTACATTCACTCAGTAGCGAACATAGGTGGTACTTAAAGAGCCATGTATTTTGTACAAAAATAAAAAAGTCGTTGTGCTACATGAAAACTAAAATAACATTTGATTTGTTGTTTTTAATGATTTTAAAGACGAATAAATAAAATACTTAATACTGGCTGGTGAAATGAGATTCCATCTTTCGCGTAGTTCACTTTGCTGCTAGTATTTTTGCACACAACCACGGAATAACACGGTATTTAAAAAAAAATTTAGAACTCCGATACCGACGTGCAGTTGCAGTCGACTGACGGCGAAAACTCTATGTTAGCCTAATTTTGGCTAAAGGTGAGCGCAAGCTCACCGCTTTCATAACATATCTCCTCTAATATATCTGTGCTAATAACAATGAAAGATTTTTTCGGAAAAAAAAAATATTATATGAAATTCTTGTCCATCTATTACAATAGATCTACCCACGGGTTTCAGCATGGTATCTCAAAAGTATACCAATTTACGATATTGATGTTAATGAACCTAACACACAAAAATTTATGCAAACGACCTCTCGCTCAATACTTGATTCCTTTAGTCACAGGTGTTCTTGTTTTGCAAATCTTTAACAACTATTAAATCGTCATGATACTTCCATGAAGCCACAGTCAGGGACGAGTGGAACAATTACTGCATACAAGGTCTTGATGAAATGCATTCAGAGCAATGCGTCTCACGGTCACGATTGTTCGAGGCGACGCTTCGCTGATTCTCGCTTTGCTACAGTATTTTTTTACCTATACAATATTATAGACGAGTCTCTTTGTTAATAAATAGTATACGGTATGAGTACCGGTACGGTATGTATGTATGTGTGAATCAAGTTTATATTTCAAGCGTATTTATTTGACGCATCTTACGGCCCCGCAATAACTTAGCAAATCGCTTGGATGAAACTTTTTGGATGAAACTTGTTCTGTCTTCTATACCACGTCCTGCTACTGGATGATTCAGCAAATAGTATATACCTCTGAGCCTGAACTTCTTTGGCGCATTTGTAATGATAATATGTTCCCTGCACATTGACTGAGGCTTGGAATTTCTTGACGAAAGATTAGCCGGCGTGCCTATGATTTGAAATGATTATATCCAATGATAGGCATTTGACCACAAAAAAATCTAAAGAGTATTTTTTTATGTAAGCACAAAACACCTACTTACGTATATCGAGCAAAAAATATGAAGTACTACTTATATAGTCAACTAAACATAATTTATTATACTATCAATCTTGATGGTTTTTTTGTATCATTGGTTTTTCCATCGCAAACAGGCTGGGCACCGAAAGTCACAAGTCGAAGCAGAGTGTGAAGTCGAAGACCTCATGGTGTGAGAGGTTCAACCTTTACCTGTACGATGACAACAACTTGGAAGTTACGGTGTGGCACAAGGGGAAGCAGAAAACCTTCATGGGCAGGTATAGTATTTGGTATTTCTAATGGTCACGTAAAAAGGCGACACTTGAGACTTGTATCAAACTGGGTGTCTGATCTTGCCATGTGTCGCTTAGTGTCTACTTAGCCTATGTTAGGGTTACTTGGACGGACTGATTAGAGCAGTTACTAGTGACCCTGCTGTCTGTGCCGAGGGTCCCAAGTTCGAATTCTGGTAGGGACCAACTTTGTGTGATGAGCACGAATGTTTGTACCCAACTCATATATATTTAATATAAATACACATAAGTAATTTATACTGGCTTCGCCCCCAGTCCATTGTACGGTACCCATAATACAAGCGTTGCTTAGTGTGGGACCGTTTAGTTCGTGTGTTCGTCTGGCGATATTTGTTTATTATTATTTATTACTTTAGCCTCACCTGGTTACTTGCCTGGTAATTTTGACCAGTAATTTTCCCAAAGTAACTGGTCAAAATTATGACGTATTAGCATATAGGTACACGCGGTAACGACCGCGTATACATACTAAATATAAGCTCCAAATTTAGTGATGATTTAGTCTATTTTAAAATTTATTAAATTATTTAAATTATTCAGAAGTAAAGTGTTTTGTAAATGGACAAAATCTTACTGTAAATTTGAAGGTACCCTATAAGTGCAATATGAAATTCAGCCTTTACTCAAGTATGTTAAAGAAATTGGATGTGTTAAAGCACCTTATCTTCAAAAATATACTTGCAAGTATAGTTACAAAATTGATCACAAAAAAACCTGCAGCTTAGTAGGTAAATCTATATTTATCCGCAAGTTGGTATAAACTCGTTCAATATTGATGTAGGTAGTCATTGCAATTATCCATAGCTATAAATAAATACGTAGCATAAATATGCAACATTTAAAGGTACGATGCGGAATATCATCAACGAAGGGCCCAATAGCACAAGTGCCTTCACCTGCCATGAACTTTTATTCAGGCATTATAGGTATATTTATCTCCCCTATAAACAAGATTCTTCGTTCAGGGTCGACTGGTCAGTGACGACTGGCTCGGAGGGCTTACAGCGTGAATACCAACCACAATGTTCCGGATTCGGTTAACGTAGTAGCTACGATTCTCTGTAAACAATATACCTACCAAGTATTTATTTTAATAAATTAAAGTTAATATCCGTAACTAATTAGTTTGGCTGTACAAACACGGAAATATTGGAAAATCATATCAACAAACAAGATTATGCTAATCGTGTTATCATTTCTCACAGGTAGCTGTTGATCCACTATTTGTTTGAATCGTTAACGACTAGTTTAAAACAAATATATAATTTACATATTTGAGCAGCTTATTCGGTACGTTCTATATGTACATATTTACATTAAACTTTGTACGCACTTTATATAAATTTCAAGCTAGATGCACTCTAATCTATAATATAAGTAATATTAAGAATGTTAGTATCACGTGATCTATTTAGAATTTTCAGAATCTATCAATAAATAAATTGTTATGTGTTTCTATATTAATTAACATGCAATATTCAACACATTATTAGAGTTCCGTTTCCAAATAAATCTGCACACATTTCCATAAATGAACCACGATTTTACTAAATCTATTTTACTATAGCTTTGGTTTATTTACTACTAGCTAGCCCAGCGAACTGCGTACCGCCTCAGAATCAAATGTATGCGAAAATGAATTAATTACCTTAATTACATTTTTTATGAATTTTTCTCATGCTTTAACAATTATTCTGCTATTCGGGGCCGAGGCAAATTTGAAAAAAACTAAGATCATACGAATCGACACTCTCAATCTTGCGTAAAAGATGACGAAAGATTGCTGCAGACAATCGTCGAGAGCTTCATCACCTACACCGACAAGGCTCTTACCCTTAAACTAAAATCAAAGATTAAGTTTCAGATTCAAGCTCAGACTCCCACATTTATTGCGTGCTATATACTCAATTGGTCTTACATTTTAGTGCTTATGTCATAGTGACCTTTTTTGAAGCATAGTAATGTTAAAGGCTAACTCTACTTAGATACTACCTAAGACAAAGGAATAATATAGACGGCTGTCGGTAAAAATAGGTTCAAGCAAAAAGAAGCAAGCCGATATGTGTAGTACACGCGAATTGCGTCCTAACGTACACGTGATTTCACGTGAACTACACAAATTGGCTTCGTATATGTAGTTCAATATGTTCACGACACTTCGTCTATATAATTTCTTCGCCTGAGCTTACTTCTAACAAGATTCCTAATTAAGTAGCTGGTAAGTACATAACAGATTCCGTTTGCAGGTGTGTGATCGACCTGTCGCATCTGGAGAAGGAGAAGACCCACGAGGTGTGGCAAGAGCTGGAGTGCGGCCGCGGTACCGTGCATCTGCTCGTAACGCTCAGCGGGTCTGCGAGAGCCATGCCTATTGACAGCGTACCTACCACTAATGGAGTTCATCACGCTTTACCTGCTGGAGATAAATTCGTGAGTACAATAACTCTATGTACTATTTGATCTCAACTCTTATGTGTGAACATGAGTGCGCTTGAGTGCACAAATTACATTTCTAAAGGTATCTCAAACGCGACTGGAATGTGTGGCATTTTTGGGAAACTCAATTTGAGTGTCGTTTTAATATTCGGGGGTATGTCACTTGGGGTTGATGTAAATTTTCCTGTCTTTAGTTCTATTGTTGTCTACAAAGTCTAGAAAATTGAACCTAATGGACCGACATTGAATGTTGTACTGCTATTGTAACATGATACTCTCACATAATACTCCGCTAGAGTCCTTATTGATTTACTTGTTCGCTTACGAAGAAACTCGCACTCGAAGCTCTGTGTGAGTGTCGTAAGTGAAGTGAAGGTAACATTATGAATGATTTTCGTATACGTATCCATTTCCCTATAGCAGAGGTCATGAACGCTTTATAAAGGTTATCGCGATGGTCATCTTTTGTAGTATTTGTATCTTTGTTCGAAAAAGATAAATTGGCACATTTAGACTTAGCAGAATTAATTATGAGCTGTGACGTGATTGTGTAGATATTTATCTATGTTACGGTCAGTGTGATTAATTGCAAAGTATGTATTAATCATTACGGGGAACTAGAATACCATACACAAGGTTAAGGTTGAAACGCTAGGTTAGATTTTGCAATTAAAAATTTCGACGGTGTTTAATTTTTTAAACAAACTTTTAGATATATATCGTCATAATTTTTTTGCGACATATTTTAATGTTCTTATTTATCTAAACTTGTTTGAAAATTCAAATTAATTTTAAATGAAACAACACTCCAAAGTTTATTTAGTATTGTATCGCTTTAGGTAAACATTTAAGCAAACTTTACATTGAGGCATCTAATGCACATGCATGCAAATGTCGCAAAAACCTAAATTTCATAATAAAGATATTCAATTTTTTTTGTTAAAAAATTAAAAACCATAGATATTTTGAATTTCGTGCCCTGTTCAAGCGCTGTGAATGACAACCGCGACCACCAGATTAACGGTGCCTTCCCAACCTCGGAAGATGTATAATTCAGACACCTATCTAATATCCAAACGTGTCACGTACTGGAGGCGTATTACAAACTTTTTATTTCCAGCTAGAATATTGAACTGCCTGGCAAAATTATATTTTAACTCAATAATACACACTTATCCTAATAAAAAAAACTATCATAAAAAATTTTGGATATTTTTCCAAACGTTGTTGTTGAAAATTACAACTACACACTGTGACAAAGTATCTACTATCTAGCGGAAAATCAGACATGTTTAGTTTGAAGTTTAACGCTGGGAAATGAACCTAATGGAAATAAGTTTTGGTAATACGCGCCCCGATTTACTGAATGCATTCACCTATACTTGGCATCGACCTTCTCTCACTGCTCTTCCTCCTTGCTTGTAACTTAATAAGGTACCTATAGGTAACTAAATTACTATGTGTTAGCTAATTTATTCCTTAAGAGGAATCATAATTGATAGACACTAATAGATTGAAGTTGCCGATATGAAGATAATTTGTATAGTATAAGATGTAATAATTCTATGATCAAATCTAGACTATTTTGAAACTTTCAATACGTGAATTGTTACAAGCATAATGATACTCTTGTGAAATCTGAATTGAAATCACAGATGAAGTCATCAAGTAAAAGATAATTAGATTATTATAGTGAATTATGAATATTCCTGAACAGTTTTATTACTAAGTCTATATAAAAGTAATAAAACTAAAAGTATATATAAAACTAAGTCGTTTTACTCGTAGATACAACATTTATAACCAAAGAACGGGTGAGCCGATTATTATGATCATGTTTTTTTATTTGTTTCCGCCTCGAATAGCAGAATAACTATTAAAACATGGAAAATATTCACAAAAAAAAATCTCATTGATTTGATTTTGAGGCGGTACGAAGTTCGTCGGTATAGTTTACTCGTATCTATACTTCATAAAACATCCTCTAATATTTAAAACTATAAATCATGTACGTCTGAAAAAATGAGGCAACTTAAGTTATAGGCATATTAATAAATAATACCTTATAATAAATTTGATTCTGGTGAAGTCTTACGTCGACTCTATATTTATGGAGTAGGTATAATATTTTGTACTAAAGTTTTCCTCTTGAACCATAATTCACTATCAATACTAATTAAGTTTAAAGCACCCGTTGAATAATATTTGCGACTTCGCTGGCCCGGCGCGCGGTGTTCACCTTACTCGACGTAGCTAATCCTAGGCTTTTACGCATGACGTCAAGTGCGCGGGCGCAACTGTAGCCGCTTGCCTCGTGACGAGACGAACCAGTCCAGTGGTTCAAGCACGGAATATTCCAATGTCCGATGACGCAGATAAAACTACAGTTCAAATTATCGTATATGATTCGGTATTTTAAGTTAAATTGTTTTCATATTGATTTCTTATATTTACGCGAATACTTCACGTTGAAATAAAACTTATTTACAGATGTTATTGCAATTATGTTATGTTTTTGACCTCAATCATCCCGTGACCATGATTGCTGTAAAGCAGCCGAAACGTCAGGAATGGAAAAACATAAAACACACGCGATAAACTCTGTTGAAAGTTATGTCAAAATGAAAATTCACTTATTTTAAAAATGCGGCAGTCACATGAGGTTATAAACATTTAAGAATAGGATATGACGTCAGCTGGTAACCAAAAAAGTAATCCATTGATGTTATAAAAATAAAGCTTTTAGCACTTGCGTTTAAAGGATTTATCAAATGCTTGATAAATTTCCCCGTGCGTAATAAAATCTAAATATGTCAAAGATTTAGTGAAGTCGACACCTAATAATAATGTACTAATTGGGATGACGTCAACACTACTAATATTTGAAAAAGAAAAACAACCAATTCACAAACGCGCGCAGGCAACCCAGCTCTTATAAATATTACATCTCATCTTGAGCTGTTTCAAAATAACTGGAATGTACTATTATAACCCCATCAAGCGAAGATCTATCGTAAAAAACTAACTCTAATTGACCCGTGATTTGCAATAACTAGCGTCAGTGAGCAAAAACCGTAATACATAATTTAAAGCGCTGTAAAAAATAAATAATGTACTTAGGTAGATATTTTATAATCAGTATTGTCGGTAAAAAGAGCATAATAGAATCTATCAATCAACGATTTTTTAATTGAAATGTCACTATTGTAAATTTATATGTTAGAACATACTATAAATATAGCTTGAATGTCAGAATTGCGATTTTTAGTATTACTTTTTGGGTTCCACAGATAAACTAAGAGCCCTTATATTTCGAGTCAATAATGTCTATGGTTATAAAAGTAAAGCTTGATACACTTATTACTTCTTTATAACGAGATTAATTAACATACCTATATCATTGCGTTTTTTTTTATTTTTAAGTAGTACAATGAAGTCACATTGAATAACACGGGGTGACTCAGAAAAGGTATACTAACCTTTGAACCTGGGCTTCTTGAGTGCATTTGTAATCATGACATATCGACATTCTGACTTAACATAATGATTACAATGCGCTAAATTGCTCATGCGATGCGCAGGTAGGCGCTAGATGCGCAGGTTCAAAGGTTAGTGGACCCTTTCTGAAACATTATGTATATTCAAAGTATCACATTTCTGTGGGGTTTTTTAAATTATTCGATATCGGAAACGAATTGGAATACTTTCTCATGTCAATGTCGCTGCAGACGAGCTTTCAAAAGGCTATTTTAAATAGCGGTACAGCTCGAAAACAACCTTGGCGTGAAGATGGTGTGCATTTATACGAAGAATTTATATAGCGATTGCGGAAATCCGTCTTGCGAAGTTTCCAATTTCATTTATATGATGACTTAAAATAACCGTACTTATCTCTTCCCCAGTCATGGTACCGTCTGGACAGCGACTGGAGCGATGTGGGCGAGCTGTCCGTCAGTGTGTGCGCCGCCGAGGGCCTGAGCGCACTGAGCATAAGCGGCAGGGCCGACGCGTACTGCGTGCTCGAGCTGGACAACTCCAGGGTGCAGACGCACGCGGTCCCTGGGACCACCGACCCGGTGTGGAACAAGAGCTTCACCTTGTAAGTTTTCTCACTTTGCACATTTTTTTATGGGTTGATACTCGGCCGGTAGGGTGTCAGCCAAGTTCAGAGAAAGAGAACGCGAACTGAACTTTACGAAAAAAAAACTTCAAATTACCATTATGAGTTCATTGTGTATAGCAAGTAATAATTTTGCTAACCTAAAGTAACGAATGCGGAATTATGGCAAATTTTAGAATACATATATATAAGTATATACCTAGATTGAAATAAAACTATTTTTAAGGATTCTATCGCGTTTACTTTTTGTTTTTACGTTCCCGACGTTTCGGCTGCTTTACAGCAACCATGGAAGAATCCTTAAAAATAGTTTTGTTTCAATGTGTAGTATTCGCGCAAATATAAGAAATCAATATATATACCTAGATACTAAAATCATTAGGACACGGGTTAAGCTTTTTTGGAACAAACTTCTTAGGAATTGTATCTACGAGTCGGTATATATCCTAAGTATCAATGAGAAATGTATTAAGACTGGGATTAGCTTCGACAGATTGCACATAGGAAAGAAAAATTGCAAGCATGCAAGCGTTACGGGGTGTGCTCCGCCAGAAGATTCACAGCGTCGGCCGTTCATTTCGCTCGTACACTCGACTTACGCTCCGCTCGGAAGGTCAGCGGCTCGCTTCGTTCGTTATCTCCCCTCGTTCGCAACTCTTCGGCCTCGAGGGCTGGTTCTTCTCAGGACCACCTTTGCAACCTTCTGGCAACGCGCTTTACCAAACCACTCAGAAGAGGACCAAGTTGGACCGGGGGCAATAGCAGCGCTCTAACTCCTACCCAACAACTTGAAATCCTTAATATACGAACAGAAAATAAAATTATGATTCGTATCTGTATTTGTGTTTATTATTTCCTAATACCAATTATGGTTATATAAAGTTCACGGGAATTTTTATCAATATCATAGGAAATAGTAAAAAGATTTTGATCAACCCTTTTTTTACGTGGGGAAATCCTCATGGATACCCGCATGCCTCGTGGAGGCATACGTGGGTTATGTCGGACTAAAACTCCACCGTGGTCCTTCTCTAGCCTAGTGGAGGGAGGAAGCTCGGGAACGCTTTCACACACATCCGCGACTCAAACAGCCAATAAACAAAATATCAACCTAAACCAACATAAAATTAGTAAACCGTGGACACTAAAAATCGAGAAATAGTTTTTCTAGAGTTGGTGCCAATCCAAGTTTTTAGTACATAAGATGCATGGGATTTACTTTGGACCTTTAAATTGGCACCGATTGGCACCGAAAAATCAACGCCTCGTTGGGTGTTGATTTATATATTTTTTACGGGACCACAATTGAGATGAGTTTCTTTATTGAAATAAAACTATTTTTTAAGGATTTTATCGCGTTTATTTTTCGTTTTTACGTTCCCGACGTTGAGGGTAGCCCGCTTCTAACTATGACACCAGGACGTCAACCACCTCAGTCCTCCCGTGACCATGGTTGCTGTAAAGCAGCCGAAACGTCGGGAACGTAAAAACGAAAAATAAACGCGATAAAATCCTTAAAAAATAGTTTTATTTCAATGTGTAGTATTCGCGTAAATATAAGAAATCAATATGAGTTTCTTTAGTAAAATATTTTACACATTTCCTAGATCCGGTCGGGTTTTTGTATACTTATTTTCCGGCTACATCAATAATGCTTTTTTTAAACTTGTACCGTCCTTCGGCCTTCGCATAATAACCAATTTAAACGTTAACACATATTATGTAACCTGGGCCTATTATGTAACCCTGTTTCAATCATTTCGTGTATATAAATATAGTCCGTGTCAACATATAGTATACTTTTTATCCTATAAAATGGATGTGTTCCCGCAGGATACCCAAACAACTCTATCTCAAAACCCACTTGGCTTATAAAAAACTGCATAGTGAAAAAAATTCGTCCCTGTAAACGAAAGGGTTCCTACGGGATGGCAAAAAAAACTTTCCGGGCACAATTATAATAATTAATCTAGGTACATTTATAAACGAAACAAGTTCTTAAATGTGTTTATGGTCCATAATTAGCTCGTTATTATTAAGGGATGGGCCAAGTTATCGTATACTAACTCGTAGGTACGAAACCTATCTTACTCAATAACACTTTCCTCCATTGTTCGCAGTCCAGTCAATGACGTGACATCGATGTTAACAATCAAAGTGTACGATGAATCGATAATCAACACAATGAAGGACGAGACCCTAGGCAAGATATCGATACCGCTGCTCACGATCGTTAACGACGAGAAGACGTGGTACGAGCTGGACAGCCGCTCCAAGACCAACGGCCCGAGGATACAGTTGCAGATGTCCATTGCATGGAATCCGGTAATTTTGTACTTGGCTCTAGACTAAGGCGACTTGTAACATATTCAAACGGTGCAAAACTCAGTTAATACTTTCTGTTAGAACACAGATCTTCTTTAACAAGTACCTACAACTATTACAAATACACATATGGCGGCGCGTCATTGTTGATGCATTTCGCGACCAGAGTAAATATTTGACCGCGCCTCTTTTACAAAATCTGCCGGAGGATCATTAATTTATATTACAATTTTAAGTAGTACCTCATTGCTGGGGACACAAAACAGGTGGGTCTACGTCCAAACCTAGACAGGTAATAAATTTGGCCGCTCCAGATTCATAAAGATTTAATTAAGCCCAGGCGGCGGTTGGAAGCTTGTACCAGAGTGAGACATCTAGGACAGCACCCCATGTGAACTGTAAATAAATTTTCAATATACAAATTACTGCGTTCCAGATCAAAGCATCGATTCGTTTATTGAGTCCAAAGACGAACAAATACACCGAGAAGACGCCGAGATCATTCAGTATACCGCTCATATACGGCAACTTGAAGTTCATCAAAGACGTTTTTACCGGCGTCTATTATGGAAACGAGTGTTTTAAGTGAGTATTAACATACAATTCGATATTCGATATGTTTTTTTAGATATATAGATAAACGATAAGCACCAACCAATACAAAAGTATTGGCCACTGCAGAAAATATAATTTTATACACAACTTGAGTCTTTGAGTCTTTTTTTACATAAATCAGTTTTACAATATAATAGGGTAACCGTGTTTTCATCCTGACAATGCGACCTTAATTCGTTTTCAGTAAGTTATAAGGTTAAAATGTCATTCAAAGTGACGTGTCGTCCGTTGACACCACTATTTTAATATTGTCCTCGTGATCGATGCACCTTGAGGTAGGCACGTGTTTATGTACTTACACTGCTTTTAAACTTTTTAATGAGACAATTATTTAGGGCGCTTAGCATGAGAATCAAATGTACCTATTCAAATACTGATATTGATTAGATGTAGCTGTATTGCTGCGTTCTGAACGTACCTTTAGGATATATTTGATGCTCTCAAAACTCAAGCTAAGCTCGCATTGTTGAATAGGGCACCAGTTTGCCATTAATAACCCTAATTATAGGTATATATATCATAGCGTAGGTAATAACTGAAATAACTTAATTAAATCTAGATAGACAGACACATTTCCTTACAAACGTGCTGTGATTAAATTATATAGGTATTTGTTATTACTGAGTGATTAATAGCCCTCTATTGTTAGTGATTCTTTTATTCATAGACATTAGTTATTCATGTTGTTAATGTCGTATCACATAAAATTGAATATGATTACAGGAGCTATAACAGAAATAAGTTGCGGAAACGGCTTCTTGTGAATAGTAAAGTATTATAGTAGCCTCAAAGTATACCTAGAAATTTTATTATTAATTACTTATTAATTATTATTTTTATTTTTTTTATTACATTATAGGCAAGTATTTGATCTTGATCTCACCTGATGGTAAGTGACGATGAGATCTACGATGGAGCATACTTGCCTAGGTAGGAAGGCGGCAGTAGATAGAGACGCTACATTCACTAGGCACATGCAGCACAACTGATCTGACCCGCCATCCATGAATGGCAGCACCGAACATCATGCCGGAACACGGCTAGGCCGCTTGGCGACATGGCTTTGTTCAGTGGGTGGTGACTAGCCACGGCCGAAGCCTACCACCAGTAGAGTTGTCACCTGGTTGGCACCACCCAGGGTCACGTGTAGGGTATCTCGAGGGTACTTAATTCTCCTACGGACGAAGGTGACTCGACCCCCAAAATTTTGTACGTTATACGTAGGTCACTACATGTCTGTTGATTTATTTATACTAACACTTTTCTGTTGCACTGTTATTAATAAGTAATGAAATTGAAAAACAAATAAATAGGTAGGTATGCACTAATTATCTGAACAAGATGTTTATAAAAGGATGAGATTATATTGGATATTTTACGATCGGCTTCTTAAACTGTTCACTACAAAGTTATGTAATATTACAGTAAAAGGGCTATAATACACGTAGCAATAGAAGTACGCATTGAAAAGTAAACTTCATATTTATATGATCATGCAAATATGATAATTTTACATGCCCTGATTACGATACATAAAACGTTGTTAAAGTCTACCCAATATAAACGATTCTCAGCTGATATTTATATTTTGTAATATTTCTATTGCCTAAGAAAAAAAAATCTCAGAAAAAAACCCGATACTTAGACTAATCTAAGTATCGTTGTTTTTTCTAAGATAGATTTGCGTATCTTGAACTTATATGTGGCCAACCGTATTTTTACTGTTCTCAGCTAATATTTGCTATACCCCGAGCGAAATATTGTTTTACTCATGCGATTTGCCCGAATAATATCAATGGAAAAACCATGGACGTGATAAGAACTTACGGAGCCCTTCTCTGTCCCACTGCTGGGCACAAGCCTCTGCTGATTGCGATAGGGATATACGAGTACATACTCGTTTAGAAAATCTCTTTGCGAGAGCCATTTACTTACTCGTGATGTCTTTTTCGGATAGCTTTCCAAATACAGACACATAGGACATACCTACTATCCATAATAACGTATATATTTCGATGTATCCTCTTATCATACATAATATTCTATGTAATTACAACCTAGGATAAAAAAACATCGATGGTTTGACGATAGATCGACTGAGCCTGAGTCGACTCTACTCTGAGGATGATATGAAGGAATAAGGCGTACATTTGTGTGACCTCCCACGGTATTCCTTGGTAATTGGTGGTTGGATTAATGGTTTATACCTACTACATCTATCCTTCTCCGATTCGCCACAACAGATACATGTTCGAGTGGGAGAGCCGTGAGAAGTCAGCTCTGGCGCTGGCCGTATGGCTGCTGTTCTGGTGTTTCTTCCGCATGTGGATGACGCCGCTCGTTCTCGTTATACCGTTCATCTACTTCTGGGTTGTACGCAGTGAGTATCTAATTTACGTAACGTTGTAGTACGTAGTAACGTAACGCTGTCTCGCTCACATCATATGCTTGATAAGTGAGAAAGATAGTGCCAGCTTAATTCCTGGATGATATTATGAGTACGTTAATGCCGCACATAGGTCATCGTTGAGACAGACGGGTAAAGGGAATGCGCAATTTTGTTCTACTCCTTTATCTCATATTTATCTCCTAATGATGTCACCCTTGTTTGCGCTAGATATGTGGGTTAACAATATGCTTCTTAAATCAAAGGAGAACATAATCACTTTATACGTTTATCTATGCTTAAAAATGTCTTAAATTGACCTCTAACGTTATTATTTACAGACACCAGTGTCTTAGTGCCTATCTACAATTCTGATGACGAGTTCTATGAGGATGATCTGGATACTAAGGTAATTTATTCCCAAGATACACCAAAGACGTTGAATATCCATTGTTAGTTACATATAATTAATAATAAGCAATGTCAAAATAACACATTTGTCCAATTAAGGAATATTATTATATGTTAATGTTGTAAAGGCATTCGTTTAAATTAATAAATTAACATTTTCTTTTCAGGACGATAAGACAATAAAAACTCGGCTAAGCGAGCTCCAGGACCTCACTTTTACGATAAAAGATAGCATTGACTATATCGTATCACTTCTACAAAGGATAAAAAAGTAAAATATTTTATGTTAGAAAAGAAAAGAAAAATATTTTTTTACAAAATACATATTTTATCGGAAATTTAACAGCGCTCCTCGTTGACGGTGTATAATCAAAAGTTTAAATTTTCCATAAAAGTCGGCTAAAACGTGCCGACGCTAAAGTATAGGACTAGTATATGAAAAATCTCGCACTCATACTTGGGGTACTGATTTTAATAATATAACTTTTTATTTTCAGTCTGTTCAAGTTTACCGTGCCGTACTTGAGCTACCTCGTGATGACCGTGCTGGTGGCAGCTGGTATTGGACTTTATCTGATACCCATTAACTACATATTCATGGCGTTAGGTACGTAGCAACATACAGTCTGAAACACAGATCACGAGAGATATGCCGTGCGGTTCAAAATGTATGGGAACTCGCTGTCTCCGTGTTGTTCCCCACCACTCGCCTCAAATACACATGCAATTCCATAAAACCAACCAATACGAAGTCTCACAAACACACGCGTGCCAATAATTCGGTGCGTGCTGCGTCGTCGCCGTATACAGCGGCCGTGCCACGCGACGCACCAGTTTATTCAAAGTATCGTTAGACGATCTATCCATTGCCTCGTACATTCACTCAGTAGCGAACATAGGTGGTACTTAAAGAGCCATGTATTTTGTACAAAAATAAAAAAGTCGTTGTGCTACATGAAAACTAAAATAACATAATAAAGGCATTAAATATTTTTTGATTTGTTGTTTTTAATGATTTTAAAGACGAATAAATAAAATACTTAATACTGGCTGGTGAAATGAGATTCCATCTTTCGTGTAGTTCACTTTGCTGCTAGTATTTTTGCACACAACCACGGAATAACACGGCATTTTAAAAAAAAGTTAGAGCTCCGATACCGACGTGCAGTTGCAGTCGACTGACGGCGAAAACTCTATGTTAGCCTAATTTTGGCCAAATGTGAGCGCAAGCCCACCGCTTTCATAACATATCTCCTCTCATATATCTGTGGTCTGAAAGCACAGCCGACAGTGACAAAACAAAATGTTAGATATATCGATTTTGTCTTATTCTCTACCATGAATTATGAAAGAGAGAGATTAACCCGCTGCTGATTGATGTCAGTCATGGCTTTATATGTCTTCTCTTGGCCCATGTGCTAGCCTTGCAGCTATAAGGGTTAATACTCTATAGTTAGTACCTGTGACACATTGTCAATTGCGTAAACATTGACAGCCAATGGTGGTGATTCTATAGCAACACATATAGGTCATTTCCATATCCATTTTATTTCATCGCATCTCATTTCGTAAAGAAAGAACTAAATATAAACAACTAACTGTATTGCCGTCCTGTTTACTTTCTTTATGCACGAGCAATAAAACAGTATTTTAACGTGTATCGAATTTATATAAGCCGTGATTTGTAGACAATAGGGTTGGCATATATTTTTAATTAAATAATACAATATACGTGTTAATATAATGCATTCCATGTCCATGAAGTATTTGGTCATTGTACTTGTCTGTTGGCGTGTTATACGTATATTAATAAACCTACCTTGATAGGCGTGCAATATGTCACAAGTATCTTAACTCGTTGGACGAACTACATTACCTACCTAATTGTTCACAGGTGTTTACAAGTTTACACGCAAAATGTTGAACCCTGACCGAGTTCCTAATAACGATTTGTTGGACTTCCTTTCGCGAGTGCCAGACGACAAGATGATGGTGAGTTAAAGAATATTTACCATGTTTTTTTAAAAAATATTACAATTAATATATAATTTTCCTTCTCCCACGAGCCCAGTGTAGTATTATAAATGAAAAAACAAAAGTCCACGCGAACAAAGTCGCACTCACAGCGCGAAAAGCCAGGACTTTAGGCACAGTACATATAATTAATAATGAGATATCCTTTCACAGAAGCAATGGCAAGAGCTCAAAGTGTCCGATAGCTTAAGCAGAAGGGGTTCCCTGAAGAGGCGATAACTCTGGAACGACGAACCTTCGGCGACGCTCAGCGCTACATTTTGTACCGCCATATTGTAGATCCGCCTTTATATGGGAGAATATCCTAACTCGCTGTCTCCTCGGCTATAAGTATATTATATACAATATAAATGCATATATAGGCAACAAGATTTCCATTAGAATTAATATGGTGATATTATTAAAAAAATATCATGATCTGAGAGCTTAGTACGCGTTTTGACAACGCAACGTCAAATACTAATTGAGTTAACGAATCTAACCATATACCTATTTCATAGAAGCGCCTCTAGCGGATACGACCGGTATTACTGGTATGGAAACCATGTTTTTATGTATGTAATGGAAGTATTCCATCACTCGATTCGGTATTTGAATACGTTAAAATTCATAGTAAGAGCCAAGAGCTACAAAATTACTGGCATTGTTATGGAGAAAGCCGTGTCACTGATTAAACTAAGTGAGTAGACCTGGCATTCGTTTTAAACTCACTATGTGTAGGTACTAAAACTATGGCTACAACGCCCGAATCTAATACACTAGAGTAAATGAGAATGCTCAATGTCACATCTAATCACCTTTTACAAAAATCTATCACACGAGCATGATCCAGCAGTAGCGGTACATTAAAAGGGCTTATTAAATTATTATTAACTATTTATAATACTAAAATCTACCTTACTTTTGTATAAAATTGAAAATACCGTAAAAAATCGGGATTTCGGTTAAACTTATTCCTTGGGTACGTCATAAGCTCGGTTCACAAAACACAGACTATACACCCTTGATTAGACGTATATTGTGCTGGGATGCTTGCGCGGGCGCAAGTCCTCAATATGTCTTTGATAGTGTGAACGAGAGCAAAACATTTTGTACGTAATATATCGTACGATTAAGTCTACAGTGTGAATCGAGCAAATAACGTAAAAACACTATTGCGTTAAATCTGTTGCTACATAACCTTATGTATTGCCGCCCTTATGGTTGTAATATTATATGAGCAAAGGTTTATACCCCTTTGTTAAACCCCCCCCCCCCTTTCACATCGCTGTATAGACAATAGATTTGACGTCATAGTGTAGGTATAAAAGTTGCTCAATTTTAATTTATATTTTAGAATATTATTATTATTATAGTACCTAGTATAGAGGTATTTGATTCACGGGCATTCTAAATTTATTTCCTGCGGAATAATTTGTTCAATGTCCAGTGAAGCCAAGGCATCTTAACACTGATCATGTTGACCATCTTCCTATCAATGAGTTGACGGACAAGACTAGAACATGATTATAGTCATAATTACGCCATTAATCCAATAGTTGTAACAACGTTGTACAAATGAATGCATTAATACAGGTATAATAGGATGTATAAGTGATATAGGCGTAAGATGAATGAATTGTGATCTTAGATTATAAGATAAGTGATATTATAAAATACTTTTTTTATACAAAAGGTTATGTTGTATTTTTTTTTACCAAACGACACTCCTCTACCTTACTCTGATTGACTGACTTACGTGAACAGATAATTTAATTCGATATCGTGGGTCCTAAATATTATTATATTATATAAATAAATCGATTGTAGTCGGTGTCATTGTGCGAGAATATTTCCCGCACCTCACTGGTCAACTCGAACATACCGTGTATTCGCCTCAATTGACACTGGCAGAATTGTCCAAAAGGAGAGAGCCAAAGACAAAAAAAAAGGAAATGATTTGAAATTTATGTCGGCATTATAGTTAAGAATACCTAGAACCATGGTGACTGAGGCCATATTCATATTCATTTTATTTCATTGCATTTCACTTCGTAAAGAAAAAAGAAGTAGCTATAAAAGTAAAAACAGAACAAATTGACAACGCAAAAAACATTTTTCTTTATGTCCTTTAATTTCAATAATATTTTTAGAAATCATCAGGCTTTTAAAGCTCTGTTTAAGGCGGTTCAACTCAGGGCTCGCGATGATGTTGACGGTGTCATTGTGGTTGCAGTTCTCTCCAGGGTAGGTTCCGGCACGGATAGCTCTTTCCAGTCTTTCTGTAAAACAATATAGCCAAAATCATTCATGATTATAAAAATCTTCCTAAATATTTATTTTATCAGCAACAACGTTTGTACTAGGTATGGGTACCTACCGTACAATGGACTGTGAGCGATCCCAGTGTATATTTATATTTTATATAGATATTAAACGTACATGACTGAAGTACATACATTCATGCTCATCCCCCATCCCACAAAGTTTGAATTAAAGCTTAAGACGCTCGGTACAGAAGCAAAGGACTGTCAACTATGACAATCAATGTTGTGAAGTATATAAGTCTAAACTACGATGTCTGATCTCTATTTTTTTCAAAACTGAAACACATGCTTTGTGGGATGAGCACGAATGTTTGTACCCGAACCATGGATGTTTATTATCTACTAGCTGTTGCCCGCGACTTCGTCCGCGTGGTATTTAACAAAGACAACCGTTGACAACAGCCTGCTCGCCCATTCTGAGCCCGCGGGACGCATTGCAGGTTGTTGCTATCAAACAATCAGGCGCTGCGCTGCAAAATTGTTTTTTTTTTCGTGAGATCCTATTTTTTTTTCTAAAATAAAAGTAGCCTAAGTTACTCCTTGTTACATCAGCTATCTGCCAGTGAAAGTCCCGTCAAAATCGGTCCAGTCATTTCAGAGATTAGCCGGAACAAACAGACAGACAGACAGACAGACAGACAGACAGACGGACAGACAGACAGACAGACAGACAGACAGACAGACAGACAGACAGACAGACAGACGGACAGACAGACAGACAAAAATTGTAAAAAATGTTGTTTCGGTATAGGTAACGTGTATACATCCAAATGCACTTAGTAGAAAGCGGTTATTTTAATATTACAAACAGACACTCCAATTTTATTTATATGTATAGAAAAAGTATTATATACTGATATCGCCATCAGTCCATTGCACGATACCCATAATACAAGCGTTGCTTAGTGTGGAACCGTATAGTATTAAGTGTGTTCGTGTGGCGATATTTATTTATGTAAATTGGGGATTTTACCAAAACTTTGTTATCCGGTATCCTCGATATGAAATCTAATAAATCGTTGTTCAATACACGACCAGGATTCAGCTGCTTCCTTCCAAATTTGTAGAGAGCTGGATAAATAATTCATATATCAAATGTCATAAATAAATATTCAAAATCACATACAGAAAATATAACAGCAGTCCTCAAACTAGGCACGAGCCTGAGTCACGAGAATATATTATTGTACTTTTAATTTGCTGTTATCTTCAGACTACATATAGTTTGTAATATGGATATTATAATACTACGGCTATCTGGAGAGCTTAGACAGCATAACATATGCATAGGATGATCGAATCGAACCATAAGCTGTTTAATTGTGATAACCGCATTGAAATCGGTCGAGTAGTTTTTATGTGATGCTTGAATAAACAGACACTGACAAACATTCTAAAACACTTATAGACACAACTTAATATAGGATATTCATACCTAGAGCAATCATCAAGTATCTAAAGGGCACGTAATAAAAGACGACAGAGGATCCAGCCAATATTACCATGGTTAAATAGCTCAAAAATGGCACCTTAAAAGTGACTAAGCTGCAACAAAAAAAAACTAAAGCTTTATATAATATTAATTAATGTTATGAGGCCACCACCATTCATTGCTCTATAGGTTTGAATATTGAACGAAACTATCTACATCTAGATTTTTCCTGCAGTTTCAACCGCGCACCCATCGATTTTAATCCCGACCCCGACCATCATAGCGTGATGATTTTATATGCCTTTTCTTTTGAGTCTAACCAAAGGCTATTAAATTGAGGCAACCACATTAAAATTGGTTCTGTACTTTCTCTATTAAGTTCGTACAAATAGACACACAAAAAAACGGAATTCTTAAAAAAATACTGTTTTTAAATTCAGATGTGTCATTTTTGTTTTTTTTAATATCTTAAATTGAATGTACAGACACAGCCAAGTTACAGTCGCATGATAATTACTATAGATGATCAGGTATGTATATTTATCACAGATTAAGTTATAGTACCTGAGTTGTTATTCGATTCATTGGGTAAATGTAAAAGTACGTGGGTTATAGCATATCGTGGCACTAAACCCGATTATTGCCATTAGAAAATGACATTAAGGTGTTGAGACTTAAAGTTTAAGAATTAACTTACTTAAGTAATCTCTCGGCCACAGACACTAGATACTCTATGCCGTCAGTTATAATCAACGTCATCCGTGGAAGCGCTTGTATTTTATCAGCCATAGTCGCTTCATGCTCTTCCTCGCCCGTGATGAGAGCCTCGACAGTCGTGTTCGGGTCGCATCCTGCAGATATTTTTAATGACGATTAGGTCAGTTTGTAGTGACGCTGCATCCTACGCTGAGGGTCTTGGCTTCGAATCCTGGTAGGGATAATCTTTGTGTGATGAACACAATTGTTTGTATCCGAGTCATGATGTTTAATATGTATATAAGTATTATATACCGAGTTCGCCCGCAGTCCATTGTACGGTACCCATAATACAAGCGTCGTTTTATTTGGGACCGATAGTTGGTCTGGCGATATTTATTACGCTGCTACGGAAGCGGAGAAAAGCTAAGCGAATTAAATTAAATTGTAAAGTTACCACTTACGTCGTTTCTGTTCGAAGTACCAGCAGACGATAAACGGCAATAGAAGCCATAGTGGAATGAGCCACAGACTGAAAGTGCAACATATTCCTATCCAGGCCAACAAACACATGCTGGCGTACTCGCGGTCTTCCCACTCGAACAAGCGTCTGGAACGAACGCGCATGATTGAATGAACTCTTATAACACTACACCTCTCTTATAACACTTCCTTAATCCCTGATATCAGAGCCATTCGGAACCGTTGACATTGGGAACATCTACTTCTCACCAAAATTATATATAGGGCGCATCAAATAAAATGATCAAAAATGGCAGCTGTATGCATATCAAATTTAGAAATACAATCAGGCATGCGCAGTGCCATGGTGCTCTCGGTCATGCTCATTTTAATTGATGTAACCTATAATATAGAATCCCATATGTCATACATAATGGAAAGACTAGCGCTGCGTCGCCAGAGCGCGGCTGTAATCTATACTGTCATTTGTCCTGTTGAAAATCTGCGCGCGGCTTATAACTGAGCCGACCTCTTGACGCTGCATGTTTGGTCTGAAAAAGAGTATATGCGCACGCGCAAACGGTACGTAAGTACAATTAGCAACCGATACGTTTTAAAGAACGCGGAATTCGGAATGCATTCTGAACGCATCTGTCTGTCAAAACCTGTGTGGAGTCATCCGTTTCATATCACATGTCCTGTGCTGCTCCCTCATATCGCGGTGCTACACAACTCCTAACACCCCCCCCCCCCCCCCACCTAGGGCCTTGATTGTCTTACTTGTAAGCTTCATTGATATCCTTGAGAAAGTTAAACGTGTCTCTGATGAACTTTATGTTTTTGTACACGAGACCCAGGTCGAACTTCGGCGGCTTCTCGATATACTTGACTCGTTTCGGCCGAAATAGCTTTAGTGTTGCTGTCACCTACAACGATAAACAAAATCTAATTCAATCCCTTGATATTCACAGGGCTAGCTATGTTAAATAACGCGAGAGTAGGTATGCGGTAAGATTAGCTATGGTTTTGTATTCATAAATGAGTGCGTTTTACACTAGCGCCACTAAGTGACGACGGAACCGACAAGAATTCCGTCGAGTGAGCATTTTGACGTTTTGATACTCTGAAACAAAAGTCAGAGATGGCTTGCGATGTGAAATGAATTTTGAGGTGAAGATAATGAGTTCAGGGATATGTGACATTATCTTGCATTGAAACGGAAGACCGCGACGGATTTCCGCTAGATTTCACTCTAGTCTTAAAATGTTGTAAACTAAACCTCTACCAATAAGCTCTGACAGAACTTAAGTAGGAATTTGTAAGTAAAAAAGATGGGTCCCGGAATACTGTTAACTAATAGGTACATACAGGGTTCCAAGCCATAGACATTTCCAGCTGGATCCTAGGACAATTTCCCTTAGCACCCTTCCTTCTGGCGGCGTCTTTGAGTGCGTACCAGCGCGGTTCCCCGTCTGCTACCTTGAGCAGCGGTATGGTCACCCGTCCGAGGAATTCTCCGAGGATCGCGTGCAAGGAGCTATCCATTACCTTCACTTCCAATACCGATGTGACGTCATACACATTGCTGAAATACATGATTATTTTGTCACAGCCCCATTGTCAAAGCTGGTAGTGATCCTGGGCCCCAAGTCTGCTAACACAATCGGTTCATAATCGAACAGCAACCGCATAGTAACTGTCACTTTTGACAGATATTGTATGCGATTTCTGTCAAAAGTGATAGTTACTACGCGGTTGCTGTTCGATTATGAATCGATTGTGTTAGCAGACTTGGGGCCCGGCTTTCTGTACAGGTCTCGTAGCGGCAAACTTTGTATGATGACATTGATGTATATCTATATGTTAGTTAAATAATTATATACCTACCGGGATCGCCTTTGCTTTAGTTTAAGGCTGTACAATTGGTGTTTGTCGGCGCTATTTATGTCATAGTAATTTCTCAGCCTTCACCTACTGTATCAGAGTCAGAATACTTACAACACAAAGGTTTTGTTCCAAGTCGGTATGTAGCTGCTTGGAACGCTAGGGGTCCGCACTCTTTCATTGTCCAGCTCCAAGGAGCAATAAGCATTCGGTTTTCCATGTAAACCTTTAGCTCCAATGACTTTTATTACTAGTTGACCAACCACCTCCAGATCTGGATATAAATTGTAAATTGCCTAAAATCAGTAATTTAATCAGTTCTATGACAGATTTGGTATTCCCGATAAAAAGCTCTGTGCCGTGTCTCTACGATATGTACTTAGGCATTACTTTGGCTTATAGCAACGGGGTTAAACTTTCGTTACATCCTGCTAATTTTGATTTAACATGCGTCTACCATCGATGCCGAATTCCGATTACAAGGCCTTCGTAACGTGGCACGTGGCTCTTATAATTACACTAGCTGTTACCCGCGACTTCGTCCGCGTGGTATTTAACAAAAAAGTTATTGTTCAGTTCGCAGAGTTTACGATAGCTTATTAATTCTGTATTTCGCGTAAAGAATTATAAAATTTTTGATTGGCTTTAATTTGTTTTCGTGAGATCCTATTTTTTTTTAAATAAAAGTAGCCTAAGTTATTCCTTGTTACATCAGCTATCTCCCAGTGAAAGTCCCGTTAAAATTGGACCAGCCATTTCAGAGAGAAACAAAACAAACAGACATACAGACAAAAATGTTGTTTTGGTATGTTGTCTTACACTAGAGCAATGCGAAAATGACCTCAGGTGTACAGCCAGTAAGATCCTCGATTTTTCCTACATTCGGATCTTCCTAAGCTGAAATTTTTAGACCTAGTCTAGATACCCAGGTTTTCAACCCTGGCTTCAATGTTCATGAGAGAGGGGCGACCGAATATTCGAATTCAAGCTAGTCACGGCTATAAGCTGAATAGAAAAAGGCATAAAGGAGTCAACATACATATCTCTGGCGTATTTCATCTACATCAGGTGTGGAGACAGCACCATCATCAGCTTGCCGAGTGTTACACATTGTGATGGATAAATGTAGTGAACCGTATCCGTCGTCCAGGGCCAGCCAGACATCGTGCGTCCGCTCGCGTTCGTAATGCGATAGATCTAGAACACAACTTTTAACATAACTGTACTAAGTATAATAAATTATATCAACTGAGCTTAACAGTCTTATGATCGATGGCATAGCATTAATTCTATGGTCGACGGCGAATTTATTTTTATTCTAAAACCATATACTTATAATTCCACCCCCCCCCCCCCCCCCCCCACCCCCCCGAATTATTGGACGTAGGTACTATAACATTATAACATGGTCAAACGTCATTTATACTACTGCGCAAAGCCCAAGCAAAGCCTGACTTAATTGTGCGCAGTAGGTAAGTTCTTTATGACATTTGATAAAGTTATAATACGGTCTATAATATCTGAATTAAGTATTTGTCCACTTTGCAAAAGTCGTAGAAAAACGTCCGCTAATAATGTATCAAAACTTTTTGCAGTTGCTAAGAATGTATCTCCGTACAATAACGATTAGTTTGTGAACTCCGTTAAGTATTAAGTAATTTTAACGATTGATTAAACATATTGATTTCAGTATACGAGTATCTAATAAAATGTTCAAATTTAACTGTGCGCTATTAAAAACGCCATAGTTCGAAACCTCTACGCCGTTTTTTTTATTACCTACTATTAATTATAAAATACGCTTGCGCCTACCTGCCCATAAAACTCTTCTGTGTTCCTTTATGATGTAATTTTATTTTTAACAAAGTGTTGTTGTACAGATTTAATTTAAACCGCTCCCGCCACTGTGGCCGCCGTGTCTTGAGCACAGTTTTACTTCTATACGTATCTCCACCCAATCTGTAATATAAAACGTTGACTATCTCATTACTTCCATCACCATCATCATCGTCATCATAATCATCACCGTCATCATAAACATCACCATCACCTTGTTTTAAACGCCACCTTCTTGCGATAACACCAACCATCTCTATTCCATGCTAATCTCATCCTGATCTCTCCCGATTTATTTACCTGTTTCATTATTCTTGAACTTATGTGAATCAAAAGCAATGTAATAGGTACCACCGATAAATGATACTTTGGTAATTTACCGAAGTCATTTTTAATCAGGAGTTAGTAATCTAATGTCGGTCGTTACCTAAATGTGCAGTAAACGCCCTGGGAGGAGCTATCATCGGCGGGTGCATCTGGAAGATCTTTCGCTTCAACGATAACGACTGTGATAACAGTGTCCCCCACTCCTTTGTCCTTTCTCACGATACCCTCCGGTATTGGCGAGTACTGTAAATTTCAAAATTAAATTATTGAAGTGAAACCTATATAGACGGGGGTATTAGGATTTTTTCTGTCACGAAAAAGCGTTACTGCCGCATGGGAAGGTAGACGATATATCGAATGTTTGAGAGGCAGCGCGGCGGCAGCGGCGGAGGGAGAGAAAAAAAAATATTTTTTATTGTTTTTTTTTTGGATATTTGAAGTAATTTGTAGTAAACCTGCGAAAAAATCGAAATGTGTTGGAACACATTTGGATTTTTATTTTTACCTACTTACTTATATCCATATATAAAATAAAAACGTAACTGATCGCTGTATGTACATGGAAGATATATGAGAAAAAATATTACCGAGGCCACTGAGGCCCCCTGGGATTTGTCGCCTGGAGCAGCCGCTCCGTTCGCTATGGTATGGTATGACCGGCCCTGCTCCCCCAAACTGCTTTACAATGGATAACCATAAAGTGACGCCTAATTCAATTAACTATTATAATTAAAACAATCGCATCACAAATTCTAGGGCCTCAAATATTGAATACAATTCTGTCAAAACAACGATAATTTGTAACTACCTCAGCATTAGAGGAGTTCACTGAAGCATCATCAGGCGAGTCAGGATCTGATTTCGTCGACGGCCCTGACTCTAGCACTGAGTTGTTCCTTTTCAAGCTTTCGCTTACATTAAGTTTTGTTAGTGATCTTGAACGCCACCTTGTGTTGAATATTTAAATTATGCCACTGTTAGTATAATCACAAATTTCCCACAAGCTCCTTCTATGTACACAATGGGAAGGTTCATCGTACCAGTGAGTTACCCTAACACAGCTATCTTGACAACCCTAGAAAAAAATCCCACCTATAGTGGTATGTGGTGGTATATCATGTGGTTACACCTCAAGGATTACGATCATAATATTATGTTACATTGTATGAACCTATACCTAGTAGGTAGCTAAGTTTAAAAAAAATCTATGATTTTTTACCACTCGTGGTTGGTGTAACCAGCGTTACCGGATGGTAACCATGAGGAACACAATGGTAGAAACCGACTTACACTCATTTTATTCAGACACTATTGTCGATGCGTTTAGTTACAATGTACTAGGGTAACATAAAATATAAGATTTTATTCCTTTCAAGACTTCATAGCAAAGATAGAGCTAGATACTCACGGCATTTTGGTTAGCTTTTTAGGGCATTCTCAAATAAATAAGTAATAATTTGACAAATTTAGTACACTTTGTTCTATAAAAAATATTGTAATAATTGATATAACGTGTACACACGAATATTCACAAAGTTAGTAATCATTAGGATCCTACCTAATTACCAAGATATCACAACACCTATACAAATAACAATTACCTACTTATAATATCTTATCAACCTCGACTGATGATCCGCAATTTTTTGATAAAGATTCGAATTTATGAGTTATCTTAAGGTCATGAAGAGGACTAAAAAATATGTAGATATATAAATGAATCCACAGTTAAGTCTTATTTATTAAATATAGGTACCTCCCATGCAGGCGTGATATGGTACCAAGGGCGCCGTGGCAAAAAGTTAAATTGGGGCCCTATTTAAACTAAACTAAATACCTACTTTAGCCGTACGGTAGCTACGCCAGTACTGCTACGAAAGCGAGAACTAGTCTCGGCCACAGCTCATTGAAATCTTATTGTTCTATTCAGATTATGATATTCTAATGCCATTAGAACTCAAAAACCCCGAACGAGTAGGTACCTATTAGCAGAGATGTTTACACTCTAATTTCGCTATTATTATAGGTGCAAGAATTGGTATTCTAGCTGCATAACACCGACATGGGAAGCCAACCCTAGACGTGTTCGGTTGACTGGATCCACAGATCACGAGAGATATGCCGTGCGGTTCAAAATGTATGGGAACTCGCTGTCTCCGTTTTGTTCCCCACCACTCGCTAAAACCAACCAATACGAAGTCTCTTCGGTGCGTGCTGCGTCTCGTCGCCGTATACAGCGGCCGTACCACGCGACGCAGCAGTTTATTCAAAGTATCGTTAGACGATCTATCCATTGCCTCGTACATTCACTCAGTAGCGAACATAGGTGGTACTTAAAGAGCCATGTATTTTGTACAAAAATAAAAAAGTCGTTGTGCTACATGAAAACTAAAATAACATAATAAAGGCATTAAATATTTTTTGATTTGTTGTTTTTAATGATTTTAAAGACGAATAAATAAAATACTTAATACTGGCTGGTGAAATGAGATTCCATCTTTCGCGTAGTCCACATTGCTGCTAGTATTTTTGCACACAACCACGGAATAACACGGCATTTAAAAAAAAAGTTAGAGCTCCGATACCGACGTGCAGTTGCAGTCGACTGACGGCGAAAACTCTATGTTAGCCTAATTTTGGCTAAATGTGAGCGCAAGCCCACCGCTTTCATAACATATCTCCTCTCATATATCTGTGACTGGATCACTTGTTCACTTTGAATGGATTAGGGATTAGTCTATAGACCTTACTTATTATATCTACATCTAATTAATATTCCGTTTGAAGAATATTTAGAAACTAATGTGGAGCGGGGGACAGGTGACAATAGGTACATCTAGTTTGTGATGTTAATTTAGGGACATAAATAATTAATGATTTAAATTTCGCAGACTCCTACGTCTCTCTTTACGAAAACCCAAAGAGAAAATAAAAACTATATTCTAATTTTGTTAATCCTGCTATCTAGCGTCTAGTAGCTTAAACCTTAGTTATAGAGGGCGCTAGTATTCATAGTTTTCGCTATTGACCACGTATAGCGTTGCAGGTCGGCGTCTGTCGTTGTTCAGTTTATTTGTCGCGCCGTGGTGGCGCTAGTGTCATTTATTACCGTTTTTGTGATAGACACTTTCACGTAGAGGTTATGGAGAAAAATATATAGTTTAATAAAAAAATATTTTGTGTTATTGTTTTAAGACAAAATGGAAACGAGAAAAGAATCTTTGAGTGCATTAAAAATTTGTCGCTTCTGCCTTACTGAAGATGACACCCTAATGAGTTTGTATGAAAGGAACCGAACGCCAAAAAAATCTGTGAATCTTCCATTGAAAATATTGTCCTGCGTCTCAATTGAGGTATGTATACATTATTTAACATTTTGTTACTATTTATTTGTGGACGCCATCTATAATGGCTAATGAGTTTTTGTCCACACAACGTAATGGCGCCGAATGTGTTCTTATTGAACAATTACTATGCGTGCAATACTTGTTCATACACTTGATAAATCGATAGTTCAAACGATGTTTCGAAAGCACCGAGTACATTTTGTGACCCAAATGTTCTCAAAGCTGAACTCTTGAGTATTTTCTGTTGTTCCCTATCAAGCGCCACCTGGTGAAGAAGTAATCAATGTTTATAACAAGAAAATTAAATAATATTTCACCAAATAAAAAGTGCCGATTCTATGATTTCTATGCATATGCGTGCACGTAATTTTAACAAAGTATTTATTACACAGGTGTTCCCATCTGATAGAATGCCATCATTCATATGCAAACGATGCAAGTTCTTCATGGAGCTGAGCTATGAATTTAAACAAATATGTCGTCAGGCTGATGAAAACATCCTTCAATTTGTTCAGAATGCAACAAATTTGACATCTATAAATTGGCCCACCTCACTAGTAAAAGTAAGCATTGCTGCATACTACTTCAGAAACACAAAATGATACATACCAAAAACAAACTTCATGTATGAAGCGATATGAACCCAAAAAGATAGTTTTCAGAAATTATGTTACACATTCAGCATTCTGTAAAATATATGCTCAACACCTGCTGTTTGTGACTATGAAACCCATATGATTTAGAATGCTTTCTCTTGTGTTTAGGCTCTATACAGGATTTATCTTTTATGTACCTATTTATGTGATTCTACTATTACCTTATGAGATTTCTAAAAATATACTTGTACAAATATGACATCCATCAACCACAATTCTCTTTTCGATAAGTATATTTTCATTAATGCCTTGCTAGATAACAAGAGTCCAAAAACCTATTTCAGATATTTCACAGCAATGGTAAACCAGCTCGAGGTAATGCGACGAAGGTAGTAAACAGTGCTGCTGCCATTCAAGTGACCGCTCAGGAATCTGGTAGCGATGAGGATGACGATGAAAATGTCTATGACATCAAGGTAAGGTGTTTTCTATTAAGGTTATTTTAATTTCAACATAACATTATTATTAATCTGTTATGGAGTTGTGTTATTAATAGTATAAAGAGAAATATATATCTAACATGTTATAAAATGGTTTTCTAATGCTATTGTTAATACATTGTAAAAACAGATAAATTGTGTTTAAAAGAGTTTTTTTTTTTGTTATTTTAATCAGATACATCACAAGGTAAAAGATAAATAAATATGACACATGCATGTCAAGTAATATAAAATCTATGATAAAATTACTAATGACTAGAATGGGACTCTTATTTTTTTTGAAAATTCAACAGATTGGAGAAGTGTCTGACGATGGCTCGAAAAACGCACATGTAAAAGTCATTGCGACTGCCAAGAAGCAGACAGGGAAACAGGCGAAGGGTAAAGGTAATAACAACAATAAATATTTATCTTAGGTCTTATTTTTATTTTATTCTTAACAATGTGCGTGTGTTCATAGCTTACAATATAATTTATGTTATGCATGATTTGCAATTATTATGTTTTTCATTTAGCAGGAACCTACCTATGTTTAATTATTTTATTCTCTGTTTAAAAATATGACTGTTGGATATTTGTTTCCCAAAATTGTGGTATTATACTAATCTAATAAAAACAGTTAAATGGAGACTAAAATTGTAGTAGTAATTTTGCAAGTGTGTATTATCAACTGATTTTTTTGTAAAAGGTAAGAATATTTATATTATTTATTCTGTATAAGTTAATTTTAAGTTACTCAATTATTTATTTTTGCATTTAGTTTTAAGCATTATTTATTTGTTGTGATATAAAGGAAAAATATTTTTTTAATCAATATTGTCATTGGCCTGCATAAAGATTGTATATGTGCATGTATTATTATATATAGGTACCTATTTATTTATGTAACAGGAATTGCATGTTTGCAACAATGATCTGTCTGATCATAATCACCTATCACATAATGCTATTATTTTATAATTGAAAAGTTGATGTATGTTCCAACACATCTCCGGGGATTACAGTCCTAATGTTATAATTCATAAGATCGATTGTGAATGGCGACTAATATTGATGAGTAGTACGAGTATATTTCGGTGCAGATTGGGTGGATATGGATAGGGCGGAGAGTGTGTCGTGCGGGGTGCGGGAGGGGTGCTGGGCGTGCGACGAGTGCGACTGCACCTACCCGCTGCAGCAGCTGCTCGAGCTGCACAAGCGCCGCAAGCACAGGACCAGGAGGGTGCAGTGCGACAAATGCGATGCGTAAGATACATTATCTACTAGTACATACCTTCGGCCCCTTTCGCGTAAACGTGTTCCACTTGGACCCTATTTAGTAAATAGCAGTACGAGCCACATTGTATTTGTGGATTTGAATGTTTTTTGTTATCCCAGGGAGCTCTTCCACTCCAGGTTAAAAAGTAATCCATATTTTAATATAGTTTATCAGCTATGACCATGCCAGTTTTCATCTAATACGTCCGATAGATTTCCTGTAATGCGCGAACAGATAGACAATTCACTACCAACCGCGCTAATCATATCGTCAAATATAGGCACTAAACATATTTTCTAAAATATTCCATGTACAGACACGACCAATATAAATATAGATTACTTTTGATGATCTTTAAGGATCTTAGCCAACCTTATAATAAAAAATAACATAGTCATATTTATAACTTCTGATTTTTTAATACATTTTCTGAAGTAAAATTATATTTTTTTACAGCAAATTCTTTACCAGTTATGACTTAATCACCCACCAACTGCGACATTCCGACGAGATGCTATTCCAATGCGTCGCTTGCGATAAGAAATTTAAGCGTCTTATTCGTCTCAAAAGGCATGAAAAGGTATGTCATATCTGTTCCAAAATCTACAAAAACACTTGACCATAAGTAAGTATTTGATTTTTTTAGGAGTATTCGGAGGAAAATGTTATCAATTTTGCTTTATTTCCTGAAAAATATGTTTCTTAAAATAATTATATCTAATTCAGGTGGTTAATAACCGATATAAAGTAGGAAAATAAAATAAAATTATGAAGCTTGATTTTTCAAGTCCTCTCAAGAAGTTCGGTAATTTGTCAGTAAAGTATCCTCCACTTTAATGATAGGGTTGAGGGATTTCTTTCGGCCTAGTCTTCGGAATAGGCCTACATAGAATCTCCCATATTATAAAAATTACATCCCTAATTGACTTTGGCTAAATACGTACCCATTGTGGTTGAAGGCATTCAATAAAAAAATAGCCAAGTACTTGTAATAAATGATTTTCTTGATAGATTGTACACTCGGACATACCGCAGCAACCGTGTCCCAACTGTCCGGCGACGTTTCTATCGCTAGAAGAGTTGCAAGCACACCAAGAGCGCCACACTCGTAGTGCCGAACGACGGTACATTTGTCTTATTTGCGACAAAAGGTGCGACTTATCATACTATATTTCGCTTATCCGACATTTTGCATACTTTTTCCATTGACGCCAGGCTCAGCGTGATTCTGCCATTTGCATACTTTCTGCGTTGAATTTATATTTTCATACTCTTGACATTACTGACCTCATAGAAGTTGTGTGAAACCGCCGGCCGGACAACCAGTGCAGGGCAGGGCCATGCGCCTTAAGTGTAAACCGCCTTACGCCGCTTTGACACAATCAAAGGGAACGTTGACGGGAATGACCACTTGTCGCGCTGCTTCGATCATGCCAACAGTGACGCTGACGTCCAAGTGATAATCAACATACACTTTTTCTAAGACTCAACGCTTCAGTCTGGCGTCATGATGGCCTGAAGACATGCTCATAGATTTCAACGCATTTTTTTTATATATCTGTTCGCGGAAATTGCTCTTCTTTTTTTATATCTGGTCGAAGAAATTGCTCTTAGTCTAACTTTTCCTTTTTTTTCAGGTTCCTCGAAAAAGCCACATTACAGAGGCACAAAGAGAACATGCACGATAAGACACCAGAGTTCTTTTGCGAATACTGCCCACAGCGTGAGTCACCAAGAAGATATGAAACCTGCCCTTAAATCATATTGTCTATATATTATAAGCTATGAACATGCGTAATTTACATACTAGATTTTAAGCACAAACCTGACCAGAAATGTATCAGAAACAGTATATTTTATTAGTTTGAAGTACATTTCTAATCAGGATTTTCAAAACTGTGCCTAATTATTGCTTCTGTATGATACGTTTTTCTATAATTGTACGCTTTTTAGGGTTCACGACGGTGTCTAAATTGACGCGACATGTCCGCGCACACGCAGGGGAGCGCGCCTATCCGTGCAAGTACTGTGATAAGAGCTTCCTGAAATCACACCACTATACCAGGTGAGCCAACATTAAGAAATAAATTTGATTAGCGGTATAGTCTATTAATATTAAACAAGTTAAGTCATATATTTTGACATATTGCAAAATACATAAATACAACAACAGTTGGTAGGTAAGTGGCAATAAATCAGTGCATTTTTTTAACAGATCAGCAACAATATCAAAGTCAAATCATTTATTTCATACTAGCTGTCCTGGCGAACTTCGTACCGCCTCAGAATCAAATGTATGACAAAATGAATTATCTTTATTATTATTTTTCTAGTGATTTATTGCCATGTTTTATTCCGATATTCGGGGTGGAGATCAATTCAAAGATTATAAAAATAATGGTGTAACTAACACGACTTTTGGCGCACTTACGAATCTTGTATCATGTTACATTTTTTTTCTTCACTGTAGATCTCGATAGGATCAGAACGCGACCTCATCTTTCTTTTAAGTACCTATACCTTTACCCTGGCAATATATATTTTTTTTAACTCATTGAATGAATTACAGTAGATTTTTTTCTTCACATTTAGGCATTTAAGATTAAAACACCGCGAAACCATCCGCTCGTGCCGCGGCCCATTCGGCGAGAACGACCAGTACAAATGCGAGCAATGCGAGGACTCGTTCGCGACGCAGGACGAGCTCATCTACCACTCCGCCATACACGCCACGCAGAACCTCACGTGCCCGCTGTGCCAGGAGAAGTTCGAGGACGTCGACGCCGTCACCGCGCACATCAAGTCGCATGTCACTGGTACGAATCGCCACCAAAGCTATAAAACAAACAGGGCGATTAAGAATAGGACTACTAACCTTTCAATCTGCGCGTCTAAAGCGCAATTAAAAAATATATCAAAACATCGCTATTGGTAATTTGTTAGGATCAAAATTTCTAAACTCTTACTCACATAATAATGACTACTGCAATAAGAAAGCGCAGACTCGAAGGTTAGTATACCTTTTCTAAATTACGTTGTATGAGAAGAAAAATGTATCCATAAAGAATCAATTATTGTTTCATACATAATCCTAAACACACGTACTTACGTCCAAACTTTTCCCATTGTCCCACCAAAATACTATTATGGCGATCATATAAAAGTCGATATCAGGGAAAAGAGTCTCTTAAAATAAAAATATAGAATGCTCTCTTATTAAGAGAGCATTCTATATTTTAAGAATTAAATAAATCTCAGATGTTGTTGTTTCGGTCACCCATCCATGGTCCGACTGAAACACGCGCCGATCTATCGGGCGTTTTTGCCAACGATCTACAACGGGTTCGTGCCGATATTAATACCACTCTGTTTTTATTATGTATATGTAAAAAACAACATAATTTGTGGTACAGGTATGGAGTTCATGTGTGACCTGTGCGAGCTGGTTTTCACGTCGAAGGAGAAACTTTACAATCACATCAATATCGCACACGATGACGAGATACATAATACTGAGGTAAGATTCCGCAAACTAGGTAAGTACTTATACTAAAAATAATTGTTTCTGTGCTCTAAAATTGAGATATTAATCGAAACAACCTTTACATATTATCGTGTCTGGTATATTCCCGTGATTATGGTGATGAAATATATCAACCTGTTGTCAATATATCAAATCTGCATTCTAGTTTTTACGAATTTATTTAATATCAAATTTACACATCCATAGGATCTGGGCCAGGATGAATCGTCGATGGAAATGGACGCTGAGGAAGATGAGGATGACAATACAATTAATGGTAATTATTTATTTATTTCATTATTTTCTCGTTCTACAAAAATAATCGTTTTAATATAGCAAACGGATTCGGTCGAAGAATATATTCCGCATCTATCTACTTCTGCCAATATGTTTCTTTTGTTTGGGCCTTTTTTACGCTTCGTTTTATTCATTTTGAATTTATAAACTTATATATATTGCTGCTAATTCGCTTGCACACTCTCTAAACTTAACTAAACTAGCTAAAATTTTAAGTATAGTTTAGAAATCATTAAAATCAATTCTGTTGTCACATCGAACTTAATTTAAATATCGTAATTGACAGGACTAATTTGATTTTGACAGCACCTAAATTGAATTGAGGTATGTTGCCAGTATTTAAAAAATATATCTGAAGAATGAATGAAAATAAGGTGAATGGAAAATAAAATCGAAATAACATGATTAAATTCTTTTAAAATAACCTTGAAATATATAAAAGTTTAATTTAAAATATATGTCGGCGTCTAAATATTTTTATTGTTATTTTTTTATGATATTTACAATAATAAATTATAGAAACTTGTTCTATATAGTCTGTGGTTAAGTGTTCCATATCTATTGTTCTGTGGTAAATTCGATTTTGTATCTGTTGACAGTAGGTAAACAAAACACCGTTTTCAGATCAGACGGGTGTGCTACATTGTAGTTGTTGTAATAAGTTATCTAGTGGCTTGAATCTAATATGGAAAACGATAGGAAACGGTCTAATGAGAGACAACAGGAGTTGCTTGTGGAGCGACTCCACAACAACATCAAAATAGCGAGGGGTAAGCATTTAAAAGGATTCAAAGTTTTGTTTTACTTATAATCAATCAATGGTAACAATTACATCGACGCGCGAGGACATCTATCTAAAAATCAATTATATTTTCAGGAAACCAAGCAGATTCTGCCGTGGTAGATTTTTAGGGGGCCCTACCAACCACGACGAGCTCAACCAACTCGGCTGCAGAAGAACTGCACAGCAGTGGGAGCATGTAAGTTTTGTGTTCTGAATATTATGCATTTTTTTCGTCTAAATGGGTTTTATATGGTTTTTTTATCAACAGGTTTGGAGTGTGTGGGTGGCGAAGTTATAGACCAAGGCTCGCAAGGTGTGAACTTCAATAAGCGCCACAGGTGGCGGTCCGGCAGGAGGAGCCCTGACAGACATAGAATCCAAAATTTTGGATATTGTTGGGCATGCCTATGTGGATGGATTTTGCCGCCTGGAAGTGTACCATAATACTATGTAATAAGTTAGTATTACTAAGCATTTATTGCATAGTTGTTATCTTCGGTAGTGCCATTTTCATTGAGTGTGGGCAACAAATGGCCCCCATGTGCAGAAGCTTGTTTGTTAAGTCTTTCAAATTCTATTACTTACAAATTTGTTTATTATTTTGATTGTTAATTATTTTTAATGTTGATGTTTAATATTGATTATTGATAACATAGTAATAAGTAAAAAGCTTTATTATAATAATTCAGAAATTAAAGTCTTGTTTATGATTTGCCATACTTTTATTAATTTTGAGTAAAATAGTGTTTATTAACACTTGCCAAATGTGTCTTGCTTCAGCAAGGAAATCTGTTTCAATGTACTCTTCCACCATAGATAGCTTATCAGTATGATCTAAATCAATGGTATAATTCTCATCCGTATCTGCAAAAGTAGAAACATTTACATGTTATAACTTGATGTCAAGATATTTTTTTATTCTAATATTATAAAGACAAAATATATATTGGTTCGACGGCCTGATTAACCTAGTGGTAATGACTCTGCTTTCTGCGCTGAGAGTCCTGGGTTTCAATCCTGGTAGGGACACAAGCTTTGTGTGATGAGCACGAATGTTTGTACCCGAGTCATGGATGTTTAATATGTATATAAGTATTATAAACTGAGTTCACCCTCAGTCCATTGTACAGTACCCACAACACAAGCGTTAAGCTTAAAGTGGGACCGTTTGGTTATGTGTTCGTATGGCAATATTTATTTATTTATTTGTTTATAATGTATGAGCTCAAAAATTACTAAACCAATTTAGTGGATATGAAATGAAACTTACTCAGTTTTTGCAGATTCTTTCTCCGTCTGTGTTGTAGGGAACTTTATATTTTGGGGTGTCAATTGTTGCACAATTATGTTCAACACTATTCCCAAACATATACTCACTGCTGGTTGGCTCATTCCTGGTAAACTATCTTGGCCTACAACAACCTGATAGCTCCCATGAGCGTAAAATTGCAGTGCTGTTAAAATCTGCAAAGTGTCATGTTGATGTATTTATAAACAAGTAAAAAGTAGGTATGTATCTGTATAAAATATTAAATCGCAAACCTTTATATGTTTTGGGATGTGCCCCTCCACTAAGAGCGGATCATCTAGAGTATTCAGTAATTGAAGTGCTGCAAATTTGTGAAGCCACAAAAGATTTTTTAAACTTCTCTGCTAATTATGAATATGCTCTTAAACCTTCGAGGCGTATTCTTTCTTCATAGTTTCTACGGTTAGAAAGCAAACGCCTTAATTTTGTGTTTCAAGTAAGTACTTTGAAGTAGGCTCTGTTTTATTATTATTTTGGTAAAATTAGCACTTTCAGATGAATCCACAAGAGCCGCAACCACATATTCCTCCATCGTGTTTGATAAAATAGTATTTCACAACTTCTATTAATAATAACAACACCTGAAAAACTACGAACTAAATTTAGATGGCACCAAATTAGATGCCGACCAAATAAGGCGGATTATAGTTTGACGTTTCTAATTTTAGACGCAATTTGACGTAAAGTGTGTGTAACAGAATAGAAAAATGACCAACTAAGCTAAGTTGAGTAACTAAACCAATTTTAGGAGCTGTCAAACTAAAATTAGTCTAATCTGCTGTTAACAGAATAGCGAACGCCGTTTGACAGGAGTAAACTAAAATTTGGTCTAGTTTAGGCTAGTTGGTGCCAAGCGAATTAGCAGCATTGTCTAAAATAATTTTAAGATTTATCTTAATTATACCCGTGACCAACAGTTTCAATTGATAATATTTCAGTAAAAGAAGAAGATGGCCACATGGTGGTGGAAATAAAGAAACCTGATGAGTTCATGGTGCGTTAAATACATACATAGGTTTTTATATCTTCTCAAATAAAATATGGAGCTAAAATAGTAATGTAATATTTTCATTACAGATCACTGACTCACCACAAGGTGACGTAGAAGATAAAAATGATAATACTAACTCTGAAGGTCTGTACTAAATATGTTCATTTCCCCTTTTGTGATAATATGTTATGACGCTTTTCTTAACACATATTACTAAATCGACTTGGCTTACAATACTAGTAGGTACTGTATTATTACTCTTGCTGAGTTTAGCCAATCCTTTCCAAAACATAAAACACTCCAAAATCTATTGATGCAATATTCTTCTTACAGAGAGTGATACAGAGACAACTTACGCAGACTTAGCGACTGTGGACACGCTGGCTATAATCAGGAAAGAAACGGTCAAACCAGCGCCAGTGGCCACTGTTACCGCTAAAACAGCAGTAGACAAGGCAAATGACAGCGAGAGTCAGGTGAGACTCCAGAACAAAACAACTTCAAATATGTTCACTTGAAAATGAAAACATTGTGATAACTATCTTGGTTTCAGACTGCAAGTATCCTAAAAAAAGCTGAAGAAATTAAACGCAAAGTTTTTAAACAACAAACACCAGAATATAGTAGGTTTTATTAACATCTTAATTATGCTTTAATAGATTATAAAACGACACACTTTTATATTATAGTAATTTACACAGGTGGTGATAAAAAAGAAAAGTCTAACTTTAAATCTGAAGGCGGCAACACCGCCGGTGCGAGCGACAAGTCTCTGCGTCTGTTAGAAAAAGAACTGCAAGAGCTTAAGAGGGTAATAATACGCCCGTTTTAAAATCTTTAATCGCAGATATAACTTTGTCTACATGAATACTAAAATGATTTTTTTATAGACCAATGCACGCAATGAAGCAGTTAAGACACCATCAAAACCAGTAGAAACATTGAGGAACAGGCGGCCACAATTACATACGTCAACTCCAAAGTTAAGGTATGTTTTTGTAAATGAACACAAATAAAGACAAATAAAAGTTATAATTTTGTATCAAAAAAAATGTTTGCCTTAGATCTGCTGTCGAGGAGAAGAAAACTCAACCGTCAAACAAGCCGCCAGTGCCTGAGAAGAAGGTAGCTGAGCGTCGCGTCATCACCAAAGAAAATAAGGAACCCAAAGAAACCAAGGAGACTAAAGGAAACAACAGCACTAATAAAGAAGAAAAGGAACTAAAGGACACGCCTAAGGTACTATAAAAAAGTCATATTGATGTTTGTCCAAAAAGTCATGTATTAGTTAGGAAAAGTTAACCAATGTACTATCATTTCAGGGTGCTGTCAAAAACGGTACAAGTGATAAAAGCTTAACTGAAGAAGGCATCCGTCGTTCGACGAGACCGTCCAAAATTAAGGATTACGCTAGAATGATACGAGACAGGTGACCAGATCTTTTTTTACATTATTCCCCTTTTGTCCCAATAATATGCACAGCTTGCCCACCAGACATGAGATTAAAAATACACAGTGCATGCGCATACTCGCCGATGAATCAAAATAAAACACATAAGGAGCGTTCCCCGGGCAGTACCCCTTTCACTAAGCAGATCTAGTACATTGACTACTGCACCACTGAAGCTTATGATGAGGACTTGTGACGATTAATTCCCTCCTGCAGAGACCAAAAGGCTATCAGTTGTGCACATGACCCATACTTAATAAATAAATAATAATAAATAAATGTTTATTTCATAAAAAGCGTTGTACAATTTAAATAGAGCCCTGTAGCCTGTGGTAGCTTTTTACAGGCTGTGTTACAGGCTGCAGTGTCTTCCCCGAGTTCACATTCGCATAACATTACACAATTTTGAGTCACAAATATTATAAACAATACAACACATGACGACAAAAATAATAGTGTAATCAGATTCAAAATCTAAGTTTAAATTTAGAAGCAAAAAAGAAAAAAAAAATTAAAGAGAAAGAAAAAAATAATAATAATAATATAATAATAGTAAACAAACAAACATCAGGGGCAGAATAGCAGTTGGGTGAGGGTGTGTATGTGTGTGAGGGTGTGTGTTGTGTGTGTTTAGGGTAGAGGAGAGTGAGGGGTGTGTGTGTGCGTGATATGTGAGTATGTTGCCTAATTTAGCTTGACAAAGAGATCTTCGACTTCATCATAGTTTAGATCATTTAGCCAAATGGTCAAAAGTTTTTTAAATTTATTTTTAAATTTACAGCGTTTTAAGGTATTTTTAGATAGTGAGTTAATTTTAATTTTATTGTAAAGAAATGGAGCATTGTACTGGTATTGTCTTTGTGCGAAAACACTGTTACATTTAGGTAGTTTAATTGTGTCTACTCTTTTATTTGTTTCCGGAATCAGAGGAACTCTAAGTCTATGGAACCGACGTAGGCACTGTAGGATATATATTTTTCTGATGGACAGAACTTTACATTTTGTGTATAATTCACTTGTAGGGTACCCAAATGGCAATCGTTTAATCACCTTAAGTAGAGCTCGATTAGATGCGTTTTTACTGCACTTGGAAATCTACTTGGGTTGTTTAGGACATGAAATATATTTTCCTTTATGCACAGATCGCAAGATTCAGAGGACGAAGAAGAAGATTCCGATGATAGTGAAGAAAGTGTAGAGGTAAGCAAAATTAAGTAGTAATAAAATAAACTGCAACATATTGTACCATTCTATTGTATTTCATACTAGCTGTTGCCCGCGACTTCGTCCGCGTGGTATTTAACAAAGACAACCGTTGACAACAGCCTGCTCGCCCATTCTGAGCCCGCGGGACCCATTGCAGGTAGTTGCTATCAAACTTAATCAGGCGCTGCGCTGCAACATTGGTTTTACTATTTTTTCGTGAGATCCTATTTTTTTTTCTAAAATAAAAGTAGCCTAAGTTACTCCTTGTTACATCAGCTATCTGTCAGTGAAAGTCCCGTCAAAATCGGTCCAGCCATTTCAGAGATTAGCCGGAACAAACAGACAGACAGACAGACAGACGGACGGACGGACGGACAGACAGACAGACAGTCAAAAATTGTATAAAATGTGGTTTCGGTATAGGTAACGTGTATACATCCAAATGCAATTAGTAAAAAGCTGTTATTTTAATATTACAAACAGACACTCCAATTTTATTTATATGTATAGATAAAAAAATATGTGCCATCTACGTTCTTGTATGCTCTATTAACGCATTTGACCCTATTTGTAGAGGGGCACGAGCCGTGGGACGTGGACATGGGAATAGTACGCAAATTTTTATTTAGAATTAGGGACATCGAAAAGCGATTGTATATCAGGCAGTGTTGCCATATATTTAATTACTTTACTTGTAGATGTTACTACATTATTTATTAGATGTAAATTGAGTTGTCAGGCCACATGGCTTGACAACTTTGCTGTCATATTTATTATACAGATGATTACAAAAAATATTTGGTTGGAGACCTTACAATGGGAGTAACATCAATTAAATAAAGTATATATTTGTAATTTGGTCTTTATTTGTGTGTGTTTATACAAAAGTTTAACACCTAAACCGGGTTTTATTTTGATTCTGCATACATACCATGATTTTTATATTATGGCTTGTATAAACAACTCGAACTTTTTTGTTTCCAGGTTCGGCCGAAGCAACGACGAGGCAGTATAAAGTCGACCCCAAAAGCTGTACCGATTACACCCGCTGGCTCGGCCGCCAAGAAGCGAGGCCGGCCTCGCAAAGATGCCGCCGTGTCAGTACCGTTTGTTGTTTTATACTACTACCCACAGCGGCGCAAGAACATAAGTTACATTTTTGAACGTAGCATGTACTAAACAACGCTGCAATATATTGCCAGCTTACAATGATAGTGTGTAAAACACTCAATAATGTTATACATTTAATTTGAATTTCCTAATCCAATTTCAGACCTGCCAAAGTGAGGAGGGAAGAAAATGAAGATGACGACGCGAGCGATAGTGACAGTAAACCCAAAGAAACTGAATCACCCACCAACAGCGACAACAAAGTTGCCGAACCAGCCGCCGTTAAATCAGTGCGTACTACCACATATCATATTGCTTAGCTTAAAAAATAGACACGCAAAGAAAATGTAGTTCTGAAATAAATTTATTATATGCCAATTCAGCAAACACGAGCAGTACTCATCTCGGTTTATATAAAAGCATAACAATATGCGTGGAAGTTATTGCGGGAGGTCGATGTCCAGCAGTGGACGTCCTACGGCTAATAGATAAATGGAAGGCAACTAGGACATAATTGCAACACGCGCCCACAATATCGCGGCAAACATGTTTTTGTGCGAAGAAACAAGTTTACTTCAGCAGCTTACGTTTGGTCTTCCGAATTCCCTTATGAAGAAATGATTGTATCCCCAAGATGTCTCCAATATAAAGCTAGTCCTATATATAAAAAAAAATGCCTCATAGTTGTTTTTTTTTTTGTAGGATGCCAACAAGCCCCCGGAACAGAATGTACCCGGCGGCATATTGGTCTCACCCACTGGGCAGACCTTAAAAAAAGTAAGTATATACACGAAGAATGCATTAGACCGCGCGTGGACTAAGTAGCGTTCCGCGTTCTTTGTAATGTATAGGTTTCATAGCGCCCGCACAAACACCACGTGGTCAGCAACCCATACATTTTAAAGAAAGCTGAAAGATCATCTGTTTGCGCGGGGTGTTATCTATCAGCTATGTTGCCATGTTGGTTTCATACAATGTAATTGATTTCTCTCTTTTATTCTCAGATACCGATAAAATCTCTGCCACCTGGAGTGAAACCGATGCCTTTACCAGTCAATGCTAGACGTAAGTGTATCCTTCCCTCATTTGTAGCTATTCCCCAATTTCTAAATAGCCAGCGTTACGTTCACGGGTTCTGTCCCGCTCATAATACAGATTTCATAGATAATCATGAAAGTGACAGCTGTCTTACTCGATAGCGTTTCAATTACATCAAGAGTTCCTGTTAGGCACTATGACTAGTGGAGTTACTGAAAGATAAGGTTGCCACTAACTGGGCAGACAAAAGTATGGATATAAGACTTACCCCTGAATTTATAGACGTTATATAACTTTATCAAACGTAATATAAAACTGTGCATGCGAGTTTTGCTTTAGCAGTACTGTATGACGTTTGATAAAGTTATATAACGTCTATAAATTCGGGTGTTAAACGTTAACAGATAACCGGTGCCTCAAGCTTAATGTGCCCTCCGAAGCATGATGGAGTTTCAATAATATATTGAACGAAAATATTTAACTTATTTGTTTGTTGTAGCAGTTGGCAGCGGCGAAGTTTGCGAAATGCAAATTGGCAAAAAGGTGGTCAAAGTTCAGAAGATTGTTATGACAAAAGCTGAGGTCGAAGCCATGGCAAAGAAGGGTCTCGTAGAAATGAAGGTCTGTAAAATGACAAAACAAACTCTTTTAACCTTTTTTTTCTTAGCAGTACCATGTATTTATTATTTATCTGTATTAATTTCAGGATGGCACGATGGTGTTGAAGCAAGGAATTAAGTTTCCAACCTCGAATTCAACAGCACTGAAAACTACATTTATTGGGGCTGGGGAAGGTCAGTAGTTTTTCACTTTATCCTACATACGATAATAGTACATTAAAGTCGAGGCTACATTGCAGCCCGAGCGGGAGGCGAGAGTACAATGAAGCCCAGAGTGTAATGACGCGAATCAACACACTTTTGAGGAAAAACCGCAAATATTACAAAAAAGTACCAAAAAGCTAGTTATGTTTAGACGGACATTAATGCAAAATCTCGACCGGTTTCTTATTTCGTGCACATCCTATTATTTAAAATAAATAAAATTTGTGGAATGAAATTAATCATATTTTAACTAACACAGTTTATTAATGGCAAAATACATTTTTGACAAGATTAAAAAAAAACCTTTGTAACACTAGTGCAGCAGGCGTGTATAAGAGCGGTGCGAACAAGAAACATTTTACGAGCCAGTGTGTTGAAAAAATTCTACCAAGCTACAATATTTCTAGTACCTTCACCTGAACTTTCAACCGCTAAATTTATAGAAAAAAAGCGTTCGAAAGCATTTTAACCAATATTAACGCGTGTTTCTTTTCAGAATCATCAAAAGAATCTCCAACCAAAAAAGAGAAGGCGACGCCGACTCGATGCGAGTTAGGAGACGCGTGAACTGTAGCATAATCACCGTTTGTTTTATTGTCTCTCATTTATTAGAATTTAGAAGGCACAACAAGTGCTTGTTTTATTATATCGAATGTATTCAGCGCTACTATACTTTAATGAAGTAATTAGTGATAAAGATATCATTATTATATCACATTTAATTTTATACATTTAATAGTACAGTACACAAAAACTACAATTATGTATGAATTTTTGAACTGAGATGTATTTGAATTATATCAGTTCAATTTCACCAGTCGTATTAAGTAAAGAAAATATATAAGAAAAATATTACGATGTTTCATTTATGAAAATTATAAGATCCGCAATTATGTGAAGTACTAATTACTACGTATTATACCATATTTGTATTTCCCACAATTATAAAATCAAAATTGATTTATCAGTAACTATGTCTCGTCAAACTTATTACCACTTCAGAATCAATGTATGAGAAAATTAATTATCTTTATTATTTTTTAGAGTTTATGTCATGTTTTAATAGTTATTCTTCTATTCGGGGCGGAGACGAAATCAAAGAAATATCGGCCCACACATTGTTGTAACTAGCTCGACTTTTATATATTTTCAAATATGGTACATTTCTTTTTGCTCTAGGCCTGTAGGGATCTCTTTTTGCTCTTGTATATTTTTATTTTCCCTGAGCATTCTAATAATGTAGTTGATCTACTCGGTAAGAGATGTCGCCTAAATCAAAATAATTATACTTTTTAAATATAGATGTCGCTAGTATGATGCAACCATATGACCACAGATTATATAATGCAATTTGCCGCCCTTTTCAACGAACGAGAAGGCGGCTGTTTCAAAATATTACGGCATAATCAAACGACATCAAAAGCGCGCGACAGTCGGCTGCGATAGGCGACTACAGATCGAATCTCATGGGACATCAGTTTAATTAAAATTGACAAATAAAATATATAAGTAAATAGTACAAAAGGTATTAGTGTAGTGTGTAATAAAACCATTGCTTCGTGTGTTTTAAACTTCAGCTGAAAAACTTGTGGCAAGGAATTCTGTAAAAATGTGAGTTTATTTTATTTTCTAACTAATTTTCTAAATCTTTTACATTTGTTTACACTGTTATTGTGTAACCTGCCTACCCAAAATATCAAGAACGATATAACGACATTCCTAAAAAATAGGCAACACCTCCATAATTAAGTTATAGACTTATAAACAAAAATAATATTTTTAAGTACGTATAAATATAATTTAAGTACTTATGTATTATTTAAAAAACCAGCAACTCAACATGAATCTCTCTCCAATTTCAGATCAATTCGATAAGATTAAGGTATATATTCATAAATTAATACACTACTGTCTTTTTTTCATTCTAATTCTATAGTCATCAATTAAATTAAATAAAAAAATCATTTGTGAAAAATATGCCGGAGTCACGCAAGCTATACTTGAATATCGGAAAACTGAAGTTACATACATTTTTATGAGTATTAGTAATGAAACGTAGCAAAAAAAAAAACAAGTTATTCGTAGATATACTAAACGCTTGCGGAATATTCGCATTGTCTGAAGTTGTATGTGTATGTTTTATGAGTGCAGATTCCACATGTTAGAATATCGCGTACTTTTTTATTTAAAGACGACAATTTCTTAGTTAGTGCCCAATTATTATTGTATCTTATGATACATTTCTATTTATTAGAAGCTTTCGTTATGTTGTGTGGTGAAACACGTTAAATTGGTAGCCGGCTTGTTGAACATGACATTATTTAAAGGAGGTCCTTAAAATAAAAAAGTTATGTCCAATTATAGGTAAGTATATTAGCAATATAATAAACTAATCCAAACCAATACAATCAGCGATATTATAAGCCTAAAGAGAACAAGCCTTTTTATTATAAGTTAAATCAATGTGGTAGACAGTCAGTGCTATAGGGTACCTAAATTTAAATTCCTACTTAAATCCACAACGTTACACTACTTTATTTATTCAAGCAACCGGGCTTTCTTACTACTTATGCATGTAGCTTGTTGTGAAAATTATGTCCTAGTATTTCCTACGAAGGTATATTAGCTAAAATTCCGTTCCATTTGACATTGAGACATGAAAATGGTGTAGTAATTACCAATAAAAATACAAAGTGTCAACAACGCTGTTATGTGATCGTGCTACGTTAGAGCTGTGACCAAAAGCGCTAAACGGTTAGACATGGCTTAAGATAGGGTTGCTAATGACTCTATAAAATGGGCAATATAAAACCCAAACTATATATATCGACCTACTACCATCCGAAATACTTACTCCAACTGGTATCTACGTCAAGAAATTATACTCACTCCCAATGAAAAATGTCCCCTAAAAATGGTAAATGGTCTGCGTACCTATACGCGAATTAAAATTAGGCAAAATGCGGTAGGTAATAAAAATTGCGTGATTGGCCTGATCCGGATGATATTTTTTATTTTGTTCTTTATTATATATCAATAATGTAATAAAAAAAAAACGTGTAAGCGCTATAGATTTTATATTTATACCTTCATGTTGGCAGCCCTAAGTCCCCGAATCGGACCCGGAAGCTACGTTACATATTTGTCTCTGCTTATTATTTACGCATATATAACAACGTACAAATTACATGAATTGATTTAGCAAATTCGATTTTCAAATTATATCTTAACATGGTAGTAATTCATTGGGGGCCAGGCAGGACTAATACCCGGTTTACACGATTCAGTTAACGAGTAGCGAGTAAATAGCATGGTTAGTTACAAGTTGACGAGTAGGCAAGTTGAGGCAGCCGAATATTGATTTCTAAAAAATGGGTATACATAATTGATAATTTATTTTGAAGTGTCACCTACCTAATGCAGTCCTAAAAAAATCCTGAACATATGTGCGATTATGACGTATGAAACTGACGGATATTGTTCTTTTCGTTAGGATATGAAGAGATTAGCTGTTATCACTTTATACCTAATCATAATGTGTACGTTACTAATCTTAACCATCAGTACTATCACCATACAACACGCTACGCTATCATATCAGGTGCTGCCACATTACATACTTAGTAACTACAGTAACATGCAAGTTACCTAATAAGTAAAAAAAATGTAGCTATGTACCTATTAATCAGTTTGTCAAAAAGGTTAATGTAACATATGTACTTATGTGTCTGTATGTTGTAGTCATTTTAAGTAATGCCTCCAGAACTGGCAAAATTGACACGTGTTCCATCCTGTATATAGTCTGAAAAGTCGACGTAAATAATTGGCTAAATGCATCAATTTGGGGCTTACCCATTTTTTATGGTCGCTTATATTCGGTTTGTCTACGTTTTTATGACGAATTCGTCTTGTAATGGGCCAATGGTGCCTGCTGAGAGCATGAGATTATTTCATTGCGCGCCTAAAAGTAAGTAACTAACTACTATGACCATATCCGTGCCATCTTGTTGGAGTTAGTGATAAAAAAAACTTAGGATTGACAGTAGATATATTGTAAATCATAGAAACACGCACCAATGGAAAAATCAGTGTAATCTCCTATTACGACAATGTGCCTTATACAAGTTTAGTACAGAAAACTCAACTTAGTCTCTGCTAGTACAAAAGACTTGATCCGGTTTGCCTTATACCTAACGGCAAAACAAAAAAGGATACACTTGAAATCCCATAAATTTCGAATTAAAATGTAGGTAATACAAGAAGATGCGATTTCTTATTCAATAACGAAAGACGAACACAAATGGTCCTACATTCGCTTGTATTCTGGGTACACCGTACAAAAATATGAAGCAAATTATTGTATAGATAAGGTCCGAAACGAGCTCAAACAAGCTAGCACAAGCTTAGAGATGACGGTGATCGCACAATGAGAGAGGACTCGTCTACAACACTAGCCGATGCCGCCGCCCGCGCCGTGGCGAATCACCCCATTGACACAGACCACGGCACTGTCGCCTGGTCACGCCGTCATTCATTATACTAATTTGTATTAAATGGCAATTATCTCTACATTAACACATCGTTACATGCTACCGCTACACGTATTCCGGGGACAATAGGATGAAATAATTAGAATTAATAACATAGTAGAACTAGCTGTCCCGGCGAACTTCGTACCGCGTCAGAATCATGTGTATGAGAAAATGAACTATCCACAATTTTTCCCACTTAATAATAGTTATTCTACTATTCGGGACGGAGACAAATTTAAAAATCAAACACCCGTTCTTTAGTTATAAATGGTGTAACTAACACGATTTTGTTTTATATATACAGATTAGAAATGTTGGTTTAGTTAGAGTAATAACTTTATAGCTAGCCTACTCTGTGTTAAATAATTATCGAGTAGTATTAATATGTTTTAATGAAAATCTCGTTGAAATCGATCCATTAGTTTTTTGTTGTTACTTGAACAAACACACATACAAGAAATCTAAACAATAATATTCAGAAACGTCTCATAGCCTATTTCATTTTTTTTTATGTTTTCTATATGCAGACAGCCAGTTACTATTTAATTAAGTCTATCTAGGTATCTATAATATTTATACATCCATAGACTAAGTAGGTTATTCAGCAAAAAGCAATTGTATTCAATTACTCGATTGCCCTATTAGTCACACACAAGACTTATTATCTGATAGCTATCAGTCCTTTTTACAACAAGGCTCAATGACACATAAATATATCTGCCTCCACATAGTATGGCTGCCTCTGCCAACGCGTGTGAGGTGTTTGCCTAATAAGGTGGGCATTGTCCGTCAACCGAGGGCTTTTATATCATACACTTTACGACCAGTGACAGCGGTGTCCACTGCAAATATTTGCCGTTTGTTTATCAAGCAACTTGTAAAGATTACGATATTTACTGTATCAATCGCGGTGCCGCCTCGTCCATCATAATTTTGCTGTCGTAAATGTAACACAAGATTAATTACACTATTAAAGAAAAAAGGAGGAAAGAAAAAAAAGTAAATTAGTTATGCAAATAAACGCGGTTGCTTGCGAAGGTTACCAGGTAAAGTATATTATGGGGGAATGGGAAATGCGGCCGGACGTCCGATGAATCTACATACCCCGGGTATATACAGACTTTTGTAAAAACTATAAGCCCCAGCATTAATATGCACAGTTTAGCCTTGAGCTTGCGACAATAATAAAAGGGTAGAGTATTTATATAACTAAGTAGGTATTTTGATCAACATATACGACCTTTATTAGCCAAGTGACCGGAAATCCCTGGGAACATTTGTGCAAAAAAAATAACTTTTAGCAATAACACAAAACTTAAATAGCAGGAAATTAATTACTCATATTCCGCTACAGTAATTTAATTAGGTACTTAAAGCTGACACACAACGCGAACTACGGCGTAGTACAATAAATCCCGGCTGTATTCACACACAAAACTCCAAGATTTAGATTGTAACGACATTAACTATAATTTAAATAACTACTTTAAAAACAAATGACTTAACAAAAATAAATCAAATCTAACCAGCCTATGAGATCAGTTGCCTTAGGAAACGTTCAAGTAATTATTGCATGTCGGTGACAAAGATTTTGGGAATATTTTCGTTAGCTTATAACGCTTTGGCCATTTAATACGAAGATTTAGCACCAATAACGACAGTCTTACGTGTCGCCAATGAAATGCGGTCAACTTGTAACACACAATACATACAAAGATAGTAACTAGTTCGTCTAGATCTGTAATGGAGCCGTAAAATACGTAATTGTCAATACAATTGAACTAGCTAATGTAATTTGTCTCGATTCCTATAAAACGTAACACTGTCGTTAATAAAGAAACTCGACGAGATCTACGTACCTACCTAGGTACTCCCTTAGTGCGAAGGTGCAATAGGAACACGATTCCAAGTAATGTTTTGACCAACTAGTCGATAGAATCTGTGTTTTATTCCTTTACTTCTGACAAGGATTGTATGAGATTTTTGCAAATACTTAGCAATTGATATGCTTCCCGTCATTGACATTATAACCACATATATACAAATACAGTACAGTACAGACTGTCAATTGAGTTACCTACCACCTACTGTCCTAAACAATTTTCTGTTGGAGTCAACCTTGACACTGGTACCGAACCAGTTTATCAAGCGGTGGAGAGCAACAAAAAACCACAGCCACGTAATTAATGAGACATGACTCACGCTGATATAGTTTTTATAAACCTTGCAGGTAATTGTACTAACTTTGTACTTGCTTAGTAGATATGTTGCTTGTCCTTCCCTGCTATTCAATATTTTATACTTCATAATATTACGAAGTCAGTACTAAGTACTACCTGTACCTATAACTATTTAACATTGCTTAATTTCGAAATCCGCTTTTATTTTCAGGCTGAGAATTCGCTTTAGCTTTATGAAGCAGCTTTCTTTTGTTTTTGATTCACGATATTGTAATAGGTGGTTATGTGAGCTCTCAGACACCCAGCAGATGCCGCATACGAGATATCGATAAAAGGTAGTCGAAGAAAATATGTCTCATATTCCTGAAAAAAAAAATTAAAACAATGCTCTTACGTAGCTCAAAGAATTAAGTCGGTCAAACATTGATATGATAACAGCCAGCGAACGCAATTATTTACCCGCCCACATCTTGTGATAGCTTCTCTACACATATTTGCGATGTCCAATATAGCTGTGTGCCCTGACTCAGTTTGCTACTTGTAGCTATGTACACTTTAGTAAACATTTGTTTCTTTTTAACCTAAATTGATTGCATACAGGTAATGCCCTACCATTACCTGTGCTAATTTGTGTTATCCTTTAATTATTGATTTCTCACAAACATTTCACCACGCGGTAAATTATTGTTTGGAGAAACACTGTGTGATAATAATTGACCTCCCTGGGTACCTTGGATAAAGAAACTCGAATCATCATCATCAACGACCCATGATAGAACTAGGTACATCAGATACCTGTTACTACGATTTCGCTACGTACACAATGGTAGGAAGCAAACAGCTCAATGGGGTTTATAAAAACCCGAAATATTTCATTTCTTATACAAAGGTTTTGTAACAATCGGAGCGCGACCACCTAACAAAAAAGTTAATGGATATTGAACTTATACCATTCCGTCCTTTTCATACAAGCTGAGTACAACAGAGAGGTCTCAAAAGGTTTTTTTTGTACTTACAACAAAATAAACAAGTCACGGGGGCTTACGGACCGTAACCCCATCGCTGTCCTCTCAGTTCTCGGGAAGCAATTACCGGCGGAGCCACGACCGTCATTATTAGCTGAGAGAATAAAAAAACAAGTGCGTACGATTCCATAGATAATTGAAGGTGCCCCGCGGCAACCGGACTCGGTTCCAACAAATCTATTAAATTATGATTACTGGAAAAGCGTTGTAGAGTAGATTGCTAACACAGAAACATTTTATATACAACATTATATATAATTTACTCTTAGTAGGTAATGCACCTCGCATTGTAGGGAGGCCCGTGCCCAACAGTGGGACATTAAAAACGAGCTACTATTGTTTTTATTGCTTATTCTAACTTACCTGCAACAATGTAGATAGCTAGCTCTGCAGCTCGATCCTCAATTGTCATAGAGTGAGATTACATAGCCACTCTGCAATAGCGTAGCTTTCCATCAATAATAGAATTGTCATAATCGGATTAGTGATTCCGGAGATTTGCACCTATAAACTTATAGCATTGTCTCAATAATATTATTAGTATTAGTATAGAGATATGATCAATGTATATAACCGAACCTAAAACAACATAATACGGTATATTACGTCACAGATATCAAAGGTGCTTACGATTGTTAATTGCAGATAAGTGTTATTAAATTTTGATAAAATCAACTAAAATATATTATTTTTATACATGTCTGCAACGTGCCGACATATTCTTTATCAATTTTATATCTACGACATATTTATATTTACAGCTTGCCGCAAACTTTTTCTTTTTAATCCTGATATTGCATATGGATTGTAGCTATATAATTTAAGGTAAGTGAGTGAAGGCTAAAATAAGGTACAACAAGAGTTCTTGACACAAAAAGTTCATTGTCAGGTCTCGGTAAAACAATTCCAGCAGTTAATTAATAATCAATATTATTTCGCAATCGGTTGTATTTTTTTTGTATTCGAATTTCCCTTTAAAATGTTACAAGATTGACTACTATAAGTAGGTACTAACTATGAATAAATACCATGAAAAGTTAGTATAATGTATAAATCTACCCATTTACTTAGTTACCTTGTCACTTGTCGGAAGGTTACAAACGATGCGTGAAGCATCTAATTACATAGGTACCTTTTTACAGTGGTTCCTTGGAGTTTTCGCAGGTAATACGTACGTATTGTAGGTACCTCCTTGCAGGATTTTTTGTTTGTCTGTAATAGTCAGGATCTCAATTCCAATAATTTTCCATTTGGCGTTAATTGAGACTTGATATTTATATTCGAACACGCTCGCCTGAAGACGTCTCACCTCCAAATTCACAAATAATGAATTAATCAATTGGAATGCAATGGCTTTACAAACCATTTTTCTGAATAAAAGTGCTTTGGAATTTCATTGTAAATAGGTAGATTAAAAGTTTCTATCGTGGGTAATTTTGTAAACATAATTTTCAAGCTACAAATATTATTGTAATAGCGTTGGATCGTGCTGTGACAAAATCATGGCGGGGACATAATATAGGCAGGTGAGGTGCCGCGCCAATTCGTACCAACCGCTGCCGGATCCTGGCAGGGACAGGCCGGAAACATTATAGGTTACTTCCAATTTCAAAGGATATTAAAACGAACGAAAGTATGCAACTGAACCAATTTAAAGGTTATGTATAACAAATACCAGCCTATTATAGACAATGTCCTATTTTTAAGGAGAGTCTTCAACCGAATTTTAAGATATTCCACTGCGACTAACGGTAGATAAATCATTTGCACGAAAAGAAAATATCGAATCTAGCTATTTTATGGTGAGACTTTTTACCTTTGTGTAGGTATGTACTACATACAATGTTTATTATAAAATTAAAGTGTCATCAGTTCAGTCAATACTTAAATTTCCAAATAATTACGTGGATTTATTTGTTACACCTTCCTACTATTGTACGGTTAATCAGTCCAATAAAACGTTATTAATCCCCGTAGATAAATGCTCCACCTCATATTAAGGCGCGGCTTCGTTCGAGGGCGACAAATTGTAAGTAACAGTGGAACAATAAAATTTGCGAGGTTCTTAGAACATTAGCATGACTGTGGCGTCAGACGGAGCCCCGAGGCTAAGGCGCGTCGCGGCGCACCTCGACTCAACTCCCGGGGGAAGCCGTCCATTACCTCATTGCCATTTGTAGCGTTTGAATCCATCACCTACAATGTGCAAATTAGATAAATAGGCATGTTGTCCTATATTTACTAATGGATACATAAATGGACTTCTGATGGAATATTTTTATGTCAACGTGTTTTATAATTGGTTTTCTATTGTTTATCAACTGTGTAGTTGATATACGTAATCGGGTTATTTTCCCAGTTTTGTTTTCAACACAAAGGACAGTATGAACTACTACGTCCATATAAGGTGTAACAAAGTAGAGTAAAATATTTTAACAGATATATCACGCTGATGTATAAAATAATTGAGTAAATGATGTTTGATTTTTTAAACAAGACGAGCCAGCACCATTTGCCCATGCCCTCACATGTGTTTTTTTTTTAATTTCAATTATAGTTATTTCCTTCACACATAGCAGATTAAAATTCACTCGGTATTTGCACAATTCAAAGAATTATCGAAATATAAAATAATCTTTGTGGAGAATTTTTAAGTCGACCTGAAAAAGTAGATAGTTGTATAGCTCCAGCTATTTGTAATAATTAATGACTCATGCACAAATATGAAACGAACGATAAAACGTCACATAAATATGTTATACCTTTCATTTTGAGACGCAGTTATGTTCCTTCTCCGTATACTCAAAAGTCAGTCAAATTCCCCGAAACCCGAAGCTTTACAAATTGGAAATCACCTGACGTATTACCAATGATTGGTACTAATTAAAACTGGGTTTTCGAATGCCTCATTAATTCCGATAGGTATAATACATTATATGATGGATGTCTTATAGTCTAGCTAGGCTCTAGCTTCATCACCTCACCTTCACTTCGGTACAGTAACTTTCCACCATATTTCGGTGAATTAATGAAACCGCATGGGAATTCCCGCATACGAATTCGTTTCAATTTATAACACAATGTTACCGTTAGTAGTTCGTTAAAGATTGCGGTCCCAACATATATTTAGCTTTTTACTCCTGGCTATGGCTGAAAATTTAATAAACTTGTCCGGTGTTTATTGCAATTTAGCTAATTAATTTAAATATCCAGCCGTTCAATACAATTCAAAGTACTACCATAAAATTGTATATTACGAAAAAATAGGACAAAGATGCAGACATAACAAAAAATAACTTATACCCATATTATTCTTTGTTATTTTGTAACAAGTAGGTGATGATATAATTAAACTCTCAAAACATTATTTTGGTACACTTCGAAATAAAAAAAATATTCTATCCAATTTAATATATGTACTTAAATGTATCCTCGTTTTCAATGATTGCACCTGCCCCATTAGTATTACGTATCTCACTAAGTATTCAGAATTCTTGGTAAAGACGCATAGAAGCTGTATAAGCTGCCTCTCGGAGACCGATCCTTCACCTTGCATTGTCATTCCGTGAAACATGACGCGGCTGCATCCACGATAATTGTCGAGGTCCGGCTACACTATACATATTATAATCAAGCTTCCTTTAGTTGTAGCCGATTTAAATATCTGTAATTATGATTCATTAAAACTACGAGAATACGAGCCTAGATAAGTTTTCCATTTAATTTGCATTTATCGCGTGCCTATTCCTGCTAGTCATTGTAAAATACGTTTTATCCTTTGTTTTCATCCACCAAGTGTAGCATTTTTTCTGATAAGTAGAGGTTTTCCTCATTAGCATAAGAGCATGTTGTGAATAATTAAGCAGTGGTGCTGGCTGTTAATGATCACCCACACGCTGGTAAAGGCCGCTACTTAGTGCTGGCTTGAAGGCTACAATCAAGCTCCCTCTGGGATTTCAGATTGTCTTCATTGGTTCCTTGTATAAGTATATATATAAAAAAACCGCCATAGCTTCATATGACATATAAGTAATTATCTTTCAAATCTACCTACCATCATATCATATCCTAAATGGAAGTAGGTATATCTCACTTAAGCTATTAGCTACCTAGTTTAATTGGATCTCAACAAGTTTTAAATTAATTAGTTTTGGTGCTGCTTGACTATTATTTTCTGATTAAGACATGATTGGCCTGGCTCGCATAGCGGTGTAGCTTTGCATTTTTTACACATGGTTTCATAGCAATATTTACTCCTTAAAATTTAGATAATATAATCAATATCGCAATAAAATAACATTTTTTTACAAAATGACGGGTTACAATTCTTTATTCATGCATGAGCTTTTTTAAAATCTACGAATGTAGATTCTCTTATCACTAAAATTGACGCCATGATTCCTGTTCCCTGCTAGATTCTAATTATTCATAAGTTCTTTCTAACCTAAGAATATGAATAGACAAAAAATATTGATGGTCAGACAAAAGTGTAATACCGAGAATATTTAACAATTACTGAACATTTACTGAACATTTTGTTGTAAAATTATTACGTTGTGTTTCTAGTCACTTTTCAATTTAGCCCTTGTCACAATGGGACTTTATCAGAATATTTACTCATAGGTATTGATTTTAAGATAAACTAGGAGGTAGGCCCTACCACACTTTATCTAAATGTATGAATGAATTCCCACAAGCTTTATATTTGGGCGATAGTGCCTTTGGTAAAAATGATTCTATTTTTTCAGTCACCACGATAAATTACATAATAAACAACCATTAATTAACCTGTGAACTGTGTAAGAAATGTTTAGTGTTTGAGAAATTTTAATGAGGGAATTCATCCAATTACCTGCAAGGATTTTCGTAACTCGTAGATTTTAACTGCGATTGTGCCCTCCCCTATTTTGACATAAACAACTTTAAGTAGGTACAGTACAGTATATATTTCGATAAAAACATGATTGGTTGATAATATTTTTATCACTTTAGTTTATCGGAATTCTAACACAATAGATACGGGCATATGTGACGCTGCACCGGTAGGATTAAAAATATCATTTTTTCAAACAAATTCCGTTGTGATAACAGCGATAAGATACTGTTTAGTTACTCGTGACGTATTTATCTCAGCAAACTATCTCCAATAAAATGAGTTATTGTCAAAATCAAAGCCAAATCGAGTTACTTAGTATACAGAGTTAGTTAAGATACTAAATAAGTTATAAATGGACCGTCCAGGGCCCAGGCTATCGATTTATTCCGGTTTGCGGCATTAGTCGTCGTAAAAGATTTAGTTTGATTTAGTGAGCCACATCGCTAACACTTTAATCTAATTACTAGGAGTCCTGGCGAACTTCGTACCGCCTGAGGATCAAATGTAGGAGAATATCTAAAAAAAACATGTTTTAATAGTTATTCTGCTATTCGGGGCGGAGACAAAGTAAAATAAAAACAAAGATCATAAAAATCGGCCCACCCGTTCTTGAGTTATAAATGGTGTAACTAACACGACTTTGTTTAATATAATATATTTGTTTATGTAACTGTCAGTGCGCAAATCCCGCAAACCTTAGGGATTAAATGCACATTTTAGTATTGATACCATTTACCAGATGCATCGTTTACTAAACAAACTATTTTAACAACAAATTACCCATAAATTCCGATTGAACGGTCTTGGCTCAGGGCTCTCGGCCTCTCGTTACGAGTATTACGACTTGACGGTATTCCAAGAACAAATAATAAACGTTATTATTAACACTGGCTAAGTATTGACCGATTCTACACACTAAATTTCGATGCGATACAATTAAAATGTACCTTCAGTTTAAATATGGTTAATTGAATCTCGTGAATAGTTCGTTCATTTATAATTTTGTCATACTTCAACTATTGGATTTTTTTTTCAGTCGGTACTAAGGTCAACCTACATCATGAAGTAAAGCCGTATGAGAGTTATATGCATGTACAGTTGTTCATAAATGATAATGGGTCTCAATTATTTATACCAAAAACATGAGATAAAATGTTGGAATGCGCCGAATATTCAGTTTATTCGTTATTCGGCATAGTTGTTTATGTTCGGTAATGACATGAAACATAGCAAAGAAGTTTTTGCTGCGCTCACTATGAGACGTGGCGAACACTCAGTCGTAGTCAGCGCCTCTGCATTTCATGGTGAGAATCACGACGCCTTATAGTGAGCGTTGCGACGCTTTGTAGTAAGCGCGATGCCTTATCGTAAGCGTCGTCACGCCTTCTAGTGAGCGTCGCGACACCTTATATTGAGCGTCGCGCCCGCCTTATAGGAAGGTGGTAACTTCTGATTATTCTTAAGTGCTTTTTTGTCTACATGAATAGAAATAAATGTTGTAAGTAGTTTGATTTTGAAGCGTCGCGGCCCTTTATAGTGATGGTCGCGATGTGCGCGCGAAAATGAACCTTATAATTCGGCCGAATATTTAATTTGGTAAGCGCTTAGCCGAATAATGTTGGGTATTCGGTTCGGTGTTAAAATCTATGTTCGTCACATACCTATATAATTAAAAGTATACATATCTTTTTGCATGGGTCACATCAATCAGGAATAGGCCATTGACCGCGTCTTGAGGAATGAAGTTTGTCCGTATTTTACGCTTGTCTGGAGCTCAAATAACTGTTTTTAATGAACTTTTTGTCGTTTATAGTGGTTGCAAGAACCCGTTGTGATATCCATCTCGCGGTGGTTGATATGCGCTCGCTACACTGCCCGAACTATTCTTAATACAGCCTTGGTTTACAGTTAAATTCAGTTTTTTTTTAATAATACATACAGTTATGTTTTAGCATGGGTACCTACAAAGCTTCCAGGTTTTTTTTTTCGGGCCGAACAATTATATGTTGTCAAATTTGTGCCTAAACGAGTTATAACAGCTGAAAACAGTGGGCCGTGAATCTGCTGTCACTTACTTGTGGTACTTAGGCAAGTCCATTCCTAGGTTTTATAAATAAAAACAAATCAAATATGTACACACCAACCTGTATATATCTATGTCGGCGTTGTGGTTACGTCATAATTCTGTGTTTATTTTTAACTTTGATTTAATAATAAAATATAAATCATTAGATATTATGTTGACATCATTGATGGGATGTAGCCACCTCCACATGAAGTCAGCATCATTACGATTCAATAAAATGACGTAACCATTTATAATAACGTACCTACCTATCATATACATTCTATCTATTTATATCTTTCCTAAAGTAGGTACCTACCCAAATCAATGTAGGTTGTATAGCCAAGCTTCGGCATAAGCATTCGTGATTATCATATATTCAATAAATCAATAATTGCCTCCACAGGTGACAGGAGGGCTGGCTCTTTCCTCGCTCAAAAAATTAGTTTGATTATACAGCGAGGAAATGCAGCCAGTATTCTTGCCACCATTCCACGCGGACAAGGTCTTTTTGATACATAGTTTGTTTTCATATCATTTTTAAGTTTTTTTTTTTTTCTGTTGTAAATATATAGTAAGACTTTATAAGAAAATGAAATATATCTACAATATTGTTATGATTACCTTAAAAAATTAATCATATTATAAACGAAGATATATTTATAAGAAATAACAAGTGTGGTATGCCATTCTAAACGCATCAGCGTGAATAACAATTGTATATTCAAAGTCAAATCGAATTCTACGCACGACACGCAAGAATACATAAACTCAGTGATATGGGCTCCTGATTACTTAACAGTGTAATATATAAACATGAATGAAATTTTAATCAGGTGTCTGCCCCTAATTAGCTAGATAAGGAACACAATACGTTGCGGTCATAAGGAAATGATATAATCAACATTGTACACGTTCGCGGGTGAATAAATAATTAACAATTTTGGTTGGTTATAAGTAGTAACCCTGCCTTGTGTGCCGTTGGTCCCGGGCTCGGAGCCCGGCGTAAACTTTGTATAATGCACAAATCCCAAGTTACAGGGAATCTTAGTTTGGGACTAGACCAATAACAAACCAATCTTAAAAAACTGTTGTAATGACCGAAAAATCTATGCGCACGCTCGTTTTACCCAATAATTTATAAGGTTCTTCTTTATTTCAACATACCTACAAAGTTGTTTAATAGGACTCTACATACATTCAAAATGTGCTTAAAAATTATGGTTTTTTTTTATCAATATTTATTTGGTGTCTTGACGAACAGGGCCACGATGACAGTCTGAAATAATAGAATCCTAGCTGGTTCGGAGGTCAGAGCAGACATGAGGCAGGATACTTTGATATGTGTCTGTGTACAGTAGGTTGTATTGGTTGATACAAATAGAAGCACGAAATTTCTGCCACTCAAGACTAGCTATTTTCAGTCCGGTGGTAGTAGAAATTAATTACGAATCGCTGCTAAAGGCGACACTGGTAGTAATCGCCTTGAACCTTGAACAGTAATATCTCCACCATATCATAATGATAAATCCAGCACGGCATGAGGTTATAATCATAGTGTTTTCATTGTAACAAGCTGGACACTACGGTAATGACCGCTTTAGAATGGAACTTTCGAGGCCCGCTTGTACCTACCCTATCATCCATTATACCTAGCGTAAACGAGAATCACGAAGCTTCATTTATTATATTTTATCGTGACGTCACAGGAATCTGTAATTTTTCCAACGTTTTTACTTGTAATGCGTTTGTACATTCATCCTAAGTGTTCCGTTTCTATCCGCCTTTTCTCGGATCTACAAAGAGCTTTGGATTTGATGAAAATCTATCTGTGAAAATACGGATATGAACCGAATACGGACGACTGAACGAATTCCTTTAGAATAGTTGTCGTAAAGAGTGAAAATGCGTTTTATTGTTAACCTTGTTGAAGATAACTAACTAGGCGGCCATTACGGAATAGAAAATATTTTAAAATATCACGGTATCGAAATTGATACAATTAAGTCAATCAATACAATCACGTTGCACACTTTATCATGAAAATTGAATTGTCAATGCAATTTACAATGCACGTCCCAAGGCCCATTTTTTTGCAACACATCTGACTTTACGGAAGCGTTGACCACATTGACGTACTGCTTCCGAAATTGCTACACATACGACTCCTTAATAGCGTTTACAGTAGACAATTAGGCACCCACGTATGCAGGCGCAACAAATAGTGATGACTTAAGCAATCTGACAAGCTTTTCGCCTCTAGAGTTGGATGTATAGGACGCGTCCTGTCTACCTAACGAACTCGTGTCCAAGCGGTAAGTGCTCTATTAGGAGTTATAACCGTAAAACAGTTTTAGCCCACCTTCATTGAGAAGCATCCTGTGCCACAAATAGACTGATGGCATCAGTTCACGGCGTGTACTCTGTTGCCGGGAGCGGAACCGTGTCACGGGGCATTATCATAGTAATGAATGCATGCTGCCGATAAAATAGATAATTATTGGCACCTGCACGCACTAGATCTGCCGGTGCGTAAACAGTTTCATTTCATTTACCTACACTGTTTATCATTGCACTCGGTACCACCACAACATTAGCCACTGATATCGGAAAATCCCGCTTCAAACATGTATTTTTTAATATCTGTTAATTGGTTATATGCGGGAATGTATTGTGACGTAATATCTAATTTCTTTAATGGTACCATTTTTTTTATTGCGTTGGAAGTAAATTAATATGAGTGACATGAAAATGAGTCAGCTTATCATTCTACGTAAATAACAGTTAACGAGGGAAATAGGTTACTACTGTTGCTATAAGTAAGTAGTAAATGATAACAACTGACAACGTTTTTTTACTAATCTCCGTTTATACTTAAAGTATAGTAAGGGATCGTATTTTGTACAAATTATATTACAAAGCATGCAATGATATAGGAGTTCCGAGCAACCCGACTGTATTTAGCATATGAATGTTAAAGAATACTAAATAAAGTCCGGGTATAAATAGGTCTTCTGCAATGATGAAAGTTTATCTCAGAGGTCCTTTCATTTTTCGTTTATTTATTTTTCTAGATATTGTTGATAACTCTCGCCATGCCAAGCTTCAGCTTGATAGATTTTTTCTTTCATTGTCTCTTTTTTCTTTCATAAGTACTCAATACAGGTACAGATATGATCAAGCTGTACAGATTTAGCACGACTACACTTGCCTGAGAAAATACAATATAAATATAATTAAGTGTATAATTAAATACCTGTGTAATTTTTTTGGCTCTCAGGGCTACAAATGCTACAAATATCAACAGTTCGGAGGCAATCCTTACAGGGTCTGTATTGAATGTCAGAGGAGGCTTTTATGGCGAATAATTGCGCGGTTGCGAACGGTCACGGTAAACAGCATAGACCTTGCACCTTACTCACGATCACTTATGGAGCACAGCCAACCGTTACTCACACATATACATATAATTTTAATATGCCAAGAAATGTCAAAGTAACCGGATAATACCTATAGTATAGTTATACCAAATGTCTTGCTTATATGCCGATATGCTAGGTGCGACAGAAACTATAGCATCCCGAGTGCTGCCGACACGGCATCCCAAACTGTGCTGCAGCCTTGAAATTTCAACCATACTCTTATAATATTATGTCATATTATAATTCGTTACCTGAAAATTCCTTACCGTGCCCGTACCGAGCGCCGGGTATTGTAATACGTGTTGCATAAAATAACACCTACCACTAAACAAAATAGGTGAAATTTCACACGATTTTGTTCTTCAACACCACATCTAGCGCTCGGATGTCCGCTTTCCCAATTTCCCGTGTATTGTTCCATTGACGGTCACAGTGCGATAAGCACCGCCCGAGCGTCCCCTCAACTTAATTAGTATAATCGCGTCCGGCCAGGACCTCTATACCTGTACCAGGAACTCTATACCTAAATGATAGACCATTGAGAAACCGGAGCAGAGTGGAAAATCGACCTATAAGAGCCATTTTCCTATCTCGTCGTTATGCTGTATTGTTGACTGACTATTACAAGTATTACAGAAGATTGTAAAGCTATTATAAATTAGCACCTCACTCACATCACAAAATTCCACTTGAAAATTTTCCTGTAACATGAAATAAAAATTAAATAACCGATCTCAAACTTGTTATATAAGGTGTAACAAGATCACTGTAAAATATTTTAATGGATTATTAAAGTAGATGATAACGATCACGTTTATGTATAAAATATATCTATGTGTATACAGTGTTTGTGATTTTTCTGTGACAGTACTGACTCATCCGGAATTTAGTATATTCGTGTTATTTTTAAAATATGATTTTTTTTAGAGTATGTGACCTTAATAGCCTACCAATGGACCCCTTAAAATATTTTACACTATTATTGTAAGGCCTTATATGTAGTGAGCAGAGAGGCTTTGGTGCTTCAACAATTCCCGGAGAAGCAATTTATTCATGTCATTGTTGAGGCGGTTCAGTGAAAAATGTTAATCGTAAAATGAATGTTATCAGATCCACAAAACTAACGATGTGTAGCGAAGGCCTTCAAAAAACAAATTGGGTGTTAGTATGTAGATAAGTACGTACATATACAAAATGATCGCCGGTCTATTTGAAATAAAGATTAACATTAGTTGCGATGTTTATTGCACCTTTAAAATCATTTGTGTAACAAAGTATAACAAGGATTAGTTTTTATCCAACGTATGATAAGATGATCGCTTCGTCAGAGGTGGAGAAAATTTATGAACGTTAATTCCTTAACATTATCGTCAAACTTCATTACAACTTTGTAATTAGTCTTTGTACAGATTCGTTAATAGTCTTTTTCTCAAAGAGTAGGTCTTTTAAAAATTTAACAGAACAACAACATTTAAGCACATAGTTACGTAATTTATCAACAACATGTTGTAAAATGTAAATATTATTTTCAGAGCTATGGGTGAACTAGGAGCAAAGCTTGGTTTCGACGAGCTGACTGGTGGCGCAGCGAGCATGGGCAGGGCACTTCTTGCGGAGTTCATTGGTGAGTAGCAAGCAAGGACCCACACCATTGGGTTATTACTACTAACCATATGGCTGCATGTAGGTATTACAAGCAAAAATATCCACAGCCCAAGAAGACCATCAATCGCCTGTCCTAATAGATAGATCGTTGGACATGTAGCAAAATCAACAATATTAACTGGATAAATAACATGTATGTCGTGTGAAATATAAACCAAACTGTTATTGAAAAATTCCAGATTGTGTTAGGTGCCTCCGTTTAAGGACCGTCCGTCTAACAGCTTCCTTAAATGGAGACACCTAACAGCCCTAATACGTAACATCACTAAAAACTTAGCTTATTGGTAGTACAATTTGCTATGTTATGTAATATGGTCGAATTATATAGGTAAATTGCTTGGATATATCTTTATTGAAATTGTAAGGACACGTTTAGATATGGTAAATATAAATCTACTGCTTATTTAGCAGAAACGCTGCTGACTATTAGTGGTGCGAAATACATGGTAAAGGTTCCAGAATTTTACAAATGTATAACATTGCCAAACGAATATACCATCTTCATACAAACGACACCCATAATACATGCTCTGCTAGTAGCACCCGGACCAGGGTCAATTAGGAATAGATCATTTCTGAAATGTTGCCCTGACGGGAATCATACCTGCGACCATCTGGTACTCGTAATGAGCTGTTCCGCTACGCACTAAATACCGACTACTTAGGTCTTAGACCAAGCTGTCGTAATATTAAGTCAAGTTTATGTATGCAATATAATTCTTCTTGTTGTAAGAGCTAGAGATATATTAGTTTTTTACAAAGCTCCGGTGTTGTACAGGTAACGTGCTGCTGAACCTGTTCGGGTGCGGCGCGTGCATCAACATCACGCAGGGCTTGAGCGCGCCGGCGGACATCGTGCTCATCGCGCTCGCGTTCGGCCTCGCTGTCTTCGCCTCCGTCTCGGTATGTGCCTCATTCAAACCACCCCCAACACATCCCCTCCCTAATTTTTGGGGTCGAGTCACCTTCGTCCGTAGGAGAATTAAGTACCCTCGAGATACCGTACACGTGACCCTGGGTGGTGCCAACCAGGTGACAACTCTACTGGTGGTAGGCTTCGGCCGTGGTTAGTCACCACCCACTGAACAAAGCCATGTCGCCAAGCGGCCTAGCCGTGTTCCGGCATGATGTTCGGAGTTGCCATTCATGGATGGTGGGTCAGATCAGTTGCGCTGCATGTGCCTAGTGTACCATCAGGTGAGATCGAGATCAAATACTTGCCTATAATGTATAAAAAAAAATAAAAAAAATATAGGCTGTTTTACAATGCGTCCCAAAATGAGTAGAAAAGGTGTCAACAGGCTTCTGCGGCCAACGAAGCTGTTACAAGCAAAATTTTAGCTAGTTTCCAGTCCGGGCTTTGCAGGATCTTTTGAACCCAATTAAATTCCCTCAGTTTATCTGGTTTTATCATACTTAACACCTGGGTAATTCAATTTCCGTAATTGTGTTCATTATAAGTGGGCATAATCGTCGCGACTGTTCGACGCCCTTGAAACTAATCGTCAGATCGATGAAATTTCTTTTATTTTGTCAGGCAATCGGTCACATATCGGGAGGTCACATCAACCCGGCGGTAACGGTGGGTCTCGCGTCGGTGGGTCGCGTGAAGCCCGCGCGCGCGGTGCTGTACATCATTGCGCAGTGCGCGGGCGCGGCGGCGGGCTCGGGGCTGCTGAAGGCGTTCACGCCGGAGCGCGCGGCCGGCAAGCTCGGCGTCACCGGCCTCGGTGCTGACGTCACTCAGCTGCAGGGCTTCGGCATCGAGTTCTTCCTTGGATTTGTACTCATCTTCGTTGTGTGTGGGGTGAGTAGTAGCACAGTCTCACATGTAAAACAGTTTAACTCTTTACAGATTCGTCTAGGCTGCCCAACTACTCACCGTAAGTGGGGTTTAGGAACATCCACATATTCCACTAACGAAATCATATTTTCAGGATAATAGCGAACGTAGGTCATATCATTTTGTTGAACATGTTAATTTTCAAGGACTATCTTGTTCAGAGTTTTTTTAAGGCATGGATCTAATAAAGCCTATGGGATGATACCTACTTATTACAAGAATATCAATATTAGTTACCTAGTACGACATTGTTAATAGAAAATGCTCATTCTTACATCAACGTCTAGAAATAACTGAAGCTATAATTAATAATAAAACATTGACGAGGATCGTGGAACAATCGACTAAATGGTCTCGAACAAATCAGCGCTGCCGAGATACCAGATTACCTACTGCTAACTGCTTTTCGTGACATCGCGTTATTAGCGAGGCAGACTACGCTATATTTTTTATGCTTAACTAAATATGTAGTAGCAGCGGAAGGTAAGTACCTAATTTGTAGTTTGAGTAAATCGAATTTGTCTTTTACAAAATTAATAAATACTTACTTAGTGCCAGTTTTATCTCTGCTATCAACACTCAGACCCACCTAGGTAGAGTACGACTTTGCCTCTTTATTTCTTGTCACTTTCGATAATTTTATTAATGGGGTATCAATTAAAAATAACAATTAAGATGTCTCGCAATATGATTATGAGTCGTTTGTATTAGTAGCATGGTTGCATTATATACAAAAAAAAAGTTACTATTTACCACTAGTTAAGTAGTCCTATTGTTATTAGTAATGAAATATTCATATAAACGATATCAGTATGAAGTAGGCCTATAATCATTCAATGTCACCGGAATACGCGTCCTTAATCACTTGACCGCAACTCGTTGGTGTTATTCCCACAGGATTTAAATTCCAAACCAAGGTGAAATATGAAGTGACTACATTCCTAACATTAGAAGGAAAATGGAATCTTCAAAGATATTTCCTGAGGAATCCTACAATCAAAATAATACAAAACGTTGCAAAGAAACATCGCGTGTCGGTAAACGGTATTTTATTCGCGAAATGGTCGACCACGATCCAACACAGATTAGCATAATCGATACAGTAAACGTGGCTTGATAAACGTTTTTGTTCCTTTGACGTGAAGACAATAAGACTGGAGAACCACCAATAATAATATACATATATCAGAATACAATATATTAACAATTTGCTCCTGACTGAAATCTAATGAGCTCTATACTCAGTATGATATTAAAAAAAATATAAGATAGCTCTTGCCTGGTACGATAGAGCCATCCTCGGCACATTTTTATTTTTATCAAGACTATTATTTACCTGTGTAATTCAGTGTACCTAATAATTTGTTTGCTTTGCTTCGATTTCATCTAAAAAATTGCCTCTACATTGTTTGAAACTGCCGCCATCTAGCGGCCAGTAGCAGTGATTTAAAAAAAATATCTTCCCAATCGCCTGATTGCTAATTGATATAACTTACCTATGTTGAATAGGTCAAAGTATCGAATACCTATCTTGCGTTCTACTATACTGAGTTCAGTTTTCATTGCGGATTTATATAAGAATTCATCAATGTGCATATCTCTCGCATCGAGCCAGACTTTTACAAATAAGCATAGTCTTCTACAGGCCGGCGCTCCTCCCTGCCTACAAATGCATATTTCTATTAAAATCATCCATCACACCGCTCATTATTCCTTCAACAAAAGTTATCAACATTGCATCATAGGATTTGTAGTAGTGCTCTTGGCTTTGAACTAAAATGTTCTTTATCTTAAAAATCGTATGTGTACGCTAGGTGTGTGACCCCAACAAGCCGGACAGCAAGGCGACCGCCCCCCTGGCCATCGGGCTGACGGTGACGCTGGGCCACCTGCTGGCCGTGGACTACACCGGCTCCGCCATGAACCCGGCGCGCTCCTTCGGCTCCGCGCTCGTCGCTAGCGAGTGGACAGACCACTGGGTACGAACATATTACAACATTACTCAATTACTCAATATTCATTAGAAGCAGTGATAGCCAAGTTGCTAGAACGCTTGCCTCGGTAACGAGGATCGCAGAGGGTCGGTGAAGGAAAACATTGTGAGGAAAACCCCTGGAGAGATGTGTGAAGTCCGCCAACCCGCTCTGGGTCAGCGTGGTGGACTATGGCCTAATCCCCCTCGCATTGAGGGGAGGCCCGTGCCCAGCAGTGGGACATTAAAAAGGGCTGATATTAGTATTATTACTTTATATTCACGTTTAGTCTACTTCACCTGATTGGCGGGCAGGGTAGTGAGTGCTCTCTGTGCTAAAGGGCCCGGGTTCGAATTCTGGTAGGGACAAACTTTGTGTGATGAGCACGACTGTTTGTTTCCGAGTCATGAATGTTTACTTTCTATCTAAGTATATAAGTATTATATACTGGGTTCCCCCATTATACGGAACCTATAATTCAAGCGTTGTTTAGTTTGGGAGCATACTTGGTGTGTTCGTCTGGCGATATTATATAATATGGTATTGTGGCACAGGTGTACTGGGCGGGCCCGGTGGCGGGCGGCGTGGCGGCAGCGCTGCTGTACGTGCACGGGTTCTCGGCGCCGCCCGCCGAGCCCGCCGTCCCCCCGCGGTACCGCGCCGTCGCCGCCGACGAGAAGGAGGTACCTACACTTAACAACTACTCAACATATAACCATCCATCTATCAGAGAAAAGTCCTAAACCTTGAACCAGATGGAATAGTCAGACTAGCTAGATTTTAGAAAAAATATCGTTATCTAATATTGTGCCTCTTTAAATCAAGCTGCCGGGCGTTAGCATTTATATAATACGAAGCTTGAACTTAGAACAAGGCCTCGGTGTAACGCGAGTCTAAAAAACCTACTTGGTGGGTAAATAACAGACTTAATATTTGAGGTGAGAGGGCGTATTATGAACTTTTATTTGCAAGCACTCCCTCACGTCATAGGTTCATAACTTCCCGCTAGGCAGTGTACTCATGTCTGTATAATATATGTTATACCAACAACGTTTTTTTAGCAATATAATTAATTTATTTGGATATGTACTGTCCTTGTGACTCAATGTCACAATATTATATTGCAAGGTAGCTCAATGACAATAGGAAGTTCATAATAAGTCCCTAGATATAAGATTTATACGTCGCTTTCAAGCGTACTGGACGCCTAGCCGCCACTGCGTGGACGGTGGAACAGACTGTAAGTATCTAGGTACGTAATAAGTGATAATATAGGTATTTGCACGAGACGGAACCACACACAGTAGAACATTAGGACCGAAACTGTTACTGTTAAAACAACTAACTTAGAAGCATATCACCACTCCGCAAAGTACTCGGTGAAGATAACGACCTTATGTCCTTCTAATTAAAAGCGATTGTATCTTACATATACAATAATTTCAGCACGCCTAACGGTGTTCAAAGAAGCTAATGGTGGCCTCCGGTGGCAGACTTCAGTACCGGTAAACATATTTTCATACATTTCATCGAAAAGTATCGAAATAATCACGACGCACAGCCGGTGGCCGGGCCGGTGGCAAATCAAAGATACATTTTCATATGTATGTATGAAAAGTTTGAACTTTACTGAGCATTGCCACCGGTGGATGCAGCAACACTCGCCTACTTTCAATAATATCGATAACCGAATCAAATACTAAATCTAGTATAATTGCTAGACATTTTTCAATTATACCTACCTACTCAGGGCTTCAGTCTACTAACATAATTGACCTGTAAGCCAATAGCAATTACATTGTTACTTTTGTTTCATACAAAAACTGTGCAACAAATGACATTCAACCATAGTCAGTCCATTAAGATGGTTCAAAACACATTAAACAGTGAAGCGAGTCGATTATTAGCAGACTTGGGGCGCTGGGCTCGGGCCGGTTTATATCAAATTGGAATCAGCTCCAATAAATTTAAGGGCAGCTTAATTTAAATGTGTCATCATAAATAAATGTAAGATGCACAATGTAGGATGATGATACAATATAAAGGTTGAAAAAAAGTACAATGCGCAGGTGTGATTATATAGAATATACCTACCAACATACCTAGTGATTAACCGACAAATAATGTAATTTTTCTTATTTAGCTGAAGAGATTGGACGGCAAAACTGACGACATGGCGTAAACTCCGGAAGCAGCGCTCGGCTCTCGTCGCCAACTCCCGACTGCCACCCTCAACATATAACTCGAAATAGTGTCCACAGCTTTAATGTCTTCAAATTATATTACCTACTTATATAAAAAAAATATTCGATATTTTTATACAAATAGTAAACGATATTATATTTAAAATGTCCGCAGACTACGAAACAGAAACACTGTCAATCAATTGAACTTACGAATATTTGCATTTTTTACATGGTATAATTTATATCTAGATACTATTATAATCCATTCCTTTTACTCTAGTGAGTGAATAGACGAGTGGGCTACCAGTACCAGTTAACTCTTGCATAATGTACCAGTACACACCCATATACTATACCTATATTTCGATACATTGTAAATAGTGTTTAAGTTTTCATACAATAGTATGACTCGGTTATATGCAAATTAATAAAATAATTACTATCCGCCCCATTGATGTATAAAATAAAGTACTATTTTCTTTGAAACAATTAAATAGAACATTTTATATTTGATAATTGAGATTATTTTTTTCATCTTGAAATTTCTAAAGAAGGGAATTAGGAATTTCATTATAATATACTTAAACCTTAATCTCAGTTCGTGAAACTCCCTTATTTAGTGTAGGTTTACTATGGTTAGATGTCTAAATATTATATTTACTATAAATCGACATATTATTTGAAATAAAACGATTATAGAATTGATAGACAACTTTATTGCTTTTCATGGTTATTCCAACTGAATAAAATTATAAATTTAATTACCAGTGAATTGTATGAGTCGTTTTATATTAGCTACTAATCAAGTTTTTAAATCAATGTGTTCAAAATTATACCTTGAGAATTGAATTGAATGAAAATAAAACTGACTTGAGCGAATGTCAATATATTAAATATGAATGTAAAAGATTTGTCTTCATAATTTATAATGTTAATAAATATGATATTATTTAAATACTTCGTTTAATTTGATATTCCAATACATTCAACACAAGTCGATAAAAATATATCAGTATATGTTTTGACTACACTACAACTCCAAAAAAAATATTTACACAAGAAAAGAAAACAATAAAGAAAAACTTATTTGCGTGATATGCAGTTTTGTGCTAGCTTCCGTTCGCGAGCACAGCACATTATGAAAAAAAGTTTACTTCACAAAATAAATGATTGCTCTAGTAAACTCAAGTTGAGTACTCACATCATGTATGGATAGTTGGACTATATAAAGAACAAACACTGTTAGTGTGTTACTGTAAAGACTTGAGTAAAGGTCAAAGCCACATTCCATACAATTTATCCCGGGAAATGGCCGAGATAACGCGGGATAGCCGAAACAACTGTGTCAAAGTCACAGTCTTCTTCTTCTTTCTTTACGAAATGAAATGCGATGAAATAAAATGGATATGAATATGGCCTCACCCACAACTTAGCGGGTATTTTGCCAATTTCAAGTAATTAATAGCAATAACGCATTCAATAAATACACATTATAAATAAAATAATTGATGTGACATGATGATATGAAAATTTTGGGGCCATTGAGTCAAGTCACAGTCAATTTTTTTTTCTTATACTGTAACTTAAGCTGTCAACCCTGACTCGTGGTTGCGGCTTCGTGATCGCATTGCAACCGCGAGTGACACCGTCTCATTGTATACATTACAATGATGAAGATGTCGTCTATCGAGGACATAAAATCTATTCGATCGCTAGGCCAGGACGCGAGATTCAAAATTGCGTTGGTTTTTATTTTTTTACAAAAAATTCCATCATCTTTACAATGTAATTTAGTTTATTGCGACATTGGCATTGTGCATTAGATTCCTGGATGTAATGTTTGCTTAAAAATGTACCTAAAGCGATACTATGTTAGCAATACAAAGTTTGGAAAAACCGCTACTATTACTAACTTTGGAGTGTTCTTTAATATTATAAACCAAACTTACTAGATCAATAAATGCATTACAATATGCCGTAGTTGCAAACAAAAAAAACGGCCCATTTTTCACTTTTTCGTAAAAAAATAAAAACCTGTAAAAAATATTAATTTCGCGCCCTGACCTAGCGCCATGATCAGTGTTATAGAATATACCTTATAGATATACCTTACAGTAAAAATATAAAACATTAACAAGGTCAATCAATCGTAGGATGTACACATAACATTTGGAAATAAATTATGCTCAAGTAGTACATAATTTAACTTCTCAGATTCCTCAATAAGTGTCGCAAGTCTGAAGAGATTTATGATGTTTAAACATAACTCAGACATCATCTCATTTAATATGTATAGTGTTTTTATATAGTACTCAAATGCAAAATTACTAAGGAAAGCAGTATTTTTTAAATAAACTAAATTATATATAATTAACATTGATCAGTATAATTATTTGAACGAATCGAGTATTAGTTGGAATAATAACGTTGAAATAAATCAATACAGTCGTGTCAGTCTTTATGTACAGCTTTTAATGCTACGAGACTAGCGAAATTAATGTATTTACATAAATCTACTATAAAAAATAATGACATATCAAAATCCATTCTTAAATTAAACAACACTTTGAAATTATGTATTTTTGGACAAAATAAATATTTGGTACTTACTAGGCAATAAAATAACATATTACACTAAGCAATTCTCCGATTTAAGTTATTTCGCTTATTGTTTACTTATTTACATATAATTATGTAAATGTTATATATATATAATATAATTATGTAACCTTTTACTTATAATGTTATTGTCGTTATGCTATGTGTTTTTTTTATTTAAGGAATATGCAATTTTTTATTGCATAATCATATAATTTATGTTACGATTAATAACAGCGCAACAATTATAAAAAAAAATCTAAAAATGACAATTTACAGACGTTCATAGTTTCCAATCAGAAAATATAACTAAAGCATAGATTGAAGTGCAATAAGTGACGTCGCTGCTATCAGTGAGCCCGGGTGCGACAGAGAAAGGCGTATGGCCTCACTCTCTCCCCACTATGTGCTTCTACCAAACAGTAATAGTAAAATATCTCAAACTCTTTCAAAGTACTTATGATTTAATACAAAGAAATTTGCTAATTATCTATAATCTACAATGACAGCACCAACCACATTTGTTCAGTTTAAACTTAAGACTTAAATATAAACATAACATCTAAAACAATGCAGAGTTACAACATTCTTGTCCTAATTAAGACTGGAGATAAATTCATACCTTCTATATGATTCACAGGAATAAATATGTATAAATTATTCCTAAACAAAATATCTATACAATACAATCTGAATCAGGCTGATATGATTATTTCACACGAAAGCACAAAAATCTTGTTCGTTACTTATTATTGTAGTACATTTAACAGTAATTCTCTCAAATTTATAGAATGTTTAATCATTTAACATTTCAGAAGACGTTATTTATAAAGCCATTGTATATAGGGCTGAAAACATTATATAAACTTGGGGGAAAATGTTCTATACGTATGTCGAAGTACAAAATATGAGAATAAATCAAATAATAAAAAGTTATCTATAAAATTGACTGATTGCTTGAAGATTCGATCTCTGCGCCGATCTAGCAACCGACAGGGTGCCATGTTATAATTATAATTTAATATCGACTGTATCGCACTAAATGAACTTGAAACATTTCTGTTTATCGTGCGGTATTCGCGTCTTGAATAGCACCGAGTCCGCGCGGTACTGCGTCGACAACAGCGGCGTGTAACCCATAACCTGTGCCAAATTGATCTTTCATTACAACTATATAAGGTTAAAAATATAATCTCATCTGACGTGTACAGTCCAAAACTCTGCAACACTTGAATTATCGGTACCGCACAATGGACTGGGGTGATTCCACTATATAATTGCTCATATAGTATTTAAACATCAACGACTCTGATTCAAACTTTTGTGGTCATCACACAAAATTTGCCCCTTACGAGATTCGAACCCGGGAACCTCAGCACAGAATGTATAGTCGCTACGAAAAGTGCCAATCGGATCGTCAGCTATAAGACTCCCGCACATATTGTGCATAGGCGAAGTATAAAATGGCTTTTTATTTAACACTGTTCAAAATTTAGTTTCAAAATTTAGTTTAGTAGCCACATGCAAACAAAAAAACATATACTGAGATGCGTTCACTTAACAAAATTTGTTCAAAGCTTTGCACACGTGTTGAACGGCATAACAAGCATTTTGGAACTGAAAAGAAGTAATATATATTCCTACCTGGGAGAAGAACTGAATGCATTTGTGTCTCTCGTGGAAGTGCGTCTCGTCCGCCGACAGCGTGACGGGACAGCCGGGACACCGGAACGTCCAACGCGATGTTACCTTTACAGTAACACAATAAAAAAATCATTCGAAGATTAAAATAAATGGCCATCATTATTTCGTTGTCGTAACTTGTTGTTACGGGCTGGCTGGGCTGGACCCTATGCCCCACCGGCCCCAACAGTTGTCGGGGTCTTGTATATATGCTACGTGCTCGGAAAACTCCCATAGCGCGTTTCACGATTGTATGGAGAATAGTCATTTGTTCTGGACGTCGTATGTAGCGCCATCTGTGTATCAGCGCGGTTAACATGTTTTTTGTAGGGAAGTATTTAAGAGGTCGGTACAGTGGTAAACGAAATATAGTTAAGAATGCATGGTGAGCCAACCTTGACGGGTGGTTTCCTGGTGATGTGCGCGACCAGGAAGTTCATGGCGATGTCCTCGCAGTTCATGTACTCGTCCACCAGGTCGCGCGCGGCGGCGGGCAGCGCGCGCCAGTACGCCCACAGGTAGTAGCGGTGCACGAACGCCGCGCCCGTCAGCACCATGCTCAATTCACAGCTACAACAAAACCACTGATTACACAAAACATACACGGTAACATAAAGTGAAAAGCACGCCTTTATAAAAAGCTGCATTATGAACCTTAAAGCGGTGAAATGCGAGCCACTTTACGAGCAAGTGTGTTGCTTAATATATTACATTAACATTTCATTTCATCAAACATTTTCATTGTTGTCATCCAATTAACACTAGTTTGTGTTAAATTACAAAAATCTGCACGCGGAAAAAAATATTAAAGTTTCCGGCAGTTTGATATATTTTGTCTAAGAACGACATATATAGGATTCTAGATCTATGTCACTGATATATAATAACGTTATGTGCCCCATGGAACAGATTACCTGTAGTTGCTGTTGTATAGAAAACCATTGTTGAAGTTGAGGTCCCACGCGTGGTACCGACCAGGGAAGCCGACGATGCGGTCGCGATGCTCGCGCCACACCCTGCCAAAACAATATTTAAGGTCAGCGCACACCACCGGAGCGGCGGCGGAGTGACTTGAAGCACGGTCGCGCGCCGCAACCAAATGACAAACGAGAAAAGTTCAGTCGGTATGCCCTGACCTTAATTGTAACGTAAACACAACAAACATAATTTAAACGCGATAAAATCCTTAAAAATTGTTTTATTTCAATGTGTAGTATTGGTGTAAATATAAGAAATAAATCTGTAAAATAAGTTTTATTTCAACTGAAAGGGATAGTTGAATCGTCCGAGGGTTTCCCACCTGAACGCGAACACGATCTCGTCGTGTCGCAGATGCGCGTCGTCGTCCACGCACAGCACCGCCTCCGTGTCGATGAGGTGGTACGGCAGGAAGCGGTTGTTGAGCGAGTTGCGCGCCGCGCGCACCACCGCCACCGGCGCGCCGCTCTCCGGCCACGACGCCACCGCGCTGGGGGCGGACGGGCCGTTCCACACCACCACCACCTGATTGTGTACCATGTTCTCATACCCTTAAGGAATATAGTCGAGATTCGTTCTCCCCGGCTACACGCATAAGTATTGCTTGCCGCTTAGCGGGAAGAAATACTTTCATCAATCCGTACAATTGCCGAAAGCCGTCCACTGCTGGACATACCTTGTGGGGGGGACGTCCTATACTACGTCTTCGTCTCATCATCTAGGAATACTTGACTAGCTGATAATGGTGTAGATACTCTTTTTGTAGGTTTGATAGTGGTTAGTGCTATCAAAAAGTCTTGAAACTCAAACAAATAAAGCGCGCTCAGCATTCGCATTATAAGAGTTGCCATCCGCAAAAAACTCACATATTTCCAACAAAAATCAAAATATTCGCCAAATAAACACATTTATGAATAGTCCTTAATGATCCATCAGATGAATGCGTAGATACGTAATCGGTTTAACACAAACTCCACATACCTTATTCAAATACGGCAATCCCCTCAGTCTCGTGAGCGCGGCCGCCAGCACCGTCTCCCTCTCATACGTCAAAATGACAACAGTGAATTGTTCCCGCGGCCGGTCGCCGCCCAGCGCCTCGCTGAACTCCCTGCCTGCGCCGCCCGCCCCCGACCCCACCGGCCGGAACCCCGCCGCGGACCCCACGAACCGGGCCTCTGACGTCACCGGCGGGTCCCACGGCAGCTGCGGGAACAACGCGAACGGCTCCCCCCAATCGTTCCACAACTCGTACCCGTGAATCAGTCCTATAGAATAATTCCGTCTATAAGCAGGACTCGGGTACGGTGCTTCCAAAGGTCCCAAAGTCTCCTCCGGCTCGGCATCGACGGCTGGTGGATCCAATCTCGGTGGCGTGTACGAGTCATTGAAGGCTGGTGCGCCTGTTGTAGAAGAGGCGGGCAGCGGCGGTATATGCAATCTAGTTCTTAGTACCGCGAAGAGAGAGTCCACACTCGCTTGAACCGAACTGAGGTATCGCTCCCATAGGACTCGACCCTGGCGCCGCAGCACTAGTAGGTCGGCATCAGCCATCGCGCGCAGGAGGAAGTGTAGTTCGGTGACGCGCGCTCGCGGGAGAGACAGCACCGCCCGCCGCCAGTCGAGGACCTCATCGTACGGCAAACGAGTTCTATCACCTCCGAGTATAACAGGGATCGCTCCGGACCGAAGTGCTTCGTACAGCCTCGCTTGCAGTAGAGCTGTGGTGGTGTATGTGCGGTCGGCGGGTGCTAGTATGAGCGCAAACGTCGAGTCCTGTAATATCGCCCGTCGGGAACGGTCGGTGCCGCATAGCGCCCAGTCGCCAATCGGCAGTAAAGCTCGCCGCTCAACAGGCGGGTCGCACTCGAATTGCAGCAGGAACGAGTCCGTCGTAGGGGCGGACGCCACCATCTTCTGCAGTGATTCTATGAGCGATTTGTCGTGATCCTTGTCGATCCCTTTCGGCGGCGGTTGGGAACCCTGAAAACTGAACGCAGCTCATGAATTTGTAACTATGAAACTTGTGATCAAAAATGGAAATACTTTATTCAAGACGCTACAATAAAATACAAAAACACGCTACAAAGAACTTTCTTTGGAAAATTTCTGAATGTATAAATGATGTAAATTAGAAAATTAGACTATGCGCTTAGAACTCACACATATTAGCGAGGAGCATCGTAGAGCACACTTTAAATATTTGCAATAAGTCATAGACTTTCACGTCAGTACACAACAGGTAGCAACCCAGAAAAAAAATATGAATGCTAAAAAGATGTAAAAGATGACACACACGACTTATCATGTTTAGGGTACCCCCTAAAATCCTAATTGTCACTTGATTGTCAGACTTGGGACTTAAAGATAAGTTCTTATATTCTTTACCTGAGTAAATACTTCCGCCTTGCTGGTGCGATGGGCGCGCAGTCCGCCCACACGTCGCCGCCCGGCGGGCCGAGGGCGGGCGGCGTGATGACATCGAACCCGGGTCGGTATTGCTCGTGCGTGAACGTGGACTGCGCGATCATAGCTCTGCCGGTGGAAGACCCTCTGAATGCATCACCGGAGCCGACCGAGAGTTCACGCCGTGCCAGATTCAATAGCACATGGTTGCGACCATCACCGCCCCAGTATGGCAGGCTCTTTATAGCTGACTCATTCAACGGCAGTTTGTAGGAATCTGTTGTTATCCTGAAAATTAATGTAAGGCTTTTGACTAGGCCAGTGAAACTATCCCATTGCCCAGAAACAAAGATAAATTGACCTTCAAAAAGTTATCACTATAATAAATCGTATCAAAATCCGCTATTGTATTCCGGTGGACATTCATGTTAATAGGTGCTATAAAAAATATATAGGGACATACTCACTGTTTAGTTTTGTCAAACGGAAAAGCCTCCCCAACGATGACTAAATAAACACACGCTTCATTAGGATTTCGAGTTACGTGCATGTTATACCCCACTGTTTGCTTCAAGGTAGTTTTCAAGAACCCGTCCACTTCAGCCCCAGCCAGTGGTGCAAAGATATCAGGATCGTATAGGTAGACGGGGAAGCCTGATGTTAAAGAACAACGGGAGTAATCGAAGCAGGAAAACATACGACAGTGAGGTTCCGAGGATGGGTTTAGTGGTGGGAGGATGGGCGGTGGTCGGGCTGGTAGTATTTGTGTTGGTGGGGCTAGTTCGGGCGAGTCCCTTCGTATAGCTTCGAGCTGTGCGAGGCGCGCCTGCTCGGCGGAGGCGCGCAGTCGCTGCAGTTCGGCGGCGGCGCGCGCGTGCTCCGCCTTGGCGCTGTCGGCCTGCGCGCTCGCCGCTGCCGCCTCGCGCTGCAGCCGCCCGCGCTTCGCTTCTAGTTCACGTAACTCCGTTGACACTGACGCCTAGAATATTTGTTTTTGTGTAAGGGCTTCTATAGGCAAACTTTTTATTGCCATCCATATAGATTTATTTAGTTTTATAGCTGCTAAAAGTGTGGTTTGAATGTATTTGATGTGATTGCCATCTGTACTCCAAAACCCCACCAGTTAGAGAATGGGTACACAAATTTTGAAGGTACACCATCTCGCCTGTTACTCAAAGGGGCTGGCAGAAGTACAATGCAGTGCACCCACATTTCACAGATGGTATTTTGGTCCCAATGTAATAGGGAGAGCCTATTGCCATTACATTGGGCATGCTCCTCTTCAATATTAGGACTGTATACTACTGACTGTGATAAGACTGAGGACTGTATTAGGTATATATTTATATCCTAACAACTTGTGTCATGGGGATTAGAACTCAACTATTGCCCATGTGTGGCATGAAAGTCTGAGTTATACCTTTATTCTGAGCATTTCTTCAATCCGAAGCTTCAAGTCAGCAGCGTTCATGGTGGAAATATCACCGAGTGCCTCCAATGTGTGTTGCATTGGATTGCTGCCCAATGAACCAGACTCGTCATACTGGAATTAATAATACTTATAGAAGTGAAGCTGGGGCGGGTCGATAGTTGTTATAAAAAACAAAAAATATCTAAAACATGCCAACCTTAGACAAGTAATAATGAGTAAAGAGAGGCACCACAAATAATATTACTAACACCAAAAGTATCACACGGGATAATTTTAAATGCCCTAACCACAGGCAAAAGCGCTCATGAAAATACATATTTATTTAAAACACTATCACTACAATTATTGAGGATTTCACTGATAAATTCTTTATTTTATAAATAACATGATTTTCTCATTGGCTTCATGACAGAAGTGTATATCACATGTGTGTATATGACAAACATGCCTTTGAATAAATACTACATAATCCTGTGTAGTACAGTGACTGAAATGAACTTGGAAATTGACGACTTATTTATTCACAGAAATTATTTTCCGCGGAGGCTACACAACCAACGTCCAACATGATAAATACCTTAAATGTCAAATCAAATTACTGCTAATTTGTCAAAATCTGACAGCAGGCAAAGCCAGTGCTGCCACCTTAGCCCTTTTCGGGCTTTTTAGTCAGGGCTGGTGGGCCTATGAACGGGTTTTGAATCACTTAACTTCTGTAGGATTTGACATTGGTTATTCTGTAAAACTCAATCGAAAGGGTTCCATATATATCACACACCGTAGATTGAGAACATTCTCCGCTTACGTAACACACACATATTTCATAGACAGTTAGTTTTAGTCTTTTAAATTTCGTTTTATAACCCAGGAAATCCTTCACATAGAGAAAATATCGCTACGCTCTACTTTAAAAGGGAAGTTCGTTATTAAGCCAGTCGTGCAATGGGTAAGTAAAACCCCTTGAATGCAACCTAAATGAATGCAGCTTATTGAACTACTTTTACGGGCCCTTGCCCTGCCAATGTAAAAAATAAAACTAAAATTAATGAAACGCAGATAATTTAATTTGAATAAACCTTATTGTAGGTACTAGGCACGCTAACAAGTCAACATGACTTAGGTATGCATACACGCCTATAGCTAAATAGGTATAATAATAATTCTAACATCATAAGAACATGAAGTGCGAGATTATTCGTAAGGTAACCGGATACTTTATAGTAGACGTATTTAGATATTTTGTATGGATAATCTAATGTTTATAATGCCGCCCGCTCTAATCCGCGCTTTCAATTTTGCATACAAAATGTTCAATAAGTACACTATTCAGTATACGGTTAGCCAAACGGTTAGCTTGCAAATAATCTCCAGACTGCTTTCCGTTGACAAAGGTAAACAAAAATCATCACCCAATTTGATCATAATTAAATTCCTAGCTACTAACATGCAAATTAAAATAAAATGTTAAGTAAACAAAAATCATCGTTTTTTATGTAGATTAAGTTAAAGCCACGTACTTAATCAAATTGGGTAATGCAATAAGTATATATTATATCTTATTAAATAGTATTATATACTAAGCTTCTTAATAATAATAGCAGCTGCGTGGCAGCTTTTCCATTTTCTATTTCTCCATATACTGAAATGAAGTGCCACACTGCCGTTATTATTACCAAATATTGAAAGTTCCTTTAAAAAATATTTAACATAAATATACCTTTTTGACAACAATAAATACCAATCGAGTATCTTATCGAATCTATCAACACATTTTTAGGCAGCGGCAGCGGAAACGTGTAGCTTTGCTGGTATGGAAAAAATTGATTAGTAGTTGAATATGTTCGAAACTCACACCATGGACCCTTGGTGGGATGATTCAACCTACCTTACTAACTCACATTACGATAGGCTCGCGTATGTTTAGGTAATACAATTAGTCCCAGTCAACGACATAAATGTACTACTAATATACAATAGAAATGAAGGGCGCTCGAAACAATCCCTGTGTTCCACAACTTTTAAGAATCAGAGTTATATTTGCGTTATTCTGCACCCCACATATAGCGAGCGGAATATGATTGTTGTTTTTATTTGCTAGTATAGTAGTAACATATATTTCGATGGTCTGAGTACCTATGGTACAATCGATCTCACAAATCAATCCACATTCAGATAGAAAACACACACTTGGGCCTTAAGCATACCTATTTATCTATACATCTATACATATAAATAAAATTGGAGTGTCTGTTTGTAATATTAAAATAACCGCATTTTACTAAGTGCATTTAGATGTATACACGTTACCTATACCGAAACAACATTTTTTACAATTTTTGTCTGTCTGTCTGTCTGTCTGTCCGTCTGTCTGTCTGTCTGTCCGTCTGTCTGTCTGTCTGTTTGTTCCGGCTAATCTCTGAAATGGCTGGACCGATTTTGACGGGACTTTCACTGGCAGATAGCTGATGTAACAAGGAGTAACTTAGGCTACTTTTATTTTAGAAAAAAAAAATAGGATCTCACGAAAAAAAATTAAAACCAATGTTGCAGCGCAGCGCCTGATTAAGTTTGATAGCAAACTGCAATGCGTCCCGCGGGCTCAGAATGGGCGAGCAGGCTGTTGTCAACGGTTGTCTTTGTTAAATACCACGCGGACGAAGTCGCGGGCAACAGCTAGTATGATATAAAATAAATAACAATAACTGTTTAAAACTATAAAATAACAAAATGCTATAAAGGATCTCGCTTTCTAGTAATTACTCTTTCATTTTCAAGATACCTGTTTACTGCTTAATCTCAATGCTGAATATTACAAAATAATATTTCAGAAACAATCAATCCATAAGAACGAATTCCCGGTTACAAAGCATTTTTCAAAACTAAGTGCTTTTCTAAATGGAAATTTAATTTCAGCTGAATGATTTTGGGGGTCTCAATTCAGGCACTGTTACAATGTCCAAGTGAATGTACTTAAATGGTATACAATAACTATGTGATAACCAATATCAATTTAATTAATATTGTTTTCTTTATAAATTATTGCTTTTAATAACGAATTCATCCTTTTTCAAATTAAATTTTTCATGGTGTATATACACATGTCTCGAGAGTGTCTGTAAACTAAAATTCATCCCACAAACGCTGCAAGCATCATAGACAGAGAGAAAATGTACATGCCTTTTCCAAGAATTTTCTGTTATATAGTATACATTACAAACATCACATTTGTATATAACATTATCATATTTACTCAAATCAATTTTTGACAAATAATCCTTTGCCATGCTGTATTCTTTACCTGTTAATACCATATCATTTTTTGTAACAATGTTATCTATATCTATAACTCCAGAAACACCATCGATGTGTTCACTTGATCTCTCATCGTTTTTTACTTCTGTGACGACATTAATTTCATACTTTTTTTCACACTCTCTTTTGTGTTTATTATTATATAAGGAAGACATTTTAAATCTCAAACCACATTTATTACACTTTTCTCCTCCAATTCCTGATTCATCACATTTATCAAAATGTTCGTTCACTTCGCTTTCGTGTACAAAATGGAGACTACATTTAACACATTTGAATAATGGAGTTTTTATATTATCATCTTTAGATATAAACGATACATCAAATTTAAACTCGAGCTTTTTATCCCCATGGTGAGTAAGCAGATGAGTAAACAATTCACCGGGAGTAAACAACAGATCACACTTCGAACAATGCTGCTTCGATATTTTCATATTGGGGTTGCAGTTATTATAATGCTTTCTTGCATTTGTTTCGTCTATAAAATGTAAGCCACAATCACATTTTAACAGCTTCACATAATTATCTGTATGTTCTGTTGATATTTTATTGTGGTGAGCCTCGTAATCGTTTTTCTTACTAGTTGTTGATTCTGCATTTCGTATAGAAGAATTTTCTTTATTTCCTACAATACGTTTTAAATGTTTCACATTAGGTTGTCCATCAAATGTGATTATATTTAAATTATCTTCAAAGTCAGCATCCATCTCGTGTAATAGAGCGTGGCTTACCAATTCTTGTTTTAAAAAGTACAAGTCACATTTAGGACATTTACATTTGGTGGTATCAAATACACATTTGTGGTTGAAAGTACTGTCTTTGGTTTTTACGCATAACTCGCATGTTGTACATTTATAAAAGGTGAAATCATAAGTTTTCCCTTTGAAGGAGGGAGCCAGTTTCTGATTTCCTTTGTACAACTTTTTACCAAAAAATATAACAGCAATATGATTTGCATTAAACTGTTTTATTTCCTTGTGTCTATTAGTGTGTGTATAATATTCTTGTTTGCAGAAAAGCAGTCCACAATGGGAACACTTCACTATGTTTTGAAAAGCACAGCGATGAGTATGACGCTGGGGCTTATCGACAGAAACCAGACAGCTTCTGCACTGGTACATAATAAATTGGCTGCGCGACTTGAACATCGTGTTATGAAATATCTCATCTTTTCTCTTGTTCGTCTTAACTATCCTATAGGACTTCAATGATATATCAGTGTGTTCGTGCAATATTTCGTGATCTATTTTACATTTTGCTGTATCAAAACACATACCACATGCCATGCAAATATATTTCTTCATGTTTATACACAGAGGGTTCTCTGCATGTAAATACAAAGATCCAGGATCAACATAAGTGAGACATTTTTCACATTCATAAAGGGTACTATTGGATGGGCCATGCTGAAATTCATCCATTTTAAGTCTACATTCAAATCGGTAAATAGAATTACCAATGATGTTTTCAATTTGGTCAACTGATAAAGATCCAAAAATGTGTTTTAACCAAAAGTTATTATCTAAACAAAAGTAAAATGGATCAAAATTCATCATTTTCATGGACTGTACATTATAATTTGCGCGTAAATGCATCTGTTCGTGAATCTTATAATATGTCTCATGGAAATTTAACGCACAATATTGGCAGCTCTGTTTACCCACCGGTGCTTTTCGGCGATCGTAATGACTCTGACAATGTTTGATTACAGGATCATAGGCATCAAATGTAATTTTACAGATTTTACAACTATACAGGACCTCTAACTCATCAAGTTCATTTCCTTTTGAGGAACTTAAGGACATGGCCTTATTTAACTTGGCTTTTGTTGATGTGAGTGTTACTTTTGGAATATCTTTTCTTTTTTTCATTGAATACTCATGAAATTGCATATGAAATTTGAAGGCTATTTCACTCAGCTTAATTTGGCACACATGACATTTCAAGTAATCATATCCATTGCATTCGTGTTCAACGATATCATTCCTAGACAAGAAGTGAACACCACATATATTACAACTGGGATATGTCGGTATTGGGGGACGTATTGGTTTGTTAAAAAGATCGAAGAAGGTAAAGTTTTGAATGTTTAAGCCCTTAAATTGTTGATGAAGCATTTTATGTGATTTGAAAGTTGTAACAGTAAACATTATTCCACAGTCTTTGCAAGTATGTTTTTTTAAATGTTTACAGCGCGCCTTTCGGTGGACGTCACGCCTACGTCCTCTCGCCATGAATGACATTATACATTGACAAGAATTGCAAAAAGTTAGATAATATCTGGATGTTTCATGGATCATTTTCTTTAAAATGATTTCAGTCGAATACATCGCATCATTTTTACTTTCAATACAATTGGAACTAGCATTCTCTATAATCAAATCTGTTTTTACTATAATAAAATCGGATGCGCTTATTTCTTTATTGGTCGCATGGATTTGATTATGAGAATCAAAATCAACTCGACTAATCAAACTGTCGCAAATTTTGCAATAAACCGAGTCTGGTGTTTCTATACCACATGTTGAATAATGACCCACAAAGCTGTCTTCACTGAAATGTATAGTACATTTAAGACACAAGTATAAAACTAGATTCCAAGAAGGCTCACATATATTGTAAACAGTGAATGAATGAGAATTTGAATGTTGTTTTATGTGTAAGGCTTTGTCAATCTTCTTAAATATTCTATTGCAAACGCAACATTTCCAGTTTATAAGCACTTCCATATGTTCCGAATGATTAATTGCTGTCTTCGCCGTCAGGAAACAAATGTCGCACTTAATACATTTGTATAGTACAGACTTGAACGAAAATGATTTAATTGTATGGTCCCCACTTTTACTAAATGCTTTTATCCTTGTATCTCGACCACTCATTTTGGTTTCTGCATTTCGGCCATCCAGTGCTTTTAACTCATTATGATATTTTGCTATATGTAAATTATACGATTTTATACTAACCAATTTTGATACACAAAATTTACATTTAGAATCAAACGGAACTTTATTACCTTTAGTTACCTTCTTAAGTTTATGATATTTAGCCATATGCCTACGATAGTACATAAAAGTTATTACATACTGGGAGCAAATATGACATTGATATGCCTTTTTAACTTGTATTTTTTCATCACAAGAGTTAATATTATTTTCATTTTTCAAATCAGCATCTTCTGATGTTGTCTTATTGCTTTTTATGTTATTCTCTGCTGTTTCAGCTGGTGAATTAGAATTATTAATTGCAGTCCTTCTCGTTATTTTTGGCAATATGATAGGTTCATCATCTTCTTCTGCAAGTTCTTCATTATCCAAATCAGAACATATAGGAGAATTGTCTATTGCATTCTGTGTTCTTGTAAGCTTGGCATTAAAAGTTTTGTGTTTATCAAGGTTATGGTTATCTAGTCCAGATTTTGACATAAACTTGATAACACATTTATGGCAATCATAACCATTAAAATCTGGATAATTATCACTGTGAATGGAATTTACATGTTTCTCTAAGTTTTCTTGATTGGAGAATCTCATTGTACACTTTTTACAATCAACTTTCTTAGGTTCGAGAATATCATAAAGGTGGTCTACAAGTTCTTTCTGAGTAGGGAATACTTTATGGCAATGAAAGCAGTTGGCATCAGTGTTTTGTACATTTGAACCATTTTCACTATCCAATGACTCCATAGCAGCTTCATCATCATTTCTCTTATATTTATCTATATTTATATTATTTTTATATGCAACCTTATGAATATTCTTAAGATGCCTAATTAAATTGCTACTCGACGATAATACGCTACTGCAAATATTACACTGATGTTTCTTGATAGGAATTCTTTTTTTGTCACATTTTCTTTTAATATTTATATTTTTTTTATTTCTGTGATCATGTATCAATTTCTTATGAATTTCAAAATCACATTTTCTTGGAAATAAAACCATGCATTCTTTACAGAAAGCCTGACTTTTGTTCAAGTAAAGGCTTATATTTTGAAGTTTTACTTTAGGTATGTGTTCAATTATAGTTTTTAGGTTCAATTTTTCTGTGCTTAACTTATTAGGCTTTGAACCAAGTATTATAACATTATTTGTCAAGTACCTACCACTCTCCTCTGGAGTATCTGAAATGTCAGGACAGTTGGAGTCGGTTGTAAAGTCTTTTGTATCACATGTTAATTCTGTTGAAGAGTTTAAAGGCTCGGATACAGGCTCTGGCTTGGTATCTGGTCCTGGAAAAGGAAAACCGTCACCTTATTCCAAGCCTGTTATCACTTAGATGCTTTATGGATACTGAGTTACATAAATTAATTACTTATTTGAAATCATAAAAATAATCATATATTATAAAATTACGAATCTATATTATGACTGTAATTACAGCAACATATAAACACGATTTTGTAAATTTATATCACAGATATATGGTAATTTAATATCCCTCTATTAACTGTCCCACTGATGGGCAAAACCCTCCTTCTCACTTCTCCATAACTTTTAATCTTGAGCCACCTGAAGCCAATTTGCATGTGGGGGTGTAAGTACTAATTATATCTTCATCATCCCCTCTGCCTGCAGCTGCCGGCTGCCTTTCGGCATCCAAATTGTGACCCATATTGCCCACCTTTCATACAACATAGCCAGCTAATCTACATTAGCTTTCCTGTTTTCACACCCTTGTAAGTAATTTTTGAGTACTGGAGCACAGGGTGGTATCCTGACATGCTCAGTTCCTCTTTAGCAGCACACTTTGAGCCTGGCTTTCTGTAGCTCAGAGAATAGGTTTGAGGACTGCAGGCAGGAAGAATTTAAATGTCCAATATTCAATACTACTGGATTCTAGAAGGTTATCATTCATCAAACCCTCCATGGTATATCATGGTGTGATCAAAAACTATCATGTAAACTGTAAGCAGTTGGAATTTATTACCTTCTTCATAGTACTTGGATATCTCCTTTTTTATAACAGACAGGTCTGGAAATATCCTCCTGATTGTAGGATTATCCATCACATCGTGCTCTTCAATGTCTATTTCATCCGCCATTTTAACCTGCAATGAACAGAAAAAAATAAAATCTATTCGTTTGAACCTTTGAAATGCAAACAATGTATTCACTTTCACAGACACATATCTATTTGGTATTTCTACTATATCTACTGGATTTCTAGTATGTCATCGGCTTAGTTCTCATTGTGTATATAACTTTAGCTTCAATTGTACCGAATGGATACAGTACAGTAGTACAATATGGAAAATGGTTATTTTCTAGTTGTTGTATTAAATGAGGAGATACAGTGTTCAGGCATTTTTTGTAAGTAGTAGTTGTAAGTATAGTTTTGTTTCGGAGATGAGCTCCTACAAACATAGAAACTTACAATTTATCTAATTATTTTGTATATTTTAGAACTAATTACCTATAGACAAATGTCTTTGGTAGATACAAAATAAACGCCGTGATTATTTTTGCTGTGGTTGACACATTGATTATTTGTTTTATTGAATTTAAATGTTTATTGGGTCATAGTTGACATAAATATTTCTAACGTCTGTATGGCTGGTACAAGCGGCCCATCTAAGTTTATGAGATCAAAGTTTGGTGGCAGAGAAAGTAACCACTGAAGTCAGTTAGTTGTTTGAGATTGAATAAGATGGATAGGAGGCCAGTAGAGCACATACATTTCAGCTTACCTACCTTCTACCACACACACATTCGTCTAGGATTTTTAAATGTATCAGCTCCGTATGAGAATAAAAATACTAAATTAGACAACGATAGAATAATAATATAAAAACAATATGAAACGACTAAATAACGTAATGAAGGCACTCACAGGTATCGTGAAACGGAAAAATAATTGTTGTAAAATAAAGTGACAACATAGTGACTGACAATGACATGATAGCCGATAACACAGAAACATAAGGAACGAGTTGTCCATAGACAAAATAACGATACGCATACGCTCGCCAACCACCTTTAACATAGAGCACGTTTCACACCTTCCGATCCAATCCTAATTATCCGATAATTAGGATTGAATAGGAAGGTGTGGAACGTGTCTAGAGATAATACCATCACGCCAAGAAAGAAGTTGACAAAAATCCCTATGATTAAAGCGAGAAGGAAGACATATCTCCATGCTATAGCACGAGGGTAGTTCGGTTAAGCTGAACGCATAACCCGTTAGAAAGAGCTTCGCAGATCACAGCTATATCTTTCATAGACTATGTTATTTTTATTTAGCTCAACACCCAGGAAACCCTTGAGAAACCCGAAATTTACGCTACTAAGTCAGTCGTTCGACGGGTAGATAAAATTTTAGGAAAATCTGATGAATGGTGTACCCCATGAATGACTTGTCCGGGCCCTGACGAAAAATATTATAATATTTTACTAGTAATCTGTCTCAGGGCCAAATACTGTCAACCCCAACCCAAATCCCCTCTTCACTCCACCTCACCTCACAGCTGATCAAATGTCAAGAAAATGGAGTTTTGTTACGCATTTTATAATTCTAATTAGAAAAAGTTTCAACATGAATTCAAAGAACATTATTTTTGGAACCTGCTTGGGTTAGAATGGATAGCGCAAATCCATTTCAACCTTGGGCTACCGACGATAGTGCAAAAAATGTTAAAACCGAGAAGGAACTAACGGATGACGCGAAACTTCATCGAGAAAATGTCAATCATCCAAAACATAGGCAAACTGCGTCTTATAATAAAGAGAGTGTCGCCGTTCCAAGCAGTTCTCCGGGACCGTCGAGCGCCCCGGGCTCCGGCGCCGAGCCCGCACGGGCCGCGGTTGCCAGCATGGACTCGGCCAAAATAGGTTCTATGCTACAAATCGTCGAGAACACCCTCAGGTAACGTCGATAAACTGTTACTAGATAGAATGCTAATCCTGCTTAGTTTTGCGGTCACACATTCGCACATATTTTATCACCAAACAAGGTGACAGTGATAATGGGAGATTGTTATCAGTGAGACAGCTGTTGAGGACGTTCTGCACTGTCTACTGTCTTCACACGGATCTTTCTGATAACCGAATATTAGCTAGTATAGCCATACATTAAAACTTTAATTCATGATAATATTGAATATTGACAATTTAATTCTGTTAAATGAGAAGATAGTCCACATCCCATCAAACAAACATTGACCAAATACATTAATGTTGACAAACAACCGAGTAGATATTACCAATTCCGGTCACATAGAGGACCAGGAAATGCCTAGCAAACAACTAATTATTATTAGATATTACCAAACCACTGAATAAAGGTGTTGTTCCACCATTGCCAGTGTTAGTAAATATTTTGAATGTGGAATTTAAGACAAAAATAAATAGACTTTTATTTATTTGAAGTAAAATAGATATTTTATGAGAATAATTACAAGGATATACATAGAGATGAATAAGTGTTTATAGCCTAGTGAACTTGCATAGTTTTTTCATGTTCAAGTTCATAATACAGCTGTACATGCTAAAAACAACATACATTACCCTGTAATTATACTTGTGAATATAATAATATACTTAATCTGATGTGTTGCATAGGTAATGTAGTCTACAATAAGACATTATTTAAAAAAAACAATGGTTGGGAATTTTAAAATTGTATATATTTTTCAGTCAAGAAGGCCGACAGAGGGTGGTTCAGCTTTTGGAGGCAGTTGAGGCGTTGAGCGGTGCGGAAAGATTGCTCCTATATCTACGCTTGCCCACTGGGGTGCCACAGCATGATCCTCTAAAACAACCCATTAACCCTTTAGGCTCAAGGTAATAAGTGAACTTTAATTTAAGGACCATATAATAATAATAATGCCAAAGAACATTGGATTTTTTAAAATATCACAATGAGTTTTTGATACGGCGACATATGAATGAGTGAAAAGTGAATCAAATTCAGCTAAAGCTAAATAGCTCCTGGCACCTATATGTGCAATATGTGTATTATCCAGAGCTATAAGCATCAGTTATAATTGATTATTTTAAAAAAACCATTTAAACTTTGCTTTGAAAAGTTTTTCTTTTACTGCTTTTGTCAATATGATTATTGTCATATGTTAGAATATTATATCGGGTACTTGATTTAATATAAATATAGTGTAGGGTACTTTTCTACTTTATTAATAAATAATGTGGATTAAGTGGGTAGATGAATAACATTATGACAACGACACAATTGATTGTAATGGCTACCTAGCAGATTACACGATTCACAGATACGATGTGTTTTACTTAAGTTCAGGACTTTACAATTATGAAGATGTTCTTGTATTGTTGCATATTGCTGAAATTATTACCTAGAGCATAACTTTATAAAAATTATTGATACTTTTATATTCATACTTGCTAATTATGGGATAATGTGTTAAAAAAAATATATCAAACAATATTGAGCCTTAAATGATTACAATGAAGTCCACTTCAGCTTGTAGTTTATTATTATTTGTTTATATACACATCTGTTTTCAGGGCTGAACTTCAGCAGACTGTAACATGGATACAGACACACTTAGAAGTTGACCCTGATGTCTCATTACCTAAGCAGGATGTATACGATGAGTACATGTGAGTACTTTGACAATATACTTATGATTTGCCTTGCTTTGCTTGACGGTTAGCCAATCGACATGTCAATTGGCTGGGGAGCAGTTAAGCTGACGTCACTTGGGGAGGCTAATACCATGCTACATGAATGAGATAATACAATTGCATAAAAATATCTAAGCGCACCAAAAAATTTTATCTAATTATCTCAAATCTCTTGTATTCTATTTAAATTTTACTAAAGGTACTCTATTTTGAACTTTTGATTATTTTTATTAAAGTTCAATGTCTGATACTTGTCTTTTACATTGGCAGTGCACATTGCATGAGCTGCAACATGAAGCCCCTCTCCACCGCCGACTTCGGCAAGGTTATGAAGCAGGTATACCCAAGTGTGCGCCCGCGCAGGCTAGGAACCCGAGGCAATTCCAGGTAAGTTATCTACAATTTTCAATGATCTGGCTTGTCACAAACTAAATATCTTTATGATAATGAAAACACCATTTCTTTATGTATTACATTGATGAAATACTATGAATTTTTGATTTGTAACAATAGTTTTTACTTATTGATTTCTTATATTTACGCGAATACATTGAAATAAAACTATTTTTTCGGTTTTTATCGCGTTTACTTTAACGGAACGTAAAAACATAAAATAAACGCGACAAAATAAAACAAAATGTTTTATTGCATTGAATAGTTTTTAATATCTGTTACAAATATGACAATATATATTATTACTATTTATGGAAAGAAGTAATCGTCATCTTTAGGTAGAGGTGTCTTCCTTACCTATGTCTATGACTAAGTGAATTATGAAAATAGAGATGGAGGAATAATTTTATTTATTAAAAAAAAAAAACTTTTATTGTTTTCGCTTATATCCTTTAAATATTATTTTTATTATAAAAAAAAAACTTTAAAGTGTATAAGCGGGAACTATGAAAGTTTTCCAAATAGGTAATTATGTTACATAATATCAAAAATATTTGCTATTAAATTTTAATTTTGTTAAAGCAAGTAGTGGGGTGAGAATGGGATCGTACTCTATTTCCTTCGCACGCGCGGTCTCTTGTGGCGGTGACGTCATTGCTCAGTAGCTCTGTACTGTTTTCCTTATTTTTCCCACCAAAAAATAAAAAAGTCTGTATTTTTGTTATTTTTTCGTTACGGTCAGTAATCGTAAAACAAAAACAAATTAGTGACTGGCTGGCTCTGTTGAAATCAATAAGTTAAATTATTTAAGAATATATTATGTAAACACATCAATCAATAATAATTTAAACTGATTTTACCATCGTATAATAATTATAATAGATAACATATCAATATTCGCAACACGGTATGTATGTGCTAATCAGTCTCCGACAAAACATTGTCTCGGTTTTTGCGGTATTATGTACTATCATATAATGTCTAACAAAAATATTGTATAGTATTTTAAGAGGTCAACAAGTAGGCAGGAAGGCAAGGTATGCAGTGATAGCCTTGTTGATACAACGCTTGCCTCGGTAAGGATCGCAGGTTCAATCCGCAGGCTTGCACCTCCGGGATTTCTGGAGTTCATGTAGTTACGTCAGTCAATATGGTATATGTTTGCTGTACCAAATTCAACCTTAAACGTGTTCTAAATTAAAGTCAGCGATTGTACGTGATTACACGTTTGTCACCGGTGCAGCAAATGATCCACAATTCATTTATCTATACATACAAATAAATAAAATTGGAGTGTCTGTTTGTAATATTAAAATAACTGCTTTTTACTAAGTGCATTTAGATGTATACACGGTACCTATACCAAAACAACATTTTTTACAGTTTTTGTCTGTCTGTCTGTCTGTTTGTTCCGGCTAATCTCTGAAATGGCTGGACCGATTTTGACGGTACTTTCACTGGCAGATAGCTGATGTAACATGGATTAACTTAGGCTACTTTTCTTTTAGAAAAAAAAATAGGATCTCACGAAAAAAAATTAAAACTAATGTTGCAGCGCTGCGCCTGATTAAGTTTGATAGCAACAACCTGCAATACGTCCCTCGGGCTCAGAACGCCCGAGCGGTCTGTTGCCAACGGTTGTGTCTTTGTTAAATACCACGCGGACGAAGTCGCGGGTAACAGCTAGTCTACCATATAATAGGACTGTCTGTACATAGAATATTTTTGGAAAATATAGTAGAAAACATTTTTGACACACACCGAATTGGCTATTTCTGTAGAGCCCAACACGCGCTGGAGACGTAGTTATACGGTACCGTAAGCATGTTCAGTTCGGCTCACACCACCCATTTCATAAGTAAGAATGCAAGTGACAGCATGCATTCTCGATGATAAAACGTTTACATTAAGAGGTTAGGTTAGGCCCGCCACACACTCCCACCTCTGCTACTCCTCTAAGCCAGGATCTACAGTGGTGTCCAATGATGAAACCGAGGTTTGACCCTCAGCGAGTAGATACACTGGGCTAATATACGTTTTCCAATTAGTTGAGTAGTTGTTAGTTATTTAAAAATATGGATATATTGAACACTCTGTATAAGAATGCGGCACCATCCAAACGATATGGGTGGAACATAATGTCCGTGAAAGAAATTTCAAATATTCGCAATGTTTATTTGGTTGTAAACACGTCGTTAAATGGTGTAAACAATAACGTGTTACGTCATCCGTACAATAAGTAATACGAGCATGTTATTATTACATGTATATGTTCCTATAATGTGCAAGTAACTAATCTGTACACGTGGGACGCATATCTATGTCAACGTGTTTTGTTTTTATTGTATACCTAAGAGTATTTATGTAGAACCTACTAAAGATCTCGAGAGATATATTCGTATTTTTTTTGTTCAACACGAACTCTTACTACTAACTTGTATTGTATCAAAATAGCGTACATAGATATGCGCTAGCGCACGTCCGTACTCAACGCCATCTATCGAACGCTTATAAATATTTTAATACCGATAAATATCTAAATCTCTACCATAAAACACTTTTTTTTGTGTATACAAAAAAGCAGCAGTATAGTTCTGAGGGCAAACGTCAATTTAAGGCCCTAATACAGTAAGATCTACGTGTAAAATTGTATAATGTTATGATCATACAACCCATTAAAATACTACCTACCACGTTTATAGGTACACAACACACAGATAGATTCTTATCTATCGATACATTAATACTTTACCTTTTGTTAGATTATGCAACAGCCATTAATTACTCTTATCAATTTCTTAAGAGATAACAGCTTAGGCATGCTTTTAATGTTAAGTATGAATGTTTGTTCCCGAGTCATGGATGTTCAATATATATAGGTATATATGTTCGTATAAGTATTTATAATACTTTCTCCATCCCTTTCAGTATATATACTGAGTACGCCCTTAGTCCATTGTACGATAGCCGACATAGTAGCCGATTTAGATATGAAACCTCTCAAATTAGCGACTTTGATGTTCCTCCAAAACGTCAAAATATGAGGAAAAAATGATTGTGCTCTGCTCAAAAAGCTATTTTCAGCCGGAGTGAAAATAAAATCCCTATATCATTGTTTGGAACCTAGAAGTCTTTGCAAGGCGGACCGACAGACAACATTGGCACGAGATTAGGGCTTTGTTTAGACTATTTGGATACGGAAGCCTAAATACGAAAATTCAGCTAATCGAAAATCACGCCGGGGCGGAGCGGCGGGCAAAAGTTAGCCAAATATTCATATCAAGCTTTGTCATACTTATCGTAATAATCAGAAATTGGCGCATTTTATTTATCATAAATGACTTTTCATTTACCTTAAATTATCTGTGACGTAGAGGGAACAGGATATGCAATGCTAAGATAAAATATTTATCTTGATTGACGTGTATTTTAATAGCAATAAATATACTTTACGTGCATCTCTTCCGACTGTGAATGTATAACTGAAAGAATCTCATTACATTAAGACTAACATAATGTTTTGTCTCTTATCATCTTGTTCCATGTTTATATTATCCGTTGTGGATCAATTAGCGCACGAACTCTGCAATAATTTATCAATCATTATATGTTACGATTATATCTTTATACCTACCAGAAAACATGTCGTTTTGATGTCAACTCATGACAGATTAACATATTCGAATTGTTCATAGGTATATTACAAAAAGTGATTCTTAAGAAAAGTAACACCATATTTGGCCTTGGATAAGAATATTTAAAAATTAAAAAACGGGAGAAAACGCAGCACCTTTCTACACCCCTGAGCCGCTAGCGCCAGTGTTGCCCCTTATCGTCTTACATTTCGGCCTTTTTAGGGGGCCCACCTAAAGAGCGGCGAGTCACCACTTGCCAATAGTAATTAGATAAAAGCTGATTATGACTGGTGTCCGCAACCCTTCTAATATTCCAATGCCATATCCATCCAATCCTCAATCCATAGACCAAATTATCTTTATATATTCTTGCAATAGTTCCTCCGTCTGCTGAGGTCAATTCGCTGTTTATGCAGCAGGTGGCTAACATAACATTAAAATTCTCATAAAGGGCCTGGTGTTGGACCCATGTCCCCGAGCAAGCCCGATCCAAAGATCCGATCCGATGGGACCTTCGGCGAAAAATTCATTGAAATAAAGATTACCTTTTACTGTCCCTTTTACTCATTTGCACTACTTTTAGACATTATTTAAATTTGAGAAGTCCTTGATTGATGAGATGACTTTGCATAATAGTGCACTACTAGCTACCCCTTCAGGAAATACAGGCGTTATAGTATGTAGCAGAAGGCTCAGACTACTGTATACAACAAAATACTTGTTTTCTTCTTTTTCACCTTTGACTTGGGAATAATATGGACATGATCACGAGTATTTATTGTTACAGATATTGTTACGCTGGACTTAGAAAAAAGATAAAACTAGAAGTGCCACAATTACCCGACTTGGGCGAATCATCCAAGGTATGGTTCCGACGATAAAACAGTATCTCGACGCTTTCATCGAGATGAGATCGAGATGGCAAGCGCAGGCACTTCACCCTGTGCTTTTATAACTAGTATTTTCATATTTAAGAAGTCCAATCAATAAGGGTACTCTTTAAGATTGTATAGCTTGCCGCTTGAATAGGTCGAGGTTTAAATATCGATGACTTAGATAGTGACGAATGTAGATTCTAACAGCAACTGTAGTAGGAGTGTATGGACCATTTACCCAAAGAAAACTGTTCTGTATTGAAATATCGAAAAAAAAAAGTAGCATAACTTTATTTAATTATTTATCCATAAAACATTGATAAGTAGGTATATATTTTTTGTAAAGATACACATTAAGCGCCTCCAAGTAAGTCAAATTCAAATCATTTATTTATTTTGTATAGGCCTAAGGGAGCAATTATAAATTGTAATTTTACATTTTTACCGTAACTAGCTAAAGCGCTAAGCTAAAGCTTTTGGTGGTACTTAGCTCTCGTCAATAGTCTCGCCGGGATGGGATAGAACCGGGTCCACCTCGGCTACGAGACCTCTACCGACTACGCTATTGACGCTTGAATGGATTTTAGTTTATAATTAATAAAAATGTGTTCATTAAATTCTCAATGTGTAAGAAGATATGGATTTACCGCGATCCTATCCACGCTGTCTTATCTTAATAGCCAGTGGCCTAATGTACTAGTAATATAATAGATATAATAAATTCATGAAACTGTTTCAGGAACCAATAGGCACGTCAAGAGAAACAGAGAGAATCATCTGTGACTGGGCTGAATCTAAGTTAGGTATGTATTCAGGCTAACAATTCTGTTGGTACACAAACTACAATATAGGAACGTAAAGGGTAAATAATAAACGAGGGCTCTAGTGAAGAGTATCACTATATAGTATGCAATACTGGTGATGGTCAACATGGTCTTGATACCCTATCTGATAAATATAACTTCAGATTTGATTAAGAATATGACAGGCATATTTTTTTCTAAATGTTGTGCAATCGATTCTGAACAAATAATTTTCAGGTTTTGCGTTATTTCAATTGCACATTGTACGTGATATAGATATAGGACGTCCTATGTTTATGATAGATAGATAACAAAATTCTTTACTGCTCCACCACTTAAAATAATTATTAAAATTATACACAACTTACACAGAGAGTGTAATAATAACGTTATTAAAATATATGATCCTATCTATTACAATAGTTTTATATTTCTTTGTGAATCATATATGATCCTGAGTCTACATATGCCTTTTAGGTTTTAGAAATCAATTAGTTCTTGAATGAGTATTATTCCGTGTTCAGGCATTAAGTTTCCAAACATGTCGGAGCTGTCCCGGCACCTGGTGTCGGCGGGCGGCCAGCACGCGCCGCCCGGGCCCGCCAGCGCGTCGCCGCCGCCGCTGCCGCTGCCGCAGACACACGGTAACACATTTTGTTGACACATATTTTTTAACATTAAAACAGACAAGGAGAAAGCACAATCGCTTCAGCCGTGCCACCGGATGGGCGCCTCCTACAAAGATTCGCGGGTCTTTACACAGATACGTATCTATTATGAATATAGAAAGAGATAGCGTGAGCGATTTAAAAAAATAAAATAAAAGCGAACAAACAATCACTCACGATTGCGCGTACGAGCTTTTGCGTTGTCAATCCCACACATTGAGATCGTCGTGTCTCTGGCCACGGGAGATATCGTAACGTTCCGAAGGGAAGTTTAAAAAAGATAATAATTTTCAATATAATAATCTCGTAACTTTTTTGTCTAGCCCCAACAGACGACGCGACGAGTCGTCAACTGATAAAACATCTAAAAAGGAAAATACAAGTGAGTCCAATTCTCTCTACCTACCTCCATATTGTATGGAAATATCCCGGGTCGGATTTTATCCATCGACGCTTCTTTATGCGCAGACGCAGGGCACACCCGGCAGACCGAAAAAGAACAAGGGGCAAGAGGCGCCGGTGGAATCCCCACCGTCCACGTCGTACGCGAGCCACCATCCGCAGCTGAAACACGAGAGCGACGCGCCGGCCGAGGGCAGCAGCGGGTACGGGTACCAGGCGGGCTACGCGGGCATGTACGAGGCGCGGCCGCCCTACCCGGCGTACGGGGCGCCGCCGCGCGCGCACCCGCTGCCGCCGCTGCCGGCCGCCGCGCCCGGCCACGACTACCGCGCCGACCCCTACGCCTTCGAGCCCGCCTACGCGCCGCGCGACCTCACGCGCGCCGCCGCCGCCGCCGCGCTGCACCTGCCCATCAACCTCAGCAGCGACCAGTCGCTGGACCTGTCCACCGAGCGCGCCGGCTGGCAGCGCCGCCGCCCGCCCGAGCCGCCGCCGCCGCCCGCGCGCCTGCCGCTGCCCGGCAAGAAGCTCATCCTCGAGGCCTACCACAGCGAGGCGCGCGGCGCCGCCGCCGCCGCCGCCGCCGCTGCCGCTCCCGCCCCCGCCGCCGCCGCCGCGCCCGCCGCCGCCGAGTACCTGCCCAAGAAGATGCGCGCCGCCGAGATCATGGGCGGCAAGCTGGCCGCCGCCCGCCTCGCGCAGCCGCCCGACGCGCCCGCCCCCGCGCCCGCGCCGCCCCCGGACCCGCCCGTTCGTCCCGAGGTTGCTTTTTTAGAGGATCCAAAAAACTTAACGAGCCGGTCCAAAAGCACCGCCGCGGCGCTGGCCCGGGAGCAACAGGAGGCGGCGAGTCCCGCGCGGGCCCCGACGGCTGAGCCGGCCCGCCCCGCCCCGCGCGAGCCCGACTCGTGCTGCGGGCTCGACGGGATCAACATCAAGACGGGCGTCATCTGCGAGGAGAAGCACTCGGAGATCCTCAACAGGGAGCGCGTCATCAGCATCTGCAACATCGACAAGCACGACCTGGACGACTACCTGAACGAGGGCAGCAGCCAGGAGCACGAGGAGGAGCTGCTGCAGTACTTCCACCAGCAGCGCGCGCAGCAGCAGCCCGCGCCGCCGCCCGCCGACCCTGCCGCCGCTTTTTTAGAGGCGGGCCCGGACCCACAGGACGACCATAGCCAGGGCAAAAACGAAAAGATATCGCAGTTGAGGGAGTTGCTAGCGAAGAATCTAAAGAATCAAAGTGGGTCCAATCTTCAAACCATGAGTCAGGAGGCTCAACTACCGCAGGAGAGTTCGCACGAGCGACCGCCCGCGAAGACGACTGAGGGCGCTTTCAAACCGGTCGCAGGTCCCAACGACGCGGTCACGAATGGACCGACTCTGACGAATCTGAACGATCTGAACGTGAATAAGCATTGCAATTCTATTCCGAACGAAAACGGATCTTCTGTACCGTACACCAATGATACTCCCAATCAGATGGGCCCGGCCGTCGGCGGGCCTCACCTCTACAACGGGCACTGCAATAACGAGCCCCAAAGTCCGACGACAAGAACCCAACAGTACGATTTTGTGCCCATATCTGATGGATGCCATTCACCCGGAAATTTTCATTCCAAATCACCCCTAGGGTTCGGGCAAAGGGGGCACAGTCCTTCAAAATTAAACAAACAAGTGATGATGGGCCGGTCTCTCCAAACGTCTCCGATATCGCACAGCACTGCGGCGAGTCCGTTCGTGAGTCCGAGGAACACTCCGGTGCCGCGGTCGCGGCTGTGCCCGCGGCCCATACCCAAGCACAACGGGAGGAAACGGCGCAACCCTTTGTCGCTAGGCATGGTGGACCCCTCCAAACCTTTCGCGATACCGAACGATCAGAAGTTTATCTCCAAAACGGCGATGTGCGGCGCGGGCAAGTATTGTCAACCGATTTCAGCGCCTCCCTCGCCCAACATACTCACTCACTACAAGAACACCATGTACTCGTGCCCGACCGGGATCGCTAACGGTTGCAATAATGTCTATCTGAATTTCTTGCCGACCGCACCGTTCCCTCGAGACCATATGAACGGTGATCACCAACCGCTGTCTGCGGATCCTTTGTCGAGTGAAGTCAGTCAGTTTTTCCAGGAGTCGGAGGTAACATACAGATCGGGGCCGGATTCGTTTAGATCGCAGTCGGTGCCGCTCAAACAGGGCATTAGTAACATGAGTCTGTTGAGTTATAACAACACACCTGTCGGTTCGGTGCCCCCGACGCCCGTGCCGAACGAATTCTGCGACTTCGGATCTCTCGCGGAAACCTGTGATATATCGAAAGCGGGCCTCAACCGGGAGACGCTCGACAAAATATACGACGCAATAGACAGCAGTAACGACGTGCTCGCCGCCGGCGCACCGCAAGCCATAATGAATTCCAACGATACGATGAGCAACGGCTGCGACCCGCTGCCCGAACACCAGATCCTTTCGGATGAACAACTGTCGTCGATCATTCCCACCAGCGACGACCTACTCGAGAGGGGCAATCAGTTCAATCAATCGTTCCCGAACGAAAGCGACGCACCCGACAACGTGGAAGAATTCCTCAAGAGGGCGAACAGTATGGAGTACGACTTGCCGGAGCTGGTGCCGACGGACAAGAGCAAATACTACACGTCACGCTCGGTCCCGAGTACGCCGTTACCGTACAAACGCACCGCGCCCAACCTGCAAATAGACTCGCGCCGCTCCCGGGAGCTGTTCGCGGCCGACAGCTACCCCAACAACGCGTCGAACGGCATATCGTCGAAGTCCGTGCCGTCCACTCCCCAGTTCGCGGAGGACAGAAGCGTGTTCAGCTATAGCAACAGAGATTTCCTGATCAACGGCAACTCGGTGTGCGGCTCGTCGCAGCTGCACGAGCCCGCGGTGGACAGCGAGCCGGGCCTGGCGTCGCCGCTGCACGACATGCTGCGCGAGGACATCCTCGACCCGCTCACGCCCGCGCTGCTCGCCGACCTCGACAAAATGGACGGGCCGCCGTACGTCGATCTCTAGTCAGCTATCACATAAATCACCACTTGTATATATGTATAATATTAGTTTGTTTTTGTTTGTACGGATACCGACAAGTTGGATATCTCTACAGAGTACAATGTATTTGTATGCCTTCAGTGAAGGCACGTGCTAAGTTGTGCATACATAGAATTGCACACTCCCAAAAATTGAGTCAATACAATGCACTAGAAATATTGTGATAATTATGAAAGCTATGCGACTTCAATTACTAGGAAATAAGTAAAGCGACGTTCTGAATTAGGAATTATTTTATTTTTGACGGCTTGCAATTAGATCTATGTGTAAGTCCTTAGTACAAATTTGGCGCTGGACATCTTGACAAAAGATTTCAAATGGAACGTTTAAAACGCGATTTGAAATGTTAATTATGGATTTAATATTTTACTACAAATTTAAATAAGCTGGAGCACTTGCTGACTGACTGAGCCGAGGCGAGCGTGTGGACGGGTCTGTCCCAGCTCACCCGCTAACCAACACAAAAACGAATAGGGAATATGCGTCTAGTTTTAATATCATTATTATATAACATGGGTTTTAAAATTACTACCAAAGTGTTATTCTCCGAAATAACTCAAAATAATACAAAAGCACTGAACTTAAAGTTTCGTAACACAAAAATACACGAAAGCACGCAATGGAGTGCCAACTAACGTTACCGATATACTTGAGCGTAGGTGCGATAGAGAAAGGGTATGGTTACCCTATACCAATGATGAAACCGCCACTAGCTGCTTTTAACAAACTACAAAACCGAACAAGTATTTTTGGAATTGTTTTTTTATATTTAAAAAAGAAACAGTATCATAAGATAATTAGTACCTTCTTATGTTCTAATATAAAAAATACGCATATACTCTATCGGTCTTATTGGCCCAGTTTCGTGATTCGACCAACACGTTCGGCGTTTCATATTGTTCGTTTGATTGTATTTATTTGATGAGATTAGAATATAAAGGATTGCGTCCCACTATCGCGGGTCGGCTGTCGACATGCGCCACTCCCATGTGATGTAACGGACCACAATATAACTGTATAAGTAGTTTACTTATAATACCGTTCGATAGGCAATTAATTTTCAAAAATAAAACCGAACTATGGGTATGATTGGTTTCGGCTTTGAGCATGACGCGACAGTTCTTTTTAACAACAAAGAAAATAACCATTTTAGCTGACTGATGCAAAATTTAAATAACAATCAAATGTCAATCTTAGCTTATCTTGATAGTAAAGCCATATTTCACTGGCACGACGCAATGACGTTGCCATGGTGACGTGTGGACGAAGTGGCATGCGTTGAGCTGAACGATTATATTTTGTTAATAATGATTTAATAATAGTGACTTGAACTTTAATGTAATCACGTTCCACGTCGAATGGTAGTTTGATTTCGGCTTTGCTTAGATTCTCATAGAACTGCGTCCACTGTTAGCAGCGTATGCGTCGATTGCTTTGAACAACGGAAATTGGATCAAATAAGCATAGCGCACATTTGTGCGGGCCCTTACACATAATATTCTTTGCAAACATTATTTACAAGCGAATTTATGTCTTATTACGACCATTTAAAGTTTGATACGGCAGCTTTGCAAATAATGTGATGCGGTAAGGCCCGGCTAGGTGTACGCAAGCTGAGAAAATACTAGAGCTAGTAAAAAATCTAAGTCAGTGGTGACTTTGAGTGAGTTTCAATGTTAAAAACAAAATAAATGTTAATTAAACGTGTTCGTCCAAATTTATAGGATATTTCGTCCATTTACAATAAAACTTCTATAAATTTGGGGGTAATTTTTTTGGCTTTCTGTGAGGCTCGTGGTCAGAGCCTATTTTTTAGATTATCATCTTATAATTAGTGCTAATATAATGTACATTGTTTTATAATGCGATTTTATGTTTGTTGACCATTAAATTCTTTATCGCATACGATTTAGTTAAAAAACGCTATGTAAAAATAGGCTTAAGTTGTGTTTTCTAACAGTAAATTGAAGTTGATCCGCTTACATTAACACGTTATTGAAAGGTCTCGCGGGTGATATGTGCCTCCTGACAGTATCTACGCTCATCGTGAATCAAAAGGAAACATCGAAGTTTTGATATCTATTTTATGAAAAGTGAGAAGCAAACACTAGTGATAACTATAGCTAACCGGCTCCATCAATAATGTCGTACGAAACTAGCTAATTTACGTAGATATAGTGTTCAACCAGACCAATGCGGCGTGCCAAGCGCGCTTAGTAAATTAGAATTGGTTTTTCATATGAAAAATATAAAATAGTATATAGTTTATGAGAAAAAAAAGAATTTATTGTAAGTTAGCACAAAGATTTAATATATTTTATTATCACATAGGAGTTTTACTGATATACTAAATTTACATTGATCGCATATAATGCGGAGCGAGGAGGAACATGCCAATTACGGCTGCTGTGAGCTTATAAGGCGTTACTAAATTGTTTTTCACTGTTCTGTTATTAGATTTCTGACGAAGCCGGTCATTTAGTAATATTGAATGATCGTTATAAGCTAGGTCGCGCCCCAGGGATGCGCGTAACGAGACGGGGTATGCCTGGGTGAGACTGATGTTGCGTCATAAATTTGAATTAGTGCAACCCCTAGTTCTTCGCCCATCACGCTTATAGCACCTATAGGGGGCGACCTTTCTTAAACGTTAAAACTAGAAAATACAATAGCTTGGTAATGATTTCTTCCGCCTAATATTTACTGTTTATTGCCATTTCTATTAAAATTGTATATTCTTCATAAAATTATCTGGTGCCATTAAAGTTTCATCATGATTTTAATAAAAGGAACAATTGACCGGCTTCACATTACATAACCATCTTATATGGCCTAATGAATTTGTTATGTATTTACTGTTAAATATTTCTATGCCTATAGGTATTATTTGAACACTTGAATTGTTTATTTTTCATAGACGCGTAAACGCAAAACTAATTGTATTCGTTTCCTCGACCTGTGCCTCAGTAAATATTATGGTATGTCCTTTAAAATCCCACGCAGACCACATTTTCGGCGGCCTGTGAGAAGGACAGAGCTAGACAGAATAACATGCTGATTGTAGTGTGTCTTATTTCTTTGTATAGCTTCGTCCCTCTTTGTAACAAAGACATGTTATCTGTAGGGGGTTAAAGCTTAGTAGATGGTTCGTTATAACGCTAGTACAAAACACTGATTCGACAGGGATATACCTAGGTATATGTAAGTAAAACCGAAGACTGTTTTAAAGTTTGTAGAATATTTTGAACACAATGTAATCACACTCGATCACTCGTCGCCGAGGGATACGCGTACACAACGAACAACCTCAGCGATCAGATCGGTGTTATTCCAATTTGGTACAACTTACCAAAATCGTCTAGTACCTAATTACTATTAAGTTGTACATTTCTTTAGCGTCGTCTCTTGTGTAAGTTTAGGTCGGTAACAGTGACGTGTAAATATTTTAAATGTTTAGTTTCATTCCTCATCGTTTCGGTAATAACGTCGACGTTTGATGCCCGATTCCTATACTTTACTGTCGGTCATCGGCAAAAAGTGCTAACCGCGCATCACTCATTCGCGAACACTAAACGACAAGTTGATGTCGATAGCTTATGAAAACCATATAAAATGTCGAATCTTCCATACTGTACGCGAACAATTAGGCGGGCTGCTATTTTTCCTTTTTTGGAAAACTGCGGTAACATGCTATATAGGTATATATTAGTCGATATAATAAATGAGCTACTAGCAAAGTATGTTTTATATCGACTTTCTACTGTTTCTATTCCAGTACGTGTTAGCATTATCACTGCACATGTCCATTAGGGGTGGTTGTTTTCTTCGATTTAGGAATCGGGCATAAAAAATAAACATCAGTTTTTTTTTAATAATTCAGTCATAAATTCAAATGACAAAATTTAGAGAACAGTTTATTATTAAAAGATAACTTACGTGACAAAATAAACGGTCCGGTCGGTAAACAACATCCAATTCCGTCGATAATGCAGTCGAATGCAAATTGAAATCACCACTTATATACCTTATGTACCTAACTATTTGATATTATTTACGCAAAGTAGATTGGCGTATCATAATTTAATACATACAAAACTTTTTTCAGCTAAACAGGTAATTAATTCAAGTCAAGTGTATAGGTAGGTCAATTCACTAAACTATTTAACAATTTGTATGAATATATTTGAATGATTTTATAATTATTTAGATAAATTTAAAACAATGTTCTTCTTGTACTCTTCATATCATTGAGGTCTGTATATTTCATATGGCACTTGGATGTCGCAATTTTATTTTGTGGTATGTATTTTGGGGTACTCCCAAAATTATCTATTCTATCATGGCACTCTAGAAGTGCACATAAATTCTGTTACTTCTGAACATAGTTACTGAAAAAGTATTTTTATTCTTCTTTACTTAAGAAATTAAATAAAATGGAATGCGTTGAGCTATCGCCTACTATTAGTGGGTATTTTGCCAGTGGCAAGTATGTTATTATACACATCTATATATATAAAATGAAGTCGGCTAACAAATTCTTGTTATTACCATTAGCTCGCGAAGTTCAAATAACGAATAGTACCTACAAATTTATACAAACATTAATGCCTCACGTTTCCGCTAGAAGCGCCGCTGGTTAAGGTCAGATTCGAAATTAATTATGGATTTCGTGAATATCGATTGCTACTCGATAATGGACTATCAAGTAAACAGCGGATATCTGGCACAATACAACGACAGCCTTTATCAGGTAACTATGTTTAGAAGTATACCTACTTGAGATGTTTTTTGTATTTGATGTTTAAATGTGGATGTGTACTGTGCCTGTACATAATGTATTTGACGTTTTACACTAACGACAACAGGAAAATGTAAATGTTATATTGTAAATTTATTCTACTAAATCAAATTAATTTTATAAATAATGATGAAAAATGTTATTTTATTGCTTAATTTGCATTCATTTATACAGTATCATTAACTATGGTTGAAAAAATATTGAACAATCATGGTAAAATATTAAAATGTACAGATAATTTGCTAATATAAGCATGCTCATCTTTCAAATATATCTTGAGCGTCATACTGACCTACAGTGAGTAAGGAAAAGTATACACAGAATGTTACATTTATGCGAAATAATATTCATGTATATACACGGACAATGAACTAAATATAAGTATTATTAGAACTTAGTGGACGGAACTACTAAACACAGTTTAAAGTGTTTTAATGTCTGAACACAAAAGTTATGTCAAATATTCTGTCTTAGTCTCATTCAAAAAACAAATCAGCCTCTATATACGTAAAATATTATTTCGTATTTCTGATACGTCCTGTATAAACGAACTCGATCGTTCCGGAGCACCTATCCAATCATGTAATGGAGATTTTTTAAAGAAGACATATTGTTATGTAAATATACATACAATATAATTAATATTGGTAGGCGTTGTTCTAATTGGAAATCGTTCGCACGAACATATATATAATAACATTACAAATTATGTTAAAAACTTTTTTAACAATTAACTCGGCGGTGATACTTGTCGTGACAAACGCTTGCACGCCCTAATTGACGCGAATATTCGATAATCACAAGTTCGCGCGAATTTTAGTCATACGAATCCGCGATCGAACATGCAGATCTCGAATAGGTGTCCTCAGTCCACTAGTACCACCGTGGTGGACTTTGTTTTAAATCCTCCCCATATTGAGGAGTGTGCCGGGTACATTGGCAATAGGACCATAATATAATCGGCAAAATGTGAGTGCACATTTACCTGCGTCTTTAGGGATTACAGGTGTGATGGTCATTTTTGATAAATTGTGCGAATATAAATTAGGATATTCAATAATTACTAATCTAATTATTGAATATCCTAATGCCTGATCGCGAGTTTGCACGAACAATGCTATGCGATCGCCACACGTTCGTACGAGCGATTCCCAAACAGGACAACGCCTAACACACGTAATTAATACATGACACCATTTTATTTTTATTACAACTATGTTGTTCTGTTAATTATTGTTTTATTTTATAAATATTTTTTTATTAATGTACGATAATACATTAGCCAATAAGAATATCTATTTAAGTGAGGATATCCATGTTGTTGATTAGTCTTTTATGGATGTTGATTTACACCATTTGCTATACAGTGATAATAAATGGTACGATAGTAATCATATTGTTTTATTTCAAATATTATACTTATATTATTAATACAGTATTGTTTTCAATGACTACGAAGATCATAGATATATCGCTAGTCAAACACGAATTGTATGGTCCCAAACACAGATCACGGTCCCAAACTAAGGAACCCTTGTATTATGTGTAACATACATAAAACTGGCAGTGATTCCATTACGTCATTACTTATATATTAATCATCTGAGTCTGAGATACAAACATTTATGCTCATCACAAAGTTTTCCCCTGCCGAAATTCGATCCCAGGACCCCCGATACAAGAAACACGATCCTACCAAATTGCCAGTCCGGTCGTCATTATTAGATAAATATAATATGTTTCTTGCCAAACCTATTATATTTATTACAAAAGTTTTAATCAATTAAATTCACTATCTGTCGCAATCAACTTTACCATAACTATCTATAAACCACGGCAATAATATAGGATCATCGTCATATGAATAGTTCTGTGCCACTTTCACTGGCATCCCCGGCTGCCATTCAAACAGCATGCTTGTCAAAGGTAAAGCTTGCAAATTGTTGAGCGCTTTCTCTCCGTATTTGTGCTTAATCTGTCTTGCTAAACACCTTTTAACATATGTTAAGAATGTATCTAAGAAATTGAAACAGACATCTGGGCTCCAAAACCTCTGTAAACAAAACATATATGATGTGAATTAGTAATATAAAATTGAGTAGTATCAGTTTAATATCTTAATTGAAATGGCAATATTTTAGGACCGAATTGGGAGATTTGTAATCAAAGGTAACAAAATAATTGAATACCATCACGCCTACCTACACATTCTGAAAGGGTTGGCAGAGGTGCACTTTGTTGATGGCATAATGTTATATGGTAGTCCCTATTTAGCCATAAGTATTTAGCAAGTTGGTAAGAACCAAGTTTGGACACTAAGTCAGACTTTCTAAAAAAATAAAAAACAGTTTTGCTTTGCACTCCTCGGGAATCGAACCCTGGTCGGCAGCAATGGCGACCACTGCACCTACGAGGCGGCCCTATTTATTCTAAATGGTAATAAATATGTCACTTTGATACAGAAATTTCACTATTCTACTAGACTAGGTACAATTGAATGATGTTTCTCACCTGAGAGATTTTTGCCAAGTCCTTGACCTTGAATAATTTAAGCTCTTCCACTATGCCTTCATCATTTCTGCATCCACACAATATGGTCTCTATTCCAACAAGGAATGATTGGCACCACCACTTTTTCGTTTTATATCGCCTAGTGACGAAATTTTAAATACTTATTACGGCACAATTAGGTGTTATTTCTAAAAAAGTTGGATTGCAATCAAGATAGCCAACTTTCACACAAATCACGCCCATGTGACGCCCCAAAACTGACAACTTCGATGGAAAATATATTAACTTCAGAGCTTTAGCTTCAAGATGCTTTTGATACCACAATGTTGGCATGTTTGCTACACCCACTTTTTTTGATCATTCATTTAGAATTTCAGTATCCATATTTTGCCTTCCCTATATGGAATATGGTAAGCGAGTAATTGTTAATTTTTCTAAATATGGTTGTAAATTATAAGTAGTAGTATCTATCTAAAAACGAACCTAAAACTGTTCTCTTGTCTAGGATGTTCAATGTGCCTACTAGTTTTAAGCTCAATAAATTCATTGCTAGACAAATAATTGATGACAGCCTCCGGTCCTAGCTCCTTTGGAGGCATTGCAACTGGAGCTTTATCGCATCGGATGCCATCCATTTCTGCACCATACACTACTGTATGGTGGTTCATATTGGTTGTTAACACTAGTGAGAACTCCTCGGTTTCATCAACAGGTTCATTGGGATTTGGACTAGAGTCTGGTTCATCTGAAACAAGAATTTTTAATATTATTTCTCATCATGAGCTTATTGGATTAAGAAGTCATCAATTTATAAAAAAACCACTTGGAGAAAAATAATGGTCCCAAATAAACTGAATTTCAATATTGAACTCACCAGATAAAACAAACTGTTCAAACTTGTAGCCCCATGATGAAAATTGCTTGTCCTTATCACTCATGTTCAGCTTTCTATAAATTTTATCTTCTGTGTCTCTCGCACACAAGTAAATATTGCCTTTATGTAATATAGCAACAATTTTCCACGCCTCCTGGTTCTCATAAGGTGTGCAGGCTATGCAAGTCATAAGGCCTCGGTAGCAGAAAAATTTTGCTCTGTCCAAGGTATTTTCTACTGCATAGTTGAGCCTTCTATCATGCTCTAAAAGAAACTTGAGTAATTCTGTCAACTTTACATCTAGGTCGGGTGGGCGCCGTTTAGCTTTGTCTATAAGCAAGTTCAAATCATATTTCACGCTCTCCTCACGAACACATCGCGCAAACTTAAGATTTTCAAGATCAATATAACCTATAACTTTGGGCCGATCAAAACGCGGGAAAGGCCTAGCGTAGAGGTTTGCTTCAACGTGCAATTCGGGCTGCATAGTGTCGTAAGTTAGTCTCAAAGAGTAAAATAATGGTTAGTCTAAAGCCAGGACACTGTATAATCTATTCAAATACACTTCATTCACATAAATATATACTTAAATCGCACAAAGTTTATGAATGATAATATTAGAAATAAATACTATATTATCTATCCATTCCCTTTTGATAGGTTCTTCTTTTTAAAAAATAGTTTATTTTGCTGTATTGAGAAAATAGAGCACAATCCTATCACAAAGAAAAATAAAAAAACCATCACTTTGCGTACCCATACGTGTAAATAAATATTGTGAATTAAAAATCATAGCTTTATATGGCAACTTCGGGTCGGGTCTAAAATTGAGACATGTTTAGCATTGCTCTTTGACAGTGATGAAAGGGAATGAAGAAATCTAAGAATAAGAAGGATTAGATTAGAAGGAACGTAAAAGATAGAACTAAGGCAGCAGGTTGCACTCCTTCTCCACCATAGGATTGCTGGTGCGATGAATCGTTAAAATTTAACTACTTTATATAAGCCTATTTCATAATTAAAGGGTGCTTTAGGGCGGTCTTATGATCCGGAATGCCTTTCTGAGACGGAATTCAGACGGATTCAGAGACGACATTCCGACATTTTGCTTCATCTATACATATAAATAAAATTAGAGTGTCTGTTTGTAATATTAAAATAACCGCTTTTTACTAAGTGCATTTAGATGTATACACGTTACCTATACCGAAACAATTTTTTTTACAATTTTAGTCTGTCTGTCTGTCTGTCCGTCTGTCTGTCTGTCTGTCTGTCTGTCTGTCTGTCTGTCTATCTGTCTGTCTGTCTATCTGTCTGTCTGTCTGTCTATCTGTCTGTCTGTCTGTCTGTCTGTCTGTTTGTTCCGGCTAATCTCTGAAATGGCTGGACCGATTTTGACGCGACTTTCACTGGCAGATAGCTGATGTAACAAGGAGTAGCTTAGGCTACTTTTATTTTAGAAAAAAAATAGGATCTCACGAAAAAAAATTAAAACCAATGTGCCTGATTAAGTTTGATAGCAACAACCTGCAACGCGTCCCGCGGGCTCAGAATGGGCGAGCAGGCTGATGTCAACGGTTGTCTTTGTTAAATACCACGCGGACGAAGTCGCGGGCAACAGCTAGTACATACTTAAAAATCAGACTCAGGATAACATCTTAGGTTGACCCGTATAATTTTTCACCGACTAAAAATTACACTAATAAGGTTTCTCTGAAAGGTTTATTCTCGGTACGGCTTTATATCTGTACTAGCTGTAAAATTCTATTGAGTCAAATAGTGGGCTCGAGTAGTAATGATGAACAAAACCAGTTACGATTCGACAAGATTATCTAATCAGACAGCAGAGTAAAATTTAGTGACTTCAAAAGGTCGCTAAAATTTAATATTGTCACGGGAAAATTGTTAGAGTATGAAGACTACATACCAATACTAAGAAGTTTACATATTAAATATATTATATCAAAAAAATATTTCTTGCAATACGATACAAAATTGACCACCTTACTGTTCAACATCCCGCCAAAAACTCGAGCGTTATGGAATGGATCCATACTTGAATCTGCTGTCCTCGTGCAAACCGATCATAAGTGTAAGGTTTGACTTTGACATTTTGTTTGGCATAAGCACAAATGCAATCTTCAGTAATGGCAACGTCAAGTCAATCCAATCAATCAATTTTGAAAATCGAGCGTTAGGTAGGGCGTGCATGTAGCGTGATGTTCTGTGATGATGTTTTGAAGTATTGTTAGGTAAGAACTAAGATGGGTAAAACAAGTTTTCCTTACCTATCGTTTGTCACAGAGCTTGTAAAAGTTCGTTAGTGCTAATTTGATTGTATATCGGGTTAGGTAATGCTGTAGTTTTTATTTAAGATGGAGCCCGTATTTCAAAAGTGTAGATTATGTTTGAAACTTGGCGACTTCTGTTCAATTTTTGAACAGGATGACTCTATAAAGTTATCTGATATGGTGATGTCTTTTACTAGCATTCAAGTAAGTAACAATAACCGGATTATTTAATAATTTGTTTGGGATTCCATGGTTGGGATAAATTAATATATTTTTGTTTACAGATATACGAGGGTGATGGTCTATCAGACCGCGTATGTAATTCATGTATAGAGAATTTAAGTACTGCTTATTTATTCAAACAACAGTGTGAAAGAATTGATAATTTGATCAGAAGATGTCCAGGTATGTACTTTAATAAGTTTAAATTTAATTTAGCATCATCAACTAAAAGTCATCAAAATTTAACTTAAAACTACTGACGTAAGAGCCACCTGAAATATAAAGTCACATTTCATATTCCCAACTTCTATAATAAGAATAGCAGGTGTCAACTGTTTCATTATCTCAATATGAAATGTGCCATTTGAGAATAGTGTTTAGTTAATCTACACAACCATACTACTCTTTGCCAGCATGGAGCTAAATACGTAATGTGTACAGCAAAACTTCTATGTGTAAATAATTTATTGAAACATTGTCACCAGAATTGAATATCAATAAACCTTCCCTAAATGATTACAATGATTTCTTTGAAAAAGAATTTCATATGCACAATGGTTCTATGGATTCCTCAATATATGTATCAGCAGAAGGTGAGAACAGTGAAAATGTATTTAAGGACAACCTTGAGGAGAATAGCTTTCAGGAAACCAGCGATGAAACTGATAGTGACGTTGACTCCATAAAATGTGTAGGTTGCAATGAGTCCTATAGCAAAATAGGTCCTCACACTTGTCGCACAACATGCACCATTGAACGCAATGAGCTGCAGAGATCGAGCAGCAACGAAACCCTTGTGGCTACTGACATCCTGCCTAACATACAACCCAAGAGAGCAACACAGTCCCTGCCACCAAGGGTCTCCAGACAGCTCCCCAATATACCAGAGTATGTTGAAGTCACTTGCATACTCTGTGATGAAAAATATGACCAGTATAATGAATATGTTACACATCTAAATAGGTGCACAACCAATGTTAAATTACATCACTTTGTATGCCCCCTATGTCATGACATATTTACAGAGAAAATTGCATATTTGAAGCATGTCAAAGTTGAGCATTTTAAAGTGACATCAAATGATACAGTTGTGCATTACAAAGCCAATTTGGCCGATCCTGGTGTGGACTGTGTGGATTTTGTGCCATCTCTTGAAAAGACTAGGAAGCCGAAGGCTGTCCGCCGTCAAATAGGTTGGTCTGTTGAAGATATTTATCAAGAGATTGAGTGTAAAAAAGTGGAAGAGAAACAAACACCCACATCAAGTCCTTTTAAAAATTTCTTTTCCAAGTTTGGGAATGAGTGAGTTACAATTTCGATGTTGGCATGCCTGGGATCTACGGCAGTACAAGCGTAAACATTTTTAACTAATATTTTCAAGCTTCAACTAATGGGATCTATATGTTTATTGCTCATAGCGTGTGAAACTCTAAACCTATCATTTTTGTCTCTAATATACTATTTCCATCTTATAACTTGATCATTTGGGTACTTGGAGAAATCATACATGGATAAGCCTTTATTATTTATTTAAGAAAAATATCAGTAAGCTATACTATTATTTATTTACTAGCCACTTTTGGCTAAATCATAACATTTTATACTTCCATTTACTTTCCATTTAATATTGAAGCCCATAAACTAATTTACAGATCTCTCAGCAGTAGACAAAGTACGCCCAAGAAAGTTAGCTTTCGTAAACTCATTGAGACTGGCAAGGAGAAAACTGCAAACTACCTACCATTCCAGAAGTACATACAGAACTACAAGCAGAAGAGGAAAGCTAACGGGTACAGCCCTATCAAGGGCAAGCTCCAAGTTTCTACTAAGATTAGAGCCAGCTTACCATTAGAACTGACATCAGGTATAATACCAAACTTACTGATAAATCCAATTCACAACTTATTTGACAGATTCTGTAATATAAGTTGTGGATAGGGTTTATCAAGGTCTTATTTAATACCTTGCCTTAATTTATTTATATTTTATTCTCTGAAAAGAGCCACATATAATACTAAAATCAGGTTGATACATTTTGTACTCCCTTGCCTAGCATGTATTTTCATAATTGTTTCAGACAGCGATTATCACTCTCCAAGTGGTACCTCTGAAGAATCTTGGAAACTGAAGCAGAATTTAATATGTGCATGTGAAAAAAAAGTGTTCATGATCTCCGAATTCATAAATGTAAGCATTTATTTATTTCCTTTCTACTTTTAAAGATAAAGATAAAAAAAATGGTACTTCAATGTTTGTACTAAAAATAATGTACTTATGATTTTTTTATATATTCAAGGGACAATAAGTAGTCTTATTATATGAAACACATATATTTTTCAACCTAAATGATTACTAATAAAGAAAACATGTCCAGGATCGTGATAGGCTAGTAGCCATGATCAACGAGCTGGGCGGCGTGGTCGCGGAGAACACGAAGATGGAGATGCTGGCGACCCATTTCATAGCGGTGCTGCCGGACGACACGTACACCGGCATGATGGTGTGCGCGCTCGCCACCGGCAAGTGGCTCGTGCACATCAATTTCATATACGACAGTTTCAGATGCAAGAAGTTTTTACAGGTATTTACACTATGTATCTACTGTAGCAAACACTTCAGCCGCACCACAAGATACACAGATGGCACTGCAGACGCATTCAGAACAATAGACAATTGTAATCACAATCCTGAATCGCGCGGGCTATAAGAGTTTTGGGAGCAAGTAACATTTATACAAGATCCCGACAATAACCGTCGCGGCATAGCGGCCGCCCCTCCAGGCATACCACCCGCATGGCTGGAAGATCTTCCCTTTTCCGCTAAACTACTACTAATAGCATTCTAGAACGGGAGTTGTCCAAATTTCCCCTTTGGTCCCATTACGTAAATCTAGCTCAACAAAATATTTGTGTGCTGTATTGCAGATTTGTACTAATCCAATCAAGGTGCAATAGCACGCGATCGAAAATTACTTAAAAAATATCTAATGATGCAGTTTACTTTGTATCAAAATCGCCCTCAAGATTCGAAAGCTGCGATATGCCATATTGTTTCGGATTTGGCCATCCATCAGCCCCAACTTAAATATGTTTAAAAATGACAAGTTGATGTTTAAACATTTTTAAATTATTCTTATAGGAGTACTTGTATGAATGGCTGAAACACCCTAAAATATTAGAAATAGACACCACCAGCATGGAAGTGTCGAAGGCAGCGGTTTACTGGCATTTGGAACTGGCCACGCACAAAGCCAAGTTCCCTTTTGAAGGGAAACAAGTGGTTCTCATTATGAAGAAAAAATATAGGCAGTATTACCAGATGATATTCAAGACGCTTAAAGCTAAAACTGTTACGTACGATCCAAGGTATGGATATCTTTTTTTTACCCGTCTCTTGCTTGCTCTTGCTTTGTGCATTGAGCCAGTGTCAATTTTTATCCAGACTATTTGCGCGAAAGTAACTTTAAAAAAAGTTTTCGTGCAAACTGACCCCTCATTTGACCCCCTTGGGGGTCGTATTTCCGTAAATCCGTCCTTAGTGCACCACTAGGGTTTTCAAGGAGTATCTCTTCCAGATTTCAAATACAGGACCAGGTTTAGGTTGTGCGTTGTTTGCCAATCAGTGTTAAGAATTTTATTGAATAGATTGTATGTTTTACAGGACCCCCGGCAGTTGTTGCACTGCGGACTATTGTTTCGTGGACATGAAAATAATTGAACGAGTAAAACTGCGTTTCTTCGCACGCCACAACGTCCCCGTGTTCCCTTATCAATACATTTTAGTGTATCTGTTGAAGAGAGGACAGGTGGATGACGAATACAAATACTTATTACAAGATTGTAAGAAATATTCTAGGGACACAATGTTTTTGTTGAATGACACATATTAAGCTACTACCATGAGATCAATGTATTGACATTGCTACTGGAGTATTTTAAGGTAAATTAAACGAATTGTTGGATATTGATTTCTTATATTTACGCGAATACTACACATTGAAATAAAACTATTTTTTCGGAATATATAGGTATATAATAAAATAAACGCGATAAAAATCGAATAAATAGTTTTATTTAAATGAATGGTATACCAATAATCGAATGTCTCAGTCAAATCGAATTTGGAACTTTTGTACTTATTGCAAATGTGTTAATTTTTATTTTATAAAATCGGTTCCAAATTATATCTCTCGATGCGAGTTTAGTGCGGGTATTTTAGTATAATTTTTAGATAAAGAGGCGCAACTGTCATATTATTATGAGTCTGTTGCTAATACTGATGTTTGACGTTGGGAACCCGCCACCTACCAACTGTTACACTTAACGTGGCTAACCCAACCCAGAAAGCCTATACTATTTTTTTAAGTCCAAGACCATAGAGACGATCCGACACGCATTTGTCCGTTTTTTATATTAGGTATACTCATATAGAAATGTATGCGCTAACGAATATTTTATTTTTTTATGTAAAGCATAATTTAGAATAGAAAATTGATAAAATTAATTTAATATGTTTTTATGAGCCAGCGTGTCAGCCGGTTCTTTGTTATTCTCAAATTGTAAACAGATTTTGTTATTGTTTATACATTGTTTCCATCGGATATATCGCTAGTATTCATAGACATATTATTATGAAAGTCTTGATTTAAATTAAAACTATTTGCCGTGTCGATTTGAAGCGCCTCGAGCGTCTCTGGAACGAAATTCGACATTTAATGCAAATGGCCGTCTTTTTTTTATAAAATATGTATGATTGTTATGATATAAAGTAATTAGTTTTATGGATTTTTGTCAACATAGTCATATGTCAAATCCCTATCAATAGTTCCGTGGACACTCACTACCTGCTATCACTACGTTCAGAGCCAAAATGGCGAACATCAAATAGGCACAAAATGAAGAAGTTTATCGCCAGTCCAGTAGGTAGTATTTATAGGTCAGTGCTGGTATTGTATAAAATAACATTCCAATTGCAATACATTCCTTAGAAAATACATGTTAGATCAGTTAGTTACATCTTCTAAAAAACTAGGCATTTTCTATGTAAACTATATTTAATTAGATGAAACAAGTTTTTAAAAACTGTTTAACTTATAATTATTAGGCAAGTACATGTACTCATGATAAATTGAGATTCCTATATTTCTGTTATTTTTATAATTATTTTGTTGCTGAGGTAAGTGGGTAGATAATATTGACATTACAAAATTTTATTTTTATAATACATTTTATTTTATAAATCGAGCCATACTAGTTTTAGGTATAGACATTATATATAATTTTTATATCTTAAAATGTTGGTGTTTTATTTATAATTTTAATGTTTGATACGTGTGCTCGGGCCTGCTCGGCGGCTGGTTACCAGAGTAACTCTGGATTTGACGTGATGTTGATGATCGCTATAATCGCCTATGCCACCGATACTTCTCCTAATCTTCATCTGTGAAGATAAATCAAATACAATTTAATAAATATAACTACAATTTTAGGCAAAATACTACGAGTTGATAGAAGAGGGAACTGCACTGAAAGGATAAGTACCTACGTCGTCGATAGGAGCTTCAAGTATCATTGGTACTTTCATGGTCAATGTTACTTGTGTAGCAGTAAAACTGAGAATGGAAATTATTTTCCTATGATATATATAATCCAAAAAAATACGTAGTACCTATCCGACGTATCTAGATAAAATCGAGGGCATCTTTCTTTTTTAACTGATAACGACATTTTCGGGACATATACCATATGAAATGGATAATTAACTGTCGGTCGGCATTACCTGCAGGCATCTACAATTATATGAAAATGCACTGTATGTTACCCTTGTATAGAATATCCAACAAGCGACAGTGGCCAATATGGTAGCTACCATTCCCCAAATTTGGTCCGAGCTGGGAAACGTATCATCATTGAAATGTGGCTTGTCCTCGGGTTCATTGCAACTACAAAATGAAGCTATGTATAGAAACATTTTCGCTAGAATTTTATTGACAATTTTAACGCACTAACTGACATCACTATAGATTTTTGATATTTTATCAAAGAGAATATTACACTAGTCACTATTGTTAGCTTAAATAAAGGATTTACTGGAAAAAACAGGTAAACTGAGTTTATAGGATTTGCTGAAACCAAACGAAATTGATTATTCATTAGGTAGCATAATTCTCCAAAATATGGATTTTAAATAATGATCACACAAGAAAATGAGAATAATTTTATTAAATAAAAATATAAGTAGGTACTGCTAATGTTTGGTATGAACGTAGGAAATATTTTTATTACTGGCAGCACTAAAATCGGGGAACCACTGGACCAAACCAACAATTTAAGTTTGGATTATCTTTTTAGTAGAAGTTAGGTAAGTCGTGTTTATTATCTTACCGTCGTGGAATATTCAAATGCCAATTAAATTTAAGATTTGATTTGTAATTCGATATTGAATATTTCCATTCAGTTCTACCTAGGCTATGAATACAGTTTATAATAACTCGTTGTACCTACGTAGCTACAAAACACACAGAAAAAAAATTAAGATTTAAATCAACATAACCAAATCGTTTCTACTGTTTGCAGCATCTGCAGCTCACAGACTTTTTTTTACGAATTCTATTCCGTTTGAGTTACTTCAGTTTTTGTAGCTGTGGAAAAACCCAACACTAATATTTTTAGAGCTTATCAGTTTAAAGATAAGCTCTAAAATATAGACCGACTGTGTCCCTACAACAATAGAGTTCCGATTGGAGCCTATATTTGGGTACGGGCTATCTTAAAAATGTGACACACCACTGCCCCCAGTATACCTCACAGTATAATAGAAACGAAAATACTCTTTGCTATCTATGATTTGGAAATACCCTCCAGTGTTGCTTATAACTAAAAGTAAGTACCTACTCTGTGGTAGCTAGTTGTTACGATAATATTACGAAGATGGTTTATTTTTATGCTTCAGTTTGAGGGTGTTTTTCAAACGTTTAACTACTTATCTTCATAGTTTAGTCCGCTTTCTAGGCATTAACTTGTGGATTGTTTGAATACTGACTAAGTCTACAAATGGGATGCTTCTGGTCTAATGAAGTAAGTGTGAATATTTTTACAACTTTATAATATTAATTATATATAGGTAGTTAATTATCTGTTGTTCGTGTTGTATTCACTGTGTAGCTATCTTGCTTTTTCCTAGGGTTTCTCCCATTCTACTCAAAAGTTCCTAGGGTCAAATTACAAGCCTGATAATCGTTGTTCACTCACAGGCAGATGCTCGAGATAGGTATCAATATCAACACAGAGTTATCAACAACACACACGGTGCACAGCGAAATACAGTAAGTAACAATTAAATTGTATAAACAACTTACCGTTTATAAATGTAGATGTCTACTTACTAATAATATTAACAGGTAAAGTTTGTTAGTATGTATAGATGTATGGGTAATCCGGATCTACTGAACCGATTGTGAAAATTCTTATCCAGTGTGCCATGCTGTTTTATCGAGGTACCGCGGGCAGAAACTTGTCATATTATCATTACTCGACATTGACTATAGCGATATTTTCTGTTTAGTCGTCCGTTCAGCCTTTGTACGGCGAATACCGCTGCACTTGCCGCCGCTACTGGACCAGCCGACTCTCTTGGCCGCATGCGTACCAAGTCTGCAAACGGTGCCGCAATCGCGTCTACGCGCACATCCAGGTACCTACCTAGTTTGCCTGTAAAGCACCACTCGGCCTTTCAGTGGGTGTCGTAAAAGGCTGATAAAGGAATTCATTAACACCAAAGACCACCTAAGGGTGACCGCGATAGTAATTGCACATATAGATTCAAAACAGCATGGACGCGGCACCGATATAATTGTAGTAGCATTTACGTATCAGATTATGGGAGTGCACCTGTATCGCCTGCGTAGTTGGACTACTTGGCTAGTCTCCTTTAAGATTGGCCGCTGTCCGTCGCTGCCGTCAGCCGGCCGCCCACAAGGATCCGGTTAGGAAGATTTATTTAGGTAGTATACCTGTTTTCAGAGAGAACTGCGTCCCTCGGACATGACTCGCGAGAACAAGGGTGGTAAAGAACATCAGCAGGAGTATTGCCAGATGTGTCAGCAACTAGGCCGGTATTGTGGCAACATGAGAAACAGACGTTAATATTTATTACAAAAATGGGTTACAGGCTGCATCAAATAAAATGAGCAAACATGGCGGCTCTGCGCATGCATAATTGTATGGATTTGGCAGAGACTCCATGTGTGCTCATTTTATGTGTGGCGATCTATATTGTGTAATATTAGCCTCCATCTCTATTCTAGCTTGTCCCTCTGTCGGTTGAATTGGCACATTACAATAGCAAACAAAGCATTCTTCTTTTGTAAAATGCCTTTTAATGTCATTGTAAATTGATTTAAACTTCTATAAAGTTGGGGGTTAATGTTAGGGCCGAAGCAGCTATGGATTTTTGTATTCCAATATGATCGTTAAGTTCAATGTTCTAATGTAAGTGTACCTTTATAGAAATGTCAACTTATACGATTTCACGAAGTTTGTGGACACGTATCGCTACTATAGACATGTTTATAGAATAACATATTTTCGATAATATATTTTTTAAATGGACATTGTGTTTAGTTCAAATCAGTTAAGGCGATCTCTAATAAATACGCCAAAACAGTTACATAACATCTTTAAAGGCTTCTTTCTCGTTGATGAGTTAAATATAAATGTTGAAAAAATATATTATATTGTCTATGAAACAGTTATCTTTGAATTCATTATAGGAAAAAGTGCTACGTGTCATTTTAATATGTGAAAATTTTCGACAGAATTTCTTATTTCTTTTAATCAGCTTACAATTCTTGTTGTGTAGGTAGCTTCTTAAAATTTCACAACGCAACGACCACTTCCGTATCTACCTCAGGAACTGCCACAGTTGAGCTTGAGCATTCTGCGTTCTACACGACCGTCAATGAAACGCATGCCGTCTCTTTTTTTATAGTTCTGTCTCTCTCGGTTAAATGAACTACCCGACCGTGTAGAACGTTGTTTGAGGCCGTCTGAAGATATTTCTAAGTTGACATCAATAATAACATGTACTTACCACGGTACAGATCTATTTAGTGTTTTGTTTCAATTATAAATGTACGATTTGTGCCAATGTAATATATCATTCCTATGGTAATAATTTTATATGATTGTGATTTATGTAGAAAAATAAACAATGATTAAAGACTGTTTATATTGTCGTTTTTAAATAACAAAAATAACCCGTATTCATATAGTAACGTTGTAGGGGATATTACAATATCATAACTTTATCTATTATATACTAGCTTTTGCCCGTGCTTTCACTCGCGTAAGCGCATCGATTTTGCTCTGCTGCTCGACCCCCAACGGTTGCAGCGTGATGACACTACCCTATTGCATATTTCGAATCATAAGCTATCGAACAATCTAAAAACCTCATTAAAATAGGTTCAGTCGATTTTTCATTTATGCTTGAAGAAACTGACAAGAATTTTCAAAATACACTTATTTAGTGATGTTCAAATTGCAACATTTAAATCATACATTTTTTTATATACATCTTTAATGTACAGTACCACACAGCTCTGATAGTTTCATAATAGTAATACATATCTAGGATCATATAATATGCGATCAAAGACATGTATGAAACTTACGGTAACTATGATGTAATATGCCCCACAAACATTTCCGAATCACTGAAAGATATAATTTAAACTGACACAGTGAACACTTTACTGACTAGATCCAGATAGCTGGTGTCTTTAAATATATTGTTCAAGGACTTTGGCAGATCCAATGTGATGGAGGACTTCTTCTCGGCCAAGTAAGCGAGCAGAGGCATCAGAATAGTTCCGATGTCCTCCACGTCGGCGGCGTGCGTGAGTTTCAGTAAGCTCGCCGAGTAACCGACTGCCGCCACCACTTGGTTGTTAGTTAGAGGCTCTTTGAAGAATTTATACTGAAAGAATACATATTTATTGGGAAAAATAAATATATTGCCAGATGAACGAACTATACAACGCTTGTATTATGAGAACCGTACAGCGAACTGGGGGCGTTCCTATTATATTATAATTAATTATACAGCGTGATTAAGAAAGGGTATACTACCATTTGAACGGTGCGCGTCTTTAGCGCAGTTGGAATCATTATGTTAAGGCACAATTTCAATGTAATTTTTTTTAATTGCTCCTAACAAAATGGCCATTGTGATGTTTTTGCATATGCTTTTTAATTAAATTGACATATCAACATTGTGACGATATAAATGCGCTAAAGATGCACAGGTTCCAATGGTAGTATACCCTTTTTCAATCCCACTGTATAGGTTAAACGTCACACAAAATTGAGTCTAAGCCGGTATTAAATCTACGAACATGTGGCATGAAAAAGTGTTAAACGAAAATAGGAATACGTACTCTGATAATATAGACGAGATTTCTATAGCAGTACAAGAGACAAGCCCTCGTGACCTCAGTGCGGTGGCGCGTCACGCCCATCGTGATCATACCGACCGCCTCGTGGAACAGCTTCAGCAGCGTCGTGTCGTCGAACACGGGCAGACTGTCCCACACCTCACACCACTCCTGCTGGGTGCTTGTGCAAGTTATCTGAAAAACAAGTCCATGACCTTGAGAGCGATACAACAGGGCCCCAAGTCAGCTAACACAATCGATTCATAATCGAACAGCAACCGCATAGTAACTGCTACTTTTGACAGATATTGTATGGGATATTATATATGTAATCACAGATAAGAAATAAAACGTTAGTTCTACATGGAAAAGGTTCGATTTAAAATGTCTTTGAATTTTGTCACTATGAAGTGAAATGGGGTAAAAGCTACAAAGAAGTATCGTAATACTGACCTGTGTAAGCCAATATTTTAGCTCACTCGGATTTGTGTCACTGTTTATATTTTTATGACTTATTACTTCAAAGTAACTTCTACCAGGTGGATTCCATAGGATCCTATAGTAGTACATGTTCATTGGTTCTATGTTCTGCAACTTTGTTTTCAGCCATTTACTTTCTTTATCTGGAATTAATTTATACAATTAGCAATTTAAAAAACTGGAAAAAGGCAATCTGCTGAGTTTGCTGTTTTGCTCAAGTTGTAGAGATAACATAAAGTGCCTGCTCCACAGATGGTGTCTCGCCCAGAATGTTGATTATACAAAGGGCCACCATGAATATTTAATTAAAATACTTACCAGGAACAACACCATTGTATGTTTCCATCAATGCAGTCTGTAGCTGAATCGTAAGCTGTAGTGTGGCAGGTGCAGCGGCCACGAATGTGGTAATACGCCAACGCACCACGTCCATCACTTGTGCCAACATCGCCAACATTGGCGCCCTACAGGTCAACAACTCGTCAATCGCGTAAGCCTCCTGTAGTAATCTAATTTGAACATTAATCGCAACAATATCCTTGTTCAACAACGCCTTGTGAATATTTGCCATGACAACCAACAGCAGTAATTTAGTTCCTGGAATTATGTCAATACTCTTCAACCCACAGACAAATTTTATAAAATTACCTTGCTTACATTCTGTCTCAACACTATTCTCAAATATGTATTTAGTTACACCTATTACACAAGCCTCAGTCTCTGTGGTGTAGTAGTAATTTGAATAATCCTGAAGCAGTTTCATGATTTCCAACATAATGTGTGTCTGCTGTATGTTTTCACAGGCTATACTGAATATTTTTGTGTACACTTGCTTTGGATTTTGAAGGAACAACGTCAAAACATCAGTAAGGTCTGCATCGGGTGATACAACAAGTTTATTAAATATCACTGTCATTTCCTCCTGGAATTCTGTGCCTTCTGTCATATCACAGAAGCAATTATCGCTGAAATGTTCTTTCAATATATCATGTTTATTGGTGAGAGAACAACGCTGAAACACCTTAATTGACAACAATTTTCTGATTTGTGAGTTTTCAGGATTGTTTGTGGAATCTGTCAATATATGGTACAGTTTTGAACATTCTTCTTCATTGTAAACTTCAGCATTTGCATGTATAACTTGTAGCAAATCTGTATGTTCATATAACATATCCTTGTGTATTAATGCTCGAATCCATGATGTTTTGTCTTCATTGTTCATATTTATATTATCTATAATGGTCTTATTATCTAATGTGTTAATAATATCATTGATTTCAATTGGTTTACGTTCTATTTGTTGTAGCATACTGACAATGGGGTGTTCGCAAACGCTGTCAACACTCAACAGCTTTGTGCGTATCTTGTGGCATAGTTCTCCAATCGTTTGCTGAAAACTTTTGCCATTTTCCTCAAACTCGCTCCATGCACAGAATACATCAACACTGACATCCATGACAAGTTGTTTAGAAACATCCAGTATGACAGTGTTGCTATTGTTCAGACATTCCAATATCAAATCATTGGGACTATCACATATGTTGTACATACAACAATCACCTTTAAAACATCCCTCTTTGTATGTTAGTTTATATATGTCATCACACAAATTGGGATTAATATTCTGTGTATATTGATTGAAACATTCATACATTAATGAAAGTGCTGTGTGTAGACATCTCCCTTGGTACCTGTATAATTCATCTTTACTGAGCACATTGAGCTTATAGCTGTTCGGTGGGGTGATAAAATATTTCAATAATTTTTGTATATGTTCAAACCCTGTTGTTAAATTATTAGACAAAATATTACTTTCAAGTTCGAAACAATGTAATCTACAAATGAGTAAATAGCAAGCAGCAGTTAATTTATGTAGTTTTTGCAGACATCCAGTTGGGTTGAAGTATTTAAAGTTATCAATAAAAGCTCCTAACACTTCAAGTGCTAGTTGTGGGTAAGAGTATGTTATTATTTCATATATAAATTGTTCCATGTGAAGGTTCCATAGCATTTCACACATCAGGTGCTTTGGTATGGTAGGTATTGTCCATATTACCAGGTCAATACCCTCTAGCTCCACTATCTCCTCTAAAACTGGTAAATCTGCATTCAGCACTATGTACACTGCAAACTTTCGCACTTTCGATACCATGGTATCCGTAACTCCATTTTCATTTACAAAGTTCTCACCTTTCAAGAATCTTAACATACTCCTTAATACATATTTTATATATTCTTCATTCCCTGTAATATGTATCATTCGAGTTAGTAAACAAAAATCGAAGATGGGGAAACTTATAAGAAATTACACTTACCGCCTTTAGATGTGAGCCTTGTGAACTGATGCACGTTGTCTGCAGATATGATTACTCCTTGAAATGCAGATAGTTCAGGTGTAAAATCCATATTTGTATCAGCTCTCAGCCGGCAAAATATTATTTTCTATCAATTAAATTTTTGAGTTCAGCTAATGGCTCCCTCCACTGATGTTTCAGTGATTTTACCAGTGCCGTCAATATGAAAAAAGAAACGTAGATTCCCGATGCGCAGTTTAAATAATTATGAATATCGCAGAGAATCTATAAGCAAACGGCTGTATATAACAACTATAAAGGTTAATCAAAGAAAACATGCAGATCGCAATTCAATTGATTAACTACTCGACAAATACGGTAAAATACTTATATTTTTATTTTATAGTGCGACGCGAAACGAAACTACATACAGCGCGCGCTTTTTTTTTGTTTGTTTTGATTATTTATGTCAGGCCAGGCAAGTCAATTAAATGTCAATATGACATTGATATATTTCTTTTTTTTTATTGGTAATCGGAGGTAAGTTGAGCCTCTCACTACTGCTAGGTTCGAGTAACATGATGAAGATGAGTATGATGCTTGGCTGGCTACCGCTGACCACTAAGAGGATACTATGTATCTAGCTACGCTTTGAGCTACACAGTAGGCTGCTGTAATACGTACGGAGATTTACTTCCTTAGTAATAATCTTAATAATATCGTCAGATAAACACACCAACGATATGGTCCCACATTATGTAAAGCTTGTAATATGGGTACCATACAATGGATTTGGGGTGAACGAACCCAGTATATAATAATGATACATATATACATCCATGACTCGTACAAACATTCGTGCTAATCAGTTTGTCCCTACCAGGATTCGGATACAGGACACTCAGCACTAGGCACTACCTACTGCGCTAATCAGGTCGTACGATATAGCGTCTATAAAAAAACATACTGGCTTGACATCATTTTAAATATTTTTTTATTCTCATGTTTACAGAAATCTGAAAAATTACATTTCTGCTTATTATTCAACTGCAGTAATTTTCTGATGAAATAAAAAGAGAGCTGGATTTGAGATCAATATAATTTTTTTTGCAAACTCTCTAAATTCCTATGAGCAGTCTTGAACATCGGGTCGATTTTTAAAGCATTTCTATACATCTTCTTCGCCAAGTTGTATTTTTTCCAACGATGATAGAGAACGCCTGTAAACATTGCTACATAGAATACAGATAAACATTTAAAAAATATAGTTCCTCGTTGGGATAGTTGTTGCAAACAATTACAGCCCGCCTAGCATAAGGTTAAAATTCGAGGTCATAATACGAATTCGTTCACTCGCGATATTATTGTGAACTTATTATACCATTTTTTTTACTGTTGTTTGTCAATATTATGGGAAATAAGTGCTATTAAAGATTTAATATATCATTAGTAAATAAAAAAAATATTACATGAGTTATTTACAGTTATGTGTTTTTTTTTGTGGTGAAAAATGGTGCCTGTCTTAATACTATAGACAAAATATAAATATGCCTGTTGCACAGTTAATATTTAAAATATTAAGCTAGCCTAATATTCTCACCGAGATTAGCGTAATGTATAGCTTGGACTTCTTTGTCAAACAATTTTATTGCTTTCATGAAATGCGCCTCCGCTTCCCCGTACCGATTTATTTTACCATACATGTTGGCGATGGCGAAATTGATCGAAGGTGCTTCTGGCAACTCAGTCAGAACTCTGGGGATGAACTTCAGCGCCCTCTCTATTTGCCCTGCAACAAATTTTATTGATAGCTGTTTGCAAGCCGGTAAATTAATATTTCTATAGATATCATTGGACATGCAAGGTGCATCGATTTAATTTTTTTAGCAGCGTTTAAAAGGGCACACGTCGACATCTTGGGGTTGTTTTAGACTAAATATCTAACAAAAAAAACACGCCTTATGTCTGATTATCAAACTGGTTATTTAATACCCGCAAAAAGGCGTTGAAATACTAAAGCTAGTTATCAGATTATTAGATCGAAATAAAAAAAAGACATTCATGATACATAGGATGATAGTGGTTTAATAGTATTTACCCGTGTTATCCAACAATGCCATCAAGTTGGTCCACGCCAGCACATGCTTGGGATTCTGATTGATGGCTTGAAACCAACTGTTTATTGCGTCTTCTGTTTTGTTCATCTCGAGGTACTTTAAATTGAATAATAAAAAAAAACCCTTAGTGAATTGAAAATAAGTATAGTATGGGCTGACTATCCGCTAGATGGAGCGGCGATCTGCAGAAAATGGCTGGCAGCAAATGAAAATTACGTCGAGTGGCTGCAAGGACATACGTCCTATTTCATTGGCCAGACTATAAGGCGAGGCCGCGAAACTTGAAATCCAAAGACATTATGAGCGCCCGTCCTGCTGGAACCTACTGGTGGTTTACCTATTAGTAAACAGTGGCCCAGTAATCAATAGAGTGGACGATTGGCTGGCCGATGAAAAATTATCGCAGAGAAATGAGTTGAGAGTAAGTCAATTATGATCCTTATTCGCTAATTTATAAAGTAAAAAAGAATATCTACATTTACAACTAATCTCAAAATTTTTGGTGAACATACCAAGTTGCCTAAATTGTAGTAGCAATCCGGGTATTTATTCCGATGACTTATAGCGGTTCTATATGCAGCTTCGGACTCGTTAAAGCGTCCGGTATTCGCTAAAACTATTCCCAAGTTCATCCACGCTGCGGGGAAATCGGACCTGATAATTAAACCAATTATTAAAAAAAAAAGTACAAATTCCCAAAATTTTCCCTCAAAGAAAACATTCATACTACTACATAGCGATCGATGATGAATGAATTATACCAACTATACAAATAAGTAAGTACTTATATCGATAAATGATAAAAAAATGTATTTTTTATGAATCAGAATCTTAGTTGAAAATAGAATTGCTAGCTTTATAAGGAACGAAGGTTACAGAAACTACATACTTGAGCCTCACAGCAGCTCTCAGATAGAATTCGGCTTCACCAAATTGCTTTTGGTTTTTAAGTAAATTGGCCAAGTTGTTTGTTGCTTGATAATATTCTGGATACAACCTTGAACATACAAAAAGTACAATCCATTTTAATATTACGAAACATATCAAGTAGATATTTGTATGAACTTCTGCGCCTAGAATGTGCGAGAATACGCGATACATATGCAGTCGGATTCCCTACCCACAGCGGTAGCAAATATCGCCTCTAAAAAAGAAATATAAAAACCTAAAGGTCTATTCAGATATGCCATCTGAATAGGCCTTTGGGTTTTTATATTTAATTTAGTTTTAATTAAACTTGAAAGCGACGACGACACCCACGGGTAAAAACAAATAAATAAAGTATGAATACCAACCTAATCGCTTCTTTATATTCAGCTATTGCCCACGTGGTCTGGTGTTCAGCGTCAGCAACTTTAGCGACGTTGTAGCGCACTTTAGCGTTCATCGGACACACAAACAGACCGCTAACAAACAAGCTGTATTCGTTTTGCCACTGCACTGACCTCTGCCAGCTCCTCACGGCGTATAACAGCAGTAGTAGTAGGAACATGAATACTCCAATCTGAAAAGAAATTTACCTAAGTATATATAGGTAGCAGTTTATTGTACAGTCAAAAAATAAAGAACGAAATGTTAGTGTACATTGGGCAGTCATAAATCAATCTGCGGTCTATTAAAGAATGTCATTTAAGCATAGGTACACAATTCTCTACGATTACATATAAGGTCATGATGTAATATCCCTTACTAATGTAACAAAAAAAAACGGCAGCCGGTGTAAAATAGCCGCGCAGTTACTCCATATTTGGAAGAGATCATCAGTAATTTATATATGATTCTCTTATAAATAAATTTCTTAGGTGGATGTTTAAAATATTGTTCAAACAGTTTGTAATGTTTCCAAATAGGTAATCCTAAATATATGAGAAAAAGCTTTGTAATGCCATTGTAAAACTTTTATAGAGGGATGAGTTTGGACAAACCTTGCATACGAATAAAGTTCTTTTATGTAGCAACTTATTGAATCCAATCACGATAAGAAGACAGTATCCAGCCGAGGGTATGTACAGAATCCTCTCGGCGATAACAAACCCGACTGGATAGAATATGTTAGCAGCCGGGAGAAACGGGATTACGGTCAATGAAATGGCCAGTATTAAAATCCTGCAAGTGAAGACCATTATTTTATGAAAAATACTTATCGATAAAAAATCAGAGTACATACAGAAATGGAGACGTTGATAAATAGGGATGCAAACGTGAGTGTGCTGTTCAAAAGTCGAACGCCGCCGCCGTATTTCAATAGTAGCATAATATTTTGTAACTTTTGACGATTCATAAGTACTGTACTTAATGGTCTACGTGAATAAAAAATATTCTGATTCTGATTACACTACCTGTTATTGGACATCCTATTTGTACTATTTGTTATAGTCTTAAACAATAGAATTCCCCAGAAGTACATCAGAAGTATCAGTATAATTCTAATATCTAGAATTTTCTCTAGGAGCTGGATACATCCCATCGACCAATCATAGCAAAGCCACTGAGGCCAAACAAGTAGCATTAGATTGATAAAATATATGTAGTTGTATGTTGCTACCTGAAAAAGAATAAATAGTTAACTCCCGACGCAAAATGAGACATGTTTTATGTTTGAATCCTTTATCTGTGTGTACAGACACAGACAGACAAAGGCAAGGACAGCCGTAGCTAAGGTTGCCCACTTGATTTTTATATCTAACATATTATTTTAGCAACCATTACCTAATAGAAGGTCATAATTAAATTCCTGTTGCCCAGTAAGGAAAATCGAAGTCATTTTTTTTTTAATTCTTATTTAACATTCTTGTCTCATGGCCAGGCAGCAAGCCTGTCTGATGAATATTATACATAATTATAGCCCATCTCTATAAAAGGCATAACTAGATATAAAACAAGTATAAATATTACCTTTGAGAGTATAGTTTTAGCATAAGCTGCTGGATTTTCTGTAGGTTTGAATTCGGGCTTTGTCTCACCCATCAGAGTCCATCTTACATATAACAGTCCAACAATAGCTGTTACTACAACAATCAGCCTTATAATTGAGTCCATACACAAATAAATTGCATAGTTACCCATACTAAAAGATAAGTTTCCTGAATTTGAGCTGTCTTTTCTTTTCATTTTGAATCTTGTTATTATATCATAAATGAAACAAAAGCCCTGAAAATAAACATTGGTTAGTACTATTTATAAATAAATAAATACTGCAGTAAGAATTTTATAGACTGTCCAGCATTGCTTGGCCACATCAATTTGGGTTGTCTAATTTAAAAAATCAATATGTCTCTTACCAATACTGTTACACCATTCTCCTTACATAACATTGAGATCCCAGAAACAATGACCATAGTTAATAAATATATATATTTAAATTTTTGACTAAACATTGATTTGTGATAACATATAAAACTTAGAAAAAAGGTGATAGCTGCCAATAGATCAGCTCTGCCTACTATGCCACACACTGCTTCAACGTGAATAGGGTGTACACAAAATAATAGTGTTGCCATGTATGGAGTATCCGTCCACCATTTTTTAAGTTTTTCCTTTGGTCCTCTTTTTTCATTTAGACCTGACTCTTGATTAACAATTTTATTACTGTTATTGTTAGCTTCAGTAATATTTTCAACAGTCTTCCACATTAATATGCAACATATTACATGGCATATAAGGTTTGTTAACTTAAATTGGAAAGCATTTAGTGCTTGTTTGTTCAATAAATAGTTGAGTCTGAAAGGTAAGATGTAGTTAGAAATGTACATACTTTGTTGTGTAGTGGCAAAAATTGCTATACAGCAAAGGCGAGCATTGTGAGGAAAGCTGCTTATCATTCCAAAGATTATTGTAGTTGCATTAGGCCAGTGTGGTGGATGTGGCTTGATTTTTTCTGATAATAAGGGGGAAATTTGCCCAGCATAATTGGGACCGAACACCATCAGTGAAATGAAGGCAATGCTCATTATTTTGGTAGTTAGTTACTACTTTATTTTTGCATTTTGATTTTTTATTACAAACAATAAATTGAATGGATCAATAAAAAAAATACTAATTAGGTTTGTTTTAGCAGACAAAAAACCGTCACTAAGTAGGTACTCAAGTAATTATGCCAAGTGGATAAGGATTTTTTGGGGGAATGTATATCCCACCTAGTCTTACAGTAATACAAAGAAGAATAATTATAATTTCGAGTAGTACATTTAATGTGCATAATCAACTGAGTAAAAGTATTAGGTACCTGAAGGACAAAATTGTGAGCGGCCGGTAAGATTTGTGACTCAAGTTAGACTTGATGTTAGTCCCCCAAAAATCATTGAAAAATGGATCTGTCCAAGATTCTGAAGTAATGTCCTTGTTTTTAACAATAGCTTCGGAATCATCGAACACAAATTCTCCGTTTAAAGTGAATATGAAAGGCAAACACGATAGACAAACGATACTCCATAATTTAATGCTCATTTTCTTTCTTTCTTTCAAATAATACAGGTTTTCATTCATAAAGTTACATTTTTAGAGCAAAATAAAAGAAATATTTTCAAAAACTATTGCATTGCTTGACGTTTAGTTGTGAAAACATTGACCACAGACTAGCTAGAGATTTGACAATGCATCACCATAGGTATTTTGCCAGTGTCAAGTAATATAAATTATTTCCGTTTTCAAGCATATGCACAGGCCCAAAGGCTAGGCCCAAGTAAAATACCCCCCTATCCCTCAATCAGTAAAGTGATGGATACTTTACTGAAAAATTTTTTATGGATTTTTTGTGAGAAACTGAAAAGCCAAGTTTCGTCACTCTGTTTCAATTACCTACACTCGTGCACTTTACCGAACCCATATTGGTTAATATTCCACTTATATCACTCACTATAACTCGCAAGAACACTAGTTTTAGAAATTAAATCCTAACTGACGCCATGACTTTTCAGTTTCCCGCCAAAAAGTCACAGACAGAATAATTATTAGCCATAGTGCCAGCCAGCTTTGGGCACCAGCAGCACAACTTGCACAAGTAACATTGAGCCGATAAGAGCCTAACCCTAGATTTTCAAGGTTTTATTTCAAAGGGTAAGAGCTATGGTATTTTTTTTATGAATGATAAAATCAAGCAAATAAATTGAATGTGTTGTGAATGCCTTTGATTATGCATGATGAAAGCGCGGTAAATAGTATACTTTAATGAAGTTTACGATGCCGCCCTAAGTAGAGTGTTGAGATACATAATTGACAGACAAAACACACAAGGATAACAGCAATTACCCCGAAACTGATAATAACAAACACATATTCATTGTAAAAGCTTTACTTATGTACATAATTGTTTTTAATAACTAACAAACACGATTTGTAGTAAACTAATGTGCGATAGAGGTGACAGTGAAGTTGGCGGCGAGCGGCTGGAGCGTGTGCTTGATGTCGAGCGCGGTGCGGGGGTCGCGCAGCGCGGCGGCGGCGTGCGCCAGCTGCACGGCGCACTCGGGCGCGGCGGCGGCCGGCAGCGCGCCGCGCTCGCGCTCCAGCGCGCCGCCCACCGCCGTCAGCAGCTCCGAGAAGCCCAGCGATATGGCCGCTCTTCGAAGTCGATTCAATTCCTACAATTATAAAAACATAACATATTTCACTGTTAATATCGATTTTAAGTTAAATTCGATATTACAGCGGGGTTAGCACGCAAGTCAAGACAAGATTATGTCGCACCGAGTCGCTTTCTCCCTTCCGAGAGAAACAGAAAAAAACAATTTATCTCACATTTTGTCTTGTCACAGCCAGCTGAAATACTAGTACAAGTGTAACAAAATTATAAAATAACTAGCTCCGCCCTGCAGTGTTACCCGCGCAAAAAAATCATGTCGATCCATAGCGCTATGAAAAATTAAAACAAATCTATCCCACGGGAACCATACATTTTACCGGGATAAAAAGTAGCCTATGTGCTATTCCAGACTATAATCAATCTCTGTGCCAAATTTCATCCAGATCCGTTCAGCCGTTCTGGCGTGATTGAGTAACAAACATCCATCCATCCAAACTTTCACATTTATAATATTAGTATAGATATTTCAGGGGATGAATATACTGAACCAACTCAAAAAACCTATACGGTACTTATTTTTTTTTTCGAAAAGACAAGATGAACATTTACTTTGTATAGGTGCTGCGTCTTGTCCGGCAGCTTCCTGGCGTGGCGCAGCACCTTCTGCACGTCGGCGAGCAGCGCGTGCGGCCGCGCCCACGCGCACGCCGCGCCGCCGCCGCCGCCGCCGCTGTACGAGCGCCACGACCGCACCGGGAATGACTCCGCGCCTTTATAACAAGCAATTACACAACAAATATAGAGTCTGCTTCATATTCATACGTACTTATTATATCACATATTATTTTATTTGCTGCTATTATATAAATGTGTGCTTGAGTTAGATTGAGCATCAGGCAAAATTTGCTGAATGCATTTGGATAATATTTTCGACAAAGTTATATTGTACTTTGGTATAACAATAGGCAAATGTTTATCCTGGAAGTCGTCAATAAATTTAGATAAGAAATTGGTAGAGCAAGACTACAATTTTAGACAGTAAGGTTAGTATTGTTTTTTAATCTTCATTCATGTCACAGACACTAGAGTCCTTTAGTTTAATACATTTATTTAGCATATGTGTGTCCGCCTGGTGGGCAAAGGCCTCCCCAATCCTCCTCCACTGGATCCAGTCCATACAGTGTTAAATGAATATAGTTATGTATGTTCCCGTGTGTTACCAGTGGCGGGCGCGTCGTCGGCGGGCCCGAGCTGGTCGAGCGCGCCGAGCCAGGGCGCGGCGGCGGCGCCGGGCCGCAGCACGCTCAGCAGCAGGCACGAGCGCCGCGCGCGCGCCGCCTCGCACCACGCCGACACGCTGCCCCACCACTCGCCGCCTAGCGACACCACCGCCGCCATGCCCTCCACCTGCAACCACTGCACTCGCAACCGCTCTCACGATACCACCCCCACCCTACAACCCAATTAGCTAGTGTGACAATGGCAGCGTTGTCGTATGGAGGCGATTTATAATTAAGGTTGAAAATAGTGTAGATTTTATATTACTTTTTAACAAAATTCTGCATTTTTACTTACAAAGTTTTAATCGATTCAGTTTTCTGTGACTAAAGGTTATATCGATATCTGATCATGTCGCGAATGAAAAGCTGAAGTATTTATAAACAACATTTTACAGGTGATTCAGGAAAGGCATGCTAACCTTTAAACTTGCGCTTTTTTAGCGCAGTTGTAATCATTATGTGAGGCCATAATAGTGAAAGGTCGATTTTTAAAACAATATTTTGTTTCCGACAAACTGATTTTTTTTTATTTTTGCAAACCAAATTTTTCATTTTCGAATTCTGACTTCAAAATAAATAATGATAACAAATGCGCTTAAGAAGCACACGTTCATACGTTAGTATACCCTTCTGAATCAACCCAACCTGTATATCCACCGTGGTTTAGCGATCCCTCATATGATCCCCCTTAATATCACACCTTACCTTGAGCGCTCCATGGAGTAGCACACAAAAGTTCGGTACTTTACTAGGATCTAATGTGTCCTCTTCCGTTGTGGATCCTTCAGTACTAGAACCGTCCTGAAATAAACATTACGTCATAGAATATCATCACAACTCCGATTCCGAAATATTCTGTAGGTCAATCAGTACCTTTGTTGGTGTCTTCGAGCCATAGTTTTCTCTTCCAGCGGGGTTCCCGCCTACTTGAGGTTGAGGTATTACAAGATGTTTGCTTATAGCTATCGGTGTTCCTGATAAGATATAAACATAAGACACTTAAGAAGTATGATGAAAGTAAGGGACTCTGAAGTACCTGCTATCGAACAAAAAAACCGCGTCGAAATCAATCCATCCTAAGCAACGATCTCACAGTCAAACAAAAAATGGCTTGAAACTTATAAAACTCCTTGATTTGGGGATTAAAAAGGACCTGATAATCACCAAGTTCCTGTTGTTGTAAGAAGCCAATGACGTGCAGCTGGCTGGCCAGGGTGTAGGTGGTGGCGAGGCCCTCGTGTGAGACCGTCTGCGGCGGCGGGAACAGCTGCACGCGGGATTCGAGCTGCCCGCACTTGAGCGTGCACCAGTACTCTTGGTAGTGTTGCTCGCATAGCCGCGTCATCGCTGTTATTACCTGGGTTCATAAGGAAATAATATTTTGGAGTATCACATACTGTCCTTATCTAAGTTTCTCATGACCGCAGTGTGTGAGCAAGACGGCAATGTTTTTAGATTGTGTGCATTGGTGAACAACGTAATTAGCGTCTTTATCTGTTTCGTGCTGTTCGTTCACAGAAGAAATGAGCGTATCTAAATGCATGCGCTATTTGTTAACCAGTTATATAACGTCTGGCAATAATACTGTAAGATATTTTAACAGGGCCAACAGTAGGTTATAAAAAAATACATCCTGTACTGAGCGCATGGCCAAACGCTACTCGTTCGCCGTATTTAAAAAAAAAGGAAAACACTCATTCATACAATTATTTTATACATCAACGTCATCCATATAAATTACTGATTCATCTGTTAAAATCTTTTACACAATTTTTGTTACACCTTATATATTATTTACTAAACCACTAATACGAATGAAATTACATTGTAATAAGTGGATCGTCTCGAGAGGGGGAACCTGAAAACACTACTCGGGAATTGTTATCCTATTTTGATCTTTAAATAAATCTTAAACAAGTCTATTTCGCATTGTATTTGTTCTTGTACAAATTGTTGTAACCACACTCACCCCAGGCACTGATAATTGATCCGGACAAAAGATCGAGCCGCGGGATATATTGCCGTTTGATGTGCTGGTTGTGTTATTGGCTAGGTCCACTATTTTCTGATACAAGGGCATAGCTGAAATTAATATCACGTACAAATTTAAATCAATGTTATGTTTGGTCCAGGAATGTCAGGAATCTCTTATCTAATGTCTGCGCCTGCAGAAAATTCGATGTATGAAATAAGCACTGAATGAAAAGTTGAATGTTAAATGACGAATCCGTAGATTCCGCTTGCATGAAATAAGCACTGAATGAAAAGTTGAATGTTAAATGACGAATCCGTAGAGTCCGCTTGCAAGTGTGCGCACAGGTACTATTATCTATACTGTGGGGCTGGCAGCGGCGACATTCATTTTCTAGACGTCGGCGCGACTCCATTGCAGTGGACACACATATGGTGATAGCACTGAATATATATCGTTTGCGTACGCTATTTAGCCCATATTTCAATCCAAATATATGTAAGAATCATTATAAAACATACCATGCTGTAAGCTTGTATCATGTGGGGATGCAATAGGCAGCACATGTATTTTAGCTGGAAATGAAGGAGGCAACGGTAATGCCTTCACAATTTGGTTCCTTCCTATTGGACCCACACCACTGCTGCCATCTGTTATCTGTAATGGAAGATATGTGGTTAGCCAATAGAATATAGGCCCAATATTTTGGGCTCCTCTCTTGATTGATCTTAGACTATACTGCCTTCCTCATTAGCACTGGCTTAGTCAGGGAGCCACTGCTTAGTATAATATCAATTAGGGTTAGGATTTTTTGTAAGCACTATTATAGAACTGTAACTAGGCTGCATCTCCACATTGTCAATATTTAAAATAACAAAACATATTTACCAATATGATCTGCACAGGTATCTGGTACCCCCATTCATGTAATATCAGTTGGTTGACAGCCAGCAGGGCTGTGTCAATACAGGTCTTATCGCCTTCCTCAAGGAGAGGCAGCTTGGTGCGTATGCTGTCAAAATCACGAGTGAATGGTACGGCCACTAAAAAATATTTTTGGTTAGTAAGTTTTTGCTCATAAAATTAGCTTTTTATGGGTGTTGATATATGTTCATGTGTGTAGTTTGGTAGTTCAGAATCTAGTTTTGTGACTGCCAACCATAAGAATTATTGAGAGAGCAATACAAGTACAAGTAATCAGGGGCCATCTATGCCAATTTCAGTGATGCTTATCAAACAGATTTTGGTATCCTTGCAAGCTAAGGGTTTGATATCATCACATAATATGATGATGTATGATGATAAGAGTTTGACTTGTGAAACTTGAACAAATATTCATAAAGCTGATGAGAGTGAAAATGTAATTGATACAAAACTCTCAAAAGAAAAATAAACTAAATCACCTTGTTTCTAAAACTTTCTGGTTAATTCAAGAAAACTCTAACATCATTTAATGCAATTTTTGCTTTATTAGCTATATGGTAAGGATACATTCCTTTTCATATTATTGATATTGTAGTTTTCTTATAAATAGTACCTAATTATTAGATTCAGTGTTAGATCTAAGCACGAAGGCACTCCATCGCTGTTTATTACATACTAAAGTAAATCACGCTATCTCTTTCGCGCTACTTGGCATTAGCGGCCTTTTAACCTCATCTTCATTACTTACAAAAAACTCTGTTAGAAAAGTCATAATCAGTCTTACCTTCGTGACTCGATGAGAAAGAAACTAATGCCACATATTCCAGCTTAGCATGGGCTGTTAGATAGTCTAAAAACGTGTTTACAGCCGCCGTAGCTATCGTGAATCGCGTATGGCTCTCAGTTGTATCAGAAGTCGACACTGGGCGCGACATTGATAGCGACACATCCATTAGAATAGCAGTCGGCATTTTGGCGAATTATATTGTATTATTTACGAATATGTGCACCTAAAGTGTAAGATATGTAAACATTTTATTTGTTTTGAAAATATTGCCGTATGACTGAAACGACAGTTGACATTGACAGACATGACGTCCAAAACGAACCAAACCATAACTTTTAATTGGAAATGCAGACCATCAGCATTTGATACATGGAATGAATGATTTGACAGCAAGTAATAGGTGCACTGCAAGTGTAAGAAAGAGTAAGGAGATGGCTAGTTCGATACAAAAAATGCATTGCTATACCGAGTCTGGAACGGAATTTTGGGTTATTTTCTATTCGGCAACGACATAGTTTTAACATAAGTCCAATTTATTTAACACGTGGAAAATAGGTACTTAGTGGATTTAAAAATCGGGTATATTAATCAGAGGCTGCTCCTATTCTCCGATTATTATTAGTTCAGTTTTAGCTAATTCAAATTGATTGCTTTCTTTCGTAAGACCATTAACCTTTAGACCCTCCCTAGTCGGTTACACATACCAACTAGATTTCTAATTAGGTGCTTACTTGGTCACAGAGAATTGGCACTCATTATACTTATCGATTTGTTAGGTATTTGAAAATTATCTTCCACTTCGTGATGGAAGAAAATACAGACGATAATAAAATAATTGTGAACAATAATGAGCCCGAGCATTTGGAATTTCACTACAATTTTATTAACATTCCGTGGGACGATCGGTCTAAGAAAAGTAAAGTTGGTATCGTAGCTTTACTAGGTGCTATATTTGTTGCAACTATGGCGTGTGTAACTTACAACTTTATATTGCATTACCGAGGATTTGTCGGCGTCAAAAGTTACAACAACACAGAAATAAGTTGTTACAGAGTTAAAATGGATGATTATCCTTTCGTTGCGAGAATTCACTCCGTAGCATCGCAGGAACTGTTGTGTGTGAGTGCGGTTGTGAGTTCCACTTCAGTTCTAGCCAACGGAGTGTGTGTCAAGTCTGGACCTATTCGAATGTATTTAGGAAGTCTATCAGAGTAAGTGAAATAACATACCTAGGTACTACATATAGAGAACAACACTAGGTTAGTTGTTCTCTATAAATGCAGTATCTAGGTATGCTATTACCTTCTAACATAGGTCTAAGAATAGTTTAAATACGATCGCTACGTGTAAATAACGGTAATCAGCCGAATTAATATAGACTGAGAGGTAGCCCTATTTATAATAAAAGGAAACGGAAAAAATGCTACGACTAGAAACTGGATTTTAAATTTTAAACTGCTACCTAGTGCGTGTGCGTACTTTCTTATACAATGTATAAATTGTACTAATGAAAACTACGCGCGGTTTGCCGTGGTGCGGCTAGGCCAAAAGGCTGGGCTTAGTTTACGCACCCCTATTGCCTAGCTATAGCCATAGCATAAAACCTCTAGAATGACTATTTATACATCCAAGAAATCCATCTCCCTAATTTAACTGTGATTCCTATTTTATTAATGTAAACGTCGTCTATTCCACATTGAAATATTATGGCTATTTTTATTCCAGCCCTCGCTGCAAAAAAGGGTTCCCCGTTGACGTCATCGAGTCGGTGTATCACGACGGAGTCGTTTCCAAGAGGCTGGTCCTCTTATCTAGTTATGAGAACATGGATGGATGTTCTGAAGTGATACGGATGGGGCAAAAGTTAGAATGGGACGCGCCAGTGCACATTATCGGAAGGCCGTTGCTTGCTGGCCGGTCTCTATCGCGGCAACACGTGAATCTAGCGGGAAAAGATTACGGGTACACGGGAGCTACGATGAGCAATTTGAATTTGAACAACACGGTATGTGTAAAGGGCTTATCTCGTTGCCCGGTGCGTGCCGGCGATCTACTGCTGCAGAACTACAAACTGTTCGGTCTAGCGGCGACAAGTGTTCACCGCAATAAAGTTGCGTGTTTCGCGGATTTAAACCTTGTTAAGAACGAGTTGAAGGAGTTGGATGCTGAAATTGAAGTGGGTCGTTAGTGACTCATATTATGCACGCTGGTAGCGCCCCCTTACTGGTGGCGTCAAGATATTTGAACTCTTTATAATGATATATATAGTATCTCATTATGTCGCTGGCAATGAACTAAGACAATACCTTCCTATCTATTCGTTCTCCCTAGAAGCCTAACAATTTATTATTCTGCCATTAGTATCGAAACAAAAGCACTTATTGGAATGAGCTTCATGACTAACAAGTCTGGTCTAGCGCTGGACGTGGCGACCGTCGCCCACAAGTTGGCCACCTTTTGTCGCTTATGTCGGCCGCATTGAATAGCTTCGAGTTTTTTTAATTTGTTTTTTTTCCTATCAAAAAGTATCTACTTATTAGTTTTTTGTTTTTAATGTAAATATCTTTATATACCTATTGTACATAATTTATCGTTATTTATAAATTCACATTCTTTATATTCGCTTATTATTTGAATTAATAAAGCTTTGAAATTGCAAAGAAATTTATTGCGGTCAAATTATTACATGAATTTTAGTCTGCACAGAACACAAGGCGAATCAGTAAGTATCTATCTGCAAACATGTGTGTGTGTTATCTACAGTGTGTGTGTTTCCTTCTGCACGTGTGAGTGTCAGGTCTTGCAGGCACACTCACAGCGCCTATGTCCACTTCCTCAGGGCTGGTGAAGCCTTTCCAGTCCTTAGTCACAACGTACAGGAAGACCACGATGAGGAACGTTAAAATGGTGTACGTCAACAAACCATATTCCTTTTGGAGTTTCGAGATGCTGGCCATGTTGAAGGTTCGCATCATTGTCATCTGCTTTCGTCGTCGTGATTTTGAATACATATTTTGGGGCAATATATTGCGGTCTGTAACATTTTCGTAAATAACAGTTGGGAATGGACATTAAACGGGGGTTGTCTCTCTAGATAGATACTACTACTACTAGTACTAGCACGGGAAATCCTACCTACCACCCGATCCATTGCAGTTTTATGTAACATTCCTCAATAAAATCAATCATCAATCCAACTACCGTCACCAACAAAACCGATCATTCTTTAATATTCTAACCCAAAGTAGGTAGGTATATATCCCAGTATTTCTGCGTTATTTAGTCGGTCTCGATAGTAATAATAATAATAATGTCGCCAGACGAACCCACCAACTATACGGTCCCACACTAAGCAATGCTTGTATTATGAGTACCCTACAACGGACTGGGGGCGTACCAGGTATATAATACTTATATAAATATTAATGATTCCTGACTCGGGTACAAACATTCGTACTCATCACACAAAGTTTGAGCCTACCAGAATTCGAAATTAGGACCCTCGGCAAAGCCTACAAGGCAGGGTCACTACCAACTGCGCTAAACAGATCATCGATCATCATCGTCGTCATCGTCAGTCGATCTGCATTATAATGCCTTATTATAACGTAAGTTTATCACCCAAAAGATATTGATATCTACTTTTTTTGATAAACAGTTCATTCGATTATGGGCCGTGTTGAAGTATAACCTGTCTTGTAGTTGCGTTGAAATTACAATAACCCATTGAGGGCGCGTCACACGCACGATTGGATGTCATTCGCCAACAGTGATTTTCCGGAAGGATGCCGTTGCTTCGTATCAAAACTGTTCGCCGTGACGTCCACAATTAAAATGTTAATTTGCCGGACGCGTGGACGCCGAGCTTTTGTTGCGACATGTCGGATAACTAGTTAATTATTCTGACGGACTTGATGGTTGGTGTTTTATAGATGATTCTTTACAATTATGAGGTGAAGAATAACGTTATAAAGAACCTAACTTAAGTGCCTCCTAGACTGTGAATATATTGTTGGATACCTATTGCATAAATTAATAATAATGCTATGCTATGCTATCAGCCGAAATGCGTCCACTGCTGGACATAGGCCTCCCCCAATGACTTCCACACATCACGGTCCTCCGCCACTCGCATCCACCGGCTTGCTCGCACACACCAACCCCCCCAATTAATAATAAGTCATTTTTTAATTGTAATCATCAAGCTGGTAATTAAAAGTACAGAATAATAACAAAATATTTCACAATGCTATGATACTCAAGGGGTTGTTTTAGATATTAATGTTCTATAATTTGTTACATGATTTCTTTCATTAGTTAATCAGTAGTCGCCTACTATTAATTTATAAAGACAACTATGACGCACTATAAAGTAGACAGAGATGACGATTTGTAGGGTGGTAGGCAACAACTATTATTAATGACACACGTGTTACTAGTAACGGAGTAGGTATCTACTAAGTAGTATAGTGTGCAACACAGTAAATATTATTTAAGTACATGGTAGACACTAATAACAAACTATAGGTACCACGTCTAGTTTAAATAAACAATAGTCACCACCATGTACTTATGCTAATTCTGATTAGACACGATTGCACAAAACACAATGAAGTTCTTAAATAGGTAATATAACTATGTAAGCGCGCACGTGATTTACTAGAGCACTGAAACCAAGTCGCTGTTTTTTTTATGAATAAATAGTAAAATGTCAGGTAAATGCCCGGCATATCGCACAGTTCTACGGAGTAGCCTCCACCCTGTCAGGATTTGCCTTAACCTATTTATTTATTGTAACAATAAATCGCCCTCCAATAAAATAGAGAAAAGTTTTATGGCACCGTAGGCAATACACCAATAACACTCCCACACTATATAACATCTGTAAAATTACCTACTTGGATGTAAGCGTTTAATACCTCATCTGGCCCGTTCCTCGGAACAGATGAGTCGTAAAAATTGGTGGGAAAGTTGTAATTTACATTTTTGTAGGTAATACGCAGACAATTGCATGGATAAACTTGTATTTTTGATTGACACAGTGATCGACAGTGACAATGATATTCTAAATACTCAAAATAGATCAATGATCAAAGAGAATGCTCGGGGCTAATGATTCCAATTCTTTAGCTCTACTCTTTGAACAATACTGTTTTTGGACATAGACCACATACCTATTTATCTATGTGCACCATTAACTACAATAGCACTGACCTCTATGGTATACATCGCTGGACTAATCATAAGCCCGGTTATCGTGTGCCTATTTGATTTTCGCCATTTTGGCGCTGATAGCGGCAGTGAGGGGGAATGGAACTAATAATAGAGATGGGACAGTGATATGATACATCGATAAAAATGTTTATGCTTAAACCTACCCATGCAGTAAAATGAAAATAATTATGATCCATTCCTTTAACAATGGCTAATGTCCAAAATAGTCGAGTGGTTAATACTAAGATGAAGCAAATAATGATAATGATTAGCCGAATCGCTCATGGGTAGGGTAGGTAATCTTAGGATAAGCCGAAACCGGACTAAAGGGTGGTGTGTGACTAGCTAGATCCTATTTAAATAAGGATCGTTTTTTAATTAGAAATGAGGTAATGTAATGTTGTTTGGGAAGCAATGGAGTAGGTAAGGTATTAATAGAAAATAAAAATCATCAAAGTAGTACATGAGTTATGTTTAATAAAACAGTCATCAGAGAAGTGTTTTGAACAGATGTAATAATATTTTTTCGGACGCCAACTAGGCTTTTCAATGTTTTTGAGCCATAATTCTAGTCTTCTATTGTCAGTCGGAAACCTGTGAATTAGTAAACATTGTTTTAAAATAATATGTATTAGATAATACAAATCTGTCTTCGGCGCTTTTTACGTTCTTGAACGTTCTATCTATTTAAGATATTGATAGAAAAAATATCGAAAAATTTTATCGACAAGGAACTTTTACAGCACTATTGAATTTTATTGTTTATAAAAAACCGATAATACAAAGACAAATGCGTTGTAATCACGTATAAATAAGATTAGTAACATATTTTTAAGTGCCTATAATATCAATAGAAGTTTTAATTTCTTGAATATTAGCCGTAAATTCACTTACTTGTGGAATGTAACCCCACTTCCCTTCTGGTAAAGAGTTTTGCATAACACGCACTCTTTCATGGTTTACCTATTAACTAACACCACTTATTTATTTATTAACTATATTAATACGACACAACAAACAAGTTTAATCGCGTTAAACCTTCAAAATCACTTTATAAACACGGAGACAATGTAAACAAAACAACGGCCATTTGCATTTTACGTCAGATTTAGTTCCTTTCCCCCACGCTGGGGGCGCTTCAAATAGGCACAATAGATAGCTGTCATTTTAAAGGATATCATTAGTCTAGCGTACTTGTATCATGGACGTCAGTGTACAATAGGGTTATGGTGTGCACCCACTGACGTCTACATATATATGTATATACTAGCTGTTACCAGCGACTTCGTTCGCGTGGTATTTAACAAAGACAACCGTTGGCAACAGCCTGCTCGCGGGTTCTGAGCCCGCGGGACGCATTTCAGGTTGTTGCTATCAAACTTAATCAGGCGCAACGCTGCAACATTGGTTTTAATTTTTTTTCGTGAGATCCTATGTTTTTTTTTCAAAAATAGAAGTAGCCTAAGTTACTCCTTGTTACATCAGCTATCTGCCAGTGAAAGTCCCGTCAAAATCGGTTCAGCCATTTCAGAGATTACCCGGAACAAACAGACATACAGACAGACAGACAGACGGACAGACAGACAAAAATTGTAAAAAATGTTGTTTTGGTATAGGTACCGTGTATACATCCAAATGCACTTAGTAAAAAGCGGTTATTTTAATATTACAAATTGACACTCCAATTTTATTTATATGTATAGATAGAGGTCAGTGTGTGCACAGTAGGCTGACGGTGTAGACTTATTGAAAAAAAAAACAAAGATATTATATTATATTCTGTTATTTTAAGTAAAAGGAAATGGGCGCTTCGGCCTACCGGTGGCCTAGCTGAACAATCAGAGCTCTCTCGTGGGCGGTAGCTTTGAAAATAAGTAATGAGAAATAGTAAACATTTTTCTACGTCATTGACTATTGTTGGACAGAATGAGATAAGTTTGTAAACGTTTGTAACTTTCATTGTACATTTTTTATTAATAGGTATTTCAATCTTGGATGAATGTAGGTATTTATTTTAATAAAACGCTGAGAAATAATATTGTAATCCTGTATAAAGCTTTGGGTGACAAATGGGTTGAGCGGATATGCCATGGTATTGGGTATGGTATGGCTCGAAATTTTATAACTACATATATATAGGTAATTACTTTTTAAAAGCTATTGAACAAATCTCATGACGATTTCAAGTTATCCCACGTCAACATTTATGACTTTTAATCTTTAATATAAATTTGTCACTTCGCTCTAATGGCGTTAGACAGTTAGACAGTGCTTGTTAGAGTACACTGTGTAGTCCAGACCGAAACATAAATCTCATTCACCGAACTTGTAGGTAAGACGAATGGACGGATTAGAATAATCCAGCAAGAAGGATCTAAAGCAAATACTAGCTCCTAATTTGAGAGTCCACTGGCAAAATGGCCGAAGACAGAGGATCATAGTTCATATCTTTATAAAGGATAGGGACTGTGAGAAATACATTTTAATAACTTTAAGGTAAAGGAATTTCATGCCAAATTACTCAGTAGAAAAACTGATTTTATACCTACTTCAGTTACCTCAAACCAGTATCTAGGTACACAAGACCATAGCTAGGAACTTTAGGTAATTAAGCATATTTATAGTAGTACTAATACTACGTCATATTTTGTAAGCTTTATAAAAACGATTCGGAAAATTCCCAAGTACCTACTTATTTGCTATCGGCCGATATTCATGAACATGATGATCAATCCGAATGGCAGTTTAATATTGATGACGTGACGGACGGTGGGTCCATCAATAAAAATATTAATTGCTGTCCTGTCCGCCTCGTAAACTCAATAGACATGAAACAAGTATTCGGACACCTTAGCTGGTTAGCTATATCCATGCCTGGATATGCTCGTTATTTTTTTTAATATATGCATATAATATACCGCCAGACAATTAACGTTTCGATGTCTCATTCTATCTTTAATTTAAATAATCTATTTGTTTGTTTAAAAGTTTGTTGAAAAGGTATCGGGTGTGCGCGCTTTTATAAAGCACGCTGCAAACTGCACTGAATGACACAAGTTGGCTTGAGCACCTAACTCTCTAATGAGCTCGTACATTTTGCATTCGATACTGCGTCAACTAACATAATAAACTACAGTTTGTTGAGTTACTTTAATTATTTTAATCAGTTCAGGAATACGAAATGAAAGTTGAGGATTTGTTATACCTCAGGTACTTTCAGTACAAACAAGTAGGTACGTGCTTATCTCGAATAGAGTCATGATGATAAAACTTAAGCACGCTCCACACCTTCCGATCCTAATCGATCCGATCCTAATCATCGGATGAAATCGGATAATCGGATCGGGAGTCCTAAACCCTAATTTAGGACGTCCGATTGCCCTACACATTATGCAACTTCATCCGATAATTAGGATCGGATTGGAAGGTGTGGAGCGTATCTTATACCTATACGTTGAACTGCCCTCATTGATCTTGTAAATGTCGTTGAAGTCTTTTCACTGTTTCTCCGAATATCTAGATACTTACCGTTCGTAATAGACCTTTAGAAACCTAATTTGTCCTCGCCGTCCTCGAGGGCCGCGCCAAGGGCCGGCTGCAAGAGAATACACCACTCCAAACTTTATAAAACTTTGCCGGTTAAAATCCAGTCAGATTAGGTAAGTAGGTATCTACGCCTTAATTTATTTACTACTAGCTAGCAGAGCCCGGGACTTAATACGCGTGGACTTTACTATCTCGGGAAGCCTTACACTTCCAGAGATATATAATGGAACGTATACATTGCCCGGTATGTAAACTAAGTTTCAGCAAAATCAAACTTTAGAATTGTTTGGAAATCCGTCTATTTCCTATAACAAAAAGTATTCTTTAACCCGAATTATAAGCTATCACCATGACGAGATTCATCAAAATCTGTTAAATGCATTCCTCGTAATGTGCGAACAGACAGACAAAAAAACCAAAAATGGTGAATTCGGTCTCCAATTGAAAATAGTGACAAATGCAACATTTTTTTCAAAAAAACATTCAATGAATAAACACGACACGACCAATTTAGTCTTATAGGTTTTATGTAAGTATAACTATAGATATTATATCCCATATTATTTAACAAAACTTTACGACTCAAACACTATTATTTTAACGTGTTTACATAGAAGAATCTCTTATTAATAGTATCATGAGTATGACAAAACTATTTACTTGAAAATTTGTTTACTTACCATATTTGCATAATTTGTTTTTAGAATAACAAAGGTTCAGATTTTTATTTAAAATTCCGCAAAGAGTTTTGGACTTCACTCCATCGTTAACTTAATATTGTTTTGTGGAAACACAACAATGGAGTGTGAATTTAAAACAGGTATACCTAAGTACTTTCTGTTTCGTATTTCCGTGGTAGAGCCCCGATGTCACACTCATGAGGCCTTGAGGGGTCATTGCCGACGCTAATGATCGATATTTTGCCTAGTCGTACAAAAAACTACATAAACAGTACATAGTTACATATGTAGAGAACTGCACGTGCCTGTCAGTATGTATTCACTATATACGCCACAGACTTAAAATACCATACAGGGTGTAAGCGGCTTCATAATGAACACTGATGACATGGATTCAACTCATGATTCTAAACCTACCAGAGTTAGAATTTTCCATTGATTTTTTCATGATTATTAAGCAGTTTTTCAGTATTTTTGAATGGATTTTAGCATGCAATCATAACAGAAATCTATCTCAACGTGATTAAAAATAAACATAATTATCAATTGAGACCTAAAACTGTAATGTAAATCGAAGCTCGATACACTCGAGAGCGCTTGTCACTGGCATGCGTCGAGTATCGCGCAGAGCGTTGTATTGTGATCGCATTGTTAGCGATACATTACACGCTCGAAAATTAATATATTTGTAGTCCATGACTTTTGACATAAATTATTTCTGGAATGTTATTATAGACATTAAGCGTATCTGTCATATATGTATTGTGCTTGAGCCACATATTACAGAATATCTGCACTTTATAAGGTCACAGACTTAGGGGTGAGCTAGAATTATGCTTTAAGGGGCAATGAATGGATACGTAGGTTCTAATTTTAGAATTATTTATACACTCACCTACTATCCATTAAGGGCGGTTCATTGACTTCCTTTCAATTGATAGTGTAGTAGCTAAATAGCCTGCTAGTCCTGTTCAGTTTCATTCACATATCATAAACCCTATTAATACCACCCCAAGAATCCAAGTCCCAAGAGAAACATTCTACTACTCCGTGTGAAAAAGTCTTAAATAATATTTTAAAAAAACCCAACACACACATAAACACGTATCGTAATAAACATAAATATTCATCATGTAAAACTCATAAAATTACCGAAGAAAAGCAATAAGGCACAATACTTTAAGGCCTCTACGATTTTGCACAATTTGATTCACGGTCGGTAGGGCCGATCGATAGAGTCTCGACCATATCATATCATATTTAAACAACTTGGTTTTTCACATGCCAATTGGTAGGTCCAGGTGGGGTATCCCTACCAATCAATCCTACCGTTTTTGAGACAAATCGTGCAGTTCGTTGGGCCTTTAGGGAGATAATTTCGTTCGTTGGGATTTTGTAGCCAATATTTTTTTTATGTGTAAGCACGCTGAAACGTCTTGGCTGTTATCTACAATTATATAAGTAATAAAGATGGGCATAATTATCATACAACTAATATGTGAAATTCCTTGTGAGCCAGTGTTTTGACTATTCGCTACAAACATATATATACTAAACCTTTGTACTTAGTCTTTGAGTTTTTGCTCTTATAAGGAGTACATAAGCATTGTATGTTAACATTGTAACACATGAGCGTTTAATGTTACATCATATGGACCACAACAAGCTCATCTCTCTTAAATTTATTTCTTAAGACATTCTACAGGTTTCCACTGTGGAGAATAATTAAATAAAATAAATAAAACTCAAGTTATTTCACAATAAACTTTTACGAACGTTTCATTTGCGCAAGCATCCTTTCAAATTGCGCTGTAAACTTAAATACCAGTATTTATAATAAATTTAGTAACATTGATAACTGTATGTCTGCCTCTTTTACTCTTATAAGCGCAGAAAATGGTGGAAAGTGAGAGAAACATATACCGTTACTTTACAAATTTTATAAATACAGTACCTAATGATGTTTGTTACCAGTGTTTCGTACTGTTAGATTGTTGCTGAGACTTTATTATTATAGAAATACAATTATCACAGGTACATGGAAACTGAGGAAAGCTTAAACATGTTGCTAGGTATGCATTTTATTTTTGCTCTTAGCCACCGCTTCAAGTATTAGGCTTCTAATATTATAAGGACCGGGTTATAGAGACTACCGCCTTATAATCTAAGCCATCTTTGATTTATGCAAGTCTGATTTTACCCTTGAATATCAGGAGCGGGTAAGCCGGGCCATAGTTACCAACTTTTATCGCCATTCGGTAACTGACGTAAATCACTTTTATCGCAACACTTCGCGATACTTACTACATACATCTCAGGAAAGGGTTGCTCTAACTTTCCTTTATAATCGATCAATAGTTTTTAGCATTTAAAACGATTGGGATTAGCGAAGTTTTTCCGAAAATAAACTTGACAGCCGACGGTGCTGTGAATGTGGTATTTTGTTAAATATTAGGTAATTATACAAATTACTTACAAACCTGGATGGGTATATACGTAATAATTTATTTCATGATATTAGCACATGTACATTACATAAGTAAACACATCATATTGGTACCCTGGTTTACTGGGAGTAGTTGAAAAAAAAAACTGAATGGTTGTGATAGTTTATGTAGGCTAGTTTATCAAAAATTTGGACAGTGGTACACCTGGACAAGGTTTGAATCCTAGTGCCTACGCCTATCATCTAAGCTAAAATACTTGTACATTTTACTGCTGTATCAGGATTTACCTAGATCTGTATCGAAGTAATAAATATGTATGATACAGATGATACATAAAATGAAAATAAGATGACGTTTACGGGGGCGGTCATTGAGAGTGATACATGAATGGTGGCGGCGCATGCGCGCAGGCTCCGCTTTCAGGGAGATATAAGCACGCCACCCGAACCCATCGGCACACAACCTGAGCGCGCCTAAACGCCGAACAGAACACCGCGATACATGCAACCAACGTTTCACTAACAACATTCTACAACGATACACATAAGTGAGTTGTGACTGAGTTTATTCGAGTGATCCCCAATTTATTCCAACTGTAACCGCGAACTTTTAGTTAGTTTTGAAGTTCACGCCGCCGCGCTAACCGAACTCGCCGTTGCAGAGGTAAGTGGTATAAAAAAAAATATTATTATTTGAAATTATAGACATGATAAACTATTCGGTATATTAATGCTTGTATACAATTTTTTTTTGTTGAGAAAAAATTTAAAGGTATTTCTATTTTAATTTAGAGTATACTTTACATAATTATCTAATACTTTTAATCTGTTTTGCTTAGTCTCTAACAACTACAAAAGCTCCTAAAAAAGAAGAGCGTATAGTACAACATATTTTACATACTATAAATTCTGAAAATTAATTAAATTAAAGCAAAAATTAAAAATTAAAGCAAAACCATTTTATATGTATTTCATACTTGAATCTGAGCTGTATAACTGTTACTAGAAATTCACGAAATAAATAATTATACCAAGTACTTCAATAAATACAGTCATAAATGATTCATCTAACTTACACTATTCGTGGGATAAAAGGAATTATTCTAGATCTTATTATACTTATAATGCAAGTAAATATTATATAAAGTCAAAATGTTAACATAGCTAAGCAGCGAGAGTTTATCGTTGTTATATCCGATTAGAGTTGTTGACTGAAGTAAATCTGGATAAAGGGTGTTTGGTTAACGTTAAAAAACGCCCGGCGATAGGAATTATCAACTTTTCTCGTTAAACGTTCGTTACCAAACGCGCAGACATCGCTCGAATTACATCTCGAGTCATTTACCTATGTAGAGGCAGGTAGGTAGGTAAGTAGCATTCTCGGTGTCATTTGTTATCTTTCATCATTTTAATGTAATGAATCATTAATTTACATCTAGATAATGGTTGGCATGTAATATACGACGTAACAATGATTAAGATGACTCAATAGTAGGTACTTATAACGTTAATTTTAATATTAAACATTTCTGCGTCGGTAATAAAGGTGAATTAAAAAGTGCTCCCGTTCCGAACGAAAGCGTTAATTGTTTTATGTTCCCGACGACGCAATAAATTGAGAAATTGTAATTTGTGAAACTCGTTGGAGAGACAAATTGAAGATGGATGAAACAAGTACCCATCGGCATGCAGGCATCACGAATTTAAGTAAATCTACAACGTTTTCTGTGTTTTTTTTTGATAACTCTATGCATTTTAACTTAACTTAAATGTATGCCTCATCTGATTTAAATAACTAGATCAATTAAAAAAAATGATTTACTTTTAATAAAATATAATAATATTTTTCTAGGTACCAGACCGCTTTATAACAAATACTCCCTACTGCATCGTTTCGTTATGGAGATAGCTAAAACGACCCAAATGTTAAAGTAAAAGACCAATATTCTTTTATCTAAAGATAAAAATAACTACCGTCGATGTTGCACTTTTAAATATATATCTTTTTATTTAAAATGCACAGTTCTATAAACAAAAAATAATTGGATACCTACTCGCACACGTATAGACAATCGATTTAAACTTTTCGTTCATATACGTTCATTGGTTCATTCAAAACTTTCTGGTACGCAAATGAATATAACTCAGCTTAATTTGGCCTTTGGGCATAATAAACGTTGTAAATTCATAGGTATATGCAGATATTACCAAAACCAGGATTACAGAAGGTCGAAACGTTTAGCGTTAGCCTTTACTTTGAAATGGATAGCAGGAGAAGCAGTGGCGTATTCTTATATGTAGACCTTAGGGCTATGCGCCCTAGGTCTATAAGGTTTGCCGCCCCATAAATTAACAAAAGATAGGATAGCGCGCAGAGAGGCTTGTGCCGCCGCCCCTGGCAGCCTGCTAACCAGGCAATGGCTCACATGGGTAAATACGCCCCTGAAAAAGGCACCTTATAGAAAAAGCATAAAAAACTTATTCTCAGGCACTATTCTCCTCGTTTTCCTCAAGCATTTTTCCTTAGGAAGATACTTGCTAATCTCTTATTATTAATGCATTATCGTTAATTTAATCATTAAAACTTCTCTGCATTTAGTTCCATTCAATTGTGTAGGCGCAATATATAACATTTATCCCATTTATGGTATCCGCAATACATAATTTAGGTATAAAATATAAATATCTGTATCTATTATTTTATATTATATGAATTACATTACGCTATTAATAATTCGCTAAACAAACACTTTCGAACGGTAAGCGAATGTCACACAACAATACGACTTAATTACGAATACAATTGTCAATCAACAGAAAAAAAAAACATTTTTCTTGCGGCAGGAAAGTTTAAGCAAAACTTCTCCTCGTTAAAAACTTTCTACAAAATCTCAAAAGTCTTGATTATTGAAAGGACAATGCTCACGGAACTGTGGACGGCTGCAGCGCTGTACCAAGTTGCATCCAAAATCAATATTAGGTTTACATCTATCTATTAACTCCCGGTGTAATATTTTAAACACTATCCGGGATACAAAGCTATGTAAAAAACCTTCTAATACATCTTCGACATAATACCTGAGCTGCAAGTTCAGCCATTTTGGTGCAAATGACAGTTATTGATGTAAAATCTAATCACAATAAACATCAATATTTTAGGAATACGAGTTCAAAAAATAACTGGACCACAACCTATACATCAACATGTCATAGTTTAAATGAAATTCCTATTTAAAACTATGTTATTTTTGCAAATGCATGCAAAAAAAGAATAATGATATTATTTTGTCGTTGAAACAGATAACTTGGTAGCATATTTGGATATTGTCCTTCGGAGTCATCACACGCGGGTAGCGTTTCGATGTGTTTCCAATTTCCCATGTCCCTGCTATCTGTGCGAGGAATGTGTTATTTTTCCAATTTCACGGTGTTTCATTATCTCCGTATGATGAAGCCGACGTGAAACACTTTTGAACGTTTTAATGGTGCAGATTATAACTTATGGCGGTTATAACAGCCCGTCAGTTTTATGCGGGTTTAACTATCAGTGAGTTTTAGAGTAAATCTGTTGAAGAACTTTCGATTAATTATTGTAATATATTCTATTTTTTTTTTTTATTACATTATAGGCAAGTATTTGATCTCGATCTCACCTGATGGTAAGTGACGATGAGATCTACGATGGAGCATACTTGCCTAGGTAGGAAGGCGGCAGTAGATAAGAGACGCTACATTCACTAGGCACATGCAGCGCAACTGATCTGACCCGCCATCCATGAATGGCAACACCGAACATCATGCCGGAACACGGCTAGGACGCTTGGCGACATGGCTTTGTTCAGTGGGTGGTGACTAGCCACGGCCGAAGCCTACCACCAGTAGAGTTGTCACCTGGTTGGCACCACCCAGGGTCACGTGTAGGGTATCTCGAGGGTACTTAATTCTCCTACGGACAAAGGTGACTCGACCCTCTATAAATATATCCAAACAATTATATGGAACCAAAAATATAACTAGCGCTAGTATTACGCGTGACATGTAATAGACTTTGAGTGATCCCAGAATTGATTTACAATGTACTTTTTTTCGTAAATGTTAGATAAATACCTATACCTACCTTCTACTTCTCTTAAAAAAAATAAAAAAAAAGACAAGCCCGCTGAGTTTAGCCGGATCTTCTCAGTTGAGGTCGCGTTCCAATCCGGTTGTAGAGTTAAGAAAAAAAAATGTAATGCCAATTTGTAAGTGCCCCAGTAGGTAGTGCCTATACGATATAAACGATTTGACTTTGACTTCCCAAAAATCTTTACTGTTAATTCCGCAGATAGGACCAGAAACGAATCTGAACAGTTGTACTGCTCACAATCTTAATTATGGATCTACAACTTGATAAGCTCTGTTCGTCGTCGCTCCTTCTCAGATTTGTATTACCTACCTACTAAGAGGTCGTCTATTGTACGCACAGGCCTAAACGAATATTGAATCCTTCATTTTCTGTGTAATGTTTATAATGTTATGGTCGCGTCAAATGAGGTAAAATCCGCACAAAGAAGTTTGTACGCATGTAAATAGCGAGTATAGAAGCTCAAGTGAAGACTTCAGTGTAACAATGGCTTGGACTTATTATGCCATTGAATAATTACCGCAAGGGTCGCTACTAGGTATTATTCTCTGTTTTCTATCTGTTAACCTTTGCCCACTGTAAAGCTATGAGCTTATCGAACTTATCGCATTCTGCGTCCCTTTTCAGAGAGCCCAACACTATTGAACAAGAAATTAGATTTATATTGGCAGTACACCGGTCCATATTTCATGAGAAATCGTGTGTGGAATACGTTTACATAGCTTCATTATGTCTCCATTGTTGACATACCTAAAAATACGATTGTTACGACATTAGATTGCTAAATGAATAGGAACATATTGGCTTTGATCTTATTCATGAGTACTTCATTGATTCATCTTCATATCAGCTTACGTTTGTGGATTACGAACTTATTGGAAACCTATCTCATAATAATAAAATTATGTCGGCTGGCACTCAAAGTTCGGGCGAAGCTTTACCAGTCACAGAGTTTCAGTTCATTCGTAATATAAATAACGGCGATTGTTGTTTCAAAGTATGTTTCAGTAACTAAGTAGCATTATGAAAGTTAATCTTTAAGAAAGTAGCGACAGTGTTGGAATGTTGAAGTAGTTTTTAATCGTATCGAGTACGGTGAATGCGGACAACTCGATAAGACTTGTTCATTGTTCGTGGCATCAAACTTCTTGTTTCAGAGGCCGACTAGCGGTCTTGCCGTCGTTGGACCCATTTTGTTCCCATTCGCCTTTTCTGTAGGTTTTTACCAAATGTTGCCGGCTGCGAGCGCAGGCTAGCCGCCATAGGCCTGGGCCTAGTCGGCATTATTGAAAATCCGCCTCTGGGTATTAGCAATAGGCTAATTAAAGTTTACAGGGTTTGCCATTAGTTTATTCTTTATAACACAAACTCATTACGGGATATATGCTTACATTTGAATTGCTGCGTCGTTATATAATGAATGTAACACATATTTAAAATAAATAATAGTATACAACCCAATTCGATTCGGTAATATTGATAGTCAGGTACCCCTTCGTCTACTTGTTATGGACAGGAATAAAATGAATACGTCACTGAAGAAATTACAAATTTTAATATCCTCAATAAAGTATAAAATAGAACTGAAATATAACACATTGTGTAGATCATTACATTGTTACTTTGTACGAAAACCCACCGAGGTTTCTGTACCTAATAATCCAATCTATACGACAACACTGTATAGGCGTTCGATAAATTGGGGTCTATGAATATGTATAACTCTGATGTGGCTTTGTTGACGTACCCAAACTGAAACAATAATTATTGTAATACACAAATTGCCAATTAAAATGTAATTCCGTTTGGGGATATTAAGCATCTTCTTATACTGGATGAGAGTGATTTTATTCAAATCTTTATTGATAATTATTGTTATTGTTTTAAAATATATTTGTAACATGCAAGCCTATACTATTATGCATGGTTCGGGCATTCGTCTGCTCCAAGCACACCAATGGAGACTAAAAAGTTCTGCATTCAGTTCCGCCTCATAGACAATTACGGTACTGGCTGGGTGGCCTAAGTCGTTAAGAGAGCGATGCAGACGCACCTGTGCCTCCGGTTATAAAACAAAATAAACAATGACTGTTAATTTTTTAATCAATTGCGGCATAGCCCAGAATACAGTTCATAGGCTAGTTGCTTAAAACGCAGTGGCACTTGCCTCGGTCGGACCTTGGATTGGTGACTGAATTTTAACATCTGACTGTGTGTTATTCGGTGGCGTGGCAGCTTCACGGGCGACTAACAAGGGCATACTTATAAAAAACATGGCTTTCCTTAATTACACTCAGCCAGAATAATTTGCTTTGATGCTTACAAAAACAATTATTCATTACTTCCTTAGTCTGTATAAAAATAACGCGTGTATTATAAATGTTATTAATGTAACAATTTAGCATCAGAAACTCACGGCCGAGAAGATTAATTTTAATGTTTTATGATCCACCTTTCCTCACACGGACCTCCGTATTGCCGAAAAATAATATTTTTGCGAGTGGTGCCGTCATGAGGGGATTGTGATAATAATAATACTTAATGCAATAGACACACCGGCGAGGTTAGTTTGGCACCTATGATTGCAAGGAACAACTCTTACGGCTAGACATTGTATTTTTTTGTTTTATTTCTGTGACCAAATCGGATTTAACGGCTGCTTATTTATACGGCGTGATACATAAAAATTAAGATAACGACGACTTAAATGTTGTAGTTTAGCCATTTGTATTCCCCTATGAGTTTTGGGCCGTTATTTGATTATCTTCCATAGGTACTATTATTTGAGTCGATGCTCAATGTGTAATAATCATTACCCAATGACGTTACCTGTAGTTTCAGCAGAGCGTCATTCTCATAGCGTAGTGGAGTGATGGTTTGTACATACCGTGAGTCCGGCCGCGCCTGCCATTGATTTATGACTATTTGCCTGCCTACAATAAATTCGTTCTATTCATTAGGTACCTACCTAGTTTTATTATTTACTAGAAGTTCCCGTGACTTTTCTTTTTGACTACGTGCCCTACCTAGTAAAAATCTAAAACTCCTTTCATTCTCAAAACAAAAACATATTTTATGAGAATTAGCGAAGTTAAATTAAAATATGCATAGCGGATTTGAGATACAGTTTTTTTGGTTACAAAAACCGATTCCTGGTATATAAGTTTTTTATAGTACGACCGGCTATCATAATATGCCGAGTTCCTTCAAAATGCGTCCAGAGTTTTCCATCATATGCGAACAGACGGACAGACAGACATAAATTACAAAACAATCCGCTGCGATTTTATTTTTCCATAATTATATGTAACAGATAAATAGTAGCGAAAGTTTCTAAATGTTTTGCTTTTATACTACTGGCTTCCCACGGCTTCGCCCGCGGTATCTCGGTGAAACACAGCCTCATAACACTCAGGGATTGTAACCTTTTATCAGTAAAATCATTTTGAGAGTCCCGTCAGTAGTTTCAGAGTTTACCCCCTACACACAAACTCACAAACTTTACCTCTCTATAAAGAATACTAGTAGTACTTACCTATATATTGATATTTCAAGTTGATTATTCTGAAAATATTGTTTTTATGTATTTAAATGGACAAGGGTGACATGCGATTATATATTTGAGCTGCAAGCTCTCCCTTCTCATATAAAAGAATATAATGTATAAATATGTAAGCATAGAATATTTAAATAATAAAAAATGACTATATAACAAAGCTTTCAGGCCCCCTTCCTCATGTTCCTGCTCTGGAGTGGAGCTTTGTCAATCGCCAGAGTACAATACAAGGAGATACTGGGGAAAGTTAGAATGATAATAAAAAATGTGATGTAAGCATACCTTGACTGTTTTATCGTGAGCACAGAACAACTGACATTGTCCTGTCAGAGGGAGGAGTGGGTGTATCTGCAGGAGGCACTTTGTCATTCCGACCGAGCACACATTTCTAAATGTTTCGTCATTTATTCGGTCTTCCGTCTTACTCTTATTGTTTTAGCTCACTGAAATATACATTAAATATTCATAATAATAAAAATACATAGGTACCTATAGTCTGTAACATTACTTACCTAAGTAACTACTACTTAATGATACTCATTTTCAAGAAGTGAAGCACACCAGCAGTCATTGCTGCAAATAAGATTTGCACACGATAATCTTGCGAGCCGGGTACAGAATCCAGTGCCCCTGTTATGAGTTATCAAGAATAACGTTCTAACAGCTGGTCCTATACTTCTTCTATGAATGCCTTTTCAACAAAGATCGGCTGTCATGTTCTCTTTGAAATAATAGATCTTGTCAAAACATAGTCAGTAATCTGAAATTGCAATTTAGAAATTGCAATCCATGTGGTATATTTTATGAATATAACATTAGATTATTTATCTCCGTCATAAAAATATTACCTGTGCTAGTAGCTGGTAGCTTGAAATGGCCATTATAAGCACATCCAATTTGGTTGATGTTTGCCAGAAGCAGATTTGGCTCGCGCGCGCCGTTTGGTCTTTGCAGATACATCTCTTTTATACTCATTTTCCCGACTATCGCATTTTTAATGGGAACCGGGCGCTCTTATTTAGATTTGTTGTTGAATGTAGAGCTAAATGTTTGTGGTTACTTATCTGCTATTAGTTTTAGGGTTTGTGCCAATTTTAAAATGAGATAGGCAGTGGTGTCTATAGTATTTATCAATAACAAGGCCTCAAAATTAAACTGCTCTACCCGTATTTATCATTGGTAAGTCTACTGCGAGTCTATTCTTTTGTTAACGTACATTTTGAAGGCGATATATTTATCCACTTTATATGCAGAATTAAAAATTTTAAGTAACGTTCGCTAGAGGTGCTTATTAATTTACCAATCAAGTACGCATACTATATAGTGCACGTTTTTCGTACGAAACAAATTGTACTCGAAACTTTGCACCGATATACTTATTACTGAGTATTTTATCGTTCCATAGTACTTCAGTTTCAAAACTGAAACCAGTATTCCAGGCAAACTTAGTTAATTTGCACGTCGTGGCTTACCACTTGTTGAGTGCAATGCGTATCGTGGCGACGATACAAATCTAGGTCATATCGTGACTCTCCATAACAAACTATGTTATAATAAATAGAAATACAATACATTGTCTTGTATGTAAAGTCTAATTTACGTATTTATTCCGTTGCTTTAATACATATCGTCATGCACTTAAACATAATTGGGTACATACCAAGTACAGTTAAGTAGACTAAATAGTTGCTTCACTACATTCCGCCAAACCATTCTTTCATCCCACCATCTATACATACATATAAATAAAATTGGAGTGTCTGTTTGTAATATTAAAATAACCGCTTTTTACTAAGTGCATTTGGATGTATACACGTTACCTATACGGAAACAACTTTTTTTACAATTTTTGTCTGTCTGTCTGTCTGTCCGTCTGTCTGTCTGTCTGTCTGTCTGTCTGTCTGTCTGTCTGTCTGTCTGTCTGTTTGTTCCGGCTAATCTCTGAAATGGCTGGACCGATTTTGACGAGACTTTCACTGGCAGATAGCTGATGTAACAAGGAGTAACTTAGGCTACTTTTATTTTAGAAAAAATATAGGATCTCACGAAAAAAAATTAAAACCAATGTTGCAGCGCAGCGCCTGATTAAGTTTGATAGCAAGAACCTGCAATGCGTCCCGCGGGCTCAGAATGGGCGAGCAGGCTGTTGTCAACGGTTGTCTTTGTTAAATACCACGCGGACGAAGTCGCGGGCAACAGCTAGTATATTATAAATGTGAAAGTTTGGATGGATGGATGTTTGTTACTCAATCACGCCAGAACGGCTGAACAGATCTGGATGAAATTTGGCACGGACATAAATGTAGATTATAGCCTGGAATAGCACATAGGCTACTTTTTATGTCGGTAAAATGTATGGTTCCCGTGTGAAAGATTAATATGGTAGCATACATACTTTTTAATCGCGGTTAACACCGCGGGGCGCAGCTAGTAATATATAAAGGCAAAACTCAATATCATTTTCAGCAAAAGTGTCCCCATACGCGGTCTAATAGAAAATGAAAAACAAATGATGACCAAAAATGCTCCTTAGTGGATAAATATAAGTATAAGCATCGTATATATAATATGTAAGGCTTTGAATAGCGAAAATAAATAAGACTAAAAAGGCAGAAAGATATGAGAAAAAAAATATAATTCGCGTGACATATAAGGAAACTTAAAGCGGCCATTATAAGGAAGGCAGAATTTTGCAGTAGAATTTCTTTGTGACGCTCGTCTGTAAGCAAACCAACTGCTTTGTCGCGTATACTATATCTTCAAGGAACAAAACTCTCGGCAGATAACTGAATGAGATTGCAAATTAATTATACCATTCGTGTGCCGCCATCCGTTACCGTGGGAATATTTTGTTATCTGCGTTTACTATTATACTATTAAAATAGTAGTGGGCGTAGGTGAGCAGAATTATTCGCCATACAAAATGAAAAATTGGAGTAAAATAAAAACCGGTTTTTATTTTTGGTATTATATAGTAAAATCGGTTGTACAGTTAATACCCGATTTTAGATTAATGAAGGGTTTTCGATGATTTGGTGGCATGTATTATATATATAAGTGGGAAGAAAGATTAAAAAAACAGCAGCTTTAATTAACAATAAAAATCGAATTATCGGTTTGTTTATTGTTTAATAGAAACCGTTTTTTTTTAAATCTAATACCGGTTTTCGGAGTAACCGGTTTGCATGATTATCCCACCGTGACAAGATTTTCTCCCGCAGTTCGGTCACCAAGGGTCGTTTGCGGCTTGTTAGTTTACTCTCACGTTCAACTTTACCTTTGCAAGTAATGTACGGGTTATGAAAGTTATTAAAGTAATAGACATTAAACAGTTGTTTACAAGGCTTAAACATGTATACATTAAAGTAGGTAGGTACCTACTCTTTATTATCCAATATATACATGAAGCTGATATGAATAATGCGTTAATATCTAAACCCCCAAATTTACAGAAAGATGTAGCCTGTTTACGATGGAATCACAAATAATTTTTCACAAGCAACGTGCTTTGTGAATAAATATTAATTGATAAAAGCTTTGGGATCCTTTTGATAGATAGAATAAAAATTAGACCTTATCAACACTCTCGCTGGTCCATTTCTCCTTAGAAAGAACAGAGAAATTAACGAGTACCTATAACTATATACGGTATGTATTTGTTGTTAGCCAATACAAATACTGACCGTTTAGCGCAAATAAAATGGACCACAGAACAATTGCCTCTAAAGTTATATGGTTGGTTGGATCTAAATCTAGCGTTCGAATGAAATATTACTCATCCGAGTATGTTGTTGTTCGTGCATCCATCAAGTTCTGCGGACGATATTCGCTCGGTTTTCAATCATATTAAAGGTGGGCGAGGTTTATCTTTGCAAGTTGCTCCCTCTTGTTAGCTATCTCCGTCTTTTTTTATTTTTGTACCTTTAGCTTAGCCGTAATATAAGTAATTATTTTGTATAAACTTTTGGCGGAAAAGGGAAGATTTTCCAACCAGGCCGGTGGTATGCCTGGCGGGGCGGCCACTATGCCCCGACGGTTATTGTCGGGGTCATGTTACGTGCTCCAAAAACTCTCATAGCGCGTTTCAGGATTGTATGGAGAATTGTCAATTGTGTAGCTCGTGGCGAGGTTGAAGAGGTCGCTACAAGCTTATATGCAGATATATTTATAAATTTTATTAAATATATGTCTTCGAAGGGCATTCTTTAAGCGATCAAGGGCATTACTGTTCTTAGTTCCTTTTATCCTTAAACTAAAATCATCACGATCACAAACTATTTCAGCATTTAGATCTTTTAGGAATAGAAACAGCTGGCATCCATAGTGTTTGGAATCCCATTCGATCCGTGAATATCAAACAAGTTTGCAATGACCTAGCGTTGTTTCACGTCATTCCGTTTTGCTACAGCTATGTGACGCGTCGCTGTACGCGTCCGCATTGCTGTGTGCTCGCTTGCCAAAATCACTCTTTGCGAACCAAAAATTTACTAAATTAATACCTTGCAAGTACATGATTATATTAAGTATTGATCAACAATTAATTTTGACTAACCCCTACTAATTTAAATGCTTGTGAGAGAGCTTGATTTGCAATCGAACTCGCGGCCTCTCGCTTGGAAGGCGATCCTTTTGACTGTTCAAGCTTTGTTTTTAAGTATTTGCTGCCGGAAATGAACACGAACCACCAGAAGTTTGTCATTAATCGTTTATTATTAGTAAACATAAAGTATACGTTACTACTTATTTCTATATGAATTTTCAAAGTTGATTCAGGTCGCTAGCACGGTAAAAGATAGGAACTTGGTCGCCAGAAGTAAATTAAATTGCTTTTGGCGAGCTAATAAAACTCAGATCTGAAAGTTGAAATTGAGAAGCTGAATACCAATGTGCATATAAATCTGCGCTCGAGGCATTTAGATGAATATACATTTATTAATGCGGATGAAAGTGAAGAATGCAGCAACAGAGGAAATAAAAATACTATTTGTACTTCGCTTCCATTCGCCAGCTCAAAGACGTGCAGTGTTGTTCATAAGCCTCCCTTAATGATTTCCACGAATAGCCAAAATATACTTACTTAATTAATTCTGATTTGGTAATATGAAACTCATTAACTGACTTCAAAAAAAAGAGTAGGATCTCAATTCGGTTTTTTTTGTAGTCGATGCCATATAAACATCCGACGAATAATAATAATAAAAAAAAAATATTTAGTGACGAGATACGCAGACCAACTTGTAGGTATAGTCTTTGGCGCGGACCGGCAATACTCGACTCAGTTGTTTGTGGCGCCAACTTCACATTCGTTACATATTTGATTTCGTTAGACAAGGTAGATTAGATTATTTTTGCTTTTTAGTTTCTTGAAGACGGTTTTTTTTGTTAAAGAGCTTTTATGATTGTTTCGTTATTTGTAGCTTTACAATATTTATATACTTACATTTTAACATAAAATCCTATAAATTTAAATTACGTCTAGAACAGATCCATTCGAACACTGACGTAGGCGTGATATCATCTGAAAGTATCGTGGTTCGCATTGCGACGTGTCCTCCCTCCCTACGATCTTTTTATATCGACAAATTGGTACTTCAACACGATGCGGAGCCGAATCTAACAAAATGACATCGCACCACCTGGGATCAGGAATACCGAACAATATGTCACGTGATTTAGGTAATTGAAATGAACTGACAAATATTGAATAACATTCCTTCACGTGTATTGACATAACATAGTTCAATGTGTTGTGATTTATGTAATTTGTGTACAAAAATGTCTCCAAAGCCGTATTGTAATCTTATTTGAAAAGGCTTTTTCGGCTTCGGATAAGAATGTTATTTCACGTATAAGCTGTTTGAGTAGCATTACGGCAGATTGTATCTGCCATTATACGTTATAGGATACAGCAAACTAGATGTTTCATGGATTTCGGGTCTTTTGTAGTATCTGGGCAGTCTTGACGTTATCTAGATTCTAGGTCAGTATTAAAGTTACCTAGGTTTAAATTATTAAAAAAGAAATATAAGCATATACAAACGCATTTAAAATGGGTTTCTAGGTTTCGTATATACGGTGGCAAATAACCTGCGGAATTATATTGATACCAAAATGTTGTTTTTTAATAAAATTATGATGTAGGCAAACTAAATAATCCAAAATAAGCTCAGAATGACTCATCAAGGTTTGTAAAGTCAATTCAAATCCATCCGATTGACCTTCCACCTAGAACAAAGCCGTTTAATTTTGATGTAAAGTACGAAATAAAGTGAACAGGCTTTATTAGATCTTAAAATTATACGTAAGATGTAAAGCGCGTTACAGGTGGGATTTAATCGCAGGTTGCTAGGGCAATTTGTTTGTGAAATTGCAGAACAATCGTTACTCTCGCCATTAATTTTTCCGACGACAGCCGTTCGAAGTCATGGCATAAACATCGTTCTAAAAGCTTTGAACGTTCCATTGAGACATAAAGGATCAAGTGCTTTGAATCGCTTGATAAATGTCTCCGCCGAGACGGTGGGTATCTCTACTTGCCACCATTTTTGTTGAAATCCGGATGCCTTTGTGAATGGGTTCTGATAATGAGTTATGAAAGGATGAGTCGCTTTGGTGTGCTCCGGTGCTGTTCCTGTCATATCCCATTTTTTGTAGGTTTTAAGGTATTCACAATGCCGAATAAATTTTGAGCAAACACTGCATTGATTTGGCCTCATATCAAGTTTAACTAAATCAGTTTTTTTGTTCATGTAGGGTTATAGAACATTGGTGCTACTAAGAGGAGACGTCAAGATACTAGCTGGCTACCCTTTTTAACACAAACATGATCATATTATATTATTAGAAATAGCCACGCGGATTGCAATGGAACATGCGTAATTTTTAATTGTTTAATTTTAAAATTTACTGGATGTCCCGGCGAACTTCGTACCCCCTCAGATGTATGAGAAAATAAAAAAAAAACACTTGTTTTAATAGGTATTCTGCTATTAGGGACGGAGATAAATTTAAAAAAAACAAGATCATATGTATGTCATATAAACGCCCTCAGTCTATCGTACAGTACTCATAATACAAGTGTCGTTTCGTGAGGGACTGTTCGTTTAGCGATATTAGTATTATTATATTAAATAGAAAATCCTAGCTAAATAATTTATCATTTAAATCTAAGGTTCGATTTATTACTGTTATAACTTCGGAATGTTTCTATATTAGTATAGGCGAAATTTAGTTTTATCAAAACCGTCGAACCAGCCGCACACATCAATTGGAAGAGCAGTCGAGCGTAACTTTTAGTATGAAAACTTTTTAATGCGGGCTCTGGGTCTCGTGTACAGATTAGTATATCACAAATAGAAATAAGTAACATATTTATGAATATAATTTTCTATTGGTTTGACACTAATAATTTTATACAATCTTCTTTCCATACATTTTGTGTTTATACCAACCGTGTTAAATTTTTTCTGCTCATTGCATTATGAATCAGCACTAGACTAGAATTGATTAAATCCTGATGACTGTGCGCGAGGGGAGATTAATGACGGAGCATTGTGATCGAGCGCCTCGGATGGACTTACCTTATAATTCACCAGAATAAGCTCCCGTTCGGCGATTTATTTAGTAGGTACGTCAGTGTACGCGACTTCGTACCTACGTATAAACCTACTCCTCCATTTTCCGGCTCATTTTGTTTCGATTCAATGTTGATCTCGTTATCACCATGCCAAGTCTCATCCGTCTAGTTGGTTAATTAAGGTAGTTCCCGACGTTGTTACCGATGTTATATCGCTGTATTTTGCTGCGTTATTTTACAACAAAAGTCATGTTAATTGGATTGAACATGGTTCATCATTTGTTCCGTAGAAATCACTTACATAATCATAATAAATAATTGATGAATACCATAATGAGAGAATAAAGATGAGAACTAAATATTTTTATTTACATAGAAAGGAGAATATGTAAGCATTGAATTCATATTAAGTGATTTATGGTGTATACAGGTTGGTTCAGAAAGAGTATACTAACCCTGTAACCTGCGCTTCTTAGGATATTTGTAATCATCATGTGACGTCAGAATTGCATACGCCGATTAAAAAAAAATGCTCAAAGATCACAATATACAATTTATTTAATCGATTCAAGGCTTAGTATACCCTTTCTGAACAATCGATATGCTTGTCTAGATATCAAAACGTTAGGATAAAATGAATTCCTGGAGACTTTAAGGGGATTTTCGCGTAGCAAATAATACTTAGCTGTAGCGCTACGGCCCGTTCCGTACGGCTCTACTGTTCAAACGAAAATGTTGTTTAGTAGTCAGGGAGTAACATAATCGGTACATTAATAGGTACCGAGGCATCTAATGCACAATGCCAATGTCGCTAAACACTGAATTGCATCGTAAACGATTCCCAATTTTTCGTAAAAAAATAAAAACCATCGAAATTTTGAATTTCGCGCCCTGACTTAGAGAACCCACCATTATATTATCGTGACACAAACAGTCACATTTCTATGTAAATTTTATCGAATCTCCTACGAAAAGATGGGTAAAAGTCAGATTAATTTTAATAACACATGTTTATTGGAACCGCTAAGTGCACATTTGTATAATTTTTCCATTGTATGTATTAGCACTCGGCTCGGCTAACATCGGTTAGTATCGTATAACGACTTGTTGCACGCTCGACTGTTTAATATTTATTCGTGTACAGTTGACGTATTTTAATCTGTGGTCGCTTGAAATTATGCTATGATGCAAAGAAAAGTGGTTTTTTGTAATTCCATTGTATTTTTTTAAACTACTATAAAGGGGGTTATTGTTAAGCAATAGTTATGGAAAGATTTGTGTTAATTATTCATCGCTCTTTTTTATTTTTTGTTTTGACCTAATAGTAAAAAAAGGATAAAACTTGTAAGTATTCAATTTAAATGAGAGTAACCGCTTTTTCAAGCATGTCAACCTGTCTCCATGTTTTGAATTTAGAAAATAACTTCAAAAATATTTCCATTAATAATGCAATTAATAAACTGTACCCATTTAATTTTTCAGACAATTGGCGATTTGTATACTCGTAAATTTCATACTAACAGCGGCTATATTAAGGATATAGAGCTTTATATTTTTATTGTTAGTTTATATCGAATTCGTGACAACAGAATTAGCGTCAATATTTATTACATTAAATACCACCATACATTAGAAACATCGACCGACAGTAGCTGTCCTCATGCAGGCGCGATAGATAGTCAAGGATCGTAATTGCGAGACCTTGAAAAGGTTGTTGACAAACTCGTGCTTACAATATATAACATTACGCCACTTGCGGCTCTCGTCATCAAGGTTGCCAGATGAACTCAGCAAAAATACTGTACATGGAAAAAAGCACTGCCCACATAGTTGTGGTAGGGACGCAACTGACTGATCAGATGTGGATCAGATCGACACAAGCTATAGCCGGTGGGCGTGGGCGGCGTGCGGCTTGACAGGCGTAGAGAAAAAAAGAGATGGAAGACGGCCAAAGGTCACGAATGATTATTATTTATTTTTTTATTCAAATTTGTAAACCATAAAATATTTTTATTATGTAAATGGTTTATAAAAATATCGAACCACTGATATAGCCATGTACTTCGGTACACGGTATTTTTGTCATACCGAACAAGGGGCTGACATACCGAACAGTTCGGTTAAATATTGAGCACCTGGCAACCCTGTTCGTCACTCGTCACCGAGTACTACTACTAGATATATACTGCCGATAAATTATCAGATTTAGATAATATTGTAAACATTGAAATAACGATAAACTGGTGCAATAGTTTTATAAAATTAAAAACTTTTTAGGGAGTGGTTTAAATTAATAATTTAATCATTCAAGTTGAGATGATGACCTTATAGAAAACCACTTGGCATAGATGTGTTCTAATTCTGGCAGTAGTAAACGATGCGTGAAAAATACGAATTTGTACGAATATTTGTATTGGACCCATAGTATACAAGCGTATCTTAGTTCAGAACGCTACATTAGGTGTGTTCGTCTGGCGATATTACTTTTATTATGTTACGAGTGGCGCTTGCGTGAGTCTCACGGGGTTTCGCGGCCAGCCCTAAGAATTTGATAGGGTGCAGAGTATCCAAAACTGGAGGTGTAATGTAACAATAAACTTCTGACAGCAAACTGAGTGGACCTCGATAAAACCCATACTTAGTTGGTCCATCTCTAAGGCCTCAAAAGCACTCTGTTAAATGGCCGCCGACTCGTTAGCAGTTATTGAATAAATTGCTTCAGGCTGATTGATTGCGAATTAATTACGATATCGTTTAGCACCTCCCCTGTTCAGTTAAATCGAAACACAGGTACCTATTTTTATTTGTAAATAGATAATTAACTATTAAAACGCCAGTAATAATAGTGGTATACCTACGTTTGGTATTAAGTTTCCTTTAGTAGAGGTTTCAGATGTTTATTTTTTTAAGCTATCATAATTGTATTGAAATAACACTTACACCACTACTTTCGACATTTACGATACTACTTTAGTGGACTGGGTGTAATAGTAAACGCCCCAGGCCCAAGTTACATAAAAACTTTCCGAAATTGATTTTATACTCGCGAATCGTTCGTTCTATATCTACCTTCTGCATGCCAAGTAAATATGTATGAAATGTATGTAATATATAAATGTCGCCAACGCTGTGATATAATAATGGGAACAGGAAGAAACATTTTAATAAAATATTTTTATAACATTAGTTCTGTAGTGGTCTTGTAGCGTTATATAAAATATACCAAAGCTTGAAAATATAGTAGAGCAAGGTATGTTTTCACACGGTGTATGCTGAAACACTTTGTGACGAGTGTGTGAGCTGAATACACTGGGGTTTTCATTTCTAATCAACTATGGAAAAGTTTTCGCGGCCGGAATTGCGCGTAGGGATTTTTGTAACATGATTAAAAAAAATAAAAATCCTATTGTTAGAATCTATCTCAACTTGTGGCAACGAATGACCACATATATTTCTTTTTACTTTGCTATACTTACATGTGTTTGTTTGACCTATGAATACGCATTTTATGACGCAATTTAACTGACTACGAATAGTTGGCGTAGAGACTACGAAGACGTTGTCGAACTTCGCTACGTAGCCTTTCACAATGTGTAAAGAGGTTCATTCATGACATCTAAACGGAACATACCTACGTGATTTCATAAATAAAAATAAATGTACGTCAAGCGCTAACAAAGTTTTCTTATTGCATAGAACATGAGCACTTATATTTTACTCGAAGCAATAAATTTCACATTACAAAATACACCCTTCACCTTGCCAAGAAAATATTAAAGCATTTAAAACACCTTTTCAATGAGTAATTATGTGTCTCAAACACGCTCGCAACACAAAATTGGTTTTAATACAATTTCAAAGGATTACAAAGATAAGAGCTTTGTTACACGTACCTACACCTTTCTTAGGGTTGCCAATTGTGTCACTGAAAATATGTCCTGATTAATTTCCCAAGAGCATTTACCGTATGGTAATTTTGACTGACAAGGAAAAATTATGCTGTTGTCATTATAATTTTGCGTTCGTGGGAAAGGATCCAATTCTATAGTTTTTATTCAGTAAGTAAAGGACGGAGATGGGAAAGTTGTTTTTTTTTAATTTTCGTATTATTTTGTCTTTGTTTAAGTCCCAATATGACTTTACTTGGCGGGAAGTTGAACCTAACTAACCGAAAAATGTGTTTCTTTGATAAATAATGTGTAATATTAGTGGGATATTTATTATTGTGTGTTGATAAACGTGCACCAGCGAACGAAATTAAGATAAAATAATATAATTTGACTTTTCAAGTTCTCGCGAGATGTCCGGTAAATTTTCAATAAAGTATTCACAGTTTTACTGATAGGGTTTGAGGATTCATTTCATCGACATGATCATTATTATAAGGGATAACTTTATAACAATTATCAAGACAACTCGACACTGGCAAAATGGTACCATTTTGCAGCCAATTGCCAACCTAAAAAAAAGAAGAAGATGTCCCAACCTAAGTACCTTCTTAATATTTTAATCAGTCATCAGACAATCTACTTAAGCATGATTAATTAAATACTTATTATGCTGGGTACAAGGTTGTTGGTAATTAAAATGTTGTAAATATGACCCTTATCAGGTTTATAAAGTGGTGGCAGACATTGTTATATTAGAACGCATGTCGGATCCTTCATATCGAATATTGGAATATTGTAAGGATTCTGTACATAAATAATGAATTTGAGCCCTTATGACTAGGCCAATTAGGTCTGTATTGTCCAGAAATAATGGAATCATTTTCTGTAGTAATAATGGAGTCATACGGACATTCTTGAGTACCTACACACCGTATTGAACAACATTTTCAGGGTTCTATATTGTCAAACTAGGAACCCATATAGTTTCTGTCCATCTGTCCATCTGTACGGCTGGCTGGCTAAGTGTCATATAATAGCTACATATTTCATTCAAATATAATATTAATAGCTTGCTTGTTTATTGAGTTTTGTTATACAACATGAAACGATAACATAATCCATTTGAGGTAAACATCAATTATGTGAGAGTAAGTTTGGAAACTTACTTAGAATGTGTGTATAAGTTTTCCGAGCCGCCCGCCCTCCGCGACATTCGCTTGCCGCCTTTCAATTCGGGGCGAGAACAACACCTGGCTAAACAACCAGGGCCATGCAATCAAGAAGTGGTGAGCGAAACTGTTTAGCTGAATCATTAGGTTAATGAATCAGTTCTAAGAAATTGAAAACTAGTAGTGAGATTTTGTTTCCAATGTTATTTTGGAGTTCTGAATAATAGAAAGTATTAACAAGCTTTTCTTTTTAATTTTTAATGTCCTATTTTCTGATTTTTATTTCGTTAATGGGGAAGGGACGGGGGGGGGGGGGATATTTTATGTGAATTTACCGATCGTTCAAAATTATAATGGTCACAATAAATACTTCAGTCGTGAGTCAGGGGGGGGGGGGGTCAGTTGCACCCTGTATAGTAGTGGATACTGTGCTATAGTACTCTTGAGGTTGGATTAAGTTACCCACATAAATAATTAAGGGATTTGCCACACGAGCGGTGAAATAATACCTAAGTTAATCCCGAGGATAAGATACGAATGAAACGGTGGCTGCAAATGTTGACTTTTCCTTTTGCGTTCCGTCCGACTGTATTCCGGTTTCAAAGTGATGAAAGAATTTTCATAATAATAATTTTGTCGCGCGCGGAAATCCACGGAATTAACATTTTAATTTAAATCTACAGTAGTCTATCTGTACTTATGTATACAATAAAACTCTCTTTCTGACATATTAAATTGCAGTAGTATTTCGTTATTTCCTTCAGAAAAAGTTTAATTCATAGAGATTGTCGTTGAACACGACACGGGATGTGCCATTTGGAAATAAAATTCTTGTATATAATACGAGTTTTTAAATACTAGTTGGAATTTCAACAGTGAATTCATGCGACACGGTACTCATAGCAGTGCGACTGAATGCTCGTGAATATGATGAACAACAAAACGCAGGGAAAGTTCGGATGCAGATACGACAAAAAAAACATAATATAGTTACGTCATAAAGAGCTTGTGCATGCGTTGCGCGCGAATGTGCGCGGTCTTGTAGCGTGTAGGTACCTTCATGGTACTTAGATATCGCCGGCGGGTGCGTTGCGTCTCATCACACATTGTATTGAGTTAATCATTATTAAAAAAAATATCTCATCGCCTATAATCCCCATAGAGGCAGGCAGAGGTTCACACAAATTTTGTGAATTTGTTTCGTCTCTTTGTAGTAGCGGGCGCGAATACACACTGTATTGACAAACTTCAGTCCGCTTTCAAAAGAAGATTCAAAAGGTTTCCTCACGACGCATTCCTTCACCGCTATCATCTATACACATTGTTTCAAAACGAACGTTCTACCAACATCGCTATCACAGCACATCACATCATCTATACGGTCCCACACTAAGCAGCGCTTGTATTATGGGTACCGAACAATGGACTGGGGGCGAACCCAGTATATAATACTTGTATAGATATTAAACATCCATGACTCGGGTACAAACTTTTGTGCTCCTCACACAAGGTTTATTCCTACCAGGATTCGAACTCGGGACCCTCGGCACGGAAAGCAGCGTCACTATCAACGCCGTCAGATTTACGTTACATAGATATAGTTGATGTATGGTCAATTTATAAAAAATGCTTTTACAAAATAACAAATCATAAAAAGCCAAACAACGTAAGCAGCAGTAGCTAGTAGAAGTAATTTTGGGAATCTTAGGCATCTTTATTGTGTTAGCTACGCTATTTGGATATTCAAGGTAAGGTCTTGAAATTCTGTACATCGACTTTTTATCCAGTCTGTACCGCAAGGTATTCTAAATTTTGTTACTCATACCTGCTTGAAATGCAAAGTTGGTGTTATCATTGAGGAACTTACATTGGTTCGGTAGCAAATGGCGACGCGACGATAGGAATGTATGTCTGTATGGTCGCATGCATAGCGCGCCTCGTATGGGAATTGTTTAACGTATATTGATCGCAATATGATGGGAATACTAATAGGTTATTGGATTTTTATTGGTTTTGAGAATCACGCAGGACAATTGCACATGTGTTTTTTTTTAAAACACCTACGTGTCGAATTGAGAACCTCCTTTTTACGTCGCTTAAAAATAAGGAACAGTTTTGCTGACATGCCAATACCACTTCATCATTAACCATTCAGTCTGGTTGAGAGTGGATCTTATGAAACATGCATTTAGGTCTAGAATCTAGATTTAATCTTTATGTTCCTAAACATATTTTGGTACTTACTAACATTATTGTTTGTTCCTTGACTAATTATTGATTATTAGAAGGCCATACATTACCACATACACCCTCAGCATGACTTCATTGTTGATCTGCTCTGGCTGTATATTATTCATTTAATGTGAGTAAATTAAATGAAAAAACTTAATTTTACTCTTGATTAATGAAATGATAGAATTTAATTCATTGTTACTCTAAAATAAGTTCAGGTACCGACACATTGAATTTTGGAAGGTTGGGTTTACTTATCGCTGTAAACCTCTATCATTTAATTACGATAAACGATTAATATTGAACCTTATCTCAAAGGTTCATTTTGTAATAAACGAACACGGTGCAGATGATGTACTTACAATACTGATAAACATCAACATGAAGCATTGGCGTTCATGTTTAGCATCGTTGTTTTGTTTTAACTTGAGTGATAACTTAGCTGGTCCGAAGAAGAGTTTCAAATTAATATGCATTACTGTTTGGGTTTCATACAAATGAACAATTCCGAATTTAGGAAAATCATTTTATTATTTCATTTCTTTCACATTATCATCGACGATCTTAATATTCCCCTCCAAAGGAAAAATAAACATTGTCCCTTACATTGTTCCCTCTCAACTGTATTATAACCACAAATTCTCGATAATAGGCAGTAATTGGCGGGTGTTCTGTGGTTGTGATTAGCCGCGGTGTCCGTTTAGCTAAACTATCACGTAGCGGCCCCAATACACGCAAGTCGCGATGCGGGTCACGCGTAGCATCCAATAATTATTATTGTGTTATTAACTGCCCTGTAACTCTATTTGTCTCACGATTAACCGCTAAATATTGGGCTGTAATTGACTATTGCTTGGGGACAGGTGTTTGATTATGGTTCGGCGTGAAAGGGACATAATATGATTCGAATTTATATAGTAGGGGAGATGATTTATATTAGTAAACTACTAGCTGTTGCCGCGACTTCGTTCCCGTGGAAAAGTAGAACATAACATTATGCCACATTTCTGGATTTCATGTGCGAATCTCATTTTCAACCATGATGCGTGCGTGCATGCGTGGTGGACCATCCCCCTCACAGGATGGGAGGCTCGTGCCCAACAGTGGGACATTATAAAGGCTGGTATTTTTATTAGTATGATCTAGGGTCTCAAATTGGAATAATGAATGGGCTTTCTTCTTTCGTATCAAACATAAATAGTAGGTGAAGTCGCCAGGAGCGGGAAAACGACGTGGCTAACGCACCCCTAGTAGGTAATAGAGTTGCCTGCGCTGAAACCTTCAACTTATTGGTTGTATGCCAACAAATATAGTTGTATCCGACTGAATTCATTTCCTCCCTGCGAAGATTTCCCACAATATTTGCTTTTGACTCGGTAAGCCTCATCGTGGGAAATCAATTCCAGTGCTTAAAAGTTTTACCTTTGCCGTGAACCGAGTCGGTCCCTATCTGCTCGGTAATCTGTTGTCGCGTATTTACATATACAATCTAACTTTGCGTTACGTTCTTGATGAGAAAAATATGGGAAACATTGTTACCTAACGTGTTTACAACATGAATAATACAAAGTAATCGTGATTTTTATATTAGTTGTATTAAATAATTTACTAGTAATTATTTTATGACGTATTACTGTAACAGAATTTTCGAAAGTTTGGTGGACATATAATATCAGTGATATCTATATATTTTATGTAAAAAACAAAGTCGTATTAGTTTAGTAGTCATTTATAACTCAAGAACGGCTGGGCCGACTTTTACGATCTTTCATTATTTGAATTTGTCTCCACTCCGAATAGCAGAATAACTATTAAAACATGAGAAAATTCACAATAAAACAATAATAAATATAATTTATTTTCTCATACACATGATTCTGAGACGGTAGGAAGTTCGTCTGGTCTTGTAAAAGCAAGTAGTGGGGTGAGACTGGAGCTGTGCTGATTCTCTATCGCACTCGCCTTGCTCATGAAACTATTGCAAGTTTGTGAAAAGGAAAACTGTGTCCACTGATGAAGTTTGGATGCACTGGACTTTGGGCTATAGGGAAGGGTTCTTATTTTTATTACTTATGTCAGTCAATAACAGTTGAGGTGTAATATTGGCGTAGAATTGGCGTAGCGCGCCTCCGACGGACGCATTGTTCCCGTAATCAGGTTCCGTCGGACCGCACTCATGCGCTGATTGCATTCTCACGCGTGACACCTCAAGGACCCCTTGACGGTGATCGAATATTAACTAACCAAATATATTTACCAGTAATTAATACAAATACGTAGGCAGTCGTTCGTCACCTGTCATATTTGCGGTTCTCTGACCAACCCTTCGTGATCGTATCGTCATCGAGAAAGCAAGCTATCAATATCTTTCTTTTGTATGAAATCTTCGGTGTGTGAGCGACTATTTATTTCGTAGGATTGGGTACAACTGGATCGAGTACGAATAGAGTTTATGTAATTCTAGCCAATTCCAACCAAGCGTATGTTTCAGAGTTTTTTTTTGTAAAAGGGTGACTTTTATATCTAATTTTAAAGTAACACTTCTAAGCCAATAATTGCGGTTTTTTTTTTATAAAAAAATTAGAGTAACAAATATACTTATATCCAAGACTATTCTATTTATTTTATTGCAGACATTTTGTGGTTTCAGTTTCTAAACGGGGTCAACTCTCAATCTTGTGTGGCAGTTAGCCGGTCCAAGTATTTATTGGGTACCTCCCATAAGGTTTATAGTTGGTTAGTCAGCGATGGGTGAGAAAGTTTAAACTTAGTACGGATTCTTCGCTCTCAGCATCGCCACGCAGGTGGCAGGTAAAACGACTTAAAAGGCGTCCTTTTAATCACAAAGCAAAACATTTCGTCGATCCTTTTACAAAGAAATAACTGAAGATTTTAGTTTCTTTTTACGACGGCTACATTTTTGTCCTTTTAAACGACCTTCGCTTTTTATATGTCTTACGTGACTGCTGTTACTGTACTATGTTTAGTTATCCTACTGTTTCTTTTTTTTTACATAAGAAGAGTCCTGATCTTTATAGTAAAGTCTTTGAAACTACTTTCAATATCTTGTATCATGATTAAGACGTTTTTTAGCTTCCGCATAATATAGAGGTAACGTTTTTAAGATCTAATTTATATATCAATAGGGTTGCCTGATATAAATATGTTTTGGGTGCGTGCTTATTACGATAAGTACGTACTTAAAACATAAGCAAATAATAAGCAGTTGTATTGGTATTTGGTGATCTTCTTTGTTGATGTCGCGTTCCGATGCGGTGGTAGAGTTAAGATAAAAATAAATGTAAATGACAATTTGTAAGTGCCCCTGTAAGCCTATACGAAATAAATGATTTGTCTTTGACTGTACCTCGGTGAGTGATCTATTAATTAATAAATCAATTGAGCAATGTCACTCGTAGCGTATACCTATAGGTGGGAACTCTATTTCAAAAGTCCAACGCCACACGACCAACGAATTTACGAATTGGGCCAGATGTCCGTCAAACTCAACGCAATGATAGCGACGTGATACCAATTATTACATTACCGAATCCGTTTTCCAGTTATTCGGATCTCGCTTCAAACTTCATTAATAACGATACGTTTCATTTGTTCCCGATACGCTCAACTTTATTTAAATGCTAATAGAATTCATTTTGAATAAGCATTTCAGAAAGTAGGTTTGGATAAGTGTTATTCAAAATTGTTTCGAGTAATTAATGTTACTATCTACTTGTACATTTAACTGTTGTAACAATCTTGTTAGGTACTCATATCTATTCAATACTAGCTGTCGTGGCGAACTTCGTACCGCCTCGAATGTATGAGAAAATCTATTTTTTTTTCCATATTTTAATAGTTATTCTGCTATTCGGGACGGAGACAAATTCAAACAATCAAAGAACATATAAAACGGCCCACTCGTTCTTGGGATATAAATGGTGTAACTAACACGACTTTGTTTGATATATATAGATTTAGGTATTGATGTTCTTTTTTTTCTTTTGCAATATTGCGATGCACATAATTAAATTTGTATGTATTTTGTTTCAGATTTCTTCTGGTATCAGTTATCACATTCCGAAAACAGATATGGTAAGATGCATTTTGACTATATTTTTTTGAATATCAAATACAGTAAACAAAAATCCATTATTTCGAACTTTTGGTTGTACGTAGGTATGTTATCATAATATGCCCTATAACTTTTTTACACAAATACAAAGGAAATTTTGTAAAAGCTACTAACTTTACTATCATTAGTTATCTTAATATATATTACGTGTCACGGTGTTTGTCCGCTATGAACTCCTAAACTACTAAAGCGATTTTAAGAAAATTTTGCACACTGTGCAGTTTTATCCAACTTGAAAGATAGGATAGTTTATATCTCAATTTAGTTTATATGGCAAAACAACGTTTGCCGAGTCAGCTAGTACTTTATATATACATATATATATATGGAGCCATATTTATGTGCATCGTGCCTCTACGTTTATTGATTGATGTATTTGATCACCTCATACGTCACCAATAATAAAGGCGATTTTTCTTTGTTTAGTAATCCATATCCTATTGTGGAAGCTCTCAATGGGCCCTGTAACAATAGATAATATTAGCACCATTATAATGTTCCATCATCTCTCCATTGTCATGTGATCAGGGTGATTTTTATTATTATTTTGCTAGATACTTATAATAAAAAGAAAAAAATATCTACGCACCTTATAATATTAATTTTAAAATAGATATTCGACTATTGAATATGTGACTGAAATTAAACGTTGAACCACAAAAGTATGTATTATTCAATATAAGGCTTAACAAAAATAGTGTAAAATATTTTGTCAGATGAATCAGTAAGTTATATGGATCACGTTGATGTATAAAATAAGTGTGTGAATGAAGTTTGCTTTTTTTTAACAAGGCGAACCAGTAGCGTTAGGCCATGCGCTCAGTACATATAAGGTGTCTTTTTAAATGTCTAATAATTTGATTTATTTCTTTGGGAATGTTATCCTTATAACCTACTGTTGGCCCTGTTAAAATATTTTTCACTATTTTTGTCACACCTTATATATACCTACGCACTTATATTTCTATTCAAACACAGTAGGTAAACCTGCTATGCGCCAGATTCCTTGTATCCGTAAGGCGGACGAAAGTCAAGACTAAGTATTACAATCCCTTGCACCAACTCCCAAGATCCCTAAAAAGTTATCACCGACATATAAAAGTCGACTGGTAATCGACCAATCACATCTCCATTGCACACGCTCTAGGATTGTGTCGACGTGAAGCTAGGCTCGTGAATACAAAGTATCGTATTGATGGTTCAATCCGCGCACGAAATTGCGGATCAAACGGTATTGGTGGTGCGACAGGCGCGTTGTAGGGAGGAAACGGCGCTGCCGACTTCCGGTCTCGGGCGACGAGCGACATGTCAATATTTGTCCGTGCCTGGCCGCCTGCCTGCCCGTCACACTTGTTGCATGTTAGCCTCAGTCGAGGATAATGATTCATGATGGAGGTTGTAGAATGTTATATTGATAGATAGTAGTAGAGTAGTAAGTAAACTTTTAACGTTGCTTTAAAAGGACTTGTGTTTGTGCTCTACATATTATGTAGGTATAATTCTTTTGGGTTTTATTATGAATCGTCACATACTTTATATGTAGGTTACGCACAGTAGGTACTTTTCACAAATGTTAGATGGTTAACAAGATTCGTTTTAAAAAAATAAAGCTAATGAAGTCGGAGCGTACAAAATAAATGATAACATCATAGATAAGTATTATAAAACAAGCTCAATCATAAGGTAAATGGTGACCGAATAAACTAATGAAACTTTTACCCCATATTCCACTTTCCGTGATATCGTTGACTGCGATATTTGTCACAGAACATGTACCTTTTGTTGAAAGATGACACATGATACTTACATGTCAACAAATATAATCTAAAAGGGACGACGACGGTTATATAAAAACGTAAGCCCACACTCCACAGCCGTCCAGTAGCTTATCTATGAAATATATTGCGTGTCCACAAGCCATTCCAAGTTTTGCGGTTCACACATTTCATTGACAAGGCTTAGTGCCTGGGCCGGTTTATACTTTTAGAAATATTTTATTTATAGAAACGTGCAGACTTTCTAAATATATCCCACTGATATATGATATGCGAAAATAACATAGTAATTGAAACGGTATACTTACGTCAAAAAAAATTTAATACATCTATTATGGAGCAGGTGGAAAATTATGTGGAGACGATAGAAATTTACATACCACGAAGGCGTATCAGCTTTTACAGCGAACGCAAACAATGGGGCGCGCCATCAATAATAATATAACCTCTCCTGTGAAGCGCACAAAACAAAATGTTCGAGGCAATGTTAAGATACACTTACGTTAAGGTAGAAAACATACATTACTCTACTTATATAGATAGGTATATTGAGGAATAAGTAAACTGTTATCCATCCTCATTAAAATAACGAGGTGATCAGTTTTTGTGTTTTTTTTTTTAAATAAAGGGTTACATAAAAACATCTCGCTGGATGTACTGACTATCAATTCAGAAAGTCGGACGGGAACGGGACCTTAATAATGTTATAAAATTTTACTTAGCGATCTCAGTGTTATCGGGAATCGACATTAAAATATGCCAGGGAATGTTGGCAGTATTAGCAGTACTAGCAATCGCTTCCGTATCGTGCAGCCCCACTGAACTACAATAGCACTCGAAGCCACGCTCGGATGGTATGCAACGAGCTCTTATAGTACCAACCGTCTATCAGTTGCACGTTAGCAACATGCACGATTTTAATTATCACCTTAATTATAACTCCTACTTTATTTATTGATTTCTTATATTTACGCGAATACTACAGATTGAAGTAAAACTCTTACGGATTTTATCGCGTTTATTATTTTCGGCGTCACGTGACCAAGGTTGATGTAAAGCAGCCGAAACGTCGGGAGCGTAAAAAATGTAGAATAAACGCGATTAAATCCGTAAGAGTAGTTTTATTTCAATCCTACTTTATTGTCAACATTTACTTGCGGCGACACAAGTTTTCACGGATTTTACATTTCGTGCATGTAGACGTATAACATGTTTCGCTAACAAGATTTTCCACTCAGCCTACAACCAATAAAAATAAATTAATATTAGGAGCAGCATACCTACGAATTCCCGTGAAGTTAAACAAAAGAGGCATTGTTGGAATTGTTTGGTTGCATCGCTTTAACTTCGCGTAGGTAGCTACTATACCAATGACTTTTTTTTAAAGTTTGGTTATGAAATTTCTTCTTAGTATTGTGTGACTTTTATCGCGATAATATTTTCAAACGAGGAACGAATACATGACACCAACTGGTATGTATTTTTAAACATAGTAAGTGGTTTTTATTAATCTCACTAAATATTAACAAACAGGAAAATAATAAAAAACTTAAAAATAGTATGAACACAAACTATGTATCAAAAACTATGTATTTTCAATACGCATGAAGTAAAATAAACAGTAATTTAATAACAGTGGCACGCACCTGGGTTGTTTATCGCGAGGCGAGTGGTGGTCTATTTATAAACACTAGAACTCAAGTTGGAGTTGTTAGGACAGGGCCTACGTAAATACTCAAAGGGTTACTTGGGACACTTGTCCAATCACTACGTCTCACCTGAACTGCCTCAGTGGCAAATTACAAGCACTTGGTAAGGGCACTCGCAAATTCACCTTCCTTCTAAATACAGTGAGCGCAAACACTTACTGTTGTGTGTCATAATATTCAGTCCCAGTTTAAAATTCGAAAACATATAAATTTTTTTTTACTGAAACTTTTAAAAGTTAATGTAAATATTGATTGGCATAAATCAAACCAAGGCACAGGGTTGATTCATTAAATTTATCTGCAAAACTCATGGGAGTAACAGTCCATTTTACCAGGGAAATATTTTGTTTTCTTTTAAACTAAATACATATTATAAATCAATTGTAACATTCTATACATAAAACAGACCCTTGTCTACATTCAACGAAGTCGAATTGTGTCACGAACTTTTTTTGTATTCTATTTATCTTACTTATGAGCATCAAAAAAACAGTAAATGGATGTCGTTTTAATAAGGGAGCGAACAAGATGAGCTTAATCTCATGGAGGACAAATCCAACGCGGGCTGCAAAGCCGATAAGTCACGCCGCCCGCCCGCCCGCCCGCCGCGCGCCGCCTAGACTCGCCGCCCGCCCGCGGGAATCTCAAATAAAACTCATAAACTAAAGCTCTTTTAGTTTCGATTTGGAATTTAAACATACTTTAGCATTTATCATACGTAGGCATATATTCAACGTATTTATTTTCTCGCGATGATACCACAAAGCTTAAACCGTATCAAATCAGGGACCATTCCCTCATATGTTTTCATCCAAAGGAACTGGCTAAAGTTATTGGTTAGATAGATAGCTACTTTCATCGTGCGAACTGCCAAGGAATGGAACACGCTACCGGCGTCTTTGTTCCCCGTCGACTATAATCTGGGTGTTTTCAAGTCGAGAGTGAACAGGTACCTTCTAGGCAAGTATGCTACATCGTAGATCTCATCGTCACTTACCATCAGGTGAGATCGAGATCAAATACTTGCCTATATAGTAATAAAAAAAAAAAAAGATAAATACTTTATTAATTAAAAACACAATATAACTTGTTCATTCTTATATTTGTTATATTATATTGTTTGGAATTTGCCTTAGTTCATAATCAATATTATCTGAAGGTTATTTCTATAGTAGATCATAGCCTCTATATTTAGAATGTTTGTTGTTCAAATACCATGCATTGCTCGCTTGTAGCTGAACGTTTGTTTATAAATTTAACAAGGTAATAGTCACCAGTAGGTAGTATCTATGTTATGCCTTTGAGCGTTGTGGGAAAAACTTAAATAACGATATGAATATAATATTATAGCGAATATTTTATCTCATTTTTTATGAAAGCTGAATGAATTGAATTTATAACTGGATTTAGTACAATTAGTATAATTCTCAATGCTGTTAGTGGAGGAGATCTGTTTAGCTACTCTTGTTACGCACGCTTTGTTGAAAATCTGAATACCATCCGAATACCGGGACGGACTTAACTTACTTACTCTCTTCAAATATTCGACAGTATTGTTTCTCTTTCGCAAATAAATAATTGGAATACCCGCCATTTAAAACGATGTTCAAAAGAACGTGAAAAGTTTGTAATCAGAACTGCTGATTGTTTAATAATTGTTCTAAATTAATTAAATACAGCATAGCTTCTGGTTTGATAGTAACGTATAAGTAGTAAATAAGTAGGTAATTTAAATAGAATAGAAACATGATTAGTACCTACAATAAATTGACTATGCAATTAAATACGCGAAATAAAAGCAAAGCTACGGTTCAAAAGCTTGGTGGTTACGTTAGCGGGGCGCGTGATGCGAATAAATGCGATCTTCTGAATATTTATGAGAATACCGTCCAAAAATGCACACGGCGCTTGGCTGAGCATCTCGTCGCTCTAATTAGACTCTAAACCGCGATCTTCAGTGCCGAAGTACTTGATTTCAAATTTCAGTATTCAACGCACACAAAAGGTCGTGAAACATTCTCTTGTGTGGCGTTCCATTTCCTTCTATAAGAGCAAATCAATTTTCTCGATATTTTTGTGTAAATTTATATGTAGCTGAAAGCATATAAATTTATACATGCAGAGCAACAAATAAGACTTAACATTTTCATTACTTATTTTTACTATAATTAATGAGTGAGAACCTGACTAAGTAGTTCTCGAAAAACGTGCAAGGGCCGCCAACGTGATGGACGATGCCCCGAATCCTGATCATATTGAAGGGAGGCCCGTGCCCAGTATTAAAAGGCTAATTGTCACGCAAATATATTTATTTTTTCAGATGTGGTGGGCGATTTGGTGCGCGGTGATGGTGGCCAGCGGGGCGGCTTCCGCACCCGCCCCCGATACCCTCACCCCTATGGACCTCTTCGAGATCGACTCTCAAGCACCTGACCATGTGAGTTCCTTCATCAGCTCCTGGGTTATGTGAATATTTGGCCAATCACTTTTAGAACATGTTCCCTACCGTTGATGTTTTGTACCTATGCATGAAAAGAAAAGGCCCTTAATGTAAATAAATACATACATCTATACATGTAATTTCGCATATACCTCATAGAGATAGGAGGGTCTACTGTTTACTACATGCATACCGTTTGCCTTTCAACCACATTTATAAATGTCTCCAAACACTTCCATCGGTTTGGGTTCTACGGAATTGCCATTACTGGAATGCCTAATTGCAAATGAATATCGCCAGACGAACACACAGACCATATGGTCCCAAAATAAGCAACGCTTTTATTATGGGTACTGATTGCCCAGGCGGCACCTGCAGCTACCCGGTCCAGTGTGCTGAGCAGCGGCTTATTAACCATATCTCTAGACCAAGCTGTCATCAACGTGAGAAAGAACTTGCTGAGTCAGTACAGACAGCTGTACAAAGGAAGAGAAAAGTGACACAGAGTTAACAAAGTCATATCATATGTTTTGTGTTTGCCAACGCCTGAGGCTCGGTACTAAACTCGGACTGTATTCAACTAGAACCACTGACCGCATTTCTGAAGAATTATATGAACAGTTGCTATGTTAAATTAACAAAGCACCTTTAATGATTAACGCACTCTATCAGGTTAATTAAAACCATTTTCTTAATCTAAAATTCTTTAGTCCTCTATCCTTTTGATAGAGTTTATTATTTATTTCGATATTAGTTTTAATCAAGATTATTAAGATGGTCCAATGATTAGTTTTATTATCACTAAACTGACCATTTCGGCTGGTGTAATAAAAGTAATTGAATGATCTATTAAGAAATTAATACGGCTACTTAATTACTCTTTACAACTACCTTAATACTACAGAAGATTATCCTTCCCAACTAATTTTACGCTAGGGACAGCTTACAGGGATTAAACGGAGGTCCAGTTATGTAGGTGGCTGGATCAGCACGGAGCATCCATTAAAATTGTTACACCATTTTCGCGCCATGTAACAAAATAATCTGCTCTAAGGTCTGTTCGCGGCTCCGCCCTCGGAACCATCGATTTTATTGAGCTGCTCTACCCCCTATAGCCATATAGAGTGGTAATATATACCCTATATTTTGAGCCTAACTATAGTCTACCAAATAGTGAACACACATTGAAATGGATTTAGCAGTTTTACCTTCATGCTTGATTAACCAGAATTGAAAAATGTTTCACGTGAAAAATTTTCAATTTATTTAACATTGATGCGGTGTATATTTGGAAAAAATACATACGTATTCTGTTAACGCTCCAGGCCAATATAAAATTCATTGGTTTTTATAAACTTGTGCAATATGTAGAAAATTGGCGAGTCCCCGGAGACCTTACGACGAGTTCAAAGATAAATATATATATACTTATTGATTCGATTGTGTCAACAAAGCCGTTTAGAAGTTTCAAAATTGTTATCTTGCTGTATGTGTTTTAAAGATTAAATACTCTAAAAGCGTACTCTAATACCATTATATAAGCGTTGCTTAGTTTGGAACTGTACAGTTGGTATGTTTGTCTGGTGATATTATCTATATTAATAACTTTTATAAAGAGTTAGAGTTTGGTTGTAGGAGGTAATCTTCGGTACTACTGATCCAAATCTAAAATTCTTTCACTAATATAAAGCAACACGATCTCTGACCTTTATGTTTCATCGTAGTACCGCAGGAGGAGCCGCGAAAAGAAGCGAATACTTTAAAATATAATATGTGCAGGAAAGCCTCGAGTACGCGGTGCCGGCGCTGGGCGGGCGCTACGCGGGCGGCGCGCCCTGGCTCTACCTGCTCGCTGAAATGCCCCGAGACTCACAGGTATATAAAAACATCAACATACCTTTTTATTTCCTTATGCTCTATTCCATTCGAGATCGAATTTTTTTTACACATTCTACATGCGAGTATATTTAGTTATTGGCTAATTATTATGAAAATTATAATATCAACCTGTATAGCTATTATGGAGTACAATTCCTACAATTTTCTTTCAGATATAGTATTTTGTAATTATCTAATTATTATCCATCTAAACTTGTATTACTATATATCTTTAGTTCTAGAGCTCTTATCTGCACAAGATCAGTAGGTAACATAAGTTATGTATCTGCAATCTGCGTTAAATATTTTTTTTAAAGTCTCCAATATTAGCATGTCAATTACTCAAATGACAACGGTCAATACAAGATATGAACGGGAAACCTCTAGTTGAGAGTATAAATAAATATGATAATAAATAAAGTTGTCCTTCGTATTCCAATGCAAATCGATAAAATGCCTCGGTAACCGTTCCTCATTTTATATTGTTATCAAAATAAAGTATTTAGTAAAGAAGAAGAGTCCCTATAATTTACTGTAATTAATTAAATAGGAAAATTAAGGTGTCAATTACAGTGTCTGCCAGTGTCCACGTAGGAACGACGAATTCAACGACGGTTCCACGAACACGATATTTGCCAAATTCTGTAATAGGAATATTCATTCCGTTATCAAAATGCAGCATAAGAGTCTGCTGCCTTTAGTTATCTATTCTTTAATCAGTTGAATTTATATCGAATAATATTATTATTCATATATAGTTAGATTTCTTTTGATATTTGTAATTCGGTTACCCATCCAAGGTACGTGCCACTTAAACGGGCGTTACTACAAGCTAGCCGATGAACTCTAAACAAAACTTGACTCTATAATGCAGTGAAAATTTTAACCTTTTGTTCAATAGTAACTTTAATGTAATAGTTTGCGGCTAAAACTTTGCAACAGAGCGAAAACCAGATACCTTGCATTGTGAGCGCTCATAGTTTTGAAAAATACTGTTTACCCTGAGGTTTACAAAGGTCGTTATGTTAAACGATGCATTAACTTTAATTAGATATACCAGAGAATTACACTTGTATACAAAATAGGTACTAGCTTTAATGCATACAAATTGTCCAGCAAAGAAGCTCTATATTACTTTCGAAAAATTTACATGATAAGGATCAAAAGACTTGAATTGTTCAATTACTTTAATCTGACAGTAGACTAATAACTCTCGTAGTAATGATTTCTTTTTAAACTTTGCTTGCTATCGCGATCTCTACCACTCCACTTTTAATTTGACTCTACAACACAATTTATGAAGGTTGAAGCTTTGCCTATAGGTATATTAAAACCTTAAATGCAATTGAGTCATATACTGAAGGAGGTAAAAAAAACAATTGTAAAATAAAGTGTATAATGAAGGTGGCAAGTAGCGCGTTGGACGCAGAGTTGCGCACGCGTCGCTCGTTCGTCGTCAACCCCCCGGTGGACGTGCTGCAGCGAGGTGCTTTTAACAACTACATGGAAAGGGTTGCACAGAGCAACAGGAACTACCTGAACAGAGTCGGAAAGAGAGGTTAGACCCCCACATATAGTATATAGGTACTTATAAAAACAATACATAATACCTACATGTAATAATGTTTGACTTAAGCAACATGTTACAAGCCTGAATTTAATGGTAAAGTTAGTATTGAAATACGCATGGATTTAGTTTAATTGTAGAAGCACGCGAAACGTAGAGGACTATTTTACCAAGATTACCTTAAGTGATATATTTTATTCTGTTTTGTAGAGCCCTGGAGCAGTTCTAACTGAAGAGGAAGGAAGGAGAGCCACCTAACAACAACTGTGATCGACTCGTAACCCATACTTAATTATTGCGCTTCCAATGTAGTTCTGTACAAAAAATAATTTATATTTACCTCAAGTATTATCGTCTAGTATTTAAAGTTGTTGGTAAAGAATAAATGCAATGGTTTTTTTTAAATATTGTTTTTTTATTCATTTCCACAGTAGACGGCAAAAAAAAAATATTGCAGCGTTTTTTAAAGACCTCATTAACGTAGCTCGAATTACCAGCTGTTAGTTTAATAGAGCGAGGTATAAACGTTGACGGAATGCTCTAAAGATGCTTATAATTAATTAATTATCTTGAAACCTGTTGCTTTTCAATATTCTTCGGCTTAAAAAAAACATAATAGACGCTTTCTTGGAAAAAGTTTATGTGAGTACCTTCGTTCTAGTAATAGAAATTCAGTGATTATGACACAGGTAAAAGTACCTATACTATATATATACTACTAGCTAAAGAAGTGTAAACAGCTAATGAATCAGAATCAGAGTCAGAATATTTTTTATTCATGTGAACCATTAAGTACAGTATTTATGAATCGTCAAAATAGTTACAAATTCCTAAGCTACACTTTATCACCCGTTCGTAATGCCGTTCCTATGGAGAAGAACGGGCAAGAAACTCCATGGTTGCTCTTTTTAAAAGGTCTTTTCAATTTTCGAGCAGTACATTGTTATGGGTATGTAAGAACAATAGTTAATGAACTCATGAAGTTGTAACGACCCACCCTCTAACCTAATTAAAACCTATTTAAAACCTATTGTAATAACCCCAAATTGTAAATCTATTCTAATTGTAAAACCTATTTATCAAGATCTTAACTACCTGCCTACTCTGGTCACTTGAACCTAAGTATCTACCTACTTTCCCTGCCTATCCTATCTTTGTTAACTTTAATATCATAACGACTTATCTTATACTTTTACCTACTTAAATATGTAACCTTAGACTTAGTTGTGATCTGGGTTTAATATTGGCCAAGTGATTCGTCTAGTGATCGTGAAACCCATACGTTGTGATACCGTTGATTAGTAACCTAAATTCTTTTAGTGAAAGATTGGTATTCCTACATAGCCTAAATTATATAACACTATACCTACTCTACCTAGACCCGTTCTATTATTCTTATTTCTACTTAAATATGCAGCTGAGATAATTTTATCCAAATAAAGGTTGTCACCTACATGTATATGGCTTAAGGTAAACGTTATTGAAGCTAAAGGAAATGGAAGAAACATACACTTTGAATTACTCATAATAAATAAATCAAAGTTTCTATATTTATTGATTCTACTGTTATTGAGTGATCAGAATATATTAATTTACTATTTATTCTGATAATAGGTACTGAATAGATAACGATAAGATGAGTAATTCTAGATTACTACAAATATAATGACATAGACAAAATACTTTTATTATTATTATTAATCTGTATAGATCTAAAGTAGATCTATATTTTTATAGTGGCTAAGGGTAGAGCTCACGACTCCACCGCTCAAGACCAGTAGAGACCGTCACCTGACCTTTTATCTCTCCCTCCACTTAGTCAATATAGTATTGAATTGAGTGGAAATATTGACTGAATTAATTGAAATTCATTTATAATTTACAACATTTCAAATTAAATCAAAGAAGTAAATGTCAACCTTTCAGACAAGTTACTTTGTTAAAGCATTACCAATTACTCAAATAAGTGTACAAATACCATTATGTATTTTAAACCAAGCTTATCTGTTACCAACCATTTGGACAGAGCTAAACCATCAGGATATCACCGAATCCGCAATCCCATTCAAAACCATTATGATAATACCAAATCGAGACTCCTGCTCAGTATGGTACAAATACAAAACCGATAAATGCGACCATTGACTATAATGTCGGCTCCCTTTACATCGATCGTGTAAGAGATAACCAACGAGATCGTTCGCCTCTAGTGTAGCCGTACCTGTCAATCTTGTTATGATATAAATTTACAGATTATAAGTAATTCAACTTTCAGAGACCATCCTTCCGTATTCAACTTACTGTACCAAATGATCAGACTCCGATGCTTAGAATTAAAATAAATAATTCAGCCATTAAAAGTTATTTTTCATGTATTCAAATAGGTAGGTTCCATCCTACTAAATATTGGAAACATTTATGTCAAACAATGAATTTACCACTAGTTCGTAAAACCTAATCCTATGGAGAAGAACTAGCAAGAAACTCCATGGATAAATAAAATGGCAATACCTACCTAAGTAACCCTATGAACGTACCTACATAGTACACGCTTTTGTCAAATACCATCATGACGCCGTAAGTAGGTATACGATACCGATTCACCGGTTACGCAGTTCCTACCTATTTAACCATATTTAAATACGTACCTACGTAGTACACGCATTTGTTGAACACAATCATACTTTTGAAGATATACCACATAATAAATTAGACTAGAAACATCATGGAAATAATATAGAAAATCAAATCTTAATTGTTAATTAGATAAGCGTCACATACCTGACGAGACACCCAACTTTTCTCGCGGCCACGCTTTTGGCGCGAAACTACCGTGCTCCGGCGTCCTACTCCATCATGGCGTGCCATACTTTTAAGGCGCCAATCTTCCTAAATACCTATTATTTCACTAATCATCTATCTACTTAACCTCCTAAAGTATTATCTCAGGATTTTGCTGTATCATCCATCCATTGATCATTAGTAATTGTTAAATCATCCATCATTCAAAAGTAGGTACGTAAATTTCCCATTGCGCCTCAAAAGGGATCCTGTGTAGATACCTATTTCTAGTTGAAACTAGTTAGAAACATAGGCAAGTACTTCACATATACTTGAACACAAGCGTTATTGTGATCGAATGCAAATAATATTAAATACCAATTCTAGGTAATCATAAACTTATAAAACACAACCTCTGTCATATAAAATCTAGTGTTGAGCGTCTATTTTATTCCATCTTTTCTTCATCTGGAAATATTCCCGCCCTACGTCGATAGCGTCCTTTACGTAAATACCTATCTTATTTAAATTATATTTTGATTTTAAAATGCACTTCCCTTTAGATGCAGCAACTCGCCTACTTCTCCATCCCGTCGAACACACACTCCACACACACCTCACTTAATTAACATTAAATTATACTCATCATAGAAGGATTAACACTAGCTAGATCGCTAATTAATAAAACCTAGATTCAGATTGCAAGAGCTCACTCCCTAACCCTTTCCTTTTATTATTTCCTTACAATTTCACAGCACACTTACAGCTTTACACAAGTGACGCTTCCCAAACCACTCCCGCGAAAATCCCCAAAACACTCAGTGACGCGTCCTTCTCCGCCATTCTCGCGCGAATCCCCAAAAATCATTCAAATGTCACTTTCTCTTTCTAACATCTTCTAGGGAATCCTTTAGTGATGTGACATTTGTTACTAGGTCACGGATTTCCCTATTATTTAAAATTCGGGTCCTTAATATTAAAAATAGAAGAATACATTCATAATGTATTATAAACCATTGCAATATCAATTTATATAAACAAAACGAAATCTAGATAATATTTATTATGCTTTCATACTAAATGAAATTTCCCTCATCATTATAATTCGGTTCCGATAACTCTGTAGAACAAATAGATATTTTATAAGCCCTACTAAGTAAATTCTACAATATCAGAATTCGACTCTTAATAATTTGTTGAACTATAAATATTATCACGTAAGTAATTTGCCGGATCAAATCTGGTTTTTAATCCGCGTGAAATCAGGCATCAGAATATTGTCACATCCCTATTACCAAATTCTAATCCTATTTCAATCTTTCATTCGCAAATTAGATCTTTATAGTTCAATTTGTCAGCCAATCACATCCCGAATCTGGGTTACCAGTATTCAAACTTAAAATGTCCTAACTAAAATAATCTGATTTGTATAAATAATAAACTAATATTATTCCTGCGATCTCATATAATATTAACTAACTTTGCAACTAAATTAAACCTTTTAATTTCACTTCTGAAGTTTTATCCTAGCTATGATAATATCGTGCAATTTGATATTATAATTCACTCCAAAAGGAGAACAAAGTATAAACTAGTAATATATTTGGCTAAACCTATTAAAGTATTCAATATTTCTTTTAATATAACAACAATCCTGACATTTCTAACATCCGATCGAATTACTAATCGATTCCTAATTCCCTAGATCATAGGACTTGTTCTTACGCCTGGCATCCCTGATTCGCAGAGAAAGTATTGATCGAATAAAACAATCCACTTGATATTTATCTATGGTCATTAGTGAATGAAATATAGTCAGTTCAATCAATATTCCAAAGTAAATCAAGATTTTCATAATAACTTAATCTATAATCTATAAATGTATTGACATTTTAAAGTTAATAATTTATAATGTTCGTAGAACTATTTTGTTTTTAACGAATTTATTTTATCTATTTGTTTAAATAATACAATAACGAAACGCATCCCGTCTGACAATGTCCATCAAACGTCAAATCTATTAAATGTCAACAAGTTCGGTTTGTAAACAAAGTTTTGAAAACTTTTAGTTAGAACATGAACGATTCTCGTTTATTATTGTGTTTTTTCCTCAGATTAAAGTAATTTATAATGTTATATTTCACCTATCAAGTGTCCTCATTAACTGTTGCCAAGAACATTGACTATAATGAACATTACATGAAGGAAAATATATATTTTAGAGAGAAACTAAGTGAAAGAAGTTCAAACATAATTGAATGTTTAATCATATATTTGTGAATGGTGACGGGAAGGTACTCTGGACCGTTACAGCTCAACCCCCAAAATTTATGCAGGTGGCTAAATGATTAACCGTAGTAAATTTTTCACGAAATAACATATTTTCACAAATATATCTACAATTTCAATGTCCCCTCTCTAACTTAACAAACAGATTCTAATTTGTCAACATTTGAATACAAGAACTAACCTAAGGCTATGAATGTAATATGTGTGTGTGCTTACTCATGAAAAGTGTTTTTCAACCGAATTGGAAATAATTATTATATGAACCAAAATCCAAGCGTTTTAATGCAACAAAGCATGAAAAAGTATGACCCCTCGCGCAGACAATCTAAACTATGGAAGGAAACCTGGTTGTGAGTCAGGTCAATCCTAGTGATATGGTGTAAGCCTTTCCGAGCAAAACAGTTTCCTTATCGTTCGCCAAGAACCCGAATACACCATCCTATCATAATCTAGAAGTCCTCATAGGCTAAAAGTAATAAATCTCCATGACTGCCTCATCTCCACTTGGACCCGGCAACATAATAATAACTCATTTACAATTCGGAGTATGTGGAGTGTAATTAGATCGGATATCGGCTGCGAGTAGAGTAGAACTTAATATGAAATCAGTCAATACTGATGCTTGTCTGCTGACCTACCTAACACCATCTCCTTCATATTAAGTCCTTGATTGTGTGAATGTAATTTCATGTATCTCATACATTGACAAACCGTTCCATACCAAGATGTTGTTGAAACATTTAGGCCTCAAAGAAAATATAATACTTAACATACATCATCACCTAATTAATCACTCGTCATCAACAAATCAACATTACACATGCAAGCTGACACTGCTCTTTTCATTGCGAACCACTCCACCTAAACATTTCCGCAACATTCGTTTTGGCATGAAACACGAATTACTGTTGAATCTAAATTAATTCCCAACCCCCAGACTGAACAGCAACCCCCCGTCTCAACTTGACCAAACAGGCTCCATAGGTAAACCTCCCGTGTACACCTTCACAATTTTATTATTATTATCCTAGTGTAATAACAATTATTAGGGTTTTTTTTTTTTTTTTAATAAATTAAATTATTAGATTTAGTATTATTAGTAGCACTAAAATCATTAAATTGTTATTAAAACAACATTTTATTTTTATATAATTAAATAATACCAAAGGTCAAAGTCAAAGTCTATAAAGTTACACTATCTTGCAGAATTCAACTATTTATTTGACGTAGGTACCTGTGTGGGTTTAGTTTATTTCGTAAATAAAACTAAAAGTTTCTATAATAAAATAATATCAAAAGTCAAAGTCAATATCCTACAAAGTTTCCTCATCCTATAGAGTACAATTTTTTTTTGAAGTAGGTACCTGTGTACTATATGCTCACGAAATTATCTAAATATTCCTCAATTGAAAATACAAAAACACAAAAAGTTAACTACCCGGGATTCGAACCCGAGACCAACCTGTCCTGCCACTAAGTCACTATAGCTTAGCTTCATTTTTATGCAAGTCCAAAACGTATCTTGTAAAGAAATAATAAATAAACTTTACAAGTTGAATATTCTATACCTCAAATTTACCGTAACTTTGTGTCCGTTCTACCTATGTAAATATATAATACCTATCTGAGTTTATATATTTGTTGTTCCAATATACAAGTACAAATCGATCTAAATTGACCGCAACATTAAAATATAAAATAATGATATACCTGGGAATCGAACCCACATCGCATAAATCGACCTATAGTAGTATTGTACCAATTCAAAACGATATACCATATATAACAGTACCTATGAGAATCTTTATGTTTGTTTCTATATGTAGGTACAAATCGTTCTACATTGAAAACAAAATTAAAATATAAAATAATGATATACCTGGGAATCGAACCCACATCACATATAACTCTACCTATCGTAGTCTTGTACTAATTCAAAACGATATACCATTTACATATAACAATAACTATGAGAATATATATGTTTGTTTCTATACGTAGGTACAAAACGTTCTACATGGAAAACAAAATTAAAACATAAAATAATGATAAACCTGGGAATCGAACCCACATCGTATAAATCTACCTATCCTGGAATTATATTATTTCAAAACGCTTTACCATAATTTATACTAGAACTAGATATTTTACAAAAGAATTAAATATTTTTGGAACATAACCCTAAACTTGTCATAGACATCTAGCGCCGACTAGCTAAACTAAAATAATATTTATTTCATTTATTGATTGCTAGTTCTATCATTTAGTATGACAGATGTCACTTTTGGCTCACCTAAAATTGATTTACCCGAACTCTTAAAAATTCTGCTACTAGTCACCAGAGGTCTAATATAGAAATAAATGTTTAAAAGTGCTATAATACAAGTTCCACTTTTCGCTTATAGATGTCGCTAGTTTATTTTCAATCGAATAAAATTACCTAAATAACGGAATTATAAATATTATAACTAAAAATTTCCCTAGATTTCTTTCTACTAAATTATATAATATTGACTACCTATTTTACATTTTACTCCTAATAACGCAAGTTATACTAATAAATAAAGTCAACGTAAAGAGATGTTAGACTTTAAATCCTGTAGGTGGCGCTACTAAAATTGTCACTACCATAATTATTTATACTACTTATTAAGGACTTCGATAACCCATTCTAGCCGTTTAATATTGATATACCTACCTAGCTTCGAATGAAACTATTATAATATTAATTTACCTAGAAAGATTTTATCGTTTATACTGCTAATATGAGAAATTATATATATATTTTAAACACAATTAGCATATGGGTGTATGTCCGTTTCCTATATCACTCTAAACATATTTTAACTAGATGTCAACGAACGAATCGTAGGTACTGCCGTATTCTGTCCGTCCTATAGAGGTTATACTGGGAATCTAATAGCTATCGCAAACCTAAGTTTCAGTATTTCTATCCTACAACTTTCCTTATAACACAGGTAAAATAGAGACTGACAACACCATTAACAGTAGAAGTAGAAGTCTAGTCCCTTTCCTCTAAAATAATAAACTCTAACCACGATTATATTTCAACCTCATAGAATGAAACAGATATGAATCGATACTAATCTGTTCCTCTTTCCCAATAGATGGCGTTACTAGTAATGAAATTGAATTTAATGTACTAAAATAATTATGTTTTTACTTTTATCTTTTGTAAAATGCAAAAACAAACCCTTTTTATAAATATAAAACCGAAAATAAATATTTATTGACGTTAATAATCAAACAGACAAAAGTCGAAAACTATAATGCGAGCGGAACAAAGTTCTAGAGTTACGCTACTCAAGCGCCACACAAATTCTTTATACCTAAATGTAACAACCCAGGTTACTCGAAGCGTAACCATACTATCCCAGTATAAAATTACTCTTTCTCTACCTATCTATAACTATTCTATAACAGCACCTATGTTTATAAACATTATACAACTTGTTTGATTTTCAAAACTATACCCTAACCTGCCCTATATAAGACTGAATATCGGAATTAGTCTATTCAGCTTTTAAAACATTTTATGTAAAATGTAAACTATAAAATTCAACCCCCCGATTATAGGACATTAGAAAGCCCTCAGCTAATACAACCCCCCGATTTGTAGACGTTAGAGTCCGTGTGAACTAACACAACCCCCAATTTGCTAGGCGTTAGCACCCTGGCGTAATATATTAACTTATGTAATAATTATACTGCGATATAATACATCAAAACCATAATATATTTTTCCTATAATTGATGGCGTTCGAAAATTTGATTAATATTTTTCTATATCTATTAAGTCTTATCATTAATAAATAAAATCTGATAAGAATCTGACTAATTATAACATTTTCCTAAAATCATTTATACAATACCGATTTTGTATACCTTTATATAGAATATGTATACTGCTAAACATAATTTAATAAGTTTAAAATTATAATAGACTGTGATGAAACTCATGACTATGATCCTAAAATTAATTTAATCATTAAAACATATAAAATGGGTAAATATGTATATATATATATTGTCATAACACCGTTAAAGCTTTTTTTTTTTAAATCTATCTATCCTACCTGAGTACTACCAATCAAGACAAATACCAATCTTCACTTATCCATTTCACAAGCAACAAATTGTGACTTTATAAAAGTCACTTTCCAGATCAAACCAAGTGTTTAAATATTATGTTAAACAAATATTATACACGGATGTAAATATTATAATGATAACTAATTTATTCAAAACAAAACACTACACTATCCTAGTCCACAGAATTCTATATTGTAACTCAAGATCGAGGCTCAAATCCTGGTCCACGGCACACTAAATTGTAACGACCCCCCCCCCTAACTAATCTACTTAAAATCTATTTAACCTATTGTAAACTCATCTAAAGCTCATTGTAAACCTAAGCTAAAGCTAACCTAAATTTTTCAAACTTATTTATCACCAATAATCTTACCTACCTATGTACTGGTCACTTGGACCTAAGTTCCTACCTTCTTATATGTCCTACCTACCTACCTACCTATCTCATCTTAGACATCTTTAATATCCTAACGACTTATCTTATACTTTTACCTACTTAAATATGTAACCTTAGACTTAGTTGTGATCTGGGTTTAATATTGGCCAAGTGATTCGTCTAGTGATCGTGAAACCCATACGTTGTGATACCGTTGATTAGTAACCTAAATTCTTTTAGTGAAAGATTGGTATTCCTACATAGCCTAAATTATATAACACTATACCTACTCTACCTAGACCCGTTCTATTATTCTTATTTCTACTTAAATATGCAGCTGAGATAATTTTATCCAAATAAAGGTTGTCACCTACATGTATATGGCTTAAGGTAAACGTTATTGAAGCTAAAGGAAATGGAAGAAACATACACTTTGAATTACTCATAATAAATAAATCAAAGTTTCTATATTTATTGATTCTACTGTTATTGAGTGATCAGAATATATTAATTTACTATTTATTCTGATAATAGGTACTGAATAGATAACGATAAGATGAGTAATTCTAGATTACTACAAATATAATGACATAGACAAAATACTTTTATTATTATTATTAATCTGTATAGATCTAAAGTAGATCTATATTTTTATAGTGGCTAAGGGTAGAGCTCACGACTCCACCGCTCAAGACCAGTAGAGACCGTCACCTGACCTTTTATCTCTCCCTCCACTTAGTCAATATAGTATTGAATTGAGTGGAAATATTGACTGAATTAATTGAAATTCATTTATAATTTACAACATTTCAAATTAAATCAAAGAAGTAAATGTCAACCTTTCAGACAAGTTACTTTGTTAAAGCATTACCAATTACTCAAATAAGTGTACAAATACCATTATGTATTTTAAACCAAGCTTATCTGTTACCAACCATTTGGACAGAGCTAAACCATCAGGATATCACCGAATCCGCAATCCCATTCAAAACCATTATGATAATACCAAATCGAGACTCCTGCTCAGTATGGTACAAATACAAAACCGATAAATGCGACCATTGACTATAATGTCGGCTCCCTTTACATCGATCGTGTAAGAGATAACCAACGAGATCGTTCGCCTCTAGTGTAGCCGTACCTGTCAATCTTGTTATGATATAAATTTACAGATTATAAGTAATTCAACTTTCAGAGACCATCCTTCCGTATTCAACTTACTGTACCAAATGATCAGACTCCGATGCTTAGAATTAAAATAAATAATTCAGCCATTAAAAGTTATTTTTCATGTATTCAAATAGGTAGGTTCCATCCTACTAAATATTGGAAACATTTATGTCAAACAATGAATTTACCACTAGTTCGTAAAACCTAATCCTATGGAGAAGAACTAGCAAGAAACTCCATGGATAAATAAAATGGCAATACCTACCTAAGTAACCCTATGAACGTACCTACATAGTACACGCTTTTGTCAAATACCATCATGACGCCGTAAGTAGGTATACGATACCGATTCACCGGTTACGCAGTTCCTACCTATTTAACCATATTTAAATACGTACCTACGTAGTACACGCATTTGTTGAACACAATCATACTTTTGAAGATATACCACATAATAAATTAGACTAGAAACATCATGGAAATAATATAGAAAATCAAATCTTAATTGTTAATTAGATAAGCGTCACATACCTGACGAGACACCCAACTTTTCTCGCGGCCACGCTTTTGGCGCGAAACTACCGTGCTCCGGCGTCCTACTCCATCATGGCGTGCCATACTTTTAAGGCGCCAATCTTCCTAAATACCTATTATTTCACTAATCATCTATCTACTTAACCTCCTAAAGTATTATCTCAGGATTTTGCTGTATCATCCATCCATTGATCATTAGTAATTGTTAAATCATCCATCATTCAAAAGTAGGTACGTAAATTTCCCATTGCGCCTCAAAAGGGATCCTGTGTAGATACCTATTTCTAGTTGAAACTAGTTAGAAACATAGGCAAGTACTTCACATATACTTGAACACAAGCGTTATTGTGATCGAATGCAAATAATATTAAATACCAATTCTAGGTAATCATAAACTTATAAAACACAACCTCTGTCATATAAAATCTAGTGTTGAGCGTCTATTTTATTCCATCTTTTCTTCATCTGGAAATATTCCCGCCCTACGTCGATAGCGTCCTTTACGTAAATACCTATCTTATTTAAATTATATTTTGATTTTAAAATGCACTTCCCTTTAGATGCAGCAACTCGCCTACTTCTCCATCCCGTCGAACACACACTCCACACACACCTCACTTAATTAACATTAAATTATACTCATCATAGAAGGATTAACACTAGCTAGATCGCTAATTAATAAAACCTAGATTCAGATTGCAAGAGCTCACTCCCTAACCCTTTCCTTTTATTATTTCCTTACAATTTCACAGCACACTTACAGCTTTACACAAGTGACGCTTCCCAAACCACTCCCGCGAAAATCCCCAAAACACTCAGTGACGCGTCCTTCTCCGCCATTCTCGCGCGAATCCCCAAAAATCATTCAAATGTCACTTTCTCTTTCTAACATCTTCTAGGGAATCCTTTAGTGATGTGACATTTGTTACTAGGTCACGGATTTCCCTATTATTTAAAATTCGGGTCCTTAATATTAAAAATAGAAGAATACATTCATAATGTATTATAAACCATTGCAATATCAATTTATATAAACAAAACGAAATCTAGATAATATTTATTATGCTTTCATACTAAATGAAATTTCCCTCATCATTATAATTCGGTTCCGATAACTCTGTAGAACAAATAGATATTTTATAAGCCCTACTAAGTAAATTCTACAATATCAGAATTCGACTCTTAATAATTTGTTGAACTATAAATATTATCACGTAAGTAATTTGCCGGATCAAATCTGGTTTTTAATCCGCGTGAAATCAGGCATCAGAATATTGTCACATCCCTATTACCAAATTCTAATCCTATTTCAATCTTTCATTCGCAAATTAGATCTTTATAGTTCAATTTGTCAGCCAATCACATCCCGAATCTGGGTTACCAGTATTCAAACTTAAAATGTCCTAACTAAAATAATCTGATTTGTATAAATAATAAACTAATATTATTCCTGCGATCTCATATAATATTAACTAACTTTGCAACTAAATTAAACCTTTTAATTTCACTTCTGAAGTTTTATCCTAGCTATGATAATATCGTGCAATTTGATATTATAATTCACTCCAAAAGGAGAACAAAGTATAAACTAGTAATATATTTGGCTAAACCTATTAAAGTATTCAATATTTCTTTTAATATAACAACAATCCTGACATTTCTAACATCCGATCGAATTACTAATCGATTCCTAATTCCCTAGATCATAGGACTTGTTCTTACGCCTGGCATCCCTGATTCGCAGAGAAAGTATTGATCGAATAAAACAATCCACTTGATATTTATCTATGGTCATTAGTGAATGAAATATAGTCAGTTCAATCAATATTCCAAAGTAAATCAAGATTTTCATAATAACTTAATCTATAATCTATAAATGTATTGACATTTTAAAGTTAATAATTTATAATGTTCGTAGAACTATTTTGTTTTTAACGAATTTATTTTATCTATTTGTTTAAATAATACAATAACGAAACGCATCCCGTCTGACAATGTCCATCAAACGTCAAATCTATTAAATGTCAACAAGTTCGGTTTGTAAACAAAGTTTTGAAAACTTTTAGTTAGAACATGAACGATTCTCGTTTATTATTGTGTTTTTTCCTCAGATTAAAGTAATTTATAATGTTATATTTCACCTATCAAGTGTCCTCATTAACTGTTGCCAAGAACATTGACTATAATGAACATTACATGAAGGAAAATATATATTTTAGAGAGAAACTAAGTGAAAGAAGTTCAAACATAATTGAATGTTTAATCATATATTTGTGAATGGTGACGGGAAGGTACTCTGGACCGTTACAAAGTCAATACTCAATAATGAAACCATGACATTTATTTTATTACTCTAGGATCGTGAGCTATCCGATCAATCTTAAATATTCTCAAATCATGTAGTAGATGCAATCCATTAGAGAAAAAAAAATAGTAGAGGACTTAAATAGGTCTTGATATAAGGCTGGTCACAATAGCTAATATGAGTGTCGTGGGTGATGGTCAAAGAGTGGGAGTGGGCGCGTGAAGAGGCGCATGCCCTCGCTGTCCATCGACCTGCCCATGTCCGTGCTGCGCCAGAAGCTGAGCTTGGAGAAGGAGAGGAAGGCGCAGGCGCTGCGGGCCGTCGCCAACAGAAACTTCTTGAACGACATCGGCAAGCGAGGTGGGTCGGGGGAATTTTATTCTTTTGTCTTCTTTATGGCGAGCTACACGTGAAGAACTAACCAGTAACGTTACATAAACAGGACTCTCTGTAAGTTACAGACGACACGCACATGTTTACTGGTTAGAATCTCCATGTTTAGTTTGTATATTCCTCTTTATGTATTTATCTTCGCAAAGATCTTTTGTATTGCTTATTATTAAAACTGAACTTAACTTAACTTTAAATGCCAACTTTTAAAGACGTTTCTTTCTCAGCAACTGTCTAATGTTTTATTTTCTCTTAATATCTTCCAGTTTTCTCACGAATACATATTTTAAATTGCTTTAATATTTGCAGGTTTCCAGTGGTCTCCCTCGGTGCAGGCCGCCAGATACTACTAAACGCTTAATAATGCCACCAACGATATGACGTCGCATCCCGAGAACTGCACCCTTATAAGATATTTTTTAAATAACTGAAACCGAACGATGAACGTTCTATAGATAAAACTGTTACCTATGTAGCGTTTAGGGGTAGCCATTTATATTAGCAAATGTTATACCAATATTTAGAGAGTCTATTTAGTATTATTTATTATTGTCCAATAAAAGTACTTCAGATGTTAGCAAAGATGTATAATTGTTATGTAGATGAAATATACATTTAAATAAGTCCTGTAATTTAATAGTAATATAGCCTATTGACATAAGTATATATTTATAAATAACATAATTAATAAATATGCGGGCGCCCTTTCTTGTAATTTATGTTCAGTAAGAATTGGAGTTTGCAATAAACAATTCCAAGACGACTTATTGTTTTATTTCAATACAATTGCAAACATTAAATTGTATGTTGTATTGATGTGTTATATTATGTATAAATTAAGAGCAAATATCTGATTGTACTACATACATCCATACTATATTTAAAAATACTGCACTCAAATTGAAAATTATAAGCTAGGTACGTAACGGTCCTGCAACATGCCCCTTTCCCTAGTTGACTAGCTTTACAAAAAAACACAGTCACCAAATAAAAAAGATAAGTAAAAAAATATGCCCTGTATCTAAATGATATTTTTTTTATAACCAGCAATAGGAATATTCCATAACCCTGAATTAAAAATATAGCAGATAATTAATGTTAACATCTCACCCCTTTATTGGAAAACGAATCGGTCACGTCCTATGACTTGCAAGATGGAAAAGTAATTCAATATACATAAGAGGCCATCCAAGATGCTACAGACTCGACACCTTTTATTTCGGCCACTTTTTCTCCATTTGTCATGCCTAGGAATTGAGATCTAGCCTTTTTATATATGTAAACAATATTCATATCGTGATATTTACACTAGATTTTATGGAGCAACTCGGCAAGGAAACTCGAATCCCTTTCCGAGTTGGATCGATGCAGCAATTCATGTTACTCTCTTAACATTTGTAAATGCCCTACAGTACCTCGTCTAGATAACGATTGTCTATAATCCTTTCTACGAATCGATAAAATTTAGTAGACTGTCACATGCCAGAATCTAGACTAGGCTAGACAGCAATTGATCGATTGCTTGCAGAAAGTATTTTAATGGTATCATGTTGGGTAGGTACTTAATTCTTATTTAATTAGCCACCCCCCCCCTCCCCCTATTACATTGGGACCAGAATACCATCTGCGAAATGTCAGTGCAGTACAGTGCACCTCTGCCTACCCTTTTAGTGATTACAGGCGTGATGGTGTAATTAGCCATATTGTTTCAAATGTCCCAAAAAGAAAATTCCAACCAGTATTCTAATTCATGTTTATTGAAATGTAAGCTGTATAAATAGTTAAATAAAGTAACTACATTTTCCCAAACTCTACTAGAAATTATTTTACGTTGTCTAGGAATATAATTTGTATTTATTTGATTAGGTGAGAATAAATCAATCAACACTGTCACAAAGCCACTCACACACACACACACACACTATTCCTAAAATTACATTAGCTGTGTGTGGGTAGGTATAAAGCCAATCCTCACATCATTTCTTTATATTTTTATCATAAAGTTTCGACGAACATGATTTGATCAAATAATTAAAAAAATTACAAATATTTTTTTGTAGTCTATCCCTGTCTGTGAGGCATTAGATATATGGAGTTCTACTTTTCTAGGTGTTGCCACTAAAATAAATTCAATCATTAAACATTTCATTAAATCATTTATTTTTATATGACTATGAGCAAGTCAAGACTCATCACGATCAGATCTTCTATAGAAGATCTGATCGTGATGAGTCTTGACTCTGACGTCTTGACTAATTCTATAGAATTAACACCGCTCATTGGTCGGAGATGGCCGATGTCGTAGTCTTGAGCCAATCACGTGACCTAGCCATCACGGACTAGTTATATATACCTGACGTAGCATATTTTTATACCGTTATGTCTTGATTACACGTAATAAGATGGCGAGACAGTTGTCTAGGCCAAGTATTCGGGTGAGTTAACAAGGTGTATACGTGTCAAGCACTGTTTACACCATTCGAGCACTCGGCCGGGAGCACTGTCTCGACATTTTACTTGTTACTTGTAATCAAGGCATCATGATAAGGTGTCGGGTTGCCGCAGAGGCTGTCCGAGCTCCACGAAGGACGCGCGCGGCCGAAGCGCAAGATGCCGTCGTTGTCCATCAACAACCCTATGGAGGTGCTGCGCCAGCGGCTCCTGCTGGAGGTGGCCCGCAAGCAGATGCGCGAGGCCAACCAGCGGCAGGCCGTCGCCAACAGACTCTTCTTGCAAAACGTTGGCAAACGAGGTATTTACATTACCTTCCTCAAGAACCATGTATAACAAGTTACCTTAGTCATGAACCGGCGCTTCTTGAGCTTATTTGTAATCATCGGAAAGTCAATAAGTATCTATACTCTATCTATCCAAATAAATAAAATTGGAGTGCCTGTTTGTAATATTAAAATAACCGATTGTTACTAAGTGCATTTGGATGTATTATACACGGTAAATAAACCAAAACATTTTTTTTACAATTTTTGTCTCTCCGTCTGTTTGTTTTGGCTAATAACTGAAATGGCTGGACCGATTTTGACGGGACTTTCACTGACAGATAGCTGATGTAACAAGGAGTAACTTAGGTTACTTTTATTTTAGAAAAACTTTTTTGTTAAATACCACGCGGACTAAGTCGCGGGTAACAGCTAGTATCAATATATATTTTTATTTTGTTCAAAAAAATAATCAGTTGTATGTTGTATGTTATTTTGTTGGGATAATTTTTTAATTAAATTCTGTTACCAACTTCAAACACACTTAAAAGAGAGTCTAGTTACGTGCGTGCGTGTTGTGTACTTAGGAAACGAGGGAGTCAGCCGCTTTTTGCTTGTTTACGGTGCCTACCCATACGGATTATACGGCCGCCACAAGTAACAGATATTTAGGTGGGCTTTATTTACAAAAACATTATACGAGATTGCGAAGATATAAATAAAAGTACCTATTTGCGATCTTATTTCAGATTTTTACAAACTCCGAAAAAAATTGACAATCAAGAGAATGTACAAAAGTTACATAATGCCGCTTGGTAATCATGACAAACATAAATACAACTGTTCCAAAGAAAAGTCATTTGATAATTTTCTAGGCAATTTTATGGAGTATTGAAAATCAGTGTACTTTTATGATTCGTATACAAAATGCAGGAGTTTGGTATTGTCAAAAATTTCATGGAGCAGACATTTTTTTTTGTCAGGATTTCCATTGTATGTTCATTTTTATTGAGATGAACTCAGCAATGAGAATGTAAGGCTTCATTATTGTTATTTTTATTTAAAGTTTTCTTGTCGTTTTACAGGATTCTGGGCCAATTCCGCTTCGTCCAGCTACGACAACTAGAACCGCAAGTGACTGATACCCTTCCGCTTCTTATCGCTGTCCTCACCTTCAGGCTGGAAGCAAGATGTTACGTTATCAGCCCTCCAAACAACCCCCTAAACACTTTTTCTATGGAAAGTTTCATTATCAACGTGACACTAATATGCTTACTATCCGACATATGATATGGACTCTATAAACGTCTACATACGTACTCTTTTCAACTGTATTTTTGCCTTCTCGTATGACTTATAATTGAAAATACCTTTTACTTTAAAAATACGGGTAAATAAACGAATCTTGTTTTGTTTTTTACTTATCTGACTAAGGATGTGTGTGTCCAGCGAGCATTTTGAATTCGCATAGTATTAAATTATCAGATGATCTATTTTTTATGGGCATGATCACAGATATAGTAAGGCGGATCAAATCCGTTGGTTACGACAGACGATCGGACCAGTAAGTCATCTTGTGTGAACAGTTACCTGTCTGTTACCTACCACGTCCGTGGTCCGGCCCGTACCAAGTTCGATCGTCTGGTAATACTATTAGCATTTTTTTATTAAAGAAATTCATATTCGCTCATATATTTATATTAGGAATTATTTAAAAAAAAGTATATATATATTTAAGATAAGGAATTTCGCAAAGCGGTGTATGTTAACCAGCTCAACATACGCCAACCGCGGGTTGTCGTGATACCTTATTGGATTACCTTTGGGTTCAAAACAGCCCTCTATGTAATCCATTTTCATAGTATTTTTCTACGCTTGTTAATGATTGTTCACTTTGAGTGTTACTTTGAAGTTATAGAATCACAAAGTATGTCCGAGTCCAGATATTCATCTTGGTTCTCTCTCATTTGTTTGTGCCAAATTAATAGAATACTTAGTGACTATGTACTTTGTTATTCACAATCCCTAACTACAAATAAGTGTATTAGACGTTCCCTAATAGTTTTAACGTACCTAATTTATATGTACAGTGTAGTTTAATGTGTATTTTTTATGTTACAACATTGATCTCTAATAGGTAGTATATTTAATGGTAGGCAAATGTAATAGTTCATTATAAAATTGCGTTCAATAAAAACCTTAAATTATTAATTAGTGTTTATTTTATAATTCACTAAACACAACGCTTCACATATACTGTACTAATTGTACTTAAAAGAAATAAAATAAAATATTTTTTATTGGAGCATCCACGAATACTTTACTTTATTATATTAATTTACAACTGTTGTTAATGTTAATCATGGCCTGTATAACACGTACCTATTTGAAGTTTAATAATGCGGTCTATTGGAATTCCGTGATGCTTTGCCGTACACTGTGGCTTATGACTTTGATATTGTATCCAAAGGCTTCTGCTGAAGCTGAAGGAATCCATAATTAAATTCAAGCTGAAGCAAGACGCACAGCTGCACGGTAAAGGAGAATTCGAAATAGTTTTGTCACAAGTAAACATATTACATAGCGGAATTTTATGGGTAAAGTAAATGTGTCAATTTTGAATATATTTCAAACTATTCTTCTAAGTGAGATTCTTTCTGATGAACTTAATATTCAGCGTCCGATTTTTTTTCGTAGGTTGTAATTTCAGGCTTGATTCCGGAATAACATCCGATCTTAAATATGTAAGGAGATTGGTAAAATATAAACCTAGAAGTATATCTTATAAGTTGAATACTTATAACGATAAACGTGACAACGAGTGGGTACAGTCGAGTTCGTTAATATCGTAGCGCATTCAACCTAATTAATAATCTGAGAAATAACATAAGCTTATATGACCAGGAAAATCCCTTTTCGAGCGGAAACCACAGTAATTCCATTACTTGATTACCGTGCCTTAGCGTTCGTTCTCACTCCTGAAGGACCTTTTGACACAGTTCCAGTAGATCATTCTATCGAATATTTTTCGACTATTTTGAAACTGTTTACGTATTTTTCGGACAGCATTTTGCACCACAAACCCGAACGCTTTGAATAAAAACAGCTGAATCAAGTTTTGCGCCGCTGAGGCCGGCCGCGACCCTTTGGTGGCCATTAATTAGGTTTTTTTTCTAACAACGTCACGGAATGAGAAAATAATTGTTGAAAGAGATACAAAATGACATCGTACTTGTGTTTTGGTCTTGTTGCTTTAGTTTTTAGTTATATTCTCGCGGACTAAAGGAATATGACTATAGGTACATTTTTGGTATGATTAAGTAGGTACTTTGATAGTTTCCGTGTGGTCAATGACATCGAGTACCTTTTTTAAAGTAGACTATTGAAAATGATAAAACAAATAGAGAATTAACTCCAATATGCTATTTTTGATCGTCCATAATCATACATCCCCCTACTACTAATAGAAATGTAGCATGAATATTATAAATGTGCTCCGTATTCAATGTTCCTCTTCTATCATAGAGTCGGCGGTGCTATTTTACCACTACGAGTCACTCAGAGCACTACCTACTCGTATAGATAGTGCCCTGAGTGGCTTGTAGCTCAAGAGGCCCCGGGGCCCGGATGCTCTGGACCCGGTCTCCGTCTGCGAGCGATAATTAACGTGATTGAATTGTAACCGACGCCTCCAGAGCCACGTGATTTCATTACTCTTCGACATTTTCGAAACCCGAGCGATGCTACACCGCGGCTACGTTCCCGACGTTTATACCGCGAAATATTCATAATGAAATTCTTACAATATTCCGCTAGATACATATATATACAAATAGAGACCCTTAAAAAGTTTTCGGATCCCTTTTCTTGTAGAAAACCTCAGGATTTCCGACCTAGCAGCGCTTTCGGAGAGAACATCTCATGTTAACTTTTTTTTAATACGTAGAGGGAGGCGATACTGAAATGAAATCTCACGCTACGCATAAAATAGCCTCAGGCGTTTCTCATTTGCTGAACTTAAATTCACCTAGTTAGTTCAGGGTGTGTGAATGCTAAACACAGTAAAGTAGTAAGCTTGTAAAAATAAAGGGAAATCAAACCAAAAGTTTTGAACATAAAATAAAATATTTAAAAGGAAAATGTTGCAGACAAATGAGATACCTACCAATACTTACCAACTACAAGAGTTAACTTCTAGCGTTTTAGACAGAATGTCAAATACATACATATACTTAAGTGTGTAGTTAATATTATGTCTAAAATAAAAGTGTCCAAATTTACTTCTAAAAAAGCAATGTGCGGATAAACCATGCCCACAACTTGTTTCACAGAACTTGTACGGACCATTTGTCAAATAATTTGTGGATAGGGCTTTTCATAAATATGCAATACAATATTTTCATAAATGTGCAATATTTTACTTCACTACCATATTTAAGAAAAAAATGAATTTGATTTATATACGAGCATTGTCCTCGAACTTCGTGCCACCTCAAAATCCCACCACCACCCGTTCTTGAGTTATAAATGATGTAACTAACACGATTTTGTTTTATACATATAGATTTACACTTAAATATATCTTTATGGAGCATTCAGTGCATTTATAAACATGGAGATAGGTATATAACTACGCCAAAAAGGATGACATTTCGATTTTATTATGAAATTATTTTCCAGTGAGGCTTCTGTTTAATACAGATAACAATAAGATAGTTTGGTCAAAATTCTATTGTATTCAAGAAATAATTCAGATAACTGTTAAATCTGAACGTTTAAGAATGCTGCATTAGACAAACCACTATCTGTGAGACAAACGCTTCATGGCCTTTTAAGCACCAAATTTCTATTATCCTTAAAAGTGGTAAAACTCAAGAGCATAAAAGATTCATGTTGTATTAGGTACGTAAGTACTACTTACACTTTTTGCCCTTTATATACACTTTTTGCCCCTACAAAGTATAATCCTTTTCACTACAAATGTTTAAATTCTTGATTCGAAACACGAGTCACGTATCTATGCAAATTTATTAACGCACGCGTAATCCAGTACCATAGTGTCAGTCGGCATTAATCCAATATTAAAATTCGACATCAATGCAAATTAGGTTAGGAAGAATCATTGGTACATCCTACCTACCTACTTGAGTTTGCTCAGAAATTACGATGGATCAACTTTACATTTACTTCTACAACTCGTGAACTAGTTTATCCTTTCCTTGACAGTCGTGATATTTTTTGTTCTATGTGCGAAGTACAGTGAGTATATATTCTTACAGACCCTTTCTTGGATTTGTATGAACAGTCCAAGATCAGTTAGAGCTATGCATCTCAATTAAAAAAGCTACTTTGAAGAACCGCTAACGTGCGTGGCTAACTTAAAAAAAAATCTAACATCTTACCGTTTTCAAATACCAATTACAAAAGACCATCACTCCATTCTACCATCCAAAACATTTGCTCATTCTTGATACTCTTTTATTTTATAATTGTTGTCTCTATGTATCAAAGTCAACGATAGATCATTTATTTCGGAAACATAAGCCTGATGGTGCCCCTAAAAAATGTATCCTTTAACATTTTTTCCCTTAACTCTACAACCAGTTCGGATATTACTCATTGTACTACATTGGTGCTAACCGCGACTGAGCAACCACAAACAGTAGAAATAAAGTCTATTGATCACACAAACGCAGTGTGACGTTGCTGATACCATATCTTATTCATCTGTAAATAAAACTAAAACCGCGTTAAATCCACGTAAAAGCAACAAGTAATTAGAATAACCGCCATTTACTAAATTCCTATTAATCCTATTAGTTTTTTTTGAACAAGATACAAGTGGTGGTCGACATGGAGCAGAAACAAAGGTATATTGTCAAATGTTTCTACTGGATATGCCTATTTCTGCATTAATTTTGGCGGACAGTTTCTCCTGAGTATATCGCCTATACTGCTTTAATGATCTTCCACTAAAAGTGGATATTGATTAGTTTTTTACGATTATACCTACTTACGTTATAAGTATACACAAACACTATTAGTTAACTTCTATAATGTATCTTCACTTTTATTATTCCTGTTTTTAATTATTTTTACTTTACATTTATAGGTAGTTCAAGTTTTGTCAGTATTTGTTAGTTGTAACAGTGAAGACTTCGTTCAGAACTTTTATATGATAAACCTTCGGTCCTTTTTCTTCAAAATACCAGAGTGATCAAGGGCGCGAGTTCTTGATGGAAGTAGGTTAATGAGTGTAATTTTAGGGCTATACCTATAGGTAAATACAGCAAAAGTGGAGTCGTACCACATAAGAAACTTTAATTTTAAACAAATATCTATCTACTTACTCAGGACCCTGGCTTCGTCGTATACCTAAGTGTATGACTTCCCTTCGCGTAGGGTGTAGAGGCATACACAACCGAGCCGATAGGTACTATAGGTACATAAAAATACTCAATAATATGCGTATCGTGTATCACCTATTTTATGTTTGACTGAGAAATATATCTCAGGCTATAAGTTCACTCATTAAAGCAGCTCTATGTGGCGGTTAAAGTTTTAAGCGATTCATGGGATTTATTACGAAAGTACGCGCTTAGAAACGGGAAGTCTCACGTTTTGTTTCACACTCCAGTGGTATCTACCAGTAAACAGGGGCTAGGTCGCAGTAACTGTTAATATACAGGTAGTTATATACAGGTATAATGTTTCAGAAAGGCTATACTAAGCCTTGAACCTGCGCTTCTTTAGCATTTATAATCATTATGTGGTGAAGAGTTTTTTTTTAAACTACATATTGTGATAGGCATGAATGTTTGTACCCTAGTCATGGATATTTAATATCTATATACCGTGATTCGGAAAAGGTAAAAAAAATCCAACAAAATAACAATTGTGATGTTTTGTGAGCATTTTTTTCATTAATTAACATACCTATCGACATTGTGATTTCACATAATGACAAATACGCCAAAGAAGTCCATGTTCAAATGATACCCTTTCTACATCACGCTGTATAAGTAATAACATACTGAGATCGCCTTTAGGCCGTTGTACGGTAACCATAAAGTGAATGTCAAATCATTTATTTAGTTTTCGCCTATGAGGGCATTTACAAATGGTATTTGCGACCTCAACTGAGCAGATCCGGCAAGACACTCAGAGGGTTGTTCTTTATTTCAAAATTATTTTTTTATGTTAACCGCGGGGCGCAGCTAGTAATAAATTAATACGAAATTTAATGACACGATTAAATCTTATTGATTGGCACACGTGTATCAAAGGTTTGTGCCTATAAGCAGATTACTTCACATTACTAATTAAGTAAATAAGGAAAAGGTTACAACTCCCTTCTGAAGGCGTATTTTCGATTCAAATCACTGACTACACACAATTATTAAGCTACTAAGTCTTGTAAAATTATTAAGACGTATAGTTAAGTCGAAATGTGTTTTGCAGGTATTGCCTATAAATAACCTGCCGAATTTCTAACCCGGGACACTCGATACAGAGAGCAAAATCACTTAGATCGTCATCAAGAATTAAGTGATAGTTAATAATTCATCAAGAAATGATTATTGTTTACCTATTTTCTTACAGCATTAGTAAAATGGACGCTTTGCTCTTTACAATGGCATTAGAGGTGTCGTTGCTGCAGATGAGAATTGTAGGTAAGTACCTACCCACTTAATAAAATATTTTATTTGCTTCTACGTCAAAGTCCTATAGTCTATTCCTTCTTAGCGTATTTCCAATTTCATTTATAAATTGGGGTGGGTTTTTTGCTTTTAAATGGCTAGGATATGAGCTTATCATAACTGTAAGTTCTTCATGCAGCGCCATCTATAATGTATACGTGATATTACAGAGGGCAGCGCTGAGCTAAGGATCAAACAATGGCTGCCTGCGAGTAAGCTTGAGAGGCTGCAAAGGGACAAACTCCTAAGGGACCGGTAAGTTGCCCTCATTTTTGCACAGATGGGGACTTCCGACAAACCCTATCCTCAACTTATTGGGCGGATCGCTCACACAGATTCTATGAAATATCGTCAATAGTATTTATCAGGAGATTATTAAACCAGCCCAAGAGTTCTTATAAACTCGAAATCAGAAACAAGAGAATTCAAATTAAATATTATTATATTCTATACTAACCCATTCACTTACTTACCCTATGTGAATACCTAAGCATATATGATAATGATGATATTACGATGTAGATATGAGAAATAAGCTACTGTGCATTATGATTCTCAGCTAGGTCCTGACGTCATCATCGTGGGGAATGCATAAAATAGCTAAATGTGGTACTCACTTTACATAGGTTCGTAGGTTCTTACTACATACTCCTAATGCTACCGAGTACTTAGACCAAGAAATCTTGAACCCATTATAATGAAAATAATGTTACAGGGAAATGGTGAACGACATAATCAGAAGGACATTAATAGAAGTCGCCGAGACTGGTCAATGGCAGACGCTGCAGAAGGCGGTCGAGCTGCTCACGCGCATACATAACGAAACTGCTGTTGCCAAACTTCAGCTTGCCAACGAGCAACTAAGATTGTATGAATCCACTAAATTTGAAAAACTGTACGACAGATAGATAGATAACTCTTTAGATATTGTTACACGACATATATAGTACGATAGATAGATAACTCTTTAGATATTGTTACACATCATACTTATAGTACTAATATAATAGAGCATACAGTAAAAGTGTCACAATGGGCTGCCTCATCATTAATAGAGAGTGCGTGAACTAGTTTTACATATCTACCTACAGTTTGTGGGCAAATGGGCTGTCGCGGATTTCATCGCGATCTCCATCAAAGTCTATTGTATTAGTTGCTCTAAGAAATTGTCTATGGTTTGGCGGGACTTTTAGGCTTTTGACAAGTGGAAATTGGAGGTGGAGAAGAGAAGTCGAGCAAGCAAGATGTAAGGTTTTGCTTGGTGTAATGGTGTGCATAAGTGTCTAGTTGTGGTGCAAGAGTGAAGTACACTGTACAAGGCCTAGGTAAGTCCTTTATTACACCACTGCTTACTAGAAATAGAGAGACGACACTGCCCCACTGTTGTGGTGGTCATGCGATTGAGTAACCTTGATTATAGTCTAACTAGAGAGACTATAGAGCTGTATGAAGGCCGCCTCTCATACTGAGGTTATGAGAGGGGCATTTGAGAGTCCTGAGCACCAAGATTATGGTGGAAGGGAAGAGCTGTAGGGGTGTGTGTGGAGGCTCATCGAGGGGATCGGAGGATCCTACTGGCTGGTGCTCAGGTTAATCGAGAGAAGCAAAACAGGGAAGCCCTGTACCGCGATGAGCGCGGCTCTTGATGAAGACAACAGAGTGTCGACTTAGTACCGATAGAGAGTTCGGTACTAAAGTTAAGAGTTACAGAGTTTTGAGGTTACATCATATGATTTCCATAGTGGTGGATCAGTGTTGCTAGATTACATATTTATTTTATCGATAGTTGAACCTGGTGCCCGCGACATGGGCAATGCTTTTGGCAGAGAGGTAGGCTTAGCAATCCAGGCTTATTGGTCTGAGTTTGCAATAGCTTATACATCAACCATGAATACCTACTAAATAGGACGCCAACATCATACAACAAAACTAATAAATCTATTTTTAGTATAAACTTCTTCTAGTTCTTCTTCTCGTGTTGTGGGTAGGTACCTACGAGTGGAAGAACCAGAAAATGGTTAAGTTAATAGGTACCTACTGAAGATTTAATATTTCTGTATTGTGCTTCTAGATCCCGCAATGCCGTATCCAATGAACTGGATATGAAGCGAAACCAATGGAGGATCGAGCTACGTAACGCTCACCAAACTATCGCTGTGCTTCGAGATCAAAGGAGTGTTTGTATTAGTATATACACCATCGTTTAAAATACTTACACAACAAAAAAACGCTGACCCCCAAATTTATAGACGTTTTATAACTTTATCGAACGTCTATAAATTCGGGGGTAAATATTAATAACACCATACCACTACCGCCCCGGCCATTAACTTCTCCTTTACATGTAGTTAGGTACTTCTTTTTGCGTTTGTATGGATTAAAACATTTACGCATAATGTTGACGATTCCTGTTATTTACGAGTACTTGACAGTTGCCAATAATTAACTTCCGCAGCGTAGTTCTAGTAAAATAATCATCGTCGCTAGGTTTTTATAATTTACTTACAAATGGTTAGAAATCGGCCAAGTTTCTATCAATTCGTATTCAATAGGTGTTCCGTAGACAACACAAATATGTACTACCTTTTATAGGCCCCTGCTCTTTGCGCATTTAATGATAATGATTGTTGTTGTTGTTGCAAAATGCGACGGCTGACGAATAATATATCTATACATATAAATAAAATTGGAGTGTCTGTTTGTAATATTAAAATAACCGCTTCTTACTAAGTGCATTTGGATGTATACACGTTACCTATACCGAAACAACGTTTTTTACAATTTTTGTCTGTCTGTCTGTCCGTCTGTCTGTCTGTCTGTCTGTCTGTCTGTCCGTCTGTCTGTCTGTCTGTCTGTCTGTCTGTCTGTCTGTCTGTCTGTCTGTCTGTTTGTTCCGGCTAATCTCTGAAATGGCTGGACCGATTTTGACGGGACTTTCACTGGCAGATAGCTGATGTAACAAGGAGTAACTTAGGCTACTTTTATTTTAGAAAAAAAAATAGGATCTCACGAAAAAAAATTAAAACCAATGTTGCAGCGCAGCGCCTGATTAAGTTTGATAGCAACCTGCAATGCGTCCCGCGGGCTCAGAATGGCCAAGCAGGCTGTTGTCAACGGTTGTTGTTGTTAAATACCACGCGGACGAAGTCGCGGGCAACAGCTAGTCATACATAATATTATAAGCCTCATGAAACCGTCTAATGCAGCTCAGGCTATAATTCAATAGACTGGCTAGGTCAGCAACATGTAGCATTTGATAAATATAGAGATATACCTACCTGGAAGACAACAAAAGAAGATTGGTAAAAATGCTAGATTCGTGAAATTAATTTTATGAATTTGTGCGTATATATACGTACCTAGACCGCACGGTCGCAAACACTGCCAGATTCGCCGTGTTTCCGCGCGGCCGCTGTGGTAGAGGCATCCCTCAAACAAAGCTGATTATTGATCAATTTTATAAGTCTGTGGTGTCTAGGGTTGCTTCGCACGCACTCTGTGTCGGTGGAGGAGCCTCCGATCATCTTTTACTTTTTACCCATGGGTTGTCAACTTGCATATGTGTTATTCTATTAACACCACGGAAACATAACTTTCATAATTGATGTTTATTATTGTCTTACGGAACACCGTAATCATTATGTTCATGGACCATATTCTTGCAATATAGCGCTCTGCAGATACTGGAATTGAAATGTTACGAGACCACTGATGCGTCACCTTCTATATAAAGTCATTACTTAACGAGCTAACTACTACGTATGCTGTAAAAAACTTCAACCTTTATTGGGTACAAGGAAATTTATAGTCCACGGGAATAATTACGTTTACTTATAGATTCCTCCTGTTCGAAAGAATAATTAAAAACAAAAGAAAATACTCATAGACAGAATCTACAACGGTTTCCAATAGGTAGGTACCAAAGTACCTACAGCTTAGATAGTTATATTATAGTATCTTATGATTAAAAATATCTTTAATACTAGGTAGTAAGCGCAAAATACTAACCAAATATATCTAAAGTGGCGTTGACATGATTCGAGTATAATGGACTAAATGTTGTATTTGGATGACTGGAGCGGCACTTGGATCGTGGTGGCCAACGGGTGATCTGAGCGCATATGGTTACTTGGCATCACGTCGAAATACGATCAAAGTGGTGTAGAAATTAAAATAATCTGTCATACAACTAGAAAATAAAACAAGACTATTTTACATATGTGACTGTCTATTTACTTTATAGAGTATTAGATTGTGTCCTTCGATGAAAAAACCTATAGCACTCATGGATCATGTAGCTTTCTATCCGATAAATAAATTTCGGGATTGGATTGGTAGTTTAGGAGATTACCCCCTACAACTCCACTAACCGAACTCACCAACTTTACCTTTTATTGAGTACCTTACTAAGCTCATTATTGTTCGGCTAATATTTTTATGCTTAAATCTTCAGGATGACCTGATAAACTCCAAGACACGGCTCTGCTATGCGGACAATTGGTTGTTTGCGCGCGCAGAGTCGCTGGAGTTGCGGTTCGACGAACCGCGTGCGCCCGCACCGCGCCAGGACCACGAGCAGCGCGTGCACGACGAACTGCTTCGGTCTTACGAGCTGCAGATCAAAGTATACAATCTCAAAATATTTAAAAAACCTAATGAATCGCAAGTTTATGTGACAAACGGACTGTAGCTACAGTCCGTTTAAGTACCTAATAATTATCAATCTAGGTACCGTAGCCTAGATAGATACTTCGTGGGTACCTTTCATTCTGTACTTTTATTATACTATTTCCTTTAAAATTTATTCAAATAATAAAGTGATTTACCCCATTTGTGATGGATACATATTATACGGATAAAAAGGTCTATATGTTATTCTAGATTATAACCTATCTTTCTACGAAATGTCATTTTAAAACTCTTCAACCTTTCTTGCGTGTTGCTCAATCTATCTTACACACTAATAAAAAATATTTATGAAATTTATGTTATTTAATGTGGTACCTGGGTAAGGATAAGGATACCTACGGATAATTAAGAGGATGAGGATATTGTTCTTTTCTACAGGAACGTGAAGATTCCTTGGAATATTGGCGGGCACGCTATAATGTCGATATTGCCACTATAACCGCAAGAGTAGCAGAAAAATGTGAACAACTCCGCGTCGCTAATAATCGCCGCTCTGAGCTACAAAAGCTTGTAAGAAGTATAATTTTCTTACTAACAATCCTCAGGATAATAAATTAGTGTATATGTTGTGTAAGTCTCAAGATTTATTTGTTCTAGTATGACCTACATGCAGGCGAAATGCGTGCGTGGCTTACATTCAAAAGGGAACGGGCTGCCCGCCTAGCGCGCGAAGATCGCCAACGTGCCTCTGCGACCCGCATACAAGCATGGTGGCGCGGTGTTATGGTGCAGAGAGCTCTTGGATCTTTCAAATATTTGCGCCATTCTAAAAAAGCACCTACCAAACCTAAAAAGAAATAATTAAAAATAATATTTCAATGGCACTTTCGTTTGTGTTAAGTACCAAACTACCTATTATTTGATTGTTTTCATGTATCTGTAATTAAAATAAACCAACCAGCCCACCTGGGGCGAGCACTTCTGCTTATCTCCGAATGTGCCTATTTAAAAATATCCGTATAGACTTTTTGGCGGGAAGTTGTCAATTTTGTTTCATTTTCTAAAAATGTGTTTCTTTGGTAATTACTGTATATCTTAGTGGGATATTAACTATTCTGTGTTTATAAATGTGCACGTGTAAAGGAAATTAAAATAAAATAGTATAGCATGACTTTTCAAGATGTCCAGTAAATCGGTAAAAAAAGCAGTACAGTATCCACAGCTTTACTTATAGGGGTAGGGGGTTTATTTCATCAAAATCATCATCGCCATCGATATCATCACTACCATAAGGGGTACTTTACAGCGATGAAACAATTCACTCGATACTTAAAAAAAATTGCGCTATTTTGTAGCCCATTGCCAACCTAAAAAAAATTAAGTAGAACAATATCCCTATCGATGCGTATAATGGAACGTAAATGTTAGCACGTTGACAGATAATAAATGTCAATGTCAGTCGCGGTGCCGGTCCTAGCTCGCTATCTCATTCACTGTCAGTCGGTTGCATGCTTTCGTTGGTGAAGGCCGTAGTTTTGTGTATTTTAATTTATCCAATAATAAAGTTGCCGAAATAAAAAATATCACTAAGAATACAATATAAATATTAAAATACTGACATAAACTGTTTTATTAGTGTTCAGTGATATATCGGACTGTGATAAAACCTGAAAAAAATTGAGTTTGCAGTATTTTCAATTCTTGGAAAGTCGGACTGTCATCAACCAGATACGGTGAGTAATCCTTTATTTTGTTATTTGCCAAAGCTTTAGCTTTTATGATTCGTGCAAAACATAATTATTTGTGCACTATAGTTTGAGTATGAAGATTTAGATAACTAGAATCAAGAGTGTAGGTACATATTTATTTATGAAAATAATAATGTATTTTATTTACTTGCCTAACCACCTAGCCAGACGAAGATTTTATTTGCGATACGATCTAGACTTTGCAATTAACTTTCACTAAGAGTTCAGTATATTGTCTGTCTAATCATGGTTCTTAAATTATTTGGAAAATAGGAAACATATATTTATTGCAAGTTAGTAGGTAGGTAGAGAAGATTTGGAATTGGTACTTTCACAAAACACATTGTTGTAGGCAGTCTTACAAAGGAACGGTTCTTTATTTGATGTATGTTTACTTATGTTTCGTTTGTTTTTTGCACATGCCATTATCATAAATTGCAATAAAAAAATATTGCAGTTCTTAACAAATTATTTATATAAATTTTCTACACAACCCATTGTATAGGTAGGTATTTTTCTATGAACTATATGCTTTCCTAGGCATGATACACATCAGGTAATTGTGAAATGAGTTACACTGGAAAATCATAGGAGGCTACCTACCTATAAGCCAGGCATAGATAACAAAACTGGATTTCAAAAGATATAGGTGGAAAGAATGGGTTACCTATACCAACTAAATGTGTGTATGACAGGATCATTCATAGCTATAGTCATGTATGGGTTTACTGATTCAAATCAGCTGATTTAAATGAATATTCAAATCAAACTTGATTTTTTCATGAGAATTGTTGATTTATTGCAATCATAAATTAGTATTTCATATACAACTTGCATATAACAGTATTATATTTGTAATGAAAACATTACAAATAAAATAATGGAAGAAATAATCAACATTACATACTACATAATAAAAATTGCCCTGCACTTTTAGCACAAAATAATGTCTCAGGTTTTTTAAAGCAATCAGAACGCTATAATATTAAAAACAATGCAAACCACCTATAAGACAAACAAAAGTTTACTTTATTTGAATCAATAAAAAAGAAAGAACCATCCTTTATTACTTTTTTTTTCAGTCAAAAAAATGTCGGACATTCAACCAATTAAGTTTACAGATAATAAGTTAAAACCATGGTTTGTGACCTAAAATAAAAAATCTATCAGGTACCTTACCTAATAAAAATAGCATTTTGTTTTTGTTTATTTTAAATCAAATCTTAAAGAAAATAAAATACTATGAATTTCATCAACCGGGCATGTACATAGATACTTATGTAGGATACAGTGTGAAATTCTGTACAATAAAAAAAACTTGAATAACTACTTAATTTAGGTTATAGTCATGACCTAATTCATTATGTGTAACACATGCAGCTCCACTTCAAATAAAACTAGATTAAAATGTCACCTCTGCCATTATCTGTAAGCATTCCTGAGAACAAGCACAAAATATTTTCAAGCAAACAAAACATGTTCCAAGGTGTCCAATCAAGAAGACAAACATAAAATACGATATAAAACAGTTAAACAGTTCTTGTTACATGCTTAAAAAAGATGTAGATAGGTAATTAATGAAATTAGCTGTAGTTTTTTTTTGGGCACGAAAAATGTCGCCGGGGCCATGCTAGTGAGCCGCACGGAGGGAGCTCGACTCGCGATAATTAGTGCGTTAATCGCGCCAGCGGGGTAGGTAGGTACGGTACACAGTTGATGCAAGTGCGTTTCCGAGAAACCGATCAGAGGAGCTCGCGGTAGGAGCGGCAAATTGCCGACAGATATGTGTGCCGTCTGTCGGTAATTGCAAAAATCACTCGCCGCGCCGCGAAACGAGCTTGTGGCCCATGTTTTACAAGAACGACCGTGTACCTACACATCTGTATAGATATAAGGTACCTACCTACACTTATCTGAACTACACTAACTAAGGTCGTACATTTCATGAACGATCTATGAAGAATATAGAAGGAGAATATAGATATAATTGGCTTGTTTTTTGTGCTTAAATATGTTGTTCGCGACAATATCTATACCTATTTATTTCTTCGTCTGAGATAAATAGTTGATTCATTAAAAAAATACATAACATACAATTTACCTGCACGGACTTATCACTAATAGTGATCTCAACCAGGCAACCTTTAAATGTTTTTATGGATTTTAAATATATCAATGTTAGAACAACTAAAAATATATAATATCCAAAATATAGGAGTAGAACAGAATCATTCATACCTATCCAGCGATACGATTCACAGTGTCGCTCACCATTCAAAGACAAAAGGAAAGCGCACACTATTGTTGGATATGTCTGTGTCGGCCAGAATCCCGCCAGAATAGGTTACATAGGTATAATAAGAAACGACAAATAACCATCATGCTGTTTTCTAATCCTACCTTCCACGAGCGCCGACTCCATGGGTTCTCGGGATCCCCAGAATCCATAGAAAGTAAATAGTGGGCGCAGAGCACGCATAGTCTCAGACATGCGAAACTGATAAATTCGCATTTATTTAAGTAAACGAGTCATCAAATGAGCGCACCCACGGGAATTTCCAAAAGCCAGCGGCGGCCCTGCTACCACCGATAGTAGGTACAAGTACAATTCAAAGAAATGGAGAAGCGATACCCAATTATGTAACTGTTAGGGAATATGATCATTTTCATATTGGCGCCGATACTGTTCACGGCAATCTAGATGGATCTAAAGCTTTATGCCTACGTACACAATGAAACGTGACGCATATGGCAATTAGATAATTTTAATTAACTAGCGAGTCACAGTCACAAATTTGCCATGATCAAATAGTAGTTTTTTATGATGTCTTAGTATTTATGGGATTCTTACTCAATTGCACAGGTTGGTGATCGTTTATTTATTTATTATATCTAGACTTACACCGTCATGATACTGGATTCACGATCCAAAGTTATCGTCTCAAATTCTCATCAATGCTGCGTAATATGGTTCGGGATATTGCTCGTATAAAGCGAATGGCTTCACAGGTAGATCCTTGAAACTTACGTATAATATCCAGGAGTTTAGTAAGTACGCTCATGGACTCAAATTCGATGAATGAATTTATTGGACGATGTTACTTTAGGTGGGAAACTGGGTTTCGTTCCTGGAGGTTTGGCGAACCAGTTAGGTATGTATTGACTTAGATATCTGTATATTTCGACAAGAGTGGTTAGACATCATTTCATTTGTTTGAAGTTTCCGTTTCTTGCATCGACTTCTATTAAAGCTAAACACTAACCCTTAAATTTATAGAAAGTTATAATGGATTATAATGCACTTTTTCCTCTGAAAAGATAGTTATAATTATAACTGGCTATAAATTTGGGGGTAAAACTGCTAGCTCATAGGTACCTATGATATTGTGCAGGATAGACACGTAGCATTAAGCTTTCTAAATCATAAAATCTAAAGTGCTGATCTCTATTGATAGATCTTCATAAATAATAATCGCTCGCAGGTCTATTTATTCGTAGACGCTGTCGGACAGTTCTATAATAGTAGATAGGGGTAGACATAGAACGATGGTATACCTAGTTAGCTTGTACAGGTAGCTGAAGCGCTTAAAATATTTAATATTATTTTTGTACCGGTTAGCTAGGTACAAGATCTTATTCGCAAATTTTTTTCATAGTCTCCAAACTCATAACCGAGCCGGATGTGTAGCCATACGGCGAATGCCTATTAAAAAACAACTTTAGCCACCGTGTAATTGGTACACGATAATATTACATAATCAAATAGGTATTTCATTGCAATCATTTACCAAAAAAAACCTTCGACTGCATTGCTATTAAGTATTGCTTTTCTGAGAACAGCTAGGCTAGGGCCCAGTCACTCGCGCAACTGCCGATTCGCGGAATTACTTACTTATATATCCTAGACGTTTTATTCTGTCATTCGTCGATAGGTTTCATTATTTTAATATGCTCAGTTTTATTCTATTAACTGGGAGTGCCGGCGCGGGGGCGACATCGTTTGCGTGGAAATTAGTTTTAGGACTATCCCGGAGGAAACCTTCCGTTGCCTGGCTATCCCACAGGAATCCACAGATTTCTCGGGATAAAAAGTATCTTATATCATGACCCGGGTTATAGCTAACACTATGTCAGATTTCATCCAAATCGGTCCAGTTTTGCCGTGTTGCGCCAACTGATCGACAATGACGCAAAAAAATGCTGATTCAGAACAAAAAGTGTGTCTATTCTACTTAATTATAAATAGTTAATTGTGAAGACCATCAGTTATATTAAAAGTATTGCATGAGATTAAACAATGTTGCAGATGTTACTCTTTTTGTGCGTTCGTAGTTTGTAGTGAATTGACGACTCGAAGCCGGGAATTTAGTACCTATAATGACTGTGCCGTCGCATCAGTGTACATTTTAAGTACTTTAAAAAACCCTAACATAAAGCTAAATAATAATATCGCCGGACGAACACACCGACTATACGGTCACACACTAAGCCACGCTTGTATTATGGGTACCGTACAATGGACTGGGGGCAAACTCAGTATATTTAATACTTATATAGATATTAAACATCCATGACACGGGTAGAAACATTCGTGCTCATGTGACAAGGCAATCATTCCATATTTGAAAAACAGAACTTCACTAATCCTCGGATTAGTTTAGTTAATTTTCTTTCACCCGGTCTACTCCAACTCGAGACCGCTCAATATTCTATTGTCTATGTTATACTTATTTGCCTGAATTGCTTTAACGGCTACCTTTACGGTAGTTAAAGTGGGAACAATAGTAAGTAAGCAATGGTTTGCTTCAGAAACCGCCTGCGCACAGACGCATGACTTGTAATCTAGAACCAGCTTACTGAGAATAACCGCAGCATAACTATTGTTTTATAATAATCCTTGTACTTTCTATAGCCGTCCATGGCCTTGTTTAAACGCGCTATATTCTTTTGTTCTGTGTTATAATTCAAACAAACAAAACAGGGTAAGTGGTTTACAAACGTCAAATAATTACAGAGTGGTATTGCTATGAATTCTAGCTACTTTATTAGCCATTAAATGTTTGCATAGTTGCGATTCTGAGAATTGTAGATTATTGTCTTTTAACGCTGCTTTAACTATTACTATCAAATTTATTCGTTTGTCTGACAAGTAAATTACAATTAGGTACGGTTGAATTATTAAATTACAGTTCTCGGTATCTCGTAGCAATAACTTCAGGAAAATTTCATTTACTTTATTTGCATGTGTTGTACTATGTATAATACGAATTAGACAGTTTTCAAACTAGTTTGCCAGTGCTTTTATTTTTATATAATTATGAAAAATGTAGGCATTGATTCATTTATTGTTAATACACCGTAGGCATTAGTGTAATTACGCAAAACCTCGGACACACAAACTGTTTTTAACTATAATACATTTATTAACCTAGTTTACCTTGTCATCAATATTTTCTGTGCATGACTTATCGCCAAATATGCTTTTATAAAATTTTACCGTTATTTAAAAAAAGTGTAAGAGATTATCTAGATTATGTACTTAGGCATTTTGTATGGATAATTGAGATTTTTAAATACCGTCCGCTAGAGGCGCTGTTCAATTTTCCATACAACGTGTAAAACGTAGACTACAAAGTATACGGTTAGCTTACGAATAATCTCGCACTTGACATACTAAACGAAGTAGGTCCAAACTAAGGTTACAGTGCGTTAAGCCGCTTGTACGTTGTATTAATATGAGGGCAAAGGTTCGACAGCATGGCTAACCACCAATCAATGAGCTTTCTAGAAATCATGACATGTTGTTTTGTTTTCCTTGCGATTTCTTGGAACCATGTATTTTTTTGTGTATAACCCTTTTTATGTCGATTGCCTATCATAGTAATAATATACCTGCTATAAGGTAAAAACGTAAATACATACTTAATTTAATATTTTCCCTTGTTAAAGGATGCAACATTAAGCCAAAATGTGGCTTCTACTGGGGCTGCTGGTTGTAGCGAGTGGAGCGCGCGCGCAGTCTGCCAGCTACTGCTCGCTGAACACCTTCACCACCAACACGACGTGGATGCAGTTCACTAAGGAGCCGGTGCCCTTCGAGTACGGCTTCGATGACAAATTCAAGAGCATACACTGCTGCGTTAAAGGCTACAGAAGTATTGAATGGTGAGTCCAATATAACGTAGCTTATAGTTTAAACATTGCGCTGGCGTGAATTTTCAAAATAAAAGCCGAATTTACAAGATACACAACTATAAAATAAAAATAAAAGAATCTTCCTCTGATTACCTACCTACTTATTATGTTAATACAACAAATATGTAGGTGTACTCGTTCTAGATCCCTTAACACAATACGTGGGTCACCTATGAACCTAGGATGAAAACATAATTTAAGTATAATAAAATATGATGTTAGTACATGTTACAGGATGAGGGATAGACAGGTGTGTTGTGCCAGTGGCAATAAGCACAATAGCTTCTAGGAAATGGCGTCCATTGTGCGAAAATAATTGATAATCACGTTGTGTGACAATGGGCATTGCCCCCATCGGGCCGCGGCCCGGGAGCACCGCGAGCACGCTCACAGACCCACTGTATAGTCACATAATAGCGTACATATATCTATTATAGCGTTGGGAATAATAATCATGTTAAATGCATTATGTTATTAATCATTAAATATTTTATACTTAAATCAAATCCTTAAATATACGTTAGCGGACATTTTTCGGACTAAGAAAAAATATAACAGTAACTGTTTTTTTAGTATACGCTAATTACACATAGGTACATCTTACTAAATCTTTTCGATTGGATTCAGTAATGGCATCGCGTATAAAATCAACGCAATCGGCAAGGTTTATTTGTGTATCTATTTGTTATTTGCTTATAACCATTGTGTCACTCTCTGTATAAGCTAAGTTTTTGTAATTTTGTATTCATTTTATGTGGTGGAACAATAAAGTGTTATCTATCTATCTATCTATAAATACTACGCAAATCGGCATGGTTACTAGGGTCAATATTTTGCGAGCAACATTTGATGTACAAAATATAAAATAATAAAATTAACCTCTTCACATTAATTGCTTTAATTTCATATGCAATTATTAATTAAGCGTTTCTTTATTGTTGGATAATAAATAAGCTTAGATATCGTAAAAGCTATTGCCATCATATCAAATGGCAAACATAATATATATGGGTATCATCGCAATGACACTACGTTGTATTATTTACAATAGCATTTTTATTCTGACGTCATTGTAATTCTTGTGAAATGGGTAGGTTTACAGACATCTATATACAAAGTATATGAAATAAGACTGTAACCGGGTTGTGTTTGTGTCTGTACATTAAATATTTTTGGAAAAAAAATATCGTAGAGACATTATTTATTTATATAAAAAGGCCACACTGCCATTTTTTAAACGTTGGTCCGTCTGTTTGCGCATTATGAGAAAATTACTGCACAGATTCTGATAAAACTTTGCATGCTTATAATTTATAGCGGGGCTGCACAAAGTAAATGTATTGCCGTGGAATAGCCAATAAATTGTAATTCAAAAGTCACCGAATAAGGCATTTACTGAAAGATAGCTTATGACAATACATCTTCTTCATTAACTTTTTTATATATAATTGAAAGGTCGCCAGTATAGCCAAAACAAAGTCCGCGCGTACGAAATCGCGGGCACAGCTAGTTCAATAATCCGTAGGTACAAAGCCATAAAAATAAATGCAATTCAATACTGTAGACATGCATAAAACGTATTGAATGAATAAATACAATTTTTAGTTAGAAATGAGAAAGTATACACGAGTTGTTTTGCAGCAGTTACGTAGTTAGTACGGCTACGCTGTCGCGTGTATTTCTCGGTAAACCGTTGTAAGTTTGCGCCCTTGATGTACAATTTGTATTTCCTTAACTTTCTGTTGGTTAGTTATTTGTACCTACCTATTGAAATGAATTCGAAGCGGGTCCGTGAGTCATATAGATATGCAAGAACCGCGTGCCGTGGCATTGCGAAATATACCTATTTGTTTTATATTATTTATTCCAAATGCTAATCACTTTCCACCACACACAATGTAGGTACTTACATAGTACTTATATGTAAAATAAAACATTCATAAGAGCTGTCCCACTTCCATCATAGCATACTTATGATATTTGCATTCATTCAAAAGTTGATTGAGCCTGTTGATATAGTAAACAAGATTATGCATATTTTCCAAAAATAATGTAATAGACATTGCCATAAAGAAAATTAGTATAGCTTTAATTGGGAGTCTTCATCCACATGTACAGGTTTTAAGAACTTAAAAGTATTTTATACTAGCTGCGCCCGGCGGTGTTACCCGCGATAAAAAGTATGAAAAATTAAAACATCTATCCCACGGGAACCATACATTTTACCGGGATAAAAAGTAGCCTATGTGTTATTCCAGACTATAATCTATCTCTGTGCCAAATTTCATCCAGATCCGTTCAGTCGTTCGGGCGTGAAAGAGTAACAAACATCCATCTATCCATCCATCCAAACTTTCACATATATAATATTAGTATAGATAATAAAACAAAAATTAAATTCTTAGTAGCTGCTAAAGAATGTGTAATCCGTTGAAAAATACTAAATTTCACTTTAATCATGAATGTACGAGTGAAAACAAGTACAGTTGTGGGAACTGGTGTTTGGCTACTCGTTACTTCGCGCGCCCGCGCAACTCACCGTCACCTTTTATCGCTGATGCACGCCGAATGAGGCTGCAATTTTTTTTCGCATTCCTATTTTCGCAGATATTTCCATGTTTTAAATCGGTAAAATATTAAATAGCATGAGGGTACCTAGAAGCTCAGATTACCTATAAGCTCAGATTACCTATAAATTGCCAGTTATAAGAATGGAACTAACGAACCCGCACATAAAATATTGGAGCTAATCTATGGCCTATTACGAGATGCAGGAGAAATTTAAATATTCCGGACGAAATGAGATTGGATGTTAAAAGCAAATGTCCTTTCAGTAAGTTTGTAACCAAATCGGTGGAAACATACATACATGGATATGCACATGCCTATATCTAATAGGGCTAGGCAAACACTACTAATTGGCATAAGAAACTATCCTGGATTCCTGACAACTTATTTGCGCTTCATACACAATTAAAAAATACAAATTGCTTAGTGTATTTTCTATCTTGATCTTCTGTTATGAATACCTTTACCTTAAAATGACATCATTACAGTGAAACAGAACAGTTTTTAATTTATCATGATGATGATAATAAGGCGCTAATTAGGTTCGTAAATAGTTCGCAGATAATGTCAAAAATATATCTATTGATATAAGCTTCGCTATATTATTTTATCTAAATATTATACTTACTAAATTTGTTTGGTGACTCACGCACGGCGCCTGTGCTATGCATGTGTGATATGACTGTAGGCTTCGGAACTCTAGAACATTGGATTATGTCATATGTACTCGTTACGATTGATACATTTGCAATCAAACTTTATTCGTAAGCTAACTGTTTACTATAAAGTCTGCGTATTTGTCCACTTTTTCTGAAGAACGTCCGCTAGAGGTGCCGTTCAATTTGCGATACAAAATGATATGCCGACTATGCGATTCACGATTTGCATACGAAAAAACTCGCACTCCAAGTTCTGCAAACAATTTCTGCGAAATATTTAGTTATTGCGATTCGCGGATCTTTTGTCTATTTTACAACGCAAGGGCTTAATTGTTGTATTCGAGGGACTTCAGTTAAATTACCTTTTAACACACATGCAAATGTTTGTTTATATGCGGTGTATAAACCTCGCAAAGTTATTTTCTTAATTATGGCGCTTCTTACGTATACGTATTTCTAAAAGCAATCTACGATTATGGAAATTATATTTCGAGAAACTGACCGGTTTTCCGCGTCGCCCGAAAACAAGGAAAATAGAACCATAATAAACAAGCCACAGCGCCTCTGGCTTTTCCCAGTTGTCGATTTTGAATTAGAAATTGAAGTTTCTAATGCTTTGCAAGTCTTCCTAGCCCATGTTTCACACGAATTATCTAAGACTCTCCTTATACTACTATCCAGCCATCGATATTGTCAAAATAATTAACGAGTTCAGAGATCATGTCATTATATTACGTCGGTCGACAGTTGAGATTAGCTGTCAAGCGTGAAGTCATAGGTAATGACGTCTCGATGCGAGTGATTAAACACTTGTAACATTATCACTGGCCGATGATGATTCACGGCTAATCTAATAACGCGCAAGTACCAGTAGGTGTACAGGTCCTTATGATTAGGAATTTATAACAGGTAACAATTATTTATTTGTAACTGTGTACCGACAGCCTTCTTAGGTGAATGTGCGAGCGATTTTTTTTACTAGTTAATGGTAATAGTAACAAATAGGTGCTATAATAAACTATCAATTTCTAGTGGTTTGACGAACATTGGTTACTAATTGACTGTATTGGTCACCTTGTTAAGTATTTCTAACTTTTGTATGAATAATAAATTATAACTTTCTGAGATGGAAACGTTATAGACTTTGACGTATGAGTTCCTCTTAGTGAAACATTTGTTTTTTTTATAGATTACTGTTCTTTGTTTTTTTTTATTCTGCTTTTAATTTGCTATTATAATCCCATTAAATGTAGACCACTGCTGCTTGCTCAAATACATCCTTATGCGTAGTATGTATGACCTGTCTGTTCTTGGTCCGGAGTCGCTGTGCCGACGATATTGTTATTTCGCCACACAGCCGTACACGTGGAGTTCGCCCGAGAGCGATACAATTCCAAGAAATCTATAGGTAAATGATATCGCAATTATATCCCGAAAGAGCTTGCTTGCTATGTATGAGCGAATCGATATATACGTTCAGAACTGGTATTATTGCCTAACAATAAGTGTACCAATATGTTCTGCGTGTATTTAAACTTATAGTTAAAAAGACTTGATTTAAATCTATCTGCCGAATACTAACTACCGAATTTATAGTAAGACTTCCTCAATTTTTAAATAGCATTACAGAGCAACTTTATTTTGAATACTTTGTAATGTCGTTGCAAATTGATAAAATGTTCGTGACGGGTTAGTCTTTAAGGGGAAGCTTTATTTTGAAGCTTCATACAAAAATGGAGTACCTATCTCATTCCACAAACATAGACATTACACCTTTAATAACACCTCAATAATTTAAATAACATTTAGGTATTCGATTGTATGTGTGTATTATTTACCCAATTAAGAATTTACTTACTATTGATAACTAAACATTGGTAGGTAAGTATCGTATTTCGCTTCTGTATATCGGTCGTTATTGGATCAACTGTCTGCTGAGCAGGTAGTTCGTTCAATGAACATGTCAGTAATAGTTTCAGCAGACACTATGGCGGCCGGATGTCGTCTAAGATTAGATACTGTGTCCTGTATTAGAGAGCCAGTTATTTTCAAAATTCGCAATAAGAATGTATTATTAACTTATAATAATTATGTGTAGGACAAAACCTTTGTAATAAATCATATTGAGTAGGTATTCTGTCTTTGTCAAGAGCATGATTACACCCAAGAAAATAGACCACTAGTATGTGCTATTGCCTTTTCAATTGTCTAACAAGGCAATAATTGTATAATTGGGTACATTATAATGGCATCTCTGATAGATGATTGATGTAAACGGTTTACCGCCTTCAACACCTGTCCGTTTTCTTTATGCGTTTCCCTGTTTATTGATGGGCCATTTCGAGGATTAACAGCTGTCCGGTTTCACCCGCGCCGTCTGGTTGATGCATATGCTGTGGCTATGACTTCATTCAAATTGAGTGGCTTTTTGTCAATAAAGATGACTTACTCATAGCCTAGACTCAAAATAGTATGGCGTCGTCAAAGTATAAAAACAGTGCATCAAACACACGCACTTAATTCTCAGATTCGGACTACTTTATAGTGATCTTCTTGGTAAAATCTTGTCCCAAAGCAATTAAAACTAAATTGTCATTTTATAACCTGCCCTTCGCTTGTTTGCTTTGTTGACAAAACTTGCTTTAAGGTCCTTATGAAGATAACTGCTCACTGTGTGCATTACTTTCATTCGGTAAAAATCTATTGTTTAAACCTGGGCATGCGCAAGCGCAGCGTAGGCATGTTACTATCATGTAGTAAATCCTCGCTGCTGCTGGCACACATGCCGGAACGGGTTGTCTGACAGCTCGGGAATTTCATTTTATTACCCCACTTTTACTTTTATGCTAACTTGCTCTTATCAATGCCACTCTTTATTTATTATGCTTGATTTGTTTGTTTAATGGAATATAATTTTAAAAAAATCTTCGTAAAATTGACATTCATTTAGGAGAATGATTTTTAAAAACTTCCTCTTAGGGGTCATGTTAATCATTTAGTGCATGAATTCGCATAATTAGCCATCTCTTCCTCTAAAACTACCCATATCACCAAGACATCTTCTTATAAAACCATACAGCATCCGAGATACATAAACACGTTTACATTGGTCATCGTTGTACGTACCTATCTTATCAATATTCGTGTCATAAGCAAAAAAAATCCCTGTACGCGCTGCGGCGCGATTCTATGTTAGCGATTTTTTGTCACGTCCTGATCGATTCGCTATCTATCGCAGATAATGATTCGCGGTAACGAACGATCTTGATGGCGCTGCGACGCGGAATCGACGAATATGAACTACATACCTACGTTGCTATTACGAGTGTCGCAGTGTACCGTTGCTTCGCCATTCTTATTCGTTGACAAAAGGCTGGTCGTGAATGCTGCGGGTGTACCTGGCCGGTCGCGGCCGGTATCTGCGAAGGTATCGCACGTCGCCGCAAACCTGTATTGTGGCGGTTCCCGGAAGGCTCTTTGTTGCGCGCCGCCTCTGCCCCTCCGGCCATGGCCTCCCCCCGCAGTGCATCGGCCGCGCTCGCCGAAGCCTGCTGCACCGCTGCTTCTGTGGGAACTCTCCTGATCTTTATTTAATGTCAAATTGTCTCGTGACACCATGTAGTATTTCTTTCCACGGTTCTTGTGATAGGCACTTCCGAATTTCTAGGTCGTTTATTTTTTATAAAACACGTTATATTCGATGGCAAAGGTTCGTTCAGAATTTATAGGTATGCAGTTAAGATTGGCGCTTCGCTTGTAGCTGTAGAAAACATACCCATTGCACATCTTATCGCATAAAATCAATGAGCCAAACCGCTTTTTCACTTTCTATACGTTACTATTACTACGTTGTAGACCACGATGTATCGACGGAGTGCATAGATAGGAGCTGCCTACTTTATACATAATCGAAAATGACACTGAATGACATAAAGTAATCTTTATAATGTCTTAAACTAAATTTGGCACGTGTATTTCGCTCGCACCTTTTTCGCTTCGAGGCACTGCGGTGTCAATACTGAAAGTAACCACTTCCCAAACTTACTCTTAATGAAGTGGCCATAAAATACACAAAACGACTACGGACAACCCACTGTGACCGAATAAAAACCGACAACATGTCCTGACACGTCCGAATGACTCGATTTGTCGAACCGATAACTTATGCTCGCCCTCATAACCATAACTGCCCTTGTTCAGGTAGTAGGATCTACTTTGTTTTATTTTTTTTAATGTCGGCAACTCATTTACAGACTCTGTTTTACAAATTCGGTGATTTACTTGCCGACATAAAAAAAATATTTCAAGCAAACATGATAATTATGCACGAATTTATTTCCACCGTTCGTTTCAATGACACTTCACACTGTGCTTAAATATTAAACTTAAGTTTTATTTGTACTGTGCTTAAAATAAATGCGATATGTCCATTGTGTTGGTGTCGTCAGTAATATACTAATATGTATGGCGCAGAAGTACTATTATGTCATTTTGATCTGGCCGACGTTATAGCAAGGGACAAATTTAACGACGTTCCCCGAACAGTTTTTTTTTTGCCTAAATATAGGTGTTTTAATTAAATTTATATTGTATATTGTAACAAGACACGATAAAACAGAATTTTAGCTGCGCAATTTTCCCAAAATTGTTCGCAGTACCAATACATTATCACCAATCCCTACTACATTCAATAATAAGAACTTTAATCGCAAATCTACTTTTTTATGATGTCATCAATCTATTTCCCAAGTTGCGAAATGTGATTAACGCGAAGCCTATCGTGTAGGTTTTATATTCTCACTTAAATTCAAGTCAATTCAAAATTCGCACTAAAACCTCATCTAGAAACGAAAAAATTCTTAATTTAAAATTTAAAAAAACAAACAAAACTGTATTGGCCAGTGTTGATGAATCACAGGACATGGTCAAATCAAGTTCTTTTTGTTTGACGTAAGTATACGCGGCGCACAGGACGCGAGGTCGAGGGTGCTCGCATGCGCACGGCAGCACAGCCTTCACAATGGAGCCGTTTTATTTATCTACAGTATTGATCTCCCTCAAATTATTCTCTTTTTTTCTGTTACCGATGTAGGTAACAATTCCTTTGTAAATATTTTTTGTTCACATATTTCACTGCAGTTGTTACTGAGAGACAAGGAGGTGTTTCGTGTGAATAGACTCTCAATTATATAGCATTGTCCCTGCGATAGGTCGCTTTCGAGAGTTGAGAGTGTTTGTGCAACCGTTGTCACGGTCTTTATATGTAGCTCATTCATTTTTAATAGTGTATTTTGTTATTATAGAAGTCTTACATAAAGTGACTCCGGTAATAAACTAATTTCGTCAAGTTAGTAAAATATTTTTTGTATCAATCTCGAGATTAATAGCTCAACCTTTGATTAAATTGGAATGTTCGAAGATAATAATTAGGTGTAATCAAATATCCAAATATTCCAATTTAAGAAAGGCCTTAGGGCCTTAGACCACATCATAGCCTCGTTCAAATTCCGAGACGAACTTCAGATACCACACAAATTAGCTATCATAAACCGCTACCTGCTTGGACATCGGATCTCACGATCATTAACCAACCCTATTTTGTATGTAAGTATTGTGACATTTGGTAAAATTGTGTGCGACTCTGGGTTGCTCTATTTTTTTATACATAGCCAAATCAGTTTTATATACTCGAATTACCTGTATATTTTTCGACGTAATGAAATTCGTAAAATCACAATTTGTAATATGATCGATGCGACGACGTTCATGCTTTAAATACAATTGAGTCTGTTTTCTGGGAACAAATACATCGCGCGTCGTGGAAGACATAAACGCGTGATTTTTCTACTATGCTTAACAATAAAACCTCCTTCACACGATCTGATCTGATTTACATCGGAGAGGGACAGAGTTATGCGAAGAAATAAGACACATTGTCCACTAATTGTATTTTGCTATAGCTCCGTCCCTCTCAGATGCGAGTGGGAGACCTAATCACATAGTATGTAGGGAATTTCAGCGAACTGGTTCTTTGGAAAGCATGTAAACGGTAATGATTTTGAGCGGAAATATCAGTTTGCTGAGATCGGATGCTGGGCCGCGATCGGCCACCGCCGCTCCGTTCACACGCCAGTGTTTTTACTGTACAAATACATTTCTACTCCAATAGCTAATATTGACACGACACGGATCGCCGAGCCGTCCCCCATTTGAATTATTTGTTTTCCATTCAAGCGGTTAATCACCGTGTAATTTTCTGTGAGCCACATTATAAGTTGACCGCTCGCCGGCGCGATAACACCAGTGTCCATGTCTGTCAAATTAACATTTCACTCTTTTTACTAAGGTTACACGCTCGTATTGTTAAATGATCTATCTATAACGACGCATATAGGACCACCGTGTCGGACATTAGCGAGGAATGTCGCATGGGAAACCCGATATAGAGCCTCGGGAGCGACGCGACGCGACGGGGAGATGCATGTTAAATGTTTTATTGTGAACACGGTGCCGTGATAAATATGAATGTCACATGTTAGCGTCTCGGTCATTGGAATATTAAATGTAAGGAATGTGATTTTTTTCGCGCGATCGATACGCTCGCTGAATCTGTGAATCGATCGTCGGAGTCAAAGCACCGAGCGTGCGCCTGCGTCAGAAAATTAATTCCCGGTCGCATAATTCATGCAACAATAGGCATTGCACAGTCGTCGAATCGTATGGGTTTCGAGAAATGTGGCGCAGACTCGTTATGACACCGGCGCACGTCCGACAAATGGCTTCATCGTGAAAATTAACATTCGGCCAGCATCTCAGACTCGGCTCGCGGGCCCGAGCCCGCCCCTCGGCCCTCGCGCCTCGCCGGGCAAATATTGAATCGTCGCCGTTCTGGGACCTCCGCTGAGGTGTCGCATTCTCGGTATACGAAGGCACACACACACATTTTTTCTTAATGAGAATTCATTCATGTGGATGTTATTGCCACTGTAGGTAATCGACTACTCAAATACTCTTCAAAATAAATAAACAGTATCTAATCCACTACAGGTAATATTTTGCATAATAATTTATAATCATTGATCATTTAAGTGCCTAATACCTATCAATAAGAGTACATGTATGAGCGTGAAGGAGGATATTTCTTTCCAAGATGCTTAACGGTTTTGTGTTTCCAAACATGAATTTCTGCTTTGTTTTGTGACTCACCGGCAACCACGTGGAGGCACTGGGGGAACCAGTCTAGTTTTTGTGTCTGTCCCAAACTAGTCCGAATCCATTTTATTACATTATCTCGTTGCACATGTGGATCTTGTCACATTAAATTTAAAGTAGCAGTAAAAATAAAAACTGTCGTAGTACTGCTACTTCTGGAAATTCATTTACTTAATTTAAGTAAGCTTATGAGCAATCGGTGGCTTAGAACACATCTAAAGGTGAAAGTTTCACAAATGTCTCGAGCTAACATGGACAGCCTACTTCTCAACGGCCCTACGTGTTTAGAATTTTGACATAAACTACACTTTCATGTGAAATAATGCTCATATTATGTCAAAATTTTATTTAACAGGATTCATTTTACAAAATTGCCTTATAATGGTGGAAGATTACATACTTTCGTACTATAGCTAAATATGATGATCGACCGTTATTTTTTGCGCGACCAGCGGGTCGATTCAGAACGTTTCAACGAGTAGGTATCCAAATCGATTCGATTAGAAATTTTCTTGTTTCGACGACGATCTTGATTCGATACAACTACGCAACCGAATGGTTCGTTCGATCATTCGCTGTGTTTACACAGTAAATTTCACAATGCATGTTTCAATTGACGACCGTATTGGTCGATACAAGACTTGTCGTAAGGTTGTGTATCGCGGCGCGGTTTCAGTTGGATAAAACTGAAAAGTCCAAATTAGCACAGCAGATGATGTAACATAATATTTTAATCAAGTGTGTAATGACGCTAAGAGCTGTTAAGGCGAACCGCTTATGTGACCACTTCTTGGTATCTCAATTGCAGCTGTTATTTAATAACACATGTCATACTCGCAATTTACATGAGCTTTTTGCAAGAGCTCTAATTGCGCATTATGACGTCTGCACAGAGCCATTTCTGCGGCGCTAGGGAAGTAGCCTACCAAGACTATATACCTACTGCATACAAAACTTTGAGGCAATAAATCGCGCTGTGATGATGCATACCAATGACCCGGCGTGATGTTCTGTAATAGCACGCAAAGAAGAAACCAAGACAAGTTCATCCCGCAAAGACTGCAGAAACCTTTGTCTAAGTAGCAATGCCTTGTAAAAGACTACAGACACCTCTGCCTAGACAACACTAGTAAAACACTACATAAACCTATATCTAAGTAGCAATGGATACATCTACTGCATTCTAACGCCTAATAACTATATTGAGCAATGAACATTCAAAGTAGTTTATTAAATTACACACGACATACGACTCAAGTAACCGACGAGCTGCGGTTATTTAATTCGCATAAAGACGTGCACGGTGGTTGGTGTTCCATTAGTAGGTAACGTTGGCTACCCAGAAGACTAATTGCACCAGTGAGCCTGTCGATATATAGGCCGATTAGCGAGAAGATGCTCGCGTGCGTGCAAGATACGCCGACAAGCCCTGCGGATGCCGAGCTGTGCGGCACGCGAACACGCACATGAGCTTTCTAGCTACACATTTATATATTAAAATTTCCACGTATTCCGCGCACTGCACATGTCAATTTCCTATGATAGCGGCTAAATGTAGTATTTGAACGAATGATATTATATCGTAAATCGAATGTGCGTTATCGCACGTGCATCATGGCAGCGCGGCAGCGGCGAGCTGGTCGGGACTTATTATGCTGTCACCGTGTGCCGCGCGTCCGTCTTGAGCGATCTCCAGAGGTGGCCGGCGAGTATTACGGCCAGCACGCACATTATGTCGGAATAATTTTGTAATTCTTGATAGTTGTCAGCCATAATGCCAGGCTGTGCCCATTTACTTCTTCCTTGCACTTTACAGCATTGCACAAATGAGAAAACGACTTGTTGTTCATGTTTATCTTTTTTTTTACTTCTTTTGTAGTTTATTTACACGAAAATATTGTGAGTTATAATTAAAAATTGGCAACTGACAAACATTCTATAAAGACCGTGATTCAGTCATTACTTAGAAGTGTGCGGCCGACTAACCTTTGTAAAACGCATTCGAGTCGTTAGTAACATCCGCCGCTCTAAGAACGATCTTTATCAGAGTTATGAGAAGTGGAGGAGGGAAGCCAGGGCCGCTCGCCGCTGCCGTGCCGCCGCCCGCGCCGGTGCCATCCAAATCGATCATTTCACGCACCCGGCGTGCATAATGAAACAGACATTTCCGGTCATTTCGCGGAATCGAATATTTAATATTTCGCACAATCGAGTGGCCGACCGGCGTCTGCGCACGCACGGACGACACTACCATCACCTTATTAGTATTCGTCGCGTGACATAAAGCAATAATAAATTCTTGTGCACTTGCAGTTTCACGTAGTGCCAAGAAACCACGATCGGCTACCGAATGCTAAAATGGGCATTGTTCGATTAAATACCTATCTAACTGCTTCGGGGAATATGATAAATTGCGATATATCTGTGTGGTTACATTATTCTAAAGGTAAATGTGATCCTACTCATTCAATGGCTAACGTTTTTCGCCCATATACGCAACCATGCGAATAAACTAGACGAGCTTTCTTTGAAATTTTACTCGATTAAACTGGAGTGTTCGGGAGAAGTTATATATAGGTATTAAATATATTAAAGAATTATGTTCATTTTTATATGCAGGTCTCATACAAAAAATCTGACATTGTAACATGGATTTGATTCACTATACTCCAAAATATTCCGAATATCATGCATAGTTTTTAATCTTTGCCATCGTTCATCCTGACTCTACTTCAGACTCGCATGGCGACAGACCATCCATTACGACACGGATATTTATTATGTGATAGCTTCCCATAATTGGTATATGGTTCCTGTTTCCGATTAAAGTAGCGTTCGCCTCATTTAAATACAAAAGGGGCTCTATCAATACCGGTAGCGCTGTGCGCTGTCCGCGACTCTCCAAAATTAACAACCCATCATCCACAATAGTCATACTCTGCCTCATTATATAGTCTGTGCACATATGTATTTCTCATCGCTATTGCAATTCATCGCCACGGGTGTTTACGTGGATTTTTTGACATTTTTACCGTCGCTATTTAGTCAGAGCGGATTTATGGCAACACGTAATAATTACGTCAGTCGATGACCTTAGTGGTCATCGACTGACCGAAAGGGAGAACTTCATAAATTTATATCATTTGGATCACAATATAGTAGCATACTAAAAATCATTTCATTAGTATATTTATACTGACGGAACCGGATACCCCAAATCCCAATAGTAGAGCCCCAAAGCCACTATCGTTAGGAAATATTTCCTGAAAAACTAACCAACCCGGTCGTAGTAATAACCGGACCGTTGCGTTTTGATACTTTACTTACTAAAACTATAAACAAATGGCGTATTAACATTACTAACTTACTCAAAAATGTAATTAATTATAGTTATTACAATTTCTTCTTCAATTCAATTAACTATAATTTGACTGGCGTAACTGTATAGTTTGATAAAGGTTTGGTTAAATATGAATAAAGCTAATATAAAAGTGCAGACTGCTGATGAAGCCATGAACGCAAGCCAGAACGCACGCCATGAAACTTGATGGGTAGTTCCTTCACAATAAACATAAAAAGCAGCTATTAAGACGATTAAGAATAAACAAAAAACTTTGATATGCTTTGCGCCGAGTGTTTCATGCAATTTCATTGTAACTGGCGTGTTAGGAAAAGCAGTTACCGCGTACCTGTGTCAGGTAAGTACAGATGTCGATCGCGCCGAGCTGGCGGGCGGCGTGTTCCCAGGCGTGGCGGAGCTGCGCCGGCATTCCTTGCCCATACGCGGGCTGGTGAGCCACCTGGCGGTTCCGGGACGCGTCGTTACCTGCCCGCACTCCACATTCCCTGGACACCGGGAACGCAAATACAAACTGCCGCCTTCCTCTCCATACTTTTTCACCGCACTGCGATATGACAAGTATTACTAACGCTACTCCGATATAATTATTACGCCGAACCTCGTTTTTAATACGGAGGGCGCTGAAGAAAGCTGTTATAGTCCGATATTCCTTAATGGATCTTCTTGTGGATTCGAATTAATGGCTCACGGTAAGCGTTTCTAGTCGTAGCATTTAATAATTGGAAGAAATACTGTCATAACTCTTTGATTGACTCTCTCTTCATAAGAAGCTTAGCGTTTCACTGTATATAAATTGACTGACGTTGATTTTAACCATTCACGAATCTTTAAAAACTATTGTTTGTGATCTGTGAAGTCGCTTTTATTTTCTAAATAAGTTAAAAGCAGCTGCCAAGCGAATAAGTTCCAGGAACATGTTAAAATCATACGAAATTAGGGTTACGGTCATCCGTGACGCATCCGTTAGTCGAATTCGAATCGTTTCCTAATAACTGCGTGATGTAGGGCAAGGTGGCCGTGAACAAGGCTCGCTCGTTGCATTTTTTTGTTGCGAACACGTGCCCTCGTACCTGTAATAGTTAACATGAGATTCTATCATGTCTCTGAATGTGGTTATATGCATGCTAACACAATCGACTTGTTATATCCTGACTCGATTATCCCTTTGGCAGCTTTCTCATACAAAAACTGTCAAAATACAAATGACATATACTACACCATTGACATGCCATTATGATATGTTTGTGTAAGGAGACTTAGTGCCCCGATCAGCGTCTAGTGGGCACTCGTGCATTAGACCATTCATAATTATACTGGGCCACATTAGTAATGTTCTCGGGAAAAAACCTACTGTTGTTTTAATGAAGCTAGAAATTATTTATAGAACAATTGTCATTCAATTAGATAAATACATGAACAGTTTTGTTATATCTGCACGAATCTGTGGCAGGTAGTACATTGTTTTTTAAATGAAGATAAATCAACACATTTTGTTTACAATATGCTGTTACGCAAGGTATATTATTCAAGCACCATTAGGGACGTAGTCTAAGAGGGTACATATCCATTATCGCTAGCCACGAGGAGCGCGCAGTAGGAGTGTGTCTTCCTCTCCTCACCTATTTATTATGCGATCAAGTTTTTGCCGAGCTCTCGGCAGTTTGCGGTTTTTCTTATCGTGGGTACAGTTCCTCCATTCCTAACGCGCATCCCTAAACCGCACTAACTGTAAGAAATTGCTGCATTTGTGGCCTACGGAACGTTGGCTGCCCATGCACTGTGTTATTTCCGCAACTATGTCATTAGTACATAGGAATTTAAACCGTCAATCCGTACTTACACGTGAAGACGTAATTGCTTTTTCCGCAAAAACAACCCGCTGCATTATTCTCGTTACCACTTTGTTTAACGCAGCTGTTGCATGTCGGACAAATGGACAGCGTATTTGAATTTATCACGTCGCGATGTATTCGATGACATTCGAAAAGTGCACGGTGCACGAAATTCATCGGAAATCGTTATGTAACTAGAGATTTATTGCGGGTTTGGAAGCGTGTGCACGCCGTGTCACGCGCGGCCGGGGAGAGCGCTCAATAGTCGATGCATTACTTTTCTGCTTGTAATGTTTCGTTAATAACCACGGTACACGACACCGTTACTGAAAATGAGATCATGATTTCTAGTCTAATGAGCACACAATCGAATACAATTGGAGCTCATAATGTATTTAATATGTCATATTCGGAACCGCGGAGTTTCGCAAGCACCAGCAACTTTTTCTATATTCCAGTGTTATGCCGGATAAAACAACAGTATATATAAAAAAAAACTATATCTTATTAGAACAGTTACTGTGGTAGTAGATAGGTAGGTATCGAAAAGTATTTGCCATCGTTATTGAAACGTTTTCCCGGTAATTTCTATAAATAAGATATGTGGGCATCATGATATACTGTCTATATGTTTACCTCATATATAATAACATATCAATTGTTCGATGGCAACGTTAGAATGTCAATTTCCCACATGGCAATATAATAATGGTTGACGATATTATTATTGCCGCCGGTGCGTGACGGTGGCGTGCGGGGAGCGACGTTGTTACCTACGCTCCGTGTGACAACTGTTCGCAAGACAAGTGTAATTGCGATCGTTTCACAGAAACGATCAGCGAGCTGGGCCGCTCCGAGCTTCAACAAAGGGTTGAGTTAATAGGCGCGGAGGCTTGTGTGCTGCGACCGCCCGCGCCCGCTCCTCCCGGCCACGCCAGCCACGCCAGCCACCAGTCTGCTACTCTTAATTGCTTCGATGAACTGGTGCAGCGTGCGCCTCTCATTAGTGTCTCTTTGTCCTCTGCATAAGTTGTGATCGTATCAAATTCCATATGATGTCATCATTCATAATGCGGAATGAGTACGCCGATTACATTGGTACCTAAACAGTAAAAAGTGTATTGGCCGCGTTTTTTCAGTCTCCTTTAAACTTGCTAATTACATCAGGCAGGATAATCAATATCCATATCTGAAATTTCTTAGTTTCGAAGATACAGTTAGGTATAGGTATTCGGTATCTTATCTGATTTTACTCAAAAATTTGGTCGGTAAATGTATCAAGTTATGAGATAAGTTAATTAAATTCCGTGAGCTGTGCAGGATCTATATAATTTCTTAAATAAATAATATTATATACATATGAAACGAGATCCCACTTAACTTATATAAATTAGTTGATTATTGCATTAGTCATGAACTCAATGTGTTGTTAACAATTTCTAATTTTAGATCACAAAGTAAAATAGTTTTTTTTCTTTTCTTGTCATAGAAAGTTATTTCTTTCACCAACAATAAAGTAACGAATACGAAGCCATAGATGACTTCATTGTATACCACACAATACATGGATTTTTTGCCACAATCTGTTCTCGGCTTTTTTATAGCAGTTCGAAATTACTGAGCTCGTTCACACTCCAATTAACTTGATATCTTTTGAGCCTCGTTTATACGAGAAATCTTGTTATTGCAAGGTTGTAAAGATAACTAACAGTTCACCGACCCCCGGATCATTAATATTACGGCTAATACCCCGTTTTTTGCTTAAACCACACTCGGTTGAAATGACGTTATCCGTCCCCCACAAAAACCCGGATATATTGCATAACAATTATTTATAACAGCGATCGTTCGCTTATTAACACGTGAAGGAGAATTATTAAAAATAATATGACGTCACTTTTCTTGAAATTATCAATCAGACAACGACTCGGATTAAATTACTTACCGTATTACCTTGCAAACTGAACAATGCATTTGATTCGTAACTTGTAAATGTTTAATTATGTCTTAATACGTTTTTAGGTTTGGAACTGTTGTTTGTGTTGTCTATCACTGTTGCTATGTGATGTCTTGGCTCCAAACATCGCTGCGCTAACGGGAATGGTGTTACTTGTACTGAGAAGAGTCTGCAAGAATCCCATTGGCTCCACAACCTAGTAGAGAATTCGTAATTAACAAAATACCATTAGAAATTGATAGCAAGTAGGTACCAGCATTACTTGGAACAGCAGCGAACAAAGAGAGAGTCGATGCTGATCAGCATTTACTCGTCACGGGTGCCGACTTCGAGATATATGACTTTTTCATGGATTGCCGCCGATATCTGTGAGTTCGCGGAAATGCAAGCAAATTGCATTCCCTGTAGTGTGTAATCGTTGCGATGCGATCAATTTTAATGTGATGTTGTTCTACGTATCGGCTCGAATATACTTAATGGTTAATTGAATTGTTACATAATTGTTCAGGGGGGATAGCTTGCCAGTCCAGACAAAACCTATGTCATGGATTATGTCACATCGAGTTGCTCTCTCCCTTCCGAAATTCATACGAGGGGAAGAGACAAAATCGATCGACATTTCGCCTTGACACATGCGGCTGTGCAGGTAGAGATATACCTTGCGTAGAGTTCATTCTCCCTCCAAATCTTTAAAACGTGTCAGAACTTTGTTGGCTGTTGATTCCGTATTATTTGAAAACCACCGTTGCTATTACTGTCCGGGCATTTTTATGTGAAATTGTTAATACGCGATTGGTTATGCAGCGGTGTTAATTACGCATATAAAAAGCGATTATATTCGGCTTTCCGTGTACCTATATTTCGTATAGCGCTATTATTATAACTTGCATCCATGCACTACGGTGTAAGTATATTCAGAGGTACCCTGTACTAATAATGTGTGTTAATAATTGTTGATAGCAGGAACACCCTATTATATAATCCTATCTTTTTAATTCCTAATATGTGGTATGAGCGGGATAAAGCATGCTTACAGTAACGTTACGCTTTGGAAATGATTGTGCTTGAGCCATAGATTCCGGTGTCTATGCGAGCTATCAGTTTCATATTTGGGGTCAAACTTGTCACTGGATTTGCTTTTTTTTGGTCAGATCTGATATTGATATTGTGTTTTTTTTATACCAATTATTTGATTCTAAGCTCCAACCTAAGCGCGCAACTACTCTACATCGCTTTTTATTAATCACATACGTGTTTTTATATTATAGATTTTGACATTATTCATGCTTAGGTAGGGCGTAATAGAGCTCTTGATTATTGTGTTTTTCAAAACTGATTTTCTTAGGTCGTTTAGAATTTAGATCATTAAATACGAAACGTGACTAAATGCGACCGAATCGGTATTTTTAATTGTTAGTTCAAGGAAATAATAGACAGTATAAGTACTACATGGGTACTTGTACTGTCTATTAATTCCTTGGCATATACGTCTAGTTCGTATTTGCAAGTATTTAGGTAGCTCCAGAATGTGAATATCTGTGCAAAGTGTATAGCATGGTGTGTTTTATGTATACATATACCCTGTCTGTCTGCAAGGAGGCTGCACGCGAATGATTTGTGGCGAGCCGAGGGAGAGCAACCCGAAGACCGGTTCGCGATATTTCCGAAATATTCGTTGCTTTTTACAGGAGGGGCCGACGACGCGCCTCCGCTGGAGAATGACCTCATCGGGATATCTTATTGTCTGGATTTAAAAATCGCGCCGTTTTCCTTATACGTAAACCATCTATAACTATAACGGGCCTGTGGCGGTATTAGCAAACTTGTGTATGTAAGTCAACGCAAAAATTCCTATTCCTCGACTCACCGTTCACGGAATAACCACCTTTAGTGTAGGTATATAGAACGCGTTGTTTCAGAAAGCGCGCCCTCCGCGCGCCGCCGCTCACACACGATTCAACAAAAAGTGCGTCGCGGTTTTTATGGCTCACTTGTGACTAATTAAATTGAATTATCTGTGTCAGTATTATGTTGACTATGTCATAATGAGCGTCATTGCAATGGATGGCTATGTTTTGTACGGAGTCGCTGGGATATTTCTTCATCGTTACACTAATGTCCTCTTGTGTATAATGTTGTCAGTGTGTAGGTAGTTATTGTTTATTGCAGTGAAATCAGACATCAACGCTTTAATGTTCAGTATTCAAGCTATTAGAGGTTATATGTAGTGTTGCCCAAAGCCTCGGTATTACATTGCCGTAAGACCATACAACAGCCAACATTATACATGAACAATATATTGATAAGCAGCTATGAATACCTACTTAACTTTCTTTTCCTCATGAACAGTAACAAGACTTACATACCTAAAATATCCTGATAGTACATTTAGATGGGATTTCTGTTTTTAGTGCAACAATAATTCCAATTTCGTATATAAGTTATTGAACATTTCTAACGTCGCTTACATCCTTTCCCTCGCATAAATCTTCGTCTGTGTCCACCATGCTATCGCGTGCTCTGCACGCGTCATTACTTCGAAAAAAGTTAAAAATATTCGCACAGTTCTCCCAGGGACACTCGAAAGTGGAATGAAGACCGTAAACATGCGCTCTTGATATGTTTTCCTGGAAATTGACACGAGTCTAGTGCAAATAATAGCCGTGAACTCGCCCGTTGGTGCTCACATATGTACAAGCACCATAATATTTGCTGAAACACGCTCTTAATAGCTGAAACTGCATTTATTATTCCGCCCACGTCCTATAATCTGTGTACAGAGTCATGGTCAATGAGATGTCAATATTCACATGGTTCCTCCTAAAAAATATGACCACTCCAAAATACTTAATATTGGTAAAGATAATATTGGCTCTCGCCATATCTTAGTAATTACTATGGGGGATAATACATTACATACATAACTATGACATAGATCTAGGACGTCCTATTTAAACCATGGATGATGTAATATACTATTGACCAATAGATTTCCGAAGTACGTTTTGTAATAATCAACCTATTGTAATAAGTGTAGTCTTTTGAATATTTATTAAGTAGATGGGACTGTAAGTGATTAAGTGAGGTCACGAAAAAAAACGTTACTCAAGTTGCTTAAATTCATAAGTTACTTTTTAGTTAGCTTCATTGCTAGCTATTTTTTTCGCAGGTAGGGGTTAAGACTATGGAAGAAGATAGCGTTTGTGTATTTCGCGTCGCGTGTAAGTTTGTGTACTTACAACGATCATTCCTAACTGAATACCTACCAGATAACACTTACCGCGGTTTCTACGAAACAATTCCAACATGGCCTTGCGATGAAACATCGTTCGTTCAAATGTTTGTTTTCCTTTGGAACTATTCAAAAATGGCTCCCGCAATTTTTATTCCGCTCGCGAGAATCGGTAGCCCGCGCGACGTTTTGTTTGCACAAGCCCGTTTCCCTGAACGGATTGCAGCTGTTCGATTTCGGATTCGTGTGAATTGTGCAAATATAAATATTCGTCGTAATACTTTTTAAATGTATCATCAGTCATACATTCACTATTATGAATTACCGTGTGCTATAAATTAGAGGGTTGAATTTAGGTCAATGGTGTCGTTCGATCGCGTTTGCTTCTCGCGACTCTAATGTTGACGTAAATCCATTTACTATGACAGTTAACCTCGATCACGTAAATAGAGTTTGGTTCAAACGTGGAGAGGTAGCTACCGTTCGTTAATTTTTTAACCTGTGGTGCTTTGGAATATTCCCGAAATTACTAAAGCGTTTTTAACTATTCATAATTACTTACCATTTAATCCGACAATTATCTACATTATTGCCTATATAAAGGCAATTTTCTAGTTTCTGAGAAAACTTAGGTAGGTACTTGTACATGTTTTTTTTTCGTGTGATTCCATCTACGATCATCAGCATGGAGCAACATTGCTTGCACTAATATAAAAAATATGGTATGTCGGTGCATCGTGATTTCCTCGTTGACTATTGAATGCAATCCGTCGATTCGCAGAACTGGTGTCGCCCGTCACCGGCCGCGGCACCGGCGGCGCGGGCGCGGCGTTACGCCACCACTCAGGGCTGCCAGTTGCGCAAATTAAATATGGACATTCTTGATTTTATATGTACTGTCCGGAAAATACCTTTAAATGATTGGTCGAAAACTATTGGTCTCATATGCTATTGTTTACAGTTTTAAGGTTTCATTATGCAGTGATAGTCAATTTGGTGGAACGCCCGTCTTGGAAACGGGCATTGCAGGTTCAAACCCCGTTCAAACCCCGGCTCGATCCCCTGGGGTTTCTGAATTTCATGTGTGAATCTCAGTCAACCATGATTATCACATGCTAATCGGTGAAGGAAACTTGCATCATGGGGAAACTTGCATGTCTGAAAGTCGTGCAAAGTTCGCCAACCTGCACTGGGCCAGCGTTGTGGACTATGCACTTTGACTATTAGGCAGTTCGCTAGGTGTACTTGAGTGATGTCAGATACACACACATTCCTTTAAAAAGAGAGAGCATAGAATAATTAATTCTATATTAAAAGTGAATTTTCTCATCTTTCGCGGAAGGAATCCAATGCTTCTGAAAAGTCATAATGAAAAGGTATTTTATTTTGGTACATTATCCAGTTAATTCCACACCTAACATAAATGAATCATAAAACTAATCTGACAGCCGAGCCAACGTTGGTATCCTGTTTTGTTTCACTTCGTTACTCGCTACCGAGAATCATTTCCTACACATTGGTCCACTGAGACTGATCATTGCGATGTCGTCATTGCCAGCGTTTCCCGGGATAATTTTATACCAAGGCTATGGCAGCCCTACCGCCACCCCGCGCTGCGGTGTGCCGCTCTTTTCGCTACTACTAGGAATTATTTGCTGCACATAGACGCGAACGGCAATGAACTCCCATCCCGCTATGACAATAGCAGATGGTATAAGCTGCTATAGGTGCCTAGGAGGAAACTCTGTCGGGTTTAGTGTAAATAGCTGTCAAAGTATTAGTGTAGAATTTTGTTTTTTTATCCCCGATAAACTTGTAACTAAAAGACTTGGGGCAAATCAAATCTAATGGAATTCTGTTTTGTCTGCCAACAGAAGACGCTTGCGGTGCATTCTCACTTGTCACGATGTAGCAGCGTGCCTCGCGCAAAATTTCCGTCAGACACAAGGATACAAAACACGGGGAAAAAGAAAAAAACATTGAACCTTATTTACCAAGTTCATATTTCTACGCGCGCCTAGGCCTACATAGGTACAATTGTCGAAATGTCTACAATAGGCATCCTTATTGCTGCTATGGTTATATTTCTGAGAGTCAGTGACAAAAGGGGCCTTGTTTCACCTTTGTACAATCTGAGACAATACTACCTGGGCACTTAAGATCATTTTCGTTTGACAGTACATAGCTTTATATATCTATCTATTCGATTTGCACCTGTATTGTTTAAACGAAAATTTTCTTATGTAGGTACGGAGTAGAATCCCTTAAAGTACCCACAAACTTTGAATCCATATGCCTGCTAAAGTTTATCTTGGCATCGGCTTGGTCCCGCCTTCGTATAAACTTATTCCAGAAACTCTGTCGCAATCAGTAAAGACTAATTAGTGGTGTTAACAATACTTGACTGCAGGCCGAGCATCACGAAAAAACTGCTAAACAACTTTCAACAGGGTTTTTACTATTGATTAGTAAATAATAATATCACAAGACACATCACCAACTTATGGTCCATATCTAAGCAACTCCTGTATTATGGGTACCGTACAATGGACTAGGGGCGATCAGTATATGATTACTCATATAAACATTCTCCATGACTCTGGTACAAACGTTCGGGCTCATCGCACAAGGTTTACACCTACCGGGATTCCAACCTGAAACCCTCGGTATGACCTTTAGATGTTGAACTGCAGCGCGAAATAAAGCTAAGTAAAGAAAGGTCAAACAAAAAAGTTTATCCCTGACAAAGTCAGTACGATCCGAATATGAATTGAAATACGAATGCAAAATATTAAACGTTATTAATAAGGTAAGTATGTATTGTGTAATGGTTCTCTGTCTGCTTGTACTTAAACGATTTGAAATATTTTTGCTATCCCTTTTCATGAATTCGTGGAAATCTATAAAAAATATTACTTTCTTTGAAATGGTTTCAATATTGTGAAGTTACAAGTACATTTGTCAAACTCAAAAAGTAATTCGCTGTAGTTACCGTGAGCACTTACATAAAATAATTTCTCGCATAAAATAAGATTTATCCTTATCCAACATTTATAAGAGTATATTTCTCCTGAATTTCTTCGAACTATATCATAATATCAAAGGTTTCATCAGTTAAAAGCTTACTCAGAATGTTTATAAATTGAGTAAAGGCGCTATAAACGATGATTTGCTTGAAACGATTCAGAAGCTTAACGGGTTTCATTGAAATTTTAGACGTCGTCTATGCTTTATTATGTAACTACCTTCTTACTCTATCAATATTCCGTGTTGCGTTGTGTGTTGTTAGTGTCGCAATAAAATTGCTAGTCTAGTTACTTGTTCTGACTTCCACGGATTTTATAATTGAACAAACGGTATTTTTTTTATTTACCTGAATTGTAAACAAGTCACCGTTATGCAATATCACGATTTTAATTATAATATAATTAAAATCGACGAACGACAAATCTTCATATTATGAAGATTTGTCGTTCACTCATAGGTATCAGATTATCATCATAGAGTTATTGATTCGTTATTTCCCAACCCTATCAAATTGTCTCTGGTTACAAAGCCACTATCTTTGGTTACCACATCCGTAAAGTAACGAAAAATATACAGTGGCTACACTTTTTTTTGTTGATTTATAGTAAATAATATTTTTGCCAGACGAACACACCAAATGCACAGTCCCAAACTAAGCAACGCTCGTATTATGGCACCTTATACTTGGGCGTGATCCCAGTAGGTATATTATAATAAACTTATCGTAGTATAGTGTCGATATCTTTATACAAGTATTTTCTAAATTCGGTCAGTAGTTTACGAGTTTATTTCAACGAAAAAGGCGTTCCGTACAATGTTGGCAGATATACACAGATAACGCGCCATGTACCCATTAATCATTGTTTGTAAGAGGGCGTAAAAATGTCATGTTATGAACCCATTGTTTCAAATCGTGACCATTACTGTGTTTGCATGTCATTGATCATCAATCATTAGAAATAACGTTGGACATTGAATTGCACGCATAAAACATTGCCCATTTGCAATTCTTTGTTATTTAAGTCCATGCCAAGTAGAAGGTATACGATTTTATGAAATACATACAAATATGTTAATGTAATAGGGAACCGTTGCGGACGACAGGCACTGCACCTTCCGAACATCCCAAATCCTATTCGAATTATAGGACGAAATCGGATAATGTATATGGCAATTGGACGTCCTAAATTAAAAATTAGGACATCCAATTGCCCTCCTTATTATCCGAGGCCTTAGTTAGGATCGGAAAGTGTGGAGCCTACTTTGGCCTAGAACCTATGTTATCTATTGAGTTTAGATCAGAGCCAGGATAAAAGTGACCGAAATAGTAAGTGGAAATTCTATGGTCCTCCCCCCACCAAAAAGGACTGTATTACCCCTACCTGCAATTTTGATGACGGACTATATGCATAGAAGATTAATAGACGTTTATTGATTTCTTATATTTACGCGAATACTACACATTGAAATAAAACTTGTTTTAAGGAGTTTATCGCGTTTACTTTCTGTTTTTACGTTCCCGACGTTTTATTTCAATTGATAGACGCATCCAACAAATATTTAACCGACAACCTCTTCCGCAGGTTTAAAGATGGCGTTGCGTATCCATGGTCCGCGGGTGTCTCCAACCTGATTCTGTACCCCGAGGCGGCCAACCAGACGCTGTACACGCGGCGAGCGTCCCGTGCCGACTCCGGCAACTACACCTGCCGACTCACCAACGAGACACATATTGAAACTCATACTGTCAAGCTGAGTATATTAGGTGAGAAGTGACATGGAGAAGGTGGGACGAAGAAGGGGTAGAGGGGACAGGTGCTACCTGCCTGCTGCTTGTTAATCAGGGGGTAGACGTGCTGAGTATAAATTCTTAGCAATTGTATTTCCCAAAGTCTTGCGCTTGGGTTTTTGCAAATCTGAGACAACCAAATTATATATATATATATATATTTTTTGTTCCTATTGATACAAAATAATAATTTCATATTGTACGAACTTGTGCACGCTTATCCACTTGTTAAGTTTTTAAAAAGTACAGCAATGATACTTCCTACTAAAATATTAGGCATTCTTATAACAAGTTGGTACACTAACACAACTTATACAGTATCTTGAAAGTTTCAAATATGAACTTGTGTTAATTAATAGGGGTCGATTTTTAGACCTCGTAGACCCCCAAAATTTGTTTCGTTTATGTCGACCCATTGGGGTCGATATCGACCACTTTGGGAATCCCTGACATAGAGCAAGAGCAGGCACAGATTAACTCAAATCATATATTTCCACTCTGACATTAGCAAGCATCGATGCATGCGTCAACACCCTCCCTCCGCCGAAACTGTTTCACTCGAGGAAAAGACGTAAATAATCACAATTCCATTTCACAGAAAAACCGACTGACGTGCCGAGAACAATGTTTATATCGAAAGACCAGTGGGTGGAGGACGGGGGGGAGCTGCGGCTGTACTGCGAGGCGCTCATCGGTGAGAGAGACACGTACACACTAATGCCTTGATTACAAATAAAAAGTAAAATGCCGATACAGTGCTCTCGGCCGAGTGAACAAGGTTTATACGTACCGAGCACTCGGCCGAGAGCAGAGCATGTCTGGCTGTTTTGCTAGTCACGTGTAATAATAATCACCAGACGAACACACCAACTATACCGTCCCACACTGAGCAATGCTTGTGTTATGGGTACCGCGGGTACTGGGGGGCGAAACCAGTATATAATACTTATATAGGTAGTAAGATATTAAATATCCATGACTCTGGTACTAATATTCGTGCTCATCATCAAAGTTTGTTCCCTACCAGGATTCGAACCCGGGACTTCTTTTACGCGGGTATAACCGCGAGTAATGCAGTGAGAAATGTTTCATCATTACTGGCAAACTAACTGGACCAATTTCATAAGTGATTTCTTCATGGGATAGCCTATAGTTAGTTGCAAAGACTTCAAAGCAAGAGCTAGTTAATATTTACTAACTAGAAATAGGTAATTAAATAATAATGTCTAGGTAATAAGCACTTACTTAATAGTAATAATGATACAGGTCGCTCGTATTTGGCGGACGCAAGAAGTGAACTCCGATGGCTGAAAGTTTGGCCGAACGGCACCGAAGTCGACCTTCTGCCGACGCAAACCGAGATAAAGACCACACGGTGAGATAATACAAACATCTACGTAGGTACATATGCGAAACTACGGGGGGGAGCAATATATTAATATAAAGTCTAGCTAAATAATAATTATAAAGTCTAGCTACAGGTCTTTGAATAACATTGAAATATTTTTTGTAGTAAAAAATGGCTTTTACATAATTACAATCGTTGTTTTGTTAGGAACATTTTTTTTCACATCTATTATATCGTATACTGACTTCACAAAAATCGACGAATGCTTATAAACCCTATATAATATAGTCGTAAAGTCGAAATTTAGTCGTTCAATACCTTTATCCCTTCGGGGAGTACAATGGTGATGTTGTTATCTCTGTGTGTGCAGCGAGGACGTTAAGGACATCATCGGCTCGTACCTGACGGTGGCGCGTGCGTCTGCGCAGGACTACGGCATGTACGTGTGCCTGGTGCACAGCAACGACGTGGTCTCCAAGAGCTACGTCACCGTGCACTACAGATGTGAGTGGTGAAGGCGAAGGCCATTATTCTTAATCCTTATTTTACTATAATTATAAATGTGAATGTTTTTTTGTAACTGTGACTTAGCATCAAAGAATATCTGAACGAATTTGAATGAAATTGCTTTAGACGTAGATTATTATTTGAAATAACATAGGCTTACTTTTTATTCGAATTATTTCTCAAACAGGATAAAATTAATTATTTTGATCAATTAGTGGAAAACACCTTATGTTAAGTAACATTTGTTAACGAGTTAATTTCCCGCTAGGTAGTACTTTGTCAATGATAAAGTTTGGAAACGATATAGTTTTTTTTTATTAGGTTAAGTATGTATTATTGATTTAACATATAAAATTGCGAGGCAGTTGAATATCCTGTCTAGGAATAAGAGCTCATAACACTCCCCCTGGCTGTTACTGGAAATGATTGTGAAGTTCGTCCAGCGGGATTGATGTTTTTGTATGTCGTGTAGATAGCGGCGGGGAGGAGGGCGGTCGGGGGTCGTGGTGCGGCGGCGGCGGCGCGGTGCCGTGGCGCGCGCTGGCGCTGGGCGCGGCGGCGGGCGCGCTGGCGCTGCTGTCGGCGGCCGCGCTGCACCGCCGCTGCACGCCGCGCCTGCTGCTCGCCGCGCGCCACGCGCGCGCGCGCGCGCAGCCGCCCGCCACGCGCGCCAGAGGTGCGTGCATTACACACCGCCAATATTCATAGATATCCATTACAAAACGTTTATTGTACATTTTCTGTACGAAAACTATCAATATAAAAGTCTTAAACTATCAATATAACTATCATTATAAAAGTTTCAATTGATTAATTTATTCAGTTATTTTGAAATATATTACACTCTTACTGAGTACTTACAAAATATTATATATACATAATTATGCCACAGAAATACGCATATCCGTTCATTTTCTATTACATAAAAATATACCTCCTGTTAAATAAACATAAATAATGATCCAAGCCCGCGGTATAATCTATGTTTGTGTGTCAGTGTGTTGAACAGGTGGGTATTGGTTTGTGTGCAGTGCTGGAGAAGGAGTTCGACGCGCTGGTGTGCTGGACGGCGGTGGACGGCGAGCTGGTGCGCGGCGCGCTGCTGCCCACGCTGGCGCTCAAGTACAAGTACCGCGTGCACGCCGTGCCGCTCACCACGCAGCCCGACACCTGTACGTCTAATTTTAACTTTTTTTTAATATCATCACACGAACACACCAGCTATTCCATCTTACACTAAGCAACACTTGTATTATGGGTACCGTACAATAAACTGGGGACGAACCCGGTATATAATACTTGTAAACATCCATGACTCAGGTACACACATTCGCATTCAGCACACAAAGTTTGTTCCTACCGGGATTCGAACCCGAGACCCTCGGCACAGAAAGCAGGATCACTAACGACTGCGCTAATTAGGTCGTCATTTTCTTAAGACTGCTGTAACAAGTGTAACACGTATCAACCTACAAGTGAGTAGGTTGCACCACAAAAAAATTGATAGCTGCTGAATTCATATATTTTTTTTTATGTTTAACCGCGAATAACTCTTAACATTTTAATTATTCTTATTTTTATTTGCATAGTGGTATGAGGCTTATTAAATAGGGTCCCCTTTTAAATTTCATGATAGTTTTTGTTGTTATACTGAATGTGATGTGATATGGGCAGGGTATAGCTCGCTGGTGGGCGAGGCGTCGCGGTGTCGCTCGCTGGTGGCGGTGCTGTCGCCGGCGCAGTACTCGCCGCAGCAGCTGCTCACCGCGCTGCGCCAGCTGCGCGCGCTGCCGCTGCCGCCCGTCGTCGTGCTGCTGCAGGTACGTTGCTACTGCTGCTGCTGCAACACTTTCTCTGTCTTACTAGGTAGCGATCAACCAGAAAACCGGGCGAAGATGACCAGAGATAAGTAGGGTCATTGCGTAAAAAATGTCTAAACAGGTGATTCAGGACGAGTATACTGGCCATTGAACCGGCGCTTCTATAGTGTATTTGTAATCATTATGTGACGTCAGATTTAAGATATGTCAATTTTTTTAAATATTTTTTGTCCCCAACCTATAAGCAGTTATTGTGTTTTGAGAGCAACTTGAAAGAAAAATCCAGATTGAAATTATGGATTTACATAATGGTTACAGATGCGGTATAGAACCGCACGTTCAATAGTTGGTAATGCCCTTTCTGAAACACGCTGTTACAACCGGGAACTATTTGTATTAAAACTCTTCAATTTAGATATTTAAAAAAATCACTTGGTGTTGTCTACGGTAAATTTATTACTGACAAGATATTTTGTACTTACTGAAACTCGTTATTAAAATGGTTTTAACGTAGGCACTGATTTCATTCAAATGTCTCAATGTTTTATAGCTTTCGTTATTTGATTTAAACCAAACGTTTACTCCCAGGACTTGCCGAATTTGAAGCGTGAAGCGAAGGAGGGCGGCGAGAGCCTGGTGTGCGTGCTGCGCGGCACGCGGCTGGTGGCGTGGCGGCACGTGCACGAGCGCGCCTTCTGGACCGCGCTGCGCCTCGCGCTGCCGCTGCCGCCGCCGCCGCCGCCGCCGCCGCCGCCGCACGCGCACGCCCGCCGCGACCCCGACCAGGTGCGCACGAGTACTCACCCACACACACTGCACTTGTCTATACTCTGCACGGTGACATTATTATCGTCTAACAACGGCGGCCCCTTTAATCTATCGGATATAAAGTTTCCTAGGTAATATTTACAATTGTGTGCAGTAAATGTAAATATTCGTGATTGTATTAATAATTTAATACAATTTTGGAATATCCTGGTTGTAATATTTACGCGTTGAAAACCAATATTGAAATAATTCCTCATAAACAGTCTGCAAATCCTACACAGTCTAAAGGAATTGTTATCCAATTGCTAACTTGAAACGTCATATATTTCTGCGCACAAGAGTCTTGCTTTGCACAGTTTACACCCGAATTTATAGACGTAATATAACTTTATTATGACTTTTAATAAAGTTATATTACGTCTATAAATTCGGGGGTTTATGTACAAGAAATATAACTTATAAAATGTATGCAGAAATCGAAAACATGATAGATAAACACACTAAATTTTATTGCTAACGTTAATAGGTCTGTTACCGACAAATCAAGCATGCTAGATTTAACTTTCCGAATTTGTTGTTGCAGGTGAAATCAAATCCGTCAGAGACATTGGAAAATAAAAATTCTCGTTCTGGCAGTCTAACCGCGCTCGTCTAGAAGACCGCGGCGGTGGAACGCAACGGCCGTCGGCCGGCAGCTAATCGTGTGACTTTAGTGACAGTGTTTGACACTCTAGAGCCAGTATAGCATATAGCCGTGTCTGGACGGGCGAACGCTCGCGCTATCGTGTCGCCACATGCCTCGCGAGGTTGCGCAGACGGTCTGGACACGGCTAGTATTCGACAGTGCACGTACCAGACGATCGCGACGCGGGTACGGCACTCGTGCTGCCAATTCGTATGAAGACTGTGAGTAGTTATAGCTATATGTAATATTCGACTATCACATTACATTATTGTTAGATTGTAGGTCGATTTGAAACCTGTATACAGTTTTCTAAGATCTCAGTATCTGTCTGTCTGATCATTTTTTTAAATCGTCTCATGTTTCCATTTCTCTTGTGCCAAAGGGAAACTCTTATCATGACAATTTACTTTTAAGTTAGCGATCGTATTCGCCTATTTATTTTATTTATCTTTCGTTATGTTCTTACTTATTATTTATCGTCTTTCTTTTTCAAAATGTATTAAAATAGCGGATGGGTGTCGTGGAACGCCTCGCACGCAACACACTACACAACTAACTGATGTGTGTAACAAAGAGAATATGGTGGGTCGCGGCGTTTGAGACTATGTACTAAGAATGTTGAAAGCATTATGAGTATTGTTGTAATAATTTATATTGTTTGTAAACAGCGGAGAGTGTAACATGGCTGAGGGAGACGATTCAGGGTTCTGTGATAAATGAAGGCGTTGTTGCGAAGGGGCGGCGGTGTACACACGATACAAACCAAAACAATTCGCTTTAAATGTTTGTGATAGAAGTGTGACGCTGCCGGCCCTTTTAGAACTTAGCATTTTGGAATTTAGCATAGTATTGTAAGGAGTCTTGATGTAAATATTATTAAGAACAAAAGTATTTTTGCAAAATATAAGTTTAGTAAGGTAAAACAGAAGCCGAGCAGATTTTAGTTTAATGTATAAGTAAGTATTAATAGAGTACTCCTTACATTCCGTGAAAATTGTTACGATACTTGTTTAAGTTCATTGAAATTGATTGTGAAATATTAAGCTTTTATTTTATTTATAATTGTGTAAATAAAACCAAAATTTATACTTGATACGTAAAAACTGTTTTATTTTTGTTGAAAAGCCAACAAGATAACAAGTTCTTATTTCTATTGTATATATAACACACATCACAAACAAATTAAAAATAATTTTCAAATAAAACATGGAATTAAAATTATAAGTACACATTACATATAATTAAAATAGATTCTCGAAATTAAGCACTTAGTACTGACCCATTATTAAGTATCAATGATTCACCGTATAGATTTAGAACTAGTCACTAAATTCTCACTGAGCGAAGCGCGTCCCACTCGTTGGTGGCACGCCCGCGTTTCACTTATTATTAAGTACAAACAGCTAATTAGCACCTCATAAAGTTCTTACGGTGTAGTTAGTGGACCGTGAATTTGCCTGGATGTTATAAAATTTTATTCGAAATCTATTAGGCATGGAACTAAAATTTTACAATAAATTACAAAAACTCACATGTCAGAACGCAGCTTGTTACGAACTAAAGTTAATTTAAAATATCACTTGTCGTTTGCTAAAAGTTAAAACATGCTGCTAATATGGTCACTTTATAACAAATATATTCTTAACTATAGCTCGATTCATTCAAATATTTAATACATTTTGAGGCAACACGTAACACTTTCATTATACATCATCGTTAATAAAATAACATTCGAATTTACGGTAGTTACAATCTGTTTACAATAAGCATTATAAGGCACGTTTCTTTTATAGAATTTCTATATAATGCCATCTCTGCGTGATTTCTTAACTTCTATAATTTCGACTAAAAATCTACATCCATAACCAGTTGAGTGAAATAGGGTAAAGGGTAGGGTAGGGTAAGGGTGGTGCCGCCGGCATGTGGACATTATTCTTAAACGCATGTTTGGTAACAAAATTTCAAAACAGTATAAATATTTTTCTATATATATATATATATTATGTACATAGCATATTTGTTTTACAACTTTTTTGACAAATTGCACTGCCCGTAGTGCTTATATGCTAGGAAAGTTCTAAAATAAACATAGCACTTTATGTATATAAATTACCTTTTAACATTTAGAAATGTGATACCAAACCCGAGATCAACGCAATGCCCACACGTCGGTAGCACCCTGTATGGATTTGTTTATTGAAAAGTTGTATAATTTACGTGTTATGATAGTCAACAGTGAAACAGTTTTTGAAATAACTCATTTAAAGTATTCGAGAGCTTATCCTATTTGTAATATTTCGAAAATTATTTCAAAGATAATTATAAAAAAATATTGAAGTACTCATGATTTAAAACAACAAATATACAAATCAGGTAAAAGGCATATACATACTCTATTTCTAAACTCAACATTACTGTCTTAAGAAACAATACAATTTTCAACAGTTCTATGCACACGAACAATTCTTGGATGCTTTGAAGGAAATTATAAAAAAATCAGTACTTGTCTCGGTGAAAACCCTACACAATAGCGCGTTAACAATATTGTGGTACTCATTGTATCAGGACACGAAGAGTAAATACATCTACGATTGACTCCAAGAAACAATTCTGTTCATGTTAGCGCACAGTTGGGCCTTAGTTTGGCCAGTGCCAATTGCGCAGTCAAAGGCACACGCTGCCGCCCGCATAAGTGTCCGCTAGCCTTAAGTGACATAATGTGTCAGCAGCGAATGTATAGAGTGCTAATCAAAACATTATTCAATGCAAAGATGCAAGAAATTAAAAAAAAGACATCAAAAATTTGTGCACTACTGTACTGCACATATTAAATTGTTTATTAGGGCTCGAGCAACGGACCTGCTTACACTTTTGCAAAACTTCGGTAACACACTTTATGTACTCGAAATAAAACATAAATTCGCTTGCACCGATCTGACATTTCGTTGCAGTGCACAATGGGATCCATTAGCGAATTAATATTTTATTGGCACTCCATATAGTCTTTATTGCAGTTTTGCAAAAATAATTGGCGATCCGAAGAAAAATAAAGGAGTAATTAAGGCAGTGCATAGCGCCGTTAAAATTTTCATTCGATACACGGTGCAGCTCAACCGAAACCCCGTAAATGTTACGATCATTCGTAATGAAAGTGTTAGTTATAATCTCAGCTCAAAAAATAATACACACAGAGTCGCGAACCATATTATTAAAGCACAAAAAACGAACAACGTCCTTACATACACGCGAATTCGCGTGTACTACACTAATCGGCTTGGTTTTCGGTGCTTCAATATGTTGATCGCGACACTCGACTATTATTTCTTCGTCTGAGTTTATAAATTATAAGTAAACGTTTCACTTATCGGACAAGAAGCGTGATGTTGCAGATCACACACGCACACTCACAATGACGATTCGATCACCAGACCCTTTGTACATATCTCAATTGTAGGAACAATTAATTCATAGCCTAATTTTAAACTAATTTATATCACTCCGAACTGCCCGCAGGTGGTGGTTGGTGGGTCTTTTCGTAAGCCTATGAAAATGGAAACAATAATATCAGGTACCTACTTGACAACAAATCTGGGTTCTTGGATTGAATTACACAATATGAAGAATATCGCCTTTGCCGTACAAATTGCATGAGTTTGTAAGGAGGTCTAAGTTTTTCTTTGAGATTAAAGATCGATCCAAAGGCTCAACATGTGCCAAATTTCAAGACTGTCAAACAATCATAGTACTGTTACATGTTACCGTGGGAACCTGTAGTTCTAGAGGTGAGAAGTATAACCTCGCGATGTAATATTCCTTAGGGTGTCCATCCAAGCAGTACAGTATGGGGACATAACTGCCTAGATACACATTGGGACAAACAATAAAAAAATATTGTTGTAAATATGGGTCGGTTACCTGTTGCGCGACCTTGGCGAGTGTTTCTGCGGTGGCGCGGCCGGTCTGGTCGACCATGCCGCGCAGGATCCCCGAAGGCTTCTTGAGCAGCATGTGCGGGTGATCGAACTCGACCATACGCCCGGCGTCCATCACCAACACCTACACAAAACAAACACTTTATATACAGGCTGTAAGGGGCATGCTAACGAAACTTTGGGAACAGGTTACACTTAATGCCTGTAATAAAATTATAGAAATAATTGTTGTCGAAAGTTATGGATAAATGTTGTAATTTTTGAGCGCGCAATGTATCGCAAACCACGCGATTACAACAACGCATTGCGCGATACCTGACTCGTGCGAGTGGCTAGTGAGCTTGAGTTTATAATTACATTGCACGTTTAGGTCTAAATGAGTAATTATGGTGTTTTTTTTTAATTAAAATCATGTTAACTCCTCTTACGATTTTATGCTAAATTCATAAAAAATTAACAGAAAATTTCAATTCTGGGGAATCCAGAATCATGAGTTATATATATATATGGATACACCAACAAAATAATTATAAGAATAATTTATAGGAAGATTTAGTGCATTATTACCGACATTACAACGCTTTTATAAATATAAAAGTAATCTGTAATGTTGTTGTGGAATTTGTAAGTGGGACAACACATTGAAAGCGGAAGAAAACTTTCCATGAATTTAGTGCAATTGTTAAAAGGTAGATAAAGTTTCACCTTGTCCGAGTCCATGACGGTGTGGAGGCGATGTGCGATCGTGAGCACGGTGCATTCAGCGAATTTGTTTCTAATCGTTGTTTGTATAAGGGCGTCAGTTCTGTAGATAATAAACACGGCGTGTTAATATCACGATATAATTAAATAGGAATCGGTGAATCAAAGCTATACAATACGTAGAAAAATAAGATATTTTTAATCACACTTTCGTATTAATAGGCGTTACACGGATTGCTTAATGTATTATATTTGCAAAAATACTGCGCTTGCATACTAGTCCGTAGAAAATTGTGAAATTCATCAAACCGAATTGGCTCAGCGTGGTATGGCCAAAATCCAACTTATATTGAGTGAAGTGAGTCCGTATAATGGCAATAGGCTCGCACCCTATTCCACTAATCTGTCAGCCGAAAGACTTCCACTACTGGACACAAGCCTCCCCCGATAACTTCCGCACATCACGACATTCCTGCGACGCATTTAATATGATATGTCCATTGTGGAGAGTGCTGTCCTAAAGTGTCTTCCAGCTCGTGGTCGCCATTCTAGAATCTTCTGTCCTAAGTGACATTTGTTCTCCAAGCTGCGTCCTCCACTGCCATTTCCACTGTGAGATTATTTGAGCTATGACGGGTACTCTATTTCTGTGCGCGAGCGCAGCCCCGCCGGTGCGTGTGTGTACGTACTGCGGGTCGACGTTGGCGGTGGCCTCGTCGAGCACGAGCAGGCGGTTGCGGCGCACGATGGCGCGCGCCAGGCACACGAGCTGGCGCTGCCCCACGGAGAAGTTGCCGCCGCCCTCCGCCATGCGCGAGCGCAGCCCCGCCGGCAGCTCCAGCGTCGCCTCCTTCAGCTCCACCTGCGCACGCGCACGCCGTGGCTCACTGTTCACTTGCCTATATTATACACGCTGCAAGCGGTTACGTAACGATGAATGGATACTATGAACTCGAACTTATGATTCTGGACCATCCAGTTGCAATTTTCCGTCGAACTTTTAACTAGTTATATATTTTTTTATTCTCTGTACTTCTAAATATACAAGGCTACACAGAAAGGTAACTTAGCTTTGAACCTGCGCTTCTTTAGCGCATTAGAAATCATAATTTAAAATTACAATGTTAATGTCAATTTAAAAAAAAAAATCGCGAAATACAAAATTGTCATTGTGTTGGAAATATTTTTTTTTTTAAATCGATATATCGCATTTCGGACTGCACATAAAGATCTCAAGAAGCGCAGTTTTAAGGCTTAGTATATGCCTTCTGAATCAACCTGTATATTTAATCATATACTGGGATCATCCCTAGTCTATTGTACGGTGGCCATAATACAAGCGTTACTAAGTTTGGAACCGGTCAGTTGATGTCTGGTGATATGATCAGTATGACAGTGTGCGCGGGGTCACCTCCTCGAGCGCGCGCCACAGCACCAGGTCGGGGTACTCGTCGAAGGGGTCCAGGTTGTGGCGCATGGTGCCGGAGAACAGCACGGGCTCCTGCGGGATGATGGACACGCGGCTGCGCAGCTCGTGCAGGCCCAGCTGCGACGTCTCGCGCCCGTCTATTATGATCTCGCCTTCTATCGTCGCGAGCCTGAACACAAATAGACGCATCGATAGGTTGTAACAAAAATAGTGTTAAACATTTTATGGAGCTGAACGCACACCGATCACATTTAAGTAAAAAAAAAACGATATTTTTAACAAACCATTTAGTATACGATTATTCATTTTTTTTTTGTTTATTATGAAATTTGAAAACCATCGGGGTCAATCGTCCCTTTCCCTCCACTGTTACTCCTGTAAACCGGGATCCACAGCGGTGACCAACGAAGATATAGAAGCTTGACCCTCGGCAAGTTTCGGCGAAAAGCTCTTGGAATCTCCAACGAAATTGTGTTTTTTAATTTAAATTATTTAGTTATTAAATCACATTTCGAATAATGCTGTACTCACCTATTATATGGATACTTCTATGAAGTTTAGTTATTTTTTATTAACAATGTATTAGTAAGTATATTGTTGGTCTATTCATAAAAAATATATATATACTGTAGCTAAAAAAAATACCACATTACACTGACCTGAACAGCGCATTAATAAGCGAGGACTTGCCGGCGCCGGTGCGGCCGACGATGCCGACCTTCTCCCGCGGCCGCACCTCGAAGCTGAGGTCGCTCAGCACGGCGGGCTCGCCCGGCGCGTAGTACAGGCTCACGCGCCGGAACTCCACGCCGCCCTGCTCCGGCCACGACGGCGGCGGCTTCTTGTCCGGCGCCGACTGCAGCGGCGGCTCCGACTCGATGTGCGAGTACTCCTCGATCCTGAACAAAACACCATTTATAACAATATATATAAACTAGCTGCACCCCGTGGTGTTGCTCGCGATTAAAAAGTATGTCCTTTTTACCGGGATAAAAAGTAGCCTATGTGCTATTCCAGACTATAATCTATCTCTGTGCCAAAGTTCATCCAAATCCGTTCAGCCGTTCTGGCGTGATTGAGTAACAAACATCCATCCATCCAAACTCACATTTATAATATTAGTGTGATTACGTGTCACGGTGTTTGTCCGCTATGGACTCCTAAACTACTAAACCAATTTAAATACAATTTTGCACACTGTGTGCAGTTTTATCTAACTTGAAAGATAGGATAGTTTATATCTCAATTTATAATCGCAAATATTTAACTATAAAAATATTTCCTAGAAATACCGTATATGGCAAAACAACGTTTGCCGGGCCAGCTAGTAAGAACAATATAAAAAAAATACATTTGGATTATAAGCATCACTGCTCAGGCAACAGAGTGGCAGAGCGTGGAACAAGCTTCCAGACGACATAGTCTGATCCAAAGTATCACATCGTATCCCAAAGTATCAACCACTTTATGAATAGACTTGATAAACATACCAACTGCAAAAATGAAACCTAGTCAAGAACAACATGATACGGGCATCAGATGTACCAACTGTCTGATAGTAAAATTAAAATTAACAAGTCTGTAGAAGTAGCCGGAGACTACTTCTGTAACACCGACGGTTACTGTCGGGATCTTGTATATATGTTACTTGCTCCGAAAACTCTTATAGCGCGATTAAGGATTGCGATGAGAATTGGCTATTGTTCTGAATGCGTCTGCAGCGCCATCTTTGTAGCTTGTGGTGCGGTTGAAGTGGTCGCTACAAGTCTATGTACAGCGCTTCTAATAAAAGTATTTGATCGTCGTCATTGATTCTGTCGTCGTGATTAATCGCTCCATACACTAGGATCGGGTAATGTACCATTCCAATGAGTCTTACCTCTCTACGCTGGTCATCTGATTCTCCAACTCAGTGGACTGCCTCATGCCCCACTGGAACATGCCCGTCAGTCCCATCGCTTGCGTTATGGCCAGACCGACGTTACCGCCGTGCTCGTCTAAAATAAAATACCAAATACAGATATTATATTACACTAGCTGCGCCCGCGGTGTTACCCGCGATTAAAAAGTATGTCCCTATGTCATTTTCTGACCCCTAAACTACCACCACCTATTTTTTTTTATAATGTATACGCAGCGATTGTACTCTGATACCCAACTAGTAGGAATACCGGTAGGTAACGTGGGAGTAAGACCATCTGACAGAATGTTATAGGTTTCTGTCGGTATAGACGTTCAAAGATGGCAAATTATTTTAATTATTATTTAAATTATTTTAATTTAATTGTGTAAAACGCTAACCTTCTCCGAACACCAAGAAACTGAGCGTCACTACGGCAATATACCCCACACACACGAGATCCAACCAAAATCCGAAGGCGCGAGAACTCGCTATGAACAGGTACCTGGAATAAACGAAATATTTTCACAACACGGCATTCGAAGCGCTTCATAATATATAAATATACAAACATACAGTATCCTGAAAAAAACGCAATAATTTCGGAAGTATCCGAAACCATGCGAAGATACCCCAAAATCACGGAACTATACCAAGCTACCCTTAAATACTGGAAACTACCACTATTACTCGAAGTCAGGTCCCCAGTCGGACTTACGAACACCCACGAACGTAACGATAACAAAAATGGGACTTATCCCGCAACACACTCCCATCAATGCTACCTATTCCGGCAACCCAGGATAAAGTAAGTATACAAAAATGGTAAAATAGTGACCATGCTGAGCTGTGCAGGTCCTGATGGTTGTCGAACTCCCGGATGAGCGCCTCCTGTGCGCCGAAGGCTCGTATGGTGGTGATGCCTTGCAGCGACGCGTTCAGGTGCGAGAACACCGGGCTGCGAGCTGCGGGGGACAGTTCATACTGTAGTATATCCCTAATAATTATTCACTATAATTAAAAGAATTTTCGAAATATATTACACTAGCTTTTTCCCCACGGTATTTCAATGAAACAGCTTAAGGCGGTCCCATTCATTTCACTCAGGGATAATGTAGCCTCCCAATAGTGAAAGAAAGAATTGTTAGAATCAGATCACTAAATCCGGAGATTATTCCTTACGTCCAAACCCACAAACTTTACGTCTTTATTATATTAGTATAGTATAATATATAATTACAAACATATTTCTAATTCGAGTGGGTAAAAGCAAGCTGGGGTGGCGTTCTTTCTTTGTCACATCAGTAGCTCGATACCATTCGTTCATGCTGAAACTGAGCAGTTTACAATTGATGGAATGTACTGCAAGCAGACACTGTAGTAAACTTTTTAGAACGCCCGATTTAACATTAATTTCACCCAAGAGGTGAACCTTAATTGTCTCTATTCGGCCTATCTTGACCATCTCCCACCATCTCCAACTATAATAAGGACATCTCTTCAAATTAATATCATAGTAGGATAGTAACAAAAAAGACAGAAGTCAACTCCAATAAAGCGGTGGTTGCTTGACAGGGCGATAAACGGTTTCCATTCAACCAGTGGCTTACCAACACCAGTGTCCACTGGATCCAGCTACTGTATCAATGTAAATCCGGCTTTATAATGTAATGTATACTAATAACAAAGCTCGCACAACGCGTCAGAGATGACTCACTCACACCCTCGAGGCGCTTGATGCTGCGCGAGGAGGACAGATAGAAGATGCGCAGTCCGTAGAAAACGAACCCGATGGCCAGTGTCGGCACCAGCAGCCAGTAGTTGACCACCGCCACCACCACCACTATACCGATGAGCGAGAGGCCGATCTGGCGAGATAGACACGTTTCAGTAATACCTCTTATGTATATCGTAGTTGGGTAAAGCAATAGACTACAAGGAAACATAATAGGTAATAGATAATGTCAAGTAATAAAATTATGTGCAAACACATCATCATCACATGTAATAGGTAAAGTATATATTGATTTCTTATTTTTACGCGAATACTACACATTGAAATAAAACTAATTTTTCAGATTTTATCGCGTTTATTTCATGCTTTTACGTTCCCGAAGTTTCGATTGCGGTGATATAATTAAATCCAAAACCAAGCGCACCATTGCAAGACCTCAAGACACTGTGACCACTTGTCTGTGTAGATCAGACCGCAAGCAACAACTAAATATGAGGGTACCCCGGTTCAAACTATGACACTAGGACGTCAACCACCTCAGTCCTTCCATGACCTATTAATCCGATAAAATCCGAAAAATTACATTTATTTCAATGTAAAGTGTATTACAATAGAATTTGATTGTAAACAATGATTGGAAAGTCAGAAATGTGAATCTGTCATGTTTCATTGTTGTTTACAAACATTGTATGTTCTATTAATTTTGACTAGTGGATAACTCGGTAACGTAATTTTAGAAGAAAAACAATTGTCAACTTATATTCATGTTGATGTAATATTTCTTTCTGTTTATATTATGCATTTTTTTTATATTGTATGGTCTACCAATGTAATTGTAGTCTATCCTATATCCATCGTAAACTGACCTGCAACACATCGAGCAGCGCCGAGGGCAGCACCTCGTCCACGGCGCCCATGTCCTTGGAGAACCTGTTGAGGATCCGGCCGGACGGGTTGAGGTGGAAGAAGCGCATGGGCGCGCGCGTGATCGCCGAGAACATGGTGTTGTGCAGCCGCGTGGACGCGCGCATCGCCATCGAGAAGAACATGAACGAGCGCAGCAGCGACACCACGACCAGGGCCACTATCATACCTGGAATACATTAAATATATTACTACATAGCCTTCTCCGCGACATCACTCGCGATGGCTTTGAGGAATAAAAGCAACCTTTTTATATAACACAAGGGTATCTTTAAAAATCAATGGCAGCCGTCCTGAGAATGCCTCGTTTAGAGGCGAAACACGTGTCGAATATTTTGTAGATTCGCTTCGTATCGTGAAGAATTGCATTTTATTTGGAGTCCCGTAACTCGTGATAGATTTTTTCTCGACTAACATCTTAGAGGAGTTCGGTTTTGCTGGCTTCTGTAATTATCGATCAAACTTGTTTGATTTATAATTAGAAAAGTTGACAAGCTGAGGGTCAGCGGTGGGATCCTCTTCCCCTATTTGTTTATCTTTAAAAAGGTTTTAAAATGTATGTAAAATATGTTAAAAAAATGTTAATTCGGAAATTTTAGCGGATTTTTTATGCATACCACAGATTTCGCAAACCGTAAGGTCTGCTAGTTAAATATATTTATGTATATATCGTTTTTTTTTTTCAAATTAAATGCGTTTACCAAAAAAACTCATATACTGCTCAAAACTATACGGAAATACTCAAAACTACCAGACTCTATTCGAGACTACCGAAAAATACCTGTACGTACCGAAAACTCCTCAATATCCGAGAATATCCATCACTATACAAAAAATACAAGAAAATTTTGATTACCGCTATAAATATAGATACAGTCGTATCTACTGATCCCGGCTTCCGTGAAGTAGGTGTTGTCGATGAGTGACCGTGAGTAGTTGCCCTCCAGCCCGAACGGCACCGTCCCGTTGGCGCCGCCGAACTCTGATACCTTCATGAGCGGGTTCTTCTCCTCCAAAATCACCCTGTTGAACGTGCACACTGTATTTACGCACGAATGTATACATATAATAAGACTGGAATTTGGTCAAGTATCGACATTAAATATAAAAAATATCCACTTGACACTGAAAAGACCGAGTGTAGGAGTATATACACTGCCGCGATACTGAGTTGCAGATCTATCCCGCCTAAGTGTCTATCAATCATATAGTCGGGTGACAGTGAATACTTAGCTCTCGACTGTACAGTGCGTAGTCGAATTTTCGCCAATCTTTTAGCGCATTCGGCATGGTCAAAAGAGCTTACGGCTGGAATAACCAATATTGGACATGGAAACGACCGTTACAGACGGTGAAGAAGAAGCCGAAGCTAGTATATTACCAGTAGCTGGTCCACCAGTCGGACGCGGAGCCGAGCAGCTGCGCGAGCGTGGCGACGAGCAGCATGGCGAGCACGAGCAGCGCGTGGCCGGCGGCGCGCAGGTAGGCGGCGTACACGCGCCCGCCCACCGCGCCGCGGCTGCGCGCCTCCGCCTCCGACCGCCCGCCCTCCGGCGGCGCCGTCGCCGTCAGGTTGTCCACCGAGCTCACCTGCCGCCACACCACACATTACACGCTACTTGCACACATATTATACATCTATCGCACACATCTAGGACCCTATATACATCAATATTCAGAAAGGTTATACTAACATTTGGTCTTGCGCTTCATTAGCACATTTGTTATTACATGAGAAGTGTATAGCAAGTTGGTGGTATGCTGTAACGAGGATCGCAGTCAGTATTTTGATGTATCGATTTAAAAAAAAATGTTCTTCCCAAAAAATTACATTTGTGATATTTTGTATAATTTATTTTTTTAACATTGACAACGATATTCTGACTTTACATATTGATTACAAATATGCTAAAAACGCGCACGACAAAGTTGTTTCGAGACGTATGTTTTTTTTTTGTTTAAAACAAAAATAATGGGAAAATGTTATAAGACTTACCGAGTGTATACTCATTTGCCTTTTCCTAAAGCTGCCCTGCAGTATGGAGTCCTCGGAATCCTGGGCGGCGGTTTCGGCGGCGGGCTTCTCATCCTCCGGCTGGTCCCTGGCGAGAAGCGACGCGAAGTCGAGACCGGACGCGCTTAGCGTGTCGAAGTTACCGGCCGCGGCTATGGCACCGTTCTTCAATATTATTATCTGTGGCAAAATATAATGACATTAATGATGCGCCTCCATAGTAGAAGCAGGTCTGGGATGTGGGTCAAACGATCGCCCTGCCTCTCCCGAGCGACACGACCAATTATGCAAATCCACGCATCCGTAGGGTAGCCGCCTTTGTGCAATGAAGTGAGCTATCCCACCTACATTTTAATACGAAAAGAAGCAGCTTAGCGATGCACTATTACCTATATCTGAAATTCTATTCTATATGAAATATAATATATTTTTCTCGCAACCAATATTTTTTGTGAGCATGTGTATCAATACCATAGTACGACATAAAAAAATACTAGAAAGGGCATGTTTATTTTGCGTATGACATATTTATATTGAGTGGCTTAGGCCACTTTTATTATGTAGCGGTACATTTAAGTAAATGTGGTCCGAGCCGCTTACAACAGATTGCTACGAAACCTTTTTGGCTGAGATTACGTTAGGAGTTCGCTGCTATACCCTGAGGAGGACGCGTCTGCTTAAGCGGACCGGCCACTGCTGGGGTCGCGGACAAGTACGAAAGCGTTGCCGAGACCCTTTACCAGAAGGCGGGGAAGGACCACCGTGGGGTTCTACCGGCTTGCCTCATATGGATTTCTCCACGTAAACAAAAAGTTCCTGCTGTGCCACACAGTTCTCACCTGATCCACGTCCCTCAGGAACTGCAGCTGGTGCGTGACGAGTATGCGCGTGGTGTTGCGCAGGTAGCCCACCAGGCAGGACTCGAACAGGTGGCGGCCCACGTGCGAGTCCACCGCGGACAGCGGGTCGTCCAGCAGGTAGATATCCGCGCGCTTGTACACCGCACGGGCCAGCGATATGCGGGCGCGTTGACCTGCGAGCGATGAGTTATATGCTAAGCGGCATGTATATGTACGCTTTCGTGCGGGAAAGAGCGCGAGTCTAAAGATAGGCAAGGACAAAGCGAAATCGCGGTCACCGCGTCACTGGACGTGAAGAACCTCGCAGATTCGCGCGTGATTGGCCTTTACACAGACGCCCTTTCCACTTTCCAAGGGAAGGGTGCTACTACACACGCTACACCTTGACATTCTAAATGTATTGATTATCTTACAAATAATCCGAAAGTCTGTGACGGGGTATAGTATTGATGGTAGTTTAAACATATCCATAGGCGACTAAGGCCACCTCCCCCAGTCCTTTTTTTTGTTTTCAGATCAAATCTGCTTTGTAATGTCATTGTAAATGGCCGAGATCTTGCTATAAATTGTACCTCCGCTAAGGCTGACTCCTCTCTCGCCGACCACAGTCTTGTCTCCATGCGGGAACAGAGTGAAGTCTCTGTCGAGCGCGCATCGTCTGACCACTGTGTTGTACCGCGGCCGGTCCATCGCCTGCCCGAACAGAATGTTCTGCCGAACGCTACCTGTGAATATAACACTATTGTAATACAAATAAACATAAAACTAATTGGCACGGTAGAGGCAAACTTTCTGTGCTGAGCACGACTGTTTGTTCGCGAGTCATAGGCGTTTAATATCTATGTAAGTAGTTTTATACTAGGATTGACCCCAGTACAGTTAGTTAATTTGGTACCGTACCGTAGGTTCAAAACTTAATAAATTAGTACTATTTTTGATTAATTTTGACATGGATTCCCTAAGTAATGACGACAATGTGTATGGGTCGCCGATTTAATTTGACCTCTTCGATCTTTGTAAGAATAAAGACTTATTACGTATAGTTTATATTGCATGAAATCATGCCACCATTTAGGTCTTGCACAATGTTTAGTATATTCAAGAACCATAAATAAACCGTACCTAACATGCGTTGAAGCTCGTAGAGCAAAATTCGTACAGTTGCTTTGGGATAAAACACCCAAACGAGTAATACCATAAAGTCCAAATTAGCCTGATTGTTTATGCTTATTACCTGCAAACAGCCAAGGTTCCTGGCTGGCATAGGAGACGGTGCCGCCGACGTGAACCGAACCCGATTGTAGGGGCAGCTCGCGCAGCAGCACGTGGAGCAAGGACGACTTGCCCGCGCCCACTGGACCTATCACCGCTATCAACCTGATGGATAATGTTCCAACATTTGTAACCAATATTAAGAATATGTAATGCGAAGTCTAGTCAAAGTCCTATCCATTATATCGTAATAGGGAACTTACAAATTGTCAATTTAGATTTTGTTCAATTTGTGACATTTCTTTTTTGTCTTTTGATCCTTGTTGGAGACAGGATCGAATCGGATTAAGCTGATAATATTATAGAATACGAATTTAGGGATAGAAAAAAATTAAAAGATGTCCAGTAAAATGGAAAATTCTAGACATGATAATGTCTGTCGGATCAGTACCATTATCAAGTTTCAATAAATATGGGGGCTTCGCTGTGGGTAGTGACCCTGCTTTCTGCACCGAGGAAGCCGGGTTCGAAATCTAGTAGGGACCAACTTTGTGTGATGAGCATGAATATTTGTACCCGAGTCATGTATGTTTCATAAATCTATATAAGTATTATATAATGAATTGGCCCTCGGTCCATGGTACGGAGCTTAGTATGGGACCGTATAATTGATATTTGATGTTCGTCTGGCGATATTATTATTATTATATGATAGTGTATTACGGGTATCACTGACTTGCCCGGCTTGATGGTGAGCGACAGGTCGGTGAGCGTGTTCTCGGGGTGCGCCGCGATCCACCTGGCGGTGGCGTGCCGCAGCCGCACGCCGCGCGCGTCCTCCTCCACGCGCGCCGACAGCTCCTGCTCGTCCTCCTCGCCCGACTCCAGGGGCGTTAGTGTTGCGGTACCTGTATATCACATTATCATATCACTACACTACCCTAAACTTAACATCAGCATAAACATTGAATACGCTTAGTCACTTAGTTACAGTTTTTGAAAGATTGTCAAAGAACTTAGTCCTCGTTGTCTACTATCGGTAAAGTTACATTGCAAGGCGCGTGTGGTGATAGGCCGACTTAATTTAAGATTTAATTTAAGATTATTTATTTTATTAATATATGGTTTTAGATTTGATATAGATATATGTTTTTTTTTAATATTTAATTGAAATAAATATAACAGAGGATGCGTTTGTGTTTATCTGTAAGAATTGAAAATCCATGGAAAAAATCTTCGATTCCATTCCATTCGATTTAATTATTATTTTGTATCAATAGGAAAAAAACTAGACATAGGATTTTTAAAGTAATTTGGTTATGGGGGTCTGAGGTATCAGTTCATTTTGGAAAAGGGGTCTCTTGTCCAAAATAGTTTGGGAATCCCTGGTTTACATGAATACAAAATACGCTACTGCTACGTCACAGGATAGGATATTTCTAAGCTCACCATTTCCTTTGGTTTCATCCTGTTTCTTCGGTTCCTCGTCAGCCACAGGGGCTATCTCTTTAGGTTTCTCTGATTCGTCCTCAGTCGTCATTGATTCCTTTGTTACCGTCTTCGGTGGTTTGGTAGACGTTTGTATTTCGGCGAGCCCCGGAACCGGCTTGCTTGTATCTTCGTACAACATGAAATTCTGGAGGCGTTTGATTGATATTGTTGCTTCTGCTACTTGAGCGATACCTGAGGACATACGGAATTGGAAAGGATGTAATACTATTTGAACTTGTGTCTCATTACGCGCTTCAACATAGTTTTATTATTGTCTTTACAAATATGCTAAAGTGCTGACTACAAATACACTAAAGAAGCGCGATATCAAATAGTAGTATAGCCTTTCTGAATCACACTTATCATGGCTATTGTAGGCGGCAGTGACAATAAAAAATGATATTGAGTGGGAAAGTCCGTATTTAAAGGAATCTACCAATGTGCTCCAAAATTTGCAGATCCACGTTGTTGCTCATTGGTGTCAAATTCATATATTGTATCCCTTCCCGCATCCATGACTCTTGTTAATTAGAACTTTGATTTTTAACATCTCGTTATTCTATTTTTAATTTCAGTTTTCGCACACAATTGAAATCCTTTGAATTTGAGGGTAGTTCAAACCAATATTTTAGGAGTCCAAACATCTGTCTAAAATCATTTTAAAAGCGTACACGTTCCATTTTTTTTTAATGTATGTGCGTTTTTGACCGCCTACTTTTTCCGCGGGCGCGGCGCCTCGTTGTCGGAGAAGGATCAAAAAGGTCGCAGAAATGGGTTACGCGGAATATTAACCAACATATTTTATGGACTCACCTTGGGGAAAGAACACTGTCATGGTCTGCCTCAATATGTTGTAGAAGCTGGTGACGACGAACACTTGTTTAGCGGTAATGGTGTTTATGACGAGCACGTACGCGAGGATCGACCAGAACAGGCAGATGCGTGTCGTGAACATTATGAATGACGTCAGCACGCCACGGATGTACGACGTGGCGCGGATCTGCTTTATTTCATTTCTGAACAAAAATATTTAGAATTACAACCTGAATATCTAACCTTATTCCCTGCCTCCTTAATAACATTTTCGTTTGATCGGTAGCAAACCGCTAAGTATATTGCATTGCGAAAATCGCATTAAGGCACCTAACCAATATCTAAACAAGTCCAATTATATGGTCCTAAAAATAATAATAATAATAGTATAATAGACGTGAGGGCGATCCTTATACCACCTAGTTTTTTATTGTTATTGATGTCAGATGACCTGATTTCTGGTTTATTATACAATATTTCATGCATTCCCTATTTCTGAACATTTAGATTGAAAGAAGCATGACTTGAAACGCAAATTTTAAAAGTTATATATCCGATATCCATATACATTTTTGTGTAGTACATTGGTATGGGTATTACATCCGATTCACGACCGAATTCTCTCAGCATTGTTGTATCGTACGTACGCTTTCGCCCCATTGCCGCCAATTTGAATGTTTTTATTTATTAAAACAGATGGCGCTAGTGAGTGAGATAATAAATTCGGCTTGAATTTCAAATGAGGAATAATAATAGTATATCTGGTACATAAATAGATCAAAATAACGACACCTGATTACATGTATAAAATCAATAATGATATCTTACCAATAGAGCAATGAACCGGTTTATGTTTGATGCATAATCCAACAGTTATCTTAAACATATGTATCATTGCACTATGCAATTAATACCGACTAGACGCGACATTGTCTTACATACCAAGGTCGCATAGTTACCGAAGAGTTTTTCCAATGTGTCTTAATATTTTTGCACGTCAAATACATATGTCTGCATTTATAATAAACTAGCTGCGCCCCGCGGTGCTACCCGCAATTAAAAAGTATGTCTATCCCACGGGAACCCATTTACCGGGATAAAAAGTAGCCTATGTGCTATTCCAGACTATAATCTATCTCTGTGCCAAATTTCATCCAGATCCGTTCAGCCGTTCTGGCGTGAAAGAGTAACAAACATCCATCCATCCATCCATCCATCCAAACTTTCACATTTATAATATTAAGTATAGTATTAGTATAGATGTGATATATTCTGTATGTAGATGTGTGTGGATAATTATGTTACACTAGCTGCGCCCTGCGGTGTAACCCGCGCAAAAAATCATGTCGATCCTTTGGGCTATGAAAAATTGCAACAAATCTATCCCACGGTAACCATACATTTTACCGGGATGAAAAGTAGCCTATATGCTATTCCAGACTATAATCTATCTCTGTGCCAAATTTCATCCGGATCCGTTCAGCCGTTCTGGCGTTATTGAGTAACAAACATCCATCCATCCATCCATCTATCCATCCATCCAAACTTTCACATTTATAATATTAGTATAGAAGTATAGATTGTAGCCTTAGGTCACACGTGTAGGGATAAATTTAATATTTGATACGTACACAAGGGAATTCATTCAATATGTTGTATTATTTATGACATCGATAACTGTGATATGAATGAGGTATCGCGTACAGTGACCTTGTAATAGATATGATACCTAGACTTTTATACAAATATGTGTGACTTTTGAGCTTCATTCTAGAAAATACTTTGGAATTGAAAATTATTCCCCTAACATTACCTTAGCTTTAAAAAAATATGCACGGTACTATAAAGACCATTCATTATGAATAAATCCGAATCTATTAGAGATATGGAAATGTTTTGAGGAACCTCGACGTCGATTTTAGAGATAAGACAACATAAATAACAGATTTTTATTGTTGATGCCAAACCACAAAATAAACTAAGTTGAAAATTATGCATCTACCCTATTACACGTATAGCTTGATAATACTACTACTTACTTCCTAGCCTTAGCGACGAGGTCGGCGAACGGTTTCTCCCAAGTGTACATCTTGATGACCTGGATGCCAGATAAGATCTCGTTCATGAGTCGCACGCGCTCGTCCGTCCGAATCGCAGTCTTCAACCGCAGCACTGATGTGCGCTTGCCCAGGTATGCTGATAAAATAAATAAATAAAAGATCCTCGATCCGTGAAATTACCTGGAAAATGGTTGAACCGGTCCCCATCAATGAAATCAGATTAAACTATCCAAACGGAACGCAAACCTTGTAATTAATTTGTTCAGAATCTTTTGTTGAGAATAATCTGATGCACTATATTTATATAGGGTCAAATTAAAAAATAAAAATAATTATTATTATCACTGAAGTTTAATTCCTGAGAATTTGCTTTATTTGACTAGCACAATGTAGTTCAAAAACTGAAGATACGATAAAAGCTTGAGAGCGTAATTTATGTTCTTTATGTGTTACTTGAATTAAGCGGCTTACTTTTGCAATGAATGTCAGCTGAAATGTGTACATGGCTATCGTTAGTTTCGGTAAACGATAATTTCTTCAATTCTAAGAAATCCATTTGTATCCGAAATGCATAACATTTAAAATAATATGTAAGAGTATATATTAAACAGTTTTGTTGATTTTTACTTTTTTTTAGTTTGCACCGAGACACATGAATAAACATAGTAGGTAAGTATAGACGCCATAGCGTTTTAACTACTGCTTAGTCATACTGAATTTTCTTAGAATGTGGCTTACATCGTATCTATTGTATTACTTAGAAACAAACTCGCGTGAAAATATAAATAAGTACCGTCATATTGATTTCTTATATTTACGCGAATACTATACATTGAAATAAAACTGTTGTTTGAGTCTGAGTCACAGTCCTCCCGTGACCATGGTTGCTGTAAAGCAGCCGAAACGTCGGGAACGTAAAAACATAAAATATCCGCTATAAAATCCAGACCAAAAAATTGTTGTATTTCAATAAGTACTGTCATTTATAGATTATAATTACATATTATAATATCACTTTCATATGTTTCGCAGCAGTACTTACGTATTGTAAAACTGTGGCACAGGGGCAGATAAATCGATATAGATATACTCAGGTTCCCAAATCTTACCTTGAAATGGTATGAAAGCCAACATGAAGCCGACTCCCACCACCGCCGCCCATCTGATCTCCTGCCACATGAAGTAAGTGATGATGACAGTGGCCAGTGGCCCGATCCATAGGTAGTGCAGGAATATGATCGCCACGTCGAACCTGTTCACGTCGTTGGACAGCAGGTTGACAACTTGGCCAACTGTCGTCTCACCGAGCGCCGTCTTCGACAGCCGTAACGACTGTTGAGATAATATATACTCATTAAATTAATTGTCATAATAATTATATTAAAATCTATTCTATGTGAAAGGATTTTAGAAATAATTTAAAAGAATCAAAGATTGATAGACTCGTAGTCCAGGATACATCTAGAGGACGTAGCCTTGTGCTTGCGATTAAGTTAAAAAATCGCTAACAGGCCCCAATTCAAGAGAGCATCCAAACGACGGCCATAAATCAACGGAGACGAAGTGGGAAAAATAAAAATTCAATACAATTATTGAATGACAAAGACTACGACTTGGTCAAGAGTATTACTACCAACAAAGGAAAGATGAGACAACAAACACTACAGAGACGCAAACATATTTCGCGGACACTGCTATATATCAATTGAATCGACCATGACCGGTCTGGGTTCAACGAATATATCAAAAATATACATAAAACAAATGGAAACGTATAACTATCTCCGTGCTCGTTTCAAAGTCTGGATCCATTAACATCAAGTAATGTTAATTTTAAATAAAGAAAAAAACTTGAGAGGTGTCAAGGGACACCCGGATGGAACGAAGTTCCTTTATTATTATTTATTATGTACAAAAAATCAATAATTTTGGGAAACAAAAATATGTCGCCCCCGGTTGGGCTCGAACCACCAACATTTCGGTTAACAGCCGAACGCGCTAGCCAATTGCGCCACGGATGCACTTGTGCAATGTCTCGAAAATACTGACCATTATGTAAATGCAAACGACAAAGATAGCAAACTGGCATGTTTTTGAACTAGGTATCGTTATGTTTTTGGGTTTTATATAGTAAACTATACTTTCGTTTATTTATGTTTGTTTTTGTCAGCGATAGATGTCGCTAGCATGTTTTTGAACAAGGTATCGTTATGTTTTTGGGGTTTTATATAGTAAACTATACTTTCGATTGTAAAAGTACTTACAATTGGTCGTTTCGTTATAACTTTTCTGCTTAATTTTTCGTCTTAATTTTTCGTATGAATTTTTTCCGTCTAGCCCCCTTTCGTAACGCGCGATAAGGAACTTCGTTCCAATATTTAGTTCATGTATTGCATAAATCTATTTATAAATATGTAGACCGTGCCGTGTCCATAAAAATGATGCCATTACTATTACCCTTCTGCCAGCTACGCTCATTCGTATAAATTTAATGAACACGGAGACCGATCCGGGAAAAAGATACTCCACGATAAATTAATTAGCACCACCCGAGTTACGCTCAGGTATCTAATGTATAAAATAGAACTGGCAACAAAAAAAAAACATACGCTGAATAAATAATGTCAAGGTCATTATTATAAATGCGATAATTAGGATGGATATTTGTTAGTCAACCAATTGCGAGAGAAGGCAGCGAAGGAAGAGTTATATACTTTACGAGTTATGAGGCAACAACAAGTTGCAGAGCAAAGGCGGTTGGCTGATAGAGTAGTCGACAAATTAGCTTATTCGAGTTTTGCACTTTGCAAAGCGCTGAGTACACTAGCCACAACCTTTTGACAATAACTAGGTCTTTTGACTGTCAAATGGTCAAAAGTCTAGTGAGCTGTAACACCTTCTCAAGGTTATGTTATTCAAAATCTTAGACCGAGTTTTACCAAAACGACTTGAGAGTATTTTTTTTTATCGTATAGGTAACACTATAATTTCATAATAAATCAATGTGTCCGTGTTTCGGGAGAATATATGGACAATATCGGGGGACGTATACACATAATAAATAATAACTAAAAGATAAATAGACATTTAGATTCATATCTAGAATATAAGCATTAATGTTCGCGTTGACATAACATTTCGTCCTAAATATACTTATTATATTTACTTATGCAGTCTTGCGCCAAACTAAACAAGTAATTTAGATAACTGTTATATATATCATTCATTATCTGATGTTGTCAGATGCATATCTCCAACTAAAGTAAATTGTTTAATTAATGTCAATAACCAATAATTGTATGTAAATTAAAGTTGAATGTACAATATTGGCTTTTATCTGAGCCAATGCCTCAGGCTAATGCTTATGGCCATTCAGTGAGGGGGTTTATGTTCGCCCTGTCAGGTATTTGAATGTTGGTCAACACGTTGGCACAAGATTTAAGGATAAACGTGCGCCAGAACCTTGGCACAGATATTGGTCATCGTGAAGCCGTAGGCTTTATAGTATTTCTTTATTTTCTATTGTTTTGTTGCCGATTTCGAATTAGCGTTTCCATTGCATTACTTTAATTTATAATATGATAGGTTGGTTTATATCGTGTCGATGCTCGCGGAAGAATGCGAAACTGCGTCCCCGCGTCTACGACACTAGCGACCGTGTAGTACACAGTTATTGCCGGTAAGAGTCCGGCATAAACACACCGTCACCCCATGATTGTGTGGTATCCATAAAGATTTCCCCACGTAAAAGAAAAAAAAGGAAGGTTTATATGCCATAAGTCCCGCACAAAAAATATTACTAATTGTTAGCTATTTTAGTTATACGAAAAGACGTAGGCACATACCTTTCTATAAATAAGCGAGCAGCAAGCAACCCTGAACTTCATGCCCATATGCAGGATGGCCATCATATAGGGGTGCACCACGAACACGTTGAGCGCCGAGCACATCACTACTGCGCCCGCGTACATATATGCTTCTTCCCGCTTTATTGTTTTGTTACCGGGGCTGTAGAATTCCACCAGCTTGCCAAGAAACACGGGTTGTGCTATCCTGGTAAAAAAAACAACTTGTCACTTTAGAAAACACGTGAAAACCACGAAATCTACTAAATGCCCTTTGATAGAACTACTATCATTATGAGTATTATTCATTTACCACATATTTTTTCCTTTAACACGGGTCTGTTCTATTTCATATTTATGAAATGAGAGTCTCCGCCTGTTTCTCAGACAAATTAGCATGATAGATTGTCTCTGTCTGGATTATAATTCTGTCGTAACAAACACGTTCAGTAAAAACATGAATTATTTGTAAGAATACGCACAACCGAGTTCATAATACAGTTAAGTACAGTTCACTTACTGCCAGAAAATAAGAGTTTATAATGAGCCTCCGGTTCACTCTAGTGGGATATTATAAGCAGGAAATATTAAACTATTTTAACACCGTTAAAATAATGTTATGATTAGTGAATCAATCAATCGAGTCTCTTTAGTCGACTCGGATTGCCTGTCTACTGCATGTTTTTAATCAGTCGACTGAGATCACTGACTAAATACCTTATATTGTACAGTAGCAAAAGAGAAGATTATAGGTGCTTTAAGTTTTTTTATCGATAGAGTTGACTAAAGGCAACAGTTCGAATTTCTTCGACTGAAAAAAAACCTAGGGTAATATATAAAATAGTTGAACATACTGCAGTAAATACAGAAACGTTAGGTAGCTGTCTGAGACTCAACGACATATTTTTTGTATATACTTATTCTAAGCCGTAAAAATCAACCAAAGAATAAAAATGAAATGATATAATAAATGATCGCGAGTTGACTTTGAAGCGTTATCAGTGATTCATATACATATACAGGGTGAACTAGAAATCATTGGCAATATTTTAAACTAATTATTACTCCATACATACTATTAAGATTGTTTTAAGACTATATTAATAAACAAATTGATTGATTGATGAAAAATGTGTTTATGAACATGGTCCTAAAATGTGTTCAGTATTTTGTTCCATTTTATGGCATTTAGAATCAAAATTGGACTAGCAGCAAAACGAACACGTGAACCATTTCAATCACGTCATTTCATATGTCACATTTTTTATAATATTGCACATATACCTGCATAATTAAATGCAGATAGATGTACCTATATTAAAACGCTGACGTAACCGCTGCATCTATTTGCATCAGCAGTGACGTTTTATACAAAATGTTTTTTAACCTCTAATTATCATTAGTTGTATTATACAAAACTTGTTTTCCAATCATCTGCAAAATTGAGATTATATAATTCATTAATAAATAAGTACCTAATCGGGTTGTGTTATTGCTCTCAACAATATGGTCCAATGTGATATTAATGCCTACAAAGGAACAGCCCTTCCTCTTCGTTGCCAAGGCTCTTTCATTCCCAACTGGGCTTTGTGATAAACCGGCTAGATAATAATAAAAGTAAATAGGCTACTAAATCTATAAACCTAACGAGGCAATGGCGTCATAACTTCTTCTAAGAAATTCGTAAATTCGTTGTCTCAGCTAAACCAAGGCTACATTTAAATCATGGATTATACTGAAATCCTGGTCGGATTATTGTAGATACTGTCAAATATCCGTATAACTATACTGGGATATTTATCGTATATAAATTGATTATTCTAGAAAATATGTATTGAGACTGGGTAATTTATGGAACCATTTATGTAACTTAATATAATATGACATACAAATAAACTCACCTGCCACTTTGAATTATTAATTTATATACCTATAATTATAGGTATAGCAATAACCTTTGTTAGGGATAAATATGAATTATATTAATGCGCTAATGATTTAGGTATAAATAGATCCATACTGACATTTTGCATATTAATAAATATGCAAAATGCGGCACATACTCAAAGGCATTCCAAACTCTGCTTCTAATAAACTTTTCACAAAGTGTCAGAACTGACCTACTACTGACTACACAGCTGCCAACGTGAAAATAATTACAATACTCAAACTTGTTCACATTTAAAGTAAAGAAGTTTCAATAAAGCAAATAAGGCATACTTAAATCTATCTCCATATTCTACTTGATAATAACTGATTACGCAAAAGTTACAATATAGTTTTAAGGCTACAATCTATGTACTAAAAGGCAATAATTATTAGGTGGCATATTCTCTCACTCTTCGGTAGTATTGAAGGACTGCATCCGTGTCAAAGCGACCCTGCTACGGAGCTGCACTAAGTGGTCGTGCAATTGCAGGTGCGCCGCCTGACCGAAGTAGCCCAGGAATAGGCCCAGCAGGACGGGCTGGTGGATCCTGGAGGGGGTGGGAAGGTTACAGGAAGGAATATTGTGGGTGGAGGATGATATAATCCAGGTTGTGGTATGTACCTATATTGCCTGCATATACTAAAAACCATAGCCAGAAACTAATTTATCAGAAAAGGAACTTGGCCATTTTGGACCATTTCTCTCCTATGTATACTAACATCAGGAGAAAAATTATTTTTTCATACTAAAGCAGCGACTATGATCTTTCGAGCACCCGATTGCCAAATTATCTCTTTGCCCCATATTCAAAACGAAATTAAGAAAAAAACAACAATAGCATTGTTTAGAATTAAAACCAAAAACAATTTAAAAATTAAATGGTTAAAACGACAGTTCTTAAAACCCTTGCGATTTAAACGTAAAACAATAAATAGGTATTTCATTCACACCATTTAGTTGTAACAAATTGTAATGTAATCTTTATAGGTACTTGAACGATAAGTATAACATGATTACGGATTGCCATCTTCAGAGATTTTATCATTCGATAACGGTATGTTTATAAGATGCAACAATTTTATCTTATCAAATTAAGCAGATATAAGTGTCACACTTAACTACTGTGTAATAAGCATTAATTGGATTATTAACACTGATTACTAGAAGATAACAATTTGCAAATAAAGGTAAGGATTTTCTAGTAAAAATGATCTTTTACTCTAACCCCCGAATTTATAGACGTTTTATAATTTATTCAAACGTAATATAGTACTGCGCACAAGAGTTTTGCTTTGTGCAGTACTATATGGGGTTTGATAAGGTTATAGTACGTTTACAAATTTGGAGGTATGTATTTAGGTAGGTACCATAAACTATAATATTATTAATTCGTAACTTTGGCGTTTTACTTTTTCTTTCGAAGCCAAATATTCCTCCTTAGATGTTTCTACTGGCCCAGTTTTTGGCATCCTTACGTTTACGTTCGTGCCTTTCATTAGATACTACCGTGTGTAGGTCGGGCAAGCGGAACAGGATACTAGAGGAGTCATGGATTGGGAGTCGGCACTGAACTGGCAACTAGGTCTTTCGTAAATCCATGGCTCAGATTTTGGCGTTGGTTTATTTATGCAAGGACTTGGACCGGGAAAATGTAAAGTTTTATATGAATGGACCGGTCACGTACTAACAATACGTTCCTGAAGGTGGGGTCAATCGCATCACAACAAATATAAGGAAAACCGCAAGACAGTATGAACGGCTGTAGCATAGTTAAAGTTTGCCCGTCATATCGAACAATGATTCGTATGCCAACAGGAAGTATCGATTGCGACGCACAGAGTTATGACTCTGTCTTGTACAATGCGATAATGTAATGAAATGACACCTAGCTTCACACGGTAGGAGATTCGCACATAAATCAGGAGAAGACTGACCATGTATGTGTATGGGGACTCGAAAATGGTTCTATACATACCGGACCTCATATGAGAGTAACAACCTTTACAGGGTTACTAAAAATATCACCACTCTCGTAGGACTTAACTCATTAAATAATGATCGATGACAGACTAATAATAATAATATATAGGTATATACTAAACTCGGATTTATAATGACATGTGTGGAACAGAGGAAGAGCACTCAGAGCTCATTGCTTTTTCCGTACATTACTACCATAAAATAAAATAATCATTACTTATGATTTTAATTATCAAATACCTCTTTAAAGTCCGACCATTGGTTTCAATATATTCTTAAAGTCACATGTGACAACCCTATACGTTAGGATGCGTGGTTGCAATTACGCTACAGTATAATCGAGAGAAACAGATAATCGACGGATTAAATACGGTTAAAATATCGGAAGTTATCGTCTAAACCCTGTAGTTATTTGTTCAACTAAACTCAGATGCATAATCGGAGTTTAGTACTTCATACATCGTGAGCAAAACTATTTACATAACCTCTTTTATTCTAATAAAAACCTAATTTATACAATCGCTAGGTATCGTAAGAAAACCCATCAAATAATTTTCCAAATAATGTTGGCAAGCAAGATTTTAATTCCCCGAGGTTAGGTTTCACCCGTCACATAGTTATAAATAGGCTCACTAAATAACCGTAAGTAGGTATAGGTACTTATATTAAACCCAACAATCAATGAAAATTGGCAACTGTTGTAGCCATCGCGATACGTAATAGTAGAAGAAAATGTTCCTCTATTCATAGCGCAGTTTATTTTTAGGTGTAGCAAATTTTTGTTTTACGGAAATTAGGTAACTATCTCAAACTATAAAAGAGAAGTTAGACGTCACGCATGACGCATATACCTAGCTTTAAAAAGTCTGTTTCCATTTTATCCGAGAAACTATTTGTTGAGACGTAACTCGTTGTGCTTCGGCTTTCGATTGCTTTGGTCTATATGAAAATATTAAACAGTTGACACTCAAATTTGTGAGCACTTTTTAGATTTAATTCAGCTGTTTTATTATCTTATGTCACTACTTCCTGAAACTCGATGTAAAGGGAATGGGAAGCGCGATAAAATAATCATCCATCAAAAATCAATTATCAGTAAATAAAGTAATCAATTACCACAGAATAGATAATTGTACTACTGTTTGCTGTTTGTAGTAAGAATATACCAATTTATTTTACTATAGTGATTCATAGGCAATATAGGTGAATAACATAATAAGGTGTTTTACTTTTGTTATATAGGTACTATATTTAGTAGGGATGCGCTGAATATACGGTATTTATTCGTTATTCGTGGCTAGTCACCACCCACTGAACAAAGCCATGTCGCCAAGCGGCCTAGCCGTGTTCCGGCATGATGTTCGGTGCTGCCATTCATGGATGGCGGGTCAGATCAGTTGCGCTGCATGTGCCTAGTGAATGTAGCGTCTCTATCTACTGCCGCCTTCCTACCTAGGCAAGTATGCTCCATCGTAGATCTCATCGTCACTTACCATCAGGTGAGATCGAGATCAAATACTTGCCTATAATGTAATAAAATAAAAAAATCGGCATTGTTATTATGTTCGGTATTCGACCGAATATTTGGTTGATGTGCCAAATATTAACGGAGCTTTTGTCCTAATAGAATCTACCAGATTGTTAAAAATTGTAATCATGTGAATGAAAATTGCCTAATGTCCCACTAATCATAAAACTTAAAAATGGTCAAATACCCTATTCAATTTAGTCCTCTTTATGATCATTCTGTATAGCTAATGTATTTGAGTAGTCTTTAAGTATGCAGCTGACATTTTAGTATATTTTCTTAAATGTGACATTTTAATAAATGTCTCGCGCAATGATAAATGATATTGCGCAACCAGATGCAACTGTATGTTTTGTTTATTTTCAATAAGATCTATAAACGGTTGAATAACCCAGAGATAATTCATAGATTGTAAAAAAATAGCAATATTTTGTGTAATATTTATAACGTCCAGATAGTACCAACCTCAGTGTCAGATAATGGCTAACGGTCGAAGGATTATTGACCTGTTTGGCAGTCTTTCGCTACGGACGTGTGTACTCTCTTTTTAACCGACTTCAAAAAAAAGGAGGAGGTTCTCAATTCGGTTGTATTTTTTTTATTTATGTTTGTTACCTCAGATCTCCGTCATTTATGAACCGATTTCGAAAATTATTTTTTTATATGAAAGGATATGCTTACAGATTGGTCCCATTTTTTTCAAAAAATTGTTCTGATCATGGGATCCATGAGGAATTGAGAGGACTCCTCAAATTTTATAGGTAAACCTATAGCAATTTTGGTATTTTCATCAAGAAGTCAAGCATTTGCATTCAGAAAGTATCATTTGCTGAAGTGAAAGTGATGAAGAAGACCACAAATGGCCACCGGAACTTGTCAGTGATACGTATTTCACGGGTTGCGCCAAGATAATCTCGATTATGATCGTTAAGCGACAATGAAAAAGCAAATTTAAAGAAATGGTTCTGATGAATATGGTACCATCGAACTGATCTGATGATAAACCCAGGAGGAACCGGAACATTGTAATAAAACAATGTATCCAAGCCGTGTTTGGGCTTATTTAAATTGTTATAGGATGCACCTTGGCTATAAATAAAACTTTTTCGTGGATGTTCCGATTTGGATTATTCTTTTTTTTGTAGAATAAGGTATACCCTTTTAAAATTCAGCCAGATTGATTCAATGGTTTTTGTTTTCTCTTGATTTCTTTCAATTTATATCTCGCGATGATGATGATGTATTGGGTATACCTATTATCCAGTAAAATTATTGATATAAAAATCTTTTTAGTGACAAAGAATAGTAAATATATCCACTAAAAAGAGTAAAATAAAAAACTTTTTAACAAAATAAAAACCGTCTTCAAAAAACTAAAAAGCCATAAATAATCTAATCTTGAAATCTACCTTGTTTAACTAAATCAAATATTTAACTAATCTGAAGTCGGTGCCAAATAAACGACCGACGAAGAATAGCAAAAGTATACTCTAGTAACGAGATGCGCGGACCAATTTGTAGGTATAGTCTTTGGCGCAGACCGGCAATACTCGACTCAGTAGTTTTTTGGCACCGACTTCCGATTAGTTAAATATTTGATTTAGTTAAACAAGGTAGATTTCAAGATTAGATTATTTATGGCTTTTTAGTTTTTTGAAGACGGTTTTTATTTTGTTAAAAAGTTTTTTATATATTGATAAGAAAGACATAAATATTTTAAAACAGTTTATTACCGAGAGACGCGCACAGTTATTATAGTGACATTTTTAGAAGAGACAGCGACAAAAAAAATACAGATAAAAAATGGTGTTGCTACAACATAAACTCTTATGTTTATTTTTATGAACACGTGTTAGATAATACCGGCTGAGTACTACACGGTGGAGGTCACGGGCAACTATGAGGACAGCTATGACGTCCTATTTTGTTACCTACTAGTTCCACGTCTTAGCACGGTGTAGGTTGCCGTCAAGTGGTATACGAGATTTTAGCGAGTAACTTTTTTGAACAGATCGTGTTATAGAAGATATAGGTGCTTTAGCTTTAAGTATGTAACAATGGATGGAGTTTTTGAGAACGAGTTGTGTTCTGATTTTTTTCTGCTAATCCTTGAGAAACGGACGGTCGGTAAACACTTACCGTGGCTCAGGCACGTTCTTATTACGTAGCGTAGGTACCTAACGGTAAAATAAGCTTCTTCCGTAAATAAATATGACAGTGACAGCATGTTTTTTCGATGACATTACGATTCAAAATTTCTAGGCTAGGCACAAAATTTCGATGTTACTTTAAAAAAAAGCTACAATTGTTATATTGCTGGGAGCCTTTTTTATAATTGGCCTTTAAATTACATAATGTATACAGATGTTCTAAAAAAGCGCAGATTCAAATGGTAGTATACGCTTTCTGAATCATGCGGTAGGTATATGTCGAACCATAATATCCAATATTAAACACGGTCCAGTATCGTTTTCTTGACGCTTGAGCAAACTTATACAAAGACAAGAATTCTAAAAACATTTATTTTGGATTTAGCAATGTCCAAATTGGCCATTGACCACCTTTTTTAACCGACTTCAAAAAGGAGGAGGTTCTCAATTTGGTTGTATTTCTTTTTTTTTTTGTTCCAGTCTTTAATGAGTGATTAATAGTACATATAGATAAATTAGGATACTAACTAGGATGCAAATTCTCTATTTGAAATTTAAATGTATAACACGCTATTAATGTCAAGGACGATAATATACAAAGATAACAAAGCTAGTCATATGCATGCAAACTTTTTGTTTTACAAATAATATTCAATACAAAAAACTTAATAAAAATTGTGTGCCTAGCAAGCAAGACCTTCCTGCCTAATCTAATCTAACGTTATTGATAAAGCATACTGTAAGATTATGCTTGAGCATGGTCTTTAAGTCTCGGAATCTTTAGTACGCCTTAATGCTTTACTTTTACAGACTAGTAAACCTTTACTTTTCATATTAATAATAGGATTTACCCAAAATGTACATATAAACATAGTTTATTAAAATAATTAGATTTTTCAACAAAATAATATTTAGTATGTAATTTCATTTTTCAATTCCGCTTAAGTAAATATCCTACACTTTCATGTTGCAAAAATTGCATCACCTTCAATGTTAAACTGCATAATCTATATATGAATTATTATTATCAACACCATACACTGTATGTTCTAATCTAATACGTAGAGTAAGCAATAGCGTAGATAATGACCACTAATTGATCTAATGGTTGTCCCCAAGCGACCTTCTCTGTCTATCATTTTTATGCTCATAAATTAATCTTCGAAATGAAATTGCAGTAGCTCAGTGTATCGTAGCGCGTGACTTGTTGACATCATTAACTTAAGTACGAGATTAATACTTTAAATGTGCTTTTTAAAAGAAGATTAATGTCCCATAATTCGTCTACGTCAGTTTTACTGTTAATTCTCAATGCCTTTCTTCTTATGTGTATATTTGTCATATTGTTTTATGTATATATTTGAAAAAATATTGTCAGAAAATACTTATACTTTTTTGCCGTGTCATTTTATGACGACGATGACCAAGGACTCATGCAAGTAAATAGAAGTGGTTTTTTCCTAACTCTAGCGGCACAACATGCGGTTGTCATCACTATTTCTAGTATATTTTTTCTCTATAAACAACCCATCACATATTGTAGTGAATAGGTATGTGTTCTTTATAATACTACATAACAATTTACGTAATATACTTAGTTTGCTTTGTAATACTGGGAAATCACCTAGGGAAATTGTATTTGCAAGCTGTTAGATTTGTGTGCCAATGTGGTGACATTATTAATTTATACTGTCCTATGTACTAAGTATTACGTAGAAGAACACAACAACACGTATGCACGTGTAATGAGCAGAAAAGTAAACTCCTTTTGGTATGCTATACAAGCTGTTTCTAAAACTTTGGATCAAACGTAACAGGGTGATAGTGGGGGTCATGAACAACGATGATGCTCGTAGCTACAAAAACAAAGCTGGGGGCATGGTTTCGAATGCACCGTGTCAGCTGCACTCGGAATGCCTCCTAAGGAAGCCGCAGCAAGTTTCCGATAGTGTGCGCTGTAATCTAGGAATGTCGAAGGATCCCGAGCCGTGCAGTGCTGGCCGGTAGCTGGTGTGGCTAAAACTACCGCCTCTGTAATGTTTTTACCCACAATATAATACGTTTTCATACGCAAATTCATGTTGATAGCCGCAAGCCAGTATTGTTTTGTCTGGAACTGTTATGGCGCATCGGTTAGGTCTGACGTAACAAATTCCTAGGTATATACCAAGAACTCTGTAATGTCAATATACTTTTAACATTTTCACCTTATTTATCTAGCTTAGAGCGGCGTTTACAAATAATTGACACAGTGGTCAATCGTCTACAATGTAAACACTCCGTGATTATTATTGAAAAATAATTAAGTACTTACCTTTTTATTTTATTGTGTAATTTACTTCATTTCAACACTTTGAACGAGGGACAGACTATTGGCAGATTATATGTTTGCATAACACAATTCGTTCAAATTTGATATTAAGTATATAAAATTACCTAACTGCATAATTATTGATCGTGCACACCGCCTATCTTATCAAAAGTTACCTGTAGTTAAGCTACTCACTAACTTATGGGAAATCGATAGATAATAATTCGCGTGTGACTTTTTAACGATAACAAAATTTACATTATAATAAAATCAAATGGTACCATTATTATAGTTACTATAATAAACATGTGAAGAATCAAAATATAAGACCATATAAACTGCCTAGTCGTATTAGGCTTGGTCACAAACCATAACGTAAGAATTATTTATATTTCTTTAAAACTATTATCAACTTTTAAAGGCCGCCGGCCAAGAAATACCTTGATCGAAAACTGATAAACCACGTTTAGCGCTGACTTTACGATAGACGAAACCACGTATTCACCTTATACCAACCGTATGCCAATCTTATGCCAACCTTATACCAACCTTATGCCACACTCCATGACCAGCAGAACGAACCCGTAGAGCATACATCGTGCCGCGTAAGCCCTCATTATGACTCGGAGGAGGCTTGGTTTTCGCTTGCCTTCAGCGCGAGCTACTTCTTCCTCCCAGAGACGTGCGAATTTGTCACCGAGTGGACCTGGGAATATCACCGTTATGTCAGTAGTTGTAAGGGTGATCTTTTATAACAGACCCCTAAAGTATCAGGACATCCTATGCATTTCGTATGACGATTACAACAAAAAATATTTTGAATAGTTTTTGGTTTTGTCTGTCTGTACGCGTAACACGGGACAACTAGTAGACGGATTTTCATGAAACTAGACATGTTAATAGTATATAACGTGGGTTTACATATATAATATTTTCATCCCAGGAAATGGATTGATTCTTGCGGGATAGTCAAAACAAAAGTGCACACGTACAAATCCTGGGCACCATTAACTATACTATAATATAATAAAATATATTGAACAGGTAAGGTTTGTTAGTTTATGAGTTTTAATGTAGGGGATAATCTCCGGATCTACTGATCCGAATCAGAAAACTCTTTCAGTAATAGGAAACTACATTATCTCTTGAGTGCTTAGTCTGTTATCCAGGTAGCGCGGGCAAGCTAGTTGTTGAGTTAAGCTTTAATTAGTAACTCTCCGCGTAATTCCGTACACAGATGGATAGGACACATTAAACATATCGCGGAGTGTATGAAACGCGCACAACATTCAATCGAGTAATTGATGCGTAACACAGTTCAATTAGAAGGAATTTAAAAATCAAGTACCAGGCCGACATATGTGCGAGAGATAAAACGTATGATATTTTCAATTGGGTCACTAGTATCATGCAAGTGCGACTCATACAAGTTGCACGAGTCGTTTATTTGTTGTGCCTGCAAGGTATGTAGGTACAATTACCTACCACAGAACACAAAAACATACAATGTATATTTCTAAGTTCTCTTTGGTTCATCATAGACATTTGATAGACTTATTATGAGGTTGGTAAAAGGAAGAGGGACTGATCGATGGTTAGCAGGACTGGAGGGAGCACAGAAACAAAGATGGTCGACTCAAAACGAGACTTGATTTTATAAAAGAGTTTCATTGAGCCACATAATAAACAAGACTATATTACTAAGACAAAGTCCAACTTGGGGTACAAACCTAGGTACCTATAATATTGCCTCGCCAATGCCAATTACGGTTCAATAGCGTCTACTAACTAACTAAGCTAGCTTTCGCCGCAGTAGGTAGGTACTCAAGTATCTAGTGCTAAGAACTGACTGTCATCTGGCAACGGTTTATTTTTATATTATGTAGATAAGTACTATAGACTACACGTACCTAAGAATCTATATAAATAAAAATTTTACGCTGTACGTTTGTAAGCGCACCACTTGACAACCGCTGAACCGATTTGGTCTGGCTATTTTTTAATGTTCGTAATATAAATGTTCGTATAGTCCGAATAAGGGTTTTAACGACGAGAAGTCCGGAAAATTACAAAATTCGAAAAAGAGAGTGTTTATTGTGTATAAATTTGGACAGTACTACGTATTTTCGGTCAGCTAGTAAAGTAGGTAGGTACCTTCTTATAACACAACTTAAGAGGTCGTATCGTAGTAAAATATTCTTTGCCATGATCAGAAACAGACATAAATCATTTGTATTATTTCAGGGCATGCTATCATTTTGGTTAAGCTGTCACGCAACACGGCCACCAAACACGCGATTTTAACGCACATAATTCAAACTATGTAATTATAGTCCAATACCTACTTTAAAATAATTAAAAAAAATAGGTTTCATATCGAAAGCTACAATTTCTTATTTTATAACAAAGAGTTAAATTATTATGGAGGTATATTTATACTATCAGGGACTTCACTCACATGGCATTATTTATTTTCGATATTATTTACATACATTGGTAGACCAGTTTTTACACATTATGGATAAATAAATGATCTAAAATAGTTACAAGTCTAGTGTTGTTGATATAAGATACTTTTTGGCTTGATACCTAAATAAAAGTTTTACAGGCTAGTTTACAAACAAGTTTGATATACTTGCTGTTTATTATTTAGCATACACATTGAACTTACCTGAGGAATGCTCTTCTAATGGTTCATAAAGATCACGCTCATCCAGTTCTTTCTTCAAGCCACTCCAAAACATGGGCAGAGTCCATCTAGTATTTAACAAAAAGTGTTAGTTTAATCTTATTTTATCCAATGATGAAGGTAGATAGAGTTACTGAAGATAACAAAAGTTATTTGTAAAGGTGGGAACCATGAAGCCATTTAACTTGTAGTTATTATACCTACTCATGATATTATACAAATTGCAATGTGTTGTAACATAGTTTCTGATAACTATAGATCATCTTTACTGCACCATCATCCACTGAACCTTATTTACAATGTTATCATATAAACCAGTTTTAAATTTATATGTTTAGTAAAACTTTTTCAAAGTAACTTTGATTATGTACTATGTAGGTAGTTACATATATTTCTTATATACACAACAGGAAGTAAATAAAATATTTTTTGAATAAAGTTCATATGTGGTTTATTTTGGCCAACCTACATAATTGGACATAGCATAGCATTAGTGTAGCTTAAATGGCCTGACATACATATTACCCTCCAACTACCCTCATATACAAAACATGTGCTCTAAATAAAATAGTTGTGCGCTCTGTCTGTCTGTCTTTGTCTTGGCTTTGCAAAAGAAACAGCAAAGAACTACGTATAACTTACATGAAGGTTAAAGCAGACAGTGGATTTGCCTTCGCCCTAGGATGGGGTGGACGACCTTTTTTCTTTAACGACTCCATGATTTATGTACCTGGAACACATTTCGTGACTCAATGATTTTTATAAACAATAAAATGTCCGGTTACTATATATAAATATTTTTTTATGTGTCAGTTAATGGGGATTAGAAATACTTACTATATGAAACAGTCTTCAACAGACGGTAGGAATGTAACCTCACAAGGTAGCATACAAGGTAGACAAACACATGACCTATGTATCGATACAGTGATTCACATTCACTCGACTGAAATGTATGCACTACCGACTTATTATTTAACTTTATGTTCACACCACCTCAACGTATAATTTTCTTCTAATATCGGAGCCAAGTAACATAACTTTACTGAACGCACACGACAGTTATAGATGTTATGTTATGTCGAATTAATATTAAAATCAATTCTCTTTTAAATTATCCGCGGTAATTTTAAAACTGACTTGACATGCTAACGACGACTCCGTTCATATCCACCGCACAAATTTTACTGATAAAATTAAATTGTGAATTGAATCGTGCGTGTCAGCTGATGACGGCGGACCAACCAACCAGGATTGCCAGATGTGATTTTCTATTTCTACCCAAATATGAAATTATTTTTCTCCAAAATTATACAATTTGCTTAAGTTTTACCCAAAGGCAAAAAGTTAATAATATCAGTTCGAATCGTATCGTATCAACCTAAAGGAGGAATTATATTATATCTAACAACATATTAATAAATTAAAATTAAAATAAGGATAATTCGATATTATTAGGTGTTTGCCTTTTTCTTATTTTTTCTTCGAAATAATGTTCTAATTTTGAAACCGAAACTGCAGACTAACTTAATAACTAAAATCAGTGAGCGAATCAAAAGAATTAATAATAGAATATGTCCATTTTATGTAGAATGTGACAACCAAGTGAACTGTTTTAAACGATTGGGTTCGTTCAATGCACTCAAATACATAAATATAAATGTATTCAGTTACAGCCTACGGTTATACTCTAAAACTAAAAAAAATCTCCATGATTTTGATTTCTCCAAATTTTTCTCCAAGTATTTCATTTCTTTCTACATTTCTCCAAGAGCTAATTCTTTACCCAGAATTGCGAAAAAATGCCCAATCTGGTAACACTGAACCAAACCAACCAACCCACAGATTAGAGTTTTTTTTCTATACTTTTGGCCATTTTCCAGATTAGAGTTAGAATCAAACGGACCAATTGAAGTGAAGTGAGTTGACACTAAATTACATCGTAAAATGTCCAAATTTTTCGTAAAAAAATAAAAACCATTGACATTTTGAATTTCGCGCCCTGACCTTGCGCTTCCACCTTAATGGGTATTCCGCCAATGTCAAGTATTAAATATATTGTAGCAATAATAATTTCCAAATTCAATCAATAATTGAAGCGCCTCCAGGTTGTTTGGCGGGAAGTTGAACAGTGAAGTTGTAAATTTTATTTTATTTTCCAAAAAAAGTGTTTCTTTGATAATGACTGTGTGATATGTCCATTGTCCGGTAAAGTAAAGTATCCACAGTATTACTGATTCTTGAAGTGCCCTCGTCATTAAAATCATCATTATCACCATGGGTATATGTATTTAAATTACAATAAATAAAATATTCAACACTGGCAAAAACGAAGCTATTTTGTAGCCGAGTGTTAAGCTAAAAAAGGAAGTAGACAAACAAAAACATTATTTTTTAGGTTATTTATCGAGCTAATAAGATATCCAAAAAACGCTCCTAAATATATAATGAGTTATAAATATCTTCTTTATAACTTAGAAATTAAGTCAAGTGCAAATATATTTATACCAGGAGAACTAACAGTCCTTTTTATTGTTTTTAAAATTCGTTGCCCACTAGAAATTGATAATTATTAGTTACCAGTGTTGAACTCCTTATTTATGATATGAATAGGCTAGTTGAAAACTGACTGCAGACCAAAATGTTTCTTAGCATTCTAAGGTATAGAAATATGATACTTGCCAGTTTATTCTTCTTCTACATTGGGTGTGGTATCACACTTAGTTTCCTTCGACTCGAGTGTGCTGATGCTATCGCTACAAAAGACTTGACTCCCACATCAAATCCCTTGAGTGAGGTTGAATATGTAGTGCTCATTTTGAGTGGACCAGACAATGAAGTAAAAAGAGATGCCATACGAACAACATGGATGAGATTTGGGAACAATATTTTTACAGAGAATGGTGAGAAATTGTATAAATGGAATCATTCATGGATTGAGCAGCATACAAAACAGAGACATATTAGATTTTATTTTGTGATTGGTATTCAAGCATTGAGTGAAGATAAGTTGCAGAAGCTAAATACAGAAAACAATAGAAGTAGTGATATGTTATTATTAGATAGTTTTCAGGATAGCTATAAAAGCTTATCATTAAAAATGCTCCATGCATTGAGATGGTTGAGTAATAATTTAAAGGGACTAAAGTATTTGATCAAATGTGATGATGATTCCTTTGTGAGGGTTGATTTGATTTTAAGGGATCTTGAGGCATATGCACCAGAGATGAATGCTAGTGAATTGAGCTACTATGTCACATATAAGGTAAGTTAAAAAATGCAAGCCTAAAATATAATTAGTAGTTGCAAGGGATTTGGCCAGTTTAAACTAAACTTTAAAATACAAGGTTTTCTAGCCTTTTGTTAAAGCAAAGAGTTTTCTTTACTACTTGAATACCAAATTATTATATGCATTGCAAATAAAATTTATTTTCCAGAAAGATCTTCCAAAGTACAAGGGTCTCTATTGGGGTTATTTTGATGGGCGTGCAAGAGTCTTCCTGAATGGGAAGTGGCAGGAGAAAGACTGGTTCCTGTGTGACAACTACCTGCCATACACACTTGGTGGTGGCTATGTTATTTCTGGTAGCATTGTTGATTATATTGGAAGAAATGCTGACTATTTGAAGTGAGTTCACAATTCTGTAAGAACCAAATCTTCATTATCATTGCAGTGGCGGTGGAGTGGTTACCTCTCTTTCCTCAAATATGTTGGTCCACAAATCATGCTACTTTATGGGTACGGCTCGCATATAACAACATTCAATTATTCTACAACTCTACCATATTAATAAATATTGCCAGATAAACACACCAACTATACGGTCCCACTCTGAGTAACACTTGTATCATGGGTACAATACACTAGACTGGGGGCGAACCCAGTATATAATACCTATATAGATATTAAAGATCCATCACTGGCACAGTTTGTCCCTACCAGGCTTCTAACCCAACTGAGCTCAGAGCTCAGAGCTGAGAATCAGGTTATTACATCTTACTGCAAGTGAAAGCATACATTCATACTGTTTTTTTTAATTAGATGAGTTAAAGACTACGAAGGTTAATTGTATACTATTGATTGTTACAGTATTTACAATTCTGAAGACGTCTCCATGGGTGTCTGGACAGCTGCTCTGGATGGTATCAACCGAGTCCACGATGTGAGATTCGACACTGAGTGGAAGTCGCGAGGGTGTTCCAGCCAGATGCTGGTACGCCACAAACAGACTCCTAGCGACATGTTCCAGCTATACAAAACCCTGGTCCATTCACGCGGGGAAAAACTATGTGAGACTGAAACTATGTTAAGAAAATCATATCTGTATAAATGGAATGTTCTGCCCAGCATGTGTTGTAAATAACTTGAGTTTTGGTTAAACTGTGGTTAATCGAAATTGTATTACAAAATGTTCTGGTTTAACGTTTTAGTACTCTACCAAATGCATCCTATGATGATGGTTATTATCTGTGAATTGGGTTTTGATCTTAAATAGATTTATATTGATGATAGGTATTACGTTTTTATCAACTCTTGATAATACAAGTAATATGGGTTGAGCACTATTCAATCAATCAGAGATGCTTCTTGAAACACCATGAGTGATCATGCTCATTACTTGCAAAGATCAACAATGAAAAAATGTCCTACATAATGGTGAAAACAATACACAACCACTATTTCCTGTATGGGTGGGCTGAACACACCCACGGAGTCGGCGCCCCTGGAACTCAATCTTATTTGTTCTATAGCACTACATGTATAATAATAGAATCAAATTAATTATAGTGACAGAAGTATAATCATAGAATAAGATTCCTATATTTTAAGCAGTGAATGTTGGTGTATAAATATTATTATTCAATGTTGTTTAATTATGACGTGTTTTGTTTGTTCTAATTTTTAGTATAATGTGCAGTATTTTATTTCAATACTATATTTTTAGCATCCTTTGTTCTAAGTAATGACTGAATAATCCTGTACTTTAACTCATAATCATCTAGTACTTTAACTGTAATAAATAAATACTAATGTTAGTTTGTGGTTTTACCCTTATAAGTTTTCTTATGTTTTGTTATTTCCAAGTGTGGAATTTTAGTAACCCTTGTGTTGTTAATTTTAAGTTACTTTAAGTCAAAGTACTTTATCATTTTATAGGGCCTCCACACGCGACTTGTTGTAATAGCAATTTACAATGTTGGCGCATATTTAACCGAGTGCATGGAAGCCAAAGGAGGCATTAGGCTATTTCATCAAAATTTGATGGCCCCGTGTGGAACAACAGAAGAATGTTTTATTTTTATACTCTACCAAGGATTTCTAGTCAATTCTGTATCTATTACTTGATTACCAATAATAAATAAATATCTCCGAATAACGAGAGAATGTGCATTTTTAATAAAAACAAAATTAAAATGAACATAAATTAGATACACAAAACATTAAACTTGTCATCAGGGGTAACCATGTACATAACTACTACGACATAAACATAACAAAGCATTTCACCGCGCATCGTACGTACAAGCTATTTACGCGCCTTTTGAGACTGGCACCCGAATATCACAATCAATAAAGATTCAAAATTAAATTTAATGGTGACTCTTCATGTCCATATATGTTTGATTGTTATAAAATGTTGTCCTCGACAACTCTTCTTTGAAATAGTCTATGGTTCTTTGTAAGCCTTCTTGTAGTGGAATCTGAAAAATATAATTGTGCATCAGCGGCTCCGTCTTTCGTATGTGTAAGGGTCTAGTACTGCGTGACTTTTATTATTATGTGTGTGAAGCATCACCATGTGGTGTTGCTTCCTCCCATAGCGTTGATATTCCCAGGAAAGTACCTATACTCGCCTCTTTTCAAAGGGTAATTAAACCAATGAATTTACTGTCGGCCCTTATTAGTGTAACCAACATTCCGAACCGGTTATAAATTCTGACTACTTTATGTCTACACAAATAATACCAAAAAATGATTTTAGAGATCGAGTGACCTAGGTCACAGCGTAAAGACTGTGTAGTACTATAAGATTTAGCAAAGAGACACTGTAGGTCACAATAAATGTAAAAAAAAATTTAAAGCCCCAATCTTTATACCCATAAGGCATTTTAGGGTACAATATACAAAGAGAAAAACATAAGTGTGTTAAATTTGACACATCCTAGTAAGTAAAATCTCAGGGTGGTATGTATCTAAGTAAGTCAAGCCACATTCTAATGTTTGAAATCTTATGTTGGGTTCTAAATCTCCTCACTTTAGGCTTCCAATGTAAGTTCTCCTCGGCGACGGTGATGTCGGGGCGGCGCCGCTGCGGGTCGTCCTCCACGGCCGCGCCGGTCGCCACCGTGCTGCGGCACCCCGGGACTAGATTCTTTATTATCATTGCGAATTCTGGAATACGAATGTATGCTTATTATTACATTTTATACCTATTTGTTGCGTAAGATGTGACAAAAGTGTTAAATATATTAGGTCTTTCGATAAGTCATAAAGATCATATTAAATATATAAAATATAAATCAAAACGCTGTAAATACTTGGAGCGCGGAAGAAAGATAAGTTATTAGTGGAAATCTTTATTTTAAAAACAAAAAAGACTTAAAATTGGACATACACTAATTGAATACAGTGTAAAAAAAATCGAAATCTAAAAAAAATAAAGCTTGCAGTGGGTTCGAAGTTTTCGGTTGGTTACGGTCAATTCAAGCTAGCGCAAAGCGCATCGAAGTGACAATTTAAACTTTAACATGGCAAATTCACCCTTATCAACATAACGTAATGCACATATTTCGCCGAGGGTCAAACCTCGGTTTCTTCATTGGACACCACTGTAGATCCTGGCTTACAGGAGTAGCAGTGGTGGGAGTGTGTGGCGGGCCTAGTCCCATAAAAAAGAAAAAAAAATGCACATATTTGTTCTGAGATAAAATACACGCGCGAAGTCGCCCGTACTCTACATAAAACGAGCGCATTTGTGCAACACATTCGTTTTAATAGTGAAGAATCGCGTTTCGATGCGTTTCGACTCTGCATTAGTTTGAATTGACCCTTAGTTGGTTGGTTGGCTACACACATGCCACCGTTAAGTCTCAAAGGCATCGCGAATGGAGCCCTGTTAGCGGAGTTAATTAAAAAAATAAATGTGTATTACCTTCAATAGTATGTTCTACTGGATTGCCAATATTAACAGGTAACGTGTAGCTAGAATCCATTAGAGCTAGCAGCCCATCTACGAGATCCGACACGTAACAGAACGAGCGCGTCTGCTTACCATTGCCATACACCTGGAAACATATTATATGTAATTATTATTTTCGGTTTTCCACTTAATAACCGGTTTTAGGGTATGAAAGATTTTTCATCAACTGGTGAAATTATTACGTACTATTTCCTATTTTATAAGCATTTTTTTTTTTATTACATTATAGGCAAGTAGGTATTTGATCTCGATCTCACCCGATGGTAAGTGACGATGAGATCTACGATGGAGCATTCTTGCCTAGAAGGTACCTGTTCACTCTCGAATTGACATATGGTGTGAGGTGAGTGAATTTCAAAATTGTTTGTGTTGAAAACGAACAGCTTTAGCAAATATGAACGTTCCGATCCGGTTGCAGAGTTAAGAAAAAATAATGTAAGATGACAATTTGTAAGAGCCTCCATAGGCCTATACGAAATAAATGAATGACGTTAGCCATACTTATAAACTATCCAATTTTGCTCGGTTATCGTTTATGTTAAATAATAACGTTATTTAAGTACTGACAGATGGTGCGCCACGGTTAACTGTCGATAAATTTACATTAAATTTAACCGTTAATGATGCACTCTAACCTAAAGGAACTGATGAAAACTTACAGTTATAGTTAAATTTTGTATAGCTTGCATTATGAAGTTGGAGACGACGCGTCCGTCGGACGCGTGCATCCTCGGTCCGTACGTGTTGAATATCCTCGCGACTCGCACGGACACCTTCTCTTGTTTAGCGTACGAGTACGCAAGCGTTTCCGCCACCCTCTTGCCTTCGTCGTAGCAAGCGCGCGGACCTGAATTCCGTGATGATTGTCGATTAGTTCTTGTCTATGCGTGCTACCTTAGTTGATCGTTCTAAATTTAAAATTTCATTGCGTTATTATTTAAATACGTTCTGAATTTAAATGTGAAGCTATAGGTTGTATGTATTATAGTTATTAAATAACATACCTTATGCCCTTCATATTTTTTTATCATAATGAATATTTATTAATTTGAGATTTATAGACCGTTTGACGTCATAGCATATTAATTTAATTTACTTCAATTAATATAAATATTCAAATTAATAGGTACATATTACCTACAGACAACTTGCGCCATTTGTATTATTATATAAAAGGTCAATCGTTTAAGGTCACTGTAACACATCGACATAATTATGTGAATCTGCGTTATTAAATTCGAACATCAGAATAATTGTATTTACTTCCGTGTAAATGAATTTTAAAAAATTGCTAGCCCATGCTTGGCCGCATTTTATAACATTTTCTTTTCAAAGCTTTGATAAACTATTTTAATTAGTGTCAATAAAACAAATGCATCGAATCGAAAATCACCACAAGCGAATGTATGTTTTCTATAGACTAATTAAAGTTGGAGATTTGGAAATTGGAGCTTTGCAATATATGGTATATGATATGGCTCGTCCAAATACAACTGTGGGCAAAAAGTGTATGAGCATTACTAGGACACCCTTGAATTGAATTTAGCAAAACTTGGCATGGTGATAGCTTATCAGTGGGCAAGATTTTCAATGTAGGATTCCTTTTAAACCGACGAAAAAACGGAGGAGGTTATTAATTCGACGCGTACTTACATTTTTTTTATCTCGTGGAATAAAAAGGTTATCATTACTTACCATAGCGAACGAAGTTGCTAGTACAGCTAGATAATAATAATTAAACAGGTCTAGGTGTGTAGTGCCAGTTAAGTACTACATTGTCAGAGAAAAGTATAAAACATGAAAATAATTACTGCAATTAAAACCTCCCGTTACCGTTTAAATTCAAGCATTTGAGTCAGAGTTGCTTTATTATCGTTGATGACAGGTTCTAAACACTAGTTAGAGCAATCGCAAAAGTATACTTTACCAAACGGCAATAAAATGGAAATTGCATCAGCGCTATGGTGACACAAATGACTTTTTTTTGAGGAAAATGGATAAGTGTCTACGGGAAAGACTTTCAAAATTGGCCATTCGGCGGATTTTAATGAACCATGGCAGGGTGATAGCTAATAACAATGTCTATGGCTATTTTAATGAATAGTCCAAAACAAAAGACGCGAGCACAGGTAGTGCAATTTTTTTTTAATATGCGGATTTTGTTGGTCTTTTCGCCCTAAGAGCCCAAGCACTAAAATCTGTTGCCTCATGCCCCAAAATCTGTTCTATGGTTTTCGTGACGATAGTGTGACATAATTTGTCTTAAATAAGACTTACCTATTGGGTTCACATGTCCCCAATACGACTCAGGTTGGGGATGCACCATAGGATCTCCATACACTTCCGACGTGCTTGCTATTAACACCTTAGCTCCGACACGTCGCGCTAAACCTGAAATTTGAATTGGAGAAATCTGTAACTCTTCAGTGGGTACCTAAGGTTGCTATGATTTATTTATATGCATATAAGTATATCTCCATACTATTTTTTAATTGAAATATTTATATTGAATTTTAATACAAAAATGTAGTATACAAGTTTAGGGAGCATCTGTTACCTTGAAAATACAAGAGTTGTACATTTTGCACACATACAGTTTTTTCTACATACCCGATTTATACTAAACACGACATCCTCTTCATATAAAAATAGGTTTTTTATTAATATAAGTAAGGAAAGAGCTATCATTGGTTTAAATGATAAAACCTTTTTTACTTCACAATACTCACCTAACATATTAATAGTTCCTAAAGTATTAGTCTTAATTGTCTTTACTGGATTTTGCATATAGTGGGGTGGACTTGCAGGACTAGCTAAGTGATAGATTTCGTCAGCCTGAAAAAAACACCAGTTTAACATAAATGAAAACTGAAATTCAGTTGGAAATTAATGGAAATATATTGAAGGCACTTGTGACTTGCATGCTGTCCATATGTAAGCCAATCCTTTACTTATCATTAAACCATTTTAGCGACAAAGTTTTAAAAGTGATATAAGTAATTAGAAGTTATTTAAGAATTTTAGGAATCCTCAAGGTCTTGATTATAAAAAAACCATTATATTTTGTATTCTTTTAAATAATGTAAATTCTAGGAAAGTGCATTCGAATTTTGATAATATATTACCTCAACATATAGTGGATTAACAATATCATGGTGAATCATTTCAAAGTTGCGATGCCCGAACCAATGTTCTACATTGCGTTTGCGGCCTGTGAAGAAATTGTCCACAACAATAACCTCGTGACCCTGTGTCATAAGTACATCGACTAGGTGCGAGCCGACGAAGCCTGCGCCCCCTGTCACCTGAAATATCATTTTTTTTTTTTTTTTTATATTAATAAAACAACTGATTTGTTCTTAATGCACTTTGAGATGGTCTGATTGACATTTGAATCATACTGAGTATTAAGGATCCCTCAATGTGATCAAACAAAGGAATCACAGCTTGGATTATATGGAATGTGAAGCAAATTTTCAACCTGCCACTTGCAAGTTATGCATGCCGGTGAAAGCAAATTAATTTGGTAACATTATAATTTTTAACAGTGACCAATTTTTTACACTCATTAGAAGTATCTGAAACCCAGTCATTTGAGTTCAAGGTTGGGTCATAATTTAGGAAAAAAAAATACAAAATACTATGGTAGCCAAATAAATTTGCCAGATTCACAAACTGAGGATAACACCGCAGCTGTTCTACCATATAAGCAATCTAATGAACTATATTGACAGATTTTTACTCCACCTAGAAATGTTAAGTATGAGGTTGATAAGGTAGTGTAGTCTTAACTACACTAAAACAAACATCAAATAAACATGGGTTAAGTATTATCACTACCAGTAAGGGCTACTGTATCTGAGTGTCACTGATGATTAGGCAATTCCAGTTATGTTATCAGCTATTGTGCATGTAGATGTAAGATAACACTGGTTTAAGTAGTTGAAACATAAAACTATGATTTAATATTTTAGAAATTTCTTCTGACTTACCAATATCCTCTTCCTCTCTTTATAACCTAAGAACTTAACTTCTGGATACTTCTGTGGCACTCTTCCCTCCAAAATGGCTATCTTCTTTTCAAGTTGCTCTATTCTTGACTTCGCCTCCATCAGCTCCCGTTTTGTACTGTCATCATGTTTGTTTGGCTCAATTTGCTTCTCCATAGTGTCAAAATTTATATACACGTCCTTCTTTGGCTGGTTGAAACCTCTGAATTTTATTTCCCCAACATCATCTCTGTGGTGTGATTCAGTTATTTTATTGTCCTTTGTTAGAATTAAAAACAACAGCAACACTGAAAGAAGCCAGCGATAAAATAATAATGTTCACTACTTACACAAATACTCATTAATTACACATTAAAAGTATAATTGTACATTCTGTGTTAGTCGGCGTCCGATATAATGTTATTGATTGTAAGGACTTTCTATGGATTATATGAAATGTAAAGAAACAATGAACACTGTGATTAATTAAACATAGCTAAGAATGTTTAAAGCTTTACTTGCTACATCACATACAAAAAACAGTTCAATTATGCGACCAACCAAACATTTGTGTAAACTTATAAACAAATTTTACTCACACAAAAACAATACGGCCGAGACGGTCAATGTCTTTCTGAATTTCAGAGATTGTCTTATCATTTCTGAATATGGTATGATTTTTTCTGCTCACATTTCTAATTTTATATTACAATTTTATGATATACGTGGATAAGAACCGAAAATGAGAATTATTAAACAAATGTCATAACTTCAGCGCAGCCGACAGCGTCACATATTTCCAGCAGCTGACCGATTGTCAAAGTCAACAACTGTCAGTGAACAGTTTTTTTTATTTCCAAAAACATTGTTGAAAACTTGTCTGTTTAGCCATATGCGCAACATTTTGGTAGTAAAGTGAAGGACACAGTCAGGGCCCGAACAAGTCAATCAAAGATCTTAAGTCGTGCAAGGGGATTCCTATTCGTTGGGATTACATAAAATTGTGGCTTACCCATTGAACCACTGGTCTAATAACGTAACTTTCCCTTATGAAGGGGTTTTCGAAGGGTTCCGTGGGATGTGAAAGGAAATTTTAAATAAAATGAACTTTGTCTATAAAAGACATATGGGGTGTGTGTTAATAGGAAACCTTTTTGAACGAATTTTAATGGATGTTGCGTTTTACTTAGCCGAATTCAAACTTACCTCGTGTTATAGGAAAGTCCGTTCAAAAGGTAATATAGTGAATGAACCATAAGTCAAATTTGTCAGCAGTTCAGTCGTTCAAAAACACAATCAAAACCCATGCATAGGCCTACCAGGTCTTGAGACCTGACTGATGAATGTATCTAGTCTATTTTAGCAGAGAGCGCATCAGATAGCTAGGGCCTATGGTTTCCCGACTATGGTGGATTTACATCGAAAAATTCAGTTATAGTCAGTTTCTCCTCGTTTACACCAGCCGAAAGTGCTTTGAATTTTAAGGGTTCTGACCTCAAAATGGACCACTTTCTTTTTTAGTTATTGCCGACTGGCCAAAGCTGGACTGATATAAAGACGATTCATACAGCTAGTCAGCACTGACTTGTCGACGAACTGACTACAGTTACTGGCTCTACTAGGCCTACTAGTTACCTATGCAGTATAGAGGAGTAAGGAGAATACCCACTAAAGCTGAAAGAAAACGAACGTTTAAAGGCTGTATACGGTTATGAATATGATAATTTATTTGTAAATATACATAAAAACCTTAGTCGAAAATAAATAATAAAATAACTAAGTAGTTACTTGCAATTTTTTTTTAACTTGAGCCTTGTACTTATAGTTATATAGGTGAGGAGAAAAACATAGGGTACAACAATGTAAGTATTAATGAAAGGTGCCAGTCTATTTTGTACAGGAGCGAATTCGCACAGGTATATCAGGCTGATCAGAAAACAAGCCATCGATCCCTGTGGCAATGTAGGCTTGCAGTTCAGCGGTAAAGTTGCCAACAGTAGAAGGCGATCGGTCATCAGTTTGATATTCTGTCGGCAGAAATGTATTTTCAGCACGGAACGTATAAGGATGTACTTTCAGTCCTGCTGCATGTGCGTCTTCTACAAAACTTGTTACGGGACCTAAATTATTATTTTCATCGCGTGGTATAATGTAGCCCTTATCGGGTCCCACTGCGTATGCGTATGTCGCCACCTCTTTGAGACCCGTTGGGGTAGCCATATCACCATAAGTGAGTCCAGTCCCTAGTTCGGCTTGGTCTGCGGGCTGGACAGATTTGCTGTCATATAGCTGAAGGAGTCGGAGCCTAGTGATCCTATTCAATTCCTTTAAATTACTTATTTCAAAAGACTGTATATAAACAGGCGCTTCGCTACCAACGTAGCCGTTTTTGTGAAAGGTGTCGACCACTAGTTGCTCCATAGGCAGTCCAAGTTTGCGGAAATGCGTGCTGTGTTTAATTTCTGGGTACAGTCCTATGACTCTCCGTTGACTTATTTGTAAACCCTTCACTAGGTCGATGATTTCTTGGAATGTCGGTATCTGGAATGATCCAACCATGCGAGCGTTACCGGGTCTTATCTCGGGGATGCGTTCCACAGCTCGTAACGTGTTTAATTCCTTGAGAGTGAAGTCTTCAGTGAACCAACCGCTGATATTGTTGCCATCAACGGTTTGGTTACGGTGGCGGGAGGCAAACTCTGGGCGTTGGGCTACGTCTGTGGTTAGGCCTAGTTCATTGTCGTGTCGTGCTACTAATTGTCCATCTTTTGTCATAACGAGGTCCGGTTCAACAAAGTCGGCGCCCATGGTCACCGCGAGTGCGTAGGACCCGAGCGTATGCTCGGGAATGTAGCCGCTGGCGCCGCGGTGGGCTATCACCACGGGCCGGCAGAAGATATGGTCATAGTCGGCTCTGTGGTCGTCTGTTTCCACACTTGGTACTATTGTAGACACACTAAACGCGGTGGCCAGAATACTACAGAACACTATTGTCACACGTCGATCGGTCTTCATTTTCCTGTTAATTGAATACTTAATTTATGTACCTATACATTGTGTTTCTGACCCATTCTGTTTTTGATTTGAAGTAGTAGAGTCAAATAATTATTCATTTTCCCGTTATCTAGTTATTTGACAAGTATTTTTTAATTAAAATTATTTTGTCAATAAAAGTAAAAATAGGAAGATAAGTAAGACGGCATAAGTAACAAGTTTAGTATTGTATTGATGATTAAATTAAAACTTCCTGCGAGACAGGCTTGACCTAGTGCAGTAAGTTTTTGTCAATAACTGGTAACAGGTATTTCAATATTATTATTAAAATTGTAACCGCAATGTATGTATATAATACCTGTAAATCTCATTTTGGTAAATAAACATTATTATTATATTGTATTGTAAAATATAATTGTACCCAATGTGACAAATTAACTCATAGTAATTTAAATAGTGAATACTTACATTTGAGCTGGCGCTATATTCCGAAACTGATAAAAAATAACAATGTTCACATAGACAACACACTATGTGTCTGTCAAGACGCGATTACGATGTACACACGATAAAAAAAGAGTTAACTGCACGTCACTTCAAGGAGTTATGTCGAATTAAATCTTAGCATGATGTTTAAGGAAAACGTCACGTGAAATATTACGCAAACCAAAGATGGAAGCAAGTTGACCTCTGTTTTATTTGCAAACTACTTTTAAAAAGTTTTGCAATTGTTTTTGCAAGTATTTCAACTCTTACCATTTTCGCCTATAGATAGATCCTCTACTAAGCCCAAACTAAACGTATCTACCATTAACACAATAGGTGATTAAGTATGTTATTATGGCATAAATAATTTATGCAAAATTATCATAAATTAGTTAATGTTACATGGTTATTTATGTAAATAACCATAGAGCGATAGAAACTAGTTTAAAAAAATGTCTAAGTCGGGTTATATTATACATTAGTCTGTTCTTACTTATTTATTCTATTTATATATCTCAGGTAATTACTAAACATAAGGAAAAAATAAATTTAGTAAGTAGTCTCACTTTACATAATTTCGTAACTATTCAATTTACTTACCTATTAATCTGAATTTATTATGATCTTTATTTATACATCTATATATATTTTTTCTATAATAATACTGAAATACTGAAATATTATTACCCACATTTTTTTGTCTCTGTACATGTGTTAAAGATAAAGCTTGCGCATCGTATCATTTCAAGAGGGCTAAATGTAGGTTCCCCATAATTTGAGAGCCAAATAGATTTTCCTCTAAAATAATGCTGCCTGATATTTTTTTTAATAAGTAAGATAAGTATATATATCTAATTTGACAACCATTTAAGACAAGTGTGCGTCTTCGAGTGAATATAACCGCTGATGATATTTTTTTTTTACTATTTTTTGCACTCTTTTTGTAATTGAACCGACGATGTTCCGGGTCGATAGAATTAAATGCTAACCCCCGAATTTATAGACGTTTTATAACTTTATCAAACTACTGCACACAAACAAGAGTTTTGCTTTGCGCAGTACTATATGACGTTTGATAAAGTTATAAAACGTCTAGGTATCAATTCGGAGGTTAGCTTTTAAGTGACTATATAGATACTACTCAGCATTTAAACCAGTGATACAAGTTCGTCCATAAAAATTCAAATGAATGGTGGTCGTATGAGCAATGTTCATATCTGGAACCCGTCAATCACAATTCGTCGATTCGTACGAGCGAGTAGTCGCGTGATATTCGCAGTTCGCACGGACCCGAATCCACCCATATTTCTGTATCCGGATCCACGTTACTAGGTATACGTAACACGAGGTTATCGCCGTTATATTATGCATTTATAGTTGGTACATACACTATTTAACTCTGATTTATTATTGTCTGTATGATAATGTAGGTAAGTGGCACTTTGGCTTTTACCCAAAAAAAAATTAAGTCCTTTAAAAGATGTATGAAATTTCGATAATTCGTATTCCGACTCGCATTGGAAGCTCACCTTGATAAGGACGTTTTTGTATAATCTAAATTTCTAGTAAAGATTTCATACTGAGTGTCTATTTCGTACTTTTGAAAATGTGTTTTAATAGAGTATTTAGGTACTTATCTATTCTGATTGTATCTTCCGATTTAACTTTAGTAACTGACTCTCGGCTCCCACTTTTGTTGAACCCGAAACCTTGGCAAAAACTTTATGAGATATTAGAGGATTTTCATTTTCAACATGGTTGGAATGCTGCATCATCCGAATTAAGCAGGATAATACTAAAACTAAAACTAAACTTCTATAAGACCACAATGGACAGTGGTCAGAACACGAAAATAAAACAAAAATAATTTCAAATCTGCGTTCACATTTTGTTTTACCTATTGAAAGAATAAATAAAATATGTTGTACTTCTCTGTTATAAAATTTAATATAAAACCAAAAAACATAGACTAGATTGGATTATTAAAATGATGAGGTAAATTAGGTACCTAATACTTATAGGTATTATAAATTAATCCTATTTATCTCAACAAATAAAAATATAGCTTATAGCTTAGACTTAATAATATTTTGTCTGATTTTATGACGACCACAACTAATTTAGCAAGTGCCTCGGACACGTATAAAATCGTCAGGGTTATCAGTAAAGAGACCATCGATACCCGTAGCCAAAAACACTCTCAATTCCCCCTCAGCGTCACCAACAGAAGCCAGAGATGCATCTCCACTCTGAAACTCCACCGGCAAGAAAGGGTTTTCAGATCTGAACGTATAAGGGTGCACTTTAAGTCCTGCTGCATGAGAGTCTTCTACGAAGGTGGTAACGTTACCGAGCCTGTTGTCAGCATCGCGTGGGATGATGTAGCTCTTCTCTGGTCCGACAGCATACGCATACGTCGCTATTTCACTCAGCCCCTCAGCAGTCGCCATATCACCGTAAGTGAGCGTCGTTCCCAGCACAGCTTGGTCGAACGGCTGAGCAGCCCTTGCCCCAAACAGCTGTATCAGTCTAAGATCCGTAATGTTACTCAGTTGTTTCAAATTAGTCACCTCAAAAGACTGAAGGTAAACAGGCGCCTGCGCACCACGATAACCATTGTTATGGAATATATCAACCAATGCCTGTTCCATCGCCAATCCCAACACTTGGAAATGAGTGCCGTGTTTAATTTCTGGATAAATACCGATGGGGCGATGCAAGCTGACCTCTAGTCCTTTCACTAAATCAATGATCTCCTGCATAGTGGGAACTTCGAATGCTTGGTCCATCCGGGCGTTACCAGGTCGGATACTAGGGATGCGTTCTATCGCCCTTAAAGTTTTTAGTTCTGCTAAAGTGAAGTCTTCAGTGAACCAGCCGCTTATTTGTCTGCCGTCGACGGATTGTGTGCGGTATCGGGAAGCGAATTCCGGGTGTTGAGCAACATCAGTAGTCAGGCCTAGCTCGTTGTCGTGTCTAGCGATGATGTGTCCGTCTTTGGTCATCACGACGTCGGGTTCAATATAATCGGAGCCCATGGTAGCTGCAAGTGCGTAAGCTCCGAGGGTGTGCTCCGGGACGTATCCGCTGGCGCCGCGGTGCGCTATGGCGAGCGGGTGGCAGAAGTCAGCATCGTATTCTATACTATTCGACTTATTGTTGACTATGACGAGAGCGATAACTGCACTGAGGCCCCCGACGCCCACTAGTGCTAGCAGCACCCACAGACCGATGTAGCCGTTCATTCTTGCTCCTGAAATTTAAAAACATATGTATTATTTTTATTAAATAATTAGAATAGATTCAGAATACGAACTAAATTAACAGACATTGTAAACGCAATGATTATGAAAATCTTACAGGGCTACCACAAAATATGCCTTAAGTATACATAATTCTATTAGCCAGCCAGCCAAAGCAGGAAAAGAAAATACTCACGTCCTTCGAAGAGCGTGCTCTTAATTAAACATTGACGACTTCTATAGCAAACAACAGACACAGTAATAAGTATTCATAAGAACGTATACGGACTTGCGATTGCAAAATTGTAAAACTAATACCAAAGGATTATGTTTATACGCGATAAGATTTTATTTTATTACAGGCTGTATACAAACCTCTAATCACTGGGAATGAGAATGAGAAGAGACATTTTGTTTTCATGATGGTTCAATGTTGTATGAATGAAAATACAACAAGCAATTTTTCTTCATACAAATTTTGACCCTCCATTAGACTTCTTGGGGTCGAATTTCCAAAAACCCCTTAGTTCACCTCTAGCAGATTCCAGCAATATATTCAGTAATATATGAATATATTTAGGCCCAACGGTCAGTAGGCAGTGCGTTGTTGGTCAGTATGTGTTAAAAAAAAGTAGATTTCGCGCTAACTGCACTCAGTGAAGTGTGATAGTCTACATAAGTATATTGTCTGACGGCTTACACAGCTGTTGTCACGTATTAATTATGTACGTATTGTATTTAGAAACAATAGCTTGTAGCTACAGTGTATCGACGAAGGTTGTTTCACATTGAAGTTCATTATTATCGGTAGTAGTTACCTATTTAAAGGACAAAGCCCATATAATTTTCAAATTTATCTCATGGCTCAAGATAAAAAAAAATACATGCACCTGTTGTTTTTTCTTTCATTTTTGCATCCATTCGCTAAATTCATGTGGGTTTCGAATATGGATATTAATATCTATACATATAAATAAAATTGGAGTGTCTGTTTGTAATATTAAAATAACCGCTTTTTACTAAGTGCATTTGGATGTATACACGTTACCTATACCGAAACAACATTTTTTACAATTTTGTCTGTCTGTCTGTCTGTCTGTTTGTTCCGGCTAATCTCTGAAATGGCTGGACCGATTTTGACGGGACTTTCACTGGCAGATAGCTGATGTAACAAGGAGTAATTTAGGCTACTTTTATTTTAGAAAAAAAAAATAGGATCTCACGAAAAAAAATTAAAACCAATGTTGCAGCGCAGCGCCTGATTAAGTTTGATACCAACAACCTGCAATGCGTCCCGCGGGCTCAGAATGGACGAGCAGGCTGTTGTCAACGGTTGTCTTTGTTAAATACCACGCGGACGAAGTCGCGGGCAACAGCTAGTTATAACATATAATTGTTCCTCATTCAGCTACATAAGATCAATTTGAGGTTCCTAATTAAAAATATCTTGAACGTGATTTTATATCAATACACGTTATACGCGGAAAAAAGTTGAAGAGGTTCTTTTTTTAAACAGTTAAATTTTAGCCCGAATTTTGTATAGACAAAAATCACACCAAAAATTAATACGATAAAATATACTCAAGTTTGTTTTTGGATCAACTTTGTATAACGGCCCACAGTCGTAGGTGCATAATTATTAGGTTCAGGGAGGAGTACATTAAAATAAATACATATACAATAGGGAAAATCATAAAAAAAAAACAGATTACCTAAGAAATCTAAGCTATATCATCGGACCCATAAAGTGCCGGCGTATGGTTGTTGTTTACACAGGGATGACTATTGCGCACATTATTGCTAAACAAAAACTTTTAATAAAAACAAACGCATCCCCCGAGCCAGCCACCACAGCCCCCGCGTGTTGACACACAGATTTATATCGCAGGGCTGTCAAACTCACTTCGAACCATTTCAAAAATGGAAAACCCCATCTGTATTTTTGACATTTAAGACAAATTCGTTCAAGTGATCATTATAATATCATTAGACAAACATCAACGATACCAAAATACAACGCTAATATTTTGGGTGCCGTACAATGGTCTGGGTGCCATCGTAGTGTATATTTAATTATTAACATATATATTAAACGTCCATTACTCGGGTACAAACATTCGTGCTCGTCACAAAGACTCTCTTCTCCTACTGGGATTCGAACCCGGGACCCTCGTTACAGAAACCAGCGTCACCTACTGCCAATTGTGCCAATCGGGTCTTCGATAATAAAAGTAAAGGAATAATTCGAATAAAGTCGATAAATAAAAGTTATATTATATGTCAGTTAGTTCAGTACTTCATATTTTATTTTATAGAAACTGAACGTTTCATAATCAGCGGTAGTATTTTTCATGACCAAGATAAGATATTCTATCAGCTGATAGTATATGTATATGTACTACATATGGTTATATATAATACCTGCTTACGACCCTCGTGCAAGTTTGGTGTGTGTCCCGTTTAGAGGGCATGATTGTACTATGTTATAACCGTGAAACACGCCTCCGTGTTTAACCAACAACAGCTGTTATCATTGTTATCAGTACCTACAGTAACAATTGTGTGTGTTTAAGCGTATGTAGAAGATATGTAACCTGATAACAAACCTTTGAATGTAGAACAATTTTTATCTTTGCAACCTAAAGTGAGTTAGTATGATTATTGTTTAGCTATAGGAATATCCGGTTTGCTTCCATTTAAGTTTTTTCAATATAAATTTGTAACTACTAACCTTATGTTTGATGATAGCATCAATGGATGAAAACTATATATATAAAACAAAGTCATGTTAGTTACACCATTTATAACTCAAGAACGGTTGGACCGATTTTTAAGATGTTTGTACTTTTTTATTTGTCTTTGCCCCGAATAAGGAAACATTTTGGATTTTTTCATACATTTGTAGTACGTCGGGACAGCTATTTTAGTATAAAGGATACCTAAGATAACACGTTAATGAGTAATTTGTAGATGGCCAGTAACAAACTAAAAACAAGAAAGAAGATGTAAATTAGAAAAAAAAATGTACCTAAGTAGGTTTTTATCTATTTAAAAGGAGACGACCTGGAATTAGCTCAGTGGGTTGTGTACCCGCTTTCTGTGCCGACGGTCCCGAGTTCGAATCCTGGTAGGGACAAAGTTTGTGTGATGAACACGAATGTTTGCACTCGAGTCATGGATGTTTAATATCTATACAATTATATACTGGGTTCGCCCGCAGACCATTGTACTTACCCATAATTCGAGCGTTGCTTAGTGTGCGGCCGTAAAGTTGGTGTTTCCATCTGGCAATGTTATTATATAAAATGCCGCATTATAAATACTTGGGGCATGGCAGCCCTGCGCAAGTGTTTAAAGGGATGTCCCGAAGGTATCCCTCGCGAAATTCGTTTGTTTTTTCGCGCGCCCCCTCCGCTGAATCTAATCCTAGCTGATCGAATTAATAAACTTCGTCGTTAATCATTATCGTGAGCGAATACGGCAGACACTGATCACTGCAAGGGTGAATGGTTAAGTCGACTTTATTAGGCGCACAGATTTACTGCCTAACAAAGACTTTCATTATTTTTTATTAGATTTACGGACTATTAATGCAATTTAACGATAATATATCAACGTTCAAAGTTGGATCGGGCATTTTATGCGGTACAAAAACGTAACAATGATATTATTAAATTATGTGTCTACGAATATTAGTAAAGTAATTTTACTTGCCATAAATACAATCAGGTGAAAGGTTTGGCCCAAGCGCATTCAGAAAGAGAATCGGATCCTACACTTTGAAACTTCCCACGAGTGAAACCCCAATGAGACAATTACTGGTGTCCACAATATTGTTATCTACCCCTAGAGACGAAGGGCTGTAATCGAATTGGGTACTCGTTCATTAGGAATCCACTATATAATGTTTAACAATAATGTAAAATATTTTATCAGGGCTAATAGTAGGTAGGTTATAAAGATGCCGGGGCGCCACAGTAGTATGCCGAGTGCGATCCTGTGGCGCCCCGCTCAAAGGCGGTGATGGCGGACCGTGGAGTTTTAGTGGGTATACCGGCACTCTGCCGGGGAGTCCCACATACCCCTCTTATAAAGATGTTATTGCCAAATGAATAAATCAAATTATAAGGCATTTACAAAATTACACACTGTACCGAGCGTATCAAAGGCCACTAGTTCGCATCGTTTAAAAAAAAAACAAATATCATAATTATTTTGTACATCAACATGATCCATATAATATTTTTGTTATACCTCATATACTGTTAAAAAGAATAACCTTTTCAGCATTTTAAAAAGTTAAGAGAGCAAAGTTGAGGCGTAGTGTTTAGAGGTAATTCACTCTACTGACAGGTTATCTCGACCCATTTGGCACAGTTGTCATTGTACCATAGGAACAAATCTTAGGTGGTACTGAAAATTATTTTTACAATTATGCCGTTTCAGTTTTTTCATGAGGTCTTATAACGAATTTAATATATCTGATGACAACAAATAATGCGCTATCTCCAAAGCTACTCTGTCAAGTTGAGATGAATTATTTGGTACAGAAGTGATGTTGGCTAAGTGGTTAATGAGTGGTTCGGCGGTCCCGGGCGGGGCCGCCCCGCCCACCGTGCTGGATGCCGTTTATTTAACAAAAATAAATGGACACAAATCAAATGGTTTTTTTTAAATAGCAAGATGATGTCACAAGATTGGGGTTGCGTAACTTTCAAAAAAAATCCTGGAACAATCAGAGAAGTTTTATTTAAATAGTAGGCATGTTGACTTACTCATTATGTTAAATATGATCTACCTATCCATAGAGTCGTTATTTATGTTCAAGGTAATTTATTGATTTCTCTGCGAGAACTAATTATCGAACATCGAATAGCAAATTCGTTGCCTTATCCGGTGTAACTTACTATGTTTACCTAGTAACATTCCAATAACCTAAATGAAAAGATCAAACAACCAACCCACTCATTGTTTTCAACAGCATTCTATCAACTTTATTATTTGTTTGTTGTATTTCAATTACTATCTCAACGAGTTTCGCAAACTGTATACCAAGTGAGTCGGGTCAACGGTCACGGCCTTATTAAATTTCATGAAAGAGATAAAATCGGTCGTCACTCCCGACGGATGTGTAAGCGACTACATCACTACGAAAATGTTATTCGCATTGAACAATATCGATATTCCGTATCGGGCGATCGTTCGAATCGAGAACGGTACTATCGACGCGATCAACACGAGCACCACAATACTGGCTATTGACGAAATACTATAAACATAAAAAAAGACAACATCGATGCTCCGAGAGCGTATCAGACACACACCAAATTAAAAATACATCTAATAGCATTATAAGCGTGAATTATTAATTTGTGTGCCATTGTCCGGCCATCGGTGCCCATTGTGCCTGTGACCGTGTAAAATAACGATTGTATTGTATATACATTTAACGTTATTTAAGTACAATTAATGAGCTAGAGTTGTTCCTTACAATGTATATAGAATTTGAGGTAATTGATTGAAGCATATGCAACTCTTGGAATCAGTAATGCGATGTAATGTTGTTTGACTCTAGCTAAAACACTAACCTCACTGCGATTTCTATATACCTACGAGTAAACGAATAAGGTAAAAAATTGAATACCTGCAAAGCACTTCATTAACCGTGACAATCGGCTATCAATCATCCAAAAGCTTGCAAAACAATAATCACATTATCGTTCTTCCATAATAACAAATGTAGGCCCGAAATGCATAAAGAATCTGCTTTGTGCCTTTTTGTCGATGATAAATTTTGAGAAATACCGTGGCAAGGCTGCCGGCCCGAAGCTGGAACCGAACAATGTAAGCTTATGAGCAACGTATTATTTATTGTAAAATAAGAAAAAAATATACGATACGGCTTGACATATTGTTAAGGGCCCTTATAAAATTATTTGCTATCACGCCATCCGGGGCTTGTTACGAAGAAGCAATGTATAAAATGAAACAAGAGTACGGAGCTGAGGGTACATCGAAGCCCGTGGCAGCAATAAAACAATAAGTCGAGATACCGAACATTGCCGGGATTAATGGTCGGAGGTTGGTTTTGTCTAAGGATAAGTAATCGCTGCTTCTAATTTTAATAATCATATGGAGGACCCACTTGAAGAGCGCCATTAATAATGCTTTGAATGAATTTTTCGAATTCCCAAATGTCATCCAGCTTATTAACCGCCGTCATTTTTTGTTTAAGTTTTATTTGTTTTGTATTGGACAGAACGTTTTGGTTTTGGCGCGGTCATACCGACCTTTTGTTTTTTGTCCCGCATCATGCAATCTCGGAGGATGAAATATTGTTTAGAGTTAATTAGTTACCCACCGATAAAGAAGTCTTTTTCTATGGAACTGCTCAATCGCTTGTGAGTTTTTGTATTTATGTATACTTATGTAATTTTATAATTTATCATCGCGATTGATGTTCGCCCTTAGGTTGCATTAACAGACAAAGTTTGCAAATACAAAAAAAAACAGTGTCTTAATAATCAGCATGTAGAATAATTAGAGACTCTCAGAATTATCCCTCATCACAATGCGATAAAAAAGTGTAATTAATCGCAACATTGCGATAAATACATCTCTCCTTAATCACTTGGAAAGCAGAGGCAAGGCCACAAGATGATTAAATGGACAGGTAAACAATTACTTTACTTCTATTCAAATAATTAAAATTAGACACAGTGATTGAAACTATAATTTAAGCTTAAACATAAACGATCCATCACGAGCCCCACACGTCAAACATCATCTGCAAAAAGATGCCACTAAATGAATAAATTTAGATTCCAATGCGCGTGATCGATAGACTCATAGATCGGATCTATAGATCATATCGACTTCGAAAATGGAATGCGTGAGTAAGACAAAATATAATTAATGATCGTCCTTCTAAATTCGAATCGGTCCGGTGCAGACATGTTGGCGTCGTCGAAATAAACAAAAGGCAAAAAGTTATGTATCATTTTTTTAATGTGTTTTTTTTTTGTTTCTGCATGTAAAACGTTAGATGTGCACAATTAATCATTGTGGAGCGTATTGTAGCATCTGTCGTGTCGGCTTGTCGGACTCGAGCGGGCCATTGTTGCTGGACCTCTGTGACTTTTGATCATTCCAAAAAACATCCATTGCGCCACCTGTGCGACTCTATATAACGGTTTGATTCAGTTGAATCGAACTAAATTTAAAATAGATTAAGTTTTATATTTCCCCCGAACTTACAAAAAACACGTAACTATTAACTCGACTCCGTGCACCGAACTTCCCATAACAATGTTATTTGTCGGAGCAGTTTTACAGCTCAATAATTAATAACACAATACATACTTGCACCGATTATGTATTGAGTATATAAGGTCTGTAAAAGTGTAAAATATTTTAACAGGTTATACAGATAACATCCCCAAAGATATAAATAAACTTTTCAGAAATATAAAAATAAAACCCTGTACTGAGAGCATGGTCAAACGCGGTGGCGCAAATGGTTCGCCTTATTAAAAAAAACAAACATCATTTACACAACTATTTTATACATCAACATGATCCAATATTACCTAATGATTAACCTGTTAAAATATTTTATACTATTTTTATTCAACCTTAAATATACCTAATAGTCTAGGAATGTTAACTTCAACGAAATATAATCATTTCATCAGGTACCTACAGTTAATTCAATCGTGTATGTAGGCAATTAAATAGCTATAATTAATTATACGTTCTAGACAATTTTATTTTACTAGCAGTGTGAGCAGTAATAGCTACTCGTGTCGGAAACAAAGGGGAACTGGGTCGATTATCAGGGTTTTATTGGATATTCATAACTTAATGTCATTTTCAACAATGATTAGTTGTCACCTACTCAACAGCGAAGCCGAGAAATCGGGAGGAAACCTGCATGTGTGATCCAACTATCGAAATTTAAGTGTAATGTTCGCAAACCCATACTATTAAGCCAGCATGGTGGGCTTCGGTCCAGTAGTAGTGACGTTCTAAAGCTAGATAATTATAATCTTGGGTACGTAATAACCTTTTATTTAAAACTATCGAGTAGGTATACGTACCCGACATGCGAACGGTACAATCCCTTAGAAACCTTAGCAGGCGTGCGTACTGTTCTTCAAAGTTGCAACGTGCTCAGATCAATAGTATAGAAGAGCATATGGGATAAACAAAGTAAAACTATTCCTTTTTAACTGACGAGAAAAAAGAAGGAGGTTCTCAATGGGAAACGTATTTTTTTATATTATAGAAGAAAGATAGCAGATATGCAGACTTAGATATTACAGCCAGTACCCACCTCTTAGTGGTGATTCAAGTGTTTACCTGGAAATTCCTGAAAACACAATCAATCGCGACGCAGACGATTATGACGGATAACGTGTTCTGTCACGGAGCGATCCGTCACGGCCGGGGCGGGCGGCGCGGCGCAAGCGCTGCCCGGCGCCGGCCCTTTGTTGCACGTGGGAAAGTTGTAACAACCGATTCGTAGGTACCTACAAAACATACCTAGGCTATACCTTATCTCAGTTGAATTTTTAAAATGTTGTCAGGACCTCCGCATCCATGGTTCCTGTAGACTTAGATTAAAAAAAAATAAGGATGCAAACTAAAAGATAATGCACAAATTAGTGTCGAAGTTAAAATAAAATAGTTCCTCGAAAGGCTCTGTATGTTTTTAAGAAACTGCAACTAAGTAGGTTTCGTTATACCTTTGTATGTGGGACCCTATAATATCTATGAAATATATTATATTATGATTTTTATATTACCAATATAGCTACACCATAACATTGAATCATCTCCTTTGTTTGCTCTACCCAACGATATTGAAGTTATAGATAAACATATTCATCATAATTAGTTCGGGACATTTAACTGGTTAACCGTCGTTGAGTTATGATACGTGTTCTAAGAACACCTCATCTTTCTATCCCCATCCACCGAACTTTACCGCGGGTTAACATGGTAAAAAAAACAAACGAAATGTGCGACCACTTTTTTCACCTGACAACACCGAACGTTAGTTTTTTTAGGTTGGTACACCATTTTGAAAATTAAATTATAGGTTATAATTTTAATATGATAGGTGTGTAATATATTTCTTAAAAGGAACGTGTTTAGAGATTTTATCTTATTAAAGTATTTATTTTATACTCAACTCGAAGCTTTTTATTTTGAATCGTACCTTTTTTATTTTGTATAAATTATATGTAAAAAATTAACAAATGTTTTTGGTCCTAGCATGTTAGATAATTAATGAAAACGAAAAAAATACCATTTATAATCGGCATATAACGGTTTATGTGGATTCGAGCATATACCTAGTCGAGTAGCGCATAGAGTTGACTTCTAATTCACCAAATTAATTAATTAAGTAGGTTACATCAATAATAATAATATCTCCAGCCGAGCATACCAACTATACGGTCCCAAACTAAGCAACGCTTGTATTATATGCACCGTACAACGGACTGGGAGCGATCCCAGTATGTAATAATTATATATATGTATTAAACATCCATGACTCGGGTATATACAAACATTCATGCTCATCACAGAGTTTGTCCCTACCAGAATTTGAACCCGGGACCCTCCGCGCAGAAAGCAGGGTCACCACAAACTACGCTAATCAGGGCGTCATTATCATTATAAAAACACGGAAAAAAGGCAAAAGATTAGCTTTCACCAAATTTTCCAGAGTATTACAGATTTCGAATAACTATAGGTATAAAAAATAAGCTACTCGATAGTATAATGATTATAAGGGATTGAATCTCAAAAGTTCCATAATGAAGGAGACACTATATTTATTGCAAGAGTAGGTACTTTAAAAAAACGACCGGCAAAAGACAAAAGCTTATCGTTTAAAATATCAGCTTATAGACAAGCCATAAAGATCGGATCTACAAAGAATCGGCACAGATTACAGCTTAAACGGCCATTGCAATCGGCCAATATGTTTTAACGACTGTGTTTTTTGGCGCTCGGAGGATACGAGCGGAAAAAACGCGGCGGGCGACAAAAGACGATCATCAAAGATCCTCCTTTTCAGATAAAGGGACCATAAATAACACCATAGTTTTTATATACTGTAGAACAACGATTCGTCGATTTCTATAACTCTGTATCATTTGTCAATAAACGTATAATATTGTAATTATTTTCTTTCAAATATAAGATGATAAATTGATGCGATCGATTTTACCTGCAGTTGGTACCTAATGTGCTGATGTGTGGGTGCTTATGTGAATATCTACATATCTGAATAAACATAATGAAAGCCGTTCTATGACACGAAATAGATGGAATATCATGCTACTGAATAAGACGTAACTAGCTTTTACCCCGCGAACTAGCTTTTTTAAATTACTTTAAATACTACTGTAGTAACCAGGTACGTATGGACAAATACTCTTCAAGTTCGTTCTAACCAACCCAACAGTCAGTGGATCTACTCGATATCCTAATCGAATTCCTATAACTATCTTCGTGGGTGGAAGTCCGCATGCAGTCCCGGGGAAATTAATTCAATTATTGTCTATAAAATAGAATTACCTTAACGCGATAATCTTCACTAACAAAGATTAAGTAAACACAATGTACGGCAGTGAAAAAGTGTTAAACAAAATTGCGGTAGTTGTATGTATCCCTATCATGAGGGACCGGGACCCTAAAAGATTATTAAATCTTCCTTAGAATTCATTAGAGGCCTGTTCCTAAATTAAGTTTCGCACCCCACGCCAGCTTCACTTCTCATTTTATGAGTTGTTTTCGCTTACTTTGTACGCTGATTTAATTTTAAACGTGTAATGAGATTTATCGTTATTTATTACTTGTATAGGTTCCAACGTGGTTCCAACCTACCTTAAATAACTACAAAAGTATGTGATAGATAAGACCCCACTAGGTGCCACGGTGTGGGGGCATAGACAAATCATATATTTATATAATTCTGCATGTACATCGCCAACGTCCATACTACGTTGAATACACCGGTTCTCGTCCGATCACCGAAGTTAAGCAACGTCGGGCGCGGTCAGTACTTAGATGGGTGACCGCTTGGGAACACCGCGTGATGTTGGCTTTTTAACTTTTTATTTATCCTTGCATGGCTAGGTCATATAGTACTGCCTCGAGATTTTTACTTTTGCGCAGTACTAGGTATATGACGTTTGTTAAAGTTATAAAACGTCCATACATTTGGGGGTTATAATATAACAATATGTTAACTTAACACTAGTCATGGCGACAATAATCAAACCAATAACCACTTGGTCCAGTATTAGTCAGATTTTCAGATATATCAACGCTCAAAGCTCCCCAGATATGGACATAGGCATAGACGTTGCAATGAGACATTAATACCCACTTTAATTAACAACTATAACTACGCATGAAGATAAGTGCATTGATTAACCACCAAAAGTTACTTGTAAACAATATAATTAAATTTCAGAGTTTTATCCAAACGTTTCTGTAATGTATACACTTGCTCTTACATGTAAAACTGACAAGACGCCGCCGCTGTCGTGCTAGGGCGGGCGCGAGCTGCAGGACGGGCGTCCCGTTGCCCGGCAACGCGCCGCGGGTGGGCGGGGCAATCGATACCACCCTCACCTTCAGCCTCTCATCACCTGATAGCTTCTTTACAGGCTTTCAGTGTGTTCTGCTGCTATCATAAGATATAGCGGTTCGTGTCAAGGTGGCAGAAGGTGGCAGAAGATAACAAAAATAGTGAAGGACTTTGGGGGTATTCATAGAACAAGGTTGTCAGTTTTGTTTTATTCAAAAAAATGTGTTTCTTTCAATTTAAGTAGTGACAAATTTTGGTGGATTTTTTTTTTTTAAATAATATCGCCAGGCGAATACCAACTTTACGGTCCCCATCTAATCGGCGCTTGTATTATAGGTACCTACCGTAAAATGTACTGGCAGCGATCCCAGTATGTAATTCTTATAGAGATATATAAACATCCCATGACTTGGGTAAAAACATTCATGCACATCACACAAAGTTTGTCCCTACCAGGACTCGAACCTGGGGCCCTCAACGCAGACAGCAGGGTCACTACCCACTGAGCTAATTGGGTCTTCAAAATAATTACAACTTGACGTTTCAAATTCTACTACTTAATTACAATAACTGTTTTCAGGGATTACAATTGCGATGGTGTGTAGGTATCTTTTTAAACGAGAAATAATTTACCTTTTTTTTCTATTTAGGGCCTTTCAAATTTTCTTACATGAGATTTTATTAAGACTTGATTTGACGGCGCCTTCAAATATATATTTTTCGGGGTTTTTTGATATGACAATGATATAATTAAGTATGTATGAGGTTTATTATTGTACAAGAAAATGTTTTATTATATACAATAATTACAAAGAAAATAACTTAAATATTTACAAACTAATATAAATTATGTATGTATGTATAAGTATGTATGATACATCTCCCAAAAAATACATTGATTACTTATTACTAATCCCAAATTCGTAAAGTCTCATTATGTTGTTGTCAAAAAGAAATTGATTTTCCCTCCTCGTGGAAAGGGGGAGTGCGGAGGACAGGTCCCAACATGCCTGCTATTAGTGCACAAAGGTCGGCTGTCGCGAACACGGGCCGGGGAGGGGCGAATTATGACCTGTCAGGGGCAGACTCCACTACTCTCTGTACCTGTCGCTAATTTAGATCTTTCATTCGCTTGTTGCGTCCTATTAATGAGATGAACGTTGAAGTTAGCCTCATTCGTAGCCCAGCAGTCCTGAGGATGCCTCGTTTAGAGGCGAAACACGTGTCGTATACTTTTTAAGATTCGCTTCGTTTCGCGGAGTATTGCATTATAGTATTTAAGTATATAGCATATAGATATATAGTTTGTCGACTAACATCTTAGAGGAGTTCGGTGTTGCTGGCTTCTTTTTATCGATCAAACTTGTTTGGTTTATAATAGGAAAAGTTGACAAGCCGAGGGTCAGTGGTGGGTTCCTCTTTCCCCATTTGTTTTGAAGTTGTTCTTTTTTTTCAGTAAGTTTTCAATGCTTTTTGTATCATAATATAATACTATCTTTGGTGCAAATACTCCAACTTTACGGTCCCAATCTGAGCAACGCTTGTAATCGGCATATGAGTAAAAATGTGGATTTTTACTTGTGTGTGTGTATCGTGCAATGAGTTGGAAGTGATCACAGAACCTATATAATTACTTATACATAATTATATAAATTAAACCTGCACTATTCTTAAGCGTATTTGTAATAATTAAATATGTGAAGTCATATTTTCGATATGTCAATTTTTGAAAATAAATTTTGTTGCCAAGAAAATCAGTCAGTGCAGGGTGTCATTTCATAAATGTCTAATAATTTCATTTATTTCTTTGAGAATGTTATCTTTGTAACCTCCTATTAGCACTGTTAAAATATGTTTTTTTTGTTACACCTTATATAAACCGTCCGGGGACCTTATATAAAATGGGTACAAGTATTGGTGCTCACCACGGACAGACTTTACCTTATATCCCGGACATTCTGTTAAAGAAACAAAATTGTCGCAATTCTTGGTCGTGACTGTACTAATTCTCGTGATTTATGTATGTATACTTCCTTAACGTTGAGTGCGAGTTTATTCGTAGGTTAACCTCGAACTTTATTTACGTACCCCTTTGTATAAAAACTTAAAAGTTTTAGATACCGTCCGCTAGAGGCGCTGTGCAGTTTGTCATACTAAATGACAGATACGCCCACAGCCTATGCTCTCGAAGCTCAGAAAGTCATCATTTCATTATTAAAAAAATACTGAGAAATGTTTAAAATAAACAAAATAATGACCGTAGTTCTATTAAGATTTGTAAGCGGATTTGTAGCGGACCATGGCATCTAATTAATACAAATCGCTGGTGCCCAGCCCGCGCGAGACAGGTCCCGGCCCAAATATATGGTCCATAAAACTACTATTACGTTTTATAAACACTACATTTATAACTACTTCATGATTGTATTATTTATTTTACGTAATATATTATGTTGTGAGATTTTGATTTTTTTCTAAACTGTGCTTTCAAATATTTAAAATTCTCTGGCACGGTACACACCATTAATTTATAGTATTCGACTACGTCCTTGAGTGTGGAGATGGCTTTTTATAGTATAAAATGTTACTGGCCATAATTATTTAAATATTAACTTTAATAAAATTATGATGATATGGATCCTTGACCTTTTGTAGTAGTTGTCAAAATATACGTAAAAATACCTATCGATAAAAACCTTGACTTTCAGTTTTTTTTATTCAATATATAATTGGTGTCTAGGCTTTGCTGCCATTTTCTAACATATATTGTATTTTTAGAGTAAATAAATCTAAAAAATATGTTACCTCCCACGATATAATAAGAGATGGTTCCTTAGCTTTGCGTGTGTTTGATAAAAATCGATTCAGTGGTCCCTTTATTAATTTGTGTATCACAGCATGGCTGCTCTGGGAATGTTAGCCATTCAAAGGGTTTGTTCGCAATCGCTCCTACGAATGACTAAAAATTACACATAATATTCGCACTCAAGTAGGAAATACGAAATAAAAATGTCACATGAAAAAAAAACAAGAATGTTATTTTACACTTTTTGATCACTGTAAATGGATGAACACATACCTGCTTTGGGGGTGTCTTAGTACTTTCAAAATAATTCTCTCTCCATAACAGTGAGCTGGTAGTGGTCGCCTCGCGCGGGACCTGGCGCTGGACGGGCCGGGATGCGTCCGCACTAAATTTAAATATTTTAATCCTTAATTTAAATTTTTGACATTTTTATTTTATGTTGGTATTCGTGTAGTTTCATTTTTAATGTTATTTGTCATATTCAGGGGACGGTGCAGCTCGTGACTGGCGCCTCGAACCATCATTTGTGGGTAAAATATCGTCAATCGGCGAGACTCATGCGCAACAATTTGTTGGGACACAACGTGCTTTCGATATTTGTCGACCAACAATTTAATCAAAATAGTAAAACTATCTCTCTCACGTATCTCTTGCAAGATGAACTTTGTTACTGTGTCCTAAGTAGACAAAAATATAATTATTTTGATTATGGATTCACTGAAAGTACCTAATTCAGTTATGTAAGTTGTAAGTAGGTTCCGGAAACAGTTTATAAGTTCTCTTATAAAATTTATAAGCTTGCGTTTTTAGAAACTTGGAATTTTAGCGAGATTCCTCCGTAGTCCGTTGACTTATTGTGTAAATAGTATGGGTTAAGGTAAGGTTAGTGTTTAAATTACGTCACAAAAAATCGAGAGCATCATCATTTCAAGGCGCCATCTCGATTCAATATTCATCCCTAAGTTTTATATACGTCTTGCTATACTTGGTAGAAAGAATAAATGACTCTTGTAGATCATTATAATACATATTGCTGGTCATTAGTCATTCCGTGCCAGGCCCGGCCCGGGTCCGATCAGTCCCGTGGTATTTGACCATGTTCCATGATATTGGTACCATTTTACGTTTTAATATTTTACTTTGCAATTTTTATAGCCAAGTTGGTAGAACGATCTCCTCGGTAACAAGGATCGTTGGTTCTAATCCCGGCTCGCACCTCTGGGATTTCTGGATTTCATGTGCGAATCTCATTTTCAACCATGATTATTACTCGCTCGTGCCTCGGAGAGCATGTAAAGCGATCGGTCCTGCGCCTGATCTCTCCGGTCATGTCGGATTACCGTCCCATCAGACTATGAGAGTGAGGGAAGAGGTGCACTCTACCTGTGCTTGTGCACACACTTGTGCATTATAATATCTCCTGCGCAGATGGCCAGTCTCCGTTGAGACTAGCCGCCGTGGCCGGAATTCGGTCAGGGCGACTATTATTGGGCCAATTTTACATTTTATAATGCATATACTTAAACAGTATAATTTTAATTTTGTTTTAATAACTAACTAAATATTGTTATGTTAGTCGTGTAGACGTCACGCAAAATATAATAATTTACTTATTATATTAGGATCTATGTAAATAATCGATTAATGGTTTCATTGCGTTATTCAATAGAGGGCGCTAGTAAATTTGGACCCCTATGCAATTGTCTGAAATATTTTCTATTTAATCAAGTACATACATTGATTGATTTTTGAGATTATTTCCATCAGTTAAAGATAGATAAGTATACAAAAAATACGGATACAAAATTAAACAAAACATATTTTACTTAATTAGCTAGGTAGGTACATAAATTGTCTTCACATCTTCGTCAGTAGGTACCATTATGCCGTATAAAATTAAATTGGGCATAATTTTGTATCTACTATTGCAGCATGGTAGTCAGTTAGTAGGTACCAGTTCATTGCCCTCTATGTTATGGCATGGCTACACCAAATGTGAGGTCAACGGTCGATAGAGCACATGACGTCACCATTCATATGCTTTCTAGATGGTCCAAATAATTATAAAGTAGGAGACAGGTGTCTTGGGTATTTAATTGATAATTTCGTAGTGTCTAAACATGACGAGGTGGCCGAGTGGTTAAGGCGTTGGACTGCTAATCCAATGTGCTCTGCACGCGTGGGTTCGAATCCCATCCTCGTCGGATCTTTTTGTTGATAACAAAGTTTATGTATTACGTTTGATAACATTGTGCTGTAAATTTATTCATACCATATTACCTTATGGAATTTACAACAGGTTTCAAAATAATAAAATCTCAAAATGTTCGTAATAGACGAGTTATTGTGTCTAAACTCAGCTATCTTATAAGAGTGCTTGATTTCATACTTATAAGACCCTATCAGACTACTCCCCCTTCGTTCAATTCATAGCGACCCAGTCATTAAATCATTTTCCATCAAATAAGTATGCATTCACAGTTGGCTTGGCTAATGTTTGCGTATGGTGTAGCCGCGCCGGCGGCGGCTGTGGGGCATGCATCGCTTACCCCGTGGGTATCAACCTTGATTATGTTTGAAAGGTCAGGAATATAAACAACAGATAGCTTGGTTAGACGCAGGCATTTTATTTTTAACCGACTTCAGAGGAGGAGGTTCTCAATTCGGTTGGTTTTTTTTTGTATTGAAGTAATCAATCTATATACCTTATCTATCTATGCAGCGTGATTTAGACGGGTTTACGTCCATTTGAACCTGCGCTCCTTTAGAGCATTTGTTATAACTACTTTTTTAAAGTCACAATTTTTATAAAATAATTTAAAAAAATGCTCTCATTCGTTACTCATTTAGTCCCATTAGTTGAAAATAATTGTATTTAGTAAAATAAATATCACCAGACTAATACTCCGAACTAAGTGTATGGTAGCATTCCACGATCTGTTGACGATCCCAGTAACACCCAGTAACCAAACCTCAACCACCGGTGCGGTAGCAAAGCGGGCTAGGCTTCAACCTAGACCAATCTGTCGTCATTTATAACCGTGAGCATAAGATGTGGACAACAACGGAATACGGATAAATGCACAAACGCCGATTCACCAAACCGAAGTGAAGAAGAATATACCAATCAGATTGTTTTTTAAACAAACTGATTGGTCTATTCGGTACATTTCTTATCTCCTTTGGTGAAGAGCGAGGCGTACGGATAACTTAACCGTGATAAGGACGTGCATACATTTCTTTAAACCACATCAAATGCCGACATCCTTGCTAGGGCACACTCTAACAATCTAAATTGGCAAACAATTACCATGGGTACATTCAATCAAATCGCGTGAAAAGTCATTAAAACCATCGTATGATCGCGGATGAGGATACATACTTGCGATGATTAAACGCGGCGGTGGATGGGTTGCGCACGCGCCGCGGCACCGCCACCGCTGCCGCCACGTGGCCTCCGCGTATTGTTATTGCTGTTATTTATGAATATTGTTTCGCAGTCGAGTGGATCGGCGACACGCGGCCGCGGCCCCTGATTGATGTCTCTCGCGTATATGAACGCCTGGTAATCTCGCGAGCTTAGTCGGGTATGATCTGGGCGATTAAATGGATATGATTTAAAAACAGTGTCTTTGAAAGAAGACTGCAATCATAGGGATTGCAGTTTTCCTAGCCGTTCCTACATTGTTCTCACATACATATAACAATGTAGAGCTCAAAAATGTAACGGATCTTTTTAAAAAGAGCAACCATGGAGTTTCTTGCCCGTTGTTATCCATAGGAACGGCTTTTCGAGCGGGTAAAGTTGTAGCTTAGCATTTTGTAACGTTTTTGACGACTCTATTCTGATTATGATGCAATATCGTATAGTCTTAAATACATGTTTTTCTTAAATCATTAATAAAGTGCTTACCCCAATGTCTAGATCACTGTGCCTACCTACATAAGTAAATGTACTAAAAATGGTCGATAAATTATGAAATACAGCAGGCATTGCTTTAAGCCCGCCGATTGGTATCGGAAGTGGGGGCGGGATGACGCGGCCCGGCCGGCGCGGCGCGAGGGGTGACTTCCGTGTTCCGGATCCGGCCCGCGCCGTAACTCATCATCAGCCGCCGCGGGGGCGCTGGCGTCGCTGCTCACCCTCGCACAAAGAAATGTAAAGATCTGTGTGAATTATACCCTCCGAGCGAGATAAAGGGGGAAAAGATATAAAAAGTTTTTTTTGCGCGATATAAAAGAGGCTTTTTGAGGAAAATGTTCTGGCCGAGGCAGCCAGTAACACCTATAAGCATTTAAAATATCTGCACTTATAGTTGGTCATCCAAGATGCATCCTAAGATGGAAGGTCACGAGAGACTTGTGGTTGGTTTGAGCGTAGAGGCCAATCGGAACATTGCACCGGGTGATTGCGGCTTCGATTCCCGCAGGGGCAGATTAAGAGATTTTAGCTAACTTTCAGGAAAGAATATTTCAAAATTAGTCGCCATAAAGTACTTCATTCGTGAATCAGGGGGGCATACCCCTGTACAAGCAGTGTGGGACTATTCTGTGGTCGTATTCATCCATCGATTTTTCTTATTTTAAAATTCATCTAATAATTAGGAAAGTATACTTAGTATGTATCACAATTTCATGCTTGAGTCATCTATTTACGGTTAGGAAATTAGAAAACCAAGATAATTTATTTAAAAACAAAACCGTTATCTCAAACGTGAAAGTTTTACTCAAATAAAACAAATGATAACATTATCGACTATTCAAATACTTGTACTTGCCAAATGTGTTTTTGTTGTTTCTCTATTGTGTCGGTCGGTTCGGGCGCGAGGAACACGTGTTCACTGATATCGGAACAATACGGTCCCACTGTTCCAATGTGTTCGTAAGCGCCCGCTTCCGCAGCTCACGCGTTTTATATTCGAAACACGAATTGAATTGTTTTAGTTTTAAATGCAAATGCGTTGGAAATGGATAAGAAATGTCTTTATTTGTTCGCATTTGTAGTGATCTTTAGCGACTTGTGTTTTTAAACTATCGCTTCATTTAAGCATTTTGTGAAACATGATTACATTGCATGATACATTTTGGTAAGTCCGATACTCGCTATTTTTACTTTTCAGAATGCAAAATATAAGGTAGACATACTAGAGAGAATTAGTTTTGGAAAAATGTGACTTGAATTTTATACTATAACAACGAAGAGTTCTCCATCTCTCTTATATTTTGTATAGTAGATGTGTGTGATGGGTGTGTTAGTAGATTTTGGATTTTATGTTTAAACTTCAATGTGTATAAGACTTACCAAAACGTAGGTCCATAACTTTTTTGGTGCATTTACAATGGCATTACAATTTACTTTTATTTGTAAAGTTACACAACTATACATCTGGGGGTTACTCATGTCTTTTCTTGGCGTGTCAGAGTAAATTTTAGTAATTAGATGCTAAGATTATTTTTACCTTTCCCGCTCACGCAATGGTGATTGTAACCCATACATAGTGAACTATCCCTATGTTGCTACTGATACATTTGCAAAGACATTACAAAGCAATTTTATCTATACCTCTTGTAAATCCATTATAAATGGATTGAAACATCAAAGAATTCGACGGATGGTGAGCTTTATAGCGATAGAGTCACGTATCAAATTAGAGAGCTCTTGGATAAGGCCTATGTGTGAAGCTGAATTTTCAAATCTTATGCTGTGATAGTCGTCGGGGTGGAAAGGTACTAGAGAGGAAGACTGAGTATAAAGAAATCGATGACATCAGTTCAAATGCGTTGCAGCAAGCGGTGGTGGCAGGTGGATGTCAGTGGCGGACTACCATGATGTGTGCAAGCCATTGACGCTATGGTAGCTATGAGTGAGGCCTATGCCCAGCAATGGGCGTCGTTCGGCTGATAATACTATACTATAGTAAGCATTTAAAAAATATCTTAATTAGGTATCCAATTTTAATCTATCTGTCCAACGAAATCGGTTTTTATCGCCTGCCAATAATAATGCGGGCTAACATAAAACACGGGACTTTTAATAATTTACCGATGCTAATAAATAAAGATTTCAATCCTTACGGAACGGACGAAAAACGACCGCCCGGATTGCATGTATTAGGATTCCCGACTCTATTGTATTTCTATCATACAATCTTTTTTGCACCTGCCGAGTAGACATTTGCAATTATTATTTTGAACATATTACCATAGCGTTTTTTGTACGTTGATGTTATTTTTTCTGGATTGTGCAATTATAATTAAACCTATGCACTAGAAGCAAGTGACATGATTGAGGTAGCTGTTTTATTTGTTGAACATGATCAATATTTCTTATAAATACCTGATCTTTCCACCTTCCACCTTCTTACGTCACTTACTCTGCTGTGTTGGGCGTAGTCCACTCGGCTTACCGCACTGGTTGGTTGCGGGTTCAATTCCATTGCAAGGTAAAATCCAGAAATGTTATTTTCGCAGTATGGTTACTGGTTGTACAGTGGTTTGACTCTATTCTATTGTACTGTACCCATAATGATAGCACTGCTACGGACGCACACAGTTGTTTGTCGAGCGATAAGTATTTATAAGATATGTTTCCAATAAAAAAATCTTCTCAAAGTCATAGTATTGAGAAAAATATACAGGTTTTGTTATACTTACCAATACAAGTTTGAACCTTGCACAAGTAACTAATTTGTATTCCATTGACTTAACTATATAACGCACGCGTTGTACCCACCAGTAATTAACTTATTTCATTTACTAGGTATTTTCATTCCCATTGGATAGTGTTTTGTTGTATTGAAGATTTGTTTAGCAGATTAAACGCGATATAAGTACTTACATATATTTGAATATAAACTTTAATGTTAAACAGATAAGTATCTATTTTGTTCAAAAGACGTTACAAGAAAATATACTACTGGCTGTGCCCGTGACAACGGTTGTGTGGATTTTAATTTGTTAACTTTTCCATGGTACCATTCTTGTTGGTTCGATTCTGGACTGAGGCAAGAGTGTTTTCCAATATCTTTGAAGGCAGCTATACTTACATTCCAATATAAATGCCTTTTTTCTTTGTTTAAAGTTTACTGTTATCAATAATTAAAGTACTTTTCTCTCCACCGTTTTGTTCTACCAATAGCCTTTAGTGATTATTAAACAGTACTGCTTTATCTTCCTAATGAATATTATCACAAATACGCAAATACACATACAATATCTTATTTAAATGTGTGTAGTATGTGTAAAGAAGTTGATTGACACATTATTGAGAATTTATGGTTCAAGTATGTGAGGGTAAACAAAAAAGGGGATAGTAAGTAGGGGCTGGGGGGCGGGGCCAGGTGTCAGGCGCACGCAGGCAGATCTTATCTGGGCGCAGGGATGGTGGCCGCCGTCGTGGCGCGCCGGCTTTGCTCCATACCGAGCCGGTTGGATGTTGCATTTCATCTCCTATCCCCCAAATTTATAAACGTTTTATAACTTTATCAAATGTCATATAGTAATGCGCAAAGCAAAACTCTTGTGCACACTATATGACGTTTGATATAGTTATAAAACGTTTATAAATTTGGGGTAAATAATATATCAGCCCTAATAAACTACGCGTCGTTATCATGCATAGTATGACGTGTCAAATGTAACGAACTCTCAATGTATACAGAAGCGTATGCACCAATGTCAAATTAGCCGTGTATTGACTGATCGCGTAGCCTCACAAGGTGGTTTCGGCCCATGCCCCGAGCCTTTCGCAGCCTTTCGTTTGATCCGAGCATTCACACAATGTTGACATAAACAGTCGAACAGCAAGGAAATGACAGAGCTCAGGCGATGCAGCGCGAGCATTTGCTCACTCAAGGCTACGCGCTAAGCCTGTACGCGGCTATTAGCGTAAAATATGGAGTAAATATCATCTATACATATAATAAAAATGTAACTGATTGCCGTCGGTACATGGAAGATATAAGAGAAACTATTATTGGCAGCCATTATCAACGCAATACAACCCAAAACAATTATTATTAGAATTATTGTCTGTTTATGTTAGTATGTGCGCTCCTGCGCGCTGTTCTCAGAAATTGCTTAACCAATTAGGGTGCAGTTTTCACTAATGTATTGTGCAAAGCTTCACTTAAAATTTTAATTAAATTCTGGGAAAACAAAAAACTGAAACCCACGTGACTGAAGTCACGGCAAGCAGCTATAAGAAACAATATGTGTGATCGTTTTTGAAAATACCAAATACCCCTAAGAAGATACAGACGGCGTTTATAAACGAAAGTCCTTGCGGACGAAGTACTCATCAGCTAGTTAACAATAAATTCATAACTCAAACGTCATAATCAATAAATATGTAGGTAGGTAGGTACATAGTATGTAATATCGTATGAGCGAGTCGCACGCACGCAGCAGGCACGTCCGTGCGCAAACGCATTAACTTGCGAGCCAATTACCCGCAGTGTTCTTGCCGCAGCCCTCCTCCTGCTTGCGCCCGCGAAATATGTTAACATATTTTTTAATTTCCTCAGCGGACAGCTAAAGAGGCAATCGCGAGTGCATATATGCAGGAGTGAGATTTATAATAAGAAAACGCTCCTACCGCGCATGCACCATAAGGATCTATAAATCTTTGAAGTACTGGATCGGCCAATCCCTGTTGAGAAACGATAAATCATCCCCTCGGACAGCGAAGTCGATTCGTATACGAGCGCCGTCTCGCTTGCACCCGAAGCGTCTTATGCCCTTTAGATCATTTATCATTTCTTTCTCTCGTTTCGTCTCAATGATAAATTCAATTCTCTTTTGGAATATGATTGTTCCTCGTTTTGTTATTGTGTGCTGTTTTATTGTGGGTATCGTCACGGGCTTAGGTTTTTTGATCGGTATCCGATTGAAGTGATCGCGAGAATTGGATTTCCATTTTAGATCACGTATCTGGAGCGATCAATCTTGTGGCTTCGCAAGACTATGGTTTACCTCAATCGTTAGAAAAAATATCAAATTAAATATTGTCATTGAGTATTGACTTTTAAATTAAAAACGGGTTATTATTTATTGCGAACGTTTAAGAATATTAAATTGATTCAAACATGTTAATCGTTTCATTAACTGGGTAGGTAGTTAGGTAGGTACCTAATAATTTTAAATTTTATATAATAATTGTTACCTACGGCATTCTTGAAAAAGGTTAAATTTTATTATGGTATGAAAATCTTGATATTTAAATACTTATATAAGGTGTAACAATAATAGTTTGTTTTGTAACATATCCATCAGTAGGTTATAAAGATAACATTTCGAAAGAAATATAATAATGTACATATGGTTCTACATATTGTGTAAATAAATAATTTATTATATACCTACCCTTACCCTTTCAGTATACCTATAATTAAAAATATCTAAAAAATAATAATAGATAGTGGATATACTGTAAATGACAGTGGCTCAATTTCTAAAAAAACACCATTACACATTTATTATGTGTACTTACATAAACGTGATCGGTATGACCTATTTAAACCTTATCAGAATTGTTTACACTATTCTTGCTACACATTACATATAGTACCTTCGTAGTGGGTACAGTCGCAGTCTTTAATTTAAGAACCATTTAAGATTGAATATCGTACAGCAAACGTATACCTACCATAAGAGGAACTATTATGACTGACGTTACTAGAAGCAACTGCTCTCAGATATGACGATATACAGATATACGACCTTATTGAATTATAAGTATCATTAACATATTCAGGAAATGGGTCCCATATTAATACTCTTGACTGTACAAGACCAGAATTTTCCTCGGTACATTTTAGGATCATCTTAGTATAACTGAATAGTCGAAAAAGAATTGAAATATTTGTTTATTTTATTCTTTGCTATTTACAGGGCTGTAGAAAAGACAATAATTTCATCTTAAAGTAACTTAAAATAAATCATGCTTTCTCAGTCAAATAGATTAGGTATAATAAGTAGGCTCACTATCTAACATCCGTGGTTCGTGAAAAAATAGTATTATATTCATTATAAATATACATAATACAGTTCAGAAATCCATAGCACAATGAAATAGCAACACTTGTGTGAAATATACATCAAACAAATCCTTATCTCTATTATCACTGGGCATTTCCTTACTCAATAATATTATACAGTGCCTATTACATCTAACTTATATCTACAGGTGTGTACATTTACAATTTTACAACCTATAAAATCGTAGTTTTTATTAGACTTCGGTGCTTTGGCCATGCTGATCGTTGTAATTTTATAGTTACAAGTCACGTTATTTGCTACAATAGGTACATATTTTAAGCATCATATCGGTGACAATTTTGTACCTCACTGATAAGTATGTTTTTATAGTTTCTAAGCGGAATTCATAGGACGTATCTAGCTAAATGTGAAGCTGAAATTTATTCACATAAACATTTAATTAATCCGGTGTCGTTAGCCAAAATCTTACTGAGAATACATTTCTTTGTACGTGTCTGTGATGATACACAAAAGCTGTCATAAATCACTGTCAACAATTGCAGTAAGTTGACAAAAATGTTCGTCGTCTCGTGAATTATCACAATAGTCTAACGGACAATAGGTAGGATCATATACAGTAAAGATTTTCTACTTACCAAAAAAAATAGGCATCTTTCGTCGTAGGTACTTAGCGCATGATTGTTTACAGAAAATACAACATGTCGTAAACACCAACCATTGGTCATTGTTTACAATTCAATTGTTTTACAAATAAGCAACGCATCCTACTATATATTCCTATTATTAACAAGTTACATTGTCAAGTTTGTCACAAATAACTCTTTACTCAGTAGGATTCAATTTTTAAATATCTTTCGGACGGCTGTCGTTTGGCGAAGAATTAATTAGAAATGGTCGGTTTCTCTATGGACTATGTATTTATTATTTAATAAGCGTACAATTATCGACAAGTGTGTTGTCGGTTTCTGGAGCGCGTTAGTGAACTTTTCATTCCACGTTAGTTTCGGACATTAGTATGAACAAATACTTTATCTGCACTCGCGAATCCAAGACATTTAGGTAATCTTGGCTCTCGTATCAGCTAATCGTCGAATGAAGAGTTCCCTAAGCGCGATGTGGTCAGTAAGCGGCCGCGGCACCCGAGTGGTGCATCAAGGGGTGGTGATGGTAGTCCTGCGTGGGGCACCACCAGTCCGGCACGCCGTGTGGCATCGCCGGCGCCGGCTGCTGGAACTGTGTCCAGTGCCCTCCGAAGCCCAGCTTATTGTCCATCACGCCATTCCCACCGATGTTCGTTAAGTGCGGCGGTTGATTGTGATGGGGCGGCGCCGGCGGCCGCTCGTACGACTTTTGATCGTGAGGATTAAGGTACTTATCGTTAAGGCTTTCTAGTTTATCCGTTATCGACGGATGGTGGTGTGGGTGGTGTGGTGGCGCGGGTGCGGGGGGTGGTGGGAGGGGTGCGGCGGGGCTGGCTGCACCGGCGGTGACGCTGACGCTGCCGGCGGACGAGGAGTCGTCGCCGTCGCTGTCGTACCGCGGCGACGCATCGCCGGCCGCACCGTGCACCTTCATGTGCTTGCGCAGCGACGAGGGGTGCGTGTACGACTTGTCGCAGCCGTGCACGCGACAGTTGTACGGTTTGTCTGAAGTGTGCACGTGGCTGTGCTTCTTCCTATCCGAGGAGTTCGCGAACCGCCGGTCGCAGCCCGCGTACTCGCACTTGAACGGCTTTTCTCCTGCGAACGAAGGTTAAGCAACGGTTATTTTATGCGTGGGAGTAAACGTTAGATATACGCTATATTACATACGTTTGTGCAGGAAACTATAAAATGTTAATTTTAGAGCGCATTCGTGAGAACTATCTTTGTAGTCAGTACAGAACAACAAGGATAGCCATACAATTGTAACATTCTCTTTGACATAGATTCTATTGCTAATCATAACCAAATAACTGCGGCATATGTATGATTCATGATAGGTACAATTTATTGCTTGATTTAATACATATTTATAATAAACACTCTTATCGGATCCACAGCGAGTCATATTTTAAAACGTGGACCACGGAGAAGACTTCATGAGATCATCATTCCCAATGGGTTCTTAGGTACACATAAAATATGTATAAAACGAAGTCGTGTTAGTAACACCTCCTAAGTCAAGAACGGGTGGGCCGATTTTTATGATCTTTGATTATCAGAATAACTATTAAAACATGGGCAAAATTCACATTTCATTCTGAGGTGGTACAAAGTTTGCCGGGACCGCTAGTTGATAAGAGCTGTAGTTTATTAGATTATCTGTCTATGACTAGTATACTAGTTCCTTTCAAATCCTCCTATTTCATACTAGACCGCTAGTGATTCCAATCAAACCTCTTCCACTTTCAAATCAGCCAACGTGAAGCCAACTTTATATTCACTTGTAGACGACTTCAATTTACTTACCTGGTTACCTCAACTGAAGTCCAAGAATAAAAAGTCTCTCTACACGTACCTCGGTGCGCAAATGTCCAATCACCCCATAAATAACAAGATTTGCTCGTTGTTTATAGTTAACCAGCATAAATAAATATTCACAACAATTGCACGGGATACTTAACACAACCATAAATCATCTTTATAAGACGACTTTGTCACATTCCCGTAACAAAACCCGACTTGGGACTTGTCAGGCAATATTCAACTTTAATGTCACCGCGAATGATATATTTTAAAGTTGATATCTTAATAAGCCCTGAATCCCTGTGACAAAGGGCGCTCGACATCCGTTTACTCCTGATAACTTGATGATTCAAGTGAACAAAGAAGATAATCTCAGGGAATGGTGTTATCATCTTGATGTCATCTTATTTACTGGATTCCTACCTGTTTTAGCAATTCTCTACCTACCGTACTGGCTCTAGAATCACATAAAATGTTGGTACTAACATTGTATCCAAATCCTTTCAAGATCTAAACTTGCACACAAACAAACCACACTTTCGTATTATAATATTTGTAAAGATACACTCAAGCTATAGTAAACTGTAAAACAACATTATCCGCCGTGTGATTTTATGAGTGACCCACAATTTTTTGCAGATTTTTTTTGCTATATCGACAACAGCGCGATCCTCACAAGTTCACCGAATCGCACGAGATGATATTCAATAAAATGCATTGCAAGTAGGCAGAGCGGCCACTGTGACCGCACACACAATGCACCATTCATTGTCGTGTTTACAAATAAACCTCTTCGCCTATAATCCCCTATATTGGGTTTGAAACATGAAGATCTCGTCGCGGAGGCACAGATGCTAATCTCAAGTGTCTGTTAACGCTCCAATAATAGGCCTTTTTAGGCGTTCCCATACCGCGATTTTTGTATCCGTGAACGGATCGTGTATTCGACACTTTTCAATGGAGTACTTACTTTCTTTCTTTCGGTGTTCTGTCAAACATTTACTACTTATTCATTATTGTCATTCAGTTTCGGTGCCACCGGCATTCAGCACGTGAGCTGCTGTAGGCAAGTATATATAATAACTAACTGAGCTATGAATTTATGTTATTTATTCTTTATTATTCTAATTGATATCGTTCCATTCAGCGTGTATAAGTTTGATACTTGGGGTATAGAAAATTACCAAACATCAGAAACAAGAAACAAGTATCAAGATTTGATCGGTTGAGGCATAACAATAAAAACAATTCGGTCCCGAACACTAATGAGCTTAATACAAGATAAAAGAGTCCAAAACATGTGTCGCCCGTCTAATTACTAATCGGGCGTCTCATCTCAGTGGTTGACACAAAAAAGGATCGACGACAAACTCTATTAGAATGTGATGCGTCCTGCGCACGCGCCGCCCAGACAGCCCACCGATTGGAATCGATAGTTAAGTGGTTTAATAGTTAAAATTTATTTTATTTTATTTTGAACCTATGGTTTAAAGAACAAAGCGCATTATTTTATACCTAGAGCATTATTAATTTTCTTATTTGTACAAGTTTAACTGATTTGATCAAAAATATGCGTTAGGAGAATCACAGTGCAAGATGTAAGTAATCACAGAGTTATTGTTGAGATTCATTTAAAATAATATTTACGTCTAAAACATAAAAACATCAAAAGAAAAATATGTTTTGTAAGTATTTAGTGTCAAAACAAAAGCAAATCGAACACGAGTAGGGAATGCACATCGTGAATTCGCTGCGCGCCGAGCCACGCCGGGGCGCGGGCTAGGGTCAGATGCTTATCTTAAACGGCTGTATCACCCACCAGAGACACTTTTTTGTAATGTTATTATCGATCTTAAACTTTATCTCTTATTTGTTAGGGTCCCAAAGGGTTGTTTTAAGTCAATCCGTTTGACATATTTTTTAAATGCATGCACTTGTTTTTCATTCGCAGATGTACAAATAGACAATGTAATGTACCTGCAGGTTTTGTATATATAGTTTAACAAACTAATAAATAAATTAATTACATAACTTAACGATAAATACCTAAATGAACAGTTGGCGCATCGCTCGGCCCGAATTACTCTGTGGAAGGTATTGAGTTACGAATCGCTACTTAAGCGCGCTCCGCTGTGAAAACAAGCTTTTTAGAAATAGCACGAGTGATGTGTAACCCGAAGCATTCGGCCTTTGCACCCAAATTGTGGTAAATGGCTTTAGGTGTATTTGTTTTAAAAACCTTCCGCGGTTCAACGCGTGTCGGGTTGCGGAACAAAAAGTCCCCATACAAAACGCTATTTATTACGTTTTTAAAGCGATCAAATGAATCTTTATTATTTGAGCGGATGGCCGACTACTGCCCGCGGGCTTGTCATCACCTTGAATAATAATTGGGCGATACATGATATTCCTCCACCTGTTGGCTCAAGAATATTTTCATACGAAATTAATGCGAAATTATGCCAAATTATTACCGTGTCAGTATTTCACTCACAGAGCCAGAACGAAATTGACCATTAATGTTGTCTCAATATGAATTATGTATTATTCACAGATTTATACTTTCCATTAAGTGGGTATATAGTGTACCTATACTGTGTTGTAAGATAAAATACATTATTTAGACATGATTATTAAGTAGGTATCTTATGCTGTTACACAATTATTCTTGCGGGGGTACCGAATCAATCATGTTGGTACCGATCAAGCTTTGTCTTAATCTCTAGTAAATGGTGCATTTCCGAGTTAATTTAATCTCGGATAGAGATGGCGGCTAATAAGCGGCGGATGACTGGCCGTTCGCCGCCGCGCCGGCCCGGGCCCGCTCGACATGACCATGCGCCATGTTCTGTCTGACCCACAATACTAATCGCTACATCCAATAGACCTTATCTAAAATACGCCGACCACATTCAATTAAACAATAAAAAAAAAACAGTTAAAATGATGAACATTTCGACAGTCCCTCGTTGACACAATACAAACTGATTGAGCCCATCGGTGACACTTCCCCGAAAAACGTTTTTCTCTCGCATATTTAAAAGCAGTTTCGTACGTGTATAATGATTTATGATCTCCCTTTTATCCGAAACGTATTTCGAATTAGAAAGATATATTAATATCTTCATTTTTTCCACTTCTCGGAGAATACGGGCCCTCGACCGAGGATCACAAAAAGAATACTCGGGGTCGGGCGAACGCATTCGGCGCCCAACGACCGTGTGACAAGGTGCTTTATGCGGACGATTATGAGCAGACCGAATAATGTTCCGATACCCGATAAATATCTGCCAACTCATACAAAAGCGTCCCAATAAAAATATAATAGTAAATGTAGCAACAACACGGGCCACAAACTGCACAGTCATATCTCGCTGATAAATATAAATTAAAATGAAAACGTATATACGGCGCGGGTGGGAGAGGGACGGCGACCGTTCCGTGGACGAAAACAAATTAAAACTGATATAACATTCAAATGCGCACGCGCAGGTTAGCCGATGGCTCGTGGAAAATCGAACATGTAGCAAGGACCTGCGTCTCGTCTCGGCGAATCTTCGTATCAGGCCTTTTTTGTCGCACTGGGCCGCTGTGATTCATGCAAGCGGCCGTGGGACCGGCCGCGGCTGGTTTCATTACTTATTACAATAATTCACTCATTGTCGCTCAATTGGTGTTTATTATTTTGAAATAATTAAAAATGCGGACCGTATAATGTAACCATTTCATTATAATATAATTAAATGTATGTAGAGTTGAAGGAATAAAAAATACAATTTATAAGTGCCTAAGTAGGCTTACACCAACAGAATAAATTACTTGACTTTGAAAATGGGAAATTATGTTAGTTTGTGAAGTTGAGGATCCCGCGAATATTACTGAACAGATTTAAATACAATTTGGCTCAGACATAGGTCATTAACATCGTTGTAAATTATGGGTTTACTTTTTATTCTTGATTTTTTTGAAATAAGTATTCCATTAATTAGTTTACGAAGCTAGATTGCAGGCAGCAATTTAAATAGAACTCCCTGTACAGCTCCCTACAACGCGTTTACTGAACTCCCTGTATCTGCAGTCAGATGGCAACATCTTCCTGTCACCCTACATGTGAATTAGACTGGCTGTCCCATTGTTCCTGGCGCGAAGCATCCGTCTTGTTCTGATACGTATCTGCCGAGCGCACAGCCTCTGCACTATGGCGACATGTTTCAGGAAGATATAAAACTTGTCGAATAAACATGTCCGATATCTTACCACTGAAAGGGTTTTCATACTTCCTAAGAGGGATACGTAATGCAAACATGATTGCATTTCCAGGATTTCAGATTATACGTTTGTGGAAAGGATTAAGTACCAGATTTTGATGCCTCAATAGTAAAGCCTATTAGTGTAATGCCTATCAAAAAGGCACGCTGGGCACGACTGGATAAACAATCATGGAAGAAGCTGGGAGAGACCTATATCCAGAAATTTACTCATACGGGCTGATGAAGAAGAAGAAGTACTAGTTAAGCATGGATCTCAAGAGCTGCTAACTAATAATCAAAATTATCGATATTATCGGTTGTCTGTCATGTAATGAAATAACATAATGGAATTATTTCATCGCATCGTCGTCGGTTTGTTCCCAGACAATCATGTAGATAAACAATATTGTACACGGCCCCGAACATGAAAAAAGGTATAAAACAGCTAACCAGGCAGGCCACGCTCGTCAATCCTGACGTCAAGCGTTTTGACAGCCCTAACCGGCATCATCGCTCCTCGACCACGAAAAAATATAACAAGAATATACCAGAACTTTGATTTCTTGAAAAAAAAAATATTACAAAAAGATTAATAATTTAGATACCTACCTAAATCTAAACTATCGAAGCGAGAAGTCACTATTTGCGGTCAATATAGTTTTCTATATAGGTACGTTGCCATGAAAATATATTGATTGAAACAAAACTGATAAAAGCATCGCAATAAAAAATCACTTCGGTTTTCCGAAGCTTTATTTTTTATTTATCTATTCTATAAAGATGACACACATTGTTATTGAGCACATTTTCAATAAAGCAATATTCCTTTCCCCAAGCCACAATTTAATGAATATTATTAATACCCGTAGCTTAAAGGATTTTAGTTCATCCGGCTGAGCCGTCAGCAATCGTCCGTGTCGCGGGATGGTTGATACCGTATCTCGCGATCTGCGCGAGATGGATGGGCACGCGAGACTCGTAAAACGTTCTTATAACATTCACATCGCCCGCCTTATGAGGCAAGCAGTCCGGTGGCCGAATTATGTCTGTAGTATTTAGTTTACTTTGTCCGTAGCAATGATAACACTGTAGTTTATTCAACATCGCAAATTGTATCGTCAAACACTTTTTGGTCCACCGCTTTGTTTGTTGTAATTCTCTTTTGTAAGAAGACACAGGAATTGTTAACACGAAAAGTCGGTGACTTAATTATCTTGATTTGATTTTTTTCTCTTCCGAACTTGGCTAACGAACTGCCGTGTGCATCGTACAAGTCGTTTGATTGTTAAAAAAACATCACCTGTATAGTATAGGTCTTAGGTATATTACTAAACGATTTTTTGGGAATATTACTCCTCGGCATTTTTTATATAATCCTAGTAAGTATTTTTTGACTCGCGACATTGTTACAGAAAATTAAGTTACCACGAATATGGCCAAAAGTAAATGGAATCATTTTATTAATTGGGCATGTTGGTGTCACGATTCTTGGTATTTGGGGTTCACCTGCGCACCTTACCGTGCGGCATCGATACCCGGGAGCTAAATATGGACATGCCATATAATTCAAGAACAGTTAAATGGAGTAATTAATATAATTAGAAAAATGAATGATACAAAATTACCGAAGACCAATCAATTACAGATAAGAAAGAGAATATATTAATTATAGGTACATGCCTAAGTTCAATACAGAAACTAAGTTCTTTACTAAGTTCAGAATCATTGCAAGTGATGACAAAATAATATACTTAGCACTTCAATAATGTCTTTGCACTTATTCAAGCAAACTCAATCATTGTCTGCGTCACTAAAAGTTGCATTCAAATGTATATTAATAAGTTCGCAAATCATAAATATTATTTGCATCGCGTCCTGCGCGAGTCGTCCAATAAATTGGTTGGGTTATGTATTTGTTAGGGCGGCCGGGGCCGGCCGGGTCGCGCGGCGCATCCACTCGTCGCCCACGCGGGATCGTGTTTCAGCCCCCGGGCACATTTTTGGGACAAACCAATATTTCTAACGAATATTAATAGCCCGTTTTGTTTTTATTTGTAACGTGTTTAATTCTTGTTGTGGCGACTCGCCCACATTCTTCGCGAGCCGGACATTCTTTAGGTCTGTGAGCAGGATTTGCGTTTTTAGTGTGTGGTGTGTACGTTTCTCTGATGAAATAAGAATGATGGCGGGGGGGGGGGGGGGGGGGCATATGATACGTTGTTCCATATATTCTTAGAGTGATAGAGTGTTAGATAATTAACCATGGAATGGTCTTATTAATTTAACAATGGTTCTTTTTATCTCTTTATTATTCTCAACCAATAAAATTATAGAAAATGTATATAAAATAAAGAAGAAGAAGCTGAGAGAAGCTATATACTCGTGAGTGTGTTGCACAACATTTGGGAACTAACTCGTATAATATTACTTTTGCAGGTTTCAATTTCAAGGGTCTTACCTATGTATAAAAAAAAATATTTACCCAGATTATTTATCCAGTCCCTAAACTAAGCATAACTTTGTTCTACCCTATATACTCACCCGTTATAAGATTATTCATATTGCTATTGTGGTACATTTGTCGTTAATGATAATTACAAAAATTATCCATGACTATGAAAAAGTGTTGTCATACGACTTTTTGCACTCGTGTTAACATTCCGATTGTTGTCTGATTCCGACGACGTGTTCTGTTGAGGTTTTTTCGCGGCTGGTGTTAAATGCGCGGAATTCTGAGTCGATACAAACTCTATACTATTATTTTGAATGCTATAACATTTTGATCGGTATTCCATCGAATATCATCGGTAGAATTTTGTTTGGTAAAGCGGGAGGATTATTTTTAGACGGCAGTTTTATCCGAGCATAAGCTGTGTTGTTATTTGCAATTAAAGAATGATCGTCGTCTTTCCTCCTTTCACCCAACGGTAGTACAGAGCCGTAGCCAGATATTCACTGCGGGGGAGGGGGGTCCAAGCTCTGGACCAGAGACAAAAAGCAAATCCAACAACAATCCGAAATAATTTAGATAGCAATTAAACCCCTGTCTTTGGCCTAAAACGGTAGGTATTTTGCAAATGTCAAGCAGTTAATAGCAGTAACACATTGTAGGAAAAAATATGACGATGATGGATGACAGGTAGAAGTTATTTTTGATTTAGGTCTCAAAGGAACTTAATTGTTCGTGCCCAGGAGATAGAGCCTGTAGCTACAACGCGTATGTACCAACCAACCTAAAGGAATGAGAATCGAATATTAAACAGCTTCTAGAGTCCGTGTTGTCGGCGTTGTCACACACAGCCATACATATTGATACCGGCGAGGTGTCGACGAAAAACTCTATGAATGATTCAGTGAGACCCACCGCGGCCGCCCTACAAGACGAAAGAATTTCGCACACTTAGGAACCTCAAAGCGGCAAAATGTTTTTCTCGACGCATTGAAAACGCCTGATAGCTCATTTAATTTAATGAGCCACCTATTTGATCCGACTATAAAACATCGCAGCTACTAATATGGCTCGAAGATACTGAGTTCTCGTCCAATAGCTAGCTCTACCACTCCTAGATAGTCGCTAATAAAATCACTATATAAGTGCACATTTCCTAATACAATAACATTGATGACGCAATTTGTGCGAGTAGGTGGATATGTATAGGTAGGTAGGTATATAATTATGTAGAGACGATGTTATTGAACTAGCTATTGCCCGCAACTTAGACCGCGTCTTTAAATTGATATAACTTCTTTATTTATGGCACGATTGAAATAAAACAAATTTTAAATGAAGTTACCATAATACATTAGTGAAAACTGCACCCAAATCGTTTAAGACGTTTCTGAGATTAGCATGAACAAACGCACAGACAAAAATCTAACAATAATTGTTTTGGGTTATATTGAGTTTATAAAGGCCCTCAACAATAGTTTTTCTCATATATCTTCCACGTAAAGACAAAATTCTTAAAAAATATTCCTTCAAAATTAGCCAACCTATTCTTGCGTTATAAATGGTGAAACTAACACGACATTGTTTTGTATAGTATTTAGATTAGGAATTTATGTTAGGTATATAAACCGCAAAAATCCAAACATTTGTACATTACAAAAAAAGCATTTGGTCTCACAACCACCTATGTGACTATAAACTGCTACAGTAGACAGTAAAGTGTCAGAAGAAGCGATGGCAATAAGATAGTGAGGATGAGCGACTCGCGCGAGGCGTGCGCGTAGGCAGGCGTACACAAGTGCATCCCGCGCCACCAGCCTATTGTGGCGCAGTGACTGCACGCAATTTATGTCACCCTGGTACCTACCTACTACTGCACCTACTTGCACATGGTCGAATAACTCTCTAATATTAAATAGAGGAATGACAGGCTGAGCGCTGCTGTATTTTCCAAGACTTATTTATCGTTTATTGAATAAGATCCTACATTCGACTGAAGTCCAAAATTTGTTGCAAACCATAATACAAGCATTGTTTAGTGTGGGACTGTATAGTTGGTGTGTTTGTCTGGCGATATTATTATTATAATATTACAGACTCATTAGTTAGGTGTACGATTAAGTAAAAATAACAGTACATATGGGTTTATAACAGTATATTCAACTGCCAAGACAACCATAAGACAACGATTTTAAAGTAGAAAGATAATTTCTTGACGCTTGAAAGCACAGAATAAGAAAATAACGCCCAATTTGTCGCTATGAAAATGTTTAAGCCTACATGCCGAAAACTATTCCAATCATTACGAACACATGTAGGTACACATTCAAACCTTGCCGATCATTTAATTTGTGTAATATATGTAGGTATATAAAACCATGCCTATATATTGTTAGCGATGTTTAGTCGCGTCTTTCTTAGATGAAGCTCGAAAGGTATCTACTGAAGACCATAAATAACGCCCTCAGACCCTCATAGAAAGCCAAAATGTTACTAGATAGGTATTAATAGATATGGATACTGCATACTTATTGGTAGACAATAAATCTATGACGATTATGGGAATTAAATAAAAGCTCAACAAATAATGATATCGTCAGGAAGGCGGGCGATGTGGCATGACTGAATGATTCGAGTTGGGCGTGTCGAGCGGATATTGGTAATAGTTTGGATGTGTTCCCGATTAGCTGGCCGCTGCAGCCCGCCAGGTGAGACCTGCCCGCTTGATTGATTGTCTGCTCGTGATGCCTATCTCGCCCGGACAAAACAGCGTCTTGATTAAATTGAAGATATAATTTAATTACCAAATTGTCTAAAGATTTAATATGAAGATGAAGTTAATAATGTCGACGAAGCAGTAACTCCTAATGTAATCGTAACGTCTTCGAGAAAACATGTTGTCACTGTCTTACTTATTTATAAAATCTGCGGTATGATCGGGATGGAGGACGTTTACGTACAAAAACGCTACGTAAAAAGACATTTCGGGTACAGCCTTGATCATGAGTATGAGAACGTCATTATATTTATCAAGTTATTCAGATCTTGACACTACATAGTACTCTAACTTATATTGTTTTAGTCCCTATTAATTACACGTTAAAACTATTTCGTTTGACTGTGTGTTTAATTGATTCGAATTAGTGATTAACTAATTGCAGGAGTCCCATTAGCGATGCAAGATACGTATATCGTCTGTAAAGGCATTCGGACTGGGCACTTTGCCGATGCGTTCCGATACACGTATCACCGTGAGCTCCGTCAGTTTTTGCTCGCACTCCGATACCCTGTTCGCACTCGACGTTTAGCGAAATTCCCGAACATCTAAAAACCATTTTCACGTTTGCCGAAATGCCCGAATGAACGCAGACGTGTTTCCCAAGACCGTGATTTTTTACATGAATTCAATCGACGAAAACATTACTTTCGTTTTGCCATCAATGAGAGGACATTTTATTCATCTCAGAAAATGCTGTTTTTTTATAGAAAGCCATGACCTAACCATATAGGTATAATGTGTGCTGGGATTAATAAACATAGGTGTAAACAATACTATTATTATATATATATTTATTATTTTATTTTATTCTGATTGTGGACCGTCAATGCATGTCAATCCGCAGGGGTACGGGGATGACAAAAAGGTTAAAAAACAAATAAAGCGCTTAACTCATTGTCTGTGTTTGCGACATGAGTAGGTGAGTGTGTTTAGGGTGGTGAGTGCGTGTGTGAGTATTGATAGACATGTGTGTAAATGATGCGTGTAAATGTTCGCATGTGTGCGCGGAGGGTGCGGAGGTTGCTACTGTCGGGCGAGGGTCGACCACGCCCATGAAATTAACGTTTGTTTTTAACACGAATGCTTTGGGTAAATATGTATTTACAGCCTTGCAATTTATTGCAAATCAAGTTCGTAATTTCCTTTAGGTACCTATATAAAAAAAATAACTGAAATGTAAGACCACTGCAAAATTACAGAGTTTAGATTATAAGAATCTCCTGATGCGTAGCTCATAATAATATTCATCTGAGTACCCAATAAGTTTAAAATGCCCTCACCGACAAGTTAACATAATGTAATACTTAGTTTACTGTCAATTTCATAATAACACGCCTCATTACCATCACTATCAACATTTTCTATATTAATATCCTCTATAACTGATGACAACGGAACAGTTTCGGGAATACTGGAAATAAATCCCCTTAAACGCACACACGCGCAAGCGCATTGTGTCGTATCATATATACTTTTTTTATACGATTTATCAATCCGGGGCAGATGGTCGCCGGCACATATAAACACCTTTGAAATTCACCCGACTATTATAGGGTTACAACATTATCATATGCTATGGTAAAATGGCCGATCAAATTATTATCTACTTATCTAGTATTATTACAGTTTTTTTTACTCGCCGTTTTTATACTATGAAAAATCAAGCAGGAAAATTTGAAGCCTTGTCAGAACAGACAGGTAACATACCCGGTTGCTTTCTAGAGACACCACCTATTCCTAAATCTCTGCCTACCCCTGCGGGGATAGCAGGCCTGATGGTATTTATTATTACATATATCTTATTACTTAATCAAGAAGAACCTATTGCAAAACACTTAACTTTTAAGGTGCCTGTTTCCCGTGCATATGGCAATTACGACCTAAGTGTGTGTTAATAAAACCACATACCTTTTACCTATTACGCGATAAAATCAGTTTTATTTCAATACCTATTAGGTGTTATAATTAAAATTGCCATATTGTGCAGAAGGCTCTTCGGAGTAATTGCTTGACACGTAAAGGCCAATTAGATTGGGCATTAATATCGCGTAAGGATGCTATTAATGGTGCTAATATAGCACTTATTGGCGCATAATATTGTAATAGTTTACTGTAGTCTGAGTTCATTCGGACAGTTTTGGAAAATGGAATAGTTTTTTTAGACTGCACATCGGGTTCCATCGTACGGGACTCGTGTTAGAAATACTGTACGAGCGAGATACGTATACTAGGAAACTTGATAGTATGACTTCCCACCTCATTCAATTATGAATAATTGGCAACAGCAATACCTGCCAATAGTCTGCCCCAAACGCAGCTCAGAATCTATAGAAAAGTACCATCGCGTATGGATTTCGTTAACTCCTTGGGGTACGTGTTCAATATATATTTATGTGTTGTCATCTTATTACGTCAATAGCTACATTGTTTATTAAACTTTTGACGTGAGGCCATTCCTATCATAAGCTAGGTTCTTACCCATGATTGATTTTCATAAAAAAATATCACAAACCTAACCTTATTAGAACTGGTGTAAGGTAATCTGTAGAAAACTGAATTACATTGGCAGTGCACCTACTATTTACGTAGCGTCCGTTGTTCCGTCTCGCTTACACCAATGATTTCGTAGGCATGACGGTGACATCATACATTCTCGATGACGATACGATTGCGTTAGGACATTGCGCTAGTGTAATGACGAGTGCACTTCGCATGTGTTTAGTTGCCAATAAACCGGTGTAAGTGCTGCACTCGACGGCTCGGCACAATGGGCCGGCGGCCGCAGGGGCGCGCCGCGAAGGGTTCCACATTGTTTGCTAAATATTTTGAAAGCGTCATTTTATACGACGTATTAGCAAGCACTGCGTTTGATAGTCGGGGGACGTCTTGCTTCGAATCATATCATCGTAGCATTGTGCTCTACCCCTCGCGTACATCGCTACGCTTGTGTGTTGAAGTGCTTATAAATAAACTACTGAATTTTAATGCGTTAATTTTTCAAATATATTCTATCATGTCATCGCTGTATCATTACAACATTGTCCGTTTCATTGCTTAATTGGTATACAACACGAGCGTGTCAGTGACATTAATTAACTGTAAAGCCGTTTGGTACCAAATACGGCTTACTATTTCTTATATATCTGCACTATCTATACATTGAAGATATTGAAAAAAATGGTGCTTTAGGATATTTGGTGCGTCTAAATCTAAAATCTATGCGTCGGTTTGTTAAAACATCAATGAGAAACTACTAGACCAATTTTATCGGGGCTATCACTATTCAACAGCTCATAGTTCGACGTATATAAGGTGTAACTAAAATAGTGTAAAAGGTTTAACAAGTACGGGAATGTGACCTTTGTAGGTTCCAAAGGACTACTGATGGACCTCGTAAAGTATGTTACACCTTATAGTATCGGGTAATATTGGGTGTCAAGCAGAGAGTAAAATCGATGGTTGCGTGAGCGGAGCCGCGGGCAAAAGCTAATTAGTAACATAAACATCAGAAATGTAACTCTATATTAGTATAAAGATATATGAGCCTATAGAAATATATTAGAGTTAATTGCTGCAGTAAAAAAAAACCTTATTTGATTTTGCGAAGGCGTTAGAAGTGTATAATGGGGCTCAATGTGTTATGAAGTGATTGGAGTTGTTGGTGGGCGGGATGGCCGGCGGCGCGGCGGCGCCCGCGCCGCTGTGCGGTGCGAGGCGCGCGCGACCTACCGTTAGGCGTACAAACAGTTCCCCGAGGGCATGTAGGATATTTGACCACGAGTTTTTTGGCTTTAGTATTAAAATAATATGCCTAAATGATAACGTCATATAGAGTTATAGTATAAGTAAAAGAAATCATTATGACATTTTAATATTAACTGTCTGTCATAATTAGTTATTAAAATGTCTAAGATTTTGAAATGCGCACAAAATTATTTGATCAAAACATGGCATATTATGAGGTTTTTAAATAGCTTCTCCTAGATAACATCCCGTTTACTTTTTCAATGTGTTTAATTATTTTTGCGTAGTATGCATGCTCTCAAAATCCTCAAGACTTATATGTTAAATAGCTACTAATTAAATTAATACTCGTCTCTAAGGATCGTTTTATTAACTTGTAAAGTAGGTAACTATAACATTTATGACTACTGTTCCCGAGCGCGGTATCAATTTACTTAGCCAATAAAATTACCTACCCGGCAAGTGGTAATATACATTATAATATATTTCATTTCAGTTAACATTGACTTAAGCCTTTATGCATTTGCAATGGCAATAAGAAGCATTTTTCCATACACAAGCGCTTTGTAATGTAATTACATCGTAAATAAACGAAACCTTTCTATATAAATCTTAAGATAAATGTAGGTATACACGCATTATAAGCGTATTACAATTAACACAACCCGTTTTAACCTCATTTAATTGGCTTTCTCTACACAATCATAAAGTGATAAAGCAAAGTTGAGCTATCTCAAGAGACGTCGTTAAATAATGATTACAAGTGGGTGGGCTGAAGTGTTATAAATTCATTAAAAACTAGTTTACGGGTCGCCAGCCCCTTTCTGCCCCGATATTTGCAGTTGGCTAATTAAAATCATAATGATCGACAGTAGGCCCCAGCTCACCAACGCTTTACAAAGCCTTCGCAGTAATTTATAGCCACCCATAAAACAATTCTTCAAAGTTCCCCACAAAAAGGTCTGCTCTATTCAATAGCCCGTATGAGATAATAGCGGACAGGGGCACAGGACAAAAGTCTGGACGCAACACTAAACAGTGATGTTCAAGAAAAAATATAAAACCATCTGGCTACGGTCCTCGACGCCGGCCATACAAATTCCTGGACCGTTCCCTTAAAATCGATATTTAAAGTTAAGTACCAATACTTTACGGACGACAATGCTCCGTTGTGTGACAGAGACAACACACCTCGATCCAAGGAACTGGACATTTTAATTTACGATCTATTTTTTTTATCTAACATACGCAGTTCAGATGAATCTTTGGACTTTTGTAATGAATTGAAAAATGGAGGTCTGGCTTAAACGGCTTTTTGTCCTTGCCTACTGAGAAACGGACTTCACAAGTCGACATGGACGTATATAGGAAGGCCGTTAGTTCCGTCGTTTGTGCCCGGGCTCGTGTTACAAGGATCCTTTCATAGTTTGTTGTCTGTCGGTTGTCATTGTGTCGGTTATTGTCGAGGCGTGGTCCGATGTATCGCAACAGTGGACAGCCAGCGGCGGGGGGCGGCTCATTATGAATTAATGAGAATCGAAATGTTTCGCCGAATCAACTGTCGCCCGCTTCAATGGCTCCGACATCTCACTACTGTAAGAGTCCGGACGTAATGCTTCATCCTTGATTTTAGATCGTGATGAATCAATTCTAGCTAACTGAAGACTTTGAAAGAATAACAATCAGATTTCTGTGCCTAAATTGTTCTATTCTGTAAACCTATAAAACCCTTAACTTTTATATTGAACATATTTATTTATTTGATTATAAATAGGTACTATTTAAGTGTTCTGTGGTTATCATTGATTTACGAGACTTTGGTTATGTGTAAAATACTGTTGAAACTATAAACATGAAAATCAAGGTAAAGTCACTTACCGGTATGCGTTCGTTTATGTATTTTCAAGTTTTCAGATCTTGCAAACACTTTGCCGCAGCCGGGGAAGGGGCAGGGGAAGGGCTTCTCGCCGGTGTGCACCCGGATGTGATTCACCAATTTGTATTTAGCCTTAAACGGCCTGCCGTTGCGCGCGCAGCCCTGCCAGAAGCACGCGTGCGTCGTGCACTCCGGCCCGCCAACATGCTCCACCGTCAGGTGCGTCACGATCTCGTGCATGCTCGAGAACAGCTTGTTGCACAGTTTCCTCGGCGGCGGCTGCTCAGGGTCCAGCCACTGGCACCGCATGTCGCGGCGCGGCGGCGTGCGCACATAGCGTAGGAACGCGTGCGGGGCGTGCGCGTGCGCGTGCGGCATCAGCGGAGGCGCTCCGCCCTGGTAGTGCACGTCACCGCGCCATTCCCAGCCCTGCTCGAGCGGCTGCTGCGGGAACAGCTCCCCGCAGCCGCTGTAGTCCCGCAAGTAGCCCGGCTGGTAGGAGTGCAGCGGGTAGGGCTGATAGTGAGGCGGGTGGTGCGGCGGCGGGTGCGGCGCGGCCGCGCGGTGCTGCGGGCCCACGCCGCACGCCGGCTGCGGCGACATCTTCAGCCCATACGAAGCGAGGTGCGCGTGATTCGTCTCGAGGAAGGCATTCATGGCGGGGGTGGCCGACGCCGGCGCATAGCCCCATTCGCCCGCCACCATCCACGCGGCGGGTCTGCCCCGCTGATGACTTCGATGATAATGTTGGCCGCGACGTCACTGACGCCGGGTCTGAGCGTGGGTATCGAGAATCTCGTCACCACAACGATCGATCTTATAACATCACTTTTTCTCTTCTGATGGATGCCCTGTAGAAGATGATAATAGTTGTCAGTTATAAAGTTAATTTAAAAGTACACCATGAACACATACCGGGCATACACCCCCTCAATATGAGGCGCTATCGGGCCATAAATCAAAATGCTAGATCACTGCGCGATCGCGGGTGAACTTTCCACCTTCAAGCAAGTGATAATTTTAATTGAAAATGAGATTCGCACATGAAATTCGAAAATCGCCAACGGTACAAATCGGGTTTTTGAACCTACACTCCCAGTTTAAAAAATAAGTATAAAGTTAATTAAACAGCTACTTTTCAATATTTTAAGGCTTCTACAAACACAAAAAAAAAAACACCAAACGCGGTGATCATGAGCCTGCGAGACAAATTCAAAACCATTTCTCAAAATAACAACATACATTCGTGCGGCCATAACCGGCGACGAACTTTATTTATAACAAAAAAAAAGTGAAGCAGGTACTTTTGGACATTAAATTAAACTGTGAGTAAATTTATAGGACACTTTTATACGTCTGAGACAAAAATTTCGATTGTGTTCGTGTATATTTAATTTTAGTTTATTTGTTAGGCTGGCTCCAATCTCTTTTATGGCCGAGGTTTAGCATCGATAATTTATTAAAATAGTTTTATGAATGATAAAACCTGTTTGGTAGATAACGTGTTACGGGGACTATTTTATGGTCAGCCTCGGGTCCTTTTGTAATTATTTCGAAGGTTATCTTGGCAAAAGATATACCATAATATATCACTTAAGTTCTCTCGCCATCATGACGAATGTTGTTCTGTTCATTATATAATAATATTTAAGTACTTAGGTTTTTCTTGTAAGACGACAGCTTGGTCTAGTGGTTTGAGCGTAGGCCGGTCAGGTCACTGCACCGGGTTGTTGCGGGTTCGATTCCCGCCTGGGCTAATTTCGGAAACGGTCTTTTTGTAATTTGCCCTGGTCTGGGTGTTACTGGGATCGCCCCCAGTCCATTGTACGGTACCTATAATACAAGCGTTGCTTAGTTTGGGGCCATACAGTTGGTGTGCTCGTCTGGCGATATTTATTTATTTATTTATTTAATAACATTTCCCTCCTAGCTTTTCCCATTTTTTTATAGTTTTATGTACAGCTTCCAGTTTGCCCTAAATTGGCATATTTACTCATTTGTAATTTGCCATTTTCCCTACGACACGCACAGACCGGTAGCTCAGGGGTAAGACTTTTTTTCAGAAATTTTCAATGTTCTAGCTGCCCGGTACGACTGCCAAATAATGACAAACAGTACCGCCAGCCTAACGTGACCCCCAAAGCATCGTTTAAAAACCATGATGGTATCTAGGTACCCTTATTCTCAATTCGAGTTATAATTATAGTCTATTTAATTATAATGAACGATGAGTTTGTGGCCGACTTTTTACTACTACTATATTTCTTTTTTATGATCAAATTCTTTTTGTATATTTTTGAGTGTTTTTACAATATTGTAAGAGTTTCAGATTGTCTTCAGTGAACGAGTGGTAGGTTTTGAATTCCCGAAAATACTAATATTATATTATTTCATGATCATCAAAGTGTTTCATTAGTTTACCGTCCACACACATTCGCTTCAGAGCTAATGAATAAAATGTATTGTCTTCTAATCTCATACTGAATAGTTATTTTTATATAAAATAGTAGGTCGAGTGCAAGATTATTCTTAAGCTAACCCAATACTTTATAGTCTATTAGACAAAGCTTTAAATACCGTCCGCTAAACGCGCTGTTCACATTTCCATACAAAGTGTCTAAATACATAGACCACAAAGTATACGGTTGGCATTCGAATAATCTCGCACTTGACGCGCTGTTAATTTCTATTTAAATGTTTGTTGGTATATTAAAATTAATCCCCGCATCGCACCCATCGCAGAACAACTGTCGATCAAGTCAACTGTATATATTTTTTTGTGGGCGTCAGCATAATCGCATTATTCGAGAATAATGTTGTTTATGTATTGTTTAACACACTTCAGTATGGCTCCGGGTCTCTACCTGTGTCTGTTAAACAATGTCGTTCCTCTCAGATCTCCATCTAATCTGTACATTATCTGCGCGACTCCCCGCCGCGTGGTCGCATCACCACAAAGCAACGGGTTGACAGATCTCCACAGACGGTCATGAAGCAATAGGATTACAAAAATAACTCACTCTACATCAAAATTTGATGTCGAACAATATTGTGTCTTAAATTCTTTAGAATAAAAGTGGGTATACAGTTTTCAAATCGAAACATTAATTGGTGATAATTTTTGCAGCTGCCTTGGAACGATTTTCCACAGTTTTAAGGAATTAGACATAATCACATTACTGTGGTATTGAGATGCAATACTTATAGGTTTAACAGTTTTTTTTTTAATCTTTAAAAGATAAAAAACCGTTACAATTCACAAACTGCCTTTATTTTAAATTTAACTGTATTTTAAATCCAAGAAAAGTTCAATATCTCCCAATTTAGAACGTTTTCAGTATCAATACTAATAATAATATTATCCCTTTTAATGTCCCACTATTGGGCACGGGCCTCTCCTCATGAAAGGGGGATTAGGCCATAGGCCACCACGCTGGCCCAGTGCGGGTGGAGGACTAATATTAATAATATTATGTATTATATAATTGTATGTAGGTACCTACCCAGTTTACATTATGGGAATCCGTAATCAAATAGGAATGATTTTATATCGCTATGATAAATACATCTTGCATCCCATGTTCGAATCAGCGCGCAAAAGCCTGTTATATCCGCTAGCGTAGAATAGTTATTCGAAATTAGAACGTGTCGAACTGCAGTCATTTAACGTTTACATTCAATGTGCTCTTTTGTAGGTAGCTATATAATATATAGGCTCAATGCTATGAATAATAAAACGCTGATTAATTTGAATATCTTTCTTACATCTAGTTTTCTCCTCATTTTCCTCGCTATAGTAAGGTGTAATGTTGTGTTTCGCACGGCTGCAAAGTATCTATACTTCTATACTAATATTATAAATGTGAAAGTTTGGATGGATGGATGGATGGATAGATGGATGGATGTTTGTTACTCTTTCACGCCCGAACGGCTGAACGGATCTGGACGAAATTTGGCACAGAGATAGATTATATTCTGGAATAGCACATAGGCTACTTTTTATCCCGGTAAAATGTATGGTTCCCGTGGGATAGATGTTTTAATTTTTCATACTTTTTATCGCGGGTAACACCGCCGGGCGCAGCTAGTTAGTAAAATAAATGTGTAAATTATCAAAAAAAAAATACCTACCTGACGTTTTGCCGTGTAGACACTGTGGTGTTATTTTTAAAATTGCATAGGTATCAGTTTGTTTTTATTTTTAGGGAATGTGATCTTCATAAGTAGGTATATGTTAGGTATAATAAACTTTTATACACTATTATTGTTACCCATCGTATTATTACTGAGCGTGCTATTGAGTTTTTTAATCAAATACAATCAAATGTTTTTCAATTGATAGAATTCGGAAAATTGATTTCTACATGTAAAAAAATACTTTCTCTCCGTTAAGCGGTTTTTGTCTAAATACTAAACCGAAAACGTGTTTGCGTCCCAAACTGGGCAAAAAATATCAATCGCCTTCTAAAACTTTCGCTGACATGATACTTGGTCATAATATAGGTATCTTATAGAAAATTCAGGAACGAAAAGTGTGGTAAAATTAACAGTTGGAAAAATATTAAGTACTCAATATCTGATACTTACCTATATATTGTTGTGCATGGGAAAATATACCTTCTCTCATAACCGTAGGTATTAATGCATACTTTTAAGATATTTAAATACATATTTCAATATACCAAATAGGCATACAATTGGGTGCGTCTTATAATCATCATCCATCAATCAAAAAAAAAAAATGTTGTTTGATAAGATTTAGTGTTGCCCTAACCCTTAATACTGGTCTTGCGAAAATACCAAGACCAACACGAACGTGCGCGACTCTTATGTCTTGATAATACTAACCTGATTTTAATAGAGTTTTCTTGATCTTTAATATGTACAATTTATTTGAACTAGGTATTTATATACTATTTAATACTCTATATATTGAATGGGTTATATTTATGTACGCAATACTTATAATTAGCTTTTAACTGAGGAAAAATAATTGTGTTTCTTTTCGTAACTTAGATATCTCTGAATTTATAGAAGTAGTAATCCATGAAATATGGCTTCATCAGCTACACCGACAAGGGTCTAACCCTTAAATTAGAAGAAGAATCCATTTATAATGGTGTTACAAATAAGTATATAGGAGTCGTTATGTCACACTTAATTAATAAAATACTTGTGTGTAAGATATTTAAACAGATTAAGGAGAAACAGACTCGCATGGAAATGGATTATCTTCATGATACCATCTTATAATACTGGTATACCTAATAAAAATAATGGATCAGGCTCGGCTTAAGGTCTGCCGTGATCAGATTGATTCGTTATGATGACACAGAGTGTCTGCCTTCAGATAGCCACCTTTGAAATATAAATTGCCTAGTTTACTTTGCACCAGCACCAGCCGTTTTAACTGTCTGGGTTTCAGCTGGGACAATAGTTTATGTATGGTAAAAGCATTATATACAGAATGAAATCTTACCCTATATATAGTTTGAACTATAACTCTATACATAATTCTGATTATTATAGGAGCATTAAAAACAAATCGATTGATTATAAATAAATCTTCTATAATATATATAAAAATGTCGTGTTAGTTACACCAATTATAACTCAGGACAGGTGGCCCGTTTTTTTATAATAGTGGATTTTTGAATTTGTATCCGCCCCGGATAGCAGAATAACTATTGAAACATGGGAATGCACATGGAAATCACTAAAAAAATATAAAAAGATTCTGGGGCGGTACGAATTTAGCCGGGACAGCTAGATTGAAATAGGTAGTAAACCTAAACGGAACACAGACAGGTAACCAAATAAGGGAAGTAAAATCTCAGTAATATTATAAATGTGAAAGTTTGGATGGATGGATGTTTGTTCTTCAAACACGCCAAAAGGGCGGAACGGATCTGGATGAAATTTGGCACAGACATAGATTATAGTCTGGAATAGCACATAGGCTACTTTTTATCCCGGTAAAATGTACACTTTTTAATCGTGGGTAACACCGCGGGCCGCAGCTAGTGTAAATAATACTGTAATATAATGAAAAACAGTCAGCTTATCATTGTCCTAAAATAATCAGAATCATGTATACAGTTATAGTTTAAAATATTTCCAATGTATTAGTTTTTATCCTGTAGGTATCCTACATCATCAATCATTTGTCATCCCTAAAGTGGTAAGCAGCGGTGTACTGGGTCGCACACACATTTGCTGATGGTGTTTGGTCCCAATGTAGTTGGGAGCGGGCCTATTGCCAAAACTCGGCCCTGAACCAATTATCACTATTCCCGTAGTAATTACATAATTTAAAGTTTTATTGTAAAGGTAACTTGCACCTTTTGGATGTTCTGATCAATGACTAACTCATGATGCTGACTTTTTAATGAGCAGCTACTTACATAGCTTATTCATTTTTTTGAAGCTTGGCTAAGATTTCCTTATAGATGCTATGGAATAACATTGTTCTACATCTAGATACATTATAGTAATAATAATTAATACAACTGGCGACCTAAGAGTCGGGCATTTCCTGGATCAGCGAGTAGCTTTAGCTATTCAGCTAGGAAATGCGGCCAGCATCTTGGGTACGTAATCTCACGGGCCAGTTTATTTTTACTTTTTGTAAATATTAAGTATGTTTTTCTATTATCTTTTTAATGTATATTTTCGTTGTTCATAACCATCAATAATTCACATTGATAAATGATTAAACTTAAATAGTGTAATATATTGTAATAGCTACCTATACTTAGCATTATATTTTTGGTCATTGTATTACTGTCACATTGAATTGAATGTTTCCATATATTATTTAATCAATTTGGGTATTAGCCATAGTTAAGTATTCTGTATCTTTAGTTATATAAAATGTATATTAAGTAGTCCTAAAAATATAAGCCTTATATGTTTATTACTGTAGAAAACACGTGATATTGATAACTTACTTGATTTTACTATTAATCCAGTCTTGAATAAGTCGATGCAATCATACAAATTATTAAGCACTTGGTTGTATTATCTATTAGCACAAGAAAAATATCAAAACACTTCACTGAACATATTTTGTATCTAAAATAAATTTCAGTATCCTCATGTAACTGGAGCAACTATCATCACAGGCGTTGGCGCGTCGTTATAATTTCGTTTCGGCTTGACGGTTGCGCTCGGCGACAACGGGTCGTCTCCACGGTAACATAAGTTTTTTTAACGAATTGTCACGAAACGATTTTTTCTCGTAACGATGAAAGGCTTCGCGACGTGTGGCCACTGACTCCGCTGAGGCTCTCAGCATGACTGCGGGCTCCCGCGTCGCCGCCCCTCGGAACAGCCGACATACTGCTTCTTAGAAAAGATTTTGTGCAAACCGGGCCCCGAGGCGCTAACGCAGCCCTGCACGAGGAGAAAAGGGCGGGACGCCGTGAACTTTTTCACCCAATGGTGCTGGCCTCGAAGTAAAAATAAACAATATAGTGCCGTCTCTTTCGAGCTCGCGCTGAGTCGTAGCGCTCGAAAGAGAGTCCCGATACTTGGCAAGCTTATAACGAGGGTATAACGAAGAAAATTTCTTTGTATTTGTGTCGTAATGTGTTCACCTTATCAGATTTACGTTGAAAGCTCGCTGTTAGCTTTCGAGGGCGCCATATCGGGCTTCCCCCTCGCACTAAGCGCGCGCTCAGCGGAGCGACAGGGATGGCGAACGCCCGGAAAATGTTTCAGCTAATGTATTTTCCTGTGGGAAGGAAAACACATGTCGTCGCTTTTAATTTAATACGCGTCACGCTGCGTCGTCGTGTCGTACGACCCGAGTGGTACCTCGTTTTGTTTTCAAATCATTTATTTTATTTTCACAATAAATGTTGGTGTTGAATGCAATAGGATTTTGTTGCAAAAATCATATCATCGGATATGTAATAGATACTGATTTTTTTCTGGCAATATACTCTTTTTTTAATAAATGGTCTTAATTTTAGGGAGTTATTTGGGTGCCTATAAATTGAACTGTAGTTATTATACCTAATAGGTATAACCTATAAGGTAATAATTGGATAGATCACAATTTTTCTTAACAGTCTTGTATACTTACCTACCTACTCCGACTATAGGTACCTCTGAAAGCGTTTTCATAGGTACCTAAGTAAGTCTACTTTAAAAAATACGTATAGGTAAGTTAAATAAGTATAGGTACCATTGACGTGGAAATAATAATTAAATGTAATATGAAAAAAGACTTATTTTATTTTGTGCAGGTATCAAAATATGTTAACTTACCTATATACATATTCCTATATATCTATCACTACTTTATAAATTTGGTTATAATTGTTTTATAAATACATATGAAATGAACATGTTATATAATATATCTATTTATTGAATTTTTCAAGTGTGCGTGGATGGCTAAGTCCGAAACAATAGGGAATAGCCAAAAATGCTTAAAGGACTCTCGAGCCCGATTTTGATGAAAATTAAAACTGCATTAATAGATCTTTGAAAAAATAATCTCCCTAGGCAGGAATTCAACCTGCCTGGATTTGGCAATCTACTCCCACTTGTAAGATTCACCCTGTAAAACATATTCGATCGCCTAGTAAAATTTAAAGGTAGAAAATATAGTCATGATTTTTATATAGGTACGTAGAGGTATGTAATTAACATTATACGTAGGTATCTACAGTAAGAGCAGCAGTCTACTCTACGTTACTATGAAATAAAGGTATAAACACAAACTTCTGACTTTATGTTTAACGATAAACCATATTTAATCCATTATAAAATAAGCATCACAAACTACAGACTTGCATTTGTGATGCAGAGACAACCATCTAAAATCGTTTAATTTAGGTTCATCCAGCTTTATCGTCACCAATTAAAATTGTTAATGCACCGTAACGAAAAGGGGCGCGCCAATAATAATTAACGTAATTAATTTGACATTCCATATTGTGGTTGGTAATTATTTTAGTAAAAAGACGCATTCCGCACGCGCGTGTTGCGAGGGCGTGACGTCGCCGGCCGAGCGCTACGATTGGTCGGCGCGGAGGCTCTCACGCGCAGCAGGGCGGGCGCTTCGCCGCGCGCGCCGCCGCCGCGCCGCGCCGTGCGCCCGCGCACACCACTTTTATTTTTACAAACATTTATTTTTATCCGCAGCACGAACGCTCGTGATTAATTTAATATATTTTAACCGACGTACTTTTATCACGCAACATAGTTTTTGCGATATTAACCTGTATTGATTCGATACAATAGTTTTTGTTACGCATGATCTCGCGTGATTTATTCACTTGGTTGTAACAAATTAGTGTTTTGTGAAGGGAGCGACATTCTTCCTATTAGTGTCAGATAGGTTCTTATTGGAAATCGTTGGAGGTGACATCCGCTTGGTAACGAAGCCAATTGCAGGCTCAGTCGTAGGCCTACACACAGCTATTCGTAATTTCTAGACATTAAAATGAATAAAATATTTCAGCTAAACCTTACGTTAACCTAAGCTAATTATACATACATAATTAGCACACACACCTTTTATGCGTAAGTAGGTATTGGAAAGATAGTCGTGATATAGGTACCTACCTATGGTATGTGATGACTAACTTTTTTGACCGACATTGATAAGATTTGCAATCCAGGTAGAACGCTGTTTACATTGCGGGGTGGGTAGGTATTTCATTAAAATAACGTTATTATTTATTTGGGTGTTGTCGGTCATGTTAGCTACAAATTGCCGCGGACAATACCTCGGCGGGACACCGGCATTATTAAATGGAGCTCACCAGATGGCGCGCTTGACGCCCTCTGTAGTACCCTTGAAGCAGTATTAAAAAATAATACTAATAATCCTTCAAATTACTAATATATAAAATGTGCTTCGATTACAAAATATACTGAATATAACAAAATATATGCCTAAATCATCGCATATATTAATATCTTATAGCAGTTAAACAGGACTTTTTATGTTTGCTATAAAATTAATTTATAGTGTTAAAGTCACAGTCGATATAAATAATAAATCTTACCTTAGATTTATCTGATTCCGTTTACATTAGTTTTTAGTGTTTTGTACAGGAAGCCTTGGACTTAAAATTTAAAATTACATAATAAATGGTAATTTTGTTAATCAGTCGATATTAACATAGGTAGCTTATTATGGGTGCTAGGCCAGACAACCTCCTCGTGTGCCTCTCCCATTGCCAGTCCCAACGGGTTCGCCTGTGGGAACGACAATGGGTGGGGCTGGTGCACCCTGGGCATCGCCGATAATCTCCTAGGTTTACCTAGGTTATTGTCGGCGATGGCGAATAGTCTGGCATGAGGGCGTTGCGAGGGCTGCCCCTGCTACTCTCCGGCTTTCGGAGAGGAGTGGGAGTAGCATTAGCGACGCAGGGGAGGGGTCATATCACATATATATGTATATATTTTTAAGTGTGGGTGATTGCGTGATGTATGAATGATGCCCAATGCCGAAGGTCGAAGCGTGCCGATAGGCTGGCAGGCGGGGGGGCTAAACCCCGTCATTAGCGCTGGGGGGGAGGGGAACCAGGGGCCTTGCCCTGTCAAAAATCAAGGCAAAAAACAAAATGGCAGACAAACTAAAAATACAAAGTCCCCAGGAGGGTCCCAGCCAAGCTGGAGAATCCCTCCCGGAACCCTTGGGTTCCGGCAGCTCCACGTATATGGGGGGAGCAATGGATGTCATGAATAAAAAAGACGAGAGGAGTTTTGGAGGTGTAGAAATAGAGGGTATCCATGTAAATAAAGCTGTAAATAATGCTGTAAATAAAGATGTAAATACTGTAAATAGTGAGATTTGTGAAAAGGAAAGGTCTGTCGTGTCCGCTTCGGACACGGAGATGGACATTCAGAGTGTGTCCAGTGTTGGAAATGTCACCACGGTGTCCCACTTTTGGAAACGGAAACGCCACAATAACAGCGGTTCTGATTCGGAATCAAGCGGCGGAACCATGGTCACTGTTGGAGTAAGTAGCGTCGGGAAGCCTATATCTAAACGTGGCAGAGGACGGCCGCCTACAACGGGAAAATATGTAGGCTACCATAAGGCCAAATTAGAACTGGATGCGGCAAAACGCGCGGCCGCCTTAGAGGCCCAAATCGCGGAAGATGAAAGAAGGGTGGCGGACGCAGCCAGGAAGGTTGCCAATGTGAAGTGCTCTAGGCTGTCGCTCGCTTCCGCTTCAGATCTCGAGCCGGATGAGCTTACTGCTCTCGAACTCAAAAAGAAGATGGAGGACGCGGTGGCATCAATAAAGACGGTTGCCAAGATATCAAAAGGGCTCAAAGGCACAAGTCAAAAAGCCCTGAAAAATGCTGCGAGCGTATTAACTGAGACGGCAGAAGAGCTCCTTCAGCGCACGTCGTCTGAAGAGACCAAACGTCTGCAGGCGGAGAATACCCGCCTCAAGACACAAATGACGGAGCTCCGCCAGGAGATGGCGGAACTGAGATCGGAAATGGCGGAGATCAGGAGGGAGCGTCCTAGGGAGAAAACGCCAAATCCTCCTCTCCCACAGACAGAAGAGACGAGGTTAGCCCTGCTCTTTAAAGAAGAAATAGGAAAAGTTCTCTCTAGAGTTCAATTCCTCGAAGGAAAGATTCTTCGTCCCCCTCTAGCCTCTGATGTTAGACCGGGCCCATCGAAAACGACCACAACATATGCGCAGAAGGCGCATCCTGTTGCCAAAAGTATATCAGCGAAGGTTTCATTACCATCGCCAACTTCGCAAGAGCTTCCTGCCCTGGCTGCAGTAAACGCCCCATCTTTAAGGAAGGGGCCAAAGCCAAAGAAGAAGACACCAGCATCCCAAGCCAATTCTGCGCCTACTAGCTCGTCGGCTATCAAATCAAGGGAGGGCGAATGGGAAGTAGTAGGCGAAGCTAAGAAAAGGAAGAAAAATAAGAAGAAAGCTGCTAAGAAAGCTACCAAGAAGAAGGAAAAGGAGGCCGCTAGACTGCGACAACCTCACACAACAGCTGTTGTGTTGACGCTGACGCCAGAGGCTGAGGAACGCGGCGTCTCCTATGCTAGCGTCCTCACCCAAGCTAAGCAGCAAATAAACTTGGAGGAGTTAGGGATCTCGGGTTTGCGCTGCAAACTTACAGCAACCGGGGCCCGAATGCTTGAAGTACCCGGTGCTACCAGCGGCCCAAAAGCTGACATACTGGCGGAAAAAATAAGAGCGGCTCTAGGGCCGGATAATATTCGGGTATCCAGGCCCACTAAGTGCGCAAGTATGCGCATTTCTGGCCTGGATGACTCCGTTTCCAAACAGGAGTTAGTGGCCGCCATCTCTAAAGATGGAAGTTGCCTGGCGACTGAAGTCAAAGTCGCAGACATACGCCCAGGGCCAAAAGGCCTCGGGACGGCTATCGTTAGCGTTCCAGTTAGCGCAGCACAAAAACTGATGGACGGCAGAGGATTGCTGGTCGGCTGGGTAACTGCGGAGGTCAAGCTGTTAAAAGCGAGGCCCGTGCGGTGTTACCGTTGCCTTTTGGAGGGACATTTAGGTGCGCAGTGTACCTCGAAGGTGGATAGCAAGGGTCGCTGTTTCCGCTGCGGTCAGTTTGGCCATAAAGTGGAGACCTGCTCAGCGGACCCGTGCTGCCTTGTATGCACAGAAGCCAAAAAACCTGCCAACCACTTTGTGGGGGGCAAAAACTGCAAGTCCACACCGCCTAAGGGCAAAAAGTGGACTCCAATAGCATCAGGGCGGCCACGCCAGGCAGCACCCTCTCAGAGCGCGGGACAGAAGGATGGAGTCATGGACGTTTCTTAATGGACCACGCCCTCCGAGTCCTACAAACAAATGCGAACCACTCCGCCAGAGCCCAGGACCTTCTGCTCCAGACTCTGGCGGAGTGGTCCACTCACGTAGCGGTAGTGGCCGAGCCCTATTTTGTCCCCCCCACAGCTGGATGGGCGGGAGACACTGAGGGCCTCGTGGCCATAATCACGGTGCAGGCTGCAGGCTCCCCTTCTCTCGAAAATGTCCAGAGAGGACAGGGTTACGTTGCCGCTGAGATGGGGGAAATCACCCTTATTGGGGTTTATTTCTCCCCAAACCGGCCACTTGCCGAATATGAGGTTTTCTTGACCCAATTAGGTCTGTTGGTCAGTCGGACTCTCCCTCGCCCAATTCTCGTCTTAGGGGACTTTAATTCCAAGTCCCCTGCGTGGGGCTCAACATCTGCCGATGCGAGGGGTGAGATTCTGGAGGAATGGGCCTTGGAGCTGGGACTCTGTATTTTAAATAGAGGATCTGCTTTCACCTGTGTACGGCAAAGAGGTGGCTCAATCGTGGACCTCTCTTTTGCCAGCCCCGCTTTAGCGCGGCGGGTCCACAATTGGCGAGTTGTAGAGGAGGCGGAGACACTGTCGGATCACAGGTACATACGATTCGACGTCTCCGCCCAGACCTCGAACAGCCATATACAGCCGACTCTAAACCACCCTGGTCCTCGATGGAACCTAAAATTCCTCAATGTAGAGGTCGTGAAAGAAGCGGCACTGGTCCAATCCTGGATCCTGAGGCCTGGTGACCTCACGAATATCGGGGAGGAAGTGAATTGGCTCAGATCCGCATTAGTCACCATTTGTGATGCGGCGATGCCCAGGACACGGCACAATTGTAGAGTGTCCAAAAGAAGGGTGTACTGGTGGTCGGAGGAGCTTGCACAGCTGCGTCACGCTTGCGTCGTTGCTAGACGACAGTACTCCCGCCACCGTCGGAGGCGGCGCCGCACACAAAATTCTGCGGCAAGAGAAGCCGAACTGTACGAGGCGTATAAGTCAGTCCGTAAGGCATTACAGCTAGCCATAAAACTGGCCAAAGAGAGGGCGCGCGAGGAACTCCTCGCCTCACTCGATGCGGACCCATGGGGCCGACCGTACAAGATGGTGAGAGGCAAACTACGCCCCTGGTCCCCACCACTCACCCAAACCCTCCAGCCTCAGCTTCTGGAGATAATACTTGGAGCGTTGTTCCCTAGCGGAGTGAATCACACCCCTCCGCAGATGGCTCAAACGCATAATGAAGGCGACCCAGCAAGTGGCGACACCACAGCCCCAGAAGTGTCACAAGAGGAGCTTGAGGAAGCGGTCGAGAAGCTCAAGACGAAGAACGTCGCCCCCGGACCGGACGGTGTTCCAGGCCGCGCTCTGGTTCTGACACTCAAGGTGTTAGGGTCAAGGTTTAGATCCTTGGTCAGCGCGTGCCTCCAGCAAGGACGATTCCCCCGAGAGTGGAAGACGGGAAGACTGGTACTTATTCGGAAGGAGGGGCGACCAGCTGACTCCCCTTCCGCATACCGCCCAATTGTGGTACTGGACGAGACGGGTAAACTGTTTGAGCGAATAATTGCCAACCGTCTCGTCGAGCACTTGTCTCTCGTAGGGCCAAATCTAAGTGAGCAGCAATATGGGTTTAGGAGGGGCCGCTCTACAATAGATGCGGTCATGGAAGTTAAAAAGCTTGCGAAGGAAGCAGTGTCCCGGGGAGAGGTGGTTTTGGCGGTGTCCTTGGATATCGCCAACGCATTTAACTCTCTCCCTTGGGACTCCATAATGGCAGCTCTGGCCTATCATCAAGTCCCGCGCTACCTGCGCCATACTATTAGGGACTACTTTTCCGACCGGAACATCACCTATCCGTGTCAGGCAGGAACGGCCGAGAAAGAGGTTACGTGCGGTGTTCCACAGGGGTCGGTCCTTGGACCACTCCTGTGGAACATTGCATATGATTGGGTGCTACGCGGCGCGCTACTCTACGGTGTCACCATCACCTGCTATGCAGATGACACCCTTGTTACGGCCAGAGGGCGTTCCTATCGGCAGGCCTCTGTACTGGCCACAGCCGGAGTTGCCCAAGTCGTAGGCCGTATAAGAAGGTTGGGCCTTGAAGTGGCCCTGAACAAAACGGAGGCCATTGCCTTTTACGGGCCTAGAAATGCGCCACCCCCGAACGCTCACATCGTCGTAGGGGGTGTGCGCATCAATGTCGGACAAACCTTAAAGTACTTGGGGCTACTTTTGGACAGTAGGTGGTCATTCCACCCACACTTCAAATCCCTGAGTCCCAAACTTATGAGAACAGCAGGGGCATTGTCGTCCCTGCTGCCTAACCTAGGTGGACCTAGCGCGTCATGTAGACGCTTATTTACAGGGATTGTGCGGTCCATTGCCCTCTACGGAGCCCCCGTGTGGGCGGAAGACTTATCGGCCAAGAACATCGCGCTTCTGCGCAGGCCTCAGAGGGCAATGGCCATAAGGGCTGCCAGAGGTTACCGCACAATCTCTTTTGACGCCGCCATACTGTTGGCGGGAACGCCACCGTGGCCAATGGAGGCAGAAGCCTTGACGCTGCTCTATCGGTGGCGCCGGGAGGTGCTAACCCAGAGTGAGCTACCAATAGAGACGAATACAACCCGGACAAGGACAGAACTGCAGACGGCAATGATAGAGGCGTGGAATGCAGCCCTCGCCCACCCTAGTGCCGGGCACCGCACCATCGGTGCCATAAAACCCATTTTGAAGGAGTGGCTCGGGAGGCGTCACGGCGTTCTCTCGTTTCGCCTGACACAGGTGCTCTCGGGGCACGGCTGCTTCGGGCAGTACCTGTGCCGGATTGGACGGGAGCCAGACCCAGCATGCCACCATTGCGGAGCCCCGCAAGATTCTGCGCAGCATACGCTGCAAGAATGCCCGGCGTGGGCACAGCAGAGAAACCAACTCTCGGCAATACTCGGAGGACAGCAGCTCACACTCCCCAATGTGACCAAAGCCATGGTCCAGGGAGGGAGAGCCTGGGAGGCAGTAGCCTCATTTGCGGAGGCCGTTATGACGGCCAAGGAGACAGCTGAGAGGGAGAGGGAGTCCATCAGCACACTCCCCTCTCGCCAAAGACGTGCAGGGCGGCGCCGTAGGGCGTACGCAGCAAACGACCTGCGACCACCATAAGGTCGGGCCTGCGGGTGGCGGGGAGGGCAACCCGTCAACCGATCAGTAACAGGCCAAGAAGGAGAAAGCGGACGCGTTCTGTGTTCAACACGTCCGCCTAGTGAAGGAAAGAGGGGCAACAGCCCCTCACAACAGGAGGGGTCCGCAATGCGGGCCGAGGCCTGCCGGAGCAGCGCTGCGAATGCGCAAGCGATCCCGCAGCTCCGGCGCAGGCAGAAGAAGGGACACCAGGGGTTTTTAGTCCGGGCAGATCGGACATACCCCCCCCGCCGTGCCCTCGGCGGGGGGGCATGCGTTAGGCATTTTCCCCTGAAAAAAAAAAAAAAAAAAAAAAAAGGTAGCTTATTATCGTTATTTATAATGGCGGTCATAACTCATTATTCGACACTTAATTTTCATTCGACTTGTCCATTTCGCCTATCCTTGTATATCCATATACACTTTCATTTGTTTTCAATATATCTATGATGTAAGTGAGTGTATTTTCATTACAATAGCACCCATACCATATATAAGGTGTAAAATATATTACAACAATAAACGTGTAAAATATTTTAACAGGTCTATCATGTGTGTTTTCATGATCCATATACCTTACTGATTAACCTGTTAATATATTTTACAGTATTTTTGCTACACCTTCTATACTAATATTCTAAAAAAACATCCAAATATTATAAAATACCTGCCTATAATAATTTGAAATTCCTCTTTCATGGGGAGAGGAGATGGAATCCCTATTTTGATGAAAATACTTGTCGAATCTAAAGTATCGCTAGTCCGTAATCAAATGCACTGTACATTATATACTAATAGCACCGCCACTATCATCAACAACAATAGCTCGTATGAATTCAACAAAAAAACCACCTGTTCACCTCTTGGCCCTAACTGTAGAGTAATTAATTCGATTCCGAGTCATTCGCCGAGCGACGCGATGACTCTTGATGTCCGACTCGCCGACACAACAGAACCGATCGACTTTTTTGTCGCAACCATTCAAATGAAATTAGATTCGGATTCGTGAAGTTTCCCATCTGTATGTATGTAGGTACCCTAATATTTCGGGAATGTTTGTGTTTTAAAGTACTAATGCAACTCTATATATCATGCATCTCTCTACTACTACTCTACATATCTACATATCATGCATGTATCCTATATATATATACATATCAATAAACTGGCCACCGAAGTTCATACTTTTCTATAATTAATAACAATAACTAATGCTTCTGAACTAATACATAACCCGTATAAAATGGATGCTGACTCAGTAAGTACCGTCTTTTTTATCATTATGTCTGTCTATTATTAAGATATTTTAATCAAGACGATCGATTGTTACGCGTTGATATAAAGGAAGGTAATTAATAATAAGAGATGGAAAGAGCGTGCCCTCGACTGCGCCCGCGCCGCTCCGCGTTGCCACATGCCGTAGCAAAAACCAAATGGAAATGGATCGATTAGAAACGGAATCGATATAATACTATGTTCGGCGCAGCCCTTTTTGCTTTGTGCTCAAATGTATTGCTGATGATTTGCGGGATCAAATGCCGAAAACGACATCAAACGAAGGAGAATCGAATAAACAAGTCATCGATAAACAAGATTCATCGAATTAAATGTTATGTCGCCACATTCCTTAAAAAAGAATGGCCGGCGGCAGACTTATTTAATTCATTACCAAGTACGTACTTGCATACCGATAAATACTAATATTATGACTTGTGTTGTATCCACATTATACCTAACTGATAGCGTAATTGATACCATTTGAATAATTACGTGTGTATTTTAAAAATTTCGTCATAAATTCTTTCCAGATTATTCGACACACTTGGTTTTTTTTTATATTGTATTTAATTGTTTGCATTTTCAGGGTAGAAATATTGTTTTGATTTCGTTTCCTAAAATATTAACTCTTCTTTTTTTGTAATCAATTTCATGTCCCACTGCTGGGGAAAGGCCAGCCTTTACGGTCTCTACAGCTTCACATGTTTAACCGTTTACATTAGCTCTACACATTGATTATAATATTCCAGAACATAAAGGATCCATGAAAAAAAACCTTTTTAGGGATTATATTTATTCAATGATAGAGTTTGCAGACCTTTGCTTACTGAATCGCTAGAGAAGGACCTAGTTATGGTACATGGCATGGTCAGCCGTCATCTTTAACCTTTCTAACCTTTTTTTTTTTTCTTGGAGAAATGCAATTACGCATCCCCTCCCACCCGGGGGGACGAGAGGGGTACGTGGACTCCCCGGCAGAGTGCCGGTATACCCACTAAAACTCCACGGTCCGCCTTCACCGCCTTTGAGCGGGGCGCCACAGGATCGCACTTGGCATACTACTGTGAACCTTTCTAACCTGGTATATGGATAATAATTACCTTAATGGGATTATTCGTCATTTTCGTTTTTGTCACGCATGTAGAGTATTGGCTCAGATACAAACGCGTATATACCCACGATTAATCACGATTGTAAATTACGTGCTATCAACCAATCAGTTCTGTATCGCGGCCTCAGATAGTGTATTTAGGTAACTAGACAAGAAGGTATTTGCATTTTTGTGCCTGGTTCTTTACTTCAGGAGGAAAAACAGAACCTTTAAGATCTCTAATTAATACAATTCTCGGAAAGGGACAATACATGGCCGCAATTACAACAGGTACTCATAGAGAAAGGTATGTGCACGGATTCGACGTGCTAGTCCTGCACGTCAAGTGCAAGCTAACTGTACGTCAAGTGCGAGATTATTCGTAAGCTAACCGTATACTTTATAGTCTACCGTATTTTGACATTTTGTACGGAGAATTCAAAGTTTCAAATACCGTCCGCTAGTGGCGCTTTTCAATTCTCCATACCTATAAAATATCTATATACGGTAGACTATAAACTATACAGTTAGCTCGCACTTGACGTGCTGTATACTTTATAGTCTACCGTATTTGGATATTTTGTATGGAGAATTGAAAAGCGCCTCTAGCGGACGGTATTTAAAACATTCAATTCTCCATACAAAATATCAAAATACGGTAGACTATAAAGTATACGGTTAGCTTACGAATAATGTCGCACTTGACGTACAGTTAGCTTGCACTTGACGTGCAGGACTAGCACGTCAATTCCGTACACATACCTTTCTCTATGAGTACTTGTTGTAATTGCTTAAAAAAAGGGGTACTTTTTTTTAAGAAAACAATGTTATATGGTTAAAGAAGTATAGGTATGTATATTGAGGTGAATTGTATGTTGAATGAGGAAGTTGACGTGATAAGTGAGCACGCTCGATTATCTTGCTAGCCGATCATGAACTCCGGTGCATTGCAAAGTAAATCGCTCGTGGTACGAGAAGTGCTGAATTAGATTTGAATATACTTAAAGAAATATAACCAAATTAAATGTATGATTTAAACATATAAAAAAGAAACATTCCTAATATATAGGTACATTAACAGGCTTTGGTATTCCATCGCCACCACCATTTTTTAACGTTTAAATGAAAAGGTTCAAAACACCGTAGTGTTGTAATTCAACTAGCCGCGAGAGTGTTCGGAGCGCGGCCAATCGGAGCCGCGTCGGCCGCTCACAAAAACCGATCAAAGTGGCCGCTTCACCACGAATCAAACACGACAAATTGCTTCCATTTTCAAAATAGACCAATCGTTTAAAAAACGTGCCGGTAGAGTTGCGGCCGCACTAGGAACTCTACCAAAACTAATTGGCCGTTTCAGTTGCTGCAGCACGACATGGAGCCCTCGGCTAGGTACTTAGTAACTTTATATTTATATAATCTGTATCTATTGTCAGTATGTATTCGCAGGAGATAGGGTACATCGGTTGTTATATTTATAGGTAGAGCGGTGGCAATTTGTCCGTATTCTTCTGGGGTGGGCAGAGATGTAGTGTAACGGTGCTTAATCACCTCCGAGGACACAAGCGTGACGTGCAGCCCCCCGAAGCACGGAAGTCATCTTAAAGTCCGCCTGACTCAAGCGCCAATATACGAGCCGTGAGTATGGGCACTAATTGGTAGGGCAGCTTGAAAACCAATCCCAATATCAAATTAAATAATGGCTACCTATAAGAAAAATACCACGTAGACAAACGATCAATTTGTATCTCCATAAAGTATTCCACAAAAAATATACTAATAACTAATTACATTATTGCCGATATTCCCGGGGAAAAATCCAAGTAATTGAATGAAATTATTGTTATTTGCATTGAAAGAAAACAAGTAGGGTGATCAGGCACAAAGGTAAGTCGTTGGGATAATGCGAGTGATTGCGAACTGGCTGCAGGGGCCGTCGTTATCAAGATCTGGCCAATCAGTGCCATTGAGAGCTTCGATTTTAGTTATGCCCGATAATGAACTTGATCCCTTATCATGTTTAGATATTGTGTGCTGATAGAGTTCACTATTAATACCACTGACTAAATCTCAGTAAAAAAATATGATAGAATGTCTGGTACGTGTGTAACTAAGCAATTAATTTGACCCTTAAGCGGTCACGACAACGTAGTGCTGTCTCAATTACTAAGTAAAGCGACTTAATAATTATGTTTGGGTTGTTAATTAAAGTGTCTACTCTACATTTACAATCTTAAGAATGGCGATACAAACAACTAACAAACAAAGTGTTAAAGTTTGTGACATTAGACTACAGGATCACCTCCAGATCATGTTCAGATAATATTATAAGGTTTGCATAGTTTAGGATCGTACCTAGTTGGTGTGGTTACATAGCGATATTTAACCTTAAATATAAACTATTTTGTCAAAATTAGTAATAAGGTAACAGGACAACCATTAAAATCTATATTGTTAAGTTACTTACAGACTAGGAATAAATGTTTTGATAACATCTTGATCGTTACAAAAATAAACTGATCAACCACCAATTCATTTCTAATTACACCATGATGGTTTTTATGAAGAATAATGTGTTATTGATAGCCGTGGACGCGTCGACGGGGCGCGCCCGCGCACGCCCACACACGCCAAGATTCCGTCTACAACGCTGTTTGTATATCGCAACATTTATTAAAAATAATGGATTTATAAATTTCACGTCTACGATGACAGATCTTTGAAAGATAAGCCGTTACTGTAATGTGTACCTCAGGTTACCATTTTTATTTCGAATGTAAATTATTTTGAAAGTTTCCTTTGCAAAAGGACAAGTCTTATACGTGATACCAATTTGTCTCATACATCAAGATCCATTTATTTTAATTACTTTCTACACCTATTTGCAAAAATATTGTTTAAAAGTTGTTCAATTAGCCCTGCTTCAATAAAACGCTTTAAGAAGTTGTATTCCCAACCCCGAATTTATATTTTAACTATTTATTTTATTTTTAACTATACTATACTATTACGGTTAATTTTAATTTGATTTTATGTCAATAAATGTCATTCTTGGCATTATGGCGGAAATCGCATTTCAGGCGTTTGCTGGAAGAAGTTGTTAGAAGATTTTTTTAATAACTTCGAAAACCAGACTGCACTGAGGAAAAATATCACCATGAAGTTCAGTAGGATAGTATTAGTCTGTAAAAAAATAGTTTTTTTTTTACATCTTGGTACAGGGGTCCATAGTTCCGTGAGCTTTGTTCTTTTGCGTGACGATCAACACCTCTACCGATCTTTCAACACCTACGTACTCATTCCACTGACACGAAATTATTGATAACGTAACCTACGTTTAAAAACAGCTAAAATGTAGCCAACGTGGACTATACTTAAGTATCTACAATGTATAGGTACTTATATAAAATTCATTGCATTTAAATGTTTCATTACAGTGAATTCTATTGAAAAATTATAAAAATAAATTCGTTATAAACGTTATAGTACTTAATTTTCTACATAGAAATAATTGAGCACGCCATAGAAATACTAAGGGCATGTACACAATAGTTGCTGAGGATTTATCAGATTATGATATAAGAATATCCCGAAATTAACTAATGGAACTAAATTATTAGTGGGTCACGTCTTTCTACCTCATTATCTTCGGCTTCTTTTTGTGTAAAAAAATATATAACCTATATACCCACATTTAAGTACCTACCTAACTACCTATTATGCAAGTAATTTGAAAATGCCAAACTCAAATATCGACCCTATATCTATTGCATAGACATTGGATTTAGACGTAGTCATAAATAAAAAACTTTTTAACAAAATAAAAACCGTCTTCAAAAAACTGAAAAGCAAAAAATAATCTAATCTTGAAATCTACCTTGTCTAACCACATCAACTATTTAACTAATCTGAAGTCGGTGCCAAACAAACAACTGAGTCGAGTATTGCCGGTCTGCGCCAAAGACCTACAAATTGGTCCGCGCATCTCGTTACTGAGTATACTTTTGTTATTCTTCGTCGGTTGTTTATTTGGCACCTCCTCCTTTTTGAAGTCGGTTAATAAACAAAAACGCATGTTATACATTGTCAATTAACATTTCTTTGTCAACAATCAATTTAGCGTGAACACATCCTCACGGTGCTATAACCGAAGTAATATAGCCTTAGCAGTATTGTAGAAAGGCACTTACGGGCTCGGCGCGTTTTCCCGCCGTTATGGGTGCCCCCAGGGCGCGCCGCGGGGCACCCCGCCCCCACTTAACGCAATTTATTGTGCGACCCCTTAATAAATAAATAAATAACCGAGGAAAATTCAATGATATACAGCCGAGCGTGCTGCGAAAGTTGTTCCAGCTCGATATAGCTCGTGAAAAATTGCCTTAATTTTCGGCAAAATTATATTTCGGAGAAAATTTAGTTTTCCAACGCGGCTTGTTGTAATATATGGTGGTGTGTTTGTTATAACAATATTCATGAGTTATTAGTTTACCTATATACTTGTTACTTATCAGCACTTATGTACGAGTATCATGTATACATCATTCAAGTTAGAGGGGGAAATACATAAAGAGGTATCTTTGAAAAACAGTATTTAGTTGGGGAATCCGGAATTTAAAAAAATACTGGCCAGCGCTGAAATGCCATAATTAATATAACTAATCTAGTCAGAACTTAGATTAAGTAAACATATTTCTTTGTAACTGGTATACATAAGTAAAATCTGCCAACCTGCAAGTTTTAAATCAGATTCAATTTAGAGCGCACCCGTTGAAATCATTTTAAGCTGAAGTTACTTTATAGTTAATTAAGTACTCATGTATTGCGTATTCAGTAAGTTCCTGTCATTTTATATTTTCTTCTCATAAAGGATGTTCATTGAATTGAATGAATTTGATTTAAGTTTGTTTTGTAATTTTTAAATTATTATTACACTTACTCTACTGTGTAGACAACTACTAACTACTAGTAGTATCTACGTAATTATGTAAGAAATTAAAAAAAAACCTATTTTGGTTTAAATAAAATTACAATCTTTTAATATTTATAGTTACCTACTTACTCACATTATTTTTATCACTAATGGAAATAATGCGAACATCATTATGTTTATGTAATTTGAATGTGTATTTTTAAATTACTTAATATAGTGTATGACCGTGGTTCCCTTGTGTATACCAAAAATGTTGTTCTATGACGTATGTAAAACGTATTTATTTAACTGTATTTATTCCGTCGGAAGGATATAACCCTTATTGAAATAGGACGCAGACAAAGTACAAGTTTTCTATCATCGGGCGGCCCGCGATACTTTTACATAAACGGTGTAGACAATCGTTTGTCAGGGTCCCGGCGTACCGGCGTACCAGTACAAAAAGCACAAACTCATTAGTAAGCCCGGCCGGGACCGGGAGCACAAGAATTAATGAAGGTGAACAATAATTTAGGGTTTAATTAAAAGTGCAGACCCCCGCGGCGGCGCCCGCGCGCCCGTAGCGCGCACCACCGAATTATTATTTATATGTTATTTGTGAAAGCGGTAATTTAATAAAAACACAACCGCCTTTATGCGCTAGGAAATTAGGCGGGTTGGAGGCGCAGAGTAATGATAAGTAGGAATACACGGCGACACTGGCACTCGATAGATACCTATACTAATGTCGACTGTACGTCAAGTGCGAGATTATTCGTAAGCAAACCCTATACTTTATAGTCTACCGGTCGAATTTATAGACATTGGTTATAACACGTTACTAACACTGTTTAGTTAAAACGTGCTATAGGCTTTATAGTGTGTTATAAGAAACTATCATTTATAGATCCATACCTATTTAGACACTGTATGGGGAATGGTGATAAGATGATAATGGCGAACCGATCAGTGTTGACATCGTCAATAGAATAAACACCGCTCAATGGTTGACGATAGCCGATCCAAGGCCAATTATGGAACCAAGCTGTCCTGGGAAAAGAATACGGTATAACATATTAAAAAAGTAAGTATATGAACAAAATATCGAATCCAAAAGACTATGCAGATTTATTTACATTTGTCTTATTTATATGTTTGTTTCAAGCGGAGGGTGCAATTTACCTGTAACACTTAGTTTTGATGGCTATTTTTACAATGATTTACGATTTACAATCACCAAAGAGAGTGGCTAAACGTAGTGTCAACGTGCTTTCTCACAGGTATCGCATGAACAATGCATAGAGGCGACCCCACTATAAGAGAATGGAGAATATTCACCAAATCACTGTTATTACGACACAATGCCGCTGATGAAGGGGGGTCTATAATAGCGAGAGTCCAAATACAATGTGAAGACGAAAAATGCACCTATACCTACATATCTACTTGTTTTAGTTTGATTATGTTGTGCTTAATATTTATCAAGATAAATTAAATTGTGATAAAGTAAATCAAATTAAAAAGTATGATATAGGGATATCATACTTTTTTAGATGGATGTAATGTATCGTTTTATTTATTCTTGTAATGAATACCTAACTCAGGGTATAAAATAATTTACATGAAAATGTTATCATCTTTAATCAAATTTCTTATATACTTATACTTCTAGGACTAACGGCAGCTAACGTCGTCGCGTCATCTGCCGCACTCCAGACAGCGACGCTATAAAATTCCACATAGGTACTTTCTAATCCCTCCTCTTGTTAACATTAATATTTGAAAATCTTTTCTTTTTATACCTAACCAAAGTAAAACAAGAATAACAGACTTCTACCAAAAGCTCAGATTTTTTTGTGCTAATTTATTGTGCACGCTAAAGTATTGCTGTGTACCCATGGAGGATAAAAAATTAAGCATGTACCTAAGTATGTGGTCTAAAGTCTTCACAAAGTAAGTTCCAAATTAACACCAGAATCGTGACATTATGTCAACGCCGCGCCGTACAGCAATGCTGCGCGCGCCACCCTTGACGCGCGAAACAATGGCGCAACCCGAAACCAAACGGAAGTGCGCGGACCCCCGGGATGCGGCGATTTTCTTGCGCTCGCGCTCTTTAAACTTTTCAATCGTAGCAAAGAGGGCTAATGCCAACGGGCAATGGCATTTGTGTTATCGCATTGAAGTCAAGTCGCGACGCGCATTGTTCAAGCGTATAATTATCCGCGCGTACTTTTATTGTTGCGCATAAAATCAAAGAATATGTTATATTCATTTTCCCCTGACTTTTGACTTGGAACGTATTGAGCGAGCTCAATGGAGGACGGTTAAATCTTCTCACGATTTACTGCGTCTTAAGTGCAGTTGTTCATATAAGGGACGAAAACATAAGTAGATGCGATTAATTATTATTCGATAAAATTCCCGTCAGCTGACAAATTTTAAACACCGTAATCAGCATTACCCTAACGTTGCCTATTTTATCTTAACTAGCATTACCCAACGTTGCTTATTTTACCTTTACCAGCATTACCCAACGTTGCTTATTTTATTTTTACCAGCATTACCCAACGTTGCTTATTTTATCTTTGCCACCATAACCCAACGTTTCTTATTTTATCATCACAAAAATCTACGTTAAATAACGTTTAGTCGCATAATTAATACAAATTTATATTCATCTCCCTGGTAGTATAATTTAAATCTTTATTAAAATAAAATAATATAAAAAGGTGCGAACCGTATATGTACCTCGTTCACCGCTCGTGAAGTGGTACAATAGTGCTGTGAGTCAAGTGGGCGAGGGCCATATGTCGCTGAAGTGATCGTCGAGTACCTCCGAGCTCGTTGTCACGTGCGCGTCGAGAGTCGCCTGTAATATCCCCTTCCGATATGAAAGCCACTAATCGGTCATTCGAACTGTATTTGGATAACTCTTGTGGATCAATGCAGTCGCCGCGCGCACTTTTCAGTAACTATTCGTTATATATGGTCTAACCAAAATAGTGTAAAATATTTTAAGAGATTAAGAGGGTGTCAGGGCCTATAAAGTAGGTCCTAACGATCACGTTTACGTATAAAATCCATGTGTAATCAGTATTTGATTTTGCTTTGAGAAAGCGGGTTTGCTCCGTTTTACCGCGCACTTAGTAAGTAGTGTTACTTGTACCATAGCAATTTTTATTTTGGACCTTTTAAAATATTTTACACTATTATTGCTACACCTTATATACATACATATATTGTGGATTTGGTCTATAAGTATTATTTACTGGGTTAGCCTCCAGTCCATTGTACGGTACCATAATACAAGCGTTGCATGGTGTGGGATCGTATAGTTGGTGTGTTAGTATGGTGATATTATTATTACAATTCAATTTCTGAATGCAAATTATCTTGATTTCCATGTTAATATGAATTTCAAATTAAAACCAGTTTAAGTAGCATAAGTATTTTATTTGGTATGTTACACAAGTATAATCAGCTTAAATGACACCATGTGTTAACAGATAATATTAAAATCACAAAGAAGAAATATAAATCGCTCAAATAAAAATGAAATATCATTTAATTTTCTAAATTGAATAAAGCATTTTTCCGAAGAACGGACCTTAATGCAATATAGATTTTAAGTAGATATTATAGTTTACTGATATCCTAATCAATCGATCACTACAAAATTGCCGTTAATTTATTAAATATAAAATCATAATCTACAGTACATTGATTGCATCTGCTCGGAACCTCGCGCCGACTCTATAATTTATTTTGCATCATACATGGGCATGGTAGCCACGGGCGCTCTACTAACAAACGAGTTTACAAGTCGTTTTTTTTTTCGACAAATATAATTTGTTTGATTTGTATAGAGTGAATGGTGTACGACTGTATTACGTCTGTTAGTTCGGGCCTCGGTGCTCATTGTTCAGGCTCGCGGGTGTCCGCGGTACCCCGCCATTTTCCCCGCAGGGTTCTGCTAAAGACCCTGCCCGTAATTCTGAAGTCACCAAATGCCATACTTGGCATGGCCTCTTGCCCTTTGAATGCTGTCATTTAAATGCACACATTCCCATTCGTAATGTGCCGTGAAATGCAGACGAGTATAATATGTAAAGCAAATGAGAATGTGTGTCAGCTTATTATGAAAAGCTGTGCGTGTGTGTGTGTGTGGCCTAAATACTTACTCTAATAATTAAGGTATCATACACATAGTAGGTATATTCATTACACATATAATATAAGGTATTTTTTTTAATAAGAAAATACTTACGAAATTATTATCCAGCCAGGAATCACGCTCCAATAAATATTGCTCGCTTTTGTTTTTCAGATAGCAACAAAATCTTAGTTCTCCCCAATTTAAACGTCAAAAATATTTGTGATCTGTGTATTGACAATTAAAAATAAATTATCGGGTGTTATGGTTTTGTGACGGAACGAATGGCGGCGGACGTGCGCTCGCGCTCAGTGGTCACAGCACGACGCCCCTGTCAAACGTGCCGGTTTGCCGAGCCGATGGGAAAAATCACAAACTTTTCCTTAAAATCTGGTAATATTTTTTTGTCATAAGTATTCTACGATCACCACGTAATAGGTCAAAAGTAGAAGGAGATTTTTTTTTAAAATAAACAGAGACCAATGATCGTTTACCACAGTGTAATAGTGATGTATGTACCATTACATATTATATATTGTAGAGTCAACATGACTATAGCAGGACAAAATGGATCATCATGGTGTGTGATTATTAACGCAAGACTATATCTATCCTGACCTGGTTTGTATTTTTTATCAGAATTCTAATCCCCACGAATCAGGCACTCCTAGTGTGGGGACTAAAACGTTCACTTACTTTTCCTTATTTCAATAAAGTTAAAGTTATTTATAAGTTATTTATATTTGCTCGCAGGGCCATCCTTATATGTGACTGAATCATGATATCGATATGGGCTACGCAGCAGATTTTGTGGTCTGTATAAAGTGTAACAATAATAGTGTAAAATATTTAAACAGGTTCAACTGTAGGTTATAAAGATAACAAACCATAAACAAATTATTCGAAATTCAAAAAAGACACCCCGTACTTAGCACGCCGTCAAATGCTACTGGCGCGCCTTGGTTAAAAAAATCAAACATCATTTACACAATGATTTTATACATTAACATGATCCATATAACGCTCTGATTCACCTGTTAAAATATTTTACACTATTTTTGTGACACCTTATATAATTTCGGCCAGAGTGTAAATATTAGTAATACAAAGTTTCATGTGAATTTCCTTTCCGTACCAAACACGCAAGTACTTGCGTGTTTATAAGTATGAATAATAATTAACTTGCTTATCTTGCGATGATTTTAGATTTGTTAAATATTGTTTTGGATTTCACTCTACGCTTCAGTGTTTGTAGGTACTTATGCTGTTTTATTTCTATATGTACCTTTGTGATTGTTATCTATTGTGTGTACCTAATAACATAAATAAAAATATACAATAACTTGACATTAGTAACTTAAATTATAATTTATTAATCATGATACTGGATAGACATTTATGTTTATCTACTATCATATAGATTCAAATTTGAATATTAATTTGTTAAAATACGATTGTCTCTAACTATATCACGTTGTTGTTATAAATTATTTAAGTTTTTATATTGGTATAAAAATGGTCCTAACAAATGCGCGCGCGCACCGGGCCAGCGGGGCGCCCGCGCGCCCGCGCCCGTTGCTCCGGGCCGCGCATAAATACAACAAAATACTCACGAATACATTTGAATATGTATGTGTTATTTACTAAATTCAATGACGGATATCTAATATATTTAAACTTCGATATCAATCTAATGCATAGAAATACCTAATTGATAGTATGTGCTAACTAAACCACCCTCGTAATAGAAATGCAGTACTCGCAAAATGGCGGCTTCGGGAAAATTGTAGTTATTTTTTTTTGGATCTGTACTCTAGCTGATATCAAAGATTAATCTTTCGTAACTTGTGAAAATGTATATAACAGTAAACATTGTTTAGATCTGACGGTAGTTTTGATAAAACAGAAAATCCTGCATTTGCAGGGCAGTCTAGAGCAAAAATGTCTTAAATTGAGATATATAGAGATTGATTAATTGACTTTACATTTTATTATCGCAGCATACGTAAGGTCCCTATTCTTACCATATCATTAGCATAGACTTAAACATACATACCCACGGCAGAATACTACTACCTAGTTAGCCTCATACTTCGTGGCATTAGCGATAGTTAGAGTGAGAGGTAGAGACATATGACCGTTTCCTATTGACACTGTTTTGCTAGCTTCATTATTAACGTATTTTTATACACTCCTACTAATTCTTCTCCCAGTTTCTACTAGAGTAGTGATAATACCACGTTATCATACTTAGATATTTTTTGGAAAACATGGCGTGAATTTTAACATTACTTTTGCACAATGTAGTAACATCTTTAGAACTATTAATGTAGTCGTTTCGTCATCAAGAAAACATGCCGTCACTGTCATTCTTATTTATGATATCTGTTGTATGAGAGGGATGGAAGACGGTACGTTAGCGAAACGCAACGTAAAAAGGCTTGTTCTTGCGGTACTGGTCGCTGATCATGATGTTTTTTTCATTCCTTCATGTCTTTTACTCTGAAATTGAAAGTTTGACCATATTGGCTATCACTGCTTGCAAAGAAGGAGCACAATTAAAAAAAAATTTTTTTTTATACATTATAGGCAAGTATTTGATCTCGATCTCACCTGATGGTAAGTGACGATGAGATCTACGATGGAGCATACTTACCTAGGTAGGAAGGCGGCTTATGCCGCCTTCCTACCTACATGTGCCTGCATGTGCCTAGTGAATGTAGCGTCTCGATCAGTAGATCGAGACGCTACATTCCTAGGCACATGCAGCGCAACTGATCTGACCCGCCATCCATGAATGGCAACACTGAACATCATGCCGGAACACGGCTAGGCCGCTTGGCGACATGGCTTTGTTCAGTGGGTGGTCACTAACCACGGCCGAAGCCTACCACCAGTAAAATTGTAACTAAACAACGACTGCTCTATTATATCGGGATCAATACCAACTGCAAAATGTGATTTCACCCTGCATAAAATATAAATGTATAAATTGCACCCTGGATAAAAGCATAAGATGGTGTACTTCTTCATACAAAACATCCTCCTTGTCACAAGAGCGGCTTGCCCTTTGATGAATGAGGTCCTTCGACTCCAGACTGGTATCAACCCAGAGTCTGAAACTGGTAAATGATGCTTGTACCCTATACATTGGTTTCTGGTAGACCTCTCCTCTCCCTACCCCTTGAAGGGATAACTGTGATTGTATATTGAGTTATTAAGACGGTGTGTTACTTTGATTTTCATTTTTAATGATTCACGATGTAAATGTGCAGTTTCCGCTGCGATCTCTGTCGAGACAAAGTGAGCGATTAATCATGGCTTAATGTTAAACACATTGATAAACACATATGCTAGTGTTATGTTCTTGTCATAAGTATATTAATGGCTTCTTTATAATCAGTATATAGTAGTAAGATACCTAGCTATTTATAGAACGAGTGATAAAAATTGCTCCTTGAAAAGAAATGATATAAAAAAATTATGCTATTCAATGAATCCGTTTGTGGATTACGCAAAATTATCTTAAAATAAAAAAAATCAGTCTGAATTTAATAAAAAGTAGATTCTATTGACTAAGTCAAGCTTCCAGTCCGAGCTAAAGTATCCTGTAGTAACCTGTAAAGTAGCCGTATCGAGTAGTAAAGAGCCTAGAAAACAGATGATGAAGAAGAGTTACGTAATTAACAAAACCTTGCTCACTGTAATCGGTCAAATTGTATGCTAATAAGGACCACATGCCAAAACCACTTTGGGCTAGAAGAGCTACACAATAGGGCTTATAACACGTTGCTAGAGACTACAATGCATCCCCACAAATGTTCTACTCCCCACCATCCTTACCTATTTACCTCTAAAGTACCCGACAGCATAAAAGACAGTAATTGCAATCATAAATACACCACCTGAGCCATTTATAACATGCGGCGGTCTATCTATTACGGATGCTGTCGGTACCCTATTTCCACAAGATGTTATTTATCTGCTGGCCCTACCTGTGGGAGTGAACGATTGTGTGCATCCGATTCTGTGGGAACAGGACCATATTGTGATATTCAGTAATGGTAGGTACACAATTAAATTAAGTTTGTTATAAATGTTCAGGTTGTTTAGTTATTGGTGGTGGAGTGGTGCTGGTGGTGTTCAGGTTGGTTGAACGCTTGCTCTGGAAACGAGTGGCGTGTAGGTTTAGTGTTTTAAATTCATGTTAAACATAATTTGCAATACTGATTATCACCTACTTAATCGTGAACTCATGAACAACGTGACACAGCTACTTAGTCCTGAACACATGAACAACGTGACACAGCTACTTAATCGTAAACACGTGAACAAAGTGACACAGCCACTTAATCGTGAACACATGAACAACATTACATAGCTACTTAATCCTGAGCACATAAACAACATGACACAGCTGCATAATCCTGAACACATGAACAACGTGAGGGAACCTGCACATCTATAGAAAGACATGTGTAGTTCCCCAACCCACACTGGGCCAGCATAGGTTATGGCCTCATAATGGCAATGAGCCCTTTATTACAGTGGAACTGAATACTATTGACGAAATCAAGATGAGGAGGAGGAAGACGGTCGTGATGGTGTATTATAATTGACTGACGCATTGCTCTTTTGAGCATCATGACGCATTACACGTGAGATCGCTGTCGCGACGTCTTGACAATACGAATACAACAGAACTTACGTAATACGTACTGCGAGTTTATTTACCCAAAAAAAAATTATAATAATACAACCGAATTGAGAACCTCCCTCTTTTTTCGTATGCTTAGGTAGGTATAGGTTTCGTTTTTTTAAGTCAATAGTCCCTTTGAACTAGAAAAAGAAATAGAGTAGGTTGACTAAGTGCACGTTGTAGGAATCTGATGGATGCGAGAAGTACGGATCCTGATGTGGGTATGCCATAGAGGACCCTATGACTAGCAGTAGGTAGACCTCTACTGGCCGCTGGGTAGATGGATAAAGGCATGTAGAGACCAGGGCTAGTAAAGATTGTGACTGGGAGAGTTTGCTTAGTCTTCAACATAGGTAGCTCCATTTGTCTGTAAAAAGATTACATAAGCATCGGTGGGGTGTTATTACTCTTTGATACAGTGCCACATGTAAAGAGAATATATATTCATAATATATCGTTGGTTCCAGACGCATATCCGAGCCAAGACTCTATCCTATAATTTTATTACTTTCATATAGTCTTAACTACTTATATACTATTAAATTATAGTAAAATACATATGTGTATGTATATGTACTTCGTTAAAGAGGGCGGTCGCCAGGGCGTGGCTGCTCCAAGCTCCTCCTTTACAACACACCCACAACCAAAACGAGTTTGCAATTACATACGGTTCGTCTTTACAGTCATATACTTACGTATTAATATTTTGTATAAACGCATGAGTATTATATGAAAGATTGGGGGAAAACAGCAAAGGCATATTAAGGTTATTTTTCCTTTAGCAGAAGATACCGTCGAAGCCAAAAAAAGTTATTTCCAATGAAGAAAGTTGCTTTGCAAGTTACTATATACTATATGCACTTTAATAATTAAGACAGGTTATCGACAATGGCGGTGAAAATCGCGGTAATTGGTTTTAAAAGACAAACTTTTTTTTTTTTTTTTATTACATTGTAGGCAAGTATTTGATCTCGATCTCACCTGATGGTAAGTGACGATGAGATCTACGATGGAGCATACTTGCCTAGGGAGGAAGGCGGCAGTAGATCGAGACGCTACATTCACTAGGCACATGCAGCGCAACTGATCTGACCCGCCATCCATAAATGGCAACACCGAACATCATGCCGGAACACGGCTAGGCCGCTTGGCGACATGGCTTTGTTCAGTGGGTGGTGACTAGCCACGGCCGAAGCCTACCACCAGTAGAGTTGTCACCTGGTTGGCACCACCCAGGGTCACGTGTAGGGTATCTCGAGGGTACATAATTCTCCTACGGACGAAGGTGACTCGACCCCAAAAACGTGGAGTCAGCCCACGCAGTCTTAGCCAAGACACGTAGTTCATATCATATCATGTTTGGTGTCACAACCGCTATCTTTAAGTAGTTACATAAAAAATAAATATTTGCCTAGAATCAGATTGACCCAACGGTAGAATCCGGGTGGGGAGGAAGCAATGGGTGCAATTTCCACCCCTCCCCCGCACGACTCATGGGTGAAGTACTTTATTGCGATCAATATCAATATATTGTTTTCCGTAACACTGGTACAATAACACAAAAGTTGCAACCGCGCTGCCCCATGATGCTGGTCTGGCTCCGCCCAATTTGCTGGCCTCTATATGATGCTGGATTGAATTATTACCTCATTTAATCTATCTTTATCTCATAATGGCGACTACAAAATAAAGTCAATAAGAACCATGTAATGGCACATATCTACTTGAAAAGTAGTGAAACAACTAGGGCCAGATTCATAAATTACTGAGAAGTCTTATCCAAAACCTATCTAACAGATGTCTCACACAAATTCAGTCAAATAAGTTTAGGAAAAAAAAATTCTACACATTCTGAAACAGGCCCTCCACCTTGTTCTACCTATATTTAAACTCCAGACAATTACAAAGAGTTTTTCTGATTCTCATATACCAAGAAAACCGTGAAACCCTTTTGTGACCACCATTTAGCAGTTTTTATATAGATCATTTGGCGTTAAATTTGCCTATTGTAATAGTGCAACCATAATCGTTCCCCGCTGGTTCGGTGTGGTGAGCTGTGGTGTAGAGTGGCCGGCGCGTGCGCCGACGGGCGGTCGCGATATGTGGTCGGAGCCCACCGCGGCGCTGATCTCCTATCAACGATCCTTCACAGCCACGTGGTCGTGCAGCTGTCGAAAGCGTCTCAATTAGTGACTAGTAAGTACCACTGATAAATTAAAATTCAATGGTTACGGTGCGTACGGTTAATGTAGGATTAAATAATTAATTTATTAAAAATCTGCTCTTTTCTTGAGTTTACTGTGTGTCTTTACTTGCCAGAACTTGATCCTTATTAGCGACCCTATCGGATGATGCAATAATAAAGTATGTTGTTTTTTTCTAAATCAACGGGTTCCAGTCCTGCAGGGTTATTTTATACCATTCGAAATCGATATCGGAGACGGAATCGAAAACATCCGAGCTAGATTACCGCAATGGCTATTAAAATTTCCGAATTTTATTATCTTCGATGTATCTTGATGACAATACCAAATCGTTTTTTCAAAAAGTTTCCGTCGGAAAGCTCGTCGGGACCGACATCAACATCGGAAAGATGTCGATTCCGAATGATTTAAAATAACCCTGCTGGATAGGGAAATTATTTTGTCTAAATTCAAAAAATCTAACGGTGCGATATTAGTTTTCATCAAAATCGGTCTCGAGAATCCTTCAAGCATTAAAAATCATCAAATGTATAAAATCACAAACGTACATAATAATTGAAGTGGAATTTTGTTCTATACTATATATAATGCAAGCAGAATATTTCAGCAGACAAAACAATGAATAAAAAGCAAGAAATGGAATCAAGTAAAGCAAGTCGCGTGAGGTATTTTGTATTTCCCTATACCTACATGCCTACATTGTAGGCTAAGGTTGTCATACCTTTCTTTGAGAGACCGGCCACATCTCAAACATTTCATACCAACATTTGTTCAAAAATATATCCGAAGTGTGTAACATGTATTTGTACTGCCAGTCTTAATCGAAATAGCTAGTCTACTAATTAAAATCTATTATGAAACCATAAAAGTATTCATTACACAACGTGTCAAGGAGCCCAGATCACTCGACGAGCACGATCCTTGATTGAGCGGCGTCTTCCATTAGCTCTCATATTGTTCATCGCGTTCCTCGGTCATTGTCGACAGTAATATCCAATAATTTGTCACGAGCAGTACAGTACAGTAAATTGGGAAAAATGTTTCAACCACGGGTCATGATGACCTTCATGGAAGTGCCGAAGATAATAAGGAGAGAGCAAGATAGAAAAAATCGTCGTGAACAGGAGAGGATGTTTGGCCAACTGAAGTTGATGGGTCGAACCACTGCGGTGATTCCGGATGCGGTATAAGAGATTTTGTTTATTCTTTTCTTACCTAAAGATAAAGTCTTTTGTATGTTTTATAACCACCTCCAGATATATAGAAAATTCGTCAATGTACTCGTACAACGCCATTAAAAATAATTTTTCAGTATATATAAGTGCTTTGTAATGTCATTTTAAATATGTACCTACATATTAAAACTTCGATGAATCTAGGAGTACGTAAACTTATGTAATTAAAAATATCATGTTTAAAATGGGCACAATAAATGACTTTCATTGTTTTTTAATAATAATCAAACAATTTATAAACTATTGTAAAAAATATACGTATTAAGTTACAAGGGGATACGCTTTTATGTGTTTATTTGAAATATATATCGCAGTCACATAGTTTATGGATCGTTATAAATCTCGCTACTGCCATAAAACCGATGCCCAAAGAAAGTCATCTTCGTATGCGTACAATAAACCGTCCACTGAAATGAAAACAAACAATATAGCATTTGTGATTGTAATGAAACGGAACAATTCTCTCAATTACAGGAATGCAACAAAATCTGTCACTCAGACATTAGTTACGCCCAACTAAAATGTAACAGGCCATTGTCGAAAATCTCGGTGAAGTAAAAAAAGTGACAATGCGCGGGCGCAGGACAATGTGCGCACACAACGTCTTGTTTAGAAAACAGATATTATGCGAAATAATTGTGGAGTTAAATCACGAGCCCACCGTGACGGGACGGATGGGGCAGTCAGTATCCTAGCATAATAGAACAAGTCATAAATCAAACTGAAATGAATATTGTTAGGTACTCCATCAGTTGTTCGTTTGTATTCGGAGTAGGTAATTTAAAAGTGTGGCTAACCACATATAACTTATTTAACATTTATAGTTCCTTCACCAAATAGTCAAGGCAGATTTACTTCAAAAATCAGATAACTCAATTAAAATGTTAAAGCTCCGAAAAACAAGATTCCGTTAAAACTTAACAAAAAAAATGCTTATGACGACATTGGACCTATTTAGTTTTTAACCGACTTCAAAAAGGAGGAGGTTCTCAATTCGGTTGTATTTTTTAGTAAATTCGTTTATCTATATTTAAATATTTCTCGAATTAAAAGTAATCTGTCTGTATGCTTATCGATAATGTTTCTGTTATCACTGTTAACGCGATAGCCAAATACGCTTGATACCATTGGGTGATGACGTCACCCACGAGCAGTGCACCCGCTCTTCTGTTACTTTTCCTCACACTGCGAATGCCGAAACACACGCCGACGCAAATAAAACTAATGTAAACGCATCGATTTTACTACAATCGAGTTTTCGTTTTCAGTGTCTTTACATGTTTTATCGTGCTGATAAATTGATAACGTATCATGGATAGTTTAGTCGCGATCGGTACAGCCGCCGAACATACGCCGTTCGCTAAATCATCAATCCCGTCTCTACATATTTCACACGATGAGCCTCTGATTCGGGAAACTTGTTGCCATAGTGTAGTTTAAAGATATACCTGGCTTGCATAATTTGTAACAGTTAAACGTTTCACAATGAAGGAATCGGAGAATGGCTGGAATCCCGGCGGGATGAAGAGGAAATACAAAGTCAACGACCTGACCAATGGAATTGATTACCCGAAACAGAATACCGATGAAATGTGAGTTGACATACATTTATTGCATGAAGTTATGACGAAATCGTTTTCATACAAACCCATTATAACGCTTCTCACGATATTTATCAAACAGACCCCCAGATACTAATAGCACGGAACACGAATTGTTTTCAATTGACTTGGCACAATCATCACAGACACACGCGCACATAAATTGTGTAACTATTACACAATACTAGTCAACACAATTAAATAATGAGCATATTTCCAAGTTCTAATTAATTAAAGTGTTGTTTCTTCCTACATCCCTAGGTCATAAGCAGCGTTGGGTAGAGTTTGTGTGTGTTTACGTTACCATAACCACGAGATAATAATAAACGGTTTATTTCGGAATACTGTTGTGCTTGGGACGGAGTTTTTAAAACGTTACGTTTACAGGTCGTAATGTGCGGGTGTGTGTGTACCTACTGTTTAACACTCGTATCGGGTCGAGTAGGTTTGAGTATATAGGGAGTAAGATACCCACTTAATGTTAACTGAACCTTCTGTATTGATTTCTTATATTCACGCGAATACTACACATTGAAATAAATGTGATTTTACGGATCTTATCGCGATTATTTTATGTTTTTACGTTCCCGACGTTTCGGCTGCTCTACAGCATTCATGGCCACAGGAGTACTCCCGTGACCATCTGTAAAATTAGTCTCATCACTAAATCATCTGTGATTGTTTTTGCAGAATAATGAACTTTCTTTTAATAACCAAAAAATCTGTGGGATTTTCGTTAATGTATAGGCACAAATTATCTAATCGTTCTTTTAGGTTTTTATAGTAGTTTATAGTGTATATATAGCTAGTTTAGTAATAAAGTATAACAATAGAATGGCACTGATATATGTTTAATTTATAGATATCAAGTATTCTCTATCTGAGGATAAAATAATGACTCATATAAATTTCGGTAACAAGTGCTATTATTAGACGCCATATGCCTGACTTTACACTGTGCCGTTATATAATTTGCGAAACGAAATTTATCTACTATATAATTTCTTGTTTTTTTTTCTGAAGGAATGCTGCAAGAAGTCTACATAATACGACTAATAGGTGTCAATAGAAATAAACTATTAGAAGTATTCGATTACTTAAATAAAAACATATATTTACCGGAATATAAATAAGGTCTACAATTTTAACCAATAAATAATTCCTAAAAATGTGTATTTTTAAATATATGTATTTACAACTGGAAATAAAAATGTCATGCAAAAAATTTAAGTAACCATAACACATTAATTTCAAATGTTTTATGTTTTTTTTTAATATTCCGCTGAATATCTGTATGTAAGTAGTTGATATTAGTTACGAATATTACTATATAATACACGTATATGTTTTACCTATACGTCCATACCCCAAACATAGAGGTACTATACAGATAGATCACTTTAAAAATGCTTTGTAAGAATGATTCGTGCAAACGATTAAATGCATATAAATGTTCTTTATTGGATACACCTCTATAAAGATAATAACAATCTTTATTGAACTAATATGTACTTATTACATATAATATGTGAATGTGGCTTTACGAGGGGTTTTTGCTCACCTCTAAGAGAATATAAAAAAAAACAAATTATGACCAGACATGCATACCAACTATACGGCCCACACTAAGCAACACTTGTAATATGGGTACCATACAATGGACTACGAGCGAGCCCGGTATATATTACTCATTAGATTAAACATCCATGAATTGGGTACAAACATACGTGCTCATCACACAAAGTTTGTCAACCGGGACCATCGTCACAGAAAGCAAGATCACTACCAACGGCGCTAAAAAGACGGTCACTAGTGCAATAAATTCAAAGTGTCAATTAAATAAATTGTGTACTTTATTGATTCAATACTATAATTTCAAACGCAATAACCAGGAAGTTACTCGTCGATCACTTGCAATTTTATTAGACCTGTAAAAACTTGGGCATGCATTCAAAATTTGGCAACATGTATGTTTTCCTTGGCACATTCTATTTCCCAGTCCTTTATACGGTACACGTGTTGCTGGTTTGATACCACACAGTTAGGTTTCAGATTTTTCGCCATTGAAATGGTATTCCGAACGGGTGGCAGGGTCTTAACACCATTTATAGTGCCGTGGCAGGCAGATGGTGCATGGCATTAATATTCTTCACTTCCCCGAGACTATTTAAACTTGGAAGGTTCCTAAATTATAGTTTTGCTTCCAGTAACATCAAGGCTGGGAGCAATATCGATGAAATACCGAGTATCTCATTCAGTACATTGGTAAGTCTTTTATCTTTGTCTATAGAGATAGATAGCTTTGTCCATAGATGTTAAGACCATTGTAGACTACTATCGGGTACTTTACTAGGACACATTATGATCATTTTCGAATAGCAACACTTAGATTTGCGCTATGACTTGTTACGGCCCTACCGTTGAAACAAAAGATTATCTTAAGGGGAAGGGAGTAAAGTCCCTGTAGAACTTAGGTATACCTATAGTTAGAGCGGGTTAATATCTGTCTTGATATTGGACGCATGCGATTATATCATATGCGTGTTGGTATATTTTTCTCTTTGTTTTTAATAGAAAGATGATATTTAAGATTAGGCCCAGTAGTTTACAGTGTGAATAGCCATTTCACTTTTTTTTAATATCTTCCATGTGACACACTGACTCTTTTCGGTTTTATAATACGAGTAGTAGAGACTACTTAGTCCGTTTACAAGTTTATGAATCTTCTCTCCAACTTCTCGAGCCAAACTCGTCGTCGTCAACGTCAGACGATGTCGAATACTCGAGCCAACATTCTTGTGTTCTTTCAGTTCAGATTCGCAACAAAACTGGACACGTTTTATATAATCGTAGCGCTAATATGTTCAATCGTGGCCGCTATATCTACACCCATCAACACACTACTGCTGGCCGATCTACTCGAGGCCATGGTGCGGTACGGCATATCCTTGGTGCTGCAGACGCCCGATGGGGACACGTTCCTAGAAGCGGTGAAATATTTCGCGATTTACAACAGTATTGTGGGAGCTCTACTTATATTGCTGTCATATATTGCGACGACTCTGATGAATATAGCTGCCTATAATCAGGTGAGCGGTTTGTATTCTTCTGCATGATATAATGTAGGCCTCTCTCTTTTTCATTGCTTTTCGCTGTGCTATATAGCTCAGTCCAACAGCACCAATCAGAACGCGGAATTTTTAGAGTACGAATTACCATTTTTTTTTTATTATTTCTACTATGGAGAAGCTACAAATGAAGTGATACATATGCAGATAAAGGTAAAGCTTATCGACTTGTTGTAGCTTTAGGACTGTCCTACTCCTAGTAAAATTAAAATGAATTTGCGTTTTCACATTTATGTATACAAGTTTTGTATTAGGTCTACGTCATACGGCAAGAGTATTTGAAGGCTGCGCTGAATCAAGATTTCGAATATTTCGATGTCCATCAAACTGGCGATATAGCATCTAAAATTAACAGGTGAGTTGAATATCTTATAACATATGCTTATCTGTGCAAGGTGACACTGAATGCAGAAGAACTAATTTCACTTAATATTCATTTTGAGGCATGAGATGGTATAAGGCGATAGAATAACTATCCAAATAGTTCACACTAGTGGTATTTTTATTCTGTCGAAGTCTCATCGTAAGTTCATTGCTCATCCTCATCATGGATTGTGGAAGTTACCATAAATTCATATATAAAAAAAGTATACCTACCTACTCGTACACTTTTAAATAGCATTCAACTTTACGCAATGAAACAGCAAAAAGAAAAAAAATATGATATGTTCGCAGTGACGTCGTCAAACTCGAGGACGGTATTGGTGAGAAACTATCGACCTTCGTGTTCTACCAGGCGTCTTTCGTCAGCTCGGTGGTGATGGCTCTCATCAAGGGCTGGAAGCTGGCTCTACTCTGTCTCATCTCGTTTCCTGTTACTATGACCCTCGTGGGAGTCGCTGGATTAGTATGTCTAGTCTGAGTACTTAACAGTAAGGTTCTGAATGGCACGCAAGTGCCGAGAAGAATCCATAAACTTCTGGTTACAAGTTCAACGGTGGACTATTTCGGGATTTCACTTATCTAATTCGCTTCTCTAAGCTTTCTACCCTCCACCATGGTCTTCTAAATATATGGATGTTGGATGGATTATGGTCTCATGGATTGCATTTGCGAAATCCGCACATTTTTGCCATAGAATTGATAGAGTGAACATTTCTAGAAGTTATCCCGTATAAATATGTCATTCCCAAGACAAGTCTTGCGGAATGACATATTGACATAGGACATATATGATGTATTTATTCTACTCATTTATTAGGTAAAGGCACTCTGTATTAACATATCGCCATTTGCATTTAAGGTCGCTTCAAGACTGTCAAAGCAAGAGGCGGTGTCGTCAGGGAAGGCGGGTGCTATAGCCGAGGAGGTGCTATCCGCCATCCGCACTGTGTACGCCTTCAGCGGCCAGCACAAGGAGCTCAACAGATATGAGGGGCATCTTACCGATTCAAGAAAGATCAACATTAAAAAAGGTAAACGACTTCTCCATACGAAGGTAAAGTTTAATAAAGCTATTTGTAACACATGTTACGTTTAAGTTTTGTAAATATACAGTAACATACCTTCAATCGAGTGTTGTTGTTGGTCTTACTTCTTCTCTGAGTAACTACTGAATTACAGTTATGTACCTAATATATTTTTGTTACAGGTCTTTTCAACGGTCTCGCGATGGGCACGCTATTCTTTTGCATATTCTGTGCTTACGCATTATCCTTCTGGTTCGGATATCAGCTCATGGTTGAGGAACCTGATAACTACGATGTGTCTACTATGATTGCTGTACGTATAGACTCACATTATAAATAAATATCACGATAAAAAAAACAGGAAGGGATGGTCAGAAACATTGTAGATACTTGATGAAATTGGGAAGATCACTAAAAGAAGAACCGCTTGGAATCATGTAGTTCTTATTAGATGATCCATACTTATTGATTTAGTCATTCCTTACTGAGCTTAGTATTCTAACAATTAAAAAGTTCGAAAATTGCTTAACCGTGGGAGGGGTGAAACTTACAAAACTTATCACCTGCCATGAAAACGTCATAAAAATCTTTCGATTCAGGTATTCTTCGGAGTAATGACAGGTGCAGCCAATTTCGGTATATCCTCAACTCTCATGGAGGTGTTCGGCGGGGCTCGCGGTGCGGGCGCACAGATCTTCTACATGATCGACAACGTGCCCACCATCAACCCGCTGTTGAACCGCGGCGTCACGCCCAAGACCGTCGAGGGCAATATCGAACTCAGGAACGTGGTATTCCATTACGCTTCGAGACCGGACGTACCAGTAAGTTACGACTCTGTTTCTATTTACAACAGCCTTTTGAATTAATGTGATGCAATGGAGGGAAGTGGATATTTTTCTTCCAACTCCTCCTATTTTTATCTTTCGATTAAATTCGTGCGGGTTCCAAGACAATTAACTTTATCCCGGGACTCGCCGTGGGTCAAACCTCGGTGTCATCATTGGACACCACTGTAGATCCTGGCTTACAGGAATAGCAGTGGTGAGAGTATGTGGCGGGCCTAGTCCCATTTAAAAAAAAGCCTTTTGTATTAGGTACAATATTTTTTTTTTTTTTGAGAAAATATCTTTTTTACTTGTGTGGGAAAAATGGTACCATAATAACTGTTCTCACTCACAGATTCTAAAAGGCGTGAATCTAACCGTGAAGCGTGGTCAGTCCGTGGCACTGGTGGGACACTCGGGCTGCGGCAAATCCACCATCATTCAACTCATCTCGAGGTTCTACGATGTCATTGACGGTGTTGTAAGTATATACGTTTTATAAAAAAATAAGATACCCCATTGATGTTCTCATTAGGTTTTCATTGCGATATCACATTCACCTAAAGGTAAGGTTGAGGATTCACATTTATTCAACAAAAACGAATTGTCTTGCGTTATGCGGCTATAAAGTATTGCATTCCTTGATAAGTGTCAAAGAAATTGAACGTGATTGTAACAATTGAAGGTGTTATTGTATGTACAAAAACTGTATAGGCAGGCATACCACAGGTGTCTTACCCGTTGAATAAACTATAGTGGGGGGTATAAGCATAACTGGAGCCATACTCGATAGGTATCAATCGACGGGCATGACGTCCGCGACCTGTCAGTGCGGTGGCTCCGCGACCAGATCGGGCTGGTGGGGCAGGAGCCGGTGCTGTTCAACATGACGGTGCGGGAGAACATCCGCTACGGCCGCGAGGACGCAAGCGACACAGAGATCGAGGCCTGCGCTCGACAGGCTAATGCGCATCAATTCATCATGAAGCTACCGAAGGTGAGATATTTAACACTTCTGATACAAGAGTAGGTACTGATTGCAAACATTAACTTAATTCAAAGTGCTGACTCACTTGCGAAAGCAGAGAATTCTTTGAATAATCGAAGTTGTTTACGCCACACTCCGCAAAAGTGAAAGCAATGTTAAAAGTGTGTCTTCTTGTCTTTTAGGGCTACGACACATTGGTAGGCGAACGCGGTGCATCATTGTCCGGTGGACAGAAGCAGCGCATTGCTATTGCACGTGCACTGGTCCGCAACCCGCACATACTTCTGTTAGACGAGGCAACCAGTGCGCTTGACACATCATCGGAAGCTAAAGTGCAGAAGGCACTTGACAAGGTAAAGAAAACAACATTGATAAAAAATCCTGTATGCAAAATAACAGGCATTTCTTTCAAGTCTCAGGCTTCTCAATCGTTCTGTCTGCATGTATGGTCCAGAAATGGAAGCAGGGCAAATAAACACGAGCCAATTACAATTGGAACATACTGAAATTATTACAATATACAACGTTCAACATATAAGTTGGTGAATTATGTTTCAGGCTCAAGAGGGTAGGACAACCATCGTGGTGGCTCACAGACTGTCAACGATAAGGAACGTGGACGTGATATACGTGTTCAAGAGTGGTTCCGTCGTGGAGAGCGGCAGCCACGGCGAGCTGATGAAGAAGAAGGGACACTACTACGATATGGTCATGCTGCAGACGACGCCCGAGGCTGAAGAAAATAATGGTAACACTTCTATGGATAGCAAATTGTAGATTGGTAAACTACATCAAAATCTATTGAGGCTCATCGTTTCAAAACTTACTAAGCAGATTTGAAAATTTACAGATAATCCCAAACTCAAACGCGAAGTATCAATAAGGAGTGACAACGATGAAGACGAATTTGTTGAAGTAGCTACAGCTGTAAGTTACTGAGTTCAATCTTAAAAAGAAGTCAAACTTTAGATATCATTCAAGGTGTAACGCTAATATAATGACCTGCAGGAAGCTGAAAACGCTGACGAGAATGTGCCAGATATTTCGTTTTGGCGAGTGCTAAAACTGAACGCACCGGAATGGAAGTCTGTGACTGTAGCCAGTGTTTGCTCCCTGCTCAGCGGCTTCGCTATGCCCCTGCTCGCTGTTATATTTGGAGACTTTATTGGTGTAAGTCCATAACAATGATCTACTATTGATGATAATGATATACGTTCATCGACGTTACAAATTTTAATATTTATTAATTTACAGGTCCTCTCAAATCCCAATCCGGATGAAGTCCTATCAGAAGTGCGGAAGTTTTCACTAATATTTGTTGGTATAGGTGTATTTTCTGGAATAACCAACTTCATTGTGGTAAGTGATCTACTAGGTAACATGCAAAAAAGGTACCCCGCTTAACTAAATCATAATTATTATATGCTACAGGTATTCTTTTACGCAATTGCTGGAGAGCACTTGACACAACGGTTGCGAAGTATGATGTTCAGTAAACTAATGGAACAAGAAGTAGCTTTCTATGATGATAAGGACAACTCTACAGGCGCTCTTTGTGCACGTTTGTCTGGCGAAGCGGCGGCTGTACAAGGTGTAAGTTTGCGCTCAATACCTATGCCGCGTTACATTCATGAAAATGTTATGGAAAATAAATGAAGAAGACGTCAGGAATGTAAAATTGAGATAAATGGAGCTTTTATATTTTATTTGCAGGCAACGGGTCAGAGAATTGGTACCGTCTTGCAAGCAATAGGCACATTCGGATTTGCCCTCGTTCTGTCTTTGATATACGAGTGGCGTGTCGGTCTGGTTGCCTTGACCTTTGTTCCGATCATCATATTCGTGCTGTACAAACAAGGTAGAATGGCTTATGCCGAGTCCTTTGGAACAGCGAAAACTATGGAAGCCAGTTCAAAGGTATCAACTATTTATAAGTATTTTATATTACAGAGTATTATTTTAAGTACTCAGAGTCTCAAGATTCGCTCAAAAATATTTTTTTTTAGACTTTGTTTCATGGGTGACATGGGTTCCATTTTATTCCTTATACCTATTATTATTCGAAATGTACCTTGATCCAAACTTTGTTTTCGATGGATTAACTTAGTATTTTGTTGTTCTAATTGTAGATAGCCGTAGAAGCTGTAGCCAACGTTCGTACAGTAGCGTCTTTGGGCAGGGAGGAGAGGTTCCGCCAGGATTACGCGCTACAACTGTTGCCGGCGTTACATATAGCCAAAAGGTCTTCGCACTGGCGTGGTCTTGTGTTCGGTCTATCAAGAGGCCTGTTCAACTTCGTCATCGCGTCCTCAATGTACTACGGTGGAAACCTTATCGTTTACGAAGGAATTGATTATTTCGACGTGTTCAAGTAAGACATTATCATTATCAACCAGGGTTAGCCAAAAGCCTGTACAAGTCACAAAATTCACATAGCATAATTTTCTGACCATTTGTATTTTGATAGTTTACACATGGGGGCAATGTATATGATTAAATTTGTATCACGAGTAATGGATGGCTTTCCCCAGGATACCTAGTCAAAGCTACAGTGGGACAAGCGACCTTAACTCAAACCAATAGACCAAGACGGTCGTTCGTTATTTGTGTTATTTTGTATTCCAACCCTAGTTGCTATATAACTACAGTCAAATTCCTCACCTTCAGGTCAGCACAAGCACTATTGATGGGAGCTTCATCAGCAGCTCAGGCCTTTGCCTTCGCGCCGAACTTCCAGAAGGGTATTAAAGCTGCTGGCAGAGTTATCGTGCTTTTGAATAGACAGTCCAAGATTACTGATCCAGACCAACCTGCTGCCATCGACTTCGTAAGTCTATAAAATGAGGAAATATTCATAATTTAAAACTATACTTAGATTTGAGGAAAACTGTAATGGTTGGATCCGAACCGGCTGCAGAGCTCGCGATTCTGGCTTTGGCATAAGTGGGCTGACAGCGAGGCACCGCTGCTGAGGCCAAACCAAACCCCACTGAGCTAGTCACTGTGGTAGACTATGGACTAAATCTCCCCTCGCATTGAGTGGAGACCTGTGCCCAACAGTTAGACATTAAAAGAGCTAATTGTTTATTTACAGAAAGGATCAGGGCAAGCCAGCCTTCAGCAAGTTAGCTTCAGATATCCAACGCGGCCTCTGATCCAAGTGCTAAAGAGCTTGGACCTGGAGGTGGAACAGGGTAAGACCATCGCGCTGGTCGGTGCAAGTGGCTGCGGCAAGAGCACGGTCATACAGCTACTTCAGAGATACTACGACCCTGAAGACGGTATTGTGGTCAGTGGAATTTGTTTTAATTCACAGCTTTTCAGTATCTATACCTATTTCGGGAGCTAGTTGAAACGTTACATGAATTACCTCGAGGATCTTGAATCCTACAATGCGTTTTTGTTTCGAGATAATTCGATAAGGATGTAGCGAGTTATCGACGTTTTATTACTGCGTGGAAATATGCCAACCTATTGTTTGATCATATTAAAATTTTATCCAGGCTCAAGACGGCATACCTCTTCCGAAACTCCGGCTGGTAGATTCGAGAAGGGCGATAGGCTTCGTGCAGCAAGAGCCCATACTTTTCGACCGCACCATCGGGGAGAACATCGCCTACGGGAACAACTCGCTCACACCATCCATGGATGATATAGTTGAAGCCGCTAAGCAGGCTAACATCCACAATTTTATATCGTCATTACCTTTGGTGAGTTCTGAAAGCCTGGTAGGCCTATCCAGGCCGTGAGCCGCTCATGAGTAGCTTCGCTGAGCGGCTCAGGTGACCTGAATGAAGCGAACGCCCTTTATGCGAGCCACAAACTCAAAAGGCCCATGGATTCAACATTTCTAGGTCTCTTAAAAGAATATGAAAATCGTATAATGTTTTCATCATTGAAGTAAAGGTTACACTAGAATGAATAGCAAATCAGATCAACGATCGTGTGTCACTTGTGGTGTGCGCGTTGCGAGGCGCCTGGCCGTAAGAAAGAACCAGGCGGTCGAGACTATACGGGCCGGGCAGAGGTTAAATGCTAGTATCGGCCATGGATTAGCCCGTGCTGAGTGTGACGGGATATTTGTCGCCTTGTGACACGTAAATCACGAACAAAGTTCTTATGGTGGGATGTAAAAATCGAGTGAGACACTCATGGTGTTCTGAATATTTCCAGGGCTACGACACAAATATAGGGTCTAAAGGTACCCAGCTGTCGGGTGGTCAGAAGCAGAGGGTGGCGATAGCGAGAGCGCTAATCCGGAGACCCAAGATGCTGCTCCTCGACGAGGCTACCAGCGCTCTCGACACTGAGAGCGAAAAGGTAAACACTTACATAAAAATAACATTCTCCCTCAAGGTAACTTGAGGTCAACTGTCTGTCTTTTTTAATTTCAATATTTGAATCTGTCACATTGTTCTACTTCTGTACAACAGATAAACACAGACAAGTATCTAAGCACACAAGTTTTCGAATTCAGAAACGTTCAAATAATCTATTGCGATTGGTTAATAGGTCCCAATGTTATAGGGGGTATAGATATTTACAACGGTATACTTCCAGATACTATTGTTAACACAAAAGAAAACTTTCTTTAAATGGTGATCATCTCATTATCACTAAAGTAGATAGAGATAAAGTAGATAGCACCCACCGCTACTCTTAGCTTTAGCTTATTTGAAATATTGCCCGTAATATTAAAAAAAAACTATGGTCGCCCGCGCGCAGGTGGTGCAAGAAGCATTGGACGCAGCTAAGGCCGGTCGAACGTGCGTGATGATCGCCCACCGGCTGAGTACGGTGCGCGACGCCGACCTTATCTGCGTGCTGAGCGACGGACGCGTCGCCGAGATGGGCACTCACGCGCAGCTCATAGACCTCAAAGGATTGTACTACAACTTGAACCGACGAGGATACGCGTAGACTTGTCTGAAATACATTTTGATCAAATGCGGATAGACGCTTATTCTGTAGATACACAAACACAACTTGACTGGACTACCTTATTATACTTAGTGGGGTATTACTTTACCATATATCAATGGTATAGATTTAGAAACATATTTTACGTGACGAAATAATTTATCCAAATTAAGTAGGTAGGTATCTACATCATCACATAAATAGGGGCTTTCTACTTATATGATAATGTGATATGGTCGATAGCCATGCTGCGTGCGGCATGTCACTGCCGCGCGATGCTACGCGCTCGGTCTGGATCCGGTTAAATACAGACAACAGAATTGGCGTCAATTCCTATAACAATGCAGGGCCAACCCAACATTCTGTTAATGCTTTGATTTGGATTGGTCAAGATTCTAACACTTGGTTAATAAATTATATAAGTACCGAGGTACCTAGGTATTAAGCTTACCTACATCATTTGTTGTATTTTCTTTTAATAAAATAAATATTTTAGTACTTATTTTGGTATTTTCAATTCCCCTTTTAGAAGTGTGGCTTCTTAATAAAAGTTAATTATATATTTCCCGATCTACCTAAATCGTGTAACAAAAAGCAGTTTTTTGTTTTATGGTGTTTTTTTTTCAACACCTACCCACTTACATAATAAATCACATTTAGCTTTCATTCTCTGGGGTAAAACAAATAAGTTGGTAGTGACAATGGCCCGTCATAAATTACCCACATTAGTTTAACTATACGCAAACAACACAACTAAAGATTTATAACCGTTTTTGTTTCAGGCCCTAACTCGTGGAACTGTTTTTTTGTTTCGATGTCGCTTGTATAACAACTAAACTATGTTTTAAAAGTTGTATTATTTGTGAAGGGTGGTGTATTTGGTAGTCTGCAGCACCGTAATTATAATGACAAAAAAAAAACAAAAAAAAATACAACCGAATTGAGAACCTCCTTCTTTTTGAAGTCGGTTAATAAGCAATCACCATCTTACATGTTTTTATCTCGTTTGAGTAACTTACCTACCCATATAATAAAAAAACGGTGTCTGTAAATAGGTACGGATTTGTTATCTATAAAAGAAGTAAGAACTTAAGTTTGAGTACTAAATTGTGGGGTGCACGTCTATCAGGAATCTTCCCGTACAACGATACTTATATTTGAGTAAGTTTCCATGCTGGACGCACCCTGGGCCAAAAATATAAGAAGAATTTGCTCCGTGGGTAGTGACCCTGCTTTTTGTGCCGAGGGTCCCGGGTTTGAATCCTAGTGGGACAAACTTTGTGTGATTTGCACGAATGTTTATACTCGAATCATGTTTGTTTAATATATATTTAAGCATTATATACTGAGATCGCTCCCAGTCTATTGTACGGTACCCATAATACAAGCCTTGTTTAGTTTAGGTTTGGGAGCGCACAGTTGGTATATTCGTCTTGCGATATTGTTACAAAATGCCTAATACTTACCTTGGTATTGTTAATTGTTTTAGATCTAACTCCTATTTACTATAGCAAATGTCTTATAATTGGTGAATTAGTCTACCAATGATTTTATGTTATCTCAACAAATTGATCCAGCATAAATAGCCATCAGTGTCAATTAACAGTTCCCGCATGAAAACATAATTATAGGTTGGAGTGTAGTATATCAAGCCCATCAATGAGTAATTAATAAAAGATATTTGTTACATAAAATTAACGTCCGACAGAGAGCCGCGCGCCCACGACCGACGGCCTGATCGAAATCATCTCCCAGGGCGATAATAAATTAATTGTTTTATTATGTCACATCCGACGCGAGATAAAAAACGGACAAATTACCACGGAATTGAGACATCCCGCTATCTCACTTATTAGACACGTGAAAATCCTCCACAAATAACGGCCATAGAATCTATATTTACAAAAACCAAAATGGCTGCACCTTTATCTTTTTTCGTTCCCCAGTTTGACCGTTTTATGCTAATGAATCCCAAAAACAAACATTGTTATAAGCCAAATGTAACGTACGATAAAATAAATTAAATAATAAAGGGAATCGTTAAAATGGAAGAAATGTCCGTAATTTATCCACGAATCACCTTTAGGCATTCCATGGATGCCAGCGCGGCGGGGCCCCGCCCGCTCTAGACGCGATCCCTAAATAAAAGGCGCCACAAAAAGACGTATTCAATAAGCCGTTGCCCATTGCCGGACGTAATCGATGACATACATTAGTTAAATAAAATGTTTACTGACGTGATGAGCTTGGTTGTGTGACGGTCTATTGGATAATTGCTGACAAAGCAAATAAATCTTGACTTAATTCGTTCTAGCTCTCTGCTTTGCTAATTTGTTCCACAGATAAGCCGTTTACATCTCCAAATTGCCATTACTAAGTTCCAGCTTATACTTTTGGGGACTTAGACAGAATATTTTCGTTTGAACATGGTAATAAATGGATTGATAGCGCCGATAGTTATGTCGTAGCGTCAAGCTAAGTTTTGACATGTAAAAATAACGCAGACAGGGCTCCCCGATAATTCAGATATAAGCGATAAAAGCTATCGCAGTTCGTATCGAAAAATAATATTCCGCCGGGTCTTTGTTTGAACTTTCATCGCTAACGTGAAACCAGAATCAGTGTTGACAACTTACCCCTTTTCGGACTAGATGTAGTGAACTTTTATGTTTGAACATTTCACAGGTATATTTAATGAGTTTCTTATGAGCGAATTATTGGTTAATTAGCCCTTTTTTACAACTTGGTTTAAGCATTTTAGCCCGATTTATCATCGTAAATAGCCCCTCTTCGAAAAGTGAGGTGGCAACACTGACCAGAATACGTGCCGCGTACTCAATGTGCGCTAGCAAATATCTGTTATATTTGTGTAGCGTACCTACCTCGCTACTCTATTTATGTTTTACCATACCTACATCACCAAAACCTGAATAACTGTCACACATCATCATACAAAATTTTCGCCTACCCCTACCTGAATTTGAACCCGTGGCCCTCGGTACAGACAGCAGGTTCACTCCCAATTGTGCTCTTCAGGTTGTCAATGTTTTTCCTAGCTAATCTGTGGCTCAAGCGCGATCTTTTTACGTAGCGTACTCGTTGGTTACAATAACATATGCCGCTCACAGCTCCCGTCGTGTTTGTAAAATACAATATTATATCGGTAGTGTGAACAAATTAAACAAAATAATCCGGTTTCTTAAATTTTATTGGTAAATTCACATTCAAATTATAGATCACGTCGAAGACAGATATTACAATATGGGATTTCTACAGACAAAATTTTGTTATTTTATTAATATTTGCTATGATACTGTATCGGTAGTTTTCCAATTTCTAAATCTACTGCTTCAATAGCTACATCGAGTTAACGGTGCATAAATGCTTCAAAATTCCAGTGTCAGGAGTGAGTCAGCAAGGAGACGGTCAGAAAATAGAAAATCGAAAATACACATTACATCGTTCACTTAGGAATTCACGATACAGATCGAACATCAAAATATTTCTATATATCAATAGACTACTTTCACATAATCGTTATTAAAAAAGACGAAACGCGCGGATGTCGCACGCCGAGCGCAACGAACGAAACGTGTGATCAAATTTTTACCTAATCGATAATCGATACTCCATAACGATCGCGACGCGCCGTCCTCGGGACGCCGAGCGCGGCCGGTGCGGCTGGCGGCCGGGCGGCCGGGCGGCCGGCGGCGGCGGTCGCGGGCGGCGCCTGAGATTCGGCCCGCGGTCGCGGCCATTCGCACGCACCGCGCCGTCTACACGACGCATTATTAAATAGTCACAGGGCAATTTCAGTCCGATTCTCGGTTAAAGAATAAAAATAAAATACATATATCGATCTAAAGGGTTTGACATCGCTTAAGTTAGGAGTGTGGGGGCGGGCGGTGCGGGCGGTGGGCGGCGGGCGGGGGCGGGGGCGCTCTACGAGCCCCACCAGTCGGGGCCGCCGCTGCCGCCGCCGCCACCGCCGCCGCTGTACGACGCGTCGTAGTTGCCGCCGTACGATCCGCCGCCGTATCCGAAGCCTGGGGAATGATAACCACGTCAGTATGATAAAGATTCACGCCAACAACCAGCATTAGTTTTCCAAGAAACTATTAGAAAGTGCACTAGCAGACAGGGTTGATAGATTTGAATCGGCGAAAAAAAAACAAAGAATTAAAAATCTTCGTGAAATTAAATAAATCACCTATAAAAAAAAATAATAAACAATAAAAACAAACAAAAAATCAGTCGGAAATAAAAAAAATCATGATATTGATGAACCGCTATGTCAGGCAGCGTGTACTGACCGCCGCCGATGGTGGAGGGCCCGGCGGAGCGCGGTGCCTGGCGCGACTGTGTGCGGAAGTCGCGCGCGCCGAACGCGCTGCCGCCGCCGCCGCCGCCGCCGAACCGGCCGCCACCGCCGCCGCCGCCCGAGCGGCTGCCGGCGCGCCGCCCGCCGCCGCCCAGCCGCCCGTCCGCTGCCGTCGACGTCAGCCAACTGGGAATTCGGATGCGTTCAATAAAACAGACACGAGAACCTCACCATACTGTGGTGACCTCCAAGTTCTTTCGATGTTGAGATAGATAGCCGTCGGAAGACCAGCCTATATTTATATTTTAAAGCTAGTTTACAATGGAATTACAAAGCACTTTACTTCCGAAAAATTAACAACCAAAACGTCTTATAGAGCGCGTGTGACAGAGAAGAAAGCGCGATACCACTCCCACAATTTAGCGAATACCATTGACAGTATTTTAAAAATTCTTCCAATCTAGCGTATTTATTGAAAGAAAGTATGTATATTCTTTATAAAAAAAAATTCAACAAAATATACCAAATTAAATTTCCAATTAACTGTTCAACTTTAGATAGAGCAAGATCTAAAGTTGAACAGTTAATTCTTTTTATAACCGTGTCAATGGATTTATAAATCAGCCTTTCATCTCGATCGCAATAAATATTATCGCCATCGGCAAGATAAAATAAAGGGGGCGATCGACAACCTGTCGGTTGCCCAGAGTGCGCCGGCGCCGGTCGTGAAGATTAAATAAATATCCTATCCTATCGGCTATCGGTAAATCGCAAGTGGGTATACTAACTTGGGTACATCCTGTTTGGCCTCGACGAGCAGCTCGACCATGTCGCGCGCGAGGCCGCGGTTGCTGTCGTTGAAGAAGGAGGTGGCCACGCCGAGGTTGCCCATGCGGCCGGTACGACCGATGCGGTGCACGTACTCCTCCACGTCCGACGGCAGGTCGAAGTTGATCACGTGACGCACGTGCGGTATATCCAAACCTGACAGACAAAACGAACAATATATGAAACCCCGCCGGAGAACAGATGCACCGGTTTCTCATTAATATCGCGACTCCCCGCGCCTGAGATTTTACAGGACTAATAAGTCTAAGGAAATTTCATGACAGAGTTCAACGCGTGGAATTTCATTCATCGTGTGAAAATGAACCGGGGCCGTCAATTGTAGGCGGGTTAAACGCCTTCAGTTATGCTGACAGAATTTTCCACGCGCGGAATTTGTAAGATTTATCTCTAACTAAGCAGTTAAACTTCTTGGCGGTAAGTGTTGGAGCAAACCATTTGATCCATGTAGTGTATGAGTTTAGGTAAAAGTAGGTGACAAAACATAGCTCTCCACTTTCTTCCAAATACCCCATGATAATCATTCTGGAAAGTATTTCAGAAAAGTGATAGTAATGATGACTTGCATCGACTCAGTTACATTTTGCCTTGTCTGGGCCTGGCGTATCGAATTTTGCACGGTGTGATTAGCGCCATAAAACGGTTTTTAGCTTACACGATCGAATCAGTCGCCACACAGAGGAGTCATTTATACTAATATTATAGAGGTAAAGCTTGTTAGTTGAGTTTGGATGAAAGGGCTCTCCGGAATTACTGATCCGATTCTTCATAGAGGTACCGCAGGCGAAGCCACGGGCGGATACTATTATGTAATAAAAGGCGGCAGCCGAGCGCCTCGTCTATCTCTCTGTCGGGTGGTTGATCCGATGATGTTGAAGGCTATATGAAGTGAGTACCTCTGGCGGCGACGGCGGTGGCCACGAGTATGGGCGTCTGCCCGGTGCGGAAGCGGCGCAGCGCGTCCTCGCGCTCGCGCTGCGTGCGGTCGCCGTGGATGGACGTCACCGGGTACCCCAGCGTGTCCAGGTACTCCTCCAGCTGGTCGGCGCCTAATACAACACAACATTTCAGCAAAATCTTGAAACGAATCCCGTACAAACGGTGATGTCATGCAGTAACAAATATAAACATCGGCAGATAAACACCAATTTTTAACCCTTGTATTATGGGTACCATACAATCGACCTATGTACCTATGTATTTACCCACAGATATATTAGAGGAGATATGTTATGAAAGCGGTGGGCTTGCGCTCACCTTTAGCCAAAATTACGCTAACATAGAGTTTTCGCCGTCAGTCGACTGCAACTGCACGTCGGTATCGGAGCTCTAACTTTTTTTTTAAATGCCGTGTTATTCCGTGGTTGTGTGCAAAAATACTAGCAGCAAAGTGAACTACGCGAAAGATGGAATCTCATTTCACCAGCCAGTATTAAGTATTTTATTTATTCGTCTTTAAAATCATTAAAAACAACAAATCAAAAAATATTTAATGCCTTTATTATGTTATTTTAGTTTTCATGTAGCACAACGACTTTTTTATTTTTGTACAAAATACATGGCTCTTTAAGTACCACATATGTTCGCTACTGAGTGAATGTACGAGGCAATGGATAGATCGTCTAACGATACTTTGAATAAACTGGTGCGTCGCGTGGTACGGCCGCTGCATGCGGCGACGACGCAGCACGCACCGAATTATTGGCACGCGTGTGTGTGTGAGACTTCGTATTGGTTGGTTTTATGTAATTGCATGTGTTTTGTGGCGAGTGGTGGGGAACAAAACGGAGACAGCGAGTTCCCATACATTTTGAACCGCACGGCATATCTCTCGTGATCTGTGTATTTACCTTTAGCATCTCGGGTGTATGTAAGCTAAGGCTACCCACCTTTTTTGGTCTCGACGAACACAAGGATGAGTTGTTCCTCCTCGGTGCGCTGACGTTGCAGCACGTTGGACGCGTTCAACAAATCCAATAGGAACGAACGCTTGTCCATTTCCTCCACCCAGACCACCTAAAACAAAAAAAAATATGCATTAAACACTAGTATTATGTTCGCCATGTAATGGGTCAATGGTTAATCAATCATAAAAAGATTATTGGGAATTTGGCCAGACAGGAATTGAACGCTAGTTCAATGCTATGATGGCTACATCATCAGTAACCTATGCTCAAACCGTAGCCGTCGACAAAACTGAGTAAGGCTTACCTGTTTACTCAACACATTCCTACATTGTTGGCACATTGCTATAAAAGCATACTACACAAAATAACTTCTTCATAAAAGGAGCAACCGTGAACTTTTTTGCCCCTTCATATTCATAGGAACGGCATTCCGAATGAGCAGTAAATTCATAGCATAATTTTGAGACATTTGAAATTTTATAGGTATTGTAATGATTTAGATAAATAAAACATATTCTGATTCTAACCTTTTGTGTGATGTTCTCGGAAGTGGATCCAACGCGTCCGACCGCAAGGAAGACGTAGTTGTAGAGGAAGTCCTGCGCCAGCACCTGGATCTGCTTGGGGAAGGTAGCGGAGAACATGAGCGTTTGCCGCTCGCCGGTCTTGGGCATGGTGTTGCTCTCGACGATCTTGCGGATCTGCGGCTCGAAGCCCATGTCCAGCATGCGGTCGGCCTCGTCCAGCACCAGGTGGCGGCAGTGGTCCAGCGCCACGCGGCCGCGCGCCAGCATGTCCACCAGGCGGCCCGGCGTCGCCACCAGCAGGTGGCAGCCGCGCTCCAGCTCGCGGAACTGCTCGTGGATCGGGGACCCGCCGTATCTACAATGGGATATTTCATTATTGTTTACTGACGACACTGTAATATGTCTTGCTACTCGTTATATAGAAAAAAATGGTTTTCTTTTTTTTATATGAATTTCCTAGTAATCTCATTATTTAAGGAAACAATTAAATTATCTGTGTTTTTTTTAACAATTACGTGCTATTGTTTTTTTATGATATACGGACAATCGGTATCATTGGGTGCATTGACCTACAAAAAATATTTAACGCTATTTATTTACATATTATATCGTATACCGGTAGAAAAAGTTGTCATTGACCCCGAAATCTATGAGCTTTAGGTAGTTCGCATAGTATGAAGAAGTATGTGCATAAGAAACAGAAGTAAAGCCAATAATATATTTCCTTAACTAAAGGTTTTCTAGCTAGGTGGTGTGATATAATTTATAATACTTACACGACGCAAGGGCGGACACGGGAGCGATAGGCAAACTTCCTAGCCTCGTCGAATATCTGAGTAGCGAGCTCGCGCGTGGGGGCCAGCACTAGCCCGAGCGGGTACTGCTTGCGCCGATTGAACGGCCTGCAACACAAAATAACGCATCCATAAATCAATAGAGTGGGCTAGAATATGGCTCTATGGCATGGGACACTCACCCCATGTGTTTCACGGGTCCCGCTTCGTATATCTGGTTGAGTATGGGGACGAGGAAGGCGGCCGTCTTTCCGGAGCCTGTCTGCGCACACGCCATCACGTCTCTGTGGCCGAGCACGATCGGGATCGCGTACTTCTGTACCGGCGTCGGTTTGTCGTAACGAGCGGCCGAAATGTTCGTGCGCATTATTTCCGTCAGGTTAACATCCTCGAACTGTAATAAAAGTTTTAACATTATTCGAAAGAAAGTGATGATATATATATGATACAAATTTAAATGTAACGTGGGGGTTACATTTATAGGGGATTTTAAAGATAAATAAGTGCGCCTTAACATTTAGTCTCTTCTGCGTATGATCAATATAGAATGTCAATAAAAACCCAATGACACATCAATGTTTTTCCTTAGATATTTACAGAAAGAATATACGTACGCTGGTAATGAAGTCCGGTACGCGGTCGCCGCTGGCCTCAACCGGTATATCCTCGTATTTGGAGAAGTTGATGCCCGTGTTGCCCGTGCCGAACAGCTCCAACTCCTGCCGCTCGTCGCGAGGTAGCGGCACCGTCCAATCATTCTGAAACGTTTTATTATGTTCAATAGTCTGTACTTCCCAACAAGAATCTTATATCATGCTATACATACACCTCTAAATATCCATATCAGGTGGCAACGAAATCTATTTTTAAAAGACTACATTTATCGTATTAACTCCCTCGCGATTTTTTTAAACAAAACCGGTTTAAGAAGTTATTTGCAAAAAATACTTCTACTACAGCGGAATATTGTTTAAAAAAAATTAAATAAGCTTCAAGACTTTAGAAATACAACTTCAAACCTAAAAAAGGAGCGAGGCTAATTGTTCAACTTTTTGAGCTTTTTATAATTCTAAATTCAAAACCAATATTCTTTTTGCGAATGGACATTAGAAATGTAGAATAAAAATATTATATTATTTGGATCTTGATACATGAAACAAGTTGGTGACATGAATAGGCTTTCTCCTTCAAAGTACAATTCGCTACAACCCTATGCTTAAGACGTTTCTACTAAAACGTAATATTTTGAACTTGGTATTGGTACAAGGCAAACAGCCATGATATGAAAGAAGTAACAGTATCAGCAAGCTATCCAACCGACCTCGTCTCTCGTCCCTCGAGTGCTCGTGCGGCGAACATCGTCTGAGGGCCAGCGCGAGTTGTTGCGATCGTCGGCGCGCGGCTCGGGCTCCTTCCAGCGGTCGTTGCGCGGCGGCGGCGGCGCCTCGCTGGCACCGCCGCCGGCGTTGAAGTCCTCGTCGCGACGAATGTCACGGGTCGGCTCGCGCCCGCCGCCGCTGCTGCGTCCGCCGCCGCCGCCGCTACCGCGTTCGCCCCATCTGTCAGACGGCTCCGCCCACCGTTCAGAGTCGCCATTTTGATATCCTGAATCACGACCTGTAGGGTACGTAAGTAACTCAAAATGTAAACGTATTTTGCTTATACAAACAATAAATGAAAATAATTTAATAAAGATAGCAATGAAAATGACCGCCATTAAACGCAGCCGAAACCGGTAAATAAACTTCTAGTTTATCCATCTATACATATAAATAAAATTGGAGTGTCTGTTTGTAATATTAAAATAACCGCTTTTTACTAAATGCATTTGGATGTATACACGGTACCTATACCAAAACAAGCTTTTTTAAAATTTTTGTCTGTTTGTCTGTCTGTCTGTCTGTCTGTTTGTTCCGGGTAATCTCTGAAATGGCTGGACCGATTTTGACGGGACTTTCACTGGCAGATAGCTGGAGTAACAAGGAGTAAATTAGGCTACTTTTATTTTAGAAAAAAAAAATTGGATCCCACGAAAAAAAATTAAAACCTATGTTGCAGCGCAGCGCCTGATTAAGTTTGATAGCAACAACCTGCAATGCGACCCGCGGGCTCAGAATGGGCGAGCAGGCTGTTGTCAACGGTTGTCTTTGTTAAATACCACGCGGACGAAGTCGCGGGCAACAGCTAGTATAATAATAAAGTTCACAGGTCAATTGAATAATGACAAATATATGAATGAAAAGACACAAATAATCCTTGGATCCGCGCCAAAACCCGACACCAAGTGGAGAACAGACGAGTAGACGTGGGGAGTATCGAATACACTCAAACAAATTCGAATGTTCGTACATGGAGAACGTAAACCGGGCTTAAAGCATGGTAATATATACTCTAGTTTTGGAAATCAGCACAACGTCCAATCTTCCGCTCGCCGTGTTCGGGAATTTACTAATGTCAAACCACAACTTGCATCATTCTGTGCAAGTTGTGGTTCCGGAGCCACAGTTAGTGGATCAAAGTGATTGTCTCGAGCGCCGAATCTAGTACGCAGTCCATATATCGATGGCTTAAAAGTGATACGTACCGCGGTCCCTGCGCGGGAATCGCGAATCTTGGCCGCGATCGCTTTCACGTTCGCGGTCTCGACCACCACGGTCGTAGGTTCTTGAACTGCCTCCGTATGATGACCGGCCGTCCTGCGTTTCGGCGGGACGGCTATCTGGGCTCGACCGCTCTTCCGCTGCACATAAAGAAGCGTCCGAGTCTAATATATTAATATTAGACTCTATATATTAATATCTTTTTATACATACATATACATATAATAACATCTTAAATTATTGTCCCGGAAAATGGTAGAGTTATCCCGAGAGAACCCTCCCATTTTGCGGACTATTCCGAAATAGTTAAAGAACTCAAAATCTTTAAATTCACTGGGCGGCATTGACTCGGCAAGGAAAAAGGATTAATTGCGGGAAATCAAAGGAATTATAAAAAACAACTTAAGTCCACGCGAACGAAATAACGGGTACTGTTAGCTAGTACTATTATAAAACTGCAATGTACATAGTTTAAAAAAATATACTAAATACTTTCCATGGCCAGTGGGTCGAACACGCCAACTGTGACGAGACTTGACATACGGATCTATTACACCGAGTCACTTTCTCTTTGTCTATACATAAGAGAAAATTGATATTTTCTATTTCATTTGTCTTATCACATCAACCATTAAAAAAGCGTTCTAAGACCGCTGTACCCAAAAAACTAATAACTCATATTATAATGTATGCTTAATTCTAATTACTTACTAGGTTGATGTATATATAATAGCCGAATAGGTACATAAACGCGACTTAATTTTGTAAGCTGCATTAATAATGGTTAAATAATGTAAGATTACAAATCCTTGAACCGTTAAGTTGGACTGAGCAGCATTTGAGTAAACGGCCGTTAGACTGAGATATTATTATTTCTGAGATTAAATAGGAAAAAGTAATGACCCACTTTCTACAAATAGAATGTTAGAAGCATTGCATTCTATTTAGAGATAAAACACCGTAATGTAAATAATTATACCGCACGTTTGAAATAAATTACAGTGATGTGTTTATTAAATAATTTTATTCGTATCTCAAGAAGTTCTCAATCTAAGTCACTGAACTGTTTATTCAGAATTTATTATTATTAATTGTTATCAGGCAAGCAGTTGATACAACTGGTAGATGGCTGTATCCTGTTGTTCTTCACTAGGTTTCATGTATGATGTCTGTCAAGTCTTTTTATAAACTGTCTAATATAAGGGATAACGAGATGGTAGACAAGGGCAGATATCCTAATATCTGCAATGAGTATTAGGCTCGCTAGTCGCTAGCGTCTGCGTAAAAATATTTGTTCAATAAATTGCACAAAGCCCACCCGCCCCAAAAGTTACCATTTGCCTTTTTACGAATACGCTAGCGAATAGTGACTCTGGCGAGAGCGTTACAACTTATGATGGAGCAATACATCGCTAACCGCAAACGCACACCTTCGCGTCACTGGAAGTCGACTTTGGCTCCAAAGTCACACAGGTCACTGATATTTAATTGTGTCAATGTGTGAGCAATTGGATGATTTTCTCAACTGTTTGAAATTAAGATCTTTACAAGATACATAAATCACCTCACAAATTATTACTCTTTCTGTTGGGCACGGGCCTTCTCTTAATGCAAGCGGAATGCAGACAATAGTCCGTGCTGACCGAGTGCGGGTTGGTGGTCATCACACGTCTTTCGAAAAATCGGTTCACGCAACCATGTCGGTTGTCTCACGATAATTTCCATCACCGTCTACCTCGTCTTATCTTGTTTGGAAAATTATATACATTCAGGCGATTTTTTTAAACTGTTAAGTTTTATTTAACAGTTTAAATGAGGTATTATACATTAATATTACGATAAGTGTATGTTCTGAATTTTTAATCACTGGGACCTAGTTTTATACGGCAATCAATAACATCCACACAGCTTAGAGGACAGTGAGGAAATAATAAATCACTTGTATGACCTTACATATCTTATCTTGAATCTAATCTAATTGAATCAATACTCATAAATCAAGTTTTGAATCAACTGAGTTTGTATTACCTAGTGCAAAAAACTACATGAAACTATTAGTAGTTTCTCGTGTTATTGCTGACCACGAACTGAACAGTAGATGCCAATAATGATACTACCGTTGTCATTACAGTAATATCATCGTTTTAAGACTATGTTTTTATTAGTTACAAACAGTTCATTTTAAGGATAAAATACAGTGTATTTAATTATTTTTTTCGCCAACCCTAGTGGATACCAATTTACGTGTTTTGGTTATCAACCGAATATTACCTATTTGCCAACCGACGTCTACTGTTTTACGAAATGTCTACTTCAACTTTACCGGTGACCTCGGTCAGGTCAACCACCGACACACGACTTGACACGACCTTTAAGACGCGCGCCGAACGCGCAAGATGTATATAGACGTGCCTCCCCCCTCCCCCTCGCGGCTTCTCTATACATGTCGAGCGATCGCTGCTGAAAGTGTACATTCAGCATAAATTGTAAACTTAAATTATGATATAGTTGACCACTTACAAATTACCTTATTAAGATTTTTGTCTATGGTAAAATGAACAAAAACTTAATGATTCATCACGCAATACCCGAGTATTATTTCATTTTAATTTCCTTCACTCATACACATGTATGAACATAAAATGGTATCCCAGTACTATTACACATTATTTATCATTGGAACACATTTTTAGGAAAATACAACAAAATTTACAACTTCATCGTTCAACTTCCTGCCAAAAAGCGTGAATGTGATTATGATATTAATATTTTGATGTGCTGTGATGTGGTTTGATTAACATTATGATGCAAGTTGCTAAATTAACAATAATTAATTCCTTAAACACAGAATCTATGAAAATAAATACCTGTGTGGCCTAGTTAATCAAATGTTATCATGTTGTTAATATATGGGCAAGCCCTATGAAGCTAAAAAAAGTTACCTGGAGGCATGGCAAGGCAATGCCTCTGCTAAGTTGAGTCAAAAGGTGCTGCATAGGGTGTTCCGCATAATAGTTTCACTAAACATAGCTTTTACTACAAAAAGAGATTGTAATTACCTTGTGAAGGGCCCTGCAACTGCCTGCGCAGGTGCGGTGGGATATAGCGGCCAGTAGTCTTATTAGCCTGAGGCTGCAAGTCCAGACCAGCAAGCTGCAACAAAACATACTTTAGTTTGATGGATCCTATTGAGAAAATTGTTAAATTACAATGTTTTATGGTGATAAATGTAAGTGAAACAAAATTAAATTGGTCAAATTAAGTTATCATTTTATTTTCTGAAGAAGGCAAATATGTAAATAGATATAGATTATGAGTACTACTAATATAAGCTAGTTTCTATAGTACTGAATTATTACTGCCAATTCCGGAGAAGTAAACATAAAGAGCACACTACATCAGCATGCACCCTCATGTAAATTAAAACCATGTCTATATATACTATGGAAAAACCTACACAAAAAGTACTAGTTTAGTATGTATAACGGTTATGGCCAATACCCATTAGACTTTGGCAGAGGGGTAAAATGTTGGGGAGCCAAGTTCAGGGTAATTTGTCTATAATACAGAAATTTATATAATACAAGATTGCAAACATTTATTCATCAATGATACATGTCAAATCATGTGTTTACCTTTACAATCATATTTATGAAAACCACCAGACCAACCTACTTATATAATGAATGTGAGATGTATAGTAAGTAGTAACCTTGTAAATGTTAATTTTTGTTGACATACCTAGTTACTAAAATGGTCACTCTGATTCATAGACACACAACATATTAAGATATTATTGGTCTTTAATGGACAGTGAAGTAGAAATCTCAATAAAACCATAACTACCACCCATTTATCAAGAAATCTCCAGAAATGTCATGAATGTATGAGATATTTGACATGTCAACCCTCATGCCTACATGGGATTATGACAGTCTGGGATCACAGACGGCATCAGGCAACAGTTACTTATAAATATGTTTAGTAGGTTATGAATTATGTACAAAAGTGTTGCATACATAAATGGCAATGAAGGTGTGCTTAGTACCAGAACAAAGAAAGCTATTAGCATGAAAGCAAAAAATAACAGATTGGTCAAATATCAATGTTTGTTATAATTACTACTCAACTATATCAAATTAGGTATGCTGCATTGGCTACAGAAGCATGACAGAGTAGGTAGGGCAATGGCTAGTTACACGATTTATAAAATATAGCAGTAACCGAAATAAGTGGGTACACTTTAGCCTTCATGGAAGTCCTCAGGATAAGATTATACATGCCTAGCGTGGGTATGTACTAACCTACCTACGTACCTATGTAGAACAGTTGCGAAATATTTTATTTCCTCCCGCCATGACACGCAAATATAGCGTGACAATGACCTCACTCGTTCACTTTGGAAAACTACTGCGAGTGATACAAGTGAGCACATTGTCATTACTAAAATAGCAAAATCTACAAAATCAATGAAATAGATACCATAGAAGTGGAAGAAGAACCGAGTCGCCATGTTGGTTATTCCGAGACACGTAAAGCACTAGGATTATATAGGTAGCTGGATGTTTTTACAATAAAATGAGATGTTTTATGAATTAGAAGATTATTAACTTGATGGTGTGCATCTTAAAACAATATCATCTAAACATAAAGGCCAATTTAATTTTGTAAAAATCAATACCAAGTGCATGTAGGTACATGAGGTACAGACCTGCTGCTCTAGACCTGTTCCATTTTGGTTGGTAACATTACTCATATTACTACCAAGCGGTACGTTTTTTTGGGAACTTTGCTCCAAAAATATTTTACAAACACAGTCTACAATGAATTTTGCACAAACACAAATTCACAAAATCACATGAAAAGGCTTCAATTTTTCTCTCCGAAATCACTTTTCATTCGTAGTTTTTGTTCTTCACTGATTTCTTAGCATCTCGCTCATTCCATTTCCATTCATTTCATTCATTCCAAAAGTTTCTCAACCTTTGAGTTAAAATTTCCCTATCGCATGTGTTTATTTTCTTATTGTATATGTGATTTATTCAAGGTGATAAACTTTTATCACTTTAGCAATAAGTAATGAATTCCAAACCACAATAAACTTTTCGAAGGAGTGTTTTATCCTTTTAGATGCAAACACAAAATAAACATTTGCTAAAATGACCCATAGAAATAGGAGACTTTTAAAAATGGTAACATTATTGGGAGGTGGAGCACTGCTTTATCTATAGATAACTTCCGTTTTAGTTTCATTATTGTAAATACAGATGTCACTAAATTCAAAATCGATCAAATTGCTGGGGATACACGTTCGGGGCTGCCTGTCAAGAACTCGTTCGTTCGCTATAGACGAGATCCGTTTTACCCTTGCCTGTTTAGTTTACCCATAGAGCTATATAGTATTCCTTTCTTTAGATTGGATCCATTCTAATTGATTCAGATCAGCAGAGCTAGCCACAGATTAGAAATATATCTAGCAGACGCAGTGTGGGCTTTTTTTTTTTTTTTTTTTTTTGTCCCGGCGCTGTCCTGGCCCGGCCCGCGAATCCCTCTGACATGGGGGTCAGAGACCTTATTTAAACTAATATTAAAATATAAGTACATAGGATTTGTTTATTTAAATAAAGTAAAAGTAATCTTTATTGTACATTTTAAAGGCAATGAAATCTTATAGCAAATAACAACTTAAAGCAACTTTTATAAAGCAAATAATCTAACATTTTAGGGTACAACTTATGACATCTTTTGGGACAGGGGAAATTCCCTCTGCCCACTGCACAAGACCGCTAGCCAGTGTAATCAGGATCGTGGTAGTGTTAAGATGCTGGATTTAAATATTAACATAATATTTATACAGACATCTTCTTTCCAGTTAGGTCTTATTCCTGTTTATTACACCGGTCGCTAGCTTCGCACAGTAGGACAGAAAGGCCTCCCGTGTCCTCTTGTCCCTAATGAGACTGCCTAGATTGTCCAACTTAAGCTGGATGTCTAAAGACATTTCCAATTCCAGTCTCTGGAGAGCGTAAATTGGACAACTAAGCAGTATGTGTGCCACCGACTCACTCACGCCCGGTTCGCAGATGCACGATGGATCTTCCTTGCACTTGAAGCGATTCAAGTACTCGGAAAACCCACCGTGCCCCGTCAGCACCTGAGTGAGTACGCCGGTGGGTTGTATCCTCCTGATCGTGTTGTGTGCTTCTAAAAGGTCAGGGAAAAACATCTTTGTTGTAGACGCAGTGGTGTCAGTTTTGTACTTACGATTCCACTCGTCAAGCTGTGTGGGCTTAGGGCGCGGGTGAGCAATAAGACTTTTTATTAGTACTCATTCAGCGAGCCAGAGTTGTTCGAGGGGTACCCCATTCATCGGGATTCTCTAAATTAGGTTTCCCAAGGGTTTCCTGGGTTTTCAATCAACATAAAAAACTAACTTTATCTATGCAAGTCATAGGTGTGTGTTATATGGAAAAACCTTTCGAACTCATTTTATTGGGTTTTGCGTTTAACTTAGCTGAATCCAAACTTACCTCATGTTATAAAAAGGCCTTTCAAAAACTAAGGAAAGTGAATGTGTAACCATAAGTCAAATCTAACAGCAGTTAAGTTGTTCAAAAACCCAATCAAAACCCGTTTGTTACTTTTTACCATTTTCATGTCATTATCAATGTTTTATTGAATTTGATACCGCTATTAAAATACCCAATAAGTTGTGGGTGAGGCCATATTAATCTAATCCGTTTGTTTGGGGCTAAAATCAAATAGGCACGAAACGACGATGTCTAACGGTGTATCGTATATCGTCAGTCCAGTAGTAGTACAGGACTTTTTATCCGGCGAGAATAGTCTGATTGATTATTGGAAATTGGAATCGATTCTAGTTTGCACATCACTAAAAAAAATGTCAGCTTAACATTTTTTTGTAATTTTTTCTAACATTTATATTTATTGTTTTGTTTGTTTGTTGTTTTCTTACTTTTATAATCAAATTTCATGTTAAATTTATACATGAACGTATAAGAAGGGTGATTTATGTATTGTTAGTCGTTTACTCAGTTCAAATTTAAGATTAATAGGCACCTACATAATCTCCGCGTATAAGTAAGTACTAGGTAAGTAAATGAGTCCAATGTATTCAATTTTCTTCATTCTATGGATTGTGAACTACCATCATTTATATATTGCCCCCCCATTGTGTATTCTGATATCTTGAAATTGTATTTGCTAGTTTAGAATGAACCCAGAGCCCCGAGTTCCCCCTCAGCCTCGTGAAAGGCATCCCCCACCAGAGCCCCGGCAGAGGCAGCCGCCGCCACCACCTCGCCGTGCTACTGCCCAGCCACCGCCGCCCCCGCGCGAGCGCCAGCCGCCACCACCGCCTCGAGAACGCCATGCACCGCCACCGCCACGGCAATAATAACACACTTGCCATTTCGACAAACAAAGCTAATTCGTAATTATCAATCAGAAACTGGCTGTATACAAAATTATATATTTTTGGAACATTTCTCTTTATTTCTGTGTAGTGTTTATATTACTTGCTTACACATCTGTAGTGCTGGCTTATTAGTTATTATCACACAGATATATGGTAATATGTACCTACCTATGTCATAAAACATTGATTATAAAGGGTAGGTACATATACCTTCTTATTGAATATGTTACCAGTTAGTTATGTATAGTGATAGTATTTTTTTATTAATGCTGAAAATATATGCATTACGCCGTGCCATACGTTATTATGAGGGCATAAATATTTAAGTAAACCATTCAGCCCTAACAAATACTCCCATGTTGGTTTTATGTACCATCTGATAGACATGACGATAGAGTGTTATGAAAAAAAGTATGCCCATAGTAACAGCATCTTTTTTTCTCAAGTCTCTACTTCACATAGAGCCATCTCTATTTTCATTTTAGCGTTTGCCATAATATTGGTGTGGGATTGGTTATGTTGGTTTTTCAATACAGATCTGAGGGTGTTGGCGGAATGGATGGATACCTAAGCCAATACATGCACCAAAGCCTTGGCACATAATATTTTGAATATTGTGAAGAGCCTACATTAGTCAGTAAGTCTATCTGTTTCAGTGGGTAGGGTAGTCCCGAAAATGTTTGGTGCATCTGTATATAATAAACCTCTTGAATAAAGTAATAAATACATTTCATTTAGGGTCTGAAACCTGGTGGACTGACATGCAAGATCCCTATTGAGAGAAATTAAACAAATGACAGATACCATATAAAAGAGTTTGTACCAAGAGACTAGCTGTTGATTCATTTATAATAAGTATTTGTGTGTGTGTGTGTGTGTGTGTGTATATATCCAAGATACACCCAAGTAACATTTTATAACTATTAAAAAGAAATATAATGTAATTGTTGTAACTAATTATATTGCATTGTTTTTTGTAACATACAAAGCTTGCTAGTGAAATGATTCGAGGAGGTTGTGATAGAAGGTATATTATTATTTATCATGATAAGTATATGTAGTACATATACATATTATGTACTTATTAGGTACCCAATGATAGTTATTGCATATTACTTGCAACTAAAATGTTTAATATGAGTAATTGTATAATTTTAGTGTTCCGAACTTGATGGATAGAAATGGTATTCCTTATTCCAATAAGAGTACTGTTTTTGAGTGAGCACACATTTATCAACAATTAGATTTGTAACTAAAATTGGGCACTATCGTACTCGAGTTTCTTGGCATTTTTATTTTGTTTGTGAAATCGTTTGAAATGGCTACTTTTATACTATAAGTTACACATCATGCTAAATGACTTTTACTAATAAATAAATGATACAGTAACATTCATGTTCTCTCTATGAACCCATCTAATTTGTTTGTTATTTAATTCACGTAATCATCTATGCTTCGCTACTTATTATCAATACAACGTTTGTATCTGGCCTAAATACTTTTCAGAACAGGATCCCGGATAAAGGATATCCATTTGATAAAATTAGTTTGGAGTTATCTAATCCCAAAACGAATGATGCTCGCTTTTATTATGTAGGTACTGTGCCGAGCCCCATTGTGTGGGCGAAGGAAGTCCGTCATCTCAGTGTAGCGAGTCAAATTGACAAAATCAGTTAGTCCGTACACTCCTGGTCTGCGAGGTGCCTACAGATCTTTCGAAATGTATCGAGGTTTATGTGTATTGTTCGTATTGGCGTGCGTAGTGCTATCTCGGTCGTACTCATTGAAGAAACTGGACGTAGATCTGCCGGTTGTGGTGAAGGAGACCGTGAAGATGAGCGCGATGATCGAAGACTCTCCGGAATGGGACGGGTGTCCTAAAGGTTTCCAGATGGATATTACAGGAACGTGCCGTGAAGTGTGGTACGAGGAGTATAGCTAGATACCCATCATCTGTCGGAGCTCCTTCAACTGGGAAACCTTGAATCTAATGTAGGCACCCTGTACATATCTATTAAAAATTATATTTGAACTTTAGTTCGTACTATTATTTGTGTAGGTACCTACGTCCGACGAATATATATATTTGAGCTCGTTGCCAACGACGACTAATAGGATTATTTTACTTAAGGTTGCTCCACACCTTCCGATCCTACCCTAATTATCGAATAATGTGAAGGGCAATCGGACATCCTAAATAAGGACAATAGTGCCCAATTGCCTAACACATTATCAGATTTCATCCGTTAACAATTAGAGTCTCAATAGTAAGTAGAGAGAGTCAATTTTAATAAGGCAGTCTTAAGAGTAGGTGTAACTGGTATACCTAGGAACTACTTATAGCTGATAAATTCATAGCGTAGGTAATTATAGATATATAAAGATAATAGGCTAGATAAAACACCTTGTTACCTACCTATCTATAATGTAAGATAATCACAATGAGTTTCCACGATGAATTGGCTAAGTATACCCAATTGTAAGCTATCTACTTTTAAATCTACCTAAAATTGTCATCAGCGAGACGCGATGCTATCACAAAATTAAATCGCACGTGTTGTGTCCACCTACCTACTATGTATTCTTATAAATAGGTATATTAGTTACCTACCTACTTATAAAATTAATAACGAAATAAAATAATAACCATTATATAAAATTTTATTGAACCCGGGCAAGATTTTTAATCATTCTTATAACAGTAAGTAACATACCCAATCGAGCAGATAGTTAAATTTTAACTTTAATTGACATGTTATTGCAAAATGTCTGTAAGTATATGTATCGAGCTTTGGCCGTAGGCGTAGATACAATTTTATATATCACACCTTATTAGTATGGGTATTTATTAGGCACGGGGTAGCAGTGGAGCGATGTACCGCCAAGTGTCGAGCTGTTCCAGGATTGGGTTCAGGCCAGCAAGGGTCAACTGAGAGACGACCAGACTGATGGCACCCTGGAAGCGGCCCACATAGTCCATGATGACATCCTCGACCATCGCGTTAACGATCTTGTCGATATCGCCGCCGCCGATCGCGCCGGTGATGCCAGACTAGAGATAAAAAAATATAAATAAACCGCGTAATCCAACTTTAATCATAAGTATTTAACGATCAGCGTCTCAAGTACAATTTTTTTACCCGACTGCAAGACGCAATTAGGGTAATGTGTTTATCGCAGCCTATGTATGTGGCGCTCTAGAGACCAAACGCGTGAGCCGATTTTGATGATTAATCAATCTAATCTTAAGTCAATCGAAGCGTCTTAATCTCGCAAGTCATTCAATCAAAATTTAATATGGCGACAACCAGACGCCATATTGTGAAAAAAAAATGAAAGTTGACGAACTATGTTTTGTGGGGTATCATTGAATGTATTTCAAAATCATCTCTAGATATCTCTTATCATTTTTCATTTTGAACTATTAGAATCTATAGCGACTTTAAGTTGGTTAGCAACCATTCTTTCACATAAATTTTCAATTATTAAAAGCTGTGCTAATGTTCTTATACAATGACGTCACGGACTTATTAATGTGAAAAATAATGACTAGAGTAAAAAAAAAGTTAATTGAAAAATCAAACATCCCGGCTTCGTAAATAAATAACTTTAAATAAAAGCCTAAAAGAAATAAAAACATGGCCAGTAGCGACTTTATCGGACAGCTTTTAAAGTAGGCTGTAAAAGCTTGAAAGAACATAAATCTCTTTGCACTGTTCCCCTAGAGTTCTCTTTAAGGCGCCTTGTAGCACGTTAGCAAACATTTGCTGTCAATACAATTCAGGCGTTAGATATATATAATAGGTAGGTACCTTTAAATTAGGTATTTGGAAGGATACGTTTGTAATCTTGTCAATGACAACGGCTTCCTTATTTTCAGACTGCTTCAAGAATAATTTAGCTTGGAATCGGAAGCCCTCGACTAGGAATCTGAAAAACAAATCAAAATTAAATTGGAAATTCATAAAGTTAAAAGTGAAGTGTTGTTTGTCAGCATACTGCTGTAAGTTGTTACTACTTTACAGGGTGGGAATACCTATGTATTTGGTTTGAAATAAATCAACTTTCGCTCGCGGCTCCACCCGGTGCAAGCATCGATTTTGCTTTGCAGCTCAACCCTAATTGTTATAGAGTGATAATATGGAAGAACCCTATCCTTTAGTAGCAGGGGGGCTCTACCATAGGGCGAACGGAGCGGCCGCTTCGCAGTGAGCCAAATTAGACGCAGGCTATTTAAGATGTAGTCAAGATATTCCAAGTTCTATTACTCTCTTTGTCTATGGGCGCCATATAATTAAAAAAGAAGGTACATAAATAATAAGAAGTCATGGTTACAAAGATGTAGGTAAAGTTGTGCATATTATGCATACATATTATAACATAATTTTTGGGGGTAGCGAAAAAGCTGCTATATGGACGATAATTAATATTATGTCTCCATGACCGCCTCACCCGGGCAATCGACAACCTATTGATTGGCTAATCCTTTACCACAATGGCAGAAATAATTTTATATCGACACGATAAAAAGAAGGAGAACAAAATTCCTCAATAATTATATTATGTCTACCTAATAGTTGATTATTGAATCATGATCATTGAAATCTGGATAAAAGTTTGGTAGATCTATGGAACCTAACTATGTAGGTATGTCAATGTAAAACAACAATACTCACGTGGCCTTTCCTTTGCCATATATAGGAATAGCAGATAACAGGTCACCGACCAGGTCATAATATTCTGAAACAAAATATTTAATTAATCCAATGTACCCACCCACCCAAACAACGATTATAAATATACTATGGGAACCATACAATATACTGGGGAAGTGCCGGATTATCTTGGTAAACATTGTTAGCAAATGCGACGGGCTCCGCGCAAATGGGGGCCTCGCGCGCCTGTGAAACTTATCAGGTAAGAAAGGTATGGTATATCTATCAGCTTCTGCATTATGAAAAGACGTAGCCGTTATTACAGGCCCCGCGCGGGCTTAATCCGGCACGGTACTGGGGACTATTCTAAACTGGGGCCTCAAGTCTGCTGACACGATGACGCCTCCTGTATCAGCGCCGGGCTTTATAATTGGGTTTGGTTAGTCATATCGTAACTCCTGACTCACGAGTAGAAATGTCCAAACTAGGAATAGAGACATCCAGGTCGAAGGTGAGATCGCGCAGGTTAAGGTCGCTTCTGTGCACCACGAATCCGCCGAAGCCGGTCGCGTAGATGTCTTTCAACTCCAAATCAAGGCTGCAAATAAAAGTAATGTGATATTCTAATGCGTGTAAGGTTCATTTTTACACTACTATACAATCATTAAAGAATATCTACACAAGTCTACAACGCGGAAAACCAGTAAGTATATACATTTATACAAGACCGAACACAACTTCGGGCACTTCGGTACACAGCGACCACCCGCGCCGGGCATAACATTGAACCATAGAGAAAATAACGCAATGCATTGAACATTATTAATAAAAACCTAAGCTAAAGTTTTACATAACTGCGACATTCAAGTCTCGCTAAATCAGTCTCGGCCATGTTATAATAAGATATGGGGTCACGCCATTTTCATATCATCATGTCACATCCATTATTTTATTTATAATGTGTATTTATTGAAGGTGTTAATGCTATTAATTACTTGACATTGGCAAAATACCCGCTATGTTGTGGGTGAAGCCATATTCATATCCATTTTATTTCATCGCATCTCATTTCGTAAAGAAAGAAGAAGAAGAATAAGATATGACTTTGGTGAACGCAAGACCAAGGCCAATTTTGGGCAACACTAACTTTTAGCGCCCGATGTGATGTCATTAATATCGTAGGGCTGCCCTAATACTAACTTCATAAGTCCAGAAGGTATGGTCAATTGGAAGTGGTCCATAGCAAGGGGGTCCAGCGGCGGAATGCCGAAGACGGCCGAGCCGTTGTTGATGACGCGGCGGATGTACGCGATCAGCTGACGGATCAGAGCGTTGACCATCATGTTGTAAGTCTCAGGGGTGTCGGCGACGAAGACACTGTCATCTATGCACAAAACATTGAATTAGACAATGCTGATGGCATAGTTTGTTGAACGCCGGCGCGTATTTATTTTTATTTATTAAGCCTATATTGCTGACCATTATATTACATAATTTCCAATTAAAGTTATTATATTGTTGAATAAATAGTAGGTACAGTAGCGGAATGAAAAGGTTCGTCAGTTTTCAAATAGTTTCGCGAGTACATGTTACATTTTCAAACTAGCTCACAGAACAGACTGGTCAATAGAAAATCATGATTAACTCTTCGACAACAAAGCTTAAATTTACTTAAAGGAAAGTAGTTTTTTTTATCTTGTTAAATGGTTTGACCGGCCATATAATTTTAATATGAACGTAGTCAGTATATGTTGTACATCCTCTTTGTTTCTGATGATTAAATCTTATAATCCTGGTGTCTGTCAATATCACCAACCAGTGAACTCCTTTAGCAATTATTTCCATTTTATTTCATCGCATCTCATTTCGTAAAGAAAGAAGAAGAATTATTAAAAAGTTGGCAGAACTGTTTCTTGCACTGGAAAGTTGGCATTACAGTTCTTGCACTCATGTAAGCAAAAGTCGACTTTGAGGTGACGTACCGTTTCTTTCCGCGATTGTACATTACAAATCAATAATTATTTGTCTTCTATAATTTCAATAAAGGTATATCATCGGTACGGAATCGTCAGCGTGTGTCGTGGGCACAAATACCTCCTACACCTCTGTTACCGAGATTATGTAAGATGTTGTGCTAGTTATATTTATGGGATTAAACTTACGATGTTCCAATGGATTGTATTTGGCGGAGCCCGGCGCGGCTGCGACCGCAGCGCATAGCATCAAAGCGATTATTAGTTTCATTCTGAAACAAATTTTGTAGGTAAGTACCTATAACATAATTTTCAACGTCATTAAATATGTACAAACATACATAATGCCGTATTAACGAGCTGTACGTTGTTTAGGTACATCAACCTGATTGTATCATATAGCCTAAATTAAGGACGTTTGAGTTGTAACTCTTTATTTAGAAATGGACAACATCAAATGGAACACGATGACCTTAATTTTAAACTTTATGGATTTATATATGAGGTTAATAAAAACGTTACAAAAATGTAACTGGTACGGTACCCATAATCCAAGCCAGGACTACACGGATACAAACATTCATGCTCATCACACAAAGCTTGTCCCTACCAGGATTCGAACCCGGGACCCTCGGCGCAGAAAGCAGGGTCACTACCAACTGCGCTAATTAGGTCGTCGACATACATATATAAAATTAAACGGCCTAGTACCTACCTTGTATGTTGGTAGTACCGAACTATCCATTTACTTGAACATGAAAGATATAATTTACTACATAATTATTAGATTGCGTCTGTTAGCGAGAAAATTTAACGAAAAGCAGGCTTCAACATAAATGAGTTACTCAGACAGAATGAGATGATAATGCTGAAAGTGAAATTTTATTTATATTAGATACCTACCTATCCGGGAATGTGAGTTGAAAACAAACTAAAGGGTGGCCAAATTTGTATAGTCAAGATATAGCTTAAAATATAATAAGGTAATCACATAGCTCGATGTAACTAACCTGTCAGTTCCAAATGTTCGTCAACTACTGTCGGGGCTCCCGCAAAATAAGTCCCATAAAAATCAAAATCGTACCGATCAGCACTGATTTCTTTCATCAATCATATAAGAATCAATGACGCGATAAAATTGTAATTAGCGTCTTATTATTAACATTATCAATAATTTATCTTTAATTCTTATACGTTAGGTTCACCCTATACATGTTGATTTTTAAAGGTACGTGCAGTTGTTGTTTAATAAATTATAAACAGAACTATCTTAATACGCAGGTGCTTATCGACTCGTGGAGGTGATGGTTAGATCATATCATAAGAGATAATTGTCGAGGTAACGACACAACAATGCTTCAAGTACGAAGAAGGACGAAGTTTCTTACATTTTGGAGAACGAATGATTAAACGCTGATTCCACGCCATCATAATAATGAATAATGGCCGATCGAGTGGCGTACGCATACGAAGTTCTAGGGCCAGGGCGCGGGCGCCGACTTTTAGATAGCCCGTGGGTGCTCATTTGATGATTCGAAGAAAAAGCCTACATACGATGGTGAAAACCACATTGAAATCCATCCAGTATATACAACTGAAGTCGTTCGCGAACAGGCTAGCGAAGATATTGCAATTTGGACTGGACTGGACTACCTAGATCATCTGAGAATTTAATGTGTGTGTGGATTTGTGCGCTGGTTGCGGATGCTCGCACGCAAAACGGTCGCGTTTTGCCGCGACCTACACGTGCTGCCACGCGGCGGGTGAGATGGTAGTTGTTGCAAAAAGCTAATTATTGATCTCTTATATATGTCTGCTATGGGACCCTTCTGTGACTAAGAATTGGAGACTTAATCTCATATAAATAGAAAATAAGATAACCCTAGAATTATCTTAGCCACCTAATTGATTCGAAGTCATTCAGAGGGACTACAAAGTTTGTATAGAGGCGCCCAGGTAGTGACAAAAGTACGCAGCTACCTTAAAACGTACGTAGCATAGAATATACCTACTACACTCCAATGCCCCTGCAGGAAACCTAGAGAATGAAGACGTTATACAATATATGAGAAAGCTAAGAATTAAACGCTCAACTGATACCAAAACAATTTAATCAAATTATAGGGGTAATAATACCCCAAGTGTCGAATTTCTCCAAAATTGGATTGAGGCGTTGTATTATGCTGTCACTGTATCTACTAGTCAGGAACTTGCTGAACCGGGTGAGGAACCCGGCGAGCAGGTCTTCCACCATGCTGTTGAAGATTGTGTCTATATTGCCGTCGATATCCGAGCGAGACTGTGGATGATAAGACTTATGAGACTCTATTGGTTATAAGTGTGATTAGCCATGAGATGGGTTAGTAGTAATATAATATAAGCCCTTGCATAAACAGATGAGAAAATTAGGTTCATAATCAGAATCAGAATATTTTTATTCATGTAAACCATTAAGTACAGTACTTATGAATCAACAAAATAGTTAAAAAATACTAAGCTTCTACTTTACCACCCGTTCGAAATGCCGTTCCTATGGAGAAGAACGGACTAGAAACTCCTTGGTTGCTCTTTTTAAAAAATCAGCACATTGTTATGGGTATGTGAGAACAATGTAGGAACGGCTTGGCAAACTTTAGCAGCTGGTCAAAAAAGTACTAAGTAACTCTAATCTATTAGCTTAGAAATATATGGAATAGAAAATCAATAAAATTTCCGAGGTATATCGTGGTCAAAGAGGTACGAGCATGACTTTCGGACTGAAGTAGGTATTTTTGGATAAATTACAAAATTTATTTACCCATTTGAATTACGTAAGTATCAAGACACATAATTACTATTATCATATTCATCTATGTATATGATACAGTGTTAAACGGTATGCCTACTGATAAATTTTACTGATGGATAGATTAAAACCGAGAACAGGGGTATTGAAGGTTGATTTTCTTGTAAAATAAAAAATAGAATGACCGTTGGTCGACTATTAAAATTCGCCATTTATAAATTAAATACATTCCCAACGTGTCTTAGTGATACTTACTAAAACTTTGTCTATGCTGAAGCGAGGTTCCTCGACTTTGTCTATTAGTATAGACTTGCCGTTAATCGATTGTTTAAAATACATTTTGGCCCGAAACTCGAGAGTATGCACTTCAAAGCTGAAAAATAATTAGTACGGTAGATTAAAACCCCGACATCGTTTTGAGGTCGTCCAGATGACTAATGATCTTCGGGATACTACATTATTAATCTAAATTAATCTTTAACATTGAAGACATAAGTGCGCTCTTTTTTTGTACAAAGTATCTAAAACATTTTAGTATATTATCTAAAATTCAGGTACCTAATATATATACAATCTAATTTAATTCTGGGAAATTAAGCACCGTGATTAAAAATGTCCAGATAGACGGGTTGCAGGCCGGGTGTTTAGAAATCGCGCGTTCAAGAAACAATAATACATGTGATATCTCAGTACACCCCTTCCCCCACCTTATGATGTTTAGTGTTCTCTTTAAAACCCCTGCCCCTTTTGAGCGTCACGTGATTAATGGACTCACGTGATTAACGGGTTCATGAAAAATATTTTAATAGGTTAGGTAGGTAGGCTTTTTAGGGGAATTTGATTTTTAAATCAAATTCCAAAAAAAACATTCATTTTAAAAATATGACCACGTCTATAGGTAGTCTATAGGTAGGTAGTAGTAGGTACTAAGAGTGCGGTGAAACGTTAGCTCTCATTAAATAAAATATTAACTTACTCTAATACTCCATGCCCTGATAATGGTATCGCATTATATATATCCCCTTCAAGTTCGTAAAATTCTGAAAGTAAGAGGTGTCGATTAAAAATCTTTAGGAATAGATGCATCACGCACTCGTAGCATTCAACGACACGGGGCGCGGCGGTGTGGCGTCTCGTACAGCTACATAACTAAATATATCTATTTTATCTATATACATTCTATCTATGTATCTGTTACAGACAACATATTTCTTATTTAAAATTACATTGTTTATTTTCACAGGTACTTACCAGATCGCATCGTTATTAGCGGCCAATGTATAATCAAATTAGTGGCAACTTCAGTTTTCGTGAAGTTAAATTGTTGCAAGACAAAATCTCCCAATCCAGTTAAGATACTATTGGTGACATTCATATTAAATCTGAAAAGAGGAACGAAGGAACTAGGCACACAAATAACAAGTAGATACCTACTTATTAAAATGCGTTCGGAAATTCTGCAAAACAAAGATATTTCAAAATAATGTGATACCTATAAGATATATGGTTAAAGAAACTTTATTTTCCTCAAAAGAATATTTGGACATATTTGGAGGTTATACTGAATTCTTGTTTTTAGAATTCTTGTCTGCGGTCTATTTGTTCTAGCATCACTGAAAAACGACTGGAACGATTTCAGCGAAGTTTACACTATTGAATAGCTTAAGGTTCGATACATATAAGAAGGTAAAGGTAAAGGTGAGTAGTATCATTACGCTGATATCAGTGGGGAATGAGGGTCGAGCAGCAGAACAAAATCGACGGTCCGTGGGCGGAGCCGCTGGAAAATGTCAGTATTTTATAAAGGTACTTATATAAAATAAATATTAGGTACCTAGGCACCTATATAACACATTCACCTTAATATTTCATTGTCTACATTAAAGTTCACATGTTCAGATTCGTATGGATCTAAGACGGGTATCTCGTATTCTGTACTGCCGGTCCTGATCAGGTTCCGAAGCAGCTCGAAGAGTTGGTGGATTACTGCATCGGATGTGAAGCGTTCGGAATGGATTGATGGCGTGTCTGTAACAAATTAATATTAAATTTATTATTTTACAAAAATACATTACATATATAGTATACTACTAAATTATAAATATAGCCCGACGAACACAACAGACAACACAGGAATATTTCCCAAATTCCCACTAATGGGAATTAAACCTTTAACAACCCGGTGCACCTGCACCGCCACACATCTCTACTAGAAAACTCTACCATCCGTCTTCAGGGTCTGTACATTGCGTCTCACGCATCTTTATTCATAAGCTAAGGGTTCTTAGTAGACATCTATATGTATATCTTTATGTAAGCCTAAGGCAATCAAAAAAAAAGTTACGAGTACTCACAACAGTAGGTACGGGTTAAAATATTAATATAATGTCCCGGGGAACTTGGTACCGCCTAAGAATCAAATATATAAGAAAAAAATATATTTTTTTGGGTATTTTTTTCATGTTTTAATAGTTATTCTGCTATTCTGGGAGACAATTAACAAAACTAACCATGAAAATCGACCCACCGGTTCTTGAGTTATATATGGTGTAAGTAACACGACATTTTTTCATATTAAAGACTATTATACAACTAATTGCGCTAAGCACATACTACCTACTCGTACCAAAATACAATAATAAAAAAATCTATTGAAATATGTACCTACTTACCTTGAAATTGATTGACTGGCTAAACCGTAGCGATTGGTATTACAATAATCTAACAGATATAATCTAACATACATTTCTGTTTTGAAAATGAAATCTCTTTAATATCTTTATTAGCCTTCTAGAAATTCCAGTATGTTTAAAATACTGACGCTAGCATTTTGAATTTGCCCTTTACACACTGCCGCGATGCCGAGGCGCCATAAATTAAAAACTCACGATCTACGTACATTCTACAGTATCGTAAACATCACAGAGTCATAACTGCTGTACCTACCTGCGTAAGCGCCGCCATTGTTTTCAGTTTCAATAACCGTTATTACGAAAATTAGGATGAAAATCTTCATGTCAATGCCAAAGGTAAGTAACACTATAATTGCGAGTTTAATTCGGATGCGAACCGTACGATGCTGTCATAAACTATTGAGCGACTGAGATTTAAAACAATTTACCTACATTAAGTATATTTTTTTATTTTATCAAATGTTATTTCGAAATGAGGATTTAGTTATCTGATAATCATTGTAATATTGTGTAAATAAGTAATTGATATGGTTTAGTTTAACTACGAAAGAGATATCGAATAACTCTTACCTTGTTTTGACGACCCTGGTTAGCGCAGTTGGTAGTGATTCTGCTTTCTGCACCGAAGGGCCAAGGTCTAAATCCCGGTAGGAACACGCTTTGTGTGATGAGCATGAACGTTTGAAACCGAGTCATGTATTAGAATAAAGATTAGGTAGGTACTCAGTAAAAAAAATACATGTCTATAAAAAATGCTACCCACATCGATTCAGACGTTTTACCTTATTTGGGCAACCGACATATCCGAATAAATAGATAGCCTATATTATGTTATTCCAGATTATAACCTACCTTTATACTAAATTACATTCAAATATGTGCAGCCGTCTTTGCTTCATGCTCCAACACACTAATAAACAACCACACTTTCACATTTACATAGTAAGTAAAGATTTTGTCGAATGCAATTTCGAAATTAGGATTAAGTTACAAGATTCTAATAATGTTGATAACATAACAATTAACGAGTTTAATGAGCTTCTACTACTGCTACATATAGATAATTTTAAATCCAAATATACAGACACAAGTAAAATAGGAATATATTATATAGACACATGACAAGGTACTACTATTGGGAAGCTATTATACTTGGGAAGCTCAAAATAAACCTTTAGGGAAGGTATACTATGTGAATACATTTAGGAACTTGTCCGCGCAAGCTCTGAATTGCAGTATCAAACGGGGCGTCAGTCATGGAAGGCAATGCCCTAACCTTCCTTGCAATGCCTACCATAAAACGCGTGTATTCTAATTGAATTAATTTTCCCATGCGGAATACAATTGCCATGATCTATTATGGTATAAGGTCCTTGACACAGAAAGATAAATCGTATTAAATGCATATCTATGACTGAATGGGCGCACCCGTCTTGGTGAGAATAGGGATTGGATTAACCATGCAGGATATATCGATGTTTATATCAATTCGCTTTTGATGATGGGCAGGTTATTAAAGTAGATTTTTTATTCTGTAAATGTCTTACATTATTCATAAAATGTTAACAAGATCGATCTCATACATTGGTCTCATACTTTGGTTTACAACTAATTTTATTTGATGTATGCAAGTATGCCTGAACACCAATGCTTAACAGGTAGGTACTTTAATCAATAAATAAATATTGCCAGTGTTCACACTGACTGTATGGTTCCAAACTAAGTAGCGCTCTTAGTATGGGTGCCTTATAATACACAGTGGATGATCCCTGTATAGTTATCGATAGATACAGACTTTCGTTAATCCCATCCCTATTCATAAGAGCATTGTGGAATATAGCATTGTATAAGGTCCGACCATAAAAGTAAGGCAAGACAGCAATTGTGTCATCTGAAAAGGCATTCTAATATTGCTGGACCAATATTCTAATTTGATGAAAACTATCACAGACAGATGTAGCAGCGACTTATCTATAATAACCATTGATCTAATTGAAATAAAACTAATTTTTCGGATTTTGTCGCGTTAATAATATAAAATCCGAAAAAAATATTTTTATTTCATTGTGTAGTATTCGCGTAAATATAAGAAATCAACATTGATCTAATGTGAAGTAAGTACATCAATGATAATAAACAAAACGACACTGACTGATACTGTAACTTCATAATAGCCCTAGGAATATTTAGTAAAAGCCTTATTTTTATGCTATACAGAGTGGTTCAGAAAGGGTATACTAAGCCTCGAACCTTGAGCACAGGTTTAATGCTTAGTGTACTCTTCCTGGATCACTCTAATCATGTAGAATTTATATTTTCTTTTTTCAGCTTTTATTCAACTGTTATATTCTTAATGACTCCGTTATATTCTATAACAGAGCAGAGTATTTGTTATCTATATTAGCCCTGTAAGAGCAATCGATTTGCTTAGAAAGTGGTCTCCTCCAGTCGGAGGCAACGGGGGCAGCGGTGGTAGTTGCCTAGTATAGTATATAGTACATAAACGTTATATATACATAATAAAGAGTAGAGTCAAACTATTTTAAACGCTTCTAATAACTATTTAACAACTTATATTCTGAATATATGTAGTATCTATGAATACACGTGTCGTCTGTGCACCGAGGCATGTGATATTATATGTGCAACTGCTGAAACGTCTCGATTGCTTCATCGATAGTTACGACAGGGATTTATTGCCTCGTATTATTTGTGTTCTGACTGAGCGCGCGACGCCAGATGTCAAAAACACATCAAGACGAACAAACCGTCGTCGTTGACATCACGATTAATTGGACAGACGAGCGATTTATTTGTCGCAGGTCGTATAGATACAAAAAGACTTGCGTATTTCGAAATAACATCAGTTTCGACTAAAAGGTTTGACGTTGTGGGTCTTTCTAGGGTTTGGTTAGCGATAAAGCTGGTAAGGGTAATATAGGATTAAAATTCCAATTAAATAATCTAGTATACGTAAATATGAATCATACTCAGTATCGAAACGCTCTAGCTCTAGTAGGTACCAATCACTCCCACAGATATGCCCATGCTGTTACTTACTTATTTACATCATAATGTTAGATGTATCCATATGTATGATGATTGATTCTTATATCTGTGACATTACTTGATTATTATTATTTTTCTCACACTATGACATATTTTTTTCTTACAAGCAGACAGTTTTTATGTTTTGGCGGGAATTATTATTCTGTGGATGGCTAGGAGAAAAACCATAAGGAATGTTTTGTGTTGGGTATAAAAAAATGTTTGTATTAATACAAGATTTATTTCCATAAATAAATAAAATAAAAATAAGAAAGCCTTTTATTTCTTTCAGAAAATCTAGTTTACATTAATTAGTTTTGTTAGTATCAAGAATTATTATTATTATTTTTATTTTCCATAAACCGATTTAAATTTATATAAGTAAATCCTATAATTACGTGATATGAAAAAAACAACTCTTACAAATATTTCGTCTGTTCCAGTTCTAAATAGCGAATTGAAAGCGCCATGGCGCTCGTAAATCAATTAGTAACCAACACTTCGACGATAACATAACTTTTATAACCACCAATTCGGGCCGTACGATGGAGGTTCGAGGGCTGAACTAGAAGCAGAAATGGGTCACCATTTATTATAGTCTTTTAAATGGAGCGCAACGGAAGGAAATAGAACTGTAATTAAAATGATTTATATAATAGTTTCGCGGTATCTGTGTACGTTGAACTGTTTTTAAGTGCTCATTACTCTTCGTCGTCATCACACGTGGGCAAGGTTGGATATATTTCAGCTGTTTACGTAACATTGCAGGCTCAGGGACGAAAGTGAAATTACGAGCCAAGGTAGGTACTTTACTATCTACAGGATTATTTTTTATGAAACTTGGCAAGGTGATAGCTTATGGTCAACATCTAGGATACATATTATGATCCCACGTAATCGAATGGATCCATCGTGTTGGCCAAAAATCTTACCGCGTCCGAAGTCGCAGGCACTGGCAGAGGCATGGGGTGATACATATAGGTCTTTTGCATTGCTATATATATAAGCATGTTTAATGCTGATCTGATAGAAAATGAAACTGAATTTGCCTGATAATCTCAACAAAGGGAATGCAACCATGAGTTTAACAATCTGAGTTAATGGTGGGTAGGTACTACAACGGACACCTAGAGCACTACTCTACCACTTAGATACTTAGAGCAAAGTATAATCTCTCTAGTGTACCTAGCGATGTATGGTATCGTACTTGTTCTATTCTCTAGAGGCCAGTGTATTCTTCTCGTATGCAGATTACTACTATATTCGTGTGGGTACGTTCTCGCTTATTTTTCCAAGGTGTGCAAATATTTCAATTCAACAGTCGTTATTCGATTCCTTTTTTTTAGAAACGAAACTCACGCATGTTTTATTATGTATACGCACCAGGTGTTGGGCCACATAATGAATTCTTCTGATGCGTGTCTGTTTCACGTTAATATCGCTCTCATGAGATGATGGTGATTTATTTTAGTAGAAATGAGACAAGTAAGTTACCTATGTATCCGAAGTAAATAAGTGACCGATAAAGCACTTACCTTTACTAAATAACATGGTTCTTACCGCTTGTACCTACTCAAACACATGATTAGCGACTTATAGAATATGTAAGATGTGGTGCGTCAATAACTAAAGGTACTTTGAACTTTGATATTTTACGGACTTTCATTACTACTCCTAATAAACAATATTGATACATAATTAGTATTAACTGGGCTAGCTACACAGACAGATTCTCTGTTAAAAATCTGACCTATTTCCATTACCAAATCAATTGCACATTGGTCATGCTGCATCAGTGAATTGATCAATAGTTAGATTAAATTACATTCAACGAGCATAGGTTTTATGGGGCCGTTTACCTCTAGAGAAGAATATTAGGTGCTTCCTATTTGATCTAAAGCCAGGTAATTAAGTTGTCCTACTCTGAATGCTTTTGGCGCGTTTCGTGAGTGCATCGGCTAGTATTTATGGTGTAGTCATTGCTTACATCCCGCTCAGTATACTCCGACCTGTCTAAACCGTAGCGATACGTGGCCCCATAAGAACGGACGCGTAAATCTATGAAATAAAACACAAGAATGAATATTAACAAGATTTAAAATAGTGAATTAAGTAGATACTTTATTAGGCAGTGTGTTTTTATCGAAATGTGGAGTGTGTTGGGATATTCAATATTTTTGTTCGCGGTAGCAACTGATGTTATATCGGCGCCTGCGTACTATTATCACTGTAAGTTGTATTATTCATGCTTACACAATACTATTAATTAGGCATATATTTTTTTAAATTATCTATTAAATTAACGTTGGTACCTACTATTTTCTAGGATTTCCGATGTACCGAAGAGTATTTTACTCCTTGGCTTGGTGGTCGTAGTAAGCTAGCGCAAGGTCTAGTATTGTCACACGACAATGACCTTAATGTGTCTGCGTAGGTACCAAATTTTTGCCACATTCTGCCTAATGATGTCCCCATTAGTACCAAAGAAACTACTAAGGGTACTTTGATTACAATCACTTGGGTCGGCCATAATAATTATTATCATGGATTATTTTGTATTTTTGTCGAGGTGTAGCCCAACATAGGAGCTAATAAGGGCCACGCGGGTGGCGTCAATATGATAATTATATACTACTTAAGTATTAGTTATTTATGACGGCCGATTGGCACAGTTGCTAGTGTAGCGAGGTTTCGGATTCGAATCCTGGTTAGAGCAAACTGTGTGTCATGATATAGACACCCGTGTGATGGATGTTTAATATCTATCACAGTATGGGGATATACTGGCATCGCCTCAAGTCCTTCGTACGGTACCCAAAGTACAAGCGTCGCTTGGTTTGGCACTGTTCAATTGGTGTGTTCATCTAGCCATATAATTAAATTAAATAGTATTTACTTACTTTATTGTTTTAAATAATCTCCTTCGTGTACCTAGGTTGTAGTTCCTGTAAGGTACTTATGGTCAGCCTTGCGTGCGTACACAAGATAAAACAAAGCGTGGATAATTGAAGAGACAATGCGACAATGTTGAAAATAAATGATAAATGATTGTTAAACGCGTTGTTCACAAATCATCATGTAGGTACAATCGCGAACAATTAATATGCGACGCATTGCCTTAATATTTCTGACACTTATAATGTAATAAGGTCGTATATCTTTATATCTGAGTACAGTGCTCGTAGTAACGTCCATCAAAATAGTACCTCTTATGATATACGTTTGCTGTACGATATTGAACCTTAAATGGGTCCTAAATTAACGTCCGCGACAGTACCTTCGTTCTTGAATCGTGCGCCGCGGTCGATGCGGAACCAATCTGTATATGTAAGCAAGTACCTACATTGATCATAAATTGTGAGATAAACTATTAGCTAAGTCTAGATGATTCACTTTTAAATAAGACGGGTGAAGATAGTTGGGTAATTAGCAACGAGCTATTATTCGTAGGTAATTAGTAGGTACCCACCACATCGGAAAACATCTTTGACATGCAGTCTTTAGATTATAGTAGCGCTGCGATACGGTTGGTACCATTTTATTTTGAAAAACGAATACGCCGTTTTTTTTAATAGACAAATAAGGAGACTATATATGAATTATGACGAATTGATAACGTCCTCCCTTTTTTTCGTACTAAGTAGGTACCAATATAGCAACTTTATTATGTAAGACCACGCCACCCACGCATAATATTTTTACTGACGAAATAATCTAAATTCAGGTATATAAGATTATTTTTTTGTCAATGATCCAATGTTTAACGTGATGTCTCATAGAGTATACTAAGTTACCTTAAGAACCGCTAGATTAGCTTCTGATACGTCGTATAGAGGACTTTTGTCATGGATACCAGGAAGAGAGATCATATGAACTTACCTAGATGTTGCACTGAATTGCGTTTTACAACCTACCTGGGCCCCAAGTCTGCTAACATAATCGATTCATAGTCGAACAGCAACCACCTAGTAACTGTCACTTTTGACAGATATTGTATGGGACATCCGTCAAAAGTGACAGTTACTATGCGGTTGCTGTTCGATTAGGAATTGATTGTGAAAGCAGACTTGGGGCCCTGCTAACTTTTATTTCCATACTGTTCGGACCTACAGCCCGCGGCCCAACGTACACCATCAATGCTCCCGAAGTGCACCCCAAGCCGTTCGTCGAGGTGCGCAATGCCACGTATCATGGGAATGGGCCTCGCGAGGAGGCTCGCGCCATGTGCTCGGTCAGAACGCAGGAGGTGAATGCCACAGCGAACGCCACAATCACTAGGAGGCTGCATGGGGTCGTCACATCCAGTAAGTGCCCCTTCTTTTTTTTTGGCAATCGGCTATGTAATAGATACACTTTTGCTAGAGTTGCGTAATATTTTTGTAATGATTGTTTTGGGTAAAGTACTATACTATACTATACTTTACCAAAAACAATGTTAAATATATAAAATGAAAGCTGTTGATGATGATGAAATGAAATGAACAGTAGGTATAAAAGTGTGCTACGCAAATACGCCATACGCCGATCTTCCGACGACAGCCCAAAACTATGTCACGATCATCGTTGCGATTAATTGACCTTCAATAGAATGATCACCGCTCATTGGTCGAAGTTGGTCGACGACGTAGGGGCCAATGACTTAGCTGTCACGGAAGAGAATACGGCGTAGCATATTTTTAAGCCCGACGCACGCGTCGCGGTGTTATAAGTTTGAGGCCTGTCTGTCTGTCGGTGACATCTTAGCACATAAACGCGTGAACCTATATTAACGCAATTTCATTTTTTCAAAAGCAGGTTTAACAAACAGATTTTCACCAAACATAGCTCAGAACCATCTCCAGGTTCCGAGCTATGTTTGGTGAAAATCTGTTCTTACGCCATTAATGCATAATAATCATTTGAAAACGAATAGACAGATATTATATTTTAGCCTTATTCTGCAGGTCATATTGAAGGAGTGCCTCCACCTACTTCCACTACTAACAAAACATTGTTCTATTTTTTACAGGAGAGCTCCATAGCTCAATTCAGCGTCTTGAAGTAATAATCTACGGGCAGATGCAGCAACTGTGGCAGAGTTTGGACGCGTTGCGGGCACAAATAGCGGGGGACACCCGCGCCTTGCTACCAGACAGGCGAACCGTTAGCTTTAAGTTCAAACCGAATGGAAAATGATAACGTATGTACGTAGTACCCACTATTACTAGATCCAACTTAACTGTTACTAATATCTAATGAGTAGCAGTTTTTCTTTTTTGGGAAAGAGAATACAAATCATGTTAGGTAGATAACGGGCGAGACTCCCGAGTTTATTGGAGCCCCACGATTTTTATATGTGCAGGTACGACAAGACTAATGACATGGATTATGTTACATTATATGGCGCTCTCTTTTCCAATTCGTAGGAAGAATGAGACACAATTGACTTATGTCATATTTGTGTTGCCTTAGCCGACCGCGCTAGACTTACAGGTGTGGTTTGAACGGGATAACTTCTGTTTACTAGAGCCTTACGGCACAACGCGCGACTTTGAATTGCGTATCAGGCAGACCCAAAGACCCAATTAAATCGAGCAGCCAACGCGATAGTCACTATGCGTTTGTAAATAATATAGGTACAAGAATTCGACAAATCTAAGAATATAGCCATCTTGCTCACACATTACGGTTATGAAAAGGACGACGATATAGTAGATTTGAATATAACTATTAGTTTTATGGACTATGCTACTATGCGACTATGGGTAATCACGAGCCGTGTAATGTCTATATTTAAGGGCAACCACGTAAGAAATAAAACCATATTAATTAGGTAATAATGTTCAATTTATTAACAATTAGTAGCTGAATACTTCAGCAGGTTACGCGGTCAACTTCTCTGCGCGACGAGCGAACTTGACCGCGCAATAACAACAACCTCTCGTTAGTTACAATAGTTAAGTTAAATGTATGTAAAACTAAATGTCGTTATTAATAAATATTAACAAACAAATTATTATGCATTATTTTTTTCTTAAATTATATTTAGAGATTTGCATTAGATTTTAATATGTAGGTACTAATCGACAGAGATTCAATTAGGGACTAATAATAATGGATGAATCGTTTTTAAACATACTGTAACGGCGATGACACTGTTTACATAATAATGATCCATAATCTTATATTATAAAGTGTCGAGGTACATGGTACCGAACATTGAACGGACCTATTACAAGATTTAGTTATAATACGGAATGATATATGTTTTACAAAATTTGTTCGTTTGACTCACAACAATTCAATATTTGGTTGAACTGTTCGAATGTAGTTATTTAATTTTTACTATAATATTCAGGCACGGATAGAGCATTCATTTGGGGGAGGCAATGTTGGTCTGATAATACATTATCTTTCAGAAAAATCGTTTAAAAAAACATATTATAGTTTTTGTTATCCATATGATACTTGCATTTAGATTATGCCATAATGTTTGTGTTAAAACAAAATCAAGAGGCGATTTCAAGATTTGGTCAAAATAAAGTGGTTACGTCATGAATTGGGGTGACAATGGCCTCCCCCCCCCTGACCCCGTATCCGCCCCTGATTGAAGACAACAAAAGTTAACAGTTGTATGTGACACCGTCCGGGTCACAAATACAGTGGTAGTAGGTCTACTAGTGAATGAAAATGTATGTGGCCGTACTAGTCGCCGTAGGTTTGGTGCGAGTGTGTCGGTCAGGCGGCGCCGGCCTGCACGTAGCGGCGCAGCTCCTCCTGCGTGTCGAAGATCATGACGGGGAAGGGCGAGCCGGGCACGTGCCGCCCCGCCCACCGCACCTCCACGCGGTAGTCGCCGGGCTCGGTGGGAGAGAACTGCCGATAAACTTACTAGTTGACCAACTATTTTTTTTTTCAATTTTCATGCTCGTAAATTCCCTATTTGTTTATGCTGTGTGTAAGCGATCTAAAACTTCATTTAATGCTCTAGTGCATAATAGTGTTTACTTATTCTTAGACTAAGACAGTTAGTCCATAAAGCCAAACACAATAAAACTCCATACATATACACAAAGAGAACTAATTCAAGGGCACCACAGGCGTTACGGCTTCGGCTTGGGCTATTGCCGTGAGGGGTTGCGGTCTGAGTGCGCCTAGGTGCGAAGACACATCAAACAAATGATTTTTAGAAATATTGTCTGTGTTTCTATCAAAGTCAAATCATTTATTTTGTATAGGCCTACGAGGGCATTTACAAATTTGTTTGCGCACCATGGAAAAAATACTACGACCGAGGTTTTCATTGGCTAGATTCAAAAGAAGAAGAAGAAGACACTAGACAATAATTATTTTTGACATCTTCATCATCATCTTCTTTAATAATCATCTTCGTTAATAATCATCGAAACTGATTAGTGTATACAGATTCCCTGATGATTTTTTTATTATATTTTGACGTTGTTGTTGTTATGAAAACTTACTTTGAAGATAAAATATCGTTTAAAATTGATACACAAGTACGTCGATGGCTATCTTTTATTAATTAAAGACGTCATATTGATATTGCGAGTTCACAATAGATTTATCTTTCAGTAGCATACAAGATAAGCACACCGATTTTAATCAGACCTAACAATGCTTTTAATAGTGTTTTAAGGAGCAAATCAAAGGCAAGAATCGTGAGCAAATATGTCAGAGAGAACCCAGTTCTCGAAAGATGTGAAATCCTGTAAGTTGCATTGGTTCAGAGTGCTGGACTATGGTGTGAATCACTATTGTTGAGACGAGATCCGTGCCCAAAGTTAGGATCTCAAAAGCTCCGGCTTGGATAGTTAATGAAAGAGGAGACTCAACGAACCTACATTTGGCCATTGCGACCGTACTATTGGACGATATTCCACTGGTGTACAATAATAATATATAATTCCAGCCCTTTTTTTAATGTCCCACTGCTGGGCACGGGCCTCCCCTCAATGCGAGGGGGATTAGGCCATAGTCCACCACGCTGGCCCAGTGCGGATTGGCGGACTTCACACATCTTTAGAGGGGTTCTCTCAGACATGCAGGTTTCCTCACGATGTTTTCCTTCACCGTTTTTTAGCAAGTGATAATCATGGTTGAAAATGAGATTCGCACTTGAAAAATCCCAGAGGTGCGAGCCGGGGTTTGAACCTGCAATCCTCGTTACCGAGGCAAGCGTTCTACCAACTTGGCTATCACCGTTCTACCAACTTGGCTATCATTGGTGTACAATACAAAAGAATATTTATGTCGAATCATTATCAACAAAAGTCGCCCCTAACAACAGGCAAATGTCTATGAGCTAAAAATACTGAGTAGTCCTTGAGAACGTACCTTGCATGTGATAGTGCGGTCCTTCTGGTTGTCGCGCTGCATCTCGACGCGGAAGGCGCCCTTGGGCCCGCGCACGCGCACCGTCAGCTGGCCGGCGCCGGCGCCGCGCGTGTCGCAGTAGAAGCGCGACTGGAACGTGGCCAGCACGCCCGGCTCCACGCCCGGCCCGTACACGCGGACCTGTTACATGCCAGTTGCATTATTAAACAACAAATTAAATTGGTACTTTTGGCACATCGGTCGGAAAACAACCATTCAAAATGAAAAACCACTGATTTATTATTCCACCAGAAGCATAGCATTAAAAATAATTTATTATATGCATTTTATAAAAAATACAGATCTTAGACAATTTTGCCTGGTCTTGGCTTCCCAAGGCACCCTTCCCTACCTTTCTGGTAAAGTCTTCGCCTTCAGGGTATTTGACCATAGGATTTATTTAAAATAGTGATTTTATTTTGGATGAGCGTGGATGCATACATAATTGTGTCTTTACCACCTCTTTCGTAGGAAATACCAGAAAAAAACTATAAAGAAACAAGGTCTTATCAATTCCCTTGAATGTTGAAAGATTCAAATGTATGAATGAAATAGTTAGAAAATACCTTCGAGAGCTTATTTTTCGTCTACCGCTATGTAATGAGGGGAAGTGGAATTTTATTCCAACTTCTTCTATTTGTCAATATAATTAGCTTTTCTCCGGGACTCACCAAGGGTCAAACCTCAGCGATTAAATTGGTCACCGCCATTGATACTGACTCACAGGACTAACAATGGTGGGAGTGTGTGGTAGGTCAAGCCCCATAAGACCATACCTTCGAGGGGTCGGGTGCGCCAGCTACTTTGAGCACGAACGGCGAGCCGGGCACGTGGTCGCCGGCGAACTGTATGCTCAGCACGTGGCGGCCCGCCTCCGCCGGCTTCACATTCAGCGTGAAGGTGCCATCGCCGTGCTCGTATAGTTCACAGTACGCCACCTTAGAATATTTAGGATCATATTAATGAATCGTGTGCCTAGCAGGAACTATTAATGTATTGGTGACGTTATCGAGTAAGCATGCTGAAACTGTTATGCTTATTTATGAAATGTGCGGTGTTGGCTGTTGTTTAATTCTAGTAGAAAACGGCATATGAACTCATAGTTATACTCGTATTCAAGTTTACAATGGCATTACGGAGAGCAATATATCAGAAGATACGTGCTTTATTAGGCCATTTAAAATCACTAAAAAAATTTGGAAAAGATGACACTCAGGTTAGCTCTTAGATTTGAGATGTATTTCATCAATAACATACAGGAAAGTAAGTACATGTGACTTTGGCGTTGCAGATAATGGGGCGGCCTACTCACTAGGCGGATCCAAACCGACCCCACAGCCACGCAAGGCTGCCTTTAGCACAAGCGGCATATTTGTTGCAGTCAGTCAATAGTATTTGTTACAAATAATGTGGTGTCAGATTGTATGGGCGTGTGTGTATGTGTATGTGAGTGTGCGGTGCACATCATACCTTGTTGGGTCCGGCGCAGTGCGCGGTGAGCTCGCCGGGCCCGGCGCGGCGCGTGTCGAGCCACGCCTTGATGTCGCGGCCCAGCACGCCGCCCGCCAGCCCCGCGCCCGAGCACGACACCAGCGCCGCGTCGCCGCCCCCGCCCGCGCCGTCGCCGCCCTCCGACCCGCCCGACACGTTCACGCGCAGCGGACAACCTGGACCGTCAACACTTTAAATACTACGAACGGGACAAAAAATCTGTAGGCCCGATTTGTAGAGTCCCCTACCAATTACCATGTACATTGCCTCATGTCATGCCAATTAGTAGGAACCCTAGAGATTCGAGGCCAAGTCGACCCGTCCGTAGAGCTTTTACAGATCGATGTGTGCCCTCATACTCCCTAGATAGTAAAAATTTCTTTACAAACATGTTTCGTCTTCGTCTATTTAAAATAGATTATGACCCCCCACCTGTGCGTCGCAGTAAACGTATTTAAACTACCTAGATATCGTGTAACAATGACGGCGAGAGTGAATCAAATAATTGTTATTTATAAGGAAATCAATAAATAACTAGTCTACCAAAATTAAGAAGTTATCATTACCTACCAATTCAAGAAAATAAATCACCATAAAATGTGTGCTAAACCAGGCTTTTATTTTTTTTAGAGATTTCGTAATCTGTCTAGAACTAACTGTCAATAGAAAAGCCATTTTAGTGTTTATACACTTCTAGAAAAAAGACGTAAATACAATGTTAAAATTGAAATAAATTTTGAAGATCGTTGACTATCAACAAATTAACGAGAATAAAAACATCAAAAACGATTTATTATGCGCACCATATGTACCAAACCGCAAATAAAGGTAAGCTATATTATATAGCAAGCTGTTACCTTTGACGAGTCGTCCGGCCCACAGCACCCGGAGCTGGTGTTCGCCGGCGCGGCGCGGCGTGTAGCTGGCGCGCCACAGCCCCGGCCCGGCGGCCGCCAGCGCGACCGGCACGCTCTCGCCGTCCGGCGCCGTCAGCGACGCCTCCGGAGCACCCGGCCCGGCATCGCTGCCGTCTACAACACATCGCAACCGTCATAACCCGACCGTATTGTAACACCACGTTTTCTTCATATCGCTTCCTCCTAGTAGAGGAAGGCGGGGAGACTGGTTCGGGATGTAGACGATTCGGGAACCCGACCGTATTGTAAGTTTTAAACGTTTTCAAATACCGGTCGAGTGATCCAACGTTTCCATACGTTTAAATAGTTGATTATTAATTCGGGTAAGAGCAAACTTTATGTGATGAGCACGAATGTTTGTACCCCGAGACATGGATGTTTAGTATCTATATAAGAAGTCACCTACCGGGATAGCCCTCATAACATTGTGCGGTATCCATAACACAACAGTTTGGGACCGTACAGTTGGTGTGTTCGCCTGGTGATATTATTATAATGTAGCACCAAAATGACTTCGAACGATGATATGATTTTATTTTGACTAAAAGCAGGTTTTTTTCAGAAAATGGCCTCACCCACCTTTGGGTAGGTATTTTGCCAACGTCAAGTGGAATGATTATTTTTCATATCAAATATGGGAGATTCTATGCAGGCCTAGTCCGTAGACTAGGTCTAATAAACCCCCCTATCCCTATCAGTAAAGTTGTGGATACTTTACTGACAAATTACCGAACTTTTCGATTTATCTTTTTTTTATCGAAGTGAATAGAATAGAATATTTATTTCAATTAATATTTACATTAACAAAGTATTGGTGAGCTCCAAACTAGACAATGTCTGTATCTTGGAGCTCGGTACACTATTTAACATACAAGTAAATTTTAAATGGTATATAATTTCAATTTCTTAAACTAGAACAAAAATGAAATAAAATAAAAGGAAATAAAACATTATTCTTTAAAAATAAGATAAGATGAAACGTAAAACATTATTCGTTGTGAATTGAATGAAATAAAGATTAAAAATTTAATAAAATTAAAATTAAATCAAAATACAATTAAAATGAAAATAAAAAAAAATATATGAAAAAGCTTATCAACTAAATGAGTGGGTGGGGTGTGGTGAGTGTATGTGTTTGTGTGTGTGAATGTGTGCGTTGTTGTGAATGCCTCAATGTTTAGTATATGAGTGGCGTGGCTGTAGCAGCAGCGGTCGGCGGGTACGTACCGACGGTGAAGAGCGCGGGCGTGTGCGGCGCGGCGTGCGCGAGGCCGCGGCCGGCGAGCGCCACGCGGTCGGCGCTGCCGGCGCCGCTGTACGCCGGCTGCAGCGGCTGCGTGACGTATGTGAGCGCGGCGGGTACGTACCGACGGTGAAGAGCGCGGGCGTGTGCGGCGCGGCGTGCGCGAGGCCGCGGCCGGCGAGCGCCACGCGGTCGGCGCTGCCGGCGCCGCTGTACGCCGGCTGCAGCGGCTGCGTGACGTATGTGAGCGCGGCGGGTACGTACCGACGGTGAAGAGCGCGGGCGTGTGCGGCGCGGCGTGCGCGAGGCCGCGGCCGGCGAGCGCCACGCGGTCGGCGCTGCCGGGCGCCGCCAGCAGCGCGCGCCGCGGGGCGCCGCTCACCAGCGCGCCGTTGTACGTCAGCTCCAGCTCCTGCTCGCCGCTCGCCGACGCGCTCTCGCCGCCGGCCAGCGTCACCACGGCGCGACCCGATACCGTTTCCACGCCTGTTGGGTCATTCATACATGCTAAGGCAATACGAACGGCACAACCTAGCGAGCATCGGCAGGGCCGATCGATGCGGTCCCTACAAAACGGCTTGTCAAAAGGTATGTTGACTAGTCAGACCAATTTTTGGGCCGACTCGCAACTCCACAGATCGACCATACAAATTAGCATATGAAGAGGACCGAGATCGCGACAATGGTGCTCCCAATCACGGTTGGGGGAACGCGTAATAGCTAATAATGTAAATGTTACGTTTTTATTTTCTCAAATACTTTCGCGCCTGTTTGTTTATAAAAATAGCATCATAAACTCAAATTCAAAATTATTTTTAATATTATGTCTCTCTTCACACGGGCTATACCCGGATTTTTGGAAGGCTTGCGCGGAGACATGGGTCCTGCATCACAAATTCAAATTCAAAATTATTTTTAACTAGATGCGCCCGGCGGTGTTACCCGCGATAAAAAGTATGAAAAATTAAAACATCTATCCCACGGGAACCATACATTTTACCGGGATAAAAAGTAGCCTATGTGTTATTCCAGACTATAATCTATCTCTGTGCCAAATTTCATCCAGATCCGTTCAGCCGTTCGGGCGTGAAAGAGTAACAAACATCCATCCATCTATCCATCCATCCATCCATCCATCCATCCAAACTTTCACATTTATAATATTAGTATAGATTAGTATAGATTATTATTACCAATAAATAAATAATAAGTTTTGTAAATGTCATACATTTTGTTGTTGTTTGTAATATATTTTTCGAATGGAGATGCCTCGAAAATTACTTATTAATGCCTCGAAAAAGGGTAAACCTAAATAGTGTCGTATGATTATGCAACTAGGGTGTATATTTGTATACTCACGCTGGTGCCGGCCGGCGAGCAGGCACTCGAGCGTGCCGGGCCCGGCGCCGCTGGTGTCCAGCACGAGCTTGGAGGGCGCGCGCACGCGGCCCGCGCCGTCCGCCCCCCACCCGCCCACCGGGACTATGGCCGATGTGTCGATCACCTGACATAATGATCACTGTTTAATACCCCACTGTGATATTCCTGGGCTATGGCCACGTCCACACGTCTAACTTAATCGAAGTGGATCATTAAATGTGGTAGTTTGATCGAAGGGAATAGATCGAAAAAATAAGCATCGATAATCAACAATCGGTGATGGATCGATAATTATCGATTCTAAGAACTGTGAATCAACTTATATTTTTTTTTGTTTAATTCGGTTCGAACATTTGTGAGCATGATATGTTCACGCTTATCTGTATTTATTGACGATTTTTCTTTCAAAAACACAAAAAGTACACGCAGAGCATACCCAAAAATATCTTTATTTTTTACTAATGTCTCTCTCTGTTCAAATCTAACGAAGAATATATAGCAAGTATTTTTTTTAATACAGAGACAACCTGGGGATTGTGTTTAACATTATGACGTATCAAATAAGTGGAATGTATATTATACTCACTTTGACAGAGAACGGGCTGCCGGGCAGCGGGCCCGCGGTCGTGAATATTCTGACTTCGTACAGTCCCACGACGAGCGGGATGTACGCGCACAGCCACTCGCGCGGCGCGCCCGCCACCACGCGGCACTCCAGCAGCCCGGGGTCCGTGCTGTCTTCCTTGTCGTCTGGTAACCTTTCAACCTGTACCAAAATTCCTTTTATGAGACACTGATTATTGAACATCTGCGGCTGATGACACGACAAACAGCAGTCGCTACTTACTGATAGATATTAGTCTAATTAATAAAAAAATTAAGTAGGGGCAGATGACTGCGCGCATGTACGTATATTTGCAAGTGATTTTATGGTTGAATAACAACTAAAAACACCTAATTTATGTTAGTGTATATGGTGTATACTTAAAAACCTCGTACTAGGTCCGAAAATGATAAAAAACTCTCCAGCAATTTATATTATTGTTGTGTTGAAAATTGCTTGCGTTTTATTATGGTACGGTTCGGTATAACACTAAGTGATTTCAATTTTTAATAGTAATTCACAAGTCCATGGAGTAGTTGTATATCTTCCAGTGAGGTGGTTCATCTAGTGTTTGCCGCGACCTATAGGCTAAGCAGGAACGCCTAATGTAATCGTAACGTCTACGAGAAAGCATGCCGTTTCCTTTATTCTCATATATAATAGCTGCGGTGTGAGCGAGACGGTAGACGCTTACATTGCGTAAAAAGATGGTGGTCGAGGCGCTAACCTGTACATCGGGCGGCGCGTCTTCCGTACAGTGTATGGTGAAGGCGGCCTCCTTGCCCACGTGCGCGTGCGCCAGCCCCGTGCCGGCCGCGCGCGCGCCGCCGCCGCGCGCGCTCAGCACGCCCAGCGACACCGGGCTGCCCGGCACGTGCGCGCCTGCGATACCACACTATTAACACACTGGAACCCGTTCGACCCCGAACATTCGGTTACATTGCTAAGGGCAACTGAGCGCATGCCCACTCGATTGGCATTTGACCGACATAATGAGGTAGTTCCTGACCGAAAAATTGGCATTGCATGGTCATTTCAAAATTACATGGCGGGACAACAGTTAAAATAGCAAACAGATATTATACTATAAGATTTATCAAAAGAAATATTACTTTGAATAACAACATTTTTAAAGATGTTGACTATCTTTTTGACAATAAATAGCTTAGTGGTTATAGGGTTCGAGATTCGATCCCCAACCTGGCTAATAAACTACTGACGTGACCCTGTTCCTACTGAGTGGGAGGATAATAAATATTTATCGCACATAAAAAGTAATTAAAAAAAAAAAGTTCTATGTGTCTATGCCTCGAAAGACAATTAATAACAACACCTTATACATGTAAGTAGCTGCTTACCTCCATACGTGATATAGATGCGATAATGCGCCGGCAAAGTCGGCCGCAATCGCACTCTGTATGTGTGGCCGTCCTCGCGAATATCGACGGGGAGGCGCACGCGCCGCTCGCTCATCGCCTCGCACGTCACTTCTAGTTCCGCCATGCCCGCATCTTTTGTGTCCACTGTTGAATAAAACGTGTAAATATATACAGTACTTAACAGGCTACAGCTGTACCACAATGCCATTGGAATTTAGACTTTAAATTACCTGTGAAGTTGATGGGTGTTTGTGCAATAATATTGCCTGTGGGCAGTCCAGATATGATGACCCTATTAGGGTCGAACGACTCGCATGTGTAGGGGCTGCCAGACACGTGTTTCGATAGGTGTAGAACCTCTGCCAACAACAAGAAAAAAGTATAATAAAGTTAAACACCTATGAAGAAAAATATTATTGTTAAAAAAAGTTCATTAAAAAATTCACATCATTTTACTCATTGAATTCTTTCTTCACAGAATTATTTCGAATGCGCTAAAGAAGTGCATGTTACAGGCTTAGTATACACACTCAGAATCAACCTGTAGATTGCATTGAGTATACCTTTGATTGTCGAAATTATGCGCACCAATCTGCATGCCTGATAGAACCTCTCGAAAGGCGTGTGAAGTCCGTCAACCCGCGCTGGGTAATCGTGGTGAAATATGACCTAATCCCCCTCGTATTATTGAGTGGGACATTAAAAGTAGTGGTGTTATTATACTAATGCGCACCGATAGTGCTCTGCCCGACGTCGGGAATGGTGAACTCGGCCTGCAGCAGGCCGGACTTGGTCTGGTAGCAGCGCACGGGCAGCGCGCGCGCGCCCGGCGCCGACACCACCACGTCGAACTCGCGCGCCGCGCGCCCCAGCGTGTCGATGCTGAACGACGCCACGCGGCCCGCCTGCGCCTGGTACAGGCCCAGCCCGCACGCGGTCACCTGACCACACACATATTGGCTTCATTAATAATACCAAAACTTATTTTTTATTTACATTTATCTCAGTAGGTAGTGAGTGATCCTGCTTTCTGTGCCGAGGGTGCCGAGTTCGAATCCTGACAGGGGTGAAGATTGAGCGATGATCACGAATATTTGCGATCCGAGTCACATATCTATATCGGTACTATTTGTACTAGGATGGCCCCCAGTCCATTGTACGGTACCAATCATACAAGCTTGGTACTACAGTATTGGTGTGTCCGTCTGACAATATTTAGGTAATACTATAACTATGTCAAATGTTAGTAAAGATAATTTCCCAAATATGCCTCGACTGTGAATGGAACAAAGGGGCTGTTTCAAGTGCGCGTTGTGTGGTACCTCGTGCCCGTGTTGCGCGGGCTGCACGTCGAGCACGAGCGGCTGGTGGTCGAGCGGCGCGCCGGACCACAGCAGCTGCACGCGGTGCGGCGCCGCGCGCGCCGGGTGCCACACCAGCTCCTGCCGCGCGCCGCCGCGCCGCCGCACCGAGTGCGGCGCCGCGCAGCCGCCGCACGTCACCGCGCCCGACAGCCGCCCGTTGCCCGCGCCGCTCGTGCTCACTGCCACACACACCACACAGATTATACACCAACTCCGACCAACTCGTCTCAAACACGACCAATGAACCCTAATCTCACCACATCTAGTCTGGATCGTCTGGATCGTGGATCGTATGGAAATGAATTGGGCCGAGTGAAGACTGACGAGATGGACCGAGGTCTGGACATAATAGGCCATTATTATGATGGAATTGGGCGAGATAGAGCATCTAAGATGGGCAAAGTTTGGGCCGATATGGAGATAAATGGGCCGAGTATTTTTAATTGTATTAAATATGAAATTTAGAACATGTTGTATGTTTTGATTTCTTATATTTACACAATGACTACACATTGAAATTTAAAAAAAAAAACGGATTTTATCGCGTTTATTTTATGTCGTTACGTTCCCAACGTTTCGTAACTAAAAAACATAAAATTAACGCGAAAAAATACTTTTATTTCGATGTTATTTGTTACTCACCAGTAAGTATGGCAGGTCGATGCGCCACAGCATCGCCGATGGACAGCACCTTGACCGCCGAAGCGTCGACCGCTTCGACGTCCGCCACCGGCCCCCTCGAGGTCATGACCGTGTAGCGGCCGACCCGGCTGGCGGGGAACGTCAGGAGGCCCGTGTCCTCCAGCTGGGCCTCCGCGACTCGCGTCCCGGTCGGTGATAACACCTCCACGTCTGTTAGATTCTCGTCTATTTCCACTGTTGCTATGCCACCTGGAGAACACATATTTTTTTAATTGGTATAAATGTCTAAGCCTTAACACGCACGTCGATTAATAGCATACGAAAACGCACTGCTGGGTAATTTTCTCATACAAAATCAACAGCGTTTTCGAACCCCAAGTGCGTGCGGTTGTATAGAAAGCCATACGTGAAATTTTCGGCATAATTTACCATTGTGATATCTGTGCACAGTCTATTTTTAGCACCCGAAAATAGTAGGATTCTTCCGGGATAGTTAGAGCGTACGTAAATTTGACTTGGACTAATCTAGTGGCATGCTATCATGACCGATGACAGCCTACCTATTTAGAAAAGAATTATAATAATTATTAATTGAATTGTTAGATGTCAAGAGCTATCCTAGCGTGCCGCCGCGCCGGTATAGTTTTGGTAGACAAGCAATAGATTATCGACGCTTACGATTTTTTTTGTGTCTTAGGTACAATATTGACGAACCTATTTGCACGTAAGTGTGCGGTTCGCTGACTCGGCACACGAACGGGCTGCCGGGCACGGCTTGCTCGTTGAAGGTGACGGACACGCGGTGCGGCTCGCGCGACACCGGCACGAACGTGACGTCATACAGCCCCCGGGCGACCGCCACCACCTGGACAAGAGGAACATTACTGTACAAGATATACAAGCGAACAATATTGAAGCTGTGTCAACTAAATTGGAGCTAGAAAAAATCATATGGTCCTAGATTTTATTCGTAAAATAGTTTTTTTATTTACTTATGATAAACAATTACTTGTAATGCTAGAAGCGGTGAGCACAGGTGCACTGCAGAGCAACCACATTCTGATTCTTATTCACTACCTCAGAGTGCAGTTCGGTTAAAATTCACTGTACATTCGATAGACATGCAGGTTTCCTCACGATGTCTGCCTTCACCGAACAACAAGTGATAACCATTGAAAGAAATGAGATTCGCGCATAAAAATCCGAAAATCACAGAGCCGCGAGCCGGGATTTGAACTGGCAAGCCTTGTGTCTAAGGCAAGCGTTCTACCATCTTAGCTATTATTGTTAGCTATCTATTATTCAATGCATGCAACCCAAAAACGGTCAATCATCGGTTCGGAAATTTCATTGCAAGGGTATGTATTTTAATTCATTTGTTTATCTGGACAAATGGAAAATCAAAAACTGAACAAACTAGAAAGATATTAGTTTTACGCTTTAAATTCACGCTGACGTGACACAGACAATTTTCAATTTGCCGCCAAATCGTAAACAAATGACAAATGAATAAAATACATAGAGTTCCATTTTCAAAATTTGAACTTATTTTTTTATTATATCGTTTACAAGTGGCCAGTTCTAAAAACTTTCAGTGTCACCCTCGTAGGTACGTACCTCTGCTTTAACAGTAGTAGTGGGAGTAGAGACGACGAGCTCCAGCGTGCCCTCCCCGGCGCCGGCCGCGTCCACGCTGAACGTGACCGGCTTGCCCACCTCCACGCCGCGCTCCTCGTCAGCGCTCTCGTCCAGGCTTAGACCTTCTAGTGTGCCTTCTAATTCTGGAATTTAAAGTCACTAACGATAAACTTTAAAATATATGTTATTTTACCTTCTATATCGGAAGCTGCGTTAGTTTGTATATAACCGTCAAGAATCCAATGTATTGAATGAGCATTAAAATAATATATGAGACCAGCTCAACGCGTCAACGAGCAGGTATGGGGTCTGCTTAATGCGTGAGCGCAGTTGTTTATAAGCCTAGAGTAATTATTTAAGACTGGTACACATTATGGTGAAGCCACTTTTTCCGCGCGAGTTCGTGTTCGTTTATGCGAAATTCCCGCAACCTGCATAATGTGTAAGAGCCTTTACACTTTTCATGAAATTTAACCCTATAAGACGTTTGGATACTTTTACAGTGGCATTATAAACACTTTTTTTATTCTATGAATTTAGGCTTGCACACTCTCCTCTACTTCTTCATGAAGCCTTAGAAAGTCTATGGCAATTAAGGAGAATGTCTCCAAAGTCGAGTTAAGTCACTTGTAACACATTACATGCGTATTAAGTTTTATTAAGCTGCGTCATGAAAGCACTGCCAATGCAACAATAAATTGTAACTGCTGATGTCTATCACAGCTAACCTAATGTCCAACTAGGACGGAGTATACCCACCTCCAGGGCCGAGGCCAGTGACGCGCACTCTCCGCACGTCGTACACGTTGCAGGTGAAGGGCGAGCCGGGCACGTGGCGGCCGGCGCAGGTGACCTGCACGGCGTGGCGTCCCACCGCGTCCGGCGTGTACGCGCCCGTGTAGCGGCCCTCGCCCGCCGCCGTCACGCGCGCGCGCACGTTGCTGCCGCCCGGACCCGACACGTAAACTGTGGGCTCGCCCGCTGACAAACAGAACGACGATATTCACTCTACATCAATAGCCGACCCTTATGGTCATTCAGAAAGGATATTATCTGAAGTTGAGTTGATTTTGTTCCCAACAAAAGGACAAAAGTGATTTGTTGTGAGCATTTTTTTTTAATGACATCATACTCTGACATCTTATATGATTGCAAAGAAGCGCAGGTTCAAGACTAAGTATACCCTTCCTGAGTCATCTTGTATAGGTTGATAATATGCAACGAGTAAAATGGCAAGACAGTGATCACGGCTGAGTAAACAAGGTTTATACATACCCAGCACTATTTACACAAACCGAGCGCACTGTCTCGCCATTTTACTGGTGACGTGTAATCAAGGCTTAATGTATCGTCCGCATTAGTATATAATAACGGAACTGATATTGAATCAAACACGACTTTTTGTCGTAAGACAAAGAGGCTTAAGTAACCGGTCGATAAGCACGGTTCGCGTGCCAACTGATTCAGATAAAAAAAGGTTTTTTTTTTCTAATCACCCAAGGCACCGATAGTAACCGGCGTCACACGTATCCCGGACGACAACGAATACTATAATCGTTTGTTTTTAATTCCACTTGCACCTACTTTTGGGCAGTAATATTTTTAATCTGGTCGTAGTTTTCAGTCTATATGCTAACTTGTATAACATAACGTACAGCGACATTGCACACAACACTGCAAGACTCCGCGCAGGCGCTGCCTGAGAGGTGGCATTTGACGAACTGCACGCGCATCTCGGTGCAACATGCTTGATAATAATAAGTAAACATTTACATTACACAATGATGTGATTTGTAAACAGCAGCTGACAGCGCAGCATTCAATTTAGATTCGAATTTAAACATTTGATTATGTGCATAATTTATGATGAGATGGAGATTATACAGAGTATTGTAGTGTAGTTTTATTGCAAGTGCATTGCAACACGTCTTTATAATAACTTAGTGAACATTTTAAGTGGTTAAGAATCAGAATCAGAATATTTTTTATTCACGTAGACCATTATGTACAGTACTTATGAATCGTCAAGTTACAAAAATAGTATGCTACTACTTTACCACCCGTTCGGAATGCCGTTCATATGTGAAAAGAACGGGCAAGAAACTCCATGGTTGATCTTTTTTTTTTAAGTTCATATTGACCGGTTTACACGTTTCAATTTAACGGGTAGCAAGAGTATTAAGTTAAGGAGTAGCCAGTCAGAATTATGAGTATCGACACAACATGACTTGCCTCGCGTTAACAGCTTGTTAAGTCTGCAAAATGATGTGTTGTAAAGTCGTCGCAGTAGTTCACAAATTGATTCCTATTTGTTAACTGTCATTCATACATGACCGCGTCCGAGGCAGAGGCTTGGGCTGCGGGCTGCTGTCATTTATTATTTACCGCGCTATCACGCGCGCGGCATGTACCCAAGTCCATCTCGTGAAGCTTCGCGGTCAGTTAAGGCACGGCCAATTGTATTATAATAATTATAGTTCTTCCGACCGAATTTCGGCCACGGCGGCCAATCTTAACGGGGACTAGCAAACTACGCAGGAGATATTATAGTGCACAAGTGTTTTTGCAGAAACATAGGTGCAATCTTTCATCCCTCACTCTCACAGTCCGATGGGACGGCAATCCGACACGATTGAAGTGTGATCAATGACCTTACGTTTTGCATGTCTTTTTCTTCCATTCATCTTACTTTTCCGTCACACTCGTGTCCACTCCCACTTTCTTCATACCACATTCAATACAATCCATTCATCTTTTCTTGGTCTTCCTCTCGCTCCATATCCATCCACAATCATTCATCATGCTTATTACATTCTGTGCCAAGGTGTATGAGATATAAGGTTATAGTATGGTAGAGGCACTGACTGTGGAAGCCGGTGAGGTGTATCTCGGCGGGCTCGCCGCGCGGCGCGGCGGCCAGGCCGGGCCCGGCGGCGCGCGCGTCGGCGGCGGCGGCCGGCGCCGTCACCGCGCACGTGAACGGCGAGCCCGGCACCGCCTGCCCGTTGAACCGCACCGACAGCGTGTGCGCCGCCGCCTCCACCGGCTTGAAGTTCACCTACCGATACACAACACCAATCATTTTACCTACCCTTTCTATCCTGTTCACACCACAGACTTCATAAATAAGTATGACTGTGACTGTATTATCTTGATAAAGTTACTATTACATTCGGAGATCCTGCTTATTATACAGCTAACTCGGAAAGTATAGCCAGAGGTACACTGTAATACACCCACATTTACTGGATGGTATTTGGTGCCGATGTGATTCTGGATCCTCGCAGGGATTTGGTCCGCGCAAATGAGATGTGTAGACGTCAAGTTTGTAGTCTGTCTATACCACATACTCAAGCGTCGACGTATTCCGCGGTATACAAATCGTTACCGCGTGGACCCAGCTTAATAAGCGAACAGCCTATTACTATAGTGAGATTTGAGCCATAATCAGTTGGGACCGAACAACATTTAAAAAACAATACCTTGAATCGAGCATTCCCCTCGCTCTGAACATAATTCGGTACGTTTCTTCCATTTACGGCTACTATTATTTCCAGATTACCGGCACCTGGAGAAAAAACATTGCGTCAGAAAATGAACCATAACCTTATATAACGACAGTTCAATATAGGTAGTTTGTTACCAGCATGTGAAGCGTTGATGGTGAAGGAGACAGGTCTCCCGACGACTCCTGGCGAGATGTCAGTGACGTTGACGCGCGCCGCACTGTACGCCTTCACTAGGAACGGACTGCCTTCCACATGCCCGCCCATAGCGCCTGCGCGGACCTGGGTACCAAGGTAACAATGTAAAAAGGACTTTAATTATCTAGTGTTACAGTAGATTTTAGATCGTATTTAAAGTATTGAACTAACCTCGATACTATGATCACCGACGTCAACCGGTACAAATGAAATGGTGTATCGTTTGCTAGCTTCATTTTCGCCGATGGTTTCTTCAGCTGATACCTGGAATAATAATAAAAAAATAAAGCCAGTTCTATTGAGATGCCTTAATTGAAAAAGAAAGATTAGGCCAACTTTGCCATAGCTGCCATCTTTTATGATTTTACATGATGCGACCTATACATACCTGTACAGTGACCGGCCGCCTTGCAGGCCCCAGCACCTCGACGTGTGGTGCTGTGGGCGAGTCCACGCTGAAGGTGTAGGCCTCGCCCACCGACACCTTGTCTGGGGACTCGCTGGACCCGGCGCCGATGACACGCGCGGGCGCAGACACGTGACACACGAATGGACTGCCTGCGGAGTTCATAAATAAAAGATCATATAAAAAAAAATATGTGTGCGCGTTTTTGTTGCAGATATTAATAAAACTTGGCATGGCGATAAGCTTATAACAAAATTAATTTCTATCAAATTTTTTGTGTCGGTAAATGAGATAGCCCAAAAACTGTATCTCGAAGTCGCAAAAGTAAAGTCAATTCGAACATAGTAGCGGGTACAGCCAGTTATATAAGTTTTATTATTATACTGGCAAATGCTAATTGTAATATAAGTTCGGGTGTTATACTGGCAACAGCTAGTTGTAAGTTGTAATATAAGTTCGAGTGCAATACCGGGAACTGCTAGTTGTAATATTGTGTGGAGTGTTATAACTGGAGCAGTTGGTTGTTATATAAGTGGTGGTGTCATACCAGGCACATGGTCCCCGTTGAACCGCAGCTCGACGGTGTGCGGGCGCGGGTCGCGCGGCGTGAAGCTGATCGCGTAGGTGTGCGCGCCCTGCGCGGCCGCCGCGGTGGGCACGCGCCCGCCGTTCACCGTCACCTCCAGGTTGCCGGGGCCCGCCGCCATCGTCTCCACTGCGATAACATATGCACTTACATTAACTTTCTTGTCGTCCACGATCGCTAGATTGATACTAAATTGAGCTATTCCAGCCAAAATTGGGTAAAATTTCTTTTTCGTGGGTTAGAGTATTACAGTTAGACTGATAATGCTGTTAATGAAAAAAAAATGCAAAAAAATACCTATAAAGCCAGCCGTTATGTCTGTTTGCTCGCCGCACTTGCAATTGTGGCAAACAACCTGATCGTATTTTTTGTATTTTCTGTTTATGTTCTGTTAGTGAATTTCGAGTAGTGTTTTGAACAGTGGAGTGGATATTGAATAATATTGAAAATATATTTAAAGATAAAGAAAGGTATATTTCAGCGGGTACTTACCCAGAAAAGTAACAGGCTTTCCGACTGTTCCGTGCGTAACGTCCTTTACTCTTATGGCAGTGACATCATATACCTACAAAGAAACAACAAAAAATCATCTCATATAAAATAAAACAAGGTATACACCGGCAAACATATCTGTGGCCAAGAAAGATGCCAGAAAAATACACTGTCATTAGGAGACTTAAGTTCTTATTTTGACCATCAGCAAAATTGTTTGAGCGTTTCTTTTTCTATTCCAATTTTAAATCTCACCTTCAAATGGAACGGGCTGGCCGGTATAGGCACGGAATCTACCAGCACGTTGAGCCGGTGCTCGCCCACCGCGCGCGGCACGAACTCTGCGCGGAACAGCGCGGCGCCCGCCGCCGACACGGCCGCCGGCACCGACGCGCCGTTGGGACCTGCCCGCCGACCAACGCTCAGCTCACCGCCACGCCCTAACATCCCATCCTACCCCTATTTTTTGTAGGCCCTGGTAAAATTTTGCAGCCTATTTTCTTTTCAGGCAAAGATATCTAATATACGTAACTTTTTTACACACAGCATATATAACCCATGGCCTGTCTTATTTTTTTTCAGGCACAAAACAGTATTTTTTTTTTAATCTTTTATAATCCATGGATGTTAGGAGTTAGGGCGAAGCGGATGAGCTTTGGTACGGTAATATGAATGTTACGTGTCGTCATGTTATTTGAGTAAATCTCTGTAAACTGACGCATTAACTTTACCGATATATTTGTATATAGTACTTATTTACCTAGATATAAACGTTAGTATACATTCTTTTAATAAAACGAGTGATGTTAATGTTAGTACCAACTAAGCTTACGTGGAAGAATGTTAGTGCAGCGAAGCATGATATTAACCTCCTGTTTAGTACGGTGATCTATAAAACCTAAACTAATTTCGTCGTTAATCTCCTGTGAACCAATCCCCACATTTCCCCCGTCATTCTATTTAACTGATTTTGTTTCAGATATCCAATAGTATATTTTAGTGTTCTCATTTATACCACCCTGGAAAAGAGAATTAACACATTATGCTACGATACGGCATAGCTGGAGAAGCGTTGATTCAATAGCACAATGAAGAAATAGGTGTTGAATGATAAGGTTTTAGTATTTATATTAATTTATCATGAGGTAATGAATTATTAGTATGAGTAGGTGTACATTTCATACAATATACATTACTTTTCCCAATATTATGACAACTATTAATTGCACTGTTAACATTTATAAATAAGTAGTACCCGTTGACTGAAGTGTTAGAGAAAACATGAGAATAAGTGTTGATTTTAAATCCCAAGTGTGTTATATGTAACATGTGTGTATCAGTGGTGAATTTTATAAAATTCTTAACACTGTGTGACACAGCCTACTAGTGGACCAAGAAGCATGAAATTTTGCATAAGAGTTCCTTATATAACATAGGTGAGTACTAAGCAGGGATCCTATGAAATTTGACCTCTAAGAGAGTCAAATCAGGGGGATCGAATCAAATAATCAAAAATTGTATTTTTTTTAAATTGCGATTTTCTAGAAGGCAATAATAATCCAATTGTCAGCCGACCCAATTGATTTGCCTACAATGGTGTCAAGTCAATTTGGCTGGTAGTCCGACTGTTGCGGTCAAGAGGTTGACAGTCAGTGTATTATATAGAGCAGTGTGTGTGTGTTGGCACTCACCCTCGACATTGACCTCGATCTGGTCGAGCGTGGCGCTGGGGTGGTGCAGCGTGAGCGCGGCGGGCGAGTGCAGCGGCGCGGGCCCGGGCACGGTCACCCGCGCGCCGCTACCGCTGCCCTCCGACACACCCACCACTAGCGGGCATCCCGGCACGCGCATCTGACGTAACAACCACCAGGTTACAGGACACGAATCAACATTACTTCCTTTAAGTCTTCTCCGATTTTATATTTGGGTGATTTCTAGTCAAAAACATCTCTGAATAGGAGATCTCTGAATTAAATGATGAAAATCAAGTGTTTTTTATAAGACTTGTTTTTTTGAACACAAACATTGATTTATTGAAATAATAAATCAGTCTGACATGCTGTCTTTGTAATGATTAAATAGGTAACTAACTACAAATAAAATAAAGAATTTTTAAGATTCAATATTTACACTAGCTGCAAAAGAGCACTCCACTTTTAAACAAATTATATATAAACCATGTTTTTTTTCATGTTTTGATTTAAAATAAAATCATGATTTTTATCAACCCTGAGTACGTTAATGTTATAATACAATAACCCTTGTAGGCCACAACTTACTTTATTGAATGACACATTTACAATGTGATCACAAGGTTCTGTTGGGGTGAATGATACCATGAAGCGTGCATTTCCCTGAAACAAACATTTATTTCATTATTAAAAACACCTATATAGAAACCGCATATAAAACACTGTAAACAGGAGCTTTGTCATAATAAACCCTTAAATCAGTATAAAGGCTTATTTTTTTAAATTTGTCTTTAAATTTGTTGTTTTTATAACTAATAAAACTCACTTGTGGGTGGACTTGTGTGGGTATATTGAGCCCCCGGGCAGCGACAGTGATTTCCAAGTTGCCCTCCCCGGCCTGCGCTGCGTCCACAGCCAGCTGCACGGGTACTCCCGCACGGGCAGAAGAACCGCCATTCACACTAACTAGCTTACTATCATATGCTTTGCAGGTGAATGGAGTTCCCTAGAGAAAAAAAAGATGTTAATAATAATAATACTGGCTCTTTTAATGTCCCACTGTTGGGCACGGGCCTCAAATCAATGCAATGGGATTAGGAATAAAATGCTGTCATGTCATTTTAAGCAGACTAAAAATTCTGCAGAGGATTGGGCGACAGATCAGTCCTTAGAAACATTATTTTTGGTTGGCCATTGCGTGTTCTTTATTTTGTAGATAGTCATCTACAGGTAAGTAGTTCATTGGATGTAGTGCCACAAAATATTAAAGAAAAATCACCAAAATGTATTCATACCGGGACAGCTTGATTATTGTAATGTGCGGTTAGTGTATGCGGTCCAACGTTTTTGGGGGTGAAACTGGCGATCAGGCCTGTGACCGCGTCGCCCGTCAGCCGCACGGGGACGTCGCCCCGCGGCCCCCGCACCGTCACCGTCAGCTCCCCGCCGGACGAGCCTTCCACCCGCACTGAACATGATGCCACCTCACCCACCGGGATCAGTTCTGATAGACAATATAATAAACTTTAGTCTTAGTAAAGATATACCTAATACTGGTTATGCACTGACGTAGTAGAATTCCGTGGGTTACTGAAGGTTAATTTAATTAGAACCTACTACTTATCTAATTTCTTGTTTGTTTTTACAATGAACAGTGATACTTAATATTATAATTTTACTTCTGTGAGTGTCAAAAGTTATATCCTCCAACTACAAAGTCAAAAAACCACAACAAGCTAGTAAAAATAAACAAACTAGACAATGGTTTTTTTTCTCTTTTGGCATCGCACGTTTGTGTATATTGCCAGTGTCAAGTTTAATCGACAATGGTTATAATATCGCGCTCTTTTATTTAGACATTCATTCAATCAAAAAACAATGACACTTCACCATACAGGTAAAATTCGGAAGTTTTCTTCCAATTCCAATTTTATTTTATTTTCTTATTCTGAATTGGTGTATGGTAAAAATAATCCTGGTTAGAAATGCGGAAAAAAATAGGCAATGCTATTAAGTTTTAAAACAAAACATCTGATTTGATTTTAATTACATACTCACATTTAATGGCTACCAATATTTTGTTGAGGTAAATGGCCAGTTAAATTAGATATACAAGTTAAATTTGTTGTAACGTGCAACCGAAAAGAGTAGCCAGTTGGCCTAACGTTGGTTAGGCCAGCATGTTTGAACGACCACATAATTTGTGGACAAAATTGGGCCAGTGGGCTATCAAGCTCAGTCTGACAGCAAAGACGTGAGATAGATGTCGCTGCTAATATGGGCCAACATTAGCCAACGTCGGCTAACCGAGATGAATTATCCATAATATTATATTGGCCTTTCTTGGGCCAGGTTGGGCCAGCGGAAGGGGACTAGGGCAGGGGGTCGGGGGACCACCTGCCCGCACAAAGTCCCCCCGACGGAGGGTGCTTGTTGATAACAGGCACCCTTTTTTTTTTTTTTTTTTTTTTTTTTCGGGGGGGAAATCCTCATGGATACCCGACCGCGCGGGGGCGCGGCACGGGTTATGCCGGACTCCTACCGGCTAAAACCCCCCCGGCACTACCGCATCGTCTATGGGGAGGGGGACTGGGAAACCGGCAGAGCCTTTACATCCAGTCCCCCGCCGACGACCGCCCGCCTTTACAGCGGGGCCTTCACGCCCCTCCCTGTAAAAGGGAGGGGCCTGGGAACGACCGCGAGTGCTCGGCCATTCCCACCCGACGGGGGTGGTGAATAGTGCAGTGCGGGAGAAGGCGCCCCCGCGCCCGTCTCCCGCTATTCACCACCAGACGGGGGAAAACGACGATCGTACCGTCGCCTTCTCCCACCTCTTCTTCGCCTACGGAGCGGCGCTGCGAGAGGGTCGTCCTCCCGCGCACGCTCCGCTGCCTCCTTCTGCGACATCACTTCCTCGCAGAAGGAGGCGAGCGCCGACCAGGCCTCCTCACCCCCCAGCATGGATTCGACCACGCTGGGAAGCGAGAGGTCCCGTCCAACCACCGCGGTAAGACTGCGGCGCAGCTCGGACCAGGCTGGGCACACCTCGAGGGTGTGCTGTGCCGTGTCCTCCGACGCGCCGCAGTCATGGCACGCCGGGGTTTCCTCCCTCCGGATCCGATGCAGGTGCGATCCGAAGCATCCATGGCCGGACAACACCTGCACCAGACGGAAGGAGAGGAATCCGTGGGACCGCTCGAGCCAGTAGCCAGTAGCGCCACAGTAGTATGCCAAGCGCGATCCTGTGGCGCCCCGCTCAAAGGCGGTGAAGGCGGACCGTGGAGTTTTAGTGGGTATACCGGCACTCTGCCGGGGAGTCCCACATACCCCTCTCGTCCCCCCGGGCGGGAGGGGATGCGTAATTGCATTTCTCCACGAAAAAAAAAAAAAAAAAAAAGGTTGGGCCAGCGTATGGAGGCATCATATAATTTCAATTAACTTTTTATTTATTTTCAAATAAATATACACACAAGAAATAAATATACCATTGGTTTTTTTTTCTTTTTGATCATTTCATTTTATATGAGCTTGGGTACTAGTGGATAAGTCTTATGGCTACCAAATAAATGATTACTACTCACCAACTTGTGAGGTATCGATGGTAACTCTCTGCGCTGGTGCTACATGGAAGACGAAGGGAGACGACGGCACTGGTTCCCCGTTGAACTTGATGTCCACTCGGTGCGGTGTTGGCGCCTCTGGCCGCCAGAATACGAGACACCGGCCACCTCCCACCACCTAAAACCATAAGCATATATATAGCACGATATTGCCATTGAGCAATAGTGACATACGAGCAGTAAAATAATTCAGTATCTTTACCTACCTAAAAGCAAATAGCCTTAAAAAGTACTTACATGTATAATTAGTAAAGTAAATTTGAGACAGGTTTTGGCAACAGATACTACTACGTAGGTAAGACGACGCTATACCTACGTATAATGTATAATGTGGTTGGGAGTTTGTTGTATCCACCACCCTTGCTCACTTATATAGCAGGAATCGTAATGCAATGAACACTTCGTTTTACAATGTAGGTATGTCTACAATAAAAAAAAATACCCAATTGATAGATATATTAGGTACTTACTAAGAAAGGAATTTAATTAACGCAGCTACGATCATAACATAAAGTAGGTAACAACCTACCCTAAATCATTAACGTCTGCGTAAAAGATTTGTTATAAAATCCAATTTAAAGTTGTAACGGCGACAGTGAGGTCCTCATTTAAACTTCCAGATTAACGACGTAATGCTCACCTGAACGTGATTAGGGACCTCGCCTTCGTTTATTGAGATCTCCAACTGCCCCTCGCCCGCAGCGCTCGCGTCAACTGGAGTTTAAATTAAATAAAATTTTTAATTTTAGCTGCTTTAATGTCCCAGAACAATTTTTATTTCAGAACTGTATCCATCATTTTACTGATGGGAGGATATTTAGGCCTAGCCACTTCGTTACATCCATGATTAATATACTTAGACATTGTATCTCCATACCTCTGAATTGGCACTGCTGTCCGACGACAGCGTTGCCCACATCTGTGACTTTGATGAGGCTGGAGTCGTACACTTTGGCCACAAGTGGGCCCGCGGCCAGCTTGTCGTCAGCGATCGAGACCTGGTAGGAGAACACATAGAATATTAAAATATGTACTATCTAATTTGAATTAATTTGCACCTATACATGTTTACTTATCAAAATGTGAGAGGTCAAAACTACCGGCACTGAGCCAATGTGGACTATGGCCTGAATCTGTATTGCACGGAGGAAAGGCGATCGGGACGTTAAAAGGTTTAGGGACCTCGCGCACAAATGGCCGTGGTCGTGACCTTGATCGCAGCAGCTCTGACCAAAATGCACTCGACCGTGTAGGCGAATCGTGACGTGACGTTTAGTAGAATACACAAAGTTTGGCCGCAACTAGTTGGACGGCACTTAGTCGTTGTAGCTAAGTTCGTGATGCGTATTGGGTTACCATATTTTGACCTGTAGGTACACTGGCCGCTGGCCGCGTAGTGTGCGTGGTCCCTTATCAGAAATATTACTTACATCAATCAAGTGTGTGCCAACTTCCTCAGGCGTGAACTCGATTCGGTACACCCCTGGTCTCTCGGCCACGTCAAGGACTCGCGCGGTCACTGGCCGTCGCGATGGAGCCGTAACTGACACACCAACCTATCGTACCAACATAAAGGATCGATGAAGCATGTTGTCACGATCATTAGCAGGTAAGGACCTCGCGATCGTTAAAAAGAGTTCAGACTAGTATGACGAAACGCCGTAAGGACAGTTAACGAGTTGACCCGTAACACAGACGGACCTATATAGGAAAATACAGTCAGCTAATAGTGTGTCTTATTTCATAGCATAGCCCTGTGTTTCAATAAGAAATTACTTTAGGCCGTCGTCAGGTGGTAGGTATGCTCCACCAAAATCACGAAATAATCTTCTTGTGGAACGGTTTGGCAAAAAACAATTTGGCAGGTTTAATGTTTAAAAAAAAACTCTACGCTAAGTTATACGATGAGTCACCTCGTTCATTCGGTCACGTTTCAACTTTAGAATGTTTACTTTTACTTTCGTCACATTCAAAACAGTTGTTTTTTCTCATCTGATTTGTATAAATATAAGTAGGAAAACGTGGATGAATTAACAATATACTAGTATCCGAGAGCTTTTCTTAGCTTGGTGCTTGAATGGAGAGATTAATTGATACAAATGAGCATGAGCGAGTGCTTTACACGTATCGGAAACACTATTCGATAAAAAATACACCTCTCGAATTGCGCGGTCAATTACGTCAGACGATAGGCCCCGGCCAAATGGTATGTCTATTATCATTAGGAAATGTGGTAGTTACCTCATTTTTACTAAACGTCGCTCCCCCTGGCGACGTGGATATTTCGAAGACTGCCGGCGCTCTTGCTGGGATCAGCCTGGTGGGCTCCCCTCCGCCGCCGCCCGCCGGCCCCGCCATCACCTCGACCTTCCACGGGGATCCTGGTAAATAATAAAATAAGGTCGTTGACTTAATTTTTTATTGCGTAATACCTCTATATAATTCTTGTTACGATACGATTATTATCAGTGATACTATTTTCGGAATCACGCTAAATAATCAGACGGAAGTACGGACATAGCTTCATCTAGCTAGAGAATCTTCTACTTTTTTTTAGGTTGATAATCAGAATCAAATATAGAAGATAAATCAAAATAGAGCTATTCTTTGCCAGTATCGAGTATTTATTGATATTTTTTTTTATAAAATTTTGAGTATCATCAGGGGGATGATAATGATCAAATGAATCTCCCAGTCCTATCAGTAAAGCTGTGGATTCTTTACTGAAAATTTACCGTACATCTAGGGTGAACTTGAACAGTCAAGTTATACTATTCCATTTAAAAATTCCTTCACTCGTACCCATTTATAAACTCACTGCGGTTCATATCCCACTATTACACATTATTTATCAAAGAAACACATTTTTTGGAAAATGAAACAAAATTTATAACTTTACTGTTAACTTCCCGCCGGAAAGTCTTTACAGCATCTATAAGTACCACCAGTAAATAATAAAATAACCCAACAATTTTTCGTCGAAGCAGTACAAAGACGTCGTTCACAATTTTCTCTCTAATTGGAACGCACCTACATCATAACAGACGAGTCGTTATCGACAGATACTCGCGCGTATATCGTATATACAAATACATTGTCTACGTAAACGAAAGCGATACCTACACAGGCAGTTGCGATTAATCAGGTCTTCAATTTAAGAATATAACAGAAAGCAAATGGGGGAACCGTGTAGACATTAACTTGTAATTATACATATACTTAGAGATAGAACTTTTTTTTTGAGTTGCTCCCGTGCTTCTCCATAGGAACGGTATGCAGAACGGGTGGTAAAATAGAAGCTTATAATTTTGTAACTTTTTGACGATTTATAAGTGCTGTACTTAATGGTTTACATTAATAAAAAATATTCTGATTCTGAAACGTGTATGTATGTAAATTTACATGTCAGCTGGTACATAACGGAACGAATTTTATGTACACACGCATGCATAAATACCTCATTACATTTACACCGCGCATATTGCAAAGAATTATTGCGCAGGTCGGTAATGCGTATGAGTGCTGAGCTGTAGAGATCGTGAGATATGAATACTGGAGGTCAAAGTATATTGTATCCAGTCCAGCGTGTATGGATCTGGAATTTAGGTCGTAATCTACCACGCCGACCTTACCTAGGGCGTATTTTATATCAGAATCAGAATCAGAATATTTTTTATTCACGTAGACCATTATTGTACAGTACTTATGAATCGTCAAAAGTTACAAAAATATTATGCTACTGCTTTACCACGCGTTCGGAATGCCGTTCCTATGGAGAAGAACAGGCACGAAACTCCATGGTTGCTCTTTTTTTTAAATAGATCTTTTACATTTTAGAGCAATACATTTTTATAGGTATATAAAGGTAAATGCCACTAACACATAAGGCTCTGGACGTTGCGTTGGCCAACTCGTAACTATAGTACCTACCAAAATGATTGCTTGTTTGGGGTTATAAGTTAAGTCACCGTGTTAAGAGTGTGCTATTTGGTAACAACAACGACAAGTATAAACATTTTATTCTGAGATTATTATCATACTGTTGAAGAGACACGAACGTAAAACAAGTATAAGTACCTAAAAACAACATTAATTTAATTGTTTTAATTCAGGTCTAGTCTAGAAGTGATTGGAGTGTATGGTCGTAAATGTTGCGAAATTCTAAGGTCAATGCGGCGGAACTGATTGTAGCGAGGCCGTAGACTAGATAGATAAGCTTTTGAGTACAATACAATTAATGTTGTCTCATATGTTTTTAGTACTTAGTAAACGAAACTGTTTGAAAGTTAGATGTACTAACTTTCAAATTACAGAAATATATTGCTATTTAATTAATAGTTAGGTACAGTGTCGTGAAAAATAAAGAAATAGAGCATTTATAATCATGTACCTAGGTAGGTATATCAATAGTTTAGTACCCAAGTATCTGGTTTGTTAGCTGGTGTGAGTGTTTGATGCCCATCTATGTTACGCCCGTTTGAAAACCGACCGACCGTTACGGAGACTGTCCCTTCTACATTTATCTGGTGTTGCAATACTAAATTAATAATAACTCCCAAAATAACGGCCCCCTAGGTAATATGGCTATCTAATAGCGTGTCTGTGTTTAACTTATATGTATAGGTATTACATTAGCTGTTGATAAGAAGATATAATGTGGTTTTAAATTTTTTTTTGTATAGTGCATAATTAACACTAGACACGCATCGACGATTCGACGCGACGCACAGAACACAGAGCATCAAGGTAAGTCCGGCAATTAACAGACACGTGGTATTCCTACGTTTGGCCTCATATTTAATAACGGTGTACCTACTGATACAGCATGAAAAGAGCAATTAATGCCGTTTTAATAAATAGGTACACGAAGCCGACGTGCAATGAAGCAAAAAACAACAATGATGATTGTAACTGGTAGGTATTATATATTAGGTACATATAACCGTACCTACTTGTCATGTTTTCAGACACGTTCTTTTACAATTAACTATTCGTAGATTGCGTTTTTAATTACAATTTATTCGTTGACAGTGGAATTGTAATACGTTTTATCACGAGGTTATAGCGTTGGAGGCTACTTACCCAACGTTCGTGTCTTAAAAAGTATACAAAAGAATTGTGAGTGAGTGATTAAATTAGAGGACTCTTTTATATTCCAAGAGGGATGCTGGTGGCGATGTTCGTTACAAACAGGCGCAGACAATAAGATAAATTGTTCATTTCTTCAGAGATTCATCTATACAAACAAATACAATTGGAGTGTCTGTTTGTAATATTAAAATAACCGTTTTTTACTAAGTGCATTTGGATGTATACACGACACATATACCAAAACAACATTTTTTTAAATTTTTGTCTGTCTGTCTGTTTGTTCCGGCTAATCTCTGAAATGGCTGGACCGATTTTGACGGGACTTTCACTTTTATTTTAGAAAAACTTTGTTGTTAACTACCACGTGGACGAAATCGCGGGTAACAGCTAGTTTGTGATAAAATATGTCCATTATAAAATGAATTTCTATGATTGCAGCCTCTGATGGTAGTTATTTGTTGCTGGCCCGTGCTGCGCAGTGAAGCACGGCGTCTAACGGTGGAGTGGCGTAAATAATGAGTGCAAACTCAATCGCCATTGAATTTTATCGATTGAAGCTCGTTACTATTGAATGCTTGGCTTTCTAAATGGCGAAAACCAATTCAAACGTCTTCATCGGCACTTGTAGGATAACAACACTATTTTCCTATTCTAGTACAACATTTTAAGACATATAGGAACAGGATTATATTGACACGATATACGCGAATATACTTGTATATAATTTTCTCCTCAAGCATGTAACGTGGAAAGAAAACCTTTGACTATTATTAACGAAAATGTTGACTTGGTACTAGTAACACAAATATTGTAACTTGCGTGCTATGTGTTACTAGTAACAAAACTGGGACTTCCTATCAAATCAGTTTAGTAAATAATAATCAATGTTCGGTTAATTTTAACCAAATTTAAGATATCCCAAAAGTTCGGCTAATTAGTTTTATCAGTGTATTCATGAAAAAAAAACACTAAATGAACATATAAATTGTATGGCCCCAAACTAAGCAACGCTTATATTATGGGTTAGTACTAGGTACCATATAGCAGACTAGAGGCGATCCATTAATACCCAAGGGGGAATCAATACACTGAGCTGTCGTCAAAACTACGTCCAGTTTTTTTTTTTCAATAATATTACGTTAGAAGATAATCTTCCGTCGAGCATAACATGATTAGATTATAAATTAGTTATGTAACGGTTGTCGTCAACTTTCAATAATTTTGTGCTAGATTTTTTATATAAGATGAGATAGTCGGCATGTCGGCTTTCTTCAGATTAAAAATAAAATATAATGATTTTATTTCAATCTATTTATAATATAAAATATATTAAGCAACTGGAATCAATTGATGTTAATTTAAAAAGGAGAACATTTCAATTGTATGCTCCCACAGTAGCAACGCTTGTATTATGGGTCCCGTACAATGGACTGGGGCGATCCTATGTAATAATACCCAGACCAGATAATTGATAGACCGAGGCGATACTTAGCGGATATCTATTGTTATTTCATTCGTAGCTTCGCCTTCCTGAGGATGCCTCGTTTAGAGGCCCGACACGTGAACAATTATTTTCTTAAATTCACTTCGTTCAACGGTGAATCGCATATAAGTTAGGGTTCTAACACTCATATCCTGACTTGACCTCTCAACTGAAATCTTAAGCGAAGTTCATTTTGGTTTGGCCTTCAATTATAGATCAACTTGTTTGGTTTATAAGTATGGGAACGTTGACAAGCCGAGGGTCAGTGGTGGGTTCCTTCCCCAAATTGTTTACCCAGACCAGAACATTCGCTGCAACAGCCGAAACAAGCAACTGTAGTATACAAGTACAGCTTGTATATAAACCGATCGCAACTCTGAAAGTGAACTAAGAACGCACTCAAGCTCTCATGAGTTGAGATTGATATATTAAGTAAGGGCTAAGTACCTTCATATGTAGTAAATAGAAAATGTCGAGACCAGCTCTCTCACAACTTCCTTTCAACGTTACGTTTGCTAAACGTGTCCGAGTTATTTAGGTTTACGCATTACTAACTCGCTGGAAAACGGAGTTAGTTCGTAGGTATGTACCTTACACACTAATAATGACTAAAACATGACCTAAACATTGTGTTTTGAAATAAAATAGCCACACTGTTTATAGATTCCTAGCTTGCGATGTAAAAAGATGAAAAATACAATTTTACTTTAGCGAATTTATTGCATAATCATATAAATAAGACTTCCTAGATCTAAATCGAACGATCTAGATATATAAATAGATATATGATAATGTATTCTTGTCATCATTCCGTATGTGTGTCGCAAAAATAATCAAGCATCATAAGATGTTAATAGTATGGGAAAGACAGAGCAAGTGTTAATCTAAAAACCGCTATAACAAGTAGTATAATAACTCCATTGAAAACAACGAAAGCTTTTTCAGCAGGCATCGAAGGCGCTTTTCAATTAGCTACATAACATTGAAGTTGCAAGTTATTAAATGGAAAGTTAATCGTGATTCTATAGTAACAGTCATCGGGTAATAACTATAAGGAAATATCGCGAATCTTAACGCTCGAGGGACCAACCACCACAACGATAGTCATTGACCGCTTGTTGGTAAACCATTTTATAACACTCATTATTTATGCCAAGCCTGATAGAAGCACTTGATGATATTGCATAATCGAGTGATATATTAAATCGATAAATTTATAACAGAGTTATGGCAAGCGCATATATGATAAAAAATACATTTATTTATTGCCACCTGCATACATCAACTCATCGGTCCTAAACATAGCAACACTTGTAGTATAGATACCGTATGTACTCCCGTCAGTAATAATTTCAACTATTATTTCAGTACATCATCGTGCCAGTATCAGAACTCTTTGCATTGTACCCGGGGGAGGGGGGGGGGGGGGATCACGCACTTATTCGCTCGTGTCAAGAGAAATGCTTCTCTATCATTATATATAGAAAGAATCGTGGTAGTTACTCCATATATCAAGAACGTCTTTGACTGTTTGAATTTGTCTCCAACCCAATTAGCAGAATAACTGTTAAAACATGGGAAAAAATAATTTAAAGAAAAATAATTCATTTTCATTTGATGACACGGTACGAAGTTCGCCGGGTCGTGTATAAGATATACATTATGTACTTAGCTACTTTACCGCAACCTTTATTTTAGTTAAAGTTAACCAAACCACAAACAAAAGTCAAATAAAGAAAAACGTTCGAAAGTGCTCTAGCACGTTAGCTAATGTATTACTAAAAGTACTTTCTCATTCACAAATTACTAGTGATATTTATCGCATACAGCGCAGTTCAAATAATATATTATAGGTTTGTCCAAACTAGGTACACAGAGAGAGAGAGAACGCGGGTTGACATGCACAATATCTGGATTTTAATTACAATAGAACGATTCCCACGTAGCATTGTATAAGTACCTATTCTAACGACCGGCAAACGACTTTGTTTAACATAATACTAATGTCAGGTACACAAGACCCTCTGTTGACTCGGACTGCTGTCTGCTGGGACTATTAGATATTGGGCGAGCTTAATTTCAACTCATTTTATAACCGAGGTTTTATTAAAAATACTATCTACAATATATTTTAGTAAATAATAAATAGAGAATAGAGTGAACTTACAGTCATCTCTCTCACTTAAAAAGTACTAGGGGATTATAAAATAGAACGGGTCAGTATAGAAAACGCAATAACTTTTAGAATAACATAGAACCTTTACCTATATTGCAAGTGTTCAGAATCAACTTAATAAAAAATAAATTAAATTGGTCAACTGGGGACGCCGGACTTATTAGATAGCGGTCGTTCAATGATCCAACACGATGGTAGTCACCAATAGCTTGTGAATGGTACCTTAGTTCGGAGATTAATAAGGTAACATTTTAGTGGTGGCCATGACGTCATCCCACATCAATTTAATATACGTCTATAACAAGCGACAAACGTAGGAGCGAGGCCAACGAATAGATTAATCAGTTCCTTAGTTGTTATAACGAGACTTTGCAGGCGTCGTCGTCACAGAGTTAAACCTATAACTATTGTTAACTTTGGGCAGCCGTATAAATGATGTATATACACTTATTGCATTCTGATCATAACTGCTTTAAGTATTATGGGAAACGAGGTCACAAATGTTGCTTAATAATACCGAGAGGTCATCGCACTCCACAGATGTTATTATTGCACAAACGTTCTAAATAAGTTATAGGTTCACTTTTGCGATTTGATAGTTCATCAAGGAGAATACAAAATCGTTCAAAAGTCCTGAAACATTTTTTTTTAATCGGGCATGTTTCGTTCATTCAGACAAAACACGCTAACTATTCTAATGTTACATTGTCTGATGTTGGTGGTATTATGGTCCTAATTTAGTACGTTTCATTACTATATCCAATGAAAACGCCATTTTGAGTTGGTAAAGTGAGTTGCACTTTTTCTCTTCTAGCAGTAAGATCTCATTCATTTCCCATGTTAGCGAGTCTAAGACAAATTAGTATTGGCGTAGTATTTCAACTTAACACGTTTAGCGATGTAGCTTAACATTTGTATTCTAAGCGCAATCTTGCGGTGTGCTACTAATTCCAGACTATTGGCTAACTGGTGGTATTTGTCGAACAGAACCGTTTCTTAACACCGGTGCTTCCTATTTCCTGAAACCGGAGCGCGGCACGGATGATGTCACAAGCTATTGTTCGGCCACCGGTGTACGCAAGCTGTTTCCCATGGGAGACATTATTAAATTGTTAATTTTAAGAAGCACTTTTATAAATATAAATACTTCTGAAGAAAACATTGATGGTTTAAAATGGCAAATGAAGAGTCACCTAGGTATATTACAGATATGATCCTGAAAAATTGAATATTAAATTTAACGTAATATAAATTCACATTGAAAGAGGCCGATGATGAGAAGCAACGGCTAGTATATTATTTATACAAATATATTTTTTTAAATTAAAGCAATAATTCCAGATGAATAGTTTTATACAGACTGTTATGAAAATGTGTGCCATAAAGCTTTTAGGGTTCCGTACCAAAATGGTATGAACATAACCCTTATGGTGCGACTATGTCTGTCTGTCGGTCTGTCACACCTAATTATTTTCGTTTCAAAGGATATTTTTAATGATTTAACAGGATGTTCGTACTACATAATTATCGCCCTGTCTTTTAAAAAGACGCCAAGAAGCTTATGATAATAAGGATTCATGCTAAACGAATCCATATAGAAAGGATTTTTTTTTATCAAACCTGCATTGATTATGTCATTAATCCTGTAAGTATGACAATAAGTAATCGGGTTTTAACTATGTTTTAGGGTGGCTACCGTAACTGATGTCCATACAATGTGAGGTTAACGACCTTGCGCCATCGACCTTACGCCCACTCGTTGCCCAATTTTGAAATTTATGAATCGCCAGATTGAAGCCATTGAATGGCTTCATAACGGATGTAAGAAAAAACGTTAAAAACATTACCTATTTGTCTGTCTGTCCTTCTTTCACGCTTCAACTGTTGCACTAATTCATTGTATTTTGAAGATCAAGCAAGGACACAGCTGAGGCAAATTAAAATTCTCATAATACCTTCCTATATATAGGATAGTTTCCATCCAATTGTTGCTCTTGCTAAACAGATCATGGATTTATTCAAATTATTAAGTAATATAACTAAGCTGGGAGTACACACATTACAAAAACATTGAGATCGATGTCTTACTCCTGAACTACAAGTAAAACATAATTACATGTATCTACCTAAAATAGTGACTAAAGTTTACTTAATTTTTTTGGGGCACATATGCTGATAAAATAATAATTACTTGGTAGGTGTATTGTATTGGTAATTCATGTCATACTAAAGGAATAATAGACTAATTGCTGGTCGTAACTATTTACCCATTAACATCTATCTGTTGACATACAACAGTTTCGTGTAACCGATTCAGTATTGTCTCGTCCGCGCCGCGTCTGGTGACCTCCTTAGGTAAATTATACTGCGAGTAGACAATTATTAGGTACGCGTAGGTACTTTACGTAGGAATTCCACACGCTGAATGTACCTAAGTATGTGAAATCCATCAGTTGAAAGTGAACTTTCTGTAGTGTCCATCAATGTTTATAAGCTGTGAATACTAAATACCAACTGATTATGGTAAACTAACAATCGGGCCCGGCATGCAAGGGGAAAATTGCCCCAGGAACTACTTAGAGGTGCCATAACAATAAAGAGTAATCGATACTATTAAACAGTAGAAGGAATAAATTATATAATTTTGTATTATATTTGATTTGTTGTACGGAAATACACAAATAACTTTATAAAATATTTCAAGATTTTTTTTATACAGTAAAAAAAATGATTTTGGAATAAGCAAGAACTATCAATATTAAAAAAAAATGTTCTGAGATTTTTTGCTAGTTGTACGAATAATTACTACCAAAATGATTGAAAACGTTCTGGTTTCTTTCGATTTAATCAATTTAAATTTCATTAGAATATTTATTTTATCGTTCTTAATTGATGTTAGAAATGTTACTATTAATTTTTAATGTAACATTAATACCTTAAAGCTTGTGTGAACTCGTTGCATAAATATTGTGCAAAATAACAGTAGTCACCTTAATTACTAAAATAATTATTGTTAAACGATTTAATGATAAATTGAAATCCAAATTATTAAATGAAATTTTGAAGCTTCTTGAAGTTGAAGATATTAATTAGAATATGAATAGGATTAACGTTCATTAAAAAAACCTACAGATTAAACAATAAATGTTATAGGTAATTTATAGACTCTTTCTTGCATGAGTATACGAACAAACGCAATCGTTTTATCGCCACTTGCTGATCTCGATAAAATTGACACGGGCGGCTGTGCCGTACCGTGAGACAGGCGTTAGCTGGAAAGGTCTAATGCGGCCGGGCCCGCTGCAGCGCTGTCCTCGTGCGAGCCAGTTGGCCTCTAACAGCCTCCAATATGGCCCAGGCCTCGCTGGGTACGTGCTATTAAACGACTTTGAGTCTCCCATTTTTGTTGCACCAATCAAAGATGATTAATAAACGACTGACTGAATACATGTATTTTCGAGAGACATACTTCTTCTAACAATGCATTCTTTTAAATGTTTAAATGACTGAGTCATCCAGACGCAGTCAAACAATAATTGCAACAATTCGCATTATGCGACCGTTATTGACCTATCAAATATTACGAACTGTATGAATATTTGTGCCTCGGTTTACGCGAATTATGCAGTCAATCTAGTTAATTATGGAAATGCCTTGCATAATCAAAGCGTCGATGATTTATCAAACATCAGCATTCAGCACTCGTGTTTGTAACTTTTGGACTGATCGATGCTCGACATGTGTGTAAATTATTAGGTATTATTGTGGCAAACTGCATTTCAGATAGTGCTGTCCAAAGTGTAGGTCGAAATCTTGCATTTTAGCCAGACCAAGACCAAGAGTCTTGTACAATTCTTGCTATAAAACTGCCAGACTCTTGCATCTTGGACTCTGTCTTGCAAAAATGTAAGAACTAGAATTTGGCCAAAACTATTTTCAAATCAGATAGATCGGTGACTATATAGTCTGCGATTTAATTACTGGCCGAAATTAAATGGTTGCAGCCTTTTACAGCTAACCCCATAAAATATGGAGACCGTTACTCATTTATATCTTGCCGCAAGTAATTTTCGTTTTGAATCGAAGCAATTTAAAATAGAGGTATAAACATACCAAGCTTTTTGAGTTGACCTTACCGTTTGATGGAACGGTATCTATGCACTTGTAGATACTAGTTCTAATTATAGTAATTGAGTTGCTATATCTTAATTGTGTACATAATAGTGTTTCTTAACCGTCTTAAATTAAAGTCTCAAATACATATGCATGGATTTATGTAGCATGGTTTCGAAATCTGATGCAATGCAGTTTTTAACCAGTTTTATGCAGGTGTCGTGTTGCGGCAATTTGTGATTTATTTGCAGTGCCATACTCCAATGGTATTTATGTTAAGTGGCAAATCACAAGCTAAATGGACTGTAAATGTTTCAATAAGTATACGATAATGACATCAACATCGAATAAGTGATGTTAAAAATGTCAAGTAATAGAACAGTTTCCTGTACAAGCGGTGGCCATCTGATATCCGCATGAGGCGCGCAACCCGACACCCGGGGGAACCGTCGCGCCTCCAGTCCGCCTGCAATGCAGCCTACTGTATACTGTCCATGCTATGTCAGTATAAGAACTTCAATATATATATTTTACGGTTTCGTACAGCGTTTTTGTAATAGAATAATTCTTCGTTTCGAAGTGCTACTGTATTAATGAAGGTTTGTAGACAGTCTTTAAACTCTATTTTGTCTGTTTAAACAGCTGTTCCTCAGTCTTGATATCTGTTCTCTCATGTTTTAGAGCCATAATTTTTTGTGTCTTCCGACCTTTCCTTTGCCTCGTAGGTACTTTGGCCATCATTATGGTTTATTTTTATATATTGGGAAATACGTCTCTGAGGTAGTAGTACATTTTTAGTCACATGAAAAGAGTCGTTTATTGACAAAGTAGGTAAATTATTAACGATATTGTACATAGCCAGAATCATTATAATAGACGAAGAGTTTAAACTTTTTTAACAAAGTTTAATCTTCTAGAAATTAAGAAGCAATGTGTTTACGAGCCATGATGCAGGGAGATAATTATTTTAAGCGCTCTGAACATCGTTTGCATGTACTGGAATAAGAATTGTTGCCCAGCTTCGTATTGGAATTATGAATAATTAGCTTCTTTGCATAGAAATAAATATTTACGCCGTGTCTGATCATAATAACGTTCATACTGTTTAAGTGTCGTTACTTTTTCCCGAGCTTCTCCTCTCGAGATACAATTTGTGGGATTATACATTATAAGCGGGATATGACCGAGCATCTGACTCTAATATTTTATTCATGGCGATTTTTTAATATACTTACGTAAAACGTATGAAATAATTTTATGTATTTGACAACATAAAAATTATATTCTGGCTTCGTTCCGACTTCTGAGCACACATTACGTAATAAGAAAGTGATAGTATACATAGATGTGTTCGTTTGAATATTTAGCTTATGCAAGTAAAACAGCGTTTGCCGCAGGTCGGATGCTTTCACTGCTCCGCTCGTAACGTGAGAAGATAGCACAGTAGTTTGGGAAATTTTAATCTCAAGCTAAAGCGTTAAGCTCTATTCCGGCGTGTCGGTGGTAGAGAATTACGTATATTGTGAATTTATGAGATAGGGGTTCGTAGAAGTCATAAAATAAGTACTACGCTGCTAATGGTAGTCTTTTAATTATTCGGTTGGCTCCAGTTAGCTATACACTAGTGCAAGTTGAAATAGGGTGGAAAAGACGGTACTAGAAGAGAATATAGCACTATTTATAATACAGGATTAATTAAAGAAGATACAATAATCATGATTCAATACAATTACAAATGATACTTACCATCAGGTGAGATCGAGATCAAATAATTGCCTATAATGTAATAATAAAAAAAAGATACAATACAGAAGAGTCGAATTTCAAAATCAATCATAAACATGTTTTTTGTGCCAAATTACAAGTTCCTGGTCCTCATTTTATAATGTTCTATGCATTGCAAGACGCTATTCAGAAGCCTTGACTCATTCCAGACATTCACTAATTAACGAGAAAACGGGTTAAGGTCAACCCTGCAGTGCTCAACCTATAAACACAAACCTGTGGGTTTTGACTTTTTGTTTTATAATGATGTAGTTTTTGTTTATTTTAGTCATTTTGATTTTTGACATAACATGTCTATCAACATTTGAAGACTACTTATATCTCTGTTAATGTATATTAGTAATTCATTATAGCATTGATTTATTGTATACGACGCTACAGCACCTAGAGTCATTCTATATTGTTCGATTGGAAGTATCTGTGTGTTCCACCACGAAAACTTCACATCCGTTATCTACACAGTGTGAAGAATTTTTAAATTATATTAACCACTAACCTTGTTCGTTTAAAAGTGGTTTTTAGGTTGCTATATGCGTGCTGAATCCATAGGGTGTGCGTGAGAAGTGGCCCTTATAAAAGAGTTCAACGCACGTTGACGCGCTTTGTATGTGACCAGCCGTGCGGAACGATAGCCTAGATCTAGGGTGTCCACGCCTGTTAGCGAAAATTAATCTAAATCGATGGAGCCTTAAAACTTAAAATCCAATTTCGCAAGTAATATTGTACGTCTTCTAGTTTATTTATTTCGTGGATACTCAACTATTAACCACCCGATAGTATTCTTATAGTATGTAGGCCAGGACATTATACATTTTATTTGTTAGCATATTAATCAGTGGCAAATACTAGAATAGGTCTTAACAAAATCTTAGTCTTACCTATAAGGAATTTCCTTTACGCATAAAATCAGTGTGTAGGTGATTACTAAATTATTTTAATGAAGCTCCAAACGAGTTTACTGATATTAGCAGGTACTTGTTCGCTTGTTTCTATGCGAGCATAACGAACAAAAGCACGGGGTTTAAAGAATGTAACTACGTACCACAGTGTACGAGGTACAATGAAAAAAAAAACAATTAGCTGAAAAAGGCTGCGCAAAGGTTAAGAATGACGTGTCGCGCCCACACCGATGTAAGTATACAATACGGATGTAGGGGCAATATATGCAAACACACTCACTTATCGAGGGCGATACGACCTCCGGAGACAAGTCCGCGTCCCCTCAACGACAGCAAAGTGGGACACTGTACTGACCAGAACAAATGAAATCACAACAAATAACACTTTCATGGAACATTCACTGCACCAGAGTCTGTAATGTGAAGCTCAACTGGTCTTCACGCAAAGATCAGAGAGGCACCGTGTTACGTGTTTAATATTTAGCACATTGACGATAGAATACGCGGCGATAGTGCATTTTGTTGCGGAGGCTTTGCCTCGGGAAGCGAACGCGACGCAAATGTCAGAGGCAGGCGGTGCGCTGGCGCAGAGTCGCCCGCGCCCACCCTGACGTCACGCAGGTATTCAAAATGGCGGCGTGGAATCCGAGAGCCTACATGTAGTGGCAGCAGAACCGGACGGTTAGTCATATCGCGGCGGAGCAGCGCGGGCGCAGGCGGCACCCACTTGATTATTATATTTTGCTAAATTAAATACTGATAATGTACTCGTTATTTACCTACTTAGCTATAAGTAGAAGGTAAAAAAAGCGTCTTGACCAGTAATTACGGTTGCCTACCCTATTTGTAAGCACAGGTATCAACACCATTTCTAAAGAAACGAAGCATACTTGGTCTTACGTACACTCCAGGTTCTATATGTAACGCTAAGCATTTCTGTGTTAGGTTGTGGGCAATTTATACAGAGGGTTTTTTTTATAAATGTGGATGGCCAAATCCGAAACGACAGCGAATATCGAAAAATGCTTAAAGGACTCTCGAGACCGATATTTGAAAAAAATAATTCCCTAGGCAGGAATGGTGCTCATTGATTTGAAAAAATAACAACAACATACTGTATTATTGCGAGGATTTATTTTCATTTACTTTGATTAAACCCTAACCGAATGAATTGTTCAAAATAGTTCAATTCTTGCATAGAGAAATATTTTTTTGAAAAATCAAATGATGCAGTTTTAGTTTTCATCAAAATCGGGCTCGAGAGTCCTTTAAGCATTTTTCGATATTCGCTGTCGTTGCGGATTTGGCCATCCACGCACACTTGAAAAAATCTCTTAGATCTGGCGAAATATGGTGTCGACGGGACATCAGCTGTTTTAACCCGGATAAGGCGACAAAAATTTGCGTTGTTAAATGGTGCATTGTATAAACAGGACCAACTTAAATGGAACTTGTGGTCGTGTTGGATACGCATGCATCGGATCTAGTTGTTTGGTAGGCATCATTAGTGCCTTAGATTGTAAGCAGAATGTTAAATAATGATGATACCTACCTCCAGATAAATTTTACCGTTATCATATTTGAGTTAACTTTGTAGAGGTAAGTAAAAGACTATAGCACTATGATGTTATTTTTAAACAACAATCATCTTTAATACAATTTAAAATAAACTTCCAAATATATTTTTTTAGCCACTCAGTACAAAGCCCCTTTCACTGTCACGAGATGGCTATTTCTTTCCCAGTTACTCCACTAACAAAAGAAAGAGACGATGCTAATGGTTTTGTGTGCACTTCTATTACCGCATTTAGCGCTCAGTCGACACGACAACGTCGGCTCGGGAGTCGGTCGACTCAGAACTGGGGCACGGTGTTTTTTAACTCGACTTTATTCACGCATAAGCGATTATGTTGTGACTAAGAAATTATTTTTATCAGAAAATATGCAAATCGCAAATCAAATTATGTATCCTATTATGTAAGTAATTGGAACGAAATTCTGAAATTGAATAATGAACAAGGATTTTATTTAATAATTTGTAATATTATTCCTCATAAATAATATGTTTTGGTGTATGTATCTGTTGATTCCAACAGCCTTGGTATCCATGACTAAAGAATATATTCTATTTTACAGCTGACAATTATAAAATCCTTAGGATTTTAGCTTTCAAAGCTACCTAAATAAGCTGCTACGGTCAATATAAAAGAACCCACAAACAGGACAGCGTTTAGCGTTTTGTGTTACACGTTCCGTGTTCTTTGTAACGAATAAGATGCATAGCACCCTCACAAACAGCAGGGCAACCCTCAACCCATACATTTAATTCAACGGACGCGGAACGCCGAACATGGTACGCGAACGCTGTCTCTTCTGGCTTAGCGGGCGAACAGAGTCCGAAATGTATCCTTCAATAGCATATGCTTCAAACATGACTTCGATACACAACTTTTGATCGGTCGCCTTGCGAGGCTGTTACATGATAAATGTAAGTAGGTGAGCGGTTATGCGCACCCGCACCTACACAGCGAGACCGCGACACAGTAACGTTGTAGCCTGTATGCGCACGCGAATACGCCACCATCCATCACAAGTTGCGTGTAAATCGAACTAAAACTACTTACATACTTATTAGACATTCAACACGAATCCGGATGAGAGGGATAAAAAACGAGGTGTAAAACAATAGGCAGGTTTTAGCTCGGAGGTCTTCATGCTAAGATGCGATCCGCAATTTTGAATAATTGTTTGCATTGATTAACTGCATTTATTATGAATAGTCAAATCTCCCATCGGCTTGGAACGATGATTCTATCGAGATGAGCCGTAAATATATTCGTTCTCATTAATCATTTCAAGTAGGTATTGAATATATTTAAGTATCGTCAATTGTCGATTTTGTAATGATGAAGACGTTAATATAAATAACTTACCTATGTGAGTAACCGTTGAATCTTTCGGGTATTTGGGGATAATTATCCTAATACCCTGTGATCATTTTATCGCAAAGGAAATATTGAAATTGACTGATGCCGAAACATTACATAATAACTACAACCTATATTAGGAATAAAACAGCTAAATACTTCAAAAGATAATATAAACAGTTTACAATTAATAACGCAATTAGAACTGCTGTGTTTAATGTAATTACATGAAAGTTTGTAATTAGAAATGTGAGCATAACGAGTTGTAACTTTCATGGGCACTAATGGGTTTGGGGGGGAGGAGGGGTGGGGGGTTGGGTTCTTTCCACTATAGTGCTCGTAATGATCTAATTACACGCACTATGGAAACATACGATACACTTTCAGGTCATGCGGTGGGTGGGTATTACGCGGGTTGACCCAGGTTCGGTCTTTGTTATCAAAATCGGTGCTCAAAAATGTTATTTACCAAACCTCTCAGTGCATTATAGGTACCTATAAAAAAACTATTTATTCTTTACCTGTGACTAAAATAACGCAAAATCAAAAATAGAAACGTTGCACTGTTTTTTTTTAAATGTAGAACTCATATTGTATACACACCATAATAATATGACTCCAATTTTATTAGTCATTTATTGATTTCCAAATTTAAGAGTAGGAAATTTAAAAAAGTTCAAGTATCGTTAACAATAATGCATACAATAAAGTTATATGTTTTTTTTCAAAACACAAATAGTTTTTACGAATTAGGTTTTGCATCATTTCACCACGGTATAAACTCACTTTTAACTCCTTTATTGCGAATAAGGGCGTATCCAAGATGTTACAATACCTATACAGCCAAGATATTAACTAGGTAACACGTGTGCTGAAATAGGTTTGCGAATGGAGCTGAGATGTTTAAAATAAGAGTATAAATTAAAGAATACGATTGCAAAAGCTTTAAAGAGAAAGAATTTTCCCGCAAACCGTTAGAAGCTTAGTGTTACTGTCGAAGAAACTGAGTACGTAGATATATGTTTTATATGAACAATGCGTGCTTAAAGTTTCAAGAGGACTATTGTTGCAATTTCGATTTGTTCGTGCTGTGTCGGTGTGAGCCGCGAGCGCCCCTTTGTTCTCATATTCCCGTAATCACATACAATTTATACAGCGAGCGAGTGCGGATAGCACCCCTGCGATCTCCCGGCGCTGCACATTCGTGCTTATTTTTATGCTATGTACTCATTTTAACAAACCTAGACACCGCTAGTCTTTGCTCTGGAAATTTTCGAGCTTTAGTTTTAGTTAGATAACTCTTCGCCATAGTTCCAGACGCACATATCGCACCCTCAGAACGATAGGGGCTCAACTCAAAATTTTGCGAAAATGAGTTAAGATCATAGAGAGACTTAAAAATGTATGTTCTATCCGATGAATATTAAAACAAAGGCGTTTTTATGATAGAAAAAGCTTAATTATATTTCAGTCTCTTTCAAATCAAAGTTTTAAATTAAAACTTTCCGATCTTTGATTGCGATTTCCCAAAAAAAATGATTTTTGAGTTGAGCCCCTGTCGTTCTGAGGGTGAGATATGCATACACCGTAACCACGAGTTAATGAATGCCAGTAAGTACTCCTTCTTATCAAGCGCTCTAAAGGAACTTTAACTAGGTACGGTACCCTGGTTTATTATACAGCTTGTGCAAACTACTTATTGACGTCAGATAAATAAAGTTAAATAACAAAGTTCAGTAATTAAGGTAACTGAAACCTGGCTGGGGAATATTCATGAATTTAATTTCAGTGCCGCCACGTTTGGAACACAGAGATATCTGTTAGTTCCCACGAGGGTAATTAATACATTTTGCAATTTAATTTTTTATATCAAAATTGATTACCGATTTTTTTATATGTGCATTCGGGGACTTTACTGCCTGGCACCTTTAAAGCTAATTTCACACGGCCCTGTAACTGTACCGGTCAAACGATTAACAAAATATGGAATCTAACCTAGTTTGTAACCGGTCCCGCGAGTATCCCGATACACAGTACGTGGTTTAGAAGTATAAAAGGTTACAAATTTCATTAAAATAATCCCGTATTTTACCCGTGATACACGCAAGTGTAAATCCGAAACCTGACGGAGATAGATACAGTTATGTGGTTGAGCAAATTCAATTAGGGTCGACTGGCTGCCGTCCAAATACAAACAAGATATTTGGAAGCTGGAAAGAAGATATGTAGCTAAACCATAGACATACCCGGTACATGTTCATCATTGAACGTGACCCTGACGGCGTGCGGGCGCGGCACGCGCGGCGTGAACGCGGCGGCGTACCGGTGGCCCCCCAGCGGCCGCACGGAGCTGGCCACCAACGCTCCATTGCCACCAGACACTTCCAGCTCCAAGTGGCCAGGCCCAGCCGTGCTGCCATCCACTGGGTATAACAACAGTATTTAGTAATTTCCGTAAACATTATATATGTCCCGTTGCGTTAACAAAGGACCAAAGGCTACACACGTTTGGGATGTTAGTTGCATGGGGTGAGGGTCCAAGGCTCGGACATGGTAAACCATCCTGAGAATACAGGTGTCCTGGAGACCCCCTAACATGCAGAAGGCGGCCCACCCACTGGGGGATTTTAGTGGGTAGAAACCTTCCTTCACACAGCCCTCTTCCACAAAAAGGCCTGGGTATCTTTAGAAAATTTATCCCCGCCACCCCTGTAAACCCAACAAGAAAAGGGCCAAAAGGAGAAAGGGAAGGGAATGGATAAAGAGTAGGAAAGTAAGGGAAGGGCAAAGGTAGACTATTACAGTTTAAAATTTGAATAGATAAATAATCATTGCGTAAAATTTACGTGGGTAGACTAAGTTGACATCAATTCTAAGCTGCACGCGTAAAGTGTATACAGTAATTATATAATAATAATAATCATAAAAGAGAAGACAACATCTACAACTTATCGACATAAGCGTTAGCTAATGATAGCAATCAGTTCAATCAAACTACAGAATCCCCATTACGAAATGCCCCCTGGTGAGATGGCCACAATTTAATACTCGTAAGTATTTGCTTTGTTCTTGAATTTTGCATAAGTCTATTGACATTAGCAACATAAGCCTCGTCCGGGCGCATTTCCTCATTGTTTCTTGAGTCAGACGATTAGGTAACGTTTCAACATACATACCTAAGAATTCAACCGGTTGTCCGACAACGCCTTTATAAGTAGGCTTTACAACTATTCCTCTGGCACCTCTATTGTTATCCCTTTGAATTGGTCTGTGAACAAATATCATTGTTAGAACTGCAACGAATGAATAAATGACCCTGTTACACTCAATGGAAGGTCCCAAATTAAGTTTGTGCAATCGTAATCTTATTACTGTTGTTTGCAGTTTAAAAAGCATTTGGACCATACCTATGATGGTAAAGACATAAGTATATGTGCTTATTTATACAGCCATTTGTACTTTCCATTGTTGAGATTTGTGAGACTTCCTATTTTATCTATAATGTGCACCCATCGAAAAATCCGACAACAGAGTTCAATTCTACGAACTATAGATAATGTTTAGTGATAAAGAATTGAAAAATGTTTCAGCATTAAAACAAACTGAGAAAAAGGATGATTTTATTCGAGCTATATGCTAGTAGGTAGGTACCTGAAACGTCCGTGTGCGGCGTCCGTCTCAGAGAGGGCCCCCCCGGTAGGGTCGCGGGGGGGCCTATTGGATAAAAAAGACTGTTGTTGCTGCTTCTCTTCGACGCTGCTGTACGACGAGTCTCGCACTACGTACGTGCTCTCGCGCACCTCGCGTTTGCTGATCTCTTGCTGTTTCCAACAAATACATAGGTACAGATTGTGTAAAGCATAAAGGTGGAACATGGATTTAAATTGAGAACTTTTTTATTAAGATATTCGAGTAAATTTTTAGTCTTGTTAGGTCTTAACGTGGACGATGTTTTGAATATCGGAATCAAAAATATATTAAGGTGGTTGTGTTCTGTAGGCTAATTTTCAATTTCACTCAGGCACCCATATGTCAATGGAAACTGATTATATCTAATCGTAGCCTGTGTATCTTAGTGTACTCTATATCTAATTGTAACCTGTTGATGAAGATTATACCAAGTTTGAATTAGTCGATAATAAATATTATGATACACCTAAGTTTAACCAATTGCAACCGGCCGCAGCTAGTTTTAGCCGGCTAAATCTAGGTGTAACCGGCAACCGCACTCCGGCTTTTAGCCGTATAACATACATAAATCACAGCCAACACAAGAAGTAAAAGTTGATATTTTTAAACAGCCCGTTGGGTATATGAATGTTCTAGTAAGTAGTTATGAGGTTGCAGACACTAATGGGCGCACGGAGTCAATGGTCGTAATCTTAATCACGGAGAAGTTATCCCATTGTAGCGAGGGCCAGCAAAGTGACGGGTCATAACGTCGGGACTCACGCACGATATTTACATAGTTCGGACACAAACTTACATGTACAAGTTTCACATAATCGAAAACTACACTAGGTACATCCCTGTCCGTCCAATATAAAGCGTCCAGAGATTTGCACCAATATTATATTGGCTTACAGTTAATCAACTTGGGATTTTAGTTACATTCGCCATTTAGAAATAATCAACCCTCCTAGGTAATATAATAACATAAAAAGACACAGAAGCAGAAGGCCTTTAGATACGTTTATATGCTTCCAATATTAGTAATGCGAAATAATGATCCAATTCTTTGTGACAATTACCAACTTCTGACAATTGTATTATATTGTATTGTATTGGCTTCACCTATTATAATATAAGAGGTCAGCTGTTTTATGCAGGCCATGCAAGTTGGTTGGTTAGTTGTGGCATCCGCACATTGTGATTCGCGAACGAACTGTCCTCGCTCCGGTATATGTAGAGTTAAACTAATTTTGAACTCGGTGCCGACCGCTCGTTCGGCCGCTTCCATTTTGGAATTTATTCTATGATATACGAATATCTCTGCTGTGGACGAGTATCTTGCGGTTATGCAAAGATAGATAGACACTTTTCATTTCATTTAATGGCCTGATTAGCGCAGTTGGTAGTGAACCTGCATTCTGTGCCGAGGGTAGGGAGGGTTTTACTGGTGGTAGGCTTCGGCCGTGGCTAGTCACCACTAAACCCACTGAACAAATCCATGTCGCCAAGCGGCCTAGCCGTGTTCCGGCATGATGTTCGGTGTTGCCATTCATGGATGGCGGGTCAGATCAGTTGCGCTGCATGTGCCTAGTGAATGTAGCGTCTCTATCTACTGCCGCCTTCCTACCTAGGTAAGTATGCTCCATCGTAGATCTCATCGTCACTTACCATCAGGTGAGATCGAGATCAAATACTTGCCTATAATGTAATAAAAAAAAAAAGGTCTCGGGTTCGAATTCTGGTAGGGAAAAACTTTGCGTTATGAGCACGAATGTTTGCACACGAGTCATGAATGTTAAATATCTATAGCATTTTTTTTATATTAAATACACTTTAAGTCCATTGTATTGGTACCCATAATACGAGTACAAGCGTTGCTTAATGTGGGACCGTATATTCGGTGTATTCGTCTAGCGATATTATTATATGTAAAGTTGAAGGATCTTCTTGATTTATATTCAGTCTGCCCGTGAAAACATCTTACACAAGTTCATACCAGCATTAGAAACTTTGGTATATCCTTTAACGTTATAAAAGGGACATTCTGACCGAATCCTGTTTCTAAATACAGAAGTTTGTGCTTACCAGGATACTCTAAGCATTGTGTAACATTATAAACCTTTGCCCCTCATTCATGAGTATTTTCAATGGCATTCATGTCGTAATCAATGGATTAAAACTTCAATAAATTTGAGGGTAATAAGTAATCTAATTATGATAACTGCAGCGTCTACAAGTTATAGCAAATATCTACTTGTGCAACAATAAATACCTTATTGTTCAGTGTTTTTATTATTCTCTACAACTGGTTTACAAACACAGTATACTTAATGGGTAGCAGCGGGATGTTAACAAGACTAGTAGATAATAATGAACGAGCAACAGCTAGTGCTCCATATAACTTACAAATCTATTGTAAAATTAATTTACAAAATATATACAACGGAAATATAAATTAAAAAGATAATAGAAATGCTTACCTTCTTAATATTTACAAAAACGTCCTTAAAAATAGCGACGTAATGGTGTCATTAAAAACACTTGTAGGTATATATACATTTTGTTTATTTTATTGATCGTATTGTTTCACCGAAAATAATAACTGATATCTTTGCTATTTTAAGCATCTTAGGTATCCACATGAAAGTAGGACAACCTTTCCACACATATTTTCCTGTGAAACGTCTTCCTAAATATACCTACTGCATTATATGACGGGCACATAAAAGAGGCGTATAGGCACCGATGCAATAAAAGATAAGAACTTTTCAATACCTACTTAATTAGCAATGAAAATTATGTCTACGTCTGTCGTTGTATCATGTTTATTTATTTGCACCGAAATATGAAGACAAAGAGACTGTATGTGGGTAGCATATACTATACTCACTCGGCTTGTGTACGTTTCAGAGTCGCGATCGTCGGCCAACCTGTCGAGCTGTCTGTTGAAAGAGTCGCGCGATAGGTCGCTGAACTTGTTGAGTTGCGTGTTGCGTTTTGTTTCGCGGTCCAGGGTGCTCTGTCCGGGGTAGCGCTCCGACGGGCTGTTGGGAGACTCGAGGCTACACACATAAACGTTTATAATGCACCACATGTATATTAGTAAGGGACCACACAATTTGGACGCGTGTCCTTATTCTGAACGACAATGTTTATTTTTTAAAAATCATTCATCATTTTTCGATGTGGTAGTCACATAGCTTTGCTACACCGTTGACAGGATCGTGCACCTTCTTTTTTTTGGTTAATACCGTTTATTCGCTTAATTTGATATCTGCTTTTTCTTTACCACTTCATAACTAGAAAAACGAGCCAAGTGGGAGTACCTCTGGTAGGAGTAGGTATGTCTTTGTCATTCTCATTTTTCCTCTACCTTCCACTTCTTCTTTTTAACCCTCGTCCTATCCTCTCTGCGTTCTAGCAGATAGGAACATACCCATTTCAGAGCCTCTCACTTGGCACGTTTATGGTAAAGAAGGGTGAGATCCTATATATAGTACATCCTTAGGTATCCGACCTGTTTGCGCTCATCATTTGTCTCGTTTTTTCCACGCTGTCCCAGTCTCTCCTATTATGATACGATTTCCCGCCGGGGTCGCCCGTATCTAGGAAAGAACAATGTTATGTTAGGGAGCGTTCGGCGGAGTAGGGAAAGGTGAATTCGCAATGATTATTCTGGTACAGGGCACTTATTTTCATGCCGTCCGTATTCTATTGGCTAGCTGTCAGATACAAGTTAGGGGTGGTTGATTTAGAGAGCACCGGTTATCTCCTGCCATACAGAAAGTGATATTGCACTGTTTATAAAATAAGGTGTTCTGAATAAAATGGTAAATGGAAGGTTTTTCATGTTTGATGCTTATTTCTTCAAGGCTAGGAAGGCACCCCAAAAGGAACTCACTGGGGCTACCAAGTCTTCTATTGCGATCGGTTTCGAGTGAGGAATAGGGGCTGCTCTGGTCCAGGTTGTCCTGGGAGCCGCTGTACGAGCTGTACATCTTGTAGTTGGAGCGCTTCTCCACTACCCGCTTGGTGGTCGTCACCGGGCTGTACCGCTCCGTGGGACTGTTCACCCTGATAATAATAAAACAATGGATAAGTATAAAATAGGCAAGATTTATGACGCTCTAACAATTCCTACATGTTTCCTGATAGTGACAAGCGTTAGGTTTTTATTCCATTTACGCTCTACTTATTTGCACCAATAGCGTTTTATGAATGTGTACTGTTCCGTCGAATGCAGATATAATAATATTTACAGCGAACGTAAATTGAGGCGTCGATAAATAATTACCGCTATACAAACTGTAAAGTTCTGGGAATCCAGGTGCAACGTGATTCGTATGTAAAACAATTTGAAAATTAAATTTTCTCGAAATATTCACTCGATATTGTCGTGTTTTAAACAATATTTTCATTTATTCCGAGTAGACAGGTAAACCCAACGCCATTAAATGAAATGAAAATTAATTAACTGCGTAAAATATATTCTTGGCTATTCTCCACCAGCTTTAAATATAAATTCATTAATTAACCATCGCGATATATATTTACATGTTATTTTATATACACGCATATAATTTCCATACAAAGTGAGTTATGTTACTTTTGGTTGAATCAACAATGCGGTATAATATTTGCGAACTTATATTCAGACTTGTTGGTGCACGCTCTGTAGAGGGACGTAGCCGACGTACCTGTTAATCGGGCTGACTGTCCTGTTCAAAGGGCTGTCTTTTCTTGCGAGTGGACTTGCTGTCCTGCCCACTGGACTCGTAGCCCTATACGGGCTGCTGGCTCTGTACGGGCTGCCAGCTCTGTTCACGTCCAACCTTGATCCGTTGCCCAAATGTTTAGTAGTAATGGGACTGGGACTCTCGGATCCGTATCTCGTGTAAGTTTCCTTCTTAGTCGCCTTTGAAGTGGAGTATGCGGAATCGATGGCGTCATAGCCTTTATCCTTGACATCCGATCCGTAAGAGGATTTGTAGTAATCGCTCGAGTCCCGTCTCTCCTCGCGACGATCTACCGAACTTGTGTTGTGTTTTGAATTGTTGTCATATATGTTGTACTGGTTCATGGGACTCTCGGATCCTAAGCGCGTAACTGCAAAGATTAGATATAAACAAAAATAATTAAAACTATTTTAAAACTGAGCTAAAGTTTGGTAAATCTGCATGAATGAGTATATATTTCTATGATTTAAAAAAAAACTGTGTCAATATGACACATTTTTTTAAATAAAAAAAATATTTCAAGGTGAAACAGGTTAAATTACTTCCTTGATCGAGAATCAGGTCTAATTAATAAATTGAGCAAATATTTAAAAAATATGTAAAGATACATATATTCATAATATAAAAAGTTTATTCCAAGTAAGTGCATATTTACGTTCCCGTTTAAATATAAAAGGGAAGCTGAGTGTGAAATATTATGTAGATATCCAAGTGGGCAGCTGGTACCTGGGCTAGATATCCTGGCATAAGCCGGGGAGGGACTCGAGCTGTCGCGGGGCTTCTTCGACCGAGATCCCACTCGGAACATGTGCGGCGAGCCGTTCACGTCGTACCCGTTGAAATAGATGTATAACTGGAAAACGTAACAAATAAGAATCGTCCTATTATTTGACACGTCGGAAGACGTTCATTTATTTTCTCTAAGCGTCATAGCATTTTACAACGTAATTGGAATATTGTTGTCTAAAAACATCTAATAAATCTTTATGTTTCTCTCTAATAGCAGGTTATAGCTAGCTATGTTTTTTATAAAATATTTTCTATTATAAATAAAAAAAATATAGGGACACCTCATATGTTTAGCCGCTATCCACCATCAAGCCGTTTAGGCTGCATAGCGTGCCAAACAAACATACATTGACTCGAAAAACATTACCCTAGTTCTGCGGTAGTCAGGTAAAGATATGACTTGTATTGTTTACGTACATATATGGCACTTGCACCATGGGTTTATTGAATTAGATCAATGAATTTCCATCCCTTAAAATCTCCCATGTTTTATTCTTTATCGAAAACTACGTGAGTACGTAATATTTTTATACGAATTACATGTGCTACGTCGGAATATCAAAGGTATGGAGATTTGTGTCGAGGGTTTACTTTGATTGAAAATAAATCCATAGAGGCCTCTTGGTCCTTGTTACTTTGGTAAATATATCGCTTTGTGTGGATTCTTGGGTATCGTAAATGCGCTTGATCGCGCACTGCTAGCTTTTACATAATAGTGTACATTTAATACGACGAAAAGTATAATGTTTGGTTTGTATGTCAGTCAGATTTAGATTTTTCACGTGAACTCATCTGCAACTACCTCTCTTATACCTATGGTCTACTACTTCTACTAGACTCTACTACTTATTTAGAATATCAATCTATACTAATATTATAAATGTGAAAGTTTGGATGGATGGATGGATGGATGTTTGTTACTCTTTCACGCCCGAACGGCTGAACGGATCTGGATGAAATTTGGCACAGAGATAGATTATAGTCTGGAATAACACATAGGCTACTTTTTATCCCGGTAAAATGTATGGTTCCCGTGGGATAGATGTTTTAATTTTACATACTTTTTATCGCGGGTAACACCGCCGGGCGCATCTAGTCCTAAATAAAAGGACAAAAATACTAAAAACTTTTTTTGTTAAGAGAGTACAGTGTGCTAAACTAGGTAGTATAGATATATTCAGTGTGATTCAGAAAGGGTTAGCGCTGCTTCAAATAGTAGTATACCCTTCAAGAATCACGCAGTATGTCTAAATAAAGAAAGCATATGGGCACTGACCCTATGTTTTCCAGGTGCCTTGGGCATAAAAGTAGCGCGGTATTTAGTAGCGGAGAGCTTTTCGAGGGCGCACATGACGCTCCTCTTGTCATGCACGATGTCCAGCTGCAGGTCGCCCCTCACCCCGCAGCCGCTGGTGTCGATCTCGAACGAGTGGGGCTTCAGGGGCTCGGCGCCTTCTAATGCGCCCGGGCTCAGACGCACGCCGGATGAATCGAACACCTCACAGGTGAAGGGACCTCCCTGAAATATACGAAACATTAAACTTTCCGAATCGTAACTTTTATAAAAATAGGGGATCCAATTTTTTTCAAACCATAACCATTTTGTTGGGAGTTTATTTTATATTGACAGATTTCAAATAGTGTCTTCATACAATGGTTACAAATATGTTAAAGAAGCGCATATTTAATTGTATCATGCTGCAAACGATCCACATAGTTATCTACCTGTATGTGATCGCCTTTGTAAGTGATAGCAATAGTCCAAGTGCCGGCCTCGTCCGGCTGGAAGGTAGCGCTGGAGGCGGTGGTGCCGGGCGCGGAGGGGGGCGGGTGCCGGGGCTCCAGAGGCACCGCGCGGCCGCTGGGCGAATGAGCTGTCACGTCGATGTCCTGCCTTCTAGGGGCACCTAGGATAAGAGATCCATTAAGTTAGATATATGGGAAGTACAGAACTGTCTTTCAACCGAGACTAGCTACTTCAAGTCTACCTCCAATCCACCACCCAACAATTGGAACTGCACTCAGAAGATAAATAACACACGGCAGCTTTTTATTTACTGTATTTTTAATTCTCTGTTGGATGGGAGTAGTTCCTGTGTGATCCACTAAGGGCATCCCCTGGGGATCCCTGGACCCGGACCCTGGGATCTGTTGTATTCATATTTTAATTTAATTTTGTTCCCTTCCGACCCCCTTTGTCCCCTCCAATCCAAAAACAATTGTATACTTTGTGTCTATTCGCGTTCCAATCGCTAAGCCTAACCTGTTGCGCTGACTAGAACTTCGACGATGCTTCCGATGGCACAGGGCGCCATGCCCGGAGGCGGCACCGCCACCAGCCTCGGCAATACCCTGAAGAAATATCTTCCATCCACCCTGAAAGGAGACACTCGTATAAGGCGCTAAGCATCAAAGCAAATACAATTGTAAAAATATATGTTTAAGCAAGCCTGAGTAAGTAACTAATTCCAACTCGAACGCAAAACTGTCCGCACATTTTCCTATAAAGGTATATATGTCGAAATATTTTTTGTTTTAGATAAAGGCCTCTCCCACGTTTGGGTTGGTATTATGCCAACGGCAAGTGCAATGTTTAAAAAAATATAAAAATGGGAGATTCTATGCAGGTCTAATCCGTAGACTAGGCTTAATAAATCCACCTAACCCAGTAAAGGATAGGATACTTTACTGAAAAATTAGCGGACTTCTTGGGAGAACTTGAGAAGTTATGTTATAGCATTTGATTTTATTTTCCTACACTCGTGCACGGTGATCAACACAAAGTGGTTAATATTGCACCAACATTAGACATTTTAATTCAAAGAAACACATTTTTCACGAAATAACACCAAAGTTTCATTAATAAAACAAAACTTTTACTCTTCGAGTACCCCCAAAAGTCCTCCATTAATGTTGTGAAGGACAATTACCTGATATCATCAACAGTGAGTACTATCTCGTGCATGCCCGCGTGCGCAGGCAAAAACTCGCCCGCGCCCCGAGCGTCCAGCTTCAGCTTCGACTCCTGCTCCAACGGGTTCACTATCGACACCTTTACATCGGATATGGACAGCTCCTCTGTTACGCTTTGGATTTTTATAAAGGTCTGAAACAACGGTCAGAACAATGTTTGCCTAAGATACAAAGCCAAATGCATCAAGTATTTCAAGGATGACTCTATTATTTTATATTTGTACGATTTACGGCCGAACACTCAAACATTTAAAGTCCAATTTAGCTGTTTTTTAAACCGCCGTTATCTTGCATTTTTATTATGATGCGCAAAATTTAGCAAATCTCAAATTTGAATGTTAGACGGTTAAATATTAACACGTACGATGACTCTACCTCACTGACACAGGTTTCTAATCTGCTAGAGTTAGAGTACTGTGGTAAATACGAGTGGAATAATCTCGTTGAGCAAGAGTCTACCAAGAAATGGTTAAAAAACTTACTACCTCTAACTGTATGTTCCAATGGTTACTTACGGGCTCTCCAACTCTCCCGGAGGTAGAGTCGAGCGCTACGCGTATCATGTCATGCACGGGCGGGCGCGGCGGGACGTTGCGCAGCTGGGACGCCCACGACATCACGCCCAGGTGCTCGCTATCATTCTGGCTCATGTCGCGAGCCGAGAGTACTGTCTGCACCCCTGAGGGTTACAATTGTATAAAAACGTTAGCAAAGTAAATTTTATATCGGCAGCAATAAAGAAGTTAAAAGCCTGATATGTTATAGGTATTATATTGTTGTATCGTTGTTATTAGGCATTTAACAAACCTTATTATACTATCAATAAAAGATCGGGAAATATGAGATAATGTTTGTTTCTGACTTTGAATAAATCCAATATTAACTGAATTATATCATTGATAACATTTCGTTAGAACTAAATAGGAGCCTATATCGATGTAATTTATAAATCCAACGCATTTTTTTTGGAATAACAATTATTAAGTGTCTCGGAAGTGAATTAGAAACTAGATAGATTGAACAGCGAATATAAATGGCCAATACATCAAAGAAACATTTTTGTGTAAAATAATTTACATTGTAAATTCATACAACAAATTTAAATTTAGCCACATTCGTTATCAAAAGCGCAATAAATTATTCTGTTCCACATATATGTTTTAACATAGATTACCGCCTTCGTAATAAAAGTTGAGAATTTAATTAAGCTTATGTTTTTCCTCACCCATTTTTTTAGCGGCGTCGATGGCGAGCTGGTTATTCTCTTCCCAGCGCGCGGGGTCCCGTCGCAGTCGGCTCGGGGGCGGCGCCGGACCACCCAGGGATCGGACCAGCTCGTTCGCTGCGCGACCGTCGTTCCAGTCCGTCTAAACATTTTCAATATTAACCATAATAATTTTGTTCAGTAGATTCAGAGCTACAAGCAAACGCGCTCACGGAATTTGTTGAGGGAAGAAGGGAATCGTTCAAGGGAGAAGAAGATAATGTATCTATGGTGAGTCGATCCGAGAACATTTTAGTGTATCTAAGAAAAACTGGACATGACTGCCAACATTCATAATCAACTCCAAATAATATAAACGTTAACATAATATTTCGCATATACACTTTTATGTACCTATTAATAAGTGAGATTATGATATATCTAAAATCTATTTATTTACAGATGCAAATAAATATGCGTAATAACTTGTTGGCTTACAGTAAAATTCGTGACACCCCTCTCCAGCTTCGAGTTGACCCAGTCCAGGGTGGCTCTATACCCTGGCGAGTCCGGCTTCATGAAGTAGGAGAGGTACGTCATGCCGGACAGCTCGTCCAACCACGGCGACGCCAGGTACTCCGGCTCCAGCACCATGGGCACGTCCAGCTCGCGGTGCGCGAGACGCATAGCCCGCCGGCAGTTCTCTACCGCTTCGTGACGATCTGTATTAGATCATCTTTGAGACAGTCTTCACATTTTTTTTTATTAAACTTAATTTAGCCACATGGTTCGCGAGATGGATGTTAAATTCATTCCTATTGTCAGCATAAACATAATCTGAGACAGTGGTAAATGAATCAACATTTCAAAATAAGATAAAAAAGAACGGCGATATGCGACTTGTTGTACATTTATTTTTCAATATTCCTTGATTTCGTCGATAAGGAACCGAATCGATTTTAATGGATAGCCTTCGATACCGCCTTAAAATTCTACGATCACAATTCTGTAGTATATGGCCTTCATGCTTAATATTGTCTATGATATGACAGGATGCCCTTTGTGGCTGACGTTGTTCATTTGTTCGATTATAAGATGTCTCCTACTCGAAACGTGTATTATTTATAATATCCCCTAATATAGGATATTTTGGCGACGAGATAAGTATTCACGCGTAGTGGTTCCAACATAATGGTGTGGGGATCATAGTAAGTGGTAGAGGAGCATATAATTTTCACGATGTTTGGTGGCAACCTCGCATTCGACCACCGCGCACAAGAGTGGAGCATTTTTAAGAGTCGTTTTATCCAGTATTGTACGGCGAACAGCATAAATGATGACACCGATAAGGCTGGAGAGAGGCGACGGGCTCTGCCACTGACGGCGCTAGTGGAAGATTCCTACCGTGTCGCTAGAGATTTGGTTTTTCCGGATGATGTGGATAGCGTACAGTTTAATAAGCTTCTTGAAAAATTGAATAGTCATTTTTCATCGAAGAAAAGTACGTTCGCCGAACGATATAATTTTTATAAGGCGGAACAACGTCCAGGAGAAGATTTATCTGAATGGGCGGCGCGAGTGCGTAATCTGGCTCAGTATTGCGGTTTTAAATTGGAATTAGACACCGCATTACGTGATCGGTTCGTGTTAGGATTAGAAAATACGAAGAAGAGGAAGGATTGGACTCAGATGATGAGTTTTTAGATGCTGAAGCACTTAATGACCGTGTGAGAGATGCTCACTCGGAGCATTTCCGAGAAGTACCTCAGGAGTCGCAACCAGTGCGTCGTTATCCTGTTAGAAAAACTAGGAAACAGATTAATTATAAGTGTTAAAGTTTTGTTATTGATTAGAAGAAGTAAGGTTTTTGTTATTCAATATGAGTTTGGTTTTTGTTGTTTATTTGTAAGAGTTAGGTTTTTTGAAGCTGTTAAGTTATATTGTTTGTAGAGCTAGTGGTGGAGGAATGTAGTATATGGCCTTCATGCTTAATATTGTCTATGATATGACAGGATGCCCTTTGTGGCTGACGTTGTTCATTTGTTCGATTATAAGATGTCTCCTACTCGAAACGTGTATTATTTATAATATCCCCTAATATAGGATAAATTCACAAGTAACGACGTAACAATTTTGAATTGAAAATGTTATTTAAAAGTACCTACGGTATCAAATCGAATTGGTCGTGTAGGCTTATCACCACATATGTGTTGTTCCTATAAATCCATGCGGTTACTACCTTGAGTATGATGATGAATCCTTTGCGATATCGATAAAAAAAAATGTTGTCGTAGCCCAACACGGAAGCATAACCAACTAACTATTAACGATGTAATAAACTATTTACATAAGAAAATAATGCATCAGCGGCGTCTTACGTAAATAACGTAGCGATAAATATTCCATATTCATTTGCAAAATCAATTTACACGCCGCGCCGTTATGAAATTCCCAATTACTTTTAAAGCCCGCTTCGAACGTACAAGCGTGTAATGGAATCTGTCATAACATAATCAATACTGACTTAACTCCCTCCAGTGAGGGAAAATGCCGGGCTTGCAGTGGTCCAGCAGCGCGGAGAGCAGCACCCCGGTGTTCCAGTCGGATGTCAGGTTGTTCACGCGGCACTCTGGCAATGCCGCTTGCAACCATGACAACATCAACTTTCTGCAATCGAACGTGCATTTTTTCAAGCTCACAAATCTTTAATTTTTCTTTCCTTTAAGTCCTAGTGATGTTCACCAACCCGTACTGGACCAGTTTGGTCGAGTATTTACTAAATCTGCCTCGCATTGAGCGAGAGTAAACCCAATATAATAGGAATAGTCCCGCCGTCTGTTACTTTGGGACCATACAGCATCAGCGAACTGACCATCTGTCTATGTCTATCTGTCATTTCACGCGCGATGGTGTCACTAAAAGTAATTCGGCGTCATTTGTTATAAACATTATGAATGTGTGTGTTTAACACACATTCATAATGTTTATAACTGTCGCATAAAATAATATTAATGGCAGTTTATCTTGCTTACATACACAAGTGTATTGCGGACGTAATAGTTGACTAACCATAGATAGTATGTAATAGGTTAGGTAAATGAGAAAAACCCAACGAGCGCCGGCGTTTCTTAACACCGGGACTATTAAGCAAGCTCACTGAGCGTATCTCAGGTGTTTTTACTTTTTAATGTCTAGAGTTATGTGACTAGGGTTTCCGACTATGCAAATATGGAATAAAATGCTGTCCTATCTAAAATGCGCCGATTCCATTGGTCCTACTACGTGTATTTTAATAGACGTAATGGTCTACTTAGCTGCCCATTTACTACCGTTTATATAATATCAAATACAAATATTATTAGACATTTTATGTACTAAAATAGATAATATAAGCACTAAAATAATAAATAGGGCAGAAATATTGGTTATGTATGAAAAAGAAAGCTTACATTTTGTTAAAACCTGTGCTAGATCAATTTTATTAAGTTACGTATGGGCCAGCCCTAGTGATACCCGTTGCGCCCGCGCAGGCGTGTAGCGCTAATTGCTCTTAGGCCAAATGTTTAGAACTGTTTAGATGCAGTTTTTGATATTCAAGGTTTATTAGGTTTACATTCAGCTCGTGTGAATCTTATTTGTTAGCTACACATTGCTATTGGACATTTATGTATTTTTTTGAAGTCTAAGATTTACCATCGTTACAGAGTTTATAACAATATTAACGTAAGAAAGGATACTTTAGTCATTGTATGTACTTATTTGTAACGAGCTGACCATCAGTCGGGCGTCCTATCCAATTTGTTTTTATTCGGACATCTTTTAAATTTTTTCTTTTCCTAAAAACCTAATTTGGACTACACCCAATTACCATAGAACAGCATTTTACTGGTTTTAGGTATTATATGATTAGTAAAAGCGTGATGTGTATGTACCTTGGTGGGAATTTGCTCCGCCCGATTTGGTACCGAACAATCAGCGACCATATCAGACCGAGTATCAGCTTGAGATTCCCGTTCACTATATCCACATTGCCTGGAAAGATATATGTAATTTAGGCACGTAAATATAAAAACCGACCATACTAAATTATTATTTGGCGCTCTGGTAATAAAATAATTCACATAGAAATGCACCAGACATTGCATAAGGTGAAATTGTGCTATTCAATTGTTTTTTCTTCTTTCTTTACGAAATGGAATGCGGTGAAATACAATGGAATAAGATGAAATATGGCCTCACCCACAACTTAGCGGGTATTTTGCCAATGTCAAGTAATCAATAGCAATAACACATTCAATAAATACACATTATAAATAAAATAATGGATGTGACATGATGATATGAAAATGGCGTGTCATTTTAAGTGTCATATGAAAGTTTATTATTTTCCGAAGAACCATTAAATTGTTCAATATTCTACCTATATTGACAAGTTTGACGCCATCATCCTCGATGGCTTGCAGAGCTGTCGTCACGTTCTCCAGCTTATGGTGCTGGTTGCTGGGACTCGGGTTCCAGCCCTTCAGTCTGCGTCCTTGAAGAGCCTCTACTAATGCACAAAGGATTGTGCCGTCGCGGAAATCTTCCACAAGGTCGACAACCTATAAGAAATGATGACGAATCATGAATAAATAAATAAGAATTTCACTAGCTAACACAAAGAGTTGGTTGATGATTTTAATAAGTCTCTTAACTTTATACAATTAAATTTTACGTACGATACGTTCAAATCCCAACCAGAAATTAAATTTACCCATTACGTATAACTACAATTAGTTTCAAACAACAATTCTAGTGATGAAATTAAATTAACATTTCACGGTACCTTTATGTTCACAGGTTTCAAAGTCTCGTTCACCCAATTTTTAAAGGTGTTGGCCTGAATTTCAACCCATAAGTCCTCATGGCCTTTAATGGCCATACCCTTAGCGGCCGTGCCCGCGGTGCTGCGGGCAGCCAGCCCGGCCTGCGTGATCCGCCCCGCGGACCCCTCGGCAGAGTGCGCCCTCACCCCCTGGTGAGTCACTCGCACCCCCTCCATCTTGACTAATTAATTACTTATCGAGTAGCTTAAGTATCATCTTCTTTGGCACTGAACATCATTGTCATCTGAAAAGAATAATCCGTGTGAATAATTAATTATGAGCGTTCCTATCAAGGCGATATCTTTTTCTCTCAAGTATTAGCTGAGCGTTGGTTGATAACGACATCAATCTTAATTGGTATTGGAGTTTAGTATAAAGTGATGAACTAAACGAATAAATATCAGAGTGACCTCATCATTTCGTGCTTATGATCAGTTAAGAAGTACATCTAAAGACGAATGATTGTTGCGGTCAATGACCTTCAGAAAATTGGTCAACTAAGTTGCCACAAATAACCATAATAAATCAAGCGCTGCCATTCAGAGACATTGTATAGACGTGGCTTATAAACGAACGCACCCATTCGACTAACAGACGGAGAGAAAAAGGTTATAATTTATTCGCGGCTAAGTACACACGACCTTCATGTTCAGTACTAGACAGTATCAATAGAGGCCGGACGGATCTAGAGTTTAAAGCAGATTGATGACGCATTGTCATCGCGGCTCTGATGGATGATTGTTACAGACAAAAGCCCGCACACCACTATAAAATACATATAAGCTGAACCCAGGAACCGGACTTTATGTACGTCGATTAGCGACTAATATCACTAATATTATGCCCGGTTTACATGAGAATAGTAACGAGCAGTGAAGCAAGAAGGTGTCAACTTGGAAATGTATGGAAATCTATTCCAGACACTTGCCTTCTTGTCTATTTGCGTACTGGCCGAACTGTTTACACGAGGATAATTGCTGTTTGCTTACTTGCATACTGTCTTTGTTTACATGAGGACAGTACAACAAATACCTGGTTTACACCAGCTGTTAGAATTGATGTGAAATTACTTATAAGTAAATTGGTAGAGTCGGCTATAGAAGTGGTTTATCTGTTTTGACAAGGACACCTTGAGGACACCTAATAATAACAATTTTTTAACTAAGCTCAAATTTGGATGGTTCTATGTTAAAATGAGAGTAACCCTTTCCATCCTATGATGTGCAAAATCTATACATATATATAAAATAAAGTCGTATTAGTGACACCATTTATAACTGAAGAACATGTGGGCGATTTTTATAATTTTTGTTTTTTTTTTAATTTATGTCCTCCCCGATTAGCAGAATAACTATTTAAACATGAGACAATTCACAAAAAACTAATAATAAAGATAATTAATTTTCTCGTACATTTGATTCTGAGGCGGTACGAAGTTCTCCAGGACAGCTTGTTCGGAATAAAGGCACTTCTTGGCCGACTCTACATACAAAAAGAAAACAAATAACAAAATTATATAGGTAACTGGTGCTTTTTTTCCTCATCCAGCTATTCCTATGGCTCTAGCGCCCACCAGACCGTGTCAATGAGATAATGAATTTATAATTACGATGATTTTTGTACAAAAACCAAGCTCGCATTTATAAAGTACGTGAAGACGTTATAAAAATGTAATAATTAAAGTTGTGTAGTCACATCTTAGACATTATACTTGTGCACACACTCGGTGTTGGCTAGCTCCCTGCAATTATTCGAGGACAGAGCAAGGCACGCACTAACGAGCCGCACGGCCTCGCTTCACACGCGTCTTCAACACCAACACATGACGGATTATGGCAAGAGGAAAATTGGTAGCTCTACCTTGATGCGCAATGTCGCATAATGCTGTTTCAATTCCATTACATGTACAGCTTTGGGGAATTCATTGCGAAAAATATTTTCTTGGAAAACCTGTAAAATCTATACATTTTTATTGGCTACGATATTGTAACGATGAGTGTTCGTAATCAAAGTATTCTTATATAAATGTGGGCCATTGATGTGGGCTTAATAAAACTCATTATTGCTTGAAGCTAATTACTAACAGTGATTGTTCAGCCAAATTCCTTGCCATATTTTTTCCCTCCGAGCGGAATAAACAGAGAAAAACTAGTAGGTAATTATAACGTGAGCACAAAAACCCGTGGAATGCTTGTAGCGCAGCATCCATTAATTAGGTGTGTGTTCCGACGTGGTAAGAAATTCAAAGCTAACCAGAGCAATAAATGAGAGTGGGAACTGAGATCAAGTAATCCTGGGCGAAACCTTCGCGCGTCCAGATTCCTTACCGTTTGATGTTTGTGAATAGCGCCATGCCACAATTTTAATTATGTAGTAATTTCAATGAGTAAGTAAATACATACGTGTCGTGCGAGTATTTGGTATGTAGATACATAAATAGATAGTACTCCTATTTTTGCTTTGTTTTTTTTATAATTATCATACACTTGTATCCTGCTGTCAAAGTACCCATACGTTAATAATGTTCTCTGTGTCGTGAATAAAAATCAACCATATATTTTACCGCAAAATTTAAAACGTTTGTGTTGGCATCCCACAAATATTATAGAAAGTATGTACCTACATGAAATGTAATATCTCGTTCGTGAGTAAAGCTCACTGAATATAAATTACGTTCGGTTTTCATTCATTTTCTACCGGACACTATGTAGCAGTGATTTTGCTTATTAAATACCCGTTTGTCGTAATTGTTCCACGCATATTTTATGGCAATGGATTCTCGCTATCATTCGGTCTTTGAACATAATCCACCAATACCGACATAAAAATAAATTTCAAAATCCGTCCCAGATATACCCATATCCGATTATAAATATAAACCTGGGTATCTCATTTTACAAAACGAAATAGATTCCACCTACTGCGAAACAAAAATTAAGTCAGATGCTTACATTCAGTACATATTTCCCGTTAAGTATCGATTCAGTTTACTCACAAATGAAAATTATAATCGAACTGGTATCTGAACAAAAGCGAACAATGAATGTATTGGGGGCTCCGAGTCGGGTGCGTGGGTCCGCGCTTGAAGCGGTCCCTCGATACATTATGTAAGATATTCTATTATACCGAATAGTTTGTGGGCCGTGCTTGCAGCCAGCTGATGTAGCTGATGTAGTGTCACCGCTATTTTAGATGGTCTACTGATATTGCTTCATTTGACGTTTGACTTTTCATTTAAGTTAGTTAATATTGTCAGTTTTGGTAATCACGGGGAACTAAATATTTTTTTTATATTTTCTACCAGATTTATTTTCGAGATTGCTAATAGACTTTGGTGGAGCGCGCAGTCTTATAGAAATGTTGTTATTGACATTATGGTAGAGGTAATTTGACGAGGCTACGTACTCTACAATACCTATATGAGTAATTTATATAGTGTTTCTTTAGGCCTATTTTTCTGTATATAATGTGTAATTTCATTAGGATTTTTTTATTTTGTTTAGCTTACATGAAGGTTGCAATACTAGTTTCATAGGGATGACAGCTGTAGAATTAAAAAAAACGTTAAAACTGAAAAAAAACCGACTAAATAACGTCACAAATGTGTGAGGGACCGCTATCATGGGCATTTTGATACCATATTTACAGGTAGTGGGTTCCGACGCATTTTAAATAAAATGTTGTTATTCTGTGCTATATATTTGATATCTATAGACGGACAAAAGTTTCAAACTTATAACATCCCTCATTTTGTGTCAGGTTAAAAATTAATCGCAAGAGTACAAACGGTTGTTTGCTTACGTCAACGTTATATACTTTGCATTATGTAAACAAACACAAAGAATCTTAAGGAATTTATAGATACATCCGAGTCGTTATTTGAGGTGAGCCGGTTCCAAAACGGGTATTACTGATTCATCTAATGAGTTGCATCTAACGTACTCCTAACTGGCATCTAAGACTGTGAGGCACAATTATGTTACAATAATAGATATGCATCAGAAAACGCATTCAATAGTGCTATTATACCTTTTTTCCTGTTCTCGGAATATAACCTTACTAGCAGAATCAGAATCATTATCAGAATATTTTATATTATATATATATATGTTTTTTTTGGATTTGAAAAATTCGTAGACTGCAAATTAATTTTAAAGCTTTTTAACTGACGGAATGGATATGGATTGTATAGGTTTTTTATTAATATTTAATACCTTTTGTCGTTGAGGGATGCATCTACCTCAAATCACCATTTATGCATATACCTATGTACAACAACATACACTCGGCTCCTATCTTTAAGAGGTTAAAATATTTTTACGACTCATACGCACTTTTCGTACTCACAATAAGTATGATTTTAACTTAGTCGTGTTAGTTACACCAATTAAAACTAGAGAATGGATGGGCCGATTTAATATAGCCCCCGCCCGAATAGCAGAATAACTAGTAAAACATGGGAATATTCAAAATAAATAAAAATAATAGAGATATTTTTAATTTTCTCATACATTTGATTCTGAGACGGTACGAAGTTCGCCGTTACAGCTAGTTAATAAATAAATATTCTCTGTACCTTTTCAAAATAATGCAACCAGTAGTAAGGCTTGTGTAAGAGTTCAAACCTAGCGATTATAATCACACAATTAAAGTTTTATAACTTGGAAAATAATAATTGCCTTCATTGATTTATGTTCCTTTACGCAGATAACTCGGCGAATGAATTCGCATAGCATTGTGTGATCAATCACGCCCACCTACTTCGGGGCGTGACAACGTTAATCATTGAATGTGATGATTGAATCGTAAGTCTTTGCTAAATTAGCAAGTGCTCATATTATCGCTAAGATACTACAGTAGGTAGCAATGACATAAGATACCTTAGCTTTATATGGATAGCTACCGATACTTTCAACTATTCGAATATTATTATAAAATTATGAGGTAATGGTAGCTACAATTCAAACTACAAATATTTTGATTTTGGAACAACTCTTAGTTTTGTTTGAGTGTGTATGTAATAATCTCGACAAACCAAATAAATATGATTATGGTATTAAAAATAAAATGAAGCTTGTCTATGTAACCTCGTCTATCTGCTCGCTGCCATCCTGACTGTTTTGTTAATGTAAGACCTAAGATTTTTCTCACAAATTATATTTATTACTAGATTTTGCCCGCGACTTCGTCCGCGTGGACTATATAAAACCATCTTTACCTTTTACGGGTAGGTTTTTCGTATTTTCAAAAACGATCAAACACATTATTATATGTAAATCCACGAAAGATGTTTTCAAGGACTCCATTTCTGAAATAAAAGCTGTTAACTGAATATCCATGTTTTTGCACTTCATCCACTTACATCAATATTCCTCAGAAGTTTAACTATACCTAAACATATGATAGTTTTTTTTTTATATTTAATTAATTAGGTTGTCACATACCTGAGTGAATGGTATTTTTGACAAGATGCTAACTCAAATGTAATCTCAGATTAGACTGTCAAAGAGAAAGTTACATGTAATTGTTAATTTTGCATGAGCGTGCGAATAACTCTTGCGCAGTCATCGGCGCAAACAAGGTGACGATCGTACAGTCTAGCACATCACCAGTGATGATTATTCCATCATCAGTTGATTCTTAAGCCCTATCCCAATATATGAAACTAAGGCTTTCTTTAGGATAGGCAGGCAATTTAGTATAGGATAATACAATCACGTCTTGTTACAGGATAGGTTATTGGCACAGTTGGTAGTGACCCGGCTTTCTGTACCAAGGGGCCTGGGTTCGAATCCCAGTAGGGGAAAACTTTGTGTGATGAACACGAATAGTTGTACCAGAGACATGGAATTTGAAATATCCATATAAGTATTAATATATTGAAATCGCCCCCAGCCCATTTGACGGTATCCATCCACACAAGCGTTACTTATAGTTTGGAACCGCACGTTTTGTATATTTGTTTGGCCATATTATCTATATACAAAACAGTCGAGTTAGTTACACCATGTGCAACTCAAGAACGGGTGAGCCGATTTTATAATAATTGTTTTTTTGAATTTCTCAGCGCTGCAAATAGCAGTATAACTAATAAAACATGGTAATAAAATCACAAAAAATAATCATTCTCTCATACATTTAATTCTGAGGCGGTACGAAGTTCGCCGGGACAGCTAGTTATTATTATATGGTATAGAATAAATACAGATACGTCATTTGAGATTACGCGAAACGCAGACAATCACACGTTTATTGGAATGATTTACTCATTCCCTCCATTGGAGGGAGGATCCGCTAGAGGATGAAGGGAATGAGTATTACATTTTAAAATACAACATGATAGCTTACGGAGATACATTATCTTACGACGTTCACGGAACTTCACAAGGAGTCTTATTACCGCTTAATTCATAGGAGGTAATGTATTACATGTTACTAGACAAAAAGGTTAGTTGTGGGCAGTCAGGCATTGGGTGTCGATGAGGCTCCCGCCCACATCCTGTGGATTTGAATCAGCTTATGGCGTGCACTACATAACACCATATCTCATTATTGCGTACATATAACATAGGAGTTTTAATATTATGTGTTCTACATGTAACTTAGCATAAATATTAGACAAACCATAAGTAAATCTTACTTCTTACTATATATATCTATATTAATATTATAAATGTGAAAGTTTGGATGTTTGTTACTCTTTCACGCCAAAAGGGCTAAACGGATCTGGATGAAATTTGGCACAGAGATAGATTATAGTCTGGAATAGCATATAGGCATTTTTATCCCGGTAAAATGTATGGTTCCCGTGGGATAGATTTGTTAAAATTTTCATAGAATACCAATAAATTAATTTTCTCATACATTTGATTCTGGGGCGGTACAAAGTTCGCCGGGACAGCTAGTAAATATATATTTCTTATTAATAGTGTCGAAAGGTTTAACGGAGACTTCTGTAATGGATTTCAAACACCTTATTTTATTTTGACTTATTATGGACATAGGGTGCATTAGTGGCTGTTTCTGTACAGATTAAATTAGCAGATTTATGGAATATGGAATAGACGAAAATACGGATTCTTACTATTACGTATTATATCCTACTAATAATCCGTACTTCTGTACCGCAATCGCAAATACTAGTTTGAATCAGGTTCGTTTTAGATACAATCATTTAAGTAACTCCCGATCAAGATATATTTTTATATTATCCCACATGCGTTATATTGAAAGCATCTGCTCCAGATACATTAGAAGGTTATACATCACGCGGCATCAAGCTGCCTCGCCAATAAATAATTGCTGCGGCTCGACGTCTCCTTCCTCCATACATAATGTTATTCGCTGGCGACACCTACGTGACGCGACGTGGATTGATGGCATATCGTGATACACTAGCATCCTGTACCTTGCTGTGCTGTGTCCTCTTCATAATGCTGTGTAAACGACCAGCTACTTTAAAAGTCATAAAAATATGAGTATTTTGTTAAAGAGTATAGGGTTGATCATGGATACGAGATATCCCAAATAAAAAGGAAAACATTAAATAAATTTTAGAATAGGTAAGTATTTGATAATCTTCAGTCAAATAATTAACGAGTCACTTTTTAACTTTGACCAACTCAAATAAATTGAGACGAATTTGATTCGTATTTAATATATTCACGTTAGGAATGAGATATACTTGAAAAAATAAATATCAGCGCTTCCAAGTACGAGTATGCAAAAATACCAGTGTGGAAAATGCAGTATTTGGCTGCCCACGTCAGTGTCGCTGTGTGCGAGACCCGGATTCCAGGGCTCATAAAAAATTGCATTGGAAATCGATCGTATTTAAAAAAAAACATACTTGGAAGTGTAAAGGTTTTTTTTCAGAATTACGATTGTGCCCCTTATTTATATGACGATAACGAGAATACCAGAGAACGAGATAAACCATAGTTATGCAAGGATAGATTTCAAATTGAAGTATTTCAGCCCTGAAAGCCGGGCCTCACGCGCGAATACCAAGTACTTTCACACTTGCTAGTATTTCCCGCCCGTACCCGGGCGCCATACTTCAAAGCGAAGCCCTGGTTTTAAAACCTGGTAGCGTAAATACGTCTCATCGTAATTCATGTGCAGGATACAATTTCTTTATTCTTAAAGCATGCATACCTATTGTATTGTGATACTGTGTATTTATACGTGAGTTTTGTCTTTTTGATTGATACTTAATGTTACGCTTCATTATCCAATCTAAGTACAATGCACAATAAAACATTATCAAATTAAACTTAACAAGCATATTAAGACAAGCATGAAATAAAATAATGTTAGATAGAGTACTTAATTGTAATTGTTTCTTATATCCGCTTACAGGAAATCTTGCTTTGGACAGCAGACACATTGATTCTATGTAGAGTTCTGCATTGTAGAGTTTCTGATAGTAATACCTACCTTGAATATAGTCCGAGATTGATTCCTATTACCTCTATAATATAGCAGCACAGCCATATTTCAGCTACATTTATTCATATACTCTCCATCTACTCTCTATCAACTCTATATATCTGATACATTTTTATTTTGATGCGTTCCTCATTTACCGAATGGCTGATGAACGCTGTAGACAGGAGTTCCACTTTTTAACATTCTTTATGATACGAGAGAATAATAAATAACGCCCATCAGTCAGCGTTTGCGCATCGAGCGTGCGACGCGACGTGCGTGACTTGTAGCAAGCGAGGCGTTAGTTCCGTTTGATCGTCATCACTCGGGCCACTGAGGCATGCGCACGCGACGCGAGCTACACCGCACATTCATTGCACATTTACTAAAGTACCTTGTAAATAGTATTCGAGATTACAGTAAGCGTACAGTATGCTGTACAACTCTCCTCCACTAAATCTCCGTTTGGACTTCAAAGCTTCGACAGTGGAGTTACGACAGCAATGGTAATCTAAATATCACTACGGTATTTGTAACGTTTTGCATAATAGGTTCTACCCTTCCTACTTTTTACCTGCGAGACTTTAAACCAGCTGTGATGTATGTATTTGATAAAATCATAGGTAAGTAATTATAGCATATACTTAGAAATAAACCTGCCTGACCTGAAACCTGCATGTCTGAGAGAACCCCACGAAAGATGTGTGAAGTCCGCCAAACCGCACTGGGCCGTGTGTTGGACTATGGCCTAATCCCCATCGCATTGAGGGGAGGCCCGTGCCCAGCAGTGGGACATAAAAAGAGCTGGTATTATTATACTTAGAAATAAAATGGCACATGAACCCACTAAATCCTTGAACTGAGTCCTTTATGTAACAACACTGAAGCAGTTTTCAATTAAACGTTGAATAATACGAGTAGTTTAGTTGGTCACGGTAAGTAATCTCCGTGTTTCTGAGAGGCGACGCGAACTCGTCACAAAGCACCCACTGCTGGTCATTGTCTATTAATAATGAAACAACGCTCGAAGCCTGCTCACAATGGCGGCAGGACCCGCGGAAACCTTAGAATACCTTATACATGTACCTATTATAAATAGAGTCTTTAATACGGTGATATAAGGAACAGTTTTATAGTTTGAGTATATTTAACTTGATAAAAATGATAGAGACAATATATGTACCTAACCATATATTAAATTCATATTTTGCTTATAACGGGCGTGAGTAAATAGCAGCTTGTAAAGAAATATAAAATTTCACAGTAAGTAGGTAGCAAATAAATTTATAAAGCTACCAATATTTTTCTTTTGTTGCCAAAAATAGCAGTTATAAAAGCACCACTTTATACAAGATAATGCGTAAATAACATTATGGACTTAGTTTCTATTAAGCCCTTCGTAATCAAATTTATCCAAATAAATAATTAAAATAAAATACTTAATAGGTAGGTACAATTTTAGGATTGTTATTAAAAGCTGCTCTTAAAATGTTATTATTCTGTAGAGTCCAATAGTACTCTCATTTAGGGACAAAACACCAAATCCCTGTCGTGAATTTTTACCAACTTAAGTTCATTTTTCAAATTTTATTAAAGCGTGATATGCCAATCATGAGGTCATAACAACTACAATATTCGGTTGCAAAATTTTGATCAATAGTTCACATTCGTTTGTAAATGACATACGAATAGGATCGCCCTCATAAATTAGGTCGTATTACGAGTATAATAACATCGGTTGAATGTCGGTATCAACAGTCCCACCTCTGCCTACCCCTATTCGAGAATACAGTACTTTTTATATTTCCAAGAGAGCCCAGAGTCTAAAGTTTTATTTGCCCGTCCGTCATGTAACAAGCGCTAAAACCGAGTGTTTAATTACTTTGTTATAATACCGAGTTTCGCAGAAAACATTTTGCGACAAGTAAAACAAGTAAAGCTGTATTTTGTATCATTTTATTTTTAATTCAAAGTTGTGTAGTTATAAAGGTGTCCGATAAAATCATTACTAGCGTCGGTATTTTTTACATGATGTAGGACATACATATAGGTATTATATATGTGAATAGCTAGACACATCCTGCGCACGTACGCTTGTCAGGTGTGCTCTATAAAAAACTGATAAAATCTGTCAGAAATATGTTCCACGACCCGACTAGGACCCATAACAGTGGCGATTATAATCTTTAGTCAGCATTTGCGCATGACCTTACATTACCGGTGAGTGATGACCGGTGTGCTTGATGGCATATCCAAATACGATTAGACAGATAATGTACTTCGCAGTTGCAGCTGGTACTGACTTGAACATTTATTGAAAATATTTCGTACCAAGATATTTATATTAACGCATTTGAAGGGCACGGTTTAAGTACTGACTCATATTGACACTGTTTGTGCGGTTGCTAACTGACTAAGCTGCCTGAAGCGGTCGGTTCCGACTTCTTGATCAACCATGATATTTCATATATATACATATTGCTATTAAAACCAAGCAAGATGTACAGGTCAATCCAGGCTGCTATCTAATCTTTCTTTATAACAAACTTACTACTAAACCCATGTGATATTGGTAATTGGCCCTAAGTATAAAAATGAATATCCATTTATTTTAGTATATTGAGTGAGTTCTAGTTCATACGAGGAGTTCGAGTCTTTTAAAAACATTTTTCATAGAATCTTCTAATATAAATCATCGAAAATCAAGCCTAAAAAACAGCCGAAGGGGACAATAACAAAGTTATTAAGGTATTTTTTCATTAAATTGTGTTTGAAGAAGATATGTGTACGTACATACAAAAGGAATAAAGTTGAGGGGGTGCTAAAATTGTATAATTTTATTTTTAACAAGCGGCTGGCTAACGACTCGCTTCGTGCTCGACTGCGTTCGATAATGTGCGAAGCATTCACGTAGAAACACCTATCTATATCTTGTGTAGGTGTGTGTTTGAAGGTACACTGGATGGCGAAGCAAGTGATTTAAAAAATACTGGGTTATCTGATCTGCCAGTGGCGAAGACTGCATACAACCCGATTCCTAGTACCTACTTTCGAAGAATGGCAGCCAGTAATGTCTATTATTTCCAAATAATAAAGTCACATTACATGGTATGTAATGCAATAGTCAGACGAATATGTATCTTCGTCTCTGATATCTACATAACTAAGTTCGATAGGATTAAACAAAACAGATGAATACGAAACATTGCCTAAGAGTTTCGCCTTTTTGCTACCCTGTTTCTTCTTACGTATTGGAGATTCATATACCGGAGGTTTGCCAGCCCTAGAATGATATATCTTACCGGTTTCAACTGAGAAATCATATTTTATACAATATTTTGATAGCATATTGGCGCCCAGTCACACGGAAGGTTATCATGATTTTCAAACACAAATGGGTGGAAGAAAACGTATTTAATGCGTGGTATTTATTTTATGTGTTGACTATTAGTATCTATCTAAAATAAAAATGTTTTTGTATTGTAGTTTGCACTGCGGCCAGGTGGTATGACGGCGGGCGGAAAATGGGTGGTGAAACCTGGATAGGTCTATAGAACTAAAGGCCACCCATGTTTGTGGCCTGCATTGGGGGTGGCCGATGTCCATCAGAGGACAAAAATATGTGGATCATGATTACATTTTTTTAATTCTTAATTTTGAATATTAAGTTTGCTGTAGATAGCGCTGTAGGTAGCGGAAACTATAGCCTTTCTTTGAAAATCACGTATTAAACGTAAAAATATATATTTTCATGAGTCTTGTAGCAGTGGCTACCGTATCTACTGCAATCCTATAGATAAGAAATCCATGGACAGCGAAGTTGATCATGAAATAATGAAACGACACAAAATCATATTGAGGCAGGTACTTATGAGTAGTAGAGTTTGATTGATCACTTCTATAAAATATACCACGATAGATAACTTGTAGGAAACTTCAATCATTTTAGTTGCGTAAACAATATTTTTTTAAGGTAATGTTTTTTTTAATATTTAAGGCACGTCGTAGAGATTAAGCGTATGTGACTCAAGTTAAATTACCAATAGATTGGGAAAAAGAAATGAAACTGAACATTTTAGAGAGCGTTTTTGTTGGCACGTAGTTAGGTAGATTTTGTAGAGCTGTCATAATCAAAGTCACTGCGCAATTGTCATTAAACATTGCATTAATATAACCTAACGACACGTGTAACTACTGTGGGCGGAGTGCGAACATGTTACGGGATGATGTCATTAATTCAATACTTACTTTACAATCTCTGTCACCCATGTAGTTACTTGAAATATGTAACTTCAACGCATTGCGAAGCCCTTATTGACACACAACTCTATATACCGCAGATTATGCAAGCCACAAACCGGTAACTCTATAATAGCCGAGTCATTCACAAAATCAGATGCACCTGCTCCCCAAATACTACGCACTCATAGTATTCTTACTACGTCAGTCAACGTTCCACGTTACCGTCCGCGATGACTCTACCGTTGACACAATAATCATAAATACAAACGGCACTGCATAGCTAGCTTACAAATGCCCTTGTTGATAGTAATATTGCATATAAATGATTGAAGCTACGTACTTACAGCATCGTTTACATTATTCGTATTTATCTAAGAGCACATCACTAGATCTTTCTGTCACTTCACTTTCTTAACACTGGTTAATGGTTTGTTTTGAAGGTTTTAACGCACAACTGTTCGTAATGTGTGTGGTAAGAGCGCGTATAGGCACGGAGCATGCGCGGGCGAGGCAGTGGCCGCGAGGAGTGACGGAGGCAGCAGGTTGCGCGGGCGCGCGCCCCCCGCGCCGCCTGCCAGCATGCCCCTGCGCCGCGCGCAAGCATTCCGACTGTGACGACAACGTGCCCATTTATGTCTTTGGACATGGTTGATGGCCATAACGGCCATATGGTGTCTTGCACTCGGCGCGATAAGGTTTTTCAATGGAACTCAGTAATAGTCATGGATTACCTCAGCGTGTGGGAAATCATAAAAAAAATGGAAAATGAGTCTACTCCTTGACTCATTGCGCTAGCAGGTAGGCATTGGTTGGTGGATTATATTTTATCATAGATCACTAATACACATGGGTCGTAGCGGCAATTTGGACGGTTAGCCTTTTTTAAAGATCGTAAAACTTAAAAGACAATAAAGACGGAAACGGTAACAATCGTGATATAATTGAGGCGTTTTAGATCGTTCGATCGTGTTTACATCCGTTCCCACCGCGGCGTACGATCATAAAATAGTGATGAATTAATCAGAACTATTAATATTTATATCGATAACTTTCAGTTTCTCATTGATTGTTTACCATTTTTGTAGAGGCTCGTTCTGTTTAGTGTAGGTAGAGCACTGGTTTTATTAAGTTGATAATGGCTCTGTTTTAGTGTGATATTTCATCATTATGTCTGTCTGGGTGGCTTAATAAAAGGCGAGATACTTTTTTTGGGGGATTTAATATGATGATCCGAAATATAGTGAGAGATTAGTTTTAGAGGCTGATATACATAGTTTTATATTTTTTTATAAATGCGGCCCTCATTTCATTTTTTTTTGTATTCGGTCTATGTTGAAGATTCGTGCAGTGTGTTACTTGCATGTTTATCCGCAATACTCCATTTTTATTCTGCTCCTTAAATTGTCTGACCAATTTAAATTTACCTACTAACTACGTACCTAATTTAAACTATTTGGAAAGATTAACTATATACCTTATTTAAGATTATCTAAATGATTCGGACCTACTTACCTACCTAGTTAATGTTTCAACTTAACTTCTACTTCCCCACTCTCAGTAAAGTTAGCAATATAATAACTAGTCCCAACATACGGTAGCGCACATCACAGCACAAGGCCGGAGGAATTATTGTCAACGCTACATTATACCGTGCACCAACTGAGTAGCTATTCGTAGAATGTATTAGTGTTTGCTGTGTAAAGGAAAGGAAAATGTTTTCGTAATTTATGTGGGCATCAATTATGAATATACAGGCTTTCACGAACGTACAGCTATCTGTGGACGAGTTAAATTGGATTCAAGGGTCGCAGAAGGTTAATTTTGATGCGGGCTCGGTCGAGCGAGCCCTTTATAATTATTCGAATTATTCGGAAGAGCCTGGGGTAGTTATGCATTACCTTATTATGTCATAGAAAATATAGACACTTATAAATCTTGTCAGACCAACTATACGGTCCAACACTAAGCAACGCTTGTATTATGTTCCCCCTGCAATGGACTGGGTGCGAACCCATTATATATTACTTATATAGATATTAATTGATCTATTAATTGTCGTATCGAAAGTATACTCGTAATTCATGATATATATCGATGAGTATTTACCTCACCTTTCCATAGCAATTCAATGTTGTTTCGAATTACAGAGACGCGTGTGCCGCCTGTGCCGGGGCGGGGCGGTGCTGCAGGGAATTGCGGGCGCAGGGCGACCGAGGTGTCCTAACTCGTGAATAAATTTGAATGAGGGAGCAGAGGACGCGACGACATTTGGCCCAAAGGCCGCAGGTGCCGACTCCACGTTACCATAAAATCTTTGCCGCCGAGGGCACAAAATGCATGAGAATTAAATAAAAAATACCGTACGCATCGATGAGTTCCATTTCAATAACGCAGTTACTGTTTGCAATATTATGTTTGAGCAAGTATTCAACTTTATTTAGATTTTCCGGGAGTGGGTACAATTCCGGTGTATCGTGGATGAGAAAATATATAAATCATGAATAAACTCACTTGTAACACGTTAGGCCGCCATCTAACTTGAAAACCGCGCAGACAGAATAGCTGATTGAATTTTCGCGTTTCCTGGGCGCAGGTGATATGTTTCATGAAAAAGAAAAACAATACATGAAAAATAGTATTGGATTGGTGCCGGGAGACGTATATACTTGTGGACATTTATTCTAGTTCCGTGTTTGCGGTCTGGAACATAGATTGCGCGTCTATTCCGACTAATCTAAGTAAAATTTACTGCAGCTGCAATTTATTTCTAGCGGATCTAACAAAAGAAAGACGTTCTCGGTCCGTGTTATTCCAGCGAATACGTATGTTATATATGAGATTAAATATCAAAATTAAGTATTACATTCAGGCAAAACTTCGATGACAATAAGTTCATTTATTTGTATTTAATTTTTTTTTAATCTGCCGTTCGTCTTTTGGGCGTCCTAATCATTATTCGCAATTCAATATTTTAAAGAATTGGCGAGCGGCATATTTTTTTAATTTAAATCCAAATAAATGAACTTCATGTCATCGAAGTTTTGCCTGAATTTAAAACTTAATATTCACATGGTATACCAAAGACAGGCACAACTCTGTGTCAGATTATCGTCCATAAATAAAATCAGTGAACGATGTACTATTTGCAGACCAATTTCATTAGTCAAGTGGTATTTTATTTGCACACTATAATTAGTGTGCAAATGAAAACCACGTCTACGTCCTGTTTAATAACAGGTTGCGGTTTTCACAGCGACGGCGACGACCGACGTGGTTTTCATTGCGCCCTGGCGCTGCAAGTGTGTGCAAGTCTAGGATCAGCCAAAAACAACGGAATCTGCGCACCAAATCGTAAAGCCCGAGGAACCTTAATTTAAAACAATCGTGTATAATCCCGGTTTGTAGCCAGATTTGAGATGAATCACCAGGCGAGTCGTGCTGACCGCTTGTTGGATGATGTCATGGTAGGTACCTGTTTTTGGGTTGAAGGTGAATTCAGGGAGTGGTTGTGGCGATAAGTGCCTATATGGCAGTAGAGAAGGTCAGTTTTATATTGTTTAATATGTAATGATTCATTAATTAACAACAGGAACATAATTTATTTTTTTATCTCAATAGATGCACTAATAAATAAGCACTTATTTCACCCTACGGTTAAATAGGTAGGTGCTTATTAATAGTTAGCTTGTATAGTATATATCCTTTTGCCCTTGTTTGTCGCGCGTACGAATACTATCGGATATAGAGCGTATTGCACGTTGCTTTTAATGATAAAAAGTGTGGAGGAACAATTTATTTGCACTGATTGAACCCAGTCCTCGTCGTGGTGTTGCATTGTAATGGAGAATAGTTTTGTATGTACAGAGTGCGGCCGGAGATTGCAAAGTGAATTAAAACTTGCACCCCGGTGTCGATGCGAGCCACAGCCAATAAATACACATTTACTGTTTTTGCTAAAAACAGTTTTATTGTGCTTCTAATAGTGCACTAACATTTGTTGGAAATACACTAAGAATCGTATTGGATTACATTATAACAAAATATATTTTTAATCTAAATTTAAAAATTAGAGCAGTTAAATAGCAGATAGTGTATCGAGCAGGACGATTGAATGTCAGGTAGAGTTAAAATTGGCTAGCAACAAGTGCGAAATTAGTTTCACTGGAATGAGTGACACACGGAAACTGAACGGAATTAATATGGATCGCTCGTCTTCAGAAAGTATTAGGTAATCCCGCGTCTTTGCTGAACCAACGCAATGGAGAGATATATAAAACAACCGCTAATATAACTTTGTCTCTACCCATGGTAAGTTGTTGTTGTCGACATACTACTACGCAACCCTATAGTGAGCGAGATCCATCACGCACTTGGCCGATTTTTATGAAATCTATGGCGTAAGATGTCAGACGATTACGTTACCGCAAATTCGTTAAAAGATCGTGCTTGAGCCACAGTTTCCAGTTATGTTATGTTTGCGCAGCGGCCGGAGATGCGCAAATGAATTAAAACTTGCACTGGACCGCTGCAGCGGGTGGAAGCTGATAAAAGCACACAATTACTTGTTCCGTACCACGTTACGCTGTTTGCAGTAACGAGGGAACATTATTCTGCTTTACATTTCAATAATTACGTTTGGGTATTGACCGAACTGCGTTCGCGAGAATCCTTAATCATCATTCTCGGAACCATATTTCTAACAATTGTATTGTTTCCCATTGGTCATTATTGAATCAGAAACGATATTATGCAAGTTTATTGTTTCACGGAAACTTAACGACTGATGTTTATACGATCTTAGGTGAACTGACGTAAGTTTTACGGTTTTTTTTACAAATTATTTACGCATAAACTGTTTACAGTAATAGTCTATTCCAACTACTTATTCAATAATGAAAATACCTACTCTAAAGGTTATAAAATTTACATAAAAAAGGTTAATAAATCAATTGTATTCTGATGTCTGAAGAAAAGTAAGAATAATTAGCCTTATAATGTACCACCTTTGGGCACGGGCCTCCCCTTGGTCCAAGAAGGATTCACGCCATAGTGTATATAACACAGCAATACGGTAAGAATGGAAATATCGATTCAAGAAAAGATTGAACACCGGCGATATACAATCTTATTATTGCAAAGAGAAAATGGAAGCGTTCTTAGTGAGAATGCGCTTGTAAAGAAAATGAAATAAAGGTTTTAGAAAAATAGCAGTGTATCGGATGGAGGCAGTTGGACGCAACGATGCCCGCGTGGTGGGTAACAGAATATCAATTTATAGCTTTGTCTTCGTTTTTTTATATGATTTATAAGATGAACAACACTCGCGATGGGGGCGGCGAGACTATTATAAATATCAAATAAGCTTGATTTACGACAATGTAAAAACTAATGCTTAACTGTTTGAGGTTTTTTCTAAATTGTTATCAATGATACCTCTGTCGAGGGAAGTCTAGTTAACGTTCATTTAGCTAGGTATATATGATTTTTAATGACAATTTACAAAATTATCTTTATTATTAACAATTAGAAAGAAAATAACTTAAATATTTACAAACTTATATAACTTAAAAAGAGTATAGAAAAGCTATGACAATTATATAAACTTCTCTTTGAATAATAAGAACATAGCAGCATAGACAAACACACAACATCCATCAAAGGTAGGTTTATTCATGTACCCCCCAATTTATAGACGTTTAATAACTTTATCAAACGGCTTGTAGTACCTACTGCGCAAAGCACAACTTATGTGCGCAGTACTAGGTATATGACGTTTGATAAAGATATAAAGCGTCTATAAATTTGGGAGTTACAGTATGTAAAGAAATAAACATTGCACAGCATATATATGTTTATTTTTAAATTTTCCAATCTCTTAACATGCACGTACCTACTGCTACCATTCAGTCTGTCCTCTTAAATATTGCTTACATGTTCTCAGATAGGTACCGAGCTCTTATGCTGGGTCCTCGGATATTCTAGAGGCACAGTGTCCACTCAATACTACGTGACTCGCTTCGGGAAGCTTTCACCAAACACTTCCGCGGTTTGTTCAGATACAAGAGATACAAGACCTGTACTGAAAGCTTCCTTTCGAATTCTCTGTGCTTACATCTATACATATAAATAAAATTGGAGTGTCGGTTTGTAATATTAAAATAACCGCTTTTTACTAAGTGCATTTGGATGTATACACGGTACCTATACCAAAACATTTTTTTTTACAATTTTTGTCTGTCTGTCGGTCTGTCTGTCTGTTTGTTCCGGCTAATCTCTGAAATGGCTGGACCGATTTTGACGGGACTTTCACTGGCAAATAGCTGATGTAACAAGGAGTAACTTAGGCTAATTTATTTTAGAAAAAAACATAGGATCTCACGAAAAAAAATTAAAACCAATGTTGCAGCGTTGCGCCTGATTAAATTTGATAGCAACAACCTGAAATGCGTCCCGCGGGCTCAGAACGCGCGAGCAGGCTGTTGCTAACGGTTGTGTCTTTGTTAAATACCACGCGAACGAAGTCGCGGGTAACAGCTAGTCGTACATATGTTTAATATACTGATAATGAGATATGGCAAGCGCCGGTACACAATCTGGATGGTAAATAAATCTTATATAGGTGGCCCCGGGCTATACAAGATATAAATAAGGTTTAGGATAAACAAGAGATTTATAAGGTTAAACAAAAATAGTGTAAAATATTTTAACAGATGAATCAGTAATTGAAATAAAACATTCTTTTGGGATTTTATCGCGTTTATTTTATGTTTTTTCGTTTCAATAACATGTTATTTCAATGTCTAGTATTTGCGTAAATATAATAAATCAATATATGAATCGATAAGTTATATGGATAACGTTGATGTATAAAATAATTGTCTAAATTTTGTAGGTTTTTTTAAGCAAGGCAAAGCATTGGGCCATGCGCTCTGTACAGGTGTAGTTTTTTTAATGTCTGATAATTTTATTTATTCCTCTGGGAATGTTATCTTCACAACCTACTGTTGGTCCTGTTAAAATACTTTACACTATTATTCTTACACCTTATATATTAATTATACCTATATATATTACGGATAAGGTTATAAATGAGCCAGGATTTTACAGTTATAATTGTCATATCCTGCTATCATTTGTGTGATAAATGCGTAGCTCCATCTTCAAAGAATTATATAAATAACTAGCTGCGACCTACGGTGTTACCCGCGCAAAAAATCATGTCGATCCTTTGCGCTATGAAAAATTAAAACAAATCTATACCATACATTTTACCGGGATAAAAAGTAGCCTATGTGCTATTCCAGACTATAATCTATCGCTGTGCCAAATTTCATCCAGATCCCTTCAGCCGTTCTGGCGTGAAAGAGTAACAAACATCCATCCATCCATCCAAACTTTCACATTTATAATATTAGTATAGATTATGCCCAAAACATACTAATTGACAGCGTAAGCACGCGAATGGTTGTTTGCAATTACGTAAGTGATTTCATAAATGTATCGATACAAGTCTTCTCATAAGCACGTAATATGTGATTAGAGTTGTAAATGAAATCGGAAAGCCGTGTTTGAATTTACGACGTTTTTCCTTGCAGTAGTTGAATTACAATTTTTATGGTTCAACAGCAAGGGGCATAAAATGTCGTTCATTAGGCGAGGCGATGGTAGAACTTTACGCTTTGGTGCGCTATCGAAATGATGGTCCCCGATTTCCCATCAAACTCGAAACATCGGATGGGGGAGATCCGTTTTCCTGTTCGGTAAAATGGAATGCAAATTGTTGACTTTTGGAATGTATGGTACCTACGTACGTTATACCTACCTATTACAAAATAATTTTATCATTATGTATCAACATTCTCGAATTGTGTTCTTGAGTAATTATTCGTAAATAAGTAACGTTTATTGGTTATAATATATGTACGATAGGAACAAAATAAATAAAATACAAATATAATTACATAAAAAAACAAACAACTAAAAAAATCACATATATACAAATGCCTCTACACGAAGTAATTAATAATGCCATTTATTCCAATATACGTATCTAATAAGTTATGAATGATATCAAATCTGAAAGTAATCCCAAAAGCAAAAACAACGAGCCATAGCTGAAAACAACAAAGTATTTTTCCAATAACAACAAAAAAACACAAACAGCAACGGTGAACATTTATTTTATTAAAAACATCCATTGTTCTAAATGTATAAATTACAGCGAATTTGTATCAAGTAGCATTTTATTTGTGCATAAGGTTTCGCAAATGGGTACTTGTTGAATTTCTTGCACTTGAGCCGGTAATTAGTTATGGATTGGTAGCGGGGGGCGGTGTCACCGGGGCGCGCGGCGCGGCGGCGGCGCGGTAGGCTGGGAGGGCGGGCGGGCGGAAGGCAAAAATCACAAAGCTGCCTATTATAATGGGCTTAGCGAGAAATTGTCGCCCCACAGTGTGGATACTTGAATTAATGAGACTACTCGAGTTATTCCAGAATAGCCGGCGACTGTATTCTCGAGGCTAATAACTTATTTGCAGTCCCCATTTTAATCCGACGAATTATTCTCAGAAGAGGATTAACTTGCCTCTTTTGTTGAAACGAGTTTTTAAAGTTAGCATCGCAGTTTTTAAATTCAACGCCGTATTTTTAATTAAGTTTTCACCAGCTCTGTAGTACGACCGCCTGGGGTATTTACATTGTTGCCAACGAATGATCAATACCGAACCGAGACGCATTGTACGCTCAATACATTTCTACAGAAACTATGATGCACTTCAATCACCGCTCCTTTAATTTGATTTCCCGTTCGCAAAGGGTGTGTGTGATGCCACAAACGCCTGCCGCGCGACCGCATTAGTTCCGAAGCCGCGCCGCGCTACGACAACTTGCGTACCCGGAGCGCTGAGCACGCACAAATTGTCGTTGTGAGCACGTTCCATTAGTCACCCTGTCACACCTCTCCCGGGGACATTAAAACACAATTAATATAACGAATGTTTTGACTTGAAATAATTCAAAGATCGCCCCATTATAAATGCTGATTTGCCTGAGGGGAAAACGATTGTTTCTTTTTGTGACCAGAATGTATACATTGATATTGATAATAACAAAAAGCGAAGCCAAGCCACATTTTCAACGATGATTATCACTTGCTAAATGGTGACGGGAAACATCGTCTGCATGTCTTAGAGAACCACTCGAAAGATGTGTGAAGTCCGCCAATCCGCAATGAGTGAGCGTGGTGGACTATGGCCTAGTTTCCCCTCGCATTGAGAGTGGGCCAGTGCTCAATAGCGGGATATAAAAAAGAGCTATTAGTTTATTATATAATAACAAAAATAACTGTATACCTAGCATTGTAAGATGTAGATAGGACGTATGATTTGATCACTTGATCGCAATTTAATGTTGTAAAAACTCGTACTTAGCCCGAAGCCCTATTAACATATTGGGGGTGATTAGTATGCAAAACGGTGTTATTATCAATTAGTTGGTGATTAATTAAACTTAATTACCATGATTAGTAAGTTAATCCCACTTACCTGTCAGTTTATATTAACTTGTACCGCGAATCAGTACTTCTGCCTGCTTGCTACTGCTTCTAGTTGCTTATGTGGGTTAATTATAACTCCATCGGGATGTACAAAAATGCTTATTGAGAATTGTTTACGACTTTATAGACCATTTAGCCCTTTGTCTATAAATATCTTGATTTATGAAGTAACAACTTATCCACACTAACTACGAAATATTAATAAAATGCGAAAGTAACTGTGTCCATCTGTGCGTTGTTACGACTAAACAGAAGAGCCAAGCTTGATAAAATTTGACGAGGCAATAGTGTGCATCATGAGGAAGGCCATAAGCTTTTTTTTCAAGAAGTGCAAGCCTATGCTGTTGCCGGCACACATAGGCCTATATGTGCGAATCCCACTAATATTATAAATGTAAAAGATTGGATGGATGTTTGTTACTCAATCACGCCAGAACGGCTGAACGGATCTAGATGAAATTTGGGCACAGAGATAGATTATAGTCTGGAATAGCACATAGGCTACTTTTTATCCCGGTAAAATGTATGGTTCCCGTGGGTTAGATTTGTTTCAATTTTTCATACTTTTTAATCGCGGGTAACACCGCGGGGCGCCGCTAGTACTATATACATCAAATGGCACACCGATTCCAGACAAACAATAAACTTGAATAGGTACAGTCGCAAATAAAATATAAGACATTTCATATAAACGCCACTTAGCTTTACTTAGATATCACTTGGTATCATTGAGAATGCAGCAAAGCATCTCTGAATCCCTTTGACAGCTATCGAGCTGAGCTCCGCGCCTTTCACATTTCTCTGCCTCACCGATGCACTTTATCAGATGCGAAGTTTCAAACGACTTTTGATACTTTTTAATAAATTCATGTAACTGTTTGTATAACGATTTTGAAGACCCAAATACACAGTTGGGTAGGGATCCCGCCTTTTGTATTGAGGATCCCATCCAGGTTCGAATCCTTGTTCTTGTATCGACCTTGTATGGACGTTAATCTATAACAGGCGTTCATCTATAGCAGACGTTCATCTATAACAGAAGTTCATCTATACCAGTCAATATATAATGGGATCGGCCTGCTGTTCATTACAGTACCCATAATGCAAGCGATGCTTAGTTTGGGACCATACAGCTGGTGTGTTCCTCTAGCAACATATTTTTTTGTTTTTTTTTTGTTTTCATTGCTTTCCATCAAATATAACAAAACGTATAAAACAATAAGTACCTATAGATATATATAAAACCAAGTTGTGTTAGTTACACGATTTATGACTCAAGAGCGCGTGGACCGATTTTTATCATCTTTGCTTTTTTAATTTGTCTCTACCCTGAATAGTAGAATAATAACTATTAAAACATGGGAACAATAAATATAATATTTTTTTCATACATTTGATTCTGAGGCGGCACGAAGTTCGCCGGGCGAGCTAGTTGTACATTAAGAGGAGCACTTACTCAAATTGGGGTCACCTTTTGGTTTTTATCAAAGGACTCTCTATTACGAAGTTTACCCTGTGGGTATGTTTAACTATCTATAATATATTACCTCTGGATATCACCATGGATGTTAGTATAAATCGACGCGGGCACGTGAATGCTCGTTTCAAAACATAAACAACTTAAAGCACGAACAAATAACGATGATTATTTGTTCGTGCTTTAAGTTGTTTATGTGACGTCACAGCGAACATCAAACCCACCCCCCTGGGCAAAGCTACGCCACTGATGCTATGGAAATGAAGGCCCAGCCACGACGCAAATTTACACATCATTTGCCAACTTGTTATATATTTTAATGAGCTCCTCTATACTTTTGTACTTGATTTTCGACGGATTTGAAATGTAAATTATAGCTATTAAAATTCTCGAACAGCGTATTGTAGAAGTTATTTGCCTACTCCTAAAATGTAAGTGGAAAAGGTCGATGTGGTTAGGTATGAATAGTAGGTAAATTACGACTAATACACCAACTTATGTTATTATTGGGCCTCAATGCTGGGTTAAGTTATAATATTTATGTTAGTGAATGTAATGTTCTATTATTTAAATACTAAATAACTATTTATTATAGCTTTCGACTCTGATTATATTTGGTATTGAACCTCTCTATCACGTCGTTTAACCGACTAAATTATAGTTACCTCTCTGTAAAGTTCCTACAGTTAATTCAAATTCACAAACTCCATTGGGTTGTCACTATGTCTTTGGCCGTATGATTGGCCCTAACATTCGCAGCGCAGTAAAGCGGTTGGCACCTGACGAATAGCCGAACAGCTCCTCACCGTCAGTGATATCATTATCTCCGGCAGTGACGGGCAATTTTGTTTTCTCCAAAATTCTTGTCAAGATAAATCCCATTTATATCGATTCTCGCAAGAGGAAGGGGGACAATAACATGTAAAATGTTTCGTCTTTTATGGCGAGTCCAGTTGAATGGTACTAAGTCTTTGCATAAAATGATGCTATTTGTTTGGTTTGTGTATTGGAGATGTGATTTTATGACAAATAGCGATCGGTGGAATAGTGTAATGGCGTGGTTAGTCATGTAACAATCTAAAAATAGATATTAATAATAAAGAAAAAATGTTTCTACATAGTATAGAGTGTAAGGAAACTTTGGGTAAACTTAATGCCCATAAATTAATGAATTAATTTATGTCGAAAGTCATGGGTTACAAATGTTGTCATTTTTGAGCGCGCAATGTATAGTAAACAACGCGGGCACAACACAATGCTCCGCGCGATTCCCGACGCGTGCGAGTGACGAGCGCGCTCAAATCTCTCCAGTTTTAATTTACATTGCTATTTTAGGTCTTAATTAGTAATAATCTTTTTCTTTTATTTATAATCACTTGATAGACTTCTAGATTTCATGCTGGAATCAATTGAAAAGGAACTGAAAAATTTGTGTAAAATACATGAAAATATCGACAAAAAAATACCTACTCTGGAGGGTTCAGAATCGAGAGTTGGCATCCATGGTATCAGTTTTCGTTACCAAGCCACATACACCCTGTATAGAATGAGAAATTTGTAGATTTGGGACTATCGAGTAAGCCAAAATGGATTTCACATACCTAGTGCTCCCGTGAATAACCACCAAAGGAGTAACCGATGCGTCCGCGATAACGTCATTTTCCGCATAACTTAATGAAAATGGCACAATACACCTAATAACTCGGACCAGTTAACTGCAGCATCAATACAGATTTCCCAATTATAATAATGTCGACGGCCATTGATGGTGAGCCGCGTAGATAATAGCTTGCATTGATGGTCTCCGGATGAGTTAATGCGTACATTATATATTGACGATGACGTAATACATCGTCGTTTTGAATAGTTAATAGCCATGTATTAATTCACCGCGGATCCTCGCGATACAATATGCCGCGCGGTACTCTCAGTTTTATAAGTACCATAATAAAGTCGCGTTTTCTGCGCGCGTTTTTTTCCTACACACTCAACAAAAATAATGACACAAGCACAGCATTTTATTTTGGATACAACCTATAATTTTTGTAACATGCACTTGTAGACCCGCTCGGGGGAAAATGTGTACGTGTTTTGTTGAATGTGTCATAAACTTTCAGCAGGCGATGCGACTTTAGACAATGCTCTTCATTTTCAAGACAAGAGAAGAATAAGAAGAAAATGTTGTCAAATATTTATTAGAAAATGAATGAGTATTTTATATCATTCAGACACTCTCCTCCTGATTCCCGGTACATCGCACGCAGTTTTATTATAAAAGCATGGTGCATTCCCATTCTACTGGGAACAGGCCACGTCCGCGTGACGTCTAGACAGCGGGGGTGTCGGCCGGGCCCCCCGCCCCGCAGCACTTGGCAAGCGCAATTCGTCAACCGCCCGCTCTACCGTAACTACAGCTCGCTACTCCAACGCTTTTTGTTCCCAGCAAAATAGAGAACGCGGAATGCAAAACAAGCGATACGATCCCCTGATACACAGCGAACGTTATTGATAGCGCCTGAAACATGCTCCGTCATTTTGTCTGCAGCTGAAACTAGGGACGTTGTTAGCCCAAGACCGAGAATCTACGTATAAATTGGGATGATTTACATGAGCGTTCATTTGTTTTGTAAATACACCGGTGCTAGAGTGGTAAGCTTAGGTAGGGATGTTGCATGTTTTAACTAAGTTGCCACTACGGATATGGTGCGGGATTTTAGGAGCATATGGTAGCGTTGGCCGCCTGCCACGAGATGGACTTAAGGAAAATTTACTGCTCACAAAAATGTTACGTCGGTGTAAGGGGTTCCTCCCTCTGGGACGAGCCGGTTAGATTAAAGTTTTGTTAATATGGAAAGGTTGATGTGGCGCGATTTCCCGTGAGATTACAATGAACAGTTTTCAGATATCCGAGCCGGGCCCAAGTTTGAGTGGCGCGGTACAATGGCCAGCTGATAAGAGCGACGCCGAACATATATATACCACCACCCGTTTGGAATAATTCTTTAAAATGTTGAAAAGGCGGCGTTTGTGAAAGTTCAGGACACTTCTATTCTCTATGTTTAGAATTTGTGGTTACAGTTACCATTTTCATTTTTTTTTTTTTTTTTTTTATTACATTATAGGCAAGTATTTGATCTCGATCTCACCTGATGGTAAGTGACGATGAGATCTACGATGGAGCATACTTGCCTAGGTAGGAAGGCGGCAGTAGATAGAGACGCTACATTCAATAGGCACATGCAGCGCAACTGATCTGACCCGCCATCCTATAATGGCAACACCGAACATCATGCCGGAACACGGCTAGGCCGCTTGGCGACATGGCTTTGTTCAGTGGGTGGTGACTAGCCACGGCCGAAGCCTACCACCAGTAGAGTTGTCACCTGGTTGGCACCACCCAGGGTCACGTGTAGGGTATCTCGAGGGTACTTAATTCTCCTACGGACGAAGGTGACTCGACCCCAAAATTTTCCAATGTTTCAAGTACTTGTATTTATTTAGCGGTGTTTTTTGTTTTCTTAATTAACAACATTACATCCCACGACGTTAACATACTGAAATTCAGGTGTGCACATCAGGTAGCACATCTGAAATATTTGCGACATGTCATACGTTTTTTGGAGAAAAGCACTTTTTATTACAACTAAATATCGTGCATCTCGCAAATCGTCTAAAAAACCCAATAACCCAAACCTCAAATAAACCCAACACCTGGGTAAAAATAGCCCAGTACGCTGTTTATATAATTGTCTACTTAATCTTATTTAGCTGTGTGCCAATAAGGTCAGTTGGCATTCGAAGGTGCAAGGAATCTCGGCAAATGGTAACATTAGCCCAATGCGAGCAGATCACGGGTAACGAGGGGCTCAGCGGCGCCCGAGCCGCGATCATTGGACATTTGAATAAAACATGAAACACCTCCACTTGGCAAACTCGGAAAACTGGAGTTTGTCCAGCTTGACATTTCAAACAGTCTTCTTTTGCAATCGTCAATCGGTAAAACTGACGTAGACGTAGACGTAGTACTAGCCTTATACCTACTTGGGTCAAAATTTATAAACATTATAGGCATGTTCCTTAACAGAATTAGGTATACCTTGGTCAAATCCATTTCACATCCAGTTTCGAAAATTTAGACACTTTAACGACATTTTCATTCAAATTGATTGCGCTCATAATATTTTTTTAATTAATCTTATTTAACTTATGTCATCTCAGGGAAGTTGGAAGTCTTCGGAGCGGAATGAAACAACTAGCTGCACAAGGGTAATGAAGAGCCTAACGTTAAACCTAAAACATTCGACACCTCATTCTGTCGATTTCATATGCATTTCATATGAAACGCTAGATCATCGTTCATCATATATACGCATAGTGAGGTAGTACCTAGTATATTGGTTGTTCAACGATTTCTATTATTATTTTTAATTTCCATGCTGTTATGGAAAATATATTCAATTTAATTACAATTTCAGGTTGACGTTTCTTAGTAATGACTCATAAAAAAACTACTTTCAACTTGCATAACATCCTTTCTCATAACCACAATACACAAAGTTTTGTAAGTACCCTTATTATATGAAGTTGTTAATTGTGTGACACATTATATTAAGTTGTTAATTGCGTGAAACTAGTCTAAATAGTTTCAACCAACTTTAATCCTGCATTCATAGCCACCTAGAACAATGAATGATTGATATCAATTCGATAAGGTGACGCAGACAGGACGATAGTTTTCTCACGCGAGGTGTAATTAATCAAGGGTAGGGCTGCCAGCCGCCGGAGACTATTTATCAACCAGGTCGGACTGGTAAGAGCACGCCCCTGGCCATCTGCTCTGAATTTACCTTCGCGTACTTGCACTAGGGAACTGATCGAACATTCATCAATGACGTTTCTATTTTCAATGCTTGTCTTCGTTTCATTGATAAACGCAGGGGCCCTATTTTTTTTAATAACATTGAAAAAAATAATTAGTAAAACTTTTGGGATTACTTTAGATAAGTTAAAATTAATTGAACTTTGTTTATTATTTACAAAACTGATTTACCTAAACAACAAAAACAGTTAAACAGTTTGTAGATCAGATGCCCACTCCTGCCATGTGGAGCTGCGCATTGTATAACAAGTTGACGTCAGAGGTAGAAGACATTAAAAAAAAAAGAAAACAATGTTTCATACAAAGTTGCATTAAAATAATAATCCAGCATGGATTTGCTTCAAATTTTAATTAAGTATAAAGAATATAAAGACAAAAAAAGTCGTCCGTAGTTAATTTAATCAACTTTGGTACCGACTTCCCGGGCCGGGGTTTCCGAACACTGGAAACGGATTACATAAAAAGTTTTTAAATTTTAGTCTTAACTTTGTGATTTTTTTCTAAAGGGAATTAATGATGTTTAATTGTGTGCAACGCCTTCCTTGAGGACGATTGAAATAACTTTTGAATAAATGTCACAGTGATTGAATTATTGAAAGTTGTTTTTTTTTAAGGGCATGGGTTTCAGGTTCGAGTTATCGGCGTAGTTACCAGCGGCTCAGAACCAACCGATCGGCGCATACGAAAGATATACAGGGTTAACTGAAAAGTACTAATAAAATCTTACAGGTTAGAATAATTCTTTTTTTTTTGCTTTCATGCTAAAATTTAAAAAATATAACTTGAAACTTGAATTCCATATATGGTGTAGCAAACTTTAAAAAAATAATATTAGTAGTAGTATTAGTAGTTCTTAGTTTAAGTACGTATAATTAAATTAACCCTGTACAAACCCTGTGTTAACCCTGTTTAATTATCATTCATAGCTCGCCGTTAACCATTGCTGAGGCTCTCCTTTCATTTGCACCAACCGGCTCTATCCCAATCTCTCCCGCGATTTGTGTATCATCGACCCATCTTGCTGAGTTAAAACCAACACATAAATTGAACTGTTGATAGTGACGACCCATCGTCTCGCTCGCCAGAAGAAAATTTATTCCCCCTTTAATGTCCCGGTAATCGGTAGCGATATGTATCCATCGGTCGTGGTGACCCAGTGCGATTGGGAGGGGCTTTGCCATCCGAAGGTAGTAAGTACAAAATCCCGGTAGCGAGTCCACCAATGAGTTTTTTTACTTAAAAAAAAAACTTTTGACAATAAAAAACCGTCTTCAAAAAAATGAAAACCAAAAAATAATCGTATCTAAAAATCTACCTTGTCTTGTCAAATGAGACCAATCTGGAAGCATATACAAAAAAATACAATTGAATTGAGAGCCCCCTCCCTTTTTTGTAGTCCGATGAAAAGGCACAATACGTGCCCAAACAGTGGTGGTAAACACCTGGATCGGACACCATGGCATTTACACAGAGTTGGACTAAGTCATATAAAAGAACGATATTTCTTTATAAGAGTGCGCGTTTGTCAACATGTTTTGCTGGTAAGCAGGCCACCATTATTTATGCAACCAAAATACTTGAACCAAAGTTACAAAATTTTATAATAATACTATAAAAAAAATTATAATTTAGAATCAAATTAATTATATTCGTATCTCTAAAAATATGAGCTATGAAGATTTCTGCTCAAACCATAACATTTAGGCACTAACCAATTTCTTGTTTCAATAATTCTGTTGTAAAAATATACCAACAAGGGGTCGACGTGTTGGCACTGGGCGGCCAGCGCTGCAGGTGCCCACGATCCGAACAAATAATGAAAAGATTGGTGTTGTATTTCTACTCAAATGGATTTTCTCGTGTTTGTTGCATTCAAAATCGTGCTATTTTACCCAAGGACAATGATTTTATCATACGGAAACAGAGTGGCCATTTCGCGAATCAGATTTCTAAATCTGATGACCGTACAATTTATCATTTCAGAGAACCGTACCCTTGGTAGGTAAATAGATTGGAAGGAAAGAGAAGAATAAAACAAAAATACTCCCTTTCTTGAAAGTACAGACATAGAACGTAGGGTATTGTATAGCACAAGATTTTAGAATATACGATTTAAAAGACACTGACTCTGGCGTCTTCAAGAATACGTATAGATCTCACTACAAACTCACACGAGAGTACCTAAGTGAGTGTCACACCCACTCGCATTGTTTCATCAAGCAACGGCACATTCAAAGCATGCGGGTAGAGACGCCGCGTACAGTAGAGCCGCCGAGCTCTTCACACCCCCAATTCAACGCGGAAAGATAAATGATGAACGCGGATTCAGTGTTCCGGAATGTATTTATAGGGCCGAGCACTTACGTAAATGATTTAAGGGTAAGACAATGATAAAATAGGAACGGTTTGCTTTGAACGATAATAGTTTAGAGTGATGCTTTGTTTTGAGATTGCAGTTATGTATCAAAGTTAAGTGAAGGTTAGGCAACAGAGGTGGAAATCTGAAATTTGTTTAATTGCAATACCCTGACTTATATGAAAGGTGGCCCATAAAAGTTCTATCAAATAAGTTATGGATAAAGTTTATCAGCACATTATGAAATAGGCCATATGTGTATGTAAGTTTATGCTCTAGTTGTGCTTCTACTTTCGGGTGCTGACTGCAAGATTCTTAGTTCTACGGATGTATTTCCAATGAGAATAAAATCCGCTGTGTATGTAGTAACTTGTACTTCATCAGGAAAGTTTCGGGGGTTCCATAATCACAGCCCTGTTATTAAGGTTCGGGATACAGTGTGCATACAATAAGCCTTAATTTCTGAAAGCCAACCTTTCTATCACAATAAATTCAAATAAACTCTATCCTACTAGAATAATACGTGACTTTTCTACAAACTAATACTGTATAAACGTTTTATAAAATTTGATATGAGTGATAAATTCTTCGGAAAGCAGAACAAGGTAATAAACATGTTGGATGGTGGTGTAGCCGTTACAAATGGCGGCCATTTATTGTCTCCGTGGTTCCCTTTGGCACTAATGATCCCGAGAATCACATTTCTAACCAAATAGCTGAAATTTCGATTAATTTCCGCAGATGTCCTACATCTAATTGAGTGAATTTGAGTGTAATTTGTCATCGTAACTAAAATATTAATACAAAAATGGCGATGGAATTAAATAATTGCAATATATATTCCGTGTTCTATTTTGTAGATCGTAGTCACGAACATTAATTATAATGTATTTGAAATTGTGTATATAGCTTTCCAATATTATAGAAAACTATGAACATAAAGAATAAAAACTATAATTTTACTGCTATTTCCGACAAATAATATATATATAATTATTTTTATTATACGTGTATATTTTTCCTATTAATAAGTATATTTTAGTTCTTTTTTTTCCATGGAGATATCTTTGTAAATAACTATTGTACATAATTTATAGTAATAAATTATAATTCTTTAATAATATACCGATATATTGAGATTAGATACAGTCTCATTACTTTATGCGTCATTCAAGTCATCATCATTTTTCATTTTAGAAATTGATAATAATGGACAGTTAACTACGGATGCAATGTAGTTTACAACAGCAATCGAATAAATTTCCACAAATTGGTGGATTGAACACAATGTTCAATTGGCCGAGATTTATAATGAAGTGCGAATTTAACGGTACAACGCGAAACAAAGGAAAGCCGCGGGTCGATACCAATTCGCCAGATGCACTTGTAGTCGTGTTGAAAACTGTCTACGAATAAATGATTTTATTCTATTTCCACGCTAATGTTACAGAGTTTCTCATTTTATCGGTGCAATACATACTTAGCGCAGCCTAACCTAAGTTGTCTTATTTAAATAAAACTAATTTTACGAATTTTATCGCGTTTATTTGTTTTTTACGCGTTTATATGTTTTTTACGTTCCCGACGTTTCGGCTACTTTACAGCAACCATGGACACGGGAGGATCATAGTTGCTGTAAAGCAGCCAAAACGTCGGGAACGTAAAAAACATAATATAAACGCGATAAAATCCGTAAAATTAGTTTATTTCAATGTGTAGTATTCGCGTAAATATAAGAAATCACTTAGTTGTCTCTTCTGCCTATAAAGTGAAAAATATTTGACACCTAGTGTTTTCGGTGAATATTTCGGATAGGTTACCGACACGCATCAAATAATTTTATGATGAGTTTACCAAATCTATGAATAATATATTATCGCAGTTTATCTGACCCTGTGAGAGTACAGATGGAATAAAAACACAAAATATTGGCAGTTAGTACCGTGCAACGGTGCGGAACCCCAGGGTTGTGACAAAACTTTTAAGACCGCAATTAAAAATAAACGCTCTGTGGAGTTCAAGCGCAATTGTGACGAAGCCACGGCACTTACTGCCTTATTTTATTTTGCTTAACGTATAAATTAAAACGATGACACTTGAAATTAATAATATATTTTCAGAGTAATTTTCATAATAAGACAATTATTTTTGAACTGTATTTTTACGGTTGCGTGATTTTTTAACGCAATTTAAGTTTTATGATGCATGCGGGTATAATATATTGCATAAGTAATGAAGCAAGTAATAATAGAGGCAAACAAGTTCTTAACACTTATTCATATTTCGATAGATACCCTTATTCGGTGGACGAGAAAACCAAAATGTAAGTACCTACATAGAACTAAAATTGCCAAATAAATAACGTGGACTTTATTTATGACTGTATAGTTAATCGCGCGTGTATAATTTATGGAAGAGTCAGAAGCTTAACGATATAATTTAGAGCGGCCCCTGACGCTTGACAAATGAAACAACAGCGGGGAAATTCGCATCCATTTTCTTAGTAACGGGCCCTATACGGTGGTTTATACGCCACCACCCGGAGGCTGGAGGCTTCCGTAGGAGGAAGGTAGAGGATAAATTCTGATAAATATTATTGAAACCAAATCTCGGGCACTTTGCTAAAATGTAACGAGAAGTGACATATATTTGTTAGTACACAATCGTATTTTTCATGAATCATGCATCCCTTGAGATATATAGATCCATATAGACGCTATATATATATATATATTTCTGTCTCATTTTCCCCAACACAATTTGCTACCTAATGCTTAAAAATTGCTACATAGACCTCCTCCTTATTTAAGTCGGTTAAAAATAAGTTCTTTCTAAGGCTTTAGATAATTAGGCGTACGTTTTCTTCACATGCAGCGGCTAATTCAAGATTTCAGGTGAAATTTTGCTATTTTTCCTGTAGGTATATTTCTTAGAACATTCGGGTAAGTAAATAAGAATATAAAAATCTGTTAAAATACACTTTGCTTGTACTATGTTGTGGCATTTTATTCATGACCCACTCATTACCTTCCATCCTCTGATGTGAAAGAATTAAAATTGGCTAAAAGTCAGGATGTTCTTTTATGTATTGATTTTACCATTTACTCGCGTAGACTCTCAATATTTCCCCACTTCACGTTTCCCGCTCGTTGAATAGGCTCTGATTCGTCTCGATTTTGCTTAGCTTTTTCACATTTTGTGAGTTTACTTTCATTGGATAAACGCGTTATTTTGTATCTCGTAACTGTTGGCAAATAATAAATATTCATGATAGCTAAGAGCTTAAATAAGTAAAAGATAGGGATTTAAATAATTATGTCGATGGATTTTCATAATTGTAAAAGTTATGCAAGCTATGTAATTGGTTATTATTGTTTGTCAGCCGGTTTCGCAATATTGCAGGTTTTACTTACTGATCATGATGATCAATTAAAGTATTATAAACGCGGTGGTTAGTACGATGTGTTTGCTGGTTCCGTGCAGTCCGGCAATTTGAAACAAAACCGCTCCATTAGCCGCGAGCCGGTAAGCCAGCCTGACCGTGATGTAAATGTTGTCGATTTGTTCACCCCCCCCCCCCCGCACCCGCGTCCTACTAAACTAATGAGCCCTCGCAAAGGTAGTGGGATCATTTCTCTTAGAGCTCGAATCGTTTGATGCCAAAGTTTTTGTCATTATTTTGTGACTTCCTGGAGTTTAAATCTCGCAGGATTTTCAACTTTAATGCTCGTCAGTAAAACCTAATCCGCTCTGAAAAGTAATAGACAATAAAGAAGGATATAGATAGGGAATTTTTAAACCATCATAAATTTAGGAGGGTTCAAACCCTCCTAAATTTACTGGACATTTCTTCACTATCTCAAGATAGTGAAGAAATGTCCAGTAGAAAATGAGATAAACCGCACATTGTTTAAACGTCTGTGGCGACGCTATCCGATGAAAGTCGACGGTTATACACGATAACATAATAAAACATGTACTTTCTTACCCAAATAAATGTCGGGCCAATTTTACACAAGGAATTTAAACGGAGTATTTACACTAGATGACAATCTAAATAGATATTTAAAGATATCACGAACTTTATAAAGATACTCACAAGGTAATTGACTGTTAAAACTCATAAACGATTTCCTAGGTGAAAACTCCTTTCAATAAGGTGAAAATTGGTGCTATAATTTTTCCGACGTCTCTCCATCGGCCGCAGCGATAAATTGCGCGCGAGTGACTCGCTCGACTCTCATGCAAATTCACTTCGCCTAGTTTTAAACTTTCCATATTCCACAGAATAGAGTGGAAACCTATCAACCCCCTTTTTGAAAGAAAGTTTATGAATCAATTTTGAATTTTGTTACCTGACTATATATTTTATCTGTTTCTTATATACTTCTCTACTGTTGACCTAATGATTATCACTTGCTAAGCGATGAGGGATACCATTTATGCCTGTCAGAAGCCCAGTTCTCAAAAGGCGTCTGAAATCCGCTGAGCACTTAAAAGTAGTAACGAATAAATTTATAAATATATACGTAAAGAAATAGTAGTGAAAATATTGCATTAATTCAACCTAATTGACTAAAATCATTTTCTTGTCGAACACGTAAAAGTCATTTCGCGTAGCGCTACGGTTGGAATCAAAATATGAAATAATTTACAGCAAAAAATATGCATTTAAGAGGGTCGGCGTCGGCGGTACATTAATTCAGCACCGGTCGTTTATAACAATTATGATCTCGATTAACCTGTGATAACATAGTACAGGTAGGTAGACAGGTGCCGTGATATACGAAATGCGTGACACAAGCAACGCACAAACATGCATTGCAGGCTACACAAGACAGTGGAGGCATGATTTCCTGGCACGATGCGCCGTGAAACAATCCTTATGCAAAATGTTTCGCATTTTTTTATGCTTGAGGTTACTAAAATCTAGTCATGAGTACATAAGTACATTTATTCAACAGTACATTCTGGAGTGTTAAGTTATTGTGTTGCTTTAAATTTACTACATAGGTAAATGAAACTATTGATTTCATTCCCATAATATATCCTTGTCCTTACTTACTACTGTATTATGTGAACGTGTGTTTGTTTGTAAGTTTGACTGAGCATCATGCAAAAATGTCTGAACGGGATTTTATAAAATTTGGTACTAAGGTAGGCTATACTCGGGAATACCATATAGGTTTTATATCTGAGTCCATGCGGGTGGAGGTGCGAGTAAGGCTGGTAGTTTGTGGTTTATATGTATCAGAAACTAAGAGAATCCATATTAAACAGCCAGTTTAAAAGGTACCTAGTGTACCAATTACGTAAAGTGAAACCTCTACCTCCTACATACAAAACGTTTGCGGTCTTAATTGTTCATCACATTACATAATAAGCTATTTCGAGACCTGCCTCAGCCTGCGACCTATGTACTAAATATACCGACGCCCCCTCCATCCTCGTTGTGACGTCACTGCCCCCCCCCCCCACTACCCTTCACAGATGCAACGTATTTCAGCATTGCTATTATTGCTTCTCTTTCTTATTAAATAACAAAACGTTTCAAAGGCCTGGACATAAAAGCTGGAACTTTGCCAAATCAATATCCATGCACTGACTGACCGAACGGCCTCGTAAGGCTGCCTCGGCTCGCCTAAAAATAACATTCCCGTCGCCTTGTCCGAGCGCTGACATTTCTGTCCTTTGCCTCACAACCAGCCCGACTGTGTATGTCATCTGCTCATAAACAAAGCTCGGATCGAGGCTGCCCAGTCAGTGCAAACCCATTTATTAGCTTCTATAGGAACAATAAAACATGTCATAACACGATAATTAAAGCGCGATGAGGGACACTGCGTTTTATTTACGAGTGAAGGGTTGAAAAATTACTTCCTACCTGATGTGCGTGCTCAAAGCGTTGTTTGACATTCCAAAAGAGTAAATAGCGTTTTGCTGAAAATGAAAAGGAAAATGGCGGTGTTGGAACAAGAGTCGGACGAGATGAGCTTTCGTGGCGCGGTAAGATATTGTGTTTATTTATTTTGTATTGGACATTGAAAAATGTTTGTTACAATGACATATTAACTTACAAAGTATATGCAAAGGTTCTTTTTAGTCGATTTAGGCTAGTTTTAACTGGTACCGCGGTCTCAGTATCTCCATTAAACTGAACATAATCGGCAATGTTTGAATGTGTTATTTTCGTACACTACGCAAATTGGCATGGCTTTTTCTATTCTTTTTATTTGTCTGAGCTGTACAACTGTACCTACTATCTACACCAGGGATCCCCAAAGGGGTCGATATCGGTTTCCCAGGGGTCGACATACACGAAAACTGATTTTGAGGGTCAACGAGGACTAAAACCTCGACCCCTATTAATTAACACAAGTTCTTATTTGATACTTTCAAGATACTGTATACATTGTGTTACGTGTACAAACTTGTTATAAGTAGGACTAATATTTTAGTAGGAAGTATCATTGTTGTACTTTTAAAAATCTCAAGTAGCTCGTACAAGATTAAATTATTATTTTGCAATTATATTGTATCAATAGAAAAAAAACACTAGAGATATGATTTTTAAAGTAATTTGGCTATGGGGTCTGAGATATTAGTTCATTTTGGAAAAGGGGTCTCTTGGCCAGAATATTTTGGGAATCCCTGATCTACTAATCGTTTGATAGATTTGACTGTAGTAATCTAGCGATATATATGACACGCTGCAATCGCAAAGAGTGGGGTAAAAATAGCGTGATGGTCATACGAACCAATCGAGTTTCTGTCAAACGTGATCAATAATATATCGGTCTGCGACTACCTTACTCGATCTCTATCAAAAACAACTATGAAACGTTTCATATTACGATGAATGGGTTCGTGTTTGTTAAGTGACTAGCTACTTTATTATAACTTAAGTGCTTTTTTCTACTGACAGTAAAAGGCTCTATAGACAAGCTGATCGATTCTGTATACAGTGTATTTTGCCACGGGCTATCAGTAATCAGGCATCGAGTGGTCCTAATCGTATCACTAAATACACAAAAATAAGGGGGATGAATCCCTCTACCCTCGGAACGGTGGCCATTTCAAATAGTACATACACTGAGTAAATAACAGTATTTTTTATTATTTCAATATTCATTATGAGTTTGATTCAACATATTAAAATATGGTATATCCGTCGACCCTATTTTAGTGTTTAAACAATCAAATAAATAATTTATTAATTATCCCTAGCCCGTGACCATATATTTTATTTGACTATTGCTAAAAGCCTCTTGTTTACAGCGTGCATAACAGGAAATTCTAACATAATGTAGCAACATCGAGAAAGCATTCTGTTACTTTCATTCTTATTAATTAAATCTGCGGTGTAAGCGGGATAGAACGCGCGCTTAGGTGCTTTAACGTAGCGCTACGTAAAAAGATGGCGTGCTACAACCTTTAAAAACTTTTAGCTCATCTGCTTGTGATTTATGATAACAAAGTGAGAAAAATACCATGAAAGCCTTCTTTGCACTTTCACTTTCGAAATTTGTTATTATTTACGTGTATAAATAGCCTTGTTACTACAGAAAAATACCTACTAATGTTTTTTATAGAGCTAAAGTCTAGTTAGAACAATATAATAGGAGCGCTAATACTTGCTATAGGGAGTCAGCAAGAAGCTTTTAAATACTTAGTGACAATCGGACTAAGCGCCTATTCTAGGTATTCTTTAAGCGGTATGTGAAGTCGGTAGATTACCGAAGCAATATAGCTCGGTTGACAACACCGCCCTTCGGCACTTATTCCATTAAGGCCTTGTTACCCAGCAGGAGAAACGCATTTTGGCGTGCCATTTGCTTAGAAGGTACGAAGGACAGCGCTAAAAGCAATCAATGCGTTATAGCTTCCAAGCGGGGCTTTATAAGCGATATTCTTACACCCACTTCTAGGGATTATAATCTAATTTTATAGGTATAAAATTCGGAACACGAGTTACTCGTGTAAAAATCCTATGTCACCTATTATGTACTGTACTTAATGGTCTACGTGAATAAAAATATTCTGATTCTGATTAAATATCTTGGTCTTATCATCAAAGTTAAATATTGTGTATTCTGACATAGGTACTTTTTCGTAACGACAAAATATTTTTTTGATAGAAAATCCATTTAAAATGTATTTAGCTGCATATAATTTTAAGAGTAAACCATTAATATTTAGTAAGGCATTAGCATTCAACCATTCTATTGTAACTTTAAATAATTTTGTTGGAGCAAAGACTTTTACCGCTTTATTACGACATTTTCGCTCTTTCTCCGTACCGTTGGAAGAATTGAAATTTTAATGGATTTTCAATGGCGGGAATTGAAATGAAACCGCCACGCAGTGATTACACCGCACCCACTGGGAAACGGTGAACGGAAACTGGGAAAATACTAGTCGTTCCGACGGAACGCTGCCAATGTAACTGCAGCATTAAATAATAATAATAAATTGAATTATTTAAAATAACTAAAAACTGATGTAAATTATGTTTGGCAATCAGATGAGCGGCATGTATGCAGGCTAGCTACTATGTATGTAAAGTACCGAAAATTGTGATGTCTCCTGCTCCAATTATAGATATAAATTTAAAGTGAATACGATTTAAAATCTGGCATAGTCAAGTAACAGTTGCACTGACATATAACAATTTCAGAAAAAATATTTATTCCATTGATCATTGATTGATACTGGGTTATAATATCCTGATCGCTAATATTAGCATTTGCTCGAATTTCCTGGCGATCCAATATCCTGGAAGTATAACGGTAAACAGAGGCCAGTGCGAAACGAACTGAGAAGGATCAACATCTAGCGGCTTAACTCGAGATGTTTATATTTTACAGACGAGATCTGGTTTTGTGAATAATTTCTTTGTCGCATCGGGATTATCTTTTCTTCAAATAAAATTGATGCTGTTGCAAATTTTCTTTTCATAACAGTTTGATAAATGGTCAATAAAGCAATTGTTGGTCCCAATGTTATAAGAGTCTATTGGTATTATGACGGGCACACTCCCCCTCCATTCGAAGAGGATACGAGCCATAGTCCACCACGGTAGCCCAGTTGACTAACTTCTTGTAACACTTCCTCAAGATGATAGCTTTAGGTGAAATCTGCACCTTATTTCCAAAGGAATCTGGCTGTCACTGCTAGTAAGTAAAAATACTGTATTTATGCCCAAAATTCCGTTCTCATCGTGCAATTAATTGGCAATGCCTTGTCTTAATAATATTATGTGTGATTTAGAGCCCTCTAAGCCCGTAGCAGGCGGCTGCTGAGGAAGGAATATCAGCAGTCTGCATTCCTTTCATTCCGATGCACTTCAATACTAAGCCGCACTAGGTACACCGCTGCCAAACATTCTATGTGATATACCTAGTTTTAATTGAATACATACGTGGTAAGTAACTGGTAAGCTGACACTAGCTTGGTACCATAATCCTTTTCATTATATTCATAAAATACCATCGGTGATATGTGGGTGTATTGGAATGCACCACTGCCCACACCTTAATTGAATACAGCAAGCATTTGTTCTATATTTCATTTTTAAAATAAATTATATCTACAGGCAGATACTATTACAAACTTATTGATCAAGGAAACAAAACATGAATGAAAAAAGCTTTTTAAATACACTGTCGATATTACGAATCGAATCTTCAATTTTTTTCTCAAATCTCTGATTACTTCTTCTTCGTAGTTACACTCTTGGCAGAGCAGTCGTGATCATCACTTAAGGGTCAGTAGCACGTTTAACAATCCGTCGCCATTCCTCACGCACTGTAGCCCTTTTGGTATACTCAAAAAGGGGACCATTAAAAGCGGCTTTAACTTGGTGTCTGATAACACATGTCGGTAGACATAAATAAATTTATGCACACACTATTTAGTTAGTTGCACTTGCCAAAAATTAATTTGCACTAACTAAAACAAATTCAACACATGTTCAAAGAAGCATCAAATTTATACGGTAGGTGATAAAATGTCTCGTGTTACGGCTGCTGGACGTGGGTCGAGCCTCCAAGGAGCCGTATCCGCGACTCTAGATGACCCAATTACTCACCTATTGAACGGGATTACCTCCCAATCTTGTTGTTTCTTTAGCACCTTCTAAACACGCCCGGGGTAGGGTTTAAAAGTAGAACGTTATTATCCTTTCCACCTTCGTTTCTTTATTTTTTTTTTGCAACAAATTTTATTCCAACTAAATGTTTTTTTTCTTTTTAATCATTTAGGTTTTTTTTGTTATCAAATGTGAGTAGAGCGCATCATTCAAGTCGCTAAAGAAAATATGTGTAGGAAGCATTAGCTACGCTATACTTTTAAGAATCTCACAATGAACACAGACATTACTAAGCTACAATAATAGAACAAAAAATATTTTGTTCTCGAAGCTTTTTTTCTGCGTCTGAGTTATTACCCTTAATTATAACATATTTCTTCAATAGTGGACTATACTATGTTAGGGACTATATATTTTAATTCTGACAGACGTAGGTACAATATACCTGCCTACACTTCATATAGTTCCCGGAAATTATGTTTTTCGTAAATAGCTTTGTAATCTTTTTTTTTTTTTTTTTTTTTATTACATTATAGGCAAGTATTTGATCTCGATCTCACCTGATGGTAAGTGACGATGAGATCTACGATGGAGCATACTTGCCTAGGTAGGAAGGCGGCAGTAGATAGAGACGCTACATTCACTAGGCACATGCAGCGCAACTGATCTGACCCGCCATCCATGAATGGCAACACCGAACATCATGCCGGAACACGGCTAGGCCGCTTGGCGACATGGCTTTGTTCAGTGGGTGGTGACTAGCCACGGCCGAAGCCTACCACCAGTAGAGTTGTCACCCGGTTGGCACCACCCAGGGTCACGTGTAGGGTATCTCGAGGGTACTTAATTCTCCTACGGACGAAGGTGACTCGACCCCAAATCTCTTTCCAATACGAATTCCTAGTAGTGCCTTTCAATCCCTATACTACAGATACCTATCATAAATGAAGTAAAATAATTGTCGTAATATATATATATATATATTACCATTTTACAATATATATATAATATATATTTACTTCTTTTATTTCGTGCTTAAAGAATTCTCGCGACAATATTCGTTTATCTATGAGTAAGATGTGTGCGGCCATGTGTACCCGTAGGTGATCTTAAGCTAGGTAGTTTTCCACCCTACATAGCATGCCTTAGATTTTAAAACTGTGTCCAGTATTATATCTCCATTAGCTAAGTATATTGTGTCCATTAGCCAAAAGCCGCGGCACAATATTAAATTGTTTAAAATGAAGAAACTTCACAAAAGAATATAAAATATTAACAAGAAACGAAATCAGCTTTTGTTTTCTCGACCAGACTGACTAAAATAACAAGATGTTGACAGCTAATAAAGCAGGAAAATAAAAACTTTCCGCGTTTATAACAAGTACTGGTGGAGTAAAAAATAAATACCAGGGAGGCAACGCAGCGGATTGTGCGTTAGAGTGAAATAAAATATTAAAGGGAAGTGGGAATAGCCTGGTAACCTCACAAAGTAGGCGCCGCTCGCGAGCGATTCTTTCTATTCAATAGCATCTACCTATAGTTGTGTATACATTTATTTATTCATTTCTTTCATCTACGGAGGGTGTTAATAATAGTTGAGTAGAATTATAATTAGCAATTTTTTTTGGGTCGAATATTTAGGCTAGCGTAAATAAAACATACAATATTCGTATTATCATAATCTTTTTATTAACAATAAAATGAATCGTGTGCGATACATAATTGAATTTCCAATTCAGGATGCACAAGCCTGGTTTCTGCGAGACTACTGAACCGCGTTACGACTTCCATTTAAATAATACGACCACCGCATCGAGTGTCTGCTTCGTGTGAAGTAAAGAATTAGCATTACAATATAATCATTACAAAAGGAAATACAATTGGTTCGATCCCGTGGGGCGGGCGGCGCCGCCCAGCACTCGTCGCCGGACTCATAATCCTACTGGTTATTATGATAAAAAGCACTTGCGTTGTTCGTTAAATATAAGTATTCAATCGAATTATACATCTCTCTTACCATTTTACAATCGAGAAATATGTAGGAAGAAAAATTTATGGAATATTATAACATTAAATAAATATATTATTTACAGTTAATTTTTTTATCGCCTATCTATTATGTCTTCGGGCGTTCAGGAAATAAGGTGTACATACTGAGCTAACTAATAACTGTAGTGAAGTGAACCCGCCCTGCGAACGTGTTCGCCGGGAGACGGCCTGCTGTCTCGTGGTTCGCTCAAACTCATACTAAACGTAGGTAATCGTTAAATAGTTTACTGCGAAAATACATCTTAAACCGTACTTCACCGCGCTATGAACTTCCGAACAATACACATCGGCTCGCTTCGGCTCTCCACAGACAAAAATAACAATAAAAACAGCTTATAAACATGTATCATAGATATTAGAATAAGTATTTACAATTTTACTTAAAACTGTGTAAAGACATTAGTGTCTTACGTTTTGGTACCGTTTAATCTTTTCTTAATATACTTAAGTGAACTGAAACAAACCAACTATTATGAATCTTCAATAAAAGAATCGATTAAATTAATATGATGAAATCAATTTTACATATTGCCATCGAAACCCAATAAACATCAGAAGTGCAAGTACAAAACATAGTCGATTCTAAATAGTCTTAACATTAAAATGTTTTTAATATGATGAAATCAATTTTACATATTGCCATCGAAACCCAATGAACATCAGAAGTGCAAGTACAAAACATCGTCGATTCTCAATACTTTTAACATTTAAATGTTTTTAATATGATGACATCAATTTTACATATTGCCATCGAAACCCATTGAACATCAGAAGTGCAAGTACAAAACATCGTCGATTCTCAATACTTTTAACATTTAAATGTTTTTAATATGATGACATCAATTTTACATAATGCCATCGAAACCCATTGAACATCAGAAGTGCAAGTACAAAACATCGTCGATTCTCAATACTTTTAACATTTAAATGTTTTTAATATGATGACATCAATTTTACATATTGCCATCGAAACCCATTGAACATCAGAAGTGCAAGTACAAAACATCGTCGATTCTCAATACTTTTAACATTTAAATGTTTTTAATATGATGACATCAATTTTACATAATGCCATCGAAACCCATTGAACATCAGAAATGCAAGTACAAAACATCGTCGATTCTCAATATTTTTAACATTAAAATGTTTATCTACTTATCCTTATCTGGCAGTAGTGGTCATTAATTTACCAAAACTGATTTATTTACCAGTTTTAAGCTACTCTTAATACATAGGTAATAAATCCATTACTTATATAACAAATTACATCATGATGGTCGATTTTATGTAAATACTTAATCTGACATAATTAATGTAATAATATAATTATTCTGAGAATTTAATATTATATGTATTAGACTAAATACCAAATTAAATGAAGAATATTTTTTTTATTCCCTAGACTGTTACAAAATAATAAATGTGGGGTCGATAGAACATAACTTACAAAATGGGTTACAGTAATGTTACAAGTCTTCCGGGATTTTAACAATAATTAAAGCTCAAATATAATGGATATGAAAGTATCCATTATTATTTTTCTCTATTCATGAGTTAACAGAAAAATCTTATCCGTACATAGCACATTCACTTTGGCTTTTATTTGGCACACGTACCTACCAATTTATTGATTATACGATACACGATAACTTTGTACACAAACTCACAAACATCAGAGTGAAACATTTCGCCATTAAAAGAATGCCATCAGCTGACACAGACCAAGAGAACTCTCTATTATAATGTGTACAGAAACTTAGACAGTCGACTAGTGTCATACAGACAAATATAGAAACTTAGACAGTCGACTAGTGTCATACAGACAAATATTGAAACTTAGACAGTCGACTAGTGTCATACAGACAAATATTGAAACTTAGACAGTCGACTAGTGTCATACAGACAAATATAGAAACTTAGACAGTCGACTAGTGTCATACAGACAAATATTGAAACTTAGACAGTCGACTAGTGTCATACAGACAAATATAGAAACTTAGACAGTCGACTAGTGTCATACAGACAAATATTGAAACTTAGACAGTCGACTAGTGTCATACAGACAAATATTGAAACTTTATAAAATGCAGGAGTATCTCATTAAACCAGAAAAGAACGCACTATGGTGTTATTTAGGAGGTGAACAAGGGAATAATAGTAGCATTAACTTATTAATAACATGTAAGATTTTGATCTTGATTTAAAAACATTTTTATTATAAAATATAATATAATATATATTTCAGGTAAAAGTAAACTGATAAAATATGCAGCGCGTTCTTTGTTCCAATAGAAACAAAAACTAACTCTTAAGGCGGACTGATAAATGAAGTTAAAGTGATTATATAAAGAGCGCGGGCGCACCTCTCGCGCCCTGCAACACACTTCACTTACACTAAACACCTCGATGCACCTTAACGATATTAAATATAATAAATATTGTCTCGGCAAAATCTCACTCCACGACACTCGTCAAATATTAGCGAGTCGAATATATATACTACGTATATATAAATTTGATAAAGTTAATTCGTATTTTTAATAATAATATTTAATTTACTCATAAAAACACTAAGTTATCGTACGTTAGAAGTTCACTGAGGTCACGAGAGTACGAGGCGGGGTAAGGTCGGGAGGTGCGAGGCAGTGCTCAGTACACCGCGGAGAGGCGTAGAGCAGCCAGGGGCAGCAGCCGCGCCGGCTCGGCCGAGGCGCGCCGTTAAATAATGCTCTCGCGGTTGCGCTCGTTGTCCTCCTGCGAGCTGAGCGAGCTGCCGCCGCAGATCTGCATCTCGATCTCTTGAAGCCTGCACCCAAATACAGTTGAGCTTGATATCATACGAGGATTCATGTGACTTATGGCCCATCACAATTTTTGTTATAACAAAAATCTGTAAAAAAGGCAAGCCCGATCTTCTCAGTTGAAGTCACGTTCCAATCCGGTTGAAGAGTAAGAAAAAAAAATGTCAATTTGGAGTGCCCCCATACGAAATAAATAATTGACTTTGACTGAGTCCCTCACCTCTGGTCGACCTCCCACTGTTGTTGGCTCAGTTTCGCTGACATTGCTGCGTTCTCGGCCTCGACTGTGTACAGGCGTTCTCGCAAGCGCTTGATCTCGCATTCAAGTGCGTCGTGCGAGTCGAGCATTACGCGCGGCGCGGGCGCAACGCTGCCGCCGCCCGCCGCGCTGCTGCGCGCACTCGACGCGCACGACGCCACAGGCGATACTACACGAAGGGGGCTTACTGACGAACTGTAACATATGAACACTTGTTACCACAAACCACACGTATGTTCTTATTACTGTAACAAAAAAGTTTATCAAATCTTGAGGTAACCTTTGACGAGTCCATTCAAAATGAATTGTACTTACTGTAGGTACTGTGCTCAAAGTAGCCCACTAATCTGAATTCCTTTCTCTACCATAATTGGAAGACAGACAACAAAGCTCACGGCATTATACAACATAACGGTTTCCGTTTAACGTTAACAATCATTTCAATCTTGTATCGCCGTCGACTGGGATCGGATAACGGACGTCTGCGGCTTACCTGGATTGGTTTACCGGCAATTCTAACTGGAATATCCATAACGTTGGATGTACGCCTAATGTAAATTTGCATTTGAATCGGCTCAGACGAAAGTAGGAGAGTACGAGGCTCGAAGCTCGCTTCTCGAAGTAGACATAGTATCTGGCTGAATTATTTACAGGAGCTGAATATAAAACGACAATTTATAAACTGGTCTTTATTTAATCAAATAAATCAAATCAAATAAATGTCTCAAAATAACCCTAGGACGAGTGAAATTAAATTATTTGATAAGTGTTGTAATTTATTGTCCACAGTTAAAAAAAAAGTCACAAACAATAAACCTACAATTCGTTGCATGAAACCTATAATCCCAGTATTTTACAGACATACAACGTAAAATAAATAATGTGATGTTGAATATTTGCAAGACTAACTCAGCCTTAGTTAAATATACGTTTTGTTTCCCCTAGTTCTATCCAAACATATTTTTCTCCTGGACTCAAGATGACGGAGCTATATACGATTTAAATTACCTTAGACTATTTGGTCATAATATTAATAATTATTATTAATTTGGGCGTAGTGATTGTCACCTATAAAGCTGGTCCCGGTAGGAAGGCGGGTACGCTGGGTGCGGGTGCAGCGGCGCGGGTGCTGGCGGCAGGTGCATCTCCTCGATAGGCACGCGACCGCTGGTCTCCACCAGCCCTGGCGTGGATTGGCAACGACCCATCGCCACTGTCATCAGACACTCATATTCAACTACAGGTCTACCACATCGGATTCGAAGGTTTCTGTGCAGTACGGTAGGGGTATGGTGACGCGAGCACTAATTAATTATTAATCATGACACCTTCAGCGCAAACCCAGGGAATTATTTGGTTAAGTAGTAGATTAGTGATTTGTACTTAGTATGGATCCTAAAATTTATTTAACGCATTAAAATAATTTGCTAAGGATCCTTGAGAAATATTGAAAATTAATTCAGCTAAAATCAATAGGTCCCTACATAACTTAAAGTGAGAACCTACCTTTCTCAAGTGGCGCCTTCTTATACTTCTCAAGTCTCTTGACAGCAATCGCTTCGAGGCGCACCCTGGCGGCGGGGTACTCCTTCAGCACGTCCCACATGTCCTTCTTACTGAGCACGAACAGGTCCGAGTAGCCGACGGATCGCACCGACGCTGTCCGGCGGTTGCCTGTCGACGTGCCATCCACACACTCCGTGCCAACCGGTGCCAGGCCTGACCCGCTTATGAGCTGTTCTGCTGACCTCACCCCCCCCCACCACCACCACCAACCGTACCCATCACAAGACACACACAGAACAGACCATAAGAAAAATACCAGGACCCAACACCGGAGGTAAAATAAACAAACAAAATGAATCACATTTCACGAGCTAAATATTCAAGCTGATTTAGAAAAAGATAAAAAACTACCTTGAAATGTATACAACACGCAGGATGGGTAACGTATTGGAGCCACACGCGTTCACTCTCAATACATAGCTGACCGTAAAACAATTATAAGAAGCCATCTCTAGGGTTCCTGTTGAGCTCCAATACCAAGACAAAGCTTTAAGAAATATTGGTAATAACACTAGATTAATAAAATGGGTAGATATAATACGAAATTCTGAAAAGGTCTAAGCAGTTCTACGAGTTTAGAATTGCATAGGATTTTGAAGTTAGATACAATTACTAAAAGTAAAATTTCAAAATTGAGATGTCAGGACACTTATAGTTACGGGGTTCATGCACCAAGAGGTCACGCCAGATATATGAGGTTCTCGGGGAGGATGCAAAGCGATCGGGGACACTGCCTTCATACAACCAAGGAGATCAATTATAACTAAAGGCAATTAAACAAAATGTCACAAGACTACTGAACCTTGAAGAGGAGCTAGAATGAAGCCACTGAATTCAATAACTCCAAATAAAAGTAAATTTAAGCTTACCACACAACAATATCTCTTCTTTTGAAGTATATGAAAAGGAAATTAATTTAAAGAGAATTTGAAATTATACAAAATAATTATCTAAATGCATAATGACAAATTAATTTAATTTAGAAGCATTCCCTAAAGTGTATACAGACACCGGCCGGTTAGCGCTGATCGATGGCCGTGTTGTCGATAATTACATGGCCGTGGATAATAAGCTTTAATTAAAATAGCATGAGTACAATGTTAAGGCTTTGATGTGGAGCATGTGCGCGATGCGACAACACGCGGCGCCGACGAGCGGTAACCGCCGCGTCGCGTCGGAGCGATGTCCCTTAACCTGTTGGTGGCGTCGCGGCCGCTCCCTCGGCCTGATTGCAGCGTCTCCTCGAAACGTTTGCTTTTCGAAACTTTTCAAGAAACAACCAAATAGAATAATAATGGCGTGGCGTCTCGGGCCGTGGCGATATTTACCAAGTTGTTTACCTGCCGTGCCCATGTTCAGAATGGAAATTTCGCCAAAATAAGAACCCGCCTTGAGTGTTGCCAGTACCGTCTTCCCGTTGTCGCCAACCACCTGCAGTTTTCCTCGATTCACTATGTACATTTCTTTTCCGACTTCACCTGAGTGCAAAATATGTGTGTTATGTTAAATTAACAAAGAATACGAGAAGCGGTTAAAATAATCTCTTTAATACTTGAAAAATAAAACACAAGTGTTACCTTTCCTGCAGATATAATCACCCGGCGAGAAAAGAACGGGCCGTAGTCTCAGCACTAATTCGCACAAAAACCCTGCCTCCGTATTTTGGAAGATTTCCACCCTACAACAAAGGAATTTTACAAAGAATAGTTCACTTTAAGTGAGAACAATACGCTGGGGACGTGTACCTAGTATGTCTAAAGATACTTTACTTATATTTTTGCGCCGTGTTGTCGCGAGATAGCTGGAATAAACAGCGCCGACGGGGAAATTAAGCTGATTTTATAAAATATCATTGTAGTTTTTTAAAATAATAGTAGTAGTCGTAGGTACGATACTCTGAGTTCCAGGCAAGACGCCATTATACAACAAGATTCACTCGTTCTTATTTCCTGATATCCTATTAAATTATTGTAGTTACATTTTTATAATATGTATAGATGTCCAGCATGACGCGCAATGTATCGGCCACTCGTTAAAACGTTACGTACACAGATGTACAAAGCGGCGCAAACATTATTCAGCTGAAAAACACAAAAGCTCGGAAGAGCCATTTGGCGACAAAATTTTACGGATCGCTTAAACGAACACTTATGCATAATTCATGGGCGTAAAAAGCGAATGTTTCTCTTTTTAATTATACAACACGGGATATTAAGCTGAAACTGTCACGCTGCATTAATGTGAGGTATTTACGTGATATCCCAGTATATCCATATACTTCCCTTGAACGAAATATTACAGTAATCTTGGTGTACGTTAGCCAAGTCTATGCACGACCGTGGGTGAATATAGATGTTCTGATTTTATATCGTTTGTGGGATATGGGTGAAGCGAACGGCATCTTAACAATGTTCTCCTATTTAAATGGACATGATTTTTGAAATTTAGTTTAATTAATAAAGTACCTCTGTTGCCACACTAAATACATTTTGATTGCCCCTACCGTAAACCAGGCTTCACTCAAATTAAATTAAAGACCAAGATGTTTGGGCGCCCCAACTAATTCCTTCGATCGAGTGACAACTTCATTATCCTTCGAGTTGAGTTCCGACAGTCCTTTGTCGTCGTCACCAGCAAAGTCAACTGAACTATTTGTAATACCTTTCTGGAGGCTGTGAATTATCTTAATCAGAGAGACCATTCAATTTGAATCTACACTAATAAAGTTTTCTTCTTGCCGCTTGGAACTAAGGCGGGAGGTTGAATGATATTTATTGTGTTCACAGCCGTATTCCCGTCGAACGACTGCCTTCATTTCTTACAACATATATCGATCATATACTGACATACGATGTATATTATTATACCCCAGGTACATTAAAATCCGTCCAGTGCTTTCTGGCTAATTAATAAAACGAACTTGGGCAATTGTCTCTCAAATATAGTTTTAGACTAATAACAATGATCACCACGATTATTTCTTTTAAATATAAAATCCTCTACAGATATTTTGCAACCATGTATTTATTCTCTGACAGTCGGCCTTCTTATATAGTTATTTTTTGTTTCCTGCTTTGAAAAGGAGTAAAGTGGATACCTATCTTTCCAACTCCTATTTTTTTTAATATGTAATTAACATACACCTGAGCCCCCATACTCTAAACGTACTCCAGCGTTTGTTTCTGTTTATGAAAACGTTTTTGCGTGGAGAAAACATCGAATGAATACTAATCGGCTGTTCCGAATACAAATTGGCAGCAAAACCTGCGTTGGCATTATCAAACTGAGTTTCTTTAACAAGTTTTTTTAACCTTTTATCTAAGCGCATATTGACACGTATAAGTTTAAGTGTTCGGTTCAACAAAAATATACCTACACTGCTATTGGTTGAAATTACCACCGGACATAATATAAGAATAATAATAAATTAATTTTCCATGAAAATCAGTACATCAGTTTGAACATTGATTCCCGCACTAAGTTGAGCCTGTCCTGAGGGAGTTGCTTTGCTTAGTAATAGACTACGCAGCTGATGTTTGACTCTATTAATTAATTAATTGTTTGGTGTATAATCGAAAAAGTTGACAAGCCGAGGGTCAGTGGTGGGTCCCCTTTTTTCATTCGGTTAACAATGGATTTCCGCCAAGTATCGCCTAGTTCTATCAATTATATTAATTAAAAAGATATGAAAATTGAAAATAAGGTATGGCTATGAATATCGCATGGCAAACTATTGCAGTCTTAATAAATATTAATATTAGTTTACCGAGACGAGAGGAACTACGAGCTACCTACCTCTTCAAGGTATCAAGATGAACGTTGATGGCTATTTCCGCTTTGAGCTTGTCGGGCAGGCACGAGACCGCCTTCTCCTCGTCGGAGCACTTCTGCGTGAGCCACAGATAGTCGAACCACTTAATCACCTTCACCTGCAAGTGCGTCGGCACCCGCCGCATGCGCATGTACGTCTTCACGCCATCTAGTTTGGCTGCAACAAAGGTTTTGCTTAGCTACAAGTATACGAAGCGTGGTCCATAAAGGGTAAGATAAAGAAACATTTGAACTTTCTCCTCTTTAGCGCATTTGTATTTATAATGCGAAGACACAATTTCGATGTGTCGATGAAAAAAAACATTGTTGCCAACAAAATGACAATAGCGATTTTTATGAGCAAATGTTTTTTTTTTTAAATTAGTTATACACTAAAAATTGCAGGTTGAAATGTCAGTATACACTTTCTGAATCACTCTGTTTAAATTATTCTTAAAATTAAAGTTGCATCCACAACCATATAATGCGCCTCAAAGATAGTGAATAAATAAATAAATGTCATATCTTACGTAGATGAAGTACTTATTTATTAAGGTAAGTACGATGCTTTATTACCCACTATGTTTCGTCCTTAATGGTTAAGGTAAGTAGTAATCCGATCCATTTCCCCAAAATGATAATAATCCTTTAGCACCTTCCCGGTTCCCACCAAGTTCCATAACCACCAAATTAATTTGCACTATTTTGCAGATTATACCTTAATCTCACCTGTCGCCGCCAGGAAATGGGGTTACTTAAGCTAAGTGAAGCGCCTAACATGTCATGTGCTAAGTTTAAGTTAGAGAGAAATAATTGCAATCTCGAGTTTGCCAAAACAGTTTAGCTCGGCTCCCATGTCAGCCCATAACTAAGTTAGTTTCTAACGTTTGAGTAGGTAACAATCACCTATGTTACAAGCGTTTTAGGTTTCGTTAAAATCATGTTAAGTTTGACGCGATTATAAAGAGTTACAGCTATTATTTGGTCATAAAAATGTTTCTTGCCAAATCTCCCATGGCCATGGCCTTGAATTAATGCCAAGCGACAAGCTGCGTCGAAGCCCTATATTTATCATATCTATAGATATTATTAGTAGTCTGTCTCCAATCGGCTTTGTTGCTCGATTTACACAATAATGCAAGTCAAGTAACATGTAGCAAGTGTTTTCGTGAACACTGCTCGGCAAATACGAACAAGTGTCCGAAATAGATTTCCATCCATCTCCAAGTTGTCTACTTGTTAGATACTTGCAAGCTGTATTTATATTTTTTTGTCGCATTTAGGAAAAATAATAACATAGGACCTCCTTACTTACGAGAATCAAAACTGATTAAGGAACCAATGATCGCACAGCACAAAGTGTTTATCACATTATAACTGCAACAGGCGACGAAAGTAAAATAATTGCATTCAATCAATAACCATAAAACATTTAGTGTGCCTCGTGTAGCGAGGTGGTGGAAGCAGTCAGTTCGGTTCTCGCAAATTAAATTGTACAAGCCACGTCGAGTTTCAATGAAAACTAATTTACATTGATACAGAGTGTGCGGTTTTGTGTTCACTTTGCAAATGGAAATATTTGTTCTCAAAGCAAGTGCCACAGTTGATTAGCAGATAACTTTCCGGATGCAACCTGTATAACTCTTTACACAATGGATCTCATCGTGAACAAGCCAGCAGGAAAAATAAATAGCTAGATATATATTGGTCATTACAATGTATATCAAACTAGATAACATACAATAAACGCAATTTTTTTTTTTGGGGTCGTGTCACCTTCGTCCGTAGGAGAATTAAGTACCCTCGAGATACCCTACACGTGACCCTGGGTGGTGCCAACCAGGTGACAACTCTACTGGTGGTAGGCTTCGGCCGTGGCTAGTCACCACCCACTGAACAAAGCCATGTCGCCAAGCGGCCTAGCCGTGTTCCGGCATGATGTTCGGTGCTGCCATTCATGGATGGCGGGTCAGATCAGTTGCGCTGCATGTGCCTAGTGAATGTAGCGTCTCTATCTACTGCCGCCTTCCTACCTAGGCAAGTATGCTCCATCGTAGATCTCATCGTCACTTACCATCAGGTGAGATCGAGATCAAATACTTGCCTATAATGTAATAAAAAAAAAATAATTGTTTTTCTTATGGACATAATATGTAACAAAACATAACATTACTTTCGACGACCTGATGAGCTCAATTGGTAGTAATCATTGGTAGTAATCAGGAATAAGTAGTTATTGATATATTTTTTACCAGGAGTCAATAGTGTGGTTTTCGAGCAGCAATTTCGCTGTTCCTGTATCCGAAAAACGGGATATTTGGTAAGTAGCGTGAATATTAAGCATTACAGGATAAAACGACTCTACAGCTACCCTTTAGCGTACAGTATACGCAGTGTTAGTGTGCCGAGTCGTTCGGAGTAATTTAATCTTCCCGAAACCAGGAGCGGGGCAAGTACAGTCACCGGCAGCAGCGGCCGCCGCCGGCTGCGGCGCGGCTCCACGCTACATTAGTCACGTCAGTACACACTTTTTGGGCAACGAGGAAAATAACACTTAATTGTTCAGTACAGCATTATTATTTAACCGTCGAGGATTCTGTGTTTATACAGAATAAAACATGTGGACTGGAAAGAGAAATTTCCTTGAGGCGTTGTATAAATTAGCAGAAGATTTTACACAATCTAAATGAGAAAATGTTAAAATGTTTGAGCGAAATTATGTAACAAAGCGAAATGTTTAATGAATTTTCTAACATAATATTCGGAAAAATAAAAATAAATTTTCGTTATATAAGTTTTATAATTGATAGTTCGTAAAAACATACATGATTTTTTAACATAGGTACCACAATTTACCCAATACAAATGTAAGACTTCAAACCTTACCTTCCCTGTTGACGTAAATACAACGTCTAAAGGCTACCGCAATAGGCAAGGTTCTATCCGGAAGCATCGCCTGGGTACACAATCCGAGGACCTGCCTCGTCCGGCAATTTGAATATAAACTAGGTACTTACTGCGGAGCCACTGCACCCGATTGTTTACATTGCGTCCGCCTCTAACGAGTGACTTTGCTGGGGTCCATTCACATACCCATCGATCCGATCTTACGATCCGATTCAGCCCGATCTGGCTTTAAAAAGTTTTTGTCGGAAATTCAATTCGATCATTTACCATTATTGAATTTAGTATGTTAGATAAAATTAATCGTATAGGTAGGTATTCCGATTTATTTATTTAAACAGTTTTTGAAGTCAATTTATTTATAGCTTTTATAGTAAGTGTCACTCACTATATTATTTTATTATATTTATGCGAATACTACCCAATGAAATAAAACTTATTTTATAGATTTTATCGTGTGTAAAGCAGCCGAAATGTCGAGAACGTAAAAACATAAATAAACGCGATAAAGTCTGTAAAATAAGTTTGATTTCAAAGTGTTACTGTCTTACACTTTTAAGCTCTGTTATTAATGACTGTGTACCGGCTAACGGAGTCATTAATTAGTTATGGATTAAGCTACTATGAGCTCACCTTCAAAATATATTTAGATTAAAAAAAAACATTTAAACAGTAGATAAGTATAGCAGATAGAATATACTAAAGAAAGATATGAAAAGAATTATAACCACATATTTGGAGTGTGTTAAATAATTAAGGTTGCTGAAAAAAGTTGAATACTTAATTCAATATATTGTGGCGATGAAAAGATGTATCATAAATATGTGAATAAAGGTCTTGAACAAAAAAGTTAAAATTAAATCGTAAGCCCACATTCTTCACATTAATCCATGTTTAACGTCCCTAACTTCAGCCGGCTACCTACACTGTCAACCACATGGCATGTGTGTCAAAGTCGCAGAAACAAATATCTGACCTTGCTCTAAAAACTCGTAATGACGTCACGGATTTAAAGAGCAAAAAGAACTCTATTTCCAAACCATGTTATAGCAATAACACTTGCACCGGTTATTATATTTCTACATGCTTGTTATGTTGTAGACTGTCTGCATGTAGTTTCAAAAGCTAACAATAGACGCCCAAATTATAAGTATAAAATACAGACGTCCGTGCAGCAAGATATTTTCCGCTCGCCTGTACTTAGGTACTGACTATACGTGCGAATGTGTACCAAACTGGGACGTCTATGCGTATCTAAGGGCTATAAGTACGCAATTTGCAGCGAACGTAAGCGTGCACTGCACGACTGTACTAGCTGCGAACATTTCATTAGACGTTCAAACGACCGGGGTGATGATAAGTATTTAAGTTTTGGCTATCATTTTAGGGTTCATGTAATTGGTTTACCCGAAATGACTAGACATTTTATACTCATTATTGTTCTATTATTTCTGGTTTAGTTTAGTTACACACAGTACCTAATCTGTCATTAAAATGCCCAACAATATTTTTGTTAAAATTCTAGCCACCCGGCGAACTTCGTACCGCCTCCAAATCAAATGTATGAGAAAATGAATTATTTTTTTTGGGAAATTTTCCCATGTTTGAATATTTATTCGGGGCGGAGACAAATTCAAAAAATTAAAGTTTATATAAATCGGCCCACCCGTTCCTGAGTTAGAAATAGTGTAGCTAACACGACATTGTGTTATAATATAGAAGAAGATAGGAAGATGTGCGCATGTTATAGTGCTATAAACAATAAACTCGTTTATAGGGGACGACCCTTATTGAAATAAGTAACTAACCCTTGAAATCCGATAACGTACTGAAATGGTTATAGGTATGTCACCCAGCATTGGGTTAGTAACAGTCACTATAAATAATGTGAGGGACCTTCTATGAAACGATATCCCCGTATCGATATTCCGAAATTATAGACGACATTGCAAGTACACAATAGTAATAACGTCAACATTGGCCGGCACTCGGCAACTCGTCGAAAGATCAATTATTGTCGAATTGTTAGGCTCGGGCGACGGGCGCGAGGGGCGTACTCAACGGATCGATGGCGGGCGGCCGCGCGCGGGCCGCGCACTCCCGTTGGGATGGGGCGCGGCGCCCGACTTTCGCCGAGCTATTTATAGCATTCAAGCCGCTGACCTATTTCGCTGCAGCGCCACCGAGGAAGGTCACGGATCCAGCCTCTGCCGTAGCGGCGCGGCGCCATTGTCTTTTCAACCAAGCTGCAGCGCTAATTAAAGCTGTTGACAGTTTTCCGGTGTCCTTGTTTAAAGATATTGATTGATTGTCAGCATGTGTATAACATCGATAAATCTCGTAGCCGCCGTGAGTGTGGCGTAGAAATGTGAGGCAGTCAGCTAGCCTCGTAGATGTGAGGCGTGGAGTCGCGTGCCGGCTCGTCCACCTGCTTTACGCTAATGTGACAGCAGCTACGTTCCAGGGTTACCAACTCCTAAAAAAAGACCCCTAAATAACACTAAATCAAATAAATAAAATCTTGTAAATTCAAACGTATTCACTTAATAAAATGCGTCATACTGACTGACTGACACACAACGTACAACCTTAACTGGTGGACTTAAGGATTTGAAATTTTGCACAAGATGTCCTTATAATGCAGATGAGCACTACGGGAAGATTTTTGGAAATTCGACCCCTAAGGGGGTCAATGAAACTTTTATTTTATTTTACGATCGGGCACATGGCTGGTATTCAAAAAAATAAAGGACACGTTTTATAATGGTAAATTTGTATATAAAGCTCTTTAAAATGACATACTTCAAAAACAGAAGGCGCACATAATTTACAATAGCGCAATCTCAGAAGTCAACATACAACATACACAACACGTTGGGCATATTGGTGTTATTTTATGTCCCTAAAAATACGCGCATATTTCTACCCTAAATTTGGGTCTAAATGCCCTAAATTGAGAACCCAGCTCCGTAGCCCAGTGCCACCCCTACCCCGACCAAGCTCTTTGAACCTTCCCACGTGCCCATGATATATCGCAAACTATCTAATAAATAAAAATAAAAATCTATCTAATGCATTACGGAAAATCAATCTGGGCTTTCCCGAATTTGTGTGGACTTGAATGGACTTTTGAGGACCCGATTGGTACCTTTGCGCTAGTGACCGAGGTTTCCAGATTCGAATCTAGGTATTTACCGACTTTGAGCAATGAGCACGAATGTTTGTACCCGAGTCATAGATGTTTCATATGACGCAGTATATCCGGGGATCGCCCTCGGTCCCTTGTACGGTATCCATAATACAAGCGTTGCTCAGTTTGGGATTATAGTTGGTGCATGTTCGTCTTGCGATATTATATTACTTACAGCTTTTTGTTTTACACACGGCACGCCTTTAATTAGTCCCTAATTAAACCGCCAGAATAAGTTGCATTCCTTTATACGAAACCATGTAGGTTTTAATTAATACAGGCAATGTATACACGCATATTTTATTATATGTTGTGTACTTAATACATTTATTACGTCTATATTTCCTGAACGGGTAGGCAGAGGTGTACTTACTGAATTTCTATTTTAAAAGCGATAATATTATTCTTTGGAATCTATTTTTGAAAAATATCTCTTACGTAGTGTTTAATGATAAATATACAGATTAGAGTGTTATAATATTACCTTGGAACTCTTTCCTGGCGCTGCTAACTGACGTCACGATGTTGGCGACGTGGCCCATTGCGGTGGCAAAGAGTAGCAGGCCAAACATTAGCTGGGCGATCACGAACACGTACTCGCCTTTACTGCGCGGCCTCGGCAAGTCACCTGCGACCAACACACATATTAGTTAATAAATAATAATAATATAAATATCGCCATACGAACACACCAACTATACGGTTCCACTTTAAGCTTAACGCTGTGTTATGGGTACCGTACAATGGACTGAGGGCGAACTCAGTATATAATACTTATATACATATTAAACATCCATGATTTGGGTACAAACATTCGTGCTCATCACACAAAGCTTGTGTCCCTACCAGGATTCGAACCCGGGACCCTCGGCACAGAAAGCAGAGTCACAACCACTGCGCTAATCAGGCCGTCAATATATATTTACGAACTGCACGGGTCATAATAACTGGTCCTAAGATCGTTCCATGCTTAGTGTGTGTTAAAAAATATGCGTATCTAATTTGAATATAAAATGAGCGACAAAGATAAATCGCAACGACATAATGCAAATATAATATATATAAAGCAAAGCAAATAAAAGCAAATAAAAAAATTTGACGGCCTGATTAGCGCAGTGGTAGTGACTCTGCTTTCTGCGCCGAGGGTCCCGGGTTCGAATCCTGGTAGGGACACAAGCTTTGTGTGATGAGCACGAATGTTTGTACCCGAGTCATGGATGTTTAATATGTATATAAGTATTATATACTGAGTTCGCCCTCAGTCCATTGTACGGTACCCATAACACAAGTGTTAAGCTTAAAGTGGGACCGTATAGTTGGTGTGTTCGTATGGCGATATTTATTTATTTATTTATTATTTATAAACGCTTAGCTGTTTTACAAAATGACACCATATTGTAAAGCGCTTAGGTGTTAATTTACAAAAATCGTAGCGCGTCCTCTCAATAATTGGATAAATATGTTAGCATAAAGTAAAATAGTTAATTAAAAGCAAAATGATATCTATAGGTATATAAATATAGATACGATTCGCGTGGCGTGCGTCAACATGCATAACGATGTGGTCATACACCGCGGTCACCCTTGTCGCCGGCACTGACGTCAATTCATACAACCTTTGTAATTGCTACTCGGAATTTAAAATAAAACATACAAAACTAATAAACAAACGGGACGGAGTTTGTTAACACGACCAACAAAGCGTGTGTTGTTCACCATTTGGGTTGCGGGAAATATTAAGGACAAAAAAATCCACGGTAAAGCTTTCCCGCCGTCTCGTTCGACTCACTGTCAGATTAAGCTTCGTGTGTAAGTACTTTATCCTACCACCTGTGACGGAGAGACGTGAAAATATCTGGTTTTAAAAATAGTCGTAAATTTTCCAGGCGGTCGACGCAGCTGCCTGTCGTGTCACGCGAGGGATATCTACCTACTTTAATTAACTATAGGCTCAGAGACTTGTTAAACCGTATCATATCTTAAAGTATGACAGTTTAAACTCCAAATAGTTGTACAACCGACGTCGACCGTACTTTGATTATTAAAAATTATTAGGTTATAGATTAAGAAGCTGAAATAATATTAAATATTTGAAATGATAAAACTAATTCGAATTGTATACAAATATAAACATTTATCATTAATAGAGATACAAACTTAAATAAATATTCCTACGAACCTTCAACACTTGAGTAAACGATGAGGATGTAATAAGCAGGTATTAAGAGCCCTATATCGGAAGACGGATTGCCCTCCCATGGCATGACAGTCAAGACAGACGACTCACTTTACTATTAATTGTAGAGCAGGGTAATCAGAAACTTTTGATGTAATCGTCACGTTATCAAGAAAACATGCTATCACTGTAATTCTTATTTATGACATCTGTGGTAGAGAGGGATGGAAGACGCTTACTTTACCGAAACGCTAAGTAAAAATGATTATTCTCGAATAGTAAACTAAATTGTAGAGCGCCTACACCGCGTTGTTTTAACGGCTTTGTGAAATCGTAGCACGTGCTACGACGTCTACGAAAATCCGTAGTGCGTCCACAGAGACAGAATTCAGTTAATCGCTTTTATGAAACTGTGATTGAAAAACATCTTTGTGGTAAGTAGCTAAGGACCTCTTTACACTACGGTAGCTCTACCATGCGCCTGAGACGCGCACTTGACATTTTGAGGGTTCTAAAGAAGCTTGAAGATGTAGGGGAATAGGATGAGGTTAAAGGTTCCGGGTAATGGTTTAGATTGAATACAGTATTATAACAATGACGAAAAAAAATGTGCAGCAGGATGATGGACTTACTCGTATTATACTATCGGCGGCCTCATTAGCTCAGTTGGTAGTGACCCTGATTTCTGTGCCAAGAGTGCTGAGTTCAAATCCTGGTAGGTACAAACTGTGTGATGAGCACGAAAGTTTGTACCCAAGTCATGGATGTTTCATATATATATAAATAATATACACTTGGTTCGCCCTCAGTCCATTGTATGGTACCCATAATACAAGCGTTGCTTAGTGTGGGCCCGTATAGTTGGTGTGTTTGTCTGGCGATATTAATTTATTTCTGACAAACCACGCATTTTGACGCAACATTATTTTAAAAACTCAAACGTACTAACGTCTATGAGTAAATCGTGCACGAAGCGCCTTATCCGCTAGTTCGACTGTCACACAACAGTGTGTCTTAATGACAAGTCGTTGAACGCATTCTTGAACTTTGTGTCATTACAGATTATAATGTGTGGCGGTGAAAACAGGCCGTTTGCGCTTATTGCCCGCGCCACACTCGGCTGGCTCGCAAAACGATCTCCAATAAAGGCAAGAGTCTCGGAGACATTGTAACACCTTTTTAGTGTGCTCGTAAAAAGAACATTATTCATCGTTAGTGTTGGGGGACTATGCGATAGTCACTCTTATAATTACACGTATATGGTTTATAATCATATGCTGGTTACTGTTGTTGTTATTCACTAATTACTGTACGTTTCAGTTGTTAGAACCGTAATTTATATTGTCTGGCGATGGCTTCATGATTTTATCGGATACGAGTATTTAGCTGTCCCGGCAAACTTCGTACCGCCTCAGAATCAAATGTGTATCAAAATAAATTATGATTCGATTATGAGATTTTTTCCCATGTTTTAATAGCTATTCTGCTATTTGTGGCGCAGAAAAATAAAAAAACCCAAAGTTCATAAAAATCGGCCCGCCCGTTCTTGGGATATCAATACTAACACGACTTTGTTTTATATATATAGATGAATAATTATCATGAAGTAGCTTCCTAACAATGCCGTACTATACAAAACGTACCAACAATAAACATTTACAATGTTTTGAACCGATGAAAAAAAAGGAGGTCATCAATTATCAATTCGACATATACCTATATTTTTTTTTTTTTAATAATATTTATCTATTCTAAAAACTGTAGAATCAGTAAATAATGTAACCTTCTTCATGATACTGCCAATAAATAATGATATGATAATTATAATGCAAACGCATTATAATAAAGAAGGTAACATAACTGTTAGTTGATTAAAAAAAATGGCACATGTCTAGTATTGGCACTCGATAAACGAGCAACATAGAATAGTATTATGCATCCATTTATCGACTCGTAGGCAATCATAGGAGTGAATACATTAACGCGTGAGTTTAAGTGGTTCTAAGTTGGCCCGTAATGGGCCTTCCCGGAGCACTACCTTGTAGAGGGGAAACGCGTTAGAAGCTTGCATCTACCCACTTACTACCTGTAACTATATAGTTCAAAGCTACTAGTTTATTGAGAACTAACTGTGGCCGCAACTTCGTACGCGTGGGCTTTGCTCTATTTACTATCCCGTGGGAACCATTCCATTTCTGGGGTTAGAATGTATGTATATATTTTGTTAGTGATGCGCGTTCAGTTCAATTTAGTCATGAATACAAAGATTCTGAATGGGGGATTCGGTCTCCGTATAAAAAAATAATGACACAAACGTTTTGTTTTTTTTAATGTTATAGAAGGTCTATAAATTTCGGGGGTTCATCTGCAGTCACGACCCCGTGAAGGTCTTACAATAGGTATGTAAGATAGTAAGACGATCATGTTTCGTCTGGTCAAAAGCAAGTGTGGCATACCATTATTTAGATGATCCGGTATAAAATTCTAATTAAAAGGCCAAAGGTTAAAACTGTGCCCAGTGTATGGTAATATTATGTTCCCTCCTAATAGACAAGTATCTACTATTATTTGCGAAAAACAAAAATTACTATTGCTTGTTTGATTTGCTCAATAACGGATATTCTGGAATCTTACTTGACACTGGCAAAACTAGCTCTATTTTGTAGCCGATATCCATCAAAATAAAAGAAGAAGAAGAAACGGATATTCTGGAGTATAAGAGCTTGGACAATCCCCAATTGATTTTCACGCGGCAGACAGTTTCTGACATAATTTTGTTGCCTATTGTATGCATTATAATTAACAGGAATACGAGTAGTATGTGAGTCCGATACTTATAATGGCCAAGTTACGCATTCGTCCGGCGCGGAGGGATTTGTTGATTTAAAACTTTTCCCATTATTCCGGCTGCCATTGTGTGCTTGTTGTATTATTATTATTTTGCTCTTTATTTATGTGCGGTGTGCCCTTGTTATGAATATGCATGGGATTTACCGTCTACCTATAAAATATACGGTAAATTGTTGTCCAAAATCATGTATTATGTATATTTTTATATACTCACATTTGTGATAGCGGTACCCGGAAAACGTCCATTTTATATATCACATTTACCGTGTATTTACATAATTTAGGATAAGTTGCCCGGTTTATTGACTCCCGTAAACCAAACGTAGCCTCCGGCAAGGTTTGGCAGAGGCCCGAGTACTTGAAAATTTATATAGCCTCAAAACCCCTTGAACATAAAAGAATTCGGCGGATTAATGTCTATTGTTTTCATCGAAAAAAGAAAATAAAACACAAAAAAATTTATATGTACATTACGTGTAACAGTGAATATTTTAATATTGCGCTCCCATGCGGTTCCTTTAAATATTCATTTGGTTCATAGAGCAAGCTGCGAGCAGGTGCATAAAAATAACTCTGCATATTAGCACTAAGAATTCTTCATAACATTCAATAATATAACTCTATTTGGCGTGACTGTTCTTCCTACTACTTTGCATATCGCGGCAATTTAATGGCAGTCGTCGAGCATAATTGGTTTTTCATTCGTTAACATTTTGTAAGTCGTTTAGAAAATAAATACACCGAACCTACCGCTACAAATCCCATCGTGGCTGTGTTCACATGCCACTGTGTCCGCTAATGCATGCCACATTTGAATATGGAACACTATTAAGGGCGTCTGTGTATTCAACCGTATTCAATTCATATCCGCATATTTCATGGATAGCCTTTCTTTAGGTTGGTGCAGTCAAGCGGAATAGCAAAGCTGCTGTTGCTCTATCGGCTTCAGTAAGTTGCAGGTGAAGCAAATAATCGAAGATAGGTAAAATAATAACTTATTCAGCTACATCGTTACATAACGTGTCTCTCACTTCATTTTTTTTATTTATATGTACTATTATATTATTATATCCCTGAAAAATGTGGATGCGATCCAAATAGGAAGTATGCACATTTGTTTAATAACCTATCTTTCAAGTTCCTAACGCCAAATAAATGGGTATAGAATAGAGCATGACTCAATGGGACAACGCCATTTCGGAAAAAAATATATAGGATAGGAGGCAGACGCATAGACTATTTTTCCATCAATGGCAAGAAGTCATTATGTAATTGCTATGGTAATATATGATTTGTTAAAATGATACGAAATAAAGTTGATAACCGCGCTTTCAAATCATCATCGCACCATTAATGTATGGTGCTTGCCCTTAATGCTTAAAGCGTTCGCGAGTGCGAAGCTCAAAATGGGGGTCATTAAATGAAATGGTGCTCTACATTGAAACACCTCGTGCGCCTTTCCAACGTCGCTACTAATACTTGTCTAAACTGTCGCTCAAATGCTACACTTACTTTGAATGCATGTTTACTGCTACCTATTTAATTGTATTGTTCGTCACAAAATTGCTTAGTTTTATTTTTAACTAGCTTAGCTCAGTTCAAAATTAAATGTATGAGAAATTGTAATTTTAAGTGAATTTTTGCCATGTATAATAGTTATGCCCCTGTTAAGGCAAATGAAAAAAATCAAAGATCATGAAAATCGGCCCACCCGTTCTTGAGTTGTAAATGGTGTAACTAACACGAATTTAATTTGTTTTATTCATAAACCACCACCAAAACTTAGGTAAAACAAATGCACGTAATTTTTAGGTAAAACAAATGCATGGATCATTTTGTTTAATAGTATCACAAAAATAAATAGATACTTGCAATATTTACGTATAAGTTTCCGTCTGCAAGAAATCATTTTGAAAGTTCGCGTGTGAAGGACCGCCCGAATAATGTTTACTTATTGTGGTTGCTGTTCATGAAGGTAGTTGAGAGAACTGTACACCTGATAAATGTTCTCTTTTAGTTTAGAAAATATTATTAAAGTAACAACGGTACGATATTTGCAATTAAGAATTTAATCTTGATGATTAAAATGTGTTTTTTCGTTTTATGGTATGGAAACCCTAATATATGTTTCAAGATGATATTTGTAATATCGTGGTCGTCCAAAGTTGCCGGTTTTTTTTATAAGGTGGTTATTCAACACAGGAACTTCTGTGTATTTCTTTAAACTAAATAATCGATGTGTTCAGCCAATAGAGCCATGACAAATACCTATGACAATTATAAAATCATATTTCATACTGTGTATTACGACTCAAATTACTCTGATCCATTTAAAACGCTGAATAATGTAAGACAATAAATACCTCCGTAAATTAAGAAATTCGAAGAAGAGAGTAAACCCACCGGCAATTTTAAAGCGATCTATGTTTACACAATCTAATATAAAACGCCCATTTGGAGAGCCACAATTTATGGAATACAAACGTTATAAATAAGCGCTATCTTTCCTGCAATTATCTCCCAATTTATGCGCGGAAGGTGACACCTCCGGGGAACTTAATGTTTCTCACAACACGGAGGTCTGATCGTGCTATTCAATCTGCCATCATCATGACTTGGTAATTTGATGCGCTGGAGCGTATAATTGGATCCGTCTTAGATGAATATAAAAGATTGGTATACAAATAAATAAGATACATGAGATACTGAGAGAGGATTCCACGCCAGTTCCTCTCAACATTCTGTATAAAACATAAAGAAATAAACTGAAAAGAAGATCATAAATATTTTCAACAGAAACTACAATACACCGTAAACAAAATCATAGATTACGCTCAATAAAACATCTTAAAGTTTGCGTAAAACTACTCTACGCAGCTGAGAAAAGACGCGCGATATTCCTTAAATATCTTCGTCTGTTTGTTTATATTATCCATACATTAACGCTAATATTAATATACTTAGTCGGCTATATAAAAACTTATAAAGGCAACTCTGCAATGCATATTGTGCCAATTTCCATGAGCGTAACAAAGCATATACGCGTGGATCACGTTTTTCATTTATAGCCGTACACGTTATACGTGAAAATGGGTTTAATGAGGTAGGGTTGCCACGAAAATTACCGCACAGTAATGGATATAAAAAACCTACATTTCCAAAAATATAATTTGCTTAAATAGTGCCAACGCAGACTAAATAAATATAATATAAACATCTTAAACTTCACATAAATTTTCCCAAAAGATTATGGCTGTATCGGATATTATTATTGAAAGAGGCCCCCGCTAAAGGCGCCTGTCGTTAAAAATAATTCTACTCAAAAGACACGATCGCTAACTTTTTAAATATAAATTACTAGCTGAGCCCGCAGCTTTTCCTGTTTGTATTTTGAATGTGAAGCGTTGCACAAGATTTCCTCCAAATACATTTAGCCGTTTTTGCATGATGCACAGTCAAACTCACAAATTAACTCACTTTCCCTTTTATCATAACATTTGTAAGGATTTCTATTCACTGGAACTGAAGGATTATTTAATGTCTCGAAAATTGTTAGATGCGCAGGCCGCTTGTCCAAAGCAGTCAGCCCGGCGGCGGAGTCCCGGCGATGGCCTACTGGAGACACTTCAAGTCGATAGCGCTCGACTCAAGGGAGCGGCTCCATCGCAATATTTTTATCTCCGCTTTTTTTCGATTTCATCTTAAAGGATTTACTTTTGCTGGGCGTTTAAATATTAAATTCCTCAGGATCCGTTATATAAATAATTCAAAATATATATTCAAAATATATAATGTTTATTTATCAATCTTGCTGTGCCTTGTTTATATTGTTAACCAGACAAACAAAGTTCGATTCATTGTGGGAATGCTTTTCGTAAAGGGTTCTTCCTTTTGTGAAAAGTCTTTTAGTGATTAGGCCTAATGGGTGCTTCCTACTAGAATTATTTTTAGCTAAATTCCATGTAACCTACGACATTAGAAGTGCTGCTAAGAGACGATACGATTACAGCGTTCTGGCCACATTATATGTAAGAAAAATACACTCCCTACATTTTGACTATTTGGCACGATAAAAGTTCAAGACTTTGATCAAGTTACTTTGAACACTTGAATCTGATATCAGTTTAAAAATTATCTTTTTGATATGAGTTCAAACGTGTCTAGACTTATAAAGTGTTGCCAGATACTCCGGCGTGAATTAGCTGGAAAACATTCTTGATTACAGGGATGTTTTTAATCTTGCTACAGTTTTCAAATTATGTCATAGTTCTCAAAAAAGTTAAATGTGAATAAAATTAAAAAATATATTTATTTTAAGTCATCACAAACTTTGAGTGATGTTATAAGATCTTGCAATATTTCCAAAGCTTATGTCTAGTTCTGAAACTTTTGTAGTGTAAGAAGAATAAATAATCAATTAGTACCGATTATCTTTTGTCTATCTTATTTTGAATACAATTAACTCTGATCCACCCTAATCGCACTGACGCAGCCAAATGAAATCAGCAAGCTTTTCGATTTGTACTCGCGTATCCTATGATCTCGTATGCGCGGGCTTCCATGACTACGCTGCACATAATTTACGAGGGATTTTGATGAATACAAATTAATAAATTATAATAAATTCTGTCATGGAATCAGTACCCGCGCTCCGTCTGAATATAGGTAAATACTCGTATAGGTCACGCATGAAAAGGTCTCGTTGACGTATTCAAGCGTGAACTGAACAGGCTTTAATCATAATAGCCTGTCCCACTATAGCCACTGGCTGGCGTTCAATATCCTAGTGAAATTAATCTTTCCCACATATTAGAGTACGAGAAAAAAGTATATTACAGCCCCATGGACCAACAAATTCTTGGCTACACTTAGCTACATTTGGCGTCACAAATCACAACCCCCTTGGTACACAGTTTAAAGACTTTCATACTCTATCCTGTGCCACATACGTCCGTATATTGTAACGAAACTCGAGTTGCGGTAACAGATTCGTAGTTGATGACGTCATTGAATTACAAATCGTTACTAATTACAACATTACTTAAAACATCAACACAACACATTCAACTAAACTATAAAATCTGTCGATGTCCGAAATGTAATTTGTGGTTCCGTAGTATTATGTTCACCGCTGCAGACGATACACGAGGTATTTTGATGAATATTAATGATGCCATTATAATAAAACCGTTGCGTGTAGTACGGTGCATCCATCCATGGTATTGTTTATTTTCAATACCATACCTACAGTAGCCTAAGTTACCCCCTTTAAACATGATGTAACGTTACAGTTTTGAAATATATGGGTACTACTTACACAGATCATATTCTAAAATATTACATATAATTTAAACGAATAACATAGTACTATTACATAGAATTTAAACGTATAGTACAATTGTTTGGTTGGTTGTTGTCATTGGAAATAAAAAAATAAAGTTCAACGTATACGTATTACGATTTTCTTAACAAACTATTGAAATGAAAAATAGTTTGTGCGCTTGAAGAGAAAAAATATTATCTGTGGCTCAAATTTTACGTCGTTTAAGCGTCGTCCTGCTCACACCAAAATGTTCATATATGTAAGAATAAAATTGACAGCAAACTTTTTGTATGACGTTATGCACGATTACATAAGGAGTTCCTGCTTACTCTCTACTGATTTTTAACCGACTTCAAAAAGGAGGAGGGAACGCTTCAGAATCCAAAAGAATTATCCTTCTTTTTTTTTAGAATTTTTCCTATGTTTCAACAGTTATTCTGCTATTCCGGGCGGAGACCAATCCAAAAATCAAACATCATAAAAATCGGCCCAATCGCTCTTGAGTTATAAATGATGTAACTCACACGACTTTGTTTTATATATATATATAGATAGATATATCCGCCGTTTCGTTGTTTACGATTCTAATCCAGTAAACAAACGTATTTGCAAAATCATCACAATGTTAATGCTGTGTATTTGGATTGAACACTGTGTAGAACAAACAACACATTAATATAAGCTTTCCAATTTGCCTCGGCTATGAAGTTCTAGCCTGGTTTTAACTTATGTATGTGAATCTTGCTGTGATGGCGAATGTCGTCGTTTACTATAATGTTAGCGGTGCTTTAACTAAACTCTTTAACTAAAGTTAGTTCGTCATACAAGTTCACTCTCATGGGTGGTTTCATTAACAGCTATTTGCATAACTAGTGTCACAGCACACACAGGAATAATCAAACTACGATACAAACCACACAAGCCGAGATAAATTAAATAATAATAACTATAAAAACTCACCGATGGTCGTCAGCGCCAACGTGCACCAGTAAAAACTTTGCAAATAATGATTCACTACGTCCGCGGATTCAGTGTCATGATACACCCAGTTTTTACTACCGAACCCATTGTTTTTATATATTATATGGTACAAACACCCGTTCCAATGGAATATCACAAACAAATAATGAATTAAACTGGTCGATCTGAACAAGTTCGGATAGTTCGTGTGCCGTTCAGTGCGGTCCATGAACGCCCAGAAGCGGTAGATCTTGACGAGGCGGAACGAGCGCAGGATCGAGTTGAACCCGATCGACAGGTAGAGGAAGTCCAGCGGCAGCAGGCACAGGCAGTCGATGTAGAAGGTGGTAGAGTTCATGTAGTGAGCGCGCAGCTTGGCCGCGTCCGTCTGCAGCACGCCGTCCTCCAGGTACCCCGTCCGAAAGTGGAACAATATGTCCGCCAGGTAAAGAAAATCCGAAAAGTAGTCTAGACAGAACCACACTATCAGCGTCTCGCCTGCAACAAAATAACATTCCTTAAACACATAAATAAACTTGCCTAAATCCATTAGGTAAGTGTCTAATAATTTAACTTGTCCCCAGCCCTAAATTTTCTTGAATCTAAAGTTGTGCTTAAAGCTCGGGACACAATATTCAAGGAGGGAAAGTAGACAGGAATCCACAAATTGTATGTGGTGTCAAAACTCATCACCGTCGCGAAGTGATAATAAAACAATGGAAAACTCCGGCGGCGAAACGTTCAACGTTGCCTTTCCAAATATTACATTGTCTCCTGTTCGAGACATTTAACTTAGAAAAGCTATTTAGGTAAGTAATTTAATTCTCCACGGAGCGAGTTGGCGGAAACTATGCACCGAGTGCGCTAAGCCAGTGCAGCCCCAGATCGTTGCCAATAATCTCGGTTGCTATCTAAATGGATACGTCTTTTGCATAAGCTCTAGAGTCAAAATTGGATTTTTATCCTCTTAAGCCGCTTCTTTTAAGTTCATCCGACGCTGAGACCGCGCAGGTGCGAAACAGACAGATTCGTACTTTCTATACAATCTGATATACCTAAGTATACCTACAGCGCAATTTATAAAGGGTGTGCTATTATTTGAACCTGCGCTTGTGTATTAGGTATGTCAATTTAAAAACAATTGCTCAGAAAAATCACAATAAAATTGTCATTTTATTGGGAACTATTTTTGAAGCAAAGGCTAGTATACCCTTTCTGAATCACTCTAAATAGTAAAAAATTCACTCACCATTAATCTCCTGGAAAGCGAACCTGTAGACTATAACCCAAAGGTTGTAAAGAAATGCGAGGGAGACGACCATGGACCAGTAGTAGCACAGCCGGCCGGCGGGGTCAAACACGAACGACCAGTGCGGCCCCGAGCGCAGCCGCCCGCTCGCGTACGTGGAGCGCCGCCGCAGCCCTCCTCTGCTACTACTGCCAACAACAAACGTACATGGACTAATTTCGGATGAACTGGCCAACTCCAGAAATGACAGACAGAATGAGATGGGGTTAAAAACAAAAAACGCATAATAACTGTTTATTTTTTTTTATGTCTCTTTCTTGAAATAAAACGAATTTTTCGGATTTTATCGCGTTTATTTTATGTTTTTACGTTCCCGCCGACACTGGCGCTCCACGGAGTTTGCAATCTGTTAGCATGTACAATATCGCACCTGCCATTTAATCAGATTTGATAAGCCGGAATAGGTGTTATTTTGCGAGAATCTGTTCCTCGCAAAAGAAAACCGATTCCGGCTATGGATGAAACCCGAGGCAATTGAAATTAAAAAAAAAACATCCGAATTTCAATAGGGAAGATGGGTGGGTATTTCAATGTGTAGTATTCGCGTCAATATATGAAATAAATATTCGTCTCTCTCTTTGCTAAGTGATTATAATCTGTCGTATAAAAGCCTCTTTACTGTCTTCCAAACTCGATCTTTTATCACATAGATACAAACGATATGCACGTCTCCTTTCAGCTTTGATATTACTTACCAACATTAAGTGTTGTGTGAACCTATGTACCTAAATGGTACAGTCAGGTGCTTTCACTGCTAATCTAATAAAGTGTGCACTCTGCTTCCAGTCTTGCTTAAACTTCACAAGATTATTTCTGAGATGTTCCGTACACAATATGTAGGGCTCAAATATACGACAAGCAGATAAGGTTCATAATTGCAGAAGTTGTTTCAACAATAAACAAAAGTTTCGCTTTATGAATACGTGCTTAACTTAAGTCGTTATTCCTGAACTTGTGTAACACAATTAATGTAACATGAACCGTTCGTTACACGCATGTTACCGAGAACACTTGAACCCCTTCGCGTGTTACAATAACCGTTCTTTAATTTTAACAGTATATGTTATTTACACGTGGTACAGGTGATTCAATTCATCCCGTACACGTCAACAGTATTGAATGGCTTAGGTTGGAGTGTATACGTAACAAGATAACTATAAGGTTTGCACTTGAATACATAAAAGGTCGCACACACTGGAAAATGTGCTGCGAATATGTCTGATTTGCGAAACGCTCCTAGTAATAATGTTCTATTCGAGCGCTGCTCCTTACGCTCCGCGCATCAATGGTATTCTTTGGTAGCGGAGAGAACTGCATGCGTGCATACTTAAATCTCGTGTTTTGCGTGACATGCGTAAGAAATTGGACACTGAACTATCTGCGCGAATTTACCATAACACTTGTAGTAACTGCACAAGTGCAGCGCATTCGCGGCATATTAGCCAGTGTGAATACACCCTAACACTCAACTACCGAACAACCGAACTGCACTAACATTGGTCGTGATTGGACCGCAAACGTTTATCCAATATAGTCGCTTTGTTAGATACATTACTGCAAGGGACTCTATAGCAGTGATTTATTTAGTTGGTATACATTCGTCTGAATGACATGATATAATTTTAAGTAATTTTTTTTGACTCTTGGGTAGTAGGTATTATTTTAGTTAATATATAAGGTGTCACAATAATAGTGTAAAATATTTTAACATGGCCCACATTAGGTTATAAAGATCACATTCCCAAAGAAATAAATTTAATTATTAGACATTCAAAAAATGACACCCTTTGGTGAGGGCATGGCCAAACGCTCGGGTTCGCCTCGTTTAAAAACTTCAAACATCATTTACTCAATTATTTTATATATCAACATGATCTAAATACCCACTGATTCATCTGTTAAAATATTTTACACTATTTTTGTAATCTATCAATCAAATGGAAGTTTATTGGAATCGTTTTTCTAATACAATTTAATCATTAGACCAAGCGGGGCACTTTTTGTTGGCCAAAGTTGGTGGTTTGGCAAACATGTATGGTCACAGGTTCAAGATGCAAGCTATCAAGCCACATCTAAATTGTTTAGTGACTACACAGTTATACCCCTATGTTAAGCATTCGGCTTACATTGTTATGCGTGATTCGGACCGTATGAGATACCCGCAAGCATTGGTGTTTGCGTTGGCTGACACTAGTCATTGTCGATTGATGGGATACACTTGAGGTGGGAATAACACGGGTACGTATGTTTTGTTACAACAAGCTACAGGCTTACCCCCGAATTTATAGACGTTATATAAATTTATCAAACGTCATACAGTACTGCACAAAGCAAAACTCCAGTGCGCAGTTCTAAACGACATTTAATAAAGTTATAGAACGTCTATAAATTTGGGGGTTACAGTCACAACTCATTGCATTGTAATACTGAATAGATTAAAGTAAGAATCTAATGAGCTGAGAAGATAACTATTATTTAGATACATAGTCTATAAACAAAGGTCAACATCCAGATTTATAGAACAAAATATCAATAATTATTTTTTTTAATATTATGGAAAAATGAAGATGATTACTTAGCAATTCTGTACTATCAAAGCACGAACACAATTTTTTACTAAACATTTTTTTCAAGCAAACTTTGTATAATATGCCATTACAAATTATGAGAGATTCAGTAGTCCTAGAAACTTGACAGTAAATAAGTAAAGTCAGCTAAATAATAATAGAATATAGGTGTTTATAATGTATGAGCTCCCTACACGGATATCTACTGATGGGTATCCAATTAACCCTCCGAATAGCGTCGGCTCCGGGCTAAAGGTGCCGAACCACAGGATTGCGGTGCCAATAACGCCGGATTCATTATCATGTGCCGGCTCAGATTGCGCCCCGTGAACAATTCAACTAAATCTAGCCATGACTTGTGAAAGCTACTAGTAATATGCTTAATTAATGTTCTTATTCTCTTTGAGCGATTTTCTTTAAATTTGGTGTACCGTGTACCTCGCCTTTAGTTTGCAACACGTTGTGTCTTGTGCGATCAGACACTGTTAGATTCAGCTGCTTGTCTGACGTCATATGCCAGCGCATTACTTTGCGGGCGATTCTTCCTTCATTGCTACCACTCCTGAAGTGCAGCTTTGTATAAGATCCCTGCTTTCGCGTGTACCAATACTCTGCTCCATCATAATATGAATTTCCTAGTTTAAAATTGTTAAGTATTAGTTTCAGGCCAAGTGGAGCATAATATATATTTTAAACACTAACAGCGGGCTTTTGAAATGCAGCTACGATTTTTATCTAATGTTTCATTCTTTCAAACATTTTTATTTCGAAATAAAATAACGTTAATTTACATCTTAAATTAACATTTGAAAGCACTTATATGAGTTACAGCAACATTAAATTGACTACTTACAAAAGATACTTAATATAAAAGTTGTTAATTAATATTAATGTCTGAGGATTCCAATTAATTAGGATCTCGTTAAGGGCTAATGAGCTATAAATTTTCGCATCGCGCCTTTTTGTCTGTTATATTGAAATTTCTGTTTGCACACTGGCTTAGTGAATGTACTTAGTAAGTAAATATGAATTAAAGAGTTTTTATAATTAATACGTTTCATCGTTATTATAGCGAAAGTAAAGTGGCTTGGCGAACTGTTCAGTGTAGGTAAACAAAACAAATTATAAAGCTCACGGCTGTTATCAATACGATGATGAGATCAAAATAATCTTCCCTTTTGAAAATATGCAATTGGGTAGTATTATTTAATAAAAAAATATATGTTTTATTCATGTTAAGTGACTAGTACTATGGAGTTTCTCAAAGTACTTCGCCATCTTCTATCAACATATATATATAAACCAAAGTAAGTTGCGTTAGTTACACCATTTATAACTCAAGAACGGGTGGGCCGATTTTTATGATAATATTTTTTTTTGGATTTGTTTCGGTCCCGAATAGCAGAATGACTATTAAAATATGGGAAAATTAACTATAAATTATAAAAAAATATTGTTTCTCATATTTACGTGACTACTGCACATTGAATAAAACTAATTTTAAGGGTTGTATCGCGTTTATTTTATGTTTTTACGTTCCCGACGTTTTAGTTCAATGAATAATAAAGATAATTCATTTTCTCATATATGTGATTCTGAGCCGGTACTGAAGGTCGCCGGGACAGCTATTCGTTTATATGTTCTTAAAACTAGCAAACCATATGTTAACCATGACAGTAAGGTTTGTATATAATTTACCTAACCCCACCAACCAGCTATGATGTATCATCGATGTAACTCTACTCTCAACAGTAAACATCAAAAAGATAATAATAATACAAAACGAGCTTTAGTTTCTTTAACAATCTCAACGAAATAATATCTTGTCTGAGACCAGACATATTCATTATATCGTAACAAGATCCAACTTCGATTTGTTGATACTAAACATAATAAAATTTAGTAGACATTGTAGTGAACTAACAAAACTGATCCAATCATATCAATTGTGCGGAATAAAATTTAGTAGACATTGTAGTGAACTAACAAAACTGATCCAATCATATCAATTGTGCGGAATAAAATTTAGTAGACATTGTAGTGAACTAACAAAACTGATCCCAAATCATATCAATTGTGCGGAATAAAATTTAGTAGACATTGTAGTGAACTAACAAAACTGATCCCTAATCATATCAATTGTGCGGAATAAAATTTAGTAGACATTGTAGTGAACTAACAAAACTGATCCAATCATATCAATTGTGCGGAATAAATTGCATTTTGTTTATACATTTCACATATAAGTGACTTTGTAGCGTTTCCTTATTTCTTTGTTTTAAGATTAGTTTCTCATTTTCAACCATGATTATCACATGCTAAACAGTGAAGAAAAACATCGCGAGGAAACCTGCATGTCTGAGAGAACCCCTCGAAAGATGTGTGAAGTCCACCAACCCACACAGGGCCAGCGTGGTGGAGTATGGCCTAATCCCCTTCGCACTGAGGGGCGGCCCGTGCCCACCAGTGGGACATTAAAACAGGGCTGATATGATTATTATTACATATAAGTGTCATACATACATAAAAACTTAAACTTATCAGACTAGGTGTTGGCAGAAACCATGAGTTCTAATAATAGTTTCAGATAACTAAGTAAAGTCGTTCATGAAAGTCACTCTTAGTTAATATAATTTTCGCTAAGAATGAAATTTAAAATGTTCTTCTTTCAAATTAATAACAAATGACGAAAATAGTTCTTGCCATCTTATAATCTACATACGATATTCGATCTCAAGGTGACAAAGACATTTCTTGGCCGACATTGCACAATGCAGGCTAGCATAACCGGCACAAGCTCATCGTTTGTTACCTCTTAACAGTGTGGAGGAAATTTACAATGGCATTGCAAAGCATTTTTGAGTAGACATATGGCACAAAAACCTTAAACCAATGTATAATTGTCTAACTTTTTATTATCAGAATTAGGTATGTATCACATTATTATTTGCCATAATTTATTGGTGGTAAAATATGAAATATAAATAATAATGGCAGGGTATCAGATAGCTTGGCTTTAGCGAAAAGCCAAGCTATCTGATACCATGCCAACGTTGTATGTCGGAGCCCGCAAATTTACATGAATATATGAAACGTTATCCTGATTATGAATAGCATATTGAAATGGTAGACTATGTTCCCATTTATGAACCGACTTCAAAAAGGATGCTTTTTGGCCCCAACTTCACATTCATTAAATATTTAATTTAGTTAGACAAGGTAGATTTCAAGATTAGATTAGATTATATTATTTTATAGCCTTTTCGTTTTTGAAGACGATTATTTTTAAAGTGTTTCGTATAGTAGTAGAGGGTTCTGCTGCGGACTACAGATTTATCTCTCGTTTTAACATAGTGGAGCATCTTCTGTCAATAGCCCAGAGTTAAAACGGGACGCTGTCGTAACCGCGGGCTCCAGGTGGAATCTTTAGTTTTTTTTTATTGACGTGAGCCCACTCATAAAACAGTCATGTTGACGTTTAAACTAAGCTTATAATATAAGTAATTTGTTAGTTAGAGCACATTATTTGAAAAAGGAAAAAGAAAAGAATCTTGCGCAAGCTGGCCTTCAACTTGTTAGCTGTCATGCAGTCATGTTGTTTTATTTACAGGCATGTTGTGTGTATCGAGAACGCTTTTGTTTCAAATGTATGAAAACAACATTGTGGTGTGGTTTACAATAGCTGAATGCCGTTAATGTGGAACAACGGCAGAAGGGTTTGATTGGAAGTTAAAATAGCGATAACTATATTTAAGTACCATTTTATGTTCGGATATTTCATTATTCCGTAAAATATTATTATAGAATCACTTTTTAAAACAAGCAAACGTTAACAAAGCGTTCAAACTACTGCTGAGAGAGATACTGTCCTGTTTTCTCACGACCTGTACATTCATATGGCTAACTATGTAATATGCAACTAACATAAGCACGTCATAATGAGGCGCTTTAATCACGTTTATATTAATCACGTATATGATAATACGTGATTAATATTATATCTTTCATTATCACATTTATGGGAATTTCTATCAACTTTTTAAAACAAGGATTCAATTTCAATTTGGATTACTATTCTACAGGCGAGAAATGTTTATATTGTCTCACTCACGATATATACTAGCATGGCGTACTAATATACGACTGCTTAACCTCTTCAGAATATGTTGCCTTAAGCACGTCATAATGAGGCGTTTTATACGGTAATAGGCCGTAAAGGTTTTGGCATGTGGGGATATATGTGGCGGCATTATTCGTAGTACGCACCTGTCAGTTCCGTTGAAGTGCGGCGTTGCGAGGTGGTTGTGCGAGTGGTGCGGCGCAGGAGTGGCCGGCGCGTGCGGCGTGTGCGGCGTGCTGCGCCACCCGCCCAGCAGCGGCGCCTCCCCGCTAGCACTCAGCAATTTTAACCTGGACCATATAATGTGACATTAAGATCACTCGGACCGCTGCCTACTGGGACCGCGGCCCCAGTTAACCAACTGCGTGTTTAAATTAGGTCGACTAGGACCATTAAAATTCCTTAATTGTACAGACGCAAAGAAGAAATATGTTTTTTCAATTTGCAAGAAATAAGTAATCAGAGAGTCATTATCATTATCGAGGGAGTGGAATGGACTTGGTCCACCGCGGACCCAGTTAATAATAATGTCACACCCTCGTATACATTGTTCATAGCATCATTGGTCACATACCAGGCAGTTTTTGCTCGCTCAGTCAGTACGTGACTCTTCTAAGGACTTTCATCTGTATTTTTTTTCAGTTTTGCCCAACCTTAGCATTATAACAGCTTTGCGCGTAAAATGATATCCCAGCTTACTAGTCCGGTGAAGCTGTAAAGGTCATCTGCGACCAACTAGCCACACGCGACTGCGCGGTCAGTCCATACACGGCTTCTTGTTTTTTGTTTCTAGATTCCAAGTTTGAATTAATTTAAGCTGACATTGTGACGCATTGCTTTGCATTCAAAATCATTTGCTTTCATATTCTATCGATACCAACACCTCCTAAGCTCCAAAAGGGACCGCTATTCACTATCCGTTGTTAATCTACAAAGCATGTAGATATTAATCTTTTCACAGGAAAGCGAGGGGATCGTTTGAAGTCCAATCGACTTAGTGGCAGACGAGCGGCTACCGGCAGAAATTGGTTTTCCCGATGCGATCCCGGCGAGGTGCACCGCGTCGAACTGTCGTCCCGCAAAATAAGATATAAAACCGTTCAAAAATGCGATGCGCTCCTATTGCCACGCCGACAGCCATCACCTACGGAAATAAAAGCTGATTCGACAGCCCTGTGTGGTTTACTGGACTTTTTCATTATTCTCTAGTTATTTTGTTACGAGCATTTACCCGCAGTCGCGCGCGTAGATTAAACAATAAAAACTAACAATGAAACTTTATACTGATGACTGATTAGTGCAGTTCGTAGTGACCCTGCTTTCTGTGCCGTGGGTCCCGGGTTCGAATCCTGGTAGGGACAAGCTTAGTGCGATGCGCACGAATTTTTGTACCCGAGTCATTTTAATAAGCGTTGCTTAGTGTGGCACCGAATAGTCGGTATGTTCGTCTGGCGATTAAAAATTATATGGTAGTAAGGATTGTTTTTGTTTAAAGTGACTGGAATTAAATTATTTTTCAAGCTACTTCTGTTAGTTTTGCCGTTCTCATCATTATGAAACCAATTGTCGTTCGAATTATTCGATTGCGTAACAGTATCTGACAATATATTATCTACGACACGAGTTTTTTTTTTAAATCGACTTGATTTAGTTACTTATCGAAAAGTTCTAAATCGATTCGCTGGTTTAAGTGTCACTGGGATCGACCTCAGTCCTGTATACTCATAACACAAGCGTTGTTTAGTTTTATTTTATTTAGAAAATAAATTTGATTTATTTTTTAACATTCACTACCGCAGGCTGTCATCCAGCCAGCCATTGCTTTTTTCGGCTAAGTATTTAGGTTTAGTTTATAAGAGATAGTGTTCGTGAGTGTTTCACACACTAGGGTGGGCTCATCGAGTCGGCACTTGTGATTAAAGCAGCTCTCGAGGAGAGGGCTCTCGCGCTCCTGCGCAAACAAGAGACAGGCCCTCGAACCGCCCCACTGACGCCTTAATGGAGGCAGGCCCCGAAACTTAAATACATTATAAAAACCTTTATCAATGTTTTTTTTTTTCATTATATTCCGGACATTTAAGTACGCACATTGCACATTGATTTAGCCCCAACAGATAATTCTCTTTACTTTTGCCAATAGTCAACGATATTAATACTTATAGTAGACTCGGGTAGGTAACTTCAAACGTTCGTGTTTATCACACAAAGGTGTCCACACATGGATTAGAGCACAGAGTCGGTTGTCACAAAAAAATATGTTTTATTTTATTTAAATGTAAAATGTAGAAAGTACCTGAGTACTACTTACCGATATAAATTTTAAAATAGTTTGGTTACTTAGCTTGTAAACTAATAAACCATCTTAGATAAGTATACCGGTGAAAGGCACCTATTTAAGCTTATAAAACGACTAAAATATCCATAATAATCCGTACTAATGATTCGTTATTGCCACTACCGGTAAACTTAAACCCCCCAATTTATAGACGTTTTATAGCTTTGTTAAACGTCATATAGTACCGCGCATAAGAGTTTTGCTTTGGGCAGTACTATATGACGTTTTATAAAGTCTATAAATTCGGGGAGTTGTATTTTATTTATTATTATTTACATTGTAAGTTATTCATACTTTCTGCGATGCGATCTTGCGTACTGCTTATGATCAATCAATATATAGGTAGAAACAACAGGAGCACCGGGACTTACACTATCAAAACGATTGGATAATATTGAAGCAGGATAGAGCAAAACTCCTTTAAGTAATTCCAAAATTAAGTTATAAGTTCCCACGAAATGTCACGATAGGGCATCAAAAGCATTATCAGTATTACTTACTGAGAGGTTAAAAAAATGGGTCCATAATACTTAAGAGGTCGGAGTGTTATGAGCGCGATCGATCTCTTTTATCGCCAGTTGTGGTTTGACAGATCCAGTTTGAAGAGATTTCGAGTATTACATGCGTGCAAATCGCTGAATAGGAGATGTGAAATGTCGACAGTGCATTCAATTATCGACTTAGCTTGGTGTCAAATGTAGAAGAAAATATTGAATATAAAGATTATTTTCATATCTTTTTTGTTTCGTTTGCAAAGTGTATATCGTTGTATATAAACATTATTTTACAGTGATCACCTTTAGAAATGACGAAACATTGTAACATATTCTTATATCATAAAGTACCCACCATAAATAAACTTATTATGCAGGAGTAGGTGCATTAAAATATTTTTACTAAATACTTTAGAAAGGAAATAGGAAAGTTTTGAAATCAATATTGTTTCTAACTAGAGAAGCTAGTCCACTAGCTAGGAATGCGCTGCGATGCGATGGGTAGATAATGAAAACTATTTAAATATTTATGATAAAAAGAAAAGTGGAATTCCAATCCTAAACCATCGGCAAGCTTAGATTGATAAAAGCTATTTTTTTGTGTTTTATAACATTATGCATATTATCATTTTACTCACAAGTGTATCTTCTTCTAATTGAGTTTTAAATTGTCTAATATATGTCATTAGTAGGTACCTTTAAAATAATTACTGCAAAATACCTAAATGACGTTCTAAATATTTTGACTAAGTATTGAAGTCATAATTTTGTATACTTATACACCAAATAATTTTATACAATGACATTTTATTGTTTAGGACACCTGGCCTGGGGCCCACCCATTATTTCCAACCTGTTTATTTACACACTAGTGTATACCTCACCTGGCTTTGTGTGCTCGTCGAGATCGTGAGGAGAGGTCGAGTTCGCTGGCGGCGGAGCACGCGGCGCCGGCGCCGGCCTGCAGGGAGCCGCGGGAGCCGCCCAGCCGCCGCGGACCCAGCCGGCACGTCATCATTTCTAGAAAGACGATAGAATTCAGTCTCAAGGAAGAAAGTGTCATTAATAGAGTAGTCCATATACTCCTTGAATAGATTTGGTCTTATCGCCCATCTACGATCTCCTCCAGACACTCTGAAGGGCGAAGTGTCTAAAATTATCATAGACATTTGTACCTTTAACCTTTGAACACCTACTTATATAGAAGTGATGTTCACTCGCCTTTAAAGTTTATAATACTCTGTCACATATCAGTGAAATTAAAATGCTGTTAAGAATTGAACGCTGAACATAAAAGTGTACTATGTCTAGCGCTACACAAATTTATTATTAGCTTCCCTCAAATTCATAAAAGTTACATTCCATTTACATTGATATTACAAAGTAGTATATATGTAGGTATTATAACTTCTTGAAATTCGGGGATTAATATGCGGCAGTCATAACTAACTACCTAAACGATTAGTAAATCTATAACTAAACTGTGTGTATCAGTTCTTTGCTTGTATAAACGTCCAAATAATAATTACAGGAATGCCTAAATCATAAATAACAATTCAAAATCATCTCTCATTCGTCTTTCGCTAAACCGAGTGTTAAGTACGACTGCCTGTAACCAATTATGAAGATAAATCTCAAGCTTATTACAATTTCATTTCTCTCGCAGTTCAAAGGGCCGCTCGCTATACAATAGGGAAACAATACCGTTAATAAAACGGGAGCCATCTTGCGATACGAATAAAATGAATAAGGCGTAAATCGAATGAGGGCATTGTGAGTCCCTATTCTTTTTATAAACTGCCCGCCGCGATTTTGTTCATTGAGCCACCAACTCTCTTATATAGTGTTGTACCAAATTGGTTTTGCGAAAATTCAAGATCAATACTACCTTATTACAGCAAGAATAAGTCTCCCTACGTCAAACTTTAGCATATATTTTTTAATAATGTTCTACAGAACAGAATCCTGAGTCAGTCTATTCTCGTTAATATGTTATAATAGCCATGAGCCAGATCGAAATTTAAAAAAAAAACTTCATACAAACATCGACCCCCCACTGGACCCATTTAGGGGTCGAATTTAAAAAAATCCCCACTTTGTGAATGTAAAGGAATGTATCCTATAAACATTGCCTTTTAAATTATATTTACTTTATTAAAATTTATTTATCTAGGTCCACCGGCTAAGGATGTGCGTTGTCTGTCAGCCAGTCAATTATTGCTAAGATTTTTTTTAAATAAGATTAGGTAGTATTCGTCTTGGTCTACGAGAATGCAAGACTAAGACAGCAAGACCAAGACTGATTCTGGTCAACACTATCTCTGATAGTTCCAACGCGGTTCAAATTACGAGGTTCGAAAGGAAACTGCTCCGCACTTCGTTCAAGAAGTTAACTAACGAACTGAAAATAAAATGATAGTCGATGCTGCAACTACGGGCGAGCGGTTCAACTTGCTTAATTAATGGAGACAGGAATAGGCTACAGATATTGTCAGCGGCAACGGAGCAATATATATAGTTAACACCTCATATAAAGGTAACAAAAACAGTGTAATACACACTTAAAGAGGTCATTTTTTTTATTGTGCACTTGTGTGGTTCTTTTTTGAGTTTTTTATAAATCGATTTGTTAGTTTTGATTATGTTATGTTAATAGCTGTGGACGTCTTAAGTTATTTCACACTATGAATTGTGACAAGTTAAGTATATAATGGTTAACAAGTAGGTGAAAAGATCACGTTTATGTATCAAATATATGTGTAGATTTTTCTGTGAGAAAGCAAGCCTGTACAGTTTCACCGTGCACAGATCGTAGTGCTATTTTTTCAAATTCAAATATATATTTTTTCTGGAATGTGACTTGAATAGCCTACTAATGGTACCCTTAAAATATTTTACATTATTATTGTAATCCTTATATATAAATGGTGATGTTTAAATTAGTCATATAGCGTAGGTACATTTTGTGAATGGTTAAGCTCGGGCCGGCTGTTTTGGTTACTGCGAGTCGCCGCAGTGCGGTAAACTGCGATACGATGACGTGCGGTTATCATTTTCACGTTACAGATGATGATATTAATAAAATATGAAGTTAAATCCAATACATGTCGAAAAACAATCATTCAAACTTATTTTTTTATGATCATTTAAAATGTATTGAAACGCGGAGGGAGGCGTACGTTTGTTGTTGATGTTCATAATGCACCGCATCACTTTAACATTTATAGTTCAAAATTAAATAGCTCAATAATATAATTTCCAATGGAAACCTGTATCAACTGGAAAATGCTAGTCAACTTCCATGAAATCTCCAGCCTAGCCGTTATCAGAGATTTTTGAGTGACGCCACTGAGTGTCAATAAATAATAAGCCCGCCGATCCGACGTCGACGCGGCGGTTAGCACTGTGTAATTATGGATACTTGCATAATCCGCTGTGACATTAAAATTTAAACTTACTGTCCTCTAATCACAGTACTTGACTACCATAAACATGGATGGGACGAGAGAAGGTCCGATTATTTGCATTGTAGTAAAATAGGTTGTATATAAGGCCTAGGTATGCAGGCGGTAAGGGGCATGGTAACGAAAACTTTGGGTAAAGTTTACCCTTAAGGCCTATAATAAAATTATAGAAATCATTGATGTAGATAGTGATTGGTTACCAATGTAATTTTTGAGCGCGCAATGTATCGCAAACAACGCGATCACAACACAGCTCTCCGCGCGATACCCGACGCGTGTTAGTGACGAGCGCGCTCAAGTGTGTCTTTTTAAATTTACATTGCAGTTTTAGGCCTAAAATCGTCAGTATGTTATTTTTTATTAAAACATCTCTTTTGTTTGATCGACTTTTATTATGAATTCATGCTAGAATCAAATTAAAAATACTGAAAATAATGCGTATAGTTCATAAAATGATCGAGGAAAAATGACAATGTCCAGCTCCAGAATGATGAGTTGAATCCATGGTATAATTTTTTTTTATAAAGCCACCTTCACCCTGTTTAAGCCCATTGTAGAATCTACACTACTTTTATCGTAGGTAACTGCTTATATGGTACCTACACTAAAAGCGATGCTGTATATTAAAAAAAAACATTTAAATATTCAAGTGTATTGAGCCATACACAGTTGCTTGTGGCTAAGCGCAACCCTTTATCCATCAATACAGATAGTGCAGAATCTAGTTTAGTAAGTAAGTAAAGTAACGAGCTTTTTGGATCGTTGTATCATTCAAGCATTCAACTAATATTAAGTTGTTTCAACGAAATCCAATTACCGCCTCGTAATTCAATGACCGCAGCCTATTTCTTTTCGTTGTTTTTAAAAACAAAAGCTATCGCACTGTTTGGAACTCGACTGGCATCACACGAACGCCTCGCAAACAATCTCGGTTCGGAAACACAGTTCCCCACGCCTAAATAATTTTCTATTTCCGCCGTGAATGAAAAAAAAAAGATTATTTTTAGCACACCGCGCAACCATGCTGGTTGCAATATACTCGGCTTTTGCATTCCAAAATAATAATTATATCACCAGACGAACACACTGACTGTACGGTCCCATACTAATACATGCGTTGATTAGTATGGGTATTTATATAGGTATAGTATACTAATCAACGCATGTATTATGGGTACCGTATAATGGCCTGGGAGTGAATCCAGTATACACCAATATAAACATCCATGTCTCAGGTACAAACATTTGGGCTCATCACACAAAGTTTGTCCCATAATACAAGTATTGCTTAGTGTGGGACCGTATAGTTGATGTGTTCGTCTGGCGATATTATATTATTATAAGTCTAAACTCTGATCCGTGTACAGACCTGAAGCTTATTTCAAAGCGGCATCAGCCGATTCGTATTGTAGCGTACATAACTCGCCGGCGGGGAAGCGCCGCACTGCGGCGCAACACGTCATTAAAATTTACTAGGATCCGTTGCGACGATCCCCTTCCGAGGAAATACACACATACCGCCTATTAGGAGGACGCGAACACATTTACTAGTGTTTAATTATAAAGGACATGCCTCGTCGAAACTTAAATACAAGCTTTTGTTTGACCTATATCTGCCAGGCTTAAACTTGCCTGTTTACTGAAATAAAACTTATTTTACAGATTTTATCGCGTTTATTTTATGTTTTTTACGTTCCCGCGTTTCGCCTGCTTTACAGCAACCTGTTCACGGGAGTACTGCGGTGTTTGAAATCCCAGTGTACCACCTTCAGTAGCCTAAGCTCGGCTTGCCTGTTTACTGTTTTACAAGCGATCGCGATAGGAATACAAAACTGTGAAATACTAGCAGAATTAGGTTTTTAATCTGCTACTATTTGTTCAGTTCAACTAGGCATTTCTTTGGCGCTATAGGCATGTGCCACATTCTTTGATTATTCACAATACTCAAAGGTCACACCATACGTGAAGTTTATAGAGTAATTAATAAGTATCACTTGATGTAGGGTGGAGACAAATATCGAGACGAAACGAGCACGTCATTCGTAAGTTCGCCGATCAGTTCTGGGGCAACTTTGATTTCCCTCCGCATTTTCCAGTGTGCCCGGTATATAAGGGCAATAAGCTCGCCTTCTTTTACATGGGGCGGGCCCAATAGCTGCCATCGGCGAAATGTAATTCACTGTAGTAGACTCCTGCCTACCACTTCGTTAAAGAGAAATGTGATAGTATTTATTTATACTTGTGACTTCAAGATAATTTATATTGTTACAGATGTTTTTTTTTTATTATCTCAATAAGTAACTATGATCTGTGTCTGGAGAGTGGGTGCTCATGTGTGAGAAGGGACCAGTCAAGGCATCAACAAGTACAAAATCCTGGTTCCACGCTACTAAATAGCTTATTCTTCGTAGTGATTAAAAGATAACAGATGCCGTTATTAGGCCGATAGCGCCGCTCACTCAGCCTCCAGCTCAGTCCTTGATCAATTTTAAGATTACGACCGAGTACATTTAATTATACCTGCAACGCTAATTTTAACCACTAATCTCTTATACCGAGCCATTATAGCGTAATCAAATTAGGCAAATTGCAATATCAATAGGTGTTTATATCGAGTGTCGATTATTACCTTTCGGGGTCGTAGTCTATTGAATATCTTTAATATAAAACGATATATTTCCATTATACGCTTTAAGACGTTATACGGTTAGCGCAGTTTTATTTCCAAAGGTATATAATAGCACCCCGACATTTATATTTGAAATGTTTATGGAAGGAATAATAAACCACCTTTGTTAAATGGGATTGTATGTTTGCAGTAAGTAATTAAATCGTAAACTTAGGGAGCCACAGATGGGCGGGCGCCGCGCCGCCCGCAGCAGGCGCCAAATTCCCCGGGATTTACTTCGAATTACGCAAACAACAAATAATGACAGAATGTTCGTAATCATCTATGTTTAATGACCCTATAATAAATTATTTAGCTGTTGTTCAAAATTACAATTTTATATCGGTTTGAATTAAAAAAAAAACTACACAAAGGATAAAGTAATAGTACTGAGAGGCTGCGCGGCTTTTCCTAACCGCACTATAACGGCGTAGCGCCAAATCGTCGTAGCTCAGCTCAACGATAAATGCGGCAAGGGTTCTTCCAATCAAGATGGAGGGAATTGGCAACACTGTCGAGGTAAAACTGGATATATGTATAGCAATACTGATCCGATAAATACATCTGTTTAGTGAATACACGCTGTAAGGGGCTTCGTAGCGATAACTGATACCATAGATTTAACTCATGTTGTATGTGTATATTTCAATTGATTTTAGCATGAACATCACGATACGCTCGAGCGCTCATCACTCCCACGAGTCGGGTATCGCGCGGAGCGTTGTGTTGGGATCGCATAGTTTACGATACATAGCGCGCCCAAAAATTACAACATTTGAAACCAATGACTTTCTACAAAATTATTTGTATAATTTTATTATAGGCATTAAGTGTAAACTGTACCCACCGTTTTCGTTACCATGCCCCCTACAACTATCGTTTGCGGCAATAATAATGACGCAACAAAATATTCTTGTGGAGCGAAATTTGCCGAACCACTAATATTACTTTTATAATCATAACACTTCCTTTTGAAATTGCCGTAGTGGGCTAAAAAACTATTTCAAGTGAAGCGTAGTCAGATTGGGCGTCCCACAAAATTTCAATATTGAATCCGAAGTGAGCGTATTACACCTCATGTGGACCAAATATTTAATCGTATCGGCTTTAGAACCTCAGACATGAAAGTGACGCGAAGGATCTGTGAAACTTCCTCCGCCTTTTATATCGTGCTCCGTCGACTTGAAGTGATAAAAAGTTTTTTTCGCCTACAAAAGAGTTATACACGCTTTATTTCGCAGACAAAATAAAATGTCCGTGAAAAATCATGAAAAGAGCAGCCGGTTTGCGAGGGTTCTATTATAGCAGTGTACTTCGATCCTGGTCTATTACAATTCCTTTGACTTGATACAAGCATGGGTACGCCAATGTAGAGTCGATCAAGAAAGTGGTAGGTTTTTTTTTTATTACGTTATAGGCAAGTATTTGATCTCGATCTCACCTGATGGTAAGTGACGTTCAACATAACAATGTTACTTATATAAGATTTAAATGTAAGATGAATCTCAAAGTCTGTGGTTAGGATGTAGGGGTGACCCATCGCGTGTAAACCGCAATATTGTATACCTATGATGGTGTAGTAAACTAGAGATGGCGTTGTCAGCCCGCGCGCCGGCGGCCTGGCCGCCAGCCACCGCGCTCTTATTTCATTATAATGACATCTCCAACATTGTCCTTATATTAATTAACATCATAATATACTACGACAGACCTAATAACAATGGTTTATGTTTAAAAAACACCTAAATCATATAATCCAAGCAATAAAACTACAGCAGGATTCGTGTTGACCTCACAGACAGAATTAAACAATTTTTTTTTTTTTTTTTATTACATTATAGGCAAGTATTTGAGCTCGATCTCACCTGATGGTAAGTGACGATGAGATCTACGATGGAGCATACTTGCCTAGGTAGGAAGGCGGCAGTAGATAAGAGACGCTACATTCACTAGGCTCATGCAGCGCAACTGATCTGACCCGCCATCCATGAATGGCAACACCGAACATCATGCCGGAACACGGCTAGGCCGCTTGGCGACATGGCTTTGTTCAGTGGGTGGTGACTAGCCACGGCCGAAGCCTACCACCAGTAAAAACATACCTTTAACTTAATACTTCTTTGTGCTTAACGGCTTGCTATTATTGCTGCAATTTGCCGGACGCACAACTTTAGTCATCGTACCTTAACTTTACGTTATTGAAGCTGCCTAGATACCTACCCAAATGAAATATTTTCCAACGACCGCAATATGCAGCACAGATCACACTATCAACTTGTTGCAACGCCGACGGCGCGGCAGGCCGAAACGGCAGACCAAGTTTACATGGAACTTTACGATCTAGTCCATTGCGCTCTGCACTCCACTTCAGCAAGCGCATACGTCGTTGGCTTCACTCCGCAAAAACTCTTTCAGACTACAACTTTGACGTAATCTATATCTTTTGTAGCTAACTCTGTACGTTGAATTGAAATTCAAGTCAACTTTCGTTATCTGGCATGCTGAGATGGAATAACGCTCCAGCGAGCGCGACCATCACGCCTGTGATCTTCTAAGCGGTAGGTAGAGGTGTTTTGTCTACATTTCGCTTATGGTGTTTGGTCCCGATGTATATAGAGGGTATAGGGGAAGGATGGTTAAGTATTTCTGGCTTTACTTTCGTTGCTAGCTCGACGTGGTAACAACATAAAATAAACTCATCGTTGGCGTGTCAGTGCACTCATGTGAGCCAATTTACAGCGACGACCCAAGAATATTGGACGGCGGAATGGAGCCCAGACGCCTCGGAAACTTAGCTCGCTCAAAAATCCCGCAAGAAATTTAATCTGTGGAGTTTTATACCACAAGGTGTATAATAATGTTTCTGCGAGAAAAGAGTGACGGAGGATTTAAAGAAGATTGCAAATTTAGAAAACGTTTTACTATGCATGTTTTATATTCCATCTTCGGTAGAATAGACTCTGTTATCGGATCGTGCGATGCGGAACGCGTAAATCAAAGCGGTCATGAAATCCTAGAAAACAGTCTAAGAAATAACTGCTTTTATTCGCAATCTTGAAGCTGAGCTAAATCCTTCGTCACTGAACAACAACACGACGATCACTTTTGCACTATAAAATGAAGCGCAATTAGGTGTAAGCCTGGGATTGATTGTTGTTCTCGCTTAATTTTATTTTTATTTTTTTTATTTTATTTTATTGGGACAAAAAACAGTTACATGTTGTGTATTACTAAAACTTATGGTACTATAAAACAATTAAGTTAACATATAACCCACAGCAATGTCCACAAAGTAATCTAATGTGTTAAAAAAAAAACATGCACTTTGTACAAACTAAGACCTATTAGTGGGGTTATTGTGTTTGTGCAACACTACAATCGGTGTCACTAAGTCTACTGATGAGTAATTTTTTAAACCGAGGCTCAGAGAGTGCGAAAATGTCAATTTCTGAAAAGTGTGAGTTATAAATTTGTAATAGACGACGGAGAGGGACTCGCATACCTGCATTTGTTCTACATCTGGGTGTGTAAAACAACCTCGGCGTACGAGCACCGCGCCGCAATACAGTTCTAGGAATGGCATAGCATAAACCACTAGTGAGATCGATACAGTCGAATTTGTTGTTACATATACCATGAAGCATCATGGTCATGAGTAGGAACCGTCTTGACTCCAAGCTTAACAGCTTGTACCGTTTCAGTAGGAGGGTGTAAGGGATTCTGGAATGGAAGTATTTAAAATGTATGTTTCGTAAAAAAATATTTTGTACCATTTCGAGTCTGTGCTGTCTGTGCTGTGTTTATGCGCTTACTTCTATCGAAAGTTTCATTTCGCACACATTCCGCAGTCCACAAGTCTATTTGAATAAGGTATGAGCGTGGCCGGCAAACTTTCCGAGAACGTTGAGCCGGAAAAATGCATTTTTTTATCCATGGTAAAAGTGGGAAAATGCCTAACTAAATACCTTGCGGTGTCAAGTTCTTTTTTCTTTCCGTACAGGTTTGAGGTTGAACAATCTAGTTTATTTCAAGCTTAAGTAAATATTTACTTATGGTAAGCGTGGATAATGTATGTTTGTTTTTATGTAGTTAAACACTTTTAGCTCAACAATGAGACAATATAGGTAGGTTAGAAAAAAATCCAAAGCATATCCAACCATCCATCCATCCATCAGCTGAAATACCTCCAATGCTGGACATAAGCCTCTACCAATGACTTCCACATATCACGGCTCTATGCCACAAGCTCGGCCAAAGCATATACAAGTATTAAATCCATCCCAACAATTGATATTTAAATCACATTTCTTTTTTTTTATTATCGATGTTTTGCTTTGCAACAATAATATTATCTATATATATAATACTATCTAACCACCCCTACATAACACCATGGAACAATATATCTTGTCCCAATTAGTAAAAAGCAATGTCTTTGCTCCCCTATAGTTTATTTTATTCAATAAAATAATTTATCAAGAGTGCTACCAATTAACCGATCTGATAATTGAATTTATTAGGTTTGTAGAGCGTTCAATGTGAACGCTCCAAATTGAACATCCAACTTATTGTTATCTTTTCTGCGAAACGAATTCCGTAGCCAATTGAAAGCCAACTTCGATTCACATTAATTAGGGGTTAGGTACGTACTACCATCGGGGACTTATCTCCCCGAACACTTAAGACAATTTTCGATTAAACGGGTCGTATCGAGTCTTAACGCTAAAGCTGAGTGTTGCCATGCGAAATTGACTTTAAGCTCGGTAGTCAGTAAGTCCCAATAGTAACTTACATATTATTATTATTACCTACATACGTAATATCCTATCCTCGGTGAGACTTTTTTCAAGCAAAAATTTACATGAGTTGTCATCACGCTCGCAAAACACATCTCTGTATAAATTATTAAATTGCATCCTATTGGCAGCTTACTCGACAACCTTATGTTGTTATATCAGTCGCAAGCTGACTGATATCAAGTATCCCCCCCTCCCCCGCGTTAACCCAATCAGTATACGGAGGATGTCCTTTACTGAAAAAATACTGGACTCCTCACAGGAAATTTCTTAATATCTGCCTGTAATATAATTACACCATCGTGATCAATATATACATTATCATCAGAGGTACCTAAAAATATGCTATATTAAAATACCACGGTCTCTAAACAACGGTGAACAAGACATTTCAAACTGGCAGAAGTGGCAAAACTTTATAGCCGATAGCTAAGGAAGGAAAAAATTAAGAAGAAAGAAACATCTATGCACACAATCGAGATTCATTCAATTACACTTATTAATACTCTCACCGACGGCAATAAAGGCGGAGTACGCGAAGCAAAACCCCTACCAATTAATTAGCCGGGATCATCTTAATGTCTTCAGCGAGAGCGAACACCTGATAAATTAGGCAGCGCCACTCCAGACAGTCCCGGGTTTCATTTGGAATGCTGTAGATTAAAGCGGATTGGAAATTTATCTAAGAACTATCTGTACATATAGACTATCATGCGTCTAGTTTCATCGGCTATAATCTAGGTAGATAGGCCGAAACTCAAACTGTAGTTTGACATACTCGTACTACCTCATTGTACACATACACTTAAAATCAATAGACATAATGCAACTCTACAAAGCCACTACCTGATCTCTACATTTAAAACTTAATTACTTGATATTCATAAAAACCGTTATAGATCGGCAATCTTAAATGGGATTATGTAGAGAGCAGCGTACTACCCAATAAATTCTGTTATCATCGTCTATAACATTAACAAATATATTAAATGAAAATATTTTCTTGAAGCTATCGTTTAATTTCAAAGGGGTCGGGCTAGCGGCGACTTGGCGCCCTTCCCAATGGCTGTAAAAGTGTAAAACAAGCAAGTGTTCGCACCACTGAACATTAACATCGGGCACGCTACAATTCTTCCAGCAGTTTTTATTTCAGTGTCCATATTGTGAAGCTAAAAATAAAACAAAAGAAGTTATATTCCCGCCCCAAAATTGTGGCTGTTAATTTTATTCAAGATTTATTGTATGCGTTTCTAGTGACCTAATTAAATGGATAAGATAGCTTACGTCTGTTACAGATATGTAGATATATACAATAAAAGAACAAATTTATAGAATCTACCTTATTCTAGTAAAAGTATTCATACACAAAACTGGGCATTTAGCTTCGGAAATTACCGACCTATATACGAGTATATATAAAGTCTTGTTAGTTACACCATTTATAACTCAAGAATGGGTGGGCTGATTTTTACGATCTATGACTTTTTGAATTTGTCAGCACCCAGACTAGCAGAATAAATATAAAAAACACGGGAAGCATTGTAGATAATTGATTTTCTCATAGATTTGATTCTGAGGCGGTTCGAAGTTCGCCGTTCGATGTTTCATTCGTACTAAATAAATAAATGGGATAACATTTTATTATGAGGTCCCAAATTTATCTTGACTGAAGTCATGATATAGCTAATAATTAATACGCATCGGTATTAGCCATTCGGCAAACAGAACTAGGCCAATAAATAACAATTTCTTAGGCACAGCCCGTATAACAAGTTAGGAAAAGTAATTAGATAAATGTGCCAAACAAAGACGTAACAAATGGCCACAGCAACAATTCCTTGATTGATTACAGTGCGACTATGGGCAGGAGCTTGAATTCAATTTTGCTACTAGTTTAATAACGCACTTATTTATTTTGAAGTAACTTTTCGTTATTGTCAAACAAATAGTTTAAATATAGGCAAATCAGTAATGGACATATATTTTTTTGTACCTAATAAAAATATTAACCTAAATTATTAAGTCGATGCAACACAACTTGATGTAAGTATTTGCCATTTAGACTAATACTAACGCCACGTCTAATTCAACGACAGGTCGGTAAGCTCGCGTTTTACAAAAAAAAATAAACCCTCAAAGAAAGATGATGACCTAATCAAATTGCGCGCGAGTTGGCAAAGTTGCCGCCGAGTTCTCAGATTCAATTAGGAGATACGCCGCCGGACGGAGCAGGGCTGTGCCGTAACTGGACACACACCTTAGTATAATAATAGATTGGTCTATGTTGTAGACGGGAGTAGTGAAATGGTTTGGTACAGTGAAAAGTACAAGTACCTACACACCGCAATGAGTTAAGGATTGTATAGACTGGTTTCTCGCGCAAACAGCACAGGGTCAAACTAGTGTTAAACAATTGGTAAAGACACCGTATCATATAAAAACCGTCACATGATAGCCCTTGCCCGCTGGGATCGCGATCGCTCGCCCGCCCTACACACTAGCGCGGTGATTTTCATTATCATATCTATAAAAGCCATTTGCTCTTACATCTTTTGCCGGAGATTTTAATATTTGTCCTTAAAAGACTTAACTTGAAACGTCAAGTCTTATAGCACAAATAAGTTAATTTAAAATGTAAGCCTATGAACTGCACTCATCTGGCATCAGGACGATAAAGATAACATTATCACGGATGTGATACCTCGTAGAGGTAGGCAGCTGAGAACTGCAGGGCGTACTCTTATGCCGATGGTATTCAGGCCCAATGTGATGGGACCTTCAATGGACCTTCATTGCAGCCCACCGTAGGTCCATTGCGGGTTGCCGAACTTAATGTGGCTTTCAAAAGATGTGCAGGTTTCATTACAATGCTTGTCTTCACCGTACAGTAAGCAATAGTCATGAAAAAAATAATCATTTTGCGGCTACCAAATCCATTGTTAAAAAGTACTGTACTCATCATAAATTTAGTTAAACATAAATACACGGATAGTTAAGCTATAAAGTTACTTATCTTAACAAAACCAAGCCAACAATACCAGCAATACAAAAGGTATTATAATAAAAAGTGAACGTTACTCCCGCTAACAAAGCAGACGGATAGATTGCTCGTAGGAAACTTGCTAATGTACGGCGATGGGGCGAGGTGAAACGGGCACAGAGTTGCCAACTTTAACTGTATTAAATGTTCGGCAAATTACACGCCTCGTTAAAGATTCCCTTTGGAAACGAAATAGGTGTTGACCGCACGATTACGTGGCGATGTTTAAGCCGTGCGCGTTCGTTAGACATTCAATGAATAATTTATTAATCCGGCGTATCAGTAGATACTGAACTAGTTAACAGACAAGAAAATACGAACATGGGCAAAATATTGAAATAAAACTAATTTAACAGATTTTATTGCGTTTATTTTTATGTTTTTACGTTCCAAACGTAAGTCGTTCCTTACGTAAAATGTGTTAAAATAATACATTAGCCGTGCATATATTTCCAATAATTTAAGGACCACCCTATTTTGGCATTCACAAGATTGGCATGGTACAAGCCCATTGCAATTATATACAATGAGGAAGCTTAAAGCATGGCTGCCCTGGGAGCCGGCTCGTTGGCGCACTCTCTCGGGCCGCCGCCCGCCGCGACCCTTATCTCTTGAAACATGCACGTAATCAGCAGTATCGGTGCGGGTTCCTCACCCCCGAGCCCTTATTGTTGACTTGGGACTCCCTTATTAGCAACTGTATCATTTTAATGATGCAACATGAACGTTAATACAATGTAAACATCAGCAAAATGTTGATAATGGTTAGACATAACCATGTTAGAATGTTCAGACATCACACAGCGTGCGCTACGAGTGAAGGCTAGAAATGGCCGTTCTAGTCTATAAACACCCACACATATATAAAAAACGATGTCCAGCACTCTTTAGTCTATGCCGGAACCTTTTCTGGCTAAAAAAATATGTCTGTGGTACCATGCACCACATCAAATGCATTGCAAAAGTGGTTTCACTTTGCTAGTGGACACGCTATGTATGAACTTCTAAAAACTGGTATTCAATCAAAACGAATAAATCAATTTATATTGATGAGACATATCAATATTGCAATTCTTTCTGTTCGTACAATTTGATACTTCCCCCGTGTTGCGGAAATTATTAACAATTTGATTGCATCAAACCTCCTCGCTTGCCAATCACCGTGTTCACACCATAAGTCCAAGAGAAACAATCTTCAAGAAAATAAACTTATTGTACGAAACCAATTTAATGACAGTGCAAAAGTCTCAATGCTGAAAAGCTTAACAATGCTACCGTAGAGTAAGGTATGATTCCTTTGTGATAACTTCCACTTTACCCGAAGCATATTTTTGCCGCGAGTAATAAAACTTAACGGCCCTTTCTACATCGAAATATTCTATGAAGCATTTAGGGGAGCTGCTCACGGGAAACGATTGTCTCATTTCACAATGAGTGTTTCAAATAAATATTAACGACTAAACGTCATAAAATTTTATGGACCTGGTAAATAACGGCTTAAAACTTCCGATGGCTACCCCATTCCGAAACGATACTTGTTGTTTGGTGTGAAAAAAATACTAGTTTAATATGTTAGAATATTGTACACTACGAAACAAATTGAATATTAATTGGAAATTAGATATTGATTTCTTATATTTACGCGAATACTAAACATTGAAATAAAACATTTGTTTTCTGTAAAGCAACCGAAACGTCGAAAACGTAACATCATAAAATAAACGCGATAAAATTCGAAAAAAATGTTTTATTACAAAGGAAATTTGATGTCAGATTTTTTTGTAACATTTGACTGGAAGCCTGACAATTCTGACAAACTCTTAGGTAACTATTAGTCCCACTAGTTGGGTCTCAGAAGGCCGATGGCAAAAGCTTCATGTAAAAATCGATAATCAGGGTACACTGGATGTCGACGCTACTGGTGGACGAACCGAAGGCAATCCGCAATATAATCACTAAATAGCGATGGCAGATGCTTATATACAACTGATACGACGACACACACGACCACGATTGACAGTCCGAATTACTCACGCCGTCCAGCCTACGTGTGTCCATCTGCCCAGAATAATTACCTGCCTAACATTACCTAATAGGGGACAGCGACTCCATTAAGCACTACGCCGCCATACTAGGAACATATCAATAACGCTGACATGACGTTATTACAGAGCACTGTAAACCATTCCCGCGTAATGCTATATTGTCTCTAACTTGTCGTCCAAATTAATAGAAGGTCTATTCTATTTACAATGTCATTACAATGGATTTTAAAGAGAAAAGTTATGTATACTGTAATTATAGGACTTACACTTTATATACTTTGAGATGTATCTTATACGGAGCAAAACTCCGTGGATACTTGGGTGGTTGTCTCCAACACTGACACTGAGAAAATAGTGGGTACGGCATGACCCATGATCCCACGTTTTAAACGAGCCTGGCATTTTATCAATCTGTATTATTAACAAGGGGTAAAGAAACAACCGGCGGACGATGTATCCTCACCTCGAGAAGACTGATAATTGTTAGGAGGATCTGAGGTTTAAAGACTACTTTCTACGTCGACACATTTGAGGAATATATAAAGAATACGTACTCAGTCCCCCCTAGACAATTGAAGGTTCTAATGATGTCGTAAACGATACTCAAGAGGGTTGTGACGATAAAAATCCAAAAAAAAAAACTAGGCCAGAGCAACCCTATACGAAAAACTATGATTGGTTCTGAAACGTGATATTGGTACATGCACGCCGCACAATATCAAAGGCTGATCAAAGTTCGGACAATATGACATGCGTCCAATTAATCTCGTTTCGTTGGAATGAAACTAGCAAGTAGTAGTCTGTGACATGTGGGAGTAAAGGCCATTCCCTTCATTAAACGAGTCTGTACTTACTACTCGATAATATAAAAATATTACAGTAAATATCATTTATTAAATTAAGTATGATATTGAGGAAAAACATATCGCGACTTAATCTGTTATCTTGAGATGTATTTACGATCAAGAAAGAAAGTAGCTGGAATCTCTTCAATAACTCCTAGATCATTATTATCCTACAACATTTAACATACTGTGTTCAGTATCGTCAGCCGTAATAAACATAAATCTGTTACGTCGTATGTATCAGACGGCCTGTTAACACCTGTCACCGCCACCTTTGGACTTAGCACCGAACGGGATGAGTGGCGGGTTCACTACAGGGGCACAGTTGGCAACTACAAACTCTATGATGTAAGCTAACTGCACGATACATAATAACATACATGGTAAATGTATGAATCTATGATTTTAGTTGATTAGTATGGATAGTCGGTTCAGCGAGATAATTTGAGTCATAACTTAGGTGATATGTTGTATGTATATGACTAAGTATTACGATTTCATCGCCACCAAATATCCATCCATATTTCATCGGCAGGATGAAATATGGATGCTGCAGTGTACGTCAGTCTATCTCTTCGGGGATTACCGGCGAGGTGGTATTTTTCAAGGCAAGGAATGAACATCATCCATCCATGGATATGCAGACAGGTTATTCTAACCTTTGCACCTGCCCTTCATTATCACAATTGTAGTCATTATGTGTAGTCAGAATTTCAATATTTCAATTTTTTTTAAATACTCACAAAACATAACAACTGTTATTTTGTGGAGAACGATAATAGTTTTTTTTTTAAATTGACATCACCAAAATAATAATATATAATGATTGTATATTACAAATGCGCTATAAAAGCGCAGGTTTAACTCTGTACAATAACTATATCTTCCAAAAATGAAAACACATAACAAGCGTGTGTAGTTGACCCGCAGCCACACCTGTTACTCTACGCTATTTTTCATCTTCAGGACGCGGCGCCGGCTCCCCTAAATGTGTTATGTGGATAACTCATCCCATGAAAAGATTCCACTCAATTTTTATTGCCCCATTATGCCAACTTGGAGTTATCCTATTACCTGTGTAACCTGTGCTTATATTAAGTTCTTTACGTTACACAGAGTATAACAGAAAGGGTATACTATCCTTTGAACCTTCGTTTCTTTAGCGCATTGTTATGTAAAGTCAGAATATCGATGTCGATTTAAAAAAAAGCTCTCATAAAATCTCAATTGTTATATTGTTGGGAACAAAGTTCTTTAATAAAAAACATTCTGACTGCACATAATGATAAAAAATGCGCAAATGAAGTCAGTATACACTTTCTGAATCACCCTCTATATTTCATACAAGCTTTGCACCGAAACCGAATTCTAAATGAAATTATGGCAAATACGACCATACATTAGTTTTTAGGGAATGTCGTAAATGTAGGTTTGATTCTAAAGATGAAACCGTTATGATAAATTGCTACATTAAAGATTTATTGCTTATCTACAAATTGTTTAACTTTTTTTGCGATATGGGAAGTAAAAAGTTCTCCCATCCAACCAAAAACCACTCCGTCTTTTCGATCAATCATTTCTCGTCGCTCTATTTTGTACACATATACACTACAAGTATTTTCTTGACATACTTTTCAATATATTTTTCTTAAATAATTTGATAAAAAATAAAATAATTTAGACAAACAACATATATTGTGACTTTCACCACAGTAATAAAATTAATGTACCTAATAAAAAATGAGGTACTTCCAGACTCCTTATGAGCCAAACCGCTAACGTGTCGGTGAATATTATCACAGCCTTTTAGGTATACCTACAACTTATATGAAATTCAGATTAATCAAATGGTAATGTAAGTTCGTTTTATATTAGTACTTAGAATTGAAACAACTGTATCGAAAACGTATAACAGAAACTTAGCGTAAGCTCTTGAATCACACGTATGTAACATAAAATTAGTTAATCTGAGCTGAGTCCGGGCCGAACGGGCCCGCCCGGGACATCCCATCCGGATATTGAGGGAGCTGGCGTCCTGAAACTTTTTCGTACCTATTATACTAGCGTCATATTTCATTCAGCTTCGTCGGCTAGACACCACCGGGAGTCCTGAATCTTTACGGACGTTTCCGACACCTCGTAAACCGCACGTGGTCTGCCAATACAAGACACTCTTATTGAGATTTTGTATCATATTAATCTGAGACCTTTTACTACATCATTCTATAGGTTGATACGGTGATATTAATGGTCATAATAATCAAATCAAGTCGTAAATATTGTTTTCGCAACTGTCAATGGTAACCAGGCTACAAGCAATTGATTTTTGTTGTAATATAGCAATAATATTGGGTATCGCAACCATTCAGGCGTAGACAATATTACCGTGACAGGGGCCGACATCGCCGACAGACGTGTGGACCGACGCTCGAGTGGACGTGTCCTCATGTGATCAATCACCGATGATTGAGGACACATTAGGGTACAATATATACCCATTTAGTTTGTATGTTTAACATTTAAACACCTAATTGATTGGTGTTTGTCACTTAGCGATGGATTTTGCAGTTTGTCGTATTTGTAACTTATCTGATATAAAAATTCAATCAGTTTTATGCTGCTACCCTTACAATGATTTGACTTATTAACTATATATTTACATGTTACTTCATTTCCTTGGTTCTTTTTCGCAATAAATTCCATAAGTACCAGTTTAACCACAAACGATTGTAATAAATTTACTCCAACTGCATAAAAAACAAAGGGTATTCTCTCTTGTCAAGTTGTATGCCTTACTAATAGTCGAAGTGGGTATGACTAATGGATCCTTTACCCCAATTATGGTTCTCACAATGGATTTCCGTAAAGTAACTTCCAATGCTATCAACAAATTAGGGCCAAATAATCTTGCTGAGTCTATTCAAACATCCTAATAAATGGAGACGAAGACAAACTACTAAATTATGAGCTACATAAATGATATCAAACTCTGGAGAGACGTAGTGTGATAAACTTTTTCAACAGGGGTCAATATAAGCAACAGACACAAGTATCGAATGGTCCTAAGTTGACGAAATATGTAATATGTACAGTATTTATATAAATACAATTACAGTACAATTAACAACAGGTACTGCTTAAAATCATATATTCCCTGTCAAGGAGAAACAAATCCAATATGACAATAACATTTAGAATTAGAATATTATCTATAAGTATCTACCTAGGTAATTTACATACTGTAATCAGTATGCATGAAAAAAATATTCAATAATTATGATCGTATCATATTATTTTCAAATTACATTCTTAACACGTGCGTCAAATTTTCTTTGATCATTATCTACCGTTCCCTTGAAACGTCATTTTTATTCAATAGCGGATAAAGGGACTATTAAAACGAAATCAATTACTTAAAATGAGCCCGGGTACTTACATTATTTTACACTAGCTGCGCCCTGCGGTGTTACCCGCGCAAAAAATCATGTCGATCCTCTGCGCTATGAAAAATTGAAACAAATCTATCCCACGGGAACCATTCATTTTACCGGGATAAAAAGTAGCCTATGTGCTATTCCAGACTATAATCTATGTCTGTGCCAAATTTCATCCAGATCCGTTCAGCCGTTCTGGCGTGATTGAGTAACAAACATCCATCCATCCATCTATCCATCCAAACTTTCACATTTATAATATTAGTATAGATGATTGTAAATAGTCATTTTAGTAAAATTTATGAATAGGTATATAAGCAATCTTTATTGGTAACTATTCGTCAATCAATTGAAAACACCAATAAACTTTGATCAAGACATTATTCATCAATTTATTTGTAAGAAATGTGATATATACCGAACCGATTGTGCACGGAGACTTGTGATCAGACCGGCGAGAGTCAATAACGAGGTCTGTGCGCACAGACACGCCTTCACGTCGTCACATCCGCGTCGCGCGCCAGCCCGCTACCCATGAAGGCATTATGCTGATTCCGCCGCTATACGGGAGATGTGTTCGTTTTACAAGATTTCATCGAACAAACCTGTTCTAAAATCAAGAACTTTACCTTCGATTCTAACTGTAAAGCCTATATTATCTACTGACACATTTGGGAATAAATTTGGTAATTATTGTGGTCTGCTAATATGATTCACGTGGAAACCACAAAAAATATTAAACTACACTGTTTTTTTTTTGCTTCTATATAAATTAACAGAACTTTGACTACTAGCTACACAAATATTGTGACGTGCGATCTATGTGTTACTAGTAACAAAACTCGGTTTGTTAATTAAATTTAAAGTTGTATGTGTTTATTTACTAGTAAGTAAATAGTAACACAAATGACCGGGCAATCAGTTCACACAAAGTTGAAATAAACAGTAGGGCAGTCGAAAAGCCGACGAGGAAAATTACAATTTTCAGCTGCCAACCAAGGCACCATAACTTTTGCCTCGCGTGAGCCATGTCTCGAGTAAGAAAGGCAGCCTCACATGAGACTAAAACTTAAAAATTATGATGCTGAGTCAACTCATTAAGCTGGTATGTGACCTAACCTCTTGCATCACGGAGCGGGCCTCAGCGCTGCCCAGCTGATATTAAATTCAAGAGGTAATATTAATAATCGTTTCAAGTGGCCCAAGCACGCTACCCTCCACTGTTCTCGATTTAATAAAAGTGTTTTTGCTCGTAATAACGGAAAATTATTTTACTAAACATTGAAGCAAATTGCACCGCTTTGCGTATCATGAGGCCAGAATTAAAATTCTCATTTAGACCCTCAACACGCAGGAGAGTTTTTATCGTGATGCGTTCCGCGTTCTTTTAAATACCCATATGGATTAATCGCGTGCTATTTGCACAGGCGCCATGAAATCCATTCATTACAAAGAACGCAGATCGCTGAACGCGGAAACCCGAACGCTCTCATCTGTCTGCGCGCTGAATTTACCGTTGTAGTTGCGGGGATAAAACACAGCATAAAGAATATGGACTCTAAGTTGCGAAAGAATAGAGCTTAATCTACGTTGAATCGATGTTAACAGAATCATCTTAGCAAGTAACCAAGTAGCAAGAGATGAATGAATGGATATCACTTCTTACAAACTTGCCGACCTGTTTACAAGAAGACACTTGTTATAGTTTTGAATACTCTTTCGTGTAACCCAAATAGACCGAATATAGATAAATAATCATATAACCAAGACCTACCCATCTACCCGGGACGATCCATAAATAAGGGATAAGCAACAGTATATATAATGCAAAGTAGACGTACATACTGTAAAATTGTGAAGTGGCACCCTTCAGTGGATAGCGGCACTTATCCTTTCAAAGCGTAAATATCTAAATATATAAAAGGGATGTCAGAAATAAAGGGTTTGGAAACTGGAACGCCATGAAAATGGATAGAGTGTGTATCTGCGGCCGCACCCCTGGGGACTAGTGGTGCATGGAATAAATAAATTGCGAAAAAACGACGTCAACATTTTCGCATTAATTACATAAAGTCGTCGCTTGGGAACTATATATTCACACCGATATACGAACCTATGACGTCACAAACGTATTTCTGTACACATTACGATAATTACTGGTGGTTTCACGTAACTATCCGCCGTAATGATAAGTTTTAACAGACATTATCGCGCGAGCCCGCCGGCGGATGCGATTCCACGCGAAATACCATTTTAATGTCTATTTTAACTACATTTATAAGAACTCTCATTTTCCACTGACGTGGGGGAATTACAACTGTAATCGCATTTAAGTAACGAAATTCAACTTAAGCTCCGCTCTGCTGTCTGTAAATATGTCTTTTTAAAACTGCCAAGTATATTTTGATCAACTCGTGTAAGAGGTCAATAATACTTTATGACCTCATACAGAGGTTGCATCAACATAGGGGAAGAAATAATTCCGCCAGAGCAATACTAACCAAGATACAGGTATAGATCCAATCAAATAAAATGAGCTATAGCGGCTCTGCACATGCTGAATTCACACAATTAGGCATGAGCAGAGAATCTTTGTTCATTTTATTTGATAATTTAACGATTTCTCGTTATATAAACACATTAATTATTACCGAGGCTACTATCAACTACTGTCAAAGAAGATTAGATAAAGTAAGGTAGATTAAGGTAAAAGTTCAGAGCGCGTAAGGTTTAAATCATTCCTTCCATGTTAACTAAAATATTTCAAATTAATAACTAATATCGCCAGGTAGGTTAATCTGTAATTCTAATGAGCTGAAATTATATTGAAACTTGTGAAGCCGGAAGCCTCGAAACGGATGCCCCGGCTCTGCGGTCACATAAATTTGCAACAACCTATTACATCATTTAACTAGCGTGACTTCGCGCACGAAATATAAATATTCAGAAATAGAACAAGAAACTAGGGTTGCGCACTATAGGCAATATAGAAAAGGCGTTTTCTTTTTCAAATCGTGTGTTGAATGTTGCAAGAAAACAAAAATTTTAAAGTTGTCCGGAAAATTCCAAAAAAACTCAAAGATTTTTTGGTATGGGATTGCACGGGACAACGTCTGTCAGGTCAGCTACTTTAATACGTAACAGAATCAACCTACATAATACTTTCAGATAAGTTACACGAATTCCCTGAAAATAAATTAATCAAACGGTAGGGCCCCACACATTGCGTAGATTTACGAGTAACCTCCAGCCCTGCCCGCGGCTGACAACCCCCTCCCTGTGTCTCCCCCCCCCCCCGGGTCTCTTGCACTACACTACTCATCAATTTCCTCAGGACACACCACTTGGAATCCTGTTAATTAAACTATGCCGCCAAATTAAAGCGGTTGTAGGGAGGCCGCGCGGCTTGCTACTACTTATAACTATGAAAAGTATGCACATCGGGGTTTCACCACTAGCGCCGGCTCTAAGTTAAAGTTTACCATCATTTCAGCCAATTATAAATACCTACTTATATACAGTTTCTGAAAAGCGTCATAAATGTTTATAGACTCTTTATATCTTCGGTTACGAGTTATATTGCTTTATCACTTATGGAGTTCCGTAAAATAATTCGCTGGGAACAAAATTTCATGTCCTCAAACCGTAAAACGTTACACTCACGAGGGGCCAATCGAAAGATTTGGAAGTCTAATCTTGACGTCGACTCGACTGCGATATAGCAGCAGTTCCAATCTATTGTCGCAACAAAGCGATTCTTTAGACTCGAACAATTACAGAGAGTAACTAAACTAAACTATTTTACAAAACGGTCCAGACGTCTCCAGAGAACGCGTCAAAGTGAACCCGTGATGAGGGTAATCGAGAGGAAGCGACAAACGGACCGAATGAACAGAACAGCGCGATAAATACAAGCGTTTTTTTTTAAACAGACCATTTTAATAAGTACCTATATATTAAATTCAAATATAAATACAGTCGTCCTTATTACAATGAACAAAAGGCTATAAAGTTTATGAATAGTTATAAAAAAAATAAGAACGATTACCTATTCGCATTCCCTCATATAAATGTTGCCAGGATGGACGGATGAACTGGAAAACTCTGCTACCTAATCGTTCAACAAGTTATGTGTATTGTTCGTAGTGGACTCACCTATGAGGCTGTGCCGGCTGGCGCCGAGGCTGGGCGCGGGCGGCGAGCCGGCCGCTCGCAGCGCGCCGAGCGCGCCGCCGCCGCCGCCGCCGCCCAGCGCGCCGCCCTCCAGCGCGCCTGAAATCGACACACGCTTTAGGGAGAACAATTTGTGAAATTGCCAAATCTACATTGGTTTTTCAGAAGTTTTTGCCGCGGTTGCCGAATTCATACATTTAGGAATGCATAGAACCGCTATATCATTGCTCATTTTATTTGATGTAACCTGAAGTACTAAGGTGAAACCATCACAGAACATTCTCCGTATTTCAACGCTTACAGGTACTTATGATAAACGCAAGTTTAATGGCGCAAGTATTCATAAATCACTAAAAGGCAAAAAGCAATAACAACTGTCGCATTACCCAGAGGCAACGAAAGCAAAAAGCTCCCGACCACAACGTTGGTATAGATATGAAATACAAATAATAACAGCAAGCTCTCCTAAGTCCAGTCCTTTTCTTTTATGGAGCATGCTAAGTAAATTTATCGCCATCATTTTTCCACATTCCTATATGAATGGCTCCGGTCGTGTTTGAGATTTTTTTATGTACATTGTTATAACAACGCGTTAGGAAACACATGATTCAAATAAAATCGGGTTTCATAATTTCCCCTTATATATATACCTAAGGCCAGAAAGTAACTTCTAATAACCTCGTGTTCAATTAATTAATTATGAATTTCAGAAAACCATGCTCGCTCATATTGTTTCGAAATTAAATTTAATAAAATGGCCTGCTGTAATTAATATAATTACGAGGATGTTTGTGTTACAGTTTAAGAAGAATTTAATTTATCTGAGCAAGAAGGGTTAAATTATCCGTTTTAAAATAAATAATTAACACGTGGTATCGCTGTATTAAGCATTATTAGTGGCAATACTTTCCATGAGCCGAATGAAAAATTTCGATGATCAGCCATTGCCTCACACCAAGAGGACTTAAATAAAAATATTAGCACTCTTTAAAGCTCCACTTTTGGGCACGAGCCTCCCTTCAATGCGAGGGGATTTAGGCTATAGTCCACTACGCTGGCAGGGTTGGTTGGCTTCAGACATCTTACGAGGGGTTCTTGCAGACATGCAAGATTTCTCACGATGTTTTTCTTAACCGTTTCGCAAGTGACAATCGCAGTTAGAGACGCAGTTGAAGAATAACTGTTAAACTTACTTCATTAATGTTAACACACTGCAGCGCCGGCGCCGGCGACATTCGGTCAGAGCGACTTCTAAATGAAGAGCTCAATGAAAATGCAAAGTGAATGTAGTCGAAACATTTACTCATATTTACATATTCAACGTTCGCTCCCACTGAATATTTTACTGTTCGTTTTTAAACCGTAAAAGCAAAGTTTGTTGGTACTATTTTTGTTACACGTATTGACCTCTATCATCCGAACTTCCAAGTCGCTACGATAGTTTGGAAGCACATTTTCTGAAAAGCTAAAATCAGCTATGAAAGCTATAGCTCAATCGCAGCAAAAAATGAACCTCCAAAATCCTCTAATTGTTAAAAATCTGGTTAAGTATATAGCTTACAATTGAAACCATTATGCATTCAAACAATCCCATAAACTGTTTCTCTATTTTAAAACTGACATACCATCTTGAAAGACTAATCAAATAAGTACCTAGATAAATTGTACGAACCCCCCGAGGAATATTATATTTGTCTTTCCCAAAGGAGATTAAAGCGACAGTAAAATGGAATTGCAGGTGAAAAGAGGCGGCATAGCAACCGCCTTATAACAAATTCAAGACAGTTTGAAACCTCAATCTTTGCGAACATTCAAGGGCACTTAAAACTACATCAGATATTCATTCAACAACTAAGCTACGCACGGTTGCTGAATACTTTTTCACGGTTTTGGCTTTCACGAGACATGCTCGCCCCGGTGTGGACTAGTCTCTTTAATATTACATAATAATTTGTTTTAAGCAATTAAGAATCAATATGCAGTTGGTTGTGACCCTGCTTTTTGCACCGAGGGTCCCGAGTTCGAATCCTGGTAGAGTCAAGCTTTGTGTGATGAGCATGAATGTTTGCATCTGAGTCATGGATGTTTAATATTTATATAAGTATTATATACTGAGCTCGCCCTCAGTCCATTGTACGCTATACCCATAATACAAATATTGGCTTAGTGTGGGACCGTATTGTTGGTGTTTTTGTCCGGCGCTATTATTATTATAAGGGAATGCGGAATTGAAAGGACTCATTTGTTTAGATGTCGTAGTAAAATTCTGACGTACGTAACGTGGGGCTTATGAGTGGACGTGACAGACGTACACGTACACAGTACGTAGACAGACGTACATTACCTACCTACGTAGTACTAAGCATCCTAACTGGCTCCCTAGTCTGAATTTATCAAATTGATATTTAGCTAACTCGCATCCCTCCTCTACATAGGTACCTAAAATAATTCAAATAGGTGCCTACTTTTAAAAAAAGAGACTATGACATAACTATTTAGAGTCGTTAACTATCTCGGCACAGATTCCGAAGCGTTCCGTGATGGAATTCAGATATTTATGGGTTAATAGTGGCCGAGGAACGTGGGCCGGCAAACGGGTCGCTTCAGGCCAGCTTGAAAGCTGATACAGGAAGGGTATTTTATCTTTTACGAGTCGTTGACATGGGACCGGTGCTCCAGTCTCAACTCACGATACTGCCGATAAGTGAAACAATCATTTTCTATGAATGTTTTCTCAAATATAAACCTATAAAATAAAGTTCCATTTTATGGGGGGCATATGGTAGAGGAGAGGGGGGCAGGTGCCCGCCTCTACCCCATTGTGGCTACGCCAATGGTTGTACTAACACTTTGAGGAAACAGTGAGTGGACTTACATCAAGTGTTATTTTTTTCTAGACGACCTTTTGATAAAGAATTTTCTAAATCATGTTAACACGTTGAAAATGATCCAGAGTACCATTCATTGTATTCTAAAGACATGCGACAATCTGTATGAATTCCTCTCAGCTTGATTACCGCGGCAGAACTATTCTGCATCTGTTCACATCAGCTTCAACGTAACTATTCGAATACGATTTAAAACCTGAAAATAAATATTACAGTATAGTTCATTAAACTCCTTCAAGGTTCCCAGCTGCTATCGGCTTATTTAACGGCATACCATAACAAACCTTTTTTTCCACTTCCAAGCAACTGTGATGTATACCACTCAAACCATTAGGACTCATATTTCGTGACCAAAACAGCGTAGTGGAGCCGCAAAAATAAGTAGGAAGTTGATTAGTGACTGCAAAGTTTTGTTGCCTGAATTCAGAGCTGGAAGCGTGCCAAGGGCTGTGAACAAGTTAATGACGAATGAACATTTAAGCTTAGAAAAGCCTACAGGAAAATGCTTACCTTAGAAGTTTACTAGTTTATACGCCCCTTAGGAGCCGGTTTAGGTATATGTGTGTTTTCGAAAAACTCTGGAGTGGGCAGGTAAAACTCTATCTATCCCTCTCTGATTTCCGGTTACACCAATAGTAACGAAAGTGCCGAGTGACATCATGCTTTCTCGATTATGATAGGATTAGGAATCCCTGTTAGGCACGAAATACTCTGAGACATTGAGATAGCGCTATGGTAGGTATCTATAAGGATTGAGTATTTATTACTACTGACTGCATTTTGCCAGCAAGCATTCTTAATACGTAGACAAACTATAACATAATAATATAATAAACAAAATCCGTTTAGCTATACGTTGTCAACTTTATATAAGGTGTAACAATAATAGTGTGAAATATTTTAAGAGGACCATGAAGGCCACATTCCCGTAGGAAAATATCAAATTAACTAAAATTAAAAAAATAGTATTACATATAAGTGCGCGGTGAAACGGTACTAGCTTGTTTTTTAGAGAAAAAATCAAACACTGTTTACACATGTATTTCATACCTAAACGTGATGGTTATGACCTAAACCCTGAATTTTGTTTAACACTATTTTTGTTACACCTTATATAGGTATACAAATCGATGGTGGTTTTGGTATTGTGAGTTACTCGGTTTTAGTTTACTATCAAAGCTTCCGTGGTACATCTCGAGAGCCATTGTTCGGGTTCATTACTTAGTCGGCCGATAGTCGAGTGCTCGGCAAGAAAACAGTAGAATCTTGGCACACTCCTGTACCAAGATGTTTCAGCCATAGTCTGTAATCTGTGTGCACTATAGCCATCACTATATATAGTTGTTTCTCGGAGATGAGAATGCAATGAAAGATAGCTATATGTCTCAAATCATTAGGTGCCCTAGATTTCAAGCAGTGAAGTCAATTATAAATGGGGAAACAATCTGACTTAAGTTAATAAATGACACATGTAGCAGTATATTTTTCGAATAAAATCTCAATAAAATATTATATACTAGCTATTACCGCGACGATATAAGTTTTTTATTTATGAACTGATTGAAATAAACCACTAAATTTTAAGTGAAGCTTACCACAGTATATTAGTGAAAGCCACGCTCAAATCGATCAAGCCGTTTCTGAGATTAGCGCGCACAGACAAACAGATAAAAAAACTAAAATTCTAAAAATCATTGTTTTGGGTTCTATTGCGTTGATAAAGGCCCCCAATAATAGTTTTTCTCGTTTATCTTTCATGTATATACAGCGATCAGTTACATATTAATTATAAGTATATAGAAGATTTGGATTAATTACTAACATAGCTGCACGTTGGCGTTCAACAGGATGGCAGTAATATCCGATTGGCGCGGCGACCGGTGATTAAAGAATAAATTACTAAACTTATTGCATGGATATGAAAAAAAAATGCACAAAAATATGCTTTTGAAAGCCGAATGTAATAATTATGATTGCATAGCGGAATGTTAATTATACGTACTCGAGAGCTTTTCGTGTGGTGAAAGGTTCTTTTTGAGAGTTTTTTTTTTATATCATTTTTGTTTATATTCCTGTTTCATCATTTTATAAATAACTGAATGTAATTCATTGACCGCGTACCTAATGAGATACTGAGCAAACTCGTGTGGCGCAGCCTTGCCTGCCTCAGTCAAGACGAACCACGTCTGAGTGCTGTCATCCGACTTTATATCTTGCTGTCAGCCTGATTGTGTACTCGTGTGTATCAACCAATATCAACTTCGACGGGGTAAACTGACGTTATTTTTATCTTTTCAACATATTTATTGAATTTGATATAACTATTGAAATACTTGATACTGACAAAATACCCACAATTGTTTGGGTCAGACCAAATCTCATGATCTCATCTTCTATTTCACTTTATTTCATTGCTTTTACTTTCATAAAGAAAGACCAGAGATTGCTCGGGTCAACCCTGAAACTTCCACGCGTGGCATGTGCCCGCAGCAGCCTCATGAGGCTGTGTTATTAATCAACGTTTAACGCATTTATAATAAAAAAGTCTATGTAACTTCGATTATCAAAATACATAGGTATGTGAAGTGCGTAAGCTCCGACCGAAATCACTGGCCGATTAATTATTCGAAGCCGTGCCACCAATGCTGATTTATATCCCATCAGATAAACGGATTGCCCTTTTTTAATCCGAATCGAATGGCAAATTAAACATAATTTGGGTTTGATACTGATGTTGGGCGAGTCTGATAAAATATGGAAATTGATATTATTTTAGTTATATGTCGGCTAACATGGAGGGAGGTAAACCATACATCTTGCCATAGGGGCATTATTTACGTTACATCACTTTTTAAAACATTATGGCTTCCATCGTTTTGTTGTTATTTCATCAAACCTCATTTGATTCTCAGATTGATGTTATTTACCTAAGTATGTAGATAACTCATTTCGAATATGTTGTTATAATGAGTAAAATATAAATCCTGTAAAAAAACAAGCCCGTTGAGTTTCTTACCGGACCTTCTTAGTTCAGGTCGCGTTCAGTTCAGGATAAAAATTGTGAAATGATACTTTTTAGGTGCCCCGTAGTAGGCCTATAAAAATATTTATTTTCGTCTATGCATTCAACAAAAATACATTAACACACGAACAACAAAAAGTTTGCTTACCACAAGAAAACAAAGAACCATTTTAATGCGTAAAGCAGCGTAGCAACGTAGTGTTGAATATTTGATCGCCCGCCCCGCTCCCAGTACCTCTCGTAGATTTCACTGACCTCTCTAATCAGATTACTCCGCTAGCATTTAATTAAGCGGATATGAGTTTCCAGCTAGATCACGACATCCAGATAGATCAACTGGTGGAAGACACTCTAGATATATAGGCTTGGAATTATACCTGCCACAAACTTGAAGGAAAACATATACATAGCGCTTAATATACATATATTTATATAACTTAGTCATATTCTATAGCGTAGAAAAGCTATAAAACGAAACAGACCCTTCGGTTCAATTGATCTTTCAGTAGGTAATGATACAGAATGTCATGAAAGAATTCCTTAAAGTACCTACCTATACACAGATGTTCTAAACCGAACCACTAGCGATAAACTATCAAATAATTCAGTGTCCCGCCCGCACAAATGGCGTATAAATAAATCTATTTTTGTTTTATGGCCCGAGCCGGCCTGGGCCGCAGGTAGCGGACATAAACGAAACAGAAGTTTCTTTCAACGCGGAAAAGTTTTGTTTACTCCGAGTTTATCCTATTTTTCTTTAGTGCGAGTTCAAGGTGTACGCACCGTATTGGAAAGTATTGTAATAACAATAGTTTAATAAACCCGAAAATGTAACCCCTTCTCGGTCATGGACGGGAGGACTATAAAAGTGGTGACGTAAGTGTGACGTCGACATGATGCAGACAGGGGCGGGGTTGACGTGGATTGTGGATATTCGGAGCGAGTGCGTGCTCGCGCCTTGTCACACTATACGCAAGATGTACTACGCTGACAGCGCTAAACTTGTGTAAGTTAGTATACCTCTCACTGGTCCCACTCCTTTTTTATCTAGTTCCAGTATTTTTTTTGTTTCAGGAGAGCAGTGTTCCTGATGCGACAGGCAGAATAAAAAAAAACTGGATACAATTCGCAATGATTCCTCCACATGTTTTTGGGGAGTGTGAATTGGTGTGGTAATGAATATATCTATTTGTAAATAAAGGGGAATTGGTGTGGTAATGAATATAACTATTTGTAAATAAAGACAACCACACAGCTAAATATTTATGCTACCGACATAATAAATTTTGATAATAAAACAAACCAATTCCACCTGTTTGATACATGTAACACGGAAACCCTCACGCTTCGCATTTGCAATTAAATTCAGTCCAATTGTGAAAAGGCCTTTTGGACGTAGATAGCACGCATAATCAAGCCGGGTGTATTTCCATTTTACGAGTGGAATGTACTCCACTGCGGCAGTGGTCGTAAACATATGTACTTTACGACGAGTGGTGCGTGAACGCAGCGCTACGCTTGTAGGTACCTGGTAATCCTGGCACCGTCAAAACTCTAATAACGCATCTCATCTTCGGCGTAATGGGCCGCTTTAAAAGATCTCACAAAAGTTACCCCAATGTAACGAGACGCGTTTGGATATAAAACTCACAAAAGAACACTTATGACTGGTGACGCGGGTTTTTCCATATTTGGGTAAGTAAATATCGTCTTTTGAAAGCGCAGGTATATATTTATTCCGATATCGGAAATATGTTTATATACCTACCCCAACATTCCAAAGTCAAGCACATACGATTAAGTGTTAGGTAATAGCATCGAACGTAGATAAGCTGTCGGACAAAGTGAAGACAATTAGTCGGGCAAATGACCATTAAGCTACCTACGGTAATGCTTGGCGGGGAAGGAAAAATAAATCTCTGTTGGCACGCGATAACCTTGTAATGAGGTAAGCTTTAATTATAGCTATTGCCTGAAAACCTGAATTGCCTCAAAGCCCTGAAAACTATAGAAACTAAAGTCATGCAAGCTCTTGAAAAGCAAAGTTTTATTTTATAATCCGGACATTGTATAGTCTCAAATAACAATGATCATAATTCTCAGTTAAAAGTTCAACACTTGGGCGCATAGTTCTGGTCGAGCGTGGAGGGAACAAATACTACTTAAATTCCCGACGCAAAAATAATAAACTTGCGCATAGAAATGTCTGTATTTTTCTATTTCCACGGTGCAGTGGCTATACTGAAACGTTTATTTATTTTAGAATGCATTCGATTATAAAGTCCCGATTAAAATTATATTTTCAGCAAATATCAAGAATATATTCTTATAATACTTACCATATCTTTTCAATGGTTGATTATTGATATTAGATAACGTAATTATCAAGGGACTAATATGATTTTAATATCAGTCATATTCATTTAAATGTATTCAGAATATGTGTTTACCTATTTAATCTCTATCAATTATACTCAGTTAAGATAATTTGTTACAAAGTAGCACCAGCACCGCATTTATCATAAATTAAATACCTAATGCGCAGGAGACTTAAAGATAGATAAAAAGAAGTTGACTCTTACGTTATCATCTCAAGTAATCTGCAAACAAGGGAACATCGTATCCTTAATAACATGAGTTTGTCAAACTAAAAAGAACATGTTCTGCGAATAGAGTTTCCAGATAAAACTAAAACTCTTTACGGTTCGGGGTACAAGCTAATCTTATTCAATACAAAAATAATTAGCGCCCTCGCATAACTACCTTTATATTTTTATCCAGAAAATGTCGAACGTATGTCAACACTGCCTTGAAACGGCCACGCACCGAACTCAAAGCACCTGGACAAACATTTTTATATTTTTATAACGGCAATTCGGTAAACGGGCAGTGCAAATATATTACAACGCGGCGTTGCCGGTGCAGGCCCTGGAAAAGGTGGAAGGTCGCACGCTCGGTCCTGTGCAAACACCCAAACTACAGCTTATACACCACTTTTAACTAAACTGCCGGCAAATCTCACATTTTCTTCGACAAACACCCTTTCTTATGTCCTTAGTAAAAGTTGACGGTTGCCAAAACGAATTATCGCCCCATGTATACGAAGGGCCTTTACTCTGAAGACGGATGTTATAGTGTAAATAGATGGGTTTTTTTATTTCGGTATCGATAAATTAACGTAATTTTATAGCCATTGTAAAACATAATTACGTGCCTTTACTTAGTAAACTGATAATGATTTAGGTACCGATTTAACACATACATGAACGAAAACTTACCGTACGATATCAACATTACTTTATTTTATCTACAAAAGCTGTTAGTATTTTCATATCGTTACAGCTCGTTCTAAAGGTGTTTCCTAATACCTAATTTCCTCGTTTCTCTGTGGTTAAGTACTTGTTTATTGCTCCAGAATTTACTCCATGTGAGATTTATTCATATTTTAGCGGAGAAGAGAAGATCTTCTTGGTAGGCGGGCAGTATGCCTGACGGGACGGCCGCTATGCCCCAAGAGTTATTGTCGGGATCTTGTATATATGTTACGTGCTCCGAAAACTCTCATAGCGTGATTCAGGATTGTATGGAGAATTGTCAATCGTTCTCAATGCATCTGCAGCGCCATCTGTGTAGCTTGTGGCGAGGGTGAAGAGGTCGCTACAGTCTGTTTAGTTCGTCTTGATTTCTAGATTGAAACTAAATAGTCAAAATGAAAAATTCAGTTGGGTTGCAGTATCTCGGGCAATTGGCTCAACTTTTTGTATTAAGCGTCTCTATTTTAAGTTGTGATTAACACAGCTGTTCGTCGGGGGAACGTTCTGAACTTTTCAGGCAAAGGCAGTTTCACAGACCGGCCGGGCCGGGGTCTAATTAGGCCGTGGGCCGTTCCATTAGAAAAATTAATAAGCATCGCGTCTGACCTTAGCGGCGATGGGCATTAATGAGACTGTGAGAGGAATAAGAAAGTAAAATGCCTTTGCAAACTACGTGATAAATGAGGCGCGTAACTAATGGTCCGTAGTAAGAGTCTGTTGTTACATCTCTTCGTATAGTCGGTATTCCCTTAGTTTCCGTAAAAGGTAAACTATGTTGGCAGGTCTCTGTATGTATTGTTTCTTAAATCTGTTATTATATTATATCAACTAGTTCCACACATGTAAATTGGGCTAAAACAACTAATTTACACTGAAAAAACTAACTAGCCGAACTTTTTTGGTTATATCCAAAATAAGTGAAATGTTGTTAAAATTAACTGAATCTTATGATTAAATTTAAAGTTGTACCTATGTGTTACTTGTAATAAACCGAACTTCGTTACTGATTAATCTGATTTGAAGTATATTTTTACAACAAAACTGAATCATGCTCGCTGTGTTTACCTGTATAAGGACTTATAAACTATCTATTCCCTGGAGCCCGAGTGCGTTCTTACGGAGCACATGGGCCAGTGCACTCGGCTGATAAACAAAATACTCGTATGGCCATCATATGAAGGGTTTGTAGATATAGACAATCCTCTGTGTTATCAGTGGTGGTGCAAAATATCCTACACCGCAGCATTCTTGGCCATTTTCCTTACTACCTTATCGTAATAAGTCAACAAAAAAATGTTTGGATAACTTCCAATATCCTTCTACACGTTTGAAGCTAATTATTCAAAGTTCCACACTATCAAGCAGGTGATATAGCTAGGTATAAGCAAAAGTTGACGCACGCGAGTTCTCTTTTTTTCTCTCTCAGTTGAATCAATCACTTTGTAAGATTTTTTTTCTATACTAAACGCCATCTTTGCTTTCTCGAAAATATACATTTTATAGCAACAGTAAAAGATACGATACAAACTAATACAATACCATCACACCTGTATGTATTCCCTGAAAGGGTAAGCAGATGCTCGGGATAGTGCATTCACATTTTGACGATTTAGTTGGTTAAGAGGGAGAGCTTAATACCATTAATTATACCGGAAACTCTCACCCACTCCGTGCGAAGCGGATAGAGCATACCCAGTGCAGCACTCGTGCGCAATGCAGGTGCGCAATCTTCACACGTCATGTATAATCCCATGAACATGTGAAGTTCACCCCTCAAGCCAGATTATTCAAATCCCAATGACTCCAACATGCAACACCACCCAACAATACATTTTCCCCGCATATGTGCGTCATCATAGATGAATCAGAACCTTGAGGGTGCATAACATACATTTTAAATCAGAATAGTCTTCGATCTGCTTTACATATTCACTCGGTGAAAGCTCTCATGTACTATCAGTGCTGCTATTACTACTTACTGGCCACATTTTTTTTTCCTTAAATGACACAGGTAAAGGCTTATGGCAAGCCGTGACTCTATGTACAACTAAGAATTGCCATCCAAAACTAAACTTTATACGTCCAGTAGTGTTGCCCAAAGTCTTGATCTTGAATTTACGCGAGACCTAGACGCAGAAGTCTCGAAGAGTCTTGGCGGCTAATGTTAACGGAGACTAGTCAACTACAGTATAGTAACTTGTGAGTGCAAGCACAGTGAACTCTCTCTTCCCTCGCCCTCTTAGCTCGTTGGGTCGACAATCCGACACAACCGGAGAGATATCAGCCACAGGACCTACGGCTTTTCGTGCTCTTCTACACACAAGTGATAATCATAGTTGAAATCAGATTTGTACTTTCCAGATGTGGGGGCAGGGTTTGCATCTGCGACTCGGGTTTTGAAAGCGAACGTTCTACTATCTTAGCTATCGCTGCTGCTCGTTTTTACCCAACTGCGAAGGGTAATGTGTTTATTAGTTATAATATTTGGGCAACACAATATCCAGATACAGAATAGCCTCACAAACCGCTCATCCAGTGCAACTCTTACACTCGTCGATCGTACCAGTCGCTCAGATGGGTTCGAAACTGAAATTACCAGCGGGATCGATCAACACAAAATAACGGTAAGCGGCACCAAACAGATGTATGCATGTATCGATAAAGTTCCCGGCCGCTGACACAAATGATCGACAAAATTTCCCCCGGGCCCCGGTGAGACCGAGCCCGTCTCTCCAATGTGTTATTTTTATAAGCGAGGTTACATGTTAACAGTCTATATACTCATAAATTGTTAAACAGCGGCTCCCCTGTGCACAGAAGTTTTGTTCAATGACAAAAATTTCCCGTGAGCATTGGCGGGATTCCGCGACCAACCTTCCATGTGTATAGGTACGCATGTTTATTATTGTACGGTTGACTGCTTAAAATCTACCATATTTGAATGGTACTTACGTAATAAACATATATTCATTGCCAATCGGACTTATCCTCTATAACTAGATATGGATATTAAGCGAAAATGAGACTACTTGCTTTTACCAAACTCTAAAAGGTACCTAACGAATATGTTCAACACAAATTCATCTACACTTTGTTATACAATAGTTCTGTATGGATTTAATATAACACACATGCTCCATTGAATAGGTATACTATCCAATTGCTTAGTTTGTCAAAGAGATATTATATCATTACCCCTATCATCCCTCGGATGAGATTACATGTTATTGTTTGTTGCCCGTTATAACCCAACGTGGCTTAATCTGTAATTATCTGTATAGCTACAGGTTACGCTATATAGTAGGTATTACGTAGATTCTATACAGTTAGGTGTACGAGTTTAGCAGTGGCGAAGACCGAATATCCGCACAAGTAAAGCCAAAAAATCAACATACAAGTGCACAAAAATCTTTCCAAACCCCTCATACCAACGAGCTATTAAGATAATTATTCGTAGCCTCATACTCAATGAGTCTAGCTAGAGCTCCTATTAGAAAATATATTATTTTATACTGCCGAAAATAATCCCGAAGCCGACAGAAATCATGTTATTTGGACCTTCATCACTGGTGTTATAGATTCACTCATAATTATTATAGTCTTTATTACACTCAACAAGCTTATGAAGTATTCTAAAACAGAAGTACTGTAAAACGTGACCTAATTGTATGTCAGCAATAGTGTTAATTTCAAAATATTCTTCTTATTTCTCAATCTCTCCCTCCTTTTATGTATAATCTTAGTTTCTATCTTTAAACAAAGAATTAAGTATGCGAACACTGCGATTCACAGCATCCAATAATCAATCTATCGAAATTCGTTACGGATCAATTTATCACACGTTGGAACAAGCACGTGATATATAAGACTAGATATATAGAGCGTGCCCGTCATAATTTGAATTGATTATATCGGCCGGGAATAACTTTATTGTATTAGTCAAGTTGCGCTGCTGATGGAGCTCGCTGAACCGTGGCTACGTACCCGGCGCCCTAAGTTTTGTGGACATAATTCAATATCGGGGACCCTTGTAACCAAGTTTGTTGAATAAGAGCAATCTGTCGTGCCTCAGGAACACCATGGGGCATAGGTAGTCAACATTCCTCTTGTTTGTGTAATAAACGCCTCGTAATTATACATTCCTAATGAAGGTGGCGCAGTGGTTAGTTTATTGAAAAAATATAACATTAGATAATCGACCCCGCTCCGTTCCGTGTAGTAAGATGAACAGCCTATATTTTATATCCTACGAAGGTAATCTATTTTTATAAAACAGCTTACTCAGTTTCATGCCCGAACACTTTTTGTCTGAGCCACGGTCATCGATTCGCAATTGTCTATAGGTTTGACAATATGTGTCGCTCTACGATAGAGACCTATCAGCGGCCTATCTTTTGAAAAGGCCGTGAAAGTGGCCTACTGCTCTAATCGCTACAATATTTGTAGAAACTGGTACAGATTATATTAGGAAGGGTCAAAGGGTGGAATGAGTGGAAATAATTGGGGGAGTCCTATGCCCAACAGTGGACGTCTTTCGGCTGATAGATAGACAGAAGGGTGGAATGAAAAAATAATGTTTGTACCCGTGAATGTGGCGCTCGTGGTTTGGTTGGCTAGGTCGGGGCGGTGCGGCGCGCCGCCGCCCGCATGCTATCAGCTGGTTGGCGCGGCCATCGCGTCCGCGCGCGCTTCCACTCACCGCCCTGCGCCTGCGCATACAAACATCACACATTCAACTACACACTGATCTTGATTAAACACTAAATAATTAAAATATATATAAGGTAAATAAGTAGGTATATAAGGTAAACAGGTAAGTAGGTAGTATATATATAATTTAATAGTTATATTAGAAATTGGCTAATTTTATAAATAGCTCTTAAACTTATTTACCCAATTATAACTATAGAGATACTAAAAAAGTACCTGCAGCAATACCTTTGCAAATCAAATGTATGTATCTTTGTAGATTGCTTTTACACGCAAAAATAATGATATTCACGCTAGCAAATAAATCATTTAGCGTGGGGTGTTACAGATCCGCTCCGAATCCTCCGATATAATCTTCTTGGCGCGGCTTACGTCGATCCACCGCAAATGAAATTCGACCACGAAACACGTCTTATCTGAACTACGCAATAAACGTACACCTACCAACTACATACGCCGTATACATATTCTTAGATGTATAAAGACCTACTCTTTCCTAAAGAATAATAATAAACTGGCCCCCCAAATTAATAGAAAGATTTCGTATATTTACGAAGGCATTACAGAGCACTTTTCTTCTCAATCAAAAATTATTTTGATTGCTAAGTCGTGAGGATTGATGGCTATACAAGAGAACGAGCCCAGCCTCGCCGACATACTTGTACCTGTACATAACTTGTACGTCTACATAAACCTGTTTTAAACAACTGTAGGTACCTATATTTTGTATGTTTTCCTAGTACATATTATCTTCTCCAGTACTAGGTATTAGTTATTGAACTAAAATATAGATAGACAAATCTACATCATGGTTAGTAAGTAGTGTACCTACATATCTAACACGTGTCATACTCATATCAATTTTCAACGTTTTCTCCGGTATCGCGTCGCGCTCTGTAAAAAGGCTCACCTTTCACGACCCACGGGTCAAGCCAATACCACAAGTACATTTTCCAAATACATTCATCGCGACCACAAACTGGTAGGTATCAGCTGATGCAAAATATTCAATCCTTTTATTGAAACATGTACCTAGTGTAGATTATTCTTTACGACTGAAAACGTAACAAGATTTTATAATAAGCTTTTTAGATATATAAATTACCGCCTTGCAGGGCTGTTAATAAGTAGCGGCACCACGGACCTGTGTGCCTCAGAGAGTCGATCAGGGCCTCGGCCCCTGCGTGTCTTCGTGGGTCCTGTGGAGACAGAGGGGGGCCCGCAAGACTCTCAGGTCCGGCTTGCCTTAGTTCGCTGTCCAGAGAGGGGTCGTTGGACTATATGCTCAAGGGGTGGAAGTGTTAAAGGGTATAACGCCGCGAGTAACCACGAGTATATACAATTATATATAATACTAAATATATTTTAAAAACCAAGCTCTTCAAGAAAATGCTTACATCATTTATTTCCACCCCTTTTTCTAAAATGTTCTATAGAACATTTACTGGGACAACTACCTTGCCAAATAACATCGATCGGAAGAAGCGATGGGCCAAATACTCTTTGAAAAAATCGGGCAACTCATCCGAGCTGCGATTGCCAGCGCCCTCTGGCGTCCATTATACTCGAATTCAATTAAAACGTTTGACGAAGTTTAACCCGATAGGGAGTGAAGGAAATATTCCAAGTTCGTCTCAACACGTTGATAGGGAATGTGGGAACATAAAACTTTGGCAGATAACTCATTCATTCCACGCCTTTTGTTTGTGGTAGGCAATAGTTGGTTCTAACAGAGTAATGACTTTGGTAGGAATACGGGTAGCTAAAGGAATGTTCACCCAGAATTTAAAAAAACCGGCGGGTGAGTGCTTTCAAATATTTGTTATAATAAAAATTCTCAAAGAGGATAGAATTACAACGAAGCTGAAGTAAGAACATGTTAAAATGAAAATCCACTTCCATTATAATTATTGTAAAACCTCTTAACATAACAAGACATGCAAATAGCAAAGTAATATAAATTGAATAAAATTAAATGTAGAGCGCCTTTGGTACAGAAATGCAATAACGTTACCCGTCTTTTGCACATGACTACGTAATGAAACAACTTCATAATAAATTCTTCTGAGATCAAAGGTACGGAGAAGCAATTTTATCACTCAGTTTAAACATAGCTGCATACATTTAATATACTGTATACATGGCGTACCTACTTCTAACTTTTATTACGGTCTTCCTCGAGTTTACTGTTTATGTCCCCTAGCTGTTTATAACCGAGACGAGATATTTTTTATGTCTCACCTCTAGTCCTCGAGCGAAATTCGATAAAATATTAGTAATTGAAAAATAAAAATTCAATTACAGCATTACAATTTTTTTCGTTCCTTTAAAAACTCGCCCCCACTTAACTTGCTTCCTGGATCTTTTAAGTCGAGGTCGCGTTCCTATCCTGTGACAGTTTGTTTATGCGCAAAATTGACTCACCTACTTAAATATAAACTTTTTTATTTATTTATAAAGAGATAAATAACGTCATAATTCTTTCTTTAGTTAACTTCATTGCACAAAAGAAAACGTCATACACAAAATATTCATTTTAAAACTGGGCAGACATTTGAAATTCCCCCCGCGTCGGCCGTTCAGCGGTTGTCACGTGCGATACATACGCCATTATTTGTACTGAGCCTGCCTGTGGCACATGTTCAGTCTCCAAATGTTTTCGTTGTTCGAGCCGACACAAGTAGGTACATAAATGGGAGATGCTCTGATATACGTCACATTCCGTTGTCATTACGAAGTCAACGTTTCACGGCACTTTTTCAAGCGCTTCTGGCTGAACGTGCCCTAAAAACCTTTTTGGGTGGGTACGGTTATATACCGAGCGTTCGTATTCTGTCGTTTGCCTTAACTGCTCCCATTGAGGGCGCCGTTTCTCTTAATATACGACAACGACTCGAAAATAGCTTCACTTACAAGATTGCAGTTTTACGATCTTGACTTTGTCCATCGATTTACTTATAATGATTTTAGAAAAAACTTATAATCAAACATTATTGCTAGCCAGCATGTAGAAACGTTCCCTACTACCTACCCTCCATTTCACCTGCTTGTGGTATGTATATTCTGGGAGCGCACTCTAAATAAAAATACAAAAAGATGGACTAGTATGGGCTAAATATATGGGAAATGAGTAGATTTATAACATCAGGGAATGCGTGAGCCTCCTTACCTAAGTATTAAAATTAGATAATCCCTTTATATTTTATGGCCCACTACCATTATCAGCATCATAACTTACAAAGATAATGGCCGTTACATGCTCCGAAGAATCTCTTATGTGCAACATAATACACGCGCGGTGGGTGACAGTATATGGCCCCTCTGCGACTTTGTATTAATAGCCGATCCTACCGGGCGCCGATATTCCATTTATATAAACAGGCTTAGGTATACGTTATCTAGCGAACCACTGTTTGCAGTTCGCCTAAAAGCTTTCCTACAATCCACTTAACATCTTGTTTCACAACGCTATACTGCATTTATTCTCCAGAGTGGGCTCTGGAGAATAAATGCAGTATAGCGTCATTTATAATATTTAGTTGCCGGCTTGCTTAAAATTTGTTTGGATTGTGAGAAACCCATAGTGGGGTTTATGGAAGCCGCGTATGAAAAACTGATGAAATGCGGATATCATAAGTATATATTTGTAAATATGGTAGTTATACAAATTTCCATATCTATTACTTATGGAAATTTGTATGCCTATATAGGAAATGTGTATGAATATTTCCAGTTATCCTTTGTTCTATAAAAAAAAACGCTACAGAGGATGATTAGGTTAAGTTTTGCGCATCACATATAGGTACGTTTAGCCCCGCGCTAACCACCTTGAATGAGCAATATAAACGCAAGATTCCTTCGAGAGTGCCCGCTCGACTCGATCCCGCTACAAAAATGTATTTTTTTTTCATTTCCCCTGGAAGTGGAAATTCATTCGATTTCCCCTCTTATGACTGCTCTTATCTACATTTTCTGAGCAGGGTTCCGTTCCCTATCGCTTTCAGTCGACATACCTACTTCGTTTTCTATTCCTAAATAGTGTTTTTTACGTTCAGTAGCGGTTAGCGAACACCAATAAAGCACTTTTCAATCTATAGAGTGATTCAGAGAGGGTATACTAACCCTTGAACCTGCGCTTCTTTAGCACATTTGTAATCATTATATAAAGTCATAGCCTGTGTGGATATTTAACATCTATAAGTCATCTCACAAATTTTGCGCCTACCGACATTCGCACTCGGGCCCCGATCCGTTTATTTATAAAAAAAACATTATATTATAGAACCGTCCATAAACGTCAGTATGTTCAACATACACATCATTCATATTCTGTTACACGGATATCCTCATGACAGCCTTTGTTTATGTAATCCCGTCTTGAATGAAGTAACAAACAATGGCTCAGTGTTGCCCAGGTGGACCGTTCACATTTATACCTTCACAACGATCTATTTGTATCTTATATATTTAGTACATGATATTCTTAATTCCTTATATTGATTTTTAAACCAATCCAACGAACGCTTCGATGACGAGGCCTATTCTCAGAAGATTAGTCGACACCTGTTACATTAGTAATAAACACGGAACCATAACAGATTTCGTTTCTCACTGACAGCATAATTAGCCTTAAATATTTGTTCATTGGCAATGAGAGAGCCGAGGAACGTATTCATTCTATTCAGCGACAACAGCGCACGTGCACGACTCTATTCCCTTTTTGGTAGAGGTTAAAATACAACAGCCATTACAGAGTGGGCTGTTCCGTAATTCATTCATTTTTATTCCGAATGCCACTCGCTAGAAGCTGTTAGCTTGCGGAAAATCGTTACTGGCGGTCGACGATCGCCATGCGGAGTAATAATGTACGCAACGCACCCACTTACACATAGATTCAGATTTGCGGCTTCTTTACATCGCGCCACAATCGCCGGTCCCCGGGAGCGTGGTCACTGAGCTAAGACTAGGCACTAGCACTGCGCGGGATCGCCGGCACCGGGCGGCGTGCGGCGGACAGCGGCGGGCACGGTGACGCGCGGCGTGCGGCGTGCGGCGAGCGCGGGCACGGGGCGTGTTTAGCGCGCGGCGGTCGCGACACGCGGCTCGGATGACACACGGACACAACGCGATGCGATGCTGTGCGGAACGAGCGCTCGCACGGGCCAGCGCCGACACACGACAGCCTCCGTCGCAATGACGAAGCGGCCGGGTACGCGCGCGCGCCCTGCGACGCAGCCTCCCGAATCTCCCCGACTCTCCGCGAGATCTCACGACACAGGGGTGAACAAACCCGCCACGCTTCTCCTTCTAACACAGTGATAAGGTTAAAAAGGATTTAGACTTTATCGTAGCATTTCACGGTTCGATCGTTTTGTGAATCTAGACATTGTCTCGGTTGTGAACGTGTCTAAATTTAGTATAAATCCAGGAGATTTCATGCCGCGTGTGAGGCATCGAATGCGCGACTGTCTCATGGCGCGGCATAGGCGTACGGGTCGCGTATTTTTTTAACATGTACAAAGAACAATTATATCTGAGACTGCACTTAATAAAAGATTTAATAAAATAACTTCATTCTAAAACACTGCTTGCAGTCCTAGGAATCTTTTGAAAGTGCTGCATCTTCTGAATCAAACAGCCCAACTACTCTCTGGATCGGTTTTGTCGCATGTTAGTTTGATCGAATCGGATGAAGCTTTGCAAATTGATTGCGCTTCAAAGCGTCAGGTGACGCAAGTCGAGCAAAAACAGGCCATTGTGCGAGTGACAGCCCCGCAGTGTTTCTGGAGCCCCGCCGTGTGGCGCGCACGAGCCCGCGGGCGCGCGGCCGTATCACGTAAAAACATCAACCGTATACACAATTACTTATACACGCCTATAAAAAAGCTTTTAGTAAGATTTAAAAACAAATTACGGAGCTAAATAAAGATGTTCTGTATTCAGGCAGTATGTCTTTGTTAAGGTACCTACGTAATTTATTAATTGTTAAAGGTTTTCAAAGGGCGGAAGCTATTTATCAAGTATCGTAAGTATTTTGCTTTAGGCCCCACTAAACATAGTAGGAATCAAGGGTACTGGGTACAAGGGTACTGATTCTGAAACAAGGTAACTGTATCCAATTATTATGCATAACATGTGAACTTTAAAGAGGATTTGGTTAATTAATGTTTAATCATAAAACTTTGAGGGAAACTTAACATCGGTATAACCTTCGATGAAGCGACGACATAATCTATAATACTAACATGCATAACCAAATTTTTTCATAATATTTATTGAAAGAGCTTTTCATGAGACGCTAATTAAAACTTAGACGGATTCAGTTATTTTTTTCAACGTTTTATGAACTAAGTACCTACATTCCTCTCTGTAAAGGAATAGTTTCGTAGCACGCGCTACGAGATCGTAGCCCGAAGCTCGTAAGCTATGGGCTTCGTCGCGTAGCCCGCAATAGCTCTAGTCCGTAGCCAGCAATATAACTCCACCATCTAACTTTACTTTAAAAATTGAATTGAATTGAACTCCACCATCAACGATATTTGTTCAATAGTTGTTGCTTTTCAGCATGATCATTGCATTTCGTTTAATACGGATTATTATGTAGCTAAAAGCTTCGCGAATACCGGCCTTGTTTACTTCATAAGCTATGCCAATTATTGTTAGTATTGATTACTAGCAGTGCCCGCGCAGTCTAGTGGATGTTTTTTATATCTCGCCGGAACTCGTCTACTTGCCCACGGACCTATTTTTACGCTAAGCAACATCCTACATCTATGTAGGTACTTCCCGGAATTAAAAGTACCTTATATTTTGACCAAATTTTATAAGCTATATCAATGCTATGATTTATCAAAATCCTTTAACTCCCTTTAACTTTTTAATTCCTTTAACTATCACAGCCTAGTATGAACCGAGATGCTGCATCATGTTTCTGGGTTGTCGGCAATCAGCTTTCAACTGAATTCAAAATTAAACAAACTACATGCAAGCTAATAGCTACAACAGCGACTAGTTATTCTCGTGAGTTATTCCCGATTTCTGAGATGATTGAATAGGTAGACTGTTTATAACTATCTAGGTATTATACTGCGATATCGTACGTATAAAATTACGCGCGTACGCGCAAAATAACTTAGAACGTTGAAATTCGTACGCTACGAACAGCATTATGGGTTTCAAAAGGCTTATCTACAAAGCCTTTTGAAATCTTTCGGTGCGGAAGTGGTTTGTAGTTTACTTCACGACCAATCTATCTTCGTTGATCTTTAAACTGACGCAGAAAGAAAAGTATACCTTATAATATGGCATCCTATTATCAACGATATTGATGAGGGTGTTATGCTAAAGCCTACAAACGCACATGGTCCCACCTAATCTTTGTTATCTTGTGCATATTTATCTAGCACTAACGAACATGGAAGTGTTCAGCAAAAATCTTCGCAGCGGCGGCGATCCAATTCGAACAGACGGTTTGGAGGATTTCAATAAATGATAGGTACCAACAGTTCACCATTTGATCACTCGGTCGATGAAAACTAAACTCGTACGACGCGACGTCGTCGGCAGTATTAATTGGCTAACCACATCAATCTAACTTACCCTTTTGTTTCTGTTCCTGCGATATTCTAAATCGAGATTGCTCGTTTCAATCGAAGTATGAACACATTGTGCCACGTCTGGAGTATACCTAACTGCCCTCAGTACTACGAATCTCATATGAACCAATTTTCGAGATTGATTTTTTTGTTATTTCAGGCTTCGGAATGGAGCTTTTTGAAGACCCGAGATATATATTTTCGTTTATCTTTATTTTGGACGCGGGAATAATAGAATCGTACCGTGTAAACTTCTTCATGTTTTTTTTACAATCAGGTGAAAGGGATTCTGTGCAGCATTCTCTTAATCCAAGTTTTTTTTGGGGTCGAGTCACCTTCGTCCGTAGGAGAATTAAGTACCCTCGAGATACCCTACACGTGACCCTGGGTGGTGCCAACCAGGTGACAACTCTACTGGTGGTAGGCTTCGGCCGTGGCTAGTCACCACCCACTGAACAAAGCCATGTCGCCAAGCGGCCTAGCCGTGTTCCGGCATGATGTTCAGTGTTGCCATTCATGGATGGCGGGTCAGACCAGTTGCGCTGCATGTGCCTAGTGAATGTAGCGTCTCTGTCTACTGCCGCCATCCTACCTAGGCAAGTATGCTCCATCGTAGATCTCATCGTCACTTACCATCAGGTGAGATTGAGATCAAATACTTGCCTATAAGGTAATAAAAAAAAAAAAAAAGTTGCTCTAAAATTGGAGATCAATGTGTCGAACTCATTTTCGTATTCCAACGCGCAACTTATCTCTAAAATTCACAAATTTAAAATTAGATTTAGTGAATGCTGCACAGAATCGGCACCACTGAAATCTAATTTGAAATAAAAATGCACGTATAAAAAGAATATTGATTTCTTATATTTACGCGAATACTACACATTGAAATGAAACTAATCTTACGGATTTCATCGCGTTTATTTTAAAGGTGTGCTTGGTTTTGGATTTCATTATATTAATTAAAAAGCAAGAACGTAAAAATATAAAATAACCGCGATAAAATCCGTAAGATTAGTTTCATTTCAATTATACAAAGAAGTTATTAATTGTCATACTAATATTATTATTTGGTAATTATTTATAGATGAACTTCAGGTAAACTGTAATCAACAGTGGAGTCTAATTCAATAACTGCACTTTTATGATCTAAAGATGTTTCAAATGCATCACGACCTTCAGTCAATTTGTCGAAGAAATAACTAGTGTTCACTTTAGCAGTCACAGAGTTGTTCAAACTATTTGTACTATATCTGAGACCATGTTTAGCATTTGAACTGTTTTTGGGTGTTGAACAATTATTGTGAATCTGAGTTAGTATAGACTTCCTTAAACTCATTTTTTTCGGTGTAGAATATTTGTCAAACACAAGTCTGACTATATTATTGTCAACTTTCGCGGTACATATTTCGGGTGGTCTTGACACTATTTGATCTATTATATCTGATAGGTCGCTCTCAATTATATTGCTCTCAGATTTGTTTAACATACTTAAGTAATGTTTGTCATTGTGTTCAGTTATTTTGAGCATATCATTAGATTCTATATTTTCTTTATGGTCAAATAGGTCGTCAGAGTATTTATACTCACTAAATAAAGTACATTTGTCATCATTCACTAGCGAGATTCTCTTAAAGCTGTGTCTCAATGATTGCATTGCTTTGTTAGATTTCTTCTTCTTACTTGCAATAAAACTGTTTATTGTTTTCTGGCCTTTCATTGTGCTCTTGATTTTCCTTTTTAATTTGTTCACTGATACACTGACATTGGCTTTACTAGAATTTAAATCAACATGTTTTATATCTAGAGCTTTCATAGATTCATTAACTGGTACATTTTTCGGTTTCCTATTATATTTTCTTTTAGGTTTGTCACTATTGTCGTTTTCCTTCTTCTTACGGGATTTCTTTTCCTTCGGCGGTTTTTTAATAGATTCTTCATAGGAGTTGACTAAATCTGGATAGAACTGTCGCATCAAATCTTGTCTTTCTATTGTAGTCCACGTGACAAATGGATCTTCGTTATCTGACATACACAATTAGAGAAAAAACATTTTATACATTTGAATGAATAATATATAACGTTAATGATACAAGATCATCATAGGATTACCTTCAAACTGATCATCAGGTATCAACCCTTCATATTGCCCATCAAGGCTGCTCCACACAACCTCAAAACTTGGAACACCTGCAGCAATAACACATCTTTTTTACTTTTAAAACATTTTGTTGATAGCACATTGATTTAATCGCTATATTTTTTTTTAACACATACGCACACTAGAAAGTAAAGTTTACCTCTTGGCGTCCTCTTCTTCTTGATGGCTATGGCCTTGATAGTACGGCTCGGCACGTCTTCCCGAAGATGCCACTTGGTTAGAACAGGCAGAAACTTTTCCACACAATACCGTTCTGACCAATCTAATTTATACGACATTAATTTCTGAAAAGTAAAAAGCTTATCTAAATAATAATAATAATTTGTCGCTTTTTATATCACACTGTAGGTATGAACTTCCTTGTATAATATGGGGTGGTTTCAGGACATAGTCCAGCATGCTAACCCAAGGTGGGTTGGCAGAATACCTAATGAACATAAATTATTTAAATAAAAATACTTCAATTTAAACATGCGATAAAAGGGGCTATGCTTACATGTTTGCAGACTTCGTGTACTTCCAATGTGGAAGAACCTAACCCTCAAATTTATAGACAGTTATATTTGATTATAATGGCATTTTATCGAACTCTTTTCAGAGAAAAAAGTTCGTTATTATAGCTTTATAATCCATTATAACTTTCTATAAATTTGAGGGTATATATAAGTAAATTTTAAATATTCGACCGTTGACTCGCATTTAAGAATTTCCTTAAAAAGTAATAACTACAAAAGTTAATCACCACAAACTGTATTAGACTCGGCGTCGGATTATTTAAGTCATTCAGGTCAATTTCCTCTTGAGGTCTGTTCAAGAACTCCTTCATGACCTTGGGCTCTGGGAATGGCATCCCGCATGACAACGCTCGACTACGAAGGGCCAGTTCGCGTTTCACTTCTGCGACTTTCGACCTTGCAATACATAGAAATAACGTAGATAATATACATTATACCATCGAGAATTTTACTCTCTGACCACGTAAGAATATGTTCCTATTGGTATGTATCTTTATCAAAGTTAGATACGATTATAATTAATGAAAAAGTCGTATCAAATATGCAGTTCCTATTATATGGAACTACATGTTTGCTACGACGTAGCAAAACCGTCGTAGCAAACATGCAGTTCCTATTATATTCATTTTGTAGGATGTTGGTTGTTTACTCGTATTGTATAAGATTCAGAGCTTAACTGGGAATGATGTTGATGACGCGTCGCAGAAAGCTGACCAATGAGAGTGGCAAAGAACTTTGATTGAAGAACTTCCTCCAACTGATGGATGGACCTCCAAAAATAATAAAATTGTCTTTCCTACTATACAGAGCGTATCAGACAGGGTATTCTAAGCTTTAAGCCTACGCGTTTTTAGCGCATTTGTGATCATTGTGAAGTCTGAATTTAAATGCCGATTTTTTTTTAAATGTTCCCAACAAAATGACAATTGTGAGTATTTGTGTACAATATATATTTTTTTAATTGATGTATCGGAAAACTGGCTTCACATAATGATTACAAATACGCTAAAGAAGCACATGTTTCAGGCTTAGTATACTCTATCTGAATCAACCTTGCATAAATGGGATGTATGTTTGTTTGAATCTTAATAGCTATTATTACATTAAGAGTAACAAACATTTGGCAATGAGGTAGGTAAGGTCCACGCGGGCGACGCCGCGGGTACAAGTTAGTTCTTAATAACTATGGCTATTACTTATGGCTGTAATCATGGCAGCCGTGGTGCGTGGCGCATACAGGGCAGCCCTTCTTGGCGTGCGTGCGTCCCACGTGTCCGCAGCGGTCGCAGCGCCCCGGCGCGGCCGCCCAGCGGCTGCGCTCCTCGAAGTACTCCGGGTCGGTAACCCAGGACAACAATCTGTCGGTCAAACAGAGCTGTAGGGAAAGCAGGAATGTCTTGTAACATTAACTTCTTTCTTTTCGAAATAAAATGCGATGAAATAAAATTGATATAAATATGGCCTCACAACTTAGTGAGTATTTTTCCAATTACATGTAATTAATTGCAATAACTCATTCAATAAATACACATTGTAAATAAAATAATGTATCGTAAAAACATCGAGAAAGCATGCTGACACTGTCACTCTTATTTATGAAATCTGTGGTGTGAGTGGGACTGATGACGCTAACGTTACCGTAACGCTACGTAAAAATATTGCATTTGAACCACTGATCCATAACAAATCGTGTCATATACACGTTTTAACGTCATTGTGAATCCTACATGGTTAGGAATTACTGGAAAGAGCATGGCAGCTGACACTCATTTTGATAACAGTTGTAAGTGCAAGCATTCCATTCTATTCTGTTTTCTGTGAATGAAACCAAAGGCGTGACTGAGCCCTGTCAATTATGCCACTTGCAAATAATATTTAAAATCAATTACAGACAGTACATGATAACATTTGGATGTACGTGTTACCTGGATATGACTTCATTCTCGGCAACGGTGTGTAAGAACGAGACAGCAGTGTTTATAGATGAGCCGCACGCTCCGACGCCATAATCACAGCCGCATAGAAGAGCCAACGCCACCATCTTATTACGTCCAAACCCTTTGAAATTATAAGATAAGTTTCCTGGAAGCTCTCTAATTTTGACATTGCTGGAATACACCAAGAGCAGAGTCAATTGTATTCCATCTAGAGTACATACCCCATGCACAGGACTGACCAATTAAAATCTTTAACTAAAACCCCACTCTGTGAGAGTGTCTACAAAACAACGGTTTGAGACTGAAAGAGATGGTGTCAAAAATACAGTTTTAATATGTAACAACGACTACTATGTCGATAGTATTGCGACGAAGATGAAAATGCCAAGGACTGAATGTCTGTTTCGCGGAGAATTGCTTATTAATTAGGGTCCCGACACTCGTGACAAACAGTTTCTCGACTAACATCTTAGAAGAACTCCTCTAAGATGTTAGTCGAGAAACTGTGTGATGGCTTGATGGATGTGTTGATAGCTTCTTTAATTATCGATAAACTTGTTTGGTTCATAATTGGAAAAGACAAGCTGAGGGTCAGTGGTGGGTTCCTCTTCCCCCACTTGTTTAAGTACTGAAAGATTTTATAAACATCAGCATTTTCCATAATGGTGTAATAGGCACAATCGTAGTCTTATGTATCTTGCCATCGCCATTTATTAACGCGATTGGATCATCACGCGGTACGTGACGTCAAAGCGTACCCCACTTATATTTCGATCAAATTACGTTACCACTGCAGTAGTATATACCATTGCTCTTGTACATGACGCCCGCATCGTAACAGTCTATGGAGCCCTGCAGAGCACCGCCGCCCGCAGAGTTGGACACGCTAAAGTTGCGGTACACACGCCGAGCGCCATACGCGAAACAGTCCGAATCCTGAGACACTACTGCATCAACCAACTACAAAATATTAAAATCGTCAATTTTTTATATAATACGAGCTGTTTCCCGCGACTTCGTCCGCGTGGTATTTAACAAAAAGCGGACGAAGTCGCGGGTAACAGTTAGTCTAAAATAAAAGTAGCCTAAGTTACTCCTTGTTACATCAGCTATCTGCCAGTGAAAGTTTCGTCAAAATCGGTCCAGCCGTTTCAGAGATTAGCCGGAACAAACAGACAGACAAACATTTTGTTTTGGTATATGTACCGTATATACATCCAAATGCACTTAGTAAAAAGTGGTTATTTTAATATTACAAACAGACACTCCAATTTTATTTATTAGTATAGATGAAGATACTTTGCCACTAAGCATCCAGCGAATATAACTACAACTAGACTAAGACCTCTTTGTTGTAGCCTAGTTAGTATAAGCGTCGATGCACATTAAACTGGCAGTCCCAGTTGTTAATCTAACATCTTAGAGTCTTTATACACACAACACTAACACTATTATAAAAAACCAAGTCACTGAATCAATAACCTCTTCTTTTTTGAAGTTGGATATGAATTGTTATGATAAATGTGATGAATACAAACACCTTGTGCATTAAGACTTGCACATGTTGCCTCCGCTTCACCATTTCCTTTAATACATCTCACTCCCATACACTTCAGTAAGGTTTCACACTGAAAAAAAAATTATCTCATCACAATTATAATTATCATTTACTTATATTCTAGAGGGAAATAAGTAGTAGTTATAATTAGTATCCAGAGCTAGTGGGTACCCTTTGCTGGGTATAAGCCTCCCATTTGCTTGTGCTAACCCTCTCTATCAATGTTTCTGTTTGTTTATGCACATGCCATCACTTGATCAGCCAACATTAAGGATACTCTATATACAGGAACATGTTCCAATAAGATCACAATGAAAGTTAATTTGACGGAAAATAGACACAGTCCATTGTATGGTACCCAAATACAATACCTAGTTCAGGATCATACATTTTGTGTTTGTTGGGTGATATATGGTTATTAGTTGTAATGGCAATAAAAACGGTGAAGTTAAACATAGTGAGGAAACATGCATGCCTAAGTAAATTTAACCAATTTCTGAGACTTGTAAAGTCCACCAAACTACAGTGGGGCAGGATGATGGATAAATTTCCCCCACATTGAGAGGAGGCCTATGCCCAACAGGAGGATATAAAAAGAGCTAAATATTAATATTATTAATGGAAATCAAACCCAAGTATCTTGCTATTGGCAGTCCAGACAGGTAACCAACCTCCTTAAGAACCCCTTTAAATCTTCTTCTACCAACATCTGGCTTCTTGCTACATGCTGCTGTTGATTTGGGTGCAGCCCCTTTAAACTGTATAGCATTTCTAGCAGCCATAACATCTCTTTTCAGCTCAGGTGCATCACCCTCAAGTACGAATATGGGATTAATGTCAGCTAATATCAAGTAGGCTGTTCGAAAAAAAAGGTTTCTGAAAAATATATTTGACTTTAGCATTTGGTACCCTAGTCCATGTGTTTCTAGGTTACAGGTTACACTACAGTTCTTTTATTTCTCATAGGAGCACTTATCTAGGTGTCCTATTATGTTATTTCTACTAACCTCAGGTATAATTTTGGTTGAACATGGTACTCTGTAACATTTTGGCTGTCGCAAACCCATCCTGATAAATCTACTGCAATTGTTTCTCCTCGAATCTGTAAATTAATAAAGATAAACATTGCAAAAGTTCAAAAATAGATAAAATTATATTTTTATAGGGTTTTAGATAAACTCACTTCATGAAGTGATTTTTTTTCACTGTACGGAGTCAACAGAGCCCATAAACCTTTGATACCCATTATTACCTAAACAGTAGCAAAGAACATAATTTCGTATTTTACCCTACAAATACCAAATCATAATTCAAATTCAAATTAATAACTACAGAACCTTAAGGGGGAAGCTCAGGGTCAGGGCGCGAAATTCAAAATGTCAATGGTTTTTATTTTTTTACGAAAAATTTGGACATCTTTACGATGTAATTTAGTGTTTTGCGATATTAACATTCTGCATTGGATGTCTCGATGTATTAAGTTTGCTTAAAAAAGAACCTAATCCGATACAATACCTTAAGGTTTGTAAAAACCGCTACTTTTACTAACTTTATGGTGTTGTATCGCTTTAGGTACTTCTTTAAGCAAACTTAATACATCGAGACATCCAATGCAGAATGTTAATATCGCAAAACACTAAATTACATCGTAAAGATGTCCAAATTTTTCGTAACAAAATAAAAACCATTGACATTTTGAATTTCGCGCCCTGACCCTGAGCTTCCACCTTAATAAAATAATATTTTGAAACCCGGAAATAAAAAAATAGTTTTTTTTTTTTCCTAATTAATTTTATGGGTCTGGGCCTTTTTAAAACCATCAGTAGTCTTTTTCACGTTTTTATGGCTTCACCATCTTAGGTATTTTACCAGTGTTATTTACCAGCTTTAAGCATTTACACCATAGAGGTATATAAAACGAAAAACTATTCGTCATTAATTTGCAGGCTCTATCAGTAAAGTATTCACCAGAATTTTTACAGTAAAATACCGTTTCGCGGGAACTTGAAAACCTATATTTCACTAATTACTCACAATTTTCACAGATGTGTCCCATGTCTGTGAATTTGTCGACACATAGTAGCTTTATGATCCACACTCATAAATAAATAACTATTCCATTATTATATGACATTGGCAAAATGTCAATGACTGGTAATGCAAGCAGCAATAAAATAAAAGAAAAACCATAACAAACAAAGTAGAATATTTTTGTTTTTCGAAACTTTTGAAAATTAATCGTCAGGGTTTAAAATAATATATTCACCAAAACGCTCAAGAACTGACTAGCTATAATCTTCATTGTTGTGTGTTACTGTGGTTCGACCACAGAACAAAATTACTCAAGAGGGTTCAACATCGCTAGAAAAATGATAATGAGCCTGATAAGGTTTTGATTGTAATGCTAATGTTATCATACATAATTACATTTATTACGCAGCGTTATCGGTGCTGGAGGGGCCTGGCGACTGGCGTAATCTTTGAACGGAATCCATATTTATACCTATTTTAGCCGATAACAATTATGAAACTTTGATTTAGTTTCCATCATTAATTATTGTGAACAGTAACCATGTCATACATAAGCCGTTTTTATAGAAATAGGTGAGTATTATTTTACTTTAGATGTTCGCCATTAACGACATTATAATTATTATCAAGTCACTACTGATAAATGTGGTAATTATTCACTGATATGTCCTTTTACATAGTATATTCTTACCGAGGAAAAATTAAAGGTCCCCATGTTTCATATAATCACTGCTGTCTCCAAAGCAACTGTTATAGGGACATAACTGGTTTTCTCTGTTGAGAGGTTAACAGTTAATACAAAATGTTTATCACTTATAAACATTTTGTATTAACTGTTAACCTCTGCACAAGTGCAGAAAATCAAAATAAAAACCTAAGATTTGACTTTACATTTTCTAAGAAGTCTAGTAATTTGTCAGTCAAGTGTCCATCACTTAACTGATATGGGTATAGGTGGTAAGTAAGATCTACACAGTTTATGAATTAGGTCAGTATTATGCCTGGAGCACAATTAATTGTCTCAGATTTTAAAACATTATACCTTATATTATTTCATTGGGAAATACCTACTGAAATAGTGAATACATATTTTTATAGGAACAAGAACTATTTAATTAATGTATGTAATACATTATCGTTTTTAAAGTATGTGGAATAATGAGCACTGGATATTCCAGCCTGTATTGTATGGAAAGGCAACAACAAATTTGCTGTTTGTGTGACTCAATATATATATTAAAACTCATGCCATTAAAGTTTAGTCAAACTTTTAATAGAAACTTATAACATTGTTATTATTATATTAGTCCTACAACCTGCATTGGGCCAGTGTGGCAGACTATGGCCTAATCCACCTCACACGGTTCATGACTAACAGTGGGACATTAAAAGGGCTGGTATAATTATTATTATTGTATCTCTTTGATTTCCACATGGGCTATCCCTTAAAAGACTTGTATGGGGACTTATGGTTCCTATAGGTAGTGGCCTTATAAGATAAGATCAATGTTATGAAGGACACCCTATGGGGTCTCTGTTGCAAATGATAAACATTATTATAAAGTTACATGGTCAATAAATTCTTCCATTACTTCTTCCATTCCAGTACACTAAACTTGCAATACTCTGCAAGATTCAACCATGCCCTGCAGCTTAAAGAAGAAGTTCGTAGACGGCAGATTAGTAAAGTCCTGATTGCTAACCGAGGTGAGATAGCATGCAGGGTGATGAGGACCGCCAAGAAACTTGGAATCAGGACCGTTGCGGTCTACTCTGATGCTGATAAACATGCCATGCATGTTGAAATGGTATGTTGGAGACATTAACTTATTTTTTAAACTGGCAATTATATGGTCTAATGTTTCCTATTTTTATGGCGTTATACATTAAGTAAATTAAATGTATTAGTCTATTGTCACTAAAAACATTTTTTGTAAAGAAATTGAACTTTAATTCTAATTTCACACCATGAACAAACATCCACCAAAAAACTCAAAGAATAAAAAAAACAATGCTGGTCTGGTGTTGTCAATTTCCCTTCACTGGCCAAGATCCTACTATTGCTATCTGAAAAAAATATATCATAAGTAACATACTACAACCACATGATCGAAAAAAATTTTTTTTTTGTTTTACAGGCTGACGAAGCCTACCACATCGGGCCGGCACCCTCAACACAGAGCTACCTCAATGCGGCCAAGATATTAGAAGTGGCTAAGAAATCTAACAGTCAAGCCATCCACCCTGGCTACGGCTTCCTCTCCGAAAATGTGGAGTTTTGCGAAAGATGCGCCCAAGAAAATGTGATATTCATTGGACCCCCACCCTCTGCTATTAGGGATATGGGTATTAAGAGGTAGGAATCATTCATAGCTGATATCAGTAAATAGTCTGTCTATGGTTTTGGTTTATACTATGAATCCAAATCCATTTTTTTCAACTGAATCGATGGACCATGGCAGAAACATTACCCTGTGCTCCATTACTCTTACTGACATGGATTAGAGGATGGCAAAGCTGAAGTGGGACTGGGCTTGGTAATATAACAGAGGAGATGGCAGTTACTCCATGAAAATATCTCTAATATATATTACTAAATGGTCAGCAATACCACAATAATTGGGAATGGCTAATAAGAAAAGATTAATATTTTACATTGTTATTGACAATCTACCTATCATTGAAATAAAACTATTTTTTAAGGATTTTATCGCGTTTATTTTTCGTTTTTACGTTCCCGACGTTTATAAACGTTTATAAACGCGATAAAATCCTTAAAAAATAGTTTTATTTCAATGTGTAGTATTCGCGTAAATATAAGAAATCAATAAATCTACCTATCATTTATATTTTTCCTTGTTAGTACATCTAAGGCAATGATGGCGGCCGCTGGAGTGCCCATAGTGAAAGGCTACCACGGAGAAGAGCAAAGCATTGAAAAACTGACAGCTGAGGCAAAAAAAATAGGGTTCCCGATCATGATCAAAGCAGTTCGCGGTGGCGGCGGCAAGGTAGAACTATAAGATTAACTGTTCCTGTGTTAATTTTTGTGATGTTTTTTGATCTTGATCTCGGTTACTATGTAAGGTATAATATTTGGACCCATGAAACTTGAACTCAACAGTGTGAAATGCGATTAATAAAATAAAACTAATAAAAATAGCTTGTCCATTTTGCAGAAAATATACTGATATATGCCACGTTTCCCTTTTTGCTGTGCACTTCTAGCGATACGTTATTGCTATATCCCCCTAAGAACCTTAACAGGGGTGTCTCAAATGAGTTGATACTACCCGCAAGTGCCCTTTTATATGTAAGGGCAAAATCGATAATCATCTCTATTTGTAGAATTCTTATGGTAAAACATGGTCCGTACAGAATGCACCTATTGATATTTTTTTTTTTTAATTGCAATGCCAAGCTTATAGAAATAATTAGGAAGCAAATTAAATATTTTTTAGGGTATGCGAATAGCAATGACAGAAGCGGACTTCTTACCGCAACTGGAATCCGCTAAACGTGAATCGCTGAAATCATTTGGGGATGACAACATGCTGCTGGAGCAATACATCACAGACCCGAGACACGTGGAAGTGCAGGTAATAGTCACAAAACATAGTATTATAGTTATTTCGATTATTTTATACATCAACGTGATACATATAACTTACTGATTCATCTGTTAAAATATTATACACCACTTTTGTTAAACTTTATGTATGACTAGCTGTTACCCGCGACTTCGTTCGCGTGGTATTTAACAAAGACACAACCGTTGGCAACAGCCTGCTCGCGCGTTCTGAGCCCGCTGGACGCATTTCAGGTTGTTGCTATCAAACTTAATCAGGCGCAACGCTGCAACATTGTTTTTTTTTTCGTGAGATCCTATGTTTTTTTCTTAAATAAAAGTAGCCTAAGTTACTCCTTGTTACATCAGCTATCTGCCAGTGAAAGTCCCGTCAAAATCGGTCCAGCCATTTCAGAGATTACCCGGAACAAACAGACAGATAGACAGACGGACAGACAGACAGACAGACAAAAATTGTAAAAAATGTTTTTTTGGTATAGGTACCGTGTATACATCCAAATGCACTTAGTAAAAAGCGGTTATTTTAATATTACAAACATACACTCCAATTTTATTTATATGTATAGATATTGAAATAAAACTAATTTTACGGATTTTATCGCGTTTATTTTATGTTTTTTTCATTTAATACGTAACGTACGTATAATAGTAAAATACTCACATAATGCGGATTTTTTAGCACTTGATTCTATGGAAAAAATAAGGTTATCGATTAACCCGTGTATTTCGATATTTGCTTTTACTCTAGGAATGTTCCAGGTGTTTGCCGACATGCACGGGAATGTGGTCCACCTTTTCGAGAGAGACTGCTCCGTTCAGAGACGTCATCAGAAAATCATAGAAGAAGCGCCAGCCGTATGTAAAACATTGAATTCTTTTTACTGACTTGTCGGGTTCAGTAGTCACAAGAGTGACCTAGGCCCTATGCCTGCGATCACAATTGCCTTATAATTCAACCTATTGATAAAATAAAAACAAAACAGTAAGTGTCGTGACCTCACTGTCATGTGTCAGCGTGGGACAGAGAAAGAATGAGATCCCTTTCAGTCCCACTTGCTTTTCAAAAATGTATCCGGGATAATCTTTCAAATTATAAATGCTAGTCGTGCCCGCGTCCTCTTACGCGTGGAATTTGGTGTTTGCCTATATTACAGTTACTGTTCCATTTCCCTGGACAATTAGTATTTTACACATTGACCCGGTGTATACTCTATCAATAATGCCAAGTTATATTAAAATATTAATTTGTTATTTTTAGTAAAAGTTTTATCAAATTTGTCAATATCTAGGACACTTATCCTGGGTGTTATTTATGTTATATCACCATGCCACATTTCATTATAATCCGTCCATGTATACCAACTACGTATACATGGACGGATTATAATGATATGTGGCATGGTGATAAATAAATAAATACGCCCCCATAAAAAGTGGTTTGACCTTTGTCCTTGTATTCCAGCCAGGGTTGTCGGAGGAGACCCGGCGCGCGCTGGGCGAGGCGGCGGTGCGGGCCGCGAAGGCCGTGGGCTACGTGGGCGCGGGCACGGTCGAGTTCATCCTGCACCGCACCACGCACGAGTTCCATTTCATGGAGATGAACACCAGGCTGCAGGTCGAACATCCCATCACTGAGATGATCACTGGTAACAGAATTGGCGAATCTGCCATTTTTTAATTTGTTGTAAGCTGACATTTTGATAGCTTGTAACCTTATCTATACTATAATTAAACTATAACTGGATTGCGTCTGTAATTTTTTATATATTTAAAAGGAAATAATCCAAAATATTTTTATTTATTTTTGCTGTGGATCCTGACTTATAGGAGTAACAGTGGTGGGAGTGTGTGGAATTAAAAATTAGACTATTTAGACTGAATCCGAAATAAGTCAAATCGGTTGATAGTAGTAAGAAAATCAGATAGATTCACAGGAAAGAGCTAGTTAAAAATGTATTACAAATCATAGGCCTTTTGTACAAAAGTACCTAATTAAATTTCTATAAGCGCGTGTGTGTGCGTATCTGCACGCACTAGGTGGTGGTGTATATAGCATTCCGTAGTACAAGGCTACGAGGTGTATACTGTCGCAGGCACGGACCTGGTGGAGTGGCAGCTGCTGGTGGCGGCGGGCGCGCCGCTGCCGGCGACGCAGGCGGCGCTGGCGCGGCGCGGCCACGCGCTGGAGTGCCGCGTGTACGCCGAGGAGCCCGCCGCCGGCTTCCTGCCGCGCGCCGGCGCGCTGCACCGCCTCGCGCAACCCACGCCCACCGACTCCGTTAGGGTAATACCACAGATTAAATAACACTTCTTACTAACAGATATATCCTCCGCAAAGAAATTAAAAAAAAACGCCACTCTTGCCACAAAGCAATAATGTGCACTTCAGCTCGCACACCGCTGCATTTTATGCGTTACAAAAAATATTATTACGTAGCTGTGCGCTTCTCCTTTTATCGCGTAACTTTATCTCTAATAATACTCCCTAAATACATCGTTTTCGTCTATTTGAAATGACGAAAAGTCCTTTGTAATGCACTTTCCAGAAATTAATCTAAATATTTCGCTCCGCTATCGCACGTATTGGAGTATTAAATGAGTTTATTATTTGTAATTTTCACGGCATGTATACGTCCGTTTACAAGCGATCAAATTCGTCACGTGTTCGGTAGGTTGAAACCGGAGTCCGTGAAGGTCAAGAGGTGTCGGTGCACTACGACCCCATGATCGCGAAGCTGGTGGTGTGGGGACGCGACCGTAACGAGGCGCTCGCGAAAACAAGGGCCAAACTCGCCGAGTACCAAGTAAGTCACCATCCAGGTCGTTATAATATTAACGGTATTTTTTTACCAGGGCATTTTTTTGTAGGCTATTCTAGTGGCCTAAATTTGGCACAGAAAAAAGTGTTTTGAAGTGTAATTAATAATCATAGCCAAGGCAAAGTATAAACATATTCAGAGCTATGTTATGTTGCTATATTTGACAGTTTTATAGGAATACTTTCAATAAGAAATGTATGATTTAGTTGCCACTTGATTATGAGACAATTGGGGCAGCAGACTACGCCCCTGACCTAGAATTTTATTATACTTTTAACTACCAAATGAAATCAACTTTTTATTTTCTTATATAGTAATGCCACAATTTTATTCATCACGAACATTTTTATTATTCTTATATCCAAGGTAGCCGGTTTGGAAACCAACGTGAATTTCCTCCTGCGGCTGACCGCCGCCAGCGCTTTCGTATCCGGTGACGTGCACACCGCGTTCATACCGCAACACGAAGCCGAACTCTTCCCCAAGTCCGACTCTGTACTCAGCGAGAGACATGCCATTCAAGCCGCTTTGGGACATGTGAGTAAATCGCTTTACCTATATTAAACTTTATAACCGTAGGGATAAGGTATGTGTCACATAACAAATACATAGAAGAGTAGTTTTAATAGGATTTAGCTATAAAACGAGGCATGAAACTGCGCGGGGTGAGGGGGACATTGGCTCCCGCCCACTTCTTTATTATACATACAGGGAAATCTAAATGCTTCGTGCATGTCGAGCTTACCACATGGGGTTTAGCTATACACGGTGTAAGAAGCTTCGTCACGAGGCGAGTATCGCGCGGAGCGTTGTTTTGTGATCGCGTAGATTACAATACATTGCGCGCCTAACAATTCCAACATTTGTAACCCATAACTTTTGTCCTAAAATGATTTCTATTGTTTTATTATTGGCATTAAGTGTAACCTTTACCCAAAGTTTTCGTTACTATACCACATACACCCTGTATTATGCAAGATGTCGACCGCTCTTAGTGTACGACTTGTACAATGCGGCGCTGCCATCTTTTCTCGACCAGTAAAACCAAAAGAGAACAATAAACTGTGCTGTTCAGGGGACGACCTCCGACAGACTGACCACAGCTACGCCCACCGTGATGACGTCAGGGCCTAGCTGAGACTCACAGTGCACGATTGTTCGTGTCTCCACAACTTAATAGCGTTATGGTATAAGCACGTCTTATTTTATTGCAGCTCCTTGTCACTCAAAAAGCAAACTCCGTTCCTGATACCTGGAAGGGCATATATGTGGACTCAACATCCTGGAGGCCCAACTATCAGTTGAAGAAAACAGTGCCGTTGAGGTTCGCTGAAAAAGGTATGCACTTTTGAAATACTTTCCTAACTAATATTCTAATATACTTACCTCATCTAATGGTTTGAGCTTAGGCCGCTTGGTTCACAGTGGGGGCTGGTTAAGGATTCCCAGTCTCTCAGGAATTTTATTTATAGTGTAAAATACATCATATGGATCATGTTTTCTTTTACCAGTGCAGTTGTTATTTTAAAATTTCTAATAATTTTAATTATTTCTTTGTGATTGTAATTGCCTACCAATTAAACCATTCTACACTATTATTGTACCACATGTATGAATATTGAACCATAATTATTGTTTGATATCAATTCGTAACGTCTTCAGATTTAAAAGTAGACGTGGAATACGGCAGCGTCCCGAATACGTATAAAGTACGCGTGAATGAGGGTGAGTGGAATGAAGTGGAGGCCTCCCTGCAGGCCACAGCCGCGGGGCTCAGCCTCCACACGCAGCTGGACGGACAGAAGACACACGTAGGGCTGCTGGTGCACGGCCAGGAGGTCCATGTCTACGATGAGGTACGTTTCGCAACTATTCCATGTAGAGTAATGTAACAATTAATGTTACAAATAAGTTAAATAAAAAAATGCGGTCTGGCATCGATAAATAATGATTTCCGCCATTAATTTTCAACCATCTAATTGAGTGTTTTAATGTTGAATAAATTACTAGTTTTTTTTATTTACTTTAAGTCAATAGAATATCGTCAATAGTATCAATAATCTACGTCAAATCGACGTCAAACTCTATTTAATGTTATAAATATTAATTAAAGTTTTAAATCTCTCAATTACTATTTGTCCAGCACTGATAATGTTGGCCAGAGTAAACATTAAACATATACGGACATTGTCATGTTATTGTTTTCTCCTATTTTCTTGTTCTCAGAATGGTCAAACAGTAGTACAGCTACCAAAGCCCAAGTACCAAGCGGTGGTCGGCGCGGGCGCAGCGTCGTCCGCCGACAGCGCGGCTTCGCCCACGCCCGGGGTGCTGGAGAGGCTGCTCGTCAACAAGGGTGATAAGGTACGATTTTACGAGATAAAACTAAAAAAACTACGAATCCACTGTATTGGACCTTTTATATTCCTCTGTTGCAAGTCGAAGTTATTTCAGATTATTCATAAAACATACTAAACAGGTTGTAACAACATTATGAAATTATATTTTAGGGGATGAACATTCTCATAAAACCGAACAAGTATCCTCAAAGAACATGGTCGAAATATAACAAAATTAATCTTCAATATTTTAGCATTTTTGCTAAATTGACAACCCTACAGCGTAAATCATATAAAGTGTGTATATAAAGGTTTAAGGGGGGCAATGATAAGATACACGTGTAAGATGTTAGTGTGTGAGTTTGGATTTCATTTATGCTCATATGATTTTCTACAGGTCTGTTCTATGGTTTAAAACAAACCTTTTATGCTAAGACAAATTATCCTGCACTAGGCTACCCACGGCTTACTCCTTTGTCAAAGCGTTATGTAAAACTAGTGTAGTAACATAGTATGTGTGTATAGACATGAATTTATTTTACACGAGTGTGCACGCATACGTAAGTTGTGTGATATACGTGATTACCGCACCTCCCTCAAGAGTTGACAGAAAAAAAAATCTGTACATAAAACTAGCTCGTAACGACTCAATTGTTACATATTCAATGGACGAAACACAAACATAGTTTGCTAGCTCAAGTGCGCAGATCGTCATATATTGACGTAGGCGATGCATTGCGCTCACTACAAGGGAATATATTTGCGCAGGTGGTGAAAGGCCAGCCGCTGTTCGTGGTCATCGCCATGAAGATGGAGTACATCGTCCGCTCGCCGCGCGACGGCGTGGTCGCCGACCTAGCGCCCTTCAAGATTGGCGACTTCATCGGCAAGGGGGCACAAGTTGTGATGCTCGAGGGAGATAGTTAAATGACTCTCAACCTTTATTCCAGTGTTAGGTAACTATTTTCAATTTCTTTACAAGTACAGTCAATATCAAAATGTTTTTGGCGGTATGCTCTCAGATGTGTTTACAAAGGAGAATGTTCATGAACCTCCTTACCATGTTGCATCGAAATCAATTTGGGCTTTTAACTTTTTAATTAACTCACACCAGTGTTACATTTGAAGTCGTATTCTTAAGCATTAAAGTTGATTTTAATTTGTCTGTATGTCTATAAAAGTTCATCAATACTTTTTGATATTAATTAAGCTATATTACGACTGGGTAGAAAAGGGTTTATAACAAATAGATTTAAGTAACTGTTTAGCTCTATCTTCATATTCTCAAGTTCCGACTTAATTTCAATGCTAGAGATGTATATATATTTATATTATGACACTAACATCGCTATTAGTTTAGGCTACAGCCAAAGAAGTTATATAATAACCACCACAAATATTTTGCCTTAGAGCACCTACATACTTCTTCAGATCAGAATTCGAGTCGCTACGCAAGAGTGCGCGGCGGGACAGAGGGAAAGGAGAATCTCAAATATATACGTGCCATCCATATTGACTCGGATTTCAATCGGACGCAGTGCGTAAGCGGTCTTAGAGTTCTTTTAAAACTATACGCATAAAAATAAACCGATGATTAGCCGGCAAGATCGGCTCTCCATCGAAGGAGAGCTCCGAGAGAGCCGAACTTGCTGGTAGCCAATGCGTATGAGCATTCTGTTATTTTCTAGATTATAGATCAGTCAAATCGGGGTACACTGAAAGCCGACCATACAAAAAAAGAATTAAGGTTAGCAAGAAGAGTATGTATCTAAATATACAGGGTTTATTATAAACAACATTTTAGGGCTACATTACTAACATCATATCCAGCGACTTTAGTTCCACGAATTTTTAAACATTTACCAAAAATAATAATTTACATTGCGACAGGGCTTTGTGTACTACGTTCATAAGGTAATCGTCTGGCATACTCGTGGCAGGCTTCAGATAGTATGTATGTTTAATATGAATGAAAAACAAAATGAATTATTAAAAGTCGTAGAACAAATGTTGTTGCTCTTATAATTCAATTACTCTAATATGATAGTCAGCAATCCATTGAGGGAATACTAATGGTCGATAGTGGATATAAAAGGCTGTGTTTATGCTGTTTGAATACAAATTCGATTGATTTCTTCGGCGGCCGCGGCGCGATACGTGCATGTCTTGGAAACGTGCCCCAAATGCATCAAATCAAATTTTCATTGAATTTGTAAATCTGTTCTTTTAAGTATTAAGTTTACAATTGACTAACTTAAGACTTTAATGTAATGTCTCAATTCATGCGTCTTACGGTTGAAGTCGTCTAATAGTCTCTATTTATGGATTTGCCCGCGGGAATTGTAAGGATATAAACTAGACTGACTATACCCTATAATATTTCATATGTCGTTACTTCACAGAACTGTATCCTAATTAGCGACATTATTACATGGTTTAATAATACAGGTACGTTATTATTTTAAAATCAACGGGCTCAATTTCTGGGATGGTTAATTATTTTTTCAAAAATAGTTTTTCGATATACCCAATAGTTTCGGATTGGGCCATCCACGCACACTTGAAAATATCATCCTGTATATTCTGCAGCTCTTGCACGATTCTTAGTTAAACACAGAATAACAAACAAACACACTTTCACATTTATAATAAATACTGACAAGTTTCCGGGCTGCGTTGCAATGCCAAAGAAACCTTCGCACGCGTGCGCACAACTCACCAAAGTTACATCGCAATTGGATGAATGGTATTGGAACGCATACGGGACAAACAAATAAACATTAATTCACATATGTATATATATACATATATATATATTGTAGGTATCTGTATTATAAATAGGTATAAGCACCTGTAACACATATAAGTAAGGATTCTGTATCTAATATTAGTATATTATATAATAGATATCCATATTTTATAAAATACTGTAGATATTTTATGTAACTATATATTTATTGATTTCATATATTTACGCGAATAATACATATTGAAATGAAACTAATTTTACAGATTTTATCGCGTTTATTTTATGTTTTTACGTTCCCGACGTTTCGGCTGCTTTACAGGAACCATGGTCACGGGAGGACTGAATAAAATAAACGCGATAAAATCTGTAAAATTAGTTTTATTTCAATGTTATTATATATTTGTTATACTGGTTTTGTAAATTACGAGTTTAAAATATATGAATATAAAATGTATTTTCATACTTTTTGTATAGATCGTTATTGTTTGTGAAAAATAAAGTATGTTCAAAGGAAGTGTTTTACAATTACTTCACACCTACACACACACTGCTACACCGCTGGTGAAGGACTCATTAATATTCGACACATTGTATTTAGCAATACCTATTTACCACAACTGCACTTGAACAATAATAAAATTATTTCATACGTAATTAGTCCGCTATATGTACGCCTGGAATACGTAGCATAGTTCCGATAACTTCAGTATCGGGGGCGTAGCTCAGATGGTAGAGCGCTCGCTTAGCATGCGAGAGGTACCGGGATCGATACCCGGCGCCTCCAACCTTTTGTTTTTGTTATAAAAAGAAATTCCTTTGATATTACGCTAGCATGATTATACATTTTTATTTTATTATATACGTAAGTAATTTGTTTAGGCTTCATTTTCGTTATGTGATCGTACTTACATAACGGTAATATTTTATCACTAAAGTTTTTTTTTTAAATCGATGACCCAATTATTGTTCTTCATAAACAGATAGTTACGACTGCGATACCAAGCCACTAAAACACAAATCTACAAGCATTGTGACAAACTAGACCGCACATGCGAAGCACCGCTATCGTGGAACCAACACCTTACCATATACCTAGTCGTAATAACATAGTACTCAAATCATTATCATCGCCGATCGTGGTGTCGGCGACACTCCCGCGTACCCGCGGACACCTTATCTCTTGCGGTTCTCACACCATACCCGCCCCACTGTGCTATTTTAATAAAACATTCTATAAATGTATTGTGTGTACCTACCGTTACGATAAAGGTAGATGCGTAGGTATACCAACTTGTAACGCCACATTGTTTGACTTATACTATGAGATGAGCAACCATAATAAAACATTGGTATGTTTGGCCCGCGAACAATTTTGTTTGTCTGTAGAAACATAAACAAATATTATTATTGCACTAGATTGAAGAGGGATCCGTAAAGATTAGATGTATGAAAACAGTTTTACAACCGCAGTATTCATATAACTATTTTTGGAAGCTTAGTTTCGGGAATACGTAATATGTAGGTCAATTTTATCAATTTTAGACGTCACGAAAGCGAGCATTAAATGTGTAAACAACGGTACCCATTATACTCGTGTTGATATTATGTTGTTGGCACAAAAACTGATAATTGTAACAGCACATTTAAATGTTGCGTGGCAAGTATACTCTCAAATCACAAATAGACAAAACGAGTTTCCTAATTATTCACTTAATGTTATTGTTTAATGGATGCCAGTACCTATTTGTACTCGGCCTGACTGGAACGACCTCGTTTATCATCATTGCTATTAAAATCATATTAATTGCAGCTTATATTGGTTCATATTGATATTATTTAGTACGAGAATACAAGTATGTATAGTGAAATTATTGCAAAGTCGTTTAATTCATAGAAACAAAATGATTTAGTAAAACTTGTATATTTGTTAGATTTCATTTTTTGTAAATCCGTGACTTCACAAATCTATATTTTAAACTCAGGCCAATTGTTTAATATTGTTTAAAAATAATTCCAATGCCTTTAACCAACCCTAAAACCACTTATTGAATTGGCGTGTTGCAGATAGTAATGAGGACGATAACTGTAAAAGAGTTTTTGCTTTCTTTAGTTTTACAAAGAATTTACAAAGGCCTTTATTTGAAGTTACAAACAAAGGCCAGCAATATCGTTACTTTCATTACGGATAAACGAAGCCGTAAAACGAGACAAAAGTGCTTTCAACTTGAATTCTATTGAACTTTTATTATTATTAGGCGCGCTTTTGTTACCTGCCCCGGCCGCGGCAGGTTTGTTGTTGGTTTTTGTCAGCATTCCCTTGCCAGCTGATCGGGACAACAAAATCACGTGGCCTGGGCCGAACCCCTATTGGTTCGAAACCACCCCACGTTTTGAGTTCGACCCACACACACACACGTGCAAACACACACTTCCAATGTTGTCGATGTTGATATTTATACTGGTCAAATAGATTTCTTGGTACATCTGTTACTGGCATCTCACGGAAGTGAATAAAAACTAATCGGGAGCTCCCAGTCCTCTATTAACTTAGTTTGCGAAATATATGTACTATTCCTGCCTCACAGTTCAGCAAAAAATGGTTTTCTAGTACAGCTGCAGTGCCACACCGTGCGATGGAGCTATGTATTGTCAAGCGAAAATAATCTAAGTTTGGCAGGCAATGGCCCCGATAGCACCTTACTTACCAATTGTTCTGTTGATCGCACTGAACAGGTAGGCATTTTGCCGCAATTATAGAATACTTAAAATTGTACGAAGTTCGAATTCCTTACAATACTTCAATATAATAATATCGCCAGACGAACACACTAACTATACGGTCTCAGACTAAGAAACGCTCTTATTATGGGTACCCACCGTACAATGGACCGAGGGCGATTAAACATCCATGCCTCGGGTACAAAATATATTCGTGCTCATCACACAAAGTTTGTCCCTACCAAGATTCGAGCCTGGGACCCGGAGCACAGAAAACACGCGGAGCTAATCAGGTTGTCAAGGGATATCAGTCTATGTAAAGCATCCTATATAAAGACAAATACATAGAGGTTAAAGTATATAGGATAAACACGTGATATATTTATAGACGTAGGTGTGTAGTGAAGGCTGGATTGCATTATTGCGTAATCAATCGTTTGCTTCATACGCACTATGTGTACCTACGTTTTAATTGTTGAGTAATGAGTTCTAAGTTGTTCTAACCAATCATAAAACTTGCACAGCATATTTGTCATATTATTATTGGATGATCATATCATCTACGATTTGACGCAATGACGAAGAAGTTACACTGCGCGTTGATATAGAAAAAAATAGGCACGTACTGGTCGAATTGAGGACCACCTTTTTTTTCTTTGGTTATAAATGTGATCAATCATTTTATTCATGCTTGGTTTACACGACGACAGTACGCAAGAAATAAGTATCCACGTGTAGCTTTAAGTACGAAGTAATAAATTGAATTCCAATCATTTTCAAGTTAACTACTTGGTACTTGCGTTATACTGTTCATGTGTAAGTTGGTCATAGAAGAAATGACCAGCGTGGGGCTTTCATCTATTTACGGCTAAGAAAAAAATAATTACCTGTAATATAACTGAACCCACAACTTCTTAAAGCCTTATCAAGCAAACTGTCAGCTCTACATCTTATTTTTCGATAGGTATATATTTCAAGTTAATGTCACTTTTTCTCTATATGTAGGTATTTTTTCAAAGTCAAATAATTGATTTTGTATCTGGCCACTTACGAGGCACTTACACATTGACATAAAATATATTTTTTCCTGAACTCTACAATCGGATTGGGATTCGATGGAACGCGATCGCAACTATGAAGATGAATTTTGTTAAGAGTTTATTTGAAAATGTTCTCGAATGCGCCTCAGCTCCACTAGACGCCAACAAAATTGGCAAGAAATTAAGCCGGCGGGTAAAGACGAGCAGCGAAGCACCCTGTCTCTAAAGAGTTAAATAAGGTACTTACCCAATGGTCACTAAACAATAGCGACTTGCCGAAGTTTACTCAAAGACGTGCTCGCTTAGGCTCAGTCAATGAATAACGATCAAGTGCGATCTAACGTGGTACGGGCCGGAACGGACGTGGTCCGCTCTGTACCAACTGACAGTACCGTGTTGTCGGCAGATTACTCTCTAGACGAACAGATTCGATACGGAGCGAACCAAATCCGTGGTCCGGTACGTACCAAGCTCAATCGTCTGTTATTACTATAATAGTACTACCGACTTCGCTGGAAATTACAACGCATCATCAAGCCATTCGCACTAACATTGTGAGCACAGCGTGTGACTCATGCTGTTGTTCCACAGACGAGGTAAGTGATACGTAAACTACTGATGACGTAACGCCAGGAAAACGGAAAAAACAATCTCTCAAATAAGTATTTATTAACTAACAGTTATCCTAAAATAATTATCAATAACATTCCTTATACATTTTTTGTGGTATTGCATGTGATGTTTATTATCATAAGTATTACTGATAATTATCGGTGTTGTTTATAAATACATAAGGTTATTGTTTTACGCATTCGGATATCTACTGATCGCGGGTCTAAATTAAAATTGTTCTAAATAAAAAAAAATATCATTTCGATATTAAAATAGACAAATAAAAGCATAAATATTCTCTACGTTATTTAAAAATACCACGTGTCTGGGGACTGATATTTATTTTTATAATAATTTATTTCCCAACCACAGTATATTTCATAGAGCACGTGTGGAAACCCAAAATGCATCACGTATTATTATGAAACGAACACGATAATAGCACGTATGTACTCATTTGAGTTAAATATTTAAAATAAACTAATCGACGAGGAAATAAAGAAAATATTACACATACCTATTTTATGCCCTTAAATAGATATGAACTAATAACTCTGTAAAGAGACTTTTCAATTCGGTATTACGAATACCATGGTTTTATTAACGGTAAGAAAATTTTCACGAGCACTCGATAAATAGAGAGTGCCCTCAATTCATGGAATGATGCACGTTTGACGGTCCGCTTTACGTAAGCTTGTTTACACGAAGCATCGTAAACAAATGTGACCATAAACTTGATAAATACACGTGTCTCAGTAGGCGTATGAAATAGTTTCGTGGGTGACGTAATGCCCGGCCGCGTGCCGGTTTTGATGTGCTCCACCATATAACCCGACTTTGATTAAGAACAATGGAGTATTTGAAAATATTTTCTGGATTCCATACCTATATATTATGTGGAATTTATGTATATTTGTGTCAGCGATTGTGACGAATGCATTTTTCTGTTGCAATAAAAAAAAACTTGTAACAGTATGCAATTACGTTATAGTTACATCCATATGTAATACCTATATGTATACAGATAGTAGCAGTATCGGCAGTTGATTGAAAGACTACTTAATATCCTTACAAAAATAATCAAAGGCGACATACTCATCTCTCAACGTATTTTTTTGCCCTCTCTTAATAATAATAAATCATTGTCCTTCGCTGATTGATATCTTCTCTATTGTATGGCGTCAGCGCTAAAATAATATATACTCAGAATGTCGAATACCTGTAGCGAATCGTTGATTTTAGGTTGTTAAAAATAATTTCATCATTAATTACGTTTTTTAGAGATAAATTAAAATAAAATACGAGTATAGTCGGGCTCTATGACACATACCGTTAATAATTAAAAAGAAATGAAAAAATACACTTTTTGATAATATTGTCATTTGAATCCTAAATTTTCTACTCACTCCCAGCACCTGGTACCTATCAGATGAAAGGTTATGCCCTAATCTCTACGCTAGGTTAGCGGGTTAACGATCGCGTCATTCGTACATAGGGATGATGACTGTGATTAAATTTTGTGTACTAATTGTTGAACATACCGTGAAAGAATTAAAAAAAAAATCTAATAATCACTCTTGTCTTTTTGTTGGGAACACTGGCTGAATAGAACGCTCCATCATCCTGTATATACATACTAATATATAAACGTGTTGTACAACTATACGCAAACGTGGTAACATGATCTCATAGATGCCCCAAGACAGTCACTTAAGGAGAAGTGGAGTGGCCTTTCCCTAGCAGCGGTGGAATAGTTAAAAGGCTACAAAAAAGTAGAACAATTAAAATACTTCCAGAAATCTATATTACATAACTACTTACAATGTCAGTTTTAATTGATGTATTTATTATTTCGCAAACAACATATTGACTCGAACGATATAAAGGTGTTACTGTTATAAGTCCAACACTAAACAAACCCGGATTTTAGTATAAACAGGATAGCAATTACAGGCATTAAAAGTTTTAGAGTGCATTTCCACTGAAACAACAGAAGCGGAGAGGAATAGACCGATCAATTTGTTTGAAATCCTCTGCGCTAACAATCTCATTGGTTCATTCCTCTCCGCTTTAGCGAAAGCTCACGGTCACGGTCACCTTACGGTCAGTCCTAATTATTAAAAAACAATTATATTGCAAAGTTCAAAGGTCGCCATCTGGTCACTGAACTGTCTTTTATATTTGCAAAAGAACGGCGACGAGGTGATCGCCCTGTTCGTACCTTGCAACCCCTAACCTTCGCAAAGTGACTTGTGGGGGGCAAATGTCGTCGGCCTGTGAAAGGCTTGCCGAAATACTTGTACTTAACAAGGTTATTGTTACCATGCTAAAACATCGCTGAATAGGCTTGTATAGCTACTTGTTTAATTGTTCATACATGTTTAATGGCAAGTGTGTTATTTGAAACGGGGATCGATGTCGGGCTAATGAAGTCACACTTCATGGAAGTGAGCACTTGATCCTAAAATCTTAAATGGTTGCTTCGCTTACTAGCTTCCTTATCTTAAATCTACACATCGTATTGACTGTCACAAAGTCATGTCTGTTTTGATTAAATTTAAAGGAATATCGTAAAAAACATATGATATCGCCGTCATTTTCTATACTTACAAAAGCAGATTCTGCCGTTTTTTGAATATTTGTTCGTCTGTTGACAGCCTAGTTCAACGTAGAGTTTATCTCGGGAAAGGGATGAGTTCCCCGGTATACCCAAAAAACGAATATTCACGCTTATAAAGTCGCGACAAAGCTAGCATAAAATTATTTAAATTTGTAAATTTACATGCTGGTATTTGATTTTTTGTGGCAATTAAATTAATGACGCCTTTAATATGCCTTTAATATATATTAATATAATGTGACTATAATAACATAATACCATTTTATGGTTGTGGACTGGTTTAGCAATCTCTCAATTTATTATTTAAATTCATCATATAAATAACATGGCATTGTGAGTATAGTACATCAATTATAACTACAATATGTGCGTAATGATAGTTGGGTTGCGATAACTCGGTTGCATAAGTGGGTGCATCTGCTTGACATTTGAATCGACCCCGAATCCGAATAGAAACTGTGTCACGTTTAATGCAGCAAGCGGACACCGGCGGAGCGGCGTCGTCGCGAGGTGCGTTGTGCAATCCCGTTAGTGCTCCACGTGCGAACCGAACCGGCGCGCCTCAATGTCGCCCGTGGGCGGCTGCCCTCCGCTTACCGCCCGCCCTCCCGCTGAAAATAGCGAGGCCGCCCGAACGCTCGAGGGCGGCCGAACGACTGTCCCTCTCCCGCGCCACGACGCCGGCTCGGATACCTCGCTCGCGTGAACAGCTGAGTATCAAAACAAAGAAGCGAGACGGATGGTCGCCGCTCCCGCTCGCCGGCCGGCCGGTGCCGCCGGTCGCGCCGCGCCGCACGCACTCTCGCCAGTTCGTGTTCGAACCGCGCTTATTGAGGTCGTCCGCTGTGAGCTCGCTAGCGAAGTTTGCTACCGCGAAAGGATTTTCCTTTGTCCGCTCCTCGAGGACCCTGCCCTCGTATTATGTTTCTAAGCGAGAGCCGCGACCAGCCCCGGCCTACTGAGGAGCCGGACCGCGCGCAGCGTGCCGAATCGCGTCGAAATCCTGTCAATTCCCCAAAATTCTGTGACGGTTATCCCGCGAAACGCGTACGCCGGGCGATTTGAAATTTTTGAGTGAACTTGTGAGAGTAGAGTTTAAACGAGGGCCGCAGGACACCGCGAGTCCCTCTAGTGTTACCGTAGACGTAGATCGAGGACTGAGAGCACCATGTCGACCGGGAAGCGACTCGCGAAGCGCTCTATCATCGGGACGCGCGTAGCGGCGTTGGGTGACGAAGGACTGTACTTCTCGGGCATGATACAGGCAGTGAAGACGCCGGCGCCCTTCCCGGAGAACAACAACTGCATCCACCTGACACCCAACACGCGCTACACGGTGCGCTTCGACGGGGGCAAGCTGGCGCGTGAGTACCGGGACGCGGAGCTGATCGGGCCCGGCTTTCGCGGCATGACCGGCGTCCGCCTGCGCCCCGGCCAGCGCGTCTTCCTCACCCACAACGGGCGCGAAGTGCGAGCCGATGTGCTGCACCACGACTATGACACAGACGAGCTGCGCGTCCAGGTTCACTCGCCGGCCGCTGAGGTTAGTATATCAACGCAAAACTTCTCTACCACTTTACCTGCGCACGTAGCGCTGATTTTAAATCAATTTAATAAAAAGACCAGAACAAGAAAGATAAAAAAAATATCTACCACATTTTTGTTAAAGTTTCTTTAGAAAGGTCAAAAGACATCAACGACATGTTTATTTTGAGATGCACTTGAAAATGATCTCATTTTTGGAAATCACATAATAGAGCGTGGCGATGCGTGTTAGCTTCCAACTACTATCCTATACCTAGATCAAATTTGCCGACACTAGACGTCCATCGATGATATTAGATGAAGAGTTCACTCAAGGCCATCTTTGTGATCGGTGCGCGGTTGGGAGGCTGATGTATGTCCGGTGAATCAGCGGGGTTGGTGCAATGCGTTTGCACCGAACTATTGACCCCGGCTCCACGTGCAGCGTGCCGCACGCCTCCAGCGCATCGCAAGCGCAACCAAACATGTAACTTATCGCGTGGTCATTATTTTCACTAGAGATTATTCCAGATTACAAAGCTACTGTGCTACACGCTGTATAAGCTCTTTACACTGTTGTATAAGCGACAATTTGTATGTATTGTTGCGTAAGTATTTTAATGAGTGGTGCGTCCATTTGTTAGACGTTGCGTTTGCTTGCAATGCCTGCTCATAATATTTAAAATATTCAAACTTATGACATCATTTTTGTTGTTATTGCAAACGATGCGTTTCGATTGATATTTTACCCATTATAAAGGTGGAACGAAGTGAAACGAAGTGAAACGAAGGTTTGTTATTGTTTATAGTTTAACGTAGGTAACAAAACAGGAATGTGTGCGCAGGTATAAAGAAGGCAATTAGAGGTGCTTATTTAATATTAGCAAATTGGAATGCGTATTCAAACAAAAGAGAGAATATGTACCTACAATCATTTAGCTTAGTCCCAAGGGCAAAGATATCATAATTGATCATTTAACAAAATACGACAGCATTCACAAGGTGACGTTGTTTATCAAAATGTTGAATGTGCATTTGAATCGTTCTACAACAATAAGATAAGATAGAGGAGCTAGGTCGCGCCGCTGATACAATTAATTGCACACAGGCGCAGTTAGATAAACAAAGGCACACGACACGTGTCGCGCCACTGCGCTACACTTGCCGGAGCCGGCCGGCGCGGCGCGGGCGCAGGCGCGGGCGGCCGGGCGGGGTTATGCGCAGCACGTATTCGCCGTGTCGCTTAGAACACGCACGCGCTAAATCCTATAAACCCGGCCGCACCGTTACTCTACGTATAACTGCGCACCATGTAGCAGGTAGCCAAAGTCCAAACAAAATTATAACCACCTCCTCGGGCGCGACTAGTAGTTTTCCTTCAAACGCCGGCCGGCATTCGGCGCACCGCGCCCGCGCCGCTGGCGTGTGCGTCACCACCCGCTCATCACAGTACCCGCCGCCTTATCGCGCCGCGACCATAATTTGTACATAATTATTAAATTTATGTGTAACTTACACAGTCGATAACTACCCAATTGACCCCACTCGATATTATAATCTGACCATCAATTTATTTGCCAAGGCTTGATAAAGGTTTTGTTGGTGCAACCTTTGTGTTGTTTTATACATATTATGTTGTTAATAAAAAAGACTGCTCGTGAGACCAGAGTTATTAAGGTCGTTTGTTGACTCCAGTTATTCGCATTTAACTTTGAAGTATCTATCTACAAAGTTAAATGAGAATAATAAGCAATGAGTTCCATTCCCCCAAGAGCATAACATTATAAACAAAGAAATCGGGGCAAACGAACAACATGCCGTTCAAAGTAAATCTATTAAAATTATCTCTCATTAACTTATGTTTTACCAACACCATTTTCATTTAATGACGGTAAGCACCGGTCTTTATGTTGTTTTTTACTTTTTTCTTGCGTACGATATCATGAACACTGTGGCGCAGCGATTTTACTACAGAAATAACAACAAGGAAGCTAGCTGCGCGCGCGCAGGCCTTGTACCGTTGTGCGTAAATAGTGACGTAGCACGCGATAGAAACGTGACGCGAAATCAACATACGCTCACAATTTCGTAAATTTTGTAGATACTGAATTAAGCATTAGGTACTTAATGATAATGCTTTAAATACATTTATAAACAAGAACATTTAAAGTACTTATCTATTTGGATTTTTAACAGAACTTGTCTCAGTTATAATAATTACAAAATTAAATATTGATAGAAAAATATGTGCGCAAATAAATAACACTCGCAACAAAGAAGCCTGAACGTCACCCATTACGTATGTGCACTTGTGTACTAGCTGTGTGATGTGTGCGTGATGCCGGCTTGTGTTGGTTGTGCCGTTAATAAACCTACCGCGCATCAAACATTTTTGCGTCACCCCGAGACGGATCGCCGCGCTACATACCTACAACACAACAACAACAAAAAAACAAGTTGATAGATAACATTACGATCAAAGCGTCTCTAACTAGTATTTATTACGCATGGAATGAAAGAGGATAATTGTAACTTTGCATTATTGGAAACGTATTACGTCAGTTATTGTAGGGAAATGACGTGCGGTATTCCCCAAGAGCGCGTCGCCGCGGCCGCGCAGCGCCGCGCCTGTGCTGCGCCAGTTCTTGGGAGGCGGCGTTAGAGCTAATCCAATCCGCTCTACATGTTGCCGAGAGCTATCAAATGCTCGCGCTGACTCACCTCGCTGCTCATATCCGTAAACGAGTATTATTTGACCGGTAATCCCAGACAAGAGCATTAGGTTAAACGTTATTATAAAGCTTTACGGACAAGACATTTCCTAATATTCAATTATTACCACTACAAATAATAGATGCATGCACTCAACGTTAATCGTGTAGTCCGCAGCATTCATACGCCTTAAAATAACACGTATAATACTCGAGAGCGACCCGGCCATAATAATGTCAAGCAATAAGATATAAAAATAAAGAGTACTCGGCCGAGAAATAAGGTCACCGGCAGGCCCGGAACCGAGTAACGGTATTCGTTACAAAATCGCGGCAAGAATTATTTTCACGTTCGCGCGGCGGGCGCCGACGCGACGTCGGCGCGGGCGTACCGTTAGCCGGGTCCAGCCCAGCGCAGGCGCAGGCTTGTCCGCCCATAAGTGGCACACTCACACCCGTTGATGTCCATCAGAATTGTTTGCTTCGCCGCATAGTTCTAGACGCGAGGCAATCATCAAAATTCGGATTCAAAGACAGGACTTAAAACTGGGGCCTGACTCAAATCGTACATATCATATATCGAAGTGTTGGTAATGGTTCCAGGAAGAATCAGATCCGGATAAATTTCAATATAGGTTACATGTTACATCAGAACAAATGGTTAAAATGATAATAAATCTACAATAAAAAATCTACGGATGTCCGGTATTGTTTCATTGAATCTCTTTGGAATTTCTTACAGTACATTGGCTTATTCCGGATTTCAATTGCTTGATTTTCATACATATAACTTATGCTATATTAATTACTGATAGTGCATTAAGTAACGGTATATAACCCTAAGATTGATAAAAATAATAGCATTTAAAGTATACCAACGTAAAAAAACAAAGCAATTACGTGACGTCACCGCAGTATCTCAGCGCGCGTGCGAAAGAGAAAAAACACGATCCTACCCCCTTTCCCACTTCATGCTTTTAACAAATAAATCTGTATATGTTTCGAAATTCTTCTCCAGTATGTTATAAAATAATTAGTAATATCATTTATTTTTTAGGATAAATCCTTATGTTTTGTCCTAAAAAATATTGATACTGATATAATTACGCAAGCAGTAGGTATACTAAAATCCAATTCTCCCATTTTGGTAATGTGGAACGCCTTTTATTCACTAAGTTCTTATACGGTACGGCGACGATTTAGCACAAAGGCTTAGGGTTGTTCACAACAATCTAGGACAATATGGATCGATGTAATAATTTCTTAGTAAGACTAATGCTCAGTTTGAAGTCGTAACTGCCCGAATGGATTAAATAAAGCGCGCATTATAATGTATTTTCGCAAATTTTCCTTGGATAATCAAATTCAGAAAATAGGTACCTGCATAGTGTTTACATTTCAATAAATAAATTACATGCAACTAGAACTTTTTACATGAATTAAAAATCAAATTCACTATTTACACCGTGCAAGAGTTCACAAAAAACTGCATGTCCTGATAAAATTACCGATTGACAGCCCTAAGCGGCATCGGCGCTGACGCGACGCCCGCGCCGACGACGTCGTCGTCGCCGAGTGTGAAAGTGCCACTCGCACCTGTATTGTCCATGTACAGTAACAGTTTCAGACTCACTTAATGTGTACCATGAACTACATACTCATAACCTACTTGAAGCAGCTGTGCGGTCGCATTCATCAAATATCCACACATGACGAGTCAATATTTTATTTGTAATAAAATCAAAACTAATGTTTTCGGTCGTAGGTAAATAAAAACAAAGTTAGTTCGTAATGAAAATTATTTTTGAAAATTTAATAATAGACGGATAATCATGTGCCCAATAACGGATATGGAGAAACAAATGAGGTGATTTTACTTTTTTCGCGCATAAGTTTAAAACAACAAAAATTAAAGTGTTTGGCCAGTCTATATACCACCGACACATGTATATTTGAGTTAGCAGCTAATTGTATTGCTCCTAAATTACATATAGCGATTCAAGCAATCATCTAAATCTATTATTACGTTCGTACGTTTCGCGCGAATCGATTTCACCACCGCACATTTCAATAGTGTATTGCGTACTCAACACAAAGAATATAACACTAAATCGCTACTTGTCGTCCGCGTCGATATCTTCGCATTAATATAAGCTCGTGTTGCATACATGTAACGTTATGGAATATAATTGTGATGGCAATCTGGCAATCAATTGCGCGTGTCCACACGATACTTATACAACGTGTAATTTATTTAAAATTTCGTCAATAGATTATTTATATATAGGAGGTATGTCCATTTGACGTGTGCGTTTTTTCGGGGGTCATGACCCATACGAGCCCCCCCCTCCCCACTCGGACCGCAACTGCGTGAATGTGAGCCTTGCCAACGTGGAACTGGAACTTGCCAACAATGCAATGGATATCGAATAACCTTTATAGCTAGTGAAAGTAGTTATGATTCAAAAGTGTATTATAAATGGATTTTCCACAATTTCCAGTCCACTTCTTTTCAGTAAGAATGAAGACACACTTACGCTCATGCATCATGGCGTTCGCCGTTGCGTGGAATTGTTGCGTGCTTAGCGCAAATTTCACTCAACTACAGTTCTGTATGTTTTCCTAATACGACAAATCTGTTATTCGCTTGTGATTTATAAATCAAATAACGCAAGTATTCACGCCTTATTATATATATATTATAGCTATTTATTGACACACAATGTGTGAATGTTAGGTATCATCAATTACTAAATAAATTTCGTGCCAAACTGCGCAGCAGACTATTAGTTAATCTGTGGCAACAGTTTGTCGGCATAATATTTAAATGGATATACTTAGAGTATTTCTCGTAAACAATCTTTTATAACTAAACATGTGTAACTTATAGTTTACACACAAATATTGCGAAAACATTATATAATATGAAATAGAAGTAATGAGGGAAGCCAGAATTTATATACATATTTGATAAATACACAAGTCCTAAGAACGAGCAGATCTCGGCGACGACATAATAATATATCTCATTCATTTCGTAGCTGTAACGTCTCGTGACACGGTTTCTAAATAAATCAAGGTTGATAAGATAACATTGATAGAGTTTTGTTAGTATAAGACTCAACGAGTGTCAAGAGGCTGATAGCTTAGGTAAAGGTGCCGGAAGTTTATGTAGGCCACTGGACACGCCTTCGATCAACTTTAATGTAATCTGACATTATGCTTCTTACAATTTAAGTATCCATACTTAATAGAGGATTTGCAGGTACCTTCTAATATTCATCTTGTGAGTTATCGTCGACTCGTTCATGTCATGCTTTACTTAACTTCTAGTTAACTTCACTTATAGTTGTTATTGCATCGACGAATTCGTCAGTTGTCTGTTTCGTAAACGCTCCGGGACCTTATTCTGTTGAAATTGATACTCATAATTTATATAGCTACATGAACAGTTGCTAGAAGCTACATAAACCATAATACCTACCTACTAAGTATCAATCAAACAAGTTGAGGCTTTCTGTGGCCGATCCCAGAACAGTGTAACGGTACCAAAATTGCCAACACCATTTCAACCACACTTATCCATTACGTGGGTTGTTTTCTTTTTCTCTAAATTTGGCTTCATACAGACAGAAGTAATTATTTAAAATTTGACTGTTACATATTGCATTTGAGTTACTAGGTGAATTTTACTTACGTTAAATTGGTATGATAGTGAACATCTTGATTTACATATTTGTACGCGCAATGTTTTCAAATGTACCTTAAATTTCACTTTAAAAAATAAAGCCAACAATCTTTGACCTGGGTCAATTGTTAAAGTCAAAGTCAAAATCAAGTTTTCCGCTACACGCATACAACACATTTTATAAAGTATTCAGAAGTTTAACATATCCATCAATGTTATTTGACGAATAACAAGCGCTTGTCATGATAGTTCCCCCGCTTAGTGATAAAATAGTTCGGCTAATGTATTCGACCCAAATCCGCCGCCGAAACAGAGATGATTGACCATTTAATGTTGTCAGAGAACCGTTGCGAATTGTAAAGTGCTGTTTCTGCCACTCGGGCTAGATGCCACTACGCTATATTTATAACGTTATAAACCTGGCTCGATTTGAGTAACTCGGCAAGAAAGTTAGTGGCACACAATCTAACTTCATTGATGACCTAATTACAAATCAGTTTACTGTATCTAAAAAAATATTTCGCATTTCTGATGTGCGTGAAGCTCTATAAAGGTATGATGGAACAAGAAAATTGGTCCTCCTACGAGCAGAGCAAGCAAGGTCGGCCCTTTGTGAGTGGCCTCATTGCATTCGCCTTGGATTAGTTGCATGATTTATGTACTCTTATCTAAGCTGGCAAAATGCGGCATCGATCACAGCATCTATGTGACGACCCTCGAATTGGAGCAAGTCTGCATTAATTCATGAAATAAGTTTATTTATAATCAATGTCAGATCTCTTCATCTTTGTTAATGTCTGTAGAACTGGAGAATCGGTTTACAGGCGGATTTTGGTGTCACGCGCGGCCTGGCCGGTTGACTCAGCGACGCAAAATAACTCGTTTTCGGATTTGAGTTAACAGTAACACACCGCGACCGTTGTGCCGTTAGTATGTGTGGGCGGGTGTCACAGTCCACAGCTACCAGTGCGCTCGAATGTCCTCCACATTCGTATGCCGGCGACGACGCTAAACGACGATTAATGTATTATCGTGCTCTTGAACGCGCAGGTCATATTACGACTACTAAAACAATGGACGTTTTTTGTTAGAGAGGACCGTGAGAAGGAAGGAATATTTCAGTTGTAAACAAACCGCGTTCACAGATATGCGAAATAAGATGAAGACAATATGACTTAACTTTTATCGAACCCATGCAATGTGTAGATATTTTGAGTGTGTCCCGATTTACAAAAATGAGTCGGCGCCGGCGTTGTTACATATTACAATGTTTCGAAATGATTTCATATGAAGAGCAAGTTTAATTGCGAGCGTGCGGTAAGCGCGGGGAGCGGCCTACTCCGGCACGGTGACCCACTGACCCAGAATCGCTGATATTGAACCAGCGACGACGCACACAACCCGTATTCGAAATCCGACCTCCACTTACGTTATTATTTACTATGTCATATACTAAGTTCTTCTATGTCAATCTATACTAATATTATAAATGTGAAAGTTTGGATGGATGGATGGATGGATGTTTGTTACTCTTTCACGCCCGAACGGCTGAACGGATCTGGATGAAATTTGGCACATAGATAGATTATAGTCTGGAATAGCACATAGGCTACTTTTTATCCCGGTAAAATGTATGGTTCCCGTGGGATAGATGTTTTAATTTTTCATACTTTTTATCGCGGGTAACACCGCCGGGCGCAGCTAGTAAGAATATAATTTTACAAAACAGTTTTCTGCTTTCATTGATGTTTTTTTAAATAAATTATATTGTGTAAATGTTATCGAAGTGATCATTTACACAATCGGATCTTATTAGATCATTCAGAACCAAGTGAAACCGGTTATCTGTTTTGAAATAATATTCAACAGTACGTTACGAAGTTAAAGATATATAAATTAAACGGTAGTGGATAGCTCGTCGTGTGAAATAATGAGGAACCAGTCTATCGGTAGATCTGCAGGTCAACAAAATAACGGCGATGCGTATGCTGCGTGCGCGCGGAGCGAACAGGTTCCCGTATCCGTTATCAACTGGCAACTCGGGGCGCGGTGGGTCGCACTCCCTTTTTGGGTCAGGCTGGGTCACGACGCCTGCGTGCTGCCGCCTGCCCCTCGAACAAATTTAGCGGTATTTCGATATCTAAGAATAGAGAGGCGACCACGCTTGCTGGCACTTCAAGGTGAAACGTTTACTTTTCTAAGCGTCGTCGCACGTAAACGATGCGGTTATGGCATCACGCCGGGTGTTGACGATGTCGAAACATTGCCGCCCGTGTCCTTGTGCAGATTTCACGTTCAATTACGTAATGGCGTGCGACTTTATTGACGTGTAACTCGAGTATGTTACGAGCGGGTCGCCTACATGCGGCCGCATGCCTGTGAGCAGAGGGCGGCGAGCCGTAACATTTTCCCCGTGACGTCACCGTCGCGTCACCGTCGCGTCCGCGCCTACGCCGAGTCGCTCGCCTACGCCTCATGACGTCGCTGCTAGAATTCTATTTAGTCGTCGCTCGTGACGTCACCCGCTATCAAATTAAACCTCCACTTGACAGATAAAACTCCAGCGTACTCTAGCCTCGAGTTGAATCATTCTCGGCTACACAACATCAATTTCCTGACAAAAGACGCTGACCTACATGCACTATGGATTTTATTGTAGCTTTCTAGAATAGTTAAAATGCAACACATCTTTAACATTCATGCTCCAAAAAAAGATAGATACAGCACCTATAAGCAAGTCGCATAAAATAAGTCACTTTGCACATTACAATTGTAGGTACTTGTTCTATATAAATGCAACAATTGTTGGCTGTACTAGATCCAGAAATAGAGTACAGTGAGGTTACCCGGGCGAATGCGGGGCGCCTAGACGTTAGGATCGTGACCCGCGGCCCTACAGCTCGCCAACTAGGCCGCAGCTCGTCCTGTGCAATCGATGGGCCAGACCCACTTTACACTAACGACATTATCCAGTCAACTAACTCGCAGTAAAGTACCATTGCGATTGCCGAGCGTAGGGACCCGCGCGACCATTTTCTTCATCATTTATGCAATGCATGAATTAGCCACGCTCGTAGCCGATCGCTTGGAAACGTTGTCTTGTAAGAGCTCTCATTTTTTATCGGGCTAAATTAACCGGCCGGTACCGACAAATTAAATGGCTATTTCCAAGGAGAATGGCTGCAATAAAAACGCTGGCTGCATTTTGACGTATCAAATGTAGGTCACGGATTTTTGGGGCAAGGTTGTCGGTTGCAACGAGCCGGGCGGGGGGCGGTTGGCGCGCCGCCGCCGCGCCGCCCGCGCCGTGCCGCGCTGCTCTGCTCGCGTGGCCTGCTTCCATCGTATCCGCTTTGCAACCCGCGCTGTTTGTACTCACAAATCACACAAGGCCACCCAATGATCGAACAGCCTAACCGTACACATCCGATTGGCATCGCTAATTCTATAATAATCAGGCTGAATCTTTGGAACGTGAGTTAGGGATTTAACGTTTAAAAATATTGTACGTATTGCAACATACGCGGGCGTATGTTTATAGTTTATTATTATTACTATATTATCATAGAAAATTGTATGAACAACTAGAATTGTCTTGGATATTATGCTTTTCAATCATACAAGTTTTTACATAACTCGCTTGAGCAACCCGAATGGTCATATATATTTAATGTTAAAATATTCAATAGGTAAATTAAATGTCATACTATTCGTCCGTTTATCTGGCGAATATTACATAAGTATATTCACAAATATTAAGTAGCTAACACGTGCAAGTGAATCAGGTCTGCCCACGCGCCTATTTCTGGCCACTCGAATGAAATGGCAGAATATGATTACGTTTCCCCACAAATAACTTTATGCTACGTAGAGTAGGATCAATATATAATGCGATTGAAGTTAGAGAAGATCTCACATTTATGTAGCAACATTTTTTGATACATAAATGTGGAACAAAATACGCCCTAAGTAACTTGCCACCAAACGTCATAAATACTCATTAACAAAGGCCTATAATATCATAGACTCACTAGGGGGTAGTGGTATGGGGGAGCAACTACATCATTCAGTTTAGACCTCTAAAAAATTACTTACAGGATGGGCGCGTTGGGTTGAGCAATGCGAATTGATTGAAAGTTCATTTTGTAAATTCAATTGCAACGCTACACAATAGGCCGAGTGTCGGATAGTGCTAGCTATTGACCTATTTATTGGTGCACGATCGCTCGCCGACAACCGAATTGCTTATGCATGCGTGTCTACGTGACTCCAACTGCAGCCTCACGGAATAACTAATGCAGGAATAGGTAAACGATGCCTATACATCACGTAAGCTTTTGTTCCTTATTCACATATTGATAGGTACTTCTTTTTGGAAACTATATATATAATCTGAAGAGAAACAAATCGCTATGTACACAAATTACGATTATGTACATTTTTATCGCAATTATATAAAAAAGAACAGATAATAATAGGAATTTAGTTAACTATTTACTATACCTACGCCATGTTATTTCTCGGTTTTCTAGTATCTAATCTGTGGTTTAATGTAAGTTTTAATATCACAGTCTTTATACCTACCTCTTGCAATACATGAAGAAGGTATGTCACAGCGATGAGCAAAAAATACTATCAAAAGTATTTCACGGACAAGCTAAATTGATAAATTCTAAGGTATTTTATCGGTCGTCAACGCTGAGGACTATTGTTACTCCTCACAAGGTAATGAATTCTAAGTGCATTGTCCTGTCATAGAGTCCTGCCACAGATAAGCTGCGCGTTCACTCACGGTACTCCAGCCAGTGCACGATAACTGACTGCCCCTCTCCTACCTAGTTATTGAGTATTTATCATCGATAGCGGGGATAGAATATTAGACTGCATACACTTTTAAATAATGTTAATACCGATGCTTAGCTATCTAACATTAGTAATCGCGTTATTTGAGAATCTGTCCGGTTGTTACGGAGCCTTCGTACCTATGTGTAGTGGTTGGTACTGAGGTTTTGTGAATGCATTGTAACTACGTGGTCAATAAGTGTAAATGCGCCAAGCTAAGCAAAAAATGTTGATTCAGTGGCCGATTGGTGTGACGCGTGCCGTCACGCACGCGCGTCAAGCGTACGACCGCGCCGTATGCTCCCGCGCCGCGGCCGCCTTCAGCCGTCATTGGCTCGCTACAGTCAATGCCGTTGCTTGCTTATCACTTTCACTTGACAAAATTCTTAAAATTACACGCAAGGCAGACTTTATTTTAACTTCATGACGTCTCTACTTCCAACTCAGACTTGGCTTGTCAATATAATGATCACGCGCATGCATTTGGTTAGATGTTGTATTCGAGAGTCTATAGACCTATATTAGAAGGCAATCCTTCTGTTCATGAATTACACCTGACTCGTTTGATAAAATCTTAAACATCATTGATATGTTTACGTCTTCCTACGAAACTCCTAAAATTCTTGGTTTACTTGTACAAAAATGGATCGATATTTCTCTATTTATACGAAATATAGATAACATTATATTTCAACACCGAGGAGGCGGCGAGCATAGATAATCCATTATGCGCACTGGCAATACTGATGCGCAGTAGAGCGGGGGATTTTCGCAACGCACCGCCTAGAACCCTGAATGCCGCGAAGACAAGCAACGTGACTAATTATTAAATTGCTTTACCATCAACAAACAATTCACTAAAAATATTTATCCACCAATTTCGACGTATAAATACGAATACCCATTATAAAAAAATATACATTATGCCCCGACTTTAGGTATTGCAAGTATTTAAGTTATATTCTGTTAGTAACGTGTAAGAACATTTGAGAATGTTCTTTTGCAATTACAAACAAAACCCCTATTTTATTCTTATAGAGATCATAATTATATCATCGTTAATCTTATGCTGGTAACCGAGAACCAGACAGGACACAATATAATTTACAAAAAAAACATGATAAGCTGCCTCCAGTCTCAGCGCATGTAATCCCACATTCCTAGTAGGTAAAAACAATTTGAAAGGTTCAGGAAACACACATCACAACTTTTAATTGGGAAACGCAAATCATAACAAAATTATTCCAAGAAAGTCCTTGACTTTTAACACAAAAGATATAAAGTGTCAATAATAATGTTTATCATCCAGCCGCCGACATCGGGCGCGATATGACATTCTTTGTGCGCGTAATGAGTTCCCAAACGGACTACAATAGGACATCGCCCTTAATGACCGTAAGAACCTCATTTTCCAATTATCTAAAATCTAAAGGCTCCACTGCACGATGGGCAATGTCCGCAGAAATAGCTCTAGCCAATGCTTATGGCCGTCATGTATAAGTATAGAGAGGGTTTATGGTCCACTTGGTAGGCATTTTGTTGGCCAACGTAGGTAGGTATTTTGTTGGCCATCATATTGGAGTGAAATCCATAGTTTGTTAATTTTTCAATAGAGATCAAGCAGTGTTGACGGAATTATTGTCATAGCATCCACGATTACTAGGCCAATACGTGCGCCAGAACCTTGGCACAGATAATGGCCATCGTGAAGTATAGGCTTTCAATTCCTTCGTATAAGGTATCTTATCCGTGCAATTCATTAGAACTATTAAGTACTTTACTATTTCCTAAAACTGGCTTTAGTATGTGTCGTAAAATACAAGAAGATACTTACTAACGTAGGTTATTTATAAAATATATTTTAGGTGTACGTACATTTGATATTTATTCAAGAACGATAGCTCAGTCAAGACTGCTTCAGTATAGCATTGTGGTCAGAATCATGCTTGGTAACCAAGATATTGAAGTAGCATCCGCGAAATTATTCCCTCTCATTGCCCAACTCATGTTTATATCAAGGCACTGCTCAACTCTCTCTCTCATTAAGTAATGACTGTTTCTATATTAACATTTTTGATAAGTTCCTAAAACTCCAAAAAGTATTTAAATTGATCGTCGAATATACAGTGAACAAATATCTAAGTGCCCCAACACTTGCCGGGAGCCGTGTTATCACAGTGCGCGGAGTCGCTCGGCGACTTTCACTGGCATTTCAAAGCCGTCCGTTTCGCCATCGAATAAAGCGATTGTGCAATAGTTGTCACTTTTTACATAACGACACCGCTAAGTTACTGCGATAGATGAATGACGGAACTGCCCGATGCAGCTGCCGACGGCCACATCTACAACAAATTGTCCATAAAATCCCTGTTATTTGATTTGTCTGAGTAGGTATCACAATCGTTATTTTATTGTGTTACTCGAATAATGTTATCATAATAAATGTGGTTTTCCTGTTAGTTCATGTTTAGGGTTTATTTTAGCCATATTACTGAGCACTTATGTTCTACGACTCTACTAACAAAGTGCGAACTAATATCACTATCACGAACTCTAGATTATGTTATCACATTTCAATATTTAGATTTAATTTGTAATTTATATAAATGTAATGAGTTTATATAAATTGCAATAACTGGAAATTCCTAATTATTGCAAAATGTGAATGTATGTCAGCCAATAATTCCGAGAGTCATTAAGGCAACTTTCATTGTTCCGGCAAGTGAGGGGCACGGGCGGTGGCATGGGCAGCCCGCCTCTCATGGCTGGTCGCGGCCGGCGGCCGGGCCGGGCCCGGCGCGCGGCGCGGGCGCGGGCGGCGCGGTGGCGTCCACATTCGCACGAAATCACTTAAAAGTGAAAGTATGATGTGATCAGCGACTCCGCGCTCATAGCTAACTGTATCCATCACATACGGATACGTTATGGACATCGGAATGCCATGCTGCGTCGATTACTATGTATACGAGAAATATTTCAAACATACCTACTAAACACTGAAATTTCCTTCAAAGCTATGTATAGTTTCGAAGAAAATGAACAATGACACAATTAAAGATTTTTAGCAAATAAGAAAATGCTTTTACTCAAAATACATATAATATATGTAAGTAATTATAATTGCTACAAAATTCAACGTAGGTAGGTAATTTATTATTTAGTATTCAAGCTTATATAGAATAGGTTATTACGTTCTGTGGATAATGAGGCTAAATGCGATCAATTAGTAATACATAACATTTTATAGATCCGTTCACAATTTATCCGCGGTTGGTATTTAGAGAGACTACCACGATTGATCCTCACATTTGATGTTTGCAAATGAGCCGGTCATGCCATGTTGCACGGTACGCGGTAGGCGTATTGTTACCGATAGATATAAACAATCATCACATTGAAATAAAACTAATCTTAAGGATTTTATCGCGGTTTATTTTTTATTTTACGTTCCCGACGTTTCGGCTGCTTTGCAGCAACCATGGTCACGGGAGGACCGCGATAAAATCCTTAAGATTAGTTTTATTTCAATGTGTAGTATTCGCGTAAATATAAGAAATCAACAATCATCACCTTAAACTAGTGCTAAATAATACAAGGTTACGTATGCTGACGCAGAAAGAAATATACGTAACACTACTCATTCATTATGTAGTAGGTAACTTGTCAATCACGAAGGTGGCCGCAAGGAAGCTGTCGACGAAATTGTAACCAATGTCAACCAGTCGACAGCGACGGCGGCGGCAGGCCGACGCGACGCCGTGCCGCGTGTGTGGCACATATGACCGCGAGGGCCGCGACTCGACCGCGCCACCAGGGCGCGATAACTACCTACATGCGTCATACAGACCCACTTCCCAACACTTGCAACTTGAACTACAAGTTCAACTCATATTTATGTTTAACCTTTACCTTTTGAGCGATCACATTTGTGTGTATATGTTGATGATATTGGGAAATCCGCAATTGACCGTGGCAACATATTTAATTATAATTACATGGGGGGATAACCGCAATTATATGAGTAAACTCTTATTCTTGAAAATCCCCGCATTATTTGTCAGTGCCACATGATTAATTGTTCCTATTCTTAAACGAGTCACAAATCGTACGTCTAACAGTAACTCAAGCAGAAATTTTGACCTTAAAAAAAAAGGCGGAAAAGTACTGCTACTGTGGAGCGCGCTAAATGTACCTATTCTCCATTAACACGGATTACCACACTCGGAATAAGAACCTGTTTGCCTCTATAGAGCTACTGTTTGATCTGTATGTTTCCTGTTGTGAGCCGAGCGGCACTAATATTCGTAATTCCTATTAAATACAATAATTTTATATTATCTCATAAACAATGTGCATGTAATCGCAAAACAATAAAGTTATAAATCAAATACACATTGTTTAACAGCGGATGTATTAAGTTTTCTCGATAATAACTGCACAATGTAGGGTGGGGAGTCCGTGACACGGCTTGCATCTCGCTCTATTTCCACCCGGCGATGACGTCGCCACGTCCACCCAGCGACGGACCGTGCGAAGGTCGACGATATTGATCTCGTGTTCGTCACTGCAATATGAACCCTATTATCGCGCCTACCTTTGTTCGTAGGAAAATGCATTTAGCTCGAGCGAATTGTTCTGCGATTTAGCCAAGGTCTTGCAAAAATTTATGCAGTTGCTTAACCGGCACTAATCTAAACAATACTTACCTGCGTCTCCTTTCTAACTTGCCACACATTGTATGTATGGCATTGAAAATGAATTCATTACCCACCATGACCACGCCACGTATTTTGCACGTAATGAAATTTTATTCATCCTCCTACCGCATTGTTCACAGGTCCCCGTTGAGCTCAAGAAAAGACTGGATGAGATAAGACTGCTGGAGTCCCGTAAATCGGCGAGGCTGGCGGATGTGGACACCGACTTCGCCAGGCTGGCTGACATGGCCGGAGACCGCCGTCGCGTCTCCGCTACCATCGAAGTGCCCTCACATCACATGCAAGGGTAAGCTACCTCCGTTAAGACATATCTTTACAGAAGTAGAATAAAACAAGAATAATGCATAAGCCTGTGAGCCGATATCGATATCGACAATTGACAAAACATGATTCAAATGAGGGGCAACACAGTCACGATCCGATGGATCAAAGTCGTAAATCAAGGAGCAGGAGCTTAATTAACAAATATCAGCGTTGTGTCGCCTTGAGCTAGTGGCTCACCTCGCAACGAGCTCCGAGGAAGGCCGCTGCATTTCTAATGCCCGCTCGCCGCCTTGCAAAATCTCCTCTATCTGGATATTACGAACTGGTTTGCCATAACAACAGGAAGTAGGTCAGCAGAGAATATGTAGCACTGCAACAATCTCATAGACACCCGTAATCTTGGTTACATTATTCCTCGATATTGTATCAAATTCTTATCCAATGCAGCTAAACTAGCATATCCTTCCAAGAAATTCTATCAGCTTAGTAAGAAATGAGAGGAACGGGCGTACCCGGCTATTAGGTACCGGCATGCATTGTGGTGCGTTACCTTGTAGGTTGGTGTAATCGCTCACGAGTGTGCAGTGTGCATCGGTGGAGTGGGGCCGGGCGCGGGCGAGCGTTGCGAAACGCGCACCGACCACGTTAGAAACTGGATGGAAGTGTTAGCGCGGAGTACGGGCGTGTCCTTGTCACACTTGCCTACATTCTGCGGCCGGAGCGCGCCCCGCCTCCCGCACACCCCCGCCGCGCCTCTACAGACAATGCAACGTTGTGAGAATTATAAAAAAATCCAATAGATTACATAATTGCTAATAGTAATCGCGGCTCGGGCGAAAGGAAATCTCTTAAGGTAGATCGCGACACGAAGTAGTCTTCAAATTGCTCTCGCTTTCGACACCTCCTCGGCAGTTACTAATGTTACTTGTTATAAATTGTCGGTCACCTCCGTTAATATTGCCTGAATATCTTCAACAGAGTAATCGTCACTTTCTTAAATTCGATCGTGGTCGTCAGCAAGAGCGCATTATAATGTGCTGCAGTAGAACCGGAACAATCGGCATCAAATGCGCGGCGCCGCGGCGTGACGCTCGTCGACGCGACGCCGCAGTTTCACTTTTCATCGTGATCGCGGTGAGAGGCGAGGCCTCCTTCGTGGTCTAAATTTCACAACAACCAACCGACTAAACAGACGCTCGAAAGAGTAATCTGCTTTCGGATCTACGTCGCGAGATACATTACTGATGATAATCGTTCGTAAAACAGAACTACATACATTACACTTTACATTATAATAGTGTGGGAAACCAGATACAAGTTAACGAGTTGTTAGAAATCCCAAAAAGTGTGGGAGGTAAATACAGATAATTTATTGCATAGCTGCCGCGAGAAATACATTGTAGAATACATTGTAGCACTCATGTAAATGAACATAATTAATTTTGTGAACACAGATGATTGATTATACGCGGATATATTTTGTAAATATAATCAGCTGGGTTAAATCTTCATGATTTTAGAGTAAAGTCTAAAAGACAGTGGTTGGTAATTAAGATGGGGACAAGGATTGCATAAACCTGTTTCAGCAGCGCCTTAATAAGGTATGAGATATCTCAGAGCATTGCAACAACAGAACTGGAGGACGCCAATTTAGCTAGATAGCACGAAACTTTTTACTTAATTAACTACTTATATAATTAATTTCCATTGCATTGCAATGCTGCACTAACTGCACGGCAGAACCTTTTGTAGAGATGCCCCCCACGTAACATACATAAACGATCAGGATAGTTTGGTGCTCTCTCTACGTTGTAATTTTAGATAAGATAGTAAGTAATACAATTCGTGAACAAAATTTCGCAATTACGGACCGGGCCATGGCGAAGTGAAAGTTTGCCAACATTCGTTTTCTTTTAGTTGTCGACCGACAACTAGCGTTATGCCGCAGGCGCTCGGACGAAGCAGATACAATACTTTATACATCTAAATGAATAAATACTCTAGACAATGATCTATAAAGATTTCGGTCGGTAGGTAGGTACATGAATCAACCACGTTCAAAGATGGCGTCGTATTCGGTTGGTACTTTGCGCGGCCGCCATGTGACACGGTGACCCAGTTTCGAAATGGAACGCCACACACACTAGAATACGGCATACAACGATATCCGCGAATGCTACACCGACCCGACGCCTAATTGGGGTACCTAATCAATTGATGTAATGAATACGACTTTGAAAAACGTTTTAAATTAACACTTAATAATTTACTTATAAATTAGAATTTATTCACCACCGACAGCTGAAATGGTATAAAGCGCTCGTCGTGGCTACGAATGTCGTAGGTTCAGACCTCGGCTAGCGCCTCTGAGTTTTTTGGATTTCATGTGCTAATCGAATTTTCAACCATGATTATCACGAGAAACCCTCAAAAGATAAGTGAAATCCGTCAACCCGCACTGGGTGACCCAGCGTAGAGAACAATGGCCTAATCTCCCTCGCATTGAGAAGAAGCCCTTGCCCAACAGTGGGACGTTAAAAGGGCTATTTAATTGCTTAACTAATGTTTAAAAGATCGTAAAGTTGATCTTGTCGAATATTATAAATTCAGATGTCGTTGGAATGTGATGTGCCGGGGAGCCTCAACGACCTTAGGCTGACAGCATCCTCAGTCGGGCAGTGGGGCGGCAATGCGATCCGCATTTTGATGTCGCAATAACACTCCTCGCTTCATTGATTCGCCATATTGATCAATGCCAGTTGCCAACCCAATGCCATTTCTTAACTACTATATTTGGAGATGCCAGAAAACAAAATATACAATGTATAGGTACTATAAATTTGTGATGTTAAATGCTACACCATATGCATCATAGACAGGTCGCGGCTAATTAATCATCGCGATTTTGGCGCCAGTACCCAGCCAAAGTATTGATACGCGTATAAGTAAGCAGAAAAAAATAGGCTGTGCCGCCTTACATGGACTCTTTATTCATTCCTTAGCATGGTCGATGGACATTCGAATTTTATTCAACACTCTTTCAACATCTAAAACGGTAGCTCCTTTGTGGGCTATGAATTGTTGTATGTTAATGAGACACTTAAGTGTCATGGGCGGGAGCGCCGGCATCGGCCGGTGTCGCATTCCATGGATCCTATAATAACTTTGACCTGTTTATTTCGAAGATTGCAAGTATTTTACGTAATATGGTTTGTTTATTTCACAGACAAAAGTAAACATAATTCACAGCGTCCATTGAAAGAAGTTAAATCAAAGTTAGAAAGACATTAACTTACATTCCGCATGCGTTTGCGCAACATGTAAAGAGAAGGCACGCGCACGCCCGCCTTCCAGCAGCGTGGTGGGGCGGCGGCACTTTCTCATTGGGTATACGCTTGCTTTCGTTGAGGTCCGTTATCTCATTTGGCAGGTGCAGTTATGCCGCCTTTACCTTGAGAAAGTGTTACAAAAATGTATTCAATTCAATATTACGCAACCATGCCACTTTTTCGTACCTACTAGTAGATTGGTATGACAATTATATTTTAAGAAGGATTAGTCTTCTTTATTCAACAATACCCGGAATGTATCTATCGCCGAACAAAGGACGTCTGCGCGTCATTACAAGGAACACGATTACTCACCCGGAGTGTTCACCTCGCGTTGACTTTCCGCCGACCTACCTGCAGGTTGTTACACCTCTCGACGGGAACAAAAACAGTTCACGAGTGCAATCAAATTATTCTTCGAAATCCATACAATAATGAGAGTCGTGGTGAAGGCTAATGCTAATAGCTACACTTTGTCGAAACAGTGCGTAGCATGACAGGCACTATGCCGCGGCACCAAAGACAATCGGAGGTCACCTCTAGGTACCTCTGGATGTAAGCCGACTTCTGATAAAACATAAACTTGTTAGTACCTACATAATTATATTACAAACAATTTGTGGCTTGCTATCATTTTTATTACGGAACTGAGCAATAATGATTATTAAGGTGGCGATATAGTAATTTAAGCATTACGCAAATTAGTATACATAATTAATTATTCTAATAAGGATAAGCAATCGCGTATCAGTTTAATTTATGCATTATAGTCATGCCTGCCAAACTTTAGAAGGCATCTTAGATAAAGGATGCCAATAATGGCGATGACCTCAGACACGCGCGCGCAGGGGCGCCGGTGCCAGGCCAGGGGGCGTATTACGAACTCTCATTTCCAGGCACTATAATACTAAACTGCCTTGCAATTTTAACTCAATAATACATACTTATCCTAATAAATAAACAATCTTGTGTTCAAACGTTGTTGATCAAATTACAATTACAGCCTGAGACAAAGTACCCATTATCTAGCAGGAATTGTGTCTTAAACATTATAAAGATGCCAATTTTAGGCCGGTAACTGAATTACGCCTCCAGGCTCCGGGAGAGTCGCCGCTTGCAGACTCAACCGCGCCGACTAGATCGCAATTGATCTAGGTTTTTACAACAAAAAACGTGGCCCGACCTACATCAACATCGCAAAAAGTGCATTAGCTAGTTCACCTATATTCAAACACTGACGAATTTACACAAACACCTACGTGTTTCACACAAACACTCACGAGTTTCACACAAACACCAAGGCTGAATGAAGGTCTTCAGTTTATTTTTCAAATCGGCGAATCATTATCATACGACATTGACTCGACGAGTAGGAAGCGATTGCGAAGTATCTCTATTGAATGTTACATAAGCAACGCAAGTGCTGATAGCCGATTCTATGTGACGTTTCCTGTACTTATACGTACGAAATATTTATTTAAATTGCATACGCATTACCTACATATTTTTGTTAACATATAAGACTTAAATAAATAAATACCTTACCTACAATTACTATGTATGTTCAAATAAATACCTACGTATTGTAAGAAGAGTATGAATGTTTGAGTGCGTAAGTGACAGTACGAGTAGTGGGGGATATCGTGCGTATCGTATCTACACGTTCAAGCGTTTTGTAAAAAAAAAATACCGCGCCGTATCGAACACGACCAAGTGAAATCGGCGATTCTGCCTGCCATTCGCGACTTGATTTATCGCATTCCGACTATCACATAAATTCTAGACGGTATCTAAATATTTAAATATACAATCCTTATTTTCTTTATTTACTTACAAACCATTTTTTTATCAGCCGAGAGATTTATTACCTAGCTATATCCCGGTATAATAAACATTTTCGCTATCAGTGTTGCGCCCGCGCCAGTGGCACGGTAGCCGGCAACAGGCGGCAAGGTCGTTTTCAATGTTACGTGTGTAGTACCACCGCGTAGCGAGTGTGCACAGCTGTCGACGTCGGCCGGTGACCGTGGCGAAACATATGAAATCGATTTCTTTAATTATAAGTGCGATTAACACTTGACCGATGAGCTATTGACGTCGATCGCAGTTAACACCATTAACAACGAGCGAGGCATCCGCTTCAAACAAGGAACACTCGATAACTGGAATTATCAATTCGGCATGAGTAATCGAGACGCGTAATGTTCGCGGTGCATGCGGCTACGTCACTAAGGAAATTACGACATGCGGTGTTTATGTCCCGGTGACGACATAGCGGCGCGCCGCGCCGGCCGGCCGGCGAGAACATCCCTATTATCGCGAACAAAAAGTCACCTCCGCGCCGCGGTCGTCCACATCTGAGCTCGATAACGACCCCGTCGCCCGACACTTAACCTAGCCGCTCTACATCAATATCACAAAATGTATCGATATCATGTTGCAGCCCGAAACTATGCTTACGTCAATTTTAGCGACATGTTTTTTACATATCTCGGTTGTTGGCGAATATGTAACTGCACTTTTATTCAAGTCGTGAATGTCAAGGCGACCTACATCACCCCTACGTAAATTTTGTTATCTATTTAGGATCGGATATCGAACCTGGTAGAAGGTCGTATAGATGCGCGGGGTGAATACACCTTGTTTCTAGGGTGCGTCCGTAGGTCGGTCGAGAAGAGTATTTCTATTTTTCGCATTTCGATATCGCGCGTTCGCGGGATGATCGTGCTTACGTAGCTTTAGAAAAAAACCGTTTTCTTGGTAAGTGTCCAACACGAATTTCAGTATACATGAATTTTCTTTTATATACAGACTAACAAAGCGTAGCCACAGATTACACTTCACAACCACAAGGCCGCTTTATCTTCCAGTAGGATTTTTAAGAATTATTTTCTTACATGTAGCCTAGGCCTAAGGCGTTTCCGAAAACTTCTCGTAGTGTCCATTTACGGAGACCTAGTATCAAGTGTTGGTATGGAGCTTTTTTATATTTGAGTCAGATAGGCCTTTATATTATGCAGATTAAATCACTTGCAATTTGTCTTTTTTCTTTTGGCCCAGTAGTATTATTTATAAGGATTGTTATAATTGTAGAAAGGTTTAGCGCGCGCCGGTCACTGCTCCGAGAGAGCGAGGCGCGCTACCGCCCGCCCTTCGAGGACGCCGCGAGTTTCCCAAAATGAACCCGGCTAAGTTCAATCCTCAGATTAATTCCCAGAGTAAGCAACCCTAGTCCGTACATTAACTTACGGATTTTCAGTTCATCGAAATGTCGGTACCTCATGAATGTTGCATGTTGTTGTTTATTTTATTATCTGTTTCCCTATACGTTTAAACTCTTTCAATCAACATTTTATGTATAAAATGTAAATATTACAAAAGTTTTCATTATACTCGTAAGTATAATAACATATAAAATAGCTGCATAATTAGTCGTAAGTATATTGATAACCAATGCTGATCAAGATAAATGTAAGTCGCGAGCTAAACGGTTGAATTCACAAATAAAACAATTCGTTTCACATAAATAGCAACACATCAGAATGCCTAGACGAGTCGGGTTATTGGGCCCGGGCGTTCGGTTCATTTGCTGAGCGAGAGTTGAACGACCCTCCTTTTGAAGGTGGCGCGGGGTGATCGGTCAGAGCGAAGCCTCCGTCCCGTCCTATGCCTAATGTCTACGTTTGTGGGTCACCGCCGGTTGCGCAACCGCGCCGCGCCACCCTACGCACCCCTCAACCTCGAGTGCCTTCATCTCGCGGTCTTCAACATCACGAAGTTCAATAGCCGTCTAGACTTGTTGATCCTTAGTGACGTAATTTTTTTAGGTGACTTAATCCATTACCGGCCTCGTTGTCACTTTCTGGGAATTTAAAAAGATTGGTACTTAAATAGTACAATAATGAAATAATCTCTATCTGAAAATGCTTATCGTGAATCGTTTTGTGCTTTGGGTATTTAAGGGATTAAACATTATATTGTTATTTTTTCTAAGAATAGCAAAGCGTTCTCGCTCGGTAGAACAGTGGATAAAGAACTGCCCTGGCAACATAAAGCTGTTGTTAATTCATAAAAATAAGCGTTGATTTTGTAGTACCTATTTCCGAGCAATGTTTTGACACAAATGCGGGTGTTTTAACAGTATCCATTAATCATTTATTTGCAAAATTGAGTTAAACCTGAAGTTAAGAGGTGCCAGATATTTACATTTATGAATAAATTATAAAATATTTCAATCCTGTTTCGTTAGGGAGCTAGCTCAGGCCGGTAGCTCTGAATCGACGGCTAAGAACTAGGATTTAAGGCACCGAAAGCAGATACTGATACTACATTATTATGTATTATTAAGTTTATAAGCTGTATATTACAAAACATTTTCAATAATTAGTGAAAAAATCCTATTGTTTCAGATCGCGTAAGCGCGGGCCGAGCAGCTCGTGCGATCAGGGCTACGGGGAGCAGCGCGACGACCAGATGAACGAGTGCAACGCCGCGCTCGTGCTCATGTCGCTGAGCTGCTCGCCCAACTCACCGCGGCCCAGTAAGTCCCAATCACACCATACACACAACCATGACCTTCAACATAACAGGCTAATCAACAGAATCACAGTCAAAAAGTACGAGCAAATCACTGAAGTGTCTCCGTTGCTGAAAATTTTAATTGTTATTTTTTTGCTCGGGCAAAAGCGGGAATATTTAATGAATACATGCATACATACGCATTGGTTATTATATAACATAACACAGGTATAACATCACTTGCGTCATTATGCTGCGCAGATGCATTTTCTACGCCCAGCGTTACCGTAGTCATAGGTTTATGTAATGGAGCTGTATGCAACGTCACAAATTTAATAGTTGGTTGGCACCGAAATATACACACGACATTTACTATAATATACCAAGTTACTTAATACCTGAGAGGAATGTGCAGTATTAATGTAATAAAAAGTTTTAAGGGGGAAGCTCAGGGTCAGGGCGCGAAATTCAAAATGTCAATGGTTTTTATTTTTTTACGAAAAATTTGGACATCTTTACGATGTAATTTAGTGTTTTGCGATATTAACATTCTGCATTGTATGTTTGGATGTATCAAGTTTGCTTAAAGAAGTACCTAATCCGATACAATACCATAAGGTTAAAGGTAAAAACCGCTACTTTTACTAACTTCAATAATTAATAATATTAATTATTGAATAATATTTAACTTAATAATAATTATTAAAGTGACCCACCGCAATACGAGCGCGCAATGTGTTGTGAAAATAATTCATAATACTTTGACAGTTGAGGGAGCGGTCGTATTCTGTGTAAAATCTGCAAATCGTGGATAGCGTCTAGACTGTTGTCTAGACACCGTCTAGACAGGTATTTGGTATAACAGCGCTCTCATCAGGAGTTCCGACCAAATGTGCCCTTACTCGACTAGCATATTTAAAGCAATACCTTATTTAAGTCGTTGCAGTTTTATACCCCTTATTCCATGCACCTTGAGTGAGAGTTTCCATGCACATTGTGCAACCTAGACTGAGAACTTTCAATGACCTAAACATTCAGTATTATTAGAACGGAGACTTCACTGCTATAATGTATTAATTCAATCTTAGTTAATTATTTATAACATCAATTTAGATTAATATCGGTGCATTTCCATTGCAATGAGCCGCCTCCAGGGACAGATTGCGCAACCCCATTAGGCAGAAAAAGTGTTTCATGGCGCACAGCACCCATAAAACTTAACAAACTACTAACAGAACAGCACAAGTGGCTGTTCTAATGCTCCGGCGCATGTGTGCCGCGAGAAAATAGCCGCTCTTGTGAGTGAAAGTGGCCGACCAAAGTTCCGTTTCGCAATGTAATAGGTACATTTAATTCATTCAGCAATCTACGCCTCTAAATTTGTAATGTAAATTAGAAAATCGGTGACTTGGAATAAATACCAATTATATGAACACGGAATATGCTTTCGACATCTGAATTAGATCAATAGTCTCCAACTTATTTTAAATTTTAAAATAACTACTTTTTAGTTATAAATGTATAATGTCTTGATATACACCGTGGGAAGGTTATAGCCAAAACAACATGTCTATTTAAATCAGGTGCGGATTTTATCATCCTTCCTGGGAATTGCGGGAGGCTGCAGGTTTCGAAAATAACTAGCATCTGTCACCTAAAACATGGATATATTATTTAAGATCACAAAAATATTATTCAACCAAATTCTTTAAGTTCCAGATAATTGGGACCATACACGACTACTTAGCTCAAAATGATTTTGGAGCATAGGTAATGGTATTTTGGAATAAGTCTTCATCGTCGCATTATTTCTATGCCAGGTGCATGGGGTGGTCGTTCGTCGGTGTCGCCGGGCGCCAGCAGCAGCTCCGGCTCGTCGTGGCGCTCCGGCACGCCCTCGCCCCCGCCCGCCTCCTCCTCCTTCAGCGACGAAGGCATCGCCATGGACTACGAGGACTTACATCCACGCAAGAGGAGGGTGAGTCACTATAAACTCATTTAAAGCTTACTGAAATTGTATTTGTGATAATTAAGTACTGCGAAAAGTGACTGTATGCAGAGAACTGAAGAAGGAGCTCATACAAGCGTTGCTTCTTTTGGGACCGTGCAGTTGATATGTTTATCTGGCGATATTAAAGTGGCATGCATTAGAAGACGCCTTTAGGAAGCAGTAACAATGATGCAGCATTAACGGTTCTATACTATAGGCGCCTTGGGACCACAATTCCTGTATATTTGAATTACTGCAATATGTAGAGCTATTGCAGGAGTGGTTGCATTACACTTGCTAATTATTAAAGCTCTGTCTGACTTGGATCGTCGCGCGACTCAAGCAAACCGAATCAACATTACGATCGAGGATCGTTTTGCGAAATATTAGTTTGCTATGGAAATTATATGTTTTCTATAATTTTCCGATTGGGACCCTCTGAAAAAGTTCTGTAAAAAGCCAAGACCGTAACAAACGTAAAACATTCGAGCATTACATAATTAAAAAAATACAGGGTTAATTAAAAATGCGAATAAACTCTATGGAGTACATTACAACCAACAACTCCAGGTCGACTATGACGACAACATTGCTTTGTGATAAAAATAATAAGATTTCTTTCTTGATTTATATAAGCTAAATTTTAAAACCGAGCAACGTTAACGGTCCAAGCCAAAATTACATAGATATGTCGTGTGGAACGTGGCCAGTCACCAGTACGAGTTCAATTAGACCGTGACATACTTTGTGTTCGCTTTCGTATTACAAAGACTGCAGACATTATGTATGTATGTGCCAATTTATTGTATGTTCCGTCTCATCTTTGCGTTTAAGCTTTGTTTGATCTTTATTAATCTACTTAGGTACATATAATTATTTTAAATCGGAAGAACATCAGTATTACACGCGAGTACCGTTATTGTAAACCCATTCCATGAACCTAATCCCCAGAATTAGTGATATTTAATCCATAAGTTGACCACCTTGACTCAGTGTTAATAGACAATTTCTAAAAGGTAATGTTACACATCGTTTGAAAGCTAAAACAATTACTAATACCATACCTGCAAAGCTAAAGTCTACCACCGATCCAAAATTGGTACACAAGACGTCGAGGGACTTTAGTGGGAAAATTATTTTGCGTTTTGTGGTGCATTTAATAAAATCCTTTGTGACGCATAAGCAAGCGATCTGACTCAATCCGCAGTCCGCACAGATGCAATGTTGGCTTGGTCACATTTATTCCTTTTATGTCATAAGTCTTAACGAATAGATTTTCTTTGTCTCGATTACCATGTCTCTATACACTTATCGATTTACAAATCGATTGGCAACAATTATTAACATCACTGATTGACATTTATCATTTTTACGACTCGCAATTGTAAATATTTAGCATTGAATCAAAGAGTCAAATGGCATGGAAAGGAGTTTGATACGTAACTATTGTACTACGTAAGATTTATTGAATTCCTAGCCAATAATAATGACGTACTCAGTGGGTAATAAACAACACCCAGCCATACAGAAATTTATGTCTGAGCTAGGCCAAACTAATGGTTAGTACTTTCACCAAAAGGTGTTTTGTTGCCTACACCCTGTACCGCCTGCCGTTACGTCACAGCTATGAACGTTTATACGTATTTTGAATGCGCATCCGGGTGTAGAAAGCGTTGCATAATAAATTAACAATATTGCTATAACAAGCATGTCTTATGCAATTAGCCTTTATTAATATTGGTGTTAGTGATTTATAATAGCTTTGTCGAAGGATAATTTGTAATTAATGTGTACACTTTAACATTTAAAAACAGGTAAGTGACATTATCAAAATATTATTAAACAAAGCATAGTTCAATTGCCCAATCATAATAGGTTGTAATTTGTACTATATTCTATCGCATTCCAATAATATTAAGTAAGGTCACACTATACTTCCATAAACTTACCTGTTGTTTACAGTAATCCTCAAATTTATAGACGTTTTATACCTCTATGAATTCGGGAATAAGGATACAAGTACTTAAGTATGCTTTATTTTAGTTCTCCTAGTAACTCCATCTAGTGGGAACATAAAGAATGATGCTAATATTTTCTAAATTATGTAAATTTAAAGGAAAGTATATCATTACGGCTTAGTGATAAAGCCAATAATTGAATAAGTCATGATTATAAAAGCAAAAAACCTTACAAGCACATTATGTATAGAGATGTAGTTCACATAATCTTGTAAGTAACCGTTTTGTTCTTTATAACAAAGATGCCTACCCGATTGATACTCCAACAACTATGTATGTTATTCGATAGCAAACACCTACCTAATAAAACAATCGCTTATGATTATTCTCAAGTCGTGTAGTAGATAAAGAGTCATCGACTCATTATGCACTTTGTTTATGTATCTACAAAACAGTAGGTACCAACTTGGACGACACGTGTCGGAGCGATAACACGGATAGGTACCTACAGGCTACGTAATAGTTATACCTAATTAATTATACATCATTGTTACTGCGTTCAGTACATTCAAAGACGCAAAAAGTCCTCCCAACCTAACGAGTTCGCGTTTGCTTTCTGTTCCCTATTAAGCAGAGCGGATGCGGAGAATTTAACACTGAAGTAAATTACTTTAATTAGAATCTCGAAAAAATATATATATATACTTCTGCCATTTTCACGAATAGTGTTTTCTTCTTAAATTTACCTCAAAACTCTACAATATAGTCGTGTTTAAGCAATTGTGTGTCACGTTTGTTAAGTAAAGATACAATATTATGTGCTATTTTATTACACTATCGAGATTTAATATTTATTTAGTCAATGTCAATCATTTCTGATAGAGCTTCTGTTAATTTATAATTTGCAGTCTTGGAATGCATAGATCCGGGCAGCTGTGAGCGAGCACGTGAACATAATCTGTATATCTATAACGTAATATGATTTACGATCCACGTGCGCGTTCGTTCTGTCGTACAATGTCAAGGCGCGCTCGCGCAGCCGCGATTATGCAATACCATTGTAAAATTGACATAAATACGTTTACGAGTGCGTGAGCGACTGCGACCGCAACCGACAGTTTATTGCAGGTAGTTACAACGGCTGTCATTACTAATCAGTAACACATATTTAAATAATACAGGCTGTAGGTATAAGTAAAATCGAACCGTTTGATGGATTAAGCCCCACAATGAATATCGAAAAATAAGTTGGGTATATGGAGATTGAGAATTCTGTAAAGATCATTTTATACTGTCATATTTATGACGCCATGAAGCTATTACGAAGTGGAGATGCTATAAGCAACTGTGCACCGTCATTCTCAGCTAAGTCCTGCCTGACGTCATCACAGTAGTGGACGTGGCCTTGCTTCATCTGTCGGCAGTCGTCTTTTCATCAGCACGCCCTTGCATCGCAGTTTATTATTTTATAACTCTTTTAGTTTAACTACTCGATAAAAGATGCCTTAGCTTTTGCTATTCACAGCTAGATGAAAATTATAGAATTGGGTCGGGTCCAACGTCCTTCTCACCCCGCGCAGTGTCATACATCGCTTTGTAGGAAAATCCTATTACGCTATTGCTTCTCTAGCTCTGTAGATGAATCAGCACCTTAAGTACTACTTATTTAAATAACACATATATTTTCTTATTTCTTAATATCATGTGGGTGTGTCACATATTACTGATTTTGGGATTTAAAACGACTCATATGCAGGTCAAAACACTCGCATTAAAAAGCTGGAGCACATACGTACATACTTGTAATTTTCTAGAGACGTCATATATCTGACAGGATCCTCTACCTATTGCTGGCATATTTATTTAATAAATACAATTGAGTGGTTGAGTAGAGGAGAATATTATTAAAATATAATTATGAACGTCCGGGCTAGTACTTACCTACATAATACAAACCACCAAACACTGAAATGACGCTAACAGCGTCTCAAACAGGATTGAGCTACGTTTCATTCGGCTGATAGTCTAGTGCTTATATCCAGAACCCATCTCGTACTAAAGAAAACAGCAAACGTACAATAGTGGTAGTCATATTAGCTTGCGTTAGGCCCACGCTCTGTTTATAACCTTGCGCTATGTGTATTACTGGCGGCCAAATGCTTGTGGTGGGCGGACCGGAGACGCGTCGCGTTGTTCTACATTACATATTTTCAGCGCAATTACGTAACGGCTATTTACACTCGGTAACTAGGTAACTACATGAATCTATTCATCACAAGTTGTTCTTTAATCACGCGGAATATTCCGTGAAACCTTTGCGCGAAACGCACAAACTCATTCAGTTGGTGTAAATACACATCGTGATTATTTTCAAGTTCCGCATGTATACGATATACATTGCAGTGCATTATTTGCTGAAAATGTTCAAATGTTATTGAGAAGTCTCGAATAGTCGTGATGATTTAGCATACCCATAAACTATTTACTTTTTACCTTCGAAATTGACATTGAGTAGGTACATTGTAAATGTTTGTATGCACTTTATATCTTTGTTGTCTGCCAGACACATAATATAATTGCAGCTAACTGATAAAAATGTTGAATAGAAAAAAATAGAAAACAGAGTTGTACCTTTCGTATCTCATGAATTATACATATTTTACAATCATTAAGAAATGTCAATGAAGTATAGGTAGCATCCCTATATCTAAGGGGCGAAGATTATTATATTTTATTTTAAGATTCACATACCCACTTCTCATTTTAAAATCAACGCATGCAAGCGCCTACTCGCGGTGCTAGCTGTTGCTACAGGCTATTATTGGTGCAGCAGAACAATGGTATGCCCCAGACACAGTGTCGCCGAGGTGAATTATCACAACGCCTCTGTTGCCAACTTCTATCACTTACTTATTACGTATTTGAAACGGGCTACTCTGCATTTCCGTCTAAAATATTGCAATTTTGCATAATAGAAGGTCATGGGTTGTTTAGTGGTGCTAGAAATATTCAAAATTATGCTAATTAACTATTCGGTGAACATACAAAGTTGAACATGTTGAAGTGTTTGTACCTGGTTTATTTGCAGGCACGTACTACAGGGCCTAATGTAATATGAATAACAATCGCGAAACACGATTCTTAAGCATTAAATGCCGATGACGCAACTATGGAGATGTATTTTGCAGTGGCAATTATTTTTTTCCTCGTGTTCTTAATATGAACGGCCGACGCTCGTCGGCCGGTCGTGGCGGGTGTCGGTCCTCGGATTATCGTCCCCGGGGTCACCGACCTGCCCACATGTGATCTGTGCGGAACCTGTTCCTGCACACCACTTACGCCAGGCAGGCCACTGCCCAGTGCCTTTGCCTCTACCGGGAAAAAACATATTAGGTATGGCTACGCCCTGCACTTATGATAATCAAATCTCTTTGAAAAATGTATGCATTGTCTGGTGCATTTAGCAACCGATGTGTATAGAATAAATTTATACGGCAAAATCTTTTGTTACCAAGCGTAGGAGCCTGACGTCAGCTTGCAAACCTTGACTGAGGACACAGCTATTAGAGCAAAGCAAGGCCTTGTTAGAATTATGCATGCAATGCAAATATTTACTACCTAGTTATTTTTGCAGTAAATGGGTATTAGGTATATAATATGTATACGTACGTTTTCCCCAATTACAAGAATTTCGTTCCCAATTCTTATAAGTAAACCAAGTAATTAATTTCGATAGTACGCTTCAAACGCATAATTGGCTAGGTAGTTAAGACGATAGTCCGTAAGAATAGTAGCTACACCTAGAGTACCTATTCTTACACAATGAATCATACACTATCGAGCTTATTTGTCGTTAATGAGAGCCGCCTAACGCTATAGTTATTCCGGGTTTCAATATACATTTCTAAGAACAAATTACCGGCAACAGTGGTACTGTTATTATTAGTCAATGGAATAGTAGTTAGGTACAGGAAATCTAGTGTCTACTCTATCGCGTATTGAACCGTCCAGCATCGAACGCAAGGCTGCAAGGCTTTCATAAAATCATGGAATCTTTATCGCCTTGCCTCATGCTCGATATCATTTTAATCGATTCCCACACTGCCAACGGGGCGTTCCTCGTCATGTGGACATTATACAGGTCCCCACGCGTCATTAGATAAGGCGTTATCACCATTCGTCATATCGATACAGTTATTTCGAGCATTAAAACCTGTGCGCAATATTATCTCGCCGCGCACGAACTATTATGCCAGCGCGTGCGCTGACGTAGTCGCCCTGGCTTCAAGCGTAACAATAAGAGCATTGCATCACGGCGCATGCGCACTTCAAGTCAACTCTTACATAATCTCCACAACTCCTCCCTCTCTCACGATTCCTTTTTTATGGACATACAGCACATAACGCAATCCCCTGTAAGTAACTCATTGAGCCAGTTCACCTCATTCAACCCTGAAATATAATGTAGGCATAAATGCAGATTTAGTTTCAAAAATTACAATCTGTCGCAACCTTGCAAGCATATTTGTACGGAAATGTCGCTACACGGCCATTGCAGAGTCGAGTCGCTGAAAAGTGTCCATGTACATACAGTGGAGTTGCTGTATAAAACATATATTGTAGGTACTATCGAGACGCATTGGCGATAAGAAAAATCGAGGGATTGTAGAGTGCGCATGCAGCACTTAAATTTGTACGAGTTTCAATATTGTCCTGCGCACGTGTAACCTCGAAGCCGATAAATCGCTGGCCATTTGTACCGTAGACGTCAATAAATTTCAACTCCTTTTAGCTGATTTTAAACAGTTGCGAATTCAAAATTGCAGACCAATTTAAAACAACGCTTTACTTATGTACGAGGTCAAATATAAAATAAATAAGTACATCAAATACGGGACTATATTATAAATTATACCTACCTACTGTAATTAATTTTTTAATATTTATAGTATTTTAAAAATATCACATCTACTATAATATTAATATCCCATTTATGCAATATGAATTTCCCTAGGTAGGTACATCGTGATCAATTCTTCAAAATATCCTTTAATATTTTCATAAGCCGTTAGAGTTTACATGATTAGTTCATCGTTTGAACAATAGTATTATCAGTCTCGTTTATAAACAATATTGTTCGAGGGTATAACGTGGGCTCAATGTTGATACTATACTTATCATGTCGTATTTTTATTTTATCATAAGAAAATTCATTTAGATAAGTACCTTCCTATTAGCTAGACTTATCCATTCTTAACTTTGCCTTATGTTGTTATTTTCCATTTTATGAACCTAACAGGGATTTAAAGCAAATGAAAATCTCATACGAGAAACTGCATAATTATCTTTACATGGAGCAGAACTAAAACAGCTACGGAATGGAAAGTCGTGTGCTACATTTTAAAAATAATAGATGCGTACGGACTAAGATATTGTGCGGTAGATACGTGCCAGAGCGAAGGCCGCTTTATCGCGAACCGCTGATAATCGTTATCTGCAAAGGCGTCGAGGTGACTTCCGCGTGCGCCTCACGGCCACTGTAATTACTTATTAAAAACCGTCAGCCAATAATATTATGTAGCCATATCATCTGCAGCACGTATTTATTTTCATTTTCTTCTTAAAAGGAAAATAATGGTAGAAACATAGTTTTGCGAACTACAGCCCAAATCTATATTCCAGCTGAAATTTTAAAACTGATAATAATAAGCGATGATTTATTTTAAAACATTCAATAATGGATGGTTGACCCTGAAGAAATTCTATACATTTCACAATGACGATAACAAATACCCGGGTACTTACTGAAAGTGATAAAGCACAATACTTGTAGCAACAGTTGTAGAAGAGTGTGTTATCTACATAAATTAATATCTAAACCCAGATATGTGAAACGATAAAATATCAGTCACCAGTGGATGGCGGAGGGCTGGCGGAGATCACGTGAGCGCAGGAACTGTACGTACGCGTGTTCAACGTGACCGCTGCGCTGCCTCAACAACAACACCACCATTATAAATTGTTTGTTTAACCTTTGTTAGACCTTGGACACCAGCGTTTCGCTACAAAGCCGTAACTACTCCCTATATGTGCTATAATATATCTTATTCACTGTCCACGCGGCGGCCCGTTAGAATGCCGATAGGCAAAAACACTTAATGTGCGCGTAATATCAAGGTTCATATTGGATTAAAACTGTATAGCTGTAGTTTCTACACGAATAATGGCGCGACCTTCGGGTTCTATATATAAAACGCGGAAGGCATTGTGGTACTAGAAACGCGCAGATCACTCCCCGCTCAGTGAACAGTTATATTAGGTGTGTAAATGGCAACCGCGGAACAGGTCGAGTTGCTACCTGCTAAAACTGCACGCATGATTCTCATCAAGATTCTTGTTGGACAAAATAATAATGTTAGATAAATATTTTATTCTGGTAGGTATCACTACTTCACTTCGTTTGAAGAGGCATCCGTTTTTTGACTCTGTGAGAAGGCTAGAAGTTCCAGAGGTAACATTCAAGTTGATCCAGGTTCGTGTGAACCTGGATCAATATTGAGAATAATATTTCGGAGTAATAACGGTAATTTATCATTTATCCGGCCATCTTCTACCGTAATTTTACCGCTAGAGCCTCCGACATTGGTTAAGTAGTACTACCGCAGTGAAATGAAGATCATATTATTAGAGAAATTAATTCATAAAGAACATATTCATTACTCATTGAGTACATACCTGGTATAAAAAGCGCTAAGTCCGTAGCAGTGTTCGGTATAATCAACATGAATTATGGCACTTTAACGAAGAATGCTAATTTACGGGTAAGGGCATCCGGCGCCCTCGGTGGCCCCACGACCTCGCAACCCTCTGCGCGCACGCAAGCCCCGGTGCTCTGCAAATCCGACGCGCCGCTATGTCATCCAATTACGCGTTAATTCAGAATACATTATGTAACAGTGTGATATAACCATCGATAACAGAATGATCACGCTCCGGGTACGGTTAACACTATCATAGATTGATATCAACTCGCGCGCCCCGCTACATTGTACACTTGCGTCACTCATGCAAACACGTAAACTGCCTCTGACAAAATAACACAACGTAAATTGCGTAGTTCTAGTAGTACCCGTGATCCCGCTGATATTTATTGATATTTTTGGTGGTATCAACAACTCCGTTATTTACTAATATTATCAATCAGTTTACAAGAATGTAAATACGCAGTGGTAGTGACTCTGCTTTCTGCGCCGAGGGTCCCGGGTTCGAATCCTGGTAGGGACACAAGCTTTGTGTGATAAGCACGAATGTTTGTACCCGAGTCATGGATGTTTAATATGTATATAAGTATTATATACTGAGTTTGCCCTCAGTCCATTGTACGGTACCCATAACACAAGCGTTAAGCTTAAAGTGCGACCGTATAGGTGGTGTGTTCGTATGGCGATATTTATTTATTATTATTATTTATTTACAATTAGCAAATAACTGACATTAACAAGAGCACTTGGATACCGTATACAATATCAATGTGGGTCACGGATTTAAAACAAACTCCACACAATAAAATTAACGAAGAATTCACTGAAGTCATTCAAAATTCAAACATTCCCTAGAGTTGATATACGAAATTAACCGTCTAAACATTTTTAAAGACTTAAGAGCCCCAAATAGAACGTCTTGTCACCTCAATACCTAAAAAATTGTAAACAATGGCTTTTGTTTTGGTGGTAGGTATTAAACCTAAATGACAAGAGAATAAACCGATGATGATGATGATAATGAGTTAGGCAAAGTGCAGAATAAGTCTTGTAGTAGATATCTAAGTACCTGAGAATGTATGCATTGTCGTATTATTTGCTTATTTGTTACCTAGAATCTCTATACTAACTTTCTAGTTGCTCGATCCAAATGAAAGAAATATGATTCAAAATCAAACAATGTCTCAAATACGGTATGCCGACGTCCAACGCGCGAACTTCAGTGTTGTTGTCGTTCTGTCTCGCTCTGCAGGTCATCGCCCTGACATCACACAGCTCCCTCGTTCTAATAACCCTGCACATATCACTAGGTTATTTTATCGTTTGCGCGAAATCCGCCACTAGGCCCCCTTTACATCGCACTGCCATTATACAATGAAAGTACTAAGTATACCTAATTCAGCGCGTAGGCGCCATCAAGTTCGTGTACCCCTATCCTGGCGACCTTGGCGCGGTCAAAAACACCGTCCGACAAGACATTGACCAGTATCGGACGGGCACACCGACACCAGCTGCGGTTACGGTCTTTATGGGTGTGTAAACCATATTGGGCAATTATTTCTACCATCGTGTACAATTAAAATGAACAAAGGAAGTGTTACAGTTACCGTTTTGCGTGTCACACGACACACAGTGGGTGGCCATTAGTTAATTGATGGTTGCAGTTCTTCTCCAATCATTACCATGAATGACATTATTAAAACATAACGATGATGCATCCCGCTTTTATTTGCTTACATGGTGACTTACGTAGAATTACTCATTTGATATTTGCATTCACTTCGCTAATATTCTAGATTGGTACCAAGTATGAAATGCCTTTGTAAAATATGTCCCAAACGTCCGCGCATATTTTGCGCGCATTCGTTAATGTTGCATAATTATTCGTGCCAAACGCTATTATTGAAATTATTCAGATAGAAACAAAGTGAATTAGTATTGGCAGCTGTTTTTCTTGATATAAACGCACGTCTCGCGGCAGCGTCGCGTCGGCGAATAGATAGATGGAGGCAGGCAATGCGTTTTTTTTAACCGGCATTGGCAGGGCAATGACACCGCAACTGGTTCACTGGCCGTTCTTGACAGTTCAAATGTTTACGCTTGTGCATCAAGTCTGAAGGATCATTTGGAGCGTACTTCACTTCGGTCCGAACCGGCAGGGATATACTTAACTACCTAGAACGTAATCAACTTACATCGTTTAACCGTGTTTAGGGATTATGTTAAGAAAGTATATAGGCGTCAGTATTATGTACTGGGTCTTCTAGTACCAAAAAGAATATGCACCTTTGAAATGATGATGTTTATCGATTTAATTGCGTAAAATACATTTTTTTATTTCGGGGACAATGTTCTAGAACCAATCGAAAGAAGACAGAGATAGATGTAATTTATCAAATTGTCATTTTCGGTCACGTTCACACATAGTGATATATCACAGTTAGGTACCTATTATCTCTGATGTTCTAATAACTTTACAGTTCCTCCGTTTTCTTTGCAAATTACCTGTCCTTATTTTGTTTATGGGCTTATTTTGACAGTTGAAGGATATCCGTGAATCAAAGACCGTATGTACTTACTTACACGTAATGACATACCTATGGGCTGCGTACGTAGGGTATCACCCACAGGCTGGAACAATGGCATGACGAGTTCATCAGACGCGATAATGAGCAGTCCCGCAAGTTCAACGAACTCCCCATTTTACAAAATATTTGAGTAGGTATATGTATATTTGGATGATATTGTAGTTGGTACTAATGCCAGATTCCTTGGACGTTCCAATCTTTTACTACATTTTAATTCGTGTCGTTTGCAAAATTTGAAAAGTTGCCAAATCACCATAGAAACAGCAATCATTGGACTATCTCGTTTCCTATCCCTACATATTCCACAAATAACTTATTTTAAATATTTTAAAATCATGGTGTAACAAATAGTTCATAGGTGCCTTTGCCATCCATCTTGCGTATTTATTTTACTCTGTCTTAATGTATAAAAAATTAAATAACATGGTGGGCGCTGGTCCTGTTATAAGAAATAAAAAGTGAAATTGTAGCAAGTTGGAACCTGCAGAGGTCGGTGACCAAAGGCAGCAGCGCGGCTTCCCACTGATTGGCGACTGCCCCCCACTCTTCTGAAGTCATCATTCTTTCCACCTTCCAAGCTTTCCGAGAGCGGTGTCGTGAACCACTTGAGTTCTGACTCACTCATTAATTTTATAAAACAATAATTCATTTCGGTTTTGAAAAGGACGTGAATTTAGTTGAAGCAATTAAATAAAGCTACCAACCACTGTTTTGAACTATTTTCTGTCTAATGAATACGTAGTGATTGGATGACGCACATTTAACGCAATAGATGTTTATCATTTTTGACAAAGTCTCTACAATTTATTTGACTCTACTCTACATTGCTCTCACGGACTACTTATGAAATAATGTATACGTCAATGAATTTATGCAATTCTACGATAAACAATAGGAAGTAGAAATATTCAGAACACAAAGAGATAAAGTAAAAAATCAAAATTCTTTGATTATACCCACCAATAAGCTGCATTTTATCCTTTCATTTGAAAATAAATTATTTAACAATTACAATGCAATCGATTTCTGATAATCCAAAATACCGACATCATCGAACAATAGAGAACGCAGCTTACTTCTCACAATAAGATGAGGCGAACGAACTGCGTAGTTTCTTGCCACCAGGCATTTGCTGGGATGTGTGCGTGTCGGTGAGGCAGGCTGTGTGAAAAACGTCAAGTGATGAGGGTGCACCGCCCGCAACCGCACACCCCCGGGGTGCCGGCAGGGGGGAATGTTTTGGACCCGAGTTCAATGCATCCACGACACCACCTGTAGAACATACCCAATATTGTAAACTGATTTTATTTCCACATTCGGCTTGTATATCCCATAAATCCTTCAACACTGTGGGTTTTAAACCATACATAATACCATTGATTAAATTTCATCTAACGTGTTTATTATTTTTTAAACACATTGTTCAGTTTGTCTATTCTCCGTATGTCCAATAGAAAGATGCAACGAATTAGTCTCACCGGGGGGGCGGGGGGGGGGGGGGGGGGGTCAAATATCAAGGCAGTGTTACTGTTTCGATGAACTGTAGGGGTAAAAACTATCGTAAGTTCAGTGACCTGCCATGCTCCTAGTTGTCCTTTGGCTTCATGGGGTGCGCGGCGTACGGCGCTCTCTCACTCATGCATCGGTATCGTGCCATCTCATCTAAGTTCTTTGTGTCACTAAACTTATGAAGCTCTTTTCATGGCAGCGTCATCTTTAATGTCAGCATAATATTAAAAGTTGTGGGAGTCACACAGTAGGTAAGGTATATATCTGTCCACCTAGTATTTGTGAACCTTCCTAATTAATCGATAGCATAGTACAAACTCCTACAAATGACATCAATCAGTACAGTCAGTAAGCCACGTCTATAGCTAGCATTCATTCTTTTTTCATTCATGTTAATTCTGTTCCCGGAAACGACATCTTTTTAAATTACTTTTTAAACAACTTCATAATTGAACGGCTCTTTATTTGTAAACATGCAACTAGTGGACAAAGCATGTTTTGAAACACTGCCATCTACACCGGCCCCGCCACGTGAGGGTTCCGATACGCCCACATCTCCCCTATTGCCTCTCACACACATTGTATTGTATACCAACTTAGTACCAGTAATATACTAGTTAGCGAACCAAACCTACATTGCATAGTTATTGTATTATATAAGTCTCAATGTAATAATCAATTTTATCCAAAGAAAACACCTACCATACACATCATTTAATACAAATTTGTGTGACCATTGTTTCTGTATATCGAGTCGTGTCACACAAACTTCACAAAGACGAGCGGGAATATTCTGCAATAAAGTACAAAGTGGCAGCGTCAATGGTGCCTGTCTCGCTTGTTTGCATGCTCCGGGCCACAGTAGGTACCTTAGAAGTGCCGGCCGGCAACTCAGTATCGCATCTCGTTAAATGCCGTCTTCTTCGTTTCTAGAACTAGAAGGAGATAACACGAAAACAACTTATCTGGCACTGCATGCGTATCACCCGTACGTGTGTGTGTGAGTAAATAGGGAAGGTCAAGTGGCCGAAACAGACTTATTCTGTGCGCTCATGGGCAAAAGAGAGACGCAATGAAAACAAATCAATATTTTATCTTCACGCGGCTGCGGCGATTCGCGGTAGAGAGAGACGGCGCAATAACAAACCGGCATTTTGTGCCGGCCTGGTTTGCATGTGATGATGATGTAACATACCAATGCCTACTTTATTCCAAGTGAATAGAACATATTTTCATTTAAATTAAAGTTGTTTACAGAATCCGAACAAGATCTCGGTTGGTTAACATTTTCTTTACAATCTGGTTCTTCGAGTTGCTGTTAGTTAACTAACTGGCTAAAAGATTTTTATTCAAACAGAAAATAATAACATACCTAGATAGGTACATGAATCTACTTCGGTAGGTACCTATACCGTTTTCAACTCACCGAAATCTTTTAATTGTAATACCCATCCAACGTTTCGAAATACTGTAGATAATGCTATATCCATATTTATTTTTATTTTTTATTTAACTTACTTTTGATACTTCCGTATGTCTTTTAAATCCATTTTAAGAACCTGTATAATCAGTAGTAGGAACTTGCATTTTTAGCATTTATGTTCTATTACTACCGCATACCTATTTTTAATATTGTAAAATATTGCAGCCATCGGGTTTCAATTATTTTAGCATAATAGGTAACTATTTATTATTTATTACTAAGTAATAAATATTATTCTAATGGTATAACGGCTGTAACATAATCAAGCAATATTACGTGACTGCAAGCATAGAATAGGTTGGTCTACCTACTTATACAACTGTTTCTGTGCTACACTGCAAGCGAGCGCACAAACTAAATCACCGCACTCACACAGGCATGACTGCTGCATTGCACACATACAATGCATACGGCACGTGTAAGCGTAACGACAGCACACAGAGATAAAACAAGGTTGGTTATTCGGAAAACGTACATATTTAGGTACGTGACGTACATTATTATTTGGAAAAAAAATCTTAGGCAAATCACTGCATGTCATATCTACTACCCTGTCTAACGTATTTTTATAAGTTTTTTTTTTATTTAATCTGCAATAAAGTTAACATTCGTTCAAAATATATTTATTTTTATGCCGATTAAGTTAAATCTAATCAGATCATATACCTACCCTACCTGTCTTTGATTTGCTACATATATTTTTATCTTTTCAACCTCTTTAAGCGGACACTAGAGCTGTACGTACTGAAACCTGAAAGTAGGTCAGTGGTGCAACGTAGGGAAGGGAGCCACCCTATAATGAAACCCGCGCACCGCCCAACGCTGCGCGCCATTCTCCCCTTAGCCCGCTTAGCTTACAAAGGGAGGTCGAACCAATATTAAAATGAACTATTTATACTGGCAAGTGTCACGTAAATAAAATATCTATTCCCTTGTCATTCATTTCCACGTGATCACATAGATAGATCTTTCGTAATTCCCGTTTATAATTTGCAAATTGCTAGCTGTATCGAAATTGTGATGTAAGTTCTTCAAAATCCCTAGAAGTCAGATGGAAAGTAACTTAGGAAGTGTACATGTATTTTAACACATTGTACATTTAAAGTTAATCGAACAACTTGTGAAATTTTTATTCGGTAAATAAAATGCTTTATCGATCAATGGTAGATCTTCGCTACCTAATGATGTAGAGTCGAAGGACACACGTTTAGAGGCTACGGCAATAGGGTTAAGGTTAATTATAACCTTTGTATTGAAACGTACAGCCCTGGATGTTTTGATCAATGTTATTTTTTAAGGCCACGTACACAGCCAAGAACAAGGTTACAGCTGAATGCCATGAGTAGGTTGAGATATTTTGCAATTCAGTTTTCCATAATGAGGACATCCTCTTACAGAAGGGATTAATAGTAAATAATGTATTAACGCGCTTTTAGCGTATCGTATACCTACATAAATAATGTCATAATTATAAGTTGATTATATATCGTCTAAATGGTAAGTCAAATATTTCCGCAGCATTGGCGGTATAGGAACGATATATCGTATAATTATGTTAGTTCGTCGAAATAGTTAATACTTCTATATCATTAAATCTATTTCTTTGCAAGTGTGGCAACGTGTATATTTCATCATTGGCAATAATATTTAATGGTCAGTCATTTACCTTGACATTGATGACGTATCATCTTTTATTAACCATTGCTGAAAAATTATACCTCGCATAAGACAAAGAAGCGCAAACTCCGCAAACCACCCTTGGCCGTGGCGCAGCGACTTAGTTCGCGGCCTTCCTCCCTCTTTTCCCTCCATTTGATCAGAACCGCTCCACCTAGTTTCCCCGTGACCTAATCTACTTTTGAATGCACTTAATAAAGCTCGCCTAGATCTGCGGCCCTACCGCGCAACTCGATAGCTTTCACTCTTGCTATAGAATATGACGTCATCACGTCGTTTCGTACCGCGTACAATACAATGCTTATAGTCAAAGCCATAGCTAGACTGAAAGCAATGACTGAACGAAATGAATGCTTTATTGCATGTATTTGACAGATAATCCGTACCGCCTAACTTTTCAAGATGGCGCCTATTGCTTTCAATGACGTACGAAAGCAAGACTCAACTGTCATCGAAAGCCGCGACCTCGCACTCACAGCTATCGATACAAAAAAAGAATATTATCCCATTTTCAGCTTTCAATTTAGCTTTTTACCAAGTTTTCATCTCATATACGTTGTGTGTACTAATAGTGTTGTTGATCGTCCGTGGATGATGACACCGACCCTTAAGTGCAAACTAGAAATGTAGTGGAGAGATGCTTTGGTGTCTTGAAAACACGATTCCGTTGTCTGTTGGCCCATCGGACGATGTACTACACGCCTGAAAAGGCAGGGAAAATCGTCAACGCAGGTGTTGTGCTGCACAACCTCATCAAACATGTAAATATAGAGATTGACAAAGAAGCGATGCGCGGGATCGAGAACTTCAGCCACCGCGTATACCGTTCCGCGAGCTGACATCTGCTGGCCACGGTATATGTCCAGTGAGACAGTCTGTTGTGAACAGACTGCAGAATACTCATATACCCAACAATTGAACAAAGATGACAGCAAAGAAGATCCACAGCGAGCCTGCAGCAGCCGACGAGTTTAGGTACCATAAGTTTAGTATAATTATTGTATAATTTCTAAGTTTGTACCTTAGTAATTTTTAACTTTGTATAATTCTGACAGTAAGTTGAATGATTGTATAATTTCCAGTTATGTAGTACATAATTTGTATCTATTAACTATGTATACTTCAGACAGTAAGTTTAATTATTGTATAATTTCTAAGTTTGTACCTTAGTAATTTTTAACTTTGTATAATTCTGACAGTAAGTTTAATGATTGCATAATTTCCAGTTATGTAGTACATAATTTGTATCTATTAACTATGTATACTTCAGACAGTAAGTTTAATTATTGTATAATTTCCTTGTGTAGTACATAATTTGTATTAACTTTGTATAATTCTGTCTCAATATAATTTATATTTGCCTCTATACCAAAATTCATTTTGAAAAGAGTAACCATTGAGTTTCTTGCCGGCTCGTCTCAGTGGAACCAACATTCCAAACCAGTGGTAAACTCTGTCTATTTATAAGTGCTTTATTGGCCTACCTGAATAAAAAAATATTGATTTAATGATTTCATTTCTTTGTAATATTGTTATAGACTAGCTTTTTCCCGCAGCTCCATCCGCGGTACCTCGCTGGAACATAGCCTATGTTACTCGGTCAAGATGTAACTTGCTAACAGTAAAAGAATCGTTTAAATCGGCAGAGTAGATATTGAGTTAAATTATTACAAACAAACAAATCTTTCCTCTTTGTAATATTAGTATAGATAATAGATGTGTCAAGATATTATGTGTATCTATACCAAAATGAGTTCAGTGGCACAGATGTGAAAACTTAACAGACAGAAAGAGTTTGCACTTCTAATTTTATTTCAGTTAAAGAAGTTTACATATTTTAGTATTACATTGTTTGAGTATGGGAGAACAAGGTAGGCTGGGTCAGGTAGACTTAAGTAGTTAAAATTACTGTTGGTACCAATAAGTACATAAAATAATTACAAGTTAATGGCTACATAGTTCCCACATTTACAATAGGAAAACAAATCCAGCTTCCGCCGTCGCCGCCGCCGCTCTTCAAGGTCCCGTTTTCTAGTTGTTGTAGCCGCTGTAACAAATGAATTACACCTATGAGTATCACTGTATATAACAACGCGAGCAGTTTTTTTTATATTTTAGTCCCGACGCTATTAGGTTTACTAGCGTAAAAGGTAGTATCATAATTATATATATATGTATTATAGTACATAGTAATAAGCTGCTATCAATACATATTATAATTCTATGGTTTGGTCTTATTCCTGTATATTACGCTAGTTGCTGTTGTTGTGCAATAGCTTGGAAGGGTATCACATTTGTCCTTGTCTCTAAAATGTTGCTGATACCCGGTTCACAGATGCACAATGGGTATAGGCCCGTTACCCATATTAACATTTATCTAATAGGCTATTAGATACGTACTAACCTGGCGCCATTCTTTGGCAGTTTTGGTCGTGCCATCACCAACCGAGTTATACCGCAAGGCCACCTATTCCCACAGGCGTTGCGCCTGCTGCTTGCCCTGTTGGCAGTTGGTCATGGTGCCCCTAGCTGGCAATGGGTGGGCCACCATCCACTCCACCATCATATTCGATTGAATATGTGATACTCTACGAGTTGTCGGCATACTGAAATATACATTGTTTTTAGGTTAAAAATAAACGCAAAGTACACTTTCGAGAGCTTAATCATCAAAGATTTATAGAAATATGTGTAGGTGCATTAACTCTAGGTATTTGCTAAAGAGTCTGGCTGTTTCCTTTACGAAGAAACCTAAAATAACAGTAATAATTGTGTTGTCGGTAAACACGGCACCGCGACATATTTGTACTCCTACAATACAATACACCAAAGAATCACATTTATTATACGGAATAATGAACCTATGTGACGACAATTAACTGAACTAATATGTACTTACCCAAGAATTTATTTTTGTCCGATTTTTAGAAAACACTCCACTTTACACACTGATACATGTAAACAGACTGAACGCGTTTTGTTAAACCTACGGTCCTTAGATTTCTTTCCGCAATTGACAGTTTGAAACCCATAAAAATTCGATTTGATATAATGTAATTATAATTATATTTATGTAACCATACGAGAAATTTACAAAACAACACGAAACAATCATTTTTTGTAGAATTAGTAACATCGAAAACATTTTATTAAATCAAAGTTTATAAGGCAATATGCAGTATCGAAACGCAGGTCACGTGACGTATTTAAGTGAATGCAATAGCCAAATGAATGCAATAGCCAAAGCGAGAGCAGCGCTAAGATAGGCGGTCGGAAAAAATGAAAGCAATGCAATGACTCTAGCTATCGCTATCGCTTATAGCTATCGCTTTCGCGGGAGATCGGCGGTCGGGCCCCTGGTGCAAAGGCAGACCTAGATTAATGTAAATAAGCCTCTTCAATATTTTATAATAGCGGTGTTTTAATAAAATATATTATATTTCTTCGCACCAACAATACCAGGAAAACCCTATAATGTTTCCACGTTTTTATCGTGGCCCTTTTCACGTGCGAGAACTTTTTTCGAGAAGTTTTGAAATTTTCGAGGAAAATATAATCCAATTCCAATTGATCTTCTTTGGTATGGTGTGCCGACATAATACTTTCGGAAATATCAATTCAAGTTATTTGGGATTTTAACGAACCCCGATGATATTTAATGTCTCTCCATTTTAGTAACAGGAGAATAAGCTGCCTGTCTAATACTATACACGCGAAAAGCTCGGCCCGGTCGGCCGAAAAATATGGCATTGGATAGAAGGTCGATGCAGAAATTTTGGCAAGACATGCCAACCACGGCCCCGCGCGGTCTCCTCGTCACGCCCGTTCGCACTCACTAGTTAGCTTCGCAGCTGTTTAGTTTCAGGTGAATTTTATCTATAAGAATGATAAAGATCGGGTTTGATATTGTGGTCCGGAAATCATTTGGGAAAAATGTACAGACTATGTGATGATGTATGGGTGTGAATGCAAATGTTGTGCTAATCGGCGCGGGTGCAGGACGGGCGTACGCGGCACACCGCTCGATCGACGCCCGCAAGGCCACAGGTCTCTTCCGTCTCCACTACATCATTGCTCTATCTTACTCTTATAATTAGCAAACTTTTCATTTCACAATATCCGCATCCAGTGGGACGTTTTTAGGTGTCATAATATTTACAGATTTTTTGTTTTGTTGCAGATTAACAGTGTTGTGTTCGAGTGCACCTGGAGGGGTTGCGGATACCACACTAACACTGACTCAGCAATCGAAGCACACATCAGGAACACTCATTTAGGGTATGTACTTGAATAGGTCCTCGAACATCAGTAGGTATTCACTGAAATCTTTCACAATTGTGGAAGAGGCGAAAGATTTGAAGATCGCAAGCTTTGCGTGGCTTAGATAGGTACTAGTAGGCTAGGTAGGTACTTTTTTGCAATCTCCTTCGTCAATGGGCAATCGTTGAATAGAATGCAACGCTAGATAAACGCGTCAATAATGTATACATTAGTCACGTGCCTGCATCTGGCTGGCTACACGTGCTAGCTACAATAATAATTGCACATGCACATATGAACAAGCCAGCTGGCAAGGTTGCAACCACATACGCTATGCAAGCAGGCAACTCATTTCCTGTATCAGTAAGAAAGCATTATTAATATACTGAAGAACTATGTGTTTGAATGGATTTACACCAAATACAGTAACATTTCAGCTCTGGGTAATAATAAGTTAAACAATTTGGTACCTATTTATGCGCGATAATGAGATTAAAAGATGTTGATGAGGTAATACAATTACTATCTGCTATCTCAGTAAATGCTTAGAACACTGAAAGGCCGGCCCTTTCCGACCCGGAAGCGACGAGGTTTCGCGCAAGGTTACCAGCTACTGTCCCGCCCGCGCCCGCGCGCGCAAGGTCGCCCGCCACCGCCCGCCCGCCTCTTACGTAACCGAGCCCTACACAACACTGCTTATTAATAGCTATGATCCTACGTATTACAAATCATCAGTGTACTAAAATGAACTTATCTACAATTCTTGTAAAGTTTGGGACCGAATATTGTAGATCTACTGAAATAGAAAATAATCTCTTGTGACGTTTAGAGGTAATAAAACCTAAAATATCAGCATAAATAAACACACTATTGGAAACGGACGATCCTTGTATTTTTTACTCTTTAACAATAGCTATTTGAGCGTTCCACTTTTAAATAGATACTACATAGTATTTATATTCATTTATTTTATCATTGATTTGCAGGCCAAAGAAAGAAGGCGACAGTGACCATGAAGAAGAGTTTTACTACACAGAGCGCGAGGTGGCAGCACCCGCGCCTCCGCCCACGCTCTCCCACCGAGACATGTGCCGCCCTCCACATGAGGACCCCGAATATCAACGACAACTTGTAGGCTCGTTAAGGTAGCTAACTCCTACATTTTAGTTCCCCACAAAGCAAAAAGAGACAACTTTTTATTAAAAAAAAAACCTACAATTCGTTTGTGGAGAATCATAAAAAGCCCTCCTCATATTTTATGGATTATAATTGAAACTGCGCATGTGAATTTCAAAATGAGTTATGCATACAAATTGTATTGTGCCAATTTCTTATAACTTATTAAAATCAAACTAAGTAGTGACTGAGGTTTTACGTTATTTCACTAACATTATGTATGTTGGCTGCTGAATAAATCATCTCTTTATTTTATTTTAGGCAAGGACTGCTCACAGCCATGCAGAATGGGTCGGCGAGACCTATAAGTATTCCTGTTACGCATTCATGGTCTTCTTCCCACTCGCCGGTAAGTAAATATTTAATTACCTGCACTAGCGATCCCCCTATTTTTGGACAGGTAAACCTTCCCCGGATCGAAATCGGTTCAGGAGATTCTGAGATAAACCGGTACATATAGTCTTAGAACTTTGTTTTAAGTATGCGTTGACGGTATGATTTGTTGGTCGCATTGGTAGCGGGAGACACGTCTTATGAAATACTATTTCTTTTTGCAGAAGCACATGCGGCTGGCGGTGGCGAGCGGGTCCCCGGGCAGCCCGGGCCGGCGGCCGCGATCGGATAACAAGAAGTGTCGTAAAGTGTACGGCATGGACCAGCGCGATCTCTGGTGCACTCAGTGCAAGTGGAAGAAGGCGTGCACGCGATTTGGTGACTAGCGCATGCGCCGCTTGCACGCGTACTCGCGCGCAGTGCAACTCAAATGAGCTATGTTACACAAAACTATTCTACCCGAACTAACAAGAGACTTGCAGATCATTCGCAGTGTGCGAAAAGCGAGAAATATTCCGTGTGGGGCACGTGATTGAATTAGTTTTAAGGAAATATTATAATTCATGAAAGTTTTTATTGAATATGATCAGAGACGGAGTAAATTTACTATATTATATTAATTATAAAGATTAAGGAGACATATTTTTGCTCTTTATATGTGGCTCGTATTTTGACTGCATAATGGACATTGCCCACGTATTTTTCTAGCGCAGTAGATTTGCCTTTACTGTGAAATGCGTAACCGCGTGTCGTTCCCGGTCGGAGACTGTGAATATTAGCATTAAAATTGTAGATGTAAGTTTAGACTGACCGGAACAGTGTGAAAGCTATTGTTGTCCCGTTGCAGATACTTTTGTAAAAAGATACATGAATGAGAGCATATTGACGCGGTTAATAAATACATTTCAATAGACGATGTTATGCTTGGTATAGCATTATATACCTAAATACATAGATCAATGCATTTTAATTTGCCTGCACTCGATCGATCCATAACCAGCATACAAAATCCATAAATCAAAGGTTTTGCGATCAGTAATTAATTATTTTGGAAATATCTATTCCGTCCACATTTTCGAATGTGTTACATCGCCTTTGACTCTCTTCCAGTTAGCGCAATGTTTTCACACCGTTTCATTAGGTGTGTGTGAGTATGCTTGAGTATACTCACCATGATTCGACTGTTTGCGACTGTGGGACACAGCTCAGTCGGAAAAATCTTCAGTGATATTAATCACTAATAATATTGTATATTGACTGAATTATTAGATAATAATGAAATATGAAACATAATATATGAATTAGCCTTGTAAGTTATCTCAGATTCGACGAAAAGACTACAAATCATGTTTAGAGTTAAATTTTATGAACATATCCGTGTTGTATACAAAGATGGGTCCTAATAGAACAAGGAGACAATACTCAAGAGCCGCTTGCGAGCGTGTACGGCGCAAGCGCATCGTCGCGTCGCGTCGTGCGTCCGCACCCGATTCTGCACTAAACGAATGAGCAAACGCAAGGCTATGACTACAGAGACGGGGAGGAATATTGAACGTATTATTATACTGTTTATCATAAATACTACCGAAGAATCGAATATCTACAGTATACTGACTACTGAAGGAAAAGCATAACTATTTGAACTATAGAAACAGAAATATTTATGGACGTTGTCCAAAGACCTAATCAGCCCAAGATGCAAATTCATTGAAGTTTTAACTTAAAAGTTTATTTCTAGATCGATAAACTTGTGAAATAAATACGGATGCGTAACCTATAGGTGGGAGGCGTGTTACAAGGGCACTGTATGGCAGAAAGGACGAGTGAAGGCGATTGCGAGCTGCAATATTATTTTGTAAGTATTACTGGATAAATGTGTAAATATTAAATAATTATATTGAATTACATAAAAGTTATTATTCTGTACTATATATTTAATAATAAAAAGCAATGTTTGGATGTGTACATAAAATATAATTATTAAAACATTACTGTTACTTAATGTGATCGTTTAAATCGAAAACTTTTGTACGGCTACGTAATAGCGAGGTTTTAAATGTAGGTGTGTTAATAAGAAATGGTAATTAATAACGATGAATGCGTTTAGTTTGGTTTTTGTTGAACATACATCTACCTACTTACATCACGGCGCGGTATTTGATCCAATGGTTACCAAGGCTGGGCTCGTTGTTGGCATGGATATTGATATAAGTATTACGCAATCACAAAATATATTATTATCAAAAACTAAAATTGATCCATCAATACTCTTCATTAGAAACTTACATAGAATATTCAAAGTGTGCCAATTTATTAATAAATCAGTTGTAGAGACAAGGGAGTGTGTCGGATAACTGACACGCCGGATTAATATTACAATGTCGGTGCTGACGACGCACATTTGGAAAAACTATGTGCCAGGTTCCGTGCCTCTTTAATGTTATTAGTTAAGTCATCTTATTGATATAAACACTGATAACAATCTTTACGACAAGTGAAGTCTTATCTCATCATTCAATTCAAAAGTTTAATCAAATTCTATAAGATCTGATTCACTATCTTTATTCCTACTGATTTCTCCCCAATTTTAACATCATTGTAGGTATATATATATATCAATATTAAAAGCCACAAAGAAAACTGTACCTACCAAAGCAATCACATTTTCTTGCCAAATTCTTTTATACAATACAATCAGGTGCTTATATTTACCGCTATTATTATTGGGCTATCATAATATTATTTTACGTGATGTACCTGTAAATTTTACCAAATACACGGTTTCATTGCAATAATGGTTGTGATAAAAACATCATGAAGTTGTCATACATGATAGCAGAACGCTGTGCAATCAAACTCCGCGCTCCCCCACATCTAACGAATCACGTAGTCGTAAGCAACAACTCGGCTAGCGATTTGACAACTGCCATATTGTAAGGATCTAGATATAACTGTGGCTTAGATTTATATTATAGAGTAGCCTTTAGTTATATTTAAGTTGAAGTCATAATAATAGTATTTAATAATGTTAGGTACAACAAAAATGTATTACGTATAATTAGTTAATATTTGTTATCACAGCAGTGAGCTTTAGGACAATGACTACAAACAAAAAATAACATCTGTTCTCGTACTTCGAGCCGTAATAGTTTATCGATCACAAAAATTACTTAGATACTTGACTTGATAAAAAATATCACTTACGAAACAAAATCATCCACATGATGCTTTATTATTGTAATTTCCTTCTTGTTGTTATATATCCATACCTACTGTATTCGCGTGCCGGTAATTTTGAAGTTTGCTTTTGTATAAGGATTACAATTTGTAAAAATAACCTACAGGTTTATTCGATTGATATTAATTAAGATCGTCAGCAAATGTTATAAACGAAAGATTGAATGTTCAACACCTTTCAGTACAGATAACGCCGCCGCGCCGCCGCATGGCAAGCTAGTTTATATGCCTACATGCTTACATAAATACGATACCGATCTCAATTTTATTTTCGAAGCTACTAGGATTACGTTTAGGTACATAAATTCATAGAAAAATTCTTATTTTATTTTATATAAATTATAGTAGATTATAGTTTTGTTGTTTTTAAATAAAGACACTTTATTTTTAATTTAATTTAAATTGTAAATATTTTTACGTAACGTACTAATTTATTTAGCCAAAATTTTGCTCAATTTTGTATGCATTCAACACCAAAGTCATAATACTTAACAAGAAACTACATATCAGTACAAAAACGCATAATTGAAACGGTAATCTGAATTACCTACTGAACATTTAGAAGTTTCATGTAATAGTATGCCCATACATACACAGCGCAGCAAGAGTGCATCAAATATACGCGGAGTTCTCTATACGTAGGTACTAAAAAAATTGCGCCTCGCTACTCGTTTTTCACCCGGCGTGTTACACCATTAAATACCTATCTACCCAATTTCATAGGACTTACGCTAGAAAGCGTGATTCAGATATCTCCATCCCATTAAAGTGAAGCATTCTTTGGGATGGGCGACATCTGAATTACGCACGTAGTGGTGTTAGAGTGATCTGAAACCGGGCGCTAGTCGAACTAAGTCTTTTTTTCTTTATTTGGGTTCGATATTTTTTTTAGTGCGTATGAATTGACTGTTACATAATTTCACATTATACCCACAAACACGAAAAGGATTTTTTTTAATTTAATCTAGCTACTCTACGGAATAGCCCCCAATAAAATATCCATGATCTTTTTCATGATGAGTGCATCCCAGAAAGCCTGCCTAATATTGATAAGTTTACTTTCTCTACTTCTAGATAGGTACCTAGCTACATTTCTTTCAAAATTGTAATCTTTATTTCAGCTATTGTGCCTCATAATTATACTTACTTTACTCACATTTTGTGAAACAATTCTCTGTTCAATAACAATAATTTAGGTATGTAAATATGTAAATTCACCAGCTAGTGTCTATCAAACAAATCTGGTAAAATGGGAAACCTACCTTTTCTGTAAACTAATACTACGAACTCTGTAAACGAATATCAACTATGTAATCCATTTTACCTTCTAATTGAGTAGCATATTTACTTAAACGTGTATAAAAACTATAAATGTTGGATTGAGACGCACCACTTTCAATATATGTAAAAATAATTTAAATATGTTCTAATGATTACTTTTGCTAACGCAAATAGGTACCTAACTGTAGCATGTATTTTATTTACTTACATAGATTTACTTACATTATCATTTCATATTTCGTCATATTACTTATATTATTATGATATTGTACATTTTGAATTCATTTAGTATACTTTTCATTACTCGGTATAATTTGGATGTTTTAAGACCTTATTACTTTAACTTCTTTAATGAAGTCCTTTTATAATTATGTGGGCAATTATAATTTATGAAAATATGTCTCCTCTGTAAGTAGGTAGGCAGCTACCGAATTAGACAATTTATGTGAACATCGTATTTTTTATAACGTATCCAATCAATTAACATAGATAGACCACATATGCAACACAGTAGACAGCACTCAATGCAACGAGCTTTATCACTGACATAGCGATATTCTAATCAACTGCAATACATGCATCACCAATCTGTAACGATTTGAGTTGCTTTATGAAATGAAGTGATACGCCTCGTTAAAATGATTGAATTGCATAATATATTAAGTATGTTGGTATAAGCTTCTTAATAATGAACTACTACGACCTTGTACATGAACCAATTATTATTATTATGTATACAAGTACAAAAGTGTATGTTAAACGAATACAGATCTGAGCACAACAAAGGTATATCTACACAAATCAATGCAGTGTCAGGGCTGTGTTCCGACACAAGGACCCAAAAATATATTGGTGTGTACATTTTATATAAACTAATTAAACCATGTCGCAGGACACTGCTCGGAGGAAGAGATTATGTGTGAAGATAAACCTTAATAAAAATGCATATTTCAGGAGATAACGTCATTGCAGTGTTAAAAGTGCTTACGTATCATTTTAATAACAAAAACATGAACTTTTCTTCTGTTGTTGTCAATAAAAGTAATCATTTAACTGGGGCAAGCGATTTGCTCGCTCCGTCCCGCCCCGATGCAGTCGCGGCAGCCTGCATTGTGCGCTTGCGCCAGTTTATATTTTAGGCAGGCAGGCGGCACCACCGACAGCTACCTTACGTCAGTTTAGGGGTGCTTTAAACGGAGATACTTACCGAGAAGGTGCCTAGACTCGTTACCCATGTTTGTGTATGTCGGCTAGCAAGTGATACCTTAAGTTATAAAAATCAACATACATGTTGTGTATGTCACAGTTTGAAAACGCAAGTCGCTTTAAGATCATACTTTACCCTTTTTATGTGTCACATTCGTCATGTGTAACATACCTATTCGGTATAGTATACCGCTAAATTATATTAAATAATTAACAAAAATGATGCAGACAGTACACATAGGTAGATAAATGTATCCAGATTAATATTCAGAGATTGAGAAATTATTTTTTCTTTAATAAGTATATAGAGCAGGTGGAGCGTCGATACGTCGTTTTAATAGTTACCAGTAGTTTTAAGGTTGCAACATGATCAAAGGTGTTGATTATCTCTCGGATAGATATATTATATTTTCGTATTTTAGGTATTACTATCACAGCAGTTTTTATCGATACTGTCAGCACCTGTTCGTCATCCTCTTAATTTAACAATTTTGCAGACCATCAACAAAGAGCGTAAAAAATCTGTCAAACCAACGATTTTAACTATTAGCTGGCAGTTATTCTACTGTGATATTAATAATTGTATTTATTATTTTCTAAATTATTATTTATAACTATGATGTTGAATATGAGCATGTTATATTTTACTGAGATCGTCATAGATTAGAGATTGTTATTTTGTACCGCATCTAATGTGAATTATGTGAAGGTCCAGAATGTGTTCCAAATTGACTTTATGATGTACTAAGGCTCCTACACATTAGCCGACGGACGGTCTCCGGGCATGCCTCTGCGCTTGCGGGTATCGCGACCCGGCGAGCGTATTGCACAACAGATTCGAACGAGCTTAAACAAGACGGGAGGACTACGTTTTGCTCCACAGCCCGCCCGGCAAACCCGGCGGCCGTTCCGGCATAATGCGTAGGCTTTATATTAAAACCTTATTATGAAGTTTTTATAAAATTTTGAAAACATACGCGGAATGTAATCATATAGTACTTACTTAAAAATGTCAGGATAAATTTGTTTCTTGATCATCACAAACAACAGCCTTATAGTGCACCTTGAGCTCTCTATCTATAATATGCTATAGATAACAATGCATTTCATAGTGAACTTTTAACTGTGAAGTATAATATTGTACCCACTCATCGTAAAATTAAAGTTACACGGTATAAATGAAATCTATAAAAAAACTGTTATTATTTTATTATGTGCTACTTCAAGTAGTCTATTTGCCTGAATATTATACCTCAATAAGTTTAGTATGAATTTTGTGTGTCTTGAAAAAATATATTTCAATTATTAGAATCGCTGTGGCATTATTTTTCCATACCCAATAATGAATTCAGTCATTTTAAAAAATATTCCATAAAGTAAGTATGCTAGGTAGGTACACATATAGACTTTCTTATGAAAATATGTAGTGATGTTTTCTTGACAAAAATACCGAAGAATTTTGTGTAGAACAAAGCCAAGGTTTATTTCAGCTGGTGTTATTATTGACATTTATACAAATATAACTTTTAGATTTCAATGGTGTTTTACTGTATTTATTAAAGTTACACAAGTACATGATGAATACCTACCGACCAAAGTAGGTGATGTATAAATATTTCTTTCAAACAAATTATGTTTGTGATTACATTACAAATAAGCAACAGTGACTCCCAACCTATTACTCTATGTAATGAAAGCCTTACATTTGGTAGGTAATACAGGATTTACCAGTATGGTATTGGTACACTAGGAAGTAAAATCTACTTACACCTCAGAAGAAAATAAATAGAACTTATATTATTTACAATTGGCTTGACACCGTGAGGCAAGTCACATCAGCCTCTGACAGCCCTACATGATGACCACAACTGCTCTGACTATTATTTCTTCGTCTGAGACATGGATAGAAAACTTTTATTTCAGTAATTGGTGCCTTATTCAAAATTCAGCCATAATGTATTAAATAAGATTAAGTACATATGCATTCTTACCTTATAATGTGTAAAACACAAAATTTCTTGCGAAGCGTCAATTTGAGGAACACCAAGGAAACTTATAACTTGTATTCCAAATAAATGTATGCAATGCAGAGCAGAAATCTTCTCTGACGTGCCGCCAAGAAAAGGCGCCTACTGAATAGTTTTAAGCGGAACAGGAAATGATTGAAATCACTGACCTCTATGGTATACATCGCTGGACTAATCATAAGCCCGGTTATCGTGTGCCTATTTGATTTTCGCCATTTTGGCGCTGATAGCGGCAGTGAGGGGGAATGGAACTAATAATAGAGATGGGACAGTGATATGATACATCGATAAAAATGTTTATGCTTAAACCTACCCATGCAGTAAAATGAAAATAATTATGATCCATTCCTTTAACAATGGCTAATGTCCAAAATAGTCCAGTGGTTAATACTAAGATGAAGCAATTAATGATAATGATTAGCCGAATCGCTCATGGGTAGGGTAGGTAATCTTAGAATAAGCCGAAACCGGACTAAAGGGTGGTGTGTGACTAGCTAGATCCTACTTAAATAAGGATCGTTTTTTAATTAGAAATGAGGTAATGTAATGTTGTTTGGGAAGCAATGGAGTAGGTAAGGTATTAATAGAAAATAAAAATCATCAAAGTAGTACATGAGTTATGTTTAATAAAACAGTCATCAAAGAAGTGTTTTGAACAGATGTAATCATATTTTTTCGGACGCCAACTAGGCTTTTCAATGTTTTTGAGCCATAATTCTAGTCTTCTATTGTCAGTCGGAAACCTGTGAATTAGTAAACATTGTTTTAAAATAATATGTATTTGATAATATAAATCTGTCTTCGGCGATTTTTACGTTCTTGAACGTTCTATCTATTTAAGATATTGATAGAAAAAATATCGATAAATTTTATCGACAAGGAACTTTTACAGTACTATTGAATTTTATTGTTTATAAAAAACTGATAATACAAAGACAAATGCGTTGTAATCACGTATAAATAAGAATAGTAACATATTTTTAAGTGCCTATAATATCAATAGAAGTTTTAATTTCTTGAATATTAGCCGTAAATTCACTTACTTGTGGAATGTAACCCCACTTCCCTTCTGGTAAAGAGTTTTGCATAACACGCACTCTTTCATGGTTTACCTATTAACTAACACCACTTATTTATGTATTAACTATATTAATACGACACAACAAACAAGTTTAATCGCGTTAAACCTTCAAAATCACTTTATAAACACGGAGACAATGTAAACAAAACAACGGCCATTTGCATTTTACGTCAGATTTAGTTCCTTTCCCCCTCGCTGGGGGCGCTTCAAATAGGCATAATAGATAGCTGTCATTTTAAAGGATATCATTAGTCTAGCGTACTTGTATCATGGACGTCAGTGATTGAAATAGACCGTTGGATTTTTTTTAAATTTGTCTATGACTTATGATAATCCGTTCGGGATCACTGACCTCTATGGTATACATCGCGTACTTGTATCATGGACGTCAGTGGTTCGGGATACATGCACGGGTAGGATTGTCGGATGTACCTATTGGACAATAATCTATGAAACTGCTCTATATAATTTACTCTATGGTTTTCTCGCTCTTCTCTATGGCGGCTGCTTGAATATGGTCTAAAAAGTGTTCTCTGTACTTAAATAAAATTATGATTGTTTAACTATAAAGAAGTATAATTTTCCACCCCAGGGCCCTGAAGGATATATTTTACACCCATAGATTTAGAATAGCTGAATTAAACATTTTTCAGACGAAGTTTTATATCGGTATCCCTTTTTACTCTTGAAAGAAACTGCATAAGTAGAAAGAGATAAAACTTGGCGTGGAAACTGAAAAAGAAGAAGAAGGCAACTATGTAAATTGTGTGGAAGGCATTGTAAAAACGTGCAAGATTTTACAAAAGCAGGAAGTGGACATTAAAAACATTTGGACAATAATATACGTATCATATCACATAATATCCTATTAGACAAGATATTTATGTTTTTGATCCCTCCGCTATTTGCCCACGTGGGGGAAAATGTTGAGATATTTTTGTGTCGTGTCTAGACTGAAACAAGCTCAGGAAACCCAACTTAAAAAGGTCTTAAAATCTAGTTACACCACCTAGGGACCGGAGAGCAATCGCTTCTTAAGGAGCAGCCCTACTAAAGAGCTTATAGCTCGGGGTTCTCACCCGCTTCAAAGCGGATGATATACGACACTGGCAAAATCCGTACGGCGATGCCAAATTGAAATAAAAAAATTACAATTAATCGAATGAAATTGACCTTATTGTTATTGGTTGGATTTCGTTCGTTCGTTCATTGTACAGTCTTGGTATTTTCAGTTCTCTTATTAGTCTGTGGTATTTTCTTTCTTCAAATCGATCATAGTAAAATTTTGACTTATAATTTAATTTTGGGTTTATCCGAAGGGGGTGGGTTAATCCTAGTATATTTTTATGGATAAGCATATAGCAGTGGAAATCATTTCATAAAAATTGTAACTGCTCATCGTAAAGAATCAAAACGAGCAAGTAGTGCGTCATTATGGGCGCCGTTCTGGGCCTTTGTAGTGCAGCGCAGGTGACTATTGTTTTGATATCGTTTTTGATATAGCATCATCAAGTATCTATTTATATAGCATCCTTTTTTAAGTGATTTAACTTGTAACTAACGTGATTTTATGGTCGGTACTACAATTTTACACCAACCAACATGTAAATGGAACTATACTGTTTACCACCTATATTTATTTTTTTGCAGTAAATGCACTGGAATATTAATGATATATGTCTGAACTTAATCTACAGTATTAAACAAACTTAATTGCTGCTCCAATACTTAAACAAGAGGCTGTTATCTTGTATTTTCATAATTTATGTCCTTGACTTAAAGTCTAGTTGAGTCATTTTGTCTTCAAACATGGCGTGAGAAATTTATCAATATATTACAGCTGGCCTGTTGCTGCGGGAGCACAGCTTGCTCACTATGCTGCTCGGCCTGTCCGTCATGTGCCAACTCTGTGTCCACCCGGCTCATGTATACAGTCATGTTGCTGCTGGTGATGGTGACAGCATGTATTACTCTAGCACCAGGGTTACATGATCAGATGCAAAAGGTTTGTTAGTGTGGAGCCCACTTTTTAATATAATACCAATATTATGATGGTAGTTTGGTATACATGTTTGAAGGTAGGCCTCTCGGCCTGCACCAGTTCTAGGCATTTTTATTATAAGCCATGGTTTATCCTGCGGCTGGGCAAAGGATCCTCCCTATTCCCTTCTAGAACACACCTGGATCCTGTTTTGATAATTTTGGGCCCATGTTATACTTGCAAATATGTTGGTAATTATGTTTATGTAGTTTTCCCTGGCCCTGTATCACATATGTACCCTGTAATCAGCCCATTATACAGAACATGTCTTCTTTAGTTGTGAATCAGACTATCGTTATCATTATCTAGTGATATTTATTTGTTTAACATTAAGTTTTATCATAGTTCCATATAATGTGGGTACTTGTATTATTATTTATTATATGATTATAGCCATGTTTGGGGGCATAAACCATACGCTAGTCAATAACAGTTTTTAGCAACACACACCCTGCATTGATAATCATCTAATTAAGAAAATTCTTAACACTGACCAACTGACTGACAGACAATGCACAGCCTAAACCGGTGGATCTAGAGATTTGAAATTTTAATGATATTTTCCTTGGGTACCCTAGCTAGGTGGGTGGTTTTTTTAGTAATTCTTCCACAAAGTGGGTCAAAGTTTGTATCAAGACATTTTTTAAATGTTATGATTGGTGATGATTGTATTCTAATAAATAAGAAAACAAATAGGTACCCAAGTACAAATGTGCTTTAGTCCTAGTAGCCCCTCTAACTATGTTTCAAAGCTTATGGTAGGAGTGGGCTTACAATCTGAGTGTGGCATCCAGTGATAGGATGTGACCATGAGTCAACAGGCACTTTTGGCATTGTTAGTTGTATGAAACAAGTATTCAGTTCTCAACAGTCTACTTATTTTTCGACAGGTACCATTTTGTAAGAATTCAACAGCGTATATACCAGGAGGTCTGAAAGTAGACTGTGATAATGCAGTTGGCTACTTGGCGGTATACAGGTTGGTGTTTGAGCTATTGAAAATATTCATTCAATTTTTAAAAAATATTTGGAGTTATAGATATAAAGTGCTAAGTTTTATATTGATGTTCCCATTTTATTTTCAGAATTTGTTTTGCAGCATGTCTCTTCTTTGTTCTTATGGCCCTCATAATGCTTGGTGTGAAGTCATCTAAGGATCCCCGTGCTGGTGTACAAAATGGGTATATTAATTCAATATTTATAATCATGATATGTCATATTTTCATGAGCTGATTCATTAGAATAAAATCTTTTCATACATTTCTCACCAGCGCAGCACCCAAAGCAGATACGTGCAGCTTTATATTTCAATTTATGGAAACCTTTAATCACCCTCATCCTCAAAACTCATACCAGTCTAGAAAAATAAAATATAGTAAACATCACCTACTACCTGCAACATGCTGACAGTGGAATGTTTTGAGCAAAGCAAATCATTTAACCTGGTGTGACGTTCGTGCGTAGGCGTACCAACCTAGCGACGTGTACCTTTAATATTTTACCCTTACAGTTTCTGGGGAATCAAGTATCTGATCGTGATTGGTGGCATCATTGGCGCATTCTTCATTCCGGAAGGGCAATTCGCTTCGACATGGATGGTGTTCGGCATGATCGGTGGTTTCTGTTTCATTGTCATCCAATTGATATTGATTATTGACTTCGCACACTCCTGGGCTGAGAGATGGGTTTGTAAGTACCTTACTGCTCACTATAATAGTTTCATAAGATAATGGTGAAATAGGGTACAATATGATTTTTCCTATATGTACATAATAAAAATATAAGGAAATTCATTTTAACAGAATCTCTTCCAGATTAATAGTCACTATGAGACTCATAAATATACCAGTTTAACAGTAGTTAGATAAATATAGTTTTTAATTGAAAATATTACTAATTTAATTGAATTAGCCATTTAAAATTCATACTTCCTAAAACATTCACATGGTATTTTTGTAAAGTAATGTATGTGTATGTTACAGCCAACTACGAGGAGTCCGAGTCGCGCGGCTGGTACGCGGCGTTGCTGCTCTCCATGCTCGCGTGCTATGCGCTTGCGCTCACCGGGATCGTGTTGCTCTATGTATACTACACTAAAGTGAGCGTTCGAACTATACTTACTTATATTTATCTATTAAGATTGTGCGATGGTGGAGGTCAATGTCCTTGCAAAAATACATTGTGTATAAGATATGTGCACTGCTTATTGATAAAAGAATGTCACATTATGTATATTATTTATCTATATATACCATTATAAAACTATCTGGGCTAAGTCTGTACATTGAAGACATACAAACAAGGACCGATAAGATATGTGGAGAACTTATGTTTTTAAATTATTGTATGTTTGTACGAGAATAATCAGCTAAAACATCTGGTCCGATTATAACTAAGTTTTCACTTTTGAATAGACTACACACAGTCAAAAGATAAGGTACATAATAACCTACATATAACAATGTAATGTATTATTTCGGAAATACAATTAATAAATGCGTTCGCGCTTCGCATCAGCCAAGCATGCCTGTTTGTAACTTTCATTTGTATCCACACTTAGATAAAGTTGATATTGCAATGGCCGATAGACGTGAACCGTCCTATTGGTTTTCCGTATGTACAATGGAGACGTTGTGCTGATCTCAATGTATCCCCACAGTCCGAGGGCTGTGATCTGTCGAAGTTCTTCATCTCGATCAACTTGATCCTGGTGGTGGTGGCGAGCGGCATCTCGATCCTGCCGGCGGTGCAGGAGCACCAGCCGCGCTCGGGCCTGCTGCAGTCCGCCGTCGTGTCGCTGTACGTCATGTACCTCACGTGGTCCGCGCTCGCCAACGCGTCGCAGGAATGTAGCAGCATACCTGGATCTAATGAGGTGAGGTGGCCGCTGTATGCTCCCGTAGGCCTCGACTTAGGTGTTATTTTTTAAACTATAAAACGCTAATAATAATTATAATTCATGAATGATATAATAATAATAATTCTTGAAGTTAATTTGTATTTTTTGCATTTTATAATATATATTTAAAAATAATTTTAAATAGAATATGTTTTGTATGTATATGCATGACCAGGAACCAAAAGAAGCTACATATTGGGTATGTACAGCGGATATAATAAAACTTTATATTATTTATTTCATGTCGCAGTTTAATAGTTAGTACCTACTGTAACTTTAATGCATAGAAATTTATTCATTATGCACTGTTAGAGACACCTTTAACGTCATTTTGGCCCACATATTCAATCATTATATTTACGCAAATACTATACATTGAAATAAAACGAATTTTATCGCGTTTGCGTTGGGAACGTAAAAACAAAATAAACGCGATAAAATCCGTAAAATTAGTTTTATTTCAATGTCACTTTGGCCATTGACCTTTGTTTACCTCACTCAACTCTACCACGGTGTGTAAGCGCCGTTATAATTACTGGTGTTCCCACAGTCTTCCTTCGACAAGCAGTCGGTCATCGGGCTGTGTCTTTGGGTATGCAGCGTACTCTACTCCAGTATCCGCACCGCGTCCTCCTCCTCCAAGATCACCATGTCTGAGCACATCCTCTCCAAGGACGGCGCTGCAGGTGAATATTGCCCTTATTCACATAATAATATAGTACCTACTCCTTTTTTATATTTTATTACCAACTTGAGAAGGAAGAAATTGCGGTAAGCAAGCATTATATTCATGTGATTTTATTAATTATTTTCATAACTAATTATCACAGTGTGCATGTATATCAAAACAAATTTAAATAGCCATTTTTGCAAGCTGAAATTTTTATGCAAGTCGTAATCATTGAAAACATAGGCATTAGTATTAAAGAAATGCCCTAGCCTTATTAAAATACAAATATTTATGAATTCATGTTGCTATCAGTGTGTTCTCAAACTGCTCATAATATTGAACTTAAATATTCACTGCTTTACATGTCAAGAACAGCATGTTTAAACAGCAACTCATAGTTAAAGATCTCATTTATAAATTTGATCTGTGTCTATTGCATGTTTCACAAATGTAATACAAGGCAAGCATGAGTTTTTAACTCTTTTTTAGGCATACCCAATTTACTTGTACTTTTTAATGACAAACTAACGCGTATTATGCATTCCTTGCGCACGTACCGCGCGGCGGCGGCGCGGCTAAGGGCAAGGAGGGCTCATTGCTAACGAAGGTAACGTTACAAATTCACCACAGACCAAGCTTCGACCAAACATACACCCCAAACGCTTTTGCATTGTCAAGGGTTTTTGTGATTAACGCAATGCTAACACTAATCGCTCGGTTTCACCATGGTGATGACTTAACTGACTATGGTGATCATTCCCCTGTTGTTTTCTATCAACCTTTTACTTAATAGATGCCATTTAATTATTGTTTTGTAAGTGCCTAAAAATAATCATTCTCAAATACTTTTAGAAAAATATACCAACTTAGTAGAAAATATACTGAAAATGTTTGTAATTGACAACACCAATCCACGATTTAAGATGCTTTTATTAATGTTTGGTTATATCTGGATTTAGTTGCTTATCGTAACTACATATACAAGATTTCCATAAACTCAAGGACCATGGACAATTTGTACAATGTTTCTAATAATGGGTCCAAAACGACTTATTATTCATTCTCCCTTGATTGGGACTGCATCAATATCATCTATCCCGTATTTGCAATTGTAAAAGACCAATTTTAATTATTGCATGTATGGTATGCTCATTGAGCACAGGGTATGATTCTATAGAGGGCGGTGACGGCGGCGAGGCGGGCCGCGGCGAGGACACCAAGGTGTACGACAACGAGGGTGACGGCGTCGCGTACTCGTGGACATTCTTCCACATCGTGTTCGCACTCGCCACCCTCTACATTATGATGACCCTTACTAATTGGTACAAGTGAGTATCTGTGCATTTCAAATGGCAACACTGTCTTTGTTACTATATTTTTTTTATAATTTCGCGAAAATAGCTATTAGCGATGGCAAAACATTTAACAAGACTTTCCCTAAGAAAAAAAAAACAATACTATATTTTTTATTCTTACAAATATTATTAATTTTCCTTTTGCCATCATTGTTCAGTATTTTATTTTTAATTATTGTGAAATTTTATAATGTAATTATAATAACTACCTACTATGGACCATGTCTGAAATAAATTGAATTGAATTGACGTCCATTAGTTTTTCTAAATTAAGACTATGGTAATGCGGTGCGTCCCGCCCATGGCTCACCAAAATGTGTTCGAACCTTAATGTATTTTAAACAATTTATTAATTACAATTTTTAGCCCGAGTTCGGTGTTGTCGAAGCAAAACGTCGCTTCGATGTGGATCAAGATAACGTCGTCTTGGCTCTGCATCGGTCTCTACGTGTGGACCCTCGTCGCGCCAGCCGTTTTCCCCGACAGGGAATTCAATTAAAATTGTTACCATCCATTCATTTACCTTTCAATATATCTTAGTCTGTGACATATTTAATAGATTATTTGCGATTACATACAAAATGTAGAACAGGCTGTTGTTATTAAATAGTAAGCGAACAATTGAATTTCTTAAAATTAAGATCTCATGTTTTATTCACAAAATAAGTACCTACCTGAACTGTTTTACTTTCTTCAAACATTCTCTTATTATTCTTCTATCAATCCTACTTAAGTACATACTTTTACTACTACTCAACTTAATAATGTATCAATGTTTTATATGATGTCTAATAATAATATTATGTGCTAAATATTATATAATTGTTTAAATGCGGCTTTAATTGTCTGTAATAAGATATAATTTTAAATAAATACAATCTATGCTAGATATAGTCTTGACTTTTTTCCTTCATCATTTTATGTCCAGCCGCTCGTTCTAATTATGTGCAAAATTTTAATTCATTTTATTATCTCAGTTTATAATGACACTAAAGTCACCCTTACAAAACAGTTACATCATTCCGTTAAGTCCTAATACTTCATCATTTTCAGGGTATCCCCCTATCTACCAGTGAAGTGAATAGTTTTACTTTACTATTTTGAAGAAATTGATGTCTATTAGAAACAACGAGTTAATTAGAAAGACGTAGGTAGGTTCTTGCGTTGGGAAATGGCATGCACTGTAAAACGGCTGCGCAGGGCACCTGCCACTCTGTCTAATTTAGCTGCTAGCTACAATGAAACGACATAGCGCACCATATATCTCGTCTTGCTCTGGCTAATTGTCATGCTATTTGGTTGACACTGCCATTGCATCGTTTAGTGTGTGCAATCCGGGCCCGGAACAGGAATGCTTATAAACGGGTTTTGACTTATGATAACCCATTCATTTCTAATGTTCCTACTACAAGTATCGTTATTTTTATGGAATCATCGACTAAACACGATGGAACAAAAACTGGAAGCAATTTCAAAAGTGAAGGAATTTCATTGACGACGGACCACAGAGAAAAAATAACTAACTACGTGTTTGACGGACAGATTTCTTTGTTTATATTACCCTACTATTAGTACTATTCAGTTGATTACCGCTATTTATGTACATTATTTATAACAATTCATTGCAAATAGTGATTGTGATCAGAAAAAATCGTATTATGGTGTACAATATCTAATTTCATTAATCATGTTGAACTACTTTACGGTATTCGTTATTATTGCACTAATTCATTTAAACACTGGAGACGAATTCTGTGAGAGTGATAAAGAAAATTGCAATGAAAATGAAAATAAATACACAAAAGGTAACTAGTAAGTGACTACTCCACCGACTCATGACTATAAAACCGAGAATGACATAACCTACAATAATTGTTTATTTTAATTCAAACTATATAACATGTCTTCTATGTTTATGCATACAATAAAATTCTGTTTCAGAATCAAACAAGTGGTATAACAATATCTACAAGGAAATAAATTTAGCATTAGAATATTATATACCTTGCAAAACTTCTAACTGTAGTTGTCATAAGTCTACGATTGAAAGAGATTTGGCAACATTTAAGGATGGGATTACTAAAGATCAATTTTTAGTGGCTAGATCGAAAGGTACGAAGTATCAGGTAAGCCTATTGCCTTCCATAATGTGTACGTTTTGGACAACATTCACCAACCACAAGAAAAAATAATAATACATATATTGTATTCCTGTTTGTCTCTGATACTTTCAGATAATAGAGGGTGAACTATACAGAGAAAAGGAATGCCATTTTCCAGCAAGGTGTGCTGGAGTGGAACACTATTTAAAGCACTTGGCACCCAAATTGCCTAACATAGAACTGGCATTGAACACCAGAGATTGGCCACAAATCAACCGTGCATGGGGTCATTCTAAAGCACCAGTATTTTCTTTCAGTAAGGTTGTCCAGCTAATGTAACTTTTTTTCTAAATCCATCCATCCATGTGTGAATCTTATGTTCAACCATGATAATTGCATGTAAAATGGTAACAGAAAGATAGCTAGTTCTCAAAAGACCAAAAAAATAAATAATTAACAACAAAGAAATAGTTCTGTTTCATCAAAGACTAATGTCTAACTATGACGTAAATCACACTCTTTATTTGATGATACTCACCATGTTGAATTTATTTCCAGACTAAAGATTACTATGATATTATGTACCCAGCATGGAGTTTCTGGGAAGGAGGACCAGCAATTTCCTTATATCCTACGGGCATCGGCCGATGGGACAAGCACAGGCTCTCTATATCTGCAGCTGCTGAAACGTTAGATTTTATCATTAATTACCTATGCCCACAACTTAGTTTAATGGACTTGACTTTTTTTAACTATCCCAGAAAACACCATCCATTCTCTGGGATAAAAGTATCATATTATTATAAAGTGTTGATGTATTGATGCCAAGTTTTAATAAACTCTTACTGTCGATCTTGTAATACAGATTTTGGCCAGTGCAAACCCTTTTTTCTGAGACAAAAAAAAATAATGGTCATCCCGTATTTTTCCTATGCAGGGCAGGTCAGAAAAAACTTCAAGTGTAGTACTTTTCTTTTCAAAAATATTCAATGTACCAACAAACATGTTAAAATCTTATTATATATAAATATAATTATTCATGAAAAATATCATTTTATCACATACATAATTCCAGGTGGCCATGGGAGAAAAAAGAAAATAAGGCATTTTTTAGAGGATCCAGAACTAGTGAGGAAAGAGATTCTTTAATATTACTGTCCCGCTCTGAACCTGAGCTTGTTGATGCACAATACACGAAAAATCAAGCTTGGAAGTCAGACAAGGTGGGATTCCATGCAATAATGAATTTGTTTAAAAGACCAGATTTTTTTTCACAGCCTGCTTTGGTTGAAAACGCCTTTACTATATACCTTTCTCAGTTTGTATAGATACAATCTTGTGGTTGTTGCAGGACACACTTTATGCACCTCCAGCATCAGAGGTGCCTTTTGAGGACCATTGCAAATACAAATATCTCTTCAATTATAGAGGTGTGGCTGCCAGTTTTCGATTTAAACACCTGTTTCTATGCAAATCTCTTGTTTTTCATGTTGGTGATGACTGGCTCGAGTTCTTCTATCCATCACTGAAACCTTGGGTCCATTATGTGCCCATCAGCCCAACAGCAACAGAAAATGATATAAAAAATATGATTACTTTTTTTAAACTGAATGACTCTGTGGCTAAAGAAATTGCAGACAGGGGTTTTCAACACATTTGGGATAACTTAACTGAAAAGGATGTTAAATGTTACTGGAGAAAATTACTAAAGCAATATGCTAAACTTCTAAAATATGATGTAGTGAAAGATGATGATCTGATAAAAGTATTAAAATAGTTTCTATTGAATAAAAGTATTACGTTAACAATACAAACTGCTTTTATTGAAGAAAGTTTTAACAAGAATATTTTATAATTAATTATACATCAGTTTTGTTTATTGCTGATCTGTATAAGCATGTATACATTTCTACAAATGATTATTAACTGGAATGTTAGAAATGAGTAGGTTATCATGAGAGCAAAGCTCAAGCAAATACTTCTGCTAATTTCTGGGTGATACAAATAAATAAAACACATACAATACTAATATAAAATGGTATAATCATAACATAGAATTTAAAAAGTTATATTTTTAAAGAATTCATTCTAACATTGGTATGTAGGAAAATACATAGTATATAAATTTAACATACATTTATCATCTCAAACAATATTATTGATGCACTGGGCTATACATATTGCAGTTACAGTATACAAGAAGAAAAAAAAAATGTAAATTGATTAAAATATTGTACCCAATCTCATGTTTCTCATTTCGTTATATGTGAACTGTTAAATCATTTTCATTATTTCATTTGCACTCACATATACAACTTGATATTAGTAATCTCAGTCTTCAGATTTAATTTTGGCCATCTATCAGTCTCAACAATTATTTCATCAGGCGAATACACAAATTAATTTACTTGTTTATGTATAAACAATTTCCTGAAATATCTCTGATAACATCTTATTATACACTATTATAATATTTTAACCAAGGCCTTGACAGTAAGTACATATTGTATGATACAAAACAATGTGATCACACACATGATTTATGTTAGAAAACAAAAAATATTCTTATTCAAGTTAGGATTATTTATGTTGTCCTTAAACCTCTAAAAATAATTATTTTATCAAAAGTAAGACTTGATTAACATATTATAAATTATCTAAAAGTAATCGTACTGTTTGATTGTACCTAACATGTGACACTAAAAATAAATCATTTTGACAAAAATAATATCCAATGACCATTGTTAATTGCTTTCGACAAGTAGATGTTTACTGGGTAAGTTTGCGCTCAAGTTGGTCGGCAATAGCTAGCAGGAAGTCTTCAGTGTGTAAAAACATACCCTCTTTAGTATTCGCCAGCCCGTGGATACAGATCACCAAATCTTTAGTCATCTTGCCGCTGTCGATGCATTCCACACATGCCTAAAAATATAGATTTATGGTACAATATTTTTTTTCGCAGGCAGTAGGGGTAACATTGCCAGTATGCTATTTAATAATTTCAAGTTAGGTGAAGCAAAAGCTGGGCTAATACAACATTTTATCGAACCAGTTTAGAAACTAGCATTTCGTGTTTTGCCGTCTCTGTATGGAGTCGGTAAGCCGGCGTTTTAAAAATTATTTATTTCTAAAATCACCGGAAATGGGTGTGGTGCGCGGTAGCTTTATATTACGCACCACGTCCGTGTGATAAAATAATAAAAGTAATCAATAACAATACAGCCATCATTTAATCTTTAATATCATAATAAAGATATCTAAAGAGGTGGCTATATCTATGTTATTTCGTTTGGAAAAACAAAATTTGTTATCTATACTATTAGAAAGCTGTAACCGGTGTGTCTGTACATTGAAGGTATTTTAAAAAAATACTGTATACGGCTAAAATGACGTCTCTGAATCCAAAACTAGTGTTTTTGAAATTCATATTTGGGCAAGCTTCACTGAAAAACATACGTTTCACAATTGGATAGCGTATGTTTTCGCCATAATACATGGTCATTCAGAAGGGGTATACTAAGCCTTGAGCCCGGCTTCTTAAGCGTTTCTTACTTGGGTATTACCATCACGCTGTGATTATTGTGAGCAAAATCGATGGTGGAACAGGCGGAGCCGCGGTCGAAAGCTATATTTCCCTATAGATACAATTATAAAAATCAGTGCAAACCTGTTCAAGTGAGTGTGCAAAACGCTCTAAGTCCGGCGTGCCGTCCAGCTTGGCACGGTGGGCGAGACCCCTGGTCCACGCGTAGATGGAGGCGACGGGGTTGGTGGAGGTGGGCTTGCCCTGCTGGTGCATGCGGTAGTGGCGCGTCACCGTGCCGTGCGCCGCCTCCGACTCCACGGTGCGCCCGTCCGGGCACATCAGCACTGACGTCATCATACCCAGGGACCCGTAACCCTGTTAGAGTGGCACATTTATTTTAAAATGAATAAGAATTAGGGCAATGATTGCGTTTATAACAAAGGTTATCTAGATATTTTTTCTGACTTTTATGTTTATTTTTCATTAAGTTGCATGTAAAAAACAAATGTACCAGTTACTGTTCTGTTATGTTACCTGAGCGACGATATCGGATTGCACGTCGCCATCGTAATTCTTGCAGGCCCACACGAAACCGCCCGAGCCCTTGATCGCTTGCGCCACCATGTCGTCAATTAAACGATGCTCATACCATATCTTGGCATCTTCAAACTGCTTCTTGTAATCACTGTAGAAAAAATTACGAGATTTCGCATATCAAGGCATTTTAGACGCAATTACGCAAGTAAGTCGGTCTAATGTTGAGTGTTCGTACCTTTGGTATACTTCTTCGAATATGTCCTTGAAACGACCGTCGTAACGTTTCAGTATGGTGTTCTTGGTAGACAAGTACAAAGGCCACTTTTTCTGCAGCGCCACCTGAATAAACGCAATACAACAGTATGAACCTAAAGATCAATTCTGTTCAACCATTTCAATGTGATGCGAATGTTATGATAAATGGTAGCAATCAGGTCGCGGTGACCGAGTAATTGAACTTAGCGTCCGATAGAGACGTCCCCAAACGCGTCTTTGTATATTTTTTCCATTCCGGATTTAAAATGATATTGTTTTTTTAATAAACTAACAGCAAGAACTGGTTTGATAACCTTTTGTGAGTCAATTCAATCTGGGAAAGAATCTTGATTTTTGCTCTTTAAAACACAACTGACTTATTTAGTCCAGCATCAATTGAATCAATCATATTTACTGCCTGTCACCACGCAGTCGATTCCTAATAACGTAAAACGACGACTCGACGGGTCCTGATGGCTGTACGAGTTGAACTACTATATAAAGTATTGGCTCCAGACTGCAATGATTTGAATGAGGGTAAGAATGTGTTTGCCCCACAGTGTGATATTACAGTCTTAGTATAATAATTTGTACAAACCTGGAAACTGGAATGCGCAAATGATCGTATAGATTCGTCGGTGTTGTACATGCCCATGGCGACTCCGGGCACTTTGAAGTTATATAGCAGCCTTTTTTCAACAGTACCATCATCTTGTGTATATACTAGTTCCACCTGTATTTGAAATAACTTAATTATTTCACAAATACCAAGGTATCTCTAAAGTAAATTCACCTTTACAGCCTAACTTGAACAGTCAAATACTTATGATTTGACTCTTATATATATTATATTAATGTGAATGCCTGTTTGTTTGTAAATCTGAGAGAGCATCATACAAAACATCTGAACAGCAGTGGCGAAGACTCCATAAACCCAATTCGTACTAGCATCCCTTTCGAAAAAGGGCTGCTACTAGTATATGTTATTGCGAAATAATAAAGGCACACTGTTCAGCTTCCCTTTTTCAAAAAAATCCCATCGCCACTGTGGTACAGAGGTAGAATGTATTCTAGAACAACACATAGGCTACTTTGAAACAAGTTAGTATGGATCATTTTACAACTTCTAACTGAACTTTACCTTTCCAGGCTTTGGTACGAGGAAGTCCTGTGCCTTGTACTGATCGCCGTGCGCGTGGCGGCCGATCACAATGGCTTTGGTCCAGCCGGGCACCACGCGCGGGATGCTCTGGCACAGTATCGGCTCGCGGAACACAGTCCCGCCGAGGATGTTACGAATCGTACCATTTGGACTGAGCCACATCTTCTTCAGTTTGAATTCTGGAACAATTGATTTTACGTTGAATTTCCATAACAGCAGTTTTAACAACAGTCCCCTTATGCTGGCCGAGGGTCAAGGACATGGACTTCACACGTCTTTCTAGAACTATGTTTTACAGTCATAGAAATATGAATCATATAGATTTCTTATATTTACGCGAACACTACACAATGAAATAAAACTAATTTAACGGACGTGGCCATAGTTGCTAAAGCAGCCGAAAAGTCGGGAACGTAAAAACATAAAATAAACGCGATAAAATCCGTTGAATTAGTTTTATTTCAAAATATGAATCATAATAAAGAACTACATTCAGACAAATAATAAAAGACGCACAGAACAGTACAACAGGAGCCAAATGTAACCAATCATTCACCATAATTATAAGATCACGAAAATTATATAGACTATATAAATACGGTACCCTGGATCTGAAAGCAATAATGGCGTAGTAAAGGGCGTACCTTCGACTCTCTGCTCATCAGGAGTGATGGTGGCACACTTGATGCCCACATTGTGCTTGAGTATAGCATGAGCTGCGTCGATAGTGACCTGGTCATCAGTAGCGTCACGGTGAGGGAGTCCCAGGTCGTAGTATAGACAATCAAGCTGTTGACGATAAATACCAATTGACCAATTGAACCAATTAACACCAATTCTGATGTCTACAAGCGAATAATAGCTCAAAGAAAAATATTGCTGTCTTCCATTACCATAAGGGGCAGCAATACATTTAGTTTAGTCATGTTTACAACAACAAATTCCTTTCCTATATTTAATATTTTTCTGAATATAAGAGATCAGTACCATAGATAAAGAGTAACAGAAAATCAACACAATTGTGTCTTTGTAAGTGATAAGTCACTAATGGTAACATTGACACAATAACACAGTGATAAGCTCAGTTAGCAGCACTCATAGGCACTTAACTACATATTATACATTATACCTACATTCTGTTAAACAAACTACATAACAACTAACAATGTAGTTATAACTTAATCATAGACTTAAAAAATAAATACTTCTCTCTTTTTTTGAATATTTATGTTTAGCCATCAGTGCTTAAAGTTTTTATATCTTACTAGCTGCGCCCAGCGGTGTTACCCGCGATAAAAAGTATGAAAAATTAAAACACCTATCCCACGGGAACCATACATTTTACCGGGATAAAAAGTAGCCTATGTGTTATTCCAGACTATAATCTATCTCTGTGCCAAATTTCATCCAGATCCGTTCAGCCGTTCAGGCGTGAAAGAGTAACAAACATCCATCCATCCATCCATCCAAACTTTCACATTTATAATATTAGTATAGAAGTATAGATAATAAATAAGCAATTTTTGGATATGTTCAGTAACCTTATCATCTCACAAGAAAAAATATATTCTGGGTATAAGCTGACTATAATAATAAGCTAATGACATTAGGAGTCCAATGTGTTGAAAATGCAACAAATAAATTCCTCAAATGGTTAATAAGAGAACTGACAGATCACAGATCCCATTTTATACACAGACAAATAACATACATATTAGATCACATACCTTTACATAAGGAAATATGAGCTTCTCTTTGATCATAGACCAGATGATACGAGTCATTTCATCTCCATCCATTTCCACAATAGGGTTCTTAGCCACCACTCTCTTGGCTGTTCCATCTACACCACAAAAAAAAACATTACATGAACTCCAGCATACATAAGATAACATCATTATTATTTATAAAGAGGGTAGATATTTATTTGTATTCTTCTTTTTTAATATTTATATTATGTTTGTTTGGATGCTACTGGTTGTGTGGGTATGTACATCATCACACCTGTATCCCTTAGCCCATATTCTAAGGGGTAAGCAGAGGTGTGCTGCAGTCTCCCACATTGCATTGATGGTATTTACATCCCAATGTAATAGGGGGTGAGCCTATTGAAATTATACTGGGTATATTTCCCCTTTAATGCCAGGGACGTCAGGGCCATAATCCACTATGTTAACCCAGTGCAGATTGGCGAAATACACACAGCTTTGGAAGACCAGCAGGTTTCCTCACGATGCGTCAAAAATCCCAGAGACGAGCCAGCGTTTGAAACTTTTTTCAAATTGAGTTTTTAACCAACGCTTCCATCAGTGCCAATTACTTAATTGTAGGCATGTACCTAGCAAAACCTACAAAAAAATTGTATACGTAGGGTAGGTACCACAGACTAGGTACATTGACTACAAGTTTATTTGTAGCAGCAATTCATTCGAGCTACGAAGCTTTTGTACAAGATTTCAATCGTAACAAATGCACAGTTATCTAACCAACAAATTTAATATGCTAAGCAAGTTACGAATATGTACTTACAATTCCTTGATTTTATCTTGCTAACTTCGGTAAAATATTTTAATAACTTTCTGCTATTATTACCAGCCATTTCTTAATAAATTTTACGTGGCTCTTTTTAATACTATCACGAATCAGATGCTTCTACCTCACAGTAATTCAAGTTCTTCCCACACAATACAAACTATATCTTTATTTGTATGCAATTCACTCACACCAGTCATTCATGACCACAGAACAAAATGGATCAAGACTGAGTGCCTTCCAAATAATCAAACGTTTATTCAGTTCGGCAGCAGACGCGTGCGTTGAAAGAAAACGTAGTGATTATATTATATACTCTTTCTTTGGTGCGTTGCTTACAAAAATACTTTACTAGGGATGTGATATGAGATAGATGTTATTATCGATAGGTTTTTTTCATTATCTAAATAATTAACATCTGTGTAACATGACATGGGCCTCGTAAATCATATTATGCTGTGTGAGAGAAATGCCTTATAAATTATTATATTTAATATGTTAACTACGCATTAGCTGACAATTATTTATAGTCAAAATATTTAATTTGCATTTTTTCACAAAAAGGATGTGGGGTACACTGGAGTGCAATGCAAGTGCGATGCTGCCAGGACCGCGCATCAAAATATAACGCATTGGTGCATTTGTACTCCAGCGGCGCTTGACTTATACGCGCTCCTCATAACACCGCATTGCAGACATATTTTGCCACAAGCAAAGTGATGCTACTTTTGTAGTGGTAAATGTTACTACATACAAAACTTTTTGCCTAGTAACTGGTCCGGTGGCATAGACAGAAGTTTTGCACACAGCGAGTGTATGTATTACATGCTAGACCAGAGTATTTTGATTCACTTGTAGTGCACGCCGTGTGTTGATAGAATATTCTATCAAGTCTACACACGCTCAGGGTCCGGTCATCAAAATACACGTTGCACCTGAAATAAGTGCATTTATGACACGTAAATATCGATATCGACAAAAAGGAATACATTACTATTCATGTCAGTTTCCAGATGCTGGTGTGACCACATAATATTTTACCGTCTCTTGTAGAACAAAAAAAAACAAAGTAAGAAAAGGTCACATGCAGAATATGCCCAAATAAAAATACCTGGCCTCGTAGATTAGGTCAAACCATCATATACCATATAGTCAGATACAAACCATGCCTGCGTACAATTAGCGTGGCTCGATAACGTACAGTTAAACATGAGAGGAAAATGCTCATGTTCCATACTGGCTGTTGGGCTTGAACGTACAATAAAAATTAATATAATAATTAAGTGTTTCAAAATCATGAGATTAATATATCTGAGAATTTTTGATAAAAATGCTTACTCCTGTGCCCCTAAGGCTACGCACGCTGGAAACGGAACGCTGATAGGATACACCCACCCACTGACCTCATATATACAAGTTGTATATATAGATGTTAGTGGATACACCCCAACCCAATTTTGTTTTATTAAATAGTCAAGTCGTAAGTCGGTGCATAGGATTTAAACGATAAAAATAGAATTTGGAAGAAAATAGATGAAAAGATGGCAACTCCAATAAATGCATTGTCAGTCAAGTCAAACAAACAAACAAAAAACAAATGTCATCCATCCGCCCCGGGCGCCCGGGTCCCCTTTCACGCGCTTGATACAAACGAGTAGTTTTATATATTTGTGTTTTTGTTTCTTATGTGAGCCAGTTGAGTAACGAGCAAATAAAAAATATTTACTTTATTGGTTTCTGTACACAGTTTCTGTTATTCCCGTGTGGCGTGAGTTCTCTATGTGCTGCTGGCTGGCTGGCTGTTATTAGGTAGGTATTTTATATTTTTATCTACGTTCATATTATGGGGTATCGCCGGTATCGGGCGTATCGGGCACGCTACGGGCCACGCCGCACTGTCGCGACAAGTGAAATGTCGAAATACCAAGTATCGTGTGTATAATTTCTACTCGTTACTATTTTTGTTGGAGGTGATTGTGCTTCGTTTTTCTTTCAGCACGTTTTCATCGTATTCATCTGCGAACGCTTTTCATTATCTACTCGACTTGTTTCACTTTCTGTAAGCAGGTGGCTATTCAGAACAAAGTAGCCTTTTTATACAAAGGTAAATGGCATGAACAATATTATAGAGGTATTATACTTACTTATGGTAATTATTTTATGATCATCATGGTTTATTGTTTGGAATATGTGGTGATAAAAATTAATACCTAGTGGGGATGGTCTTTACCATTTTCACTTTCCTTTATTTTAATAACATTGTTATTTTTTCTATAAATATTTTAAGAGCTTCCTTTGTAACAACATTTATGATGTGCAATAAATTGATAATGACTAATTGATACCTATGCAATAGCTAAACTCACAATGATAACATGGCATGGTATTTATATCTTTAAAACAAAGAGAACATTTTCTTGAATGTTATCCATCTGCATGTTTTAATTTTTTTATTTCATGTTGCATGTGAATATTCTTATATATATTTTTTTTATGTTTTCTACAAAAAAAAATTGTTTTCATTACTCCTGTTTAATTTTACTTTTAACAGTTACAATAAATTATGATTTACCTAGTGTTTAATTAAAGTAGATGTAATGTAACACTGATGGTGCTGTAGCACTCAAGTGTACTGGATTCCAGGCATCTGTGGTGTATTTTAAGTTCAACACCAACTTACTGGAAAGCTTATCTTTTCTCTAAGCACAGATAACTTTACATTAGGGCTGTGCCTCTAAGCCAATTAGTTTGTTGCAGTTAGTAGCAGAGATGTGTGGGTGTGTGAGATTGCTCAATGCATGCAAACCTCTGCAGAGGTCATGGCACTGCCGTCTGTCGAGCACATCGGCACCAGCACCCCCCACTCCTGGAATACCATACACCAAGCTGAGCATTGGCATACCTAAAGAGATATGGCAAAATGAGAAAAGGTATTGAAATCATTGTGCAAGTAAATAGTAGTTACTGTGTTAAAAAAAATAAGGCTGATAACAATCTAAACTCATTTGTTGACAGAAGTAATTTCCAGATTGGAAAAGTTATTACTTATTTTAATATTTACATCTGTTTTTTGTGTACATGTGTTTTAAGGTGAATTGAGGAACTTCCAAATTTATAGTCTATCCACAATCCAATAATAAATACCAAGTCTAAACATGCTCCATAAGAACTTATAATACATTATATCTATGTATTTATAGAGTTGCTGTAGTACCAGCCATAGTTAGCAAATTAGTGAATAAAGGTTTCACTATCAATGTTGAAGAAAATGCTGGGTCATTTGCCAATTTCCCAAACAAGACCTATGAAGAGGCAGGTGCCAAAGTTGCCAGCTTAAAGGAAACATTCCAGTCTGGTATGTGAATAATTGTTTTCAGAAATTTACAGGATACTTACATAGATACACAGTCATATACTAATTTTATATTTTAGATATTATTCTCAAAGTCCGTCCGTTAATCGACAATGAAGTACAAAGTGTTCGAGATGAAGGAACCCTTATATCGTTTCTATATCCTGCACAAAATCAAGAGTTAATAAAAAAGTTGGCAGCTAAACATGTGAATGCATTTGGTAAGCTATTTTTGTTTCATCTCTTCATTACTTAAAGTTATTTTGAAAATGTGTTTGCCTTTAGTAATCTTATCCTCAGAAGACAATTTAAATCAATGGACCAACACTAATTGTATTTAATTTATTATTGTTTAAGCCATGGACTGTGTCCCTCGGATAAGCCGCGCCCAGGCGTTCGACGCGCTCAGTTCAATGGCCAACGTGGCTGGCTACCGAGCCGTCATCGAAGCCGCGGCGCATTTCCCGCGGTTCTTCTCCGGTGAGCATTTTCCTTCATAAAACTAGTTATACAGGTAACTACCATGTAATTTATGTTACCAAGTGAAAGGCAATAATGCTGCGCAATCGAGATTAAATGTAGGGTATATTTTGTGAGTCTAATAATCAGGTTTGATTTAATTAATTACAATCTTTGTTTATGAATAGCTGTGCTTGTGTTCTGGCGGTCCCTGTGTCATATAAGTTATGTATCTAGACACTTTCTGACAATAAGGGTTTCATCCTAAATCTTTTTATCTACAATCAAGATAGATGATTGACAATGCATCAATCAATCTAAATCCTTCTCATATTGAGGATGAAAGTGCCCGGTATAATGGCAATAGGCTCGCGCCCTATTACATTGGGACAGTACAGCGTACCTCTGCCAACCTCTTCGGGGAATACATTAGGGGCGTGATGGTGTTTTTTTATGTTTAACAATCCTTTGGAAATCCTGTCAATATTTCACCGTATCCCATAATATTGACCATGCCAGGTATCAGTAAAGTCCATTCGAGGGTTTTTGGGTCATGTCAGTTCAAGACGAAACAGCATCGTCTCGGTGGACAGTTGAATTAATTTTTGTGGTACACTCTGTTGACTTTGACCTCCAAATGCAGGTCAGATGACGGCAGCGGGCCGCGTGCCCCCGTGCCGCGTGCTAGTGGTGGGCGGCGGCGTGGCGGGGCTGGCGGCGGCGGCGCAGGCGCGCTGCATGGGCGCCGCCGTGCGCGCCTTCGACACGCGCCCCGCCGTACGCGAGCAGGTCGAGAGCCTTGGCGCGCAGTTCATCACTATGGACATGAAGGTCAGACTTATACATGACCTTAACTGTATCAATGTTATTGAATATCTACTGTTTAATAAAAATTTTGACACTCGAACATACATTATATGATTTAACCATAATATGCAGGGGTTAAGCAATGCTTGGGATGAATTCATCTCAGGTTCTCGTTACTTCGTGACGAGCGAGAATCGGAATCACATTTTTTTTTATTGGTGAAAACCATTAAATATTGTACTTATAAATCGTAAAAATGGTCACAAAGAGCTAAGCTACAACTTTACCTTACCATACGTTCGGAATGCCGTTCCTATGGAGAAGAACGGGCAAGAAACTCTGGCTGCCCTTTTTAAAAACATCTTATACATTTTGGAGCAGTACTTGTTATGGGTATATGAGAACAATGTAGGAATAGTTGCCAGAAGGGTATACCCGCTGTAGAATATAATTTAAGGCCACGTTTTTGGAGATAAAGTGTCTGCACCGTTGCCCATTGCACGAGATACTTTCCAACTTGCAAGTTTAACCTTATTTATCATAGTTTACTCATTCATGTCATTAATACCTCGAGCAGCTGCTTAAACATCTAGTTCCATGGTACGCGGCATAGCCTGTAACCTTATTATGCTACAAGTAATAACTGTGGGCCGGTAGGACGCGATGTGCGGTTGACCTCTCATATTATATTATAGGTTTATTGACTTTGCTCTCCGGGTTTTTAAAGCGATCGTTTGTCTAATATTTGAATAATATGATTTACTCCTTTTTGGTTAAAACTGTTATCGACTTGGGTCCCACTAATTGCAATACGATATTTCGGCAGGCTTAGATAGATATAGATGGTGGGATGAACTTGGATATACTTTAGCGAAGGACTGGTCTTCCATAAACCATGGGAGGAATGAGCAGACCTCAACCCAACAGTGGGACAAATATGGCTGAACAATAATAATTTTACATGCAATGTAACAACTGTGCTAACTTATTTTACTTTGCTATAACGAGTTTTTCTGATGATCTTATAATATGCACATAGATTCTCACGTGGCATGTGATGCGCATTTGTGTAATGCACATGTTAATGCACTCGGTACATAACGAACTGGATTGCGGTCAAAGTATATCAACGGATCACGTTCGTATTATAACCGCAGGATAATTGACGCAATGTATTATGATATATTAAGGGGCTGTCAATGCCAATTGCGTTGATGTTTACCGACCAGATCTCGGTATTTATACGAGCTAGCAATTTGATATTTGGACCCATGAAATTTGAACTCTTAATCTTAAAACTGATAAGAGTGACGACGCGAATAATGAACAATCTCGGTTCTAAAGTATTTTTACATGATTATTGCTTTATTTTTACATAGGTTAAATAAATTTTATTTTTTTATAGGACGTGTTTTTTTTATGTTGCTGTGGGCTTCGCATAAAAATATCAATAATTTGATTCGGCGCATCGATCTAAGCGCACAAGCAATCTCCGTCGCTGTTCATTACATGGAGTAGTAAATAACGCTATCCCTCATGCGCTACTAAGCATGAGTTGACCTCTTAATAGTTATACTTGTGCTTTATGTAACTGTTTGTTTTCAGAGGTGGGTGTACCCTAATCCTAGTGGTTGGGGTGCAGCGACCACCCTGGCCTTGGCTGCTATCGCCAATGGTAATTTCTACTAAATCAAACGACTCGTAGACATAGACACTAGTTACGTAATATTAGCTCTGTTTATTTGTTTCATTTGTGGTGTTTTATTAGTTATTATGCGATGTGCCACACCGAAAGCACCATTACATCATAAAGTCATCGTTGCAGTGTATTTATTTTATTTTCATAACGTTTATTATTTGTTTGTGGCATAATGGAGGCATGCATGTGCATTGATTAATTATCTAGTTGTGTATTATGATTAATTGCATTATGTTTCCAAAAAAACATTTACAGAATTCAATTTAGACAAGATACCGAACTTGGGTTTCATCTAAAATATTGAATTTTGTGGTTTGGGATAAAGATATCTTTTTAATGTTAATGTCAAGTTCATTTTACGACGTCCAAAGATAAGAAAAGTTAAACAGCTTTGAAATACCACATACGTGTTTGCATGTGGTAGACCTTGAGATATGTACTCAAATAAATAACAATTCTGATGCCAGATATGCATCGAATTTGCTACGATAGGTATCAATAACAAACTTGCATATTTTATTATCATGATGATAAAAGACTTATCATCAATTTAAAAAAAAACAATATTGGCAATGAAAGTACAACAGAACTTTTTCAAAAGAAAAATACTTTGCATATCTTTTTGTTAACGGACGAAAACTTTGTCAAAATTTATGTGGGTCATGGCTTATAACGAATGTAAGCTTTTTATACTTATGTGTAGGAGGAGGGCGCTGGCGTAGGCGGCTACGCCAAAGAGATGAGCCAAGAGTTCCTGGACGCTGAGAGAGCTCTCCTCGGCAAAGAAGCACGGACATCCGACGTGGTCATCACCACTGCGCTCATCCCCGGGAAGCCGGCGCCAGTGCTCATTCTAGAGGTAAACACTTGCCTTCAATTTGAAATCGCTGTCTCCAGACCGACCACGCACTCTTGCGAGGCTGGTAGAGCCACATTCAGTGCGTGGGCTGGCAGGGAGAAAGATTATAAGTAACAGTACTTGTACGAAGCAGCACGAGCATTCGACTCGGTGTAGTCATCTGCCATTTCGTTCGGTGTCAGTCCCAGACTCGCGAGATTGCGAGGTCGGCCTGGACACTGCTATTATTAAAAAGTCAGAATTAATTTGAAATGTATTACTTTGTAATTAAATATTATATTCATGGATAACAATTAATAGCATACTTATTATTGATTATAATATAATCTATGAGTATGATAATATAAATCGTCGATCCGCGCGCAGCGGAGGTCAATAGGCTAGAACGCTATTAAGTCTTGGATCAGTGTTTAAGGATTATAGTTTTTGAGTATTCGTATTTTCCAAGGATTCAGAAAGACGTCAAGTCAAATGTAACTCTTTAGTAACTCTAGCGTACGACGCACATCTAAAGCAAACTTTTAAGAAATATGTCCATGACATTGGTATGCATTTAGTTGTGTGACCTGGGTCTTTAAGTATGAGTTTTGAACGCATTCAAATATCGATCGAGTGATCGAATATGTACAAGGAACGCTACACTTTTCCGCTTAAAGCGCTGCCATTAAATGTATAAAAGAAAAGGGTATTCGATGCTATCAAAACTCATCTAAGCCTGCGTCAGTTACGATTACATGGAACTTATGAAATTCCTTTATTTATAGTCTGTATTACCTATTATTTATCTAGATGTTTGTTCGCCTAGATATCTTGCAGGTGTTAATTCCTAGTCAAACTCAATGTGTACTTAAATTTGCATGCCCTTCACGAGAAAAGCATTGTGCAGTGTGTAAAGTACAACGGTCTATTTAGATACCACGGTTTGTTCTAATCTCACTTCACCGGTTCAAACCATCCTGTATTAGATAACGAATATTGACCCCCGACCCGCGTTCAAACAGTCACTGGAACAAAGTTTGCGGTCCAATAAATCTTACAACGTGAATGCATATTTACGTCAAGACTTTATTGATTACTTATAGTGCAAGTATGTAGCGATGTACATAGCAAAAATATCTACATGTTGAATAATATCAATATGGGCGTTTATTTTGTGTATTCACAAGGCTTTAATTTAATTTTAGGTTAATGCTTGACTCTAAGGATAAAAGTATAATGGGTAGGTATATAGTTTCAATGAGGAGTTAACTTAATCTAAGGTCTAGTCTCCAGACAATGAATTGTATGCAGAATATAAGACTGTTTAGTGGTCGTGTCTATACATTAAATATTAGATACTGAGGCCGAATCCGCCATTTATGGAGTTTTGTTTGTTACCGCATCTCGGGATATCTATTAGTCATGTCAAAATAAAAATTAAGATATTTGGCACCTAAGCACGATGAAAGCTTACATACCGGTTGGTTTCATGTAAACGATAAATTGTTCATTCAGGGAAATGAATGGGTTCTCACGGGATACTACGATATCGTAGATATATGATGTTCTTTGTTAGGATGCTGTACGTGACATGGCGCCTGGGAGCGTGATTGTGGACCTCGCCGCCGAGATGGGCGGCAACGTGCAAACAACCAAGAAGGGCGAGATCGTCAAAGTGCACGGCGTCACGCACATCGGACTGACGGACTTACCGAGTAGGATGCCTGCGCATGCGTCGACGCTCTACGCGAATAATATCTCAGGACTACTCCTGAGTCTGGGTAAGTTACTGGTCACTCCACTATATATTTCACTGACCCCTATAAAATACGCTGGATTGACTTTAGGCAATGTTGTAAGGAAGCCCTATGATTCACGAATACGAGTCTTGATATGAGTACTAGTAAGCGTCCAGTCAAAAATCTACTTTCTGTATGTATACGGAAAATAGGTTTTAGTTTGCGTGACACTTATCACGGCGCTTCAAGTCGCCATAAAAATCATGCATGCATATGAAGCATTAAATAGTCACTAGGCCCGCCACACACTCCCACCACTGCTACTCCTGTAAGCCAGGATCTACAGTGGTGTCCAATGAAGACACCGAGGTTTGACCCTCGGCGAGTCCCGGGATAAAGTTAATTGTCTTGGAACCCGCACGAAATTAATCGAAAGATAAATAGGAGGAGTTGGAAGAAAATTATCCACTTCCCTCCATTGCAAAGCGGGAGACAAAAAGATCTGGTAGACAAATGTCCACAGAAGTAAGACTCTTACAGGTGGACTAATTCCAGGTGTAAGGCACCACGGAGAGTTTAAATACTAATTGGTCCTAAACTTGTGAGCTGATTAAACTTGATTCCAGTCAAATGGTCAAAAAAAATATCACGACCAAAATCTATTTTGTAAAATACAGGAACAAACGATCACTTCCACATCAATCTCGAGGACGAAGTAACGCGCGGTGCTATCGTCTTGAAGGCGGGAGAATTACTCTGGCCGCCGCCGCCGCCGCCCAGCATGGCACCCGTCCAAGCCACCACCGCCAAACTAGCCGCAGCTGCCTCCGCCGAACCGCCCAGCCCGTTCAACGAAACATTGAAGGACTCTTTCTTATATTCCACAGGTGAGCCACGCACCTAATAATTGGTACAGCCAACACAAATAAGGGTTTCAATCAGTAAGCTAAACAGGAAATCCTAATGTAAACGTAACGTCACGGAAAAATAATGCTGTCAGTACAGTTGTCAGCCCACACCACCCGCCTGCGTGGAAGATCTTACCTTTTCCGCTGAGTAACTAAAATAACGTATGAATAATATGAATGCGTTTAGCCGCCATTTATAATCCCATTCTTTATCCGGTCAGGCAGTACAATCCTGTTTTAAAAGTATGTATATATATAAAGCGCCAAATATACATATTTTTTTCCAAACCTGAACACTAACATTTTAGTAAAGCCAAAGTGTCAAATAATATTTAATTTGAAATGCATCGGGGATCACTTTACTGCATTTTTATTTTAGTATATATAGTATGTATATTGTATTTAGTATAGCTTTTTTTTGTGTTGATTTTTTTTATGATTATTTTTATCGTCCGTAAAACCTTTATTTTTTAAACAACCTCTATGAGTTTCCTTATTTTTTAAACATTTTGTGTACAGGTTTAGCAACTTTGATCGGGCTGGGGATGGCGTCACCCAACCCTGCGTTTACCACTATGACCACCACACTTGCGCTGTCAGGTAATTAGCCGATGTTATTGCTGATAATACTTTCTCAATTCATTTATACAGCGCTATTCAGAAAGGGTAACAGTTACCCTTTAAGAATCAAGCTATATGTTAATGAGCCTTTCGAATGTGCCAGTGCTGGGCACATTTCCCTTGTTTCCAATGCATATGTTCTACCGACTTAGCTATCACTGTTGTTTATTACATATAGTATTTTTGAACTCAGGCCCATGGTTTCAAATCCCAGATTCGGTAGAACAAAATATGTTTCCATACGCGTTCCTTTCATATTCTGATTCAAGCATTCCCTCTATATAGGTGTAGTGGGCTACCACACCGTATGGGGCGTCGTCCCCGCCTTGCACTCCCCGCTCATGTCCGTCACCAACGCCGTATCTGGGATCACTGCCGTCGGTGGGCTGCTGTTGATGGGCGGCGGTTGCGTGCCAGAGACTCCAGTGCAGGTAAAAAATGCGTATAGTCTATGGATCAATCACACCGATATCGTAGCGTTCGGTAGCGAAGCGAGTTTGGATAAAGTCGGCCAAGGAATTATTTTATCACCAATATCATTTTCATATTATATAGGGTTTATATACGTTTTCGGTGAAAACACAGTGTCGGTGTTATGTCCACTGTCGGCGTTCATTATAAATCCCGATGTCAGAATCTCGATTCAAAGGTTGCGGGCTCGTGTGATTCTTGGGGTGGGTGAATACTGCTGTCACATGATTTGTGATCCGCGTGATTCTTTTTAATACTGACAGTAAGGACGTCATTGAATTTTCTTCAGTTGCGCATAAGAGATCGTATAACATTTGTTAAATGCAATCTTTACAGTGGTTGGCGAGTACGGCAGCTCTAATATCATTCGTGAACGTGTTCGGAGGATTTTTAGTTACACAACGGATGCTAGATATGTTCAAAAGGTACTTATTCCTTTAAATACATTATTATTTATTTAGAAAACCGCGGTTTTTATTAATCGACGCAATATAATGGAAATTCGTGAGTGATTTATAATTTATTTTTCTAGGCCTGGTGACCCACCAGAATATGGCTACTTGTATGCTATTCCAGCAGCCGCGCTTCTAGGAGGTTACCTTACCACAGCTATGCAGGTAACTAAAAATGTTATTTCATAGCGCAGACACATTTACCAATATCAATAAAAACATCAAAAAATAGCCTCCAAATTTATTGAAAGATTACGCCCATTTACTATGTCCTTACGAAGCTCTTTATTTTGGGAAAAAATATTTATTATGTCATTATGACTTGAACCAAACTTCTATAATGAACAATGCCCTGGAACATTTGTCCCCCCTATCAAGACATAGACTACATCAAAATAAATATTGGCTTTTTGTACACTACGCATTGTGTTGTGTAAAATAGTACAGGGTGGGAACGAATGGCGTTAAAGAGGAGACTCCTACACTTAGGCGAACTAAAAGTAGAAGAAAGTGTTGCTTTTATATTTTTATTCAAAATGTTGCGATTGTAGTCATTATGTGTATGTCAATAGGGTTACCCTGAAGTCCACCAGATGGCATATCTAGCGGCGTCGCTATGCTGCGTGGGCGCTCTCGCCGGACTCAGTTCTCAGACAACCGCGCGCAAGGGAAACTACCTTGGAATGGTGACTATCTATTGACACTTGTAACAATACTTTTTTCAACAAAACATGCAACCTATGATTAGAAAGGCGTCCATAACAATTTTAACTACAGTGCACGCAGCTAAGACTCGACCCAAGACCCGCTCATTGTGATCTTGATGGCTTTAGTTTTAATCTATTGACCATTGTAAAGTCATTGAGACATTGATGAATGTATTGACAAAAGTACTGCATACATTTATTCAGCTTTTAAATTTAAATTCCAATCATATTTTTTAATGTAATCATTTTCTTAGTATGTTTAATTTTTGTGTTTTCATTATGCAGTAGTCTTGTCAAATTCAGTTATAACTTGGGATATCAACATTAGTTTATAAGACTCAACTTATGTTACCCAATTTATGAATAGTTTTAATATAATGAGGCAACTTGGGTTCAGCTCGTCACTACTATATCTTGATGATACTTTAGTAATATGAGGTTGCATATACTATATATATACATATTATTTTATACCTTATTATGTGTACATAAAAGATAATTTTCTTTAAGATCGGTGTGTCAGGAGGTATCGCCGCGACCTTAGGTGCGCTGACGCCTACCACCGAGGTGTTGGTGCAAATGTTGGGAGTCGCAGGTATCGGCGGCCTTATTGGTGGCGTTATCGCTAAGAAAATAGAAATTACTAACCTGCCTCAGCTCGTGGCCGGCTTCCACAGGTAAGTTGTCAATAAATTACTCATATGCCGTTAACAATTTAACAGGTTAAAACATATGATTATGCAGGTGTTTTTTTTTTTATAATTCAGAAGGTTCATACAAATTCTATCAAGTTGTAGACATGGTTTTTCAGCATATTGTAAAGCGGCCCCTTACCTAGTATTCTTTGTTTGAGCAATATTTTTTATGAAATAGTATTTATTTTTTTCGTAAACAGATAATTATAGTCTAGCCTTAAGGCTCTAAAACACTCCTACCAATAATTCTTGCCAAAGACTTCGAGCGCTTTCTCCTTTCACAAAAAAACCGTTTACTGGCCTATGATTATGTTATGTAAGAATATTTTTTATTCACTTAGTTAAATATTAGTCAAGCCTTGAAGCTCCATTGCACTCGTAACTCGCATGAGTACTTGGCAAGAATTTTGAGAACAGTCTTCGGTAAACTAACGAAAGTTGCAAAAACAATGGATGTGGTATCCACACTCTCGTTCTCGGCTTTACTCGGCCATTCTCGGCTATCTGTCGGTTCAACGGTACCATGATGTGCACGCTGGTCCACTTAGAAATTAAACGCACACATTTTAGTTTGAGTGGACTGTGTTTAGGTAATGGAAAAAGTAAGTGAATTTACATACATGCGAACGGTGCGCAGACGTAAACGTGACTGACTCCCGTGGGGTTCCCATATAAAATAAAAATAATATTTACGTTTGTGGAACAAACACGTCATGAATATTATTGCTTAGCTTGGTGGGCATGGCTGCGGTGCTGACGTGCGTCGCGACGTACATGCACGACTTCCCCGCGATGGCGCTGGACCCCACGGCCGCCACGCTCAAGACCGCGCTATTCCTTGGCACTTATATCGGCGGAATCACCTTCACGTGAGTCTGTTATGCAAAATATACTTTCCTTCTGAATTTATTTTTATTTTAAAACACATTTTTATGATTTTCACTAGCAATTAAATAAACGGAACCCTAATATAGGTTCACTCTATTCACTGTGTCTGCCTGCTAAGCCCCTTTCTCCAGAATAGCTATAGTTATCTTGTTCCTTCTAGTGGGGTGCGTGTGATAACGCATACGTTTTTTATCGATTATTTTATGAATTAATTTAGAAATGTACAAGATTGAACGATTCACGTTGTTAAAGAGATTATTACTATTTGATGAGCCGTTATTGAGACAATTTAACATTAAGATGAATATTATAATATTTAAAGTTTTTTTTAAAACCATTTCAATACAATTTAATAGCTAACAACGAATGTTTAATATGACAACATTCATACAGCCAATGTGTAAAAGGATTCATCAACAAACTTTTTTAATCCCAGCGTTCGTCATGCGATTCCCCAATTATTCACCCGTTAAGGAGCCGGCAAATTATGTTATATTTGGCATTCCTACAACCCCGCAGCGGCTCGCTAGTGGCGTACGGCAAGCTGCAGGGCTCGCTCTCGTCGGCGCCGCTGCTGCTGCCCGGCCGCCACGCCATCAACGCGGGGCTGCTGGCCGGCTCGCTGGGCTGCGGCGGCGCCTTGCTCGCCTTCCCCGACGTGCCCGGCCTGCCGCTGCTGTCGGCCGCCGCGGTTCTTAGTGGCATTCAGGGACTCACTCTAACTGCTGCCATTGGAGGTAATACTCAACATTAGCTGATAAAAGTTCCCTGTTGCACATACCCTTTTATAGTGTAGAAGACATGCCAGAGACGAGCTGTTCTTGCCACGCCCCTAAGGGGAGTAGGGTGAAAAAGTAATTCGTAAGAAGTGAAAATGTGCGGTCAGGGTAGAGCTTAGAGCAAGTACCGCGTGCATCTCCCGTGATCCCGCCCCGATAGTCGCAAGGTTGGCTGGGTCATAGCTGGTGGTGATAAGGTTGGTGAGAATGGATGGGTCATGATGAGCATACCCAAGGACTACCACACGCCACGGTTTTCCATTGACCATGTGATGGTTTTACTGCATTGCGCCTTCTGCCTCATGGTTGCCAATCCAGACGCTTTTTGTCCCAAAAGACTTTAGCTCTTCGAGCATATGCCCAGCCCACATCTCCAGACTTTGTGCTGCGTCGGACTAGTTCGTCTACAGAGTTCCTCATTTTTGATTCTGATACTGTTTTTGCTGCGTTTTGGGTATCGATGTGAGGAATTAGCTCGTGATTTGTTGTGGAATCATAGGTGCTGACATGCCAGTGGTGATCACGGTACTGAACAGCTACTCCGGCTGGGCGCTGTGCGCTGAAGGGTTCATGTTGAACAACTCCCTGATGACCATCGTCGGTGCCCTTATCGGCAGCTCAGGCGCTATCCTCTCGTACATTATGTGCAAGGTAAGTGGACAAAATAACTAAACATTAACCATCCTAATTCATATAAAATGACGAAGCACATATTAAAAAATCTATTGTAAATGGATTAAAAGTTTTATAAATTGGGGGGGGGGGGGGTAAATGTAGATAATGCTTCGCAAAAGTGCGTCCATTATTACGTAACTTTTCCATGGTCCGCATTAAAACAAGCAACGTTTTCCAGGCTATGAATAGATCTCTGCCTAACGTGATCCTGGGTGGTTACGGCATCGCGACCGGCGGCACGGCGCGGCCGGCCGGCGCCACGCACACTGAACTCAACGTGGACTCCGTCGCGGAACTCATCCATCGCGCATCCAACATCATCATAACACCTGGTAAGACATTTTTTTTCCACCACATACTTATCTGGCTTGCAGGAGTAGCACCACCTCTATTACTTTTAATAGCCAGAATATGCAGTGGTCACCAACGAATATTCGATTTTCGGTGAATTCCTGAAAAATCGCACCAGATTCAATTAGATAAAAAAAGGGAAGATGGAAATAAAGCCCTTTCCTTCACTACACGCTTCCTGAATTCCATACATGTCCTCTTTCGTCATCTGTCGTCATTGCTAGTCTTCTACTAACCGATCTAATGCAGCCTTTCCCAAAGTGGGCGATAACGCCCCCTTGTGGGCGCTGCAGGCCTAAAGGGGGGCAGTGGGAGACCCAGAAAAAAAATAGGGGTGTTGCGTAGAGGCTTACAATAATTAATAAGTTATAGTGGTTTTTAAGTAGGTGAAAAAATAGGTGCGCTAAAAAATTATTCGTTCCCAAAGTGGGCAGTGGAGAAAATAAGTTTGGGAACCCCTGATCTAATGGTATACAACATAGTGTTGTTGTTTTTTGCAAAGGTTAATTATAATGTATATTTTCAGGTTACGGTCTCTGTGTAGCTAAAGCTCAATATCCTATCGCGGAGTTGGTGCAGATTCTTAAAGACATCGGGAAGAAAGTACGTTTCGCCATACATCCCGTCGCAGGTAATTTAGATTACACATCAATAATTATTATACTTCGGTGATTGTATTGGTTAATAAAATTCGATTGGTTTGTTTAGGTCGTATGCCGGGTCAACTGAACGTATTACTCGCCGAAGCCGGAGTACCGTACGATGACGTATATGAGATGGAAGAAATCAACGACGAATTCCCTGAAACTGATCTCGTTTTGGTTATTGGTGAGTGCATACATTTTATACTAATAAGTCTGAGGGGGAATGAACTAGACAATGTATTATATGCTTTATTACTTGTTATAGGGTTACATGTTATAGGGTCCCTTAAAGCGTTTCGCTTGCGCCTGTATGTTGTGCTATCCTAGCTAATCTCTCACTGAAATATGTTGTTCCAGTTTTCAGATATATTATTTTCAAGTGAAGTGAGGATTTATCCGTGCGAAGCCAAGGCAGATCGCTAGTTTTGTGAATTAGTATATTGTGGTCATCCATAGCCAAAGTAGGTTTTATTTTTGGAGTAATGAAATTCACTTTTGTTTATTATAGGTGCTAACGACACAGTGAACAGCGCGGCTGAAGATGATCCCAACTCGCCTATCGCTGGGATGCCCGTACTTAAGGTTTGGAAATCAGATCAGGTGGTCGTCATGAAGAGGTCGATGGGTGTCGGTTACGCAGCTGTAGACAACCCCATCTTCTATAACCCCAACACCGCCATGTTGCTCGGAGACGCCAAGAAAACTTGTGATGCGCTCCTTGAACGAATCAAACATCTCACCGCTTAAGACGTATGCATTTTTATAACATTTAAGACAATATTACTTACAAAAAAAGCTATCAATGAATTTTATCACACATCTCGTGAAGTAATATAACTTAAGCTGCTAAGCCACTGATGGGCATTATACGCGTGTAACGCAGGGGCACCTTCTATTGTAGTTACGCTTCTGAATTTAGCGCGTATTATAATCGACGTGTAGTATATATTTCGTGCACTACGTGCATAGCTGGCGCTGCACTGGGCTGTCGGCCTTATACTTAAATTAGTAGCCATAATGTTAGGTAAATGTTTGGTCAATCAAGTGGCATACCTTTGTATGTGCGCGTGGGAATTTTAGATATATTATGCGAATTCCTCAATTTTAGCGTAAGAATAATGATATATAGGGACATTTATACACCCCAATAATATATGAATAAATATTTACTTAATCGAAAATTAGTGAAATCTACAATTAAAGAAAAAAAACAGGTAGCTAGACCATTTAATATTATATCAACTCTATGTTTGCGAGGATAAGATCACCTATTTCATATACATATCTCCTACAACTAATTTAGTTGTAAAATGACTGTTGAGAATCTGGTTGCTACATAATTATGTTTACCTATTTTTCTAGGTGATAACAGAATAGAATATTGCTGTGTGTGTATGTACGTGCACTATATAAATATCCCATCAATAAAAATACTTAATCTTCTTTCCTATAAAATATCAAATATATGCTTATATGTTTAGTTGTTTGCTAATTTTGAAATAAAAACAAGACTGTTAAAATTTAATTTGAAGCCTGCACTACACTGTGGCCAATAAATGGCGAGGGAATATGTAGACTTTTTAATGTTCTTGCGACCTATACTGAAAGTTACAAAGTCACTTGTTATACAATACTGTTGTTTGTAATAACGCAATTTTAACCAATATTAGAGTGCAAGAATTCTTGTAGGCATTTCTTGGCAGCAGTGTAGTGGGCTTAAAAAGGAGATAAGAAAAATTGTTACATTCGATAAATATGTAGTACTGCATATTTATAAAATGAAGAAATGTGTTACCTTCTTTTATTATTCTAGTGAAAAATTACTTTAAAAATCACCAATGTGTTCGAATTACCAAGCTTTAATCGAACGGTAGGAGTGGCGGCGAAACTACTAATTCGATAAAAAAATTAACTTAATCTTACATTTTTAACCGTATCGCTGCGTTTTGGCTAGAGTTTTCACGGAGCTTGGTGAACTTTCTTAATGGAAACGTCTTGCATACCCGCGGTAGGGCTTCCGATACGTAAAGTAGTCATGAATTATTTTTTTATATAACGGCTGAAGATGATTAATGATAATACAATTATAAAACAGCTAAAACATATATGACGTAATAAAATAACACTCGCAGTACGATATCGCCGCCATACCGCCGTCGGCGCCTAATCTATACTACTGCTTGTTATTTTTAAGTATCTAATGTGCCTTTAATATTCTAGTAACACAGCTAGTCTGTGAGCTACGTCTGAAATTATTGCATTATGGGGTTAGTTAGTAAACAAATATCTAATGACATTATTGTTAATATTTAGATTGAGATTTTATTATATGTATACGAGATTTTTAATTATTAAGTTAATTAATTGAATGTGAGATTATCCCCAATTACAGTGTACAATTTAGGCATTGAAATTACAGCTGTATTAATATAATTACAACGTGGTGAAATTATATTTATGTCACTGTTATATAAATCACTACCAGTTACGTTTTACATGTGACATTATTCTGTTTTCACCATTCAGCGCCACCGGTTACATGTCGCTGCGATTGGGACTCGATTCCTCACTAATAACAATTAAATCACGCTCGCACGATATGTAACGGCGGTTATCGATACATATGCCTGGTGTGGCGCGTGATTTAAGTTATCACCTGTTATGTAACCAGTGATGCGTGAAATGTCCCATGCCTATTACAATGACAATGCTTAACCTCCCTCCACATTCCACCGCTATTTATATGCACAATTTTATTTTATTTACGTGCAGTTTAATTATGTTTCTTATTCCCTAAATAATAACTGCAACAGGGTCTATTCATGAAATTATATTAATTATCGGGGCAGAAACCGTAATATACGAATTGTTCGTGTGTCTGTACAGCCGCCAAGCGTAAACCACTGGATTTTAATTAAACTTGGCGTGATGATATAGATCTCATGGTTCAGTACGATATGGGATATACGTTATCCCAAAATTTCGTGACTCATAAAGACTATAATAATGGTTTACATCAATAAAACATATTCTGATTCAAATTTAAAAAAGCAACGTAATTCTAATTCGTAAGTACCTACTAAGAAGCAAATAGTATTGACGTTATACCCTCAAATTCTTTGAAGTTATATTCCATCTATTTAAAGCCATGTGCTTTGTAATGTTATTGTAAATGGATTTAAACGGAATTTGGCGATGCGTTACTTGAACGTAATTGACACAACTATGCAATGCTACACAGAAAGTTGGATTTTTAATATCAATTTGAATTGTATCATTCCATGTTCATCTAGCTAGAGGTTTCAGTGTTAATTTAAGTACTTAGTCCATGCCGCTAGACAATTTAAATTGTAAGCTATATTGGGTGATAATGATCGACGTTCTATATCAATGGTGTTGATACTCATAAACCTTTTAAAGTGGGCAAAATGTCTCGATGGTCTTTTGCTCCATGGAAAGTTTACCTATTTTATATAAATAAACGATGTCTGTTCAAATGTATACCTACATGTTTTTTTTATTTTCCCTGCTTGCTTAACTCGGATCGATCGATCGAAACAAATAACTGTGTATGAATGATAGGGGTGTGATATGTGAGAAACCCTTTGCTTTATCGAGTTTGGCGTTTCGCTAAGCCGAAATCAAACCAAACCTTGAAATATAGGAAAGTCCTTGCAAAAGGTATGCAAAGTGAATGGGTAACCACAGTTATGATTCATCATTGGTACACATAAGTCAAAGGCGTTCAAAAATCCGTGTATAGGCTTACTGGGTTCCGTGCCCTGCAAAATACGTCAAACGTCAGTGTCATCATAAATATTTTAGAAATGTCAGTCAAATGTGTGTCAGTCAGTCAACACGCGTCAGAAGAAGTTGTGTATTGGTGGAGTGGCGAAATTGTCGGAAAGTTAAATTAATTATTTATTGTAAAGTGAAAAAATACTGCTTGCTGTACTTTGTTTGTATTTTATATAAAAAACAGGTTACATATAAATAACAAAACAATTATATTTTAACGTAATTCTCAAATACTGTGGTGCCGTTCGTCCAGAGTACAATACAATGTGCTAGCCTCGCCTGGAAATTAGCATTCGGTAATCGGTTTTCTTATATGTTGTGTTTAGTTTTTGTTCGTTATTCACCCGCAACACTCCAGTATTCAATATGGTACGTGTCCTCCGATTTTTTATTTCCTTTATTATTACTTTATACATTATATTAACTTGACCTAACGTATTTCAAGTCTATAAATAAATGTGACTGGATTCTGTAAGTATGTTTTTTAAACATAAACGCCCGTTTAGTTTGACTAGGCTTTTACGTTGTTGATTGATACAAGGCTCTTACATTTTGGATTGATCCAAAAAAAAAATGTCATGTACTGGAACCCACATGTCAAAGGACTATTATTTTTTATGGTAGGTAAGCCTGGTAGATAAATACTTATCTACTAGCAAGGATAACTACTATGATGTCATGTGTATTCACAGTACTGGACTATAAATCTGATATGAGTACTGCATCTGCATTGCCACACTTTTCTTCAACTTTTTTTTAGGCGAGTGATAACAAAATGGTATCCTCGAGCAAGCCTGCCCTACCACCAAGTAGTGATGAAAACGGCAGCATACTGTCCCTGATCTATAGATTCTTCAAGAAGGTAAATATTTTATTATCTGATTATTTTAAATAATTTGCATACTCCTGTATGTGCCCTAATAATGTAAGATTATAAACACATTAAGTGCATGACTGCATCATTCCATCAACAAACCAAAACTAACATATTTAGTGAGTCAGCTGTAACCTTGGGTGAAGTGTGCTCTTTGAATCATAATATGGGTATTTGACCTTCAAATATTAGTTCCTTAGAATAATAGTGAGAATTGATTTGATGATGAAGTTAAACATGTTTGGAATTTAAATTAGGTGCATTTTCTTCACATGTAATGAGATCATAGTTTTTGTTATATTCTTTCAGCTATTATATTATAAATTATGAAAGAATTTGCTCAAATGTTTTAAACTGTGCCATGCCACTCCATTCATGGAAAAAAATCCTGGATAATAAAATAACTCTATGACCATAAGTTTTAGCTTGATGCATTTTAGGACAGACAGACTAACAAAAAATGATAGTTTTGGCATCTTTATCTTTTATTTCTTCTTAATAAACATATATTTTACTAACACAATCCCATTATGTATGTATTGAAGAGGAAATATATGAAATCATATTGGTGATTTGCCTTCTAATGCTAGGCATTTAGAATGTGTATTGTTTGAGGTAAGCATGCTTATCAGTCATTAATACCTACCTCATACTCCAGTGGGTACACACAGCCATATAAGAATAATAATAAACATTAAATGTTGGCATGAACAATATGATAACAATGACATCATGACCTTTAAACTAATCCCTCAGGACAGGAAATGTGTGGCTTGTTATAACTAGAAGTCCAATTATTTCATATTTAAATTGAAGAAAAAAAATCTATGCTATACATAGTATATAAAGTTTATAAAAAGTCTGTAACTTGGTTGAGTGTTTTGTGTATATAAGAAAATATTTTTGGAAATATCTTTCACATGGATCATTATTTTCGCTTCAGAGGTAGAATCCGCCATTTTTTTAATTTGTGTCTGTCTGTTCTTGCATCACGGGAAATCTACCAGATGGATTTTAATGATACATGGCGAGGTATATTACAAGATCGACAATTTTACTCGTTTTATTTTTTCAGTGTGTTGTAAATATTTTATTTGGTTTTTAATTTGCGTTTGCGTAGTAGTTATATATTTAGCATATTGGTGTTTTGGCGTTTGCCGTTAGCCAATTGTGTTGTGAATAAATAAATAAATGTATTGAGTAATGTTAGTTACAGAAAATAGCAGGGGCTTTCTTCAGGATAGAAAAAAGTGGATCCTAATGTGGATTTTACTGACAATTAGCAAGGGGATAGCTTACATACAAAGTCAACATATACAATCTCTTTTTTATTTCCCAAAATTTACGGGTTCCACTGCAATAGAAAAAGAAGCTAAAGTCGTACAAAGCCGCGGGTACGGCTAGTTAATATCTAAATATATTAAAATGTGTCTACTGATTACAACATTATATGCCTACACTTATTAAAGGCTAGCGCACACTTAGGCGGGCCAGATAGTGTTTTTTTTACTTACTTAGTTAGTTAGTACTTTTTGTTTTTTTTTGACCTGCTGCTAAAGTTTGATTAGCCGTTCCTACATTGTTCTCACATACCTATAACAATGTATTGCTCAAAAATGTAAAAGATCTATTTTAAAAAAAAGAGCAACCATGGAGTTTCTTGCCCGTTCTTCTCCATAGGAACGGCATTCCGAACGGGTGGTAAAGCAGTAGCATAATATTTTTGTAACTTGACGATTCATAAGTACTGTACAATAATGGTCTACGTGAATAAAAAAATATTCTGATTCTGATTCTTTAAACTGATATAATACTTTGGTTAGCAAAAATAGTTAAATAATAATAATTGTTAGTTATAGATAGTAAATTACTTTGGACAGAGCTCACACTCCTTTCCGCTACGCTAACGCCAAAAGCCAATACATATGTATTTTATTTCCAAAACGTGAAGAGATTATTCGCATTTCAGCAATAAAGAACTGTGAACAAGTGTACGCTAGCTATTATACTTTTTAATCGTAGTTTATTCTTAAAATATCTATAGATAATAAATGATAGTATAGATTTCACCCGTTAATAAATATGGCTTAATGTTTGATAAACAGTTAAATACGACATAATTGTCGCACTGTTCGTATTAAGTGTAATATTTGATTATTTCACATGATTTTGGAACCATTGCTGCAGGTGTCTGTCGTTGGGGTCGTATATCTGGTCGGTTACATGCAATGGAGTGTGGCGTGGCTGATCGGGCCCGTTGTTTTGTCCGTGCTCCGAGACCAATGGCGCAAGGAGAACGAGTATCGACGGAACTTGGCGAAGGCGGCCGCACTGTCTTCCGAAAAAGATGTGGTTTTGGCTAAACTCGACGACTTGCCGGCGTGGGTAAGATGTTCGACTATATTATGTACATAAAGGATTCTACAGGAATAATTTATATGTATCCGGCTTACCTTGCAATGCCACAGACAATTTCGAGGACGTGCGCAAAACTTACCAAAGTATCATCACAATTGGATAAGTATAGGAACGAATAGGACAAGCAAAGAAATATTTAAGTTTATATACCTGTTTACTTTTTGTGAACGTCTGTATTGTCCTCGACGTAACGATTTTTTTATCCAGGTTATCGCTAATCGGCGAATACATAATGCGTTTCCTATTACGCAATAGGTCAATGACACCAATACGAGGTATTGACCCGTAAGAATGGGTATTTGTATTTACTTTTTCTATTAGCAGTACACAGTGCTGTTTGGCACCAATATTTACACCAAATAAGTAAATAATGTATTCATGATTCATCAGTTTCCTCTGGCAAAAAATGTATTGTTAAGTCTTGGGACTATACGGTGTTAAAATGGACAGTGCATGTTATTATGAAATAGTACAATAACTGTTGTACAGGAAATTAAATAACAAATTGTTCGCAGGTATTCTTCCCTGACGTGGAGCGGGCAGAATGGTTGAATAGGGTATGTAATGTATATCAATTGACTAAATGAGTTAGCCTTCACTCACGAACAAACTGCTCATTTTTCATGCCACCTACATACCTACACGGTAGTCTAAAACATTTGTCTCGCGTTGGTTTATTTTTTTCTAGTAGGAATAAACTAGATAGCAATCTTATAACAACAGTAGTGTATCGAATCAGTCGATCAAGTTATTGTTTGCCGATATAGTTATTTATTTTTTGGAAATCGTCAACTATACTCTATTTTTATTGTTCTGATTGAGGATATTTCTTCCTGTTAGTATCCTGGTTGTATGGTCTATTAACAAAAATTGCTCATCTTTGAAACCTAGACCCGAGCTTTAACTCTTGATAGCGAACTTAAATACGCTATTGAGATGCAGTATTCGAAAGAAATTACAGCTCAAGAATGCACTTAAGTTCGCTCTCAGAGTTAAGATCCGTTTATTAATACCGGTCATAGGTTGATGTAAGCCAGCTATGTACACATTGTATTTACTATAGCAAACTATACCCACCCAACTACGTTATTATACAGATACTGCTCCAAGTATGGCCGAACGTGAATCACTACGCCCGGAGTCTTTTGAAAGACGCCATCGAGCCGGCGGTGGCGGAAAGCTTGGCTAATTACAAGCTCACAGGATTCAAATTCGAACGCATGATTCTTGGCACGATCGTAAGTAATAAATGATGTCATTGTACACAAAACTGTGTAGGTATGAATGCAATTTGTTGATTGAACTAGATGTTATGTAGGTATGTTTCCGCTGCTGAAATTTTTTTACCTCTACGCTTATTTGATATAGGGCCTGTTTCACAAACCTTAAGAACCCTACTTACAGCTTATTTATCAGATTTTGTGTGTGCATGTGATTTAACTATCTATTGCTATTGTTCCACTTTTATTCTCCTATTACTATAACTTGAGCCTTCGCTTATGAAAGTGGCAACGATCAGTATGTCATCCTTTAACAAAATATAATATAGGGACTCGGTAACATTGCCGAAACGTTATGGTGGTAGAATAATAATGTGGAAATAATTACAGTGAAAACAACATAATTATGAGAGAATCACTTAAATTTTACTGATGTCGTTTAATCCTCTTGACGCAATCACGTAATCTTTTGATAGTGCTATAAAATCGTTTTATGTCAGCAGCAATAACGAGACAATGTTAATGTTTTCAGGCGCCTCGCGTCGGTGGAGTTAAAGTCTACGATAAGAACTTGTCCAGGAATGAAATCATCATGGACATAGATTTATTGTGAGTATAGAATAGATACATAACAACTGATTCGCCTCACAATATTATTGAAAGCTGGATCGCGATATGGGGCGAGAGGTGTTTACTGGTTCTTCTTCCTCATGGGTAGCTTTGTCGGTCAGTGCAGCTGTTATGAAGCTTCCTCCTCTTTCCTCTGTCCAGCGGGCTCATTTTAAATTATTCGCAATCGTTAAACTTCCAAAACGCACACCATCTTTGCGATGCAAACTTCGCAATGTCATACAACCGACATTTCAAATAGCTCTAAAACAGTTCCTATGGAGCTACAGATATCGGAAAAGGTTGTATACCGATTTAAAATAACCCCACAGTACAGTGTCTTTCACCAGTTTGTAAACACCGTGAACTGATTCACGGCCCTTTCCTTTTCACTAGTTACCCTATTTAATTACGTAATCGGAACAAGGTAGTTATACAAACAGAGTATCTCATAGGAAGTCCTCGTAGGTAGTCCATTAGGACTGATATCGCTATCTATCTCTGAACTAGGGACTACGGACCCTACTCTGTAAATAAATTGTGATGTGACCGTCTTTATCTTCTATACCAGGTATTGCTTAACTAAGAAACTGACTTTAAAATGTATTTTAGCTATGCCGGAGACTGTGATATATCTTTCGTATTGCAACGCATCCGCGGAGGTATCAAGGATCTTCAGGTGAGGCTTCAAAGTAATCCCTATCTAAATAGATATAGTGCTATTTATATGTTCAGGTGGCTTTACGAAAAGTTGATTGTTTACAATAATTAGTAAAGGCAGTGCCCACGATGACGTCACCACTGGGCGATGACACCGTAACTAGCACTGTAATTGGGTAACAGACATGGAATATTTTGTGATATTTAATCATATGAAATTACACATTATTTTTACCCTAAAAGAAATATAATATTAATTTTAAACATATTGTGCACTCGAGATTGTTGGTAAAAGCAACTAGTAGGGAGAGTCAGTAACGCTCTATCTAACACACGCTATAACTTCAGACAGACGTCAAACCTGAAGCTTTGTACGGTTCCCGTATTTTCTGATTGGTTTTTGTTTAGTAAACGTAAAACATGCATAGCATAATGACGCATTAAAACAGTGACAACCTAATTGATTTTGTATGATACAAATAATATTATAAGTTATTTTTCTTAGATCCACGGCATGGTGCGCGTCGTGATGAAGCCATTAATCAGCAAGATACCGCTCGTGGGCGGCCTCCAGATCTTCTTCCTGAACAATCCCTCCATCGACTTCAACTTGGTCGGAGCCGCTGACGTGCTCGACATGCCCGGCTTTAGGTGCGCTTTTTTTATTTCACAACCCTTTTCTAATATCCGCGATGGGCATTTCTTACATCAGTACTTTATTAATTAAACAATCTCGCCGTACAACGTATTTGTGAATAATTTTATGAGTTCAGAATCAAGTTTTACCGGGGTTGCAGCCTAACCCTTGCTCCTAAGGTGACAGTTCTACTAACTTGGATATCACTGCAATAAAGCATACAAAGAAATTATGATCAGGTGGATCTATTTCACGGATTAAATCGCGTCCACGTAATATGCACATAAATGAGATTCAGGATATCATCATGTCCCATAGGTCCCAATGTTTTCTAAAGGTACGTTTTTCTCTTTCCAGTGACATTCTACGTCGTTGCATCGTGGAACAAGTGGCCAAGATGATGGTGTTGCCGAACAAGCTGCCCATCAAACTGAGTGACGAAATACCTACGGTCGATTTGCGTATGCCGGAGCCCGAGGTGAATAAATGTACCTACTGTTTATAATAACACACGTGGGAAATGTTATGTATGTGTTTCTAATGTTCAATACATTTTCAGGGTGTGCTGCGTATACATTTAGTGCAAGCGCAGAATCTCATGAAGAAAGATGTGTCAATGCTAGGTGAGAAATGTTTATATCAATAACATCTCGACTATTATCTACGAAAGGTTTGGTAGGCACCTTTTACCACAAGATTAGATACAGATACCCCATAGGTTTAAGATGGTTTTATTATGTAGTCCATTTAATTTCTAAAGTCGCCTATTAAAACTCCATAGAAATACTGGGGTTCATGTTATTTTATTTAACCTGGCACCATATGGAGGATAACCGATTCTTTTCAACAAGCTTACCGCTACTTTTAATACTCAAAAGGGACATACAAACATTGCAAGGTATCGATGTGAAGTAAGACGTAAATACTTCAGTAGCGTTTACCTACTCGGTCAGTAAATAATACCCCAGATTAATACAAAGTTTATCCGACTGTTTACAATTAATTAAAAACTGTTTTTCAATAGAAAAGTATTTATTAATTATAAGTAGTATAAATTTGGGGCTTAGAGCTCGGTTGAGGATTCACCTGACCAATTGTTTTGTGTTGTCACTAGGAAAGGGTAAGTCCGACCCATACGCGATTATAACCGTGGGCGCCCAGCAATGGAAGACTAAGCACATCGACAACGACGTGAACCCACGCTGGGATTACTGGTGCGAGGTGAGTCTGATCTAACGAGCTTATATTTTCCATATAAGTATTATCTTTTTGCACCTGGGTACTTTTATATACTACTCTATCAACGGTACTATCTTCTAATTTACTGCTTGCCCTTAAGGTCATTTTCGCGTGGCATTACTTATATCTATTGCCACTGCTTGCTACGAGCCTGCGCATTTCCATTGAAACGAAAATTTTCTTTAGCAGGCAGGCAGTCGTTGATAGTACGTAAAGTTATTAACATTTTTTTAAATTCCAGTTAATATAGTGAGCACACGTTACTTTACTGAATGTTAGTATTTTATTTTATATAAAATTGTGCTTGCTAATTTTTACTACTCGGGAGTTTGACCATCGGTAAGTAATCGTTGTCTTGGCTCATTTCTGATTGACTTAAAACATTTGGAAATCATTTTTCATGATGAATCTTGACCATACATTTTTTTTTATTTCACATCGACGCGATAATTGCAGCTTAAATCATTCCGGCTTAAAGTAGTTATTGGAATAGCAAGATGTAGTCGAGCCGATGAAAAGTCAATGCACTGCATAAGTCGCTGTTTAATTGTAATAAAAGCCATAATAAATGATACAAACAATGTTTTGTTCTTAAATCCAAACTAGTTTATTGGCGTTTTTATTGCTATTACAACTTGGCGAGCAATCATCAGGAATGAGCATGACCAATTAATTTATATTACTTGTTGCGAAATATGTTTACGTACTATTAAATAAAATAATTTGATTTACTTAAATATATATATTTCTATTTACCTTAGTCTTACCCTACATTTATAGAAAGATTTAATCTATTTACAATGGATATACAAAGCAGTTCTCAGGGGAGAAGTGTTTTGTAATGCCATGGAATATTACTTCTATTAATGTTGGGGAAGTACATTACAACGTTATTTACCTGATTGAAAACCATGGTGGTAAACATATTTCTAGATCGAAAATAATTTGCTGTTGAATCAAAACAAAGGTTGGGATCATAGACATAATTTATGGACTGAATTTTTAATCGGCAAAATATACATTAAAAAGAAAAAATACGCTTATGATGTGACTAGACTATTATGAAGGCTGCTTTAGTGCGAATTGGTTGTTTAAATTTCCTATAAACAATTGAATTATAGGTGCACCCTTATATAAGCTTACAACCAACATATAAATCGAAAAGTTCCCATTTCTAGTCCATCAGAAAGTGTATCTACGTATAAGTGGTTTTATTTTTCTAAATTCAACTAACAAGATTTTCTCATTTTGGCTTTGAATTAACTTAACAAAAGATCGAATGCTTACCCGGGCCAACGTAGTTGCGAAGAGAATCTCTCAGTAAGTAAATAGATGTGATTATGATTTTGTTTTCCTCACTTATGTTTGCGTCGGACTATTCGCGTGTGGCATAAAGGCGCGAATAATGCAATCCATCGGTCAGGCGTTGGAAATTGAGGTGTTCGACAAGGACGAGGGGAACGACGATGATAAGCTGGGCAAGTAAGTGCTGCACGCCGCGCTATGGTGGCGGGGGGCGGGGCGGGGCGGGCGGGGCGCGGAGCGGGGAGACACGCCATGTTGCATTGTGGTTGCACACGCTTGCTATAAGTGTAGTCGCATTATAGCTTTTAGCTTAGACTTACATACATACTTATAAAAATAGTGTAAAATATTTTATGAGGTTTACGAATAGCTCATCACGTTTATGTAATTTTTAATTATTTGTTTTATTTTTAAACTAAGAATATTGGCATAGGTTTGACACTGAATTGATTATCTAAACCTTTTGTACGTACCTACAGTACTCAAAGTGACTACTACTAGGTAAAGTGTAGAGTACTTAGAAAACAAAACACTAAAGATAACACTTTGTATCTTTACAACCTATCTATTAAATTCTTAAACTAGTTTACGCTATTCTTGTTAAGACTTTTTATATAAGTCATAATTATCATGGTGTATCACAAGCTCCGTCGACAAGTTGTTTTACTACGGGTGTGAACATGAGGTCCGCTTCTGTTCGCAGTAAGTACTTTTACTTAATCTGTGCTGAGACTGTGAATATTATGACTTGATTTCATCTGCAGCATAGTTGGCATGATGCTGTTGACGTTATGAAGTGGGAACACCGAATAAAAGAGATACGAAGTCAAAGTTTAATGTTCAGAATATTCTGGTTAGTGAGATGACAATACTTAGCTGTATCGCCACGACTTCCATACCCCAGCACCTGTACCGCTTAAACTAAACATCATGAAAACAGTAATGCCCCTATAAGTACATGCATCAGAGCCGGTAGTGAATTTGCTATCGATTCGAATCTCGGAATGCTCATCACACGAAGTTAGTCCCAAACTTTGTGTGATGAGCATGAATGTTTGTACCCGAGTGATGGATGTTTAACATCTATATATGTATTAAATACTGGGGTCGCCCTCCAGTCCGATAATATGGTCAGTTTGTAATGTGCTCTCACTTCATAACGATATGCTGTGCATGCATGGGCAGTCTTAGCGCATTTACAAATAATTGAATAGCTTACACAGGTGAAGGTGAGTATCACATGAATATTGTTTACGCCCCCTATCTTCTGCAATGTCTCTCTTTATACGCCTATAACAGTTTCCTTTAATAATGCAGGCATGAGTTGACATTACTGGAATCGCTCTCGTTACCTACTAAAGTACCAAATGTGTATACGAACCCGATAGGGGCCATGCCCATGGACTCATACTCGTAAAGCACATAGGGTAGATCAGCCTGTAGGCGTGGCATTATCGTTGGCTATTCAGATTCTGAATGACCCACGAGTTTGTGTTCTTGACGACCTTATTAGCGCAGTTGGTAGTGACCCCGCTTTCTGTGCCGCGGGTCCTGGGTTCGAATCCTGATAGGGACATTGTGTAATGAGCACGAATATTTGTACCCGAGGCATGTATTTTTAATATCTATATATGTATTATATATTGAGTTCGCCCTCAGACCATTGTACGGTACCCATAATACAAGGGTAGCTTAGTGTGGGACCGTATAGTTGGTGTGATCGTCTGCCGTTAGGTATTATTAATAGCTATGTAGGAAACGAGCAAGATCAAATTGGTTCTTTTCGTAACCGGAATTTTCTGAATATGGAGGCTGATCGGACAATGGATCTGAAATTTTTTTTCGTATAGTTCTGTCCCGATCGCGCAGACATCAGATCATGTCGAGATTTGTACCTAAACGGAATGTGAGCGATTCCATTAATGTTGTTTATTATAATTTGTAAATGTACACTTGCCAGATGGTCAGGGTTTAAACCGTCAACACAATCAGGCTCCGCGCATATTCCAAAACTCTTGTTGCAAGACTAATGTGTCCATATATTGTGGTTTGTCCTAAGGCGATAATAAGTTCAAGGAAGAGTCAGGTGCTGCAGTGCGAGCTGTGGGACTGGGACCCGGGCATGGGCATACAGAACGATGATTATCTTGGCAGGTCCGTCTCCGCCGCTACTAGTGCATTGTCACATTAGCGACATTCCATTGACGTTTCATATTGATGTTTTATTCTTTAACTAGAATCTTATTATCACTGGTATACAGGAATGCACATTTCAAAAGTGTAATCGGCAGTGTTGTACCTCTGACGATCAATGCGCGAATTAGTATTTTGTTCGGTTGTTTTTGGGTTTCGATGAGACTAGATATACGTTACTTTAACTTATACAGGGTGGTATTTGAAACTATGCTTCTACATAACATTGAATTTACATATTATGTCAGAATGAAATTAAAAATATCCACTTAGTTTTGTGTGCAGGTTTAGTATAAAAATGGCCGTCATTGTTTTGAAATTTGAATGTGTATGAATAATTATATTATTTTAAACAATGTTTCGCATAGTTTTAAATATTGGCAATTTTTTTCAAATTCAACTGGACCTATGTTAAGAAGTTTTCAATAAAAATGCATACTGCCGTCGTTGATACCATGTTGATACTAAGATTCATTCTTCAATGGTTTGTTTAATTGTAACTTTTTTGCGTTATTGTTATTAAATCTTCAGCTAATTGTGTGTGAGATTGTGCCCAGCCCTTGAACATAGACGGGGATATACTATATTTAACATGGCAAGTCGTATATTGTATAATTATATATATTTCGCAAAATTACTTTTCACGCAATTAATTTAATACATTGCCACAAACAACTTACAAAATATACTTACCCTTAACATTAACTATTTAACTTTCTTAAACACAAAAATGTGTACATACAAATACTAATAAGTAATATGTATATGTGTGTATAACATGGTGGGTTATGACAGTCAATAGTTCGAGACAGCGCGGCGCTCCTGGCGATCAAACTGTACGACTGGGACCGCACAGGCAGAGACGAAAAGCTGGGCAGGTCGGTCGCGACATGCTGCAACCTGCATTATGTTGGCGATATACCACACATAGCTATATATATGTTATATTATATCTCACTATATTCTACTGAATGAAAAATGACACAGACATTAGAAAACCACCCACGAAATTTATTAAAATTGACTGTCACTGTAGGTCTGCTCGCTTCAATAATACAATACCTACGTGTATTAAAACTTCATTCGCACGACACATTAACATGACATTTACTTAAGTAGTATACCATAATGCCATTAATATATGCACCAACAGCTAGTTCGTACAGCTGTAGTAAGTAACTTAATCATTACACGCCTGATAGTACAATCACTAACAAAATTATCTTCATCGAAAATAATAAATCTAGTCTGATCTAATTTCAGAAGAATCTGTATTTTAGGAGAAATAATATAGGCGGAGTGTCGCCAACAAAATATTGAAGCACAAAACACCAAGCCAATTTGATTTGTATACGCTAATGCGCGTTTATGTATATGGACGTAATTCGCGTGTACTACATACACCATTCTGCTTGGCTTTTTGTGCTTCAATATGTTGTTCGCGATATCCTGTCTGTATTATTACTTCGTCTAGTTTAGACAGCAGCTCTTCTATTAACTTCTTATTCCTTATATCATTAGGTCACGTACACTGCGGGTTAACTGTTGCATCAACACAATCAATTGCTTTACTAATACTATTAATGCTACTCAATTCATTCACATAACATCTAAAACAACACAAAAATATTGTCTCGCAATGTAATATTTCTCATCTTCTTGTCCTATGTTTATTTACTTTCTTTCTGATTACTTACACCATGGTTATGTAAATAACAAATTAATTATTATACTTGGCTGCTTCAATATTTACCTATTTCGATTTCAGATGCTCGCTGGACATTTCGCAAGTCGTTCGATTTGGTCGTTTGGACACGGTAGGTACACAGTTGGTATATTGACTCTCAAAGCCTCCACGAACGCCCCAGTTTGGCACCCAACCAGGGCCTCAAGTCTGCTAACACAATCGATTCATAATCGAACAACAACCGCATAGTAACTGTCACTTTTGACAGATATTGTTTGGGATATCTGTCAAAAGTGACAGTTACTATGCGGTTGCTGTTCGATTATGAATCGATTGTGTTAGCAGACTTGGGGCCCTGTAGTGCCGTTACATATATTAAGCATTGGCATATCAAGAGGCAAGTTGGCTAGTCATTGGACACGCCAATTTGAAGTTAATTTACTGCGGCGCCTGTGGAACCATAGTCAGAGCGGCACAGATATATGACGCGAACGGTACTAGATTATTTAATTGGTATTTAGTGACTCATAATAAGTTCCAATTTAGCGTAAATACTTTATATAATTCTCTTGCAGTGGCAAACACTTCAAGAAGCGAAGCATGGAAAAGTGTTATTACGACTTTCATGGCACCGCCTGTCAACAGATGTAACTGAACTGAGTCGCGTGAGTATTGTACTTTATGAGGTTTTACATGAATTAACTGTTCTATATTCTATTATTATCATTTTATTTTTTTACGTTTCTAGGCATTGACCGAGACGCTGTTAATTAAGACAGGAGACATGAGTTCCGCTGTATTATCTGTATACATTGATTCATGTAAAAAGCTACCGGTAAGTTAGAGATATTTTTGCCATATAAGTTATTTTACACATTATAGTTTGATGAAAACGGTTATTGGTAGTGACGCAAGGTTGCGGAAGCCCGTTGCGCGCTGTGTGTGCAATAGGAAAAATTCCTATATATCCATTTAAATGACTAGCAAAATGGGACAGCGAGACCCGCAGCCAACAAGCGCTGCATTTTTTTTATTACGCTGTCCATGTCTACCCTTGAACTCGTTCTTACTTACAAGAACGTAATTTGATTCCCACCATATTTATGATGACAGAATGCGCGCTCTCAGGCGAGACCTGATCCATACCTTAAAGTGACGGTCGGCAAGAAGACAGAGATCAGTGCGGTGCAAATGAGGACCGACGACCCGGTCTACGAGATAGGATATTCGTTCCTTGTGCAAAACCCCGAAATAGATGTGCTGGAGGTCAAGGTACTTATGGCTTTTGAGTTTTTGATAATTTCTCATTTAAAAGATACATCGGGTATGACAAGCTGTGGTGATAGAGCTAATTATTGCCATGCGAAAATGACCTTTCAAGTGTCCAGGTGGCTTGATAGTACATACCCGATTCGTATCTTCAAAACACGAATCGTTTTACATGGTATTCGTGATATCATAGCAAGCTACAATGCACTTAATTACGACTGAATTAAAAATCATTTTCCTTCAAAAGGTTTTGAAAATGGACTGTGACTTTGTATTAGGGGATGGTATTTTTTTTCGATACCAGAAAGTGAAATAACGCTGAATTTTTTTAGGTGCTCGATCAAAAGACGGGAAGTTCCCTTGGCCAATTGATATTTGGAATCTCATCGTTATTGAAACAAAAAGATCTGAGCATGATAACTCAACCGCTGATGATGCAAAAGTCGGGACCTGAATCCAAGATCATCATGTCGGCGCAACTAAGGGTGAGAGTTCACACATATATTCATTTTTAGTGAGTCCAGAATGATGGTTTTACGTTCCTGTATGTTGATGTTAGTGTTCGGTCCCGCTCACGCTACAGATTCCTCTAATATAAAATGATGAAGTTAGGAATCCCCTGAACTAAATAGGTAGGTACATAGTTCTCTGTCGCCCATCGTTCGGTCGCTTGGTTCACCAGATATGTAATAAATTACATTATGGAGTGTACATACACAACATCACGACTGAAAGCCCAGCAGAGGTGGATTCAGATATTCTAAACACATATGGAACATCCGCTTAGTACTAACCACATTCGCGATGGGTGGACCCTTTCGCGCCATATCGCCATACAGCTCCTATTAGATTTTAAGTTATCTATGTTAACATGTCTTCCCTTTTTAGAGTTCCAAATAGTAAAAACAGAAATCTTATGGTACGACTATGTTCATCTGTGTAATTAGATACTTCATATATTTACATATTTTTGTTCAAAACACCATCGCGCCTACACCTGTAAATACGTTTAAAAAAAATCTCACTCACTGGACACTGTTTCTTCGAGTGCGGTAGCTCCCCGAACTCTTAAACCATCATACGAGTTAGAAAACGCCTTGAAAAGGTTTTTAGCAATGTCATGTTATTAAATATTAATAGGTCCTCTTAACATACTTTAAATTGGCTCTTTGGTTAGATCTTGAGAGAAGCGGTGAAAGAAGACGTGGAAGAAGAACCGCCATTGGTGTTGGCGAGCGAGCCGGCGCCCGCGCCGCCCGCGCCCGCCGCACCCGCCGCGGCGCCCGCCACGCAGGAAACTACTGACGGGAAAGTTCCCGAGCCAGCTGCTATTGACCCCGGTTAGTAGGTGTATTGTAACTCTAAAACACTACACTTACGGCACATTTATAGATATCCTACATAATCCAGTTACACTAGCATTCCAATTGGTTTTTTTTTTAAGAAAACTTGGTGCAAATGATTTTAAATTGATATTTAATGTTTGAATGAAAATAAAAGGATCAAATTCACACCTGAGTGTGTTTTAAAATGTGAAGCATGTTTTCAAAGGTTTGGTTGTGACGCTAGATCGGCATATTAGTATAGTAAGGGCACACCCCGCGACATTGATGTTCAGTTTCACATATACAGGGTTATTTAGAATGGGTATACTAACTTTGGTGCATTTGCAAACAATATGTAAAATTTCGATTATATGGATATACATCCAAATTCTGACTTCACATCATTATTACCAATGCCCTAAACAAGCGCAGGTTCAAGGTTTAGTTTACCCTTTTTGAATCACCTGACCTTCCCAAACCTACTCAAAGTAACAATTTTTTTATATCATTTTAGTTACTCCAATACAACCTGCGGAACCTGAATTGCAGAACATCGATGAAGGAGCCCCCGATAATAGTTCACAGAAATCAGTGCCAGTGGAGCACATAGAAAAGGAAGTTGGTGAGTCGCAATTGATACAGTAGCAATGTGTACTATGTAATTCAATTGAATGTTTGTTTATTTTTTGCATCCATGTTATTTATTACAGACGTGCCTCAAGAATATCAGCCACCGCTTGGGCGCAGTTCACCAAAACTCGTTCATAGGACCTCTTCGTTGACAACGTAAGATGTAATTAATGTAATAACGTCACTACACTCGTCGAGAACAAAAGAGACCGAGAATGAAAGAGGCGGAGAACTTTTTGTAATCAAGAATTCTTGGCATGATTTTTTTTTGTTATACTTACAGTTCCGCTGGGGAAGCCGGCTTAGGGCGTATCTTGCTCTCACTGCGCTACAGTATGCAGAATCAGATGATGTACGTCGTCGTACATAAAATAATGTGAGTGTTTTTAAATTACCATAAAGCTGCATAGTATGGTTAAATAACGCAGTGTCTTATCGATTGTTTGTTTGTTTATAAAGGCATATACCGCTAAAGGATCCTACCAATGTGCCTGACCCTTACGTCAAGTTATATCTGCTGCCTGGACGATCTAAGGACTCCAAACGTAAAACAGTAGTAAGTAAACGTCATATATTTTCTGATTACTAGCTTTTGGCCGTGGCTTCGTTCGCGCAACTATCGATTTTCCTTTGCAGCTCGCCCCTCATTGGTCATAGCGCGATGTTATGTACTCTATCCGTTGAGTCTAACCTTAGGCTAGCTACAGCGTTTTAAAACATTTGTTCTCGATTCAGAGACTTCCAAATTCCTAAGAATGTTAAACTGAGTTACAGTTTTCTGAGATTTTAATAAAATATTATGAGCCATGCTTATCGACGGTATTTTGAAATGTAGGTGGTGAAGGACAACTGCATGCCGGAATACGACGAGCAGTTCGAGTGGGTGATCCCACTCGCGGAACTGCACTCGAGGCAGGTGGAGGTGACCGTGGCGACACACAAGGGCTTCCTAGGAGGCAGCCCTGTTATTGGACAGGTAAGTGCGCCTTATGTTTTCCATGCGCCGCGCCCAACGCTCATATAGCCATTTATTGGGCGCAACTTACTGCTCGCAGAAACATAACAATACATTGAAGGAGGTTTTTTGTAGTATGGTTAGCCCTAGAATCTGCTTGTGCCCCTTTTTATTTTGCAGCGCGACTGCCAATAGGAATTATGTATTGTGAATTTTTTTTTGACAAAGGCAGGTCCAAATAGCGACAAGAGCATATTGCATTTAAAAAAATAAATGATCCTTTGCTCCACAACAATAAGAACTATTTTTGAAGCATGATTACACAGCTCATACAGCTCTTATCGCAAGCAGCGATCTACTCTAGTCAGCCTTTGCTTGGAAAGGATTCTATATAACTGTTGTCAATAGAGTCGTCTACAAATTATTGGAAACATTTAATGTGATATGATGTCTAATAAATCTGAAAGACATACAGTATTATAAAATGTATATTCGTAGTTCATAAATATAATTTCTTCATTTAATTTTGAAAAAAAACAGCTAAGCTATCTACACTGTCAAAGCGACGTCACTCACCTTCAATGTAAAAGAACGAAGAAAAGACTTGATGTGACGTCATTTTTGTCATTATTAGTGTTTGAGATTCTTAATTTAGTTAAATTAATAATGTTAATAGAAATGTAGCTATGAGGTTCATATTTATTTGAACTCGTTAAGGGTATAAACTGTATTACGGATTTGTCTTTGTTACAGTTGAAACAATATTTGTAAAATGTTTTTTATATTAATTTCAGGTCATTGTACATCTCAACCAGTATGATTTTCGCGAGGCGAAGACCCTGTGGTTTGATCTTCTGCCTGAAACTTCACCTAGAGATTAATTATATTATGTTGTCACAAAAACCGTTTGTTACATAACGAGAAACATGTACTTATGAATCTATTTATATTTTGCTTTTATGCAAAAGCCATAATGTTGATCTGACCATTACTAATGTTTTTAGATGTTTTATAACTGTGTGGTAACTGACACTGCAACCTTATTGTAATAGATACTATTTTTTATTTTTTTTCTATGCAAGACTATACGCACAAATTGTTAAACTTGTAGTAAAATATATATATTTACTATAAGCGTTTTTACACCTGTTTGTGTTATTACAAAGTGTTTTTACTATATTGTTAACTTATGAGGAAATGCTTTATATATTTTTCTTTGACACCTAGCTTATGAATGTGTTGTATTGTAAGTCACATCATTTATTGTATGTAGCTTATGATAAATTTGTATTCTTTGTTACCTTTGTATTGCATTTAAGTGTATTTTTGTACATGTATTAATAAAATAATAGCTTTCATATTTTTTCCTTTTCAATCAACACATAATGTAGTTCTTAGTAATACATTTTATTTACATCCAGATGATCATGAATGTTGTCAGTAGTTAATTACAGTTTAACAGTCTTTCACAAATTTGTAAGCCCTGCAATGGAATAGCAAGTCATATTGTTCAGCACACAGTGATCATACAACTATCAGCGTTCCATGGTGTTTGGTACAATTTTCTGTGCAATGATTTTTCCATAACCACCACGTCCACCATCATAATCAGTTCTATATTCATCGCGTACCTGTAATCAAATAATAAATGATTATGATTTATGCTTTAAACATTTTAATTTCATTATAACAAGGGAAGCAAAAATAATAAATAAATATTGTAAGGGTAACACCAATCATATGATGGTCTCAATTTAGGAACACTTGTACAACAGGAATCATACAACAAACTAAAGCTTGGATTTCATATAATATCAGTGCCAATAATTTTATGCGTCTTTCTATTACATTGACTTGGTGGTGAGTAGTGGTAGAAACACATTGATTAAAGATGTCAAGTTTCAAAGGTTCCGGTTTTAATTATTTGCATGATGGCTGCTACTTTCAAGTCTCCATGATGTCAAGTTGGTTGCCTTTATACCTTACATTTTTTATCCAATACAATTTGTGCAACTGCCCACACAAGAACTGATATATATTTGCATCCATTATGTAAAATTAGACAGGTTGCACTGACCCAACTGGCAAGTCCAAGAAGTTAGAGATAATTACACAGGGTGTATGTACAGGTTACACACCAACAAATCCACATGCTGTACACTGGACTGCTAACATGTTACCTGGTCTCTTTCTAGCCATTCACTAATTAACAAGAAAATTGGCCAATGGTAGTAGCCATGCACTGCTCAAAATATTTAAGAACAGATTATTTCTGATATTTGCCCTATATAAAATCAAACTTGCAGCAACCAAAGCCAGTGAGATAGAAGTCTCAAATTAATAAAATCTCTTTAAATAAATGTCATACCTGTCCACCAGTCTTGCCTCTTCCATACTGTCGGCCTTCAATGAATCCCGCATCCCAATCACAACGAACAATTCTATCATCGAGTCTTGTCCCATTAATATATCTAGGAAATAAAAAAATAATCCATTATTAACAGGAAAATAAGTGCAGGATATGGTGTCTCCAACAAATAACAATGTTGTGATTGTTTAGCTAAGCAAGGTCTAAGAACCTTTACCTACCAACGTAACAAGTGACCAAAGCCAATTCAAATCAGCTGAGTGAAAACATATTTACCTACTTAATTGAACTAACCTCATACAGTTCTCAGCATCAAGTCTTGAGTAATATTCAACAAAGCAAAAACCACAAGGAGTTTTTTTGTACTTATCTAAACCCATTATTACTCTTCTAATATCACCACAACGTGAAAATAATTCGTATATTTGCTCCTCTGTTGTATAAAATGAAAGGTTTCCTATATAAAGTGTTGCTGATGCCTTCAGTAACTTTTCTTGCTCACCCCTGGAGCCCTGGAATAAAATGATAAGACAATTAGGTTAGGTTTATTGTTATTTGATGGATTAACCAGGCTTTATATGCAAAGAAAACGAAAGTATGACGAACACAAAATAAGGCTACTAACTTTAAAATGTTGATCACGGTATGAGCTTATATCGATTGATGCATTCATAGTATCACTACTTCTTCTCATTCTTTGTTACTTATACTAGATTTTGATGTAGTTTATAACTATACTGTAGAATTACAATGCTTCAAATCTAAGAATAAAATAATTAGCTCAAAACAGCACACTGCTTGTGCAAGCGACAACAACGTATATATCATAGACTATTTTTATTTATTTCTGCTTGACATTTCTTTTATGGTGTCACCAATTGAGGTATTTTGCCAGAATCGAGTACCACTCTATTCAGGCCTCAGGGCCCGGACAAGTCGCCGAAAATCAAATCTTTGTCTATAAAAGGCAGATGTGTTATATAGGAAACTGTTTCGAATGGATTTTATCCTGTGGTTTAATCTGGTTTCGAAAGTTAAGCAATGTGAATAGGCACAAAACAAATGGGCACAGTGAATGGGTGATCATAAGTCAAATCTAACAACAGCTAAGTCGTTCTTAAACCCGTGCATAGGCATACCGATTACCGGGTACCGGGCCCGTAGCTCACTGATACGCTCATAAGAAAAAAATCCTCCCCTGGCCTCTCCGTTCCCCTCACCCTCCCAAACTCCCAACCAGTGTTGCCAACCCCAAGAAACTAAATAACAGCAGCTCACCAATAAAAAAACAGAAGAAAACAGTAGGTAAAGTAAAAAAAGGGCAATTTCATAATTTCCTGATATAATTAAAACAATCACCTACTTTTATTAGTTACCAGGACTCATACATATACACATTGTTATATTATAGTATTGATCACAACATATTAAAAAAAAATTTAAAGTAAAATTATTGTCCACTTTCATCCTCTATTGCCTCATCTTCAGTATTTTCAGACTCATTTTCCTTATTAAAATCATACATATTTTTGTTAAATTTCTTCATTTGCCTTTGTGTGGCTTAAAATGAGTAGCACTAGGTTATTTCGGATTTAGTGTGCAATAAGTCGATATTCTGTTGCGTAATTTAGTTTTCATATTATTTATAGCTGAAAATAATCTTTCCACGGTGGCGCTGCTATGTGGTAGCCACAAAAGTTTCTTCACCAATTCACACAATGTGGGAAATCCCTTGAATCTCGACAAGAGTAGATACTGCCGTCTAGTGTCATTGCGTTTTATTACATAGTGGTTATCAAAAAATATTTTCATAGTGTAGGTATAATATTACGCTAATTGAAAAACAGTAAAAATTAGGAATGAAACAGAAAACAGGGGGATAAATGTGAAAACAGCAAATCTACTGTTAAAACAGTAGGGTTGGTAACACTGGTTGCACAGTGCAACCAAGTACCAACCAATACATTGTTTTGTTTGTAGGTATTTGATGATTTGATTTGAATATTTTCAATTTCTTTGCTTTTACTTGTATAAATTCGAATCAAATCAATCTGTAAGATTTGAGATTGTTTATTAAGTGTAGTTATAGTCTTCATCAAAGTGGGTATATACTAGAATACATTTTTAGTAGAAATAATAAAGTTTTTTGTTCAAACTTAGTTTTTATTCGCAACAGCCTTACTTATTTCACACCAGAACGAAATGGCATTCGCTAGTGAATTTGAGACTTTGGATGAAGAAGTTAAGGAACTTTTGCAAAACTATAAATATAAAAAGCCGACAGCATACGAACCGTGCACAGTAAGAAACTTTAACGAGTGCCTTATCGGGCTCAATGAAGTGAGTAAACTTTAATAAAAAACCAAATTGCAAATTTTATACATTTATCCCCGAATTTATAGACGTTTTATAACTTTATCAAACGTCTTATAGTACTGCGCAAAGAAAAGCTCTTGTGCGTAGTACTATATGACGTTTGATAAAGTTATAAAACGTCTATAAATTGGGGGGTTAGTATCATTGATCTGTTTTATATTGTAATTTACAGGAATTTGGCTTACTTAATTTCAATTACACCTTTAACCCGCATCTGGACGTGGACAACAACAGCTTGCGACTAGAAGCTCTAGTGAATCTTATAAACGCAGTATTTACACTTTTGCATCACCACAAGAACATATCACAGAAAGCTGAGAGACTTGAAGAGGAGAATCATGTACTGGAGCACAGCAATAAGCAGTTAAATGTGAGTTGCAGTTCTCAGTTGTTTATCTTATATACCTGAATAAAATAAGTACAAGTTCTTACAATGTGTCTGTTGGTGGTTGTTATTATAGAGTAGAAAATCCCACCTGAATACAACTTGGCCATTCAAACTAAATCAAATTAGAGGAAGCCTGGACAGACTACAACAATTTTTCTACTAAATCTAAATGATGTTTTTATGTTTATATTTTAGGCTCTGGTGCAAAGATTGAAAGAAAAAGTCAATTCAGAAAAAAACGAATCCAAAGCATGTGTGGCTTCTGCACAAAGAATTTCTGACCACACTGAGGAAGTGATGCAGAAGCTGACTGAGGTGCGTGCAAAGCTTGTACAGGTCACCAAACAGAAAGCAGCCAAGGAGAGACAACTTCAACATGAAATTACGAGGCTCAAGCTGCAGAACGACAATTTAACTGATAGGCTGCGGAATAAAGGTAAAACATAACAATGCAACATACATGTAAATAATGACTTTTTAAATGTATGATTTACTAATTTGTGATTTGCATAATTTGTTTTAATCTTCTAGATATTCACACCCATTCCACCAAAGCATCGCATGCAGCTTGCATGAGCATTGCATCTGAGGAGAAGGAGATGTACAGGCACTTAAACGGCCTGGTAAGTAAGCTGGAAGATAAGAACCGGATGCTTGTGCAAGAGGTGCTGAAGTTGAAGGACGAGATTGTTTTTAGGGGAATGGAGCAGTTCTCCCTAGATGAAGAAGAAGAAGAAGAAGATTAATGCTACCACTTATATTGTAAGCGTAGTTATTCTGCTTGTCATATCATGACAAGAGATGAGTTCATTACACATTAACACCCTAAAGTTAGTCTTGATTTTTAAGTTTGATATTATTTCCTCAACTAATAGAAGTTTTATTCCAATGTATTTTCACAGTGCAGTGCCATGCCATTGGTAATGGAATAAAATTTGCATAATAATTTAGTGTTGAGCATAAATCTTAGTTATCTTATAGAAAAGTTGTTTGTAATATTCCATTGTATGATGTATCTATCATTTTGATATGATATGGTTAGTAGTTAGGTGGTTATTATGAATCTGTAGGTAGTAAGCATCAATGTTGACTTGCTACTGATATTCAGAAGTTGCCTAATGAGCTGTGACTAATTTACTAATTATTTTAATATGACTGACTATTGTGATCCACAGTATTAATAGTATGTACTTAAAAAGCTTAAACTTGTTATTTTTTTAATAAATGAATAAGAAACGTTAATGATTATCCCAAAGGGAATTAAGTAAGTACTAGTAATTTAATGATTATTTTGATGATAAGCACAAAATGTGATTTAATTATTTCTAAATGATTGTTATAAGGTCTGTAATAAAAGTGATTTTCTATAACTTATATACAATTTATTCTTAAATTATCATATAAGAAGTAATGTTATAGCGTATAATATAATAACAAGAGGTTCTCTATTATTGGGACTATATATCATTGGCGACTTCACACATCTTTCGAGGGGTTCTCTCAGCCATGCAGGTTTGCTCACGATGTTTTCCTTTACCGTTTAGTAAGTGAATGAGATTCTCACATGAAATCTAGAAATCCCAGATGTGCGAGCCGGGATTTGAACCTACTATTCTCGTTGCCGAGGCAAGCGTTCTACCAACTTGGCTATCACTGCTATATATATCGCATGAGTGAGTGGTGCCTATTAAATAGGTAACCGACTGCAGAATTGTTAAATAATAAATTGGCTATACCGCTATTCGATGTGCGTATAAAGGTTGTTAGCAATATTCGGGCTCCGTTATATTATAATATAGTGTGCAAAAATCGCGCTCAATTGAATTACAACATAGTGTGCCGAAACCCACGACAGCGACAAATTGTAGTTATCACTTTCCTGAACGCGCTGAATTGTGACATAAATAATAGTTATCTCGATGTTTTCCTTCATTGTTTATATAGGAGCTTTGTTTCAAAAATTATTGACAGAGTGGGCGCAGTGGTGTAGGCCCCAAAGCGCATACGAAAATAATTAGTAATCACTAATGGATATTTACAGGCATATCATTACACCTCTTATATCTAAATTTGAATTGTATAGTTCTAGTATTGTCTCCCGGTGGCAGTGACGCTCAATGACTGCAATAGTAAACGTTATTGGATGCGTGACGTTAACTCATTTGCGGCCGGGCTTGGTTGTAATACGTTCATAGAATTAATTAAGAGTTTCTGTGGGACATTCGCGAGCGGCAGACGTAACAAACAGGCGTAATATCGCACAGTGGCCTTTTCGTCGTACTGGTCACTCGCTACTGATTCAGTTGTTCGTGAGCACTCGGCATTCGACCGCGAAACTGAATGCGCGCGCGCTCCTTGTTTCAATCCGTAATCACTTCGTTATCGTGAATATTTCTTTAAGATTGATAAGATCATTACATCAGTGAATGATAAGAGTCACCAAGGACTAAGGTACGGGCGCGCGGTTGATGTTATATCGCTATATTGCTGTGTGCAACGGATACCGCTAACAGTGTTAAAATATAAACTTAATTGTCGGTTATTGTGAAGTGTGTGTGACAATTTGTCGGATGTGGCAACACGCACCATGGGTACGACGAAGAGACTGAAGATAACAGTGGTGGGCGACGGCATGGTGGGCAAGACTTGCCTGCTCTACGTGTACACTAAAAATGAATTTCCCGAAGAATACGTGCCTACAGTGTAAGTATCTACTAAAGGAAAAAAAATCTTAATTTGTTCCGGTAATGCTCGCAGAGCAGGTGCGGCGCTCGCCTGCTGGGTCAATAGGGCGCTTGCGACGAGCTCGCGCTAGGGCCGCCGGACTCCTTTGCCGAGTCAGCGACTCTATGCGGTAAAATCGGTATCGTATAACTGCACTATTAGCTTTTATGTTTACACAGAGCGGCAACAGTGGACATATAAAACTATGTTGACACCAAATGATGATTTACGGGAATTTTCCTTTTAGCAAACAATATAACATGCACTAAGTTATTTATCATACATAATTGACTCATATGCGACGTTGGAAATAACTAAGAACCTAAGTACTTGCCTTCTTAATATCAATCCCTATACGCTTCAGTGGCTATAGGTGCCGCTTATAATAAAATTTTGTTAAATTGTTGTTTTTTTTTCATAGCATCCAAGAATATATACCTACCCAGGTAACTCTAATTCATAAGTACATTGAGTTGAGGAAACGATGATGAATCGATTTGCCTTACGTCATACAAATTTGTAAGTACAATTCCGTAGAGTTTAACACGATATGTGTGACTAATGCTATGTCATAAAGAATAATATATCTAATATGAGCAGGTACCGACTTACTTACCTATTTATCAACGTCTCAACAAAAATATTATCAGGTGATAAATGTGTTACTATTATTACTGGTTTTGAACGGAATAAGTATTATTCAGATAAACTCACATTTATGAATACGTAAAAAAATAACATAGGTCAAGGCTTTTCAAGTTATCTACAACAGGTAGGTACATTTATATCAACAATGTATTCTCAACCATTTCCTTATACTTACCTAGTGGATATAGGAACATTGTAAGTATTGCCATGAGCTTCTCTGCATATTCCTAAGAGTAATTGAGCAATACTACCTACGTGTAAACATAGATGCCTGCCTATAAAATTACCAGTCATTATATAGGACTGAGCATTAATAGTTAATGGAATCACACTTAGATTTGAATTCCTTCATCATGAGAAAAAAACCATTTGCCATGTATACACATCCGATAGTTAAATGAACTGATATTCCGCATGTTAATGTCGCGACCGGCGTTCGCTACTGGACTAATATCATTGAACAGGTACCTACTTAGCATTGCGCGCTGCACTATTTATAAAGTCAAATACGTCGCGGCATTGTTGTATTGTATCTACACATCGGTCGTCGTCGCTTCCTCCTAATGAAACTGGACGCACGCCTGTGGCTATGCGGCAACATTGATTTCCTTGCGATCCGTATCTGCGACGAACGTAATAAACTAAGAAATCGGACGTTATCTCATGACTCCACACAGTTACACGTACCAGAATAACTATATAATAAAACTACAAGAAATCAATCATAAGGGAACGTACTAGTATTCGGAATCTTTCAACATGGACTACGTATTGTAAAATATTTAAAATTATAATCTTCACCTTACAGGTTCGACAACTATGTCGGTCGCATCACCGTGGACGGTGAAGAGGTGGAGATGGCACTGTGGGACACCGCAGGTCAAGAAGACTACGAGCGACTGAGGCCTCTGTCTTATACAAACGTAAGTCACCAAGACTTGTCAAGGCGGTTCCAATTAGGGCTCCTACCAGCAATAGTTGGTAAATGAAATCAGCATCAATCTTTAGCGGAAAAGGGAAGATCTTCCAGCCAGGCGGTGATATGCCTGGCGGAGCGGCCGCTATGCCCCGACGGTTATTATCGGGATCTATGATCGGGATCTTGTATAAATGTTACGTGCTCCGAAAACTCTCATAGCGCGATTCAGGATTGTATGGAGCCTTCGTCATTTGTTCTGAATGTCGTCTACAGTGCCATCTGTGTAGATTGTGGCGCGGTTGAAAAGGTCGGTACAAATCTTTCTACTGTAGGTAGTCTGCAGACTCGATGAACCGCACATCACCATCCCATTCTTTATCCTGACTATTTTATTTAATCTAATGGACAAGTGACCTAGTTTAAGGCGGTATTGACATGTTCTAGTGAAGATGGCTCCGAGTTACCAATTAGCAGGAAGATGTTCAAGTCATGCTACACAAACACGGTCACGGTTAACGACTATGGTACATACACTCTCATCTAGTCAATTTATCGATAGCCGTAATAGGTGTTTAACTCGTATAACTTTTAGTAGAGATAGGTACCTACTTATCAATAGCTAACGGGTTAGTTAATTAATAACCTCCTCCGTACTTTATCAGCGGTTAAAAAGACTTCTACATTGTACAAGATTGTTATTTAAGGATAAATAATTAACGATTTTTGTTTGACATAAAAGTTCAATGGTCATGATAATATGTACATACTTATGTATTTATGATCCTACCGCAACACGCACGATAGGATAACGTAGCCTGTTACAAATTACTCGAAACACGTCTATCTAGGTCTCCCATCCTACGTATTCCTCCCACTTTTAAATTCCTTTTATTAATGTACCTACCTATCTATAATTTGGTCTTCCTTGTTGCCTTCCTGCTGAGGATAATGAATAAATTACTATATCTATAGGAACGGATCTCCGTCCAAATATTACATTATTTGGTTATGGTTATCCAAACAAATGAAGGCTAATTTATGTTAAACCTTGCATTACAGACGAACTGCTTCCTGGTATGTTACTCAGTGGGCACTCGCTCGTCATACGAGAATGTGATCCACAAATGGTATCCAGAATTGAAGCACTTCAGTAAATCCGTACCAATTGTGTTAGTGGGTGAGTTACACTCGACGATTTTTTATTAATTTTCATTATAGGGTTGTGTTAGTACCCTGAGCCACGGTCTACACGGAGACTGAGCAGAAGAAAAGAGTAGACGCAGCGTCTTATTTTTTGTAAAATATGATTGATCTCTCTCGGTTGAATGCGGTTGTGTAGACGCCACTTGAAAGTTGCCTGAAAGTGTATTGTAAATTAAGTATGAATGTACTCTATTAATTATCTGTACTTATACTATAAGTATGTTTGTAGCGGTTAATCTCTATAACTACTGATCCGATTCTGAAAATACTGAAAAGCTACACTATCGCTAAGTGTCGTGGGCTATGTGAAATCACGCTATGACCATTAGGATCGAGCTGCAGAGCAAAATCTACAATTGCGCGGGCGGATCCGCAGGCAAAAGCTAGTAAAAGATAACTAGGAAATTCAAATTAAGCTGCTTTTTATGACACATTTTGTCAACACTGCGTTAACTGGTCGTAGGTACTATTTCTTGTTCATAGCTTTAGATTTTTTAATGACGTAAAAATGTTAAGACTTAAATTCCTTCTAGAAGAATGACTATATAAAATAATTAAACTAGTCGTTATGTACAAAAATAAACTATAACCCGTGGAAGTATTAATTGCCATAAAAATATCGTCCTGCTGTATGCTTTTTTAAACATTTTGTCAATTATGTGCAGACCAATTTGCGACTATTAACAGAAAGAGCGTTAATTAGGAAGAACTTAATTGTGTGTATTTTGAGCTATACACAGTTACTTAAATTGAACGAGTTTTACTTGGTTATTAATATAACATGTATGCTCATATTATTTTGCTTTATTTTCAGCAACAAAAATAGATTTACGAGCGTCCGGGGAAGCGATAACAACCCAGGAGGGCAAGAAATTAAGGAAAAAAATACAGTGAGTATTTTTTTCAGTCGCCTGTTCAGTAATTTACCGGATATTAATCTATATAAATAAAGCATAAATACTGTTCGTTTGTAATTAAGCGCTTCACTTGATAACGGCTGGATAACTTTGTCATTTTTTTTGTAATTTATAGTTCGAATAAGATCTTTAGGGAAAGAAAAAAATTAAATGTTGTCCAGAAAATTTAAAAATTCTGGACAGGACAACATCGGCGGCGTCAGCTATAATAGATATTTATTGATGTTGAAGTACAATTTTGTTAAAACAATACATAAGTGAAAAGTGACAGGGGTTATCGCGCGAGCGCCGGCAGTTGCGCTATCGCCACTTATCGCGCGCTGATAATGCGCGGCACCCTGATATGACGACACAAACAATTTGTTGAATAAATCACCCATAATCAGTACACAATTGGATAAAATCCATTGTAGTTTTCAAATAAACAACAGCACAATAAGTTTTGATCGTATTCCGTGGTTCGAGTTCAGTAATGCCCCGAAATTCCACGCGGGCGAAATTTGGGTCAAGCTAGTACCTACTACATAAGTGAGTAGTCAAGAGTTGTTTTATGTTTTTCATGCAAATAATAATGATGTGTGTACCAGGGCCGCCCAACTCGTGGAGTGTTCGGCGCTAGAGCGAGTCAACATGACCGAGGTGTTCGAGGAGGCGGTGCGCGCCGCGCTGAAGAAGAAACCCGTCCACAAACGCACCTGCCAGTACCTTTGAAACTCCTACGATTATTAAGCATGTTGAACCAACCGTGGGCGGTAGCGGATACCGCTTACGTTTGAACAAGCATAGCAGCGTTTACTCGATGCCAAATTGGCTTCATACAGCCCCTCCTTTAAGCATTGCTGCTAATACTGTTGTCTTACTACATCTAAAACCATTGTAGTATGACTACATCTAAAACATTGCTGTCTGGCTCACACATTACGGCCACGAGAACGACGACAATATACCGTAATCAAGTTTAGTTTTTGTAGCAGCAGAATCATCACCATTATGCCAATATTGGATTGGTTTCGGATTATCTTCATAATAATTGGCCTCGTGTAAATACTCCTTGTTACTGATACAGCTTACAAGATATATATATTGACACAGTGGCACAAAATGTTAGTCATAATTATTAGTCACCTTGCATTTAGATGTTCACCTTTGTTTTAGAGTGGTCATCGCATAATGATCACAAATATAATTTATAATAATTTTAAGAAACGAGATTAGAGTACCACGAATGAAGGTACTTACTATATTCAGCTTACAAGTAAATTGAAATTATCACTCACCCCTTCATAGAAGACCCTGCAGGTCACATTACATCTGAAAAATGCTTTGTAATGCCACACATACATTAATTAAAAACTTCTATAAGTTTAGGGGTAAATCAGTAGAAATTATTATCAGATTATTATGAGATTTTAGATAAAGGCAACAACGGCGAAATGTTATAAACATGATTTTGTACAAATAAGAGTAAAATATTATTCCAATATTGAGATACGACGATGTATATTTGATTTTTAGGTGTAAATAAATATGTAGTACCTCTAAAATTATTGTTGCTAACTAACGTTTAAATTTTAAGGATATAGTATTATAGGTGCAGTATTCTGTTGCACTCGATGGAGCAATATACACAGGAATGTAGGTTCTATGCGAGTTTTATTTAAAATTAAATACGTATCATGTACAAACCTACATTTATTTTCAAAAAAATATTATACCTACATTTATACTGATCAAAATTATATCGAGACATGTTAAGGTTATTTACCTACCATACAATAGGGACATCACATTCAACTATTAAATATAATGAGATCTAACAAAAATAGTGTAGAAAAAGTTTGAGAGGTCAATCGTTTGGGTTTAAAATTACCAAAAAAAACAAATTTGGTAATTTTTATAAGTGCCAATAACTGATTTATGATTTTCAAGTAGAAAAATTCAAGTGTCTACGCATGTACCTTCTACATACATATGATCAGTAGGGTAAGCAGGAACTCCTAATTTAATCGTAACTTCATTGAGAAAACATGCTGTCACTGTCAAACTTATTATAAAAACTGGTGTGAGAGGGATGGACGACGCTTACGTACCGAAACTGTACGTAAAAAGGATTGTTCTTGACGTACGGTACGCTCACGTAAAAATAATTTATAGCATTTTTGATAGAGGCCATAATAATCTTAAGGGGATTCCCCAAAAACTGTTATACCGTTGGAAATTTCCCTTATTAATTATTATTAAGTTTTCTTCGGTCAGCGTTACTCATGAGTTATTCCCGGCACGTGCTGACATCACCAATACACACATAGTGCTAACTCATCGTCACGTATGTACACTGAATCAGTATTTATTGTGCTAATACACTAGAATGCACAATTTCATATGTAACGTTTATTACATTTATACAAGTTTGTAGACTTAGCGATGAGGAAAACCAATACACAGACGTTTCAAACGCAAGTTACACAAATTATTTCTGAAGACCGCAGTACAGTACCCATCGAGGTAATGTTTTAACTTACAAAAATATTACAACAGGGAATAAACCAAATTATAAGAACTGTCTACTTTTACCAATAAGAGTATTGTTACAAATAAATATACTTACCTATAGTAAAATTTTATTTAGATTTATTCTGGTTTATAAACTCCAGTATTCACAAGTGTTGGAAAAGAAGCACTGATCGCGTGAGGTCAATTGTAGACAAGGGTCTGATGTCCGCAATGTATGTTTGCCGGGACTGTGGAGTGTGGACTTGGTAACAAGTTAGCGTGTAGTTCACACCCCAAGTTACATGAATCAATTGAAACAAAATGTTTCCGGAGTTTCTGCTCTCAAATGTTTATTGCAACATGTATCAATGTCATAGAAACATGTTTTGTGATACAATGTTTACAAGGTGAGTGTTTACTTTCGTATGAATCGGTTTTATAGTTCCCGCGCAAACAGCATTCGTGCTGCGAGCCGTATGTTACAAAGAACGCAGAACTTGGAACGCGAATGCTGCAGACTGTCTGATTGAGGTCAAAAGGAGTAAATAAAAAGAAATAAAATATTAATAAAGAGTATAATGTCGAATCAATGGCACAGGGCGACTTATAGAGAGCGTATTAATACTTATTGTTGTTCGTCAATCATAAAAGCAGATCCATAGAGCTATAGATGTACATATCACTACAGCTTGGGGCACATAACAGGTATATGTTCTAAATATTAATGTAAGCGTGTAAATTCCTGTTGAATATTTCGTATGACAGATGGAATCCAATAGTTTCATTGTGTTAAATTAAAATGAAATTGTGAGTTAGAGAGTAATAATAGGTTTAGTTAATAGTACGAACACGAAGCCAGCCGGGCGCGGCGGGCCGGCGGCGCCGCGGTCTGCACAATTGACTTGTCATTTCTTCTTGGAACGATCTATCAGTTTACTCTGGAACAAAATGTTTAAAATAACGACCAGAGACTGCGGCTTCGTACGCAGCAACTTAGATATTTCGGCTACAAAACCCTTCTATTTTAGGAGCAATTCATTGATCCTATTATAAGCGTTAGCTTACTGCAACCGCTGCTGGGTGCAGTGTTGTTTTCTTGCGAGAGAGAGAGGCTCTTTTCACATGCATACGGTTGCTCTCTAAACAGTTCGGCGCCGTGTCGTGCTAGCTCTGTCATATGTTCACTATTTACGCACGGGTCACGGTCACCCGGGGGCAGTGGTCGCAGTATTGTCTGTCAGACTGAAGATGTTGTTTATTATGAAATGGAACTAAATAAGTATATGGCCATGCTGTTCAATCCTATGTATGATATGAAAATGGCCAGTGTTGTAATATGTCGGTTCGATTCCAGGCTGAGGCCGTCGAGAAAAAAATTAACAGCAGTTTAACTAACTTTTAAAAATAAAGGAATGATTCATTTAATTAAAATTTGCTATATATTTAAGGTACTTTCTGAGCACCGACCGGCTTTTTATCCACGCTCAATATATAGTGTTAAGGACAAACACCTTGGCTAAGTTGAGTCCGATCTCGCTGAGCCTCTTGTGCTGGTAGGTGAGCGGCTCGTGCAGCTTGGCGTCGCCGCGCTTGTAGAAGTCGCTGTAGTCGAGCCGGAAGGCCAGCGTCTGCAGCGACACCTCCGCGTGCAGCGCCAGCTTCAGGATCAGCGCGGTCACGTGGCCTCTGACAAAAACCACGTCGCCGGTGGATTAGCACGACAGGTTCACACCATCGAATACCGATCGCGTGATCGAGGCTTTTACGGCAGCATGCATAATGTATCTTTAAAAAAAATTACATTGTAATTGACAGTTTGGTATGTTACGGTAGTCCCGTAAATTAATTAAATTCTTAGTATTAAAATGACTACTAATTATTAATTAGTTTGGCAGTTTATAAGTATTATTCATATGGCGATGTTTGCCTCACCTGTACGTGCGAGCCCAAACATTCAAGTCAGCTTTCCGACTCGCTAAGAACTGGTGGAATATCTTTCGCTTCTCTTTGTCATGCGCCTCGTCAGCGGTCGTGAGCGCATACTCGCCTGTGAATATTCAAAAGGGAATAAATTCGTTGTCACAAGATAAAAAAACAGACGCCACCACCACAAACCATCGATTTTATCCTGCAACGCGACTCCCAATGATCATAACGTGATGATAAAAGAAAAACATTAGCGCGCGTTACATGGGGAGGAGGGGGTGAGGGTCAAAAATCTCCAAAAATTGCGTTACGTAATACTTGAACGCTCCCCTAGAGTAGTTTAAAACTGGTTTGCATGTTTAAAAGTACAGTGTTGTGCTTGTTACCCCGCGCTACTCTCTCGCGCTTGGTCTGCTCGATGCGCTGGCGGCGCTCGAGCTCGGCGTTGATGCCCGCGTGGAGCGTCGACTCAAAGCTGCGCAACGCCAGCGTTTCGTTCAGCACGTTGCCCAGGTACGACTGTAGCTCCTTCAAATAAAAGTAAAAATTACCACCACTACCACCACACACATATTATAGTATAATAAGTATATGCTCTACAATTAGATCATCATAGTCTGTCTTAACTTTTCCCATTCTTAGGGTCACATTGTTTTCTATTGTCTATAAAGGCGCGGATACAGGGGGTGCAAAATGTGGTATTGCCCACCGCCTCTTCTGCCTGACTCACGACTGTAATACTTAATTTTGTCCAGTTTATTTTTTATATCTGAAAGATAGGTAAATTCGCACAAAAATTTCTAAATTATTAAAAAAAAATTAAGCGTCCAAGTGCCTGTAACGACTTTCAAAGATATAAGATTAAAAACCGGGACAGCCGTCCTAAGCACGGCCAATGGTAATGGGATAGTATGTGTGTGTGTGTGTGCGTGTGTACCTGCGTGGTGTGGTGTATCATGGCGTGTATGGAGTGTCGGTCGAGCGCGGCGTGGTGCAGGCGCAGCAGCGTGTCCAGGTCGCGGCGGCTGGCGGCGGCGGCCAGCAGCTCGGCCCAGGCGGGCTCGGCGGCCACGCAGCCCGCCTCCTGCAGCGCGCCGCACAGCCGCAGCGCCTCCGCGCGCACGCAGCACACGCGACGCATCAGGCCCCACACCTCTGTACACAACCAAACATCATCATTCGAATCGGATCAAAGCTTCGCAGATCAAATCTGCGCGCAAAAGTCGATTTTATTCACTAGGGTGGAAGAGCTATTCAAAATTCGAACATGACGAAATGGTTGGCGTACCTCACTTTTTTTCATAACATTGCAACCATGCATAAAAAATATTTACAGGATGATACAGAAAGGGTATTCTAAGCCTTAAATCTACGCTTTTTAGCGCATTTTATGAAGTCAGATTTTGGGTACGTTGATTTTAAAAACAAAATTTGTCCCTTGCAAAATTACTATTGTGATTATTTTTTTTTAAATTTGTTATATACTTTGCTTCTTTAGCGCCATTCATTCTGGGGCCCAAGTCTGCGAACACAATCGATCCATAATCGAACAGCAACCGCATAGTAACTGTCACTTTTGACGATATATGTCAAAAGTGAGAGTTAACATGCGGTTGCTGTTCGATTTATGAATAGATTGTGTTCGCAGACTTGGGGCCCAGATCCTGTGCTAGCTAGTCCAAAAAGGCAGTAATATTAGAGTAATCTCGTTACGCTCGAGCATGTTACCGGGCATGTGCTTGAGCCGCTTGTGCAGGATGGCGTGCTCGCGCCAGGCCACGTGCAGGCCGTACTCGATGCGCTTGACGCGCCACAGCTGCGCGAACAGCGCGCGGTACCGCGCCGCGCACGTGGCCGGGAACAGCGTGCCCAGCGGCCCGTCCACGCGGTACTGCAGCGCGAACACGTCCCACCCGCTGTCCTCGCGCCCGTCGCCTGCCCAACAACACTAGCTTCACACACGCAACACTTACGAAAAGACTAGACAGATGAGCGTGCAGCGTTCTGCATTTTGTTCTGTGTTCCGCGTTCTTTGAAATGTATAGGTGTGGTACCCGCGTGCAGTTTATCCGGACGCAAAAAAGGACCATTCATTGGGTTACTGCGCGTCATAGAATCGAACAAAAACGATATTATATTACTAATAAAAAAATATAAATATGAAACTCTGGTACGAAGACATAGTAAGAAAAAATATAGGCAAAATGTCTCAAACAAAAATTTGAAGCACATTAAGCGATACTGATTCGCATAGTTGATGCAAATTACATAATTCGTAACATGCCGATTGCATCAAGCTTGAGCGCGTCGCGTTTAACACAAATCGGCAAGGTATTATATGCTTTAATATGTTTTCTGGAGTGACTTTGGTTATTAGTTAGTGTGTGCGTACATACAGTTGGGGTAGAGGTTGACGTGCAGGCGCGCCAGCACGTGCGGCGGCTCGAACTGCGCGTTGGTGGCGCGCACGGCCGCCTCCAGCGTGCACGACAGGTTGTGCACGTACAGGGACGTCGCCGGCTTGTTCAACTCGTCCCTGTGCACACACACACACACACTTCTCACAACATGTAACATCTTACACACGCCGGCCCAGCGCGGAATATACGGCCAGCCGCCACATGTCCAACCCTCAGCTTGCAGCAAAGCATGATAAACGTCGCGCCACTGTCAGCTTCGGCCAACAGTAACAAACATAGGTTGGCGTTGGCCATGTTTCTGCTAGGATGGGCCAATGCCCTGATGCAGCTTTGGGCACATCATACTACTGCAATAACAACTGTTTCCACACAATTTTTCGTAATGATATGAGAGCTGGAATTCTGATGATATATAACATAATAAATAATAATATCGCCAGACGAACACACCAACTATATGGTCCCACACTAAGCAGCTCTTGTATTATGCGTATCATACAATTGACTGGGTACAATTGACTGCAGTAAGTTCCCAAAATATTATTTTCGAAATGCCGACTAGAACGAGTTGTCGTCGAATAGCAAGTACGTCCGAGCGGCGTGGTAGTGGTCGTGGTGGTACGTACTGCAGCAGCGTCATGAGATGCAGCACGAAGTCGCCCTGCGCGAGCAGCAGGTAGCGGCGGTGCGCGGCCAGGTGGTCGAGCAGGTGGTGGTGCGAGCTGAGCGCGGCCAGCAGGCGCGCCGACGCCGCCGCGTGCGCCGCCGCCACGCCGCCGCGCAGCCCCGCCGCCTCCCACCACGCGCAGCCCGCCGCGCCCCCCGCGCCCACCGCGCCCGCCGCGCCCGCCTCGCCTGCCGACAACCAGCACAACACATGTCAATCACGATAGCATACAGACAGACTAATATATTACCTTAAAGATAAAATTAACCTTAAAGAGTCCACACGGTAAGTCCGCGATAAAACATTAGAAGCACATATCTATATTTATTACATCCATCGGCCGCTCTTGCCCGTCGCCAGGACCGGCGCCGCCTGCCCGCGGGACATGCACGTACCTGTGTGCGGCTTGAGCAGCGCGTGCAAGTGCTGCGCGTGCTCGGTGGAGCCGGGCTCGTCGGCGCACGCCTCGCGCATGAACACCACGCTCTTGCCCGTCGCCAGGACCGGCGCCGCCTGCCCGCGGGACATGCACGTACCTGTGTGCGGCTTGAGCAGCGCGTGCAAGTGCTGCGCGTGCTCGGTGGAGCCGGGCTCGTCGGCGCACGCCTCGCGCATGAACACCACGCTCTTGCCCGTCGCCAGGATCTGCGCCGCCTGCTCGCGGGACATGAATGACGGCACCATCCACTCCCTAAAATGTATTGTAAATTCAGTAAAACTCCTGTGAATGTCTTGGCTAAGCGATGCTGGTGTAATATTTTTATCACTTCTATGAAACCATATTACAATTGGTTACCGTGTTCCCAAAAACTGTAGATTTTTTTATTTACAGAAACAACATAACAGAGATGAATACAAAAGACAACATGAAATAGAATGGCGATATTTTTTTTCCAACATGGGTGAAGCTCTTCGTTTTCTATAAATAATATCAGCGTAAAAAGGCATGTTCTGACTAGCGCAGCAGAACCGCCGTTGAGATTTGGATGTGGGACTGCTCATATTGTCGGGCGACACATGGCCGGCTTAGCTCCTTTCAGTGATTCTTTATACTGTGGTGAATGACATGATGGCATAGGGCCAATAGGAAGAGCAGGATACATACCTTACTCTGTATTTGTCGTGCCACATTCTGTCTATGGGCACGCCGCTCCTGCTCTCAATGAAGAACTCATTGAATCGGTCGTCAATTTCACCTGTGGAGTTTTATACTATAGCCACATAATATTTTTATTGATAGCTTCTTATGGACATGTTTACAATATAAACACACCTACATTAAATCAGACATGTGACCTGAATCCCAAGTGGGGACTTTGAAATGATGGCGCGAGCAACGCGAACGCAATTACATATTTTTATACTAAAATAATTAATTTGCAAATAATAAATAAAATTTAGAGTTTTAGGTGGTAATATTCGTATAAGTATTTATATACGGTGTAACAAAAATAATGGAAAATATTAAATTTTCAGTAAAGTTTCCACAGCTTTACGTAGGGGTTTATTTCTTCATCAGAAGTACTTTAACAACGACGAATCAATTTACTAGATACTGGCAAATTGGCTATATTTTGTAGCCGAGTGCCAACCTAAGGAAATAATAAGAGCGGCAGGCAGGTACCGTGCAGCAGCCAGCGCGTGAGCATGAGCAGCAGCGGGTAGGTGAGCGCGGTCAGCAGCCGCCGCGCCAGCGCCGCCACGCGCTCGTCGCCGTGCCGCACGAACCGGTGCACGCACGACGCCAGCTCGCCGCCTGACGACCATACCGTACCTAACTTAGTGCTGTGCCTAATCGATTATCGGTAACATAATCGAATAACAAAAAAATCGAATCGGATGATTTCTAATATTTGTTCCAATTACACTAATATATGGACAGACTTTCCCGTCTGGTTAACCTATACCTGATAAGAATTATCTTTTGGTATTTTTGGCTCATGGTGTCCACTATAACCAAATTGAAAATATGATAAAAATTAAACCCCAAACATAAAAGATGAAGTTTTTCAGGTTTGTGTGGATGGTTTGCGTGGATGTCATTACTTCCCAGAACTTGATCTTTACTAGCAATATTATCGGATGGTGTAATAATACAGTATGTTGTTTTTTTCTCCGAAATCAACAGGTTCAAATTCTGGCTAGGGAAATTATCTATTCAAAAATCGAATGATGCAGTTGTAGTTTTCATCAAAATCGGTACCAAAAGTCCTTTGAGCATTTTTCAATACTCCCTATAGTTTCGAAATTGGCCCTGCACGCACACTTGAAAAACCCACTCCTGTATATTCCTGTACACTCCTGTATATTTTTGTACGGACGTGTCAGGGGTTAGTGTGAATGTCACCTTTCTTGTGGTGCGCCGCGTGCGCGATGTTGGCCAGCCACGTGAGCCGGTGCAGCGGCTCCTGCGCCCACACGCACACGCGCCGCAGCGTGCCGCCGCCGCCGTCGCCCTCGCACGCCTGCACAACACCACACTACCTTATCGCGACCACTGGCGCAGCTATGGCACCAAGGGCCCCGGACCAACAAGCAAATTGGGGCCCTAAACTAAATTCTTTAAAGTTGCAACTACTTTATGATCAGCTCCTTATCGCCTACTGGAGGGCATAAAAAAGCAAAGCTAGCTACAATACGAACAACGAGTCGTGAACCCGCGGAAGTTAGCGCCAAGTGGCTGCGCAGAACATAATTTACGAGCAAATTATGTTCTGCGCAGCCACTAACGCTAACTTCCGCGGGTTCACGACTCGTTGTTCGTATTGTACTAATAAGTATTACGTGTGACGCAACAGATGATATTTAAACGAATTTTCTAATAATATTAGTAATGTGAAAGATTTTTTGTTTGTTACGTTTACGCTTAAAACTACTGGATGGATTTGAATGAAATTTTGCAAACAGATAGAACTCGATTTTCTGGAGGCGAAAGAAATTTTCGTGATTACAGTTCGAGCCGTTCGAAATTAGTGCGTCAGGGGGCCTAAAATATTATTTTTTATTCAACTAAGATATGGTAATACTTTTTCGAATATCATTCATGAAGGCTAAGGGGCCCGGCTTGGGAGCCCTTGGGCACTTCCCCGCCTAGCCCTACGGTAGCTACGCCATCGTTACTACTGTACCCGTCGCTTTGGTATTTTAAACAGGTAGGGATAATATGACATACCTGTGATTGCAAGAGTGCAATACTCCGATAATATTCAGTAAGTTCCTCTCTTATGCATGACACGAGCCCCTCTCCCATTAAACCTGTCAATGATAACAACGAAAAAGTCATAAAAACGTGTTATTTAACAGAAAAAAGCGTTATGCACATGTGTGAATCGGGGTGTGGCACCTTGCGGCATGAGTCCCGAGGCGGGGTCGATGAACTCCTTGAGGCGGTCGTGCAGAAAGCCGAGATGCGCCACGCGCGCGTGCAGCGCCTGCGCCGGCCGCCCCGCGCCCCCCGCGCCGCCCGCGCACCCCGCACCGCGCGTGCGCACGCCCGTCGCCGCCAGCACCGCGTCACGCACGCACGTGCGCTCGTTGGCTCGATCTAACCAAGATGATCCATACGTATGACTTGTGAATATGCTTAGTTATTAATTGATACCTATTATATGGGTACCATTTCAGGAATTTAATCTACAACTGATATTTGAAAATATTTCTCTTCCACCTAAAAAAAATATTATTATTTATGTGTCTAAAAGCATTACAATAACAGGCAAAGTGTAAAGCAATCAATATTATGTTCTATTATATTTACCCATCGGTTGTAAAGCGACAGCCATATTGCTGTTGTTGGATGGCAAGCTCTGGCTGGAGCCCAAGGGCTTGGGCGGGTTGCTGCCCCAACTTGTAGACCCGATAGTACTTTTACTCGAACTAGAGGTCGCTCCTGATATACCAACACCTGATTTCTGAAATATGAAAGTGGAATTTAAGTTTCAGATTTTAATTTATGACCTAGCTATACACCAGTTTATATCTTTGGACTGTACTATTAACGCAAATAAACATTCCGTTTAATGAGATGAAACTACAGTATACAACAATCTAGTTATAAGCTATCACCAAACTTTAATAAAATGTGTGCATGAATTTTGTGTTAGCTTTTGCATTATCTCCAGAACTCTTCCATTTATCAAATTAAAGTATTCCCAAATAAGTACCACCATGCCAAGTCTCATCCATCCAAAATTCATAAAATGGGGGTTTTGCCATGTACCAAAAATAATGTTCCCTATAATATTTTCAACAAATATTCAATGTACAGACAACACAACCAAGTAACAGTTTTATTTCATGTATAGCTTAAAGCATTTAATGTGTAACAAAAATGCACCACAGCTATGTGTGGGAGGGAGATTGCATAATATAAAACACAGCCAAAACTTCATTTGGTTTAAATTTCAAACATACAAAATGGTTTTACAGATATGATTACACTCTTAAAAGACACAAGTCGAGTAAAATAGGGCTCCAAATGTGGAACCTTATAAATATAAATATTAATGAAGTGAGTTTAGTAAACTTTTAATCTGTTTAATCAAAAATCTTTGTAATGGAACATGCCGTCTTGTGGCACAACTCTAGTGCTCTCGGAGTTGGAATTGATTATTTTATTAATATGGGCCTAAGAAAAGTTGATTGGAAACTATACCAATCATCTGCTCTGTCTTTACTTTCTATGTTCACAGCTTTATTGCCAATCAACTCACAGTAGTGGCAAGATGAGGTATAGGAAACAACTGGTGTGTTGATTCTATCTGCTGTGGTGACTCTGACAATGCCAGCAACAGGGACAGGACTGATACCCGCTGCTTCAGGATAAACTGAAAAGAGTTACACATCAACAAAAACAAGTTACACATCAAACATAAATAACAAAACAAGGCAGTCAATATAATGTCTGCAAAATAAGTTTGCCTCTGAGAAGTTAGGCAAGGTAGCTTTCCCATTACACACTTCATAGTTCTCTGATGTAGCAGCTTATACATATAAATAAATAAATAATAAATTGAGCAGATGGGAACTTATTTCAGGGGCACTGTAGATGTACTAGGATGTACATTGGCACTCACAGAGTTTTTCAATTTGCAATAATACTCATTGAACTTGTCAGCATCTCTGGTTGATATGCCTGTAAGTCTAGTTTGAATCTTCTGACAGAGCAGCCTTTCATCCTGCACATTGCGAGTTTTCTCTCCAGTGGATGATAAATATGACACTGCCAATTCGTATGCACCATCTGTTCATCAAAATATCATCATAATGTAACATTTCACCGAATGATAATAAGCCGATATTAATAAATATACATTTTAAAATGACAACCTTTTTTATAATTTGTAATGAATGATTTAAAGTAATCTTGTATGCAATTCATATAAGAATTAGTAAATACTCTCCCAAAATGTATAAGTATACGCGGTTTTTTCTGTTAAAATATCTAGTTTTATGACAATTTGTATTTATCAAAAATGATTTGTTGATATTTTGAAAATAGAAGCTAACCTGGGTCTATTGACAATCCTGCACATAATTTATGGAGTAGTCCAGCGAGATTGTTAGATGATAAATCCATGATCATTCATATGAGCAAGATAGTTGCCGTAAACTTACAGTATGTTTTATATACAAAAAGGCCATAACAACATTTACGCAATTATCATTTCAGACATATTATATGTACATGTGTTTCTTAACAGTAGCACAAAATTATTACAGAAAATATGTCAGAGAACTTCAGGAAACCCTTTAAGAGATTCAGAAAACATAAATAGCTGTATTTTATTAATTAACGACCAACGAAAATACGAAAACAGCAAAAACTACGTAAATTTTTGACAGATGCGATGTGAGCAGTGTGGCCACCTTTTTAAGTTGCCCCGAAACTTATTCTCTTTGGTAGCTAAAACGGGCTAGAAATGTTAAAATCGGGTTGTAACATTGACCTCTATGTATATGACCTGTATGTGTATATAGCGTACTTGTATCATGGACGTCAGTGGGTTGTAACAAAAGAGTTAAAAAATAATGACACGCTCATGGGAAACGTTACCTATAACACTAAAATTCCTGTCGCGACGCGATCGCGAATATAATTGTGTAACACCAACATCTGCTGCCATTTGTCTATGGTAAGTTAATTCTTTCACAAGTTTCTGCCTCGTACGCATGCTGCTCTGTCACTGACAGAAATACACTGACCTGACGGACCGGACTGTCAGTGTATTTCTTTTTGCAGCTGTTTTTTTGGGGGCTATGGATATCATAAAAAATCGTATATCTAATAATTATGAATCCTAAAAGTCCAGAAGCGCGTAATCGGGATGATAAGCCGTTTGAAGGAATGAGTATTACAAGTTCAGAATGCCTAAATGATTTAAATGGACGTAGTGCTTGCATGCGTTGTGGGAAATCTCGAATGTATTTTTGCTACACTTGTTTCGTTCCGGTATCTCACCTTGAAGGCCAAATCCCTTTATGTAGGGTAAGAATTTTATGTAAAACATTTTACCCACTTATTCCTGTCAGCTAATTATACCTACTTAATTTTCGTTTGTCGTTTTAGCTTCCTGTGAAAGTTGACATCATAAAACATCGTCGAGAAATCGACGGTAAAAGTACAGCGGCCCATGCTGCAGTTTTGGCGCCAAATGATGTTAATATATACACATATCCAGACATACCTGATTATGTCTTAGATGGTCGGACTGTTTTATTGTATCCAGGGGCAGAGGCAAGTACAGTCCGGGAACTTTACACAGGAAAAAGGAATGCTCCAAGCTACTCGGAACTTTTATTAGCTCAATTGCCAACAGGATACAATGTTGGCACATTAATGACTAAAATTCTTAATGATGGTGAATTTAATGAAATTTATCATGCACAAAAATTACCAGTGGATCGTGTGGTGCTGATAGACAGTACCTGGAATCAGAGCCGTGGCATTTATGCTGATGACAGGCTGCAGAAGATACCCAAAATAGTTTTACAAAATAGAGCATCACAGTTCTGGCGTCATCAACGCGGGAGCCCTAGATGGTACCTTTCAACAATAGAGGCATTACATCAACTTATGTTGGAGTTACATTTGTGTGCCTGGGGACGCAGTGAGCATTACAATTCATATCTGACAGACCATTACCCAGTACACAGCATAGAAGAAAACCATCCCCAGTGTCAGCCATATGCAGGCCAATATGATAATCTTTTGTACTTCTTCAAATTTATGTATGAGAAACTCCATACATTATATAAACATGATAGTTTATTAGCTTACAAGAGGCCAATGACTTAATTATTGCATAAGTATTTACAAATAAACGTAATGCTATTTTTATTATATATTTTTATTTCTTATAAAATTATCCTTATTACTATGAAAGTAACAATTTTTTTATAAATAAACTAAATGGAATTCCTCATAAACACAAACTTTCTGGACTATTATTGCCATCAATGCTTCCATAACAGAAGACCTATGTTAATACTTCTTGATTTTTTTTTAGTGTCAGCCAATAACTCCTATACATTCAAGGATGATTAATAATTGGTTATGCCTAACTTAAGACGTCAACCACAACACTATCCTAGTCAAGCAGTAAGCTAGTGCTTTTCAAAATGTTCTAATAAACTAGTGTTATAGCAGATGATATAGAGCTTAAGATCATATAATAATAATATTCTATAACATGGACCAACTTAACAATTGAAATTGATTTCCATACAAGAATATTGATCAGCTATGCCACTTATCTGCCAGCATTTAACTTTCATAATAAGTTGAAACATTTTGTGTTTGTGTTTCATAATAAGTTGAAACATGTGACTTAAAATAATTTCTTAGTAAATATACATTATTACAATACATTTTCGACAACTTTTACTAAAGTTTGCGTAGATCTAAAACAAACACGCTACCGTCGCTAGCGCTCGCACCAACCTTTGTACCTCGCGAATTCCAACATACCTCGAAAATACCGCCTGTGCCTTTATACGAGTGCACAAGACCTCCAGTCTGTGTAGACCATATATGCACACATTTGTCAAATGAACCACTGGCAAGAAACTTGCCATCAGGGGAGAATGCCACACTGTAGACTGGTTCAGTGTGTTTTGTTAGTGTATGTATGCATACACCTCTTTCAACATCCCACAGACGTACAGTTGAATCAAAAGATGCACTTGCTAAGATCAGGTTCATATTTGGGTTTTGAGTACCAGGACCTGTGGGTGACCACTTAATTGTATAAATCTCCTTAGAGTGAGCTTGCAAGTCATGAACACAGGTGTCTTGCTTCATAGACCAGATCTTTAATGTCATGTCATCTGAACATGATGCAAGTAATTGTCCTTGTGGATCCCACTTTATAGCATTAACTTCATTCTGAAATATAATTGTTTATTTTAAATTAAAAAAAAACACAAATGCAGGCATTCAGATGCTTGATAATCATTATTTATATACTCACAGTGTGTCCTTGGAAGCTTTTTATCGGTTTATCCGCGTTAAGTTTACAAACGTGAATACACTGATCAGTGGAACATGATGCAAATGAAGTGTTGGTCTGCCAGTCGACATCTAGGGCTGGCGCCAGATGGAACGAAAACTGTTGAGTGCACTGGCCTGTCGACGCGTCCCATATTATCGTTGTTTTATCTACCTGAAATTACAGCAAAATAACAATAAAAAAGGCTGAAGTTGTTTTTTTCACGATTTTAAGAAATGCAAGAAATACTCACCCCTGCACTTAAAATGTAATTTCCACGTTTGTTCCACTTTAAAGCAAAGATAGGTCCTTTGTGTTGGCCCAATGTTGATGCTAAAGTGCCGTCAGTTGTCCAAATGCGTGCGTAGCCGTCGTACGACCCCGTCGCTAGTAAATTGCCGTCACACTACAAATTAGAAGTTATATTAGTTGAAAAATGTTAAATGAAATTAAATTAGGCCAATTTAAAATAACTTACATTCCAGTCTAAAGATGTGACATCTTTATTGCTAGGTACTTCAGCTCCACCTTTCTGAATGCAATGTCTTAACACTAGTTGATTGGGAGTTGTTGCAGGGTTGTCCGACATGTCCCATATTCTAAAATAATATAATTTACCTTACAGATTACCAAGTCAGTAGTTTATTAATGTACACCTACAAACTACTGGCAGGGTGACTGTGTTTGCAAAAAATATATTATTGCAGCAATAAATAAGTTAGGAGTAGAGGGCTTGGATAGGTTAAGTTTCGAGTGTTCTGCTGTTTTGAAGCAAACCTCCACCTATATCTGATATAATGTATTATCAATTGTCAAGGGACATTTAAACAAAATTGTTGTAGTGACTGCCCGTGCGTCTGTCTGCCTTAAACAGTGGACGCCCTGAAAATAGCTAATAAATTCATATAGTTTGGTAGTTGAAAGACCATGCTAAACTTCACATGAATCACATGCTAATATACTTTCTAATGAATATAGTCCTAATTCACAATATTGGAGTAACTGAATTTCAAAAACCCATAACCAAACCCAACCCAATTTAACCAAGTAAAAAAAAAAGTTTTTTTTAACGGTTAACAAACCTGGCTGTGCTGTCTCCTGAGCCACTGGCCAGCAGATCGGTGCTCGGGTTCCATGCACATATAAACACCTCAGACTCGTGGCCCCTCAGTACTGTGGCCTTATTGGCTGGTATCTCTATAGACTGATCCATGTCCATGCTCTCAGGAGCACTTGGTGTTGTCGCACCGCCTGGAGCCGCAGCTACGGTACTTGTGGTGCCCTGGTAAGATAATAATGTTATTTATATAACTCCTAGTGACTTATCAATTTATTTTGTCATCTGCGGGGGATCCATCATGAATTAACCCAGTTTATTCCTGGAACTGTACCTCCCTATCTTCAATTGAATTCATCAAGTTTAATTGATCTGGAAATACCAGAATCACCACAAGAAATTCCTGCTTTCATCATTCAACTTTTTCATTACAACCATCTTCACTTATAAATCCTCAACCCGGTGTGCAGTTGGCTTTGGCCCACCTCAGTAAATTGGTTTATGAACCAAGGAAAAACTCCACACTTATAATATCCCCAGACAAACACACCAACCATAGTCTCAAACTTATCAACACTAATGTTACAGGTATCTACAATTGACTTAAGGGCGACCTAGTATATAATTACTTGTCTATACTAATATCATAAAGAGTTACAGTTTAATAGTTTGGGTGTGTAGAGGGTAATCTCCAGACCTACTAGTCCAAGTCTGAAAATTCTTTTTCTGATTGCGGCATGGTTGTCTTGTATTTTTCTATAAACTTCATTAGGTAGTAGTTGTTATAATTATTATTAAATCATCAATGGTATTTTGCTTTGAAAGAGAAAAATACTATCTAATAGGTGATACATACATCAACACCATTCTGCTCCCCACCAGAACCAGGTTCAGCTTTAATGGCTTGTTTCTGAGCATTATGTGCATTTTGTCTGGCAGCCACAATATCAGGTGTGACTGCATCGATTAAACTTAGACTTTCAGTGAGACGAGTCTCTGTGCCTAAAACATAAAAGAAATATATACATAATACAACAAAATAGCTCACATAATAATATACAGAAAAATAATCACTCTTTGGTTCCTTTTCCATAGAGTGAAGGTCATCTACGAAACTCTGATTACCATCCTCTCCTAAAGTAATTTCTGCTTCGGTGTACTGTAATCCCTTTTGAAGTATGTTGAGCAGGGCAGCTGGTGGGACTAGGGCTCCATTGATATTGCTTTGGGATATATGGGATTCTATACCGAAAGTATATGCAGAGTGATGAAATCCTGAAAACATTAGGTATCATAGCCATGATAAAATATTGCCAAAATAAACCATTATACATACTATACCTACACAAAAGGCAATAGTCTCAAACAAAACTAGTTCTTTATACGTAAAGTTTATTTTGTTATATATTAGATTTAAGAAAGGAATATCATAAGACTTGGACATCACACGGGCTTTGAAAACATATCCATAGTTGGAATGTGTGAGCGTCTAGAAGTTCAATGAACTTTACCTGATTCCTGTAAATAACGATACACCAGGAAATTCACTTCATCACTAGAAAAACTCATTTTTTGTAACTTTTTAAAGAATTCATGAGAAGAATGCGATTAGAATTTCACAAAAGCGGACTAGAGTCATCTAACCCCAATATTTATTTCTATCGTTTATCGTGTCCATAGAGAAAATAACGCTACGCTAAATCGTTTCTTTTCTATTCTATCGGAGTAGTAACTTTACATGTTCTGTGACCGTGTAGTGTTCTTGCTGCCCATAAACCTGTTTCTGCCACAGGATGCAGACCAATAAGCCACACAGGGTTCTCCGTTTTATATTATCTTCGATTTATTTTTGTGTGGTAGAGAGAAAAAATACACTAGCCAAGTGTAGGTTGGACTTGCACATTCAAGGTTCCGAACTACAGCCACTATAGCTCGATCTGTTACATTTTAAAATTTTTGTCCAATAATCATAACTTTAGACCATCGTTAAGATCGCTTATGCTCTTGCTAGTCCTCATTCTATCTTCTTTAAAATGTTATTGTTTCGTTTAGTGTGTACAATCCACTGACCTCTAACTTGTATATTAGATGTCAGTGGTACAATCTAAATATGTTCTAACGACGATCACGTATGTAAGTAGCTGGGTACATCGCGTTAGTACTAACATGATTATCTACGTTTTTAACATCATTGATAGAGGAGCGCATTCAATTTAATTACCTCCACACGTAAACAATATCATGTATGAATAAAATATGGATACAGTCTCACCCACAACTTAGTAATGTTACAAGTAGAGAAATGTTTGACTCTCCTCTCTGCTGTCTGTCAACTTAGCTGTCAATGTTCTGTTTGCCTCCTTGCCTAGAAAAAAATGTAGGATCAAAATTAACTCTATGATGAAAAAAAAACTATTTTCGTTCTTCGTTAGTTACGTCAAAAAGTGTTGGTGAATTAATAATTTGGTGTTTATTATAAGATTTTTCTATTAATCGGATCAATGTTAACAGTAAAGGTAAATCCTTGGTTCATTGGCGTTTTTATAGTGGCTGAATACTTTATACTGGAACTTTTTTATATTTTTTGCTTTGTCTTGTTTGGGATAATGACGCCATTTTGTCGCGCCGGCTGATCTTATGAATTATTATTTTGTAGCAGTTCTACTGTGGGTAGGGCAAGTGCTGTAGTTATTTATTATCAGAGCACTTCCTAATAGTCCCACGTATATTTAACAGTAGTTATTAAAAGGAACAAAATTACATAAGCCATAAAACTTTAAAAGGAAAATTGATTGATTTATGTATCATAGTATTATATGCGATAAAGGACGATTATAAATCGCACTATCTTGTATATATATTTAGAAGAACTATTTAAGTTCTTATACATATACCTGCAAAGCCAAGAATATTTCGCTGATTGAGCTTGTCATGCGTCGTGTGTTAAAATATTTCACAAAAGTGTGGGTTTCGATGTTTCATACTCGTTTTAGCGTTAGTTAAAATTAGATGTACTTCTCCATCTTAGGCGCTTAGTGTTGCTTATTTCGGCATTGTATTTATTAACCTACATGCGACTGAATGAAAATGTTTTCATATATTTAAGGCCTTTAAATGTGGACTATTGATCATAATTTGTCAAATATTAACCATTGTATTTGATAACATAATATCTGCTAATGAGCTGGTCCCAAACTTCTTTTATATGATGTTAGATTATGTTTATAAATCAGTACCACTGAGGGTTCTAATCACCTGAATAATTTAGGCTATTTCTGTTTTTGTCAATAATTCAGAATCCAGTTGTATTTTTTTTCAGGGGTGCAATGATTAAGCATATGTTGAAATAATGACTATATCAATGAAAGAACAAGATCAGATGCCTGGGGAGGTGAGATATTTACATGAATATTTACATAATAATAACAATAAAAACAACTTTATTGCATGAGGTTTTGTTCATTAGTCATTATTAATTATGGCATTAAATATGCCATACCTACAATAGTGTTTAATGTAGAATTCTATCAGGCAGTTTAAACTGATTATTTGTTGGTATGTTTAGCATACAACAATTAAAGCAGATATTGTGCAAATGTTGCAAATGTTGAACAAATTGTTTATCCTAGATGGCTTTCCCTGAGGCAAAGTTGAAGGCACTGGAGGAGAAGATTTCACATCCTCGTTGGGTGGTACCCGTACTGCCTGAACAAGAGCTGGAAGCACTACTTGTTGCTGCTACAGAATTGGCAACAAAGGGTTTGTTGTTGTATTTAATCTGAGGGCATTTATTTGAGAGATAAGGGTATAGGCATAATGCTTACAATCCCTACCTACATCTTACTAAGGATTTTTTTAATACACAGATAAATTTTGTTGACCAGGCTCATAAATGAGAAATGTCAGTGACAAACTGTTGTTTACTGTTATTTTTCCAAAACAATATTCTGACTATAATATCTGTGTTCATCTAGAAGCAGCCATAAACATACTGTTACTAATAAGTTTATCTTCTATCTATCAGCCGATATACACGTCCACTGCTGGACATAGGCCTCCCCCAACAACTTCCACACATCACGGTGAAGTTTAACTTACCTAATTTTTAAGTGGGTGTTAGCAAGTGACCAATTTTGTTAAACTCTCAATAGACCAAGTGTTTTAATTTAAAACATAAACATTACAATCATTTGATTTTATAACAAAATATATCACTTAGGTTTCAGGTTGTCTTTAAATTACACACACACTGCTAGGCTGGTGCACATTGGGGTAGGCTGCACTGCATTTCATTGTAAAAATGCAACCGGATAAAAGCAAAAAATAGCTTTAAGCGAATTTCTATTGTGTCAAAGACTTAAGTTGCAAATGGCATTTTTAAAACAAAATGTGGAATGGGTTGACACCCCTATAGTCTATCCAAGCCTTAATCAAACAATTTCGATCCAGGTGACGATGTGAACAATTTGGCGTGCCAGAGATTCTACAGTGACGCCCTCACAGTGTCCTTTACAAAGATACTAACGGATGATGCGGTGACATCCTGGAAGAACAACATACAACAATGTGTCCGCTCAAACTGCGAGAAGCTTGTCAAACTGTGTGCCATGAAGTTGGATGATCCAAGATTTTTGAATTTACTTTCTATGGCATTCAATCCTACTAACAAGTAAGATTATCATTTTGTTTTCGTATACACTGTGTGGACACATGTATATCCCAAAATCCATAGTTTATAGCATTTTATGCAATATTTTGTAATTGTTATCATAAACTAGCTTTTGCTCAGACCCCCTGCATATAAAATGTTTTACTATCAAACTCCATTGGTATATCCCAATTGGTTGAAATTATTGAGTTGATCTAGAGATTTTGTGTAATAATTTATTATTTTGTGTTTGGGGTGTATCTGTATAATGTATACACCCCCAAATTTAGAACACTTCTAGAAATTGAGGCATAAATAGTCAAAGGTCTGAAAAAGTTGTAGTATGTTTTCACTGGGTGACAACAGCTAATATATATGGTGGATAGCCAAAGCTTTGGCAATTCCTATCCAACAGCTTTGGCAATTAATATGGAATGTGAGTCATGATAGGGGGCTTTGTTTTGGTGGGATAATCTTTAGTAATCTACATGTGGGGAATTATCTTGATTGCTACTTATATAAACTTGATATGGGTGCATGGATACCTATTTCTGGCAAGTATTTATTACATTCATAGCAGCACACAATTTGTATGCCACTTATGACAACAATGTGCACACTCTGCTGTAGTTGCACTTCTCTATACTATAACTGGCATGGAGTGTTTTTTCTGCAACGCCTCTGTATGTGGTGTGGGTAACCGCGATAGGCTGTCGACTTTATTTTGATGTTATTTTCAGGTTTCACACGTTCAATGTATCGCGCACTTGTGAAGGGCTGTCTGTAACAACGTCAGGACAGGGCTCCACGCAGGAAGCCGAAGTGTTCGCTAGGTCGCAAGACCACCGCACGCCCAGGGGATGGCTGGTTCATCTAATTAATGTGTAAGTAAGAACTAAATAGATGGTTTTTGTTAAACATTAATACCTGAGTATCGAAGAGACTTAAGCATAATTGGATTATGTTAATAATGTTGTGTTGTGTATTAATAGCATCATGCCCTAGTACGATGCTAATACAACATAATGACATTACAAAGCATAAATGGACTAAAACTTTGTTTGTTGATTTGTCTTAATAATGGTCCTTCTTTTGTGGCAAAAATTCAATTATCCGATCTTTTTTATGACAGATTCGGACAAGCTGGTGGTTTTGTAAAGCTGAGGGAGCGATTTGAAACAATAATGGGATTTCAGAAGACAGATATGACGTCATCTACTAATTCCGAAGAGAAAGTGTCCACAGAGATAACAGAGAAAGAAAATGAAGAAAACCAATGTGATAAAGTGGAAGCCGTGGAAACTACTTCAGTTAACGCCGATGTCAGCGACGTAAGTATTATTTGGTTAAATGTAAAATATACTTAAATATAAGTTCAGGTTCAGTTGAGTTCTATAAGTACAGAATCTATTCGAATAGCTGAATTGCTGATTATATTCATTATTTTACTGCCACGTGGAAACATCAGACTGATATAATTATTTGCATGTTAGTTTTTAACATCGTCGCGCAACGATCAGCCGTCGTCGCTAGAGCAGTCGCTGACGAGCGGCGAGACGCGCGTGGCGGCCGTCTGGCAGCTGCTGCGCCCGCTCGGCCTCTGCCACGACCTGCTGACGGCGCACACCGTCACCACACACCTCTTACCCGTACTGGTAAGTACATAATCACATACTATATACTCTGTAACCTAGTTGTTAGAGGGGCTGCCACCATAAACGATAGGCTCTGGATATGGTTCTCAGCTTGTCCATTTAAGATAATTCGTCTGCAAAACACCCATAATAAAAAATAAAATTTAGCAGCTGCTAAAATATTTAATCACACAAAGTTTGCCCCTACCGGAACTCGATCCATGATCCTCGGTACAGAAAGCAGGATCACTCCCAACTGTGCCTGTGATTGGGTCGTCAATATACTCTACATATCATGGAATCATGTTTAGGAATGTATTCCGACGTTGCTGGAGAGCTTGACGGACGAGGAGCTGAAGCGGGAGGCGCGCGGCAGCGAGAATAAGACGGACACGGTGTCATGTTTGATACGCGCGTGCAAATACGTGTCCGTGAAAACGCCCCATCATCACAGTTTACTAAAATGTAAGTGTCAATGACAACTGAAACATACGATTCTAGCCAATTGATTGGGCACATCGTCATATAATTAATGCAGGAACTAGAAAAAGGTATTGTTTTAGAAATGAAAACTACTCACAACAAGAACTATGGTGTGCTAAATTAATTACCGGCTATTGTAGTTCGTCGTCAAACTATGTTGTTTATATTTCTTCTCCCTTCTACATAAGTTCAAGAAGCGAAACATCGGCAGGTGGTCTCTCGCAATGGGTCAGTGGCACACCCTGTAGCTGCTAAGGGGCGGAGTGTTGCATACCTCCCCTGTGCTGCTACAGTGTATGCTACTGCAATCCATACAACTTCGCTGAAACTTCAAGTTGGGAACTATGTGCATGTTACTTGTATTCAAATATTTCGTCTTATTTGTGTTAAGTATTGCCATCTCATCCAGTGTAGATGTACAGGCCATTTGTGGCCAACCTTCGTTGATTAAAGATTTGGCCAACACACCGTCCCATTTTCTATGTATACACGATATCTAGAAATAATTTTCATTTTGCATTTTTATTCGTGTCGACGCTATGAGGTCACTATACTGCTGAATGAGTAATTAAACTATTTTAAGAAGTCTACATGCTTTATTTTATTTCCAGCTCTTGAAATGTTTCGTTTAAAAATGATATTGCGGTTGCTGCAAATGTCGTCGTTCAATGGAAAGATGTCGGCTTTGAATGAAATCAATCAACTTATCAGTACATTTTCCCAGCAACCAAAGCCCGAGTGGCTTACACCAGCTGTGATTACAGTAAGATATTTAAATTTCATGTACTATAAGGGTCATTGCTGCCCACTTAACAAACTGGGGACTAAAGCTAGGGAAGTATTGCTACAGGAAAATTTCCCTTATGTTCCTCTTTGATAATACCGAAATATTTTTTATTTAAAACACAAGTATACAAGACATTGTAATTGTACCTATAGTACATGCGCCGCTTTGTTGGGCACCATACAATTGTGTTTGTCTGAATTTATTTGTTTAGTTAGACAATTTGCCAGATATATAACGATATGAATTTCTCCATTTATAGACATGGATCCGTGAAAACAAAGTAGTAGACATAGTTTTGCGCGACTCGCTGCATCAGCCCCAATACGTCGATAGACTGGAGAAGATGCTTCGGTTTATGATCAAAGAGAACTCACTCACTAGAGATGACCTAGATGCCATTTGGAAAGCGCAACACGGCAAGCACGAGGCGATCGTCAAGAATCTGCACGATCTGCTCGCTAAGCTCGCATGGGACTTCACGCCTGATCAACTAGACCATCTTTTCGACTGTTTTCAGGTAAGTTGATGTACTGACAAATAATTGTACATATAAGATATCGTTTAAGTTGTACACTCTCGGTAATAATAAAAAAAAATACAACCGAATTAAGAACCTCCTCCTTTTTGAAGTCGGTTAAAAAAATACAGTGTTATTTCTTAGGCAAGTTGGGCCACATCAAGTAAAAAACAAAGTGACAAATTGCTGGAAGTTATAAGAAGGCTTGCAGAAGATGACAAGGACGGTGTTATGGCAAACAAGGTGAGATATATTTTGATTAAAATCTTGCATTTCAAGATAGTCTTCGTTTATTTTGTCTCTAATCTAAACTATTTTTAGGTATTAGTACTATTTTGGAATTTGGCACACTCGGATGAAGTTTGCACTGAAATCATGGACGTAGCTTTGGCTAATCTCATCAAAATATTAGACTACAGCTGCAGCCAAGATCGCGATGCGCAGAAGACACTCTGGTTGGACAAGTAAGATTACGCTTCCTTGTTCTGAATACGGTATCATTTCGAATTTAAATATAAAAAAATATGTCTTTAATTTTAAGATGTGTTGAGGAGTTGAAAACCAATGAAAAGTGGGTGTTGCCGGCGCTTAAAATGATGCGTGAAATATGTTGCCTGTACGAAGCGGGCGGCGGCACGGGGCTGCGGCCGCAGGTCACGCGCCAGGAGCTCATCGAGCGCCTGCAAACGCAGCACTCGCTGGTCATACTCGTCACCGACTCGCTCACGCACTACATGGAAGCGGTGCGGAACAAACTCACAGGTGAGCACTAGCATGACCTGTACCAGCTCCCACATAGGGTCTAGTCTTCCATATATTATTGTGTGTTTCTGTTGATAGCAGAGAGAGAGATCGATTGGGACAACTGGCTCCCAGACGGCAGGTATCCACACGCGGCGCAAGTACATGAACGACTTAGTTTTCTGAGGTTTTTGCTGAAGGACGGACAGCTGTGGCTGTGTGCTGAGCAAGTATGTTGAATAAGAGTACATTTCGCATGTTTAGACGTTTTCTACGATATGTTAATCTATATTTCGTTTTAGGCGAAGCAGATATGGGTGTGTCTAGCGGAGAAGCCGGCGCATCTCGGCGACCGCGAGGCTTGTTTTCGATGGTTTAGCAAACTCATGGGAGAGGAGCCAGACTTAGACCCAAACATTAACCTACATTTTTTTCGGCGAAACATTATGACGTTACAACCGAATTTATTAACCCACGCCGGGATCAAATGTTTTGAAAGGTACGAATGGAAGCAATCATCATTTAAATCACAACACTCAATATCGAATGTTGGAATTTCACTTCGTCCTTTCGTTCGCAGGTTTTTCAAAGCGGTCAACTCCAAAGAAGGAAAATTAAAAGTGAAGCGACGCAGTTTTTTACTTAATGACGCTGATCTCATAGGATTAGATTATTTATGGAGGGTGAGCATTATTTGTGTTTAAAACATACATGCGACCATTAATATTTTCCTCATATTCCTGCCGGAGTGCTTATGGTGGTGGTGGTGTCGTGTATGCTCAGGTAATAACGGAGTGCGAGGACGAGATATCGGCGCGCGGCATCGAGCTGCTGCGCGAGGTGTGCACGTGCGTGGGCCCGCAGCTGGCGGCCGCGCGCCACCACGAGGCCTTCCTCACGCACTGCTGCGCGCGCACGCAGCGCACGCAGAAGGAGATGGAGACGCAGGAAGGTACACCTACCACCATATCAAATATACAAACGTGCCCAATCTCTCTTTTGCTCTCGCTTGCACTTGCGAGCCGAGCTGTGCGACAGTGGCGTAGCATAGGTCATTACCACCCGGTGCGGATTTCAAATTTGCCGCCCTCTAATTTTTGCTATTCATTATAAAAAAATAGGGTATGGTAACGTCAAAAAAAATGACGAAAAAAACTGAAAGATTTTTTTTTTCGTATCTTAATATTTTTTGTTCTCTAACCACCACCTGTGAAATGCCGCCCCCGGCAAAGTGCCGCCCGGTGTGGACCGCACCCTCCGCCCCCCCCCCCCCATGCTACGCCACTGCTGTGCGACCGAAAAGATAAAATGTCGTACGATATCTTCGTTATTTATCGATTAAACCGCGGTACACGCGCGTACAGGATAAGTTATCGCGAGCGCTGTTCGATATAGATTTCCGTCCCATTACCACAGGAAACGAAAATGTTTATCATTAGTTATGTTTTGGAGAGGTTGTGTAGAAATGACGAAATTAATATTTATGTATACTACCTACACGTCTCCTTTTGATAATGTAAATGTTCCAATCAATGTATTACTCCCGTAATGATTTCTTTATTAAAAACAATCAACTTTGTGATTACATTTTAGTTTTGCGTTATGCATCGTATATTTTGAAACATCAACTACGATTCGTTTTTAGATTCGACGGAGGGATGCACAAGGATGTGCAGAGTGATTCGTGCCATACAAGAATATATTAACGAATGTGATAGAAGGTTTTCGGCGGAGCGGCAGATACTGCCCATCTACAGGTCGGGGCGGGGGAGGCAATGTACTATTATAGTCAGATTCAATTTTCAAACGGGCCAAAGACAAGTTGATGACATTGAGCTGTTCTCCCACTCGAACGAGACGCTGCACTCGTTGCGTGCGACCATTCAGAGGAGGTTGGTGGAATCATTTTGCAGTAGCTGGCGATAGGCACACACATCTCAGTCCTTATGAGATTCTTCTCCTTCCTAGCCTTTTTCAATATCTTTTTTTGACTAGATTTAGCTTTCAGTCTAACTTGATTTGGCTGATTACCGATTATTCCATGGACCGATATCCATGTGCCCTCCGATACCCAACTAGTTCCCACTAGACTACCTGAGCGCAAGACCATTCGACAAAAATGTTCAGGCTTCTGACTGCCTCTAACGACTGGCTATGATGACTGATAACCGGGGACGATAGCTTAACGTCCCCTCCGAAGCACGGAGCTCTGTCGAGCGTTATTAAAAACGAAACTTTGATCACTTCAATCAATAATAATAAATGATGAATTATTATTGCCATATAACTTTTTACGTGTCAGCAGAAATCCTAGTATTTCGTTCATAGTGTGCCCCAGGTACCGCCAGGTACTGTGCCCATAATATGTATTCTCATAAGTATAAAGTAGAACTAAAAATATGTATTCTTGTTTTTTCTAGGCTCAAATGTGCTTCGGATAGTAATATAAAATTAGAACTATACGTAAACAAGTTAGAACTGTATGTGAACGGCGAGCTAATAGATTCTAGTCACGACAGGAAGATACTGTCGCAGATACCGCTGCGTGATAAAACTGTGATTGTTGCAAAGGTAAGGATTGTTGTAAATGGTTCTTTCTTCATCTTTGTAGCACTTGATTCAGGCAAGTAATATAATGTAACCAGTTATAGGTCCAACTGTACAGTTTCTCCCGATCGGTAATGTTTCCGATCAGTGAAAAACTAAACGTAAACAGTTAAGTGCAATTCGAAAGTAGTCGTCAGTAGTAGAAAAAATAATATAATAATAAATATTTCTAATAGTCAATATTTCATTCCGTATAATAAAAAAATAATACTCAATATTTTTTATTAGGTGTACGATGGTCAAGTGTGTGGCAGCGGAGGATGCGGTTCATCAAATGAATCGAGCAGCGACTCTAGCACATCATCTCCGGCCGTCTCGCAGACTCCAGAACACGCTCTACCTGGCGTTGTAAGTGAACATGACATACCCGCTTACGTGCCATTGTATTGTTTGCAAAATGTTCCTTACTCAATATGTACCATTAGCAAATTGTTCCTAATTCAGTATTTATTATTTGCAAAATGTTCCCTGCATTTTGATATTTTTCCATAGTCAATATGTACCATTTGTAAATTGTTCTTTTCTCAAAATGTACTGTTCGCATAACATACAATATGCATAATGTACCGTTCTGAAAACATACTATTCTCCAACAACTATAATTAACTTATCCGATTTCCAGCTTTTCGCACAAGGCTCGTGGTACTTGCCTTTCATATTGGAACTGGAGCACATTGGCATCACGAAAGGACACGGGCCCTTAACCGAAGCCGCACATCTGCTCTCACAGATATGTCCGGCGCATAAGCAGACCGTATGTTTCTTGTAATTATTGTTAATTGTATATTGTCTTGGGTAGAGTAAGACATATCCTTGCATCGCTCGCTTTGAAACAACTTTTCCAGGCTCCAACCCAGGATCGCGGACGTATAGGATTTTTGGGATTTCATATACAAACGTTATTAATATCAATCAATCTGGCTAATTAGTGCAGGCAAACATAGTGACAAAAAATTACATGTCTTTTAAAGGATGTGTTAAATTCGCCAATCCCCACTGGCCCAGCGCAGTGGACTATGGCCTGAATTCCCTTCGTATTGGGGTGTAATGTGCTCTACCTGCCCCTTCGGCGCATGCAGCCGTCATGGTATATTATTATTATTATAAATGTAGTGAACAGGAATAATCGATTTCTTTCGTTGTCGCAGGCGGAGAAGTTGACGGAAGCTTTGCTTTGTAGAGAAGATACAAAACTCAGGGACATGCTCTACGGCCCGGCGCCGCCTACTGTAGCTTACAACGTAGAAGTATGTATCTCTGTCGAGAGAAAACGAGAGATGTCCGTAATGTTCCAAATACTAAATTGCGTAATCACATTTAGGTTTTGTATAGCATGGTGATGCCGTCCTCTGATACCAAGTTGGACCGCTGCCGCAGCTTCCAACTGGCTTGCGTAAAGAAAGCGCCGCTTTTGGTACAATGTTTGTCTGATAAAGACTTTTTGCAAGGTGCGGCTCCCCACACGCGGAGGTTTGTTAATTAATTATTTTTTTATAAATTACAAAGTAAGGTAACAGTACGAAAAAAAAAAATTATTGTAGATGTTCTATAGACTTTATTATAAACGATAAAATTTATGAGATATTTCATATACATGTACATACAAATCGTAGCATCTAGTGTTGAATATTGTGATCGCTCTATGTCCGCGGCGGCACTCCCGGGAGCTTCGCAGACAATGTCCTCCGTCAATGTGGGCCAATAACGCCGTCGTCGGCAGTAAGGAATAGTCGCGGTACTCCCGCCAAACCCTCGCGCCCTGATGCGGGGGTGATCTACTCGTTAGAAGTTGGTAAACGTATATTAACTTCACTTACATTCATGTTGCGTTTCAGGGTTGGATACTTAGCTCTAGTCAGGTTGGCAAAGTTAGCTTTGTACACATTGGGACATCTATTCGAAATATTAGCTCCAGATGGCTCCGATACGAGTGTTGATAAAGAATTCAGGTATCAATTATTTTCATTTGATGAATATTATTTTGTAATGTTTTACACTAAATTCGAGTATAATTCCACATTTCATTTGCAGGATGGACGTAACCATATTACGGGAAGCCCTACAGACAGTTCCCAATCACAGTTGCGAACTGATAGTCAAAGCAATCTCAGAGAAATTGGCAAATGCATTGGGAGAACAGGTCATTAAACGTCATGTCTCGTAAAATTATATACATTGTTTTCTCGGCTCTATTCTAAGTAATTTAATGACTGTAGGTGGTTATAAGCGGTGAGGAAAGTGACTCAGTGTCGACACTGGTGTGGTGGCGAGTTCCCACCACGGCCACGGTGCGGGCACTCTATGGCCTCGCCTATACTGTGGCGCAGCCGTCGGAAATTAGCGGCATGGTCCACCCGGACGATGTCACACGTAAGTTTCAAGCCAAGACACGCGTCATGATCATGCAATGCATAGTTTATGTGTATTAAACATTCAAACTCCTTGCAGTCGTTCGAGAGTGCATGGAAGTGGTGACCATCTGTATGGCGCTCGGCGGCGGGCACCCGGAGACGCTGCTGCACGAGGCCTGGTGGCGGGACACCGCCCCGTACCTGATGATCGATTGCCCCAACCCGCAGGTGAGCCGCCCCCGGGCCGGCTAGAGGAAGCGTACGCGGTGATTATATAAAGTTGTGACGGTGTGTGGGTGTGTTGTCAGGTGCGCGTGTCGTGCGCGGAGCAGGTGCTGGGCATGTGCGCGTGGGGCGGCGGCGGCGGCGCGCGCGCGGCGCTGGCGGCGCTGGGCGGCGCGGCGCTGGGCGCGCGCCTGCAGCGCCACGCGCCGCACGCGCAGCAGTTCCTGCAGCTGCTGTGCCGCCTCGTGGCGCTGGCCGGGCCCGCCGCGCCCACCGCGCGCGCCAGGGACGACCTCGCGCTCGAGGTCGGTACTGCTGCCAGTAATGTTACACCCGATACCATACTATACTTGCCGATTCCGGTTAATATTTTTAATTATAGGTCGCGTGGCTCCGAGCGGTTCGCGCGAACCCTGAGACGCTCGACGACACGCTCCTGGAGGGCCATCTCAATCTTACCAAGGAGTTATTCGCTCACGTGCCCGCGCAAGTCAAGTTTCAGTACGGAGCGCATCCCGACCACAAGGACTCGGGATTGATAAAAGTGAGTACGCAGTATCACATCAGACCGACCAGATATGATGCATAAAATCTCGTAATTTGTTATAATAATAAATTCTACGTTGGCAGCGGCAATTTTTATTTGACCGCGTCATATGGTACAACGCAGGAGGTGACCACAGAGTTCCTGTGGCCGTACTCGTGGGCGTGGTGCCGCATGGGCGCCGTGGGGGGCGGCGGCGGGGCGGCGCAGGGCGGGGCGGGGCAGGGCGAGGGCGGCGGCGACGAGCCGGCGGCGCCGCTGTGTCGCTCGGCCGGCGCCGCCGCGGCCGCCGCCGACCTGCTGCTGGCGCTCGTGCACGGCTGCGTGCCCAACATGGCGGCGCTCGCCACGCTACTCGACCAGATGTTCTACTGCGGTAAGTACGGTGGATTGTGATACTTCTTGCGCTCGACTAATATGAGAGACAAGCCAAGAGATGACCTCTTTGCTGGGACTCCTGTCGACAGTGACGTACTGGTTGATTCTTCACCTTAGAACAATGGGGTGCTTACGAAGATACTGCAAATAAAGCTAAACTGGTGTAATTTTATGGTTTTGTTCTATAACTATGAAAATGAAACCCATATCGCTTCGCGGAAGATGATTACGAACAAAACATCGAATTTTAAATCCCTAATAGCGGACGAGTTTTCTAAAGATTTTTTTTTTACTTATGAACTGGACATTTACTTCTGAATCCAATATGTTAAAGGTAATCAATATACATATATGGGGTAACAAAGTTCACCATACACGGCCATATTAATTGAACAATATAACTTAATTTTGAAGTTGTAAGTCCGACGTCAAGTGGAATGCTGATTTTGAACAGATAAAAGCATGCCTCTGTCTGAGTGGGAGTACATGCCGTGCGTGGGCCCGCGGCCGCCGGCCGGCCTCGTGGGCCTGAAGAACGCCGGCGCCACCTGCTACATGAACTCGGTGCTGCAGCAGCTCTACTGCGTGCGAGCCGTGAGAGACGCTTTGCTTACCGTACAAGGTAATACAATCACACTGTTTTCCGCCGTATGTCATACAAGCTCTGTACTCGTATGTTTGTGAGTTTGTGGATTTTTCAAAGTTTTATTTCGTTTCACAGGTGCCGCAACAGACATTAATGAAGATTTTTCAGGGGAAAGCCATCATCACAGCATTGTTGAAAATAATATTGAGGTAGGTTTTGCTTATATATGATGATAAGGTATATTTTATGGAGTACTCATTGCGTTAAATATTTTATTTCAGAGTAACACTGACTACAATATCACAATTCTGAAACAAGTGCAAGCTATATTCGCCCATTTACATTATAGCAAACTTCAGTATTACATCCCGAGAGGACTGTGGGCACATTTCAGGTGAGCTACAACAAACCAATGACATATGCAAAGTTAAGCATGTAGATATTTAAACAGTAATGGTTATAGTTTTGAATATTTATTATTATAGACTGCAAGGTGAACCTGTGAACTTGCGCGAACAACAAGATGCTGTAGAATTTTTTATGTCTCTGGTGGAGTCGTTGGATGAAGCACTCAAGTCTTTAGGTCAAGAACAGCTTATGGCAAAGACAATGGGAGGAACATATTCTGATCAAAAGATTTGTAAAGGCTGTCCACACAGGTAGGGATAAAAACCAATTTTGATTAAGTCCATCAGCTATACCTGAGCACAATCTTCAAGCAAGTGTTATTTATGCAGGTACTGCAAGGAGGAGCCGTTTAGCGTGGTATCATTGGATATAAGGAACATGTCGCGGTTGCAGGAATCCCTAGAAGCATACGTGCGAGGAGAATTATTAGAGGGTGCCGATGCTTATCATTGTGATAAATGTAATAAAAAGGTATTTTCTCTACTTGTCAACGACTTCATTATAATTTATTTTTAACATGTTCATAATGTCAACTTTGTTTGATGCAGGTGGTGACAGTGAAGCGATTATGTCTGAACAAACTGCCTCCAGTGTTAGTGATCCAATTAAAAAGATTTGAATATGATTTTGAGAAGGTGTGTGCAATAAAATTTAACGACTATTTTGAATTCCCACGAGACTTGGATGTTGAACCCTACACAGGTAAGAAATTCTAACAATTAGACATGTTCAATGTTCTGTCAACTCTCATGTTAAATTGAATTCATGGATGTTTTTAGCATGGGGACTAGCCCGGGCGGAAGGCGATGCGACCTTGTGGGAAGGTGGGGAGGAGCGGTCACACGAAACCCACTACCAACTCAGTGGCATCGTAGTGCATTCGGGACAAGCATCGGGAGGACATTACTACTCATACGTATTGCTTAGGTATCTAATCGCTACATACAGTACTTCGATGCACTCATTCAAAAATATAATGGATCCGATGGCTTGAATTTTTTTGTAAATAATTTGTTTACAGGGATAATGGTAGCGAAACGGGACGGTGGGTGAAACTTGACGACGGCGATGTGTCCGAGTGCGGGATGCATGACGACGAGGAAATGAAGGCGCAGTGCTTCGGCGGCGAGTACATGGGAGAGGTGAGTTTAAAACAGTTAACTATGAACAAATATTTCGAAATTATTGTGTTTATAGCTTTATTTCTAACAATTTGTTAGGTATACGACCCGATGCTAAAAAGAGTGTCGTACAAGCGACAGAAACGGTGGTGGAACGCGTACATGCTTTTTTATACGAGGAAAGATACGATAGAGACGTTGGGGCTAGAACAAAGTATGAAAAATATGACTCTCAAGTAAGTGGCACTCCTTTGATTGTTGAGTTTTTATATCGGAAAACGTAGCTGACGTTTATTATTCATCTTTCAGAGAAAGTGCCATCCCCAGACCCATCTGGTTATCAGTGCGACGTGGCAACATCGCATTTTCACATAATCAAGATCAATTCAGTCTGGAACATTTTAATTTTATGAAGAAACTTTGCTGCATGAAATTGCAAATGTTGCCAGGATCTCAAAGCGCTGTATGGGTGTGTAAAATTTTATGTAGCGTCGTGTTCACGGTATATAATTTATTGGCATAAATTAATTACGTACTTCTATGTACAGGGACCGGAACATGAAGAAATGTCAATGCTAGCGGTACAATTAGCTACTAAGTTTTTGTTCCAAGTGGGATTCAGGACAAAGAAAGCGCTTCGTGGCCCAGCGGCTGACTGGTAAAAATGCATGCAATGATTGAATAATTCCTTCATGTTCTTATTGAAGCATATTTTAATCCTGATTAATTAATTGTATTGTGGTCGTTGTTTCAGGCACGACATTTTATGCCAGCACTTGAGATGTTCACAAGTCGTAAGGGCGTGGTTTGCAACAGATCTGTTCAAAAATCCACACAGGTATATTTAATTTTCCAAACTAATAATTTCCTTGTGATTATAAAATCATTTTGGAATGTTTAACAATGACGCACAAAATATTTCTGTTTCAGACTCTGCGACTACTTGCTATCTTGTCCAACGGCTGAAGTGCGAGTAGTGTTCATGAAAATTATCGTTTTCCTAGCACATTTCTCAGTTCAAGATCCACCTGGTAAATATATTACTTTTAAAAATTAGGTTTGACCCCTCTACGCCTGTGAAATTTATTGAACCTTCGACTGACCAGTAGGGTAAGCAGGAAATTCTTTACTAATCGTAACGTTATTGAGACAACACGCTGTCATTGTCATACTTATTTACAAAATCTGTGGTATGAGAGGGATGGATGGAGGATGAAAAAGGATTATGCTCGTCGTATAGTTTTGTTTATTCGCAAAGTAGCATTTACGAGCGTTGTGGTTTTTGTACTACATTATTATGTACACATGTTTGCTGCAAACTACTTTGTAGCGATTGTTTCGCAGTTCGGTCACGTACCTATACGCACTACGCCCACTGACCTCTATGGTATACATCGCTGGACTAATCATAAGCCCGGTTATCGTGTGCCTATTTGATTTTCACCATTTTGGCGCTGATTGCGGCAGTGAGGGGGAATGGAACTAATAATAGAGATGGGACAGTGATATGATACATCGATAAAAATGTTTATGCTTAAACCTACCCATGCAGTAAAATGAAAATAATTATGATCCATTCCTTTAACAATGGCTAATGTCCAAAATAGTCGAGTGGTTAATACTAAGATGAAGCAAATAATGATAATGATTAGCCGAATCGCTCATGGGTAGGTTAGGTAATCTTAGGATAAGCCGAAACCGGGCTAAAGGGTGGTGTGTGACTAGCTAGATCCTACTTAAATAAGGATCGTTTTTTAATTAGAAATGAGGTAATGTAATGTTGTTTGGGAAGCAATGGAGTAGGTAAGGTATTAATAGAAAATAAAAATCATCAAAGTAGTACATGAGTTATGTTTAATAAAACAGTCATCAGAGAAGTGTTTTGAACAGATGTAATCATATTTTTTCGGACGCCAACTAGGCTTTTCAATGTTTTTGAGCCATAATTCTAGTCTTCTATTGTCAGTCGGAAACCTGTGAATTAGTAAACATTGTTTTAAAATAATATGTATTTGATAATACAAATCTGTCTTCGGCGATTTTTACGTTCTTGAACGTTCTATCTATTTAAGATATTGATAGAAAAAATATCGATAAATGTTATCGACAAGGAACTTTTACAGCACTATTGAATTTTATTGTTTATAATAAACCGATAATACAAAGACAAATGCGTTGTAATCACGTATAAATAAGATTAGTAACATATTTTTAAGTGCCTATAATATCAATAGAAGTTTTAATTTCTTGAATATTAGCCGTAAATTCACTTACTTGTGGAATGTAACCCCACTTCCCCTCTGGTAAAGAGTTTTGCATAAGACGCACTCTTTCATGGTTTACCTATTAACTAACACCACTTATTTATGTATTAACTATATTAATACGACACAACAAACAAGTTTAATCGCGTTAAACCTTCAAAATCACTTTATAAACACGGAGACAAGGTAAACAAAACAACGGCCATTTGCATTTTACGTCAGATTTAGTTCCTTTCCCCCTCGCTGGGGGCGCTTCAAATAGGCACAATAGATAGCTGTCATTTTAAAGGATATCATTAGTCTAGCGTACTTGTATCATGACTACGCCGCACGACCATGCACGGTTAACCTATGTAGACGTCATCGTCACCCAAACACAATACATATAAATTACGTATCGTTTCGTTACCGTTCCGTCCCGCTTTCACCGCAGGTTTCATAAAGAAGGATGACAGTGGCAGCGTTTTCTCAAGGACGATACAATTACATTAAGAGTGCCTGGTAAAATAGAGTGGGCGCACTGAGTATCGTCGAGTCCGCAGTATGTGCAATATGTGCAATGTGTGCAGTGAGCAACGGGTACGGGTCGTGGTGCGCGCGCGAGGAGGCGCGGTCGCTGGCGGACCAGCTGCTGTGCAGCGCGCGCGCGCTGGCCGCGCCCGCGCCGCCGCCCGACGCGCACCACCACCGCCATCTGCCGCTGCTCTTCAACCTCTTCCACACCTACTCGAGCTTGGGGCTCAGCGAGAAGCACCAGCTGCTGCGCGTACGTACATTTAATCCTTGTATTTCATACGAAGTGTAAATTCAACAAACATCGGTTCATTTAATTGCATGATACATTTTCATTTTCTATTGGTAAATTTAAATGCCTTCAAAATCCTGTGTCATCGTAGCCCTCTACCTAAGACGTTTTTTTATTGATGACCAGTTTTTACTTACTCGGCTATGTTTGATGATAAGGGTTGGATTAAAACTCATTTTAAGGATTTTATCGCGTTTATATTATGTTTTTATGTTTCGGTTTTGCCTTTTTCAAGATACAGTTATTATATATTGTGGAATAGTGGCAGCATTTTAACGTATATTTTTATTTCAGTTAAAAATCCTCGACGTAGTACTGTCTGTTTGCATGGATGACTCTACAGCGTCGCTAGGGAAATATCAATATCCGGAGTCCGCCAAAGTTCATCAGGTAAGAATGAAAATACTAATAGTGTTTAAAGAGTTAGACGGGAGACCGTGTGTGCGCAGAAATATAGTTCCATTTGGTTTTGTGAGGCTGACACTTATTTGTATGTTTTGTGCCTAAGGTGGTGTGTGCGCTGGTGCGGTGCTGCGATGTGAGTGCGCGCTGCCAGTCGGCGGGCGGGGCGGGAGTCGCCGGTGGGTCGGGCGGGGCGGGAGGCGGGGGCGGTGCGGGCGGGGCGGGGAGCGAGGCCGTGGCGCCGCTGCCCAACCCCTTCGCCGAGCCGCCGCCGCCGCATTCGCCGCGCCCGCTCTTGTCCGCCGCCGCCGCCGACGTGCTGTATAATAGAACCGGGTCCGTACCGCCCTCTCGCCTTTAGTTGGCACGTTCCGATTACCAGAGAACTAATATGTCTGGATCGGTAACATATCGACCAGGACTATGATTATTATGAATTTTAAATGTATTATCATACTACAGAACATACATGAAAAAACTGACGGAAGAGTGTTGCGGCTGCGAGGAAGGCATCAGACTCCTGCAGTTCCTGTGCTGGGAGCACGCGGGCTGGTCCCGGATCGCGCTCGCCGAGCTGCTGTGGCAGATGGCGTACGCGTACTGCCACGAGCTGCGCCGCCACGCCGACGCGCTCACCGCGCTGCTGCTCATGGAGGACAGCTGGCAGCAGCATCGCATTCACAACGTCATCAAGGTGAGAAACGGCAATAGGGCGCTAACGCCTACGGTGTCCGGGCCCTGGTTAACGGCGTGTGGTGCGCAGGGCGTGTCGGAGGAGCGGCCGGGGCTGCTGGAGACGGCGGCGCGCGCGCGCGGGCACTACCAGAAGCGCGCGTACGCGTGCGTGAAGCTGCTGGTGGGCGTCATGGCGCGCGCGCCCGCCGCCGTGCGCGCCGTGCACCGCCACCCCGACGCGCGCCGCCGCTGGCGCCAGCTGCTGGCCTGGCTGCAGGACGAGCTCGACCGCGTGAGTCACTCGACCCTCATCCCTATCCACATTACACACTACACACTCCTCGCGACACTATTGAAATTGATTTAACGATAACATATCTATTACTTTTCATAATTAGTATCTATTTCGATTACGCCCGATATACCAAACTCTTCTTTTTTTTTAATGCCATTAAATTTATTTCCGGCTCTTCTCACTGAATGAAACCATGCTATTTCATAACAACCTCTTCATGGATTCCACTTTGACTATGGTACCATGGTTTCAGAAGTATGGTCCCAGCGGTTACGGCTCGTACGGCACGTGGTCTCCACCGGGCACCTCCAACGAGACCTCCAGCGGATACTTTCTCGAGCGCAGCAATTCCGCGAGGAAGACGCTCGAAAAGTGAGTGATTTATGGTTTTGTGATTTCATCTTATGACAGGTTGAGAGAGTATGTATTGAGATTTTCTGTCTTGTTCAGAATATCCATTTTTTGATGGTTTGCCGCAAATATTGGCAGTAAAATTGTGGCAAACAAATTTCCCTGTGGTGGATTTTTAACTTATTTAGCGTGAACTTAATTAGCGTAAGGCACGTTATTTATCTTTACTAGACTAGCGAAATCTGCTGATACAAAACTGATTCGTTTCAGGGCGTACCAGCTTTGCCCCGAGGAGGAAGACGAGGATGAGGAGGAGGGGCGCGAAACGGCTGAGGGCTCCGGGTCCGGTGAGGCGGGTGACGACAGCGCCGACGACGACGAGCCGCACGACGACCCGCGCCGCGCCGCCCCGCCCGCCCCCGCGGCCGCCCCGGCGCCCGCCCCAGCGCCTGCCCCAGCCCCCGCCCCAGCGCCGGCGCCGCCCCCGCTGTGAGCGCGCTCTAGTCCGGCGCCGCGCCCGCAGCCCCGCGCACGCTCCGCCACCCGCCCGTGATATTTTTAGTTATTTATCTAACTTAATGTTTCGCTTTAAAAGTACCATAGAGTTTATTTTGTAGCCGGCGACGGCGGAGTCGCTTTGGGTCATGCGGCCTCCGCTTCGGTCCCCGAATATTCTTCCCTGTTTTGAGTTCACCGATGCGATGAGAAGCGATCTCTCCTAGAAGTAAGTTTGTATTTTTATGCGATTGTCGGTGATCGAATCGTGTATCTACATGCTTTGTTTTATTTTCGTCCTCAAGCGGAGTTCTATCGTATACCTTTATATTACGATTAACGATTTACTCTGTAATGCTTTTATGAAAATAAAGTCTTATAGGATGCATTTTATTAGTGATATGTAACATTTTTTACATTTTAGCCCGAGCGAGTTGACATGAGTTAGGATATAACGTTATTCTACTGTACACGGTACATATTTCGTAGTGTTATATTGCAGGTTTTTAAGCTATAAGGTGCTATCTGTAGGGTCACGTGGTTGATTACTTTGCGTTCAATTGTTTGTGAAAACTTTGAGCTTTTAATGTCGAGATTTTATAAACTTTTAACATGAATAACTAGCAATTAGTCTGACTAAAGGCATGTCTATTTTACTGATTGATTCTTCTGTAGAATGCGTTATTTGTGGTATTGTTGTATAACAAATGCTCGCATTTCCATGCAAACATATCCTTCTTTTAAATTTAAAAGTAATAGACATTTTCAGTGTAACTTGAATAATCACGTGATTCTCTGCGAGTATAAGTTTTTGCCTTAAATATGAAATATTTGAATCGTACATGTATGTTACGTATTTTGTATTTAAATGTCGACTATTGCCACATGGGTAGCTAATATATGTAAATTATAATAATATCACAACATTATTATAAAAATCATATACAATTCGTTACCCGGTGAACTAAACTGAGTTTACTTAAAAACTCAAGACCTACAGTATGGCGATGCTCGAAGTATTGAGGTCAATACAAAACAAAACATCAATATTTAGGGACCGAGATAATCGCAAATCTTACCTTGTAAATGTCGTTCAATCATTATAACTATGTTTAAACACCGTTGCTGTTGTCTGGAAATACTAATCCCGGTGCTTTTGAACCCAAGTACTCGTGATGATTATGCGACCTTTACAGGTGGAGAACAAATTGATTGTACATAGTATAAAACAATCTAGGCCAGAGAACCGCGTGTTGGCCTAACTCTGACCATGTATACAAAAAACTATTAATATTTCAGTGTTTTATTTGCTAGATGTATTATTATTAAAAAAAAACTTAGTTTTAATTCGATGAAAAATGTAGATATAGGTATTAACGACTAGTCTAACAGGAAAATGTTGCCACTTTGTCAATGTTCTGCTTTGTAATATAAAATGTTATTTATTTTTATATTTCACAACGGTTGTATAATATTTTCCTCTTTCCTAGTGGTAAAATTGTTGTAGCATCCAGGCTATCAGGCGACGCACCCACTACACTCTACACTCTACACTTACACTTGCGCCGTAGCCCCTTGTCACCACTAAACTCACTTCACTAGTATTATTCGAAACATTACCACCGTGATATTTTATATGTTTGTTGTTATAAAATCATTTATCATCAATAAGCTGATGATCCTTCAAATTTTGGTCACATAGACCGTGTGCCTTATTTTAGTTTTATTTGCTCAATGCTTCCACCTGATAGTCTGTATATTGATCTATTAACAAGTTTTAATTGTAATAACCGAGATTGATTCATTCTACATATAAACATTATCTTAAACGAGTATTTACATGTGGTGACCGTAGCCATTTTAAATTAGCACTCGCCATAAATGCTGTTTATATGTAAATGTATGAATAGATTGACTAGATTTTTTTGGCTTTAAAAATTTACAAATTGCTTTGTCGTAATTTCTGTAAGATGAAAATTAACGCAACCTAAATCGCAAGTTGTAACGTTTGATAGAGTACAGAATAGCATTGTGAATAATTAGATACCTGGTCGACTAACCGCTGATTGTTGTTAATGTTATTACCAAAGATGGAGTTATAGTTGAGAGGATCTGGTGGCCCTTTCCTTAATAGCTTAATAATTGAAATGTTTTGTATCTTTTATAAAATGCAAAGTTAACGATATTATGTTGAAACGAGATAAAATGTGATTGAACTTAGATAGGTGAACTACTATGATTGGTGTTTAAAGTGTATCTATATCTACTGATAAAATAAATCACAACATGTGAGAGACTTTCGATGCTCCGAGCGAGCTGGGTAATCTTGTAAATATCACACACATGAAGGCAAATAAGTCAAATTAACTGGAAACATAATTTATTTTATATTTATTATATTATTTATAACATAGGTTACATTTCTAAAATGTTTTCATAACGGAGGGCTCCCAAAGCTTTTTCGGAATATCGAAATTTTTGTATGATAGTATTTGATTACGATGATTCAATGAGAAATAAGTACGATTCACACTTGACAGAATGGCAACTCGCTCAACGAACTTCCTTATCTGACGGTTCGGATTGGAGGTAAGTTTGCATACCTTGCACGCACATACGAATTTGAACTATGTTATGCTATATAAATCTACATTTTCTTTAAATTGCGCTTTCATTCGCTCTGATGCAATCCGTCAGGTGTGAATCGTCCATTAGGCTTACATACATTTAGTCGGGCCGCACCACATTGCCAACATTCGCCGCACATTACAGGTGTACACGACAACGCACTGTCTCTGGCAAGATATAATTCTATGCGAAGTGAAAAATAAATTATAACTGAGGTGTTGATGAGTGTGTTTTGTAACGAAACTATGGCGCCTTGCGGACCGCCCAAATGTATGCGAGACTTTATTTGGCATATATCTTTAAACTCACTACGTCACATGCAATTCTCGTCAAAACAGTGTGAAATGTCTAGTTGTTAGAATTATTATAAGATCAGTTGAGTTTTGTATAACATTTCTATGACAAATATATTGAAATGGTATGGACATTATACAAGAATGCTCAAAACAAGCATTCACACAGATATTATACTATTCAAATCAGGAATAAATTCATAAAATCTATGTTTAATTTTATTTCATAGTACAAATTTCCTACGTTCAATGTTCTACTACTGCCCACATAAGGCTATGTAAAAAAACTTATTGTAAAATTTTCTGATAAAAAATGGATTTGTTCTAATTACAACAAATGTAAATATTAAATTCATCTTAACTTTTGCATTGACCTATGCCCTACAAGTATAACAGTATTCTAGTGATAAATCGCAAACAACTGCGCGTTATCTCACATGCTCGTTGAAATGACAAGCAATGTTTAAGTTCAACATCGTACGATTTTGAGTGGTGTGATCTGAACGTTCTTTTTAATCATGGAAAAATATATTAGCGTGAAGGATTTAGAAGAGGCTGCATTCGCATTGTTACCGAAATCCGCTCTTGATTACTATAAAAGTGGCGCTACAGATGAACAAACTTTGGCAGAAAATAGACTAGCTTTTCGAAGGTGTGTATACAATACAGTACATGCTCTGTCATACATTTTAATTTTTTTTACGTCCGTTCCTGAGGATAACAGTGAAGTAAAATATCCATATTATCTTTATCTTATGTTATTGACTCTTGTCTAAATCCCAAACGTCATTGGTAAATTGTTTCGTTACAGGTATCGTATTCGACCAAAATGCTTGGTCGGGGTATCTCGCAGCGATCTCCATACTACGGTGCTAGGGAACAAAGTGTCTATGCCACTTGGTATATCACCCACCGCCATGCAGCGGATGGCTCATCCTGATGGCGAAGTTGCTAATGCCGCAGGTGATGAACCATACTTTTTGGGCAGAATAGTTATGGTTCTGGGGTGGTGTAGGACAGACACTGCATGATCTTCCAATTGACTATTTATTCTATGAAATAAGTAATTATAACTGTAACGCTGACTCGAGCTCGAAAAGCGAGCCGGCGGACACCCACCCACCAAAATGTATTTATACTCAAATGTACTCAAAATGCATTGCAATTTGGTTTAAAATACAAGTAGCCGTCCGTCAGCTTTAGCGTTTATTTGTTTTACTTTGCGTCCCTTTCTGTAGCTGCGCCCCTGTCGCCGTCGAGGCAGGCGTAGGATGACTCGAAGGGATGTCCGCAACAATTTTCTAAACCTAGTGAAGTTTTCATTCAGTTTTAATTAGTTATTCTAATGCAGCTGCCCAAGCGGAAGGTACTATATTCACCTTGAGTACCATAGCGACAAGTTCTATAGAAGAAGTCGCTGAAGCTGCACCGGACGGCATTAAATGGTTTCAGCTGTATATTTATAACGATAGGTGAGTTACAAAGTGAACTAGGACTCTAAAATAGAAATTAAAGTCTTCCTCAATTAAAAATATTTTTTCAGAGAGGTAACAAAACAATTAGTCATGAGAGCAGAGAAGGCGGGATTCAAAGCTATAGTTTTAACTGTGGATACACCATTATTCGGGTTGCGTCGAGCCGATGTGCGGAACAAGTTCACCTTACCGTCACACTTGAGGTATCAATGCACTCACAATGGTTATGTTAGGTTACAAAGCTGATGAGTATATTGTGTCTTCTATCTCCTTTTATTGTTTTTACGTTTTATGGACAGGTTGGCCAACTTTGAGGGTAATCTTTCAACAAAAATTCGCAGTACGAATAATGGTAGCGGCCTAAACTCGTACGTCGAGAACTTATTCGACAAATCTTTAACATGGGGTGAGGTGAAATGGTTGAAAAGGTATAAGAAATTATAATATACGTCGGCTTTCTCTACTTTAGGTGCACTAGCTAATGTGTAACTTAATTCACAGCATTACGAGTTTACCGATTATAGCAAAAGGTATCTTACGGGCAGATGACGCGGTGAAAGCTATTGAAGCTGGGTGTTCCGCTATATTAGTATCAAACCATGGTGCAAGGCAGCTCGATGGTGTTCCTGCATCGGTAAATATCATCCTATATAAGTTTTCTACATAATGATATTACATATTATACACATCACATATATTTTAGATCGAAGCTCTCCCAGAAATCGTAGAAGCCGCTAAGAAATACAACGTTGAAGTGTATTTGGATGGCGGTGTTACTTCTGGCACGGATGTGTACAAAGCGTTGGCGCTTGGCGCAAAAATGGTATGTACACGTATCAATTATAGTCGAAACGACCTTTTATATAGTAGATCAGCCGTGCCCCCGATGTGAATATTAAACGTATTCTTAATTTTACCCATACACATAATTCAAATTTGATTCGATTTAGTAATGTATTTGCGCGATGCAAATCACGACCCCGTTGACAATGTGTATTAATTTACTTAGGTGTTCGTCGGTCGTCCCGCGCTGTGGGGCCTGACCGTAGGAGGCCAAGCTGGTGTCCAGAGGATGCTCAATATATTTCGGACCGAGCTTGAGTATGCTCTGCAAATAGCAGGTGAGCATCTTACATTTTACAGTGCTATTATGAAAAAGGTAAATCTCCTCGAAAGTCATCTCAGTAGTCGCACTCACGGTATGGCGGGCGAATTTTGTTAAGAATACCCAATTCTATTGAAAAACGTCAAAATACATCACTAAATTTTTTCTCACTTACGTTGTGTCTTAGTGGCCCTAGTGTAGAACTTACTTATTTTTATGAATACGAAACTATTAATTACCGCAAATTTACAAGTGAATATTTCATAATAACAATACTGCCATTACCGGATGGCTGTCTTAGCCTCAGTGATATGTATTCTCTATACAATACGTGCGAATTTCTGACAGTTAAATTTCGTGTTCATAAATTTTGGTTTTTGCTGCAGGTACCCCGACAGTTGCTGATATTACTAGAGATATGGTCCGTCACGAGTCAGCATACAGCAAATTATAATGTTATGATCTTGTTCTATTAATAAGTGTTTATTTTGGATGAGATAATAATATATGGTTGTGTAATAGATACCTATAATATTTTTTTTATTAGGTACTAGCTGCGCCCCGCGGTGTTACCCGCAATTAAAAAGTATGTCTATCCCACGGGAACCCATTTTACCGGGATAAAAGTAGCCTATGTGCTATTCCAGACTATAATCTATATCTGTGCCAAATTTCATCCAGATCCGTTCAGCCGTTCTGGCGTGAAAGAGTAACAAACATCCATCCATCCATCCAAACTTTCACATTTATAATATTAGTATAGATTGCTATTTCGTCGCAATCAATTTAAAACTTGGTGTCACAAAAAAACAAACATTTAAAACACTCTGTATTCAGGACATCACTTTATTATTAATTTACGATACAAGTTGTAGAGGACTACAGGAGTCATGTACGCCTCTTGAGGCCATAATGTTTTAGAAATTTTCTGCAACCAATATGGAAAGAGTAAATTAGACTTAATATAATAAAGACCAAAACTATTGAATATACATTAAGGTTTGGCTTACCTTAAAATCGCAGCCGTATAAGTTAATTCCGACTTTAAGTTTCTTGACGGTGTTCCTGAGATAATCGTCGTTAACCAGTTTGTGTCTCAGTGCTGCTGTGTCATTACAGGTATTACAAGAAGTAGATATTCCAACGTTACTCTCGAAACAAAGCTTGCTTGTTTCATTTAACAAAACAGCATCTCTTTTACGCATGTAATTTGTAAAACTGTAGTTGGACGGTGCATTTTCAGCTGGTTCATTACGAATTATATCTCTGCATTCAGGCGTATCTGTCTTAACGAATATACTTTTTACAGTTTTCACTAAAGTTGTACAGGACTCGTTGATAGCCTCTAAAAACCTAGCACTGTATGAGCGATTTTTAATTCCTTTGCCGATCTTACTCGGTTCCAGATCGTGATCGTGCTTTATCTTGGAAATCCTCTTTTTGACTTCGCACATTTTCTTTGCTGGTTTGACAGGTTTTTGAATGGGTCTTCGTGCAGTTTTACTCTTCGCATTTTTAGATTTGTGTAAAAATGATTTGCTACAACCGCGTTTCGGAGTGGAGGCAAACATTGGTTTAAAATAATTCACATCTGTTGTAACTCCATGATTATTCTCATGAGTTTCTCTGTTTATTTCAGAGAAATCGGATAATTGTATTAGATTCTTGCTATCGGTTTGAGTTGTTGCATTTCTTTGTGTGTTGGATAGTATCTCAGAAGCATCCCAACCACATTTTTTGTGAACAGTAGGTTGTCGTAAAAATGAGAAAGAATAATCATTCGCCAGTTGGGCTTTTCGATGCTTATTTAATGTTGTTATATTGGTTTCTTGATCATCTCTGAGGGACATCTTATTTCTATTGCTGTGTATGCTGCTCATTCTATTTGTGTTATTGTTAGATACGTTAATAAGAGATTTAAGATTTGCTCTTTCATCCCAATTTGGTCCTACATTACGTGAAATAAACGTTTGTAAATCTTTTAAGTCGTGCTTCGGTTGCCATTGAAGAATTTCGTTCACAACATTTTGGAACAACATTGTGGTGTCGTCATTGCTTTCCTTTGGGACTATTTTAATTTGGTTCACCTGTTTTAGAGATTCCGATGGATTGTCTATAGATTTTGGTGAAGTGTCTAAAATATTAAATTCAATTTTAATGTATGATTATCCGAGGTATTGAGTAATTTCGCTAGAAAAATTTGGTACCTTGCAGTTGTGATGTATGATATAAGATTATAGTGGCCCATTGCCCTAACTGTGAACAAAATATATTCATAAGTCAAATTAGTAGGTGTAAGCAAACTTATATATACTCTGCAATGCCATTGTAAGTTGACAAAAAAATATATGAATATTGAATCATGTTGTCTGCTGGTTATTAGTTGTAACCTGGGATTGTTGTCCATATCGCTGCAAGAAGTCGCGCAGCTCATTTGATATATTGGATTCGCCGATAAGTGTCGCAGCTGCCGGTGAACTTTGTACCAACACAGCCAAGAATTGCAGACATGCCTCGTATTGTAGAAACTCTCTGTAGAAATAGACGTTTTAGGTACTTTAATACGCAATGACGATAGTATCTGAGACGGGGTACTTTAAAGACATGACTGCCGGCCCACTTAACAAACTCCTTTCTACGGTATACGGTCAAGACAGGGGCAATCAGTTTCACGTTTCAGGACCGTTTTATTTCTACGTGGAGATCACTTAATGATGGTCAGGAATTCATGTCAATAAATTATATTAGGTGCCAAAGTACTTATTTGTTACTTGGAACTGTATAAAAACTCGTATGTCTAACCTCGTAAACAAAGATCCTCCGTTACTATCAATAAACAGCTCAATGTTGCATTTGTGATTTTGAAGTAAACTGGTTAGCACCTGAAATGCTTCCACATTCCTTTGGTTGCATCGCTGAATGCACTGAAAATAAACAACTGTATTTACAGATGAGTTGTTGCACAGTTACAGATAAGTTTGTGTATCAAACAATGGAGTTGTTAAGAGCTAGTTTCTGCACTGATTTTATGAGGGACGTACATACAGCACACAACTACGTAGGTACCCGTTCACGCTCGAAAATTAAATCATATTTACACACACATGCTAAGCAAAAAGTCATACGAGCTGCTCGTCGCTAGCTGTTGCCCGCGAATTCGTAGGCGTCTTTAAATTGATATAACTTTTTCATTTATAAACAGATTGAAATAAAACAAACATTAAATTTTAAGTGAAGGTTGCCACAATACATGGTGCCAACCGCACCGAAATCGGTTAAGCCGGTTCTAAGATATGCGCGCACAAACAGACAAAACTTTCTATCAATCATTGTTTTGGGTTCGATAGCGTTATAAAGACCCCAAATAATAGTTTTTCTCATATATCTTCCATGTAGAGACAGCGATCAGTTACATATTTATTAAATGTATATATGTATAGATATGCCTATGGCACTTAGCAATTGTATTTTTTTTTCATATCACTTCTTCTGATCGGATCGTGACCTCAACTGAGGATCTGGCAAGAAACAGCGGGCTTATCTGTTTTTACAGAACTTTTTCTAAAACCTACACACATACTTAATTTAATATAACTCTTATGACCAATGCCCATAAGGCTTTGGCTAAGCTGTCCAGGCTGATTTCATGGAGCTACCACAGATCACTGTAACAAGGTTATTCAACACCAACTTGTTTCAGTGATCTGAGGTTTCAGCTATAAGCGGGTTACGTACCATTGGTACCAGGTGGGTGCAATAGCTCTGGTTATTTTCGACTCCGCGGCACGTTTCCGCCAGGCACCTGCAGAGGGCTTGCCAGGTGTCTTGGTACTTACAAAAGGAATAACATACAAAGAAGTAAGTAAATAAACGGTAAAATACACGCCCGCAACAGAATTATACTTAATATAAAAAAAACCCAATGAGTTGAAAACGGCTGAACAGATATCCATGAACATAGCTGATAAGTCTCTTCGAGAGCTACGATGCCGCACAGAAAGACCAAGGGGTGCATGTATAACACTCCTTGCGTTGGGCGTTAAAAAATACTAATCACAAAAGATGAAAAGGACCTTAATTATTTGACTCTACGGCCGTTATTCAAACAGCGTAGTTACTTACTATTACACAGCCGGTAAATAAATCGCACATAGTGCTCAAACACCCACTCGTTCTTATCATGTTCTTCGCGTAGAGAGCCAAGTTCTCCTTGCAGCGATCCTCGTCAACGTACAATAGAGCCGAGAGGAAATTCAGCCCTATAGCTGCTCTACGAGAAGCGCTTTTGGCTAACACGTTGATCAGTTTGTCATAGATATAGTTGCAAGTTACAACTACTTCGGTATCGGCATCCTAAGTAAGATACAATTATTATAGTCACAAATTGAGAAAAAAATATTAAAATAATGTCCCTAACATGTTTTTTCGGGTGGGCTACAGCTGGTGGTATTAGACATGCCACACGTGCCGAGCCGCCATCTTTGCTAATTTTACGTGATGCGACCTTTAGGAAGCGTTCTGCGGTAAGGACTAAGTGAGTATTCCTAAAGCTTTGTATAGGTCGCATCACCTATGGGTATTTTATTTTTAATTTAAAATCTTATTTAGTACGGACAAAATGATCGGAGAAATATACCTACTTTCAGCATAAGATAGGCCGAAAGAATTGAAAATAGTTTTACTTGCACATCTAAGTCGGGACTCGCGTGTAATAACTCCAATGTACCTCGCAAATCGAACTTGGGATTTCGTATCATTCTCGACGGTGGGCTCTGTGAGTGCAAAATATTTACTAATGAATTATCAAATCTTCGTACAAAATAGCTTTCTATTAAAGACCTCTTCAACACACTCGTGATTAGTTTAGTGGGCAGTAGCACAGAATACTATATGTAAATTAATATCTTACCATCATTTAAATATTCATGTAACTATTAGTGTTATTACATTCTATAATTCCATTGAGGTACCAGTTTTATATTGTGCTTATTCCGTTAATAGAGAATGTGTATAAATTGCCGCCAAAAATAATTAAGTTTTTTTTTCTTTTTTGGCATCACACGTTTGTGTATATTGCCAAATAATTAAGTTCGACACAATCAAAAACTATGAATGAATCATAGAGTAACATATGGCTGAATCCTTATTCCTGACCAGTGATCCCAATGAATCAGCGCGGGTTTAGCACACATCTATGCGTTTTTCATTTCATAAAGCTAAGTAGTTATTTTTGTTCTATTTTTGTTATGCATCTATACTGCTTCATATGGTATTCATTTGTAGCGTGTTCGTACCACAACTATCTTAATCTACTCTATGTAGTACAAATACCTATGTATGCTGTGTTGTAGCCTTGAACCTATTAGTTGTAGCGTTACTTTATCTATGATCCATCCATTCATAACGTAGCCACAGACCAGTAAGTGATTCACTTACTGGTGAACATAGCATAGAGCTATAATTCATAACCTCATTCTAATTTGTTTGGTCTATTAGTTATTTGTGTGTTTACATCTAGGTCCGAGTTTAACTTTTAAGTATTATTGCAAGTGTTTTAATGGTAAAAACTACACCTTGGAGCATAATTTAATGAGCCATGGACGTTGGAGAATTACTTTCGTTTAAGGTAACCTATTTATTTTGTTTCTCATCGCCGCTTATTTGTGTATTGTACCGGACAAGCACTATCTATGAAATAATCTAACATAAATTAATAAAAAAAACAAACAAAATTATTTAAATACACGGTTTTGTATTTGTTATAGCCTACGCCGACTCCAAAAAGACCCAATGAAGAGGATAGTGGCGATTCTGATGAAGATAATGCCAAAGCTTCAAAGTTACGCCGCTTGACTAAATCCAAGTCTGATTACAATGCGCTACAGTCTACAAGGGTTCTCCCTAAAGAACCCATAATAACTGACAAGGAACGAGAAGATATCCTTAGATTTGTAGAAACGGAAGCAACTGAGGTAGGTACCTGACAATGTTAACACACACAATGTCATGGCAAATTTAAATTATATTTAAATAATACAGTGTACCCACACAGGTTTTTTAACTTTAAGTATAGAATTATATAAAGCTATTTGTTTACAGGGTGAAATACTGGATGAAACTGCTGTTAAAAAGCTAGTGCTAAACTTTGAAAAGAAAGCACTTAAAAATAGAGAAATGAGGATTAAGTTCCCTGATCAGCCAGATAAGTTCATGGAAAGTGAAATAGACTTGCATGAAGCCCTGCAGGAGTTGAGTGCTGTGGCAACAGTGCCAGACCAGTACCCATTACTTGTCGAGTTGAAATGCATTAACTCCTTATTGGAATTGTTATCTCATGACAATACTGACATTTCTACCAAAGTTGTTAACCTAATGCAGGTCAGATAATTTTAAGAATGTACTGCTTTTTATTTCAATATTTCAAAATGTATTGGTTAGTTTTTCCGCAACCTTTTGTGCCATAGAAGGATTACATTATCACATACCTATGACAAAACATGTTGTATAGAGGGTGACACATGAACACACTATGTCAATTCAAAGAGGATGCTGGCCAAGTTTCCAAAGTTGTGTAGGTTTCCTCACTTTGCTTCTCTTCAACATACAACTACTTATAATCATTATTATTAATAAGATTTGCACATTTAATCCAAAAATCTCAGATATACATGCTAGGGATTGGATTTGCACAGTTCCAATGTGAGCATTCAAATAATTTGATTATCACTGGAATATAGTCCATTGGTAATTGTTCAAAATGTACTAAGCTCTCCGCTGATATCACCTTATTCATACTTTATAATCTTATTGAAATGCACAGGAACTGACAGATGTGGATATTCTTCATGAGAGTGAGGAGGGTGCCGAGGAACTGATCAATGCACTGGCAGAGGCGGAGGCGCCTGCGCTGCTGCTACATAATCTGGCTAGACTTGACGAACAAGTGGCAGATGAGAGGGATGCAGTTCATAACACTTTAGGTACAATAATTTGCATGGAAAGCTAATTTTCATGAATGCTTTTGTCAAGTGTTATTTTGCGTATGTTTGGCGACCTGTACTGAATACCCGATGTTATCAGTAGAGGTCACCAGGCATGGTTCTAATAAATATGTTGTATACTGCAGGTATCATAGAAAACATCACAGAATTCAGACCAGAAATGGGTTCAGAAGTAGCAAAACAAGGTTTTATGCAGTGGATTCTTAAAAGACTGAAGGTAAAAATTTGCTTTTCCCCATAAATTCATAGTATATTTTAATCCATTTCAAAGCACACTTAAAAATATTTGAAGTTGGGTGTTAAAGTTATTATGAAATTAATAAAAAACATTTTTATTTCATTGCAGATGAAAGTGCCTTTTGACGGTAATAAATTATATGCAACAGAGATTCTTTCTATCCTGCTTCAAAACACGCCAGAAAACAGGAAGTTGTTGGGAGAGCTCGACGGCATTGATGTTCTACTGCAACAGTTAGCGGTACATTATTTGTTTAACTTATCAAATTGTTATTATATGACTATTTTTGTTCCCCATCACATCACACTAGCTAGCTTTATCCCTTAATTCGTTGAAGAAGATTTCGTATACTTGATATTAACCAAAATAGTAGATTTGATCTTACATATGATTCACATTTAACTGATTGGATCAGAGTAGACTAAATTTTATGACTTGCGTGCATTGTACGACAGCCGAGCGTACAATAGCGGACGCAACAGTAGCCAGCAAATACGAACTATTTCCTTCAAATTGCGATCGATATGAATGGCTCAGATTCGCTCCGTCAGGTGTGAGTCGTACGTTATTAAAACTAAGAATTTATTTAAAGGCTATTCTAAAATCCTAATGATAACAATGTTCAGTTCTACAAGCGCAACGACCCCAGCAGCGCCGAGGAGCAGGAGGCGATGGAGAACATGTTCGACGGGCTGTGCTGCGCGCTCATGGAGCCCACCAATCGCGACCGCTTCCTGCGCGGCGAGGGCTTGCAGCTTATGAACCTTATGCTCAGGTAGTTACACCAATAGTGCATCAATAGTCTATAGATTGAATAAGCGTTCGTCTATCTCTACCGTGGTGTTGCTATGAATGAATAGGGTATTCTCACACTGGTATGACCACAAAGGAATGGAGTAAATGTGACGTTTGTACTGAAAAGACGAATCTCGTATGCCTCGGAGTGCTGCTGATAGTGTATTCTTTTGTTGCAATTCGCAAGATTAAACCTTAGCTCTTACTATTCTTTTATGTGCGAATATCATTTTCAACCATGATTATCATTGCTAAACGGTCAAGTGTCACCTGTTGTATTTTTATTACAGGGAAAAAAAAATGTCTCGCAATGGATCACTAAAAGTACTCGATCACGCTCTAGCGGGTCCCGAGGGCCGCGACAATTGTAATAAGTTCGTCGACATTTTGGGGCTCAGAACCGTTTTCCCACTTTTCATGAAAACCCCAAAACGAAAAAGACTGCTAACTGTAGATCAACATGAAGGTTAGTATTATGGTTATATTCATAGATAGTAAAGTGTTACAAATATAATAAAATGAATATATAGGCATTACAAAACATTTACCTGTTAAATTATGATTTGTAATGCCATTGTAAATCGATATTAACATCTATTAATTTGGATATTATCTTATATCATCAGGATCTATAGTTAATGATGTTATTTTTTTACAGAACATGTTGTGTCGATAATAGCTTCGATGTTGCGCAACTGTCAAGGTAGTCAAAGACAGAGATTACTGGCAAAGTTTACTGAGAATGACCTCGAGAAAGTCGATAGGCTACTAGAGTTGCATTTCAAATATATGGACAAGGTGGATCGCACTGAAAAAGACATGGAGGTAAGGCATTAAAACTCCCGGCAAGTAAACGTATAGAAGTTGTATCTAGCACTTAGCGAACCGATCTATTAAGTTCCGCGTGACGTGTCGTGTTGATAACAAGAGATGTGTATGTATAGCCCAGTTAACATTTGAAGTTTGCAATATAATATGGAACAAGTCGCGGGTCGCTGCCCTGCTCTCCAGATATGCAGTATTTATTGCTGCAAACAAACAACGATTATATATTATACTTGAACTATAATACCACACTTGTTTAAATTTTAGTAGTTGTTATGAACTACTGCAGTAACTTGACTATTTGTCAACATACCAAGCTACATCAGACGAGTCAACTTGACATGTTACTTGTCGACTTGAGTCGTGCACACTAGGCAGTATATCGATAGATTTGCTCTATTTCTTTCTTTACAGCAAGAACCTGAAGAGTTGGACGACGATGCTCAATATTTACGGCGATTATCTGGGGGTCTCTTCACATTACAACTCATCGATAGAATTATTTTAGAGGTAAATATATCTGTAATTGTTTATTTAAATAACCTTTGCCTATATAATATTCGTTAATGTTTTGTGTCAGGTGTGCACCGCGGGTTCGTCCACGATAAAACAGCGTGTCCAACGGGTGTTGTCGCTACGCGGTGGTTCGCTTAAGATCATACGTCATGTAATGAGAGGTGAGTGAACTAAAAACAAGATGGTACTTACATGAACATGTTGGTTTGTTGTTTCTTGGCCTGCATTACATTATATGTTTGTTTTGCACAGAATATGCGGGAAATTTAGGGGACGCGGGCAGCGAGGAGTGGCGCCAGCAGGAGCAGCAACACATATTGCAACTTGTAGATAAATTTTAATAGGTAGGTTATGATTTGATATGTCATTTACAATTGATAAAGACGTGAAACAATTAAATAACTTTATTGAATGCATACTTTATTATTCTACTTAATTAACAGTGAACAAAATATAAAGTAACAAATTAAATAAAAATGTAGGGTGTAAAAAAATGTACGCTCTTCCTTTAAAAAAAAATCACAATTATAAAAATAAGATGTCTGGTAATTTTCTGCTCGTTCACAAAATCTAATTAATAATTCGTCCATCAGTGGTTCAATAAGGAACTATATAAATTACATTAAACATATCCATAATCCCATAACAAACAAAATACATTAGAATAATAAACAATGGTTCTTTACGTCTCGGTCGCCTTATAGAATCACAATGCGTGTTCATTAATCGTTGTCTCCAGATGACACGTGCATAACACTTCATAATGTTATGAGAAACCAACAAATAATTTAAAGTACGATCCTATAATTCCACACTTAATACGCAATAATTAAGTATTATTTTTTCATGCAAATCTAAATTGACATTAAAATGCATTATTTGTTGTTGGTCAATTTGTAAAAAAACATCTCGAATTAATATTGTTTGTGCTCATACTGAAGTTAATTCCCTCATACATTAACAGAGTCGATTCTAAACTAAATTTACAATCTATAACAACATTTATCTATAGGGGCATTAAGTAAATATTTTAAATCGACTACCATGAATTTTCATAACACATTCATGCTTGCTCTTTTATGGGACTCCAATTCACAACCATTCCCTCTCGTTTCTGTTTGTTTTTTTTATACAATAATACTGTATTAAATGCTCGCTGGTGTATAAAGGTATACTGAACTAGATTGGCTATGGGAGATATTACTTTATAATGTATAGATCTATGATAATTAATATCCTGATAGGCACCAATTTGTATTTAATAGATTTCCCTCATCAGAGGGCTTGCCATGATCTCTTAATTACTTACATTAATTTTAGGTGTATGTGGTATCAAGTCAATATTATAAACAGTGAATTATCTAACAAAAAAAAACACATGTTGAGACTACAATTTGTGATTAAATTTGCAATTCACAGCCTAAAGTGCATTTAAAGTATGAACTGTATTTACCCTTCAATAGGGTCCAATTTTAGGTTGAAAAATAATTTCATATAAGATGTCACTTTTATATTATGTTTGTGAGTTCGATACAAGATAAAAGCTCCTTATTGTTTTACTTTTCTGCAACATTCTTCAGGCGATCAATTCCAAAGTCTGGCTCAGTTTGCTACCTTGTCGATTGACATGCATGACAAACGGCTTATTGCATAGTTAGGAAAAGTACAATGTACACGTTAAGTTTACATTATGATATACAGATTGATCAGAAATCTTTGACTAACAATGTTGGAACTATCTTTTTGAAATTTATATTGGAATAATCGTTTGCCCATGACATGTTCTTATCGTATGTTATATTTTTGGACCCCACAATTAGAGTTAAGAATTTGGAATCACGAGGATTGACTACTATAATAACCAACTCGAGGACCTCATAATTATCCATATCGCATAAATACTCGTCGGCCTGTCCGGAACCGCATGCTGTGCTGCGACCACTACACGGCATAACAGTGTCTCGAGCACAATATTTTCAAAGTGTAGACGTGTTCCCACCCGCTCACGCCACAATTTCAAAAATCAGTTATTGGATTCTGATTATGATTAAGCGCCTTTGTTTCAATTTGAACCTGATTATAGCTGGTTTTTGTTCATTAAATAATTATGAATGAAAGCGATAGCACGCTTTACGATGACAATATCGTCAACGTAATTAGGAATCGTAATCGAAACAGTATCGCAATAGTGGTATCGTAAAAGGAAGAACTCGAAGTAATTATTTAATTACGTTGCGTTTTCCTTACCACGACTACGATACTGTCTGATTGACATTGATTTCTTCTAAGCCACGCCGGTAGCAGAACGTCTGCGACGCCCCAACTAAACGACGCCCTATTAACTATTGCCAATAGTGGCGGCCGAACGGTAAGTCTAGTTAGATAGTAAACAACGTAAGGCAACCCTTAAGGAGCTGTTCCATTGCTGCGCATACTGTTCACGGGCACGCGGCGCTTTTAACGAACTGTCGGTCTGTTTGTCAGACCGCGCGTGTCAACGTTTCCACTGCAGCATATTGACGAATATACCCACGGTTACGCAACTCCCGCAATCAGTACGCAGCTACGCCTCCGTGTAGCGCTACGGGCGCCATAGATCCCAGCAGGCCACGCGTGTTTGAATGACGTCACCGACTACGTATTCGTGCGTAGTGTATTCTTGTATCGCAGTGGGCGTTTCCACTTATATTTAGTCAAAGTGCTTAGCGTGCCTGTGCGCAGCAATGAGACAGCACTTGACACACCCGACTAGTTAGAGCGAGATGGTGCGACTGCATAGTGAAGGCACGGGCGGCGGCTCGCGGCGCGGCCGCTACGAGCACTCCTTGCTCATCATCTTGCTGAAAGCCTTGGGAATGTCTTCGTTGGTCTTGGACACGTTGCTGCCGCCCAGCAGGGTCGGCGCCGGGATCGCGCCCGTCTGTATACCATGCGCCATCTTCAGCAAATCGTAGTTTATCTTCTCTGTGACGATAGAGTCTTTCCTATTTGATGTAAAAATATAATTGCACCTATAATTATATTGCAATAATGTTGATTCAGATTACATAATTAAGTGAACATAGTAAACACATTTTTTTGTGGAGTTACATCCTCTTTTTTGATAAGCGGTAATTATAGCCGATTTTAAATATGTAATTAACCTTTCGCTAATTACTTCAAATAAGTCATAACTAAATCTCATAAAAGTGATATTACAGTTGATAACATCAAAGTTGAAGCGTTCTTCGTATGTACTCTGAGGGACATAGCTCCGTTATGACTCAGGGGATATCATCAAATATCCGTGACATATATCTTGGTCGTCGTATTACTAAAGCATTTAATATTATATTTATGTCCATAATTGTCGTTCTGTTCGTCGTCAAAAACTGTTGACGGCAAAATGGTGGAATTGGCAACGCAAAATTATATGTACCGAACAAGGAGTAAAGTTTTTTTTATATAACATCGTATCCCGAATTTTGTTACCAACATAATATTCACTTTAGGAATAGGTGTACTCTCCAAAAAACAATGATTGATTTTGAGGCACATAGTGTGGGGTCCATAGTTGTAATAATAATCTTTATAAAGATCCACACTAGGAATCCATGCATTGTGGGAGCTAGAAAAGTTAAATCCGTAGTCATCGTTGTAAGTGGTAAAGCGGTGTACTCACTGGTAGTGCGGGTGGTTGACGACGAAGTTCCTCATCCAAGCGGCCATGGTGGAGATCTCGCCGGCGGCGCGGCGCTGGATGAGCTTGAGGTACTGCTGCACCGAGCAGTGCGTGTCCGCGTCCACGTCCATGCCGGACAGGTACGACTCGATCAGCGGCACCAGCCCCGGGAACACGCCGTCCTGGGAGACAACACACGTTGTACAACTCCTACAACGCAAATACTTTGCTGACGCTGCAGCCTTCATGCGGCGCGCGTCACTTATTTTATAACTATTGACATGTGTACGCGACTTATACAACAATTCAGGACATATAGAGAAAGTAGACACTTCTATTTTAACTTGAAAAGCTTTAGCTACTCAGAACTTTAGTGATCGTTTCTCACTGCGCTTCACACAACAAAGTAACTGTTAACTATAAATGAACAAACTGTTATAACGTATACAATGATGTATTGGAATATTAATAAAATACATATTTTACATGGACGCAGTTCCATCATAGCGGCGACACGTGCTGTATGGATTGTGCTTCAGTTTATAACATTGTCTATACCGGTCTGTTCTCTCTTTGTTTTAATACTTAAACGACGTTGAGAGAAAACCGGTCTCGAAATTCTTGCATACGTACAGGGGGCCTTACATATTGCAAATAATTAGGGTGACAGCGAGGCACAAGACCTCCATGCAATCACGGCCACTAGTGAACATTAGTTACCTTCCCATTGACGATCTCGTCGACGGTCATCTCGGCGTACTGGTCGCCGGCGTCGGCGGCGTGCGGCGCCACGTCACGCGGCGCGCCCACGTCGCGCCGCCACCAGAACTTGTGCGCCAGGCACGCGCCGCGCCGCTGCGCGCGCTGCATGTTCTCGTCCACCTGCACCAGAGCATTGCGATGGCTATAGCAGGCGTTTTTTTTAACGTGGGGAAATCCTCATGGATACCACACCGCTCCGGGGGTGACGGTGTGGTTATGCCGGACTCTTACCGGCTAAAACCCCACGGTCCGCCTTCATCGCCTTTGAGTGGGGCGCCATAGGATCGCACATGGCATACTACTGTGAAGGCTATAGCAGGCCTGCCGCGATCAAACACTATATATATTTTTGACTAGATTCTGCCCGCGGTACCTCGATTAAACTCAGGGATCATTTTCAGGATCGGTGTAGTAGTTCCGGAGATTACCACTTACATTCAAACTCCTATAACCAAACTCAATAACCTTTATCTCTATATGATATTGTATAGATGGCAGTGCATCACCCTGCTTTCTGTACTGAGGCTCGTGGGTTCGAATCCCGATAGGGGCAAACTTTTTGTGATAAGCACGTATGTCTGTACCCTAGTCGTGCAAGTTTATTATCTGTTTAAGTAATGATATACCGGGATCGCGTCCAGTCCATTGTACGGTACTCATGATACAAACTTTGCTTCGTTCGCGACCGTACAGTTGGTTTGCTCGTCTGGTGATATTTATTTATTAATATCCGGTCGACGACGAGCTACGCTTAATTTTGGCTAACTGCAAAAGTTCCGTATGATATCGGACCTCCGCTTCCTTTACAATGTCTGCCCAGTTGGCATTGCCAACCCACATTGAACCAGGGCAGTGGACTATGTCCCACATCCCCCTCACATTAAGGGGGTAGTAAGCCCACCGTCTATAACATTTTGCCTAAATATCATCGGCGAAATGTGGTAGTGCACCTCTACCTACCGCTTCGGGATTACAGGCATATTTATTTATACAAGAATAATGATGATAATTTTAATGAGCAACTATGAAAATGCATACATTGTATTGCTATCTATTATTATCTTATAAATACAGAAGTATAAACTCATTACATTATTTCGATTACTGTAAAGTCGACCCTGAGAGAGGTTTATCAGTTTTGACAACAACTCCTAGTTGATGAAAATTTCACAAAGGCTGAGATTTAAAATCTCATTTTAAATTAATAACAAATTACGAAAACAGACCTTGCCATCCTATAAAGTACAAACGATATTCAATGTTAAGGTCATAAACTTTAAACTATATTTACCTTGCTTATCGGCATGACGAAGTTGAGGTTATAGGAGAGTATGACCCTGGTGAGTAGCACCACGAAGCACACGTAGGCCGCGTTCTCGAAGTCGGTGAGCTGCGCCTCGCACGGCCGGAACTCGACGCGCCAGCCGATGGACGAGTTCGGCGGCGGCGGCTTGAACCGCATCGTCTGCCAGTTCGTTGACTGGATGTTCTACGTAACAGAATCAGAATATTTTTTATTCACGTAGACCATTAAGTACAGTACTTACGAATCGTATAACAAAGTAACTAACCTTTAACCTTTTCACTACTACTTAATTTTCGAAACGTATGTAAACTTAACTAACGCGCACACGGCTATTATATTTCGAAAAATTGCTACACGAGACAGTGAATCAGTCTTATTTCAGTGAATCGCAGACTTATTTACTTGTAAGGTGCTTCGGGTGTAAGTACCAATGGCCAAAAGATATAGAAATATGTATATGTCACTGTAGAATAGGAAATCGGAACAAAGATCATGTTCTGCTCGCGATGTGCGCGGTTTACGGGCTTTCCTAAATGTCGAGTTGTGGTTCGGGAACCACAGTTCAGTGAAACAGTAGTGACATAGTAGGACAGTACTATTTTGATGGTCGCTAATGTAATGTTTTCAGTATAACTAACCTCGAAATGATCGGTATCATTCTCGTCGTCCTGATGGACTTTCTCCGAGAACAGGGACACGGAGTCCCGGATGAAGAGATGCGCGACGTGCAGCGCGAGCGGGTGGTCGATGCCGCCCTCGCGCAGCCGCCGGTAGATGGCGGGGTCGTGCACTATTGGAATGTCGTTGTACCTGTTCACAATCGGAATAATAATATTTTATAACCGTTGGAGTACTTGCATGAATTATCAAAAATAACAAAATAATGATGGCGAAGGGATTGTAGCCGCTTCGAAGTGTGGGCGGCGGGCTTTATACATATGCACAGTTTATAACATAGCGTTGTCGAAAATTAGCACGCAAAAAAAAATACTATTTTGTATATTCATTAATATTTCGACCTATGTAGTATATGTACTTTGGGGAAACTTGTTTGGATTAATGAGTTCATTCATCTCCTAAAATATATTATTTAATAATTTTGTTCTACCTGAATAGATTGAGGTTAGTCTTAAAACAAAAGATTTCTAAACCAATCAAATAATAAAGTAAACTAACTTTTCATGTTGCGGCGATAGGTACGAGTCGATGGAGTCGTATCGCGACTTGTGTATGCGGAACTTGTCGGTGGCGAGCGGGTGGAGGCCGCGCTCCTCGCGCGTGCGGCAGTCCACCGACGCGGAGATCACGTTCCAGCGGCAGTCCACGTCCGTGAGGAAGCCGCGGTACACCGGCGACGCGGCCGACAGCGCCAACTGATCACCACGACAATAACCACTGGCTAAGTGTACGCTGCATAGCAGTGATAGCCAAGTTGGTAGAACGCTTGCCCCGGCTCGCACCTCTGGGATTTCTGGATCTCATATGCGAATCTTATTTTCAACCACGATTATCACATGCTAACCGGTGAAGGAAAACATCATGTGGAAATCTGCATGTCTGAGAGAACCCCACGAAAGATGTGTGAAGTCCGACAACCCGCACTGGGCCAACGTGGTGGACTATGGCCTAATCCCCCTCGCATTGAGGGGAAGCCGGTGCCCAGCAGTGGGACATGCGCATGCGCAGGCGATGCACCACAACATAGTACCGAATTGGCAGTTCTCAGAGGGCAGACGGCAATCGCTCCGTGTATTAAAATATCCACACATATCCATCTAATAATCTATCTTTTAATTTGGGTCGTAAATTATAAACCTGAGTAAAAGTATTTATCTCTTCTGATAGGTATCCTATTGGAAGAAAAAACTTACCATAATAGGGCATAAAGGTGCGAGTTGATCGTACAGCGTCCTTGCCTCGGTGATGCAGCACGCCTGGAAGGTGAGCTGGAGGCAGCAGCAGCCCATGCCGAAGCCCATCGCGTCCATGTACACGCAGTCCGGCTGCGCCGCCGGGTCCACCTCGTGCGACTTGTCCACTGGGATCTTGGTGTTTACGTCACGAAACACTTTGGCGGAAAAAAAACGTACAGGTGTTGGGGGTTAAGACAGTTTTCGAATCTTGCCATACAATTTTCAGCAGCGCCCCTAACGGTGGTGTGGTGTTACGCTAAGTTAGGTAAGGAAAAAATAAATGCTAAGTTACATCTGTCATTACACTGTAAGGAACGGACAGATCATTACAAAGGAATACATGTTTTATTCGAAATTAACTGTTGCTACTTACTGACTTCCTCATTGGTTTTTATTTTAAACGATAACTATCTATCTATACATGATTCATATTATTTCAATTTTAATGGGTTCGACATTGAAGTTTTTGAAGCCTTGCAAGGTCTGTCTCGGTGCTAGTCCTGCTATAATTAGGTAGTAGTGGCATACTAACATTTACTACCATTTAGAATCAGACTTACCTGGTATATTAATGGCAACTTTTTCACCACGCCGTTTTCGTATATTGCTAGTCAGTGTCTTGAAACGAGGGTGACCAGGGAATATACCCTCGTCGGGGAAGTACAGCGATTTGGTCACACCCTCATGTGGCGTCGGTGGGTATGGCGGACTCGTGAAACTTGGACACCCTAATCTATAAATCAAAGCTTATTTACATTTTAAGAGCTGATTAACATAAATTGCTTGCGATTTGATTATCTAATTAGTGTTTGAATGGGTGATCTTTCTTTGTGGTCTGGACGAAATAGTCATATAATACAAAAGAAATAAAGGGAGTCTTGTTCAAAACAAGGAGGGCTTTACACGACAAAGTACCTATTTTAGTTTTTTTTTGTTATTTATGAAATTATTGTGGTTCATACATTCCACCTGATATTTTTTTTTTCATAATACTATAAATGACGTAATTTATTACACTACCTGTGTTGCACAAACATGTGTCATGCTGCCACATAATATAAAAATACTGACTCATGTAATGTTCTTTTGTCATTCTTCTAAATTTCACATAATATATTGGTTGTCATATCTATAGACAGTTAGTTACCCCAGAATGAATAGAAGTTTTAATAAATTTACAATAAGTATGCTTTGTAATGCCTTTGAAAATAGACAACACATCTCTATAAATTTGAGGGTAAATATGTAATTGTATTTTTAATTTGGGTACACATACAAATGTTGTATGAATGGTGGCAGACATTCTGGCATCAAGTAAAATGAAATACATTATCATAACAAGGTCATATTGAAACAAAAGGTGTCTAGTCTATATCTTACCTTGGGAAATTAGTTATGCTCATAATAACTTCTCCATTTTTTAGGAGAGTTGAGGCCTCAGCTCTGCGGTACTGCATGTTAGCCTCTACAATGTTAAAATGGGCTAGGAGACCACCGTAGGGTTTACCAGGCGTGCCTTCCACCATGTAAGCACCATATTCAGGTCGCCATAGAGACTTGACATCTAAAACAATATGAAAATTTATAAAATACTTCCACAATTTTAATAAAACTAGGGTGTATCTTGGATGTGGCAGTGCCGAATGATCTTGTCGATACCAATTCTGAGTCTATGACGCAACGGATAAGCGGAATAGGCGTTAACCGTATTAAATCCCTCTTTGTGTTGCGTCTTTTTATTCCAGTAAAGTGAGACATAGCTGATTTGGTGAGGTGAGATATCTCTACTAGGACAACTTTTTTATTTTTTAATAAATCCAAATCTCCATGAATACATTTTCAGCAAAGCTAGACGCTTCCGCTAGGAGCGCTGGTATGGATAATGGTTTTCGATACTGTACAACTAGTACAAAGTACACCGGTCTTTGGGAAGAGCGCCGATGACATCATTAGATGATTCAATCATAATTTTATTTGCGCAGTATTTCCCGAACCTGCTAGGAACTAAGAAAACCAACGTCTCAGATGAGGAAAATGCGAATAAATGTAAAACGGTTACAAGGCGCAGCGTCCCAGACTTTTCAATCTACATACAATATTTAGTTGCGCAACAGTTTAAAGTATTTGACATTTGGCTCGAAGGCCACTACGGTTGATTGGAAACCTAAATAGAATTAACGATTTGGTACGGTCTGTATATAGACCGAAAATACAGTCTAATCTGAAGTAACCTATGAACCTACGGGGGACATTACTGCTGCATGCCTGGATATTTCAGGCATCAGGCAGGAAATAAATAACTCTAGGGGTCACTGTTTGCGACAAAGAAGACCAATCCGCCATATTTGGAACACGCATCAACGGAAAGTACTAGACGCATTTTGATAAAATTTGGCATGGTGATATCTTATACGGAGCTAATAGCTACGCTTATTTATGTGATGAGTACTTTTAAGTTGCGTGCACGGCTAGTGTATGCATTAATTAGAGACAATTCTAGCCACACATGAAAAATAACTTAGGGATTTGCTTAGAAATAATAATTACAATGACGTCATGGCTTGATGTTTAATTGTTGCGTAATAATACGTAATACACATATGTTTAACCACAGTAAAATATTAGTAATTAAGGGCTAAGAATTATACATGTCCGTCCTCATTTTGTACATGTAAGCCAGAAATACACATAAGCATATCACTATGAGGTTGGTGAATCGTAAACAAGCATGTGACAATGAAGGAAGTTTATGAAACTTGTAATGTGAAACTTCCCTTATTATGGATGCAGCTACAAAATTATTTTCTAATATAATTAATGCTTGATGCTAAATGTATAGAACAGTTTAGGGTGGTATATGAGAGGTAGGCTGATAATAAATAATACATTGTCATTTATTTTGTCTGTATGTCAGTATAAAATACTGATATCATACCTAAAGCATCTTTGACAAAGTCAAAGTCATATTATTTATATGTATAGGCCTGCAATGGCACTTACAAATTGTAATTATATATATTTTTCTGTAACTCTACAACTGGATCATAACAGGAGCTCTACTCAGAAAATTGAGCAAGAAACTCAGCCTGTTTTACAGCTTTTTAAATGCACATTTTCTTTCTATATATATAAATAACACAAAAAATTTCAATATTATTTTTAATGTATGTGTTGCTTTTGAAGCACATACATTTTACACCATGACATCTATATTGACTCTATATATTTAAGCAGTCACTCTCTAGCTGGTTTATCATCTAAATATTCATTTTTGATGACAGAGTTTAGATTTGATGAGACTTTTAATTGGCTTATGTGTCTTTAGGAAATTTGTGGTAAAAATAAAATGATATTTTATTCCATGTAGATGTGTACAAAGTAACTAAATGTGAAATGTAATTATTGCAAGCAAGTAGGAACATTAGTTTTTTATAATAGATCATTGTGTTGCAAGTTAATATAATAAACTTTGCAAATGAATTGGCTATTGAAATATGATTGAGTATTATTACAACTCATAGTTGTTTGTTATCTATGCCATATGAACAATTCTTATCATCCCTCATTATTTTTACTACATCAAACTGTATATAGTATGTAATAAGTTCTTGCAGTCATTAATTAGATAATTTTACTTTAGGTACCAAAGGTAACACATTATAATTTTAAAATTGAATCAAAGTCAGCATGACCATGCATTTAGTAGATTTTTCTGTGCTATATATATAATTATAAGAGTGCTTGGTTTTTATAGGTTCATAACCTGTGATTCTTGTGATGCTGGAATAATAGACCTTAATCCATAGAAGTTATATTATATTTACAATAGCATTACAATGCATTTTTCAGTAGAAAAAAATACTTGAAAAATTTCATTAAAACTTTTTGGAATACTTTGGGTGTAAAAAATGTGTACATACTGTGTGGATCAGCTAATTCTTTCTCCTGTAGTTGAGGCAGCAGCTCCTCGGCCCTGAGGCTCACTGTGGCACGCTGGTTCTCATCATCAAACTTTACTATTATATACTCCACCTGCAAAGAAGTTCATTATTTAAAATATCATTAACTAAAGATTCTACCCCCTGTAATTTGGGTTTCTGAATTTGCATAAGTAGGTGTTAAATATTTCCAAAAGATAAGTGTACCAACAAAGAGGGATGCTTTAATTATGGGAGAGAAGTTGGAATGAACATTTAATGAGGGCTGTTGGGTTTGCAAGCTGGACTATTCTATAGTGAACAACAGATTAAGTAGCTGTCATATTAACCTGCTGAATGAAACAATGCATTTTATAAATCAAGAAAAAGTAAATTTATACCATGTTTGCAGAAAACTAATCTAAATAATAATGCTACACAGTCATTTGCAGATCTCAACAACTTGAAAGCATTATTCTAAATTACTGTTGGCAAGGAAACCTTGAAATTAAAAATATTACATTTAGATCAATATAAAAAAAAATCTAGGTACCTCGTCACCCCATTTCAGCACATCGCCGGTGCGGTCCTGCAGCTTTCTGTACAGGTTAATGAATTGCTCTATGCCGTGCTGTCGGACGTGCTCCGCCAGCGCCTGGGTCTCCTCCCAAGACAAGGGACTTCCTTCAGACAGCAAACCCATCCTCGCTGTACGAATGTATTGATATTTACCACGTGATTTACACAAACTAGTAACAGGTCCAGTTAGAAAAAACAATACTTTTGTTCTCAACAAAATGTTCATAAGACAAGAGATAGATTATGACCACATTTATACTCCACTTGTACAATGCAATATTCAGTATACACGAGTACAGTATTTGTAGTCAAAACGCAAATATTGTGTCCTACGGCCTTATTCGGGGTCATTTAAACATTAATTTGAGTCTCGTCCTTCCGTTTCGCAGCTTTATCGCTATATCTAGGTATGTATCTCGCTCGGCATACGTATGTCCGGCTGCAGTATTTCCAGGCGACCATCTTATGTTGTGTTGATCATTGGCGTCCTAAATTTCAAGCAGTAAGCATCGCTTAAAATAAAACGCTGTTAGCGTTCGGTTAATAAATTAATAAATTAATAAATTAAATTTTCTTATAAATTTTAAGTTATATTGGGTTTTTAAAAATTATAATTAGAAAGTGAGTGTAAAAGTATCTCAAGATGGCGGATGAAGAAATTAATAATGGCGGTTCTACATCAGATTCATCGTCTACTAGCTCTTCCGAAGACTGTAGAGGCGAAGGAAAAAGAAAGAAAAAGCAAAAGCCTTCCAAAAGTAAGCGCCATCGGAGCCAGGGCATGGTATTAAAGCATCTTGCCGAACAGGTTGGTGAATTGCAACAATTTTTATATAACTACCCCGCAATGTTTTATGATGGGGAGGCAGGTGCACAAAAAGATAACGTACAAGAAGAATCATTGCCGGATTCGAACCCGGAATCAAGTTGTCAGCCGTTAAGGTTTGATTTGTGTACTCGATTGAAGGAGCCGGCGGTGCCGGTTACTCCTAATGAGCACTTAAATTTATTACAATCTTTACAACACTTTAACACCGAAAATTGGAGTAATGTGCGTTATTCTGACGTTGAAAAATTGTATACCTCACGTCCGGGCTTTACCGACTTGGAGGTAAATGATGAGATTAAACCTTTTGATAGGCAAAATAATTTGGCTCATCCTGAAAAATTTGTAGCTGCCGTGACACACGCACTAATTTTGCAAAGTGAAACTTTACAACAGGGTTTTAGCAATTTGATTAATTGGGCAAGAGAAACAAATTCTATAAAACCTGATACCCTCAATGACAAAATTATTGATATTTTTTCCGCAAACTATCAAAAAATTTCGCACGACTGTTTGCAGTTACTTTGTGGTCGAAGGGCAAACATAATACAGCAGAGACGAGATGTCTTTTTAAATAATTTTGTAAAAGATAGGTTATTCCGGTCGGGTTTAAAGAAAATACCACCCTCTAATGAGTTTTTATTTGACAAAGTGCAATTTTCTGAGTTTATTAAAAGTAATGGGGGTGTTAATAAGGTTTTTAGTTTGCAAAAAGTTAATTTAAATAACGATAAAAGCAATATGCCCGGGTCCCAGGCGGCTCACCCTGGACCTAGTGGCTTGCAACAACCGACCGGTCGCAGCCTGGCACCGTCGGTAAGTTCCCATAGATTCATGCCGTATAATATGAACGTACCTTTTCGAAATCAGTACCCGAGACAAGTCTTTAATCCCGCAACGCCTACTTTTAATGGTGGAAACTTTTTTCGTTTCCCGGGAAGATACCAGCTGGCAGGACCTCGCCTCCTCCAGTCCCAGAATTTTAGAGAGGGCCCACGGCCTTTCAATTTTAAGGGAAAAGGCATTGGAAAACAGAGTAGGAAATATTGACACGCATCAAGTGTTTCGGGGGGGTTGTTTAATAGGGTATCTATCAGAATGGAAGAAATTAAGAGCCCCAATACCCTTGCTAAAAATGTTAGAGGGGTACCGGATTCCTTTCAAAGCAAAACCACCTCTTTTACCGATGGAGGAGATAGAAGACAGATTTCAAACCATACCGTCTCTAGAGATGGATTTAGTTATTCAGTCCCTTCTGGATCAAGGTATTCTGGAGTATGCCCCCAAAACGCCGAGTTTTATTTCAAATCTCTTTTTAATCCCCAAGCCGGACGGGAGCACACGACCTATTTTCAATCTGAAAAGGCTAAATGTATTCTTAACAGTAAAGAAATTCCGTCTAATTTCAGTAAATCGTATTCGAGACTTTTTACAGAAGAAGGATTGGTTAGTAAAAATCGATCTGACACAAGCCTATTATCATTTAAGAATCGCATCAGCTCATCGTTGTTTTCTCCGTTTGTCGTACAGAGGCCAACTATACCAAATGACCTGTTTACCGTTCGGGCTTGCCTCGGCACCGAAGGCTTTCGCTTCTCTGACAAATTGGACGGCCGAGATTTTCAGAGAAAAGGGAATCCGGGTAGTAGTGTTTTTAGACGATTATCTGTTGGTAGCCCAGGACAGAACAACGTTAATGGACCATATGAACTTTGTTCTTCAAACACTTCGCCAATTGGGCTGGCATGTAAACTACAACAAATCAATTTTAGTTCCTCAGAAAGCGTTGGAGTATCTAGGCCTGATGTGGGATCCGTGGCAAAATTTAGTGTCGCTGCCAGAGAAAAAGATTCAACGTCTTCAGAAAGACATCTCAAGTCTTCTGCAACAGAAGAAGGCTACTCTGCACGATATCCAAAGTATTGTAGGTCAGATGAATTTTGCTCGGTTAGCGGTTCCGCTCGGGCGATTAAACTTTCGTCACATGTTAGCACATTCCAATATCCTTTTAAAACTCCAGTCATTGAAGGCATTTCCTTTAACACCCAACGTGATAGAGGAATTAATTTGGTGGATGGAACATTGCCGAGAAAAGTCGTTCCTGCACCCTCCGACGGTGATGAATTTTCTCACCACGGACGCAGCAGACTTAGGGTGGGGAGCAGAATTGAATGGCGTTTATTTGAGCGGGGGGTGGACGAAGGAGGAAGATCAACTTCATTCAAACCACAAAGAAATGTTAACAGTTTTGAAAGTTTTGTTAGAGTTCGCTCCCAATCTCTCCCAAACATCCCTGCTGTTGCAGTGCGACAACAAGGCAGTTGTAGCTCATTTGAAAAAGGAGGGGGGCAACAAGTCGAGAACATTGATGCGTTTAACTTATCAGATTTTTCATGTGTTGCAGAAGTACGGCATTCACGTCATGCCACATCACATTCCAGGGAGATACAACTGCATAGCGGACAGTTTATCCCGTGGGTCAAAACTGCCAGAGTGGCATCTCCGATCCAGTGTAACGAAAGTAGTTTTCATGAAATGGGGTATTCCGGAGGTCGATCTTTTTGCGTCGAAGACTGCTCACGTTGTTCCTCGATATGTGACTCTAGACCAGCGCGATCAAAAAGCGTGGGGGCACAACGCTTTTGCCATCGCGTGGAATTTCAAAATAGCGTGGGTCTTTCCGCCCCCGAACCTGTTGCCACGAGTGCTAATGCAATTAAATCAGGCAAGAGGTATCTATTTGGTCGTAGCACCGAGGTGGCCTCGAGCTTTTTGGAGAGCGGACCTGAAGGCTCGAGGGACGGCACCCCCGTTCATACTTCACGGGTTGGAGGAAGTGTTGGTGGACACCGCGACGGGTCGACCACCACCGCGCGTCGAAGATCTGACCCTCGAAGTTTGGAGATGTGGGGGTGGACAGAGTCGGTAGTTGATTGGACGGAGGAGCAAAAACTCTTACTGCAGGAGGGTTGGCGATTATCAACTATCAGAACTTACAAACCAGCTTGGCGCAGATGGTTGACGTGGTGCCAAACATTAGGTGTAAGTGTTACAGACCCTTCAGGTGCAGATTTAGCAAAATTTCTAGCTGATTTACATTTAAAAGAAAATTTGTCGTATCGTACCATTTTACTTCACAAGTCGGTTGTGTCCACTCTTTGTAATGCTAAGAATGAGGTTCGTTTAAGTTCAAATATTTTAGTGAAACAAATGCTTAAATCTATTGCCGTAAAGGCACCTAAGATACGTCCAGGTCCTATTTGGGACCCTAATTCTTTAGTTTCTTGGTTACAGGGGAAATCATTTCAAAATCAGAGTTTATTTGAAGTATCGCGGATCAGTGCAGTTCTATTATTATTATGTTCGGGACGAAGGGTACATGATCTTACTCTATTAAGTGTTTCAGATGATAAATGTTTTATAAGCGAAGATAGTATACTTTTTTGGCCACACTTTGGTTCAAAAACTGATTCGGAAAATTATATACAATCAGGATGGAAACTTTTAAGTGACTCCCAAAATCGAGCACTCGATCCAGTTTTTTGGCTTAAGCAGTTAATAGAAATTGGAGCGACACGTCGTAGGGCGTGTTCTAGTGATAGATTATTTGTAACTGTTAAGGGACAGGAAAAGGCTGCCTCGCGGACTGTGATTGCAGGTTGGGTAAAATCTATTCTAAGGGAGGCAGGCATCAACGCGACTCCAGGTAGTTTTCGTTCTGCAGTCTCTTCTCGCAGTTGGCTTGATAATGAATCCTTGGAAGTGATAATGTCAAGAGCAAACTGGAGATCTGGAAATACTTTCAAGGGTTTCTATAGAAAAGAATTACGGAGTAATCAGCCTATTGTAAATAATATATCTTTAAGTCGTCTTTTCCAGCCAATTTGATTAAAAAAAAAAAAAAAAAAAAAAAAAAAATTCACAAATTGAAATAATGAAAAGATGTCTCTAATAGGGAAATTAAATTAAGTTGCAAATATAAGTAAGTTTTAAATGAGAGTAAGTATTTAAATATAAATGAAAATGATTGGGTATGTATCTTTTATTGTATTACTATTAATTACTTAGAACATTGTTTATTTATTATTATTATTTTTTTTATTTTTTTTTTATATAACATTTTTATTTTTTCCTAGATTCTAAATCACACACATTGGCGTCCTGTTTACCAGGCGATAACAAACAATGCCTCAAATTAATGTTTAAATGACCCCGAATAAGGCCGTAGGACACAATAGTAGCGTTTTACATACCAATAAAACGCTTGTTGTGTCCGGAGACTTATTCGGGGTCATACCCTTTTTAACCCTGCCTGGTTTAGAATTCCCTGTATAAAAGTTTTCAGTTATTTGAGGCCGCAATGATCAACACAACATAAGATGGTCGCCTGGAAATACTGCAGCCGGACATACGTATGCCGAGCGAGATACATACCTAGATATAGCGATAAAGCTGCGAAACGGAAGGACGAGACTCAAATTAATGTTTAAATGACCCCGAATAAGTCTCCGGACACAACAAGCGTTTTATTGGTATGTAAAACGCTACTAATATACCAATCTAACTTTTTCTTTCAGATATGAAATAAACGAACTGAAGTTCCACGGAAAGATATGACAATCTGATGATAGATAGATAATATGAATGACAATTTATGAGGAAAATAATAAACTTGTCAATACCGTTATTATTTTTATTTATATCATGAGAAAAAGATAGGTAGTCACAACATTACTTTGAAGTGAATGAGATAGCCTAGCCTAGTTATGCATGCTGCACACATATCAAATTTTATTGTCAGCTGCCAATGCTGCCATTGTCATTTCGCTGACAATGGGTTGACAATAGAATTCACAACGCTCCGTTTAACGAATAATTCGGATCAATTTAAGAGCTAAATTAAATTATTTGTGTAATAAATTTTAATATCGCAGTAGGGAATCCCAATATCATGCATTTGGCAGGCATTATAAATATGCCTACAGTACCGACCCTCTAATATTTTTTTGGGGCAAATAGCTGTGTTGGCCATGTCAAGTTCTGTGTAATGAAACATGCGTAAGGTGCAAAAAAAAGTTATTCATTCATTCATTGCAATCCAAACTTTCATTCCTTCTTTCCATGAACGCATGGTAAAATAATATGCCACGCCAGGTATTTTCTTTGTGACAGTAGGTCACCATCTTCGACCAATGACCTAAAAGGGCCCGTAACCGAGATACAAAAATTTTACAGTAATACACTTGCTGCAATGTTACAGTATAGTGCAACACCTTGCAGCATATATTCCAGAAACTGTATCGCCAAGCAACAATTTTCAAAACTGGTTAAATCACTTGAAATCTAGCCGGCTAGACGTGAACCATCAAGACCGTCGAACGTGGTGTGGCTACATCAAACTATAAGTGCAATATCGCCTGATAAGAGATTGCTGCAAGTGTTGAGAGATGTAGACGGTAACTTGATGGCTATAGAATTGGAGCAAGAAATTGGGTGAAAACTACTCCATTTACAAGTCTCATTAATTCTTTTGACGATGTCAATTAATGGTAACCAACACTGACCGTCCGTGACGTAGTCTCGGGCCATCGTCGGTCGGAAGCAGTGTTGCCAACCCCAAGAAACTGAAAAACAGCAGCTCACCAATAAAAAAACAGGAGAAAACAGTAGGTAAAGTAAAAAAAGGCAGATTTCATACTTTCCTCATATAATTAAAACAATTACCCACTTTTATTAGTTACCAGGACTCACATGCATTGTTATATTATAATATTGATCTCAAAATAATAAAAAACAAAAATCAGAGTAAAATTATTTTCCCCTTTCATCCTCAATTGCTATTTTCAGACTCATTTTCTTTTTTAAATCATACATATTTTTGTTAAATTTCTTCATTTGCCTTTCTGTGGCTTAAAATGAGTAGCACTCAGTTATTTCGGATTTAGTGTTCAATCAATTCTGTTGCGTAATTTGGTTTTCATAATATTTATAGCTGAAAATAATCTTTCTACGGTGGCGCTGCTATGTGGTAGGCACAAAAGTTTCTTCACTAATTCACACAATTTGGGAAATGTTTGAGACCCGTCTCCATTTTTAAATTTGTGTACATGTTTCCAGTAGATACTACCATCTAGCGTCAATACGTTTTATTACATAGTGGTTATCACAAAATATTTGCATAGAGTAATAGGTGGCCTTGAATGCTAATTGAAAAACAGTAAAAATTAGGAATGAAACAGAAAACAGGGTCATCAATGTGAAAACAGCAAATCTACTGTTAAAACAGTAGGGTTGGTAACACTGGTCGGAAGAGAATACCTTTGTATATTATTATACTATGCATGTACATGATTCTCCTTCTTCTTTCCTTCATTGATTCATTCTAATTCATTCGAATTCGAATCATTCATTCTTGTTTGACGGACTCGATGTAAGCGCTAAGGAAATAGAGATTTGTTGTGTTTATTTGGATAATTACTAGTAATTTAAGCAAACATTTCTTTAAAATGCGTAAAATTATTCATATAATATAATATACGTGTTTATAGTTATAAAGTTGGAGGTATTAGAATCCAGCACCATGGTGCCAGTGGCTATCGAGGGCTGCACCCAAGGTGCCGAGGGTGGAGGACCACGGGGAGGTTCAATTTCACTAGCACTATTGATAGACTTCATTGTACAAAGGACTTACGATGAACTCACAGTTTTGGCAGAACTGTAAGTGGAACAATACAATCTGATACTTACCATACATAACTTTTTCCAAAATATATAAGTAAGCAGGTATCTAAGAATACTAAATATTTTTCAGGCTGCCTCGTAAAACAGACATGGAGCGTAAAATCGAGATCTACAAGTTCAGTGCACGCACAAGGCAGTTGTTTGTCCGATTGTTGGCACTTGTGAAATGGGCCAGCAGTGCCACCAAAGTAGACCGCTCTGCACACATAATGGCCTTTCTCGACAAGCAGGCGCTGCTGTTTGTAGAGACTGCTGATGTCTTAGCAAGAGTTGCTAGGGAAACACTAGTGCATGCAAGGTTTGTTTTGACAGAAATTATTCTAACATTAGCATTTGCATGCATACTTTTTAAGGACTGCATAGTTTTTAAGGATTAAAAGTAGCTGGTGTCTCATGTAGATTAAACCCACCTTTATATCTTTCAAACCTATTCAGCCCCTTTGAAACATACTAATTAAACTGCATGAGCACTGGTTTTGTTTATTTCAATTTTACAGAAGTCTAATAATAAAAAATATAAAATCAGCAGAAATTATCGGATAATATTATGTTATCTTAATAAATTTAGTTTTAGGTTTAACATTATGAATGATTTATTTAGATTATCTTTCAGTTGAGTTTAGCTTAAGTTATTTTATTCACAACATCACTGTTACTTGCAGTTCTCTTGTAAAAGTCCCCTACAGAGTTGGCAGTGCATTGTTTCTTTATTTTACTGCCATACAGTGCTAGCATTTCATGTAATTCATAAAAAAAGACAGTTATTACATCTAGTAATTATTTTTAGACTACCCACATTCCACATGGCCGCTGCTGTAGAAGTGTTGACACTGGGTACATACAGCCGCCTGCCGGCAGTTGTCCGGGAGCGGCTCGTGCCGCCGCCGTCGCTGACGGCCACCGAGCGCCGCTCAACGCTGCGTGCGCTGGCGCACGTCGTACGACAACGCCTCACCACTGCATCTTTACCTAGTGACATTAGGAATTTGAAGGTAGTGCTATTAAACAATGTATCTTTTTCTTACAGGCTTCATTTTAATTACCTCATTATAATGACATAGACTTTTGTTCTATGGGTGGGTGCAATTTTCCAATTTTACAACGGAGGTCAACAGCTGACTCGGATCCAGAACTATCGAGCTTAATCAAATTAATTCATGATTTTATTGTGTTCCGGTTTAGGTGGAGAATGGGCGTGCTACATTCACAGTGGGTCAAGATTTCAGTGTATCTCTGACAGTGATGGGGGACGCGCCGAATCTTCCCTGGCGCTTGCTCGACATCGCCATATTAATACAAGACAGTGAAACAGGAGGTAATGTCTCATATTATTCTATTTTATGTTTGAATTCTTAAGCTGCAAACATATCAAAGTATATTACAGTAGTAAGGTGTGTAAGCAGCTGCTGACAGTTGTTTGCTCATGCATATAAATGCTATATTATATTTGTTGTGGTTGGTGAATGTATCAAAATAATAGTTAAATGGAATGTCAGGACTTATTTTAACCAAACTCATACTGACAGTTTACATTGTACATAATAAAATGCGGTTGGAGATTTTAAACAAAATGCATCCAATATTAAGTGACCATAGATTTTGTTTACTAAGAAGCAATAGATATTCTTAGGCAAAATCAACTAATATGTTTGGGTGTTTGATACATAAATATTAATAATATAGGCACTAGACGAGTTGTTCTACCGTATTTCACGTTGTAACGATAATATGTGTTTTATTGCAGAGGGCAAAGCTCTGGTGCATAGTTCGCAGCTGGCGTGGCTGCGCGGCGTGGCGCAGGCGCGCCTGGCGGCCGCCGGCCTGAGCGGCGCGCTCACGGCGCTGCGCTACTTCTGCCGCTCGCTGTCGCTCGAGCTGCTGTACACACAGACGCTGAGGCTGTGCCGGGACCGCCTGTCGCGACACCTGCAAGTCGATAGATACACGCCTGGACAGAAGTTGCAGGTCTCTTATTGGAGGTAAGCATCTTTATAAAGTGAGTTACACTTACTCCCAAATTCATAGTTGTGTAAACAATTTAGAATGACATTACTAAGCATTGATTTGTAATGTCAATGTAAATCAATGATCGATTTGTTTATTAATGTTACTAAAATAATGTGAATCATGTGTAGAGAGAGTAATAGTTTAAAATGTTCCCACTGATATCAAAGTCACGTTAAAGATAAGTTGCAATATATCATTGCAAGACTTCCGAGACTTTGTCAGCAAGGCCGAGACCGAGACGAGAATTTCTGATCTTTAACCAAGACCAAGATTGTCTTAATCTCGTCTAGAGTTTGCTTTGAGTACCTCATACCCAACACTGGCAAAATAGCTAAGATGTTGTCGCCATATAGTGAGGTGTCGTGTTTCGGTGTGTTGAGGGAGCTGGGGTGCGAGCTGGGCTACCGGCTGATCGTGGGCGCGGAGGGCGAGCAGCTGTGCGTGTGGCACGTGCCGGCGCTGGCGGGCGGCGAGCGCGTGGCGGCCGCGCTGGCGCCGCACGCGCCCTCCATGGAGCGCCTGCTGGCGCACACCGTGCACGTGCGCTCGCGCCAGCGCCTCAGCGACCTGCGCGTGCTGCTCACCGACCTGGGGGTCAGCCACGCTACTATTATACACTCTCATAACTATCATTTATATGTAACAAACACGATCAGATTCAAACGTTCAAATATGTCTATTAAGATGTCAAAATGTAATTGTTGGAATAAAAAAGACCCTGTACGTAAATGTTTTTATATATTGAGCGAAGGACGAATTTTTCATAAGTACCTAAATACATCCATGACATTCTACTTTTAAAAATTATACTGCTTACCACCCTACGAGCTAAGGAGTTTATAATAGACTTACAACAATAATACAAAAAAACATGCCAAATTGATAACCTCCTGCTTCTTTGAAGACACTAAAAAGAAATGTATCTTCGATTTGAAAAACTTCTCATTGTGATAGCCTATGTCCCGGGATAATATTTAGGACGATTTTTATCCGGGAAAATAAGTGTTCGTACGTCGTAAGCAAAGAGCAATCGTGCAGTAACTAAGCGGTGGTTGTGGTGGGTCAGGTGGAGTGCTCGGTGAGCGGCTGGCCGTGCGTGCTGGCGTGCTCGGCGGTGAGCCCGTGCCTGCGCGCGGAGCAGCTGCTGGTGTGCGTGGGCGCGCACGGCGGGCGCCTGCGCGCGCGCGTGCCCGCCTACCCGCACACGCCGCGCATGCCCGACCTCGCCAACGCGCTCGCCGCCAACAACGTGCCGCTCATCAAGGCGCTGCTCACCAAGCTCAGGTCATTACTGCACACTCACACCACACATTTCATACGAATGAAAGTGAGGTAATACTTTCTGGTTATGACTTGAGATATCGCCTTATTGATATGGCCCTAAAGATTGCAGAGTATTGAAATTATCCTTTACATAACGATCATGCGATTTTTTTTGTCACATTGGTCATCCCATATGAATGTAAAAATCTACCACCGCTTCTGATCGCTGGTTCCACGGATGAGAGCTGGCAAGAAATTAAATAATTACAATATTAAAAAAAAATAGACACGACAGCTTGGTTTTGTGGTTTAACCGTATGGCGTTCAGCTCACGTGTGCTTACGAGTTTGTATCCTAGCTGGGCTATTGTCGAAACCGACCCCAGTTAATTGAATGGATCATACAATCAGCGTGTTCGTCTGGCGATATTGATTCAATACCGTTCCATTAGGTTCTGGCTGGTGGCGCGCCGGTGCGAGAAGACCCTGCAGCACCTGCCGGCCAGCGTGTGCGAGCACCTGCCCTTCCTGCACGGCCCCGACCACCCGCTCGGCAAGCTGGCGCCCGACCGCCTCTACGTCACGCTGCACCGACACACCGACCACATACTGGTGAGCTATGTCACACTACGCCAGCGGTTCCCAAACTTATTTTGTCTACTGCCCACTTTGAGAATGAATTATTTTTTAGCGCCCCCATTTTTTCACCTACTTAAAAACCACTATAGCTTCAAATTAAATTAATTATTGTAAGCCTCTACACAACGCCCCCATTTTTTTTCTGGGTCTCTTACCGCCCCTCTTTAGGCCTGCAGCGCCCACAAGGGGGCGTTATCGCCCACTTTGGGAAAGGCTGCACTACGCACTTGCCACGGCTGTATTTCCAAATTCTGCACTATAAGCTTAGATACCTTGTTGTGTTTAAGAATTTCCAAATAAAATGTATGTAACCCTATCGTTTGACTCGTCGTTTGTTGTCACAGAATAGGTAATGGCTAGCGCATATTAAGTTTAGCCGCATTGCACTGCGTAGCTATGCAAAAAGTAGACTAGATCGCTTCAATACTTTTTTTAAGAATTAATGAACAGAATAGACATGTTAGACCGTGTCAATCAAATTTGTGTTTTATTTTGACAATTTTAAGTTATAAATTCTCGTGTCGTGTATGGAAGATGTCGATTTGTGACATAAACTCTTGTCAATCTGGTTGTTTGTCAACCTGCCCGAGGCAACCTCCCGGGTTCGCGCTTTGTACACGCGCAATAACGATACACGGTGAATTACATAGGAAAACATATCTAAAGTCCGATAGATATATCGATATTATATGACTGGGAATTGTCTAGATCGTGGAGATGAAGGAGGTCCCCGTGGGCGGGTCGGCGGTGATCAGCCACAGCCCCAACAGCGGCAGCGCGTGCGCCGTGTCGCTGTTCTTCCACCTGGCCGGCGCCAAGCGCTGCACGCCCGAAGAGTGCGAGGACGAGGTGACCTAACAAACATGAATCAATACAAATCTAAGTAAAAAAACGTAGGCCAAAGCAGTTATGAATAGTCAGAAACATACTCTCCGCTACGATTTTTTTTTTCTATAAATATTCAATGTACAGACTCAATCAAGTTATTATATGTATAGATAAGACGATTCCCGATGTTAAATAACGTTGGTGGCTCTTTTCGACGACCACGGGTGTTATCCACTAAGTGTTATCCTACTAACCCAGCACCAGGGTTGCCATGGATTATTTTTAAAATTATAATCAGAATCAGAATATTTTTTATTTGAGTGCAGTACTTATGAATCGTCAAAATTGTTACTAAATGCTAAGCTACAACTTGACCACCCGTTCGGAATGCCGTTCCTATGGAGAAGAACGGGTGAGAAACTCCATGGTTGCATTTTTTAAAAAGATTTTTTATAATTTTGAGCACTACATTATTATGGGCATGTGAGTACAATGTAGGAACGGCTAGGCAGGCTTTAGCAGCTGGTTTAATTTTTTCAAGGCTGTGATGCGTTATTTAACTTTTGATATTTGTCTACACCATCCAGGGCTCGGCAAACAGCTCGTCCACGCCCGCTACGGCCACGCGCGCCTTCTTGAAGCTGCACTCGCTGGTCGAGTTAGACACGTTTACACTCACACACGGACCGTTCACTCCACTTGATACGCCTGGTAAGTGACGACTCTATTTTACGGCCGTAGAGACACGCTTGGCAAATGTTAAGGGGTAAACAATGGCAGCCACAGTGCTAACTTATCCCCATAGATGCATAGTTCCTGATGCTGTTGACTATCAAATTTGTCATAACTTTATACATTTTTATATTTGTGTTTGGTTTAGTGAATGTTGGTACGGTTTTGATGGCGTGGAATTAGCTACATATGAAACGGAGATTATTAATTATTAATTTGTGACCATTCATAGATCGTGTTCAAGCGGATATAAATGAAATTATAAGAAATTCTTTGAATATTCGTTTATTCACCAAACTGGTATTTCTAGCTGCTGACGTAAAAGTGACAAAACAACAGTCAAACTTAAACTAAGAAAAACGTATTTTTCTTTAAATGGCCAGATGCAAAATTCTATTAGATAAACTAAACCTTTTTATTCAAAACCTAACATTAATTCAAGAACTCGACATTGTATTCGGGAAAACATGAAGACAAAGACAAGCAAACAGAATAGTCATTTATAAATGCAAACGTGGTTGCGTTTAATTCCACGAGGTTTGAAAATATTTTTTTTAAATATAGGCATGATGCCCGGCAAGCGCAAGTTGTCAGCGTCGAGCGCGCGCGCCGTGCGCGTGCGCCAGCCCGCCTACTTCATCCCGGAGCTCGCGCACGTGGTGGCCGCCGCGGACGAGAGGGTGCCCTTCGTCAATCTCGCTCAGGAGGTATGAATAACTTATGATTACACTCAATGTATTCAGATTGTAGAGGTATTTTATCGCAACATAGTTCGCTAATAGCTTTCGTTTGGTTTAAAGTGTTGTTGCAATTTTTATAAGCTGGCACTTAAAGGTCGGCCGCACGTTATTAGCCACTGCGAGAAAAATTGAGACGCGTTGTACGACCTTATGCAGACGACAAAGCACGCGATCGTTTTGCTAAAATTCTGGTACTATCCGCGGTCTATAGTTTGATCACTACCGCTGTGCGGCGCCCTAGAAATGCGGGGCGTGGTGGGGGGCGCGGTAGGAAAGAGCATGAATCGATGAGATCGACGAATGGACGGCCGATACTCCCCCCGCCTCGCCGCGCACATACCCAAGGCGCGGTACAGCGGTAGTAGTCAAACTATAGTATATATATCTTATTCCCAAAAACCCGTTCAAGGAGCCGCAACTCTGAATCCCCTCACTGTTCGCGTGGGATGTGTATTGAGCCGGCGTATGCGGAATATTTCATTATCATTTATCTTCATCATAAATGGGATGTCCTATTTATATGTATTGATTTCTTATATTTATGCGAATACTACACATTGAAATAAAGATAATTTTGCGAATTTATGTCAATGGTAAATATGGTTATATTTATGATTATAGATTATTTTTTCTATTCTTACAAATAAATGATAATGTGTGTGTGTGTGTGTGTGGTGCGCGGCAGCTGGCGGCGCGCGGCGTGACGCACGGCGGCGTGCAGCCGGAGTGGGGCGGGTCGGCGCTGGCGATGCGCGTGGTGGCGCTGCCGCGCGTGGGCGGGGAGGCGGGCGGGGCGGGCGGCGGGGCGGGCGGCGCGGCGGCGGCGCTGCGCGCGCGCCTGCTGGCCGCCACCATCCGCCTCACCACCAAGAACCAGGCGCGCGTGTGGACCGCCGAGCTTGTCTTTCACGGCTCGCCCGTGCGCACGCACAACCCCAGGGAACAAGGTACACATACATACATTACATACAAAAACTATTTTTATCCGACTGCCCCAGAAACAGGGTAATCACTATAAGTATTCATCATATTATTTAGGTGTTTTTATCTCGAGCCCATGTACGTCATATGTAACCAATCTACCTTCAGGGTGCAATTACAATGAAAAGAAAAAAAACACTAGGTGCTTGAAGCGAAAACGATGCGCAATAGGCCAAAATAAACACTGAAATAAATTGATTTGCTCGATGTCTTAATCAAGATTTTTGGTTATAACCTGACCTTCTACGTCCAATAAACAATGTGAGAAATATATATCATTTTTTTTTTCCTTGTATTAACAAAGAGAGAGCGTTTTACGGAAAGTATGTCTTATCGTAGTGCTATACTAGGGAGAATGAATACTAGCTTACATGAGTAACAAACAGTCGTGGCGTGTGTGGCGAGCCAAGTTCCACCGGGAACAATGAGCGAGGTGTTGTGTGGCAGGCGAGCGGCGCTGCGTGTACCTGCAGTACGAGCTGGGCACGGACGCGGGCCGCACGGCGGACGCGTTCCTGGCGGACTGGGCCGCCATCGTGCACCTGCACCGGCTGCTGCACGACTTCATGCTGCGCCCCGCGCTCGGTACGCGCCCTTCCCACACACAAACCCTATCATAAACCTATATAATCGGTTCAATTTCCAAACATGTACCGATTAATTTAAATTATTGCTCCAACACTTTGAGGAGTCGAGGCGAACTAATTGATTGCTTGATTCGAGTTTAATAAACGAATTTACTTAGGAACTCGTAATCGATAACATTTAGGTTATCTATACATATAATAAATATATAACTGATTGCTGTCTGTACATGGAAGATATATGTGAAAAACGATTATTGGGACCCTTTATCAACGCAATGCGCGTGCGTGCGTTTGTGCGCCCTAATCTCAGAAACGGGTTAACCAATTTGGGTGTGGTTTTAAGCTTCACGTAAAGTATTAGTGTTTGTTTTATTTCAATCAGTTCATAAATATTAAATGTATATACATATAAAGACGCGGACGAAGTCGCGGGCAACAGATGTTAAACATATATTCATAATATGAAGATAAGTTATTATGGAGCACAAGGATCCCAGCACGGTGTCGGTAGGTCGGTTGTATCATGTTGTGTTGCGGGCGCCGCAGAGCGCGAGTCGCTGTGGCAGGGCGTGTGCGTCCGCTCGTACACGTACCGCTCGCTGGTGGTGGGCTTCGGGCCGGCGCAGCGCGCCACGGCCGTGCTGCAGTGGAGCGCGCCCGCGCAGCGCTACACCGTGGCCACGCCCGCGCACCAGCCCGCCGCCAACGCGCACCACCTGCTGCACCACCATCTCGACCACTACATCAACTGGTACCACCACCGTGCCTCATACACACACACTTCCAACTATACTCACATTAGGATTACATTTCATGTTATGTTGACGACAAATGTTGACCAAATGTTGACGAAATTAAAACAGTGACGTGACGAAGTGAAGAACATTTTTTGACCAGCAGCTAAAGTCTGCCTAGCCGTTCCTACATTGTTCTCACATACCCATAACAATGTACTGCTCAAAAAATTAACGGATCTTTTTAAAAAGAGCAACCATGGAGTTTCTCGCCCGTTCTTCTCCATAGGAACGGCATTCCGAACGGGTGGTAAAGTTGTAGCTTAGCATTTTGTAACTTTTTTTAATGATTCATAAGTACTGTACTTAATGGTTTACATGAATAAAAAATATTCTGATTCTGAAGAATGGAAGTGTGACCGAGTAAGATTGTCACCAATTTTAATAATTTAAAGAACTCCTCTGATCGGGCGCCGTATTGTGTCATTCACGTCATATTGTGCCTTAACAAAATCAAGAGAATCAGTATTATTCACATGTCAAAATCAAGGTTTTCATTTGTTTTCTGCCTTTAATTTTTCAAAAAAAAATTGCGGAACCATAAATTATGTTTTTTTTTTTTTTTTTTTTTTTTTTTAATTTGGCATCACCATAGGTATTTTGCCAGTGTCAAGTAATATAAATTATTTCTGTTTTTGAATATATGCACAAGCCCAACGGCTAGGCCCAAGTAAAATACCCCCCCATCCCTCAATCAGTAAAGTGATGGATACTTTACCGAAAGATTTTTCAAGGATTTTTGCGAGAAACTGAAAAGCCATGTTTCGTCACTCTGTTTCAATTACCTACACTTGTGCACTTTACCGAACCCATAATGGTTAATATTCCACTTATATCACTCACTATAACTCGCAGGAACACTAGTTTTAGAAATTAAAACATAACTGACGCCATGACTTTTCAGTTTCCCGCCAAAAAGTCATAAATTATGTTTACTGTTTAGTTGTTATTTCTTTCGTTTATTCTCAGCCGTAAAGCGAACTTCAGATTCCGATTGCGAGTTGTCATACTGTACAGAAATTATGTTTCATGCCAATGTGTCGCCATGAGTCGTATTGTGGGTGTTCCCCAGCCACAAGGACCTGATGTCGCTGGGCGTGGTGCTGCGCGAGACGTACGCGCCGCTGCTGGCGCTGGGCCGGCTGCCGGCGCTGCCGCAGCTGGGCCTGCACCACGTGCGCACGCTCATGCCCACGCCCACCTTCACGCTGCTCGCGCACTCCTGGCGGAAGGTCAGTCAGTCCTTACCGCCACTTGGCCCTAATTTCGCTGGGAGTGCTTGACGATATTTTTATTTTTATTTTTTTGCTACAGACTAGTATATTTGTTAGTATATTTTCTGCAGAATAAAATAATATTTTTTCCATTGAGTGTGAAGGGTTTCTTAAGTTTTCCTCGCCAACGTATGTTTTTACGTTGTTTCTCACATAAATAGAGTGTTGTGTTGGTGTAGATCCGCATCATATACGCGGGCGCGTACTCGCTGGAGGTGGGCATCCGCGGCGGCGGCGTGGTCACCATACGCGACGGCTCATACTCCAAGTTCGATCGCAGTACCGTTGCCGACGAGTTCGCCGCCGCTCAAGGGCTGAAGGTATCCACTACTAGCTATACACGCGGCACCGCCCGCGACATTCAAGATTGTGTCTGTCAAACTTGGTGTCATTACAGAGTACTTACAAATATAATAAATACCGGTAGGCGGGCTGCGTCGCGAGTCAAATCATTTTTTTTATCCCAATGCACGAGCCTTATTTTTAGCCCATCTTATTTACTAATAGTTTTATTACAGGCGTTTCTATCAAGATATGTAGATGATAACATGAGTGCGAGACTTCTAGCTGAAGAAGATAATCCGCCGTCGCCAATGTCTCCGATGCCGCCAGGTATGAAATTCGTATGGAGTTACTGTGAACGATACATTTTAAAAATATCGGTTAAATGCAACGCGTTGTGATTGGTCGGTCGCAGGCGGGCTCCGCTTCCCGGCGCCGCTGACGCCGCCGCAGCCGCACACCCCGCACTCCGCGCCCGTCACCCCGCACCCCGCGTCGCCCGCGCAACATCAGGTATCATACTGTTAAACTCACGCTTACTTTTTGCACGTCCTGGAGTCGTCGAGTCTAGGACGTACGATATAAAATGTTTGCTCATTGTTTGTAATGCAGATTTAACAGCTCCATCCACTACGTCCCGAGTCTAAGTTTTTTATTCTAAGAATAAAAAACTTAAGACTCGTCAGAATCATGAAATGCTTAACGATAACCATAATCATTGCGGTTTTATTATAAAAGTTGCGAGAATAATAAAGTATCTACAATGTTATCGTTCAATTGTGACTTAAAAATGTTGAGATACGTTGCTGGAGGCCCTAATTAATTTCTGTCGTGGTTGTGATCAGATGGGCGGCGGGTCGTTCAACCTGACGTCCCCGCCGGGCGGGTCGGGCGTGGCGGCGTCGCCCGCGTCGCCCATGGCGCCGTCCCCGCTGGCGGCGCCGGCCGCGTCCCCGCACCCGCCGCCCACCTCGCCCTTCACCGCCTGGCCCGCCTCGCCCTCGCTGCCGCGGCCCTCGCCCGGACACCACCCCTCGCCCAGGCACCACATCGACTATAAAGGTAACCTACAATGCGTGCTCGAATTTATTTCATTCTCACTTAGGTCTCGCCCCGATCCGGAAATTCCTTATAGAAACGCGTCTCACTCGAACCCCCTTATCGTAGCCGCCGCCGACTATGTACCTGCACCACCCTCGGAGGGAGAGAAAATTCGCCGCTGACAAATTGTAAATTAGTAATTATTTTCTTATAAACTGTTAAATCTTAAAATTAAAACAATACTAACTATACTGCAATATTGAGTCCATCTGCCTAGCAGATTTCCTTATAAAACCCTCATTTATCTATGATAAATCTATGATTGCATATGTCGTTATACACATAATCATAATATCTAATAACATTATGATATAAATAGTGTCGCCGATGTATATGGTAGTGTGTTGTGCGGGTGCGCAGGTCCGCAGGCGAGCTCGTCGACGCGCGGCGGGTGCGGCGGCGCGGGCGGGGGCGGCGGCGGGGGCGGCGGCGGGGGGCGCGGCTGGGCGGGCGCGCCGGGCACGCCGCTGGCGGTGTGCAAGCTGGAGACGCTGTGCACGCCCAGCGAGCCGCCGCCCGGCGCGCCGCCCGGCCCCGCGCTGGCGCCGCTGCAGCGCTTCCTCGCCTGCGTCTACATGAAGCGCACGCTGCAGCGCTTCGTGCAGCAGGAGGACTATGTCAGTATACCGATACACTACACAACACATTATATAGCTCTTCTATGCGCAGAACCAAAGGCCAAGATATTTGGACGTTTCAGCACATTGGCTGTGAGGAAATTTGACGGCCAATCCCAGCCACCGACAGATGTGTGTCTCTAAATGGACGTGAACTTATTGAATAATAAAAAAATAAGATGTGTCCGTAACACAGAATAAGAATCGGTATAATTTTTATAACTTCAACATTTTGCTAGCAACATTTAGTCAATTTTGACTTCCTTTTTTTTTCTTAATCCGAGGTCCGATTAAAAGTAAAAGATATCGCGTATAGTGTTGGTTTGCTTTCGCTGAGTATTTCATTAGGTTAGGTTGGTACACCTGGTAATGCGACTACACATTGCCACTGAGCGTGTTGTGCACTGTCGGTACAGCTAACCCTGGTGTCGGTGGAGACGACGAGCCTGACGTTCCGCTGCGACAGCGCGGGGCTGGCGGCGCGCGTGGCGCTGCACCCGCAGCACATGCAGTCGCTGCACCTGCAGCTCACGCAGCTGCCCGACCACAACAAGGAGCCCTGGTCCGCGGACGACTTGCAGGTAACACATCGCACATCAAACACATTATAACAGACAGGCTGTTACCAAATATTAAAGGGTTTACAGTTAACACCGTGCGAGTGTCGACAATTTGCAAACAGTGTTTCATATGGAAATATTTTTTGTAATTTCAATGTACATTTCATAGAGAAACTTGCTCGGTTTCATGACTACATTTATCCCCTAATAGATTATTTCATAGTTTTGTTACGCCCTGCTACTAATAATGAGGCTTTTTAGTATTGCACTGCTGGATACGGGCCTTTCTTTAATGCGAGCGTGCTTCAGGTCATAGTCATCACAGTCGTCAGGTCATAGTCCACGGTACTGGCCCAGTGCGGGTTGGCGGTACTCGCATCTCAATCTAGAACTAGTTAGGTTCTTTCAGCCAGGTATCCTCACGATGTCAAGAGATATTCGTGGTTACAAATGTAATTATCAACTGAAACACAGAAGACTTATAGGTGTAAGCCAGGATTTGAACCTGCTATCCTAGTTTTCAAGACGACGAGCTTAAAGAGAACTCGAGGAGCTCGATTCTTAACCCTTAATAGCCTAGAGTTTCAATTTTGATACCAATCTTTTAAACCGAATGTTCACATTACTATTAGTTTTTTTTTATAGGTTGGCTGTACGTATTTTACTGTTGTATAATATTCTTTCCAACGAAATTAAAAAAAAAATCAAATGTCATTATTATTAAACACAGTAACATTAAACACAGTAATATTAAAAATAAATCACTTTCGTAAATCAGGCTACTAAGGGTTAAGAAGTAAAAAAATCTGTGTAAAAAATGGAAGTGTTATACGTAAACGTTAATCTCCAAACACTCAAAAATTTACACCAATATTAAAATGTAGACATGTGAATGTGTGCGTGTGCGTGTCAGGTGATGGAGAAATTTTTCGAGTGCCGCGTGGCGGTGGCGCCGTACCGCGCGACGGCGCTGCAGGGCTGGACGCGCGCGTGGGGCGCGCCGGGCGCGGCGCTGGGCGCGCTGGTGGCGCTGCAGCGCGCCGAGCTGGCGCCCGCCGCGCCCGCGCTGTGGGCGCTGCACTGGGCGCTGCGCATCCCGCCCGCCGCGCCGCCCATCGTGCCCGCCGGCCAGCCCGCCGTGCTGCTCGCCAAGAACAAGATACTCTTCTTTGTGAGTGTGCTGGACATATACGGACACGCTGCCCGGTGCGGATTGGCTAAATTTAGGCGGTTTTGAAAGACGTGCAGGTTTCCTCATAACGTTTGCCTTCACCTTACAGTAACTGATAGTATTGAACATGGGATTCGGACATGAAATCCCAGAATTCCAGACGTGTGAGCTAGGATTTGGGCATGCGACCACGCCATGTTTCCAAAGCGATCGTTTAACCAAATTTGCTATCTGACCTATATTTTTGACCTCTTACCAGAACTCGTATAACAATGTGTCAGTGTATGTATGTCCGCGTGCTCAGATCTGCCTGACGCGCGGCGACACGCAGCTGGTGCTGCCGCTGGTGTACGACATGCAGGCCAACGTGACGCAGCTCGCGGACAAACAGAACGCGCAGCCGCACCTCATCGCGGTCAACCTGCATCTCAAACGGTAACGTCGACATGTGCACGGCAAAAAATAATTTATTCGAAATATCATTTAATTTTATTTTATTTGAATAGGGAATTCCATTTACATTATAACAGATGATCCCCTTTTTTGTAAAATTTGAAAGCATGTTCCTGAATTAAATAATGAAATTAATTATTTACATATCAGTATCTGTGGTTCGAAAGGGGCTTTCAAAATAAATTCGTTATGCAATTTCAAAATAAATTATTACCTTTAAACAAAATCGCGGATTTTGTTGGCTATGATAAGGGTGAGAGTAGTCTACAAAAAATCGATTTTGATGCAACTTGGTACGCGAGTAGTTCCGCGAGCATTGTTTTTTCATTCAAATTCTATCGGCTGTTATTTGTGATGCTCTGACAAACTTACAAACAGACACATTCACACCGATATAGTAAAAGTGTAGTGTATAGTGACAGTTCGCGTTGTGTGGTTCAGATTCAACGAGTTTAACCAGCCGCACGCGGAGTGCACGCTGTGGCCGGCCGTGCGCGACCTGCTCACCAACTTCACGCTGCCGCAGGACGCGCCCCCCGCCGCCGCGCCCGCGCCCCCCTAGCACCACCACCACCACCACCACCACCACGACCCGCTGGGAACACCGCGCACACATGTTGCCTCACACTGATGTATACATACTTGTACAGAGACTGGACATTGAGAATAAATACTGTGTTATGAAATCGACAGCACTGGTGATGAAAAAAATTTTTTTGGTGAATGAGGCCGAAGTCGATAGCGCTGCAATGATGATGACTGATCTTGTTCACTTCAGCTGTATCGGTTTGGGAGGCGTCTGCGTGTTATCAAATGACGCCATCCATCACCACTCTGTATAATTTTTAAACGCGGTCGTTTAGTTTCTAATATTAGATTATTTCATCCGTTTTCTGATGTTGAAGTAATGTAATTATTATTTTGTACTCAAGGCAGATGATATAAAACGTGGAAAATCAAAATAACTTTATAAGAATGTATACTATGTAAATTATTATTAAATAAACGAGTAATCTCCTATTATCATTATTTTATTATACTGTATACTATGATACCGAAGTAAGCGAGAAAAAGATTGAAGACAATTTTAAACGAACAAAATAATAAGTTTTGTTCATGCTTAGAACCTACAAGTCTGCTAGAACTTGGTTAGAACCCTACAGAAATAAATCCCTATCCATTTACGTTTACGTTATTCATTCGGGACTCGATCATTAGAAAAAATATTGTCTATGAGTCATAGTAAAAACGGTTCTAGTCTTTCAATTCTTCTTGAAGTGTAGAGCATAGAGGAAATGACAATAACTCTTCTATAAACGTAATAAATATGTAAGTACTTCAACTGACTAACTTCATTTTATATTTTGACATTCTATTGGATATTGAAAACATAAAATTCGTTGTAATTAAAAAATTATACGTTCACATGGCTGGAAGTAGTCGTCGACACGACAACTCACTGGAGACAATACTGACATATGAAAACCGAGATGCCGTAAGTAAACATGTTCACATTTCCTTAATTAATGTTACATTCCTCAAACAACAGTTGCTACAAAGTCTTCCAGTACGTCGTCCGTACAGGGCTGTTATGTTGTATACACCGGTTCCCAGAGCCAGTGGTCGGTGGTATGGTCGACGGCGCACATCCCCGGCATGGACAACGCGACGGGCGGCGGCGGGCGGCGCGCCTCGGGCCGGCGGCGCCTGCGCATGGGCTCGCTCGCACTCGGCGCGCTCCTCACCATGCACTGCCGCGTCACGGCCTCCATACTCACAGGCGGATTCTGTTAGTTACTGATAACAATAATGGCGCCAGACAAACACACCTACTACACAGTGCCACACTAAGCAACGCGTGTATTATGTGTACCGTACAATGTACTGAGAGCGAACTCCGTATATAATACGTATATAGATATTAAACCTCCATGGCTCAGGCACAAACATTCATGCATATCACACAAAACAAATGTCCCTGCCAGGATTCGAACCCGAGACCTCGGCGCAGAAAGCAGAATCACTACTAAATGGTCGTCACTCTAATTTATGTAGATATTGAATTAATGGCCTATGGTTCTTTCTCAGTGTGCTATAAGTATGCCTATCCAGAACTTATTTGACAAATAGCCCATACAAATTTTGTCAAATAACTTGTAAATAGGGATAATCAGCACATTGTGGTGACATCCCTACAGCTACAAACGCCGAGCATGTTCAGCCATGCATTATTATGAGTTGACTAACTGACTATAATATGGCTTGGCTTATACAACTAATATGTGTTTAGTCTGAAAGTAAAAGATTAGTATTACTAAACTGCCTAGAGTATAGGGTATGGATACATTTTCTCGGGATAGCTACAATTTAAGAAAAAAAACACTATGGTTTACTCACGTGATTTTACAGTATTCTTCATATTGTGCCTGATCATGGCAGTCGTTTTGCTCGCGAACCCGCTGCGCCACTTCGAAGTGTACCTGGGCCAGTGGAGCCTCAGCGGCCCGGGCCGCGCCTTCCGCATTATACCAATGCTAGATGGTAAGCGATTAACAAGCCGAATGGCATAAATAAATAATGATTTTGTACCTATTACCTCGCTCGGAATTTCTATGAAAAAGAATAAGCCAGAAATATGTTTACGCAAAATGTTTATTTTCCAGGTATTGGCATTGCAATGTGTATAAATGCAATTGTACGGGCTATAAGCTGTTGTGCGATTGCCGCCATATCCATGATTTATGTTTTACATTCCATAGCGGACGCCAAGTTGCCATTCACGTATTGCCGGTGAGTTCCTACCATCGATCGCTTTCTTTTCTCTTGCTGTTTTTAATCGCAATGAATTCCTTTCAGCGATTTCGACTTAAACCCCTACAATCCAGAATTGAAACGTCTTACTACTCTAAGAACGTTACAAGGAGTAAGTTTTTGTGTGAACAAATATAATCTTAATTATTATGCGTGCGAAGAGCAAATATACAGAAGAGATGTAATTAAGGTTTTGCATAAACTTTTTTGTATTGCCAGACAGTGCGTGGGGTAGGTTGGACGACGCCCACTTCTATCTTTTGCATCTAGTTGTGAGCAGCAAAAGATAAATCTTCGTCTATCGTGAACTTACGATGCGTGGTTTAGTTGTATGATACAAATGCCAAGTTCAATTGTGTAGGACGTATACAATGTGGCGCCATCTTTTATCGCCACTGTGGCCACGCCCACCGTGATGACGTCAAGACCTAGTTGAGAATCACTTTGCACGGTTGCTTATCTCTTCTTTGTAATTGCTCTGTGTACGGTATATGCGAATAAGTTCAGTTACTTTGATATCGTTATTGCAGACACATTTTTTAATGGATTCGGTAAATATAGTTGAGGAGGAAGATAAAGCTACGTCACTCTCTACGACTGTTGGACTACAGTACACGGCGTGGAGGAATGCTTCACACATCCGGTATAATTTTATAGCTATACTGTTTCCAGCTAAAATTGCATGAAACTACTCGTAGAGCCCATCTATACATCTATCAGTCTCTCAATATCGTTATAATGTTACATTTTTTTTACATTTTATCGCGAGTATCTCCTTATAGCATATAGGAGGCTTCGCTCCTCCTAACCTTCCATTTGTGTTATATAAAGATCTATTATATAGGCGTATAACCATAACTGAAAAACAAAACAATGAAAATGTAATGCACATAAATATTTTGTTATATGTGCGAGCGTGTGTGTGTGTGTGTGTGTGTGTGTGTGTGCCTATGTTATCGCGATTTATTTACAGGGATAGAAGGAGAAGGCTAAGACTGCATACAGATTTTCCGAGTCAAATAGAAGTTTGCAAGGAAACATATTCGGGAGAATATCCACCACTCTATAGGACTCCTGCTTATAATTTTTTCTAGTAGGTATATAGGAACCTCTGTAATTTTTCTATTACACGTATTTTATGTATCAGAGTTCTAATGATATTTTAATTGCTTATTATAATTGCAGTGTGGAGGTTGTTCATTTGCGTCCAGATTACAGCTTGATACGATTTAATTTGACACTCCTTGCGAGTATCATCTTCACGTGGCTCATTATATGGTTTTTTATTTTTATAGAACGCATGCAATATGGACGGGTGAGTGCCTACTTATAAATAGCCTTGCAACCAACGCTTTTGTCCTGCATTCAAATCAAAGCGTGATAATTATCTTCCCTATCTTTTCACTCGATACATAAATTATTGAATAGCGAAATCTCCGTTTAAATCCGAACCGTAGATGTTGCATGATGCTCGGACAAACAGACAAAACATCCTAAACATTGGTTGATGGCCCACCGGTCGGATGGCGCTCAAATTGTTGAGGCACTGTTTTAGTTAACGACACTTGCTCTTTTTACGAAATGTCAGACCTTTACATTTTATGTTTATGCTGAAAGTTGGTGTGGAATAACATTAACTCGTGGATAATGGTGGTGCCGTGGGTGTGGGTGGCCGTGCTGGTGGGGACCGCGGCCTCCAACCTCAAGTCAATTTTGAGAAATATACAAAGACTATTACAAATCAGTCCAACGGATGTAATCTCTGTATGTTATGTTTTTATTATTTCATTACGTTTGACTTATTATGGACTCTTCAAGAAAGTTAGGTCATGTAATATGTAGTTATCTACCTAACTTTTATACATATTGATTTATTATATTTACGCGAATACTACGCATTGAAATAAAACAAATTTTAAGGATTTTATCGCGTTTATATTATGTTTTTACGTTCTCGACGTTTCGGATGCTTTACAGCAACCATGGTCACGGGAGGACAGTTCTCAGTTCTCAGTAAAAAACAATATAAACGCGATAAAATCCTTAAAATTGGTTTTATATCAATAACTTCTATACATTTAGGGCATGGCTGATGCTTTAGAAGTTGCGCTTTACATACATTCAGCGAGCGTTGGAACGGAGCTAGTTCACGGAAAAGGATTAAATCACTATGGTATGCATAATATTATATGCCTAACAAACAAATATTTGCTTTGACTCCTACGCCTTCTTTGATCGCTGTAACTATGTACCCATCTTGAATTGCTTTTCCATTAAGGGTGTCTGAGTATTATTATTATTTTAGGATGTTCTTACAATTAATTATAACCGGGTACTCCTAATACCTACTTTTGTGATATTACTTAGTGTGAGTGAATTGAGGAAAGACCTTCTTAAAGTTTGGTAAAATATTGTTCAATTTATTTAGAACGCATTTATTGTGGTGACGTCACATGCGTGTAGTTTTATACGGTTTTCGTTATACTTAACTTTAAGATATATTTGCGAGTTATTTTTGAAAATTGAACATAATAATTAGACAACAGTTAGTATTTATAAAACTAAAATGCAAAAAATCATAGCTAAACTTCTTGATATGTAAAGCTATTGAAATTTTATAGTAACTGTTAAATTTTAGTTTCGTCGTAAATGTTTGGGAATATTTTATAATGCGACATGTTCATACTACAGCATCGGGTCACATCGACCCGGATTTAAATAACGAGAACATCTGGCATTCCGGCAACCTTCTGCTACTGACGGGCCTGCACTCGGGGGGCGCCGCGCTGTGCGCCCTGGTCGACTATGCGCATTCTAATAAAACAGCCGGTTACCAAGTGTATGAGAGTAAGCAAGCTTTAACTGTTGCATAAAAGTCGTAGCATACGTAGTGGTATTTGTAAGATCTTTCAGAAAAAAAAAATCAAAATAAAGTACATCAGTCCCCTGGTGGTGGGGGAGGGGGAGGGGGGTTGCTCCCATTGACACCCTTGTATCCGCGCCTGCCACGGCCCGGTTTCCACTAAAGCAGAGTGGATATATTTACGGAATACTAGACCAATCAGATTGTTTAAAAACACCGCTTGGTACCGCGAATGACGATGGTTTATATCCTATATGAATTGTAAGTCAATTTTGTGTAACAGGTACTTTATGGGTGTTGCCTATGTACTCCAAATGCACGTCGATGTGTGACCACTCCCATTTTGTGTAAGTTAATTATGTTTAATAGATTGAACAAAATTTTTTTCCACGTAAACCATGTTGTTTTAATAATGCTTATAGGTCAACGTTTATATTTGGTGGGCTGGCTTTTTCTTACATAGCTACGGCGTACCTACTGCTGAAGACTGCACTGCATACAATATTTGAATATAGAGTAAAACTGGTGTGAGTCAAATTGAGATATTTGTAAAATAAACTTTGTGTTTGTTACCAATTCATTTGAATTTTTAATCTTGACCTTTTTTTCAGATTTCTAGAACAAGTGGTGGTCGGTTGTCTGATATTAACATGCATGACGTTAAGTGTGTTCGTTGCGACTAATGTAAGTGCGTTTTTTTATATAGCTATAAGTATATCATCAAAATGTTACCCTAGATGGCGGATTTTAGACAAGGTCTAGAACATCGTTTTGCTGTTTCAGACCCATTCATTATTTCAAATTAAATACCAATCCATCGTATTGTAAACAATTTTGTGCAATAACTTAAAAAAATATTCAGGGTGGACATTAACGGCGATCAATCTTCCTTTGATTTAAGAAATAAGTGTTAATATGAGAGATTTGATTTATGCCTTTGGCCATATATCTTGGCGCGATATAGGTGTTATTTTACGCAATTATATTGGTTCGATTCTCAGTTGCGTAAGGCAACATAAAAATTTACTCAATTTTGATTTAAAAATAAATTAATGTTTCCTTTGAGTAAAATCGTCATATTTAATATTTAACGCACCTACTTCCCTCACTGACCACCTTTTTTCTTGATGCTTTTAATTCACCAGGGTGGTCTGCCGCTGCTCGAAAGCGTGGATTCTGTGATGACAGGGGTCGCGATGCCTTTCATTTGCGGCTTGGAGCTGGTGGGGCTCCTGTACGTGTACCGGAGCCGCGACTTCATATCAGACTTGAATGTAGCCACCGAAGACAACACGTGCTCCACACGAATCGGCACGCAATGGAAAATCATACCGGCTATCACCGTGGTATTTAACGTCTCATAAATCCTATTTAGCATCATCATGTTGAGCCCGAGTCAATGGAAATAGGCCAGTAGGTAAAAAAATAATGTTTGACCACTGACGTTACGTTGTCTATGTTATCCTTTGAGTATTTAACAAATGGAACCGCCCGTAGCGTAGATATGTAGCCGGTACTATACTTTTTCTGCAAATTTTCAATTCAAAGCAATTCAATGTAGCAGTGACCAATTCAATGTCACCAAGAATTAATTAGTATTATATTACAGCTTATACGCAAATAAGCAACAGACGGGTATCGATGCTACATCCAGACTTATTGGTATGAGATCTCATCCATTTTTTTTTGTCTCTGTCAAAAGTATTATTTTTCAGACAACATTAATACTGAAAGTGTCACTGCTGGCGAACGCCGACATGCCAAGCCTGTTCATGTACATTGCGCTGGCGCCGCTGCTGGGCGTGCTGATAGCGGTGCCGCTGCGGGCCTGCCACAACGCGTACACGTTCCTGCGGCCCGCGCCGCGACACGGACCATAGTTGTGTGTGACCTAAATCAACAGTTTCGTATGTTCGTATAAACGTGTCGTTCTTTACGTGGTTAGTTGGAAATACATAAACAAAAACATAAATTGTTTTATTTTTTTGTAGTATAATAAAAGCTGTAGGTGTGCTTCAATTGAAGTTATGAAGACCGGTCAGTTGCGTGTTAGGCCACGCTGAAGGTAGGGTCCCGTTTAGTACTCTCAATCACCAAACAATATCGTAGGTGTACCGAATGGGTAAATTAGTCATAAATGATAAGAAACAAAGCCGCGTTTACAGTAGATTTCAGTATCTATGGATATAAATTTGCGTTTTGGGCAGACACACATGGCGAAACCAAGGGCGCCTAGCTTCACTGTGGAACCCCAAAAAGATATAGGTTCGTTTGATGAATGAGAACACAACTGATTGAAAATAAATGTTTATTTTTTATCAATCATTTAAAATATTCATAAATATTGTTCTTTGTACAATGTAGCAACATGTGTACACATGATTGGTGACCATGATAGCCGAAGTGAGACTCATAAAACTTGGCAGACGCGAATTATTCAAGTTAAATAATACATTCGAGGGCGTCCAGTCTGCAGAAGCTGCGGGGTACGGTACACTCTATTTACACAACACTAACTACCCACCACTTCAGATTCAAAGACTTAAGTAAGTCGTCCACAATAAAACAACAAAGCAACGCAGGGAATACTTTGAATCAGCGACAGGGAAAACTGGGTACCGCTGCTATTATCTAGTGGATGATCTATTTCACAATATATTTAAAATATCACATATGTACAAATTATATTCAAAACTAAATCTCATAATATCAGTAATGTTTCTGTGAAATATTGACAGATGAAAAATATCCTAATATACAGGTCAATGAGTTAAACTTGGGCCAGTGAGTGCGCAGCCCGCGAGGGCTCGTGTTGTGGAATACTTCCATCAATTTTATTATTTCTACTTATCACTACAGACTTGAACACAGATCTAAAAAACTATAGAGGTATTCTGAGCTAGACGTTTATCATGGCATCTAAATTGGCCCTAATTCTGTCGGTACACAAGACATGACTTATCCTAAACGTATGGCCGACTGTCTGACGGTCGCAATATTTGTGTAAGGCAGCAATATATTTGGTTGTGATTGGTAGCCAACAGAATTGGCGTCATTGGCAACATTGTAAATGTAAGCTGCGACAATAACAAATAGCGGATTACAGCGTAACAGAGACATTACGTTTGTTCAGCCCACTCATTGGCCGAAGTTAAATTACAACTTACAAGAATTAAATTTCAATCAATTCATACAAGTACAGGATTCAGAACAAAGTGATTCACTGGTAATAGACTAGCAATCATGTTACATTATTATACAATATATTGGATGAATCCTGCAAGTTTATGAATTAATACATTTCAATGACAACATCTAAGCACACTTTTATTAACGAATGACACTGTATTCGATCTCGATCTCGATAGGCCGTCGATTGCAACTTATTAATTAATACTTTCGAATAATTTACTAAACCTGCACAATCAATTCCATTTAAATCCGTTCACGGGTACTTTACGAAGGCACTCCCAGCACAGAGCTCGCCGGCGGGCCTCGCCCGGCCGCGGCTCGATATGATATAAATTACAATCAATTGCCACATCCCTGTTCCATAATATCTGCGCGGATGAGCACCGCGCACACAACATTGTCCGAAAACAACAAATGCGGCGATAAACGGACGCGCTGATAGCGGCAGCACAGTTCAGCCGTCGTAGAAGATAATAATCCTGACGAGCCAACCGAACTAGGGGTTTGGGAACTCTCTCAGGGTTCCCACCTCCACTCGGTGTGTTTGAAGTAGCGAGTTCACCGGCAAATGTTCCGTGTTCCGGCGTCAGCTCGTGGGGCGCAGCGGGCGGTGGGCGGAGCGTCGTCAGAAGCGGCGCAGCGCGGCGGCGGCGCCGGCCTTGCGCGTGGGCTGCACGGACAGCGGCGCCACCAGCACCTCCCCGCCGCCCGAGCCGCCGCCCGAGCCGCCCATCTCCTATACACACAAACCAATGCTCAGCGACATACCCAACTTGTATTTTTCTCCAATGTTTATGAGCGAATTTACATTATTATTTATTTTATTTATGAAATTAATTGATTGACTTCCTATAATTCTGGCTAGGACCATAGTTTCAGATAGATTAAACCATTTTGACTATGATCTATTTCAAAGATTAACCCTCCAATTTATTGAAGTTTTATAACTATATCAAACGTCATATACTGCGCACAAGAATTTTGCTTTGCGCAGTACTATATGACATTTGATAAAGTTGCAAACCGTCTATAAATTTGGGGGTTATAATGATGTAATATGCCGTTTATAACAATGTACTACAAGCAATAAAACAGATTAGCATAAGTTTTTATTATTTTAGAAAATGGCTTCACCCACTTTTGGGTAGGTATTTTGCCAACGTCAAGTGACATGTTTTTTTTAAAATATCACACATGAGAGATTCTATGCAGGCCTAATCCATAGACAAAAAAAAAGAATGTCAATGACAAGCGATATTACCTCACATCATAATGTGTAATATTTAAAATGTACATACCGCCTTCACCGATGATTCGGTGGAGTGCCGATAACGAATTCAATGCAATAGCTTTGACGTTCGCATATTATGGATATTAGAAACTCACGTTGATATTGTTGCAGCTCGCCAGCCTCATCTGCGCCAGCTGCGAGGCGGGCAGGTTGGAGGTGGAGCCGAACGGCGATATCATCGACGACATCGCTCGCTTTAGCTTCGAGGGCGTTTTGTTGAACGAAAACGCGCGTCCCACCTACATCAAAACCCACTGCTTTATATTATGATCTCAAACATCGCGAACATAACTACAACCATTTGAAACCGTTATGGACAAGACCCAAACAATTTAGCCATAACCAATGGAATTAATTAATAATCTGTTAGAAAATAATATAGAAAAAAAACATAAAAGAATTACCTTGGTAACTTCCTTCCATGCTTAAAATGTGTCATGTCATTGTTAAGAGTATTATTAATATTAGATAACATGTAGTGAATGAACCATTCCCAGTTTTGGTATATACACAAATACACGAAATTTTAGAAAAACAATGTGTTGATGACGTGTTAAACACCACAGGTATGACACGCTCACGATACTAACACAGTTAATAACAAATGAATAGCGAAGCATTAAACATTCACTCCTCAGGTCCTCTTTCCATCGGGTCGAGTGCTTGGCGGCCCGCTATTCGTCGCAAGCACGACCCGGTACCGTAAGCAGGCTTATCGATAACATGAGTCAAGAAGCCACAGATGATACAATTATTTTGCTTACATACTGATTCCTGTGTTTTAGAAAAAAAAATACACCCGCTTACGCGACGTCCTGACGATAGTATCGCATTAATGAACATTTGTTCATGGACACAGGGATCGGTCGAAGCGATAAGGTCGTGTAAGCGTGATGCCACAATCACCATGAGACATGATAATGAGATATGAAACATTTCAGTAGAGACGTATCGACCGTTCCGTGACAATGGGATTGTTTCTGGTAATAATGTCGATACATCCCCATGGTACTCAGCGTAATGTTTCAACTACATGTTAGGCCAGCAGAACAAAGGCCAACACGCGTGGACACAAAGTTAGTCTCATCTAGCCCACCCTGGCGTGTGACGCCTATCTCGCTTCGATGCCTTAAGTCAGACAGAGCCAGATTAAGTGGCCTATCGTCTGATTCCGCGATAGCATCAGCTGGCCCAACACGTGGATGCCACATAAGAGGTTACTGCAGTCCATATGTTAAATATTAATAATTCCGGTAGCATTAAACACAGGAAGCAGTATGAGTGATTAGTACTCGATGGTTTGCGAGAGGAGTGTGGCAGAGCCGCATGTCAGACCTGTGCGAGTAAGTGAGCGCGCAATACCCAAGTGTCTAGCAGCCCGGCACCCGGGTCGGCGCGCAGCCAGCCGCCCAGCCCGGCCAGCGCCTCCAGCTACAACACAACCGCCGTCTCGCAACTCAACTACCGGTACACTCTTCTCTTCACTATAACTATACGTCCACCCACTGCACTACACTCCATCGAACTAACACCACCCTCAACATACCTCAAAATATATTACACAAGTATACGACAGATCTAAGTTAAACACCCACAACATCTGCTAACTACTACTCCAGGATGACGAGACGTTTTATTTATTAGTGTACGATTGACGTTATGTTGGATAAATTGTAACAGGCCGCGAGGCCAGCTGATCCGATAGGCTTTCGCTAATGAATTGGCTTTGGAAATGTGTCAATGACGGACCGAATGAATATGACTACAGATCAGTTATTGTATTAACACGTTCACATAATTGAATGCAGAACGATCGCAGACTACACTTTCATGCCTTAGTTACATTGAGATGCCAGTGCCGATCTTCCAAACAGTATGTAGCACTTTGATATGTTTAAAAAATATAACTTAGTCCCATATTTATAGAAGCTTACAATGGCATTACAAATATATTTTCCAAAGAAGAAAAGTGATTAATATAGCCATGGTTTTTTTTTATAAATTTGGGTGAAAGAGTATGTGTTTGTTATTTCTATAATTAAGCTAAGCTAGAGTTCGGTATTCTAATTCATGCTTTTCTTTATTCATTTACAGTGTATTTCAGAAGCCTAGCAGGCAAGCCCGTAATTGGATTAGATTTTTACTATCGGTAGCTAGGCTCCTGAAATGTAATTTTAAATTAAATGAATGGATAAACATACCTTGATTCTAGTTCTAGCGGCGAACTTTGACACTTTGGAGAGCGTGCTGAGCGCGAGGTCGCTCGTGTCGATGTCGAGCTGGTGCGATTCCAGACACGCGAGGAATTTATCCTGAACACATGAATATAGTGTGAATGGGTTCCATGCGCAGGATGGGACTTTACAACCACTACATAAAACTAACTGTAAATTACGCATGGAATATTATTTTCCATAAAGAGGTGGAATCCAACATTTTTGAAATATTCTCAGGTAAACTACTGGACGGATTTCGAGGTCACATAGCATGGTGCTAGCTAATAATCTGACTTACTAAAATGGTTATACCAAGAAATGTGAGGGTAGCTCTAGAATAGTGAAATAATTAAAAGCAGGGCCAACACAAGTCGTTAATTGAGCTGCAGTCGTTCAAGCAATACACCATTCATCGGAAATAAGTCTTACTTATCACATCAAACATAACTTTCCCTTATGAAGGGGTCTCCCAAGCAAAGAATATGGGAATGAAGGTAAAGCAAAGAAAATGGGTAGGCACAAATCAAGTTAAGACGATCAAAAACCCAATCAAAACCGTTCATAGGCTTACCCAGGCTTGACTAAAAGCTAAATAGCAGGCACATATAGTTACACAATTATTTGTAGTAAAAAAAATATTATAATGCATGTAAAACTGGCCACTTACAGCATCAGCCTTGCAGACGGTGTTCGCCATTTGTCTGCAAAGCTGTCGTAGAAAGTGTGACTTGTCAACGGTTTCGTCGGTGATCATGAACGAGTACAGCTTCTCTTTGAGCTCTTGATTACTGCGGCACATTAGCGCGAATACATTGTGACAGTCTGGGAAACAATCAAAACATCAGTTAATTGCCTACGTACACTCTTGACGCTGCGAATTAGCTTTCACGGGAGAAAGAGCGCGCTTAAAACGCATTCAATTGGCGACCTGATTATCGCAGTTGGTAGTGACCCTGGTTTCTGCGCCAAGGGTCCCGGGTTCGTCAAGCGTTGCTTAGTGTAGGACCTTATAGTTGGTGTGTTCGTCTGGCGATATTATTATTATTATATACTGGGTTAGCCCCCAGTCCATTGCACCGTACCTAATATACAAGGGTTGCTTAGTGTGGGACGTAAAGTTGGTGTGTTCATCTGGCAATATAACTCTGGCAATATTCTTAGCGTTCCGCACGCCTGTACACACACGTTTTAGTGAAAAAAAAGGATTCTCGTAAAATTATGGACTGAGGGTCCTATTACAATTTTTTGAAAATATTTTGTAGTCGTGTCTGAATTTCATGAGGGAAATATTACCTTCGGCCTCCCTAATGTCAACGACGCGCTTGACCGTGCTGAGCGGCATGAGCGATATGTGCCTGTAAGGTTTACTGGACCCTATCCGCATCGTCCCCGTCCCGTTCGTTGGACTTTTACTGTTGAAGGCCTGTAACAATATAACTTATAATTATCAACCTGGCCTAAAAACTTTCAAAATGCACCAAAACATGGTCAAACATGACTTAAAAACATATTTAACAAATACATTAATCTTCCGATAATAGTAAACTGTGGCCCTAAATCTATGCAATCGAAGGTCATTTAGCATATGACCTTCGAAAATATTTTCGCAATTTGTCCTGTTGTGAGTATTATTCGGATTGGCTCCAGTCTATTGCACGGTACCCATAGCACAACAGATCTTATCTTTATCTCCGGAAAGACAAATGACGAAGTAAAGAAATACTGGGTGTGTAATATGCTAAAATGGTAGGGTATCGCGGGCCGGGAGGCAAATGAGTAACCGATGCCGAGCGACCTTCAGAGGCTGACTATTGCAAGTTGGTAGGCACACAGAGAAGACCAGCGTCCAAACAAAACTTCATTAGCAAGGTGTAAAAGCGGCAGGGAATCTTACTTTCGATCGTTTTTTGCAGACTTCCATGGTGTCTGTGAAGAGAAACAGTACGAGATGGTCTCCCCGGCCGGAGAGCTCCTTAGACAGTTCCACCACTTCGCAGCGCGACACGAACGACCGATGTGAGGATACCAAGTGAGCCTGCAAAATATAACATTACATATTAATCTGTATATTTAAAATAGTCGTGGTACAAAAACAATACAAAAATATAAACTTTGTGAGGAACCTTTCTGGAAAACCTTCGCATTGATGCGAGGCCCGTGCCCAACAAAGGGCCATTAAAAGGGCTGGTATTATTATACCATATAAAGCTTTTTGGGGGTCAAAAATGTGACGCTCAATTACCGGGCACTGGTCGATGTCGTTGTATATGTCGAACATCTGCAGCTGGCCCTCCGTCTTGCGCTTGTCCTCGTTGATGTGCGACATCACCTCGCGCAGCCCGGCCAGCGCCTGCACCAATGCGGAGTGGTCCGGGTTGTTCTTGTGCGTGTGTTTTAAAATATCTGCAAATAATTACACTATTTTTTAACCACTTTATTTTGGGTACCGTAAAATGCACCGGTGACATGCCAGTATTTAATCACTTATATCGATATTATATCGCTACAGAAAGCAGAGTCACTTCATTCATGAGTCGATTGGCTTGAGACTCATGCAACGTGTGCCAACTGAGACAATCTAGGTGTATAAATTAACCGTTTGCGGCAGTACATTTATACAAAAAATTGTCACGAAGAATGTACTTACCATCAAGTAAAAGACTTATACTAGGTAACCGCTGCACTGGTCTTATTAAAAGTTCCTGTAAACTTTGTCTGCCGCACTCTGGTTTTGTTTGACAGATTTTCAGGAATGCATGAAATCTGAAAAAGAAATGGTAAAAATACATTTACTTAGTATAACTCGTAATCAAAATAATCCGGTTTTACTTAATAATCGGTAAGCGATAAAAGTTTCGTTATAGACAAATTGTTCTTTTTATTAGCCAGTACGATGTATTCATTGATATTTGAACAATATTAATGGGTATTTATCAACCAGTTAAGAGTGGTGGAAATAGTTGGTGCTACCTTGGGTTCTCACGGTCGCACTGTTGCAGCATCTCCTTAGTGTTCTCGAAGAAGTTGACGAAGGGCGGGTAGGCCTTCACCATGGCCGGCGTGTGGCGCAGCACCAGCCGCCCGATGCTCGTCTCCTCGCTCCAGTGCGCCTGCGCGAAGCGCAGCTCCTCCAGCATGCGCCTGCGACACCCACACACAACCTCGTATACTGCACTCCACCAATTCAACAATAAATAACCAGCACAACTCTATTCCCAGATAAGGTAGGTCGAGATGAACTGCAGTGCATCCACGTTTTACATTGCCATTAGTAATTTTGTTGATGGTTGTACACACATAAACTATACATATAAGATGGATGGCATTGTTACGTATACTCACTGATGTAATTCATATATAGGCGGTAAGTTTCCAAATATAATTTTGAGTTCCGTATTATTGAGCAACGCCTGAGTTTTGCCATTACTGTTGTCCTCCTCGGCCATCTCCTCTAGAGGTTGTTTGAACATCTGGATGATAAACAAATAAAAATGTACAGCTAAACATATTAAAATTATCATCATACACGACTCTGGGAGTCACCGACTTGCACTCACCGTAACTATTGTGTGTAATATCCCAACATAATTTGATTCTGTCTGTAGGAGCTCCATAAAAACTTGTTGCCGGGGGGACAAAAGCTTTCGAACGACATTGTCCGGCACTTCAGACTCTGTGAGATAAATAACACGATTAGGTTCATCACGATACATGACTATACATTGTTTTCAGTACATCAATTAATTATAACTTACCCTCGAGTAGCTGCTTGCCATCGGGCGAGGGCGTGCAGTCGAGCAAGTTCCCGGATAGGCTGAGCAGCACCGCGTCGCCGACGGACGAGCGGCGCTTGTGCAGCGCCGAGTCGCCGCCGCGCAGCTTGCGCTTGCGCAGCCGCTGCAGGTGCGACGGCGTGCCGCCCGCCTCCGCGCCCGCGCCGCCCCCGCCGCCGCCCCCCGACTCCTCTGGCGCGGGGACTGCGTTCGCGCCAGCACCGACGCCGCCCACGGACGACCGCCTCGACACCTCATCCAGGTACTGCCCACAGGTACAGACATATTATAATTACTAAAGACCCAGAATTATTGTTAATTCAAATAAAAGTAATTTCAGTTGAAAAAAAAAACGAGAACCATAGACAATATGAGTCACTCACGTCTTTGAACAGGTAATCCCGCTCGTCCTGAGACTCCTCGTTCTGTACGGACGCCCAGAACCACTCGGCCTTGACGACGTGCACCCGCGCGGAGCACTCGGGCGCCACGCCGGTGCTGTGCTCGTCCACCACCTGCACGCAGGGACAGGGTGAGCAGGTGCGCGAGCGGCCGGCATACATCCTACAACCTACCCTCCACCAAGGACCTCTAAGACCCGGCGGCCGGCCGTTCCTACGCACATTTCATAGCAGCGTATCCTTGTGCACGCCCAGATAAGCGTCAATAAAGTGTAGGTACCGTAGAACGCATGCATGGATCGAGAGGAGCCTCGAATCGGTTAAGAGACGGATGATGGCGACGTATTCAATGGCATGACAGGCTAATATAATTTTAGTAGTACTAAATAAAATAGTGTTAGTACCGGCAGCAATATTCCATGGCATTGCGATATGGCGCGGGCGTCACGGAGGGGGAGCGTCGAGGCGGGCGGCGGCTGGTCGCGGCCTTTCGGGGAAGGAGAAGGAGCGGGAGCGGGGGCGGGGGCGGGGGCAGCGAGGCGCGAGCGGCGCGGGGAGGGAGGCTCGCTGCTGGCGATGCTCATGCGCAGCTCGGAGCCGCCGCAGATAGAGTGCCGGTGAGCTCGGAGCCACACGCTTTGGGGAGTTTTAAATATAGCGGAATCGTCCAATTCGTCGATGTCGCCCCGGACCGGTGTCATCGCACCGGTGCTGTCGACGGTGTCCACTTGGACCGGCGAGATGTCCAGGTTCATTCCGTCAAGATCCCTTTTCGGTGTCGACACGTTCCGGAGATTCGCTGGCAAATGGCTCGCGTCGATCTCCACTGTGTTGCGTTCGGCTCGCTTTTCGTATTTCTTTTTCCTTTCGCTTCTGAAGGAAGCTGTGAAAGATTTGACGCTTCTTCGCAGTTTCGACGCTGATTTAACGGTTTTGGAACTTTTTATGGACGCGAAGGAAATGTCGAAAAATCCGGATTGCTTACTTGTGTTCATCGAGCAAATGGATGCATTGTCGTCCTCCTTGATAGGGGAGGAAGTGGACGCCACGAATTCGCCGGCGGGGTCGGTCGGCTTCACACTCTCCGGGCTCACCGGTTCGACGACGATATCGCCGGTGGCCTTGGAAACCGAATCCTTTTTCGTCCTTTTGAATATGGTCGGCCTATTCTTGAACTTAAACGAATCTTTAATTTTTAATCTTTTAATTGATTTCCAGTGGCTATCTTCGCATTTGTCCGGTGACAAATTAACGTCGACGGTGCTGACTTGAAAGTTGGAATCGGTCGAATTACGACTCCTCTTCTTACCGGAAGAAATAGTCGTCGTAGACTGTTGCAGCTCCTTACCGCTGGTAGAGGTGGGCAACAGGAACCCTGGATCATCTTTTGTATCGAGATCACACAGACTCTTTGTGAGCGACGAATGTAGGGATCCCGCCTCGTTGAGGCAATCGACCAAATTAAAAACATTCATAGACTTATTTCTAAACACTTCTCTCTTATCTTTACCATTCATCCTATCTGAGCCGTTAACGAGTTGGGATATGTCTTTATTTTCTTTATCACAATGTTTGTATTTGCGCAGCTCCACACACTCAGCATGGGAGGTACTATCCGTGGTGTCGAGATTGAAACATAGCGTGTCTGTGAACGATTGTCCTACAAAACTAATACTGAATTCGTCGGATCTGTCTCTGTGAATCGCTTTGGCTTGTTTGTCTCTAATACTGTTTCTGGCTAGATGCAACCGTTGGTCCCTCTCATCGAAGGATCGGTCCTCGCCATCGGCACTCTGCTTGCCGGGCGTGCCGCGGCGGCCCGAGAGCCGCGCCGACAGGCGGCGGTACAGGGAGCTCTTGGGAGTGGACTGGGAGCGGTTGGGCGTGGCGCGGGAGGGCTTGGCGGAGTTGGGAGTGCTCGGATGGGGCGATAGGATAAGCGAACGACCGAAAGTCTCCCCATTGGCCATTACCTGAAACATGTGTGAAACACACCACGCAATGATGTAATGAAGCCATTCCGATACAAACATGCATTACGACAATAACATTATCACCATCGTGACAGAGGCAGTTAGATACAGAAAGCGGCTGCCTAGCGAAGATTTAAATTATGTACGTCGCTTTAACCTGTTTAATTCATGAAAATATAATGAATTTAGTCGTTGTGATTCATTGATTTATGAGGTGATTTTAAGAAAACTACTTTAGTGAAGTGAGATCCAAAGAATAAACAAGTGTTTCAGGAATGTTTGTATGTAGTGCAATAGGGTGAGAGAGTACTAAAGCGTATAGTATGTAACACAACACGAGTGACGATGTAAACAACACAAGGAGCATACGTAGGTGTGATTACAATATACGGACGTCATGTAATATTCACATGAGCTGAATGGAACGTGTGCGCGATTGTACAACGGTGGATGCGAGTGACAAAACAACATTGTGAAAGCGGTGATAACAAGTGAAACAAAAATGCTGAAAGGAACAATGGGTCGACTTCGCGCCGCGCGGTGCGGGACGTGGCTGGAAGCGGTACAGACGCCGGCCAGTGCTCACTTGCAGTGGAATGAGAAAGGCAATGAAACACCTAATTATATACACGATGTGTGGGCACGCACAAGAATAAGCAAGATAAAAATCTCTTTTGTTTAGATATACGCCCAATGTAGCTGACATTGAGTCTCGCGATCGTTGTTTGCACTGACAAAGTGTTAATCAAACACCCGCTGACATTGAAGTTATCGCCAATAAAAATACAGTCATCGGAAGAAATTAAAATAAGTAACAAAAACGTGTCATAACATAATAATGTCTAGAAGTACCTAGGAAACACCACTAACTAATTTATAATGTCTACATTGTAAATAAACTAAGAGTGACTTGTGTACCCAAGTTTACTACGTGCATGCTGACTTCACAATGCTAAAATTAGTTACTAATAATTTATAACGTGACATGAAATATATAAATAAACAGGTATGCGAGTTATTCAGAGGTAAATGTTCGCTAATAAACATTGTAGGTAAATTTTACGCTGTAAGTATCGTAGACGGATTTTATAGTTTACGGCTCTTCACTTATATCGATATTATTTCACTCACGAGTTAATCTCGTAGGGGAGGCTAGGATGAGTAACAGTGTGTGAGAACTGGAGGGTACTCGATGTGAGGCTAGTAGGGGGGATACTCACAACATGCGTGCAGTCGGGGTCGTCGAGCGGGCAGGCGGCGCCGCCGTTGCTGGCCAGCACCTCGGCCATGTGCTGCGTCTCATCCTCGGGGAAGCCCACGAAGCAGACGCGCGCGCCCGCAAACACGCGTAGTTTGTGCTCCTTCTGTAAATACGTTACAAACCAAATAAGAATTTATTTATAAAAAACTTTACTGAAATACAATATATTCATAACCCTGCTTTCTGTGCCGAGAGTCGTGGATTATTCGAGTCCTGATAGGGGCAAACTAACCTAAGTCATGGATGTTTAATATATATATAAGTATACTGGGATCACCCCCAGTCCATTGCATGGTACTTATAACACAAGTGTTGCTCTGTTTGGGACCGTACAGTAGGTATTCATCTGGGGCAATAAAAAATATCTATAGAGCAGGAAAAGGATTGTTTTATAAGCGTAGGCCAAATATTGCAATAAATAGGTTAGAAAAATATATTGTGTCATATACAATGAAAGTGAATTGCTTTTTTACGACTCGACTAGAAACTCGTAAATGTAACAAGGCCTAAAGAATTGTAATTATTTTGAGTCACGATAAAAGTGCAATTAAAATCGCAAATGCTCGGTGTAACGAAACTTGTTGTATGTCCATGTTAAATAATATTATTAAATAACACGAATTCGATTATACCTATACATAGTGTGACACGCATCCACTTAATACAATTATTTTACTTGATTAATGGATGGCATCGTTCAACCTCGCAATGTAAACTGTATATAGGTGCTTTTCATGAAGATAGAGTATAGAGGTGCTAGAAGTCGGCTCCGCTCACAGTCAAGAACGCGACATAAATACTAACACGACACTGAGTCTTATGCCTCACAGCGAGCTAAGCTAAAATATCTCATAGCATAGCGGGAAATTAGATAGCTATGCAAGCTAAAATATCTGGGTTCATACCGAAAACTAAGGACATACAGACATATAGGTGATACAAGGATGTAAAGATAAAAAGAGACGGAAGGGCGACAGGTAAGTGAACTCACTTACCTTAGCTGGGATCGTCAGAATGTTCAGGCCATGCTAAGCGTAGCTCTGTAGTTTGCAGTGTTCAATGAAGCATGAAAGGAAGCCGCAGATGCGTGAGCTAAGTTAAGTTTTACTTAGCTCACGGTGTGGCTTATTATAAGGTTCGCAAGTATTGTTCCATACTAACAATGACATGGTCGTCAGTGGCGAGGCAGGCGGGGTCGTCGCGGCGCTCCCAGCAGGCGTCCACCCACGAGCGCGCCAGCACGGGCAGCCCGAACCCCGACGCGTACCGGTACTTGTCGCCGGTGGCCGCGGCCGCGATCAGGTGTGTCACTTTACTGGACATGTCCTTGCGGATCGACCCGCCCATGTAATGTATCAGTGTTATCAGGTACGTCTGCCGGACAATATACACTGTTATGGAAAGTAGGAGCACTGCATTATAGACAGACAATGTACGTTGACATATATCCTAATATCATAAAGAGAAGTTGTATGTGTGTGTAGCAAATCCCTGCAACGAATGATCCGATTCTGAAAATACGTTCACCAAAAGAAAGCTACACTATCTTCGAGTGTCATAGGCTTCATCACTTTATGATTATTGGGGGTCCAGATGCAGAGATCTGTATCTGTGAGATGATGGGATTTCTTTCTGAACGTCAGCATGAGGAGTGGTAGTTGCGAAAGGTTTTGGTCTGACTGACGGTTTCCTGAGTGGTACTGCATATATGGTAAAACATAGTTATCAACTTGTAAACAAGGTTAGACATGCAACCAACAAATTTAGTCCAAATTTATTATCCTTAGAAGTCGTTTGGAAGTATCTGTAATTCGTTTACTAACAAGTTCATCCTTCTTTCTGAATCCAGAGAAGCATATGACTGCGCCGCGCATCGCCAGCGAGTAGAGGGGGCGCGCGTTGGCGGGGGGCGACTCGTCACGTTCCGCTAGCTGCAGCACCGCTGTCGGACCCAGCACCCTGGTGGACAATCCAAACAACCATAGAGCGTTCTATGCTACACTATTCTATATTAACGTACGTCCACGCTTCTTCAGGACCGCTATGAAAAACAGCGGTGAGACGTTCTCCGCAACACCCCAACGCACTACGTTGCGGTGTGCTGAGACCAGACCTTTGCTAAGCGCAGCTATGTATCAGGCAGACATGTTTTATTTTTTCTAATAATATTTTTTATTGATTTTTGAATCGGGCTCATTTCCTACTTTGAAATAAGAAAGAGCCTCTCTCTTTGTGACTGGGTGCGGCACAATCTGTGACATAAATTTCATATTTTGTTCCGTTTTTTTTTCTGCGTGACTGCAGAGGAATATTATTGCATTCAACATCCCACAGTCATCAAGGAAAGGCGTTGTCGTTCGGAGCTAGTAAAGCCTAAATTAATCAGGATAGTATTATAAGCTCTTAACTGCGACAGCTACGTAATGAAATATTGCAAACACCAAATAAAGTTTTGTGACTAGTCACACAGTGCAATCGACGCACAGGAACCAGCTTTTGGTCGCGTTCATCCAATCTAACGCAGACGGCTGCGAGTAGCAATGACACAAAAATATCATAAAGGGAACGTATGTAGTTCAGGGATGAACAGACTATTATATGACGGGCGGGCATAAGAAAAATAACGGATTTTAATAAAGTATTTATAACAACTCAGAAACTAAAAGTTCAAACACAAAAGCAGTAAGACTAAGTGGAAATTACGATATCTAGATGATTTAATATGATTTCCTGCATCGTGCATTCACGGTTAATGCGAGTGGAAAACCGTACACATAAACAGATTATTTCATGACAGAAACATAAAATTACCGCCAAGTAAATGAATGTTTATTAAAACAATAATTAATTGTCAATTATGCCGACATACGAGCTGTACTTTATGCGCCAAAATTCATTCTAATAAATTAATATTCAAACTGACGAAGTAAAACAAAATCTGGTCGCAAGTAGTGAGAGCCCTGCCAATACAAACAGCACCGGATATATTGACGCAACTGATAGTAAATATGTTCAATAAATCATTGACAGTGAACCGTATTAGACACTAGATACACAGATAGCTGTGTAATCTACAATAAAGCTAGCGAAGCGTGTATTTTGAATGCTTTGAAAGCTTTTTTATAAAGCCAACGAAATAATTATATTTTATCGATAAATCAATCGGGGACATTTTTCGCTATTTCTTATACATAATCATGACAGCATAAAAATAATATCTGTACTACGGACCTAAAAAAGTCCAACACGTAATCTTAGCTCGTTGAATAATTCTTATATTATTGAAATAGGACAAATATTTAGGCTGTCCTTGTCTACAGCCTAAATATTTGATACACAATACACAGTTAATTACCCTATAATTGAGTTCATTTTCAAGTTAAAAAGCAACTTCCCGTAATATTATGCAGCATATACAGAGAGGATGAGCGACGCACATCGGATAAAGAACATCGCTTGATTGAATACGAATGACTTGAATGTATGTCGTTTTTGTATTCACCCGTTAATTGCTTTGCCTATACCTCTACGCACAACCGTAAGGGTTACGAGACTTCAATAAATTAAATAGCATGATAATATTACAAAAGTACAAATTACAATTCGCAAATGAGTCGGCCATTTCCCTTGGCTAAGTGTTACGACTTGTGTTACACAAAGAAACTGGAAGTGTGTAACATTTTCAGGAAAAATTCGTTAGTTTAATTTCACATTACTCTATCAACGTGAATTATGTATTATCTGTGGTTATAATAGTTTATCGGAATCGAGATGAGTAATGCTAGTTTCTTGATAAACTAAGGAAAAGCGGAGAATCTAATTAGTAATAGTGGTACATGAATGTTTGATTATAAAAGCCCTGTACATGAGGTATATGAAACGTGTGATATATTTTAATGGTTAACGAGTAGGTCACGAGACCACAATACTTAATAAGACTGTTACTTATAAAAAGATTTTTTTGTTTGCATGTCTGTCTGTTCACGCGTCACGGGAAGTGACGGTAGAGATTTTAATAAAAATTGCCATGGTAATAGTTTATAACAAGATAAAAAATCTATCTTTACAGCCTACCGAATGATCTCTTTAAAATATTTCACATTATATTGGTCAGAGAAAGGTCTGTGTCTAATATTAAAGAGAATAATTTAGTGTGTAAAGTTTTAAAACATTATGCAGTCAAGTCGCACGCGGCGCGGTGTCGCACCATTTATTGCTTGCTGGTCACAACCACATGAATATTCATTGGTTAAAACTGCACGCGACTTATATGTTTCGACCCCATATAAAATTAAAACTAGCGGTCTGTGTCCGGCACACACCTTTTGGGCTAAATTAAAATGTCTATTCATTCAACACCTGGGTACGTTTGGTCGATCGTGTTGATATGAATGAATGAAATAGTAAACAAACTTTATTGTCTAGTACCTACAGTTATATAGTATTGAGGCAATGTGATTATTTATTTCATATCCATAGAAGAAACCGTTTAACGTATACTCCCTTATAGAAGCTTTCATCTAATTTAAAGGTAGCGTAGCAGGTGAAATATGCCTAATTATACAAAGTAAAATACATACATGACCTATTTACGTTAACTAAACAGGGGTGACTAGTTTTCTCATTAAATCGTTTACTACAAAAATGGCTGCAATTCAAAGTATGGCAAGCTTTGATTTCCAAGAAATTTTCAATAACGGAGAAGATAGATACAATCATCCGCGATACATATTATTGCGCGACAGAGAACGACTGTTAGTCACCTGGATTAATTATAGAATCAGTTTAATCCCGATGTATGTCAATGTAGAAGAAATATTAATAGGGCAGGCATTTTATCCGCGAAAACATGAATTAAAGTTGTTCGTAGTGTTGTAGGCGGGCGGGCGGCGAGCCGACGCCGAGCGACAGCAGCGCGGATGGTTTCACCAACCTCTCCAAATATCATGGAGGGTCCCGTATTTTTTCCCATTTACTTTTTCGCCTATGCTGTATAGTATAGCAGCTAGCATCTGCAATACTATAACTTTCATTCATGATATTATATTCCACGCGATTCATGACGGTGGTGGATCAATTAACGCTCTCTACCGTATGTTCAATAGTTAGAAATCATGAATATAGAATGAGAATGTCAATGTCACAGAATATAATCCCGATATTTATGATATTGGAATTAGAAACAAAATGCAAAGTGGCGCGCGCGTGCGGTACGTAAAGAGCGTTGTGACGCGTCGACGTTGGTCGCCGCCGCCGTTGGAGCGATGTGCTCGTGACGTCACAGGATACCGCATACACAGACTATTCTTACGTGTCGTTATATGTTAGAAATAGTTGATGAGTTACATTCGAATTCCACGAATTTTGTAAACAATCGTTGCGATTCAATTAGACATTAGAGATAGTTTTGAATTGAACATTTCCTACCTATCTGAACGAACTATTAAATAATTCAAAGAATTGCATGATAGGGTTCCCTATTGACATTCTACTAAGTCACTTAAAGGATGAGTTATTTAAGGCGTTATTCATTTACATAAAACCGACACCAGTTATGACTTAATCATAACAGATAAATTAATCATTATATTTTTAACTAAAATAATTTACAGGTTTTTGGAGTTGTTTTAGAATTTATATGGTAGAGATTTGTTTATGAGAGTTTAACTAAGTATTAAAAAAAAAGAAAGATAAGAACCATAGGGGTGGGCAGACATTGCATATAAAAGTAGTCTAGGAGATTGGAATATTGGAACGAGAAAGGTAAAATAATAATAATTAATTATAGTAAAACAAATGCGACGTTAATGGTCTGGTTAATGGTTATGGGTCTGGTTAAGATATTAGTAAAATTGTATCTACCTAGAACGAACATTCATGCTTACTGGTTGCGAACTTGAATATTTGCAGATTTTGAGTTCAAACCGTCCCTAACAGATATAAGTTCCGATTCTCTCTCAATAACAACCACCTTTAGATAGATAACCAACAAAATTGACAATATCTTTAAAAAATCCTACGTAACTATATCTCCATAATCTATTCTAGTTTCTACTTAGAGCAATGTCCGCAGCCTGTGTACTACATTAACACCAGATTTAGAACTAGAACACATTCAACTCGAATAGGGTCTTACAGTTCACGATTGAGCTGAATATTCTCCGGCGTCTTTGGCTCAGCGCGTGCGAAGAGCTCTTGAGGAAGCTCCTCCTCCTCCGGCGTTAGTGGTAACCGCGTGGGCCCCATCACTCACACACTCCGGTAATTAAGCACTAGTCCGAGCTGCCGCCGACACAATCACAACACACTGGACCCACTCACTGCCACTCTCAACCATTGTAATGGAGGTTAACTCCGTCACCGTTTACGAAAATCAAGTTTCCAGGATTTCGTTTTGATTGGCGTAATAGTTTACTACTAATTCGAGAAATGAAACAGTTCAATAGTTTACCGCGGCAGCCGCGAAAACAAAGGCACAAGCGGCGTGCGCGTTATGCGTTCCACGTTAGATTGAAAAACAGTCGAGAGGAATGTGAGGCCAAAAATAGCGAGGAGCGTCGCGCGGCCACAAGGGCAACCCTCGCGCTACACCAAGCGTCGTCGCCCGAGCGCCACCCTGCGCGCACCTTTATTTACATCCAACCATCCTTCCGTGGAGCAGTCACCTAACATCCGTCCGATTCACGAGTGAAAGGTCCCGCGTGAACGCATACACAACCGCGGCTTAATGTCCTGCGCGAGGTAATGTTTCAGCCAGACATAATTAACGATACATGAACATACTGCCAGCAAGTGTTCAGCTCAGCATCTCGACTCGTCTGTTATTCACGTATCGCAATTGAACATCTTTTACCGCTTTTATTTTGATAGTTTCATTTTCCATGTTCACCTTTTACAGGTTTTGAATAAGAACAACTACATTCTAATTTGAACAAGAATAATTAGACAAAATCGTTGAATGCTATATGCTAGTGCTACATTAGGATGATGATTAATTATTATTTTATTACGAACTGTTTGTATTTAAAATTTATAAGATTTTGTGTTGATCTAATGAAGATCCCTACACATAAGTAGCTGGTTCAGTTTAATTTTCGAAGCGTAAACAAACGTCGAATACGGGAGGTACGAAACAATAAACAATAATCCCATCCGAGCCGTTCAATTAAACACTGTAATTGTACCTACCAAATGCGCTACTTCAAACAGAATGCAACGTATACCATTTCCAATTCAAATATAATTCATTTCGTTAAGAATTTAGCCGAAACAACAGTAGGTACTATCATTTGATACAGACTGCTGTTTTAATACTCAGACAGATAGTGCATTTACTTCATACATCAACTAGAACGGGGGATTTGTACGAATAAGAAGTTAGTGCAATTTATCATAGCATTTCTTACAGAATTATATGCGAAAGTTTACTAACCAAGGGTATTTTGGGCAACTATAAGAAACGTTATAACTATTGTGAATGACTGGTCCATTGTGAATGGGTTTGTGTTTAATGAACGCAGAACATGGCCAGCGATAAGGGGCGGCCAAATTGCCGTTCATAAATCAAACTCGTGTAGGATCATAGTTCCAGCTGCAAACAAATTGTCGACAAGTCATGAAGTAATATACGGAAACCCACTACGGTTATTGAACTACCAAAGTTGATCAGATTTATGTTTACCGATAAAGAAGTGAGCAATATTATTGCTTCCTTGCATACATAGACATGACGTCTGGATACCGCGATGGACTTTAAAGTAAACAAAATATAAGTACGAGTAACTCGTGCTTTGTTCAAAATCAGACCTGGGATTGTCATCTATTAGAAGAAAAATAATGACAGATTTTCGAGCGATGACGTAATGAAACATTAATATAATTCAAGGATTAGAATGAGAGAATGATGAGAATGTTATTGAAATAACAATGATTCATGTATCGGGAGGCTGCGCGTACGAGGGCGGTGTTGATGTTTATGGAGCTGTAAATCAGAAATGAGCCGGGCATCACCCACAGCGCGCCGCCCAAGTCACGGCTGTAGGAGTTTCTTCACACGTACACTACTTGTGCATCAAACTCTTCATGGAAAGCAATGACTAAGAGAACAGTAATAACAATTCACTTGTTCATAGAAAGTTCATGCTTGGGACAGAAAGCGTAGAAGCATTACGAACATTTGTAATAAAATCTCCATAATACGAATAGTAATTAAGACGAGGTGAATTTATTAAGAACAAAAATAGAATAACATTTGTTTGTTTTAATCTAGTTGAACTTTCTGCGAATTTGCTTTGCTTGATTATGCTGACTGAATCGAAAAGTTATTTGGTTCGGCATCTTTAAATCGAAACAACAGCCTTTGACAAAAATTGCAGAATTAATCTGGTACACTTGTGTTCACGAGGTGTGGCCTACAATCACATCCGTAACATAACCGGAGCCCTGTTTATCTTTTCCAAATATTAAACCGGACCGTGCGACCGTATTTAGTGTGCTCAAAAAGTCGGCGTTTATCACAACGGTTCATCTTAATGAGTACTATTTTAGAATTACTGAACGTCATCAGAGACGTATCCGCGATTGTGGCAACACGTATACACGCGTAGGTGACTGTAAGACAAAAAGATGTTAATGTAAACGCGCAACAAAGCATCCGTCGCGCTTATTACGAGTCGAGTCTAGCAATCGACGTGCGCGTTGCCAAAATAAATGTCAATAACGTCTTGTTAACGTTACCGCATGTTTCCACATTTTTACTCTTCCAGTTTGCTCAATCCCTTTGAAAATATTGCATGCTATCGTATGTTGTTGTTTCATTTGTGAATAATGCGTCAACAAATAACACTAATGCTAATGCAAAATATGAGCCTACTAAAGAGATTTCAGTGTTTAGATAATATTTCCAGCGTCTGATTTACTTATGTATTGTTAACGAAGTGAGCACCAACATCGCTGTATCATGCTGCATAATGTTTTACATTCTGTTCTAGTTTTCCTTAGACCATTTTGATATGGAACTTTCTCTACATTTAGAAACTTATGTCACCGATAAAAATGCGATTTTTGGCTTATAGCCCCAAAATTGTGTTGCTTTGACCATTTTTAATTTGTTTTAACAATTATTATTGACTAAAAAAATATTTATCAGCGCTAATCTATGTATATGAATCCATCCAATGACTGACCTGTATTTCGCTCTATGTGCTGTGTCGAACAGTTCACCGTCGAACGGGGATGTGATGAGGTAGGAGGGCGGCCCAGGAGGCTGCTGGGGCGGCGGCGGCAAGGCCTCGGCGCTCGGGGCCACCGCCACCCCGCCGAGGCGTTCGCACGCCGCACGCACCCTTTCGCATTCCAAACACGTCTCATTCACGTACACTACCGGAGTCGACGAGCCTGGCAAAAAGGAAAAATCATAGCATGTTTCGAACTAAGAATTGTAAACAAGGTTGTTAGTGTGACTGTCTATCAACCTTGGGTCTATGTCAGGTGCAAATATTTATTAATCCAGCCGGATAGTGGCTTGCATGTTCAATTTCTATGTCATATCGCAAGTCTCAACTTATCAAAACCCACCAGGCAGCGTGAGATGTGCTAGGTTTTTTACAGGTTGCAGAAAACCCTGCAAACAGCTAATAAATAGTCCGTTGCTGAGTTATATATTTTTACAAGAGCTAGTTCGACTTGACGTATGCTGTTGACGTCAATTTCAATATTGGCTTGGCATAATAAGTGTTAAGTTAGCAAGGATGTATAAACACGCCCGTTTCGTTAAACATACCGCATTATACGGCCGTATAAAACACGACTGCTTGAATCTCAACTTACGTGGTTTACTCTTTAAAAGTAAGTTTGTGGACATCACTATGACGCAATTGTTAAAACGTATCGAAGTCTATATTGATAAACATTATTTTGTTTTATAACGGTTAAGTTTGTAGGTAATCTATTCCATAATGATTCCACAGACTGGATATTTGTGCCTCGTAGTTATTTTTTTTTACCTATAGATCAATCTTTGTAAGATTTGCTTTGCGGTGTTAAGGGTCTTAATTATATGTTGGTGTATATATAAGACAAATATAACATCTTATGGTAGATAGAGGACTAGCTATTCTTAACATAGTGATTTACGATTCCGCTCCATCCAAAGATTACGTGGAAGAACTCGATTCTTGCAAAAAAACAAACGAATATAATCTTGTGTAAAAAAATCGATGCAAGAAAGAATGATCTATTTATCTATCAATAATATATATAATCCACTATAGCCACTACAGATCACTAAGACAGGATAGGGGTTGATGGGTAGGCAAAGTATAAAAAATAACTTGACATTGGTACTTCCATTAAATCTTCAAATTTACTGTACCGGACACTCCTCATTAAAATGTTTACAATACATACATCAACAAGAATTTTATTTAGCAAAGCTTATTCCAAGGAAGGGTACTAAATAATTCGCGTAAGGAAATCGTGAGCCATGAGCACGATTTATCTGATTACGACAAATCCCCCTTGAAAAGAAACAGATGCTGACAACCAGCGCTTCCTTTGATCCTTGAAAAATTCTCCGCAAGAGGCATGCAGATCGAGTTCCAACTCTTGTAAGCATCGGTCATTGGCACACATTGTTGTTATTTCGGTCGACTATCAAGTAAATTATTGTTTTACTATACAATCGTTATCTAACCAATCGAGTGATTACAAAGCACGAAAGCATTTCGAAAAGTATCACAACAGGTTAACATCACAACTAATCTAGGTACGTAGTTGAAAGAAGCGCAATAAGATTAAAGTTACGTAAATGGAACATGCCCTCAATTGATAATGATTAGTAAATGAAAACATTTGAGCAAAAGTTACGAGTAACGTGACCTTTTGGGACGCGTTCTCCCACGTTAATGGTTCAGGGTCGCTGAGTCACGCGCGCGACAGAGGGAACACCCGGCACTCTTGGCATGCACACCACGCAAAGCGCTACCAAAGGCCGATGCCGATCATCTAACTGGCAGGTAGTGGATAGCACTCATGAAGTCTCCTGCTCATTCAAACAAAACACACTCAACGCAAGTAGAATGGTGACAGTTTAGATAATGTTATCAACTGACAGATATGAGATTTGATGTAGACCTACTATCATTTCACGGTTAACCTGTTTGCAACCGAAGACAAAATACCTATTCCCCATATGAAGTCTCAATTGACGTGCACTGCGTTTATGAGTAGATAATAAGATACCTACCTATTTCAGCTAACTTCGTTATTTACTTGACGTCATATATTCGCACACAAAATGCGAGGGCAGCGTTACTAGATATGAAAAACGTAATGATGACAAGTACTTGGTACCTAAAGATTCTAAATTTGTTTGTTTTTAGAAAACGTAAAGACTAGACGCAGGAAATGAATATATTTGTATCTATTATCATTCAGATGTTCTCACACGGTGTATTGTGATGCGAGTTCCTAGAAAAATCTGGAGTTTCGGCTTAAGCAGTTAGACACTCGTGTTTAGCGCAACACGATGCCACCAAAATGTGCATACTAATTATAATTTATATTTATTTAATCATTGTCTTTGACTTTCAGGTTTCCACAAAATATTAGATCCATAGATTTTAAATTTGGCACGCGGATTCCTCTGGCCCTCCTGGTGCTCGCTCATCAAGTGTTTTGTTCTGCCCGCACTCTTGTCTGCGGAACTGGTATTTTTACATGAGTTACATTTAATAAGAAAATCAAGGGTCCACTAGATCATGACCTATAAATAGCCCACCATGTTAGTTCAAAGTAAACCCCGTGTTATTTGTTTCATGACTTTGGTTTATGATATTTTTTGCTATAATAGTATTGTTATATGTCCTGCCCTGCAACATGTACCGTTGCAGGGCATCGGTAAGATGTGCTATCTTATCAACATCTTACAACTAATTTAAAAGGCAATAAAGGAGATGATAAGATCAAAATACAGTAGGTATGTACGCCATGCGAACCTAAGTTATAGCCGCTGTCTGTCCCAGGGACTTATAGTTTGTTATTTATGCTTCGGACTATAAGAATAATAAATGGTAGGTAGGTATTGGGCGATAAATTAATCAGTTGCAAACATTTGCCATTGACGATCATGGTTTTAGCGATTCGAATTGCGCAATATCTAGTTATAGCCAGTCTAGTGGCCTCTGCTGGATTGAAGGATATGAATATTATGATGATTTTATATTGTTACCGAATATACGTTACACATGTTATTGACTTAATACAGTGAGGGAGTCGCGATATGTTTTATGGAGCCTGATAATAATCATGGCATTTCTCGAGTTCACGCCATGCTACAAACTCACGCGCACTCACATCCTCCACCGAGGTATGACCGCAGTTGTTCTACCAACGCTAGCATAGTTGGCGGGCGTGCCGCATACCACGCTTTACGCCATCTGCAAATGCAGGGCTCGTCAACAATCATAGGCGCAAGATAGAGGGGCTGCTGTACATCCAAACTTATAACATATACATTTTAAAGCTGACCTGTATGGTCAGCTGTGAACCTGAAGAAGCCACAATACATATAAGCAGCACATTAAACAACAATGTTAGTCTTATTACATTGTTATTGGGCTTTAGCTTGGCCATTCAAAGTAGGGTAAGACAGTCTCCAAATCAGAACGGACATTATTTAGGTGATGTATGATTGAAAAGTGATTCTTCACTATCCCATGTACTATTGAGGACTTCACCCACTGCCACATAAAAAATGTTTCATTTTAATGAATGGTTTAAGCACAGGGTCATGGCAAGCCATAACATTACAGTTAAGTATTGCCACTCGAAAATGACCTTAAGGTGTTCAAGAACTCCACACAGGAATGTCTCATGTATTAGTACCTAAATCGTGGAGTATACACATTACTTTTCTAAAGAATAAAATTATACAAATTGCTAAAAATTTAACAACAATAGCATTGAGTGAAAATATGCTTACATAACAGCAATATTGATTGAACATGCAGTGCTTAAATGGCCTAGTTTAATGATCATGTATGAAATAAAAAATATTACTTTTGCATGTCAAAGTACATTTCATTGCAATTCAAATCTCTACTCTGTCGCTTATATACTTATCGTGTGAAATAGGGTTGTCAAGGTTATCATCTATCCAGGGTCAAGACTCATAATTGATTTCATATCTATGTAACTAGCATTAGATGAAATCACAACAACACCAACATATTTATCCAATCATTCATTATCTCAGTTGTAGGAAATTATAGAAATGCCAAATTAAAATACCTATGAAGCACCTATAACCTAACTGTATTGTTTGCTCTTTGTTGACCACTAGCGTGGCATTTATAAACAGAAAATAATGGAACACATTTCCAAGCTTAATTTGGACTGATTCCTACATTATAATCCTTTTGTTACTTCAATTTTAATTGTAATTAGATTTTTTCTGTTTCCATATCTATTTCAATTCTTTGACTTAACCAGTTCTTGAAAACTACTAGACAAATTGTGACGAAACATGGCATGGTAATAGCTTAAAATGCAGGTTGAGGTACAGGACACATTTTATCTTGGAATGTGGGATGGGTTTCTGTGGAATTAACTCAAGTCGGTCCTATGCAGTTGATAAAGAAAGTTTGTCTGAAAATAAAGCAATTGATGAATAACTGAATCCTCAGTGACATCCTTTTTCTTTGTGCTATTTTAATTTTATTTATGAAGAGAATGATGAGACACTGTTTGGAAAGCCATTAAATACTGCTAATGCATTGACTTCAAGGACCTCCATTATGAACTGAGGCTTGCTCCACCTTAAATTGACATGATGAGTAGGCAATTATGAAAATGCACATTCAATGTATTTACAAACAACATAGATGTGTGTTATCTATTTAAGTTTTATGTGTTAGATTGGGACATAACATTTGGTGATTGATATAATTATATTATTATTAAGATTCATGTCTTGTATACAGCTGGCTTTATTTAAGAGTTTAGAGCAAAATAATAATATTGTAACAAAATCATAATTTAAATAATTATCACAAAATAATAAAAAGGTATATGGATTTCATCAGCTACACCGACAAGGGTCTAACCCTTAAATTAGAAGAAGAATAAAAAGGTGTTATAAATATAAAATGCCATCACTTTTAACAAGTAGGTAACTTTTATTATTTAAAATGGATTGTAATACCAATGTACATTGATTAAAACTTCTAAAAATTTGGGGGAATACTCTAATCTATAAAAATAGTTTATATTTCTATACATCTAATATGGTTTAGTTTCGTACAGTTGCTAAAAGTAACAGGCTATGGATAATAAAATCAACACAATATAACATAGGCAAATAGGATATCAAGTGCAGAATCTTTTGGCTCGACATGATATAATATTGTTTAGAAAAGGGATTCCATTTAGACTCATAACAATGTGAAATGTTTTTGATTAAATTTAAACACATAGTTGACATAAATTGCATAATACATTAGTTTCAATGTACCTATTGCAAAGCTTTCATCTTATTACATATGAAACGAGAGAATTTGAATAAATACAACATTGTTTATGACAGCATAGGGACGTGTAAGCTGCACTTCTAAAGGATTTTCGTGAACATAAACTCTGCTCTAATATGAAATATAAATACACACAAAAGCTTATCAATATTTACCATCATCATTTTCTTCAATTTTGTCAGTTGTAGCGGTGCTTCCTGTTTGTGTCATGCCCTTAGACAATTCGTCCATCTTGCTGTACACTGGTTCGTTACATCAATCATTAAAATCACAACACCGATTATAATTAACTAGAAACACACATATTATATTACAATTCACTTTACGTACAACTCAGTCCTTTTTGAAAATAATTAGTTTTATCCATTTTAAACACATTTCTGAAAAATTCGGTGCAATCTACGAACGAAATTGAAGTCCGCTATCCGTCGTCCGTCCGTCAGACAATTCAAAGAGAATTAAAAAAATCTACAGAAGAAGAGTGATTCTGTAGTTCTAAATTGTCTTTGGATCTTCAATAGAGGTATAAAATTTAATAGATTACCACACCACACACAGCATGGCGTGGCGATCTTGGAGTATTTTGTTCTGTGCTGCTAGTAGCAACGCATGTATAGCAATATGTATAAATTTACAAGCGGTCCAAGATTTTTTTTTAGATTTTTAATAGATATATGAGGGAGGTAGTAGGACGAGGTTAGGTAGATATTCAAACTGGAATTCTATAGAATAGTAGTATTATATTACTAAAAAGTTAAACTAAATTCTCTATACTATACTCGTCCCACTAAAGTCATGTTTAATGTGATAAAAAGAGACAGCAATAGCTGCGTTCATGTTTTCAAAGCTCCGCGGCCCGTCAATCAAGGGGCTATGGGGAAGCTGAAGAGGACTGTCCACAGTGTCGAGTCGAAACTGCCAACATAAGACTCGACCCTTTAGGATAACTAATAGAAAAAAGGACAACACTAAAGAAATTAAAAAAAAACAAGTTTATGCCTGTGGAAATACAGAGTGTGTAATAAATAAAGGTATATCTCTATCTCTTTTTTAACTTGACTTCTTCTTCTTTTTTTACGAAATGAAATGCGATGAACTGTATATGGCCTCGCCCACAAATTAGTGGGTGTTTTGCCAATGTCAAGTAATTAATAGCAATATCACATTCAATAAATACACATTAAAAATAAATAATGGATGTGACATAATGATATGAAAATGGCGTTTTGACTTGACTTGTTTGTTTTTTTACGTGCATTCGCCTCACTCGACTTTAAAGGACAGAGTAACAAACAAAACAAGAAACAAAAAAAATCAAATTGACGAACTGACTGGCATTGACATCACCGATCGAGAGAGAATCGAATCATAAATAGTTAGTCTATGAATTAGGGGTGTCCACTTCGAAAAAACATCGATGTTTTTTTCGATGCGATATAATCGGAAGTGTACATCGATGTCATCCGATGTATCGGTTAGAAACATCGATGTTTACTGAAAATCGAGTACTTTTTCTAACATTACATCACAAAGCCCTCACCTAGTCAAACCTCTGACATACCATGCAAACGTCAATTTATAATTACATAAATACTACTCCTACACCAGATATTGTATGGGATATCTGTCAAAAGTGACAGTTACTATGCGGTTGCTGTTCGATTATGAATCGATTGTGATAGCAGACTTGGGGCCCAGTACTGTCTATGCCTGCACATTTATTGCGTGTGTTTAAGGACGCTGAATGTTCATGAAATCTATATAATTAAGAAAATAAAATTGTTTATTAAAAAAAAGTAAAAACCATGAATGAGAACAATATTGATCATAGTATGACAGTACAAATGAAATAAAATCATCCTCATCTTTAAACACCCTATTTCCAGTGTTCTTCTGATAAACTTTGCAAGAATCAAAAGTTTATTTAAGGTAGAAGCTCAGGTTTGGGCGCGAAATTCAAAATTTAAATGGTTTTTATTTTTTTACGAAAAATTTGGACATCTTTACGATGTAATTTAGTTTTTTGCGATATTAGCATTCTGCATTGGATGTCTCGATGCATTAAGTTTGCTTAAAAAAGTACCTAAATTTTTCGTAAAAAAAATAAAAACCATTGACATTTTGAATTTCGCGCCTTGACCTGAGCTTCCCCCTTAAACGCTTTCCCTTGAGTCGATTTCTTTGTTGGTTTACTTTGTTTTTGTTTAAAGCTTACTGAGACAGCGGAAACAGCAGTAGAATTCAGACCGTGTTTTTTTCTTAGTTTGGCATCACCATAGTTATTTTGCCAGTGTCAAATAATATATATTATTTCAGTTTTCGAGCATATGAACAGGCCCAAAGGTCCATGTAAAATACCCCCCATCCCACAATCAGTAAAATGATGGATACTTTACTGAAAGATCTGGGTGTTTTCAAGTCGAGAGTGAACAGGCAGGTACCTTCTAGGCAAGTATGCTACATCGTAGATCTCATCGTCACTTACCATCAGGTGAGATCGAGATCAAATACGTGCCTATATTGCATAAAAAAAAAAGATTTTTATGGATTCTTTGTGACAAACTGAAAAGGCAAGTTTCGTCACTCTGTTTCAATTATCTGCACTCGTGCACTTTACCGAGCCCATAATAGTTAATATTCCACTTATATCACTCACTATTACTCGCAGGAACACTAGTTTTAGAAATTAAATCATAACTGACGCCATGAATTTTCAGTTTCCCGCTAAAAAGTCCGGGTTATGTTTTTATTTTATTATCTAACGCGCAGTGTAGCCAATATCAATTTCTACTAAATTCGGCCTAAATAGTTGGCAGTCCAACCAGAGCGTTCAAATATTACATAAACACTTAGAAATAAGATTCCGGATCCCGCTGCGTTCATATAAGTTTAAACAAAACAGGTTTGAAATAAAAAAATATAAAATAAACATATTTTAAAACAAATAGAAATACAGAAAAAGTTTTTTGGTAATGATTTAGAGATCAAACTGAGTTTTCATGAACTGGTTATCATTGATTCGATGTTTTATGAAAATACATCGATACATCGAGTATATCAATAACTCTTCAAAACATCGGATCGATTCGATGTATCGTATTGTAAACATCGATGTTTTCGATGCATCGATGTATATCGAATATCCCTACTATGAATCGAATCATACGCTCACGTACTACACCATCGTTGTACATTCTGAAATTTTAAAAATTATCAAAGAAATTTGTTGGCACAGAAAATATGGAAGAGAGACATGAATGTATAAATAAAGTGGTGGTATACAAAGACAACTACTGAAAATTATTTTTGACATTTAATCTGTGATTGAATTAAAAAGTCTCGGTCGGTAGAATAACTATTTAGAATATAAAATAGATACATATTTTGATAAGATAATAATTGACAACTGTATTTGTATAATGATAAATACAATAGGTTAAGACAACAGCAAATGAGATTATTACATTGTTGTTCTGTGTCGCTGGTTTCGCTTTTTCAAGTAATTAACAGGATGGAACATTTTGGACTTTCACACATATTATTCGAGCCAGATAAATATAATCCCGACACCTTGGATCTGCTAGCCGATGAAGAAGCAAGAGATTATTGGCTTAACACTTGCGAAAAACTGCCCGATAGATATGTTAAATTTGCGCTGACAAACAAGGAAGACCCCACAGTCGAAATACGCGCCCTTAAGTTTAAAACTTGTTATGTACAGGCACTAAAAGAATTGAGAATAAATCCTCTGTAAGTACCTAAATTGTCTGTATATTCAACACAAGTTTCTGCATGCATTTACTGTTTTGTCAGACTTCTTGATCAGTATCTTTGTCAGTGCTAATTTCATGTAAATGTGATGTATGCCTGTATCATATCCTGTATTTCAGTGCTCATGGGCAATTAACGATAAGATTACTCATGGACATCAATGAAACATGCCTCCGTTCTCAGGGCTTTTTTGATTTGTGGAAACAGCAAAAGAAGTTTGAAAATGAGAAGGCCCTGGCAATACTTGGCTCACGGTTGGCTGAACTAGATGCGCTGCCTGATGACAGACAGCGGTGGACAGAGCTGTGCCGAGGAGTGCTAGCTGGTAATCATTTTGTTTGTTATTTAATTAAGGGTTCAAACCTGACACCCCCCTACTAAAAGCAAGGTCATTGTCACACCATCTATGCCAACAGGTTGTCAACCCATATAGACAAAGATAATAGATTGTACAGATAGAGTGTATATTGTATGTTATTACAGTGAGTATGTATATGTGCAGTCTAGTCTTCCTCTATGATGACTTGTTTGTTTACATTTAGGTAATCTGCATTACACATAGGTATGTGAATTATACAAAACCGCTTTTCCATTCTCAAGTTTCTTACTATATTCTCTAACAAAGGTACAGTTTGTAGCTGTGGTATTAATCATTTTAAAAACTTTTCTCATTTAGGTAATATGTTTGACTGGGGCGCTCAAGCAGTGGCCAGTATGTTGGACAGTGGATTGTATGAAGCCCTAGAAAAAATTCAAAAGAGGCCATGGCTATTTGATGGTTTGGACAAATGGATTGAAAAGATTGAGGTGAGAAATTGGCTGCAACTGCATTTAAGAATCCTGTGATAACTCACAGATTTCTAAAGTAGCCTAAAGCGTCAATAGAGTAACGATTTAAAGGGTGTTCCTGTAGCAACAGATTACAGATTCAAAAATTCTACCCACACCAACATAAAACTGTTGATATTATTTATGTAAGCTTACTCCTTGCAAAAGCATTTAGCTTAGTTTGTGGAGATAATGGGAGTACAAGGATTAGATAGTAAAGCAAAATATAAAAAAAGTGAATGTAATTAGAAACTCATGATAGATTTTAACAGTTTGTGGCTCTTTGTTACAGAAAACTGTTCACCATTGTGCTGCCGTATTTGTTGACAACAGTGGTGTGGATATAGTTCTCGGTATTTTGCCATTTGTGAGAGCATTGTTACTGAGAGGCACTTCAATAATTCTTTGTGCCAATGAGTGGCCAGCCCTCAATGATGTTACCAATACTGAATTAGAAGAAATTGTGCAGCATGCTTCCCATATTTGTCCAGTTATTGCAGCAGCCATCTCTACGGGAGACTTAGTAGTAAGATCAAGTGGGCAAAGAGGCCCTTGTTTGGATCTCAGGACAATTAATATAGGTAAGAGTTATTAGTATAATATTTATGCATTTTGTAGATTTTGGCTTAACAATTATTTGAGACATTTAATTTCAGGTTTATGCACTGAAATGAAGGTTCGCAGAGTGGATCTAATAATTCTAGAAGGAATGGGCAGAGCCCTCCATACAAACTTGAATGCCTGCCTCGCAGTAGACTCATTGAAATTAGCAGTAGTCAAGAATGCATGGTTAGCACAGAGACTTGGTGGACCCCTATTCTCCGTAATCTTTATTTATGAAGACAAACCAGCAAAAACATAATGAACAATTAACATGAACTAATTAATTAATTTTACATTAATTCACTCCCAGTATTCATTTTGACCTAGTAAGCTAATGATCTTTTGACGTTTTTATTTAATATCTCCACAATATTATGCATTCACGTTTTAGAATGCCTCATCTTGTGTTGACGTTCTCACAGCAACTTTCGGAATATATTGAGATATCCTGATGTATTTTGTTCTTTTATTCCCCATATGTTAAAACCCAATTAAAGATGCTTTTGTCTCATATATTTTTGATCTTTTTTTCAATGGATGTGATTGGGAAAAAGTCAAAACTATATAAGATTTATAAATTTGAAATAAAAAGTTTGTTTACATTTTTAACATTGTTGTCTTCAGCTGGCAGTGTATTAGTAGGTGGACTACTTTGATTAGGTGTCTATATCTAAGGCTGACTGAGAGATTCATACATTATACTAGATATAAAAAAAAAAAAATGGATTTGTATTGTTTATTTAAATAAAAAAGACCCAGTTCATACATCATCTATACACTAAAAGAAGGGCTATGTAACTTCAACAAATTCATTAAAAGTAGATGAATGCAAGTTATCAATACCGTTTTTGTGAGAGTTCACTGTACAAATTGCAGAAATGTACAACATATTGTGTAAAAAAATGTTACCTAAATGCTAAATAATAACTTTTGTTGAAATATAACACTTCCACCTTTACTACAATCAGAATGTGACATTACTACATACGATTCCCTCTAATTAGTGGACAATCCAGTGATTCAAATTTCATAAGTCAACAATTACATGACATAGGTATTTCATCTTACGTTTTAATGTTGCTGTGCCTATATATTAGGATCTATTGAGCCAAGCGATAACCTTGATCAGCAAATAAGCTATGCCAATAGCATATGCTATCTTCTCTTTCTGTTGGCGCTGTAGTTGCTCAGCCTCAATGGACATCACGCGGCGGTTCAACTTGACGATCTGGCGCCGCAGGTGCACCAGTTCCTCGGCAGCAGACAAACCCTCACCATTCCCAATTGGTGGGGTTGGATCTCTGAAAAATTAATGACTTTCATAACTGACATTGTAACTGCATTGTGAAACAGCATCTTCTGTAAGTAGGTAGGTACATACCTCAACACTAAACGTGATTCAGTCATAGTCGATTCATTGAAGTTATCAGGACGTGGAGTAGTGGAACGAGCCCCATCACCTTGAGACCGGTATGTTCTGATATTCCTTGGTGGGGAGTTGGTAGGTGCTCTCCCCAGTGGAAAATCATCAGCCGATGGGAAGTAGTGCTGGTCGAGGGTGATCACACGTGGTGGTGTGCTCACACGAATCATGCCTGGATCGGTTGGCAGCACTGCATTGTCCAGTTGGATTTCTCTCGGTGGTGCCTTAGTACCTATAAGATTATTTTATTGAAATATCAACAAAAAAATTATGAGTGTGCTATCTTTGGTGGTTCTATGATTTATTCAAAAATCAGTCCCATTTTAAAAGAAAAATGGCAAGCAATTAAAATATAAAAGTAGCAAATCATGAAGAAAACAGAAAGGAAATGGTTACTCTATTGTAAGTCTCATAGCAGCTAATAAAATATATGTAATCTAGCATCTATACTAGCTGTGCCTCACTTTTATGTTTGTTTTAATATTCCAAAGGAACCCTTATATTTTTAGGGATAAAAAGTATTACTAGTATTAATGGTCAAAAGCCATTACCATGCAAAGTTTCATCAAAATAATTTTAGTACTCTTCACATGTGTATATAGAAAGACAAATATTCCAAAAAAGAAGTAGAGCTTATATATCCATTGACTATTTCCAAAATTATTGAATGTACATCCGTGAGCAAGTCATATATAGTAAAAACTTGAATAATGTAAGGTTTTCTTAAAGTGCATACCAATGTTACATACTTTGAATGCAAACTGCATGAAAAGAAAAATAATTATATATTTACATATATCCATTTTATTCTTCTATATTATATGCATTCATTTACTTTAATTAGAATTTTCAATAAGATTACACATTGATAACATTAATTGTACTGGAGTGACTTTATAACTTGTTGTGTACTCACCAACGTGTTGATCTTGGCCGACAACAAGTATCCTCTCAGGCACTTTCATATCAAATTTTTCATCGGCATAGTCCCACCCTGTCACCATGCCATTAGGGCCACTGTCTTCATCCACTATGTCACCAGTAGCCTGATATATAAAATAATTTAAATGTAATTGTAGGTAGTCAGGGAACATTCAAAATAGTCATAATTTTGAATCAGTCAATTTTATCTCATTGTTATCTAAAACTTTCATGTTCTAAGGAATGCAATTCACTATCTAAGGCTATAAACATACCTCATTACACACATTTTGCAAGTGGTACAATTTAGGCGCCGTATGCGATGCTTAATTTTAAATTAGTTTCGTTTTTTTGTGCAAAAATATTTTGTCTGTACATAGTTCAACACCTAAGTGATTCCAGTAAAAATTTGGAGAACCTAATGTTCGGTTGTTATATATTACCATTAAACAAGACTCGATGATTGAAATACCTTGATCCTTTGCGGCACAGTCATGTGGTGACTGATGAGCCGAGCGTAAGCCTCATCAGACGTGAACTGCATCGTGGCGGTGAATACCTGTACAAACAACCATCATCAGCTACCAGCTTGCATTTTATACTAGACAGCTTAACGGATAGTATGCATTTGTATCAAACCAAAAAAATAGGAAATAATATATAAACTGTACAACAATAACTTTCAATAAAAAAAAGTCATATTATGGTAGGTACATAACGTTAATTCTTGCAATGTTGGCGGATAACTTTCTTACTTACTTGTTGTTTGTGTATCAATTTATTCCATTTGGATTTATTACTATTAATTATTAAAACTTATAAGACAAATGAAAATTTTACTACGGGCAGCAGACGTGATAGGTAATTGCTTGCATTGATTGATTGGCATTTGGCAGACGACAGATAATATTATGTGACAGTATGTCAGTAATTGACGGGTAGAGACCAAAGAGACATGAAATGCGATAAATAAAATTTGACAATACCCACTACATAGTGGGTACTGGAAAACTACCCACTAAGTTGTGAGTGAGGATATATTCATATTCATTTTATTACATCGCATATAATTTCGTAAAGATAGAAGAATATCTGTATCTTGGAGCTAGGTATACCGAAGGAATATAAAATAAGTCTGTATCTAGGGCCTCTTAAAGACATTGAGGTCTCTATCTAGACCGTTTTTCGTTTAAATTGAAAGTAATACAAGAATGTGCTTTAACTCTTTTTATAAGGCTTAATTCGATTTAGTATACATTTTTAGTGAACGAACCCCCCAGATACGTAGCTCACATATATAACCGCCAATGAAAACAAGTTCATGATAGTTCATTGGTTGGAATTTCTTGACAAACCAATAGTAAGTCTAGTTTTATTTCTATCTACTCACTTCAATGACAATAAACTAATCGTCTGTCAAATACGCCGTGGTTAACTGTCATTGGTGGTTGTGCGTGTCTTGTTTGAAGGATGAGATTCAGTATAAATCTGAATTTTCCGTGTGTAAACTAAAGTAAATTAAACGTAATGTTAACTTATAAAGTGTTGTGTAAATGTGGCACATGTAGATAGATAAATAAATTTGTTTTAAAATAGTAGTTCACGATAAACTTTGATATTGGTGGTACAAAATGAAAGCCACCGGCTTTAGGATTTCTGTTTTTATGTTAGCTTACGTTTTTATTACTTTGGCTGCGAGTAATGAAACTCCGAAAAGAGATGAGAAAAAGTCGAAATCAGTGACCACGTTTGTCAGCGCAAAATGGGAAGCTACTCCAATAGTTTTAGAACTGGCCGAATATCTAGCAGCAGAGAGTTCCGACCTATTCTGGTCGTATTTTGATGGAATAAATTCTTTAAAATCTAGTCTGGATTCGTTGGGTAAGTTGGGTGTTCAAATACATACTTATAACCCTAATATAAGGTATTATGATGATAATCAATAAGATGTTTTTTATTTAATTTAATTTACTTAAGATTTTATATAAGAAATTATATATTTGCATTAAAATTTCAGAAACTGACAAAGAAGTGTATGATGCATGCATCGGGGTTGCCAGCACTCTGCTGGCGCCGGCTCAGCTGCGGATGGCCAAGCTCGCTCTCTCTATGCATCTGACATCCCCCACTGTGCGCATGTTTGATCAGGTTGCTACACAAAATGCTGCCAAAGATGTCCAGTGTGATGCTTTTGTATCTATTGCATCAACAAAAGTTTGTGATATTGATACATTAAGGGACATACTTAAAGAATACAACAAATATGATGTAGTAAGTATATGATTCTAGTTCTAGGTCTTGGCATTAAATGGGTCAGCCCTCTTGTCCACTATTGGGATTCAAATGTATTGAATCACATTCTCAACCCACTAGGTGGATAAGCTGGCTATTCACATCCTGTGGCACATTATTTGTCCTCATATGTACACAGCTGTGTAGCTTTATTTAATATATTATTGAGGTTGGCTTTTTATTTATACTTGTACCCAAAACTTACAGCTACTACAAAATACAGCAGGGACAAATATTGAATATGATTTCACATAAAATTATTATAACTGAGTACTAATAACGAAACTTAATTATTCAAATCAACCTTAAAACATAAATATACTTTTTAGTTACTGCAGTTTTTTAATGATAACTGCTGAATTACACTGCTAATTATTTAGTTATTACTTAGTGTTTCATCATAAAATTACGAGAGTTCTCGTTCCAAATCCCGGTAGGGGCAAACTTTGTGAGAGGCATGTTTGGAACTAAGCATCATAAGTTTAATAACTATATACTGGGATTATCCTAATCTATACCCAAGATGCATATGTTGATGAAATGCTAATAAAGGTCTGTTTTTTAGGAAGCGCACAAACTAGAAACTTATCTCCTAGATCATTCATATCCCAGCAGCGATAACAGGAGTCTCACAGCCATCTTGTATGGGGAGCTTGGCATGACAGACTTTGCCAATAAACACAAAATATTAACCAAATATGCTGACATGGGTGCCATCAATTATATTGTCAGGTGGAATGTGAAGGTAATTATTATTTAGAAAGGTTTTTTGGTAATCTGATTGTTCTGTAGGTGAGGTTCTGTAACCACAGTCATCTGTGTGAAATGGTAGCCATGCAAGCAATGAGTTTTTCACATGAACGCAGCCACCACATGTAGCTAAATATGCACATGTACCTATATTGATTTGTAACAAATAACTACAAAAAAATACTTGTTCATATTGATTCATTTATTTTGGTATGTGACCTCCCTCCTCTTCAGGATCCTATACAGACTCTTCATTGTTACAACTTGTGATAGGGTTCAAAATTATTTGTTATATTTAAATTTTAATATAGGTATTACAGCAATAATTCAGAGGAGTGTGCTGTGTTAAATAAATGTTTTTTTGACACCATACTTTTTTTTTTGATGTAGCCAAGAGGCAAACCAAAACTACGCTTATCAGGCTATGGAGTAGAGTTACAACTGAAGAGTACAGAGTACAAGAGTCAGGATGATTCTAGACCCAAGGAATCTGAGGGCGGAGACTCTGACACGCCCTCTGAAGAGTTGGACGAAAATGACCCTCAGAATCAAATTGATGGATTCAACTTTGGTAAACTTAAGTAAGTGATAACTGCGTAACACCTGCGCTCTTTACCGCGCGCGAGAAAAAGCGCGCGTGTGGTGATATACAAAGGGAACGCGAAAGTACGCCCGTACGTGAAAATCGTTCGCAGAGAATTTCACAGGTCCTTTGAATGAAAATAGAGAGAAATCGCGCGTGAAAAAATTAATAGTAAAAAATCGGAAACAACTCGGGATTTGCGAGGTTTATTCCGTTAAATCGCGCACAATTCCATAGCGCGTCAAAGAAACGTCTCGTACCACTACACGACACGTGATTTTAATATGAATTCTAGTTCATTCCTGAAGGATTAAAAGTATGTTACAAGGCTTCTTATATGAATTGATTTACTTAATGTAAACGAAGCCTCGGTCACTGGGACTGGTTCTGCTCTGAAAGTTAGCGCATCCTTTCTCGATAATGCTCAGCTAAGCACACTGATAGCAAACTGTTGACGTAGTGTCTGTTAACATGAAGAGTATTCCTTCCTGCTCATATCACATATTTTATAAACATGAATGACGGTGACAATGCCTCCATTCCCTACAGGAATCTCTTCCCTGGTCTGCGATCTCCTTTAGAACGGTTTCGCCAGCACTTGTCGGAGTCGACCGAGGAGTTGGCCCCACTCAAGGTGTGGCAGATGCAGGCGCTCAGCATGCAGGCGGCCGTTGCCGTGGTCGACGCCCACGACGCCGGGGGCGATGAGTCACTTAAAGTTCTCACATCTATTGCACAGAACTTCCCGATGCAGGTGAGTTCATTTGATGGAGTATAGGGTGTGCTTCTGATTGGGATTGGGCTTGCCATGGTAACACGACGGCCCTAATCGCGTCAGTAACTGGACGCCAGAGGCCGGTCCTCGACGAAGTTGCGGACCGAAACAAAGATGGTGCGACAAATTGGACACCATTGTAAGCAAGTGTGGCCACATTAAGCCTAGAACTTAATGTGGCTTGTTAAATCATAAAGGAGCAGCTTTCACCTTAGGTGAAACACACAAGGCTAAAAAGATTTTGTTTCGTAATCACAATTTCTGAACGCATCGAAACATTCACGGCTCAGATTTGTTGTCTGTGGTAAAGGCAGTTACTTTCAAACTGCGACTACGGGCGCGTGCTCCAGGCAAAACGACCATCCCCGATACACACGGCTGAAGCTATATTTAGTAATAGCTGTAAATGAATATATTAATTTAATATTAACTGTAAATAAATAAATAAAAAATAAATATTTAACAGTTTTTAGGGGAAAAGGGAAGATCTTCGAGCCAGGCGGGTGGTATGCCTGACTGTTATTGTCGGGATCTTGTATATATATATGTTATGTGCTTCGAAAACTCTCATAGCGCGTTATAGGATTGTATGGAGAATTTTCAATTGCTCTGAATGTCGTCTACAGTGCCATCTGTGTAGGTTGTGGCACGGTTGAAGAGTCGCTAGAACATAAATAAATCTAGAATTTTTCTTATTGAATTAGAGGGCCCCAAGGATTGCGAGGCCCCAGGAATTTGCCCAGAATGGCCACTGGGAAAGTGGGGCCTGCATCGTAACTACTACAATAAGTACTTATGACGCTAAATTGACTCTTATTACTTTCAGACAAAGTCACTGATCCACATAAACGTGCCTCGGCAATTCCGCGAGGAGGTGCTGTACAACCAGGACATCTGGGCGTCGTCGCTGGGGCTGCGCGCCGCGGAGCCGCTGCTGCTGGTGTCGGGCGCGCAGCACGACGCGGAGGAGGTGGACGCCATGGCGCTGCTCGCCGCGCTGCGCGAGGACATCGCCCCTATGAACACTCTACACGCACTGGGTAACATATTGAAATAAAACTTATTTTAAGGATTTTAAAGGAAAACTTATTCTTAGAAACTTAGAAATCAATATTGGGTATGATATTTATGCTTAGTGTTGTGCTGTACAAGAGGAATGTAGGTGGCGAATTATATTTTAGCACAGTATGTGCTGTGCTGTGCTGTTGTTTGTTTTTTGATCAGAAATCCCAAAACAGTATTTCCAGGAACGTCGTTTAAATTCATTATTAAATAATGACAATTAATCTACTATTACCAACAACTGATGTAACAACTACTCATCGACTATGTACTACGTGAACAGATCTGATTATGGCTAAATTTAGCCGATCGCAGATCCAATATTTTTTATTAAATTCAATTTTTGTGGCGTAAAACATTCGTTTGACTGGTTTGCTAGCTAACACGTATTGTAGAATAAAAATTATTTATACTAATATTTTTGTATGTTTCTAGGGGCTAATCTCCGGAACTACTGATATGATTCTGAAATGTCTTTAACTTATTCAAAGCTACACTGTCACTGAGTGTCTTATGCAATGTTTCATAACGCTATAATCTTTGGCGGCCTAGCTGCAGAACAATATCTATTGTCTTAGGTTGCACGCGGGTAAGAGCTACTTTTACATGATTGGTTATATATTTATAGGTCTCTCTAAAAAGCTGATAAACACACTGTTATCTTTGGACCTCGGCGAGTCGTATACGTGGGAGGAGTACGGGCTGGACATTCGCGACACGTCGGTGACGTGGCTCAACGACCTCGAGGCCGACGAGAGGTACCGCCGGTGGCCATCTTCATACATGGAGCTGCTGCGACCCACCTACCCTGGCATGCTCCGAAATTTAAGGAGGAACATTTATAATTATGTAAGTGCCTACTCTGTCCCAAGTGGGTTGTCAACGCATCAGAACTTGTTTTTTTTTTTTATTCTGTCACAGAAATCGCCTCACTTTCTTAATTCATAGGAGAGAATGAGACAGAATCGATATTTCTCACATTTAGTCTTGAAACAGCCTGCAGTACCCACGGTAGTACTGTAGGTGTATAACCTGAATTATCTGGAGTTCAACATATAATTTCTTTGCATGTAGGTGATCGTAATAGACCCGACGTCGGTCGCGTCCGGGCCGCCGTTGAAGCTTGGGGAAACGTTGCTGAAGCACGCGACCCCGGTCCGCGTGGGGCTGATACTGGCGCCCAGCGCGGACGACCCCGCGCTGGAGGCCGCCGTCAGGTGCGCCTTCAACTACGTCGCGCAGGAGCGGAACTCCAACAAGGAGGCCTACTATTTCCTTACTCAGGTAATTAATAAGTCACAGGTACAAGTCAACCTGAAAATAGCTTCCATTGAGAACCGATAATTCATCGGTTAGTTTCCCTCAACAGGGCTACCCGAAAGAACCTATAATTTATGTATCTCTTCCCTAAAGGGCGCCGAATTGAAGAATCGATAATATATCGGTTCTTCTCCATGAAATTGACTGAGCTGAAGAACCTCGATAAATATCGGTTTTTTACCCTGAGAAGGACGGGAAAGGGCGTCATTTTCTATATGATCGATTTCGACAATCGACCGACAAATCGATTCACCTATTTTAATTGCAGCGATTTTTATGAATGGTAATAATTACTTTATCCAAAAGTTTGTAATCAACCTTACCTTCATAGAGTGCAAATGGATCGCAGCGCAGTTTCCTACTCTAAATTGTATTTCAATTTATAATCAACCTTATCTGTAAACTTTTAAGGTGCTAAATTGATTTCAGCGCAATCTATGTGCCATTGAGTCTTATGTATATGCATTGAGTATATTAATATTTTGCAGCTCCTACATCCAGCTGAAGACGATAAACTAAGCATAGAGTTGGTGAAGAAACAGCTCAACAAATACATAAGCTCCGGTGCAGATCCAAGTGATATCGTCGCAGAAGATTCTGAATACAACTTTGGTCGGCAACTCGCCCAAGAGTTTATTGCCAAAATTGGTGCCAACAAATATCCTCAAGTATGTGTGTGTTTCTTTATTAATTCAAACACACCTATATTATCGCATGCATTGCCATACCGATTACAGTATATTTCTACATCATTGGTGATTCGTAAGAAGCAGTGATGAGTTAGTACAACGGTCGCCCTGAAAATCATTTGCAGGATCTCGGCACGCACCTCTGGGATATCATCTGGGATTTCAGGTGCGGCTCAAATCTTCACCCATTTTTATAACTCGCTAAAATGGTGAAATAAAGCATCGTGCGGAAACCTGAATGTCTCAGAGAACCCGATCATCTCCCGCCGCACTGGGCCAGCGTGAAAGAATATAGCCTTAATCCCCCTCGCATTAAGGGCAGGCTCGTGCCCAGCAGCGTGTCATTTAAAGGGCAATGATTCCTAAGAGAAAGCTTTCGAAGCACAAGCACTCCAGCGAACTTGTTATTATTGTTCCATTTTTTTTCTTGTAAGTGTTTAAAATATAGGTACAAAAAAAAATACATTTCATACTATAAAACTGTTCCTGGCATCGGGAACCGGGTCCTAGCTACCGACGACGTTTAAAACTCCAGAGAGAGGAACCTCCTCACTACGCGTGTCGTATGCAAAAGAACTGCCTCTTGAGTCTGGCGCTTGATCCAGCCGCCTTATAATAATTATATAATTATTCAGGTGTTAATAAACGGCGTACCGCTGGTGGACGAGGGCTCGACGCCGGTGACGTCATCGGTGGAGGTGCTGGAAGAGGCGCTGGTGACGGCGCTGTCGCGGCACACGGGCCGCCTGCAGCGGGCCGTGTTCCGCGGCGAGCTGGCCGACACCGACGACGCTGTCGACTACCTGATGAAACAGCCGCACGTTATGCCCAGGTCTGTACCATTTGAAGCTCACAATCAGACGTACTTATGGCTATATTAACTATAACAATAATAGTGTACAACATTTTATGCTGTCCTTCGGTAGGTTCCCAAATATTTTAAGTGCATGAATAAATGATGTACACCATTTTTTTACACCTTATATATAAAACAATCAAGAGTTTTTAGTTTTAATCTTTATCAAAATCAAATGTATTGTTTCCCTGCGACATGAAGGTTGAACCGTCGTGTGCTGGGCTCTGAACCGTCGCAGTACTTGGATTTGACAGGTGTCCCATCGCACTCGGACTTGTTCACCGAAGAGAAAGTGCATAAACTTCTACATTTGACAGGTAAATTAACATATTACAACAGTTTTATAGTCTTGTCATTATTACATTATCATATATCTGTCACATAGGTCTAGGGTAATATATGAGAACATAGATCAAATATTTGAAATTGTTATGTCTTATGAAATAAATATTCCGCTAAACAGATCAATGGATTGTGCATAATGGTCAAAATGTATTCGTATTTTGTGTGTTTTTTTTTGTAACTTACATTGAGAACACGCAAAAAAAGTTAAACAGATTTGAATGTAATGAGATGCAGAGATGCACCTACTAAAGAAAAGGATTGATTTGTTTGTGTTAGGTCGTGACGCACTCGCGACAGCGTTACCTCTGCTCAGATACTTCACAAAGCCGGGCAAGAATGAGAAGATCACGCAAACTATCTGGGTGGCCGGCGACCTTAACAATAAGGAGTCGAGGGATTTGCTGAGGAACGCGTTGACGTTTATGGTAATTATCACCTTATCTATCTATTTACCTATATGTAACATATAACATAGCTCGCAACGCACCGGCTAAACCGCTGGACGTAGACATGAAGTTCGGACAGTAGCTTCTTTTTTGACGTAAGCATTCACTAAGAAGGAATTTTGAAAATTTTACCCCTAAAAGTGTCCCCTAAAGTTTTTATTGAAAATTTTATTCTGTGTATAGTTGACGCCAACATTTTTTAAAATACTCTCTTTATAAAAATAATTTAATAGGTGTTTCGTGATTTTCTCAAATGAACCCCACCAGGCTAGGACGGGGTTGGACCCCTAGTGGGGTCCTAAACTTTGTATGGGGAAAATTTCCTCTAATAGAAAGCGTCGCGACGGCTTACAGTGAGTTTCGCGAAGCCTTATAGCAAGCCGGCTTCCATTTCGAAAAATGGCTGTTGCTCTATTAATGTAAAGTAAATGAACTAATATTTTTAAATTTGAACACCTATCTTCATCTGAATCCGCGTTGGGTTAGTGATTTGGGCCAACATAATACATATTGTGATTTGGTATTATTGTTTGACAGTCGGAGTCGACGGGCGTCCGCGTGGCGTTCATACCGAATGTGGACGGCAACTCGAACGCGGACCAGTCGCTCAACAAGGTGGTGGTGGCGGCGCTGGCCACCAGCGACGCCGCCAGCGCCGCGGCCTACATCACCCGGCTGCTCGCCGACGAGGGCTGTCACGAAGCTCACACCTGTGAGATATTGGTAAGTGACCTCTTACGGCCTCACACCCACCTTGGTCGGACTTCGCCGTCTTCCTCGCGGTCCCTGAACTGTTGCACATGGCCCTCTCTGTGCAGTCGACTTAGCCTACGTTTTACATGGGGAAATCCTTGTGGGAAGGAGGGAGGAAGCGGCCACCCTGCCTCCTTCGACCGCATATCGCCAACAATAGACTGAACAATGGTTGGGACAGGGACAGGTTCCCTCCTTCCCTATGGGCGCGACTAGTGTACCGCGCCCGTCCGCCCCCGTAGGGCCTACATAAGCAAACTTGTTTTTTTTTTGTCCTGGTAAAATCTTCATGGACACCCTTCGGCCCCCAAGCTTCGGGGGAGACAATCGGGTTATTTCGGACTCCGACTCCGACTAAAACTGTATTGTAACTACACAAGCATTTATAACTGCGGCGGTGACTGTCCCGGTTGTAATGTCGGGCAACTATTGAAGTGAGCCGGTTCCTAGAATAAGCTTTAGCTTTGTAAAAAAAAGGTTTGTATTGCTATATCTCCAATGGACTACTAGGATTGAAATATTTCGGTCGGATTTTATGAAGTCTACAATAAAATTCGCAGCCTGAGCTAGTGGCCCCACTGAACAAGCTGGCCTGGGTGCTGAAGGCGTCGCGCGTGCTGTGCGCGCGCAGCCTCAGGCTGCGAGCCGGCGCGCGCGCACTGCTGCACAACGCGCGACTCATTGGTCCGCTGCACGACGCGGAGCGGTTCACCGTCGAAGACTTTACGCTTCTCGAAAGGTAACTATAGCAAATAGATTTTACGGTTGATTTTCCATTGGCAATGATGTCGAGTAGTCTCAGCGCTGACCAATCAGTGCTGCTAGAATTGGTTAAATGTGGTAAATATATTATTTGGTGATTATAATCTATTAAACTGTGTAACTTTTTTAAGGTTCAGTAATCATGTTTACGCTGATAAAATATCTGAAGTTTTGGACAAGAAGAAATCCAAGAATGATATCTATGATGATGATGGTAAGTAATTAGTATTCTTAATTGTTTAGATCTTTGCAGTCCACAAAAACGACTTATATAAATATATGAAGTGTAATAACTCATAAATACGATAATATTAAAAATAATTGGATTAGATACAGATAAACAATGTAATAAAGCTTCCGTCCATTTACAATGCATAAATTGATTAAGACATCCATACATTTTCTATAAAAATAAACACCGACTTTACCTCACGCGCCCCTACGCGCTCTCCATGTCTTACTTTTATTTTTTTATTCAATACTAATGTAGAGGAGGATATCAAGGATCTGTCGAACGAGGATCGTCTGAAGATAGTGTCGGTGCTAGCGGCTCGCAGCCCGCGCACGCGCACGCCGCTGCCGGCCGACTTGCGCACTGAACACTCGGTCGTTGAATTACCGCCCGTCTATGACAATGAAGCAGCCGTCGAGGTAATTATAAAAGAGCCTTTAATGTCCCAATAATAGGCGCGGGTCTCCCCTCAATACTAGAGGCATTCATACCATAATGCACCGTGGTCAAGTCGATAGGTTTTCTCAGACATGGAGGTGTTCTCACGATGTTTTCGTTTACCGTATAGCAAGTGTTAATCATGGTTGAAAATGAGATTTGCACTCGAAATCAAGATGTTGTCTAGAACGGTTTGAACATGCGTACCTCGTTCAAAATGTGAGTGTTATACCAACTTCGGTTTTTTTTTATCTTGGTTGTGTCTGTAGATTGTAATGTTATGGGATGCAGTCGACGCATCGACGCTAAGGAAGTCCCTTATACGCCGATCTGCTAGGTACTGGTATTGCGATGATCCCGTCATTACGTCTTGAATCTATGTATAGGCGTTGCTTTTGGCTGATGTCATTGACATAAAAAAAAAGCTATCGTCCGTTAGTATGGCAAAGCACTTTTCATTTGCAAAATGCCATTTTAAATTGATGTGAACATCAATATACATGTGTTGTAACCATGTCTGTATCAGATAGTAGCGGTGCTGGACCCGGCGTCGACGGCCGCGCAGCGCCTGGCGCCGCTGCTGCTGGTGCTGCGGCGCGTCGTCAACTGCCGCGTCAAGCTGTTCCTCAACCCGCAGGACAAGAACTCCGACATGCCCCTGAAGAGGTACAGTACTTCGATTATTTTCATTTATATCACTTATAAAATGTACATTAAACATGTCATCAATGATTTAAAGCAAAATGTGAGTGCGGCACAAATACGAGATTAATGGATAACATAATGCGCCGGTTTCAGATAATGGGAATAGTTGAGTCATACATATAATGATACTTCTGTCTGCGTGTCCATAGATGTAAATCTGGGGCAATGTATCGCACGGCCTTTTTGGCGGGAATTGAAGAGTGAAGTTGTCAATTTTGTTTTTTTTTTTTTTTTTTAAAACATTTATGTATCCATAGCTTTACTGATAGCGGTCAGGGGATTCATTTCATCACTATTTTCATAATTTATACAAAAAACCAATGATCAGAAAATTTTACTCGACACTGGCATGCGTGGCTCTATATTGTAGTCGATTGCCACGGATAAAAAGAGACATGTGCGTGTGTGAAGGCTGGTATTGTGTCCGCCGGCAGCTTCTACCGCTACGTGCTGGAGCCGGAGCTGCAGTTCGGCGCGGCGGGCGCGGCGGGCGCGGCGGCGGGCGGCGCGCTGGCGCGGTTCGCGCGGCTGCCGCGCGCGCCGCTGCTGTCCATGGAGCTGCGCACGCCGCCCAACTGGCTCGTCGAGTGCGTCAAGTCCGTCTACGACCTCGACAACATCCGCCTCGCCGACGTCGAGACCGTCGTGCACAGGTGACCACACCACACTCCACTCACTCACTCCACTCAAATATTCACGTTAATGACGTCATCATATCACAGAGTAACTTATATTTCTTACATACATATATTTATATAATTAGTGACTGTTGCTATAACGCAATAAAGTGCAATTCAATTCGCACGCCGCTGCGTTTTAATTTTTTTTTCTTCTCTGTCTTTCGCGTAACTATCTATTCTGACGCGGCATGTGTAACGTTATAGTTGACTCCAATCTCTTCGTCATTGTACGTAGTTGACAATAAACGATGAATATCGAATCAAATATCTGTTCTGATAATCTTTTGGGATTACAGTCGTTGTATTGTGCACTGTTAACAGTGAGTTCGAGTTGGAATACCTGCTACTGGAAGGCCACGCGTGGGACACGACCCTGGGCACGCCGCCGCGAGGGCTGCAGCTGATCCTGGGCTCGCGCGAGGAGGCCGAGCTGATGGACACCATAGTGATGGCGAACCTGGGCTACTTCCAGCTGAAGGCGAACCCGGGCGCCTGGATCCTGCGCCTCCGGCCGGGACGCTCCGACGAGATATATGAAATCGTTGGGTAAGCTCTTCTGGTTCTGACGGTTTTTGTGCCGACTACGAAGCGGGACACCGGACGGGCAAGCGTCAGAGTGAAATGCTAGCAGCTATTTATAATTGACATAAAAACCAAAATTCAAACGTAACTAAGCAACTAGGCTAGTCAATCAACATTTTATAAATTATAAATGAAATTCCCTGTCCAAATCCCGAATAGTGAGTAAATGTAAAAAAAAATATAAAAACGAATTATTTGGATCGTGAAGCATGCGGCAAAATGGTACAAATGATTGTGCTGCTTAGCTTTAACGCCTCATGCCAAGATAAATTTAGTAGAATATAAATATTCAAATTGCGTATGAGTAAACTAAAAACAATGTTGAGTTAGAAAAGTTTACATAGAGCACTCTTGTAATACAACCTCGAAATTTATAACATTTTAATTTACAAAGCGTTTAACAGAAGAAGCGTGCTTTTTAATGCCATTGTAAATGGACTTAAAATTTGTATATGAATTTGGGTGTTAACAATTCTTATTGTGCAACGCAGCCACGAGAACACGGACACGCCGGCCGACAGCGAAGACATCCAAGTGCTGATGAGCTCGTTCCGAAGCCACGTGATCAAGATGCGCGTCAGCAAGAAACCAGACAAGCAACACATGGACCTGCTCGTTGAAAACAACGACAAGAACAGCGGCGGCATTTGGAACTCTATTGCTAGGTGAATACATTTTTATTTTGGAACTGACTAAAATCCTCACGCATTCTTATCTGTTTAATATTTATGATCAGATTAATCGAAAGCCATTCAGAACTACACACGTAATGATGTAAACTCGTGTGTGACAGAGAAATAGCGTGATCTCACTCTGTCTCCACTATTTGCTTATAAAGGCGCTTTTGAACGGGTTAGTTTTATGGCAGTTAAGTCGTTCATAAACCCAATCAAACCCCCGTTCATAGGCTTATCAGGTTGCGGGTCCCGATGGCTAGATTGTCAGTCGTTAATCGTTCAGTCTATCGCCAGCTCCTTCGGTGGCGGCGAGGAGCAGGAGGCGGAGGACGAGACCATCAACGTGTTCTCGGTCGCGTCGGGACATCTCTACGAGCGGTTCTTACGCATCATGATGCTGTCCGTCCTGAAGAACACCAAGTCGCCGGTCAAGTTCTGGTTCCTCAAAAACTATCTCAGCCCATCGCTTAAGGTTTGTTATGTGTAATGTCCTTATTCTTATTTTGTTTCGTTGACAATTGGCTACAAAAAAGAACTACTTTTGCCAGGGTCGAATAAAATTTCTTGATCGATAACTTGAGTACAGTACCACAGATAAACTAATAGTTGTTACGAATAGTTATTCACTTGGCAATGACATTTAAATAAAAGTGACTTTTGCCACAACACAATAAAATGCACTTCAGTACCTCAAGCATAATCTTTTTACGTTCCGTTTCGGTAACGAAACGTATTCCATCCCTCTCACACCGCAGATTCTTTAAATAAGTATGACAGTGGCAGCATGGTTTCTCGATGTCGTTACGATTACATTACAGGTTCCTGCTTACCCTACAGATTACACACTGTCGTGTTTTAAAAATTATTAATATGTTACTGTGGGTTTCTTTTTCTATCGCGTAACTGTGTCTTTTGCAAACGCGTTTCGGATCCGATAGAAGTTGCCGCGCGCTACAGGTATTTATCGCGGTAGGATCAACGTATGACGGATGCCCCTGATGATAATAATATGTATATTTTTTTTTCTAGAAAACTGCTTTGTAAAGCCATTGTAAATGAATTACAAATCCTGAAAATATAGTGGCAATATTATTTGTATTCTGTCAAGTGCTCCTAAATTTGTACTGCAGCCCATATAATATTTATTACCACCAGGATATCCTGCCGTACATGGCGCAAGAGTACGGGTTCCAGTACGAGCTGGTGCAGTACCAGTGGCCGCGCTGGCTGCAGCGCCAGCGGGACCGCCAGCGCACCATCTGGGGATACAAGATTCTGTTCCTCGACGTGCTCTTCCCCTTGCACGTTAAGAAGATCATATTCGTTGACGCGGATCAGGTATGTTTAGTACGCTATAGTAATCTATAATGAATGAACACACACACATACAAACAGACACACACACACACACACACATACAAACAGACACACACACACACACATACAGACAGACACACAGAAAGACACACAGTCAGACACACGCATACACACACAGACACACACGCACAGAGACACACACACACACACACACACACATATATACACACACACAGACACTTTCTCTCGTCTAGAAGCGTTTCAGGAATTCTCGTTTTAGTCTTCAGTAATTACTGTGTTGTAGATTGTCCGCGCAGATTTGAAGGAATTAGTGGATTTGGATTTGGGCGGCGCGCCGTACGGTTACACGCCCTTCTGCGAGAGCCGACGAGAGATGGAAGGTTTCAGGTGAGGTATCATTCATCATTTTACAGTGTTCAATGTTAACAGTGTTCAGTGTTCAATGTTTAGGGGTCGAGTCACCTTCGTCCGTAGGAGAATTAAGTACCCTCGAGATACCCTACACGTGACCCTGGGTGGTGCCAACCAGGTGACAACTCTACTGGTGGTAGGCTTCGGCCGTGGCTAGTCACCACCCACTGAACAAAGCCATGTCGCCAAGCGGCCTAGCCGTGTTCCGGCATGATGTTCGGTGTTGCCATTCATGGATGGCGGGTCAGATCAGTTGCGCTGCATGTGCCTAGTGAATGTAGCGTCTCTATCTACTGCCGCCTTCCTACCTAGGCAAGTATGCTCCATCGTAGATCTCATCGTCACTTACCATCAGATGAGATCAAATACTTGCCTATAATGTAATAAAAAAAAAAAAAAAAAACTTGAGTGCGCTCTCAGAATTGAGATCCGTTTTTTTAATAAGGGCCCAGTAGTAAAAGCACAGCTTGTCACTGTATCGTGGATTTCAAACAATCTGATTGGTCCAAATCGATTTTATTTTATCAAAACATTGGCTTGTTGCGTGCTATTTAATATGATACGGTGATTTGTGACCAACGTATTGTGGTCAGGTTCTGGAAGCAGGGCTACTGGCGCAACCACCTGCAGGGCCGCAGCTACCACATCAGCGCGCTGTACGTGGTGGACCTGCGCCGCTTTCGCCGCATCGCCGCCGGCGACCGCCTGCGCGGCCAGTACCAGGCGCTCAGCCAGGACCCCAACAGCTTGTCCAACTTAGGTGAACTATATACAACTACATTTATACATTTACATTTTCCATCCATTTACAATGATTTTAAAACGCACTATTATTTTGATAAATGCATGAAACTGCATGACATTTCCGAGTCGAGTGTGCCAGTACGATCTGTTCATTGTGCTCATTGATTATAAGTCATAAGTCCTAGTAATGTTGTATAAAAATCGCTATACCCTATTGCAGACGGGTTTTTTTTCCAAATCTGTGATAAATATGTCTAAACCCACTGGCAACATTCACTTGTGGCGCACTGACAGTTAGTTTATATGCATTAACTGACCGCTGCAAGCGAATTTATTATGTATTAACACTATGTAAAGTGTATTATCATAGATTTGCGATACAAATGTGATACAGTCCGTTCATGCGCTAGCTTTTGTCGTACAAGCACACTATCTATATACAAATAGATTGCAGTTGATTTCTTATTATATCGATTGCGCTCAGAGGCTCAGACATGCACAATGTTATGTTTTTTATACAGCACAGCGTAGGCATTATCTTAACCAAGAATTACAAATTGTGTTTTGGTGGCCACTTTTCAAACATTTTATTTTTACAGATCAAGATTTACCGAACAACATGATACATCAAGTGGCTATAAAGTCTTTACCCCAGGAGTGGTTGTGGTGCGAGACTTGGTGCGACGAGGACTCTAAGAAATATGCTAAAACTATAGATTTGGTAAGTTTATTCACCAAATATAGAAGTTGAAGCACATTTGCTTGTAAAACTGTCCAGAAATCAATTGAGTACAGTTTTTACGTAAAAGTTAAAATGTGTGTTGGTGCGAACAGTGCAACAACCCGATGACCAAGGAGGCGAAGTTGTCGGCCGCGATGCGGATAGTGCCGGAGTGGACGCAGTACGACAAGGAGGTCAAGGACCTGGCGGCGCGCGTGCGCCGCGGCCTCTACCAGGCCGCTGACCACGAACAGGTACTGTCAGCTTATATATACGCGCGGCAAATGGTGACGAACCGATTTAAAAACAAATGTAAAGAAATGGGCGGGCAGGACCGACCACTGACCCTGTCTAAGCAACTGAACCGCTTTATATGACGCATAGGTACTTAGAGTACCCACTTTTTTTCTGGCATGCGCGTCAGAGGATGTTATTTGTCGGTGATTTTATAGAATTAACGTATTGTGTTTTTTATGAAAGGGGTGAGCGTGTTTGCATTAAAAACAAAATTGCAATTTATCGAATAATAGTGTATGACATCGTTTTGTGTGGTTTTAGGAAATTGAGAGCCACCACGAGGATGCTCCGGCTGAAAGTCACTCGAGTGAGTAATAAGTTGTAGTAATTTATAATAGTTTTATTGACATGGATCAAAACTTTTATCGACTCCAGTAATAGGGGTCATTATATAACATATTTTCTCATTTGGACACGGCCAGTATCGATATGCGAATCTTCACAATGATCTAGGCAAAGGCACAGCCTACTATAACATTAAAAATAAAATAAAAAATAGTAAGTAAATATAGTATGTAATAAAATTGATATTTTTAATACTCAGCTTGACTGTTAACCATTACGTGACCGTTACATCAATTTCTATACTAACAGGTATGTTTCCATTTCAGAACACGACGAGCACTCGGAGCTATAATGATATTATTATTAGTTTAGTTATTCGAATGGGGGGGGGGGGGGGGGGGGGGAGTTGGGAGAGTTGAATGTGTACCCAGTGAATTATTTTAATTGCATTCACCACATTTCAGCATTTGATTGAACTTTTTTACTGCAATCACTGTCATAATCTTTCGTACACCATGTTGACTATACAAGATTGAAATTCGTAAATGACAATCTATAAATAGACATTAGTAATTTTATAACCGATATATAAGTTGCATACCGATTTCGTATAGTTACATAGTTGAACACTTCTTACATTTATCCTAACTGTCATTTGTATGATATTTGTCTCAACTTATTTGTTTCAATATTTCTTGAATGAAACTTTTTTTATTATACCAATAACTGCCGACATGAGATGTCATACGATTTGCCATACAAACATAATTTCGTTATGAAAAAATAATAACCTAAAATAATTCTTTTGTTGTAATTACTTCCGGAAGAGCACATTTTTTTTGTTTATTACTTATAAGCTGTGAATGACCAGATTTTGATGTAAGTGAAAATGTGATTTTCTATAGTTTTAAGTGAACTTTGGGACTCGTTGTCATTTGTGAGCGATGAGAAGCGGCGCGAACGCGGAACTAAACTTTTTGATGCACTTCACTTTAAATATTTCTTTATGCTTTAAACCCACACCGGGCTGCAGTGGCTTAACTGAGAGTTTCCTCACGTACACTCGTTAGTGACCATGTAATATATTTTGTACGACGAACTGTGTAGCGCCTCTAGTGGTTACCTAGGGAATTTATAGCTTTTCATACAAATATATTCACGTGGTTTACGTGAGAAAAAGTCAAGGTTGAGCAACTCGTAAGCAGTCTGATACTTCTGATATCACTCGCGTCTGTTCGCATCGTGGCGCCGCTTCGTAAGTCAGCGCGCACACGAGGGACCTAGAGTTATATTGTCAAACTAGCACATGTAATTTTATTTTTTATATCACTTAAATTCCAGAATTGATACCATTGTGATAAACTTTATATTTAATGATTGTGAATTACGAGATCTCACCATGTTAGAGCCCAAACACTGGAAAGCATACAGCGTTCTGCGTGCCGCGTTCTTTGAAATGTATGGTATGATGACCGGCTATAATCAGGCCTCGCTTCCATTGTCCACTCTAGGCAAGTGCGCAGGGCTCCGCGATCCATGACCCAACTGATAACCGATATTACCATTAAATTAAAGACGGCCCTAGCTGCGGTTAGTCCGACCGCTATGAAACCCATACATAATAAAGAACGCGGAACACAGAACCCTCTAGCGTCCGCTCAGTGTCTTAGTGTAACTGTTCCAAATTGCAATAAATTTTGGTAGGTATTGTTTCCCTGTCAACAATTTTGTTGTTATATAAGTATCATTATTGCTCATTATTTGATGTTCCACAAATTCAAGCAAAACAATAACGAATAAAGAACTTTGTCAAAATATATTTGGAATTATTATTCAAACCCTCGATAAGGATCCCGTGGAGCATTTGTAAATATAATTAGACTATGTTTAAAGGAATACGACGAACATTTCTAAGTACGACTTTTATTTACAACAGTGGGTACTTAACAACTAAGTTTCACATAAATCCGACTAAAACTGCCAACTACCTATGAGGAACATCTAGGAGAGTTATGTTACCTCAACAGCGAAACCCCTACAATGAAGCTTGAGTTTTATACATTGAAATACATCGCAATAATACCGTAAATACTACATACATATATCTACTATACTTTATATACAAAAAAGTATGTTTAGAGATTATTAAGGAGTGTATTCATTAACACTAATTCTACATGTTCAGTGAGCTACGCACAAACTATTTACTTAACGTTACGATAGCGTAAGAGACCGCGTACACACACCACATACCTACATCATAATTAATGATGAAAGTGAATTACAGAGTTCCTTCACGATGACGATACGATTTCGTTAGGTTTACGATTTTGTACTACGAGCAATGTTTTTGTACTTGTACAATCTACACAAAAGTACGCCACATAAATAAATAATATACTAGACAACACCAATAGCTGTGTGAAGCCGTATTTACAGCACTTGTAAGAACTACGTTACATTTTATTGTCGATATATTAATTAAAAATACACGCTAACATACGTTGCATGTGCAATGGGGTAGGCAGAGCTAGACTCGCAATTGAAAATTTCGTCAATGGTATTGGGTACCACTTAGTTAGGACAAGGTAAAATAAACCCTATTACGTTATTGTAATATGTACTGTTGCTTGCATAGTTGTGGCGGACATCTATCCTGAACGCTCATTTGTAGCTAGTGACGCAAAAACCCCTTTAGTTTATAGACTATACTAGCTTCTGCCCACGGCTCCGCTCGTGGTATCTTAATGAAACTAGTATATATTATTCCAGGATAATGTAGCTTCCTATTAGTAAAATAGGATCGGATCAGGAGATGCGGAGATCGTCATCTACATCAAAAATTTATAAACTCATTTCAACGGGATTTTCTCTTCTGTCTAGACATAAAATTCAGAGGGCACACATCATCATGCTCTGACCATTAGGGGTCTAGCTGTATTGTATGTTACTGTTGCTACAAATCGTTTTATTTACACCGTAATAGTAATATTGTGATTCTGAATTTTTATTTCCAAAATCTATATTTAAATAAATAAATATTACAATTATTTGGTTACAAGAAGTAAGAAAACATAAATTAATTTTAATGCTCCACAAATAAATTACTTAAGTAGTAAATAAATTACGTAAGTAAGTATGAGTCAAGTTTTGTAGCTGAAACTTAATTTAGGAATATTGATCCGAGTTCAAAAAGAAATATTTAGATAATTTACAAACAACAAAACCCAGAGCTTTTATTTTGAAAAGCTCTTGGTTATGTCACTTAACCCTTAGTAGCCTGATTTACGAAAGTGATTTATTTTTAATATTACTGTGTTTAACATTGATTAAAATGTCTATAAATTTGAGGGTAGTCTATAAAAAGACACCACGTCAATATGACTAGTTAATAAATCCTGTTTTATGAAAATCTTTCCGTGTCATTGATCATTGTCTTTGGTATGAAGAGTATTTGGCGGTTAATAGACAATATTATGGAACTGTAACTACGAATTGAAACAATGTGTATATTTAAAAAGGTATACAGGATGAAAGGGACATGATAACGAGAACTTTGGGTAAAGGCTGCACACACAAATGTTGTAATTTTTGAGCGCGCAATGTATCGTAAACAACACATCGCTCCACGCGATACCCGACGCGCGAGTGACGAGCGCGCTCAGGCGTAACGAGTTTTAATTTACATTGCAGTTTTAGATCTATATTTCTAATTTTTTTTTTATTTATAAACACGTTGAGATAAACTTCTATTATGATTTCATGCTGAAATAAATTTACAAAGAACTGAAAATAATGCGTAAAATTTATGAAAAGATTGACAGAAACTTCCAACCCTGGGGATTCAGAATTATGAGTTAAAATCATGGTAGCAGTTTTCGTTACAAAGCCAATTACACCTGTATATCAATTGCTCTACTACGTCAATGGCTATACAGGGTAATTCAGAAAGGGTATACTAACCTTTGAAACTGGGCTTCTTAAGGTGGAAGCTCAGGGTCAGGGCGCGAAATTCAAAATGTCAATGATTTTTATTTTTTTATGAAAAATTTGGACATCTTTACGATGTAATTTAGTGTTTTGCGATATTAGCATTCTGCATTGGATGTCTCGATGTATTAAGTTTGCTTAAAAAAGTACTTAAAGCGATACAACACCATTAAGTTAGTAAAAGTAGCGGTTTTTACAAACCTTATGGTATTGTATCGGATTAGGTTCTTTTTTAAGCAAACTTAATACATCGAAACATCCAATGCAGAATGCTAATATCGCAAAACACTAAATTACATCGTAAAGATGTCCAAATTTTTCGTAAAAATATAAAAACCATTGACATTTTGAATTTCGCGCCCTGACCCTGAGCTTCCCCCTTAAACGCATTTATAATCATTATATGATGTCAGAATTTCGATATGTCAATTTCAATAAATGATAATTAATTACTAAGAATGCGCTAAAGAAGCGCACAGGTTAAAAGGTTGGTATACCCTTTCTGAATCATGCTGTATACGTGAAAAATTATAATATTGTAACAAAGTCTGTTTTCTATGGCCGTGGTTGTGTTGTAGTTCAGTTGCAGTAGTGCTCCTCGGTGGTGAGGCGGCACAGCTGGCAGTCGACGCGGCAGCACCAGTGGTAGCGGCAGTGGCAGCGCTCCAGCCGGCTCGAGCGCAGCGCGCGCCGCCCGCGCCCGCAGCACAGCCGCCCGCACCCCCCCGCCGCGCTGCCCGCGCTCGCGTTGCACTTCCTGACACCAAACGGTCAGTTTTATTTACTCCTACTTAATAGTATTCATAGACGATCGAACTTGGTACGGGCTGGACCAACCGTCCGTACCGTATTGTCCGCAGACTACTCTCTAGACCAGGAATTTCCAAAGTGGTGGATTCTTTGGGGTCGATATCGGTTTCCCAAGGGTCGACATAAACGAAAACTGATTTTGGGGGTCGTCGAGGTCTAAAAATTGACCCCTATAAATAAACATAAGTTCTTATTTGAAACTTTCAAGATTCTGTATAAGTTGTGTTACGTGTACCAACTTGTTATAATAATGACTAATATTTTAGTAGGAGGTATCATTTTTGTACTTTTAAAAAACTCAACTTGTCGATAAGTCTGCACAAGTTATTTTGTATCAATAGGAAAAAAACTAGAGAGGATTTATAAAGCAACTTGGCTATGGGGGTCTGAGGTATCAGTTCATTTTGGAAAAGGGGTATCTTGCCCAAAATAGTTTGGGAATCCCTGCTCTAGACCAACAGATTCGGTCCAGCCCGTGCCCAGTTCGATCGTCTGTTAATGCTATAGTGTTGAGTTTCCAGCGCCTAATTTTCTCTATACACTCCACGAAAACATCTCAAAATTTTCCCCAGCGGGAATAAAGAGGCACGGTACAATCATCTGTTGTATCGAATTCAGATGTTTTGCGTATGTAAGTGTTTATATTGAATGTTGAAAAAACACGCGCAGGAAACTCGGCTTTAGGTACGACAAAAAAATCCACGAGGGCTTCTAAATTAAATTGAAGCCTTTAATGCATTTGATATTCCGGACACTCCGTACCTGCCATGCGTTCCAAGTGAGCCAGCAGCCGGGTCCGGTTCGCAATAATCGGGGCTCGGCGTGACGTATCGAAGCCGGGGCTTCGCTCTGTGCGCCTGCCGCTTGTGAGGCCGCAGCGGACTGGCGCGCGCCGCTTCTGTGGCCAGCGAGGCCGCCACGCGCGCTAGCGGCGGCAGCGCGCGCCAGCATGTTCGCACCGAGCAGGAGCCGGACACACCGTGGCATGTGCACTTAGTTCGCATGCCGCTGGAGACCGCCTGTAGTACACATGCATTTCAAATAAGGTTTTAAAAATATTTATGAGTCCCAGCTGACCCAACAGACGTTGTTCTGTGTCCCGAATTTTCCAGTTACACGGTTACCCTAAACCTTATTCGGAGTATTACTTAATAAAACAAAAAAAATAATCCAAATCAGTCCAGCCGTTCCCAAGTGATGCCAACGCATAGCTTTAAATTTTTATTTACAAAGAATATGAAGAATGTTGCGGTCGGAATCATGACAGCACTATGACCTGTTATTATATTTTTAAGTATCAGTGTTGAAGATCTTCCCGGCTAATGGCCGAGGCTCGCCTACACATGAATTATTATCAGTCAATGCATACCGTACACCGTACCTAGTATAAAATTCGTGGTAGTAGTTTTACCTTTCGTCCGAACCGTCCGTTGATCAAGTTGGCGGACGCAATGAGCGGCCGCAGTCGTTCGAGGCGCGTCTGCAGGTCCACTTGCGGGTCGAACCTGGGGTCGTCGGCCGCCATGCGGTACTCGATGTTGCGGTATCTTGAACCTCTGTCTTCGTATTCGAACCTAAAGATTAAGGTTAAATGTAGCTTAGCTTTAACTTAGTTAAGTCAGATAATAAGGTGTTTTGAAGGCACGTCACGATAGCGGCCTTGGTTCTCATTCCAACATCTATGACAGTCGTAATGTTACCTGACCGTTGGTCCTTATAAGTGGGTCTCGGAAAGCAGTCAATCCGTGTAAATATAAGTTTAAACAGCAAAATCAGTTGACTGAATTCGAAAGTCGACACCAATACAACATTGGGACAAGTAGAGGTATAGGAGGATGAAATGGTGCGCATTTGAAATCCTCAAAATGTAAAAGTACAAAATTTCGAGTTTCGTTTATTTTCCTACCACGTCTCCTATCTACTACAGTTTGCAAGTTATCTTGCACGCGTGATAAGAAATGTCATTAAAACCTATGGCTACCAACCTTGATCTAGATCTGAACCGTTTCCTCGTCGGTCTGCCGCGGCGCGGTGACCGCGGGAGTCGCTTGCGGCCCCGGCGGCCCTTCTTCCTCGTCTTCGGCGCCGCGCTGGCGTTCGGTGGCGCCGGTTGGTCGTCCACCAGAATCACCACCGGTGGCATCGTGGTTGGCTCCATGGTGGTCGTGGTCGTTGGCAATTCCGTCGTGGTCGTTTCCACTTCCAGAATATTCTCGATTTTTCCATCTCTAACGTCAATTTCGTGAGTGTCCAAGAACTGTTTAGCGAACCTAAAGTATAATAGAGAAAGGTACTAGGGATTAAGCCAATTTCAATATATGCTGTAACGCAAGGAAGACAAGTAACAGACGTTATACCTACTATTGCCTGACACTAAGCCAATTGATTAAAATCTAACCGGGAAGATACGAGTATCGGATGCTGCTATGGACATAAAAATAATTAATAATTAATCAGGACATGCTGCTCCGCTAAGCCAAGCAAGCACAGGTGGACTTTTGTTTGACGAAACTCAGAGCACGTTTAACCTCATCGTTGAATCCGGATCAGAGCATTTATTCTTACCTCTCTGCCCATTGAAAGTTATCGCCACAGCCACCCCATTTGAACCGTGCATGTGGTTCTGCCGGCGTCATTTGCGCCTGGCGCGGGGGTCGGGGAGGCGTGAGTGGTGGTGCTGCGCATGAGCACGCCGGCAGAGACCCCGCTGCGCACGCGCGCGCCACCGACCACGCTAGCGCCGCCGCTGACATAGCGTACACGTACGCTTGTTCGCGTGTTCCTGTTCAGGGGAGAATCTTTGCTTTATTCTGAATAACTCGTAGAAGCTCTGGTACTGATAATTCATATTATTTATTCTTTTACTGATGCTGAAAAATGCTGAACAAACCATCCAGATAGTATGGCGATGAGGATTTATTCGCCAAATGCCTCTTATACCCTTATAACAATCCCCGCCAAGTTGGCCGACCGTTCGCATTGGGAACAGTGGAATGTGTAAAAGCATTTTCCAGCGAAAACAAAAAAAAGTTGCAACAACGGAAAGGAGTGCAAGTAATCCCGGTTCGCACCTTTGGAGCATTCGGATTTGATGTGCCAATCTCACTTACAAACCTGCACATCTTTCGAAGCCGCGTAAAATTCGCAAACCCGCATTGGGCCAGCGTGTTGGACTATTCTAGCCTGATTCCCGTTAAATTGAGGGGGGTGGGTGCCCGATATAATGGCAATAGGGTCACCCCTTATTACATTGGGACCAAACCTATCCGTGGAATGCGGATGCACCTCTGCCTATGCTTTCAGATATTGGAGTTGCTGGTGTTTATTTTAGTTCACGCTCACGGTTTCCAATTACTTTCGTATTTTGTTTGAGTACACCTTTGAGTATTTGTCTGACACCCGCCCCATATACCATATCTAAGTATATGTTGCTACCTAACGTACTCACCCGCACCTGAAGCTCAATCAACAGAATCGTTTTTAATTACAATATCAACGCGATAAAGCCCGCACGTTCTTAGTTCAGTCCAACAATGGCATCTGACAGGCTTATCACAGAGCACATCGGCGGCGGGCCGGCGGCGCGGACCGCGCGTGAGCGCACCGCTCGCCGGTTATCTCTGAATGACTCCCCCCTCCCTTGTAACACCGCCCTCCCCTCCGAGCCACCCTCACCGCCCCGCGTCCACCATCCTTGATTCATGCGTGTAATTAAATCTTTTGTCCGTCCCGCTGTACTACGTACGACCCTTAAACCCTCGTGATCGCATTGAAAGATGAGCTCGCGATCGCTTTTCTAATAGATAACTATCACGATGTCAGAATAAAAGTTTCGTCTCATCAATAAGGATTCTGCAAGATTGATGTAGGTATATTACAAATAGCTAAACAGCAGAAACCATACCCAATGTATGCTCAAGCATCAAAAGTTCCATTGTTCGGTAGGGACAAGGCGCTTCTCAAGGAAAAAAGAATCATGTATAGACACGATGAGCTAAACCATTTCCAAAAATATCTAACAAATTACATTATTCAAGCGTAAAAAAATATAACATCTTTTCTGAAGCTCACTAAACGATTAAAGAAAAACCAATTAAAATATTCGCCGAATAATTAAATAACGCAAAGTTATTTTGGGTTCATTACCACGGGCGGCCGCAGACTTTATTTACTTCGTAAAACTTTTAATTAAAATGTATCAGGCCGCGAGCACTCCAAAGATTCCAACGGTTTCGTTTGTAGCCGACAATGTTCCGTGTCAATTAATTTCCTAAAGTGGGCAGACGGACGCTGAAATGGTGACCAAAACAATGGTGTGTGTTTCGGCGGGCAGTCGCCCGGCATCCGGCCGCCCGCCCCGTTGTCCGCCCGCCCGCACTCGCTGCCAACTACACAATGTCGCCGACCAAGCTAAAACTAGACAAACTTCCCATTGTTTGTCTTCTTTTCTATTCCAAACTTTTAGATTTTTCAACGTCTCTCTTGGAGCGCTCATTGTGAGAGCGTGGTAAAATAAGAGTCAAACTATTAGGTACCTACTAGCTGTGCATGCGACTTCGTTGGCATGGACTAAGTATTGTTTTTTTGTCAATCCCAAGGAATCCTTTAATTTTCTAAATAAAAAGTATCGTACACTTTGACACGGTATATAAGCTATTCCCGTGGCAATAGTTTCAGTAAAATCCGCTTAGTGAACTTTAAGATACAGTTGTTGGGCTATCCCGCGGGAATCCAATATACATTCCCGAATATCATTATATATCATCAACATCATGCGCAGTTTCACCAAAAAATATTTGCCTGTGATACGCGAACAGACACATAGATACACAATAATGAAAATAATTTTTTTTTCTAGTAATTTATTTACTAGTTTAAAATCAATTAATCTATCAATTAATAATGTCAAAAAATGCAGATTTGAATCGTTGTGCATCGGAAATAATGTTCGATATTTTTTTTTAAATATTCAATGTATAAGCACATCCAAGTTACATTCTTAATTAGGTATATGTTTCAATTTTAAAGGATCTTACACGAATGAATGAATCACATACAACATGAGCAGTTCGGGATGTCTGGCATGAATTTCGTTCTCACCGTTTATTACTGTTTATTTTTTGTCAGTTATTAAATCGATAGTTAGCTACTTACAATGCAGCCGTGTCACGCCACGAGACCCAACGTGTCGTACCGGCGTTCAACGAGTTCCGTGCCGACACAGAATTACGAAGACATCGCGTGTCTTCTTCGGTTATTTAATAAGGTTCCGCTCGGCAACGGCGGGCACCGCTACCGGCTGCTCTTTACCTGGGCCGTTTTCCTATTCCACGTAATTAACAATGGTAAATTCAAATTAATGTGGAGGAGATTGAACAATGGGGTACCTATTTAAAAATTAATTGCCCGAGAAGCGATAAATATGTTGATGTGTCACGTGGAAAGAAAGAGCGTTCGGGGCGGAACGGTCCCGCGCCCCGCGCCGGCGTCATCGTTAAAAGAAAGGGTGCCGTCGTCACGCCGGCCGCGCCAGCACAATACGCAGTCGTCGTTTTAAAAGACTACCAACTTGCCTTGCCTTATCTTCATTACTGTCGGAAGTTCCAGTATTATTTTACAAAGAACGCAGAATCCTTTTGAACAATGAGCAATTTGTAAATTGCACATTTAATGCTAGAGTATACTACATTAACTGAATCTGGATGAATCGGAAATCTTAATAGAATGGCTTGCATAAAGTATACCTATGCTATATCGTCAGTTGTACAGACTGCATTAGTCAAGAATTCTAACCATGGATCAGCGACATTAGTTCCATTGTCTTCCGCAATGCCATTCAAATCTTCTCGTTCCCGATAGTCCTGCTAGAATTTTCAGCCTAAAATGTAGCCTTCGCTACGGAATCCAGAGTGTGTTCTGGTTGCATAATAGAGTAAAAACAGTACATACCTGTCAGCAAATCCGGTGTAAATCGTGGCGCTAATTCGATAGAGGAGCAGTTCCACCTGTCACCACCGTGAGCCGCGAGGCAGGCGGCGCGCGCGAGCCTCGCCGCCACAGCCACATGCGGCATGGCAGCGGGCTGGCGGCGGCACGCGCGCGCCTGTCCGCTCCACAGCGCTCCACGCCGCCGCGCCTCCACACAATCACTCTCCGTCCAGTTGCCTTCGCTCTCATGGAGGGCTCTGTGATAATGGGATAGAAAATTGATACCGAGTATTTCACATTTAGAGAGTCGTCCTATCAAGATAGGTTTGCAAATGAAACATCAGATCAGTACTGCATTGAAGTTTAAATTATTTATTTTTAAAAAGCATTCTGAGATCCTAAATTACAGTTATTGCTATGGCAGTCGTGGTATAGTGATTAACTCCGGTGCTGCAAATTAACTTTTCACTTCGTTCCTTTCGAATCTTGTTCTACAGTGCCAGAGGACTGGGGTCCGTCATAACGCCGCGCCGAGTCTGGTCGTTGGCCGCGTTGAAATGCTTCACACATTTCATACAAGTAATTAGGAAGAAAGTCCGCCGCCTCGCCCTCTCTACGCCGTAGCACGTGGTATGCATCGCGCAATGTAGGCTTCGGTGCCAGCCGCAGCTCTAATTCCACTGCAGTTGAGAAATGAGCTGCCAAGGAGTAAACAACCTCCAAATCTGAAGGTGGTGGCGTCAAGTGTCGATAGTTCGACACTTTGTGCAAGAAGTACTCTGACATACTCATCCGGGGATTTCCTTCATCGTATTTACCGAGTTTCATATCGTATAACACTGCTTTTTGTCTATCGGGTCCCCAGAATTCTTGCTCGAAAGCCCTATAAAAGGTTTCTACGTCTTTAAACTCACTTCTAAAGCAGCGAGCCCACATCAGCGGTACACCATCCAAGCAGGATATAATAAACGGCAATTGTTTCTCTTCGGCCATCTGTAATTCTGATATGTAATACTTTATGTTTTCCATAAAGTCCATTGGGTGAGTATCTCCGGCGTCATCGAAATGAGGACGCTTGTTTATGGACGCAACTATCCAATCACTGAGGTTATCCGATGTCAACTGTATCGCCGGCTTGTTTTTGTCTCGCCTGTCTATTTCTATGATTTTCGGCTCATTGTCCTCTCGCGCCGCTTTACCAAGCACATTTTCTTCTTTGCCCAAATTAGGGAGCGACATATGACTGCGCAGTCTGGACGAAGGCATAGGTATACTTTGATATACATCTTCTTGACTGGAAAAACGAACGCCGAAGCCCAGAGTCGTCGGTTTGTAGATCGAACTCGGGAATAGAATTTCCTCTTTCTTCGGACGTTTATCTTGTTCTTTTTCCTTTGCGACAGAGGAAGATATTTTATCAACCATCTCAGAAAGATTTGTTACTGAAGATTTAATTTGACGTAAATCGACGAACAAACTCATTATAAATAAATGTCGTTAACTTTAGGTAATTAGAGCCATTTCTGCAATGTTTAGGTATTTTCTGGAACAACAATACAAGGAATATGATTATATCCACATGAATTTAATTAATTTAACGATGCAATAACGGTAACTACTACTATGTAATATAGTGCATTTTTTTTAAATAAGCGTTTTGTTACTTGTGATTTATTTAATTTTGCCTTAAAATTAATCAAGCGCGAGGTCTGCCTGAAAGCGTTAATTTCTTTATCATTAATTCTGACACGAAATAGCCTCATAAGATTGCGTGCGTAAAATTAAAAATGTAGTTTAGTATAATCTATTTAATAAAATATTACTATAAATGTGTGCAATCATTCATGTGCGAAGTCAATGCGTGCGTAGCAAGTTCGTAGCAAAAGGAGCTTACGTGCGTCGGCGGCGGACGGGCAATCGGTACTACCCTTCGCGAAGGGACGTGGCCGTACTTGCCGCTTTATATATACAGCTTACATTACGATAACTGGGTTATCGTACCCGGTATATTATATTCCATTGACGTTTTGTTGTGCCTGCCAAGGACACGCGTTACCGATGGCACTGTTACCGATATTATTTGGGGAGCTTTGTTCGAATATCTAGGTTGAATTAGTACCACAGTTGCGAAACTAACTGGATTTGTTACGTTTATAAAAAATAGCTACCTACTGTAACCCTCTGAGTTTTATGTAGGGGTGGGCGCATTAGCATATGGAAATTATTAAAATGAAAACCTTGTTTTTGTGACTTGTCCACATATCTATACCTATATTTTGTTAGATAGCAGTTATGTTTTAGCGTAGGCACTCCCGGGTCGACATTGAAGTTTTATTTCAAGTATTTACGCTCACGTGTCCGGATTAAATAGATGCTGGATAGTCCTCGTTAATTATGCTGTACCCTATTCCTTACGGTAGGTAGTACATTTTTATTGAACGTGTTCTGTGAATTTATTTTTCACTGCTCCTGAAGTGTTTTTATCTCGAATCGTGTTGAAACCTCCTTTACTAACCGTTTCCAACACACATACCTATGTTTTATGTCCCAGGAAAACAGGACCGTTGGTGATCCCTGGTCGAAGTACTCGCGTCTCGTGTGCTGCACGCAGGGTCATTACTGATGCATTAGTTCCGGCACACGGCGTCCGTCGTCGCCGTCGTCCGGCCGCGCATATCTTCGCGACCGAGCGAACAATAAACCAACTGCCTTGTACACTATCCATGACTTGGGGTGACTTACGTCGAGTACCGTTGCATTATACTGTGACTACAGCGCAATATTTTTATGCAGCGAAAATGTGAATGTCCTCCATTCCGCTTACACCATAGATTTTATACAATAAGAGCGACAGTAACAGCACGTTTTTCGATGACGTTACGATATCGTTAATTTTGCGATTGGGGAATAGCTTAGGTAATAAACTAGTTTGTAGTAGGTATACATACCTAATTATGTTCTATTCTGCCATTTTAATTGGGAGATTAACAGAAAAATGTTGAATAGCTTACATTCGTGCGTGTTAATTTGTTCTGCGCCTGACTTAAATATGGCAGAGGAAATATGCAAATATTCGGCAACCCTGTTAATAGGTAGGTACTATCGACATTACTACTTAGACATATAATGGCCATTTTCGCTTGGCAAAACTAAGCTCTAACATTATTATTTCTGTACCGACTTGTAGTTAAACAAAAATGTGAAGCCAGGGCCCAACAGTATGGCAATACTGCATTCCTGAGCGGATGAAGATACTTAATTTTTAATAAGAATTTACTTTGAATAGTTCCGAATTTCAACAACAATAGAAGCACCGTGAAATCAATTTCTCTTTTAAAAATTGATGCGTAGCCGCATAGGGAACAATAGTCGATGGGTGCCCACTTTTTATATTCACATTAGCTTGCATAACGATTGATGGATTTTCCGCTTTCTCACGATAAGTATCTACAATTTTAATATCTTCGAACGCTGGTCTACAATGTCGGTATCTAAAGATAATTGAAGACATTTTGTTGAGAGTGTTCCAAATTGCATGACGGAAAAGATTGCGTCATCAAATTGAATCGCAAATTTGAATACAGAAGGTGCATTAATATTTGCCGCCTATCCTGAAAAAACCCGATATCCGGGGAACGGCACCAGCCGGCCGCACGCGAGGACTCGATGCTACCCGCCACGTCGGGGTCGCATGCAACAAAACGCCGCGGAAACAAGAAAATTGGCTAGTTTATTGGTTGTCCAGAGTTTACAAGGACAGGGGAAAATAAATACGTAGGTAGTTTCGGATGAACGCTGCATAATGATGACAATGAACGTAAGCTCAAACTTAAACATTTCCTAAGAAGATATATAAGTATGTTAGCATATACATGTGTTATATAGGTACATTAGTAGCTTTGCATTTTCCTGGATAAAATATCGGGTGCTCTAGTGGTACACCATATTGTATGGAGCTGTTCACATTTATCCGACACCGATTTTGTATTATATTATAATGGAGCATGAAATAAATCCTGAAAATTTGATTCCACTTGTCCATGAAAGAGTTGTCCTTCGGGACAAAACGTCAAATGTTTATGAAAAAAAAGCATAGAAAATTACGTCTATAATTTACAAAGCAATCTGGATCACTATCGGGCACGTAGGGTACCTACCTATACCTACATAAAGTAGCTCCATATTCTTTAATTGGATCCAGCGTTCCACTAGTGCGAACAGTTACGGCGACACACGATAAAAATCGGATCGGACCCAAGAAAACAGTGGAAATGGGCTGTTAGATAGAGGTAATCTTTTACAACTTAACGCCGATGAACCTCCCAATTATACCCGCAATTTGGAAGCAGCAACGCAGCGTAGATCCGGCGCACAACGCAGCAGCAATTGACTCCGGACATAGTCACGGTGCCGGATCCCGAAGCTTCCGTAATCGTACTATTATGGTTAATTCATGTGGAATGCAATTGTTCCGTTGTTGTGCGCGCTGCTGGCGACATTATCGCATTCGTTACGCTGCGCACGTGTACATTTGATCTAATAAAATAATTCCCGTATCAAATTTTACGCGACTATCTCGATCTGGTAGACAAAGAGTCGTGCAGAGGGGCAGAGGGATTCGCTTTGTCATAACTGGTCGTAACACAAAAGGCCACCCCGCACTTTTCGGGTAGATCTCTTTGTTGTTTATGGATAAAATAGGACGTCAAGTTACAATGTATAATTTTTATAATACCTTCGAAGGACATGTACGCAATAGCAGGAACTAATGTACCTACATACTTACCCGTAATGTATTTACTACCATCGCTATATGTGCATAAGTATCTTCTAAACTAATGTTTATAAGTCACTAGCTATGCTAGACTTAGTACGCATATAGACTTTAGTTCTTTGACTAAGTACCTATTCCGGGGAACTCTAACATTATCCGATGCAGAATTTATCTAAGATGTTGTTGATTCATGTTATAAAGCTATAGCCATGTTTAAAATCTACAGGATAGTTTTAGGGCTATTCCATCTTTTTCACGGGTAAAAAATGTCCCTAAGATTAAATTTTCCGGATCAAAAGCTGTTACCGTGCCAAGGTTTCAACAAAATCCGTTCAATTGTTTCCTGGGTAACTTAACTACACTGAGTTCCATCAGTAGGTATAGGTTATGGTCTCTTCTAGCGGATACTATATGCACGAACAAACCAAATAGTCATTTAACGAATGCCATAAAACCCCTATTCAATTTCCTCCCATTTTACACGGACCGGTGCAATGTTGAAGTAAAAAAAAAAAAATTTTAAACCATCGTCTAAAACTAGGGATGAAAGCAAAAAACACGTTTGGGGCGGCACCAGCTGACGCGGCTGCAACTGCGCGTCGCTGATTCCACTTTAATGATGATTAAATGCTGAATGATCGTCTGGCGTGTGGGCGAACCTCGCACCGATACATGGAGGGGCTTGAAGCATGGTGCACCACCTTTCAAACTTAAAGTCAAATCATTTCTTTCCTATAGATCTACGGGTACACTTGTAAATTGTCATTTTACTTTTTTTCTCAACTCTACAACCGGATCGGAACGCGACCTCAACTGAGAAGATCCGTGAGAAATTCATGGGCTTGTCTTTTATTACAGACGTTTTTAAATAGCCATGTATGTAACAAAATTTAAGTAACAGCTTCAATGTGTTAGGCAATAGGCGTGTTTTTGTAAACTTGTCATCTTGCAAAAGTAAAAATTCACACGAGGCTAGTCAAGATGACTTGTTACTTGTCAACTTTAATCCTATATGAATTCGTTTAGATATACTTCAAAGTAACTAATTCGTTATAGTTACGTTCGTCTGAAACCGACGAATCATTGCCAGGCCCACATCCCTTCATTACACAATCTATACCGGCAAGTTGACAGCACAATTAGGTATATTACCAGAAGAAATCACAATTTGTTACAATCAACGGCAAGCGTGGAGTCCCGCCGAGTCCGACTCGGCTCATTACAACCAGACAATGATACTCTAATTATGAACCATTACACACACTCGCTCACGTAGAGAGTGCCTATAATAACTATGTAATCAAGATGAACAATTTCCATTTAGTAAATGGGCCCATATTATAAATTAAACCAAACACAGAAAGCGCATTTCGTATGATATCCACGTTCGGGGATCGTAATGTAATATTCAATTTATATGAAGGATGTTTTGTTGTACAAACCTTTTGTAAATTGAACACCGTCGTAGCTGGGTAGGCGTGTGATGTTCTAGTATGCAGGGCACGTGTCGGAAAATCTCATTAGATTTAAATGTAGGTAATAGCCATTAAGTAAGAGGCCGCAATAATTGAAACAAATGTTAGGATTACTCAACAAATCGTCCAATACAAGGGCGATTTGTCTAAGTCACCGCTGGAAGGAACAATTGTTTTATTAAGTAGTACAAATTTGATATAGTAGCTACAAGTATACAGGCTGTTTCAGGAAAATAACACTTTAGGTAAGTACATTTCGGTTGGTCATTTCTTTAAATGTATGTAGGTAACTGATTCTGAGCCCCGCCAGACTGCAGCGTTTAGCGATTTGCGATCCTTGCCGCCTGTAGTTTTCGTGAACACTATTTGTCATATACATATAGCTGTAACAATAATACGGTATAATAGTTTAACAGGTCCATCGGTAGGCTATAAAGGGCACATTTCCGAAAACGTAGACTGTGATAGAATGAGTACTTAATTTAGTAAAGTTTGTAATAGGAACAAAAAAGTTAGGCGTTTATTTTACCCGTACTAGGTACCTCCGCGTAAATATTATTTTGCTCTTTTGAAACGGCCTGTATAATGGCGATGACAAAATTATATTTGACCACTTAATACCGTATTATGTTACTGACAGCGAGAATTATACGTTTGTCATTGAATATTTGACAATTCATTATTGCTTCGTTGGCTTACAAACAAAATAAATACCCTTAAATTTATACAAAGTTTTGGTCATTTCAAACAGCATTGCATTCTTCTGAAAAGTGTTTGTGATCCGATTGTAATCCTCTTATAAATTTGGAGGTTCAATTGTTTTTTTTTTTGTTAAATAAGTATCACGAAGTTTAACGTTAACTGTCGTTCAGTATCCAAACATTGAGATGATCGAGATGCACGACGAGACCCATTCACACACTGCACACAAACAGCTTGTGTTATTTTCGTTTTTTGAACGAGGATGCGGTTTTGTGAGAGCAAAACAGCAAGCGAGAATTAATCTTGTCAACTAATAGGTACCTACTACAACGGCTTATTTTTGCTTGTTTTTTACAAGTCGCGGGAGGGTGAGTCGGCAAGTGGAGGCGTGCCTTATCTTTATAGAACACTTGTAGGCTGCTGGACAAGAGGAAACACTTATTAATTTCGTAGTAGATATGAATTATTTTAAAACACTTAGGTAGGCTATCTACTTGATTATTATGATGTGATGGTAGTTATAAGCATCGTTGGTTCCACTGAGAAGAGCCGGCAAGAAAATCTTTGTTTTAATGAAGAGGCATACCAAAATAGGCAATTATATGCACAGGAGTATAAACCCGCTATGTGTCGTTGAATTGAACCCATAATACAAACGTTGAAACCATGCCTTGGAAGTTTGACGAATAAAAGAAAGTATTGTATTCGCGCTTGGCATTGAACGCATAGGCACGCTGGGCGGGCTGGGCGGGCGGGCCGCGGGGCGCGGGAAGAACGCGCGCGGCGTGACTCAACGCGCGCTAGACAGCGTGCCGCGCTGTCCCGCGCTCCCGCCACCGTAACCCGAGCCCCTCGCAGGCGCTCATTTAGCTTTTCACAGCTCACGCTAGGCTCAATTTTTGTTTTTGAAATGAGCCAGTAGCCATAAAAGGCCATTCATTACACTTAGTTCTACAGACGTAGTAACGCTTGACTATGTTAGAGAGTTTTTTTATTGCGGTATCATGTACAAAAGATATTTCAAAAGATCGAGTTATGATGCCTAAGTACCTATTCTTCTACCTACAACTTACTTGAACATGGTGCTCGTCGGGCTTAGAACCTGCGCCTCTTGTTTCCAAGCCACACTTCGACCAACTCAACTAACGATAAAACTAAATATAAGTCGGATCATTACATGAAATCCATTGTACAATGTTGATTAATGAAGCGTACATCAAAGCGGTCGCCGTCGATACGCTCGAACAACAAAGATGTTACGAAAATAAAAGGCGAACAAATGCGTGGCGACGAGGATGTCGGTAATTTATGAATTTGTCAGGACAAGCTGAACGTTGCCGGTGTAAATAAAGAGCACCGCGGCGCGGATAAATTTGTGTCAGATCAAATGAATCGTGGACACGGGGATTTGTTGCACTTATTGGGCGCGCCGCCCTCGCGCGCCTCACAAAAACAATCGGGAGTCGGGCGGGACCGATGTTGAGGAATTGAGTCGTTTGTTCCTTCGCAATATAGATTGACAGGCCTTACACCTAGGTGGGTACTAAGCGCGTAGTACTAACTGGGCTTTAGAAAGCTATTTCATAAATAAATCTTTCTGCGATTCGCGTAATGTATGTACCTGTTACCTGTTTTCTGTACAATCCTATAGCCATAGATACCTAAGTAAGTATATCTAGGTACAGGTCCAACGGTAAAGTAAACCTAAGCTATCCATTTACATATAGCGAGTAAGTTACGGTCTCAGGTAAGTAACGGCGCAAAGTTCGGCCCTTGTGAAGCCCCTCATATTTTAACTTGTACTTCATGCTCGCGGTCTTAGTAGGGCTTTCGAGGAAGTTAATAGATTTCGTTTATGAGGAAAATACGATATATTGCGGCTGCCATGTTATGTGTAGATGTTAGTATACATTGATGTGAGCTTACGCTACTCTCAACTTATTGTTGTCCACAACAAAAGTAAATCCCTAGCAAAATTAATAATTTCATTATTAAAGCCATCATTCACATGTGAGGAAAATAAAATTGTTCCTAACGTGAGTCCCACATATAGCAATAAAATAAATCTTGTACAAAGGGGCTCGTATTTCACCTTCGTCCGCACTCCGCAGGCATATCCTCCACCTACATACGTAAAGGGGGGAATTCAATAAAATCAGAATCGTAAAAACTAAGTCGTCAGCCATATAAAAATACCTAAGAAAGCATTAAGATCCGTCCCCCAATAATAGGTCCCGCCAGATGCACGGGACGGTCGACTGGAAAAGTCACAGAGGCAACTCGAGCGAGGGAAATTATTTTTTCGGTCTGCCACACACGGCCCTCGCTCACTCAGCGAAAACGGAGACCTCTTATAATACACGGAATCACTTACTAGGAACATTTTTCTACTAAGCTGGGACGCAGAATTGTGTGTTTTAGGTGATATTTTTAGTTTTTAGTCGTGCAAATTTTTTTTAGGTCTGGTTTTTTGAAACTTGAACAATTTCTATCGCCGAAAATAACAATAATGATTGAGCAAATAAAAACAATATGAGTAAAATATAACCAAAAGGGTCTTAAAAAAAACTTTGTAGACCTACGTAAATTAAGGCTTGATAACCTACTTAGTCTTTGACGCAATGCCTTTTCAGTGCATGAGCATGTACCTACATATATGAAAGATAATATGTTTGTAGTTTAATTAACGTTGAAATAACTATTTGTACTGGGGTTGCCACCCGTACCATATTATATACTATCGTACTATATTTTATTCAATTGTGCTATTTATTTTAGAAAAATAAGGTAGGATTTAATTAAATTACCACATCAAACAATAATATACATAGTATGAAAAATAATATATTTCGTCGCTAATTCATTTTTTTATATTATATGTGATTGGAAAGCACCCGCAGCGCAGCACAGCACGCATTCACGTCGCTCAGTTGCTCAGTCGCTCACTCACGTAGTCGAGTCACGGAAAGGCAATGACAACTTTCAGTCGTTGTTAATTTTTCGTTCACCGCCGCCCCATTTTCAAGGTGGTATTTCGAACGTGAAAACTAAATAAGTAGATACTTTTTTTCGGGTATTTCCCAAAAGTCCTATGTTTTTTGCAATTTTTTGAAAAACATACTATATTTCTTCCAAAAAAAGGTGGCAGCCCTAGTATGTACTTACTAACTTAATACTCAGTATAAAGGCATAACTTCAAAAGGATGAAGCTCACCAACGCCGGATATCATTAGCTATCGCCGAATGAAATTCTCGATATTAACAATTTTCCGACATCGCGGTATCCCATCGCTTTATGTTGCAGTTAAATCGTCAGCTCATTAGGCGTTGTTGTAATTGGAAGTTATAGGAATTAAATAATCTATAAAAAATAACCAATTCCAAAAAACATAAGGAGCCGTGGGTTCGGATCCCACCGCTGTCTCCATTGAATGAAATACATTTGAATGAATGAGTGATGGAATGATTGCATGCTTACATTTAACACTATTCCTCAGTAGGAATATATAACGTATATCTGTGCATACATTACATTAATATGAAAACAAAACGTAGGTTTCTTAACATTGCCGAATTTAATAGCGATAGTCATTGAGGAATCCTCTGTCTAGTTAGATACCCTTATTAGACTGAGGATTCCTCAGTAAAGATCACTATGTATACCTACATGACAACACCTGACACTCAGTTTACTAGACCGAGTAGGTGAGTGTCGAAGTTTGTAGGTAAATTGATCCGACACCTAGTTGCAGATCATTTTATTTATGATTAGACTCTGATTTGACGGATTTCAGTTCGTATTTTGATCAATAAAATATCCAGCGATAATCCGTGGATTCTGGCTTCGTCCACAACAATTTATTAAACGCGTAGGCAAACATTACAAAAGCTATTTATATAAACACAATCCGGTTCGCCCGGTTATGTCGAAATAATTAGATACTTAAAACAACTGCCGAAAATCGTGTGCCGCAACCAAAGCTCGCATTACCCGGGTTATGTTATGCCGGGTGTAATCTCGCGCCGGATAATTGCCGGTTGCAAGTGAACAACGGCGCTCATTAGTGCAATGTTCAATTAGGGAGCGGCGATGGACGCGGGGGTGGGCCGGGCTGTGCTCGGCTTTGAATATCCGGATGCTTTGAACAGTGTAACATTGTTATTTTTGCGATGTTCTCTTCTTATTTATATGGATGTACATGGGCGAATTTTAAAGTCATTTTAATGATGTGTTTGTAGATTTGATTGTTTTTTATTGTCTTGTTTTATTGGAGGATTTTTTGTCCATTAATGATAGAGCTGTTAGTTTGCAGCTTATAATTTTACCACTAGATTATTGTGGAACAAGCTGTAGGCCAAGGCGCGAAATTAAAAAAATCTGTGGTTTTTTTTTAATATGTATAATTAATAAAAAAAATCGGGGCTAAATAAATAAATGCATTATGATATGGCGCAGCCCCAAAAAACTGGTCCATGTATTCCAAATTTTCGTAAAATATTGTAAACCGTCGAAATTTTAAATTTTGCGCCCTGATGTAGGGCTTACACGTTAAAATTTATTTGTTTCATAAACATTATAAGTGAGATAATAAATGTGTATATTATGACACGCATGTTACTATTGTCTGTTTAATAAGCTGTATCATCTTAATGGATATTTTAAGAGATACATTTAGATACCTGCCTGACGGTTCGTCTGTTTGTTAAATCATCACTGAGAAACGAAATCTATTTCTTAGTGATTTTCACTATTGGATCGTCGTATCTCTATATCGTCACGCTGTGATCATTGGTTGTCGAACAGCACAACATAATTTATGTTTGCGAGGGCGTAATTGCAAGCAAAACCTAGTATGAAATAAATAATAGTACGATTTTTTCCATAACATATACCTACAACCCTTGCGTTATGGGTACCGTACAATGGACTGGGGCGATTGTAGTTACACCAGTGGCAAATTATGAACAAATCATTTCCGAAATTTGCCCCGCGCGGGTACTGAACTCGCAACCACCCAATGCATGCTCCGAGCGACCATGCTGCGAAACCCATACTTTTCAGATGATATTTTCAACTATAATTTCTCCGACATATGCTTTTGTTTTTACGCCAATTTTCAGCTTGATTGTAAAGTCTTACTAATGGGAGGTAAGATTTAATGTTATACGCGAATACTATACATTGGATAAAAATACTTCAATTATCTAAGTAGGACACTTCGAAATAGGTGATTGAAGGTATCAAAATGATCACTTCAGGCAGCGATTAGTACCAGTATATAGAAGTTTATGGGTACCACTGGTAAAATTAAAGGCGTAATCCATTAAAAGCAGATTAGCCCAATTTTCAACTATACGTCATATTAAATCGAATGTAATTATATACTTACAGCCATCGTATCGCCTCCGTAGACCTCGGCAAAAATACAAAGAACAAAATAAAGAACACAATATACGAACGCATCACAAAATAAAATCGATCACTTTGTTACATGAACGTGACATTATAAAAAAAATAACAGAACAGAACAGAAAATAGGCCGCGCGAAATATTTTGGCGGGAAACAGTCGCGAGGCGGGATTCGGGTCGGGCCGACAGGAGCGTCGCGTTGATGAGCGCTCCCTAACTGCGACTGCGATAGAATGCACGACTGCGACCACCTCAGCCACTATCGGCCAGTGGTCAGGCAGACAAACGCGCCGCCGCCGCCGCCACAGATTAATAATACTACGAAAGGACACCTACCTAGGTAGCCTATTTAGTGCATAATATACAAACAGTACCTACAATAGAAATATATGAATAGCCATGTAGGTGCTTAAGAATTTTCTTTTTTTATACTTACAGTTGGGAGGACCGATGTGTGCCGACTATATGTACAGACTAATTCAGTTTTTTTTATTGTCTCATACCTAGAAGTTTTGATTTGAAATAATTAGGCGTGAAAAATTCGCGAAAGAAGCGCAGATTTAGTATACGATTTCCGAATCACACTGTGTACTAGGGAAACGCAAAGGGATGATGACGTAGACCTGGAACGGCTAAAATATTGCAAGTGTGATAGTTTATAACTTGCTCCGCAAAAAGAAACCCTATAAGACTGGCTAGTGTTCCTTTATATACATTTGCCGAACCCAAAGAGAATAAAACACGACCCAACCGTGGGACCCGAATAGCTTCCAGCCATGTATACAAAATATTTCATCTACGAGGACTCATTACGATAGGGTTTAACGTTGATTTTGTTACAATATCCTTTTACGGTGGCGTGTCGGGGCGGGCGGACGCTCGGCTCTCCCCACGCAAGCGGTACAACCCACTTATCAATTCAGACGAGTGGGCATTCATTCATTGTGAAGCATTGTGCCTATTATGCGCGAATTCGGAGACTATTTACCCGTTCACATGCCTTTCGAGTAGCCGCGAGCGTAATCCATGAGATTATTCAACACCTTTTGTGCGCTATGACACGTCACGAGTCAACGGTGATTCATATGCGGCCTATATAATGTTGTTTTCATATTTCGCCTATACTGAGTAGTATTATAAAGTTGTAAAGTTTATGAATCAGGATGTAGGGCGTAATCTCCAGATGTTCTGATCGGATTCTAAAAAATATTTCACTATTTAGAAACTATATTATCCCCGAGTGCTATAGGCTATGTTTCGTCAAAGTGCCGCAGACAGAGCAGCGGTTTCCAGTTATTATTAGATATTTTGAGCATGCGTGACAATGAATATTCCGATAACTTCATACGACAATGTATCTAATATCTCTTTGAAATGGTTGCGTAAGAAATTAATTGTGTCAATTTATTTTCGAGGAACACCCCTTTCTTCTGCGCCACCTCCCGCCACGCCACCCTCGCGCTAACACTATCGATATGTACACTTTCGAAGTAAAATAAAAGTAGATAAATGCTATGAAATAATATTTATATAGATAAATATAATTTCATAGCATTTATCTGCCAACTGTTTGTCGTAAGGTGTGATTCGTGTATATCCACAAAGAAAGCGGAATTATAAAAGGTGTAACCATAATAGTGTAAAATATTTTAACAGGTCCATCAGTAGGTTATAAGAATAACATTCCCAAAAAAAAATATCATGGTATAGACAAAAATGACAGCCCGTTCTAAGCGCGCACAGTCAAACACTACTGATTCGCATTGTGTAAAAAAAACAAACATAATTTACACTATTGTCTTATGCATCAACATGATCTATATAACTTTCTGATTCACCTGTTAACATATTTTACACTATTTGTGTTACAACTTATATATTGTTAGAACTGCCCTCCATGATGACTTACATAGCTGTGCGAATAAAAATTGAGTGAGTTGTGTAGTTTTGCGTATGTAAAATACCCCAATCTTCGGTCAGTAAATCATTAACACGTTGATAAATGAAAATCACTTTTACGTTTTAACATAGATGTATTCATGACAACTATATATGTATAATGTTAGATAATATTAATATATTATAAAACTGCAAAATCTGAATTAATTTAATAGTACAACCTGAGTAAGGTCTACGGTCTAAGGCGTTAAAAATCTTCAAAACTATGGCGCGATTTATACAGACATGGCGGATAACAAAGACTGAATATATTTCGAAGTGGCCAGCATGTGTATATAATTCAGATAAGTATATATACTCTATATACCGCATTCACGACATATACAACTGGAGAAGCCCACACTGTGTAAATCGCGCCTAAGCGATGAATATTTAAGTATTTCTAATGTAGCTGTCAATAAACAAAAAAATCGAGTGATATTTAACCTAAGCAAGTAACTGCTTTACAAATTGTTGTAAAATCTGCACGCGTAACATATTCCATACAGAAATGATCTACTAAAATAATAATATTTACCTTATATATACTAATAATTATTCCATTTACACCTAAGTTAACGAACCAAGATAACGAAAAACATTTTACCAAACTTCGCAATGCTTATGTTATTGCTGAGTGACGCCATGATACAAGCTACTTTCATATTTGTATAATAATAAATCTGTATAGTATAATGAACCTAGAAGGGAATAAATCGTATTTAATATTTTGAGGAAACCTCCTTAACCTTTGACTGAAATATACATTATATCATTTGCATTTTTTTTATTTTACTATATAAATGGGAATGTCTGGATGTAGGTGGTCGCTTGTTCGATTCTAAATCGATACACATCGAGGTCAAATTTGGTACACTTACAGAATAAGTTGTGTTGGCATATAATAATAATGATTTTTACTGATTCACGGGAAACTCGCAGTCAAATATAAACAAAACATAAGTTTCCTTACTTCTAAGTCCATTAACTTGTACAATATTCACTTCAAGAACTTATAATAAGTTGCAATAATTGCATAGCGCCGGTAAGGGTCTACCGACAATGATCGTCGCGACAAAGGGCGAAGCCGGACAGAAAACCCTTTTTGTGAAGGCAATAACGACGGCGTTTAAGTTATTATCGCCTTGACATAAAGACCAAATCTATACAAGTTTTACCTATAAATTTGGGAAAATAATTTGCCGTTCGGCTTAATCCGTTTTCACGAGGGTCAAATTAGTGACCCTTAGGGTGTATTCTTCTTAGAGCATTGCTTGATGATGGTGACGCTGATGGTGCGCGGTCGTCAGGCGAGGTGCGACAGGTCGTCGAGCTCCGGGGGCGGCGGCGGGCCGCCACCGCCGCGGCTGAACACCGGCTTCGCCACCACTGACACCGGCGCCTGGGGCAGAAGGGTGTCAGTTCTAAAGGGGACTGAACCTCGAAAGTCGATAGACTTCACAGTCCCCCACGCTGTCCAGTTTTAAAAGAAAAAAAAATAGGATTACTTTTTTTATGGCTCTAATAGTTCTAATATACGCGACTTATACTGGGCTAACTTTTCGACAGAGGGATAAGTATATATACAAGTATACCGCATTTGCGGAAACTTGTATACAAAAATTTATTCAAATGTCAAAACAGTCAAACAGTCGGTAATATTGACGACCCCAATAGCGCAGTCGGTAGTGACCCTGCTTTCCGTGCCGAGGGTCCCGGGTTCGAATCCTGGTATAAACAAGCTTTCTGTGATGAGCACGAATATTTGTACCCGAGTCATGGATGTTTAATATCTATATACGTATTTATATTGAGTTCGCGCTCAGTCCATTGTACGGTCGGTACCAATAATATAAGCGCGGCTTAGTATGGGACCGTTTAGTTTATGTATTCATCTGGCGATATTATTATATTACACAGTACAAAATGTCTTCAAAATCATTTTTAATAATGATTATCGCTTGCTGTGCGGTGAAGGCAAACATCGTGAGGAAGCCTACACGTATTTCGGAAGCCATGTGAAGTTTGCCAGCCGCACTGGGCCAGCGTGGTGGACTATATCGCCCGAATACCCCTCGCATTGGAAGAAGTGTGCCCGGTATAAAAGATAGATAACTTCTTATTGAACACCGATTGGAATAAACATTTGATACAGGATACCAACAGTTACGGTGTACACTGGGCGTTCTTATAGCTAGCTGCGATCTGGCACAGACAACCTTAATAAATAAATAATATGTAATATAAAAGCTCTCCCCCTATTACATTCGGACCAAATACATGCACTATAGTATAGACACCATCTCGCTCCATGCCTCAAAAAGACCGCGAGGCTGAGTGGCCAGCCATGTAGCTATGATAGCATGACTGTAAATATGGGCAAATATAACCCACTTGGACTCTCAAAGATCGCCGATGTAGAGGCCGACCAAGGAGAAGATGGGGAGCATATTTGCGGTAACATCGAGGCAGGATTAGGCTCAAGACAGAGACGTGGGGTAGCTTTTGCCCAGAAGTGGGACATTTAAAAAGCTTGAATATAATAGTCGTCAGCAGTGGCGTAGCATGGGGGGGCGGGGCGGAGGGTGCGGTCCGCACCGGGCGGCAATTTGCCGGGGGCGGCATTTCACAGGTGGCGGTTAGAGAAAAAAATATAAGATATGAAAAAAATCTTAGTGTTTTTTTTGTCGTTACCATGCCCTAATTTTTATAATGAATAGCAAAAATAAGAGGGCGGCAAATTTGAAATCCGCACCGGGTGCTAATGACCTATGCTACGCCACTGGTCGTCAGTGTAGGGTCCAGTCAACAAACCTGGCTGACTTGTCCGGGAGCGGCGGCGGGCTGCTGGTGCGGCGGCGGCACGCCCACGACCACCACCTTCTGCGGCGGCGGCGCGCTGCCCGCCGGCCCGCTCGTCACCACCACCGACTACACAACACACATGCGCCGCCTACTGTCACTACTGCACACATTGTACACTCCCACACGCACGCATACCAAGTACGACATGTTTTAGAATGTGAGACGAACTCGTACTAATATCATAAAGGACAATGCCCACGGAACTATGGAACCTCGGACTAAGTTGTATTAAAATATATTTTATTTTTCTTTGGAGTTACCTATCCTAGTAACTCCCGGAGTTTAAGCAGGATTCAGGATAAGACGTTATTTAATTCCTACAACTTTTTTATGACATTTTGCTACGAACGACTGTTATTAACAGGTGCATACCTGCGCGAATTAAATTCAAGTTAATGCTTTAGACGTAATAAACCAGCGTAGGTAATAGATTAACTTTTACTCCCTTAAATAATTAAGAAAGATAACTACACTATTTTGATCTTAAACTATAAGACAAATTGGTACCAAGTTTAGGCATTGTCCTTTTGTAGCAAATTGCCTCGTACCCAAACATACCATGACAACATTGATATTGTCAATCGTTCATCGAGAAAATAATTTTCTCCATTTCCAGGTTTTTAATTTATTAATGCTGTTGTCTTAAGTGATTCACTTGCCAACATCCAATATAGCTGTATATTCATCCACTTTGCCTAATATTCTGATCCACTATATAATCGGAGTTATATCTGGAAGACCACAGCAGCTATGTACCTAGCAGCAAATGTCTCCAAAAATTAAAAGTGTGGTCGTAAGTTTAAATGAAATTTAGTACAGATATTGGTTATGGTCTGGAATAATCCTTAGGCTCCTTTTTCCTTGAAGTATATACAGACGGGTATTATATATTTTTACTAAAAAAAATCTTGCTAATTCGTGTTAGTAAAGCCTGCGCAGAAATAACTGCTTACGAGTACTTGAATCTAACAACATATAAATCACGGAATAAAATAATATCTTAAAAAAATTGGCTTGATCAGTCTCGTGATCACACATTGAACACATATGCAAAATATATATTCTAAGTACGTACTTAACTATTTTTTTCGAACAAATTATAACATACAAATATTGGCACAACATACAAATATTTACGCCCGCAACGTAAGTAAAGTCTCTTATAATAGAACTTTCCAATTTTGATTACATTGGCGGTGCGACATTACAAACCACTCAATGGAAAGGTCTGAAATGTCACAGCCATGTTTTAGTTAGACCGGGGGGGATTGGATGAAATATTCTTGTAAAAAATTATAGGTCTAATAATAGCGACTAAATACTGCCCTCTTGCAAAATAAAATGAATTAATGAATTTACCCCCAAAAGTTTTAATACATTTCCAATGCCCCTACAAAGCCCACTTAGCTTATGACAAATACTTTATAAGGACATTGTAGTCGACAAGAACTTCCTATAAAGGGAGTAAGATTTCAGATATCTTTTCATTTCACAAAAAGTAAAATTTTCTACTACTGACGATATACATATTTGTGCTCACAAACTATGTTTCCAATCCAGAAACATGCGTTTATACTTCACATGCAAACAATCACACCAATCTACTTCGACTGAATAGTCGTGTCCAGACCGACCGCGTAGCCTCGCGAAGCAAACGCGCGGTCGGCCTGGAACCACAAATATTCAGAATTATTCATGCCTCTACCAAAAATTCGAAAGTCACCTGTACATTTTGACTGCGGACGATGGTCGGTTGCGAGGTGTGCACAACTATGTGTCCCGCGCCGCTAACCGGCTGCGTCTGCTTCAAAACGAAAACAAATCGTGTGACTCACAGAACAACAATATAAAAAGAATTACCTCCGATCACAATTTGTTATGAGTGTCTACGCCGTTTTTAATATTTCTACGTACGAGCATTTGACTTAACTTATCGTATTTTACGCGAAACAATAGCGTAATACGTCATGTTTTATTTTCATTTTGTGGGTTATTGGTTGAAATTATATTTGGCTGTGCTCAACGCTTTGCATATTAACATAACTGTGGTATAAGTCTAATAAAAAAAACATAATGGGGAAATGGATAGGTGAGGTCGTGGGTGCGGTTACCTGCGGCGGTTTTTGCTGCGAGGCCACAATGACAAACTTCTGCGGCGGCGGCGTGGAGGGCGCCGGCGACTGCGGCGCGCCCGACGAGCCGATCACTACGTTGCGAGCCGCCACCGAGTCTGCGACAAACAGGGTTTATGATTTTTCATCATTATCATAAAATTTTACCAACTTCTACCGTCCCGATTTTTTAAATCCGGATACAATCAAATTATTTTCAAATGAACCAGCCGAGCTAGTGAAAAACATGTAAATTTAATTCATTTCTATGAACATCTTACGCATCACCAAAAATGTACCAAGCTAATAAGACAATAATCTCGAGTGACAGACGGACATAGGCGCACCATAAGGATTCCATTTCTACCATTTTAGTACGGAACCCTAAAAAGAGTTAAAGGTTTTTTTCACAGATATATTAGAGGAGATATGTTATGAAAGCGGTGGGCTTGCGCTCACCTTTAGCCAAAATTAGGCTAACATAGAGTTTTCGCCGTCAGTCGACTGCAACTGCACGTCGGTATCGGAGCTCTAATTTTTTTTTTAAGTGCCGTGTTATTCCGTGGTTGTGTGCAAAAATACTAGCAGCAAAGTGAACTACGCGAAAGATGGATCTCATTTCACCAGCCAGTATTAAGTATTTTATTTATTCGTCTTTAAAATCATTAAAAACAACAAATCAAAAAATATTTAATGCCTTTATTATGTTATTTTAGTTTTCATGTAGCACAACGACTTTTTTATTTTTGTACAAAATACATGGCTCTTTAAGTACCACCTATGTTCGCTACTGAGTGAATGTACGAGGCAATGGATAGATCGTCTAACGATACTTTGAATAAACTGGTGCGTCGCGTGGTACGGCCGCTGTATGCGGCGACGATGCAGCACGCACCGAATTATTGGCACGCGTGTGTGTGTGAGACTTCCTATTGGTTGGTTTTATGTAATTGCATGTGTTTTGCGGCGAGTGGTGGGGAACAAGTCGGAGACAGTGAGTTCCCATACATTTTGAACCGCACGGCATATCTCTCGTGATCTGTGGTTTTTTTTTAATGTCGTTTCCTCATATGATTCATGGATGCAGATTTCCCTATACTGTCGCAGTTAGAGCACTCTATAAATGTAGCACTCACCGATAGTCTTGGCAGTGTGCGCGATGTGCGTGGGCGCGGCGTGCGCGGCGGGCGCAGCGGGCGCGGCGGGCACGAGCGGCGGCGTGCACGTGACCACGGCCACGGCGCCGCCGCCGCCGCCGCCCGCCGGCGACGACCGCACCTTGCTCACCGCCTGCTGCAGGCTCGGGCCCAGGTACCCGTACTCGCGTCTGACAACCGTACCATCTTATCACCCAAGGAACCTTTCAATGGCAATGGCATCATAATTGTATATGTAATAAGTAGCTATAAAAATTTAATTGTACGGTCGCAAACTATAATATGCATTACGCGTTTCTTAGATGTGTTCTCCGACTCATAATGCAATAAGGTCGTAAGCTTCATATCTGAGTACAGCAGCCCCTAGTACTTCAGTGCACAGTGCGTTGTCAATGAATACCATCATTACCAAGATACATTCGCTGTACGATATTCAACTTTAAATTAATTCCAAATTAATGTTCGGGTCTGTGCTTTTATTTTATACAGCTCATAATTTCCACTATATTACTGAATAATATCATTTCGTCGGAAAGTATTTCCACACAAAAACTGACAAGTTTATTGAAATTTACCATAGCCATTACTTAGCATTTTTCTTTTGAATAATTATATGTAATGCTACTGTAAACTTCTATAAAAGCAGTTCGTCTGTCTCCAAAACCGAGATGTGAGATGTTATTTGAAGTTACACTCACACATTTAATTGATCATCATTCTCAAACAATGTTAAAATGTTAGTTAGTATTAGTTTTACTTGTAGTCGTCCGGTAGGTCGGGTGGCTGTCGTATCTGGCGCACGACGGGCGCCAGCACCTTCAGCAGCTGGTGCTTGAGGTTGCCGGCCGCCAGCCGGTCCGCGCCGCCCAGCCCGCCCAGCCCGCTCAGCGCGCCCTCCACGCGCTCGCCCAGCCACCACACGCGCGGCAGGATGAACACCTCACCGACCACGACATTCAATTACGTCACAGAGACATCGGCACAATTCGGAAACCCGATCGATTCCGAACTAACATCCAATCACAATACGTCATTGACACGTCGCTAACGCTCATAGATATATTCCAAAAACAATCTAATATTGGAATCGAGTTTTTATTTATGTTGCCGAGAGCCGGGACATTTGTGTTTTGGGCTGTGATGCAGTAATGAATGTACACTTTATTCTACACTACATATGAATGCAAATTGCACCATAGACCTTATCACAGTTTTTTAATACAAATCCTAATAATAAATAAATTTGTGGGTATACAATACCGATATGTGAGAATAACTGTGAGCATTTCGCTAACATCGGTATTGTGTCACTGGCACAGTCACGCCGCGTCTTCAGCGCGTATTGAGATTTCCTGTACCCACTACACAAAAACATCAACACATTCTGCTCCGCTCGGGTAAAGAAGAGTAGGGTACAATTATCGTTTGTATCGAAATAAAATGTTTTATGTAGATGTTTTTGTGTAGGGTGTACAGCAAACTTGGACGTGACAACATGGATCTGTGTAAATCGGTTGGCCGAAAACAGATCTAGAACAAGTTTAAATACTTACTTTAATCACTTCTGATCCCAGTTCTGCCAGGCCCTGGACAGCACCATACAATGACGCAAGGGGAGTCTTTTCGGATTCTTTCATTGTTGTCACCATTGAGGGTCCAACGCCAGTCTCGTTGTTAGTCTGTGACGGACATTGGAGGGCCTTTGCGAATAACCTGGATATGAAAAACAGAACCAGTTAATCAACGGGCTCTCAAATCATTCGGCATCAAATTAATTAACACAAAATCCTAAATTTATTTGCGTCTTTGCTAGACGACTTCGCCGATCAGCACTGGGTACTCGAGTACCAGTACTCGAGTACCGAGTAACAGCTACCCCAGGGTAGCTGTTTTTGGAAATTAATACTCTACTGTCGCACTCACCTGGTAACCCTGGTCTGCAAATTATTAGTGGACGTGTTGAATGTCTTGCATATCTGCGCCATGAGCCGCGCGGCGAAATCTCGCAACGCCCAATGGTTGTCCATCTCGGGGCGCAGGCACAGCTGCCGCGACACTATGCACGTCGACACCGACGGGATCAGCTCGTGCAGCTATAAGGAACAAGTTCCATCGTGTACATCTTTGGACATGACTTTAATGTGAGACCACGCCCAAATTTTAGAAGACTACTTTGTAATTTGTGTTTTATAGCGCCCGTGCTATCAGCAACTAGTGTTGCCCAGAAGTTGTAAATCTTAAAAGTCTCACAAATTTTTAATAAAACTCTTGCGCCTTGGTCTTGGTCCTAGCTAGACTAAAGCGTGGACTAAGACTCCGTGCAGCACTATCACCAACCCTTATAGTTCAATGAACGCTGAACAATTTTCTGTCTGGACGGGGTCTGAATTACGATGCGCGGCGGGTCATGAATTCGCTAACTGACGGAGCGACCTCGAGGCTGCCTCGGGCAGGCCTCACGCGGCACCCTCAGTTTAACGAGATGATGGGCAATGCTGCCGTGCGAGTAAAATACCGAACCAAGTAGTGACTCGTGCAATGAGTTTGACGCGAAGTTTATTATAGTGCTTGGTTGCAATTTATATGGCCGAGAGACAACATAAAACTGAGTAAATGACACTGCAAATGCACTAGCTACTCGCTTAGTCGGCACACAATAATCGATGTACCTAGTATGTACAGTAGACATCAAAACACATGATTCTGGTTTCGAGTCCACATAATACATATTGATTTTCACAGAGTTTTCTTAAATGTACACTATAAAAAATCTCTGTTTCAAATAAAAGGACATGTTACTTACATATTTCTCAAGGTATAAAGACTGATTATCCAGCAAGGCTTTCACCATTCGCATCAAATAGATGAGCAACGCGAGGTTGTTCTGAACCACATTCACTTTGACCCCTTCTGATATGAATGTACACATTCGTGGTAACATCTCGTGGAGACCAGGATCACAAGCCAGGGACTGTAATGCTTCCTGCAAAAATGTATTCAATGAAAAACATTATTTTCGATACTGAGGCCAATGCCGCTATTTTTAATGTTTCATCTGTCTAAAATTTGGCTTGGTGAGAGCTTTCATATATATATTTTTTTTAGAATGTCGGTACCCACCTTTGGAAAGGTATTTAGCCAACATCAAGTGGATTTTATCCCCAAAAAGGTTAGCTTTAACATTGGGCGAATGTTTATCATATATATTTTATATTCTTGAAAGTGAATGGATTTTTCAGAATATTAAAAAGAAATTAATAAATATAAAGTACCGCTCGGCGCCCTTCATCACTCCCCACGCACGCCTCAGTGATTTCCTTGTAGTACAGCTGCTGCTCTACACTCAACTCATGGGTTGCAAGTTGCTTCACATGAACGGATTCTGATGCCTTCAAACGAGCAGCTTTACCACACATTGGTTTACCTGCATATATGATAATTATTTGTTAACATTCAATTGAAATGAGATAATCAAATTAAAGTCGGTCTAACCAGTTCTTTTCTCTGTGATTACTGCTATTATAATAAACAATATACATAATAAAACTGTGACTTGGTGGTGTTGTGTCTGTATATTAAATACTATAGGAAAGAATATCACAGGATACATTATTATTCATACAGAGGCAGATACGGCATTTTATCCTGAGTAATAAGTTGGTTCTCATGGAATAGAAAAATGACACTATCTCAAAAACTACTGGGCTGATTTTCATGAAAATTTGCGTGATAAATAACAAGATCTATCTATTTATATAGTATTTTTTGTCCTTTAAAGGTTTTTTGAGATATAAAGTATCACAAATGGATACTTGTGATTAAATCATTAGTTGTGATAGATAAAAATCTAAATCCACATGCACAAAGTCATGGGCATAGTTGAAATAAAATTAATTTTACAGATTTTATCGTGTGTATATTATATTTTTACATTACCAATGTTTTGGCTGCCTTACAGCAACCATGGTCTCGAAATGTCGAAAACGTAAAACCATAATAAACACACACTAAAATCTGTAAAATTCGTTTTATTCCAATATGTATTATTCGTGTAAATATAAGAAATCATGGGTATAGGATAGAAATATATTACCTGCAGCATCTTTATTAGTTGGCTTGCTGAGCTTACTGATTGGATCAACAGATTCAAGCTTTTGTGCTTCCTTAGACAGCGGTGGAGGGTTCTCCGGGACAGTAGGTTGTACACCATCAACACTCAACCAATGGGCTCTCACCGACACATCTAACGGTATCTTTGGAGGAGGTGCTGATAAAATTTCAGATAAATCAACCTCTTTATCTTCTATAAAGTGAAGCTCTCTGCCTCCGCCGGATGCAAAGCGGAATGGCAATGAGTCTGGTTGGATAAAACCATACTGACACTGAAAGTTAAAAGTGAAAACATTTTTTAACTGTATGTAACAATGCAGGGCAAAATAGTTGTTTAATACCATACCTCAATATTTTTTATCTTCAAAGCATGATCTATGTCAGTAATAGACAGTTTTTGTCTCTTTGCATGATGCATGAACTTCATGCTATCTTGGACAATCATTTTCAAGCGGAAAGTTACGTCGTCTGATAGTTCCTTGGCGGCATCATCGCCGAGACTCGGGATTCCTATGCTCTCCGCTATAACCTTCATTGAATCTACTGATAATGACGACCCGTACGCAAAATCGGCATCTCCCATTTTCAATCGTTCAGTAGAAATGTTCAAGCCAATGGAAAGTTATTTACAACTTTGATCAAAGAAAAGACTATTGTCAACGTTTACGAAAAGTACTACCCACCATAGGCTTGGGCCTTTGGAAACATCAACATGAAAAAATATATTAATGAATAAGTCCTTGGTGGTTACTAAGTCTTCGAAATTACGAAATTTTGTGGAATTGCATAATATAAGTCACCAAATTCCTAAAAATGATCCTAACTTCACTTTCCTTGAGGTTGCTTCAAAACAAAACAAAATATGGATACATACAAAACGTAGCGTTATTTTCTCTATGATAGGATAGGAACCACAGATATATACTAGAAACATATTGATTCTATACTCTGCGGTGATAATTTCTGCTAGTTGATTGATACACATAACACCATATACACTAAAAAAACCTATGTCTTTCGTAGACATAGTTTGACACTTTTTATTATTTCGAATCAAAAGCTACGCAAAAAACGTAAGTAACATTTTAGGAAATCCCGATGTATGTGGTATCTATTGAACGACTGCAGCTAGCGAAATAACTTCGTGCCCAGACTGGAATTAATTCCGAAATGTATTTTATCTTTTTGAGTTATGTCGTCTTTGATCTAGATCTACTATGTTTACGGTTTGAATTATTTTTCCAATAAGTTTTAGACTGAATACTCCAATTTCATAAACTCCATTGTTAACGTTTTAAAAATCGTTTTTTTTTAAATTGGCAGCTTCAATGCTTCACTATGGCCTACACCATGGGGTACATAAAAAATAAATGTGAATGTCAGAATGTTTGCCAATAGTTTAAAATTTCCTTGTAATAGGTTTCGCCAAGAGTATTTATTCCACTTTGAAAAAGCAGGCAGAAGACATATAGGCCAGCTGCAATGCTCCTAGTTTGATCGTGTAGCTGTGTAACTTTGTCCCTCTTTGTTGGCAAGTACCCATGGCACAAAATACTCCAAGAATCTCTACCATTCTGATCACTAACCAAAGACTAGCAAGGCTTAGCGAGATGACGATAGTAATGAAAATTACTTAATAGGGAAGTTATAGGTTAGTTAACCATTAGGTATGTCATTTAGTATATTAGACAATAGTGATTTGCTATTAGAGTTTTGCTAATAAAGGTTAGAAGAAAAACTGTAGAAAAATAAAAAAAATATAAAAACGAAGAATGCAGATAACATTACACTCAAAAACATGCAAAGCTAAGGGTTCTCTATTGTTTCATTAAAAATTGTCAAATAATCATTTTACAAAAAACGTTTCAAATAACCTTAATTGGCAAACATTGTATACCACAAAAATATTATCATTTTATAAAATATCGTTTGATGAATACGCTATTCATAAATGTTTTACTTTGCAAATGTACGTAATGATGATATATAATTTCTACATAATTTCGTAAAGTAAATTAATATAATAATTGTAATTGATGAAACCTGTATTTTTTTAAAAGGTGAAATGATCATTCATAATACTGTATTTTTTTATACTGTAAAATGATCGTTTGTCAAACCTTTTCTGTGGAATAAAAGGATACCAATTCGTTGGTTTGAGAATCAAGGAAAGATTTTTTTTACGTTGACAACTCTAAACTTAAAATGAACATGAACACCGAAACCGAATGCCGATCCATTTGCCCCACGCGATTTTTGCTTGTGTAAGGTGATTCAAATAAAGTTTTACAGTTATTTTGGTGGCCGTTTTCCAAAAATGTATAGAAACAAAAGAGACGTAGATAAACATGTGGAGAATTTGTCATCTAAATTATCGGCGAAAGAGGTAAGTACCTACCTCAAGTTTGATCATGAGCACTTTTTCAAGGATTGTGAATTGTGACGTTTAATTGTTTTCAGTTTAAACAACGGGCATATTCTGTAGCTCGACTGTATTTCGAAGTGGGGGATTATAACAATTGCCAGATATATGTCGAGCAATACCTTACCCAGAAAGACAACAACGCTGCGGCGTACAAACTTCTCGGACAAGCTTTACACAAACTTGGACAGAAAGAAAAAGCTCTGGAGCAATACAAGACGTCACTTGATATAGATCCGGGGCAGACCAGCACTATTTTGGACAGTAAGTACTTTTCAGTCATTGAAATATTGTAACAGCATGACTTTTCAGATTTAAGTATCTAAAGTTTGGTTATGAGGACATCCAATCAGATTTCATGCTATTTAACGTAATTTTGTAGATTATGGTTCACCAGATATTTTAGATTATGGCTTACTAAAACAATAAATTATAAAGAAGATCAATGTTAAAGTAGTCATATAATTACTGGAGGAACCTCCAGTAATATTGTATTTAATAATGTTGTTAAAATTATTAAAAAAAAATAGCAAATGCATAAAGCAATGATTGAAAGTAGCTATCTTATATTTATCATAAACCTTATACTTGACTTATTTTAACTGAGATAACACAATAAATTACTATATGTTTTAGTTTGTGAACTTCTTGCTGATGACGAAGTAACCATAGAACTCGGTCGTGCAAAGTATTGGTGTGAAAAAGCTGAAGCTACATTTCCAAGACATCCAGTAACATTTCGCTTAAGAGAGAGACTAATGGCTCTGTCAAATCCTGATCCCCAGGCTCTCGTGAACTTGATAATTGCAGAATTAGCAATCAGACCTAAAGATGTGTCGCTTCATGTGCGCCTCTTAAAACATTACTTGCATATTGACAAAGTTAAAGAAGCATTTGAACATGGCTGCCATGTAGAATTCAGAGAGAAAACATTTATTAACAATTATGCTTGGTATGAAGTGCTTAATGAACTCCTTAAGCATAATTCTCATAATACCAAGGATTGGCTTTTTCAGTTACTACTACTTACTGTTAAAGAACGCATTTGCTTATTGAGTATAGCAGAAACTCCAAGTGGTTCATCTAAAAGTCTAATAGAAACAAGTGAGCTCTTACATGCCTATGATCAGGCCATTGAAGTTGTGGCCAGGGCCGGAGCTTCGCCAGGCTTTGGAGAGTTTCATGCTAGTGTGATGCAACATCATAGAGGCCAATTTGCTTTTCATGCTGCAACCTTATTACTGAAGAAAGCTAAAAAAGACCAAGTGAATTGGCATGATGCAACTAAATTTGCTGCTCCATTAATGTTGATTGCCTGGCAAGTTGTGCCTTTGGACTCAAATGTGAATTGGCTTAAAAATGCTCCTGAAAAGCAGGTGTCAGCTGTCAGACGTTGGTACTCTGAGGGAACATATAGATGCTCACAAGCTGGTCACTATCTTTTAGCAAACATACAAGACAAAAACCAGACATTCCTAGACCAAGTTTCTCAATGTTATGCCGGGACACATTGGAGGGACAAATTATATAAAAGAATATTTATAAGTAAAAGCCATTTAGATAAAATTAAAACATCTCATTTCACATCCAATGCTTTTCAAGCTCCTATTCTTAGAGTTCCGAGAAAAGTTGAAGTGGAAGCTTATGACAGTGATGCACAGAGGGAATATGGAAACTCTCTTCATCATTTTGTTTGGATTCTGTTGAACTACAAAAACTATGCTAATTTTAAATGCACTCTTTTTGATATGTTGACACAAACTGCAACCGCATGTGGTCCTGAAACCTTAAACAAATTGGACGTCGATGCATTTCTTTATTGCGCTGCTTTAACAACTCGACAGCAATTACCTAGTGCAATATATATGACCAGCGAGAAGCCAATCGTACTTCCTGCCAACATTACCGATTTACTTTGCCCCCTAGCACAGATGAAATGGTGGGACTGTGCTTATAAATTCAGCCAAAATCAGCTAGGAACGGAATTGACCGACATCCGTGCGACATTAAGCCGTGGTATAGAAGTCGTGAGGTGCATTGATAAACATGGTTTGGATCCAGAACTGCTATGCGCTCTTGGCCGTATATTTAGCGAAAAGAGTAAATTGTGCACAAATGTAGATGCAAAAACACAACTTGAAACAAGAGCTGCCTTGTACTACTCTTCAGCTATACCCTTATTGGAAAAATTGAAAAGCAAAATAACAGTGAAAATACTTGAGAAAAGATTGTTTGATTATACACACAAAGAAATTGATACAAAAGAACTCAATGCCCTACTTGAGGAAAGTAAATTGTATGTAGCAGGTAATCATCTCAATGATGGTGAATACGACAAAGTTATTGACATTCTTTCAAATTTAAAATCACCACAAGCTTATTATCATTTGAGCCAAACATATAAAAAAATTGCCATAAATGAGAATAATTCAAGTAGCGATATTGAATCCAAATCAAAGTATGCAGCAATGCTATACAAAGCAAGGAACTTAGCTTATAAATCATTGGATATACTTAGAGACAGTGAAACCAATAGAAACACTGGCTTATATTCAGACACTCAGCATCTCATTGAAGAAATAGAAACATGTATAAACAAAATAGACCCAGATTTGTCTACTTTTATCAATGATGATGATAATGCCTCCACTGGTAGCGATAATTTGCCAATTCGAACCAACTCTCACATCTTCCGCAATATAAGTTCTACACCAAAAGCACCATCTAATATCAATAACACTAATTATCGTACTGCTACAGATACTCAAATCCTAGAAAATACTAGAGTAGATCAAAGATATTTGGAAACAATAGAACATGAGATTAAAAATTTACAGAAAAGAGACACCACTATCAATGATTTCATGGAGCAAACAAAAAATTGGTTCGATGAAAATCGTAAACTTGGAAATCAGATTATAAGTACCATACATTCTAACATGCAGAACACCACAGATCAATTTAAACTTCTCAAGATATCGGTAGATCAAGTAAAAGACCAGATAGACGAGTGCAGAAATGAATGCAAAGATGTTGGCGAAATGAAAAAACAAATTGCTCAACTTAAAAAAGAAGTAAGCAAGCTGAAAAAGGCTTCATCTGAACAAACGATTGAAGAAAGTGATCTGTATAACTTGGACGATGCTTATAGGTCAAATGACAACACTTCCTCGTTCCCAAATCAGTTACCATTCGCGCCTACCCAAGTGATGCCGCCGTTTAACCAACGACTCGTACCACCCTTTCCTGTTCCACCTAATCCATATCAATTATACAACCAAAACTTATACAATCTTTATAACCAGTATTCGCAATTCGCTCAACCATCATCTGTACCAGCTGCGCAACCGATATTTGATCCCTCAAGGGCCCACATGAACTATCCTGTTTATCCAACACCCGACCAGATGTATTTGGATGTGGCTCATCTTGTGCCACCAACTGTTGTACCACCTGCATCTACGATCCCACCAGTGCCAGTGGTACCTACATTGCCGACTGTACAAGCGATGTCGTCTGTTCCCACCCTAACTGTGCCACCTCCTATTACGACCGTCGCAACAGCCAAAATGACTTCTTCTAAGGATACAAAAGAAGTTCCAAGATCATTACCTGTCAATGTAGTTATAACATCATCTGATCCGTTACCAACTTGTACCACAGCACCTGCACCTATACTTAGTGTGACGATTCCATCTAAACACATTAAGGGGACCCCACATAATTACCAAATAACAATGCCCTCAACAAATGAAACAAACATGACACCGCCGGTATTTGCTGCCCCGACGCAGACTAACAAAAATGCCAGCTCACTTTCAAACTGGAATCAATCTTCCGTATTTAGAACTACTATGTCTGTAACTTCGACCTCAAACTCTTCTTCTTTCTTAAGTGGTTCTTCAATATATATGCCAAACACTATTGGAGATACATTTGATGTATCGAAAACTGTTGTAGATGGAGTGTTCGCTAGCTCTCCCAATACGAGTCTCAATAAATCTAGGACTTTATCAGAGAGAAGTAATACTTCTGTTGACAATTACGATCCATGTCCAGATTTCAAACCAATTGTACCACTGCCAGCTGAAGTAAAAGTGACAACAGGAGAAGAAGATGAAACCGCGATCTTCCGCTCTAGAGCAAAGTTGTTCCGCTTCGTCGACAAACAATGGAAAGAGAGAGGGATTGGCGAAATGAAGTTGCTCAAGCATAAGATAACTGGAAAAGTGAGAGTTCTAATGCGGCGAGAACAGATTCATAAAATTTGTGCTAATCATATCATAACAGCTGATATGGAAATAAAACCTATGAAAAATGAAACCAAAGCATACTTCTGGGTGGCCAATGATTATGCTGATGAGTCAGTGGTCTTGGAAAAGTTTTGCATCCGCTTCAAAACAGCGGATATAGCACTTGAATTTTATAATGCATTCGAAAAAGCGAGGCTAGAATGTAGTAATACATCCAGCACTGAAAAAAATGCTATGTCAGAAGCACCTAAACTATTTTCAGGACAGCTAACTGCACCCGTTAAAGAAAATGCAGAAAAGCCTATCGCAACGAATACTGGTAAGGCTATAGTCGGCGGGTTCACGTTTAGCAGTATGCCAACATTTAAATCTGTATCTGATGTTCTTAAATCTGATATTAAGCCTGTAGAACCAGCTGCAAAAATAAATGTGTTTAGTGGCTTATCTTTTACCGCGAATTCTAACTCATCATTCAGCAATATTTTCAATACAACTGTCCCTACCACCAGCGCCGGCCCTATTGGTACAATAGAGCCTCAAGAAACTTGCGCTAAATCGAACATGTCAGATACAGTGGAAGAATTTGAACCAAATGTGGAATTTACACCTGTCGTACCATTACCAGCTTTAGTTGAACAAAAAACAGGCGAGGAAGACGAAACTGTAATGTTTGAACATCGTGCAAAATTATTGAGATTCGATGCTGCTACCAAGGAATGGAAAGAACGTGGTCTTGGTAATATTAAATTGCTCGTCAACAAGTATAATGAACAAAAAGTGCGATTGCTAATGAGACGAGAACAGATTATGAAAGTATGTTGCAACCATGCAGTTACCAATGAATTAGTGTTCCAAAAAATGCCTAATTTAGATAAAGCTGTAACTTGGTGTGCGAAGGACTTCTCAGAAGGTGAATTAGTAGCAGAGACCTTTTGCTTGCGGTTTAAAACAGTTCAAGGATGTGATGATTTCATACAAGCTGTTACATCTGCTCAATCTAAGATGAAAGACGAATCTAAAACTGAAAAAGAAGAACAAAACGCTGCAAAACAAAATAATCAAGTAGGGTTTGGGAACAAATTCAAGCCTAAGGCAGGATCTTGGCAATGTGATTCTTGTTATACTAACAATTTAGAGACTTTTTCCAAATGCGCATGTTGCGAACAGCCTAACCCTAAAAACACCGTTAAAGTTATTACGAGCAGTGTTAGTGACACAAAATCAAATAATACTATCAGCTCTGGTTGGGGAGAGAAGTTCAGACCTAAACCAGGTAGTTGGGAATGTAAGGACTGTCTTGTTCGCAACGAAGCTAATGCTGAAGATTGTAATGCCTGCAACTCACCTCGAGATCCTAATAAGGCAAAGACAACTGTTAATCGAGTGACTGACAATGCACCTAAATTTAACTTTGGCATCCCTAAAACGGCCAACACTACTGAAACAAATCTTGCTGAGAGCTCAAAAGAACCGAAATCTATGTTTGGCGCTATTCAATCAGGAACTCAATTCCGTTTTGGTATTCCGCAATCTGAAACTACGGTTCAAAAACCTAAAACTGAAACCTCATCCATATTCGATGGTACCGGTGCTCATAAATTTAACTTTGGGATACCTTTAAATAATTCTATCACTGTAACAGTTATCCCTTCACCTGTAGCAGATCAAAAACCCACATCAAGTAGTATATTTGGAATGCCAAAGCTTACCAGTGAAATCCAGCCAGTTGACTTTAGTTTAAAGAAGGTTGATGAACCGTGCACACCTGAGAAACCCACGTCAACAATACAAACACAGGGTGCTTCTAGTTTTGTTTTCAAGGAAAGTGGCACATTTGATTTTGTATTTAAACCCAAAACTCCTGTTAAAGGCAAGAGCCCTGTCAAGTCACCAAAGAGTGATGCAGGAGATGAAAGTGATGATAATTCATATTCTCCAGAAGACTGCGTGTATATTCCATTTAGTCCAGTCGTGCCCATGCCTGACAAGGTAAGATAACTTAAAATTATTAGTTAAGGTGTGTTCTGTAATGTTATATTGCTTTTTTTCTTAATCGATATTTATAACATTGTAGGTTGAGGTAGTCACAGGAGAGGAAAACGAAACGGAACTGTATGGGCATACCGCTAAATTATACCGATTCGCGTCTGGCGAATGGAAGGAACGTGGGAAAGGAATTGTTAAGATACTAAAACATAAAGAAACAGGGAAATTGAGGTATGTACATACGTGGATTTAAAATAACATATATTTTGTAATGCACTTTTTTACATTTCTATATAAAAAAATATTTCTCCATTTTACAGGGTTGTTATGCGAAGAGATCAAGTTTTAAAAATCTGTTTGAATCATGTATTATGTCCAGAGATTACCTACGCGCCAAAAGATGATAAAACATGGTTATTTGCTGCCAATGACTTTAGTGAAGGGGAATTAAGCTTACAACAATTCTGTCTGAGATTTAAAAGTAATGAAATCGCTTTGGAGTTCAAAGACGCTGTAGATAAAGCAAAAGAAGGAAAGTTAGATGGTCCGTATAAGACAATTACCGCAACTAATATATCAGGAAAGGATGGGGATGTTAATGATGACGATGTCGTTTTTGTCAGTGAAATACAAGCTACTACAGAAGAAAAACAAAAGGCCAAGGAACTTATGCTCCCCGAAAATTTCTTTACTTACAAGAACAAAGATCCATGTCAGGGTTGTCGCGGTTGCAGTGATGACGAAAAGAAAAGTACATCTTCAACAGATATATTCAAAGATAAATTTTCAGCTGATTCAAGCGTGTCCACGTCTACAACCGTATCAAAACCCTCTACGACTTCGACCGTGGTTCCTTTAAGAGTCCCGTTTTCAGCAATAACGAGTGTGGGCACTCCATCAAAAACATCGACACCGTCATTCGGGAGCCCCACAACTTCTATTTATGGGACACCTAGCAATATGGAGAAAACTGTAGACACATCAATATTCCGTACTCCGCTAGGAGATCTTGGTTCCAATACAAAAACAATGACACCATTGTCCACTCAAGATGATTCCATCAGTGATACCATAGACAAAGAAAATCTTACCCAGAAACCCCATACAGTGCCAAAAATGGTATTTAGAGAATTACTTAGTAAGCCTGCAACATTGTTTGGTGGTGGCGATTCGCAGACACCAGTAAGCACAAAGACTGGTCTTTTGGCGCCACCCAAGTTGAGCAGTCTCAATACGTCTACAGAAAAGAGCACTACACAAGAACCAGCACCTTCATCTATTTTCGGAGCTGCAAATAAATCTATATTTGGAGAAGCAAAGCCTGGTTTTGGTAATGCTAATTTGGGAGCATCCACGAACAGATCGATATTTCAATTTACCGAAAAGCCAACAGACACTCCAGCTCCTGAAGTGAAGTCTATATTCGGAGATGATAATAAATCCGAAAACTTGTTTGCTGGTGCAACCCAAGGAAGCATATTTGGCCCGGGTGCGTTATCTGGCATCCAATCTAAGCCAACTACCGGCAGTATATTCAGTTCGTCAGGGATGTCGGCATTCGGTGCCATCACGTCCCAAAATCAATTATTTCCAAGCAGTAAATCTATATTTGGCGTGTCAAATCAAACATCAATTTTCGGAAATAATGAAAAAAAAGATAATAAGATAATAGAAATAACAGCTTCAAATAATAATACAGATAATAGACCCGAGCATGCCAATGCTAACAAGGAGTACGTTAAGAAAGAACCTACTTTTAGTGTGGACAGCAACCTGACATTTGCTGCTTTGTCATCTGGAACTGATGGCGGATTTAGCATTCAAAGTAAGTTTTAGCATTCAAAGTCTAGTCCATGTGGTCATGAAAACATTGATTTTACAATTTTATTCACTTTTTGTATGGAACATTTTTAGAAAAGCCTGATTTCAAATGGGAGGGTGCTGGACAGCAATTATTTGGGGCTGCGCAAAAGGAAGCCCTTGATAAATCTACCAATGAAAGTGGTATAGCCGAAGAGGAAGGCGGCGCCTGCGCAGATGAAGAGTACGATCCACACTACGAGCCCATCGTGCCACTGCCGGACAAGATTGTAGTTACTACTGGGGAGGAAGATGAGGTAATTTATCTTCATATCTTGAAGACTACAGGAAAATGAGTGATTTTTGTCCCATTTTGGAACCATTATCCTATAGTGGTGAGACCAGTGAGACCCATTTCATTCATTTAATCCTATGCCAGCATTTTTATTTATTATCCAGAACAGAATATCGCGATGGGTTTAAAATTCAGTACACTTCAAGATCTCGATATGACATGGGTCTCATCACTATTGACAACGTTGTGAGTAGGCTAGGGTTATCCTCCCTTATTGATATACAATTTTTATTAACATATTAATTAATATTTAACAAATTACAGGTAAAAATTATTGGGGAACGTTGCAAGCTGTACCGCTATGATGAGAAGTCTCGTGAATGGAAAGAGCGCGGTGTCGGCGAGATGAAAGTACTATACCATCCCGGAAGGAACACTTACCGGCTGCTATTACGACGGGAACAGGTAATTGTTTTCCTTGTTTGTCATTCGTCCATTAGCAAAAAGACGTTTTCGGCTGGAAATAGGCCTCCACCAAGTACTTCCTCACGTAAATCATTGAATCCACTGAATTCCTGCAGCTCCTACGTGGTCATCAGTCTACCTTGGGCCACGACTTTCGGTCTGTTGCAAATATGAAAACTTAAGCACGTTTTAAAACATTCAATTGTATTTGGTGATATTAGGTACACAAAGCAGTTCTGAATATGTTGCTGCACATGGACTTGGAGTTGCTGCAAATGAAGAACTCTGACCGTGCGTGGACATGGGCCGGTCGCAACTTCGCCGAGAACCCCGCCGGGGAACAGGAGACCTTGGCCGTGCGATTTAAGTCTGTCGATTTAGCCAACTTGTTCCAGGAGAAAGTCGTCGAATGTGTGCGGGTTAGTGAATATTTGTAAATAAAAATATTTCTAAAACTCATTATAATAATAATGCACATCGTAGTATATACATTTGTTTCCATTCATAATACTAACAGACGTTTACTTTGATAGAAACTGCAAGCAGCAGCTGCACAAGCCCAAAGAGATGAGCAGAAGCATAGCGAAGCTTTTACCAATGTTGCACCACTAAGGTTGCCTAAACATTTAGAGGACAGCGCGCGAGCCGACGGCATCATTTCTGCGGATGTGAATCAGCGCGCGGACCTTACTGGCGCGTCATCCACAAGAGACTTTGAACCTAAGACTGAAACGCCAAACGGTGAAGTCAATCAAACTTCGAGCTTAACAGAAGTGTTCAAGCAGGTACACTTTCAGGAATTAGAAGAGGAGGAGCAAGAAGACGAGGAGGAGGACTATGACCACGATTATGATGCATATTATAATGAGGTGCGTCCTTTATTCTTACTAACTGGATACTTACACAACGAATTGATACAAGATACCTTGAAATGGGCTTCTTATGAATGTGTGTTTCCACTAATCAATGAATCCTACACCACTTTTATTTGGAAAGACCACGAATCATTAGCTCTGTCATGTTGCCAAAAGGTCTCTATAGGCTAGCCAGTAAACCCAGATAGTCTTGTATGTTCCCCACTCTATTGCATTACAACAGAACGTGAGCGGCTGTGTCTTCTGCCTCTGCAAGCTCAACACGCGTCTGAAAGTTGAAATGATGTTTGTTAAAGTTGTCATGTCCTAACAGCACATATCAATAAATATCAGTTAGCTCATAGATGTATGATGACCTTGGAGAGATGAAGGTTGAAGTGGGGAAGGGTAAGTGTTCTATCCGCAGTCTTTTAGGTTGTGCATACCTAGCCAAAGTTACATTACCTTAGTTTTTATAAGACATTTTTGGAGTATTATAGTGTTTATCTAATGTTTAGGAAGAAGAAGAATCATCGACTTATTACTCGTGCGACGGCGAGGCCGTCATCCGCCAGGGTAGTAGCGAGACCACCTGCTCCAACGCGCACATACAAGTTCTGTTCGACCAGGACATTTACTCGCCGAAAATTATGATCACCGACTCGGCAACGGGAGAAATTCTCGCTGATATGCTCATACACACTGAAACAGAGTTCCAGGTACGTCCGATACAGATAAGGCGTTGGGACACACACATATTTGTGTGAGCCTCCCCTCAAATCGGGGAAGATTTAGACCATATAACGGGTTTGGTGGACTTGCCTTACTAGAACTCGTGAAGTTTTCTCCAACATGTAGTTTTCCTCACGATGTTTTTCTTTGCCGTTTTGCAAGTGATAATTTTCTATTCGCACATTTAAACTGGAAATTAAGACAGTCGTGGTTTGACACTGCGACCTTTGCTCCAAGGCAAGACTTTCTACCAACTAAGCTGTCACAGCTTTTACGACATTTTATTTACTTAGTTCACTTGATAGCTTTGGCTAATTTTAATTGTAAACCATTTAATTGTAAGACTGCCGTGATAACGGTTTAGGCCAGACAAAAAGCCTTCACGTCAAGGTGATAGGATTTATATTACGTTGCGTCGATCAATGAGGGGTAACCCTATAGTTTTTTTTGTTTGCCTAGAAAGAGTGGTTTATATATTTATTTTAAGAAATCACTGCCCGCGATTTCTTAAACGTGGGCTTTAGTTTTGTGGCTATACGGGAAGAAACATCCCATTTCCCGATTAAAAATACTCAACATGTTGACCTCGTATCATTAAAATCCGTTCGGGTAGGCTTACAGACCAAAAATCCAGAAATGGTGAATTCAGTCTCTGTGTCGAATATAATGGTTCAGCAATAGCTGTTTTTTTTACAAAAATATTCGTTGCTCAGCCGGCTGTGGCAAGACAAAATTTTAGATAAATCGATTTTGTCTCCTCCCCTTTTATGAATTACGTAAGGGAGGGAGCGACTTGGTGCGACACACAGATATATTAGAGGCGATATGTTATGAAAGCGGTGGGCTTGCGCTCACCTTTAGCCAAAATTAGGCTAACATAGAGTTTTCGCCGTCAGTCGACTGCAACTGCACGTCGGTATCGGAGCTCTAACTTTTTTTTTAAATGCCGTGTTATTCCGTGGTTGTGTGCAAAAATACTAGCAGCAAAGTGAACTACGCGAAAGATGGAATCTCATTTCACCAGCCAGTATTAAGTATTTTATTTATTCGTCTTTAAAATCATTAAAAACAACAAATCAAAAAATATTTAATGCCTTTATTATGTTATTTTAGTTTTCATGTAGCACAACGACTTTTATTTTTGTACAAAATACATGGCTCTTTAAGTACCACCTATGTTCGCTACTGAGTGAATGTACGAGGCAATGGATAGATCGTCTAACGATACTTTGAATAAACTGGTGCGTCGCGTGGTACGGCCGCTGTATGCGGCGACGACGCAGCATGCACCGAATTATTGGCACGCGTGTATGTGTGAGACTTCGTATTGGTTGGTTTTATGTAATTGCATGTGTTTTGCGGCGAGTGGTGGGGAACAAAACGGAGACAGCGAGTTCCCATACATTTTGAACCGCACGGCATATCTCTCGTGATCTGTGGTGCGACATAAACCATGACATTGGTTTTATCTTGACCAGCGTACTAGTCCGTTTGATACGACTAACTTGCAGTCTTATTTTATGGGATAAGTTTACCAATAATTATCATGTTTTTGTATCAGATGAATGGCGACACGTGCGCGTGGTCCGGCACGGATTACACGAGCAACGACCCCGTCGACAAAGCTGTCACCGTCAACTTCTACGACAGCGACACCGCCATGCAGTTTTACGACAGTTGCGAAGTAAGTATTATATTTTTACTCAGGATTTTGACCGCCATACCCCATCTACTCGTGTAAGCCAGGATCTATAGTGGTATCCAATGAGGACGCGGAGATTTGACTCCCAAGCGACTCCCGGGGATTGGCTCTGATCCCCCAACATAGAGTATAATCAGATGCTTACTTATTTAATACTAGCTATACCCGCGACTGCGTACGCGTCAACTAAATTTTGTCTATCCTGGGGAAACCTTTCCGTTTTCGGGACAACAATTATCCGAGATGTTGATGTTGTTGTAAGCTATCACCATGCCTAGTTTCATATAAGTCCGCCTAGTGAGATTTTAGATACAATTTTGATATCCCGAGGGAATGTGCTATACTGTCGTGGCACCGAAATTACGTGAGCAATATAAAATAGGCTGAAGATCCAAGGTTAAACATTGAAAAGGCGTGATATGAAGTCATGCTCTGTGTTGCGGTCACGTAATAAGTAAATTTTAAATTTTTAATAGAAATTAATTAGCGGTTCTACGATTTTCCGTGTTCTTATGCGATTGATTATCGAAAAACATCGTTTTGTTTTGTCTAGTAATGGAATTAAACGTCCATGGTTTGCTATTTCAGACGAGTAAAGCGGCCACATACTCATCAACGGACCCGGAATCTTAGAATTAAACCTGAATAAGTATTGTAACTCGGAGATGAAATGCCGTATTTGCTTTAGGAAATTAGTGTGTAGCGCCGTTATCTCACTACATACTATTCTAGTACGGAATCGTAATGTCCGTCTGGCAATATGAACTATTATATTTTATTTCCAAGTTTTGTTACCCCTTTTTTCTACTTAATTAGATCTCATAAATGAAAATCACTATCATGACTGGTTTCTTGTCCAAAATACAATTTGTCGTTTATTATCATGATTACCAATTTTATTTTCTTAAAAAGATCACTACACACAATTTAAAATAAGTGCTTGTTTGTATAAATGTGTGGAAATATTTAATTACTGTTTTGCTTAGAATTAGCTACGTGTGTGTCGAAAATGACCCAAAAGTCTATCCTGATCTCAAGAAGATGATCGGATTTCAGGTTCTCCCGTGCACTGAAATGTGTATTGGTTTTATATAAATAAGTGCTTATTTGTTATTTTCTTGCTTATGTTATGGAATTATGTAAATGTATACAATTGCGACGAAAAGAGATCTAACCAACACTCGTTAACGTTTTAAACAGAAATGATCACATTGTTTGACGAAGTTTACGAATAAAATAATTTAATGTTACTGATGCGAATGTTCCTAATTGGTTAGGTCTTTTTAAAAAGTCTATTTTTATGGAGCTACGGCTGATAGTCGTTGACGAGATTGTCACTCTTAGCTTTATGTTTTACAGGGCTTACTTGATTCACATAGTGGTAACGTTACTGACGCGTCAGTTAAATTTTACGAATAGACCTCTTATATGAATAGGTTCAGAATCATTGTAGTTAGTTCTCATAATTTTAGTTTTTGGAAGGTGCATGCGAGTACTGTGTTCTTTATTTTTTTTACCGTACCCAATTCGGGATTTTGATTACTTTTTACCATGCAGAAGATGTTTGATTTATTTAATTAATATTTTTAATTTAAAAATGTGTTATTAAATGAGAAAAGGATTCATTTGTTGTAGTAGATCTATGTAATATTGTGATATTTATAATATATTCTTAAAAGCGAATTGTTCATAGTTTTCCTTTTCTCATTTAAATGTGATCCTATATCCAAACTAATGATGCGATGAATCAAGTAAAATAAATGATAATATGTGATCTACTTAATGACTTTCATTTTATATATTTTACATTTTTATTGTTCTGGTAACGCTTGTTTTAAGTGGGAAGGGTAGATAAAGTAAAGAAAGAAAATAGTAGAGGTGAAAGCACGTTGCGGGCTTTAAGGCCTCTGCCTCGAGTTTAAGGGGGAAGCGGGGCGGCGGCGGCGGCGCGGGAGCGGGGCTCGTTGGCCGCGCCGCTGTTTTCGAGAACCGGTCCTTTTTTTTTTATTACATTATAGGCAAGTATTTGATCTCGATCTTACCTGATGGTAAGTGACGATGAGATCTACGATGGAGCATACTTGCCTAGCTAGGAAGGCGGCAGTAGATAGAGACGCTACATTCACTAGGCACATGCAGCGCAACTGATCTGACCCGCCATCCGCCGGTCCATTTGATTTTACGCATAAGATCCTGCCGCTCCTGCGCCGCCGCCGCCGCCGCCCCGCTGCCCGCTAAATTCGAGGCAGAGGCCTAACTGTCAGCGGTGCCAGCCTGGCCGGGCACCCTCGCTCCTCGGCACTTAGTGCTTTCCGCGATATGTGCTTACAGCGCGATACACCTTTGAAGTTAGAAACCAGTGAAGCCTGGTGCGCCGAGTAATTTTGTGATTTTACTTGTACACCTAATTGGCGAATCGTCGTAATTATAATAATTGTGCGAACGAGTCTTTGTCGTTATACTGACAGTACGGTTTCCTGTAATGTAAGTTTGTTTTATCTAGCACTATCTACCTGCGGCTAGGAGGATTGTTGATATATTATTTTGTGTTGACAAATCGTCCACTAAAGCGATAATGTTTTAAAAAGTGAAGTCCGCATAGAGATGGAAAAGCCAGCCTATGAGCAAAGCTAGAAGGAATGGCCTAATGTCTGTGCTTACGAGCGTTGCCTACGACACGCTACGATGACTCGACTGAAGTCAGATTCATGGTCAGATTTGCGCAGATTTTTTATTTTTATCTGTTAAATCATCAGCCAAAGAGTAATCTACCACCATTAGAGACATCACAGTGTAGCACGTGTAGCATTATTTTCTCTGTGTTAATACGTTATCGAGTGAAATATTTTAGGTAGTCTATGTTTTTCACCGAAAATTTTAACTCATTTTAGAGTGTATACAATAATATATAATCCATTTTATTTCATCGCATTTCATTTTGTAAAGAAAGAAGAAGAAGAATAATATATAAGGTCGATCTGTGTAAAATATGAAGTGCATTGTTTACAAATGGTTTGAGTATGTGTTACAATAAATTTGTCAAATATAAGTCATCAAGTTACCTATTGTATATATTATATTATTATTTTAGGATAGGACTAGCGATGCTCATAATTCTAAGAGTAACGGCATTAAATCATGATCTCAACGACTCTGCAGACCACACAGCACAAGTAGAAGTGAGAGCAGTTTTCATAAATTGTGAACCAGATGTGAGTGAAACATTATTTTTAGGGTAGATTATCAACCAAGAGTCATCATAATCAGTCGCGTACTTCAGTTGCGTTGGAATACACATGCACTTGCGTGAAATTCTGACTGACTGTTGGTCTCTACGATGTTAGCCCAACAGACAAACGCTCTATTAGGGTCATGGGCGTAGCCAGGGCATGCTTCAGGGTTGGGCCAAGCAAAAAAATCGAATTGAACTAACATCTTTACTTCGTCAAAAAATACTGACACCAATGGAAAGTTAAGAAAGTTAAGCTTATTCCCTTTTATTTCGCTGCTCTCATTTGACAATATACTATACAGGCACATCATTTCTTGACATCAGTCGTGATATGGTTTTATATTTTTCGCTTGACTTTATGCGGCAGTGTTGGGCAATAATATATCTTGTGTAACATTATAATCCAATCAATGTAGGATAGAGGGAAAGTTTCTCCGGACTCGGAGGCGACGCGGTTCGAAAGGGAAGAGCTTTACAAACACAGCGCGCTGCGGAACTGCTGCAAGAAGTTGGCGGTCACGGTCAAAATAGCCAGCGAACCCAACGTTAGTAAAAAAATCATAAATAAGTAGGGAATATTGGTTTCTCATAAAATGCATATTGAATACAATAACTAATGCGCCGCAGGTACGCCGTATATTTGAACGCGTAGCTAGCAACGGCTTTGAAGTGGCGGGTACCTTGGTTGTTAAGCTCAGATTAATTTGTGTTTAGTTTCAGGTAAATGATGATCCAATTGTTACAGTTGAAAGTGAATCTGCTTTCTCTTCTGAAGGTCCCCAGTTTGAATTTTGAGTAATGTGCACGAAAACGAGAAGAGAAACGAAGGGTCTATGATTCCGGTGCAAACGTACCGGAGTTAATGGACCTTGCATATCGAATATAAACTGGGATCGCCCCTATTCCATTGAGGGATACCCATAATACAAGCGTTGCTTAGTTGTGTGGTGTTATCTCACTGTACGCCCGTCGCACTGCGCGCTCTGCGGTATGCCATATCGCTGACGACCCTTAAAAATCTGTCCAATTCCTCGTGAATCATAAGGAATTGGGACCGGTTATAAGAAAAATCTTTCTTTTTATTAAGGAAAATTCTGGTGACGAATATTTACCGATCGAGCACGTTTTCGAAGGTACGAATAAGAAGCGAGTGCGGCTCTTGGATCCTTACATACTGCGTCTGCGCAGAGAGCTACCGCTGCAGGCTTACAAGTTGCGGAAACTTGACGTAATGATCTATTGATTCTTTTTAAAACTTACTTTGATTTCATATTCGGTGGTACCTACCTTATTATCTAACTGGACAAAATAATTAAAATTTTGGCAAATTATGGCCACAACTCCCATGATGACATGTTTTAATACTGCGCGAAATCTAAATTCGATATGGATTTCTTTATGTATTACCAGTTTCCGTTTCCGCTAAGGGCGTTGCTGTTATAGGCATTACTCGATATCGATGTGGTTTTAAACAATCATTTAGTTGCAGCATAGATAAAAAAGCTCTTTGAGTATATATTTTAGAAATGGTATGTGGATAAAGAGAAGGCAAAGGCAAACATTGTTTACCGTGGAATTATTAGAATTTACAATCCAAGGTCCCCAAGATATTTATAGTATTTTTATACATTCGCCGATTATGATGCAAGTTAAAGTGTATCTTATTGTTTAGACTGTAACTGGGATATTTGCGAATTCCGAGGGCGAGATCCAAGAGAAATACAAACGTCGAATAGTAAGTTATTTAGCTTTTATCATGTTTCTACATATAATAATAATACTCATTTATTTATAGAAGTTTGAATTACTTATTTCAAATTTTGTCAAATAAAATGAGCTTTGTAATGACGTTGTAAATGCACGAAAACCTTAAATAAATTAGTGATTTCACCGTAAAATACATCAGCTTTGTCTATTTGGCAGTCAACGCAAATAATTCTAGTATGTTCAGATTTACATGTATTTGGATTCACGAAGGTAGATCAAACAACCGCATAACGTAGAGAAGTAGCCTTAGCCCTGACTCCAAATTAAATGGTATGATGTAGACTTAATTAATTTCGGACCTGTTTCGCAATTTACCGAATAACTTATTTGACTGAGTTTGTGTGAGCGATCTTTCAAACAAGTTATATGGGTTTTCCAGCACATTGTGATTCATTCCTTCTATTTTGTGTCAAAGGCTCGCATGCGGCGCGACTTAGGACTTAACTCGACTCAGAAATGGATATTGAACAAAACGCCTGCTTCACTTTACAATTTACAAGGAAATAGTGATCGTAAACGCTCAATCATTAAGCAGACATCTGGTAAAAGCTGATAAATATTTGTTATAAGTTCTAGATACCGTAGTGAGTAGAGGGGGTTGTAGCCGTGGGTTAACTAGTCATTCGCGCCATTTATCATGGTTGCGTTATTCTGAAGTTGATTTAAATGACGCTGCTGTATATATTTTTTACCAAAGAGTTTGCTTTATCAATTCTATGTTTAATACTCACTCTACAAAGCTCCTGAAACCAACTTTTGCGCAGCACAGATAAATGACGCTATCTTAAAAAATATTTAGCTATCACTAAGTATATTATTGTTACGAAGCACAATAGCGATTAGAATAATATTATCCATATATAGGTGTGAATAGTGGAATTATTAACTTAGTACCTACTTACCTAACTTGGGTAACATACTCCGTGCCCAAACATATGAATTTTACAATATAACATTGCCGGGTTTCGTATCATATTATATCCTTAAAGTATTATACAGTAAGTAGGTAGGTAGGTACCTTACAAAGGTCCTACTGCTATTAGTAGGTAGATCTCAGATTAAGAAAAAAAACATGGACCAAATCTATCTCACCAAATTTAGATGGTATTTAATGAAATAACGAACGTCAGCAAGGTTATCATAATGTTCTTGTTTTTAAGTACCTATAGGCACTAGGCAAATTAGCATGTTTTTTTCAGTCTGTGAAGTAATCCAGATTTGTTGCAGTAGCGCACTGTGCGCTGCGGTTACGTGTCGTCGTATTTTTCGCATTTAATTTTATTTTCAATCATATAATCACTACCGTATTCCACATTATAGGTATCTGGCTCGTGCGCGGACAAATTTTCCTCCGCTTCGATTATCACAGCAAATATCTTTTTCTTGACCTGCGTTTGCATCCAGTGTGGCATGCCTCTCGTAGACTTTAAAATACAACTGAAGAAGGATTCCAATGCGTCCGAGTCTTGTTCACAGCGCAATAATTTAGCCGGAGGTGCTTCAATGCAATCCGTGCAGTGTCGTTTCATCGGACTGTCTGTGTTACCGTCAGTTGCAGTCGCGTGGTCGACGGCGTCGGCGTCGGTCGTGGACACATCCTGCTCCGAGCTCTTGGAGCACGTCGCCGTCGCCGGCTCCATCTCTATGTTCTCCGTTATTCTATATTTCATATGCGGCTCCAAGAACTGCATTTGTTTGGCATATTTCCAAGTGGTTATATGTGCCGGCAACAATTTGTTCTGTCCCAGTTTTGCTCTTTTGAGAGCTTCCCGATGATTATCGCGGAGTTTTCTCCATTCTGTTCTCGCAGCTTTAACTGGAAATGATATAAAGAAAATATGTAAAGGAGTTTGTTTTTTTACGTTACATATAAATATCTAAACGTCGAAATCATAAAGTTCATAGAAGTTACAATTCATTTGCAATGTCTTAGTAAGGCAAGTTGTTTTTTTCCGTAGAAGCAATGCTTATCTTTATCTACTTAGGACGCGATTGACTCCGCTGTATTTTCAGCTATCAAAAACAATGTCCCACAGCCACTATTCTAAACTAACCTTGTCTCTGTTCTTCTTCATGTTTATTCATGAGACGATGTGCATCCAACCTTTGAAACTCAACAAAATGCTCGGGGTGCATAGATTTCAAATGACTCTTTAACGCAGTAGTAGTGCGCCCTTTGCGTGAATATACTTTTTTACATATTACACATATAGCTGCAATTTCATTCTTCACTAAGAAATACTTCCAGATGGAACTCGATTTTGGTTTCATATTAACGGAGGTACAGGTGACATGCGACTGACTAAAAACCAATGCTGTCGGTGGGCCGCCGCCCCACCTTCCCCCCCCCCCCGCTCTCGACGAGCTGATGTCACGCGGAGTTCCCTACTTGCGGAAGCAGAACCGCCCCGCTGCGCTCCGCGACGAATATAAGATAGCTAACAAAACTTACTGTTCGGTATAGACTTGTTGTTGAGCGCCTTGGTAACGTTCTGCCAAGCGTTACCGCGCGCGTGCACGTCAGAGTAGTCGGGATGCTGCGGGTTCCACAGGCATGGATGCACTCGCACGCATTCTATTAACTTTTCCATGGTTCACGTGATGCATTTATTTCTATGGGAGATCGATCGATGCAGCTAGGGCGAGCGGCGCGGGCGCGCACAAACTGGCTGCATACGGCGCGGCGCAGCGCGGCGGCGCAGTGCTCGGAGTGCCCGGTGCGGGGTCCGCCTTCTCTTTACAATCAAACCGGTTTACGTGTCGATCGGCGGGCAGCTGTATCATAAAATAAAACCAGTTTTTAAGACGCTTTCACGACAAGTAACTTGAAGCAACGTTACAATCGGCTATTTCTGTGGTACTGTAGCGAGCATCTACATTGTCCAAGTATATGTTTGTGTATAATAAAATATTGATTGCGTTACGAATTCAACCATACTCTAGCTTTACTTGTAGCCTACCTAACAAGGACACATGCTTTTTTTTTCAAAATGTTGTAATCTTAGTAGATATGTAATGTAATTTACATTAGCATGTCATAAGGTAGAGAAGTTAGAGCATAAAGAAAAAGCTGTATTCGCAAATCAATGACTTTTGCTTCAGAATAACATGCTCACTTCGGTTTTCAGCTAACCGACTAAAGTCGTGTACTTATCATGATAAAGTGGCAAAGGTGCGTGACAAACGAAACGAACACAATATCGTAGTGGAAGATGCAACAGATGATACACACCCGCAGTGGCTTGCAAAAGACCATTATCAAAAAATTGATAAGGACTTAGAAACACCCGACACCTTTGAAGAACCATCACATACGGCATTAAATGGTTATGGTGTAGACCGGAACGGGAAGATAAATAAACGAACGTTAGATAAAAAGATTCCACATTCTGAGCATAGAAGTAGACGAAAATTTCACTTACCAAAATCAAATCAATATCAAAAATCACCTGAAAATAGAAAATACGATAAAAGTCGTAGCGGTAATTTGAAATCTGAAGAGTTTAGTCAGGATGTTGATGAGTTTGTTAATCGTAACATAGATAAGTATCACCAAATCGACGACAAAACTAGGGAAATTAAATTTGATGACACAAATAATGTTGATACTCAAGAAAAAGATTACGCTGTTTATGAAATTGGAAATCCGGAGCTATGGTATAATGCCCACTTGCAGCTTTTTGAAAAACTAAGTACGCCTGAAGGGAAGACTTTGTGGAACGATTTAACGAAAGGGGAACTGGCCAGGTATTATTTTGATACGTAGGACCTTTTAAAGAATTACCATTAGATAGGTTCACAAGCAATTTCTATAGGTAACGCACCTTTCCTCAGTGTTAGTTCCCTATCTCCCGAGTGGACGGGCCAAGACCTGAACGTGCGGTATCGCCCGGATGAGTGGCTACCCAGAGACAAATACACGCTGCCCAACACTAGATTATGTCTTCTGGCGCCGATAAATGATGGAAACAGCGATAACGTCGCTTCCTTCAATGGTAAGACGACTTACATTCATGCATTGCTAGTGTAATAAAGTCATCAAGGTAGTTGACATATATTGCAGGTTTTAATTTGTCATTCTTGCTTTCCAGCCGATGAAGATTATATTGTAGTTCCTGTTGAAGATATTATGGGCTGGGATGACGACAGCGATGATTTGAGCAAACGCAGTGATAACTACTCGGACATGGATTATAACATAAGCTCTACTGAACAAACTGAACAGGTACTTAAGAGTCTGGCTTTGCTACATATTCATCTGATCTAAGAGCTTAGAGTTTGATATTTAGACCCGTGAAACTGGAACTCTTAATCATAGAGCTGACAAGTATAAACACGTAATAAAAAATCTTGTTTAGGAAAACTAAAACACCTCTCACATGGTTTTGCTTCGATTTTGAACCCCTAAGTAATACATTATAAGATGTTTTTTTCTTGAAATGTCAATGTCAATTATAAATTCTTAATTTCAGTAGATAAGATTATTCCTTGATCCTTCCTTGGTACTCAGCGTTTCAATCGAAGCGCGCAAGCACCTTTCCGGTCCCTGTTTATTTTATTCCACGCGGAATAATTCAGTGTTTAATTTACTCGCGCTGCGATTCAAAGTTTGGATCTTAAGTACCTATATAATTAATGTCTAAGGTGAAATGGTCATGTAGCTTGATAATTTGTGTGTTACCTCTACAGGGTAACCGCAAAGTGATTATCCGTACATCTCGGGCTTTGCTGAAGGGGAGCGCAGATAAGGTGAATGTTGCCTCTCAGGGTTCGGACAAATACCTCACACTACCGCACCGCCGTTTGCACCACGCCCAGATTGACCTGGAGGCAAGGGCAGACGAAAATGAGCTCGTTCGTGTTGGGTAGGTGGAACTAAGTTTTATTCTGTGGATGTACCCATGCACACCTCATTGAGCTGGCTTTCTACCTTACACAAACCTAAGGGAGTTCTTAGATACTACTTGAGTATTTTTATCTACAGCATGCGCGCTCATATACCGGTGTAGTTTCTTGCGGGCTCATCTCAATAGAACCAACGTTAGCAAGCGATGGTGCGTTCTGATTTCTCGTCTACATGAACAAGTACTTAGCTTATATTAATTAGGTATTGACGTAGGTACATTCATTTTCCCAGTGCGTCGGGACGTATTTCGACGGCAGTGGCAGATAGCACGCGAAGAACGCGTACCGTGATTACGGTGCAGGCAGCAAACAATGGTTTGGCCGCTGCTCGATTCAGGTCTGCCCCTTACACTGTCGTAATCGATAATATTTCTCCTTCTCACACAACTGGATAAAGGTCTCCCCCAAAATCCTTCGTGCTTCTTCGTCATCGGTTATCTTTAGCGAATCCTTTTGGAGTGCATCTAAGATATGCTATTTATTCCTTACCCTGGCTCGGTGACGACGCCCATCCTGTTCAGTACGGTAATCATTTTATCTGCAATTTATTATAATTATGGCATGATGAACATGCCTTCTATATGTAAAGTCGGCCAATAAATTCCTTTATCCCAAATTAAAATCATTTGCACATGATAGGATGGCGAGGTCTATTGTCATCATTTGTCATATTTGAACTTATAACATTCTAAACCTCAACATCAGTAAAATCTCCGTCGAAAATAATAAGCCCCTTACATGTTCGACTCTACGTAATTAATGATCTTCAATGTTTTTTGTTACTTATTTGCTTATAACACCTAATCAAGTATCTCCAAGGTTCTCTCCTCAACAATAAAGCTGATCTTCGGCTGTATGTACGTACCCATTTTTTGCATATAAAACCACCTAATGGCAAGTGTCTGGTACAGGGTAGTAGCACGAGATTGCGGCCCAGCTGTATCCGATTTGATCGACGAGAAGGGCGAAGCGGCATTTATAACGGCTCCTGAGCTACTGCCGCCGAGGCACACGCGGAACCTACGACTCGAGCTGCCCCTCGAAATACCGCTCGATACTGCTCATTGTTCCGGTAAACACCTACCCAAGGCGATTTCACACGGGTGGATATGGTTTTACATTCAGCCGAATGGACTTCCAGTATTTGCCGAATGGAGACTTGCTGATGGTCGGAAATGGTCTTTGCAGCTATAGGGAAAGAGACGATACTCGTAATAGTGCGTTATTGCGTATTCGGGGGATGCAGGCTCGGATGAAGATGGGGAGGGCATGAAAAGAAAAACATCATAAGGAAATGAGGATACCTATTCGCGGGTATTTACCCGTCTATCTCTTTCCTACCTAGGCAATAGTATTACACTTTTTTTCTAAAAAATGCTTTGCAATGAAATTGTAAATGGATTAAAACTTCCATGAATTTAGAGCTTTGGCTCTGTGGCCACTAGCGGAAACTCCGATGTACGCGCACTCTGACGGATACTATGGTGCGGTTTCCTTAAAAAGCTAGAACCCGAGTGCTACCGACAGCATTCCAAAGCATTTCTTAGGCTTTTTTTGACCATTTACCCTTGAAATTCCAACAACATATAATGACAATGTCATAATAATATATAATACGTCCTCTAAAAATCGTTAGCAATGCATTCCCACAGGTAGATGTCGAGTCTTATTTGTGCAAGGGTCTTGTTGGTATCAAATTGCAGTGGCTTTACTGAACGACGATGATGAGTCGGTGGCGGTGCGAGACGTGGTGATAAAGAAAGGAGATCGCTGCTTCTGTGTGTGGCACTGCGACTGTGTGTGCCTGAGTTAGTCTTCTTTAAATATTGACGATATTAAGATTAACGAACCGATTGGTTCATTTGGTAGTGACCCTGCTTTCTGTACCGATAGCCCGGCTCGGAGCCGCGGTTCTAATCTTGTAATTAGAGTGTGATAAATGCTAATTTCTACGCGAGTCATGAACGTGTAATATTGATACAAGTACCTACCTACCTCGTTATTAATCTAGTGCCCAAGATACAGGGCATCCTAGTTTGGAGCTAGATCAATATAAGTGTTCATAATAAAAAATACTTACTTTCGGGCGAAACGTGAACATTATTGTTTGTTTGACATAACTGGCGGACGGTATCTAAAGCTTTCAATTGTCTATCTATACAAAGACAGAAAATAAGTAGACAGTTAGCTTACGAATTAACTCGAACTCGACGTGCAGAATCCGAATTAAGTAGGTACGTTTATTCCGCACCAGACGATGACCCTAAGCTGCTGTGCCGGGAGATGGCGGAGGCTCGGCAGGTGGCCGCCGGGCTGTCCACGCGCAACAGGGCGCGCCACAGTCGCTCCATATGCTACAACGACAATACCACCACCAATATAGTCGTTGTGGTCATCGGGGTCATTAGCTTTCTACTCATTTTAGGTATGTTCAATGTATTACACTATGGCTGCCATTGGAAGCTGTTGCTGTGTCTGTAGCTGTGGTGAGTGGTGTGGTGTGTGCGTCTGAGTGTGTTGGAGTGTTTGTGTATTTATCATACCTACGTCCATAGTTAGATTCCTGAACATCTGAGATTATTATATTCGTTGGCGATCCTTAATAAACATAATAGAGAAATTGTTTCTGGTAACAGGTTGTATGAAAGCGATTTTGGGGCTATTATTCCGGTGTATTGCCACCTGGGGCCTGGGTTGGTTGCTGCAGACGCCGCGCAAGCTGGAGCGGTACTATGAGAAGTCGCTAGCTTGCCGCCCCGTTGAGTGCGATGAAGAAGGCTGGCCCGTCCACCCGGACACCAAAAAACGGACTGTTCACCTCGTCAGCTGGTAACAAATCCATTTGTGCGTGTGCAATCGTAGGTACCGCATCGGGATATATTATATCGGTACATCGTGACGAGGTTGGAAGAGCTGCTGTTTAAATATATTGTATGTGTTTATACGTAGGCTAGTTTTTATGAGAAAAGCAGAGGTCAGGGCGGTCTTAACCTATTGGATGCCTTGGGCACTTTAGGTTAGGATAATGGGGCCCTGATGACTATGACGAAGGACTTTTATTAACAACAGGCAAAAGTAGGCAAACAAAATTACTAGATGTTTGCTTTTTGCTGAACTAGGGTGCTCCATGGATCGAGGGTCCTGGGAACTTGCTCAGAGTGGCAAATAGAAGAGAACGGCCTGGTGTGGCCTCAGGAAACAAATTAGTTACGTCGATCAAAAAGCTGCCAAGCTTTAATGTACCTGTGCTCGGACAAAGATATGGCGGAAGATGAGGGACGGACGCGGTTCGAGGGAGGGAGAATTTGGACATATCAGCATACATTCAGACTAATAATAATCTATTATTATTAGTATTAGACTAATAATAATCTATTATTATTAGTCTGAATATACCTAATAGCCAGACTCTAGTTAGATAATAATATATTCTTTTTTGCAAATTTCAGGGCAATGGAGTTTATTCTCAACACGATATTCTTTATCAGTGTGCCTTGCATACTTATTCAGAATGCTATAAAGAAGTGCTGCGCTCGCTGCACGCACTCGGAAGAGGAGCAGCCACAAGGTTACTGTAGAGAGGAAACCAAGAAATGTTTCAGCTCGCATGATATGCAGGTACGATTTGGCTTTCCATTCACCTGCTATTTTTATTGGTACACAGTGAGGAATTGCACTTGTAAATTAAAATATCCTAAATAAAGGAATAGCTAACTCAATTGAGGGTATATTTTGCATTTGGATGTAAGTTTTCGTACTTAGATGTAGATATGTGTACGTAAAAGTGCAATTCCTGACTGTTCGCAGGGCGTGGTTGGGCGCTGGCGGCGGCGTCGCGGCGGCCTGCGCAGGTGGATGACGCCTGGCGCGCAGCAGCTCTCCGCAGACATTTGGCACAAAGGCCTGTCTCCTAAACTACCGATGAATACTGATTTAGTAAGATTTATGTGCACTTTAGTATTATACGTTCAATATTACAACCACAGATCACGAGAGATATGCCGTGCGGTTCAAAATGTATGGGAACTCGCTGTCTCCGCTTGGTCCCCACCACTCGCCACAAAACACATGCAATTACATAAAACCAACCAATACGAAGTCTCACACACACACGCGTGCCAATAATTCGGTGCGTGCTGCGTCGTCGCCGCACACAGCGGCCGTACCACGCGACGCACCTGTTTATTCAAAGTATCGTTAGACGATCTATCCATTGCCTCGTACATTCACTCAGTAGCGAACATAGGTGGTACTTAAAGAGCCATGTATTTTGTACAAAAATAAAAAAGTCGTTGTGCTACATGAATACTAAAATAACATAATAAAGGCATTAAATATTTTTTGATTTGTTGTTTTTAATGATTTTAAAGACGAATAAATAAAATACTTAATACTGGCTGGTGAAATGAGATTCCATCTTACGCGTAGTTCATTTTGCTGCTAGTATTTTTGCACACAACCACGGAATAACACGGCATTAAAAAAAAAAGTTAGAGCTCCGATACCGACGTGCAGTTGCAGTCGACTGACGGCGAAAACTCTATGTTAGCGTAATTTTGGCTAAAGGTGAGCGCAAGCCCACCGCTTTCATAACATCTCCTCTAATATATCTGTGATTACAACGATCTGGACTCTCAAAGGTACATGTCGAGGTAGGGTGAGAAAACACAAAGGCCTGAACATCATAGACGTCGATCTTCTAAGACAAGGGCTCCCAAACTTATTTTGTCTACTGCCCACTTATTTTTTATATTATTTAATATTATTTAATAATTTAATAATTAATAATAATATTATTTAATAATTTTTTTGCGCCCCCCTTTTTTCACCTACTTAAAAACCACTAAGTATAACTTTAAATTAAAATAATTATTGTAAGCCGTGTAGTACATAACGCCACCATTTTTTTTCTGGGTCTCTTACCCTTTAGGCCTGCTGCGCCCACAAGGGGCGTTATCGCCCATTTTGGGAAAGGCTGTTCTAAGATGTGACGACAAAAATAACTCGTAGCACTAGTAGTTTTCAAATACAGAGGCTTTGATTCTAGGCTACGGATAACGTCACAATCCTAAAATTACAGATGAAACCCTTACTTCCGGAGGCACGCGGTCGTGGCGGCGCCAACGAGACCCGGCAGTCGGGACCAGACTCGGAACAAGATGACACGGACTACGTCCTTACGCAAATGCAAAAGAGTAGAGAGTCGCTTGCTGTAAGAAATGTGATCATATCCTCCTGCCTTATCCTAATACTAGCTACTAATAATAGCAGGAATAGAAAGTACCTAGCTATGTTTGTGCGAGTGTGTGTGTGTGTGTGTGGTCTTATTGTATGATTTCAACAATATTGGACCAATCGTTTTGGCATAAAATCCTTCTACCTACAATACAATAGGTCGCAAACAAAATATTATGTAGCTACCTTGGTAATTACAGGTAACTTTCATAATGACTGTTCTTCTGTTGGTTTTATTAATTAAAGCTCAGTGTATAATTTCATTCACAGAAAAACCAAAGAAAACTAAGCGATCCTGAAAATTCGTCCCTGAAGCCTAATTGACAAACTAAGTATAATATATTGTATTTCAAAGTTGCATAGTTAATTTAAATAAATACTATACATTTTAATATTGGTGTACCTATTGCATTTTATAATTATATCTCCGAAAAGACCGAGGTTCAAATATATACAAAAAGCTGTCATCTTGATGGCTGACAGTGACAAACACTAGCGGCAGTATACGTCAAACAGCTGTTGATTGAACTTTTTGGTCGGTGCGGCGGGCGTCGTATCTTATTATCTTATCATTTTTTTACAATATTATAGCAAATCATCTTGCGTAACAAAAAGCGATGTAAGTTATGCGTGTACTACTGAGGCCACTAGTCATAGCCAGGAAGGTGCTGCAGTCAAACAGAACTGTCCAGTTGAAGAATCCATTTACGACAGGTAGGAGGGTCGTGTGCGTGTGTGCTATCGGTATATAAATAAGGAAGGACCTCGTTCGCGGTCTATTTTGGAATCGTGCCAGATAGATACGAGAAACTTAAATAAAGTTTGGTTCGTGTTTATAGCATTGGTGTGGAGAGCTATGGAAGACAAGGAGTCTCTGAAGAAGCGTTTAACGCCGCTCCAGTATCATGTTACCCAAGAAGCTGGGACCGAGAGACCTTTTACAGGTAAACTTTGGTCATTTTCTGGATTTATTTTTGTAAAATTATTGTTAGTACTACACAATAGTAGGAAGTACTTATTATTTGTTTTCTCGCTAATGGCTAGCTATTTATCTAATATTTGAACACTGGTGGTGTTCCTATTTCAGAATATGCCTTATTGGATTATTCTTACAAATAAGTTTAATAACAATAATTTCTTTAGATCGTCTATATACAAAATGAGACATTTCTAATTATTAGTGATGTGGCCAACCATCATGACATTTGGTTTATTTTTAACTGTGTTTATTATGTAGTGGATGGTAATAATATGAGCCCTTTTATTACTATTCATATGGTGGAACTATAAAATGTTCTCCATCTATCAAATATAATGTTTTCAGGATCCTACAATAAATTCTATGAAGAGGGCATGTATGTGTGTATAGTGTGTAAGGAAGATTTATTTACCTCTAAGACAAAGTATGACTCTGGGTGCGGCTGGCCTGCATTCAATGATGTTCTCGCCAAAGAAAAAGTTACCTTACATCAGGACACTAGTGCAGGTATGTGTATAATATTAACCTAATCAATTATATAGGATATGCTATCTTTTTTATATTCTACAAAGTTTGTCTTTTTTATCTGCTTAATCAGAAGGTATTGTGACTAAATGCACTGTTTATTTTATTGTTTGAATCAAATTTCAGAATGGTTAAAAATATGATTATGATGTGTAAGGAAAATAAGTATTTATGTATATCAAAATCATATTATTTTTATCATCCTTTTAGCTTCTGAAAAGTAAACCATTTTATTGGAATGCACTATGCAGAACAAATCCTCAATGTCACTGAACATTGATACATACAATAAAAGAATGTTCACAATAGTGTGCATGGCCTGGCCTGATTTCAAGGTTGTCATCTAATTCCATCCATTGTTATCATCCTTTGACCCAATTCTATTAATAAATGACAATTTAATGACATACAAGTATCTTACCATTATTTTTGATATAAAACAACTTAACAAAATATCATACTAAAGTACCCACCTAACGCGGTATCTCCAGACTGCCCCTGTAATTAAATATATATATCTTTTTAATAGGTTCAATTAAAAAAACATCTAGCTGAATCACTAGCTATGATTTAAACTTAAAGTAGGTACTTATCAATGACTTGGCCCCTCTATTTTTGTCATTTATTAATAGAATTGGAAACACACCCATTTGTGTAACCTCCATACATTAACATTTCTAACACATGCCACTTCTACAGGAAGATGAAATTATTACGAAGATGTAAATATTTTACATTTGTTGCTTATTGTTATACATATATATATTGTTATACTTATACAAACCACTTACCTATTATTCTATTTTATTGTCTATTTTATTTTTATATGAAAAATTGCCATGTATTGCTGTGGAAAGTGGTTGCGACATGGTGTTAGTATCCATTATTCATTCTATCTATGCCACCTTGGGTTGGGCTCAATATGGACTCACAATGCTACTTCCTTATCTAGACAGGTCGCCATATACGCACATTGTGTTGAGTTGTGGTCATGAATGCTAACCTTAAACTTGAACGATTCTCACCTATACCTACCCATTAAGTGAAAGGTACTTATTACTAAGCCCCATTATTTATATAAGTACTTAATAAATTAATATTTAACTACAATTATGCATGATTTGTATTTAATATTAACTATAGCGGTACCTCCGAACTTCGTACCGCGCCTCAGAATCAAATGTATCAGAAAATGAATTATCTTTATTATTATTTTTTTGTTAAATTTCCCCGTGTTTTAATAATTATTCTATATATTATTAATATTATACAAATTCAAAAATTCAAAGATCACAAAAAATGGCGTACCCGTTCTTGAGTTATAAATGGGGAAACTAACGCAACTTTATTTATACATATAGAAAGATTTAAAGGCGTAAGGTCTGAGATGTATAAATATAATTCGTAACACGTACAGCATACAAGAACAAATGCGTGCTAACTCATGCAAATTAAATTCAAGTCACTACTCACCATGCTAAGGAAAATTCTCGACAACAATATCTAGTTGTTATATAACGCTTATGGGCAAATGCCCATAAGTCTTTGTCAGAGGGGCCACACCTTGGAAAGCATAGTCTAGGCTAATTTGAGTATATGATACATGTTTCACATGGATATGCAAACTTTATTTTACTAATTATGTTTTGTTAATTATGTAGTGCATTTTATCTACTACTACCTATTTTATTTATTGATATAAATGGTACCTACTAGTGAGTTACTACATGATTTTATTATTTTTATAAACTATGAATGCAAAATGCATGCAAATAGAAAAAAATCAATAAAATTAATGCAATATGGCTATATACATTTATTTTTTATGTACTTATCTATGTTTTGTATTTTTGATCTCTTACTTATTTTATTATTTCGTATACCTAGAATGTTTATATCATGTAACTGAAATTTTGAGTTTGTACCTATGTAATATTTATGAAGTACCTACATCCAAACTGGTGATGGGATCGTCGACAGTGGTGCTAATACATTTATCTTTTTTTCTCTCTTCCCCGTACCTTTGACCACCTTCCGACACAACCCTGACTCCACGGTAACCGTAAGTCGGCCCCAATTGGTAAATTAATATAATTATATTTTTTCTTTTATGCTTCGTCTCTTCGTATACTTAACATAATTTGCAAACATTCCGTGTGTCGTATCGCTACTCACCACTCCAAATCGCATTGCTCGCAAGTAATATGGTAACGTATCGCATTCATGCTGTTTTGCCAAATATCAATCGCGTTCACCGCGCTGGTTGAACGATTACGAACAATACACGAATGATCACACAATTCAACTTCGATATGGCCGTAACGTTGGGTTTCTGTATCGCTCGCTACCTAACTGTTACACGCCTATTACACACGCCACGTCATCTTGACGTCACCTTAACTGTTCTGGAATGCGCATGATAAATAATATGCATTTCCCCTCGCCACCCGAACCGCCCGTCTTGTCCCGTCCCGCCCGCGCTCCTCCTGGATGCTGCCGGCTGGACACCGACGCGGACGCACCGGCCGCACGGTTGCCGCGACATCGCCCGTCTACAACACACCACTACCATACGACACCAACTCGGCGGAAATCATTGTCGGGTGTATTCATGTCATCCATTATTCAATGTGATACCTATGTACATAATGGCTTTCTTGGTGAATGGACCCGCTGTGTGAACTAAAGTTGGAGCGAATATATTACTGGTTTTAACACGGCCAGGTTTGGTGCGAACTGAGGTGCGGTGCTCCAAGTGCTCGGCGCACCTGGGACACGTGTTCGATGACGGGCCAGCGCCCTCGCGGAAACGTTTTTGCATTAATTCTGCCTCCTTGGACTTCATACCCGCTGAAGAGAGGAAACAGTAACGTTTCAGGGAGACCGCTATTGCGCAACCAATTTGTACATTCACATACAACATTTGATAACATATTCTGGATTAAACGTTAATTTGGATTACAAATCGTACATTCGTAACTATAAGTATAATTAACTAATTAGGTATCTAAGTTAGCTGATTTTCTACATAATATATCAAGTTTTTGATACAACTTGGGCGCAAAGAAATAATTAATTTAAAATGATTTAAAATTTGTGTTATTTTTACTAATGCAAAAGGTGTAAATCGAAATGGTGCTCTTCATCTCTTTAGTGCAGCAAAAGTATTTATATTGTAAGGCAGCTTAATTTTATTTTGTAATAATTTAGTTACCATGTCGAGTCATTGTTGTTTTAATTGAGGCCTGTTCCATCTATTCAAAATGGTTGAATTCCACGACGATCGATGAATCGAGAAGATATATAATAATGTATTTCATCTCAATGCGTTTGATATTATATGATATTTTGATGGAAAGGGTCTTAAGTTGTTATAATACATACAAGTGCTGTTAAATCTTCAGTACAAATCTATCCATATTATTATCTGCTAACGAATTATTTATTACAAATACTGAATACATACCTAGCTATTTTTATAAATATACTGCAATAAATATTTTTGTGAAGATATTGAATTGTTTTATTCATATCCCCATTATTTTCACCCATAGGAGACATTATAATTTATTATGTAGCTGGAAGCTTCTTCAAAGGGTGTATTCAAAATAAGTTTCATTATTATAAAACTTCCGCATTTTTGTTAGTAGTGTGGTGACTTGTGTTGGTCTGCCAGGAACGATTACTAATCATCCGTTTCAATTAATTAAAAAACTATTCAGTTTTACAGTGCACTTTGTATGGGGGTTAGTTTAATTAAATATGTCTATAGTTTGGCATATGATATATTCGTTGATCAACCATTAATGTTCAGTTTCAATGTTTGTGTCCTTTGTCACATGGGAATGCTGTAATGATATAAAAGTTCACATTATAGTAATATATATACTACTAGCTGTTGCCCGCGACTTCGTCCGCGTGGTATTTAACTAAGACAACCGTTGACAACAGCCTGCTCGCCCATTCTGAGCCCGCGGGACGCATTGCAGGTTGTTGCTATCAAACTTAATCAGGCGCTGCGCTGCAACATTGGTTTTAATTTTTTTTCGTGAGATCCTATTTTTTTTTTTAAATAAAACTAGCCTAAGTTACTCCTTGTTACATCAGCTATCTGCCAGTGAAAGTCCCGTCAAAATCGGCCCAGCCATTTCAGAGATTAGCCGGAACAAACAGACAGACAGACAGACAAAAATTGTAAAAAATGTTGTTTCGGTATAGGTAACGTGTATACATCCAAATGCACTTAGTAAAAAGCGGTTATTTTAATATTACAAACAGACACTCCAATTTTATTTATATGTATAGAGTAGCTCTTGCCCGCGGCTCCTCCCGCGCAACCAGTTTTATCTTTTGAGTCTAAGTTTATCCTTGACGTACGGAACAGCACAAACGAGAGCAAGGTATTGGATTCAGACGTCCGAATAGCCTATTGCCCCATTTTAGTTAATATATTTATGGACATACACAGCTAGTTTTATAATAGTACAAATAAAACTAAACCAATAATCATGGTGAGTCTTTTAATATACTATGGTTGTAGGTATGTATATGCACAAGTTGCTTATACATGGCACTGGCGTTTTAAGACTGTCAAAAAACATGAAAAATGTTCTAACCACATTATAATGTTTTGTTCAGTTACATATTAATTACAATATTAATACATTCTCAACTTACACTACATACATAATTACAGTTACTTTCTCAACATAACATTCTATGCATACTCAAATTCATCTTCATGATCACATTATGTATAGTTAATACACTTCTTATAATATTTTAGTAATATACGATACTGAATAACTTTGTTCACGCTCACTTGAGGTTTTGGCTACGATTTTTACATTTCTACATTATTGCACAATTTGGTATGGTTGGTGCAGTCGCTATTGAAGTGCATTTGTGAAATACATCTGTTCTGTTAATTCATATAATCATTTTAGGCCGTATTTCAAGGAAATTTTACCATACGCCTTTTCCTCTACTTTGATCGTATTTTTTATTTACCTTTCATTTCATACCTACTCAAAATCTTTCAAGTTTGTTTCAAAGGAAATTAAACGTGACACGATATTATGTGTCCATAATTCACAAATTATATACTTTCTACAAAAATATCTGACAGTATAAATATCAGTTACATGACCAACATCAAACATTATAAGGCATTTATAAAAGTAACCACAGTAAAATAATCAGTTGTAAGAAATGAATATAGAGTCGTTCACATTTAAAATTAAAGAGATCACATAATAGGTGAATGATAATTCTATATCACAAGATATATTTTAATTAAAAACAATCCATATGCACCAACCTGGACTGCACAGATTCTACATAGCGTAAATTGGTCACGTCATATTGTCAATGAGTAATTCTACTCGTGCCTGTACAATTCACAGCAGGACCGCTACTTGCAGCCCTGCCAACCCCTGCCGACTACACACTGGATGTCATACTCGTGCACACACACTCGGGCTACTTTCACACACTTTAAATTAGTGAATACATATCAAAATAAACGAATTCAGCGTCTATCGGCACAACCCTAAACAGTAAAAGCAGAGAGACATCTTGCAAGTCTTACAAATAAATGTAAATAAAATACTTCAATGTTTCTAATACGAATAAAATATTACTGAACCCTAATTATTTTCTACTATTGTCGGAACTGTTTGCAATAAATCTACTTTTAAAAGAGCTATCTAATCATTTAAAACTATTGTTCTGCGCGGTCATAACTCATGTTCTAATAATATTATAGAAAAAAAATACTTACATTTTGTGCCACAAAGGAGACGATAACCGACATATTTTTTGATCTTTGTAAATATAAATCATTAGAATAGACTTTATAAACTTAATACTATGTAAATGCTTCACTTGATGACTAACAGTAAATCATGGCTTCGAAGTAATGTCATAAAACATATAATAAACACCCATCTTGAGTGCAATCGAAAAAAAACATCATCATGCGACTCTGTTTGGCATAATAATTATGAATTAACAATATACTGTTTAAAAATGAATAAATTTCGACAAGGAATAAAGTGCATTGCCAATAATAATATAATCTCAAAAACATACAGAAGCCATTAAGCGATTTAAATAAATTAACAGTTATTATACATAAAACTATAATTAACTAGTAACTATTGAAAGCAAATCAGCAGCGTAAGCCGTCAGCGTCACATTATAATAATTAATACCAGATGTAAATTATACAAATTACATTCAGTTAATAATAAAGTGCTCAATTATATAGACATGTGTATGTATTTATCAACCAAAGATCTAACGAATGTTAAAGATATAAAACATTTCAAAAAGGAATATAGATAATGCTCAAATGATAAATCTGCGAACACACTGTCATCAGCCATACCAATATAATCGTCCCTCGAATCAATCGCAACCCTGCGCCGGCGCCCACCGCCAGGCGACCGCGCCCACGCACTCGTATGCAGCGAACCCGACTCTGTATTGATGTGTTTCCGCCCGACTCCCCTCACCGACTAACATCACAGTGAATATGCCGAATCGATATTGACGTAATGCAACTAATGTATTCTACTATTTATACTTTACAATGTCGCCTAAAAATCTGCCAGTCTTCGTTTGCAGCTATAATATATCATATAATTCCAAAATTCGTACCTAAACTTCTAGTATCTATCTACACTATCCCTTACCGTACAACATTCAATAGAAACACGTCAATAAGAGATCACGTCGCCGGACATAATTATTTTATATAAGGCTACTACACTTCGCTACGATGATTTATATTTAGTGGACTGCACTCTATTTTATCGACCTCTTGTAAAAATATGATTAACCTCTATTATATTCACTCGGCAGCCGTTTTAAGTTTAAAATAGGTATTGCTCTCTATATTAAGGTTTCGTCATAGATTTCCACATGGTACTTACTACACTCGTAAACGTAGAACGAACCGTTACGGCGATGACTTTCGACGACAGGCGCAGGCGCAGACGAACCACGCGGGCGACGTAAACTTCATAATCACAACGGCAGATTGATCTGTATCGTTTTTAATGTGAAACGTGACCTATAGCCACTTCGAGGATATTCGACTGAAGTTTCGTATCGTCGCCTGGTTGTGCGGCATGCGCGGGGGCCGTAATGTAAGTGGAAGTACGTCCGCACGCACCGGCGTGTGCTGGTGAGGCGGCGTGTTCGCGGGGGGGCCGCGGCAGGCTCGGGGCGCGCGGGCGGCGCGCGGGCCTGCGCTAATGCCCCTTGGCGGCCTCCTTGGCCGCCATGATCAGCGGCGTCAGTGACGCCAGCGGACGCGCCATCTTTAAGAACGGGTGCTGTAACAATACACACGTTGTCAATAGGAATACGGGTATTATTTTATTTTATTTATCCGTCTTAATTATAAGCCCTCATTGTAATATGACTTACTGTGAAAGACTTTTTAAAATATTTTTCATAATTTAAAGATATTCGCTATTTAACTGGGTAGAGTGGATCTGTGGTCTTAATCTGTCTCGCTTATGGCGATGACGTCATTGGACACTGCAAAAGCATATTTTCCATTGCTTTCGGTTCTATCTCTGGGGCCTGTCGTAATGCTATTCGTAAGCTAATAAGGTGTGGAATCAACAAAAAATAACTTCACCTTGAGTAGATCGAGGGCGGTGGCGCGCCTCTCGACGTCCACTTCTAGGCACTGGTCGAGGAAGTCCTGGAAGACTGTGCTGAGCTTCTCCTTGTCCTTTATGTCCGGCTTGCCGTTGGTGGCAATCAAGTAGAGTGCTCGCAAAGGATTCTCGTTCAAGTACGGCGGCTCACCCTCGATCATTTCTATCGCCATGATCCCAAGTGACCATACATCCACCTATGACGAGAAACATTACGTCAAACTTAAATTTGATAGTGCTGCAGAAAACATATAAAAGAATTTAACGAACCAATTAGCACAATTGACTCTGCTTTTTGTACTGAGGGCCACGGGTTTGAACCCAGTAAGGGCTAAACTTTGTTTTTAAACATAATATTGCCAAACCAACTATACGGTCCTACACTAACCAACGCATGTATTATGGGTACCGTATAATGGACTGGGGGCGAATCTAATATATAAGTGATACTAAACACATAAAGTCTGTCCCTACCAGGATTCAAACACAGGACCCTCAGCGTAGGAGCAGGGCAGTTAATCTGGTAGTCAGGTCATATTGTCTTAATTAGTTAATTTTACCTTAGGCCCGTACTGCTTCCGCGTGACGACTTCCGGCGCCATCCAGTACGGTGTTCCCACCATCGTTGTTCTTTTGTTTTGTTCAGGGGATATTTGAGCGCAGAAACCAAAGTCCGCTGCAAAGATGCAATTATGTTTAAGTCATACCCTTATTACACCCATAACAGTGGATAAATATAAACAATGAAGATTTTCTTCTGGGTATTTTGTAAATAATAATATTTTTTTTTATATAAGCCCTACAACTGATCTGATTTCTGAAAGCGAGAAATAGATGATGTTAGTCTAGATTTAGAAATTATCTATCAGGACGGTTGGGCTACGAATGCTCATTCGAGGATGCCTGGATTAGAGGCGAAACACGTTGAATACTTTTTAAGATTCGCTTCGTTTCGCGGAGAATTGCATTTTATTTGGGGTCCCATCACTCGTGATAGATAGTTTCTTGACTAACATCTTAGAGGAGTTATGTTGTGCTGTTTTTTTTAATTATCGATCAAACCTAATTGGTTGAAAAAAAAAAAAAGTAAAAAAAATCTTTCAGTGATTTTTTTCGTCATTTTTTTTGTCGTTACCACGCCCCAAATTGCTCTATAATGAATAGCAAAAATAAGAGGGCGGCTAATTTGTAATTCGCACCGGGTGCTAATGACCTATGCTACGCCACTGGTCAGTGGTGGGTTCCTCTTCCCTCATTTGTTTACCCCGTATATATACTTACTGAGTTTCACTTGTCCGTCAAGGCCGAGCAGTATGTTGTCGGACTTGATGTCCCGATGTATCACGTGATTGGTGTGCAGGAAGTGCAGCGCCTGCAGCACCTCGCGGCAGACGGCGGCGATCTGCCCCTCGTCCATGCACGTCTCCGTCACCACGTCCGTGAGCGAGCCGCCCGCCAGGTACTCCATCACAACCCAGAGCTCCTGTTCAAACACTTACTCGTTATAACAACGCAATGTACTTGCCAATGAAAAGTATGGAATGCTGTTAATTGGCGTTTCATGACACGATTCTTTCGCTCTTAATCTCCTTAGCTTATGGATACTTATCTGTCCAATTTGAGGAGACAATTATGGGGTTAACACAATAATATATGGTCTCCAGTTCTTGGTAGACATGTACTCATCACAATTTCCAGAACCTTGGTCATACCCTATATCCTACATTAATATGCCCCTGAAAAATGGCTTCTGAACGACATAATTGGGATGCTTAATTTAAACATATAATATAGCATAAGAGAAAATGTAATGAGAATGTGTAAAACGTAAAATCAAATAATTTTGTTAGACTGAAATATTTGAGCTGAGTATGAATATTCTGCAGGACAAGCGTTAGGTTTTTCCACGGAATAAAGAGTAATACTGAATACTAGAAAGGCCATGCTAGTAGGACACTCGTCGCCTCATCAATATATATGAATAAAAAAAACATGATGACATTTTTAGCCGATTCCATGATTGAGTGACGTAGCTGAGTGAAGTAAAGCATGCTTTGTTTTACGTTATTATAGCGCATTTAAGAGAAATATCGAATGCGTATAATGTAAACAGGCGACACCAGGGCCCCAAGTCTGCTAACACAATCGATTCATAATCGACAGCAACCGCATAGTAACTGTCACTTTTGACGTATATTGTATGGGATTTATATCAAAAGTGACAGTTACTGTGCGGTTGCTGTTCGATTATGAATCGATTGTGTTAGCAGACTTGGGGCCCAGTTTGTGAGCGGAAGCCATTCTATTTATTTTGGTATTCTGTGAGTATCTCTCACCTCATTCACTAGATAGCTGTCGAGGTAGTTGACAACATTGTTGTGTTTGTTCTCCCGCATCACGAGGATCTCGTTGATGATTAATTCCTTCTTGGGCTGCTGGCTGAGGTTCATTTGCTTGATGGCCACCTCCATGCCCGTCGACGTTTCAATAGCCGTGTATACCGTCCCTGACGCACTGTTACAGACAAATTGGTGTTAAATATCACACACTACTATACCAACATAAGTGCGATGACGTCACAGAAAGGCAGTATGGCAACAGTGCTATGGAGTTACGTTTAAAATAGAGCTTCCATACCCAGCTGCATATTTCTATGTGCCAGATAGTTATATGAGCAAAAATACTATCAATTGTGTAAATTAATTTCTGAATGAGAACTTACCCCTGACCAATCTTTTCCATTTTAGTATATTTCCTATTCGGGTCACCGACGCTAACGATAGTTCTTAATTTCTCTAATATCTCTTCATCTGTCATTTTCTTTTTCCTTGCTTGCTGTCCTGTTGATCTTCTACAGTAAAAAAGAAAACATTATCAAAAATCTAACAGGTATCAGGCGACAGGTATCAAATCAAATATTTTCCGGTTTCATCGATTTTCATAAAAATCGTTGAGTAATTATCTAAATCAGGATGGGAAAATAAAGAAACGGTATTCTAATTTGAGAGGCTCAGGTAATATGACATGTAATGTAATTAGTTTCTGACCCGGTGTCGGTGTTGGTCTGCGCGCCGTTGGCGGGCGGCGCGTGTTGCGCGTGCGGCGGGTGCGGCGCGTGCGGCGCGTGCGGCGCGTGCGGCGGCGGCGTGAGCGGCGCCGCGCCCGCCGGGTTCTTGTTGCGGTCGAGCGCCGCGCCGACAACCTCCGACCGGCTGCATATCTGCGCGAACACAACGCCAACACGTCCAATGTTTGCCAAGCATTTATAACTTTTTATCCCAATGTTGCTCCCTTCACTCCTCCTTAAGTTACTACAGGACTAGTACCGGACTTTTCGTGCCAATTTTTTAATGACACATTTTTATTTAAGACCCAGAGCTGACAGAATATATACTTTTATTAATTAGGTCCCTAAGTTGATATCAATTAATTGCTGCCTATTAATCTGTAAGTAGCATACCGAGTGCGTGGTGAGGGCGGGGTGAGGCACGTGCGGCGGGGAGGCGGGCGCGGGCCGCGGGGGCGGCTCTTCCTCTTCGATGGGCTTCGTGTACTGCGAAATAAACACCTTATCAATTCTCTATTAATGGCGTCTACTAAATAAAATCCAGCTCAGATAGGCTAGTACAACAGTGGGCCACGTATGTTAACTGCCCCGATTCCGATCAGTATACATAGGCATGCAGACTAGTTACATGTAAAAACAAAGTCAATGCTACTTCGACTATAGTAAAATGAACTATATTCATGTACAACTTGCACCCAAATTTGTGTAATGACCATACTTGAGCTACAGTATAATGATATTTATATCTGTATAAAATTCACCAAAAGTTGTCCAACGACGAATGGGGCAGATGGGTGTTGCAGTTCACTAAATATGTGTAGTATTTAGTGAACTGCAGTTACAATGGATTTTAATGGCATTATAACGAACTTTCTAGCGGAAAAAGTGCGATATAATAGCTTTATAATCATAAATTTAAGGGTACATGTTTTGATAGTACACGTAGATTATGTGTTATGTTGATACTCACAATGCTCTTAGTGCGGTCGGGCCGCGACGGCGGCGGCGGCGGCGGCTCCGGGTGTTCCGTGTCCGTCGGCGTCGACGACGACGGGCTGCTCGACGACACTCGAGATACCGACGATCCTGTTAAATGCAACACGAGACATGTATCGTACAATTCGCACAGGTCAGCCACATCATGCATAACCCTCAAATTAATAGAAACTTTTTGGATATTTAAAGCAGCACCAAACTGCATTACTTTGGAAAACAAAACAAAATTGACAACTTCACAGTTAAACTTCCCGCTAAGTCGTATGAATGTTTGTTAAGGTCTACGAAACAAAAATTACACCATCTACAAAATTAAAAGAAAACCTTAATGGCCAGTGCAAAGCTCTATTTGCACCTTACTTACCCGAGTGTGTGGTATGCATTTGCGCTGACGTCATATATTTGGATGGCGGCGGCTGCGTGGCGGACGCGTCGTACCATTTCAACACGTCAAGCACCGCCTGCGGGTTGTTCTTCTGCTCCTGCTTGCTGATGTTCGCGGCCATCAGCAGCCGCGCCCACGCCTCCGGCATGCCCTGCACGACAGACAGTAGGTACATATTGTAAAGACTGAAATCCTGAAATCTAAAGATTTTGGATGATTTTCAACATTCAAATGTAACACAACAATCTGAGCGACCATGTTACTTTAAATCACCTGATAAGTTTTTTGTAACATGTTACATCACACAAAATTGTCACATGTCGGTATCCAACATTAACTATTCATGCAATAAAAGTCTAATCTATCATAGCAATTTATAAAGCATTGTACAGTTGCGGAATGAAAGGGTTCGACCCCTAAAGTCGAATTTTACCTGGCAAGAGTTCAAGAAAAGTAATGCCAATTTTAATAAATGCTACGCGTTTTGTTGGACGCTTTTAGTATAGAGTCTATGGAATCAAGGCTTCGCTTACCCCACGCTCCATCCTGTCAATTATGAAATATTGAAAAAATCAACACTGGTGGAAATGGCTACAATTTTAACTGACTGCCATCCCAAAAAAAATGAAGGAAAGAAGAAGAATGCAATGGTGACATTGACAGACACTGGGACTATAAATTTTAATCATGCAAACAAAGATAACATCTGGAATATAAATGACATCTCTAAACTTTAGACAAGAAAAATAAAGTTTGATTTAAGTAAACTTGAACTTTGTTGTTGAACATTGAAACATAATTTTCTATGTGAAAGTCTGTTCTGTGTCATTGGTTAGACAAGGTAACATGTGCTCGCGATCGTTAAATGATTCGATATGAAATCTAACTAACCTTTTCATTGCGCTACTGTACATTGTTTATACTTCAAAAGAGGAATTGCGTTTTTTAAAGTTTTCAAAAGAGGAATTTAGTATTTTATAGTTTAGGAGCAAAAGCCGGGCTATAGAGTCTTAAGTTAACCATCACTATTTTCTATAACAGCAAGATAGAGCCTACTAGAGATTTACTAGAGTGTACCATTATGTTTCTGAAGTAAATTTCCCAGATACATCATGAAAATATAATTATTCTAATAGGGTAGTGCAAAAACATGGTATGAATTGCATTTTAGACTGCAAACAGATTATAATTATAATACACATTAACATTTAGCACTACATTAGGCATGCCACACGTAAATTACATTTCTTATACATACATAAATAATGAGTATGCACAAAAAAAATATATAATACCAAAAATAAGCTATAATAAAAAGATATATATTAAATAGTTTCCAATACATAATCACACTACATCTGATTATGAAAAGATTTTATTATAGTCAATGTATTGTGTACATGACATGTAGTGTGAAAATATACGAAACATATAATACAAGCTATTACTTACTGTCATAGGCAGCTTGAAACAAAAGCGGCAATATATGGAACTCAATTACATGACTTGGTTACTCATTACTAAAACAATAGTTTTATTTTCAAATGTTATGACAACCATCACATTGTTTTACAGTGATAGCTAACGAACATTCCATAGTGTCATAAGTATTTTTTTGTTCTAAATAATACATTAACTATAGTAACATGCATTTATTATGCTTGACATCTAAATAAGGTTTAAACCTTTTCTTTCTCAGTAATAATCTATATTCTCATTTTTATAAACTTATACATATACTTATTTCATAGCTAGAACAACTATGTAATAATCAGTAAAAAGACATGGAAATTAAATAATGAATAAATACACCCATTATACCACTTTTAAACAAAAGCAAAGCTTAAAAGCTGTGAGGCTATCCGTAGGATGGGAAGCTTCGGTAAATTTGGAAACAATTTCTTGATTAAAATGTTCCCATTAAAGTTGTTAATGTTTTAAGGATTGCACAAACAAAATATTTTAGTGAATGTGAATCACAAGTTAGTGTATTACTACAAAACATCTAGTGTCATATTACTGTGATAATTGCAAACATAATGGAATTTATTTTAAAGTAGGTTTACAGCACACATACTTTTTAATTGTTATTAACAACAAGAATGGATGCTAGAGTTGATTTTTGAAAGGATAAGGTAAAAGAGGCATTGATTACTATTACTGGAGGCAGACAGCTTTGAATTGGCTTAGGGTGGTTCTGTGAGTTTCCCCCATTCTCTAAATGCTACAACACTGCAATTAATGTTTCAAATAGGGCTCTACGCATGTGTTTTCGTGTGATGTGTAATGGGTTTTCCCTGTAGCCCAATACCAACAAAAAGGTGTACTTAATACTGTTTACAACAGGAAATTGGAATCTACATCTATAAGCATTACTTACTGTAAATTCTCCAGTAACAGCATCAAAACCAACATGGACAGTGTGTTCGAAGTTAGTTGGATAGCTAATATTTGGCTTGTTGTCATTATGTGCAGCACTTTTAGAGCCTTTGATCTTAGCTTTTAATGTTTTCTTCTTTCTATCACCACCATCATCTGGTTCTGTAAAATAAATAAATTTATATACCTCCAAACAAAACTGTCACAAAGAATTACTTTTGCATCTAAATATACAGCCTTCCATAAATGTATTTCATATGATCCTGTTATTGTTAACAAGTTAACACATTCAGTTGGTAGTTACAATAGATATTCTAATCATGTGGTCAGTTGCCAACTTGATTGTTACCTTTTGGAAGCGGCCGCATGTCCACTGAGGCCACCGAGTCGCCGCGGTCGGTCGCACGGTTGCTTGTCAACCGCACCGGTGGCGCAGGTGGCTTGTCTTCGTCACTCGACATTTCAAATGTTTAAGCCCGTGCTACACAATACGTATAAATAAGTTATCTACTGATGACAACAAAAAACATACATGAGTCGCAACTAAACAAAACAATAACATAGAATATACGGAATTTCGCAGTTCTAATACATTTCAGTTGTAATCCATTGAACAGGTATCTCATAGTAGTGTTGATCGCAAAATAAGTACCATAATGCTTGTTGCTGTAAAGTGGTACTTTTTGACATGCCCTAACATAATGGTAAAACAAGAGTAGGCAAAGTAAGCCATAATATTACTCATGGACGCGCCCCGCAAAGGTTTGTGAATGCGACAAAAAGATATCACTACGATTTATAACGGATAAAATGTCACTTACCTGGGTTTTTTTGCAATAAAAAAAACAATGAAATAATCCAAGATGACCTTATATCACATTTCAATAAAGCACAACATTTAAAAACACATATTTTGTTAGAAATTAATAATTGAATTCTTCACACACATGAAACGATATCAGTTATGACTAGAGCCGCCATTACACTATAATAGGGATGTGCTTCTTAACACCGAAACTAGACATTATATGTAAAGAAGACTCGCCTAAAATGCATAAAAAAGTGTAATATTGGTGGGATATTAACCATTGTGTAATCATAAACGTGAACAAGTAAAGGAAAATTTAAATAAAATAGAATAACTTGACTTTCTAAGATATACGGTAAATTTTCAGTAAAGTACCCACAGCTTTACTGATAGGTTAGGATATTCATTTCATCATCATCATCGTTATCACCATTATCATTATCATCAGGGATACTTATAATTTTAGAACCATTATCAAGAAATACTCGACACTGGCAAAAATGACATGATTTTGTAGCCGATTGCCAACATAAAAAAATGAGGAAAAGGATTATACATATTGTGTGTGAGCGACAGATCTCTGCGATGAAATAAATATCCTGATCAATTATCTTCGATGATATCTATACTTCTGGACCCTAATCATTATAAAAGTTTATAATCCTAATTGCGGTCATCAAATATTTATAGCTGGCAGTCGCTTGTCTCTAAACATTTGATTTGCGATTCAATTATCGCCATTCAATCACACCTTTCTTCAAAATAATATCATGTCTATACACACGTGCTTAAGAAAAACCTACACAAAATAATTGTGTGTTCATGTACTTAGTACAAACTCTGCCCTGGTTTTATATTACCCGCGGGGTGTACGATGGGAAACTAAGACCAGACTAATATGTTTGAGATTCAGGCAGATGTCTTGGAACAAGACTAAATATGAATAATTAATCATTTATAATTTACCTTACCTAGATTCTGGTGTATTGTAGTCGATTTATATTCCGTCTACAAACAATCGCAACGCGTGTACCCCTAGCTTACTACAGATGAATTTGGCGTGTTGATAACTTGACACTTGACAGTCTTGTAACTTGTTTAACTTGACACTTGACAGTTTGATCAGCTACATGATGGGTGATGATTTGTCTTTTGGTTAATTGTGTTTGTACCAAAAAACTTAATATATTATTGTTTTATTTTCATGAAAGTTTTACTTCCCATACATTTGAATAAAGTTACTATACGATCGCTTTTATCAAGAATGAAGTAAAGATTTCAAACTATACAATATGGATAGCTCACCGGAATCATCGGTTTGTTGTTTGATAAAAAAATAGTAATATTTTTATTTTCCGTATTCAGTAGCACTATAAATGTTTCTACTGTACAAAAATATATACCTTGCGTTATGTATCTCTGTATATATGTGTTGTATTAATTAACTTTATGCTTACGTGTTCGATTAGTGCAACCTTCAACGTTAATGAGAACATCACATATAATAGTAGTGTACCTACCTAACTACACAACAAGTAGGTACATACTACATATTGTTGGTTTTGAATGAGACTGCCTTGTTAGTGTGTTGGTCGCAATCTTTATGGATCATGAGGTCTGAATTTTGTTACTGGGTCATGCAAAGTTTTATTGTAATTGTCTAGAAACTTTAAGTAATCGCCTTCTCTGAAAATGATGCTGGTAAATGTAACTAGTAACCATAGACTATTACCATGGCATTACCCTTAAATACCATCAGCAAATAATGGGTGTTTAAGAGTGCAGTTCTGCCTACTCCTTCATGCAAAGGCTGGTTTAAGAGCAAACATTTTTATATTATGAATAAACTTGCTAGGTATATTATATTAATTTTAGGGACAGGAGAGTGGTTCAAAGAAGACTCCTTTTGATGATTTAGGGAGGGAAGAGTTAATAAATAAATGCAAAGCATTACTTGGAATAGCACAAAAGGCTAAATCAGCGAAATCTGGTGAGTATTTACACATAGGTTAATTCTTATTGAACAATTGGAACTTAATTTTCATATTCATCACATTTTTTTCAGATTTACAGATGGAAGTTGAAAGTTATAAATTACAACTTAAAAAATGTGAAACAGAGAAGAATGTTGGAATGGAAAGTAATAAAACACTTCAAGAATTGGTAGATTCTTTGACTGAGCAGAAACTTAATTTCATAACAGAGGTAGATGCAGCACAGAGTAAGGTCAAAGCACTCAACAATAAATGTGTAAGTTATGAGGAAGAGATAAAAAACTACAAAGCAGAATTAATTGTAAAAGATAAACACATATCGGACATAAATCTAAAGTTATCAGATCTTGATATAGAAATTACTTCACTTAAAAGACAAAATACTCGTCTTGTGGAAGAGAATGAGCAACTTATAAATCAGCTAAGTGAATTTGAAGCACAAGTTGCTGAATTTAATAATATTGGCTTACAACAAAGGGAACAACTTCAGATTTTGGAAGAAAATTCTCAATCAGGTAATCATTTGATAATTTATACATGTGTTTTTATAAATAAATAGGTACTTTAAGTATGTAATGGGTTGAAAAATTTATATTAATATTGGGATAAGTAATAAGCATGTAATTTTCCTGAATTTAATATAGGTGAACAATATCATAAGAAAATTGAAGTATTAAATGATCAGATCAAACAACTAGAAAGTCACATTCAGCATGATACAGAAGCTTCATCCAGAATTGATGAGTTAACTCAATCATATGAAACTGAGAAAGCTAAAAAAGAAAAAGCCTATATCAAACTAAAGAGCTACAAAGACAAAATTTTAAAATGTGCTGCATGCATCAACCAACTCAAGAATTCTAGGTTCATCCTTGCTAAAACAGTTAAAGAATATTCAGAGAATATACCCAAGTGGCAAAACGACATAATAAAAGCATCTAAGGTTCTTGATAATCAAATAAATGAATTAAATCAAGAAAACCTGTCTTTGAAAGACAAACTTCAGAAACAAGAAATGCAATTAGCAGAGATGGCAAATAAATCTATGGAAGTGAATAATCCTGAAGTAAATGCATTGACAAACGAAAATATGTTGTTAAAAGATCAAGTAGCCAACTTAGAGCTGCTATTAAATAACAAGTTCTGTGACTGCAATGCACTAAACACAAAACTAGAAGAATTAAATTCTCAATATAGAGAAGTAACGGATTTGCAGTTACCAGCTCAAATTCAAGATAATAAGCTACTAAGAGAACAATTAAATGAATTCACCCAGAAACTTACTGATGTAAATCAGAAAAATACTGAACTTAATAAATCCTTAGAAGATTTAATAATAGAAAAACAACAATTAGAAGATCAATTCAAAAACAATGTTCAAAATAATGAAGCACTCGACAGTTTGTATTTACAGATTAAAGCAATGGAAAGTGAAAAAGCAATATTGGTAAAAGAAAAATTTTATGCAAGAGATAATATAGTAGAGTTAGATAATCAAAACAAAATTTTAACTGAGCGGCTCACCAAGGCAAATACAGAATTGCAAGAAATTAAAACTCAGATTGATGTATTGTCACATGAAAAGATAAATTTACAGAAGAATTCTAAAATTGAAAAAGAAAGTGAAGTTAATACATTGAAATGTAATGTAATGGCTATGCAGGAGCAGTATAATCTGCTTAAGAAGGAAAATGAAAATTTACAAGATCTCAACAGCCTATTAAAAGAGGAAGTGGAAACATTGAAACTTTCATTAGAACAACCTAAAGATGATATTTTATCAGACTTGAATGTTTCATTGCAAGCTGACATAGTGAAATTAGAAACAAAATTGTCTGCATATAAACAGGAAAATTCATCATTGCTAACTGAAATCAAGGATGCCCGAAATAAATCCAAGGAATTTGACTCACTAGTGTCAGAATATCAAGATACAAAATCAAAATTGTCAAGCTATAAGTCTGAAAACACCGAACTATTAAATGAAATGAAGGAAATCAATCAGGTGTTAAAGGAGCGAGGTGAAGCTATATCTAAATTACAAAAAGCTATTTCCGAAATGGAGAGGCTTGTGGAGACATTGGAAAAAGATAGAGATAATACAAATCAAGAAAAGGGTCATCTGCTAAAAAAGATTGAAACACTAGAGAGTGATGTGAAAAGTACAGAACAAAAGACTAATGAAATTACACAAGCTTTTGAGAAGGTAACAAATGAGATGGATAGCGCCATGAAAAACTTGGCAATGAAAGAGGCCACAATAACATCTCTGAAAGAAGAAATTGAAAGGCTTAAACAACAGCATTTCACATCAGGTATATATATTTATTAAAAGTAACATATTCTATTTATTTATGTATTTATCAAGTAATTTGAGTAAACTAAATATTCACATAATTTTGTTGTAATACAGCAGAATTGCCAAATGAAGACATGTCTACATCAACCATCTCCAAAGCTGAGGAACATGCTCGAATGAAAGACCTAGACGAAACATTTGAAGAAAAGTAAGAAAGTTATATGGTATATTGAATAAATGAGGTAATTTGCTAAGGTATATTTTACTAATGATAATTACATTTTGCAGATACACAAAACTTAGAGTATTTGCGTTGAAACTTAAGAAGAAGTTAAATGAAAAAACCACACAGCTCGGGGAAGCAGAGCAAGATAAAGCCAGACTTGAGAAATTGGTCAATGAGAATAAACATTTGATAGTTCAAGATGAAATTGATCATGCCTCAATAGAGTGTGTTAACACAAGTAGCTCAGCTATTGCTGAATTAAAAGAAAAAGTGAAATCATTAACTGCTGCTGTTGAAGCTACAAAAAATACTGGTGCTGAGATTGATAAACTGAAAGGTATATTTTTAATTTTACGACCATGTACCAATCACAAATCAATGCCAGTTAAATGATTATGTAAAACATATTTTTTTTTCTTAATTTAGCGGAATTAGCTTGCAAAACCCATGAATTAGCTACAGAAATGGAGGCTCATAAAGTGACGAAGGACAATCTAGAGAATGCTCGACGAGACATAAAAAAGAAAAATGTATTGAGCCTTGAAATGGAAGATTACGAGAGATCTTTGAAGGATCTTTCCACCAAAATGGAAGAAAATAAGAAAAAGATGATGCAGGTAATAATACACTTTCTTTATTATCACACGATAACCCACATATTGTACTGAATTGTATGATAATAAAATGTTATTATGCATTATTATTTTCTAGATGGAATCCACAATAGACACACAAGAGGGAACCATAACAGCAATGAAAACACAAATAAAACTTCTTGAAGAACAAATCGAAACAGAGGAGAGACAAAACAGGCTAGTCAAAGAAGAACTGCAACAGGCAATTGAAGATGGAAAAGAGAAAGACAGCATGATAGAAATGAAGAATGGAATAATAAACAAATTAGAACAAGATCTAGAAGATGAAAAGAGAAAGAATGAGGAGTCAGATTTAGAAATGACTTCAATACTTAGTGATAAAGAAAAAATCATAATGAGTCTAGGCGAAGATAAAGCAGAACTGAACAACAAAGTAAAAAAAATAGAGTTTAAATGTAGTGAGCTCTATGAGAAATTAAGGATCTTGAATATTGAACTGGCAGACTTAAAAACCGAATATGCCAGTTATAAGGTATCTACAGCAGACTAATTAGTCCCAAGTGTATGATGCTATGCTGAAACCCAAATTAACGTTGTAATGTAATTTTGTTATATTGTGCACAGGTCAGAGCTCAAGCAGTTTTACGTCAAAACCAAACTGTTGATCATAGCCAAGAAGAACAAATGAAAGAAGAGGCTGCTGCTCTGAGATCGCAAATTGAGTCTTTGTCAGTAAAACTTGCTACTACACAGTAAGTCAATGACGACTTGTTTATTTAGCTATTGTTATTTACGTTTAAAGGTAGATAGAGATGGTCCTAGTATCAAACCCTGGGGAATGCCAAAATATAACTTCGTTAAAATGACTAATTAGTTTACCAGTTCGTGTATAATTAATTTTCTAACGACTAGTTACGATACTAATTAAGCGCAATGCCTCTAGGTAATGCTTAAAATTCTATTAGAATGAGTAATATTAGAATTTTATGGACTCACAAGGCTTTTGAGAAATCGAAGAATCGAGAAATATTTATAAACAAGTGATAATGTTATTATTCCCGATGGTTATTTTCAGAGAGCAGGCAACTGAAAAGATTGCCGAGGCAGAGAGTGCACGCAGACGAGTGGCAGAAGCAACGAACGAAGTGGCGCGAGCGCAACAACGGACGTCGCGCCTGCAAGCTGACCTCGCACGCCTCTCGCAACAACTCGAATCAGAGAGGACTCAACATAAACTGCAGGTAGGTATCGGCGAACTAGCATAATCAGAATCAGAATATTTTTTATTCACGTAGACCATTAAGTACAGTACTTATGAATCGTCAAAAGTTACAAAATATTATGCTTCTACTTTACTACCCGTTTGGAATGCCGTTCCTATGGAGAACAACGGACAAAAAACTCCATGGTTGCTCTTTTTTTAAAAAGATCTTTTATCATATATCCACAGCATCTTAAAATAAACTTTTAATGTTGATACGAGTGTTTTTTTCTTAGGTTTCCACATTAACACAATGCTACAAGACTCAAATAAACGAACTAGAAGTGAAGCTTCAAAACGAGACTGACATTCTTAAGCAGCAGTTAGCCGCCGCTCAAGAGAGCAGACATTCCGGGAAGCCTGGCGTGTCTTCACTCGATGAGGTCAATCGAAATCAGTACATGTTGCCGGTCATACCGAAGGACGACGGCAGTGATGGGGAAATGGAGATTAACGTATCCATGATACCGAGGGAGGAAGGGGAGGTATGTGGTCAGTGGTGGTGGTTTGATTTCGCTGTACCAATTTCAGCTGTATGTCTGGGTGCGTAAAATTGACTGTCAAATGATATCGATGACGTCGCTTCGCCACCAATCCGTCAGTTTGTGCTGACCCTTTGTGATATAAGGGCTAATATAGGATCAGAAGAGAAGTGCTTTGCACCGCCATTGTAAATTTCTATAAATTTGGGTGGTATATTTCTAGGGCTCCGAGTCCGCTCCCTCTCCGCCTCCATCGAAGTCGTATCTGACGGGCGGCGGCGGCGGCCGCTCCCCCGTGCCTCTAGAGCGGCTGCTGGAGGAAGGCGTGCCTGACGACGAGGCGCTCGATACGTCTTCGCTCTCGCTCCCTCCCGAACAGGAGATAGCGGACTTGAAGCGACGGTTGCAGGCACAACAACAAAGGTACATCTATTTCTTGGTCGTGTTCCTAGTATGAAATTATGCAACTTATATTAAAAACTCACGCGTCCGCGTGGTATTTAACAAAAAAGTTTTTTTTTAAATAAAAGAAGCCTATGTTACTTCTTGTTAGGTCAGCTATCTGCCAGTGAAAGTAGTGAAGTCCCGTCAAAACCGGTCCAGCCATTTCAGAGATTAGCCGAAATAAACAGATAGACAGAAAAAACCGTGTATACATCCAAATGCACTTTGTTAAAAGGTTTTTTTAATATTACAAACAGACACTCCAATTTTATTTATTTGTATAGATCTTACTCTGTATATCTTAAAAGAATTGTTCTTACGATTTAATGTAGCAAATGTAAATACAAATAACGTTAGTTTGTAATGGCTAGATTGATATTTGATTATAATTGTGTACTCCCTGGTATCTTGTTCAATGGTCACGTGTGTGTTGTGTGCAGGGTGAAGCACATAACGGTGCTGCTGGCGGAGTCGGAGCGCGAGTGCGCGCGCATGGCGCAGCTGAGCGAGCTGCTGAAGGCGGAGCTGCGGCGCGTGCGCGGCGCCACGCAGCACGCGCACAACACCGAGTACATGAAGAATGTCACACTTAAGGTGACTACCTTTATAGCAAGGGTTCCCAAACTTATTTTGTCTACTGCCCACTTTGAGAATGAATTCTTTTTTAGCGCCCCCATTTTTTCACCTACTTAAAAACCACTATAACTTCAAATTAAATTAATTATTGTAACCTGTGTATGTGTATTAAATTAATTATTGTGTAATTGTGGCCTCTACACAACGCCCCCATTTTTTTTCTGGGTCTCTTACCGCCCCCCTTTAGGCCTGCGGCGCCCACAAGGGGGCGTTATCGCCCACTTTGGGAAAGCTGCTTTATAGTATAGTCCTCCAATCTCAACGACGACTCTCTCTCTCTCTCTCTCTCTCTCTCTCTCTCTCTCTCTCTCTCTCTCTCTCTCTCTCTCTCTCTTCCCTTACTCTCACAGTCCGATGGGACGGTAATCCGACATCATTGAAGAGAGAACAGACACAGGACCCACGGCTTTACCCTTATACGCAAAGGTCTTGGCTTTTGAAAGACGTTGTAAAACAGTTACATGAGGCTGGGAAAGAATGGAGTCTAAATCCAGCCGGCCTTTGTCCTTCAAAACGAGTAGCGATGTTTTGTGATGAACATCACGAGACATCGCAGGGTTTGGCATTGGCAGCGCACAAGGTACTAACGACTTTAGCTGCGCGGCAATAAAGGTTAATTTTGGCTCAAAGAAGGTTTTAAATTCTTGGCGTACACATTGACGCCTAGGTCAATATGCGAAAACCGGTGTACCTATAATCCTGTAGAGCTGTTATTATTATTTTCCGACAACGTAGTTGGTTGGTTGATAAAAATAGGTTAGGGTTCACTGTGGAATTTTTGTGGTGCAGTTCCTGACGCTACCGCCAGGCGACGAGCGCAGCCGGCTGGTGCCAGTGCTCCAGAAGATACTCACGCTCACCCAAGATGAGACGCAAAAGATACAGGCCATCGCTAAAGGTGAGATAACAGACGAGATGAGTATGAGATAACATACAAAGCCCGTGTGCGACCAACTTGGCTATAATTACTGTATTAGTTAACAATATTAGGTTTACTAAATATTTTTGTTTTGTTTTGAATACCAAGTGCTAAGAAAGTATCCTACTGGCCCCAAGGCGAGTCATAAAGTAATTCTGACTGTCCGGACGATACCTTACTTGCGAGGAGTTGTAATGCTTATGTGTTTTTTCAGGTTTGGATCCGAATCCAAGTAAAGGCTGGGGAAGCTACCTACCATGGCCTGGCGGGAAATAAATAATATATAAAATAATAATACGAATACAATTCCTAATAATATAATAATTAAATAAACAGTAATTAGGCAATGAAATGATTATCTGTGATTGGCATTTTGACAAAATCCTTAATGATTTAAAAACTTCTATATTTACATATTAACAGCATTTCATTTAGGTAGGTATTCAGAGTGTAATCGTCTAATTACAATGGAATGAAGAGTTACGATTATTTATTTCATGCTTGTAGTCATATAAATAATGAGGAATTAGGTGTAGATGAAATTACGTATTATAATAATTGGTTTGGTAAAATGATGAAATACATTTGAATTACAGCCATTAGCGCTAAAGTGTCACGATGAAATTATTATAGAATTACGAGATGTAAAGTCGGTCACGCAAGTGATTTATTAGTTTTTGCAACAATTTCTTTCCCCTCCGTGAATGAAAATATCACTCAGGCCGTTCTATGTTCAAACGAAAATAGACCTTGCGATCCTATGATATGAGAAATGAATTGCTTCGCCAACTTTTCTTAAGATGTCCATCAACGTTTGGACTATCTATTCAATTAATGGACTAAGCAATTATTAATTGTTTAATTACATTCCAGGGTGCGCTATTATGTAATCTTTGATTTTATTCATAAATAAATCAATGTAATGAAACAGGAATAATGTTAAATTACTGTATTAACACAAAATTGCTTGATAAATAATACTAATAGGTTTTTTAACTTGGAAAGTATAAGGGAATTAAAATCTTGGTAAAGGAGGTACGGGGAACTGTCTTAGGAACCTTGGAACTATTAGGTGTTTTTGTGTCATAGTTCTGTCATAGTTTTATGATAATGTACTAATTGGATTTATGTAAACAATGATGGCGGCGTGACAATACATAAAAATGTCAAGGTGCCATCTTTGTTTCAAAAATAGAATATTAAAATTTTTAATTTTGTTCAATCACGTTCATAAACTTGCTAAACAGATATAATTTAAATATACTTTACACTATTAAAAATATTGTTTCTACGATTATGATATGCGGCATTGTATTTATACTAAAGTTATAATTAAGTATTAATTTTAAATTTTCACGTATTTAGGAAATTTGATTGTAAGAAATAATACTGTTTAATAATAGATATATTACGAATACACTGGATTTTATTTATCACATGTACGCTAAGGTGAATACCTGCTAGATAAGTTTCAACCTAATAATATATTTAATTTGGGTCTCCATTTTAACGTCTCGTCTAAAAACGATCACACTATATAATCCCATAATAAAAATATAATCCTGTCATGTATTACAGGGGTGCTGATGCAGTGGGTGTTCGGGGTCTCTAACACCCACGGTGAGTAAATAGTGGGTCCGGAACAATCATGATCATAGGGCTTTTTAAAAGCCGGCGTACACCAGCTATCGCTATTGGCGGTCTTAATGAGCCCGGTCCGCGCCCGTTATACTTATTGGAAATAGGCTCACCCTTCTTACAATGTGGCCTAATACCAGCGAATGTTGATATAGATACTACCTCGCACCTGTGACGACCCCTTCGGGGAATATAGGCGTGATGGTTTCATTTATTTGTCTTTTAGTTGAGTTTGCAACTCTTACGTAAGTAGCTACTTTAAAAAAGATTTTATAATTAAATAATATTGCTGCTGGCCATATCATAAAATACTTTTGAAGGCAAAGAAAAGAAAAATCTGAACTTCCGGATTTTCCTAAAGTGTTTATAAAATTAAAATAAAGATTACTATTTTTAAGTGTATCCCTTAGACACTAAAATAGATAAGTAATTTTAATTTAATTATACATTTCAATTTTTGTTTTAATTCCTGCTCTAAAAAGCCAAAAAGTGTTGCACTTGAATTTATTGATTGCATTTCCCGGGCGACCGGCATGTGGCGCATGCTCGAAAATCGCTCGGAAAATTCGTGACTGCTGCTGCTAGGTGAGCGCTTCTAATGTTTTATTAAAAATATATTGCAATATTGCTTAAATTACAGAGTAAGTAACGTTTTGTATCGACTTCTCAACAAGGTAGGTACCGTATTTAAGTATTTCTTTCCATATTATTCTTTACTTATCGCCGTACAAACATCCTACCGGCACTACATTATAATTACGCAATATTCTGTATGAAATTTTCTTAAATGACTCATGGGCTACATAAAAATCGACAAATCAACGCATTTTATTTTACCTACCCAACTGAGACTGATGCTAATAATCTAGAAATACAGGAAAAAATGTGGTCTAGATATGACCCTTTTCATTTCAGTTAGATTTGTTTTTGTGTATTTTGGAGCTTTTATTATACTTTTTTTGTGTTTTATTATACTTCGAAATTCAAACAAGTGCTAATGACGCGACAATTTATGTCAATTTGACGACCGAGTGTCTTTGAAATCCGGGAAACGGCAGGGCGGGGTACGGCTTACAAAACGTAAGTAATCGTTGCGAGGGATGCAGCCCAGTTGAAATAGGTAGGTACTCAAAGAGATGCAGGCACTCTATGCACAAGATGGATGCGCCGGGATTCCCATGTGCGATGCCGGTCCACCAAGGAATTAATAACATACTTTGTAATGTTATAATATAATCATTCGCAGTGCCATCATAGCTTAATCATGTACAGATAGGTACCTACCTATTCTCTAATGCTTGGTCGGCCGGTTAACACAGAAATCACAGATGTCTTAACATTTAACTTATACCTATTTTAGTTGTATATCATGAGTGAAGGTAGATGTAACGTATTTCGCGATCGTGAATGATAACATGCAATCGAATACGTTGCGGCTAAAGCGAATTATTGCAAGTGTCGCAATGGTTGTAAAAATTACAAAATGCCAAAGTAAGTAACATTTCACGCGGCTGCGTCTTTCAAATGTTAACTGGAATACTGGCCATTGAACTATAGACGTGAGTCCACTCTAAGCACAAGCTTTAGCTTAGTTGGATATACGGGGATACCAAGACTAACATAATGTTTATAGCACATAAATAGGTAGAATCTTTAAAAAACTTATGTTTTGTATATTCTAATGTAAATAATAATGCTGTCATATATTCATTATCGATGAGCGCATGATGAGAGACAGCTGGTTCGTCTATATTTAGTAGGATAGGTCTGCTGTATCGATGTCCCGGACGTTCTCTGCGCACGCTCAGAGGAGCGAACTTTGAAAGGAATGTTGGGACCATCAATCACATTCTCCATAGTGCGTTTCAAGTGCAGCCACAACACTAGCACATTCAGCACATTCTAATACCACCTGCCTATACCTTAGCAATTGTGAGTTGTGATTGTAGATAAGTGTTACGAATAGTTGCGATACAGTGAAAGCTAGGCTGCGTGTGTCTGCTGAACTTTGGGTATCTATATAATTTGTCTGAATAGCTCAAGGATACTTGCAATACTGGAGACTGAACATTGTGATGGATTCTTACCTATATCTGTCATATTGATGGTGTTTATTTTAAAATCCTATAATCCTATAAACGTTTCGTACAACAACGAAAGTCAGTTCAATTCCTGTTTAAAAAAAATTACGTTAAATAACAATACTGAGCCTATTATAGGTACAGTAGTTATTCCTGTACAGCTAAGCTTACATACCTGCTCTCGCGATGAGTCCATCGTGTCTTAAAATCAGCTTGAGGGCAAACAAACGTAGGTAGGTATCTACTTTGGTGGATCTGATTATCCCACCAACAATTCATAGATAGGGCGGATGAAGATTAATTTAAAAAATAAATCTAGCACTCAATAAACTGTAATAGGATTACTTGCCTACTTAAATTCAAACCTTTGAACGTGGGACCTCTTAATTGGTTGTAAGTCATAGGTATAGATGCCCTTAGTCTGTCGCTTTTTTGAAAATTTGTATTTTCAAATTGTCTTGAATAGCATTTCATCTCTTCGTTCCTAGTTTTACGCGCTAAGCTTTGGGCTTTGTTAACTGATCCATTGTACAGAATAAATTGTAGGTATTAGACTAATAATGATTCTCACCGTAAGCACTGGGCAACATAGCTGTTAACCTTTTATAGAGACCAGGAAAGTTTTCCAGTAATGTCAATTCTGTAACAACCTCAACCGACAAAAGTATATAAAGCTATATATGAATGTAGGTGTAGCGAAAGCGGTGTGTCAGGATCGTAGCATGTGATAATCAATGGTCTTTGCCTACTTCTGCAATACAGGTGTGAATATGTATATAAGTACCTTAAGAATTTAAGCATTGCTAAAATTGCCATGCAGGATCGCGCTTTGAAATCGGGTTCACACCACACACATCAGCAGGATGGGTAAGGAGAAGACACACATCAACATCGTGGTGATCGGCCACGTGGACTCGGGCAAGTCCACCACCACCGGCCATCTAATCTATAAATGCGGCGGCATCGACAAACGTACCATCGAGAAGTTTGAGAAGGAAGCCCAGGAGATGGGCAAGGGCTCTTTCAAGTATGCCTGGGTAAGTACACACACATTATCTTAATTAACGATCTAGACGTTCAGGAATCAGTCACCATAATTATTCTAATTTTTTTATAGGCAATTTGCCACAAAATTGAGCCATTTTTGCCATTAACGAGTAACATGATATTTTTTTTAAATATAAGTTTTAGTCCTAAAAATACACTATAGGTTGCGTGGTTTAGTAATCCTGACGTTTTCATAAAGTAATTTTAAGCATTGTTACGTGCGTTGTGCCTCATAAATCTGAGTGCAGACCGCAGTGCGGCTTACTAAAAATAGATTCGGCGATGTACGTTCTTGTCTTGAATTAGTTAGCTTTTTTCATTATCATACTACCTACCTGCAATGACCTTTCCTCATAATCGTTATTAATTGAGGAGTTAGCCAACTATGATCAATTATAATAAAACATTTAGAGAATCACTTAGGGCTGTGCAAAGTAATCATAAACTTTCACAAGTGAAAAATCTGTCTAAATGGTATTTCGTAACGGTTTAGAAAGCGTTCGTTCTCGAAGCAAATGAAATACACCAAACTATGGTTAAAAATAATAAACTAAAATATTTTTCAACAACATTCGTATTTTCCGAGGTGGGAATGGTCAGAGAATCTAAAAGTTTAGGTACTCGTTTGGAACACCCTGTTTCCATTAAAATTAGTTAAGTAGATATTGAAGTTCCTATTAGATGGACCATGGTGTTCCTTTACGTTTCGTTGAGAACCATGTACGTTGTAGGTGCTGGATAAGTTAAAAGCAGAACGTGAACGCGGCATCACTATCGACATCGCGCTGTGGAAGTTCGAGACCGGCAAGTACTACGTGACGATCATCGACGCGCCGGGACACAGGGACTTCATCAAGAACATGATCACTGGCACCTCCCAGGTACCAGAACCCAACTCACCTGACCCTGAACATCCCGAACATACGATTCTTTTAGATGGTCCATGGCGTTAAGTAATAACAATAGCTTGGTCTAGTGGCCGCTTACAGGTGATTGTGGGTTCGATTCTCGATTCCGTGAATTACCTCCAGACTATTTTACGATACCCATAATATAAACGTCGTTTAGTTTGGGACCATACAGTTCTTGTGTTCGACATTTATTATTTTATAGCCCCATAATTACTCTATTCTACCTTACGACGCCCACATAAAAACTGCGACGAATAAATACTTACGTGGTTTTGGATATGAAAAAGCCAGCGAATGAATACCTAATATCCCACTCCCGGCCAGGCGGACTGCGCGGTACTGATCGTGGCCGCCGGCACGGGCGAGTTCGAGGCGGGCATCAGCAAGAATGGGCAGACTCGCGAGCACGCGCTGCTGGCCTTCACGCTGGGCGTGAAGCAGCTGGTCGTGGGCGTCAACAAGATGGACTCCACCGAGCCGCCCTACCACGAGGCGCGCTACGAGGAGATCAAGAAGGAGGTCTCCTCTTACATCAAGAAGATTGGTGAGTTTTAAACTACGTAAATGTAAATACATAAATTTGAGTGTTACAATTGCAAGTCATTGTAGATGACGATAAAATCATAAACGGGTGTTAACTACATATTTTACGCTGTGTGACGAGCAGAGTCAACATATGAGGCATATACTTAAAAGCGTTAGTGTAATGTAATGTACAATACCCGGCCGCAAATATTCCACATCGAACACTAGGAAGAAGGAGACAAAGGCTCAACAAGGCGGAAACTTTCGTATAAATTTCTTGGTTTGTTCAAGTCTAATAGAAAATAATGTGTGCTTATTAATAGGTGGCTCCAGGATTTCGTTAAGGGGGGGGGGCAACTTTGTTTGGCGGGGAGATAATTTCGCGCCTGTTCTTATTATATGACATTTTAAAATATAATAAACCTATCTATCTCATTATCAACACGCAATTGTTTGCGTAAACATATCCCGTTGTTTTTTTGCAATGTAGGTACAAAATTTATCTGATTGAATCAACAATCCGACAGCACAATAAATTGGCTGACTCAATACGATCCATAAAATGCGTAATACTACTTGTCAGGCTACAACCCAGCGACGGTGGCTTTCGTGCCGATCTCGGGGTGGCACGGCGACAACATGCTGGAGCCCTCCGACAAAATGCCCTGGTTCAAGGGCTGGACCATCGACCGCAAGGAGGGCAAGGTCGAAGGGAAGTGCCTTATTGAGGTGAGTGGACGTGACACGTTACTCGCAAGTAAATATCTCGATATATGTCAATCGATTCGTGGAAACCAATCAAGAAACTGACAGGTCCTTTGATGCAGTCGAGAGATTGCATCAACTCTTGTTAGTGTGTTCCGTCTCGCCACAGACCAGTACCTCAAGCACAATCCTTTTTACGTACCATTTCGGTACGGCTGCATTGCACCTTTTCAGTTAGAGCCTTTCAATTTAGTCCTTAACCTTTCATTCTTTATAGCTGCGCCCGCGACTTCATACGAGGGTACTAATATAGTTTTCTAGATATCCTGGAGAAACTCACTGATATTCGGTATAAGAAGTATCGTAGGTATACATTTGTCGCGTCACAATATCCAGTTTTTTTGACAAGCAACTAGAGGATTTCATTCCTCGGGATATAAATATATTATGCTCGCTATCACTTTTTCCACATGTACAAACCGTCACGACTATGTTAGAGTTTTATTATTGTTGAGTGTAGGTATATATCTACTTATAATGTACCTATGCACCTATGTTCACCTTTGCCAATCACTTTCACAATGTCATAGGATACGGCCATGAACACCTGAGTGTTGTGCTCGAAACTAAAACACTCATTTAGTAATAGGCGTTGCGAATGAAATCAGTCGGTGTTGCCAAATGTCATGTTTTGATTATGACTGGTTTTCAGATGTTACGTAAAACATTGAAATACCGTTCATACTGTTTACCGTTTCGAGACATAGGTTCTTATTGCGGCAGTCTACAACTAAACACTAGGCACAAAATCAGAACTTCCATGACTCATAGTTATATTGCACTTAAATTCTTCTTCTAAGACTTGTACCTACCTACTTTCTCACCTAACTACCTATCTAAATGTGAACGTTGCCTATAGGCCCTGGACGCGATCCAGCCGCCGTCCCGGCCGACGGAGAAACCCCTGCGCCTGCCGCTGCAGGACGTGTACAAGATCGGCGGCATTGGCACCGTGCCCGTCGGCCGCGTCGAGACCGGCATACTTAAACCTGGTACATGCTTTACTTAGTGTTTATATAGTAGGGGGTCCAGTCACGTGCCAACCATACACGTAAAAATATCTCATGCGATTATGGTTTATTTTTAATTTCTTTCGTGACGGCCTCATAAGCGCAGTTTTTATAACCCTTTTGTGCCGATGGACCGAAGCCAATCGAATCCAGGTAGGGGCAATCTTTGTGTAATGAGCATTAATGTTTGTACCCGATTCATGGATGTTTTATATCTCTATGTGTTTTATACTGAGTTCGCCGATTTTATTCACCCGCCGCACCTGACCTCGCTGCAAAGCAAAAGTCTGAAGTTTTCGGTTGGAGGCTAGTCTATTTTGGCGATGGCAATTTTTGTCAACTGTGGCACATTCGAATTGCTATTTACATTGTAGATATATGATGATGGATGATATAAGATAACTACACTTGAACATCAAGTTAAGCATTCTTCTCACCATCGACGGCAAAGCATCGTGTGAAATGGATTAGCCAATCGAAAGACAGGTTGTCGTTTGCCCGTGGTGTTACCGACCAGAGAACTAACTCAAAATTACGTAATGTAGTAGTCGCTGGAGAAGGCATCATTCCAGTTGATAATAGTCTTGAAAGCTTGGCGTGTGCTGCAAAAGAAGCTATATGTACCTAATATCAGGCCATTAAGGACTTATAATCGCCTCTCCCATCTGCCTCCCAGCCAGTGTTGCCAACCCCAAGAAACTAAAAAACAGCAGCTCACCAATAAAAAAACAGGAGAAAACAGTAGTTAAAGTTAAAAAGGGCAGATTTCATAATTTCCTGATATAATTAAAACAATCACCTACTTTTATTAGTTACCAGGACTCACATACATTGTTATATTATAATATTGATCACAACATATTTAAAAAAAATTCAAAGTAAAATTATTGTCCACTTTCATCCTCTATTGCCTCATCTTCAGTATTTTCAGACTCATTTTCCTAATTAAAACCATACATATTTTTGTTAAATTTCTTCATTTGCCTTTCTGTGGCTTAAAATGAGTAGCACTAGGTTATTTCGGATTTAGTGTGCAATATGTCGATATTCTGTTGCGTAATTTAGTTTTCATATTATTTATAGCTGAAAATAATCTTTCCACGGTGGGCTGCTATGTGGTAGCCACAAAAGTTTCTTCACCAATTCACACCATGTGGGAAATCCCTTGAATCTCGACAAGAGTAGATACTGCCCTCTAGTGTAATTGCGTTTTATTACATAGTAGATATCAAAAAATATTTTCATAGTGTAGGTATAGTATAACGCTAATTGAAAAACAGTAAAAATTAGGAATGAAACAGAAAACAGGGGGATAAATGTGAAAACAGCAAATCTACTGTTAAAACAGTAGGGTTGGTAACACTGCTCCCAGCCATGGTTAGCGTTGGCGGCCGGGGTAAGGTTCACCTGCGCAGCGCAGTCGGTGCAATAAATTGTGTCGTCAGGTATGGTGGTGGTGTTCGCGCCGGCGGCCATCACCACCGAGGTGAAGTCGGTGGAGATGCACCACGAGGCGCTGCAGGAGGCCATGCCCGGAGACAACGTCGGATTCAACGTGAAGGTACCTACTTAATGAGGGTGCATCTTTTGTAGTTCCACCCTTACTGCCTTTTGACCGCACGCTGTATATGTATTATATATTTTCGTATCCTCGTCGACATTTTGCGCTTGACAATGAAAGCGCGGGGCCTGTAAAATCAGACTTCTATTTTTTTTACTAGCCTACTATAGCTTTTGCTAGCTCAAGGATCGATTTCGTTTATGCGACATGAATACATATTACCTAGGACACTTGTTTTGAATTCAGAGACACCAAGAAGCCAAATTCATCATTTTTATTCATACCTTTATTTTACAGAAGACCCAATTATAATAGTATAGATATTCTGCAAAATCATTGTACGATCAAAATAAACCGCGCACCTGTGAAAAAAATCGCGCTTGGTTTGCGCCCGCCAATTTATAGTTGCCAACAATTTAACTGATTGGCAAGAAATATGGATATTACACGTGGTACAATGCACATTTAGCAACACAATTTTTTTGGAGGTCTTTTTGACTTTTTGCGGGTAGTCTAAGAGAAAGGTTATCAATTTTGGTTTATTTTGTGAAAAATGTGTGTCTGTGAAATATAATGTGTAATCTTGGTGTAATATTAACCATTACATGTTCATAAACCTGCACGAGTGTGGAAGAATAAAACTAAATAGTAAAACATGACTTTTCCAGTTCTCCCAAGAAGTCCAATAGTTTGTCAGTCAAAGTATCCTCAACTTTTCTCATAGGGTTAGGGGGGTTTTTAGGCCTAGTCTACTAATTAGGCCTGCATAAAACCATTCCACTTGACGTTGGCAAAATACCTACCCAAAGGTGGGTGAGGCCATTTTCTAAAAATAAAAATATTATCTATTAATTAATGTTAAAACGTATGTTGGTGCTAAGTCACATGATATGTTGCAGAATGTATCTGTGAAGGAGCTGCGTCGTGGGTACGTGGCTGGCGACTCCAAGAATGCTCCGCCCAAAGGCGCCGCCGACTTCACCGCACAGGTAGGAGAGGACGCACCATACATTATAGCGCACAATCAGGGGCCCAATTCTGTTAATCTAAATAAAATTACATACAATTGTCATTCCAGCGACACACTATTGAGGTTCCATTACGACTGTGACAGATTGGCTATTCTGCTAAAACTTTAATGTCGTCTCGATGGAGTCTCATTTCAGTGTCAATGGTTGTGTGTCGACTGCTACAAACGTCAAATAACGAGTAGAATTCCATTACTTAGCTACATTATATTGATACACGACTGAAATACAGAATACGAAATGTTCAATGGCAGTTGAATGGCTGGTCAGTGGAAAGCCGCTTGTCTTAATAAACTAGTAGACTACCAAATGTCAAAATCATTCAATCGACACACCACTGAAACGTTTGTAAATTAGCAGAATTGAGCCCCAGGTATATACAGAAATCAGACACTTCAAGTTATTTTTTGAGGTCGCACGATGTCGGAGACAATGTATGTGCACATAGTTACTGGAAACGCAATTCTGTGACGCAATGTGTACCCACTTAATAATACATACTTGCTAATTAATTTAGGCCACAATGTCTAACATTTGATTGCAATAAACCAGTGTAGAAACAGTGCTCGTGGCGTTTGCTTATTTTAATACATGGGTACAAATCTGTGGACATACTTATATTTTGTGTTGACATAGGGGCAGTTTGTTTACTGTATTTATGCATTATCGATACTAAAATTAACCACGTTTTCATATCGCCTCATAAAATTATGTTCATAAACGTCTCTTTGCAACTTCACAAGCATTTGTCATAATTTAATTCCTTAGGCTAATCTTTTTTGTAGCAATGGCAATGTGGTCTATATTGCCATTGCTAGGCCGGACTAGAAAACATTTAGGTATAACATGATGCTCAAAATATATTTTGAATTCATTTGTACAGGTAATTAGCATTATGAAATTAGAAATCGTACCAAATAATATTTACGTACTTAGGTATTATGACATTAGCGAAAATGTTAACACTCTAATTATTTAATTGCTAAATCGAGTAATGTTGTATGAGATTGTGTTATCGTGTCTCCTAATTTCCTGACATGCTGGCAATGATATCGCGCGACCTTGAGCGACCGGTTCCTTCCCGGGCCGGTTACACACACCGCTGCTACCGAATTACATCGTCAATTACCTACAATGTTGAAACTTATTGTAACGAGATTAAACTAGGCTGACCTGCTCCTAGTAGGGTCCGAGTAGATAGAGAAGACACAGAAATTATCTGCAAATGGCGGCCTGATTAGCGCAGTTGGTAGTGACTCTGCTTTCTGTGCCGAGGGTTCGAGTCCTGGTGGGTACAAACTTTGTGTGATTAGCACGAATGTTTGTACCCAAGTCATGGATGTTTCATATTTAAATAATTAATATATACTGGGTTCGCCCCCAGTCCATTGTACGGTACCCATTTTAACAAGCTAATCCTTCCCATTTTCTAGTACACCAGTATTGATAATTCCATAAGTTGGCCGCCTTGCTTCTGTTTAACACGTGTGTGTGGTGCAGGTGATCGTGCTGAACCACCCGGGGCAGATCAGCAACGGCTACACGCCCGTGCTGGACTGCCACACCGCGCACATCGCCTGCAAGTTTGCCGAGATCAAGGAGAAGTGCGACCGCCGTACCGGTGCGTACCACACGCAAAACTTATTTATTTTGAAATAAAACTAATCTTACGGATTTTATCGCGTTTATTGTATGATCTTTACGTTGCCGACGTTTCGGCTACTTTACAGCAACCATGGTCACGGGAGGATTGAGGTGGTTGACGTCCTTGTGTCAAAGTTTGAACTGGAGTACCCTTATAATTAGCTGACCCGCTCGATCGGGTCGCAAACGACAACTTAATATGAGCGTGTAGTATTCGCGTAAATATAAGAAGTCTTATGTATTATATCCACCGCGGCAGCTCACGCATTTGTGTATGACGGCCGGACTGACTGACCGGATGGACTGATTCCTACGTGATCTACTTTGTTTGATAACTGGTATATATAGACGATATAGTTCTCTTCTATATTTGATGGTAATTGCATTTGCAGAAAAGACTCGAGCCAGGCTCATTTCTTACCAACTCCAAAAAAAGGAGGTTCTCATTTCGATGTATTTTTTTATGTTGTTTACCTCAAAACTCCGTCATATATAAACCGAATTGGAAAATTATTTTTTAATTTGATAGGATATTCTTCAAGATTAGTCTTATTTTTATCTAAATCTAGTCCTGAGGCACCAAATCAACCTTCTTAAGATTCGATTATTTTTATTATTTCTTTTGTTAAAAAGTTTTTTTTATTGTGATCGATTCTATTTATTTTGATCCGATTTGAATATATGTCCATATATGGACAGGATGTAGACGAAGATGTGCGCAAACAAGTGCTTCTGAAAAGTCGTAATAAGACAATTCCTACTTGAATTCCTACTTCCGTCGAGACCCCGTATTTAAAAGCTCTGCCGTGCGAGTTTATATTAATATTGAAACCTACCTATTAAGTCACCGTAGCCATTTCGAACGGTTCACAGGTAAGACAACAGAAGTGGATCCGAAATCGATAAAGTCCGGCGACGCGGCCATAGTGACGCTGGTGCCAACCAAGGCGCTGTGCGTCGAGTCCTTCCAGGAGTTCCCGCCGCTCGGCCGCTTCGCCGTGCGCGACATGCGCCAGACCGTCGCCGTCGGCGTCATCAAGGTAAGCACTGGGGCCGCTGAGGACTGACCTGGCCACTGAAATCCTTATAAGTATTGTCTCTCTGATGAGATGGCAACGATTATTTCACAACATAACGCGCAATACAGAAAGTTCCAAACCATCCATGCCTTAGCCGGAAAATGTCACAGCTGGACATGAGCCCTATCGTTAACTTTTGAATACAATTCCACGCAACGCGGTCCTCTACCACTCCTTCAACACAGTACTTATTTATTGATGTAATATATTATTGCAGAGCGTTACATTCAAGGAGGTAACAACGGGTAAAATTACCAAAGCCGCCGAGAAGGCGCAAAAGAAGAAATAACTATGGGGCACATTAAACAATGTACTGCAATCCGTGACCATCGCCTGCGAGGCTACGTCCCAGCCCCCCTCCCCGCCCTCTATGTGTGTACCTCGCGGGGCTGGCTGGCCGGCGCGCGCGGGCGATGGTCGCGGTGCACCGCGTAGTAGACGGCACCCGCCACCGCCATGGAGTCGTAGCCCCGCCCGACCCCCCCTAGTGTCTCCCCGCACTCGGAGCTTCTTCACTGGTGACATCGCGCTCGACCACGACGTCTGCGTTTATCATAGCACGGTACTCTTAAAGTTAGTTCGTTTTAGTTACGCTTACGTGTTAAGTTTATATCTTTGTGATTATTTTAGTCGTAAGTTGCTCGCCAAGTTTGAGTTTCCGTATTTGAAAGCTCGTTACGTTTTGTTTTTCCATCGTAAGGAGTTCAGGAGGAAAAGCATTGTTGTTACTGTTGAATTTTTAAACCGTTTCCGTGCACATATCTTAACAACTGTTGTTTTTGAATACCTACTTACATTATTATGTTGGTGTTTATGAGCCTTGCTTACTTAATTGCTTGTTTCGCTCGGTTTTCGGTTACCAATTTATATATTTTTTTCATGTAGGTCTCATATTTTCTTGTCTATTTAAAATTAATTCAGTCAATTTTTAAATTATAGTTCTATACTTAATTACTTACCTTATTTTGATAGACTGTATAGGTACCTAGTTTATCAGTTAGAATAGATCGCCATATTCTTGCTTGGATATCGAATGGTTATTTTCGCGTTATTCTCTATTGTGTGTATTATATTGTACTTATCGTGTCCATTGTGTTTTCTGTTAGCTAAGCCTGAAGTATAAAATAATGGTAACATCATCGTATAATTTGGGGGAAGTTGGTTGTAAATCGATTCCCTGTAGTTAGCAAGCGTTAAAAACGTTTTGATAGGAATTTTTGAAAACTTTGTAAGGTGTAGATAACATCGTTAATTTCGTTCGTAAGAACTGTCGTACTTATGAAATAAAATTATATTAATTTCTGTGAGGGTTTAAACATTCAATATAAAACAACTCGATTAAGTAATTTCACGATTAAACATGTATTTCGATTTCTAACATACGGAAAACAAACTTAAGACTCATTTTAAGCTAAATGTAACTGTAATATTTTCAATAATTTTGTAAAGACCTTGATACTGATAAAACCAATAAAGAAGCTACTGGTACACAATATTGTTTTATTATTCTGTACCTACCTCAAATTACAGAACTTTTTGGGAGAACTGGAAAAGTCGTGTTTTCCTATTTAGTTTTATTTTCCTATACTCGTGCACGTTTATGAACCCATAATGGTTAATATTCCACCAAAACTACACATAATATTTCAAAGAAACACATTTTTCACAAAATTGATAACCTTTCTCTTCGACTACCCCCGAAAAGTCCTCTTATGCATTATGCATATGCAAGTCTATGGCGCGAACTTTTGTCGCTCAACTGACAGAGCACCAATGGAGTTACAGTTCAGAAAATGAAAAATATGTTGCCATAATAATGTAAAATTACTAGCAAATGGTAGAAAATAAGAAAAAAAACAAACGCGTGATATCGTAATCCATAGATGATAGAACTGCATACCTAGCCATCATGAAACTATTGTAAATAAACATTTCCAAATTATGTTGTTTTTACATTAGTGGTCGAGGTATGGTATGGTAGTATTCCGATGGAATAGATGGGTTGTACACGTGCCGCTAAGGAATGTGTATTTTTTTATCCTCTTAGCTTTAAAAATAGGAAAGGGTTTATTGTTTGTTCTATTAGATAGAAAATATTATCATAAATGTTTTATGTAATAACGACCTACTTGATATCTTCAATAGAATTAACTCATTGGTCGAAGATACTAAATACCGCAACACAGCTGATGATGTAGTCTGGGGCCAATTGCAATCACTTGACCTAGCTGTCAGTGAATACCTGCGTGTCGTCCCGGCGGCGTAGCATATTATTATATCATGCCTTCCGTCTTGCCTACGCCGCGCCGGTAGTTTTATTAATACGAATGAAGTGACAGCAATTAGATCTAAAATTCTATCAGGCTCAAACTGATCTTAGGGCTCATCACCAATGTTGATATCTGTCGTTGATGTTGATCGTATATGCACTCTAAGCACGGCCGGCTATAACGAGATGACTACATGAAATTAAACGTAGACGTAGTGATTACTTTCTCTGTGGATAAAATGTGGAATTAGTACTAGTGACACCGTGCAGTGGCCATGGCCATGTAATCCGTGATATAAATCTTGCCTTGATGCACGTTGTCCTGGTAAACCGGTCTCAGATATTTACTTATGCCACATTGTGGCTTAGTGCACTAATTAGTGCTTTAATAATATCACTAAGCAGATGTGGCTAATAGTTTAACACATTAATTTACTAACATCATTACCAATAACGTTATACATTAAGCTATAACAGCAGAACTACGTTAAGTACGTTTATCGTGGTAATTTTAGTGTATTGATATTAACATCAACACTAATGTTAACACAGAAGTGGCCGTAACACTATGGAAAAAGCGACATCTTGGGCGCGTATGAAATGAATCAGCCATATTTTTTAAACATTTGCTAGTCATTGCTAGGAGGAGATTAAAATGTATTTTGTTAAAAGAGAATATTTATTTTATATAGATATAAGACAATATTTGGAATAATGTAACTCGAGTAATAAGTCACAAAAAAAAACTGTATAATTTGACATTGACATACAGCAATTGACATTTGAAATGACAGAGACAGGAGGTAGTGTTTTCAAGTTTCTTTACGGACGCGATTTCGCCGCTTGGATTATTTACTTACGTCCGATACCAACCAACCAGTTGTTGATAACGAAACACGATGACGTGTGCTTAGCGGCAAGTAAGTGAAAGTAACATTAGTGGTAGGAGCAATACGCGTAGGCCTTCAATATCTGTTGTGTATTCCTGCGACTGCAGTCTACCGCGAGTCGTGGTTCCGTTCACTTGGGTACTGAGATTTCTTGTGTGTTGTTCACGATGTGTGGCATTTTTGCATATATAAATCACCTAACTCCCAAGACCCGGCGTGAAATATTGGAATTGCTTGTTAACGGACTGAAACGATTGGAATACCGTGGTTACGATTCGGCGGGCGTCGCCGTCGATGCCGCCGACCAAAAGGACATAGCTGTCTTGAAACGTCGCGGGAAGGTAGCCGCTCTTGAGGAGCTGTTGCAGGAGCGCAGCGTCGAGCTCTCGGTGGAGGATTCCGTGGACTCGCACTGCGGCATTGCACACACGAGATGGGCGACGCACGGCGAGCCGAGCGCGATCAACTCGCACCCTCAGCGCTCCGGTGAAGACAACGCTTTCGTCGTCATCCACAATGGTATCATCACCAACTACAAGGCGGTGAAGACATTCCTTGAAAACAAAGGCTACTGTTTTGAGTCCCAGACTGACACTGAAGTTATTGCCAAGTTGATTGATCATATCTACCACCAGCACAAAAATTACAGCTTCCAGGAATTGGCTGAACAGGCAATTCAACAACTTGAAGGAGCTTTTGCTTTGTGCTTCAAGTCCCGTTATTTCCCCAATGAGTGTGTGGCCACCCGTCGTGGTAGCCCCTTGCTTGTAGGCATTAAGACGAGACGTCGACTGTCTAGCGACCATGTTCCCATCATGTACACCAACAACAAGGCCACCCGTGGAGTTGTGCCATCTGTGCCCCGTGTCAACAGCCATGCCCACTTTGAACCTGAAGAGGAGAGGGATGTAGAGTACTTCTTTGCCTCTGATGCTTCTGCAGTTATTGAACACACCAATAGAGTACTTTATTTTGAAGATGATGATGTTGCCCATATTAAAGATGGTGTTCTTAGCATTCACCGAATGTCTGGCAGCAGCAATGATCCACACCAACGTGAAATTTTCACTCTTAAACTGGAACTACAACAAATAATGAAGGGAAATTATGATTACTTCATGCAGAAGGAAATTTTCGAACAACCTGAGTCTATTGTGAACACAATGAGAGGTCGTCTCAATTTCGCAGATGGAACAGTCACATTAGGTGGCATAAAGGATTACATCCCAGAGATTAAACGATGCAGAAGACTAATGTTGATTGGTTGTGGTACTAGCTACCATAGTGCTGTAGCCACCCGGCAGCTCCTGGAGGAATTAACAGAGCTCCCAGTGATGGTTGAATTGGCTTCTGACTTTTTGGATAGGAATACCCCAGTATTCCGTGATGATGTTTGCTTTTTCATCTCCCAGTCAGGGGAAACTGCTGATACACTTATGGCTCTAAGGTACTGCAAACGTCACGGTGCTCTCATTGTTGGCATCACCAACACTGTGGGCAGTTCTATCTGTCGTGAATCTCATTGTGGTGTCCACATCAATGCTGGCCCTGAGATCGGAGTTGCGTCCACAAAAGCCTACACGTCACAGTTCGTATCATTAGTCATGTTTGCTCTCGTTATCAGCGAAGATCGTATCTCTCTACAAAAAAGGCGCGCCGATATTATCGAAGGGCTTCATGAATTAGAAACAAAAATTCGGGAAGTATTGGCTCTCGATAATGAAGTTAAGGCTCTGGCCGAGGACCTCTACCGCCAGCGGTCCCTGCTCATTATGGGACGTGGTTACAATTTTGCCACATGTTTGGAAGGTGCCCTTAAAGTAAAGGAATTGACCTACATGCACAGTGAGGGTATCATGGCGGGAGAACTGAAACATGGACCCCTAGCGCTTATCGATGACTCCATGCCAGTGATGATGATTGTAATGCGTGACCCTGTTTACACCAAGTGCATGAACGCACTACAGCAGGTGACCGCGCGTCAAGGTCGCCCTATCGTCGTTTGCGAGGAGGGTGACAATGAAACAATTTCTCTCGCATCTCAGTCCCTGCAAGTGCCAAAAACAGTGGATTGCCTCCAGGGAGTCCTCACAGTGATCCCCATGCAGCTCCTTGCCTACCACATTGCCGTATTGCGCGGCTGCAACGTTGACTGCCCACGTAATCTCGCTAAATCTGTTACCGTTGAGTAATAACGTAAACCAATTAGAATTTTACTGCCTAGTATGTGAATGTGGATCCTGTCTTTTAATATGTTACCCAATAATTTGCTGACCATAATATTATGGGGATTTCTTTTATCAATTATGGACCAATAAGCGAGAGGAGGACTAATGGCGTTATTGTCTATTCTTTGTGCTTATAGTTCGCGGCTAATAAGTTGTTAGCTTGGCTAACCTTTTCACAACATTAAAAAAAAATAGTTTAGGTACAAATCTTGGAGCATGGGTGTAGGGTACACATTAATTTGTTTATAGTTACATGGTTTTGTCGTATTCATCCTTCTCTTCATTATAAAACATGACCTATTCCTTATTTTATTTTAATACATATCATTGACATTCCAATACTTTGCCTAGTATAACCCATGATTTGTGTGTTTCTGGATTGGCATTTTAATAGCGTCTATGACTATACAAGACTGTTGTCGTTGTACCAAGGCCACGCCTCTCACTTGCATACCACCTTTAAGTAGGTAGGTTGGTCATTCAATTCTTCCAAGTAAATTAATAAGCTCGGTCACCCTCACAGAATTGAATGTCAACGTGTAATTGTACTACGTAGGTACCTAGTTTTAAATTATCAGATGCGACCACTGAACTGCCGAATTATTTTCTTTTTTTCATAACTGAAACGTATATCAGTAGGTGGTACACAGCTGTTATACATTAGTAGGTACCTTTTGGCTTAAAAATTGAAAACGACGCATGTTATTTGTTTAACTTTAAAATTGGTACTTTCGATTGTTTGCATGTATAATGTGTATATAGAATATTATTATCCTAATCAAGGTATCTACATATATTTACATGTCTTTTAATGATATAAGTATATTTGTATAGGTATGCAGTTCCATTGATATTTTACAAGAGATAACTGCGACACATAAAGTTGATATGGTGAACATATTAACTTTATACTCGTATTATATATAAATATAAAAGGTATATATAAAATAATGTTTTTAACGAGTGTTATATTAATAAAAAATAAGTCGTTAAAAACATTATTCGAAATAATATTGATTACTTATATTTTAAAGATTCATATCTTTCTTTCCACGAAAATATCTTTAATGATTTAAAATTGTGTACGACATATAAAAACGATTTACTTATAGATGTTGGGATATGATAACTGTTTTGATTTACCTTTATCAGATTACGATAGGTATTTGAAATGTTTAATTGCGTCTAGATTTTTTTTTTTTTTTAAATAATACCTAATTATAGTACAGTAGGTACCTAGTACTTCTACTGTTAAGTAGGTTACCTGTTTTGAATGAGATTTATCTTGTATGTAAGTATAAGATTTGTATATTATTATAATTAGTACCTAAGTATTGATAGTTTTAACATTTTAGATAAAAGGGGTAAATATCCTATGTAATTCTAAAATGTTACATGAATCTATCTGATTAGGGTTAGTTATCAGACTACTGTACAAATACGCACATATTTTATATTACGACATGTTTTTATAAGTTTTGATGCGCCATTTGGTGTTGGTCTAATTATTATGAAGATAAAAATTATACACATTTACCAACAACGTTACAAATTCATCGGGATATAATAGTTAGTGCTGCACTCTCTTTGGGGATGCAATATCTACCCTATTCGAGAAATCAATAACATAAACTTTTATATAATAGTCTAAATTCAAAATATGTTGTCGAAGATTAAAAAAAAAAAACGAGTGATAAGTGTGAGTATGCATACTTGGTGATTTCGATAACGATTACTCGGTAAGGTAATCAGTTTTAACGATGCAAAGTCATATAATTAAAATGTAGGTGTAACATTGCGTTTGATCTAGCTAAAACAAATGTATTTTTTTTTAAGTTAGGCTATACTTACTAGTGTTATGTGATACTTTTTATTTCACTATTTGCATGTAGGTAGGTACTATAGTGCTTTCAATCTTCCCAATATTTACAGACAACGTGTTTGACGATTGTAATGTAAATAAAATAATACTCGTTTTATGTCAATTGAAACATATGTTTTATGTAAATATATATATATACCTCGCGCCTGAAATCCCCATAGGGGTAGGCAGAGGTGCATTGCAGTGCACTCACAGTTTGCCAATAGTAGGTAGGTATTTGGTTCCAACGAAAAAGGAAGCTAGTCTCGACTATTGCCAATATACGAGGCACGGTGCTCCTCAATATGAGGAGGATTTCTTTTATGTAAGCATCTAGGTATTTGTTACTTTACTAAGCTATAACTAGTCAAAATTTAAGCTTATGTTTATTAATAACATACCTTTACATACTTAATAAAATATAATTAAACCCTATCTTATTTGAGTGTTATAAATTGAAACGATTTTCCGAGTTCTGGATAGTTTCGCTATGAAATAGCAATTACCTACTATTTATTGGATTAGCAAATTGTTGACGAAAATATGACTATGCACCGTAGTACCTACTTTAACACACCTTACATGTACAAAGGTAAATCATACATCCTTGACATCGTCTTATTGTGCCCGATTCCATAGCAAATGTACCTTTCAGTAGCCACAATGTAATACAATGAACTTGTAATACCGAAAACATCTCATACAGGTACCTGTGTATATTTTGGTTACAAGTGAGTCTACAAATATACTTAAGTACCTACTTATTAGTGTCATCAATATCTTAATACTGATCAGTTTTCCATTAACTAATAATACACAGTAAGATCTGATGCATTATACATTGATAATTTATATTTACTTACTATTTATATTGTAATAAAATTGTGATAGTTTATTAAAACGCACATATTTTTATACGTGCAATAAAAAAATATATTATTTGTACTTATATGCCTAAATAAGTTTTTTTGCTATCTACTTTATTTGTTTAAGCTGATGGATAAAATGCAATAATAAATCTGTATGACAGATTACCGAATGTAAAAGTAATCATTCAGATATATAAGTATATTAGACAGTTTTATCTTGATATTTTATTTACTTAGTTTGCTTATTTTTAATATATAAGTTTATGTAAGATTGAGTGGTTTAATTGAATTTCCTTTTAAATTTAATTTTGATAACTAGACAGGTTTTACGTTCGCGTGTGTATTGAGTGAGTGAACGATTAGGATGTAACTTTTATCCCGGGAAAGCGACGACGGCTTCCCGCAGAATCGCCAAACCATATTTCAAAAGTCTTGAACCTGTAATGATATAGGTATAATAGGATAGTAAAAATAATTTAAGTCCTCACGTACGAAGTCGCGGGCATACTTGTTACGCTATATTTGAATTTATTTTATTGCCCATTCTACGTGAGCTTGACTCGACCTTCATATATCCTGATAAACTCGTTTAAAGAGCAAAATTTAAATTTATTTGAATATTGTCAAAGTTAGAAGGTACCTATGAATAAAAAATATGTCATTATATTATTTATAAATGTTGGAACAAGCTATGCCACTAAAACACCTTACGAAAAAGAATATACTGTCTCTTTTTTTATAGATTCACTTGCCGCTATAAAGAGGACCTTAACCATGGTGTTGGCCCAAAAGTTCATTCGGCCACTGTATTACCTTAATATATTTACTTACTTAATACCGTGTGGTATACTAACGAACAAACAAAAATCAATCTTAAAACTAGAGTTCAAGGCTAAGGCATGGACATAGTAGCAAATTGAAATGGCAAGCGGCTACTTGCTCACATGACGTGGACGGTCGCAATGGTGTGCCACTAATTTAATTTAGGTATTCTATACCGCATACGTTTTTAATAGATCGACTAGCGGGAATTTTTAAATGGACCCAAATAACTTAATTTGTTATAACAGATTGGTTTTGGGATGCGCACATTGTGGTCATGAAAAGTTAGTAAATATATCTTCTAGCAGCCGGTTTTTATCGCAATTTAGTAGCTACTTTTTTATTCAATTGACAATGATTTTACAGGAATGTCAATACTTACTTGGTTGTCTTAACCACGGATCCAAAACCGGCCGTAAGTTGTTATGTAATAAAGTAAAATCTACTTAACGAGCAAACTGTTTTGTAATCGGCACCTAGGTAAGAATTAGATATAGATTTTCGACCTCAATCATGATGATTACGAAATGGCTAACGAAATATTGAAATTGTACAAAACAAAGTACTAGATGATCTTATAAATTATGTTTACGAAGAATCAATAGCCATGATAGTTTTGTGGGTGCACCGCAGTCTTATACACCGTTCGGGAATAATACCGTGTACTTAGCATGGCAAGCATGCCATCATGTCATACTTAATTATGAAACTGTGCTATGACTGGGATGGACCACGCTTACGGCTTATAATTGAGCCACAGGACAGGTAACATGTGTGATGGTGTAAGCACGCTCCACACCTTCCTATCCTAATTATTAGATGAAATTGGATAATGTGTAGGCAATCGGCCTTCCTAAATCCTAATATAGGACGTCCGATTGCTCCTCACATTATCCGATAATTAGGATAGAATAGGAAGGTGTGGAGCCTGTCGTGTCGTCTGAACAATGAAGTTTTATTGTCGTCGTGTGTAAAACAAGTATACAGACAGCTGGTGGGTCAGGTGGGCGACACACTTATGAAATGTGTTGATATGATATAATGTCTTCACTTCATTCACTTGCGTTTGCGTCGCGTCGCCTCGGAGATGTTTTGTTTCGTAACTCGCACTTAATAAAGCCAGCGCCATACGGATGCTGGCTAGAAACACGGGATTATTTATGCATAGTCAATTAAATACTCAGAATACGCATTACTGGTGAGTGGTATATCAGCCTCCGTTATACGAGTGACATTGGGTTGCATTTACTTATTACAGAAAAGCTTACGTGCCCTAGCTACATAAATCAATTGAGTTGGTAATTTTATTAACATTGGTAGCAGCGATAGTTAAATTAATCGAAGGCTCGCATTGGAAACAACGACTAATGTACCTACAGATTCAAAACCGGCTTACACCTCTGGATATCGGATTTTATGTGCGAATCTCATTTTCAATAGTGCTCTCTGTTGCAGACAAATATGGTAAGGAAACTTGCGCGTCAATCGGAAGACGTGTGCACTGTGTAGTTCGCCATCATGCACTGGGTCCGCATTTTGATCTATGGACTATACTTTTCAGTCTGAGAATGGTAGGATTCCTCCGGGATATTCAAAACGCCACTCAAGCAATTACGGGCATAGCTAATGATAAATAAGAACCCTGCCTATATTTTTGTTGAACGTTACAGAACTCATTACTAATTAGTAGAACATACTTATGTGAAGTCACACGGGTGAATCCCCGTCGTAAGCAAGGTGCACGTTGTTTTCATAAATCAATACCACTTACACTTATCTATACACTTAATCTCCGTCGATTAGTTTCGGAGATCAAACGAGTTCGCCGTATTGGCGGTTATCTGGACTTACGTTGATACGATACATATTAAATTGTGATAAGATTCATAGAAGACAGGAACAATCGCATTATCTACGGAAGTCGGGTAGGTACGGCGTGCGACTAAAAATGATATAGATTCAAGGGTAAAGGCTGTAGTTATCGTTGACCTTGAATCGCGAAATAAATTAGGTACCTAGCTGTGTTATCAGCTCTGTCAGTGATATAATAGATACATATGTTTTAAGGAATTAACTAATACCTAATGGAGATCCGTGTTTAGAGAGTCGGTAAATGGTTTGTGTGTAATTGAGAATTTAGGATTTACATAAGAACGTAATTGTATAAATTCGGCATGCGCCAAGCCGTCAACTTTGCTCATTTTATTTGATGCGACCTATACCTATCTAATTATTTTTAGATTGCTTGTTATGGAATTTTCAAATCAATCTTAAAATTAAAAAAAAACATTGTTCTCTTCTACCGATAATTGAAGAATTACTATAGGTTGCTACTTACACACACATTATTGTTGACCGAGTTGCTCGGTCGAAGTGTACAAAAGGAGAGGTCAGGGGTGCGGACAGAGTGCAAATATGCAGACAGTACAGTGTTGCTAGAACCTGTGGTAGCTATCTACTCGTTTATTCCCTTAATTGCTGGTGGTGACGTCGAGTCGCGTAGTGAGTCCGTAAACAATTGTTAGTGATTCACTAACCGTTGCTTATTTAGGCATGCTATTACAGTTTCTACTAGATATATAAGTATTTGTCGTGTGCGGGAGAAATGCGCAAGCGTTTCTAGCCCCCGCGCCGCGCCGCCCGCGTTTTGTAGAGCCGTGCAGAGCGCGCGCGACGTTGCGCAGACACACACCTCTCTCTGTTTCACAACACGACCCACTTGACGGCCACCGCGGCACACACGCACGGCAGCACCCCGCCGACACCCACCACATAGCCCGAGCCACCAGACAACACCGCACCGTGCATACCGCAACATTCAAATTTGCCATTAAGCAATGCTTACAATATAATAGACGCTGTCATTACGAAATTATGACTTTCAAAATTAATACCAACTGGGTGTTAAGAAATGTTATCATTCACAGCGTGTTCACAGCATATATGGGTATCTCCGAACACCATAAAGCTAACCTTTGACTAGAGCATCACCTGGCGACAACGAACATATCGAAAACATTGATTTAAAATATTGATTTCTTATATTTACGCAAATACCTATCTTCTAATTATCTATATTCCAAAATCTAAGGCATATACCCTGCTTTACAGCAACCACGGTCACGGATTTAGGTGTTTGACGTCCTAGAGTCATAGTTTGAACTGGGATATATATATACCCTCAGCCGAAACGGCGGGAACGTAAAAAACATAAAATAAACGCGATAAAATCCGCAAAATTAGTTTTATTGTATTAAATGTCAATTTTGCGACTGTTATAAGTATACCTAAAGGTATAAGTTAGGTGCTTATAACGGTAATATGCCTTAGATTTTTTAATAAGCCAAAATATGACGACAATAGACCATATTTATAGTTTCATTGTTCAATTCTCGTTAACAGCGCAGAATAGTGAAACGGAAATATAAACCGTAGGTAGGGTAAGATAACGTTGATAAACACCACGCACGCAGTAGCGATTGAGGATAACAATGTGTAATGATGTAATTTGGTGGCTGGCGTCAACGGCACGGGAAGGCCCAGGAGTGCACGCCGGCGCGCGCGCCGGTCACTGGCCTGACCGCTTGCGCAGGTGCAGTTTGCATGGCGCAGATACCAAAAAAAGTGCGTTAAGACTAAGTAGTCTTCCCACTGACCCTTTCGTGTTTTTGTTTTTTACAGTCGTATTTTATTACTGTCTTTTAAAGGTACTGGGTGAATCCAAGAAGGTAGGTACAGCTACCTAGGCTTATTCAGTTATTACTCAGGTAATACAAAGCTACATTTAACAACATAGATATTTTTTTAGAGATACTTTTATAGGCAGAACATAGGCGACTTACTTATACCTATATACTTAAATAGTTATGTTAACCAAAGTAGGTTACTTGAAAGAATCGTATAATATTTAGCTACTGCATCACCTGAAATAGTATCAGATGCAATCTTTGAAGAATTGTTACAAGCATTGATAACAATGTTATATACTGTACCGTACCTACGGTAAACTTACGGACATGTTAGTTGCAACGTTGCTAGCATAAAAAACCTAAGATTTTTTTTTTACATACGTACCTACTTAACCTACTTTTTTGTAACATCCTTCATTGTATTAAGCTGCAAACAATTTCTTACAGGTAACTTATTGCGAGGACGCCTATTGCCTTAAAAGAAAGCAGTTCCTTCCAAACAAAATGTCCTTTAGAGTTGTGAGAAAAATAAAGTTGTTTTATTTTATATCTAAGTACTTATTAAAAGGTTTAGTATAAGTATATAAAAGTAAAGGTCATTGATGTTTAGGTAGATACCTACTCAAAATACTGTTAAATTCTACCGCATTCCGCACGCCGATTTCCGTGACTCGCGCACCGGTATTACGAAATCTAATTATTGTGCGCGTTTTAAAGCGTAAAGCTATATACCTAATGAGAAATTAAAGACCTGGTCTGACCGCTGAATTCAATTTGCGTTTACCTACCCTAGCTCTTGCAAAACCCACTCGCAAATGTAAAGTTGCACGTTCCTTGCGTCAGAGTGATAACTTCGACTCGTTTGACTCGAGGTGTTTTTGTTTGCATTACTACATGTGTGTCTAGTTGGCTCGACTTTTGTACGATTCGCCATAGTGTGCTACTATTATTAGGTAAATACACGGTGTCGTAGTATGAACGTATAAGACTAATAAGTCAAATTCTTATGTACTTAATGTAACACGTACACCATATCGATTGACTAGGAAGCTATGCATACCCTAAAATTCGTAGAAAGTTGGAATCGAATTCAATACCGTGGAATAACGAAACAGTTTTCTTTTCTAAAATGCTAAGTAAAGCTATTGTCAAACCAACTCTATGAATTTGGAGGCTAACCATTATTTTCTAAGTAAGTTGTATCATATAGGTATTTGGCAATCGCGATGTGTAGGTAGATCACATCCAAATTCGAATGAAATCGAAATTTGGGAGGATACAAAGAAGTGCAGTCGAAGTAGACTTTTAAAACTCGACAGAGATATTCGCAGTGGAAGAATGCTCTACACAAGATTCGCACCGTTAGATCGATCCAGCGCCACAGATTATATAGATCTGAGGCTATTTGGTAAACAAGTGAGCATCTGCGATGAAAGCTATAAAACAGGGTATTGTTAAAAACTACACGTAGCGATCGCTACATTAAATTGTCTGAACTCAACTTGTTTATAAGTATTGCCTAGTTAATCTTACTGTAAGTATATTCTATATACCGTTGAATATTTTGAGGAGACCTTCTCGGGGTCAAAAAGGCTAAATGCAAAAAAGTATGAAGAGGCCAAGCGATAGAAAATTAGTGTTATGTGAGTACGTAATTCCCTACTATAAATATAAATAAAATAATGTAGCAAATCATGTAGGACTTACATAGCTACTTACCGTGTTGCCTGCCGCACATCAACGCAGATATCTTATTTAATGTCTAGGTAGGTACGTAATAAAAATCGATGTAAAAGGCTCTAAGAACTGCTACGTGTGTACGTTGTATGTACTTAGGTTTACGTACATTAATTACATTGGAAATTGCACTAGATATTCTAGTAGGTAGGGGTAGAATTTTAAAGGAAATCATTTTCTTCACGTAGTTCCTCACCACCTCAGTGTTAATAAATAAACCCAATTAATAAGTAAGTAGATGTTCCAGGTCATTTGTTCTATTTGAGAGCCGTTAAAGAGTCAAAAAAGTGTGTGTGATAAAAAAACGAATGCAAGTGTAGTGTCAGTGGCCCCGAGCGACCGCGGTCTCGCGGCGAAACACCGCGGCCCATCGACGCACTCGGAATAACAAGCAGTTGGATGTGACCCGGGAAAAGGACTCCATCACCGAGTTCCGATATCAACGTTAATTTTGTAAATATTTCAGCACAATAATAATATTCGTGGAAGATGTGAAGCGGTTATCTCACTCACGCTCAAACGACCTCGTGCCTCGTCTGCTCTCTCAATGTATTTTTTTCTGTATAGGTTACTAATTTTGGATCTCTATATTTAGTTTGGAACAGTTTTGTGATCTATCACTATTTTAATAGGTATCTAATGATATCAGTTATTGGCATACGTGGTGCAGACATCAATAGTGCAAACTTACGAGGTCGTTCGGTGTTCGAAAGTTATCAAAATAGTCGCAATGTCACTCATCTAGGAAGATTGAATATTACTTTTTTAATAACATGCACATATTTTGATGTGGGAATGTAACTGTGGCAAGCGTTTGCCTTGGACAGGCTTCCTGTTGATCAGTGCGCCCGCGCAGTGAAGGGGCCTGCAAGCCTTTGTTCCTAACCAGCAGAGAAATGTTGCGAAACTGGTCTTTGACCTTTTATTTATTATTGCACCTGCATATTTTAACACAAAGAGAACTGATAGATATTCCTTTTTGGTAGAAGGTACCTACCAAGGGAGGTAGATACGTATATTATTAATTGGTAGATAGGTATATTAGAAAACAATAATCTTCTTCTTTTTTTTTTTAGGTTGGCAATCAGCTACAGAATAGTGTCATTTTTGCCAGTGTATATCCCTGATGACAATGATAATGTTGATGACGATGATGATGATGAAATGAATCCCTTACCCCTATCAGTAAAGCTGTGGATACTTTACTGAAAAATTACCGGACTCCTTGGGAGAACATGAAAAGTCAAGTTATACTATTAGTATAAGTTATACTATTTTATTTAAATTTCCTTCACTCGTGCCGTTTATGAACTATCCCACGAATGTTACACATTATTTATCAAAGAAACACATTTTTGGAAAATAAAACAAAATTGACAACTTCACGGTTCAAATTCCCGCCAAAAAGTCCAAATAATAATCAAGGTCTGATCACGTTTTCCAAGTCACCTGCATAAGGCAAAAAAAATGGAAGTAGAATCTCCGAATTGGATGAACTGGATTCCAGCATTCAAGGTACCTACATCGGTAGGTTAGAGTCACGTTAGAGTCCAAATAATTCGAGGCAATATTATGTAAAATAAAATAAGACATTCATACATACCTACCGAGTTAAGTAATATATATTGTTAGGTGGTAAAATTTTGATGAGCCCAACCAACCGGTTTTCGTGTTGCCGTCGAGATTGAAAGTTCATCTTATGACATTTAGAAGACCATCAGATTCGTGTTACATAGATCAATAAATTATTTTTAGTTTTTATCGACTCGCAAACGGCTTTTACAAGGATTTTACTAATATTCTACCTATTCCGCGATCTGAGCTAATAGGGGATGTGTACCAGTAGGGTTATTTTGAATCGTATGAAATCGGAAGGGTACTTATTGTACGTTTACGAAGAATTTTTAATATTGATAGGAAATGTTACAAATAATATTGATCGCAAAATCTAAGTACCAACATACTTATAAGTACCTACTTCCTTATGTTAATTAAATTCCGGTGCTAAAGAAAATGCATAGCAGTTAAAGAGTGAACACCGGTGAACACGGATATAGCTGGGTTCCAAATCAAATAATATAAGAATTTAACATTTAAATTTAGTAAATGTAAAAGTCAAGATTCAAGGTGAACAGGTAGTGACGGGACCACTCCAGTTAGAATTAAGACTTTATTGACATTTTTATACATGCGAAGAGAATATACTTATACGTCGATTTACATATTATACTAGCTTTTGCCCACAGCTGCACCCGTGCAACCATCTATTTTTCTTTGCTGCTCGATCCCCAATAATATTAACGTGATGTACCAATGTTTAAGTACCTTAAAATTGGACCACTATTTCTTTCGTGTTTCTCAAAGAAACATACAAGAATTCCAAAAAGTCGTTCTGTATTGAGTGACTTCCAAATAATCTATTGCTACTCTTTTAATATCATCAATACTGCATGCGAAGGTCTGACATCAATATCAACGGCGAGTAGGTATCTCTCTCTCTCTCTTACCTTCAATTTTCCGACGATATCGTAGTTATGGCGCATGGCGGAGTCGCTGGAGTACCTATGCCTAGTGCTCGAAGCCCTTAAATAGAGTTTCTCAACAGGTGGGTCTTAATATGAACATGGACAAAACATGTCGAGCGTTCATTTTCAACCCAGAACAATAGCCATTGGGAAGTTCTGTTCAGTTTTCGAAGTTGCGGACTATTCTATTTACGTAGGGCAGGTTGCCCGGCTAGGTAGGTAAGATAGCTTCCAGAAAGAGGTCAACCGTCGAATTCAACTTGGATGGGCAGCATTCGGGAAATTGCGGGATATATCGTCTCGTTCTAATTAGGTACCTCAGTGTGTGAAGTCAAAGGTTTACAACCAGTGTGTGCTGCCAGTGATGACATAATAATGGCACTGAGACGCGGTCGCATACAATGGGCCTCATAAGAAAGCTCAAGTTCCCTCAACGCGCAATGGAGATGCTTGGAGTATCGCTACGCCATACAATCAGAGATGACGGGATCCGTAAACGAACTAGCCAGCCAACGTGCCCGTAGAAAAGGCGTGATTTTTTCTCTAATTGGTCTGTTAAGCCGAGAAAACCGTGCGTGCAGCGGAATGTGTATGGCAGGTCATTTTTTAACTAATGGATACAAATAAGTAATGGCCTTAAACCGTAAGAGAGAGATCGTGAACGACCGTTCATATTTTCTGCCCCGTGTCGACGAGTGTTTGTTTAGCCCCCGACGCACGAGTCGCGGTGTTATAAGATTGAGGACTATGTCTGTGTCCGTGGCATCCACGTGGCATCGTAGCACCCAAACACGGGGACCAATTTCAACGCAGTTTTTTTAAATCGAAAGCCGGTTTAATTGGGATAACTCTTAGCTATGTTTGGTGAAAATCGTTTCAGCCATTTTAAGATCATCAGCTCTTTTCAGGTCGATGTAGTGATTTATCATACAATTTATTCTACTTTTCTCGCCCGATAGACTTGAAATTTGGCACACTAAACATTGGATGACTCTGTAATCATGTGAAAACCTCGACCTCGATGCTGCAATCAGAACTGTTTACAGACTACCGAACTCCTCAAAACTTACAGCACATGTATCGTGTTTGAGCTTATTGAATTGGTTTGAATGAGGTTGGCTTTTGGCGGGAAAAGTAAACGGTGAAGTTGACAATTTTGTTTTATTCTCCAAAAAATGTGTTTCTTTGATAAAAAAAAAGTGTAATATTGGTGGGACATTGACATTGTGTGTTCATAAATGTGAACAAGTGAAAGAATATGTATAATTTGACTTTCATCATAAAGCTAATATTGTTGTTCTAAGTTGACAACGTTTCGATAGATGGCGCTAATAAAAGTATGGCGCGTGGCGATATGGTTTTGTTACGTGATAAGTGTATCCTAAAAATTTTATACATTGATCTATTCTGCTTTATGATCTCTCTGTGCATTGCATCGCACATTGCACAGTTTTATACTTGTACCGATCTGAAGAGTTTCTTTTGAGGAGGACTGATACCCTATTTGTACATAATAAATATAACAGAGGTGAGACCACTGACCTCATATATACAATATATAGACGTCAGTGATTATATAAGGTGTTAGGTATACGTGAGGGAGAGGTTCTTCTTTCTTGATCTTCCCTAACATCAAGAAAGGTTGTATTGTGAGCTGTATACACGCTCACGCTGTATACGGAAGGGGTGAGACGTGGGCGGAGGGGAAACCATAGAGCAGAGATTTTCTTAAATCAAATTGAAACATGTTTAGCATGACTTTTTTAGAGCAGTGAAAGAGACAAGAAAGTATGCTATGAAATGCAAAAAACATTGCGTTATTTAGTCTATGTATAAATACATTTTGTTTGATGAAATCGAGCGAATTCATCTTATTCTCGTTGTAAATCTTAAAGTAACTATATCAAAATAAGCTAAAACTGTTGTCATGTGTACAAAACGTGAAAATTTCAGTGGTGACCTATTTGAATACATAAAAGTTGGCGAAGATGAAGATGAATCCAATGCCGTAGAAATACCTTGTGAATTAGATGGCACGCTGTTGCTTTCAACCCTCGTGGCCCAGTTTCCCGGTGCTTGTGGATTAAAATATCGTCATCCGGATAGTAAATCTATTCGAGGTATTCGACTTAGCGATGGCAAACTGCACCCACCTAGCGAAGTTGGGTGGGGTAAACACCTTTATATTTGTGTTTTCCCAAAGGAAAACAAGCGTAAAATGGAAGATGTTTCTCCTGAAAATTATGCCGCTAAAACCAAACGTTTGGAGAAAAAACTTACATGTTCAGATTTAATATGTCTCGGTTTACCTTGGAAAGTAACCGAAGAGTCTATAAAACAATACTTTGAGCAGTTTGGCGAAGTAGTTATGGTACAGTTAAAAAGGGATAAAAATGGATCATTCAAAGGATTTGGATTCATACGTTTTGCAACTTATGCCTCTCAAATGCGAGCCCTAGCACAGAGACATAATATTGATGGAAGATGGGTAGATGTACGTATCCCTAACTCTAAAGAAGGTGTAGTACCTCAAATGCCATGCAAAGTGTTTGTTGGAAGGTGTACTGAAGACATGACTGCTGATGATCTTCGCGAATATTTCTCTAAATTTGGTGAAGTAACAGATGTTTTTGTACCACGCCCATTTAGAGCATTTGGCTTTGTTACATTCTTAGATCCTGAGGTGGCACAAAGTTTATGTGGAGAGGACCATGTCATCAAAGGCGCCTCTGTGTCGGTCTCTAGTGCTGCTCCAAAAATTAAAACAAAGTCAAACCAAAACTGGAAAGATGAATATGGTCCCAACAGTTGGGAGGGTAATCGCTCCGGACCCTCTAGTGGTCAGAGCAGCAATGGAGGAAACAGTAATATTGATTCACTCAACATGCAAAACTTAGGAATAAATCCTAATGGTGGTCCACCTGCCAATTTCAATCTCCCTATCAGTCTTGTTGCAGCTGCTCTTAATCAAGCTGGTTGGGGTGGATTCTTGGGAGGGCCTGGGAACTCTGGCCCCAATAATTGGCAAGGTGGCCCACCTCAAGGCAATACTGGTAAAAATTGGAATGGCAACCAAAACTGGGGTCAAAATGGCCCACCTTCATCATGGAATCAAGGAAGTAGCAGCAATCAAGGTTGGAAAGGTAACAGTGGGAACTGGAACCAGGGTAATTGTCCAAATGGACAGGGTGGTTGGCCAGGTAACAGCAATGGCAGCGGTTCCAGTTCGGGTTCTGGTAGTGGGTGGAACAACAAGCCCCAGACATGAGGTGAGCATCGCTGGAAGAGGTTGTAATAGAGATGTCTGTGTGGTTATGTTCAATTAATTTTTAGAGTGTATAAGTAAATATATATTTCTTTTGTAAAAAGTAAAGTGATAGGGCTATCACGGAATGCTATAATGGATGAAATAAGACCTAAATGGTGATGTACTAGATGTAAGGTGACCAGAGCACTGTGTGTATTATTATGACATGTGTGATGAGGTCTTTTGGTCAATAAAGATGTATGATATTCTGAGATGGATGTTTTAATTTTGATAAGGCTGGGTAGGTGCTAATATAATCTTACTATCATAAGGTTTGCCATTAAGTTGGGCTCTGACATGATGGCTAGGTACAGCGCATTCCTCCATACATATAACCCATGTTGATAAAGAATTATAAATTGTGGCTCCTTGAGCCAGTACTTAGATGGGTAATATGTATTTAGATGGGTTATCTATCACAAATATGTAACTGGTTTGGAATGTGTGTATATAGTTGAGATGGCAAGTCTAATAACAAAAATGAATGAGGCAAACACTTTGTCATGGGGAATGGGTGTGAATGTCCATATGATTGTGGATGTGGTCTATAACTGTCACTACATGGTAAACAAGTTCAGGATGTCAAGTTGTCACTGGGGTGTGCACAGCTGTGTGTGTGTCTAGCGGGACATGTGACTGCTGCTCTGCCCTACCCTGGGGTGAACTGTGCCTTCCACCTGTGGAGCTGTGGTAAGTGATGAGTGAGCACATATGGTTTGAAGTTAAATTAGGTGTGGATTATGTATTTATACTATTTGTGCAGAAGCTATGGATAGATGGCTAATCAAGAGTGGAAAATACCAGTGTGAATTTGTAATATAAAGTCTGGTAATACTTCACGGTTTATTCAATTTTATATGTCTAACTTTGACACTTCCTATAAATTATATTTTATTGTTTTTATCATGTAATGACACCTATAGGCACAATACCAATTATATTTTTTTACAGGTTTATAAGCTTTTTAATTACTGGAAGAGTTTGAAATGATGTTCCATGCATCTTATTCAAGATATTTGATGATATAGAAAGGCTCCGACTTAGGTATGTCTGTTAAGATATTTGTATTTTAATCCGTATTACACTAAACTATTAGGAGGTACACTTTATAGTATTTCTAAAGTTATATTATTATTTTTTCAGATGCCACAGCAAGAAGATAATACAATTAGCGCTCTAGTGTATTGGCATGCCACAAGTAGCGCCATCTACGCCGCCTATCGAGGGTATTCTTTGTTCTTTCTTTATGTTATGAAGTTGAACAAGACGAGATATGGCCCCACCGCATTTAGTGGGTATTTCGCCTGTGACAAATTTTAATAGCGATAACAAGTATTCTTTGATGTCGCTAAATGTCTAGTTTTCGCGAAATGCTCAGTTCTTATAAAGTCCAATTCGCAGATTATCCAAATCGAATGTGTAATTGCATTAGTACAAATAAAATTAGGACCACGGGTGTTCACGCTTCCGTAGTCAAACAAGGAACCCTTATAATGTCGCCATATCCGTCTATCCGAAGTCAGTCATTTTAACGGATTATTAGGGCTAAGATTCAGAAATTTGGGACAGTACATCAAATAGACCTCAGACGAAGATATTATACAGATGGAATGTCGCGAACAACATATTGAAGCACAAAAAACCAAGACGATTTGTGTAGAATTCGCGTGTACTACACGGATTGGCTTGTTTTTTTTTGATATTATGACGTTTTAAATAAAAAAAATAGAAATCACCAAATGGTTGCAGTATTATTTTATAATCCTTACTTATTGGAATATAGGACCTACAAGATTCAAATGTTAATATTAGGGAGAGATATGTCCTAGTTATTGTTTCTAGTAAAAAGGAAACTAAGCCTCAAACCTGGGCAATTTAGGCGTATTTGTAATCATTATGTAAAGTCAGAACATCGACGTCAATTAAATAAAAAATCGTTTCCAACAAACTCAACATTGTATTTTTTTGTAAAACATATATTTTTTTAATTGACCAAGAAATTCTGAGTTCACATATGTATTACAAATTTAATGAGTTAAAAAAGCGCAGGTGGCTTACGCACCAATTAATAGTAATACTGCGCTCAAGTTTTTGCTTTGCGCCGTACTATATCACGTTTAATAAAGTTATAAAACTTCAATTAATTCGGGGGTTAGTACATTCATACAGTAAGTAAATTCAGGTTTAACCACAGATATATTAGAGGAGATATGTTATGAAAGCGGTGGGCTTGCGCCACTGACCTCTATGGTATATCATGGACGTCAGTGGCTTGCGCTCACCTTTAGCCAAAATTAGGCTAACATAGAGTTTTCGCCGTCAGTCGACTGCAATTGCACGTCGGTATCGGAGCTCTAACTTTTTTTTTAAATGCCGTGTTATTCCGTGGTTGTGTGCAAAAATACTAGCAGCAAAATGAACTACGCGAAAGATGGAATCTCATTTCACCAGCCAGTATTAAGTATTTTATTTATTCGTCTTTAAAATCATTAAAAACAACAAATCAAAAAATATTTAATGCCTTTATTATGTTATTTTAGTATTCATGTAGCACAACGACTTTTTTATTTTTGTACAAAATACATGGCTCTTTAAGTACCACCTATGTTCGCTACTGAGTGAATGTACGAGGCAATGGATAGATCGTCTAACGATACTTTGAATAAACTGGTGCGTCGCGTGGTACGGCCGCTGTGTGCGGCGACGACGCAGCACGCACCGAATTATTGGCACGCGTGTGTGTGTGAGACTTCGTATTGGTTGGTTTTATGTAATTGCATGTGTTTTGTGGCGAGTGGTGGGGACCAAGCGGAGACAGCGAGTTCCCATACATTTTGAACCGCACGGCATATCTCTCGTGATCTGTGGGTTTAACAATAGGTATTTTTTCGGACTTGACCGGCGGAATATAGGGTGTATGCACAAAAGTGTGTCGGCCTCTACTATGGCCGTGATATATTAGCCAACCTATTTGTTGATACGATGTAATACAAATAAGGACAACATTAGTACTTTTTTCATAATATATTGTTTGCTAAGTGGGGAAGCTTCTATGATAATTGGATTCAGAGCACCACATTATAAATACGTACACCTATACAATTCACACTTAAAATTCTTAAATCACAAGTTAATCACAAAGTTATGAGATCCATGGAATGTCGTTTACGAACAGACCATGTCGATTATATCAAATAATTCTGGATGTGGATGGGCATGCACTCGTTTCCACAAAGTACCAAATCAACTATACTATTTTTTGTTTTAACAGTGCTTACAACAACTTTTCCTGAGCAGTTAATTATTTTATTACATAGATATATAAGTAATACTCGGTTAGCCGTTTGTCGCACAAAAACAGATTTTGACATATGACAGATTCTATTATTTGTTGTTAAAAACTAGTAGGTAATTATTAACTTATTTATAGGAACTAGTAAGGTATATTTATGGGCTAAAATTAAATACACCCCAAACAATCATTTACAATGTGTAATATTTATTAATCATATACATAGAAATGGGCGAGCCTGGGATGGTGAAAGCCGAAATCATGCAATATAAAAATAGAGCACTATCGTGTCATTTATTCAATACCAAAAAATAACCTACATCAATGACTTTAAAAACTTTATTAGCATTCTAATTGGTTGCCCTCAATCTGAATGCATATTCAACACACATAAAAATAAATACGTAATACATTCATTACAGACATCCAGAAGTATCACTAACGTTAATTAGATACTTCATAAGTACATATTTATGTAATACTATTAGATATCCAGGCGTTCAAGTATTTCTATTTTATAGGAGAATCCTAAATTTACGCTATTACAGAGCATCGAGTGCGAGTTTTTTCATATGCAAAACGTGTACTACATAGTCTGCGTATGTGTCACATTGTATGCCAAATTGAATAGCGCCTTCAGCGAACAGTATCCGAAACTTTCAATTCTCCATACAATGTAGACAAATTACTAACAACAAAGTTATAAAACTTAGTATACGGTTAGCTTACGAATAAATTAGCACTCGACGTACAGAACATCATGGCAGCTGATTGATAAAGGATAATTAGGCATTTTGACTATAAGTAGTTGCAAAGATTTATTTTCAGAAATATGTTACTATGCTAAATATTTTTTATTTGAGTTTATGTTTTCTCAAAAATCCTAACTAAATCCACTAAGCGGCCACGGGATCCTTTTCAGGGGTATTCATTTATTAACACGTTTTTAAATTTAACTTTCATATTTACCCCCCCCCCCCCTATATTTTTAAAGTTTTCGATTCCATTTACAATGGCATTTCAAATTTTCAGATAAAATGCTATTGTAAATTGATTAAAACTGATATAAATTTATGGGAAAATCCATAAATTATTATTAATAGTATGTAACATCTATTTACTCATTAATGTATGTACAAATTGCTTAACAATATTTATAAAATAATCGGTGAGAAAAAAGCTGCTAAGTTCCTAACAGTCTGAGTAATGATAAAACAAAGGTGATTATTTATAAGTTACCTACGTATCATTTCCATTATCTATACATCTATACATATAAATAAAATTGGAGTGTTTGTTTGTAATATTAAAATAACCGCTTTTTACTAAGTGCATTTGGAGTTCGAGTAACTTAGGCTACTTTTATTTTAGAAAAAAAAATAGGATCTCACGAAAAAAAATTAAAACCAATGTTGCAGCGCAGCGCCTGAATTAATTATGATAGCAACAACCTGCAATGCGTGCCGCGGGCTCAGAATGGGCGAGCAGGCTGTTGTCAACGGTTGTCTTTGTTACATACCACGCGGACGAAGTCGCGGGCAACAGCTAGTAATAAATAAAATAATAGGTAACAAATAAAAATACCTAGTCAGATGATGATTCAATCAAGCTATCAATTTAAGAAAATAAACCTGCCCGGTCTGTTTAAATGGCAGCGAGATATAATATATGGATTGGTGGCAAATTATGTATGTACACCAAAAGTAAGTATTAAATATTTTCATGGGTTTTATATAGGAATGGTTTGATATTTAATTACCTTCAGTACTTATGTCAATCAATCAAATTAATAATCTACATTGACATAATCTATAATGTGGTTGACAAGCTCTACAGGTGTAGTAGTTTTCGTCAACAAATCTATAAAAAATACCCCCATTGATTGGCCATAGAAAATTATTAATCAAGAACTCTTTTAAAGACCTAAAGACAGAAATAGGATAAAAAAACTGAATTAAATTATGCACAGGAATTTACTAATCTCATAATAAAATTCAGCCATAAAAATGCGTTGTATGAATATGTAGCTTTAAACCTTTAACTTTTTGGCGGGTCTGAGTGCGTAGCTGAGCGACACCTGTCGCTTGATGGTCGCGCGCCGCGGCTGCCTGCGACCGTTCCACTCTGCCTCCATCTTTCGCGCCAATTCAAAGTCACTCTTTTCTTGTTCAATTAGCTTTTCGATCCTAAGCTGCTCCTGTAGTATCTTTTTAACATCACAATTCTTCAGTGGACTAGATAAATTTTTAACAGCTAAACTGACCTTATTGTTATTTAATGTTTCTGTATTAAGAGGTGGACTGTTTAGTTCTTTTTTGGCATTGGACTTTTTGGAATCACTCCTCAAGTATGGCTTGCGCTCTGATGACACTTTTCGTTGCTTTAATTTTCCCTTCTTCGGTGTCGTTTCATTTTCGTCTTTAGATATACTGACCATGGATCTAGTGCGCCTTAGACTCGGCTCTGTATCCAGTTTGACGAAACCGTCTACGTGAACGTTTTGCCTACTTCGGTTAGGATTCCGTCTAACAGGTGTTGCTGGAACATCACAGGGACTCGACGAAGATATTTTCTTAATTTTCGACCTATTCGATGTATCACTTTTTCCAGGACATTCCTGCAAAGAGGATTAATTAAACAGAAGAACATACATCATTGAGAAAAAGTACACAAAATATAGAAAATCTGTACCTTTTTGACTTTCAGGATGTTAAGTGCGATAACAAATGCAGACGGTAGCTTTGTCGCCAAAGATGTATTTCGAAGTCTACAGAGTTGGTCTAGGTACTGCGCGCGGGTCGGGGCGGCGCCGCGGCGCGCCGGCCCGCCGCCGCCGCCCCGCTCGGCGCGCACAGCCGCCACTCGGAGCGGGAGCCCCTTGTTCGTATGAAAACTGAAATTGAATCATTTTAACAATTCGTGAACACAATTAATTCTGAACCTATTGTCATGTGTTAATTTTGTAGATTGTATATACCTAGTCGGTGTTGCTCCCTCAATAGGTTTGAAGTAACATAGCTCCTGCTGCATGGAGTCGACGCTGCTCGTTTCAAGGTTCCTGTTCTCCGAGGCATTGATCTTGTGCTGCAGTATCCCAGTGTATGGCAGCGGCAACGAGACCAGCAGGGACGGAACTGCAGTTTTTGACTTTGCCTTATCATCAGTTTTGTCTTTCTCTTTATCAATTTTAGGATCTTCTCTCTGTGAAAGATTTTTTCCTCATATGAGTTGTTTCTCTATCATCCAAGCAATGATGAGAGTACTTCATTGTCCCTTCACTAAGGCCTTAGAGTCAGCCACACCGACAGAGTAGCGGCGAAACGACTAACAAATTAAAAGTCAAATTCACTTATTTCGAAATAACTCGGCTGAAATTAGTATAAAAAGCTGGTTAGCTCGCAGCAGTGCACAGGCAAAGCTCAGCCCAGAGACTCACGGCAGTCGTATGTCAATGTAATTAAAGTGGACTTAATTTTTTTATCTAATGAGATGCTGCACCGTAGGGTCAGGGCATAGCCCTTAACCTTGGGTGTGTAGACCCTGAATGGGCACAGACTCATGTACTTAACATTAAAAAACGAAAATAATATGCACCATGATAATGAATTATTACTCACTTTTTCTTTGACACTCTCTCCATTTTCTTTATTCCATACGCCTGGGCCTAGTTTGATCTTTTTGTCTATGATGTTTTTGATTAATTTCCCATAACTGGGAACCATTTCTGGGGAAACTCCATTCATGGGTTTAGATGGTGTCACTTTTGGTGTAGATCCATCTGTGCTAGTATTGTCATCAGTTAGAAGTGGACTACTGAAATAATGATACAAATTATTGTTTAGAATTACATTATTTATAAGATTTATAACACATAAAATAACAATGCTTTTTATTTATGTAAATAAGTTGTTTGTAGAGCAGCTTAAAAATTAGATATGTATAAAAAATATTAATTTAAATAATTAAAAATGAGCATGTGCATCTTATTCATGCTCTAGGCTAGGGTGATAAGTAAGAGACATCAAGACAATAAAGAAAATAAAAATCAGTAGATTTCTAGACCAACCAAACCCATGGTCAATATACCCATTATGCACACTATTATAAGACTTAATATAGATCACATACTCTTTAGTGGTTGGTGCTTGTATCTTAGACATATAACTATCAATTTTCGTAGCCTTAAGCCTAGGCTTAGCAGCTGTTGCCCTAACAGTGGGTCTCTTAGGAGTTCTTGTTGGTGGAACATCTTTGACATGGTCTTGCTGCATTTGTTGTGCTATGATTTCATCCTGTTTCAAACATTCCAAATATTTCTTATGAGCTTCTTCTTCCTCCTGCTGAAGTTTCCTACCAAAAATATATTTTACAATTGATAAAATAATATAGTAAGGACATTGTTCAGTGGTCAATATTTACAAAAAAAGTTAAGGAAAATATAAAAACTTTTGTTTATTATAATCTGCTATTTTTGTGTTTAGTGCAAAATAGATAAATAGTAACTAACTTTATTAGTAGTTCAGTCTCCTGTATATGCTTCTGCTCCAGCCTCTGTCGCTCGGCCCCCAACCTTTTCAGTTCAGCTTCATATTCACACCTAATTTCACCTGGTTTACAAAGACGAAGTGAAGGCTTTTCTGAAAGTAAATTGACAATAGTACTCACATCAAGCTTACTGGACATGTTTATTTTCTACTAATTCTATCAAATAAAATCAGATGTTACGATTGTTGGTAAACTAAACAAATATCTGATTTTGAAAATAAATAATATCAAATGTTATTTATTACTGCTAATTAGTGCAGACACAGATCAGTTACACTACTTAGTAAATTTTTACACATATATGGACAATTTAGGATACATAAATAGAAAAATGTATAAATAATAAATAAAATTGTATAATGGCACCAATAAAAAATTACAAAAGATAAAAAGATGATCACATTTATATGAACTTTTCAAAGGACATTAGATAATATAATACTGTCAGATAACCACCAACTGACTTAATTCTCGCCAAGATGTAATCCAGCTGATTGTGTGGATAGGGTGGGTCTATAATTCCGAAATGAACTTTACCAGTTATGAGTTGATTGTTATTTCTTCTGAACTTCAATTGAAATGAAACAGTAGGGTATAGATACGGATCGTTTTTTATTTTCCTCTAAGATTAGCAAAGTTGTATGTTAAGTTGTATGAAATTATTAGTACACTTCAACTAAGGGGAAAATATAGATCTAGGATATGATCCTAAATCACAGACAAAACATTATAAAGCTATTAGAAAATTATATGACCATGTTTAAATCACACAAATATATAAATATGACGAATCTAGATCTATGAATTGGATATGTTAATGTAATTTATTCCGAAGCATGGTCTTTTTAAAAATCCCGCGTGTTTCTAAGAACAAATCCACCTAGTCTTTGGAAGAACACTTACTCTTAGCCACTTTGATGATATGACCATGAAACATAAGCATTCGGACAAATGTGACTCCCACCCAGGTCTTCATGACCGCTTCTCCAGATATGGTGCTTATCAATTTGTTTCCACATAAATTGGGTACTTTATTCAACCGAACATAAAATTTGTCTGTTTACATACCTTCTGGCAAATTAATATCTTCTTCTCCTTTTATTTTAATATCAATTTCTCGTTGAAACTTTGATTTAATAAAATTCCAAAGTTTAACATTTACCAAATTCTTTTGTTTTGTTGCTGTTCTTAGCCAGGATCCAATTCGCAATCGACACAGAGGACAACACAAAGCATTATTTTCTATGCTACCGTTGAAGCAATGTTGACAAAAGTCATGATAACACGGTAAGGTAACGGGCTCTATTAGAATAGATTGACAAATAGAACAAAATACATCTTTTAATTCTAATTTTTCTAATTTTAATAACTTATTTTCAATTTTAGACAGCCGCTTCTTTGACTTGGCCGCCATTTTTTACAATTTGTTTTTTTTTTGGCAATTTTTTTTTAATATTTGTCATGTTCCATCCCAGTTGTATTGATAGATTTGTAGCATAGCATCTGCTTGCATGGGATTAGATCACATTAGTATTATGTTACCACTTTTTTACAACCAACTAATTACAAGTCGGATCACCTGCGCGTTTTTCTCTACACACTATACAATTTTTTGTTGAACTAAATTCTCTACATAATTATTCCCACTAACTTCAAGTCTGATATTATAAAAAGGGATAGCAATAGCTGTTCGGTCATGTCTTGATGTACCGCGGCCCGCTAGCCATAGTACTGGGTGGCCGGGTTTTGCCCGATGAATGTCGACACTTACGGAATAACTTATAGTAAAGCGTACAATAAAGATCTCTATGATAATAAAATAGCCAAATATTTTAGACCTGATATAGACAAAGTAGCAACATTTCAATAATTCGTCACAACAGAGATGGTTGTCCCTTTATTTTTCATCATTTTCGTGTGGAAAAGGAATGTGAACCTGATGTTCAGTTCAACTTTTTACATTCTCTGATTCTTTCTCGCCCTTAGTTAGAGACAACCATAGATCTCTTATAGATAAGGAGACAACAGACAGACATCATATTACAACTAGACTTGGTTTACATGATATATATACAGTACAAAATGCATTGATCTGTAACCACTGGACTGGCAATAGATATCGTCGTTTGTGCATATTTGATATTTTTTCATTCTGGCGCTGAACTAATAATAAATGTCCAATTTAGTACCGGAGACGCTCGAAGAGGCGCTAAAAATTAGGACAAAAAATAATTATCATTTTGTACTGAGAATCAAGTCTAGTCTAAGAAGGAAGAAAGGAACAATGTCGTACTTACGATAAACAAATTTGGAAATTCAAAGGATTTATCTTTTTCGTAAATACAAGGCACAAAACGACGATGATAGTCCAGTAGTAGTTCCAGGTCAAAGTGTTGAGATATTCTTGATTCCTTTTCTTTTCGGCATTTTTCAGAGCTACCAACATATTCCACAAAGAAGCCATGTTGATATTTTCTTTCTTTTTTCGTCATGTACCGACTCACATGTATTTGAGAACGAGTAACGACACGAAAGAAACCACGAGAAATATGGTGGTTCGAAGAGGATTTTAGATGGTGTTCTTTTGTTCTTGCAGTATTGTTGTGAAATTTTAACAAATGTTCAAGTGTGCTGCTAGAAAATTGTAAAAGCGCAAGACAAGACCTTGGAAAATGTCTTCAATGCATTTTGTGGTTCATCCCTTGCCTGGTACAGAGGATCAATTGATAGACAGGTAAACATATTTATTGTCTGACTCCATTTCGTTGTTGTGAAATCCGACATTCCATGATCATAAAATTGTAATTCGTAACTTGATTATAGACGTAGCATCGAGGGCCACGTTTCCCGTATCGGTTTACGTCCACCATGAGAGAATCCACTACCTAATTGTCAATCCTTTGTAGCATTTCGCCATAACCGCTAGCGTAATTCAATAGCGTAAAAAATGTCGATAGGTACAAGACGATGGCGTAATCTCGTTAGGCTGAAAACGAAGCTGCAATGTTTGCGATCTAAATTTTTATTCCGGTACAAAACTGATCGTGAGGTTGTAACTTTTAGGACTGTGACATAATTTGTTCTATGCCTTCATACATACATGCAAATGTTTTAGGTCCATGAATAAATTAGCTTCCGATTATTAAAAATGTATGTGAGCATGTCTAAAAACAAAAATCACAGGGTACAATGATCTAACTTATATGAACTAGATACATTATGGCTGGTGGGTACCTACAAGGTAAAATATATGATGGATGTGAGAGTACCTACATAGCATCATCTAATTTATGGTTCTTTAACAATTTTCAATTTTATAGCTAATTAGTGAATAATGTTATAACCAACAAATAACATACACATATGATTTTCCTTCCTGACATTAGCAGATGAGGAGTTCCTCATTTTGTAAGCCATAACTCATTGATCGCAACATGACATATATACACATATTTATTTATAAGGGAGAAGTAGAATAAATTTGTAATGCTTATGTTCTCTTTCTTAACCACTGGATGTGGTGCGGCTGCTGATTGACATTTGAATAATCATTGCAGCCTTATTGATGTAGATAAGATGAGTCTTTGTATAGCTTGGACTTAAAGAATTGACTCTCAACATAATTATTGTAACATACTGTCGGACCCAACATTTTTCAATATGTGTGTATCAAATGTGTTCAAAATTTGAACAAAAAAGGAAGGGGACCTGCTTTTTAGGGTTACATAGTCAAACTACATCCCATATGGTGTCCCCATGTTCAACTGTCTGACATCGCAGTCATATTCAGAGACCATTAGGGCCATAATTCTCAACTTTGGCACATTTGTAGATTTGATCCACTGGTTCAAAAATGTGTATTAAAATATTGTAACCTAAATTATTTCAGGGTGCTTTCTGTACTTAGTGAAAGCTGAAAAAAATGGCCGCTCCACTCGAGGGTACATTGTTTTGGTGATGTTGAATAGCTATTGAAAGTTTTGCTGTTTCTGGGACAGTTTTTCAAATTTGTGTATTGTTTACAAAATATTAAGCTCCAAAGTAGCCTTTTCACCTGAGTGCCATGATTAGTTCTCTAACTTCCAAACATCATTTAAAAAAAAAATAGGATACTAACAAGTAGTTCAAAGTTACAACAAAAACTATCACAACAGTCAAGGATGACATAGATCATGAATTATAGCTGATCAAGTTAATGCAAAGTTGATCCTACGTCTTTGCATAACAAATTCAATAGATAGAGAAAGTATTCAATATTCATGGTGGATTACCATGAATATAGCTATGTTCTTGCCCTAAACCTGCAATAAGTTTTTGTCATTGGCATTGCTATAGAAGCCTACATTGGGCATGATCCGGCTAACACTTTACCTGATTTTCTGTCTGGTAATGGGCTAGGTATGTTACTATGATTAAATAACAAATAGGACCTTGTAGCCTAGCTCATAAAAATGTCGAGACAGGCTTTGGATGGGTGACCAAATTATAACATTTAACCTGCAAGATTCGGAGATCATAAGTTAGTGGCATATAATGGTACAAAAAAGTATACATAGTGTGGAAATTTGCATGTCTGAGAGAAGCTAGCCAATTCTCAAAAGATGTGTGGAATATGTGACCACACACTAAGCCAGCAGACTGGTCTATGGACTGAATATCGTTGCATTAAGTGGAGGTTTGTACACAACAGTGAGGCATAAATTTTACATTTTGTTATAGGCTAAAGGAAGTTGCCGATCGTTGGAATAGATATGGAACAGGTGCTGGATCGTCAGCGCTCAGTTCGTTGCGCGGCGTGCGCGCCGTGGCCGCGGGGCCAGCTCACATCGCTTGTCTCCTTGAAGATGGGACGATCTGCCGCGCGGCCTTCTCCATCATTCCCGACAGATTGGACTTGAGTAAAGCTGACGCTAGTAAAAATGGAGGGAATGGTGGGGGCGGCAGTGGCGGTGGTGGCACGAGCGGAGGCAAGCAAGGGGGCAGCGGCGGTGGCTGTGGTTCCCGACAGCAGCCGCGCACCAGGGCCCGTATTATGAGGAATTCCATCCGTGCTGCTCCTAGTTCACAAGGTATCACCTTATAGTACAGTCATGAAAATAATCCAATCAGTCTCTATTTATTTAGCAAAATATTTGTTGCATCTTTTATTGTGTATTAATTATAATAGTAATTTGTGTAGTTGTTGGGTTGTGTATATATATTTGTGGAGGGTTATATTTTGTAAATGAGATAAAAAATATATGCACTTAACTAAAATAATATTAATTAAATTTTTAATAATTAATAAAATAAAATATGTTTCCTTAGGTCTTTATTGATTTTATTGTTCAATAATTTAAATATTAAATTAGGTATTTAATTCTCTTTGTTCATTTATAAAAGTAACTCCAAAAATAATAATTTTATGCTACATTCGATTCAATACTGCATGTAATTCTTTACAATTAGCATCTATTGAATACTATCTACAGGTATTTTCTAAATAGAATGCATGGTAATTAATATGTTTAAATATGATAAGCTTCACAATCTCATTGAGTTGTCATAATATAGGATCAACGAGCCGCGCCACGGGTGTTATAATTGGAGCATCGGGTTCTGGGCGAGTGGTCTCAGTCCCAGCCCCATTTGTGCCGGAAGATCTGGTCACCCAGGCGCAGGTGGTCCTACAGGGCAAAAGCAGAAGCCTCATTATCAGGGAATTACAGGTAAGAATGCTATTTTCTGTGTTGGAACTAATATTAAATATAATGAAAACAATATGATGTTGTGTGAGCTATTTATGTATATTTGAAAACGAAAAATCTGGGCACATATTTTTTTCAATTGATCAGGCAATTTATTTACTAGCTCTCCCGGCGAACAACGTACCGCCTCAGAATCAAATGTATGAGAAAATTAATTTATTGGTATTCTATGAAAATTTTAACAAATCTATCCGACGGGAACCATACATTTTACCGGGATAAAAAGTAGCCTATATGCTATTCCAGACTATAATCTATCTCTGTGCCAAATTTCATCCAGATCCGTTCAGCCGTTCTGGCGTGAAAGAGTAACAAACATCCATCCATCCATCCAAACTTTCACATTTATAATCTAGTAAGTAGTAAGTATAGACTAGTATAGATATAGAAGTATAGACTAGTATAGATAAATATAGCAAGCAGAATCAGAATCAGAATATTTTTATTCACGTAGACCATTATTGTACAGTACTTATGAATCGTCAAGTTACAAAAATATTATGCTACTGCTTTACCACCCGTTCGGAATGCCGTTCCTATGGAGAAGAACGGGCAAGAAACTCCATGGTTGCTCTTTTTTTAAAATAGATCTTTTACATTTTTGAGCAATACATTGTTATAGGTATGTGAGAACAATGTAGGAACGGCTAATCAAACTTTAGCAGCAGGTCAAAAAAAAACAAAAAGTACTAACTAAGTGTAAAGTGTGTGTGTGTAAAGTGTGGTATTCTTTTTGTCCAATATCAACCTAGCCTTGTTAAAATAAAACATTTTGAATATCTTGTATCCATATTGTCGTAGCGTACTAACTTGGATGTGAATCTTGCGGTGAACAACCTGTTGTCCCGCGACGACGAGGAGGGCGAGGAGCCGGAGGGAGGCGAGGGCGGCGACGGCTACGTCCCCGAGGACCTCATCTCCCTGCTGGACGGCGGCTTCCACGCCGCGCAGCAAGACCACTCTGTCATCATCGACGCCGACACCATGTTCTCCGAGGACATCTTCGGGTACGCGGCTATCAGAAGGTATACCCTGTCATGCTACGCTCCTCCGCCTCTACACACTCCTGCCTGTAGTAGACATCGCACTATACCCAATCTCTGGCACGCTCTCAAGCTTACGCTGTTTCCCTATATGTTGTGATTGGGTGTTATACGTAGTACATACGGCTGTACGAAACAAGCACGCTATTTTCATCTTAACTACACTTCAAGTACGGTGTGTTTTGGAGTTTGTATGTTTATAGAGTAGATTAGATCACAGAAGCGACAATAGCCCAACGGCTGTGTTCACTATATCCGACTCCGTTGGACTATTGTGGTGAACCTGGTCCAAATATAAATTGGACAGGTTAACGGGAGTATTAGTAATGTGTGATGCGCATTGCTAATATTCTTGCTTTAGTGCGATTGAGGTGGTAATATTTTGATTTGTCTATCAGTCGTAGCGGGGGCGGCGGCGGCGGCGGCGGCAGCGGCGGCGCGCGCGGCGGTGCCAGCCGCGAGGGCGCCAGCTCCGCGCAGGAGCGGCCCTCGGAGTTCAGCCGGTGGCGCGAGCGCCAGTACTTCGGCCCCCGCAGGTGGCTCGAGTCGGCTCTCCGCGATACTTCTTGGGATAAAGATGGAAGTAAGTAGCGGAGTTAATCATACACTTAAGATTTTCACACATACACGAGATATGATTGTGAAAATTAATGACATTTTGCATACCCACGTCATACAATAACAACAAACAATAAAATTACAACAATATATGCCACCTCCGAAAAATTACCGATTTGTACTTTGTTTGTCGTAAAATGCTTTGCTGTTCCACACTTGAACACTTCAAGCGTGCTCTATGATCAAGCAGTAATGGATAACGACGTAATCGTGTAACTTCGGAGATAAGTGTACTTATGCTGTGTTTATGTACAACTTTACCTTGGCCTTTGTCCAGCAGTGGGAGATACAAGAGATATAAGTTAAGTACTCTAAAAAAGATACCTTGTCAATGCTGAATCTAAGTAGATCATCAATTTGTAGCCGAGAGCAAGAAGAAGGATTCTGCAATGGCGGCGTCCCCGCTGTGGGTGTCTGAGGAGCTGGAGTATTGGGACAGCAACATTCGATTCACGCACATAGCGGCGACGCACAGCGAGCTGATCGCGATCTCTAGCCACGGACAGCTGCACCAGTGGCGCTGGGCGGACGCGCACCCTTATCAGCGTAATGACGTAAGCACCATTGCACAATAAACGCCAACAGTCAATAATTTGCCTAAAGTTAAACTGTAAAATTTTGGATGAATTGAAAATTTATTTTAAATATGACTGTGATTTAGAAGTCTATCTCAACGTGTTTTTTAATTAAACAAACATAATTACTAATTTAGACCTAAAACCGCAATGTAAATTGAAAATCTGTATGCTCGAGCTCGGGTATCGCGCAGAGCATTGTGTCGTAAACGCGCGGTTAACAATATATTGTGCGTCCAAAAATGTAATTTGTAGTGTGTAACGTTCACCCAAATTACTATGTTCCTTACATCCTGTATGTATTGATATTCCCCTTTTGATTATATTATGTAGGGTAGGTTATGATTAGACTCGTATTTACCTACTCAGGCTTCTGGTTCGGCGAGCGCCTACCACCCGCGTTCCAACTGGCTGGGCGGGGCGCCCGGCGAGCGCATCGTGAACATCAGCGCGGCCGGCATTCGCATCTCCGTGCTCACCGACAACGGCAGGGTTGCCACGTTCCTCGACGAGTCTATTGGTAAATGAATTGATAGAGTACTCTATTCTACACCATACCCATTGAGTAGTAATGATTTGTTACAGGGAGAATAGTAGCCAGGGCTAAGTTAAATCAAAATAAATATTGGTTTTTTATATAATACACTTATCCAAAATCTTCCAAAAAATACTCTACTGCGAGTTCCTCCATTGCCGCCAACGATAGTTATTGACATAAAATATGTTTTTATTTATTTTGTGTACAATATGTAATTGTTTACAGCTCACGCTCCCGGCGCATCGCGCTTGGAGCATCCGTTGCAGACTTTCATTGAATTCGGATCGGACAAGGCTATATCACTACACGTGTGTTCACTGTACACTGTCGCGAAGTTGGATTCCGGTGCACTGTACTGGTGGTAAGAAACTTAAATACATCCATTCTTATCGTATTTGATTTTAGGACCCAGCGCGGCCGGCTGTGACAACACTATATCGGTTTTGTCTCATTCTCTTATTGCATTATGGCTCGAATCCCACTCCCATTGAATACTCCAAGTATATATAATAGTAATAGGCTCGCGCGCAATTTATAATATCATCAGCAAATTGTGGGTGTGCTGAGTTTCTCAAGCCAGTATGTTTATGTATGTAGGGGCGTGCTTCCGCTGGGTCAGCGAGCCCGCCTGTGGGAGAAGCACCGCGCGCGCTCCCGCAAGCAGCAGCGCGGCCACTCGTCCGCCGCACCGCAGGACCTGCAGGCCGGCCAGAGCGTCACCATGAAGAACGCGCCCATGTACCAACCCGGCGCTGTCGGTGAGGACCCTGCACTATCTTCTACACACCATATCTAATTGTCTTGTTAGACCCAGATTGTTACTACACTTACTAAATTGTAAGCATTCGTGCAGCCTATACAAGGTAGTCTCTGCTTGAATGAATAATCATGCGAAAACTGTCCAAGGGACAATTACTATGCCATTGTAATTTGTTTATGATTCGATTGTGTGAGCAGACTGCGCCCTGGTCTAGTAGCTTTAACGTACGCCCTTCGACTGACGAGAGCATCCGTTTATTTGTTTCACTCTAGATTTGATTTAGTACTAGGCTCATTTTTAAAATCAAATATTGTTTGCAAAACAGGTTTCAACATGTCAACGGGAGTGCCTAAAGTGGGTGTACTTCAGAACGCTGCATGGAACCTCTCGGACATGTGTCGCTTTAAATTGCTGCCGCCTCCGCAACCGGACCGCTCCGTCTCTGATAAGGACAAGAGGGACCTACAGGTAAAACTCCAAATTGATAGATCACTACCATAAGCAAGCATGTAAAAAAATCTAACCCATATACTATTGTTACTCAAATTAATAAACCTTAACTGCATAGTAATATTGTGACTCTTCCATGTATACTTTCGAGATGATTCCATCCACTTCTGCGAGTTTCTTATCCATAGATCGACGTCCAAGTCGCGTCTGTTTTGTGTTTCAATTGAATGTTTGTTGTTCAGAATCAGTCGCCCCTAACGGTATCGTCGGTGAAGGCGTCATCGTCGAGCAGCGGTAGTAAAGACGGCGGCAAGGACAGCAACAAGGACATGGCCGACCGGCTGGACATGCCGCCGCCGCCCAGCCCCGCCTCCTCCACCTGCAGCGACACTAGCACATCGCATAGTAAGTATCTCTCCACATGTAGGTACACAAAATACATTACCAATCCACTATAACGCATTCAAAGCATATTATTGCGAATGAGGGTGACATTTATATTTATAAAAAGCATCTACATAAAAAAGTGTTTTCCACAGAACGCGCCAAACGCGTAACAGTGCGCGGTGAAGAAGGCTCATCGAACGACGGCTCTAAGCGCGATGAAGAAGAGTGGCCACTCAAGGAGGTCGTATTCCTTGAGGATGTGAAGAGCGTACCGCTCGGACGAGTCCTGAAGGTGGACGGAGCGTACGCTGCAGTGCGATTCCCGACCATCGGGAAAGATGGCAAGGAAGTAGTGCCCTCTGCACCAGATGATCTGTCGACCCTGCTGCAAGATTGCAGACTCGTGCGCAAAGATGACCTGGTCGCTGTCAAGTGGGGAGTGGGTGGCGCTGCCGGCCCACGAGGACCGGATTGCTTGCAACGATCGCCCAGGAAGATTGCACTGCCGGCCGATGTGCAAGTTATTACTATTGCTGTAAGTGATCTATTTTACCTTTTGATTCCCAATAAAAGGTTTTTTGAAAAACTAGTAGATTGATGTCCAATTACTTATGTTCCAGAATAGTTTAACCAAATTTGAATGCAATAGCACTATTGTTTTTTTTCCATACAAACTTTGGGACCTAATTACGATCCCATTGTCTTTTGGGAAAATCGAGAAAAACCTATTTATTGAATTCTTAAAAGATTCTCTTCACAAATTTCGATTTAATCAACCCACATAATAAAAAAAGTCCATACCAATTTCGACCCCCCCCCCCCCCCCCCATTTGACCCCTTTGAGGTTAAATTTCCAAAAATCCCTTCTTAGTGCTCTCCTACATCTCATATGGAACTTCTGAGCAAAATTTCAAGCTTCCAGGCCCACAAGTTTAGGCTAAACGTTGTCTGTTAGTGTCCAGGTCCCCAGTCCATTGTATAGTACCCATAATACAAGCGTTACTTTGTCCGTATAGTTGGTGTGTTCGTCGGGCGATATTATTAATGATTATATTAAAGTGTGTGTGTGGTGCGTGTGCAGGTGGACAGCCGCGGCGTGCACGCGGTGGTGCGGCGCGCGGGCGGCGCGCTCGCGTACGCGGTGTACGCGGTGGGCACCACGCGCGCGCTCACCGACAGCGCCTTCCCCACCGACAACAGTGCGCTGCTCGGATACTCCAACGGACAGGCCATACAACTCGCCACAGCTGCCGAAGTAACTTTCAGTTTATTTTGATAGAAGTCATAGTCAATATAGGCTTTCAAATCGACTGTACAACTACGCAGGGCTGGCTCGGGCACATGTCGCGCGTGCTATTCTCCTCGTCTTTAGGAAAGGGTCTTGCTGAAGAGCAGGCCAAGCTAATTATTATATTTGTGTATTTGTTGTGCTCCTTTCCTGTGTATATTACTTTTGCCATGAGATCAACTAAAGCTCTTTATGTGACTAAGTCCATAGGGCAGGTCGTGCTGCCAGTGCATCTGTCGTTAAGATGTCAGTGTATATTGTGTGGTGTGTGCACAGGGCAGCGAGCCGGTGGTGATAATGCTGGACGGCAACGGCGCGCTGTACCCGGTGTCGCGCGACATGGTGGGCATGGTGCGCGAGCCGCCCGCGCTGAACCTGCCGCCGGCGCGCGCGCTGGCCGCGCACGCGCTGCCGCTGCACCCGCACGCCGCCGCCGCGCACCACCACCAGCACCACCACCATGCGGCGCTCAAGTCGCAGGTACGCCCATACACAACACAACCACACTACACTAACTATATCTGTTTCTTACAATTTAATAATTCATAGAATAATGTCAAAACAACATAAAATCTAAATAAAATGTCCCAAAGTTATAAAGGTGTTGTGCAGAACGAAAGTTCGCCCTCATTCTATTGAAGTCAGTTACGGGGTTGATCAGTAATGAAAAAACCATAGATGGGTTTACAGCGAGCTCTTCAAATGACAATCATGCCGCACCCGCATCAAATCTGCCCCGGGCAACCAGGATCCAAATAAAAGGCCCCACAAGGCGTTTAGATAAAACCTTGTGTGCCATGACAATATCCAAAAGCCACTTACAAAACAACATTTATATTATGCAGGTGGCCCTTATAATATTGGTGCCGGAACCGCAGCTAATGATGCCCCGCGTGTTGCGCTGCGATCTCGACGGAGTGCGCCAATTGCTGCATCAACTCGAAAATGACTCAAACAGTAAGTTTATCGGTATACCGTTATGTCGATATACTTTCTCTGTGTTCCAACAGCCTCATGATGGATATTATTTTGTCCACAGAACAACAAATCTTGTCGATACTACAGGAGCGTTGCGACGGCAACAGGAATATATTACACGCCTGTGTGCATATGTGCACACCTACATCTAATAAAGAACCTGATATAGGTCAGTATTGGAAATTATATCTTATGCATTCGACCATAAAATGTTATTTAGTCAAGTTCATACCTTCTGCATTCCTCATAATTATAACAATGTCGTTCCCATTACCAATTACGATGTTATTTTCCACTCGAACGCAGTAGAAAATGCGTCGATGCCGAACTTGGCTGGCGGAACAGGTGGGAGCGGCGCAAGCGCAGAAGAGGCCGTGCCGGCGATATGGCCGCCCGAAACCTTCGAGACCTCTGGTGACGAAGACAGCTTGATGGGACTTACTAACAATGGGTGAGTATCGAAAAGCATGCCTTTTATGCTGTTTGAGATGTTTAATGTAGATTATTTAATTAATTGTTCTCTGTGCCGAGGAGCCTGGGTTTCTTGGGAATTCTGGTAGGGACATTTGTACCCTAGTCTTAGATGTTTAATATCTATATAAGTATTATATACCGGGATCGCCCCCAGTCTACGCTACCATATACAAGCGATGCTTATTGAGGGACCATGTAGTTAATGAGTACGACTGGCGATATTATTATTTAACAGAATGTTTCCCACCCTCCGTAAGATAAAGGCCTTAATACAATGTGTGTTGTATGAAAAGTAATATTTGTAGCAAATTGTCAAGCGGCGGCAACAGCGGCGGCGGGCCGGTGAGCGCGGACCCGGCGGAGCGGCGCGGCAACGCGCTGGCGGCGCTGCGCGCGCTCTGCGACAGCGCCGCGCTGCAGCCCTTCCTCATGCAGCTGCTCACCGCCAAGTCAGTACCGACACACGAACGACACTGCACGGCACGACACGACCAGACCAGTGCACTGCTCATTGACATACTGGGTCTACGTGGCCTCGTAACGAAAACTGATACCATGGATTTAACTCGTGGTTCTGGACTGGACCCCCAGATTTGGAATATACCCTCGACCTTTTCACGAATTATATACATTTTTCCAGTATATGTTTTGCCATAATAGAAATCTATCACTGTGTGATTTGAATAAGGCTATAGCTAGGCTATACCGTGCCGTAACGGTGTCGCTCCACCTCTTATCTCCTCACCAGCTTTCGTCTTTATTTCATTGGTGAACTGTAGGGTAGTTAGGATCTTCTTGTGTAATCATAGCGTCATTGCCGTAGCATGCTGTCACTATCATTCTTAAAATAAATAAACCTGGTGCGAGCGAGAGGATAACGTTAAGGTAATGCTGGGTAAGAAGTATGTGGTAACGTACGTGGTGTATTCAGGGACGGGCTGGGGCAGACGCCGCTGATGGGCGCGGTGGCGGAGCGCGCGTACCGCGCGGCGCTGGTGCTGCTGGACGCCATCCGCGCCTGCGCCGACGCGGACGACGCGCAGCGCGCCGCCGCCATCTTCCCGCCCAACGCGCAGCCCGACCACTCGCCGCTGCTCGTGCTCTGCTGCAACGACACCTGCAGCTTCACCTGGACGGGACAGGAACACATCAATCAGGTCACTCTTCATTCTAATACTCTCTTAAAATCTATGGCAGTGATTGACGAGAGGCTACCGGTACGGACAGGTGGTCAGTCCTTTGACTGTAGTGGTGGACTGTACTTTGTGATTTACAGCTGTTTAATTTTTTTTTGTTTTATTTTAGGACATATTCGAGTGTAAAACGTGCGGCCTCACCGGATCGCTTTGCTGCTGCACTGAGTGTGCTAAGGTAAGATAACGCGTAATCAAAAAAATCTTGTATGCTTACAAACTAAATGGGGCTTGTTAACGGACTAGTTTTGAGGCAATATAAAGATTGCTATATTGCTCAGTAAGATTTCCAGCAATATGCAATTGTTATACTTGACAGTTTATTGAATACTGGGTTTGTATATGCTGTATTTTTCTGATCAGCATGTCTGTGTTCTATGTTAGGTCTGCCATAAAGGCCACGACTGCAAGTTGAAGCGCACGTCGCCGACCGCGTACTGCGACTGCTGGGAGAAGTGCCGCTGCAAGGCGCTGGTCGGCGGCAACTGGACCGCGCGCTGCGACCTGCTCGCTAGGCTCGCCAAGGACACGACCCTCGCCACTCACTTCAACTCGAGGTACACTGGCCTGAGCTAAATCACAAATACATTTTGGGTATATTGCGTGAATAGGTATTTGCAGAACGTCGTGGGTCAGATAGGTGTCTTTGGGCAAAGCGCAGATTTTCGATGTCTACATATCTGAAACAAATATCCGATAGGAAGAATACCGCAAACACACATGTTCAGAAATCTAATCTAGCATGGATATATCCAATCTAGCATTATGGTTGCTTGCATAGGCTGAGGATATTCGTAAGTACAGATGACATAAACAACCTATTCAAGTCCAGTACTAACACGGTTTACTTTCAGGGGCGAATCCATCCTCCTGTTCCTGGTACAAACTGTCGGGCGGCAAGCCGTGGAGCAGCGCCAGTTCCGCGCCGGCGGCGGCCGCGGCCGCGGCCCGCGCAAGCAGCCCGGCTCGGACGCCGAGGTGGACGCGCCCGACCACGACCTCGAGCCGCCCAAGTTCGCCAGGCGGGCTCTCCTACATCTGCTAGGTGAGTGCTACATAATAACACATATTTATTGACGGCTACGACTTCATACGTGACCGTGAACGTATATTAATAACTGTTATTACCATCGATAATATAACGCCATATGTATTTATTTGTAAAAACAGGTACAAAATTAGGTGTTAAAAAGATATCGGATGAAAGGCTTACTATGTTCCACCATAATGGTATACAAATGTTCATGTGTAATAAAAACTTACATTGACGAGTAATTATCATGAAGGCATAACTACGAAAAGTTCACAATATTCATCATTATTTTTGTGTCGTAGGCGACTGGCCCGCCGTGGAGGCCGCGGTGATGTGCGGCGTGTCCGGCACCGCGACCGACACTGAGAGTCGGCCCAGCAGTCCCGTGCCGCATCAATCCGGGACAACACTACTGGACAAATTCACACACGCGCTCATCGTCAAGTGCACTAATGAGGTTTGCGTTGTCTTTGTTTAGTATATTTGTCTATTTTTTTATAGAGTTACAGATCACGTCATAACCTGAAGTAGGCTGGAAATTACTAACTCTGTTGTAGGTAAAATTGAATAAATACGATGGAAACCATAAAGTTTTAAGAAGTGTTGTGAGATGACTTAAATATATGAAACGATCATCAGAATATTTGATGATGTTAAGTCATCAGCGCTACCTACCCGGTTCCAAAAATGTTGATGACAATATTATCAATGCTCATCCTGTAGGCGTTTGGTGACTATTAGAATTAGTCATTGGCTTCACTGGCCTCCCACAGGCCCGAAGTGACCATGACTACATTACGACCATTTTCTTCGGAATGAGTTTTCAGAGCAACACAGTTGTCTATTATGCGAAATGTTTATAAACGCTGAATGTATAATAAGTAATTTTCATAAATGGAGTGTTTTGTGACGCCTTTATGCATGGATTATTCATGTGGTAATGTTTGTGGACAGATGCTGGACACGCTGCTGCACACGCTGATGCGCGAGCAGCAGAACGACGGCGTGCCGGGCCGCGCCGAGCGCGCGCGCGACGTGGCGCGCCGGTTCGTGCGCTCCGTCGCCAGGATATTCGTCATATTCAGCGTCGAGATGGCGCCCGGCGCTGCCAAGAAGAAAGGGTACGTGATTTTTTAATCTGTATAAATTATCTGGTGTTACATGATGTATCTCTCTATCTCACAATTGTTGAATAAGCCTGGTCTTCCCAGCCAATCGGGATAGTAATTACGTGTTCTGAAAATCTTACTGACAGTCTTCTGGCATTGGTTCTTCCATTATAAAATTGAGTGCACCGAGCTAGTTTTGAAAACACCACGATAGTGGGTGTACTGCAATAATTCACCCCTGCCGTCCCCTCGGACGATCGTGGCGATCGTGATGGTGTGATGAATGTGTTCGGTTGTAGCCCTCTGTCGATCACGTCGTCGCTGGTCCGGTGCCGGCGCGTGTTCGCGGCGCTGGTGGCGCTGGCGGTGGAGGAGCTGGTGGAGGCGGGCGACGCGCTGCTGGCGCCGGTGCGGCTGGGCGTGGTGCGGCCCACCGCGCCCTTCCCGCTCGCCACCACCTACGTGGACCTGGTCAACGGCAGCGAGGACCTGTTCGGGGTCGAGCCCCTCTCCACCGGACACTCGCGACTAACGCACACACGCAGGTTTGTGTTTACCTGCGGCTTCGCCCCCGCAACCATTGGTTATTGTAAGGTTTTGACTAGGTAATGTTATTTGAGTAAACAAGGTTTCCAATTTTTTTATATCATTTGACGTCGAAATTTGGCCAACTTTTCGGTGTTGCTTGGACAAACACACAGGTAATAGTTCTAAAACCACTTGTTTTGGATTCAAAGATGTCCAAATTGGCTATTCCACTTTTTTTTTGTATTATCTTGAATGTAAAAATTCCAGTCCACATCATCTTTTCCAAGTCTAAAGGCACAACTTTTGTATATAGTTAGTCATCTTTGATTATCCCCAATATATTAACAAACTGTCCAGAGAGTCGAGCGCGGCCGGAGGTCGCGGCGGCGCGGCGGGCGGCACGTCCATGGGCAGCTCGACGCTGGTGCCGGACCGCTCGTCCACGCCGGTGGCCACGGAGTACGCGGACGACGGGGCCGGCGAGGCGCTGGGCGGCGACGACGACGCCTCGGAGACGGACGAGCCCAGCCAGCCGCCGCCCGCGCCGCAGCCCGACGCGCAGCACCATGACGACGCTATGAATGACAGGTGACTGTTCAACACACATTAGCCGAGATCAAACCCAACGGACAGCCGCGCGCGACATGATAGTGCGACAGTCGACCGCGCTCGCCCGCTGTCCTCGGCCATATATACTACATCTGTTCTACGACTATAGACAGCTCAATTCACGAATATAATAATAATAAATAAATAAATAAATTTATTAGGAACAGGACATACAGACATAGGACATTAAGTTAAAAAACGTTGACATATGCAAAGTTATCAAACTGTGTCGCAGTGTCAGAATAATGTGTAAGAGCGTTTTTAATATAAGCGTGTGTATGCATACATTTGTAAATAGTGCGTGGCGATAGAATTAATCCAATAGAAATTTATGGTATAGACTGGCTTGTTAACGATTTAGACAGATGTGCATTGAATTTAATTCCACACTATGGCGTGGGTTAATCTAAGTATGATAGGATTGTAATTACATATTACGTTAATTTGTTTATAGCATATTACGTTGATTAGTAAAGCTGAGTGAGAGAGTATAGTCTTACTGTACGGGACACTCTTTTGTTGCTGATGATAATGATACTAAGTTGATGATTCCAAAGGTTTATTGGGAAATAATTACTAATATTAATGATAATGATAAATTGAGTGATAATGATAAATTCTGATGTAGTGAGTACACGCGGCGCGGTTGATGACCTAACGTGAACTGATTTTACATTGGAAAGAAAATGAATATGTATTGGGCAATTCGGTAATTGCTGACCCGTTACAATTATGTGCGGTTGCACCGTACATGATCCCGGGCGGGAGATGAGACGAAGGTGAAGGAACGATATTGATCTATTGGTGATGTAATTGAAACAAATGATTTGATGAGGTGATAACATTGATGATAAACAATAGCTTAAATTTAGGTCACGACAATGTATAGTAATGTTATGTAACAATCGTGGTATAAACATTATAAGTAGTTGTCTTAAAGTTCCTAATCTTCTGATATTGTAAACACTGATTTTAATAAAATAGGGGAGGTGCCTTTGTCTTTCTTACCAACAGTGCTAGTAGCAACCTCGCCCAAATCACTTTCACTGTGAATTGCTTTTTGACTACACTTTACCCTTTCACCACACTTAACACAATCACAATTGTGAGGTATGCTGATGCTGGTGGTGCGCACAGCTGGCTGCGGGTGCGCGGCCTCAGCCACCCGCGCTGCTGTCTCCGGAGCGTCGTCCCTGGTGGGGCGTCTACGCAGTCGTTGCCATACTAATGTAATACCGATGATGCTCATCACACCCGCCAGGCTGTAGATGGCAGCGTAGTGATGAATATCATGGGAAGACACTGCTTCTGATAATGGAGTACTCTGCTTGATTGCGTCCAGTTGGTTCTTGATATTTATTAAGTCCCTGTGGTTTAGCTCCAGGTCTGTACTACTGAGTGACGAATTGGGAATTGATATATTTATGATGTGATTTATCGGCGCTATCTCGATCACCCGTAAGTCTGGTTTGATATCGATTCTGTTTGATTGCTGCTTATGACTGTGGACGGTGAAGTCATTTGATTTAATCGCGCATCCCTGTCCTATTGTCAAGAGACCAGAGTTTGTCAGCTGTATTGTAGTGATATCGTCCTGACATAGGAAGCGAAGACGACATTGGTTACAGCAATAGTACAGGTAACTGTTGATTTCGTGGATTTCAGTCCAAGTGCTCGTGCATGGGCTTCTGATAGTTTTACATGTACTGGTATCTCTTTCCGTTAGGCATAGGTTGTGATCGTCTTTCATGTTATAGATCGGTACCTTGGTGGTACATAAGACCTTTTCGGCAGTTTGGGGTATGCATAAAGAAAGGTCCCCTTCTGATAGTGGGAGATAAACTTCTTTATTCAGATTGATAGCGACGTATTCTCATATAGGGCGTACCCTGATGACGTCATTAATATTCGATTGATGCGGTAGGGGAATTATTTTAAGAATTTCGTATGATTCTCTCGCAACAAGAGGAATCCTTATCTCGAATATAAAATAGTCTTGAGACATCCTGGCTCGTACTCGAAGTAAATGATATATTTTGCTGAATGACGTTTCGTCGACTGGTAATGCCAGTTCGGCCGATACGCGACCTGATATCATGGTTAGTTCATGATCTAGTTGATCAGGTGATATAAGGTGGGGGTTGAATTTGCCATTTGATAGGTCGGTGATGCTGTCAATCAGCCTATCCTGTATCTCCTTCAATTGATATAGAAGATTATGAGCAATAAGAGCTGATAGCGTGAAATCTATAACTGCAGATTCATTTTGTACGGCAATTTGTACCTTATTTAGGGCGTTCTCTAAACCATTAAGCTTCATATTAATTGCCTTATGTTGCTTTTCAATGATATTTTCTGTTCTTTTTAATAAATTGAATTCGGCTTCTACAATGGATGTTTGATTTTTCCACAGCATAACCATATGATTTTGATTCGACTTTATTGCGTTGATATCGTTTTCATATTTTTCTGCGAAACGGGAGTCCAGTACGCCGAACAGGCTATTAGCCAGATATCCGACACCGTCAACGAGCCCGCGCTTGTGTCTCGTGCGCGCGTCGAAATGCTGATTCAGTAGCATGTTGTCATAATGTTTCATTTCTTGGTACCCGTGACGTAGTTGTAGTAGAATTCCTTCGCACTGTGATTGTTTACTTATGACTGAACACCTTTGTTGTAAATAGTCTATATGTTTTGTTAATGCTGTCATACCATCCCAATAGGGATTCATGTCAAAGTAAACGACTAGGTTCCATTCATCTCTTATCAACTGCATATTGTTGATTTTATCGAAGTATAACGATTGATTATTGGGCAATTGTTTGACGCTATATAAACATTGTGACGGTGATATTAAAGTCATGAAGAATAATAAAAATGTAATCGCCATTGTTGTGAAATTGTATCTTTTCTTTGTAAACTGATTGTCTCTTTTTGCTTGATCTGCTGCTTTTATGTATGTTTGCTTGTTCTGCTGTGTCTCATGAACCGGTAAAATTGATAGCTTGGTGATTGGGCGTTTCATGAATCCATTTTTTGTCCTGACGGTGACCACTCTGACGCAACCGTCCTGTCCCGGGTGGAGTTCCATGACTCTAGCTAAGGCCCACTTGCCAGGCGGTAGATGCGGGTCATGAATCAGTACTAGGTCATCAATTTGCAGGTTTTCTTGGGGTTGTTTCCACTTGCTCCTGGCGTTCATTTGGCTTAGGTATTCTGATTGCCACCTTTTCCAAATGTCTTGATAAATTTGTTGGGCTAAGTGCCACCTGATACGTAGATCTGTTTCCTTTGCATACAATGTTAAATTAGGTCCGCTGGCTAAGAAATGTGATGGAGTAAGATAATCGAGATCTCGTGGATCCTCTGATATGGAACACAACGGCCTCGAGTTAAGACATGCTTCTATCTGTGCCAGCACTGTCATCAACTCCTCGTAGGTGAGCTTCTGTTCACCTATCACCCTCTTCATATGATATTTTAAGCTTTTTACACTAGCCTCCCATAGCCCGCCTGCCGATGGCCAAGCTGGGGCGTTAAAGTGCCAATTGATCTCCATCTCTGCTATTTCTTTCATACAACCCTGCTGCAGTTCATTAAACTGCTGTTCTAATATGCGGCTGGCCCCTAAGAAGTTGGTCCCATTGTCGCTGTATATATGGCGGGGAGTTCCTCTTCTGGCCGCCATCCGACGAAGTGCTGATAAAAATGCTGATGTTGAAAGATCCGAGACTAATTCCAGGTGTACGGCTTTGGTCGCCATACATACAAAGACAGCCACGTAACCTTTCGTTGTTTTGATTCCCCGACCTTTGTTAGCCTTGACGTCGATGAAGCCAGTGTAGTCTACCCCCGTATGATAGAAGGGTCTACAAGGATTGCACCTCGCCGCTGGTAGGTCTCCCATAAGTTGATAATGTTTGTCGGGGTTATACTTTCTACAGGTAATACACATGCGTAGTCGTTTTTTAATAGCTCTATTTCCGCCGACTAGCCAGTATTTGTGCCTCAAAAACGCTGATGTTAATTTTGGACCTCCATGAAGAGTAAGTTCATGGCCGTAATCAATGATTAAGTCTGTAAATCGGGTATTATTCGGTATGATAATTGGGTGTTTCATGTCGTCGCTTATGTAAGCATTTTTTAGCCTTCCTCCCACTCTCAACATACCTGCTTTGTCGAGAAATGGGTTTAGATTTAGGATCTTGCTTGATATTTTGATCTTGCTGTTATCTTTATTTAGATCGCTTATTTCTGCTGAATAAGCTTGTTGCTGTATATACTTAATTAACATTGTGTTTGCTTTGCGTATTTCTTCTAATGATAAATATGTTTGATATTTTTGCTGATTTTGTTTTTTGTTGATAAAGCGTCGGATCCATGCTAGTACCCGTACAATTTTTATGTAAGAGCTGTATTTATTTATTAATTGCTGAATGATTGAATTATTATCCTCTTGTTTTGTCACCACATTGATCATTTTGCTCTTTTTCTCTTCTTGGTTTGTTGTAAAGATTGATATGTCTTCCCGTTCAACTGCGTTGTGCTGAAGTAACCAGGTGGGCCCCTTCCACCAAATAGCGTGATGTTTCAGGTGAGACGGTGACAGTCCCCGACTAGCGCAGTCTGCAGGATTCTCTTCTGATTTTACATAATGCCATTGATCTGCAGGTAGATTTTCTGTTACTTCTGATACTCGGTTGGCTACAAAGGGTTTCCATCTGTTCACGTCACCATTGAGCCAACCCATGACCACCATGGAATCTGTCCAGCAGTGTGTCTGGATATTGCAATTGCTTAAGCATTTTGTGACTTTAGCCATTAGCTTTGATAATAAAACTGCTCCGCATAGCTCCAGCCTAGGTAGTGAGACGCTCTTGCTGATAGGGACTAATCTCGTCTTCCCAGCCACCAACACTACTGATATGTTTTCCTGATTTTTAATCCTGCAGTATATGACGCATGAATAGGCCTTTGTTGACGCGTCACAAAATCCATGCAATTCGATCTGATCACGGTCGTCTGTCCTCATCCATCTATGTAGACTGTATTGATTAATGTTCCTCAAGTCTTTTTTGATTTTCTGCCACTCTTCGCTGATGTCACGGGGTAATGATTCATCCCAGTTGATATTTAATAACCAAACCCTTTGGAATAAGATCTTGAGTTTGATAGTGATTGGGGCAAGCCACCCAAGCGGGTCAAATATTTTGGAAATGTCAGATAATAGTGTCCGTTTGGTTGGCCTTGATAATGATGATTCTGACTTGTATTCAAAATGTATAGTATCTTGAACGGGATTCCATCTGATACCTAGGATTTTTGTCGACTCAGTCTGCGTGATGTAATAACTTTCTTGCTTGTTCTGGTCTGAGTCAACATCTTCTAGCAGTTCCGGTGCGTTTGATTTCCACTTCCTAAGGTTGAAGCCACCGGATCTCAAAATATTGATTAAATCAGTTTGTATTTGTTTTCCTGTTTCGATTGATTGGCAGCCATAGATTAAATCATCCATAAATAAGGATTGTTCAAGGATTTTGATCGCTGGACTATCTGGGTAGTTAACTGATTCATCTTGCGCTAGTTGTCGTAAAGACATCATCGCAAGGTACGGTGCTGCCTTTGTGCCATATGTTACGGTTGCTAAGCTATACTCCCTTATCTGTTCTGCTGGGCTATCTCGCCATATGATTCTTTGTAAATCTTGATCTTGTTCATTAAGCCAAATCTGTCTAAACATCTTTTCTATGTCTGCAGTAAAGGCAAAGCGGAATTGTCTCCACTTGATGAGTAATGTCTGTAGATCTTGCTGTAAGTTGGGCCCAGTCTCCATGAGATCATTTAAACTGTGGCCTGATGATGTTTTTGAAGACGCGTTAAAAACAACACGCAATTTTGTGGTTGCAGAGTCAGGTTTATGTACACAGTGATGAGGTAAATAGCAACTGAGTGTCGTGTTTCTGTTCGCTGGTATCATATGACCGAGTGCTAAATATTCATTGACGAATATTTTATAATCGTTTGCGATAATTTTGTGTTGGGTGAATTTCCGTTCCAGTTGCTTAAATTGCGCAATGGCCTTTGATTTGGAATTGCCTAGATTCTCCTTTAATGATGATTTTAAAGGTAACCTAACTTCGTATCTGCCGTCGTGGCGTCGTATGGTGGTTGATTTGTAAAGTTCTATGCATTTTTGCTCTTCTACTGTGTATTTTGACTGTTGATCAACTGATATATCTTCGATTTCCCAGAATTTTTTAATGTCGTCGAGGTTTTTAAGCACAACATTGCATTGTAATGTACTGATTGCTTTTCCACACAAGATCCAGCCGAGCGTTGTTTGCTGAGCGGTTGGTATTGCGTTTGACTTGCAAATCCCTTCCAACAGTATTTCTGAATACACTTCGCCCCCCAACAATAGATCGACGGGGCGACTGATATAAAATTCGGGATCGGCTAGCTGTATGTTGTCTAAGCATGGCCATGTTGGTTTAGCGAGGGTAATGTTCGGTAAATTATTGATAAGCGACTTCATGATAAATACTTCTGTATGGAATGAGTAATTGGTATGCATTGATTTACAATTGATTGTGATAGCCCCCCGACAACTGCTATCCTTGGCGCCTACTCCGGACACCATACCTCTGATTTTCTTTCGCGGGAGCCCTAATTGCTGAGCGGCACTCTCTGTTATCAGTGATGTTTGTGACCCCTGATCTAGGAGGGCGCGCATCTTGATAAGCGTACCATCTACCCCCTGCACCATGATTAAAGCAGTTGGCAACAGCACCTCGTGTGTGTCATCCACCAGCGACACGTGTGAGTTACGGTGCACTAGAGGTGGTTGACCTGAATTAGCCGCAGTGGTGTTCGAGTAATTCGATGATGTCGGTGTATTTGGTGTCGAGTGGCTATGTTCATATGCGTCATGTAAAATCGTATTATGGCGATTGTTGCACGTACGACATCGTTTGTCAGAAATACAAGCCTTACCGTAATGATCGTAAAGGCAGTTATTGCATAAGTTATATCTTGATACAGTTTTCTTCTTGTTGTCAGGTGACATATTTAGAAATCTTTGGCAATAAAATATTCCGTGATCGAAACTATTGCATACGGGACATTTATATTTTTGTGTGATGGATTTCCTGCTACCATCTGACGTTGTTACTTGACGATTGCTCGTCGAATACGTTTGCTTGATGTTATGCTGTGATCGCTGATTATGATTATGGTTACTGCTTGATTTGATAGAACTGTCTGATACTCCTGTTCTTCCCAATGATGTTTCTAAAGTAATAAACTTACTCTCCAAGAACTCTAGAAAGTCCTTCAGTGTGGGCAGTTCTCTGGGTTCTTTAAGTGACTGAACATAGTCACTATGCGTTTCTGCATCCAGTTTTTGAGACAAGATATGTACAATCAAAGGGTCCCATGAGCTGATGTCAATGCCCAAATTTTTTATTGCATTCAAGCACTCGAATGTGGTATCGTGCATTCTTTTTATATGATGTAGTAATGGTTTTTGGTTGCTGGGGATATTCAGCAATGTGTTAGCTTGGGATGTAAATATCAATTTTTTGTTGTTATATCTGTGGTTTAGAATATTCCAGCACGCAGAGTAATTGTCAGAGCTTATTGACAAATGTTGAATTAATCGTTCTGCCTCCCCCCTCACCTTGCCTTTCAGAAATTGCATTTTCTGGGCCCCTGATAATGCTGAATTATTATGGATGGTTTCGGTGAAGAGGTCCTTAAAAGCTATCCATTGTTGAAAGTAGCCACCAAATGTGGGAATTTCCATTTGGGGTGTGGACTTATCCCGAAATGATGATGTAATCATTCGTTTGTTTATTGCTTTCTTGATATTGTTATACGTATGTTCCGATCGAGAATACACTTCCTCGTTTTCCCTGTTAGAGCCTTCTAGCTCGCTGTCTAATTCCCAGTGCAGCGCATCTATAACTGACCAACGCGACTGTAAAGTTTGAAGTAGGTCGTTGTATTCCCACTTCTCCGACAGTGAGTCTAAATCTATGCTTGATATTGCTCGTTGGAAGGCTCTATAATTGCTCGCCTGCTTCCTCAGCATCTCATCAGTTTTGCTGTTGATGCCTCTAGATAAAGAAGCAGTATGTTGCGGCGTATGCATCTGACTACCTCCTGCAGTAGCTAACGGCGTAGCTGGCTTCAACATAGGTGTCGATGCCCTACTCTCCTCTCTCAATTGATAATTTTGTATTGCTGATCGAACAATGCCATATCTTTCCTTGACCACGTCAAATTGATTAGACGTAAAGTAGCTGTGAGAAAGCTTGATGCCAGAACCACAAAGATTGGTATGATTGGCCTGGAATTCCTGCCAGTAATTGTCGAGAGTGTCCACGCGACGTTTGATGTAGTCGGTGGACTTCCTATCTTCTCCGTCTTTTTTGAAATTAGTATATAACTGCTCAATGGCAGCGGCGATTTGCTGCTGTCTAGCAATGACATCTTCTACTGTTGGCATTTTGTTTCACAAAAAAAAATATGGAAAGATCTTACTTGATGTGTAGGTTGGCTCTGATGCACCACTTATAAAGGTGATTATGGCCCTGATTGTTCCTGATCTCCCGCTGATGTGGGTTGCTGATAATCTCCTGCTGATATGAGTTGAATGATAACGAGATCTTCGATAACCTCAGTGTCTGTTCACCTCACTTGTAACACAGAGTCACGTTATCCACGTTTAATAAGTCACTGAGTCACACGCGCCCTTATTCGAAGGACCAAAAAGAATGTACGGGACACTCTTTTGTTGCTGATGATAATGATACTAAGTTGATGATTCCAAAGGTTTATTGGGAAATAATTACTAATATTAATGATAATGATAAATTGAGTGATAATGATAAATTCTGATGTAGTGAGTACACGCGGCGCGGTTGATGACCTAACGTGAACTGATTTTACATTGGAAAGAAAATGAATATGTATTGGGCAATTCGGTAATTGCTGACCCGTTACAATTATGTGCGGTTGCACCGTACACTTACATTTATGCTTATTTGAAGTACGCAGCTAGCTCGGGGTCCAGGCACAAGCATATTGTTTAAGCGACGTAATTGTATCAAGTTCAATAACATCAATTGTACGCATAGCGAAAGTTAATAGAAGCGGAAGGATTCCCGTAATATTACTCAATTGGAACATGCACGTGGGTCTAGTAGTGAGCTAACAGAGCCTGTATCGTGGACAGAGGCCAAGAGCAGCACGTGGTGGTGGAGAACGGCACGGAGCGCGCCGAGGGCGGGGAGAGCGAGAGCGAGCTGGACCTGCTGGCCGAGGTGGAGACGGAGAGCGACTCGGACGACCAGGACAACGCCGAGTCCGCGCAGCGCAGCGTGCAGACCGGCGCCACGCAGGGCTCCGATCCCGGTATGTCTACACTCACATTTTTATATCAATTACACTATGACTGTACCGCCTAAAGGTGTAGTTATGTTTCATTAATGGTGTCAGGTATGATCACACATTTATAATACGGGCTTGTATTCGCTTAAAACGCACGATGGATTTGCGTGTGGTTAGGTCGAACTTGGATGGGTGACTGAATTATAATACCTCTCTGACTTTGGTGCTTCGGAAGGCATTTTAAGCTGGCGGTCCCGGTTGTCATTCTGATATAGTTGGCATTACTTACGGGCGTTCAGAGGCTTGAAAATATTGACAAACCTTTTCTCAACTTTAGGTTACCGGTAGTTCCGCTAGTCTTGAGATAGGCTAAGTCTCGGAGGGCAGTGTAAAAATCGGTTATCGGAAGCCCGCCCCAATACCAAACAAAAATGAGACGTCATATTTGTATTGCCTCTTGAGTCTTAAAAGAAAAATGTATTATAAACGACAGCTTAGAATGTAATGCCGAGCATGTAGTGATCGAGTATATTTAATTGTCAAGCAAGTGATGCGAGTTGTATGTGGGCTGTGCGCGTGTATTATTATCGTAAGCATCTGTGTGACCGCGGCAGGCATAGCGTCGCTGCTGCTGTACCCGGAGGACGAGAGCGGCGACTCGACGCAGCCCGAGGACGAGGACTCGGAGGCGGGCGAGACGGACGAGCAGGACGGCGAGGCCGAGCCGCCGCTGCACGACGGGGAGCCGCTGGAGCGCCGCGCCGCGCCGCCCGCCCGGCCCAACCTCGCGCCGCACTCCATGCAGTGGGCCATACGGTACGCCGCCCATACTTACACACTGCTCTCATAACCATAACTATACTAATTCTGGTTGTGCCGGCGGACTTTGTACCGCCTCAGCAACAAATGTAGGAGAAAATAATTTTATTTATATTTTTAATTTTTTGTGATTTTAGCATGTCATAATAGTTATTCTGATGATTCGCATTTAAGTGATATTTTTTTCTATATTTATGGCTATGTTCGCCGAGTTTATTTTTTTTTATGCGCGTGTGTGTGGGATATTTATGTGCGTAACATAAGCTACCTTCTCGGTCTAGTCTGTTGTAATGAATTTATAAAAGGATAAAAGATGCCCCCAGGCTATTACAAATTTGACATGTCTATAACAGATTAATAAAGAAGATATAACATATTATAAGGTTTATAAATCACGATTTTTCATGTTCGTTATATAAGTGTTTTTATGTCATTATAAATGGATTATAGCATCTGTAAATTTGACTGATAGATTATTAAGATGTAGTTTGGTTGTAGGGGCTAATCTTCGGATTTAGTTATACGTGTCTGAAAATTCTTTGACTAATAGAATCTATGGTCATAATTTTCCATTTATTTTTATTTTATTTCTTTTTCGTGAATTTGTTTTGTTTAAATAAAAGCGAAAGAACTTTTGCTTAGAGTACAGTCTGGTCCCGAAGTTATTGCATTTATGCAGACCAAAGAATCTCTATTTTATGCTGTCCTAGTACTTTTTAGTCGAAAGGAGTCTGAGAGTAGTCTGCAAGGACATACTCTCTTTTTGTTTTAATAAATTTCAATTTGATATAGGGAATCGTATGCATTTGGCACCTCTCATTCTGGATCCTATATAGTACCTGGTTTTGGCTCAACACTTGTGTGTGTGTGTGATGCGCAGTTCGCGCGAGGCGTCCCGCGGCGCGAGCGGCGGCGCGGGCGGGGCGGGCGGCGTGCGGCTGACGGGCGGCTCGTCGCTGGTGTTCATCGACCCCGCGTCGCTGCGCCGCTCGGCCGCCGCCGCCGGCGCGCACGACCCGCACTCCACCTCCACCACCGCCTCCTGCCTCGCCAGAGCGTTCGGTGACTAACAAACAACATTTATATTTATATCGGTCTAAAGCCGTTCATCTACGCGCATTCCAACTAATTTGTTGCATTGCATGATATGCCACGTTCGTGGATTTTCGTATTCGAAAGTGCGTGCACGGCATTAGATTATAAACCCGTAGATAATGCCCATTATAAAGTAATTTAACTTTACAATATTTGCCAAAATTAACAACTTCATTACATTGAAATAAAACTATTTTTAAGGATTTTATCGCGTTTAAACTTCATTACATCCATGAATGATAAGTAGCCAAGACAGATATCTTTAACTTGGCCGTATTTCAAATAAGTGAATTTAAGTTCTAGCAACAAGTTTATATAAGGCCTACAATAAGACTTTTAGCCGTCTTACAATACTCTCTGCGCAACATAGTTCGGCTTTTGCAGTCTGTATGGTAGCGGAGCTGGAATTGTTGACACGCATCTATTTGGCAGGCATAGTGATCCGTCAGATCGCGGACCTGCTGTGGGAGTACGAGCGCGTCAGCCTGCCGCTGCCGCGCATGGTGCCGCTCGCCTACCGCGAGGCGCTGCGCCTGCAGTGCTACCTGGAGAGACAGCTCAAGCCCACCTGGGACTGGCTCGTCACCGTTATGGACGCGACTGAAGCGCAATTGAGGTGAGAACATTATGTTGTTGCGAAACTATAGATGACCTTGCCAGGACGACTGAGGCAAGACTAAATGTGATATATATTATTTAACTTTGCTTGTATGGAGTTAAGCTGATGGTAAAGGCTAGTAATATTATATTATATGTCCAGATTTGTCAGCTGGATGCTTGTTACGAACAATCTGAAGAGGTGCCGAAATGTCTTGTTAACCAATTTGCGCAAACCAAAATTTTACAAACTGTTATATCACTTGTGATTTTATCACTATACGAGCACAGATGGACTAGTGTAAACATTAACCCGACGAATTTGTAGACGTCAAATAAGTTGCGCAAAGCAAATCTCTTGTGCGCAGTACTATATGACGTTTAATAAAGTTATAAAACGTCTATAAATTTGGGGGGTAAAACTTTTTCATGAACTATACTGTGATCCGTGTACTGTGTTAAAATACTCATAGGCTTCAAAGGGCTAGCAGCCAGGGCCGTAAATCAAATTAAAATAAAATAAATGTCCAGATTCGGCGCATCGTTGACATCGAACAACGCGGGCAGCGCGGGCGCGGAGGCGGCGCGCGCGCACGCGCCCGCCGCGCGCCGCGCCGCCTCGCTCGGCTCGCCCGCCACCAGGATCATCGGCTTCTCCGAGGGGCCGCGGGCGAGGGACCGCGACCAAGGTAATATACACTCGAATGCATGCCCTGAATAATGGAAGACACTTCAAGCCCAATACAATATTATTCTTATTTTTAATCAGCCTCCATTTAGAGCTTTAAATACTGTACTATTCCTCAAAATTTCTTGAGTATATTTACATGATATTTGGACTAAGAAAATCTTGAAAGTTACTGTGTTCAAATTTGGACTCACCTGTCAAGCTATTTGCAAAGTTACTGGGAGCACTGCTATATATACGGCAACATAGGGGAAAATATAGTTAATAAAGAGTCGATCATGTATATTTTTTTTACCCAAAAATTAAACATTCATTTTTGCTGCGTCTTGATTGATGCTTCGTTTTTGCTGTTAAAATTAAAATTAAACAGCTCATCGACGCCCAGCGATTATACAAACCTAATTATTATTTGAATTGTGTGTGATAATTGAGGTTTGTTTAGAAAAGAAAATGAGTTCATAGGAGAGTTGCATGTTCAGTTGTAAATGATGTGTCCAGGCGTGGAGGCGGGCAGCGCGCGGCGCGAGTTCCTGGCGTACTGCCTGTCGCTGCTGCGCGCGCACAGCGGCGAGCACGCGGAGCAGCTGCCCGTGCTGGACGTGGCGGCGCTCAAGCACGTCGCCTACGTGCTGGACGCGCTCGTCTACTACATGCGCGCCGCGCAGCCGCAGCCGCACCATCACCACCATCTATGGACACCGGTGAGCCGATTACTATCCTGATAACTTTATCCGACGCTGCGCCCGCGCAACTATCGGTTTTACTTTGCTGCTTAACCCTTAAAGTGGCCGTAGCGCAATGATACAACCCTATTATGTATTTTGAATCATAGGCTATCTAATAAAGAAATTGCTGTTGAAATTCGTCCATTATTCAGTAATCTTCAAAGTACAGCGGTTACAATTTTATATTGTAATACATTCCACATTTTTCTCACCATTTCTATAGCGTTTAATTGTTATGTGAAATTGTGTATTATGGATCAATTTAGAAAAAAATACCGTTCCATCCTGTATGCTACGATTTTTTCTTGAATGGTTTACTTCTGAACATGCCTGATACCCATGCTTTGACTCGAGCATATCTTTTATGTAGTCAAGCATCCTTCCGTCCTGTTCACGCCTTAAATTTCGTAAATAGGAACAACAGTGACAGCATGCTTTTTTGATAACAATGCGATGACATGAGGAGGTCGTGCAGTACTTACCTTACTGAGTGTGTATTTGTTGAATCAGGATGAGAACGAGAACGAGGAGGGGGAGGAGGAGATGGTGGTGGGCGGCGGCGCGGCCGCGGAGTCGGACGGCGAGGGCGAGGGCGGGCGCGGCCGCGCGCACGCCTTCTTCCAGCGCTCCGACTCCACGCTGTGCCTCGGCTGCCCGCCGCCGGACCCCTTCAACAGTGAGCATACACTACATATTTTTTTCTTTGGCCCTTGGATACTAAATTAAGCCAGTGGTGCCAGTGTAGAGTACAACTACTTGTCCGTTTTTATGTGAATTACAGTACCCCAGATGATAACATGAAATCTTTGAGCGGAGGATATTTTTATTTTTTAAGATTGATAGCTTTAGTGTGGTTCCATTATATTATTGCCTTTTTAAAATCAAATTACCACTAATGAAGATAACTTGAACTAAGATGGTACGCATACTATATTTATAAACTAAGGAAACTCCGTGGGGTTGAAAGGGAGTATTCAAGTTGAAATATAGAACGTCCAATTTATAAAAAAAACCTGACCATTAGAGAGTGGACTTGCTTTTAATTATAAAATGGCCGAGCCCTTCAACTTGTTTTCACCAAATATCTTATGTAATTAATGTTCACAGATAGTAGTACTAGTTCTACTATATTTACACATAATGTAATTAGTACTTGTTATTAAATATACAACCACACAAGAGGTATAGTAATTTTACTGGAGCCCAAGTATAATTGCACCGCTAAGCTCATAAGGTGTAATATTGCATAATCAGTGACAATGCAAGACGCGCTGCCGCTCGCGGACCAGCCGCAGCTGCTGCAGCCGAGCGCGAGGCGCGAGGAGTTGTTCGGCATGCCGCGCCAGCCCGTCACCGTGCCGCCCTCCGGCGACGCGCCGCCCGGCGTCAACAACCCGCTCGAAGGTAACCACCGCTGCGAATACACTCACTTGCTATCTTACCGATCTGTACTATACGCCACGAGCGGCACATTACTGTACTCTACGCTTTATAAATGAAAAATTAAATCATAAATCAATTTTGTCCGACGTTTTGTTGCAAGCGGGGTTCTTATAGAGCTATGTTAGAGTTATAAGTAACCGTGCTGTATTAATTGTCGATACAGAATAATGTTGGCTGATGAATTGAATTGGCTTATCCACATACTAGTGCATATTTGTTGTCACTATAATATTGTATTAAACCGTCAAAACGATCAACTCCTGTTTGTTGTGGATTCATGTTAAATGCAGTGCACTGCGCAGTGGTCCCGCGCCGGCTGGGCCTGTCGTCGCGCGGCCCGGCCCGCGGCTGGTCCCCGCCCGCGCGGCCCGCGCGGCCCGCCTCCGCGCCGCCCGCGCACTCGCTCGCGCACCAGCTCGCCAGGGACGAGCCGCAAGTAAATACCATTTCTCATTGATACATTTTACATAACAGAAATGTAAAACGCTCGCACAGGTTTGCCTATGGTCGCCTCTCTAATATCCTCCTATCGCGTCTCGTGCTCGTCGCTTTAAGTACTAAATGAATTAGAGGCTTCGAATGGGACATGTGATCATTTGCAAGATTGCCGGGCGGGTGTTAATATGCATAAAGGATTGTTTAACCTGTTTTTAAAAGAGCTGAGATAGGCATCCCAATTATTTTGTTCCGATTTTTTCAGGATCTATCTTGTACAAAAGACGCATCAACTAAAATGGACATAGACACTGACGGCGAATATCTATCTGACTCTGACTCTAATGAAGCGCGGCAGATACCAAGGAAAAAGCATCACAGGTATTACATGTACATGTAGAGAACAAGCATTATAACATTAAAAAGAAATGCTAACTCTTTTGATATTTTCCAGACATCCACATTCAGTAAACATATCTACTGCTGGTAGCTCAATGCAAGATTCAATGGCACAGCCCTCGGAATTCCATACATTAGTCGATACGGCTTGCTCTATCATCGAAGCGCCGCACCAACAAAACATTACGGCATCGCCATCGCCTGGTAATTATACGAACACTTTCAACTTACCAATTGACGTGACAGAAAAAAAAACTCAAGTTTGTTATTTTTTGTAGGTCCAAGTGGATCTAACACGGTAGTGAACGAAGCTCGCGCGTCGACGTCGCGCAGCCCCGCCAAGACCGTTATTGTACGTGCTGTAAGTCGCTCCACTTATTTGGGGGACTTTTTCTTATCAAAATTATACCCTGCTCAACAATTGGCCGTAATATAATAAAGTATATTGAGGAATAATTATATACTCGTACTATTTGGATATAAAGGCACGTGAACTCGTGCACTCTTAGGGGCTCAGCTTTTATGTTTTCATGAAGTTGAGCAGCTCATTGCGCACCTCGCTAACTGAGTCGTGCTGTGGCGGTATCTTGTCCATGGTTAAAACTTTCAGCGATTTACGCTACGCATTCCGTTCCACGTTCTTTGAAATGTATGTGATGCTGACCGTTACCGAGAATAAATACCCTATCTGCGCGTGTTCTTCATCTGTTGTTCATAGCGTACGTAGGGCCGCCCTCGTAATTGATATGTTACAGATTCGAGCTGCCCCTGGCCATTTTGCTATTGACGTGAAGTTTTTAGAACTAATTATTAAAATATAAATAACGATCGCTGGCTCTGGTGCTCATCTAGAACCGCACGTGTGACTATTCATTATTTACAATTGCGTACGCTCACGTGTTTGTACGTAGCTTAGATCAATGATATTGCATGTAATATAAGCAAAATATGTAATTAGAAATTATGTATTTGAAAATGAAGACGTACCATAGAATATTGTTTGTAATACCCATCAGGGTGAGCTACTAAGCGCGGCCGATCCTCTCGAGTCCCAAGAGATCTCCGCGCACGTGACGGTGGAGACCACCGGCCTGCCGCCGCCGCCGCTGCTGCCGCCGCTCAGCGCGCCGCCGCAGCCGTGAGTACACTGTTGGATAGAGAAGTCCTTCTACTGTTAAGGTGGGCATTAATTATGTGGAATGGATTGAGAATCTAAGCAACATGTTTTTTTCAGACGCGCTTGCCCATCTCTAGGTGCTTCAGTGTCGCACGATTTACTACTAGGTAGATGGCGACTTTCGCTAGATCTTTTCGGCCGCGTATTTACCGAAGACGTCGGCTTAGAGCCCGGCTCCGTGGTGGCCGAGCTCGGCGGCTTCCCCATCAAGGAGGTCAAGTTCCGCAGAGACATGGAGAAGCTGAGGAATTCGCAACAAAAGGACTTAACACTGCATAAGGTATGATAGAAATAATATTGTATTATTATAATTTAGGAAGACTATCATGGTCGAACGATCTCTTTGGAAAAAAGGTATACAGGTTTTAACCTCGGCTCGCTTCTCTGGGATTTTGATAATTAATTTGCGAATCTCATGTTCAATAATGATTGAGTTGTTGTATGGTGGAGGAAAACATCTTAAGAAAATTTGAACGTCTTTTGATAACCATGTGAAGTTCGCCGAGCCGCACAGGGCCAGCGTAGTAGAAATCTGATTTTTACTCTTATTCGGAAAAATGTGCTTGGCATAATGGTAATAGACACGCTCCTCCTTGGGATCAAATACCACGGGTGGAATGTAGGTGCACCGCGGTGCAAAATTAACATAGTTAACAGACAAAGTCCGCATAAATAACAACTAAGTAGAGAGACATAAAAAATTATCTGAGATATTGTAATGCCATTGTAAACTCCTATGAGTTTGAGGTCCCCCCAAATCAGGTTAGACTGGAAACCGACACTCCCAGACTCATTATGAATTTAACTATTTCACAGATGGAGCGAGATCGCGCCAAGTTGCTGCAGCAAACGTTCGCGGAACTGAACAGCGCTTTCGCCGGACAGAACCGCCGCGCGCACAGCGCGCAGCCGCCGCTCGCCGTCAACCGCGTCAAAGTGACTTTCCGCGACGAGCCGGGAGAGGGCAGCGGCGTAGCTAGGTCCTTCTATACAAGCGTCGCTGAGGTGAGCTTTATCTTCAACATCTCGTTATGTAAAGGGTTGACTCAAATATAATGCCAATTGTACTCTTAGGCGTTACTGGCGAATGAGAAGCTTCCGCCCCTGGAGCCCGCTACGGGCAGCGGCGGCGGCAGCAGCGGCACCAACGGCACCGCGGGCGCGGCCGGCGCCGCTGCCGGCGGGGCCGCCAATAACAGTGGACCACGGTAAGTGACGTTTATAACACTATGAGCGAAGCCAAGTTACTGAACTAATAAACATTAGCACGACAACATACCGCACCGCCACGACTGCGTTTATTGACTATATACTTTTTTTGTATAATCATTATCTGTAAAAAAAAAATGCCATAAGGAATCGCATGCGTTGGGTGAATCTCTTCGGAATCTTCTACGGTTAGACAAAAATGTTAGTCAAAAACTAGAACACATTTGACAGCTTTTAGTGTTCCCGGTACGGTGTTCGGTGGTGCTCTTTGAAATGTATCATAGCGCAAGGGGTCAGCAAGCTTTCTGCTTACCGCGTACTTGTGGTATTGAACATAATGTTGATATGATGTGTGTGCGCTTGTGTTAATGCAATGTGTGGCGGCAGCAGCAGCGGCGCTGGGCGGGCGCGCTCGAAGGAGGCGGCGCGGCGCGCGCCGGGCCGGCCCGCGCCGCGCCCGCCCGCCGCGCGCGAGCCGCGCCGCGTGCTCAGCGTCGACGCCAGGCCCTACTCGCCGCAGGTACCCACCATATATCCTACTATACTTCTTACTACTTTTTTTAGGTTGGCAATGGGCTACAAAATGGAGCCGTTATTGCCAGTGTCGAGTAATTCTTGAAAATGATTTTTGAATTATAAGTATCCCTGATGATAATGATAATGTTGATGACGATGATAATGAAATGAATCCCCTGACTGATAGGTGATAAGTAAAGCTGTGGATACTTTACTAAAAAATACCAGACATCTTGGCAGAACTTAAAAAGTCAAGTTATACTATTTTATTCCACACACACACAATTGAAAAAAAAGTATTTTTTAAGGATTTTATCGCGTTTAAAAATAGTTTTATTTCAATGTGTAGTATTCGCGTAAATATAAGAAATCAACACACAATAGTTAATATCCCTAATATTACACATTATTTATCAATGAAACACATTTTTTGAAAAATATATCTAAATTGACAATTCCGCGGTTCAACTTCCCGCCAATACGACCTTATTCCGAATTTAAAAGCAAGGAAGAAATTCAATAACGCTGTTGCCATAACTGTAAAACAAATGAAATAAATTTTTAAGAAATAAAAATTCTTAACCATCACTTCACCACATAACTAGAAAATAGTTATCAAGCAATCTTTAAAATATATTTTTCCCCACTCTTGATTCGTTTACCCACGCATGTTGGTTTATGAAATCATGTGATGGATAATATACCATTGGTCTGGGCACTATATTAGTACAAAAGTTAAAAGGTTTCAAATATGTGGAATGACACTTTGACAGTAACGATTATCCTGACCCATAGATCTTTTGCTTCGCAGGCCGCCCCGGGAACGGAAGGTGCAGGATACAGCGGTGATAGACCCGGCGGTCACAATGAACATCTAACCCTTCATCAGGCGCAACTGGGCGAACGTCTTTATCCTAGAGTGAGAATTTGTCATCTTGTTTTAATTTTTTTTATATATATTGCATTTTATCAATTTCAGTGTAAGGTACGCATGATGAAATGTAAATGAGACACCGATTTGTGTCGACAGGTTCACTCTCTGCATCCAACGTTCGCGGGCAAAATAACTGGCATGTTGCTCGAACTGACGCCCGCGCAGCTGCTCGTGCTTCTCGCCAGCGAGGACGCGCTGCGACAGAAAGTACGAGAGGCCATGGATCTCATAGTCATGCACCCCTCTGAGGCGATATTGGGTATGCTTGATATAATGTATTTATTCTAAACCGATTTCAATGATTATGCTTAAATATTGTTTGTATAATTCTTCCCCTGAAACGTGTATTCTCGTCAATAGATTTGGACGTATTCTCGCTGTCGGAGCGCAGCGCAGGTGGTGCGGGCGGCGCGGGCGGTGCGGGCGGTGCGGGTGGCGCGGGAGGTGCGGGCGGGGCGGGCGGCGCGAGCGGGGTGGGCGGCGCGGCGGCGGGCGGGTCGGCGGCGCCCGCGGCCGACGACGCCGCGCCGCTCTTCTACTCGCCTGGCAAGCGCGGCTACTACTCGCCGCGCCAGGGCCGCGCCACGCCCGAGAGGATCAACGCATTTAGGAATGTCGGCAGGTGGGAATCTAATTGATAGTGTTGCTGAAGGAGAGAAAAATAATATCAATGTAAATAAAAGAAAGTCTCGACATTTTGAGGTTCTGACTTCACGTAATGATTACAAATGCGCTATAAAAGCGCAGGTTCAAATGGTATACCCTATCTGACACGCTGTATATTGAGTGTGTTTTTCTTTTTTCAGGATAATAGGGTTATGCCTCCTGCAGAATGAGCTCTGTCCCATGTTCCTGAATAGGCACGTCCTCAAGTACATCCTAGGCCGGCCGGTGCGCTTCCATGACCTAGCCTTTTTCGACCCAGTCGTCTACGAGAGCCTTCGGCAACTAGTCGTCGACGCCGAGACGGGCGATTCTCATTCCCTGTTTGCTGCCTTAGATCTCAACTTTAGGTAAGCAAATCACTATTTATAATTTCACCACTAATCTGATGATATCATTACGACTCGATTCATAATTTCTTATTATTTGGTTTGACGCTTACTAAACTTAATGGTTTTTAGCTTGGAAATGTGCGAGGAGGAAGGCGGTGGGTGCGTGGAACTGGTGCCGGGCGGGCGCGACATCGAAGTGACAGCGCTCAATGTGTATGACTACGTGCGGAAATACGCGCAACACCGTATGCTATTATCACAGGAGAAGGCCCTTGAGGTAATATCTATTAAGCGATTTTAATCTTTGAATTCATGTTATTTCTTATGAATTTGCAATAAATAAGGCTCTGCTGACTTGATATGTTTGTTTGTACAGGCAATGCGCGTGGGCGTGCTCGACGTGTTACCCGAATCGGCGCTGGAAGGATTGACCGCTGAAGATCTCAGACTTCTGCTGAACGGCGTCGGTGACATTAACGTAGCCGCGCTCGTCTCCTACACCGGCTTCAACGACGAAAGTGGCGAGCAGTCCGAGCGACTGGCGCGCTTCAAGCGTTGGCTTTGGGCCATTGTCGATAAAATGACACATTTGGAGCGGCAGGACTTGGTATGTAACCACAATGTCATTAATAATGTCAATTTTTTTGACTATGAACTAGCTTGTACTCACAGAAAAGTGGCTTATAGTAAGAAGTGTTATCGTAGTAGTTTGGATTTATCATAATGTAATTGTTTGTCGCAGGTATATTTCTGGACGGGGTCGCCGGCCCTGCCCGCCTCCGAGGAGGGCTTCCAGCCGATGCCGTCGGTGACGATCCGGCCGGCGGACGACGCGCACCTGCCCACTGCCAACACGTGCATCTCGCGGCTCTACATCCCGCTCTACTCCTCGCGCCATGTGCTCAAGCATAAACTACTGCTTGCCATCAAAACCAAGAACTTTGGATTCGTCTAAATGCCCGCCACTATTGTTAATATTATGTATGTATATCCTTTAGTTTTAAGCCCAGTCATGTAAGACTGCCGTTGTATTGTCAGTTGATTTTGGTTTAGATAAATTACGCGTCTTTAAAGCCATAAAATCGAGTTAACGCTAACTTTTGGTATGAACATACTGGTGTATATTTATTTGACGTTTTTTTACTCGACGATTCTTTGTTTATATGACTGGGGTATAATTGACTGAATAGTAATATTCAATATGCAGTAATTTTTGTTAGAAAAAAAAGCCGACGAAAGGTCCGCACAAGTACATATTAATTGTTAAACTTTTAAGCTAATAGACCCTAAGTATTTAATGTTATTAAACAATAACTGGACACCGCATTCTATACCATACATATACACGATATTAGTTTGAAAGTTGATTCAAATCGAAAATCAACATTTTCTACTGTTTTCTAAATTATTTATGTTTTTTTGCACTTTGTTTTGATCTAATGGCCTAATTCAATACAAGATGCGTTTGATCGTTTTCTTCATTTATATTATTGAACATTATTCTATTGCATGATGGCAAGCAAAGGCAGCGTGAGAAAAATATTCAAGGATATTTCAATTGTTTATATAGCTTTGTTAAATAGTAAAAAATATATAAGATAGTACTGTATGATGGGTATGCCACTCGATAACATGGGATAAAGCTTGGGTAGAGAGGCGACGAATCCGAGAAAAGGTGGTTTTGTGATATCAGAGGAAGTATTTGCGCCTCAATCTCTAAATTTAAGATTATAATTAGATTTCCTTTGATTAGTTGTATTAATACAGTTCATAATAAACAATCTCAAAACGCTTACACTGGTGTTATTATTCTTATTGAATTATACATCTATTATATTTTTGTCCATTTAATTCTGCGAAACTAAAAGAATAATTAGTCTTAAAAATACTTTATTTTCTACAGGTACTAAGTACAAAAATGAACACACTTCTACAAACATTGCATTAGATATTTAAATGTTTATAAATACTTAACACTAGCATAGAGGCCTTAGTATGAGTAGTATGTGTTAAAATACCTTCAGTGTCATCTGTTTTCATACATTATGATATAAGGTGGTGCTGTGACATGTTACCAAATAGTCCCAAAAGTCATACCAAGCACCCAGATATTTAATAGGCAATGACCCAATCGGCCTTACATAATGTCCATAGTTCATTGTGCCTCAATAACTTTGTGTAGGAAAAAAATATTTATAAAAAAATCTTATTTCTACAGTAACTCAAACTTTTGACTTGTTCACTCCAATTTAGACACCATTTTTAATTCAGCTGATATTTTTCTAAGCACTCCAAACAGTACAGCTATATGACACACATGTAATAGTGCACTGGTCACCACAGTGCTTGGGTATGTGTTCCAGCACATCTCAATGAGAGCTAGGATTAGAAACCTCACAATAACTGAGTAATTGGTAGACCACAGTAAGTATGGCAGGCTGTGGAAATACCATGAATAGAACTGATAGTGTAGGCTTCTGGCACATACTACACCAATGAAGTTCACTATAAACATGGGGAGTATGAATAGTTGGGATAGTACATCAAAATTGATATTATATTGTTGATTGTCTGATTGCTCAACATGTTTATTTGCTTTCTTTCCTTTTTGGCTAGATTTTTGTAACATAACTTCAAAGGAATTTAAGAAATCTTCTTGTTCTTTGGTAATTTTTTCATCATTGTCAGTTTTTTTGTTAAGTTTATGTCTTGGGTCATTTTTAAATTTATTCCTCTTTTTGTTTTCCAAATTTTTGGCATCTATCTGAGGCTGAACATTTTTCTGTACATACTTTAAGCGGCAATAACTCTGGAAATATTTAATGCACATGGGAATGAATACAATGAGCAACAGAACATGTATTGCAAGCAATGACAAATGGAAGCATTTGTTTTCAAACATTTCAATGTCCAAAAATCTGTAGTTTACAGTCCAAGTATGGTTGAATACACGACCTATATCAAAGCTTCCTTTTAAATAAGCCATAGGACTAGATAGCAAAAATGGTAATCCCAATACAACCTGAATGATACCACAAACAAATAGTTGTTTTATAGTTTCCTTGAGTCCTAAATTTACTAAATAAAAGAAAAATAGAGCTGGAGCATAAAGGATTATGTTCATTTTTACAGATACACCCAAACTGTAGAATATACTCCCTAAGTACCATTTAGATTCTATAAAGAAATTTAAAGCCAGGTAAAGGAAAAGTACAGCAATTGGATCATTGAACATTCTCAATACATAAATAGAATGTATCCTATAAGAGGTCAAAATGGTTATAACAAGTACATATGGTGGAACCTTCCTTGTTTTAATATAAATTCGAAGTACAAGGCACAGTTGCAGCAAATAGATTCCTATAAATATATACTGAGCAAGTCTAATATTTTCACCATGGTTAGTAAGGAAATAAAATAGCGAATAGATGTAGACGAATCCCGCAGGATACACAAGTGGTCCGGTATCGCCGCGGAGCTCGCTGTAGTCGAAGGTACCATTCAAGAATCCTTCACACTCCTGCATATACGCCTTCCAGTCTATTTCAGTATAAGGCACACGTTCCACCACTAATACGTTTATTATGAGTTCAGCGACGACGATGAGCAGCGCAACGAATGGTAACTGAGCTGGGTTCACAACTAAACTCTTCAAGTAAGTCCACGTAAACATTTTCTTCAGTTCATGGTAAAACTCTTGAATCTTGCTTTTACCACCCATGGTCCTAACTTATTAGATAATATTTTAAAATATCGCGTGAAAGAGCCGCTTCACAGGCGCCGTTTATTATTTCTATTTTAGGATTAGGTCACCCACCGCAGTAAAGACTCCCGGTCCCCGGCGGCAGCGTGCATCAACAGCTGAATTTGACATTGACATGACATTTGGTTGATTTGTTGTTGTTTTTTTAATTCGCCAATAGGCAGGCAAAGGACAGAGCCATACAGCCTGGTCATATTTTGGAATGGATTCAATTCCGAGGGTATTTTGTTTCATTGTCGTATCTTTAATAAAAAGGCCGAAGCCAAGTCTGATGTAATTTCAAAAAAGGCTAATGCCATGTCTGTTGTATTTCTTCAAAGAAGGACGAAGCCAAGTCTGATTTATATTCAATGGGCCGTAGCCGTCACATCCGATATTTTTTTTTCCTTGTGATCATAATCTATCAAATTTCATTTATACTTCTCAGTATAAATTTGTATAAAGGCATGTAAGTCTTGTAATTTCGTAAAATTTCATAGAGGGCACGCGGGACGCTCTCAAATTCTTCATAAATATTAATCAAATCATCAATCAATAACAGTCTTTCCACTGCAAAAGCAGGACAGCTGAGAATTATGTGATCTGCAGTTTGATCACATCCTGTGTTACAAAAATTGCAAGAAGATGAAGAAATAATTTTCATTCTAGCGAGGTGTGCATTTAAACGATAATGGCCAAATCTGAGTCTAGACAATGTAGAATAAAACTTTCTATCTACAAAGTTCTCGCTGTGAGAAAACCAAGGAATGGAAAGAAAATCTGGATTAATCGACGCGTACCATAAGCCTTTTCCATTTTCCAGAATATTTGTCCAATATAACTTCCATTCTTCTTTTAGCTTCTTTTTTATGATAGAATAAAAATCTGTGTAAGGAATGGCAACCTGAGGTAAACTGTCACTAGTGTCAAATTCAGTGTCAACGGTAATTTTAGCCAAAAAATCAGCATCTTCATTTCCTGCGACACCAATATGAGAAGGAGTCCACATGAACTTTATCTCAATGTTCCTCTCATGCAGCTTCCACCATAGGTTCTTGATTTCATAAATTATGAAAGAAGTTTTGGCGTCCAAAGATCTAGACTGCAATGCCTTCAAAACACTCATACTGTCCGAGATCAACAACCATTTCAATGATCTGTCTGAATTGTCCATGATAAATTGAAGTGCAGCAACAATTGCGTAGCATTCTGCAGTGTATACGCTGGCTGGCGCAGGAAGTGGAAAACCACGACCAATCTTAAGATGTGGTATGTAAAATGCACAAGATACTCTGTCTTCCTTTTTTGAACCATCAGTGTAAATGTGGCGAAATCCAAGATATCTGGATATAAGCTCATATACCTCCTCTTTACTACTCATCGTTTCTTTAATATTGATGTTCAAATTACCAAATTTACTATCATAAGTGCCATTATAGCAGGATAAAGTATTCATAGATTTGTGAATAGTATATTGCTGGTCATATTGTATAATATCAGTAAAATCACGAAGTATATATGGAGCAGATTCATTAATAGGTGAAAAACTATTGTAAAATGACAGTATTTTTCTAAAGAGGGGATGATTGGACATAGAAATTATATTAAGTAAAAACCGAAATTTAAGGTATTTAAATCTTAAAATAAGAGGAGGTGTAAGGCATTCAGCCTGCAAAGAAACAATAGGAGTTGTTCTCATAGCACCAGTAATGAGCCTCAGATTTTTGTTTTGAATGACATCCAACTTATTCACTAACCTTTTATTTGAAGCATAACAAAGGAAGCCATACTCGAAATGACTCCTAACTATGGATTTATATAACATTAATAAAATTTTAGGATCAGCTCCCCAACCTGTACCAGCCAGAGCCTTTAAAGCATTAAATGCCCTAGAAGCCCTGTCTGCAATGGAATTCACATACTTAGTCCAAGATAAATTATTGGTGAAAATTATGCCCAGGAACCTAGCACAACTTTCAACAGGTAAGATAGAATTATTATAAAATAAGCTTACATTAAAAGGACGAATTTTGTTAAAAACCACCACTTTGCTCTTCTCTGTGCTTATATCTAAATTTAAATATGAAAAATATGAATGAAGCTTTTCCAGTGATTCATTCACAGATGACACCAAATCTCTTACATTTGACCCAGAAGCATAAATAACTAAATCATCTGCATACTGCAAATTCGATACTTTCATACCCAAAATAATATTTAATTTATGAATATATAATATAAAAATGAGAGGGCTTAAAATTCCTCCTTGACATACACCCTTAAAACTAAATCTAGGACCTAATAAAGTAGTATTATTATTAACTTTAACAAATACTTTTCTACCATGTAAGAAATTAAACACCCATTGCACTATTTTTTCAGGAATACCCAGAGACCTTAATTCTGTAGCAAGAATGTGATGATTAACATTATTAAATGCGCCAACAATGTCAAAAAATACACCTATCAATACATTGTTATTTTTAATAGAATTGAAAATATCTAATTGCAGATGTTCAATACTCTCCCTTGAAGACTTCCCACGTCTAAAACCAAATTGATTTGATGGTAAGAGACAGTTGCTTTCTATGTAAAATTCTAGTCTATTTTTTATAAGTTGCTCAAATACTTTACTCATGCATGAAGTAAGAGCGATTGGTCTGTAGGAGTCAGCTTTGTGTGGCATCTTGCCAGGTTTCAAAACAGGTACTAGACAGTCAACTTTCCAATCGTCTGGGATAACAGATGACAACCATAAAGTATTAAAAACATTTAATGTTACTTGTCTACACACAGGGTTCATATTTTTAAGAGACTTATATGGAATAGAATCTAAGCCACATGTAGTATCTTTCCTAGAATTGATAGCAGAATCTAACTCTTTTAAAGTAAAAGGTCGAGAAAGATAATCAAAGACAGAGTTATTACTACATGACTTGGAAGTCAGCGGTAGTTCAACTGTGTCAGAAGTAAATTTAGACAAAAATTCATTAGCCCAACTTGAGTTCACAACAGATGTATTATTGTGAACAAATGTTTTATTAAACTTTTTCATATAATACCATATTCTAGACAATGGTGTAGAACGATTAAAAGATTCACACAGCTGTTTCCAGCTAAGTTGTCTTTCAGTTTTTAAAATTAGTTTTTTAACAGCCTGTAACCGTTTGAATTCAATATAATTCGATTCAGAAGGATCAACTTTAAAGGTCAAATAAGCATTCTTACAGTTTAAAACTGCTTCTCTACATTTATTATTCCACCAAGGTAAAGGTGGCCTTCTATTGAATCTGCTTACTGGCCGCGAAGGCCGATCATAAGGAGCCTGATTAGAAGGAAGAGACATTTGCATTGCTTGTTTAATTAATTCTACTAGATCAATATAACACTGCAAGGAATCAGAATAGTCAAAATTATGATTAGCAATAAGAAAAGCAATTGCAATACTATATTTAGACCACTTAATTAATTTTAAATTAATGTTTCTTGTAGATGTTTCATGAAAACCATCATTAAGAACTGTGACATTTGTGATTACAGGAAAATGATAACTCCCAAGAGAGTCATCACTATACACTTGCCAATTGCATGCTGAAGCTAAACAAGGAGACACTAAAGTAAGATCAAGCGCATTCTGCTTCCATCTATGGGAACCTACAGTAGTCATCTGACCATCATTCAAGATCACAAGATTATTATCATCAATACTTGCAAGAACATCCATGCCACGTGGGTCTGATGAAGAGCACCCCCACATAGTATTATGAGCATTAAAGTCACCCGCAATAAATACTGGCTCAGGAAGACTTTGAATTAAATTATCTAATTTAGTTTTAGTAAAAGTTATTGGTGGATTCGGAGGAATATAAACACTAGCTAATGTAAATTGTTTATTACCATATGAAATTTGAACTGCAATATTTTGAATGGAATCATCAGAAAAAGTATTAATAATACGGTAGTTAATCTTATTATGTAAAAGTATAGCTACACCATTGTGATCATTACCAGAATCAAGTCTTATAATATTATATCCTGTAACTCTAAAATTATGTCGTGACTTGAGCCAAGTTTCACAGACAAGAGCAATGTGTATATTATTCTCATAAAGAAACTGTGTGAATAAAAAACGATTACTTATTAAACTCTGTGCATTCCATTGAAGTAGATTCAACTGGTCCATAATGAAAATAAAAGTTATTTGGCTTTAACTGTATCTATGAGAACATCTTTAATTAACTGGGAGGATATTGTTTTTTCTTGAGCTTTGTTAAGCATAATTATTTTAGTGATAGAATTTAAAATAATATTTAAAATATCGTCTTTATTCAGTAATGATAATAAAATATCTGTCGAGTTATTTTTCTTAAGTTCAGGGTAATTATCTTTGTTAAATAGATCAGCAAATGTACTTTTGTTAAGGGATGCCTGATTTTCTTTTATTTTTTCTTTTTTAATTGGACATTGACCAGATATACTGACGTGATTTCCTTTACAGTGTACACATATAGCCTTCTCCACTGGAGTACTGCATTGTTTGTATGAGTGACTTTCGCTGCATATGGAGCATTTCACCGCATTCTTACAAAATTTAGCAAGGTGGCCATACCTGAGGCAATTGTAGCATTGTTTCACTGGTGGGATATATGGTCTGACTACAAACCGCCATCCGTTGAGGTCAATATGATCAGGCAGAGCATTGGACGCAAATGTGATTGCGACTGTTCCTGTCGGCTGCAAGCTGCTACCTCCTGTGTCAAACCGTATTTTTTTCATGATGCGCTTAACACATATTATTTTTCTATATGTAGATAATAGTTTAAAAATCTTGAAATTAGATATGTTCACAGGGACACTAGTAATGACACCAGTCACCTCGGTACCCGCTGCTGGGATTGACGCTTTAAAATGGTAATCAATCATAAATGTTTTATTATTTAAAAAAGCATTCGCCAATGTGGGTTTCTCAAAATGCACACCTATCTTATATTTATTAATAGACTGCAAGAACTTAATACCCTTATTAAATCTTTTTGCTTGAGTAGACAGAGACATCATGTCCCGCGTACCTATTGGTCTTTTCTCATCGCTAGACTCTACAAAGACTACATAATCAGTAAGTAATGAATCTTCAGGATACCTCCTGTTATAATCAGACACATAATATGGCTTATACTTCCGCTCATTAGATTCCTCATCAGAACTCGACTCCTCGGACGAGTCTTCCTTGGCATCAATCCAATTATTATCATCTACAGCCTCATCTTCTGTAGTCTTCTTTTTTTTACGTTTCCCCATAATGGGAAAACTGGAAAAAGTTAACAATTTAATGCAACTATATCAATAATTTAATAATCTGAAAATTATTTTCAAAAAAGGCGCCTTTAGTTTCGGGGTTCCCGCGCTTTTTTTCTTGACCGACATTTGGTTGAACTGTGACGTCTGATAGTTGTATGACAGCTTGCTGACAGACAAGTAGGAGACAGATAAAAGAAAATAAAGAAAAGAAAATAATAGTTTGAGTGTTGGACACGCCATTTTCATATCATTTGTTACAGCCATTATTTTCTTTATGTGTTTTATTTTATTAATGTGTTATTGTTATTAATTACTTGACTGGCAAAATACCTACTAAGTTGCGGTTGAGGCCATATTCATATCCATTTTATTTCATCGCATTTCATTTCGTAAATAAAATTTTACAGCGTAAGCGGTCTCAATCTACGGCGTTTTACGGCACTGGCAAAATACTCACTGATTTGTGGGTGAGGCTATATTTTATCCAATTCCATTGTATTTATTCTATTGATTGTAACAAAGAAGAAGAAGAAGTTCTATTGATTGACATTGGAATTCGTCTGAGGATCTTGATTATTGCTGCTATTATTCTTACAATCTATGAATACTTGACATCTAGTAGTCTGTTATTGTGTGTATTGTACTATCTAGTTGACTGCTAGAATATTGTAAAGAGTATGGAGTTTATCTATAATACTCTTTGCTGATAATGTTGCGGTTGCTTAGCAACATGTTTTATTGTTTGTGTCGAAATGGTTCGTTCTTGTGATTTGTAACTTTTGTCGTGTCTAAAATATATGTTCTACATCCTAACTGTTCCTAATATTATTTCTCATAGTCTCGACTCCGCATTTAAAACTTAACATGGTAGCAGAGCGATAAACGACGAAAAAAATGTCGAGATTAAACATTCACCCTCTTACTAAAGATAACTATGACACATGGGTCATACAAGCGGAGGCTGTGCTAGTTAAAAGTAAACTCTGGCAATACATAGAGAAAGATGCTGCTGCGGATGAAAAAGAAGGAGACCGACAGGCAAGGTCTGAATTAATTCTTATAATTTCTCCTTCTGAGCTTAGACAAATTAAAAATTGCTCAACTGCTAAGGCATTATGGAACAAGTTGAAAGAAACATATGCTAGTAGAGGACCTGCACGAAAAGCGTCCTTATTGAGGCAACTAATCCTGAGCAAACTTGATGGACACGATGTTCGTGGCCATATAAATAACTTCATGGACATAGTTGACAAACTGGCAGACATGGACATAGTCATCAACGAGGACTTACTAACAATCATGATGCTGTATAGTCTCTCACCTGAATACGAGAACTTCAGAGTCGCTATTGAAACGCGAGATACTCTTCCGAAGCCAGATGAGCTTAAAACAAAAATTATAGAAGAGTGCGATGCACGACATAGCCAAAACATACAAAATAAAGACTTACCTGAATCATCTATTCAAGAAGAAGCATTATACGTATCCTGTAAAATTTGCAAACAAAGAGGTAACATCTTTAAACGCAAACATCACAAAATATGTACAAATTGCTGGAAGAAAAATAATGAGAAACCACATACATATAACAACGGTTCTCATAAGAACAATTTAGCAACACAGTGTCTTCTCACACGTAACGAGAACTCTCAAAACAGCGTTTGGGTTTTAGACAGCGGCTGTACATCTCATATTACTTACCAAAGAGACCTCTTTGAAACAATAGAGAGTACTTCCAGAACACTCAATTTCGCAACTGAAGAACATACTGCAGAGATTAAAGGAAAAGGTACTGTTTCCTTTGTATCGAAAAATGGTAGTGGTACAGCACTGACACACTTGAAAGACACGCTGTACGTACCAAGTCTTTGCACTAACTTGTTATCCGTCGGTAAAATGACCAATGCTGGCTGCTCTGTCTTGTTTACAAAGAAGAAAGCGACAGTCACTAACATTAAAGATGGAATTAAACTAAACGCATACAAGCAAGAAGATGGACTTTATTATTTCAAACCTGAAAAATATTGTCAGCGAAATAATTTGGCAGACGCAGTTCAACCTAGTTCAAAGAACTCATCAAACGTCAACGATTGGCACAAAAAGCTTGGACACATGAACGCCAAAGATCTAAAACTTGCGCTCAAAAACAACACACTTCTTGGCTTAAGCTTTAATATCTCAGAAAATTTAGATGAATGTGAAGCTTGTATTCAAGCAAAACTACATCGAGTTCCTGCTCCCCGTGAGATACATCAAAGAACATCTCAGCTCCTAGAAATTGTTCATAGCGATGTTTGTGGACCTATCAGAACACCTACGCTGAGCGGCAACAGATATATTGTCACATTTATTGACGACTATAGCCGTTACAGTAGGGTTTACTTCCTGAAGAGCAAAAACGAAGTCTTAGATAAATTTAAGGAATACAAGGAGTCAACGGAAAGGCAAACAGGGAATAAAATTAAGTATCTACAATCGGATAATGGTACTGAATACATAAATAAAGAATTTAACTCTTACTTAAAATCATGTGGTATAGAGCGAAGGCTCACCGCACCACATACACCTAACCAAAACGGAGTTGCTGAAAGAAAGAATCGCACACTAATTGAAAAAGCGAGAGCTATGATGATAGATGCAAAGGCACCACTAAAATGCTGGGGCGAAGCAGTGTTCACTGCTAATTACCTATCCAACAGAAGTATAAACAGCGCCATTCAGCATCAAACACCATTTGAACGATGGGTAGGAAGGAAGCCTTGCATTAATCACCTATACGTCTTCGGCTGCAAGACCTATGTTTTGTTGAAAGGTATGAATGGTCACAAATTTGCACCAAAAGCAATACCTGGAATGTTTGTGGGTTATTCTGAAACATCCAAAGCATTCAGAATATACATACCCTCTAAAAATATTGTCATGATTTCAAAAGATGTTAGAGTAATGAAAACAATGTTCTACGATGAACAGAACAAAAATGAACGCACTAAACTATTGAATGATTTAGGGTTTCCACAAGAGCAATCAAAGCAAACATCTCACAAGCAAGTGACGATTGAACTTGATAGTGATGAAGGAGATCAGTTACATGAAGTCGATAGTGACACAGAAAATCAAGATGAAACACTGCAACGCAGTATGATAGAAAATGTTCATCAGGAATCTGCAAATATTGAGAGTGATAATGATTACGAATCTTTATCTGATGCTGAGGTTGAAGAAAACATTATACAACCAAGATCGTTGAGGAATAGATCGAATATCACTGCTCCTAAGCGCTATGATGATTTTATTTTGGCTGCAGCAGAAGAAATTGAAAATTTACACAAGCCAATAGAACCTGTCACCTTCAAAGAAGCCCTAGAATCTTCGCAAAAACAAAAATGGCAAGACGCCATGGATAGTGAGATAACTGCCTTAATTGATAATCAAACATGGGACATTGTGGATTTGCCCAAGGGCCGGAAACCCCTACCAAACAAATGGGTATACAAAGTAAAAATGAATCCAGATGGTACTGTTGACAAATATAAGGCCAGAATGGTAATTAAAGGTTATTCTCAAGAACCTGGAGTAGACTTTGATAAAACATTCAGTCCAGTTATTCGTATGAGCACAATACGAACTCTGCTTGCTATAGCTGCCCGAGAAAATCTTAAATTACTTCAGTTTGATGTGTCAACCGCTTTCTTAAATGGTACTGTAGATGAGGAAATTTACATGAAACAGCCTGATGGTTATCAGGATGGCACAAAACGAGTCTGCAAACTTAAACGCAGCTTATATGGACTGAAGCAAGCGCCACGGTGCTGGAACACTTGTATTGCTGACTTCCTAAAAACATCTGGTTTTCAACAGAGTGAAGCAGATCCATGCTTATATATTCGAGTCAGAGGACAATCCAAGGTCTTTATTGGGCTTTATGTTGACGACGGCCTTGTAGCGTGTAATACGACTAGAGCAGGAGACGAGTTTATCAATGAATTGAAAACACGATTTAAGATAACTACTAAACCTGCGTCATATTTTCTTGGCATGGAAATTAATATGCGGAAGGATAAGTCAATCACTTTATGTCAACAAGCCTACATAAAGAAAGTTTTACATAAATATCGAATGTCAAACTGCAAAGTAGCACCATCGCCAATCATTAAAGAAAATGAGAAGGCAGAAGAAGAGACTGCTAATGAGTTTTTCCCTTACAGACAAGCCGTGGGAGCTTTGGCATATTTATCAGTAGGCACAAGACCAGATATCTCGTACGCTGTGGGTGTAGCATCTAGAAACCTTGAAGCACCTGCAAAGAATGATGTCATGCTAGTGAAACGCATCTTTCGATACCTAAAGGGGACCCAGCAGTATGGGCTTACCTTTGTAGAAAAGTCTCCCCCACATTTAATGTGCTACAGTGATGCGGATCATGCAGGAGATAACAGTACAGGAAGGTCGACATCTGGAATGGTGTGCTTATTCTCTGGAGCTGCAGTTAGCTGGAGAAGCCAGAAACAAGCAATGGTCTCCATTTCCTCAACTGAAGCAGAAATAATAGCGGCTAGTGAGTCTGCGCAAGAAATTTTATGGTTGAATCGCCTTCTTAACAGCTTGATGAAAACTGAAAAACCAGTCTTGAATCTAGACAATGAATCAGCTGTAAAACTTGCACATAACCCAAAATACGAATACCACAAGCGTACCAAACATATAAAGCTAAAACATTTCTTTGTCAGAGAATGTGTTAGTAACGGAGACTTCAATGTTAAACAAGTTTCTTCGGAACTGCAGTTGGCTGATATGTTGACTAAACCACTGTTCGGCCCCAGAATACAGAATTTGAGTTCAAAAATGGGACTGAAGAATTTATCCATAAATTCTTGAAACTTCCGGGGATGTAAAGAGTATGGAGTTTATCTATAATACTCTTTGCTGATAATGTTGCGGTTGCTTAGCAACATGTTTTATTGTTTGTGTCGAAATGGTTCGTTCTTGTGATTTGTAACTTTTGTCGTGTCTAAAATATATGTTCTACATCCTAACTGTTCCTAATATTATTTCTCATAGTCTCGACTCCGCATTTAAAACTTAACAAATATCTACCCACTGACCTCTACTGTAATATAGACGTCAGTGATATCTACCGTTTAATGGGTGGGCGAGGCCATTTGAAGAAATAACTTGACATTGGAAAAATACCCACTAAGAGCCCCCGCGCACTAGGCAGCCTGGCTGTGCAGCCAGGCTGCGGCAGCCAGGCTGCGGCAGCCAGGCTGCGGCAGCCAGGATATTTGCGCAGCCAATCGACGACTATTCGAGATATTTATTCTATGCGTCATTTTTTTTTAAAGTTCGGAACCCAAAATACGTCTGGCTGCTACAACTAGTGCGCGGTGACTGACGGACGGCAGCCACATACATTCGCCTATACACGCTCTGGCTGCCGCAGCCTGCTGGCTGCCGTGCAAACAGGCGCGTTCTATTGGCTGCCTCAGCCGGGAATTCGTGGCTGCCTAGTGCGCGGGCCATACAAAGTCATATGATTTACTGGCTGCCGCAGCCAGGCTGCCTAGTGCGCGGGGTGTCTAAGTTGTGAGTGAGGCCATATTCATTTTATCAAAAAATAAGTACAGGCTATATTTTATGTCATCTTATTCTTCGAAAAATTATAACATCTTATTGCATTTTATTTTATTGTTTGCCAAAGAAGCTTATAAAACACTGTATAAGTTTATTGTTGCTTGCATTTCATTCTTCTTTTTTATGATGGCAATCGTCTATAAAATAGTGTTTTTTGCCAGTGTCAAGTAAAATGTTTCTTCGTTATTTTATGAAATGAATCCCGTACATCTATCAGTAACACAGTAACACTGTGGATACTTTACTGAAAATGTACGAGACATCTTGGGAAAACGTGAAAAGTCAAGCTATACTGTTTTATTATAATTTCCTTCACCCGTGCACGTTTATAAACACATACTTAATGGTAAATATCCAACTAATGTTACACATTAAATATCAAAGAAACACATTTTTGAAAATAAAACAAAGTTGACAACATCGAAGTTCAACTTCCCGCCAAAAAATTGCATTTCATTTCATAAAGAAGAATGACGACGACGTTCTTACTTCTTTATGAAAAAAAACGGAAAGGATTAATTTTTATTTAGTTGTCCGTAAAATTATACTGGCTCGTCCTCCTCCACAGAGAAAGTAATGAGGCTCCCATACATGGAGAGAGTGATTAACTTACCACATTTCTTGGGGTATAGGTAAATATGAATATAAAAGATAATAAAATCATTTAGTTTGAGATTTCTTTGTATTAAGAGTTTTAAAAATGTTTTCCCAGTGCATAAACAGACATTTTCAGCAACCCGCATGCATCGACTTATAAAATGAGCCTGGAAATTGGATAAATATATAACTACTCACTTTTTATTTATCTGTGACTGAGCTATAATAACAGATTAATAGGTAGGTCGGTATTACGATAGCAAGAATGCAATAACTTGGTCCACAGTGTAGTTCTTAAGTGGTAAGTTAAGTGCTTCCATGCTTGTTCTAACAATGGCCACTGCTATATCGTCTTTCAGCTCGTTTATCCAATTGATGATGGAGAAGTCTTTGTCGAGCTCTTCCATGCCTTTGCCTATGTGGAAACTAGTGACATCTATCTGTAAGATAAAGTTTAAGTTAGATTACATACAACTAGATTACATAAATACCTGTGTGTGGTACGGGTTGGTATTGTACCTAAAAATTACGAGGTTCCTATAGCCTGTGGATGCCCTAAAAGGGGAAGAATGGACTGCATGCTTCCGGTGAAAGATATCTAAGGATTTTGCGCATCCGTGTTATCAATCCGATATAGGTAAGTAATGCCATAAAAAAATGGATTCAAACTTCTATAAATTATTTCGCAACTATCTTGCCGTCACATAAAATAAACAATACAAAATATTTTTATTAGTAATAGATTAATGATACCTGTATATCCTGGGCATGACAATTGACATCAGCGGACACCAACTGGAACACCCGTTGGTTGTTAAACGTCATCTCGGCAGCACCCACTGCGCTTGAGACGCTCACACTAGATAGTACCACCCTGTGGGATAGAGTAGGTACATTGTACTACCTAGGTACCTACTCAATACATTTTTGATAACAGACACTCGCTCTAATCTGATCTGATGATCGTGATCAAATAATCATCGAGAATGGCGAATGCAAACCATCCTTTTAGTGATTTATGTAATACTAGCTGTTGCCCGCGACTTCGTCCGCATGGTATTTAACAAAGACAACCGTTGACAACAGCCTGCTCGCCCATTCTGAGCCCGCGGGACGCATTGCAGGTTGTTGCTATCAAACTTAATCAGGCGCTGCGCTGCAACATTGGTTTTAATTTTTTTTCGTGAGATCCTATTTTTTTTTCTATAATAAAAGTAGCCTAAGTTACTCCTTGTTACATCAGCTATCTGCCAGTGAAAGTCCCGTCAAAATCGGTCCAGCCATTTCAGAGATTAGCCGGAACAAACAGACAGACCGACAGACAGACAGACAAAAATGTAAAAAATGTTGTTTCGGTATAGGTAACGTGTATACATCCAAATGCACTTAGTAAAAAGCGGTTATTTTAATATTACAAACAGACACTCCAATTTTATTTATATGTATAGATGTATAGACTAGCTGTTACCCGCGACTTCGTCCGCGTGGTATTTAACAAATACACAACCGTTGGCAACAGCCTGCTCGCGCGTTCTGAGCCCGCAGGACGCATTGCAGGTTGTTGCTATTAAAACTTTATCAGGCGCAGCGCTGCAACATTGGTTTTAATTTTTTTTCGTGAGATCCTTTTTTTTTTCTAAAATAAAAGTAGCCTAAGTTACTCCTTGTTACAACAGCTATCTGCCAGTGAAAGTCCCGTCAAAATCAGTCCAGCCATTTCTGAGATTAGCCGGAACAAACAGACAGACAGACTGAAAGACAGACGGACAAAAATTGTAAAAAAAAATGTTTTGGTATAGGTACCGTGTATACATCCAAAGCAACTTAGTAAAAAGCAGTTATTTTAATATTACAAACAGACACTCCAATTTTATTTATTTGTATAGATGTAACGCTACGTAAGTAGCCGAGAGCAGATCGACCGTGCAATCTAGCGCAACTGGCTAGGTCTAGGTAGGCTAGGGTCGTCCGAGGCAAAGGCTCGCGCTGCCTCGCTCGAACTCTGTCACATGTTATTTGCTTCGCTATCAGTCCGAGCGCGGCAATTGTCAAATCGTAATTTGTACTTGGGTTGTATAGCCAAGTTGACGAGACCCTATCCTAGGTACTTACTTCAGATGGCCACCAAAAGAGACGGGTAGCAAACCTAATGTGGCGTGTATTTCGAAGTCCACTGAAACAACCATTAAACACACTTAATATGTATCATGGTATAATAATATGCAACCCAACCACCACCACCAATATCCAACGCTGGCCCAAGACTACGTACCGATCAGCGTTGCCATTAATTGTCATCCCACTAATATTATAAATGCGAAAGTTTGGATGGATGGATGGATGTTTGTTACTCAATCACGTTATCACGCCAGGGCGGCTGAACTGATCTGGATGAAATTTGGCACAGAGATAGATTATAGTCTGGAATAGCACATAGGCTTTATCCCGGTAAAATGTATGGGTCCCGTGGCATAGATTTGTTTTAATTACTTTAATACTTTTTAATCGCGGGTAACACCACAGGGCGCAGCTAGTCTTCAATAATGGTAGCACAGCTCATTACTCAAAAATGGCTCATGTTGGTCGGGCCAATCACGTGGCCTAGCTGCCACGGGAAGTGAATAACTGACGTAGCATATTATTGTACCATGGTATGTATAGTCGACAAATAATTCTGCAAAACTTGACTACTGAGTAGCGTACCCCACCTTCAGCATGTAGCTGAGGAAAGTTGACACTCGCATCCGACCGAGAGTTCTTCAATCGTAGTTCAAAATTCTGTAGTGAAAATTTTTGTGCACCAACCACTGTGAGGTCCTTTAAATATACCTGGCCGCTGAAACATATTGATGAGTTAAGTATATAGGGAGTACACAGATTACAAAAGGGAGCAGTATCGTCTACATTTTTCATACCGTAACCACAAGTTTGGTGCGTTAAAAGCGATTGGCTCGAACTCATGCTTCTTGTAAGGGTCCAGGGGGGGCAGCGGTCCGAATCCCGTGTGGAACGCGGGTCTCGCCATTTCGGCCAGTGCGGAGACCTTCCGGCTGGCCTTTTTGTCATTGTTGTCCAATTGTTGGTATTTTTGAGGGACATTCCCAATTTTTGCATGAAAGTCGATGGGGCCGGTATTCTGATTAACTGTGAAAATTATTTATAAGGTACAATTATATTTATATTTTGTTTTCCAAAAAACACTTAATTATCAGAGCGTTCCACGTTCCGTGTTCTTTGTAATGTATGGAATATGCTCAACACCTGTTGTGTGAGCAGGCGCTACGAAGCCACGAGAACGTAGAAATTAAGAGGCGTTATATAAAGGTGCGCAATTAAGTATACTTACGTCTCTGAGTTTGAACTACATTTAATTGTAGAATAATATTGCCAATCGCCACCCAAAGGAAGAACCACATGTTCATGGCTCAGGACGAGTTCCGAAATAGTTTTGAGTTCGCTAAATTACAACATTTATATACGGTATACAATTATTAGTAGGTATGTCAATGTATGTATGTGCACTCATTATGTACGAAGAATTGATTTCACGGCGCAGCAACATGATGATGTACAATATAATTCATTACATTAGCTGTGCATGAAAAAAAGTTTAGTTAACTTCCCTTGTAGTAAGTGGTGCCTAGTTGTCGCTCTCAAAATGTATATTTGTTTTTGAGAAATCGGTGGCTTAGCGCAGACAGAACCGAACGTAGAATATACTATAGACTTGCAGGTATAAATTACCATTCATGTTTTACTCATACATCTACAGGCTCGTTTCCCTACTTTTTGCCATGATACTGCTACCTTGGCTGGACGCATTCGGGTGGCAAGCATTTGTTAAGGATTAAATAGCGTCCATATATAATAAGCCTTTTACTATGAAATATAATTTCAATGGGTACCTCTAATACCCAATATTTTATATTTTAGTATTATGCCCGGGTCAGATTCTGTACGGTACACGATCATCCTTGCCCCATCGTCATCTTTCCCTCACTTTGACTCTTTATCTATGACCAGAATATATGTTTATTTGAAGCAATAACAGATAAGATGGTAGAACGCTTGCCGTGGAAACGATTGCCGTAGGTTCATGTGCGGATCCCATTAGTTTCGGGGATGTCAATTTTATGTGATTTTACTTAGTATTCATAAAATCGTTGTAAACAAACATTTTAGTTTGTTATCCATGCTTTAAGTACCGACTTACTTACATATTGTATACTTACTGTTTGTTTAAAAAAAAACGATGATTCCAAAAATATGGTCTATAGAAACTGCTTTAGATGTGCTACCACAGATATATGAGAGGAGATATGTTATGAAAGCGGTGGGCTTGCGCGCACATTGGGCCAAAATTAGGCTAACATAGAGATTTCGCCGTCAGTCGACTGCAATTGCACGTCGGTATCGGAGCTCTAGGTTTTTTTTTTAAATGCCGGGTTATTCCGTGGTTGTGTGTAAAAATACTAGCAGCAAAGTGAACTACGCGAAAGATGGAATCTCATTTCACCAGCCGTTATTAAGTATTTTATTTATTCGTCTTTAAAATCATTAAAAACAACAAATCAAAAAATATTTGATGCCTTTATTATGTTATTTTAGTTTTTATGTAGCACAACGACTTTTTTATTTTTGTACAAAATACATGGCTATTTAAGTACCACCTATGTTCGCTACTGAGTGAATGTACGAGGCAATGGACAGATCGTCTAACGATACTTTGAATAAACTGGTGCGTCGCGTGGTACGGCCGCTGTATGCGGCGACGACGCAGCACGCACCGAAGAGACTTCGTATTGGTTGGTTTTATGGAATTGCATGTGTTTTGCGGCGAGTGGTGGGGAACAAAACGGAGACAGCGAGTTCCCATACATTTTGAACCGCACGGCATATCTATCATGATCTGTGTGTGCTACAGTCATAAGTCAGGGGCGTATCGGCGCCTGAATTGTCTTATCTCCGCGGTGACCGAAATTCGGTCGGGATGGGACTATTATTGTTATCGTTTTTTTTAATTCATCACAATTTTCTGTCATAATACCCAAATAAATGTCGTCTAGCTGTATTGGTTTGAGTGAGTGTAGGCCGTTCGGCTCACTGCACCGGGTGATCGTGGTTGAATTCCTGATACCAGCATTCAATATAGGTTCAATATAGGCTGGATTGTATGTACTCGTACAACCGACAATGAAAAACCACTGGAGCGATTCAAAAAGGTTTATGGTTCGACGTATACTTACTTTACCTTGAAGGGGCCGTGGGGAAAAGTTAGGTTAGATATAAAATCAGAAATAGGAAAAGGTCAATTCGGTCTTATTCTTAAGTTCTGCTCACTCACAGCCTTTGGCCATCTCCATAATAAAACGCGCAAATCCGTAATTTACTTGCCGAATATGAAAATAATAGTAAAGTAATATGTAAAAATATAATATGTCAAATTATATAAAATTTGCAAAGATGGCTCTACGCATGCCGAATTCATACATGGCATGTGCAGCCTTTGCTATTTTTTTATAGTGTTCCACTCTTTTACCGTAGTGTTTGCAATCACTGCTCCATTGTTGATATATTTTATTTGTAGAGAAAGTAAAACACATGATTAATTTTCTCATTGACATGTTAAGTTTATTGTACTAAAAGTAAATTCCGGAGACGTAAGAAGATAGTTTCTACAAAAAAAAGATATGCAGTTGCACACAAATATTCAAATAAGTTTAGATATTTTCTTAACATACATTGGTAGGTTATGTACTGGAAACTACCTACTCATCAAACCTTAAAAAAAAAATCTTTACAAAGGATAATAACATAATAGGAACAGAAAAAAATGTAGTATGTACCCATATAGGCAATTTAATTATATAACAGCACACCGTCATTATAAGAAAGTATTTTAAACAGATTTAGGCAACAGCATTTCCATGATCTGTACGGTGGTGTACTTGGAAAGGATTAAGTTGAGGTCTTCCATCATTGCATTGATGATGGCAGTCGTGACGTCATCCTTGATGTCTTCAACGATCATCTTGGTCAACTTTGAAGCTGGGACTGACCTTCGAGACCTGTGCAGGTTTGCAAGATCATACTGAAAAAAAGTAAATTAGTTTCATAAATAAGGCACCAAGTCTAATCATAGCGTAGCACTCAAGACGAATGACGTCTATTAGAGCCAAGTCCAACTGTAATACAAGTCGAATTGTACTGCCTCCTATACTTGCTTAAGTTTTACTCTAGTAACACTTAAGTTATGTCTGTACAAACTTAATTACCGTAAACAATTAGGGAAGACTATTTGCGATCTGTCAGTTTCACTATTTGGATGCGTATCACTGAAAAACTTCTGGGCGGATTGTAATGAAATTTGCCATGGAGATAGCTTCTAAGACGGTATCAAGGGTAACTTTTATCCCGGAAAATCGAGAGGCTATTCCGGGGTTAGTCAAGAAAACTTCAACGCGTACAATGTCGCGGGCACAGATAATAACCGTAACTGTTAGACCCTCCATACATATAACTACATACACGTATACATAGCTATATACATGCATAGCTATATACATATATACCAAATATGTATAAAGCTGTTTAGGTAGGTAGGTACTTGGATTATTGTTAATTCTAAAGGTATCATCAGTGATCAGCATTCACCTGTACATCATCAGCGGTTGCGTTGAGATTCAAAGCGATGGCACCGAAATAGCCAATGGGACCATTTGTTAACATCGGTTTGACCGTGAACGCAACATTAGCCACCACGTGCTTGAAGGTCATACTGTGGAAAGAAAAATATAGTTGAGAAGTAAATTGAAAATTTGGGACAAATGTGTTTTGTGCACCCGAAGGCTGTGTTGAAGAGTGCCGCATCGTAGGATGCTCAGTGTGCTTACGCAATGGACTCGCAATCGATTGGTATAGTGATTGTTACTTTTGACAAGTTTGGAAAATCTAAAGATGAAATTATGATGCGATTCAGTTATGACTAAAAACCAAGTCTCGTGCGACATAGATAAACCGATTTTAACTCGTTTTATATTGGACAGTCGGAGTCGGCGAGGTGTTTTTACGTGTACGTGTTCGGCTATGGCCGATTTCAAGATGTGTGAAAAATATGTGCAATTTCTTCATTCGTTTGTTTTGTATTTATGTGATTGTAAATATGTAGCTGTAGGTACTTACTTAGCGTGCCCATTAAACTCAGTAGTAGCATCGTCAGAATGTAATCGAACGTGGTAATCCACTGAAACAACGTTATAAAAAATAATTTAAAATATTTTAAAAGGTCGGTTGTGAAAATAATACAATTTTTATAGAAAAAAAATACGTCAGCAAAGTCGGCCACAACAGCAATATCATTGAATTTAGACGCGAAATTGCATTTTCTTACCGAACATTGAAATTTTATATTCTTTACCCTATTGTTGTTAGGTCTTAAATCCGTAGATATTATCGTAATCAATAACTTACAGGACATTTCTAGTTCCGGGAACTCCAAATCTAAGTCGGTCCTGTCGGAGGCCAGGTATATTTCCAAACCATTAAGTTTAAACTTCTGAGCACCAGATAATTCAATTTTAGATGCAGTGACTTCGCAGCTGAAAATTTAAAATTCACACTTCACACAAGACTCAGCATAATAAGGTGTAACAAAAATGGTGTACAATATTTTAACAGATGAATCAATCAGTTATATGGGTCAGGTTGATGTAGAAAATAATTGTGTAGCTGACATTGGCTAAACACGTAGTTTGGTTAGCCGATGCAACTAAGCACAATCTTGTAATGAATAACCTGAGGTTAATAGTTGAATTACAATGGATAGGATGGAGCCCGGAACCTTTCGGTTTCGGCTCGGAGTGCGGCCCCTCAAAAACTAGGCAATCGACGCATATACCATTCTTATTTTTTATATTCACCATACGAACCCACCAACTGTACGCTTATATTATGGATACTTTATAATGGACTGGGGGCATTTAATAACTTATTAGATAATAAATACTCGTATCATTCACTCGGGTACAAACGTTCATAGGTACTTATCATTCAAAGTTTGGGATTCGAACGAGGTCCCTCGGTACAGAAAGCAGGGTCACAGCTTACTGTGCCGGTCAGATCGTCCAATTTTAGAAGTACTTACTCGAAATCTTGTCTTTTAATATTAACGACGACTGGCCTATTGCGTGAGAAGGGGTCCAGGCGTGGTATGAAGCCCAGGCCGGTGGGGAAAAAGGCGCGCAGGTGTTCCAGGGCGAAGCGCGCGTTCGCGGAGGCCTCCGAGTCGTTGGCGTTCGGCTTATACGTGGACGTCAATTGACCCACCTGCCCGTGCACTGCCAGTCTCCCCAGGTCTATTGGGTTCACTGTTAAGGGAAAAAAAATATTGGCCATATGCAGCTCACAGTTTATACACTTTTTACAATGCCATTACAAAGCACTTTTCTACTGATTTTATGCCGAATCGTCTTAGGAGGTCGCGTTTAGAGATCCGGTAGAGTTAAGTTCCTATTTACGGATACAAAAATATCTGAATTCACAATTTGAAGGTGCCGTAGCGCTTGGACTTTGATTTGAAAAATTCTTTGTAATGCCATTATAAATTGATTTAAATGTTTTATAAATTTATGTATAAGTAATAAGGGATTGATGTTTCAGGGGACGGTTCTGTTATCATTTTAACAACTATGATGGTTGTTACCGATTATCACAAAGGCGCCATTAAAAAAAAAATGGCATTCATAAAAAATATATTATATTATATTATTGCATGCATTTTATCTGCCTGATGCCCACAATTATACTCGTAGTTAACTAAAGGCCGCTGGTACCATCCATCTTAAATATGTATGTTTATGTTTTATTTCAACAAATTTTGTCATACATGAAATTATTTACACTTATCATATTTGGGTGGTGCAAGCGGCCCTTAAAATGAACTCACGCTTAGCTTGTGTGCACGCGCACAGCGCGGCGCTGATCGCAGCCAATAGACACAACATGACGGCTACTAACTTCGTTGTACTGAGTGACTGCTACGCCGTTATATATATGTAGATGCCTTTAATATATAGTTATAATATTATAATTTAATTTACATGCTATTTATTCACGCCCAATATCGTAATAGGCATATCATTTAACCTAGACTAATTAACGATTTGGAGAATAATGAAGGCTAATCGATTTCATATTTTGATAAGTAAATCAACGATTTGCTAGGAACCATACTACTAGGAATAATTGGGATTACGTAATAATTACCTATTTGTATTTTCTATGCACACATTGTTTAGTTAAGGAACGTACTACTATACAATGTGAGCATAGAAAATACAAAAGTTCTTTTAAAATCCACTTATTTTTTAAGTTGTTGTTGATTATATGGCACTTACACCTTAGTGTCATTTAATCGCTATATCGAAAGGAAATAAAAAAGTTACATCATATAATGAAGATGGTCCATATATTCTTTACTGATATCCACAGATCATGATATCGATTGCTTAAATATATTGATTTTAAATACATAAAGCATGCAAAAAAAAAAAAATTTGGGGTTTTATATTCTTTTTTCATATATTTATACTAGGTTGCCCAACGGCTATAGTATATGTCAGGGTTGACCGCCCTCTGCGGCCTTAGTCCACTAGAGGTTTTTTCTTCATGTCATAAAAGTTCGAAACTTTTATGACATGAAATTCGTATCGACATGACGTACGTTTATATATATTCGCCACAGCCCATATTTTTTGAATTATGAAGAGGTCAGTGGGGGATTTCATTTGGACGCCGCGCCGTCCCCTCCTCCAACGGTCATGGGATGCATGCCAATGTGTTTATTAGAATCCAAAAAAACAGAAGAAGACAAATCTACCGTTCCAACTGTAAAATCTATGGGAAACTTTCAGTAAAAAAAAACTTCGCTTAAAATAATATTTGAATTGAAATAAAACGTATCTTAAGGATCGCGTTTATATAATATAACATAATATAAACGCCATAAAATCCCTAAAACTAGTTAAATGTGTTGTAGTCGTGTAAATATAAGAAATCAATATACAATATATGAAATCAAACAAAAATCTATTTTTCTCCAAATGTCTTCGACAAAAACCTTTACCTGTACATATAGGATAGGTACAACAATAATAAAAAAATATCTCCATATAATATTATAAAGAAGTCGTCATAGTATATAGTATGTTTCTGTATAAAATTAAATAGGGTTTGTAAGTAGTGTTGTTTTTTAGACCTGTTATATGAATATACAATCAATGTAGGTATGATCATTTTTCCCGGTTTTTTGACATCTAATCTATTCAAAGCAATAGGAACAGCTGTTAATTATCCCGTAAAAACATACTTATTCAAATATACCAATGACTACACCATATCTAGCCATGGGTGACGTAAGCCAAGTACACATGAACCTGTATTGTGTAATATCTAAAGGTTTGAGGGTCCATGATAAGCTGACAAAATCAGGAGAAGTCTTATTGTCTTACGGGATAATACGGTCCCGGACTGCCCCGTTGGGAAATCTGGACTGCGATGTTCGTACCCCGCTGTCGGACGGGAATCAATAGTAGGTACTTAGTATACGACTGAAACGCACCGATAGAAACTTCATACAGAGAACAGCTGATCTCATTTTTAGATAATCCTTCAAATCTCTACTAATATTACCTGTATATTGTAAAGTTGTAAGTGCTACTAATCTGATAGGTAGTAGCTACTAATCTGATTCTGAAAATTATTTCACTGATAGAAAGCTACACTATCGCTGAGTGGCTGTGTTACATCACGCTATGACCATTGGGGGTCGAGCTCTTGCGAGGGCGGGCGGCTGCTGGCTCAAGCTAATTGGTAATGTAAAGGGATTCGCAAAAAGAATTTAACACAACTACATAGGTATTATGGTGTAAAATATTATATTTATCACATCCAAAAATATTAACACAACACGATATTTTTGTTGGGATTCGTAGGTTAATTAATTATAACCAATAAAGTTATAATATTGCACCGAAATGTAATTGATAATAATGAATACCGATAAAGATAACATGGAATAATACCGAAAACATGTGAATATATAGATCCAGTACACATATACGTAATTCTAAACAGACCAAATAAAATACATTTGAGTTTGATACACAATCGCCTTTTAATATTTTTTTTTGTCTGTAATAAAACATAGAGGAATAGATATTATAAATACAGCATGATGTTGTAGTCATTTCATTTAGGGTTCCATGAAGGTGTCGACTTGTGGCACGGAGTAGTGTGACAGCACGTGAGTGAGTTCTTCGGCCACGCCCGAGGTGATGGCCTCGAATATGGCTACGCGCGAGTCCGCAATGTCCTTTTCCGTGGGTTTGCCGATCGGCGAGCTCGTTGTGTACTGCACATGATAAACATTATTACAGACGATTGATCAACTTTTTTAGCGGGAAGTTGAACCGTGAAGTTGTCAATTTTGATTTATTTTCAAACAATGTGTTTCTTTGAGGCCTCAGCCTCGAATTTAGCGGGCAGCGGGGCGGCGGCGGCGGTGGCGCGGGAGCGGCAGGATCTTATGCGTAAAATCAAATGGACCGTTCTCGAAAACAGCGGCGCGGCAGCGGCACGGGGTGGCCAACGAGCGCCGCTCCCGCACCGCCGCCGCCGCCGCCCCGCTGCCCGCTAAATATCGAGGCTGAGGCCTGACAAATAATATATAATATTATGTCTCTCTCCACACGGGCTATACCCGGATCTTTGGAAGGCTTGCGCGGTGACATGGGTCCAACACGTAAAGGCCATTTTTGAGAATTTTAATGTTATGTTGGCCACCTGCTGGGGTCAACTGCGATATAAACAGCGAATTGACCTCAGCAGGCGGAGGAACTATTGCAGGAATATGGAGAGATAATTGGGACTATGGATTGAGGATTGGATGGATATAAAATGGGAATATTGGAAGCGTTGCCGACACATACCATAATCAGCTTTTATCAAATTACTATTGGCAGGTGGTGACTCGCCGCTCTTTAGGTGGCCCTCTAAAAAGGCCGTCATATGAGACGATAAGGGGCAACACTGGCGTGAGCGACTCAGGGGTGTACAAAGGTGTGCTGTACTTTCTCACGTGGTTACTCGCGGATTTATGCCTTTTAACTCTTCAACCCCTGGAGCATATAGCTCTAACGACCCCTATCTGGACAGCCAATTAAGGCAAGACAGAGCTGAGAGTCCCGTGGGCCTCCGTCGGTTTTGACTCGGCCGACGAACACACGCCGAGGTGGGGGCCCTGACCGACTCTCTCAGTCTATGTGTTTACATTTCTCGTAATAAAAAAAACTGTCGAAATTTCGAATTTAGTACCCTGACCAAGCGATTTCACTACAATATGTAATGTACAATCACGAACAGACATATTTATGATCAAGTGTTAGTCTTATATTACCCAGCCGTTTGCGACGGAGACTACGACGTCTAAACCGTTCACCATGTAGTGGCCTGTAGACGGGTTAGCGACTATGCTCACAGCGCCCTGTACTCGGTAGTCATTGAATAAGATCCTGTGAACACACAAGATACTCAGTTTAAAATGTAAGCATAAATAAATAATCTCCAGACTAACACACAAACTGTACGGTCCCAAACAACGCAACGCTTGAATTGGGTACCGTACAATGGACTGCGGGCGATCCAAGTATATATAATTACTCACATACATATTAAACGTCCATGTTCGTGCTTATCAAAAAAAGTTTGCCTCTACCAGGATTCGAACCTGGTGCCATCGGCATAGTAAGTAGGTTATTACTATATGTCTAAAATAACCAACACACGACATATCAGGGCCCCAAGTCTGCTAACACAATCGATTCATAATCGAACAGCGACCGCATAGTAACTGTCACTTTTGACAGATATCCCATACAATATCTGTCAAAAGTGACAGTTACTATGCGGTTGCTGTTCGATTATGAATCGATTGTGTTAGCAGACTTGGGGCACAGGTTGGGTGCCAAATTGTGCCGTTCGGAGGAGGCTTTCAGAGTACCTACAGTGTCCAAACGACCAAACCGAACGAACTACTAATGCGAATCTCATTTTCAATCAGGATTATCACTTGCGTGAAGGAAAACACCATGGGGAAACCTGCATGTGTGAGAGAAGCCCTCGTAATACGTGCGTAGTCTGCCACCCGCACTGAGCCAGCGTGGCCTTATCCTCCTCGCATTGATGAGAGGCCCGTGCCCAACAGTGGGACATTACAAGGGCTGGTATATATAATTAGCGAAAGTATTTACTTATGTTGTTCCTATTTAACTAGCTGCACTTATTAGTTATATCTTACTCGACATCTCCGGACGTGTTGAACCGCAGGCCGTTGTACATAAAGTTAATCGCAGAGTAGTGAACTGAAAACATACGAAACGTGCCAATCCTGGTGTAATACTTTCTATACTGTTCCATTATTGGCCCATGATATTGGTAAATATTACACATAATTACAAGCATATGAATTACACATTTTTAAAAAATCCTCTATCTGCAGGTTCATCTGGATAAATACGAATAATCTCTTAGGACTCAATTATTAACATAATAACTAAAAAACCTTAGTTCTACGACGTTTTACAAAATTTAATCAGTAAAGGCTTTTCCCAAAAAAAAAGTATTTAGGAGACTAATTGTATTTTTCAATTAACAACGTACAGCTTATCCATTAAAATATGAAGCCTTCTAATTCTGAAGAGGCTAATGATTTAATGAGTAAAAACTAGATACGTTACCTCGAGTCTTAATTTCGGGCACCGTCAAATGGAAGTCCATCCTGTGCGTCTTCAGGTACACCTCCATACTCTTGATTGAGAAGGCAGACGCGCCCGTCACTACCAAATCGCTCAGCTGTAGAGTACCACTAAACAACAGGAGCATAAATAAACCTTTTCCAAAAATAAACGACTAAAAAAAAGGGACGGACTTAAAAGTTGAAAAATAATATAATAAGTTAATACAAATCTAATACGTCTATTTTTTATATCGGTGCCACGGAAAGCGTCCGATTTATGCAGAAGAGGATCAAGGCATCTACTTCATTCTTTTGAAAAAAAATTTAGATCCATTGTAAGTTGATTAAAATCTTTAATAAAGGTGTAAGATATATTATTAAATTATTATTAAAGGAAGTATACTTACTTTAGCGCAGTGTGTTTTCCATCAAAGTGTATAGATTTCAAAACTTTCTGGGTAAACGGGTCTAGCGGGGGCACGTTACCGACGCCCGTGTGGATGAACCTCCGGTGGTACTCCGCGTGCTGCACCGCCTTATTCGACGCCAGCTGGTCCCGCTCCGTCATCTTATACTTGGGCGACACATTGCCAGCCGATGAGAGAACTCGGAACCCATCCAATTTGTTGCGATCTGGGAATCAATTCAAATATTACGTATCGGAAAGTACTAAAATTCTCTATTGATCAGCGCGTGTTGAGAGTCAATATGGCCATTCGGAAGCCTGAAAATTCTCACATATGGTCTTACCCTTGGGTACCAGTAGCCCCGCTACGTAGGTAGTTAAGTCTCAGAGGGCAGATGGCCATCGTTTATTAGCCAACTTAATGAAGGCTGGAAGCTGACCGCAATAATAAAAAAACCGTATGTATCGCAAATGAGTATCCTTGCTTTCCAGCAGTTAACAGTTGAATTTTGATTTAAAAAAAAGATTACTTGCAGATTGCATGGCCACCGAGCCAGCGATGATGAGAAGCAAAGCAAACAGGAGCCTCATGGTGTAAAATCTTCGAGCAGTTCCAGCGATTGGTGGCAATTGACAACCATTGGCGCGGTTATACCGTTTTATACATTGTACGCCTTTAACATTTTGATACGTTAATTTAGAATTTAACGGTCATTAGATATAGTAAATATTGAGGTATAAGTATTTTATTGTTAATTAGGATTAGTAAGTACTTAGGCTAGTGCCTGTAAAATAATATTAGCCTTTTTTAACGTCAGGCCCAGTGCGGGTTGGCGGATTTCACACATATTTCGGGAACTATTATTGTTCTTGAGACATGAAGGTCTCCACACCATTCTTTCCATTAACATTTAAAAAATGATAATCTTGGTTGAAATTGCGAACCCAATAGTAAAGAATAAACTTAATAAATGTGTAGGAATTTTAGTCAAGTGGGAGTCACCTTAAAATAAATAAGCACGTGTGTACCTACGAATTGATAAGTAGGTGCGTAAGTAGCGCCCTGCAGATTACGATACAAACAAATACTAATCAAATTTTGTGTTGTTATCATTATAATGAGCAAAAATCTAAAAATGATAGCAATCGATACTGATTTATTTACTATATCGGCGATTGAATTTTTATCTATAAATGACAATATAAATTACAGAGGGATAATTGAGCTGAAGTCATAAGGCCTACTATTCGAATACCTGTCGGTCAGATTTCACGATTAAAGTCATTTTTTTTTTGTAAATATGAAAACATTCGTTTTGGTTGCGCTGTGCGTGTGCGCTTACACGCACGGTGCCAGTGTGGGTAGTGAGATTTTACCACCAGGTTAGTGCTATAAGCATCGAATATTTTATACTCCTCCAACACTCTATGCTTATTGGACAGAAAACGATCAAGGTCCTGGGATTTCAGTCTAATATCAAATTTATTAAGAAATTTAAAAAATATCTATTGTAGGTCCTTATTTATATTCATTGACGGGTTATTCCAGGAGTAATCGTGGGTACAGGCTTTGACCATCATATTCCTATGTTCAATGGCAGTGGCCTTCAATACCCATTTTGTAATTTTAGGAATCAGCATTTCTACGACATCGCAGGACAACCACTTCGAGCTGCACTTATTGTCAGCTGACAGTGGCGTGACATCTGCTGATCAACTCCTGAGCTCGGAGCTGCAGCTCTTGGAGACAGTGCAAGGCCGCAGCGTGGTCGCTGACCACATCAAGAAAACCCTAGAGGACTTCAGGGAAACAGTGATTTATGGGACCGATGACATTCCACCGCTGGATCCTTTGGTTGTGTCTATCCTGGGACCTTATCTGTACACCACTACTGGGTAAGAAAAGAACCATTTTTTGTTGTTGTAAGCGTAAAGTAGCGATTCGAGTTCCACCTGCATTAGCTGCATTTTGTACTTATTTGTAATCGTAGAGTAAGGTATAAAACATGGCAGAAAATGGGTCGAAGAAAGAACATTATCAATACCTAATGGTACTTGTTGCGATTACATATTATCCGCGGTCATTCTGCGCACCCGCATGCGAACCGTGCTTAACCGATTATAGGCCGATACTTTATCGATATCTCGGCTGCTCATTACCCGTGACTATCTTAGCCATTGATTTATCAGTCAGGGCTTTGAAGTAGGTACCTACCTACATCTGACGTCATAACTATCGTTGAATGAGGTACTTATAATAATCTTTGTGTACTGTAGTATCAAAAACGCTGATGGCTATCTCAAATATTATTGATAATAAAATAACCGACTCCTGTTTAGAGGAATGGACGAAAATTATCAAAAATCTTGCGGCCAACAATCATGTAGTCATATCGAATTTATCTGCGGATGTGAGCGATGAAAATATTGTTGCTTTTTACACAGGGTGCGCGCCACCGCGACCGTCAACAACTTCAGAATGGAAGGGCTCATGTGGTACCTGGTGGACCACGTCACGTTCAACGCCTTACGCCTCTCTTTTGGGACCCACATCACTATTCCCCGGTTGACTTTCACTGGTGGGTACTATGGGTACATAGAACAACGACAAGTGCCCCTAGTCAGCTAACACAATACATAGTAACTGCACTTTTGACAGTTATCCCATGCAATATCTGTCAAAAGTGGCAGTTACTATGCGGTTGCTGTTCAATTATGAATCGATTGTGTTAGCAGACTTGGGGCCCAGCTGTCTTACCCTATAATATTAATTACTTTTGTGATTTAAAAATCCTTACCTATGTAGATTGATTGTAACTTTTTTTAACAGGAAGCTATGATGCTAGGGCGGTTGTGGTGTTCCTGACACACAGGGCCGCTGGAAACTTTAGGTAAGCAACTTTAGGCAGTTAAGTTGTATGGGTAAACAAATCAATGGTGATTAGAGAATAACACGACTCGTGTGTCGAGGCAAGATAGGACTTCGCCACTCAGAAGATATTGACTGAGATATACCCATTTTAACAAAAAAAAGTTTATTCAAATATGGTCCAGAATTTAGCAATACTTTTAATTGAAGGTCACACCACACATTGTACTAGGTATACCAGGGCAATAAACACGTAAATATCAGCTCTAAAAATTTACCCTGATGGGTTCCAAAACCGCAACCAGCCTGAGATATTTTCTTATTGAGCTACATCAAATAAATGTTTTTCTTTCACCCGATGTAGTGGGCCCTGTAGCCTACGCTCAAACCTAGACTAAGCTGCAGTCGTCACCTATAATGGTCTATTCTAAATTATAGGTTGTTCGTAAACCGCATCAATATCGGCCTCGACATGCGACTTGGCACGAACATTTTCGGCGGCGGGCATCTGATCTTGCGCGAACTGGACATTCTTATCGACATCCATGACACCAACGTGAGTACTTATTTACATCTTATAAATGAATAGTATTATAACTTATCACAACATCAGAACTGTTAAGACATATACTTACTTAGCTGAGTACTGTGTACCTATTTAGGTCTTGCAAGCATGGCCGTAGCCAGGAATTCACTTCGGGGGGGTTGAACTCTGGACTAGACACAATAAGCCACAACAACGAAAAACAATCCGAGAAGTCGATTTTTTTAGAGATTATCTCTCTATAATTAAGGGGGGATTAAGGGGGAAGCGCAGGTCAGGGCGCGAAATTCAAAATTTCAATGGTTTTTATTTTTTTACGAAAAATTTGGACATCTTTACGATGTAATTTAGTTTTTTTCGATATTAGCATTCTGCATTGGATGTCTCGATGTATTAAGTGCCTTGCTTGCAAGTAATAATAATAATAATAATGTGAATAATGTGAATAGTTAGGGCTTGCATTCATTGGAGGGTTAACGTACCTAAGTACCTAAGTATTAAGCACAATAAGTGGGTACAACAACGAAGTGATCTGACATAGTGTCATGGAATTGAAATCCATTTTTCTTCCAGATCTATATCGACGGCATGACGGGTTCCAGCCTCATCAACACATTCATCAGCTCTTTCGTGCAGAGCGTCACCCAGGATGTCATTCAGAGCGAGATGACCAATGTCAGCAAAATCCTCAGCGAGCAGCTGTTCGATGTCATCAATGATTTACTCAAGGACTACACTATCAACGATATATTGGGTTAAATAAATACTTACTCATAGGTACTTATGTACTTACCTAGAATTTTCAAGCTTTTTTTATTCCCACATTAAAACGTTGGTAAATATTGCCTATAATACTTACATAAAACAAGGATTTAAAAAGTATAATTTTAGCCTGTGTTGAGGTCGGAGTATTTGTTGATTGAATTGGTAGAATGTTTTAAAGTTGTTAAAGTATCCCTTATGACGATGATGATGATGAAATGAATTCTTTAGGTACCCTTAGCAGTAAAGTTACGGACACTACTGAAAATTTATCGGGCATCTACAGTGTGGTTTTGAACCATTCGAAAGACACAACCAACGACATTCAAACCGGAAACGAATACTTCCGAGCGGGCATCCTGCAATCTGGGGAGAATTTGTAAAGTTACCCGAGTTTCCTGGATAATTAATCGAAATTAAAACAAAAATACTAACCTTGACTATGAAAGGCCCATGCGAGAAACCCTTTTGAGAAATTTTGGAGAAATAAAATACTTGGAGAAAAATTTGGAGGAATCAAAATCACGGAGATATTTTTTAAATTTCAGAATATAACCGTAGGCCGTAACTGAATACATTTGTATTTATGTATTTGAGTGCATTGAACAAACGCAACCGTTTAAAACAGTTCACTTGGTCGTTACATTCTACATAAAATGAACATATTCTATTATTCATTCTTTTGATTCGCTCACTGATTTTGTTTGTTAAGTTATTTTGCTGTTTCAGTTTGGAAATTGGAACAGTATTTCAAGGAAAAAATAAGAAAAAGGCAAAAAGCAAATAAAATCGAATCATCCATTAGGTTAATTAACCGATACTATTAACTTTTTGCCTTTGGGTAAAACTCAAGCACATTGTATCATTTTGGAGAAAAATAATTTCAAATTTGGGTATAAATAGAAAATCACATCTGGCAACACTGCCTACATTTGACATTGACAAGACTTTTTGGCGGGAAGTCAAACGGAGCGGTAAATTTAATTCATCACGCGCGCGGGGGCGGCGCGGCGGCGGCGCGGTGGCGGGCTTCGCGCGACTCGTATCTACAGTGTAATTGTGCGGCGTCGGCGCGGCGACGGCGCGGTGACGGCATCGTGTGCAGGAACGCTTATTTAAGTTCATTAGTAATACAGTAGGAAAAATATAATTATTATTTTATACTTATATTATAATGAAATAAAATATGTACTTACTTAGTTTTAGAATCTTGATGATTGTTGTAGTGACGTATTGCTACAACAATTATTAAGATTTTATATACTACAACAATTATTAATAATTGTTGCAGAGAAGGTTGTTTGTTTGTTTTTGTGGTTTTATTTTTTTGTTAATTTTAATCGTAATTTATTTTTAATTTAACTAATATGGTGATAAATTCCCATTTATGTTAAGTTTAATGTGTTATTAAGTTAAGTTTAATGTATTAATTTAGATTGTCTTACAATTATTAGATTTATTTTCATGTATTCGACATGTATTATCTATGTATTCGACTGAAGGACTGGTATCCAAGGTCAAGAATAAATATTAAAAAAAAAAAAAAAAAAAAATTGACATTGACAGAAAAAAGGTTCTTGTCTATGTCTCCAATAAATATATTAACAATGTCCCGTCCTATATGTTGTCTTTGTCTTTTGTTGTAGATATCGGCCAATAAGGGCAAAGGACCTTCTTTCATTCCACCGGTCATATTCGTTCCTCACTGTCATCTACATCCAAGTTTATGACACTAGCATCACAGACACTGGCAGAATTGTGGCAATTAGCTGCAAACGCCAATAACTAAGAAGAAGAAGAAATATATTTTCTGCTTGTGGGGTTTTTATGAATAATAATTCATTGTAAATAACGATGGCAGGGAATTTTTGGCAAAGCTCACATCATCAACAATGGATTTTGGATAAACAAGATCTTATCCGAGATCGTCAGCACGATTTGGCTATATTATCGGAAGAAGAATACCAAAAAATATTCAACTTCTTCGCGAGCATCATACAAATTCTAGGAGAACAGTTGAAGCTTCGACAACAAGTGATCGCAACGGCAACAGTATACTTTAAAAGATTCTACGCTACGAATTCACTGAAATGTATAGATCCGTTACTTTTGGCGCCCACCTGTGTGTTCCTTGCTTCTAAAGTTGAAGAGTTTGGCGTGATCTCCAACTCGAGGCTGATAACGACGTGCCAGACTGTTATCAAGAACAAATTTAGTTACGCGTACGGTCAACAAGAGTTCCCTTATAGAACCAATCACATACTGGAGTGTGAATTCTACTTGTTGGAGAATTTGGACTGTTGTCTGATTGTGTTCCAGCCGTACAGGCCTCTCTTGCTGTTTGTGCAGGATATAGGGCAAGACGACCAGCTGTTGACATATGCATGGAGAATTGTTAATGATTCGCTTAGAACTGATGTCAGCCTGCTTTACCCACCATATCAGGTATTGATGATAAATCTCAATTGCTAATAAACATGTGCAACTGACTTATATAATTATTAATCAAATAATATTTTGTTCTCGAAACATATGAGAGGTCCACTAACCTACAATAGGACCATATGGTGGACCATGACAGAAGTCCCGGAATTCCCAATGCTTTGCATGTTTTACAAGAAGCCTCTGTACGCAACACATACATTAAAAGGCTAATGATTATGTTTGCTTTGTCATAGATATCATTATACCCAAACTACATTGAAATGTATTATAACTGCTTTAAATAAATAATAAATTGTGTTCTTTCAGATAGCAATAGCATCTCTGCACATTGCATGTGTGATGCTTGCTAAGGAAAATCTCAAACCTTGGTTTGCTGAACTGAATGTTGACATGGATAAGGTAAGATATGCGTAGACATGACTCTGTGTTACAATACAACTTGGTATATGGATCTATAGGTCCAGGGCACCATTCTAAGGGCCTATTTATTGTTGAATGCCTATTTATTGTTGAATTGTATTAAAACTATCACACAATGAAGAAAAACTAACATAGTTGCCATGAACTACATATCACATTTTGTTTCAGATCCAAGAGATAGTCAGATCCATAATTAACTTGTATGAAATGTGGAAGAGTTATGATGAAAAGAAGGAAATACAAGGGCTGCTAGGTAAAATGCCTAAACCAAAGCCCGCACCACAAAGATAATAGCAAGTTTATTAATTGCAAATAGTATTGTCAAACTATGCAACTGGAACATGACTCTTGCAACTAGTGATGATATATTGCTATGAACTACCAACTAGTTGGCAAGGTACAAACTTCTCAGATTCCTGTGAAGTCTGCCTGTTGGATATTTATAGTGACACATACCCAATTGTAGGTACAAGAATGAAGAAATATGATTTCAATATCATGAGATTGGTGCAAATGTCCAAGATACTAAGTTATCACCCTGCACTGTTGTTACACCCTCGACAGTTGATTCTGTAACAGACTTGGGTCCTAGACTGAGTGTAACGGGTGTTATCTCTGTGTACCAATAAGAAATAATTTCAATTTATTTTAGATAAATGGACATGTGTGTTATAAAACCGTGGAGCTATACCTTATAATAAGTACAATAAAATTCATTGTCATAAAGCTATTTTATATAATAGTTATTTAACCCTTAATAGCCTAGAGTTTCAATTTTGATACCAATCTTTTAAACCGAATGTTCACATTACTATTAGTTTTTTTTATAGGTTGGCTGTACGTATTTTACTGTTGTATAATATTCTTTCCAACGAAATTAAAAAAAATATCAAATGTCATTATTATTAAACACAGTAACATTAAACACAGTAATATTAAAAATAAATCACTTTCGTAAATCAGGCTACTAAGGGTTAAGGCTAATAAGTCTAATTTATACTGGATTCAGTTACTAAGATTTAATATGATTTAATCAAATACTAATAATAAATATGTATACTTACTACCTTGAATGAATTAAATATAGATCTTGCACAGAAAATCGGATAATAATTTTAGGGTACCTGTGACAAGGGAGCGATAATCACTCTCGAAAAATATATTATTAGCAATAATATTATACCAATGTAAGGTAAGGGATTATCCGTACTGATAGAAGCGATGCTGCACTATTAATTATCAATTTCTTTATTTTAGGAATCAATTTTATTGTATCTAACTCATTTTTAGTTTTTGTATGATAAGTGAAATAATGCGGCAGGAATTATTCATATAGGTTTTGGAGTTGGCACTATAAGTAATATGCTGCAATGAAGACAAAAAGCGTTTACATTTGTTTGTAATTAGACTGTAAATTTTATTTAAATAAAATACAAAGTCCTGACTGACTCATTGTGCTTTAGGCTATAAGGTTTAATAAATGCATTTTCTTTTAAATGTCGATTTTTTTTTAATATAGATACCTAACCCCATTTACCAAAAATGAGAGTCAGTAGTTAATGTTGTATTGGATATTTACTATCGTATTTAGTCCAGCCACTGACTGGTAGCCAGGATGGCCTACCTACCTGAGTTACATAGTAGTTGGTCCAAGTAGAATGCGCAGTAACACTGCCACCAGTGCTGAGCGCCTCGGGTTCGAATCCTGGTAGGGGCAATCTTTGTCTGATCAGCATTAATGTTTTACCCGAGCTATATCTTTATAAATATTCCTATCCTTGTCTAAGATACAGGGAATCCTAGTTTGGGGTTACAATCATGTAGGTATGTGTAAGAGTCCAGAATTTTAATAAAACCTACCATGTGTATCGATTTACTTAGTTTGTTTACAATTGCATTTACCACAAACCGTTTTATGAATTGGGGCGCTATGTTGTAAGAAAATGAAACTGGCATGGAGAGTGAGAAAATGCCCCATTGGCGGATCCGTCGTATTACCGTGTAAAATTGCTTATTGAAAAAGGATTCTTTCTATTGCTGGGCATTACACATGTACATAGATATCTACCACCTACATGCATGTTGACAGATGATCACACCAATTGTATCATTCCAAACTAAGCAACGCAATGGATCCCAGTGACACCCAGACCAGCGAAAATTAGGTACAGAAACATCATATCCAAAATGTGGCCAAGCGGGAATCAAACCCAGAACCACCCAGTGCAGTGACCTAAGCGACCTACGATTTAATCAACAGACCAAGGTGTCATCAATTTAATTTGGTCTGACTATATCATTGCGACCACTGCACATTGTGATGACAAACCCTATCCACAAAAAACATATGGCCATATGTCCAATAAGTTGTGGGGACAGGTCCTTAGAATCATAAGTAAGAAATCCTGGACTGCAGCCCATTAAATAGAGATATGAAATTAAAGCACGGAGGTACCTATGAGGCGAGGTGTCGATTGACAATACCTATACCTGTAGGCATAAATTAGCATCCGTCCTGGCAGCCCGGTAACGACTTATTGTATAAGCGTACATTCAAAACAATCTCACCTTGCATATATCAAAACAAGAGAAGCCATTACAAAACAATGACCACACTTACGTTAATTTTCAGGATGTTTCAGGTACCTGTTCCACCTCACGTTTAGAAAAAACGCAAATTATCTTCCTTGTTGAGCTATCAGCCAAGTGGAAGCTGGAACCAGTGTGCGGTCTACATATCTACCCGAGTGCCATCTGAGTTTACACAACATTTTAAAGTCGTGCTTATTATCTATACAGGATAGCCTAATTTACATGGTCATTAAAATATAGAGTCAAGTAGGTGGATCAATTTTCAATATTTTATTATTAAAAAAATATGGTACTTAAGTCGTTAAGTGTTACACACACTTCATCGTCTAGGTACCTATATCATCGTAATTTCGCACACGATAAGCACTGTGCTACTATACTCCTGTCCGTCCCAAGTATTTCTAACGCATGCACGCCCTAAAATGTTCACGAATGTTTTCTTGTGGCTATATAAACGGTACACCACTCAACACTTTAACCAGTACAACCTCTACTGTCGCCGCAAACATGTCATCCACCAGGGCTCTGTTCTGCGACCTATGTGTCGTCATGCTGTTTGGCCTCAGTTTCGTGCTGGCTGAAGATAAATCAAGCAGGTTAGCGAAGCATTCTTCAACGATCCTTATGGTCATTGTATACTAAATTTTAATAAATGTGCAATGCATCATGATATAATTATATGCTACTCCAGGTATCCTCTTCCGACGATGGCCCAACAATACGTCAGGATCGCCACGTGATCTTCAATATAATTGACACCGTTCATTGGTCGAAGTTCGTCGATGACGTAGTCTTGGGCCAGTCATGTGACCGCGCTGCCACGGAAAGAGAATACCTGGTTTTATCGTATCATGTGATGTATATTCTACATTATTTTATGTCTATACAGTCCTGCACCACCAGCAGTGGATGAGGGGCCGAAAGGCAACTGTTCCTGCGGAGGATTCCCGACGAGCACGATACAAGCCGACACCGCGCCGCTGCTCTCCCAGAACTCGGGCCTGGTAGTGAAGTGTAATAGCGAGGGTGACAACACATGCAAGAGTCTGTGCAACGCCCTGGCTACTGCGACTAAGGCTAAAGGGCCGGAGGTCTTATGCAGTAGGCTTAAGGACGCCAATGAATTACTTGTAAGTCTTCTCGTGATCCACAAACGCGGATGGGAGGTATAGGGAATAGCTATATGCTAAAGCTGGAGGCATATTACGATCTTATACAGGCAGTATACCTATTAAATTGCCTGGCAATTTTATATATTCACTCAGGGATACATACTAACTTGTTTCCAAACGTTGCCGGTCATAATAACAACACAGACTGGGACAAAGTACTATCTAGCGGGAACCTATGTCGTTAACATGATGCAAATGAAGCGGGAAGTGAATTGCCTGGAAATATAATTGGTAATACGCCCTCTGTACGTATATAGATATCGCTGTAGATAGTTGTTGGGTTATCTATACATACATGCACTAAGCTGAGGGTTGGTAGCATAGAGTGCGAGGTTAAGTTTTATTATATTTTCAGATGTCAGCATTCTACAAAATATGTGATAAGCCGTGGGCGTACGCGGACATGACGGCGGAGGAGGCGCTCTGCTGCGAGGACTCCAAGGTGAAGGTGTGCCAGACCGCCGTGCGGGCCAACTCCACCGATGTGGTCGAAGCCAAGACGGCCTTGTAACTCGCAACCCTGAGATGCATGTAATAATAGGAGCGAGCTCGTGCATTTAGAATATAATAAATATTACATTTTGTCTTTACTTTGCATTAGCCGTTATTTTCTCTCTCTGTATATCCAGCTACTACACTTTTGCCACTTGTCGGCAGAGCACATGCTCTTTGGTTATTTATAAATAAATGAATGTTGCAAGTAGAAATTAAAATGTAGTAAGGTGTACTTATTTAGAGTTCAATAAAACAACATTTAAAAAAAATGGGGAATACTAGGTATTTATTTACAAATAAGGTAGTTCCAGCCATGTAAGTACCTAGGCATTTTTGTACCTTGTTCAAATAGAACTTGACTTACTTAATACAATAGTACGATAGAAATGCTACCAAGTTGTTCAAATCCATTTCAGAACTTCTTAATAATTTCATTATTCTGGAAATAAGTTGAGGATACTAAAACTCGGATACCTATCATTATTATTCCCCAAAACTAAGCCAGTTCATTGGAGGCCATACTGACTGCGATAATGTTAAAACTAAATTATAAACATCCTTAATTAATAACTACCTTATCTTACTTATGAGAAGTGAAAAGTGCTTGCGTTTTATACAATTAATTGGTAAATTTTATGAAATTTAGTACGTTTGCAGAATTTAAGTTAGAAAATTAAAATGTTAACTGAGTAGGTATCAGGGCGGGCGGCATCACCATATTCTGGTACTCTTGCTTCATAAAACAATTCCATTATAATTATTGTCTATTACGTACATACATAAACAAGATGACGTGTGTGTACTCGTCAAATGTGTGCGCACCAGAATTAACATTTTACATACTAACATTAACATTTTACATCTCAATTCTGAAATATCATGATTTAAGTAACCACAATAACACATAAATTAGCTTGTAAATATGTGTCAGTGCATTGTGCACCGACGCAACTGTGTTGTTGCCATCTATATATCTACGTAGGTAGGTACTAAAAGGTGCGCTTGAAACATCTTGAATCACGGTGTTCCACTGAACTGTGGCTCCGGAACCACAACTTGTTCACAATCATTTGAAAATCCCGTATTTCGCGAACATCGCGAGCGGTAAATGAACGTTGTTCTGATTACATGAACGCGAACCCAGCACTTCAATCCATTCAACATAGAAAAGTCACGGCGGTAAGGGCGCTTAAGTCTATCGCCGGTATTTAATTAACATTCAATATTGTCGTGCACATACTTGCAGATATACTTGTAATGTACAGCTGTTTGTCTAGTAAACGTCAAGAATCATAATTTGTTAATATTCTAGGTATTCGTATTTTATTCAACAATATCATTTCTTTTTATTTAAAAAAACCAACTAAAACTACCTACATTGTCATGGCGCTAAAATGACGTCATCTACGGTGTGAATTAGTATACAAAAGACAAAGACTGCAGGTAAAACTTCGTGACACCATTCTTTGTAATTATATTTGTTTTTTTTTTAAATGTCTACAACCATATTTACATTGTGCCCAATTCAGTTGTGACTTCTTTCATGGGACTATATAATGGTTAACAAAAATAGTGTAAAATATTTTAATCAATGAATTCAGTAAGTTATATGGATCATTTTGATGTATAAAATAATTGTGTAAATGATGTTTGTTTTTTTTTGGTGGCCCAGTAGTTTTTGGCCATGTGCTCAGTACAGGTGAATATTTTTAATTGTCTAAACATTTTTTTTATTTCTTCTGAAATGTTATTTTTATAACCTACTGTTAGCCCTGTTAAAATATTTGACACTATTTTTGTTACACCTTATATAATATATTTTAAATAGAGAATGTGGTGAGGCCAGCTGAGCTGAACAAGGTGTCTGGAGGTTGGTAATGGGTTTAATGGGAAAAGCTGACCGTAAATGTGGACTTTCAAAAGCTTGCCAAAGTACTTAGTATGTACTACAAGGAATGAGGTATTTTGACACTTGCCATTATACTCTGGATTTCTATAAATATTTCGCTTCACCTTGCGAGAACCTAGTGTTCAAGTGTTCAGCTTTCTTGATGATGGACTTCTTCTGCGCCTCATCGAAACGGTTCACTTGAAGATCCACGTCGCGGCTGAATGGACGTCGTTCCTTCTTGCCATCTTCTTTATCGTCCTTCTATGAAAATATGAAATATCCTTTATTAAAAAACCTCATTTTATCCATTGATCATTTTATTCCAGCTTCTGTTTCGTGAAGTGGTAGAGAAGAAAATAGGATAAAAGTCATATGAGTTCATACCTTTTTCTTCTTTTTCAATTTCTTTTGGTGCATGTCGAGGAGACTCTCGTCTCTTTTATGTTTCTTCTTGTGTTTCCTGTAATAAAATAAAATGTATGCTTTATACTTGAAGCGTAATTAGATTATTTAGACTACATGCATCATGTAAGTATGTCTAGTTGTGATAATAATTTAAAACTTACTTGACGGCAGTTTCTTGATCGTTATCGCGATTGGCAATGTGGCGCTCCCTGGCCTCTCGCTGCAGTGCAGCTTCCATGTCTTCCTCTTTCACCTGTCCGGCGGCTTTTCTTGCTTTTTCCTCTGGTGTATCGGTCCAACTTGACCTGTGAAAATATTTACCTTGTTTTTATTATAAACTAACAAATCAGTAATATAAAAATAAAGAATCATAAACAAATACCTGTCCGACATATCCGGCCCTTCTTTGGCCCTAAAACTCCGCGCTTCCAAGCCTAAATATTTAGTCTTTCCTTCAGGCAATTCTAACATCCATTGCTCTCGAGATTTTATCGTACTCCCTCCCGAATGGCCATCAAGTTTCTTAATTTTGATGTCCAATGCCCTCTCCTCGAGGCGTCGGTGTGCGTCCGACCATTTCTCCTCCGCGCCGGCGGGCAGCGGCCCGATGCCTGCGTCTTCATCAGAACTCTCGTATTGGATAACTTCGCGCTCAGTCTCCGCAAGTACTTTGCGCAAATCATCGGGTATTGATGGGCCTAAAAGAAAGAAGGCATTAAGCATGCATGCATTAGATACCAACAGATATTATAGCATCAGATCTGTTTCTATTTTATTCTACAAAAAAACATATTATTACCTATATGCTTAGGTTGGCGTTGAAGATGAGGAGGCAAAGCTGGGCCCTCAATGTCGGGAGACACACTTCTCTTGAATCGTTTAGCAAGATGCGGCGGCAATGCGGGTCCACACACATCTTCGGCAGCCTTTTGTTCACACTTGACAGAGCGCCGTAACTTATGTCTTAGATCTGTAGGATCTATATCTATTGGGCTCTGTGAGTCATCATCACTCGATAATTCACCTTCTTCACAACTTTCCTTCTGTGTACTCTTCTGTGTCGATGTCACTTCTTCCGCTGGCTCCAACTGACTGTTTGTTGTATCAACATTAGCTTTATCTTGAATATCATCAGTTGTGCTGCTCACTTCCACAGCTGTGGTATCTCGGTCCCTGTCCTTGCTGGATTTGGAGCATTTCCTTTTGTGCTTCTTCCTATGCTTCTTCTTTTTAGTTTTATGTAGTTCTTTTTCTAAATTTAGTAGTTTCGCTCTTAGTCTCTCGTCATCAGATGAATCAATGCTTGACTCCTCTGATTTGTCTTTGACAACAGCTGGTATCATACTGTAGTAGGAACCAGGTTGCACTTCCTCTGATTTGTCACTTTCGATATGTTCTTCAACGATTATTGGACTATCACTTTTTCTTTTTGGAGGTTCCTGTACTGGAGGAGGTTTATATATTTCTGATCTTTTCCCTTTGTTGGCAGGAGACAAAGACTTTTCTGGCGATTTCTTAACAATCTCAGGAGTTTTAGGCAGGTCTATATTGCACTTTATTTCTTCTTTTAAATTTCTCTTGTAATCATGTGATCTGGAATCCTTTCGTTTGTCTCTACTGTTACTCCTATGATCTCGTGTTTTGGACTTTTCTCTTAAATCTTTATCATATCTATGTCTGTCATGTGATCTTCTACTGGGACTTCTATCCTTGGAGTGCCTGTTCTTAACTGTAGGTGACCTTCTACTTACAGGGGACCTGTGACTTTCCGGGGATCTTCTACTTAATGGTGATCTCCTATTTATGGGTGAATGTCTGGAAAATCTACGTCTATCTCTGTCCCTCGGAAATCTATCTCTATCTCCTCTTTTTCTATCAGAATCTCTAGGAAATCGGTCACTCTCAGCTTGTCTCCCTCTCCCAGTTTGTCTGATACTGTCCTGTCTTTTATGGGATTTCTCATCTTCTTTCTTAGCTCGACCCTTGAATCTACCTGTTTCAGAATCACTGCTTGATTCATCTGAGAGCATATCGATACCTAGAAGCAAAAATAATGGTTTAGAATTAGGAGTAAAAAAAGATATCTTGTTTACACACTAACTTTATTATCTACAATATGTACAAGACTATGATTGTCACTTAAAACATTTTTGCTATTTTCTTAGCACTGTAGCGGATGGATTTCAGGAAACCAGCAGTGAGTATGCCTTTTAATGACTGTCTCACGCTGGACTGCCATACAATGTCTTTTAGAATTTGACGCAATATCACAGCACAATCTATATCATAAGCGACAGCCCGAAGAACATCTTCCATATCCTGCTGGAGACCACCATGGTTCCAGAACTTTACAATTCTCTGCTGCGGCACCATCGGCAACTGCATCAGGTGATGTAATTTAGTTTCTGGATGCAAGTCTTGATGACACTCAGCATCACCAGTTGGAATGTCTACATAGGCATGGAATTGCTGCAAGATTGGTCTGTAGAGCTCGCGGAAGCTTAGCAATTGAGGCTGTACTATATTCATAACTTTATTTTTGTTCTCTCCAAATGTCATCCTAAAGTCGCCGGCGTAGCTTAAATTAGATATGGCAAAGTAGAAATCATATTCAGAAAACGTTTCAGGCAGGATGAGCAAGGCAGTGTGCACTGCAGAACGCAAATTTGATTGGAGTGCATTTTGTAGCTGAGAACTATTAGTCTGCTTTATAATCTCAACTGGTTTGTGCAACCTGCCAGCCAAATACAAATCATTCCAATCTAGTAAGTCTGCCACCAAATCCTTCTGTGACACAACCCCATACTTCACAATGACATTCTCTTCTTTCACCTCAACAAGGGTGTTGAAATAGACTTTAGCGCCCCAATTCTCTTGGAATCTGGCAACAAACCCTTTGCCGAGGAAACGGAGCGCCGAGTAGTGCGAGGGGTTCTGTGCTATGTTAGCCGCGTGCCATCGATGCGAGTTATCCACGCAGTAAATGAGGTCAATCATATTTTGTTTGTTTTGGTTCCCCGTCTGTGGTTTCACAGCAGATCCGTAAGCGAAACAAAATGTAAAGTTTTGTGGAAACTTTGATAGTATTCGATAGTACAGCGGTAGCACATCTTTGGCCGCGGCACCGAAAGCGTTCACTGCTGCTGCAGCCATTTCAATATGAGAGTATCTGAGTAGTTATAAATTTACTGCTGACCTGGTGTTGCGGTTGAGGATATAACGAATTGCGAGACACGATGTCAACTGGATGTCACGATAGTTCTTGTTCACGGCTATAGTATCTACTTTACTTAAAAGATTTATTTAATTTTCTCAGTACGTGCGTAATGGAATATTATTCGATTACACAAGCTAAAACCAATATTTTTTCCATTTCAAAGAAATGCAATTATTCTAACCAAATCACAAACATATATAACCAACCAGCCAAAGACTACAAACACAGACGAACTAGAGATGCTATAAGTCAACAATCAACAGTAATAGCTAATGCATAGCCAATAGCCACATAAAATACAACACTACTCTAGAAATTTACTCTGTGCAATAGTGAGCGAGCGTTCCGAATCATTGACCGAATTCAACCGTCATGATCGCGATTTAGAAATCGGAGCGCAAAATATCAATGTGAACACTGTGAGTGAACTGTCAGAGATATTAACGCGTCTCGGAATGCAACCTACGTTAGAGCATTGCGTTGATTGTGTTGTTTTTCTCTGGTGTCATTATTTTCTCCGAATATCTGGGTGCTGAATATTGTTCATTTTTATCTTGATATAAGAATGTCGAGTGCTGATAGGATTGACTTCGAAATGGAAGTGGAAGTGGAGAGTGCTTCGTCAGGGCCGGCTGTTGATCCACCTAACCCAGCTTCCCCTGCGCCACCAACCCCTGGAGGAGCTAAAAGCGTGGTGGTGACTACAGCTACCTCCGGCTCTGTCACAGTGTCACTGCATCCACTAGTAATTATGAATGTTTCGGAGCACTGGACACGACTGCGGGCGCAAGAGGGATCCCCACAAACAGGTAGATTGTCTCTTCAGATGTGTCCAGACCGTCTGCTCAGCCTTCAGACTGCGCAGCTGGTCTTGACATGGCTATCAAAGAACTTTAACATTAAATACAACATTGTATATTTTTTAAATATAATCGAACAATATATTAAAAACATTGCTAAATGATGAAAGAAAATGATAGAATCACGAGAGAACCCAAGCAATTCTCAAAGTATGTAAAGTAAACCAATCTACACTGGGTCTGTCTGGACTATTGTCAATATTGTCTTGGCATTAAGGAAGGCTAGCACTTAAAAATGGGATTGGGGGATGGGATTAACAGCAATATCTATAAACAGGACATCCTAGATTGAATAGGATCTTCTGTTTATATGATACATGTAATTTAAATAAAATATATTTAAATAGTGAAGCAAAAATTTATATATTTGTTTATCTATTTCAGTTATTGGAGCACTAATTGGAAAACAAAAAGGACGCAACATTGAAGTGATGAACTCATTTGAGCTAGTGTTTAGTGTCATTGATGGAGATATTGTTATAGACAGAGATTACTACAACATGAAGGAAGAACAATGTGAGGACCAATTTGTGGCTTAAAGCTGCAATACACATGGCAGTGAAAAGGATGATAGTGAATATTTGCCTGCACACTATTAACAATAGTAATGAAAGTAACTTGAAACATCTTGAATGTGCTAGCTCTTAATGATCCATTTTGAATTGTAGTTGTTAAAACAAAAATTAAATATAAATACAGCAAATATTATAAAATAAAACATCAAAAATATTGCTGCAATCATGCGAGCTTCTTGGGCTATAAAAATTAAATAACATCACGGGCACAAGATATTTGATTTTGACACCATCTATATAATCTGCTTTTATTTATGAAATGATAGAAATATGCATGTAGCATGCATATTCCACTAACTGGTTTGCTTTTGTGTGAGTAACTCACATGTGTACTGTGAGAACATTATTTTTTATATATTTATTTTGTAGTTAAGCAGGTATTTTCGGATATGGACTTCCTCGGGTGGTACACTACTGGGGAGACTCCCACCGAGCGAGACATTGCTGTTCACCGACAGATCTGTGATATCAACGAATGCCCAGTGATGCTGATGCTGAACCCAGCCGGTCGGGATGGAGAAGTGAGTCTTGTAAAGTCATGGTTTATTATATTCAATTTATGCTCTAATTCCTGAACTGCATTTAAAAAGAAAATAAAAAATCTAGGATACTAACTAGTTCATGGAACTTAATTACAATGAAACTAAGGATCAAATAGGTCATGAGTTATAGCCAACCAATCTATGCAAAGTTAATTCCGCATCTTTGTTAAATAAAATCAATTCAAAGAGAGAGAAAGTAATCAACCGCAAATATAATTGCCACTTGTAAGTCATGGCTTTGTTGCCACTTGTAAGATTTTGTCGTCTTGGCGATGGAAGTCTACATTGTGCGTGATCCGACATGCAGTTAGCCGGTTTTTAAATCAATGCCCGAAAAATTACAAGTTTTTGAAGAAAATCCAGACAACTAAATCACAGCAATAGCAGTCCTAAATATATTTTAATGCAAAGCGGTAAAGTTTATATTCGTTTACTTTGTAGCAATTACCGATAGTTCTGTACGAGTCGGTGATAGACGTAGTGAACGGCAGGGCGACGATGCTCCTGGCGCCTCTCACGTACACACTTGCCGCCGAGGAGGCGGAGCGCATTGGCGTGGACCATGTCGCCAGGGTCTCATCTGGCGAGGGAGCACTTAACAGTCTGGGTGAGAAAACTTACATGAATATTTATTATTATTTAGTACATTTATCTGTAGTGATATACAGTGAAACCTAATAACTTCATGATGAGGAAAATTATCGATCCTAACTTAAGTTATTAATTTATAATAAATCCCCAGTTTTGTTGCTCGATACTATTATAGTTAAAATCGTTAATTGAACTTGTATCGTAGCAGAGGACGAGCTCTGTTGAATCCAGTGACACAAATACTAAAATCTCAACAATATTGCCAGGGATAATCTTTTGTTTCAATGTTATTATCATCACCCTAAGCATCGATTGCTGCAACTACATCACGATATAGACGGCAAATCAACGGCTATATGAAATTGGCACAATACCAGCCCATTTACTAGCCTTTAGGGTTTTAGTTACTGATAGAGTGCTAACGTAGACCTTTTAACCGACTTCAAAAAGGAGGAGGTTCTCAATTCGGTTGTATTTTAGTTAGTGAGTAATAATGTGTGAAGTGGCGGAGCACCTGACGGCGCAGCGGTCGGCCATCAAGATGCTGGTGTCGCGCGTGCGCGCGGTGCTGGCGACGGTGCGCGCGGTGCGCGACGGCGCGCTGCCGCCGCGGCCGGCGCTGCTGCGCGAGGCGCGCGCGCTCGCCAACCGCCTGCCGCTGCTCACCTCCAACCAGTTCCGCACGCACTTCTATAACGTACGTCACACCGCCACTGCGCTTCAAGGGGGAAGCGCAAGGTCAGGGCGCGAAATTCAAAATGTCAATGGTTTTTATTTTTTACGAAAAATTTGGACATGTTTACGATGTAATTTTGTTTTTTGCGATATTAGCATTCTGCATTGGATGTCTCGATGTATTAAGTTTGCTTAAAAAAATACCTAAAGCGATACAACACCATAAAGTTCGTAAAAGTAGCGGTTTTTACTAACTTTATGGTGTTCAAATTTTTCGTAAAAAAATACAAACCATTGACATTTTGAATTTCGCGCCCTGACCTGAGCTTCCACCTTAACCCATGGCTTTAGTATGAGTTTTGAACGTATTCCATACATTTACCGGTAAAGTTGCATGTTTCCACTGGAAATGCTGCTGTGCAATATATGAAAAGATTCGATCACTTGATCGGTATGTGATGCTGTTAAAACGCGTACATAGCCCCAGATTTATAGACTTATAACTAGTCAGAAACATCATGATTTGAATGGTTATAATGAATACGTATTTTCGTATTTCTTATAGTTAGTCATACATAACGGAGAAGGAATACATGAGAAATTCGTTCCGGTTTTTTTTATTCAGACTCCCCAAAAGGGGTTCGGTGCTGAATCTTTCCTCCGATCGAGGAGATTCCCATGCCTGCTGTACTTACTTTGAACCTTTAATTTTTCCTCCGCAGCAATGCAACGACGTCGCACTGATGACTTACTTGGGCTCGATCACAAAGGGCTGTAACGCAATCAACCAGCTGGTGAACAGGTTCAATGTGCTCTACGACCGGCAGGGCATGGGCCGGCGCATGCGCGGACTTTTCTTTTAGGGTGGACGCTAATATTAACCTTGTAAACACCAGCGTAGACTGCAGAGTGGAAAAACTAATTGATGCATTTTATATGACGTATTTCCGTTAAGGGGGAAGCAATTGGGAGAACTGACGTGTCGCGTCACGCATAGACATCGTGATTCAGAAAGGGTACTCTAACATTTGAATAGGTATGTCGATTTAAAAAAAACTATATTGTGTTTCCAACAACTAACAACAAGTTTCAACAACAACAAACAAGTTACAAACGCGTTAAAATCCTTAAAAAATAGTTTTATTTCAATGTGTAGTATTCGCGTAAATATAAGAAATCAATAAACAAGTTACAAGTTTAATTTTTTCTTTTTTCGATGTTTAAATCAGTTAACTTTTTCCATGACAAACAACTAAAGTATAATTTTACATGTATCATAATAGACAAACAACAAACTTTCATAAACATGTTGTATTTGCGTTTTCTCAGTTGTTTTGCCCTTGACTTTGTTAACGCCGTAGAGCGAGTGGAAAAAACAAATTGATATATTTAAAAAGACTTCTATAATATCATTTTGCCATTAATTCTACAATCATTCTAAAAATAAAATGTTTTCAATTGGTTGAAAAGGCGATGCTCAAAATATTCGTTCCACAATCAAAGGAAATTGTGCGTCATGTGAAGGTAAATGTAGAAATAATTGTAACATGCTAGTGATACGAGTGGTTGCTCTGAACTCTTGAACCATAAAGTATTCTATGGACCATGCCATTTGAGTCTGCCAGAATCAACGTATCTTGTTTGATTGCAAGAAAAAAGTGTAAATACATTTTATATGTTAACCCTCAAATTTATAGAAAGTTATAATGGATCATAAAGCTATTATAACGCACTTTTTCTTCTGAAAAGTTCGTTATAATGCCATTATAATCCATTATAACTTTCTCCAAATTTGGGGGTATGGCTACGAGCTGTGGCTTTCTTATAGTGCCGAATTTTCCATGTGCACCGAAACAAAAATAAAAGGTCTTATAATAATACGCAAATGTGTGACGCAATACTTTTATTTCGCATCCCGTCCTTTGATTCTAATTCAATTTCAAAATTAACAAACTTTGGACACATCGAGATTCATGCTGTGGAAGACCTTTTCAAACGAACCGACAAATTTATAGAACTGTCAATCAAAAATTATGAATGCACTAAAAAGTAATTTGACAAGTGTGCTCTGTGTTATTGCACACATGCTACGTCATTATAAATAGACGAAAACAATCTATAAATTTGGTGGGAACTGTTTACGTGGCAGAAGCTAACATAATTATAACGATACCACATATGATTCGCGCGGCGTGCATGTATAGCTACACAATAAATATGACTTGAGATACATCTTAATGGCCGCTCAGTCGCTCAAGCGCAATCATTTTAGGTAGCAGCACCGTAAGCGTGTTCTATCCCGCTCACACCACAATCTTCGTAACTAAGAGTGAAAGTGACGGCATGCTTTCTCGATGAAAATACTGCTATGTTAGAAGTTTCTGCTAGCCTCACTGCACTAAGGAGCGTTTGGCTGTGTAGAAGGCAAAATTAGGTATCAGCGGGGCGTAGAGGAGAGGGGGGGCAGGGCTGCGCACGCGCACGTTCAGAGCGGACATAAAGATCTCGGTAGAATATTTACAAATACATGGTCGCTAACTTCATTACAAATATGTTATAAGTACGTAAAAATGTTCAAAGTTTTTTTGTTTTTTTTTTTTTTATACAGTAACAGTATACAGTCTTAACATTAGCACTGCACTATAATATAAATTATGTAAAATTATCTAAGTACCTATATCTTTGCTAGTTATAGACTAGCTTTTCCCACGGCTGCGCCCGTGCAAAAATCCATTTAGCTCGGCCGTTTGACCATCAATGGTCATAGCATGACTACACTTGTACCATAGGCTATCTTATAGTAAAAACCCCGTAGAAATTACTCCAGGGTGTGTATTTATTTCATGTACAGACACAGGCCAGTTCGTTTAATTATAGCATTGACTTCGTGTATTTATATTTGTTTATATACTAGTTATTAACAATTAATGACTTGATAAAACTTATGTTAGGTCAATTATAATTGTACTTTGGTATAAAAATATTTATTTTTAAAGTTCATTCGTAAACATTTTAAATCGAATCAAACGCTAATATTGCTTGTGTGTAACTATTTCATAAAAGTATCTAAAAGTTTACAAACATTATGTATGTATGTATTATGTAAAATAAGACACAGCTTGCTGTGTGAGTAATGATGACGGAATAACATAAATGCATGATTGCGTAGCGGTCGAACGAAGCTGAAACATTGCGTGGGCGCCGCCCATTTCGAGCTGGGCGCTCATTACTAGAAACTGTCGGGCGAAAATTCTGATGAATGCCAGACGACAAAAGCACATTTTTAAAGTTCGTAGTCCATACAAAATGTAGCGCCCAAGCACTTTTAACGAGAAACCATAATTGTAAAGCCATGTAACTAGACCAAATAAAAATGTAGCGACCATGTCAACCGCACCACAAGCTACGCAGATGGCACTGCAGACGCAATCAGAACAATAGACAATAGACCCTTTACCGCTAAAAAATAAATAAAAAATTAAGTCTTTGGTAAAAGAATTAGTGGCTCTCCCGGTCACCGCCGCACGAATAGATAATATTAAGAGTGCTGATGCCTGCGTAGCGTGCGCGTGCGCGTCGGCTATGTGTCGTCCGGTATCTTCTCGATGCCGATGAGCTCGTCGAAGAGCGAGTGGTTGTCGGGGATGACGTGCGGCTCGTGCAGCGTCTGCCGCGCGAACTTGAGCGTCGCACGCGTCAGCTGGCCCACCGTCCACTTCCTGTCCACCAGCACGCGGACCAGGGTGTCCAGCTACAAAAAAATGGCCCAAATTAAAAAAAAACAGTGAGCAAGTTAAGCGGGAACTTTTAAGTGGTTAACGAGTAGATCGTACCCGTCAAGTTAATTAATGTAATACCTACATGGTGTTAATGGTGTCTTTTTATAATTACGACGATAGAGAATCATTAATTAATGTAGAGATGTTTAATTATGTAGAGGTAGTTAGTATAGTGTTATTTTGTAAACCTATTCACAAACCAAATTTAAGTTAATATAGACCTTTATGTAGATAGTAATAAAGATCATGTGACGGCGTGACAGTGTTGATTCATCGTTAATCACTGCACCGCGCACGTATATACTACCCTCATTCTCAAAACCCTTACTGCTGCTCTACTCCATTCCGGTTGGAGTTGAATCTAAACGGACTCAGTCTCACATCAAATCTTTGTACTGGCCAGCTATTTACGCTGCCTTTATTAATTTTATTTACCAGGCAGTTCGCAAGTCATACTCGAGCTGGCCGGTCGCGTCCTCACTCTATCTCTTCAATCTATAATTTACTCTAATTTTTATAATCTTTGTAGCTTATTTTCTTCTTCCAGTTCGGCCTATCATTTACTATCAGTACCTTGAACAGTTTCTCATTGCTGAAGGTGTAGTATATTAGCGCGGGTACGCCCGCGACGCTGGCCGCGAGCCACTGCAGCAGCAGCTTGAGCTGCGGGTGGCCGCGCAGCCGCCGGCCGCAGCCCCAGTTGCCCGTCGCCACCGGCCGGCACGACCCGCCCGACGCTATCTTGTGCGCCAGTTGCGTTAACTGACCAAACAAACGACAATTTATATAGTTCTCCTTAAACGAAGAAATAATATAGGCGGTGTCATAGCATATTATTATACCACGTGGAGAATTCTTTGTTTGAATTCTCCTCATAAAGAAAGAAATATTAGTTACGGGAACGTTCTGCCTCAACTCGATTATATGCACAAGCAATATTTTAAGAAGTAAGTAGAGGCAGGTATATGTTTCGACAGAAAGCAAAGACGATTATTCATTACGTGGCAATGTTGTTAGTACGATTGGGAGAGGTATTAGCGACAGAGAGCCGGCAGCACGCCTGACCTTCGGTGTCTTAAGTTTTATCGTGACCGGCTCGCACTCGACGCTCTCCTCAATGGTCTCTACGATCATGTTTATCATCCAGTTCAACTTTTTCTTGCGCGCGCTCGGCGCCGCGTCCGCGTTGCTCGTGGGGGCGCTCGCGGAGCTGGCGCCGTCTGCCAGCGCCCCCGCCCCCGCGGTGGCCGCCGCCCGCCCGACCTCTAATATCTCCTCCGGTATAGACTGTTTTACTTTACGTTTCTGTCAAAACATATAGCGGTTACGGTTGCCGATTATTCGACCTGCATCTTTGCGTATAAAATTCTATTATGTATTGTGATTAACAACTTTATTAGTTTATGAATGCTTTTGTACATATTATTCGCGTTTAATTGGTTTATAACATTGTAGCGGCGTACGTAGCAGAATGGTTCCATTAAAATTTAAAATCAGAGACCATACAACTCATGCAGCGCAGGTCTGTGGCTGATGAATCTCGGAAACGCTAGCGAGTAAACAAGCTCCGCAAGTTCAGCAACTTGGATGGTATGTTCAATAAACTGGTGGTTATAAAAGTACCAGGTGCGCGGCGAGCCGGTGTCGATGCCTTGCTAGCTCGAGTGAGAGCGAGCGCGCGGCAAGCGCAAGGCGTCGTGGAGCGAGCGCGGCGCGCGGCTCGCGACCGTACAGCTCGGCCGCTTCTACACCTGCGCCTGCGCCGCTTGCGCCGCTCGCGAGCGACTCGCTCAGCGTTCGCTTCAGAAGGGAACCCGCGAACCTGGAGGATTAACATACATAGGTCAAATTTGTGTGTCACTGGTGTGTGAAAACCTGTTGTTAAGGCCTGGCATATTCATGTACCTAGTATACATTTCTTGGTGACGTAATTCGAGATTAACTAGCGTAACAAATATCAAGCACACGCAAAATTATTGCAAAGTCGAGTAAATAAAAATATTCAACTCCGATCGCAAAAAATCGGCTACAGTACCGACTCAGAAAATTACAATAAATTATAGGTTGACATTGTAGTACTGGGTAAGTACAATTACCTAATCACAGCCAAATCCCGAGAGTCCAACTCTCGGTTCTTCTGTTCCGAGTCTGCGTCGGCGATCGGATCGTTCAGCCACTGGTTAAACTGCTCATACACTTCTTCCAGCTCTGAACTGAAACAACAAAATAAAACATGGCTATCATGTTTCATTACGGATTCTAGGAGGTAAGTTTGCCTGATGCATTACTCACGTATATTCTGTACTGAAGCTGTATTTAGAGCTGTCCCCCGTCTCGTCTCTGCCTACTGGCCGGTGCCTCGGTGAGGGCTCGCCGTTGCTAAAAGACTCCTTCTCTGTCAGTACAAACCCCACTGAACCGCCACGTTTTACCCTGCAAGTCGTAAGACATTTTAGTAGAAATATGGGGTTCTAATGATTTTGTGATTATGCTACCTGTGGTACATTTTATTTTTATTACATTTACATAAATTTTGTTGTGCCGTGACGCTACCAAAGTGAATATATTTTTTTGTAACCGTTATACCAAGCATACAATAGCCAGTTGATTTGTTATCTGTATTTAAGGAGCAAATATAAAAAGACTGGCTGGTATGGAAGAAAAATATTGTTTTTATTCCATACCTAAATGGTATATAAAGATATTTTTTTATAAAATGTAAGCCAGATATTTGAAAGAAAACTACCTACCAACTTATTCTATCAAAAAATAAGGTTTTTAATGATACGAAAACGTTCTTGTAGCAAATAGAAAAATGTAATTAATGATCTACTTATACGTAATTATGTCATACCAACCTAATGTCTGTGTCCTGCACCTCGGCCCCCGATATGCTGATGCCCACGGCATAGCTGGAGCTGTCAGTAGACCAGTCCCCCGTGGTGCTGGTCGTGCAGGAGTGGTCGGCCTCGCGGCGCAGCGCCTCCCGCAGCCGGTCCGCGAAGCTGATCCGCCTCTCCTCGGTGGAAAGCTCTTTAGAATATTGGAATGAATTCGGACGCGCGCTTTCGCCTCGGCCTTCGTCTTCGCTACCTAAATATAACAAAACTACTAAAAACATGGGCGCAAGCTTTTATACCAAACGATATGTATGTACTCGTGAGCGCGGTTCATTATAAATACGTTCGCTATACGAGCAATTAAAGTGTCTGAATTTACCCCTTAATCGCGCATCCAAACGATAGTCCAAGCTAGCTAAAGTAGGCCAAACAAAAGCCAAAGCCAACCTTGTTCGTCTCTGTTGGCCCACGTTGGCTCATACTCGCCCATGCTGGTGGTGACATATATATATTGCTTTTCTTGTTATAAGTCACACTGAGGTTTGATAGCCCACTCATCGCCGATGGCAGTTGCCTTATTTTTGCCCAATACCACATTGGACTAGGTTAGACCAGCGTGTGTATTCGCGATGATATTTATGGTTTAAATGCTCACGAAAAAGGAGCGGCCAAAGCCCGAGGCGTAGAATTTATTGGGACCAGAATTACTAGGCACTACAACCACAACTACTACTACAACTAATACTTTTTTTAAAATTTTATTTTTTATTTTACAGCGAGGAAATGCAGCCAGCATTCTTGCCACCATTCCACGCGGACAAGGTCTTTTTGATACATAGTTTGTTGTCATACTAATACTAGAATCTCTCACCATAATCAAAGCTGTCGTTGGCGCTGTGGTACTCGTCATCGCTGGAGTTGCAGCTGGAGTAGAGGCTGTCCTCCTGCGCGTCGGGCGCGCGCGTCACCGGCAGGCACTCGCCCGACGAGCCCAGCACTATGAACCTGCCGCGCCGGTTGTTTAACGTGCCGCCGTCCGGAGACAACCAACATTTCTTTTTTGTTAACTCTACACCTGAGATGAGAAATATTTATGGCGTTTATAACACTAATGTAACATTCTATAATAATAAAATGCTACCTAATGTGAAAAATACGGTAGAATCGATTTCCAATTCCCAAGAAGTCCGGTAATTTGTCAGCAAAGTATCCTCTACTTTACTGATAGGGTTCGGGGGGGTTTATTAGGCCCAGTCTACGGATTAGGCCTGCATAGAATCTCCCATGTTCGGGGTTTTAAAAATACATTCCAATTGACTTTGGCAAAACACCTACCCAAAGGTGGGTGAGGCCATTTTCTAAAAAAAAAAAAAAGTATCAAATATTTTGTCTAACTTCTGTATACTTTTACTAGGTACACAAAACAAATATTAAACTATGTAGGTAGTTACCTTATTGCTTTTGGTGAGAAGGATGGGAAGGTACACATAACAAGACATCGAACGAACAAGGGTACACAATTACCAAGTCAAAATTAAGTAACTTATTGTAACTAGTAGTACTATTGCAATGAGGATATAGTGCCAGCACTCCTAGAGAGATTCATGCTAAGCCTAGGGTACAAACACTCACTAGGGTCGTTGAGGTTGAGCGTGGCGGCGCAGTAGTTGTGCGGCGACGGGCTGCGGCTGCTGCAGCTGTTGAGCGTGCTGCACGACGAGGCCTGCTTGATCACCACCGTCGCCTCCACCTCGGGGGGCGTGTGGCTGCACGACTCGCCTGACGACAATCACACTTATATTATATATATATATATTTATATTTTTTTTGTTTGTCCGCAGCTCGGTCCTCGGCATCCCGATGGAACATAGCCTATAAAATTCAGCTATAGTGTAGCTTCGTATCAGTGAAATAGTTTTCAAAAGAGTGGCGCAGTTTGGTAGAGTGTTAGTCACCCTGCATTGAGGATCGGACCCTGGTAGGATCGAACTTTGTGTGATGACCACGAATGTGTGTACTCGTATTGTGGACTTTTAATATCATATACTTTAGTACCTAATATATATTGGGATCACTCCAAATCAATTGTACGGAACCCATAAAGCCATGCTTAGTTTGGGATCATACAGTTTAGGGGGTGTTCGTCTGGCTATATTAGGCCACGCAATTTCATAGATGTAAAAATGGGTTATATAGGTAAACAAATTCTAAAGAGACCATTTTCGCTATGAGAGACCGTGCTAGGAAATCGAACACGAGACCGTCTCTCCAGTGACAGACTGGCTGGTATAAACATTAGGTAGATTGTTAAGGATGGTATATAATATCATAGACTTCAGGATATTCTATGAAAAAAAAACTACTCGCTGGAAACAGGATAGGTAAGGCGATATCCGGGCGATAAAATGGTCCGGATAATATACAGCTGATAGTCTTTACACAAGAAACAATGGTGACGTATTAAAAACTCGTATGCCACTAAATGGGATTAAAAGCTCACCAATAGGTGAGAGTCGTCGCTCGTGCCTCGTGCTGTCTCTACTCTTCATGGGCGTCTGTTGGAAGGCGAGCAGACACTTATTCATCTCGCGCAGTACATTGTCTTCCTCCCACTGACCCAGCGGCAGCTTACTGTAGTCCTCCGCGTCCATTAAGCATACTGTCACCTAGGGAAAAGACGTTTGTGAGACTCTCAACATGTTTTGTTTCGCGATGGACGAAGTGACTTGCTTCGAGCATTCATTTGGGATCGAGGAATATCCACCCTATGTTAATATTAATAGCAGTCATGGCCAAATGGAACACTGTACTCAGGCGACTATAGAGTCTGTATTCCTTTGAAGTTGGGTATATCTTCAGAGGAATACCACATTTTCCTTGTAAACAGGGCCCGCAAACTGATACAGGCAGGATATTTGAGGCATTTGAGGAGGCAAAGGACTCCTCATTCGATACCATAGGATTGCAGTGCTTCTAAGGTAACTGGTTAAATAAAACATTAACGTAAGGAGATAAGAATGATAATGCCGTAGTTTAATATGTTTAGTACCGTTTTAGGTTCGTCCAGTAGTTCAACTTTAGTCTTCTGATTCTTTTCGCTGATCCGGCTGAACATCCGAACACCTTCCACCTTCAGCACCTCGTTATCTTCGAGCGCCTCCACCGACAGCATCGCGGGTAGCAGCTCCGGCATCATGAACATCGAGAGAGATTCCTGTGACAATCAGATTGTGTAAAAGACAAAATTTTAAGACAATTGGGGTTGTACTGTTATTCATAGACGGATGGTTGAATAACGTTATTGATAGCCCGAGAAAATACTGTTCTTTAGTCTCTTGTTTCTGTTGCGAGATTAAGGACAGAGAAGCAAAAGAGCAAAAATAGTCAATGAACTTCGTGCACATATAGTAGGTCATGGCACATTTTTAGATTTGGCACCCTGGGAGTATGCGCCCTGGGCTGATGTGGTTAGCTGCCCCATAAATTAACGAAAAATTGCTATCTAACAAGTATGAAAGGCACCCTGAACGCAAGGAGCGGCTTGCGACGCCCATGGCAGCCTGCCATCCCGGGCCGTGGCCCCCATGGCCTACTGAAGGTAGGTCTACAAAATAATAATACTTAATGTCTCACCGACGGCTAACAAAAAAAACTACGCCATTGGCCATTAGGCCATAAAAAGTTACACAAATTATTGTTTACCTGTGACTCTCCATCGATAAGCGTGTCGCCGCCGACCCGGCTGGACGAGAAGCACACCCTGATGGCTTCGTCGTTCTCGCACCTCTCCGGCCGACCCTCGTGCCGCACCAGCAGCCGGCAGAGCGGGATGTTGCACTCCAACCAGTCTTCTATTGTCAGCCATTGCTTTGACGTCATCACCTACAAATATTGACGCATTACTTACTACTTCTTATCTTTACATACAAAAGTTATGTGGCCTGGTGGTTTGATCGGCCACCCAGCTCACTGCACCGGGTATTTCGGAAATGCTCTTTTCGTTATTTATTTATATTTGTTAGTATGTTACTGAGATTGTCCCCTAGTCAATTTTACAGTATGTACTACACATAATACCTATAGAGCGTCTTGTAGTGCGTAGGAATGTTGAAGCTAAAAGATGACTCGTGCGTTGGACTCATTGGTTGGACTGACCAAGTTAAAGCTGCAATTAATGGTCCCCCTTATGAATTTACCAGAAGGGCATCAGTGGGTTTGGAATGGCGACGGATTGTAAAGCATGCTACTGACCCTTTCGTGATGACCACGATCACTCTGCCAAGAGTATAACGACGAAGGAGACAACATAAAATACAAGCGTTGCTTAATAAAGAGTTGCAAAGAAAAGTGCTTTCAGCATTCCAACTTCTTTGCGTAGGCTTACGCCATTTTGAGTTTTCGTGGATCGTACTGTAGGTATATCACTTGATTTTCTTAGTCAATATATCTAGTGGAGATAAGAATACACTCACCTGTCTGCTTATTTTTATATTTCCCTCGACGTTATTCTTATCTAACCACTCGAAGTAATGGAGTAAGCTTTTTAATTTATTCCTTTGCGATTTTCTGTAACAAAGGAGTTTTAATCGTTATTCCAATCGTTAATATTTCCATGGCTTAGGTTCTTGGAACCGCAATTGTGAGGAGGTCATCTAGCCTCAGCCTAGTTTGTTAAAACGTCCGATAAAGCGGCGCGTGTCTCGGCCAAACCTTGGATGGGTTACCGAATTATAACATCTGACCGCCTTTATGTTAGGGAAGGCACGTTACGAAGCTGGCGGTCCCGTTGTCATGGTAACATCTTTAACAATCGTTATGGGCAGTCAGCAGCCCTAAAATGTCATATGGTATTCCTTAGCGTTAACGGTAGTCTATCTAATCAGGCTTTGGAAGGCATATAGCAATGTATTTAATATATTATATGAGCACGGTACTTACCTGTGTAAATTCTTAAAAAAATGTGTAAAGTTGAAGTCTTGCAGTGTGGGGTGGGTCTTGAGTGTCCGTTTAGGGTACGTGGAGAAGAACGCGTGCGCAACCATCGCCGACACTAAGTTGTAGTCCAGCTCGGTTACATCGCCTGTTTAAAAAGATTGCGATGACTAAATATCTAACATTGTATCCTCTACCTTATTAAAATTTACCATTGGTAGAACATTATGGTCCAATATCTTGAGGATCTTCTAAATGCATTTTCGTAATTTGCCGTGCGGGAACTGAATCGAAAACCTCCGAGACGGAGTACCTCAATCGCTAATTCACTAGGTATATAAATTCCTCGTAAATGCACACCATCTTTTCGCGATCGAAAGCTTTGGACAGCTCGTCGGGAGCGACATCGACATCGGAATTTTCGACTACGTTTTCGTCATCAATTTGGGATAATTTAAAATAGCTCCGCTGATCTGGGTGTGTTTGGGATCGCCCCCAGTTGATTGAGCAGTACGCTGATATAGCCGTTGCTTATTTCAGGCCATACGGTTGGCGTGTTGGCCTGGCGATATTATACGTACTCTGTTGTTGTAGACTAAACATGAGCCCCTTTGGCGGTCGCCAGCGCTTGAGGTGGAGCGCCTTGTTGACCATGATCCTAATCGTGTTGTCCAAGAAGTTGTGCCGCTCGTCCTGCGTCATCTCCTCCTCCAGGTACTGCTCCAGCCCCTTCATCAGATCCGGATCTTTGATGTCATCTTCCGGATCTATACCGATGCTGTTTTCGAACGGAAGGTAGGTAAGTACTATTGCTGCTAGGTTTGGGTACCTGAGTACCTCAGTAGGCGCTAATTACTCAGGTGATTTTAAATGCTCTGTAACGGTACGGCTCTGTAACCAAAGGACGCGGTGCGAGCGAATTGGTTGCTCGCTACGAGCGTAATACAGCCGATGGCGTTCGCTTGTTGGCGTCAGTTTAATGTGGTCCTTATTCCCATGGGGATATGGAAATAAGTAGAAAAAATTACTAATTACTAGGTATCTACTTTTTTTTGTTTTTACCCGATGGGTACTTACTCTTTTAAAAGTAAACGTCTCTTGCAAGTAGCTACTTACCTATTGATTAAAATCAAAACTCACTTGCACATATCGTGTATTTTCATCATGCTAGCAGTGAGTTTGGCTGGAGAAGAAGCCAGTAGCAGGTGCTTCAGGTGGCGCTGCACCGAAGTCCACCAGGGCAGGTCACACGGAAGCATTACCAGCGCCATTCTACGAAGAGACATATTGTAAGCACGTACAACGTAAGCCAACATAGGTCATATGCGCACGTGCATTCACATTTCTTAATCTAGCTTTATGCCCTTGAGTATGGGGATATTAATAATACCTATGACATAGAGCTAGTACGTCCTAATTAAGCAAAGGTTATAAGTAGGTAATAAAATGATAATTATGCCCCATACATCTAAATCACAAGTCTAAAATTACATATTCATATAAATATGACAATTAATTGACATATTTCTCTCTATCTATAATATCTATAATAAATAACTGTTGTCGTGAGGATTCGCCATTTTCATACCTTCATGTCACATCCATTATTTTATTTATTAATGTGTTATTGCTATTAATTACTTGACATTGGCAAAATACCTACTAAGTTGTGGGTATTCATATCCATTTTATTTCATCGCATCTCATTTCGTAAAGAAAGAAGAACTAATTTCGTAGCATGAATTTACTGCAAATAGAAATTCATTATTTGCTAGTGTATCCTAATAATGTTGAACTCGCTGCGAACGTACTGGCGTGGATACCAGATATTTCGTATCTGTGGCAGGTATGTCGGTGTTTTTGACGTTTGAATGATGAATATTTGACATCTGTCAAACTGACTACTATATTATTCACGGTTGTTGTTTTGGTGCAATTTATTTAGGTTTTAAATATAATTTTAACATATAAGTTCTTTGATTTGTAATATACATATAAACATACAGTAAAGCGTTACAATACTATCAAATACGTAAGGGTTTCATACAGCAATCATTTACTAGATAATGATGACATAATCGCGCGAGAATATGAATATTATCAAAAAACAAATAAAGATTAAACTGGTGCGTGAGTTCAAACATTGCATCAATACTTATAGCTACAAAATTAGACCGTTGCCCTCGATATCGTAGCTATGGTTATGTGATAAACGAAATGAGATACGTAACATAACGTCATTCGCTGCCAGTAGATAGCGAAGTAGAACTCAGTCACACGCAGTAGGTGCAAAGTTCATTAGAATGACTGTGAAAAGTAAACTGTTAAAAGCCTTAATACTCGGCGCCCCCGCCTCGGGCAAGGGCACAATATCATCACGAATAGTGAAAAAATACAGTGTAGAGCATGTGTCTAGTGGAGACAAGTTGAGGGACCACATTGAAAAGCAAACTGACTTAGGTAAGGAAGTAAAGAAGTATTTAAACGAAGGCAAGCTTGTGCCTGACGATGTGATGATAAAGTTTATGATATCAGAGTTGAAGAGTGTTAGCAATAAGCCATGGTTGTTGGACGGATTCCCTAGAACTGTTGGTCAAGCCAACGCCTTGTGGAAAGTTCAACCTGTGGATGTCGTGCTGAACTTAGTGGTACCATTCGAGGTCATAATAGACAGAGTGAAGAGCCGCTGGGTTCACCTGCCTTCAGGAAGAGTATATAACATAGGGTTCAATACACCCAAAGTGGAAGGTAAAGATGATGTAACTGGAGAGGATCTGGTGCAAAGGCCGGATGACAGGCCGGAAGCTGTGCAAAAGCGGTTGGAAATTTACGACAGTGTGACACGGCCCGTCATTGATTTTTACAAGGCTAAAGGAATATTAAAAGAATTTGAAGGTCGCACTTCTGATGAGATATGGCCAAAAGTGACAGCTTATTTAGACCCTATATTGAAGTAAAAATTAGTTATAGGATTTTTTTTCAAAATATTGGTGCTAGGCTTAATTAAATTAAGGAAAATCTTGTATACATCTTTTTATAGTGTATTGATCATGTAGACACCATATATTTTGTAGTAGACATTTTTTTTTTAAATATCTACACTTAACTAGATGACAAACAACATATCAACATATCCACTGAAATATCATTTCCGTGATTTGTAGTATGACCAGAGTCGGACCAGTAATATAATTTTGTATGTGTGCCAGTCTTGTACCATGATAATCACAGTAGTACATCTTCATTCTAGTCTTCCATATATAGATGTACTTATTTAGAGTAGCTATAGATATTATAGAGTGCCTTATAAAGGCTACTAGCAATATATCCACATGAACTAGCATATTTAGATTTTAATAATGAAACTATTATATTATATTATATTCTCAATTATTTGATAAGCATAGTCACAAAAAATAGTGCGCAAATGAACCATAATTAAAAAAAATATTTAGTAACTTTTATAATTTGTAAAAAAAATGTTATAGCATTTTACAATAAAATGTTTTGTTGTGTTTATAAATGTTTATTAATATTTTTAATACAATGTTATTGTAGTGTAACAAATTATTTTATTTACTCACACTGTCATATATCAAAATTGTATTTTACTTACTTACCTACCTATCATGCATGAGATATTTTTTCGTCCACAGTTCCATTTGATTGAACAATCTGGCCCTCATTCATATATACCTACCCATAGGCTGAAATATATTTACTCCATACGGTTGAGCCATGGAGCAACCTAGCAACTGTATAAGCATCTGAAAGAACACACCTACTGCATACTTTTCTCCCGAAATAGCGAATATTCACGCAACTTTTCTTTCCAGCTGGTTTAATAGGAAAATATACGTTGGCTACGTTGTATTTCTTTAGTAGTAAGCAAAACTATTGTTTGTTTACATTAACGCCGGTGTGACTATACTGGTATCTGCATTGGCACAGGTGAGGGATCACGCCGGCCGTGCTCTGGTATAGATCATATAGTCATTAATCACGTCATGGCTATGTTTTCATGCTCGTAGGTAACAAGTTTTTTTTATGACATTGGTATTTATATACCTCTTTGTCGACAAAGGGCGACGACTTATCTTATTTAAATTTATGGATGGTTAAGTAGTAGGTGAGAAGCCACGAAAATAACTTGCAAAGTTAAGTGTAGATATGAAACAGCATGACGAAGCGAAGGTAATACATTCTTGTGTGCGTTCTATCAGTACCTACATTTGTGTGGTAGTAAATTGGTATATATGTAACTATTTATTTATTTTGCATGTTAACAAGATTGTTACCTTATGACGAATACGTTGTAGCTGTGGCACTATGATATCTTGTAAACACTATAATAACACCATTAGTCACTGTCGCCATGCGACGACAACCGTCTTCTTTTTTCGCACTTTTCTCATTATCTACGCAAAGATAGTCCACTGGTATTCTTTTGCATGTAGAATATCTTATTGCTTTTCTATAAGACAGAAATAGTGTAGGGAAACGCGGACCGGCTGCGGGCCAGACTCGAGCGCGCAAACCCCGACTATTTTTAGCTCCTTTCGTGCATCGACGCTGAAATTAGATTGTAAATAAAAAGTTCGGGCTTACAGGAGCCGAAGGCCTTGTTATTTTCTTTTGTGGGTCATCTTCTCAAACTTTAAATGCTTTGTCTAACGGCGTGTTTAGTTTTCGCGGTGTTATATTTTCCGATGGGTTGCTGTGCTTCCAAACTAAAAAACTTATTTAACTATCCACATTTTCGAATCTTCATGGTCACTCTAACTAGGTTATACGTACTTTTTTTTACAGCTTCGCGAATTATCTCGAAATTCAGTTGTCGTGCAATGCTTTATCGAAATGCAGTTGTCGTGCAATGCTTTATTGCAAAGTCAAATGTTTCGGTAGGTAACGACAATAGGAAAATATGATCTAATACCGCCCACCTTTGAAGTCTTAATTAATGACACAAAATGTATTATCTAGATCCGATATATTGGTTTTTCAGATAGTGGGAACAATCTCGCGCGAAAGCGGCACACTCGAAACTTTGTCAACATTTCACTCACTGTCCGAAATTAGAACATTGATGCCTCATCGAGGGGAGTAACAGAACTCATATCTCCAGCGTATAATAATTATAATCGGATTTTCTAATCGGTGAAAATAAAGGAACTGGGAGCGAGGTGTAGTCGCAGATCGACAGGCCAGGCTGTACTGACGCCGTGGGGCCGACTTTCACTGGGGGGTGAGTACCCTTGCCCGGTTGGCTGTCGCACCCTCCACCCTCGTGGGTGACGTCATCGGGCGCGTCACGACCTACGACGCCGTACGACGCCGCCGACCGGCGCTCGGTACCCGCTCTGTAATCACGCCGCGTGAAATATCGCTGCTGGGCCCCAACGGTTACGTAAAATGAAATATATAAGCTCCAACGACTTGCGTCAGCAGTCTGTGAAGTACATGATTTTGATACGGTTAAGGTCGCCGCTCCTGATGGAAATTAAAGGTAGTATTAAATTACAATGTTACGAAGATTTATGTTGCTGAGTTAAGGCTATATAGGTAGTGCTTATAAAGGGAATGAACGGCTTTTCGTACCCATTTAGTGAGTATTTACATGCAACAGGGATATGATAAATTAACCAAGCCAAGATGTTAGTAATTCTCGCATTTAAAAGCATAGGTATCACCCAGGTACCATTCAGTAAAGAGAATATTAAGTACGAGAAAACCGTGCTGCGTACCCAGCATGGTTTCCTACATTGACATGTCAGTTAACAGCACGTAAGCGTCTTGAGACTCGCATGCGTTTTTAAAGGTATATGTGTGTTCTGGGCCTATTACGAGACAAGTTGGCTGCAACCTTTTGCTATCTAAACTTTCTCGAAGCTACGAGTACGTCCATCTGGATTATCTTATGAAACACACTGAACTTTAGTAACATGCGCATGCGTAATACATAGGTACCTACTCTTTCTTCTGTCCCTTGTTATGCTCAAACAGAATCTCTAATCCTGCTCTGTTTGCCTGGTACCGACGACGCCCATGGAAAATCGGCGCCGCCCTACGTTGCGCCGCTGGGTGGGCTTGGGCGGAGCGGCGTCCGTCTTCACACAATTAGGAAACTGACATAAAAAATATCCCGGGTTAAATCAGAAGGGTTACTTACATTTTCGTTTTTAATTCTTATTTTTATTTCCGTCTATGATCTGTTAATTATTTTGCCATAAATGTTACCTAATCCACTTCTAAAAGATGGATAGTGTTGTCTATTTCATTTGTGTGTGATGCGTTTGTAAGTATTTGTAATAGCTACCTACCTACTTAGATTATAAATAAATGCTATGTTGTACACAATAAAGAGGCGACTTATGCGGTTACATAGCCAGAGGTAATACTTTATTTATAATAATTGGATATATTATAGGTGCCTACTTTTAATAGCGTATCCGGACGAAATATAAGCTTTACTATCAAATACGTTAACACGTAGTTCGCTGACGTGATTAAAATGTCAGTAAAAAGGTCGTTTATTTTTGGAACGTATAATTGAATAGGGCTGATCAAAACACGTGCCCGCCGAAAGAAGCCCGGTTAATACCACAAATCTTGTGACTAGGGCTGTCAAGCCAACCTTCGCGGTGGTATATCCTTTTTAAGTATTTTGTTATCTACATCCCTCAAACCTACTCATGTTAGCAATGTTTGTTGTTCCTTCAAGTCTTGTTACAATTGTTGCATGTTAGGATCGCAATTTCCTCAATTATTTTTATTTTTGAAAGCTTTTTTATAGGATATTTTTGTTGTCAACTTTCGATGTTGCTTGCGGCAACCTTACTTTCAATTGGTATCAGTGTGTGTTTTATAAAGCCCCGGTGCTGGGGTCACGTGGGGCCGCGTCATTGCCGCCCTCCGCTCAGACGGTGGGCGGAAAAGTTTCTGGAAATTACGTTACCTATTTTCGTACGTAAGTATTGTGCTGTTTTTTTAATAATAAATTTTAGTAAATCAATGTGCTTATTTTTAGATGATACAAAAATAAACACTTAATGAGTGTTTATTTTTGCATTTAAGTTATATTTCTAAAATTATACTTTTAAAACAGTTCTATAATTAATGATGCATACTTACGCAAACAATTTTTTTTGACAATAATAGTAGCCAGTGATATTCCACTATTAAGTTATCTGATTCGGTATAGCGAGCGTTCTGTTTATATTTTATTATCGATCGGTATCTACAGAATATCTGGAGATTATTGTTTAAAATGTGTTACCTTTCAAATCATAATCCACTATTGTTATAGGTTAACAAATAAGCATATTTTATTTTTATTATATTTAATATTACCTGAGTATTATTTTCTAACTACAATACGCTTTTGATATCACCGTAAACCATGAGGTATCTTATTTAGGTATATTATAAAGCTGAGATTTTGTAAAGTTTCGAGAATCTTCGATGTCCTGGTATCCTAGTACTATCGACCTCTGTCGCGGACTAGCCACCCCCTTTAAGAGACGTCACTCCACTGGTAAAGGTCACGCTAAATGCCAAAGGTACCCCAGTTTTGGCACGCGCACGTTATTTGCAAGGTCTGTGCGAATTCTGGTGGTTATATAACCGTGCCATTTATAAAATATTCAGGCGACAGGAAAATTATTGGACTTTTATTTATTTTGGACATTGAAAAAGTGTATGATATATGTATAAATTTATTCGTAGATGATATAAGATAATTGTAGTATATAAACTAGCTAGAAATAATTCTAAACAAAAGAATATTAACATCGTACCTAAGCAACTAGAATTGCCTACAATATTTAATAGTTGTGCTGATATCAGTAGGTATGTCACTCGCATAGTGGATCCACCCCTGTTATGATAGCTCGCCCCCACGCGCGGCGCGGCCAGTCCACGTCAGCGTCGGATCGCGACCCTTTGTACTAGGGCTCCATAACAATACAGAGATAGAACAACCCCTATAGTTTTGCCTCGCGTACCCTACGTACATTTATTTTATTGATCATATTTTGCCACCGACGCGATATTCTGTGTAGTTAGGTACTTGTGACATAAAATTTTGTTTATGACTTAAAAATGTGACCTCTGGGATTTTACGTTGTTGGATACTTTGAAGGTAACTTCTATAGTTTGGGGATCACAGTATAGTCCCGAATATGACAATGTTAGCATGCGAGTAGGTACCTATCGATTTGTAAATAAATATATCTTCCTGTTCTTAAAAGTTATAATAAATTGAATAAAGAAAACTAGTTTAGTTAAGTTTAGTATGATCAAGATAACTATTATTTAGTGTTCCAATTAATATCTCGCTTCACTATAATATGAAAAATATTCAATAAATACGTGTAAATAACTTACATATTGGTTGTTTCCGCACGTCGTTGACATAGTTTACACATTATTATCATAGTATTATCAACCAGCAGCAATTTTCCCCCCATATAACGCACCCCAGTGACTAGCGCATGTGACGTCATCGTCCCCCTACACCCTTTACCCTTCACCGCGATAGTTAGACAAAACTATTCACACCTACTTATTATCCTGCTCCCCTATTGTACAACACTAGTAAACGCGGGGAGCCCGCGGTACTTGACAACTAGGGACCTCTCATAGTTTACCTCGCACTTTATACACCCCTAGTAAGTTCGTAGTCAAGGCGTTACGTCACTCTGGGGAATGTAGAGGGTGGGTGCGTGGGCGAACTACGCCGTTTTCGTAGCGCGTAGTCTACAGGATTTCTACGCGACGCAGTTCGTAGCTGCGAGGCGTTTTATGGTGGAAAATTTCGTAGCATTATTTATTTTTCATCTTTTGTATGTGTATGTATGTGTTCTGGTTATTGTGATTAACATGGATTTATTTATGGTGGTTTGAAATCATAAAAGTAAGAAATTAATTTGATTGGTAAGTAGTACTTATAATGATTTGCGCGGCACTTGAGCAAGTAATGATAATTTGTGTGTGAGGCTTTTAAAACCGAAAGGCTTGTTATAACAATTCAGGTCACAAGAACTACATGATGTGTTATACTTTTAAATTATTAGTATACCAAACATTTAAGTATAACCTGAGAGGTTTTTTATTTTTATTTATATCCAACATGTATAGCTTAAATTCCCGGAGAGCAAAATAATATTATATTCTGGTTTATGTGTTCCTAATACAAATAACCTCTGAAGGCTGGCGGGCCCTACTCCACACTTTCGTGATATTTTGTTGAAAATAGTTCGCAAAAACAAAAGAAGTATAAAATAATGATTGTTGTTGTTTTTTTTCTAATTGCTCTTATGTATATATTGTATTCTTTGAGTTCTACGTACGTAAGTGAGGTATCGTTAGAGAAATTACCGGTAATTTGGGGATTAATGCCGAAAGAAATATGTATATAGAAAAAAATACCAAGAATTAAGATTAGTTATACTTTTACTAAACTAAATACATTCGATGTTTTGATATTCAATAACAATAATATATATACGATACCTGCTACTAAGGCGGGATGCCTAAATTCGATCTTCAAACAATTGAATGGAAATTTAAGTGCTACGGAAAAGTATAGATAAGAGCTCAGAGAAGTGCTTTCCAATAGTAGGGCGCGGGGCGGTTCGCTCAACATCGTTCGTAGCCCGTAGCGTAGACGCGTAGAGTAGGCACTACGAGCTACGTGCTTGTAGAGCCTACTCACACGTCGATATGTCATCAAATAAGCTACGCGTAGCTCCTGCTGCCTTGGTGTAGAAAACCACAAAGGTTCTGGGGCGGAGCTACGCCGGCATTTTCACAAAGAGGTTTTTGGGGTGTAGGTACTCTACCCATATCGACGCAAAGACAGTCATATAACATCATAAAATGCCATTCCATTGAGTATAATAGTTTTCTACTATAGCATTGATCAGCATATAAATATTTTTGGTGTATTTATACTATAACTTACCTAACGATATTATTTGTAGTTATATATTATATAGTATTAATTAAATTAATCTGTTTACTTTTTTAAATAAATGAAAATGGAAATCAAATAAAATTGGAGAATACGAATATAAAAGTAATGCATATTGAATTACTCTGTACAATTCGGGTAAATATGTTTGTGTTATTTATTTAATTAAGCTTGCACCGTATAATACCAACAATCGATAGATAGTCATTAGTATAATCAATACAATAAACTGCGTGATAGTTGTCAGTCAAGTACCTAACGATGACTAATAGAGTAGATACGAGTTATTAATTAGGTAAATGAATAATATAACTTCTATGCATGTGAGCAACCACAGCTGTCACAACATAAATATAAATACAGATATGCAACCGCATATAATGAATAAAACGTTTTAAACAATAAAAAAATCTAATGTAAATATTTAATAAAGCATTATATCTTTCATGTTTATACATTTCTCATACAAAATATCCTCGACATGAAAACGCGGCCATCTCTAAACTGGCACGGGCCAATGCCTAAGCACCAAGAGCGCAGACCACGCCAGAGACCACCGACGACCTGGATCTAGGATGTAAGGTTTCTTAACGACACATGCTATCCTGGTATCTAGGTACATCTGGCACCGAGGGTACATTCAGCCCAAGATTTGTTATTCGGGTAAATCATTAATCATAGTCACAGGGTGAGAGCTACATTCTCCGTACCTAAGTATGTTAGTATTAGCTGGACATTATGTGGCCAGCCTTTGCGAACGGGTCGGTACATTGAAATATTTACCTTAAAAATTATGAATAAGGTTACATTTTGAGTGCATGCTGCATAGAACATTACAATTATTGAATACTTTGCAAAATTGAGTAGATGCCTACCATAATCTACCCTGTTTTAGGCTGGCTAACAAATGCTACGAGCAATCAGTGTAGCAGTCATCATACCTATTCTAAGTATCTATAGCGGCAAGCGTTTGTCGGAGTTGCTGAGGCTATAGGCTATCTATGCATTTCCACTAAACACCTTCACAAACGTATTAGAAGCCGCATGCTACTTCAGCAGCCTTGGTGCGCAAAACCACGACTTTGTGTTAGCCCCACCACCATACCAAAGACCTCGTGTATGGGTTTTATAGAGATTACATTTTCATTAACTATTAGGAAGCAGAGAAAGGATGGTTTAATTCGGCAATACTAGCACCAGGAATATTTCGATCGATCGTCACATATCGAAAGTTTCCGAAGGGTCTAGCCCTTTCGATCAGAGTCAGAAATAATGTTTTTTTTTACATTTATGTGGTTCAATTTCCCGGTTCAGGTACTTAGTAATATTTATTTAGTGCCTCGCAGACCACGTAGAGCCGTCGGTGCGCGCCTGCATATTTATTTTTTTAAATACAATGGTATGGCCCTGTATGTAACATTTACTATGTTTAATTTTTAAAGTATACCTACCCTTCATGAGGCATTGCAATGGGACACCTGTATACAAAATAAAGATCACGAGACTCTGCAGAGGCTTGGACCGGTACAAACTCTAAATAATGGAATTTGTAATTATAAAATTAAAATGATTTAAATTGAATTTTTTTATAGAAATATATCTTAGTCGGTAGGTACTCTCTTGCGTTGCAGTAAAGTAAGTAAATTGCTATAATAATATCCTGGGAGCTTTGTGGTCTTGGTACAAACAGCCTCCAACAGAATCACGGCGCGATGCTGACGTCACACTCGCACCAATCGCGATTTTGCAATACATATATCACTGGGATCACCCGAAAGAAAGAAATCAAGATCCTTAAATATTAGGAATAAATCAAAATAAGATTGTACCTAATATTTCAATATTTTCCTAAATTTTGCTAGTAAACCATAATGAACACTGATCCAGCTTTCTTAACACAACTTCCATATTTGCAATTAAATTAAGTTTCAGTGAGTGAGATCATTTATTAGAAGTCGAGTGTTTGTTAAAAAATGCCAACCTTAGCACGCGTTTAAGTTATACGTAGGTGGTTGGGTACAATAACAAAACGTTAATAAATCAATACACACACAGTAACCTCACGTCCTATCGCGTCGCGATCCATATTCGGCCCTCGTGACGTCAGTAGACCTTATTGATTTTTCGCACTCCCTATATCCTAATACTCCTGCAGTCCTGGCCTCTAAGTATGCCGAGGAAAGCGTCAGCTTGCGGAAAACTTGAGGAGCCGTTGGAAAATCTTTAAGGAAACTACTTTTCTGTAAGTGCATATTTAATGGGTTAGATTTACGGCGGTAGAAAAGAAAATGTAGGCTGTTGACATTGAATTATATTAAATTAATGGCTGTTGACATATATTTGAAAAATAATATTGCATCGGTCATGTACCTTCTGATATCAAATAATATGTAGGTAGGTACATGAATTATGTGTTACATGAGGGGACTGTCGACGTGTTGATAAAGATGATTAAGGAAGTATTCCCGAGTAAGCAGTAAATTATCAACGGTGAGGCATCGAGTCAGTCGAGCGCGGATCATTTTGGAGCCAGCCCACGCGCTGCAGCCGTTTCGCCGTCACTCTATCCGCCGGGCTAATCTGCTAAACATCTCCTATCGCGTATGCTCGCCTAGTACTCCCGGTTCATTTTATCCGAACTTTTATCCAATATTATCCGGGTTATCCGTTTAATCCGATGGCGAATAATAGTGTTGTTATAATATTCCTGTGTTTAGGGTTGGCGCAATGTTACAGTCAGTATACATTTGAAAGTCACAAGTACTGTGATGACCTGTCACCGTACTATGGGAAGATTAACTTGGATACGATATCCGGTGTTTGGTACGGTGTCGAAAAAATCTTGCACTCGAAAGGGGAATACAGAATAGAGCATACCCAAGAGTGTTTCTTCATCGACATCAAGGAGATCGACATCATGGTAACTAACCTGTACTTCTTCTTATTTCTTGCCAGTTTTCATGGATTTGTGCTGTAGCTCCCATCCCGGTACCGCTAATAGTCATACCATGATGGCTTTTCAATGTAGAACCGTCTATTACTTAAAATTGTTCCTTTAGCTTTTTTCCTAGATTCTCGAACAGACACACAGAGAAGAATTCTATAATCGCTTATTTTGGATTCTGTAATATCCAATTATACTTGTGCACAAATTTATCTGTAAATATCTTCAATGCGCAGATACAGCCCAGTTACATATTTACAATTGTGTACGATAAGTAGGTATACTAATTGATAGTTAACTTAACCATTGCATATTTCCTACCATTGAACTAAGTAAATGGTTAAATCGTCTATTTCACAAAGTGTGTTAACCGCTTGTTTCAAATACCGGCAAATTTTGGTTGGTGTACCTATATCAGAGAAAAAAAGTCACGAACTAGGGACTTAGTACGAGTAATAAGTAACTCATACTATCTATAGGCCCAAGTATTTAATACACAACTACACAGCCAATTATTTTATAGATATCACACTCAGTACGCACTGTAGAGAATTAAAAACTGAATATTTTTTATTCATGTAATAGATTATAGTACTACGAATCGTCAAAAATGATGTTAAGATAAGATTCTACCGCCTGGAATGCCTTTCCTATTGAGAAAAATGATTGCTCGTAAACCAAATAAACTGAATGGCTACTCTTTCTTAAATTATGTTGATATAGATTATAGGTGAAGGAACATTGCAATGTGTGGGTGTACATTATACAACCGGTTAGTTGTTACAAATGTGTGACCTAAAATGTATGTTCTGTTCATAACAGGATACAAGATCACAGTGTCAATTAGCAGGTCCACGTATCCCACGTGCGCAGGATGCGTAATGTAGAAAACGATTAAGCGAGCATAAATGGTCTCATTAATTAGTTACAGTGCGATTACAGTGTCGTGATCTACTCTTATAAAATTAGATACACTTACAATATTGAGAATGGGAGTTGTGATTCTACTCGCGTTTTATTTTTATTCCTCTCTGGCCGCCGAATTGAAGTTTTGTCAGAATCTGAACCCCACTCACGACTTTGACGAGGAGGCATTGTTGGGTATGTGGTACGTCCACGAGTACATATACCACAATGACAAGGAGATTAAAACAGAAGTAAACTATTACTGTCCCATTGTGCAGTTGAGGAAATTCGAAGATTTCGTGCATGGTGGCCTGATAAATAGAAATTTAGTAAGTGTGACCGATGTTTGTTGTGTAGGTATGTTTGTTACTAACATTATGTGGAACGTAATATTTCTATATATAGAGCTGGAAAATGTAGCTATACGGCTTTTTTGTTTACGTGTATATAGATAGTAGAATCTTGTTATAGTCAGCCCAGAATCCAGATGCTCTACTTCTCTAAGGGGGTCCTTGTGTCTTGTCCTGGGGTTGGTTTTGTTTGATATTGACGAAATATTGTTATATGTTCCAGCCGACGCCCCCGACGCCGTACCCTCAGCTAATGAACAGCCCCTATGTGAACCGGCAAGTGGGGTTACCGGAGCAGTACCGCATGCGGTACTTCGTGTTGGAGTGGCACGAGGGCCTGTGGCGTGACGATTACCACATCAAGGTCAACACTTCGCACAAAGGATTCTGGCCCACTGACGTGCCCAATAAATGTAAGGTATCCTCAGGTTGTCTGGCAACATGAACAATATATGACATTCAAATGTGGGAAGGGCCGACCCATCCATAGTTCCACCTTTGATATTTGTTATCTGTCTTTGTGCTATGTTTGGGACCATAGCCGGTGTGTTCATTGGGCGACATTATATTGTCGTCCTAATTGGCACCCTGACATTTTGCAGGGGAAATATTATGCAAAGGTTTCCAATCCAATCCAATATTGACCTCGCTGACTCCACGGTAACGGATCATCCCAGGACATTGATAGAATTTGACAATCACAATTTTCTTTCTTTTCTCAAATCTCTCGAGTCATGGTCATTATTATATTGTAATATTTTTATCTAACATCTAATAATCAGTTTGCTGTGACAACGTGTATATTTTGTTTGGTAGTAGCCCCATAATAACAGTTATTTATGTTGTTTACAGCCGTGGATCAGATGTATCGCTTCTTCGGCGGTGTCATCCAAGTGCTGAAGGTGGCGCCCAATCATTTGGTGTTGAACTTCTGCATGCGGCTCCCCCACTCGCAGCTCTTCAGCGTCGTCCTCGCCCGGAACGAGAACCAGCTCACCGCCGAGGATCTGGCCAGTATCCACCAAGTGTTCACAATGAAGCACTTGTCCACCTCCTCGTTGAAGAGGGTTTGCGAGAACAATGCCTCCATCGCTAGAATAACGATGTCAAGTTTAATATTATTTATCGCATCTCGATTAATATAAGGATAATTAATAAATGTTGCATGATCAAACCAAATATTAAAAACTTATAATTATAAATGTCTAGTCGTAAGAATCAAATTATAGTCTTAAAATAAAATCTGTAAATATCACAGCTCTCCCTGGTCAGGTTTATATTGTAATTCACTATTAGAGATAAATATATTTTCGCTATTTTTATACAACTATTGACAAATAAAATAATTACGTCCGAAATATTGGTATCATTTATAAATGTTCCTGCTGAGGGTAATTTTTGTACAGCTTAGTCCTTAGTTTAGTCCTTATCTGGGATGTAGACAGGCGGGAGAAATCTTGGATTAGGCGATTAGGCTATACGTTGAAGGCTAATATAACGTGCATACTTTGTTAGCAACCTTATGTATTTGTATACATACAAATCGAATTGTTTGCTTGAATTTGAAAAATCTAATTTTCATCTCTCTATCTCTAATTAATCTCATTAGACATATTGGCAAGTAGAAGAAAGTAGACTTCATTTATTTTGCGCTTTGGATAATTCACATTATTTATTTTCTTTTAAATATGGATACAGGATAAATTAAGAAAGTATATAACTATTTTTGGCTTCTCGGCATATAAAGCAGGTATAGGCTTATTTACCGGCCACTAGAACAAAGAAAATGGGATTCCACATGCACGTTTCATTATGATCCGTACTCAAAAGTCCACAAAAGGCTGTATGTAAATACACACACAGTGCACACAAGCGGTTTAAATTAATCAAATGATGCAGCGACGTCGTGCAATCACACGAAATCACCTAGGACAATTCGCTAATTGGCCACGTACTGGACCGCCAACGCCTCGCCCATATCCCGTGCGAAACCCGAGCGACCATGTACACACCCGCGCTTAGTACCTTCCTTATCCCATCATTAATATCCTTAGTCCAAGGTTTCTGTGGCGACAGTGTCCGTTGGTCACACCAGGTCAACATGGACGATGTGTACGGCATGTGGTACGGGGTGGGCTACGCCCAGCACACCCCCGACATGACGAACAAGCCGAACGAAGTTGGTTGCGTTACACTGTTCATATCGGATATTACTAGCGAACCGCGGGATGATTGGCTGGATTGGTCTGTGAGTACTTACTTACTTTTTATATTGCTTGGATGACGTATTAGAAACAGACAGAATGTGTTCGGCGTTCGTGTTTCAACTTGTGCTGTTTTTTTAACAGCCATTGTTAAAAGGCAGTGTGTCCGGTACTTGGTAATCTAAGGGTTGTCCTATATTCGTAACACGATTCGTAATGTCAACATTTTTTTTTATTTACATTTGGCCTAATTATGTTTGGTGAACTAAATGTGACAATACTATATTTATCGCAGTCTTTTCAATGTTTGTAATTTATGATTAAGATAGCAATATTAAGGGTTTAGTCGAAATTTAGAGACGATATAGTTAGCAAAATTATCATCGATGGCATCCATAGAGCAGCAATACCTTGTTTTTTTTCAGATTATTAAGAGAAATTACACTGACGAGAATTGGCGGTCTTACAAAAGCAACCCGTGGTCTGATAACAGCATGTCGGGGTCATGGCTGGACATACCGCTAGATAGACGGAAGAGAGACATGTATGACGAGCGGAGGCTGCGCGTGTTGTGGGACGAGGACGGGCAGACCCTGGAGCAGTCGTATGTGTATTCGCCCGATGAACCGGGCCTGTGGGTCGCGGACCAGCTGAGACCACTCGAGAGAGAAATGAAGGCCAGAGGAATGGGTTAATGATTTTAATAATTATTATCGTCTAATATATAAAAAGTTTCACAAAATATGGTCGATCACAATAATCACAAAGCAGGTAGTAAATTGAATGCCCTAAAATCGATTAAAGAAAATAAATTAATTTACTTTTATTCGATATAATGTCATCACATTTTTTTTGGTGAAAAAATTGCCAACTGTTTTCGCTAGAAGCACGTATTAATACATATCCAAACTTTTTGGCTAGTAAACTTTATATTATTTCTGTAGCTCGCAAATTTATCAAAAAATGTCTAGAATGCCATAAAATTCAAGAAAAGAAAATGAAATTATTTTTAATTGATAAATGGCATTAATATTTATTTATTGCCAATTTTATTACTTTTTAAATTCTATCGATGCAGTTCCATTTTTAAACCTATTCGAAATTTGATTACATACCTAATGTTATCGGTGAATGCTATTTCAGAGGGAAATAATTTATTAAATACTAAAAATGTATCGCCAGACGAACACCCCAACTATACGGTCACACACCAAGCAACTCTTGTATTATGGGTACCGTACAATGAACTTAGAGCGAACCCAGTATATAATACTTATATATATATATTTAACATCCATGACTTCGGTACAAACTTTTGTGCTCATCACACAAAGTTTGTCCCTACCAGGATTCGAACCCGGGACCCTCGGCACAGAAAGCAGGGTCGCTACCAACTACGCTAATCAGGCTGCAATGTAAGTACCTATCCAATTAGAGGACTTTTACGAGCGTTTTTAACGCTCTTTCGTACGTAATAAAAGCAATTTTTTATCCTGACTGATTTAACGTAATAGCAATATTTACCTTGTGGATGGAATTTAAACAATAAAACTGTCAAACCCCATTTCCAGACATGTGGCAGGCCGACAGCCCTCCGCGCCACCCCCAGGTGATCCGGGTTCTGAAGGTTACCCCTCACATGCTCATCATCAACCACTGCTCGGAGCTCGGCGACGGCGGCATGTTCTCCCTGATCCTGCGCCGCTCGCCCTCCCCCATGGCCAGGTGGGAGTGGTACGACTACAAGAGGCAGTTCTTCAGCTTTGATTTACCTAACATGTATCGATATTTCGCAATTTGCAAAGGCTGTGCGGAAACTAGTTCGTTGCTATTCATACTGATTTGTTTTTCTTTTGTAAATTTACTATGTCGGTGATAATAAATGATTTTACGGTGCATAGGTATAGTGTTTTTTTTTAATCTATGGTATTGTTATCTTTTTGGCGGAACTTTGTGGTGAATATAACTAGATTTTTCCAGTTATCTTAAGATGTCCGGTAATTTTTTAGTAGTAACTTTTTAACTTGGTGTCTGAGGAGCCTTGTCATGACAAATCTAAGGAGTAACGCTAAACTTGAGTAGGGATTCCCAAACAGTTTTATGAAAGAGACCCCTTATCCAAAATTAACTGATACATAAGTATCAGTTAAAAAATAACTTGTTTGTGGAAAATAACTTGTTTTTTTTAAATTGTCTATAAAGACAATTTAAAAAAAAACAAGTTATTTTCCTATTGATACAAAATAATAATTTCATCATGTACGAACCTGTGCACGCTTATGGACTTGTTGATTTTTCTAAAAGTACAACAATGATACTTCCTACTAAAATATTAGTCATTCTTATAACAAGTCGGTACACGTAACGCAACTTATCTTGAAAGTTTCAAATTAGAACTTGTGTTAATTAATAGTGGTCGATTTTTAGACCTCGTCGACGCGACCCCCAAAATCAGTTTTCGTTTATGTCGAACCCTGAGAAACCATTTAGGTAATCCCTGCTCTATAATAACAAGTACAAGTTATATTTTGCCGATTGAATCGATGCGCTTACCGGAGATTATACCATAGTTATGAATATTACCGGGATTGCTCCCAGTCCATTACATGATATAGCCATAACACAAGCGTTTCTTAATTCGGGTCATCGTATATGTCTGGCGATTCACATACGCCACGTCACCGTGTCCATTAAGTCGCACAGTATGTTCCCATGATGAGTACGAAGGATGGTTTAACAGGTTCAGCACTAATAATATTGTTTGCGAGTGCGGATGTGCTATTTGCCCCTGCCCCTGCCCCTGCCCCGGGAGACGGGTCACAACCCCAGGAACGGCGCTCGTTACCTAATTACTCCAATTATACCGGTTGCCACACCGGATCTTGCTATAATCCGGCGTAGAAGCATTAGTAACTTAGCTACATTTGGGCTTTGCAATGGTTATTCAGACGGTAGATATTAGCTATAACCCGCTGGTTCACCTGCGTGGTTTTCGAGGACACAGACTACCGTTTATGATATTCTAGTGTAAATTTCTACATAGTATCATTTATTAAGTAGCCTTAAGACTACGGAACTATCGACATTTGCCTAGTGGTATTACAAGCGATCTTTGTTTTTATAGCTGACTGAAATTCTATTGACTCAGTGTGTGGTTTTTTTTAACAAATCCAGATTATTATGTTATTTACGAATAATATTTCCAATCAACTTCTTCAGAAAAATGCCAGAGATCCGCCATTATTCCGCGAACATCAGTTATTGACATACAAGTAAATTAAAATCAACTTTATGTTGTATGAATACGACATCAAACGTAACAAAGTAGCGAATTGATCAACTAATATAAAATTGGAAACCGACATATTTTCTTGTTGTGAATGTTTTAAAAAAAAAAAACGAAATATCTACCACTATTTACATCTATGATTTGGAAGTTGAGGCTTGCTAGGAATTGGTACCTATTGTGCATGGGCTTTGTACTTTTATCCAAATCCCTTTAGTTGGTTTACGTGATGCTCAGCCTAACAAACACACATTCGTACATATATATACATAGGTATAAGTCTACATAATACATCTATGAAACCACACAAAATAGAAACATCGGAAAAATTAAACAACAGACGAAACGCGCAATTCTCGTCATTTATCATTCGTGAAACCACACAGATTTATTTACTAGCGAACTTATCAATAATACCTACCTACAGAGGAAAAGAAAATAAACCCAGGCACTAGACAGTATATTAATATAGCTATGCCCAGGCATTTAGATGCACAGCTTTAGTAATCTTGAGCGAACATTTTTAAAGTGCAATTTTGCTCAAAGCGCTCATTTCGTGAACCAAAAGAGAATCTTCAATAAGTACTTAGTTAAAATTGAATATTTGTTCTGGACACTACCAGTGGGGTACAACAGGGTACAATCATTTTTTTGGCGTAGCGTAGCTTGTGGCTGGCGAGGTTGAATATGTCGCTACACTCTGTTGTATCGAAATAAAATGTTTTGTGTGAGTTTCTAATTATTGATGTGTCTTTGATTAATGTTTGGATAACATGTGTTATAGTTACGGCTGGTTTTCTTGCTTTTCTTGTACGGCCCACAAAATATGAGCACATCTGACAGAGTTGCCTTGAAATATTGAAGGTTACGGCGGCATAGCATGCAACAATGATATTCAGCAATTTATTAAAGTATTAGGTAGGTATATGCGTTAACTGGTGCTTTACTACGGGCGATTGGGTCGAGCACAATATAGTAAACACACAACATTTATTGTAATATAATTCATAATCTATCTATAAGAGTCTATAAGATTTTATATAAGGTCTTTAATTATCAAGTTTATACGTTACAACATACATACATACGACTGCCATACCCCTTCCAGTGTGGCAGGAGAGTGCGCACAATTAGGCTTAATTAATTTACTTCCCACTCTCATAGTGGAAGCTTGGCAGTCAAACATCGCGATCGCATACCACGCGACTACCGACGCACATCCAATACGAGAAATGTATCTTATTAACGTTGCTATAATATGTTTTCTGTGCGCGGTGGCGCAATGCGCGAATTATCAGCGATATGGTGATACCGACGATACTAGGTATTCAACATACTCGACGTACACGACCGCTGCGAATATTTACAACCCTTACAAGACAGGGAGCTACGCCGGCGACATCGCCAACTTCCCGGAGGCGACCAGGTACCCGAACTACAGCCCGGGACTGACGACAAGTAAATACAACACGTACACCACACCGAGAGCGAATACTTTTTATGTACCAGGTGCTAGTACACAGAGGTATGGGCAGACATACGGCCAGGGGTACGACGGCCAAGGATACGGCCAAGGGTACGGCCAAGGATACGGCCAAGGGTACAGTTCGTACGAGATGCCGTTCATGAAGGGCACGGGGGAGTACTGTGTGAACCGGTCGCCGCAGGTCGGCATCTGGGTTGAGAGCCTGATGGGCATATGGTATGGCGTGGAGTTCATCCAACACTTGGCCGGGGACTCCAGAGTGGACTACTCGAGGACCTGTATCGTTGCACATATCTCAGAACCGAGGGACAAGGTTAGTGCAAGTATTTTATCACGTTAATGATAAGCCTTTCGGACGCGAGCAAGCAAGCGATTCGCTGGCTCCCACCAGTGTACAGGATACTTTATATAGTGTTCATTAGTTAATTACCCAGCACATATATCGAAAGCTCGCGGTATCTTATCAACGGATCACAATTAGTAATCTTCCCTCCCGACTTTATTGTTGTGACAATACCAACGCTCAATAATTACGTTCCATAGACTTACATAAAGATTACAACAGGCATCTCCACATTAATAACTCCTGGGTGGGTGCTACATATCTGTGGTGGGTGCATTACGAACGAGCCCTGTAGAAAAGCAACCGAAAATATGTATTAAATGTATTTTCTTGTGTGAGCCAGGAATCTAATCAATTGCATCATATCGCAATTGTAGCGCCAATCGATAGAGTTAATAATAATTTAATACAGATTACTTAAATCTCTATTGACCATGATGTTTTTAATCAAAGGAAGGCTATGAAATCTAACATTATTGTTCCCTAATGCCATTGTAAATTGTTCGAAACTTCTGAACATATGGGGGTTAGATAAATAATACAGTACTGGATGGAATAGCCTTGGAAACCGACGTGCTCGAAAACTTTCATTACATAGACCTAAACATATAACCAAGAAGATTTCGTTTTCTGTAATTACGTAGTTATGAGCGATAGGAATACTCCTCTAACGTGTGTACCTATTGGTACCTGCCTACTTTCTCAAGGAAAATTATATATAAGTATGATTATATACGAGTATATCGGGATAACTGATGCGGCAAGTCTGTGCGTATAGAGAAGCCGGGTCAGACGTGATAACGGCGGGCCGCGTGAGTCAGGCGCGCGCGCCGCGAGCTTCTTCGCATCACTCCTCAGTCGCCGGCCATCTCCAGCGAGCGCAATATTTATGCGCACGCGCTACATATCGGAATACCTAAAGTATCGTTCGAGGCGCGTTTGATTTTTAAAAATAAAATCTTTGAGCATTCGGAATGTGAGAAAGTAAAACATGGAGTACTACTACCGAGTTTGGATTGTGCTTCTGTTTACGTCGTCATTAGCGTACGAGGAGCTGATGGTTCACGACTTTGACCTTGACTCAAATGTGACTGAAACAAATGTAAAGGACCCGAGTGTGGTGAGGTGCGAACGGGAGCACTTCTATGATAGCATGGACATCGGTGACGTGCTGGGCAAGTGGAAGGTGTTGGAGCTGTACACGCACTTGAACCACGAGGGCGTGAAAACTTACCATAACTGTCCCATTGTCAAAATATGGGAGGTACAAGTGTTCGCAGCAACGTTTGAGGTAGGTTGCTCTCAATTTTGGCAATTTGAGGCGGCTTAACATCAGACAATCGAGTGGTTGGTTGTCAATTTGGTCCTGCTCATTAAGTACCCACCTAGTATTACAAGCTAAATACAATACAAGCTAGGTGTTATGTTTGAATGAAATCATATATTATGAAATTATCTGAACCGATGGACGTTGTTCTGTTCAAATTTCCCGAACAACTATTTTTTTTTTAATTACTTTATTTGAACTATCATTTTAGAAAACAATCAGCCGAATCGTTCCAGCCTTTCTCAAGTGAGGCGCTTACGAATGAACGGCATTTAATTTTTATTTATATTGGTTGATGATAAACTGGAGCTGGATTTTCCACGATGATACAGTGTGATAAATGATACGATGTAATAATGTAGAATAGAAACATGGTTAAAGTAGGTACGTATCTCGGCTTATTATTTCTGCCGCGGCTCTCTGACTGTATTGGGTAACTTCTACAATTGAAGCAAATTTTATTGTATAACAGATGGCCAGCGAGTACCTATTCCTAGACTTAATTTCAGCGTTTGTGTTCATTTCAATCGGTTTCTATCTGATCAAAGATTGAATGTAAGTAATCGTAGAATATTTGTAACACGATTCAAGGTAATAAAATTATTAGTTGAAACAAGAAGCCGACGAAGAAAGATTAGTCTTATAAAGACTTCTTCGTTTTGAAGAGCGGTTGCGGTAGTTTGATGGTTGTCTGCACAGATATATTAGAGGTTGTCTGTCATACACCTATTTTTGTGTGAGCTAATAATTTTTTTTTTTTTTGTTTTTGGCATCACATGCTTGTGTATTTTGCCCGTGTCAGTTCGAAAAATAAACATTTATTAAACTAGGTATGTACTTCGGAAAATATGGTCGGTATTATCAACATAATTAAGAGTTCATTGATCGATCAGCTCTTTACTCATTCTATTTGCAACTCGCACCTCCAATCTTCAGCATATTCATTCATATTTATTGGCACTTATGCTATGAATCATCAAGGATCAAGATACAACAAATACTTATAAGTAGTTATAATTCCAGAATACCAAAATAATAATATCGCCAGGCGAAAACATCAACTATACGGTCCCACACTAAGCAGCATTTGTATTATATTCCGGTTTATAGGTTAGAAAATAGGCTAGATATACTATCAGAATCACGCTGTAGGTATAGATCAGGTACCGACAGTCAACATAATTGTAAATGATGCAGTGTGTCATTTCGCAAATGTTTCCAGAGGGCCGACCTTAATGCTCCATCCGGCGTATTGAACCAGCTTCCTTCGTACCTCACACATGACACATGCTCTCCTGTGCACCCGCGGAACTGGTGGGAAACACGAGCAAACAGGGCCTGTGTGCTATCTCAATAGTCTCATAATTGAATGGTAATGTCACATTTTCGACAGATATTTAATCAATGTTATTCACGATGCCATCGTAATTACATTGCAAGTCCATTGTGCTAGTAGACTTAGGGTCCAGAGGATATCGATTATCATCATATATTAGACCCAAGGTGTACCGAACCGGACCGGACCTCCTGACTCCTGGCCTGTCTGACGGCGCGTCGATTCTAATTTTGTGAATTCTTGTCTTCATAAATTAATTATATACAATATTTTTCAACGTACACTTACCTGTTTAAGCTACATGCAGGTGTATATGTAGACACATGTAGTTTATCGATTATACAATCATAGTTCGGCCCAACGTTAAAATTACATGATCACGATTTAAAAACGTCCTTATATGGACAATACGTACAATGTTTTTACAAATAATTTGTACCTTCGATTGGCTTGACGCAACATCAACGTGACGTAACGCCCCAGTGGTTCGCAGACGTATCGGACCTATTGCAAACTTAAAAAGTGACAAATGACGTACAAGAAAAAAACTACTTTAAAAAATTTACAAGTTTGAATTTCGATTCGAGCGGCTGCATTTGGACAAATGTTCGTCATCTCTTTCTGCCCACAGCTGGATCATAATCACGATTCGGTCATTTAAAAAATCGTGCACGTGAGCTTTACCGCTGATTCGTTTCATTATTTCTAGACAGCTTCGTAATAAAGCTTCATATAGTCAGCCATGACTCACTATGGACTGCAACAATAGATCAATTAATCTTATGCATTTTGCGACCTCTCCCACACCGTCTCGCTTGGGTCTTGGGTCGTCTCCACGTGCTCGTCGAAATAGCAATTAGGATTGTTGCGACCTGTGTCACCTCCCACGAGCTGACGCATCCATGATCGCAGGTCAAACGCGTGACCCACTTAATCGCTACGATCTTCTTGACTCTAGAACACAGTGACTAATTCTACTTACGATAATTTGATCTGAGTATTAAGTGGGTCTGTGCTCATTTCGGTGATGTAATTAAACATCACTGAATTACCTCCCAAAAATAACGGGATCTTTGTGAGCAATTTACTTGAACTTATAATTTTTAAAACCAATATAAGCCAAGCGTGAAAATGCGCATAACGAAATCATCTGAATCCGGAAATATCTTGCCCACACAATTTTCGTGAAATTCTTTGAACAACTTTTTGATATCATTGTGGTTTTCTTATAATTAAAAACCATTAAATACGGCGCGGCGTCTTAATCTAAGCGCTATCTCCGTCACTATTTTATTACACGTAGAAGTTATTCATGCTATCCTTTTCTAATTCGCTCACACTGCGATGCTCGGGCGGGGTCGTAACGAGAATATCAGCTGTAGGTATTGTGTATTTTTTTTCGCTTGATAGAAAATTTAATGAGTAAAACAGATGTATCTCGCTAAGAACTCTATTTTAAATTAAACTATCCGAATAATATCTGAAAGGATCGTTTTTAAAAGTCGATAATATTTCCAAGTTCACTATATAGCTACCTACCAATATTATTTACTCTCGTTTCGGAGACTATTTAATGGGTCCAGCGACTCTGAATCAAATAAATACTTTACGCCTTGCTTAATTACAGCCCTCGACGGAGAACCAGTTGTTCCACGTTCAGCACCTGAACTCGAAGTTCCACCATGAGTACCGCCACCTGCGGCTGCTGTGGGACGAGGCTGGTCAGACCGTCGAATACTCGCTCTTCTTTAAGAACAGCTCTGCTGGCTACTGGCAGGTGTTCGACGGACAAAACGGTAAGTGAACACATGATGTAGTTTATTCTTGTAAATGGACGAACACATTATTTATCTACAATTACAGTAAATACGTAGGTTTATCTTTATTTACATAAAATGCGACTATGACTTGGTCGTGTTTCTACATTTCATATTTTGTCTTTGTTTTCGTCTCCCGCTTTGCAATGGAGGGTATTGGATAATTTTCATCCAAATCCTCCTATTTTTATCTTTCGATTAAATTCGTGCGGGTTCCAAGGTCAAACCTCGGTGTCATCATTGGACACCGCTGTAGATCCTGGCTTACAGAAGTAGCAGTGGTGGGAGTGTGTGGCGGGCCTAGTCCCGTTAAAAAAAATCCATATTTTGTGCGATAATATAATCGTAGGGGACATTATTTTTGGGTACGGAAGCCAATTAAATGATCTCCATCTGTCTATTCGCGCATCGCGAGAAACTATTGGACATCTATAAATTTGGTGCTTATTACATGTGTTATAATTAATTAATTACCATAAAATAAGCAACTGATGGAAATAGGTTGGTACAACTTGTGGTTATAGCGATTATCGCCAGAGCTATTGTTACAGAAAATAAATGTAATTACGTATCATTCGATCGGGTACAACATCGTTTTCCCCGATATATTCATTTTCGTACTTATTAGGTACTAGATGCGCCCGGCGGTGTTACCCGCGATAAAAAGTATGAAAAATTAAAACATCTATCCCACGGGAACCATACATTTTACCGGGATAAAAAGTAGCCTATGTGTTATTCCAGACTATAATCTATCTCTGTGCCAAATTTCATCCAGATCCGTTCAGCCGTTCGGGCGTGAAAGAGTAACAAACATCCATCCATCCATCCAAACTTTCACATTTATAATATTAGTATAGATAACCGTGCATCTATTTTATATATTCACATTATGGTTGCAGGAACCCTGCCAGCTCTACCGCGGTACCAGCAGTTCAGCGGCACAATACAAGTGTTGAAAGCCGTCAGCGACCACATGGTACTGAACTTCTGCCAGGAAGCCAAGGACGGGAGACCAGCGCAGCTCTACTCTGTCCTTTTCTCCCGCGAGCCGGTGCTCTTGGCGCGATGGGAGATGGAGTCAGTCCACGCGATGTTGCAAAATAAGAAGCTCTCTGTGGCCTCAAGACGAATGGTGTGTGGTAACAGCGCCGATAAGCCCCTTTATAGTTTGCTCGCCACGATCATTTTGTTCGCTCTGAGTTACGTTGTAAGTTAGTAGCACGATTTAATATCTTGAATATATGAATATTATGTGTTTAAACGCCCACGCATGTATGAAATAACTGGCGGATATGACATAATGGACTGAACTTGAAAATCGTTTAGATATACGCAATAAAATACTTTTGTGTAATATTGCAACTTTGGCATAATTCGAATGATACTTCATAATAAAAGTAAAACCCACTGACTCACTCACTTATCTCGAAATCTCCGAAACCATGAGAATAGGGACTTGAAATTTGGCACGGATTTTTGGGAATTCGACCCCTATAAAGAGCTAAAATAGAGGTCAAAATTTGTATGGAAAATGATATTCTATGGACATTGATAATTTGCTACTTTTCTACGCGGACGAATTCGCGGGCAACAGCTTATATGAATATATTTAAATACCCACGTAGTCAGATATGATATACTGGACTTAAAAATCGTTCAGATATGATGCAAAAATAGGTACTGTGTAATTTGCGACTTTATATAAAGGACATTTTTCATATACGGACTATTTGTGTATTAGGCATGACAATAGATAACCTAAACCGCGAATTCATAGCAATTTTAATGCATTTACAATGACATTCCAAGACATTTGAACGGTTCAGTCGAAGAAATGCCTAAAGAAGTAGTTACCTTACCGTATTTTAAAGGATCTGTGCTACAAAGTTGTTGCCAATAAATTCCTCAGTTACGATGTTATGCTAACCATTGTATTCGCGTCGGAGACTCCTTCATCTTCAACTTGATTGTAGTACCTATAGCTGAAAATGCGAAACCGGTTTCGTCCTGTCCTTGTGTTCACAGGCCATTGGCTTCAGAGACGAACATCATAATATTAAAAAATATTCGCAAACAATGTGTTTACAATATGTTTCCATCCGTCCTAGTAATTTAAAAATAATGAATAGATAATTGTATAACTAGCTATAACGTTAGTAAATTTATTTACATTGTAAGGTTTATCCATGTACTTGAGTTAATGGCTATTTATTTGTTAAATAATTTACGTATAAAAAGGGTGCATGACGTATTAAATATCCAAATTTAAAATTTAAAATAATTCTGTATTCATATTATATTTGTATTCTTTATTTAAAAACTAGCTGTCCCGGCGAACTTCGTACCGCCTCAGAATCAAATATATGAGAAAATGCATTAGCTTTATTATTATTTTTAGTGTGATTATTGCCCATATCTTGATAGTTATTCTGCTATTCGTAGCGGAAACAAATTTGACAAATCTAAGGTCATAAAAATCGGGCCACCCGTTCTTGAGTTATAAATAGTGTAACTAACATGACTTTGTGTTATATATGTAAAATAAAGTCGTATAGAATAAAGATTAGTTCATAATACCAAAGAATAAAGTATAAACCTTGTATTATTATGTTTTAAGTACCCATTTCTTTGAAATAATAAAAACCTGAAATCGTTCGTATTTTCTATTTTGAATTTAGTGTGATAGATCAAAGAAATTTATGAACTAAAGAACAATCAGGCATGTGACATGAAAGGTTCTTAATACGATTAGCAACGAAAGTGAATCCTTGGAACTAGGTAGGTTCACAAAACAACAGATTAGTGGACTAAAATAGGAATGTCCGATAAAAACCACAGGGCTTCCGTGAGTGCGCCGCCAGAACAAATCCAATTAGTTACTTTGTTTTCTGGATTCCTGCTCTAATTCTGCGATTTATAAAGACTTTGTTATCGTGTAGCCATTTTCACTAGCTTACTTTAACTTAATTTTTTTTTCTTTGAATTTAAACCGACCAGAAAAGGAGGTTCTCAATCATCGAATTGGGAACCTTCTCCATTTTTTTTCGGTTTATGCGTGCACAAACATAAACAAAACCAACATCGATACATTTTTTTTAATGTTTGTCTATGTATAACTTTTTAGTGGTGATCCGATTTGGTTGATTTTTTTTCCGAATAGGGTATATCTCAAAGAGGTCCTATTTTATTTTTTCTCAATGGATATACTTCGTCACTTAATAAGTTTATCTTTATGCAGAATTTTAAAATCTAGGAAGTAGCTATTAACCTTTGTGCTCCCTGGATAACACTGGCTGGTTGTTATCAAGGTTTATGCAATATTTTTCATCCACGGTCATACTGAAGATTTTGTGGCGACTGTTTGGCGGAAGTACGTTATGTTCTGAAGGTTGCTGGCATTCAATTTTCAGGGCTATGTGTACGAAGGTAAGAACTGAAATGATGAGTAAGTATAGTTAAATTGCGAAAACTAATAAGATTTTACAAGGTTATACTATAAATAAGCACCGTTACATCTTATTGTTTTCGGAGAAATTTCCCTGAGTTTGGCTTACAGGAATATTTGTTAGTGTATTTTTTGGATAGAATAGTTTCTTATGTAAAGACTACCTGGTCTAAAGTTGTGTTTATGTTTTTATACACTCGTTCCATAAACATATTTTTGAGGAGTTTAGATAAAAAAACTCAGATTTTTTTTTTCTAAAATTCGCACTAGTTACATACAACATTACAATTTTAAGATTGTGACCATGTGTGGCTATGTCAATATTGCCTAACGAAAAAAAAACATTCACATCGTCACACATTGGTTTTATACATAAACGTGATCAATATGACCTACCTATAATATTATCGACTACTATTTATATTGTTATAATATACACTTTATATAATGTTTCAAATTTTAAGGCCAGTTCCAAGGTCGGCTAACAAATCCAACAAATTGTTTACAACTGTAAACGCTGTTTGATCCAATTAAACCTACCTCCTATCCGTGGGAAGGGTACATTATGATAAACAAATTTTGACTTTGTATCTATCCACGTAGAGTGGTATTTGGATGTCCCCTAGCAACTCAATGTGTGCACAGTGGATCAGCTATGACGTCGTCCTGCCACCCACAGTGAGGGCCGGACGCGTGAGAAGGGTGAACTCCAAGCTTACAGAGGTATTTTATAATCACCACAAAACAATTTATGTATATAACACCCTTTTACTAACAATAAATCGGAAAATAATTCTGTGGATATAGGTACACGTGGAAACGAGTAAACGAGGGAAACACGTGTCGAATACTTTTTTAGATTGGTGATTCTTATCACTAGTCCAGTGACAATTCAGATGCCATTGTCACTCTAATGCGAGTCAATTGTGTTACCTAGATGTTATAATGCATCGGGACTTATGGATCTATTATTGTTACACAATACCTATATGATATTATATTACTCATAATTAATTATAGTATATAATTATTATAGTATATCAACTTAAGCGCAATAAAACATTTAGGTAAATACTATACACGTATAATACATAATACACGCGAAAAAATCCGTAAAAATTAGTTTTATTTCAATGTATTCGCGTAAATATAAGCAAACAATATATAAATAAGTACTATCAAGTTTTTAACTGTGAATGCTGTGAGAGAAAGTACAGTGTCAGCTTTCTATTCAATATATGTCTGGTTATATCATCAGGACCTTGGCAAATTATACTGATAGCTGGAAAGGGTCTGGTGGTAATCATTCGAGATTTTTTTTTAATTTTATTAAATGCCAGATGTTTATGAGCTATGCAAGCTTATCTATGAGTGTAGAGTTTCATTCAATCGGACTGGCACTGAACGCGCGCAGTACTTTTAAAAGTGGGGTTTAGACGACGCGTTCGTGCTAACGATAATGAAAATATTTTGTTTGCTACTCATTGCAATCACGGCTACAACCGCTGAAAAGTCCAAAAATGTAGATCCAAAGTGTGAAGGTATCCAAATAAGAGGTGAATATCATAAAGCATCTGTGATAATAAATGGAGTCAACCGCCCGTACCAGCTCGCCGTGTACGATGCCCACCATAAAGTATTCTTCAGCACCAACTTCGGTGACGACAAAAAAGATACTTTTCAGATTGCTTACGTCAGAGAAAAAGATACAGCGCCGACTGAAATTAAAAACATTACAAATGGCTTTGCTATCGCCGTGGACGCGCACAACCATACAGCGTATTTCGGCGGCAGCGACGGAGTCTACGCCGATAATCTTGAAAAATCCAATGGAATCAAGCACATAGTTAAAGGCTACGATATCTGGGACATGTTTTTCCATCATCATCTGTATTTCATCGCGTACCCGTCGCAGCGGCTACACAAATACGAGAATGGGAAGAATGTAATGCTTCAAGAACATATCCATGAGATGATATATCAATTCGTTATCGACGGAGACGACGACATTTTTATAACGACTAAGGACGGGCTACATTTGATACAAAATGGTACTAATAATCGTATTTTCTACGATGGACCGAAAGTGTTCAGAGCTATTGAAGTTAATCACGCGGGGGTCGCGCACTTCTGCTCGCAACATTACATTTATGTGCCGCACAAGAAGAACCACACGCTGGTGGAAATAGCGAAGATAGAGAACATATTCGGATTGACCTTTGACAGTGCCGACCACTTCATATATTCGAACCCACACGAAATCATTAAACTATTGCCCGGTCATTGTAAATCAAAGAAGAATCAATAATTTCCTAAATTCAACTCTGTGCTTATATATCTTACTCATAATATCATAAAACAACTAGTAGTGTGTTTCTAAATTGTTTCGTCGACAATACGTATCGACTACCAGGCGAACAGATATAAAAAGATTTGCTGTATAGAAAAGTACATCCGGCATCTATCTCGCTTCCCCTTCGGGAGGGTCGCACCCTCTTTGATTTTCCCCCTTCTCTCCTTCTCCCCCAATCCTCTCACTGTGTATATACTACATATACATATGTAAAGATATACCTTTAAATAATTGTTTATAGATTTTTTGACTGAGGTCTCTGTGGTCATATTCTATAAAAAGTTCCAATATTCTTATCCGCAATGCCTTCACTAAAATTCATAACGTGTTTATTAATCTATACTAATATTATAAATGTGAAAGTTTGGATGGATGGATGGATGGATAGATGGATGGATGGATGGATGTTTGTTACTCTTTCACGCCCGAACGGCTGAACGGATCTGGATGAAATTTGGCAAAGAGATAGATTATAGTCTGGAATAGCACATAGGTTTTATCCCGGTAAAATGTATGGTTCCCGTGGGATAGATGTTTTAATTTTTCATACTTTTTATCGCGGGTAACACCGCCGGGCGCAGCTAGTAATGTATAAAGTTTTTAAGAGCGATATAGCCACAGAAGTTCTACGGATATATGGAAAAATGTCTTCTATAATCATGTGAGCCCAGTATTACCGACGCTGCGTCTGTTTAACTAGTCGAGCTTCTTCGAAAAAAATGTCGTGTCCATTTTCTACAAGAATAGTTATTTTTTAAAATTGATATTCGATGGAAGTATATCCCAATATTATTTCTACATAAAGCTATTTTTTTGCAATGATTGTCCTGCAAGTTAAAAAAAAAATGATAAATAGGTATTACATATACTGTGCATATTTTAAGTAACTACACCCGCATATATAGCGACGCAATTTCTTCGGAAACGACGTCACAAGATGCTTACTTCCCAGATTTCTCAACGTCGTGATATCTGCCCGCCTATGCTTTCCTGGTATAAATGTATTCGAGAGCGGTCCCGGAAAACCGCAGGCAAGGGTTGCTGCTAAACTTACTGGGGGCTGTCGCACGGATCGTGTAGTAATGGATGTAGAAAAGAATTTTCCGATGGCCAGTGGTCAAGGTGACTCGCGAAAATTCCTTGGCAACGTCGCGAAATCCTCAGCAGAGGTCGTTTGTACTAGGAACCCATATCGGGAAGGAAGTGATTCGCGAATACAGTCCTCAGAGGGAGCAGCTCCCATACAATTCCTGTCGCCCTTAACACACGGCGCTACGCGTGCAATATTTTTGCCTGACCGCCAATGCCAGGGGCATAGAGTTATTCAAACATTTTGGTAGAATCACAGTTATTAGATGGTAATTTATTGTAGGTAAGTGTATTATAACTAGAAAACAAACATTTTGATGATTTCGTTGAGTTTCATCGAAATAAAGATAATATGCTATACTTCACATGCGCCCATTGAGGAGACGGTGACAGTGCCTCTCACGTATGTGACACCATCTCTGCAATCGCAACTGTCCTGTAAAACAAAAGAAGAATAAACATGTGGCATTCAGCATCCAATTAAAGTTAAAAACAAAATACATAAAAGCCAAAAATCACTTAATAATAGTCAGAAGCTACCATCGGGTCGGAAAGTTAATTTCGTCTATTATAATTAAAAATCCCATGTCTCTCCTCCTTCTCGTGTATAACAACATCGAAATAAAACTTATTTTACATATTTTATCACGTTTACTTTATGTTTTTACGTGACCGATGTTTCGGGTGTTTTACAGTGACCATGATCACGGGAGGACTGAGGTGTTTGACGTCCAAGTATCATAGTTTGAACTGGGGTACCCTCATATTTAGCTGTCGCAGCAAGCAGCCGGATCGTCGGGAACGTAAAAACATAAAATAAGCGCGATAAAATCTGTAGAATAAATTTTATTGCAACGAAATGTTAATAATTACCCAAAATAAAAGCAACATTTACTTACAAAAATGTCTTCAACAGACGAGCACTCTTCTTTCTGCTCATAAAACTGAACTTTCTCAATATTGTGCCTGATGATGTCATCTGGGTACTTGCTCTGAGCTTCGCTGGCGGCGACCTTCGCCACGAGGCCCTTATTGTACCTCTTCACCGTCAGCTTCTCCAGGGTAACATTCTCCATGACATCTGGACTGCCGAATATTGTATCTTCTAGATATGTGCAATAGCTGTCATTGTCAGTTTGTAATGGTACGATGTTGTTATTTATGTTGATGCACTCCGCCGTACCTATGTTTGGTTTGTTATTGTGTGTGACATCATTCTCGAGGTAATTCTGGTAGAGTTGTTCGTCGTCGAGTAGCGGCGCCTCGTCGGATTTCCTTCTGGCTCTTCTTATATTGCAGTATAAGTTAGTTACGAACTGGAACTTGAGGACGTAAACGACGAAGTCGGCGACACTCGCCGAGCCGCTCTTGTTGCCCTTGCTGTGCAGGAGACAGAAGTGTTTCGGTGGTGAGGTGCCGTACGAGAAACCTGGAAATTGATTACATATTAGATCGATACGGTCATGTGCAAGGATCTCGGCCCCAAGCTTGCTAACACAATCGTTTCATAATCGAACAGCAACCGCATAGTAACTGTCACTTTTGACAGATATTGTATGGGATATCTGTCAAAAGTGTCAGTTTTTATGCGTATGCTGTTCGATTATGATTATGAATAAGTATATTCATTATTTTATTTATAATGTGAATTTATTGAATGTGTTATTGCTATTTATTACTTGACATTGGCAAAATACCCGCTAAGTTGTAGGTGAGGCCATATTCATATCCATTTTATTCCATCGCATCTCATTTCGTAAAAAAAGAAGAAATAAACTATGTAGGTACTAACTGTGTCTATGGTAGCACGAGCACGGGGTGAGCAGTGGCGAGTTCTCGACGAGGGTGTTCGGCGCGCTGCGCGTGCGCACGAAGTGGCTGCTGTTCCACGTGGTATCCGTGTACGGTATGGAGGCGCTGCCGCTGCGGGTAGACTGCGCGCACTTGCGCGACTCGCGCAGGGAGAAGAACGTCAATGTCACCACACCCTGCGCATAGTAGTGGCTTAAGCACAATGTATATTTTACGTATGTAGCGCTACGGTAACGTAAGAAAGTTGCGTCCCCCGGGCAGATTCCATGAATATTAATGATGACGGATGCGACCCATTAAGGGATAGTGCCCCTTTACACGATCCATTGTTATAGCTGCAAGGATAAAGGTGGCGAGGCATGCATAGGTCATGCATAAGACGTTGCAATATATTTTGACGATTGATATTTTTTCTTTTAAATCGGTAAGTACTATAAACATAAACGCAGAAATCTTTCTAGACTGCAGAGCAGAAGAAAAGGCAGAGGCTTCGGTCAGAGGTGAAAGGTATAAAAGGGAAGAGTTGGTACCATAGTGAAGCAGGCCGCGGCACAGAGCGAGGCGCACAGCGGGAAGCCGTAGCGCTGCGTAAGCGCGCCGCCCAGCGCTGGGCCCAGCACCTCGCCCAGCGAGTAGCAGCACGACCACACGCCCGCTACCGCGCTGTACGTCGCTAGCGCTTCAGGACACCCACCCTCGTAGCTGCAACAACATACATTACGTCATATGACATAAAAATATACATACTTAGAACCGAAAAGACTGAAATTAAAATACATTATTTTGGATCATCACAAACAACATTGACTCCTTACAACCTACACAATCAATATCGCATTGAAATAACGATCGTTTGCTTTTCAAAATGACCGCGTTCGATTCTCGATTCATGTATGAGTTTTTTTTATATCTATGAATGCAGTTTTTCTTATCTCTACAATCGACGTCAGGGTTCCATAGAACTTATTTTTCTATCTCTCATAGTTTCGGAGGTCTCCATACTGAACCCTCTCAATGTTACACGCTGTCAAACGCTCTAGACTCGCGTACAAACATACACGCTGACATTTGAATTTAGAACCCATGACGTTCGGTACAGAAAGCAAGGTCACTAACAACTCTGCTAATCAGGTCGCCATAAAGTAATATACTTTTACTTAGAAACGAAACGCACATTAAACGAAGATACTCACATGGAACTAGTCAGAACACCTTGAAAAGTTGGCAGTAGAGTCAACGCAACCGACATGCCCAGGATCGAGAGCGCGACCAAATCCAACCAGAGACCACTGAAAACAAAACAAGATTGTAAGATGAAGCAGGTGTTCATAAAACTCACACAAAACCCCGGTCAGTAGATCTGACAGGTAAGTAAGCTGCAATAGCTATTACTTTGTCGAGATGATAATGTTATGGCTTGTTGACACAAGGTCAGCTGCCAACTTTGGCAAACGACTTCGACTTGCTAAAGGTTTCGTAACCAAAAGCATTAAGAGTCGACTTCTGTCTTCGGTGGGAGTCGAAACCTAGTTGACTCGGTCGTCTTCAACAGCGAACTATAGTTCTTACGTTCTTACGACTTGTGTTGGTTGGCGCTTTGCATAGGCAGTCGAAGCAAACCTGTCGACCTGGTGTAAACGAGCCTTTAATGATACAAGAATACCACGGTGACGTGTACGCAATGAATTTAATGAACATCAAACTGTCCAATTGATCAGAACTGAATGAATGAAGTGCACTAATATATACCACACGTGTACGGTACGAACTGGTTTTGAACTGTATTTCTCCAATAATAATGTCAATAGGCGTGTGGAGACCGACCGTGAAGCCCCGTCAGGCTGCCTTGAGAATATTCTGTGTGCGGGCTAGCAGCGAGAAAAATTACAGAGCGCTCGGGCGAGGCAGTGTTAACATTTGCCTCAGGCCGATATGCGCAAGACAGCCTCACGAGGCTGTGCGGCCAGTCTGTACACAGTCAATAAGATATAATTTCCTAAGCTTACCGGGGCAGACCTGGTATAAAGGGACACGGGCCCAGGAGCAATAATCCTGCTGTGGACAGAAACAGTCCCCACACCATCATGCACCAGTGATTGTGAACCCTGAAAGGTGACAAGACTTGTTGAACACATATACGCCAGCACTAAAAAAAGTTAAATAGTCAAATAAAAATAGAAAATGATACATAAATAATAATGTAAATGTTTGGGGCACAAACTTACCGATCAGCGACCCATCCCCATATCGGGCTAAATATTCCATAGAGGCTGGAGAACAAAAGGAATATCAGTCCAATTTGTTGGGTGGAGAGGCCGAACTGGCGCAAATGGGGCTCCAAGGTGGGATCCAGGAAGGCCCACGTGTTGGACACGATGACTATCACCAGCCCCGTGATTATGATCGACGGGATTTTTAACAAACCGATGATGGATGCAGTTTTCGAACCGGAGATATACTCTGGGGACCAGAAAGATGACATTACGGACGCTAGTGGTGCTTTCGGACCAATGGCGTCACGGCAAAAGGGCGATAGCTGATTGGTTGGTCGGTCGGCAGGGTAGTTGTTAAGCATTTCGTCACGTACCTTCACAGTCAGTGAGCAAGAAGTAGTTGATCGGTACTGTCATCACCATCACGACTCCGAGACTGTAGAACGGGAGACCAAAGCCCCCGATCTGCCTGGAACATTCAGATATTTAATACTTACACACAGTAAAAAAAACCTTTTAATATTAGTCAGATGAACTAATTTTAAGTAGGTTTATTTTACTGTTCTAGGTTTCTAACCTAACAAGTATCAATCTTATATGGTGTTTAGACATTTAGTGACGATACCTTTGTGTTGCATGAAAGGTTTAAAGCATTCAATTACCGAGTACAGCAGCCCCCCCACGGCCGGTCCCACCGACATGCCCAGCCCGATGAACGTCTCGAGGATGCCCAGCACCGAGCCGATGCTGTCCGGGAACGCGTTCACCACGAACACGTAGCTCGCGGTGGAGTACGCGCTGGCGCCGAGCGCCTCCAGCCCTCGGACCACGAAACAGAGCACCGTGAACGTCACTGTATCGTCGATCATGGCTAGTGTGCTGAAACAGTGACCCTCAATCAAAAATCTAAATAAAAATAATATACTCATAATAGTCAGAAATTACCACCAGTTCTGAGTGTTAGCTCCACTGAGAAGGGCCGGCATGAAACTCAATGGTTGGTTACTCTTTCACGAGGAAGGGGTTTGTATGAGTACATTCTAAGGAACAACAACGCCATCTCAGCAAACAGTGCTGTCTGCTCAATGTGTGGGCAATTGGACGTGCAAAATTAAATCCTAATTTTGCACGTCTTTTTTTTAAATTTTTTTATTGCAGTATAGGCAATTATTTGATCTCGATCTCACCTGATGATAAGTGACGATGAGATCTACGATACGTCTGATTGCCCTACATATTATCCGATTTTATCCTATAATTAGGATAGATATTTGACGACCTGATAAGCTCGGTTTCCTGCTTTCTGTGCCGAAGGGCCTGGGTTCGAATCGTTTTAGGGGCAAACTTTTAATTCTCCATACAAAATGTCTAAATACGGTAGACTATAAAGTATACGGTTAGCTTACGAATAATCTCGCACTTGACGTACTGCACTTTATAAGATACCTACTACTTTTAAATCTACATATGTATACCATACCTTCCGCTAGACTAGAAGCGCTGTTGAATATCAAATAAGCATGCTGACTTAGTACAAGTTTCGCATACAAATATTTCACAACCTAAGCTCGGATATGTACAATTCCCATAAAAGTGTAGGTAGGTACCACACACAATAATCTTAACAATTAAAAACAAGGCAATCAATATTAATTATCATCTGTTAACAAAAAGAGATGCTATCATTCAAACAATTTATTAATTACCCATAACAATACACATACCTATTTATCTAACGCATGCAGAGTTCGTATGGTATCATAATGTGGGTTACCTCCGTTACCAACCCAATTACATTATCGACCCAACCGTCGTATTAGGGCCAGCGCACACCGACAGAGCGGCGACGAGAACTGACAATGAACTTGGCATAGGCTGAAATTGGTATATTCAATAAAATAAAAATCACATTGAGCGGTTCCAAGCGCGATCGAGAGGCGCACGGCAACCGTATGTCAAAGTAGTATAATTTGATATTGAATTATTCGCCTCGCCGCCATTACGTTGGTGTGCGTTGATCCTTAAATCTAAGACATAATTGTACCCGTACTCACCCGAAGAGTACGTTGCAAGCTCCCGCGACAAACATTCCTGCCGTGAACAGGAACTTTGCACCGACCGCTGGCAACTGTAATCATGTAGTGATAATTTAGTAAATAATTAACCTTCACTAGGGCCATAGTCCATTACACCGGTCCACACGGTGGCATATAGCCCGACTCCCCCTCGCCTTGAGGGAGAGTGAGCTTGATATAATGACAATAGACTCGCACCTATTGCACTGGGACCAAAAATACTATCGGCGAATTAATATGAGCTATCGGCGAAATAATATGAGTCCTCGGCGAATAAATATGAATTTGGACGAACCTATCAATTGAAATATCGTGATTGAATGTTGCCATACTCAACCAATAAAGCTGAATGATTCGGCTTGAGGTGCTCTTATAGGATATGTATAGGAACCTACTAAGATCGGCATTTAATACTGTGAATACCTACTCTTTCTAAGCTCTCAGGCACGTGCGCGGATATAATCGGTGCTATTGACCCCCCCCCCCCCCCCCCATCCACGCCAGCTCAGGCGGTTGGTTACTCAATAACTAGTCCTTTTTAACCGACTTCAAAAAGGAGGAGGTTCTCAATTCGGTTGTATTTTTTTTTTTTTTTTTTTTTATTTAAATGTACTTACAAATTTCCCGAACAGCGGCGATGTGAGGAACATGACTACAGCGTAGAAACTGAAAACGACCCCGCACATAGTCTCCGACAGCCCCTTCTCGGCGGCTTCGCGGGGAAAGAACGGCGCCATCACGCTCATGGAGCAGAAGCTCATGAAGTCCACCAGCGCCAGCGAGGCCAGGGTGAGCCGCTGCCGGCTGGACAGGTGGCGGACCGCGCTGGGGTGGAGCCGCGTCTGGGTCCGCACCAGCCTGAACATAGTGTTAGTCAATGGCCCAAGTGAACAACAGCAGAGCCAGCGTGAGTATCGGCCCTTCGCCCTCGATTAGAGTAACCAGGAACTGCTAATGTAATCCTTACGTCATCTATAAAGTCTGCTGTCCCTGTCTATATTATTTATGAAATCTGTTATATGAGAGGGACGAAAGACGCTAGTGTTGCTTTAACGGTACGTTAAAAGATTATGCTATAGCCAACCGTACTTGTAAACAAAAAAGTTGGTGGTATTGCCTCTAATCGCCTAAAAGGCCCTTATCGTGCTATCCTAAGGATTGTAATCTGAAATATAGATGAGTACCGTTTTTTCTTTTCCGAATTTAGGTACTGGACTATCTATGTAGGTATGTAGAAAATAAAATAGGGAAATGACACGGATAAATCATAAGTAGGTACCTACACACCGTTGCTAGTGTCAACGAATTAAGCAACGACCTTTTCTATGTACAGTTTTCTTTAACTTATTTTAATTACTTCAGTACAACCTTATAGTTGTAAAAATCCAACCCACACGATTTATACATTAGGCCTGCATAGAATCTCCCATTTTTGATATTTAAAAAACATTCCACTTGACGTTTGGCAGAATACCTACCCAATGGTACGTCAGGCCTTTTTTAAAAAGAAAAAAAAATCCATCTCAGAATTTGTCCTCCCGTTGCAGGTTCATGGACTTAGACCTAGACCTATACCAAATAATTCAAAACAACTCATGTTAACTTACATCGTGGCCGAAGTAATGGAATATATTTTTTACCTGCCTACTTGTATGTAGACAGGAGAGAATGAACATAATTTGGACGTTAACTTTAAATTATTTATAGGTAAATACTATTACAACTTGGCACACAGAGTACATCTACAATCTGCCAAGAACCGTAGGTACTCAGTACTGTCAGCTACTAACATGTAGGTAATTCTTGTTTGATTCAAGATCAACATGATATCGAACCATGCCCGATATTACTCAACATTACTCAACACTTACAGATAAAGGACAACAATCCTTATCAATTACAATACCTCTATAATTACTACTACTACTGTTACACGTGGGATGATTTACCTGTCACTATGTGCTACTGCTCATTCACAAATTGCTTAACTTGTAGTTTAAAGGATAATAATAAAGTAAGGATACCTGACTTACCGTTCTCTTAATATTCGGATTTCTGAACTGACGTCATCGGGCGGTCCTCCGGACCAGGAGTGCACGCGTCGCAGCCGTCCCGAGTCCGGCAGGGAGCGGTGGCCGCCCCACGTGGCGGCCAGGTCATCCTCCTGCGTGGAGGTCTTCATCAGCTTACCATCGAACACTATTGTCTCCAACGACCCCGCGCCTATCGCGGCACTGTTCGCGTCCAAACAAGTATTTTCACTCAACAGCTGTGTATTTTCATCGGTGTCATCGGAGTCCCGGTCCATTGTGGGTGTCTACCACGTGTCTACGCTCTTCAGGTTGCACGGCTTTAAGCGGAATATGCTAGATCACAGTCGACTAATAACCGATCGTAAACAAATCGTGTTATCGGCGAGTCAACACGCCGCCGCACCGAACGACTAACAATTAAAAGACCTACCTCGCGTGTATCAATTTATCGATATCTTATCGGGTGCAAATAAAAATTCCTGGCAAGAAGCCGCTGTCAGATCACTTTGTAATCGATCCTGAGGGTGTTTTCCAATTCGAAGGCTGTATGCAGCATTCGATTTTTTTAAGTTTACGTATCATGAAGTTATTATAGTGGGTACCTATGTGAAGTAGAGCTTGAACCGTTTTAACCGACTTAAAAAAAAACTTTTTAACAAAATAAAAACCGTCTTCAAAAAACTAAAAAGCAAAAAATAATCTAATCTTGAAATCTACCTTGTCTAACCACATCAAATATTTAACTAATCTGAAGTCGGTGCCAAACTAACAACTGAGTCGAGTATTGCCGGTCTGCGCCAAAGACTATACCCACAAATTGGTCCGCGCATCTCGTTACTGAGTATACTTTTGTTATTCTTCGTCGGTTGTTTATTTGGCACCGACTTCAGATTAGTTAAATATTTGATGTGGTTAGACAAGGTAGATTTCAAGATTAGATTATTTTTTGCTTTTTAGTTTTTTGAAGACGGTTTTTATTTTGTTAAAAAGTTTTTTATTTTAAACTTTTTAGTGGATATATTTACTATTCTTTGTCACTAAAAAGATTTGTAAATCAATCTTTTTACTGGATAATAGGTATACCAATAATCGAGATTATCTTGGCGCAACCCGTGAAATACGTATCACTGACAAGTTCCGCTGGCCATTTGTGGCCTTCTTCATCACTTCCACTTCAGCAAATGATACTTTCTGAATGCAAATGCTTGACTTCTTGATGAAAATACCAAAATTGCTATCGGTATGCCTATAAAATTTGAGGAGTTCTCTCAATTCCTCATGGATCCCATCATCAGAACATTTTTTTGAAAAAAATGGGACCAATCTGTAATCATATCCTTTCATATAAAAAAATAATTTTCCAAATCGGTTCATAAATGACGGAGATATGAGGTAACAAACATAAAAAAAAAAAAAAAAAAAAAAAAAAAATACAACCGAATTGAGAACCTCCTCCTTTTTTTTGAAGTCGGTTAAAAAAAGGAGGCAGTTCTCAATTTGGTTGTATTTTATTGGTAAAAATCTTAACGGTGATATAGCATGGTGTGATTCAAAATAATTACCTACTTAAAATTAAAGTATTGTAGCATATTAGATAAAACTTTATTATCCGATATATAAGTGAACCATTTTGCGTGCGACTGTCATTTTTAAATATTGTCTAGTGATGCGGGGATCTACATAAAACTTCAAATTTTATAAGAAATAGTAACCAGATTGCTATTGACTTTCATTAAAACAAACAAATGTTGGTTTTTGTTATAGTTGTAACAAAATTATTTATTTATTCTTATTTATTAACAAATTAACAATCACACATAATTCGGATTATAAAATTCAAATGTCGATGAGAGCCATGTACTATTCTTAATATACATTTCATCTCACTGGCTCGGAAATGCCTTTATTGCTCGAAATCTGCTTGCAAAAGCCATTATATCCCCATGACTCGAAAAGGTGTTCGAATTTCGAACGTCACGAATTAATGCATAAGAACATATTAGTTAATCTGTGGTAATAGTGTATCGAGTGTACCTAACTTTTATTCTTTCTATAAAAGAAAAAAAAACATAAGGAATCGTCAGAAACGTGGTTCGGCGGGAATTTGAAAAGAGAATAATGAAACACTGATTACATTTTCCTCGCTGTAGTGAGATGAAAAGTTGTGTTTCGCACGGCTGCAAAATTATTAGAGTCTCGTGTCTATGAATTCTTTGCTACGCTCAGGATTCTATATTTGAATTTGAAAATTTCAATCTTAGAATCCTTCGCTTACTCAGTATTCAATACACGCACGCGCACTAAATAACGACTTTGCAACCTTGCATAACAGATAACTATTGTAGGTAGTTTTTATTTTCTCATATGGTTACAAAGGATACATTTTTCTGTCTTAGATAGGGAAAATGTTGCGATGTTTTTTGTAGTGTGTAGAAATATACACATCGTTATTACATACTGACATATAGTATAATAAAAAATAAAAAAATCTTTTCCAATGGTATTACTTAGCGAAATACATCACATAGTTTGATCTTTCTCTGCTTACTTTACTAATAAATTTATTGTATTATAAGATGTTATACATTTTAATTTACAATAATGTAACCCTTGTAAATTACAATTTTACAAAAAAAAATAGTGAAATGAGAAGTTATACAAATTGTAAAAACGAAATTAGTTTGTATTGTTAATCATCTTTTAAAGTAACTTAAATGAAAATTAAGTAATAATTACATATTATTCAAAATATTTTTTTTAAACAATCTATCCAGTGAAGGCCAAAGTATCGATGGATGTACAAACTTAACAGCTGTGCTTACAACTAGCTAGTGGTAACCACCCGCCCATTGGACACACACAGCTGCGCCAGCTCGTGCTGCAGAGCTTGCTCGTTGTCGATCTTGGCGAGCTGGTTCAACTCGAGCGGCTTGCCGGCCGCCTTCTGCTGCTTCAATCTGTCTATGTCGCTTAATTTCTGTGAACATTGAAATAAGTTAACAATAATTCTGATCTTTCGGACGACACAATTCAACTGCCTAATAAAATGTAAAACTGCTCATCAGAGCAAAAGCTTTTTGAGTATTGTACCATGAATCTATAATAACATTCCAGAGTGTGCCGCAGATCTTTCGCTACTTCAATTGAATCAGTTGTATTCAATTCGATTACTAAGATTGGAAAATTACTAAAACCGGTGATGTGGTGTTACCTTATTGATATTCTTGATCTTCTTGTCCTTCTCCGGGTCGCCGCTTGAGACGAAGGGCGCGCGCGCAGCGGTGGCGGCGGGCGCAGGCGCGGGCGACGCGTCGCCCTGCGCGCGCTCCTCCGCCTTGCGCACCTTGCGCGCCTCGCGCTTCTCCTTCTGTTTGATGGCTTGCTTCGATTGAGCCGCTGCACAATTTTACATAGTCTTATGCTCGGTATACACTGACAATAGACCGACACTAATGTCAACAGACCCGGCGGCATTTGCTCGGATTTGGCCGGAATTGCACACTGCTGCGACAACGAAGTCGAAGTGGGCACATTCAACACTCGGTCTAAGGTTGGTCTGTCGTGTATATCAACGTGTATATACACATACAATGGATTCAGTGGGTTAATTAAAAACGCCCGCAAATATTTGCAAGAGCCGTGATCGACGAGATGGATATCACTGCAGTCCACCTCCGCTTACCCCTTAAGCAATTATTAATAAAAAAAATGCGCTTTTCTAATAAAAAGTCCACCACGCTGGCCAAATGCGGGTTGGCGGGCTTCAGACAACTTTCGACGGGTCCTCTCAGCCATGCAGGTTTCCTAACGATGTTTTTCCTTCGCCATCTAGCAAGTGATAATCGTGGTTGGAAACTAGTAATATGTATCTATAAAAAAATATATTTACGATACTCTACAAATGAGTTAAGTCTCACCATTAGGGTTGTCGCCAGGTCGATGCGGCTTCTCCTGCTCGTGCAGCGAGAATGTCGAGGGTCTGTTCTTGGCGCCGGGCGGGCGGTAGGCGGCCGCGGGCTTCGGCGTCGAGTCCTCGATGGCCGCGGGCGCGGTCCTGGACAGCTCGCTCTTGGGGAAGCTGCCCGGCTGCCAGCTGATGGCAAGCAGGTTCTCCTTGTCAGCGCACACGCGCTTGTGCATCAGCACGCATGTGTAGTGCCAGATTTTGTAGCTGTCGAGAATTAAAAAAACAAATTCTGTTTTATTATCATTATTTCAGTAGCAGTTAGGTGATAATGCAACATTCAACCAAATTATTATCCAGTGCCACCAGCAATACGAAATTAGTCGAAGCCTGCGCCGAAGGATCTGACCACGGAATAAAGAATAATTACTGGAATGGGTATTTTAGTGGACCACTTTACTAGACTAATGGCTCCCAAATGTTAACCAAAATCTTCATCTTTTATTTTTGGTTTGTTAAAGAGCGTCGTAGCCGTAGTTGCGTGGTATGGTGGATAACCTTTGGAATCCAAGTAATGCGTAACATAAGCCGCCAGCACCACAATTCCAATGCTTCTATGCGGCGTCTAATGGTTGCTTTTAAGGTCCAGGACATAGGGCCCTACAGAAAGTTCAGCAAGACAATGCAATATGTAACCGACTTAAAAAAATAATAGGTTATTAATTCGTCGCGTATCTTTTGAGTCCTTTCCGAGCTCCTGAGAACGTAGGGTATAATATATTATTTAAAGGAAGAATGTCATAGTATTTTATATATTATCATGTGCTAATGAAAATTCTACTTAACTCCAAATATAAAACTATCACTAACAATATCTATTTTATTCCTTCACAAATGAATGCGTCAACTCACCCGTTGCCCACGGTGAGTCGGGGGTAGGTGGTGGCGGTGAGGAAGGCCTCGGCGCGCGGGTCCCACTGCAGGCTGGTGGTGTCGGGCGCGGCGCAGGCGCCCACGCGCCGGTAGCCGCGCAGCTCCCACACCTCGATGTGGCCCGACGCTATGTTGCCGAACCCGCCCAGCAACACTCGTGTGCACCAGTTAAGGATACTTGTTTATGCATTTAATACATTAGAGGGTTACACTTGTCTACCGAGACCGAACCGAACCGACCGAAACCGAACTGAAGACCGAATTCGACGTGTGTCTAAGTTTCATCACGGTTCTGTAGAGTGTCAGTTGTGCCATGTATACTTAAATAGGCTGAATATACGATCGATGAGATACGATAATAGACAATCTCCATTAGACTTAGTGTCTGAGTGCGTGTGTATAGCCGGTGTCGCCGTAGTGCCGCGATACCGAGTTGCAGAACGCGTACCAATATCGTTTAGTATTGTTCGACATCAGTGTCGAGTGTCAGCGTCGCCGTGTATAATGTTAGCTTAGAATAAGTCACCGGGTGCAAAGGTGTTCTATAAACGGCTCTATAACAGTAAGTCATTTGTAAAGGATATGATTTCCTTCGGGCGGGAAGTATATGGAGTTCCAGGCGCCGGTTCCGAACTCGAACAGCGGGTCGCACTTGGCGTTGAACAGCGTGGCCTTTGCGGGCGCGTGGCCGTACACCGCCACCCACTCGTTCGAGTTGCCCGGGTTCCACGAGATCGCGTGGATTGGACCCTCCTTGCCTGCACAACAACTATAATAAAAATGTTGCCAAAACAACAATTACGACTGTTAAAAATGTCACTAGATGCTGTGTATAGGTATCTAAGAGTCAAGTTGGCGATTTTTTTTTAATTTAAAAAATATCCCGCTTTCGAAAAAGATATTAAATATCCATGACTCGGGTTCACACATTCGTGCTCATCACACAAAGTTTTCCCCTACCAGGATTCGCAACCGGGACCTTCAGCACAGAAACAGGGTCACTATCAAATGCGATAAGGTCGTCAAGGTATATGTAACTACAACTTACTGAATGTCATGTTTCCAGCATTACCCCTGACGTCGCCATACGACAATGACTGTTTCCCATAATATGAACCACCAGTTTTGTCTACCTGCAATATAAAAATTGTCTTCTGTAAATTGAACTCTATTCCCATGCACTAATGATTCGCTCAGCGAGAACCAGTGAATCGATCCCTACTTGTATATAATATTTACCAGATAATGGAATTTTTATACACTGTTGTAATAAAAATTCTGATTTTGTAAACAATGTGATCTAATACTGAAATTAAGGCTGTAGCGACCTCTTCAAGCTCACTCCAAGCTACACGGATAGTACTGCAGACGCATTCAGAACAATAGACAATTCTCAAAACAATCCTGAATCGCGCTATAAGAGTTTTCGGAGCACGTAACATATATACAAGATTCCGACAATAACCGTCGGGGCATAGCGGCCGCCCCGCCAGGCTTACCACCCGCCTGGCTGGAAGATCTTCCTTTTTCCGCTAAAAGGCTAATATGTGTATACTAACATCGGTCTGCGTCATAGCGAACACGTTAGTGCCGCGCTTGTTCCAGTAGAACGTGGCCTTGTCCGCCTGGAACGAGGAGCGCGCCACCACGCCCTCCTTGAACTCCGGGTATTTGAACACGCGCCAGAACGACGGCTGCCCTTGCTTACCTTCAAGAAGACAGGGCTAATTTAGGGCTGGGCAAATTCACAACAGGGCAAATGCAGAGCAGGGCAATTTTAGAATAGGGACAAAGTAGGCCTGGGCAAATTCACGGCAGGGCAAATGCGAGGCAAAATCTAAACCTCTTCTCATACAGCTACTTGAAATAGTAAACATGATCCCTAATACAATTGACTCATACATAATTTTAGCAATGGAAAATTGTAATTGTTTTTAGTATACGTTATAGACTCATTCACGGAGGTCGGCATCTATAACCGGTCGGCTATGTTTTCTTACAAGTTCCATTGAAATACTGATACTAGTTAATGTTCAGTAGTTCGAGTTAGTACTGGATTTCGTATGAGTTGCTAGTTTGAGACTGTTAAGTTCGTACGAAAACCTACGCAGAATATGATTTTAAGCTTCACAGGGCTTTGTAGTGTAGCGGGGGGGGGGGGGGGGGGGCTAGCTTCACGCATGAAATATAAATCTGGGCACTGTCTGCTAAAACTTCTTCTTCTTCTTCTTTCTTTACGAAATGAGATGCGATGAAATAAAATGGATATGAATATGGCCTCACCCGCAACTTAGCGGGTATTTTGCACAATGTCAAGTAATTAATAGCAATAAAACTTTCAATAAATACACATTATAAATAAAATAATGGATGTGACATGATGAAATGAAAATGGCGTGTCTGCTAACACAATTAGTTCATAATTGATGACAATCGCATCGCAATTGTCACTTTTGACAGTGTACTAAAAAAAATCTGTTCAATTCTATTTATTTTTTATTCTGTGACTGAGAATGAGCTCCAAACTAGGATAAATGCTATTGCCATTATGAATCAATTGTGTTACCATACATATAGTAATATGAAAATGATTGACTAATAAAGTCATACCTAAAGTGAAAACAGAAAAGTAGTATGCTGGTGCTGGGCTCGGAGAGAGACTGAACGATTTAAGGTTCTCCGCCTGCAGCTGGTGCACAAATCGATCCAGCTTACCATCCTCGTATATCAACACCTTGCCATTCATTAGCACTGCGACTAGCTTCTCATCAGATGACCATCGTGGTTCCCTGCATTAATTATTATGTTAAAGTTAAGCTTGCTTTACATTTAGCTTATTCAGTGTTGCTAAATGCGTCTTACACTGAATTAATGAAGTTGTAAGGCAGTGAGTGCTCTAATTCAGCAAGAAAACACATCTTGTGTTTGGAATATTCTGTTTCCAATTGAGTTAGTGCACTGAATCAGCAATGTCTGAAGCAGCCTTTATTAGCATATTACTGTTTTACAGTAATACAATATTTCGCCTGTATTGTTTGTGGAGGCAGACAGAGGTTTACTATTGCACCCGATACACTCCATATGGGAGTTATTTGAGATAGCTAAGTGCGGGTTGGCGAACTTCACAAGTCTTTCGACAGAAATGCAGCCTTCCTCAGTGTTTCGCCTCTATAATTTATCAAGTGATGCTAATATTTTTAATATCAGTATCAGAAAGCTATGCATATGCTTCTTCTTGGTATTTTGTAATATGAGGACTGTTCAATGCCCAGGATATCCGGTGTTATTATATTTTATGTTATGACATTCTAGATAGACTAATCGACTCATAATTGATTAACAATTTTGTCAATTTCATGTATGAGAACTGTCAAAACTGACATTTACCATTTCCCACCGATTTTGAGACGTTTTTGTTAGCACTTGACCACTGCCATTATCTAGTATGATAATATTGTATGGTGTTAATATGAGCGTTCAGTGCAACTTTGCCTTAAAGTAGGTAAATATATAATATATGTAACTTTCTCACCATCCTGTCTGATTCTTTTGAACAAATGAACCAATGAGTTCACCATTCTCTGATTTGTAAACATGCAGATTGCTTTTACCCTGTAGATGATTTAAGAACATTAATAAAGTAACTATTGTTTACTCAACATGACAGGGGCACTCTATGCCCACTGATAATATCTGTTACTTTTTAGTTTCTCTTTGACAATGACCTCCTTCAAGGTTTTCATTAATTTCTATCCACTGGCAATTACACTCGTGAAGAGTGTATTAACATCCTGACTTGCTAGGTAATGATTGTCTACCATTCGGCTCAGTAATTTCCTGCACTGTACTCCAAGTACTAATTCACACTTTTAAATCCCTACACAGTAACCATTGATTGCATAGAAGTTAAAACCTATTTCAAGCTGCTTTACACATCAAATTTTGGACGAATAATGTTTAGTTATATATGAAACAATTTCTATGTATTTCTTGATCAATGTTTTACATTAAACAAGTATGGTTTGTTGTATGGTTAAAGATCTAATCATTCCATTTAGTAGTTGTTATAATATTTTCTACAATCAGTCAATTTTAGAGATAAGTAGCATGGCTTGCTCTTTTAAATATGACAATCAGTTTGACACATTTATCTCTAATTTAGTGCAACTATATATTCGACAATGCTGCACAGAATCAACACCATTATTGGTTACTATTTTTAATTACCTGTGGAGTGTCTTTGTTTATAAGAAACATTTCCCAAACATTGAAATAGTTGTCGAGAGGGGAGAAGAACATGTCCTTTATGTTCCCCTCGATTGTGGCTACCACAGACCAGTCGGCACATTTTACAATCTCGGCCCTGAAATAATAACATGGTATTTTAGTGATATACCCCATAACATTACAGTGTGTAGGTGTATTTAATTTGGTATGTGTGGTGTGTGTGTTCTGTGTGAATATACAGCTGTGTGTGCGAAGGTATGTGTAATATGGTTGTTTTTACTTTTAGATTAAATTGTATGTCATCATAATTAATATTAAGTAGCAATTTTTTGATGACAGACTTTCAAACAAACATGGAGTAGTTATTAATGCTAGATATTTTGTTAACCATATGGTATGTCTATAACTCAGTAGGCTGGAGTGTCTGGCTAAGAGTGAATTGGCTGCTGGTAATTGGATCCTAAATACACATTTTGAAGTGATTAAATCATAATCTGGCCTATTTTTTAATTCCTTGTGTTTTTGTGGTTGCAGATAAAATAAAAAGTTGTAAGTAATGCATATCTTAACATGCCATATCATTTCAATTGTTTTATAAATAGGATATGTAAGATATTTTCTAGCCAGCCATTTAAGCTTCAGTTTTGTACGTTTTTGAGTAACAAACCATTTGAATGGCATTACAGAACTCTAAAAACTGCTATATAACGCCATTGTAAAAGTTAGATTGAGGGATATTGTGGTAGTAAACTAACTTTTTATCAGTCCTGTATGCCAGATACGTGCCTTTAGGACTGTATATAATGCTACGTATGTTTGCAGTATTCTCATCTCTTAGATTTCTCTCCTGGTAAGGTTCTTTGAAGTCAACCAAGAAAATATTTTTATTGGTTAAACCTGTAAATCAAAAGGTTTGTTATAGTTTTTAACCTCTAAACATCTTATAATATAAGCAAATTTAAGCCGCAAGTTCTATATTTACCAGCAACATACGGTGTGCTACTCATTATCACAGAATATTATTAAGATTATTTAACTCAAACTTAACATTCTTTACGAAATATGTAGTATCGTAGCCGTGATCTGACAGAAGGGCAGAACACATTTACTTCGAAGAAATCTAAATCACGTAGCTGCGGCTGGCTGCATGCGTGCAGTGTTGCCAACCCCAAGAAACTAAAAAACAGCAGCTCACCAATAAAAAAACAGGAGAAAACAGTAGGTAAAGTAAAAAAGGGCAGATTTCATAATTTCCTGATATAATTAAAACAATCACCTACTTTTATTAGTTACCAGGACTCACATACATTGTTATATTATGATATTGATCACAACAGTTTAAAAAAAACAAAATCAAAGTAAACTTATTGTCCACTTTCATTCACACTATTGACTCATCTTCAGTATTTTCAGACTCATTTTCTTATTAAAATCATACATATTTTGATTAAATTTCTTCATTTGCCTTTTTGTGGTTTAAAATGAGAAGCACTAGGTTATTTCGGATTTAGTGTGCAATAAGTCGATATTCTGTTGCGTAATTTAGTTTTCATATTATTTTGGCTGAAAATAATCTTTCCACGGTGGCGCTGCTATGTGGTAGCCACAAAAGTTTCTTCACCAATTCACACAATGTGGGAAATCCCTTGAATCTCGACAAGAGTAGATACTGCCGTCTAGTGTCATTGCGTTTTATTACATAGTGGTTATCAAAAAATATTTTCATAGTGTAGGTATAATATAACGCTAATTGAAAAACAGTAAAAATTAGGAATGAAACAGAAAACAGGGGGATAAATGCGAAAACAGCAAATCTACTGTTAAAACAGTAGGGTTGGTAACACTGAATGCGTGCAATAATAACTATAACCGAATGTCATTTGTTTGACACTTGACAGACAGCTGAACTAATTAATGTCACAGCCAAATTGTAAAATGTGCCACTTTATGAAAGGACTACCCGCTTAAAAAAAGGCCGTTTTGTTATGCGGAGTTTTGACGGTTATCCGAATTTTAAAAAATAAGTACGGCTAAATTAAAGCACGTTGCATTGTTAGATCGTTTCACTGCCAAATTGTAAAATCAATTTAAGGGGGAAGCTCAGGGTCAGGGCGCGAAATTCAAAATATCAATGGTTTTTATTTTTTTACGAAAAATTCGGACATCTTTACTATGTAATTTAGTGTTTTGCGATATTAGCATTCATTCATTTATTCTCGATGTATTAAGTTTGCTTAAAAAAATACCTAAAGCGATACACCATAAAGTTAGTAAAAGTAGCGGTTTTTACAAACCTTATGGTATTGTATCGGATTAGGTACCTTTTTAAGCAAACTTAATCCATCGAGACATCTAATGTAGAATGCTAATATCGCAAAACACTAAATTATATCGTAAAGATGTCCAAATTTTTCGTAAAAAAATAAAAACCATTGACATTTTGAATTTCGCGCCCTGACCCTGAGCTTCCACCTTAAAAGTCGCTAACTTACCTTATCATAAATGTAACGCTAAAAAATCCACGTTTATATGAGCCTACTAACTTGGATCGTAAATCCATAATTTGAAATATGTATTTTTGGGATGGAAAGTGACTGACCGGATTGACCATAAACATCATGGATTGACAGTTTGACAATGATAACGGGGCTTATGTTCTCTTCTCTATGGATGATAGATTTTTACAATGGCGCGCGTGAAATGGCGTTTTATTTCAATAAATAAGTGAAGGTAATATCCTGAGAGGATTTTTAATTATCAATGTTCAGTAGTAAGAGTCAACTACAGAAACGTACTCCAGAAAATGGAACGGATCGTGAGAACTTTCTCTCACTTTTAGTGGATGAATATTTGCACTCTGCTTCGTATGGTAAATATTGACAAATACCTATCGTAAACCTATTTTTTTAAATTTACTGCAAAATTCTTGATGTATGATTTTAATATTCTGCTTGTTTAGTTGTCGTTGCCCTATGTAATTCTTACATAATTCATTTACAGATGCCAAGTGCCAAGTTCTAGCCAATCTTGCTAATTTTGCATATGATCCAATAAACTTCGGCTACATCAGAGATGTTGGTGTTTTAGATATATTCCTATACGTTGTGAAGAATGAATCTGATAACAAGTTACTACACTTTGCTGTTGCTGGTCTTGGCAACCTGTGCATAGGTAAGATACATTCAAAGACCTATTATAATTCATTAGTTTATCAGATGTTATAATTAACACACCAACCTGTACAGTCCAAAACTAAGTGACAATTGTATAATGGGTACCATACAATGGACAAACCCAGTATGAAATAACTTATATAGACTTTAAGTAAATATGACTGCGGCAGAAACTTATGTGCTCATTACACAAAGTTTGTACTGTGATTTGAATCCAGGACCCTAGTTACATTAAGCTCTGCCAACTGCTCCAATCGGGCAATTCTTTGATCTACTGTGTGTTATGTACTTGACGATTTCCACGAAATTATTTGATGTAATTGCAACCAATCTTCATCAATAGGTACTCTTCATGAGATATAAGATAACTTTACTAGAATTATTATAAAGCCTTAAATCTAAATGTATAACATTTTCAAAGCCCTGGTGTGTCAATAATTTATTGTTCCATCTATTTATATTGCAGATCCATTGAATGCTGAGTATATTATATCTCATGCAGGATTGTTGCCATTGACAGCACAGTTGAAGTCCAATCACAGTGATATAGTAGCAGACACCATCACATGCCTGCTATTCTTGTACCATAATCAGCCAAACCCAGTCATCACCAGCCCAGAAGTGATCCAACTTATATCAGATTTACAAAAGTCCAGTAATAGAAAAATTGCTAACCTAGCTTCCATATTCTTACAAGATGTCTGCAGTACAAAAAAATAATCCTAAATAAAGAAGCACTTGAGAAAATATTAAAATGAATAAAATGCTATCAAACAGATTTCCGTATATTGTGGTAAACAAAAATTATCAAAAGATATGTAAAATTCATACAACAACATTTAGCAACACTGCATTTAAAGCTGGTGATAAAATACGAATTCAGAAGACATTGACTCAGAAGGATTTAGATGCATTTTCGAATCTCACAAGTGATCATAATTACTTGCATCAGAATAATGGGAACAAGAGGCCCATAGTGCATGGGGCCCTTTTGAATGGTCTAGTGGCAGGCCTTATTGGCACTCACCTGCCTGGTCCTGGCACCGTGCTTGTGTCACAAACAATGAAATTCCCAAACAAGTGCTTTGTTGGTGAAAAGCTGACTATAAGTGTGGAACTTGTAGATGTGAGGAAGATCCTCAAAGTGAAGTTCTACTGCATTGTTGAAGAGGAAAAAAAGGTTGTGTTTGAGGGTGAGGCTAAACTGATGTTAGCCAAAGACTGCTAGAGATCTAAGTTGATTTAAATAGTTATTTATTTTATGGCTATAAGATTTAACTTTAAGAGTACCTATGTACACCTTTGTATTTCAAACTCTATGTCATATAATGTCTATAAAGGACATCATAAATTAAATAATAACAGAAATAGATCTAAAATTGTATAACAGTCACATGTGCCAATAAATCATGAAATTTAATTCAAATATTATAGAATATAAAGTACAATTTAGTTTTAATTAGAATACTCATTACCTACAAGGTGATTAACCTATGGGGAAAGAGGACCCACCACTGACCCTCGGCTTGTCAACTTCTTCGATTATAAACCAAACAAGTTTGATCGATAATAAAAGAAGCCAACAACACCCGAACTCCTCTAAGATGTTAATCGAGAAACTATCTATCACGAGTGACGGGACCTCAAATTCAACCATAGGTTAACAATGGATTTCCGCCAAGTATCGCCTAGTTCTATCAATTATACAAGGTGATTAATGTTATTTTGTAACATTTCAACAGAGTGCATGCTCCGGCAATATCGTGATATATGTCCATTAATATACAATTTTGATAGTCTATTATTAATTGAGACTGATAGCCAATAGTCTATTCACACCACATTGATGCTATATGGTGATGAAACGTAACAACTGTCTGAAATGCTTATAAATATCAAGTTTGTATCTCATATCATTTCATTTTCTGTAAAATCAAATGTAATTGTATCTTGCCATCTCTATAAATTATTACAGCATATGGATAAGTATTTCATCAGTACTCGAAATAACGACAGCATTAATATTCTACCTCTTAACAGCTATTTTTTTATATTCCAGAACACAATGTTATTTGGATTTGCTACATTTATAAAACTTATTGACCCAAAGACATTTGATCAAGTATTTGTCAATACCGACGTATCGTAATGTGACCACGCAATCGAATAACTGTCGGCCCCGTATGAGGGATGGCATAAAATCTAAACAATCTAGACGTGCCCGTTACATGCTATAAAATCGGAGAGCCTTGGTGCAACGCGCGCTCAGTATAGCTCTTATTCGGCTTGCATAATGTGACGATACATCATTTTTATGACTGAAAAATACAACCGAATTGAGAATCACCTCCTTTTTGAAGCCGGTTAAAAATAATGCTTTGCATGATATGCCAACGCAATCAACAAAATCCACTGGACTCTGATAGTTTATAATATTTTGAAATGCTTGACGCTATTTTGCGGAATTGCATATTGTGCGCGCGACAAAACATTTTGTCATAGTAATGTTAAAACTTATGTCACATTATTTGATGAATGGATATTGACGATGTAGTAAAACCGGTACTATTTGATGTTTTGAACATTTCATTATTGCAATTAAAACTGTATAGTAATTACTAATGTATGAAACCGTTCCTCCATTCTATTAACTTTCTCGAAGTTGTAATTTACCGTTTGAGAGTTAGAAAGATGTATTCTCGCGGCATACTCATTACTTTTGTTATTTATTTTTTATAAGTTTATTTGTTGTTTTTTTTCTTTGTAAAATATTCATCATGTCACATGTAATGTGATTATGTTATCACCTGTATATATTTAGCTTCAGTTATCCAAATATTTGGTGGTTGCGTGTAATTAGCCTTTTTTATTTGTTTTATGTAACATACCTTTCGTTACCTTTACAGGCATGCTCGTTTTCATTAAAATGTTCGCTTGTTTGTTTGGTTTTCATTGCTGCCCTAACTGAAGTTATTGAATAAAACAATTAGGTATATTATCCCCCCTAAATGTTAGTACCCACGTAGGCAAGTGTAGTTTAAAGAAAAATTGTAGTACTTTCAATTAAGGGGGAAGCTCAGGTCAGGGCGCGAAATTCAAAATTTTAATGGTTTTTATTTTTTTACGAAAAATTTGGACATCTTTACGATGTAATTTATTTTTTTGCGATATTAGCATTCTGCATTGGATGTTTTGATGTATTAAGTTTGCTTAAAAAATACCTAATCCGATACAATACCATAAGGTTTGTAAAAACCACTCTTTATGGTGTTGTATCGCTGTAGGTATTTTTTTAAGCAAACTTAATACATCGAGACATCCAATGCAGAATGTTAATATCGTAAAAAACTAAATTACATCGTAAAGATGTCCAAATTTTTCGTAAAAAAATTAAAACCATTGAAATTTTGAATTTCGCGCCCTGACCTAAACTTCCACCTTAATACTTATCTTTAGAGTTCATTTACAAAAGCTAACGTGTTAAATATCATAACTGCCTTTTTTTTTAAATATCTAGTTGTGTATTTATTTGGAAAATATGAACATATTTTTATTGATGGCTGTGAAATAAATTTGATGTCTGAATGGTTTACCTAATGCCATTTGATTTGAAAAAAATGTAGGTAGTGCATATTCCGCCAAAATGTACCTAGTTTGCAGTGGTAGACTAATGTAAATTAGGTGTAAAGAATGTATGTTATAAATTAGTAATTAACTCGTACGTAGATTTGTCAATTTTCTCGTTTCATAGTGCCATTTAATTGCTGTAGAAATTACTTACATCATGATGATTGCGTTTTATTTTTTTTTGTTTTAAAACCTGTTTATGTTCCGCTAAAATAGCGGTGTGATATTGTGGAATCTTATTATTTTAAGTGCCTACTGCTTACGTAGGTATGTGTCTATTATATACTAAATTAAAGTTAATTGCAAGGTGTCGTGGTTGAGTTACCGCGCCTAAACTTGTATTCGCACGTAGATAAATAAACATCGATTTTGAAACAGACGTATGGCCAAACGACTAACGTACTTATACAGGTGATTCAGAAAGGGTACGTATCACCAAACGGCCATAACAGAAAAAAAGAAAAAGGAAAGGGTACATTGAGCCTTATAGCTTCTTTAGCGCATATATACGTGAAGTCAGCATTATATTTTTCTATTTAAAAAAAAATATTCTCAACAAAATGACCATAGGTGATTTTTTTTTAAGTTGATTGACATCTCATTTTATCCTTCACATAATGATTATTAATGCGCTATAGAAACGCACATTCCAGGCTTAGTATACCTGTGTGAATCCTTTTGTATATCTACCGACGAGCTATATTTTGAAGTACGCCCGGCACTGTATTTTCTTAACGCTCTGAAGACTGCTAAGCTTTTCCCGTAATGGTCTGCTTTCATGTAAGCGAGGCGGATTTTATGCAAACATTCAAACCTTCTTCAGAAAAGGTTCGTAGAATAAATTGATGAGAAAAAGTTTTGATTAGATAATGATCCCTTTTTGTATACTTAATAACAAATCCACAATATCTACGCCTACGAAGATACGTACCCAAGTGTATAGATAACATGCCGCGAAATAATGTTCGATCCATCACGTTTGTAGAACAGAAAGGTAAATCACGTAAGAATTTTATCGTCGATTTATTTCTGGGCACGTACCGCCGTTCTGTTGAGACGCTGAGTTAGCATATTTCAGTCATCGTGCCTTCTCAAAGGGAAAAGCTTTAAATAGCCAAGAGATCATTATGTGGTCGCACATCAAGATAATTGTTGATGATGCACTAGTGATGTGAAGTAGGAGACGCACCTTGTGACTCTTTGCCGACATAATTTTGCATTGTGTAAGTACCTTTATTAAAAAAAATAGCTTTGACGTTTTAAAAATGAATTCTTAAGTTCTTACCACGACGATTTACTACGGTAGATATCTACCGCAGTCTAGCACACCTTTACCTCAAGCACAATCCTTTTTACATACCGTTCCGGTAGGTAAGCTTCCTCCATCCCTCTCACACGACATTTCATAAATAGGTTTGACAGTGACATCATGTTTTCTCGATGACGATACGATTACATTAGACAGTTCCTGCTTACTCTACTGGTTTTATTTTTTTAAATTTAACCGTTTTTTCTACTCTGTAGATCATCACGAGATACCTATCACAATGCGTGGAGTGCAGTGCTGGTGGCTTCTCGCTACAACTCTGTACCTGATCACTACGGTCGAGGCCCGGCGGAAGCTGAAGAGGGAAAACTTCGAAGACTTCAAGTCCGAAGAAGTTCCATATGATGAGGAATATGATGGCGTAAGTAGTTAAAAATAAATTTAAATCATTGAAATTCCCCTGAAATTACTGTCGTGCTTGTTTAACATATTACATATAATAATAATATTAATAATACCAGCCATTTTAATGTCCCACTGTTGGGCACAGGCCTCCCTTCAATGCGAGGGGATTAGGCCATAGTCCACCACGCTGGCCCAGTGCGGGTTGGTGGACTTCACACGCCTTTCGAGAGGTTCTCTCACAAATGCAGATTTTCACACGATGTTATCTTACACCGTTTAGCAAGTGATAATCATGGTTGAAAATGAAATCCCAGAGGTGCGAGCCGGAGTTTGAACCTGCGATCCTCGATACCAAGGCAAGCGTTCTACCAACTTATTGTATTATGTGTATTCCCTTTTTCAACACCAGCTGGAGCCATGCCAGTGCGGGGTGTTCTTGTCCCAGCAAGTGGGTATCAAGGAGGGCAGGCGCGGACGGCCCCGCGGGCCCCCACAGGGCGAGCCGGTCGTGACCTACGACACCACCTCGCCAAGCCTGCCGTGCGGGGCTGGCGGCTCCAAGAACTGCATTAGCCAATGCCTTGATGTGGTATGTCAACTAGATTATCTGAACCCCAGATAAAGGGCTAAAGGACTCCAAGTCTACTAATCTATTGACTCATAATTGAATTGCAATGGTATCATAATTGCGAGTTATTTTTGTTGGAAGACTTGGGGTTGTGATCACATTGTCAGTAGTCCCTTTAGCCTCTTAAACTAAGCTAAATGCATCTAGCCGATTGTCCAAGACCCTGTTCAAATGATATCTTTTTTTTATAAAGTACTTCCATACTAATATTATAGAGAGGTATTTTTTTTTAGTTTGTTAGGGATATTCTCCGCATTTACTGATCTACATTATTCCTGAGTGCTAGTGTTTCATCGAGGTACCGCGGGCGGAGCCGCGGAAGGAAGCTAGTCATTAATAATGTGCGATAAACACATTACTAGTTATCCCGTTAGCGCTTTCAACTAAGCCGAAGCTTTTCCTAGACGTGGGCTCATGTTAATCGTTTACCAGCAAATATCTTTGATTTTATGTTGGAAATTATTGCACACAATGTCATAAAATAGTGAGTAGTAACTAATAAACACGCGTTTTCTCTATTCGTGATTAGATCCTGAAGTACCTGCCGCGCGCGGGCCCCGTGATCTGCGGCGCGGTGGAGCGCGACGTTCACCGCGAGAAGGCATTCCTCTTCATCAGGAACTGCGGCGGTGACTGGACGCCCACCAACTTCTCCGCGGGCAAGGAGTTCTGCTGTACCGACGGACAGCACCACAAGTGCTGACATGATACGATTGAGGACTTTAAATTAATTAATAGGCGATCGAACTTGGTACCGACTAGACGACGGATGTGGTCCGGTCCGTACCAAAACTGTTCGTCTAGCGAGAGAGTAGTCTGCGGACAATACGGTACTAGGGGCGGATGCAGGGGGGTCAATGGGTGATGGGAAGCACTTAATACTTTATTGCGACCTATTTCAATTATTTTGCAAGATATGTACAGTCGTACAAAAATTACGGAATTTCCCCCCTTAACGACATTCTGGGTTTGGTACGGTCATTCGGTACGGAGCGGACCAGGTATGTGGTCCGTCCCGTACCAAGTTCGATCGTCTGTTAATACTAACCACCCTACCCTACTAATAACCCATAAAAAAGGAATACTTAACGTCACGAGATATTTTTTGATAAGTCTTTGGGAATAATAATCTTATTACTAATAGATATGTGTCATGTTTACAATTTTAGTGGAAGTGTATGACATTTTGTATGCTACTATGGGGACTGGTAGGGTAATTTCGACTTTATATAGCTATAGCAGTAGCCTTAATTTAGTATTTAAGTAAGTAATGCACACACATCACATTACTTTACTCGTGTCAAGTGTCAATGTGACCCAATTATTTCACATAAGTTGTATATAAGTTAAAGAGCCTAGGTATAGTTTGGTAAGTGTTACCTACTGAAGCAATGTATAATATTTCGTAATTTTGTAGGTAGATATTAAAACCTATGTGTATGTATAAATAAACAATTAACTATAAATATAATAAATAAGCATGTCTCAATAAATTGGTAAATAAACAGTGTTATAATGAATATGTATTATTTTTGCAGTATTTCTGTACCTATTAACCATTATAAACTATGGAAATTGTTATGTAATCGCATACCTATTTTCAAGTGTTTTGTTAATATCGCAAGTAATCACTGAGCTAAGGTTTCTTAGGTACCTACCTACATTATATGATAAATAATATGACTTGCAATTAGCGTCTAACTTTATCTTTATTATTAACCCCTGTCGCATGCGTCGCGGTGTTATAAGTTTGAGGCCTACCTATGTCTGTCAATCAATAATAATTTGAAAACGAATAAACATATATTATTATCGACTGTTTAAACGTTTGTTTTCGAGACGGGGTTTTTTTAAATAAAGATTTTTTTTTAACAATCAAGTCATATGTATTTTGGTTAATTCAGTACATGCCTATCATGGAATGTACTTCTAAGGTCACATTACAAAATTTGTTGGTGAAAAAAATATACATGACCGAAATTACTGTATATAGTAGGTAGGTAGGTACATTACCAACGTTTATTTGACGATTCTGTAAAACATTAGATTTAATTATCCATTTTAGTAGGTACCTACATGTGCGAGTGCGAATAAAATTGGCGCGTCGATCGCAAGGCAGGGTGCTGCTGCGCGCGCGCTGGGCGCGTCGAGGAGTGCCTATCCGCTGACCCGGTTCCGCGATTATGGTGTCAATGAAGTTCCCTTATCAAGGACTAGTACACACATGACGGAGTTCGTACCTAGACGTGGCGGTGCGGCCGGGCGGGGCGCGGTGCGCGCGGCGCGGGGGGCGTGGCGCCTGACCCGGATCGCGTAGGGTGAACAACCCCGACACGTGCCACTTTCTAAAAAGAAACGAGCGTCGCCCGCGCATCCTTGCGTGGACAGCTGGAGCACTGGCTGCTTCTCTATTACGAGACCAAAACGTTTTGGCACCTAGCGACCGGCTAATTATAGCGCTGACGTCGGTCCGAATTGAATAAATTGATCCTTGTGACAACCTGCGCTAGGCGAAAATATGACATTGATATTAGTAGGTAAGTATATGTTATTAGGTTAAACAAATAATAATAATGATAATATCGCCAGACGAACACACCAAAAATACGGTCCCACACGAAGCACCGCTTGTATTATGGGTACCGTACAATGGACTGAGGGCGAACTCAGTATATAATACTTATATAGATAAACATCTACGACTCGGATCCAAACATTCGTGCTCATCAAACAAACGAATAGTCAAATGAACTATCTACGTAACTATGTTATGTAATGTACCTCTATCAGTAAAGCTGTGAATATTTTACTGAACATTTACCTAACATCTTGGGAGAATGTGAAAAGTCAAGTTAATCTATTATATTTCAATTTCCTTTACTCGTGCACGTTTATGAACACTCAATGGTTAAAATATCCCACTACGATTATACATTATTTATCTGACACCATTTTTTGGAAAATAAAACAAAATTTACAACTTCACTTCACGGTTTTTTTTGCCTTTTTGGCATCACACACACTTCACGGTTAACTTCCCGCCAAAAATTACTTTAATTTGTTGGTTATGGTCTCATCAACGTTTATAGTTTGGGTACTTTTTTTGCAAAGATGGATCTTAAAAATTAATGGTTCACACCATAAAGAGCGATTTGTTTGTTTATGTGCGAGCAGGTAAGCAATATATATTTCATGACATGCTCGCACATGCGCGTGTAAGCTATTGGTACGGTTGTGTGAATTTATAATGTACACAACTTGTATGAGTACATAATTGATAAATGGTACAAAGGATCTTACATCTCTTTGGCTCTCACGTGGTCTGGAATTATAAGTAGCGTGAGATAGGTAGAATTGATTAGGACCATTCGTTTTTTTAGGACTTTATATAGACCTGGGCTGGGCATTTGCTTATTGATAAGAATTCCTACGTAGGAGCGGTTTTTGAAGTGAAACAAAATTTTAACTTGAAGTTTTACGGGCAGATTGTTACTTGTCCAATTTGAAAAGCTGCCCGTAAAACTTCAAGTTAAAATTAGTTGCGATTCGTTTTGCCACTGGTCCGTTGCCATTAGTTTTTCCACTTGTCCGTTGCGATTCGTTTTTCCACTTGTCCGTTGAAGTTTCACTTCTACTATGTGTCGCTGCACACATGTTTTTGTTTAAGGAAAAATAAATAAGTATACATAACGCTTCAATGTCATGTTGTAATAGACGTTGGTAGATGAAGTCAATATACAGGTGATTCGGAAAGGTTATACTAAGCCTTAGGCCTGAGCTTCTTTAGCGCATTTGTAATCATAGTGTGAAGTCAGAATTTCGATACGTAAATTTAAAAAATAATTTTCACTCACTAAAAATCATAATTGTCATTTTGTTGGGAACAAAATTATTAAAAAAAAATCGTCATATCGAAATTCACATAATGATTACAATTGTGCTAAATGAGCGTAGGTTTAAGGCTTAGGGACCCTTTCTGTATCACCCTGTATAAATTAAAAAAAATTTTAATGATTACATTTTTAATTTGATCTGATTATATTTGAATCGTACTTACAGCCTGTCAATAATTCCTACTTAGAACGGTTCAACATGTATAATTTCTGAATTATCTATTCCCTCATCCAGTGATGTTTAGATCATTGAACTTGTCTATTAACCCTCCTTGTAACTAAATCAAACCCTAAAAGTCTTCAGCCCTCATTCCAATCATCGTATGTACATTATTTTCGTCTAATCATATTACGTTCAAAATCCTGCCAAGATCGCGTATCATGCTAAGTCAAACCAAAACGTTGTAAAGGTGAAACTTAATTGCCAAGTGGTCACTTTAGCCTTCAAGAGCAGGGTTAGATCTCGTCAGGGCCCCAAGTCTGCTCACACAATCTTTTCATAATCGAACACTAACCGCACAGTAACTGTCACTTTTGACGGATATTGTATGGGATATCTGTCAAAAGTGACATGAAACAATTGTATTAGCAGACTTGGGGCCCAGGTGTGATTGGCCAGCGTCAACGTTCCCCGAATCGGGCGCTGTGACCCCGCGGCGCGGGCGCAGCGGCCCCGGCACGTACTGTCGCGTTATTGTAATGCGTTGCGCAACACAGCCCCCCTCGAGGCGGGGGGAGCGAGCTCCCCAAAGCACTCCGGTGCCCTCGCAGGGTATTCTAATGAACTTTGAATGTGACTTATTGGTTGAAATTGTGAGTAACTGGACGTAGATAGCTATGGTTGTGCTGTGTTCGGGTGACTGGTATGGGCGTGTGGGTTGGTAAGGTAATAGTTTAGATAACCTATGACTACAGGAGTGGAGTTGCTTACCTATATTTCTACGATTTCTACTTCATTGGTTTACTTGGGCTTTGGTTGGGCTGGTATGACAGCATCTGCTTCTTGATAGCGGTTTCCCAAAAGCAAGAGATGTCGATACAGTTATATATCATACTAGCTGTTGCCCGCGACTTCGTCCGCGTGGTATTTAACAAAGACAACCGTTGACAACAGCCTGCTCGCGTGTTCTGAGCCCGCGGGACGCATTGCAGGTTGTTGCTATCAAACTTAATCAGGCGCTGCGCTGCAACATTGGTTTTAATTTTTTTTCGTGAGATCCTATTTTTTTTTCTAAAATAAAAGTAGCCTAAGTTACTCCTTGTTACATCAGCTATCTGCCAGTGAAAGTCCCGTCAAAATCGGTCCAGCCATTTCAGAGATTAGCCGGAACAAACAGACAGACAGACAGACAAAAATTGTAAAAAATGTTGTTTCGGTTTAGGTAACGTGTATACATCCAAATGCACTTAGTAAAAAGCGGTTATTTTAATATTACAAACAGACACTCCAATTTTATTTATATGTATGTATAGATTGGAACCTGATCTAGCTGAGTTAAGGAGGTATAGACAGATATATATAAGTTTAGAGAAACAGTAAGTTAAATAAGTTCCTATACAGTTCCATCAAGGTAAATCCTTGGCTTAGCCGAAGCATGTAAGTACCTAATTTAGTCGAACATCCAGAATTAGGTACTTGCAGCCTTTACCATAACTGATTATTCCGTTTATAATTTTATAAATATAACCTAGCTATAAATTACCTATCGATTTGGTACTTATAACCTATATCTATCTATCTATCTACCCACATAAACTTAGTTGGTACGTGTGTGAACTTTTACGCCTCCTTCCTACGGCGAGGTAGGTAGGTACCTACGCAGTAATGACGCTCACAGTTCTATGGAAAACTATAAAATGCATACACGGACGTTTTCCAAGGCGGCGCGGGTGTGGCGCGGGCTGCGGGGGCGCGGGGCCGCCGCCCCGTCGACACACTTTCTGAAGGGCTCTAAAACTCCGGCTTTTGTGGCCACCTTTATGGCCATCTATTCGTAGACCTTTTGATTTATCACGAACAGTTAAGGTTTAGCGTTTAAAGAAAAATACTCGGCTATCCATAAGCTGTGTAGGTAGGCATTGAACTCTATCAAGTATATAACATTAGTTAACTGCGTTGTAACTTTAATCTGCGTGTTATGTAAAGCTTCTGTGCATAATTATGAAGAACAAGTTTGTCAATTGTCTGCAAGGAAAATCATAATGCAAAGAAATTCATAATGTTAGCTAGGTATCTAAGTAGGTACCTATAGAGGTTGTATCATGCATCCCAGGCAAGTACATGCCTAGTTTTCATTTGGCTCGCGTCCATTTGCAAGTTCCACAGCACTCAACAATGTAGGTATGCCAACAATATACCGTCGTCAAACTACCTAGGTACTATACTTATCACAAATTGTCGACATATTTATTAACAATAATAATTGTAGGTATGTGACGAGCATAGATTGTCTTAAATAGATAATTATCAAACGCCCCGATCCATGTTAAAAGTGGTTACAGATTATCGTTTATATATATGTTATAAATATTCGCTAAACTACATTCGGAAATAGATGAGAATTTAGGAGCCGTGACTACTATAGCTCGGTCATAGGAATCGTAAGGAGATTAGGAAATCCCAGAGGGCTGAGAATCAAAACTATAGAGTGCGCTCTTGTTTATAGAGCTAGCGAATCTCACGCGCAACGTCATGAATATGCAGTTACGTCTTAGTTCATCGCGTGCATAAAATACAGTACGATTACATTTTAACACTGTTTCTTTTACGAACAACCGTAAACCGAGCGATAGTCACATACTGCCAATCACAATGCGTCGAACATAAAGTAGGGAGAGGAAATAGGATAACGGTGCGGGCGCGCGCGCTGCGGTGCGGTGGCGCAAGCGCAAGAAATTGTCAATATCGCGAACCGTTGCCCTGTCTGCGACCAACAATGTGTCATTATAATCTGACTGTTAGTGATGGCCTACCCACCCCTCCGCGCGCCGAGTGGCACCTATCGCCGCGGGGGAGCGCTGCCGCGCCGGTGGCGTGTCACGTCGGGCTGGTGCTGGCGGTGGTGGCCTCCGCCCCGCCTGGCTGGGGCGCTCCGTTCACAACTTTTTGCGGATGGAAACTACGTAGACAGTGGGGTGAATCGAGGCCACCCGACGATTACACACTGATGCCAGAAATGACGATGATTGTTTAGCGCGAATAGAGAAAACGTTACGTGACTACCAAATCACTCTTTAACATGTATTCAAGACCTAGTTTAGTTTCCGTGATCACAATTCTTTACTCACTTATGGTTTAGGTATATGAGTCGTACAAAGAGGGCGGAGGGTGGGGGGGAGGGGGCACTGTTGTTGCACTCATGTGATTAGGTGAAAAATAAATTAAAAGGTCAGGAAGTTAATCTGATTCTATTGCAATACCTGATTAGCTCAGGTGGTAGAGAACCTGCCTTCTGCACTGAGGGTCCCGGGTAAGGTTCCTAGTAGGGACAAAACTTTGTGATATCTATATAAGTATTATATACTGCGTCAGTCCCCATCCCTGGGTTTGTACCTACTTATAATACAAGCGTTGCTATGTGGTAATTCTATCATTTAAGCGTCTTAATTATTTCACAATAAGTTACTTGGATACTTGGAATAAAAATGATTCTTATTTTTATTCCAACTATCCAAGTTAGCAAATTGGAGTTCACATATCTTAGTCTTATCTTTTTGCAGTTAGGGTGCGAATCGAACTCAGAACGTCTGGGTTACGTACGAGTGTCGCCCCTCTAACCGCTAGGTTATTGACGCTTAACTTGAGTACTTTTTTTAATAAAAAGTACGAACTTACACTACGTCTGGTAGGTACTTTCGCGTCGCCTCCTGAATCGATTGGCTGGCAATGAAAGTAGCGCCAAAAATATCCGAAAGCAATCAGCGACTGTAATTATTAGTCTGCTTCGTGCTACTTTATTTGTCGCGGGGCCAAATTATAATTTCCGTAGGCCTATGTAATAGTTGCAGTAATGGGAAGTTAGCAGTCACCTTTCAATAGATAAATGAAAAATATACTCATGTACTAGATGTAGGACGTTTATTTTTTATGCCAAATTATAGTAATAGTAACCAGCCCTTTTAACGTTCTACTGTTGGGCACGGGCCTCCCATCAATGCCTGGATTAGGTCATAGTCCACCACGCTAGCCCAGTGCGGGTTGGCAGACTTCACACGTCTTTCGAGGGGCTCTCTCTTACTTGCAGGTTTCCTCACGATGTTTTCGTCCACCATTTAGCAAGTGATAATCATGGTTGAAAATGAGATTCGCACATGAAATCCAGATATCCCAGAGGTGCGAGCCGGGGTTTGGACATGCGATCCTCATCACCGAGGCAAGCGTTCTACCAACTGGGCTATGCTGCGGGCTGCTTCCAAATTATTATGCATGTGCACCTAAAAACCAATTATGAATGGTCAGAATGTGGAACACTGGTTTGGAACGGTTAGTTTCACGAATCTCGACTTACGACGTGACGACGACCGTAGCGTTGAGCATTTTACATTGAGAGTTCCGCCGGTTCCGCGTTTTCTAAAATTATTGTCTTTTATCCGCCCGCTTTTTACCTCACAAGATTGCCCCTGTGAATTTATAGTTTTTTTTAAATCAATTAATTTGGTACAAAATATTATCAAATGTATACACTCTTTAAAATATGTATATTCAATATAAAACAATTAAAGTTATATATATAACAAATTAAGATTAAAATAAAAATTAGGCAGGTTTCAAATTTATGCGTAATATTTTCAATGAAAAATAATAATGTAATATAACAATGATGTTCAGTGTTTTTGTACTATAAACAATAGAAAAAACAATGGTGTGTTTTTGTTTGTTTAGTGTCTACTCAAGTAATGTTATGGCCTTACCTTTCCCCAGACGACTAATATCCGTGTTGTGTCTACGAATAACGATTTTCCGTCGCCAACTAAGTACTTAGGTACCTAGTGTACTTATTTTGAGAGTCTATTTATATACGAAGCTGGCGGGCAGACCTATCTGCATTTATAACTTATAACATATTAGTTACAGAACCTAAATTCAGACAGCTATGGTATTTGGTCTATGGTCAGAATTAGGTACCTCAACCACGTTTACTATGGGGGTCGTAAATGCAGCGACTATATTAATTATTAATACTATGAACCTATAACATCTAAAGTTCGGCCGCGAATGTGTTTCTGGTTTCTGAAACGAGAGATGACAAAACTTCCAATGACCGATTAACGATTGACCTCTCTTGCAAAATATTATATTATTAGAATCTTTTGTAAGGACCCAAATTAAGTTCTTTCCTGGAAAATCGGATTTAAAACAATGAGGCCCTTTTCACACACACATTCGCTTGCCGTATATACAGTGCATTGTTAATTCAATAATGTAGGCATTATTAATTAATGCCACGTGGAAGATGTCTTAATAGCTCATACATATATACTACCTTACAATACAAGGCACGGCAATCTTGCCGTGATCGTGTAAAGGCACTAAATCTTTACAGCTACAGCTTATATGAGAGGGATTAAGCTGTCATTACTGTGGCGACCAAACAGTCAAGAGTTTGGCGATAACATAAACATACAGAACCTAACCTTAATCTAATAGTTGAGATGTGCAATTCATGTCTTACTTCTTTGTTGATTGAAGCTACATCGTGTTAAGACAGCTATCGAGCGACAGTGCAATAGCGTTTCCGTAGTATGGATCGCTCGCCCACGCTGCGTGCGCGCCGCCGCGCCGCTAACCTCCGGACGTTTACCGGTACCGTTCAATTAAATATTTCTTTTTATGCGTCCCCGCGCGTCCGCGGGGCGTCGGCGCGGGCGCGTTGGTGCTGGTTGCGCAAGAGATGCATTCCGTGGTTCCGTCGCCTCTCGCTCCCCGCTCTAAAACCTGTCAATACGCACCAATGTATTATAAATAGAATGTGTATCTATCTAGTATTCTAATGCAGTCTAGTTCAAGGTGACGTTTAACTGGTTTTTCGGTCCACGTGGGGCTCGGAAACATAGTGCTGCATTTAGGCTTAGTATCATGATCAACTGGCATTGATTAATAAGCTAGTATGAGTATGTCATGTCCAATACACTCGACTTGAGTTGACTTGACATTGATTGCGGATAATATTAATTCTTGTAGCCGTGTATTGAATTTTGAAAATCTGACACTTAGTTGGTGCGTTTGTTTGGCAATATTATGACGGGATAGCAACGTTTACTTTCTGCTTACTTTTATCATCCAATGCGTAACGCGTCATCTCAAGTTACTGCCAACTCGTCCTGTTGGGTCGCAAACTAAGAAATAAAATAGCAGCAGCTACTTACCATATATCGTTACGTTTTGAAGCCAAATATATACCGGTTTGAGTCGTATACGCAAATTACCAACACACATTAAAAGCACGTTTATGAGCCCAATTTTTTGCATAGCTTCGATTTGGTCTAGGATTATATTCTGAGTAAATATAGGTACTAAAACTAAAAATATTATATCTTGCCCAAATGCGAAAGTTTATTTTTTATGTCGGTATTGTATCTTTAGAGACAATTGCTTTGATAGATCCGATCTCTGGAGCCTGGAGGGCTTCAGTGTTAGAAGAGTATGCTTATTGAATGGTATATTGTATGGGTGGTATACCATTCTATACTTTTAAGAATGATATAACACTGTCATAAGTATTTTTCAAGAAAATACGTCTGTTTAAGAAATTTAACCGTGTCCGCTAATGTCCCCAAGTTACAAAACCCGACTCTAGGGCGAGACGCAGCTTTAATTCCGCCATAGGTACATCATCAACGCCTACGTCCGCCGCCGGCGCATATAAATTAATTTTAGCCATACAACTATACAATTTAGTAAATAATAATAATTTACACACAGATAAATAATAGCAACATAAAAAAAATCATTATGTATTATGTTGTTAACTCAATAGATCTTGTCAATGTCTGCGTTTTGTTTATGAATTAGGTACGAATATAAGTATAATCTTGTACTGTTTCTGACTAGGTAAATGAACTGACTTGAAATAGACTTGAATATTGATCGAAGTTTAAACTGAAACTTTAATTCCGGAAGGTTGACCTATTTCGTGAAGCATCGGGCACGACAGCGTCAGCTAATAAGTACTAATAGCAGCACGGTACACACATGTACGAAAGCTTTATTACATACAAGCTTCAAACTTATGTAGTCACAACGTGGCATTCCGATTGGAGCACAGATTTGAATATCACCATATAGTATTTCACTTAGAGCACCCGATGGGTGCGCTAACAATTATAATTAATATTATTTTTATTCTTTTTCACTTAGCGCACCAACGGCCATAATGCATATAGAGAGGGTTTATTACCAAATAAAAACCCCTTTGGGTATGCAGTATGACCACAGTATGACCGTTGGTGCGCTAAGTGGAATAGAATAAAATTATTTTCGCCTCGTTACACAACTCCTACGTGGCATATAGTTGTAGGTACTCGGTTAGATTATCCATCGACTTTAGTTAATTAAATAAAACACAAAGAAGTCGGTAGATGCGTAATGTTGGCGGGAGGTGGAATGATTTTGTATGAGATAATTCAACGTATCCAACTATGGAACATGGCGTGTCGAAGGTTCTATCCGATGAGCCCTGTGTCGCAGGGACATGAGGAAATCTTGTTTATATGAAAAGTTAGACACGTAGGCAAGTTTTTTTTATATTTGCCGCACCCCTTCTAATAGTCCTATTATATAGCTGCAATATTTTGTCGGCCTGCTGAGGTCAATTCGGTGTTCATGTATCATTTTCAGCAGTTGACCCCAGCAGGTGGCTAACCTGACATTAAATTTTCAAAATAGGCCTCTACGTGTTGTACCCCTTTCCCCGCAAGCCTTCTAAAGGTCCAGATATAGCCTGTGAGGAGAGGGATAGGTAATGATAATTATTCGTTCGAATCACGACATTACATGGGAGGTGGTAGTCAGCAAGATAAGTACAATAATTGTGTTCGTAATATTATAAGGTCAGGGCTGTCAGTACCTACGCGGCGTGCGCGACACAGTAATGGTTATGCGAGCAGTTGGAAACCACTTGTACAGTGCACCGCAAAATTAATGGCACACGGGGAATTAAAAAATAAAATAATCGAATAAGAAGTATGGTCGATGAAATCATTTGTATCACGGTTTTGTTCTAGTGATGTAGATGTTCGAATTTTAAAAACCTTTCCATTGCATATTAAATATTGGAAGGTTTATAGAAGAATGATGGATATTATACTATAGTTATCATGACAGATAAGTATACGATCTACACGAAAAATTAACATCGTAAGTATATCACGTTACAAGATAGGTTAACGACCCGATTAGCACAGTTGATGCTGCTTTCTGTATCGAGGGTTCTGGGTTTGAATCTCGGTAAGGGGAAGCTTTGTGTGATGAAAACGAATTATTGTACCAGAGTCTTGGATGTTTAATATCTATTAAAGTATTTATACTGTGATAATCCCCTGTCTAATGAACGGTACCCATAATATAAAATTTGCTTTTTTGGCGCCGTACAGTAGGGTATTCCTCTTGCGATTTTTATTTATTTAATCGAATCGTCTCTTTCTGATATGTTGGTGTGCCATATTTTTGGCGTGCAAGTGTAAGTACTCGCAGGACTTGCGAAGGTCGCGGAGCGCGCCGCCCACGTCACCGTGGCTTGCCTGCGCAGGCGCTGGCTTCTCGCTAGTCTCACCTAGTCTCGGCCTCGAGAGGTACCTAGTCCGCTAGTCTCGCTGCCCGCTCTGTGGGAGCTCGCCGATCGCTACCCGTGTTACACTAATTATGTCTTCATCGACCGCATAAAGCTTACATGCATTATTCTCTTCATGTAGTGTATGTTCAGTACATACATCAGGCGGAATGAACATGTTGGATAATTTATTAGCATACCTAGAGATTTTCGAATTAGTGCTTGGAAATATACGTTTTTCCGACTTACGCAGTCATTGAAATGTTTGTTTTCCGTATTTAACGTGCCACGACAAAAAAAATGTCATGCAGGGTGTCTAATTAAATTTCGAAAATCTACGGAATTGAAAGTATCATTTATTTCGTGTAGGCCTACGGGGGAACATACGGTGTTTCAGTGGTCAGATGGTAGGCTTATATTGCAGAATTAGTATTAGATACCTATCGTTATAAATTGATAAAATATATATTTTATACAAAACAATAACTTTGATGACGTAAAAATAAATCAAAATACGTTTATTGATGCGATCCTTGCTATTACATAACCCGTACATTAGCGTTCCAAGAATGATTGTTTAGCAAAAAATCCTCATTTATTTTTTCCGTGTTGTTGTACTGTCCAAGAAAGTTAATGTGAGACTTGGAAGGAACGGGTAATTAAATATTTGACTCTCATAATTATTTATTGATATATTGATTTCCTTGATTTTGAACCATGGTCACGGTCCTCCCGTGACCATGGTTGCTGTAAAGCAGCCAAAACGTCGGGAACGTAAAAAACGTATAATAAACGCGATAAAATCCGTAAGATTAGTTTTATTTATTGATATGCCAAAGAGTTTCTATAGGTATAAGTAAATAGGTATATTTATAAATTGTAGTCGATAAAATATCCTAATCATCAAAGGTCGCCAGTACCAATCAAAACCAAATAAATTGGACCAGAATTGCGTCTGATAACGCCGTGACGAGAGAAACAATTCGATATCAATACAGCAGGACCACCCGCCCAATAATACGAAATGTCTCTGGTGTGCGCGTCTAATTGTCACGTATTAACGTGTCCTCAATAAAGCGGCCCGGCCCGGCGAGCGCTGCGCCCGCGCCGCGCCACCCCTAAGGATGCCCATTTCCTTGTAGCTGATTACGGCTCATGGACTAAAAAAGTACAATCATAGTGCTCTCCGGCGCGGAACGCACTGTCCTCATTTGAATACAAACGCAATGCGCGTGCGCACACACCCTTAACTGTACACAGATTTGAACCTGCGTCCTAATGGAGACTCTAAAGCTAGGTGGTTACAGCTGGAAGTCGCTCGATTGCCGCCATCTACGTGCCCTCTTTTCAAAGTCGAAAGAATAGGGACTCTCGCGTGCGAGAACGGGATGGCGCTAGGTCCGACGAGGACGGAGGACATTAAGGGCATTCACCCCGTACCCCGTGGGTTGCGACTAGCGGCTCTACAAAATGATGTACAAGCACATAGATGCCTTTCTCTATTTAGGTGCGCACGAGTTTCGAAATAGTGGCCGTGGAACTTTTTGTTGGGAGGTGGATCCTGTTTGTGTTGCGTCAGAGCTCGGTGATAAGTTCGGCTATTGCCGCAGCTAGAATGTCCGGCGCACAGGTGTCGCGCTCTCCGCACCCGCCCCGCAGCGCTGCGCAAGCGCAACCTTTCAAAACTACCATCTCCTCCGCGATTACACACTGGCCGGTTTAAATTTACAATGGTGGAGCTTTACCGTTTATCGATCTCCAATCAATTTCAATTAATGACCACAAATCATAAATCATTCTAAGATTTAATTCTTGTTCGTGATGGTCACTTGCGAACCTAGAAATTCTTATTTGTATTTAATATCTAATTTTTGTATATTAAATTGTACACCTACTTAATCCGAAAGACATTATTTTGTTGTTCGTCTATGACTTATACTAACTTACATATACCTACTTACGAACTTATTGAATGAAATCTATAATATAGGTACTTATTTACATTTGGCTAATAGATAAAATGTTGCCTGGGTATATAATATGTACTTACACTATCTTCTTCTTTCTTGGCTTGACAAGTAAGAATCAATATGAATGGAAAGATTGTAAGCTTATAAATCTATAAGCCTGTTGATATACCTACCTATCTTTTGAAATTATTGCAATATTATTGGTTTTCATAAAGCCATGGTATTGATTGAGGTTAATGAGGTCTCTGAATGCGATGGGCGAGGCGTAGAGGCGCGGGCTCTATCTGCCCAACATTAAATACAAAATATATCTTTCCGCATAAGTTTACAGTATTATTTATAACCTTAATTAAGCACAGTATTCGCCCACTTTCTTTAATATTGATAATTATAAATTATTCCTTTTTCATTAAATTTCCCACCAAGATTAACTTGAGAAAGCTATACAATTAAAATGTTCAAAGATTATGTTTTTTTATTGCATATTAATGTACCTATATTACTTGTAAACTATTTAAACTATTATATTGTTACAAATTGTAGGGTAGTTACGCATCAGATTATGGGTAACACCAACGCGCATTAATACTTTACGAGCATAGTCGTAGACTTGTGCGAAACCTTTGTTTATGAGTATTCACGGAGATAGGTATACTCAGAGTATATACTTGCTAAGTATTTAACTATAAAACTATTTAAGGTTTAACAAAAAAATATAGAGTATGGATCAGGAAGTTATATGAGGAACACGTTGATGTATATAATAATTGTATAAATGATGTTTGATTTGTTTAAACAAGGCGAACCAGTAGCGTTTGGTCATGCGCTCAGTACAGAATGTAATTTTTTTAATGTAATAATTTGATTTATTTCTTTGGGAATGTTACCTTTATAACCTACTGTTTGCCCTGTTAAAATATTTTACACTATTATTGTTACACCTTATGTATTCATCGATTTTTTTATAAAGGACTATTACAAAGCCTTCCAAACGAAGCCCAAGGTCGGAAGTAGCGTGTTTATAGGTAGGTATGTTTGTACTCCGGTCTCCGCCGCCGCTTGCATCACCCACCCTGTATGAGTAGATAAATGTAAATATAGATTTCCACGTAGGTAGTTTTCCATGGGCATTATCGATCGGCGCAGATAACTAGCCGTGTCCTGCGGGGTGGGGGCCACCCCCAGCCGATACCGCCCGCATCATGCACCGGCTAATTGCCGAGGGCGGCCCGGTAATGCTTACTTTGTCATTATTTAGAGCTCCATGCGTGAGCAGTGCCGGATTAGCCACATAACAAGAGTTAGAAAATGCAACGGGCCCCCGCCTTCGGTTGCTTCGCGCCTGTGCGAAAAACATCTATCAAGTGTGTAAATGACAAACTGACTAATTCAGTTGGTAGTGACCGTGCCTTCTAAAGTGAGGGTCACGGGTTCGAATCCTGGTAGGGACAAACTTTGTGTGATGAACACGAATGTTTGTACCCAAGTCATGGACGTTTAAAATCTATGTAAGTATTATGTACTGGGTTCGCCTCCAGTTCATTGGACGGTACCCATATTATCGGTACGCGTAGCTTAGTGTGGGACCGTATGCTGGCGTGTTCGTCGGGCGAAAATTTAAAAAACAATACTATGGTATATAGGTATACCACCTACTGTCCAATTAAAATACTTGGTAGGTATACACGCCCTGCGTATTCTACTAGAGGCCCCGCACATTTGTTACAGGCCCTGCGCTGGCTTAATCCGGCACTGTGCGCGAGGGTCGTTGGCTTGTGTCAAACTATTTTGTGGGCTAAATACGGGGCCTATTGTCTAATTGGTTAACTTTATGCGTGTGTTTTCAGCGTTTAGGATGAGTCACCACTCCGGCATGTACCCGATGGCCTTTAAGGGGGAAGCTCAGGTAAGGGCGCAAAATTCAATTTTGAATTTCGCTCCCTGACCTGAGCTTCCCCCTTAATCCTAGTTCGGACTAACGCTGGCTCGGACTATAGTCAAGTTACGAGTTATTTAGTAACTAAATTACTCGCTATTTACTGAATTAGTTTGCACTAAATTGCACTACGGTCGCGTACAGTACACACCTACTTAGTCGATGAACCGCTGAATAGTGTCGTGGTAGGGGGCTACGCATTTGAAAAAATATAACAAAATAAATTGACTCGATAATATAAATTGCTAATCTAGGTAGTCGCTCTTTTTTATATGTATAGTCATATTTAGCTGCTAGTCACTCGACTAAAATACTCCCGTACTCATTACTAGGATTAACGTACCTCTTATTTTATTATTTCGTATAAGTACAGCAAGCCAGCTATTAAAGACAGCACAGATTAAACCGTAGTATTTTGATGTAATGTATACGTGAAATGTATCTGTTTACGACTTCTCATCCCCATGTTAGGTGAAAACTAGTATGTTCACATCCAATACGCGTAAAGGTCTCGTGAGAAGTTAGTAAATAGAACTGACTTAAAGTAACGGTTTAGCCCTCAACATAATATTGGAAGCTTAAGTCCTACGTACACATTTACTATAGATAAAACGACTAATAATAAAATACTGCCAGTCGAACACACTAACTGTACAGTCCCAAACTAAGCAACGCCTGTAGTATGGGTATCGTACAATGGTCAGGGGGCGATTCTAATATATTATACAGGATGAATATTTCAAGTGGGCGTGGATGGCCAAATCTGAAACTATAGGGAAAACAAATACTCAAAGGACTCTCGAGACTGATTTTGATTAAAACTATAAATGCACGTAAAAATGCATCCGATAATGTCGCTAATAAAGATCAGTTTTCCCCTAGCAGGATCCGAACCCGGGCCCCTTGATACAGACAGCAGTCACTACCAACGGTGCTAATCGAAGTATCAAAATATGAATTGTTTGTAGTATTTAGATAATACATTTGTTATCACGTTTGAATACAAGTGGGAACATATTCGAAGCACTGCTTGGCGACATAAGACCTGCCGTTATTATATCAATTACTCATCTAAGGTACATCATAACAAGTATCCTTGGTCCTTCGATCTAAAAAATAAGCCATCTCGTATGTAACGGGCGGCTTCGAAAACAACAGGAGTGAAACGAGAACAAAAAAAACTCAGCCGGTCATCCCCCTCTGACTGACGGAAAAAAGTACAAAAGTGTGCCACCTCGCGCCGGTCCCAGGAATGCCCCCCCTGCCACGTCCCTTGGAAGGACCTCAGCTCACGGGAGAGCTTTTCTCAATCGAGTTTTTATAGTCACCCGTGCGTGATTTAGCTCCTTCGGTGTCCCACGAAAATGTTAAGTTGGGATACATTAAGATTGTGGTAATGACTTGCCTCTCGTTTTCTCATTCATTTTTAAACGTCGACAAAATACCCATGTACATCTGCACAAAAAAGAACCAAAAACTATGTAAAACAGTTCGCAAGTGTGCTCTAGAGTAGTGTGTTACACGGGGGCTACTACCTACTGCGGGAACCAAACATGAACAGTTCACACGATTAAGACCAACTAATTTAATTACATCCATGGTGCGTATAGTAATTCCTCTATCCGTGGCAAGCACTTCTTTTATTGCGGGATATAACATTAAGATTTTCCCCAGGACTAGCCTCGGCCACGGATTAACTAATAGTTAATCCCGGGCGTCTTCGTTACGCTCCGAAATAGACCCTATAGCTTATAGAAGTAACAGTGGTGTGTGGCGAAAGTTCCTAAGCAAAACATACTCACAATGATCGGATTTTGTTAATTAATAGGTGGGCATACCTACTAACTGGTAAGTAGGTACTACGCAGCTATAGGTACTGGACATTCTTAGCACTATTTATTGCCATTATAAATTACTCCCGTACCTACAGTTGGTGCACATTGTTTTAACAATTCCTGCTTTACCTAGGACTTGTTGAAAATATTAAACATGCATTTGACAGTTCGCATTAGGTCAGTGGTTGATTTGGGTGTGTTTAATTATACGTTTATATTTTCGTTGGGGCATCAGAACGGATCAGAATCATGAATGAGTGCACTCCCCTGCTCTACCACGTCAAGTGGCTTGCTGCGATGGATGACGTCACAACATAATAATGCGGCTGGAAGGGATATGAGCGCTGGTCTGAGTTATAGCTTAGTGCACCTACAGCCTTTTTGTGAAAAGGCACCTGTTCTCCGTTAAGCCTACTATACACGGCCAGGGCTGAGCTACAACTACACGTCTGCTCGAATGGTAATAAGAGGCAATTAAAAAGTAAAAATGAAAACATTATAAATGGTGTTATATGAAAAGGATAACAGGAGGCATTCATCTGTTCAATCAGTGGCCAAATCCAGCAGTGCGCAGGCGCAGGTGACAGTGTGGAACCCACATGCACTTGTCGTTAAACACGAATCGCTGATAAGTGGCGAGGGGCGCATCGTCCGGGAGCCATTACACCGCTGTAGGACTATGCTTCACTCCCTGGGGAAAGTGAATATTAATAGTAGTACCTACCAACTTAAGTAAACTGAGCTTTGTTGCCTGTTTGAACCAATATTTTGTGTAGGTAGGTACATACCTACCCACAAAACAATGTTAATATTACGACAAACCAAATTGTATTTAGAGTAGGTACCAAGTAAGTAGGTATTTGAACTACAAGTACAAGTGAAATCGAATAGGTTTGATAATAAAGTAATCAAACCTTTTAATCAATTAAGTTCCTACTTATTTTGCGGTGTAGTTTTTTTGGACTATAATAAGGTACCATTGTCGACTCAATAAGTAGTAGTAAATATAAGTTTAGTTTCCGTCTGTCTTGTCTAATATACCTAGTACCGTCCTATACTGATAGAGTGAGTATCTATGACACCAGACAAAGGGGGAGGGTTTACCTAAATGCGATAAGCATTCTGTCTCGTATTATCTCATATTTTAGAGGCGTGTTGATTGCTAACAAACTAATCGCACCATACACCACAACCCATCAATACGCCTGTAATCGACGAAGGGGTAGACAAAAGAGCACTGCGCAGCGCACCCATCTTTCGCCAACCTACCTACTTTTAATTTTTAAGATTGTCTATAGGTACCCTCATTCCGTACCCTATCCCACTAATATTGTAAATGTGAAAGTTTGGATGGATGGATGGATGTTTGTTACTCAATCACGCCAGAACGGCAGAACGGATCTGGATGAAATTTGGCACAGAGATAGATTATATTCTGGAATAGCACATAGGCTACTTTTTATCCCGGTAATATGTATGGTTGCCGTGGGATAGATTTGTTTGAATGTTTCATACTTTTTAATCGTGGGTAACACCGCGGGGCGTAGCTAGTAGTAGTAGTATATCGGAGAATCCTATAATAATACACCCCACGCATAATGTGTTGAGTGCTGACTAATCAAAATAAATAACAAACATTTCCACCCCAGTGAGTCACTTAAACTGCTCCGATTGATACCTATAATAAAACCATTGATATAAATTCTCATGGCTCACCCTTCGCAACGTATTCAAAATGCCATTTCAATATGCTGCAATATTGTCGAGTTAATATAAACTTTACGGCAATGGAGTAAGGTATAAATATATTTTCCGCATTTGAGTGTAAAAGTTATGATTGGTGTTACCTTGCTTGATGTATGAAAAATCGGGATAAGCATCTGTGGACCGTCTAACCTAAAAAAATGCAGCAGAGGCTCCCGTATAGTTTTGAAGGATGCAACTACATTTAAGTGGCTTACACACAAGACTCAAAAATGTAAGTAATCAGTTTATTTTCGCGAAATGTTTTCCATAACAATAATGATGAGCATTATTTTGATTGTGCTCATATAGGCTGTAAGCGTTCACTGTAATGGGAGGTTGTACTATAAAATACTTAAATGTTGGCTACCCGATTCGCGATTGTTCTGTACAGCAGTAAATTCAGTTGAATTTGACACGAAAGTACTGCAGGCGGTACGCGCTGCGCCCGCGCCGGAGGGCATAATATGCGGGCGGGTTCCTATGCACGCATTGTTTTTGTGCCACCCGACTCTGGATGAAGGGTGCCTCTTTGTTTTTTAGGCCATTAGTATTTATAGAGGGAATTGGTGGTACAGTCGGGAATAAAATGTACGTAGGTTTGCATGTATTCTACTAGGAGGTGGGTGGGTAGTGTAACCTACCCACTTTTTTAATTGCATAGCTACTAGGAAAGTAGTTTTTTTGTTTTCCCTAATGACCAAGAAATCGCATTGTTCTTTTTATGTGAATAATGGACAATATCTATACAAAGTGTAATTTAAATAAATATCGCCAGACGAACACACCAACTATACGGACCCACATTAAGCAACGCTTGTGTTATGGGCACCGTACAATGGACTGGGGGCGAACTCAGAATATATTACTTATATAAATATTAAACATCCATGACATGGGTACAAACATTCGTGCTCGTCACACAAAGTTTGTCCCTACCAGGATTCGAACCCGGGACCCTCGGCACAGAAAGCAGGGTCACTACCAATTGCGCTAATCAGGCAGTCAAAAAATAACGTACAGCCTCAGACTCCCAGACTGATTTAAATATGAGAAATTGATTTAGATAAATATTATTTATTGTTGTGCACTATAACAAAAGTTAGATGCACATTTAGATTATAGCAATGCCAATTTTAAGGATATAAAACAAAATTGATAACTTCAATGATCAACTTCCCGTCTTAAAGGCTAGTAACTATCTATAATTCAATAATAATAATAATTTATTATTCCCAGCTTTTGAATAAATTTCCTATCCGACTGTACGCACGATAGCGCACTTGTTACAACCCCTATAACGCGCGGTTACATCGTTTAACATCTTTTAAAACGCGACCGGGGGGTGGCTCCATGGGAGAGTGCCTACTGACCCGCTCCAGTACCTCTCGTTGTCTGGGGGAAGCGCGGGTGCTACAGGCACTTCACAATTTAATCACGGAAGTCGGCATAATTTGAGTAATTGCAGCGAGTACTAGAGGAACACTCAATTTAGAAGTTACAATGGCAGTAACCACGTGCTATGTTGCTAACTGGTGGACGAGGTTGAATGAACTCGTCATGCCTTGGTTTAAGGACCTCGCCGTGGTGTTTTGCTTCTATTCAAGATGCCTCATTTGCCTCAACCATTATGGTTAAAGAACTCATTAGTGTGAACAATGAATTTGGATAGAAATGCGTGCATGTTTTTGTATTTCGATTTTTGTCAGCCAAGTGTCTCAGAGTTAGAGACTACTAGAGATACGGCTTACAACCATACAAAGACCCTTGTAAAGTATACCCGCTCTAAGTAATAGTTACTCTTGAAATAAAAAATACAAGTCGTGAGGTCTCACTGCAAGGGGGTACCTACCTACGGCTACATACCCTACCTGCATAGCGAGCCCTCCGAGTTAGAAGGCATTTCAAAACAAAGAAATGAAGTCCTTGCCCTCAGCTAGTAGCCCTCGTCGTAAGCTTACAAAGGGCTGTGATTGCGGGGCGCAGGAGTGCGCGGGGGTGCGAGATGAAGGCGCGGGGCGGGGGCCGAGGGTGGGTGAACGACCTCGCGCCGGGGTGGCCGCCCCCTGCGTCCGCGCACGCTTGGCCGACGGACTGTAACGTCCCTCCTCATTCCTATACACGGGCATTTTATTAAAATCTAGAGTTCCGGTTACAGAAATCACGGATATTATGTCCATAATTATTTGCACCCTATTTTTAAAATAAATAACTACTTACATTAATTTATTAGCATACGCAAGTCGGCAGTCATAAAAACGATACAAATATGTTCTACTTACCGAGGGAATATAAAGACTAAGTACCATTATGGAACTAACTGCTGGAGACCGTCAATTTGCATGTTATCCTCCATTCCCAAATAAGTACATATATAAGGTACCTACCTACATGGACATAATATACTTGCCATATTAAATTATAGCAATTAAAATACATTCAAAAACATGATTTTGACAAATTGTCCACCACATAGATAGGTCGGTAGTAGGTACACATTTTCCATTTTCACTTGTATGTAATTGTAACTAAAAATATATGTTGTACCACTGAGGGGTTTTTTGTTTGTTTACAAATTAATTTGCTAAAAAAATATTGGAAATGGTATTTTTTGCAAAAGACCATTGATGTTACGTCACGTAAGTAGCCCAGTTTTACGAATGATATTGTAGTAAGAGCTTACTAGATACTTATTGATAAATTCAAACAGGTGAAATCAGAGGAAAGTGTTGGTAAATTGTGATAAGAATTACCAAATTAGTTGTAATTTAGCTTAATTTTATGACATCAAAAGTGATTTGCTACCATTAGACTACAAATGTTTAACTCATGACTCACGAAGTCGGGTCGCAGGAAAAGATTTATTTTGATATGCCAATGTTAGAGGATGTATGTAAAAAGAAGTGACGACCCTGAACGTCAGATTTAGGTACTTCAGGTGTCACTTTTAGATATGATGCTGTAACAGTAGGTAATTATTGGTACGTAAAGCTTTGAACCACAACTAGCTTCTGTCAATCCTTGACAGCCACTCTACGCGCAACAAGCTCTAACATCTTATGGATCTCGAACACCAGACATTCAATACACGTACATTTTCTCTACCCATTAATTTCTCAATTACCTAATGAGAGCGGCGTAATCTACAATTTGTGCCGCGCAAACCCGCGCGCGGTATGCGTTTGAACCAGCCTCGCTAGGCTTTAAGTTTAAATTATAATATGCCTGTGCCTAAATGTCGTGTCCAGCAGTTGTTAAATCATACGAAATCGAAACGGATCGAACACTTCCAGAAACGGATCTCCGGATCGCTATAATAAACCACATTTAGACATAAACCATAGACAGAGCCATAGACATAATACAAAAATTGCTTAGTGTGGTAACGTATAGTAGGTGTGTTCGTTTGGCCATAAATAAAAAAACCCGCCAAAACATATAAAAAAAAATACCATTATAATTTCTTCGAAAATGCACACATCTTTTCGCGATCGCATGTTTTCGAACTGCTATCCGAACACTACCTGAAGCATCATGGACGTCGGGCAGGTTTTACATCTTTTAGCTCTATTGTCTGTCATTATAATACCAGTCTTTACCGAAGTATTTCAGGCCTCCCCTCGTATAAGTCATGTCATACCTACCTACCAATGCAGAATGACATTACCAATTATAGTTTAGGGGTGATCTCTAAAATGTATCAGTGCAAGCAGTGATTGTTTCTCATCAGCGACGCAGCGGCAGCGCCCCCACCTGTTGCCAGCCCCTCCGGAAGCGGGTATTTGCATCATAATCGAACGTACCCTCGCTGCCCCATCACGCCGCGACTCCGCTCCGACCCCAATAGTAATCTTTCTACCGTAAATACTCATTTCCGGTTCATTTTCCGGTCAAGAAAGTAACTGGTGTTTTGATCTGCCTACTGTTTCTCAGGCATTCGTCAAGCGTCAGGTACATCTCGTAGGTAAATATATAATTTGGAACTCTTATTACGTAGTCTATACAATATTGTATATTTGTAGCCGCATAATGAAGACGGTTACGGCGGCACGTTAAATACCACAGAGTGCTACATGGTCCCTGACCTTATAATTATTTTGTAGTCGTAAAGCACTGCCCTTCGTGGTTGCTACCTTAGTTCGATTAGTCCTACTGTGATTTATGATAGATACTGTGAGTACCTATATACAGCGTCTACATAAGAGGGTTTCTTATTCATTTATTGTAATTTTTTGTAGAGTTTACTTACATTATTTTCAGTTATTTATGCAAGGTAAGTAAAAATAAACATTACCTAAGTCACTATCACACCTGTAATCCCCGAAAGGCTAGGTAGAGGTGCACTGTGCATCAACATTTCGCCGATCATTATTTTGGTCCCAATGTCACATTGTCCATATAATAATCACCATTAAACTCTTTATACACACGGTCGTGACGACATGGGTATTAATTTTCAACGCATGCTGTGTAGGTATGACATTTCCAAATGTTAGAAGTTTTAGTGTAATGTTTATTATACAACTGCTAGCAAATTACATTACCCGCTAGTGCTGCTGCTACGAAATTTGTAAACATTTCTGGGAAAAATAATTGAAGGGTACATTATTTTCGATGCATAAGCCGATTGTAATTAAAGATGCCTACACAACCGAATTCCTCGTAGATGTCAGTCGAGAAACTGTCTGTCATGAGTGTCGGGCCCTAATTAATATGCAATTCTCCGCGTACGTGAAAACATACAATAAAAAATATTAATAGGAGTAATTGTGACCCCCACACTAGGCCTGGCCTGTATCGTGAAACTACTTTCCCCGACATGTTAGATGCTAATCCCAGGATGTGGAAAGATTCCTTCGGGATAGGTAAAAAAACTAAAGTCCACTCGTACGCAGGCGCGGACACATCCAGCAGATATCCCGGGACACGCGTTCGCATGCAGCTTCAGGATCAAAAGCAATAGAACGTATAAAAATCTACAATATGACATCCACTATGACGTCATCCTCCAAAAAAACAAAATTATTTAAGTTACGTTATGATGTTGGCTATGGTCTAACGACAAAGTATTGGCGCCAGTGGCTCCAACTCCGGTGAGTCAGAACTCCTACGCGCAGAAGTCACCGAGGCACTTCATATCTTGTTCGAAAACAAACGAGACCTCGAGAACATGGGATTACTTAGTAATTATTATATTATACTGCTGCGATAATATAACCGCAAATTATCATTAAGCAGGATTGCATATCATTTGTAAATGTACCGCCTTAGAATCAAATGTATGAGAAAATATAATATCTTTATTATTACCTACGTTTTAAGTGATTTTTTCCCATATTTTAATACTTAGTTATTCTGATAATCGGGGCGCAGACAAATCCAAAAAAAAACAATGATTATAAAAATCGGCCCACCCGTCCTTGAGTAAATGGTGTTACAAACACGACTTTGTTTTTATATATATAGATAACTTGACCATTGCTTAGGTATGTACTACTCATTATTTATTAATGATAATTCTTAAGAAGCTATTGCTAGAAACAAACCAGTTTGTTGTCCCTATGCTAAGATTGGCTAGATCACTTATTGAATTAACATTTTTGAGCGATTATCGTTATCATGCGAAATATGCCTAAACAAAACCTCTACCCTTTTCCACAGAGCTCCCTTTTGGGAAATGCAGTCGCGATCGTTTTTTTTACTAACAACTTTCAAAGGAAATAGCAACTAAACAAAAAATATAAAAAAAAAACAAAATACCAGCACCGACTTACTGATAATTTATTAACCTAAGTAGGTAGTGACTATGTGGCATGTCTATTGTCTAGGTAGTGCAAATATTTTAGCATATTTACAGGGGAGTACTAACACAATTATCTACAGTCCTAGTTCTATTGTTTTAATGGCCACTCTATACTTGGAACTATTCATTCATACCCATTTACATCTGTTTTAGTGTCATGGCATGTTTCACGTATGAATGGGCTCGTGGGTCTGAGCGAGTCTCGGCCCACATCTGCACCCTCTGGTTGTGAAACCGCTGAGTTCGCGCGCTCCTCATAACGAAGAACGCAAACAACTGCCTATACATTTTCATGCTAAGCAAAATTTTACATAACATAACCAAATCTGTTAAGACTAGGTAAAAATAAAATTACCTACTTTTGATATTTTCGCCTGTCTAAGTACAAGAAAATTGAAAACTGCTTATAGTACCCCTCCACGATGTCAAATCTAACCTAGAGAAAATTTACAATGGCGCACAACGCAGTATGCTTTTGAAAAAATAGTTTGTAATTCTGTTATACATTAAGGTGGAAGCTCAGAGTCAGGGCGCGAAATTCAAAATGTCAATGGTTTTTATTTTTTTACGAAAAATTTGGACATCTTTACGATGTAATTTAGTGTTTTGCGATATTAGCATTCTGCATTGGATGTCTCGATGTATTAAGTTTGCTTAAAAAAATACCTAAAGCGATACAACACCATAAAGTTAGTAAAAGTAGCGGTTTTTACAAACCTATAGTACTGCGCAAAGCAAAACTCTTGTGCGCAGTACTATAAGACGTTGGTAAAAAACGTCTCGTAAACGATACGTGGGTTGGTCGTTAGTGTTTAGAAGTGTTAAGGGTTGGGTTCATATAGCGTTTGGTTCTCTATGATTTGGTTGCCTATGCCTATATTTATGATTGTTGCCCTAAAAGTACCTAAAGGGTACCTAATTTATTGCATTATAGCAGTCTGAAGCCCGAATAGCAGTGTCCAGACGATCCATGGAGCTTCACGAGTTGGCGCGCGCGAGCTGACCAAATGAAAGCACTCGCCAATCAGGTAAAAGAAGGTATATATGGGTACTTATTTATTAATGAATAAGTAATTATTTAGGCACAGTCTATTATTCTACAAGAAGTAATCAAGTTAGATACTTTCCATCTAGATATTATACATGTTTTTCGATATGTATACATTCGATGTTACCAGAATCAGATTACCAATGAAAGGGGTAGGCCTTACTATTAAAATGCTCGGGGGCAAGTCTACAACCGGTCTCGTTGCGATTCCGTAAACACGGCGGTGATAACACGTTTGATTCATTTTATTTTTTTTATGTTACGTAGTCTGACCATGATACTAGCATGGCAGATTTATCTGTTTTATCTCCAAATATCATACAGGTAACAATAATTTAATTATTTTATTTAGCTCCTGTGTTGCCGTTCTCCTACTTCACCACAATCTATATAACCAAATTAAATGCTGTTCATTGCAGAAAATATAGCATAACTCATGATAACTAGCCATCTGATATCATCCCTAATCTTCCTACTCATTCAGGACTTGAAAGTAATCTTGCTTGTTTTGCTCCAACTTCATTATTGAAGAATTATGGAAGGTCAAATGAGTAAAGTCATAGGTATTGTTAAGGTCATCTTTAGAGCTCTGTAGCGACTATAAGCGATAAAAGGTTGTGAATAATTAAGTATCTTGTGATCTTGAACTTCAATGAAAAAGTAATAGGAACCATCGTGAGACTTTAGCAAACGGACTGTATTAGATAAATGTTTTATATTGTGTTCAACGGGAATACTAGTCTTGCTTGGCTAAATTGACCGGGGTCAAGGTGAGCAAGTATTTTTCAGTAGGTACCTATTCTTGTCGTTCAGACTTATTAAGTGAAACTCCGATAACTAACCTGAAACAAAATGGTCCAATAGTTAGTTAGGTACCTAATTACATCCCCTAGTTCTACAAGAAAATTAAAAAAATCACAGTGGGGCCTGTCATACGTCATTCAGAGAGAAAGTAAGATGACAGTAACTTGCTATTTCAATGTACAATAAAAAAAAACACATCACATCTCATCACAATAATAATAGGTATGTCATGACGGTGCCATCTTAGGTATTGTAAAATTTTCCTGCGCGCGCGCGTGTCGGAGGGAGGCCGCGCGGCGCGGCGGGGGCAAGTGGTGTTGCGGGGCGTGCGGCGGGGTAGCGCGGGGGCGCGACGCAAGGCGCAGAGGGCGCGGCGCGGGCGGTGCGCACCCGTCGGGGCCTCTCGATCGCCGCCCGCGCAGCCGCCGACTTGCCTGCATCGTAGCTGCCGCGAGGGCAACTCTCCGGGGGACTACTTGCTACTTGACGTCACCCCGACTAGTCTATTACGCTACACACGTACCGGCTCTACGATGCTACTGCCTGCCGATCGATACGCATCAATCCGCATGCAACGACACCTCCCTACCTATCTCATCTCGAATGTTCCGAGTACCGTGAAGCCCTTTCACTAATTAAACATTCCTACTTTTACGATATGAACTCGCTATAATACCTGCTGAGAAGTAGGAAAAACTAACGGTGCAAAGAATGATGAGTGCGTCTCTCGGATGCACACGTGTGGGACGCGTTTGCGCAAGGCGACCCAAAGCGCGGCAACGGGCGAGCCATCGGCCGTCGCGCGCGCGCAAACCCACATCGCCAACCGCAGAGAAAGGTGGTATTCACGCAAGTCATGCGATACAACGAGGAATTTCGACAATTTGATTTGAGCACTAGTGTGCACCAGACCTTCAAACTAATTACAAAAAAATAAAATACTTACCTACTTATTCAAATATCGAACTGCTGATTTGCTATGCCGTGTACCGTTTCCTGTCACAGTAGAGTAGAATTTAAATTTACTTAAGCTTTATACATATAATGCTATACCACTTACTGAAGTAATTTAATTAATAAAACACTTTTCCAGGGCGCTAACTTTAATAAGAAGTACAGGTACTTGACTCAGTTGCTAACTATTGATATATCTTTGGAGCTAACGTTCCCGAATAGTAGGCAAGCCTATTGGGGAGCTATCCAAACTTAGGGCTGTTATTTAGAATTACCTAATAAAAAATAAATCTTACGTTGCTAGACTTAGGAATTTTATAACCTACCGACCGAACAGGGCAGCTATTCGATCGGTAGGCCGCACTTACGCTGATATGCTACCTGCGATAATGTAACATCACTAGTGTTAGAGATAAGTTCCGTTTCTGTCCACCATATAATTATGTGCACTTATGAAGAACATGTATAAACAAAAACTACATAGATTTCATTGTATTTCATTTATTATAATATTATAATTACCACCACACATAAATTACACTACCTATTATACCTGCTGCTTTTTTACTATGCGTTCTTCCTACCTATTGTGCCACATGGAAAACCAATAGTAAATCAATACACATTTATACTCAAACCGAAGTACCCAAGTACATGTACTGCATCGAACTGCTCAAAGATCAGATCAACAATCGAAAAGCCGCATCATCTCTATGTTGAACCAACTGAATACACGTGGAGCGGAGGCTTGCGCAACGCCCGCCTGCGCCCGCGCACCGCTACTTTCCTTACGGTCACTACCCTTCACGCAGGGACACTGCATCAATCTTTGTTTAATGTTTACCAATAAACTTCTATTCGTTTTAGACCAAGGTGACTATTGAACGAACAGATCACGTTTTCATGTTTCCGTTGATTTTTCGTGTGTTTTTATTTCACAATAGCTTTGTGTGGATGGGAATTGAGAATGGTTTACTATACTGTGCTAAAATGTATGTATAAGTTCATGAGGTCCAGGTGGTCAGAGGCCTTCGGTAGTCTGGATCGGGTGGGCTCGATCCTGTGCGGATGCAGGATAAATTTCGGAAATGGATTCTTCGTTACTCTATAATTGTAGGTAGCGTGTTAATGGCACCGCGTTTAGTAAACGAAACCTATAATACAAGCTTTGTTGCTTAGTTTGGGATAAATGTTCGTTAGTTTACTTGTTGGGCACAAAATAACCCAAAAAGATAATTATTTGGTGTTTGATAACCGGATAACATATGCGAGAGGGCTATTACAACGGTCGCCAAGTGATGTCATTATGGTCATTTGCGATTACGAGGTGTTTGTAAAAGGCCAGTATATTAGCATATTTAGCGGCGGCGGGTCCTTATGTTAAGATAAGCTGGGGATATGCAAGATGTACGAATAGATATTTGTACAAACATCAGGGGTGATAATAAACGGGCTGCTAAGGAGTGAAGGTCACGATTATCATACAATAGCGGCTGATCTGTATGTCGGTGCTTGCGACAACACGACGCTCGTACGGTGACAGAATCGTTATGCAACATATTCAAATAAGCTTTTTGCATATTTTACACTTTTTTATTGTTAATTTAAAATGTGTTCTCACCGCTTATAACAATTGAAATTAAGTATGTAGCGGCTTAGGTCAGAACCTACATAAGGACCTAATACTATGTCGGCTCATATTATTTCAATAATTTAAGTCATATATTTATTGTTTAATTTCGTACTTACTTATAATTCATATTATTTACTAAAAATAATAACTCAATTTACTAAGCACCTAAGTATACTTATCTAAATAGTATATAGGTAGCATATTTAAAAGAATTAGGTACATAAAACGCTCACAAAATTACTTTACTTTTACATCTGTGGACTTGACTCTGTGTCACTTGAAAGCCCTCTAACACCTAAAATCATGTCCCCGCGCAGCGTCTCGTACATACGAATTTGACAGACACAAACTTATTTTACGCGTATTATCGCATGACTTTATCACAAGGCAATACAATACATCAAATGATAGAAGTAGCATAAAACTAAAAAATAAGGAAGTTCGTTGAAAAATATTTTTTTTTGGTATTAGTTTTACTACCCATTTATGTTGGACGCAGATGTAGGTAGTGAAGGCTCATCACACAGTATGTAAAATCCTTCAACATAGTCGCGCCGAATCGCGCGTCGTAACCATGTGAACGTGTAATCCGTGGTGCGGTGCACGGTTCTACGCGCGTATTCGCTCGCTCATCTGAACCTAGCATAGATGGGATGTAAAACTATCGTGTAGTAAGTGTCGCCACGTCTGAGGGAAGTTGTTGAAATATCTTTTACTTTGCTATCCATCAATATATCGCATGTAAAAAAAACCTTGTATTACTATAGATTACAACACCTTTTTAATCGACAAAAAAGCAGGAAACACAATTCAACACGAATTTTGTATGTATAACCTCAAATAACAAAATATCTAACTGAAACTTCACTTACCATCAGGTGAGATCGAGATCAAATACTTGCCTATAATGTAATAAAAAATAAAAATAAACTACCTATCCTAACCTATCTACCTACCCTACTACTCTATATCGTAAGTAACGAATTTTGAGTAGGCGCCAAAGAAACAACCAATGAATATAATAACATTTGTAAAATATTACCACCGAAAATATACTATTTAACAGAAAATGCAACGAGAAATCTAATAATATACCTACCAACATAGGTATTAGTAGTTTGTAACTTATATATTGTTAAATACACCATCGTACGTAAATATATGTTAATTCGTATTAAACCTAATATCTCTATACGCCTTGATTCATCAGTTGAGAACTTGCATGTAGTGGTATGTTGATGAGAATAATGTTTAATACTCGGTGTCACGTTAAATGTCTTGGAAACGGTGAGAAAGTAGTCATGTAGAGCCGAATTGAAAACAATAAAACAAAATCATCGAGTCATGATCGATGAGCGACCGACACGGACAGATAGACCGGCTGTCTAGACGCTAACAGGTACTAATGACTGGCCAAATTCTTTATCAGCCAACGTTACAATATCTAAGAAAACAGGTCCACTCAGAGAGCATATCCATGTTTACATTACCTGCGAGATGTAGACTCTTCCGGGCATTAAGACGGAAATTTTGTCCCAAAATCCAAATTATAAAAATCACCGATACGCGTGTCGCAGTGGGTCGTTGACCCCATGTGGAACCACCCTGATTTCACATCGTGCGTCTCTTTCGGGCGTATAGGCGATTAGTATTGTCATACCTCTCGCACCGTCCATTCTCACGTGCGCGTGCGCTGCACTATGCCGCGCGGCGCCTATCAAAAAGTTCTATCCCTCTCTAGGATACGGCACCCGCACATCTCATCAGATCACAATTTTCATACAAAAAAATACATAAAAAAATTATCAAGACAGGAATTGTTTTTAATTAAATCTTAAAAGGTTCAAACCTACTTTTTAAACTAGTGGTTTACCAATTGCAATAGTTGTAAAATTCAGGTTCAGTCGTAGAGCTCACGGCGGCGTGTGGTAATACAGGTGCGTTGACCATTTTATTACTAAACTTTACATGGGCAACACTAACAGCGAAATTAAATTTTACTACCTACCTACTCCAATATTTTTTTTAAGTACCTACTTTTCGAGCTAACGATTATTTAAAAATAATTACTTCTATCATTTGGAAGTAGAAGTGCTTTGACAATATTGTATTGCTCGGAATTCTTAAAAAAAACAATACATGTACTTATGTCCTTATCTAAATTCGTGGATTGAAAAATCACCTCTCCCTAGTCACGTAGACGGTAGAGATGTTAATTTATGTTTGTTAAAACTCTATGAACGCTTCGTTACACAAGCTCTTAATTTTTACACTGAAGCTCTATTTCCGTTACCTACAAAAAATATGAGATGGACAAAATTGTTTTTGATAATGAATTACTTAAGTATCTATCATCATTTACTGTTATAAAAGATAACACCCGCCGCTGACACACGACCGTGGAAAGAACTAACTTTTTCTAACACACGCTTGTTTTCCTGCGCTTTTTAATTTATTTAGCCGCCGCCCCGCCCCGCCGGAGGCTCTGTGAACAAGAGTTGTTACCGCTACAGAGTCCCGGTTCAGTTCGTCAGCATTACTGTTTGATAACTGAGATAATTTATTACAATTTAAGGTGGGAACGGGCGAAATAAAAGCACTTAATTACATCAAAGATATGATCGCGTTCTACATTGTTCTCATTATTAGTAGATAGTAGAGTTAAAACCCCAACATCCCAGAAATCGACGATATTCCGTTTCGTTTTTTTTTAGTTTTACATGGAAGCATGTTGGTATGGTATTGTCATCTCTAGACAGGTAAATGGACAACTTCTGAAATAGTGATATTTTAGTTGGATGGTTATCTCTAGGCTACTAGCTGTGCATAGGGGCTTCGAGGAACTAATCAATTTGTTTCACGGCATTTTATGTTTGCATTTAATGCGTTAACGTTAAGATTTTAAAGGGAATAAAGCCGTAAGGAGTAATACGTATTAACGTAGCACACATAGTGTGATTCTATTTCTACTATAAGGTGGTATAATAAATCGATTGTAACTCTAAAAGCGAACATATTAGAAAAGCCGTTTTAGTATTAGAAAATTACATCTCAGGAGTGCATTCAAGTTTAAATACTGAAGTACCTACTGTGGATTAGGTATGTACATACGGAAATCCAAGATTAGTTGAATGTTCTGAACAGAGCGAGAAAGAGACCTAATTAATCTCTAGTAACACGTAGGTCAAACTACCACCTAAAAGTGTATTATACACACAACATCTGAAATATATATTATAGAGAATGCTTCTTAGTTGTAAGCTAACATTCAAATACTTTGTGTTTCAATTTTATTAACGAGTTTACACAAACGAAGCGCAGATTTATCCTGATGGCTAGGTAGCGTGGTCGTTCTCACAACAAATGAGGTAGGCGTTGCCTCTCAAGGCCTCGCAGTGTATGGTGGTGCCCGTGATTATCTCTATTTGCATATACCTACGTGCCGAGTACACATAATAAAGTTATCATTTGTGCGTTGCTTGCGCTCGCGCCGGGCAAGTTATGATTGGACCCTTTGATCATCACGCAGAATCGTAAAACTACGATAAAACTCTACTTAAACCAAATTGCAGATCCATACGTACCCGACCTTAAGATCTTCAGAGAAACGAAGGTTTGGACTGCTTGGATATTTTAGATGTGCTAAGAAAATTCATACGTCCGCGAAAGTCATATAAAATGTCAGAGAAATGAGCGCCGTTGTCTACGTTAACTACTTCGTGAAACATTGTGAAATTTAATTGTTAGTCTGTGGCAAATAACATCTGCTAGTTGCTAGTTACAAACATAATTAAGGATCCATGCAGACGTATGAGGCGACTTGCATAAATATTTCATTTTCGACACGTCAGTTTTGTTTAAATATGAAACACCTCTGTTGCAAACTAGTACAGAAAAAATAAGCGGAGATGGTCTCTAAATGGAGATTAGATACGAGTGATTACATTATCTTGCTCTGAAAGTACCTTAATCTTTTTGTTCTATTATTATTTGTTTCTCAAACACATTTTAACAGGGTGGCTAGCTAGGGATGTAAATGCCTAACATACCAAATAAAACGGAGATATTAAAAAGAAAATACAATCACAACAACAACAAATTATTACAATCAATATAGGTACCAGCTAATAGTAAGAAGAGTACCTACCCTTTTAGAAATGAGTAGAATGTAAACCTAAGGCTTTGAGGATTTACCTACATTGTACAGTGATACGTCATGAACGATAACAAAATATTGATTATCTTTGAAATTAACTATTATTACCGGCCAGGATACATCGAGGTCGCGATCTATCAAATGTTGATGTGGCGATATAATATTTTTACATGCATATCGGCAAGTGGGAGCAGTCCTCGAAGCGCTGACCTTGCCGCGTGGGAGCCGCACCGCGCTAGAAATCGGCCCCGTGGTTACGCAATCGCAACCACTCGGGCGCGCGCCACGCCGCGGCGTTCACACCACTGCGCGCCCGCGCAGCCCGTGGCGACACGCTCATTGCGCCGCGCTGTGCGCCCCGTCTCGCTGTGCCTAGTTGCCCATCGCCCCTAGTACAGACTGTGTTATCTATATATAATCGAATCTTCTTTGTCTTTGGTCAAACCCTATAAATGATTATTATCTAGTCTTAGTCATGAATGTACATACAAACCTACATGTAACGTCTCATGTTCATATAATAGCAATAGACTTTTCACAGGGAAAGGAAGACGGTAAGGTTCACCTTCATGTCCGAAATAGGAGATCATTTGAGGTGCCTGAATTTTTTTGTACTTCCATAAGTACCTGCGTACTACTTCTTAAAGTTAATAAGAGATGTATGTGTTATTCGATTAAGTTGATTTATATTATAATATCGAAATGACGATTTAGAAAACCTCACAAAATGACAATTGGGATCTTTTGTGATTTCTAATCATTGATGAATCAAAATTGTCACTTCACATGAAGATTATAAATATCGCTAAAGAATAGCAGGTTCAAATGATAGTACACCCTTCCTGAATCACGCTGTATATACAACATATAATTCTTTCATGTCAGATCTATCTTCTTATTGTGCTCGCCCCCGTTGCTTAGAACATTAAATTCACGCTTTGCAAAAAGTGTTTCTTTCAGTAAAATTTCAAATCTGTCAACAAACAACATAAAAAATGGGGCCAATGACGATGAGAAGAAAAAAGTTAATAGTAAGAATTTACTCGTAATTGATAAACTTAAATATTGTCAACAGCGTTCAATTACCATTGTCAGGACAGGTGTATATTTCCGCATTGTATATATTTACCTATGGTTAGTTGGAGGGGTCTTTACGTAATGTATATACCTACTTATGCTGTAAGTATATAAGTAAGTTGGTATCTACTATTTCTAAATAAATTAACTACACACTCCCATTCCTAAAAAATGCAAAGACAGCGTCTAGCGTCAGTGCGTACCGGATATAATTTAGGGTAAATTGATTTGCGTCTTAAAGACGAGCTTTTGTGGGATGGGATTAGTGATGAGCAGACTAGTAACGCTAACGGGACATGGCTCGCTAACGGCTGCTGTACGAACTCTGCTCCGCCACCCTATTCGCGACCATTCTAATCACTGGATTCTGCGTCCTACTCATCCGCCATACGTGCGAAAAGAAAAGCACCAAACATAAAGTCGAATAAGAAATACGCGAAGATCGGAGGCGCGCCGTCACATAGTGCATCGACAGGTGTCCCTGATTGTGCGATGCCATCCGATAACTGCGAGAAGGCATGACATATCAAGATAATGTCGGAATTCACAATGTTTGCAATCGATAACAATTGGGCAACACATTCTTCCAGTAAAAAAAACTGGAATCACAATCATTTACTTACGTAAATTTAAAGCTCACTAATGCGAATGTCGTTTAGTCCTTGCTCATTACTCACAAGTTAATGCCAGGAAATCATTTGCGATTAATAAATAGATGATTTAATACACGTTTTATAATTACAACAATACCGGAATAATTACGGCAGTGTCAAATATCTAGTAATGAGTGGTAAGTTAATTTGTGTCAGTGGGTGCATTTTCGCTGTGTACATCGTGAGATAAGAGGGTCAGTCAGAAATGTCAGTAAGTATCACCCACTAGCCCTTCTCGGAACTGGGAGTTGGTCGGGCAGGAATGAGCCGCTCCCTCCGCCCCACGCCGTTGACACACATAGCCAACCATTCCATTGCGGTAACTAGAGGTTTCGAATTATGAGTCAACAATCATGAAGACATGGAATCACTTGTCCAACCTATTTGATGTAACACACGAGCTGTACATATTCAAAAATGTATAACTATAAGGTATAAGGTTTAATTAATATCTACATAGAAACATCATCTATAAAATAGTCAATTTTAATTAAGGCTTCACAAGGTGCACTACACTTCACTTCCGATATACTCTAAACAGGAAAACTGACTTTTTCAACAAAATAAGAAAACATTCGAATAGTGATTCACTATTTGCATTTCCGAAACAGTTATTAGAATTATAACGATCCTTCTTTATTCTATTATACAAATACTAGACTTGAAAAAGAAGGGGACATTATTTTCGATACAAAAGCCGTATCCGTCATTTTTTTTGTCGGTCTGTCTGTTCGAGAAACACGGGAAAGCTCCGAAACGGTTTTGGATAAATCTTGGCATGGTGTTAGCTTAGCTTATTACTCGGGAAAATGTATAAGATACTTGTTATTTCGGAAAATTTACGAAATCCCGCAGGATAGCAAAACAGCAAACCCGAAATTCTACTAGGATTTATTAATTGATTGATTTTCATGCAAATTTATAACTAGTATAAGATCTGGATTTTTTTCTCGAGAAATAGGTTTCCTGGGATAGCCAAGAAGTCCACGCGTACAAAGTCGTGGGCACTGGTAACTACTATAACTAGACTTGTATCATTTCAGCTATCAGTGAGTAGTGAACGCTGGCATATACTACCTACTTACCGGCAGCTCATGTGTATCAAAATAAAAAAAAAGCTGTATCTACGTACAAGTAATATAATTTATACTTTTGATTGTCATCGATACTGTGTCTTCTCATAAAAGGTGTAAGTATTGAAGTGAGTCGAATTTTGGTTGCAGTTGGAAGCTGAATGTGTTGGTCACTGTGAGATATCTAACAGTACACGGCGAAAATTGAGCGTCCGAATCGAGTCATTGAACCGAAACCCGACCGTTAGACGCACCGATTCTAGCAGGACGGGCCCTTCTACCTACACCCACTTACTATTGCATCCAAAAATTTTTAGAGACCGCACTCAAATTGGAACCTCAATTTTTTATGATACATTCGCAGTTCAGGAATGTTAAACTCGCCAGGAAAACACCAATCGTTGATATATAAAACAGCAGCTTTCTATGGGTAAGAGTATTTATCCCGGGAAATGGAGTATTTCCTATGGGTATGTATTTTCATAAGTTCTTCACAAGCACGAAGTCGCAGACATAACGAATGTTTGGGTTTATGTGGCCCTAAATCTTGATATACTTAAACCAAGAGACCTCGAGAGCCACAAAAGCTTGTAATTAGTCAGTTGCGAACATAAACATGGTGATGGTAATGAGCAATAAGCCTGTTCGGGTTCCCCATCCCTAAGTGGGTGAATGAAAATATTCTCGATGTGCACCTACGCCTCAGTTAGAAAGCCAAAGGATTTCTTTTTGTTCACAGCTTTTACCACTCGCGCAGTTTTAACAGTTACCGCCGACCGTTCGCGTGGAGCCGTTACAACAAAATCTGCAGATTCATTGGACACTCGACAACCCAAAGCTTAGAAAAGAGCTTATTAATTTGAAATAGAACTTACGTATTATATAGGAACAGTTATGTACTTGCGTAAAACAGCGTTTATTACAAAAAAAACATTACCAAAAGGTACGTGCAACGGGTATAGCTTGGCTGAAATTGAAAACCACTTCGCCTGAAGCAATGCAATATTAATATAAGCGGATCTCTCCTAGACAGACTGTTCCAGAGGAAGTCGAGATGATCGTCATTGTTCCAAATAGGTTGTGAGGCTTATTTAAATATAGAACCTTTTCCTTATAGGCAGATACGGTTAGCAAAAGTGAAACTCATTGCACAGGTTGAATTGCTTTTGTTATCTCAATATGAATCAAATAGGTGCTCAATGATAAAATAAATAGAAGACTGAAATTGCAAACAGGAAACGATACTGTTTTAAATATAAATCATGAGGAAATAACATTTTATTACTACTTGATGATTTTTAACTACGAAACATATTCATACGCCACAATTGGATAATTTAAAAAGTTTCTGCAACCAATATTCAGCGGTAAATTTAAGAATAATTTGGTAAACTAAGTTCAGTCGTATCGCAGCATACTGTTGCCGGCGACCACTAAAGCTACACATTTTCTTTGCGAAAATTTAGTTGCTACGGGGAATCTTTTTAATATAATCTTAATTTTATTATTCCCCCATTCAACTTAATGTCTTATAATAAAATATTTATGTGTATTTAGTGCATACTCTACACATCCCCATGAGTGTGCTAGGCTGGAAAAACGTGCCACCTTTATTCCAGGGCATGTTTGTTATTACAGGGAAAGTATGTTAGCAAGCTTTTATGCATCAACTGCGCCGTCTGAAAACTGGGTCAGCTGGCTGTAAGGACTTCAGCTAACACTGGCACGATGATCTAGGTCAGGTCACTTCTGAATTATAGCTCTCGCTCCAGCCAATCGATACAACCAGGTTGACCGCGACAACATCTGTCCCTTATTTTATTCTATAACCATTATATACATATCACATGTATTGTTTTTTTACATTATCGAATAAGTTTTTGAGTTGCTATATTTTTAATTCGTAGTTATTGCAACTAGATAACGATCCGCAAGCACCATTTTACATCAAAGCTTTGAGTATTGCACCAAATGAATTTTTTCCACCAACGGGTAAGGATTAAAAAATGTTAGATAGATTAAATGCAGAGAAATATGGAACATTATTGTGATGTCAACCAGCCAAGTGATTGTGGATGTAAAGAGGAAGATAAAATCATAAATGATAAGGTATTGATTGATATGGGACAGCTCTGATGGCTGGTTTTGCAATATGCCGATGATCTGCCCAGCAGAGGGGGAGTGCCGATAACGCTATCGTAGCACTCTGGAACCATCCAATGACTACATTTATTTTAACGATTAATAGATTGATAATTACGTGTTATAATAAATTAACTACATTCCTGTAACTTATTTATAAGGCTTATTAGGTATGTAAGTATACTTGTTTTGTAGTGAGTATTAAATAGCATGAGTGTCTAGCTAAATATGGTTGTTACAAATTTACTATTCACCTATTCGTTCTTTATTTAAAAAAAAAGAAAAGTCACAGAATAGATAATAGTAATATGAAGATCTCCCAAGGATATCAATAATTATTTATGAATATGGATAACTAGCACCTAGTTAGACATACGACTTTTCAAGTATTATAGCTTTGGTCCTGTAAGCCTCTACGAGGCTCAGTTCCTACAGCCAGGAATCAGTGTTCGTGTTTTCCACGATTCACTTTTGAAACTTTCTAACCCTGTGCCGGAGTGAAGCGGCAGGGAGGGGCGCGCGCGGGTGCCAGAGAGAGGGTACCGACCTCATTGCCCATTGCCACTCCTCCCGCCGAGGCGGCAGGCCATTTTTATTAAAAATACTTCCGAGAAACACGGCGCGCGGATTTTTTCGTTCATATCCTGAAATTTGTCGAGTGGACTTCGATAATTGAAAATATATTCACAAGTGGAACTTCGCTCAATATAAACAAAACATTAGCATTATTTCTGACGTTTTGAAATAAATCTAAAATAATTAGGTGTTTGTTAAAGTGAATTTTAAACTTAAAAAATTACAAGTGCGCCCCGCGATCTATTTTCCGTGCGGACTCGGGTGGGTTCGGTTGCGAAAAGTGGCGGCGCTCGGCCATCATCGGTGGCGCTCGGCGCGCACAGGGCGTTTGTCCTACCCCGCCTGCGCGGGACAGAGACGGCGAGATCTGCTGCTGACATGGCGACAACACGAATGGATTGATGTTTTTCACGTGGAAAACTCATCCCTTCAATATATCTATGTACAGGTAGGTTGATAGAGATCGCTTATAATAAATCGACCGAAATCTATTATCTCGTGGAAAGTAAGATGGCGCTGTCTTCGATATGAAGGATCAGGATATTACATAGGTGTAATGGTTATTCAAATCAAACAACTACTAAATACCTATTTTATGGAAAGGAAGTCATGATCAAATGTTCTAATAAATGTGAACAAAAGCTTAAGCTAATGACATAGATAACAGAAATATTGTACCCATCTACTTTTGAATCATCACCTCTAATCCTGCCGGCCGAACCGGCTTCGCCCCTATTTTCGTCCCTAGGTTTAGCTGTGGGTAGTACCTATTTAGATTCCACGAACGACGTTTCACACAAATAGTGGGTGACGACACCCTATTTAATGAAGGATACACCTAGGTTACTCGTATAAATAATAGAACACCGTAGTTGTGGCGTAGGTACGGAGGGGTGATATTTGTCATGTGAGAGGAAATCAATAAATTTCAATAAATCAATATTTTACCGTGCACCCTGCGCTGAATATATCCGCTGCCGCCATTTCGATGATGACGGCGTATTTTTTGTGAGAGATATTCGAGTCGCGGAGCGAGTCGGTGTTCGTCGCGCGGCCGCGGGGTTGCGGCCGTCAGTCGTCGGGTGAGCGGGGTGCGACGCAAACGCGGACTCGGACTATGGCGGAAGGGCTGATCCTCATTCCCATAAAAGGGTCGAGTTGATTGTGGTGCAGATACGTGTGGTACGTTCCCTTATATTAGTGCAGTGATATAATTATTCTTCAACGGTGCTTATCTCTACGTATCGGGTGAATTAATGTGGATATCGGAGGTAATAATGCCATTGTGATGACGTAATGTAACGCGCTCGACTGGGTGCGTAGTAATAATTCGAGCGCCCGTTTATACTGCGATAACGTCTGTGGTCAGCACCTGTGGATTGGAGCAAATGTTCGTGTTTTGTACATTTTAAATTAATGCCGAGACGATTCCAATTGGATTCTGATTAGAGTGGACGTTAGCTTCCTTCGTATGTCAATAGGAATGAAAATGTTACAAATTCTAATACGTATTCTGATAGGATATTACGATTTATGTAATGTAGTGTTCATGCAGCATTGGACACGTTTAGTAGGTATCTGTGTTTTCCTACTGGTACTGCAGTGCGCTCGGTGAGGCGCTGCACGCGTCGGTCGGCTCCCTCCCGTCGCTAGGCTAGCTAGAGACGCCCTCGATTATTTTAACCTTGATTGAATTGTTGTGTACCTATTGGATTCATTTATCATGAAGTAAAAAATAAATGAAGTAATTTTACGGTTACCACGCTTGACATACCTGCTTGAATGATGAACAACATGAAATTAAATGTTGACGATACGAATAAATATTTTTAATTTGTTCATCACATTACCTTGCTATTCATCCGCCGGTGTTGATGACAGTAACTAGTTGCATTGTTTATAAACCGTCATCTTAATCATTACCTATGTCGGCAGGTAGGTACACTAGAATACATTTCAAGAGTTCGTGAATGCTCATACTTAAGCGTTAGAAATAGGTGGGCAGGTAGCTCCCTGGTCTACCTACCCACCCACTCATATTCGAAATGGTCTAAATTAAAAATGGATTCAATGTGTATCCAAAATCAATTTAGTTAATTTTATCTGTATTGTAGATATCGGTGATGATTATTTTTTATTACACTATTAAATGTATTGTCTCTAGTATCGTAACTAATCGGCGATTCATTAAACCACAATTAAATTTTAAGAAAAAGGTACTACCTACTTAGCTCGAAACTAGCAATCGGTATTTATTGACGTTCACGATCTGTCATTAGTCGGGTATTCACTGACAGCGCAGCCTCGTGAGCCTTGATTTTAATCCGAGCAATCAGTCTACGCAAAGTTCACGTAATTAATAGCCTTCAAACGAGGTAGCGCTGAAGGGTTTTTGAGACAAATGCCTACACATGATTGGTGCATTCACAAACATATAGGTACTATGGTGAAGCGGTGCTCAGATGAGTCACGTACAGTCTAACTGACCGAGTGAGACAGACCTGCCTTGCGAGCAGCTGCGAGGCTGCGCGCTTAGTCAGTACGCGGCTGTTGGAAAACAATCGCGTTAGATAGGTTTGCACATTCACATTAGATAGGTTTCCACATTATCGTTTGCACCGGTGCAAACGATAATGTGGCCCACTGTCAAGACTCGACGGTCAATGCAAATATCCATTGTCAATAGATACATGTCTTATAACACCCAAACCTGGCAAAAAAATCCCTAAAAACGCTTATAGATTGTGTTAAGCGTTTTGATATGCAAATAATTCGCTCAAGTTAGAATGTCTTGTAGAAATAGATCATTTTCTTGAGTTACAATTTGAACAGGAGCAGGTCGGTATCTCTTAGATATCGCGTGAACACCCTCCATAGATAATAGCGTGACAGAAGCGATGCTAATGCGTGTAAACTCTGTAATCATATACCTAGTCTACCAACCTAATTATTTACAACAGACACGAAAGCAGAGAAATCAAGACCGTCCCCGACTTTCGGTTTCAACCATGGACCAATTTTATTATAACAGTGATGATATGTCTAAACCCTAGCATAGGTCCATTTGTGCTTACTATTATAATTAAGATGTGAATCTTGTCCGTTACAGATCCCCCTGCGCCCGTCACATAACATACTGCACTAAACACTATGAAACATGCAAATTGAAAATGGCTTTTAAAAAGTAAACATTATCTATTGTTGACGTTTTGTTGTATTGTTCATGGAACAAGAGAGAATACTTATGTATACATCATTGAATAGTTGTTGGTATAATTAAGTTAAGCCTGGACTGGTTGTAATCATATCTTCCAAAGAAGAAGAAAAGAGAGCTAAGATGGCAACGCAAAGGTTTTGTCTGAGGTGGAACAACCACCAGTCTAACATGTTGTCGGTGTTCGACCAGTTGCTGCACGCGGAGACGTTTACGGATGTCACCCTGGCTGTGGACGGACAGCTGCTGAAAGCGCACAAGATGGTGTTGTCCGCCTGCAGTCCCTACTTTCAAGCTCTGTTCGTCAATCACCAAGAGAAACATCCGATCGTTATATTGAAAGATGTTCCCTACTCAGACATGAAAAGTTTACTAGACTTTATGTACAGAGGCGAAGTGAGCGTTGACCAGGAACGATTAACAGCTTTCCTGAAAGTAGCAGAGAGCTTAAGAATAAAGGGCCTAACTGAAGTGAATGAGGAGAAATGTGATATTCCAGCCCTGACCAACTCGCTAATACAGCAACAGAGCAATACTCACACGCCTCCCCCTCAGCTCCACAGAATACATCCGTACATGAATCAAAAACGGCCGGCGTCCGGTATGCCCACGGGAGGGGCACCCCCAAATTTACTAATGCCCCTCCTGGGTAACGCACTGATGCAACCAAAAAGAAAACGAGGCCGGCCGAGAAAATTGAGCGGAAGCTCGAGCGACGCGCTGAACACGGCGGCCAGCCCGCCGGGGGAGTTCATCCCCGACACCGCAGCACACGCCTCCAACAGAGCAGGCGACCAGCTGATACGTGGCTCCCCGGAGATGCTGGAAGTGAAAATGTCGATGGACGGTTTTAATGCAGAAGACGGCGCCACGTCCGGCGGCGAGGAGGCGGGCGAGGCGCTTCTCATCGATGAAGGCGACGACGCGCACTCCACTGAGGCACCCGCCGGCAAGGACTCCGAATCAGCAGGTATGTGTGACTCTACAGACTCATTTTATTTTCAGCTACATCATTAGTTACCAGAATCTACTTACTTGATAAAGGCGTATGTCTCCTTATTGTAATTACTGTGTTGGTCTTCATCTAATTGCCTGAGATAAAAAAATTGAAAAAATGTTTAGTTGTACAAATATAGAAACGCGTAAATTAGTAATTGAGTTCATTGTTTATATTTGCTTACTTTTGTAAATACCTGTATTAATCTTCCTTTCCAAATATCTAACATTTTTACGACGATAAAATTGTTTTAAAAGGGAAAAGCTAATGGGATATAAGCTTTGATGTTAGGACATTATAAGTGAAACAGTGAAGTGTATTGCGAATACATTTATTATATTATTATTTAAAGTCTATTGAAAGGGGTAAGTGATAAACTATAAATTTTTTTTGACGTATACGAGTAACAGACGCTTATTTCTTCTAAACGATAATTTTAACTATTGCTTGCTTTTCTGCTTTTGGGGAGAGCTATTAGAGGAATGGCCAGGGGCGGACTCGGTGTGGTTCTCAATGGGTTGATTGATATTTTCTTTCCTTTTAAACGTCTTTAAATAAAGATATTGTGTATTAACGAATGAGAAAAGGGAAAACAAACAAGGCTTATTCCCAATAGCTTTCCTTAGTAATAAAGCAATTGGAAATATTCTAGTGGCTAGCCAAACACACGTGTTGTACTTATTACCTACATAGCCCATCGTTGGTAACACTTGCTACCTACCAGCAAATACTTATTAGGAACTAAAATATTTCCAATAACATTATTAGTTTTCGAATGAAATAAAATCATTAAAGTATCTAATTTTATAAGTACGTAAACTTAGACCTGTAACTGGAACTTTTCAGATCCTGCAATACAACCAAAAGAGGAAATACAACAAAACTATTCAACAAACGGACCCGTGCTATCTATAGAGAATGGAGCTATAAAACAAGAGCCCTCCGCCGACGCGCTCGACGGCTATAATGAACCGATCGAATACAAATACAATCCCGACAGAAGCCGCGAGAACTCCAACTCACTAGAAGGCCCCGTTAAAGACATAGACGATAAAAACAGACTAGGTCGTAACTTAAAGCCAAAGAATAGTAAAAAATTACTACCCCAAATGTCTAAAATAAGAGCTCGAAGCCTGTTCAATCAGTTGTCCGGACTGTCTAACTTAAATCCCGCACTGAATACGTTCGACAAGTTTCCCCCCGACCCCGTGCTCATGCCGGCGCTTGCCACGCAACTGTTCGCCGCCGAGCTGGAACAAAACAACCTCAATCTGGCCAACAACGAGGCCTCCGACTTGACCAACTGGGAGCATCGCATATTCACCTCGCCGATCAGGAAAACGAACATCGGCTCTATGGGCAACTACCACGAGGAAACCAATGAGTCGGTGCGAGATTTTTGCATTAAAGAGGGTGAAAACGTGTTCAGGTGTAAAATATGCGCCCGAGTGTACACGCACATAAGCAACTTCTGCCGACACTACGTCACCTCCCACAAGAAAGACGTCAAAGTTTTCCCATGTCCCATTTGCTTCAAAGAGTTTACTCGGAAAGATAACATGATCGCGCATCTAAAGATTATACACAAAAATCCACCGAACGGCGGCGAACAGATGGCCAAACAGGAGTCTTAATGTGGCTCTCGGAGGCTTCTCTGTTCGAACGTGTAAAGAGATCTGATTAGCCAGCCTAGACAACATTCATCCTACGCGTTATTTAACATACAATTTGGATTTTCAATAGTTTAACAGTCGTAGCTTAGCGTTTGAGTAGGCGTTCGAGCTCTATGTTTCACGCGTATATCAATAAGTTTGTTGATATTGCACGACGAGAGTCGTTTGTTGTTAATATTTATCTATTTATTTATGTTGTTCCATTTGTTTCTCAGAGTGCTGACTTCAAAGAGATTTATAAAATATTCTATGATTTACTTGTTATTTTGCACTTACTTGTTACTTAATTTTATTACTTACAAAATTTTCAGGGTACAAAGTAACTACTCAAGGTGATCGTTAATTCAATACTAGTGTAATCGATTACTGTTTACGTGCTGAATATTGAATGCAATTCTCATTGAACTGAATTACTTAGTTAGTTTAAGTTTAGTTTTTATGTGTATGAGTATATCGCGGTGGTATGGCGAGACGCGTCACGGTCTCTGCGGAACCCATTGCTAGTGCCACGCCGCGCCGCCCCATCGCGCCCGCGTCGTCGCGTAAGTAGTAGCGAAAAATGCATTTTCATTTAACTTGCCTTATAGTGATTTTAGTTGTAGATGACGAAATGACTTCTTCGAAGTAAAACTCAACACAGGCTATGATTTTATTTTCTAGATTTGTTAAGATTAATTTAAAATAGTTTATCAATGTTGAAATATTTGGTTGTAAATGTTATGCTATTCAAATACGTATTTTAAATTGCATAAATGATATAATAGTGAAAAAAAGCAATCGATATGATAGAAAATAATGTAACATAGCATCGAGAGCGCAGACGTAGCATAGCAACACGCATCATTTTGAGTATGAGTAACATTCAGTTCCTGAGTATTTAACAGAGCCCCAACTCATTTAGATATTTTAATACACGTTTTTAACTCCTATCATATTTATAAATAGATGCAAATTTCTTTGTTGCATTATTAAATTATTTATGTAAGTACGAGAAATATAATATTTATTGTCCAAGACAATACAGCAAATGTTAATATTGAAGCGATTATGATATTACGTGCTGCGCCCAAAATTAACGAGGTATTTATGTGAGTATTGAAGTCACAGATGTAGGTACGACTTACCTAACAATACGAAAAAACTCGCGCGGATTGGTCCGAAGGCACTTAAGAACGTGGCCAGCCGTAGTATTGTATTCGTCTATAATACCTAGGTATTTTCCTCATTCCTTGAGTTACTATCGAATCTAACAACTGTATAAGAATATAACATATTATATTTTCAATGTTGACATGTAACTTGTAGGTATATAAATATGAGCCGATGCAACAAGGCATTGTTGTTAAGTGATCATAGCAAGGTGCTTGAATGATGTATAGTAACTGGAATCATGAGATGATTTGTAAATTCTATTTTAGTAGACGACAAAATGCCTTAAATATAAAATAAGTAGGTAACGGTACTTATAAAATATTTAGTTAAATTTAGAGGCAAAAGTAGTCTTCCATGTAAAGATAGTGGACACGGTTCATGATTCAATTAAATAGTTAAATACCTAAATTGATTTATATGAAGATTGTATTTAATAAACACGTTATGTTATATATTTTATAGTATTTCAACAGATCCGACGGTACGTTGATGACGTCCTAACAAGCAAAATTCTCCAATATTATAATAATTGTAGGTCCAGGGAACGCTTGCCTATTAGTGTGCCTTTACTTGTATATTTATAAGTTAAATGTTTATCGACTACTAGACGACTAAGAAATTTCAATATTAATGAGTATGTATTATTTATTTTCATTATTCAAATTTTACAATATCTACTTTAAGAAGCTTTCTTAGGAGTTTAGAAACCTTTTAGGCCCAAGTAGTTAAATTAATGAAATGTAAATTAAATTAAGAATAATATCATCTCATGTTCCATTATGTTTGGAGATCGGAACTACTCGTGAATGTTATTATACGACATGTTGTAAAGTGTAATATTGGAGACGTTCGAGTCTTGATAATCAATATTAAGACTGTTAAAATTCATAAAAACGAATTTATTGTACCTACCTTTCATAAATCTTTATATACGAAATTTACCTTGGACATTGCTAGGTACTTAATTGGGATATTTAGAATTTATTACGGTGAGGCTATATTGAACGACAAACCAATCTCTTACATTATGATAGTCAATTTAGCCAGTGCCTACGCCGACCCGTTCCCTAAGTATAGTTACTTAACTGTCTCCTACTTACATTTTTTTCTGTTTTTACTTAACATATGTTTTATTTATCAAGATGAATACTTAAAATTGGACTTATTGAAATGTTTTATTTTACATCAATAATTTTATATTTCTAATAATGTCTGTATCTATCGAATATATTTTTATTATTTGTTACTGTTATATCATAATTGGTGCTAAATTATACTTAAGAATGTCACATGTAATGTGACATACAAAGGATTGTCCCTAATGTGTACTACTTATAAAATATGATATTGTATTGTTTGTTAATATTGTTGTTTTAAAATCTTCTATATACTTAATAACAATATATATATAAAGTCGGTTTACCTCATTCATACTACGAGAGGGGGTGGAATGTTGGAAATTATGATTTAATTCAATGATATTATTTCCAATTGAAACAAAATAATAAGGACATTTTAGTTATGAAACTTTATCATCAAAGTCTTAAGCAATATTATAAACCCACTATCAAACAAACTGAAGGATAGCTTAACATTAATAATCATACTTAAATCATCTGGATATTTCATCACATAGAATCTCGTACTACGATTACTTGCAGAATATATTAGTTTTAATAATTCTTAGTAAAATAATATACATTGTCTAAATAAATATAGACAGGTCTTTAATTTGAGGGATCGGCAGACTAACATGGTCGCAACAGATCACGTTCACATTTGGATATCGGTGGTAATCAAATGATAAACAATGTGCGCATTTTTGTCTCTGGCATAAGTTTTTAAAACATCTACAGAATTATTCATAAAGGGCTTAAACCGATGCTTCTTTAGTGTATTTGTAATAATTATGGTGAAGTCAGAATTTCAATAAGACGATTTAAAAAAAAATTGTTCCTACAAAATGACAATTGTAATTTTTGTGAGCAATTTTTTTTAAATTAATCTCTAATTTCTGACTTCTTATGATTACAAATGCGCAAAGAAGTCTAAGCTCAGGGTTTAGTTAAGCCTCTTTGAATTACCAGTATCCGATCTAATAAAACATCTGTATAAATTACTTAAATTAATGACCTGCTCTAACAAATATTTTACTAAATACATTCAGATTATTTAATTGATCAATACATGATACTGATACATTTCAATAATTATAAATATAGAGAAACTAGCCAAATGTTAAGAAAATCCATATTTTTTTGTTATTTGCACTTAGACAATAGCAAAAGAACAGTACTTAATGTTTAGACAAATTTAGAAGTCGAAGTTACACGACGTAGAATATTCGTTAATGAAACAAAATACAATGGTATACAATAAGGTGTTAATTACTATTTTTAGAAACTTTAAAGAGAATAAAAGTTATATCAAAAATAGCCAATATTTTCAATCTAGGGGGTTACTTATTATTTTGTTTTGTTTCTCTGTTGTTATTTCATTTCCACCTCTTTTATTTATTTTATTGCGTCTCTGACTATTTGTTAATTAGCTAAATTTAGTTTGTCTGTTCAATTTTATGTTACTTATCGTTATATTAACAGTGTACCTACCCTTAATCGGTTGTCGTAGGGCGACGACAAAGTTAAAGCTTGTATATATTTTCGACGTTGTAGTGTCTTGCCATCTGTTCGGTTTTATAGAAGACATATATTTATATGATTATGATGGTGACACGGTTCGGTGAGTCGCATATAATGTCTGATATCTGTCACCGGTGATCTATGCAGCAACGATGACGAACGCGAACGATTTTAACAATATTTTAATTATTTTTTTTATGTTTAATAGTAGCAAAGTAACAACACGGGTTATTAGTAAAGAGTAGATTAAAATTAAGTTATTTATATATATATTAATATAGACATTAATAGTGTTGTTAGCAGTGGAGTGGATAGTGGACACACTGTATCTAAGAGATGTTGTATAGTCACGAGGACAGGACTGACCAGGTACGTGGTGCGCGCCGCTACTCTATGCGTGACGTAGTCGGCGTGGTTAGAGCTAGTTTACGTTTAATGCTTTCTATGTTGCTCAAATTGATGCTCTGCAATGAACAAAGTTTGTTTTATTGGTCCAGTACAAATTGTTGCTTTTTTATTTTTTATTTACACCGTACTCTTAGACGTTCTGATGCAATATTATCCAGATATATTGATTAATGAGGCTAAAAACATGTTCCTGATATAATTATCCAAACGAACTCGATAACGTTCGGTTTGTTTATTTCTGTGCGCCCGCGCCCGTGCGATGTAACCTCGGGGTGTGCCGGAGCCTATACTCGCTGACCGCCACGCCACCGGCGCCGGCGCCACTGGCTGCTGGTCGCGCAGCTAAGACAGCTGCGCGGGCGCACCGCACACTTGCTATTATTTATCTTTTCAACTATCAACCCACCTTATGTGATCTTAAGAGCTTAAGTTAACTGAAGTGTTATTTTTATAATTATACCTATACCTACTGCTGAACTTGCCGAAACAGTTCCAAATGCAAACACTTGAGTCCTATTATGTCATAGTGAAATCTATTCTTTTTTGTTATTATTTTTAATTTATTATTAAATTAATTTATGGATATTTAAAATAGTTAAGCAGTTTGACTTTGCTACAAGTTCATTGTTTAGTTTAAACATTAGACGTGCACTGAACACTGTTCAGCGTTACTACTGAATTTTCTTTGCTTAACGAGTTTCAATTTATAGGACTGATGTTTAAATTTGGTTAATATTTATGTATAGTACGTATGTTCCAAAATTGATATTAATTCTTTTTTTTTCTAGTTTTAAATGTCTTATTTTGGGATGCCTAGCGTGGACTAGTTGGTCGTGTGATTTTGTACTTATAATGCTGATTCTGAAATACATACATAATATTGGTGCTATGTAATTTATCCAAGCTACAAAATGTTGGCAGCTATAGACTACTGTCAAGTGCTCGATAGGCTTGTCTACGCGATGATCCCGCATTCGTGGTTTTCATTTTAATCATGGTGTAATAAATTTCGTCATTCAATTTGAACAAATAAAGTTAATATATTTTCATTTATTGTTTTTTTTTCATTTATTCCTTTATTTTATTCAACTGAATAGTACCTACACACACTGCACGCGATTAACATTATTTTGCAAAGCTAAGTTGTGGTAATATTGATTGGTAAATTTCATTCTCGCCGTACAGATAGAACAATTCCAAAAGTTTAGTAGTAGTGTCTAAATAAAGTAATCGTGCGACAACGGATGTTTAATGGTAATAAATAGTCTTTTTCAACAACCATCAATGGGTATTTGTGGAATTGTCCTAGTGTACGTTAACATATGAATTTGCAGCGTTAAGTCTACTTTGTAAGAATTAAACATCTCACTAATTCATCACTATACTTATTACAGGACGAGGTACCCCAGATTCTGACCACAAAGATACAAAATACGGACAAACCTCACCATCAAATGACGGACACAGCAAAATACGTGTGAACCCCGCGACGCAGGCCTCCACCTCCAACGAGCTCCAGACAGACTCCATCAACAACAACACGCTGCAAAGCGGCGGCAACCAGATGCAGAGGCCTGCCGCCCGGAGACGGATACGGAGGCGCGCCAACTCCGCCTCCAACGACCCGGCCGAGCAACTCACCGAGATGTCCGTGCGGGGGCTCAACCTCTTCAGATACGCGTCCGTGAACGAGGGCGTCTACCAGTGCACAGAGTGCGCCAAGGAGAACATACAGAAAACCTTCAAAAACAAATATTCATTCCAGAGGCACGCATTCCTCTACCACGAGGGCCACCAGAGGAAAGTGTTCCCTTGTCCCGTGTGTTGCAAGGAGTTCTCGAGGCCCGACAAGATGAAGAACCACATGAAAACCACGCATGACTGCTACGTGCCGAAGGACTGCGTGTACCCGCCTAATGCGTTCTTTATGATCCCCGGCATGGAGGGGCAGCTGCCGCCCGGCATCAAGCTGGAGGCCATGGGCGCTGGCTCGCCGCGCGGCTCCACGCCTTCCCACTCCTCGCCAGACCCCGCGCAAGTCTGACCGACCCGCTGTTGATTCTACACAAATTCAATGTCAGCACAAACTTCAGTGCCTTATGAAGCCTTCACAGACTCTACCTTCGTCTTATTTGTAGAGCAGGACTATCCGATACAAGATAATAGTTGTTCTATTTTTGGAGTTAAATTTTCATGTACAATTTTACATTGTACGTTATATTATTATATATTTACAGGAATACTGTTATGCATTTATGATGAATGTTTGCTACGTAAAGCTCATTATAATATTATCTTTTTTTTTAAGTATGGTTGTGCAAATATTAGACAATAATATACGATACGATGTAAACATTGAGGCCAGTCACTGCGTGGTGAATTTAACTTTTTCTATTGAAATTATATACCTAGCATTAGTGGGCGTCGCAATCTTAGCGACGCACTTTCCGTCTGCGCAGTTCTTAAAATATATCGTTATGACAATGTTTCGCCTTAACGTGCCTAAAGATACTTGTAGTTATTCGAAATACCGCAAGACACCAACCAAAGACTGTATTACAAATAAAGGTTATATTTATCGTAGTCTGTGTCCGCGAGACGTGCGCCTGCGCCGCCGGCGCCGCCCCGCGAGATGCGAGCTGGCGGGCAAGGGCGGTCTGCCCACCCTAGCCAGGTCTTAACTGTGACAATATAATAATGTTTTAATTCGCAAGCATTACTAAACTTAGGAATACTTATAAATGTTAAAAGTTAACTCATATCATATCTATCTTATTAAATACTTTATCAGATAGTTTATTTGAATATTAATGAGCCTACTGTTACGCACGATGATGGGTACCCATTAGAATTTATTATATCGGGGCGAGAGTGTTGTAGGAATAAATATTATTGTGTTAACGTATAAATTAATAGTGCCATAGCACAATTATTCACTTTGTTTAATCTATATGCCTACCTTCATTATAATATAGATACATAAATATAATAATGTTTAATATAGTAACTAAAGTTTCCAATTCTTATATTTTTCACTTTTAGATTATATTTAGTGGATAGTGAAGCCGTCCCGGGCCGAGCCGGGGCGCGGACAAAACAAACGTGTTCTTCCATTGTTAAGGCAAATAATATTTTTAGATAATATTACAGTAGGTACCTACCATATGTGTAAGTTTATTTCGTAAGGAAACGAATCGTCTTCGCACTTGTCAACATCGAAATCAGTACCTAATCAAAAGTATTAGGCACTGTTCACTAACGCCGTTTAATTTCTCTAACAATGTAAACAACATAGGCTAGTACCTACCTATGTAGACAAATTCGAAGGTATTCGTTTCTCTAAAGAAAAAAAAAACACTTCGGTACGTTATGTTAGTGTATATTGTACGTGCGAGTTGCGCACGAGTGGGCGCGACTAATCTCCGTTAGTTACATTAAGTTTTGTTTCAGAAGAGTACCTATCTCTATTGAGCGAGTTATATTGACGATTGAAAATTAAAAATATAGAATAGTACTACATTATATATATGTCTACTTAAAACATTAATCGGTAAAATGAAATTGAGTTTTTGTATTTTAAAATTTAGCGCACAACTTTGATATAGTTTTACGTACGTTAAGTTTATACTGTAAAGATGATTTTGTTAGTTCACGTTCTTGTATATAGTTTAACTGTGTATTTCTTTGGACACTAGAATGTAAAGTCGCCAACAAGGTATTAACAATGTGCAGTGTGATTATGTTTAAGTATAGGTATATCAGCGCCAGTCGATAGCACAACGTGAGCTCTATCTGAACGACTCCACACTGATTAGGTTTTTTTCGTGTTCCACTTATGTTTCATTTTATTTTTGTTCACCACTCGTTCTTATTATTTGGCTTCTTATATTATCTGCCAGCTCGGCTCAGGAGCGCAGAGCGGTTCTGTTTGTTTCTCGCGGGAGTGGTGAATTGTTTATACTTATTCCTATCTTTTATCTTTTTTGTAGTATTTTATTTTGTGATATTAGTGCCAACTAAGTTGGCGTTCATGTTCATTGTTGAGTTATTATAATTCTTACTTTTCACTTCTAAACACGTGCTGCAAGGCAGCGTAATTTTAATATTAAACAATTGCAAAAATAAATATTGTTGATATGTTACAATATAATATACTATACCCCCCATTTATATATAGACGTTTTATAACTTTATCAAATATCATGTAATACTGGGCAAAGCAAAATTCTTGTGCGCAGTACTATATTACGATTGATAGTTATAAAACGTGTACAAATTTGGGGGTTAGTTTTCTTTTTTAACACATTGCACGCGTCTTTCGGTAAATTATATTTTTACGGTAGGTTAATATTGTTACTCCATACCTATGTCTAGGAAGTCTATATCGATTTTTTTTTATCTCTATTTGTTTTTCCCCCAAAATAAATAAGGAAGTAAACAGTTGTTGATAATTCATTAATAAATCAGAATTATGATTTCAAATTTAATAGTTTTCCGATAAAATATTCGTAAGAATCATGAATAAGTACCTATAATAGGTATTATAATCTTATATTATCAGGAAGACAAAAGAGTCTCCACACTAAAGGCAATAATATGCTAATAATTACCTTATAGATATGTTTTAAGAAAAAAACATGTAGGGGTCTGAAAGTACTATTCTATTATTAATGTGGAAGTGTTTAATATTTTAGTTTCACGTCGAGTGCAATGATTTTATTATACTTACGCTAGTGTTGATATTGTTTCTATATTCTATTGATCCTTACTCAGCGCTAATAACTTACGACCAAGAAACTCTTACTTATCGATAGATACATAATAATATAATAACAAAAGTAATTAAATCGATCGTTTAGTAAGTTATTGGCGACGAGCATTAATAGTTTACCATCGTTCACATAATTAAAAATGTACCATTTCTTTATCTGTATTGTTCTATGTTTTATTACATTCTTATTATTGAGAGATTCCTACGTATTCTTAGTGTTTCAAATGCTGTCTGTATATCTACCTTGTAGCAGAGTACGATGATGAGGATAGAAATCGTCGGATTACTATCCGTTGTTAGTAAGATGGGCCATACTAAAATATTTTTATAAATTTCGTCTACCTACTCCTACAATTTTATAATGATATAGTGATTAAGACCGTTAGATATTCGATAGTCTATTTTATAACAACTATTAACAAAATTACTACCACAGTCTAACTGATAATTTTAATAGATAATCTAATAGGTATTATAATATTGATTGCATACAAAGCTTTAACATTGAAGGAAACGAGACACAACATATTTGTTTGTAACAAAAAATGTTGTTCTATTTTAAAAGAAGAATCTTACCAACACGTATTGAGTAACTATTGTGAAAACATTTACCTACACTATGAATAAAATGATAATATAATCAGCGGCTTTAATTTCAATCACCCTGTAGGTATATAACTAAGTAGTCCAACCAGCTTACTGCAAAGCGACGAACAAGATATAATATACTAAACTGATGTTTAAGCTTATGATTGCAGGGTTCTCTGAATACCATTATACATTCGATGAAGATGGCGATAGCAGCACGCCAATAATCACATTGGAAGTGATGTCGGACTCTTCGAACACCGAGCCAGCCCTGGCCAACTACGGGACCGAAACCACCAATCACACTGAGGCCAGTCCTGAGTACACTACTGGAATGCACTTCCTCACGGACACACCTGTAGACGACGCCGAGCCCGAGAGTGAGAAGGAAGAAAATGGTCCTAAAGCGAGAAACGACCTTCTAGAGTATATGACTCGTAATGACGGTAGCGTGATCTGCAAGCTGTGTGGGGAGATCCTACAGTCCCGCACGCATTGGTACCGGCACAAGTACAAACTGCATGTCATACAGCCTCTGAATCCCGCGCCGCTGTTTCAGTGTGAACAGTGTCTTGTTTACTTTAAGAGTCGGAAAGGTGAGATAATAATTTTTTTTTATAGTCAAAAGAGGTTTTTGTGTTCCTATTTTAAACCTGCAGTATCAGATCGCCCGGAGTTGCTTGAATTGAAGCTTATTTTTGCTAGTTTAGTTCCTTATGAGAGGGGGGAGGGATTCATTTTGCTTCGATGGAATTGGAGGCTGCTGCCAGATCGCCAGGAGTTGCTTGAATTTAAGTTTATTTTTATTATTTTGAGATAGGGGATGAGATATGTGTGAAAACTTCAAATATATTTTTATAGCTTCATCAAACGTAATATAGTACTGCTTTGCGCGGTACTATATGACGTTTGATAAAGTTATATAACGTCTATAAAATTGAGGGTAAATATTTAACTCGTGTGTGTATTCAAAATATAAAGTGAAACTTCCTTCAGGTTCAGTATTTAATATTCAGAGAACATCATAGACCTAGATTATAATTAGATCCAGGCAAAGCTTGAGTTGTAAAACTTACACTTGGTTTGTATGTTTTTTTCGATAATGAACCGAATCCTATGTAGTCTTGAATACTTCGTATCTTTAGTTCTAAAATTGAACAACAACCATAGTAGGAGATGTCTTAATATTTCAATAATCCTATATAGATACCTACTGCACGAATATCGCGTATTTATACTTTTTTATATATCCAGGTTACATCGGCCACTTAGCAAGCAGACACAGTGAAGTTCTATCGGACTCTAGTCCCGTGCTAACAAACGCACAGGCGGAAGCCATTGCGAAGGAGAAGGCAGCCGTCACGCAAACCCTGCAAGAGGTTAAGGAGGAACCCGATCCTGAGCTGGCCATACCTACGTCAAGTGTACCGAATTATCAGACAACTATTATAAAACCGGTGAAGCCTACGGAAACGAAAAAGCCTTGTCGAGGGAAAGGTACCTACTTACTACTTACTGAAATATAATCCTGCCTACTTTTGGTTATATGTACCTACATACCTTAATAATCCAAGACAACCATCAAAATAACTGAATGTCGATAGCTATCTTACCAAATTAAAATGGTTCCGTCTCCGTTGATGATCAAAAATCATCAGATAAAACGCATTTATTCCAGAGCATACGAGTACAAAAGCGGACTGGGAAGACGTCGAGGTGAGGCGGTCGCGAGAAGAGAAGCTGGTTTCAGACATAATCGACCGCGTGCGACGCGAGTGTGAGGCCCAGGGTTCGGGGAGCGCCGCGCGACGCGGCTATACGCGCCGCACCACCGTCATGCACACGTAACACACCCACTCCCGAGACACTTGCGAAAAGTTCCTCTAGCTAGGACATAAGTCAATAGGTCGACAGTTACCTATTTAGTTCTGGCCACGACGACGTCGGAAAAAAGCCACTTAAGTACACTATGAACAACGAGTCGTGAACCCTAACGCTAACTTCCGCAGCGCCAAGTGGCTGCGCAGAACATAATTTACGAACCAAATGGCATCATTGGCGTTCTGCGCAGCCACTGGCGCTAACTTCCGCGGGTTCACGACTCGTTGTTCGTAGTATATTTGAAAGCAGGTGTGTGGCTAAACCTATTTTGTTGAAACGATACGACGACGGCACGTGGTCGTATACTCACAGTTCTTTACGTGCCAAGTATAAGTAGGTATTAATGTAAATATATTACGTGCCAAAAGTTACTAACGAAATGTCTGTGCCAAGTAATTATAACTTGTATATATTATATAATGTAAGTAGGCGTCTATAAATCGAATAAGTTTACAATCATTTATTATATGAAATAACTTTCAGATTCGATCTTATATCTATTTAGAAACATAAGTATATACTTACTCATGGTATAATGATATACTACGCCAGGTATACTCTTTCGACGATAGCTGAAGGCTGCGTCAAGACTAGTGTTGGCATTAGTTGACATATTCAATACTAGCTGCGCCCCGCGGTGTTACCCGCGATTAAAAAGTATGTCCTTTTTACCGGGATAAAAAGTAGCCTATGTGCTATTCCAGACTATAATCTATGTCTGTGCCAAATTTAATCCAGATCCGTTCAGCCGTTCTGGCGTGATTGAGTAACAAACATCCATCCATCTATCCATCCATCCAAACTTTCACATTTATAATATTAGTGGGAAGTGGGATAATTAACACCGCTCATTGGTGACCTATAGCTGAAACGAGACGAGAATACCCGGCGTAGCTTATTATTGTGCCTTGGATTTACCTACCTACATCAGTTTTGCGAAATGTGTACCTATGTAGGTACAACAGTATTTGTAACATCAGTTTGAAATGCCTTCTATTGTGGGTAGTTTTAAATACGTTATTTTCAATTCTTATACTCGATCGCTTGGTCTACACAGCACCTACACAAGTCGTTGTCGCCGAGTTGAGGCATTTCAGAATGCTGCGCAGACCTTAATGGGCGCAAATGTGTTGTGTAAAAGTCTATGCCGATGTTTGTACACAGATGTACTCACAGACATTTATAGGTCTGAGGATTAACCCGTCTGCGCGGACCACGTCGCGTCGACCTAGCCGTAGTAAGTAGGTATTAAGAATCATTCTACTTATATACCTATCGTTAAAAAGTAATCAAATGTGTCCTCTATTGATTAAATACTCAATAGTCTTTGCTGAATATATTATAGGATAGAAAAGTGAGACTGAGTATAGGTACAGAATAAAACGGACAATCAATGCCCATTAAAATTTCATTCTAGAAAATAAAGAAAGAACGGGAACTGATATGTAACGCAGTTCGTAAGGGCGCTATCTGAAAATATTGAGGATTAAACCCGGTTTAACATAATATACCCTATATTTTGGATAATTGTTTATATTTTTACTCGACTACAGCAAAGCCAAACTGAAGGGTTATGATTTTAGTAGTATATGTTCCACCATTAGTCGGTTCCAAAATTCCATAAATCCCTGATTTACTTGTATTGTAAGAAGGTTAATTAATTACGTTAGCTTGAATTATGGGATCCTGTATCAGGATTGTAAACTCAAAATGATAACGTTTTTAGTGTAACTTATTTCTCTAGTAAATAATGTATGAAGGTAGGTAATCACATTGGATACTAGGTAAGTACGATGTGTAGGTACACTTAGGTAGGTACGTTAGTAGGTAAGTGGTACTTGTAATAAATACTAAACCTACCGACCTAAAAACTGTGATGAATGTGGCTCAGAAATATAATAACAAACTTACCAAATGTGTTTATATTTCCACCCGCTTGTGCTGCTTGCAAAGACTCAAACATGGATCGTCAATTCTTCAATGATCCCAGTGTCGGGAAACAAATCTTATTCTCAGTTTTTAAATTATTTAGGTCCTGATGATGGTGTCGGCGATGAAAAATGGGCAATATTTCGCTATAAACAACAATAACTCGATACCAAAACACACAGACACATGACTTTAGTTTCCCGCCATGTAGACAATTCAAGCAATAATAAAGCTTATAAAACAAAAAGAACGAAATAATCATAGAGAATGAAGTATTCTTTAAAAATACTATGGAGTAACAATTTTAGGTATTTTATCACTGTGAAGCATAAGTTGGTACCAAATCAAAGTTTAATGCTTCATGAATTTGGTAAATCTGTAATAAATATGACGTTAAGTCAAAATTTCGATAGGCTGATTAAAAAAATGTCCCAATAAAACAATGATGATCAATGCAATAAAATGGTTTTTCTTTGTGGGCAAAATATTTTTTTAAATAATCTTATCGAAAAAAAAACTGAAATCACATAATAAATATACTAAATTCGCTAAAGAAACGCAGGTTCAAGGCTAAGTTTCATATGCATGCACGCATATATGGCAAGCCTAAACCGAGCGAGATCGTAACGCATGTAAGACAAAGGAACAGATTATAAATCTTTCGTCCCCGTCATTATGGTTCTGTGGTCGGTTTTTATTTGTCAACAGCTGACAGCTCACAAGCAGTGGCATACTAAGATCTTCGTATAGTTGTCCCTTTTTGAAAAGTGAGGTGGCAACACTGTATTCTGATATTATGTTTATTGTTTATCTTGTCTATCAATGACCGACGTCCCGTATTTATTATTGTTTATCCTTTTGGCGGTTGTTCATATCCATTTTATTTCATCTCATTTCATTTCGTAAAAGAAGAAGAAGAAGAATCATATATATCGCAAATGAGTTAATGGGTATTTAGGGCTTAATTGGCTGTCGAAATAATAAGAAAGAAAAAAATGCCGCAGCTATTTCAAGTACTAAGATGCTACAAGTGCTTAGTGTTCCAGGTAAGTTCCAGTGTATAATTCACTAAAATGTATCTTGAACGCTTACCGCCAAGTTTGAAAACTTTTTCTCCAGTAATTAAGCGTAATAGGATATAGCATAGGTTATCGTAATTGTAATTAGTACCACATTTACTTATACATAACTTACCCAGGTTTGGCTTATTACAGATAGGAAGGATTCCATAATATTACAAAAGTAGGTTCTAAATATTATGGATTGTTATGATGATCAAACTTCAATGTTAGCCTTGTAATATATTACCTACTTTAGAGGGTTCCTAAATCCTGTACCTCCTAACAGGTGCATCAAACAAAGAAAACAAACAAATGGGAATGTAAAATGTGTGGTGAAAAACAATCGGTAAAGAGACACTATGGATTGGGCACTCCAAAGGACTGCAGGCTGCATGTACAAAAACTAAATGGTATTAGAGGAGAGGTGGATGAATTAAAACAGAATGTAATTGACACCGATGAAGAAACTGAGAATGAGACATCCAGAGTGACTGTTCTAGAAACTCAATTGAATAAAGAAAGTAGGTGGTGTAACTATGTGGAGGAAACGGCTACCCCTCCATCAATGGATAATAATAATTCCGTTTACCTCAATGATACTGAAGTTGTGTTAGAGTTGCCACAAAAGCGTAGAAGAACTCTTGGCAACCATAACAAGAAAAAAAACATTAAATCTCCATCATTCAATGAAGCAATTGATGCAGTAGTACAGAGCAGTGTCAGAGAAGAGACTTTATGTTCTCCCCTCAAGAAATCAGAACTAGAATTTACTAACATTAAGAAAAAAGTATTAGAATGTAATGCCCAAAATGAAAACATTGATGGTATCATGCAATACTGTTCAGGTATTTATAAACCTGAACCCACATTTTCTGAGTTTCCTCATTCCTCTGTAATGAAAGAGGTCAATACTAGTAGGCAGGTTGTTAAAAAAAATAAGCTACCAGCAATAAATAAGAACTCTAAGTGGGCTCAGTTTGCTGATGAAGAAGAATCAACTGAAGAAATTGAGAAACAGTCTTCGCCATGTGTAGAGCAGTACTCTGAAGAATATGATGACCTTGGTGAAGGAAAGGGGAATCTGGTTCCAATGTGTATAGAACAATCACACAATAAGTTGAATGATCTATTTGCATTGTGTGATGATGATGAACTCGACCATGTTTTAGACTTATAAAAATCTTTTAACTAGAAGCTTGTAGCACTCAAGAACACAGATTTTGTATCACATTAGTAATATAAAAGGACAGTGAAGTTTTCAAATAATTTTATTATTACAACCAATATGCATTATCATCACAATGGCAACAGTTTAATATCACTTTCATTAACATCTACTAGATAAATAGCGAGTGTAGTGTCTACAGGCATACCGTTACATTCATAACATCTACAAAAAAACTATTGATTACATACCGCCCAGACACTGCTGACTGGTGGTTTACAATACCCATTTACACCTACACCTATTATGTACTCATACAGACCTTCATAAGTAGGTTTATTATAATTGCTGACTATCAGAAATCATATTTTAAATGTATTTATATCAAAAGTCTTAAAAAAATAATACAGCTATTTATACTATTTCAGCCATGCTCAATAGGCAAATGTTCCAAAAAGATTAAACGACTTTGAAGTCTCTTAATGCATTTTTAAAAGTATTTGTAATACATAAATAATTAATGAAGGTCCTGATTGTAAAATTATGATACAATAGATTCGATGCATAGTACATAGGTACCTACATAACTATAATAATATATAACTATATAATATTAATCACAATCAGGTTGTTCCTATTCATATCTACATTTAAGTTTGTATGTAGATGCTAATCTTCAAAATTGCTGTGTTGATTTTATTAATCATCACTAACTTTTTCCCTGAGGACTTAGTAACTAAGCCCGCTACAATGGAACGCTTAGTGATTGCTTCTTTAAATAATACCAAACCTATCGTTATTGCTCCCGCCCCTTGCTGCCTGACGTATTACATTTGAAGCTCTCGCTCCTTCGTGTCATTTTCCATGATATATGTATTGCGGGACGACTTAGTACGCCAACATGTGCCTGCGCCTGTGCAGCTCCCGCGCTCGTGCGTACCGCCGACCATAAGTCCACCTCCAAGCTCTGAGTACAAATTTTTCTGTTAGTTTAGTATTGCTTAAATTACTCTACGAAATTCAATGTAATTAATAACAGTTTTACCTCTCATTATATCCAACGGATTCGCCTCTGAATACATGGTCGTCAAAACGGTCATCGAACCGTCTTTTTGTTGCCTCTTCACTGCTGCCTGCAATTAGAAGTCAAATTTAAAACTACCTTAATGCATTGTCGACGAATTCGAAGTCGACGGAATTGACTTGTAAACAAGTTTTACCCATTGGATTGGAGTGTGAGAACCGTCGACACGATGGACCCTTGCAACTGAGCAGTTGCTGCAACTGGTTATGGAAGTAGTCCTTTTCAGATGTCGTCAGGTATTTCACTCTATTCTGCGTCTCAAATGGATCTGAAAACAAAAATATCAGGCTAATAATAATGGCGAGTTATTCTGCTCTAAGCAAAGGTAATTTCACACATCAGGGCATACTTACCAATTCTCAAGTTATAATAAGTTACCAGTCCAGTGATGAACTCGCAGTAGAGCAGGTTGTGGGTGGCGTTGATGGTACGCACACAGTTGTACGTGTTGTTGGAGGTGCTCATGCAGAAGCAGAACGGGCCCGCGGTCCAGAACGGCGCAGTACGCCAGTGCTCGTTGTCGTGCCGATAGCAATTCATACGTTCAGACTCGCATAGTTTTTCCAATTCCGCCTACAATTAATATTATATAACGTTAGTTTTAACTTACGTAAGTGGCTAATTTCGGCCATCATAAATCAACTAATTGCATTGGACTGACAGTACTGACCCTCTTCCTTGCTTTTCTTAGTTTCTTTTGAAGCAATTGAGCTTTCTTCTTTCTCTGCTCATCTCTAGCCTTTGCTGCTGCCTCCAAATAACTGTGGCCTGGGCCTTTGATTTTCCTGTCATCAAAGATATACACATAAAATTAGGTTTATTTATTAATTCTATGATATTACATTGTATTATTTCTTGTTAATGAACTATATTATAAATGTTCCTGATAGACATAATAAAGTCTGCTTACCGGTTTTCTTCACAGTAGCACACGTGTTTGTCCTCATTCTCAATGAACAGCGGGTGAAGTCTTCTCTGAAAGAGGTCGACTGGCGTGTCAAAAATGCCCATATTCTTCGCCGTCCCTTTATTGGGATTGCGTTGTTCATATTCCGAAGCGTCTAGCCGTGCGGGGCCTAAATTTGAAGGCGCAGCTATCGCTAACTTTGATGCACCGTGGTGTACGGGTCTAATAGTAGTTGTTGATTCTACTGTCACTCTGCTTGTGGATTTCTCGGTTAATATGATTTGATCAATCGTTGAGCTGTAATAATGTGCGTTTTGCAAGAAATAACTTTCGTCTGTTACATTCTCTTCTGTCGTTCGTTTTGTACTGGTATCAAATATTGATGTAAATTCACTTGTAGGTGCGCTGTTAGTTGTAACAGTACCTATATCTTCTACAATAGGTTGATGTCCTGGGTTTTTATCATCCACAATAGTTCGATCAAGGTCCTTCCCTTCTATAATTATCGTTGTTACTTGAGGTTTCGGTATTTCGATCCAATCCGTTTTGTTTACTCCTACACTCGTTTCGTTAATGATTTTTGGTGCATGAGTTGTGGGCGCCTCAGTTTTCGTATAGTTATTGAATTGCTTACCTAATGCATCCTGATTGGTTGTAGTACTTACAGTGGGAATCACGTACTCATTAGACTGTCCGAATGTGTTTTCTAGTGTGGTACTGTTCTTATGTTTAGGCTTTATTCTGTGTAGTCTGCTTTTTCTTAAATGTTCCTTCGAACTATTATGATCGTGATGAGTTATGCTTCTATTAAAAATATTATTGTTTATAAATGGCGGATGAACGGTGGGCGTTTGCATTTCAACTAAGGGTTTAGTGGTTTTTAAATGTCTTTTTATCTCCTTCAAATCATCTAATTTTGTTCGTAACTGTCTTATTTGATCTTCTAAACTTAGTCTGTTCGTGTGCCAAGCTTTGAGATCGTTATAAATTATTTGTGAGCAGTTTACGGTTCCATCTTTTTCTATTTTACATTCTAACGAGGATTCGTTGCTATTTGTAATGGCATCATTCTTTTTATGCTTGTTGTGATTCCAGTGCTGAGCCCTACGTTTTGTTCTCTTATGTTCTATGTTTTCTTTGGTACGTTCATAAGCCTTAAGAAACGCTTCGGTTTCCTTTATAAGTTTATCTATATTATCTTTCGTGTATTTGCTTTCCTGTTCGTCGATGGGTTCGTTCTTAGAAGTTAAATGACCGATGCTCGGGTTCTCTTGCAGTATACTGTCTACTGTGTTTGGTTCGTACACTTCGTTATCAATAGATCTGCGAGTTCGAGTATTGTTTGCTCTCTGAGCGTCGCCGAGTCTCCTGGCTATAGTACCGTCAGTCTCGAGCCTTGTGTAAACAAGTCCGCCTGGCGTGAAGCAGGCGCATTTTTTTGTGCTCATCTTTGGTTGTACATTTAGTTCAGTCTAAAAATTAGAAAAAAATACATAGGTTTAACATATTCCATAAACTTACTGTATTCCTAACTTGTTCAGATCCTTACCTCGTATTTGCATTTATGCCTTCTCCATCTGCCGTTGACTAGGACACATTTCCATTTCCTGCCCGCAGAGCAGGGTGCGCGGAGCTCAGCTTTAGAGCAATCTGCTGCAATTCTAGCCGCTTTTCCATCTACTATAACCGCATCAGCTGCTTCTAGAAAAAAATAAACTATTTGAAGATATTTTTTTGTTAATTAGGCAATTTTTTGTATGAATTCTACGTAAGACTCACGTCCATATAACTTGCTTCCTGTTGGGGTGAGGTAGTTAAGCTGCTGGTTAAGATTGTCCTCCTCGGCATCGAGTGCTTTCTCGAGCCTCGCTTCCAGAATTGGGTTGTGGCTCTCGTTAGTTATCAGCGGCTCGGAGGACTTCTTTGGTGGTTCGCTTATATCCGATTCCGAACTTTCCTGTAAATAATATTACACAGAGTTATTAGATTAGAGTTATTATTACCATAGACCAGCGCCATAGACTTATTATAACTAATACATTATGGTAAGGCTGATATTTAGAGCTTCTAAATTTAAAGAAAATTTTAAATGGACAACTTTCATAATTAAGTATTCGTTGGTAAGCGCATCACCTGAAAAGGATGGATCGATTAGCATATTCTTTCTTTAAATGTTTTGAAATGGAAAGAAAACTTGAAAACATTATCCAGAAAATGGTTAAATCCGGGACAGGCCAAAATCTGTCCGGTCAGCTAGTATATGTATATAAATCAATGCTGTTTAGAGATCAGATTTGATATCAGTTCAGCAACATCCCATATATCCTTACATCGTCGTCATCGTCATCCGGCTCCAAGAAGTCGTCGTCATCGGTGTCCTCCTCGAAGTCTGCGCTCTCAGAGGACTGCGGCGGCGCCGTGCTCGACCTGTTCTCGTTTAGCTCGCGACTGTACTTGTTCTCGCGGCTGCGATGACCCAATCCTGCGATGTCGCGGCGTCCGGAACTGTGGGCAGACCATTTTAAAAGTGTTTTTTTGTAAACAGCTCAACGAGCAGACAAGTATCCGACTTGCTTAATTGCGTACTAATCTCGTGTAAATCGGGCATAATCCATGATAAAAATGCAATTCTCTAAATAGTGCAAGAGTTATAATTATTACGATTTAAATTCCCCAAATTCATAGACATTTTAATTTACTTACAACGGCATTTTTTTAAATAAGAATAGTACTTTGTTATGCCAATGTAAAATTAAAACTATGATTTAGGGAGGAAATTTTTCTTTGTCTACATTTTGCCGATAATATTATTATTAAAATACTTCCATGCGTATAGCAGTAGCTAGACGGACTTTGTATATATAACTCCTAGTTCTAGCAAAAGTTAGTTGTAGGAAAATTTTACCTCTCAACGAGAAAAGTATCAGGCCAATGAGCAGCTGCGTGTCGCCGCCGGCGCGGTTGTAAGAGAGGCAGTAGCGAGCGGCCGTCCATGTGCGAGGGCGGTTCCACACCACCCATGTCCAAGAACGTTGGAGCCAGGTCGATGTTCAGCACTATGTCATCCACGCTGTGGAGGAATGCTTCATATTAATTAGATACCTAAGTACTTATTAATTTAGTCAAATAAACAATGAGCTAATTCAAAATTATTTTAGACAATAATTAAGTGAGCAGCTGGAAAATATATGGGCTATTGGGCTAAAAAAGTAAGATGTAGTTGGCTAATGCTCGGTTTAGAGAACAAAAGTCGAATGTATGGGAAGAATTTGCCTACTCGCGAACTAACACACAAGGACCCCTTTTATATCTTGTTATTTGCGTACTGCTCTTGTGTATACCGCGCATAAAATTAAACATATTTTTTTGACGCAAACGGCATCATTATTATTTTGACGGTTTTATTTCTGGCAGCCGCAACTAAGGTTAATATCAGAATATAGGAATTAAAAATATTACATTTATACTGGCTGCATGTTACAAAAAGGCCATAAAATAGTAATAAAAATAATATATTTTCCTTTTTAAATTTGCAAATGGCGTCTTCAAAGTTTTTTTGGATCACTTTATGCCAATAACTCAGGCAAGATTTAATATTATTTCTTCGTCTAAGGCCAGGAATAACAAAAAAAGGTTCATTATCATAAATACTATTTCCAATAAATATAAAAAAAAAGAAAAATATGACAGTGCTTTCTGCATAGCTAAGTACAAGCACACGTTTTCAATGTAAGATAAATAAATATGTACGTTTAAAAATATCAATAGATACTGACACTGTACCAGGTTCGACTCCAGGTCCCCTCACAAGGAACGGTACCCTAATATCGAACTCGAACGGGAAGCTTTTGCCTTTCACTAAGCCGAACTGGCCCAAGTGGTAGCCGTGATCCGAAGTGTACACTAAATACGTATTGTCGAGTTCGCCCAGCGTCTTCAACTCCTGATAGACACGTTCCACGGCCTAAAAATAACATTAAATGTATTTAATGTACCTACTTAACCTATAAATACCCACATTCAAAATACTTGTAATTCATTTATCCTACTATGGCAATAGGAAGGGCTATCAGCGTACTTTTTTTTATATAAGTCGGTACATACCCAAAATCGGAGAGGTTGCAAATGGTCTCTCCGATTTTGGGTAGGTACCTACATACGGTACGACTTAATTCCTTATGACATTACTGAATTAAAACAAAAAAAAAATGCAACCACAAAGCTTCCAATTTATTACGCATTTATAAAAACAAATCTTTATATTTTAAAGAATAACCGATGATGAAAAATTAAAACGATTACTGTCGATCATTTTGATAATCGATACGCACATCACTAGTTTCAGGGATGCTAGCGTAACACAGTGTCGTTCGATGCGCAAAGATTAACACTGACCATATCAACGCTCTGTAACGTCTGTAGTCTCTTGGTCATCAGTAGGTCCGTGAACTGGCGATGTATAGGCTTCATCTTATCTGTGACGCGGAGGATCCACTGCTTGTCTGGATTCGGGGCCAGGTCGTAGGTTGGAGTGCTGTCAAAAAGTACAATTTAATTAGCAACAGTGAGCAGAATCATGTACTTATTGCATGAAAGATAGTTACGATGTTTAAGATACCCAACGGGTTTCTAAAATTAGTAGGCATACAATATAGGTACGAGTTTAACTTAAATATGTCGCAGATAATTATATACCTATTTCCGATACGTGACAATTGGCCCGAATTCCAACGACTTGCGAAATCGGTGCAGTGTATTACCCAGTTGTTATCTCGTAAGATCGTAAAAGTCCGTAGCTCTAGCATTCCTTAGCCAGTGTCAGCCACTCCGAGATACCATCCAGCCCACAGATCACGAGAGATATGCCGTGCGGTTCAAAATGTATGGGAACTCGCTGTCTCCGTTTTGTTCCCCACCATTCGCCAAAAAGCACATGCAATTACATAAAACCAACCAATACGAAGTCTCACACACACACGCGTGCCAATAATTCGGTGCGTGCTGCATCGTCGCCGCATACAGCAGCCGTACCACGCGACGCACCAGTTTATTCAAAGTATCGTTAGACGATCTATCCATTGCCTCGTACATTCACTCAGTAGCGAACATAGGTGGTACTTAAAGAGCCATGTATTTTGTACAAAAATAAAAAAGTCGTTGTGCTACATGAAAACTAAAATAACATAATAAAGGCATTAAATATTTTTTGATTTGTTGTTTTTAATGATTTTAAAGACGAATAAATAAAATACTTAATACTAGCTGGTGAAATGGGATTCCATCTTTCGCGTAGTTCACTTTGTTGCTAGTATTTTTGCACACAACCACGGAATAACAAGGCATTTTAAAAAAAAGTTAGAGCTCCGATACCGACGTGCAGTTGCAGTCGACTGACGGCGAAAACTCTATGTTAACATAATTTTGGCCAAATGTGAGCGCAAGCCCACCGCTTTCATAACATATCTCCTCTCATATATCTGTGATCCAGCCTATGCCGCGAACTCGATGAATAAATTAAATCCAAAATATTCACAACTAAAGAAACCTTACGAACACAATTTATACTTTCCAAATCTTTGATATCTCTGATGTTATGCTTATTAAGAAATATGAATACTTTGATCGCATCAATAATAGTTGTTTATGGATTAAATAAATACATAAGTAGGTTGATATTTTTATTGTTTAGGATAAAATAAATAAATTTGGAAATTATTACTTTTCTAAAGCTTACATTTCTTGTTAATTAATACGTAAAGCCTGGCCTTATGAATCATCGCAATAAATGCTTAGGTACGAATTAGATATTGCTCAGAAATGTATCCATATAGAAGTTCTTAATTTCAAAAATAACACTAATCCCAATTCAAGATTGAGAGAAGAGGGTAAATTAAAAAAAGAACTTAAATAACGGACATAAAGGTTATGTTTTGTACATTTTTTAAATTCGCGTTTGTCGGCGGGCGGGACAGGTTTGGTTCATACGATATACAACCGACCACACAGTACGCCAATCGCTGAATATTAAAACGCGCACAGGGTTGCCGCAATAATAAACACTGGTTTTATATTTCCAACAAAACGTGATATCAAGAGGGTGAAGTAAGTGGTAGCATGTAATCTACTCCGATTATCCAAGTTTCCAATCAATAGAATAGGTTCACAACCAATATAATAACTGATTCACAGTCGAATCTGAATGATTAACTACATGAAATTAAGAGGGGAAAAATGTCGAAACATTATTTTCAAATATGGAAGATAGAGGCATAGATAGGTACGTACTTACATCTTAAATTTTTCGGTGATATAAGAAATGAATTGCACTCGCAATTTTTTTTTTGTTGGCCAGCCCTGACGCGTCTGCGCGGGGTCCGGGGCTTGAATCGGAATATCGGCGCGCCAACATGCGGCTAGCAGAAGGCCCTCATCCAATGGATGTATCTACCGCAGTAATCAAATGCAAGGAAATACATCCCTAATAGGCACTTTGCATATCTTTATTACAATGTTTATGGTTATCTATGATGAATTGTGATTGTAATAAAAGCGCCAGTGTCGCGTTCATCAGCTGTAACCATATTTAGAACGGTACCAAATCAGTGCGGTAGGGTCTTAACTTATGACACTAGTACCTAGCTACTGTGCAGCTTAAGTAGGACCCTACCTGCTCTGTACCTATTGCTGCAAAAACAAACATCGCAGCAGATACTTAAGTACCGTTAATTATCATAACATCTTAATAACGGTTGCCTTTGTGATAACTCCTTCCCGCAACTGAATATTGAATAACTGTTATATTAATGTTCGCTTTGTTTATTTGCCCCCGTGCTGGCGGCGCGAATCGACCGCCAACTTACTCGCCGTAGGATCGATGGTGTATTAATCGATTAAGGTATAATAAAGGTTTCAAAGGGAAGAGTATGAATGAAGTAAAAAATATTTAGAATATTTAATTAAGTAACTTAGCCATTGCGTTTAGGAGAACAATGTTATCTACTAAGGCGGAAGAAAACATTTCTTGTGTTGTTTTTAGTTGGCCGTCGGCTACAAAATAGTGCATTTTTTTCCAGTATTAAGCAAAATAGTTCTTCGTTAGGTAAATAAATAATATAAGTACCCCTGATGATAATAATAATGATGAAATTAATCGCCTTCCCCTATCAGTAAAGCTGTGCATACTTTGTTGAAAATTTAACTGACATCTTGGGAGCACTCAAAAGTCAAGCTATAGGTATACTGTTTTATTATAATTTCCTTAACTCGTGCATGTTTATGAATACACTATGGTTAATAACCCACTCATATTAGACATATATCAAAGAAACAGAATTAACAGAAAAAAAAAATTCAATTTCACTGTTCAACTTCCCACCAAAAAGTGCAAGAAAACATTTATTTTGATTAGAAAATTAGTTATTTAGCGAAGTAAAAGATTTTCAGAACTCCATATTATGATTTGTGTTAATGTAAAAAATATCGATTTCCAAAAGTGACAACCCTAACGACGATCAGCAATTCTGTCTGAGGCACAGCCCGTCCGATGTCTCAACCGAATGATAAATAATATCAAGGAAGCTGTGTTTAAAAAAGAAACAACGTCACAAATGGATTTATTCGATGTAGGTAGGTACATATTGATGTCAATTAAATGCAGTAAGCGAACATAAATACAGCTATGTCAATATATTTTCCTTCCCCACAAAGAAATGGCAATGTATACGGTAACCAACGCTTATTAGCATGCATTATCCAAGACGATTCGGTGGATGAGACGCGAAAGCCGAATAAGAATACCTACGGTCTTATTTTTTATTGTGGCTTGTGAAGTTGTTACCCATATTTTCTTTTTATTATTTTCTTCATAATATATACCATAGATAATTATTCTAAAGCGAGCTAATTTTAAAGATTTGTTTTGATTGCAAAAAATATGCTAAAAGGCATTAAGTAGAGCAACAGATACACTGGTCCAGAGGCTGGTAAATTTCAGCAGTCCATTACCATGATTTACCATGATTCTCTTCACCGACCAATGAAATAGTGCCTATAAAAAAATACGAAACAGGGTCAAACCTGGGCTTTCTTGGCTCCAACCAGGACCAATCAACTTACATAATCCTGCTTGGTGTAGGTGCACACCTAGTAAATATTTTACCTAGCAACAATATATTTAACCTCGACCACAATCCAATTAATTGGTCTATTCGAGTAAAAACCTTTTGCGTAACAGCCAACAGCAACTGCTCCAGAAGGCTCGGCCAGCGAGGTGGAAACATGATAGACACTTTATAATGCCCCGAATAATAAATTCTGTTTACTGGCAACCCTTTTTCGGTTAAGCATTATTTTTCGATCATATAATGTGAAGCTTACAAAACGCTGGCCTATAAAAAAGACAACGTTTTATAAACCAAGATTATCATCAAACCAAGATTAGAACCAAGATTAACTGTCGGTGAAAAATCAAAACGTAATTTTTATGCGTTGACAAGAATATCGACCTCAACGTGGGGTCTCTCTTTTAATACGTTAAAAATCATATACGGAGCAACGTACTTAGGATCCATGTGTTACGGCGCACCGGTGTGGGCCGACAGGGCCACGATAGGGGCGGCACGGCGTAAATTACTTCAGAGCCAACGATTGGCACTGATATTTTTATGTAAAGCATACCGCACGGTTAGTACCGAGGCCCTGCCGGTACTCGCGGGTGTGCTCCCGGTCGACTTAGAGATTCAGAGACGCGCGGGAATGTACTATTCTACTCGAGAGGACATGACCACCGAATTCCTAAAACCGCGAGATCGCTATAGAATCACTAGATTATTTAAACCTCAATCTGTTGTTTACGAAGATCTTTTGAACGAGTGGCAATGCAGTTGGGATACAACAACTAAGGGCCGCCACCTCCACCAGTTCTTTCCTTGCGTTCGTGATCGTTTGGAGAAGACGTGGATGGAGGTGGACCACTGTGTGGCACAATTTTTAACAGGCCATGGTAACTTTAAGAGCAAATTATTCTATTTTAAATTAGTACCCTCGCCTCTGTGTCAATGTTCAACGCCGTATAACGAAAACGAGCAATCTGCACATCACATCCTCTGGGAGTGCAATCTCTGGCAAAACGAACGGAACATTATGCTTAATAGTTTGCAAGTAACTTCTGGGGTTGTATACTACACAGACCTTGTGGAAACCAGGGATAACTTCCGTGCGTTCAAGCGTTTTTGCCATACCTACTACTGGAATCAAGTTTAATCAGCTCACAAGTTTAGGACCAATTAGTATTTAAACTCTCCGTGGTGCCTTACACCTGGAATTAGTCCAGCTGTAACAGTCTTACTTCTGTGGACATTTGTCTACCAGATCTTTTTGTCTCCCGCTTTGCAATGGAGGGAAGTGGATAATTTTCTTCCAACTCCTCCTATTTATCTTTCGATTAATTTCGTGCGGGTTCCAAGACAATTAACTTTATCCCGGGACTCGCCGAGGGTCAAACCTCGGTGTCTTCATTGGACACCACTGTAGATCCTGGCTTACAGGAGTAGCAGTGGTGGGAGTGTGTGGCGGGCCTAGTCCCATAATAAAACCAAGATTATTTATTATCTTGCTAGCTTTTGCACGCGAAGAATCCAAATTTGTTCAACTTTTTAGAATATATCTGACTACTCGTCCCGGGATCACAGATCGTGTAATTCTGATACATTTTAATGAAAACCCTTCACTATAATAGTTAGGTAAGTATTTCTACAATTTTAAGTACTAGAATGACAAAGGAAAATTCCCACATCAATAGCGGAATACCAATGGCCGTTCACCTTCAACTCTCACGGAAACACATTATCCAATAAACAAACATTATTCAACGTTTCAGGGAACAGTTATTGGCGCGGAGCGCGGCGAGATATCAACGTCATGGGTTCAGCCGCGATCTAATACATATTCAGAGTACATGGCGGCAGCGGCACAGGGATCTAACTCCTACAGACGAGGGCCGTCCGCAACGAAAGTCGCTCATCTTTTTGTAATCGTGTAGGTAACAGTACGAACTTAAATGACCTTCAAAATGCCATAAATACCTACTGCTTGGACAATCTCATGTTTTTCATATGGGGCGCTTTAGATTTTTCTATACAGATTTTTTAATACGAAATGCCAATATCAATATTGACTAGCCTAAAGACAAACATTAGACAGAAGTACAAGTCACATCATACATATACCTACCTAGATAATAGAGATGTCTTCAGAGTCGTCAATCGTCTGTGATACCTGTATATGGCAGTGAGCGATCACCTTCTACATTATTCCGCACCAAAAACGGGCAATGCTCCCAAATCGGAAGAAACCCGAGTAGATATACAGAGTGATTCAGGAAGGGAAACTTAGTTTAGCGCGGGTTCAAGTTACACCTCCTGACTCACGGACGATTGAAGTTCTTTATTGCGAACACTTTCAAATTTTTTTTCTAAAGATAGCTAAAATCACACAATAATTGACCCCCCACCCCCAAAAGAAATCCGCCCCTGCTTTAGCGCATTAGTAAAGATTATGTTAAGTCAGAATTTCGATACGTCAATTTAAAAATAAATATTGCCTACCAAAATGACACGATATTTTTTTTTGGGAACAAAATTTACACGAACATCTCATAACGATTTACAAATGCGCTAAAGAAGCGAAGATTCAATGCTTAGTACACCCTTTCTGAACCATCCTGTTATACCGTCTTCGTCTCTAAACATTCTTATGAAACATAAATCAGGCTCGCTCGCCTCGCCCGCTTCGCTCGGGTAAAATTATTCAGGGCAGCGGCCGCGGTAAGTGTACCTAGCTACGTGAAATTTTCGGAGTGTTCCCGCGAAAAAAGCAGGTCGCTCGTGATCATGAGCGGGTCGAGTGCACGTGTAATTCCGGGCCCCGCAGAGGTGTGTTTCATACATGTAATGTATGAAATACACTGCACGTTGAGCTAAATACTTCTATCTTATCGTCTTTAATTTCAAATGTTTCTGGACTATTGGTTCTATAAAAACTGTTTTTAAGATTAAAGCTACATTACTATAATGAAACGTTATTTTCGATAAGCGTTAATTACGATAAATTATGCAAGGATATAATGAAAATGTTATATCACTTGCCAACAATACTCGTTTACCTCGAATATACTTGTAAACATCCATAAAACAACTCCATTACACGGTAAGGTGAGTCGCAAACATCACGAGTGACATTTTGTGAGGGTTTATTTGTGCAGGAACCCCAAAAACCCGGTCAACTCCTTAAATATTTGAAGAGGAGCAAGATGGCCGGAGCCGCCGCGAAAACGCCGCAGCAATTAGTGTTTTTGGTTGAAATATTAAGACGAAGACGGCCTCGACTTTGGCAGTCGGTATTAAATATTAAAATAACATTTTCATATTTTTTAAACTACCTACGTATTATAAGATTTGTTGATATAAATAATAAAGTTATAAGAGTAGTAGTAGTTTAATTCCTCCAGTAGGAAAAGCGAAGGAATCAATCCATACTGCCAATTCTGATGGTGTCAATGTCATCAGTATTTTCTTGTAAAGTTATAAGATTGGGTGACATAATTTTTTTTTAACCCCTTTTTTTGTCGTGGTAGAATTTTGATGGTTTTGTCGGGAATTTGTATTCGAAGCTAGTTTTATTCATCTATCAATGGTCTGCTTCGGAAAGTGTCCTATAAAATCATAATAGGATCCTTACTGATGTGTGGTGACGTTGAAGAACAGGTGTGAGTACTGCGGGGCGGAGTCCTCGGGGCCGTGGGGCGCGGGGAACGACATCACCAACAGCACTGGCTTCCTCGAGAACCGCCGCTTCGAGGCGCGCAGGAATGCGATGGAGTCGTTCGCTATCAAGTCCGGGTAGTAATCCTGAAAAGAGAGATTAAACCTTATTTTCTTACTATAGATGTAAAAGTCAAGCACGCAAAAACGGCTTAACGGTAACTCATCGATACATAAATCATCGAGTAAGTAGGTGAGTAACTAAGTATCTACATTTAATGGCTTTGTAACGAAAACTGATACCATGGATTCAACTCATGATTCTGGACACCCCAGACTTGGAATTTTTTGTCGAACTTTTCATGATATTTTTATTCAGTATTTTTGTATTGATTTTAGCGTCTATTATAATGACATTTTAAATTAAAAAAACAGAATTACTAATTTAGACCTAAAAATGCAATGCAAATTAAAACTCGATATGCTTGAGCGCGCTCATCACTTGCAAGCATCGCGCGGTGCGTTTGGCTGTGATCGCGTTTTTACGATACATTGCGCGCTTAAAAATAACAACACTTGTAACCCACGACTTTCGACAAAAATGTTTTCCATTATTTTATTATAGGCATTATTGTTATTGGCATTATGAGATTACACAAAGTTTTCTTTACCATGCCCCTTACACACTGTATTGGTATCTAGGTTGATCAAGAACTGAAGTGAGCGCTAATCTTGTTAATAAAGACAGTCATCACCAATTGTATCCAAAATTGTGAAGAAGTAAGCGCATTTTATTTCTTTGCCAAGTTTAATTCTGGAATAAGCGCAATAACGATTGTGACATCACGCCTAAATTGGATTAATTAAGGATCATAACATAGCTTTCGTTGCCAAAAAAATGTTTTATTTTAGAAAATGACTTATAACTAAATTAAATACGACTTGAAACTTTTAGTTCACTTATTCTACGCTTTTATTCAAGTAGGTAGGACTAATTAAGAACATGACATGACATGAGGACATATTATCATTTCGTGCTTCGGTAGCTCGGTTATCATTCAAAATATACCACAGTCACTTAAAGAGCCCATGCGGTGTTTAAGTTTTTTTTTTCTGACCACAGAGTTACCTACAACCTACCTTACTAGTTAGAACATCAAAGAGATAATTAGGTACTACGATGGGTAGGCTTACTAATTAGGTCTGGGAAACCAAACGGTAGTCGTTCCGAATTAAAAATACCTTCATTTGCTAATAACAATACTTGTGTATTGCTACGCGAAAAAAAAGAAACGCGAAAGTAAAAAGGTCTTAAAGCCACACCAAAACAACACTTACCTGGAGTTAACGCCACGCTAAAATAGCACTTACCCTATAATAGTCATCGCCGTGCTTGATCTTCTTCCCGTTCATGTTGATGCTGTAGTTGTAGTACTTGGAGTTCATGATGAGGCCGCCCCACTCCCGCCAGCCGGGGGGGATATACGACCCGTTGTACTTGTTCAAGTACTTGCCGAAGTACCCTGCAGACAACGGTGGCGCGTATTAAAACTTTGGAAAATACAAGATTGGTTTTCCGCTTCGTCGCGAACTGCTGGATTTTGAAAGACAAGACATTCAACTATAAAATGTATAGTGGAATGTTCGGTTTGGAGAATAGTTTTAAAGGTTCTAAGGAGAAAAAGGACAATAATTGCAGCACAATGAGATAATATTATCTCGACGGTCGGATAATCAATTAACAAAATTCAGCGAGGAAATGCGGCCAGGACCCTGGGTATGCTTCCTCATGGGCCATTTTTTTACACTTTTTGTAAATATTAAGTAGGTAAGCTTTTTTATTCTCATTTTTTCTCGCTAGCGTTTAAAACTACTTCATACAAGTTGCCAAAATATTAAATTCAATAACCTAAATTTTTCGTATGCTAGGGTATTTGCATGCCGTTAACAGACCAGTTAAATTTGGTTTAATTAAGAGCCTTTTCAAAACAACACAGCGTGCACAATTTGGATCGCAAACATCACCGAACTCATTTCAAACACGTCGAGAGACAGCAAACGAATGAATGGATGCAAAGTGCTCCGTGACGAGATCATTGTGTCTCGGAGACAATAGTCGAGTCAAAATTTCAATTTGGAGCTGCATTAATGGGAATTCGGGGTGTTTTTTTTTTAATTTGCAGGAGCCGGCAAGGCGCCAGCTCCGATGGAGTGGGTGCAGACGTTGATTACTGACGCTAAGACGTAGGCCACGTGATACGGTGCAAGATATGAGCTGAGTGGACTTCGCTGGGATCCAATACGAAGTAACGAGAACTAATTTAGATCTTAGCAGAGCGCATAATTCTGCACGGGACGGAATATTCTATTAGTTAATGTATAAAAAGATTCTATACAATTTTCGTCTATGTTTTCATGTTGTTCCATAAATAAGTACCTACTAGGTACGTCCTCAGAACTAGGATAACAATTTCTAGAATTTTATGTGGAAAAAATCCCAATTTACAAGACCAACATTTCTATAAAGTATTAATTTTCATTCATCAGTCATATTATTAGCACGGTAGTATCATTAGCGTAGTCAATAATACATAAAAATGTGTTTTCTTTCAAACAGTGAAAAACACTTTTCCCGCTCGTCCATTCCTTTCAGCCATAAATATTAAGGCAACCCGGGCAATACCACCACAATGGCATCTCGAAACCCTCACTTCTATTTGCTAACCATAATTCTTCGTTTATTCAGAAATTGGATTACTTTCGGTACCTACAAACGCCTTTAGCCCATAAATTGCGGCTCATTGTTAGGTGCAAGACAACAGGGCGCCGGAGGACTCCACTCGAAACAGCTTTGTAAACAAATGCTGTAAGATTTTCTTTTCTTTGCGAAACATTTTCGTTGGGAGGAAAATGAAAATTGGAAAACTGTCGGGATGTGAAAAGGAATGAAGCATTGCGGAATAGGAAATTAAGTTTGGCTCGTCGGGCGCAGAATACTGAACGAAACAGATGATAGTGAGTAGATAATAATAATCCTCCTGACCGAATCTAGGTCACGGCGGCTAATCTCAACAGAGGAAATATTATAGTGCACAAGTGTGCGCGTGCGCAAGCAGGTGCACTGTCTCATCCATCTTCTCATCTGAAGAGACGGCAGTTCAACACGATCGAAGAGAGATGAGATGCAAGAGAGAGATCAGGTAAGTAGATGACACCTGAGTACCTGACGACGCGATTGGCACAATTAGTAGTGACCCTGCTTTCTGTATCGAGGTTCTCGGTTCCAATCACGGTAGGGTCAAATATGCACGAATGTTCGCACCCGAACCATGGAAGTTAAGTACTTATATACTGAGTTCGCCCTCAGTCCATGGTACGGTGGCTATAGGACAAAAATTATACTTAGGTACCTAATCATATTTTTGACAAAGAACCGAAAAATTGTATACATACTCGTACATAAACCATTTAGTGATCGAAGTAAACGAAACGATAGGAAAATTAGAGACATTGAAATAAAACTTATTTTACAGATTTTATCGCATTTATTTTATGTTTTTATGTTCCCGATGTTTCGACTTTACAGCAACCATGGTTACGGGAGGACTGAGGTGTTCGACGTCCTAGTGTTTGACATAAAATAATGGCGATAAAATCTGTAAAATAAGTTTTATTACAATGTGTAGTATTCGCGTAAATATAAGAAATGAATAAATTAGAGACACATACGTGATAGATAGTTATAGTTGTTATTAAATGGTCCACTAGATATGTATCCTTCTGCGGATCGAAGACTCATTTGGCACAGTACCGATAACGTATATCGCGAATTGTTAATTTAATATTAATTAGTGATATAGTGTGAACAATGGCTGTTGATAAGGGCTTTGTTGAGTGTTAATAACAGATTTGCATCAGACGCGTTGCCAAATGAGCCGAGCTCTCAGAATTGGGCACAGCTGTTGCCGCCGATTGCAATTCAACAGCAACCATGGTTACGGGAGATTAACAAGCTCAAACTTTTGTATACCTACCCAAATTAGTTTGTATGTATTTCTATTGCAATTTAAGTCAACTTTCAAAAATTTCGAGTGTTCTTAAGAAGCTGAATAAACTAACATAGCTTGGCGACATAGCATCGGGCCCTATCGTGTCATGTCTCGGTAAGCGGAACCTTTGTCGCGAAGGCGAAAATAATTCTGGCATAATGATAATTAGTTCGATTATGCATAGTGGGACGTCACTAATGTAGTGTAGTTGGCAGCTCCGTATTGTCATATTGTTTGGTTGGCTGCGAGAGGCCTCGCGGGGAGAGAACGCGGGGCAGCGGCGGCGGCGAGACGGCCATTAGCGAGCGAGCGCTGTCAGGGCTGGTTGTGTGTTGCGCAGGGAGGCGAACGACGCACCGGCAGCCGACGCGAGATCAGTAAGTGAGCTTGTATTACTCAGTGCATGTGATCGATCCATGATAAATATGTGTTTCAGTGTAATGTACACCCAATGGTGTTGATTCAGTGTTGTGATTCAGAAACCGATGCGTTCGGACTGTCTGCGGGCAGTGGTTCAGTTATCAGTTCAGTCTGTCTGCGGGCAGAGTTCAGATTCAGTTCAGTTCAGTGACCAGTTTTGGTTGTGCGAGGCTCGGGGTGGCTATAGGGGAGGTTGGAGGCCACTAAGGGGAACAGCCCCCGGGTACTGCCCATGGGAACAGCCCATGAACCCTGGTAACCAGCCCAGGAGCCGGGGGAATAGCCCTCAGGTACCCGGGGACTGTCCTACAGACGATTCAGCATCAGAAATAGAGACGTGTTCAGAAGGTTATACATAACATACGTTCAGTAATACATAACCTTATTTAGTAGTTCTAGTGTTGTTGTAAATGTATTTTACCCAGCATAAGTTCAGATATTCGTTATGTACCTAATGTTTAGGTACTTGGCGACATGGTGGAGGTGCTGGGATTTTGAAATAACTTATAAGATAAATAATATTTCGTAAATTAAGTTTGACAATAAAGTTATTTTTAAGTAGTGCGAAGCAACTCTCTAACAGACGTGGGTACCTACCTATGTGGTGATAATCGTACCTGAAATCAGTTCAGTAATTTACGTACCTATTTACGGGTTTTTAAAATGGATTTTTTCCAGAAATTATTATTCGACTGAAAACAAAAACCACATAAGTGCATAATTTACATTTTTTCTAGAAAACAAAGTATACAGGGTGTCGGAAATTATTTTATAGAAAAGTGAGACGGAAATGTTGAAATATTTGTTTCCAATAATCATGTACGTAGTTACCTAGTTATTTACGTGTTTGATGCATACCTACTTACGTATTTTGTCCATTACCATATTTTTACATATACAGGGTGATACATTTTGTAAGTTAGAATCACGTAGTAGTTGGTACACAAGTGGGTAGGTAAGTACTTATTGGGTGTTGGACACATAGGAAACATATTAGTTGTTCGCAGTCACCAGTGACCGCGGATGTGTTCAAATACTTTAGTGACTTATCTGGAGATTATAATTAAATGTTCCTTTGCGAACAAGTTCAACCATGTTCACAAATAGTGATTACTGGTAGATGGTTATCTATCCATGAGAATTTATTTGATATTTTTGATAGTTGTTTGGTAACACTTAGTACGTACCAAAGGTATGTAGGTACACACTTAATCGGGTCGATACCAACATGAGTACAGTTTAAGAGTTTTAAACCTTACATGAGATAACCTTTGTTTTAGATTTTATTTGGACATTACGAAGAGAACGGTTACAGAATTTACTCTGGGTCACGTAGGTACTGTGTCTATTCAGAATGGAAGAACTTATCCGAACTCGTTTAAAGTTAATTTACGACTCAGTTCAGTCGTATATCAACTCTGCTCAGTGTGCCCTCAAGTCATTAGAAGGTAGTGATGCTAAGTTTGATGAGTTGGAATTAGCCGGGTCCAAACTGAAAAATGCTAACCAGCGATTTGTTGCGGACATTCACAATTACTGCAAGATAACTACCGAACCGAATCTAGATGATATCAGTCTGTATACAGCTACACAGATACAAGCTGAAGATTTATTAGCAGAAGTAGACGTTCGTATCAAGCGACATGATCGAAACCGAGTAACAGTTTCTGCTAGTAGTGAAAACATTAATATCACCAGCAAATTACCTAGAATGGAATTAGCGAAATTTGACGGCGATGTCCTCAAGTGGTACCAGTTCTGGGACCAGTTCTCATCAAATGTCGACAGGAGAAATATTAGTGACGTTGACAAATTACTGTACCTTCAGTCCGTTCTTGAAGGTGATGCAAAACAGGCTATAGAAGGATTAGACACCACAAATAAAAATTATCCTATAGCAGGCAATACATTGAAAGATAGATATGGCAAATCTAGTGCAATCATCGATGCTCATTATGTAGCACTGTATAGGATAAAAACAGCATCAACCAGTCATGTTAAGGATTGTAGACACGTTCTTAATGAAATTGAAAGACACCTTAGAGTACTGAGTTCTTTAGGAGAAGATGTCAATCACAATCATCTCAGGGTTATGATTATGGAAAAGTTTCCAGAAGATCTTATATACGAATTAAGAATGAAGATTACCGGCGAAGACGAATCCATTGATATTATCAGGAAATATTTAGAACACATTATATCAGCTAGAGAGACATCGAATAGATTGAAGAAAGAGACAGGAGATACAATGAACAAAGAAGCCACCACGAATGAAGGAAGACAGATCACAGACAATTTTACACTAGGTTCTTTACATGTCAGGTCCGATGAAATTAACAATAATAAAAGACGCAGGTTTCCAGTTATTAGAAAAGATAGAACTGATAATAGACCTTTCAATAAATCTAAACTCTCCAATCGAAAAAGATTCAATGATATGCCTGATAGGAACTGTGAGCCACCTAAAAAGAAGTTTAGCAGATGTATTTTCTGTAAGCAGGATCATTTTAACGATGAGTGTACCAAGTACAAAACTATACAAGACAGAAAATCTCAATTAGTGAACCGTTGCTTTAATTGTTTCAGTACGGGTCATAGGGTGGAGAATTGTCATGCCAAACGCAAGTGTAGGCACTGCAGTAAATTCGGCGATCATAATAGAGCATTATGTCCCGCTAAATTTGGACAACCGTTTAAGTCAATGCAAACAGATAACTTGCATGTTCATACTAAAATTAGTTCTACCTTACTACAAACTTGTCTGGTTGTAGTAGGCAATTCAGAAATAATTTCAAAACAATTGCAATGCAGGGTGTTACTAGATTGTGGTAGTCAGCGCTCATATATAACCGAGTCTACTGCCATTTCTTTAAATTTGCCGACGGCAGAGAAGATAAATTTGTCTATTTTTACTTTCGGTGCAAAATCTCCCCATCAGATAGAGAGCCCTGTAGTTAATTTTAGGCTCACTACTCGAACTGGAATTACAAGGCTTATACACGCTAACATAGTACCTCATATAACAAACGGTATACGTACTTTAGTATTGGATGGTCCGACCAAAATATGTAGTGACATCAGATTTAAAAATCTTACGTTTGCAGATGATGGTTCATGTGGTGATAGAATTGACATATTAATAGGTAATGATTATTATCACTCGTTTATGTCGCATGAAAAGATTTCAGTCACTAAAGATCTTTTCTTAGTCAATTCAGATTTTGGTTGGGTATGGTCCGGAAAATTCAATGATGATGTTGATAGTTCAGATCAGTTAACTGTACTGACATATTTTCAGTCAAATTCAGAATTTGATAATAAATTAAACGAACCTGACTTACCACTAAAGCTAGACGATGTTAAGCGATTATGGGACCTTGAATCGATAGGTATCACCGATTCCCCAAAATCCTCAAGAGATGAAGAGGCGATCAAGCATTTCAATGAGACCGTTCAGTATAAAGAAAATAGATATCATGTTCAGTGGCCATGGACTGAATTGTCTCCACAACTTCCTAATAATTTGGGCCTAGCGTGGGGCCGTCTTAATAGTTTGTTAAAACGTTTAAATAGCTCTGAAATTGAAGCGTATGATAAAGTTATTCGAGAACAATTGCAGAACGGAATCATTGAAATAGTATTAAATCCAACTATTCCACAGTCACATCCAGTTCATTATCTTCCTCACCACTGTGTTCATAGTCGGGATAAGCCCAACAAGGTTCGTATTGTCTATGATGCCTCATCTAAAACTGCGGATAACCGAAGCTTGAACGAATGCTTGTATCGTGGACCATTAATGTTAGAGGATCTTACTGGTTTATTAATTAAATTTAGAGAACATCCTATAGGTATAGTAGCTGATGTTGAAAAGGCTTTTTTACAATTAGGTCTACAAGATTCAGATAAGGATGTGACACGTTTTCTTTGGATTAAAGACCGAGACTGTTCAGCTAGCCAAGATAATGTTTTACACTTTCGATTTTGTCGCGTGCCATTCGGCGTGATATCCAGTCCATTTTTATTGAATGCCACGATCAGATACCATTTGAAGAGGTCAAATAGCACCCTAATGAAACAAATAGCGGAAGATATATATGTTGACAATATAGTGACAGGAGCACATTCGGTTTCAGATGCACTTAGGCTGTATAGAGCATCCAAGCAATCATTTGACAACTTATCCATGAACTTGCGTGAGTGGAACTCAAATTCAAGTAAAATGATTTCTTGTATACCAACCAAATTTCGAGAGGACTCTAGACATGTCAAAGTACTAGGTTTGATATGGGATACACGTAACGATCAACTTCATTTAAAAATAAGTAGGGACAATAACGGTTTAGAGACGGTACAGACAAAGAGAGGTGTATTAAAGACTATAGCTTCAGTGTATGATCCTTGTGGGTTCGCAGTTCCAGTGATACTTCCAGCAAAACTATTTTTTCAGAATTTATGGAAAGAGAAAGTGAAGTGGGATGTTAAATTAAGTGACAGCCTACTTACAGAATGGCAACAGATAGTATCGAAGTTTTCATATTTAGAAGAGGTATACATCAGCCGCTATTACGCAGAAAACTTAAAGAGAAATGATAACAGTAATGATATTTTATACGAGCTGCATTGTTTTACGGATTCATCTATGGAAGCATATGCAGCAGTTATTTATTTACGTAGCTCTTTGGACGATAATAACAGTGTTAGTTTTGTCATTGGTAAGTCTAGATTAGTGCCATTAAAAGATCAAAATAAGCTACAGATACCACGATTAGAATTGCTGGGAGTATTGATTGGTTGCAGGTTAATAAATTATGTTTGTAAATTCTTGCGGCTAAAGATTAAAGCACAATTTCTTTGGACAGATAGTCAAATCGTTTTGAGTTGGTGTAAATCAGAAAAACTACTTCCACCTTTTGTTGCGCGGAGAATTAGTGAGATAAAGCAGAACAAGGCATTACAAATTAGATACGTACCGACTAAGCTTAATCCATCAGATGTAGGCACTCGGTCAGACAGAGTAGATTCTTATGATAGATGGCTCAAGGGTCCTGATTTTTTATTAAATAATTCGGAGCAATGGCCTTTATTTTACAGTAATTCAGATGTAGATCAGAGCGAAACTTTGCTGGCCGGGGAGGGTCTTTCGAATATAGTTTCTACAGATAGTTCATTGGATTTAGATAGAGTAGAACCGATTTTAGTTGACAACCAAGACGATACGGTCGATGAGGAAACCAAACAAATATTAGAGATTCAGCTTGAATATTTTCCACAAGAAGTTAAGGGTATCACAACTAATTTGTCAAGGAGTCTTCAATTATATAAAGACCAGGATGGTGTTTTGAGATGTAAAGGAAGATTTAAATACACGGATTTGACACATAATCAGAAAGAACCTATACTACTTCCAAAGAATTCAGAGTTTACACACAAGGTCATTACGGAGTTACACCAGAAAAACTACCATGTGGGTGTCTCACATACGTTAGCATTATTAAGACAGAAGTTTTGGGTCCCACATGGCAGATCAATGGTTCAAAAGGTCATCAAGAAGTGTACTCAATGTGTGAAATATGGAGGAGGTCCATTCAAGCTACCAGCTATGCCTGATTTACCGGAGGAACGGGTTAAATTCAGTCTGCCTTTCGCTTGTACGGGCCTAGATTATTTTGGTCCTCTTTTTGTAGACGAGGCTAAGAAAGAGAAACGTTGGGTAGCTCTTTTTACCTGCTTGACGATCAGAGCCATACATATGGAGGTTGTCAAAGACTTATCGGCTGAAGAGTGTTTAATGGCCATTAGGAGATTTGTGGCAGTAAGAGGATTACCTCAATTGTTTGTGTCTGATAATGCCTTACAGTTTAAACTCACCGCAGATGTGTTAACATCTGATTATTGCATAGAAAACAATGTGCGGTGGAAATTTATCCCAGAATTGGCTCCTTGGTTCGGTGGCTTTTATGAACGATTAATAGGTATCGTCAAGAACAGTATGAAAAGGACATTGGACAAACACTTGATAAATCACAACCAGTTGTGTACAGTTTTGAAGGAACTTGAAGCTGTCGTTAATACCAGACCTTTGACAACAGTGGGCGCTGAGATGGAACATATATTGAGCCCATCAGATTTTCTACGCGTTGGTGGTCCAGTGACTACTCAGGTTTCAGAACGTGATTATTTAGAACCAGCTACAGTCACCAAGACCAATCTTATTGATGGCTGGAAGCGCGGTCAGATAATTTTATCAGAATTTGCAAAGATGTTTAAGAATCAATACTTGACGAGTCTTCGTGAGAGAAGCGATAAACATCGACAACCGAGGGTTGTGGTTAACAGAGAACCGAAGCTTTTAGAGACAGTTCAGTTGAAATCAGATGCTAATAGGGCACACTGGAAGGTTGGCAAGATAGTAAAGTTAATAAGCGGTTCGGATGGACAGACAAGAGTTGCAAAAGTAAGAATACCAACCGGAGAAATATTTACCCGGTCAATAGGTCATCTTTATCCTATTGAAATAGACTATCAGGATACAGTACCAGAAGATCCAAGGCCCGGAGCCAGTGTCGTTCCTGAAGATGTAGTTGAGACACAAGTACCAGATCAGAGTGACCAACCGTTTAGTGTAGACCGGGAGTTTGAGGGAGCTCAGACTGGCCAGTCAGCGACCAGCAATGAACCAGAAGTACCAGTTCAGACACCAGGTGATGCGACGAAACGACCAACCAGGGCGTCTGCAGTAAAGGCGCGCAAGCTAGTTAAAGAGTGGTCGGCACAGTTAATGATCAGATTGTTTGAAAATTAAAAAGCTAATTGATTTGTAAGATTTGTGTTTCAATAAGCCCAAATATTGTAATGGTGAATTTATAGAAGCCTTGTGAGGGGCGGGAGTGTCGCGAAGGCGAAAATAATTCTGGCATAATGATAATTAGTTCGATTATGCATAGTGGGACGTCACTAATGTAGTGTAGTTGGCAGCTCCGTATTGTCATATTGTTTGGTTGGCTGCGAGAGGCCTCGCGGGGAGAGAACGCGGGGCAGCGGCGGCGGCGAGACGGCCATTAGCGAGCGAGCGCTGTCAGGGCTGGTTGTGTGTTGCGCAGGGAGGCGAACGACGCACCGGCAGCCGACGCGAGATCAGTAAGTGAGCTTGTATTACTCAGTGCATGTGATCGATCCATGATAAATATGTGTTTCAGTGTAATGTACACCCAATGGTGTTGATTCAGTGTTGTGATTCAGAAACCGATGCGTTCGGACTGTCTGCGGGCAGTGGTTCAGTTATCAGTTCAGTCTGTCTGCGGGCAGAGTTCAGATTCAGTTCAGTTCAGTGACCAGTTTTGGTTGTGCGAGGCTCGGGGTGGCTATAGGGGAGGTTGGAGGCCACTAAGGGGAACAGCCCCCGGGTACTGCCCATGGGAACAGCCCATGAACCCTGGTAACCAGCCCAGGAGCCGGGGGAATAGCCCTCAGGTACCCGGGGACTGTCCTACAGACGATTCAGCATCAGAAATAGAGACGTGTTCAGAAGGTTATACATAACATACGTTCAGTAATACATAACCTTATTTAGTAGTTCTAGTGTTGTTGTAAATGTATTTTACCCAGCATAAGTTCAGATATTCGTTATGTACCTAATGTTTAGGTACTTGGCGACAACCTTATCTGGGTAAGTTAGAGGCCATTCGCGACCAGCTCTGTGTACCTGATAGTGCCAGGGGACACGCAAATGCAAGTAAAACCCAGAATAGTGTCGGGTACTTACCTCCCTACCTAATTTACTAGTATGTCATTGGTTAATATTAGTAGGTGCTTATCGCTCCAAATTTGTTGGTACCAGTCAATTAAAAAAATTACACTTGTAAATATTAATTAGGTAAGCTTTTCTATTCTCTTTTAATTTATTTTTGCGTTGTACAGATTGTGTAAATAAAATCAACATTAAAACAATTTATTAAAATTACAGTACCTAGCTTACATCACCTAAATATACTTAGCAGAAAAAGAAAAACACTATGATTTATGCTTTAGAAAAAAAAAACTCTGAATTGATGAAATGGCATTTTCGGTCAACTTATTTGCCATTTACTATACTTACCTCAGACTTGGAATGGCTTAGAGGTCACCGCTTAGTAGCGGTATTTTTTTATTTTTTTTAATTTATTATGGTTTTTATCGAATTTGTTATCAATATAATTACTTAACGCTGGTGATATAACGACTTATTTGTGGGAGAGGCCATATTTCATCATATTTCAACACATTTCATATCGTAAAGAAATGAGAAGACTGTGGTAGAAGACTATAATATTACGAGGTTATGCTCAAATTATACAAGGTCAGTACGTAAGCAAAAGTAGCCGTCTAGGAATAAGTATGTAATGGAAATTTATTCTGGACACATGTTAACTTGCTGTTTACACGATGACACTTGCTACTTGCGTAATTACTGCCCTCGTGTGAATCGAGCATAGGAGCAGAGGCATGCAGAAGACGGATCCGTGTTATTCGTAATGTATTGGTTTCGTAGCGCTCGCGCAAACACGGAACGCAAAACACTATATAAGCTCCTGTTTTCAGGGCCCAAGTGCATTTTCCATTTCCCCTCACAGCTTTGATAAGCAAATTTATACCTTGCAATAACCAATGACAGCCACTATAAAATAATTGGTTGTCCGCACGGGCCCAGTTACCAGCAGTAATAAATTACACTTAAAATCTATTATCAGCTGGGGTCCATAAATTACTGGCAGCACCGACGTGCTGTGATGATGAATAGGCTGATCAGTATGGAACGAAACGGCTGACTTGTATTTTTTTTTAATGTGGATAGGGGTAGTTGGTTGGTTGGGATTAGTGGTTCTGTATTCAGAATACTACGACGGATATTGCATTCACATTTTATTATGTCTATGACAGACCTAGATATATCTATATATTTTCTATATGTCTTTGTAATGGTAACTACAAATAAATAAAAAATAAGATTACTAATAATAGTAAGCGTCGCGCGCCGCCTAATACTTACTAAGCGTTGCGAAGCCTAATAGTAAGCATATGGAAGCGCCTAATAATGGTAAGACACATTAACATAGAACACCTAGCTACAACATATTATATATTGAATAACCTATTATCTGGTTATTTTACTTCTATCACATTTTTAAGGAAACTCGGTAGTAGATAACCATTTATTTCGAGGACTCGTATTTTTGTCTCCGTATCCGGTGAAACGCAAGTTGCCGGCACTCTCTGATCTTATTACCACGGAAACTACTCCAGGAGGAAGCCACCCAGTGGCAAGCAGGAGAGTGCATTGTAGTCTTTGAACACAAGCTATGATTAGAAACTTCAAAGTTGTTCTTCCAATATATTATTTCGGTTCACTTTGATCCAATTTTGACCAAATACCTAATGAGTTTCCGCTGTATCGTGAGTGCATAGCATAAAATATGTAGAGAAAGTAAAACTAACATCGCGTAGCCATAGAGAAAACTTCGCATTTAGAGATAGCCATATCCGTTTGGACGTTAAGCTCATTTTTTTTATGTTCTTTAACAGAGATGTTTTCACATAAAACGCTTTTGTGTTCTGAAGCTCAAATAATGAATAACGTTACTTACCTATCTATAATCATAAAGATATTGAGAAATGACTACTGAATAATACTGACAAAACCTTTCAGCATGTCGAAATAAATAAATAGCAAATCCAAGTGGCACGTCTATATTGTTGTTGTTATTCATTAATTGTGGTTTTCTTACTGATCTAATAGAGAGTGCCACGTATTATATGGGAATGGTTAACTAATCGAATCTTTCATTGCATAGACGTATAGTTTTAGCGCCCACCTCTAATCACTTTTTTTTGTTTAAAAAATCTCGCTTAAGGTTTTTAAATTTGAAAAATAAGACTGGCTGTTATTGATCAGAAAAAAATAATTATCGCCATTTATCAAGAAAAATGAAAACAATTTAATTATATTTTGAGTTTAATGGCCTCCGTTAAAGTTTATCAAACCTCTTTTAATCAAAAACGTCTAGTGTTTATACCGTTACTGTACCGACACTATTATTGAAATATGTACAATCAAAATTATTACTAATTTGCTGTCAGACCAATACCAATGCATAAGTATGTACTCTTTAACTTATCATAATAATTTAAATAATAAAATCATTAAGGTGGAAGCTCAGGGTCAGCGTAAAGCGATACAACACCATAAAATTAGTAAAAGTAGCGGTTTTTACAAACCTTATGGTATTGTATTGGATTAGGTACTTTTGTAAGCAAACTTAATACATCGAGACATCCAATGCAGAATGCTAATATCGCAAAACACTAAATTATATCGTAAAGATGTCCAAATTTTTCGTAAAAAAATTAAAACCATTGACATTTTGAATTTCGCGCCCTGACCCTGAGCTTCCCCCTTAATAACATTCAGTTTGTTGGCTGGCACCTAAAAACTTTATCTTGATTTTATTAAGCACATAAACGTGGTAAGTAAAATTACATTAATACATATCCGATAATCCATTGCCAAAGACGTATTGGGCATGAATGACGGCGCGGACGCACGGGCGACGCGCAAGGTATGTCTTGAACGAGGCCATTGCGCGAGGCAGCGAGGCGCCACGTGCGGTGTGCTCGCTCACGGGTGGGGCATCGTTAGAGGCGGAGCGCAAGTATACTCCGTTTATCCGCCTATTGCTGCTGGTGGTGAACTTTGAGGTGCAGTTCGGCCGCCGAGAGAATGCGTTCCAATTCATAAAATTTAGGTCGCCTAAATCGTTTCTGGTAAGTAGACATAATAATATATTTTTTAATTATAATTTTGTGTCCGTGGTGCATATAAGTAAACGATAAAACGACACGACGAAACGACAACTCTCGCGCCTAAAGGTGTCCTAAAGGTGTTGCGCTACTTACGCTGCATGACCCGCGTGGGCGGCGCGGCTGCGGCGCGGCGCGCGGCGGCGCTCGCGCAATGCATTATAAATCTTTCAACAGTTTATAGTTTCTTACGTATCGCTATGACAACACTACGCATTCGAAGCTTTTAAATACTATCGCGACAACCAGTATTTTGTTGCACTCAAATATTGACAGTATAATTGCTATAATGATTACTGAGTGATTGAAAGATTTATTCTATATTGCGCTGTCTCAAATATGTTGTTGCGCAGGATTGCGTCTCGTTACGGAATTAATTAGTGTACTAACAAAAATGGGTTGTTCCGTTTCGATACAAGGTCGTCACATCCTATCATAAGTTTTTTTTCTTAATTAACCGATATCTATTGCTTATTCAACCAATAGCGATTATTTGTTTTTTATATTTTTATTATTCATCCCGTGAGTACTCCTTACTCAACCGATTGCGAAGGATGAAAACGGAACCATCCACAAAAATACTAGTTTTAGGTGAGTGGGTACTATAATAGAACAAGGTATACTGATATTGAGTGAGTTGGGGTCGAGTCACCTTCGTCCGTAGGAGAATTAAGTACCCTCGAGATACCCTACACGTGACCCTGGGTGGTGCCAACCAGGTGACAACTCTACTGGTGGTAGGCTTCGGCCGTGGCTAGTCACCACCCACTGAACAAAGCCATGTCGCCAAGCGGCCTAGCCGTGTTCCGGCATGATGTTCGGTGCTGCCATTCATGGATGGCGGGTCAGATCAGCTGCGCTGCATGTGCCTAGTGAATGTAGCGTCTCGATCTACTGCCGCCTTCCTACCTAGGCAAGTATGCTCCATCGTAGATCTCATCGTCACTTACCATCAGGTGAGATAGAGATCAAATACTTGCCTATAATGAAATAAAAAAAAAAAAAAAAAATTGAAGTAGACTTTATTTTGACAACCTGATTTGCGCAGTTTTTAATGACCCTGCTTTCTGTACCGAGGGTCCCGGGTTCGAATCCTGGTAGGGACAAACTTTGTGTGATGACCACGAATGTTTAAACACGAGTCATGGATGTTTAAAATCTATATAAGTATTGTATACCTACCGAGTCCCATAACACAAGGGTTGCTTAGTCTAACTGTAGGATTTTTGGTGGGTTCGTCTGGTGATATTATTATTATCTTATGCACCCTTATGCATTACAAAAAAAAGATTAATTATAGCAAATATTAGACCCTTCATTACACTAGCGTGTTCCCTTCAGAGGCCCGCATCCATCCTCATTGTATCCAATTCGATGACGCCATTCCAATTACAAAGATCGCTATCTATATCAAGTGACGTTTAATATAAAAATAATTTGGAGGCGCGTGGGCAGATGGCACTGGTCGAGACGTGGAGTCAAGGACGGTCTTCTATCGACAGCTCAATTAGGAATACAATAAGTAGTACCCACTGTCGGTGAGCGCAGTAAAAACTGGATCTTGTTGATGCGGTAGTCGCAGCCAGCTTGACATTGATTTCTATATAATATCAATTCTAATGGCTAACTAATTGAGGACATAGTTTTTATCGCGTTCAATTCTTTGGTCTAGACAAGTTTTTTGCGTAGTAGGTACAATTCGGCTTCTTTGATTATAGGTCCGGCTTTCTGATCAAATATAGTTACTCGTTTATGTTAGTGTCAAAATTTTTGTTTTCTTGTATGCACTTACTCAATGAGATGGCGGTTCTAGTTTGGACTTAGGGTCCCTTAGGTAATAAGTCCGCACCACTATTTAGGTATCATGAGGGTAAATGGCAGAAGCTACGGGTTATATCGGTAATATAGCCAAGGTAAGCAAAATATATAGCTTTTAGAGATATCATGACCTGTTTTAATAAATCTGATCAACATAGAAACATCAATAATTATTTGTACGATGACCTACTTACTTACTTCTTAGTACTTTGACTTTGAAAAGACGCATTTTGACCCCTAATTGTAAGTTGTCGTCTATTTAAAATTGTACCTATTACAAAGCAATTTTCTACATTGATTTAACTTTTTGTAAATTCGTAAACCATTGCCAATTCTGACGGCGAACACCTAGTAAATGGTATTTATAACCAGAAAACATTTTCCATTTCACAAATGGACACATTTCTATTACGCCCCGCAATCTGTAATTCTTCAGCTTCGTTGGCCGAAGCTGCCAATAATAACATTGGATATTTTCGCTCTAATAAATTCACTTATGAAATTCTTGTTCAGTGGGATTGGATGTAATAATATCTTCCCATATAAAACTATTTTTTATCACCGCATGCCTATAAACGTTGAGCCTGAATATTTCCACGTCGCAGTGGCAATGTTTGGCAATATTCGACTTCCAAAACAATAAGATTTTTGGCGTAGACGTGACTTTGGTGCGGCGATATTGAAAACAATAATGTATTGTCAAAGAAAAGACGTAGATACCCATTTTTTTTTTTTTTTTTTTTAAGTCCGGGCGCTGTCCTGGCCCGGCCCGCGAATCCCTCTGACATGGGGGTCAGAGACCTTATTTAAACTAATATTAGAATATAAGTACATAGGATTTTTTATTTAAATAAAGTAAAAGTAATCTTTATTGTACATTTTAAAAGGCAATGAAATCTTAAAGCAAATAACTTAAAGCAACTTTTATAAAGCAAATAATCTAACATTTTAGGGTACAACTTATGACATCTTTTGGGACAGGGGAAATTCCCTCTGCCCACTGCACAAGACCGCTAGCCAGTGTAATCAGGATCGTGGTAGTGTTAAGATGCTGGATTTAAATATTAACATAATATTTATACAGCGTAGATACCCATTTACAAAGGATCTTATACATGAAGCAAGTATTTTTATGAATGACCGAATTGATTCATTGCATAATTTTAACTAACTACTTAGGGACAGACATAATACGAGTAAGGTTGTGCTGGTTAACTATTACAAAATTATGATCTTGATCTAGTGTGTCATTCATTCCATGTGTCTTTTCCTGGCCTTCATCGTAGGTGGCAAATTTATTGATGAGTAAGAGGGTTATAAGTAGTGATTGGGTCCGATGGGTCTGACATAATCTCCAAGAGATTTAAAGACCCTGATTGAATCTACATTGTACAAAATACGGTATTATGTTAAATAATCGTATACGCAAGCTCTTACTACGATGCCCTGTGTGGGCGGACCTGTCGGCCATTCATGCGATCCAATGAATGGACTATCAAATAAAATGTTTATTGCCCTCCATTTAAGTTATTTTACATTAATTTCCATATTATTACGTGCAGTGTAGTCTAATGCAGAACGCTACTAAAGGCTTTAAAGAGAATAAATAAATATATAATACTGTCAATAGATAAAAGAGGCGTATACTGTTTTCTTTAATCTCTAAAATGGGACGTAAATATTATACAAAATCTATTCGCGTGTTAATTTAGATACAATCAATGTTAAGTTTTTGTAAATGGTCTAATCCGTCTTCTTGTACAATAATGCAGGCAGCTAGGTACCTTATAAATGTTTGTCTGTTTTTAAATCAAGATTTAAAAAGTCAAGGGTTAAAGTACTATCTCAATTCTTTAACCAGTGTATGCAATCATAGACAATCAGAAGGAATGTTGTCAGATGATGTATTCGCCGCTATGTCATATCGTCAAACTCTCTATCCGGCCGCTAAGTAGGACGTCCACATGCCTATTTTTTAACAGCTCATAAGGCCGTGCACACACTTCGTCTATTGTACAGCATTACCTTAGGTACCTATGTATGAACCTTAAGAAAGGAATACCTTTAATTGTTATATCCGTTTTAAGAAAAAAAGTCTTTTCTTTTTAATCTATTCTAACGTCCTATATCGCGGCGTCGAAATAATATCACCTTCATCAATAAATCGGAATTAGATAATTTTTAGTCATATAAACCATTACAGGAATATATAAATCGTCAAAATTATGTTAACACCACAGATAATGTGAGGTAATACCTACCACCCGTTCGGCATGTGTCTGTCTGTTAGTTTCGGCTAAACTCTGAAATGGCTGGACCGATTTGAATGGCGGGACTTTCACTGGCAGATAGCTGATGTAACAAGGAGTAACTTAGGCTACTTTTATTTTAGAAAAACTTTTTGTTAAATACCACGCGGACGAAGTCGCGGGTAACAGCTACTCGAAAATATAATAGTGTATATTTCCTTTCGTCGAGTCTACAGCCGTATGATTGTCTCGTTAAATTACAATGAGAAATGTTCCACAGACAGCGGGCAATTATGAAAAAGTGGAATTAAATACAATTAGCTAACTCTATGCGGGACAGAATACACGCTTCCTTGATTTGTTGCGCTCATTCACAAATGGGGCGGACATGAGATATTACTATAATTATACTAATTTTTCAAAGCGTAATAGATAATGACGTCATGATTAAAATATAATAAGCACCACAGACCCCGTCTGTGCATCGCAGCGCGAGCGAATGAAAAATAGATATGAAATGAAAAAAGCGTAATAAAAAAAGCGACGAAGACACCGCTTTCACGAATGAAAGCGCCGAATGAAATTATTGCTATTAAAAGGAAACCGCAATATCATAAAAATGCTTTTCTGCTTCAATCGAGAATTTATCATTTCATACAGAATAAGAATACCAGCTTTTTAATGTCCCACTGTTGGGCACCGGCCTCCCATCGAGGGGATTAGGCTATAGTCCACCACGCTGGCCGAGTGCGTTGGCGGACTTCACACGTCTCTCGAGAGGTACTCTCACACATGCTAGTTTCCTAACTATATTTTTCCTCACCGTTTAGCGAGTGATAATCATGGTTTAAAATGAGACTCGCCAATCAAATCCAGAAATTCGATTCGAGATACTCGATACCGAGGCAAGCGTTCTACCAACATGGCCGTCACTGATTTTTATCATTATTATACAAAAATCATTATAAAATATCTTAGGGGTTCATAGGTCCCAATGTCTAATTCAGAACTCACATAAATATTGATATTTTATCGATAAAAAGCCGAAATGTACACAGACAGACTCTTCAATTTTGATGAAGACTAATCGATCGTAAGGGTATTAGGATCAATCCTCATATCAAGCAACATAAGGTTAATACGGTCCATCAAAAAAAAAATTCGAGTGTCACACAGGACTAATGCCACCAAGTCTTAAAAGAGCCTTTTCCACTTCACAATCTATCCCGACGGAATCAACTCAAGTTCACGGACGGTCCACGTTTCGAATGCAAAAATAAAGCCCTTTGAACTGATCGATTTATGTGTAATAATAAAACTGTAAGGGCTCGTTATCGGTGCAATATTTCTTCAAAGAATAAAACCATCACTCATTAATTTAACGGTTGGTTATATTTGACCCACTAGTTAGCACCCACGACCTCTAAAGGTCCCGTCTCGGCTTTAAGCCACGAAGGTATCTCGAGTTGTGAAACAATCGTGGCAACTAAACGTTGCTCTTAACATAACTGCTGATGTATGCGCCGATAGGTTTAATAATTATAGCTTTGAGGTAAATCTATTCAGCAAATTCTGGCTAGTGTTGCAGCACTAATGAATAATTAATATCCGTGTAATCAATCACCTAAGTTTGTAGTTTACAACCGTTTATAGCTAACATTCGCTTGTCAGCCACCTAAGGTTGCATTCCGAGACGCGCTAATACCGATATATACATATATATTTTTATTCACGTAGACCATTAAGTACAGTACTTATGAATCGACAAAATTTACAAAATATTATGCTACTACTTTACCACCCGTTCGGAATGCCGTTCCTATGGAGAAGAACGGGCGAGAAACTCCATGGTTGTTCTTTTTTTTTAAATATCTTTTATATTATTGCGTTCACACTCGTTCCGAGTCATCGTAAGCGCAACTACGATATCCCGTGTGTCGTCACGGATGACGTCATTAAATCCGCAATCTTGCGATATCACCGCGCCGTATTCTCCAAATCAAAATCACCGTTAGAAGCGCTGTCAAATTCAAAAGTGGCGTTTGTATTAGTATTTTTTTAACATGAGTTTTCAAGTTAATATAGACGACGAGCCTAACGGGTGAATAATTTATTTACTGCTCACACCAGATTAATCCGACAGGGAGAGTTGGTGTCGAGGAAATTAACGGTTTGTGTTTTTGAGGTTATGTACGTTCATACATAACCTCAAATCAAATCCAGCGAGCGCTCTAATAATCGTTTCGAATCATTGACAGAATTGAACCGTCATAAGCGCGTTTTACAAATCGGAACGCAAAATGCCAACGTGAACGTGATATTACGTGAGCCCCAACGAAGGTCATTTTATACCAAAAATTATTTGTGTACAAACTAACATACCTACGTAGCGAATAGTGTCTGGATAATGCTAAAGCAGAAGATTCGCAGATGCGCCTAGTCTATAGATAAACCACATAAATTATTGCGGAGCTACGGTTCATTTACGTCGCTGATGGCATAAAATGTTTACGGATTTTGCTTCAAACAATTATAGGTTGTTCTTACTGAAGCAAACTGCCGAAAAGACGCAGTTAATTTTGAGAGTTGCTTAATGTTAACAGCTTAAAAATACAATATACTGACTCGTACTAGTCTCTAGTGTTTTTACATAGGAAATGGATGGTGATGATAGAAAATACTCTCATTAACGTGTACTAGTATAGAATAAGAGCAGATTAATAACCATACCCTCAAATTTATAGAAAGTTATAATGGAGTGTAAAGCCACTATAACGCACTTTTTTCTGTGAAAAGTTCGTTAACATGTCGTTATAATCCATTTAACTGTCTATAAATTTGGGGGTTAATATCTATTTATTTACGCAATAAATAAAAAGTGAAACCCTACGAGCTCGACAATACGCCTTGCAAAGGTCACAATGTACTCCCACGCGCGGAATGTCAAGTGATGATGGCTGGGCGTGTTCGCGGCACAATGTTGCGCCCCGGGCCCTGCTAATTAGGTACGCACGCAGGTGTCAATGCCTCTAGGGCAGCCTTTCCCAAAGTGGGCGATAATGCCCCATTGTGGGCGCTGCAGGCCTAAAGGGGGACGGTAAGAGACCCAGAAAAAAATGGGGGCGTTGTGTAGAGGCTTACAATAATTAATTTAATTTGAAGTTATAGTGGTTTTTAAGTAGGTGAAAAAATGGGGGCGCTAAAAATAATTCATTCTCAAAGTGGGCAGTAGACAAAATATGTTTGGGAGCCCCTGCTCTAGGGTTATATGGTAGTTATTGATTTCTTATATTTACGCAAATATTACACATTGAAATAAAACTAATTTAGGAATGTAAAAACATAAAATAAACGCGATAAAATCCGAAAAAAATTGTTTTATTTCAATTAGAAGGTACTTGTTAAAAACATCGGAGTCTTATTGGCTCACTAATTCCATGTTCGTAAAGGATAAATGACTTAATAGTAAAGAAAAACCTCATAAGCTACAAAATAATAAAGAGTTACCACTGTATAGTTGGCCAGAATCAGAATCAGAATATTTTTTTATTCACGTAGACTATTTATTAAGTACAGTACTTATGAATCGTCAAAAGTTACAAAATATTATGCTACTACTTTACCACCCGTTCGGAACGCCGTTCCTATGGAGAAGAACGGGCAAGAAACTCCATGGTTGCTCTTTTTTTTAAAAAGATCTTTTATATGTTTGAGCAATACATTGTTATAGGTATATGGCCAGTGACGTACACCGTGGCGTAGTGACCGCAACGAGGTCAAAGGCGCAAGCGAACGATGCCTCGTTACACACCGTTAGGGCTGACAGATTGACCCAACGCGATATAAATGATCACTTTCAATCAGACAGGAAACGAGACGTGTTGAAATGGATACGGATATTTTTTTTTTCAAATTGTTTTGATTTAATTAATGGTTACACTGGATTAATAGACGCGATGATAATAGCTGTGTCAACAAACAAAAACAAACTATCATTTGATTATATTATTGTAGTTAAAACAAATAAACGAAGTTCTCTTCCAGCATCTTTTTTTTTTAGAGAATCGCCTCACCCACCTTTGGGTAGGTCCTTTTGCCAAGGTCAAGTGGAATGATTATTTTTCATATCAAATATGGAAGATTCTTAGAGGCCTAATCCGTAGACTAGGCCTAATAAGCCCCCCTAACCCTATCAGCAAAGTTGTGGATACTTTACTGACAAATTACCGAACTTTTTGGGAGAACTGGAAAAGTCGTGTTTTACTATTTAGTTATATTTTCCTACACTCGTGCACGTTTATGAACACATACTGGTTAATATTCCACAAAAAAATCACATTAAATTTCAAAGAAACACATTTTTCACAAAATAAAACAAAATTAATAACCTTTCTCTTCGACTACCCCCAAAAAGATCTTCCAGCATCTTGTAGTCATCGATGATCATGAGACAGCTAAGCGATGAATCCAAAATAGCTATGCTATACTATCATTTCTTGAATAGCGTAAGATCCTTAAAACATCGTATGCGGTAACCTATGCCTATAAAACAGCAACGATAACTATGGAGTTCATAGACAGCGTTGCGCCGCAAACTGCCCCTTTTATAGCCTATATAACAAAAGGCGACGTAAATAAGCACACTGCAGATAAAAGAGTTATATCCTAATAGAATTAAAAAGCTATTTTAATTTATGAGTGGGCTTAATTTTTCCTAGGATAACCTTAGTAAGTTTATTTTTGTCATCTCTTGAACATCTCTAAATATACCTACCTACTTTGTTATTAGGTTTAGAAATCCGAACTTAACCTAAGATAGCGCTCATCTCGTTCTGGAATCAAGATTATCGCTATCCCAAAATCAAATGAACTTTATACCTAAGTACGAGATGACGTACGTACGAGTGCGTATTAGTAAATATATAACTATTGTGAAATATAATATTTGAAATCGATTCGTTGTTCGTTCAAGAGGTCTTACAACCGGTTAGATCTCTACTCGTGCTGTAGTTCTATTCTGTAACGACAATATCATAATCTCACGCGTGAGTCCGAAAGTGAATTGATAATATCAATACAAATTTTACATTTCACCCTCGGAGAAAGTGAATTGTAAAATATCAATATAAATCTCACGCGTGAGATATTGAGATTTAATGACAATTCCACGCACGAATCCTCGGGTAAAATGTAAATTTCGTATTTATATTTTACAATTCACTTTTTCCGAGGGTGAAATATATTTTTTTTATTTATATTTTACAATTCACTTTCGAACTCACGTGTGATATATGAGATTGCCGTTACAGAATACCACTGTTGTTTCGTAAGAGATAAAAGCACGTCTGTTGGGTACGTGCTGTGCGCATCGCGTTCCATGCGACATAAGGTAAATATGCTTTGGAAATTTGTTGAAATGATGATAATTCAATCAGCGAAACCTAATATAGCCCGCAAACAGCAGCGACCGTACCGTAAACACATAACTACCTTAAATATGTAGGTACCCGACACCTAACGGTAATGAACTGGATTGAAAACAGAAGTGTTGTGTGTTCGGTTACGTTGGTGTGTATGCGTGTGTTGATAGCGACGCTATCTGTAACGAGGGTCCCGGATTCGAATTCCGGTAGAGGCAAGCTTTGTGTGATGAGCTGCACGAATATTTGTAACCGAGTTATTTAAAATAGAACATTTCAAAAATCTGTAGGTTTTTCCTTATCACTACCACTAATATCTTGCTGTACAAGCTCAGTGATAGTTCGCAGGTTGCCTAGACAGAACGGCGCGGCGACGGCACGCGGCATGCGCCTGCGCACCCACGCACGATATCGCCAATACTATTTATAACTATTATTTATTAGCCGCAGCCCATCAACGGGCGTGTGTGAAAAGAATTAATGATGTTGTTGAAAGTTGTAAAACAACAGTTAATTTTTATAATGATGGATTGGTGTTTTATAGATAGAACTTAGAGGGCACCCACAATGAGTAGGTAGGTACGTACCTACTACGGTGAATTTATAATACATACCTTAAACTATACATGGTGATGCAGTAAGGTTATACTTACCCGTAAACGAGCGCTTCTTAAGCGAATTTGTATTTAGAATTTCGATACTGGTGATTTAAAAAAATTTAACCCAACCAAATGACAACTCACAGTTGTCATTTGGTTGGGTTATTTTTTTAATTATTTTCGAACAAGCATTTAAAAAAAATATTGACGTATCGAAATTCTGATTTCAAATGCGCTAAAGAAGCAGGTGCGAAGGTTAGTTCACCCTTTCTAGTATACGAGTAAATTTTGTACCTGCATATCACAGGACATCTATTCTATCTATGCTAACACTTGGGCTAAAATAAAGCCACGGCGTATATTGTTTAAATAACTACACTGTGTGAGGTACATTGTTGATTTAGTTGACTCCACGCTTCGATAATTAAGCAAGCGCCCATTATGGTAACTGGCCGCTAATAATCACACAATGCGTGTTTTGTTGTACACAAGGCGTACCTAGTACCTGTATAAAAGAAAAAAAAACTTCGTAAAGTAAGGTCATTCACTCTCAACCACCAGCCAACTCATAAAAGGGTCGCCGGCGAAGCAATTAAATTAAGTACTAACATAGATCCTTTTGTAGCTCTAGAGAATTCCTCTGCAAGACATAATGAAATCTTGGCGTCGTCCTAACTGGCCAACGATCGTATAAGTAAATGCGATTTTTATGCGAAAATTATTCCTGTGCCACGCGATGGCTTGCGAACTTTAATTAGGACACTCTAAAGAGATTTGTTTAACTGCAACAGGCAATGTTGCCTACTGCAACGTTGCGTGCTGAACTAGTCTTCTAAACTGTTTTACCGACTTCTAGCAGAGTTAGACCTCATGTTAGAGATAGAAGCCTTTACTAGAGCGATTGAAGGTTCTCTTTATTCATAAGTCCATGAACAGAGGACTTCGCAAACATATAATTAAGGCGGTTTTACAACCCATTGAACGTTGGGACGTCTACGTTATTGGCTATCATAAAAAGCGCAATAGTTAAACCTCTGCGTACAAAGTAAACGTCTATTCTACTTACAAGTTTGTCGTACTTGTATTCAGTTGTATATTTATGAGGTTTTGTTTGTAAAAGTACTTGAGCTTAGGACATTGAAGAGTTATGTCGTGATTATTGCTACACAAAAAGCAGCAGTAATAAGAGGCAAGGCTGGAATATATTGATGATAGTTAAGGATTATATTATTGATTTCTTATATTTACGCGAATACAAAAAAAATTACCGCGATAGAATTTTTAAAAATAGTTTTATTTCAATAAGGATTATGTAGATTATATCAATCCTTCATTGGAGTATTTCAGCATATATGTACCTCATTAATCTTTCAGGATTTCACCCCCGTGATTTATTAATACTTATGACCTCAAACCGTAACCACAGTCGCTAACCCCATAGCTCTGATTAACTTAGTTTAACAGGTGTTAACACCTGTCGCGGACACATAAACTCCTGCAATTAATAGCTCATGTTGCTTTACTTACGAAAGCTGTTTTCGCAATCGAGTAGCGGTTATTGAACGACTCTCGCTAAGCGACCGGGATTTTTATAATTTTTAGTAGTAAGACTCTGGGAAAAGTTTTGTTTGTACTTATACCATTCAGAGCTTGCAATGTAACTCAAGTTTACACGACTTACTTTTAAGAGTTTTCTTAGAAAACAGCCTGCTTAACTTTGAAAGGTAGTCTTTAGTGTCACCGTCTTACATATACTTACCGATCATGGTACCACTTTATAAAGATGAAGAGAGATCTGTCATACCTAGTTGACCGACAAGCAGTGGCGTAGTATGGGGGGGGGGGGGGAGGGTGTGGTCCGCACCGGGCGGCACTTTGCCGGGGGCGGCATTTCACAGGTGGCGGTTAGAGAAAAAAAAATAAGTAAAAAAAAACTTTCAGTGTTTTGTCGTATTTTTTTTTTGTCGTTACCATGCCCCTTTTTTATAATGAATAGCAAAAATAAGAAGGCGGCAAATTTGAAATCAGCACCGGGTGCTAATGACCTATGCTACGCCACTGCCGACAAGTAAATTAGAAGAAAGACTCACGCGGCAATGAACGACAATTTGCACTCCCACACGTCTCAACTTTCATATCTGGACGGAAGAGGCAATATAAGTCATTAGGCTTAGTCTGCCATGGATGGAACCAAATGCCTCTGTGGGTGTGCGCTGTGCCTACGAACACGTCCGGATGGGAAAGTAGGGGGCGAATTTATGATATCTCGTTTGGAGCATAAATTTACAAGGCAAATGGACTCTTAACAGAGCTGATATATGGCCGACACGTGCTTTGTGTCACGCACTTATAAATGTTGCATACTGAAGGAATGCGTGCAAGTGTTACTCAGCATGAGAACATAATATGAGGAGGATATATTATCGTCAACTTATAAGTCCAAGCCGTCAAGTTTAAATATCAAATACCTACGTGAATATAATACCTGGTGCTCCCAGCTGGTGTTACTGAATGAGTTCGTAGTACAGAATAACATAGGAATTTTAGAAAACCTATTTATAATATTAATGTACCTAAGCCTTCCATACTAATATTAATTTACTAACTAACTTTTTATAATAATACTTATTTCCAACACAGGCGTATCGTTCCGAGCACCCTCCAGACTAATCTCAGCAGACTTTTAAATGCCTAAATCCACACTCACACTCATACAAAAAGCAGTTATCCTTAACCTTCACCGTCTCACACGCATGTTTCTTCAAAATTCATCATCATCACCATAGTTTTTATCATCCAAAAGCTAGCACACTTGGCCAAGGTCCGAGTGTCAGCTATTTCATCCCTTAAACAGGGAGAAGAAAAAACAAGAGCAAAGAAAAATATTTTGCGGTAAGATGTACTCTCCACTACGCCCAAGTACTAGCTGTGAGTTGATTCAACAACAATCAATCTCTTAAACGTTACAATTGAAATAGTTGGCTACAATCACATTCCTTCAAACAGTCTCAAATGTAAATATGACGTAACCCAGACAGGTCAGCTAGAGTCCCGAGTCATCCATCTCGGCCGGATGGAGATAGATCGTCCGATCGGTCTCCCCAAATACCTACAAGGACACTTCCATCTATGCGCTCGTAGACACCGGCCGCAGCTGGGTGATGTGGTCAAATAGCCGACGTCCGGCGGCCCACGGCTTGCCCACGCGCATATATGATATTTAGAACAAATGTTAGATGCATTTGCACTTCACGAATTGGTGTCGTGTGCTATTGATTTATGGCTGCTTAAGTGGGGATGATAAGCGCCGATCTATTTTCATGTTTTTGTGTTCGGAGAAGGAGCTGTGTCCGCAGTTTTGTCGTTTATACTAGACAAGCGTAGACTACTGTTAATAAATATTTGTAACAGACGTGAGGTCCAATTAAAAAAAAAATTGTGGACAGTCAAATAAATATTGAGTGCGTAGCAAGAGCCCTGCCTAGGAACTCTTGCGACATACGTATGTAGTTTATATAGGACATAAAAGGAAGCAATAAAAACATACCCTCCTTTTGTCGGAGTCGGGAAAAAAAACACAAACTTCGGTATTACCTAAAGGCAGTTTCTACGTTTTTAGTAACTCAAAAGTTATGTTGCCTATCGCAGTCGCTCACGTCAAAGTGACTTCAAGTTTTCGCCAAAAAAGCCCAGCCTGCTCGAAAATACTCCAAAGATATATAAAACTTAAACTTTTCGCTGAAACGTGCCTTTCAGGGTTGTATGAAAAATGAACTTTTACCACAACCTTGACTAAGTTATTTTTTATACTTGAATAATAAAATATCCTTATTCGGGTTTTCAGATGCAATCTCAGTACACAATGCTTACCCACAATCGAGAAAAGCTAAGACTATGCTTGAAGTTTTCAGACTTGCTTAATGCGGCCTGGGTAAACCAGAATCTACTAATGTCCAAAGAAGACTCCGGATTAGCTTTCCAACTGCAACGATTCTAAATGAGCTAACATGTTACTAATTGTAATTTATATGTAATCCTTCACTGAATCAATACTTTCAAGAGCTGCGCATTTAAAATGTGACACTGTGTCAGTGCGAGGCGGTGCTGAGTCAGCCGGCATTCCTGACGATATTGCATCACCGCGAGCGAGTGACGGATAAGCGTTCAATGATCCTCGGCGGTACGTCTTCATAGCTCCGGTATCAGCTGATACATCAGGCCCGAGTATTAGGTATAAGTTATTAAGTAGTCCTTTGTGAACAAATTCAAATACCAATCGAGTAATTGTAGTTGGTATCTATCCATAAAAAATACAACCGAATTGAGAACCTTCTTCTTTTTGAAGTCGGTTAAAAAGTGGACGCGTTGCTACTGTTGCCTTAATGTGAAATGTATGTATGGAAAGATTCGATAACTTTTTCAGTTCATGCTGTCAAAACTCGTACTAAGATCTAGGACTGTTAAGGGTACAAGTCCGTAATATTGCTAAATTATTTTAGTGTGTTTAACCTATTTGAAAAGATATAACGTATTTGGCCGTTACAATTGCCATCATTACTTTTAGATAGGTAGGTACTAGGTACACTTTATTTATACGCTACTTCATTAACGTGACGAACATGAAAATTTGAAAGTGGAATCAAAGGTTATGATCACGTTGGCTTACAAGTGTCGATTAAAAAAAAAATACCAAAATCATAACAATTGCGATTATCTGTGAGCATTTTTCTTTATATTGACATTTCGAAAAACTTACTTCACATAATGATTTTAAATACGCTAAAGATGCGCAGGTTCAAGGGTAGTTTACCCTTTCTGAATCATATGTGCATAGAACTACTGACGTGAAATTATTCTCCTGATATTTAAATACTTGAATTTATAAAATTTGTATCGCTAAGCCTGCTATTAGTCCTGCGAGTGTATCAACCACCACTAATGTGGCCGGATGCATTCCCAGGTGTTCTTATATCGTATTACTAAAACCTGAACGACATGTCGTAAGTGCAGTAATGATGAACGCTACGTCATATGATCATATCATAGACAAGACCGTTTAGCCGCGATGGTGGCCACAAACTATGATGTTGTATCTGTAGTTTATGCCGTGGATTTTGTTTTGAAAGTCATAGATAACTATAGAAAATAGTCGTAATAAACCTTGCGACATGCATTGACTATTTGTAACTTTTTTAGCATCAAAGCAATGAAATCTTTATTGAAATACATACATTTTAGGTTTTTATCAACTACGACATACCTACCTGCTATTTTACGTTCTGAAAGTTATCAGTAGCTGGCGTACATTCTTGGTTATACCATAGACTATACAGAATGTAACATCGATATAGATCAGTGTGCGAAGCTCCGAAACTTTAAGAGATAAAAAGATATGTTCTAAGAACCCGTGTCGTAGATTTTAGAGATACGAAAAACTGCATTCATAGATTTTCAAAATATACTCATACATGAATCGGTAAACAAACCCGGTCATTTTTAAATGTAAACCATAGTTATTCAATTGCGATATTGAGTGTGTAAGTTGTAAGGAGTAAATGTTGCTATAAAACCATGTTTTGTTACACTCTAATTTTGTAAATTGCATAAATAAGAATAACAGTGACAGCCGCTTTCTAACTTTAGAAGTAACATCATAAACGTTGCATCTTTAAATCCGAACATAAAATTATATGTCAAAAGATACTTCATAACATCCTCATTTAAAATCAAAACACCATAACGCCTTTTGATATGCACCGCGGACTGTACCTACTTAATCGAAAATGTATCTCATATTATTCATAGGTTGTCAGCGATTAACCGTCGGGAACTGTATTAAACTGAGTGATCGCGAGCTAGTGATTAATGATACTAATTACATCAATTATTAAGACGGTGGCTCGAACACTGTGCAGCCGCCGGATTCTGGACAAATTAGGTTGCTCACAGCTGGCCGGCTAGACTGTGAACGACTTCACTTGTACGGCAACCTGCTCTCTCTTTAGAGATTTAATTGCAATTGCTTACACCTAGATTGTAGTGTTACCACAAATTTATAGAAGCGTACAATGGCAATATAAATCGTCTTTCAGAAAAAAAGTTCTTAGTAAGTATTGTTATTGTTTTTTATAAGTTTAAGATCAGGACTGAAGTTTGACAGCAATAAAAATAGGTCCGGATTGAAAAGAAGAAAAATAAAAAAAAAAATTGCAAAGACAAAATAGCGTTGGATATGCGTCGGACTATCAAGCAATTTAAGAATAGAGCCAAAAACAGGATCCTTATTTATGAACGTTGATTTAGCGCTCAAATGCGGATGCCCGCAATCCTCCAGCAATCCCGTCAAGTGAGCAAATTGTTGTGTGCTTTGATTGACGCGGCATTTTAATTTACGAAATTCGTTGGTTTTGCCTAACGAGGAGGAATATTGTGCTGACGAAGGCATAATTCAACCCTTGATTGTTCAAAAGATTATCAGTAACTAATTTTATTCTGCTATCAAGAAAGTTGAATAAAGTAATTCTGTCTGCTATGATTCCACATGCTATAACAACATTATTGATGTAAGTGTTGAGCAGTTAGTTTGTTATGAAATGCAGGCTTACACGAGAATAGTACGCAAGTAGCAAGTGTCCTCGTATAAATAGCTCGCCAACCACGAAGTAACAAGTGTAATAGAATAAATTTCCATACATTTCCAAGTTGGCTACTTGTTACATCGCTGCTTACAACTTGCACCCTTGTGTAAATCGAGCATAAGTTGATAGTAGGTAGTTTTATAACGAAAATTATGAATAAAATCTAAAATAAAGTTTGATTTCAAATTTGGAATAAAATGTCGAAACCAAAAATAGAGAACTACGGACTAATCTGAATCATTACACTAATATACATTAATTATTTTATAATCTTACCAGTCCGATAGCCGGCGTTCGACAGGTAGGTGGCGAAGGTCTTGGTCTCGTGCGTGGCCTGCCACGTCGGCGACGAGCAGTTGTCATTGTTAGTGTACACGTTGTGGTTGTGCACGTAGGAACCAGTCAGCAGGGAGCTCCTGAGGACGCAGGGTAGATCAGTATCACCGTAGGTACAAAGATAGAAACATAATTCATTTATCCTATAGTGACCGTTCGTACTGCACCACTATACCAGTGCCATCTGATGTTTGATCGTTTCTTTTAATATTATATTGCAATGATGATTACGAGGTATAATAAGCAGGCACATTAAACTTGATGGGATCTTACGATATGTCGTTGGTGTAATAAAACCTCTAGAAGTTATCGTCAATAAATAACATTAGATCAGCCTTCATAAATTTTTATTATGCAACCATTGAACTGGTGTCAGTATTGATGTAAGAAATCAACAAATAAATATCGCCACACGAACACACAACTGTACAGTCCCAAACTAAGCAACACTTATATAATGGTTACCGTATATACAATTCACTAGGGGCGATCCCAGTGTGTAATACTTTAGATAATAAACATTCATGACTCGGGCACAAACATTCGTGCTCGTCACATAAAGTTTGCCTCTACCAGGATTCGAACATTGGACCCTTGGCACAGAAAGCAGGATCACATTCAATAACCTGTACTAATCAGGTCGTCCAGAAAAATATATAACATCGTGAATTGTCCAAATTTGTTATTTTTTTCAAAAATCTACTTTATACTACGAAGTGAAGTTGTATTCTGGACCTAATGACAAGATACTTAATAATAAATAATGTTAAGTAAATAGCTATCACTCAACCCTCCGCGCCGCTGATGACAGATGACGCGTCATCTGTCATCTGCTTCGTTGTGAGGCCGCAGTTGGCGTACCCACACTAGACTCTCGATGCAGCACGGCCGTTCTGGTTACAGCCAATAAATTATTTACCTTGATGGGCAACACATTGGTGTTGTTGTATAAGCATGCCGGAACTCCGCCCCAGCACTCCTTATAGCCTTCATCGTCCTAGGCATGAAGTTCAAGCTTCCTAACTCAACGTCTTGGTCGTCAGTCAGGACCAGAATAATGTTTGGTTTCCTCTCCCTCTGCTGGGGATATGGGATGTACCCACCGGTTTGCCATTTATTGGGCATTTTCAATTTCGCCTTTGTCGTATTCTCTCGTATGGGTACGTGAGGTTTCTCCTGCGCCTTACTCTGGTTGATAGGTTTCCTCACAGTATTCCATGTCTTTTCAACATTGCTTTTATTCAAATGCTTCTCGGTATTGCGTGTCTTATCAGCTTTCTTCATGTTGTAGGGTTCTAGAGTCCTGTTCGCGCTGTCTTCCAACGAACGGGCATCAGTCCCTTTCCGTCTGTCTCTCCTGACTACATGCTCTCTTTCCCACGCCCTACGCCTTTCACCGCGATATCTTGAGCTATTTTTATGCCTCATGTTTCTTCTCTCTGGAAGATCCGTAAGAGTTCCATTGAATGTCGTCCTGTTACGATTGTTCTCTCTATTTCTTAACTCTCTAGATGACTCATCATTTTCATACGAATCGCGTCTTGCGGATATAATTATACAATTCCACGTTAAAAGTAGCGGAATGAACTTCAAATTCATATTGATATAAATGTTATAATATACTACCTATTTAATGATACTATAACTTCTAAGAAGTATTTTAAGATTTCAAATCTAATTCACGTCGTTGAAGATTTTATTGACTTAGAGCAGCACTCCGCGTAAAGAGGTGCCATCTTGTCACACCACCTGCAACAATGAAACATCCAAAGCTTCAGTCAAGTCAACACCGTTCAGAGTGCATCTATATACAAGTGTAAGGTTATCAAAAGCGTTTAACACGTCCACTAAGTGGCCCCTGCCTGCAATGAGCTCTCAAGTATGAGTGAACAATGTAGTGAGATCCGCCTATTCCATGTTTGCTCTGGATATTGAAATTTGTTTCATTCCGTCAGCAATCAATATCGTAAGCATTTAATGGCACTCGACCAGGGCATCAATCGCGAATTGCTTTTAACAGAATTGGACCGGGATCGGTTGGGGCTCCGATTCTAAATAACTGCGCAATTCTCTGCACGAGGGGTGCTAAAGTTGATGTTCGTTAGAATTTATGTATACCTACTAGACAAAGCGCCTAATAAAATAATTCGCAAACTCACAGTCCATTGAACCCCAGATTGTATAAAAAGTATTATATTAATGACGCTGGATTTAGAAAATATGCGTCATACACAACACACGTTAATTGTAGAAATGCAATACTGGTATGAAATTTTAGAATAGTTTACCTAAGCATAGAGCTATTTACAAAAGTGAATAGGGAAGTCTTACGAATTCACGTTGAAATGTACAAACCTAAACCATATAAGGTTTTAGGCTTATTCCAAATCTTTTAACCATCTCCTCGCCCATATTTTAAATCGAACAGCAGTGTCTTTTTGCTAAAGCACCAGCAACTTTTAGTGTCCAGAATTTAAATATGAGGTTGATTTGTCTTGATTCGCTGACAGGGTAAGCGCGCGTACGGCCGCCCGCCGCTCATCATGATTTATGCGCACACGGCGCTCGCGTAATTGATAGGGGAAAGATGCGATCGATGACGTCACCCATACCCGTAATATATCCAGTAACTATAGATTATTTCGGGGAACAAAAAGCATAAATGTCGTCAACAAACCATATTAAGAGTCTGGTAAACTATTGACACAGAAATCGCAGTTTCAATGACGAATATTATCTCAGCAATATCGCAGTACGATTCTTATAATCCGCCCTAATGGGTTCTCGCTGATTCATCATGGAAATGTTTACCTAATTTAGATTCCCTAAAGGTTCACTTTTAAAGTGGTAGCTGACCACAACAACATTCTAAATGTACCTTACACCGCACCGACACCACTCTCAGCTTACTCGGGTATAAGGTTCTGAATTAATGAAAAGCTGCTCATACGAATTAGGAACAAAGTTGTCAAATGTTGGCAGCATTCTCTTGTACCTACAGTTGACTTTTTCAACTGCCGTGTGTATCATGGTATTACTCGTAATTTCTCTGGAGTTAGCAACTCTTGTTTATGTAAGGTTTTAATTAGCTGTATTTTGAGTTTTGCTTCTACAAACAAGTCAGGCCGATTTCGCTTAGGGTTGTTTATGAGGAGAAAGCACGGAGAGTGTTGTTACACATTAAACATTTATAGAACATTCGCTAAGTTTTTGTTGTAGGCAGTTACGAGTACGATAACCTGGGAATATGAGAATGTTATAACGAGTATATAATCGTTTACTCATTATTGTTCTGGTACAGAAACTTATTGAACAGGCCGTGGTTGCTACGCAGTTCCGTATTGGTAAACCTATTGCTGCAATTCAGAATTGTGTTTTTGTTGGGTGTTAATTACAGCTTATACAATTATTAGCAAATGATTTACAACGCATTTTTCTTAATGATAAGTATCTTCAGTCATTTGCACGAACCAGGTGTGAGGGGTTGCTTACGAACCCTTAGTACCTCTGAGGTTCCTACAGCTGCCGTGTTGTGGTAGGACCTAATTTAGGAAACCCAACCGATTCTTATAAAACATGGTTAACGCTATCTCGATTACACCAGCTTTCAGGGCCCCAAGGCTGCTAACACACAATCGATTCATAATCGAACAGCAACCGCATAGTAACTGTCACTTTTGACAGATATTGTATGGGTTACTATGCGGTTGCTGTTCGATTATGAATGAATGTGTTAGCAGACTTGTCGCCTAGATCATAATTGCCGCATTGAAATCAGTCCATCCGTTAGGAAGCTACAATGCCAAATACAAACACGAAGGCAGACAAATATTAAAATTATTTTATTAGGAGAAATCACAAACATAACAAGATCAAAGGAAAATAATACTCCAAGGTGTCTAGTGGATATTTTGTGCAAACCATATGCGAAGCATGAACGGAATCATATTATTTAGGTATTCGCCGCAGGAATAGAATGGTTCGGCGTAGCTTCGGATGTGTTTTGCGACAGAAATGATCGGTTCGATTCTGGGATCAAACGTGCTTAACTGCTTAAGGACGTGACTGCGAGCCAGAGATATCGTGTGTCATGTTGCGATTATTGAACATTGCGGAACTCTCGTATGCGATTCGTTGTTGTGGTTTATTTATATCCCAACTAATATTCGCAGTTGCGTACGCGTGGACTTTAGTTTTTTTTTTGTATCCCGTAGGAAAATGCTTTAATCAACTAACATTTACCTTGGCAAATTTGATTAAAACCTACCAAGTGAATTTTGAGATAGATAGTTTTTCTCTATCCGCCGGTAGCCTACTAATTACCGAGATAAAAAGTATTCTGAGCCGGCTGTTAATCTTTCATCAGAATCAGGTCAGTAGTATACATTGTATATGTGAGGAGCTCAGTGGATTTGTTCATTTATTTGAAAGGTAGGTAGGACGAGAGGGTCGAGTGGGTCCGGGACTTCACTCCCTGAGTCTTTTTTCTGCATTGATTTTTTCTAAATGTGTGTATCGCAATTCTGTTTAACAGTGTTTAGAACGTCTCTGAAGCATTATTATAAGGCAGTCCTATCTCGTTTATTCAATACATTATTAGGTGGCACAAAGTTTTCTCCAAGCCGACAATAAATTATGTTTGTTCCAACCAAAGGCTCTGTTATCTCACAAATGCCGAGCACTAACGTGGTTGAATGAACTCTTATAAATGAGAGAAGGTTACGCGATCGGCAAAGTTCGTCGTGTAAATCTCCTTAATGGCGTCGCAGCGAACTTCTTTCCTTAGACTCGTGATAACAGTAATTCCTTCAAAGTTTAACCGACCGTTTATTGTGGCATTAATTAATGTTGACGATAAAATTATCCGTTGTACACGTACAACTTCTTATATGCTATTCCTGTCGTATTTTATTTATGAAAGTATTGCAGACGGGAATTAAATGTTTTAAATTCTGCCCAATAGAGGCGCTTTTCAATTTGCTATACAATGTGTCTAAATACGTGAACTATAAACTATACAATTGGCTTACGAATAATCTCGCACTTGACGTACTGATGTATTTATGGATTTATACTAAAGAATTTACTTATGTTCTTGATCGCGTATTAAAATGTCACTAATAACTTTATAAGTACAAGTTATCTAACACACTTTAGGCTTCAGTACGTCAAGTGCGAGATTATTCAAAAGTTTACCATATACTTTATAGTCTACGTATTTAAACATTTTGCATGTAGAATTGAAAAGCGCCACTAGCGTATGGTATTTAAAACTTTCAATGCTCCAAATACGTACACTATAAAGCATACGGTTAGCTTACGAATAATCTCGCACTTGACGTGCAGATAGATGATCTTGACTATTCCTGGTGTCACGTGATCTGTACCGTAGCCTGAGGGATAGCTGAAAGTGGTGAAAGACCAAGATAGATTGGAAAATCCTCAGCCCACTAGTAGGGGAATATACAGAGAAACTCCGCCTGCGGCAATATTAACAGACACAAACTCTGGGAATCATTACCCGTCCTCTCTTCTAATACATCCTTAGTCCGAGATTCATTCTTAAAGACGTTTTAAAGTTTAAGTACACTCGTTTACTGTGCTCGTTAACGGTCCAGACAATACCTGGCCGCGGCCGTACCGTTGTTACTCGATGATAATACGAAAACCCAAGTTCAAACACATTTGAATGTCCATTTGTCCAAAGATATGGTGCCTAAGCTTTATAAAGGCATGTTTTCATGAGGGAGATCGTGGGCTTTACAAAAGTGTGCATCTAGGTGAGGAGGTAAATGACATTTAGGTATTAATTTGTCAATGGATTGGTAAAAATTTCCATTAGAGCTTTCAAAGGTAGTGTATATTTATTTCAGTAGCCCCACGGTATACCATCGTCTACCTTTGTTGGGGCGCTATGGGATAGCACTAGCATGCACTGCGACATCCAACGAGGTTATGCCCTAGCTCCACCCTTGATATAGTGTGAACATTCGATAGTAGTGATGGCCATCTTGGTAGAATACTCGCTTTGGAGACAAGTTGCGCAGATTCAAACGCGGCTCCCGCTAGGACTTTCAGATTTTTACGTGCGCATCACGTTTTCAATCATGAATCATTGGCTGTACCGACGGTAAAGCAAACATCGTAAGGAAACTTGCACGTTCCTCAAAATTTATTTGAAATTTACCAAATGGCCCTGGGCCAGCGTGGTGGACTATAGCCTGAGGAATGTGCCCGGTATAATGACAATAGGCTCGCCCCCTAATTCATTGCGACCAAATACCATTGCCGAAATGTGGGTGCACAGGAGTGCACCTCTGCCTATCCCTTCGGAGATTGCAGGCGTGATGGTGTATTAGTAGGTAACAACCAACTATTTTATCCGTCTATCTATTCAGGGAAATGGCTGTGTTGCGTAGGTGTTAATAAAACTTGATATATAAATAACTTAATACAATACTTTTTGTAGTTTCACGGTTTCACCAACAAAATCATAAGTGACGACGCGAACTATAAAAGTGAACGTTTCCGTACGATACGTATCGTAAAATCTTTCAAATTTATGACTCGCACTCGTGCAATTCGTACGTCTAAAAGTATTCGGTTAACTTATGAAAAATCTCCCAAAATGTCTATGCGTACTATAAAAGTAGGTTTAGGTTTCTCTATGGTACGAAATTATACCTAAGTAAACTTGTGACTCACACTCGCGCATGTCGTACAAAATCGTTAACTTTCAAAGTTTCCGTGAGCAAACGATCGAATGTTTACTACATATAGTAACGAAAAAAACTCACACTCAGCACAAATGTTTTAGATATCGCCCGCTAGGGGCGTTTTTTAAGTCTCTATACAAAATGTCCATATACGGTAGTTTGTAAACTATAAAGTTAGCTAACGAAAAATCTCACACTTGAGGTACAGCACGTAGAAATGTAAACTCAACGTTTACGTTCAAATGACGTCACCACGTCACCACCGCATATAACATTCCTTCAATATAACTTCAGATGTGTTACATGCAAATAAGATGACAATGTAAACGCCAGAGTGTGAATAAACGTACAACGTATTCGCAGAGTAATGGCGTCTATTTTCGTTCACGTCCCATAATATTGGCTCACACCCACGGCAAGCTGGAATGAATAAAGTATTGAAATATACACCGCAACTTATCGCCAATCACGAACCAGTTGTTCCTGAGTAGTTGATAACATCCTACAGTGACGTTGGAATAAAACTAATTTTAAGGATTTTATCGCGTTTATGTTATGTTTTTTTACGTTCCCGACGTTTCGGCTGCTTTACAGCAACCATGGTCACGGGGCACCCCCATATTTAGCTGTTGCTTGTTGTGGTTGTTGTTTATAGTGACGTGTAAATTGTTTTTTTTGTTATCACTTTTTCACAACATTATGAAACCACTTGAAAAAGATGGACGTCAGTCCAAAAGCTATATATTGATGACTTAATTCTTCGGTTCAGTCAGTAGGGACTAGTGAACCTGATTTCTAAGCCGTAGATCCCGAGTTCAAATCCAGGTAGGGGCAAACCGTCTGTGATGAGCGCGAATACTTGTGTATTTGTATATGAGGGTTTTTTTATAAATATATCCAATTTAGGTATTTTTTAAATGACGGAACTAAATAGTCTACAACATATAAAATGACCTCTCATTAAAATATTTACTTCCCAACAAGAAGTTAAAATTTACGAGTTCGACATTTTAAAAACTGTAAGTTACTGAGTAGGTATATGCTTCAAAGGCATATGCCTCTATGGCGTCCCCGTGTGAACCACATTACAGGAACGGTCTTAGAGCAATTAAATATATCTCGCTTTATACATTATAATAAATGTAACGTCCCATAAAACGCATTCGATAGCATTTTAATATCGGAAATCGTTAAATTTTATTCATCAAAATTGTTGAGTTGTATAATATGTCTTAGGTATAGCTATTATACGACTATTGCTCGTTGAAGCATTCGAATTATCAGTGTTATTTCCTGCAGATGTTTTCGTGCATACTTTTTACGTTTTCGTACCGTTTTATTTATCACTTCTCTCTACGAAATTACCAAAAATGTTAAATATAAAATATTTTATTTTGTGTTTTCGGTACTCGACTTGAAATGGGTGTATCGTCGATCGAGTCTACATAGTCGTAGTAGGGGATGAGAATTGGCTTCATATAGTGTTTGTCACGAACTAGACACCTTGAAATACGCGAAGGTACTTTTAAGTCATTATAATTTTACATAAAGACGAATGTAACTAAGACGTTTCTTCTAAGCTTCACGGAAAAAAAACCAGGTGTACCTTTGTCTTTTTTACAAAGTCGCATTTAAAAATCTCAAAGTACGCTTGGTTATTAACAGCGACGGGCACATTGCTAGATATAATAGATTAGCAGCACATACAATCGTCTGTTAGTTTTATGGTCTGAACTAATTTATCCGGGTAGTATTGATCAAGTAACATTAGCCAATGAAACTTATTTATTTTAACAACAAACTTTTTAGGTATCTTTGTTGACAAACAAGCTTTGTTATTGTCAGCAGAAACATAGTTATTAATTAATGTGAGATTTTTTCGTAAGCTTATGTTATATAACATTAGCTAAGTAGGTACTATGTATTTGTGATAATGTATACTTTGCTAAAACATAGAATTATTGAAGATTTATACAACCCTCTCTTATATCTGTGATACAACCATTATATTACTTACCAAGTAAGTTACACACGGATGTCGCGATGTACACACCAATAGCAAAAAACCCTACAAGTTGGTTGATCTGGTTTGCCCTCTTGAACCGCCATTCGCCATACTTGCGTCATACTGCGAGATGGTGATCTTTTCACATGTGCCATACCAACATTGCATGTATACACAATGTATACATGTATATAATATAAACATGCTCAAACACGAGCGTGTTTATTTCAGAGTGATATGATGTACAATGATGATGACGTAATGTCACAGTGACAAATTACGTCACGAGATAATGATGTGTATTTCGGTATATTTGTAGTAATCTATACTAATATTATAAATGTGAAAGTTTGGATGGATGGATGGATGGATGTTTGTTACTCAATCACGCCAGAACGGCTGAACGGATCTGGATGAAATTTGGCACAGATCTCGATTATAGTCTGGAATAGCACATAGGTAAAATGTATTGTTCCCGTGGGATAGATTTGTTTCAATTTTTCATAGAGCAAAGGATCGACATGATTTTTTGCGCGGGTAACACCGCAGGGCGCAGCTAGTAACTACATATATGTAGGTATTACATATACCGACACCCTACGAATATACTACATATTGAGTTCTTATATTTAAGCGGATACTACAATTGATGTAAACTAATCTTACGGATTTTATTGCGTTTATTATATGCACAAAAACGGAACGTAAAGAACATATAATAAACGCGATAAAATCCGTAAATTAGTTTTATTTTAAATATCTCAATTCCCATCGGAATTATGTCTACAACTGCATCCAATTTACATAAATTAATGCATCAGTCAGTAAATGGTATATAGCATTATTTCCAATAAAATGCCGAAGAGTTCTGAACTCAATAAGCAATTGCATTGTGTGTAAAAAATATGTGTAGGTATACTTGTCCGTCCATTGCTACTATAAGTCAATAATGAGTATGTTTATATTCACAAACAGCCTCTTCATAACATCAGTGGCATCTAACTAGGGCGAGGACCCCATTCGATAGCATAACGTCATATACTATACTAAGTTCGATAATGTCCGTCCACTCATGGTGCTGCGTTTGATCTCATTGGGATTGACAGTCAAGTGCTAACACCGAGAGGCACCACTCATGTTTAAAATAAAGTGGAAATAACGCTATTTTCGCGGAAAAGGGAAGATCTTCCAGCCAGGCCCGTGATATGACTGGCGGGGTGGCCGCTATACCCCAGCGGTTAGTGTACGGATCTTGTATATATGTTAAGTTCTCAGTAAACTCTCATACCGCGTTTCAGGATTGTATGGAGAATCGTCATTTGTTCTGAATGTCGGCTGCAGCGCCATCTGTATGCTTGTGGCGAGGTTGATGAGGTCGCTACACTATGTTTGGCTAATTTAATTATCACCTACGCGAACGTATATAGAGCCTACTTATAAGTTAATTGCCAGCACACCTACAGTATTCATATAAATGGAATAGGTCTAATGTATTTTGATATTGAATGATACATTATAATATACGTTATAATGAACTATGTCAATATGGTTAACATCATAGGAATAGTTCATGCCAAACTTTTGATTTGCATTGATATTTGGAGGTAAATAAAAGTCAATCACACTAAAACCTTAAACAAATTTAATGTAGGCAAGTATGAAGTTAATTCGCGAGACAAACTAAATAGCGGGGCATCTTAATGTCCTCGATAAATATTACGACTAAACGAGCCCATAATAGTGTCACATGACGTACTGACGCAACCTGTAATTTATGAGTGCATTTTCAATCTCAAGTATTTGAACGCTCCATGCACACTGATTGGTGGCTCGTTCTGAAACCATTCCAACATGCTATTATAGTTTTGATAGTCACAAGTTGATTCAAGATCGCCTTGTGATCCCAAAATTGTATGAGATAAGTCTACTTTTAGCCGAACTTTTAATAATAAACTATTCTATCTATATCCCTCTAATATGTGGACAGCCTGATTAGCGCAGTTGGTTGGACCCTGCTTTCCGTGCCGAGGGTCCCGGGTTCGAATCCTGGTAGGGACAAACTTTGTGTGATGAGCACGAAAGTTTGTACCCAATGTTTAATATCTGTATAAATAATATATACTGCGTTGGCCCCCAGTTAGTTTGGGACCGTATCGTAAGTGTGTTCGTTTGGCGATATTTAGGTATATGTATTTATTTATTTTAATCCAACATCCAATCTTAGTTTAACCCAGTGCGGTTTAAAATGTATTTACCCACATTCCCTTAATTCCCTCTTGTGTCCTTGCGCCTGCGCATTTTCTAGACAAGAGCGGCGGATCGCACCGTATCCCATTTAACACGCTACATCACTGATTAGCAATGGCGCGCGTCCTGAAACGCGACACATTTATCGCTATGTACTTTCAGTTTATTTTCTCAGGTTCTAAATCATTGCGCTTATTGAATGTGTCGTTTACTACTGCGCTGGCAATTGGCCAGTAGGGTGTTCTATTAAAACCGCTATTTGCAGTTTAGTATGCTTAACTTGCGTGGTATGATATTGTTCCTTTATATGGGTACGTTTCGAGAACTTCTCCTCTTATAATTCTTAGCATTATTTAAACACGACATAATCCCACTAATATTATAAATATGAAAGTTTGGATGGAAGGATGAATGGATGGATGTTTGTTACTCAATCACGCCTGAACGGATCTGGATGAGATTTGGCACAGATATAGATTATAGTCTGGATTAGCACATAGGCTACTTTTTATCCCGGTAAAATGTATGGTTCCCGTGCGATAGATTAATATGGTAGCATACATACTTTTTAATCGCGGGAAACACAGCAGGGCGCAGCTAGTAAAATATAAAGACAGGCTCAAAAAGTGAATCAAAATTAAATTATTCTTATAATTCCTTGTTTTTTTATTCATTAATTTAAAAAAGCTTTGCTTATGTGTATGAATCAAATGGAAAACTCAAGCGATTTAATTAAATTATAGGTACCTACTCAGTTAACGGCATCCTACAACACGAAGCCCTCATAACGCCGTACGAAAAGTCCCAGCGAGTCCCCATAACAACACTGGGAACGGCCAATCGCCGCTAACGAAGTGCACTGTAGCTGGTAAACCACGGGCAAATAGCGCTAACTGTCAGTTAATGATCTAATAACTCTGCGCGGGGGAGCCGGCTTCATTACACGAACGAAAACGGTAGCTGGCGGCTGGCGGTAACGGTAGCTGGCGTGGCCTGTAATATTACAGGAAGGTAGGTGGCGTGTTTTTTTTTATATTTCAATAAGAAAGAATGTGACACATAAAATACTTGAGTATCTATTACCATTTTGTTTTGTTTAAACTACTTTTGCATTCAACTTCATCTCCGCTTAATGATTTTTGAAGTTCAGTAGTGATAAAGGAGACTAAAATATCTTGAGCGATACAAATGCATGTGTATATTAAGGCGATAAATAATGACTCTAATAAGAATAAAGATTATAATACTTAGCTCTCCTAATTCGCACGGAAAAGTATGTTTTTGTACAGGTACAGGTATTCGGTATATATTTCTTTTCCGCTAAAATATCTAGATAAGTATTGTATACTGAGTTCGCTCTCAGTCCATTGTACGGTACCCATAATACAAGCGTTGCTTAGGTGTGGGACCGTATAGTTTAGTGTTCGTCTGGCGATGTTAAATTATTACAATAGATGCAATCATATTTCATAATAATAAATGGGAGAGCCAGTCGACGCCCACCTGATTGCTGCTGGGTGTCATGTTACGCGCAAATTGCGCAGACGCATCGTCTGGGTTTCGTTTTCATTGAGTCGTACTTAATTAATGATGCAAATTGTAGCCAATCAAGTGGTACTTATGAAAACTTGTTGAGCAATTCAATTGAATAAGAATATCTTAGATTGAGCTTTATACATATACAAAGAAGTATGTATAGCTTTTATAAAAAATCTAAGGGTTTACCAAAGAATCCTGTGTAAGGACTGATCTACACTATATACGTCTTTGACATCACACCAGTTTTTGACGGGAAATCGACAAGTGAATGTGTACATATTTTTTTTCAATTATTTAAATATACTTAAAATATGAATGTACCTTATTAAATTCTAAGTATATCATGCTGATGGAATATAACCCGATGTGTCATCATAAACGTGCATGAGTGTAGGGCTCTAAAATGAAATGGTAAAAATGTATTGATATCTTATATTTACGCGAATATTACACATTGAAATGAAACTAATTTTAAGGATTTTATCGCGATTTTATTTCGATTTTACGTTCCCGACGTTACGTCACGGGTGGACCAAAAAAAAGGAGGGGGGGAGGAGGTAAAAATGCACTTTTCAGTTCTCCCAAAAAAATTCAGTCTAAACAGGGCTTAAAAAATATTTTTAAAAAGGCCACATTAACATTTGAAACGAAAAAGTTTTACGAAAATAACAAAACATTCGGCATACCACATTGACGGCTCATCTCTCTCTAACATTCTACCAACAAGTTAACTAATGCGTTTGTGTTTCCGTGCTAATTCTCAACATAGAAACCGCGCCATGCGTACACGCACGCTAAGGGCTTTAGTGCACTTCTCTGTGAACGGTTCGCAGTCGCATTATTCACCGATTGTCATTGTTTAAATTCGTTACTTTAATTAGACTAAGCTCAATTTTTGCCTCTCAGACGAAATTGACCCCCCTCTCCCCCTCCAAAAAAAAACACATGTATCCTCGCCTGCTCGGGCAAACCCATTATGACTAGGCGAATGGCAGTCACAGAAAAGCTCTCAGGCTTGGTAGTGTGAGCCGTCGAGCAAGCCACGCGAGGCTGCGCGGTCGGTCAGATACGGATGAATGCAAAAACGCCCTAAGAGATGGTAATCAAAATACTCGGAACAATGTGAATGGTTACAAATCGTGACTGCGTCCGTACTCTGCTGAGAAAACTCTCAGTTCCGCGCCGGCGCCGCGGCGCGGGCGCAGCGTACGATGTGGGTCAAACGCTTCGTTTTAGTTAACATTGTTTCATTTAAGACTAGCTGCTGCCAGGAGTACCTCGGTAAAAAATAGCCTATAGCATTCAGGGAGAATGTGACTTTCTATACCCGTGAAAGAATTTTCAGAATTGGACCATTCGTTCCGGAGTCACCCCCCAATCCTAACTTATTAACTTTACCTCTACTCGTATACGGTCCCACACTAAGCAATGCTTGTATTTTCGGTACCGTGCAATGTACTTGGGGCAAACCCAATACTACAAAAGTATATATTACTCATATAAACATTAAACATCCATGACATGGTTACAAACACTCGTGCTCATCACACAAAGATTGTCCCTACCAGGATTCGAACCGTCAGCAGAAAGCACTACCAACTGCGCTAATCAAGCCGTCAGTAGAAAGCATAATATATTGTGGTGTTGGATAATAACGTTTCTTATGTCTAAATAATATCCAACCATTACTACTGTTGGAAAGGGACCCCATGCCGGGATAAATCCTGACAGAGAACCTAGTTCGTTTACGTAAGTAAAATACTTACTTTGACATCACAGTTTGATTGAGTACATTAAACATTTATTTTATGTTTCAGGCGGCAAGCCGTATCTTAATTCATATCTAAATAAGTTATATACCTAGCCTAAATTCCTTAACCAAAGTTTATGCATCGCTGCTGCCGCAACCATTTCAAAGTTAATGCCTCAACAGATATATTCTAATATCATCAGACGTTACTCCACAAAGGGGCTTTTGATATTTATATTAGCTTAGGGCGGGCTTTAAGTCAACGTTATTTGTGATAACACTGAAAGTGCTCTATATTATCAAAGATGTGATTCTTGTTTTATTCATACTTCCGACTGTTTTATTTTTAGAAGATATGATACATGTCAAGTTACACTGTATACTTTTATTTTTAAAAGAAATTATACATTTTAAGATATATCGTAGGTATATTTAAATAAAACTAATCTTACGGATTTTATCGCGTTTATTATTAGTTTTTTACGTTCCCGACGTTTCGGCTGCTTTACAGCCACCATGATCACGGGAGGACTCGGTCAGGGAACGTAAAAAACTAATAATAATCGCGATAAAATTCGTAAGATTAGTTTTATTTCAATGTGTGGTATTCGCGTAAATATAAGAAATACATAGTATACTTAACGTGGAGTGCACCATCCACGATCTAACCAAAGCTATCCTATAAAAAATCTGCTGGAATTGTACATATTTGACGGTGGTTAAATTTAACCAAAGATGGTGCACCGCCGCCTTAGTATAAATAACAATACCTACACACACAATCCACAGATTATTGAAACGATATTAATAGCTATTATGACAACATAACAGTCACACCGCCCCGCCGAAATTACGCCACAATTTACCGCTGCATTCAATTTAAAAACGTCAATATTAATTATTCAGGAATGCCGACCGCTCACCAGTTTAAAAACGAACGCTGCCTTAATATTTATAACTAGTTTAGATGCCAGACTTAGCCTGCTTCGCGAGAGGAATGTGCGTCGAGTGACCGTGGCGTGCATGTCCTGCATTCACACTTTGTGGATAGGCAGCCTACAATGATATGGAATAGTAGAACTAACAATCGAGCAAAAAATCTCATATAATTCGCTTTTGTTTGACACGCAGTTGCAAGACCCAAGTTGTACACAAAACCTAACTCAAGGACGAGTCTTAATACCGTAGATCGCAAGTTCATGGTATACAAATATGCTACGCCAGGCTATTCTTTTTGCACCGTTGGTCCGAGACTACGTCACGATCAGTGGTGCCATTAATTGACATCTTCAATAGAATTAACAACGCTCATTGGTCGACGATGGCCATTGACGTAGTCTTAAGCCAATCACGTGACCTAGCTGTCAAGGAAGAGAATACCTTTATTTTTATACCATGCCTATTACTAACGCTTTTTTAAAGTGTTAGCCGGATGAGTAATCAATAGCATTGTCGTCGCAAAATTATAAAGACATCTACAAATTGCGACAAAACTTAATTAGACACGACTAAAAGTACTGCCATCTTGCTCGTATATTGCTACCTTAAGCGGGACGACAGCAGCACAGGGAGTTAAGTTTAAGTTAGTTTGTGAAAACAGAATCAGCACCATTATTTCTGACACACAGACACACATTCCAAATATGTTAAGTACGTACATGTTAATTTCAGCCGGCGGCGACGATGAAGAATATCAATAACATTGAGTCGAGGTATTATAATCGTTTCATAATGATGCCATGATGGGACAAACACGAGCCGCCTCGGAGGTACGTATAATAATTTACAATTTATGATTCTGAGTGGCTAGCATAATTAATTTTAACCGCTGTGTGTTAAGACACATGTTGAACTATCGTTTTCCTGGTTACTGAAGAACCATAATTAATAATAATGATTGTTTTTGTCCTCTTAAATCTCTCCTCATTATAATAATGCATAGATAACTCTTTATTACCCCATGCTAACGGTAACGGTAGTCAAAATATATAAAATGTTATATATTTAACATTTATGAGAATCATGATTTTTAACAATAAAACCAAAGCACACCGAACAAATCTGCAAACATAGCTGTAAACACAACCAGTTGGGAGTTTCCCACGATACTGCGTGTGCGCATGCCATATGGTGTCTAGCGGGAAGGACTAAAACAGATTTGGACCTAAAGCATATACAATATTAGCCTTTATCTCAAAGGTGTTTAGAACGCTTTGTATCGCAGATTTTTTCATAATATTCGCCAACAAAAATAAATAATAAATCATTGACGCATTTAGCTGGTAAGATTGTTGTTAGTCCACCACATACAAGCTTCTGAGTACAGACTAAACAATGATTAATGTGGCCGGGTGAGTAAGTTTATGTGGACCATTTTTACTTTACTTCACTATAGGCTCCTGAAATAATATTTTTCAAGGATCCTCAAAGTGAAAAAAAAATCTTTAACTAAAGTATGTCTATTTTGCGCACTTAAAAATCATGATCATAGAGCGTGAAATGATACAAATTAATACGTTAAGCTTTTGATAATATGCCCCCATACTAAGGAGGACTACTACGGAGGACTACTAAGGAGGATCATTAAAATCTAATAAAACCTCACGAACGTTGGCGAAAATGGCCAATAGGTTTTAAGATGTCTATCTAAGATTACTTTTTTATGGGTTTATAGAATATTAATACATAAATAATCCGCACCATTAATATTAATTAAATTGCATTGCACACCGAACAGAAAACATGAAGGACCAATCACCAATAAGTTCTTCTTCATGTTTTCTTAAAAAAAGTAATCTTAGATAGACATCTTAAAACCTATTGGCCATTTTCGCCAACGTTCGTGAGGTTTTATTAGATATTTACGAGAAAGTCTTATTGATTATACGTGCAGTACTGTACCTTGGCTGTACCTCAAGCCCAATCCTTTTTACGTACCGTTTCGGTAAAGTAACGTCTCCCACCCCTCTCACACCACAGATTTTATAAATAAGTTTGACAGTGACGGCATGCTTTCTCGATGACGTTACCTTTTTTTTTTTAAATGGCCCTACCCACCTTTGGCTAGGTGTTTTGCCAACGTCAATTGGAATGGAATGGTTTTTTTTAAATATCAAACATGGGAGATTCTATGCAGGCCTAATAATCCCTCCCGGACCCTATCAGTAAAGTTGAGGATATTTTACTGACAAATTACCGGACTTCTTGGGAGAGCTGGAAATCTCATGTTTTACTATTTAGTTTTATTTGCCTACACTCGTGAACGTTTATGGACACACAATGGTTAATATCCTATTAATATTGCACATTATTTATCCAAGAATCACATTTTTTGGAAAATAAAACAAAATTGACAATTTCACTGCCCGCCAAAGGGTCTAGGGGCTAGTCATTGGCATGCCAATTGTTTAAGGACTCTATCGGCCTTACCGATCGTGTATCAAATTGTCCCATCCCTACAGGCTGCTCAGACTCAATCTGCGTCGATCGAGATAAAGCCATCCAACATTCCACGCGTGATCACTTGCTGGCTTTACCCTGAGCTATCGACAAAACGTTACTGCCCCCTGAGTATGTTAATAACCATTGAAATTTACTAAGAAATGTGGACAAACTCGGTTATCCAGGAACATAATTCCGGGTATTGATTTCTTATATTTACGCGAATATTACACATTGAAATGAAACTAATTTTAAGGATTTTATCGCGATTTTATTTCGATTTTCAACCACCTCATTCAACCACCTCAGTCCTCCCGTGACCATGGTTGCTGTAAAGCAGCCGAAACGTCGGGAACGTAAAATCGAAATAAAATCGCGATAAAATCCTTAAAATTAGTTTCATTTCAATAATTCCGGTTGTTCTCCAGTATATATTTTGTTCGCGTCGTGTTTCGCTTCCCGTCTGCTGATCGGCATCGTAACATTCTAAAATACGCATTTGAACATTCGTAGAGCTAATATTAGATGTTCACAAATGTGCATTCGCCTAGTGATGTCACTTACGAGATTAGATCTCGTTTGAGCAGTATAGGTACTTAAGTACCTACACTAGTACTCGTAATATTTTGTATCGCTATTCGCAATGGGTCTTTTGAGAAAGACTACGAAAAAAATATATTGATAGATTACTATTATATACTTTATTCACAGACTTGTTTAGAATGTCAGACGTAACGATGTTGTCACTAGCAAAGTGAAGCAATTTTTTCAATGCATTTGAAGTGTTACCACATACAGAACATTTTGACTAGTAAATGATCCAACATAGACTAGGAAGTTCTGGACATAGTTGTGCGTGAAACAGCATTTAAACAATCCTTTTACATTCTTAAGATTATCATCATAAGAATAATCTTAAGAATGTATCTTAAGATGCTACACATCTCATAGAGATTGGCATGAGTAGCTATTATAATATTCGCAGGTGCAAAACCACACGTGCTCCAGGCACATTTTATAACAATGGTATAGAAATATTTTAAAACACCATCACGCCTGTAATTCCCGAAGGTGTAGGCAGAGGTGCACTTCAGAGCACCCACAATTCGCCGATGTTGTTAGCTTCGGGCTTGAAGACTTAATACCTATTTTATAATAATACCAGCCCTTTTTAATGTCCCACTGCTGGGCACGGGCCTCCCCTCAATGCGAGGGGGGGTACCTATTTTACTCACACATATTTACCACAGTTTTGACGGTTAATTTTTACGCGAATGAAGTGGCGGGGATAAGTTAACTAGCTTTTGCCCCGCGACTTCAACCATCACCATATATGACCTAACACAGATTTGCTTTTAGAAGCTTATTAAGTAAAGCTATACGCGTCGGTATTTATTAAAAAATAAGTAGAAATGAAAATATCTAGATAAGTATGTAACAGAAAAAGGACAGAGATATTCGTGTCTCACCTTCTTCAAACTGATGTCGAACTCAATAAGCATTCACATTATTTTTAAGCATTTGATGAAATTGATTGACCATTCAAATCATGAACATTTATAGTTATTCAACATATTAGCATTAATTTATTAACTTACAAATAGTGGCTGCGTAAGGGCGCGTCCATATCGAATTCCACAAGGCTACACTTATTTGAAGAAATTAATAAAAAAGTCGTTGTTATCCGTTTCGTCCCCCGTAGAGCATATGTCTTCGAAGAAACGTAGAATGTACGACCTAACAGCAGTTGTTCTCCTCCTTCCAATGTTCCTACGTAATTGGATGTCTAAAACCCAAAATCGTGGGATAGAGAAAGAGAGATATATATATATATATGTGTATATACTTCCAGCAATGGACTCAAAAAACATATAGCAGCCATTGCAGTACGTCAAGTGCGAAATAATTCTCAAGCTAACCGTATACTTTTGTATGGAGAATTGGATAGCACCTCTAGCGGACAGTACTTCAAACTATCGATTCTCCATACAAAATGTCTAAATACGCAGACTATTAAGTGTACGATTAACTTACGTTACGTATAATCACGCACTTGACGTACAGAGAACAAAGTCAGTATAAGTACTAAGTAGAGATAATATTTTATTGTGGATGCGCCCTACCTCAACGCAGACGGGTTCTGTTGGCAGAATAATATTATTTTAATACACAAATTAATATGCTGGATCCAACCTGTTATGAATACGTCTATCCGAAGTATACCATATAATGAGTAATACCTTGTTTTCGGTAGAGATGCGATGTAGCTTAATGGCTTATTAAGGCGCGTTCATACTAGAACATTAATCCGGCTCTCGATTTGCTTCGAATATATATTTCGGGTGTTTAGTGGGTGTTACTTCTACCTTCTCGAACAAGCCAAAAGCGTCAGTGATGTGAGTGACGCGAAAATAAGCAAATGCTATTGGCTGTTCGTTAAGATGTGTTCGGATTACCGAATTTTGCCGATGCGAAATCCGAAATGGTCGTAACGGATAACGCCTATCTCTGAATAGAGCTATGTTTACCTCGAATCACAAGTCAACTAGGCGTCTGGCCTTGATCACCGCAGCCAATAAAACCATACTCAGCAATCTTTCATTATTTCGATCAAGAGTTTCAAATCTGTGTGTCAACTTAGAACTTAGATTTATCATGGCTATAATTCAGTAAACACTGTGCCAAACATTAAGTTATTTTCACTGCATTCAAGCAGAGATGCCAGAAAAAAATAAGTTAATAGGTAATAATTTTAAATTAATTTAAAAATAGGTAGGCTCAGTTAATCGTGTAACGATTTACCTATTTTACCTAACGAGCCTACCTATTTTTTTCTGATATAAGATCCATATTTGCAAGTATCTATTTATATTCAACAGTGAGTATGAGTATGGTGATGAAAATGCCATAGCCATAGTAATAAACTAATTTTCAGGGTTCCGTAATTGCCACATCGTTCCACACGTTCCGTAATAAACACAAACAATTGCAATATATCCTAGAAAGACCTACAATCGCAATATATAACAGTAATTATGATGTAATAGGGAACACATACATAGAAAACTGCTATAGGTATATAAAAAATAAAACTGTGATGGTAGCTGTGGATTAATTATTAAAAAAAAATGAGTACCATATATTTCACATTTTCAAGTAAAATTATACCAATAGCTTGAGATGACTAGAACAAGTATTATTTCAATCAGATATAATGCAACAGACAATACATATTTTATTTCAAATTCGTTTCAAATCTAACATTATCAGATTATCACTAACTAATACGGAACCATAAGTTCTATGTCTAAATACACTTGACTGATTTAAAACGAGACTCACGCATTTATATTCTCTCATACCACCATAACTACTGAGGGACACGAGAAGGGATGAAACTATTACTTGCCCCTTATAAGGAAGCTAGTGATTCTCAAGCGCGGCGAACCTGCGCGTGCGACCGCCAAACAAGGCGCACGCTTTAGCAAATTAAATATCCACATGACCATTCTAATACGTTTGAAGCTTTTTCTCTGTTGAACTTTTTATGAGAATCTTCAAAAGCAAAGTCGAGAGTCTGTACAGACGATACTTATATGTAAAAATTACCGCTTTTTATAATGGCCCCTTTTTAATGCAAGTAAGATTCAGACCTAAGACCATCATATGCTGGTCTAACCATCACATCGTCTTTGAGACATGCCGGTTACCTCACGGTGTTTTCTAGATCGTTTTGCAAATGATAACATGAGATTCACACATAAAATACAGAAATTCCAGAGGTCGGAGTTTGAACCTGCGCCGTGAACAAGAGCCCTAGTTTTAAAACCCGAGGCGAGCTTCCTACCAACATTGCTACCACTGCTATACTCGCTGGATGCTGCTTCAGAACGGTGCCACTCGCAAGATAAATCATCAAACTATTTTAATCTCGCCAGGCTTACACATCGTCGCTTTAGAATCACGATACAAAATCCTATTTTATCCATATTTATGTTATTATCTACTGATATAAAACTTGAGTCCAAAACGTCTATCCCTTTTATAAACCTTCACTTCTTAGAAGTATAAAATATCATCATAAACATTTCTAAGCTTAACATAATATGAAGCTGTAAAATGTATAAATGCGCAATCATAATCTGACGATACTTAACTGCGTTTTAATCATACGTTATTTATAACCGGTCGATACTTGCGGCGAAATGTTAATACTATTCGTTTAGAGAATATATAAAATACAGCTTAGTTATTTAAATGGTACTTACGATTTTGCTTTAACTTAGATCAATAAATAATCGGTCTATGGGGCCTAGTAGAGCAGTTGCAAATAGAGGATATCGTCACAGATGTAATTTTGACAAGGCAGTATTGTGTGGGTGGAAGGCAATTTTCATCTGAGTTTACCTATCTTTCAGATTTTTTTTTATGTTTTATTATCCATGTACTTAATGCGTACATTAAAATAATAAGCTCTCTTTACGTGTACAAAAATTACGAGTACTCACTCATCCTTTTGGGCCCCCTGACTTGAGAGAGGGCAATAGCATCCAACCTACTCCCCCTCCCCCTTATCCGTACCTGTGCAGTCTTTACACGCGAACACTTTTTCACGCGCCTCTTACACAAGTAAAGCGCGCTACGACCGCGATACAATCGCTATGCTAACTCCTGTAAGCCTGGCTCTACATCGGTCACCAACGAAGGACGTCTAGGTTCTCTCGCTCTCGCGCGAGTCGCGGTGAAAAGCTAATTCTTCTCTAGGGACCCGCAACGAAATTAGTCAACAGAAAAACACGAAGACCTAGCAAAAGAAATATCCACTTCTCTTCAACGCAAAGGAGACAGATAATTCAATAAGTATATAAGAGGACTGATTGCCATCGAAAGACTTATATAACTGGACGAAGCCCAGTTGTACGGTACCACGGATGTACCAAAGTACTAAAGGACGAGTGAAACCCCTCAACGTCGAGAGGGTAGGGGCCATTTAATATCGGCCGTCGTCGGCGTCGCGTCGCCAAATATTTGCGCTGGGATTTCTGTCACTGGCATGTGCGACATACCTACTGTTTGACGTTTGTTTATTTTAGCCATGAATCATAGACAATAATTAATTCTTACCGACTGGAAAATTCTAGAAAACCCGCAATAAGGCAATTCGTAACCGTAGGCCGCGTATTATATATCTATACTTAGGTATTATGATTTTAAGTTATTGTTAAGCTAAGTATATATTGCATATTTCTATACGGGTTGAATTTCTGAAAAATGCTTGCTTCGGTAGTACTCGTAAACTAGTAGTAGTAATCACATTAGGTATATAAACTTTTTGTACAACGGTAGGTATAACAAAGCACTTTTCTTTAAACAAAAACTTTGTCATGCCATTGTAAATTGATTAAAACTTCTATGAATTTGGAGGTATGTTTATTACGAATACTTCAAGAGAAGTGAGTAAACAAGTGGTATATTTAATTCCATTACAATACATATAAATATTTAAGTCGATCAACAAGACGAAAAACAATACTTTCCTCACATTTCAACGTAATTGTGGTAAAACGCGAAGGCATCTTACTATTCGTGTTTAAACAATGGGACGTCGGAGCGGCGCCGCCGGCACCTGCTGTTCTAATTAAGGTCTGGATCTGGCGATAAATTCGCGAGAACGCGCTCATTCCCTCATATATTTAAGGATATAACTTCTTGCCACTTTACGCTTACCGGCCCCATGATATTCAGGATTGTTTCATTGAATTAGGATATAATTAAGACATGTTATGTCCCAAAGCGATGGCGATGGCGATGGCGCTGGCGTGTTTTTAATTAAATACCCACTTAAACATTACAATTTATAGAAGGTTCGTTCAATTTACAATGATATTAATTATGATTATGATATGATTACAATTTACAGTGGATATAAACTGAAGCAAAGAGTACCCTGTGGGTTAACCATGAACTATTAATGTGAGTAAAATCAGGACCTCAATTGACCTACATCGCTTTGTACCAGCGGCTTTGATTAGAATGATAATAAAGCTTCAATTTTGAGTCGCATTAATACTTTATGGTGAGAAGGCTAAACTCTGAACCCAATAGGTATGGGATTGAATATGATAAAAAAAATCAAAACCGCTACAATTTCCGATTGAAATTATTTCAATTCAATATCAATCGCTTGCTAAATTATAACCATTACATATAAATAACAATCATACAGGATAATAAATCCATCAAAATGAAACTGCGATTGCCGTTCCTAGTTGAGCTTTTTGCGTCACATAACAAAACTTGACTTGGCGCCAAGGCTATTTGCTACAAAAAATCTATCGTAGCGCAATATGGAGGTGAATATTTCTAGTATAGGCATAAATACATATGTTGGAGAATATTGGCGCGTAAAAAAATATAATAATATTTTCTTCCTTTTTTAGGTTGGCAATCGGCTACAAAATAGAGTAATTTTTGCCAATGTCAAGTAAAATGTTTTTTCGTTATTTTAAATGTAAGGATCCCTGATGATAATAATTATGTTGATGACAACATGATATAATAACATATAAATAATTAAAAAAGAAAAGTAAAGAAATGTGGGATCACCGGGATCACAAAAAAGTAAATTTAAAAAGTTACATTCTATTCTATGGTCATGCAATGTTATACAGCGCGTTGTTCTGAATTTAAATAATTATTCGACGCTAGTATCATGTTATTGAATTTCTAACTTAAACATAACTGTCATTGAATTTAGTCTCGTAAATCAATATTAACTGTTTATAAGATCAATGTTTTATAATTTTGAATCTGCTATTAAGTCATTGTAAGTCTCTGCCTAATATCATTTAATTAAATTCAACCAAACCCCTAATTTGACAGCTTGGTTGTGAACCGATATATCTTATCTTATAAGTTAATCTATGGCTGTATTATAAGTACTTCGTATGTAGGTACATACGAAAAGTAATATCATTTGAATGTAAACCTAACGTAGTGGTATCAAGGTAAATAGTAAAACATGCATATTCTTATTACATAATGACATATAAATTCATGTCATGTTCCAACCAGATAGATCACAGTTGCTTTCGCGCAAGGATGAGCCCGATATGGCGAGAAATAATATCCAAATATACTTCCTTTCCTGCTCTATGTACATTCGCGCATACTGATTATGAGAACACATCCGACGGGAGGCAGCCCTCCCGTGACCATGATAGATGTAAAGCAATTGAAAAGCAATATAATTTACTGATCTGTTAACATTTTTTACAATATTTTTGTTACACCTTATAATATATAATCGTTCAATTTCTTACCAGCTGAATATTTGCATTGTTCCAGCCTATGCTCTTCATTTTCAAATTTCAACGAAGTATGACTAGAGATGACAAAGATATGCAAATGGTATGCCCATTCACGTTTCTGTTTACTCATTGAGTATGTATGCTAAAACCCTTCTGGTTTTGTGAATGAATATGGCAACAAAGTTTATGTATTGCGACTTAAAGTTTTCAGCATAAATCTAAGTTTATACGAGCTCTTGCCAAAGAGGTGTGTTTGCGAAGTGGAACTTGCATTATAACTTGAATGAACATCAATTATTACCGAATACATGGTTCAAACTTTTATGATACCTGTACCAAATGTCCACGCAACTAGAGTGGACGACCTACCTACTTACATTACCTTTTTATTCATTGTTATATTTTTAACTCCTCCATTCTAATAGATGTCTTACCGATTCAAGATAATTCAGTAGATATATGGCCTAATCCTCCAAATTTCTAAAAAGTTATAATGGATTATAAAGCTATTATAACGCACTTTTCATCTGAAAAGTTTGTTATAATACCATTATAACTGTCTATAAATTTGGGGGAAAATGTTTAGAACTTTCAAAACTAATTCAATGTGTTCTATGAACCTCATTACCGGCCTACCTAATTGAAATACAAACCGCATACGCTAACTCGCTAAACCCTCAAGACGAATGTAAATTTAATCGATTTAAAATGTCAATTATAAATCAAAAGCGAAATCGAGCAAGGTTATTAAGTCATAATTACGTTATAAATTAATCCGTGTGATAATGGCTAACAGGTGTTGTTATGATAACATCTGCCAGTGTCGCCCACGCCGCCGCGCCGTGGCTTTTATGTATTTGCGTTGATTATGGCAACCGGTTTAAGACAAGATCTGCCCAATTTTTGTCACTGTTATCAGGACAGCTTTTATTTATTATAACTAACATTTTTTTGTTTTTTTTATAACTAACCTCATAGGCAACAACAATAAGTATAGACGCTGCGTGTGAAACTATTAAGTATAAATGTATATTTCAACCGCAGTGTCACCGCAGAGCCGCGTTCGGAAACGCGCGTTTGACATTCACAAATAATTTTGATTTTATCGGTCATTCGGTTACATCGGTTATTCGTTTATGACAAAAGTATGTTCATATTTGAACGCCTACTTATGTATTTCTATAAAACAATACGAAACAAAATAATACGCGGCATTATTTTGTTTCGACATGTTTTGTCGTAAAACGGAACGCAGCAGAAATAAGAATATTAATTCTGAAACAACCCAGTAGGTACTTTTTTTTTGTCATCTACATATTTTTTAAAGGTTATACTGTATCTGATATAAAAAAGTAACCAGTAGCCAGTAGCATTTTTGTTGAAATAACGAGAAAGATGTGATTGTACTGGACAATCGTGTTACTTTTATAAGATGATCCGTCCGTCTAGCGGCCGTAAAATGTAACCGCTAAAGCTACTCTAAGCTGCCTTTTCCACTAACATCTTATCTCTCCTTACATGCCTATGGTAACAGTAGTCTCAGAAATCCGTCATAAATTTAGGAATGCGTACGGAACGAACACGATAGTCGCGGTGCGTTCGACATACCGAAGGGGCTAAGGTGCTTTTACATTTCCTCATACGGCTAGTTTCTTACTTATCCGGCCTCACAGAGTTTCTTTCGCGTTACTAAATCTTCTTAATTACCTGCCTATTATTAAGTTTCCTGCAAGGTTTTTTTTATATCGAGGAAGCTACCTGGTACCTGGCAAAAGGATAGCTTCCCAGCTAACAAGAATTTGCTTGTCTTAGAGAATTTGCCTAATACATTCATACGTATACAGGATGTTCAGAAAACGTCTACTAACCTTTGCACCTGCGCTTTTATTTGCGCATTTGTAATCATTATTTGAAGACCGAATTCCGTTGTAGTCGATTTTAAAAAAATCGTTTTCAACCAAAAAAAACACATTTTCAACACATTGTAAACAAATTTTCAACATTGAAATATCAAAATTCTGATTTCACAGAATGATAAGAAATGTGCAAAAGAAGAGCAGTTTCAACCTTAGCCTTAGCTTACCAAAGCTTATTATACCCTTTCTGTATCACATCAACTTGTATATTATATAAGTGTATGCCTGCTAAAATAATTGTCTCGTAATTGAATGACCCAGCATTATAATATAACAAAACTGTCAAAAATACGGTGCCATTGTCGTCCTATTGCGAATTAATAGTGTTAGCAGACTTGGAACCCTGTTTTACTCACACTTGGGACAGCGATTATGGACATTCGCACTGGACTGTGTAAAACAGCTTTGTCCCCAAAGCCCAATTAAATAGTGGTTTGCTTCAAGTCCCAGTCTCCGAAGGATTAAGACAGGACCCGCTGCGGAGAGTGGTAATCGCATTCTGAGATTCAATGCCTGTCTGTTCAGGATAATGCGCGAATTGTGTCATTCCTACCGGTTAGCAATCATTGTATGGCTCTACACATTGTACATGACACTTCATTGATTATGGTATCTGGTTGAGTAGAGAGGCTAAAGTTGAAAAAAAAAGCGTTCAGGTATTAACAGCTGAGGTAGTACCTTTTTAGTTAGGTAGGTAGGTAACTGCTTGTAAGTGATTAGGTAACAAATACTTATTCTTGATATAAGTACTTGCTTGCCAGCTTTATTCCAAAAAATCTATAATAGCTTAATCTATATATAAATATAAATTAAATCCCGTTCATTAGTGAGCGCATCGCTTGAGAACGGCCAGACCGATTTGGCTGTTTTAAGTTCATAATAGTTCCAAGAAAGGTCTTTAGGAAAGCCGGCGGAGCCACGGGCAAAACATAGTTTCTAATTAAAAGGACCTTCATAATTCCGAGCTAATTCTGACAGCCCCTTGCCCGGACTATCTCACTCTACATAGTTTAACAGAATGGGCCTCTAAAGCCACCGGAATTTAACATCACCTCTCTATAAATCCCAGTCGCTACCATCTGTATGAAATTTTTTTCAGCCGCTACATACACCGTACCATATTCGGCACACTGTTCCCTGGAGCATGCCATATTCGTCACCTTTACTTATGAGTGCCGCGCAAAAACACTGGCCACGGTTGGCACGCCTGTTCCTGGAAGATCCAAGCTGTAGAGTTGCCAACACAAAAAAACAAATTGTGGATATCCTAAGAAGTAAGTATGGGTGTATGGGTGACAATTGATTAATCATTGGTTAGGTACTGCGTGCGTCGATTTAATATTAAAATCTATCGTTTAGATATCAAAGTTAAAAGAACCGTTCGTTTTAAGGTGATTTTATGGCCGCACTTAAAGTGAGAGGAAGCAATCTCTTAAACCACATACTAAAGTATGTAGTTGTTAAAATAAACACACACAACCTAACTACTTATAGATAATCCCTTATCACAGGAAGTGGAGGTAATATATTTCCATGTCAACAAAACAAAAAGGGTTGCGTATAATATTTTAAAGGCTAATCCATAACCCACAGATTAGTTAGAACGTGAATCGAATTTCTAAAACACTTAAATAAAAACTATTGAGACATTAATATATAAAAACAAATGGGGGAAGAGGAACCCACCACTGACCGTCGGCTTGTCAACTTTTCCAATTATAAACCAAACAAGTTTGATCGATAATTAAAGAAGCCAGCAACACCGAACTCCTCTAAGATGTTAGTCGAGATAGGTAGATAGTTTCTCGACTAACATCTTAGAGGAGTTCGGTGTTGCTAGCTTCTTTGATTATCGATCAAACTTGTTTGGTTTATAACCATTTGTTTAACAATGGATTTCCGCCAAGTATCGCCTAGTTCTATCAATTATATTCATATATAAATCAACAACAAAACGTAAATACAATAGTAATATTTTATCTTCCCCCAACCAACGCGACGGTTAGGTATAATAAAACTGCATTCCTGTCTTGACGACCGTCATGATTTTGGCGCCATCAATTTGCATAGACGCTCGCTAACGAAGAGTTTTAATGCAATGCTAATTACACTGGTAACACTTGTAACCTTTAAAATTAGGATGATAACGTCACCCTATAAAACCTGTCTATAATCAGCAAAAAATTGCAACACGATCTTTATTGACTACTAGCTTCCTCCCGCCGCTCCGTCCGCGTTACGTCGATGAAAATCAGCCTATAGCACTCAGTGATACAATAAAGCTTCATAAACAGTACCTTATTACAATATTATTTTAAACTGTGGGGTTGCTTTTATGAAGATAATAATTTATGTATAATAAAACACAACATAACAAATATCTAAGAAAACAAATGATGTATCAAAGACACCTTGTCCGTGGAATGGTGGCAAGAATGTTTGCAGCATTTCCTCGCTGTATTATCATGCTGATTATTTGAGGGCGGAAAGAGCCACCTCCTAATTTATTGATAAAAAAGTCTTTAGCGCTATGACTCCATGGGCCCAATGTTACTTTAACGTATTATAGTGGTGCACAACACATTTAAACATTCCGAAATTTCTACGGTCTCGGACCCACTCGCCGCATGAATTCCACCCCGCGACCCGCTGGAACCATACCTAAAAGATTACTGTGATGCTCAGTTTAAGGCGGCAGAGCGACTTCTATGTGAACATTGAATTAGTATGGGTCTGCAAAATGCTAGAGGTGTGAGTAAAACGTATTTAGGTATATGGGACCAATACGTCAAGAACAATCTTTTTTACATCACGTTTTGGTAACGTTACGTCTTCTATCCCTCTTACACCACACTTCATAAAATAAGTATGACAGTGACAGCATGATCGATGACGCTACGATTACATTAAGAGTTTCTCCATGATCCTACCTACAGATCTATTATCTTTTGGTGGCACTGGGTCCGAAACCATTTGGAGACCTAATTTTATTCTGAAACTGACTGTTAAAAATATCATCTAAACTGAATGGACATCCAGTACTGGCTACTAGGAATTTATAAGCTCTTTGTATTCTAATACAACGGTTTTTCAACAAAAAAAATTCGAGACAAAGCGATATTTAATTTGGTTCGTTTTTATAAAGTTTAGCAATCAATTCTCACGTAATTAATGTATTGCTTGTAACTTTATCAAACACGATTTGATATTATCAGTAGTAATATTTACGTCGCGACGGAAGTAAGAGACAAGTACTAAGCGACATGGTCGTTGGGGTCGCAGATAATACTAGAAAGGCAAAGGACTTGACAAGTACAAATCATGTGTACATACATACATACATATGATGTGCGGTGATGTGCTCCCTCCAAGAACCTCGACCTTTTTGTAGGGTACCTACTAATGTTTTTAAGTACCAATTCGGGGACATTCGAAATGTTAATAAGTTCTAATTTTGTATGGCATAAAAAAAGTTTCAGTATGGGTACTAGGAAAACATGAACTGTAAGCATTGAGGTAGGGTGGATGCGCTTTCGTTTTGGCCATTTAGTTAACAACTTTAAGGCACTAGAAAAAAATGCAATTGCATTAGCTTAGTACTGTGGATGCTAATTTATAGCCTACATCATTTAGTTTTCGTTTTTATAATTATTTGATGCCCCAACAAGTTGGTATAACTTTTAAACCAACTTGTCAGGTTCGGTCACAATTTTCAAATTTCCGCCAACATACACATTCGTTTTCGGCCACTGTATGAGATAGGATAGAAGAGCAGTAAAAACTAAATATTTGTTTCAAATATTACAATAAAATACAAATAAACTCTCAAAATTTTATTCCATATTTTTAGTTACTTACATTCATTATTTAAAGTCTATTAAGAATTACATTGTGAATGTCAACATCATTTCATGACATGGTCTAATTCTAAACCGGCATTACATCATCATACTTACCGCATAATATACTCCATATAAATGTATATTTATTTTTGTAACGCAAAAGTTTAATTAGTAAACTTAATAATAGAGCGAAGTAACATCGTCTCATAACATTGTTATGACAACTGAAAATTGGAAGTAGACCTCATTTCAATCTTTTTAAAAACCAGAGGCATTATACCGTGATGGGCGTGATAAAAAGTTCTAGGACACAGACGCACAATCCTACAAAACTTTTTTTTTGTCACAGCTCTGTCTGACAAGGGGATTACCGGGTGTCTCTAAAAATTATCGAATCGATATAATCTTGAAAAGGTTTGTTTGGAGGCTTAAAGTGGAATTTATCTATAATCATCGAGATTAAGATAGATCAAGATTTTGACCCTCAGACTAAAAAAATATATATAACTTACTTATAATTTTTTGTTCTTAGTCGCTGGATTGACCACAACCAAAAAAAGTATCATCTTTTAAAATTCTCACAAGACGTTCCATTTTTTTTCCTTGCCGAAATATTAGCGGTGCAACCAACAATGCCGTACAATAATACGATCGTTACTTGGCATCCTTCATAGACCGGCGTAAATGGAAAATTGCTAGTCACCGAGATCTGGTAAAGTTCTTTATGATCGCTGCTTGTACGCGGACTGAGGCACTTGCAACCTTCGCCTTTAAATATTTAAATGAGGAACACGACGCAAAAATAAAACGCTTAAAATTTTTAAAATAATATTCCATTTATCTATGATTGGTGTTTGTGTTACCCGTTGTGCAGCGGTTCCAGACAATGTAAAGTTTAGAATAGTACTTACTGAATAAAAATAAGAAACCATTATTTCTCTTTCTGTACAGTGAGTCGTTCCATTCTAGCCGTATTTTGTACGCTTTTGTCTTTCATCTTCTATCTGAGAACAGCTCAAGCCTATTCTGTCAGTTACGTCTAACATAAAATTACTACAATGCCATTTATAAAGTTTTACACAACATAAATACTCAGATACAAACATTAATAGGCCCTTGAAAGATCCGAGTCGATCTGATAAGGTCGACATCCCTATAAATGGCGGACGCGGGTCGTGCTACTGTAATTCCATAGACAAGATAACACTGTATGCCTAGATAAGCGCCTCATAGAGTATTGCATAGAGCGCTAACATCCTACGGAGAATTAAATTATCTTTTGTAAAAAAAAACGGTTCCCGTGCGAAGACAATAAAAGCTGTATGTAGGTATTTAGAAATCCACTGAGAGAGCAATAACAAGGTACTTAAGTAGGTACATACTTACCCGTAATCCGCACATAATTGGTTAGTCAATAAAACTAATGAAATTATTAATAATTAAAAAATAAAAAAAAAGATTTCTCGCACCTATAAGCATACTTATAGCACAGACTTATTAGAATATTCAGACAACACACGGTGTACGCTAAAATTGAAATGGTTTAAATGGTAGACCAGTTTTTTAGGCTTCATTTTTAGCGTACGCCGTTTTGTCTGATTATTCTAACAAGTCTGTGGATTATAATGTCTGTAAATAAATTAGGAAAACCCGGTGATAACATTATAGATGTATTACGGTATCAAGTTCATTAATAACGATTGAATAATAGCTCATTTATGTAAAACATCTCTAGAAGAATGAAGAATGATAATCAGTCCAAATAAAACCGCCATTGTGCCAACCGTGGCGGGTTAATGAAGGCGTTTGTAAATGCGAACGATACGCGACGCCAATCCGCCGGCCGCAGCACGTATCATTATCACGTACTTACGATCGCTAAGTATGGCTCACACTCGGCCGTTTTTATCGTAATCATGCGGAAAACAAGCTCCATCTGTGTGTTTGAAGAGCGCGGTTCAGGATCGTTATGGCTCTACCTTGGAGGTAAAAATACCATTGGCTCTTCATAGCGTGCGCATATAAAATCGGTTTGAACGACAAATATATCAACAAAAATAAGAGATTTAATTCAACAGACGCAATTGGAAAGTATATTTATGGACGTTGACGAAGATGGTTCAGAGCATTTTTTCGGTTTTCCTTTAGTAATTTTGTGTGGTGGCCGCAGTCCGCCGCACGCCGGAGTGAGATTTAAAAGCCAGAGTTAGGATACAGAAGAAAATTATAATATTTGACAATTTACACCAGCGGATAGAGGAAAAAAATAAGATATAAGACAAAAGTTTTCACCTTTGGTAATTGTTAATTTATATTCAATTCAGGACGTTTCAATTCAAGCCAATCCCAAATTGCTGCTTGCTAATATAATCTTGTGTAGTTATGTAAAAATCATAGAATTGAAAAGATGTAAATATATATCTTTGCACAATAACTTTAGATACCTACAAAAATTTATATTATGACGTATATATTTATACTTATACTTATAAGTATTTATACTTATTTAAGTAGCAGTAACCTCTAGCTAGCTAGACGCGCATACTGCGAAGTAAAGCGATATCTAGATGCTAACAATTATCTGATCTTAAAATGTGGGTCTCAGACGCGACTTACTATCGCTATTTTAGTAAACATATACCATTAGGTAAGCCGCCGAGACAAGCTTTCTAAGAAACATGATTCAGGTAAACGCTTGGAATGCTAGGATAATTCAAATAGTTAACGTGTTTAGAAAATTGAAGTATTTAGTGAAGTGTTTTAATTTAGGGACTTGATATTGATTTCTTATATTTACGCGAATACTACACATTGAAATAAAACTAATTTTACGGATTTTATCGCGTTATATTATGTTTTTTACGTTCCCGACTTTTCGGCTGCTTTACAGCAACCATGGTCACGGGAGGACTGAGATGGTTGACGTCCTTGTGTCATCGTTTGAAACGGGGTACCCTCATATTTAGTTGTTGCTTGCGGTCCGATCTACGCAGAAAGTGCACACAGTGTCTTGAGGTCTTGCAATGGTACGCTTGGTCTTGGATTTAATAATATTAATTACTGGATTCCAAGTCGGTGGTAGCACCCAGCCATCTTCCCTATTGAAACATCGCGTCGGGAACGTAAAAAACATAATATAACGCGATAAAATCCGAAAAATTCGTTTTATTTCAATTAGGGACTTGATGTTTAAATTATACCAGACATCGTAATACGATGAAAATGATACCTAGTTACACGAGAGGAGCAAGCATAAGCCGCTGAACGGATTTGAATGGCATTGGGTATAGACTATACGAGTATAATAACCTATATGGACGTAGGTTTTATAATAGAATAACATATACCAGCCACATACGAACCAATACATTTAATAGGTCAGATTGCTACCACTTGACACGATCGCATCCCGATTTGACCTTACGGCATTGACAATCTAAAATTACAATTAAATCTAGGTCAAAATGACCATAAATTCATACTGTTTGATAATATCTAGTGGGTCGATGTACCAGGGTCGCAGCGGAGCGTGGCGGTGGGCGCGGGAGGGTTATTGTCATTCAACCGACCCATTGTGGGCCTTTGTCGGGACAAGCGGGCCTTTCGACATGGGATCCCTATGTGCCAGGTGAATTATGTTTAAAAATTTGGAATGTGGGATGCCGCAAGAGAGGGATAGTGTGATTGTAAAACTTCTAGTCACATACTTACATACACACATGGACAGATGAGCGTTCAGCGTTCGCGTTCCACGTTCTGCGTTCTTTGTATTCTACGAGTTTCATAGCGGCCACTACGTAGGTATTTAATTAACATTTACCTGCTCATCACGAAATGCTAGAACTACAAAGCCCACAATCATGAAATTGCTTATGTACCATCGGAAACAATACTGCATGGTTATCTTATATGCCGACCAAATCAGCTTCCTATATACATTGCGGGATGTATTAAAGTATAATTTGCTTGCATTCCAAAATTCGATGCCAGTTCCAAGATTAGTTTCCTCCTCAACCGTACCGTTCATCAACGAGAAAAATGTAACACCATAACATATACTATTGACTTATTTATTTTAACAAACAAACGCACGTGTCGAAACATAATTCGTAGTCGGTGTGTAAGTATTCAATGTAAATATCGTACGTTTGTACGTTAAATGCGTGCAGAAGTACATTTTACATGCACGTTTATCTGCAATTAGAGTTATTACGGAGACTGGCCGGCAACACTTCACGGCTGGCCACCGTGAGAACAATGAAGACGTAAAAATGCGCCAGCGCATCGTCCGTCAGATACACTATTTGTTGTTGCACACATACGCGGTAACCGGGCCCCAAGTCTGCTAACACAATCGATTCATAATCGAACAGCAACCGCATAGATATTGTATGGGATATCTGTCAAAAGTGACCATTACTATGCGATTGCTGATCGATTGTGTTAGCAGACTTGGGGCCCTGAACAGCCATAAAGTCGAACGTCTCATTTTGAAATAGTCACCTTTGGTATGTAAAATATTTTGCAGAATTTAAATATTGAATAAGCATTAATCTTCTTATCGTCATCAACGGTATGGTTCGATGAAGTCATCAGTTATATTTAATGCCTGTTATCCTTTTGTAACGACCCACCCCCTAACCTAATTAAAACCTATTTAAAACCTATTGTAATAACCCCAAATTGTAAATCTATTCTAATTGTAAAGCTCATTGTAAACCTAACCTAAACCTTACCTAAATTTTTCAAACTTATTTATCAAGATCTTAACTATCTGCCTACTCTGGTCACTTGGACCTAAGTTCCTACCTTCTTATATGTCCTACCTACCTACCTACCTATCTCTTCTTAGACATCTTTAATATCCTAACGACTTATCTTATACCTTTACCTACTTAATTATGTAACCTTAGACTTAGTTGTGATCTGGGTTTAATATTGGCCAAGTGATTCGTCTAGTGATAATGAAACCCATACGTTGTGATACCGTTGATTAGTAACCTAAATTCTTTTAGTGAAAGATTGGTATTCCTACATAGCCTAAATTATATAATGCTATACCTGCTCTACCTAGACCCGTTATATTATTTATATTTCTACTAAAATATGCAGCTGAGATAATTTCATCTAAATAAAGGTTGTCACCTACATGTATATGGCTTAAGGTAAACGTTATTGAAGCTAAAGTAATTGGAAGAAGATACACTTTGATTAACTCATAATAAATAAATCAGTTTCTCTATTTATTGATCCTACAGTTATTGAGTGATCAAAATATATTTATTTACTATTTATTCTGATAATAGGTACTGAATAGATAACGATAAGATGAGTAATTCTAGATTACTACAAATATAATGACATAGACAAAATACTTTTATTATTATTATTAAACTGTATAGAACTAAAGTAGATCTATATTTTTATAGTGGCTAAGGGTAGAGCTCACGACTCCACCGCTCAAGACCAGTAGAGACCGTCACCTGACCTTTTGTCTCTCCCTCCACTTAGTCAATATAGTATTGAATTGAGTGGAAATATTGACTGAATTAATTGAAATTCATTTATAATTTACAACATTTCAAATTAAATCAAAGAAGTAAATGTCAACCTTTCAGACAAGTTACTATGTTAAAGCATTACCAATTACTCAAATAAGTGTACAAATACCATTATGTATTTTAAACCAAGCTTATCTGTTACCAACCATTTGGACAGAGCTAAACCATCAGGATATCACCGAATCCGCAATCCCATTCAAAACCATTATGATAATACCAAATCGAGACTCCTGCTCAGTATGGTACAAATACAAAACCGATAAATGCGACCATTGACTATAATGTCGGCTCCCTTTACATCGATCGTGCAAGAAGATAACCAACGAGATCGTTCGCCTCTAGTGTAGCCGTACCTGTCAATCTTGTTATGATATAAATTTACAGATTATAAGTAATTCAACTTTCAGAGACCATCCTTCCGTATTCAACTTACTGTACCAAATGATCAGACTCCGACGCTTAGAATTAAAATAAATAATTCAACCATCAAAAGTTATTTTTCAAGTATTCAAATAGGTAGGTTCCAACCTACTAAATGTAAGAAAACAATTATATCAAACAATGAAGCTACCACTAGTTCGTAAAACCTAATCCTATGGAGAAGAACTAGTAAGAAACTCCATGGATAAATAAAATGACAATACCTACCTAATTAACCCTATGTACGTACCTACCTAGTACACGTTTTTGTCTAACACCTATCATGACGCCGTAAGTAGGTATACGATACCGATTCACCGATTACGCAGTTCCTACCTATTTAACCATATTTAAATACGTACCTACGTAGTACACGCATTTGTTGAACACAATCATACTTTTGAAGATATACCACATAATAAATTAAACTAGAAACATCATGGAAATAATATAGAAAATCAAATCTTAATTGTTAATTAGATAAGCGTCACATACCTGACGAGACACCCAACTTTTCTCGCGGCGACGCTTTTGGCGCGAAACTACCGTGCTCCGGCGTCCTACTCCATCATGGCGTGCCATACTTTTAAGGCGCCAATCTTCCTAAATACCTATTATTTCACTAATCATTTAACCTCCTAAAGTATTATCTCAGGATTTGGCTGTATCATCCATCCATTGATCATTAGTAATTGTTAAATCATCCATCACTCAAAAGTAGGTACGTAAATTTCCCATTGCGCCTCAAAAGGGGTACTTGTGTAGATACCTATTTCTAGTATTGAAACTAGTTAGAAACATAGGCAAGTACTTCACATAATTGAACACAAGCGTTATTGTGATCGTACGCTAATAATATTAAATACCAATTCTAGGTAAACATAAACATATAAAACAAAAACCCTGTCATATAAAATCTAGTGCTGAGCGTCTACTTTATTCCATCTCTTCTTCATCTGGAAATATTCCCGCCCTACGCCGATAGCGTCCTTTACCTCAATACCTATCTTATTTAATTATAATTATTTTGATTATAAAGTGCACTTCCCTTTAGATGCAGCAACTCGCCTACTACACCATCCCGTCGAACACACACACACTCAGATATAGGATTAATGATTGTAAAATATTAACACGAAACTCATTAATTACTCATTATGCAAAATTCTACAAAACACTCCCGCGAAAACCTACAAAGAACCTCCCGAGAAAACTACCAAACACTAAGTGACGCGTCCTTCTCCGCCATTACTTTTCTACTCTCCCGCGCGAATCCCTAAAATCATTCAAATCGAATCTGGGTTACCAGTATTCAAACTTAAAATATCCTAACTAAAATAATCTGATTTGTATAAATAATAACCTAATATTATTCCTGCGATCTCATATGATATTAACTAACTTTACAACTATTTTAAACCTTTTAATTTCAATTCTGAAGTTTTATCCTAGCTATGATAATATCGTGCAATTTGATATTATAATTCACTCCAAAAGGAGAACAAAGTATAATCTAGAAATATATTTGGCTAAACCTATTAAAGTATGCAATATTTCTTTTAATATAACAACAATCCTGACATTTCTCACATCCGATCGAATTACTATTCGATTCCCTAATTCTCTAAGATCATGGGAGTTGTTCTTACACCTGGCATCCCTGATTCGCAGAGAAAGTATTGATCGAATAAAACAATCGCTTGATATTTATCTATGGTCATCAGTGAATGAAATATAGTCAGTTCAATCAATATTCAAAAGTAAATCAAGATTTTCATAATAACTTAATCTATAATATGTAATCTATAAATGTATTGACATTTTAAAGTTAATAATTTATAATGTTCGTGAAACTATTTTGTTTTTTAACGAATTTATTTTATCTATTTGTTTAAGGAATACAATAACGAAACGCATTCCGTCTGACAATGTCCATCAAACGTCAAATCTATTAAATGTCATCAAGTTCGGTTTGTAAACAAAGTTTTGAAAACTTTTAGTTAGAACATGAACGATTCTCGTTTATTATTGTGTTTTTTCCCTCAGATTAAAGTAATTTATAATGCTATATTTCACCTATCAAGTGTCCTCATTAACTGTTGCCAAGAACATTGACTATAATGAACATTACATGAAGGAAAATATATATTTTAGAGAGAAACTAAGTGAAAGAAGTTCAAACATAATTGAATGTTTAATCATATATTTGTGAATGGTGACGGGAAGGTACTCTGGACCGTTACAGCTCAACCCCCAAAATTTATGCAGGTGGCTAAATGATTAACCGTAGTAAATTTTTCACGAAATAACATATTTTCACAAATATATCTACAATTTCAATGTCCCCTCTCTAACTTAACAAACAGATTCTAATTTGTCAACATCTGAATACAAGAACTAACCTAAGGCTATGAATGTAATATGTGTGTGTGCTTACTCATGAAAAGTGTTTTTCAACCGAATTGGAAATAATTATTATATGAACCAAAATCCAAGCGTTTTAATGCAACAAAGCATGAAAAAGTATGACCCCTCGCGCAGACAATCTAAACTATGGAAGGAAACCTGGTTGTGAGTCAGGTCAATCCTAGTGATATGGTGTAAGCCTTTCCGAGCAAAACAGTTTCCTTATCGTTCGCCAAGAACCCGAATACACCATCCTATCATAATCTAGAAGTCCTCATAGGCTAAAAGTAATAAATCTCCATGACTGCCTCATCTCCACTTGGACCCGGCAACATAATAATAACTCATTTACAATTCGGAGTATGTGGAGTGTAATTAGATCGGATATCGGCTGCGAGTAGAGTAGAACTTAATATGAAATCAGTCAATACTGATGCTTGTCTACTGACCTACCTAACACCATCTCCTTCATATTAAGTCCTTGATTGTGTGAATGTAATTTCATGTATCTCATACATTGACAAACTGTTCCATACCAAGATGCTGTTGAAACATTTAGGCCCCAAAGAAAATATAATACTTAACATACATCATCACCTAAGTAATCACTCGTCATCAACAAATCAACATTACACATACAAGCTGACACTGCTCTTTTCATTGCGAACCACTCCACCTAAACATTTCCGCAACATTCGTTTTGGCATGAAACACGAATTACTGTTGAATCTAAATTAATTCCCAACCCCCAGACTGAACTGCAACCCCCCGTCTAAACATGTCCAAACAGGCTCCTTAAGTAAACCCTCATGTGTACACCTTCACAATTTAATATTATTATTATAGTTTAATAACAGCAATTATTCGTTTTTTTTTTTTTTTTTTTTTTAATAAATTAAGTTAATGGAATTATTATTATTAGTAGCACTAAAATCAATAACGTTATTAAAACGTTTTTTTTTTTTTTTTTTTTTTTTTTTTAAATTCTACCGAAAGTCAAAGTCAACAAAGTTACCCTATCGTTTATCTCGTAAATAAAACTAAAAGTTTCTATAATAAAATAATACCAAGGTCAAAGTCAATATCCTACGAAGTTTCCCCATCCTATAAAGTACAACTATTTATTTGAAGTAGGTACCTGTGTACTATATGCTCACGAAACGATCTAAATATTCCTCAATTGAAAATACAAAAAAAACACAAAAAGTTAACTACCCGGGATTCGAACCCGAGACCAACCTGTCCTGCCACTAAGTCACTATAGCTTAGCTTCATTTTTATGCAAGTCCAAAACGTATCTTGTAAAGCAATAATAAATAAACTTTACAAGTTGAATATTCTATACCTCAAATTTACCGTAACATTGCGTCCGTTCTATCTATGTAAATATATAATACCTATCTGAGTCTATATATTTGTTGTTCCAATAGACAAGTACAATTCGATCTAAATTGACCGCAACATTAAAATATAAAATAATGATATACCTGGGAATCGAACCCACATCGTATAAACCGACCTATAGTAGTATTGTACTAATTCAAAACGATATACCATTTACATATAACAATACCTATGAGAATCTATATGTTTGTTTCTATATGTAAGTACAAATCGTTCTACATTGAAAACAAAATTAAAATATAAAATAATGATATACCTGGGAATCGAACCCACATCGCATATAACTCTACCTATCGTAGTATTGTACTAATTCAAAACGATATACCATTTACATATAACAATACCTATGAGAATCTATATGTTTGTTTCTATACGTAGGTACAAATCGTTCTACATGGAAAATAAAATTAAAACATAAAATAATGATATACCTGGGAATCGAACCCACATCGTATAAATCTACCTATCCTGGAATTATGTTATTTCAAACCGTATACCATAATTTAAACTAGAAATAATATTTTACAAAAGAATTAAATATTTTTGGAACATAACCCTAAACACGTCATAGACATCTAGCGCCGACTAGCTAAACTAAAAATATATTTATTTCATTTATCGATTGCTAATTCTATCATTTAATATGACAGATGTCGCTTTTGATTTACCTAAATCGACTTACCCGAACTCTTAAAAGTTCTGCTACTAGTCACTAGAGGTCTAATAAATTAATAAATATCTAATAGCGCCATAATTACTACTTTCACTTTTCTGTAATAGATGTCGCTAGTTTATCTCTAATCGAATAAAAAAGACAGAAATGTCGCTGTTGATTTACCTAAATCGATGGCCTCTTAAAGTTCTGCTACCACTCACTAGAGGTCTAATAAATTAATAAATGTTTAATACCACCATCGATGTTTCTATTACAGTTATTACGTATTTCACTTTTCGCTAATAGATGTCACTAGTTTATTTATAATCGCATAAAATTACCTAAATAACGGAATTATAAATATTATAACTAAAAATTTCCCTAGATTTCTTTCTACTAAATTATATAATATTGACTACCTATTTTACATTTTACTCCTAATAACGCAAGTTATACTAATAAATAAAGTCAACGTATAGAGATGTTAGACTTTAAATCCTGTAGGTGGCGCTACTAAAATTGTCACTACCATAATTATTTATACTACTAATTAAGGACTTCGATAACCCATTCTAGCCGTTTAATATTGATATACCTACCTAGCTTCGAATGAAACTATTATAATATTAATTTACCTAGAAAGATTTTAACGTTTATACTGCTAATATGAGAAATTATATATATATTTTAAACACAATTATCATATGGGTGTATGTCTGTTTCCTTTATCACTCTAAACATATTTTAACTAGATGTCAACGAACGAATCGTAGGTACTGCCGTATTCTGTCCGTCCTATATAGATTATACTGGGAACCTGACAACTATCGCAAAACAAAGTTTCATTAATTCTATCCTACAACTTTCATAATACTGGTAAAATAAAATCTGACAAAACCGTTAATACTCGTAATAGTAGAAGTAATCCCTTTCTTCTAAAATAATAAACTCTTAACAAGATTATATTACAACCTCATAGAATGAAACAAATATGAATCGATACTAATCTGTTCCTCTTTCCCAATAGGTGACGCTACTAGTAATGAAATTGAATTTAATATACTAAATTAATTATGTTTTTACTTTTATCTTTAGTTTTTATTCAAAACCAAATGGAACCCTTTTTATAAACATTAAACAGACTATAATTATTTATTGACGTTAATAATCAAACAGACAAAAGTCGATAACTATAATGCGGCGACACAAAGTTCTTGAGTTACTCTACTCAAGCGCCTCACAAATTCTTTATACCTAAATGTAACAATCTAGGTTACTCGAAGCGTAACCAGACTATTCCAGTATGAAGCTACTCTTTCTCTACCTATCTATAACTATGCTATAACAGCACATATGTTCATAAACATTATACAACTTGTTTGATTTCCAAAACTATACCCTAACCTGCCCTATATAAGACTGAATATCGGAATTAGTCTATTTTGCTTTTAAAACATTTTATGTAATATGTAAACTATAAAATTCAACCCCCCGATTGTTGGACATTAGAAAACCCTCAGCTAATACAACCCCCCGATTTGTAGACGTTAGAGTCCGTGTGAACTAATCCAACCCCCAATTTGTTAAACGTTAGTATCACATAATATTAATTTATGTAATATAAACTACTATACTACGATATAATATGTCAAAGCCATAATATATTTTTCCTATAATTGATGGCGTTCGAAAATTTGATTAATATTTTTCTATATCTATTAAGTCTTATCATTAATCAATAAAATCTGATAAGAATCTGACTAATTATAACATTTTCCTAAAATCATTTATACAATACCGATTTTGTATACCTTTATATAGAATATGTATACTGCTAAACATAATTTAATAAGTTTAAAATTATAATAGACTGTGATGAAACTCATGACTATGATCCTAAAATTAATTTAATCATTAAAACATATAAAATGGGTAAATATGTATATATATATTGTCATAACACCGTTAAAGCTTTTTTTTTTTAAATCTATCTATCCTACCTGAGTACTACCAATCAAGTCAAATACCAATCTTCACTTATCCATTTCACAAGCAACAAATTGTGACTTTATAAAAGTCACTTACCAGATCAATAAGTCTTTAAATTCTTTTTATACAAATACTATACACGGATATAAATATTATAATGATAATTAATTTATTCAAAACAAAACACTACACTATCCTAGTCCACAGAATTCTATATTGTAACTCAAGATCGAGGCTCAAATCCTGGTCCACGGCACACTAAATTGTAACGACCCACCCCCTAACCTAATTAAAACCTATTTAAAACCTATTGTAATAACCCCAAATTGTAAATCTATTCTAATTGTAAAGCTCATTGTAAACCTAACCTAAACCTTACCTAAATTTTTCAAACTTATTTATCAAGATCTTAACTATCTGCCTACTCTGGTCACTTGGACCTAAGTTCCTACCTTCTTATATGTCCTACCTACCTACCTACCTATCTCTTCTTAGACATCTTTAATATCCTAACGACTTATCTTATACCTTTACCTACTTAATTATGTAACCTTAGACTTAGTTGTGATCTGGGTTTAATATTGGCCAAGTGATTCGTCTAGTGATAATGAAACCCATACGTTGTGATACCGTTGATTAGTAACCTAAATTCTTTTAGTGAAAGATTGGTATTCCTACATAGCCTAAATTATATAATGCTATACCTGCTCTACCTAGACCCGTTATATTATTTATATTTCTACTAAAATATGCAGCTGAGATAATTTCATCTAAATAAAGGTTGTCACCTACATGTATATGGCTTAAGGTAAACGTTATTGAAGCTAAAGTAATTGGAAGAAGATACACTTTGATTAACTCATAATAAATAAATCAGTTTCTCTATTTATTGATCCTACAGTTATTGAGTGATCAAAATATATTTATTTACTATTTATTCTGATAATAGGTACTGAATAGATAACGATAAGATGAGTAATTCTAGATTACTACAAATATAATGACATAGACAAAATACTTTTATTATTATTATTAAACTGTATAGAACTAAAGTAGATCTATATTTTTATAGTGGCTAAGGGTAGAGCTCACGACTCCACCGCTCAAGACCAGTAGAGACCGTCACCTGACCTTTTGTCTCTCCCTCCACTTAGTCAATATAGTATTGAATTGAGTGGAAATATTGACTGAATTAATTGAAATTCATTTATAATTTACAACATTTCAAATTAAATCAAAGAAGTAAATGTCAACCTTTCAGACAAGTTACTATGTTAAAGCATTACCAATTACTCAAATAAGTGTACAAATACCATTATGTATTTTAAACCAAGCTTATCTGTTACCAACCATTTGGACAGAGCTAAACCATCAGGATATCACCGAATCCGCAATCCCATTCAAAACCATTATGATAATACCAAATCGAGACTCCTGCTCAGTATGGTACAAATACAAAACCGATAAATGCGACCATTGACTATAATGTCGGCTCCCTTTACATCGATCGTGCAAGAAGATAACCAACGAGATCGTTCGCCTCTAGTGTAGCCGTACCTGTCAATCTTGTTATGATATAAATTTACAGATTATAAGTAATTCAACTTTCAGAGACCATCCTTCCGTATTCAACTTACTGTACCAAATGATCAGACTCCGACGCTTAGAATTAAAATAAATAATTCAACCATCAAAAGTTATTTTTCAAGTATTCAAATAGGTAGGTTCCAACCTACTAAATGTAAGAAAACAATTATATCAAACAATGAAGCTACCACTAGTTCGTAAAACCTAATCCTATGGAGAAGAACTAGTAAGAAACTCCATGGATAAATAAAATGACAATACCTACCTAATTAACCCTATGTACGTACCTACCTAGTACACGTTTTTGTCTAACACCTATCATGACGCCGTAAGTAGGTATACGATACCGATTCACCGATTACGCAGTTCCTACCTATTTAACCATATTTAAATACGTACCTACGTAGTACACGCATTTGTTGAACACAATCATACTTTTGAAGATATACCACATAATAAATTAAACTAGAAACATCATGGAAATAATATAGAAAATCAAATCTTAATTGTTAATTAGATAAGCGTCACATACCTGACGAGACACCCAACTTTTCTCGCGGCGACGCTTTTGGCGCGAAACTACCGTGCTCCGGCGTCCTACTCCATCATGGCGTGCCATACTTTTAAGGCGCCAATCTTCCTAAATACCTATTATTTCACTAATCATTTAACCTCCTAAAGTATTATCTCAGGATTTGGCTGTATCATCCATCCATTGATCATTAGTAATTGTTAAATCATCCATCACTCAAAAGTAGGTACGTAAATTTCCCATTGCGCCTCAAAAGGGGTACTTGTGTAGATACCTATTTCTAGTATTGAAACTAGTTAGAAACATAGGCAAGTACTTCACATAATTGAACACAAGCGTTATTGTGATCGTACGCTAATAATATTAAATACCAATTCTAGGTAAACATAAACATATAAAACAAAAACCCTGTCATATAAAATCTAGTGCTGAGCGTCTACTTTATTCCATCTCTTCTTCATCTGGAAATATTCCCGCCCTACGCCGATAGCGTCCTTTACCTCAATACCTATCTTATTTAATTATAATTATTTTGATTATAAAGTGCACTTCCCTTTAGATGCAGCAACTCGCCTACTACACCATCCCGTCGAACACACACACACTCAGATATAGGATTAATGATTGTAAAATATTAACACGAAACTCATTAATTACTCATTATGCAAAATTCTACAAAACACTCCCGCGAAAACCTACAAAGAACCTCCCGAGAAAACTACCAAACACTAAGTGACGCGTCCTTCTCCGCCATTACTTTTCTACTCTCCCGCGCGAATCCCTAAAATCATTCAAATCGAATCTGGGTTACCAGTATTCAAACTTAAAATATCCTAACTAAAATAATCTGATTTGTATAAATAATAACCTAATATTATTCCTGCGATCTCATATGATATTAACTAACTTTACAACTATTTTAAACCTTTTAATTTCAATTCTGAAGTTTTATCCTAGCTATGATAATATCGTGCAATTTGATATTATAATTCACTCCAAAAGGAGAACAAAGTATAATCTAGAAATATATTTGGCTAAACCTATTAAAGTATGCAATATTTCTTTTAATATAACAACAATCCTGACATTTCTCACATCCGATCGAATTACTATTCGATTCCCTAATTCTCTAAGATCATGGGAGTTGTTCTTACACCTGGCATCCCTGATTCGCAGAGAAAGTATTGATCGAATAAAACAATCGCTTGATATTTATCTATGGTCATCAGTGAATGAAATATAGTCAGTTCAATCAATATTCAAAAGTAAATCAAGATTTTCATAATAACTTAATCTATAATATGTAATCTATAAATGTATTGACATTTTAAAGTTAATAATTTATAATGTTCGTGAAACTATTTTGTTTTTTAACGAATTTATTTTATCTATTTGTTTAAGGAATACAATAACGAAACGCATTCCGTCTGACAATGTCCATCAAACGTCAAATCTATTAAATGTCATCAAGTTCGGTTTGTAAACAAAGTTTTGAAAACTTTTAGTTAGAACATGAACGATTCTCGTTTATTATTGTGTTTTTTCCCTCAGATTAAAGTAATTTATAATGCTATATTTCACCTATCAAGTGTCCTCATTAACTGTTGCCAAGAACATTGACTATAATGAACATTACATGAAGGAAAATATATATTTTAGAGAGAAACTAAGTGAAAGAAGTTCAAACATAATTGAATGTTTAATCATATATTTGTGAATGGTGACGGGAAGGTACTCTGGACCGTTACACTTTGCAACCGAACCAAATAAAATGGAATAAAACTTACTTTGAAACAAACGAAGTTGATTCCGCGAATGCATCAAACTCTTGCGCGTGATTCACACGGTGAGTGGAAATTCATTAAATTAAAATACTCTTTCCTTTTTAATGATACGGAACCATAAATACATGTCAGAAAGACATAATTCCATGTGCGATTCTCATTTTAAAAAGTGATTAACACATGTTGTGGGTACGGTGAAGACACGCATTTTTAAGGCATCCTGCACATCTTTTGGAATCTGTGTGAAGATCGCCAACCTGCACTGGACTAGTGGGGTGAATGATTATTGCTTGAAGTCCCTTCCCATTGAGTAGGAGAGTGCGTTTCGCCCCTTATTAAGACCAAAGTACCACTGGCGTATTGTGGGTGCACTGCGGTTCGACTCGGCCTGCCCCTTTGGGGAATACAAGAATGTTGGTGTATTATTTCTTAAGAAAATTACATGCTATCAGTACAAAAACACCCTAAGGCAAACTGTTCACGTACCGACGCTAGTCGCAAACTATTATTATGAGCGTAATAAAGTGCACCGTGGCCTTAGCGTTAAACGTACGATTTTTTAAGAATACTTAGTAGTACATTAGAATTAATAAAGAATGTATTTTTCTGAAAACGAGTAAACCTACCTGTTTCACCGTGTTTGTAAAACACAGTTTTTTTTATTAAAATATAATAAAATAACCCACTGTTTCTCCCATTTTTACGATTGACTTGTTCATTGATAAGGACCTTAGGCCTCGTCGGCGTTAACAATTGTACCCTTTGTGGTACAAAAATAAATCTTCATATTGTTCATTGTAGGTACTTAAGAGTTTACAAGGACTTATTATAAAAGTCGAAAGTGATAAACGAAGGACTAAATAAGGTCATTTCTTTTTAAAGGTCGAACGTAAAGTATGAAAGTAGGTGACAAATGAACTTATTAAAGAAGTGAAATGTGTTGTTAAAGGTCACATTCATTAAGCTTACAGAGAGCTTACGAGGAATTAAAACAAAGTTTCAATAAAGGACACAGTAATACTTGTAGCTAAGGTGTAATATACATATCAAAATCATCTATTACATTTTACAAAGCGCAATTTCAGCAAAGTAATGAGCCCTAGTTATTAAAACTAACCCCCGAATTTATAGTCGTTTTATAACTTTACCAAACGGCATATAGTACTGCGCAAAGCAAAACTCTTGTGCGCTGTACTATATGACGTTTAACAAAATTATAAAACGTCTACAAATTTGAGAGTAGGCAGTCACTATCTAATAGTAGCCAATTTGCTAAAGAACAATAATAGTCCAAATTTATTGCAATGAGGGACCTATTACCTACTCCAAAGATATTGCAACAACACTCAGTTTTAACCAATTGATAAGTAGTAGATGGGTACCTACATGACTTTCACTGTCCATGATTATTGATAAGTAGGTAGTAAATTCCTACGATATAAGAATCGAGACCATTATTTCTGGACTGGCTTGACTAGTTATCCTGGGTAATAGGTTTCCTGACCTATTACCTTAATATAGTGTTATTAATTAACATGTGTGGCCTTTTCCTATTGAGCACCTACGTGGATAGGTAATTGGTCACCCAGATATTAGGTACCTAGGCACGTCGTAATAGTTCTGTGGATGTAGGTAAGTATATAGTAAGTAATTATCCAGGAGATAAAACTATGATAACACAATAAATTATACTGACTCCTAAGTCATTAAATTAATCGTGATTTAATGGTTTGTTAGGAATAAAACAGTTATGTTGGTAAAACATGATAAAGTCTTAGACAAAACAAGACCTATCCATTACCTACTTAAATAAATATTATTCAACAACAAATTTACTAACTCATCTTATAGCTATACTTAGCTACATAATCCTTCAGTTCAGCAGCACTACCCACATAAATGTAGCTAAAGATGACCACGATAAAGCTAAATAAAACCATATAAGATACATACTTAAACGAAATCCGTTATACGGAAGCCAGAGGATGAAATAAAATACGGGAAGAGAACGTCTCAAGAAATATACGTAAACGCGCGTTTAAAAATACTCACCGTTATTAAAGGTGCTACAGGATCTGCCGGCAGGCACCCGATGCCGGTCCTATCCACAAAACTGAAGACACGATCTTCCTATCAGAACAGGTAGACCTACGGAGCCACTGATTTAATAGTTCGCGCGTTCTTCACCGAAACGCTAAACTGCGCTAAACACTGATAAAATTTGTAGGCAACAGTTTTTTCCTGACCACGGAACGTTTAAATATTTACGTAAAGTTTTTGACGTTCGAAGTTGTTCGGCGCGGCGGAACGCGAAGCGATCGGCCCTTGCCCGAGCCGACGCGAGACTATCTGGGAACTCGGAATGTGTCGGATGCCTACCGTCGATCCTCGAGCTTTCGTACAGCGCCGGCGGCGGCGGCCGTCCCGCTCTCGCAGCCGGTCACCTGCCGGTTAAAAAAATATGAGAAGCCTCACATTTCGCCGATATGTGAGCCAAACCAAACAATTTACATTCAGGGAGACAGACAGGTTCGGGAATGTTTCGGATCCTGCGGGACTTTGTTGCGTGAGCGATACACCAGATACAGATATTTTCAACTACTTTGGTCGACGAAAATTGTTCCGCTCCGAGAATATAAGGATAGCTAGACTGTTCGCACGCCGTAGAACGTAATTTAGGTAGATTATCTATCATTGCAGCCTCGTAAATTGCTGCATCGCCGCAAGGGATTCGTAGGTACTAGGTCTGTGTGGATCTCCGAGCCGTCGATAATGATGGGGGTAAACAACGGGTGCATTTAGCGGTCGCCTTGTAATCACCGATCCAAACTGGCCCGTCGTCGCTTCGCTTCCCACAAAATTTAATTAGGTACCCGATGTTTCCCGGCTTTATCTCCGCTTAGAACATATCCGAGGTCAATATTTGTGCATGAAAGTCGGGCGAGCTACATGGTGTTCTGTTGACTCGCGCAGCTGGGATAAACAAACTCGAATCTCAAACCTCTCTGATGTGCCACCCTGCGAGAACTATGTACGTGGGTACTATGTTTTTTATTGCTGTTACGCAAATTAATTCGTGGAACTATTACCGAGTTTGATTCTGACAATTAAGCAATTCGGGTCGACCGTTACTCGGCAAATACGCAAACTGCGGACGTTAAATTTTACGATATCCTCATTTGAACCGAGCTTCACAATCAAAGTTAGGTATGCCGTGCATAGCCATAATTGTAAACTTTGAATTATTCGACAGCGTCATCGACGAGATATGCATCTACGGTAGCGTTTGAATAGCTACTTATTATTTATTCCAGATTTGAATGTACTCTTCATTTATTTTAATAAAAGACAGGACTGTGTTAATATGACGCGGCGTCGTCGTAGACATGACACGGCAAAGCACTCAGAAAGTCAGCACCCCCGGTGCTTAAAATAGAGTCCGAGCACCCGCAAACCGCTCGCGACTCTTAAATCCTATTAAAGGATCTCGGGAGCACCTCTATTCATAGACTCCATCGATAAATCAATGGCGCTCCTTAACGGTACTTTCGCACCGAGGCGGCGCGCGGCGAGCGACAAAGGACCAAGTTTATCCTTGAAAAATTGCTGAAGTATTTTTCAAATGATGTACCTATCGATTCATTGGAAGTCTGAATTGTAACGTGCTAAGGTACCTACGTGATGAGACTGTCACGTCGTCGCAATGACGTCTAGCACCGTGTCTACGTGCAGCGGTGCATGCAGGTGGGTGTCTTGGTCTGAAGTTTTTACGACTCAATTGTTCTGCTAAGCAGAATGATAGAAGGATAATCAACCAATAAAATAATGTATACTTTACTCTGCATCTTCTATGAAGTGGTAAAGTAGTAGCATCGTATTTTGTAACTTTTAACGATTCATAAGTACTGTACTTAATGGTCTACGTGAATAAAAAATATTCTAATTCTGATTCTGTGGGATACGATTGCACTCAGAAATTATCTGGATCTAGGTAGGATAGGTCAACATGGTATAGCCAACCGATTAATTTAGCTGACATTACCAGGACACTTCCAAAAGAAGTCGAAAATTTATATCGAAAGCTGGGCTATAAATACTGGTCTCAGTTTCCTCGGTGGCCGCGAGAGCACACAGGCCGCGGCTCCACAAGCTCGGCGCGCCTGCGCATAGTCCTTGTACTAATATTTTATTTTTAAAATAAAACGGACAGGGTATTCCGTTCAAACTCCCGGGACTGGTTATTGCGATGGAGCCCCGGATTTATTTGCCAAAGAAATCGGAGCGAGAATTTATGGATTTCAAATTGGCGATGTAAGTACCCACTTAAATGTGAGATTTTATGTTGTTTTTTGATACAAAGAGTGTTGCATTTAATTAGAGTACTATTAAGTTTTACTATGAAAGCTTTTCTGGCTGTTTTATTATAGAATAGCTGACCCAGACGTTGTCCTGTGCATATTAATTTTCAAATTTTCCGTAAAGCTGTTTAAATATTTTTTTTTCCTAAATACCTGCTATAATATTAAGAACATTTAAAAAATACAAATATTCATGGTAAAGAGTAGAGATAATAATCATACCTAGTTCAATATTTTAAGTAGGTACCACTGAAGTCCATGATACAAGTACGCGATGTATACATAGAGGTCAGTGGTAGGTACCTAGTTGCAACCTCGTTTTCGTGAAATTATCCTTAAATTAAAAATTAAAAAAAACGAACGTCAAACGTCAGTTTCTTTCGTATTTTTATTCATGCTCTTAGTTTTCAAAAATATTTATTGTGATTTTGTAGATTGTATGTTAATCATTTTCTCTTTCTTTTTAATTCGTAACAAGTGCAACTTTTTTATATTTAATAACATTTTAAAAAGAAACAAGCATCATGCCTCCAAATATAGCCGGTAAATAACAGTAACACCAGTTTTGTTTGACTACCGCTGTTTGTTGGAGCGGACGATCCGTCCATAGAATAGAATACACACTGAGTAGGAATATCTGTGGGGTCGGTCGAGGGAGTCCTAATGCTACAGCCACATTTGTGGCTTAGTGCACAAATAGTGCCTTGAAAATGTCATTTAGCAGATGTGGCCAACTGTTTAACACATTAATTTACTAACGTCACTACTAAATGATATAGACATCAGCTATAAAGGCGGATATACATAAACGGGTAAAGCTTTTAACGTGTTAATTTTTAATGCGTTAATTGAGGCGTATATTGGCATTAACATTAACACTAACGTTAACCCAGATGTGGCCGAATCATTAGAAACAAAAATGAATCACCTCATACTGTAGGTTATATTTTTTTATGAATAGATACCTAAGAATTATATAATAATCTTGAGAAGATGGATAACGTCATCAAGACAACCCCTAATGTTACCCTACAAGCACCAATCACCCCAGTTTGATTCTATAAAATTCAATAACAGGTCATATAACTATTCACAGATTTATAGAAAAGGTATTTTTATTGAATAAAATAATTATTTCACAGACTCAGCTGTTCTATTGAACATCGGTGATATGATCGACCTGGCGATCGGCACACCCGAGGTAACATAAACTTGTGAATAACCAACCTATATAACTATCTAAATAAATGCCTTATAACTGTTATGGGAATTTTAAGAAAGTCCCGCTAATTTGGTCAACATAGCTGGATTTGAAAACTAGGGTGCGCACTTTAATTCTCGTAAACCGCGAATCTTGAAGGAACCTACATGTCTAAGGAACTAGGCAGTTTTCAAAATGCGTGTACAGTATACCGCTTTGGAGACCGCCGCGAGAGCAGTGATAGCCAAGTTGGTAGAACGCTTAACTCGGTAACGAGGATCGCAGGTTCAAACCCCGGCTCGCACCACTGGGATTTCTGGGTTTCATGTGCGAAACTCATTTTCAACCATGATTATCACTTGCTAAACGGTGATGGAAAACATCGTGAGGCAACCTGCATGTCTGAGAGAAACCCTCGAAAGATGTGTGAAGTCCGCCAACGCACACTGGGCCAACATGGTGGACTATGGCCTAATCCCCCTCGCATTTGAGGGGAGGCCCGTGCCCAGCAATGGGACATTAAGAAGAGATGGTATTATTATAACGCTTTACAACACCAGGAACGGATGAAGGATTCTTGCAATTGTACCCATTGGTCCGCCCGTCTATTTACGCCTATCCGTCCAGAACTCTTCCAGCATAGCAAACTTTGCTCTTGAGCCCAGCATTGAGTTCCTCTTCCCCGGCAGTGAGATGGAGAAGGTGAAATTTAATTATTATTGTATCGTAACAAGGTCGGCGTGGTGGACTTCAACATGCTGCAAACCGTGCTCCACTGCCTGGCGCAGCAGATGCGCATCCTGGGCAAGAGCGTGGAGTTGAGGGGCAGCGTGGCCGCGCTGCCCGTCGGCAGGGACAACCTGCAGACCATCGCCATCCAGGAGTTCATGTACGACACAGAGGTAATTATAATAATATTGCCAGACCAACACACTACTGGACCGTCCCAAACTCAATTTAATATATTTATCCCTCAACACTCTCAGACTTTGTAGTTGTACTATACCCACACTTGCTTATAGTAGGTTCACGCGAATTCGCGTGTACTACATAAATTGACTTGGTTTTCTGTCTCACTCCGTCAATTTATTTTTTCCGTCGTTGAGTTGAGTATGAGATTTGAGTAATAAGATTGCGCGAGACGGGTGTCTGAGCTAGGCTGTCTGTGGGTACAGAACACAGGCCTCCCATTCTCTGTAATTTTCCTTTGGCACAAGTAAGCAACGCTTCTAATAAGTTGTAGGTACTCAGGTGCCGATACTTCGACAGTTTCAACACCTTAGGGATAATTATAATGATATCTAAGTAAACCAAGTATATATAAGACTAAAGAGTCATATCGTCTCCATATTTTTGGAATTATTTTTTTGTGGATGACATCGTAATTTGTTTTTTTTTAATTGCCTATCCGTTTGAAAGCGCATCTCGGTACTAAACTATTACGGGATTTTGATGACACTTGGAATGGTGATCGTTGAATAAGTACTTATACTTTTTATATCTTGAAATTGCGTGGATTCCCACGAGATGCACACAAGTCTATCGCAAAATCCACTAAACAGATATTAATGAAACATTCATAACAAGTCCAACAATAGTTTTTTCCAAAATCGATGCCATAAGTGTTCCTAGTGTTCCCTTTTTATTTTAATGCATAACAAGTCTTTGTATTTTGCAGTCAGCAGGAAAATCGGAGCTCTGTAAGTATAATAATAATATAATAAAACCAGCCCTTTTTAATGTCCGGGCCTCCCCTCAATGCGAGGGGGATTAGGCCATAGCCCACCACGCTGGCCCAGTGCGGGTTGGCGGACTTCACACATCTTTCGAGGGGTTTTCTCAGACATGCAGGTTTCCTCACGATGTTTTCCTTCCCCGTTTAGCAAGTGATAATCGTGGTTGAAAATGAGATTCGCACATGAAATCCAGCAATCCCAGAGGTGCGAGCCGGGGTTTTAACCTGCGATCTTCGATACCGAGGCAAGCGTTCTACCAACTTGGCTATCACTGCTTCCAACTTGGCTATCACTGTTGCTTGGCTGTCATTTTATTGAATTAAGATATCTGTAAGTGTTAAGCTCATAATCATAATCTCTTTCTAAATACAGTTGTTTTACAGCGCCCCCGCCTCCTCCGCTCGAGCCGGACACAATTTTAGTTGGTAAGTAATATCACGGGGAAATATCGGCTGTGGGAAAAAATATAACTTTCAGATACCTAATACACTATTTAATCATCTTTACAGTTGAACGCATCAAGAGGAGCGACTCTCCAGGTAAAATAATTGTCAAATCTAATTTAATTCCTTGTAAATAAATGACTCACATGCGTGTATAAATACACAATTAATCTAAGATCGGCCATGCACGATTACGCTATTCCGTCCGTCTGGGGTTTAAGTCCATCGGTCTTAGTAGGTTTGACGGTCAGTGTGGCATCAGTTTACCCAGACTAATGGACCAGACTGAGCGCACCAGACTAAGAGAGCGGTTTACACGCGCAAGAACTTTCGCACGCCTCGCAGAATAAGGTCGTAATGGCGTTTATAACTTTTTTTAATGTCTTGTATTTTCTTTATAATCTGTGAAGGAAGACCTTTAATTAAAAGACTGCTCGCAGTTCTTTCATAATCATCACGCGAAGTAAGTAAGAATGTCTACGAGAACCTACAAATCTCAGCTTCACGATTGGTCGCTCATAGTAGCCTAATTTATTTTTTAAACTTAGAACGAATCCCCTCCCCGCGGCCAACACCGCGGGCGCCCTCGCCCCCCAAAGCGAAGAAAGCGCCTTCCTTGGAGAAGCTGTCTCTCGTAACGCTCAGCAAGTTTAACCTGCTAGAGGGCATCGTCGACGACCTGAAGAACCGAGTGTATGGGAGCATGCCGAAGAATGAAGAGATATTGCAGGAAGTTAGGTACGTACTGCTGATGTTTAAGTAGGTACCTATTGTAAGTAAATAACCATATATATGAGTAATGTGGATAACATTAATGGCGCAGCAAATCCTAGACGCGATCCTGTACATGTTCACAGATTGCGATAAAATCGGCAAGATTAGTTTTATTTCAATGTCTAGTATTCGCGTAAATATAAGAAATCAATCCGTAAAATTAGTTTTATTTCAACATTTATAGGACCATTGAGTATAAGTCTTTGATTAAAATCCCTTTAGTTTGTCTAGTTATCACTATCGCAATAATCATGCGCTATTTCTTGCAGATCCCAAACAAATTTGAAAGCAATAACAGACATGTGGACAAATCTCAACGTGTCCTCTCGCTTGGAAGCAGCTGAAGCGGGAATCGCTAAATTGAGCTCGTTGGTCCAAGATCTGATTGGAGAATTAACCAATATGCAGAATAATGCGGCGGCAATGTAAGTGTTTTAAGTGCACCCGAATAACACTGTATTAACTGCTCTTACCTACAGAATTGCATGGAATGATTGGGAATCCTTCTCTTTCATTATCGGTAGTTTCTTCTATGAGCCGTAGTCTCTTCTTCTTCACTATATTCCATAGCTCAAAACGTGCCCACAATTGTATTTTTTTTTATACATTTATAGGCAAGTATTTGATCTCGATCTCACCTGATGGTAAGTGACGATGAGATCTACGATGGAGCATACTTGCCTAGGTAGGAAGGCGGCAGTAGATCAAGACGCTACATTCACTAGGCACATGCAGCGCAGCTGATCTGACCCGCCATCCATGAATGGCAGCACCGAACATCATGCCGGAACACGGCTAGGCCGCTTGGCGACATGGCTTTGTTCAGTGGGTGGTGACTAGCCACGGCCGAAGCCCACCACCAGTAGAGTTGTCACCACCCAGGGTCACGTGTAGGGTATCTCGAGGGTACTTAATTCTCCTACGGACGAAGGTGACTTGACCCCAAAAATGTATGTTCCAATTTGGAAAACATTTCAGTTGTTTTATTTGTACATCAATAGAATATAGAATCATAATAATCAGCATTCAAATACATGTTTAATGAGACGTGTTAGTAAAATATGCGCTATACATTATTTGTATTTGAGACTTCACAGTTTTTAATTTAATCCGTCTTCGACCGCGCTGCGAGCCATCCGCGCGCTTCTCGGCCCTAACCGCATAGTAACTGTCACTTTTGACAGTATTGTATGGAATATCTGTCAAAAGTGACAGTTACTATGCGGTTGATATTCGATTATGAATCGATTGTGTTAGCAGACTTGGGGCCCAGGACATCTCGCCATGAGTTGTGTTAGTAGGTACAAGTTAAAAAAAAAATCATTTCATATACGTTCTTAATTCTCTCCCAGGCTCGAATCCATCAACGCGTTGTCAGACGCCGCAGCTTTACCACCGCCGGTCGTGAAAGCGTCGTCTGTGATTAGGCCAGCAGCGGGTCCGCCTGCTGTCACCAGGGAGGACCTGGCTGATATACTGAGTCGCCTGGAGAAGCTCAGAACCGACCTCGATACCCTTACCGGCACGTTCTATGCTACCGTCGAAGATATACAGAGGGAAATGGGTAAGGAGTTATTATCTTTTAAGTGACTACTATTGGACCGCCCAATCCCACCCAAACCACCAAGCTTTAGTTAAACTGGGTCCCGCAAAATGCAAGGCCCACGTGTCGGCCGCCTACGCCTGACACGAGATGGTGCCATGCACTAACCTTTATAAAGGAGTGGTATTTAATAGCCCAAAGCATCAAGGAGTGCGGAAAGTGAAATATGGCCTTTGCCCAACAATCTCATTGTTGGGCAAAGGCTTATTATTCACAAATGGCTGAATAATAAGTATTGAGAACTAATAGTCCTGTTACCCCCTCCAATTAAGCTATATACTAAGAGGTTAGGAGTGGGCTCAATAGGGTAATGATCATGGTGGGAATGGAATTCGGACCCTCTCGCTCGGGCAAGAAAGCTGTCCTGCAACTACTAAGCTATTGACGCTTTCAATTATGAATAGTAGCGGGCAAACCATAGGTACAATCTAGGTAAAGGACTCCAACTGTATTAGCGTTCTTGCCCTATGGTGTTACCTTAACAACATGAGGATGCAAGATTAGCGTCTACGCTAGCTCTTGGCTATCTCGGCCTATTCCAGGCAAGAAGGACCGGAATGTAGATCATGATCATTGCAGAGCTGTTGTTAGATTTTATAAGAATGTTGGGTCTCTTCATATTACTAGTTTTAGTGCGAATTGTGACTTTATGTTGTTCTCCTGAAGATGTAAAACTAAGCCTACCACCGCTGCCTGCCCCGGCCCCGCCTCCTCCGCAGATCATCGAAGTCAAGACCCCTGCACCGCCACCTCAAGTGGTGGTTGTAGAGAAGCTAGTACCTGCACCAGGTGAACTATCCTACGACAAAAACAACATTATTATAGGCTCAATAATTTTAAGATCTAATTAACAACCTGTACACAGAACGTCCACCTCCTGAACCGCAACGTCGATACTCGGGAGTGACAAATGAACTCTCTGACAGACTTGTCATGTTGGAGAAGGAGATGAAGAAGTGCTGCGAGTCGATTAACAAAAAGGATGGTTTAATAAAAGACCAGGTATACGCTGAGCTTATATGAAAGTACCTACTAAGACATAATACGCTGAGCTTATATGAAAGTACCTACTAAGACATAAAACTAATTTTAAGGATTTTATCGCGTATACGTATACGTTCCCGACGTTGCGGCTGCTTTACAGCAACAATGGTCACGGGAGGACTGAGGTGGTTGACGTCCTAGTGACATAGTTTGAACCGGGGTACCCTCATATTTAGTTGTTGCTTGCGGTCCGATCTACGCAGAAATTGCTCAGTGTCTTGAGGTCTTGCAATGGTGCTGTGAAACTGTTTTGAGAAGAAAAGTGCTCTTTATGCTTTATCGTTCTAAATGGATGAAATCTTTCTTTAAATTTATAACAATGATATACCCTAAATCCAACACTTCTATTTACAGCTCGGTTCATTCCAAGACCAATTGGAGTACCTATCTAAGCAAGTTGCAAACCTAACTAAGGACCTGAGCGATGGGAAACTATCTCCAGATCTCCTAAAAGATTTACAAGGTGGGAAATTATTTTTACTAATTTATTTTTCACGAACTTCTCACTTCTTGACACACAGACTTAACAGTAGTAGCTAAGCGTACTCACAATTGAAACTAAAACCTTCCGAACTCCATCCAGGCCAGTGGACTGGTTTTTGATCAGCAGTCTAAATGCGCCCTAAGTTAATGCTGGAACACCTAATTCCATGATAACAATATACAGCAATATGTGTCACCGCAACTTTTGTGAATCGTTGCAGCTCTGATGCAGCTATTCCAGACAGTTCAAGAAATGCAAGAACAACTGAAGCAAGTGCACGAGACCGCTCTGCAATTAGCAGCCGAGAAGGAGGACAGGCAGCATCACACCAATGTAATGACCATCTCGCTTTTCCTTCGCCTTCGATTTTGCTTTGTAGCTCGACCCTCACCTCCCACGCTGTGACCTGCACAACGCAGATACCTCAGGAACTAATTCAGTTCACAGACTTCTACACTAAAAGTATTAAGAGCTATAAAATAACAATAAAAAATATTAATATCGCCTAGCAAACACACCAACTCTATGGTCCTTATAACACCCAGACCAGGTGGATAACAAAGTTTATTTTTACGAAATTTACTCAACGGGAATCGTCCCACTTAAATCACGTCGGCAGACATAAAAGCTAATTACATCTTCATCTTCTTAGGCACTTCTCGAACAAATAGAACTATTGAAGACCATCAAGCTGGACCGCGAGGACATGGTGGAGGCCCTGGCCGACAAGGCGGACCTGCGTATGCTCGCGCGCAAGGTATCGCACGACCAATTCGAGATGGCCTGCGACGACCTCTCCAGGGGATTGGAGCACGCTATTGGGAAGCTCAGTATGCAGGTGCGTTGTGCAGAAATACCCTAGATATTACACAGGGATATTTAAATTAACAAATCTGCAAAGGGCTAAAAATACTTAGGCCTTGCAATTGCACAGATACCTAGAATAGAACATTTAGTGCACATCCCGTCTAAACAAGGAAATCTCATCGTAATCAACCAATGACAACGCTTTTTCTGGGATAAGCGACACATCATTAACGCTATTGGCTCGCTTCGATGTAGTTTTAGGAAAAATAAGCTATATTAACACATACTTAAATATTCAAAACATAATGTACCGAATCGTCGGCATGACGACTCGATATCCTAAATTGAATAGAAAATCAGATGACTCAGCTGCTTTTACAGGGTCAATGGAACAACGCCATTGACCCATGTATGTACCTAATCAGTCAACAGTTTTCTAATGCGCACATCCAATTGGGCTGAAGTACCTATGTTCATTCCGATCCTATACAAACGAGTGTTTGTCCTTGGAAACGACTACGGGAGCGTCCCAAATGCTCTAATTCAATAAACAAATCTCTATATTAGGGCTTACCGTACATGAATATAGGAATTTTAGCATAATTTTAATGCCAGAACACTTCAACCTAAACTAAATACTTAATTCACTCTGCTAGCCAATTTCAGTAGAAAATCAACAGCCATGAACTCAATTTGACAACTTAGAAAGTAATTCTAACTACCCACAAGTGTTTACTTCTCTATAGGCAAACAAATTAGCCTACCCCCTACTTGTATTAGGAAGCTAACCTACCCTCGCTTAGGAGGCACTATGGCACTGTTTAGGAGTCACTATGGCAACAAGCGCTGGACGACATCCAACGTGAGATCGAGGCGAAGCTGGACAAGGTGGAGCTGTCGCCGGTGAAGGAGTTCTTCAACAGCAAGCTGCGGCAGCTGCAGGAAAACCTGAAGCAGATGGCGGCGCTGCGCAAGGAGGCTGAAGCGGCCGGCACCAAGAGAAGATTGTTGAGGTAATTGGACAATAATCTATGAATATGCTCTATATAATGTTCTCTATGGTTTTCTCTCTCTTCTCTATGGTGCAGTGTTGCCAGATGTGATTTTCTATTTATACCCAAATTTGAAATTATTTTTCTCCAAAATGATACAATTTGCTTGAGTTTTACCCAAAGGCAAAAAGTTAATAATATTGGCTTAGCTTTTTGCCTTTTTCTTATTTTTTCCTTGAAATACTGTTCTAATTTTTTTTACGTTACGTATCCCCACTGAATGGGTACCTATGACATAGCATAGGGAAAAAAAGCAGAGTGAAAAGAATGAAACTAAAAATTACCCAAAATTCTCCATGGTATTTTTTTTTTCTCCAAATTTTTCTCCAAGTATTTCATATCTCCAAAATTTCTCCAGAGCCAAAATTTTTACCCAGAATTGCGAAAAAAATACCCAATCTGGCAACACTGCTATGGTGCCTCCTTGACATCGTTTTGTTTTAAAAAGTGTTCTTAGTATTTAATTAAAAGTATATTTATATAAACCTCAAGAAGTCTATTTCCACCCCAGGGCCCATGGTATATTTACCATTTGATCCGGCTCGAAGGACCAAATGGTAAATATACCATGGGCCCTGGGGTGGAAATCACATATTACGAGAAACTACTCTTTGAAAATGAAGGTTTGAAACCCATCAATTGAGCAAAGATGGCAGCTCTATGAATGCCTAATCGTATGAATTCGGCATGCGCAGAGCCGCTATCTTTGCTTATTTTATTTGATGCGACATTATAGGTACCTTCGCTAAACGCGCGTTTCGCGAAATCCTCTTCTAATCAGGTACCAACATTCAGTGAACTGCACAATTGCGAATGGTACCCACATTCATGAAAGTCATGGCTAGAAACTGTATGGAGCTCGATTTCTCTAATAGTGTTTTTGCAAAGTACACATATGGCTGAAGTCAAAATTTTTTTTTTCAGAGATGTGAACTGCATTTCGTGCGACGCGAAGGCGGTAATGCCGATGGACTCCGCGTCCGCCGGAGTCCCGATCTCCAAGCCCTTGCCGGCCACGATGTCCATGAAGCCATATCTCAGCTACGAATTGGGTAAGATACGTTTACCTGGGCCCCAAGTCTGCTAACACAATAGATTTATAATCGAACAGCAATCGCATAGTAACTGTCACTTTTGACAGATGTCCCATACAATATCTGTCAATAGTGACAGTTACTATGCGGTTGCTGTTCGATTATGAATCGATTGTGTTAGCAGACTTGGGGCCCTGATCGATATACATGTTGCCCCGGAATGGGTACATTGGAAGGTTATAGGTGTACCCTATGCGTTACAAAGGTTGTATTAAAATGTTATACATCTGAAATCGCGATTTATTTTTAGATTAGTAGGTATCGTATATTATAACATGAGGCAGCTATTATTCTCATAATCCTGCTATTTACTGTATAGTTACGTTTACAACTCCCGTAGAGACAGCTTGTGGTCGTGATCTATCAACTTATTTTAGGTTAGACTTGACACCGAGTGAGTTTGATTGTGAATTGTAGTCTTTATCCAAGTAGGTTATAAGTAATGATGATGATTATTAACTTTGACTTCTGCTGAAGGATTTTTGACATATTCACAATCCGAGGTATTGTTTATGATATAGGCCATCCGGGCACGTTATATAATAAATAAGAAAGTATTTTTCTTATTTTGTCTCATATTTAATTTGTACGTTACACGATCGGGATAAAGTTTAAATTGTAATGTGCAATATTGCTTAAAAAATGGATTCGTGTAATTACTCATTTTATATCATTCCCAGACGCAATACGCAAGGCTCAAGCGAGCAACATACCCCAACGCAACATGCACGACTGGGAGACAATAGACAAACAGACGAAGCAACCACAAAAATCCAGGTTAAACCTTATAGTATTTAACTCTGGAGTTGACTTCATAAATAGACTGCACCAATGATTTAATATTTATGAATGAGTTACTCCAGGATTATGGTACATTGTTCTATTTAAAAAAAATCCTTATCAAGCCAAGCCAAGTTGGTAGAAAGCTTTCCTCGGTAACTAGGGTCGCAGGTCCAAACGCTAACTCTGACATTTCTGGATTTAAAAAAGTGTGAAAAGTGTGAAAAAAAAATGAAAAAAAAAAAACCAGCATTAATTAAATTTATTAAATTCAACCATGATTATCACTTGCCAAACGGTGATGCAATTCATCGCATGGAACATGTATGTCTGAGAGCACTTTGAAAGGCGTGTGAAGTCTGCCAACTCGCACTGGGTCGCGTGGTCGGCTATGGCCTACTTAATACCCAAACATTAAAAATGGGATAATATATTTTTTTTTATTTAAATAAAACTAATCTTACGGATTTCATCGCGTTTATTATACGTATTTTACGTTCCCCACGTTTCGGCTGCTTTACAGCAACCACGGTCACGGGAGGACTGAGGTGGTTGACGTCCTAGTGTCACAGTAAACGGAACGGGAACGTAAAAAAACCTATAATAAACGCGATAAAATCCGTAAGATTAGTTTTATTTCAATAAGAAATATTTTTTTTTTATTTTAAAACAGGTCTGAAACGGACAAGCACTTGTGCAACCGTTACTGCGGCGGCTCGCACACCACCACCACGGCCGCGCAGCGCGTCGCGCGCCTCGGACACTTCATCAAGCAATGGGGTCCCGACGTGGTGCCCCTGTCTTCAGGCTTAGCGGCGGGAGACGACGGCAGGGTAAGTCTACCCCATTGACATTAACAAACTTGGTGGGTTTTTTTTATTTTTTTTTTATTACATTATAGGCAAGTATTTGATCTCGATCTCACCTGATGGTAAGTGACGATGAGATCTACGATTTGAATCTTTCCGATGTTCCCGACGAGCTTTCCGATGGAAACTTTATAAAGAAACTAATATATATATAATATCTAATATATATATACGTGTCTGTGACGACTAAAACATATAAGAACCAAGGTGATTTTCGTTTTTTCTATAGTATTTCTTTATGAGCGTTAAAATTATTAATTCAAGTTTTAAGTTATGTCGATATGTCAAACTCTCAGCTCACTTAAATTTTGAGATCAATCATATAATAAACACCGTTAACATAATCCTAACATCGCAAAATTGTCGTTTCAAGATGTACAAAGTCAGCACCGCGGAACGTGCCGCCGCCGCCGCGGCCGCCGGACCAGGTAGCCTTTTAATTTTAAATTACGTCCACATTTACACATTCACAAGAGCTATAAAATTATGTATTGCCTAGGTAATTGTTATGGTAACGTGTGACTGTATGCTGCGACCCGACTAACCGCGCAGCCCTGCGAGGCTGACTTGCCACGCGCGGGTGTGACAGCGCAAGCGTTTTCCTCACTCTATTTATTATAATGGCTTCCATAAATTAATATTTCGTTGATAATTCCGCCAACATGGCTTGGGCGAACGTTCTCCATATTAAATTTTCCTCGCTGTCACACCGCGCTGAACACATGCTCCAGTAAGCCAAGCGAGGCTGCACCGTCGGTTTGGAAACAGCTAATGAATTTTCACGATATACGCCTGCATCGAAAATATCTGATTGTAATATTAGTAGGTATTGTTCACTTTAGTGGTATCCATAGCGATAAAACAAAATACTTATGCATCGAGCTTTGAGCCAGATCAAGAAGAAAACAATCGGATTTTTGAAATAAGTATACCCCAAACGTGGGCTCCTAGGCGTAGAGCATGGAGTATAATTTGTAATATTTATGCTGTGATATTCAATAGGTGGAGCTGCAGACGCCCCTTGCACGCCGAGGTCGCCGTTTAAGAAGTTTGAGCCTAAGCCCGCCAAGCCGATCATCATTGCTGCTGTAAGTAGAATTATTACAAACGGCCAGTTTCTTCATTAACGGTAGCAGTCCGTCCTACTCACACAGCAGATCTCATAAATGAGAATGACAGTGACATCATTATTTAGCTGATACTGTCGTTGAAGAAATTAGCCATTCAACAGATACGTTTTGTTTTCCACATGAATGCGTAACGTTTTTGAAAAATGATTACCCACTAATATTGAATAATATATCAATGTATAATTTCCCGAGAAATTAAAATAATCTTCTTTCATCAGGAATGTCGCTGTTTGGAGGAAGGTGGGAAGCCAGCTAAAAAGTGACACAGAAACATTATTACCTATAAATACAAGGTGTTTTGGAGTTCGCTACTTGGATACTCGCGAACCATAGTCAATCAAATTGTGTTTTATCTTAGGTGATATTAACTCATGGCTCGCGGCAAAAACCTTAGTTGAATAAAACTTTTTATCAAATCTTCATTAGCACATCAGCCCAAATAGGAGGCACTACATACTTATCCAATCATATTATTTTTAATACATTATTTGTAAAAATCTAAAAATCACATAATATTTTTAAATAAGGTATAGTTTGAGATAGTATTATTATTCGTCATTGATATTTTATATTGTAATATAAACGAGTTATGTATTTTATAATAAACGTTTGTCTCAATTAAAAACGTTTGATGTTTTACAGTTTAATGGTGAATCTATTACCATACATATAGTATTAGCTTACAAATAGTTCGTATCACTATATTATTGAAAATAACAAAATTGTCTTTTGGCCTAGTATAACGTACACTGGAAGAAAATATACCATTGATAGCTATGCGCCTACTTTTACTGTAGTAACACCAGTATTATGTTCACACCACCTCTGAATAAAAAATAACAAACCAGCGAGGGACATACGACATACTGTTTTTCGTTTCAGATTTAGTGAAACAGGCTTATAATTAATTAATATTTACAGAAATAATATTACATTTTAGAAGACACGGGAAATTTAAAAAAAAAAAATACCAACTAGGAAATGGATTATTGTATGAGGCCATTGTATCTTTGTATACAACACAGCCTTTTTAATAGAATCATTAGTTAAATGCAACAAACTATGAATGACAAAAAAAGCATCTGATATATAAACACTTTTCACTGACAGATGCGTCGCCGCCACTGTTCGCTTCATTCATTGTTGTGTTATTGTTAGATCCCAATTCCATCAAGCAACACGACTTATTGACACAAACAAAACAATTTAATAAGGAATTATCACAAAACGCCAATACATAACAATTATGTTTTATACCCAACGACATTCCAAACTAAATATGGCACCTCTGAAAAATCACCAAATTGAGCTTTGATTTGCTTGTCGTCACTATAGCCTTGATGACTAAAATGACAAGTGCTTTCGGCCGAGTGCTCGGTATATATAAACATTGTTCACTCGGCTGAGCACAGTCTCATTTTACTCGCTACGTATAATCAAGTTATATGATGAACTAGGTTGTTATAAATAACGTAGTCGTATAGCCACTGTAAGTGCGCTTACGTCGAGTTCATGCACAAAATAATATCATTTATTTCTAGGTCTGTGTGGACACTTACAAATTGTCTTCTTTTGTATCTTAACTCTACGCGAGTTCAACTAAGATCTGGCAAGAAACTCAGCAGAATGGTCCTGGTTTTAGATAACTTTTTTTTACTATTCCGTTTACAGAACGCTAATGCGATGTCCTTAGGTTTAGAATGTCATTGTTTATATTACTCACTAGGTGACTAATGTAGACATATTGATACATCTTTAGGTTCAAGGTTGCCTTATTCCTTGCTGACTTTGAAGGGCTCTAACGGCATAATCTGACTCACGATCGGTACCACCACTAGCAGATCGCATATCAATAGGCAAGTTATTGAAATGCCAATCGGTAGGAGCCTACCGATTGTGAGCCAAATCGTGCCGATCGTAGAGGCTTTTAAAAATGCGGTTCGAATACATTTTTGTACTCTAAGTGGTGTTAATAAAACATATATTCGTTTGTGGTAATCCGGCAGTGAACTACAGCGATCGTCCAGAGCGCTGCACGCGAATTTGAGTGTCATATTGATATAATATGTTAAAAGTACATTTTTCAAATATAGCGTCATAGATATATGATAACTCTTATTGGCGATTAGCAAAAACGTGCATTGCGGCCCGCCCTGCCGATATATATGAAAGGTACATCCACACTGAGCCGCGACATGCCAGCATTTGTCACCTAGTAATTAAACTGCCCTATCTTTAAGTATTGAATCAAATGCTGTACTAAACTACAGTAATCTGGTTTAGTTGTAACTGCAACATATTTTAATTATATACAGTATTACATAGTAAACTATCCTATTAATCTTAGGGTCGACGTCTTAAGCTTATAGGAAAGATTTTGACAAGAGTTTGCTGCGGTTTTTTTTCTACTTTCATCGCGTATTGACAGTTTCATGAGCTGCCAATAATGAAGTGAACTAGTCAAGCCTATTGTCGGCTTTTTACTATATTTATTAGTTTTCTTAGACGCCATTTTCATATCATCATGTCACATCCATTACTTTATGTATAATGTGTATTTATTGAATGTGTTATTGCTATTAATTACTTGACATTGGCAAAATACCCGCTAAGTTGTGGGTGAGACCATATTCATATCCATTTTATTTCATCGCATCTCATTTCGTAAAAAAAGATGAAGAAATCATTGCCGCTGACTTTTCGGTCCGTATCGACGGAAATAGTCGGCACGATTTCTACCTAAGCTTGGGTTTTATTTTCTCGTTCATTGAAGGTCCGATTTATGTAAAGTCATATAGTACTACGCACAATAGTATTGCTTTGCTAAAGTTATAACACATCTATAAATTCTGGGGTACAATTATATGAAAAGTTGTCCCATGCCGTCCGATACTAGAAAAACCTCCAATACGTATCATACGACACTTAACCAATTTACAATGATATTACAAAGTGTTTTTGTGCTGAAAAGTGCTTTGTGTAGCCGTTGTAAAGGACGATACCTATCATTTTGTGGGTAAATATACCGGATCTTCCGCTGTATTTGGACAACAGGGGGCGTACAACAGAGCCTTAATTTCCAGGCGGTACACTGAACTGCCTCGCAATTATATATTTTAATTCAATGATACATAGCTACTACTTATTCTAAATTAAAAAAAAACTATCTAGTTTCCAAACATTATCGGTCAAAATTACAATTATAGACTGAGTCAATGTACTATTATCACGGAAAAGGGAACATGCCTGGCGAGGATGGCCGCTATGCCCCAACAGTTAATAAAACTTGTATATAGTTAGTTATTCGTTTTGAAAATTCAGGTTTGTATGGAGAATCGTCATTTGTTTTGAACGTCGAATGCAGCGCCATCTGTGTATCGGCGCGGTGATTATTTTATGAAGCGAGGTTTTCAAGAGATCGCTACAGTATCTAGCGGGCACATATGCCTATAACATGATGCAGTTCACAAGTTTTAGGGCGGGAAATGAATTGCTTGGAAATAAGAGTTTGTAGTACTAGTAATGGTGTTATTGGGGGTACGCCCCCAGTGGTGTTATTGGGGGTACGCCCCCAGTGGTGTTATTGGGGTCGTTAGTCCGTGTGTAGGCCACTAGCGATGTCTGCCGCGCGCGCTGTAATGGTTCCCCCCGTCCCGGCTGTACCGGCGTTCTTTCCGCTCCTCTCGGCTGCCCCGCGACCGGTCGCGACGCTCGCGGTCCCGGGACCACTCCTTGTCCCGGGACGATTCGTGGCTTCTGTCAATACAAAATTACGTGACACTGTAGTATTATTCAGGTTGATTCAGAAAGGGTATGCCGAGCCCCGCGATTAAAACGTATGTCCTTTTCCTCTGTCCTTTTGCAAATGCACGGTTCCTGTATGCTATCCCATAGGAACCGTGCACTTTTCCGGGATAATAAGTAGCCTATGTGCTATTCCAGATTATAATCTATCTCTGTGCATCATCCAGATCCGTTCAGCCGTTCTGGCGTGATTGAGTAACAAACATCCATCCATCCAAACTTTCACATTTAAAATATTAGTGGGATAGTGGGGATAAGCCTAGATGTAGGACCCCTTGGGAGATATACCGGCGTTGTATAGAGCTGATGGGTTACCTGGACTCGCCGGCGGAGCGGCTGTCGCGCGACTTGCGGCGGCCGGCGGAGCGCGCGCGCGGCGACCGCGACCTCGAGCGCGACTTGCGGCCCTTCGGCGACGACTCGCGCTCACTGTTCAGGTTGAAGTCGTCGAATCTAAAAAAAAACCATTTCAGATGCCCCCTATACTATGTAGCGCGAAAGAGATAGCGTGATTTCATTATGAATGTACAAAACAGCGGCCTGGGAAGTGCTTAAACGCCCAATGAAGTTATATTTATATGAAAGCCAATCAATAAAAAAATATTTTACCGCAATCTATAATTGTTCATTTATGCTTTAGCTAAAGCATAAAATAAATGAAGTTAAAATATTCATACGTTTCAGTGATGACCAAATAAATATATTTAACAATAAAGGTGATTTCAATTTTTTCCATGGATTTTTTTTTTGAGTTTTAAGATTATAAATTCAAGTTTTATAAGTCACTATATATCAATCGTTTAGCTTGTAATGATACTGATATACGATCGGTAACATCACCGAAATTAGCATAAGTGGCCCACAATTACACAAACAAAAATGTATCAATGATGATGAATAATTAAAAAATAAATAATACTTACTTATTTTTAGGTGTCTGAGAAGAGCTATGACTAGAACTGGAGCTCGATGATGAGCTCGACGATGATGAGGAACTCCTAGACCTGAATAAAATTTTAATAAGTAAAAATAATGGCAAGTAATTTGAATTTCCGCTAATCATCTCAATTATGGCAATACTAGAAATGAGAAACGATCATAAACTATTGATAGGCTCCAAAGGGCTAGTCCCAGGGAAAAAAAACAAAATTTAAAAAAAAACTGTCATAATGTAGCAAATTAGTATAAGCATCAATAGCCTTGTGGTTAGAGTGGACATCTATATTTATGTACGAGATGATCTGGCATCGATCAATCAATCGCTACCCTGGCCAGTAAACTATTCAGGTGAGGTCATAGCTGGCTGGACATTACTGGTAATCGATAAAAAAAAATAACGTTAATAGGGCCTTAGCAATTGAAAGGATATCATTACCGGCATCTAAGACCAACCTTCTCTTACTGGTCCCGGTGTCCGGGGAGTCGGACTTGCCATTTTTATCCCCTGAATCCGAACCCTGATCCTTGGAGCTCTCGCCGTCTTTCGATTTATCCGCGTTTTCTGAAAATGTCATTTACATAAGAGTAAATGGCGCTGGCCGCCGATCCTTCCTACCTGCTACAAAACTACTTACGTTTTTTCGGATCAATGACATTGAAGCCAATTAAACATAGCAATTCATATAACGTAACCGGCAAAATATGCCAAAACTTTGATTGCTTTGGCACGGGCTGGTTGTGTGAGCTACTCACCGGGTTTCGAGGAGTTGGCCTGCTCCTCGTCGCTGCCCCACAGGTCGTACTTCGCGAGGTCTGCCTCGTCGCCAGACTCCTCCTCGTCATCTTCCCTCTCTCCCTCGCCATCCTCTTGGGAAGGCTGTGATTTACTCTGCAACAAACACAACTATTACAGTCTACCGTGTGAAGGCTAGAATATTCCATAGCCCCATATTTTCTAGAAGGCAGTTCTCCCTCAACACTGTCATCTGACACGATATCAACGTCCGCCTGAAACGCTCTTCGCCTGAAATCGCGCGCGTTTTTTTGCCTCGACTTACGCAATGTATTTTTGAAGACGGGTGGTATTACACTATCATATATCTATGGCATATATCAATCTATATCATATATATATTTACATATTATGTACATTTGTTCTACAATCACATACCCCATATGAATCTATCGGAAACTATGATCCGACACTGATAGAATTACATATAAAGAAGTTCTTGATCACAATAATATATAAGTATGAAGTCCTATTTTGATGTTATAGATGTGTGATGATGTAATAACCCCAGTCATAGATTAGCTTTGAAGATTACTTGTGGCTAATAAAAAAAATATGAAATCAGATAATATTAGGACACAGAAGAGTAGGAGGCAAATCCTGAAGAACTTTTGGTGTTTTGGAAGACTGTTGGATCAGCTAACTACTACCAAAACCCAGAGAAGTTAAATACATACAAACCTTTTTTCTTCGCCGCACTCTCTTCCCATCGGCGGACTTTTTGTTCGAACTCTTATCAGCGGTCTTCACTGTTAATTTTAGTCTATTCAACATTATCGGTTTCGGTAAGGCGAAACTTTTAAAATTTCCAATTACTGGCGCGTTTTCATTGATGTGTGGTTGGTGTCTTTGTTTCTCTTCAAGATTGTTTATGTTTAGATTTAATTTACTTGCTACATTTGGTGGTATAATAACTGGGCCGGGATCAAAAATATCACTTAAAAAAGGAGTATCGCCCGCGTTGCCGTCCATTTGCTGCAACTGCCTCTCTATGCTGCCTTCCCGATTAGATTCATTCTCCCACTCCTCGTCGTTGGTCAAATTGATTGTTTCCACTGGTTTAACAGACTCTTGCTTGTCACCATTTCCTTGATCATTTCGTTTATCTGGATTTTGTGTCAGTTGATGTAGATTTTGTAATGCTAGTAAAAGAGTATTAGTATTTATTCCAGCTAAAAGGTGCGATAAATCTAATCGTGCTTCCGGTTGTTCAGGCTGTGATGTTCTTTCAATTTGTTCAGGTGTAGTGTCCACATTGTGTGCTGGAGATATTATTTTGGCACTTTCTGGTACCTTTACATTTGGTTCAGTATAACATTTATTTGTACCATACTTCTGGTTGGTCCCCGGCCGTATGGTTACCGTTTCGAGGACATGTACTCTCTTTGAAGGGCTTATGCTTTTAGGGGCATCTTGTTCATAATCATGAAGGTCATGTTCCTCAGATAAACGCAACACTTCATTGGAGAGCTCTTTTGGGATGGGAGCTGGTCTAACCATGGTGAGATTTGACATCATGTCTGTTTGTACTTTCTGATTGCTTGCAGCAAAGTCTTCTGATGGAGGTTGTGGTGTCATTTGTTTTAATGGAGATATCATCTCTGTCATATCCTTGACTTGAAAATCTTTTAACAGCCCTAATAACACATCCTGTTTGACATTAATCATATCTACAGTTAACTGGTTGGGTGATGAGGTTTGCTGAAATTCTTGTTCTGTAGTGTAAAGCATGTTCGACATAGGACTCTGAGCTCTAATGGGGGTCACAATAGGTGGCGAAGGTGTTCGTTGCGCCGGAGCAAGTGTTTCACCAGCATCCGTATCTTTATACAGAGCGTCGTCATCTTCGTCCCATTCTATTTCGTACCTTTTTCGTACACTATCGTATTTCTCCAACTCGCTGCTTCTCTCTGGGCTATTCTGTGCTCCACTATTTGTATCAAAAATATCCATAATACTTCTATTTTGGGAAACATTACTCGACTGCACCACAGCAAATATACGATCATTGTTTTCTGGAGACTTAGGGATATTTTGCGATGGGGTCTTCTTGACTGGCTTATCAAATGGTAAATAATTTTCAGCAGTTGGAAAATTATCATAGTCATCCTTAGTGAAATCATCCACTCGATCAGCTGGTTTTTGTGGTGTATTATATGCTAGGCTTTCTACAGGATATGGAATACTGATCAAATCTTCCACAGGTTGTGTAATTGTTTCATTGGCAGTGTGGTTGACATTATTTGATATACTCTGCCTATTCCTCACCATGGTTGTGCCATTACCCTTAGCCCAATAGCCTTTCTTCCGAACATTGTCTCTGAATGCTTGATAGTTCTTTTTAGCTGTAGCACCCAGCCTTGTTGGCACATACTCACTGGAACATGCATCTATATCAACCATGTTACTCTCGTGAGTTCTTGCGTTCATGTTTCGCAAATTTATTGTGTAAATATTTCCTGTTACCAATGGTGATTTCTCTGCTTTTTTTACAGTACTGTATCCTGTGACAGGTTGGACATCATTTAATGCATAGTTATTAACTTTTGCTGCAACTGAAGTAACAGGACGCCTTCTGACTTTACGCTTTTTCCTACCCTCTCCAAATACTCTTGAAAGGAAATTATTGTCTTCACTGTGATAGGAAAGAGAATCGGAATCTGAATCGTTATTGGATTGCCTAGCGGGTAAAATTGTTGATTTCGCTGGCAATATATTTCTAAGGTTTGTAAGTTTGGAAGTTGTCCTTTCTGAATCAAAATCCGTGTACATGGAATCTTGACTGTCACGTGAACTGGATCGAGTTCTTCTATGCGTTGACTGAGAGTGACTGCCGGCTTGTGACTGTCTATCTTCAGTGGTACTGGTTGTACTGCCACTGGCTTGGTTGTCCATGGTGCCTGCAATCACCAATGTTTCGGCACTTACACTTCTTTGCCTTGAAGATGCTAAAGACTTTTGAGTTTGTGTGTTGTTACTACCATCACTGTCACTGTCAGATGTAATTAGTATCTCCTCTGGGTTGGGTAACTTGGAAACTGTATTTATTTTATTAGATTGTTCATTGCTATTGACTGATAATTGGTCATTGCTGAGACACACATTAGGAGATATATTGCTTGATTTTTCAATTACATCCTTCTTCGCTTCCAAATGAGAATCCACAAGGCAACCACTAGTTAGAAGCCGCTGTCTCCAAGCGAAAATTGTTTTAAAGTCAGGAGCGGGCTTGTCATATAGGGCTTCAAACTTGTCAGTGCTGAGTTTACAATTATTGTAAACTATAGCAAAGGCGGCAGCCCTCACTCTTTCCTCAACAGTGTATGTGACCTGAAAGTCTTCAGCTGGAGTGGGACCAGTGAATTTGTACACCACATTATTATTAGTTGAAGTAACTCTGTTCTCCATTACAGGATTATAACACTTAGTTGCAGATGAAATAGTGGAATCTCTTTTGCTCTTTTTGGACCCCGTTTCATAACCAGATGAGCCTGCATGATCTTTATCACCAGTACTAATGAATCTCTTGCGTGATTGTATGCCATTTGTTTTATAGTTGGGCAACATATGTTCTTGATGGAGGTAGTTATTTTGTTGGTATCTGCTGAAGGCTACTTTTGAGAGTGGAGGGATTTCACACACTGAGCCATCACTGAGGCTGCCGTTAATTTTATTTTGGTCTTTATTGGCAATCTTAGACATGTTTAGTCCAGGGACTGGCATAACATGTTCCATATTTGATTCCAACTGCAGCAATGTTGGTGGCAACTTTTTGAATACTGCTCCTTCAGTGATGCCAACCTGAAGGCAGGAAAAATTATCTCCACTTTAATAATGATGTGCTTCAAAAGCTTATTGCATTTATAATTACAACATCAAGTCTTCTTAGCTTCAAATTCCATTATCCCCTGAATATTTGTAAAAAAAAGTGTTTTAGGTAGAAAAGACTGTTGAAACTGAGATTCATTATAGATATGGTAGTACACTGTATGTAATATGTATGAAATAATCAGTCTGTGGACATATAATTGCACCATTTGAACATAATATTATTGAATAATCTCATGGAGATTATAAATTAGCCACACATGTTACAATCATAGAGAATGAAAGAGTACTAGCACAATTTTTGATGTAATTTGTGTTTAGCACTAGGTACATGTAAACCATACCTTTTCTTGAGTCTCGTGTTTGCTCGGCTTGCGCTTCTTCCTGCCGAATTCGTCGTATTCGTCATCTGACGATTCCTCGCGCCGGCGGTACTCGACCACCCCGCGTTCGTTGTATCCTCCGCCGTAGCCCGTGCGCGCCTCGACCTACAACCATACCATGTAATACACCTTAGGACAACACACACATTGTAAAACATTTTGACAATCGTATAGTTACGTACTTCACCGAATTTTGGCGCATTGCAAACGTTGCACGTCTGACGCCGGGCCCAGTTAACGTTCGCACATTTGTTGCATTGCCAATCGTCCGCATTGAATAGGCCGCGGGACTTTTCAGCAGCTGATTTTCCAATTTCTGTGCCAAGTTTCTTTTTAGATAGTTTCCCACCGTCCGGCCTTTCTTTATTGCAACGATAACATGAAACTCGTCGCGCAAAGTTGATATTTCCGCAATTAGCATCGCTACAAATCCAATCACCTTCGTTCATTTTGTTATATATTTATCGCTTTTCTCTATTGCTTATTGACCATATTTATAACTCATCACTCCCACTAATTACAATTATTCAAACATTTCAATACTTCTAGTTCGAAAATGTAAATAAAAGTCAAAACATCGGCTGAAACCAACACTTTAAAAGAAAACCAAGCTCACTTTTGCAAGAAAAGCAATCAAGCTTCATGCCAGCCATGACATGACGCAAATAAAAAAAATATACTTCCGTCCGATACACGATGAACTACCACATCCGGCCTTTATAAAATATACAATTTATAACATATATTTTGGTCAATTTTGCATTTAATTAACCACAAAAAAGTATATTTGTTGGTAATTAATATTTTGTATTATTATCATTTAATAATCAACAGTTGATCCCGACTTGATACACAGTAAAACGTTAACTTGTCTATGTATCAACGAGATCTGTGGTCCATATGAAATAAATACTTTTTTTGTATTCAACTTCGTACCTATTTATTAAAGTATGCATGGTGTATGTAAAGTATGCATGATAAATAGTAACAAAATTATATATTTTTTTTATATAATAAAATTATAGGCGCCATAAATAATACGCTTGAACAATTCTAATACCAAAAACAAAACGCATACCGGCATTACGAGTTTCCGAAGTTTCGAGCCTCGCGCGCAATTTACTACTGTCAAAATTGTTTACTGTGAGGTTACATGATTTCTTGAGATTTATTTAAATTTCATTATCTTACAACTGAATTTCATAACTCTTTTTTAATTAAGTGTATGATTTCAATCTTCATCAAGGCTTGTGTCATAAGCAACCAACTGGATTATTGTGATCTGTCAAAAAGTACGCGAATATTTTGTAATAGGAGATTTTTGCATAATGTTATCACACGATGTATGAAGATGACAACATAACTTGTACCCCAAAGCGTTGTGTGCTTACTGAAGTTACAAATTCCACCAACTATGTGTCACCGACTGCCAACCTCAAATTGTTGACCAATGTCGCGCTGCAGTATCCCACACCGCCTCCGGAAAGGAGTGCCGTACATCGGAAAGAAAAATCCTTACAGATATTATGTGACAGGTACACGATTATTTTAGCCGTAAAATATTATAAGCCACATGAATTTGCATCATATTCATGTATACTGTCTTGTTGTTGTAGATTTCTTAATTTGTATCCTCTCCATGGGGATGGTCCAGTGGAGATACAGCTGGATAGCACTGCAGCCCGGCTAGGCGTCGAGAAGCGGCGCATGTACGACATCATAAACATATTAGAAGCTATGCAGTGTGCTGTTCACAAAAGAAAGAACACATACCTTTGGCATGGAGGATCTCGACTAAATTCATTTTTGAAGATGCTTAAAAAGCAAGGGGAGCACCTGCGACTGTCAGAGGCGCTGCGTGGAAGAGCACCCAAGCCTCCCACTCCTAAAAATAAAACTTTGGGTGTGTTAGCGCAAAGATTCTTGATGTTATTTTTGGTAGAACCTCCTGTAAGTATTTTATTCTACTGCATATCTATATTTTTATAGTAAACTCAAACCTTTATTGATCGAGTTACTCTTAAACAAAGAAGTTTCTCACACTTAGAGGGGAGACCTATGCCCATAAATGGTTAAAAAGTCCAAGTATACAATAATAATTGCACATTAAAACTATGTTGTGTAACTTTTTAACAACCATATTTTAATAATGAACTTTTCTCCCCAGAATACTCTTATCAACTTGGAGATGGCTGTGAGGGTGCTCATAGACACATCCAGCAAGAGCAAGACTGTTCTGTCGCCAGAGCAACTGGACCGCCAGCATAAGTCCAAAGTGAGGCGACTCTATGATATTGCCAATGTATTTATTTCAATTGGTCTCATTGAGAAGGTATCAGGTAATTTAATTTTAAAGAAGCCAGTTTTTAAATATGTTGGGCCACATAAGATGAAAAAGTCCGACAAGATGGTGCTCACAATGCCGTCCCCTATGACTCCACTGTCAGTGTTGGACAGTCAGCAGCGAGCCACACCCTGCCATGTGTATGCCGGGCGGTCCAAACGGAAACTGGAGTTCACCACTCCAACTTCCACCAAAGAACTGAAGCTTGGCATCACAACCCCACCTCACACGCCGTCGCACAAGTGGGATGAAATCTTGCTCGTCGCTGACATGGAACTGACTAGAATTAACAATGGAGTAGTGTTGTGATTTATTTAATTTGAGTATAATGTATTAATTTGTATTTTTTTTTACATAGTTTTTCTATTTTCGTCTTCCGGGAAATTATTTAAAGTGTCTCAATGACTATTATTATAAAAATTATAATGTACTTTGTTCCTATATTTAAATTTTATTCAGTTGTTGCTTAAAGCAGAATAATTTAATTGACCCTGGTTGGGCTGAAGACTACTGTATGAGATGTTTTAGTTCAACTCTGGGATACAACTGGAATGTTACTAATAAATAAATTAATTATAGTGCAATAGGACAATAGTTTAAAAAATATGATATTTAATGTTGACATGAACCGATAAATTTGAGAGTATACGATTTTTATTTATAAATTCAAAAATATTTTTAGTTATATTAAGTGCAATTTGCCTCATACTATTTGATATCTGAGTTGTCCTCAAGTACCCGCTGCATGTGTGTGCAATGATGTTATCCTATTAAAATGATTACAATAATACTGAATGTGGAGCTCTTGTCATCAGAAGTTGAAATGAACCCTTATGTGAGAGATTAGACTGTTCTCTTTTTATTTTCGTTATGTTCAGTGTGATGCTAACAAAGCCTCGTGGAGGATTGTCACTGTATTTATAACTTTATTATGACAAATTATGATATCAATTTTGAACGAATCATATCATTTTATTAGATAACTACCTACTGAAGTTGGTAGTCAATAAAACATATAATTTGGACATAGCTAGCTGTGGCCAGGACTTTATATAATATGGAAATATGCTTTTATTTTATATTTGTTTTAATCAATAGTCATAATAAACGAAATTAAATTTTATTTTACGTTTCTTTGTTATATACCTACTAATATTGCAAATAATTATTGAAAATAATTCAATGTCTAGTGTAAGATGAAGTTTAAACTTTGCTATTAACTTGTTAATTAAAATGAATTTTAAAACTTAAACCTTTATTTACACTAAATCTAAATAAAGTATATACAAAATAAAATAATAATAGGTAACAAATCTCACGACAATTAGCTAACATCAAATTGATAGGAAAATGACTTTAAATTGATATACATAAAATGAAGGATGTGCTTAAAATATGTCATTATTTTGATATAACAATAGTCCTATATGAAAAGTACTTAAATTATTCATGGAAAACTGGCCAAAGATAAATTATGAACTATATTTATACAAAAATAATGTCATCTCAGGAACAAGCTGAACTTTTAGTATATATTCTTCTATTGCAAAGTAAATATTGTATTTTCATAGGTCTTGAATGGCCAACCACACGCACATCAAAAATGTTAACACATTAGGCTGAAAAATAAGCATTTGGATGGAAAAAAGATGACACATGATATGCTGACTTGCCCATTTCTTTTTTACATCTTTCCAGAAAAGTAAAATATCCCCTCAATTTTTTATACCAGATAATTTTTTTTAATTCCTTCCCTTAGTAGCTTGTCTATGGTGTTGGGATTCACTGAAAACGATTTTAACTTTTAGTTGATTTGAAGATAGAAGAGTAAGGTATAAGAGATTTTAACATCCATTAATTTATATGATACCATGTAATTATTTTTAAATCTAAATTTAAAAAATACTATGCTTGGGTTTTTGGTAACGGGACTAATTCTCATTACGAATTTTGTTTAAGTAAATCAGTTTCTTGTTAAATTCTTGCTAGTTCATTTCGCCGACGCGGTGGGTGAAGATTCGTCCCGGGGGCGGCAGGAAGAGTGGCAAGTGGCCGTGTCACACTTGCTCGATCATTGGGAACTGCTCCGGGTCCTCGGATGGCGGCAGCGCCTCCGCGTCGAAGAAGCTTGCGTGCAGAGCTACCACTGTTACTGTTGCGCCTGAAATGTTACAGAAAACATGAGCGAACACATTGTTAGGGTACCATACCTCGTAATCAAAAAAACTTAAGCTTTTCATCACTTTTTTATCTGATGTTCGTCAGGCAAGACTACTAAGCCAACAACCAAAATATCAAGGCTTTCATTACAATAAAAAAAAACAGTATAAAATAATACGAAATAAATATGCGCGTCGGCAGTTTTAATAATATTAATTTTGCATTCCCATCCATTAAACATTGATCTTACCCAACACCCAGAACAGTACTGCGCCGGCGCCTGCGAGCCAGCAGAGAGCCATAGAACCCGCCGCTGCTACCGCGTACTGCTGCGTCTTAGTCAACTCCCAGCTACCAACCTAGTATCAATGTGTCAATATATTACTTTAGCTCCATAGCCAAACGAAGAAGAAAGAGAAGAAAATTATTACGACGTGGCATCGTTGTTTACAAATATTGATAATTCAATTTATTATAATGAGGCATAATTAGTTACCATAATAGGGTACATAGGGCAGAGATATGCGCAGTTGCAAAGATGCGCCTGCGTGGGACGCCACCGTCAAAGCAATAAATACAGACGTCCACTGGGCGCGGCGCTTCGAATCTTTTAAATAGAATATGGCACGCCACCTCTTAGCGATAAACGGACGTGTGCCTTTATACCTTTTATGATCATAAATCAATTCAGTGTAATGCGAAGAAAGTAATTTTGTGTGTTAAATTAATTTCCCTTTTTGATATCTCAAATCATATGGTAAGTATGAAATAAAGAGTATGGTAAATGACTAACCTTTGGCTGTAATATTGAAATGTAATATAATATTAGGATAAGGAGTTAAAACATTAAAATAACTATGTTATGATCATTTATTACAAACCTTCCAAGTATTGGGCCCAGACGTTAATTTTCTATAGCCAAAGAAACTGGCCACCATGGCAATCAGCAGCAAAGGGGATGTGATTCTGCAAGAAATATAAATGTTTGGTTATTTAATGTTATTCCCACCCAAACTGCAATATTCAACCCTATGTCTTATGGATACTTACAGACAATAAGCAAACAATCCCAAAAATACCACCAAGTAATTAGCTTGGAAATACTCAACATTGCGATAAAATCGTCGCGACAACCGTGGTAAGGATGGGGGGACCTGCAACATAACCAATTTTAAACAGTCAATATCTAAGTAACACTAAAATGAGTCAACAAATTGGAGATAAACCCTTACCCCCAAATAAACAGATATTTTATAACTTTATCAAACATCATTACTGCGCAATGCAAAACACTTGTGCACAGTACTATATGATGTTTGAAAAAGTTATAAAACATCTATAAATTCAAGGCTAGCTTCTAATTTATTTTGATGTACCATAGGAATTAAGTAAAAAGTAATAAACATTATTTACAGATTCAAGGAAATAATAATTAATCATATACCTGGAGTGTGAAATTATATCACGTATAACATAATATCACCAGTTTTACTTAATAAATGTTATAAAAAATAACCTTGAAATTATCAGTAGCCACAAATTGGGTCCACGGTTTCCTAGTAGCAAGGACTCCCATTACCAGTGCAGGACCAGCACCACTGCGAACATGTTGGAGCAACCTGTGGAATCAATATTAGGTACCAACATTCAATTATTAACTAGGAAAACATCAAAAGCACACTACAAAATATGCAAAAGCAAATATGAAAATGAGAATTAATTTATGACTAAAATTATAAATCTAAACACTAGGCTTAACTATGTGGTGTCGGTACAATTAAATGTAGAAAGTGAATGTAGTTTAGGAAAAAATAAAAAAAATACTATTTTAAAAATACAATCCAACCTACAGCGTATATTATTATTGTTTATTTTATAGCTTCCTGACAAAATAAAGTAATTGTGTATACTGGCACTATAAGTGCGTAATGATAGACATTATTGTGACTATTGTATGATGTCCTTTGCTAACTTAATCAATGGTGATTGCTGAAAAAATCTTGGATCAAAGGATATGGTAGGTAGTGAACAATATGTAGCTGTAGCCAATCAAATCACGATTCATGAAGCTTCAAAAACACCACGTAGGTAGCGTAGAGTATTTAGACTTACAATTCCATATCATTGACATACTTTTGTAAACCTTTCTTCTCTGCGGCACCATTCATTTCGCCTGATAGGTCAATATTCACGTTTTCAGACATTTTCACGGTAGACAAAATATAATAAAATAAATAAACAATTCAATTTAATTCTTGCTAGCTTTTGCCATAGAGCCACAGAGCAATAAATAAGTCAAATGTCAAATATACAAGATACTCTATAGAGTCAAATAACAAAGAAACCAAAGAGTATTGCAGCCTCTACACCTCCCGACCTACTACCTAGCTACTTGCAGGACATCCTAAATCGGCCGCCCTATTAGCTAAGAATTTGCGATAGCAGAAAATCGCGCGGTGATGGCTCCATCGACGCGCGATGAATCGCTTCGTGTCAAAAAAAATCGTATTACGTATGAGATCGCTTCCTGATGGCTCACCGATGGCTCCATGCACTTTTCGCGGCGACAATAGCGCCAAAAACGATTAAGTAGCGATAACAGGAACTAACTTAATGTCAAACAGAACATATGTTAGACATAAAATAGTCGTATGCAAATAGAAAAACACACCGAAATCTTACAATATTACCGTGTCGTCTGTTTTGTGATAGTTTCAAGTAGCAGACCTACGATTCTGTGGGGTTCAGTGTTGTATTTGGATCCCAGCAGTCATAAATTGTTTATAAATACAAAGGTATAAGGTTAGGTTATAATGTGATCAACTCAGTGAATTATTTTTATGAAGACAAATAGTGCTTCGTACGACCAACTGGAACATCTCTTGGTGGCCATTAATTGGCTTGCAAAGCATCCCGCTTTAGCCAAAGGCGGCGTGATGATGTGATGGAACTCACGTGAAAGCAGACCAGCAGGCTGCTAGATAGGGAACCTTAGTTAGTTTATCCGTGTATGTGTATAATTAAAGATATTTAACAAGTAATTTGTTTTTATTATCTTACGGTATATCTCCTATTTCCATAGTAGTTTCACAATGTTTGAAATAAATTAATAAGATAGGTACATAATTATAATCGCGCCAAGACCATTGATGGTCTACCTACAGAACAAATTCGATGGTTGCGCAGACTGAGCTAGTTATATCAGTTTTTCTGTATTGCAGGACAAAAAGACAACAGTTTCATGAACACTTACTTTAGATTATTTTCTTCTCATATATTTTTAATTTATAGATATCCCAGTACAGTAAGTAAACTTTTGATAACTACTTGAAAAACTAAAATACATTTGAGTAAAGGATATGAATAATAGAATATTGTAACATGGGGTTTTTTAAAAGACAAAAAATGCAAGCACAGTAGGTATAATTTATACATAAGTCAGAAAAGTATTCCTTGTCTTGATATAAATATAATTATAAATGAAATCATTTCAAAAGAATACACATAAACCTATCTTCTTATAGTGTTACATATCATTACGCCTATATACGTTTGAAGATTGTTTGGATTTGGTCGCGCACAATGTAAACAAACCGTCTGTTAAGCTTATAAAATACACGAAATTAATTGTTTTTATGGAAAAAAAATATTAACGTTTCAAATAGTTAGTAAGAGAATAGAGCGATAGGTAAGCCATCGATCAACATCACCTAAAAGATGATCGCAATGTTGACAGCTAAAACTGCTCTTCGATGGCTATCGCTTTGCTATTAAAATCATACGTGATACGAAATATTTAGATGACAATACAGAAAAATGCACATTTTAGTTCATTGATTGTTCCAAAGAGGCAGCACTGTCATCTTTCTGCTATGGCTTGGTTATCGCTGATACGTAATACGAATTAGCCATTCTAAAGCGAATATGGCAAAATTTTCGCGATCGCTAGCCTTCTGCAAGATACGTAATCGGCCCGCGGAAGACCTTCTCGGTTCTCCCCACACTTCCCGACCAGTGCCTCCTAATTATCAGCAGGGTTACCAGTTTGCGTATATTTTTCCACATTACTGGGTAAAAATTTACCCCCTGGGTAAAAATTTAGAGTCCAACTAAAGCCAATGAATGTGTTGATTGGGTTTATGAACGACTTAAATGCTGTCAGATTAGACTTGCCGAATTCACTTTGCTTACATTTCGAAAGGGCTTTCCTATAATACCAGGTAAATTTGATTTCCCTTATAGTTCTTTCATAGTCCAGGTTCATTGTTATTTTATTTTTCTCGAAACCCAGGAAATCCGTGGGAAACTCCTTAATAAGGGAAAAAAACTCCTTACGTTATTAAGCCAGTCATTCAAAGGTAAAGTGAAATTTTAAATAATCTGATCAAATGGGATACCCCTTGAACGACTGCGACTCTATGCGCTCGAATTTTCCGGGCCTTGACAAATACGATCATTGTGTGAATTGAAGATGCGATAAAAACACGATATTTTTTTAGTATATCTCGGATAATTCATCACGCACTATCTGATAGCGCTGCGTGTCCGACAGTAAACGTATGAAAATTAGCAGGGCGCACTCCACACATAGTCCGATTTGGGATCCTAATTTTGGATAAGGACAGTAGTCTTTGATTAAGGCAGTCGGACTCATCCGACCTTCCGATTTTGAAATAATAAAAATAAAGTTAGGCTGAAGACGTCCGTCCGACAGCCCCACACAGTTTCCGATTTCATCCGATTATTAAGATAGGACGTAACGTAACGATGCAAGTAGTTAGGTTAGGATCGGGAGGTGTAGGTGCTGCTATAGTATAGTGCCCTGCTGTCATCTTTGCTTGACTGTTTATAGAATATACAAGGTACCAAGAGTAAAATAAAGGTACTCTATTGCGAATTCTGTGATTGACTTGACTGTCTTCGCTTTGTAAATTGTATTTTGCCCTTAGTTTAGTTCGTCTGTGATTTTGCCATAGAAAGAGAATAGAACCAACCATATTTTGTTATTTATTGTATTGTATGCAACCAATCGCAAAAACTAGTAACGGTATATTGAATTCTTGATTAGTGTGATGATTTATAATTTATTATATCTATTTCTCATAACTTCTTCACTGTCTTTAGACGACATCCCCGAAGTTCGTTCTACAGGTATCATAAAATTCTATTAATTCATTATTATTTACAGCTTTTTGTTTTCAAGTCCAATCACTTTAATACCATGTGATTCACATCATGGTTCCATTGTAAATAACTTATCATAATAAAATTAAGCGAAAGCGCAGGGCTGTGGCACTGTAGGAAAATATGTTGGCCCAGAGATTTACATGATGTTGACCCAGTCAAAGTAACCATTCACCAAGAACACTATACTATCTATATCATTTGTAGTGTCTGGAATAACTATATTATACGGCACTTGTGTAATTTATTCAGTGACATATGCAAGCTAGAATGCTGCTTTAATGTTTTAGTGTTTTTGGGTTTGCCACTCTCGAGGAGAGTGTGGCTTTGTTTAGACACAGATAGATGACAGCGTTGATGCAATTATCACAGCAGTAGGATGCTGTTTGATTGTGATAACTTATTTTACCTACTCAAGAAATATGATTTTTGGTTTATAGACACTTAATTTTAGTGTAACTCAGATCTTGGTTTCTTAACTGTATGTTAAATCAACATGTGTTTCGTGTTTCAGACAATATCCTTTGTCGAAATTGTGGACAAGATGTGTCATCATCCAACTTTATAATATCAAAATTCAGTCCGTCTTCATATTATCTTTTCAATGACACCTTATTTGATAAGGTGGGCGTACAAGTTCAGGTGTTTTTAACAGACATTATATTCCATTATCCACTAATAACAGTAGCATATTCTACATGTGCTGAGATTGGGGAGGTAATAACTTCTTTTAACAATTATGCTATATTATATGCAGCATAAACAAGCCAAATTTTTAACTCAACAAATGAATCATTTGCAGTGGGAAGAGACAACTTCTTGGTTTCCTGGATATCGGTGGAAGCCTTGTGTATGCCCTGCATGTGGTGCATACATTGGATTTATCTTTGAACCTAGCAACCATGCCTTGGTAGAGTCTTCTAAAACATTTTATGGTCTCATCTTAACATCCCTTATCAGTGAGAATTGTAAATGCAGGTTTTTTCTACTATGTTTATAATTGGTTTGTGGATGTTTTTGTTTGTCCAGATTGTTCAGGTTGGGTACAATGTTATACCTAAGACAGATTGTGTGTTTGTCATTGATCTCCCTTCTCTGTATTTTGTGTGAATTTCTCTGTATTTCAGAACTTGAAACTGTATTCAATATTGTCTCAATGTTTGACTCGTAGCATAGGTTGCTTGGGAATAATGGTTGAAAAAGTACATCACAAATCTCATAAGTCCAAAGGTTCCAAAAGGTTTTTTTGTTGTCCTTAATTAATTTTATGTGTATTGTGTTGTTTCAAATTGTTATTCTTGTCTTAGTCGTTACCACTCAGTAGAGGCTGATTTGGAGTTATAACATTTAATATCTGCATCACTTTTATTTTCAGTTCTCAAATCCCTCTCACATTACACTGCTGGTCTATCAACAGATTAGTCATGGCTGCTGATACACTGTCACCCGAAGATCAGGATTTCTTGGCAAAATGTGAGGAGGAACTAAAGCATAGGTTCACAGAACAAGATGAAGAATATATGAAAGTGTTCAATGCCGACCCTCCAAAACCACCCATAATAGAGTCATGGTGGGTTCCCCAAAACTCTGGTCGAAGAAATGATCGGCGAAACAACAGACGGCAACATCCTTACGGACAGCGTGACAACCAGGAGCGAGGCTACCAGGACAGGAGAGACAACTGGGGTGGGCGGGGACACAATGACTACAACAGAAGCTACAATGACCGACGATACGACAGAGACAGAAATCAAAGAAATAGATACAATAATTATTAAGGTTCTTCCTGCAAAATAGTATAGTGTCATTTGAATAAATAAAGAAAAAATGTTTCTCAAAAGAATATATTCTCAATTATTATGGCTTGATTTACATTTTAACAACTTAGAATTACATAATAAATCATCACCGATAAAGTAATGCAGCTACAGCGACCGTACGATTGGAGCCATAACGGAATAAATAAATAATTTTAATTCTCACTGCTACTCAACAAGTCTAATGATTATCAATTTATAACAATAATAATTATGCCGATACAATTTTAAAACCTAAGTTCATCTATGACATTTCTGATGTACACAAACGATAACAATGTCAAAATATTCGGCATGAATAGACGCACGCGCATACTGCTACTTCATAGCTGGGACATTTTTGGTACCTACTTGTACTTCCTATCGTCGTTCACATATAATAGTTATCGCGTGGTCTTTCACAAAAATACAATTCTCTTGTCTAATCTCACATAGTAATATGTAGGTATATACAGCGGCGCGGCGCGGCGCGGGCGCAGGCGGTGCGCGGCGGCGAGTAGCGCGCGTGCTCCTACTGATAAATAAACGTTCTGCGACCAGATAGCTCCGAGTAACACCTTGCTAACGATTACTAAGCACAATGACGATTACATTCATCAAGCACTAAGATAACTATATAAGATTTCTTTACTATTAATATATCGGCTACTCTTCTCTGTACTGAAGCGTCACACCACCAAATAATAAGTTAAAAGCGTTCTACAAGGTCGGGTGGTTGGTTCAATCCAGAAAATAAGATTCAGTTAGTGCTTTCTTATACCGTCTGTCAGTTGAATCAATCACACACCCGTGTAGAACGTTTTTTATTCCTACATCTCTGGTTGTACGGGAAACTTTGAATTGACGCAAAACAAAGATATAATTTACGATGGCCGAGATACACGATTGGCAAATGTGGATAACGCTTCAATTGAGTGAACAAAATGCAACCATAATAATCAAATCACAGTGAAAGTGTAACATATGAATGCTCACTAACTTAATATTATGACTCAATACAATCAGACACGACAACATAACATACAAAATCTACTAAACAAAACATAAATAATAATATTTATACTGACAGTGTCATCGACCCTCGCGGGTGCAGATGAGTGAGTGGGCCTCTCGCTGATTTACAAGGCAAGAGCCGCCGTGCAAGTTGCCTAGCAACCGCAAAGTTTTATAAAATAACCACCCGTCCTATACTCTATACCGGACGCGCCAATAATAAGACGCCCAACACACGGGCAATGTCGATCCGTTAATATAATTATAAAGTTCTACATAACATACAGATTTTATCGTTACAAATAATATGCCTTTAATTTTCTTAACAACGATGCACAATATTAATTGTATGAATTGACACTTCATAATTAGGATGTGCCGCAGCACGCTGCACGTGTCGGCCCCTCGGCTTTCATCTTACGAACGACAATTGACTAGGATTAGTGCACTCGCTCCGCGCGCGACGGCGCTCGTGTCCGAAGACGCCTCTAAACTCTGAGAGGATCAAAACATTGGTCAGGTTTCAGTACATTTGACTAGAAATGCGCGTAGACGTTTAGATATTGTCATCGTTCCGGCCGGTCGACGTGATCCGCGCCGCTACGTTCCGAGTCACAATTGCGAGTACAAAATCGTTTTCAGACTCATCGGTAAAAGTCGAAAAGACTGACTTGTAAAAGTGTCAAATCTTGGTAGCAAATTTCATAAGATAATCTAAAGCTTATTTTTGATTTGAAAGTAGAAACGTGGCGCGCTGAGCGCGGGCGGCGGCGGCGGCGCTCAGATGAAAGTCCAGCACTCCATGATCTTGACGATGAAGTCCTCGCGCGTGGTGAGCGGCTCGTTGCCGTACGTCTTGCAGCGCTGCGTGCGCCCCAGGTACAGGTCGCCGTCCAACCACAGACCGAATTTACCGCTACACGACAAAAGGCAATGAATTAGTAACTCGAATACTTTTCTTCAACCCAAAATTCACAACAAAAGTGATGCTACTCACTCTCCGGCACCAATGGATATGTTGTCGGTGCTGCCGCGAATGAAATACATGTTGTCGCCGGTCCAGCCCCAGTACTTAAACTTGGTTTTAACTGGCGCAGATTGATCTGAAAGTGGAAAATCAGTATCTATCTAATCATACCAATCCATACATTTGGATTAAGTGACATGAGTGTTAGGCGCTTTCAATGAAAGACGGAGCCGTGTGGACGTATGTCGGTCTGCTCTCACATATCGGCCACCTCTTGCTCGATCTCGCTTTCACAACAGCAACGCACCAATAGAGCACAGTAGAGTGCGGCGTTATCTCGTGTCTTCCGAGTTAGGCTCGCGTGATGAGTTTTGTAGTGTGCGGCCGAAGATTTTGTTTCAGTTTCAGCCAACATGGCATGGGCATGCAGGTTTGTAACACCACGCATGTCAGTTTAAATGCCAGGAAAATTTGCTGCCAGTAACTGGCAACACCCATCTGTATTGTTGGCTTATGGCAAAATAATTTATTTCCAGAGCTCAGCAATGAGCTTCAGTCACACCTATATCTATACTAATATTCTAAAGGAGTAAAATTCGTGAGTTTTGATGTAAGGGGTAATCTTCGGATCCACTGATCCGAGTCTGGAAATTCTTTAACTGATGGGAAGCTAGCTACATTATCTCACGAGTGCTATGAGCTATGTATAATCGAGATGACGCTGAGAGCCACTAACCATCTTTATCACCCTTGTGTGCGTCGTCCTTGGCGTCCTTGTCGTCGGCGGCTGCGGCGGGCGCGGGCCGGCGCGGCTCGTCCGGGCGCTGGAACGCGAACAGCAGCGACTCGCCCGTGCCGTAGAAGTGCTCCGAGGGGTGCAGCGCGCACGACGTCAGCGCGCCGAATACCTGACGAAAATAGCCAATTCAATCTCAATTTATTCTGTTTATGATATAATTAAGGCGTTTTAAAGTTCTCCGGGACAGATAACTATGACATAGCATATTCGGTTGGTGAATGAATATTAAAACATCCATGGACACTTTTAGGTCCCACAGGATATAGGCCCAAATACTATAATATATGACGAAAAGCTTGGTGTAGTGGTTTGAGCGTAGGCCAGTCGGGTCACTGCACCGGGTAGTTGCGGGCTCGATTCCCGCCTGGGCAAATTTCGGAAACGGTCTTTTCATAATTTGCTCTGGTCTGGTGTTACTGGGATCGCCTGCAGTCAATTGTACGGCTCCCATAATCCAAGTGTTGCTTTGTTGGGGGGCCATACAGTTGGTGTGGGTCTGGCGATAATGTAAGGGATGTTCTGTCTTGCTCACATTGTTGTCGGTGTCCTGTATGACGAGCAGCACGGGGCTCTCGACGCGCTGCATCTTGCGGTACATGGAGGCGAGCGAGAACCCGTGCTGGCTCGTGCTGAACGCGAGCGACCACATGTAGCCCTGCGCGCGCGCCGGCAGCACGCTGCACAACCTCTCCCTGCAAACATCACATGGACAATATAAAAAATATGTGCGTTACGATACTTAGCTGATAGTCTTGACGTGGTTAAGCTCCGGCAAGACTGATATGTTAAAAATCTGGCTTCTAATTCAAGGATAGCAACTAATCACCGCTCTTATCCAAACCACCAAATTTACAAAATATTTTCAACCAAAACAAAGCACATTTCTACTTCGAGATGCCTAGTAATACGATGGTAAATAACTTAAAACTTCGATTAATTTAGGGGTAAACATCATATTTATTTAACGGTCTAACTAGAACCTAAAGACCGCGGGTTGGAATACCAATTTAAATCCAATCATCCATCCAATGACATTATGTACCTTTTTTTTTTTTTTTTTATTATGTACATATCGGTATTGCGCGCATCAAATAGAATGCTTAATGACAGCGGCTCTGCGTATGCCTAATCCGATGAATTGGGCATACGCAGAGCTGCCAATTTTGTTTATTTATTCGATGGGTGATTTATCGCCAAACCTGGTAACCATCCAATACTCAAATGGCAAGACAGTGCTCTCGACCGAGTAAACAAGGTTACGTGGCGAGCGCTGTCGCTGTCGAGCACTCGGCCGAGAGCACTGTCTCACTGTCTCGCCATTTTATTCGGTACGAGTAATCAAGGCAGGTAGTCGGAGCGTAGTCTTTTGTCTATGCTCCTTGGCCAAGGTCATAAGACCTGTAACAGGAGTCATGTGCGCATCAGACTAAGGCGCACTTCAAGCACGTCACAATGACTCGGTGTCGGATGACGAATACAATTGACGTTAATTGTAACATGTATAGCAAGATGCTATTCTCAATTATAATCATTGGATTAACCAATTGATAAATACTATGTGCGTCTGGGCATTTGAGTAGAAATAACATTGGTTTTATAACAAAACCGTGCTAGCTAAGTGTAGGTTAGCGATAAGAAAATATAAACATTTTGTTAACCGTATCGAGACGTGATTATTTCAGGAGCCATCGATAGATTCTGAGAACGTTTATTTATATCCCTATGCACCGACAGAGCGGAGCGGAGGAACGGTTACCCGGTAGGTAGGTAGGTAGGTACCGCAGACTAAACAATATCGCTAGTAATAGTGCAAGAACCCGAAATGGGATAGGTATGAATTGAAATTTCATAAATTAGTCATCAATGGCACGAAGCTTAGAAATGATTGTGCCAAGTATTAATTAGTTAGCGATTACTCTAAACCGTTCGAATGCATTGTGACAAACATATGTTTGCGGGAAATTATAGATTTAAAAAACTAGAACGTGTGTCAATTTTAATTCAAAAATTAGGTAAATTATGTGTAGGGAATGTTAAACCGACCTGTGGTCCATGGTGAATATCTCCGAGGTGCCGATGAGGTCCGGCGGGCCGAACTCCATGTCGACGGAGGCGCCCGACGAGTAGAGCGCGCGGCGCAGCTCATCGCTCATCGACAACACCTGCGCACACGACACAGCACGTATCAGCACGCGCTAACTGCGCATCACACGGCGTCGACACTTGGGCCCCAAGTCTGCTAACACAATCGACTCATAATCGAACAGCAACCGCATAGTAACTGTCACTTTTGACAGATATTGTATGGGATTTCTGTCAAAAGTGACAGTTATTATGCGGTTGCTGTTCGATTATGAATCGATTGTGTTAGCAGACTTGGGGCCCAGGCGTACTTGCAAATAGGTGACCAACACATATAGGCACTCACTACCCCTAAATTTATACAAATTACAATTTCAATACAAAGGACATTGTGTATGCTTTGTTATGGCATTGTTTACTTGTATAAATTTGCGGAGTATTCTTTCAGAACATACAATTTCAGTAATAAACAATAGCGAAATCCAATGGAATATTGCGGAAAGATATTTCAGACCTGACCGGAACATTTTAGCCCGACAAACACCCCACTTGTGGTCCCAATCCCAACTGTCCCAACCTAGCCAACGCTTGTATGACGGGTAGGCTTTAGTACAAATTATAATTTGAGGCTTTTCATATCAAAGTTAAGTAAATTCGTGTTAAAATCTTTGTGTATTTACATTACTGCAAGTAAGAGAATGTTGGTATAGTAGCGGCCGAGGGCTCTGCAAATGTGTTTTCTTAAATTGTATATTTCATTGTTATTTCATTATTGTATTTGAATTGTGTCCAAAATGTTGGTCACCTATTGTAATGCAATCCTGTATATCGAAAGCTTATAAACTCTGCCAGACTTCAGACTAGGTACAGTATTATCGCGCGAATGTTTGATCGATGACGGTTTTATTTAACTGCATCGAGCGGCTGATAAAGAGTTTCAAAAGGATTCTTAAAAATATTTAACTTTACTAGAATTACCAAATTTTAGATAACCTGTTGTTTCATTCAATGAAACTACATATATTTAGGAAAATTATTTATTTACCTTTCTTTTGCATCGATAGAAAATCTGAAGTCTGTAGAGATTTTATTGGATTGGATTACTTAATTAATTTATTATATTAAAAAAAAAATGCTATTCCACTATAGGTGTATAATCAAAACCACCAAATTACTTATGTTCAATTAACCAAATTATTTATGCAAACATCATGCTTATAGGAAGGTAGACGATGCATTATCAAACTATAGTGAATAAGAAAATTTATTAAAAATTGCAAATATCTATAATGGTGACTAAATAATCTATGAGAATTTTCAGAATTTTGCCGTTTGTTAATTTATAAATAGAATAAAAAAAAAGTACGAAAAATAAAATTATATTATGGATGGCATACAAAAATGGAATCATTATTTTGCTTATTATAATGGGTTGGTGGGTGATAAAGATGCACTAGCGTGGTGATGCATTCCCGATCTACAGTTCACATTCAACATTCACGGTGAAACGCGTGCGCGTGCGCAACAGCACTCCTTCTAATTGCATTTGTTACCTACTGCTAAGTGCTGGTGATCTATTATATATACATTAATTTGTTGAGATTTATCACAAGCCGGTATTGACGCACCGCTAACGCTAGATAGTGTACACACATAAAATACAAAAAACTAATTATTAAATACACCTGTGAAATATAAAAACTACAATCTGTTCAGAAAGTAGAGTTCATAAGGTAGAGTTCACAAGTCATGGACATGTTTTACGTAGAGTTATCAAGGCTCACAGGAAATGAACTATTAAGTTCTTTATATACAATTAATTATAATTCGTAATATCATTTTCTCCGTGAAATCACATCACCGGTTTTACGCAAAACCATATCTAGAGTAGTTATAAAAAAAATATGTTAATGTTACAAATTACACTAGACATGAAACCTAAATATCTCCAAGGTGATGTGATTCATGGACTCTGGGGTACAGTTCGTACACCCTCATTTAGTAACTTATTTAAATAACGCACCAGTATCCGAACATCTAGATATTAGATAAAAATATATTTGGCTACACAGCAAATTAAAGCAATTGTGTAAATAATTGGCTAACAACTTAAATCTCTGTGAATGTTTAGCACCAACTCTGTTTGCCAGTTGTTTAACAAAAAGTAGTTAATTACGTAACACTTAAGTAATGTATCAAAAGTAACAATATTATGCTAAACAGGTTATGTTGTAATTACTCTTCATAGACACGTTAACATTTGTTTCGACATCAACAATGAGACTATAATTGATTTTTATTGAATTGAATATGTTAATAATGACTTACTGACTCACCTCACATATAGAATGTATGGTGCCTCGCCTACGAACATCGCGCCCTAACGTGCCCCTATCACACACGGAGTGTATGGTGCCCCTTCTCTGTACGGTGATATTGAACACTATCATTTCAATCTTGCGCACTTTAGCAGCGATGCTGCGAGCGATTCTACGTATCAAACGAAACATGGCGGTATACACATGCACTTGGAAATATATATCCTCGAAACTGTATTGTAATTTGTAACTATTTAATAGCAGAATAACAGCCGGCTGGTCCTTATCCGAGTTGGTGGACGTCGCACAGCGTGCTATGGCTGAATTCCAATCAGGACCATGCTGGCTTGTGGTAGCACGCGATTTATTACCTAATAATAATAATTTCGGTTGAATAATTCGGTGTCGAATACAGTCGGGATGCAACTGTGCGCGCCCGTGGCCGTCGGTACCTCAGTCAAAAGGAATTTCACCGCTATCACGATTTATAATCCTTATCTGGACGTATTAAAACGCGTATGTGGTTTAACAATCTCAGGATTAGGTATTGGATTATAGATTATTTACTATTGCAATGAAGAAGCAATAAATATACGCTGATAAACGTTTTCAATTTAGGGGATCGACCGGAAAATGGGTGGATACCTAAACAATGACGTCCATGATATATGAGCTGCTAAATTGATATCATATCTAATTCCCTCTGCACATCATTATGTAAAACCTAGACACGAGTGACGTCAGAAAACTGCCCATCATTACATCATAAGTTGTTCTACCTGGCATTGGCATTGGTGACTCTTGTGAGGATTCCTTTTCGCTATTCTAACTACTATATAAACTCTGAGTAGGGTATATTGTTAGGAAGTAAAAAGTTCACAAAGTTATATAAAACTTTAATATAAAGTTGTCACTTTTTACAATGTCATTACAAGGAAGATTTCTTCTAATAAGTGCTTTGTAATTAAAATTATTTATATAGGGGATGTTTACAGTGTAACCCTTCTTTAAGGGGTATATTTAAGGTGTGTTCATATTATCACCGTTGAAAATAAATTGTATGTAACGACGTAACGATTGACGCATTACAATAAAAACACGTAGGTACCTATTAACGTGACCGAACTACTTTTTTTTCTTCATACAAAAGTTATGCGGCTACATCCATCGCCAGAGGTCCAATTTTCGTGCATCGAATTAATTACGAATTCATAAAATCGAAATCGAACTTTTTTCGATTGGTCGATTCATATCACTACATTCCGTCACGGATAAAAAAAAATCTGAAATTAATTTGTTTTATATAAATTCTGTTGAAATGGGTATAGAATGTATTGATGTAATAAGCGTTTTTTAAATATTTTACGAAGTATACATTGCATACGCTTCGTATATCCTTTCTTATGGCAAATTTGTCCTCCGAATCGAGATTTGTGTCGATTAGGCCCGAGAATACACGTTTCAAGAAAAAAGCTTTGACGTTCGGAATTTTATAGTCGAGATAGGTCTCAAATCGCAATCTCTATTTCGAGATTATCTATTAAAACGAGAATTGGACCCCCCCTGAAAACTCGGGCCCCATTAATTGTTTTATGCTTTACCTAATTAAAAGATGCTTCATTTAACGAAAACGTGATGCGACATTAAAACGATAAATGCACAGTCTGAGCCATTAAATATGCAATAGCAACCGTAATCCGATAACAAAATATCCTAACACAACGCGTGTCTGAATCGCAAGGAATGTTATCAATGTTGTGCACCACCAACTCGACATGTGTGCGCACATAACGTATCGTTACTGTTATATCTGCGAGATGATATCTCAGTTTGCCTATACATGGTGATGCCCGACTCTGACCCCTACGCACGGCAATAGAATAGCACTAGAATAAAAAAATAAACAGTTCCTATAGACCTTGCCATAGATACATCACGATGGTCGTTCACCTCTCTCTCTCTATTTATAGAATATTTCCTGACAATCAGAATTAATGACATTAAAAGTTTCTACAAGGATATAATATTGAATACCTACCTAATGAGAATCTTATTCAAACCAAACAAGCATCAAGAGTCGATAAAACACGTGGTTAGCCCTCACGCTTCGTGTGGAATTCTTAAACAAATTACTATGTTTACGAAGTCACCAATGAACCATTAGGCAACTTGAACTTTAACGATAACTTGGATGACACTATGATATAGATAGCTGTTACAACTGAGACACTTGTTCTAATCAGCATCGGATGAGACTGGTAGAACCCATCTGTTATTTTTACCGTGAATGCAAATGTTATTGTACATTGCTGTGTATGCAAGACGACGCGAATAAAATTACAATTTAACAATTAAAGCGTTGACGTAATTTCCACCTTGTCGTAAACAATATGATACGGAGTCGCAACGTAGTTATAATTGTGTCGATGTTCATTAAGTAGGTTCGGCCAGGTTGGAATGGTGGCGCGGACTAACGGTACCGTGGCACACAACTTTACCTCATCGTCGTTGAGAGTTGATCTTTCGGCGGCAGTGGGCCCGAGCCGCACCATCTCTATCCATTTAACAGTCTGCATTTAGTGGGCAAAGTTTAGCGCATTCAATCAAACGTCCTAGCGCAGAATCACCAAGTGTGTTACACGTTGAGGCGATGCACCACAAAAACACGTCGTCAACATCACAACTGCCAGCGCTTAATTTAGAAATCACCCACGCTATTACAAGGTTTCGTAAGCAAATACTCAACGCGGGCGTCGTGGTGAGCGTCTGCTTATAAACAAAGGAAGTTCGTATTCAATTCCACGTTACACTCGGATATAATGAGCTTGTATTAAACGCGGGAGTGCTCCCGAGTGTGTGCATTCGATGGACGTTCGGGTTTGCCTCGTAATTAAACTTCGGATCAAATATTTTAGAATGCGTCGTCGGTGCGCGAGGCGAGTACGGCGAAGCGGCGCCGCTCGGCAACTAGAGTCTGAAAGCGAAACGAGCACGACCATCGGCGTACCCGCCGCCGACCGCACGCTTCGCGACAAAAAATATACACTTGCAAACTGCATAAGTACATGCGTGCGGAAACGATTTTCGAACCAATTAACCATACAAAGACAACCCTGCAGACAGACAAATTGAAATTTAGCATTTTGTTTAATTTAGAGGTACATGGATCCACCGTAGATAATATTGATGATGCATAGTGTGCACAAAAAGTTCGGGTCGCAACCTCGGGAGTAGCTAATGTCTTGCTTTGCGCCAAGTAGCGCCGACTGACCCGCGCGCGAAGGTGAGAGCCCCGTGTATCCGGGCTTCCTACTAGCCATTCAATTGTGAATTATCTTACTCAATGATGAAGGACAGCACGGACGCAGTCATTCAAGTAAGTCCAACAATCAGCCGATACAAAAATAACTTTGTTTTCAACAACACAAGCGAACAAGTTTAAAATAAGTATTACTACAATTTCCGTCTATTCCAAAGTAACAGTTGTCGATGTAGCCTTCTGTCGTATTCGCTGTGACCGATACTGGTTATGCATGGATTAATATTATGTATAGAGAATATGATTTGTTCAACTATAAGATGTCTCATGACTTATAAATCAACAAAATAAATTCCTCTTACATGTAACTTTTTCCAGTGAGATTATCTTGATGACCTAAAGGCGAACGGAATTTAATCATTCATGGATGAGGTTGGTCTTAACAGTGATTTACTTTATAGTCGTTATTTTGCAACACGTTGACTCACTGCATAGATAGCAAGACGCTATTTTGAACTTACTAGTTATTGTTAAGTATAGTTGTGAATCCATTGCCCACCTGTTACTTTAGAAGGTCTTTTTCAAAAGTTGTTTCCACAATTATTGCGACGGCAAAAACACTTCACTAATTAATTTGCTGTTCGATAAAAGTTCACTGTTTTGTTGATTTATCTTGGAGTGCACGGCTTAAGGCCCCTGCTGTGCCCCCTGCATATGCATGCCCCTACCGACCACGCATTCGAGCGCCAACGTCATTCTGCGAAACGTCATACTGCGAAACGAATGTATTTCTATAGGTGAATAATAGCGAATTTATACAGCAGTGTCTTCTCTTTTCGTCGATGTGTCATGGTACTAACCCGTGATGCATACACCTCTCGACATTCATGCACAATGGTCACACAATTGGCGGCGATTAACGGCGGAACTAAATGCGATGATTACGACGCCGAACCCGTAAAGTATCTTAATTGAAACGAATCATTGCGCTCACGATACACATGCAAATTAATTGAACACTCGTAATGATATGTACTTGGGGATACGCCGCGACAAATCCATTAACTTTACGACCGTACAATGAAATCGATACCTGCCACAATGAGTCTAATCTCTTCGAAAAATAACGCACTAAGTCAGAACTTGAATGAAGAATTGTTGATGTAGCGCTTTAAGAAGAGGCTTTATAATGAGGATATGTAATTGTGGCGCATAATAACTCGAAGGCGGCGAAACATTAAATGGTGTTTTCAAAATATTTTTTAGGACAATAGATGCTGCGTGTTATTAATAAACACCTAGATCATTCCAGATATAATAAACAACTAGATCATTCCAGAATACATCCGGTTCCACTTGTAATATAACTGCGTCCTAAATACAGCAATTAACATTCGCGATTCAGATGAGATGAAAAACACGATGTTTGTTCACAGATTGTGAAGCTGTTCGAATTGAACTAAATATAGATGGACGGCAAGAAACAAGTGTTGAAAGATCTTATAAAGATATATTTTTTATATTATTTATAAAACAATAAAAACAAGCTTGTGGGATAAGTACTGTTAGCCTGATTCATTTTAAAAATAAAACACGAGTGAATAAAGAAAAAAGATATAAGAAATACATACAAGCAAAGCAATGTTTGAACAACATAGGTCAAAGACGATAAACCGTGGACATCTAAATATTTTTGCCTCAATTAGCATTTCCGAAAGATCAAATAAAACGGTTGTGCCACAAAATTAGATCCCGGTGACAAAAACTGTTGACGTCATTGTGCAACTGATTTTTTTTATAACTTTCATAGTTATGAGGAGTGACTATGGTCATCTACATATTAGATTATGGATCACGAATCAAGATTACACACACGGTGTGAAGAGAGGCATTGAAATAACAAATCTTTCCCAATGTATTGTTGACAAACAACGGAAAAATCCGGTAGAGTTAACATTCGGCCGTGTCGAGTCGCCGCGTATCGAATTCTCACCTAAACAACCCAAACTAGTTGACCCCGATGAATGCATAATGCCATTTCACAACGGCGAGCGGTTTACTCAATCCGGCCTATGTGGTTTTTGCATACCGACATTACCCAACACTAACGACAGTATAGCGTTTCAATTGACAATGCTTTTCATTTCACTATCATCTGACTGTTATTTTAAAACATGTTTTTAGAATTACATTGATTCGTATACGATATTAAATACTTAATTGTTTCGTATAGATAGTTCATATGTACCTACAGAAGTAAAACGTAGACCTAACCTACGAGTCAGGCAGAGGAATGAAAAATAAGTGATGCGATGGCAGCAGTTGCCTAGCTTCTTTATCTGTTAATCCAATTCCTTGCGTGAGTCATTACTTGGATCTATAACTGTCGCAGTTCAGAATGGGTCAGCAAAGTTCGGTATGCCAAGTAATTGTAGAGTCCAATTGAGTGCGCATCAAAGATTTTACGACACGCCTCTGTTATATGACGATTCTCGACTATCATGATATACCTATAAGGATTAACAAAAATAGTGTAAAATACTTTAAGGGGTTTTTATTTTTTTCCAGGTGTTATTTATATTCTCGTCACTATTTATATTGTGACGGTTTAGTCTTTGTTTTGTTTTGTAACTGTGAGTTTTTATTCTGTTTACAGCTAGGTTTATTCACAACTTTAGTATTTTTATTCTTTTCTTTATTACTGGGTATTATATTATTATAAGTATTATTATTCTAAGTATTTTATGCTATTCTTACACTTTTTATTGTTTTACTTGCTTACTTACTAAGTATTATATTACATTATTAATTTAAGTACTATATGCTATTCTTACATGCTAATTATGTTTTTTTGTTTTTTTTTTTTCACTTTCTTTTATATTAAAAAATCAGTTTATTTACAATAATTTTTTACGGCATTTTTGCTCCATTTTGGCGGGCACACCTTCGCACGATGGCTTCTACGTAAGTGAGGAAGCGTTTTCGCGTCAAACTTTAAGGGGTTAACAAGTAGTTGATAACGATCACGTTTATGTATAAAACATATTATGTGTATACAGTGTTTGACTTATCTGTGAGAACGCGAGACAGTACCGTTTCATCGCGAACTTAGTAGGTAACGATATTTTTAAAATGTCAAATGTTTTTTTGGGAACGTGACCTGTATAGCTTACTGATGGACCCCTTGTATTAAAATATCTTAGAGCATCATAGGAAAACGGGTGATTTCAATTGTAGTAAAGCACCATAGAACGCGATAGCGAAACAAAATGAATAGCTAACTGTTTGATGTTGTCATTATAATAAATGATATTTACACAAGCCGTGCAATTTTAAGAACAGGTTTCGCTAATCGTTGTATAATGATAAGTTAACACACAGACCATGTTTAACTTATTGTGTTAGGTAGGTGTATATTTTGCAGTTTTATTTACAACGTCAACAGAAGCAAAAAATCGCATCGTTAGGTCGAATAGAATGTACGTAAATGTAATTAAAAAATCAGGATGAGATGGCAAATTCCATAATGAAATATTGAAATCGTTGATTATAAATGTGAACCGTATTGGTTACATTTATTTCGATGCTTGCGCAAATGTAGAGCATAGTTCATCAATAACCAATTAATGTTCGATTACTGATTAATGTTCATTGTTACCACACAGTACATATTTTTTGATAAAATTCATTAATTACTAATTATTGTACAATTTGTTACCGCAGGGATGAAAAAAATCCATTGATGATACTACTTATAACTTTAAAAAAATTATTAGTGTTCGTCACACATTAGAATATTTGAGATGATCTACATGTTAAGTTTTTCCGGAATTCAGAGTATGAATCTGACCAATGTATGGCACTGTATAATTCAAATTTGAAATCAACGGCATCGAACTGCGGCCTATACGCAGCAGTTGAAAACACTAATCACCAAGTCTACGCCAACATTTCTAATCATGGTGAATTAACAGCAATGTACACAACACAGCTTATTTCTACAGAGCACATTTTTTATAAATTCCTTATCTTATCTATCAATTATTTTCTTTGGACAAAAGCTTACATTTAGTTCTGCTGCAAAGATCTTGCATTCCCTTTCACCGACTGACATTTTATTGTAAAATTGTAAATTATTACAGAGAGAAAACAACTATTCTCTCGTGTCTTAAAAATAAATGTGTCATTACTAAAAAGTTTCCACGCTTTAAAACCCTATGCATAATGTAAAGTATAATACGGCAGCTTTATAATTTATGCACAATGCAAAGAGGTCATTCCGTTTTGTAAATGTTGCTTTTTATCCATTCGTGTCTCCTTGTGTAGCTTATTATCGGCATCGATTTCAATGATATTATGTAGGTATGTATATCCTATGTAAGTATAAAACGATAAAAAACAATTATAAAAGTTATTTGTAAGGAGAGCAAAGTAATCATTCCATATTACAGTCATATTCCTATCGATCATAAATAAATATGTAGGAATCTAAAAGATTGAGTTATTTTGTATCAATTATTATTATTGTAGGATAATTTCAATAAGTATGACGGTTAAGGTGCGCCGTGTGACGCACGGAATACAAATGAAGCTTTCTAGTAAACATTTTTCTATATGTTAATATGTATGAATAATATGAACAATAGGTAGCTTTGTTTTTTTTTGCGGCTGTCCGTTTTATTTACGATTTGTACGGTGTTCAAAACGGGATCGAGAATTATAAGGAATGTTGCAATACACCAACAAAATGACAATACAAGTTGGAGTCCAAATTGTTTTTTTTGTCTTCTATAACAAAATAAAACGTTATAAAAATGCTTATTTTGGATAAGCAGTAAATCTACATCAATAGAGCAGGGCCCCAAGTCTGCTAACACAATCGATTCATAATCGAACAGCAACCGTATAGTAACTGTCACTTTTGACAGATATTGTTTGGGATATCTGTCAAAAGTGACAGTTACTATACGGTTACTGTTCGATTATGAATCGATTGTGTTAGCAGAGTTGGGGCCCAGGGCTACAGAGAAAGTAGGCGGTCGGGGTCGAAATGCGTTAATCATACAACTTTAAAGCACCATCCGATTGTCCGGGATAGCCATACACAGCGCAGCATTGAATGAACGACCTCAAAGAAAAAAATATCGGTTAACAAGGGAAAACGCTTATTATAAAATCGCTTAGCCATAATTATCCGCAGGTGCATGGTACCTGGATCGCCATGTAACGAGTTATTCAACTAAATGCCATGTGAATTGTCAAGGAAGATTACACGCGCCGCGGGCCGCGCTGCCGCCATTGTTCGAGCTCCATTGTAACGTAACAGTAAACACTGGGCTGGTGCACGCGTCACGGCGCTGCTAGCTCAAGTTACACACGAGATGTAATCAAGCCTTATCTGAAGGGTTTCTGTAGCCAAATGGATACGGAACTCAATAGTGCGCGTAACTTGAGGTGAGGTGACGAAATTATCCCCGACTGGAGTTTCTTATTGGGAGTAATAGAGATCATTTTAAAATAGCAACATTAGAAGACAAATATAAGATTTATTTAATTTTCTCCTCTGATTAAAGAAAGCGATTGTCTCATCTCACGTGCTAGCCCTGCTGGTCGGTCTACCATAGCATGCCAGTGATGTAATTCAGTCTATTTTAGTGTTTTCTTAATAATATCGCCTAATGAACACACTAACTATACGTTCCGACACTAAGCAACGCTTGTATTATGGGTACCGTACAATGGACTGGGGGCGAACCCAGTATATAATACTTATACAGATATAAAACATCTATGACTTGGGTACAAACATTCCTGCTCATCACACAAAGTTTATCCCTACCAGGATTCGAACCCGGGACCCTCAGCACATAAAGCAGAATCACTATCAACTGCACTAATCAGGTCTAAGCAAACACTTCTTTGTATTGTAATTATATGAACATTTTTTCTTGTAAAGTGCATATCCTTAAACTATTACTAGAATATAAAACAGGTAGATGTGCAAGGTAATATGAACATTCATAGCCTACACTTAGATATCCTAATTGATCGGAAACATCGCTTCACTACACATCGGATGCAATCTATGGGGCAGTGCGTAACATATCACTAACGAGTGCTAAACAACCGCGCTACGGACCTGCTCCGCCGACTGAATGTGACATTGCATCAATTAAAATAAAACTATAAACGCAATAACTATCAGGTAAGTATTTTAATTAACCGTCCTACGTAGGTTTTACATTATTTTAGTATCAAGAAATTACTATAGAATTATGCTGATATAATGCTTCAGTATCTTTCATGACTTTCACCCTTTAAATAAGACTTTAGGAATAAAACTATTTTTCTGGGTTCAGATATCGCTGTCACATTCAGTGGGTCGTGGTCTCAGACAAATCAAATAAAACAGACGGAGTGGCGCTCACAAAAAAACTAAATGAATGTGTGTAGTACACGCGAATTACGCACACACCAAATTCGCTTATTCATTAGTCTAACATACTAACTTTGTGCAAATCATTTATGATTTTACTAATCTTAGACGAATGAACAAAATATATAGACTTTTTTTTTGTTTATTATTTGCGACAGTTCGTCCGTTTTTTTTTCATTCGTCTGAGGTCGTGTGTGGTCCTCGCGTTCGTTCGTACCTCCGGGCGCGGCTCCTCGCCCAGCGAGTCGCCGAGCGCCTCGGCCTGGCTCTTCATTATCGAATATATTTTCACGTACGGCGCCTTCAGCAGCTGAATGAACCCGACCGCACATGGGGCGCATTAGTTATTAGCACCTATGTGGTTTATGTCAGCGTGTACCTAATGCTTTGTCGCGAGGATGTACCCCAAGAGTAAGATTCTTCGTTGAGAAACTTCTTAATGTTCTCCATATTATTGTACGGGGTTTTGAAAGCTATGTATCTCATCCGCTGGAGGCGCTGTTCAATTTCATATAGTGCAAATATGAAGCTGAACACGATCGGCTAACGAGAAGACTTATCTTGGGGTACAATCCAAAAAGTAAGTGTACACCTAGCTTAATCAAATGATTCCTATTTCTCAGGATTCGTGTAAAAGTAAGCCAATCGACTTAATACGTACACTAATAGAGTATTAAATTCGATAACAGAACAAACACCTATCGGTAGGCATAAGTAATTATTCATATTGTTAATGACGACCTTCTTTATCAGCAATGTGGAGCTATGACAGATGATTAGAATTCCATATTTATGATAGCACTCTCGCCGCTCTCATATCAGTGTGAAGGCAAACATGACAGCGGAGCGACGTCGCTCCACAACCGTCCACCGATAGACAAAATTGTATGTGATAATACAACACAGTTTTATTAGGAACGTGTATAATTAACACGTCCGTGTTGTAATAATAAGAAAAAAAAATGTTTTCACTATTGTATTTCCCATGTTTATTTAGTTATTGCCACGTATTGTTAATTGTTGAGCAATATAGTGTGTCTAGGTAGCTGGCAACACTTTGTGTTGCGGCATTGTTAACAAGTTGCCTTTCAGCAAGCTCAAACATCATTTTAGCAATAAACAATTGTTTATATGGGCGGACGTGATTTTAGAATTTGATAAAAATGGCAGACGATAAAATATTTAGTTTGTTTATCTACATGCTGCATGGACAAGAAATGTTGAAGTAAACTTAGTTTTCAGCAACATTTTCAGTTGCTATCAATGTTGGCAAACTCTTGATCAACAATTATACACCATGTATAACTTAACTGTCACGTAATAATTATCGTCATACACACAAAAACGAATTCTGTCCACTTAATAATAGACGTATTTTACGTACACATAAATGGAATATATTAAACAGACCTTTTAAAAGAGTCTCGTGCTAATGTGCCTTTATATAGAAACGCTTCTTATTCAAACGTATCTGATAAACAATCCTATTCACAGTGCCAAAAAGATATGGAATATTAGGGTTGCGCCGAATATTCGGTAATTATTCCACATAATTGTATATGTTCTATATTCATACGAGTATTCGGTAAATGTGCCGATTATAAACCCGGCCTTAAAAGACCTGCAAGATTGTTTAAAAATATTCGGCAAAATAACCGAATATTTGGCACGTATAAAGCCATGCCGAAAAATTACCGAATATTCGGCGCATCTCTATAGAATATTTTTTTTGTAATAGTAAAAACAGCCATGTTAAATGTGTACTGTACTGTGGGATGTGAGATGCATTGTCGTATATATAAAAATGTGTTTTGCAAAACGTCTGTTAGTCACAAAACGGTGTGAAATACATGTTAATGTTTCGAGAGAGAGTTGTTAAAACACTCACCTCCCAGGATTCGCGCGTGAGATCCGACACGTCGCCGGTGCTGCCGGTCCGTTCGTCCTGTAACGGGAATTCCACCATTAATTTTATGTAATCAGGAAAATTAACGAACACCATAAATAAAGTAGGCGTGAAATTGTTATCTTAATGAGCGATGATGCCGAGATAAAATGACTGACACAGAATGCCTACGTCATTTATAATAGAATACTGATATCATTTATGTACACTATTGATATCATTGCGTAATAAGTTAGCTCTACTGTAGAAAACGTTAAACGGTTTAGTTTATCTCGGGTGTAAGAAACATGGTAACGAAAACTTTGGGTAAAGGTTACACGTAATGCCTATAATAAAATTATAGAAATAATTGCTGTCGAGTCATGTATTAGTATTAGTTCGCCGCACTTTTCGAAACATGTTAAAGGCTCCTTATCAACGGTGCGATTTTAGTGCATTTATAATCATTATGCTTAGAGTCACAATTGCGATAAGTAATTTTTGTTTTAAATTTTGCTCACAGAAAATACCAATTGTCGTTAGGTTCAGAACGAATAAAAAAAAATTAAGTAACGAAATGTTCACTTGCCGTAATTATTATTGTAATTGCGCTAAGTAACGCAGGTTCTAATGGCGGTATACCTGTTCTGAATCCCGCTGTTTAAATCGGTAATCATTGGCATAAGTCTATCTAATAAGAAACAGATGGGTTTCAGCTACCTTATGTCCAGGCTTGGGGTCGTCGTCGTCCCACTCGGTGTCACTGTCGATGAGCTCGTACCCGTACGCGGTGACGTCGCCCAGCGGCCCGTACCGCTCCGGCACCCAGTGGGTCAGGAACTTGAATAGGTCGTCCACCCTGCGATGGACTTGGGACATTACACACGCCGCGCATAATGTTTTTTTAATAGAGACGACTTTTTTGATATTCCACAGATCACACACTAAGGTAACAATAGGAGTACAGAAGAAATGGTAGTTATGTTGATCTCAATGTGTCCCGTGCCGAAATGCGATTAGCTCAGCATGACCTAGCGAAAACTAAGTCTCCTACAGCGCTGATTTTCAGCCAAAATCTACTCCATAATCATAACCACATTACCTGGCAACCCAAGTAACATTCTACCATAGCTACCATCTACATTTTAATAATTAATTCATTTAAGGCTTAGGCTAGGCACACATCATTCAACTAGCTGAAAATCTTGGGGAGAAAGTTGTAAAACACTCAAAACAACTACTCACCTATTTCTAGGCACACCGAACCAGTACTCGGGCTTCATGCGCTTGCGACCGTAGGACATCAGCGGCGTGGTGCGCGGCAGCGGACGGCCCATTGGCTTGCCCATGCGCAGACGCAGGTACAGGGGCGGGTCATCGCTGGGGCGCGCCGGCCGTGGTATTAACTCTGTTAAATAAATTTATAGATATCGTAAAAGGCTGGAACTACATTTTTTTATTGACAGATGCTAACTGTATGATTCCAAACTAAGCAATACATGTATTATGGGTACCGAACAATGGGCTGGGGGCGATTCCAGTAACATCCAGACCAGGCCAAAATACCAAAAGGTTATTTTGGAAATTTGGTCAGACGGGAATCGAACGCGTAACCAAATAGTGCAGTGAGCAGAGCGGTCTACGCTTAAATCATTAGTACAAGCTATCACCAAATACATGTTTTACGACAGTAAGTACTGACTATCAAAAGAAGCAAAGAGATCAGGCATGTCGTCCACTGAGACCATGCTGCGGTAGTCCAGCCGCGGCTGCTGCAGCGCGCCCACGCTTGACGTCGACTTGGTGTGCGACCGCCCGAACCCGCCCAGCGAGCTGCGCCTGCACATAACACACATACGTTTAGCACATAACACAAAAAATAACAGTTATTCAATTCGATATAACATAGTGTAAACAATATTGAGATAGACATTGATAAATAATATGTAAAATTTGTAAATAAGTTAGTTACGGTACGGTAAAGTACGGTACTGCTGCTAATTCGCTTGGCACCAACTAGCCTAAACTAGACCAAATTTTAGTTTACTCCTGTCAAACGGCGTTCGCTATTCTGTTAACAGCAGATTAGACTAATTTTAGTTTGACAGCTCCTAAAATTGGTTTAGTTACTCAACTTAGCTTAGTTGGTCATTTTTCTATTCTGTTACACACACTTTACGTCAAATTGCGTCTAAAATTAGAAACGTCAAACTATAATCCGCCTTATTTGGTCGGCATCTAATTTGGTGCCATCTAAATTTAGTTCGTAGTTTTTCAGGTGATGTTTTTATTAAGATAAGTTGTGAAAAACTATTTTATCAAACACGATGGAGGAATATGTGGTTGCGGCTCTTGTGGATTCATCTGAAAGTGCTAATTTTACCAAAATAATAATAAAACAGAGCCTACTTCAAAGTACTTACTTGAAACACAAAATTAAGGCAATTTGCTTTCTAACCGTAGAAACTATGAAGAAAGAATAATAGAAATAAGAAAATCTTTTGTGGCTCCACAAATTTGCAGCACTTCAATTACTGAATACTCTAGATGATCCGCTCTTAGTGGAGGGGCACATCCCAAAACATATAAAGGTTTGCGATTTAATATTTCATACGGATACATACCTACTTTTTACTTGTTTATAAATGTTTATAAATACATCAACATGACACTTTGCAGATTTTAACAGCACTGCAATTTTACGCTCATGGGAGCTATCAGGCTGCTGTAGGCCAAGATAGTTTACCAGGAATGAGCCAACCAGCAGTGAGTATATGTTTGGGAATAGTGTTGAACATAATTGTGCAACAATTGACACCCCAAAATATAAAGTTCCCTACAACACAGACGGAGAAAGAATCTGCAAAAACTGAGTAAGTTTCATTTCATATCCACTAAATTGGTTTAGTAAGTTTTGAGCTCATACATTATAAACAAATAAATAAATAAATATCGCCATACGAACACATAACCAAACGGTCCCACTTTAAGCTTAACGCTTGTGTTGTGGGTACTGTACAATGGACTGAGGGTGAACTCAGTTTATAATACTTATATACATATTAAACATCCATGACTCGTGTACAAACATTCGTGCTCATCACACAAAGCTTGAGTCCCTACCAGGATTGAAACCCAGGACTCTCAGCGCAGAAAGCAGAGTCATTACTACTAGGTTAATCAGGCCGTCGAACCAATATATCTTTTGTCTTTATAATATTAGCATAAAAAAATATCTTGACATCAAGTTATAACATGTAAATGTTTCTACCTTTGCAGATACGGATGAGAATTATACCATTGATTTAGATCATACTGATAAGCTATCTATGGTGGAAGAGTACATTGAAACAGATTTCCTTGCTGAAGCCAGACACATTTGGCAAGTGTTAATAAATACTATTTTACTCAAAATTAATAAAAGTATGGCAAATCATAAACAAGACTTTAATTTCTGAATTATTATAATAAAGCTTTTTACTTATTACTATGTTATCAATAATCAATAATAAACATCAACATTAAAAATAATTAACAATCAAAATAATAAACAAATTTGTAAGTAATAGAATTTGAAAGGCTTAACAAACAAGCTTCTGCACATGGGGGCCATTTGTTGCCCACACTCAATGAAAATGGCACTACCGAAGATAACAACTATGCAATAAATGCTTAGTATTACTAACTTATTACATAGTATTATGGTACACTTCCAGGCGGCAAAATCCATCCACATAGACATGCCCAACAATATCCAAAATTTTGGATTCTATGTCTGTCAGGGCTCCTCCTGCCGGACCGCCACCTGTGGCGCTTATTGAAGTTCGCACCTTGCGAGCCTTGGTCTATAACTTCGCCACCCACACACTCCAAACCTGTTGATAAAAAAACCATATAAAAACCATTTAGACGAAAAAAATGCATAATATTCAGAACACAAAACTTACATGCTCCCACTGCTGTGCAGTTCTTCTGCAGCCGAGTTGGTTGAGCTCGTCGTGGTTGGTAGGGCCCCCTAAAAATCTACCACGGCAGAATCTGCTTGGTTTCCTGAAAATATAATTGATTTTTAGATAGATGTCCTCGCGCGTCGATGTAATTATTACCATTGATGGATTATAAGTAAAACAAAACTTTGAATCCTTTTAAATGCTTACCCCTCGCTATTTTGATGTTGTTGTGGAGTCGCTCCACAAGCAACTCCTGTTGTCTCTCATTAGACCGTTTCCTATCGTTTTCCATATTAGATTCAAGCCACTAGATAACTTATTACAACAACTACAATGTAGCACACCCGTCTGATCTGAAAACGGTGTTTTGTTTACCTACTGTCAACAGATACAAAATCAAATTTACCACAGAACAATAGATATGGAACACTTAACCACAGACTATATAGAATAAGTTTCTATAATTTATTATTGTAAATATCATAAAAAAATAACAATAAAAATATTTAGACGCCGACATATATTTTAAATTAAACTTTTATATATTTCAAGGTTATTTTAAAAGAATTTAATCATGTTATTTCGATTTTATTTTCCATTCACCTTATTTTCATTCATTCTTCAGATATATTTTTTAAATACTGGCAACATACCTCAATTCAATTTAGGTGCTGTCAAAATCAAATTAGTCCTGTCAATTACGATATTTAAATTAAGTTCGATGTGACAACAGAATTGATTTTAATGATTTCTAAACTATACTTAAAATTTTAGCTAGTTTAGTTAAGTTTAGAGAGTGTGCAAGCGAATTAGCAGCACTATCAGACCGCATATAAGAATTTTTCTCTTGATGGGTACACGGTTGCCTATGGTAAGTCATGCTAGAGTTAAGTGACCACGCGAAAATAATCTTAAAGGAGTCCAAGTGGTAATGGCCTCGATAGTACCTTCTTACAAATATAATCGTAAATAGGATAATATCCGAACGATACATTTCAGTGAGGAATATGACACAATAGTAGGTAAAGTAATAATTTACTTACAACTACATATACTAAAACAATATGGTTAATAATAATCCTCCATCTGTAAAATGTTCGCAAAATAAGTTTGGTCCCGTGAAGTTAGCTGCAAGCCCTCCCGCAAAACACTCAAACGCCTCTAATACCTACAATCATGTCTTGCGCAGCGTATCGTACGAACTTCACAGAGGCAAAATTATTTTGCGGGCATTGCATAATTCCCAAATGTTAGCTGTTCATTTAATTTTAACACGCAAGACTCAATTCAGAAGACGACTTTACGCTATCAGCCGAATACTCAAACGCACGGTACTTAAACTTTGAGATGTCTCTATATAGCAATTTTACGCATTAGAATAAATGAGCTCTCACATTTGAATTGCTTTTGCGTATTCGGCGGTTCACATGCTGAACAAGGTGCCTATAAAATCGAAAAGAATGGTCGTTGCTGGTGATACGAGGGAGGAGACAATTATTATGATTATTGATGGGCGCGGTGTAATGATTGACACATGCCGTATGATCTTCTATCTGGAAACAGTTCTAAACCCTGTTCCTAACACGTATACAACATGCTATAAAACTGTTATTATAAAGATTAACGGAAACACAACACTTCGTAAATATGGGGTGAAACGCTCACGAAAACTATTATCGAACAATATTCATCTGAATAATTTCTTAATTTATGACTGTTTTATCCCATACATACTCCAACATTAGAATTCGCCTGAAAAAGGACAAACACATTGATGCCGGTGGGAATATGCCTAGAAGAGTGACAAAGAGGCTGGACAATTAAACCGCAGCGTCATACTTTAATACCTTGACTTAATAATAGTACATTTTTTAATTATAATTATGTTAACTTTTAAAACAATGGGAAATAATCATAATGTTTAACTACCGTGGTAATTCTAACCACAAACCAAAGTTAACTGAGTAGGTAAACTTGCGGTTTATTGCATAGGGAAGAATTAGTCAACCTTATCTAGAAGTAAGTACATATCATACAGAAATGTAAGTATAAACATTTATTTATAGTATAATCTACTATAATATATATTAATTAGAGGACCATAGAGCAATAACTGATATCAAGCGATAAAATATTAGGTCGCACCTTTTTTTATGATGTTTGTCTATACTGAAATACGTATTAATCACAAAATGAATCCTGCAAACTAGAATTTAAGGTCTAATTCGGTAGATAATTATGTAATTAAGTTAAAAAGTAAACTATCTATCCAGGCATACAAAATAGACATATGTTAAGTCAAAGCACTAGTGCAACATCTATGGCGCTGTGGTTACATTCACGTCAAATGCAACACATTACAATATTGGGCACATGGACACAGCAGCGGAGCGTGACGTCACGTACCCCGAAGCCGCCGCGTCGAGGGGCGCCTCCTCCGACGGGGTCTTACTCAGGAACAAGCCCGTGCCGAACTCGACTAGGTTCATTGGTGAGCTACACGCACCAATGAACAGAGCGGAGTCGGTTCAGTGTCGGAACGTCCGGTAAGCATCCACGGTAGCAAGGGAAAATTATGATTCCAATATTAATTCGCTTCTGTTCGTCCCAGCATGTGTATATGTATGTGAGATTATTTGTAAGTAGCTGTGATAGTAGCAATATCACCATCGAGGAACATTTAGCGATAGAGGACCTAAGTCTATAGTTGAGGCACCCTTATTAGCGCCTACAAGGGGAACATCCACCTAGCTTTTAGCCACGTTGAGAACATTGCTGGCTTCAGATTGACCGTGTTTCCTCACTAGATTGAGGCTGAGCGTTTGGTCAACAAATCAGTTTAAGAGTTGGCTAATATATAAACAACCTTATCGTTAACGGTTTAATATCACCCGGCTCTGCATGGTCTAGGATAGGCCAGTGAGTGAAAGCCCATTTTGGGATGTTTATCTTTCTCGTTTACAACAAGATGTCTCTCTACAGTAGTTCTACTAATGGATACGCTAAAAATTAAAAAAAAATACATAAGTCACTTTATTTATCGACAAGATTATGATCCGATAAATCCTTTATAACGTATAAATTTGTGGAAACGCTATGTCATAACATTTAGATTTATTTATCGACAACTTAAGTCATAATCTACATTTTAGCGTATTGATTTGTAGACACACTATATCATATTGTCTAGCGAGGCTGTTATTTATATCGATCAAATGGTACTCGATGTTGAAAGATGTGTTAGCGCGTTATTTGTTAGTAGCGGTATGTTTGTTTTGAGCACACACGATAATGATTATTCTATAGAACAAATATTATGGCAGCAGCACAGTAATAATGGTTGCGATTACATCATAAAGCGCTATTGTATCACACAATATGACTCACAAGGTAAAGATCAAAGTAAATAGTTAGAAACAAGTGCTCGTTCACGTGTAATAATTATATTTTTATGAATATTGCACTGATTAAAAAGGGCAAAAACATTAGAGGAATTTCTAGTTCACTAATATCGTAGACTGAAATCATATTATATTCTAAAAGATCGATTATGGTAATGTTATAATGCGTTATTATGAATAGCATATCATATATGTATTTACAAAACAGTATTTGGTGTCGCGACATAATACTTTACGATCATAATATTAATTGAGCGCATCAGGGAATTAAGTCAACAATTTTCTGTAATTTAAGTCCTCCGTTTTGTCAGAGTATCGTCAAAATCGCTACAAAAACCCCGAGGTAATGGTCAGCTTTTATATGAAGAACCTATGAAACTGACAATTCCGATACCATTGCCATTTAATTATGAGTCGATTGTTGTGGCAGACTTGGGGTACTGATCTGTCATTCGATTGAAAGTTCCTGCTTTGGAAGATTCCATATGACATACTGGCAACCAGCAGGCCAAAACGCCCATTGCCTTTTAATTATGTCATAGACTGTATTGAACAGATTGGAACTCCGATCGTATCGTGTGCAGGGGGGTCAATAAGAGTGTGAATCTTATTACAGTATTATAAGTGTTATAATAGTGCGTACCTGTTGAATACTTTGGAGAAGACGCTAGTGGAGTTGTGGCTGTCGGCGGAGGTGGGCAGCGAGTCGGCCTGCGAGCCCGGGCCAGCCTCGCCCGTCAGCCCCTCCACCCACGACAGCGGGTACGACAGCCGCTTCAGCATCTAACAACAATCATTACATTTATAGGATCTTTCAATGATCATAGGTGGGATCATATGTGACCTTCGACACAAGAATGTAAACAATTCGATTCCTCCATTGAAAGTTTGCAGTTAGGAAACTGGTACATAGTATTTATTCTTACAAAATCCGAAGACAGAAGAAAGAAAGAAATACAGAAGAAGTGAGAGTGGTACTATTTCGTACAATAAGTAGGTATGTATTTGTACACACAAATAAGTTTAACGCATTTTTTTTAATATATGTACAGTTAAGAAGAACTTATTCTACAACTCATAGACATTTAAACCTCAATGGCCTCTACATGTATGTCCGTGGCATCGTAGCTCCAAAGCACTTGGACTGTTTTTTTTATCTGAAATTTGTTTTAATTGGGATAGTTTAGACTTTTGTTTGGTGAAAATCAGTTCATGCGTGATCTTATAACAGTTTGATCGTCATTACCTTGTTCTTCTTGTCGGGCTTGTCGTGGTCCTTGTGTTGCGCGGCGGCAACGGCGGCGTCGAGCGAGAAGGAGACGGCAGGAGCTGGGCGGGGCGCGCGCGCCGCCTCGCCCAGCGGCGGCGCCGACAGCGGCGGCTCCGCGCGGCCCAGGCACACCGGCGGCACCCACTCCGCCGACAGCACGATGTCCGCGTCGCTGTACACCTGCCGCCGCAACGCACACACGCACCGGTCAGCGTCACCAACACACCGACTATGCGGTCTCACACTCACCAACGCTTGCGTTAAGAGTACCGTCCAATGGACTGGGGGCGAACCCAGTATATAATACGTATGTTATGGATATTAATCATCCAGGACCTTCGGTACAAAGTTCACTACCAACTCTGCTAATCAAGTCGTCAACTGACGAAATGATTTGTTAACGACACCACAGTTTGACAATATACGGAATAACACTACGCGTCAAAGATGTCGATAACTAGTAGTCAGCGAGACTACTGGTGAAAATAACTGCTTTATACTACTACATCAAACCCCGTAACACAGACAATAGAGCGTCTCCGCTAGACTCTACTGCCTTCAAGTTCTACGTTTTTTGTAATGTACAGATTTGAAAGCGACCGTGCGAGCAGTAGGCGGTCATCATCCCGGACATTGATCTAGGAGCACAGGACCCTGAATACCTTCCTGTGTGTCGGCTATAAGTGCAAAATTAACTCTGTCCCTCCCGCATCTATCCCTATCATGAGAAGCGCGCACGCATTTCGCGCGTGGACTTTGTCTTTCGGAGAGACAAAAAATATATAGAATTCAAATTTAAACTTATTATGTAGAGAGATGACACTCATTTTTGAAAACGAATATTGACAGGACAGACAAAGTTGCACAACAACTTTCCATTACCTATCACAAGTAGACGACACGAGAATCATATCGAAGATGAAGATCGAACTCAGAAAACGCACACATGTGAAATAATAACATTCAAGAAAGCATTTCCACAAAGATATCAACATCAAACAAAGTAGGAAGACAACACAATGGATAGTCTTCAACAATATAACACCAAGAAGAAGATAAAGGATTTTTCCAGCCTTGAAACTATAGATAAGTCCTCGGCACCACGAAGTAACCGGCCAACCCCCATCAGCCTCACCTCCTCGTGAGACGAGCTAGACATAGCTTTCCCATTTTCTCCCCCCGGGTGGAACACTACAAAACACCTCAGGAACTTCTCCTCGTACACCGCGTCGCTGTGCCAATCGTCGTACATCGACACGTTGGGTTCCGTCGACTCGTATATCGTCTCTATATCGTGGTGATCTACGATTGAACCCTAAAATATCTATGGTGTTAGTCAATGGAGATATTTCATGATTGCTGTTGTGATATTGTGTTAGTATAGATAAATAAATACAGAACTTATTGTAATCCAACCGTGTTACACGATTGGCGATAGCAGTTATCGTGAACTTGCAAAGTACTGCAGAAACCTGTCCACTTGCGCACCTGCTAAAGTGTTCTAACGAGGTGTCACTTTGACTCATTGAAGCAATACACACATCTCCCAAGTCTTGCGTCATTATTATTTTTCTACACGGACTAAGGTTTGCTAATATACGTGTTTTGCAGAATCACCGAAGTTCACTCTCGGCAAAGGATCGCGCTGTCTTGCCCGAGCGCCGCCATCTGTCTCGCTAATAGCGCGCGCGTGGCTTGCGCCCGCGCCGGTCGATCAGCATCCGACTATTGATCTTTTAATGGGATTGGGGGCTTACCATGAACTATGAATGCACTCAAATGAGGATGAAAATTGGAGCATGGTCATCGTAATCGAGTCCGTGATGTAGATCAATTGAGTTGGGGTCAGGGTATTATTTTCTGTCACGGATGTGTGCGAAAGCGTTCCCCCCCCAACAAGGCGGGAGAAGGACCACCGTGGGGTTTTAGTCGGTTTGCTCCATGAGGATTTCCCCACGCATAAAACAAAAGGGTATTATATTCTGGCAGATGAGGTCACCTTCTTAGCGGCGGCGGGCGTGACATGCAGCAGCGGGTCGCGGATGTCGATGCCGGAGTCGTGGTAGGACAGCTTCACGAGGTGCTGCGCGTCGTCCTCCGCGTCGCCGCGCTCCGACCCCTCCCCGCCCGCGCTTCCCGCCTCCGCCTCCGCCTCCGCCTCCACCTCCGCCGACACGCTCTCCTCCTTGCACTGGTCTGCGCTTGACGATACCTGCGACACACAATACATCCCCAAATTTATTAAACTTTTCATCAATTTAGAATAGCATTACAAATCAATTTTTAGAAGACAAGTGTTTTGTAATGCGCAATAATCACATTAATATTATAAATGTGAAAGTTTGGATGGATGGATGTTTGTTACTCAATCACGACAGAATGGCTGAACGGATCTGGATGAAATTTGGCACAGAGATAAATTATAGTCTGGAATAGCACATAGGCTTTATCCCGGTAAAATTTATGGTTCCCGTGGGATATATGTGTTTTAATTTTTCATAGAGCAAAGGATCGACATGATTTTTTGCATTGGTAGTGGTAGTTTAGGGATCAAAAAAAGACATAGGCTAATTTTTATTCCGGAAAAATGCACGGTTCCTGTATGCCATCCCATAGGAACCGTTAATCGCGGGTAACACCGCGGGGCGCAGCTAGTTTTCTATAAATAGAATAACCAAATATGGTGCCAAGCTCAACCATTACAGAGGGATATAATAATAATGATAATATGTAATCGTAAAAGTACCAGTTATACACGCTTCACACATACCTCGCTTCCTTGGTCGATGGACATGCGATCCTTGCTGGGTATCGCCCAGTGTTGGTCGAGCAAAGACTTCCGCCTCTCCTCGATAGTTTGTTGCTGAAAATAAAGAAATAAAACTAAATAATTTGAAATTTGAAAAATAACACTACCTTCTAAGTACGCGGTGGAACTGTACTGTCTCGCTTTTTTACAGAAAAATCAAACACTGTATACACATATATTTATCCATCAACGTGATCGTTATCACCTAATTGTTAACCCTTTACCATATTTTACAAAATTTTTGTTAAACCTAATATTACAAAAAAGAATACGCATATACCTTACTGCGCCAACGCGATTACTTAATTGAACCCACACGCCCGCCTTTTTAATATAAACATGGCCTTAACGCGGAGCGTGGAATAAGTAGCTTAAAGACACCTCGAGCGAGGTATGATAATCAGTCAATGCCTTCAAATTTCACTTATATAACTTGGGCTGCTATAAGAGTGTTAAAGTACTTGAATGGCAGGCCGGTCTCACCTGCAGCGAGGTGGGCGTGACGAGGTCGCGCTCGAAGGCCTTGGGGAAGGCGGCGCCGCCGCGGTCCTCGGCCTCCGAGCCGGGCCTCTCCTCGTGCTCGTCCCCGCCCCCCTCCCCGCCGCCGCCCGCGGCCTGCAGCTCGGGGAACGTCTCGTCCTATATACACATGCCTTCATTTAAACATTACACCACATATAATCGTTAGACACCTCGCGTTACTCTTATTAGCTGGACATCATACAATCTTGGACTCTTCTCCCAGCCCACTCAATATTAATTGGCGTGAACTTCTTGAGAGATCAAATCTTGATACATATTCGTTCGTACGTTATTATCACATACCCATTGCAATGCAACACAAAAATATATAACATCTGTATAAAGACAGCACCCATGGAGTTTCTTGCCCTTTCTAAATTCGAGGCATATCATTTTGCAATTCTTTTGATTATATGAAAGTACTGTAGGTAAAAGTTTATGTTATGTGGAGTGGTTAGTGGAAATTTTAGAACTATTTTAAATAGAACTTAAAATATATTATTTGATATAATCACTATAGAAAAAACTACTCAGAATATTGTTAAGGGATTCATATAAAATCATAGAATCTGTAATATTTGAAGAAGGCAATGACATCCCATCCTCCATAGACAATGCTTACTTTGACTAGAAGAGAATCTTTTCCGGGCGAATGTTCCGATTTATTCATGTAGTAGATCTCAGCGTGTTCAGCTCTGAAACAATATTAATTATCATTACATCTTGTATGGGAACCATTTGTTATGTTGGGGGTCTATCTTTTGATGAGTCGTTAGAGTGTTGTATAAGCTAAAATTATTATAAGAAAGCTTTAACGAGGATATTATGTTCACATTACCTGTTTGTTATATTTTTATAATCAATAGTTACTGCAGGAAAAATGGCGAATAATCAGATAAATCTACTCGCTAAACAAAACAAAACTCTATTGCGGTTAATTTGGAAAAGGTATTTGCTTGGACCCGAAGCAGGATTGGCTTGTAATTAACAAACATTACACAAAGTGACGTATGCGCGCACGCATGCATGATACATACTTGTGCGTGTTCTGGTCGGGTCCGTGCGTGCGCATGTGCGCGATGTCGTAGAATATGGCCGCGTTGACGACGTACTCCATGGGCGCGATGACACCGTACGACTCGGGCCCGTGCTCCATCACTAGCGTGTCCGACACGTTCGGGTCGAACATCACCGCGTTCGGTGTGACCAGCAGCACGCCGGACACTACGCCCTGAGGTATTCATAACACAAATTCCATAATTATTAATAGACTAGGGTAGGTAGGTATCCAGGGTTTCCTTCAGGGTGGAGCAAATCAAGGAAACTCAGATGCAAACATTATCTTTTCTCCATCAAAAAATCTAACACCATTTGAAAGTCGCGTTTACGTTCCATGTAACTGCTTTCATTTGTCGAGATACTATAGAGCCACATTATTTCTAGACATCAGTAGTGATATGGTGTTATATTTTTCACTCGAGTCCATGTTTCAGGGGGGGGGGGGGGGTGCACTTGCCCCCCTCTGCCCCATTATGTAGCCGTCATTAATGTCTTAGATGTGGTAGTGATGAACATGATCAAATTTACCAATTGTTTGTTAGGTAGGAAAGTCAGCCAACTCTCGTTATGAAAATGTACTACATAATTTTTCCTCTATAGATAAATCCCAGGATACATGATGCAAGCTGTCTTCACGATCATTAAAACAACATTACCTCGTATTTTCCGGCTGTTAAATACGAGTTAATGTTGTTTTATAATGCAATGTGAATAGGTCGTATATTTGTTCTTAGTTCCATCTTTTGTGTGTTTATAGTTCGAAGCAGTTTATGACTCCTATTATTGTCTTAAGTGATCCGTACATATTTATTTATACTTCTCGACCTGCTCGCTGAATACTTTATTGCTTCCTATAGGAGTAGCCGTGAAGAATTCTCAAGTAATACTTTGCGGCTTTGCCTTAAAATAAAATATGGATTATCGATAAAAAAAATCTCCAACACTATATCTGATACCACTAAAAATGCAGTCATGTTACACATGCAAAATGTAGACCAATTATATTTTTTCTTGGCGCAGTCGGAGTAATGAAAACAAATTGTGTGTTTTACCAGATATAGGTTAGTTGAAAATATACTGGGGTGCGTCAAAATAATAGTTTAACAATTATGATTAGAATTTAGATAGTTTACCTGTCCATCAGTAATGTGTCGTACGTTGATCTTGAGGAATCGTTGTGGTGAACTGCTGCTGGTGGGCGCCTCCGGCGACACCGGCCGCAGGCTGTCCAGGATCTCTGCAATAAACCAAAGATCGTTACAGAACTAGCAGAAATGGCTAATCAACACAATAAAGAATAACAAGGAGTGCCCATCGTGAGAATGTGAACCGCGGTTCACGGTCGTTCTGTACGAACCAGATTCCTTCCTATTCCCAGGGATGAGACCGTCGTGGCCCAGAAAGCGAACGTCTCCCCCTCTTCCGAACCGGCTAGGCAGCCTCTGGCTAAGACAGCAGCACTGGGATGCCAGCGCCTATACCCAATAGCCCAGGGTTTAATAATACGGGCTAACTACCGTAACACCTGGGTCAGGAGTGCAAGGGACAAGGCCCTGCGCATTCTGTCACACGATCTACGTGTACTGTAAGGCATTAGCTGTGAGGGACAGGTGAAACGAACGTGAGAAGCGAGCGACTTGCAGCAGTGACCAGAGAGTACAATCGTCAAAAAACATAACGATAGCATAGCTCCCCGACATGCTAGGTAAAGAGTCCTTTTCTAACTATTTGCTCTATAGTACACCAGACCAGACCACCAGTAAATTGAATGTACGGAGTGAAATACCCTCCTGGTTCACATTCTTATTTTTACGCGAATACTACACATTGAAATAAAATTAATTTTACGGATTTTATGGCGTTAATTTAATGTTTTTGGGAGGACAGAGGTATAAGACGTCCTAGTGTCACAGTGTGAACTGGGATACCCTCATATTTAGTTGTTGTTTGCGGCCTGCGCAGGGACCGCAGACAACAACTAAATATGAGGGTATCCCAGTTCAAACTATGACACAAAATAAACACGATAAAATCCGTAAAATTAGTTTTATTTCAATACCCCCCTGGGCAAACCGTTGCGCTAGAACTAAGTATTGCCATGCAATAATTACATTAAGGTGGGCAGGCAGTAATGTCCCCGACAGTACCTACTCTATTTCACATCCGTGCCGTGTTAATTACAAGGTCGTTGCACTCCGTTAATTTGATTTACTTGTACTTGTGTTTTTAATGTATTTACACTATGTATGTCCATTACAGTCAGACATGAAGGGGGTCAATGATTCAAATTTCCAGCTGATGCCTGTCTTCATGGGATATGGTGGTTAAAGCCCGGGACAACCTTTAGGGTTCCCGTAGAATCGACTAGTGTGTTTTACGTCCATACGGGACATCCTTATTATCACCGACCGAGTTCGGTTCTAACTATGATCGGTGATTACTACAACAATAACTCCCATAAACATAACATTGGCTATTATTGGTCATCATATTCCTGAGATTCGTCCACATTAAAAAAGTTTCTATGTCCTTTCTTGCTTACTTTGTTAATGTCGTGTCGAATAAATGTATCCGTCTCTTTCTATCTTATCCAGGAGCCGAGTGGCGTTTTCAGGCCTAGACCAGGCAGTCGTCGATAAGCAGCACTGTTGGAGGCATCTGCGGCGTGCGTGACTGCAGTTTATTTATCATTCATCATCGCTCATCGCGATTGACGGCCCGCCACCACTTAGCCCATATAGATTAGCGTGTTTGTCTCATCTTATCTGCGTAACACGTTAGTGACGTTGTTTACCCAATTTATTAATATACAATACTAGAAATTATACTTTCAATTAGATTGTTGCATTTATTTCTTTACTGGCGACCCGGGTATTGTGACCATGTTGACCCGTGCAGGTTCACGGACTTCATACGTCTTTTGAAAACAGTATATTTTCTCTCGAACGTACAAGTTTCCTCACAACACAATGTTTGCTCTAACCATTTAGGCGTGAATTTCAATTCATCGTATTTATATTTTTTTATTATTTATTATCACTTGCTAAACGGTGAAGGAAAACATTGCAAGGTAGCCTGCATGTTTGAGAGAACCCCTCGAAAGACGTGTGAAGTCCGCCAACCCGCACTGGGCCAGCGTGGTGGACTATGGCCTAATGTTCCTCGCATTGAGAAGAGGCCCGTGCCCAACAGTAGGACATTAAAAGGGCTGGTATTATTATATATATTTTATAGCCTGATAAATAATGATGAGCACTAAGCGTATGCAATATATTTTCATGAATAAATTAATGCGAAAATGTTAACAACATTGCCACGTCTTTCTTTGCTCAGGTTGGACAAACGTACCGTGCAAACAGATCATCAGGTGCAAATCACATAATCAATAATGTACCTACCTACCTAGTAAACAATCATAATGATGGTTGTGACGTAACCTCATAGTAACAATACACAGATAAGGCTATCGCATAGCTGTATAATAAAACATAAATGTAAATATTATAGCCACGAACACTCGTTTATAAGTCGTTAAAAATACGGCGAATAAAAACGGTTATAAAGAGTTTACTCGAAAATTCTACACGACTTTTCGAGTCCCGTGGAGTCATTACAAATTACTGTATTTGCGTGGTACCCGTTAGAATGTAATGTTACCGGCCTACGATTCTCCCAGGAAGTTATTCTGAACACTGACCTAGCCTAAAATGTATCCCTTATATAGAATAAACAAGAATACTCGTGGTAGGCGAGGTCATAAAAAATGCAGATAACGCGCTCTCGCTCGCACTTATGTGCCTTACAACAAGGTGTTATGATGCGACATGTTCCATCTATTATTTTCAGTAAGTAATAATAAATACAGAGTTCAACCACGTTACCTACTGTTTCATAAAGTTTGCTTGATTCTTGGCGTCTCAGAGACCGACCATGGTTTGACCTACCGACCCGAAATCTGCTATCATTTCCACCAATTGTTCAAACGAGTGCTATAATAATTTCAGTGGAACGTTCGATGTAGGTGTATGTTGACTCTAATTTATATTGTTTCCCATACCTTTTTCCTGTGCGGGCTCGCTCGGCGGGCCCTGTGTTGACTCCGATGTGGTGTCGCCGCTCTCCGACGGCCCGTCAGAATCCTTGTCGCCATCTGGAAACCGTCCCATCACTTATTTACCAATAAATTTGTTTACATCCGACACGTCACTCGACGTCGACCACTATAACCTAAAATACATATGTTTGTAAAGAGGAAAACCATACAATGACAACAAACCGTGATACCAGCGCTTCAGGAATTCAAAACTGAACATTTTTGCGATGAAGCGTCACTGGGTCCATTATATCAGTACGTTTATCGTCCGCGATAAAGCGGTTTCATATCGGCGCGGGCGTGCTCGGTCTCCGCGGGCCGCACAATTGATTTCGGAGAGGCGTAATTAGGAAATGTGGGGCGAAACGCAACGTAAATACCGAGTGGAAATTAGAATAGAACGTTAACGCGTTGCTATCGGTCGCCGGCGCGGTCGCGTCTGCACTATGCCTGCGGCGATTCAGTAACTTCTGCTTGTCGACTGTCGTGCAAATAGGAGAAAAATTTGTTCCATGTCTACGTCACGCGAGAATGAACAACGCCAAGGCTGTACGGCATTGTTTTGTTTTACGCCAGGACAGTACGGACACATGTGCGGTGTTTGTACAATAGATTATTGATTTCATTTCCCGTCGATTGAATTCATTAGTATTATTGTTTAGGTGTATTTATGTAAAACATAAATGTGAATGATTAAATATATTTCAAATTGATCTCGAAATAACCATTCCATTATCACTCACATGTTCTCCAATGTGCATCCTCGCATCGTCCATCCATTTCACAGGTTTACAACTCGGCCATTGCCACATCACATAACAGCATATTTAGATATAAAGATGGAATGTATATTTTAGACCCATTAACACAATACTTGAGGGTTATCGGAAACGTAAGTAAGTTACACGATACAAGATAATTACCACAAGGCTAATCCACCAAACAATAATACTTATAAAGCAAATCAGTATAATAATATAACACAGCCACAATTTCCGATGGGGAAATAAATAATTATGAACACAACAAAACTTCAATTAAGTGCATAAATTCTAGAAGCACTATACAGAAATGACTAAACGTCTAGGAGCACCGCCAGCTCATTTATTGTGTAAGCATTGAAGGTGACGGTTGCACAAGAGTATTTTCTCGTTCGAACGAGCCGTCACGGTTGAGATCCGGCTACATCGGAACTAATGCATTAAGCGGGTTTCATACTATTTCTGTAGCACAGTTATTGTGGGGTCACAGGAACTCGTAAAACTCATGAGGATTGTGTGAAACACACTATGAGGCCCACGTTAGCGTAGCTCTACGCACTCATTTAAAGCTTTACAATAAGCAGGTATTCTAGACAAGATTGGCTGCCTACAAACCTTTAGGTACACTAACATATACCTACATGTATAACATAAATCGCGCTGTCGACTTTACAGAAAAGATGATGGGCAATCATATACTACGTAATTCTTTCATAACAAACATCATTGAAGGAAAAAGTTATAGGAAAGCGCGAAAGAAAAATAATTAGCAACGTCTCATTTTATCTTACAGCGTCGATTGTGTGCAAGAGTTTGATTGTCCGAGTCAGAATAACAATGATTTCAAAATGCTTCTATAGCAAATGATACGTATGTAATACCTAGAAATCCAATTGGAGTCGCCTTCAACTCTTAAATTAAATGTCCACATCTACATTGAAGAGATAGCTAGATAAACAAATTAATTGGTTGGTTTTCCATTATATTTAGGTGCGTAATAATGGTTTAATTGTAATGCCTTTAATATGGGTCATTGTATATTCATGTTACGGGCCAGCAAAGCTGTGGTGGTTGGTGGTGGTGTTTCAAGACCAATATTTTTACGTAGCGTTAACGGTAACGTCAGCGTTTTCTACCCTTGTGGTGTCACACGTGTGTTATAAATAAGAGTGACGGTGACAGCATGCTTTCTCGATGACATTACGATTAAGTACATTAGGAGTTCCTGTTTACCCGTCAGTAGTCCGCTGACATTCGAGACTAGTAAATCGGATACTTAAATCCGATTTATAAAAGGATCACACCCTACTGTGTATCAGATCTAGAGAGTAAGATGATAAGCAGCGACTCAACTTGTACTAAATTTGTGAGTACTGCGGCAAAATGCCGGGCATTAAAGAATGTAAAACTAATGACAACACTATCGCCAGGTATCTCTTCCGTGACAGTTAGGTCACGTGATTGGGCCAAGCCTATGTTATCAGCCATCTTGGACCAATCAGCGGTTGTCGTTCTAATGAAGATATTAATTAATGGCAACATTGATCGTGACGTAGTCTTGGGCCATCGTCGGAAGAAAATACCAGACAATACGTAAGCCAGTTCTAAGTTGAATAGTGAACATGACATATACATTACTTGTACGCTTAATAGCAGCAAAACTATTTGTAAACACAGGACCGGTTGTCGCCATGTGTCAGGTATTTGAGAGACAAACACGATCGTTTTAGTAATTATGTAATTATAATAAACAAGAATAAGCTTGCTTAGAGCACATAGACATGTGTCAAAGTTACCTATATTTGATTTTCTGCTTAAGTATTAATATATTATCTACTAGCTGATCCGACAGACGTTGCCGTATCCCGAATGTTAAAATTTCCGTTAAAGATTGTCCATTATTCGTTCGCATAATACCTCATACATTTCCACTCGCTGCGTTATACGGATTTTCCGAATGTTTGTAACGAACATATAAAAAAAATACAAAGCATACATTCCGGATTATAAGCGCGAATACAACGTTATGCTAAGCCTTACCAGAAACTAGGATATACTTATCTACCGACATAATTCATAATTACTCGCTTGATATTTGATCAATTTTAAATTAATGTGTTCAATACTAAATAAATAATAATTTAAAAAAAAAATGATTTTATTAAGATTTTCATGAAAATGTATTATAATCGGTTCGGTTCAATAACCTGTAAAGAAATAAATGTTACCTGTGTCTACTTAATTAATTATGATACCCACTAATCATGCGTATTTGATTGAGCACCGCCGCGCCCACGGATCTTCGACATTATAATTTCTAAGCCCCGAGTTTTTTCGGCTACAATAATTATAGTTGTTGAATAATAAAGTATTTGTGTACAAACAAACGGCGGCGACCTTCGGCCCGACCTTACCTACCCCGCTGCGCTGTCTGTTGGCTGGGAATTAAACGACTTTGTGATATGACGTCTATAAACGTACTAAGAAGACGTACCTATGCAAAATACATTTTGTGTTCATGTTGAATGGTCTATTCACGTTTGATGGTCCAAGTGTAATGAGTCTGGATAATTTTGTTTGCAAGTAAGTACTTATATAGCAGAGGCGGACAGAATGAACACTAATGTTTGGGTAAGCGAATAAATGTTAAATTAATTTTATACTGTACTAGCTGTCCCGGCGAACTTTGTACCGTCTGTCATCAATTGTATGAGAAAATGAATAATCTTTATTGTTATTTTTAGTGAATTTGGAACATGTTTTGAACCTAGTTATTCCGCTATTAAGGGCGGAGATAAATTAAAAAATCAAAGATCATAAAAATCGGCCCACCCGTTCTTGAGTTATAACTGGTGTAACTAATAAGACTTTGTTGTTTATAATATATAGATAGGTATGTTTGCACCCTAACTATATAGTAGGTATATACCTGTAGTCGCCAATACTTATAAAGAAAATATATATTTTTCAATGTGCTCTACCGGGTTCTTCCCAGTTAAAGTCCTATCATTAAAGAGAATTACATTTTGATGCTTAACGATAATTAGCAAGCAATCGTGTTGAAACGAGTTAACAAAAATATATCTACGTACGTACACATTCTAATATAACCGCTCAAAAAAAGCTTATCACAAGTTATACAACTTGGATAAAGATATTATGCCTATTTAGAACCGCAATAAACTTTTATAAAGAATAAAAAATTGCTTTAAAAAGAACTCGGTAAAGTTTTTATATCGTACTTAAACAATCTAAGAATAGATAATGCATTAAAATGTTTTTGGACGTGTTTGTGCGGTCGACAACCCAGAGGACGTTCGACAATTATTATAGGATACATACATTTATTTAAGTACCCAAGTAGTTTAAATAGTTTTCGGCTTCTTGAGAAGGACTGCGAATAGTACTCTTGTGCCTGGAACTCTGATGGTATAAGTCAACCCTTGGTATTTGGTTTCCACTCCTATCGTAATCTCCATCTTCCGACCTGATGGAGTTAACGGGGCTTGAAACATCTCCCTCTCGGGGTGATAGTGGTCTTCTACTACTCTCTCCGGCGTTCTAGGTCTTTTTCTCATGTCATCACGACTCGGGGATCGACTGCCGTAGCTAGATCCTCTCATGCGAGTATAAGGCGAATGCCGTTTACGATCAAAAGAACTTTGCTTCTCGTAGGACGGTGCGCGTCTTTCATAAGAAGACCCCCGTTTCTCGTACGGCGAGAGTCGTTTCTCATACAGTTTCAATTGAACGAAAACGTGTGATTGATCCGCATCCTGTACGTATTGCTTACCTTTTGCACGTATGTTTATCGAAAAAAAAATACTTCACATATTCGGTTTTGTGTGTAATAAGTACTTATATTGATTTCTTATATTTACGCTAATACTACACATTGAAATAAAACTAATCTTACGGATTTTATCGCGTTTATTACGTTCCCGACGTTTCGGCTGCTTTACAGCAACCATGGTCACGGGAGGACTGCGGTGGTTGACGTCCTAGTGTCATAGTTTGAACCGGGGAACCCTCATATTTACGTAAGTACGTCGGTAACGTAAAAAAGTATAATAAACGCGATAAAATCCGTAAGATTAATTTTCTTTCAATAATAGTACTTAGGTAATATAATCAAATGTTGGGTAATTGATTCAGATTGTTGTCGTTCATATAGTTTGTCGTCGTCTCATTACGATTTAGTACAGAACGAGACATTTCTGTAATAGGTACTAGATATAAAGGCTTAGACATTCAAATCGCACATACATCATTGACCGATTACAACCATAATGTTCGACCATAGTATATACAATTTACAAAAAACAAAATAACATTGGGTCAGTCAGCTTTGAAGAAGACAGGCGGAGTGGCAACGAAATTGATATAAAAATAAATAAAATATCATTCCACGCATGTTTTTTTTAGTTAAGTATATCAATTTCAGCTGTCTTGGGGACAGCTAGTATAATATAAAAAGCAGTACAAAAGTATGATAAATAGCCCACCTTTTCGTTTGTCGGGCACGAGCAGCGTCTGCCCGGGGAAGATGAACTGCGTGGCGAGCCTGTTCAAGTGAGTCAGCTCCGAGGGCGTGGTGTCGAACCTCGCCGCTAGCGATGTCAGGGTGTCGCGGTCGCGGACCTGCGCATACGCAACACACACGTCACAAACCAGGAAAGCAGTCTTATGAGTGGAAGTTATGTGCATATTTTTTCTTATTAAAATTATTAAAAAAACAAAAGTGTGATAGTAACTATGATAGTATTTTTGAATTTCATGTGCAAATCCCATTTTCCAAACAAGATTATCACTTGCTAAACGGTGAAGGAAAACATCTTGAGGAAACGTGCACGACTGAGTGGACTCCTCGAAAAACGTAATAAAGTCCGCCATTGCGCACTGGGTCAGCGAGACGGACTATGGCCAGTCCCCCTCGCATTGAAGGGAGGCCTGTGCTCAACAGTGGTACATTGCATTTTTATAATTTGTTGTATTTCTATCGACTAATTAGTCAATAGAAATATAAGAAATGATTGAAATAGAGTTACTTAATAGCCCTGCTCCAACCCTGATAAGTTCGAAGCACGGTAGGTACTGTCGTATGTAGCACTTACCGTATGCGTCATTGTTTTGATCGGCGGTGGCGGCGGCAATCTCTTGGCGTGCTCGTCCTCATCTACAACAAACAAACGGATCAATTAATCTGTTTGGTATTGGTAACTCTCATCCTAATGGCACTTGGCAGCGGTTCAAGTGGCACCGATTGCAACCACTCGAGGTGGCGTGAACTAATAACAATAACACCACTAGATTTAACTTTCTTTATCATATGATTATTTGGCTCATTGTTTACAAGAAACCTTATGAAATATATCTTGCCGTTGTAATTAGTATGATCTCATATTTCACTTCTAATGTCGATTCGTTGGTGTAGCAATTTATAAAACTCCACCCAGAGCCAATTTTAAATACGACCTTCCCAGGTGTTCACTAACTTAATCGCCATATATCTATTTTTAAGATTATGTCGTATTACACTTGTAGCTTACACATTTTCCCATCAATGAGAACTGTGGAAACGCCGTGCAAAATAGTAAATGTGAATCGACTATCAGCAGATTGCCTCGAGCGACTCGCGCGGGGCGGACGGCCGCTTTGTAAACGCAAACCGTGCGAAATTATTTATGGAGTTATTGCTAATACTTCGATAACAGACACATTGTCTTGTTGCTCAATTCGATATTGCATTCGGTGGGCCAATAATTCGGTTGCATTTTGCAATAGCAATGGACAATTTTCGTCTGCATTGCAATTGCAACTGTAGTCTTATATAATTCCGCTCTAAATCTAATAATTATCTATAGTTTACATTATCCCAATTATTGTGAGCCTCTTACGGTCCATTGATGGCCTTCCTCCCCTTACTCCAATCCTCTCAGATCTTAGCTGCTCAGTGTGCGATGTATTTTGGCGCTAGACTACATAGAGGTCGGCCGTAAGAGAATCTAATCTTGATTTTGTAGTGTCATGTTCATTTTGAAGGTTTACTTTTAACATAAATCAAATGGATCCGCGCAAACGTGAATACCTGGACACCACATAGATAGTCACCCACGTGGTAGCAGACCGAGGCGAAGATGGATGGACGATTTAGATGCCTTTGTGGGTAAAACGTGGCCACCAACAAGTCCAAGACAGGGACCAGTGGAGAAGGAAAGGGGAGTTCTTTGCCCAGGAGTGGGACACAAAAAGACTTATAAAAAGCATTCTGAGATCGTACAAGCATAAATATATACTTTTTTTAAACGCAAAACTATTATCCAATTATAAGATCGATAGTAGGTACCATTTCGAATTATTTTAAGATCATGTACCTAACGATAAAACAAAAAGAATATAGAATAAGAACACTGGTGTTTTTTTTTAATAAACAAGATTGTTATTGTTCGCCTGCAATATGCCTGTGACTAAATAGATTCGAAACAGGCAAATGTTAAATGGCTTCGCGATCTAAATCGACTCAACAAATAACATATAGATGTCAGACCAATGGCAACCCTGTCGTCAGTAGTCACGAACTTGACCGGCTCCAAAAATCGTTAATTATCATAAATCAACTGTAAAAATGAATATACTACGCTAAATATCTCGACCATCAAACGTATTTTGATGTTTTGCTTGCATCTAGAGCTGCGGCCATAACAGCCTCAAAAGAAACATTATGATTCTAACAAAATAAATAACTACATAGTTAATATATAATAATACTGGCATTTGATCACGTCTGCACATGCATGCTTGTAAAAAATAATACCATTATTTTCGTTTTATAGTCTACGTTTTTTTTTTAAATTTGGAATACCAGTTTAGCGGACCTACCTTTACGATATTTTGTTAAACCCGTGAAACGAAAGTGTTTGTGTATGTTAAACATAAATCAATATGTTGGTATCGCCAAAGAAAACTAAATATTACTGTTTATTAAGAATCGATTAAAAGCACCGATATTAAAATCTAAACAAACATCAGTGTTTTCAGAAAATTTACTGGATAAATTATAATGTAATATACAGCCGGATGTTAGTTTATAATCGTCGTGTTTATTTTGAACACAAATATATCTTGGTGCCAGACGATCGGCGATGCGGCCGCGCCGGCCGCCCCGGAATCACGTGACCAGCTAAGCATTGGCAAGGGGATTTTCCTTTGTCGCAAATAGCTACTCAAAAGCTACAAGATGGGCTTCATATTATATTAACAAACACTACCCTTTGCATACCGAGATGCAAGTAGTAGGTACCTACAGAAATGAAAAGCAAAAAATAACTTTATAACTTTATATTACATTTTCACACGCTTTTATCTAGCTCGTATCTACAAAATCAGCATTCTAGACCCCCACAAATCACTGTTTACCTATATAGTTAAATGTTTACTCATAATTTCAAACCGCATTTTAACATCAAAGATAAATTGGTAAACGAATAAATATGAAGACCATTCAGCAGGAGGATGCTGGCACTGAGCCAATATATCGCTGAAGATGTATTTATGAAAGTCAAGGATGTGAAATATTCCGATGAAATTCATCACCATTTAAAAACGATACAATCACCATTTAAAATAAACGAAGTGAATTTATGTATGAATCGGTAACCGACACGTTAAGAAGGTATGCGCGAGAAGGTAATATTGTCGGAGGCCACGATTATGTTTGGCTCGTAGGTCGATTGGTCGCAACGATAACCGTGGCAGGGTACTAGCTGGGCCACATACTTCGAATACCACATTCTGAGCTTAAACGAGACAAAAATAAACATGCGACTAGTTATTGCACTGAAAGAAGTTGTAAGCGGACTGCAGCGGTAGATAGCTGGTAATAAATAAAAGTTTGTTTAGAGAGTTCAATAAAACACGTGTAATCCAAACGCACAGACCAACCAGAGAAGAGTACTCGAGGTACAGATAAATATGCCAGGAATAAAGAAGTATTTGTTACAAATAGATCAACCTCACTTGACACAACGAAGATTCCTTCAGACATTGTATATATTGATGATAGATATATTCCTCGGCGATCATATATCCAGCTCACACCACGTTATTGACGTTGTACATTTGCCTTGAAACTTACAGCTTACTCCATCTCCATATAATTTATTCATAGCATGCACTCCGGTTTTAGTGCATGATGCACGTTTAAATTAATCCGCCTCATTGACCCAAATGCTCGTACAAGGACTGGGAACACATGACACATACCCACACCCGCGGGGTCAGGTGCGCGACCCCAACCTATCATGGGAACGGAACATCTACCTGGGCCCGAAGTCTGCTGCCCCAAGTCTGGTAATGGCCTAGTACATGACAGTGTTTATCTGGGATATTTGTAAAATAATTACCATGCCAATGCCTTACGATTGTGTTAGCAGACTCGATCCCTGCTTGTTAGGCTATTGTGGCTTATCCAGTGAATCTTTTTCAATCAACGATTTAATTCCTAGTCTTAATAACTACGTCTTCAACAATTATACACTTCATGCTAAACATACAATCAGTATTTCATAATTAACTAGTAGGAAAACGCAAGGAAACAGAAGTGTATTAATTATTCACTTATCATATTAGATCAGCAATTTAAGAAAACAGCATACTTATCTACTTATTTCACTATTGGAAAAATACGGATGTAACTACCAACATCATAAATAAAGACATCAGTACAGGATCGTGGTGGCTGGCTATTTTATTAGGTACATTATTAAATCGGTATGTTTTCATAAAATCTGTTTAGTGGTGAGCAGTGGGCAATTACAAGGATGATGTAGTAGGTGTAGCAGGTACTTTAAGTCCCTCAAGGCTCTCATATTGTACCAAAACAACCTGTTCCGACCTAAACAAAACTCTTGATGTTGTCCCAGCGGTCGTCTTGTGTACTGTCGTATACAAAACACTCGTGTCGTTACAATTGTAATACAACGGTTTAATGAAAGGGTGCTAACTTTGAACGTGGGCTTACTTTCGTAACACGACAATTTAATGTTGGCAACTTTATATTATGCAATGTAAGTGGCAATAAAAGTGTTGCATAGTCATAACTGGACGGGGTTTCGTCGAATTCACTATTCGTAGAACATCCGTGGGAAATTCTTGAATAAGAATTACGAGGGTACCTATTATTTATGTAATGTAATTTAACCCAATAAATTATTTTAACAGACGTGATAATTATAATAGATATTTAAATCAATCAAGATTTATAAAGGCGATAAACGGTTGATTAATGAAGTAATTTTTAGATAAGAAAATATACTTATTTCAACTAACCTTAAATATTTAATGAGTCGGTGAGACGAAGAATTTAAGAAAATTACTTGGATAGATAATCCACAGGAGATAGGTCCCGTTGAGTTCCCATCGAATTGCTTTAAGTTTGGGTAAAGCTTGAGAATTTTTATAGGTTCTTACAAAAACCAACAAATGTAAAGCAAAATAAGCACGGGCGGAACCGCGAGCAAAGGCTAGTCTAACATACTGTTCAATTGCGTAGACCGCCTGAAGCCATTATTTATGGCATAACATAGGTTTTGGATTATAAAGGTGTTATAACACGTAGACACATCTAGGTATCACTATCGTTGTCATTCATCCATGATTTATGGTTATCAAAGAATTCACACACATTCACACTGTCCTTTTTAACCAACGAAAAAAGGAGAAGGTTCTGCATTCGACACGATTTTTTTTATTATTAAATTATATGTAGAATAAGGTAAGCCTTCTTACCTCTGTGTACGGCGTCAAATCTGCCCTCGACCTTGGAGCGGAGCGACTCCAGGTCGAAGGGCGGCGAGAACCCATGGTCTACCGAACGACTTTTCGACCTGTAACACATCACAATAGTATTAGAAACAAGGTTACACGTTTAGCTAACACTCTGGCAAATGTTTTTTAACTATTTTAAAAGATAGTAGTAAGCTACTATCACGAATAAGTAGATAAATCGAAGACTATGTAGGTAAGCTTGAGTTAGATTTTACGACCATAAAAATCAGCAGACTCGATAACATTTTTTTTTAAGCTGCACTTAAAGAATGTTCTGTTTTTAGGAAAAAAAATCTTAACTTGTGGAGAAAACGGCTTACGGTTAATCCAGCTGTAGTCATCCCATTAAAACTTAAACCAGTAACGTATTATAGTCTCATTAGCAGCAAACTAATCGCATTTCCCTTGTGGAATTTTATCGGGAAATGTTCATTATGAGGCATCCGACCCTTGTCTGGGCGAACGCGCTTGTTATCTGCAAAGCGATAGCCGCCGAGCGTAAACACGGGGGTCAACGCACGTGTAATTGTCCAATCCTAAAGTTTACGCCCTAAATAACTTAAGAGCCGTAAAATAAATGGAATAGGCTCAAGGTTTGCCAGAGTCACCCAAATATAATGAAGCAATAAGGTGTTAATTATATGGATGCACTGTAAATCAGTCAGTTCAAATATAACATGTGATTTTTACTCAAAATATAGATAAACCAAAGCTAAATATAACATTTAGAAATTCTCGATAACTTATATGAGTCAGATGTGGAAAGTTATAACTGTTAATATATAATTAGCTTCAAGATTGTATAGTAAAATTACTATTCTGCCATAAGAGAAAATACGATGGCTTCTCATTTAATGAAGCCCCTTGGGGCACAAGGTAATGTATTACTGTGGCATAGAGAAATGAAATCTAATTTCTGTAGAATGTTTATCACGCTGATTACACGACTTTATTGAAGATCATGTTATGCTAGATCCAATAATAATATATGACTCATAAATCATCATATGATAATGTTTGTCTTTCAGTGTTCACCGCCTCATAACCAATAGGAAATATTTGAGATTCAGATTACAAAATTAGGTCAATGTTTATCAGCCAAACGGCTTACTTACGAAATATAAACAATCCGTGTGAAGATAATGGACGCACTGGTTAAATGAAACAGAAAGCTAGTGTCGAAAATTCGCAGTAAACCTGGTGAAAGTAAACATTTACGTAACACCGGTGGCGCACGGCCTTCTAAGGCAAGCGAGCCACATACATAGCCTGTTCAAAAACGGAATTCAAACTTGATCTACGTGACAGCTACATCAACATTCATTAATATACGTGAATTACTAACGCTAAGATTACCTACATAGCTCAATCGTGGCATAACACAACAAAAGACGCTGGAAAGCATCCAATCATATCTACAATTCCGGGTAACTCCGAAAATGTAAATGCGAGTCAATGTCATTGTGTTTTTTATATTTGGATTTCTCATTTAATGTCGGTTTTAAAATACTCGGCACATTATAAATGTTAGCTAGATATAAAACAGCAATGCACATTTCTCGCATTGTATAAGACGTTGTTATAATGTAAAGTGCAATAAATACCTCTTGTAAGCCTGGTCGATGCTCTCGGCGCTTCTGGACAGCTGCTGCGAAGCGCGCCTAGACCTGCATGCAACAAACACCACTCTAGACACAGGCAATCGCATGCAAAACAATATCAAACTATTCAGACAACTCCTCGTGTACCATCGCTAAACGGTAGCCTCGGTGCTCCATACGACACAGGCATATCAATCGAGACGGTGCAATTAGAATTGTCTGAATATCTATTAACAAATTTCCATTCTGATTTATTCAAGTAAGTAAAACATTTCTCATAGACTACAAATTGTTTCGCAAATCAGCGTGGAAATTTTCACACAAAATTAAATAGTGCAGCTGGCATAATTTTGTTTTTTGCACAAAAAAAAATATAAACCAGCAAATAAAAAATAAACTATAAAATGCCACATCGATCCATGCGATGGGTCGTTCCGCCAATCATGCAATGTGCAAATAATGACACGTAGCGGGTAATGTATGTGACATACGAATATTTTTGCAAAGTGTTTTTTTGTACTAATTATGACTTTTATTGCGTGTGGAAATTACTTGACCTCATAACTTGGAAGATTTATTTACCGAGCGACAACGGTCTCTCAGAGATGGTGATAATAATATCTGCGTATCCCGACGTGCGGCGACGGCAGCTGTTGTAATAAACTTTGAAAAACATCTTTCAAACGTCAAACAAGATTCGAGATTTGTTTCGGAAATCATTTTTTATTGTGACTATACAAACATCTGCCTAGACAATAAACTGATAGGGCAATGCTAGAGAAAACGTTTTATAATTATAATAGAGCACATTATTAATTTAATATTGAATGTATGCAATAAGTACCTATAATATAACAAAACTACTCTCGACCTAAACTGAAATTGGTGAAAAGTTTAAGTGCTACCTATACGCACTTTAAAACGAACGGAAAGCTGAGAATGAAAACCGTATGCTGAATTCGAAAATGAAAGGGCGCATAACGCCTACCCTATACCTCCAAGGAATCCCCTCGATATATCTATGTACGTGCGACTAAAACGGCAATTAATTGAATGACGGTGTTGATATTACTGGTTTGTATCGTCCATTGTCCCGCAAATGTAATTAGCTTGTAGTAATCGGCAGGAAGGGCTCGAATAATGTGTTGTACGTGCAGGGCATTAGACATCAAGCCATTGTTTCCTTTGGTGAACAAAGACGGCGCCGCGTCACCGTGATTGGTGTTATCTATTGCCGATCTATTGTAAGATCACACGTTATTATTATCTAATCAATATTTATTAATTATATACATGTAAGCGCCCATATATGGTTTAGGCAATATTAACTTAAGAAAAATTAAGAGTAAGTCTAGATAGTCTGGTTATATAAATCATTTTTTAGTAGTTCATTTAGTTAATTCAGGAATACCTAAATTCCTGTCTGATAGGCTCTGTAGTTAAATTCATATAGTACTATAACCTGTAACTGAAGGTTACAAAGAATTTCGCAGTCAAAAGAACCACTAATTTCCCCGCAGAGAGTGTAGTACAAGTTAATAGGAAACAATTAAACCGTGGTTCTTAATTAGAGGGACTACTGTAATCTGGGAGCTACAGTTAATTCTTATTATGTAAATCATTGGGTGTATTTTAAAGAAGGCTGCTAACTTCAAGTTTCACATGAATGCGATGCCGGACCGGGCCCCGCCCGGGACTTAGTCGGGTGGGTAGCAACCGCTTTTAAGCGATCTCGGTCCTTTCCTTCTCGCTCGTTTAACGTGATATGGCTTCCAGTGATCTAGGCGGTTTATCTTACATTGGTCGTCTCTGGCTGTAACAGCGGGGCGAGTGCGAGGGAGTGGGCGCCGCCCTTGACACTGCCGCCCAAGCAGCTCGCATATTTACTAACATCCGCGTCTGTCAGCCTTTTTCTTTACGTTGTTGACATGAATGCCTGCGTTAGCATAATTTTTAATAATAAATTGCTCGTTAAAAAATATTTTTTGAATATATAGAACGAGGAATAATTTTGCCACACCTCATTTAATAAGATTGTTTTTTGTTTATCGTCGTCATTATTTTTGTGACAGTCTCTCAACATTGTATAATTTAGTGTACTGCAGATGAAGTCTAAATAGGTATTTTATAAATCGTATCGCGATATCTAGACCAGCCTGTACAGGAATAGTGTTGTCTTGTCCACGCGAATATTTGTATAGCATGGTCGTTTGCCATTAAGGACAACGCCTTATATGTATGGTTTGTGAGTTATTACATTTTTAGATGATACAATAATAAGGCGCTGCAGAATTGACCTTTGGTAATTATGCGATTAAGTTCAATGATACCTAATCTAAAAATGTTGGCTGTGTTTTTCATAACAGCTTCAAATACAATATCAATGAAATAGCTAATATGACATATTATTCAGTCATTATGTTAATATGGCTGATCTTGCATTAATTTTAAATCTCATTAGTATGTGCATAATGATTATTACTCTGACGTCTTACAACGTGTATAAGTATAGAAACAACTACCAATTGCCAACATAATAATGAAGTGCTTTTAGACCTTCTTTAACTCTGTACTAAGGCTATTTTACTTAGCAGGCTACTGCATCAAGTGCAATCGATTATCGCATTCATCACATTAGATGCCTTCGCATACGAGTAAAAAATTCTATAAATAACTTTGGACTTTCTAAAATGTATAAATAATCACAGTTTAGTTTGGCTGGCGGTTTTCGTATCGATTGTTCCGTCGTTTCAAGCAAAAACGACTGAATGGTTCTTTTTCTAGATTGTCATTGTTGCATTGTCGTCTGACTTCAAATCCCAGGGACACTAATAAAGTACCATGTATTATTTTAACTAGCTCGCCGATCGGTAGATGAATCATACGTAAAAACGTTAAGCCATTTTATAAACAACTTCAATATACGGTATTTAGATTATAATTAGGTGCAATACTATTTAGCAAATATATTCGAGACGTAAATAAATTCTTGTAATTGGCAACGTACTTGTTAATGTTCATACTGAAAGCACTAAGACATTAGACATGAGTAACATGGGATGTCTTCAAAATTCTCAGAAATCTTAACCCTAACAATTGTTAAATTGTTATCAGCAATAGTGCCTGTAAATTACTAGCAGGGTATTTTTATAAATAACTAGTTGACGCGCGCGACTTCGTCGCGTCTTTAAATTAATATAACTTTTTTGACATAAAACAACACTAAAGTGTTAAGTGAAGCTTGACACAATACATTTGTGAAAACTCTATTCCGTTTCTGAGATTAGCGCGCACAAACGCACAGACAAACGAACATAATTCTAACAATCATTGTTTTGAGTTCAATTGCGTTGATAAAGAATAGTTTTTCTCATATATAAAGATCTTCCATGTACAGACAGCGATCAGTAAAGATATGTTGATTACGAATACATTTAAAGTTCTTTAGTTAATTATTGAATTACGAACACCATAGATTAGTTGGAACTAGAGTTGCCACTTGCCAGATTGGAAAACCGTAATATCTGGATAAAAATTGAAAATGACTACATTTTGGGGTAATTGCCACGAACATTATTTTATTAAAGATTAAATCGAATTTCACTTACTTATACATTTTGCATAAAACATTGCGACACTTAGATTTTAAATCCCATAGATGACACCAGAGAGTGACCGCGCATGAAACAGCAATATACCCTTAATGCTAGTTGAAAAACAAACAAAGAAAATTGTAACCTGCCGGCCACAGCGTTGGGTACGTAAGTATATCATCTGTTCTATTCTTTTACGTGCGTTTAGTAGTTATTGATCTCGCTCTTACGGTTCAAAGCTACCGACTTCGTTATATCCATCCCACTAATGAGTAATAAATTAATGACGGGAGAAACTATACTAATCTCATCTATCTGGCGTCCCTAGCTAGCTACTAAAAATCACAATTAAAAAATTAGCATCGAGGAAGTTGGGGTAATCTAGTAACCCATTCCGCAGCGAGGTCGATGCACCGTGGTTTGGAAACGTACGTAAAAACGTGCGCCCGCGCACGTTCCACGTACGCATGTTACGTATGTTGTAGATTGCTTCTTATTGCGACACGGTGATAAAATAGTAAGTACCTATGCATCGGCATTTGATTATAAGGAAATGGTCAAGCGATTGTTATATGTAGTAACACATATAGTTGTGACCATAGACTAACATAAACATAACATGTAAAATATTTCAGCGTTACAGTCGAGACTGTACGTATCCAAGTATGGGGTACGTCGCAATCGGATCTCAGGTGGTAAATTATACTATATACCCTTACGTTTCAAGCGTTGTTAAATAATAGCCTACTATTCTTTATTTTCCTAGTGAAAGCTTTAATATCAACACGTATATTTAAAACGTGCAATTTATTTTACAGTAAAAACACATTTGTGTTCGAATCCAAAACTCGGGGATTCATCTTGCTGATTTATATATTGTTTAACTAACTGTGTTGAATAAAATATAGTCCTATTACGCGAAACGATTCTTTTCACAGATGTACCATTTCGATACTTTGCAAGAACTTGTAGGTTTGGTTTATGGGTTTAGCTCATTACAATGGATGTAATACGGATCCAGCGAGGCAGACTATAGTCATTTTGAGGGAATTCCCGTGCCCGACAGCTTCACCTTGAAGTGTTACTATACCTTTTTAAACCACAAAGAATATTGAATATATCAAGTCGAATCATTGCTTACACGTAAATTTATCGCGTCGTGTATCGGTAGGAATAAAAACACGAATATACAACTGGTTTAAGATACGGGGATTCGCATTAATTAAAAATTCGACGCGATTTTTTTAGACTGTGCGGCGTCAAGGCAGACTCTTGCGACTGTCAATGGCGGGTGGGGCTGCGCAGAGCCGCGCTGCGCTGACTTTACTTACGTGTTGCACATCACACGTCAGGTGGTTTGAATTTATTACTTTTTTTTGTGTCATCAAGCTGGACCATTGGGCGTCGAGCATCAGAGCGCAATCGATGGTTGCATGAGCTGGGCCGCGGGCAAAACCTAGTTCATATAAAGTGACCCAAAGTAACAATCAGGTTTATTCCAAATTAGCATAATGTTCGTGTTAGACAGATCCTGGTTCGTGGTCGTGTGTAATAGTACACGAAATAACTAAATAACATAAGAACTTTCGAATTTTTATAGCTGTATCCCGATTATTGATACCATTTTAAAACGTCCCCGTTGTTACCGAATATAAATACCGAAAAATATTTTTCCAGTTCTCATCAATCACTGACGATTCTTTCAAGTCATCCTTCGTATAACGGTTGTTATTTGGTAAACTTCGACAGATTGAAAACAGTACTTAAGTAATTCTACGACTACCACGATTTTAAAGCTACTAGGTAAGTTGCTGGGTACTTAATCACATTTTAAACATAAAAAAAGAAAGATGATAATGATATTAATGTATGTTAAAAAAAATGTTATAACTTATAATAATTGCAATATCTGCAATGTCTCAAAGTTTAACGGACTTCACTGAATCACAACAAATACACTCACAATATAGCAAGAAGTGTATTGTAAAACTGTGATAAGGTATACTTAAGTTTAGTGGTACGTGTTACACTTACAAAGTGCAGTAGATACGTCGAGCCATCAGAGTGTAACGAATTATGCTTACATCAATTACATTATAAAAACAAACAGCAAGTATATTCGCGTTGCAGATACGCAATATTAAATTACGTTCATTATGAAATAACTTTAGCAAAACATTAGGCTATAGTTTAATATGTTACTGGGGTAATAGAATACCTTATATGTATACAACATGTGATGGCAAAATACAAAAAAAAAAATTGTTTTGTCATATTATGTAGGTTTGACCCCCCAACCTCATGAATTTTTAATCTACAGGTCATACAAAGTATTGATTAATGAAACTGGATCCTTGCCGTGTGTAAATTAAAGACTTTGAAAAAAAAAACGTCATAGTGGAGGGACATTATTTTCGATAAAGGGGCTGAGCTGAACCCGCCATTAATAGATTTTCCGCCTGTTTGCCTCGCGCATTGCGGGAAACTATTGGACGAATTTTCATGAAACTCGGCAGTGTGCAATGTGGAGATAGCTTAGCATATCTCGGGTCAACATACCTATAGGATACTTTTACGTGTATGTGAAGCCCAGGATACCCAGAAAACTCAGATTCACGCGTACCTACTATCATCGCCAGCCGTACATACTAGTATGTTTTTTAAATATTGATCAATATGAAAATCATAAGCAAAATGCATAATTAATTACTCAATTAATTTGCAAGCTACCTACCGTCATTTCCATAATTATTCACTTTTAGGTGTTTTTAGTATATTAAGCAACATATTTTTTTTTCATTTAAAAGTTTACCAGTCTGCGAGACTGCTCTACGATAATAAAACATCTTAGTTTTTTTTATTACATTACTTATCTTTACTTACGTGATCCCGTGATTTGATCCATACACATCCTTTAATCACACAAGAATAATTTCCCAACCATATACGTAGATAAAAGGGCATCTATGTCGCCGTCCGTGTTAAATGTTAGATGCCAGTTGACCCTAATGACTACAATGGCCTTCTAGAGCCACACAGATATGTACCGAAAGACATAATATGTATGTAACATATATATGTATACGATATACCGCAAGCAAGACACACCTTACAGCATGATCTCCGTTTGCATGCGCGCGCCAGTTTTATTGTTTTCATTTTAATCATAACAATATTTCAAAACGCGACGCGATTAGAACGTATGTAGGTGTGAACTTGTTGTAGCAATTACAACGATATCATGTTTCTATGTGTTCAACTCCGTGTGTGCTGTCATCATGGATGGTATAACTTTACTCAGTAAAATGTTTTTGATTTTTTTTAAATGTTTTAGAGGCTGAGTTGGGAGCAACTTATTTAATTTTTAACATCCATAATGTTATGCGATTTTTTTAAATTACCAACTCTCTCGCTTGATATGATCACTCGATAAAAAAATATCAAATGATATGATAAGTAATAATATATCATAAGAAATAGCATTCTGATCCCTGCCTGATAAAAAATGGCATAGCCGGGCCAATGTATGCCACTTACATCTTATGGGCTATAAGTGGCTATAACCATACGCATAACACCCAAGCAGCAGGCCTAGACGGAGATAATAGGATGACATTTTAACAAAAGACTGGTCTTCCTATCATCGGGTGCTATCTAACAATCGTTCCCTAACGCTACAATACAGCTCGACGTATATAATCATAAACAAGAAATAAATGAAAAACAATGGCATCATCTGTTATCACAAGCTCCAGACGTTCAATTGAGAATTTGTGGTTAGAACAATATTACGGCACACAGCTCAGTAATAACTTAATCAGCCACAAATGGGCTAACCCCGAGGTAAGGAAAAGCTAGAACTGTCGATAGAGACATGGAATTAACTCATTCATAAAATTAATATCAATTTACGGCGGTAATACGTTTTATTCATAGCGTCATCGATCGCATCACTATTTATTTTGGTGGAAAAAACGTTAAACCGACTGGAAATGGGGAACAGACTGTCAGCGTCCGGCCCGGCAGAAAACTGTGTTGATTTTCATTGTTTTTATGCGAGGCGTCATTAGCTGTGTTTTGTCTGGCGCCGAGACGAGTGAATTAAACAATATTAGCAAATGAATGAACATTTTCAACTTTCACTCAAAACATTGGTCATCTTTATTTACGTTACTGTTACCGTCGTGGTTCGAAGTTACTGGCTCACGAAACATGTTCAGTTTTCATTACATGTGTCGCGAGGTGTGCACTCGGTCAGCAGACTCGTTCGCTAATTGCGGAGCTTACAATTAGTTGAGTGCCGTCCGCAAACGAGCGCAATTGGCGCAATGGGGAGGAAATGGAGATACATCCTCGAGCACCTATTATGATAGGTACCACGAATAAAGGACGACTCACACTGAGCTACAACGGGCTCGAGCCAACCACGGTTCTTGCAAACAAGAATCCACACGTACACGCGGTCCAGTAAAAGTTATAGTGAGCCTTTCTTTATTAGGCAAGTACTTCAGAAAAGTAAAAGTAAGACGTAAGTTAAGCGGCACCACGCTGTAACAATATTTTATATTGATTAACAAGATTAGAAATCAAGTGTTTGAATAAAGCAACTATCGATAGTGCATGACTCATTTAAATGAACTGCATCGCTCGTCGTGGAAGTCTGTCTAAAAATGGAATGTTGCAGTGCATGCATGCACTAAGCGGTCGTCAATATTAATGTAACGTGACCGTCAGTGATGGCCACAGGCGTCGTTGAGAATAAATCTATAACAATTGAGAGTACAATAAGTACACACTATTTACTGCATTCATACGTAAGTATATTGGCCAACGAGTAGGTATTTGGGCCAACATGACAAATATTTATTCCATAAATGTTAATTAAAGCTTCCAAATTAAATAAGCGTGTTGCTAACAATACTTCTTACTTTAAATATTGAAAAAAAAAACTTAAATAAAAGTGTTAAAGCAAGTTGCAGTTGCGGTAACTGGAATGTAGAACCATTTTTAAGAATGGAAGCAATCAATAACTGAAGTAACATTGATATTTCATGATCATAATATCGATTGAGATTTTTGATAAGCCTATAGTGTATCTTATTCATTCGGGACAAAATGGCAATAGCAAATTAAAAGATAAACGAACGAGTCAACGAAGCCAAGCGATCGAAACCATGAACGAGCATTTAATAACAAAATAAACAGCCCGTGAATGGGGCACACATCTCAGGAACCAGTACATGAATGCGGCCGTCCTTGCATCAAGACAACGCCGTGGCCGCACGGCCGCACCGCACACATCTGGGTCAGGTCTCTTTCCGCACTATGCTCGGAAGTGAGCATTTATAGAAAACTAGAAACATTGAAACTGACACCCGTCTGATCGTATCAACACATGAGCAATAACAACAAACCAGTTAAACGTGCAACTCGAATTAACGACAACTTGTTTCTATAGTTTTATCCCAAAGGTAAACAGTAATAATAGAACAAGAATAAATAATAAACGGTCTGTGTGAGTAAAGGTGTATCCACATATATAAGTCCAGTGTTAGGGACGTGTCAGGTCACGGATGCTTTCCGTTGGAGTGTCAACTAGTCCACACACATCAGTGCTATTGCCAGCCGCACAGATATTGTCGTCTGACAGAACACGACACGGCTACGTACCTAATACTGCACTGCTGTGGATAGACCTTAAACGTTATAATTTGCTGCATCCACTTTGAGCAATATTCTGTGATGACTGCGACCACAAAGTGAAATAATACAACGTGCTTGCGGGAATTCAAACTGACTTTATTCGGTCTCCATGGAATGAATTACATTTGAATGAATGAGTTGAACGAATGAGTGATGGAATGATTACATGCTTATAATAAACACTATTTCTCAGTAGGAATATATGACGTGTATCTGTGCATATATTACATCTTTCCCTTTAACAAAAACAAGTTCTTTTAACTATATAACGTAAAACATATTCATATGAAATTAAAAATTAACAAAGCATTTATGATACTTATTACCTAAAGCATCCATATTATATACATTAATCTACTTGTACATAAATCCGATTAAATCACGAGCTTTCCGCGCTGCTTCCCTCTGAACGCGACCTAACTCTTTTTTCTTTCCCTGTTTTTCCTCAACCAGATTCTCCTCATCACTAAGGCTAGAGGCGTCAGCCCAAACAGCTTCACCTCCTTCCTTATCACCTGAATTACCACCATCTTTCAATTTTCCCTCACAAGATGTAGAAGATGTCTCCCCACGCACCGGTTCGACTTTGCGCAAGTGCCTTCTATTGCGTCTTATTAGCCTACCATATTTGTTGGTAAGAAAATAAGAACGTGGCTGCAACGCTTTTGAGTGCACACGCATGCGACATTTCTCTACATCATCCTTAACAATAACTTGGTCACCAGGTTCTAGCGCTGGTAGGAGACGCGAATGCATATCGTAATATAATTTATTCTTTATACGATTATGAACTATTTTAGAATAATCCATGATATTATCTCTATCTGGTTCCAATTTCACTATTTTAATCGGTAAGCGAGTTTTCAACCTACGACCCATCAACAGCTGTGAAGGTGAACCAATATCATCTCTCGGAGTAGCCCGTAAATTAAGTAAAGCCAAATGAAAATCGGACCCAGTAAAATTCGATTTTTTTAATATAGTTTTCACCGTCCTCACAGCTCTTTCACTCAGTCCATTCGATTGCGCGAAATTAGGAGAACTAGTAGTATGTAAGAACCCCCATTCCTTACTAAAGTTTATAAAGTCTCTGGAAGCATATGCGGGACCATTGTCAGTGATCACCTCCTCCGGAATGCCATGACGTGCAAATTGTTCCTTAAGAGCATTTATAACAGCTCTCGAACCAATATTATTTAACATATTTACTTCTATGAAATTCGAAAAATAATCAACTAATATGAGATAATACTTTTTGCCATGTTCAAATATATCCGATCCTACTTTCAACCAAGGAATGTCTGGCACCTGGTGCGGGATCATGGGCTCGCGCGGCGGTGCCGCAGCGTGCTCAGCGCACGCGTGACATCGGCGCACAGCTTGCTCCACATCTCGCGCCATGCCACACCAAAACATTACGTCTCGCGCACGCCTTTTGCAACGTTCAATACCTAAGTGGCCCTCATGCACGCGATTTATCATTTCACTACGAAGTTCCTTTGGTACATAAACTAAATTATCCTTAAATATCACCCCATCTAAATACTCTAAGGTCTCCCTATGCGCCCAGTGAGAACGAACTACCACATCTACATCATTTTTAATCATTGGCCAACCATTTAAAATATATTTTATTATAATTTTACATTCATTATCCTTTCGAGTAGCTTCCTTAATATCTTTCAAACGGTCTATACTAAATCGTACATTGGCTAATATAAAACATGACTGCTCCTCCAAGTCATGGGATACCTTTTCTGACATTAATTCCGGTAAAGCAGCACGTGATAATGTGTCAGCTACGTACATATATTTACCCGGTTTATATAGTACTTTAAAATTGTATCCTTGCACCCGAAGCATCATTCTTTGCAGTCTAGCTGGAACTGCATCTAATGGTTTTTTAAACAGCGACTCTAAAGGCTTGTGATCAGATTCTACAATAACATCGTCCCTACCATAAACGTATTGGCGAAATCTCTCAAGAGCAAAAACGATTGCCAGCATTTCCTTCTCAATTTGAGCGTACCGTTTTTGTGTATCTGTGAGAGTGAGCGACGCAAATTCAACTGGACGCCCCTCTTGAAGAATCACCGCCCCTAGCGCTCCTGCACTCGCATCTACTGAAAGCAAGACTGGCTTATGACCTGAATATAACGCCAACACGGGTGCACTACACAGCGCCTGTTTCAATTGCGCTACTACCGCATCATGCGTCGAGTCCCATGTCCACTCGACGCCCTTTTTTAACAGTGATCTTAACGGAGCAACTGTGTCAGAATATTGCGAAATGAATTTTGACAAGTAATTCACCATACCCATGAATCTTTCCAATGCACATCTATCCTTCGGATTAGGCATGTCTAGAATTGCCTTTAGTTTATTTTGATCAATGTGCATACCTCTAGCGCTAAATGTATGTCCTAAATATGTTACTTCCTCAACACAAAACTCACACTTTTCTTTATTAAACTTAATACCTACTTCACGTGCTCTATCCAGCAAGCTTTTAAGACGTCTATCGTGCTCTTCTTTACTATCGGCCCAGACGATAACGTCATCAATAAAGGAATCTACCCCCTCCAAATTCTCCAGCAATTGGCGTACCTTACAGTGAAAGATTTCTGAGGCAGAGTTAATTCCATATGGCAATCTTAAAAACTGATACCTACCAAATGGCGTCCCGAACGTGCAGAGGTCAGCGCTCTCATCATCAAGTTCAACCATCCAAAATCCTGACCTCGCGTCTAGTTTACTAAAGAAACGCGCTCCCTGCAGCTTAGTAGCTATATCCGTAATTGTAGGAAGTGGATAGTGCGCCCGGCGGATGGCGCGGTTGAGGGGTCGCGGGTCGAGACATACACGTAAATCACCATTTTTTTTAGGTGCTAGCACAATTGCATTCACCCAAGGCGTAGGATGAGACACTTTCCTTATAACACCCATATCGACCATAGCACTCAAAGTACTTAATAACTTTTCTCTTACACCCATGGGTATTTTCCTGACAGGGCACACGGAAGGGCTCACATCTTTATCTAAAATAATTCTATAATTGCCTGGTAACTTACCTAGCCCGTGGAATAAATCGTCATAGCCTGACAACGTTACTGACAAGATACGTTTAATCAGACCGAGCTCCTCACATGTATCTTTACCTAGAACACTCTGGCACTTCATATTCGCAATAACAAATTGGATTGTATAAGCCCTGTTCTTACACAGCCACGACATAATGTATGTACCCAGTGTAGGTATATAATTTCCACAATATGATTGGGCGTTAATTTTATGCTGTGTAATTTCATTGATATTAAATCCTAAACTTTTGAAAGTTTCTACTGAAATAACATTAAAATCAGCGCCCGTATCTAACTTAAACATAACTTTTAAACCATTAGACACTAAATACAAAGATTCGTACCACTTACAGTTATCATTTTCAATGCCGTGAACCGATATTGTCGATACAAAGAACAAGTTATGGTCTTCTTCGCCGTCGGTAGTTCCAGTCTCGCCTTGGGTCAGCTCGTAAACATTCCTCGAGTCTGCATATTTTCTCTGACACATCCGTCTATAGTGTCCTTGCGTGTTGCACGAATAACATTTAACATATTTCGCAGGACATTGCGATTTGCCATCACATCTAAATCCACCGCACTTATCACAACATTTCACCGACCCGCTGCCGTGTCCCGCAACATACGCGGGCCGCGCGAAGCGCATTCCCCGCGCCCGCCACGCCCCGCCGCCGCCTCTCGCCCTCGGTGCACGCGAACCAAAATACGCGTCAACGGCATCAATAGCCGACGACACGCCGCCCGTACCAGTTTTTGCCACTTCAATTTGGCGATTTTCTTCATTGGACATCTCATTAGCCTCACATATTTTAATAGCCTTATGTAGTGTCAAGTCGTCTGTCCTTAGCAGCCTGTCACGCACGGAAGGTTCCAGAACACCACACACGATGCGGTCTTTTATTAAACTATCCTCCAAATGTTCAAACTCACAAGCATGACTTAATAATCTCAGAGCGGTGACGTATACATCAATAGTTTCGCCTTTCTCTTGATTTCGTGTAAAAAATTTAAATCTGGCCATTGTTGTATTCGGTTTAGTTGTAAAATGCTCATCGAACTTATTAATAATCACCTTAATGTCATCCCGATCATCTTCTTTGGTGAATTTAAAAGTCGAGAATATATCATACCCTTCTGGCCCAATGAGATTAACTAACAAACTTGCCTGAGTTTCTGGAGATTCTTTAAAGACTCCCGACGCCTTTAAAAATATCATAAATTGACGCTGCCATTTTTTCCACATGTCGGCCCGCGCCGCTGGTCCTCCAACCAGATTTAGTTCCGCCGGTGGCCGTGCGTGCTCCATGGTTACGTTCCACTAGTATTTTTTACCAATAACACTTTTAAAATACTATTTTTTTACCGCTGTCACCATGAAATAATACAACGTGCTTGCGGGAATTCAAACTGACTTTATTCGGTCTCCATGGAATGAATTACATTTGAATGAATGAGTTGAACGAATGAGTGATGGAATGATTACATGCTTATAATAAACACTATTTCTCAGTAGGAATATATGACGTGTATCTGTGCATATATTACACAAAGTAGTAGCCAGATTAATTTTCAGTGATACAACATTGTAGTCTGGCCACAAAACGCTACATTGAGTTTTATGTGAGCAATGTAATCCCACCGGTGTTTATGGACAGCCGAGCGTGCCTACAGATGAGACCACGACTTTGCCAGATGACCCCTTGTATACATATAGCACTGGGCTTGCGAACTATCAGACACAATGGAGGGGTTGACGTCGAAATACGATCGTATTTTTGCTTTGGAAAATATCGTTTCTCATATTTCAAAGAGCACGGTAACTTGCTCCCTCCCATCTAAAACCGTTAGAAGACAGTGATGAGGTACTGCAGCGTAAGATAATAAGGTAATGGCGATAGAGGCTAAATTCGTGACTCCAAGCCGTAACGTCTAACATATTCTACGTCTAGTTCTAGATATTAGGTAGGTACAACGAAGATTTATGGGATAGTAGTAAATCATTTGAGTGTCTTATAAGCAAATCCAAAATCGATATTCTGCGTCTTAGCGCAGGCCAATGCCAAGCTACAACATGTGGAAATCGCATTTGTATGCACTAGCGAGTCATCCATTTTACTGCCGACACGTGTATAGGCGAAATACTTAATCCAAAATAGTTAGATAATAATAGTATGTTATCAGAATACAAGCAAACCGGATAACATTTTAAATGATATGTATCGACTTGAGGAAATTCCAAAAATGTAAATGTTATTTAGTGCTTAGATGATGGGTTTTTAGAAAATAGAACGAGTTACTGTTACATAAAAATAAAAAATCCCCAGAACTAAATTACCGGAGACATTTCATACGTGCGAAAAATCCAAGGTTTTGTGTGTTTATAGAGCTTTCGTTCCCTGCGGACCCATTCGCAATCCTCGTCTTGCGACCACTTCGTTTAGAGACATAACCTTAACTCTATAGCTAACACGTAGGTAGGCAAATCCATATATATATATACGCCTTATATGTAGCACAGCAAATATCCGTAATAACATGCGACATCATACAATCAAATGCTTACGTAGGTATATGTATATTGAAAGTATAATGTGGCACGTCTGCGTTCGGAAACACGTTTTGAATAATCTCGTCTGTCATCACAGCTTTTCGGTGGGCGTGGTGGTTACGTCAAATTAGGCTTGGGAATATTGATAACAGTACACGACTTATTTGAAGGTATTCCAGTTAGTGCACCGATTGTAATAATCGACCGATAGTATTCCAGGTGCTCTAAGTGGAATATTATTAGTTTTATTCCATTGGTCATATTCAAATTGGTGCTCTAACTGGAATGCTCCCTCATTTGAGCTAATAATAATGTTTTCTTTTAAAGTTAATTTTACCCAATCTACCACCATTCCAAGCTACTAGTCAGATGACTCTATGAATTAGAATAAATTATTTTTATCAATAAGGACTAAAATGTTCTTCATTGCAGCACTTATCATATATATAAATATTTTAAGCTTGTTTACCAAACGGAGAAAACTATTGTTGTATTCTTCATTTTGTGTTTTTGATCCTTTTCGGAAACGAGTGCGCGTTTGCAGTTATTGAATGGCTGAACAACGCAATGTTTATTATTTTTTATTGTTTACCAGCATCGAGCTCATTATATGTTATGTGTAGAAAACATCTTTCGTATGTTGCGGGAATTTAATCACAATTTGTTGGGATTGAATATACTTACCGTTTTCATATATATAGAGCTTTTGTAAACATTAGATTAGCTCTCTGTTATGTGTTGACTTTGCTTCCTACAATTTCCTTGTATAAAAACTTTGTCAAAGAACATACAATATAACGGCGACCGCTATTAATATGACTGTCCCGCAGAGAATTCTCATATTTACATAAGAGTTTTAAAATGTATGGCCGTGGATGATTGTTTACCGATTTGAAAAATAATAGTTAAAGAACCCACGTTATTTATATCTATAGAGAAAAAAAAAACAATATGTAAGTATTTAAAAAATTCCAGCACAACGTTAAATAGCCTGACATCTCTTGTTGTATGGTTCCATGTAAAAATCAGATGAACCCATCATCAACGCAAGATTCACAACTATAATCAAATGAATTAGATCCAATACACATATACATGTTTACAGATGACTCGAAGAAATTAATAGATGCAGACAGTTACGTCACTACTATATTCTCGACGACTGGAGCTGGGTACAGACGTGAGACAAAGCTCCACGAGACAGCTGCGAGACATCAATGTTTTTATCTCTGAATAGTTTTTGGGTTCCATTGTCCGCACTAGGAACCCTTACAAGTTAGTTCAGTCTGTCACAGCTTCAGAACTTCAACAATTAGAAATGCATTAAATTTAGTATGGTAGACCTTAGATGTACTCTTAAAAAGTGTAATGATTCTTATATAAGTATCGAATGTTATGGTGAAATTTAATTTATTTTAGTGCACGGTTATCATTGAATAGACATTTTTCAATTTCAGTTTTTTCTAATGAAATAAATATATTACCTGTGACGTTTGCTTTTAATCATGTTTAATTACTCAACTTTTAAACCTTTGAAGGTAGTATAGGGGCCATAGTGGAAACTATTGATACTAATTATTTAGAGTATCTTCTCCAGTAATAAAAACTTTTTGGAGGAATAACTACGAAACCCCTAAAACTATTCGAGATCCGACACGCACTTTGCCGGTTTTAATAACATGATGTAGTAAGAAGAGCGGTCTCTACTGCGTCAACTTCTGGCAACATGCCAGTCTAGAGAATAAATCAACATTGTTTTCCAAGGTTTTTTTAAAAAACAAATACAATTCGTCCAATCAATCCCAGAAGATAATAATGTTAATAAACCTTCTACGCAATCATTATTTCTGGATAAAATTAACAAAACACATTCGATATAATTTTACTGTTAGTAAATTATATCAATAGCTCTGAAACACTACTGTGTACGAGCTTCTATAAAAATATATATAATATTTGTGCAATACGTATACCATCCTAATTTACATTTGGAATTCCCTACAGGTTGATGTCAAACGCTACTTCTAAAAAGATTATCATGGCAACTTCCTAAACCCGTTTGAGCTGTGATCATGACATTCAAGATTAGTCACATGTTCAGAACGCTACCTTTTATAGATAGTAATACTTATCCGGGGTTAGATCACGTCGAGTCTAGTTTCTATTGCATTATACCTGCATAGGACAGTGCAAGTAAACATTTTAAAATGGGCTGGGCATAGTTTGTATGTATATTCCGGCTGGAACTAACTCAAATTGCAGAGCCGTTTGCTGGGTAGCTACTTATTAATTTACATTCACGAAATAGATCTATTGGGAATGAAAGAGTAAGTTATTAAAACGAAAATAAATGTGGCTGGTATTAGCATATATTTCCGAAAATCCTTTAAATCCGGTTTTGCACTAGTGTGAGGTGCAGCCACATAAAATAATGAACTCGTATCAGAATTATATTCGCTATTAATAAAATAAGCAATTTAAGTTTCAATGCGTCGTAAAGATATAAATATGATTTTAGGGCTTATGATTTTTATGTTATCTTAGTTCTAAAGTACAAGATCAAAATGCGATCAAAGTGGAATGGAATGTGCATGACGTGTCTGCACTCATGTGATTGAGGCCGCTCATTACATTATTGAATAACTAAGATATTTAATGATAATGATTCATTATTTACCTAATATGTAATTACACATTGTTTGTACTCCAAAGAAGTCGTATATTTTAATTTCAATAAATTATAATGGTAACGGTATTGTCATGATTTTTAGGCAAACCACGTTCCTTAATTTAATGTCAACGAATAATCACGATTTTTTTCATTAAAGGATTCTTTATTATAATTATCTTTCAACATTTCAATGTGTATGTAATAATGTAGGTACTTGTTTTCAGAATGAAATACAAACTGTTTTATGTGACCTATAGCTTCCGGTGGCAAGATGTTAAATGTCCGTTCTCACACTAAGGTCTGCTACATATTGATCAATGTTAACTTCTATTTGTGTAACCACATCACTTCCAGTTCTATGTGTGAATGTAATCTCGAAAAGTAGTTTCTTAAGGTCATCATTTGTTTTGAACGCAGTAACTAGATACAATAACTTTGTAACGGCGTGTTGATGGAATACGTCAAGAAGACAAAGGGTTTGGGTATGACACACGTGCAGAGGTGAACGCACGATCGCGGAAGGCGTGGAGGCTGCACGCCGCGACGCAAGCATGATGAAACCATCTTGCCCTATGACGTAGCGCGGTACAGGCGGGCCGCACAAAACCTCATTTTAATATCAATGTTTTCCGCATTTCTAAGGTGTAACGAGAATGTGTTATCGTCGCCTACTCTGTTACCTTTTACTTCTGTTTGCCATCAATCTGTCCGCAAACGGTCATCGGTAATGGGTGTGTTTGCGGAACATATGATCGTGTGTGGGCTATTAGAGGTCGGCACGAATATTAAATGATTTGCTACGAATAAAACCAAATCTGTAATCGTCATTCCCGGGTCTGAGTTTCAGTATAACATTTCTTTATATTTGCAATGTAAACGATAGCACAAAATAAAATCAAACCACGCTTGGGACAATGCGACATACATACAAATTCAATTTTACGCATATGCCGCGTAGATATTCCGGTCGGTGAGCATGGCTTTTTATACTTTTGTAGAAGAGGGTATACTCCAGGGACTTCACGAAATCGGATCCATTCATGTAAATAATCATAGAGGGCGTAAGAAAAAATGCTTGCAAGATAGTTGTAACAAACAAGATGTGGTTAAGTCAAGGTGAAAACGGTTGAAATACTTCAGTCGTATATTATGTTAGTAATAATTTTGACATGTCTTGCCAGAGACGATCCAAAGGAATCGTGAACAAATATTTGTGCTAATGGAATTGCTAAACGCTACACACTAAGGCTAACGTCAATCCGCCTAACCGTAGTCAAGTACATCGATCATAATACACTAACTAAACAAAAGTAACAAATAGAGGTAAGTACATTATTCGACAGACACGGAATATAAATCATGGTTTCGAAATCTCAGATTCCAATCCACATTGTCTTAGTCGAATTCTATCAATGCAATGGATTAAAATGTAATGCTTGCCTAAATATAGAGTACTTACGTACTTAACATAAGTCTGAGTCAGCAAGCAGGGCATTATTTTCAGAGTAAGAGATTTGAACCAAAGTTATAAAGAAACGTTTTGTATCTGCCGGTCATCCTTCCAGTAGTGTCAAAACTAAATTCACTTATTCTACACCAGCTATATTGTGAGGTAGATAAGTCAATAATTATTTTTTTAGGAACCCCTGAACCGATTTCTATCATACATGGCTAAAACTATCTTAATTAAGCCAGCCAACTAATAAAAAAAACCTTGAAGGGACCGCTTTTCCATAGTCGTCTACTGAAACACAGCAAACAACGATAAAATCCAAATTATTTTGCCCATGTCGCGGACTTCCTAACAAAATGATAACAATGGCTAAAGCGAAATCTTCGTAGAGTAATTTTAACATGAATTCAGTCCCGCACGGTACAGAATTCGTTAGTAAGAATGACAGTAACAGCATGCTTCTTTGATGACGATACGATCACATTAGAAGTTCCTGCTAGGTACCCTGGTAACATCTAACACCGAATGCACACACGGCAGACTTGTTTGATGAAAATTATGAACTCTGAAGTACGTCACACTCGACGTACCGAAAGATGTAATTTTACAGATTAAACGAAATTTATAGTATGCTTACACAAATAAATACGGGAAATATACTTGATACAAAGTAAATGTAGCCTTCGTCAGCGTTAAAATTTGACGGTAAGAGCTATAAATTAAGCAAATATTTGTACCAAATCAAATATTGTACTAAGCATAAACGTTCTTGCGATAAAAATAATAATATACGTAAATCAAGATAGCGTCCGTTGCTGATTTATCAACATCAAAATAGTCGTAAATAAGTCACGTATGTATCTATGAACTCATGTACGTACGCACATAGTGGAATAATTTAAAATTGAATAATCTATTTATGGCCAAGAAGAATCTATTTCATATTTGACGGTTTAAAAACAATCGAATTTTCACAAAGAGAAAAGGGGTAACCTTATTGAATAGCCCCTCGCCACAAATTAAATGGTATTTCGTATATGTTTGAGTGCAAATACAAAATGGAAAAATAAAAACGTAAGTATTATATTCTAAGATAATGTGGGGAGCCTTCGGTCATTTTCACATGTTTCTTTAAAAGCCCTGAGTGCTGTATTCTTAGTTTACAAACATCACAATCGGACACAGACATTGGGTCAAGGAAAACTAGTGGCTCTACCACCGCAGGCCCACAATGCCTGACGGTACACCAACATTCTAATCCCATACAAGGAATGCAAACATTAATATCACATTGCAATGATTAGCTTCAAGTTTTTCTTATTATTAATTTAAGCCAATGTTATAATTAGTACATTCAATTTAGATGTAATATATAAGAACAAAAATAAAATGTGACGATACCTGTGCTTTAGCATGTTATCCGGTACGAATACGTTCCACCAGGAGGGTCGTTTCTGGCGAACGTAAATCGGAGTATCGCTCTCCTCATCTGTGTCGTTTCCCCCGGATTTCCTTCTTTTCTTACGCTCTAGCTGCAGCCTCGCCGCCCAGGAGCGTCTTCGACCTTTATCATTGGGTCCGAAGGCGTCCGAGCCGACGACGGGCACGGCGAGCGAGGCGCGCCGCGGCTGCTCCGGCGGCGGGCCATCGAAATCGGTCAATTGTCTATATCGCTCAGCGAACATAGCCTCTGATGCTCTGCGTCCATTGGACGCGGATCGAGATGGGGTATCGGTGACGACATCGTTGAATGGCTCGTCGTCATCTGTGTCGGGTGCGAAGGCGTCGCCGCTGTAGCGTCGCGGGGACTCGTCAGCGGACTCCTGCAAGCTGGCGAGCTGCAGGCTGGGCCGGTGGTTGCGCAGGCCGCGTGGCAGGCGGCCGGGCCGCGTCTGCAGCCGCGACAACGCCAGGGGCACCGGCGACTCGGTCAATGTCGGTTCACCACTCATTTTAATGTCGCACTTAACACGTTTACTGTTTAACACTTCACTCGTTACAAGAAGTCCGCATAGCAATTACGGCCCGGCCGTTGTCGGATTAATTTGGTCGAACATTTTCGAGTACACTGAAAATAATAACGCGAAGTTGCTTGTTGAACACTTTAGTCCGTAAGACAGTTTATTCGACCACTGCAATGTTAATAATAATTTAAATTGCTGAACCAGTTCGTGTGACAAACGCAATCAAATAAATGACAAGCTAAGAATAAAAAGAAAAAATATTATCATTTGAAAAATATTTTTTCTTTATTTCAGCGCACTCGTATCTGGCGAATTAAATTCCCGAGCTGCATGCAATAAAAGCTCACTAAAGTACGCAGTTAAAAAGAAGAGGAATGCTAATTCCACTATCCAGAATTCATGAGGCAAAGCCGAAAAAATACCGTCATGGCCGTAAATTAAATAGATTAGTCACGAAAATTTTACTGCAGTAGCATATTATATGCACTTACTGTGAAGTTTATTTTAATGTCAAAAATGATGAGTTGAGCGCGCCGAGGCACATTCCAAGATCTTTGTTCGGCGAGACACGAGATCGACAAATGAGCTCTTTTCGTCAATAATGCGGCACACAAAGTGTAACCATTTAACGAACGAGACATATAATAACGGTAGAGTATTTGTGCCTAACAAATAATAATATCCTCAGACTAAGAAATAATATAGACTGCGTGTCGCAAAAATATATTGAAGCACAAATCGGCTTGGTTTGCTTGGGCTTTAAAAAATTGTTTGCGACGCTCCGTCTATTTTATTTCTTCGCCTATGGTTTAAAATTGTAAAGAACGCTATTTATAGGATGCGTGTTGAAAACAAATAAGTGCCGCCTAACGAGCAGAGGCTAATGGTAGACAGACAACATAGGGCCAAGTGGTCGGCGCTATACCATATAAGCTGGCGACTGCAGCTTTCGTAACAGCGCCGGCGCAGTCCGTCAGCGAGCAGCGCGCACAGGGAAAGTTGCCACCGTCTTGCATAAATATACACGAGTACCTGCTAACTATCTCATGACTGTTATCGATTTTATCATACCCATAATGAAGATAGTGGAGGTAAAAATATAAACGTGAATCTATGGTTTAAGCTCAAGATTTGTCCCGTGCGGTTTTAATAATGCCACTATTAGAAGAAAACTTAGACGCTTAAAAAGTTGGATGCTACCCAAGACGTCGGATTCATTTGGATTTTACAGCGCCGCGCCAGTATCCATAAATTTAATAAATGATGAAAGCGTAAATTATGTAATTTATTGAATGAGTTTTTTTTATATTGTTCAAGTTTTGATGGAAAGACCTCGATATAGAATCAACTGTGGTGCACCATCAAGGTTGATCAGCAAGATAATGGTATACCTATCATTAAAAAAACATACGATGATCAATTACAGAGCCAATGAACTGTAACATGGAGGACATAGTCCAGAATAGATCATGTATAGTATTGTACAATCAGCGTCAAAAGTAGCTTAGTTAGCATATATATTGGTTTAACATTTTCCATAAGTAAATAACGTTATTTCTCAAGTTCTCGACATCTTTTGCGAGAACGAAATTATATCCATAGTTGAATTAAATTAGGAATAGATAAAACAAAACATTCGATAATACTTATTAAAGTAGCATTTTTATGTATTATATTGTTATGTATTATTATATTTGTGTAGTAACTGATATCAAATGCAGTTTCTCAAGCAACTTTGGACGCCGACTGTACATACCTATAATAAAAAGGAAATAACAATATAATGTGTGTCCCGCATAATTTAGTAATGCACAGGAAGTCAATTCTAGCATTTCGCAATAACGGATCTAGGTCAAGCAAGTGGGTATTAACGAAGCTTGAATTGGACGCGGACGTTAAGTACGAATGCTGCGGCAAAGTTTCTTTTTATTTTGCCGGTTGACGAACATTAATTAGTTTAAATATGGCCTTATGTATGGCAAAGTTAACCTACATACGTCAATTAGATAGCGAAATGTGTCCGCCCAATGTCGACGAGGAGATTAACCTCCCGAGAGGGCTTGACATCCGACCCTTGCATCGCGCGAGTGACTAATTCAATTTGGCTGAAGCAAGTAATTTAACTGCTAAAAAAAATCAGTTAATATATAACCAAATAATATTATTAATTTTACAATTTATATTACATATATTAAGATTCTGGCCGGATTTTACATTAACATGGTATAGCACTATAAAAAAAAAACTCCGAAAATGGAAGGTATTCTGCAGAGAGCTAAATAACTGTCCATGCGTACAAAGTCACGTGTATTGTCAGTTGATTAAAGACATAAACGCGAGCATGTGTGTTTGGAGGAGGCACATTGCCACCGCTGACGCGCACAAATCATTAATGTTTACAAAGACACACGAAACGGAAAAACAAGTAGTAAACCAATGATTTTCGACTCATCGTAATTCAACTGAAGCTTTGATCTTTCACGACCGTTTACAGCCTCTTTGAAGTGCCCACTTGTAATCAAATTATTTAGCTCAGTGCTTCGTTTAGTAATCTAATCAGGAAGATTTTTCATATACAAACAAAAAAAAACGTGACGGATGATCTGCCCTATTGTAATGAATACTCGACTAAGATATCACGTTTTTTGTGTAAACCGGAATCGTCTATGACTATAATAACACAACGTGGATATTCATGACTGAGGTAATTTTACCGGTATATAAACGAATATCAAAAGTGTATATTTTGAAAAGATATGATTTATTCTTTTTAGTTTACTTATGTAGCTATGTGGACCAGTAGAACATCCTTGGGAACAGCCCTAGTATAAAACGTCTAGCTAGTAAATCATTACGCGGTTTACGGTAATAACGCCAAAGGGTGATAAAGCACGCACAAACGGTCGTAAATGTGTTGGCACCATTACAGTTCTAGGCTCCTTCACACTTATCTCACGTCGCAACTGTTTCAAAGACCTTCTATATCAACGTGAAGAAAATGATTTTTATAACAAAACAGGGTAGTAACCTTAACACGAAAACATGAAAATACTAAAAATAGTACCTATAATCGGCCATTAAACACATAACGAAATATTAAATATACAAAAATAAAATGATTCAAACGATTGAGAGCATAATTGGTTTTTCCAAAATAGGGGATTTTTTTGTGTATAATCTATACACAAAAAAACACTTTGCACGGGAAATAGATCCTAACAACAAAGAATCAATGAGAGAACAGTTACGATCGATCACGTCGATCGGTTACGGTGACACCAAAGGTCGAGATCTCAAAGTCAAAGCCTCAAGTTAACAAAGGGGTCACCGCACGGGGCGACGCGACGTCGCAAGATCATATATCAGACGATCCAAAGAATGCAGCGTAAATGAAAGCTCACAGAACAACTCATACCAACATGTTTCACATACTGTACTGAATGAATTAGTTTGTATTTTTCCAATACTTAGATACACTAACAAAAAGCAGAAGAAAACGATACAAATTGTAATACACGATAAACACATTAGAGATCAATATATACGAAAGGATCTAGGAATAAATCCAAAGTAAATTGCCCTTTCATTACCAACGCGAACGTGCAAATTTCCAAAGCACGTTTACCGTGATGATCAAATCGTTTAGACATGCTTACGATTCCTCTTTAAAAGTTATCGCCGTGTATTTATAAATTTTCAATAAGATCGGTGCTGGTTGCTCCACCGAGTCACTCAATACAACCTTGCAACATAAGAAAAAAATATATGAGAAATTAGTTTTACTGTGGATTCTTTATTTAATTTCAGTAATCATTGAAAGCAATATGGAATTATCTATTAAATATAAATTGAAGTAAATATTAACGATAATTAATGTATTTACGCAGAATACATCATAATAAATGTACCTATAGACGTGATTCATCACAATAAGGATGAGGAGAAATATCTTTTGTTTGTGTCAAAGGGTCATTAGTTCGATTGGAAAAGGAATGCTTTATCGAGAGCAACTAAGATACACAATAATAATGTATCTGCACATACAATGATAATTGACAACGTAGCGTACAACAAACGTCGCATAAGTAATGAGATGGTAGCAAGAAGCGTCGAACGGAATACAGATTAATTGGTAACAATAAATAAACTTAAAGACAAAGCAGAGATCGAGCTCATTAATTCACTCGCAGTGAGCGATAATTCTATAAAACCTCAGTCAGTTTCTATAGACAGCATTAAACTTTGAACGGTTCGTAGACCTCATAGATTATGGACTTCAAGGGTAATACAAAAGAATTGAGATATACAATCTAAACGAAAACAAGCCGTATATAGTGCACAGCTTCTATCACTACCATGATCGAGCATCGCGGGAAAGCTAATGAACTAATGAAACTTGGGGTCGTGGTAGTTTAAAACGTTATAGGATACTTTTATACTTTTTATCCAAGAAAATGGATCGGTTCCCTGGGATAGCAAAAAAAACTAAAATCCACGCATACGAAGTCGCGGGCACAGCTTGTATATAAAATTAAGAAAAACATCACCATAATCTAAACCATACCGTCACAAATACCGTGCGTACTACCTGTTATTGGGAATTCTACGGTTATAGGTACATACAAGGAGTGTCATATTTTTGTACCTGCTAGCTAACTGTTTAGGAGGGGGCTGCATTTGTTGAATTATCAGAAATTCAGTCCTGATATTATTGGAACCATTCGATAAATGACTAATCGGTATAAAACTTTTGGGGTAAACCGTTCTAGACTATTTATTTTATTTGGGTCAGGCTAGGAAGCCTGCTTAAACAAATATATTCAATAATTCATTAATAACAATTAATCAAAAATAAAAACTTATATAGATGAAATAAGTTTCATTTTATTAACTAGCACGAATCGATTGATACCCTCATAAAAGAAAAACAATTCGGGTTATCGAGAGATTTATAGATTCACTTCGTAGTTTAGATTCTTGGAGTTCGATCTTTAGTTCACTTAATGAAAACGACACAATATACGGATTTCAATCAATGCAGAGCACCGTCGGAAACATACAGGAAACCCACCCATGCAAGCGATGGCGGCAGGAAACTTGTATTTATTCAGCACCGGCAGTATGACACGAATCAAAACCAATTACTTTCAATGAAGAATAATTGCTATTTATTCCTATGACATATACTTATAATACAACATTGAAATGTGCTACTGATATTGAGCATAATGTATTAACACAATCCTGATATCAACTTAAACTACATTACTCCTGACGCTGGTGAAGATATACATTGGGACCCTCAACAAGGTAAATCCCAAAAAGGCGAATTTACAGAAGAGACTGATACCAAGCGTAGAAGATTTTTTTATAGAGAAATTACTAACCGGCTTGTAACTTGCAGTAAAAATGTACCACACCAAAAGAGTACAGGACAAAGTATAAATCTGGCTAAACATGAATATTTTATGGCACATTCAAACGAGTCAACCGAGAACCACGCCCATTTTAAGCTTGCATGCAAAATTTGCAAATATTTTGTCATGATTATAATAAGCGCGAATGACCGTGCTCCGAGTTAATTAACGTTAATAACACGCACTTGTTTTCAATTTTATTAACATTTTACGAGTGGTGTGTTGATACAGCTAACGAGGTATTATTGAGACCGTTCCGGTACATTAATAAACAAAATATCGTATGCGTACGCGGTGTTCTACTCTATGCTTTATGTTATGTTCTACTCTATGGTTACATACATTGTTTAAGTCCTTACTTGCATTTGATTAGATTTCATATCAATCACGCGGAAATAAGAATTAAGAACGGTATTTTTTGAAAATAAATTAACACAAAGCACATATTCGTTGATAGTCAGGTCAAATTGATGGCATTATTTTTGGAAATATTTAGGCGTATTGAAATCTAGTAGCGATTTCAAATCGCCATAATATTAAGGGAATTGACTACGACCCATAAATGCTCCGGATCTAATATGGGAACACCGTATATAAACGGATGAGCCAGCAAATGATTTATGATACAACACTTCATTGATTAATAATGATATATTTAATCTGTCTTCATCTTAGCTTTTAAAGCTGCGATGACCCAATTCCATACAGAAATAAACGGTTCCAATAATATTTTTTTAGACGAAAATATTATAAGAACTAAATATCAATGACACACAAGCTATAGTTAAACAATATGCACAAGGACCTCTTTCCACATTGCTTTGTGGTTACTTAATGATAATGATCTAGAAAACCAGCGGCAATTGGCAGTTGCATACTAAAACCAATGTAAATAGAAAGTTTACTCTTGATCTTTGTAAAAGGAATGATTACAACTAAGCGGTCAAGCATAAAATGAACAACAATTCAGCTCCTATTCCGCATGAACGACAATTTTCATTCTAGGAACACCAATTATTGGAATTTGAGGAAACGACGACTAAAACTATGAACACGATATACTTGTATTTTCAACTTAATTCTAAATTGGATTACAAAACAAAACGTAATTTTCGCCATTGATTGCGGGAATTGGCGACACATCACGGCTAGTGCAGCGTTGTTAGCGCAGTGCATATCACTCAGGTTACGTATATTGCTAAGAAAAATGTAGGTCATGTCCGATTTCAAAGCGCAGCGAGCCTTACACAACCTAGTTCAGGCCAATCGACAAATTGAGGGCCAACTTTCAATCTACCTTTTTTTACATTTCATGTTCCGCGGATTGACTTTTGCATATCAGTGATAAGATAACGCATTCAATCGAATCTAAATTGAATCACTACTTGACTTATCGATTGCAAATTATCACCAGATTTCACGGTCAAAAGAATTCACATAAATCCCGTTTATACGAAATAAGGATTTAACGAGTAATTTTAAATTGATAAGACATGAATATGCCGTAAGCCACAAAAGCAAATTATTTGTGCTGTTGGGAATTTTTGAACCATACAATTTCAGATGCAGGTGTAATAATTCGTTTTAGTATGGAAACTTTTAATAACAAACTAATCAAAGGTACGAGGAAGAGTAATCAATTGAAAAGCAGAAACAAATAAATGAACAAAATAACACGTCGATGTTTTGTGGTTTAGAAAACTTGTGTAGGTTCACGGGCAAACACTGGGACCTCGGTTTCACTAAGCAGGTCAGTTTGGATGCAACACCGTTCAACCAACGCTCACTGACTAATGTCAACTTCCCAAGTTGTTGTATTTCGAAATGTTATCCAGGTTCAAGTATTATCAACAAGACACAAAGTTTTGAGGTCTTTACGAACTTCACAGTTCATACTCTATTTAGTTATAGTTCTTTATATGTTTGTTATATTTGTCTATTTTTGCCGTCCGCAACTAATGAGACCTTATTTAGAGAAAAGTTGAAACTTAATGATCCAATGACGGTACCTTGATTTTTTTTTCTTTTGATTGAGATAACTTAGCACTACACATAATAAATTGACTGCGGTATTGTTTTGTTTTGTTGAGCTAATCTTTTTTTGTGGTTCTCGCCAACAAACAACCTAATAATGTTGTTTATTTGTAATTTGGTATTAGTAAATCTGAGCGAATGTCACACGAACGTAGGGATGGTTTTAAATAGTACATGTCACAAAACACGGTGCTCTTACGGGCTTCGGGCGAGCACCGACCTCCTTTCCCTGCTGCACTGGCGCAACGAACAAACAGAATAACTAGAGGAAGACGTCAATCGTACGAAATCGTAGCGGAACCTGCGCGCGCGACTTTCACTACCGTCTGGGTACGCGTGATCGTGTGTGGCGTGCGAACTGCGCACCGCTTGCAATGCTACTGCTGATGACAAGCGCCGGCGGCGGCGCGCGTCGTGGTGGGGCTGCAGGCTGCTGGACGCGTATCGTCACCATCTGATAACAACACTGAAACCATCCCCTTCTTGCCGCGTTATCTATCTTCAAAGCAATGTTATTTTTTCCAACTGCTACTGCTCCAATTTCGTTATCATTGGTGTCAGTCGTTTCGTGCCCTCCATTTCAGAGAAGACGCGGAAAAATGCCTTGTTTACCAATTTCTTAGAAACGCCATTGAGATCGAAACCTAGTTTATCGCGCATTTGGCTAGGGTCGTGTGTAACAGGATAGGTACGTCATTGTTTCAACGTATAATTCATAAAGTTGACATGAATATGCCAACCCACACCTAGACAAACTGCGGTTATTGTATTCAAATTACACACAGCTACTCGTATTTCTGTAGGTTGCACGAGTGGGCTGCATATAACGTCTGCAGCGCCCTGCCCGTGCATTATTAACAGCAGAACCGACATCGATTGATTTGAAATTGCAATCGTACTTGGAGTTTAATCAAATGAATACACGTTTTTATATTTTTACAAGAAGAGTTTTTCAGTAGAAAAGTGCTTTATAATTAGATTGTTTTTTTTATAGAAATTTGGGTTCTTTGTCATTAAATTGAATAGGTGTTACTAACTTGTTCATTTCTGGGTTAGAGTTAGTGACTAACTATTTGTGTTGAATTCTAGTTTTATAGTGATAGGTAAAAAAAGAAAATCAGCGGAAATAACGGCATTCTGGGTCGCTGACCAACCGAAGTAAGCGTAGTGATAGATAAAACATATTTTTGTAAAAAACAATCGTAGGAGACATTATTTTTGACAAAAAGCCCGAATCCGCTAATTTTAACATTTTGTTTATCTGTCTGTGTTTTCGTCCACGATAAAAATAGTGGGCGGATTTGGATGAAATTTGGCATTGAAATAGCTGATAATTAGGGTCAACAGATATTTCTTCCCGCGGCATAACCAAAAAACTGCATCTCAAAATCACCCGGGCAGATACTAAATGACTTAGTTAATCTTTACGATAATTTTAATCTCAGGATATGGTACAGTTCACCCGGGAATGCCCGGTTATTCCAAACACTAATGTCCAAGAGTTCAAAGTGGCAGGTCACGGCTAATAATAAATAAGCAGAGATCAGCAAAGCAAGCACTGCATTCAAAATGAATAAACCTACCATGTGCCTATAAATTCTAAATTATTGCTCAACTTTGTCTTACATATTGTTTATGGAATTTGATTCACAGTATTTAGATAGCTATAACATTGACAACGTAATCTAAAAAAAACACATAAAGTAGGTAATAGATAAATGAAATACGGCTCGTTATGAAATATCAGGGGCATTGAACATCAAACGTTGTTGTTTTTTCTTAAACGTGAATGAGTTAAATAAGAATAAGTGAGACAATAATATGGTATAGTCAATTATTTTCCTTCTCCAGCACAGCCTACGGGTTTGTTGACTCCTCAAGTTATTTTATTCTTAATACCTACTGTGTGTATTGACTAGTTTAATTAAATCAAGGTAAATAGCCTAGAATACAAATCGCATTAAAAAATCACACTCGTTTAAAAAAAGTAAGCACTTCTTACAAAATCCTGGTACATGTAAACGCTTTCAAGTCTTTAAAAGATTCGTTGTATACGTAATGTATATTTAACCATTAAATTACTTCATTAACTTTTAACGCCGGGTCGTAAAATTTAAATCTCAAAAACCCTTAATCATCCGTCAAGGGTGGTAAGTCCGTCACTTGCACGTCTGTCCCCCACCTTCCGTAACACTACACAAAATTATGCACATCAGTAAACAGCACAAAGAAACAAGTATTATTTTGTAATTCATTGCGTGTTAAGCACAAAGTTGACCTATTATAGTTATTAAAATAGCAGTTGAAAAGGCAATGGCAAGCGTATTCCAAAATTCGCACGTCGCGTGTTTTCGCAGTAATGCTGGCCTATTGCGAAATGGTTGCCCTTTATATGACGTTGGCATATAACAAGTGATGCAAGATTATTTCATATGTTTCATTCACGAACTCAAGACCTGTGATCGCGTTGGAGCATACGCTTTTTTAAAAATAAAAGCACCAGTCGCGGTAGAGCCCGTAGAGTCTATGAGATCTTACAATAGATATTCATTATTTAAGTCTGAACCACAGAATAGATACTAAACCTAAAGTACTATTTAGGTGGCTGAATAAGTTCCGATAGCGATTTGCCTAATCGAGTGCGCACAATTCGGATGAATAACGGTGTGATGGTCCACCGGTATCAATTGAAAGTGCTAGGAACGGTACTTCCGACTGTAACAAAACTAATGAGGTCGTCACGTACCGTAGATAATAAATGCGGAAGGGTCAGATGCATGCTTTATTCTTTAGATATTAATGATATTTATAGTATTGATATCCGAATATGTTGTTTTCTCGAAGGTATAACCCCTATAATCACAGAAGTTTGTAATGCCAGAAAAAAAACTTTTATGAAATGCTTTGTAAATGGATTCAAACATATATGGTGAGAAAGTTAGTCAAGAAGTCCAGTAATTAATAGTATAGTATCCTCCTTTTCCCTGACATGGTCGGGCGGGTTTATTATGTCTTAACTACGCGTTAAGCCTAAATATGCTTCTTGTATCTTAGTTATTCCAACTTGACACAGACAATATTGATTATACCTAACGAAAGCCAGGTGACGCCATTTTGTGAAAAAATCCCAGCTCTTTGTTTATCATCAAGAAGGGTGATAAACAAAAGAAGAAATGTGTCATTATTATAAACTTATAGAAAATACACGTAATACGTGGATACAACGGATGTGGATCACAAGTAAAAATTTAAAAAAGTTGATCGGAATAAAAAATATGACCAATAACGTAACAGCGCTGATAGAAAATGAAAGGTTGGCCTCGATGTATTTGTGGTTGCATTGTGTGGGACATAGTACTCAGAGGACAGCTTCAGTGTATTTTAGTAATAGAAGAACAAATGGCGGACTATATACGTCATCTCAAGTACCGGTGAATCACGATAATTAAACTGAAAAACTCTTTTGACAAGCATTCGTTTCATTGTATTTTCATTCAATTGACTTGGTGGACTTTTGTTTTACGAGTAAGCCCGGGATATCATTCTCCGGTTAAAAATTATTCGTATAAATGCATTGACTCGGTAGAAGCTATCACCATACCAAGTTTCATCAATTGTGGCTCAGTAAATGACTGTAAATTTTTGCCAATATATCACAGATTAAGGTGTTAACAAAATAGGTATACTCAATAACAGACTTTGTGTAAGTAAATTAAGAGCGATCAATAATATTTGTTGCCTTGATTTTTAAAATACGTGTCACTCAAAGGAATATCAACAATAATATTGAGAAGTTTCAAACTAAAAGTTAGGTACTTTACTTTTGTCTCTGTATGCGATAGGCGGCTGAAGAAAAATAATAAGTACACTATGTCAAGGCACATTGCAAGAAGGCTTCCCTTACGATTAAAAAAATGGGGTTATTCGCAAACTCTCATCTCATTTTATAGACACTTTAAGGGGCTTTCGACGCAGCTTATATTAAACTTCTAAGCTGATCAAGTAACGAAAACATTCTATTATTTTCTCTGATAATTATACCAATCGGAGTTTACCTACTCTATAACTGACACGGCCTGGTATTCTATAACGTATCAAGCATTCACGAGGAATGTGTCATTGTGCACTTTATACACACGATTGCATTAGAAATGAACGTTTAAATATATAAACACAGTGAATCATACTATCTGATAAAAGGAAACGCTAAGCCCGTATTGCATCCGGACAGACAAGTAAGAGAATTAACTATTTTTGTGCCGTATAACACGAATAATTTTCCGCCTTTCTTAATCCCAATTAAAACAGTTACGGCCTTATTAATAAAAATAGACTAAAGCAAGATTAGCTTCATTCTAAGTATTAAGGAAATATTAGTAAAATTCAGTATTAATAAACATGCAGTAAGAAGATAGTAAGCTAATCCAAATCTTCTCTCGCAGTAAATTTTAATCGTCGCGGCACGTCGTTTTACGTCCGAATACGCATGTAATAAGATGACATATGTCTAATAACCTAACCTATATTCGCTATATATATTCCTTCGAATTTCATTTTCTAAAGAAAGCAGATATTAATTAGTTCTTTGTGCAAATAAAATAGATGGAGATTATTTTATTGATGACTTGAGCGTGATGGATGAAATTAATGAGATCAAAAACCGGATTAATGAGACATGTGAAATTTTATAAAGTTCGTAATAATTCTGTGGAAGAGTTTCAAGAAGCTGAATTGAAATATGTGTTTAGATTTTCTCGATCTACTGCTGTTTTTATCATTGACATGGTAATAAATGATTAAACAGGTGATGCAATAGGTGGATTTATACCACCTCATCTGAATGTTTTGGCTGCAATAAGAACATGGAGCCGTGAAGAGATTCAAGTGATCCTCTTGTAATTTGGCCAGTTATGAAATAAAACGTATTGAATAAGAATAACTATTATTTATTAAACACAAAGCTGGTATTTCTATAAAGTGAAAAGTAAAATAGTCTTGTCATTCTGATTTCTGCTCATATATAGAATCCAATTTCTGAATCATTTCACATGTGTTTTTACAATTTTTTACAAGCGCTATTTGCTTAAAATCCATGGATGACGTAATAAAATTATGTAAATCGCCAATCCATCTTTTTCATCCGTTTCTGGCTTATTTTATATCAATGCCTTTCGCCTTTAATGCGCTCTTTATTTGGAATTTCTACTATAGTTATTTACATTAAATCTTTCCATACTCATCATTGCCGGTTCCATTTTCCACCATCGGCATATACTTTCAAGATATCTTTTGGCTGATGGACATGACTTGGTAATAAATATAAACTATACGCATAAGAGACGGTGTTTATTACTCATAAAACTAAGAAAACACAAAACAAACATTCAAAATTACTATTTAAAAGATATCAGATGATCGCGATTTTTTTAATTCTCAAATTCTCTTTCTAGTTTGGCACACTAGTTTTTCTTTGTGTATATCCATTAGAATTGCAGGTTCTTGTTCCGGCATTTCCACACATCTCACGTGTTCTACGTCTTTTAAGTTTTTCTATGGCGTATTATGCTGCTTACATAGTATTGCAAATCCGATCTGTAAATAACAACCAGTTTAAAATATAATATTGATTAATTGATAAACGAAGCAAGTTTAGGACAACTAGCAGTAGGTTGTATTATATTGAGATATCTGAGTTTATTTCCAATAACAGGCGTATATTTTTAACCACGGTAAAATATTTGCTGAAACAGTAAAAGGCATTTTCAGTAACAACCAGGGTACCAATAATTAAACACACCTAGATATGATTTACCCTCTCTCCTTCATCCCAGTTAAGGGAGCGACGGCGTTTTGTGTTCTTTTTCAAGTCAAAAACCTGAAACATCTTATTTTTCCACCGAAAATACGAAAAACACAAACAACGACTCTCGCGATTTGAAACTCAAAATATTGTCTGTCACTGTGATTAATGTCATCACCAAGCATTGAGTTCATTTCAAAGAGTATATAATCACTATAGTTCATTTGGTTCATTCACTAACATACTTTTTTACTTTTAAAATGTATGGGTTGCCATAGCGAAGGCGTTTATTCCGGTGTAAGGAATGTATTGTTTTTCCGAGGTTACTCCATGTTTATTAATAGCATTTTAACTACGATGTCAAACCTCCGTAACTCAGAGATTTACAAATCCAAGTGTAGGTTCTGATAATGTTTGGAATAAGCGATTTTTATTAATAAGGCCGTTACAGTCCGAAAATTCCGATGCACTTGTATATACAACAAATAGTGTAATATTACATTATGACACAAGTGAGCTAAGTTGGTCATTACAGTCGAGGCGGGATTGCAGCACGAGCCGAAGGCGAGGACGCAATTAATCCGAGTGTAATTACCAAACGCTCACGCGTGTCATACGACGTTTTTCAACACACTTGGTGAGGTAAAAATTCTAAAATTTCATAAAACACACTATACTTTTGACACATATTTTTGAAACATGGCCACAGAACAAAAATGGTGCACGGTTTTTTTTTTCGCACCCCGGTTGAGAAAGAGGCACAGTTAACAAAATCATAAAACAGCCTGTTATTGAATATTTTTGTAATTATGACACTAATTTAATTCATGATATTTTGTAGATAAAAATAAATAAATAATAGAAAAAAAGTTCATCTATAATATTTAAAAAAACAGTTTAGTTTATTTTATCACAAAAATTGTATACATTTTTTTAGACAATTGGAAAGCTCTTTGCCTATATTTAAAATGAATGTGAAGTTTAAAATGCAAGTTTCCTCACGATGTTATTCTTCACCGATAAACAAAATCACAGAAGTAAAATATAATAATTGTGGTTAGATAGATCGAATTATTAACTTTTCTGTTGTTGGTTAAAGGATAAAAATCATATGTTAAGGTCGTCCGAGCAATAAATTATTGTCAATTTCCACATGATGTCTGGGCAGGAGACGATCGTCTGGTGGAGAAATACCAATCACTAGGCTCTTACTCCCTCCCCAAGGTTTCTAGACGGGTACAATAATAATTTCTCCTTCACTAGAAACTATCTGAAATATAAACATAAGTTTATAACTTGTGCAGCGTGATTCAGTAAGGGGTAGAGTTACTAACATTGAACCTGCTTCTTTAGCGCATTTTAATCATTATTATGAAGTCAGAATTTCGATAAGTTGTTTGGCAGGATTTTTATGAAATTTGGCATGATGATGGGTTATAACAAGATCAACCAGATAATCTAGAATAATGTTTAACCAGGTAAATGAAAGAGTTCCCCTGGAATAGCAGAAAAAGTCCACGCATACGACGTCACCGTAACGGCTGATAGATGATATAGTTTGGAGGGTAGAGTTAATAATAATGAAACGCTGATTAATTATAAAAATCGAATGGTTTTTCATCTAGCATATTCCTCGCTGTAGTGAGATGAAAGTTGTGTCTCGCACGGGTGCAAAATTATTTGAGTCTCGTGCTTTTGAATCACTTGCTACGCTCAGGATTCTATTTGTTAACCACTCGCTACGCTCGTGGTTCAATCTTTGAATCCTTCGCTTGTTCGGTATTTAATACAAGCACTCGCAACAAATAACAACTTTGCAACCTTGCATAAAAATAACTATGGATACATATAAATCAATGTATCAAAACAGAAATCAGGTAGCTATATGATAATGGCGACGATGAAAACAACAAGGTTCTATACACCACAATAACAAACAATATCGAGTACTTAATAGGAAAGTTAAACAAGAGTCATTGTTCTGCTTCGTAACTTCATTATTTTCCACACACCGCTACTGCGCATTACTTTCAGATAATACAGCTCGTTGCAAGCTTCATCATTTATATACCTACTTTCATCAAAAGGCTAATAGGCGACGGGTCTAGGAGTGTATAAAGTGAGTTAATATGCGAACCATACTAACATCGGCGCAGAACAAATAAAAGGACCTACTTACACTTTAGTCAGGAAGGAAAGACTTGTGTTTATTAAACAAACTCCAACTGCGAGTCATCTGCGCGCCTGAAACACGTCTGTTTACCTTTTGTCTCTGTAAACCAAACCAACCTTAGAGAGGCGATATCCTATATACCTACAATAGACATCCATTTTACCGAAGTCATAAATATTTCCTTGGAAATGGGACGGCTGATCTTATAGAAAGTGGGAAAGAGAAATCTCTATTTATCAAAACGTCCCAACAAAGCGTGTAACATAATAGTGTGGCAAAATGTACGTAAAAATATGAACCTCATGGAAAATGTCATTTTATTGGCGGAAATTTGTTCGCGGGGGTTCGTTCGTAGATGCCGTTGATTTTAACGTTTTATTCGCTCGTTGTCGTGAATAATATTTGTCGCTTCATATTGTTCGGCTAGCTCGGGTTGATGATATGAATATTCATGTCAATGCGGCAGTTAACGGACGTACGCTATGTAAAGGGAGCGGTGAAGCCATGCCGGTGGTTGGGGCGTGGGCGGCGACGACAGAGCTACGTAGCTGTAATTCCTACAAACTTGGGAGTTGATAGCGATTCGGCTGAAAAAGACTACTCGCTCGCTTTTATATAAAGTGAAGTGATCAGATCACATGCAATTTGAACACAGTTACGTACAGTCAGCTAGGTGAAATAAAACAGCCTTGAGTTTTAGGTTGCAGTTCTCATCAACAAATTTGAGTAACTAAATAACGTAACACTATTTAACTAAACACTAATAAGCAAGTAACTTCGGTAAAAGTAAACCACATCAACTCTGATGTTTAGGATTTGTTTCATGCACTCTCATCAAATTCCTTCATCGCTTTATAAAGCGCACATAGATGCAGCACAGACCTCTCAATGTCACAGTAAAGGAGTAAATAAGCAACCTTAATTGTATAAAAAAAATGGTTTCGTAAATTAATTAGTCATACATTTTCTTTGAATACTTAGTGCAAAGATGTTGACTGTATACACAAGGGGCGATATCGCATCTGATGGAATAATGTCGTGTGTGGCAGACATATCAATGAGACACGTGAGCGATGAGCTCGAGAGGAGTTCGTTGATTCTGATAAGGATTGCAGCCATGGGGCCCGGCTAGGGCTGCCTTTATTTACTAGAAAACAAAACTCAAAATGTATCGTAAACACATGATACCTAAAAAAACAAGAATGACGCGTGTGCTGTTATCGCGGTGAATTTATACTTATTTAAGTGTAACATATAAAAAATATACACAATCACGCCTGTAATGCCTCTTTCACGATGTTTGCGTTTCCTGTACAGCAACTGTAAATCGTGATTATAAATAAGATTCACGCATGAAATCCGAAAATAGAGAAGCAAGGTTTGAACCAGCACACCTTGTATCAAAACCGAGCGAGCATTTGACCAAGTTGGCTATCATTGCATTATAAAAAAAAATGTTAATCATTTTATATTTTCCTTGAAGATTTGATGACACGAGTAAAATAAAGACGGCACCTAGACTACCTAGCACCCGAACAATAGCGTCGCGGTACGAACAAACACTCACGTATTATCTTGACACGTTTACTTAACTTCAAGTATAACGTAGTGAATAGGTTTCCGAGAAACATCTCCGTACAATATCAAAATTGAACTGATATAGTGATGTTAGCTATAAAGACAACGTAGATATGTGATAATTTAAGGGAATGCAAGCGAGTGGTGATGAGAAACTATTAGAGAATCGAGTACTTACTCGATCTTACTCCAAGTGACATCTTTGTTCTCCTCTAAAGACATTAAAAGAGACCGGTTACAAAGAACTGTAGGAATTATTCAAAGTGCTATAAAAAAACTAGGGGCGTACAAGTTTTGACAGCATTAAATACAAATCGAGTGATCGAATCGTTACAAAACGTGCAGCTATTCTGGTCGATCAAAACTCATACCAAAAAGCTTCGAGTAAACACTATGGCATTACCGTCAGACCTAATCGAACACTTCTTAATTACATATTAAAATATATCAGTGATATAACTGATAAGATTAACATCGTTCATTGCTGCGTTATACAAACATTTATAAAATAACAAGGTTACAGAAAATTAACTTCATATTTTTAATATAACTCTATCATCAACTGATTTATTGTATTACAAGAGCCTACACGCAAATGTTATGATATCAGAATTTTATAAATGAATCATCGGCTTTCATCTAACATCTTTCAAACGACTTAAATTATGTATGAAATGAGCAACCATCCATATAATTCATTTTCCACTCAAAATCGCTATTCTTGTAACATAATGCATATTCAACTATACAATGGAATATGAAATTAACTCGATAAATCACAACTTCAATGCCGGTGAGTCAAAAATGCTCATCCGACGACGACTTTAACAACCGTCAGAGCAATTTGTTTTAAGTCTTTAGTAATTTCACACGAATAAATCAGGATCGAGACCTCGTCGAACATGAAACATGACATTGCACTGTGATGATTAACACTGATATTTTATGTTATCATCAGATAATAATACGTCAGAATTCAGTACAGGTAGTCGAAGCAATTTGAATTATAATTGTATGCAAGTAAAGTCTACGTACCCGGTTAGAAACTCAAAAAAACTCATCTAAATGTGCAAGTATCACCACAGTTATGAATCGGTAAATTAAACAATATTATTCAGACAAAGCATCGCAATCGACTGCCGGTATAATATCTGGAAACAACTTATCACAGATACATTACCAATACGAAATTAAGATAACAGCATTTGATTAATTGTAACGATTTCGATTTTATTGTAAAAATATAAAAACGAGAATGCACAAATGTAACCAAACTGCATATGGGTGTTATGCAGTTTGGTTACATTTGTACATTCTCTAAATAGATTGAGACGAAATAAATGATTGAAAATAAGTTATCTATCTAAATGCATATAAATAAAACCTAATCTATAAACAATGTGGAAACATAGAGAAAATGTCTTAACGCCTCGATTTATTTTGTTCAGGTCTGTAGTTATTATTTATCGTTTATAATTTCTATGTTAACTAAAAAAAACTATATCAAGTCTGTGACTTAACTTGTGGACTTGAGAAACGCACCATCCCACAATCCTAATTATAAGACTTAAAACCAGAATATTGAAATATTATGTAAATATCAGCAAAAGATTTTTTTTATATTTATCGTTTTGACTTTAAAAGCAAAGCTGTTATCTGTGTATTGATATCGATAAGAAATAATCAAGTGATAAAAATACTGCACAATCGAGACTGCATGCCAAATCCTAATACACCGGTTATAATGTTTCATACAAAACACATCTTAACACCGATTGGCAGACATAAGTGGGCAATGCAGGATGTACTCGAGCAAATGGCTAACGATGTGATGCATTGCAGCTTCGGATGCAGTTCTGCACATTATCATCTGGAGAGGTGTCCAGCTGGCGCCGCCTGCAATCATGCAATTACGAGCACTTCACGATATGGCGCACGCGCCGCTCTAATTGCGAATTAACTTCAACAATGTAGGAATTGAACAAACAAGCGCCTGCACGTTTAAAAGGATTATTTCCAACCGCAAGTATAACGAAACATGTGACGCAGGCGCTTTAAACACAGAAACTATTCAATGTAAGATACAGTTCTGATAATCATCTGCCCTTCAATTCGTTATAAGAGTTATCAACGTCCAGTATCATTGACTTATTCTCGAATGAAACAAATAAAACATAAAAAAACTAATTTTATAGATTTCGAAAGTAATATTATAATTGGAGCGTTTTGTTGCCCAAAGCCCAAATATTTTAGATTCGCTTCGTTTCGCGTAGAATTTCATATTATTTGGGGTCCCGACACTCGTGACAGACAGTTCCTCGACTTAAATCTTAGAGAAGTTCGGTGTTGCTGGCTTCTTCAATTATCGATCAACTTGTTTGGTTTATAATTGGAAAAGTTGACACGCCGAGGGTCAGTGGTGGGCTCCTCTTCCCCCATTTGTTTAACAAATGGATTTCCGCCAATTATCGCCTAGTTCTATCAAAGCCCAAAGTTAAGACCACTTAATTATAGCCAGAACTAGACTGCTACTGCGTCTCGCAGTTGCGTCGAACTTAAGCATTATTTTTAATAATGAACAGAACCCTATAACAGTATACTGTATTCTGTTATTATTAAGTGATCTTGGTCTTGCATTTTCCGAGACACCGATCGAGATACCTTTTAGTAGACCATACCATACAGACAGCGCATGAAATATAGCCTTATGAGTCACGCATTGTCCTCTATATACCTTATATGATAAGTTTCCCGTTTTCCCCTATACGACAACAGCACATTGCTGTGTGAATGGCTCAATTACTATTGCAACTCTTAGATCTCGGATGCGAGATTATAATAAAGGTTATATTATCTAGATTTGCGCCACCATATTCAAGATTTGCACACTAACTCAATTCTTGGGGGCACATACATACAAACATAGTAGAGTTATGTGTATGATGCACGTGTCCGTTAAATTCAGTTTAATAAATCAGCTACCAATAGCTATGATCACTGTAACATATATTTACCTGCAGTAAGAACACAGATCCATCAGACTGCGAATGTTGAACGCTAATTTAATTCAATACTTTAGTGGCATAAAGGCGACGATATACAGCACGATGGTAAATTGTAAATGAATGCTCTTATTTTTTATGCACGTTGCTACAAGCAAAATGAAAAAGATCCTTTATCTCTATTATGTGCTACAAGCGACAGCTATATGCCACAACACACAGTACATACAGTTGCCCAAATTTGCAATACACAATAAAAATAATAACATTTGAAATCCAATAGGAGTTTTCAAAATGTACAGAGGACTCATGTAAATAAAGACGTGTAAAGTCTTACTAAAAGGGTAATGCGGGGGTGGCCCGTCTGGCCTTGTACGGATTCGGAGATGCTAGGTATGTTCGACTATGAAAATTAAAGGTAGCACGCCAAATTGAGCAGTACACAAAAGGCAAGCATCACGAGTTCTTCTGTTAATAATTTTCTGAAGGTGTGGGTAAGCAGTTAGGTCGATAATCGGGTAAGTACCTAGTTATATACATATTTATATAATGGTGATGAATAAGATACCTAATCTAGATAGTTATGTGCACAAACCTTTCCTGATAAAGAACGTTGCAGGTGAATAAGCGGAATATTGATATTTGACAGGGACATTACCAGAAGATAAAGAAAGACACTACACCTATGTACAATCCGATCATATCCGAACGCACAACAAATAGTACGCACTCATATTCGCGTCAGCTGCACGGTGGCAGAGACAATGCTCTGTGGTATGTGCATGATGGCAGTGACGGTAAAGGTACACTTGCATCTCTGGACGCGAGAGCGATTGGTATTGGTTATATGCAATCGAAACAAAAGTGATCCCGTTTGCGTATTTTGCCAATGCTCCAGGAGTTGTCCACTGCTACAATAAATAGATCTTTCCAGTATCCGCCATTATGAGACATCACAAATGTAAGACAGTATTTAACATTTACATTTTTACATCACCTTGTCAGGAGCGACAAGACTTGTCAGTAGAAGATTAAGGATGCGTAAAACGAGAGCGGCCGTAACAAACTTATCTTATCCTGTCCATTTGGAAATTTAAACAAAAATGTTGATGGAGCACGCGAAGCGCGCGCAACGCCGGGGGCTCGTCTACTTATTATCTGTCTCTATGGCAATCTGTCTGTTATCTCTCCCGTATTATTGCGCAGTAACATGGTTATCATTATTTTGAGCAATACTTTACCCCAATATTAGTATTTCAAAATACATGAACATATATCAGACAGTGCTAATCAATAGAGCTATTGAAGCGCAGTTGACCTTACAAGCGAACATAGAAAACTATCATCAAAACAGCAAACACCACGAAATAGACGTGATAAAATAAAATTATCCCGAGTGTACAGAATATTTCAAAATACGTATCTATATATTTGTAGTATACAATCTAGCGTATTTTATCTAGATGTATTGTTTATCTCAACCCCTATAAAATGTTCAAAGACTTCTATTTACGACTTGCAGTTAAAGCGGCGAAAATTACTCAAGGGTTCGGATTTGTCGAAAGGATAGATTGGAGCAAATAAATTCTAAATATTTTCATCCGTCAACGTATAATATACCGAAAACAATATGTAGCGATGCCATTATAATCGCGATCATACGTGAGTAACAGATCCGTATCGGATGTATAGCTAGAAACCTGTCAGATAAGAATCGAGAACAAGAGTTGTTAATCAACGTAACAGACAATAGTGGCCATCCGATAAACCTTACATTGATATGCAAATAAGAAAAGGGAAAATAGATACGTCGGTACCCAGCAAACGTTCGTGCGTGAAATTGATTTGAACGCCTTAATCGAGCGACAAAGCGGCGCGTTTAGCCACGGCGGCTGACGCGTGACAACACGGTACGCGTACAATATGGCGCGGCCTCGTGCGCCCGCCGCCGTCACGACCATCGCTGGACAAGACCATCTCCTCACCATTCCACTGAAACTAAACGGAGGTATTGTAATTGATCCCCGCAATAATACCCGTGTTTAATCATTGAAAAATGCCGTAACAACAACACAAACGTAACTCGATGAGTAAACAATCGTATTACTCTATGACAATAATATTTGTCGAAAAGGTACCTACCCTGGGAAAACTCAAATCGTGAATTCGGGAGGTCTCATTTTGTTTCACGAGGTCACAGGTTGCGGCAAAATATTTAAATAAAAGTATCACTCATGATACAAAAATATACATTTTATACTGTGATGAATGCTCGCTGAAGTTGTTATATATAAAATTTTGTATATGCAAAACTTTGCAATGCAAACTCAGTATCTTTATACGAGTACTAATACACATTCATTATAAAACTCACCAACAAACATGACATAACTGCTGATAATAATAATGCAAAAGCAGCATCCCATAAGTTTCAGGGCTAGCCACCAACCTCACCAAGAGTGAGAAGGGCCTTTATCGAGAGCCAAGCACCCTACATGTGGCCGACCGCAAACATGCCCCTGCCGTGGTTTAGAATAGATAAAACAAAAGGGAACAATGGGGCAATACTCTCGGCCTCAACCATGCAGTTTCTCGAAGGTGTCGCCGCCTAAACGTTTTAAATCGGCCAAGGGCGCCCTGCGACCTGCATGCAATGGAAGAACACTGCATCAACACCTCATTCAATACTTCAAAACAACTCGCAATTCGTAACGCGCGTTTGGAGATGATGACGCACGTCAACCATACTCAATCGCATTCTTAAAAACATATATAGTTAGTTAAATATTCCTATAAATCTATCGTCATTTTTGCCAAGCAAATAAACATTTTTCGCATACTTCTTCCATCAAAGTAGATTAAAATCTCTTTATGACTGAAAATGTTATATTGTTCTGTAATTGCAAAACCAAATCAGTATCTGCACAGACGCTACATATTTTTACCTTATATACTCGTTACATTTTCTACGAGCACAAAGAAAATTACGTTGAAAATAAAACAAATGAAAGTAAGGAAAATGTTTCAAAGTTACTACGTATGTATGTACACGCGCAAGAAATGAAGCGGGACAGCGTAACTTCCCACCTTACAAGCGCTACGTAACTTGAGCTTTTTAATTAAATTATGGTACTTATTAAGGGGAGCAGTAAACAAGTGGGATTTAGTTTGGAAGGCCAGCGCCACCGACTGAGGCTGCTCGAGTGCAGATAAGGAGCCAGTTGCGGAGTTAATGTACACACCCGAGATAGGGAATGTTGCACAACGCAAATATTTGCGCGGTAAGGCTACAGCGACGGCTACCGACGACCGTGCTCACAGACATGTAATTATTTGTGAAAATTGTCATTTTTAGCGTACATAACGCATAATGGTTGTGTCTCGATATTCAACGGTATGTAGATAAAGACAAGTTATTGTAACTAGAAGAAATTACGACGACGTTTTTTTCTTATTCCATTCATAGGCTGGCATATATCATTTGATGTTAAACTGAGCATGGTAACAGCAGCCTACTTATCGATACACTAAAGATATTCAAGGATCAAAGACGAAATATAATACGTATCAGAAATGTATCGAATAGAACCCTAGGCATGTTTCCATATTTCATATAAAACATTCTTCAAGCAAGTAGACGCTGAAACTGTTGAGGAATGTATAAATGGCAATTGCCGCGAGCTAGGCGTACCGACGGAATCAGAAGCGCACGAAACGTTACACTTGATTTGGCACTGGATCCTTTTAGGGAGCAATAAAACTTCAAAGTCGTTCGTGAGCTTCTGTACGCAACGGCTCGACGACTTTAATATAACCCAGATGTCACAATTATAGCGGTACGATATGATCTTTAACGTTCTCGTGCCCTGATTCGCGGCGAGTGGTTTACATTTAAGAAGTAGTTTGTATTGTAGCGAATCATTGACGATTTCGAGGGTTTTTTTCAGTTCGCCGTACCTCAAAATTAGGGGGGCTTTAGGATATAGAACACCAATATTTGCGAATTAACTTTGGTTAGCTATCATAACTTGGAAAATGCCAAAGTTTCTACGTTTCTTAATTATGAAGTCAGACCGAAACACGGCGTATTGATGTTCAAAAATCAAAACGTGCAAAAAGCAGTAAAATGTACCGAATTTAAAAAGTTTTAATTAATTAAAAAGTCAAAATCACGCAAAACTGTCGTAATAGATAGAGATTTGTGGACAAGATTTGCCTTGAATCAAAAGATTCCTATTTCGCACAAATATTTTAAAAGCTAAATTAGTATATACGTATATCATAAGTCACAACATTTCAAAGCCATGCTTCTGTGATATAAGCATTTAAAGTAATAAAGTAAACTCTATAGACACTTGTCGCCTGTCGCATCTCTGAAAGTACTGAAAAGGGTGCCTTTCAAGAAGTTTTAAAAGGAAAACTCACTGCCAATGGAAGGGTCCGGTAATTCCCTCTCTAAGGCGGTCTTTGAGCGAGCGTTGTCGGGATGGGCCGGGCCCTGGAGGCAACATGGCCGCGCCGGGCGGGACGGGCGGCACGGCGGGCGGGGGCGCGCGCGCCGGCGATGACATCGCTACAACTGGTGCTGCGCTCGCGCACTACCAGCGCCGCGCCGAACACATCACACCACTGAGCACCACTACAAACTCGCGCTGCAACACAACAGAAACAACCAAAGCCACATAAATAAAGCAAAGCGAAATAGTATGCAAATTATTTTGCCAAATACAACATTGACACATAGAAAACACAGCAAAGTAATATTTATACAGGTTTTGAGTTTATATCTAATAATACACCAAAGTAAAATTTATTTGAAAATTCAGAAGAGATTTGCATATTTCTATGTACATCTACCTCTCCCTTCATATCACTATGCCATTATCACTAAAGATGATTACATAAATATTTGCAAAAACAAAAGTTACTGATACTTCTACAAGCGCCTACACATTTACTAGGGGCAATAACCCATTCGTCTGTGTTAAAAACTACAAATTTGTGTACGAGTATTTCTGTCGTCTTTCAAAATGCTCACACGACAAACAGAGTTGGGTAATGATTAATAAGTTATTTATTCAGTTAACGTGTAAATAGACGCAGCACGAAAATATAAATTAGACCGCGTCACAGAAATCCAGTAGACGTCTTACAACTATTGAATGTGACCAGTGTTTTTGATTAGTACCGTACGCGATTTTAATATTTTCAATGTCATCTTTTGTGATATCTATACTTCAGAGGGCACGTTAGGCTGGCGGTCCCAGTTATTAGTCGTTACGAGCATTCAAACTCCCCAAAAACTCCAACAACCGGTCTTACACCTCGATCACAGTCGTGGTTATAGATAAAATTAGTTTTATTGTTCCTAATCAATCAAATCAGGGTAGACTGGCGACCGATCACAAATTGTAATTAGAAATAAGCTATAGATAAGTAGATCTCAATGCACCTATTACATTTGCATGCATTGATCGAGCGCGAATGCTTTATTTTGTCACAAATCAGTGTTATAAACTGTCCTACAGGTTATTTATGAACATTAAATGCCTATTTTAGATACAATTATGACTTAATAATCCGAGAACTCTGCTGTTACGATGAAACTGGGTTTGGTGATAGCTTATGTACCTACCGAGTAAACGTATCTATAATTTGGAAGTTATAAAAGTAACTTAAGATGGTATAAAGACGCGTGCGTATTCGGGGGCACATCAATGTATTAAATACTTCGTAATTAAATAAATATCGCCAGACGAACACACCGACTATACGGTCCCACACTAAGCAACGCTTGTATAATGGGTACCGTACAATGGACTGGGGGCGAACCCAGTATATATTAGTCATAAAAAATATTAAACATCCATGACTTGGGTACAATACATTCGTTCTCATTACACAAAGTTTGTCCCTATCAGAAATTCGAACCCGCGACCCTCGGCACAGAAAGCAGGGTCACTACCAACTGCGCTAATCAGGCCGTCAATTAAAAACAAAAAACATTGAACAAGATATTCGTGTTTTGCTGACGAATGGACCAACAACAAATGGTGTTTATGACAAAATTAAATGTTAAAAAACATCGTTGCCGGCACAACTTATAATGTTATTATGCAAACATTTATATCACACGTAAAACGAAAATGATATTTTACAGTAACAGCTGTTTTACACTATCATAAAAAAATGAATTTCCTCATTCCGTCGGTCCAACTCGGACTGGTTCTAAAAAAAAGAAATTTGCATAATGGAGGAACGGAAAGGCCTACCTTGACCTGATTTGATTTTGTTTGAGAAATGATTCAAGTAGATGAATAATCAATTACACAATTGATCAACTAAAACAGTAGATCAATGAATAACATAATCTCTCTATCGCGATTGTTCGATGCTCAATAATAGAAAACGTGTTCCAGATTATTTTCGAAAGTAAAAAGAAAACTTATCGCGTTTTCATTTACTATTCTCAATTGAATAGAAAAAGGATTATTTGTTAAGCAGGGTAAGTTTTGGGTTACTAGTGAACATACATTTGAACGGTAAAGTTTTGTTGAGAACACAGTGAAACGGACGGGGCAATAGCAAGGGGCGAAAGCGGGTATCGATCGGCCCTAACCTCCTCCCCGTCGGCCCCGCGCCGCACCGCACGGCCCGCCCTGCTCACCTTACGTAAGTCCAGCTGATCGCACCCACCCTGTAACCTTGGCAACGAGCCTTATGCACGCATTTCTGGACACTGCTTCAACAGTGCAAAACTACACTAACTTCGAATTGTAAATATGTTGCTATAAAATTCAGGTTCTAACTTAGATATAGCCGTTCACTTAAGTCCAGTTTTGATCTGTGGGTCTATTTTCCAAGAGAACAATCACCGGCAGCGGCAGCCCTGCCCTCGATACTTCCCCGGCACGTAGACATTTTAATTTCCTCCATCGAGTTGACCCTCTACCTGCCTACAAGCGATTCGTGTTTCTCTTGTACGCATTTCTAGCTATTACCTTATTGCGATTTACGTATTCATTTCATTATAATAATGAGATAAAATATAAAATTAAGAGCTTTTCAAAGGAAAGGAAATGACAGATGCGCCATTTATTCTGTGACTAGCAGAGCCCGCGACTTCAAACGCGTAACTTTAATTTTCTTGCTGACTAAAGGAAGCCCGTTTTTTCGGGACATTTTTTCTAAGATGTTGAGGTTACTATAAGCTAGCGCAATCCTAAGTCCACTAAGTATATTTTTTAATCTATCGACATTCTGGGATATAAAGCTATCATTACAAGTTGCATCAACATAACGTCAGGAAGATTTGCCGTGATGCACGAACAGACGGCAAAGATTCCAAATGCAAAAATAGCGGAATGGACCTTTGTTTTGAAATTAATGTCAAAAATATTTAATGTACAGACATGTCCTAGTTTCAATGACATTCAACTCATGTCGATCCTTCGTATTTGTGGGATAACCAATGGATGTTCTGGATTTCTGTTTGTTTATCTACCAGAATGCAAATTATGGCAAGATTGCTTGCACTCACACACAATAGGTAATATCTCCAATAGGCCTACATTCACAAAAAAACATTATACTCATTATAACGGTGCCTTTTGTAAATTAAATACTTACCATGATACAAAAAGAAACCAAACCTATCGAAAATTACGTTCAGTATTAATAACTTGAATTCGGGAACAAACAGAAACACAGTAACGGTGGACATTGGACAACCCAAAGAGGTATTAAGATAGGGATAATCTACATTGAATATACGACACAAGGCTTCGGCATATTGGCCTAAATTAAACGAAATATCATACAGAATTTCAAAAAACTCCTCCCTCTCATTTTGTCCGTTAAATAAATAGCCTTTTTACTCGAACATCACGGGCTTCAGTATTCATGGCGCAATGGAACAAGAGAAATACGCAACGGACACGGCGGACGGACGGCGGACGGACACGGCGAAACCGGTCGGGCAGCGAGTGAAATTCAACAAAGGACTACGGTGAACAGACCTGGAGCAATTTATGTCAAACAAGTTCGATGTTACCTGCCAAAAAAAGGTTCATAGGAAGCAAGGCTACTTATTATATTCGCAAAAACTGGAGATGCTCATGTTAAAAGAAAAATTGGGACAGTTTCAAAGGTTTCAAGAATTTCGCTAAAGGGAAATGTAGGACCCCTAGCTTTCGTTAAATATTTGACCGGCACCGCTCAATACGAACGACCTTGCTAGCGACGAGACGCGCTTGCTCGTTACCAAGTGGCGCCCAACGTGGGACTAGCGATCAGCTGTTTCTGTCCATACAACTCTGCTATCAACAATTATTCACTGTATTAGCATTATAAAATTTATAACATCAGACATCGCGTACGTACAATTAAAAAAATATTTACAATACTAGTTATGCGTCTATAATATTTAACCTAGACAAGAAACGAAGAATCACAAAACATAATAAATACTCAAAAGAATATCGCAGTGTTTTAATGAATAATATTTTTATAAGTGTATATAAAAACATTGGTGACTGTAGCGTTAATGAATTTTAAAGGGTTGTTCTTACTGCATATTTTAAAAAAAATATGGTTGTAAAATACAAAACGACGCGAGAAAATTATGTTAGTATACGTATTTAAATATAATATTTACATTGATGAAATTGATTTGCATTTAAACTACAACACAACGTACGTAACATCCCTATAATAATTTCATGGTAGCCAATGATTCTAGTAATCCTATGTTACGATAAAATAAATGATAACAATATTATGATGATAAATGATATTTTAAAAAAAGTCTAATGAAAGGTGCATAAGTAAGCATCTAAGTGTGGTCCATGCATAAATGCAACGAACCGAAGAGGAAGAACGAAACTCATGTGAAGCGCTGACGGGAGGACAGACAGCATAACGCGGACGCAGCCTACTTCATCGGCTGGAAGCGTGCAACTGATCTAGCTACAGGCGAGAGGGGGACAGAGGGGCGCGCGCAGTGGGCGGCGTGCGAAGCTGGCGCCCACCGACGGGCCGACTCACCCCTATAACGCCTCCTCCATATAATCACAGTACGGTTTCCCGACACCTCCATACATACCAACCCTACTTCCATACAGCAATACATCGGCAAAAAAGGCTACATTATAGCAACTCTTAGTGTAAAAGATGAAAATTTATGTATTTACAAATTGTTGTATTCTATTAACATTAAAATTTTTGACAGCCTACGTGACATTTATGCAGTATTTAAATTTGTATTGCACAATTTCTAATTAGGGAACACATATCTAGAGGTATATTCTGTTGTATTACTATGGTATCTTATACGAACACTGTGTGTGTGTGCGTCATGAAGCAAAAGCAATGTCGGTGATCGATATCACATATAGCGACGTATCGGTTGTCCGACACAAAGTGGATTCTAGGTACTCCGTGATTAACTGGAACGAGGCAACAGTGAGTAAGAATGTGCTGAAACCCAGCCCTGTCTACGGCAATTCACTGAATTTGTGAAAGATCGTGGAACTATTTCAATGTTATGTAGCAGCGACATTATTAAACTGTTTCAAATCGCGCATATGGACAACTGGTTTTATTAGACGAGATGATAATATTTAAGGAGCTTCAAGAATACTAATCAGATAAAAATAGGAAGATCGAGACTAGTTCATAACACAGCATAATAGGTAACCTATCCTCACAAGGATAATTCAGATTCCTCGAAGAATTTAGATTTCCCATTTTGTTAATGTAGTTAGTTGCGTGGATCGCTAGCTCACTCGCGTCAATCTGGCCAATACTTGCACATAACACTATAATATTGGATCCAAGGTCGTCAATATTAGAAAGAGCAATATAGGTCAGCCCACGTAACATAGTCCATGAAAAAATATGTTACACTTATGTACGAACATTTATGCATATACACGGCTCATTCAAATAAATAACCAGTGTCTTCCTGGATCGTTTGTAAGTTGGAAGCAACTAACGCCAGCAAACTCGATTCCTACAAGGTTAACTACTTAATACGAGACACCTGATTACCAACCAAACACAATCTTATAATACATAACAAACAAATAGACCTTTATCAAAAACTTAATACCCCACTGGTTTATAAATGTGGAATGCCACCATCCATTTTGATTTTTTTTTCAAACTTTTTGTACATGGTAAATGTATATAACCTGACCAAGACAAGTTATGTGTGATCTTATAGTTATGCCAAAGGGTGAAATATATATAAAGAGTTATTTAATTTGTCCCAATATCATATCCATACCTATTATTAGCTATGAATTTTATGTCAGTTTAAGTCAATTGCGAGGGTGTGACAAAACGAGGCAGAACCTAAAGCAAATTATTGTTTTTATTACGTATGCATGGTTTTCCTCTTGACTTAAATCGGGATCGAGCACGCATTAACCAACCGCGTAGCCTCGAAAGGCTGACTCGGGCATGTACCGTGCAGGGCAGCAGTTTTGGTCCGAGCAAACAATTGGCGCGTAGTTGGCACTATCCATCGGGCTGGCAACGAGACAAACATAATATGACCGCGCACGTGAGCCAGCGCGAGCATTTACCTCGAGCGAGACACACGAGACTGAGAGAACCAGCCTCGCGAGGCTATTCTCTAAGTCAGTGCCCAGCTATTCACGAATTCGATTGTGTCTTTATTTACATTCGCAATATTCCTTATAAATGAACTCGGTTCAAAGAGCAGCCTGCAGCGCGTATTTTTTGCTTCGACGGGTTCAATGGCCACTTAACTGAATGTTGCTTTTATTTTCAAAACTGGATTTTGTTTCCAACGAGTCTCTGCTGCTCGCAGGTACCGCGCAGTTCCTTATTTCACTTGCCCATTGTTTAATAGCAAATAACTTAAATACAGCACCTACTGTTGTATGCAGAATACGGGCAATATAAGTGAGATACCTTACTCACTTTTTATTTTCTTTATGTACCTATGTACTCAGTCTAAAAGATGTTACCAATTACACTCTAGCCATTCCAAAACAAGAGCATTGAGGAAAATAAGCGTTGATGGTCTTATACCATATGCCTTTACTGAGCAAACAAATATCGAGCGTTCTCTCGATATTTAAGATCATTGCTTATTTACTTATTATAATGAATTTAGTTAATAATTCTCTTGCCAAACGACCAACCTACTCATTTTCTTATAAGTAATCCATTGGAGGATAATAATTATTCACACATTGTATTCCTATTAACAGGTTACCAATTAATGTCCACAATTTAACAAATAGGTGCTGGACGAAGTCCACAATAAATAAATAATATTTCATTTTGAAAAGATGTTCTTAGAATTTATTACCTTGATTATATTGAAAGCTTTCGGTGTTTAGCAAAACTTGTTAAGAGCGGCATACCGAACTGAGAAAGCATTAGGCATACTTATATATTAGGTTACGTTACCTAGGTAATAATAGTGTATAAAAGTCCGTCTTTCAATAGTGCAATACGAACAGGTACTGTATTCATATTGTTACATTGTAATTATTTATTCATAATACACAATAACATTCTTTTTATCATCTTTTATCTGCACAGATGTCGGCCCGGGTGACGCGGTCTGGCCGGTTGTGTAAAATGAATTATGTTTGTTGTAAACCTGTTATCGTACCTATATTTTGTCTGGGTGTTCTTTGTTATAATGAACACGACATTGCGGTAAGTGACGGAATCTGCTTAAAACTAAATATTATGTGAAATATTTCCAGTGCCGCCGGGGGCTTGGTCGGTCGGCGCGGCGCCGGCGATAGGGCCAAGAGAAGATGGCGGGATGAACATGACTAGCAATCAAAGGCGTGGCGCATCATGGCGTCGGATCGAGAAGTGCGGTGAAAAGGGGGAAGCTCTCTATCCTATAATAGGACCAAGCAAGATGATAACCATAATAAATTCATTCCTTTCAAGGGAAAGGGGAAGATGAGGGAGGCCTTATCTCACTTTTTAGTCCATTGGGGATCAATCAAAAAGAGACTAAAACACTCCATAAAATATAAAAATAGCATAATGTACACATTTTTAACTATAACGGAATAAAATAAATATCATAATATTCTGGACACAACTTACCGAAGGTAATAAAATCAGCGTGGGAAGCTATACTTCAGATTGTTTGTTTTTACATGCTATGATTTCCGGATAGGTATCTAATTGCATAGGTGCAATGTTACAATACTGTAGAATTTATTTTAATAAATTGTCTGTCAGACTGTCAGTTACGAAGTGAAAACATACACTGATAAGTTACTGGGAAGATAACCCTTCATTTGTGTAAAGATAAGGCTCCAATCTGACCATGAAGTCAATAAGTTTCTTTCAAACACAACAAACATATGTATAGAATAATGATATTATAAATAAAAATAACTCCTTTCATTGTGTTCATAATAAATTGCAGCTCAATCACAAGTTTATAAAAACAGTTGAATATTTATGAATAAACAATTAAATATGTATATCCAATCCACTTGACAAAAACATCCTCTGTATATACCTATGAAGAAGAGAAGAGCAATATAATGAAGATCATAAGATGCATATGGTTGGGGTTACTATATATTCTCTAGTTATTATTATGTATATCTTTGCTGTTGCCTATGTACCTGTTTGTTAAAAGACAAGCCCTGATATATTCAACGCACAGCTACAATTGAGATGGTCCTATTATTTGGCACTCTCAAGTAAATTGACAGGGTCAGCATTGTTTATTATTTGGTAGAAAAATATTCTGATATCATACATTAATTTCCCCCACACAAGCGGAAAATGAATGACTTATGACAACCAAAAATAAAATAAAGTTAATGTTTATCATTATCATTGCTCTTAAATATTCATTATGAATGTATTTATTGTTGATCACCTTAAGATCTAATAATTGGTTTAAATATTGATTGACCTTAAACATAACTATTATAAAACAGCTGTACCTATGGTAGTGACAAATTGTTCAGTTATAATATAAAAAGTGTATGTAATAGCTAAGCGATATGTAGTTTCATTACAATAAATACACAAGTGTGTTTTTGTTTGTTTCATTATTGTATTTTTATAAGGATCAAGTTTTGGTCAAATATTCTTCTTTGATGACTGAGCCTTAAGTACCTATGTTAATAAATAAAATCCCAATAAAGAAATTTGTAACGGAAAACTAAAATAGTATATATTTTAAAATTATATTTGGTGGGAACACACAAATGTAATCCAATTTATATTCTGTTAACAGTTCTGTACGACAATCTGTATTGTAGTGCCAATGTACATGTCCATGAAAAACTGAAAATTATAACTGGCCAGTGTTTACCATAGATGTTTCATTTAAATAACAATACCCCACAATGGTAAGAAGGCAAACATTGCATAGTGTTTTATCGCACGACACACAGACAATAATACTTACCTACTACACTATAATATAGAAGAAATTTATCATAGAAAAACATTTATTGATTAAATAGTTTCTTTACTACCTAAGAATCTGCCTCATGCCTAAGGCAACAGCTAGACTCCTACCTACCCATAATTGGCTGAAAATGTGTTTGAAATTGGTAGATGGTAAAAATTATTAAGTAAAATATTTCTCACGTATTTATGCTTATATATGCAGCACATAACCTGTTCTTACCGTTTCAAAAGTAATAAGATGCAGTTAAAACAGATGGCTGGATAATGCGGAAAATACTTACAAAGGATTATAAATGAGGATGTGGGTATACAATTAATTTTACTTACATTAAATACTCACATTATTATTATTATCTTCTTGGTAAATTTCACATATAACTTCACATCTATTAAATCGTAAATACCGGAATAATTTGTATATGTAGTATATTCCGGCAGTAAACGTCGCAACAAACACAACTAGTCTCGGACAATGGAGTCTGTTTATCACGTCGGAGATACTATTCGTCGGTTCAAAGCAATATCGCGGATTTAAGTGAATTGAAATCCAAACTTAATCCTCAATCAATAACAATCTTATCTTTATAAACTATACAGATAGGTACAATCGCGTAGTTTATTACTGCTGCATTGTCTAGGAAGACGTATAAATCAGTTTGCATTGCGGTACCCACAAATGGAAAGTCTTAAATTTTTACTTATACGCATTTGCGATCATTACACATTGCTTTTATGTAAAAAATTTAAGTTATTTGCTATGAGGCGTTTTACTATTTATTTATTTTAGTGCGCGTAACTGACAACTCAACTGGTCAACACTTTTTTATCTGCACTACACTACACATCAATAAGACAGCATCAGTCAGTCAGTCATCAAACCAACAACTTAGATTATAAACTCCGTAGATAAAGCGTGGCCACGCAGGTAATAGGAAAATAATATAAGTGTTTCCCAAGCTGAAAAACAAGGAAAATTGTACCTAGGTATACAATTGAAGATGTGCGCGCCCCAGCTACATCTGCGCACGGCTAGCAACGGAACTAATTTAACCCAAGGCTATAAGTGTCATATTGCAGTGTAAAGTGTAAACAGTGCCCTCAGTCGCGCGTATGCGTATTATTTGACGCGCACTATACGTTGACAAATTAAAAAACCTGAAACAGAAACGTACAAGATTAATCTGTTTCTGTCTTATACGTGCATTTGGTAGTTAACGATCTCGCTCCCATAGTTCATAGCTGTCGACTTCGTTTCATCCATGAGTAATACATTCATATCAAACCTACTTCAAATTATAATCAAACCAATCAATCACCCATCAAATCAAACTCAAAGTTGTCTAATCAAAACAAGGCTATGAGAGCCACACAAATAATCACCTTTAGTCGACTATGAAATCCAACTACTATGATAGAGACAAATAAATAAAAAGAAAATCTTTGCTTCCGGTTCTGAAGATGAGACCACTGATTTAAAAATAAACAATACACTTTCGTAATTATTACGAAATTAATTTTATTATAAATAATTACGTCTCCATTTGCTTCCTGCAAGGTTTTTACGTACGTGCCATTGTAGTCATTTGGAGAGATAATAATGCTTGTATTAAGAAACCGAGAATTTCGTTAACGCGACTATTATTAGTATAATGTGTACAAACGGTATAAAAGGAACTTCACCGGAACTAGTTTTTATTCCGGCAAATATTTACCTACATACTTTCCTAGTAAAAAATGGAGAAGAACTTTTTATTCCTACTTACGGTGATATTGGTAATCAATGTAAGTAGAAATGTCTTCGTAATGTGCCTACCTACTTCTTTACAAGTCTCTAATTTATGTGCTAACATTTGTGTTGAGATCCCCAGCGTTATTTATTACTGGGATATTTTGAATTAATCAATTAATTGATATTGATATAAATAATAGATCAATGTTTTTCCGTGTACCTGTCTACTACAGATGAATAGATAGACATCGACTCGCTACCAACTTGCATAATTTTCGCTTTAGGCATTGAAATAAATGTTACACTAGAGTAGCAAATCAGATAATGTCCGCTGGTGGGATGTGGGACATGCAGCACTAAGCTGTAAGAAAGTACGAGATAGCCACAGTCTTGTTTACGCTGGTTGGGCGAGTCTATTATTACTCTTGCCCATGTCAGAAAAAACAGTTTTAATTGTTCCAATCATTCGTTTTTCCAATGTAATAATTATTAATACTCATCGTTATACATATCCGGTTACGTAATTAATTTATTTTGCGTTATTCAAGCTCCGCTGCGCACTTCGCAAATGTCGAAATGATTCACAACAATACGTGGTTCCGGAAACCTATACATCCACAGAAATTGTTTCGAGCGCCCAATCTAGTATGTAGTACATTGATGATCTTAGGCTGTTAAATCTTTATTACAGATTACTTCAGTCGCATGCCAATTTGGCTGTAACGGAATGGTTCCACCACCGGGCTACCCACCACAACCGATAGTTGTTAAACACCGAAATAATGGCTTGGATCGGGATGTTCTGTATCCTATTATTTTGTTAATGCTATTGGGAGGAGATGGCTTTGGTTATTAACACTTTCTAAAAGTTCATTTTTATTAAATTAGCATGTACAGGACGTATAATGATATTGTTTCGGCACTCCAGACCGATTGAAATCGACTAAAACTACATACTAAGAAATGGAGTCTCCATTTTTGCACGCATAGATTATCAATATGGAGCAGAGCAAGCAAAAGCATGAAAAGCATTCCCAATGATTGGAAAAGAGACCACACAAAATGTATGCTTAAAATGCGCATACATTTTTTCTGAATCGTCTTGGAACGAGAATTGAACACGACAGTATCCTCTTATTGGTCTGTGATCACGACGATCAAACGACGATGGACGGACAATCTTTTGTAAAAGAAATATTTTTTGTTCTACATACCAAAATAATGAAATATTATGTTTTCTAAAAGAAATTTGTTGTAAAAAAATCCAAGGAATAAATAAACTACTTTGAAATCTAAGTAATTCAAAGACATGAAGCCGTTTTCTGTGAAAATATTATAATCTTATCTCGTTGATTAGATTATCAAAATTATTTCCATTCCATGTTCCTATTATTATAATTAGTTCAAGTTATTATTTAGAAATAAAAGTGTTTGCGAAATGTCTATTTCTACCTGCGTCGAGGAAGAGGACTCGTATCCACTCCATGAGTGTATATTCATCGGTGACGTTCGGAAGTTGTCGTCGCTGCTGCGGAACAACGATGTGGCCCGCAAGGACAAGCATGGCAACACGGCGCTGCACCTGGCCGTGATGCTGGGTCGCAAGGAGTGCGTGCAGCTGCTGCTGGCGCACAGCGCCCCTGTCAAATGCAAGAATCTCGCGGGCTGGTCGCCGCTGGCCGAAGCTATAAGCTACGGTGATCGACAAACCATTTCTTCACTTGTTCGCAAACTGAAGCAGCAAGCTAGAGAACAAATGGAGCGCCGAAGACCAGATTTGATCAGGGCTCTCGCCCAAATACAAGATTTTTATATGGAGCTCAAGTGGGATTTTCATTCATGGGTACCTTTAGTCTCCAGAATATTACCATCGGATGTGTGTAAGATTTATAAATCAGGTTCTGGAATAAGATTGGATACTACATTAGTAGATTTCACTGATATGAAATGGGAAAGAGGAGATATATCATTTATTTTCCAGGGTGAAAAGCCTCCGAGTGAGTCTCTCACTGTTTTAGATAACAAAGCTAAAGTATATCAGCGGGTACGTTATGAGGAGACAGAAAATGAGATTGAAGATGAAGTAGACATTCTTATGTCTAGTGACATATTAGCTGCACAGATGTCTACAAAAGGAATATCCTTTACAAGAGCCCAGTCAGGTTGGATATTTCGTGAGGATCGCAAAGAAACAGTTGCAGGTCTGTACAAAAGTGATATTTATACAATCACTGGTCTTGTATTAGAGTCACGCAAAAGACGAGAACATTTGTCCACAGATGATCTGCAGAAAAATAAAGCTATCATTGAAAGTTTAACTAAAGGAAATACACAAAACTTAGATACAAATGGTGAGCCCACTAGACGTGCCTCACTGAACCCACCACCTGAGAACAATGTAGACTGGGCCACTTACATATCGGCTCCCCTGGGCCAGTACCCTGGTTTGGGCCGGGAGCTAGTGTACAAAGAGTCATCTAGAAACTTTCGTGCTACTATTGCTATGAGTGACGATTTCCCACTGAGTGTAGACATGCTGTTGAATGTGTTGGAAGTGATCGCACCTTTCAAACATTTTGCAAAATTACGCCAATTTGTTGCAATGAAGTTACCAAAGGGATTCCCTGTGAAGATTGATATACCTATTCTTCCCACAGTCACAGCTAAGATTACATTTCAGAAATTTGATTTTCGTGATGATGTACCCCCTGACTTGTTTATTATACCAGAGGACTTTGTAGAGGACCCACTGCGGTTTCCTGACTTATGACGCTTTGATATTCTAACACTGTTTGAAATAAGTGAAAGGCCCATGTGGCGGCGTGATGTGAAACGAGGTCGTGTAAAGCGTATGGCACGGAGCAAGCCCATGGGACGTGGCCTGCTCACAATTGAGTTCCCTGTGCTGTTTGGCCTAGGAAGCTCCTATTCCAGCCATTGTGTACTTTTTGTCGAATAGCTAAATGTCAAATTACAATGTAACATGTTATGTGTTTGTTTGTAATGTTCTGGTCAACAGTGTTAGAATGGGAGTGTGTTTTAAGTAGGATTTCTCTTGGGGTTTCAGCCTTCATAACAGATGATTATGGCCAGATAGGTAATTAATTAAATTATAAATTTCTTTTAAATATAATTATTTTTTTATGATCATTCTTTACAGGCAAAACAATTTGACTATGTTTAGAAATATATAATATTGTGGTGAATGAATGTTACATTCACATTTATTAGATGGATCCATATAGTATTTTATTTATATCCTCAATTTATTTTAATACTATTTAAGTTATTTATTATATACACTTACTAATCACTATCTGAAAGGCAAAAATGCATACCAAAGCATAGACAAGGCCTTGAATGTCATTCAAATTATACTGTTCACTTATAATCGAATTATTTGGTTGTTTTGAAAGCAGACAGTGTTTTTTATAGAACTAGACAATTGTCATCTTATATAATTTGTTCTTATATAATGTCATGACATTAGAAATAATAAGTACTGTAGTAGAAAACATTACTTTTATTTATAATTCTGTTCTCGAGGCTCATTAATACCAGTGCCTTCAGCAGGTCATCCCTAAATAATGGTATCAATATTTAAAAATCTACGTATTGATTTTTATAGCAAACCCTCTTAATAACCTCAGTTCAGGGCAAAAATGAAAATAATATGCATCATTCTTATGTCTTAATTTTTTTGGTAAGCACCCATGGGATAGAGATATGCTTTATTTATCACAGTTTGAGCACATAACACTTAGATAATGAATTTACTAGCACTTGTGTAAAGTAGAATCCAGATGCTGCAATAGCAATCAAATCTAAATGACGTTACGATACCTACCATGTATTCCTGGAACAGGACTGCCGATAATCACCCCAGGCGTTCTTCCAAGATACATGCTAATACGGACCTTTTGTAGTTACTCAGATGAAGAAATTTATTTGAGTACTAAGGACATGACTTCATTTGAGCCGTGGTAAGGGGTGCGTCGTTGTTTAAACGTAATCGTATACCGATAGAGCTATCGATTGTTGCCATACATTATCAGGAAAGCTATAAATTACAGCTAGGAATGAATTGAAATTATGTGATAATGTTAAAAACGCGTACTACGCCCCCTTGGTAGTCCTAATTGGAACAGACGTTGGCGTTTGAGAACAACATCGAAAAACCTGTGCGCGGCAACATGTTCTATCGGGGACATTGCGGTCGCGGCCCCACGCCTACAGACAAAAATGTAATGTAAGTCCCTGGTAGTATATTTTGTTAAAATTAATTAGAAAAAGATCTTGGCAATTTATGTTTGTTACTGCGTCAATAGTATCAAGAATCACGTAATAATCTGAAATAATACATTGTAGGTAATAAAATTGAACAGAACATTATAGTTTTTTATTAATATAAACCTTGAAACATTATTTTTAGGTAATGGACAATAAAACAAAGTGTATGCACGTAGATTTATTTATAAATTGAAATGTATGTTTTGAACATCCAGTTCATGCAAAAAGAGGTCTTTGACATGAAACCACACAGTTTCTCAATCTTCCGAGTGACATGAATTCGTTACCCCTAAGATGCAGCGTAAAAGATCTACAGATTGAGAAACCATGGAGTCAGGCCCAGCTTTAAAATGTAAACTGTTCGAAATAAACTTATACAATCAGTGGAACATTGCCATGAATTTCGTAACTAAACTATTAGGTATGATGATTCAAAAAATATTATCTTTTAAAAACATTAAAATTTATGGCGGCCGCCAGTGTGCGCCGGGGTCTTGCAAAAAACATGCTGTTAGCTACCTACTATATATTACTGAAAGTATAACATAAAATAAGCAGTCCCTAGACAAATTAGTACTCGGAGGTAGTCACTAAAACTTTACATGATATAACGTATATTAACTTGTCCTAACTGACAATAGGTAACGAATCATAGGAGTAGTTAGTCAGGAATTCGAAACCGATAAATAGGCTACATACTTCCTCCTAAACACAATTATGTAATATCGGGAACTTTGCTGCGTACCCAGTTCAAAATAAATCGTATGAACAGCATAGGTACAGTTCCGGGGACAAAGCGTTGCGCTTTTTTTTTTATTTTGGTTTACGGCCCTGTGTACTAGCCCTTTGGAGCCTATCAGTAATTTAACATAATTCAGTTAAACCGTTGCGCTCAAGCTAGGTATTGCCATGCGAAAGTTACTGTAAAGTGGGCAGTCAGAAAATTTCCCTGTTAGTACATAACAAAAAACACACACCTAATGTGAAATGTTATACATGCTAAATTTAATATTGAATGACGGATCAATATAAATAACATAACATTATGTAGCTAATCGTACACAATACGGATAAGGAAGTAGGTAGGTGTTATTATCAATCGCACCGAATACCTACATTCAAAAATGATAATTACATCATGCAATTATTCAGAGCATATCAACGACTCGCGTCATGGTCATGTTACTTAGTATTGCGCTTGCCCATCGACATGCTGCTGAAGAACATGGAGCCGGGTATGGACTCCTCCGCGCCGAGGGTCACCACGCGCAGGGACACCGTCGACCGACGCGCTGCAACCAAATGCACAAATGATTTCAATCGGAGAATATTACACTTAATATATATGGCATAGATCTACGATGTCCTATTTATATGAAACAATCTTCTTAAGACAAATGATTCTGTTGAAATCAAATAAATTTTAAGGATTTTATCGCGTTTATTTTCTGTCCCAGTGACCATCGTTGCTGTAATGTAGCGGTTGTTGCGGCCGAACCGTCGGGAACGTAAAAACATAAAATAAACGCGATATAATCCTTAAAATTAGTTTTAGGTATTTCAATAAGTAGTACGAAGAATTATATGAAGGAATGCATAAACCTATCATATGATCGATTGTGACTGTACATATATGCTGTAATTTTCCGCTAGGGGCGCTACTGTTGAATGCATAGAAAGAATTTAAAAACGATATGAAAGTCGAAATAAAAACTCCCTGCTCTGTTGGTGGATACAATAAAAAAAATACTTGCCTACTTCGGGTATGTCATCGATCAACTGTAACAAATAAATCAACATTTAATAATAATAATATCAAAATGGCGAGCATTATTGTATGGAAACCATCATCAGACCATTATTCTTTATATTGGAACGAAGTTCCTTATCGCGCGTTGCGAAAGGGGGCTAGACGGAAAAAATTAAGACGAAAAGTTGTAACGACACTTTTTGTAAGCCGTGCGACGCGACGTGCGCATGTTTCTCTGTCTTTCTGTCTCTCTCTCTCTCTTATAGAAAGCAAGCCAGATATTTTCGTTTTTTTTTATCTTTGACTTTTCACTTATAATATTTATTTAAAACATTGGCGATATTTTCAAGGTCACACTGCAGGGCTACGACGCAGCCCAAGACAGGCTTATGTCGCACCGAGCGAGTGAGCCGTTATCTCTAGTTTGTTTTCCTTACTTAATCTTAGAGGTAGAGTAGAGAGGTAAACAATCTTTACATGTCTTTTAATAAACAAAAACTTTTAAATAATTGTAATACATCAGTTTTAACTATTTTACAAGTAAATTCTAACCCAGATTGAATGTGTGGAACTAGTTATTATATTAGTTATTATATTTTAAATTCAGAGACACACCTACTTGTATAGCATTGAGGGCAAGTAGCTAAGGAAAAACGGACACATAAATAGAGGAGCGAATTAAACAAATATCGTTATAAAAATAATTCAGAAATGTTAACTATTTTGTTCCCAATAACATGACAATTGTGATATTAAAAAAAAAATCGGCATTTCTGACCTCACATAATGACTACAAATGCTCTTAAAGAAGCACAGGATCAAAGTTTAGTATACCATTTCTGAATCAATCTGTATATATGGTTGCAATGTCAGAGCCGCGCCGAGCAGTGCTGGGGTAGCTGATGTATATATGTAGTTAAGTGAATGAGGACTCACGGCAGTCTCCTGCACTTTGGGCGCGAGGCGGCGGCGGAAGGCGGCGAGGCGGCGCGTGTAGCCGCTGGCGATGCTCACGCCGCTCTTCGTGGACTCCGTGGACGTCGAGAACACAGACTCTGTACAAACAATCATGCGCACCATTATAAAACTTACTTACATACGCTACTGTACAGTAAGCAAGAACTCCTAATAATGTAACCGCAGTGGCGTAGCGTGGGGGGAGCGGATGGTGCGGTCCGCACCGGGCGGCATTTCACAGGTGGAGAATAGAGAAAAAAAAAATAAGTAAAAAAGAATAATTCTTTCAGTGTTTTTTTCGTCATTTTTTTTGTCGTTACCATGCCCCAAATTTTTTATAATGAATAGCAAAATTAAGAGGGCGGCAATTTTGAAATCCGCACCGGGTGCTAATGACCTATGCTACGCCACTGTGTAACCGTAACGTCTACGAGAAAGCATGCTGTCGCTGGCATTCTCATTTATACAAGCTGTGGTGTGAGCGGGATGGAAAAAAGCATACGTAACCGGAACGCTACGTAAAAATATTACGCTTGAGCCAATACTAGTAGTTGGAAGTGTAGGCCGTTATGCTCACTGCACCCGGTGTATGCGGGTTCGATTCGCGTCAGGGCAGTTGTTGGAAAATCTTTTTATAATTTACCTTACACTGAATAATCTAAAAAATCATAATTATTAAGTTAGGCCTAAAACTGTAATGTAAATTGAAACTCCGTACGCTTAAGCGCGCTCGTCATTCGTATGCGTCGGGTATGGCGCAGAGCGCTGTGTTGTTATCGCGTTGTTTATGATACATTGCGCGCTCCAAAATTACAACATTCGTAGCCTATGACTTTGACATAAACGATTTGTATAATTTTATTATAGGGTGCAAACTACATCCTATAATACGTTTTATTATTATCACGCTATGACTATTGAGGGTCGAGCTGCAGACGGAAGTCAGTGGAGGAAACGCGGGCGGAGTTGCGAGCAAAAGCTAGTCTGACAAGACGGTTTAGTGACACCTTCGTCCGTCCAGCGCAAGCTTCCAGGAGCAATAAAACAAACACAAAACATAGACAATAAATATAAAACTAATAATTATGCGTCGCCAACATTCCCCTCAATTACCTGCCATTTCTATGCAAGATTCCTTTTTGTCAATCAAAGACTTGTCCGCTAAAATCCTGGAAAATAAGTACATAGGTAATTAGAATACAATTATGTGTGACATACTGACACGCCATCGTTCTCGGCTCGCTCGAGGCAAACGCTCGCGCGGCCTCTACTGAGCGGTTATGCTCGGATCAAAAGTAAGACAACGAAGCATGCTCGAGTTCATCAATGCTAGGCCGAACGCTCGCATTGTAAACAGTTTTCAAACCCCGGTTTATACGTCTGTGGTTTCAGATCACATGTGCGAATCTGGCTTTCAATGATGATCATCACGCACGTACCGTAAAACCAAAGCGTGACGAAACCAGCACGTCTTTCGCAAGCAGCGTGAAGATCGCCAATGCGTACTGAGAGCCAGTCGGATGGACTATGTCCCGAATCCTTCTCGCTTTGAAGGTAATGTGCTTGGTGTAATGGTTGCTTGCCCCCTATTATATAAGGACCAAATACCATTGGTAGAATGTTAACCTTTAGGGCAGGGGTTCCCTAACTTATTTTGTCTACTGCCCACTTTGAGAATGAATTATTTTTTAGCGCCCTAATTTTTTCACCTACTTAAAAACCACTATAACTTTAAATTTAATTAATTATTGTAAGCCTCTACACAACGCCCTCATTTTTTTTCTGGGTCTCTTACCGCCACCCTTAGGCCTGCAACGCCCACAAGAGGGTGTTATCGCTCACTTTGGGAAAGGCTGCTTTAGGGGATTGCAGCGAATGTTTTTGTCTTGTAATAATGATATCTCACTTCTGCACGAATAGGTAGAGCCGGCGCTGCTGCTTGGCGAGGTGTCGCTGCAGGTCGGTGGAGGCGACGAGCGCGGCGAAGTGCGCGGCGGCGGCGGGCGCGCCCGCGCACGCCTCCGCCAGCGCGCTCAGCGCCGTGTGCGCCGCCTCCGCGTAGTCGCGGCTCCACAGCGCCATCTGCCGCCGCGTAGTCGCCACAAGGAGATAGGGCATATTACATCAAGAGGATCATATGTTTAAATAACAAACATAAAAAAAAAAACAACCGAATTGAGAACCTCCTCCTTTTTGAAGTCGGTTAATTAAATCATCATATAAATAGGACATCTTAGATCTTTGACATAAATAAATAAGAATCAGTTTTGCCCATTGTCTTGGTCTGGACATTACGCAAGAAAATAAGAAGCTATGTGGTCCGCCCACTGACATTTCAACTCAGCTATTCTTTAGAGGTGTATTGATTTAGGTCCTTTCATTGTGCCTTGAATGAAATTTAAGATGACAGAAAAACGTATTTTTTTATCCCTAATCTATGATATCTTTATATAGCTTCTGACCGCGGCTCTGCCTGCGATACTTCGCTAAAACATAGGCTTATAGCACTCACGGAAAATGTGGCGTCCCATTAGTGAAATAATTTTTAGAACCAGATCAGTAGATCCGGAGATTACTCATTAAATCCACACTCACAATCTACCAAACATTACCTGTTTATAATATTAGTATAGATATGTAAATATTTAGTTACTTTTGTATGTTTATTGTGTGTTAATATTGTCGTATAATGGAATATTTCTTTTTAATTTTTTTAACATTACAATCTTAAATAAAAGTAGCCTAAGTTACTCCTTGTTACATCAGCTATCTGCCAGTGAAAGTCCCGCCAAAATAGGCCAAGCTATTTCAGAGATTATCCGGAACAAACAGACAGACAAAAATTGTAAAAAATGTTGTTTTGGTATATGTACCGTGTATACATCCAAATGCGCTTAGTAAAACGCGGTTGTTTTAATATTACAAACAGACACTCCACACTATAGATTGTACAACCCAATCGAGCGAACTCTCCACCTCTCTGGAATGCGGCGTACCCGGTGGCGTGACGTCACGAGCGCGAGGTGCGGAGTGACTCGACCGGGGAGTACCTGGAATATCCTCCAGTCGTCGACGCCCTCGACGAGTTTTTGCGCGCGCTTGGCGTTGTGTTTGACGACGTCCCGCGCGTTCTGCAGCCGGCTCTCCTGCCGCTGCATGCGCTCGCGCGACTCCTCCAGATCCTGCTCCGTTTCGGACCTATAACGCACAATATACATTCAATACGAGAGTCGAGAGTGAACTGGTACCTTCTAGGCAAGTATGCTCCATCGTGGATCTCATCGTCACTTATCAGGTGAGATCGAGATCAAATACTTGCCTATAACGTAATAATAACAAAAAAAAATACATAAATTTTTTTAAGTAAAGGCTATTCTTTTAATGATATGATAATGATAATGTTGATGAGATGAATTCAATGCCCCTATCAGTAAAGCTGTGGATAGTTTACTGAAAAATTACCCGACATCTTGGGAGAACTTGAAAAGTCAAGTTATACTATTTTATTTCAATTTCCTTCACTCGTCCACGTTATTGAACACACAATGATTAATATCCCACTAATATTACACATTATTTATCAAAATAAACATATTTTTAGAAAACAAAACAAAATTGACGACATCACGGTTCAACTTCCCGCCAAAAATACCTAAAGGCTTGTCATTAAGTATGGGGTAATTGGGGACATTGAGTATGTGGTAATTGGGGACATTGAGTATGTGGTAATTGGGGACATTGAGTATGTGGTAATTGGGGACATTGAGTATGTGGTAATTGGGGACATTGAGTATGTGGTAATTGGGGACATTGAGTATGTGGTAATTGGGGACATTGAGTATGTGGTAATTGGGGTCACGCTGTATGGAGTCATAGTATTTGGGGTAATGTACGGGACTGACTCTCGAGCCGCGAGCTGCTTGCACTTGTCGCCGAGCAGCGTGAGGCGCGAGCTGGTGTCGGCGACCAGCTGCTCCAGCTGCGCGATGCTGGCGTTCAGCTGCTTCAGCTCGTCGCGCATCTCGTAGTACTTCGTCATTAAGCCGTTCAACTCCTCGATCTCCGGGGCTGGAATCAATCAATGGTCCTATTCTGGCAGTACGCCGACGAACCATGGCTTCTCAGGATCATAATGGACGACCGAGGCAGCTATATTTCTAGTTGTACCAGACTTTGATTTCCTCGCAGGATCTCCTGATTGTGACGTCATCGAGAAAGCATGTCGTTTCTATATAAGACGTGGGCGCGATGGAATACCGCTCACAATATCGTGACGCTAAGTAATAAGGATTGATACTCGCGAAGTGGTCATTTAAGCCTTATTTCTTGCGCAGACAAAAGAGATTACAGTGTCCTGCGTTTATCGAAATAATATATGGGTTTCATAATATCTGCGCATTCAGGAGATGGTCAGCATTGTATGGAACTTATACTGGTAGTGATCCGGCATTCAATACCGAGGTCCCGGGTTCGAATCCTGTGCCCCAAGTCTGCTAACACAATCGATTCATAATCGAACAGCAACCGCATAGTAACTGTCACTTTTGACAGATATCCCATACAATATCTGTCAAAAGTGACAGTTACTATGCGGTTGCTGTTCGATTATGTTAGCAGACTTGGGGCCCTGGTAGGCGGTACACTTCGTGTGATGAGCACGAATATTTAATATCTATATAAATAATCGCCCTCAGTCCATTGTGCGGTGGGTACCGTAATACAAGAGCTACTTATACTTGTGTCGTTGAGCGGCGATATGTGGTACATGAAGTGCGCGTGCGCAGCGTGCACGACGCGCAGCGTGGCCTCCAGCGCGGACACGTCGCGCTCGCGCCGCGCGATGTCCGCGTCCAGCGCCGCGCCGCGCTCGCGCAGCTCCGCGCGCTCCGCCGCGAACTGACACACACATGCTCAATGTACACCTTAACAACACTACAATAACGCCTATTGTCGTTTATGTATTAAAATATCAGTTTAACGAAAACTAAAAGTATCAGTTTACCTTGATTTTGAAATACGTAACAGAAAGTTGTTGTCCAGAATCGTCTTTGCCCAGCGATCCAATGAATATGTCGTATCTGAAAAATAATACATCTAAATGAGAGCCTGTTTATTGAAGAGTTCACTGGATGGTAAATACAGGATGTGTATGCTCCCAAACATAAGTTATTTTTTATTTTCCCTCGGTGACTTCCAGCCCGGGGCCAAATACTATTTTCAAAGATCCAATGATATCTCTATCAAAGCAGCGACCGACCTTCGCCCAGACCGCTACAAGTGGTTTATCTAGTTCTAGATGGTTTCCTCATTTGTGTACCGTCGGACCCTCGGTACAAAAAAAAACTTGAGAGGTGTCAAGGGACACCCGGATGGAACGAAGTTCCTTTATTATTTTTTATTATTTATTATTTACAAAAAACCTGTATACACTCAACAAAAATAATCGCCGCGACACCACACTGTTCAATGCGAAATAGAAAGACGAAACGAAAAATCTGGCTTGCTTTCTATAAGAGAGAGACAGACAGAGAAACATGCGCACGCCGCACGGCTTACAAATAATCATGTTTATAACCGGCCTTTACATAGGAAATGGAGTTGGGTTGAGAAAAAAGGGTCGTACGAGAATTGTTTCATTATCATCCATGAGTCCATTTTATTCGTCGAATTTGAACCCACTGACTCGAAGTGCACCGGGCTCTAGAAGTAATTTTGTAGTTACACAAATCTTCCCTGACGTCAACTTTATTATTTATGTTTAGTTTGTAAGTCAGCGATAGATGTCGCTGGCATGTTTTTGAACTAGGTATCGTTATGTTTTTGGTTTTTATATTGTAAACTATACTTTCATTTATAAAAAAGCTTACAATAGCTCGTTACAACTTTTCGTCTGAATTTTTTCCGTCTAGCCCCCTTTCGCAACGCGCGATAAGGAACTTCGTTCCAAAAGTTTTACAACTATTTTCTAAATATTTTTGTAATATGTGATACCTATCTAGATTTTTTTGTAATGTCGATGGCCGCCATGCGATGCCGCACCTTACCGCGACTTAGTGAGCGCCGGCTTTAATATAACCAGCAAGGGGATTGCAGAACCACTTGTTATGAGTATTGGCCAGAGCCCCTAGCACAGATGTTGGGCATGGTGAAGTGTGCCTTTAACATTGTATCGTACCGCTTGATCAGTTGCTCGATGCGTTGCTCCCGCTCGCGTATCTCGCAGCGCAGCTTGCCGCACTCCTCGAACAGCGCGCGCTTCTGCACGCGGAACATGTCGCGCCGCGCCTCGATCTCCACCAGACGCTCGTTCATTGCCTACCGTAACAAAACGAACTGATACCATGTGCTGAACGGTGGGCGGGGAACTCCTCCAACTCCTCATATTTTACTTTCGATGAATTTTGTTGCGGGTTCCTGGACAATCAGCTTCTCATTGAAATAAAACTATTTTTTTCGGATTTTATCGCGTTTATTTTCTGTTTTTACGTTCCCGACGTTTCGGCTGCTCTACAGCAACTATGGTCACAGGAGGACTGAGGTGGTTGACGTCCTAGCGTCATAGATTGAACCGGGGTACCCTCATATTTAGTTGTTGCTTGCGGTCCGATCTACGCAGAAAGTGCTCACAGTATCTTGAGGTCTTGCAATGGTGCGCTTGGTTTTGGATTTAATGATATTAATTACTGGATCCCAAGTCGGTGGTTAGTTTTATTTCAATGTGTGGTATTCGCGTAAATATATGAGATAAATCAGCTTTTCCTTGGGGCTCGTCGAGGGTCAAACGTCGGCGTGTTCGTTGGTCACCGCTGTGGATCCTGATTTAGTGGCGGGAATGTGTCGCGGACCGAGTTCCATACAAGAGCAGATACGATGATTCATTGACCGAGCATAACCATTAACGAAGCGTTACGCTAACGTAAGTTTGTTCATGAGCGTAGCTGGCCGTTTTATATACAGATCGATTCTGAAAGGGTATACGAAATCCTAGACCTGCGCTTCTTTACCGCTTTGTAATCACTATACGAAGTTAGAATTTCGATACCTACGCCTTTACAGTAGTCATTTCGATGTCATTTCAGGTAATATCAAGCAAATTAACAGACTGAAAGAAGTACGAGTTTTGAATAGCATGTACCCATATTATGTGCACGTTTCCCCGAAAGTGTGTATACAAGTATAATCGCAGTGCGCCGCGACCGCCTAGTCCATTTAAAAAAAAAAGACAAGCCCGCTGAGTTTCATGCCGGATCTTCTCAGTTGAGGTCGCGTTCCGATCCGGTTGTAGAGTTAAGAAAAAAAAAATGTAATGACAATTTGTAAGTGCCCCCGTAGGCCTACACGAAATAAATGCTTTGATTTGATTGTATGGTACCGTTAACCCTTAGTAGCCTGATTTACGAAAGTGATTTATTTTTAATATTACTGTGTTTAGTGTTACTGTGTTTAATAATAATGACATTTGATTTTTTTTTTTAATTTCGTTGGAAAGAATATTATACAACAGTAAAATACGTACAGCCAACCTATAAAAAAAAACTAATAGTAATGTGAACATTCGGTTTAAAAGATTGGTATCAAAATTGAAACTCTAGGCTATTAAGGGTTACAAGCGGTGGTTGGGTCGGCGGTGGTTAGGTATGTAAAGTGTCGTACGGCGTCGAGGTGCAGGCGCTGCTCGTCCAGCGTGAAGGCGCTGTCGGCGAGCCCGGCCAGCGCGCGCGCGCCGTGCGCCGCGCGCAGCCGCAGCAGCGCCTCCTCCACGCGCGCGCGCCGCCCCGCCGCGCGCGACAGCCGCAGCTCCTTCTCGCCGCCCTCCACGTTCAGCATGCTGCTCTTCAGCCGGCTTTGCTGCAATACACATGTACTAATGTATCGCGACTCGCGAGGCCGCTTTTATGACGAGTCGGATCAAACGACGATGCTCGTGGAACTATGGAACCGTGTTCCAAGTTGCAATACAATAAATCTTGACTTTTTGTAGACTACGCGTGACCTATTAACCCTGACAGGGATTGTTTTTTAAATTATTTATAAAAAAAAAGTTACTTCATCGGAATAATGGATACTTAATATGCGAAAGAAAATATACAAAAACCGAATAAACACAATAGTATATAGGTCGCCACCAGTGTTGCCAACCCTGCTGTTTTTACAGTAGATTTACTATTTTTTCAACAACATCCCTGCTTTCTGTTTTAGTCCATATCTCTACTGCTTTTGTTTAACTTTTGGTACCTACACGGTCTGTACATACGGCATTTTATTTAGAAAGAAAGATAGAATATCATCTTTCTTTTGAAAGTAATAATATTTCCTGACAACATAGATTCTAATATAAATGTCGATTTTTCAAATATCACGCTAGATGGCAGTCCGGTCTACTCGTAAAGAGGGATACGAATAAGAAATTTCAGCGTTAGAAATAGAAAAAATGAGTTTATGTAATTGTGACAATTAGCGGGAGGCGTATATTCAGAATATAAATATCACTATTTATCTTCTGACAAAACTCCTTCCAGAAAGAAAAGCGTTATGGTTAAATACAAACGATTTTTCTAAGATAACCATTTACTGTTTTCTACTGTTTATATCGGTAATTTACTGCTTTTCAGTTTGCTAGTGTTGGCAACACTAGTTGTTGGCAACCCACCAGCTTGGCTTGCTCGAGGCTCTTGGTCTCGAGCTCGCGCGCGAGGCGGCGCATGTCGTCCAGCAGGCGCGCCGAGTGCCGCGCGCGCACCTCCTTCAACCTGAACACGAGCGACACCTACCAGCTTGGCTTGCTCGAGGCTCTTGGTCTCGAGCTCGCGCGCGAGGCGGCGCATGTCGTCCAGCAGGCGCGCCGAGTGCCGCGCCAGCAGCGCCGCGCGCGCACCTCCTTCAACCTGAACACGAGCGACACCTACCAGCTTGGCTTGCTCGAGGCTCTTGGTCTCGAGCTCGCGCGCGAGGCGGCGCATGTCGTCCAGCAGGCGCGCCGAGTGCCGCGCCAGCAGCGCCGCGCGCGCACCTCCTTCAACCTGAACACGAGCGACACCTACCAGCTTGGCTTGCTCGAGGCTCTTGGTCTCGAGCTCGCGCGCGAGGCGGCGCATGTCGTCCAGCAGGCGCGCCGAGTGCCGCGCCAGCAGCGCCGCGCGCGCACCTCCTTCAACCTGAACACGAGCGACACCTACCAGCTTGGCTTGCTCGAGGCTCTTGGTCTCGAGCTCGCGCGCGAGGCGGCGCATGTCGTCCAGCAGGCGCGCCGAGTGCCGCGCCAGCAGCGCCGCGCGCGCACCTCCTTCAACCTGAACACGAGCGACACCTACCAGCTTGGCTTGCTCGAGGCTCTTGGTCTCGAGCTCGCGCGCGAGGCGGCGCATGTCGTCCAGCAGGCGCGCCGAGTGCCGCGCCAGCAGCGCCGCGCGCGCACCTCCTTCAACCTGAACACGAGCGACACCTACCAGCTTGGCTTGCTCGAGGCTCTTGGTCTCGAGCTCGCGCGCGAGGCGGCGCATGTCGTCCAGCAGGCGCGCCGAGTGCCGCGCCAGCAGCGCCGCGCGCGCACCTCCTTCAACCTGAACACGAGCGACACCTACCAGCTTGGCTTGCTCGAGGCTCTTGGTCTCGAGCTCGCGCGCGAGGCGGCGCATGTCGTCCAGCAGGCGCGCCGAGTGCCGCGCCAGCAGCGCCGCGCGCGCACCTCCTTCAACCTGAACACGAGCGACACCTACCAGCTTGGCTTGCTCGAGGCTCTTGGTCTCGAGCTCGCGCGCGAGGCGGCGCATGTCGTCCAGCAGGCGCGCCGAGTGCCGCGCCAGCAGCGCCGCGCGCGCACCTCCTTCAACCTGAACACGAGCGACACCTACCAGCTTGGCTTGCTCGAGGCTCTTGGTCTCGAGCTCGCGCGCGAGGCGGCGCATGTCGTCCAGCAGGCGCGCCGAGTGCCGCGCCAGCAGCGCCGCGCGCGCACCTCCTTCAACCTGAACACGAGCGACACCTACCAGCTTGGCTTGCTCGAGGCTCTTGGTCTCGAGCTCGCGCGCGAGGCGGCGCATGTCGTCCAGCAGGCGCGCCGAGTGCCGCGCCAGCAGCGCCGCGCGCGCACCTCCTTCAACCTGAACACGAGCGACACCTACCAGCTTGGCTTGCTCGAGGCTCTTGGTCTCGAGCTCGCGCGCGAGGCGGCGCATGTCGTCCAGCAGGCGCGCCGAGTGCCGCGCCAGCAGCGCCGCGCGCGCCGCGTGCCGCGCGCACACCTCCTTCAACCTGAACACGAGCGACACCCATTGCTGCCCACTATTTATACAAACCCTCAAATTTATAGAACGTTATAACCACAGATATATGAGAGGAGATATGTTATGAAAGCGGTGGGCTTGCGCGCATATTTGGCCAAAATTAGGCTAACATAGAGTTTTCGCCGGCAGTCGACTGCAATTGCACGTCGGTATCGGAGCTCTAGGTTTTTTTAAAATGCCGTGTTATTCCGTGGTTGTGTGCAAAAATACTAGCAGCAAAGTGAACTACGCGAAAGATGGAATCTCATTTCACCAGCCAGTATTAAGTATTTTATTTATTCGTCTTTAAAATCATTAAAAACAACAAATCAAAAAATATTTGATGCCTTTATTATGTTATTTTAGTTTTTATGTAGCACAACGACTTTTTTATTTTTGTACAAAATACATGGCTATTTAAGTACCACCTATGTTCGCTACTGAGTGAATGTACGAGGCAATGGACAGATCGTCTAACGATACTTTGAATAAACTGGTGCGTCGCGTGGTACGGCCGCTGTATACGGCGACGACGCAGCACGCACCGAAGAGACTTCGTATTGGTTGGTTTTATGGAATTGCATGTGTTTTGCGGCGAGTGGTGGGGAACAAAACGGAGACAGCGAGTTCCCATACATTTTGAACCGCACGACATATCTATCATGATCTGTGGTTATAACGGATTATAAAGCCATTATAACGCTCATTTTTCTCTGAAATGTGCATTATAATGCCATTATAACGCAATATAACTTTGTATATATTTGAGGCTAATAAAACTAGCCCCTTTTACTTTGTTGGCCTGATTAGTGCAGTTGAAAGTGACCCTGCTTTTTGTGCAAAGGGTCCCAGATTCATCATTTCATTTCGGAAAGTCACTTACCTATTCTCTTTTTCGACAAGTTCCGCGGAGAACTGTCGCTCGGCCTGCGCGCCCTCCATGTGGGACACCCTCGCGCCAAGTGTCTCCAATTGATAGCACTACGAAAAAAAACACGATTGAAAATATTTTGAGGGTCATCCCAAATCGACTAACATGAGTTAGGCTTAAGCAGGCCAGAATAATCTTTATGTCAATTAAATATGAGTTAAATTAGGGCGGCCGAAGCAACATACTTAGCAACGCAGACGCAACATGTAGCCCGAATCTCTGACGCTATGACATGAATGCGTCCGGTATAATGACAATAGGTTTGCCCCCTTAATAGGGGAAGAGCCTATTGGTTCTTGGGACCAAGAACCAAATATGTACTATCGGCAAGAAGTGGGTGCCTGTGCCTCCCCACATAGATATTACAGGCGTGATGGTGGTGGTTTTCCTCATTCTAAATTGTTTTGAAGACAAGCAGTTGGCTACAAAATAGATCCATTATTGCCAGTGTCGATTATTTCTTGATAATTGTTATAAAATTATTAGTACTTACCCCTGATGATAACGGTGTTTTGATGACGAGGATGATGATGAAATTAATCCCCTACTCATATCAGTAAAATTATGGATACTTTACTGAACATTTACCGGACATCTTGGGTGATCTTCAACGGCAAGTTATACTATTTAATTCTAATTTCCTTCACTTGTGCACATTTATGAACTCACAATGGTTAATATTACACATAATTTTTTTGGAAAATAAACTAATTTGTCAACTTCACTATGCAACTTCAACAAAAACGAGAGGGTGGTGGTTCGGGATGAGTTATTTCTACTAACAATAGCATAGAGCGACTCCTTCTGGCTCTGCAAGTTCCGCTGCACGCCGCGCTGCTTGCTGTCCAACTTGCTCATTATTGCTTTCGACGCTGCAATAAAACGGACAGAAGACACCTTTAAGGTCATATTAGCATGGCAATGGCAAAAAGGCAATTCTCGCCGGATCTTCTCAGTTGAGGTCGCGTTCCGATCCGGTTGTAGTTAAGAAAAAAAATGTAAATGACAATTTGTAAGTGCCCCCTTTACGAAATAAATGATTTGACTTTGAGCGCCACGACTCACATAGGCACATAGCCAATTCGTTGGTGAAGGGAAATAATATAACCCCTAAATTCCTCCTAAATTCAATGTTTTAATTTTTTTTTTTTCAAAATTAACATTTAGTGCCATTGCAAATGGATTCAAACTTATATGACAACTCCCAAATTCAGATGTTAACTTAAGGCGGTTATTATATTTTACTATGAAGGTAGCGGGCGTAATTTGTATAGTTGGTCCTACAGGGATCGATGACATCAGAGACATCACAGGAAGCCCTACGACCAACAGTGGACTTCTTCTGTCTTATGTATGGATAAACATTCGATTATGAATTTTAAAGTTATAAAGCAGTAGGTAATAAGTCGCATGTATACCTTTGAGCTGCATTCCGAACAGTTTTTCCTCGTTCTTGAGGGCCAGCAGCTTTTGTTGTTCGACGAAGGAGCAATGCATCGCGCGTTGCTGGTTCGTTGTAAGCTGGGTGCCGTAGCGCTCCTCTTCCTAACACATTTGAACATGCAACATAAATAAACAACGTCTGACACGCATACAAGGTGTAGTTAATTTGTAGTTCAAACTGATTAAGTTTATGTATACAAATAAATGTATAAATTGTGTTTCTTTTCGAAAGCAAGAAAACCAGGACCATGCACTTAGTATGCGGTATCATTTTTATTTGTCCAAAATTGATTATTTTTTCGAGGAATGTTATCTTTGTAATTTATTAAAATGGACTATTTCAAATATTTTATATCATTATTTTTACATCTTACATATTTGTATTCTTTGCGTATGTCTGTCCAATGCTGATGAAAGTAATTACTCACTTCCCAAACATGCCGTTACATCTGGAGCTGTTTCTAGATCTCATTCGCTGCGCTCAACTAACCCACACACAAACATATCCTGAGCCACTCTTAAGACTGCTCAGGAGTATCAATCCCTCTCGTAGGATTATGGTAAAAGGATATTTAGAAAGTAATATTAATTAATTAAAGTGATATTTTATTTTTTACATATTTTTTTTTAGTAACTTACGTTCAATATGTCCTCAAGCTGTTTAGCTCTCTTCTCCGAGGATTTGGTCTTATCTGTGGACTCAGCCAATTTCTCTTTGAGCTCCTTCATCTGAAAATATAAATGAGTACGAAATAATTTAACTAACTATGATGAAACAAAAACAAGTGACAAGAGATCCACATAAATGACTCAGGTCATACACAGGTAACTTCGGGCTCCGTCTTTAGTTCTTATGGTCTAAGTACTTGCCCTACTGTTGGCTGCCTGCAGTAAAAGGTCCTTGCGATGTTGTTCCTCCATTATTTGTCTGTTTTCCATGTGAAGTTTCTCAAGTGTGGTGCGCATGTTGCTTAGCTCGCGTTGTAAGCTTTGTGCCTGGGGACAATAAGGGTTGATTTACATTAAATTAATGTAAAATTAGCTGTAAAATTGATTATTTGTCTTCAACTTGGTCTAGGTTAGTCATGTTGTGCTGCGCGTCGGTGTTGTTGTGTGGTTGTTGGCGGCGGCACTCACCTCGCTGTCCACAGAGGCGTTCTGCTCCAGCAGGCGCGCGTAGCAGATGCGCGTGTTGCTGAGCTGTTGCGCGAGCCCCATGTTCTCCTGCTGCGCGTCGGCGTTGTTGCCGCGTTGCTGTTCGCAAAACGCTTGTTGCTCGCGGCTCTTCTCCGCTACGCTATTGGCTTCCGCATCAAGTACAGCGTAGTCCTAGACAAAAGTAATGGAGCCTTTAAGTATTACGTAACGCAATTTTTGGAGATTTTTGACCCCCCCCCCCCCCCCTCCCCCCATATAACGACCCCTCCCTCTAGTAAAACGTAAAATCTCTACGCGACCGTTCTGAAGTGTTAAAACAATGTTACGTAACGCGTAGTTCAAACCCCCCTCCCGCCCATGTAACGCATCGTAACGATTCAGAAGAACCCCACCCCCCAAATCGATTACGTAATACTTGAACGCTCCGTATGATACAACCTGAAAAACAAGTCTATTCCGTGAATTAATTTTCAAGCTGGGCTGTACGTTACCTCTCGAATATGCCTGATGTCGGTATCGCGTTGCCTTAAATTTTCAACGGCACTTGTCCACATGACCATCATTTGTTTCCTTTGCTCCATACTTTCCATCACCTGTGAAAATAGACCTTATAGCAACACCATACGAATAATTGCAGCATGTACTGAAGGTGCAGTGTGTAGTGTGATGTTACCTGAACAGATATTCTATCGCAGGCTCGCTCCTCCGCGCTCAGGTTCGTAACGAGCTGGGTGAGGCGCTCGTGCATTCGGTCATGTTCAAGTTTCAACTTCTGCCTCTTCGTCTCCAGAGCCTAGAAAATAATAATTACTAGCAGATACTCTCCTACACATTGAGTAAAATGCCCGGAAAATAAGTTGAACAATAATGGTGGCTGTGGGCATTGCTATTTATATAAATTCGGCATGCACTTAAAACATTGCCGATCTCCAAAAGAACTTATGCAGGCGCCATAAAGTGCAGAATCATTCCTGCATTTTATAATTGTGTGCTTAGTTGAGGTATCTAAAACATATCTTTCGAATTATTTCTGACACGCCCATACATTGTGAAGACGCTGAGCGCCTACTGATTCCGAGAGCATTATTAAATCCTTAAACGGACCCATAGAAAGAACGGCGAGCATTCATTTTGAGCTCTTAGGACTGCAAATCATACTTTAGCCTTAGAGAGGTCCTGTTTAGTGAACTGCTCTATCGCAGAGATGTCGCAGGCGTTCCGCTCGAGGGCGGCGCGCCACTCCTGCAGGGCGCCGCGCTCGCCGCAAACCTCACCCTTCATAGCTTCAGCTTTCTTCAGTAACCGGGCAGTGTTAACTGCAAATTATATTGTTGTGATAACTTATTGTGAAACAATAATCTCTTTAGCATACATCAACAAATTAAATCACTATTGGAATATTGCATTTATCTGTGTGGAGTCTGGTGCAAGTTGCCATCACCATTCCCGCTTATCAACATGTCATTTCCTCCAAAGCAAAGCAAAGAGGGGTGTATAAGTTTAAAGTTTTTGCCATTGTCTGGGGTGTTGTAGCTCAAGAATTTATTAACTCAATTATTAATGTTAATTATTATTATGCAAATGAACAATATTTATTTCATTTAATAATATTTTATTTATTTATTACCTCAAAAATACTTTCAAAGCAATAAAATTGGATTTAATAGTGAAGGTAATATTCATTTAATCATAATTTATTACTTTGCAGCCGGTCGATCCTGGTGTTAATGTCCTTGCTCTGCTTGTTGCTGTCAATCACATCCCTGTCCAGCCTGTTGGCTTCATTGCACGACAGCTGCCGCAGCTTCACCTCTTGTTCCATTTGCTGCTTGTGAGCAAATAGTAGACGCTGAAATAAATGAAGTTGCATTTTAAATAACAATTGAATACATTTATCGTACCAATAGAACACCACTTGATCTAAATTTGCAGTGACCATGATAAGATACCGACCAATATATAGTATTAAGTTAAGTAAGAATGTTTTTCCATAATGGCTTATCTGAAAAATTATTCATTGCAGTTTTCCCCTTTTAAACATAAATTTATATCTAAATACCGGTGTTAAAGGTTTAGCTAGGTACTTACAGTGTTCTCTTGGTATTCAGAGTGGACATGACCTTTATATTTATTGAGATCATCTTGCTTTTGATTTTGTGCTATAAGACCTTCTTTCAAGCGTTGTATCTCATTTTGCCTGAAATATCAATAAAAATAGCATACACTCCTTTGAATGCTACAAAGAAATAAAATGATGGTTGTGCAAATTGTACTTACCTGTTAATGAGAAGGGTTTCAAGTTCTTGATTCGCTCCGTCCGCTAATGGAATTCGAGTGCCTTGGTTCCAGCCCAGGGCTTCGAGTAGTTGGGCCATATAGCCTGGTAAGCTTGCGCCTTCAGCCATATTTGAAGATACAGTCAAGCTTTTATAAAAACTTTTACCGTCCTAGCAAGATAGGAATATTAGATCGATATTTAAAAAGCGTGTGTATTACTAGGCATCGTCAATAAACAACAATACAAAACAATCAAATAAAGCCGCCATTTTTGGAATGAAAACAAATGAAATTATTGACATTGACAATTGAGAGCAGCTGATATCCCCGATTTCCTTCCTGTTCACTGTGTAAAAACCGTAAAAAACTGTACGTAACAAATATCGGTTAATATTTCCATAAAACTCCATTACATTCATACTTAAGTACTGGAATCATCGTTTATGTTGTTCCGTATTTACCAAGTGTGTATAAAATGATATACATATTGTTTAGCCAGTATCAATACGTGTGTAATATTTTAAATTTTAAGTTCATTCATTCAGTGTCAAATAGATCTTTGAGCGAATACCACGCATTTTATTTCACGGGAACACAAACAAGCTGAACTCGACCGTAGTGTAATCAACATATGGTCCAAATTCGAACCGCATACCAGCGACAACACTGTCATGGCGCCGATCGCCCGATAAACAACAAAACGAAGTTCTTATGCAAAATCGGCCGAGTACTCAGCAAGTTACAAGTGTTTGGAACTCAAAACAAATTAATTTCATTACGATTGGAAATATTTCATAATAACAATGGCTACGGAAGTGGAAAAAGCGTTGAATATTGTGGAAAACATTGCGCAAACTCTTGTGCAAACACATGTTAACCTAAAAAAATGCCCAAAAGCGAGATTAACGAAAAATTACATTGAAACGCGAATAACATGTATTGATGAACATTGGGACAATTATAAACAAGCGTACGATCAAATAATACGTAATACACCGAAGGAAAAAAGAGATCATGTATCGTATATCGCCAAAAACGAATTTTATGAACATGAAGAAATATACATCAATCTCAAAACTGATTTAATGGATTTAATACCTAAAGGGAGCATTTCAATCAGTGCCAGTTCTGCACCAGTATCTAATGAAGCGCAGGTGGTGTTACCGAAAATACAATTGCCGACATATAGTGGACAATATGAAGAGTGGTTGTCATTCCATGACTTATTTAATACACTGGTGCATAGCAATAGTTCCTTGAATAATGTCCAAAAATTACATTATTTAAAAACAAGCCTTATCGGAGAACCTGCATCAATATTAAAACATATACAAGTGACCGATTCCAACTATGTGTCAGCTTGGGATACATTGAAAAAAAGGTATGGTAACAAACGAATAACCATTAATGCCATCATGAGAAGACTCTTTTCACAAAAGAAGATCACTACAAATGCTTCAAGTCTGATTAAGAATCTATTAGATACAACATTTGAATGTTTACATCAACTGGAAAACATGAAGGTGAATATTGAGGACTGGGATCCTTTGATAATATTTGTGATAGTGCAGAAACTAGACTCCGAGACACATAAAGATTGGGAAGAACATGTAAGTAGTCATTTTGAGGACCCTGACACACTACCCTCACTTGATATGTTTCGCAAATTTCTGGAAAGCCGTTTCCGTACATTGGAATTAACAGAACCAACAAAACAGAAGTCAAGTTTTGTTTCTATAAGAGAGAAGTCATTTCACATTACAACCAACGTTGAAAACATCAAGAAATGTCAAATGTGTAATGAAAATCACACACTCAGCCATTGTAAGAAGTTTTCAAAATTAACACCAGCTCAACGCAGTGAATTTATCAAAACTAACAATCGGTGCTTCAATTGCCTTGCATCTGGACACTCTGTAAGGTACTGTCGCGTTCCAATATGCTGTCGAATATGTAGAAGGCGTCACCATTCACTTCTTCACGAACATAGTGAGTACAATGTTAGTGACACAACAGGCAATACCGAGGACATACAAATAAATCAATCCGAAGTGGCCTTACATACTAATCTGGAGAAGTTTGAAGAAGAAGAAGAAGAAGAAGACATAACAATATTAGCATCACACATTTCCACCAAACAAAGCACAGCATTATTAGCAACAGCAATCGTTCAAGTAAGAAGTGAAGACAATTACATAATTACACTGCGAGCTTTAATTGACCAAGGCTCACAAGCTAGTTTTATTAGTGAACGCGCCGCACAATTACTCAAGGCCAAGCGGTATCCAATCAAAGGCACCGTTGTTGGTGTGGGATCAACAAGAGAAGACCTAAAACAAGTAGTTCAGATTAACATACAATCAAGATGCGAAGCTTTCAACCTGGAAGTCAAAACATATGTTATGTCAAAGCAACTGACTACAAAAATACCATCTCACACAATCAAAGCAAGCAATTGGCCTCATCTGGATGGCCTGAATCTGGCTGATCCGAGCTACTACCAGTCTGGTTCGATTGATTTGCTCCTAGGTGTCGATGTGTACGCACTAATAGTACAAAACGAACTAATCAAAGGTCCGCCAGGGTCTCCGTGTGCACATAAAACAAACCTTGGCTGGATTCTATTTGGCAAAATTGAAGATAAAACGCAACAACCAGAGTCAATACTCGTCATGCATCACCAGGTAATAGTGGAAGACTTCTTAAAAACGCTATGGGAGGTAGACCAAGATTCCAAGAGAAAGTACACATATGAAGAACAACAATGCGAAAGCTTCTATGAGGAGAGTTACACACGAGACGACAATGGCAGATACGTCGTGAGACTACCATTTCGTACCAACGACCCTGTAACACCGGACGGGAATACGAGAGAAGTTGCAATGAAGCGCTTGATACAGCAAGAAAAGAGACTACAAAAAACACCCGAGTTGAGAGATGAATATAACAAAGTACTAGAAGAATATTTAACAATGGGGCACATGGAAGAAGTTCCAGTGGATGAGATAACCAACCGGTCTGTTTATCTACCACATCACGCCGTGGTACGGATAGACAAAGAAACTACAAAACTCAGAGTTGTATTTGATGCGTCATGTAAAAACAATAATGGTGTTTCATTGAACGATGAACTCCTAACTGGACCTATATTACAAGAAGATATGCGAAGTATTATTATGAGATGGCGCATGCATCGGGTATGTTTCGCTAGTGACGTCATTAAAATGTACAGAATGATTCTTTTGGACAAAAGAGACACAGATTATCACAGAATACTTTGGCGTGGCCATGTCAAAAGGGGGGGTGATGAAACTAACAGAGACGACACCAGCAACCTAGCAGTCAAAGATTACAGATTACAAACTGTAACGTTCGGTACAGCATGTGCGCCCTACCTAGCCATTAAAACTTTGATAAAACTCGCAGAAGAAGAAGGCGAATCGTACCCTGAAGCGGCTAAGGCTCTTCGCGAAGACGTTTATGTCGACGATTTGACGTCTGGCTGCGATACAACGGCGCAAGCAATCCTTATCAGTAAACAGATTATAAACATTTTGCAACGTGGTGGTTTTGAACTACAAAAATGGGCCTCCAATGACACAGAGTTCCTGAAATCATTAGACGCCGGAAAGGTTACCACGAGAGCAAATCTTGACCTAAAACTAGACGGCACCATCAAAGCCCTTGGTCTATCATGGAACCTCGGCGAAGATGAGTTTCGATACCAACTAAAACTCGAACCCATATCTACTAATATAACAAAGAGAATCATACTATCAGATTTGCAAAGATTGTTCGATCCACTGGGGTGGATAGCACCAGCCATAGTTACAGCGAAAATTCTAGTGCAAAAATTGTGGCTGGAAGGAGTTGGATGGGACCAAGAAATCGACGAACGACTGAAAGAGGAATGGAAATCCATAAGAGAAGATTTAGAAAATGTCAATAAAATAAGAATTAAACGTTGGCTGAACACTGTAAGCACTGAAAGCGATAGAGTCACATTACACGGTTTCTGCGACGCGTCCATTAAAGCGTACGCAGCTGTTGTCTACTGTCGTGTGCATACCATGAACGGAGACATACAGACACACATTATCGCTGCAAGAACGAAAGTGGCTCCAGTAAAAACAATTTCACTGCCGCGACTTGAACTTAGTGGAGCAGCACTCCTCGCTAAATTACTACATCAGGTGAGCCAAGCCATGAGAGTACCAGCACATAACGTATTTGCTTGGACTGATTCGACAATTGTCTTGGCATGGCTCTTGGGAGAACCAAATCGATGGAAGCCATTTGTCGCGAACCGTGTAGTAGAAATACTGGAGCAAACGAGTAATAGTCAATGGTTTCATGTGCAATCGTCACACAATCCAGCTGACATAGCGTCAAGAGGTTCACCGATATCCGAGCTACAATTTAAAACATTATGGTGGAATGGACCCTCCTGGCTTACAAATACACACATTGAGTTTACCAGACCTTCAATACCATCTACAGAACTAGAAAAAAGGAAAACCATACAGTCCTACTTTAATGTAACAGACAATGAAGAGAAAGGTATAACATTCGAAAAATGCGAATCACTTACTGAGCTACTGAGAGTAATAGTATACTGTAAAAGATTTTTGAATATGAAGAAAGATCCAAAGAAGCTAGAACATGGAATCACCACAGACGAAATACAAAAGGCTTTAGACGTTTGCATTAAACAAGTACAAGAGGAAGAATTTTCTGAAGAGATCAGAAGATTAAAGGAAAGGAAGGCGGTGAAGACCACCAGTATGTTAAAAACTTTAAACCCTTTTATTGATGACCAGAATATCCTCAGGGTGGGCGGTAGGTTGAGACACGCAGACGCCGATGAAAACCTAAAACATCCTGTGATACTGGGTAAGAGAAACAGTCTCGTGCCATTCGTACTAGCTGATGCACACCTGAAAACAATGCACGGTGGAATAAAATTGATGAGTACGTACCTTATGAGTAAATACTGGATCGTTGGGTGCAAGGGATTGGTAAAACAATATGTACACAGATGCCTTACCTGTGCGCGACAACGAGCTGTTACCAGACAACAGATGATGGGTGACTTACCTGAAGCACGCGTGACTCCGTCGCGCCCATTCTCTCGAAGCGGAGTTGACTTTGCTGGCCCTGTATATGTATTGAATTCCAAAGGAAGAGGAGCCAAGACTAGCAAGGCATACATCTGCATATTTGTTTGCATGGCTGTTAAAGCAATGCATTTGGAGCTGGTCAGCGATTTGACATCAAACGCTTTCATCGCAGCATTCAAGCGTTTCGTTGCTAGAAGAGGAAGGTGTACTGAAATCTGGAGCGACAACGGCACCAATTTCGTGGCAGCTAACAAAGAATTGTGTGCAATGTGGAGAGAAGCGGGTCTCGATATGCCTGGTCATATAGCGGATCAGCTGGCAAATGATGGCACACAGTGGCACTTTACGCCGCCATACAGTCCTAACTTCGGAGGGCTCTGGGAAGCCGGAGTCAAATCGGTCAAACAGCACTTACGGAAAACATTAACAACGAATTTAACGTTCGAAGAATTCACAACAGTACTCACACAAATTGAAGCATGTTTGAATTCTCGTCCTTTGACACCGATATCTACAGATGTAGATTTGATGGAAGATATACAAGTTCTCACGCCGGGGCATTTCATTGCTGGAGAAGCACTAATAGCTGTCCCCGACCGCGACTATACAACTGCCAATATCAACTTACTATCCCGATGGCAACATACCCAAAGGCTCGTCCAAGGATTTTGGAAGCGCTGGCAGACAGAATACTTGTCGAGACTTAATCAACGACCTAAGTGGCTAAAACAAACCCCAGAATTTGATGTCGGCAACATTGTATTGCTAAAGGACGAGAATATGCCCCCAAGCAAGTGGGCGCTAGCACGAATCATGGAGAAACACCCCGGACGAGACAATATAACGCGAGTATACACAGTGCGTTACAATGGTAAAACAGCTAAGAGGTCAATCTCAAGGTTGTGTGCATTGCCTATTCCTACTAAAGATTAATACTTACTTACCTATTCTATTTGTTTAAACTTTACTTTATACATTCTCTTTTGTTTTGCATGTACAAATTTATATTCTTAACAAGTTAACTTGTAAAAAGCATAGGCTTGTTTGTTTGAGAATTTATTTAGTGTATTATACTAAAGTAGTTACCAATTATTGATGTTAAAAGCTAGGTAAAGGTCTTTCATGGAAGCTTGAGCCTCATCTGAGCTTTTATTTTGTTATATTAATTACTCACTAACATAAAAATGTAAATTCATTGTTTATAAAATTCAAATCAGGTTCTTTCTAATTTAATCTTTGTTTGCCTGATAATTAGGAAAAGGGCTTATAGCCCTTTTGGTGGGCGGTATGTTTAGCCAGTATCAATACGTGTGTAATATTTTAAATTTTAAGTTCATTCATTCAGTGTCAAATAGATCTTTGAGCGAATACCACGCATTTTATTTCACGGGAACACAAACAAGCTGAACTCGACCGTAGTGTAATCAACACATATGATGTCTACATATCGACGCGAATCAACTCCTTGCGCAAAATCACAAACTTCAGCTTAGCCGAAAGGGTTCAATCTACGAATATAATCTCGTTGGGTTCAATCAATAATAGGTATAGTACTCATCTAGAAGGTAGGTAGTTAATACTAAAATACTTATTTATTTTGTTCATTTCCTTCCAAAGAAGTATAAAATTCCAGAAGCTCTTCAGACTTTATTCATAAACCTTCATTGATAAAACCAGAGTACCTACAAAATAAACATTATTTTAGAGGTTTGTATTGAATGAATTATTATTATAAAATGTCTTGAAATCTCGCCAAAACATTAAGTACGTAAGAATCCAAAAATAACTCATCAGAGCTTCAGTTTTGTGTTTGCATTCGCTAACGTTGGCTAGATAAAATAAGTTTTAAAACGAAAACGTTTTTCCATATAACTAAAATGAGTGCCAATGCGGCTTCGTTATCATGTCCAATATGTTCACATACTGGTGTCTTTGATTCCGTCCAGACATTGAGAGATAGGTTAATTTATGTGTCTACAAATAAAATGTTGTGTCCAGTTTGTCAAGAAGAAGTATCCGGGTTAGATAAACTAACAATACATTTATTCAGCCACGTGAAGCTGTTAACAACAAGAGCATGCCCGGAAAATGATAAGACATCAGTTGTAAAATCTAAATCTAAATGTGAAAATCTTGCTGTGGTGCAACAGAAGAAGTCTAAAACATCTGTGGCTAAAAATAAAACTTCACCACCCACAAATAATGGTCCAGTGAAGTACGTAAAAATATATCCAAAGTTGCCAGTGATAGTTAATACAGTCCCTCTTGTAGATATATCAGGAAAGCCTGTTGTGGAATGCGGGCAACCTGGTGAACCAATGTACGTAAAGACAGAAACTGCAATTGTGCAAACTGACACGACATGTAATATATGTGGCTTACAATTTGTAGATGTTAATATTTTGAGGATGCACCGATGCCTGATTCATAATATTGATGAAAACTCTAATCCAAGCTTTACGCGGTATCATTGTCATTTATGCCCAAAAAACTTTAAGATGCGGGGCTCGCTGATGGTTCATTTGAGAGTAGCGCATTATGGGTTTTTATCTGGAACCTGCAACACTGATAGTAATGATAATAAAACTCCTGGAGCTCCTACCGCAGAATGTATTGAAGATGACAAATCGTCTAAATTTGAAAGAAATGATAATAAACAATGGCAATGCGACGTATGTCGCAAATGTTTTACAACAAAATACTTCCTGAAGAAACACAAACGTCTCCACACAGGTTAAATAATAATTGGTGTTAATTTTTGAGGTAATTCGTACTAACAGAATAATATTTAGTTGAAGCTAAAATCACGACCTACATGAAATGAATTTCTATAACACCAACACCACCACCACCGCCATGCTACGGAACCATCTAAGCTACAAAATTAATTGCTAACTTACAAAGTTACATGGCTTTCAAGCTTAATAGTTATCTTTTAACCTTTTGGATAGGTAATTGCCCCATATCATCTTCTAATTAACTATTTGGATATTAATATTTATATATTTACTAGGTAGTTACTTTAAAAATATTTCTTCATTTCTTACAGGAGAGACTCCTTACGCTTGTACGCAGTGTAATAAGACGTTTACGTTTCAACAGTCATATCATAAACATCTGCTGTATCACAATGATGAGAAGCCCCACACATGTAGTTACTGCGGACGTGCGTTTAAAGAATTATCAACACTTCATAACCATCAACGTATTCATACTGGTGAAAAACCATTTTCATGTGAAACTTGTGGTATGTAAACCGGGCAAAACTTCAATATAAGTACTTACTTAAAGTCCCTTTCAATGTGTCATTAAACGTATTTTTATTTTTAGGGAAATGTTTTCGGCAGCGCGTTTCCTATTTAGTTCACCGTCGCATACACACAGGAGTTATGCCGTACAAATGCACAGCTTGTGAAAAAAGTTTTCGTTATAAAGTTAGTACCTATAGTGAATGGATCTCGCACAAGTCAGATATTTTGTACGTCTAATATTCATACCGACACGATTTATGGATTAGCAAGTTATTTTTGTATAGGGCTCACTATTTGTAGGACTTAATTATGCGTCGGTATTATTTGAAACGAATTTTCCATTTCCCCGACAAAACGTCAGCTACCGATCGTCTTACTAGTGCGAGAGACCTAAATATGATTTTTTTGTGCTATGTATTCTATTACGTTATGCTATTGTTATTATATTTTTTCACAGGTTTCACAAAGAACACATAAGTGCCAAGCTCAACCACCTGGTACTGTTATAAGGCAATCTGGCGATCTGGTAGAAAAACTAAGAAAGAAACATGCAGAGCCTAGCACTACGCAAATAGAGAATGTTGCAGAGAACATATCTTTTACTGATGTATCCGAGGCAAATGCTGAATTGGTCCGCACGGGAGCCAAGTTATCTTTAGAGGATTTGGAATCTGAAAATTTCACTTTAATCAATGACATTTTTGATGATCATCAACATGTTGTTCGTTGTGATGTACGCTCTAGGATAGATAATATTCCACCGACCGATGTTAAACGTGATGAAATATTTGAACATAATATAGAGGAACTAATAGAGGGCTTGCCAGTGGAGGATAAAAATGTTCCATCACCATCAGAAATCTTAAAAAACTTATGTTTATCTAAAGAGGAGGACCTTATTGGCCTTCTACCAGATAAAAGAGATCAGAAAAACTTCGATATCTATAAAGATTTTAATGATTTTTTATAAGGCAATATACTTGGCAAGTGACTTTAGGTATTTAAGTATATTAAAATTATATTATTATACACCTACTCTTATTATATTCAATAGAAGAATATTAGCTGGTGCAGTACCCGCGACTTCATATACTTAAACCTGTTGCTAGGCTACTTACTACCGTTACTACCTCGATTTGGCAATGTCAATCTCGAAATATTACGAAGTTTCAATTTATAAAACTAAATTTAGCTTGCCGGTCTGCCTTTGTTTTTTTTTATCGAAATGTAAATAGGAAATTATTTTTATCGTAAAAATATCGGTGCGGATCGGTTTTTAACTAGAGCTTTGTTCCAAGTTAAAATAGTTACTACACTAACCAGAGTTGCCAGAATAAATCAATTCTAACAATTCAGTAACATTTTAAGCACCATCATACAGTACTCATATGTTGCTACTCAAAATTTAAGGAGCGTCTCCAGCGCGTGGTATATACACGCTACTCAAAAACATCTTAACATTCCCCCCGCAAGAACGTAAATTCCTGATAAAGAAAGGCAGTGTGCAATCGTCATTTATATAGAAATAAAGCGCTGGAGACGCGCTTTTACTTCGTACGAATTATTACTTTGTACAGAGTTCAACAAAATAAATTAGTGTTAAAAAAATTAAATAGACAGTTATCTATGGAAATAGAAGTACATTGCATTGATAAATTCAAGATAAATTGTGAAAACTTTCAGTATTCCTGACTAACTAGATATAGCTCTATGCCTGACTCCTACGATCCATTGAGCTATATTTATTTCATCAAAGCCTGACTGAAGAGCCTGACTAAAAACCAATTTTAAAACACTAAAAAGCAAAAAGTATTTGAGTCTAAAAATATACCTTGTCTAATTAAATCTAATATGTAACGAATGTTGTGCCAAACAAACAACATAGTTGAGTATTGCCGCTCTTTCTACTCTCTCTACTCACACCTTTGTTGGTGATGGGTCAGTAAGGTAATAACAAGAAATGAAAACAAGACGGTTCGGTCTCAAACGTCCGTCAAAACGGAAGCAAGTTCTAGTAACAAATTTGATTAAAAAAATACAATAAAATTTGAAACAAACAATTATTTATTACGAAAATGATTTGTATATCGATCTTTTTACTGGATAGTATTTATAGTTATATATAGCTAGCTGTCCCGGCGAACTTCGTTCCGCCCCAGAATTAAATGTATGAGAAATTATATAAACAAAGATTCAAAGAAATCAAGATAAAACAAAAACTAATGAGTTAATCTTTACGAAGGAGTTTAAATTTCCAATAAAAGATATGCGTCAAACATAAAAAAAAGAAATTATTTATACCCATCGAGTTGATAATCTCCTCCGTTTTGTCGTCGGATAAAAAGAGAAAAATACGTCATATTTATAAGCGCACTGGCAACACTTTTATTCTACTACATACGGCAACAGAACGGTATTTTCTCTATGGCAACAGAAAAAAACATAAATGAGCGACCAGCTGTTTTTGTTCTTCGCCAAGCGCTTGAAAATCAGTGAAATCAGTATGTATCAAAATTAAATAGTGTCATTTCATCTTAGTCTGTGACATTTTGCGAACTGAATGTGAAATATTAACATTCTTGAAAATTTATGTGGATCTGAAAAAATAATCGATTTGAAGTTTTGTCAAACACCACTGGCGATAAATGGACTGCGTTAGTGATTTATTCTGCGTCTTATTTGAAGTACTTACAATGTGTTGAAATTAGGCCATCGGGCTAAGTTTTTGTGCCTACTTTCCTGCTTCTGCGAAACTTTCACGGAAATGTGAGTATTCTTTTGTTCTAACAACCTTTGGTAGGGTGCAAGGGACTTAGTTAGTATTGATTTCAGTTGAATAAAGTTTGCAAATTACTAATGTAAAATTGCTACCTATTATTATCAGAAGGTTATGATGTAACACCTGGTCTCAAATGACTTCCTCATACCTATGCTATGAAGGATAAATTCAATACTTTGATTTAAAGACAATAAGGATACAAACTGTTCAAGTAGGTAGGTATGATTAACATACAATGATTGTAATAGATTGATTAAACCTTCCAATTCAACCCCCTTGAAATAGTTATTTTATGATTTTTGATAAAAACATTATGAATCCTTATACAATACCTATAACATATTATTTCTTTATGTACCTTTGTCACTAATCACTATATATTTTCTACATTGTAATACAATTCCTTTGTCTTTTTACCACAATTGTCATTCGGCCATTTGTATAATATTATTTTGAATAAGTAATAATACTGATCATACTAAACAAAATATATATACAACACATTAACATGCATAAATAGGTTTTAGAAGTACCACATTATACACAGGTACTATAATGGGTACCTACCAAATGTGTAGTCAGTATGATAGTAGTAATAATTTTCCTTTTTATGTTGGCCCACTGCTGGTCACAAACTTACAACCCATGATTCCAAGGAGAGCATTCTCCCAACTGGGCTATCACTACTTGTGTGATTTATTTATTTATGAATGCGGATAATCTTACGGATTTTATTGTTTATTTTATGTTTTTTATGTTCCCGACGTTTCGGCTGCTTTACAGCAACCATGGTCACGGGAGGAATGAGGTGGTTGACATCCTAATGTCATAGTTTGAAACAGGGAACCTTATATTTAGTTGTTGCTTGCGGTCCAATCTACGCAGAAAGTGCTCACAGTGTCTTGAGGTCTTGCAGTGGTGCGCTTGGTTTTGGATTTAATAATATTAATTAGAATAAACATGATAAAATCGGTAAGATTAGTTTTATTTCAATGTGTAGTATTCACGTAAATATAAGAAATCAATATATGAACAGGTATGTTTAAATTAATTTTAATACATAATCTATAGATTCATAATAGTAATATGGGATGTATTTAATTTTAGATATTTTTTTTTGTTACTTTTCCTTACAACAATAACTGTGGTCTAAAAATAAAGACTATACAAAATTGTATATGCCGTTAAAGCCGTCCTGCTTATACATTAGAAGCATGCCATGAGAAGGATGAAATTGTATTTGTGTAGAATTGTTGTCATTATCTTGGCTTACCAGGAGCAGCAAGATAGAACACACTAGAACAAAATTACACATTATATATACACAAAGTTTCTGATTACCAGTAAAAATAATGTTTGCCAGCAGGGTTGATAAAAATAAGCTTTTGTTTTATTTCCAAAATATGATTGATTTGTTTTTTTTTTATAACATTTCTTATGTTTCGCTGTAAATAGTGGCTTTAACTTATTCACTGAAAAGTCCAGGTTTGATAAAAATCATAAGTAATTTAATATCTGATTTTTGTAATATTTTTTTCTTTCCAATTGATTCAAGATATTTTCGTATGCCTCAGCAAAATTAAAGGATTATTTAGTTTTTTTATTTCGACAGTGAATATATATAATTTTTAATGTCCCGTATATTATTAAGTTACAATAAAAAAGAAAATCAAGTATCATGACAGACTGATTAATGATTTAAATAAATCAAATGATTTTTGGTAAATCAATGTTTTTTATATCACTTTATTTAAATTAAATTATTTAAATAAAGTGGCTCTGTTAGCCAGTATTTTTTTTTATTATATAAATAGTCAGAAGAAAAGATAAAACTATGCGTCCCTTATTGATTTTTTTAAATGGTGATTTTGACGTCAATTCTGTTGGTACCTAAAACTAAAATAAAATAGATCTATTGCCGTCCTGCTTAAGATGGTAATGTATGAGCAAGACAGCAATGTTGTTATTAGGGTTAATAAAAACAAAATCACGACTAAACAGATAGTTTTGCCGTGATTTTTTGACAAAATCGGATCCATTCGACAACACAACACGACACACAACAGTCGACAATGGAACCAACTATCAGTAAGATCCATTTCGCCTTCGCCAATGCATTCGCCCAGTCTTGATTTTCATTACGTTGGTCGACGTATCACATCCATATAGTTTATTATATTACTATGTATAATCAATCTCAAATCAATGATGTTGACGCGTTAAATAAACGATGCAATACCTTATCGTCCGCGTTGCAGCCATTTTGTTTACCTCTGCAGAGTGTGGACCGAATTTACATAGGTATATAAATAGCCGACGCCGCACTGATGCCGACCACGTCAACATGGTCCACGGGTTGCATTAGCTTATCTTGTGTTACCTACCGCTAATGATAATGATTTATATACTCACTGCCATTGGTTATGCAGGTATGAGGTGCATACATAACCATGCATTATGTGTTTTCTCTTAAGATACATACTTAACTAAATGTGATTAAGTCCAATAAATGACTTAACAAATTAACAACTAACAGGAATAAAAAAAAATGTTTATAGTTGCAGTGGTTTATAGTTGCAAAAAAAATGCAAATCGGAGATTTTTAATTAGCCGACTACCGTCTAATTTTGATTAATTTCTGCCATCCTTCAATTGTCTCCCTTTGTGTTGTATGTTTACTACGAAGTGTTTGAAGCTGTGCGGGGATCCGGGTGGAATTGGCTGGGGCACATGGTGGCAGGCCGCGGCGGTATCGACCCGGGCGGCGCTACCCGCCGGCTCGCCAGGCACCTCTCATTACATTCAATGCAACAGGGCTACTTACATTGATCTATATACATAACAACAACTGAATTATCAGACATCTAACGTAGTTAGGAATTAAATATATAAAATGGAAAATTATATACATCACCACCAAATTAACTCAATCTTGAATAGATTACTAGCAAGGTCATTCACTCATTACATTAAAACAAAGCAGTTTAATAACATAAACACTAAGGAACTGTACTAAATATATATCTCAGAACCCTGGTTGTAATGTAACTGCGTATCTACAGAAACTTTTTCCTTTGTTACAAACTGGAATGTACCAGCAGCGTTATCATGTATGGAGCGGTATGATCTTTGTTAGCTAGTGTGTGCTTTTTGCTATAGATACTACTTCTCTGATTGGTTACTGATCATTTAAAGCAATTACATGCATATGGAAAGTTTTAAAGATAGTGAAAACGAAACCCACCCATGAGCTGACTATTAAAGTTATGATTATAAATGCATCTGATGCAAAAACAAAAGACGAGAAATGCCTGTCCAATCAGCTAGCGCATGAAGAACAATACTTCATGTAGATATACCATCACTGATACAACTGAGGAAACTTACATCCAATAATAGAAGGTTACATGCAAGATAAAACATGGATCCTGCATGGAACCTATCGGACATATTAAGTATGAATAAGAACATTAGCACAGATCGTTAATAAACGATATCCAATAAACGAGGCCAAGGTTAAACTCATAACACTAGTTTCGTTTATAGGTTACCTGAGTAATAAGTTGCAGTGTCGCTTGAAATATGCGATATCCTGCAGCATTTTGGTGTACGCATTATAGAAATGATAAAATATTTGTAATCAGCTTTACAACTATGCAAAGTATTGTAATAGGCTGGAAACGAACTCGATACAAATGTAGGACGTACGTAGGTAGGTTGGAAAATTATTTTGTAACGCGCTGCTTGTATTACGGTTCTCCTGAAGTGCGGCTCTAGAACTATAATCCATAATTCGGGTCTAAAGCTGTCCCCATTTCGATATTTCTCAAGTCTTGGAAAAGTGCACACGGCTGCAAGGCATGCGCATGAAAATGCTAAGCATTCGTGATGAAACCTATGCAGGTTTCATAGTGCGCAGCCTGGCCACAAGGCTAGCTTCTAACACCCACTAGACTAGGCCATCGCAGCCAGTTAATAGCACAACTAGCTCCATTACATACGGATGCTTGCAACATTTGTAACTAATTCTGTACGTGAGTTTTATTGCATTTATTAATCGTGCCACCGGACATTTTAATAGGTAACTGTAACGTTGTCGCAATATTAATCAAAACGATTAATATTATGAATCAGGCTTTGAAATGTAAATAAGGAAATAACAGTTGGTATTCTTAATGTGTGTACAATTATCATCCAGATTATGAAATCACTTCTACCTTTCAATCCTTCTGAGGAATTATCCGAACCAGACGTTTGTCTAGTCTAATGTATTATTCTTCAAAAGCCATTTTGTTTGCAAAAATCGTACATACGATGCGTCAGCATTAGTTGATTATACTTAGCACGTGTATCGCTATATAGTGTCACATCACTACAAATTAGGCACACAAACTAACCTGTCTTATGTTGGCTGATGTGACTGACATCCGACATACAGCAAAATACGTCCGCATTCTATCATTCAATGAAATAAATAAACACCCTCTGTTCAGCTCTAGAGGTTTGTTATCTAGTAAATTGTAGGCGTGACTCGACATTGTGTATTGTTTTTTTTTGTATGCGTCCTATCCATTACCTTCACGCTCTCCATTAAAAATATAGATTATGGTTTGTCTAGGCAGATCTTATCGCACACATCTACATTATAATTTTAAAAAGGCACGCCATTCTTCTGATACAGTCTTCATGTATTTTCCTTTCTTGTCATCAATGTTTAATTGGTTAGATCGGTGTGGAAAATAGAGTGATCTATCTGTTTCTTTCAGTCGGACCCTTCTCTTCTAGAATTCCCCTTCTACCATAATGTTAAGTTAGTTAGGAATGATTCATAATGTGTCTTCAGCTCAATTTAAACGTAATGTATTTAGATCGCACTTATGTGTGGTTAGGTATTAAAGTCCGCAGAATGAGATACAATATTGGCCTAGTTGCGCACATTGCGTAAACGACCGTAGACTTGAACTCATTGTTTTCGCGGACTCAATTTTACTGCAATATTCAAGTAAATATTTTTGCGATACAGCCTGAAAACGAAATATAGGTCTGGATGTAAATAAATAATCTATAGCTAGCAATTGTTTTGAGCAGCACAGGTTGCTAGTGGAATCGCTGGTATTGGAAGTTAATGCACAAGAAGCTAGCCGAGGACATGCGAAAAATTATGTAAGAGTTAGGTACAGACCAGATGTCGTCACGAAACCTTTTGGATACATGTCGGGTGGTGTTACAAGACTATAGCTTTCTCCTTCCGTATCGAACCGAAAGCGATATTTATAACTTTCAGTGATCCTGCATAGTTAACACGTTTTTATTTATACACGTGTCCGAGTATAACGTGTGGTATACTGTTTACAAATGTCTGTTCTAAATCAACGAAAACTGTCGTAATATTAAATATTTTTTTTAATAACACAGACTTGAGTTCCATGGAATGTAGTATTTTTTTTGTTACGGAAAAATAGGTGGTTGACTTAGGCTTGAGATTCGAATTGTTGCGCTTCGCTTCATTGATTAATTGGACCTTCTTCTAGCATGTGCATCTGTGGTAATGTCTGCTTTCCTGTTTGTTTTATAGGGTTTCGTTTATCTCTTTTTGTGCCTATGGCCTCGCGTAAATATTTATGTGGTCTTCAGGTATAACATCAAACTTGTCATGAATAAAGCAAACACTGTAAACATCTTTTAGTTCATATTATAGGCAAAATGCTATATTAATTAATCACGTTGTGCCTTAATTAGGTCATCAACAACAAATACTTAGTTAAGTACATTTTTAATTACTTCTGTTCTAGTTTTTGTTTTAATTTCCAATGTCATGAAATAGGTATGAATGAATGGCTCGATTGAAAATGATTCGCGTGTAATTGTTAAATGCATTTTATTATGCACAAATGGATTTCATTGAACGTGGTTTATTTCAGTCGCGTGTGGCATGGCTGTCGACACACGCCGAGTTTCGTTTGCTTGTAGACCGGTAACTTGTATCGCTTGTCTCTAGACGAGTTCTTTAGCTATTTCACTCTTCGTGTAATTCACATCGTCACTTTTCGATGCCGTGAAACTTGAAAATTATATATGCAGTCATGGCTGGTATTGAACGAGCCACGTAAAGTCGTGTTCACAGAACGCTTGAAGTGACCAGCCTGGCGCCCTGTCGCAGCCGCTTGGACTGCTTGACTTGACTTTGCTTGGACAAAAAAAGTCGTATTTACAATGACGTTACATAATATTTATAATAACTCACACAAGTTTCTTTAAATTTGGGTGTCGCTTTGTCTCAAATTGTCTTTGACGTCTAGCTACCTGTTTTAGTTTCTGGCACTTTCTTTTCTTTAAGGTTTTGATTACAATTACTTGTCCCACATCTGACCTTTTCCGGTTTTGTAGAGAAGCGTATAATTATTTTAATTATATTACACCTACAAGCTCAATATCTATTGCGTATTAAAAAATATACCTGGCCACCGATTGATCTATGAGAGTTGATCTGTCTGGCCCTACGAATTTGCAGGGGGTCTTTGTCGAAGGGTCGACAGAGGGGTCATTGAACCGATAGGGCTCCGGAGAAGTCGCGTGTGTTTCGGTGCGGGGGCGCGGGTGCCACACCGGGCCGGTCGTTGACTCCCCAGGGGTGCAGCTCAACACAAATGCAGATTGATTTCGTTGCACTCCTGCTGACATATCAAAGACACTCGTGTTCAGTTTGTAATAAATATTAACTGATATAAACCAAAACATTCTGGATTAGAGGTTGAGAACTGTTTGTCAAAATATAAATGGAGGTCCCCTATTTGTTTACAAGAACAGGATATAGCTACCTGATATTTTTGGAACAGCTGATCTCTTTTGTAATGGTTTCTAAAACATTATTTATTTAGCTACCAACTATATTATTGTGAGGGCAACGTTACTGTTAAGGTTTGGTTTGGTACAGCCCAATTAGCTGGACGTAGAGACATGAAATTTGGACAGTGCGTTCCTTTTTTGTAAGCATCGTATCGTGAGCATCCACTAAGAAGGGATTTTTGGAAATTTTACCCCTACGTGTGTCAGTGTGGGACCAACCGAATTTGGGTTTGTTAGATTGAGCTTGAAGAGTAATTTGCTCACACATAATTGCAAGGTGCAAGCCAGTAGCTGGCATTTAGATTTTTATGAGGGAATTGGTTAGATCCATCGAGTTAAGGTAACATGGTTGCCAGGATTTTTTTAGATTCAATCCCATTTTTATTTAATACTAGCTGTTGCCCGCGACTTCGTCCGCGTGGTATTTAACAAAGACAACCGTTGACAACAGCCTGCTCGCCCATTCTGAGCCCGCGGGACGCATTGCTGCAGGTTGTCGCTATCAAACTTAATCATTTTTTTTTTGTGAGATCCTATTTTTTTCTAAAATAAAAGTAGCCTAAGTTACTCCTTGTTATATCAGCTATCTGCCAGTGAAAGTCCCGTCAAAATCGGTCCAGCCATTTCAGAGATTAGCCGGAACAAACAGACAGACAGACAGACAAAAATTATAAAAAATGTTGTTTCGGTATAGGTAACGTGTATACATCCAAATGCACTTAGTAAAAAGCGGTTATTTTAATATTACAAACAGACACTCCAATTTTATTTATATGTATAGATTTTTGTAAAAAAAATCCGAGATGTTATTTTCGCTACTGAGGTAAATTTCGCAATTTTTTATTTTTTACGCGCATCACGGGAAGACACGGAAGACGACGGATTTTGATGAAACATAACATAGTGATAGCTCGTGATACAGGGTACTTAATCCCTAGAAATCCATTGGTTGCCACAGGATACACAGGATATGAAATGATAGTACTTGTTTACAGTAATAGCTTGTAACAAAATCAAAATCGACAAATTAAATCCTATACTTGTAATAATAAACTAAATATAAGGCAGGCATTAATATAAATAAAAATAATGATGTCTTGCTTATAAATTAACAACAATAATTTTAGCTTTGACTTATTTAGTTTGCGCAAGTACATATGTACATGAATGTTGTTGTAAATGTTGTACCTCACACTTACTGATATTGACAATAATTTTTGGGGTTAAGAAATAATTAATTGTGTTCATTCGTATCATAAAATTCGTATATATATATACGATTCGTATCATAAAACGTTTTATTTACGAAAGTTGAGAAAAGTGTGCCAAATAAAACGGTGATGATAAATTCGGTGAGCTTTTGGCAATCCTACATGGTAAGCGCCGCGTGATTTAAAACACATTTCCCATGTATTGTTTTGCTCAGTTTTCTCGAAGTATTTTTGGGTAAAAACGAACTTGGTTAGTAGGCACCTATATTTGGACAGTTCAGCCTCAGTGGTGTTGTTTCGCACGTGGCCGGTGCAACACAACCGGGTTGTCGACCGGTGGCCTTGGGGCGCAGCCCCTTGACTACAGCCACCTGACATTACTAAAATATACCTTATTGGTTATCCAATAAAGCGCGTAATCCAAGTGCCTTATCCAGTATGATCAAAAACTGTTATAAAGATCACAAAATTGATATTAACAAAATTGTATGGTAAAATAAATATGCCGCTATCTATAATCTGTGTTTATTAATTGCTGGTGCTATTAGTAATCACATTATAATACCTTTGTCAGTATAAAGTCATAGTGGAATATGTGTTTAGGTAAAGGTTAGGTGATAATGACGCGCGGTTGAGTTTTTGTTCGCCGTAGAGAGGATAAATGTTGAGTCAAGGAAGGTCATGTTCAAATCGGAGACTGCGGCGAGGTGGCGATAGTGATTTGCGTTGTCTTTTTTTGTTTATTTGTCTCGGCGCTGGTCAACTCACGCGCAGTTTAATAACACCGCATCACGTGATCCTAGTGATATCGCGAGCGCGAGTGAGGTGCATCCCACAAGCCGCCTCCATTTTCATTTAGCAACTGAGTATTTTTAGCAACTGTGACCTGCCTTGGCTCGGATTTATAAAGTGGGGTAAGTCAATATTAAAATTGAATTGTTTTAAACTTTGCTTTTCATCGAGAAAAATTATACATCCCAATATTCCTTATGCTGTAAGTTGAATAACCAACAGGAGTTGGTTCACACTAGATGATGAAACATTTTATTTATTCGTAAAATTTAAAAAAAAACTACCTGGCAACTACACCTGATCTTGGCTTCGATGGCTTTTCTTATTTATTTTCTGCCCACAACAAGTTCCAGATGCGATTGAATTGTAACTAGGTACCTACATAGACGGGTTATTTTTAATAGGTTGGTTGTGTTGCTTGGTTTGTTTTTAACTTTTACTGTTCGGATTGTCTTTGGGCCTGTTTTCTATAATAAATTGGGAAACTTTTCTAATATAGTAGGTAGTTTAAACGTTTTTCTGATGGAGCTACTTTCATAACCAGCTTTTAGTGGTCCTTGATTTTAATGGGCACGGGCACAGATCACGAGAGATATGCCGTGCGATTCAAAATGTATGGGAACTCACTGTCTCCGTTTTGTTTCCCACCACTCGCTAAAACCAACCAATACGAAGTCTCTTCGGTGCGTGCTGCGTCGTCGCCGTATACAGCGGCCGTACCACGCGACGCACCAGTTTATTCAAAGTATCGTTAGACGATCTATCCATTGCCTCGTACATTCACTCAGTAGCGAACATAGGTGGTACTTAAAGAGCCATGTATTTTGTACAAAAATAAAAAAGTCGTTGTGCTACATGAAAACTAAAATAACATAATAAAGGCATTAAATATTTTTTGATTTGTTGTTTTTAATGATTTTAAAGACGAATAAATAAAATACTTAATACTGGCTGGTGAAATGAGATTCCATCTTTCGCGTAGTTCACTTTGCTGCTAGTATTTTAGCACACAACCACGGAATAACACGGCATTTAAAAAAAAAGTTAGAGCTCCGATACCGACGTGCAGTTGCAGTCGACTGACGGCGAAAACTCTATGTAAGCGTAATTTTGGCATAAGGTGAGCGCAAGCCCACCGCTTTCATAACATATCTCCTCTAATATATCTGTGGGCACGGGCATACTGCTTTGTTCGTTCGCCGGTTTACCAATTCTTAAGAGAAATACCTATGTTTAGGTAAATATTTTATCAATGTTATTGGTGCTAGTTCTGCCCCAATTCACCTCATGACCGTAATGCCTGTGGTGTGAGCAAGACATCAATATTTTTATGTGATAACTACCTACATGTGTCAAAATAAGTTAAGTCATATATACCTAGGTTTATTTTGTAGACAACAGACAACTGCCATGTCTAGTCCATGACAGTTTGGACGGTCAAGATAACGGCTGCGGTTATTTTTCAATTACCGTTATAGCCGACTCCACACCTACCTGTTTACTATGTGCCGCGGTGGGCCCGGGAGTTGCATCGGGTTTCCACATACATAATAATTTTCAAGCTTATTCCATATTAGCACGCAGCGACCGCCGACGGGCGCGCGGACCGGACACCGCGACATGAGGCGCGGTCGTTCACCAGGCCCGGGCCCTTTGCCCCGCCTACTCCGGCCCGCGATACCGACCTGCATAAGTTTACCTACTTACCCACAAATATAAATAATTTACCACTATAAATATAAATCATGTACCAGCTAGGTCAATTGATTGGCCCAAGACTACGTCATTGCCCATGTTCGTCTAATGTGCGGTGTTAATAACATTTAATATATTAATTAATGGCAGCACTGATCGAGGCCATTGTCGGTGGAGAATATCTGGCGTAGATTCCTTCTTGCTCTTTGTGGTGTAACATATTTTTATTCCATGTACCTATACCACCAACCAAGTGACCGCAACCCCTTACACCACCTAGGAACGACGTTAGATTGTCAAATGATTTAGAATTCGATTTTGAGGTCACGCGGAACAACGAGCAAACAATAACGTCCTTGATCGCCTTGAGTGCATGAGTATGCATTACCATTTCCGTTGCGCAACTCAATAACGTGTTGAGTATTTACCTGCATGCATTGTTTACTGAAATCTAACTTTATAGATAAAATATTAAACGCAAGCCTATATTGCCGGAATACATTTTAACCCTCGACGGCTAACGCACTCTCTCTTCACTCACTCTAGACTCCAAGGTAAGGATATTTCCTTGTTTTGGTTAATAGCGCACACAGGGCTAGAAGGGAATGAAAGGGCAGACAAACTGGGGGGAACTGGACGAACCGGATAAATGGCCGATACTATTCGTCGAGCGAAAGATCCGCAAGGACTCGCTTGACGATTGTAATCGTAAGTACAAAGCTGAAACCACTGCGACTACAACTAGGATGTTCTCTCCTAACCATATAGAAGCACACAGCATGATCAGGAGGATACAACCCACCGGCGTACTCACACAGGTAGTTCTGGTGGGGCACGGTGCAGTGTATTTTGTCCAAAAAGAGGACATCGTTATTTTATTCGTGAAATCTACGGAGCTTGGCATTTTTAATGCTAGAGTAGAAGTCCGGACTTCAATTCCATTTAGTGTTACCAAAAAAAAAGTCGACCTTGAGCTCGAAAATTGTAAAAAATATATTTAAAAATAACCGTTCACAAATGGTGGTTTAATCCGTTGAAGGCTTATAATGCCACTCTAGGCGCATATTAAACCGAGACAAGAAAACACAGGAAACCTAGGAGCCAGTATAATAAGCAGGAATAATATCTAGAATAGGTAGAAAGAAGATTACCAAACATATATTATGATAAAGTACTATATCAGCGTCCTACGACAATTATTATGAACCTGATTACGCTGGCTAGCGGATTTGTACAATGGAAGTAGGGTACAATAGATAGTAAGGTAGGGTACGATTTCACCTAGTGCAGTAGTCCTAATATATATGTGTATTTAGTTGTCTAGATTAAAAAAATATATTAAAAGATTGCTGTTATTATTATTGTGTGTTTCAAGTCGAGAGTGAACAGGTACCTTCTAGGCAAGTATGCTCCATCGTAGATCTTATCGTCACTTACCATCAGGTGAGATCGAGATCAAATACTTGCCTATAATGTAATAACTAAATATATTTGAGAATCTCGTGCAATAAAATTAACCCATGGACATATATTTTAGAAATCAATAAAGGCTGTCTCCCATCACAGGAATTCGTGGACCGGGACTGATAGCGCCCGGACATGATAAAAAAGCCCTCGACGTAACGCCTAATGCGGTTTTATAGGTTCACCCCAATGTTTGTCTGTTACCAGCACCTAAACGGATGGCCCGATTTCCATGCGGTTCAGTTGCTCGATAACTATACTATACTATATTTTTTTATATCGATTTAGCGGTTTCAACATTAATTCGTATCAACGCACAGTTGGTGGTAGGCCGTGTACAAATCTTGACCGTACAAAGGATTTGTCTCACAACAGCTCGTCTGACCGACTAGAAATTTCACACGATTCTCGTTATTTTTTGTGGAAACCACACTAACGTAAAAAAGTATGGAAGTACATACTTAGGGGACATGTTAGATATGAAATATTTAGTACCAAAACAAATAATAATGCTCTTTTTTCTATCTTATGCGCTACCAAGGCAAAATTAGCAATTAGATATTAGCTTTGGTTGAATTCGGTTTACTTACGTACCTACTTTCAGACTTGTCTCCCGCTGTGTTCAACAGGGCAAAGATGTAACCATAGAATAAAATTGGAATTAAATATAATTAGATAATGTAGGTTAATAACTTATTAACCTACATTATCTAATTCTAGGTACTTTACCTAAGTACCTACTTAAGCTTATAAAAATATGGCACTTACCTATATATTGTTATTACACATTACTATATTGTGGGTCTGTCTTGTAAATTTATGTTTTGACTTTCGATTATCTTATGAATATTATGTTAATAGGTATACAAATGACGTACCAACCAACCAATAAGCCAAATATAAATAAATAATAATGTTCGTGTCTTTTTTTCTCCTGGTGGTTGGTATCTCCCTTACTCTGTCGCACTCCGTCTCCATATTATCCGACGAGTGTTGCAAGTCATAGGTGTCGCTTCTAATATGGTAGTTTTTGTAAACGTTTATACACTACTAAGGGTTAAAAGAGAATATGACGATGCACAATTAGATTCTAAACTACATTTATTCCAAATGTATTCCTACCTCAAATTTATATATTGACTACTATTATTATTATTTGAAACATTACACTATTAGACACAGAGAGAGAGAGATACCAACAATTTTGATACACTTAAAAATACACGAACGTTTTATCGGCGAACATGTTTCAAGGATTGATTGGATTCTGAATTTTGGTGCCACAGCCGGGGCACATTACTGCCTTCGATCGGTTTGCCCGTAATGTGATCGCAATTTTACCCTAATTTGACAGTCAATATTGTGAAGCTGATTTACAAGATAGATAATACCATTATTAACATTTTATTATGTGGAACACAATGTGCCAGTGGCATGGTAGCTGCCGTATAGATGGAACTATTTAAATGCTCGTTTTATTGGGGATGACATGGAACAGATAGCATGAAACTGATTAATTCCTAAATATGCGATTAGCAGTATGTAGTAAATTATTATTATACCATTAAATATGGTTTAAAAGTTAATTTTATGATATCTTATAGTTACGTATTTGTTTATTAAATTCAAACAATGGACATATTAATAGTAGCATTTTTCTTTTTTAATGGCAACATTATTTTATGACAGCCAGCCAGCTGTGTGGAATGGATTGAAAAATTAACTCGAACGAAAAGCGTAGCTCTGTCCTTGATGTGTCATCCATTACAATAATTTCTTTAAAACGTGGTATTTTGAAGGCATTGGAAATTTTGAGTATCAGTCGTGTTTAGTTATCAAAGTGTTATTCTAGCAAATCGCCTGCTTCGGTGGCAGGTACCTGGTGTTAATTGTTAAAAAATGTTTATGTAATGCAGCATTCATTGTTCGATGGCTGACTGTATTCCATCTTTTGTTTCAGATAACTTCACGGTGTGTCACCTGTGGTTTTGCGTTAGTTATCGTCGCGAGTGCATTTGTGAGTGCGAGGAAAGCGGTGACTCGAGTGTGGAGCAGTGTGGTGATGTGGTAGTGAGGTGGAGAGTGGATGCGGAGACAGCGTGGTAGCGCTCGCCCTGGCATGGTGCCGGGCAGGTAGCGCGCGCGGGCGGCCTGCGCAGGCCCCACACAAGCAGTCGCGTGTGTACCCCAGCGTCGTCTATGGCCGAGCAACACATTACACCGTCGTCGCACTCTGCACTCACCAGAGAGTCCAGCGGGTAAGCACCAGCATATTAGTTCCAATCAGCCGGTTCTTTTCAGGTAGCAGAAATTTAAGATGGTGTAATCCTATTCCTTCCTCCTCTTTGTTTAATGTGCTAAGATGTGGAGAAAACTATACATAGTATAGACTCTCAGACTGCATTGGATAATACATGCAACCACCATATATGAGTGTTAATCAGCTGATTGCATTTGAGACCCAGTTTTTATTCCTGTGATAAGCAATGTTTATCTTATCAATGAAACCATATATACTTTCAACCACTGACATAGTTTTTGTTAAAAGTAGAATTTCCCATAGATACTACCCAATTTTATCTGTACACACGGACTCAACTTGCAGAATATCTAGAATATTCTAATTTCAACTGTGCTTTGAAGTCCTGGACGGTGCAAGCTTGTGAGATGTGCGACAAATAGTTATAACAGTATTACATGTTTAATATCAATATTAGTATTATTATATATACTAGGATCATACCCAGTCCACTGTACCCATATTGCACTGTGCAGTACAGTTGGTGTGTTCACATAGCATTATTATTAATAATATACCAATTTATAAGCACCTAGTTAGTTCTTATGAATCATCATCATCAACCAGGAATTATAAGATTGGCTCTTTTTCTTTTTAACCGACTTCAAAAAGGAGGAGGTTCTCAATTCCGTTGTGTTTCTTTTTTTTTTTAAATTATGAAGAATTTTGGTCATTAACTTCTAGACTTTAATGAGGTATACTCCAAAGTTATGGAAGTCTTTTGAATTGTTTTTTTTTCGCCTAAAAATCTTTAAGCCCTATTTTTATTTCTTATTTTTAGAAATCAACACACATTTGAATGGAGGCACCCCCTATCAAATTAAAGAATTATTTAAATTGCTCCATAAATGCCCACAATCTCATGTTTTCCCATTAATTTAAGATACAATGTTTTGTTTTGACATTTAATCCTCATCATTGTTCCTTTTAATCAATGCCATGAAATTAGAGGCAGAGAGGGAAGTTAGAGTTTTCAATATGGCCACCGTTGAGTAAAATTTGTAATCATCAATATTACTAAGGTACTTTCCCTACATCAACCATTTTTTTCCATCCTATATTATAAAGAAGTACGACCAAGAGCAACAATATCAGAAGCATTCTTTTATTAAATGTGAATATAACTATACGTAATAAATTTATGTCAGATTTTACTTTTAATAGTAGATAGAGGGGCAGTTATTTCTGCTTATGATAATATAAACTATTTGCTTTCTAGACCAAAAATGGCTTATCTGTATATAAATAAAAAGCTTTGTCCTGACTCACTGACAGACAATGCATAGCCCAAACAGCTGGACATAGAGACTTGATATTTGAAGGGTGTGATTATAGAGGGCTGAAAATGCACACTAAGAAAGGTTTTCGGAAAATTCGCATCCTAAGGGATCCAAAAAGGAGATTAAAGATTGTAAATTAGACTCTGTGGGTCGATTATCTAGACACTTCATGAAAAGACTATAAACAAATTAATCAAAACCTATTTTGCGAGTTTCCCAAAATACTGGGGTACCCCCACGGGATCATAATGGGGTCATAGAGTTTGTATGGAGAAAAACTTAAATACTGCCACAGAACTCAAAATTGGTAATAATGTTGTGAAACATAAATATTTGGACAAAGTGTTTTCAGCTTACTAAAACTCCACTTCTTAAGGGGTCTAACAGAGGTCCAAAAGTTAGTATTGTAATATTTCATTGAGGGTGTGGAATAGACCCATCGAGTTTGGGTTCATTTGATTGGGTTTACCAAGGACTTTATTTATCCATGGTGCCCAGGGTCTGATGATGAAGTCGAAGGGTGGTCATTGAATAAACTTGCTCTCATATAGTTTCCAGGGTGATGTTTTTAATTGGTAATTATCACGATTTACTTTTTACGTGGACGAAGTCGCGAGGCAAAAGCTAGTAACTTCATATGGCAATTTTGAATATTAAAAAAAAATATAAGTTTGATTCTTTCACAATATTCACATTGCGCATTAGGGTGAAAATTTCAGTGTATAAACTGTGTATAGGTCTTCTCCTAGCAGGGTGGTGGGCGGTCGGCGGTTGCGTCAGGTACGTCAAGCGAGCCACAGCCGTCGAAGCAGGCGTAACGTGACGTCACCCTTACCGCGCTCCACCAGCCGACACTCGTCCAGCCGCGCGTCGGACGCTGAGCCCGCGCACGTCGAGTTGCGCAGGAGCTCACGCCTCATCAATACACTGCCTAGATCAGACTATTCGATCACAGAGCGCTGGTCATACGGAGCCGACGTGTACGAGACACGTTGCGATACAGAAATCAAGGGTGGAGACGCCCACAAGTCGAGCGTACACCCCAAGCGCGGGCAGACGTCCTCGCATGACAGGAAACGACGCAAAACCACATCGAACAACAGTGCAGAGGAGTGCGTCGCGTACTGCACACGCTCACGGACTGCTCTTAAATTGACTGAGAGTGCTTGTGAGCCGATACCGAACTGTTTCAAACCATATACATTGCCACAGAGCCCGTTGACTCAGAACGCCACAGCCAGCTCGACTCATACTAACCAATCCGAAGGTGGTCTGCTGCCATTGGACGAAAGAGACTTTGCCTACTCGCCTTTCAGCTCGTCGACTGTTACCGACCTACTAGACTCTGACTACTCTGTATACAGCCCGACAGCGAGCAGAAGGAAAGGGAAGAAGCGGAAGCGATCGACGCATCGCTCACTGTCGAATCGAAAGAGCAGTTTCTTGCTTAACGTCGAAGAGTGTCGGAAGAAGTATAAAATAGATTCGCACAAAGAGGAGATTGACGCGAGCAGCACCAGCAAAGCCCCTAGGTACGAGGCAGAGAGAGCCGAGCCCTCCTTCAATCACGCATCGTGCACATACCGGCTGCGGAACAGGCATCATCGCGACATTGGACCCCCTACATCAACTATCATTAGTGATCATTCCGGTAATTAATACATTATTATGTTTTATTATTATCGATTATATCTAAATACATAAGCCTGCGTGTTGAATTACAGCTTCAATTCTTCACGTTATAAGAGTAGCTCTGTATCCACACAGTATTAAGATTGATAGGATAAATTGACATATAATATTGATAACGCCAAGTTAGGTACCTCCTTAGTTCAGAGCCATACAAGTCGGGCTAATATTAGCACAGGGAACGACATAGGCTACACTATATTCAGACTAACCTTGGATGATATTAGAATTTAGAACATAGTCTAATTACATGCGTCTAAGACAAAAGAGCATTTAATGTTGGAGGCGACACACATCTTATCAGGTGTTGTTATCACGTGTATTAAGCAGAACCATTCATCACAGATAATGCATATTGATATTGCAGTGAGCCCGCCTGCCGGGGACGTGGTTCACAATCCGCCGGTAGCCGAGCGCAAGAGTGCCCCAGAGAGCTTCGGCAGGGACGCTACCCCGCCACCATTTAAAGATATACAAGGTGATAGATTAATTCATGATGATCTATTACTGATAACTAATCATTAACAGCTGAATATACTACATTGTAAATTATTGTTCGTTCACAGAAGCGAGTTCATCGAAAGCACATAGTTCCGTGAGCAAATTGTTAATAGTTCCACGCGATCTTCCTTATTTACGTCAAACTAACGCACGGAGGGTAAGTGACATGTCTCCATGGTTTATTCTAGATAGATCTAACGTGATCATTCTTTAATTATAATCCTAGATCTAGTATTTTGGCGTGGTCTAGTGGTTGGATTGAATGTTGGATTCGTGTTTTTCGTAGTTACCTCAGGTCTGGTCATTCTACCCGTCCGTTCTGTAGTATTCTATAAAGATATAATTATTAGATTTTGCACCCTGTACCTTGTTAATGTGTTAAATTTACAAAAAAAAAACAGTAAAATCACAAGATATAATAAATTCTTTACAATCTGCACCCAAGCCCTTTATTATTGTTATTTTCAATAATCAAGAGTAAGTAATAATACATTGTTTCGTAGTAATTGTCATTATCGGCATCGCTCCGCGACACAGCAGTCTTGAAACGGCCGCGTCACGGACGAGACCGATATCTTTGCGCGTTTTCGTGCTATAGATTACATTATGCATTATTCATATTATAGAAATGTAATGCACAGTGATACATATGCGTAGTGCCGTCCAGTTGTGCGATTAGGGAGAACATTGACCATAGAAATAACCAAATGTATGTGGATACTCCAGGGTAAAAGTGCGTTCTTGCATTTAATAGTTTCACACCAATATTATCTGATAAACACTCTCAAGAGCGGCGGTTTGATAACTTATTATTTTGCTCTGTGTGCTCGTTTCAACTGCTTTAAAATCATTGACCCAATTTATGGTTTTAAATTATTATATTTTTATAGGAAGTAATAAGTGCCTCAATCGTGGACCTATATTTAATATCTACTTAGATATAGATGTGTGGTACCAATTTCTAGCCATTTAGGACAACCAATAAAAAATAAGCATTGTTATTTTAGTTATATTAATGACGCCCCGTTATTGCGTCTTCCACCTTTGATGACCCCGGCTGACGTTAGTGTTGTCAACTTTGTAGAGTATCGCTGCTGCAACGGGTGCGACCCTGGGTGCTTGCCTGACGAGGGGAGCCAGCACTTCGCAGCGACAGAGGCAGGACACTGCGTCTAAAAGACAGGTACATACATCCAACTACAAATCTCGTATATTATATAGCACATCGTGACAGGAAACGGTCACAGCCAGTCGGTATTGCCATTTTGTGGCGCAATAAATTCCCAGTCACGTATTTTAGCGATATTAGCAGTGATATTACTTATACAATAAATAGTGATTAAAATGTTAATGACAATTTCATAAACTGTAGTTTGAAAGTAGTTTCGTGGTGAATGAACACCGTATCGAAAGCGAGCTATGATGCCGGACGCATCACGGAGAACAGACTGTGTAATAGTTATTTAATCTTTTCTTAAACATGTTTTTTTGTTGTTGTAATAGCATTATACAGAAAAGTCCGTGACTGACAAACGCATATTACTGATACACTAGAAGTATGCACAGGTCGATGCATAATTGCAGGCATAGTGTTGGCCTCAAACTAAGACGAAAATAGATCTAATATTGCTAGCAAAATTTGGATGCCAAAAAACCATGTATGCGCAAATTGTAGGGTTCAATTTAAAGGCGACGTTAAACTCAACAAAATCGTTACGATTTGGTTGTGTATTTGTGTTTTGAGTATTTTTATAGATATAGATGTCAATTTTTGGCTTTAATTTTTTTTTAAAGACATCTATTTGTTTGTGGTTAAATAGTATTCTATTTGTTATGATCAGGTATCAGGCGGCGAGGGCGCCGGCAGCAGCGCGGCGGGCGGGCGGCGAGCGCGGGCTCGCGACATGCCGCAGCCGCAGCCAGCGTCCACGCGTCGAGACAAACGAGGTGACAGCCGCTTTATGGGCTCATTCACCCACTAGATAGTGTGCTTGTTCGTTTAACTTATCATAATGCAAAAACGGCTGAACAGGTTTCAATTAAATTGTGTATTGAGTTAGCTTATAACTGTGTCTGAAATGTGGTAAAAATGCCAAGATAGATGAAGCCGCGATTATGTATTGTTTGTTTTTAGCGTGAAATGTTATGCATTTACCAATTTCAAATAATACATTAAAATAAATATGAATTGTTAAAATTTCATTGGTCTTAATTTTATTGTTAAATGACCCAAAGGTTAGCATTTATCTTCAAAGTCAACGTGGATGGGCCATGCGTATATCTCGACTTGAACCAATACTATGATATTATGATCACCTTGTGCATAATGCTGATAATATGTTCAACAGGGAAAAGCAGTCTGGGTTCGTGTGCTAGCACTGGTGGTGCGTCCAGCCGGTCCCACCCCCAGCCGTTAACCACGGTAATTATAATGTCATTATTACTATTCTCTTTTATTTATTTTTTTGTACTTATAATCTGGTCTTTCTCAATATATGTTTTTAATTTTTGCGAGCAGTAATGATGAGGTGTGTTGTGATATTTATTTTCAGTCAATGCAAAGGTCGAATTGCCATTCCGCTATTTTTAAGACTCATATACATAATTGTTATCCAATAATATATAATTCATACGACTGAATGATTTAAAAAAATTGCATTATTTTTGTCAAATAAAATATGGTTCACTTACAGTAGAGTGCAGGCATCCTCTGTCAAATGTAACTACAGTTTAATCTATAGAGAAAATTCTCCATAGATTAAACACTATACATTGTCATTTGACAGAATCTGTAGAGATTTAACCATAGATAGTGCATATGCCTTATTCTGATAAATGTTTGTTCGTGTACAGGGTGCTGTAGCATCCACGTCTTCCACTCCGCCGGCGTCAGCGTCAGGCACGATGCCCGACAACGCGGCCAATGACGCCAAGCCTAAGAGCAAAGGTAACATTATCACTTCATTGCCTCTAGTCCTATCTACTGTCTGTGTTTAGTTCCATGCATAACTTTAAGAATTCTTACCATGATAGTCTTAGTCGAGGAAGTTAATACTTCTTCTTTGTATTAACAACAGACATGACCCAAAGCCAGCTACCACAATCTGAATGGCATTTAAATTGTCACTAGACAGCTTTTTCATAAAAATATGTATAAAATAATTTTGTTTACGATATTGCCCTACGATTATGACTCCACTTGTAACACACTTGGGACCTGTGCAGTGTTACCCTGAATGAATGACAAAATTAGATTCAATTTAAAGAAGAGTATTTAGTCTCAAAGGTATATAGAGTGCTATATGAAAAATGTTTTTCCCAGTGTCATCCTCAGCGGAGGATTGCGCCGGCGGCGGCGGCGGCAGTGGCGGCAGCGGCGGGACGGGCGGGCTGGGCGCGGGCGGGTCGGCGCTGAGCGCGGCGGCCGAGGAGTCCTCGTCCGAGGAGGGCGAGGTGGGGCGGCTGCAGGCGCTGCTGGAGGCGCGCGGCCTGCCGCCGCACCTGCTCGGCGCGCTCGGCCCGCGCATGCAGCACCTGCTGCACCGGACCGTCACCGCCAACTCCGGTAACCACCGCTCACTGCTATGTTTGCACCCAAGTCAATATCATATCAACATATTATTATTTTATTTAGTCTCTCTGTATACTCGGAAAACACTGACATGCATACCCGCGTTAAGTGTTCAGAGATGACAGTCCACTCCAATACTGATATTATATGCAAAATACAATAGATCACAAAACCAAGCTGTCTTCAACAACACACCGCACTCAGTCCTTATGGCCTTATACTTAGCATGAGTATACCCTCTGGTTGATAGACAGCTATAAGCAACCATTATTACCCAGTTTGGTTGTATTGATGCAATGATTTCTCTCATCAGCTGCGTCGAAAGCAGCTCAACTACTGGCCGGATTACAAGCGACCGGCGACGAAGGGCAACAGCTCCAGGCGGTCATAGAGATGTGCCAACTACTAGTGATGGGCAACGAGGACACGCTGGCTGGCTTCCCCGTGCGCCAGGTCGTGCCAGCGCTCGTCAACTTACTCGCCGCCGAACACAACTTTGATATGGTGAGGGCTAGATGTTAAACTTTTACTTCAAACTCAGTATAGACTTCAACTGTTTAGCTAATAAGAAATATACGTGTTTTATTGAATTGTTATAGTTGTTATATATTATCATAAGTATGTATGTACTTATATTTTATGAGATACTGTGGCATAATTGTAAAGTTCAGTAGAAGCAAGTAGTGGGTAAGCTGTGGGGCCATACTCTGTGCAAAATTTTTTGATCAACGGCGTTAATCGTGTTTTTGTAGTTAATAGCAAGCATTATATTTGGAAACCGTTCTGCCAATTTCAAGGTACTTAAAATACGCATCTTGCGTTTCATTAAAAACTGTATAAGTAAATGATATAACTTGTTCCAGATGAACCACGCGTGTCGCGCCCTGACGTACATGCTGGAGGCGCTGCCGCGCAGCAGCGGCGCCGTGGCGCTGGCCGTGCCCGCCTTCCTGGACAAGCTGCAGGCCATCACCTGCATGGACGTGGCGGAGCAGAGCCTCACTGCGCTCGACATGCTCTCGCGCAGACACTCCAAGGCGATCCTACAAGCGGTCAGTGGCCTCACTTTGATACAAACAATCTACGGTTGCAATAGAAATTATACGTATTCCTTAAATTTAAATTATTAAATATTTTACTACTGTGAAATAATTTTCGAGATATGTTACATAATTTCAAATATATATAATGAATTAATACCTGTTAAAGTAAAAACAGTTGGGTGAGAGTAGAACAGGCTTCTCCTCGCCTTCGCCCGTGCTCACTTAGCTATTGGAATGAGATTTAACACTTTTTAACAATTTTCACTTCTACATAATTTTCATCATGTACAACTACTTACACTTATCTAGATATAGAATTAGTGATAGTTAACTAATGTTCTGGAGCTTGTAATATTAGGAGTCATATATGTTCCTCCCCACAGCGCGGCGTGTCCGCGTGCCTGACGTACCTGGACTTCTTCTCGATCAACGCGCAACGCGCGGCGCTCTCCATCACCGCCAACTGCTGCCAGAACCTCACCCCGGATGAGTTTCACCTCGTCAGAGATTCGCTACAATTACTTGCTAACAGGTAAACTATACATCTTATCACATACCTAGAGACACCAGCACTAACCTAGAGACTTGCTATAGTTAATAGAGATAGTTTAATATTGTCGAAGATTTTATGAATTTCGTGTAAACGCTGGATTTCAATACTACGGTCAAAAATACCGTACCGTACCGTACAATATGCGTTCATTGCCTAGCTCTCTGTCATAGATATACATATTATTAAGTGGTATCCCCCATTGGCTGGCACTCTGGTCAAGTTATTTCCCCACATTTTTTTCCCGTTTGTAATGACACTTAACCACGTTTGTCCGCAGACTGACCCAACAGGACAAAAAGTCAGTTGAGTGCGTGTGTCTCGCGTTCTCGCGACTCGTGGACAGCTTCCAGCACGACCCTGCGCGCCTGCAGGAGATCGCCACGCCGGAACTGCTCACTAACCTGCAACAACTTGTTAGTATACCCGTAAATTATCATACAAAGAACTTTAAATATAGGTAATCGTGTAATCGAGGGCCTACCAATAAATCATGCATAATTTCCACCTTCTTTCGTAATTACAATTTCCAAATTGGTAATTTTCAACTTCTTTCAACTAGTATATGTTATATCAGGCCGAAATAGCCATATGCCATAAGTTTGAATTTCATAAATTGCGAAGCAGTGTTGTTCCTAGGAAAGTACAGGAGCCGCGCTTTAACAGTTGAAAGTACGAGAGTGTTACATAACTGTGTTGTTCGGCAGCTGGTGGTGGCGCCGCCGCTGATATCGGGCGCGACGTTCATCACGGTGCTGCGGCTGCTGTGGGTGATGTGCGCGGCGTGCCCGCAGCTGGCGCTGGCGCTGCAGCAGCGCTCCATCGCCGACACGCTGCTGTGCCTGCTCACCGGCTCCGCCAGCGCCGCCGCCGTCACGCACAACCAGGAGGTACGCACGCACCGCAACGTACACATCGACTGCATTTTTTTTTATAAGAAGCTTGAAAAGTCAGAAAGTTCAGTGTTCGCAACTACGGCATATTACATTCCATTTGTTTATGTATTAAGTTCACTTTAAAATTAATTCATTTTATAAAATCCTCATATAGCTGCTTGTGATGTAACATTTTGTGGTTCCTCTAAAATTATTAAAAGTTTTAGTCCATTTCCAATATGCTTAACGCAAGTTTAGCGGACGTCAAATTTTATATCCTTCGAAAACTTAACGATAGAGTGCTTGTCGATATGTTTTTCTCACGAATTAATTACTATTCTACATTTTGGTTCGTTTTTTTTATAATAAATCATTATTACACAATTGTATCGTGAGGCCTTCTTTTGTGTATTTAACTGGTGTATTATGTCTCTCCAGCAAGTGGAGTTGATCCCTCGTCCCCCGCAAGAGTTATACGAGATCACGTGCCTGATCGGCGAGCTGATGCCGCGGCTGCCCACGGACGGCATCTTCGCGGTGGACGCGCACCTGGACCGGCCCTGGTCCGCCAACACGGACCGCGCCGCGCACTGGCAGTGGCGAGATGATAGAGGTTACAACAACTATATCATAAATAACTATCTCATTTTATTTTCTACTAGCAGTGTTCGCGCTTCACACATGTTGACTTTATTTTCTTTCTATCTAATCTAACTCGGGAGAGCCTTTCATTTTCCGGAATGATGGAATTTTCATTCCCTAGTGGCTGTTTAGGGTTCAGAACCAAATTGGTAAAAGCTTCCGTATGTCACATCTGATTACCTCAACATGATCCTGCCATGGATTTATTTTGATGTGTATTCCATGTTAGCTATCACTATGTCACTTATTTGTCAAATCAGTGCAAATTTCATATATTCTGTTCAACATTCTCTACTAAAATTAATAAAATGCGGCTAATATTATTAATTATGACATTGCGATCGGATATCTATTGTTATGAATTTGGGGTACAATGAAACCTATCTATTAGCACGACGATGTTTGATATGCGTTGTATGTCCGTGCGGTTGCGTGCGCCAGGCGTGTGGCGGTCGTACTCGTGGGCGGAGAGCCGCGCGCTGGAGGCGGGCGCGGCCAGCGGCGAGGAGGAGGTGTGCCTGGCCGCGCTGGGCCGCTCCTACACCGTGGACCTGGCCGCCATGCAGCAGCTCAACGACCACACCGGCACCGCGCGCGCCGTGCAGCGCGTCGCGCCCGCCGCCGCCGCCGCCGCGCCCGGCACCGCCGCCGCCGACCCGCCGGCGCATGCCCCCGCCACAGGTACTACACACGTATTATAAGTAACAACCAACTTCAACTCGCACACGGTTGTCTTAGAAATCTTATGCATCACACCAAGTCTAAGACACCGTTTTGATCACTGTTGACAAGTGACCAAAATTGCACCAGCAACAGCTTAGTGGTTCGAAAGGCCACCCTTGTAACCAAATGGTTTAAAATTCGATCCCCCATTGACCATTGAACTATTGACTTGAGTTCTAGCTTTGTTTTAAGCCGCGTTGGCATAGTTATAGTCCAGTTGAATAAGGTAGTTTACACATTGGTGGCTGTGATACTAATTCACTTGGTCACACATATCATAGTACACTGATCAAGCATTAATACACGTGAGCGGAATACTTCAGTCCCTCGTACTTCAAATCCCGTCAACTCCACCTTTTATGCATTACGAGATGTCATTATTTTTTTACTTGACATTCAAGTCGCCGTCGATTGCGTCAAGATGGCTTTGATTACGCACTTTGTATACGATTTCGTACGGCAATAAGTCTTGCTAATAACAATGCTATCCCGATAAAAATCAAGTTCTTTAATAGGTAAAAAATAATATTTAAAGTGTAAAGTTGGGATTTTAATAAAATTCAGAAAGTGTTTCATGTATATAACAGTACGATTACGCCCAGTACCATGAAATCTTGCATAATATATTGCGTACAATATAACTGCGCCACGTATAATAATAATATAATAATACCAGCCCTTTTTAATGTCCCACTGCTGGGCACGGGCCTCCCCTCAATGCGAGGGTGATTAGGCCATAGTCCACCACGCTGGCCCAGTGCGGGTTGGCGGACTTCACACATCTTTCGAGGGGTTCTCTCAGACATGCAGGTTTCCTCACGATGTTTTCCTTCACCGTTTAGCAAGTGATAATCGTGGTTGAAAATGCGATTCGTACATGAAATCCAGAAATCCCAGAGGTGCGAGCCGGCGCCACTGCGCCATGTACAGTCTACAATTCCTCATAGTATAACATCTTTCCATGGTTATATATGTGTGCTGTGTGTGCAGACCCCCGCATCGGCATGGTGCGGTCGAGCCCGGCGCTGCTGCGCGCGCTGCTGGCCGTGCTGCACGAGGTGTACTGGAGCTCGGCCGGGCCCGCCGTGCGCTCGCAAGCGCTCAAGGCCATCCTGCGCTGCGTCTACTACGCTGACGCGCCGCTGCTGCGACAAGTACTCAAGATGCAGGTATGAATATATACATACTGGTTTTCAAATACCCACCATTTTACATTGAAATATATACAATTTATTAATGTGCGGTCGATGTCATGATTGAAGTATGTAAATGATGCCAAATCGTGAAGTGATATAACGTGTTCCACCTTCGAGCAGTTACCAATGGAGTTGGCAAGTATAAACATACCCTGCTGCCAAAATCTACTCAGTTCAAATCCGTGTATATGGTTTGAACTGAGTAGATTTTTATTTTTGTGTTACAATATAATTTTACTGCAACACACATGAAAATTTACTTGTTACTGTGTGTTGATACTATCTGTCGTCTATCGGGAAATCCTAATGAAAAAATGACGTTATATGGAGACCATGCTGTCTCGTCATAATTCTTATTTATGATATCTGTGGTGTGAGCGGGACCGAACATGGTTATGTTAACGTAACGTTACTTGCTACAGGATTCGTTTCACGCGAGTACGTTACGATTTCGCGACCGGGGTCGCCGTTGTCCGTGAAATTCTGAATATGAATGTATGTTGTGTGTTGCAGGTGATATCGTCCCACATCGCGGGCATGATGGCGTCGAGCGACCTGCGCATCGCGGTGGGCTCGCTGCAGCTGGCGGAGATCCTGATGCAGCGGCTGCCGGACGAGATGGGCGCGCAGTTCCGGCGCGAGGGCGTGCTGCACCAGGTGGCGCAGCTGGCGGGCCGCGCGCCGCCGCCGCACAAGCCCCGACACCACAAGCTCAAGGTGACCCGCACGCACACACACACACACACTGTGCCACGACGGAGGACGAGGCATGCAATATGAAAACAAAATTGCGTACAAATAAAAACATATAAACGCGCAAATCTATACCAATATTAATATTTTAAAGGGGGTAAAGTTTGTGAGTTCTTAGGATTCTAAAAAATCCGTAACTTTTAGGAAGGTACATTATTCCTGAGTGCTATAGTATATGTTTCACAGGTACAGCAGGCAGAAGCTATTAAACATAAAATACCAAAATGCTAATAAATTGCCATAAATAACAACTGCTTGTGTCTATAATATAAAGACGCGTCTTTTGTTCTACTCGCTACACAAAAACATCGAAACATACAATTTTCATAGTCGCGAGTCGAGAGGGGCGGAATATAATCGGTGGTTTACGTATGCGTTTTTCTTGAATGTTTCGGAACTTACTGTAGAGCTTGTAGCAGGAGACTACCATAACTTTGTATATGCTTTAACATGAAATGATAATTACCTTACTCAACATCATTAGTAGAAAACTAGGCTTCTCCCATAACGGAAACGCTTTATGTTTGTGGCCTTTAGTTTGAATATCTTTTGTTGTATTAATTAAAATTCCTTTCATTCAAAGCCAAAAAATAAAGAGGATGTCTAGAGAATTATTACTTTCTTTACCTTGAAAGTGTCTGAACATGGTCACGTGTAACTGAGGGTCAGTAAAGCGGGCCAGTACGGCCGTATCTCAGTATTTTAATGTTAATTAGTAGCAGCATTGTATTTGATAACGAATTGTCCGGCCAGTCCCCGAGCGGCGGCAGCGTGCGGTCCGGCGGCTCGTCCCCGCCGGCGTCCACGTCGGCCACGTCGCTGGACCACGCCAACCTGTCGCTCGCCTTCTCGGCGTCCAGCTCCTTCGTCGCCAGCACTATGCGTAACTATCTTATCTACTTAATACTGTTTTCCAGTGACCAGGGCCCTTAAAATGAGCTCATAATGTATACAAATAACAATCGAGTCTTTCTCATATATTCACAAATAAAGCTGCACGTTTTCGCTAGCTCAGTTCTGGTGAACTACTACTATTGCAATGTATTGATAGAATCGATTACTCGATTGGTATTTGATGCTACGTTCAATAATGTAATCTATGTGGTATCGTTAAATAATTAAAAGCAGTGTTTTCCGCAGCTATCGGTAGCGATGGGAGTGGATCGGAGCCAGGGCCAGCATCCGCGTCCACACACGCGCAAATGTCTACAACTACAGTTCACAGGTAAGTTGTTCAATTACATAGCCGAACCGACTCAATACATGTACTGGTTATACTTGAAATAAACTATATTTTTTATTATATTTGGCCTGGGTAAGCATATTAGTAAAAAGCCGGAGCCTCTGCATACAAACAGTGCTCCAAGTATGGGTATTAAAACAAAAATTAAGAGAATCACCCCCAGTTACTCTGTGAATTTATATAGCATATATCATCTAATAGGAACGGTTCCCGTATATCTAATTGTGTATAAACTGGCCATTCCTTCGGATTGCATTTAGTATCTCCGGCATGATGTTGTATCTCGGTCCATGCAGGTCCGGCAGTCCCCTGCAGCTGGCGGAGATGTTGAAGCGCAAGCGCGCGGTGAAGCGGTCGGGCGGCGCGGGCAGCCGGCACGCGCGGCGCCGCGACGACCCCGCGCCGGCGCCGGCGCACGCGCACGCGCACCACGCCGCCGCGCCCGCGCCCGCCGCGCCCGCCGCGCCCGCGCCGCCGCACGCGCATCTCGCGCACCCCGCCTATGCGCACCACGCCTCCTCGCCACACGGTACACGCACTATACTATATGCCGACATTACCAATTGGAATTTCATTTTTGAAGTATCTTATTATGCAGTACCCACCTATACACCTTACCGTATTGCGTGAATCACTTTGTTTATTTGGCGATGTCACCGCTGGGATCAATATAGACCTCGTCGTACGCAATTTTGAGACAATGACTTTTGGATGCCGGTTACGAAAGACGTATCGCTTATGAATTTGAATAAAGTTAGTTAGCCGGCGGGTGCTTGTATGAGCGATGACGTGATCGTTGGGCGGTGTGTGCAGGTTCGGGCGTGGCTTCGACGACGGGCCGGGCGGGCGCGCGCGCGGGCGGCGCATCCAAGACGTCGTCGTTCCTGTCGTCGCTGAACCCGTCGCGCTGGGGCCGCGCGCCGCACCACCAGAAGGACCAGGGCCTGCTCGCCTCGCCGCACGCCGCCAACAACTCCCTCACTCTGCAGAACAAGTATGTACATGCGACACATCGCTCGCTCCATCACATGCCGAAACACTGGCTCTATCTTGTAGATGATTATCAGTTAATATCAAAAAAAGTACATTTAAATTTATGGCGTTAACTTTATAATTAAAATCTCATTATTAAAATCAGTTTTTCATCATTAGTTTCCAGTGTATGTCTGACTAACTCGTTATTGTAGGGAGAAAGTCCGCGAATGGATCCAATGGTCTGCGTCGCGGCTGCAGCGCGAGTGGGGCGCGCTGGGCGGCGGCGGCGGCGCGCTGGAGCAGCTGGCCGCGCTGGCCGCCGCGCTGCCGCACGCGCACGCGCAGCACCGCGTCGCCGCGCTGCACCGCCTGCGCGACACGCTGCTGCACCACGACGTCTCGCCCTTCGAGGTCGGTACCATGCCGCACTATACAACATTACATATGCATATGCTACACTAGAATTCGTAGCGCCACGTAGCTATTGACGACCTTATCATGATTGTTTTGACATTGACATTAGAAACGAGACTAAACCTATTTTCTTGTTTTATAGGTGAACCACTCGGGCGTGCTGGGTGCGTTGCTACAATTTCTGACTGGCGGCGACTCCGAGTCGGAGTCCACCGAGAGCGTGGAGCGCGAGGGCGAGGAGGCGCGCGACGCGGAGCAGCTGGCGGCCTGCGAGGACCGGCTGCGGCTGTTCCTGCACGTGTTCGCCGACATGCCGCTGCTGAGCGAGTGAGTGCAGCTACCATAACCTACAGTCGGCGTTAATGACACGCGTGATGTCCGTGCTGCATCCACACGCGTCGACATGCTTTGTGCGGACATACTGTGCACCACTAATCGATACCGTGTGGACTCAGCTTAACACAGATGTAGGACGTTATTGTAATAAAATAATATAATATAGACATAGTTTTAGGCATTTTTTCTATATTCATAGAAATGATCCCAGATCTGTCATTGATGTATGATTATATAGTACCTCCTGTGGGGGTGGCTGCGGTGGGTTGAGCGGATAATTGATGATAAATATGAATTTCAAAATTCTGTTCTTTGGCTACCTAGAAAGTATTATGAAACCTTTTCTAATCTAGGCGTCAAGTCTAAAAAGAGATTTAACGTAATTTGTGGGTCAATTGTTTGCCGATATGAACGTGTGTTGTTTGTACAGCGGTGCGGAGTGGAGCGAGATGGGGCTGGCCGGCAGCAGCGCGGCGCTGGGCGTGGGCGTGGGCGGCGGCGCGGCGCTGGCGGCGCTGGTGGGCAAGGTGAACGCCTGCGTGTCGCACCTGGAGCAGTTCCCCGTGCGCGTGCACGACCTGCCCGCGCGACCCGCCACCTCCGCGCTCAAGTTCTTCAATACCCATCAACTCATGGTGAGCGACACTAACACATTTCTGCTAATAGAATTTAGACCTTGAGGATTTACACTTTAAATCTAGTTTGCAATGATAAACTATTAAGGTTAATTGTTTTTTTGTTCCAGTGTGATCTCAAACGTCATCCGACTTGCGCCAACCTGAAACAATGGAAGGGCGGTGTAGTTAGGATCGACCCGTTAGCTTTAGTTCAAGCCATAGAAAGGTGAGCGATGTGCTATGTTTAGTCTATCAGATACCAAATTCCTGAGTTCTGTATCAAGAACGCATCATATCCATCGTATCGTATCATCGTATCGCATCATATCGACGCAGTTAGGTAATCTCATATGATATTACAGATAATCTATGGTTAGTATATACCCAGAATAGAACTAGTATTGTAGTCCGATGACATAAAGTAACTGGATGTTTTCCATCCATAACCCGAAAGGCGTCCACGGCTGGAAATAGGCCTCCCCCAATGTCTTCCACACGTCGTGGTCCTCCGCAACTCGCTTCCACCGGCTTGCTGCCACGTAATTACTATGTGCGAGATGTCCTCAATTTACAGATACAATCTAGCAATGCAAGTATTATTGTGGAGTGACTACGAATATAATGTGATGAATGTCGGCAGGTACCTGGCGCAGCGCGGGTACGCGAGCGGGCGCTTGCGGTCGGAGTCGGCGAGCGGGCCGCTGTCGGACGACGAAGCCGCCTCCGACGACGACGTGGACGACTCGCTGGCCACGCCGCCGCACCACCACGCCGCAGAGTACGTAGCGCATGCGACACAACCAAACGCAGTCAAACCATTGAATTAAAACTAATTTTACACATTTTATCGCGTTTACTTTATGTTTTTACGTTCTCGTCGTTTCGGCTGCTTTACAACAACCGTCCTAGTGTCAAACTATGATACTAGGACGTCAAACACCTCAGTCCTCCCTTGACCGTGGTTGCTGTAAAGCAGCCGAAACGTTGGGATGTACCCACAAAACATAAAATAATAGCGATCTCATCTATAAAATTAGTTTTATTTCAATGTGTAGTATTCGCATTAATATAAGAAATCAATACAGTCAAACCTGTCGACGCGGAAATACCCACTCCACGAGCGAATGTTGCGACGCAACTAAATGTCATAGATACACTTTTGAGTCACAATTTGAGTCATAATATTAGTTGCTGATGTTCTTAACACCCGAAGTATAAGTAGGATCAGCTCAAATTTATAAAAACGTGAGATATTATTCATTTTCAATTTATTTGAACTATAAAACACAGCTTTTTCGTGTTTGTGTCGGTTCGATTTCGGTATTAGGACGTGTCAAATACATTTTTTCTTATATTTTCTACAGGACGCGGTCGTTTGGCATGTCGTCTATAATGTGGTATTTGTTCCTCAGCTCGGAGCACAAACTGGAGTTCCTGATCGGCGACACGGTGTTGCCGTACAACATGACCGTGTACCAGGCGGTGCGCCAGTTCGGCGAGCAGACGGACGCCGACACCGACACTGAGACACCGCTCGGTATGGCATCACTCTACATTACTATATTACACCCTACAATGATCATATTTATTGCATTTTTCCGGGATAAAAATTAGCCTAAGTCATGTTCTGACCCCCTAAACTACCACTACCTATGCAAAAAATCATGTCGATCCTTTGCTCTATGAAAAATTAAAACAAATTTATCCCACGGGAACCATACATTTTACCTGGATAAAAAGTAAAAGTAGTAAAACCAGACTATAATCTATGTATGTGCCAAATTTCATCCAGATCCGTTCAGCCGTTCTGGCGTGATTGAGTAACAAACATCCATCCAAACTTTCACATTTATAATATTAGTGGTATTAGTGGGATAATCGTGATTCAATCTTCGAGTGGTCATATATATTCTTATACTAAACATGCTTGTGTTACAACAGCGAACGCGGGCATCTGGGTGCAGACGCACACGATCTACTACCGCGCCGTGGAGGCGGGCGAGCCGCCGCGCGCCGACACGGCCGCCTCGCGCAAGGGCAAGGGACAGCCCACCAAGTGGTCCTCGCGACGCAAGCCCGATCAACTGTGGAATGGTACGTTGAGTTATTTAATTCATTACTAGCTCTCCCGACAGACGTTGTCCTGGCCAAATCCAATTAGAATTCCCGACAACTTTTAATTTTTTGGCTTTTCCTACAAACTGATGGACTATTATGAACTTTTAGAAAAAAAATAGCCAAATCGGTCCAGCTGTTCTGAACTGATTCGCTTACCAACGAACAGCATTCCATTTTTATTTGTATGCAAATATTTATAAGGTTGTAATTATTATAGGCAAACACTTGGTTAGGTTATCTTTAGGGAGACTGGGACCCCTATCTCGATTTTCTCACAGTATGATAAAAATGACGTTATCGTTCATTTACAATTTTAGTACTTTTCTAATACAACATTGTGATGTTTGCGATAAAAATGACTACAATTTTATATGTGTTATTCATATGACAATAACATGGATTGTATGCTGAAAGTTTAATAGTACCTCATTGATCTTACATTGAATTTTAGATTTTGAATTAATAGCAATTAAATTGATAATTGTATTGTGATGTAACAAAGCTTTCGTAAAAATAGGGCACTGGCACCAGTTGTAAGGATAGCAAGTTATCATCGTTCTTTCGCTTTATCCGTTATTATTCAGAGTCAACATTGTAGCTTTACCAGTAATGACATTTTTTTTTTATAAATAATTTTAATTTATTAAGAACGGGTATGTTAGCTGTACATTCTGTAGTGAATGAACTCTGGCAATTGTTGGGGTCTGCGTGAACAATACGTCGGCATCAGATATAAGATGTGCATGTCGCCTCCCCCAGAGGGCACGGTGCCTGCGCGGCCGGCCCCGCTGGCGGCGGCGGTGCGCGCGGCGCGCGCGCGGCTGGCGTGCGAGGGCGAGGCCGAGCTGAAGGACCCGGCGCTGCCGGCGCTGGCGCTGCTGCGCGCGCTGCACGCGCTGGCGCGCCACTGGCACACGCTGTACCGCGCCGCCTGCCTGCCCGACCACCGCCCGCTCGTGCCCTACCACGACTTCATCAACGCCAAGGTACGCACGCGCACACACACAAACACACACATACATAAAGTTCATTTTATTTATTTCATGGGTGTGTATCTAACAATAGTATAGGTAAACAGCAACGCTATCAATAGCAATAGCACTTCGTGGCGAGATTAAAAAAGAAATTAATAGTTGACTTTCAAGCTTATCTAGAAAGTAGTCTTACTCCTTAATTAATAAAAAAAATTACAATGAATGATATTTTTTTTAAGAACAATTTTTTGTTATGTAGTAAACTCCACATTTGGAGCGTTAATTTTACGCAGCTGGCACATTTGTGATCATGTCGCAGTAAATTCACTCGCAGTAACACATGTCGAAATAACACATTTTTAGTTATTAATATTTGTGACTTTTTATTCGTATCGCAGCTCGCTGCCAAAGCCAACAGACAACTTCAAGACCCGCTGGTGATAATGACTGGAAATTTGCCCCCGTGGCTGAAGAAGATAGCTTATGCCTGGTAAGACTTTCGTGTAATATCTAAACATCAATAGGTACTCTTTATTTATTACGACGATATCAACAAAATAATTATATTACTTAAAATACAATTAGTATATAACATAAGTTAGTTTGTAACGTGCGTGTAATGGCTCCTCAGTCCGTTCGTGTTGCCGTTCGAGTGTCGCCACCTGTTGTTCTACGTGGTGTCGTTCGACCGCGACCGCGCGCTGCAGCGGCTGCTGGAGGCGGGCGGCGAGCGCGGCGTGGGCGGCGCGGGCGGGGCGGGCGGCGCGGGCGGGGCGGGCGGCGCGGGCGCGGACGAGCGCGTGGCGCCGCGCCTGGACCGCCGCAAGCGCACCGTGCAGCGCCACAGCGTGCTGCGCCAGGCCGAGCACGTCATGCACGAGTTCGCGCACTCCAAGGCGCTGCTCGAGATCCAGTACGAGAACGAGGTGGGCACCGGCCTCGGGCCCACGCTCGAGTTCTACGCGCTCGTGTCGCAGGAGCTGCAGCGCGCCGACCTCGACCTGTGGCACGGCAGCGAGAACTTCAAGCAGAAGCCGACCTCGTTCGGCGGCGAGATCGTCAAGAGCCGCCCGCCCGTGGTGACGGACCGCGCGGCCGACGCGGCGGCGCGCCTCGCCTCGTCCGTGCGCGACGCGCTCACGCTGCACGACGAGCGCGAGCGCGAGCGCGAGCCCGCCGACCTCGAGAAGGAGACCTCCATCCCCTCCCCCGCGCCCGACGCCACCTACGTGGCCTGGCCCTGCGGCCTCTTCCCGCAGGCCGTCGGACGCAACGCGCGCGCCTCGCACGTCTCGCGCGTCAAGGCCAAGTTCCGCTTCCTCGGAAAATTTATGGCGAAAGCCGTCATGGACTCGAGAATGGTCAGTGCATGTTGAAATACTACTTTTCATTGAGGAAGTGATTGAAGAACAGCGCAGAGATGTCGATACTTAACATGTGGTGTGCGCAGGTGGACATCCCGCTGTCGGTGTCGATGTACCGCTGGCTGGTGGGCGAGGAGCGCTGGCTGGCGCTGAGCGACGTGCGCCACGTGGCGCCGGAGCTGTGGCGCTCGCTGTGCCGGCTGCGCAGCGTGGCCGAGCGCGCGCGCGACATCGCCGCGCACGCCGCGCACACGCCCGAGCAGAAGACGCACCTGGTAACAACACACTCCAACACCTTGTCCCTCTGTATTATACACTTTAAAAGCAATTCGCTTTATCATACCATGATGGAGGAAGATATCAAAAGGATGATATCTTTCTATAAATGTGGAGTTCAATCATTATTTATCTATTGGTTATTTAGAATATTCTCTCTCTTCACCTATAAAACGTTTCATGTTCTCATCAGAATATAATGCGAGTGAGGATAATCTTATATCTACCCTTCGTATGAGGCTAATGCCTTTAAATATATTTAAATGCGGGTGCATCGTCCTACATACTAGATTAGTGTAACATTTTGAATAACATTGTAATTAAGTAACAAAAGATAATGCACTAGTGATATACGAGCTGCGTTCGTTTTGACAGATAAGCGGTCTCGAGCTGGACGGGTGTCCCATCGAGGAGCTGGGCCTGGACTTCATCCTGCCGGGCGACGGCTGCACCGAGCTGCGGCGCGGCGGCCGCGACCTGCCCGTCACCGCGCACAACCTGCACAACTATATCGACCTCGTAACGCACTGGCTACTCTACGAAGGTACACATACCCAACATTACCGACCGACATAATAATCTACATTTACCGACATTCCAGTTCTATATTATACGTCTGTTACTCTTCAGGTGTGACCAAACAAATGGAGGCATTCAGAGAAGGATTCGAATCAGTATTTCCGCTAGCCAACCTCAAGATCTTTTATCCTGAAGAATTGGAACAAGTTTTCTGCGGCAGCCCGTCTGGTAAGATTTTATATAGTTGTAGCTCAATCTAATGTACATTCTTTTGTATAAATTTTCTAGAATATTTCTTTCAATGTGTGATTGCAGGTAATCGCGACCAGCGCTGGGATCCCCGCATGCTGACGGACTGCATCCGGCCCGACCACGGCTACAACGCGGAGTCGCGCGCCATCCGCATGCTCGTCGACATACTCGCGTCCTACAACCGCGACGAGCAGCGCCTCTTCCTGCAGTTCGTCACCGGAAGCCCGCGACTACCCACAGGAGGTAATAACTATAGATGATGGTGCTATACTGAGGTTTCAAATGTTGTCAATGTTAACGTATATTTATTGTGTCAGGTTTCAAGGCTCTGAACCCGCCGCTGACGGTGGTTCGCAAGACGTTGGAGTCGCTTGACCCGGACGAGTACCTGCCGTCGGTGATGACGTGCGTCAACTACCTGAAGCTGCCCGACTACAGCAGCGCGGAGGTGATGCGCGCCAAGCTGCGGCTGGCCGCGTCCGAGGGCCAGCACTCGTTCCACTTGTCGTGAGCGCCCCGCCCCGCTCCACTCCGCCCCGCCCCGCCCGCCACACGCGGCACATTGTATACACGTGTGTGAATGTGGTTAGTGATATCGTAATTGTGTTACACTTGCCGGTGCCACGCCCCGGACGACCGCTGTTTATGTGCAATCAGAGTGATTTTATTAATCCTAATGTGACAGACGCTGAAAGTGCTGTGCATTCTATAGTTTTGTTTATCTTTGGATTCTTTTTAGATTACAGAAATATGTTTATATTATATTTTGTGTTAATTTAATGTGATAGCTTTGTATATTTCTTACTCTATATGTCGGAGATACCGCTGACTTGATTATATTTTGATATCGATGGTGAACATGTGACAAGGATGGATTTTGATGGCTTTAGAATATAGCGGCGGCGTCGCCCGATCCGATGCTGCGCCCCGAGCCATAGGACTGACCGTCTGTGCCACCGCCATTGTATACCTTTGCAATAAAACAAGTGCCCCTTCTATACTTCGCGAATGGCATTCCTCGATGTCACCCGTGACGCCTCAGTTGATTATTTCAGAATAGATTGGCACTTTAACATTAAGCTGTTAGAAGGACCACTGGAAATCTTAGAGTCCTATGAATTATACTAGCATTTATTACCAAACGGTGTATGTTTTAAGTATCATAAATGATTAAAGAAACAGTGCAAAATTTAATATGTAACAATTTCAATAAAACCATGTAAACAATATTGATCAAAAATCCTGGGTTTCTTTTATCTATCACCTCTAGCTGTAATATCATAAAGGCATCAGTACTTGAAAGGACACGATCATTGCGTCCATCCAACATTCACATTCCACCTGCCGGTACAAAATGTGAAGTTTACATTTGCAACCTCCAAAACTAGGTGCAAACTAATGATGATGCAGCTGTGTAAGATTACCATCCCAATATCAACTTATAAGGCACAACAACAAACATGCTGCTTGAACTATTCATACACTTATACTATACTCTTCAGCTATCAAAATAGGTAAAGGTAGAGGAACCTGCTCTCCTATGCACCTTCATAGGATAATGAAAAGACAATATACTCCAATACTCAATATTATATTACTATAATACATACACTGCCACCGATAACATTATTCATAAAATTACAGGACACATCTATAAATTCAATATAACACATTTTATGTAACAACCATATCTCAGTTTCTGGCTGAATCAACTGCTGCATGCCTGGCTACAATACAAAGTGTTATGTTTGACAAAAAGCTTGGAAGTATTCCTTATAATATGTACATGCATACAGCATTGTAGCATTGCTCTTGTAGTAAATTGATTACATATGAGAATGTTTATTGCAATTATTGCTAAATATGTACTGTGATATAATATTAAATCTACTTAAAACTCTACTGGAATAACCATTACATAACTCTACCCTAGAATGTACACTTAACTTTTTAAATAACTAAAAAGCTAAGATAGGTAACGGGAGTTTACAGCACCATTGCCATCCATCCAAGGATAAGACAGGATCCACCGACAGGAGTGAGGCGACGCAGTCCGCGCTCCCCGGTGAATGCATGGTAGTAGCATGTGCCGCAGAACAGGCCCATGCCCGCAATGAAGAAACCACCAGCCTGGAAAGTATGAAAGTAAATAACACACCTAGCTGCAGGGGTAGGTTGTATTTAAAAACATTATTTAAATAATGGAAGTCCCAACGTAATAGGGGGCATGATTATTGCCATTAAGGCACTACCACAGACCATCTCTTATCAACATCAGAATAGAAAGATCACTCTTCTGTATGTAGGGCAGTGATTTGTTCAACTAGACTTCACTATAGTCTCGTTCTCTTATCAACAAAGAGTTGCAAGTTATTACAGAGTTTGAAAGATGTTAGCCTGTTAGGTCTGTAGTTTAGTTTACAATACCTTGTTTAGGCAACACAATATTACAAAGAATCTATATACTGATAGTTAATAAAAGTCATTGTGTTTTACAGTTTTTGATTACAATAACATGAAAATAGGTAAAAGTTACTCACAATGTAAGGTCTCCTGCAAAGGGGCACAGCAACCAAGGCAAGAGTGTGCAGAAAGTGGAATCGGTTAGCTGTGTCAAAGATTTTCCTTAAATCTTCTTTAGTTTCTGTTTCGGGAAATGTACGATGTGCTCCCATAGCACCGAGTACAACTGCCGCCGCCCCGCTGAGTCCCGCCAGCCTCACAAAGGGCCCAGCTTGTTGTGCTAACTCCCATAGCGGCATCCTTATAATTATCGGTGCAGGTGCTTGGGTGACTGATTTAGACTGGAATATTCCCTGCAAAACAATGGCATACATTGAAATCCAGCACTCTTTTATCTGTTTGATAAGGTAAGAATGCAAGTACTCGCAAAACTTACAACATAGCGCAATAAGTTCATAGCTCCATCCGTCACCGTATTTATCATAAGTGCGTCGGCCAAATTTACCATACCTTTTGTTTGATTTGTACAGTGTAAAATTGATTTTCACCAGGGAAAAAAACTGCAAAATAATAATGATTATCACAGACTACAAAGAGAATGATAGAGAACTCAGAACTATGATGCACTGACCTCTATGGTATACATCGCTGGACTAATCATAAGCCCGGTTATCGTGTGCCTATTTGATTTTCGCCATTTTGGCGCTGATAGCGGCAGTGAGGGGGAATGGAACTAATAATAGAGATGGGACAGTGATATGATACATCGATAAAAATGTTTATGCTTAAACCTACCCATGCAGTAAAATGAAAATAATTATGATCCATTCCTTTAACAATGGCTAATGTCCAAAATAGTCGAGTGGTTAATACTAAGATGAAGCAAATAATGATAATGATTAGCCGAATCGCTCATGGGCAGGGTAGGTAATCTTAGGATAAGCCGAAACCGGACTAAAGGGTGGTGTGTGACTAGCTAGATCCTACTTAAATAAGGATCGTTTTTTAATTAGAAATGAGGTAATGTAATGTTGTTTGGGAAGCAATGGAGTAGGTAAGGTATTAATAGAAAATAAAAATCATCAAAGTAGTACATGAGTTATGTTTAATAAAACAGTCATCAGAGAAGTGTTTTGAACAGATGTAGTCATATTTTTTCGGACGCCAACTAGGCTTTTCAATGTTTTTGAGCCATAATTCTAGTCTTCTATTGTCAGTCGGAAACCTGTGAATTAGTAAACATTGTTTTAAAATAATATGTATTTGATAATACAAATCTGTCTTCGGCGATTTTTACGTTCTTGAACGTTCTATCTATTTAAGATATTGATAGAAAAAATATCGATAAATTTTATAGACAAGGAACTTTTACAGCACTATTGAATTTTATTGTTTATAATAAACCGATAATACAAAGACAAATGCGTTGTAATCACGTATAAATAAGATTAGTAACATATTTTTAAGTGCCTATAATATCAATAGAAGTTTTAATTTCTTAAATATTAGCCGTAAATTCACTTACTTGTGGAATGTAACCCCACTTCCCTTCTGGTAAAGAGTTTTGCATAACACGCACTCTTTCATGGTTTACCTATTAACTAACACCACTTATTTATGTATTAACTATATTAATACGACACAACAAACAAGTTTAATCGCGTTAAACCTTCAAAATCACATTATAAACACGGAGACAATGTAAACAAAACAACGGCCATTTGCATTTTACGTCAGATTTAGTTCCTTTCCCCCTCGCTGGGGGCGCTTCAAATAGGCACAATAGATAGCTGTCATTTTAAAGGATATCATTCGTCTAGCGTACTTGTATCATGGACGTCAGTGACTATGATGATATACCATAGACTATTACAAACTTTATGTCAAACAGAAGTCAAATTCAGCCTTGACAGTCAATGTCAATAATTACAAAAAGTATTGCCACCTACCATTAATATCATGGAGTTTAGTCATCACCATCATCATCATAGGCCTCATAGAACTTTTTTGTTAAATATCACGCTGACGACGTCGCGGGTAACAGCTAGTTATAAATAAAAATATTCTTAAAAAATCGTTGGTAACTTTGACAGTATAAGTTTTAATCAGGAACGAAGACGCTGTACTGACTACGTTTATCTATACAAATAAATAAAATTGGAGTGTCTGTTTGTTATTTTAAAATAACAGCTTTTTACTAAATGCATTTGGATGTATACACGGTACATATACCAAAACATTTTTTTTAAATGTTTGTCTGGCTGTGTGTCTCTTTGTTTCAGCTAATCTCTGAAATGGCTGGGCCGGTTTTGACGTTACTTTCACTGGCAGATGATAAAAAAATCAAAGAACTTTGATTTGAGTAAATTTAAACTTTGTTTTCGAACAGTTCAAAATATTTTCCTATGCAACAGCCTGATCTAATACATGAGAGTTCGGAGACATCGATTGAAAATGTACGTGCTCGTGAACGTTACATTAATAAATTTGAAAACTAACGAACCTTTTCATTCCGCTACTGTATAAATTGGTATAAACACCTAGGTGGGGTATGTAAAAAACACAAATCAATAAAACAAAAAAATACAAATTCTTAAATTTATTAAGCTCAACTGTATAAAAACGAAATCACACATCAGACTAATTGGTCATATATTAAAGTTAAAATATAATGGCACTTTATATAGCTTTTAACTAGCACCTTAAGTTTTCAGTATTGATAGACACATAATTATTCCACAGACGTATCACGGGAAAACTACTGGATATTTTTTATGAAACTTGGTATGGCGAAAGCGTATATATCCCGGGTCATGGATATAGTATACTTATTATCCTGGTAAATGCAAAGGTTCCCCGGGATAGTCAAGAGAAAAAAAAAATAAAGTCAACGCGCACGAAGTGGCAGGCGCTGCTAAATAGTTTACAATAAAAAATGAACAAAAACTCGTGAAATTCTGAACACGTCTGTCAAAACAGTTGTTAACATTAAACATAGAGGTAAATAAATGACCGCACTATATCAGAAGCCGATCATAAATCCAGAATACGTACGTAGAGAAAGACAAGTGTATCACTAATTTTGCCTCACACACATGTTATTAAATAATAGTTACACTACACTAATGAATTAGCAACAGAGTACCATATAAAGATAATTCAGTGATGTTTCATCATAAATATTACGCTGTTAAGTCGACTTTACTCTGTTGACAGCAAACTCCCGCGAACTTGGAATCACTGAAAAAAAAAACAGTAAGTTCAACGTTGACGAACAAAGTTGTGACCCTATGCCTGTCCTCTTCAATCATAGATCATCTAGTTTATTTCATAATGGGGAATATGCAGAATTATTAATTTGCTTATTGACTTTTTAATTTACTTTTAGGTAACAGTATGACTCGCATAGGGTACCCATACTAAGCGTTGAATCTGTGCTTATTAAGCGCATTTGTCATCAATGAATCATCTTACTTATGTGAAGTCAGAATTTCGATACGTTAATTAAAAAAAAAACACTAATGCGCGCTAATGAAACGCAGGTTCGAGGGTGAGCATACCCTTTCTGATACACCTGTATATTGAATATTTTCTAATGTTGTATTCATAAATAGTAAACAACATCTATAACATACCCGTGGTTGACAGTGCAGTAGGTAGTCCTGTACACGTCGACGGTGATCTGCCTCGCGGCCTCGCACCTCGTGAGGTAGACGCACAAGCCTGCGCCGCCGTCTACTGCGCTCGCGCATTGCGCGTCACCAGACGTCTCTTTTGGAACCTACACACAAGAGATGCAGGTATGATCTCTATAAGTATCTTGATGGTTTTTCTTGTCTTTGTCCGAGGGTAGGCCTCTTGGCTTCCTAGATCGGATGGTCAGAGGAACTATAGTCTGCAGAATATGCTTCGTATGGGTATTAGATACTGGCTTCATGGCTCGCAAAGGCAGAGAAACTTCGAGCACTACCTTAAAACAAAAGCCTTTAGGAAGATATGGCTCTGACAAGACTCCAGCGTTCTAATGGAAGTGCAATAATTTTTCAATCATCATCATATCAACAAAGGAAGGATCCTGATAGATTATAAACTATACAAAGTATACCCACTTCTAAGTCTCTCGATAGTTTCAAGTTCACAGTGGTGCCATTGTTGTCGAGCACCAGGCTGTCAGAGCTGCGGTCCAGCAGGGTTTCCGCCCAGGTGTAATTCTGCAGCCTGAACTCAAACAGGCTCGGCATCGTCGGCGCCGGCGCCGGCACCGGTGTAGTGCTCTCACTGATACTCAGTGGCGAATAAATCAGAGGAGTCGATGGCTGCATCAGGATATCTAAATATAATAGTAGATTATTCACCAAAGGCATCAATCAGTGTCGTACGTCACGGAGCCATATTGAATCCCGACCGTGGCAAAGGATTCTAGAGTTCAACCGAGTGCAGCGAGAGAATTTAGACTAGAATTCCGAGTGCAATTTGAGCTCGCCCAAGACGAAGACAGCTTTATCCCCGAGGACTACTCTACTTTTCATACCTTCTGCTGGGCAATAAGGCCTAGCGCGCACCGCTGTGCGGCGAGGTGCGGTGCGTTTTTAAAATCGCACAAAAATGCAATAGGTAGACTTAGGTCACGATGACGTAGATCTGTAGGTCTTTTAAACTACTTATAAATAACAGAAAATAAATATATATTTGTTTGAATAAATCCTCATTAAAATGGCGACAACAGATTATGGTGTACGTGTAAGCTAATAACTCGAGTCTTGATATTATACTTTTCTCCCAAGAAAGGGATGGGTAAAAGCCGAATGGCCAAACAGTTATCTCAAAATTCACTTGACGGATTTTATAAAAACATGGCAATGGGATATGCATACTGAATCGTTGTATAAGTTGAGTGTAAATTAACTTTTTGGAAAATACTTACGATTAGGATATTGTCTAACGGCCTGATAGTCAAAAGCTGGCGCACCGAACCGATACGCGACTGCATGGTGCCCCGCGAATTCTATTGTAAACAGAGCTTCCGTCAATACCCCATTGACAAATAACTATGCGTCTAACATATGAAGAGTACTAAGTCTCTCTCCTAATTCGCTCAGAACATCACAAAACAGACGTCATAATATCTCATAACATTATTAGTAAAGATAAATAGAAGTATTGAAATGGAATGGAAAGTTACTCCTTGTTACATCAGCTATCTGCCAGTGAAAGTCCCGTTAAAATCGGTCCAGCCATTTCAGAGATTAGCTGGAACAAACAGACAGACAGACAGACAAAAAAATTAAAAAATGTTGTTTTGGTATAGGTACCGTGTATACATCCAAATGCACTTAGTAAAAAGCGGTTATTTTAATATTACAAACAGACACTCCAATTTTATTTATTTGTATAGATTATTGTTGCGATTTGCAGGCACAGCACTTCAAAATCACTATAAATAGTGAAATACCTAAAATTGTTTTTACTACAACAAAAAAGGCTTCAAAAACCCGGAGGCACAAAAATCTGGAAATTATTTAAAAAAAAAATGAGTTGGTACGAACCCTAGTTGAGATTCAACAAGCAATGCAAGAGTCAGTGCTATACCACCGACTCCAAATAATATAGAAAACTATTTCTAGATCTTTTAAAATTATTTCTAGATAGGTCTAGGTCTATAAAGTTACAGTCTCCCTATGATTAATTCACTTCCCAAAGGATCCATCGTCTTTTTGTGATCATGCATAAGTCATGTCTGTGATCATGCATTAGTAGCTAATAGTAGGTAGTAGTTCCAACCTAATTGTTAAAGGAATTCTGAATCATTAATATCCCGTGATATACTCGAGCGTGCCACCAATAGGCCGCGCCCCCAGCGCGTGTTTTTGAAACATTCAACAAAAACATATACAAAACAGTTCATTCTAATGCAACAGACGATTGAACCCTGCTTGAGATGTTTTTGTGCAGTATGTAGAGAAATGCATGCCCAGGTGATCCGTTTTTATAGGTACTCTAGGATGAAGTAGGTAGGTACCTATACATTTTCGATACCCGGTGATAGTGAATGTGATACTCCTCTGTCACAATACACTAAAAGGAATTCTTGGAATACACGGTGGGCAATGTTACAAATACACCAATTCAGTAGGTGAACGAGGTTACGTGTTGTCGCCATTTTAACAAGCATTCATCACAAACTCACAGACTTGTTTATAAGTTCAGACGCAACGTTGCCAATAGTAAAGTGAAGCCACTTTTTAAATGCATTGGTACCGGTAAATATTACCACATACGACACTTTTTGCCCAGTAAACGGTCGGGCATAGACCAAGTAGTTCTGAACATAGTTTTTTTAAATGTGTGCGTGAGTGCGTTTGTTTCATGTGTGTTTACAAGCGAGACCAAAAATTTTTAGGCTTCACTTGTAGCGCACGCCGTGTGTTGTCTGAATATTCTAACAAGTCTGTGCACAAACCATATTTGGTGCTCTATCCACATTAGTGAGGCCTAATTTGTAAGTAAATACACCAGGATAACTGGCTAGAGGTTGTAGTATTATACGTGTCACAAAGCGACTACAGTACGTCAAGTGCGAGATTATTCGCAAGCCGTATACTTTATAGTCTACCGTATTTAGACATTTTGTATGCAGAAATGAATGTTTTAAATACCGTCCACCAGAGGTGCTGTTCAATATTCCAATACAAAATGTGTAAATACGGTAGACCATAAACTATACAGTTAGCTTACGAATAATCTCGCACTTGACTTATAGGCAGTACCCGCACGGGCCAGCGTGGAGGACTATGACCTTATCCCCCTCGCGTTGAGGGGAGGCCCGTGCCACACAGTGGGAAATTAGAAAGGATTAACATTATTATTTAGGACCTATCGTGCGAGCACTACGTACAGCGAGGCCAGTCTATAAAAACAAAGTCTCACCGTCCACGTCATACTCTTCGAATTCAACTTCCATGAAGTCAGCCGGCCGTGCTAATGGAAGTTGCGCTTGGACGCCTAACACGCAACAAAAATATAAAGTAGAATTTAAGAAAATATTTTTTGAGTAATTAGGTACGTACAATAATATTAGACTGGTTTATTGGATAATCTAGAACTTTATTTATTATATACAAGGTGATTCAGAAACCTGAGCATTTATAATCATTACGTAAAATAAGAAATTCGATTTAAAAAAAAATCTTCCCAACAAAATGACATTGACAATTGTGTTTTTCTGGGGACCAATTTTTTTTAATTATTGTAGGCGCATGTCGAAATTATATTTTCACACAATGATTACCTACACGTGCCTTAACGAAGCGCAGGTATACCATTTCTGAATCAGACTGTATATAACCTTGTGTTGGTGCGACGAATCTCCTACACATAATAGGTATAAATAGAGACAATTAACTTTATCCCGGGACTCGCCGAGGGTCAAACCTCGGTGTCTTCATTGGACACCATTGTAGATCCTGGCTTACAGGAGTAGCAGTGGTGGGAGTGTGTGGCGGGCCTAGTCCCATAAAAAAAAGATACACATCCCAAATTATTTTTTTAAATTCCCACCTCCCTTTATAAAAGAATACCAATGTATAATGTGAAGTGCGAACCCGGTGCCCACCATTTGTATCCATGCTCCCAATGATATTATGGTGTGGCCTGCCGGTTAGGTACTTGCTTGCTATGAATGTAAGGCCTCAGCCTCGAATTTAACGGGCAGCGGGGCGGCGGTGGCGGCGGCGCGGGAGCGGCAGGATCTTATGCGTAAAATCAAATGGACCGTTCTCGAAAACAGCGGCGCGGCAGCGGCGCGGGCCGGCCAACGAGCGCCGCTCCCGCGCCACCGCGCCGCCCGCCGCCCCGCTGCCCGCTAAATTCGAGGCTGAGGCCTCAATGATGTGTGTGTATGACCATGTAGTTATTATGCTTATTAGTTAAGACACATTTGATTAAATCGATTCACCGGACAATTCCATGTTATAAAATTAGTATGGTTATAGCAGTGGCGTAGCATAGGTCATTAGCACCCGGTGCGGATTTCAAATTTGCCGCCCTCTTATTTTTGCTATTTATAAGGTAAGGAGACATATTTATTTAAAATAACATTGAAACGAAATAAGTTTCCTAAATAATAGTTATTAAGAAACCTTGCATCACCCATGCATAGAATATAATACCTGGGTATCTGGTAACGACAAAAAAAATACGAAAAAAAACAAAGATTTTTTTTAACTTTTTTTTTTCATATCTTATTTTTTTTCTCTAACCGCCACCTGTGAAATGCCGCCCCCGGTAAAGTGCCGCCCGGTGCGGACCGCACCCTCCACCCCCCCAATGCTACGCCACTGGGTTATAGAAGTAGCCAGTGGTGAGCTAGGACGATTCTAGGGGGGGAGTAGCCGCCTGCCAAAGGTGATTAGTTAATACCTAGAACGAACCAACCACTCGATCTAGGCTAACACTTGATAATGGCTGGTGTCCAATCCCGATAAGCTGTACTGGCACGAGCCAGGGCCCCAATTCTGCTAACACAATCGATTCATAATCGAACAGCAACCGCATAGTAACTGTCACTTTTGACAGATATACAGTAAAGTGACAGTTACTATGCAGTTGCTGTTCGATTATGAATCGATTGTGTTAGCAGACTTGGGGCCCAGGGCGTGCCACACGGTGAAGATAGTTTAGTACCTAAGTTGTGCTTAGATGAAATATTAAAATATCACACGGCTACGATAAGATGGATAGATATATAGAAGATACAATATTAAAATATTTATAGTATCTTACCCGTTTGAGTGTATTATGTATGAAACATGCACATTATCCTAGGTACACATCACCAGAAAAACACACAGACTGTATGATTCCAAAGTACTGGCGATCCCAAACCAGGGCGAAATTACAAAAATATCATTTTCGAAATTCCGCTAAAAGCAAGAAGATTGTTTGAACTGGTACACTCACGATCGGGAGCGTACGTCACGCTCACGTAGGTAACTACCATTCCACTAGCATAAGATCAAACACATTTTTAATAGATTTTCACTCACTTAGGTAGGGACTGTAGGGGGCAGGGCCAGCGAGCCCAGCGGGGAACCCAAAACTGGCCGGCCGGGACACTAAGTTCACTGACAGAGCTGAGGGAAGAAAGAAATAGAAGATTATAAAATATACCCGAGCGGTTCTGTGCCTCTGTGTCCACAGTACCTTTGATACATTTTCTTTCTGAGATTCACAAGCTGTTTCCCTAGGAACGTAATTGAGTGAGTGGAACCATTTCGAATCGACCGATGTCGTTTTCAATCTACTAAGTACCTACATATATAAAGATGGCTCTCCACGAAATGTTTTAGGTACAAAGCACGATACAAAGCAAACATTTCTGCGGTATAAAACACAAACTTTTGAATTTTTTAGTGCAACACAACATCAAACTAGATTTGCCTCGTACTCGTGCACAATTTCAATGAATAAGTTCACCTAAATAATATCAAAGACTTCAGAAAAGGGAACTGTGGGGACTTCATAATGGGCTAAATAATGCATAGGGGTTTTTAAACATTATTGTGCTATCAGACGCCATGGGAATACTTACGCACACCACTCGAGAATGCGGAGAATGCTTGAGGTCCCGCTGGAATACAAATTACCAAATCATTAACTCTTAACTTACCTATATGATAAGGGCAAGGTTGTAATTTCATGTAATGTAGTGCAGTAAAAAAAAACAAATTAGTATTTAGATATCCATTTTTATACACAAAAAATGTACTACAAAATCGCCAGACGAACACACAAACTATACAGTCCCACACTAAGCAACGCTTGTACTATGGGTACCGTAAAATGCGCGGAGGGCGATCCCAATAAAATATGAAATGATATATTTTAAACATCCATGGTATAAACCTAATTTCTTAGTCTTAAAAGTCATAAATTAAAATTACTTTCCCAGCGCAGCGGTCCCCGGACAGACAGACATGTGGGTTCCTAATTTTACTACGGATCCCTAAAAAGGGAGTTATTGGTAGTTTTCAAAGAAGAAGAATGTACAAAGTTCTTACCGGATGCTTTATCGACTGATTCAGCGTTGACTGCGTTCGTTTCGTTGGGTTTCACGACCACCAGCGATGTCAACGGGGTCACGAACGAGTACTGCGATTTGAGCCATGCACAATTGATTAAGTGATTTATGATGTAGCCATTATTGTAATCTCTGAGATCCTACGCATATATTCATTATCGGTGGTATAGCTAGGCGTCATAGTTATAGGGCTACATTACATAATGCATTACTACCGTTTTTAGACGTGTCTTAAATAGACACTGCATATATAGTGCCCACTATCACTATTATAGAACTGTTGTGCTGTCTGAATAGTAAGTAGACATCATAGGTGTTCTCGTTATCACGTATACAGAAGCTACAAACAGAAAAAGCTACCCTAAACGATGTCGCAACATGGCCGAAGTTCATATAGTACCTCGGTACTTTTCATGTAAAACTAGCTATTTACTCTTTTTCATACTAACTTTGCCCCCCGTAATTCATGGCCATTAGGGATCGAATTTCCAAATATATCTCTGTAGTGCACCTAGGGTACCTACTCAAGGAATATATTCTCCAAATTTCAAATCTCTCTAGACCCACCGGTTCAGATTGCATTGTCTGTCAGTCAGTCGTAAAGAATTTTATTCAATAGATTAGTAGTTTACCTTCAAAGCTAGTTTCAGAGCCTTCTTCTCAGGCGTGTTGTCCTCGTCCCCGTCCGATGGCGTGTCCTCCCCGTCTGCGGCGTCGTGCTGGTCCAGGAGTTGCTTGATGCTGAGGTACGCCCACAGGCGCTCCAGCGGGAAGTAGCCCTGGCGGGGCTGCGCCACCGGCGCCTTCGGCAGGAGCTCGTAGTGCTTCTGTTATACAGGCCAGGATAACCTTATTCGCTGGGTTTGCTTCAAAACATTATACCCTATGTTTATATAATGTTTTCGTCCATCAATGGAGAAAACACTGTATAAACATTACAAAGCTTTACGCAGGAGAAAAGATTTAAATATCGAATTCTCTTCAAAAAGTGCTACGTACTTCTTCAAAAAAACATGGTTCTGCAATAAATGTTTGGTGTCAATTAAAGTTAAAGGTGGTTAATTAAAGTAAAGCCGATGGATGCGAGTGGCGGAGGACCGTGATGGTGGAAGAGTTTGGGGGAGGCCGATGTCCGGCAGTGGAAGTCTTTCGGCTGATTGATTGAATGTTAAAGGTATTGGTGTAATGATTGTGAGGTAATGTTACATTGATGCTATATTGGTGTAGCTTTTTTCATTGGCATGTGGACTCACCCTGCCGTACCCGTCCCGCACGCCGCAGAAGCCCTCCACCCGCGGCGCCACCTCGGTGGCCGCGGCCTCCACGCGCCCGGCCACCACCACCTCGGAGCCCGCGTAGAACGTGCGGAAATCGTGCTTCGTCAGCGTGGCCTCCTTCACCTGTTTCCGCGTTAGAGTCGTTACTAGTGTCACATGATAATAAAAAATGTAATCATAATTGAAGAATCCTTAGGGAACATTCATATTTGGAAAATCGCAAAAACTGCGTTCGGCACCTTGTAGTTTAAACGCGAGGGCGTTATTGATTCTTAAAGTATTTTCAGTTGTAAGATAAGATATAGGCCGAATGGAGAATCTAACAAAACCGATATTAACAGAGTTCATCAGAGATATATTTCAAATAACTACCTACCATTTGAAAAGATTTGGATGCAATTTTCAACAATATTACATAGTCAGTAGATATATTTGAGCAACATTCAGTTCTTGTTAAGATTTGTGTTAATTTATTTTGTCACCTTTTATAAAATTATTTTTGCAACGCACGTTTTTCCATGAATGAGGGGCATGTTAAAACATCATCTAGCAGAATTATCTATAAGTACATGCCTTCAGCGATGTACTCACCACGTATCACAGTATCTCCACGTTACTTTATCGACAAGAACTGTTCCAAAACTGTTAGTTATTCGAAACATCGAATAACTCTGACAACCTATGCTGGGATTACGGTGGTACTCACAGATTTTTGCACACAACCACGGAACAACACGGCATTTTAAAAGAAAGCTAGAGCACCGATACCGACGTGCAGTTGCAGTCGACTGACGACGAAAACTCTATGTGAGCCAAATTTTGGCCACTTGTGTGCGCTAGCCCACCGCTTTCATAACATATCTCCTCTCATATATCTGTGGTGGTACCTGATCCTTGGGGTAGGTGAACTTGACGTCGGCGAGCAGGGGCGAGGAGATCTGTCGGTAGAAGTCGCGCAGCTGCAGCGCCGCGTCCGCCGCCTCGTAGATGTGGCGCATGAACCCGCCGTTGCGCAGAGACACTTTGCGCAGGAACTTGCGGTCCGCGTCCTCGCCTAACACACGACGTTTTGTATGAGATACAACTAGCTAGATCAGCCTTTCCCAAAGTGGGCGATAACGCCCCCTTGTGGGTGCTGCAGGCCTAAAGGGGGGCGATAAGAGACCCAGAAAAAATGGGGGCGTTGTGTAGAGGCTTACAATAATTAATTTAATTTGAAGTTATAGTGGTTTTTAAGTAGGTGAAAAAATGGAGGCGCTAAAAAATTCTTCATTCTCAAAGTGGGCAGTAGACAAAATAAGTTTGGGAACCCCTGAGTTAGCTCGATGAACCATAGCCTATCGCATTCAGGAATAATCTAGCTTTCTATCGGTGCAAGAATTTTCCGAATCGGTGTAGTAATTGTGTTTATTAACTTACCGAATGCGAGCGAGAATATAGTAGCCTTGTTGGGCCCATAGTTCTTCTCCGCGATGGCTGTGAGGATGCGCTTGGGATTTGTCTCGCCGACGGTCGGGTCGCCGTCCGTCAGGAATATTATGATCGGCTCCAGAGTTTTAGTTTCTACCACAGGGCAAATGCAAAAAATATATGTTGTATTACAATTTTCCGTTGGCCCACATCTACTAACTGCGATCGATGACCTCTGACCAAGGTCACGTCTACCGCAGTGGTGTCCACGTCATGATATAGCTGAGAGTCACAGTTCCGTAACGCTAATGCATCTCCACTATTCTTAATACCTTCTACAATCCAAGTTTCTACCAAATATAATCATTTACAATTTGAGCTTTGGTAATTGCGACGCATTGCCAGTTTATTACAATGAGTACAACATCTGAATGACACCAACTATTCAGTGAGATTTAAAATAACCCGCGGCTTACAGAGGCTTCCTAATATGTTTCCAGTTTTGGCTGACATCATGCTACAAGAAATACCTTTTTTATCTTCAGTCTTCAGACTGACTTCGGTGGCAAGAGTTGTTGGGAGGCTGGTAGTGCTAGGAATGTCTGAGGATATGTTTGTAGCAGAGGTAGATGTCGCGATCGCTTCAGGCAGCTTCCAGTCGACACCTTTGTTGATTAGTTGCACAGCTACGTCCAGGGCATGGCCGATGTTGGTACCTGTACCGAAAATATATTTTTTTTGCCATATTTGTTTATTGTTAATATGTTTAAACGTAGCACAGGTAACTATCTCCAAACTCAGTTGCAATTCCACTCTTATTGAGCACTTATTCACTAACTTTCAATTTAATTTACTAGAGCAAACAAAATGTAGTGTTGCTTAAGTGACAACGGATGACAACGTGACAACGAATATGGAGTAAGAATTGTCTTTTTCTGTAGGGATTGAATTTGGTGAGAGATTCGCGAACAAGTATGAACCTCCAGAGGCCTGCAGCCAGCTGACGATCAGCTTAGCCTTCTGGATGTTCTCGGGCGTGGCTGGGGATGGCGGCACCAGAGTCGTCTTCCTGTCGTACTCGTAATACGAGAACTGACGTTTGGGTGGTTCACCCTCCGCTTCTTTAAGATTGTGGACCTGAAAATATTGCACCATATGAATATATATATATTTATACAAATGAATGATGGCTTTCATTATCTGAAGATGGAGTTGTTAAGAGCTAACTTCTGTATATATTTATTTCTGCTAATTGTTGAGAAAGGGGTGGTATAGACCGTACAGCACACAACTACGTATATTCACACTTATTTTGGAAAACCAACACACAAACACTAGTTTTATAGTAAAGCTTATCAAATTCAAAGGCTTTGGCACAGGGGTAAGCCATGGGATATCTTTAGAATTTTGACTAAGTTTGATAAAGTTGACTTTTCACCCGTCTTTAATTGGTGTAGATAGTCAGAGTTGCCTATGTCGCCTGCCGGTTCTTTAAAGACTAGCTTAAAAATAGCAAATATATTTTTTGGAAGATCTTTACAATAATATTCGTAGAAAACTCACAGTGACAGCGGATTCGAACTCCACAATGCTGAAGTAGTCCCCGGGGTTCAGCTCGTCGAGAATGGTCTGCATGGCCTCGCGCAGCTGCACGATCTTGCGGTCCATCATGGAGCCGGAGGTGTCCAGCACGAACACCACGTGCTTGTTCAGCGGCGGCAGGTCGGACGGCGCGAAGAAGTGCACGAAATAGCCGTCGTTTATCTGAAAAATTCGCGTGATCTTTGGTGTCGCAATTTAATAGGTTGTCTCTCAAATTGTTGAGTATGTCGTTTACAAATAGTATGGTTTATGATATCGTAATATGAGATATTATGCGAAATTGCGATTGTCTGACGGTTATTATTGAAATAAACGCGAAGTTCAGAGCGGATTCAGCGCTGTAGGAAAGTCTTGTTGAAGCGACAGTTCTGACTACGCGATAATCAGAGGTCAAGACCGTAGGTAGGCGAGGGATTCATCTCCCACCCCCTGCCTGCTAAACCATCGTTTCATATATAGGTACAATTTCAAAATAATTTCGTAATTTTTTCGAATTGTCATTGTTGTTTAGTGTCTCATAGAGTTCGACACCCCAAAGTGAATTCTTAACTGCGGCCATGAGGCCATATTCATATCCATTTTATTTCATCGCGTTTCATTTCGTAAAGAAAGAAGGTTTGTTTTTTGAATAGTATTGCAGAGGGTGGATCTTTTTACGATAAAATTATATTAGGAATTTCCGCTTAGCTTAGTAGTTAGTAATGTTATAACGGCGAGGCAACGCTATTCATGGTTAATTTTCATGCTATCAATAAATGTGACTCACCAAAACCTCGCCCTCCTTGGGTCGGCTGACGTCGTACTGCACCACGAACTGTCCCAGCACGCCGCCCGGCACCTGGCTCTCGGGCGGCGCGTCGTGCGACCACGAGTACGAGTGAGACGAGACAGCGGACTCCTTCGACTTTTCCTAACAACATAATACAGTGTTCTAGTAAGTACATAAACTAAATAATAATAGAATACCTACTCTATCGCCAGACAACACAAAACATGTACGGTCCCAAACTAAGCACAATACCTATGCACCGTACAATGGACTTGAGGCGATACAGATATATATTTCTGCTTGTGCTTCTATATATATTTCATAAATAAATCGTGCTCATCACATAAAGTTTGCCCTACTGGGTTCGAACTCAGGACCTTCGGTACATAAAGGAGGATCACTACTGATCATGCCACTCGGGTTATCGGTGGTCTTTCAGCTTCTTTCCATGTCCATGTTTTCCAGAAGATGATTCGACGCTAGTATTCTGTGATTCTACTCACGGTGTATATTTGGATGAGCCTCTCTTGCTCCTCAAGATCCGGTTTGAATGTGATGGTAGCTTCGCGACCGTCGTCACTCTTCACGATAGTTGCTTTTGTATTTTCTAGAAACAATAATTGGCGGTGTGAGTCCAATCTAACCATGAATACTCAATCCAGCCAGCCCGACTCTATATTTTTTGTGCTTAATATGATATTTCAAAGCAGAACCCGTGAAAATTACATACTACATTATTTCTATAACTGCAGAAACAAAAGCACTGAAGTAATGTGTGAAACCGACGGACCGGCGGCGGGCGGCCATGCCATAGCGAAAATGAGGGTGACTAGGTGGACCTAGTCACCCTCATTTTCGCCCTAAAAATGCCTCTGGGGTTCCGTACTGGAGTACGGAACCCCTACAAGAGGCATTTTTATCATACGTACTAACGTGATAAATACTCGTTTAAAAAAGTCGGCACGTGCGAATGGTTAGCTACTATCAACGGTACGATTGACCGTTCTATCTTCATTTATTGCTACCGGTTGTTCAATCCAAAACTCCTCAGTCTAAACACTTACGAGCGTCATCCTTGGTCGCATCGATCTCGTTGCCAGTCCTTATCTCGGGTACCCTCAGCTCAGAGATCTTTTCGGTCTCTTTAATATGCACAGTGACTGTGAGCTTGGGCACCAGCGCGCCGGGGTGCAGGTTGATAGCGTGGTTGTACACCGTGTTGCGGCGGACTAGCAACTCCTCGTAGGTCAGGTTGAACACGGCATTCGACAACGGCTCGATGTTCACTGACACTGTGAAGTGGTTCGAATCACGCGCCCTGAAGACATAAACGAAATTGCTGGTTGATTTACAATATAACATTACAAATATTACTTTTCTCTTGCCACACACCTTACCAAAACCACAAGACGTATTATATAGCTAAAAGCGAATCTCTGATACTTCCGTAAAGCTCCTCATACAATGGTCTCTACAAATTAGGAGCTATGTATGGGAGGGATTGATTGGTTCTCGCTCCCATGTATGACAGCAATTTGGCTTAAGCTCGTCTGATGGGAGCGTGTAAAGATAAGATATAATTTATTTTGCGATAAAGTTTCTAAAATCAATGAGATTATACGAAGTATTTAGTACGTAACTTTTTAAATAATGTAAGTATATCTTATGCGAACACTTACTTCGCCTCAACGTGTGCAGCCCCTATCCCATGAGATATCGCATCCTGGTAGATCTGTTTTGCCTCTTCCTTCTCTTTCACGTACGCCTTGTATGACTTTCCATCGATTGTCCTGAAATTTTAATTAAAAATATACCTGGGATCTTACAGAAAAAATCGCTCTCTATTGAAATCACATACACAGGTAAAATGTCTGAGCGTATCTATGCTTACATAACAAATCCGCTGATGAAAGCTGTCTCCGGCAGCAGCACCCTGAAGTGCGCCTCCTGCGCGCGCTTGCCGGGGTTGCGCATGCGCGCCACCACCGCCGTCTGCGCATAACGCATCGTCACCTCGGACAGCACCTCCATCTCGGTCAGCTTCACGGGAGGCTGCGGACCCTCTGTCGTCGCTTCCGTCACCGCACTTGGTGTTGTATCAGTCACCTATGCCAAAAGTAAAGAGTTTGTAAGATATTTGATATATGCATGCTTGCGACGACACGGGGTGAAGATGCGATGGATGTTCCATACATGTTCAGCTGCTTGAAATTTGGTCTTCAATCGTGACAATGTCTTTTCGTGAGGTTATCTTCTCGTGAAGTTTTTACACTTCTTTATAAATAAGGAATTGGTATCCTCCCACATCAGAAGAACCTCTATTCAGTCCAATTCAAATAAAATATCCTATTACCTACTAATAGGATATGTGTCAGCTAATAGGATAAGAGTCAGCTCTTAAGTCTGCAAACACAATTGTAACGCAATGGAATGAAAATTGCTTCGTATGTATACTCTATAAATACGATTTTCCCATAATACAACTCAAAAGTGTAAATTACGATGGCTGAGTTATACAACTAATATGACACAATTGTCTTAGCAAAACGTGGGCCCTCGGCCCCGATGTCAAAGTGACTGCATAATAAAGCTGGATTGACGTCGTACATATACTCTTACCTGCCGCTCTGGATAGGTAATTCGACTTACCGCGTCGTCAGATCTGGCCACCACCATCGTGTCTTGTGTGGGCACAGCGGCAGAGTGCGCCGCTGCCACCAGCAGGCACGCGGTGCCCATTAGCACCAACCATCGTGGCCCCATATTGTCCGTACCTATAAAAAAAAACACGACTTAAATATGCAGAGCGAGGATAGAAGAGCGCAGACAAAAGAGAACTATAAGTGTCTATTAATTTGGCTGCTGTTGGCTGTAGTCATAGTTATTTTATACCGATCGAGTCGTTGACCCGTTCCCATGGTGAGAGTATCTGTTTCTAGATTCTATTAATAGAATCTAGATACCTCTCACCTAATTATTGAATGTCAGAATCAAAATGACCATAAAAAACCTAAAGGTCCAATTGGCAGAGAGTTAAAAAAATCTAAGCGAAGCGACGTACGTAAAAAACAATGTTTATGAGACGAAAATGTTCATATTATATATCTTTTCCAAATAATCATCAAGCAATTTGAGAATCAAAGGAAACAAAAAACGTAAAGGTCGAGCCATAAGGTCATAACTTCCAACAGCTACGAAATTATAAAACTAATTAATCAAATATATTGTTTGTACTCAATGATATAGATAATGCTTCTCGGAAGACTAATGATAATAAAATTACTCATCTAAAGTCTTGTTATGGTATGAGCCTACGTTGAATCAACAATACTACTGGGGAAACCCTTAAGAATAATGTAGGCATATTTAACGAAGATAATTTATCTTTAGATTTTCCGCATTGATTTTAAATGTGTTTTGAGTCGTGCTGGTTAGAGGTTTTGGAATTCTCATAATAAAGGATCATTAGTATTATATTCGTATACTACTCGTATACCTAAAATAAGTCGCAAACACAGTATACAATATTACTACTAGCCCCCTATTACATTGGGACTAAAAACAATCGACAAATAGTGGGTAAACACCTCTTACACTTTCGGGGATTACAGCCTGTAATCGTCGTAAAATAACGGTGATTTAAATAAATATTACTTATACACTTATACCTAAGTAATATTTATTTAAAAGGTCGAGATTAAGCAGACCATAAAAAATAATTTCCATAGCTATTTATGATGGTTCAACTATACGTCAATGTTCTATGAAATTGATTACCCTCGGTCGCACTGAACGACTCTGATACGTATCCAGCGATATTGTTAAGCACCTTAAAATTCATTATATAATGTATTAACACTTAATGTGACTTCACATCTAATTTCAATTTCGACATTCAGCTTTTATTGTCCCATCTTTTATGACCTTGATTAAAAGTGGATATGCCATCCAAATCTACTCAACTGTGTTTGCATTTTTTCTGACACTTATACGCGTATGCAATCATCTTAATAACGAATGAATTTACAGTCACTAAAAATGAATGGAGAAGCACAAGTTTGTTGGCATCTATTTCGTATTCATTGCGTGTTCTCATGATATACAATTACGCATCGTACAAGCGTCCCTACTTAGGCCATAACACCTTTTTATTCGCTCGTCACTAACTATGAACTGCATTGTGACAGAGAGCACAATATCGCGAAATGTTGTTTGTAACCTTGACTCTGAATCGCTCATCACTTGTCTTATATCCGAAATACAGTTAGATACCGCTAGGTATATGATATTGCACGGAATCCGGTCATTGTGACTCCCCACCGACAGTTAGCGTTCCTATAGGTATTATCCTACCTACTAGCATTCCTATAGGCGTCAGCATCACAATGACCCGATTCCGTGAATATCATAAGGTAAGAAGTGTCTTTAAATATCCACTTTATGTCCTGAAATTTCATATAAGTATTTAGTATTAAGTTAACTGTAAGTTATGGTATCTACAGATTTAAGTATCGCTTATTGCAAAGACTTATCGGGATTCAGATTATCAAAAAGCCTAAGAACCCAAACACACAAGAAGAGTTCAGCGTCCTTTGTGATTTCATGTATGGGGTTTCATATAGCGACCGCATAAACAGCAGGCGCGCGCCTAGGCGGTCAGCAACCCATTATTTCACTGAACGCGGAACGCGGATCGTAGAACGCGTACGCTGAACACTCCATCCATTTAGGGTCTTATATCGCCAATGCAAAGTTTATACGAATAAATACTACGCAGAAGTGATGAACTTAAGTTGAAATTCTACACACAAACTGACAATGCTCAGTGGGGATAACTTTTATTTCCACTCTAGGTCAAGTAGGTCAGTTTATAACCGTAACAACGTTGTTTATTTACGTGTTTCAGTACAAGTAGGTATATTGATGGCCATTACAACAACACTGATTACACGGCGGGTAACTATCAAAGCATACTTTCCGAGATTGATGTGGCAACGTCAATTGTTACAATAATGCCTATTCTAGAATTATCTCATAATTTGCCAGCAATGTAGATAGGTCTAGCAAGTTCACAAGATATTTTAATAAACAACATAATCGGTATACCTACAGCACGAAACACTTACGTAAAGGAGCTTGTTGCGAAAAATGATTGAGGAAAAGTTAGCATTTATTTATCTCCATCGATCGTATCATTAAAGATGCAGCTACCCATCTGCCTACCTTGTAGGTAAACTCGACTGCCTTTTATCAAGGGCAATTCAGCGTTATTTACATGAGAAGCTCAACGTCTCAATAAAACAAAACCACAACTAGGATTCTCTACTAAATTAGTTGATGACCGAAACACTTGAACAGTTACAAAACTGTTATTCGTGGAATGTGTTGAACCTACTTACATGGGTACCTACATGCAAAAAAGACAGAGCAACACCGTGACCATAACAATGATATTTACCAACGCCGCCGCCGGCGCGCGGGCAGTTAGTCGATTCGATGCCGTTACATAAAAGCAAGCCATACTTACACTTTTGTTTACGCTCAACGAGATGATTGCAGCAATTGTCCCTCAGGCTCCGGCGTGGTCCACGTCCACCGTCGCTACTGGGTCCGGTGCGACTCGTCGTGTGTGCCCCGCCGCCGTCTCCGTCGCCGCGGAACTCGTTATGTGGCCGAGCGCAGGCCGCTTATGTACATGTGCCGTATCTATATGTTGACCCGGCTCGCGGCCGATGTGTTCGAGGATCCGTGGGTCAATCGGACAGAGATGTTCAAACTGTTTTGTTTAATCTGCACTAGTAGCACGGCCGGTTGTTACAAGGCAAAATGTGAGATGATTCGATTTTGTATGTTTCTCTCATAGGTTTGATCTTATGACTTTATATAGGCACCGAATACGATAACGTTCCGCTAATCATTTTAAATTTTACTATTTTTTAGATGTTATACGTTACACCTACGCTTTATAATATTTATGATCTGTCTTTCGACGAGGCTTAACGTAGTTAATGGTTCTTGTGACTCACCCAAGTAAAAGTTATTTCACAACAGGGGAGGAGTTTTGACAGTTCAACTCCCCCCTCCTCCCAAACGCCTTAGCTAATCCAAAGCTTTATACATAGCTCCCTACTTTTTAAAATATTATTTCAGACTCTTTTCGGATTGTTATTGCTTATTGTCTCTGGTCCAGAGCAGTTTAGAGCAGCTATAGATAATCTATTGTCGTCTTTCCATCCAACTACGTCACATTCTTACCAATATCGTTCATTTAATTTGAGAACCACTGTAAATTCAAAGAACCTGTAGTCTCTTATAAACAACCGATACTTACTTATCTATATGTAGAAGCTACATTGCGAGTAGCTAGGGTAATGTTTTATCTATCGTACTGAGTAAATTGGTTATATATTTAATGGAAATTAAATTATATTTGTGTTAAAGTAAAACGTGAAAAACCCAAGACCAGTCGCCCGTATGATGAGTTCTAAGAATCTATTCTATTCTAATATAATTCTATCTGGTGGCATGTTTGCGTATTTTTTTAGTTTTACTATTTACTTCTTCCGATACTTTTATTTATTGTTACTTATAACTATATTTAACTATGTACTTATATATGAATTCCTGTTACTTGAGTGGTTTTTAAAATAGTGTTTTTTTGTCTGTTAAAAGGTTGAAATATAGCTAATCTTACGGATTTTATCTATTTACGATCCCGACGTTTCGGCTGTTTTACAGCGACCATGGTCACGGGAGGACTTTAATTATAATGTGTAGTATTCGCGTGAATATAAGAAATCAATGTTACAAGGTTGCAAGCTCAGAGAAATTAGCCTGCACTTTGTTTAGGTATACATACCCCTTTGCGAAATCCTCATGGGCATTGGTTATTTTTTTTATTGATCACAAAACAGGTTACAATCAAGTTGGATTAATGGTGCTTAAATATAATTATAACCCAAAACTTGTGTTTTTAAAATGATACAATTTACTAGATAAGTAGAAGCTATACATACACCCCCGAATTTATAGACGTTTTATAACTATATCAAACGTCTATAATTTAATATAATGGGATAAGGTTTAACAATTATAGTGTAAAATATTGTAAATGTTAACGAGTTGGTCATACCCACATATATATGAGAGGAGATAATGTTATGAAAGCGGTGGGCTTGCGCTCACATTTGGCCAAAATTAGGCTAACATAGAGTTTTCGCCGTCAGTCGACTGCAACTGCACGTCGTCGGTATCGGAGCTCTAACTTTTTTTTTAAATGCCGTGTTATTCCGTGGTTGTGTGCAAAGATGGAATCTCATTTCACTAGCCAGTATTAAGTATTTTATTTATTTGTCTTTAAAATAATTAAAAACAACAAATAAAAAAATATTTAATGCCTTTATTATGTTATTTTAGTTTTCGTGTAGCACAACGACTTTTTTATTTTTGTACAAAATACATGGCTATTTAAGTACCACCTATGTTCGCTACTGAGTGAATGTACGAGGCAATGGACAGATCGTCTAGCGATACTTTGAATAAACTGGTGCGTCGCGTGGTACGGCCGCTGTATGCGGCGACGACGCAGCACGCACCGAAGAGACTTCGTATTGGTTGGTTTTATGGAATTGCATGTGTTTTGCGGCGAGTGGTGGGGCACAAAACGGAGACAGCGAGTTCCCATACATTTTGAACCGCACGGCATACCTATCATGATCTGTGGTCATACCGATCATGTTTATGTATACAATATTATATGCGTAAATATTGTTTGATTTTTTTTCAATGACGTGACCTCACCTTTCACCATGCACTTCTACGAATAAATATAGCATAACTCGTTGATGCACTGGATATGTTTTTTTTAATATTCGTATTTATTTTTGTGTGGTTGTCATCCTTTTAACCTACCGATGGGACATCTTAAAATATTTTACAGTTGGTATTATAAAAACACCTTATATAAAACTAATGCAATCGTAGGTGTAGGTTTTTCCTTAGTATAGACATGATTTTAATATGCACAAGTGTGCGTGCACGCATACGTGGTTGTGTGCTGTAGGTGTTTATTGCCCGTAGTACAGAAACAAGCTCCATTGTTAGATACTCGAAGGTTACCTTTTTTATTGATGTACTACTATATACCACCTACCGTAAAATCATATAAGTCACGAATAAACTAGGACTCTAATAAGAAAAACATTAACAACATAACATCAATCTTTTCATAGTGCCCCAACAGACCGAGAGCATCCCACTTTCTGTCCGTTGTTTCTTGTAGTATCCTCGCAGAATAATGTCTTAATTTTAAAATTGTCAAGTACAATAAAAACTAAAACTGGTGAATACCTATCTCTAAAACTACAAAGCCCATCGACATATAAGGTTCACGGTCACGGTCGCTGTACTGGCAATCCACAAATTAGCGGGAACGCGTGACTTTTATCAAAGCTGACATAACGATTGTATATCTGTGAGTACTCTAATGATGTGATTTTCGAACAATAATCACATAATACATAATAAGTACTTACTTCTATGTAAAAAAAACTGAAGGTAGTGATCGAGGTGGCGGCAAGGGCGGTTAAAGACCTTAGATAATGATTTGTAGGAACCTCGTCCCTAACAAATTCCGAAGAACTGTTGAAAACAAAATATGAGGATAATTTATATTTGCTTCGAAAATCAACTAAAAAAAAGAAACCCATTATACAAATCCCACAAATATTTTAAATGTAAAAGTTTGGATTTGGATTTGGACGTCATAATTCAGAGCAGTTGGCATGAGTTTTGAAAGTATTATCATTCATACCGAACGATCGGTCCATACATTTGCCAGTAAAGCCGTGAGTTTCCTTCCGACAAGGGCGCTTCTGTGAAATCTATCACTCGATCGGCATTTAAAACAAAACTCGTTCTAAGCCCACGGAACCTCGTTTTTAATGTCTCTTTATACTCCGATTGATGTAGATATCCCATCACAAATATCGTAGTACACATACATGCTGCTATTATAATTGAGTAGGCGCTTGCTTTTGAATACAAACTGAGAACTACGAAGGAAACGGAAGAACTATTAGGTACTCTATGCCTGTAGGCACTAAGTTTCGATCAGTGTGTTTACAGAACTACCTATTAAGAATGTTGTGTACATAAAAACATATATTATATACTTAACATTACGACCGCAATCTATAAGGTTAGCCAGACATTAAATAAATAGGGTAGATACCGATATAGGTACCTCATTCAGATTCAGTAATGATTGTCACTTGCTGTGAACGCAAACAACATGAGATAGCGTATGCTCTTTCGAAAGCCGTGTGAACAAGCCGCGTGAACAAGCCGCGCTAAGCTAGCGTGGTAGACTGTGGCTCAAATCCCCTCGCTTTGAGGGGGAATGTGCCCGCTATAAGATCAGTTGGATTGGGTCTTTTTTAAATTGGCACCAAATATAATCGGCGAAAAGTACTTGCACCTCTGCCTACCCCTTCAGGGATTACAGGCGTGATGATTTTATTTTTAAGAACATTTGTAACATAGGTCCATTCGTGTGCCTTGTAAGAAGATAATAAATTTATACATGTGTCCTAGTAGTACCTAGTACATACTTATTAATATTAACTTATGTGTTACAACACATAACTAATTGTTCTATAGGGGGATATTATATTATTATATATCTATGACATAAAACTAGGATCCTAGGTAAAATGTAAGATATTATGGAAATGTTTGCATGTTTGCAGGTGTTAATCTCTGGAACTACTGGTCTAATTCCGAAATTCTTTCAACAAAGAGCTGAAGCCAAAGGCTATAATATCCTTGTGTCATAGGTTATGTTTCATCATACCCTGAGCAATGAGTTTAGTTGCAGAACAAAATCAAGGTTCATGAGGGTGGAGCCACAAGCAAAAGCTAGTTATTGTATAAAAAGGATGTCCCAGTTCTACATTATAGATGTATGACATATCCCTCAAACATTATAAATGATACACTTTGGTACAAAAGATTTTATGAAATTGTTTTAATACATATCATACGGCATAAGACCACTGCAGTTTTGGCTATTACAGAAACATGGTATTCTATTGCTAGCAGCATCTCCAGTCGTGTTAGCATTGGAACCGTAATGAAATGTAATTTCATCACCAGGTAAAATATCCATGCAAGAAAAAATTGCAAGCTTGGGTATCGGTGACTGGCATCTAACGGGTACAATCTGGCAATTCGGACAACAACTATGATTTATATACCTCCCAATATTTCCAAAATCACTTGGATCTACAAAAGTCTGTACTATTCTTCCACCGCTGTGCTCATTAAGGCAAAATATGTAATTCATTTTCTCATTTAATTTATTGATTCTATGCCTTTTACAAGCCTCGGATTTAGTTATTAACTCTCCAGCATATTCACAAATGAATGTTCCTTCAGGAATTAATATTTTGCTGAACAAACCCAAGCCCTTAGTTTTGACATCACAGCTTCTTATTTCCAGCCCTTCTATAGGACCATGTTGGACAACTCGGTTCCCACAATATTCTGAACAGGTGCAGTTGTCATTACACTCCATTATCAGGTCTATTTTAGAATTCAATTTGTATTTCAAATGCCCATCTTTATCGTAAGCCACATAATTTTTTCCACATGATATCTGACAGGTGCATGTTGCTTGAGAGCAGCAGGAATCGGCACATTCACAGTGATAACTCAGTTGAGAATTATAGTCGTTTAGCAGTTGCTCATATTCTATGCTTTGTTCTTCCAAAGGTCCAATTATATTTTCAACAACATAAAATATACTGCTTTCAATATGTGAGTAATTATCGTTCATAGTGGTTCATTTCATAGCAAAGGTAAATATAATCATACGAGATCGACAGTATAATAAAAGCTTTTTCAATACAGGGTGTATTGAAAAAGTAACTTGGACAAAAGCAAACCAGTAACTTTAATTATTGAATTCAAAATCGAACCATTGGCTATCCAATTGTAAAAACCCGGCAATCCAATTGATATTGGTCCATTAGTTTTGCCGTGATTCTCGAACAAAATGACACACAGAATAAAATTATAAAAAATAATCTTACAATAACTTTATATTTTTTAGTATATACAATTCCCCCTATATTATAATACTCTTTGATATACTAAGGTACTGTGCGTGCTTTACAAGCAAATACATGCAAATCGTGCAAGCAGTGTTGCCAGATGTGATTTTCTATATATACCCAAATTTGAAATTATTTTTCTCCAAAATGATACAATTTGCTTGAGTTTTACCCAAAGGCAAAAAGTTAATAATATCGGCTTAGCTTTTTGCCTTTTTCTTATTTTTTCCTTGAAATACTGTTCTAATTTCCAAACTGAAGCAGCAGAATGACCTTTTTTTTTTAGGTTCGTATCCCCACTGAATGGGTATGACGGGTATGACATTGCATAGGGAGAAAAAGCAGAGTGAAAAGAATGAAACTAAAAATTACCCAAAATTCTCCATGGTATTTTTTTTTTTTCTCCAAATTTTTCTCCAAGTATTTCATATCTCCAAAATTTCTCCAGAGCCAAAATTTTTACCCAGAATTGCGAAAAAAATACCCAATCTGGCAACACTGCGTGCAAGGAAGTCTTTTTTTACTCTTTGCTATCTATATCTTCTTTTTTTATGTTGGCAATCAGATCAGCGACAAAATTTTGGCAATGTCAAATTACACATTTCTTGGGAATTTGAAATACAAGTACGCCTAATTATAATATAAATTTCATATCAAAGTAACACAATTTTCAGAAAACAACAAAAAAACAACTTCACTGTTCAACTTCCCGCGAAAAAGGCCTGACAATTTTAATTTTTTTGGCCTGACAATAACTTATAACACATTTTTTTGCCTCTCGATCACAGAACAAATTTACTCAAGAGCTTTCGACAATAGTGTAATATTAGTAGGGTATTAACCATTGTTTGTTCATAAACGTGCACAAGTGATGGAAAATGAAATAAAATATTGTACAATAATACAGTTGTACCTTGTATTTTCAAGTTCTCACAAGATGTCCGGTGAATTTTCAGTAAATTATCCAGTAACAGCTTTACAGATAGGGGTGGGGATTCATTTCATCATCATCATCGTCATCAGCATTATCATGGGCTACATATAATTCAATGACAATTATCAAGAATAACTCGACGCTGGCAAAAAGCGTAAATAGAGAAGTGTTCATTCTCTATCTAGGCAAAAATGGTACTATTTTGTAGCTGATTGCCAACCTAAAAAGATCTAGAAGAAATTCGTTTCGCTCGGCTCGTTAGGCGTGTACAGACAGGTGTACATTCGGAGTAAGTCAATAGTTTCCTTGCTGGTATTGGCCTATCTATGGTCATCTTGCATGGGCCAGTGTCTGGATCAAGCATTAAAGTATAGACAATAAATAAATGTGAATGAGTGGGCATACTCGGTCCTCATTTTTTTTCTCTTTCACTCATTAGCTAGTGGGGTGTATGGTATCATAGGTTCGTAGTGTGGATTGGAACTGGAATGAATTCATCTGTCCCGTGCGTGTCCGCGCAGGCGCAACGTTGAACGCCTTGACGTGACGTAATTGCCCATTCATAGTTTTTATTCATTGAGAAATGAAGTTTTCAAAACATTTTCGTTAGTAATCATGTGTTGTGTTGTATTGAGTCTATCACGGAGACTGTGCAATAAAAGTGCGCAACAGTAGAATCTGTTGAAAGCAAGAGGATTGTGTATTTGGATTCGTATATTTGCATTCATTCATTGATAGAAGAGTGCATGTATGTATTGAGCACATGCGCAATGCAGGCTTGAATCCATTCGATTTGCTTTGTATCAAAAATGCATACTCAAAACATCGTCGAAAATGTGTGTCCCTAAAGTGAACTCTGTGTTTGGATTTCGATAACCCAGCTAACTTGAATACAGGCTCAAGTAGAACATTACGAAACTCCGGAAGTGGCGGGACAAGCCGGCCAAACGGGCTCGTTCCGAAAGAGATAACAGCGGATGAAAGAGATAAACAGTTATGGATTTAACATGGCGGACGATACGCGTAAAGTGCGAGTTGAAGAAAGATTGAAAATAAAGATCGGTACGTACTCTTTTCTGGACTTTCTGTATTTTGTAAACATAAATTAGTATTCTGAAATCGTTTAAGAAATGTATGTAAATGATTTGGTGCTGGCTTCGAATACTGTAGACCATTGTTGTCGTAGTGGTGAACAGGTGGTAGTAGATATCAAAGAACTCTGGGTTTTGGAAGCTAAAAGTAAATTAATATCCCCATAGCGAGTTAAATGAGTTGCCTGCGTGGAGTGCGTGTGCAAGTGGTGTAGTGGATGTAATCTTTGTCTCACTAATTTACGGCACTATTTTGTTTTTGTCTTACGTGCTATTTTGACAGTTCATACAGAAAAGTTTATGAATGAAATCGAATTGCCGTGATCGCAATGAATATCGTGGTTTGATCATAATTAGATATTACCGTGTAGTCTTATTGCACAACTCATTACGACGATGTAGCTACTTATTATAGATCAAAATAGTTGTAGTGAACACTTACATGAACACTTTCCAATAAAAATAGGTACTTGCGCTTTCCAATTTGGGATATTATACTTGCCTACAATGTAAGTGATGTGTGTCTCATGTTCCAACTACAACCACTTATTATTTCCATTTATTTATTATGGGTATTCATCAGAAAATAGTATAAGTGTTATACATGGACACCTTTTCACTTAACCCAATAATAATTACCAAAAACCCATCTATTTTTTGCAAGTTCTGTAACATGTCACTGCCAGCTTTAGCTATAAAAACTGATATGAAAAATATACAATTCCAAATTTGAGGGGATTTATGAGAACCAGCTAGTCATGAATGGCAATACAAGTTTATTAAATAACATTTTCTTTACCATTCAAGCAAAAAGGTACACTGAGTAGTAAAGTCCCCGATGGCAAACTTACTGAATTGATGTGTTATAAAAATCTTATTGGGCTAGCTATAATACACAATAAAACAGCCACCTGATGTCAAGTTGCAGGAAAAATTAAGACTTATTAATGATTTTGAAAGTATTGTGATTTTTTATTGCAATGCCAACAAAGAAAAAAAATAGGTATCTACAAAAATTTTTTTTTAGTGTTTTGTTTAACTATTCTGCTTCAATCCGTATCCTCTGTGGAGTCCATGCATAGTGGCATAAGTAAAAGTTGTCTTACACTCTACAATGACACATGCTATTTATTTCCTGTGCTTGCATTCTGCTTATTTTAATATCAAACATGATCACCAAATAACAGTAATATTAATTCTGATTTTGGTATATCATGCCTGAATGACAAGCAAGGAATACTTATGCTACCCATCACTGTCACATTGCTTGGCATCAGTGATATGTTGTCTGTATAGTTTAGTTGATTTTTTAATATAATTTCCATACATTAATTGTTGTGATGGTGACCACCCAAATGTTCCTATAGGATACCACCCAGGGTTAAATATAAGGCTTAGGTTTTAGCCATGCGCAAAGTACCTACATACAATTCTGTTCAATATGGAATGCATTCTCATCACTCAATTGTAAAATTATTGACTCTTCTCTCTGACACAATCTTGGTTGATGACCTAACTCTTTTTTTTTTTTTTTTTCTTTTGTTATTGCAGTATAGGCAAGTATTTGATCTCTATCTCACATAAATGTGTTTTCTTTAATCATACCTGATTACTTAATATTTATGTCCTCATCTGTTCCGAGACATTATATCTGAATGCAGTTTCAGAATTAAGCGCCCCTCAAATGTCAGTTGCATTTAAGTATTCAATGTTGCATCCCTGTAATAATGAAGCTATCAGCTGATTGAGGTGTTGGGTGTATATTAATGAAATTACTAATGATGATATTACTATGGAATATAAAGAACAGGAAATATTATGTATTATTCAGATTAAAGAATACAGTTTTCCTTAATGTCACATTAGATTGATTAATTGCATATGTTTATGTTTGCTTTATTCAGTTTTTTGAATAGGTAATTAATCATTCTTATGAACACACAAGAACTTGATCAGCTCAGTTAATAGTGACCCTGCCTTCTGTGCTGAGGGTTCCAGGTTTGAATCCTGGTAGGGACAAACTTTGTGTGATGAGCATGAATGTTTGATCCAAGTTTTGGATGTTTAATAAATATATAAGTATTATATATACCAGGTTATGCCCCCAGTTCATTGTACGGTACCCATTATTCAAGCCTTAATCAAGGCTTGGATGGTACAGTTGTGTGTTCATCTGGCAATATTAATATATTATATTATAAATGGCGAAAGACTGTGATGTGTGGAAGTCATTGGATAAGAGCTACGTCCAACAGTGGTCATTTTCTAGCTCATGGATAATGTATACATGTAATATTCTATATATGAGATTAATTAAGCATTGTGTAAGTTCAAAAATTATGTTTAGGTATTCTGTGACAGGATCACATCAAAAATCAGTAACTTAGAACAAGTGACAAGATATTTTTGGACACTTTGGATACCTGAAATTTCATGATAAACATACAAAAGCCTCATGCTAAAAGTGATAATATGTGTGCCTTGAATTTGAACCATTAATGGAAAAGATCAAACAGCACACACAATCAGGTTGATATGGTGCTCTAGGAGATACAGGGCCACAGACATTCATAATCTGCTGACGCAAGTCTAATGCATAGCCATATAGCCACACAAATGTGTGATTGTGATTGATTTGTGTCGGTGGCAGGCGGCGCGAGCGCATAAATCTACGATAACATGAAGTGTGTCTGCATGATAAGGGTGCAGTATGCCTTCCGGCGCGCGACCCGCGAGTCGCGACCTCCTCGACTCTAACTCGACTACTCTGTGCTATATCATACAATAAACCTTACACTAATCGAAAGTTTCATGTCAAACTGTCCAATGATATTTTAGGACCATTTCTGTGAAGAGTTGAGAGTATTAACGTTGCAGCGGCCAAAACCAACACTACATTTCCTTTTTTTGTCCATCACATACTTGTGTAGCTAGCTTTTATACTGGGTAAGATGGATAAGAATTAATAAAAGGGGTTTTCTTCCCGAGACTTTTCATCCCGAGTTATAAAAAGGGTTCCCGTGGGAGGGAGCATTGAACAAGACAAAGTCGCCAGCACAGCCAATGGGGCGCTGTCTTTTTTTAAATGCTTTCGACGACATTATTTATGATCTACTACAACAAACGCTTTCGAAAATCGCAACATTTGTTTCAATTGAAGTCTTTCATCTGTGAAGCCTAGCTCAATAGCCTGGCTAAATTGAGATAAATACAAGAATTATTATTGACGTACTCTGAATAGGGTGTATACAAAACGCTTTACATTCTCTGCCTTGTTAGCAAGATTCCTTAATGCAGTTTGTTAAGGAGAACACGTTTCAATTTTAAGGCGGATAGACTTTTACATTCGAAATCGTAGCCAGGCAGTTTTCTTGAAATATATTTTCTCAAAATGTTTGCCTATTCCTTCGGGAACAAACTATACAGCATCATGCATTTAAATACGATATAAATGCTACGGTAACCTATCCCAATGCCTTAACCATACACGTAAACTTAAGCCCATAAAATATAGTTACAGATTTTAGAAGTTAATATACAAGTTGAGCATAGCTACATGTAAGGCACCTGGGAATTGTAATTGATGACAACCCATCTTTTAGCTTACTCATTGGTACTTTACAACGGCATTTAACAGAGTCACAAAGTCTATTTAAATATTAAAACCATAAAATTACTATATTTTACCCTTTTCAGATATATTTTAGGCATTCGAAATTTTCGAATTAGCTTTAAAAAATACAAACGATTAAAGTTTCCTATCATAAAAACAATTCCAGTACTGAGCTACTGGCATTTGGCGTCAACGTCATAGCCCACTAATTTACTTTTAATATGTATTTTATAAGAAATATCTTGGATATGGTGATATTTAATATAAAGATATACTAAATTCAATTATAGTCAAACACTCTTAACAGGAATAGGTAGGCTGATAATGCGGGGGTTTGTCGCTAATACTTTCGGATTGCGAGGCGCTGCGCCCACATAGCTGTGGGCTGTGGCTGTGCCTCGTCGTTGCTCCCGTCATATCAAGACCTTCGGCGGTTCGGGGCAAGCGATCAATGCGATGACGACCTTATACCTACCATGCTTTACTTATGGCAACTTCCGCCGCGCCTGTTCTTTATCTAAGCCGTCGAGTACCTTTGTTCGTAGCAGCACTAAGCCAACCGACCCGAAAGGGCAGCTGCTAATTGAATTCTATTATTTATTTTGTGCGTGGTTTGACTCACGAAGCGGGTACCTGCGCCCCGTCGACATAAAGAATCGTTTTCACTTCAGAGGCTCCTCTCGACCGCAGGGCCAATACAAACTATGCTTTTGTAAAACACAACATTAACATGTGAATGTGAGTCACGCAATGTACAAGTACATATGTATAGTGTCTCGTTTCTTGGTAAACACAGCTTCTTGATTAGTAGTGTATGGTTTACTCTGTTAGCCGGTGTGAAACAAATTGAAATTATATATTTTGATATCATTACGAACTACGTAGATGTATTACTGCAATCACGCACACCTGATCCTCGGGAAAGTTGTCTGAGGGAATCAATGAAGTCGATATTATCAACGCCACCGGTTCTAGAGGCTTCATACGTACTTCTTCAGAAAATGTGCTGGTTGTCGTGGGCACGAAAGCGGATCATATGATGCGTGCATCTATATTTAAAGTGTGAAATAATTCACGATAAGCACCACTTGTGGTCGCTCCTAGTCTCATTCGCCTGATAATGGTTATTATTGGTTGCCCCCTCTCAACTGTCAATTAACCCAGAGTCAGAACAGGACAATGATTACATTTCTCATTTCGTATAACTATTCATAATGTATTAATAGTAATACAGTCGTATCCGTCGTTTATATGTATAATAGTAGCTGTTGCCCGCGACTTTGTACACGTAGAAAATTAGAACATAACATTTTCCATACAAGTTTTGACAACCCCCTTTTAGCCCCTTAGTGTTCGTTTCAAAGATCCTTTCTTAGCGAGCACCTATGGGCCCAGAGGAACCGGCGTGCTAAATTTCAAGTGCCTTGGTCTCATGGTTTCGGAGATTTCGTAATGAGCGAGTGAGTCAGTCAGTCAGTGGGTTTCGTTTTTATATGTATATATAGATTTAATTTCATATTTTAGTTGGGATAGGTATACTAGATAATAGATACCTACATTTCTAAATGACTCATCTACGCACTTACTGCGGTTATTTGCGGATATTGTGATGCTAAAACTTTTTTCATCTCTCTCGAAATAAGAACACGAACTTGATTGATTTCGGATTTCGTTATCAATTCGCGACTTTTATCGAAGTACTTTGGTTGACAGAATCTTAACTAAAAAGGTACGTAAGGATAGATTAATGGAAATCAGCTTATAGTGCTGTGCTCGCTTATGTGTGATAAAATATTGTATGATCGGATCGCAATCGTGCGGGAGGCGTCGCGACGATGTCGCTGGCCGAGTAGGCGGCGCTCGACGCCTTGCCTAGTTATCTAGAGCAGTGCGGGGCGGGCGGCGGCGTCGGCGTCTGCACGGTGAATGGGGCAAACCGAGCGTTTTCCATTCAGCGCACCCATTCATGGAAACCCGCCGATCCGTTAATGAAAAACGCGCTTGTTTATCGTCACCGTTATCGGCGACTCTACGGGCCACCACGTGTGCAATGTCTGGCGCTACTCAATGTGATATTTTCATTCAATCACCAATACATTCGTGTATCTACCGACGAATTATCATTGATAACAATGCTTATTATGCGATAGTGAATGGCATTGCGTAGTAGGTATATACTTGGGTATTTTACTCATAATCTGCTTCCGGCTGGCGCTCGTATGCAATAAGTACTTCCCTATTATAACTAAACTTCGTATGATATTAACTTGGTTTAAGTTACTTCGTCAAAGAAATGGTTGAAACTTAAATGTTTTAAAACTTTGTTAAGCCTCTTTACTTTATTATCTACTTACCTATCTAGAATAGAGCTTAGAAGAACATTTAATGGATAGTACGTGTGACTGATAACAATTCAATCTAATTAAAAAAAAATTGTTACCGGATCCAGGCAAGCGGCTATTGCGTGCGGATACCCAAGCCAGAGTACTCATGAGAAAGTATTACATTAGTACACGGGTGGATTGACCATCCCTTCTTATTCCATTGTGCCCAGCATTCCATCATTATGGTAAAACCCTTAGAAGTTGGTGCAATGGAGCGCGTCATAGTAGGCGTTAAATGGATACGACGGCGGGCGGAACCTGCCCTCCATTACTCGAATCTGACTCTTGTGCAAAAAACAGTAAAACTGAAGTGGTGGCTTGGCCCGATATCATGAATGGACCCGAAGGTGAGCAAATCTCGTCAATACCTGGATTTCCGAAGCAAGTCGCCGACCAAGGAAAATAGTGCGACAATTTGGTCACCTTTTCGGGGACATCGTGGTTACAACATGCCCAAGAATGAAGCCGTAAAGCAGACACCTTTGTCCAGTAGTGGAGCATACAATGGGCGATTTGAAAATGAATATAGGTTGTCGCGAGCTCGATCTCACTTCAAGAAAAGATTCATTCATTGCACCCGCGCCGTAGACAGATGGCGCTTTACTTAACGTTCAATGCAATTGTTGCTTCTGCAACCAAGTCTGAAACGAGATTTAATAGTTTAGAAGCAACGTAGCATAAATACAATCCTCCGACAACAACCCTCTGCGCACTCGGGCCCGCCAGGCATACCCACTTGTCCGGACAATATCCCTTGGTCGCTAAATCGTATTTTCTACGGACATAATTCATATACAGTTAACAAATAAAGGAACAATACGCCACTTATGCCAATACATTTCAATATTATATATAAAGTAAATATAGCCGACATGTTTCAACAGCCGTTTTGCAATTGTACATTTGCAAAAACACCAAGCTACTTCACAACCTGTATTATGCCGGTTGTCCTATGTGGGTGAACGTCTTGCCTGTGCGGTGGGATACCTACTGTACACATCTACGTAGGTTTCCACCCACAGAATCCATACAAAAGGTTTGCCGTCAAAACTTATGTAGGAGTTATTATAAAGTATTATCATAGCAATGATTTTTTAAGCACGTAATAGATAACAAAAGCAATATTCCGAGAAAACTTATCAACTAGCATTGGAAAAAGGTTGCTGTAAGAGCGCTGGGGCTGTCGCCCTGCGATCGTATATTCGAAATAATAATTATAATTTTATGTTCTCGGGAATTGTAAGTAACAAAAATAATTTTGTGATGTCGAGTTTCAGTTCTTCCTCTATGGTTCAAGCTACACGCGTTTGTGTTAAAATTGTTGAATGACTCTTAGTGGCGCTGTACATCAGTAAAAATGTTTATTGAGACCCTATGCACGCCATTTGCAAACTAATTTAATTTAAGACCCGTAAATGCGCGAATTTTTGAAATGTCTCTAGAGAACAGTAAAATTATACAGGCTGTAATATGTAATGCTATATTATGATAACGAAAATTTTGGGGAAAGCCATGGGCTACAAATGTTGTAATTTAGTGTATTATAAATTTTAATTTACATTGCAGTTTTTAGTCTAAATTAGTATTTATGATTCTTAATTTATAATCACGTTGAGATAGACTTCTGTTATGATTTCATCCAAAAATACGTAAAATTCATGAAAAGATCGACGACAAATTACAACTCTAAAGGGTTCAGAAACATGAATTGAATCCATGATATCAGTTTTCGTTACGAAGCCCTTTACACCCTGTATAGGACATTCTCCTTGTTATTTACTAATTATCTTTACACAACGTATTCCGCCCTATTGGCCTTGCTACGTTCCGGCAATATGTATCAGGCTATATTGAAATCGATCAATCGTATGTTACTCAAACTGTTCCCATGGCTGAGTGCAAACGGAGGTAAAATACTCTCCATTTCGAAACAATCGCAATACGCACGAGCGTGTGGAAACATCTTAATGATCGCCATTGTGGTGGGTTAAATAGCTCGGTATGTATTCGTTTCCTCGGCTGATGGGACTATTCAGAGGTCCCGTTTCTCTCCCACGATCCAGTTTGATGGCGTGTGTTACTATCGTGTTGATGATGACGACGGTTGTTTTTGCATCAGCAATTATGTACAGTTTCTCTCCAACTACAATTACTACGAGTTTGTGGGAGCCCGTTGCCGCAGGAACATTTCGCCTTTGTTCCGTGGGCCTAACTATCGTAACATTCTTGCTACCGATTATAATGATTAACCTACACTTTTGTTATTTGGAAATTGTGTGTGTGCCTTTGACGTTCATACTTGGTATGATTGATCAAGAACTAAATATATGACAAGTGAATCAACAATATTACATGAACACTATTTACCACCATAGTATCTGTCACGGTCAATACGTGTCCTATGCGTTTTGTTTCCTTAAACCAGCAAATTGTTTTCAAAACATAATTCCCTCTTTATTAATAACACTGACTAACATGACGTCATATCTTTGTAAGCAGAAGTAAGTGACGCGTCACTTAGCATAGCTTATGCACTATGAGCATTCGATATAATATTTATTTATGTATGTGTAGTAGATATACTAAGTATAGGTATATAGACTACAATTGATTTCGTCATTACTGTTACGTCATTGTCGTTGATCATTACATTCCCTCCAACCAGCCTCACCTTGGCGCTCTGACGTAAAGTTTGTATTGTGGATCTGTTAAAATACAAGTAATGTGACAAGATTTTGTCAAGTATGTGAAGTTTTAATTACTCGAGGAGCAACGGCCTTACAGCCCCAGGAATTGTATGAACTGCGAAGGCTTATTATGTGTATGGGATATGCATTTAAGTTACAAGCTTGATCGAAAATATTAATTTTGAACTCAACGCGAAGAAAAATATTGTGTAGTTAGCAGTAAGATATTAAATTTACTTAGCGGCAGGCTTAATTGAAATTTCGTCATGCCCCTTAAACATACCCATTCATGCCAAACTAATTAATTGTCTGCGCAAATAAAAAAGTGAGATCATATTTCTTGTATTCTAGTTTGCACTCGCGGTTGTGTGCTCATTACCCTTATTGGATTCATACAATACAATAGCAGAATTCGTTAACATGGTTTATATCGTCTAGGTAATATTACAACGCATGAGAGAAAAAAATAAACATGAAGATGCAAATTTCAAGTAATAGACTAAACTGTCATCTCAGAGATCTAGAACCTAGTTAATCGTAGAGAGGTCAAACAGGCTCTGTCCGAGCCCAGGCGAGCGACAGGACAGTAACTTATGGGCCGATGGCCGCCTCACCTTGTCTATCCGTAAACAGCGATAACTGACGAGGTCGCTACACGTTGAGCAACTACCGATGGTCTTTCCTTATTTAGTGTTCCATTATTTCAGTCAATCTCAAAAATGTAATGAGCCAACGATCGCCGTAGTATCTTCAATTATTGCATTAACAATATGTTAACATACCTACTGTGTAATCATCAGAATCTGATTATACACTTAAGCAACACACTTGTCACATTGCGGCACATCTAAAACACTAGAAAGCTGACGCCCATTGAAATTGAAATCACTCAAGGTCGCACTTCGCAACCAGTATGAAATGAGCGACATGATAATAGCTAACTATGGGAAATTCAAAATTTTAAATGTCACATTACGTGCAATTGATCGTATCTAATATAATAAAGATAAGAACGTATGCCACAATACGGCAACGGGTGCCATTATAGTTAGTCAAATGGGCTTGTGGCGACATATGAGGCGAGGCGACGCGATGGTGCATGTAATTGGAGACACTTCGTTAGGCGAGACGTTGACACGACCTCTAATCTTTCTGTAACTCGACATCACATGCACTTAGCAAACATTATCTTCAAAATATCTACTGAGTCATTTGAGCCTTTAGCTGTCAAGTTTCATGACTTCCATGAACATAGCTAGTAATAGTACTTAAGTCCTTCCAAGTATAGGCTATATTCATACGCAGTCTACTCTGTGCTGATTATCTTATCTTTTGTGAAAACCAGAACATCCTAAACATGCGCCGAACAAAGTCATAACTATACATTAGCAAGTTTACAGGACTTGAAATGGTTACAATTTAATTTTTACATTTGATTGTTTCAGGAGAAGCAAAAAACTTGCCGGGTCGTGGCCATGGGGCGGCGTGCCACCGCGATATATACTGCGTGCTGTCTCTCGACCAGGAGGAGATATTTCGCACATCCACCATGGAAAGAACCCTCAAGTGAGTAGTCTTTTACGGCTCAGCTTACATAAAATCATCTTAGCATAATATTGTGATCTGGAGGTGTAATTAATATTACAGAAAGAAACTTGTACTAAGCTGATAATCTTTGCATGGCAAATATATTATTCAAGAGAAATGATTTTAAAATGCCCGACATGGAAATATCTATATAAGTAGAGCCAAAGCCTTCACTTTACACAATCAGTGCGCCTAGCAACTAGTCATAGATAGTGACCGTTCTATCTTTTTTTATTTCTGTCCCATTTGCCCTTGACTTAAATGCCGTTACTATTCTCGCGTTTCCTGTCTGGCCCTTCACGATTTCTAAAAAATACGTTCCGTTTGCTCCTGAGTTGACACAATAATAACGGATCCATTGTCCAGTGTCCGGTGACGCTTCCGCCGTTATCGGGTGGGAACTGTGCACCCACATTCGGGAGGAGGGAGGGCGAACATCATTTAATGGGTCAAGGTTCCTGCTTCATCAATGAATAGGCATTTTAAGTGGTTGATAAGATAAATTGACGGTAATTAATGGCAGTTGTACTACTCGCGTACACATATTTTTTTGCCAATTGCTACCTGGAATTACAGGGCTCGTTGTAACCGTATGCCGAGCTTATTAGGTAGAGTACAGTAAAATAATGGCGCAAAATGTGATTTTTGACATTACCAAAGTTAAAAATAGAGAAGTAAAGCCACGTTTTGTAAAATTTTGTGTATAAAAAAAAATCTAATAAAATTTAGACCCTATCAAGGATGTCCTGCATTTGACTGATATTAGTCTTCCATAAAATAAATTATGATTCTGTGTGGCGCAGGATACTTTCCTGATCACTGGCATACATGTTTTCAACAGCGTATGTAAATGCGGAATATTTCTAAAATGATTTTTAAAATACCTACTTACTTATTCAACACTACCTTTTGCCAGCGGCTCCGCTCGCTGAACCTCGATGGAACATAGGCTATAAATATATATATATCACTCAGGCAGGCATAATGTAGCTTCCTATTAGAGAAAGAGTTTTCAAAATCGATATCACGCCCTACATCCAAACTCACAAACCTCTTTATAATATTTGCTAGTTCAGATTTAAAAGGTATATTATAATGTACACTGTGCTTGGTGTGAGTTTTATCGTCGAAGTAAACTTACAAATATAATATATGTGAAAATGATAATGTACATCCGTTTATGCCCAACTCTTTCATCAATTTAGCACGATTTATCTATTTACTTATCTAAGACTTTTGTTCTTATTTCCTTTAGTCAGATGCTTATCATCGAAAAATATGTATGTCGATAAATATATGATGTAATGCTAGTGCGTTCATTGAAAGTGTTCTTCCACTTCAATGATGATTAAATAACGGTGACTAAAACATCAATTATACCACTAAACCACAGGTGGTTTGGCCGCCTCGCCTCCCATACCCCACGATTCCTTATCAATTAAACATTAGCCATGAATACCGTGATTAATTTGTCGTTGCGGTGTTACTTTTAAATGTCGGCATTATTCGGGGGAGGCGCTATTGTGCCGTAAGGGAGGGCGGCGCTGCGGCGCGCCGCGTCCCGGATGCGTTTCCGGTGCGCGTGCGCGCCCGCGCGGAACGTCCCTTCCGTTCCACCCCTCTTGCCATTCAAATTTGGAACCATTTTGAACGAATAAAAAGCCGTCGCTAAATTTAATTGCTGCCTCCGCTTCGTGCTCGCCCTGTGATTAGTTGTGGGAATACGTTTGACGAGTAACCATTATTGGTAACACGAAATCAGCCTTGAAATATTATAAATGGAAAGCGTACTGCGATTACACCAGTGAAAAGTATTTTTAATCAAATTCTGTGTGTATTTATTACGTACCAATTTACTATCACATATTTTTGTTTGTAAGTAAAGCAACAAAAACAAAATAAAGGCTCCTAGTTACGTTCTAATCGATACTCCCATTACACCTATGATGAAGTATGTCAAACGAACATTTCATTACTTATCTGTAACGATGTACTGTTTGTTAATGAACGGAAGCGATAATGATTTGTGACCCCAGAGGTGAGGATGTCGAAGGAAACGACACGTCACTCGTCGACTGTAGTTAATGGGTTCTTTGTCTCGCGATACCTTATCACTGCACTTACTATGTGCCTCTGTCCAAACTATCTGCCTCGCCCACTGTACAGCTGATAATTTACATGTAAGCCGTATGTTAACGACTGCGCTCTCATTTTACATCAACCACGATTATCGCTGGTGTATGAAATACATTTAAACCATATTGATATTTGTCCATTGCATAGTTACAACAACAAACATAACGCTCTTTTTTTTTGTGAAAAGAATACACCATCAACGCTTGCGCTTGTACCCGAAGGATGATGGTAGGTAATGATGATAGCTTAATTACATAAAATATGTTTTGTATCGGGAAAAGGCAAGATTTCGCTGGATAGCCAAAAACCAAGAAAAAAAAACTAGACAATACAAAATCCACTTAGGAGATGTTACTGAAACTTAGCGCTGTGAGAGATGGATTTAAACGCTAGGTTAATCCATATGATGCCCTTTATCCAGACAAATCGAAGAGACCCCCGGCATAGACAAAGCGTACAATGTCGCGGGCACCGCTAGTGCATAATATAATTACACCATACATGACCGCAATGGCGGCGTCGCCCACCGGGGGCGTAGTTATAAAACATACTCACAGTGCCGATCTCATATAGATGCCGTCATAAAAAAAACGTCGGTAGTGCTACTACATGCAACGGAAGCTTTTAAGTGATAAATTGATCCCGGAACCGCGCGGCGCGTAAAATGATCATCGCCTGAATGGTCCAGGTCCGGAGAGGCGGCGGTCTTGAGTGCATTGCTCTGGTTTCTTACACCGTGTGCTATTTTATACTTTCAGTCATGGTATAATAATATGCTGAGCCAGGTGATCTCTTCCCACGATGGCCCAAAACTACGTAACGATCGGTGTTGCTATTGATTGACATATTTAATACAATTATTACCGCACCACTGCCAATGACGTGTCATGGGCCAATCACGTGACCTAGATATCACGGGAAGAGAATACCTGGCGTTGTATATTATTATACCACGCTTCCAGTGTGCTCATTACTGCTTCGCACATCGCACGAGTGCTCGTGTATATAAGGTGTAACAATAATAGCGTAAAATATTTTAAGGGGCACATTAGTAGGCTATAAACGTCACATTCTCGAAACTAATTATATTTATTTTTTTAAATAATACTACGAACTAAGTGCGCTGTGAAACTGTACTATCTCGCTTGCTCACAGAAAAATCAAACACTGTAAACACATATATTTTATACACAAAAGTTATTGTAATCACCGCTTAAAATATTTTACACTATTTTGGTTAAACCTTATATAATTCTATTAAATAATACTTCAAGATCGAGCGTATAATAATATCAATCAGCTTTGAATTCATTGATAAAACTCCACCTACGTGATTGTAAAAGTAACTGATAAGACTCCCTGTGACCATCTGTGTATCTGATTGGCCAGGACAAAGGTGTGTCAATATCGATCGTCGATATCTGTTTCCCAGGGGTCGATATAAATGAAAACTGATTTTAGGGGTCGACGAGTTCTAAAAATCGACCCCAATTCACTTATTTGAAACTTTCAAGATAATAAATTAGTTGTGTTACGTGTACGAACTTGTTATAAGAATGACTAATATTTTAGCAGGAAGTATCATTGTTGTACTTTTACAAATTCAATAAGTCGATAAGCGTGCACAAGTTCGTATTTATGAAATTATTATTTTGTATCAATAGGAAATAAACTAGAGATAGGATTTTTAAAGAATCAGAATCAGAATATTTTTTATTAACGTAGACCATTATTGTACAGTACTTATGAATGGTCAAGTTACAAAAATATTATACTAAAGTAATTTGACTATGGGGGTCTGAGGTATCAGTTCATTTTGGAAAAGGGGTCTCTTACCCAAAATTGTTTGGGAATTCCTGCCGTACGTAACTGAAGTATTGAAATTGAGGGCGTTTATTTAATACCTATGTGTAATAGTAATAGTGATTTAGCTAGTGCCGCCCGCGCTTATGCCGCTAGGGTTGCTGCCTAATAATCAGGAACAGAGTATAATTTATAAATAATATATTTAAACTAAAGCACTGTTGAGTAAATGGAAGATATATTCAAGTTTGCGTTGAAATATACTAAAAATAAACAAGGAGTTACCCGCGTCCCGTCCCTGTGGAATTCAAGTAAAAAAACATTATTAGCTACCTCTATACCTAGTTTCATTTAAATCCGTCCAGCTGTATTGCGTACTGCTCCTTCAAACGTACCAACAAACAAACGCTTTCACATTTATACAGTTTTAAGCAAGGATTAGACACAATAGCACGTGGCTTTGTGTCCACAATTTGCTGTTGTAGAAATTGGATAATTTTATGCGCGATGTTAGTCAATAATATTACAGTGGGCAACCCTAGTTCCGCCTCCGGTTTATAAATACCGAGCCGGGGCGCCGGATGCGCCTGCGAGGCTGCCACCGACTCGACACCGCGAGCTCTTGTACCGGCACACTCATGCCGAGTCAATAAACCCCTTTATTGAGTTATTATCGTGTTTTATGAATAGCTACACGTAATGCGCTCAGATAGTATACTTACCCCCGTATTTATAGACGTTTTGTAACTTTATCAAACTTCATGTAGTACTGCGAAAAGCAAAACTCTTGTGCGCAATCCTATATGGGGTTTGATAATGTTATAAAACGTCTATAAATTTGGGGGTTATTGTATATGCTTCAGGGCTGCGAGATCTGTCAAAAACATAAATATCATATTACGCACAGAATATAGGGGATATTCTTAATACCCCCACACATAACCTGAATTGACTCCTAAGGGAGAAGGAGGAACATATAAGAAAAACGGTGTTATTAACAGAGTTTGAAAGTAGGAGGCTATCATTTCGATAGCATCCTACACAAACCCTAATAATAAACACGATAGAATCCTTAAAAATAGTTTTATTTCAATTTCTAGTCTTCAGTTTTTTTTTCTATGTTTGTTACCGGATATCTCCGCCATTTGTGAACCTATTTAGATAAAAAAAATGTTTGATAGGGTATAACTTCAGTGTGCTCCCATTACAGATTATTTTTAGAAAACACCACTAGAGTGAGGGGGAGTAATTAGGGAAGATGGCCCAAAGCTAAAACAACGGATAGAAGCTTCAAGATTATTAATGCAATCGACACCTCACCAAATCATTAATGGTATTGTTTGGCACTGAGAATTGTCTCATACAAAAACTGTCCTAATTTCCATTTGCTATTTCATTGTGATTCGATTGTGGTTCGAGTGTAAACGCAGACGTAAGGCCCTGGTCGTGTGAAGGGGTTTTAATACCGAATGTTCTCATCGCCCGTAGATGGCGCTTCATAAAATCTGCCATGAAAACTAAACAAGTGATCGATTAAGATTCGCGGTATGCGGATCGAGCGAGGCATACACACATTTTATCGCCAACGAAGTAAACACTATACACAACACTCACTAATTCATTGTGCTAATTCTTGGAAGCCAGGAAAATACACGTCGGCAAATATATTGCAACATTTTAATGAAACTATTAATTCAGTAAAAGTGTGTGCATATGGGAAATTTTATAGGGACCCACAAACTCTAACTTTCACCTTTGAATAACGAATCGCACGCACGCGTTGTACTCTAATTACGTCATAATACAGTGTGCTGCTCATAATATGCTTGCTTATTAGCGAATTTTTGTGTATGTAGGTATTTTACATAGAACTCGAGCGATTCCCATCATTTGGAGTCGGTACATATTTTTGCTGACGATACATAGGTACAGTACAATACACAGGTACACTGATAAATACATCTTCTAAGTGCATTGGCCCACAGTCCGTAATATCATACATTATGAACCACACGTGTATATAAAAATCGTTTGACCAAACCAATTTTAAAGCATTGATAGACAATTAAACAAACAGCTCCCATTTCCAATGTTCTCCATTTAGACTGAATCCCAGCTATATAGTTTTACAACCTCTCTTCTTGGAGGCGGTGCACTTAATTAACAAGTTTTATTGTTTTCACCGAACGTGCGTATTCCACGATACTGCAAATTGGCAATAAGCTTTTGACTGTGTTTGAAAATCTATCTTAAATTGTTCATTAGTTTAATATGATGCTAACATTATAATTTTTTCATTGTAAATTCCAGTATTTTCCAAAAAAATCGATGATAAAGTTTAAATAAATAATGTTACCGCCAAAACGCGGCCTCCGGGTCACGTGACCCTTGTGAAAAAATCCCAAATATTACCAAACTCGTATTGACAACCTGACACTGATTACGGCGGTGTGACGTCACAACGCATCAACCAACAATCCAGAGCGTTTTTGATCACGTGACCGAACCAAAAAATAACATTATTTTATTTTATGATCTTGCAGAAAATAATCCATATTTTACAGAAAAATTAAGACTAATTTAGTTTTAAAATGCTATAGTCTTTTAGGATGGCCACAATTTAAAGCTTATTCTTCATACAGTCAAACACCCTGTTTAATACTCAAGTATTTTACTCGCATTTATTTAAAAATAAAATTGACGCAAGGCCGTTTCTTTGAGTATTAGCTAACATAATCCGCGTATTTAATATATTATACGCTTAAGCAAGTGTATTTAAAAAATACTACATACATTTGCAAAAAAATGTATATTCGTATTTCTGTAGGCGTATAAATTGACGACGGACACCCCACGCGTCCGCAACTAGGTTGGCAATGTATTATCTCGCCAGTCGAAAGCTCGATAACAACTGCTCGGTTGTAATAAATATTGTAGGTACATGAATACATATTGTATTGCCTTCTGATAACTCTCGACACTCGACACGAATCGAGTTTATATCAATGTATATTGAGTGTATCCAGCGAGCATTTATACGCTGCCGAGATCTAACGACGCTTACTTTGTTACAGTCCATTCTTCGGGGAGGAGTTCCAGTTCGAGGTGCCCCGACGGTTTCGATATCTGTCCATATACGTGTTCGACCGCGACAAACATCTCAAACAGGACAAGGTGCTCGGCAAGGTTGCCATCAAGCGGGAAGACCTGCACCGGTACAACAACAAGGACCACTGGTTCGCGCTGCGGCCGGTGGATGCCGACTCCGAGGTACAGGGCAAGGCCTACATCGAACTCACCCTGGAAGACTCGAGAAAACGACTGCGCATGGAGCCGAAGCCGCCCGACCCTGACCCCACCCCCGCTGCCGACACCTGTTCGACCAAAAGCAAAGGAAATAACCTCGTTAGATTATCCGAATACTGCAAGGAGAGCATGAGATTCGGCTCTTGCTCGAGCTCGACGAGCAAGAAGTTGTTGAGCACCGTCGCGACAGAACCCTCGCTGTCTCTGTCGCGCTCGGAGAGCTTAAAGGATCGAGCGCAATGGGCGACGAGGACGAAACCCCCAATGCACACGATGCCGGAGTCGGACGCCTCGCCCACACCCACCGCCGCTGACTACTGGTCAGACCCCGAGAGACACTGCGCGGCGCGCGTAGGCCACGACACCCTGCGCCTGCGCGTGCTGGAGTGCTCGGAGCTAACCACTAAGAACGGACAATGTGACCCGTTCGCTCTCGTCACGTTGTTGTATTCGAACGGGCGAAGAGTAGAGAAACGTACGAAGCCTAAAAAGAAGACTGTTAACCCTCAGTTTGACGAAATATTCTGTTTTGATCTCGTAATGGAGGCTGACCCTAAGGATAAGGATGCCTCACAATCGGTACGTTTGAAATCCCATAATGTTGGTCGATTGTATTTTCCTTGTAAAATGTTGTTAATAGTTTGTGTGTCGGCCTCGGCAGGCAGGCGTGGCCTGCGAAGCCAGGGTGTCGGTGTGGCACGACGCCGCTACACCGGTCTTTCTCGGCGAAGTGCGGCTACAGTTGCGACAGCCCGCTCCAACTCCTTTACGCGCTTGGTATGTCAAAAATCTTCAATCATCAAATCAAAAGTTTATGTTCTAAATAAGAAGTGTTAGTGGTGAAATGTATAATCTTTAGACGCCCCAACTTTAATTAGGTAAAAGTAAATTCACATTACTTATTTTTATGTTGTTAAGTATTGTAAAAGACACTTGCACGTTTTTATATTGTAAACGTTATAATCGATTAATAACGCATTAATTTTTTGGAAAATTATGACCCCTATTGAATAATTGTGCAACAGACAAATTTCTTCGAACTATCGAACGATATACCGAACGTTACATATATGTAAATAAATATCGCCAGACGAACACACCAACTATTTGGTCCCACACTAAGCAACGCTTGTATTATGGGTACCGTACAATGAACTGGGGGCAAACCCAGTATATATTATTTTCATAGATATTAAACATCCATGACGTGGCTACAAACATTTGTGCTCATCACACAAAGTGTCTCCCTACCAGGATTCGAACCCGTGACCCTCGGGATCAGGCCGTCATGTAGTATAAAAGTTATTAATTTATAATGAAATAAATGTGCCTCCTGGCATTCGACTGATAATAAACAATTGTTATTCATTATGAACTTTATATATATCTATAGCCTATACTATACCAGTCCATACTTCATTAATACTATTCATTCATACACCCATACAGATATCCCGTAATAGGTTATAATTGCGATAACATAATCCATTTAACAACGTCAGACGCAATCTGTAATCATGACATGTCTCGCGGTGCAACGATAATAATCATAAAAAAATATTTGATACAACACATCAATCTAAATATAATTAAACTATCGCAACTGGGTCCAACTCAACTTTATTGCCTCACAATGGCATAGTAACTGTCAACTTTGACAGTAATGGAAAAAAAATAAAGTTACTTGTACGATTGAAATAAAACTAATTTTAGGGTTTTTATCGAGTTTATTTTATGTTTTTACGTTCCCGTCGTTTCGGCTGCTTTACAGCAACCATGGTCACGGGAGGACTGAGGTGGTTGACGTCCTAGTGTCAAAGTTTGAACTGGGGTACTATTATATTTAGTTGTTGTTTGCGATCCGATCTATGCAGAAAGTGCTCACAGTGTCTTGAAGTCTTGCAATGGTGCGCTTGCAAAACCTCAATGTGTAGTTTTCGCGTAAATATAAGAAATGAATAACTTGTATGATGTCATAACCGAGCACTTTTCTTAAATTGCCGCATGTCATTACTTCTTATAACTTTAAGCTCTTTAGCGAAATTATCTGATGGTGTACCTAATAGTAATATGTGTTATTTTTATATCAACGTATTCGATTACCGTCTAAGAAAATTATTTTGTTAAAAATGTAATGATTTACTTGTGCGTTATGATCAAAATCGGCTTCGGCTTCTTTAGACATTTTTTGCATGCTATTATTATTATACGGTGTCGGATTTGACCATCCACATGAAAATATCACCCGTGTAGTCAGTTGGCAATTTTTTAAATACTGGTGCCCATGTACACGGAGGTTGAACCCTGACGAACTGGGAATAGAGCTGGAGAGAGAGAGAGATGAAGCTATAATATGTGTGTTGTTGACAGGTTTTTCCTGACGTCCCGCGCGGGCGGCGCGCTGTCCCGCGGCGCGACGCCGCCGGGCACGCGGCTGTCGGCGGCGGGCGGCGCGGCGCTGGGCTCGCTGCGGCTGCTGCTGCAGTACACCGTCGACCACGTGTTCTCGCTGCAGCACTACCACAAGCTCGAGGAGCTGTTCCTGCGCAGCGTGCGACAGAAGGTATTGCCACCGTAACCCCTCGCCGCATTTCATACAATCACAAAACATACGTTATTGCAAGGTAATGACGTCGTTAGAGCGCTTTCATGGTGTAAAGCCACTTCAACTAATTTAAACACGAGTTATATTTCTTAAAAAAACAGACTTATAAGGTTTGCGGTCAGAGAGCCGTACAGATCTGCAGAGCTGTGACGTCACTGCCATAAGTAAGCGTGTGTGCGATTGAGAAAAAACGCTACTTGTGTTTATAAAACTTTAATAGCAAATATCTTTGAAATAATGTAACATATTTCAAAACTTTTATCATAGTATGTCAAAATAAAATAGTATTTATGATACAATACAACAAGTATTAAAAAGTATGCATGTTTCCTATTGCAGCCAATAACAGCCTCCGCGGTGTACATCCTGGGCGAGATAGTGCCGAGCAAGACGGACGCGGCGCAGCCTCTCGTGCGCCTGTTCACGCACCACGACCTCATCGTGCCCGTCGTCCGGGAGCTCGCCGACGCAGAGATCTCCGCACTCACGTGAGTCGCCACACCACACGCTACCGTTGACAATCAAATGCGAACCATAACACGTTAGTAAAAGTAGCGGTTTTTACTAACTTTATGGTGTTGTATCGCTTTAGGTATTTTTTTAAGCAAACTTAATACATCGAGACATCCAATGCAGAATGCTTATATCGCAAAAAACTAAATTACATCGTAAAGATGTCCAAATTTTTGAATTTCGCGCCCTGACCTGAGCTTCCACCTTAAGGACTGTGAAGACAGGCTTGTAACGATTACTTGCAAATGTAATGGGATGTCGGGTTGAATGATGATTTAATTAAAACCACTATCAGTAAAGTGATGTATACTGAAACATTACCAGATTTCTAGAGAGACAACTACGAAAGTCTAGTTTCACCACTTAATTTTAATTTCCTTATAAACACATACAAGTTATTATACCATCAACATTATACGGAATCATATACAAAAGCTACTGATAACTACTCTATATAGTCCCGCAAAAACACGAGGGTATAAGAGCTATCAAGTTCGTTGCAATAAGTCAGGATTTCATGCAAATGGTCTGGCATCGCGCCAGCCAGCCGCCACTCCTCACAATGAGGGTCCAATCGTCCATTCATTGCGCGCTTATTGGCACACCTTGCAGCATTTACTGGTATAAAAATAGCAATGATTATATTAATATATTAACAAGCAGTAATAGCCAAGTTGGTAGAACGCTTGCTTTGCAAACAAGGGTCCCAGGTTCAATCCCCGGCTCGCATACTTGCGCTTTCACATGCGATTCTCATTTTCAACCATGATTATCACATGCTCGTACCTCGGAGAGCACCTAAAGCCGTCGGTAATGTACCTGATCTCTCCGGTCGTGTCTGATTACCGTCCCATCGGACTATGGGAGTGAGGGAAGGGAGAATGCGCTTGCGCAAACACTTTTTCACTATAAATTCTCCTGCGTAGTTGGAGTTGAGATTGGCCGAAATCTATATCTAAACTGTTACCGGTGATCGTTCACTCGCTGTGCAGCGGGACGTCACTAGCGGCGAAACTCTATGGTGACAGGAGAGTGTTTTGACAGTTTTGTGTGTGCCGCCAAAATATGTAAAGTTTTGCCGCGATGAATAAAGTATTTATTTAATATTTCCGTGTTTATTATTCTATTTAACAATACAAATAAATAAAATTGGAGTGTCTGTTTGTAATATTAAAATAACCGCTTTTTACTAAGTTCATTTGGATGTATACACGGTACGTATACCAAAACAACATTTTTTACATTTTTTGTCTGTTTGTTCCGGCTATTCTCTGAAATGGCTGGACCGATTTTGACGGGACTTTCCCTTGCAGATAGCTGATGTAACAAGGAGTAACGTAGGCTACTTTTATTTTAGAAAAAAACCCCCCAACCCCCGCAAAGGCTGCCGGTCGCGCGGGCTCAGAACGCGCGAGCGGGCTATTGTTAACGGTTGTATCTTTGTTAAATACCACGCGGACGAAGTCGCGGGTAACAGCTAGTTATTTACAGTTAATTTGTTACAGTGACGCCACGACAATATTTCGCGGCAATACGTTAGTATCGAAGATGATGGACGAAGCGATGCGGTTGAGCGGCGCCTCGTACTTGCGCTCCGTGCTGCGGCCAACGCTGGCCGCGGTGTTGGCCGAGCGACGGCCGTGCGAGATCGACCCCGCTAGAGTCAAGCCCTCCACCGCGATCACCGCCAACCTGGCCAACTTGAAGGACTACGTCGAACGGGTAAGGTATTGCGACTGATACTTTATATTTTGTCTATGACTCCGTCCGTGTAACCATCGATATTGATCTGTAGTTTTAATCATGATGGTTTTAGCGTAATATGAGTATCTTATGGTTTGAGTCTTACTAGGCTTTCTTACTGTAAAAATACTTTAAAATTGCCTCAGTTGTTTAATGTAGATACTCGAATAAACTAACCGACAAACATTCTAAAAACACTCGATGCATACTAAATAGCCAATTGCATTAACAAATTTGTAATATAATGAGGGTTTTTTTAAATTTCCGGCAAAAGCCTTCTGTGCTTGTGAAGTTCCAAGATTTATTATTAGGTTGTAATGTTCTAGCCTTTCATGATTTCAACGTGCGCCCGTGCGTTGACAATTCATGGCAATAACGTCATTAAAAGCCCGTTATTAGGGACGTATTTCGGATGCAGTGTATAAGTGTTGGGTCCGGCAGGTGTTCGGCGCGATCACGTCGTCGTACGCGATGTGCCCGGCGGTGATGTGCCGGCTGTTCGACGCGCTGCGGCAGTGCGCGGCGCGCCACTTCCCGCGCAACGCCGAGGTGCGCTACTCGGTGGTGTCGGGCTTCATCTTCCTCAGGTTCTTCGCGCCCGCCATACTCGGCCCGCGACTCTTCGACCTCACCACCGAGCAGATTGTGAGTATAATATAAAACATTATATTAATACTAGCTGCGCCCCGCGGTTTTAATCAAAAAGTATGAAAAATTAAAACAAATCCATCCCACGGCAACCATAAAGCTCACAAACCTTTGCCATAATGATGAATGACATAGCTGATAAAACCGAATTTGAACTGTAAGGAAATAGCGGGCGCTCGTTCCCTACATGCGACTCGTTTGCTGCATAACTATTATAGTTAGATTACAAATTAAAGTGATCTGTGAGCTACACCGTGTTGATCGCATGTAATTTATCGTGCGTGCACGCTCGCTACCCAAGCGTAATGAACGCAAATTTCTGCAAGCCAACCCCTAAACCTACTAACTTACAATGGTATTACATAGCCTATGTCTGAACATAATTGCCCTTAGGTAATATGTGTAGCCATTTTAAACCCATTTAAAATTCCGACCATTTCCTAACTTATTTTTTTTTAATAAGACGACTTATTTCAGGACCTGCAGACAAATAGAACACTGACGTTGATCTCGAAGACCATCCAGTCGCTGGGTAACCTGGTGAGCAGCCGGTCCGCGCAGCAGGTGTGCAAGGAGGAGTACATGGCCGAACTGTACCGCAGCTTCTGCACGCCACGACATGTTAGTAACACCTGCCCATCCATAGACAAGGAAGACGGTCACTGCTGGGCATAGACTACCCCCAATAACTTCGACAGTTCACGGCCCTCTCAAGCGGTCGGTCGCGCGGTTACTCTTATTCGTACGGATTTCTTTATTCCTCATTCTATTGCGTATTCATACCCCGATTATAAGTACCTCCATTGCGCCTTAAGCAACCTCAACCTTATTATAAGCGTTGTATCTATTTCACATTATTAATAGGTCAAGGTAGTTACAACTTTCGAGTTTCATTCAATAGCGTTTTTACGAGCTTGGTTTTTACTAATTTTCTTTTTTGAGGTAGAGGCATATGTAGTTGACATATGTGTGTGCACACTTGTGCTAAATATATTCATGTTTTTACACATATATTTTGGAAGCCATGCCCAGGCTAATGTGTCGGAGGTCTGAAAATCTTGTGACACTGAATTTTTTTCGTTACAGGTGCAAGCAATAAAGCAGTTCCTGGAAATAATCTCCTCCAGCACGGACACGCAAAACAACAACGTGCAGGAGACGCCCGTGCTGCTCAAAGAGGGGTCAGTTGCAATGCACTCATTGAATTACTGTGCCTTATAGAGCCACTTTACTCTACCTCTTACTATGTTTTTCGCACGAATTTTGAAATATTCTCTTTTTTGTTATTATGCATCATTGGAACAGATTTGGGTATGTGTCATATTCTCCATTTCGTCTTATTTATACTTTACCCCTAAACTTTCAGAAATGAAACCCAAATTCATTGGAAGTTTCATTAATTTAAATGATTTAGCAGAAAACTGTATTCTGTAAAAGAGTGACATTCTATAAATTTTGGGGTTAAATACAGTGAGCCTTGTTTTCCCACAACTCGTCGGGGTGCAGTGTCGCATCACGCATGGTCTATTTAATGTATGTATAAGAAATGATGTGTACTGAGCGGTGTGGTGTGGCGCGTGCGCAGGACGATGATAAAGCGGTCGGAGGGCGTGCGCGGCGGCGGCGGCGGCGGCGGCGGCGGCGGCGCCGGCTCGCCGCGGCGGCGCTGGACGCGCGCGGCGCACGCGCACGCCAAGCGCCGCCACTTCCGCCTCACCAGGTACACACCACACTATATTATATTATAGTTATATAATATATAATTATAATTCCAGCCTTTTTTTAATGTACCACTGCTGGGCACGGGCCTCCCCTCAATGCAAGGGGGATTAGGCCATAGTCCACCACGCTGGCCCAGTTCGGATTGGCGGACTTCACACATCTTTCGAGGGGTTCTCTCAGACATGCAGGTTACCTCCCGATGTTTTCCTTCACCGTTTAGCAAGTGATAATCATGATTGAAAATGAGATTCGCACATGAAATCCCAGAGGTGCAAGCCGGGGTTTGAACCTGCAATCTTCGTCACCGAGGCAAGCGTTCTGCCAACTTGGCTATCACTGCTTCATTATTATTGTTATACTCAATCAAAATTCTACAGACAGTCTTTCTGGGAAAGCATTTACACAATTTAAAAAATCGATATGTAATTACGGGTTACCTACTTTATCAGTCGCACGCGCGTTAACTTAGATCGGACTGGTGACGTCACGTGCCTGTATTTCTGTTCAGTTTCTGTTTTTCCTAATCGGAAACTTTAACGGCTGTATTGTTATATTTTTTATGTTTTATCGTACCACATAATTATTAATTATCAACGAATACGGTATATTGTCTATTGAAGATAAAATTGACAAACAAATACATGTGAACTCAGTATGGGAGCCTTTTAAAGAGGTTTTCACGTGAAGAAGCAGCATGTGACCGTGTTGTGTTGTGCGTGTGCAGCGGCGAGCTGACGTGGTCGCGCTGCGGCGCCAAGGTGCCGGCGCACCGGCTGGCGCTGGCCGGCGTGCTGGCCGTGGCCGCCGTCGACTCGCCGCCCGCCGGCGCGCCGCTCGGCGCCAACAACATATTCCAAATCGGTATGCACACTACAGGCTACACTTACAACTCGAGTTCTCATAGATAACTTTCCATCACACTACTAAATCATTTTAAACCTATGAGTACTATTACCTAAATATCAATTTAACATAGATATAATAAGCATCTACCGTAATAATTGGAATATACAATAAATTTAACTTGGTTAGTTTTCCAGTTCGCGTCACGTAACTGTGCCCCTCTAAAGAAGGCTGTAAATAACTACACAGTATTCAATATTACGAAGAAAGGAGCGGGGAACAGCGACGTATGCCTCTCTGTCACTCGTTTACCTATTAACGTTAATAATTCAAGTGGTTTTTAATTTGTTGTTTTTGCTATTACATACTGTTGTTACAAAACAACAAATCAAAAAATATTTGATGCCTTTATTATGTTATTTTAGTTTTTATGTAGCACAACGACTTTTTATTTTTTGTACAAAATACATGGCTATTTAAGTACCACCTATGTTCGCTACTGAGTGAATGTAGGAGGCAATGGACAGATCGTCTAACGATACTTTGAATAAACTGGTGCGTCGCGTGGTACGGCCGCTGTATACGGCGACGACGCAGCACGCACCGAAGAGACTTCGTATTGGTTGGTTTTATGGAATTGCATGTGTTTTGCGGCGAGTGGTGGGGAACAAAACGGAGACAGCGAGTTCCCATACATTTTGAACCGCACTACATATCTATCATGATCTGTGGTTACAGTGATACGTGCTTTTTTAACTCGGTGCCCTCAATATTTGGTGCAAGAGTAAAAATAATAATTATGGGAGTTGTCTGTTCCACAGTGCATCGCGAGCGCGTGCTGTTCATCCAGGCGAGCAACTGCGTGGAGCGCGCCGAGTGGGTGCGGCTGCTGACCGCGCTGTGCCGGCACTCGGCCGCGTCGCCGCCGCACACCGGCTACTACGCCGACACCGAGTGGAGCTGGTGAGCATCCTGCGACTGTCACTATGCCTCACTTCTAATCAATCCATTTCATTACTAATGGTCTTAAAATCATCTGAATCATTTTTAAAGTACACCAACACACATATCTTATGCTGTCTTAATAAAATAGTTCGTTGACACAATGTAGGAAATTTACACGTATGGGGTATATAAGATCATTATTTGTCATAATATATAACATATATGGGTACAAACAAGTCTTATTTTCCCCCCTATATACAGGTGGTCAACAGGTTGCAAAAATGTGTTAAGAATTAAATGTACAGCGCCTATGTAACGAGTATGTGTTGTGTTGTTGCAGCTGCGGGCGCGCGGCGGCGGCGGCGGAGGGGTGCGGCGGGTGGGCGGGCGCGGGCGGCGCGGCGCTGGCGCTGCGGCTGGACCCGGCGCGCGACCTGCAGCGCCTGCACGCGCTGCTGGTGTCGCACGCGCCCAAACTCGACGACCGCCTGCACCGGCCACAAGGTGACCTTGATATTCATACTACTATATCTTTGTATTGATAGACATAGACTCAGTGAGGTGAGTTTTGTATCACAGCAATATTGTTACCTAACCTACCTTATTTTTTTTAAACACAGATTCTCACACGATAAGTTTTTTTTTTAACATAGCAATATCCTTCATAGATATCGACCTATCATACCTTTGCCATATTTTTAATTATCAATGGAATTCAGCAGTAGTGTCATACACGCCATTCTAACCAGCTATCCAGATAACGATGTTGGAATCATGATCCCGATCAAGGATCCAGTTCATCTAATTTGTCATTTTGACAGTTTTATTAATAAAATTGGCAAATTTCATTGTCAGTGTCATTTTGACAGTTTTATTAATAAAATTCGATTGTGTTGCCAGACTTGGGGGTCTGATATAAAAATTCCATAGCTGACGGCGATTTGATACATTATCCGTATTGTCCACATTTAATGTATTAACGACTGTTGGTCACATATATGTTCATAAAATATTAATCTCTTCCTGAAATATATCCTTGGTGGAGTTAGTTGTATTTTAACGATGCTATCCGTCATTGCCGTGGTCCGAGAGTGAATGTTGTATGTCGCGCAGCGGACGGGTTCACGGCGGAGGAGCGCGAGGCGGAGGCGGCGACGCTGCGCGAGCTGCAGGAGGCCATGTTCGACCTCGAGCACCGCCACCGCATCCACCGCCGCTCGCTCGCCCGCGAGACCAAGTACGGCAGCAAGTAAGTCCACACATTGCCTACTAGTGCCAAATAATATCATAATAATATCGCCAGACGAACACACCAACTATACGGTCCCACACTAAGCAACGCTTGTACCATTGTACGGTACCCATGACCAACTTTTGTACCAATAACTACCTACTTGCACTTTATTGCATTCATAATAAGTCTCTTTGATGAAACATTCTAATTGTACGTTCCCAATGGCAGACAAGCGCCGATTGGCGACGACAACTACCTCCACCTGGCCGGCGCGGCCGCCGGGGCGGACGGCGGCCCGTTCCTCTGGCGACCGTGGCGGAGTGACGCGGCGCCCACCGTCGACCTGGACGGCAAGACGCTGCCGCTGCAAGCCTCCGGCGACGTCGGCTCCAGCACCGAGTCGCTCAAGATCGCGCGGCACGCCGACGAGCGCTCGTCCGGCAAGTCCACCAAGTCCACCGGCAGCGGGTACCTCACCATGTCCTGCATCAAGCACGAGCCCTCCGAGGACAGCGACGCGTCCGGCGAGCGGCCCGCGCGCCCGCCCAAGCCGCCCGCGCTGTGCGAGTACGTGCACGTGGAGCCCGCGCGCCGCTGCCGCGAGTACGAGCTCATGGCCGACTTCAGCAGCCTGGCGCGCGACCCGCCCGGCCCGCCCGGCCCACCCGGCCAGCCCGGCCAGCGCGACCTGCCGCCCGCCGTGCCGCCGCGCGGCCAGCGGCCGCCCCCGCCGCTCGCGCGCCGCGCCTCCGCCGCCAGCCTGCCCGGCGCCGCGCACGACCACGCCGACGACAGCCTGCTCGACGAGCTGCGCCGGGATGCTTACTGCGTCCTCAAAGTGTGCGAGGACGAGCCGCCCGCCTTCGCCGCCGTTTCCACCCCCGCCCCCGCGCCCGCCCCCGCCCTCGCGTCCACCGCCGCGGACGAGGGCGCTTTCTCCCGAGTGAGCCTCCAGCGGAAGTCGAATCCCATAAAGACGCTGCCGACAGTTGCGAGGCCGCTCAAGACCTCGAGCTCGACGTCGAACGTGCACGACGCCGGCGCGACGACGTCGCGGCCGCTGACGGAACGCCTCGCGCCCTTCTTCATGAAGCGGAGGTCGAAGCCGCTGGACGAGACGCCGCGCTCCGCCCGCAAGGAGGACAACCTCCTCGGGCGGCTGACTCCGCGCTTCGGGCAGTCGCGGCTGCACGCCCGCGGCCAGTCGCTGGAGCTGGCGCCGCCCGAGGGGCGCGCGAAGCGCATCGAGCGGTCGGCCACCACGGTTAACATCCCCGCGAGGCCAATGAACTCGTCGATCGTGGCCAACCTCAAGTTCCTGAGCCTGCACCGGTACGGCGCGCAGGACGACGCTGCGCGCGAGACGGCGACGGCGACGGCGGTGGCGGCGGGTGGCGGCGAGGCAGTGGCGGTCGAAGCGGGCGAGCGCGAGGCGCTGGACGCGGCCGCGTGGCGCCCGCCCTCACTGCTAGCCACCGCCACCAGCGACATCCGCCTCTAGCGTCCCGCCGATTGTCTGCACTAGGATTTTATTTATTTCTATATTTTTCGAGATCCTTTTCGTCGACCTGAAGCGTGTGCCTCCTCTAGATGTAGTCTATTTCTGGAAAAATACCGGTACGTTTAAGTATAATGTTACGGTAGCGTTAGATGCGTAAATACTCAAAGGTGCCAAGTGCTGCGCGACTCCCCGAGTCGACGTCGGACGTACTCTCATTCCTGTAGCGCGATAATATTATGATGTGAAATTCTAAATGTTGACTTCGAAAATTTTATCGTTTGTCATTGTCTATGATCGGTGTCTCGTCTGAATTCGAAACCAGCGATACATAGTAGCGTATTTTTATATATATTTATGTTACTAGATAAAAGGTGCATGTGTAATTTTCGCGCAACAATTTTATCAGACTCTCATAGCGATCTTGCTTATTAAATACCACGATAGTTGAGTATATATATTATTTTTCGATAAGCACTGCTTCCGATAAATTGTTACACATCGGGTTTAGCACCATCAATTGATGTACTTAAGTTTTATATTTCGATATTATGGACATCAGAACTTGACATATTGTTAATGAAGCCTGCTACTGTATTAACGATTCTAAATGTAATGTCAAATTATGGCCTTAATGTATTATGCCTACAGTTACGGCCTTCAGGTTAAACACCATTTACTTAAACTGTGATTCACTTTACAAACTCAGCTCATATATTATTTTAAATATATCGTAATATTAATTTAGTCTGTATATATAATATTAGTCAATTACGAAAGCTAAACAAGAACTGTATCGAATATTCGCAAAGAAAATAATGTTTAATTTTATTGATAAATATGTGTTGTATGGAATAAAGTCGGTAATAGTAAAATCAACTCATCTGCTGATATACTACCAGACGATTTTTTTTCTAGCATACCTCAAAATTGAGATGCGCTTACGGTACAAATAATCGAACGCTGCATTTTTGAAATATTCGGGTATTTTTATAGTAAAGGGAGATTTTTATTTTCAGCCTGAACTCGAAACTTTGAAAGGAACATAAAACTTCTGAATATTTTTTATCCTAACAACAAATTTAATTATCACGCCAAATAAGTGCGGTAATATAATAGCAGTGTTATGTTTGAAACTCAAAATTTGTATTATACGTGCGTTGTCTTTTGTAGGTGAATGATTTTACATGTAAGATTTACATAATGTACAAATTAATTTTCGTGAAAATATATTATGTTATTTATTTCCACCTATTTTAATTTAATCCAAGTTCTTGGTCACAAGTGCCACGCGATTAAAACGGAAGGAAACCACAGGAGTCTTTATTTTACGGCCAACAACAGCTTTAACCTCTTGCTCTTGCAAGCAACTTTGGTAGCTAGCTATCTCGCTCTAACGGTTCAGGGTTGTCAACCTGGTTATCTATAATTATTAGTTTATCATTACATCGGTTCTAAAATAGTACAATGAAACAAAAAAAATATTAGTCGACAATGGCAGAAGCTCGGAAAAAGAAATAATACAGACGAAGTCTCACTAGCGTGTTTTAGCAAGAAAAAAACAAGCCAATTTAACGGTAATTCGCGTGTAATACACTAAAATCGGCTTGCACAGACGAACTAGAGATGTTGGTTCTCCACATGGGTGGTTAGGCTTGGTAAAATGGCAGCACTTGTTGCATACGGCTCGGCTAATGTACAAGCAATCGCTACAAAACGGTGCCAATTTTTTTATTCATCGTTGGTAAAGTACCCCTGATGATAATGATGATGAAATGAATCCCTTACCCCTATCAGTAAAGCTGTGGTAATACTTCACTGAAAATGTACCGGATATTTTACTGTACTTGAAATCTCAAGTTATATATATATTTTAATTTCCTTCACTTGTGCATGTTTATTAAAACACAATGGAAAACAAAACAAAATTGACAACTTCATAGTTCAACTTCCCGCCAAAAAACACTTACGGAATTGATTTTTATAAAGGGCTAGAAAATATATATTATTGCTAACTTTATTTGATCTTTATCATTTGGTGGAATTCACTGCTATTAGCGCCAAAATGGCGAAAATCAAATAGGCACAGAACGACTATGTCTAGTTCCAGTCCAGTAGTAGAGGTTCATGAGGTAGGTAAAAACCTACCTTTTCTGCGCTATCTATGGTTGATTGCAGTGGTGCAAACAACAGAATTTTAAGAATAGATTTTCTTTGAAACTGTTCTTTGTAGCCTCTTTGAATATTTTTGAAAAACTTGATTTTGGCTATTTGTTTTTTTCTTTTTACCTATCACGTTCATTAAGTAATGATGATAAGCAGGAAATACTAATAGTTATATTGACTGATTGTTAAAAATATTTGAACCCGCTACGCTCGCTCCATTTCATATTTATTATTATTTGATACATAATATGTTTCCATCTGTAAAACTAGTTGCAGTACCATCACTCAACGCACTTCAGAGCCAATATCGTGTTCTGTGCAGCGTCTCATACGAATTTTATGCAAATTTAAATTTCATAACTTAACTTGTTTGAATGAAATTCGCATTTGGTGTGTGTTTGTTAATGTTTTTCCATCAGATACAAATGTAAAAAATCTCTAGCTTCATTTGCATTTCAGTTTTATTCTATGTCCTGGAAATGTGTGTAATTTTGAAGTTACTGTACACGTTATTGAGGAAGCCCATATTAAAAATGATAATAACTACTTCTAAGAACTAGTTTTCGCGAGCGTGATTCTATTTTATCAGTCCGTTATCTTTTTTGTAATTATAGGAGCCATATTTAAAAACAAAATAATGATATTTTCGACCACCAGTTATTATGAAACTGTATCAATACAAATAGTACACGTATATTGTGTAACTCTTTGTAATACACTTATTAAAGTAGCTGTCATTTTCTTAGCAATCTCCTTTTTTACGATTCGGGGTTTGCACCACTGGTTGGTTGTTGCTTTCATTTCATTTAACTACTCTATGGTTGCTTGCTTTTGGTGCGATACCTAACCTATTTTAATATATTTTTCAGAATTTCTTGATATTACATTGTTAGAGTTATACTAATAAAATCTCTGATAAAATACATAAGACGGATTTACTATGGGCGATTCAGTTAATATGTCGTTGGGTAAGTAGTATTTTTACATCGATATCTGAGGCCAACAAGATTGGATTTCTATTTTTGGATGATTAGTATTGTTCGGTTGTCGATATATAATTCGATTGTCCTTTTGCAGTTAACTAATACTTTAACCTATTTTAATGCTAAAATTTACGTTTACCTACTTCGGGCCCTATTTTTTATAAACCTACCTACCTACGTCAACCCGCCAACTGTGGTGTCTAGGTAAATACCATCGCGACATATTGATGCAGATGAACACTAATTTTATCTGATCTGAACTGAAGAGACCAGATCAGTCTATAATAAACTACATTTCAACATCATTACAGACGAAATTATAAAACAAAATCGAACAAGTAGATCCCGTGGGAGAGGCGGCGGGACAATGCGTGGCCGCGGCGGCGGTCGAGGCAGGGGCAGAGGCAGAGGTCGAGGCCGTGGCAGCTACACTCGCTCCCAGTCGCAGTCGCGACCGGGAACGCCATCTGACGTACAAGCCCGCTCTCGTTCGCGAGGTCCTAGAGGGCGATCGCAGTCACGAGGGCGCGCCCAATCGCAAGCTCGCTCCCGCTCCCGTCAGCAGCGCCGCTCTAACTCTCGAGGCAGGTCAGCTTCGCGGTCACGGTCACAATTGAGGGGGCTAACTCCTAAAGGAAGAGCTGGATTGGAACATAGACCAGAAATGCCACAGTTAATACAGTCTGGCAGATTTAACAGAGGTTATTAGCTTTATCTTAGTCTTGTTATTTATTATTGACATTTATTAACTGAACCAAATTATAGGTGTTTTATAACTTTATCAAACATCATATGGTACTGCGCAAAAGAGCTTTGCTTTGCGCAGTACTATGTGACTTTCAATAAAGTTATAGAACATTCATAAATTCGGGGGTTAGTTTGTAACTTAACTGACTCCCTTAGAACCCTTTTATTTTGCAAAATACGAAGAATCTTGTATTACCCTCAGTAGTTATTATGCCTTATTTAATTAAAATCATAATTTTGGTAAAGTTATGGTTGTAACCTTTATGATGTATTATTGATTTGCAGGTGGCAGAATGACACGTTCTAATTCGAATCCTAATCTGCATGCCAGTGTGCATAGTAGGCTTGGTGTAACCACAAGGAGAGGAATGGCTAATATCCATAGACCACTGGCTGTAGCAAAACGGGGTATTTCTAAACGTGGAAGAGGACTGAGCACCAATAAATACAGTACTGTGGGTTTAAGGTCTGATCAGATTCTAAGAGATAGAAGACAGAATATGATCCTGCAGAATAATATGATCCCGTCCCAGACCTTTACTCGGTCTAGGTCCAGATCCAGGTCCAGAAATAATTCATTTGGTCCAGCTTCACAGCTCACTGTTAGCATTGCCAATGATTTTGGAAAGAGACGTCGTAACAGTGTTGGTAATGCTGGATATTTGAACCAACAGAGTCTGACTCAGTTGAATAATCAGTTTGGTGGATACAATATGAGACGAGGTCCTGGTAGTGTGAAATCAATGGGATCTCACAGGTCGAATCGCTCAAATCAGTCCAATACCAGCAGGAGGTCCACAAGGTCCAGAGGTAGAGGCAGGGGCCGTGGTGTTAACCGTGGAGTTGGCCGGAAATTTGTTAATAAGCAAATATTAAACTCTAAGCTCCAAGAAGAGATAGCTGCTATTCAGGGCAAAACTTATGGCACCCACTCACCAAGTGAGTCACCAGGGGGTGTTAATTTTACACCTACACCTGCAGCTACCGGACAATCATTACATCAAAGATTTGCCAGTACTTAGATAAGTCTGTAAGAGCTACATTTTGTGATTTGACAAATTTATAAGTGTATTGAAGTAAATGTTTAAGAGCTGAGTGAATAGCATTCTTGATAAATGATGACACACATATACAGTACTATACTGGACCTGGAATGGTTATTTGAAGTCAATTTAATGTGTTGTAATTGACTAATGGCAGAATGCTAGGTTCATAATTAATAAATAATAAAAAAATGGTAACACCTTATTTTTAAGCTAAATAAAATCAACTGCTGCCTCTCTTGCTATGACTAGACTAACAAAAGTATTAGTAGCAGACAAAAGTATCATAAGGATTAATTTACTTGATTGGTGTTCACTCTTCAATAGATGTTGGCAACTTGTCTAACTTGGAGTAAGTACTGTATGTAATACATACTTCCAACTATTCTGTGTCCACACACACTCATATTGAAAGTGATTTCAGAGCTGAAATCCTTCTTTTATGTTACAGAGAGTTTCTATATTAGCACTGTTTTATGCTTTCATACTGTGATTTGAGTTTGACTGGGTGTATAATATTTAGTTATTATTGTAGTATGTGGGAATTTAAATTATAACGCCTAACTAGCACCTAATTTCACAATAACATGACTGAAGTATGTCAACTAAAGGTGATTGAAGATCTTATTGTATTGAGTTATAATTTCTTATTTGGTGTCTTTATTTAGTTTACAAATGAGATGTAGTAAGGTAATTTCAGTTTTTTTCTCACACATTATGTAAGTAAACTGTTAGTTTTTTATAGTTACTGCTTTAGCTAATAAATTCCTATTGTGGAAGTATTTTTGTTACTCTAAAATAAGTGATAAGTACTAAATAAAAGAAATTCAGCCATAAATAAATATTATTTGTATTTGACCTATGTACATTTATTGTACCTGCCATAACATATTATATTACATACATAGGTTAAAATGCTGGACTACTAATTTCTTCAGTATGAACATGTTTTACATTGTATACATTTTTGGCATCATTATTAGAGAATCTGTAACTGAAACAGAAAGTGTTTAATTTGATTACTTTTTAAACATTGGCTCCAGTTTGAGCAGAGGTTATTTTAGTTTGCAAAAAGGTAAGTGAGTGCTATTCAAATACTTACAATTTTCGCCAAGTATGTTTTTTAAAATTAGTCCATGAAATGATTTAATGTCAATAATGGATTGCTTATTAACATTATCACTGTCTAGATTCTTTTCAAAGGTCCAACCGAGATGTTGGCCACAATGTGGACAGGCACATATACGCCAACTGTATCCTGGGAACCAGGAGTCTGCACCCTGGTTCTAAAATAACATTCTGAATTAATAGATGCATTGCTCGGCACCTTGTTGTGGATACTTAATTTTGGTAATTAACTTACAGTTCCTACATTATTACATCTTGATTTTTCTGTTGTTATTATTTCAAAATGAATGCCAAATGAATTCACTAATGTTTGCACTGTTACATTTTTCTGGCCAAATATATTTTGTTTTTCCACTTTTTGCGCTCCAGGGCTGGGTTTACTGAACAAGTAATGCGAGTCCGCCACGTCAGCGCCACATTTACGACACAGAAGTATTTCTAGAAGCAGATACGCCAATCAATTATTCGATTATTATGTAAACAAAACTTAAAAAATACTGTACCAAACTTGTTACCTTGGCCATTCTTCACAGATTTTGAATAAACTTCAGCGGTAGTGTATAAACTACGAGAGATATATGAAAATAGTATAACGTGTAAAAGATAAAACATTCCTTTTTGGTATATGCTGAAAAAGTAGCTACAAATAGTAAATTGAGAATTTATTCTCCGCCTACGTTTCAAATAATGAATACCTTATACCTTGTCAATATTATACTACCAAGATTACAATTTGTGATAATTGCAAAAGGTTTAGGCACTGAGTGCATTTATTCTAAATAGTAAAGTAACATATTTATAGGGTAAGAAATACTTATACATAACACAAACAAATTAATTTTCGTAACGTAATCTTGTTGACATTGATCACAGAGAAAATAATCATAGAGAAAGTATTCATTACAAAATAATGACTTATAAAGCAAGCTACACACCTTCCAATCTTATCCAACGTAATTATCGGATAAATACAATCTTAATTTAACGTACGATTGCCTTACATATTATCCGATTTCATCTTATAATAATTAGGATAGCAAGCCGTGAAGTAGTTGAACGGTGAAGTTGTCAATTTTGTTTTCATTTCCAAACAATGTGTTTCTTTGATGAATAATGTGTAATATTAGCGAGATAATTAACCATTGTGACTTTATAAACGTGCACGAGTGAACTGACTTTTCAAGTTCTGCCAAGATGTCCGGTAAATTTTTAGTAAGGCATCCACCCACAGCTTTACTGATAGGGGTCGGGGATTCATTTCATCATCATCAACTACATTACCATTATCAGCAGGGGTACATAAAATGCAATAACAATTATCAAGAATTACTCGACACTGGCAAAAATAGCACTATTTTGTAGCTGATGTCCAACATAAAAAAAGAAGAACTAGAGATTGTTCACAAATCACAGTCCACCTTGTATGATTGTTTGTTTGTATCAGTCAAATCAGCACGACGCACATAATAGGCCAAAACACCAATTTGTGTCTGTGAAACTGTGATGAAGTTCTTCTAAGATAATGTTATTACCTAATTATCTAAACAAACGTAGTAGGATTGTTTGTAGCCGCGAAGTGAACAAAGTACAGTAATCATGTCCTTCTTCAAAAACGTTGCTTCAGGATTCACAGTCCGCAGTCGCGACTCAATCCTCAAAGAGGCACTTATAAGCAATTTGTCAGAATGCGTAAAAGATATTCAATACAATAATCAGTTTGAAGAAAACTTCCACAGCATTCTCGGTTCGACAGACTCCACGAACACCTTGTGTATAGCGCTGGAGGCAGTATTCCTGCATGGTTTAAAAGATACATTTTTAAGAAAAGCTAAAAATGCTCTCACAGGAGACTCAGACCAGCAGCCACAGCCTAACTTTTGGCCCCTGGTACTTGTGTTATCACACCGACAAAACATTGACCAAATATCATCACTGCCCCAAATCAACACAGAAATAGGTCAATGCCGAGCGTGGCTTCGTATTGCATTGAATGAATGTCTTTTGTCTTCATACATGTCAACCCTCATAAAAAACATATCTGCCGTTAAACCTTTCTATACTAGAACAGCTTTTGTCTGTGATGCAGACATTTTAGAGGTTGCCCAGAAGCTTATTGAAGGTCTGGAAACATGTATTCAGTTTAATTTGCCAACAAACTCGAGTTTGCTTAACTATTGGCCAGAGCAAGTCCTGATGTTAGCGGGAATTTGGGTGCCTAAAATTAGGGCTGCCCCTATAAGTGCTGCTTTAGATGTGGCCAGTACTATCACAGATGAAGATGATAAACCCAAATTGGCATCTACACCTACACGCACATCTAATATAACAGGGCTAGGTCCAATGTTTGCCTTGAGTGAAGATGAAGCACTGGACTTTATACTGTCAAAAGATTCAAATGAGACTATTGAGCCTGACTTGCAAATAATGGAAGAAAAGAAGAAGCCAGTTAAAACAGTAACCCAAACTGAATTAGAAGCATTAGCTCCTTGCACTGGGGCAGTCCCATTAAAAATAGAAAGTCCATGTACTAGTGGAGAGCGGAAAGATATAATTTCACTGTCTCCTACATCGGTTAATTCAGAGGACTTTGTTGCCCCCACGGATGTTGTTGTGACTGGTAATTCTTTATGCGGGAAAGGCTGGTCCAATGAGAATAATGATGATATGAATGCTTCAATAAATTCTAACTCATCTCATGGCAGCAGCATGATCAAAACACCAGAACTAAAAAGTCTTTCTTCTTTAGTGGATCACTCAAATAACTTTGGTGAAACATATACAAATACTCCTAATTTAAGAGATATCATGAGAGATATACACAAAGAATTAAAATTAAACACTGATGATGCTGAAGTCTGTGACCTGAAAGTGGAAACTGTTACACCAGAGGATCCAATGCTGCAATGCCTTGATTTTGAAGTGGTCCCAAATACTATCACAACATCATTTGCAGTCCAAGAATTGCAAAAAATGATCTCACAATTAGGTACATTGTCCAGGGAGCAAGGACTCGACCACCAAAATTATCAATGCAAAGGGTGTCAAGATTTGCTCGGCAGCACCATTTCCAAGGCCAAAGTATGCGCCTATACAGGGGAATACTACTGTTCCAACTGTATGGATCCCAATGTTTTTATAATACCAGCTAGGGTGATACACAACTGGGACTTCAAAAGATATGCAGTCTCCAAGAAGTCTGCTCTCTTTTTGTTGGAATTCCAACATCATCCATGGATAGACATGAAGAAACTTAACCCAAAAATTTACAGTGGTGTTTCAGACATGGCCCAGTTACAGGAGCTGAGGATACAGTTGAACTTCTTGAGAGCCTACATATTTACGTGCAGGGAGCCTGTCATTGAAGAGCTACAGAAAAGGGTTTGGCCGAGGGAATATTTGTATGAGCATGTGCATTTATACACAATATCAGATTTGGCTCAGATACCTAATGGGTCTTTAGCATTGCAGTTGGAGAAAGTCGTTAACTTTGCGAGGTCTCATGTGCTAGACTGCTGGCTCTGCAGCCAGAAAGGGTTCATTTGCGAAGTTTGTCGTGATCCTAAGATATTGTATCCTTTTGAGACGAACACCACATACCGCTGCGATGAATGCTCAAGTGTGTTCCATTCTAAATGTCTCAATTCAAGTACACCTTGCCCAAAATGTAAGAGGAAGCAGGATCGTACAACTGAGATATCTTTGATCAATGCTGTTCATGCTCACTTCATTAAATAGTAAATGCATAAGGAAAAGCATTTCTATAATACTTCAAGTTAGTTCCAAGTTAAAAGGAATAATGTATAATCATATTACAATAATGGGCTTAATAGTTCCCTATAAACAATCACTTTTTTTGTAACTTTCCTTTAAAGCTAAAACATTTATTGTTGTATATATGCAAATAGTATGTTCCATGCATGATGTTTTAAACATTATCATGGAAATAAATAATTTCTAGTATCTATAAATAGCCTATTTTTAACCAAATAAAATAATGTAAAATATCAAATATTTACGAACATATTTTATTCATTGTATACATACAGAGATAATTATAGCATAATATATAAATATACAAATAAGTCTTATTTTGTCTCACATAGGCTGGGGCAAAGAGTATCAAAAAATGTTTTAGGTACGTAATAAACGAACAGCCCCTTATTAAAAAAAATAATTTTCTTTAGCTTGTCATGTCATTACTTCCCAGAACTTGTTCCTTATTAGCGACATTATCGGATGGTCGATCGAATTTTTTTCAAAATCCACGGACAAATCCTGATTTGGGAAATTATTTAAAAAAAATCTCGTGATGCAGTTTTAGTTTTCTTTAAAATCAGTATTTTTGATATTCCCTATAGTTTCGGATTTGGCCATCCACGCACTCTTGAAAAATTTATAAGTAACTATTATGAATAGAGATATTATTGAAAATATTCTAAACATTTTAATTTTGATAGGTAATTAACTCATAATCGATTATGAATACTTTATCCATCGTAATTAACCTACATACACAGGTAGTACCTGTTAACTATCAAGAACAAATGTTAAAATTGATTGATAAGAATAAATATTTTAATGAAAATTCCACGAAATTTCTGTGCGAAAGCGAGACAGTATCGTTTCATCGCGGTTATGTAGTGTTATATTTGAAATTTCAAATAATTTGTTTTTTTTTCAGAATCGTGACTTATGCCTACCTATAGAACCCTTAAATTCTTTAACACTATTATTGTTAAATCTTATATATATATCAGCGCAACCGATAGTTCTTGTAATAAAAATAATTGCGGTACTTTATTTGTATTATTGGAACATTTTATCTACAAAGATTAAATTTATTTAGAAATAAAATACTTAACGACCTGCCCGCTTGAAAAATGGTACCGGTGCAGGGCGGTAGCAAGCCGTGGCGCTGGAGCTAATAATGCCGCTATTACGCCGTTAATAGTTACGCAATTGTGACAAGTGTAATAATTTTATTATGAACCTAAATTGTTTATATAAGTAACTAGGAAATGTGGTCTCACTATCTAGTCGAATCTAAATTTAATATATCTTTCAAATAACTATTTGGCTCTTTTTTATGTCTGGCACCGTGCTGTTTCCTCTGGCCATCGTGTTTATGTAGATTGTCATCATACTCCTCAATATTGGGGTCGTCTACGGAGTACTCCTGGAAGCACTGGTTGAGCAGTTTGTCGGGCTCGTCCTGTTTGGATTTGCTTTTCTTTTTCGTCTGATAGCTAAGTGCGTCCTTGTCGAAGTCCAACGGGACGATGCCGAGATCACCGCTGTACCGGTTTTTGGCAACTTGCAGATATTTCTTGCCACGCACTGCGGTGAGACGCTTGTCCTGTAGAGTTACGGTCTTAATTATAGGCTCTAGCTCTTTGTGAGGAAAGTTTAGGCCAGAATTCACCAGACTTTTACAGTTTGCAATACTCATTAGGCCAGAATGGTGAATTCTGGCCTGGTTAGAATTTCTCAGACATGCAAGTATTCTCTGGATGTTTTCCTTCAAGTGATAATCATGGTGGGTAGTGTAATTCCCACATGAAATTCAGAAATTCCAGAGGCGCTAGCTTTTTTGTTGACTTGCGACTCTTGTTATCAAGGCGACCGTTCGACCAGATTTAAAATAGACCCACTTGGCTATAATTAAAATGATTTACCAACTTTGGTATTATTTATTCATGCATGGTTTTCCAATCTCTAAATAGGCGTTTTAAAAACTCTTAAGTATTGAAAACTCTTAAGTATTGAAAACTCTCCGTTTATTACCTGAATTATAAGAACGTTGTCCGCCTCCTGGGATGCTTTGGCGCTGCCGAAAATCGAACTTGTTGATAAGTCTTCGGATTCACGTTCCTGTGCGAAGCGATAACAAACATTTTGTAAATCATAATGTCTTACTTGATTGTTTTAACAAAAAGTTCTAACTACATGGCTGACTCAATTTGAAATTACAGTTTAACTATCAAATGGGGGAAAGAGGGACCCTCCACTGACCTCCGGCTTGTAAACTTTTCCAATTATACACCAAACAAGTTGATCCATAATTAAGAAGCCAACAACACTGAACTCCTCAAGATGTCAGCTGAAAAACTATCTGTCACAAGTGTCTGAACATTTTGATTACTTATTTTAGTAATCAAAATCTTTTAAATACTACCTAGGAACCTTGAGACCTATCTACCCAGGCCCGGACAAGGGGGGCAATGCACGGCAGAAGCACTTTATTTTGACCATTTTTTGTTTAAGACTTTAACATAGCATAGTTTAAGGCGTGTAATGTGAGTAGGTACTTATTAAGAGCAAGAGTGGCTCCAAGACTTGTATTGCTTGGGGGCCTACACGGCTCAATCCGGGCCTGAGTGTACCCACCTTCCTGGGGTGCATGACGAGCGTGACGTGGCAGTGGCGCGCGGTGGCGAAGGTGCGGAAGGCGGCGATGACGGCGTCCTGGCGGTGGTAGCGGTCGCCCTCCCGCTCCTCGCCGCCGCCCCCGCCCACGCCCAGCATGAACTGCACGTTGTCCACCACCACGTGCGCGATGTCGTGCATGTAGCGCGCGTGCTCCACCGCCTGCGCTCACATTCCGATGATGGTGAAGTTATTGCACACTTACGATACGTACTAAACGTTTTGATACTTTTCGCATATATATCGTGATCAACATTGAAACCAATTTAATTTAATAATATCTAAGTATCTTCCATTATTATTATTTTCACTGACTGACAACGCACAGCTCAAACCGGAAATTTGGAATTTGTAGGATTCCTTTAGTACACAAGGATTTTTTTTTGGAAATTCGCTACCTAAAGGGGTCAGAGTTTGTATGAAGATTTTTTAGTACTGTTATATAACTTTTACTGCTCTGCGTTTACTTATATTTTGAAGATATTAGTGCAATCGGCTGTTTAGACGTCTTTGAAGCCAGAGACGAATTACTAGTTACTAGACTAATTACTAGAATTATTGTCAAGCATCAATGAAAAACTGCTATATACTAATTTTCACGAAGCTTCGTATGCGTTATTAATCATAGCCTACCGACGGGCCAGATATAATATTTTACACCTCACTTATACACTCTCCTCACTTACTTTTACACTCCTGACTTACTTATACACTCTCTTCACTTACTTATACATTCTTCTCACTTACTTTTACACTCCTGACTTACTTATACACTCTCTTCACTTACTTATACACTCTCCTCACTTACTTTTAAACTCTCCTAACCTACTTTTACACTCTCCTCACTTACTTATACACTCTCTTCACTTACTTATACACTCTCCTCACTTACTTATACACTTTCCTCACTTACTTATACATTCTCCTCACTTACTTTTAAACTCTCCTAACCTACTTTTAAACTCTCCTAACCTACTTTTACACTCTCCTCACTTACTTATACACGCTTCTCACTTACTTATACACTCTCCTCACTTACTTATACACTCTCCTCACTTACTTATACACTCTCTTCACTTACTTATACACTCTCCTCACTTACTTATTCACTCTCCTCACTTGCTTATACACTCGTTTATTGCTACACCTTACCTCCATAACAACTTTGATGGGCTGTTGTCCATGGAAGGCGAGATAATAAATGGGCAGTTTCTGGAACTCGTCGGCGTATTTGTGGAAGTCCTGGAGGTGGTGCTCGAGCGGCACGCCCGCGGACTGCTGCAGCATGGTGCGCGCCAGCCGGGAGTTGCGGATCTCGAAGCTGCCCCACAGCGTGTTCACCTGACCGGTATACATGGAAGAGCTCAAGCTCAAGCTCACAGAGAGCATATACCGCGTTCACAATTTTTCTATTTATTTAGAAAACCAATCGCGTTACAATTATGTAATTTACAAAAGTATTATTCATCTTCCATGGTAAATAAAAAGTTTATATGACTAATTAGTACTCTATGGACCGCTTAAGTGTGTGTGTAATGTATGGGCTTTATTGCGGCCGCCCGCGCAAACAACAGACGGTCGGCATGCCATACATTTGCTGGAACGCGGAACTCCCTACTATGCAAAACAAGACCCTGGAATTTCGGGAGGATGTGTAGTTGATAGCGTACCCCCTGTTGCGCGAGATCCAGAGACATCTCTGCGCAGAGCGTGGTCTTCCCGCAGCCGGTGGGGCCGGTCAGCACGGTCAGCTCCCCGCGCCGGTGCCCGCCCAGCAGCCGCGTCAGCGCCGGGAACCGACGCCATTTTATACCGCGAACCTGACCAATTGATATGTCACTACGAGTTAGTTACCACCCTACTGTAGAGCAAGCAGGAACTTACTGATGCAATCATACAGTCATCGGCAAAATCATGCTGTCACTGTCATACTATGAAATGGTATGAGCGGCACGGAAGATGTTTACATTACCGTATAGCTAGGTGAACAGATTGTGTTTGAGTCGAAATAAGCATATAGGCGACCTCTTATGTGGTTCTGTAGTTTATAGAACATTCCCCGCCCTGCCCGCTTCCGCTAGTACATACTTATGACCAAAAGTACTACAAAAGTTATTTACATATGTGATAACCATGTCAGCATAGCCTCAACTTAGGGTTAGTATTTTTTCACCAGCTACTCAAGCCAGCCTAGCCGTTCGTACATTGTTATCACATACCCATAACACTATGTACTACACAAAAATGTATATCATCTTTTTAAAAAGACCATCTCCATCTGTTCATCTCCATAGGAACGGCATTCCTAACGGGCGGTAAATTCGTAACATAAGGTTTTGTGACATTTTCGACGATTCATAAGTACTGTAATGGTTTACATGAATAAAAAATATTCAAATTCTGCTCACCTTGTCTACATTAGTGACTTCGAAGTAGACATCATCTCGGAGTGCTGCGAAGGTGGTGATGGAGCGGTGCGCCGCGGGCTTCGCCTCCGCCACCAGCGTCTTGAGCGACAAGTTGGCCGCGGCTGCCTCGCTCGCGGTCACCAGCCCATCTGTAGGCCTATTGTTATTATGACACACAAAACCATTCCTAGTACCAAATTTATGGACAGTTTTCATCCAATTACAATGGCAATACAAAGTACTTTTCTTCTGAATTCTATCTGCATCTTTACTGGTGGAAACATTCGTATACTTAATCGGTATTTAAATACGTTCAAAAGATTGGCGCTGCTGTTACTTATGTTGTGGATTTATCAGAATTTTTTCACAATTCTAAACATCATCTCAAAATTACTCACATTTAATATTTTATAAAAGAAAAAAGAAATGTCTAGTTTATGGACTTTCTTAAGCATAAAATAAAAAACCTTCAGTTTATAAATATCCCTTTGATTCTTGCCTCTGAGTTTATAATCGGTAAGGTAAAGATCTAAAGACATTGTTACTCTACAATAAATTAAATATTTCTGACCTGACAAACCGGCACCTCGATTCGCCCAATTTCTCGGCGACTGCGCGCATGTTGTCCCACTCCCCCCATAGACAAAGTTTCTGGTAGCCCTCTAGGGTGGGCAGTACCACGGGTGGCAGGCTGCAATTGCTTAGCCACACAATTGTACCTTAAATAATTGTGGTAGTATTGCACAAATATCTCTTAACACGTGCAATGTTTGATTTGTGAAATCAAAATATCATCAGGCAATCTGGGCATAATCTAACTCGCTTATAGAGAGTTTCTACCTATTTAGAATGGTACGTAGCGACTACTTCAATCTCGCCACAAGATACACAGATGGCGCTGCAGATGGACATTCAGAACAATTGACAATTCTCCATACAATCCTGAAACGCACTATGAGATTTTTCGGAGCACGTAATATATATACAAGATATCGACAATAACCTTCCTTCACATGGTCATAATGTATGAACAAAGATAGCAATATATCCATTTTTATTCAGTTTAGATTTAATGTACTACAAATTTGACATGGACATCAGCAAATATAGTTACCGGGAATCTTTTGTGCTGCTAAATTTAATACGTCTTGTATACTGGGTACTAGAACAGCTTGATCACTGCGGCTAACCTTCGGAGGTTTGCAGTAGAACAATCCTGCTGTGTGGAGTCCATGGTTCTCTATCTCATCCTCCTTTCCAGCTTGCATTTTCCGATAACCGACTACATTGCCTAAAGAGTTTTTTAATGGGAAATATATTACTGTGTGGTCGGATGATACTCTTACTTCTGATAATATTTTGCTGGAATCTTGGAGTAACTGAAAGATGAAGACAGAAATTTAATGAGACAAGTTTACCTACTTCATCACGTCTGTAATCTCTGAAAGGGTGGGCAGGGGTACACTGTAGTGCATCAACATTATGCCAGGCAGCGGTATTTCATCCTAATATAAATTCACAGAGCTTAAAATATCTTTACTATAACAGTGGTATTGGGCTTGCGCTCTATTTCATTGGGACCAAATACTATCAGCAAAATGTGAGTATATATTCTCTGTGAGTGCACCTTTTCATACACCTTAAGCGATTACTTGTGTGATGGTATTTATAATTTACATTACTAGGCACAAAGGAAAAATACTCACTGGGAATTCAAACAACCTAAATAAATCTTCTAATTCGGTATCATTTAATGTTGATATTGAAGTAGTTTCACTGACTAGTGTTTGCCAGGCATTCTGAAACTTGTGTGTCTCTTGTTGGCACTTTTGTATGAAGTCTTTCATAGTGACTTCCATCTTCACTTTCTTGACCAGCCTGTCCATTATATTCCAATCACCGTGGACATTGCATTTGGGGCATACAAAATAACCTGTTATAATAATATAAATTACTTTATTTACATACCTACAAAGAAAACCAATATTCAATAAAAGATAATATAAATTACGACAGCTTTTGAAATTACACATGTAATAATTATACCTTGTATTTTTAATAAGCACCCAAAATGAAGTGGTGATAGAAATGAGTCATTCAACTATGAATGTTAAGATGAACATCACTCCCTTTATGGAAGTTTCTATCAATTTACATTGGTATTGAGAAATTATTTGGAATCGTTGAGACTTGGTGCGTGGAACGTTGTTGAAAATGGATGAAAACTTGAGGCACATCTGCTTCCATAAAACTCTTGACTAAGTGGTTATGGACAACCACTAAGGGTCAATAGCATGCTTGACAATAAGTTGCCACTCTTTATGGTACTCATAACAGGTTTAATAGCAGCCTTAAGGTGTATATGAGGTGTATTGAGCAGAATTATGATGTAAATATTGTCTTTTATGCCTTATTGAGAGTTTAGGTTATGTTTACTATCACTTACCGGTCGTTTTATTGACGTACAGTTTGCTATCAGCACAGTTCGGATCTCCGGAGCATATAGAACACTTCGTAGTGAGAGCTGTGTACCCATCCTGCACCGCAAACCCCTTCTGTCTTAGTAACTTTCGGATATCGGTCGCTGTTATCTTCGGTATATCTTCTAGCCCTAAATTATGTATTTTCCGATTTATACATTCACAGTTGTACGCGCTTAACATAGGTTTTAAATAATGGTGTCTAGATATCCTTATATATTGTAACATTTTTATAAAATTATTTAATAATATAACGATTGTAGGTTTAGCATGACCTATCTTCTTTCTTCTTCTTTCTTTACGAAATGAGATGCGATGAAATAAAATGGATATGAATATGGCCTCACCCGCAACTTAGCGGGTATTTTGCACAATGTCAAGTAATTAATAGCAATAAAACTTTCAATAAATACACATTATAAATAAAATAATGGATGTGACATTATGAAATGAAAATGAGTGTCCATGACCTATGTATGTATTGATAAATATAACCTCTTTAAAATAAATTTGACAGATGGCAGGTAAACAAGCATTTTTGTTATCATGTTGCGTTTCGATACACCGCTTCTTTTATGTTGGTCTGTATTTTGTTTTACTTAATTGTGTTAATAATAGTATTTCTTCTACAAATATTATTACCTACCTCACCTTCTGAAAAAGAGTAATGTAGTAAGTAACATGATAACTAAACGCAGAACCTAATTAGGGGGGGGGGGGGTAATTAGAGATCGTACTGAGAGCTGTGGGGCACAGCCAGCGAGTGAGCACAGCCCAGCACAGAGCATGTAAAGTTTAATATGAGCTCTTCAGCACAGCCATTATTTTACTATGTTTGCATACTACCACTATTTGCACAGAAATAAAATGTGGCACGATTAATCTCTGTTAAATCAGAATTGGTATCCACTGTGGTGGCCTACCTGGGAAAAGCCACACAGGTCACCAGCCAGTCACCACAGACAAAGTAAATACTCTTCACTTAATATACACACCACACCCCAAATATTTTATTATTATAGGAAATGAAACCACGTTAAATTATTTAAATTATACTTATATTTTACTTATGAAAGTTGATTATTTACAAAATAACGTATAATTACCCAGTGAAATAAATTGTACTAAATTTTATAAATTACGGATTACATAATTAGAAATATAAATAGCAGCGTACAGACCGACAACGCAGCCACGCAAGACTTGAACACAGTCCATCGTACATGACCAATAAAAACATATAATGATAATGTAGGAAAGTAACGTCAAAAACCAAGTATATAAAACAAATGTTACAAAAAAAAATACAATATGACAATGAATCTCTCAAAATATATAAAGAAAAAAAAATACACGAAGGTAATTAATTAAAACAATTCATACTAACATGTAGCATATAGTTATATAAAAACACTCTCACTATAATACAATTACTGTGTTTGTCTACAAAATGCCTCTTCAAAAACCATGTGACCGAACACTAGGAGTGGCTGCCAATGGTGCGTGCACCAACGTACGGGGCTGGCGATATTGATGGCAAGGGGTCAGTAACAATAAAGGTGCAAGGTGGTCCAAGTTCATCGCCGTCATCGTACAAAGGCTGTAGTGCTAGCATTACATACATTTGGTCTCATCCCTATTTGGTCTCATCCCTCGCCTTGTATCTCGCACTCGCAGAGTCTGAAGTCACCCGGCGCGCGGTGCGTGGTACCATCTTTAAAATCACGGATCGTAGGAGCCACCTGAGGGCCAGAATTTGACTCAATCAGTATTGATTAACCTGAGGCCGAAGGCTACGGGCACTATTGACATATAATTGTCTATCTCAATGAGATTTTTATACAAAAAACATAATTACCAATATAAGCCTAAAACTGCAATGTAAATTAAAACTCGATACGCTCGAACGCGCTTGCCACTCGCACGAATCTTGTAACGTGCGGAGCGTTGTATTGTGAACGAATGGTTTACAATACATTGTGCGATCAGAAATGACAACATTCGTAACCCATGACTTCCGACAAAAATTATTTCTATAACTTTATTATAGGCATTAAGTGTTACCGTTACCATGCCTCTTACATCCTGTATAATTACTCATATAGATATAAAACATCCAAGTTCCGCGCCAATCGGGTCAACAAAGAGACAATATTAATGCCATTGTCATTCAATTGCGAGTCAATATTCCAGTAGACTTAACACTTTTGTTTGTATCAGGTGTAAACTCCATGTGTATACCGTATTGTTTAGTATGGCGACTGGTACTGCTGCTGTCGTTGCAGATGCTGCACGAGCGGGCCCTGCTGCTGCTGCTGCTGCATCGCCATCATCTGGTGGCGCATGCGCTGCTGCGTCATCTGCTGCTGGTACTGCGCGCTCTGCTGCGGCTGCATGCCGCGCGGGTACGGCGGCGCGGGCCCGCCCATGCCGCCCATCGTCACGTTTGGCGCCTGACGAGGGAAGACATCGTCAGTTACACGTGGATTAATGCCTGGTCCCTCTACTTCACTAACCATCTTTGCAGGGGCGTGTCTTATTTACAGCATCAGATGACGGCCGAAACCTAAATATACATGAAACTAGCTGCTACCCGCGACTTCGTCAGCGTGGTATTTAACAAAGACACAACCGTTAGCAATAGCCCGCTCGCGCGTTCTTAGCCTGCGCGACCTTTGTGATATTAAGTCGTTGGTTCTAAAATAAAAGTAGCCTAAGTTACTCCTTGTTACATCAGCTATCTGCCAGTGGAAGTCCCGTCAAAATCGGTCCAGCCATTTCAGAGATTAGCCGGAACAAACAGACAGACAGAAAAACATTTAAAAAAATGTTGTTTTGGTATATGTATACCTCCAAATGCACTTAGTAAAAAGCGGTTATTTTAATATTACAAGCAGACACTCCAATTTTATTTTACTGCCCGGTACACAGAGTTCAGAAACGCCCCTGCATCATTGGTAAGAAATACTATCCGTACGTCGTTTTCATTCGCGAACATTGTGATTACGGGGCGGCATTGCTCGTCCTCCCATGCCTCGGTTCGTTAACAGTATCGGTGACATTACGCTACATTCCACCGGTTACGGCAACGTATCGCTGCTACGGAAAGATAACGAAAAAACAAAACGATTCGGTTTTTTGAATATACGAACCGATTATTAGACTTTGATAAACATAATTGGCGACATTTGTTTACTATTTGAGATTTAACATGGCAGTTAGGCACGATGAAAGACTCAAGACCCCACCTGTGATCGTAGCGCGAGCTAATTCAAGACGGAGAATTTGAATTTACGGATAGAGCGCATGCGCCCTAATATTAAACATGCATTAACAAAACGAAATATAAATAAATATTATCTACCAAAAGTGAAGATTACAAAGAAGGTCATTACAAATCATCATATATATATATATATATATATTAAGTATATCAGTAAAATTTCAATATGTTTAGTATTACAATATACTTTGTATTTTTTTTTAGTTGTAGCTAGCATGCATACACGAAATGAGCACAGGCAGATTCTTAATCTTGGAGACACAAGTAAGCTTGCGTATAATATCAGCGACGGAAGCACCGCGTGCCCGTATTAAATTACTGGCGTTGTGATTGGTTAACACCAATTTGTTTAGTTAGTGTTACGAACCTGAATGTACGGTGCGCGTGCGTTTTGCCTCTGTTGTGCCAAATACGCCTCCTGCGTGGCGCGGCCACCCATCATGTTCTACAAATAAAAACAGACATATTCAATAATCCAGTAGGGAGAACTGGCACTCCAAAGTAATCGTAGCGTTATCGAGAAAGCATGCTGTCACTGTCATGTTTATGCAGCCCATGGTGTGCGCGGGATGGAAGGAAGCGTTAAATTGTGCTTGAGCCCACGTACAAGATTTTGTAAGGCCCTTTTGTATACAATACTAGTATACTTGTTAGGTCTAACTAAGCTTAAGCTAGAGTGGTCACAACTCAAAAGTTCATCAAACCCCTTACAGACGATTTTATAATATTGCCAATGTTTTGCAATTTACCTTGTATAAATCAAACACCTAATTATTTAAAGAAATTACCTGTTGGAATGTCTGTTGCCCCGGGTATCCTCCCATTCCATTACCACCTTGAGGACCCATAGAACCTCCTTGGTTATTCATGCCGCCCATACCACCACCTTGCCCCATTTGACCCATCTGCGTCATGGGCTGGCCCATTTGCCCCATTCCCTGGCTCATCTGGCCCATGCCTTGGGGCATTTGGGACGGTTGGCCGACGCCCTGATTCATTTGGCCTACGTTTTGACCGATAGTGTTCACTTGTTGGGCCATAGGGTTGACTTGTTGCCCCATTTGGTTGACGCCTTGGCCCATTCCCTGGAAATAAAATAAATTAGGCACGAATGGCCACTTTTCACCGGTGGTATTTTGCCCTGATGTAGGATTCGGGCCATAGTCCACCATGCTGAGCTGGTACGTGTTGGTGGGCTTTCGCAAGACGTGCAGGTTTTCTCACTATGTTTACTAAACGACGGGTACTAAACTACCCTATTTCACGGCGCATACGGTTGGGTTTTGAAATCCTAGATTTAATAATATCAGTACCTGATTCATCATTTGCTGTTGGCCTCCTTGCATCATCTGCTGGCCATAGCTACCGTACCCCTGCTGCATGCCACTGTACTGGCCGCCGAACATCTGGCCGCCCATGGCGCCCATCTGCCCAGCGCCCATCTGAGCGCCGCCCATCTGAGCGCCTCCCATTTGAGCGCCGCCCATCTGGGCTCCACCCATCTGAGCGCCCCCCATTTGACCCGGCATTTGAACACCGCCCATCTGGCTCATGGGACCCATACCGCCCATACCACCCATTGGGTTCATTTGGCTGTTTGTATGAAAGAAGAATACGAGTATATTAATTGCGTAATTAACTCGTGTCTTGTGTTGTAGCTAAATCAATGTTTTTTCTTTCTTTCTAATTCTGTTCTTTTAAGGATAAAAAAGTAAGGGTTTGGAAATTGCGGATTATAAGGACTAACTAAATTCACCATGAAATTCCCGAAGGCTTAGCCCAGATTTTTTTTACACCATTGCAAAAGAGATAAGATATTTAAAAATTTTAGTAGTGGGAGTCAACTACAAACCTGACCTTCTTTCCATAGCGAGCGTTTGAACAACTTGACAATATATTGATAGCTGATGCAAGTATAAAGGAGCATTTCTAAGTAAGGTGTAAATTGGATAATACTCGATATATATTTGATTTTCCACAATGTAGTATGGGTACTTGGATGTAGATGTAAATTAGATCCTTATAGAGACTTTAACCCTTAGTAGCCTGATTTACGAAAGTGATTTATTTTTAATATTACTGTGTTTAATAATAATGACATTTGATTTTTTTAAATTTCGTTGGAAAGAATACTATACAACAGTAAAATACGTACAGCCAACCTATAAAAAAAAACTAACAGTAATGTGAACATTCGGTTTAAAAGATTGGTATCAAAATTGAAACTCTAGGCTATTAAGGGTTAAGGCATAGCAAACTAGGTGAGAGGAGGAGCGGTAGGTTCAAAGTGACTCACGCGGATTGCATCGGGCCCATCTGGTTGGGCTGCATCGGGCGCATGGTCTGCCGCGGGAACGGCGCCCGCGCATGCTGCGCGCCGGCGTAGCCGCCCGTCTGCATCAATACACATAATAGTGTGAACCCGATCAAATACGAGATCCTTAGCTTAAAGTACTCACATTGTTTGAAGACACGCAACCGAACGGTTATTTTGGGTAATACCGACCAATCGAGGGCGATCCCAGTATACAAAATATAATAATCGTCTGTTTGTTAGGACCAAATAAGAAAAAAAAAACAGACATGTCTAATTGTGACTTCACATAATGATTACAAATGCGTGTAGTGTCAAATGGTAGTATACCCTTTCTGAATCACGCTGTTAAGGTAATAAACATCCATGACTTTGGTACAAACATTCGTGCCTATCACACAAGGATTACCCCTACCGGGATTCTGACCTAGGGTCACCGCCAACCGTGCCTAGTCTAGTAGCCACAATATTATAATTCTGAACGGACGCTGATTACAAGTACTCGACGACAAGTTACTCACCTGCATCTGAGACATTTGATTGGCGTAGGGCACTCGTTGCCGCAGCATGTTGCTGAGCGCTTGCTTCGACTGCGTGTTCGCCGGCGGCGCCACCCCGCGGGGGCTCACACCGGCTAGCGGGATGGACATAGACAATTTAAGAAAAATATCTAAGATTCCAGCACGGCTAGTTTTTAGTTCGAAATTCGAAGCTTCATGGTAACATTGAATCTAAGGGGAGATTCAGAAACCTGCATTATGATATGTCAGAATTTCGATACAATAAAACGAAATGTATACAAAAAATCACAATTGTCATTTTAAGGGGTTACCAATTTATTTTTTAAATCGGCAGAATTAAATTCTGACTTTACATAATGACTACAAATGCGCTTAAGAAGGGCACGTTCAAGGTTTAGCCTTTCTGAATCACACTGTATAATCCTTTATCAGACCAATTGTCTACTCATCGGAACAAATCGGCTTGAAAATAGAGTTTACAATCTATTCTTAATAGCATAAGCTGCAATTTTAGCGGTAGCCTATGAACCCACACATCTAAAGGAGAGAGCCCATGTATGGTATCATTTTGTCTTTTGCTATAGTAATACCATTTCTTAATTAACCAATGAAAAAAAGGAGGTTCTAAATTCGACACGATTTTTAAACACACGTTCACGAAAGCAATGTGGGTTTCAAATTGGGAATTTCATTCAAGCTGTAAAGAATCCGAATCAGAATATACAGCGTGCGGTACCCCAGGGAAGGGGGAAGGGGCCGCAACAACGCGCTTGCAGGAGATAGAGTTACGCGAGACAAGTAATAATAATTCTTAACCGCATCAAGTGCAGCTGAAGTGCACTTTATTGCTTTATAGCAAGGGTTACATTTCATTTAAATGTCTGTGGAGTGAAATATCTGTTAGTAAGAACTATTAGATAATCTGTGGCCAGGTTAAGGGACACGTACCATTCCCTGGCGGGTTGTAGTAGTTCTGTCCGGGCGGCGGGAACCACTGCGGCTGCTGCTGCATGAACTGCGGCTGCTGCGCGGGAGTGGGCGGCATGCCTCCCGCCCCCGCGCCCGCCCCGCCACCGCCCGCCACGCCGCTCGTCTGCGCTCCCATCTTGAAATGTCATGTCTCATACACATGCTGGCCTACTCTACGCCATACAACACTTGCAATGGCATTACAATGACAACGTAATAGCCACTTTTAAAAGGGTCCACTCCACATTCCGTTTCATATCCTCTTTATTGACTTTGACTTTGACTATTATAGTGACATCTTATACCCAATCCCCTTCGGATTGGGTATAAGATGATGAAGATTCTACTCAGAATTAGATTATTTTTATTGTATTCATGTAAACCATTATGAAGTAGTTATGAATCGTCATAAATGACACGAAATGCTAAGCTTCAACTTTACCATCCGTTCGGAAAGCCGCTCCTATGGAGAAGAACGGGCAAGAAACTACATAGGTGCTCTTTTTAAAAAGTTCTCATACAAATACACGCCATAAAATCTGTAAAATAAGTTTTATTTCAACAAGATCTTATACATATTTGAGCAGTACATTGTTATCATCAGCCCCCTAACCATGCAATCAGGACCTCCCTGTAACATAACTCAAGTCCGTTCGTACAAATTTGAGATGTAGATCGGTCCTGCTTTAAGTCACATTAATCATTCATGGTAAGCCTGCTGGGCCCCAAGTCTGCTTACACAATCGATTCATAATCAAACAGCAACCGCATAGTAACTGTCACTTCTGACAGATATTGTATGGGATATCTGTCAAAAGTGACAGTTAATATGCGGTTGCTGTTCGATTATGAATCGATTGTGTTAGCAGACTTGGGGCCCTGATATTGATAGCGGAGGAGTAAAGGCACAAACTTACCGGGGTCGTGGGCTTGGACTTCTTGATGTTCTTGCACGGAGCATTTCGGGAGCGAGGTTTGCCCGCGCCCGTCGGACTCGAGTCAACGCTTCCGTTCTCCTAAACGAATTAAATAATAATAATGGTGGGCGGGTAATGTATAAAATAAAAAATACACCTACAACTAAGAGATATCACACCTATTAGGGAACAAATATATACCATGTAGAAATTTGAGACCCTAAACAACGCTTGTATTGTGAATACCGTACAATGGATTGGGGCGAACCCAGTATATATCACCTATATAAATATTAAACATCCATGACTTGGGTACAAACATTCATGCTCATCACACAAAGTTTGTCCCTATCACGACTCGAACCCGGAACCCGAGACGCAGAAAGTAGGGTCACTACTAACTGCGCTAATCAGGTCGTTATTAAGAAACAAACATAGTACACAAGCTTCGTTGCTTAACGAGATCACCTTAATGAATTAGATTACATTGTTGAAATCATTACACCTACATATGAATGTAATCGGTGAAGGAAAACATCGCGAGGAAACCTGCATGTCTGAGATAACCCCTCGAAAGATAGAGAGATAGATAATACTTTATTGTTCCACCACATAAAATGTATACAAAATTACACAAACCTACCTAACTTATACAGAGAGTGTCATAATGGGCGGCCTTATCACTAATAGCGATCGAAATCGAGCGAATTCGAAAGATGTGTGAAGTCCGCCAACCCGCACTGAGCCAGCGTGGCGGACAATGGCCTAATCCCCCTTCGCATTGAGGGAAGGCCCGTGCCCAGCAGTGGGACATTAAAGAGGGCTGGTATTATTATGAATGTAATAATTGCTTGTACCTGTTTGATGTCGTTAGTTTCGAGATCTTCAGGCGGCAGCGGCAGCGGCTCCAGGTAGTAGCTGAGCGGCTTCACGAGACTATGCGTGTGGTATTTCAAGAGCCTACAGAATGAACCAAACGCTTACTAACACAATCTAGGTATGTGCAGTTTGAATAGAACAAATTGTTGAATTACACTATATACGTGAATGAAAATAATTTTAATGTATTTAAGCTTTGGCAACTTGTTTAATACTTTATTTTTGCGCTAGTACCTAAGTAATATCATTAACGTCAAATTTAACATTTGCTAGTTTAAGTACCCGTAATAGTTGTCTGTTCAAAGTAAAATAGATTATTTCGTATAGGCCTACTGAGGCGCTTAAAAATTTTCATTTAACATTTTTTTCGGCACGGAACGCGACCTCCGACCGACTGAGAAGAAGTTTAATACCCTCTATACTGTATATCGTGATGGGATGGGCGATAATACTGCAACACGGTTTCCCAACTTGGCAGATGACACTTAAAAACGGCTCATAAGTTCATTCTAATAAGATAAGTATTACAATATTATATGTTAATTAATAATTGTAATAGGTAATAAGTTCATTGCGTTGTTTTTGCTGGCATATGGTCATCACTAAAATACTACTGGAACAATATCAGAGATTTTCAAACTTACAAACAAACTATAACCTATGGTTAGCTTCATAAGATACTTATCATCTAAATAAAACTAATTTTACGGATTCTATCACGTTTATTTTTTGTTTTTACGTCGGGAACGTAAAAAACAAAAAATAAACGCGATAGAATCCGTAAAATTAGTTTTATTTAAATGTGTAGTATTCGCGTAAATATAAGAAATCAATATGCTTATCATCATTGCGTTATGATGAGTTGTAAATCCAAATCGATAGTTACGCAGGCGGAGCCGCGGGCATAAGCTAGTACGAGTTTTAAATGAATGATTTCAACACACCTGTGCGCGTTTTCGTATGTGAGCGGTTTCCTCTCGATCTTGGTGGCCGCGAACCAGGCCCACGACAGCGGCGCCGGGTTGCGCCCGCCCTCCACCAGCTCCCAGCTCGACACGCGCTGCTTGTCCGTCAGACGGAGACCCTGACGCGAATCATGCGATTAAGCAAAATACACCTTCATGCAATATAAATTAGGTGTATTTCCCTTGAGCGTAGGGGGCCTGGCATAGGCTGGCGTCGCGGTGCATGCTAGTGCGATCCCGTGTCGCCCAACAGAAGCAGATAAATAAAGGTACGCCGGGGGAATTTAGTAGATTGAAGTCCGACATAGCCCGCTTGCCATCCCCCATGCGTGCCGGATTTCCCACGATAACAAACAAAGGTGAAGAAATTTGTTTTATTCCCTTCAAAAGCAGTAAAAGTCTGCATTTATATATATTTCAAAGTCATATCGATATATTATTTCGCCGTTAGCTATCTTTATGCATATATTATACAATTATGTAATATTTTATAAATATATAAATTACCTGTTTCTTGTCACTATCAAATCCAGTAATCTTGTTCCCCTTCTGATCCACCAGGCATCCAATAGATTCGCTCGCGATGACCTGCGTAATACCACTCACATTCAGAATATATTTTAAAGCAGCCGAAATGTCGGGAACGTAAAAACATAAAATAAACGCGATAAAATCCGAAACTATTGGCAGATGGCGGCGACTCGCCGCTCTTTAGGTGGGCCTCCTAAACAGGCCGTCATATAACACGATAAGGGGTAACACTAGCGTGAGCGGTGTAGAGGTGTGCTGTGGTTTTTCACGAGATAATTATTTTTTTTGGAACAAAGTTCCTTATCGCGCGTTGCGAAAGGGGGCTAGACGGAAAAAATTAAAACGAAAAGTTGTAACGACACTTTTTGCTATCTTTGTCGTTTGCATTTACATAATGGTCAGTATTTTCGAGACATTGCACAAGTGCCTCCGTGGCGCAATTGGCTAGCGCGTTCGGCTGTTAACCGAAATGTTGGTGGTTCGAGCCCACCAGGGGGCGATATATTTTTGTTTCCCAAAATTATTGACTTTTTGTACATAAAAAATAATAAAGGAACTTCGTTCCATCCGGGTGTCCCTTGACACCCCTCAAGTTTTTTTTTTAAATTATGTTTTACGTACCTCTATAATAGTGTTCTTGGACAGCGGCAGCAGTTGTCGCACGCACTGCACGGGCGTGCCGTGGCGGTCCCCAATCTCCTTCTTGAGCTTCTTCATCAGGTTCTGATAGTGTTTCCTGTTGTTGTCGTCGCCGCCGTCGGCGAGCGTCGTGTGTATCAGGGTGGCGAGCATGTCGATCAATGTCGTGAACAGGTTGCTGCGACACAGACTATTATAAATTATTGTAAATACACTGTCTGTTCGGCCATTATGTGTTGCAGTGAGAGCACAAAAAACACAGAATCACGCTCAACGTTCTGTTGGTCAAGCACAATCTTTATACTAATTATATCGGTAATCTAAGCTTGTTTGATCCCGCTCATACTAGAGGGTTCATAAATAAATATGACAGTGACAGAATACTATCTAGATGATATTACGATTACAGTAGTACTTCCTGCTTACACCGATGCATTCTTTGTAATGAATGGTTTTTGTTGCGCCCGCGCAAACAGCTGACAGCACCCTATACTACTCTTTCAACATAACTATTCACCCGTAGGATACTTCATTTGAATATCATCTTTATTAGCAGGGTATTTCTAAAAATGTGAAAAGTATTCCAAAAGGCTAATACCCAAAGCTGTAAATTAAAATCAAACCAAAAATACACCGGCTATGCTATGACTCTAGCTAGACTATGGCCTAATCCCTCTCGCATAGAGGGGAGGCCCATGCCCCAGTGGGAAATGCAAGGGTTATTATGATTACTGGGCCAGCAGGTGGAGGAGCCTGCGTGAATGTATCCATGCTACCTATTGTTGTAGGCGTCGATGACCTGGTGCGCGACCAGCTGCGTGAGCAGCACGGCCCAGTCGGCGGTGAGCTGGTAGGAGCGGCGCACGGCGTCGAACATGCCGCCCGCCAGCGAGAAGCGCAGCTGCAGCGCGGCCGGCGCCGCCTCGTCCTGCCACGCGTCGCTGCACGCCGCGCGCTCGTGGTCGCGCGCGTGCGTCAGGTAGTGCTGCAGCTGCGCGTGGATCGAGCTCAGCAGGCTCTCCTGCACCACACACACATCTATACGTATCACTCCACTCCTTTTTAATGTCCCACTGCTGGGCACGGGCCTCCCTGCCTCCCTTCAATGCGAGGGGAGTCCAGTGCGGGTTGGCGGACTTCACACATCTTTCGAGGGGTTCTCTCGGACATGCAGGTTTCCTCACGATGTTTTCCTTCACCGTTTAGCATGTGATAATCATGAAATGCCAGAGGTGCGAGCCGGGGTTTGAACCTGCAATCCCCGTTACCGAGGCAAGCGTTCTACCAACTTGGCTATCACTGCTATACATACATCTATCTATACATCAATACAAATAAATAAAATTAGAGTGTCTGTTTGTAATATTAAAAAAAAACACCGCAACGAAACGCAAGCGACATTCTGTTGGAAACATTTTTTTTAAAATTGATAAATCGAAATTCTGACTTTAGATAATAATTACTAATGCGCTAAAGAAACGCAGGGTTAAAGGTTAGTATAGCCTTTCTGAATTACCTGTATGGTCGTAATTTAGGTCGGGCGGACGATTGAACCTACCTGGGCCCCAAGTCTGCTAACACAATCGATTCATAATCGATAACAGCAACCGCATAGTAATTGTCACTTTTGACAGATATTGTATGGGATATCTGTCAAAAGTGACAGTTACTATGCGGTTGCTGTCCGATTATGAATCGGTTTGTTTTGCAACAAAATCATATTGGGGACACGTCATTTTCATATCATCGTGTCACATCCATTATTTTATTTATAATGTGTATTTATTGAATGTGTCATTGCTATTAATTACTTGACATTGGCAAAGTACCCGCTAAGTTGTGGGTGAAACCATATTCATATCCATTTTATTTCACCGCACCGCACCGCAGAATAAGATTATGAATGGATTGTGTTAGCAGACTCGGGGCGCTGGTATGTGTGGTACGGTACCTTCTGGTCGTCCTGGTGGCGCAGGCAGGTGAGCACGAGCGACAGCAGCGGCTCGCTGGCCAGGCGCACGGCGCTGGCGCCGCCGCACGCGCAGCCGCCGCCGCACGCGCCGCCCGACACGCCGCGCTTGCCGCCCGCGCCGCCGCCCGCCGACCTGACGACAAGCATTATATCATAATATTGCCAGACGAACACAACCACAGATCACGACAGAGATGCCGTGCGGTTCAAAATGTATGGAAACTCGCTGTCTCCGTTTTGTTCCCCACCACTCGCCACAAATACATGCAATTCCATAAAACCAACTAATGGTGATAATGCTATGTGCATTGCTATGTCCTGCATTTCAACTGAAAGGCTTACTTGTTAACACATACAAAGAAAATAGTCTTTTTTTTTAAATTCACATTATCCGATATTGTACTTCAAATGCCAATAATGCACCATAACTACGTTTAATTGAATTTAGGGCTACAATGTAATGGTTGTAAGCCTACCCCTTGTAGCTGGGGCTCTGGTGGCTCTTGCAGTCGCGATGGGAGCCGCCGCCGCCGCCGCCGCTCGAACAGTTGCCGCTGCAACCGGCTCCCCAACCACTTTCCAATATCTGTTGAAAACACGTTTTTTTTTTAATTACTAACAATGTAGAGCTGGCAGAATCAAAGGCCAAAATACTATGCATAAACTATTGCATTATGAATCGCTCTTCAAGCCTATCCTGTAAACCGACTACACTTTTTCCTCTGAAAAGTTCGTTATAACGACATTATAAATAATGCATTATAACTGTCTATAAATTTGAGGATAAGACTGTAATAAACTCACAATGCAAGCTCGATGTACAGTCGCGGAGTGAAAAGGTTCGTTTCATCAGCGTCTTCCATCAATCTCGCACCACCGATATCATAAATATGTATGACAGCGTCAGGATGATTTCTGGATGACGTCACGGTTACATTCGAAGTACCTGCTTACCTCACAGTAGTCTGGTGAAAGTGCTGGGCGGATACCTAGCTGGATGTGCTGGGAAGATGTTACCGATACTTAACATCAATTAGTACTGTACAGTGGCGTAGCATAGGTCATTAGCACCCGGTGCAGATTTAAAATTTGCCGCCCTTTTATTTTTGCTATTGATTATAAAAAAATTGGGGCAATGTCACGACAAAAAAAAATGACGATAAAAATTTTTTTACTTAATTTTTTTTTTTCATATGTCGCCCCCGACAAAGTGCCGCCCGGTGCGGACCGCACCCTCCGCCCCCCCTTGCTACGCCACTGCTACTGTATTCCTCACCTGTCCGGCTTGCTTGAGCACGCGGCCTTGCACAGCGGCCGGCAGTTTGGCGACCAGCGGCGCCACCAGCCACACTGATTCCGACCATTTGCTCGTCGACACCACACCGCGATCCGTGCCAGTTCTAATCATAGAGAAATAATATAATAATAAAATAATTTACTGACAGCCTCATTACTAATAACTATTTACATATATTAATGCCTAGGTAGGCTTACAGATACTCAGCACGGCTAGACAACGACCAGACCCTGAACTAGGATTAAACCTGTACGTACAGATAGTGTTGGTAGTCATCACGCCGGTGCTGCCTTTACTGGTGACTGATATACACAAATATATGAGAAGCAAAATGAGGAACTGAATCCCAAACTAGTTTACTGTAATAATTGGGATTCAGATCAAAGATTAGTAAACAAAAAAATAATATTATTAAAACAAGAGCCATGCGCAATCAAGCGCGCCAGGCATACACGTAACGCATTAGGTGAAAATCTTTTATATGTACCCCCAACTCTCTCGAGTACGTGGTTCCCACTTACAACTATTTAGAAAAATATTTTTGCTTTTCATCAAATAATTAGTAAAGTAAGCATGACCCACTCGGACAAAGAATGGTAATATGGCATCGAGCCCAAACGGATAGTACATACTACAGTATATACCAGGGGTTCCCAAACTTACTTTGTCTACTGCCCACTTTGAGAATGAATTATTTTTAGCGCCCCCATTTTTTCACCTACTTAAAAACCACTATAACTTCAAATTAAATTAATTATAGTAAGCCTCTACACAAAGCCCCCATTTTTTTCTGGGTCTCTTAGCGCCCCCCTTTAGGCGTGCAGCGCCCACAAGGGGGCGTTATCGCCCACAAGGGGGCGTTATCGCCCACTTTGGGAAAGGCTGGTATATACTGAAGTCTGTTGACAGCACCGGTTCGATGAGCGGCAATTGATAATCCCATTTATATTCCGGATGGGTACTACATCTTTATGATTGCATTATAAAAATATACTGAGAACTGTCACATTGTACTGATAAACTATATCAACAATGTATTTGACAGTATTTGTATAGGTCATCTGTCAAATAGGTTTTCAATAGGATTTATCAGGACATTGTGTATCAGGCCCTAAATTTAAGAATAGTTAACTCCCCAATTAGGAACTTTATTGGATTGGCTTGGTTATGCCCGGCTCATTCGCCTAAGCGCACTTACCTGTACAAAGGAACTTATTTAATGTGTATGTGTGTGTGTGTGCACAATACCTGTCCTTATCGGGCGGCGGTGGCGCCGGCTGCTGGAAAACGTTGATAACGGCGCGCGCGACCGTATCAAGCCACGCGCCCAGCTCGGACGAGCCGCTCGGGAACTGCTTGAACATCAGCTGCAGGTCCAGCCAGGACATGCGCAGCGACCATTGCTCCAGGTTCTAAACCATAGACAAATGATTTCCAGGAACTATTTTTTTATACCAACGCATAGAGCTTTTCTAACGAGCATTTTCTACATATCAGCTGTATAAAAGCAACCCAGTGAAAGGAGATTGATCTTACCTCTAATAATCGCGTTATCATTGTCTTCTGGTCAAGGTCCGGGTGGGTATGGCTCGCAGACTCAGGATAACAGATCATATGCAGCAACCTGTTGGATGCAGACACATTACACGAACGGAACGCAATATGCTGGATCAAAAATATGTATTTATCAGCATTCAGATTCGACGCAAAAAGCCTGCGCAACCGCTCAGTAGCGCGTTAACAGAAATTTTATTTACACGGAACAAGAATATGAAAAGGGGGGAGTTAGGTGGATATTACATTACCCTACACCTAAGACACAGTTCTATGACTTACTTGCGATGTTTACCTATAATTGCTTAACATATCATCAATAACATAGGATACATGAAATTCTATATGAAGAATAAGTATGTATAAACGACAGTGTATAATTATTAAGTGATCCTACCTCTGCGCCTGTCTCGGTGTCAACATCGGATCCAGCAGCATATCCGGCTGATATAATTCGTCCGGGTTCTGCAAACACTTCTGTAATACCCATTCTTCGGAGCATATCTCCGCGAGTACCCTCCTGGCGAGGGATGAGAGGGACTGCGAGGAGTCCAGCAGAGTGGAACCGACCCCACCGCTGCCCCTGTGCGCACCAATGAGAGGGACTTTTGAAACGAGCTGATAGGGTATCGGTCACTGCATATTCGTAGACGAGGGGCGAATAGGCAAAGGAGATAATTAAAGTTGTAAAGGAACAATAGAATTTTATTATTTCGATGAATTTGTAAAATGGATAGAATCTGTGTTACAATATTTTAAATAAGGACCGTATAGGATTCTCACTTTCATTACATTACCTCGTCGTGACGTACGCAGTGACCTTGCATTGAAGTGAATTGAACGCACAATTTATTTATTAGATACATTTTTATCCCATCTGTTATAACATGAAATTTATTTATAAATATGCACGCGTATTTTATAATTCCCAGTGATGATTTTATAATAATATGCATTAGAATATATCGTGATGCCCGCATTACAAAGACATGTTAGGAAGACAGTCGAAAGATGTGTGTGAAAGGAAAACACAAGTGAAAAATATTGTGTGAGCACCATATTTGTATTGAAATAAGCGAAGTGGCGACACAAACGTTGAACATATATAAACACTTGCTGTTAACACAGGTCGATGTGCTTGTACAGATGGAACACCAGTTCCGTCTAATAGAACCGCGGTGATACGTTAAAACTCTTTACTTATAAATACTATAAACGTGTTAATAGTCGCGTACTGGCTGAGCGAGCTGCCGCGCGACTCCACATACCGAACCAATTGATAGGGTGAAACACGTACCGACTAAGTCTGGCGGGGCTGCTCGCTTAGTCAGTACACAGTTATTTACAATTGCACTATTCAATTATATAATTAGGGACAGCACGCGATTAAAGACAGTATATGGATTGTTTAGCACTGAGGCGTTCGCTGGCTTTCTAAATACATAGATATAAGAATGACACAGAACTGATATATGATCTCATATTGTCATATTATCACAGTCAGCTGAGCCGGGCCTGAAAAAGTAGATTTCTTATTGTTTCTAATGTAGATTTTTATTCGTTACTTTACTAATTACCGGCGATTTTCGAGAATAGAGAATTTGTTATAGTACAAATATTTGTAAGTAAAGAGTTCTATTAGTAAAACGGTGATGTTACAACCATATCTAAGGGTGTCGTGTACCGTTAGACAGTGGAATGAAGCAACTACACATCGAGACGTCCCGCGGGGCCGCGACGCAGGGCTGGTGGACGTGCCGGACGACATTGATTGGGAGAAGCGAAGCGAGTGATTCTATTGGCGTATCTAGGATATGTTGACTAAACATTTTTGTTAAAAACCTAAACATTACTAGAATACCTTTAATAAAAAAAAGTACGATAAATAATTATGTACAATGAGAATTCCCGTGGTTTACACTTAATAGGTCATGCTGGTCTAATATTAGCGGAAGGTATAATATTAGTTCTTTTAATGTCCCACTTTTGGGTTCAGGCTACGCCTCAGTGTGAGGGAGAGTAGGCTATTTTACACTAGCCTAGTTTCAGTTATTATTTATACTTAAATCTAATACAAAGCGAATATATTAACGGCTGTGTATTGATTTTTTCTGTCATTTTTACGCGCGGCCCAGTGTTTATTTGTATTAAACATTGACGATTTATTGTTACTTACGACTTTATTATTATGCTGCATCCAGACACTGGTCCTGGGCCCCAAGTCTACTAATACAATCGATTCATAATCGAACAGTAACCGCATAGTAACTGTCACTTTTGACAGATACTGAATGGGATATTACAAGTGATACTTACTATGCGGTTGCTGTTCGATTATGAATCGATTGTGTTAGCAGACTTGGGGCCCAGGCAGACCGACCAAAAGGCTAACTTGTCGATAGTCCATTCGGGGCATTCACTATGGATTCGACTTTGGCGTATTACCCCACGATTCGCGTTACTTCGGCCAGCGTGTGGATGCACGGTTAGATATTCTGCCTAGCTACGCCAATGTCATCGTGATAGAATGATACGGATATGTACAGTATTCGGTACACGGTGAAGCCAGTTCCGTGGCCGAGGGGTGTGCAACCGTGTAACTCAATATCAAAATGAACAAACCTAGGAGTTCTATGGCCCCCACTCATCTCTGAATCTACCATCCTAGGGGATAAGAAAAAACAATCGCGAGTCAATATCAACAAGGTTCAAAATGCTAAAATGCGTGACAGAATAACATAAATGTATGTTTAGTATGATCCTCTGAAACAATAACAAGCTTCGGCAAGTTTAATGTCACTCGCAGAATTCGTTAAGAAAATTCTGTGACTATTCGAAGATTCTATCAAATAATTTTAGACTTTTTCAACAGTAGGGATTTTTGAAGCCAGTATTTTCCCACTGCTGTTTTTTTAAACAAAGCCTCGGCTTTATAGAATCCTCATAGTAGTGCATCCACAACCTACCCGCCGATCCTCCATTGTTTTGACCAAAAGGAAATTTAGCGAAATTCATTGCTCGCCATGCTTCCTTACACGTGTCTTTATTAAATGTAATAAAAAAAAAATCAAGGATCATTTGAAATGAACATCGTGGTATATCAAACTACTTATAACATTGTACATGTAAAATGGGTTTTATACTTACGACATAAGGTCGAGTTGTGCGTCGGTGGGCACCGTGTCACTGGTGCCGAGTATGTGCGACAGCTCGCAGGACTTCTTGCCGCCAGTCTTGCTGCCATCGCGGGCGGTCGAATCACCCACCACTGGGTGTAGAAAACGAGCATAATATATGCACTAACTTGTAATAAACATGGCTTTACAAATATAGACCAGATCGCTGAGTTTCTCGTCGGATCTTCTCAGTTGAGGTCGCGTTTCGATACGGTTGTAGAGTTATGAAAAAAAATGTTAATGACCGGACGATCGAGACCGGACCGCAAGCAACAACTAAATATGAGGGTACCCCGGTTCAAACTATGACACTAAGACGTCAACCACCTCAGTCCTCCCGTGACCATGGTTGCTGTAAAGCAGCTGAAACGTCGGGAACATAAAAATATTAGTTTTTTATAAACGCGATAAAATCCGTAAGATTAGTTTTATTTCAATGTGTAGTATTCGCGTAAATAAAAGAAATCAATATTCATATCTCCATGTCACAAGCTACTCTTTAATTTCCTCTTTCCAATGCTGAATACTTACTGAGTATAGCTTTGAGTGTGGCAAGAACGGGTCCGACGCCGATGTTCTTGTGCGCTGCGGCTAAAAGATGGCGGTCGCAGGACAGCCGCACGCCCGCCGCGGCGCCGCCCGGCCCGGGGGACGTCGACACCGAGTACAGCCCTGGACGATTTCAATCATGCAAGGGAGCGTTCAAGTATTACGTAACGAATTTGGGGGGGGGGGTCTCTTCTGAAACGTTACGGTGCGTTACAGGGGCGGGAGGGGGCTTTGAACTACGCTTTACGTAAAATTGTTTTAACCCTTCAGAACGGTCGCGTAGAGATTTTAGGTTCTACGTTCCACGCTGTTCCTGCAGGCACTACGGATCTGATTTATTATAAAGAATGTAAAACGCACATTGTTCTCATGTATGTTTGGGCTCTTAGGAAACACATAGACCGCGATATTTTCCTTCTTATACGTAGGGCAACCATGGAGTTTCTTGCCCCTTCCACCTCATAAGGACGGCATTCTGAACGGTTACTAAAATCGTAGTATAGCATTTTGTGCCATTTTTAACAATTTATACTGGTTTACATATATAAAATACTGTTTGGTTCAGAATCAGCCTGTGTACAATCACAGGTGATTCAGAAAGGGTATACTTAGCCCAGAACCTGCGCTTCTTTAGCATATTTATAATCAAAATGTGACGTCAGAACTACGATAACTCAATTTAAAAAATCACCCTTCTCACTTTGTAGGGAACAAAATTTATTTTTTAATTGACTGATCGATATTCCTACTTGACATAATAATAACAAATGGCTAAAGAGGCGCCGTTTTAAGGCTCAGTATGTCCCTTCTGGCTCGTCGTGCACAAGTGACCTGGTTGCGGCGTGTCGACGGTCTTGAAGAGGCGCAGCAGCAGGTGGCAGGTGAGGCGCGCGCCGGCGTCGGGCGCGGCGGCCGGGCCGGCGGGCGCGCCGCCGCCGCCGCACGCCTTCAGCAGCGACGGCAGCGCCGCGTGCCGCACGAAGTCCTCCAGCGAGAAGCAGTGCCGCGCTGCGACACACACACCATACAAACTCATACAGCAAGAGTAAACTTATAAATTTGCTTACAAAAAAATCGCAACAATTCTGTTCGTTTAAAAAAATCGATTTAATATAACAACAATACAATACAACATAGTTTGTTTTCATGTCATTTTTAAGTTTTTATTTTTTTTTTATTTTTCTGTTGTAAATATTTAGTGAGATTATATAATAAACAACAATTATTTAAAAAAATCGACATATCGGGAGTCCGACTTCACATAGTGATGACAAATGCGCTATAGACGCGCGGGTTCAAAGATTAGTACCCTTTCTGAATCAAGCTATATATGATTTGTTAGATTTATATAGTGAAGGTTAAGGTGATGGTGCAGGTGGTGGGGACGGCGGGTGCGACTCACCGACGAGGATGCAGGTGAAGACGGCGAGCGCGTCGTGCGCGGCGGCGTCGTGCAGGTCGCGGTGCAGCAGCAGGTCGGGGTAGAGCGGCGGCGGCGCGGCGTGCGGCGCGGCGGCGGGGTAGTGCTGCGCGCCGCACAGCGCCACCAGCGCGCCCAGCCACTCCGCCGCCAGGCTGCTGCACCACGCCGTCATCTCCGCGCACACCACGCCCAGCTCGTTCACGCTGCGCCCGCACACACAAGCATTACTCACGTACCGGCGCAGGCGCCGGGAAGAGCACTACTTACACCCACCTGTGCAAGCAAGTGCACTTGCACCCACCTGTGCAAGCAAGTGCACTTGCACCCACCTGTGCAAGCAAGTGCACTTGCACCCACCTGTGCAAGCAAGTGCACTTGCACCCACCTGTGCAAGCAAGTGCACTTGCACCCACCTGTGCAAGCAAGTGCACTTGCACCCACCTGTGCAAGGAAGTGCATTGCACTCAGGAAATAGACTCATGCATTCGTTAAGGGGAAAAAAACATTTCATAATCGTCGTTATTACATTATTTACTCGATATTGGCTAAAGTGGTTCCAATGTGTAGCAGATTGCCAAAGAAAAAAAAAGGAAGACACGAAGCAGACGGTGGTAAAAATCTAAATATGTATCTTACCGATCGTTGTCAACTTCGCGGCACACGGCTAGCATGGCCGAGCACACAAAACTGTATCTATTGGCCGGCGACTCGGCCACCTGACGCGCCCATGCTATCTCGATTTTACCTGAACAATAAAAGAAACCATTTAATAAAAATCCTAGTCAAATTCCTATTGTTTCAATATTGACATTTGTTACCTTTACGTGGGTTTGTGAAGAATTCACTCAAAAACTGTGGATTGTATGGGTAATTTGACGGCGTCGGTTGTAACGGAGAGTAGAGAGCTTGCCTGGAAAACGAGAAATTATTATAGAGACACTAGCCCGTAGTCACTCATATGGAATCAATAGTCACTGCGGTTAGAAGAAAAGTTTTAACGACATACAGTAATCCCCCAAATTTATAGACTATATGACGATTGATTAAGTTTAAACGTCTATAAATTTGGGGGAAAGAGTATAAGCCGGTTTTTGATGGAAATCGACATGGTGACATCTCATACTCAAGTCAAAATTCAGGTCACTTTTTATCCTGGGAAATAAAGGGTTCCTCTAAAGGAAAATATACATTGCAGTGTCATGTGCCGTCACCACCATAAGTGAGCACAAGTGCGACAAAGAAAGAGCACGGCGACACATTTTGAAATACTTTCTCAATATGTTATAATATAATTAGTACATAACATTTAATAAAGCAGATAAGGAAATGACAAACTATTGGTACGTGTGGTAAGGGCATATACACACTTGATCTTGGGGTACGCGTTGGCGAAGGTGTCGGCGTGCGGCGCGTGGCAGAGGTGCGCGGCCGCCTTGTACAGGTCGTGCAGCTGCGCCAGCACGCAGCGCTCCGCCGACCCGCAGTCGCCGGGGTTCACCACGCACTTCACCAGCCGGCACAGCTGCTCGAACACCGCCGACGTCTGCTCCACGCACACTGACAACCAACAACATATACAGAGTATATATCGCACCCTCAGAACGATAGGGGCTCAACTCAAAAATCATTTTTTTGGGAAATCGCAATCAAAAACCGCAAAAAATCTGAACGGGGAGGACGAAAAGTACCGGTGTAAAAGAGACGGAAATATAATAAGCTTTTTCTATCATAAAAACGCCTTAGTTTTAATATTCATCGGATACAACATACATTTGGGGTCGAGTCACCTTCGTCCGTAGGAGTATTAAGTACCCTCAAGATACCCTACACGTGACCCTGGGTGGTGCCAAACAGGTGACAACTCTACTGGTGGTAGGCTTCGGCCGTGGTTAGTCACCACCCACTGAACAAAGCCATGTCGCCAAGCGGCCTGGCCGTGTTCCGGGATGATGTTCGGTGTTGCCATTCATGGATGGCGGGTCAGATCAGTTGCGCTGCATGTGCCTAGTGAATGTAGCGTCTCGATCTACTGCCGCCTTCCTACCTAGGCAAGTATGCTCCATCGTAGATCTCATCATCACTTACCATCAGGTGAGATCGAGATCAAATACTTGCCTATAATGTAGTAAAAAAAAAAAAAAAAAAACATTAAAACCATAATTTTGAATTCATAATTTTGAGTTGACCCCTATCGTTCTGAGGGTGCGATATATACGTGTGATATGCAGGGTGCAAATGGCTTGGTAACGAAAACTATACCATGGATTCCACTCATGATTCTGGACCCCCCAGAGTTGGAATTTTCCGTCGATCTTTTCATCAACCATATGCATTTATTTTCAGTAACTTTAAATTAATTTTGTATGGAATCGCAATAGAACTACTATATATATCTCAATGTGATTTTAAATAAAATAAATATAATTACTGGGTGGGGCTGTAAATAAAATAAATAACTAAAAAAGTAAGAAACAAGTTAGGTGCTGATTGCTATTGCCATCTTATTGTGTTTATTTAGTTCTGTTGAAGTATTTTGGCAGTTTCACATTAATAACGTTGAAATTCGATTCAAATTCCGTTGTCTGTTCCTCCCATCCTTTTGGCTATGCCATAGTCGGGTAGAACATAACTATGGGAAGTCAGATAGAAGAATGTGTGTGAAATAAACTTTTTCATTTTACATATAAAAGCAATAAGATTTAAACCAGTGATAGCCAAGTTGGTAGATCGCTTGCCTCGGTAACGAGGATCGCAGGTTCAAACCCCGGTTCGCACCTCTGGGATTTCTGGATTTCATATGTGAATCGACGTGTGAAGTCCGCCAACCCGCACTGGGCCAGCGTGGTGGACTATGGCCTAATCCCCGTCGCATTGAGGTGAGGACCGTGCCCAACAGTGGGACATTAAAAGGGCAGGTATTATTATAAGCTTTTAACTACATATACTTACATAGTAAACACGAGTGGTATTTCCTGAGCGCGCCGACTGTGTACAACGCCAAAGCTGATGCGTAAGCGCGGGGGGCGGCCAAGCCACTGCTAGCCGCGCCGCGGGAGTTCAGCGCACTCTCCACTTCAGACAACTCTTTCAATATCTGCATGTAAAATATTTTGAATAAGACCTATACTTCTATGATATTTAAATTATGAAACAATTAGTTGTTTTAATAGAACCATTTACAATTTCAGTTACACCATTTACAATTCAAGAACGGGCGGGCCGATATTTATTATATTTGATTTTTTTACTTGTCAAAGTCAAATCATTTATTTCGTATAGGCCTACGGGGGCACTTACAAATTGTCATTACATTTATTTTTCCTTAACTCTACAACCGGATCGGAACGCGACCTCAACTGAGAAGATCCGGCAAGAAACTCAGCGGGCTTGTCTTTTTTTTTTCTCTCTTCTCCGGCCGGAATAACAAAATCTATACAAATAAATAAAATTGGTGTGTCTGTTTGTAATATTAAAATAACCGCTTTTTACTAAGTGCATTTGGATGTATACACGGTACATATACCAAAACAATTTTTTTTACAATTTTTGTCTGTCTGTTTGTTTCGGCTAATCGCTGAAATGGCCGGACCAATTTTGACGGGACTTTCACTGGCAGATAGCTGATGTAACAGGGAGTAACTTAGGCTACTTTTATTTCAGTTTTTTTTGTGTTAAATACCACGCGGACGAAGTCGCGGGGAACAGCTAGTAACTAATAAAACATGAGAAATAAAATGTAAATTTTCTCATACATTTGATTCAGAGGCGGTACGAAGTTCACCGAGATAGCTAGTTATTATTATAATGTAGTGACCTGTATGCAGGTGTCGATGAGGCCGTGCACGTTGAGCGCGATCTCCATGAGGTCGAGCGCGAAGGCGACGTGCTCGGGCTGCGGCAGGTAGGTGGTGGCGCCGGCCGCGTACGCCGCCAGCGCCTCGCACACCGCGCCGCCCACCGCCCACGACACCGCGCCTTGCTCGTACATCGACATCGCCTGCGTGACACACACACGTTTACAAGTTCACACGTAACGTGGCCACTAGCAATGTGAAGCCACTTTTCAATGCATTTGTAGTGGTAGATGTTAACGTACCAAACATTTGCCTAGTAAATGATCCGGCTAGACTAAGAATATCTGGATATAGTTGTTATTTTATGTGTGAGGAGTATTTGTGTTTACATGGTATACCAGTAGTTTTGACTTTAGCGCACGCCGTGTGTTGTCTGAATATTCTAACAAGTCTGTGCTGGGTACACATCCATCGCGTGCACTAGGGAGCAATGAATCTGGGTCACTAAATAAACCTTAATATCTCCGAAACTAACAATGTTAGCTTTTTGCAATAAAAACTATGACGAATCAAATATAAATAATAAAGCTTCTTGGTTCCTGCAAAATAATGCCACTGAAAAGGCACGTTTTTTTTTTAATTAAAAATAATAGTCTCGGTGACCATAGCCAGTAGCTCACTGTTTCTTTTAATACGAAGTTACTGACTCCGTCACTACATGGTTATTCACTTGCAGAATTTATGTTAGTTTAGTTCCCCGATAAAGGAGATTAAAATTATATTGGTCACATGAAAAAAACTATGTCTACGGTAGCCGTGTCATAATAAAAATAGTATTTCTTGAAAACATGCTTTTCAAGAAAAAATACGTTTCAAGTTTACCTGAAACTTCTGTGTGACGGCTTCAAAGTTGAATTCACTGCGAGAATGTTTCTTGATCTTCCCACCTTCAGCGACGTCGATGGAAAATTTCTTCGAGAACAATTTGCAGATTTCTGCGATGATAACACATTAAATGAGACTTAATTCTTGTTACGTACTTTTCAGAGGGTTTCACAGCCACTCCGCACCACAGACCTCCACACTTAAAGTGCGAAGTTAAAAGTACATCGCCCACTCAGTGCGTTTCAGTGCGTCAGAAAAGATAAGAGATAGCGATAGCAATAGAAAGAGAAGCTCCTTTTAAATGAACAATATATAATTTTAGGCTCGCAGCTCTCTGCGAGCTGAATTGCACTTTACCGCGTCGTAGAAAGAGTACCTATCCCATTCAAATATTATTGCAGACCGCGATAAAGCAATCAAAGTAGGTGAAATGATATTCCCAGTTTTTCTACAAACTTCTTTCTCCCTACCAGGATTCGAACCCGGCACCCTCGGCACAGAAAGCAGGGTCACTGCCAACTGCGTTGCCGTCAAAATATTAAATATTGCCTACCTTTGGTCATTTTCTTGACGACGTGTTTGGCCTCGTCCCGCGCCCTGCCGACGCCGTACAGAAGTATGTGGCGCTGGTTGGCGTCGTGCGGCGTGTGGTCGGGCTCGGCGGGCGGCAGCGGGAAGTGCAGCGTGTAGTGGTAGTGGCGGGACAGCACGCCGCCGCCGCAGCCACCGCCGCCCCCACCGGCACCGCCACCGCCACCGCCACCGCACCCGCTCGACGGGCCCGAGCTGGTGGTGCGGATACCTGAAGTAAAATGTACCTTAAGCACAATCCTTTTTACGTTGCGTCATGGAAACGTAACCGTCTTTCATCCCGCCCACACGACAGGTTTTATAAATAAGAATATCCTACTAGAAATGGTAGTGTAATTGTAACGTGAACATTCTGTCACTGTCATACTTATTATAAAATCTGTGGCGTGAGCGGGAGCGAAGACTGTTACGTAATAAGCTTGAGCTGAAGCCCCTGTACATTTATTATTTATACTATTATAACATTATAACTGAGTTATTTTGACGGGAACTTGAACGCTGGAGTCGCCAATTTTGTTTTATTTAAAAAAAATGATTTTCGATACATTAATGTATAATATTAGTGGAATGGAAAATAAAATAAAAGGTTATTTGAAATCAAATACTTCACTTTTTTATGTTCTCCCAAGATGTCCGGTAATTTTTTATTAAAGAATACACGGCTTAACTCATAGAGGTAGGGGATTCATTTTATCATCACCATTGTCATTGAGATCATTCAGATCATCATCATCATCAGGGGTGCTTATATTTTAAATAACAATCAAGAAATTTTTGACACAGGGCAAAAGGGTATTATTATTATTGGCGAGGGCTAAAGCGAGGCAAAAGACAGATAACCGAACCTGCGCGTGCGGCTAATGAAATGCGGAAAAAACCATGAGCACATACCTGGTACAGACATTGGTCCCATACTCATTGACGGTATACCCGGTATACTCATACCGCTCGGTACCATCATTGGTGAGTTCACACTGCAACAAAACACTTCAGTTACCAACATTATCTATACATCTAAATAAAATTGGAGTGTCTGTTTGTAATATTAAAATAAACGCTTTTTACTAAGTGCATTTGGATGTATACACGTTACCTATACCGAAACAACATTTTTTAAAATTTTTGTCTGTTTGTCTGTCTGTCTGTCCGTCTGTCTGTCTGTCTGTCTGTCTGTTTGTTCCGGCTAATCTCTGAAATGGCTGGACCGATTTTGACGGGACTTTCACTGGCAGATAGCTGATGTAACAAGGAGTAACTTAGGCTACTTTTATTTTAGAAAAAAAAATAGGATCTCACGAAAAAGAATTAAAACCAATGTTGCAGTGCAGCGCCTGATTAAGTTTGATAGCAACAACCTGCAATGCGTGCCGCGGGCTCAGAATGGGCGAGCAGGCTGTTGTCAACGGTTGTCTTTGTTAAATACCACGCGGACGAAGTCGCGGGCAACAGCTAGTCAATAATAACACTTCATCGATTACTATCACAATAGCAATGTTTGCCAAAGTGGTAGAATGCTCGCCTCACAATTAACGAGCGCTGGTGCATTTCCCGGCTTGCACCCCTGCGACTCGTGAGTCTCTATTTCAATAATTATTATGACTTAGTGTGCGGTGTAGGTAAACATCGCGAGGAAACTTGCACGTCAATAATTTACCAAACTGCGGTGAGACGGCGTGGTGTACTATGGCCTTAATCCTCTATATATTGTGGAGAAACGTGCCGTTTGTACTGCTGGGCACTTCTGCCCACCCTTTCAGGGATTACAGGAATCAGAATATTTTTTATTCACGTAGACCATTATTGTACAGTACTTATGAATCGTCAAGTTACAAAAATATTATGCTACTGCTTTACCACCCGTTCGGAATGCCGTTCCTATGGAGAAGAACGGGCAAGAAACTCCATGGTTGCTCTTTTTTTAAAATAGATCTTTTACATTTTTGAGCAATACATTGTTATAGGTATGTGAGAACAATGTAGGAACGGCTAATCAAACTTTAGCAGCAGGTCAAAAAAAACAAAAAGTACTAACTAAGTATAAAGGCGTGATGGTGTATTATTATTATTATTAAAAATAGAATTATCAAGATCAATAAGAACAACAGACAATTCTATGGTAGCTTGTCACCATGCAACCATGTGAATGGAACGGACCTCAACTGACTCGCTCATAAGATTAGAGTAGGAAAATGCAACAAAAAAGTAAAAAATTGGAGATAGGTCGAATCGATAATGCTACCTGTGGGAGGGTTCTCCGGGGTCTTTCGGGCTGTCCGGAGCATCCATAGAGTTCTGCTGGTCCTCTTTGATGTGTTGCAGCAACTTATCAAGATCGTCATCTATTTTGGAATCATCTAAATCCATGCGCACATTCTCCTGAAAGGAATTCAAAACTTAAGGGATCTAAAGAACTGGCTAAATTTTAATACAAACGGAGGATATTACGTTATACAGGGCCCCAAGTCTGCTAACACAATGCAATCAGCAACCGCATAACTGTCACTTTTGACAGATATTGTATGGGATATCTGTCAAAAGAGACAGATACTATGCGGTTGCTATTCGATTATGAATCGATTGTGTTAGCAGACTTGGGGCCCAGGTCGATTCCAAAAGGGTATACTGCCTATATAATAATTATGAAAGCGCTGAAGAAGCGCAGGTTCAAAGGTTTAAAGGTTAGAAGTTAAAATTATGGTATTTATTTCACCTCCATTTTAGGTTTGAGATCGATCCCGGCGAATATGTCGTCGTCCATGTTGTGGTTGGTGCCGGCGCTGTTGGAGGGTGGCGCCACCGTGTGTCCGCCGCCGCCGCCTGTGGACATCGGCTCCGTGGGCGATATCAGATCACCTGCCGACAAAATTATATCATTTTAGCAGAAAGGGAAGACCTTCCAGCCAGGCGAATGGTATACCTGGCGGGATCTAGGATACTGTTATCCCGGGATAAAAGAATATATATGTATTGCCCGGGCAATAGATGTATTTCCGCAGTAAAGTTAAAACCTGTACCCCGAAATCCACTAGGCGGAATTAAATTAAATTAAAGAATATTATTGTATTGCTGACATTCGACAACTGATTGTAAGTGGTTTATCAGTTTTGACCAAAACTCCTAGTAAAAAAAAAAAAACTACCAAGGCTCATATTTGATACGTTCTAAGTTCAAATAAATAACAAATGACAAACATAACCCTTGCGATTGTGCGATGTGCAAATGATATTCAACCTTAAGGTGACAAAGGAGTGTCTTGGAGTTTACAAATCTCGACTTTATAATAAATACGCTAACCTCTAGATATGAGTGTACACATGTAGGCGTCGTGCGAGAACACGTCCCGGCGGATCAGCTCGCCGAACAGGTGCACCAAGTTGGCGAACTGCTGCCTGTTGCCGGGCGGCGCGCTCGGACTCTCGTCTGTACACGAGATAACAAATTAAACACAAATACTTATTTAGAACTAGACGATAAAAAGAAATACTGACTCAAATCTATGAAAAGTTTACAATGGCATTACAAAGTATTTTTCAAAAAAAAGTGCTTTGTAAATTTCTATAAAGTAAGGATAACATTGGCAGATGTATAAACTCTTACCCCAAATTTATAGACAGTTATAATGGATTATTATGGCATTATACATTATTATATATACTTTTTTTTTTATTAATTTGAGGGTTAAAATTTGTCTTGTGCACGGGGCTTGCTTCAATATAAGTTGAATGAAGGTTATACTCTATTTCCCATGCTGGGCTTGATCAGCCTCACAAAAAGTATTTATGTTCTAATCAAGCAGGTTTCCACAAGGAGGGGTAAGGTACCGTTGTTGAAAAAGCTGAACATGAGATTCGCAAACGAATTTCAAAACACTAGAGGCACGTGTCGAGAGTCAGTCGAACCTGCTACTTACTGCAAATGGTTAAAAGATTTCATTGGTGATGATGGGAAGTCTCCCTCATAGTGCAATGCCTCTTTATTAGTAGGTATGAGTTATAAGACGAATAATGCTAAGATTATTTTGCCCGTTAGAGAAGGGCGCATAAACTAATGAGGAAACTAGATAAATTATTACCTAAAACGGGTGCGTCGTTGTCGAGGAACCGCAGTAAGAGACTCTGGAAGATAGGTGGGCCGTTGTACAGACCGGCGCCGGAGCTGATGGATTCCTTGTCATCAGAGCCTGTATATAGATGTTGTCAAATAAAGAAACAGTCTATTTGCAAGCAAGTCGGACGATAGGCGACTTGCTTGCAAATATACTAATCTTAAGCCGTCTCCAGCGCGTGTTTTGCTATACACACTAGACAAATATTCTAAACATTTTCCACTGCGCGGGTTAAAAGGGGCATGGGGACAAAAATGTTAGGTATTATCTTTTTATGTTTCGAAACTATTAGAATCTTCGGCGTTTTTATGCTGGGCATTTCGGTCTGATACCAGGCAGGGGGGACGAGAATTTGTATGTGAATTAAAGTTGAGAAGTAATGAAGTCGCGGTCTCGATAGTGATGTGACAATTGACTAATTAACAAAAACAAAATAAAAACCCGGTCAAAAGCTGATCAAGTCACGCACGTGCAAGGAGAGTATATATGTTATCTAATATTTTTTACATAACTACTCTACCTACGTACCTAGAATTTTAAACATAAAAAAATGATTTTGAACAACGTATTCTTATTTCAAAACTCGTTATATTTCTCGTGTAGTGTGTGTGTGTGTGTGTGTTGCGTCACCGGCGGCGTGCAGGTCGTGGTGGTGGTTGTGCAGCAGGTGCTGGCGGCGGTCCAGCAGCGCGGCGGCCGCCTGCGCGCGGTGCTCGCCCCAGCGCGCGCCGCACACCGCCCACTCGCAGATCACGCGCACCACCGAATACGGACACGCCCACTCCTGACACACACACAGTTTTACCACTTCAAAACGTTGCTTCTTCTCTACCGGCAAGCGATTGCACGACTCGATGCCTAAGTGCGCATATTTTGTGTGTGAGGGTAGGTTTTACACACACACGTTGCTTAGTAAGGGATGTCTTTGAGGATTGAATGTATGTTTTATAAGTATAAGAAGGAAATTCAGTAGGCGTTTTCGTAAAAAAAAAAAAAACAATAGTACTTTCCTCAGTAATACTAAGTCAAAGTCACCTTATTATCAAGGTGCACACAAAAACAATCCAAAGACGACCAATTTAGACACACAAAACAAAAAATATTGTAGTTAATCTTATAAAAAGGAGGTCTAGACCTTAAAAAATGCAGCTTCCTTTTGTGCTTTCTTTAAAGGTTTATATGTATACATGTGTTTTTTTCAAGTTGGCTTGGAATCCATAGCGAATAGTATAAAGAAAGGAGTCTCCTAAACTATTCAAAAAACACAAATAATATTATCGCACGATCCGATAGTATCACTAATACATATCAAATTCTTGATACCAATGTCACGACAAACTCAAGAAAATTGGTCAGCCAAAAAAAATATCGATTGTTTGTCAACTTACCGGATCTTTGATATCGATATTGTCTTTGGACGGCGGTGGGCAGTTGGCGAACACTTCCTTGTATAGCGTCTCGATGCTATTGTTAGGGTCTACGCGATCGAAGCAATGCCTGTCTAGCGCCTCTAGCACTGCCAACACGCGAGCTAAGGATGACAAAAACGTTTTAGAATATACCTATTGAATAGCTGTTCCAGTGTCTCCAACCATGCCCTAAATACGGTAGATCTACCGTAATTTTTCTAGGTCTACCACCTACCGTAGACATGTTATTACGGTGACACATTCTACCGTAATTTCGTCCGTGTCCTTATTTCTATAATGACAACACTTGATTTAGCAAAATATTACTAGTTTATAACGGCAACATTGCATTGGGGATGCTTAACGTAAAAAAAAGGTCATTCTGCTGCTTCAGTTTGGAAGAAGCAGCAGAATGACCTTTTTTTTTTTTACGTTACGCATCCCCACTGCATGGGTATTTTTATTGTATCATTTTGGAGAAAAATAAGCAACACTGGTCTGCCGTAATTTTCCACCATCTACCGTATTTTTAGACCAGGCAACACCGTAATTTTGACAAAGAGGGTTGGAGACACTGAGCTGTTCACAACTGCGTACGCGTGATAATTTTTTGTCTATGCCGCGGGAACCCGGCGATTTCCCGGGATATAAAATAATCAAGACACTTGAAGTTCCATTAGACTCCGTCTAGTGTATTTTGAGATACAGTTTTTGGACTATCCTATTGGAGCCTGTCTATGTCCTGGGATAAAAACTATCCTGTATTATGCCCATAATCACGCTAAGCTTCGTCCAGGGCCCCAAGTCTGCTAACACAATCGATTCATAATCGAACAGCAACCGCATAGTACCTGTCACTTTCGACAGATATCCCATACAATATCCGTCAAAAGTGACAGTTACTATGCGGTTGCTGTTCGATTATGAATCTATTGTGTTAGCAGACTTGGGGCCAAGTAGGGTTTCCGTGATGCGCGAACAGATAGACGTATAGACAAAAAATATAAAAGATTTAATCTCGATATTTTTTTTAATTCAGTGTAAAGACAACCAAGTTACAATCTTATTATAGGTAAAATAAAAGGGTTTACCTTGGGAGCTTGTCTGCCACTTGTCAGTACACCATTTGCTCTCGGCTTTTTTACTTCTTGCTGAGATTTCTTGTTCAGCTTCATACACCTATATAGATATAGAAAACATGTAGAAATATGCTTTGCAAAGTCATTGTAAATGGAACAAATATCTATATAAATTTAGAGGTAATGTTTGTTCCTCAGGTAGCACCCACTAATCCTACTCTTTCTGAAGACATCGTAAAACGCTTTTAATGAGGTGAACACCTTGAACCACCTGGTAGAAACTTAACACTATTAAAAGAGCGAACACCTTGAACCATAAAAAAAAAAGAATCCACCCATAAGTTTTCGTTTTCAATAGTATGTAATTTGGTGAATCGTTATAGTTCGAAATGTGTAAAATAAAATTATTTCATGTAGGCTCAGGCTTCTGGCAATAACTTACCATTTTCCTGTGTTCCTCAGTGGTGGCGGTGTCCATTTGAGGCATGGGCAGAGCGGACGGTGGCAGCGGGAGCAGGTCCAACGGAGAACCTTGCAGCGACGACCCACATCCGGACCAAACCATTGCCGTTGGACATTCTATGCAGATGATCTGACAACATATATTAACTTTATTACAGGAGTACAAATCAAATCGATACCATTTTCTTTTTATTAATTTTGGGCATAAAATCTGTTAATGAATAGGCAGCAACTTTATAGTGTATAGTAACCATTGGGTTTCTTGCCGGCTCTTAGCAATAGCGATCGAGTTTCCGATCAAATGGCGATGTTGCTGTAGAGCAGTGGTACTCAACCATTTTTTCATAGGGGCCACAAACCTTTGTAAGTTTGTAATAAAAAAAAAGGAAGTTGTGGTGTCGGGGGCCGCAAAAAAAATATAGGTGATGATTTCTTAGGTTTTCGCTATTGTTACAAATTGAATTAAACAAATATGAACGTATTTATGGCGGCGCGGTAGTGTTATTTAGAAGCTATTCACTCAGCGCGCTCTCAATTTTTCTTATGGGCGCGAAATTCAAAATGGTTTCAAATAAAGTAGCACCAGATGGGCCAACCGCAAAAGCCCACCCGCAGGTTGAGTACAGCTGCCGTAGAGTTAACGACAACATCGCTATTTGATCGGATGACACGATTGTCGCGATACTAAAAAGTTACTCAATCAGTTCCCACAAAACAAACTCACCTGCAAAATGGTAGCCAACTGTATAATAACATCGCGATGGTACGCACAGTTTAATATCTCTCCGAATCCGACTTGCACCGGGTTCAAAGCGGACGACATTACGCTATTTAAATTCGTTTTGGTATCCCTCGGCGGGGAGGCGCCTCTTTCTTCTTTAACTTGCACGTCCATTGGCTGTGGGTTCGGAGTGCCTAGGGAGTGGTTCGGGTTGGGAGTCCCGAGGGAGTGGTTCGGGTTGGGAGTGCCTAGGGAGTGGTTTGGATTGGGAGTGCCAAGGGAGTGGTTCGGATTGGGAGTCCCTAAGGAGTGGTTTGGGTTTGGCGTGCCTTGGTTCTCTATGGGCGTGGGCTCCCGTTTGATTTGAATGTTGGGTTTCACGTCGTTTGTGGTTTCTTGTGCGGGCGACATCGGTGTGCTGTTGATTTCTGTGCCAAACATTAGCTTTAACGTATGTGTAAAGAGATATTTTGGGTCTTTACGCGCAGTTGTAATTATGGCAAGGACTTTTCGGACGTACAGGCTTCCTTGAATATATTTTTTTTATTAAGTTTATTTGTTGCCCTGTTGGGAGCTTTTAATCGCAGGAGTGTACAATTTTTCTCATGTTATTTATTATGATGAGTACTTTGAGGCCTGGGTTGGCGTAACCCGCGATTTGATACGAGTTTTCGCAAAATCCAGGTTCTCATTGCAAGAAATGTAGAAGAAAGAAAGATCTAAATACTAACAATAGATTTATGTCACTTGTTTCATGGAATTATTTATAATATTGCACAGATATAGTGAATTTGATGAATTGGTGATATTTTTTTTGTTCCTTGAATAGTTAGCCTTCATCATATTGTCTGTCTTTGGGCTGATAGATTTCTAACTAACCTCCATTCCTATCAGCGCTCTTGATGAACACGGCGGGCTGGTTGAGAGTCCTGAGCGTGGTGTCGGACAGCACGGAGCAGATGGCGGCTGCCTTCTTGGCGCAGGAGGTGGCCAGCCGCCGGGAAAGGCTCTCGCAGCCGACAAACTCACACATGTGTTGTAGAGCCAGAGGCAGGAATAACCTGGAGGTGGTTGAAGGAAGTCAATCAATATGTTATAATGCAATTATAATCCATTATAATTGTCTATAAATTTGAGGGTTGGGCTATGTTTATTCTAAAACTCCACGAATAAAAATTTGCAGGCACATTTAGTTGTCTATGTATTCCACATGGTACCGATACGCGAAGGTACCGATATGATCGGCATATAAATTTAATCAAAATATCAACGTCCAAGAGGGATTCCACATTATTATTTATCTATGATATAGATCTACGATCTAAAAAGGGACCATAGACAAATGTATGATAAACTGAAATTATGATATATTAAAATTACCATTATCATTAGTTCATGTTATAGGTGTATTAAATGTTAGGGTTAGTGGCATAACGAAGCTTACTTCAAGAGTCCATCATCAGGTGCTCTCTTATCGAGCAGCTCGATGATCCACGTGAGGAAGTCGTGTCGGTCGAGCAGCCCCTCGTCCAGCAGGTACCTGGCGAGCCGGCAGCAGTAGTTCCACAGTTTCAACGCCTGCCGCCAGTCCGTGCTCTCGTGGCCCGGGGTGGATGAGCCTAAGGCTGCAATTTTAAAAATATTATATAATTGAAATAAAAGTAATGTTGCGGATTTTATGTTTTTTTCGTTCTGGACGTTTCGGCTGCTTTACAGCAACCATGGTCACGGAGGACTGAGGTGTTTGACGTCCTGGTATCATAGTTTAAACTAGGGATCCCTCATATTTAGATGTCGTTTACGGTCCGATGTCCGCAGAAAGTGCCCACAGTGTGTTGAGGTCTTGCAATGGTGCAAAATTAGTTTTATTTCAATGTGTATTATTCGCGTAAATATCAATATATTATATAATAATATTTAAAAATACCCATCCATACACACTAATGTATACAATTGCGTAGATGTCTTTACCTGATCTGATCAGGTAAAATAGTGTTTGTCTTGCGCTCAGACGAAGAACTAATATAGGCTGAGTGTCGCAAACAAGATATTGAAGCACAGCAAACCAAGCCGATTTCACGCTAATTCACGTGTACGTAAGGACATAAATCGCGTCTACTACATAAAACAGCTGGGTTTTTACTTTAGTATGTCGTTCGCGATACTCCGTCTATATTTTAATTTTCGTCTGTGGTCTTGCGATACTTATTAATTAAATAGTTTTTACCCGCGGCCCCGCCCGCGCATCTGCACTATACACTTTTCTTTTATTAACCCTTTTTAATGTCCCACTGCTGGGAGCGGGCTTCCCCTCAATGACAGGGGGATATAGGCCGTAGTCCATGACGCTAGGCTGGTGCAAGTTGGCGGACTTCACACGTTTTTTGAGCACTACGTTCTCTTAGATATGCAGGTTTCCTCACAATGTGTCTCTTCACCATTTAGCACGTGATAATCATGGTTGAAAATAAGATTTGCACATGTAACAATCGAGATGCAAGCCAGGGTTTAAAACTGCGACCCTCACTTCCAAGCTACGCGTTCTACAGATATGTTGCAGTATACTTACTGTTGGAGATTCCTGGTGAATGCATAGAGTTTGATACAGTTGAATTTGGCGTGGAGCTACCTGGTAGGTTACCGGAGGAGTTGTGGCTGGGAGTGCCTTGACCTAAAGAAAGAAAGAATTACTAATAATTTGTCCTTGTCCCGCTCGATATTAAAATAATGGTATCATATGTTGAAGAAAATATGAGGCAGTATTATAATATAACATCAACAGTATGGTCCGAAACTAACGAGCGGTCTGCGCTCAAGCCATTATTCCAAGCCATCGTCGTGCTGTGGCACAAAGCAATATACCATACCCATACAAACATAGAAAAACAAAAATGCTCGACGCCCTACAGTGTAAACCGGGTTTATGTATGAATGAACCTACTACCTCCCCTCTCTACCACACTCCCTTAATTATTTCACAATGTTGTTACACTTGGTACATGGTCAACAATATTCCAGCAGCTAGCAGGACAGGATGGAACTCCACTGATAAGGGCAAAGTACTTGGATTTTGGAGAAAAATATTAAAATTATATAAATTTATTTACCTGATTGCGATGGGGGGGTTTTGTCTGACACATTCCCAGGAAGTGCACTTTGATAATGTTCCGCCAATTTAGGTATTTGATCTTTCAGGAATTTGATGAGAGTTGTCGTCCATTCTGTAAATAGAAAATGTTTTGGATCTATTCCCACACATAATATGTTCATACCTCATGTTTGCCTGTTACATAGTTCTACAAATAATCCTTCTTTTTTTAATTTGAAAGAAGACAGTAATGTGTCATGTATAAAATTCTGAGAGATTACTTTCAAGCAAATCGGTAGGGATCAACATATTTTTTTTGTTTTTTTTAAATCTCCTCTACACTTGTTGTTGGCAGAATCTTGGATCTGGAATCTAGTGGTCTTGTAGATGCTAGTAAATTGTTTATCTATATCAAAATGTATAGATGTTTTAATCAAACAAATGGATGAACGCTTCTATAATAGAATATATTTGTGGTCTATACTATTGTTTAATGTCAATCTCCTTTTATGTTAGTTTACAATAGTGCAAAAATTGTAAAGGGCTGCCATTTAATCAATATAAAATAACCTGTAGTCGGATCAGGGAGCTGTCTCTTCTTGATCTTGGCCTCAGACACGGCGACTGTGTACGCAGAGCTCAGCTTGATAAACCAGGCAGCTCGAGGCATGGCCACCTGGTACTCCGTCAGGGTTATGAATATCTCCTCCTTTTTATTGAAGTTGGGTGCTTTCTTGGCCAGTAGGGAGAGGGGTTTGCTGCCTGAGCATATAAAAAGTTTATAAAGAGAAGAATTAATATGTTTACAGTACTAGTGATCTGGGCCTTAGTATGATTTTGATCAGATTCAAATGCCAATTGAGTGATCAGGTGTTTTCAGATGTGATCAGATGGGTTATAAAAACCTGTAGTAAGAGCCCTGCCCATTTACATTTACATTGAAAATTAAACAAAACTTTGCTTTATAGTATGTTAACCACCAAATTTATAGAAATTTTATAACTTTTTCAAATGTCATATAGTACTGAGCACAGGATTTTTGCTTTGTGCAGTACTATATGATGTTTGATAAAGTTATAAACCGTCTATAAATTTGGGGGTAAGAGTCAAGAATATTTATGGTTCTTTGTATGTTTTAAAATAATAAAAAATTATAACCATTTACTTACACAATAATTAGTCTAGTACCTGCTAAATCCTTGAACCAAGCTTCAGTCTGGGCTTTGGTCCGAGCTGTGGCTGGCCAGAAGTTGTCCTTAGGGTTCACTTGCTGCCTCTTCCTTCCACAGTCAGGAAGAGTGTTCAACTCCTCCTTTTTTGAGAGTATACCAGAGAAGAACTGTCCTATCTGCAGATATTTTGTTATAAATTACAACTATCTTTGCAGAAATACAACAAAATACAGAGAAAATATTTAAATCTTCAAAGTAAATAAATTAGGATAGGCACTCAAGTTGACTGACCTAATTCAAATAAAATGTCATAATATTATCCCAGAACAGTGCACATTACCTTGGAAGCGGAATAGTTGAAGTTCCTAGCAGTACCAAACTCATCAGTGGACTGGGGTGTTGTAGAAAAACCGTGTTTCACGTTTGTGGATGTCAACTCATCCTCTTTCTGACGGGGTTCCTGGGGGTACACGTCGGGAGGCCCCAGTCGAGGCCTCTTCAAAGGCCGCTTTTCGTACATGATCCCCATGATGTCAGGGTAAAAGGATATATCTGTTTCGGAAGACATCAATAAATACACAACAAATGTACACGATTGCACTTTATTTACATTTGTTTGATAATAGAAAACTGACCTTTCATTTAAACACTATACAAAACATCAATACATGATTTCAATGGCATTAAAAAACACGAAATATAAAAGAGAATTAATTACAACATATACATTTCAACATAATATTCATTTAAAAAATTACAAACGAAAACAATAATTTTACGCGAAAGTCACGAAACATCAAAAAGAATATGAATGAGAGTAGGATGGATTGATTGATGAATGAAGGGAAAACGATGGAAAAGACGAATGAGTTTTTGTATTTCGGTCATTTACTGTTTGGCACGTGTTGGCTGCATTGAGAGACCACAGACTAATGTGAGAATGAGAGTCGCATTCTGCAATTTTTTACATTATTCTACTAGGATCGGATCTTATGAAATTAATACATGTTACGTTCCAAATAAACATTACTAGTGAAATATGAAATATATTACTGTAATCATTTCAACGTAGAAATATGTATAATAATACTAACTACTACTAATAATAGGTATATAACAAAAATAACTTTCAAACAGTAGTTCATCGTTCGAAAACATTATTTTTATGTGCTTTATCTGTATGATTCAGGTGCCATTTTTATTGGTAAAAAAAAACATAACCTTCAAATTTCAAACAAATCATAAATAAACCAGGATTCTCTGGCATATTGATTTTATTTTGTATTTAAAAATAAAAGAGACAATAATACTATGCCGCCTAAAAAGCAGCCAGAAAAAAGTAATAAAGCAGCTGGAAGTGGAAATGCAAAATCTGGAGGAGGAAAATCAAGTGGTGATTCGAAAGGTTAGAATATATCTTAACATATAACCCCCTGCATATTACTTACCGCAATGAATCAATATTATTGTAATTCCTTTTTGTATCAAACCTCAAACCAGTATATTATATTTTTTACATGTTTACCATGGTTTGTTTTGAATTTAGAATCTGCTGGTAAAGAGAAAAAAGGCGGGTCAGCTGTCAAAGTCCGTCATATTTTATGCGAAAAACAATCAAAATGTTTGGAGGCGTTGGAGAAATTGAAAGCCGGACAGAAATTCCCCGATGTGGCGGCTGCATACAGTGAGGACAAGGCGCGGCAAGGCGGCGACCTCGGTTGGATGATCCGTGGATCCATGGTTGGCCCGTTCCAGGATGCAGCTTTCGCCTTGCCGATATCTACAGTCAATAGTCCAGTGTACACTGATCCCCCAATCAAAACAAAGTTTGGTTATCATATCATAATGGTGGAGGGCAAAAAATGACAGACATGGTGTTTGAATTCGAATATTTCTGGGCGATACTTTTGCTGTTCATTATGGAGAGGATCTGCTGTCTACAGGAGCAGTTTGACAAAGATTACTCAATATTGCCCGAACCGCAGAGGTCTAATGAGTCAGTCAACATTGAAATGGAGGATTTTTCTAATAGAGAGTAAGTCAATTATGATTACAATATTAGTACAAGTACTTGCAGGTTATTGTACTTAATGAATCCTAGCTCTGACCATGCTCAAACTGGAGGTAATGATGTTAGAGTATGTCATATCTATATAGGGTTGGTCAGAGACATGCTTACTATACAGTTAGAGAGATTTGGAGTGGCAACGTTACACCAAAATTAGATATAGGAGAACTGTTCATATGTTTAATGGCAGATGGTGATCCCATTGCCGCAATAATGCAATGCCAATATGTTGGTCTATGGTGGTTCGAGTGAAAGAATACATAGTATGTATTGTATCTTTCCAGTTCTGGTCTAAAGCTCAGTTTCCTCCGTCTATGCCGGCTCATGCATGTCACAATGCTGCTGACACTGGTGTACTTCTGCAACATCTGCCTCTGGTTCATAATGACCAAGAAAACCTTGCCCAGATCACTCAGATATCAGTTTAAAGTCACTGTGCCAAGCTGATATGGGCTTATTGCACTACTTTGATTATTATTCACTCATCGTGATCTTATATTGTTTAATTACCTTGAAACAAAACTAATTTTATGGATTTTATCGTGTTTATTTTATGTTTTTACGTTTGCGATGTTGTGGTCACAGGAGGAGTGGTTGCTTTAAACCAGCCAAAACATCAAGAACTTGAAAACATAAAATAAATGTCATAAAATCCCTTAAGTTAGTTTTATTTCAATATGTAGTATTCGCGTTTAATTACCTATCTCCAAGATAGGTTTTTTTTTCTATAGCAATAAGATGCCAATGACAGCATCAATGCCACCATTGGCTTCTGGATTGCATATGTAGTAATTAAATAGTGCAAGAAGCCGGTGTGTAAATTTTTTATTTAGTAATATTCTGAAATAAATGCATTTATATTGTTTTCAGTTTGAGTTTTAATTTCAGAGTGTTCTATTAAAGAGAAGGATAACAGGGTTGAATATTAAAGACAAAAATAAATTAAAACAGTCTTTATTGACAGATCTTAATCTTAAATACAAGCGTTGACTGCAATAACTATTACCTTAATAATAAACAATACTGCAATAAATATATTTTTATGTAATGAGGTATTTAAAGCTACAAACAGATTTGATTCAATGTAGATTTATTTACCATTTTTGGTGGTTATGCCTGCGTGTGTTTGGTATAATTGCTAGGTACTGGATATGTTCATCTCAATGAGCGAAAACAAATTGAATTGCGATGATTAGTAGGTACATTTTACAATATTCACTTATTTTCTTACAACGGTAACACAGGGTGATCTTAAACTCTAAGGTTTGGGTTCGTGTATCGTACGTATTTGAGTAGGGCGTCGTTTTCCTCGCAGACGAAGGGCTTGCGATGGTGGCATGCGACGTCGTGCCAGTGCACGCCGTCGTTGTAGAAGTTGTTCAGGATCGCAACGCAGTGCTCCGCGGCGCCACCCTGCTGCACCTCCTGGAGACAGTGTTGAAGGATTCATTCAGTACAATAAATACATAGATAATTAACACCTTAGCTGATCTAGCAAGCAATTATTGAAATATATCGCCAGTTGGAACAATTCTTACTCGACCGGTAAAAGTAGCAGTAATAATATTAGCCCTTTCTGTCCTACTGTTGGGCACGGGCCTCCCGTCAATGCGATGGGAGTAGGCCATAGTCCACCGCGCTGGCCCAGTGCGTGTTAGCTGACTTCACACCCGTTTCGAGGGCTTTTTTCAGACACGCAGGTTTCCTCGTGATGCTTTGTTTTACCGTTTAGTTTATCAATTGATAATAATTATTATGGTTGAAAATTGAATTCGCATATGAAATCCAGAAGTCTCAGAGGTGCCAGCCGGGCTTTAATTAAATCTGCGGCAGGCTACCAAGGCAAGTGTTCTGCCAACATTGCTATCATTGCTTTTTTACTGCGTCCTACCTACTACGTCCAGTTGTAGATTTGGGAGTCGCAATCGTTATCTTGTATTTTTGTACGACGCGTTTTGAGTTGCGTTTGCTATGTGGCGGTAAATAAATCCATTCGGTAAATCGTCACCTAATCATGATTATATTACGATGACCTTGTGTTTTATTCAAATCCCGGCACACTGTGTCTGTGAATGCATTTTAAATAATGATGTTTTTGTGTTTGTAGTTAAGTTGTTACATCGGTCGATTGCGTAGCTTAACCGCATAATCCGCGGAGCCTTGTAACGGGCGGATGCGGAGGATGCGCGCGCGACCGCACCGGGTTACGTATTGTTTGTTTGTTCCGCCCGCGAGTTGCGCTCGCGCATCGCGTCGCGCGGGGAAAGTGACGAACAACGCGCACGCGACGCGCTCAGAATAGAGATGAGCTTTTGTACACACATAACTTGTGGCTGTTTGTAGAAAGCGGTCCGCGACATGCGGGTACGCCCTTCGGCGAATATTTCGCAGGCCCATAAATATTAAAAGTGTCGCTTTCGTTTTCATTACGCGATATCCGCTGTGTGCAACGGGTTCGGCAGGTTTATGACAAATATTGCTCAACAGTTCGCGGAATCGATTATGGTTGCCATTATTGCGTCACAGTATGACCGTTTGCGTAACCATGCTTTCTTACGTTCCGCTGCGGTGGGTGCCTTTCCTCCTGGATTCAACTATTGTTTCAATGTAGCGTCGACTCCCTGATTGATAAGTTTGTGCATAGTATAAGTAAGAAGTATCATGAATGGTGCGCACAGGCACTACAGCTAGTAACTGACAGCTTTACCCCGGTGGTGGTGGTGATAGATAATTTGGGTTTAGGTAACTAGGGTATGATACCTTCTCATAATACTATCATTACTTCGGAACCATAGAGTTTTGTATAAGTCTGGCGACACTCGGCTCCTATTAAATAGCTTAGGTAAATAGGTTACCCGGTTGTCAGGCTGCGGTTTGCCGATGCCGCCGCCCTCGGACCAGTCGTTCTGTTGGCGGTTGGTGGTAGGCGCTAGCTTCTGCAGCTCGGCGGTCCAGAACCAGCCGTTGACATCGTTGGGCAGCAGGTCGGGGCGGTTGCAGCCCTTGAAGTCGCACAGGCGACCCGACGTCCAGATGTATTTTACCTATAATACAGACAAAATCATATGCATGAGAATTACAATGTAATTTTATATGCTGAATATTTCAAGCACTTTTCAATTTTATTGCGAGTAACAACTGGAATGTCTCTTTGTAAAGGCGCAGCAATAACTTGATTAATTTCTATTTTCAATTCGATTTTGTTATAAAACTAGAAATGTCTATCAGTAAAAATATCTAAATTACATAGTTTATTCATGGTGTCAGATGGTCATCCTAGTCTTCTCATCAACTCGGACTTATCTACATTAAACGTCAGATGTTGTCTTCGTACGTAAGTCTTATTCGACATATAATTACCTATTTAAATGAAATTGTTATATCGCTAACTACCTGATACTATGTATATTCCAAGTCACCATTAATGCAAACTTGATTGTAACCTGTTTTCTGTTCAATAAATAAATCAATATATGTGTTAGAAGGAAAAAAACTTAGACAGCCATTGAATAGACGAGATCATTAGATTAGCGAAGGCGAAACAATTTGTCGATTCAATACAATAGCTTTAAGATGAACGAAAATTCACGTCAATTTGTCACAATTAACACTTGCCCTACCAATCGTCTACTAGTAGTAAGTACATTACCATAACAATAGAGGGTCGACGGAGCAATAGCCCAATTGGCACTGACTGGGACAATGCAGTGATTTTCTTGGCATTAGTGTGTTTTAGTTAATTATTATTCTACTAACGTTTCATTGTAATAACAGAAAATATGGTCCTGATTTAAATTTACCAGAACATAATTAGACAAGTTATGCGCTTGCCCAATGTTATGTATGTCACAAACTCTGGATCTAGCTTCAGGGCCGTTGTCCACCAAAACGTAGCCGAGAGATATGCGCAATAGCGCAATCATAATAGTTTGAAATCTTCAGCTCGGTAGGAAGCTACTCCGGACGTCTCTCCGCTCAGCTTTGGTGGAAACCGGCCCTAATTATGTCACATAACGGTCTTTGACTATAAGTCTGAGCATGAGGTAGGTATACCGCCTTATAATCACTGCAATATGACTTAAGATTCTCAATATTTTGCCAATATGATTTTTAAGGTGCCGCACCTACACATTCAAATTATAAAAGAAGATAGGTTCCTCGAAGGTATTTCGGAAAACTTATATAGGAAGTAAACGCGTTGGTATACCTAATACTTCCGTTGCAATATGGAAGTGTAGTCGATTTCTACATCTAAAAACTGCGATCAAACGACCCCGTTGTCGATATTCTCAGGACCTGTGGACAATAGCGCAAAACACGGTGTTTCCCATAGAACGAAACACACTACGCATGTAGAGAAACTCATGTAAGAAATGTCGGTGTTTCCATTGTCGCTGTTGCGTTCCTGAATCTGTTCTTTTGTGATGACTATCCGAAGGAAGGATGACGGAATCTTAAACCTATATCTAGATAGCGCAATCACTTGAAACCTTTAGGGGTGAAAATCATCCGTTATGTTTCTAATTTAATACAATTACGTACCTCTAGGTACTTACGTAGACTTGCACGAAAGAAAAATAAAGTAGGTACCTACTTATCTTCCTACTAATAACGTTACTCCTTGCCTATTATATTGAGTTCATAAAATTACTCTCCAAATTATGTGATGCATCTTGGGTATTGCTTCGCTATCCAATCATCATAAGCAAATTAACGCGCACAGCTTTGAATACCGACATAATATTCTTAAGCAAAGTTTAAAAAAAAACGTACCTATTCAATCTTTTGCCAAGCCTAAAACGCAACATTTTCACGAAATATGCGGGCCATTAGTTACCTAAATGCTTCACATAACAAAAGGTATTTATGCATGGTGTGTTACGAAAAACAGCTGCTGAGTATTCGTGAGGATAGCTCGGATGCGACACTTTCTATTTGGTTCGGACTTCGGCTTTGGCTTTTAAAGTGTTACGTTTTCGCGTCACGGTCACCAATCCATTTTCCTTCTGTTACGTACGCGTGATTGTTTTGCTAAACGTTTAGTACGAAGATTAAGTAGTCATGCGTGCGAGTCAAGGATGTGCCGACTGCCGGCTGATTTGGCGGGGTACTTGTTAGGTTTTACCCTACCTTTTTCCTTTGGTCGTGACATTGTTCTGTCAGTGTGAAATACCTTTTAGGCGTTTGGTAAAGATTTGTTAGCGGCATATTATAAAAATAGGGTCGCCAGTCGCCTTTAAAACGAAACCATTGATGCAAGATCTATATCCGTATTTGGAGATATAAGTAATAGGACGTGATGGTGGAAATGAAGGAGGTAACCCAAAGTGTGAAGAAACGTTATTACCGCCTAATTTTACTTACTTAGTTGATATTTAGGTACTTGCGTGGGGTCCATAACTGATAGAGCGGGCACATTTCTTACCTTGTCCTGCACGATGCGAGTCTTGACCCATTCGTTCTCGTCGCTAGTCTCCAGGGAGACCAGGTCCATACAGCGCTGGCGACAGTAGTTCCTGGCGGTCAGCCAGTCCTCCTCCACACCGCGGAGCGCGGGGTCCCGCCATGAGAAGAAGTAGCCTTTGTCTGGATTCCAAATATCAATATTGGATTATGATTATTTTTTTAAAAGCATTCCAAAAGGAGTATCTCCCTAATGATTATAAGCCCGGATATGCTAAGAAAGTGAAATTAATCGATTTCTAGAAACAACTAAAATACGATTTACGTATATGCTTTCTCTGATCAAGCAGTAGGTATCAAAAATGGTCTAACGATGCAATCAAAATTTATGTTATAATAAAATCATATTTAGAAAATGTTAATGTCTGCTATAATCCAATTATATATTCGCGCGATTTTCGGAGATTAAAACATGCGTTGATCCGTCCAATCCGTTAAATAATTACCTCAGCTCTCGTTAGAGCAGATGAAATATAATTCGCGTGTATTACAGAAATTGGCATTTTTTTATTACTTCGTCTGTATGTTATTACATTAATAATAATATGATATGTAAATTGAATGCATTAAGGATCTAGTTTCTCATAAAGTTAATAAGAAAAGCTTAAATGTGCAGTTAGGTAATGTTGTATAGATCGAAACCAAATAATTATTGATCGTCGTATGTACAAATGCATAGAAAGGGGAACAGCGATAGCAAATTTAAATGGATTTCAAATGATGCGCGGGAATAGTGCTAGTCGCGTTAATAATCTAACTCCAGCTCTAGGAGAATCAAACTGATGATGCTGCAATAACAGACGAAGTCGCATAGAACAAATTACTTATGTAAAAAAAAATCTGTGGTGCACAGCAGTGGGCCCACATCTCGCCAATGGTATTTTGGGCCTTTGAACTTTGGGCATTTGAACTTTTTTTTATGCATGACACACTGCCCGATTTCAGGAAGGAAATGGGCCATATAGTCTATCTACCCGCTGGCCCTCTGTAGGCGTACACACCACGCCTGTTGAAAGACCGTGCCGACATTATAACGATATTTATCTTGTCGAGATATGGACTAATTAGTTTACAAAAGTGATGTACTTATTAGATGATCAAGGATAGAGTGGAAATGGCTAGAATAGACTATATCATTATTGAAAATGACCTTCGAAAATCTTACAGGAGTGAGCCGAGGTTAGAACCTAAAAAAATCATATCACTGCTTACTAAGAACTATGTAGATATATACCAACTAACTCGTTGGTATACAATAATATTATACTAAGTCCGTTAACGACCATATAACACGAACCCATTCGCACACGGGTATTACATTCTGGTGTTATCAAAAAAGTATGTAAGGAAAATATTTCGTCTAATTCCTTTACGGAGAAAAGGTTAATTATCTTGGAGATAAGGGAAGCGTTTATCTTTTGTGTGTAATGTGACCCTTTCCTAGAGAGAAATGTCAAAACTTTTACTCGGAAAAAGCTCGGACGAAGAAATAATAGGCGTTTAGAGGCGAAACACGTGTCGAATACTTTTATAGATTCGCTTAGTGTCGCGGAGAATTGCATTTTATTTGAGGTCCCGTCACTCGTGATAGATAGTTTCTCGATTAACATCTTAGAGGAGTTCGGGTGTTGTTGGCTTCTTTTATTATCGATCAAACTTGTTTGGTTTATAATCGAAGAAGTTGACAAGCCGAGGGTCAGTGGTCCTCAGTGGTCCTCTTTCCCCATAGGTTAACAATGGATTTCCGCCAAGTATCGTCTAGTTCTATCAATTATATTAATAGGTAGAAGTAAAATTGTCTATGACGTAATGAAAGGACTAGGCAAGTAAGAGGTACCTACGTTTATCAGCTTGCACGCGTAAGTCAAAGTTCATTGAGGGAAACTGGCGCCGCCGGGATGTGAACAGCTTTTACTTACTATAATAATAATATCGCCATACGAACACACTGACTGTACGGTCTTAAACCAAACTAGGCAACGCTTGTATTACTACAATGCTTGGTACCGTACAAAAGATTGGGGGTGATCCCTCATAGATATCTAACGTCTATGGCTCGGGTAAAAACTATCGTGCTCATCATACAAAGTTTTCCGTAACCGGGATTCGATCCCTCGGCCCTCGGTTCAGAAACCAGGGTCACTACCATTGTGTCAATCTATTACAATACAGTGTTATAGTACGACAGTGCAAGGTAGTTAGGTGCGTTCACTACTATGTAGTGCTATAAGAAAAGTAGCTTTAGGATGTGGTTTCATTGTACGTATTCCCGATGACATATAAGAACTGAATACAGGTGAAGAACTAAAATAATTTAATAGTAGGTAGCTGATGTATTTTTATCGACTACTACTACTAAGTTGCCTATGCATACTTATAAATTAAATACCGGTTTCAATAGGTATCGAAGGGCTTGCTGCATGGGGTCGCGAGGTCGCGGATTTGATTTCTATACCTTTTAACTTGCCTATAATATATATACACCTTTTCCATAGAATGTACACCTTTTCCATATGAAATACCCGATTTTTTTATGAAAAGGTGTGTACTCACTGTCAGCGTATCTCTCGTGGATGACCCTCTGCACGCAGAGAGAAGGCACCGGGGGTTCCAAAATGCGACCATTGGGGAATTGCGCGTGAGCCATCACCGCCAGCGCAACCAATAAGATTATCCGTTTCATTTTCTGCAACAAATTATAGAAACATCATTATTATAAAAACCTCTTTTCTAATACCTAGTTCGTAATTAAGTTCCTCCATCTTAATTATTATAGCCATGAGGGTTTTTTTAAGGCCAGCCAATGGTAAGAGCCAAAAAGAAATAAACTAATGTCAAAAAGAAATACCAGCGTACCTATTTTTTTTTATTGAGAGAGTACTTTTTCCATTTGTATGAGTTGTTTTGCTAAGTTTAAGGTACCTATATAGATACATACCTTACAGTATCGTGTGATCTTAAACCATTAAATTAATGGTCTAAGCATGTGATGAATTAATGTAAATTAAACAACATATAATATAATATTAAAAAATATATAAATAGTTATACATACTAAAGTCTAAAAAAATAGATAGGTGTATATTTAAGTTATGACAAAATACTTAATTATTGAAGTCTGTAACTTTGTGCAACGTTATCTTGCATTTTTTTCTATGATGCCTTAATACTTGGCAGATCAATGTTTGCTTTTGAGTAGGTAATTACCTATTAAGCGGTTAGAGTATGACTCAAAGTTTGCTGATTATCATAAGTGCATTAGAATGTGCACCAATAGAGCTCGGTGGTATGTGTGTGGAGTGGATCAACGGTAACTGAGTCACGTACTGACTGAGACTCTACATAACGTGATGACCACGGGGATAAAGTCAAAGGGACTATATGACTACCTCAGGATCCAGTCCAAGTTCGAGGAGATATCGGGAAGAAAACTTCTCAGTGTCGGATATTTGTGTCTAGAGAATTCGCGGGCTTTAAAGACTTTTAAATTTTTCTTTAATCTCAGATTTTTTCTGAGTAGATAGACATGTCATCCTCAAAACGAGTTTCGCTATCCGGGCAACGACACATTTCGTACAAATAAACATGTTAGTGATGAAAATAATATGTTCACTTCTAGGCTGTTTTATGAGAAATAGACATTAAAAAAAACCGGTCCGCTAGCAGTTTGTTTATTAAAGATAAGATTTAGTGTAACGGGATTTGTGATTCAGATTTTGAGATAGAGGGGCTCATTTGTTTTTTTTTAATTTTCTCGGCTTACCCTGGAAGCTTTATGACATGTACGGGTAGCCAAGTAAATGCGATATATTTAGTTTTTAAGTCCAAAAGTCAGGCACGTACTAGTCGACCTCGTCTATTTGCAGGAATTTCTTAACAATTCAGCATTTAAGAAAGACTGCATTTACTAATAATAAATTTACATTTAATAAGTATTTTTGAAGATATTTTTGTATATATTATATATATAGTGTCTGTTATAGATTTCTATTTTCACTATGATCACACACTTTAAACATACCCACTAGGTTTTTAGACCGTGAATTACATTTATTTTTAGTAATAGAATGAATGGCATTTGACTAAGCGATCATCGAAAGTTGTTTACAAACAATCTCACAGGAATCCTCAATTGCGCAACCTCATGGTCCCGGGTCGACCGGTCCAGTAGAAAGCGACCTTCTCCCGGACCAAAATGAGTTCATTCCACTCGTCCCTCACAAGGTCTTAGAGACCCTTTCATCGTTATGAATTTCTATTTTATATTTATTTTTTATGGATTCAACAAGTTATATAATATCGGTTCAAATATTTTTCAAATTTAACGCATGCGGTTACGTATTTGCAGAAAAGTAATTATTTATGGATTATTCACTGATACCATGTGTATCTACCTAAATAAAAAAAAAAACTTTATTAGATACTCGATCATCTTAAAAGTTATAAAAAATAAAAACCTATCTATGGCACAAATTTATAGGTAACACTATTTAAAATTAATTAACTACCTACCTGCTGCAGGAACTACGTTGTCAAATCAATTGAGTGGAAAATCGACTAGTTGTAAAAAAAACAAAAACGGTGACTTACTGTATGGTGTGTATGTTCCGTGGAGCCGTCACGAACTGATGCGTCTGCGCAGCGCGACCGTTTTATATGGAGGAAGTGGGGCGCATCTGACGCGCACCCTCGCGGCCCAGGGTGGCGGCGTATTGTCTACACAGAAGCCACTAATTCTATACTTTTTTTAATGCTATAGACTGTTAACCGCAAATAGTCTTTACATTAGCTTAAGGTTCTAATTAAGCCAATAGATAGGTTCCTTGAAATACTAAGTACCTCAGGTATATAAGTTAAACTAATCTACCTAATTTTTGCTGCTGGTCTTAAGCTAAGTACAATACTATCAACCAAGTAGGTAGTACCTACAATAAGTATTATATCATAAATATAAAAAAATCTGAAGTCAACTACATTCTCTCCTGAGTATACCTACTTATTGAAAATTTGCTCCGGTTTTCAACCGCCCGCGCAAATATCAACTTCAGTTACAAATGACTGCGCTTCAAAGCTATCTATAATTTATTCTTTAATTTTCTTCAAACTCCTCATCATGATCCTATCCATTTTTTTTTATCGAATATATTCGTTGCGGATTCCAATACAATTAATTAGCTTTTCCCCGGGACTTGCCGGCCGAGGGTCTAATCTCGGACTTTTTGCTTGAGACGGCTGGAGATTTTGGCTTACAGTGGGACCGTGTGGTTGGCGAAGTCCTAGAAAACATTATACATAATTGGTTGGAGAGACATAAGCGCGTAGGAGCAGGAGCGACAACCGAATACACGAATAACCGTACCTTAACATACCTTTAAATAACGTAGCAAATCTTATAGTTGGAAAGCTCCAAAATTAAAATTGGAATACTGGGTATTGAATAATGACATCGAAAATGCGCCGATCGAGTACATTTGAGTCCTTCTCACGCACATCATAACATCTCAATTTGTCAATTCCATACCTGTGTAGCTTGGACACGAAAACGAAGCCATATTCTCGAAGACAACTGATTGCTATTTCATTAACGCAACAACCATTCGCGTGGGTAATTACTTAGATTTAACCAGTAACCAGAATTGCTCGCCATATAACAGGGAATTACTTACTTTCTTTTTGTCACACGTGCCGACCACCATGTAAATGTCACGTGTTACGTGCAAGTAGGCGAGTGTGTACCTAATTTGTCATATCATATACGAAAGGTATATGGCGTTTTGCAAGACAAATTCGCGATAGCAATGCATGGAACACATATATAAAATAACGTAGTTATAGAACAGCATCGGTCATGGTCTGCGTGACTTCCAGATTGTTTTAAGCGCGAAAAAACATAATATATGTATCTATGAACAATGCACTGAAAAGGACTTCAACGAGGACTTTCATGTAGAGTCGGAGAAAGCGAGAAGTTATATTCTACTAAAAATATTTTAGGCTGTAAGATCAAATGTACAAAGGTTTTAAAATAGGGGGTATAGGTGGGGTATATATTGCCCAAAAACGTGATCAATAACATCGGAGGATCAGCTGAGATGGTTAAAATTACGAAAAGAGAGATTCTTCATGCCTTTATATGGTAGAGCGGATAGAGGTACGTGATCGATTAGCTGAGAATTTGATTAGTCAGCACACTGGCTTTCGACTTAAAACAATATACAACTCACCGACCGTCAAACAAGCTTCGTGTATAATATTTGCACATAATGTAATTTTGTTCGTTGAAGGTATTGAAGCGTCCGTCAGAAAGCAATTCTGGGATAATATATTGATATCCGAGTATGGTGCTTCGTCGCAAGCGCAAATTCCCGAACTATGAGATCCAGATCTGATATCTGATACAAAATTGACTCATAATTGAGTAGTAATGACATCGAAATTGTCACTTAAGCTCCCATTCCATAACGTCAAAAGTAAGTTAGTTCAAGTCCGTAGCCAGGAATTCACTTCGGGGAGGGGGGGAGGTCGAGCTCTGGACCAGAGACATTAGTAGTAAGTACCTATGGATAAAAGGGTGGGCTGTCTAAGGAATTGGGGGGGGGGGGGGGGGGTGAACCCCGAAACCCCCCGTACCTACGGCATTATGGTACAGTCGAGCCGAACTGATGAACTAAGTGAGTATGAAGTCTACTCTCAGGGGAGTTGGAGTTTTCTGAGGTACTTAACTATTATTTTATTGGGATCAAAGAATTTAGGATAATCTCTTCTTAATTCTATGTGTGCGATATTACTCGCAGCACGAAGACAATAAATAGCTATCTTTATTTTTACCACGTGATATATTGATGAACGGAACCGGTTACACTTATTTATAAATCCAATGAAAATCAATCCTATTAAAAATTACGATCTATCAAAAGCAGTCGGAGTTTAATGCCCGGACGGTTTAACACAATAATATGTAGCGCTATGTAAATCAATAGTGTGTGGATGGATATACATGCTTTTAATAAATTGCTATAAGAATCCGTTATCCAGTCAATGATATCATCGGTACATTTTCCCAATGTTCATTGGTACGTATATTACTTTTGAGTACCTAGGCTATTTTGTATGAGTTTGTTCCCTACCAAATATATAATTACAAATCCACATCGGTACCTACAAGTTCATAGCTGAGGTATACCTACTATGGTAATTGTCGCATAGTAGTTAATAGAGTTAATTATCGAATTAGTAATAGTAACTAGACGGCCTGATTAGCGCAGTGGGTGACCTTGCTTTCTGTGCCGAGGGTCCCGGGTTCGAATCCTGGTAGGGACACACTTTGTGGGATGAGCACGAATGTTTGTACCCAAGTCATGGATGTTTAATATATACTGGGTTCACCCCCAGTCCATTGTACGGTACCCATAATACAAGCGTTGCTTTGTGTGGTACCGTATAGTTGGTGTGTTCGTCTGGCGATATTTCTATTTATAAAATTAGTTGGGTAAACCCCTATGGAATTAAGGCCTCTACCGCTTGCTACGATCCTAAATCCTTACTCGCACAAAAAAAATGTTATGAGGCAGGGAGTAAAGCCCCCTATAGTACCTACGTACACATTAAAATGCCATCTGCTTAGCGCTGATTTGATTATAAATTGAATCTTTACGTATATTTAAAGTAAGTTAAAAGCATGGCCTTGTTAAATCTATAAACTACGAGGTATCTACGTGACTTGGTTATTATGTAGCGACTAAGCATCTAAGTAACAAACAATCCAGGTTCTTCTCAGTTTTAGCTTAGATGTATAATTCTTGCGATTCGGTTTAAAACTAAAAAAAATACATGCAGTGATTAGCCCTGCATGTAATTTTTTTTTTGTTTTTTTCGACATCAGAATGACTGGATCATATTTCATTTGATCCCTATGATTAGAGCCATTTCCATCCAAAGGTTGCCTGGAAGAGATCGCTATTAATGATAAGGTCGCCCATTTCGCCACATTTTGTGTACATTTTTGTGTATTTTTTTTTGTGGAGGAACAATAAAAAGTTATCTATTCACATATCTAAAACATTAAGTACCAAATATGATAATCAAGAACAATGCATAACGGAACTAACGTTATCGTAACCACGCTGGCAGCATTCCACGTTACACCCAGGACACAATCAAGCGAGTTAGTCAGGTTGACACAGTTATGTGTGACATCATCCCCGACCCTCCCAGCTTTCCTCGAGCCAGCCGCCGGAGCATTTCGCAACCAGAGACATTTTGTTCTTCCGAGCCATCGTTGAATCATCGATTAGTTTTCGCGCCGTTGGAACGTTCAGAATTTGTTCTTTCGAAGTTTTCATGCATCGAGGTAATAAGTATTCGATCGTATCTCCCTGTACGAGCGAAGGCAATCGATTATATCTACATACTACAGACCGAGAATACCTAGGTACCATATCCCTTGAACCTAGTTTGCAGATACGTATGTCGAGCCGAAGACGACCTCCCGTTTATTAATACACTTAAAGAACCTGAAGAAATGACCAGGGAACTATGGACCCTCGTACAGTAGAAATAAAAATCTTGGATTTGTGTGTTATATGTTCTTTAGCATAATCCAGACTAAGACGCTATTTAAGTTGCGAGTTTCACCATTTTGCCGCGAACAGTTTTTGACATGAAATTAAAACCTAATCAAGTTGTGCTTTATGGATAGTTTCAGGATTTGTTTGTTAAACAACCCAAACGAAATCTCAAGGTAATATGTCTTGCATAATAGTATAATGATATCCGTAAATATTGGTTTTAAATTAGATACTAAACAAATATTTAACTGTTTGAACTATTAGCGTGAATAAATATTTGCATTAATTTTGAAGTGAAATAAACCTCTTTATTCGGAGAACTGGCTCGCCAGCCTAGATAAACGCGCAAGCTTTTTTTACTTACCTACCTCATAGTTGGAAGGTTTCGTACCTGCCCACTGACCTATTTGATTTTATATTTAGTTTCCTAATTTTGGAGAGCAAGAAAATGCTTATTTATTTTAGCCATTACATATTTTTTTTCTTCAAGGTAGTTAAGTAGAAAATAGAATTTTGTAAAACGTTTGGCATATGTTGGTGTATTAGAGTTGGATGGAAACACTGGAAAGAAGTTCACAGACTAACTGTTTGCCACCAACTTCACATTTATTAATTATTTGATTTAATTAGAAAAGGTTGATTTAAAGATTCGATTATTTTTTGCTTTTTAGTTTTTTGAAGATGGTTTTTTTTTTTTTTGTTAAAAAGTTTTTTTTTTATATTCTATAGTATAATAACTTCTTATTTATACTAAACAAGATCAGCAGAGCTACCTACATTAATTTCTTCGTAAATACTTATCAGATCCTACAGATACAGAAGGATTACTCCGCACCAGAAATTCCATCCGTTCGGGAAAACTTGACACTGGCTGAATACATTATTGTGTAATAGCAATAGAAAAAACAACAATTGACAGAGACAAGAGTTCATTTGAAAGTACTGTAAATGAGATTTAGAATAAGTAAGATAAGGCTATGCTATTGTACATAATCTTTGTGTAATATAAATACTTAGTATAAAATGACCTAAACAGATGCTGAGCGATATCGTAACCTACAATCAATTCATTTATTCTATCAAATTGATAGATAAAATTTGACTATGACTATAAAAGACGAGGAAACTGACATTATATTCAAGGACATGACGTAAGAGAAAACTAAAGGATACTCTGAGGAAAAATATAAAACTGTAGAATTTACAGGATTTGGATTGTCATAAATGATTTTACACGAATGAAATTAATTGTTATATTATTACATTTATGAAAACCAACTACGTAAGACGAGGCGGTATGGTCATAATGACTTTAGCCTGTTCGAAGGAGCGAATTTAACAAAAAAAAAAAAAAAGAGTTCATTTGACACTTGTCAGATTGTCACGAATAGAATATGACGTAGATTATAATAAACTATTGAATTTATATTCTCATCATATTGATTTTACTGAAGTAAATACTTAGTTATAAGTTCAAGATGTTTTGCTGTTTGAAAAGTTGTATGAATGGCTTTACGCTCACACCGAGTGTACCTATACGGATCAAAGAAAATCCAGTGCAATTGGACACACTACACATGGGTACGTATTTGTATTTTATTGGATAAATTAGACATAATAAACAAATAATACGCCGTAGAAGAATATTTAAAGAAACAATACATTCGTAGATTCAAATTTAATAAATTTTATTTAATTCGCGCATCAGTAAAAACATTCAGAAAATACATATGTATATTCATTGTAATATCAGTTATTGGTTGGTGTTCTGACAGAAACTAGGGGGCCCATGGATCACGGGGCCCTCGGCACGTGCCCAGAGAGGCTAATGAGAGGGGCCTGCTTGTGTTAGTAGTCATTCAGACAGACATTTAAATATGTGTTGATTTGTTTGTGATCACTTTAAACCAGATATCTAAAGAAATACACACACCTAGAAAGACCTTGAACCTTTCTTAGAGATCAAAATATCAACTCATGGTATGGTTTATTATAATTTAGGATTACTTTAAAAGGCAAAGAAAACTATAGTATGATGCACAAAAAATATTTCAGGACATGAAATGGTCATCATAAAAGGTGGTCAGCGAGTATGTGGATCAGGCTGTGCACTGGGCAATGCCCCACTCATGCAGAACAAGTCATACTTCGAGGTTAAGTTGCAGCAGGGAGGCGTGTGGGCTGTTGGGGTTGCTACCAGGGAGACGGACCTCAATAGAGTTCATGGTACTGAATAATATTGTATGCTATATGATCCTACGATAACTGTAACGGTTTATGAAGCATGCTTAACAGTAGTTGAGCAATCTGGTACTTTAGTAATTATTTGCAACTTTATTTTGCCTCTTGCATCACCTAACTATTAATTTTGCTGATTTTGTCAAGCATAGATATAGATGTTCAAAATGCAAACTTAATATGCTAGAAAATCTATAATAATGATCCACCATGGAGCCGATCTCGTTTCTAAAAAAAAAAAAAATACTTTATATCCTACCCATTATAACTATGAAAAGGAAATGTGATTACGCCTTAAATTTGAAAAGTGTGCACTATCTATATCACTTTTAATTCGTGTTGAAACAAAGAAACATGTTAACACAATGTTAGTTATTGCAAATATTGTATTGCTTGTGAATTACTAAAACTTTTATTTCAAAATACGAAATATAATTTCTGTTCATACACTATTTAGCATGCATAACGCCAAGTATTGTTGGTGCCATATTTGGTGTCCGGTTATAATAAGGTGCAACACATCCTTCAATACACTGTGTGCAGAATTTGTATAACATTAGTTGCCAAAATTATTCAGGTCACTGTTGTAATTGCTTACATAAACTCTTGAAGTAATATTACATTTTTGCTTCATTTGTAATTTTTGGACAATTGTTTTTCTATTGCCAAATAATTATTTGCATATTGTTTTGGAAGTGGTAAATTATACACTTAAATAGTTATCTATACATATAGGACTTAATTGGTTGCAGTTATATATTGAGTTATTTTAAATAAAAAAACATCATAGGGAGAGTAGTTTTTGATGCAGGAGCTGAATCTTTAAATTTTTGTATGTGTGTCTGTTTACGCATCACAGGACAACTACTAAATGGATTAAGATACTAATGGCATAGTAATCGGTTATAACCAGGGCGACCATTTTGTATATTTATGAGCCAGGAAAATTAAAGGGTAACATTTTATTTTTTCTTATATTCAAGGTGGCATGGACAAAGAATCCTGGTGTCTGAATGGCGACGGCACTGTTCGTAATGCGAACGTTGAACTGTACCACCTTGCGCCCGCGCCTCGAGACTCACCCACAGCCGACCTACTAGTCTCCACAGAATCACCAACACATGAGCATGAAAAACCAGAGAGTGACAAAGACAACAGCATAGCAGCCGTGATGCCGGTAGAGGGCGACACCATAGGTGTCGCCTTCGACCACATACAGTTGAATTTCTTTTTAAATGGGAAGAATATGGAGATACCTGTTAGTAATATTAAAGGACCCGTGTACCCAGCATTATATGGTGAGTTGCTAGCCATAATAATATACATGGTCGTATACCTTGTAATATTTTAATCACATGTATGGAAAGTTTTCGTGCATTTGTTATTGCATAACAAAGCAATTTTCGCGCATTATATTGCCAATGCCATAGTCTACTACAAAAAATATGTATTTTTTAGGCCTCGACTTTACTGTCTTGGGCTTGTTCTAGTCACGTTTTACCCGCAAAGCTGTTTAAATCGTCGCACGATCATCGCCTTGGTCTACCATGGGTCGGCGGCGACCGTCTTCGAGCACCCAAGTGTTGATGCCATTATCGATGTCTAGCACTTATTATTTATGTTTATTTCACAGTTGATGACGGCGCTATTTTGGACGTCATTTTCGAGAATTTCCTGTACCCTCCTCCGACGGGATACGAGAAGATAATGGTTGAGCAATCTCTCCTGTAACAGATGACTCGCAATAACAGCCTGTGTGTGGCTGTGGACACTGCGGTGTGCGCAGAGTGCTTATGTGCAGTAATTTTAAACAAACTCGACTACGGCTGACACCGGTAATATCTAAGAATTGATTTCCATTTTAATAGTAATGGAATTTTCTCGTATTGCATGCTTAGATTTGCAACTATGGTCCAACTTTTTTTACTGTATTTTTTTATGAAACTTCAATTAAGTATGTATTTAGTTTTTGTTTTATCAATGCTGGTACTTGACGTGGTGGCGTTTGTTCAAATATTTGTGTAAATAACTTTCATTATAAGTTGGTTTAGTTTGTTTTGCCCAAATAACGCAAATGTTTGTATGTCATTTGAAGTATTTGCTTTTACAAATAATGGCTATCAATGTTAGTTAACAAATGAAAGAGTAGAAGCATTGTTACAAGTAACACGTTTGGCGGAAAAGGGAAGATCTTCTAGCCAGGCGGGTGGTATGCCTGGCGGGGCGGCCGCTATGCCGCAACGGTTATTGTCGGGATCTTGTATATATGTTACGTGCTCCGAAAACTCTCATAGCGCGATTCAGAATTGTATTGAGAATTGTCTATTGTTCTGAATGCGTCTGCAGCACTACTGTATCCGAGTCATGGATGTTTATTATCTATATAAGTATTATATGCTGGGATCGCCCCCAGCCCATTGTAGGGTACCCATAATACAAGCGTTTCTTATAGTTTGGGATCGTACAGTTGTTCGTCTGGCGATATTATTATTTATGTCATTGTATTACGCCAATCGTGTTTTACGAAATGATAGCTTAAGTTCGAATTTCAGAGATGTGCTTATGAACCGACATGAATATTGAAAGTTTAATTTTAGCATTCAACATCATTCATTTCATTATCATAAATGTATTACTATATGATTATACTTACTTAATAGTTTTATTCAAATAAGTAGCAAGCAGTACAAAAGTATTCAGGAGAATGGGGGTTCAAACCCCCTCCCTGAAAGGCTTTACCTAATCCAACGCTTTATACGTAGGTATTTTCGACTTCGGATTTGTGTTGTTGAAACTGGACCCCCGCCCTGAAGTATATTGTTGTTCCTTTTCGTCCTTTGTCCATAGCTTGACCCCCCCCCCTAAATGTGCTGTTGTTGCTTATTGTCTCTGGTTCCGAGCTCGCCCCACGAAGTAAATTCCTGGTTACAGTAATGGTAGAGTGGTTTGACTGACGAAAATAAAAAATGGAAAATATTTTTGTTTGTTTAGTAAGAATTAAAAAAAAAATGTTTTGATTTTAAATGCGGTGTTACTTCTACTAAATATGAGCTACATTCCCAGATATAATTCGAATATAGAAATTCCTAAATGGTTTTGATCTCATATATGGGTATGTTTGGTTCGCTAGTGTAGTTATACTAAACTGATACATAATCGTTTATATAAATAAGTAAATATAATCGCTACTACTACTACGCTTGTTATTTATTATCTTTATCTAATAACCTGCATTACGTAATAAATCGGTGCTGCCATATAAATAAACAGTATTAATTTAATCAATATTTTTGTTAACCTGTTAAACATTTTTTTTAACTTTAACGTAATACTCATCTACCAAGACTATCTTCACCCGCTCCCCGCCAATTTTTGCGTAATGAATGTGTTGTCAGGGCGCGATAATTATTTATTTTTACGAACAACTGGACCATCTTTGTGATGTAATTTTGAGAACAATGAAGTGTTGTATCGTTTTAAACGAATCCAAAAAGAAATTTAATTGATGCCACAATCGCAAATAATATAATTACGACTGGTACGTTCAAATTTTTGGTAAAAAAAACATAAAAATAATAATTTCGCTCCCTGATCAAGTGCTTTGAAGGTACTCGGCTGTCGAAGACCGTTGCGCTAGAGCTAAATATTGCCATTCGAAAATTATCTTAAGGTGTGCGGATAGTAAAGCTCCCGGTAGTACCTAAAGGCTAAATTGCCGCGTTGTATTTTCACCATATCCTGTCATAGTTATTCACAATTTAAATGCATGTACTTATTCAATGATTTCTCTCTTTTTTTATGTATGTATGGTTTATTTGTATTGTCCAAAGTTATAGTTCGAACGAAAAGTTCGAACGAAAAGTTCGGGCTCTTTATAATGATGCAGCTTTTGCTGGCGCTAGAGACGGCTGTAAACTGGGGTTTTGTCTGGTCGTCAGTTATGTAAGTATATAAGACTTTTGAAGTATGTTGATGGGCATGCGTTAGCACCGGTCAAACCGTGGTTTATAAGCGCGAGTTTGCGAACATCTCAGCTGGTACCGGCCCGGTACAAAACCGTCTCGTTAACATAAGGCCTTTGTTTTAATTTCATAATTAATTAATTCGCAACGATCAAGAAATGTAAGTAGACTCTGGAAAAATGGCTCTATTTTGTAGCCGATTACCAACGGAAAATAAAGAAGAAAAATAATAGGGTACACAGTTGCTGGGCGCGAACCGCTTCGTGTAACATGTTGGCAAAGACTGCTGCTATGCTGAGTCAGGCTATTAAGGAATATTGGCTAGATATAAGAGAATCTAATCTGTTGTAATAAGTATCGTAACAAATATTTTTGTATTAATCTATTGTGTATTACTTGTTCTACAATTCAATTACTTGTTCAACTTGTTGTACAATTCTACATAGAAGTATTTCTATGTAGAATTGTAACATGTATAACTAAATGACCATGTCCAGACCAACGGCGCAACCTCGCGAGGCATGGATGTTTGGATTTTGGATATGTTTCAATCAAAAATTGGGCAATTCCGATGTGTTTATGTTCTATGTTAGCGCCCCCTGATGGGATTATAAATTCGAAATGTTATAGATGTATTCATATCATAATAATGTATTGAGACAATATTGATGTATAACTACCATGAATTTGTAATTAAATTACTTACATTATATCATACTATAATCTGCCCAACGTGCTGAGTCACTTGTGGCACGTTCCACGCTTATCAAGTTGCCTAATTAAATGATAGCTAAATTCAAACAAAGGAATGCAATATTTTATATCTCTCAATATCAACTGACAACCAAACCAATATAAAACGAAATAATACATAAAGATGATACAAGAAACATCATTGTTTTACAATGTTTTTTTTTAACTAATTAATTTAACTTGTTTGTGGTGTTGTTGTCTAATTAGATTTTGGCAATATACCTACCGTTGCGTGGCCGAGGTGGTAATTTAACTGAAGAAAGACAACGTTCTTTCTTTGTAAATAAAAAAAATCTAGCTGTCAATATCAATAAAATGCGTTGCCATAGAAACAATAAACGATTACCATGGTTTCAATAGCCGATTGGTCGGAACCGAACGGGCTGCTGCTCTCGGAATTAGCTCGAGGCAGTCTCGCAAAGCTGCGCACACAATATACCTACGGCTATAAGGCCTTATGGCGTGAATTAGCCGTTAATTCGTCGGACATGTAGCTTATTTGGTCTGTATTATAGTGAATTTGCTGTTTCAAGATTTGTTAAATGAAAACGAAAATTAACTACTGCAATTATTACGTTTTTAAATGGTTCGTCAAGGTGATCAAAAGTGGAACAATTAACTTTGAATTACCCTACAAAATTATTTGTAAATTGTATAAATATGTCTGTACTGATATTTATTATTATAATAATTGTAAGAAGCTAAGAAGACGAGAATAAAAATGATTGCCAATATATAAATATTTTGTTTCATTTAATATTGGCGAAGTTTCTTTTTGTCATCTCATGCACACAGAGAAAATGTACTGCGATACGTGTGTCCCAATCCCGCACAGGTGGGGGACCCAGAGAAAATATCACCCTCACCGAGATAGAAAAGAAATATCTTTCTATATTGGGTGAGGACTATGGTATGGGTCTACCGGGTATTCAAGTTAACCCTTTGGATACTGATAGTACTAATGTAAGTTTGATTGCATATACATAAGTATTTCATATCTATGACTCAGGTTCGGACATATTTTGTACTCATCACTAAATCTATCCCTACTGGTATTCAAACCCAGGGCCCTTGTCACCGAGGGTGGGGTTACTACCAACTGAGCTAATTGGGTTGTAAAGTTATTAGTGTAGTATAGTAATATTGGAATGTTTGTACACCTAATAAATTTATTTTTGTTTTAAGGCACCATCAACTTCATCTCGATCAATATTGGAAAATATACATATATCACACATTGAAGTTGGTGAAGAAATTGTGGACAATAGATTGTCTCCAAGAGATATGCCTCAGGGTACTGCGATAATTGTGGAGGAGCCAGTCGCAGTAGTTATTCCATCAACTAGCCAGCCAGCAGCAGAGGGAAACAGTGTTCGTCGTCCTAGAAGACAAAGGCGGAGGGCTACACCTATGTCTCAGGATGATGTGCGCAGATCCCTTACAGAGTCAAGTCGTTTACGAGCACAAGCGACTCAAAATATAAATGAAACTCTAATATCTATTTTGAATATACTCACTCAGATGGTGGCTATATTCGAAAGACAAGAGAATAGATGAGGACTCGTATATTTTCTTTATTTTTTTTATTTTCTTTTAATTTTATACAGTGCATCTAACCTAAAATAAACTTAAAATTACATGAAAAAGATTCAGTGAACCAAAATCGTCTGAATACCTACCTACTATTTAATAAACACTGCCCTCCTTTGAGTGACACAGTCAGATAATTGAAACTACACTAATGAAATAAAATTAAGACCTTAATTAACTACACTTATATGTATAAACTTATAATTTAATTCCTTGTTGTAATTCAATACTTCGTGAATTGCTTGAAGTATGCGCCTCAGAACTATTGTCTTCAATATGGTGTGTAGAGCTTGGTTGTAATTGAGCTTCTTGTAATGCTTCTTCAGATGTCATTTCTTGTGAAATTCTCCATGTAAGGTTTCAACCGGTGGTTGGTCCATATGAATGTGTCATGTGTTGCTTCACCATGACTAGCATCTACACTTATTATCTCCATATCACAGTTTCAAATCTGAAATCATCAAAATGAACTTTTCATCACCATGTATATGTATAGTGAATCAATGAAATTAATATATATTTACTCTTACAGAAACAATTATTGTTAAATGAAATCCCAGGAGTATAAAATTTAAGGTAAAAAATAGGTATAAAAATTTTATATTCCTGGAATTGGGGAACTATATTGTGCAATGAAAAGCCCACAATTAGTTACACAATAACTTATAACAGAATCTATTTATCATGAATTTATTGAAGCTGATTATATGTTGAGTAATTTATAAATTAGTAATAAATAGTTAAAATAGTAATTTTAATTTTACTTACTATTTGTATGTTTAAGGAATGATGCTGCTTTCTACAATAAAAGCGTTTCTCATGTTCCACTGGCCGTTTAATAGCTATATGTGTCCCATCTATACAACCTATCACTCCAGGCATCCCAAATATATTGTAAAATCTGTAAGCAAGCAATATAAATTAAAATACTTAACAAAAATATTAAGATAGGTACAGTCAACTGCAATAATTTGGATACATGCACATATTCTAGAGGAAATCAATGTTAAATTATTCAATTATGTTAAAGAAAGAACCTAAATGAAATGATTGGGTATAATAAATAAATATAGGTACAATTCACATATAATTATTTAAGTGTAAGGTTGCCTCTATAGTTAATTTTGATTATTGTAATATACTTACTGTTACTTCAATTGATAGATCTGTCGATTTCTTAGGCTGAGGCATGAAAGGGCGTAGCTCATTGCAAAGCCCAACAACTAGTTCCTTTGTCAACATATATCACTTGACGAACATGTTGTCTTGCATGTCGATTGGCTTGGTAGTGTTTCTTAACACACATCATTCCAGCTTTGCAGCCTGTTTATTATTAGCATCTTCCTCTAAAAACTCAAAAATTTCATCTTCGTCACACATCTAAAATAAACAAGAAAAATATAGATTTAAAGTACACATGCATATACATGAAGTAAAAAATACTAAATAATGTACTTTAGTACCATAAAGTAATATTTTAATGAATATTGGTACAAAATACTTACCTTTAAAACCAATATAAAAAACAAACAGGACAATAAAAGTTACTTTCGGCAGGCTGCAATAATTTGACATAAACACAGATTAATTTTCGATAAACTCATGTCATAAGTCGCGTCATGGTACGCTTTGCAGGACAGAAGAAGCATTTTTGTAGTCACGTGACCTCTGAACTGCTAGTGTCACGTGGTCGCTGGCTTGCCTGTGTTTTAGCGAGCTCATGGTACGAAATAGCAGGACAGCTCAATTATCGGCTATAATTGACCTGCTATAAGAGTTCATGGTAAGCCCCCAGGGCTACGTCGTGGCTGCGTAGTCACGATTAGTTATGCGATATATACAATCTATATTTGTCAATAAGGCTACGTGTGCAGTACCTACATGACAAGCGATTTATGTTGCACTATGCCAATGGTCTTTTTAATTATATGGCCAATGTCAAAAAAAACTACCTCAATGCAGCATGAAGGTATCAAAAGGTGCAAGGAAATGGTTAAAAAATATATAGCCCGTCGGCATAACTCAAAATTACTAAGTAGGTAAGTATCTAAATCTCTTCATTTATTGTCCACTTCGGGTCTTTGAAAGTTTAAATCGTCTGCTATAGTGGCGCTGTTCAATAAAAGTTTATAATTTTTTTACTGCAGGTAGGTACCCTAGAGTCATGAATATTAAATTCGCGTTAAAAACTAGGTAAGTGAGTCGGTACTGTAACTAAGAAATTGCGTAGATTTATGAAGCCAATTGGTTTATCTTTTACTACTAAAGTTTTGGCCACTTCTATTTGACTGCTCGCGAAAAGGCAACTAAACCAATCTAAAGCCGACACAGCTAAGTAGTTTTGTGTGTCGGCAACAAGGCGCATTGTTTGAGCGCTCGGGGCTCGTTTATAACGCCCATCCGTTATCGGTAGGCAGCAATGAAAGCGCCCGTGACGAATGCGCCGGACACGCGGAAAATTGGAAAAGCAACGGGGCGGTCAGTTGCAGCCCTCCATAATTCCCCTTTTTAACCGAATTCACAAAAAGAAGTGATTCTCAATTTGAATGTACTTATAGTTTTTTTTTCCTCGGATATCTCCAGCATTTGTGGAGTGATTTCGATTATTATTTTAGTTTGATAGGCATTTTGCTTTTTGGCGCAAAATTTAAGAGTGTGACGTGTCAGTAACATGTCATTTGTTCTGTGCGGGTATTTAAAAAAGCAGTGTTTTTTCTTCGTCTTTAATTAGGTTGGCAGTCGGCTACAAAATATTGCCATTTATGAATTTACCACCTATACTCATAGCCGTAAGAACCTAATTATTTTACTAAAAATATTGTAAGTAGGTAAGTACCTATATAGTAGGGTGTAGGTACTACATATATACCTACTTATATTAAAACGGATAAGCTGCCGTTTTTCTAAGTGCTTATTGGATTGAAATAGTACCTAAGTTTTAAAAATGTTTCAGGGGTATACCTACCCGAGATTGAGATTTCGTTCAATCCATCCGAAGCCAGTTTAAGAAAATCCATGTTATCGAAGGGTGGATTCGAAATTCCAAAGTATTTGAAAGTAATTTTACCGACCATTGCACACTGCATGTACCGACGCCCTCAAGATTCTATCTTTGAATACTTAACAACTTTAACCGTTCAAGTTTATTGCAGAGTTTCGCACCGCGCGGAGGGCACGAGGAGTGCTTTCCGCGCCATTTCTCGCTATAAATCTGAATTTCGTGTCAAAAAATGCAGTTCCCTGCTCGTACGAAGATGCTGTGTTTTGCGTTCAACAATATATGAAAAGTGCGGTGTTGAAAACGTAAAATTGTATTTCGCTTGGCTATTAAATTACGTTCGACCATGAACACATTGGTGGTACCGCTATCAATATTTTCGTTTCATAATTTTATCAAAATGATATTTTTGAAACACTATCTGCTGATTCTAGATAGGTATGCGGATAAAATAATTACCAAGCTAGGCTGTGCACACACGGCGCTGCGATACGGTGGCGTTTTCTGTCGGTGCGGCGCACGGCCGGCACCCCCCGCGCTGCTGTCGCCGTGCCTCGTCATCATGCGTCTGCGACGCTGCGGTTATATTCCTATAATCTCGCTCGTTCATCCACGTATTAGTAGGTTCTTTACATACAGAGTGGACTGTGCGACTGAATCAACTGTGTACGAGCAGTGATAGCCAAGTTGGTAGAACGCTCACGTTTGTAACGAGGGTCGCAGGGTCAAACCCCAGCTCGCACTGCTGATATTTCTGGATTGCATGTGCCAATTTAATTTTCGACTATAATTATCACTTGTTAAACGGTAAAGGAATACAGCGTGAGGAAACCTGCATGTCTAAGAGAACCTAGTTCTCAAAAACGTGTAGTCCTCCAACCCGTACCGGGCCAGGGTGGTGGACTATTGCCTAATCCCTCTTGTATTGAGGGTAGGTACATGCCCAATAATGGGAAATTAAAAGGGCTGATATTATTATTACTGTTTCAAAAGAAGGCTATTATAAGTTTCAGTCTTGTTAAAAAAGATCCACTTTTAACACGGGCTAAAGGCACCTCACCTGGAGTATTATTAATAATTAGTAATCGTTTTTGCTTACCTCATAATGCGTAGCAAGATTGACACAAGATAAACAAGCTATAAAAATAGATTGGAGCTCATTACATATCACAGGGACCGCGATTCGATGTGGTGTATTCTTGTGGTGTTGTTGCTGGCGGCGTGCGCGCGCGCACAGCTCGGTACCGACGAGGATGGTCTCGTGCAGCTCGTGCAGGGTCCCGTGCTCGGCCATCTAGACCCCACAGACAGTTTTTATGCTTACTACAACATTCCGTACGCGACTGTACCCACTGGGATTCATAGATTTAAGGTAAACTTAATTTTGTTGCTCGAGATTCAACAAAGACGATATAAGTGTTTTTATTGTATTGAAACGTATTCCACAGGCACCCCTACCGCCGCCGATGTGGACTCAACCTTTAGACGCAGTGGATCGAGGCATCATATGCTTCCAGCCCGCAGTATTCCCCAACATGCGAGAAGACTGCCTCGTAGCCAACGTATTCGTTCCTAATACAAATAAAACGAATCTCCCGGTAGTTGTCCATATCCATGGCGGGGCATATCAGTACGGTTTCGGAAATTCTGAAACCCTCAACAGTTTAGTTCAATCGAAAAAAATCATTGCTGTCACGTTTAATTATAGATTGGGGGTACATGGTTTCCTGTGCCTCGGGACGGAAGGTGCACCCGGGAATGCAGGATTAAAAGATCAAGTAGCGCTACTGCGATGGGTTAACGAAAACATCGACCGGTTCGGTGGCAATCCTGACGATGTCACGCTGCTGGCGTGCAGCGCCGGCGCCGGCTCGACAGACGTTTTAACACTCTCAGGCATCACCAGTGGCCTCTACAAAAAGGCTATTCTTGAGAGTGGTGTAAGTTTTGGCGCCGTAGGAGTTCAGGTCAACCCAGTCGAAAATGCGAAAACATATGCTAGAATTTTGAACTTTAATAACGTCGACAATATAACCGCTTTAGAAGAATTTTATAGGACCGCATCATTCCAAGAATTATTGTCACGTCCCGATATAATGACGGGTAATACGGATTCTGCTATACTGTTCGGCCCGTGCGTAGAGAGAGATGTCGGCGAAGAGAGAGTTCTCGAAGATGCTCCAATAAATATTATAAAGCGAGGGGACTATATAAAAGTACCTCTGCTCTACGGATTCGCAAACATGGAAGGTTTGATGCGGACTTGGTTATTTGAATCTTGGAGACATCTAATGTATGAGAATTTCACAATGTTTCTGCCGGCAGAGTTAGGATTCGAAAGTAACGAAGATAAGGAAGAGGTTGCTAGGACAGTGAAAGAATTTTATTTCGGAAACCAGTATATAACCGGGGAAAATATTTTGGCATTCATCGACTACTTTACCGATGTTTTGTTCGGCTATCCTATGCTGAGAGCCTTGACACTTCGTGTAGAGTCCCTTAACGATACCATTTATTTATATGAATACTCGTTCGTGGATGAGAATACGCCCAGCATACCTTATACAGAGGAGCGAGGGGCGGACCACTGTGAGCAGGCTCTTGCTGTTCTCGACGAAGATGAAACTAATATCACTGCAGAGTATCGACAGATGAAGGAGGTGATGAGAGAGCTGTGGGGCAACTTTATTTTAACTGGGTGAGCCACTTATGACTTCGTACAGACTGAAGAGCGTTAAGCGTTTTGCGTGCTGCGTTATTTGTATGGGTGTTATAGTCGTCGCGAAAACAGCACAGTCAGGATTCCGTAGTTACATTTAAAGAACGCAGAATGCTGAACTCCCTCCAGCGTGTTTAAGCTTATTCAGTTTTTTTTGTCCTCTTTGTTATTTTTTTAATCATCATTGTGTTTGTCCAGGAGTCCCGTGGATCCTGACTCGGCGCTGCCGTCGTGGCCGGCGGCGAGTGCGGCCAGGTCTCCGCACATGTCGCTGGGGCGGTCTGTGGAGCTAAAGGGGGCTCTGCTGGAGGACCGCATGGCGTTCTGGGACGCCATCTACGAGCGACACTACCGAGCTCCAGTCCCACCACTCGTGGAGGACGAGTCCGCCACTGGTGGCGCATCTTCAATTAGCAATTTATTGCTGTTGAATTTTTTTGTTTCATTTATTGTAGCCATAATATTCTTCTAGTCATGCTTACATATAAGGACGAATATTTTCAAATAGGTAAGTAAGTATGTAATTAGTATTCGTAAGTATTAAATTTAAGAACATCTACTTCAATTTTATGTTAATAAATAATATAGAATAAAATCCATTGTGTATGATTTAATATTGTGTTGTGTAGTTTTATTTATTTTTGATAATATGGCCGCTGTGTGGGGCAAGATAATGATATGATAATGTTGAGGTTCGTAATATGATTAAAACAATAGATAGATAGAATGAATGCTAATTTTGGGGCTTGGTTTGCGGCCGCGCTCGCACACAGCGATATCTAGCGATACATACGTTTTATATTCTAAAAATATGTGTTTCTCTTAGATACTGAAATTTTAATTTCGAAAGGGAAGCCGAGAGGAATCGTGTTGTATGACCATCTCTTTGGGTTGAAAAAAAAAGTGCATTCGAATTTTGAGCCGTAATTAATGAGTTGGTCATCTATGATTATTTTTTGTGAAAACATACACCACCGAGTACCAGTCACCACGTATGATTATCGCTCTACTGTCCTTGATATTGACACTGCATAAAAAGGTCAGTGTTGCCACTGTGTGACATTCTACTTTTATCCGGATATTACGTGAGTTTTGGGCGGTTAGACAAGTATATTCGATCTAGGCAGACGACAGTATCAGCTTTGTTAGAAGAAGCGACGAACATATTAAGCGTAGATATATATTTAGGTGTAGGTACACGAAGCATTTCGAGGTGTTTTATTAAGTCCGAGCCTTGAACTTGGAAGCTACTTGGTTTTGGCATGATCACAATCATTTTGTCGTCGAAGCCATATCTCGGCTTGACAACTTTTTCCAACATTCCATCCAACCCGCCCCTTTTTTAACGGACTTCAAAAAAACAGAGGAGGTTCTCAATTCGGTTGTAATTTTTTTTAAACAAATTATGACTACTTGTCTTAAATACATTGACACATACAATACAAGGACACAAACATCGAAGTTAACGAAATGATAAATACTTTTAAACTTAGTAAATATAAATACATATTGTACCGTTGATAATAGGAACAAGTAAGGTAAGTACTTAAATCATGATATGCCCAGTGAAGTATTAATATCTGATAACGGAAAATATTTAACGCTGGTAAGACAAGCAAAAAAAAACAACTGTCGATGATATCACGATAATTATGTCTGCCGTTTACATATTAAAGGTTTGTCTGTGATGTCCAGTAGCTTTGTATAGCTATGCGGTGTCGGACGCTTGTGTTGTTGTTGTGCGTGGGCGCAGTCCGCTGCGCGGCTGAGGGCGAGTGGCGGACCGTGCGCACCGCGCAGGGACCCGTGCGCGGGCTCAGGGACTCCAGCGGGGAGTTTTACACGTTCTACAACATCCCCTACGCCACTGCGCCTACCGGGAGGGAGAGATTCAAAGTATTTACTTTTTTAATTTTGGTAAAAAATATTTGATGCGTGCCAGTGATTAAATTTGGTAGTTGGTAGAAGATAAGGTGTGAAAGACGAACGAACATAGCTCCATAAGGGTTAGATGTTCACCATTTTTGTAGGGAATCCTCAAAAAGCAACTCAATACGTCATTAGGTATACTTTGGGATAATGCTTGGGAGATTAATTTGAAGGTATGTATCGAACAAGAAAATGTCCAAAACACATGTGTGAAAAATGGGTCGTCACATACAAACATATCACGGAATTATTATCGATTCTATATCGCATCTACAATATTATGTTATATCTATAATTATACCGGCAGATATGATTGGACCTTATTATTATCGACAAGGTCCAGGCGTACCTACTGCAACACCGCGGGTTTATCAACTATGGTGACGTAAGGTCAATAAAATAAAAATACAAATAAATTTTACCATCACGCCTATAATCCGCGAAGGTGTAGGCAGAGGTACACTGCAATGCACCCTCATTTCGCCGATGGTATTTTGGTCCGAATGCAATAAGGCACTTTCCTCCTCAATATGAAGAGGATGTACGTATGAGGATGCCGTAGTCCACCACGCTCGCCCAGTGCGGTTTGGTAATCTACATACGACTTTTTTTATTACATTATAGGCAAGTCTTTGATCTCGATCTCACCTGATTGTAAGTGACAGTGAGATCTACGATGGAGCATACTTGCCTAGAAGGTATCTGTTTTAACACGTTGACTGCGTTAAGAGGTCTAAAAGATCTCTAACGTGACTTTCAGCTGGTGCGGCGCCGAAAATCGTGTTCTCCACCTCTGTGCGGGAGGTCGTAACTTCTTTATTTCTATGTGTTTGACAGAGACAAATATACATACCTACTTCCCGCTGCGAGTTTGATTCAATAATGTAATAAAAAAAATAGGAGATGGATGAGGTCTCTAACGCACTGAGTTGTAATAATATACATCTGTTGCGTGAGGAGATCTTTCGGACCTCCTAAAACACAGGCGTCGTAGACGCAAGGAGCGGAGCGCGGGCGGCGCGGGCGCCGTTAGCTCGCGCTCAGTGTTGTTCAAATGTCGATAATGTGTACTTGCGCACTCCATTTAAAAAAAATACGCTCTTATATTTTGTCAGCGTGGTAGCAAAAAAAGTCGTTGCACAGGCTGTTACAGTAAATTACGGCTCACATTTAGTAGCACAGATGCATCCAAAAAAACCAAACGAATAAATACACTATGTGTGCAATGCGAACAACAAATGTGGTTACCATGCTTCAATGAGGAACATTTTTCTTAAATATTTTTTTAGTCACTATGTTTATTGAAATAAAACTAATTTTATGGATTATCATAATTCATCATTCACGAAAGGACAGTCACCATGGTCAGTCCTCCCGTGACCATGGTTGCTGTAAAACAGCCGAAACGACGGGAACGTAAAAAACAAATAATAAACACGATAAAATCCGTAAGATTCGTTTTATTTAAATGTCTAGTATTCGCGTAAATATAAGAAATCAATATTACAATGTTTAAATGATTACTTCATAAAAAGTTAAGCTATCGATAACTGGGGTTTTATTTTAATCCCATCACTAGTCACAACCCAAACTGATCTATCTTTAGTTGCGATGCGAGATTCAATGGATACCTAATTTTTTTTTCGTTATATCTCATAACCCACTTTTCACATCCCCATGCGTAGCAAACTTGAGATAGAACAGTTAATTCTCTATTATTTACAGAGAGAACATAGATTGTATCTTATTTTTTGATAAAGATATGAGTTTTTTTAAAATACCTTATTTTACGAGATGGATTAGGTCTCATACGCACTAGAGTGAAGCTCGGTTAAGAGGTCGAATAAGTCTCTAACGTACTGGCTGAAAGTCCTCTGAAAATGGCACCGCACTCAACGTGTTAACAGACGTGCTGATTTCCTCACGATATTTGCCTTCACCGTACATCAAGTGATAATCATTACTGAAAATGAGATTCGCACTTGAGAATACGGTAATCTCAGAGGTACGAGCCGAGGCTTTAAACCTGCACACTTAGCTTCCAAAGTGAACGTTCTACCTACTCGGCTATCACTGCTACAGTAACGTGGGAAAATAAAAAAATAACAACTAATTGTCGGCGCAAGTAACAGAAACATAGACTTCAAGTAAGATGCGAAATGGATTGTATAATGAGCTTCGTTTCTCATGAGCGCATCCTAGCAACATCATGAGAGAATTATTAAGCAATAAAAAATTACAACCGAATTGAGAACCTCCTCCTTTTTGAAGTCGGTTAGAAACCACAGTCTATGGCATGGCCATATCCATTTCCTTTTAAGTATACCTGCTTACCCACCGGTACCCACCGGTACTACAATACAAGTAAATATATTTATCCGAATGTTTATATTTCCAGGCACCTCTCCCTGCGCCAGTATGGCTTCAACCCCTGGAAGCTGTCAACAGGGGCATCATTTGCCCACAAGCGTCAATGGGATTTATGATGCCTGACCTCAAGATGCAAGAAGACTGTCTCGTCGCAAATGTCTATGTACCTGACACAGAGGAAAAAGATCTTCCGGTGCTAGTATACGTGCATGGCGGAGCATTCCAATTAGGGTACGGCGACTGGTTAAAATACACCAATTTGGTGAAAAGCAAAAAAGTTATTATTGTAAATTTCAATTATCGCCTTGGCATCCACGGGTTCTTATGTTTGGGCACGAAGGATGCACCAGGCAACGCCGGCATGAAGGACCAGGTGGCGCTCTTGCGCTGGGTCAACAGGAACATCGCCAGCTTCGGCGGCAACCCCAAAGACGTCACCATCGCTGGATATAGCGCAGGATCCGCATCAGTTGACCTTCTTATGCTATCCAAGTCTGCTGAAGGGCTATTCAATAAAGTGATCCCGGAGAGCGGCTCTAACCTTGCTGCATTCTCAATCCAATCTGATCCTGTGGAGAACGCTAAGATGCACGCCAGGAGCCTGAATTTTACAGAAGTTGACGACATATATGCTCTGGAGGAGTTTTACACAAGAGCGTCGTATGAACTGTTAACATTAAATCCATTTTTTGACAGAACAGACTCTACTTTTGTCTTTTCGCCGTGCGTGGAGCGCGACACAGGAGATGGAGTGTTCCTCGACGACTCTCCACTAAATATTTTAAAGAATGGGAAATATAAAAAGGTGCCGTTACTGTATGGTTTCGCCAACATGGAAGGGTTGCTACGTATAGAGTTTTTCGATAATTGGAGCCACAAAATGAACGAGCAGTTTTCAGATTTCCTACCGCCGGACTTAATATTCGAGAATGACGCTCAGAGAGAACAAGTCGCTCAGCAGGTGAAGGAATTCTATTTTGGCGATAAACCAGTGCAGGAAGACAATGTTTTAGGATACGTGGACTTCTTTTCCGATGTAATGTTTACGTATTCGACACTGTGGGCAGTGAAACTACATGCGGAGGCGGGACACGATCAAGTATATTTGTACGAATACTCTTTTGTGGATGAAGACACCCCCGTGGTACCGCACACAACCACCAAAGGCGCTAACCACTGCTCACAGACGATGGCTGTGGCTGACGGCAATATCTTTAACATTATTACTAAATTAAATGATAGTTCCCTATCTAAGGAATTCAACAAAATGAAGGGAATAGTTCGAGAAATTTGGCTTAACTTCATTACAACCGGGTAAGACCATTCAGAATGTATAAACCTTAGAAACTTAAGTGCTTAACTATGCAAACTTAACGGCAAAGACACACGGCTAGGTAGTTAAGTTGTGGTGTTGTTTTACAGACAACCAATGGCGGAGCGTTCGTCGTGGCCGGCGGCGGGCGCCGGGCGCTCACCGCACATGTCGCTGGGGCGGGCGGTGGAGCTGCGCGGCGTGCTGCGGGAGCAGCGCACGCGCTTCTGGGACGACATCTACCGGCGACACTACCGCCAACCCGCGCCGCCGCCCGTGCACCCGCCAAGGCCACGCGTCGATTTGTAGTGCGATTAAAATGTTGTATTTTTATTTTATTTGTGGTTACCTAGGCACCTTTTTATATACAATCGAATATAGTGATGGCATACTTGAGGTTATTTTACTTAAGTTGTTATTTCCTTAATAATAACTGGTTCTTGATTTTGATTCTTATTTTCATCAGGTTTCGCTAGGTACTCTTGAAACGTAGATATGTAGGTACATCGCTGGCACAGGGTTGTCAGGCCTCCTAAGCGATCAATTAAATGGGACAATCTGACGGACGACAGTTCGCCACATTTCTGTTTACGAGCACAAAATAAACGTTACGGGAGCGACGCAGCCGCCGCCCCACAATTAAATTTAAATCATTTTACCAGAGCCGAAGAAAAAAAAGCCGCTAGCAGCATTTTGAAGTTTAATTGTGCTTAGCGATATATTTGGTCTGTATTTTTAGTCTGAGTTTTCCCCGGAGAGTGCGGCGCGTCTCGGGCTGGAGCGATGTATTTTAGAGTTCCTCCAACCCTTAAAATCCATGTTCGTTCAAAATAAAAGTTCCCCTTTACAGCCATTGGGCTACATAAGGACTGTTCTGTGGTGACAGCGCTCGGGTGAGACAACCAGAGCTTGCCTCGGTAGAAACCCGCATACTAATAGAGTAGAGGCAATCTTGCGATGGAAGAAGCGTAGGTTCAAGGTTTAGTATACTCTTTTTGAATCGTCCTGTATAGTTCCACATTACTAGTATTAGTTCCACTCACAAAGCTAGTCGCCTCACATTAGTTCGACTGCACATAAATTAATTAGAACTGAGAGAAACAAGTTTGGCAGCAACTCCGTGAGCCAATAAGATCGAAAGTAGCAAAACAATGGCCCGACAGCCAAGATAAGTCTGTAACTTAATTAACTCCCGAAGCCTTGCTTCGGTATAATTAACTTCGAAGCTTTTTGAAGCGGTAAACAGTCGCCGCGTGCTGGCTGCGTTGCTACTCGCTACGAAATATTTTCGGGTAAAAATAGACGAAGTCAGTAGATATATATAATAAACTAGCTGTTACCCGCGACTTCGTCCGCGTGGTATTTAACAAAAAGTTTATCTAAAATTAAAGTAGCCTATGTTACTCCTTGTTACATCAGCTATCTGCCAGTGAAAGTCCTGTCAAAATCGGTCCAGCCATTTCAGAGATTAGCCGAAACAAACAGACAGACAGACAGGCAGACGAAAATTATAAAAAAAATGGTTTTCGTATATGTACCGTGTATACATCCAAATGCACTTAGTAAAAAGCGGTTATTTTAATATTACAAACAGACACTCCAATTTTATTTATTTGTATATATGTATAGATTAATGAAGGTTTAGCAATTCTGGGTTAAATCGACACCAGCAATATTATGAATTCCAATTGAATGATTGTCTAACCATTGATTAGAGAAGTTTGCTACGAAAAATTCGTCCGGGAAAACATACTAATTGGATTGATTTTTTTGAACACTCATGTGATGACCTACACAAAGTTCGGGAACATACTGTCTCTTCCCGCACTAAATGGGTGCAATCAAGTAGGATATGTGAGACTCCGCTTTCCCATTACTTATAGCACGTATTGGTGGTATAAGAGGTCGTATGATGGTAAGAGATACAATGTGCAATATGCAGTTGCATTGGGTACTTTTATAAATCGGTCTCTTCAACCTCGCCACAAGCTACACAGATGGCGTTGCATGCGACATTCAGAACAATGGACAATTCTCCATACAATCCTGAAACGCGCTATGAGAGTTTCCGGAGCACGCAACATATATCCAAGATCCCGTCCCGCCAGGCGTACCACAACCCGCCTGCCTGGAAGATTTTCCCTTTTCCTTTAAAAACCAAATGTGTGGTTGTAAACTAAACAATGTTCTACGGTGTCGGTGTCGTAGTAACTATAAATATTCTGACGGTGTTACAGCTTAGCGAATTTGTAGCGCAATTTGTGATGTTATCTTAGGACTCGCGAGAACTCCGAGTAACGCACGTACGAGGCTGGGGAACCTGTTATATTGCTATTTCAGTGGGCTGTTCCGTCAAATGACACGTTTATTGCATGTTAAATATTGTTTTTGTCTCGTTCTTCCCGTTTTGGCGCTAGAAGCGTCATTTTATAGCTGTTAAATATATCTTCAGATTCTTAACTCTTTACAAATTGCAGTCGCTCGTCTTGGTTTATAAATGACCTCAAGTTACGTTAGTAAAAAACAAAGGTAGGTAGGAAGGGGTTTTTGTATAAAGAACCTCAATCCAATTGTTCAAGTCTCAAATAAATTAAATATCGGTTCAGCTCATTTTGGAAGGTGAAGGAGGTATATTTTTACACCCAACATATTTTTTACATGTGGCACGTAGTATTCCTTGTCTGTGACCTAGCCAATCACCTAGCGACCTGATCGATCGCGACTAATCGGCTGCCGCCTACTAAATATTGAACCTTACTAAACCCATTACCAATTAGTTAATCTGTGCTTATACCTATTAGTATCGATTGGTAACTAATTTGTATGAACAAATATTTTTTGTAGGGCAAGTGGATTAACTTCTGAATCTGACCCACACTCATTGTAACGGAAAAGCAATGCACGCATGAAATATACCTTCATGGAGTCGTGGACTAACGATAAAAAAATAAAGGCACATAAGTAAAGGCACATAGCTTCAGGTATGTGCAAAAAAAATTACAATATACATACAATAAACATGGCGAAAATTAATTATAAATAATAATAATGATAATTCATTTTCTCATACATTTGATTCTGAGGCGGTATGAAGTTCGCCGGGGCATATATTACTAAAATCTAAGCATGACGTATCTTAATCACGGCATTTCCCACTCAAAAGCCTATACGCAAACTCTATCTTGCATTTAATTGTTTTACGTTGAAGAGCCTAACGACCAACTCCAGCGGAGGAAAACCATGACCAGGACTAAAAGGTTTTCAATGTTGTTCAACGGCCGGTGTAATCCAATTTGAATAACGACTTGTATACAGAGCAGTGCGTATGTGGTGGTGTACCTAACTACCTTGCTTACTTGAATGTATTACTCATGATAAGTAGATATAAAAAAAAGATCAACCGATTTGAGAACCTCCTCATTTTTGAAGTCGGTTCGAAATAAAATATTTTACAGATTTTATTGCGTTTATTTTATGTTTATGCGTTGTCGACGTTTCGGCTGCTTTACAGCATGCATGGTCATGCTGTAAAATACATTTTATTTCAATGTGTTGTATTCGCGTAAATATAAGAAATCAATAGATATTAAAATTTGTGACCCTGTGTGACAAAGTTTGTCACACACGGTTAGCTTACGAATAATCGCTAGCTAACTGTATACTTTATAGTCTACGGTATTTAGACATTTTGTATGGAGAATTGAAAAGTGCCTCTAGCGGACGGTTTTTAAAACTTTCAACTCACATACAAAATGTCTAAATACGGTAGACTATAAAGTATACGGTTAGCTTACGAATAATCTCGCACTTGACGTACAGAACTATATATCGGTGCGCCCCTGTTGCTCGGCGATACTGGTTCGTCGCTTGCCAATGTCGCGGTTTGCAGTTGAGTCAGAATATACTTGGAAGGATCAATTAAACATTTAATAGTCCTAGTCCTATTTATAGCAGCCATTCATTAAGTATAGTAAATAATTAATAGCAATACATTCCGTCACGCAACTCGCGTTGCATCGGGTTCAATTTAAAAATGGAATTGTTAGGTATAAGTTGTAAGAACACGTAAGAAGGAAGCCTGTCTCGTTAGGAATTGCACAAAATAATCGCATTAGCAAGGGGTAGTGTTACGCTCGTATTGGAAAGCTAAGAGTAGGGTGACCAGATATTGTATGTTTTATGAATTTATATTTCGTATTTCAGTTTCATTTATTAAACAACAGCTACTATACACTAACGGTTCAAGAAAAAAAATATTTATCGTGCTCAAATTTATATGCTATTAAATATTTGCTTTTAACTGTTCCAATAGATTGTCTGAATATTATTGGTTTGATTCTATTTGTTTCATTGAAATCATAAAAACTAAAGCTTTTAGACAATTCAATTCATTAATTTTAGAGATATTATTATGATACGTACATAGTTTCGAAGATATATTTAAGTTTGGTGAAAAAAATTGAAGAGAGAAAAAGCGGTCACGCTCTTTCTTTGTCGCGCACGCACTAACTTAATGCGGTGATGTCACATGCCTGTAACTCGGTACTGTTTTCGTTTGTAACCGATCGGAAATTTGAAATTCTTATATTTTTGAGTTATTTTGACAATTGTACTGCCACTACCTAATCATAAATCCAAAATTCTATTTGAGCTGTCGCAGGTTTTTGTAATGCCTAGAGCAAATTCTAGTTTCCTGAAGACACGGGCTGAAAATCATTGGTAGCAGCGGCAACAAGCATTTGTAATGCGAAGCCCCGGAAGTATTGAAGGCTTAAAACCATAAGGCCTGGACGTGTCCATTCCAAAGCTATGGTGTCATTACTAAAGGGGCTTTGGGGGACGGGGCGGGTCGTCGACGCGACACAGCGGCGCGGGCTCGACAACATAAAGCCGCTACGAACGACTCAACCTGGCACCCAATCTGTAGGGTCCCAACAAATTGGCATGCCACGAGGCAAGTTGCATGCCAAATTGGTAGGGATCCTATACATCAGCCCTACAAGTTGGGTGGCAAGTTAGGCCGTTAGTAGACGCATTCATTGCTTACCTTGTGTGCCGCCGTATCTGACCCTTTCAGACGAACAGCATGTAAGGAAGGAAAAGGCATGGAGAATTGAATGTTCTAATACCGTCCGCTGGACGCGCTGTTCAATTCTCCATATAAAATGTCTAAATACGGTAGACTATAAAGTAAACAGTTAGCTTAAGAATAATCTCACACTTGACGTACAGTAGTATTTTAAATATGGAAGAATCGGACGATATTGTAATGTTATTTCTAATTTAAAGGCATTTGACATGTCGTGAAGGCAATTCAATTAATCCTCCAATAATAAACAAGTTAACCGAACAAATTGCTTTTGTTCTGTGAGCTCAGCAAAGCGCGTGCGGATAATAAAAATAGCGGTTTTATTTTATCTCTAACGATGGATGTGGGGAGCGCGGACTGCGATACCACACCACAGAATATTGAAAGCATAGCTCACAGATGAGCAAAAGCAATTAATTTCATTGTCCGCTCTAAAATATATCAAAGACTAGCTGTTGCCCGCGATTCATTTCAGAGATTATCCGGAACAAACAGACAGACAGACAGACAGACAGACAGACAGACAGACGGACAGACAGACAGACATTTTTAAAAAAAAAAATTGTTTCGGTATAGGTAACGTGTATACATCCAAATGCACTTAGTAAAAAGCGGTTATTTTAATATTACAAACAGACACTCCAATTTTATTTATATGTATAGATTGGTCAAAGCGAGTTTTCATTTTGCGTGCTGCATTATACAACTTGGAGTTTTATTCAGTATGGGTATATAAAACGATAGGTCTACAAAGACATTACCTGAAAAACTTTAAGGTCATTTTCGCATGACATTATATAACTGTACCTGTACCGTCTAAACGAAAACTTTTGTTATGGACAGAGAGTGCAGGGAGGATTGGTTCTTTCTTAGAATATATCTTACGAGAAATACAGTGGATAGTTCATCAATGCACACCCGACTTTATAACAGTACCTTTAAAACATAAAACGGATAAATATAAGACACGAGGTCTACTGAAACATCAATTATGGCATTTATACAGCCTAATGGGTACTTTAATGGCCTCCACTGAGCCCTAAACAGCAATTATAACTTCGTTATCAACATTTCAACGGTTATTATTCGTTATAACTGCGATACTACTCCATTAAATCCAATAGTTAACTGTAGCTCGGCGCATGTTCAAGCTTTGTTTTTTGTCGTTTATTATAGCGTGCGATGACTACACAGACGCAGGACTTATTGTTGGATATGATAGAAATGACCTTCATAACTATTTTAGTCCAGAAAAACGAAATAGGCATAGCCTAATAAGTCTTAGATTCCTTATTATGATAAGCAATCTAAGACTTATTAGGGACCCATAGGTCCAAAACCATAACCCAAAACCATATCTCGAGATTTTAAGAATGTAAAATAGTTAGAATCATCCTGGAGCGAACGCATTTGCCTCAAACTAAAAGTAGGTAGATGTCTTCAAAACGAACGTCTCAATTTACAGAGTTAATTTGAAAACATTGGCAACGTTTAAAACTACATTCGGGTGAATTTAGAAAAAGCAAACGAATAAATTAAAATTAAATAAATTTAAATTAAAATTATGTGCCCAATTTTTTTTTAAATTTATATTTTTGTTTTGTAAAATGTTGTTCCCACTTTAAGTACCCTGAATCTAATGAGTAGATAGTTTCAAATATATTACAGACACTGTTCCGAGATTCAATACAAACTATAATATAAAAATAGATACCTACGTACAGATATTAAAATGTGTTGCCTGATCCTCAAATCAATGAATTATTACGACATGAATAATGTCTTAGCAAACACCATTAAACAGCTAATTGTAGTCGTAAGGCACGTCATAAGCCCGGTAGTGGGTTATTTTGACCGCGAGCACTTGAGGCCATTTGTTGTGCATTAACAAGTATTGAGTGGCTACACACGTCAGGATCACACTCCGTATGCCTGTCGTCCATATGAAGAGGCGACGCGATACTATACAATCTTTTCTTCTTTTCATTCACTAAAGATTCGTCTTTCGGTCAAGAAACAAGCTTGTATTTGTTTAATTTTTGTTTGCATGCGACTGACTAAACAATATGTATTGTTAGAATCAGGCGTGGCTTGGCAGTAATATACTGTAAAAATTTTTAGAGAGGGGCTCACTAGATACGGGCTTGCCAACCTTCCCAATTATAAACCAAAGCGGTTGAACTTATAATATCTGCGTGTGACAATCGCAAACCAACCGACCTGTGGATGCCTCGTTCAGATGCGAATGCCATTTCTTTTTTATATTTGCTTCTCGCTCTTTATCACAATAGAGCAAGGCACTGATTTCTTGTCTGCTTTTTCTATAACATCTTTCTGCGACCGATCGTTCTTCCTCCAGCGTTTTAGTTCTAGCCAATGGAGCACTACCTTATTATCCTCAAAATAAGGCAACAACACGCCGTTGACAAGGGCTCATAAAGCTCGCTGGCACAATGGGACAACGCGACTGATGCGTCCGGGATGGCCGGGCTCGTCGGCACGCAGCGCACGGGACGCTCATTTGCACTTCATCGCATTTGCATATTTACATCGTGGGAGCGAGGTGCAGCCGAGCCTATGCACATATTTGGCAGGGAATACAAACAATGGGTACCCGGTCGCGTGGAATGTAAAATTAATGGATTGTCTATGGAATTCTTTTTCTGAAATGTTTTACATATTATACTTTATTAGACAGATTCGCGCAATAACTGCCTCAAAAAAGAAATGATTGTGTAGATTGTAAGGAGTAAATATCGCTATGAAACTTTGTGGCTAAAATTTAAATCAAAATTAATATTATTTTATTTATTTCAGCGTTAAAAATGACGGCCAATTTCTTGATTAATAATCAACTCGTTTAGAACGCGGTTACGTGACAGTTGGATTTTTTTTAAATAACAATGTTTTTTTGTTTCAAAATACCCGTATTCGATTCCCAATTCACGTATGAGTTTTTTTTGAACATCTATGAATTCAGTTTTTCTCATCTCTAAAATCGTCGACATGGTTCCTTAGAATATACTTTTCAATAGTTTCGGAGGTCCCCATACTGACCCATCTGGACCCTGTATTGGTTTATAGCCAACGAATAAACTCGCTCTTGATGTACCTACTGGTAAAAGATGGCTGATTGCGGCAAGTGACATTTACCCACATATTTTATCGTGTAATAAAATACACACGACATACCTGTTTCCCGGGAGCCAAATATAATTTATTCAGAGAGGAATCGACACGTCTCCCTGAAGTATCGCCCGTGCCATTAACCCATCGGACGGGTCTCGTATGAGGCACGTACGCCGTCGAAGGCAGACCCTAATCCCGCCATTACAGCTAATTCCTTGAACAGGGAACAGGGAGGACGTGTAGAGATGAGATAATAGTGTCGATATTGGATCCTTTAAGGATGCTCGCCTGGTAACAGAGAACTCAATGATGGTATACGAAAGAACTCAATGAGAGGAAGGATCGTTAGGATGCAGAGTGCGAGTTTTTTTTCGTAATCTAACCGAATACTTTATAGTCTGCGTATTTGTGAATTACTTAGCAATTATAATAATAATACCAGCGCTTTTTAATATCCCACTGTTGGGCACGGGCCTCCCATCAATGCGAGGGGGATTAGGCCATAGTCCACCACGCTGGCCAAGTGCGGGTTGGCGGACTTCACATATCTTTCGATGAGTTCTCTCAGATATTCAGGTTTCCTCACGATGTTTTCCTTCACCATTTAGCAAGTGATAATCATGGTTGAGTTTTATACCGGTTAAATTATATAAGTTATTTTTAAGAAATACGGGGAAGATAAAACAGATACGTGCATGCAATTACGTCTTGTATCTCATCCACTCGTAGCATCCCGCCGCTGCGTAGGTATTCGTGTTTAGAAAATATTGCGGAAATTGGTGGAGGATTGAGTTTTATGGATGGGCTGTTAAATATAAAATGAATGTGGCCAGCGAGGGCATTAATAACAGCTATTTATGAGTTCGCCAACGTTAAACAGGACTGCTGTTACTATATGTTACTGCACATTTGGTGTTAAAGCTACACAACTTTAGTCTTAAATTAATAAAGTGCAGATATAAATTTGAAGAAATATATTATCTGACTACAGGTACCTACCAGAAAAATGTTTAATGACCTATATACTACGGAAATTAGCTTATCTACTTACGCATTATGTGGCAAAAATGTTAAAGCATATTCTAGATCTATCCTTTAAAATAAAAACGCAGTAATATTTGCCAGGTAAAAAATAAATAAATTGAGTGCTATAATAGAGCATAGTTACCCACAGATACAGTTATATAAAAGAATATGGGTAGATAACCTATTCCACTGTAGTAGGTTTGGCCGAGGGAGAATTTCGTTCAATGTGCCCTCTCCCCAAAATTGTGTACATAATGGCTCTCCATTCGCGCATCACAAATGTCGCGTTTATGACGCAAAACGATGTCGTTACATCCACCACTTCCCATAGTTGATCCCCCATCAGCGATACAAATCTATAAACATTTTGATAGTAAACTCCGCAATAAAACAAAGTTTTATGAGTCATTAAATTAATGGACATGTGGGGGCGCTAGCTGTATAATCCATTTATGTACCTAAGTTTAAATCGACTTCGACCTTAGTCTATCCTAGGCTAGGACGCTCATATATCCAAGGGCAGGGCTATACCTCACTTTAAGTGTCATGAAAGTTTTGATGTCCTGGACAACAGCTATTATAAAATATATCAACGAAAACTACCTACTTATACAAATAGATATTAAAACAAAACAGCTGACAACTGCTATCAGCTGTATTTTTTATAAATAGTTTTATAAATCTATTTATCACCTGTAATCTTTTTAAAAATAGATGTGTAAATCTATTCATCAGCTGTTATTTTTTTTATAAATAAATTATAAATCTATTAATAATCTACTTTATAGCAACTAACCCACTATATTACATCTATCTATCTATACTATATATACTTAGTGCTCAGAAGCATCTTCAGCTTCAAGTATCAAACGAGTTTCTGTCTAAAAGCGACTTAAATAAATTAAATTAGTACGAAACGAAAACGAAGTACGAAAAGTAAATTAGTCCAGCCTAGCGTGTAAATATTGCGCAAGCTTGGTTTTGTACACAGACATTTTTATATGTTATATTTATATAAATATAACATAAGTACCTTCGTGTAGAAAAAAAGGATCTAAATATAATAAACCATCTTATCTTAACTAAGGCCATCAAAATTATTTTATTGGATTCTGTACCTATAAACGAAAATAGCGCCCTTGTAGGAACCCTTCCGATAAAATTACGATCCCCGAATTACCTACCTACTAAATAAACACTTTACAACAAATGAAACCTAAGAAACATAAAGTCAACACACCACTGCCATGCGGTAATCCTATTTCATTTCCAACACCGAACATAAAACGCTGAAGATACACGGACAACATGGCGGCTCCGATTGCGTTCCCAAGTTATCTCCGACGACATCTGTAAAGTAGTGAACTTACCACTTATATTCCATTTACTTGCACGCTTATCTCCCGTTTTCCATATAAACACCTGCTTAAAGTTTATGAGCAATTATCCACCTATCATGTACGTCGTAATAAAAATAACTAAGGATCGGTGCGTGCGCGGTGGACGAAGCGACGCGCACCGGCGCACGCGCACCCGCTATCTTTACGCCTCGTATAGTACGCCTGTATCTCTAATCTCCTTTCACATAATACTATTCATTCTACTTAGCTTTTTGTACTTGTACCCATTGATCTTGGATCAATGCTCGTACCCATGAACGTTGTCGGTGATCGGAAATAAATATCTACAATAGTTATTTAGATGAAGGGATAAAATGTTTGTATAGATTCCGAGATAACGGCTGCTCAAAGGGTGAGCATTTTAATGCGTCATTAGATAGGTTTTACAGCCGTTAGTTCTGGGTGAAAATGTGTATTTTATACCGGCAATAGCGGTTAAAAATGTCAACTACATTGTAAATTTCTTGTAATGTGCAACATTAAATTTTACTTAATTACTTACTATTAGTCGCATTGATGCGAGGCCCGTGCCCAACAGCGTGACATTAAAAGGGCTGGTATTTTTGTTTTGCTAATGCTTTGCATATGTATGTATTTAAATACTACTTTATTTCATTTTACTTAACTACTTTTATTCGGTGAGTAAGTAGATAGTTTACGTATTCTTATCTAATTTGAATTAATATAATTTATTTAATATAATTCTGAATATTTAATTGGAGTTATGGCATTTGATTATTCATAATTAACATTTTTACCTGAGTATGAATGAATATTAAATCGTACGTACCTACCTAATGATATAACGAAGGCTTCATCCCGGTTGGTTGGTATGCCGTTTCGCCAATTTGATTTTTATACCTACAAAATGGTTGTGTTTTGTAATCAATACTAGCCCCTATTAATGTTCTACTGTTGGGCAGTGGCCTCTCCTCAATGCGAGGGGGATTAAGCTATATCCTATCACGCTGGCCCAGTAGGGGTTGGCGGACTATACACGTCTTTCGAAGGGTTCTTCAGAAATATATCAATACAATACAAACATAATTAGTCCGGACTTTTTTTGGTCATAATACTAACATTTGTAAAAATATAGACTTATCAACGGGATGTTTAGGAAACGGGAATAAACCAACCGGGACACAGGCTTTTTTTTTCTATTTGCCTTAACCGTGACCAAACTCTACAGAATGAACTGGGCCTAAAAATGTGTTTCGTGTCCAAATAAAGTTAAGGAATTTAATTATCGAATGCTGCGTATTCAATTTTGTTGGGTTGGTACACACCTCCTCGTCGTGGGTGGTCTGGTCGGCCCGGGACCGAAGCTGTCATACTGTGCCCCTTCCATTCCCGTACAGGAATGTAACTAATGATGAATCACAGATTATATCAAAGTCAAATCGTTTATTTCGTATAGGCCTACGGGGCCACTTACAAATTGTCATTAAATTTATTTTTCTTAACTCTACAACCGGATCCGAACGCGACCTCAACTGAGAAGATCCGGCGAGAAACTCAGCGGGCTTGTCTTTTTTTTAAAACCATTATTTTTTACGAAAAAAAAATAATAATGATGAATCACAGATCATATCAAGGTTTATTGACGATGCATTCCGACTATTCTAACAACAGCCCGCGGCGAGGCTCACTGTTTCATTACACTTGGTAATTGAAATTACTCCGCCTTTCACCATATGTTTGTGCCTGTGGGATAAACAACGCGTATTGCTTGATTAGAAGGTAAAACGGAACGATTGTGAGGTCCATAAATAAAATATACACTCGAATGAGAAATGAAGACACCTGATTATTGATGTTTATGATTTACTGTGAATGCTTTATGGCGCCGGAAAAATATTTCCAAATAAGTAGATGAGTCTGTATCTCTCTGCATCTGGCAGTATATATACTCATTTATATTGTTTACTTACTATCCCGGGGGACTTCGTACCGCCTCAGAAACAAATGTATGAGAAAATTAATTATCTTTATTATTATATTTTACTGAATTTTTCCCATGTTTCGATAGTTAGGTATTCGGAATGGATACAAATAAAAAAAATATAAAGAAAATTAAAATCGACCCGTTCTTGTGTTATAAATGGTGTAACTAACGTATACGACTTTGTTTTATATATAGATTCATATGTTTTATCTTAATCGGTAAATCAATATAAATACGATATGACTTTAAATATCCTCATATAAACACACTGACACTATAGTCCCCTACTTAATCTTAGCTCGTTGATTGTGCCACACTGAGCAACGCTTCCGTTAAAGGTAGCAATCAAACTTGGGCAAATAACGAAGACGAACCCAAATATCACAGGCGGGAATTGAATCCTCCGGGTGCATTGAACCGAGCAGTGTACGTTCAAAACACTAGTCTATCGTCATAAGCGTCACATTAGTACGTAAAGCCCTCGCACAGCACAGTGACAACGCAAAATGGTCATTAGCTGAGCCAGCGAAGTGGCTGGCGCGTGACGCTTATGTCGTCGGCGCTGTCTAGAGCACCCTCCACCGGGAGGTAGGGCGGCACGTAGGACTAGTCCGTTTGGTTTGTACGATGTTTTAACATCTGGTTTGTGTGTTGTCATGCAAAATAATGTAAATGCTAAATTGTCGTAAAAACTTTAAGACCTATCTTTTTTTTAGTGGCAGAGGTTTGTAATTGGAACACATTCAAAGGAACAGAACCGCGTGCATGTATCTAACTAGTTAGCTTTAATTACATTATTGCCTATTGTCTCTGTTCTAGCATCTCCTTTAACAACAGGACAGGACAGGAGGGCTGCTAATGTCCAGTCGATGTTCCTACTTCGAATTTCTATCAGCCATACAGATATTATATAGATCCAGTTCATTGCATATTACTAAGTCCATCTAAATGTAGATATAAAGGACTTTCGTAAGGCTAATTTTATTGGATAAGAGCAGCGGGAAAAAATAGGTGTGTAAGAACATAATAGGTATAGGAATCTATAAATGTTTTTTTATTAACTATCTGGCTGGCTCTTTCCTCGCTCAAAAAAATTTGCTTGATAATACAGCGAGTAAATGCAGCCAGCATTCTTGCCACCATTCCACGCGGACAAGGTCTTTTTGATACATTATTTGTTGTCATACTATTTTTAAGTCTTTTTATTTCCTATTTAGTTTTACTGTAATTGTAAATAATAATTGAAAAAAAAATAAAAACAAGAAAAAAAAAACTATCTACCCAGGATGTCAAAATAAATAACCATTTGAGTGGTAGTACATGACATTAATGTTCAATCCAATCACTGCCAGCCATTGCATCATTCGAGAATCAGCCTAGAATCTGAACAAGAATTTAAACTAAATTCCTCGTTTAGACTTGATGGAAACACAGTCTTATATCTCCCAGCTGTGATAGTGTAGTGTTTATTGTGTTAGCCCTTCCTGTCCGCTCCGACCTCCGCACAATACCGCTTTGTAGATCTTCTCTGGACCGTTGCTAGCTATCAGCCTTAAACGTCCGTCAGCACGCATACATTATTGAAAGGCTAATTTTATGTAGGCATTGTCAAGAAGCCCGCAGGTTTATGATAAGGCCACCTTAGCTAATATTGACTGTTTATTACTTGTGTGTGTGATGTAACTTGTGCGGCCTAAGCAGCTTAAGGCAATAAGGATACGGTACAATATAATGTACCTACACACCTTGAAAATTTGGGACGGTACACACGGTAGGCGTGGTTGAATATTCTCGGACAATACTAGTCGTAATGGGATTTGTCAGTGAAATGAAAATGTTTTTTTTTATATTCCACACTGGCACAATAGAACACAGCTACATAAGAAGAACAGTAAAAGTTGTACATAAAATATATCGGAGTAGTAATTTGTGGGGGGGGGGGGGGCTCCTCGCCTTGAGGCCCTTGCCCAACAGTGGGACATTAAAATGGGCTGGTATTATTATTATAGTAATTTGTAAGAGTTTATAATATGAATATATTTTACTCGATGATAAACAAACCTAAACACATCGATGGTATACCATGGATCGGGCGATCCCATATCGCGCCGCGTTCGAAATCAACCCTTTATCAGCGGCAATACAAAGGCGCCCCATAATAACACTGTGACCCCGGCCCTCCCTTATAATAACTATAAATATGTGCTTAAGCCCCGTAAGATAAGCACACAATGGACCTGATTCTGCTGGCTACCATTTCAGACTGAACTTGGGAGTATGCAAAAAACATGAAAACTCAATCTCAAATCCAGATCTCTGCATCACTACTGGGCACACAATGGAAACCTTACAAAACTCAACAAAATATTTGTACAGTAACTAGCACTTGTCCATGGCTCCATTACTCTATGGATAGATTTTGCTTAGCTCGAACTGCTAAGCAATCTTTGTAGCCTGATGAAACATATGACACTTTGGGTCCGTGAAAGAACTTTTAAAATTGGATCAGTTGTTCCGGAGATTAGACCCTACCAACATAAATCATACAACTTTACAGACGGAACAAATATCCATAATAAATAATTACAAGGCAAACCCATTACTAAAAGTGCTTGTATAAAACATCATTGACATAATATTTTATATTTGTGTATCTATTTATTCATAGGTATATCGGCTGATGATCGCCAGACAACCTCATGACGGTCATAAAAAAAAAATACTTCAAGTAAATTAGACATGACTAAAACGTGCTGACTTGCTCATATATTAAGATCATGAGTAGGACAGCAATATACAGTTCAGTAAAGTTTATATTGTACAAAGTAAATCGGAACCATTTCCTTTCACTGGAACCGATGGAGAGACAGGCGGACTGTACGCGAATTGTTCTGAAAGCTTTTTAGACGGCTCTCTCCTTTGTAAAACTTCAAGCGCTTAAAGTGTCCCTGGAAACAACATCGCTCATTCGCACAGAAATAAACCTCCCTTTATCTTAATGCATTTCCTTCAATACAGCCGAGACAATGGTTTCAACAAACCCCTATTGTTTTGTGTAAAAAGTTATACTTGTATGTAAGCTTGGATGTCTGTTTCACTTCCAACTTGCGATAAGAACTTAATCCGTTTGTCTTGTGTGATTGTTGCTATTACTGACTGATACATATGCATGCGTACAGTTTGGGGACAATGCTGTCTGCATTCGCATGGCAACAGGCATGGGCGACAGCACAATAGGGTAGAGGGGGCAGCTGCCCCACCCTGGCTCATGGAGTCAAGTGAAAAAGATAACACATTATCACTACTGATGTCTAGAAATTATGTGCCTCTATGGTATCTTGGCTAATGAGAGCAATGTCACATTTCTAAGGTAAAAGCGACTTCCTATTCGTGTTAGATTTTTTGGCTAAAAAGATAATGGTTCATTTTGAGGTTCTTTTATTTGCCTTACCCTAGCTACGCCCATGGCAATAGGTGCGGAACTTAGCACTTACATATTTCTGGCGGCCTTATAACGTAGAATAACGTAACTTAGAATAGCGTAGCGAAGATTGGCATAGCCCTATACCGTTCAATAGAAAAAAAAAACTTATGTGGGCACGGTGTAAATGCCCGATAGTACCTACACATTGATTAGGTAACTATACCTACTTAATTTGGTAGGTTTTATATTATGTTTGTTACGACAAAATCGTTGAACATCTATTGTTCAATGATTATGTCGTAACAAACATAATCAATAAAGCAAGCAGCATTGATGCAAAAGCCGGCTGAATATAATTACGACTTCCTACGCAACGTAATTTTACTTCTACTGATTAAACAAATTAAATAACGGTAAGATTCCAAGTTCAAAGCTGCTACCAATTAACCATTAAGATTTTCATCGCTCTCATAAGGAATAAGTTCTGTGATGTGTTCATTATAATTCTGCGGTTATTTCTAGGGTTCCCGGAACAACGTTGCATAATAAAAAAATGTGCGTTTCCACAGAAACTTGTCGCTGGTGTAACAAGAGCCGGCTCTGTTCGGAAATCGTCTCCCGGTGCATCTTAATGCAGCTTAAGGCCTGTGTACACATTTACGGTCCGAATTCGGATAGATGGCGAATGGAGCGAACAAGCTGTACTAATATACTGACTGTGGCAAGCCAAAAACAAAATCGCATTTTTTAAGGTTGATTAAATTATTTATTTAGGTATTTAAAATCATGACTGAAGTCATTTAAAGAACATTCATACATTGTTCATTTGTTTTTACGTTATTTTCTTTTTTGCTAAACTTGGCATTGTTTTTTAATTGTAATTATTTGTTATAGACATTATCTATTTTTTTTTAGATACCCTGTTCAGCTTACTCGCATCATCTAGAGACAATTTTCGGTGCCCGTCCTAGTGTACAAGCGGTCTAAGAGCCACACAAACCGCCGCACTATAATGCGCCAGCCGATGTTATCTGACGGATGGGAGGCGCATTGAATTTGATATTACAAGATGTGCAGGCCGTTTTTATACATTCCCAATGAAATGAATAAAACAAATATACAATATACTAAGCGCTCGACCACGCTACTGATTCGCCTTGTTTAAAAAAACAAACATCATAGACACAATTATTTTATACATCAACGTGATCCATATAATTTACTGATTCATGTATTATACACGATGCTTCACTGTGTTGGGATTTTACCACAAATAACTACTTAAGTAGGCACCTACCTGGTTAACTTTTTTAACCTCTCTTTCATTCATCCAGTGCAGTTCAATGGAGACCCGGATAGACCTACTATTTTTGAAGAGGAGTAGTTTGTCATACTAGTTTCATGAAAAGTTAGATGGAGTTTCTATTTCAGAATACCTAGTACGCGCCTAGAGTAATTCATGTTGCAAAGTAAACCCAATCAATTGTATAATAGTTGAAATAAAACTAATTTTAAGGATTTTATCGTGATTATTTTATGTGGTTTACGTTCCCAACGTTATAAACGCGATAAAATCTTTAAAATTATTTTGTTTCAATGTGTAGTATTCGCGTAAATATAAGATATCAATTGTATAAAAGCTTTAATTAATATACCTAAAACGTCATAACAAAGTAGTATTTAGAGGAAAAGCGCCTTGTTTTACGCCATTGTAAATGGATGAAAGCCTTCTGTGAATTTGACTAGGTAAACATTGAAAAAAGTGTTTGCATAATTAATTTGGTCACAATGTAACTCTTCTTATAAGTTACCAGTGGCAATTCTTTCGTGACCGTATAGACGCCCCGTCTGACCTAATTCATCAATGAGTTTTTATTCATACGATCCGTTACGATGTTACAATGTGGGCTTTGTATTTAGCATTGACAAGACAAAAAAAGTCGGGGTTTCGCTATTGCAATGAAAAACACGACTCCTTTTTTCGTAGCAATCCTTTCATTTATTATTCGTACCGTAAAATGGACTCGGATCTATATATCTGATATAAAGTATGGAATAAAACTTTAACAAACCTAATTTTATATAAAAATAACTACTTACTAGTATTATACTTACAAATCCTAATCGTTGCTTATCAAAACTGAGTCTAGTCCATTGAGCAACCATTGACTCGTGGACGCATTTCCAATACGGTGTCCTCGACTATTTATTCATTAGAAAAATATATATACAAATAAATATCTGTCCATTTTTACATTCCTACATCTAATTTAAGTGTGTTCGGCCGGATAGTGGATATTTATACGCTAGTAAGTAGGTATTTATATTGTCAATATTCTATTAAAAGGCGGTGATTAAATATTAACAAACTGGGTAGTATATGACATAATGGTCAGCGACCATCACAAATACTTAGCATTATATGTCAGTGGGGTGTCCGTAACCCACGTCGGATCATCAATTAGGAATAGGGTGTCCATATAAAATTAGGAATGCCATAGTATTTAATTGCCATAGGACTAAAAAAAAAAGCACCAACACGCTAATATTACCCGAAAGGGTAGACAGGCAGGGATCCACTGCTGTACACCTACATTTTGCCGATACTATTTGGTCCCAATGTAACCTATAGTGAGTCTATTGTTGTTATACCGGGCAGTGAGCACACTCCCCGCGAATGCCATTGTCCACCACGCTGGCCCAGTTGGAGAACTTCACGTCATCAACGTGTTACCTATTTTAGCTTGAAAGTTTTAAAGTTGGTACACACCTAGTACCTTCAACGAAGAGCTCAAACCCTTTTTTGCAGATAGTCTGAAGATTGCGAGCACCATTTAAAATCCATAGATAACAAAGAACGCACTTCTGTCTGCGCAGTCTAAACAGTGCCACCATGAACCTTTTTTGACAATAGTTATGCCATAGAGAAAGAATATAAAGACCTTTTAAGCCCAGACATCTGGTCACCCTAATCGGGGGGAGGGACCCGCGCCGGATGCCGCCTAATCACATAAATGCAAATTCGGCCATTCAAGCTTCCTGCACGTTGCATGCAGTGGGTACTTGGTAGTAGGTTAGGTACACACCGCCGGCGGTATACGAGTCACCTCTCACTCTTAAAGGCCATCCCTCAAATTTATAGAACGTTATAATGGATTATAAAGCCAGTATAACGCTCTTTTTCCTGTAAATAGTTCGTTATAATCCATTATAACTGTCTATACATTTAGGGGCATATTTATAAGCAGCAGTCAGCAGTGCCCGGGACTTCGTACGCGTGAGCTTTTGGTAGTTTTTGTTTGCTTTCCAGGTATAAATATTCACTTTTCCAGGGCAATAATCATCATAAATGTTGATCTTGTTATAAGCTATCGTCATTGAAAGTTTGTATGAAATCTGCCGAGTGGATTGTTAGATAAGGCGGAATAAATCTTACATTTTCCAGGACACTAATTATTATCCTAGATGTTGATCTTATTATAAGCTATCGCCATGTAAAGATTTAATCAAATCTGCTCAGTGGATTTGGGGATACTGTTTACCTATCAATCAGGAACCCATCCATTTGCGAGCATAAAAATTATATATGTTGATACGGGTTGTAAGCTATCACAACGATACCTTATACCATTATCCGTCGAGTACTTATTGCAGTGATGCCTTAACAGACAGAAAAAAAAAATATCATCATCAAAAATGATGTACGATGATTTATGTCTAGATTGTATACTCGTAGGTATAATGTTTGAATTACAGACAGTACCAACTTAACAGTCTTGTTTTATCTAATGGCACGCCTAGGCGCTCAAGTTCCGCGAATTACTAGTTTTTCTGCGCGAGGCTTACCTTAATTGGTGCTCAGCTATTTCCGCCGACCTTTTTACCACGACATTTTAAGTTAATTAAGAGCTTTTCTGATATGACTTTCGTAGAATCCACATATGGTGTTACATTAGACATGGGCATAAATCTCGTGTCGTAACGGTGGCAAGTTTTACTAGCGCATTGTGGCGTGAAATAAAACTAAGGGTGCGCTCAGACGGGCGGAGTAGCGGCGAAGCGAGTACTCTGTAACAAGTGAAACTCGAACATTCTTTTGAGAGAAGACTCAAATCAGCGTTTAACCGTTCGCATGAATGCTCTTCGCTGCCACTCCGCCCGTCTGCGCTGACCCTAAGGGGTAGTTTCGCTTGATTTTATTACTCAGTGATCGTTAACACAACATATAGTACTATATTTTGGTTCAGTCGGGAACTTAAAAAGAAACAACTAAACGCTAATTTTGGTACTAGACACGAACTGTACCGGTGGTGCGCTGTAGGTACCATAGGGAACACTATTGCCTGGACACTTAAAGCTAACTTTAGCTTGGCAATTCTCAGCTCTGACGCTACGGTTTTCTACGGCTTCATACATGTGCCGTTCAGACGAAAGTTTTCTTAATTAGGCGGGCATTAAAGTTCCCTATAGTACACGAGTTACGCAAATTATGACATTACTAGATTATTATTATCTCACCACGACATTAACGTGGCCTATGGTTATCTTATGGCTTACACACCCATTGTTGACAAACCATCCATTTCGCTCATACAGCTTACTACAATTTATTTACAACTCGGTAATGCGTAAAGATCGTAGGCTTTTGAAATATTTCAATCACACAAGGACATTGGTGCAAAACATTCTGTGCAATACTTCTTTTTATATATATCACAGGGCTTAGCATTACTTTACACACAAAAATATACTTAAATTAATTTATCAATAATTATATCTGCATCGATAAAATAAACATGAGAGTAATATCGATAGTGAGCTATAAAGTACAATCGGCAACAAACTTTTATTTCCATAGAAAAGATTTTTCTTGCCGAGAGTACGTGATTGCACGAAAAAAAAGTTATAAAATGTCTTTTTGTATAAGTTACTAAGAGATAATATCGTACATGGTATAGTTGATACAACACAAGCGAATGAATTGATGCTGACCTACTAATGTTATTATTGTCAGGAGACGGCATGGCATGTCACTGGTTCGCGTGAAGCATTCACAAGTGCAGTCGCTCACAGCACGGCTTCCGAACGCAATTATGATACAAATTATTATAATAAAGACAGAGTATCGGGAACGACATATTGAGGCAAACAAACCAAGCCGATTTGTTCAGTAACTACACGCGAGTTACGTGTAGACGAGGAAGTATTTCACGTGTACTACACAGATTGGCTTGGTTTCTTGTGCTTCAATATATTGTCCGCGACACTCGGTCGGTATTTCTTCGCCTAAGGCTACTCACAACATCGCACTTGTAATATACCCAGCCTATTGAACTTCTATGTTTCGTCGCACGTGCCGTCTGTTATAGGCAAGTATCTCATTTTGTTCAAACACAAGAGTTTTTAATATAAATATGTAATGTTCTTTGAAACAAAGCGATTCAAAGGTAATGTCAAAAACATGAATAGCAAATAACACTCATTGAAAATAAACGGCAATAAATTGTACTTTAAATGCAGCGAAATATGAATGTTGAAAATAAAATAACATTATAAAAGGGCAGCCATTTTATAAAAATAAGCCGTTTCATTTATAAAAAATGCAAACAATGTAACATTTTATTAAAAATTGTTTGCTTAAAAAAGTGTTTGTCATGCCCGACTTAGTGCCGACCGTTTCAAATAGTTTAAAAACACAAAATTCCCTTAATTTCAAAGGTGGAATTTTACCCCTAATTCGACTTTATGCCAAGATATTAGAGTCGTAATTTGCGTTATAATTTCGCGCAAAATGCACGCGGTGTTAAGAATAAATGCAAACAGTGGGCACGAACGAGGCGCTCCAGTTTAGTTTTGCTATTAAAACGATATAATTTCGTTTATATGGCTATTAATAAATTACAAAGTATGTTTAGGTATATTAGGTATACATTCAGGCAATAATATAAAACATATGATCACGGTGCAATATTACTACAAATCACTGTAGTAGGTACAAAATAAGTAGCTGTCTAAACATCGAAACGGTTCTGTCGAGCGTTCTGTTTGAATTGGTATTTAAATAATAAAGAGCGTCGTTTATAAAAGCGCTCCTCGAAAAGGCGACTTTATTCACATTATACAATAAAGCTTACAATCAATAAAAATCCGATTTGCTTAACATTGAGCGCATTACTACCATTATCGAGTGTTCAAGTTGTGTTCAAAACATCTCACTTCACGACTACAATAAACATGTATATTTTTTAATATTGAATACAGAGCATGGATTATTTTATTTTTAGAAAAAGAAAAAACATCTCGCACTAGTTGACTGAGGTATTATTATGTAACTACAATTCGCACTCAACAATCGAACTTTTTTGATATTAAATAAAGATAAAAAAAACAACAATAAAATAGTAATAGCGTGTCCTAATAAGATACTCGGCTCACACTGTACGTAGCATATGTTTTATAATTACTATTTACTATTAATATATAATACATAGAACTCATTTACAATAATAATAGTTGCTCCGTTCTAACAGTGCACAGTAAATACAAGCTACCATGAAAATATGGCTTGAGTTATTCTAACACAAGAATATGCTTACAACTTTTTTCACTTTTTTTGTTTTAATTAAAATTTGAGTAGCGTACATCTTGATTTAATTATTAAAATAATCCTCTCTAATTTAGGTACATTCTTATTATAAAACTTAACCACAAACTTAACTTGTTATGAGAACAAACATACATAGCACTCATTATTGTTCTTTGGTCAAACTTTTTTTGCTGAGAATTTTCGATTTGAACCGAAATTAATTAGAAAAATGAGTAGATTTAATAAAAGAAAACATCATATTTCGCTCTTTCACCCCACTATATATAATTACAATAAGATTAACTCGTTTCTAAATGTACGCAGTCTATTGTAACTCATTAGAACATTCATACGCAGTATACATACCAAATAATTAAAAAAAAAACAATTTACAACGTTGAAATAAAACTATTTTTAAGGATTTTATCGCGTTATTTTTTTTCGTTTTTACGTTCCCGACGTTTCGGCTGCTTTACAGCAACCATGGTCACGGGAGGACTGAGGTGGTTGACGTCCTGGTGTCATAGTTAGAAACGGGCTACCCTCATATTTACGTGACCATGGTTGCTGTAAAGCAGCCGAAACGTCGGGAACGTAAAAACGAAAAATAAACGCGATAAAATCCTTAAAAATAGTTTTATTTCAATGTGTAGTATTCGCGTAAATATAAGAAATCAATATAATTTACAACGTGTCATGTAAAATTTGAATAGGTACTTAATAATGTATACTTCATTCTGCATCACTGCGGGTGACAGTAAGTTAGGAATTAATAGATACCTCTGTCCACGGAACACTCAATTCTAATCGATGCACATGGGAACATACAATATTGTTCGATCAAATCGAGAATCGAATTAAATATTACCGGATAATGTTATCGATACACGCTAGACCTCCCGCAGACGCCCGGCGCTGCCGACCGGGAATATCGCGATGTTACTCTATCACCAGACCAATACAAATAGGGTTTCCAACCGTACTGTATAATATAGAAAAATAATATCTTCCTAATTCAACTGGACCGCACCCGCAGCGCAGCACAGAACACATGGGAGTTCCAGCACAAATTCAATTTTTAGGGTAAATGGCTCCACCGATCTTTTCAGCACAAACATATTCACGTCACGGAACGGAAACGTCAACTTCTGTCTGTCATTGTCAAAAGTCGTTGAACGCCGCCCAGTTTAAGAGGTGTTTTTTTATGTGAATAATAAATATGTAATTTATCTATTTTATCTTGTATGACTGAAAAGTACTATATTTTTGCAGTTAAAAAAAACAAAATTTCTTCCAAAAAGGTGGCAACCCTAAATACAACATACAACAACATTATTTATATAAATTGTTCCATTCAGACACGATTTGAGATAGCCGAGCAATTGTTTTGGATTACCTCGGGATGTCGCGTGCCACCGGGAGCCGGTGATAAGTTGAATCAACGACTATACATTCGCGGTGACCCGGCATCGGATTTCCCACTATCAGTCCGACACGATCAATCACCCGCCCCGATTCAATCACAAACAATCGGAATTGACCGCATCCTGTTCTGTATAAATGAGAAAATCTGTCTGGGAAATAAATTTGGTGTGTCCGCAACGTTCAGTAGTTCAACTATAGAACCAAATACTAAGTCCGAAGACTTATTTTACTTTGGCTCATTTTTTGCTGCAACCTTAATAGGACCTGCTAATAACGCTTATGTAATTGAACTATGAACTCCGAAAACTGAATACGAAAACGTTGATATTCGTAGAGAACATTATTCATTGGATATTCTATACGTAACTAATGGCTACATTCGTTGGGTTCATCCTAGATGCATCATCGAACACATACCCTGTTTCTATCAAACGTCAACATTCATTCAACAATATAATTATATTATTACATAGGTAGCAACTACATATAATGTATTGTATAATTGTATGACAGTTAATTAATTACAAGTGGATGGATTTAAAAGATAAATCTCGAAAAAAATAAATACATAAAAAGCAGCCAACGTAAAAAACGAATTACAATAATGTATAATCATGATTTTAGATTTTTAGGATATAATTTTATAAATGCAAGAACATGTAAATAAACCTTATCGTTGTACCTCGCAGACATGGATCGTTCTGCGTTAACTATCGCTCTGATAATGTATTAATTTTATTTACATATCGTCTCAACGAGACCGTTGAATAAAAATAATTTTCTTTATTCGTGTGGTTATCTATGACTAGTGTGTGCACTGGGGCGGTGAGGTCGACGCGGGTGGTTACTTGCCCCGGTACTTCTCGGTGGTGGCGTCCTCCAGGTTGCTGTCCCAGTCGAACTCGGTGACCCCGGTGCGGGACACCTCGCCGAGGTGCCGCCACCGGTACTCGAAGTCCGTGTCTCGTTTCTTCAACGCCTCGAATCTGTACACACAGGCAATTGGGTTATGCGATAGTCGGGCGCAGATGTTGCTACGTTAGCGCACGTACTCCTCCGACTACAGAGCGTCTATATTGTATACATCCAGTATTATACGGGTCAATTAACAAAACAAACACACCTAATCCCTTGTACAAATTCATATGAGCGTAGCGCTAAAATGGTCGTCGGTGAAATGTTGTATAAGCCGAAATTACTTTGACACAGTTATCAAGTTCGACTTAAGCCGCCCCGTATCGGGCGGCCGTGGGCAAGAAATAAAAGAAATTCTATCGAATCGACCCTCGGCACCGCAAGCGTGCGGCATAAAGGGCACAGTAGATATCCCCTTAGATTAGAAACCCAATCTAAAGCGACGTTTCTCAACTTATACCCTCGGGGTCACGGTGACATGCCGAGGTCGCGGAAATAAATATGTATCGTATGCGGAGTACAATTTCTTCGAGCGCGAGTTCTGCCCGCACATTACGGTACGGTTCACCAGTGGTGTTTATTTTTGGAGCTCTATATACGAAAGTAACTTTATTTTTACTTTTAGAATTGATTGCGCTTTAACAATGTGCGAACAGATGTATTGGTAGTAGCACCCAACGGGAGGGAATCGTTATCTCCTCTGTGTGTGGAACCGTAAAAACCTTTCACGTCGTTAAAACGTATATTATTAGTGAGTCGTGCGAGACGTAACATCCGATCTTTACTTGATAACATTTTTTGTGTGTATGTAAAAAATGCGGTCACGCGTACGGCTCGGATTTCAGCGCGAATCAGGTTTATAAAGAGTATCGTATAATTCCGCAGTCTGAACTCGAACTACTAAAAACGTTAACAAATATCGGTTTTGCGTATCAGAGCGGTACAAATACAGTCAGAGGGCGGGCTTAGTGTTATGGCGCTATCCTTTTCGAAATTGGATTGCGATTGCTGAACCGAGATTGGCGAGATGAAAATTTTCACGTAAAACCGGATTCCGCGTTTGGAAATCCAGAATTTGTTACAGGACTTTCAATCTAACCAATGGAATGAGAAAACATTACATTCACTCACAAGAATTTAATTACATGCAGAGGCATTTAATTTTCGGATGAGCTTGAATCTATACCTGACGACCTTAGCTCAGTGGGCTCAGAGACCCTGCATTCTGTGCTGCGGGTCCCGGATTCGAGTCTGTCACTACCAGGAGTAGTGACAGACTTTGTGTGATTAGAACGAATGTTTGTGTCCGAGTCATGGATGTTTATTATCTATATAAGTATTATAAACTGAGTTCGCCTTTAGTCCATTATACGGTAGCCATAATACAAGCTTCGCTTAGTGTGGAACCGTATAGTTGGCGTGTTCGTCTGGCGATATTTATTTATTTATCTATATCGGTTTTAGTATTTTTTTATATTAAACTTCCACCGTTCATGATTCACTTTTTATGACGCCTGTACATTCCACCTAAGAGCCGTTTCAAAATGATGAACAGAGCCACGCCGTAATTGTTAAATTTATGTATTTACCTGTACCTGTTATATTGCGAATGTTTCGCGAACTCAGCGAACGCGAGGCAGGTCGAGTGCCTCATGGGGATTGACTTTTATTTGACCGGACATTTCCGCCTGTACTTCATGTGTACCGTCCGATATTACCCTAGAGACCAATTACTCATGTGTTCCGGCAGCTTCATGTTATATGGTTACAGGTTATAAAGAATCAACTGAAACCATAGGATAGCTGTAACTGACTGAAAATATCTTCCAGCCATTAGCTAGTTAATTTTCCAGAATTAAATTATGTTATACCTGTATTTCCAGATAATATTCTGAAATGTTTTAAGTTACTTTGCATCAAAAAAATACACGTGATTCTAAAACCTCACCACGAATCACCAAGGGGGAGACGGGGGATTAAAAAGTTGCTAAAAATACATCGCGTGATTAATGGACGACCCCTCACACACACTACTATCAATTAATTATCTCTCTCACCTGTGTTACTGTTTTCAAACCGCTAATTACCATCTCTTTGTTGGACTGTACTTATTCTATATCGTTTCTCATAGAAGCGAATGTAATATTCATATTGAGAAATAAAGTTTGTAAACCGAACAAGGGCCATACCTTTTGAACATAAGGTTCTTGGCGAAGTCGTAGAGCTCGAGGTCGAGCGAGTTGAGCCGTTTGATGTGCGCCACCTGCGCGGGCGCCAGCGCCGCCAGCGTCGCGCCCGACACCGTCGCGTTGTGCTGCGTGAACGGCACCGCGAACAGTAGATTGAACGTCTCCTCGAACACGTACTGTGATATCTGCACAAACATCATTTATTATCTATACTGATATTAAAAGTAAAGTTTGTTAGTTTGGATGTAGGGAGTAATCTCCGAAACTACTGGTCCCGTTTTGAAAATTATTTCACTAATAGAAAACAACATTATCCCCGAGTGCTATAGGCATGTTGCATCGAGGTAACGCGGGTGAAGCCGCGGGTAGAAGCTAGAATAATTATATTAAGAAGCAGAATTTACATAAAGAAAAATGAAACCAAGGAATACCTATTATTATTTGATGAACCATTGCCTCCATCGCTACTTTTTCTCTCCGTTTCATGGACAAAGTCCTGAAATTTTAAGTGTATCGCTAAATGCGCGTGACTTACTTATATTGAAACATCAAAGATAAAGACCGCCGCGGCCAGATTGGCAATGCGTTAAGTGTTATGGGTGCTCATTTCTGTGCGATAAGCATTATTTATTGACATTTTGATACCCCACATTTTCTTTATCAACGGTAGAAAAGTGAGCTAGAGTCATATATATTATTAAGTCAACTTTGAAAAGTTGACCTTTTGTAGGACATTATTTTAGTCGGGGAATATAAATAATTGTTGACTGTCCAACAGACTGGTTAGTTAAATAAATAAGGACAGATTATTCGCTGACACCTCATTTACTTTTCTAAATTTAAAAGACAAAAGACTATTCCTTCCTTGTTTTCAGTTCTTCGTGCAGACCGACAAAAGTTCATAAATGGGTCGATTACTAAACTGCTTTTGAATTCTATGCGTTCGGTCCACCATTGCTTCACCGTGCGCAGAGAGAGGAGCGTTCCGCGTTATTTGTCATGCATGATTTTTATATCGGCCGCGCAAACAGCCGACAGCGACCCATACATTACAATCAACTGAACATCAAACATGATCTTATTATTTCTACACTAGCAGCGCCCCGCGGTGTTACCCGCGATTAAAAAGTATATCCTTTTCTGTAAATCATGTCGATCCTTTGCTCTACGAAAATTTAAAACCAATCTATCCCACGGGAACCATGCATTTTACCGGGATAACAAGTAGCCTATGTGCTATTCCAGACTATAATCTATCTCTGTGCCAAATTTCATCCGGATCCGTTCAGCCGTTCTGGCGTGATTGAGTAACAAACATCCATTCATCCAAACTTTCACCTTCACAGCAACGTTTTATTCTCATCGTTAAAACCTAATATTACAAACCATTCATATTTATACGTTATATACTTATATATGATTAAAACACACATTTAAGTTTTCCGCTTTAAAGTACTTCGCTAGAAATTCTCGCTTATTAGTTCCATATATAATGCACAGTCGAGTGCGGTGCAACCCAGTTTCCCTTAGCCCCTGTTAAACACCTTACATAAACCATAGCGGCCCGGGGCCGGGGGTAGTAAAGTATTCTAACCTGGTGGTGGAAGGGTGGGCTTTGTACGGCAAAATGCCAGTTTCAGATGTAATTTTCATATTTTCACATACACTCGTAAATTGTCTTTACATTATGATAAAGTTATAAAGCTTAGCTTACAAAGTTATTCAAAGTTTTCATTCGCTTACAAAACAAACATTCAAGCCCTTTTCTTTTGAAAATTGTTTTGTAATGCTTTTATAGTTAATGTATTAAAGCAACATATAAATTTTATATTAAATAAATATTGTACTAGCGGCTGCGCGTTGCTCCGCCCGCGGTACCTCGATTAAAACATAGCCTATAGAACTCAGCGATAATGTAGGGGGTCCCTGGTTTCGGCACCAATTATGTTGATAATGAACATAGAAAATAATTATGAATGGAATATTTAATTTATTGAACACTTGTGACAGAATGTTGAAAAATGAGAGACAGAAGCACAGATAAATCATAAAAACTACGCATAAATTCTATTAAAAGATTTCTTATTAATATGTTAACTTTAACAGTAGCTTTCTATTCTTTAAAGATTTTTTAGAATCGGATCAGTATATCTGATTACCCCCTACGTCCTTGATCATTACAAATACTTATTTGAATGTGAATCTGCTTCAAATAAACTATTATATAGTACTAGATGAAGCAAAACCAGAATACTTTTCATTGGATACATCCGAGATTTCTTATGATTGCATTATGATATATGCATAGAACACCAATGTTTTATACATTCCATTCACTCAGTCAACCAACGAATGCTGAATAGAAACAGCAGAAATATTTTGTGAGAAAACAAATTGCCATCAACGTGGATTGCTACAGGTAGGTGCGGTACTCCCCAAACAAAAAACTGAGTGGATCATACGTTATACCGCGTGTAACAAAAATACGAAATAATATTTCAAGAGGTGTAAGTACTAATGACACTGAACAACGTTTGTTCTAGCACATAGGTCGAAAAGTGATTAGGACTCGAGATAATGAGGTCTAAACTTTTGCCAAAAAAATGTTAAGTGCAACCCTACAATCAGTGTCTAGTCTTTCCAATTAAGACCAACGATTTCACAGACGTGACAAAATAGGATATGTTTCATGCCTACGACACAAAAGGTTAACAATAAACATTACGCAAGTTACTGATATCTTTGATTTTAATTCAGCATTAAAATACCATTTATGTTACTCATTATTCTTCTAATTTTCATATCAGTTCCTATTTTACTAGGTATTTAGTACTTACCTGCTGCTTAAAAACTAATTATAACTAATATTTGTTAGTTAATAAAATGTTATAATTTCGATAAAACATTTACATAATTAATTTAAATGTTAAATTGGTATTTTTTGTATGAAGTCTGTTACCTTTACCGATCTGAGACACCATTTTACCAATTCGTCATTCTACCAATAACTAGTCTTTGATACGCAGCGTAGTCCACGTGGACTTACGGTCAAAGTTCAATGAAATCCTTTGCGCTGGCGTCGCCGCTCCAATGATAAAGTCGCGCCAAATGTTCAATTACTCTCATTGGCTGGGAGCGACAAACATCGGCATGTACAAAGAAATGTCGGCACATGTCAAACAAAATGAGTGACGCCCTTTTCACACCGCTATTTTTATTCATTGAATTGATTGGTTCCGTCGATTATTATTTTTTATTAATTAATTAATGAAATATTTTTTTTCTGGTACCATTTAACGTTAAAGTATTTATTTTGTGTCTTAAATTTTGTTTAAGCACTTAATTAATTTTTCATTTTCAATTTTGCTTCGCTCCATCGCTTATGTACGTGTATTTATTTTAAAGGGTTTTTTAATTGTTTTATGGGAACCCAACAATTCGGAAATGTCGGCATTTGCACATTTTGTTTGATTCCGCTTTCAAGTCGTCCAGTTAGCCGGAGTCTTTTAAGGTGTAAGCACGTAAATTGAAGAAGCAATGCCTCATTTTTACTATCAAATAGTGAATACTACGAAATGATGTTGTGTTTGGGTGAAGCACGGAGGTATTCTCGAGGCGGTGAATATTTACCGCCATCAGTACAGTGATGGAAGGCCGCCTGCTGAACAGCGCCGGCTTCCATCATACACGTGCTTCCGCAATCTTTGCCTGCGGTTGCATAGGACCGGTTCCTTTCGCGGGACCCGTGGTGGCGTGGAGTCTGGCGCTGGCCGCCCCAATCTGCGCGCTGGGGCCGAGATTGAGACGCCGATTCTCCAGCATTTTTTGTTAACAAGAGGACGAACACTCGCCGTGCCGCTGCTGTGTTGAACGTCAATCACATGGTGGTGTGGCGTACTCTTCGTGACGACGGACAACACCCTTACCACTTCTAGCGGACACAAAAGCTCACGCCAGCGGATTATGTGCCGAGGATGACGTTCTGTCAGTCGTACAGGGAGCGCGTATCTACTGATTCGCGTTTCGCCGAGCGAATCCTGTGGACCGACGAAGCGAGCTTCACCAGCCACCACATACAAACCCACACCCACACCAGCATCAGTGGAAGATTACTGCCTGAGCTGGTATTATCGGCGATCGTCTGGTTGGACCGGTAATCCTACCCCATAGTCTCAACTCCACGAACTACTTGGACCATCTGACGGGGTACTTGGAAGACGCAATATTGGAGTCGCCATTGTCGGAGTACTTGGCCATGACTTTCCAGCACGACGGAGCGCCAGCGCATTACGCACGCGTCGTCCGGCAGTATTTAAACGCCCGGTACCCTGAGTGGATTGGCCGAGGTGGGCCAGTGCCGTGGCCTCCTAGGACTTAACTCCACTGGACTTTTTTCTCTGGGGTCACATAAAGAGCACAGTGTACGCTGTTGAGTGCACCACGCGTGAGGAGATGGAGGACAGAATACGTTCCGCATTCAGCTCTGTAACCCCACAGATGCTACAGAACGTCCGGGCGTCAACTTGCGCAGGATGATGCCCTGTATCGAAAAAGAAGGGGCTCACTTTGAACCATACTTACAGCATGCGTACTAGTGATGGATGCGATAGACACCTACGTAGTCTCAAGAATGTGTGCTGTGCTATGCTGTGTGATAATAATAAACACCTAATTTGTTTTTTGTGTGAATACCATCATACGTGTAAAATGCGAATCTGGTAGGTACAAAGGTTTTTTACCTATTAAGTTTTTTGTTATTGTTATGGTTACCATAATTACATACGAAATTAGGAATATGTAGCTAGTGAATTTGGTTCACTAGCTTGGATGGTAGATACCTACTTACCTATATCGTTTTGTTTGTGATGAAAATCGTTAAAACGCTGTAGACGTGCCCAGTAGGAGCTAATCTTTTTGAGTGTATACATACTTACCTACTCGAAGGCAGATATCAGGATTGTTATTGTTGTTAAATTAAATAAAATAAAACTGTAAGTAATGCGTCGCTAAGCTTTCGAAAATCGTTATGATAATATTGTTATTAACTTGTTGAATTTGTTTGATTACTGTGTCTGACTATGTTTTGATTTGTGAGGTAGATTGGGTTACCTGTACCTAATAAAACTTTAATGATTGCATTTAGTACTTTTATTTATGTTGTCACGACCCGGCTTAGGTAGGTCGCGGGAATCAGCTAAAATCAAACAGCACAAGACTGGGCGTAGTGGAGGTCTATGGGGAAGAGGCTTATGCCCAGTTGGACGTCATTCGGCTGACATGATGATGATGATGATTTAGTTGCTTATTAGATAGGCTAGGTACCTATGTTAAATGTGCGAATGTAAATCATGTAGAAATTTCACGGTGGGTACAGACAGGGTGATAGCGAGACGCGCGGGCGGCTGCTGCGCCGCCGCGGCGCGGGGAGTGTAGCGGCATGGAGGCGGGGGCGGCGGTGTTCATTCATACGCAGGGTTGCCGAAAAATGTTAGACAAAAGGTTTTTTTAAAGTTTATATGGAAATATTTTTTCAAGATTTCGACTTATGTTCCCTGGGAAAAGTTCTTCGCTTTTATGGGTACATTCATCCCCAGAAATATTATTTCGTATTTTTGTTACACCCTGTATAGATGAGCAATGAATATTCATTGTGCAGTAGGTCCCGAAGCACGAGCTGCGGGGCACTGCGCGCGGCGGACTGCGGGCGACAAATGGCGGCGTAGATACCCCGACAATGATTCAAGTGCAAATAATGGGTACGCTTATCTCCGCCAGGGGTCGCTGGACACCGCTACGTGGAATCGCTAATATATACGGATTTACGTAATGCATGTGTTACAAGATTACGTTAAGTTAGATTTATGTGAGAAATGTAAACACTGAAAGATGAATGGGCCAGTTCGAGACCATAATCCCATATAGTATTAATAGACGGTCGTACTTGGTCCGGACCGGACCATGGATTTAGTCCGCTCCATTCGGTATTGTTGGAAGTTTACTCTCTACAGTCTAGACGAGCAGATTCAGTACGGAGATGCCTGATTTCGTGGTCTAGCCCGTGCCAAGTTCGATCATCCGTTAGTACTAATTCCATTTAGATTTGTCTCATGGAACTGCTTAGTGACTCTTTTTTTTCTAGTAATTTCATTTGACAGGAATTGCCCTATGAACGAGGCTTTAGCAAGACTTGTATCTTGCTTTAGAAATACTATTATAAGTAACAAATTTAGTTGCAAGTGTTTTAGGTCCTTTTTCACTTTAATATACGACATGACACCGACCTTCTCTTGTTTGCCTTACTCGTAATTCGAAGCCTTCCAACTTCGCCGTCTACCATCTCTAAAATGTTCTTTATAATTGTCAAGTCGTGTAAGACTGTAGAAAAGTTCTTAAGCTATTAACATAATAAAGAACGACATTCACATGATACTTTTTAATATTTAAATGAAGGTACATAAAAGGCATGGCTCGAGGTGGTTATACCGTAAGCGTATACGTTGCATTAACTTACAGAGGAGCGTCTCATGCTTAAGGACACAAGATAAAAGTAGCTAACTTGCTATTAGCATTTAAATATAGAATGACAATAAATAACAGTCACAGGCACACTGCAGTGATATTCAGAAAATTGCGAGTCTCTGTAACGCTTAAATTCCTTATCTAATAGTATTAGCAACTACGTACGCGTGGAGCATGGGCCCAAAACCCGGTAAGCCTATGAACTGGGTTTGATTGGGTTTTGAACGACTTAGGTACTGTCAGATTTGGCTTGTGGTTACGTTAAGTTTTAAATTTCCATTCAAAATTCAGAAAACCATTGGGAAACCCCTTCCTAAAGTAATGTTACGGTATAAGCCAGTTGTTCGATGGGTAAGTAAAATTTTGCAGCTCATTGAACGACTTCTCTGTGCCCTGGCTTGGACTTTAGTTTTTGGGCTATCCCGCATAAACCCTTCCAATTACCAGGATATAAATTTATCCTATATGCTGTTATGAGCTATCAGATCATCCAGATTTCTTGCGATAGGCGAACAAACAGAAAAAATAACGAACATGTCTCTTACAGTTTTCCAGACAACTAAATTACATTCTTATGTATGTATAGAATTAATGTTTATAATAGCCTACCCGCTAAGGCGCCGCTGAAAGTGGTTTGAAATAACCATATGTTGTATTTGTGGTTGCGATATAGTGGCAGTAATGTAAGTGGTGGGAGGAGGACTAAATAATCGATAAGTTAAGTGCAAAATCTTGTTGAATTTTCACTTCGCAGATTGTGCGAGCTCCAATGCGAACACATTTTGGAATGTTCTAAGCTTTGTGCGAGGAATGTGCTTCTTAAGCTTTTACCAAATAGAGAATAATCTGGGATTGGTTTACTGGAATAAATAAAGTAGAAGATCGTTAATTTCAATTGCTTGAACATTTGTGAAATGTGTGTACTGAAATGTATACTTACAATATAAAGTGGTACCGTTTGTTAGTTTGTGCGTTTGAATGTAGGAGGCAATCATCAGAAATGCTGATCTGATTAAAAAAAAAACCATTAATCGGTAACTACATTAGCCCTGAGTGCCATAGGCTATGTTTCATGGAGGTACCGCGGGCGGAGCTGCAGAAAGAAGCTAGAAAGTAATAAACTCCGGTAGGTTTATTTTTTGTTTGGCTGATGAAATACAAACCTCGATTTTCTCCAATATGGATACAAGGTGCTATTGATTTCTATATTTACGCGAATACTACACATTGAACATTAAACAAATTTTTCGAAAAAGTGGCCATGGTTCAGTCAGTCCTCCCGTGACCATGATTGTTGTAAAGCAGCCGAAACGTCGGGAACGAAAAACATAAAATAAACGCGATAAAATCCGAAAAAAATGTTTTATTTGAATACAAGGTGCTATATTTACTTCAAGTTAGATTCCAAGTTTTATACAAATCACACATACCTTCTGATACTCAGTGAGTCCGAAGTACGCCATAGCTGCCAGGTTCCTCTTGGCGGACGCCAACAGGACCCTGTCGGTCTCGGCGGTGCGGTGCCGCAGGGTGCCGTTGTAGCAGCCGACCAGCGCCAAGTCGGCCAGCATCCGCGTCTGTCGGTTGTTGGCCAGGTTCCACGGGCACGCCATGAACTCCTCGAGAGTCACGCCTCGCCACGAGTCGCCCATGTAGCATTGTGGCACCTCAGCAGCTGCACAAATAGGTCGTGTAAGGTCAAATTGAGCAGTGTTACTAGTCACACCTCTTGAGGTGGTTTAAAATGGAATTAGTGTTGGAGTTGAGAAAATGTCATTGCTCTTACAATATTGTTAAGGGTCTGTATCATGATCATATATCTAACGCATGGATCTAGAACATCCTATTTATGATTATGTAAATATTTTGTGTTTCTATTTATGATCATATTTTACGACTCTTTTACACATTTTGTCTATGATCCTAGATTTGTCATTGATGTATGGTAATAAACATCTACAAAGACAGTAGTGGCGTGTACCCAATAGCAGTGAGTGGGTGGGTTTTGTATGCCTTGTATCTTTATCAATTACTGGGATCTGAATTTGTATTTCTTTCCCTGTTATTATGTAGTATGACTAGGTGGGTATGTACTTTGATAAAAAAAGTCTAACGCGCGATGTTAAGAGCAGTTTATCATAAAAAAAACTTTTCAATATAAAAGTTTAGTAAATCCGAAAGTTATCGATGCAAGCGCTTGTTTGGTGAAATTTTGCGATAGATTGCTGTTTGGTCCATACACTTGCAATAGTAGGTGCAGCCATTAATAACTCCATCGTCGTTGAACAAAACATGTCACCTGAGTTTAATCAATAATAATAGCCAATGTAACTGAGTATACAGGATGGCTTGGTAATGAAAACAGACAACATAGCTTCAACTCATGATTCGGATATCGCGCGAAGAGTTGTGTTGTGATCGCGTGGTTTACGATACATTGCGCGCTCAAATATTAAATGTGTAACCCATGACTTTAGACAAAAATTATATTAATATTATTTTATTTTTTACATTAAGTGTAACCTTAACCCAAAGTATTCGCTACCATGCCCTTTACACCCTGTTTATATTATTTTATAGGTATTGCAAAATAACAATCAAACTTTTATTATCAATTTTTTTATCGACCCGAATCGTATAACTTTTGTATACATTCCAAAACCAAATCTTCATTAATATAGTCACGCAACGCTTTTTAACAAACCAATGTTTAACATTAAAATTAATGTTCGATGATGTTGTTTTTAATTTGAGCGGAATCAATCGGAGTCACGCTTCCATGTTTTCTCCGAGTGCACAGAGATTATATACACGATTTTAAGTTATATTACAGTAGGAGAATACATACAGTACTTAAATATCGAGTGTGTTATGGACACTTCCCACGTAATTACCGATAACATAATGACCTTGTGGTAATTACCTATTTCAATAAACAATTGATAATTTGCAAAGTTTAAACATACGTACTGTGATCCAGCAGTGTCCAACTTCTTACGGCTATCACCTCCTTTACCGGAGATAAAAATTGGCCGACATTGGTCTTGTTATAATATACCAATATACCATTTTTCATTAAAATCCAATGAGCAAATTTTAAGATATAGTTTTTGCCTATCCCGCGGGAAACCATATCGGTATAAAAATAATTTTATATGTTGACTCGGGTATCCAGTAGGTTTTCCGTGATGCGCAAACAGGCAGACAAAAATAAACCAAAAATGGCAGATTCAGCCTCTGTTTCGAAAATAATGTTGCCCACGATTCTTATATTCCAAAAATATTCAATTTAGTAAATCGACCATATAACAGTCGTATTCATTAATAGTTACGGTTTAGAATAGGTGTGAGTATAGCTTGTATATCCTGTGATAGCTTATTTATAATGCTAATTTTGTTAACTCGTATTGTCCGTTATCTATATCTATACATATATAAAACAAAGTTGTGTTGTTCGTTCTGGAAGATGTATGAGAAAAAATAATGATTGGGGGCCTTTATCAACGCAATAGAACCCAAAACAAAGATTGTTAGAATTTTTGTCTGTTTCTCTATTTGTCTGAGCGTTTATGCGCGCTAATCTCAGAAACGGCTTCACTGATTTAGGTGCGATGTCCACTAATGTATTGTGGTGAGCTTCACTTAAAATTTAGCATTTGTTCTATTTCAATCTGTACATAAATAAAAAAATATATATAAATTCAACGACGCGGACGAAGTCTCGGGCAACAGCTAGTAATAAGATAATACATATATGCAAAACAATACACGTGTCGATCAGTATTGTTGTATTATCGACTACCTATAGAAACTAAACATGTCAGTTTCGTGTTCCGAAGACCGTGTTATTATTTATTTAATATGCGCATACTAATAAGGCTATGTTCATTCGGGCATCTGCGGTCTCGAATCTCGATACACAATCGATAGGATTGGGCACACCAATAATGCTCAAACAAATCTGGGATAATATCGATTAACGTGTAAATTGGACAATGCCATCAGAAACCGCGTTTAAATCTGCTTGATATGATTTAATTTACGAAAATATTTAATCTCTGGCAAGCAAACACTGACTTTTAAATGTCTGGCCATAAGATTAACATTGTGTGTAGATATCACACTCCGCTTTTAATAGATAGCATACTCAAAACATTTGACACAAATGTATAAGATTTGAGCAGAACTAAAGCCGTCTTTTGGCTCAAATTTGAGAGCTGTTTTAAGATCAATATGTCTCAACTTGAATATTATATTAACGGTTGAGTTTACAGCCGATAGTCATAGTGATATCATTGCTATATCATCTTTAAAGCTGGATTTATAACGAGATATATGCATACATAAATGCTCAAATTTATAGAATTTCAATTCAATTTAAATGAATTTGTAAATGATGTTTGTTTTTTTTTTTAATACGAACCGGTAGCGTTTGGCCATGCTTTCAATACAGGGTGTAATTTTTTAAATGTGTATTAAGATTTATTTCATTGGTAATGTTATTTTTATAACCTAGGGTTGGCCCTGTTAAAATATTTTTGGACTATTATTGTGACACCTTATATATTTATACTGATAGCACTACAAACTTCTTACCGGTAGCGGTACGTCCCTGACACCAGTGCCGGGACCCCTTCCATGTGGCGCCACGCTTCACGTGCCTGTACTCAGACAAGTACCTGGTAGACAAAGTACATTTTTATTATACTATTAATAACAGCTATTTTTCGGTGACAGTTGTTCTTCTACTTAAGAGTGCTAAATTATTTATCTTAATATTCCTTTAAACATGGTTCGTGTTGAGACACGTATTAAGACCTGAATTTATAATAAGCTGTGATCATGAGAGTAGGTACCAATCATCTTTTCTTACAATATGATTATGACATACATGAAAACTTCTTGAAATGTAAGAATTTTCAATAGAAATACTGGGAAAGGGGCTAGCAAGAAGAAGAAGGTGAATTTCAAGAAGCAAACTTTAGAATTGAAAGCGGGCGTATTTAACCAAAGATAGACGATTCCGTACGGGTAATTACTGAACCGATTAAGACAAGCAATGGTTACAATAGGTTAGAGTAAAGACGCTTTAACGATATACGTTCAGCATTTAATGGATCCAATTTAAGACTTCCTCTAGTCGTTTAGCAGTAGCGCTATAATGAGATTAGGATCAACCTACTGCGCACTCAATTAACTAGTTAAGCAGCTTAATAAAACCTGACATCGTTATAGCTTTTGCTAGCGGCTTCGCCCGCGCAATCATACATTTTGTCCTGCAGCTCGACTCCCATTGGGTAAATATCCGGACAATTTTATCTTTTCCTTAAAAAACTTGCGCGGACGTAAAAAAAATTGCCGAATCCGTCCATGTGCGCTTGCCAACGAACATATAATTTTTTTTAATATATAGAAAGCAGTGACAGCCGTGTTGGTAAAACGCTTGCCTCATTAACGATTATCGTAAGTTTAAACCCCGGCTTGCACCTCTGGGATATGTGAATTTAATGTGCGAATCTCATTTTCAACCATGGTTATCACTTGCTAAACGGTGAAAGAAAACATCGTGAGGAAACCTGCATGTCTGAGCGCATTGAACGGAGGCCCGTGCCCAACAGTGGGACATATGGCGAGCGCGGTACTGGATAGGTAATTAAACTAACAAATAAAATCGTACCGTGCCACCGGCTCTCGCAGCAGTGTTATGTAGAAGTACCGCCGGTGCACAGCAGAGCCCTCGTGCCTGTCCAGCTCGCCGCCCACGCACGCCGTCAGCTCCGTGAAGTCTGCATGGAGACCGCATCTACACACGAAAATTACCCATCAGTAATACACTCAAGGATAGAATAGAATGACATAAACCAAAAGAAATGAGCAGAGCAACAATGAGAAAACAGATATCTATAAATCAAAGTCGTGTTAGTTACACTATTTATAACTCAAGAACGGGCGGGCCGATATTTAAGATCTTCAATTTTTGAATTTGTCTCCGCCCGAATAGCAGAGTAACTATTAAAACATGAGAAATTGTCACTAAAATAAAAAAAAGATAATTCATATTAAAAAAAAGAATATATTTTCTTATACATTTGATTCTGAGGCGGTACGCAGTTCGCCGGGATAGCTAGTACAATCTAAAGTCTAAAGTCGTATACGTATGCAGTTCTGTCGAAAAAGGTCTAAGCTCAGCATAATACTGTAGATGTTAACTACGATACTGATTTTCGGCTTGAAAATGAAATGTGCATAATATAACTGTGTTAAAAGTTCAGCGCACAATTCAGAGGTTTTTCGAGCTAACCAAACTTTATATTGAAATGCAGCACAGTTTGAAAACAACTTCATCGGTTCAATGTTACAGTGCCATTACTTAAGAGATCGTGAGGTTACAGTATATCAGCGAAATGGAGATGGAAATGTCGAGGATATAATTTAAATAAAACATTTTTAAATGGAGAATGCGCGACGTTGTAAGGTATAAATCTGTGGCGACAGAATACAAAGTTCGTCGAACACGGAGCGCTGCGTGAAGCGAAGCTTGAAGTCACAGATAGGTCGCGTCGCGCCGTCCGCTTTCGGTGCATCCGATACCCACATCGGATTTGAACCAGTCGCTTTCCGATAATTTCCCACGGCCCAATCTTGTTTACCTTTTTTATAATTCATAATATCTCACGCATATAATCCATTCGATGGATAAATATTATCAGGGTATAGATTACATTAATTAACAACAATAACCTAAGCCATGTTGGGTCGCCCCGTCGCGGCCGTCTCGTTCCTCGTAATATAATCGTTATTAGCCCGGTGCCTCGCTCGTGTGTAATTGACATCGAACGAACTCGCACGTATGTAGATCACAGTGCCGATAGCGTAGATACGTTGTTACATAACGCCACAATTAATGCTGTTCGTTAGCACATTGAACCATTGTAATGGAATGACAATAAAAATGCTATTCGCATTATGTTCCCCGGGGCCCTCTGCGCGGGGAAGAGACTTACCTTCAGACAGCTTGGCGACGAACGAGGGCTGTGTTTAATCAAGATATGAGAGTCTTGGCCGGCGGCTGGCACCCGGCCACGCCGACTCAAGCAAATTGAAGTTTATTGCTCTCGTTTAATACGTTATCATTTAATTACAAAATTAATTGTGTACGCATTAATGATTCATAACAAGCGCCATTCAGACGTGTTAACGACCATTTACCATACAAGTAACGTTATCAAAGTTGTAGATTGATAGTTTCATTAACGTGTTCACGATAATACAGCTGTTACATCTCACACACCAACACTCGCTGGATATTATGCCGGTGTCAAACCACAAATGTTTGACGAGCCGTGACTAAAACAACGTTTTTCTTAATTCTGGCAGACGGCCATTTCTTTAGCTAACATTTGGATTATTTTAGCAGCCATTATCGTTTTGAAAAATAAATGTAAGAAGTAATAAATATTCGAATAAACTGGTACGTGTAGGTGATTCAGTTTTATCGATATTTGGTACTGAATGGATTCCTAAAGAATGTATAGGTATAGAGACGAATTAATCCTTAGTCAATCATTATTATAATAATTTTGAATCTTCACTCTATTCAAATAAGAAAACATATTAAACAACGATTAGTGTATAAAAGAGCCATATAGCAAAGGAGAATAGATTAAATTCTTATACTCCGCAGGAATTCATGTTGCAAAATATGACTAGCCAATGGCCATTAATAACGTCTCGATAGCCTCACATTTTTGCATAGAAAATATTTAGACTGGATATTGCCCCACATCCATAAAATTACGGTCGCAATGTAGAGCAGTATTCTCTTAAAAGGCTTTTAATAATATGTATTGTTCACAAATATGATTCCTGGATGAGGCTGAAACCGCGCGTCCTCGACATATTGATACATTTTAGTGTCCATTAACTGGTAGTACACACATAGAGTGACGATAACAACTCCCGTAGGATATTCGAGCGCCGATTGGCACTACGCCACTTCCCTGTGAACACGAGCGCGCGCGCCCCGGCGACGGCTCTCCGCTGCGGTTCATTCACCGACAGAATGCCAACTCCCACCATCGACAGATTGAATTAGGTGTTCACCAAAGACATTGCAAAACGTTCAAAATATATTATACCCATAAACCATTATCTCGATGCCGATCTAAATTCCGGCATCCAAAAAATATAGCCTAGCATTGTCTCACCGAGACGTGTGTGCTGCGGGCGCTCGCACAGACTAAACAATGTATTTTTTAAGAATATCCCCATCATCGTAAAACATACCCGACATTAAAGTAAATTAAGCAGCCACGATCATTATCGACCACACAAAAACGTGGTGGTCTCGGTGATCGATCGATAACACCGACGACAGGCCCGACTGAGGACATAAATAAATCTTGTATTTACGAAAAGGTTTCGCGAATTAGTTTCCCATTGTTTTAAAATGTTACGTTATCGCTTGCAGTTCTATCTCTGCCATAAAGGCTAATGTGAAACGATGACGTCATCCAGCTATGGCAGACGTGCATAATTTAAACATTAGACGTCTGTCTACTTATTTCTGCGAAAAGATTTTAGGATGACACTGATAAAGAGTTATCCAAAAGATAACATTTAAACCAAGAGTGTCTAGTTGATTTTAATATTTAAATATAACTTCCCAAGGCGATAATTTTGCACGGAATGCCACTAAAAGGTTATTCAGCGACGTGAAACCACTTTTGTAGAAAAACTACGACCAACAAAAAATTAAGCTGGGATTTAGATATCAGTTTATAGTTTGTTATGTAAGTTACGTGAGGTTTTTAAATAAATATTGCGGATTTCTATACGACTGCGCAAGGCGACGAGGGTAATTTAGGAAAGAGCGATAGAGCCTTAATGACTATAACATTGTCAAACGGCTAATAATAACATTGTTTTGTTAATATAAGTATAAGAGCCGACCTATATGAGCGCAGGTCGGCTATGTCATGCGACAGAGACTAATGAGATTTACTTCCGACGGACGAAAAAGACAAAGCTGGTAAAAAGCGGCGCGCGGCTGGCTTGGGTGGCGCGGCGGCGGCCGCACTCACAAAAGCCATATTGCTAGTTTTGCAATTTTTCCACGCATGTTGGTTTGCGAGACCGACCGCAAACTTTGTTTTAAAATTTATTTTCTCGTGCTCAAACTGATCCGGTCCAACCGACTATCTGGGCACAGTTGTTGCGATGATGGCTGTATTATTGTGAACGATTCCAAATTACGCGAAACTATAGCATAAATTCTGAATTTAAATTCAAAGTTTAAAACACTAGTGAGGTTAATATAGAGTAACAAACACGAGTGTGAAATAAGATGCATTATGAATCTAAAAGCGGTGCAATAAGAGCCACGAGCAAGCGAGTCGAAAAATGCCGTACGTTAGTACCGATAGCGCCAGTTCCAAAGTATTGGAAATTGAGCCGACAAATTTATCAGAGCAAAGTCGGAGCGAGCCGCCACCGACAGCTGTGCTAAGCAAGTATTTCAAGAGAATAATGGACATTCTTATATTAAACTGCTCCGTACATACGGAAGTGTCGGGCCCGACGTCTGTAATAATCTATTGTGTGGTAACCATGGCGACGGATGAATGGATTTCTCATAATTTACGGAACGATATTGGACTTGTTTGTTCAGAAAATCGGATTTTTGTGAAGCTTCAGACATCATTGCTCTATTATATATACAGAAGCAATAGAGATGGTCCTCTTTACAAATTATAATTTAGATGTAATCTTCTATTTGTAAATAATCCGTCATGATTTTATCTAATCATATCGTTAATATTTAATCAACTCGCAAGACTGCTGAATTCGTGTCAGAAATATAGCTGAAAGCTTTGTGCCGAGAGGGAGTCATAATCTGCTAATCCTCGCCATCGGATCTCCGAAACACCACCACTACCAACGGTACTCGCAATATATCAAGCGAGTTTGCGTCCGAAGTCATTTGTCGTATTCCAACTGCCTTGCGGATTGATTTATTCGCTAATACTTACATTTATTACAAGCCCCACAAAACATTTTGCACCCTTTTGCATTCGTTTTAATCGAGTTTAAATTCCGCTTTGAACATGACGTAATTAGTGCCTTTTGTTCTTTAACCAGACACATCGCAAGGAATCGCTCTCGGAGGGATTTTGTTCTGTACTTATCAGATTTATCTTCATTATGTCAAGATTGCTGAATCTCACTGACTCGCACAAACATTGAGCTATAGATCCCGTCCTTTTAACAATATCTGCCGACACAACAGTATACTGCCTTATATTAAAGAGAGCCGGCGAAATGACCAGTGCATATCAGCTTCACGGAATGAAGTCGGGCCATTAAAGATGCAATCCTCGGTGATGTCACCGCTACATACAGAACCATATACCGTTCTCGCTTTCCACTGTATCACTTACTGCCAAACCGCCAAGAATGCAAGCGTTCGTGATACTATCTAAGCATAATCGCACGCGTCCAACAATTTCGCCATCTAGTTAGAAACAACTTGTGAGTAATGTGCTTAAGTATTTTTCACAGTACTAAATACATGCTCAAGAGTGTTAAAGCGAAAACAAAGAGTCGGTACAAACACTAATTTGATGGCCAGGAAGGATTGCACCGACCCTTAGTCGCATTAGCGCGGCTTGGGCATGAAAACGAAACTACATCTCTTTTTATTTCGACCGGCGCTTTCCCTAATGAAAGCTTTCCTTGCGGTAATCCTCGCATCTCCCGGATTAGTCTGTGTAAGTCGCTAATTGCCACGTCTCTCACACACGCGGATGAGACAAAGTAAAAGGGAATAGTTAATGCCATTTATGAGTGTTTTTGTTGTGCAATATCTCGCCAGCCTAACGGGCTTTTCTAATACCGAACTATTTACTTATTCATTTATTTGGACTACACAGGACGAACCACACGATTGGACTATGATATTATTATCTAGAGGGAGATCCAACACGAGATCACAGTTCACACATATTATAAACAAACTAATAGATATGTATGCAATACCTGTTCCAAGATTAGGAATTAGAAACTAATAAGGGATACAAAAGGAAAGTACATTTAGTAAACACTACAAACTAAATATAAAAATTAAATAAAGGCTGGCTTTTGATTTGCAGGATTGTGAAGGTAAAAGTAGAAACTTTCAACTCAATAGCATGTTACAGCATTGATCATGAAAACTATGTAAGTAGCCGGTTGATTTATAAGAATAGTGATAATAATATATCCGGCTGTATTGCATGCTTGCTATTTACCGGAGCGTAAAAATTAGATTCACATAAGAACACGAAGAGAAAAAACTGGAAAATAGTGCAGCGCCAACAATCAACAATATAACCGAAGAGATATTATTTACATTGCGAGGTCTTTCTTCGAGCAGCGATAAGAGGCATCGGACGGAAACGCCGGAGAATTATCCGGATGATCCGGACGAGTCAGCCGCCGGATCTGAACGCCTCCTTCGTCGAGTACACCTCTTTGATAAACAAACTATCAAATAGGATTAGGTGTAACTCAGAACTCTCATAAATAGGTTTTACAATTCTCAAAAAGGGCCAGTACAGAATGTTTGTCTTCATATAAGTAATCTGTTTTCAATTATTTTCAATCATTAGAATTAAGAAGGTAATAATGCCCCTTAGGCACAATAATGCCTACAGATTTCATTATTTAGTTGAGAATTTAATAAAAACATTATATAAATCATAAGGTTTTGATAGAAAATCTGTTCCCTAATAAAGCCAAGAATATACGGCAATGGTTCACACATCAATGTAGAAACTCTTAAAAGTTACTTCATAGTTTATTTATACACGGAGTAACGGATAAGGTAACGAAAACTTTGGGTAAAGATTTCACTAAATGCCTATAATAAAATTATCAAATTTAGTAATTTGTAATCTTTAACCGCGCAATGTATCATAAACCACGTGATCACACAACAACGCTCTGCGCGATACCCGACTGGTTCGAGTGACGAGCGCGCTCGAGCGTATCCAGTTTTAATTTACATTGGAGTTTTAGATCAAAATAAGTAATCATGTTATTTTCATAAAAATTACGTTGAGATAGATTTCTATTATGATATCATTCTAATATTAATTTAAAAATACAGAAAAAAATTGCGTATATTCATGAAAAGATCGACGGGAAATTCCAACTCTGAGGGGTCCAGAATCATGACCATGAATTCATTGTATTATTTTTCGTTACGTATAGCTGCATTGGATTTTATGAAGCACAAAAATAGCCTCTAGTTCATATCGAATGAGTGATTATCGTTACGTGGTTCGAAACAATTTTGCGGTTGCAAAGTTTACGTTTTACGTTTACTAAGGATGAGCTATGATGTCGAATGCATCGATATTAAAAGTGATGGCCGGCAGCATCGATACAAACTTACCATCATCGATGATACAATGTAAAAGTGTTTTATTGGATATTCGATGACATACAATCGTCCTGAAATATCACAATAAAATTGGTATATCAGTAAAAAATATCGTAGTTAAAATAGAATCGACCAATCGTTTAACGCATTTCCAGACATCAACACCTACCTACACGTTTGTTGTTAATATCGACAACATCGCTCATCTCTAATCGAAACATATAAATTTGTCTGACGCTTTAAAAAAGTGCTACAATCAATGGCCTGAGTAACGTTACGTTACACATACCTGGCTGCGGTGGTGGACAGAAATACTCAGTGGAACGTTCGGTGGGTATTTCTGGACTGCGACTCCACTACACCCGTCATCGCTAGAGTGACCGAAACACTTCGGCTTCAGTCAGGCCGGTCAAGATTCGGCCTTCACTTTGACCGATGACAGTCTCGGTAACATTTACGTAAGTTGTTTTGGTGTGCACTGGACATTTCTGGTTCACGGTTCTGTACAGTGTGAAATTTCGTAGATTCCACTTTGAAAAATCATCATTAATCTATGGGTAAGTAAGAATAGTAATATTATTCACGTTGGATTGCACTGGAGATTTTGAATAAATATTTTTAACCACCTTGGCATTTAAAATTCTAGAAGTAGCCCGTATTTTAAATGCTGCGATAAAAAATACATGTTGAGGAAATTTTATTTTATTTTATTTCTTTGATTCTGAAATAATAAAAAAACTACAAAATTTACCAACAACCTCATATAGAAAGTTTTGATAAACATTTTGATACCGTATCTACCAACGGGATGAAGTAGCCAGGCTGTTACGGCTTCGGTAAAAAATGTATCTTCAGGCTCTTTATGTGGCGTGAGACTAAACGAAACTCATATGTCATTTCGAGCTATATAAACAGACGCCGTTAAAACAACGAGCAAACAATCCACTGCGGTGTCGAATATCTACAGTAGAATACCTACTCGTCAGTACGTTGACGATAATAATTTTAATTTATATTGGAATGCTACTTGATTAATTTTAATTAGTACTTTAATAAATGGTCGATAAAAACATTTTGATAGACAATTGTTATGCAGACACGGAACCCTAAAAATAAATATCGCACTAAATTATATATATTTCAGTCTCCAGAAATTTTATCATAATACTTCGAGAATATGCTGCAAACACTTCAAGCATCATTACGTACACTTGCATGTATCAGTATCGGGAATCTCGTTACTTCATAACTTTGGCCCTTAGTATGAATATTGAAAGTATTCAAATACCGATCGAGTAAGTACGCTTCGATGCTCCATAATAGTGTTCACCACTGCGTTGGCTGGTGGTTAATTAACACCTTTTAATCAACGCAGTTGCAGACATGATAATAAACCTCATTAGTATCAAGTCGGATATTGAGTCAACAGAACAATTGACTATCTCTGATCTAACAATTTGCGAATAGATATTGTTACCAAATTTGAATTTGGAATACTAATTTGACATTCAAAATTAATTGTGGAATTTGTATACAAGAAAATATAGCTATGAGAATTGATTCCCTGTAAATTTGAGGAGGATAGGGGCTTTTGGGACACGAAAATGGCGAAAACAAGACGGCGATTAGCGCAGTTTTTAGTCCCTCTCCTTTCTGTGCCGGGGGTACCAGGTTCTAATCCTGGTAGAGACAAACTTTGTATGTTAAGCGAGAATGTTTGTACCCGAGTCATGGATGTTTAATATCTATATATGTATTTGTATACTCATTTCGCCCTCAGTCTATTGTACGGTACACATAATACAAGCGTTGCTTAGTCTGAGACCGTATAGTTGGTGTGTTCGTCTAGCGATTTAAAAAAACATAATAACTTATCGCATTAATAACAGGCGCGCGAGCAATTAACCTGATAGTTGTTATGTGTGGAGATCGCGTGACGGCCGCTGTCCACAACACAATAGAATGATTTTAGTTACACAACAAAGGTCTCGTTTCCGTGTAATGATTTCATTTACACGTGAATGCACGGCACAGAGGTACAAATATGGGCTATAATAAAATTAAATGTATTTATTGTGATGATCGTTGCTCACGCGACGCGCTCCTCTGGAACATTAACTCACCGGTCGGTCGCTTTATTTTTATTGCCTGCCATAAACAATGTAATCGTTGCCATCACTAATTGCACACATCTGAGAACTATAGTGTGCGAGACATATAAAGTAACTCGATTAAGGATGTTCGGTTGCTAAATTTCCGCACGTTCTGTTGCTTTTGTAAAAGGTATGATATGATAAAGGTAAGGTATGTTTTAATAATAATAAAATACTGATAGAGTGACTAAATGTTACCATACGTTTACCAGTAAAGCGGCACGTTTCCGCTAGGCGCGCTGCTGTGAAAAGTTTACATAGATTCGATCACTCGATCGGTAATCGATGCTATCAAAATTCGTAATAAGCTTACTTGAACAGTTTATTTTACATTGAAACACTAACTACAACACTCTGAGTAATTAAAAAATCTTGTTTACTGATTTAAACTTTTCACCTATTTACCCGAAAAGCTTTCTCGATTTTAAGTCCTTGTACAACCCTCCAATTTACATAATAATCGTATTTAAATATTTTTTAATCTCGTCTACTTTTCGATCCATCACTCATTTAGAAAAATGATAATTTGTAAAATGTGCTAAGCACGCATTTATATGCCGGCGAGAAGCGGCCGCGGCTACCGAGAAGAACGCATAAGTTTTTTCGACATCCTCGATTCGACGTGTTAACTTGTCGTATGAAGGAGATGGGAAAAAAATGTTGTCTTGTCGTATTGTATGTGCGGGGTGAATTTTGATCGCGGGTCGCCGCCACGCGACGGCGCGGATCCGATGAAAGAGACAACGCCAATGTGCACTGCATTCGCAATGCGTTCCCAGAAACTAGACATATGCAATGCAAACCGCCGCCATAAAAGATTCATAAATTATGACAATCTACTCTTATTTACATTTGTGTTAGCGAACAAACCATATTTCCTAAACCGCTTTTGTATCAAAATTTCCAATCTCAACATTCAATTAAGTAATCGTTTGTAAGGAAGGACTATATTATTTAACTTTTAGTGTTTACTCCTACCCAACCTATTAACTTTGTTTAAGCCCTCAAGTTAATCTTGAAGAAACAGAAAATTACTTTTCGAAACAAACTCTGTAGGGGCTGTAAATTTTTAATTTTCTGCTTGTTGAACAAGCATCGGGAACACTGTTTACTGAAAAAAAAACTTATTAAACAGCGAAATAGGGTTGTCACGATCAAGACCCCTTCATAATTTCAACCTCACCCGGAAAAAATAAAGGTCAAAATCTTTTATTTTATTGTTAAGGCCCTTGTAAGTAGTTTTGATTGAGTAGTTAACATCAAAGAGGGAGATGTAATGTAACCCTAACGCTAAGCGTGCAGACAATGGGCGGGCGCCGCGGGCGGGGTTCATTACTGCGAGTCGCCGCCGCCGGTTCGTCTCCGGAATCTCTTTGTCCGTCCGTCACGCGCCTCGCTCCAATCTATAGCGGCTCTAATCGCGGGAACAATTATATCGCGAACATGTTTACTAAGTTTCTACCCGGATGGATTACGGTTACGACGCTTGATTACATGCTCATTTAGGCCACTTTCAAATATCTATTAAATCGAACCCTCCCTCAAACATCCGAAACGTTTTAGGTTCAGTTTATGTGTATACTGTTACTATATTAGTCCCTTCAAACGTGGTGTGTAATCACGCATGCCTTGTCAACTTCAAAAGCGACGTGCAGAACCATTGGTTTATTACAAAGTTGGAAAACATCACTTCCGACCGTCGAGTGGCGCTCATATTCCACGTAGACAATTGACGCAAATTGCACCGAGGCCTCCGCGTCTAGTGGGCGCGTAAATTACTTTTTTATGAACATACTTATAAATCTCAAATCACTTTAAGAAGTTGTAATTCCTACCAGCTGCCGGCTGAGTATTTAGCCGGCAAGACTATGATATTCAACGGCGTATCGCTTCGCTCGCTGTGGTGCGTGGGATTAATTTAAGTTATTGCTGTTTAAGTTAGGCTTTATTTGCATGGAGGTTAGCATTCGCTACGGCAGCCGGCACATGTCGTTAGGAGCCGTGTTCGCGCCGGAAGCGAGGTGCGTGACGTCTCCTCATGTCTGAATGTATCCTAAGACGTGACTCGCACCGTTGATATGAATTTGAAAGCTTTCTATTGCAAGCTACAATAAAATTACCATACGAGAGACGTGATGAGAAGTGGTTGAAGGTGGTCGCCCAATTTTAAACAGGACCATGTACTTGCATAACGGCAAATATAATATGAACGTTTGAAGTAAAAATACATTCTGGAAAAGATACTAATGAAATAATAACTAATACAAAAAGCTTAAAAATACTTGAGATTCGTTGGTGATCTATCATCAGCCGGTTCAGCCACAGAATAGGTAAATAGTATAACTACTGTCCAGCTAAATAGGTATGCTACACTATAATGTGGGAATTAAAAAAGCCGACGCATAAAACGTTACTCTAAAATAAATAAAAAAAATCTCGGTCGTTAAGCTCACGGCGGATGACATAAATCTTAGCGATGCATATTGCTTTACGACTGGCAATAGCTACTTATTATCACTGCACAGAACTACCGGCGACGGAACGATATACATTTCAATATCGTGACTGCATTAATACTTGAGATTTATGTATGATTCGTTATGATGTTGTGTATCTTATTTCACTTCGTTATCAACATACTGACTGGTCCTGTCCACATTTGCATACTCTTAGCCACACGACACGTTCTTTCACACGCGATCGGCCCCAGATTACGTATATTGCAATAGCCAAAGCAAATATGTTGCGGTTATTGCTGTCGCTTTGCTATTGCTAGTTTATTGCAAGATACGTAATCAGCCTACGGTGTGTGCGGGATTGAATACGCGAACGCGCAATCGCAAGTGATTCTATATCCGATTTATTTGACGCTCGATTCATTCGCGCGCCATTTGTTTTGTTTTTGTAAAGGATGGAAGTAGTGTATGTTTAAAGGCCTATTACAGGCGACTCCCTGCTAGAGACTTGCATCCCGTGGCGCAGTCGACGCGATATTGATTTCTCCATAGTCAATCTTTACACGCGCATTCTTTCTCGCGCGAAAGCTGATTCACGCGTTATTGAGTGTATACACAGGCGGAAGCGCCTAGCGTTAATTGCTTTTACAGAATTTTAAGTATAACAATATTCAACGCCAAGCAAACTGAGTTCCCCTTTTCGTTAGCTCACATAGCCCCATATACAGGATGTGTTTGTATGAAACTTACAACACTTACAAAATATATTCCAATAAATATTTTACTACATGTAGATTCATTTAGATATTTAATTTTGTTTCAGTACATTTACACTGTGTAAAGTCTCAAAATGATTACCACACAAATTTGACAAACAAACAGCAGATAACTTGTTTAGATCTACGTAATAGGGTCGAGATAAATTAATATTGGTGTCAATGGCAGACATTTAAATTTATTTACATCATAGTCGCAGTGGCCGTTGGAATTCTTTCCCACAAACGAAACACCAGTGGGACAACATTCTGACCAATGAAAATAGATTAACCAATTAGGTGAGTTACCTAATTGAAAGATGATACTATCTGGTATAAATCAGCCCTTAAACATCTTCGATTGTGTAATCAGCGTCATCGAACGTCCCTACGGGTGGACCAATTAGTTACTGTGTACCAAAGCTTCATACAAAACTAGGGACGTCACTATTGTTGTGCGTACCGGGTATTGGTGGTACAGGGCGGTACAACGTGACATCTTGATTGAAAGCTGCCTATTGTGTTTTTGCCACTTATTTACGTGGTTATTATGGTTACTACGTCTAGTTTGTATACTGAAAAATTATTGAGTCCAACTTATAGAAACGGGAGCGGCTAGGGTAAGTACTACCTTACTTCCACCGTCTCATCTAACTGCAAAGGCACATCTTAATTTATTCGGCTGTTTCGCAAGAAGCAGTTTAGAACCCTGCATGCTAAGGAATTTTTTTTTTTGATGACGTTATTTTTTTTTTAAAGTAGTGTTGGCGGTGACAACCCTGGGCGACGCGCACCGTCCAGTGGGCGTAGAATAATTGATATTTCCTCGCTTACCGATTATAGTAAAGCACGATCTGTATTATCTGGTTTTTAAATATTCGTGGGAATGCAGTGTAAGCTGATGTGACTTAGTGCGCGGATGCGCGCCCTCATTGCGTCTTGTAAAAATGACAGCTTTTAAGCTCACAGCAGCTATTGGGAGGTATACACACATATATACACAGATTTTTGAGAACAAAGGTTTTTTTTGTGATCAAAATAAGCGATCAAATAAAGCTTGTATTTATTTGGTATTTAAAGAAAACTACCCACCTACCTACAATTTTTTTTTATAATTTTTAATACACCAAAGAGATAGGCAAATGTGAGGTCACTATCAGCTTGTGAGTAAGTACTTATATATTTTTTTATACTTCATCTTTCATTGTAGAAGAACAGAGAACTACACAAGTTGGACAACAGTCTTTATTTTTACTACAGGGCGACATAACAGTACTTTATCGACGCTAATGGTTAACACAGCGTACCGGGTTCGAGTTTGTCCGCCGGCATGGCGTGTTTACACGACATGTTTATGGTAAACACTGGGCGCGTTCCCTTGAACTTGTTTATATTGCCATGTGAATTTTATGGGCTTAATTTAGTTAAGATTTATCAGTACAGTGTACATTTTGATTATATAGAGACATGTTCAAAAATATCGTACCAACATCCAATAAAGTAGAGCCACCAAAAAAATATAATACCAACAACAATAAAGTAACTATATCCTGATAGCTCAATAATGGGGATCCATAAATGGAGAAATGCTTATGTATCAAGCAATAAAGTGAATAGTTTTACATCCTGTATCCGAAATGTTTCCGAGCGCGCACGCCCGCCGCCGGCCGCGCCGGGTAAATTTGTATGCCATGCGTGATTGATCGCCGTCGCCGTACACCCGTTAAACAGAAGTACAATGCGTTTGTTTTTGTTCCATTTTCACACGCCACGCGAAATAACGAATACGTTTAGGTACCCATCGTTTACGTTACGTACGACAGTGCACACACTTTTATTGCGAAATTATACAACGCGATAAAGTAATAACGTAAAATCTGAAACACCACAACTTATTTTATACATTATTATTACAAAAGATTCATACTCCCAATATTTAAATAAAACTTTCACGTTGAAAAAGATATAGCCCATATTTAAAAATAATACAAAACATTCTCCATAGATTCTAAACAAACTAATTTCAGAGTTTGTGTTACTTGATAAACAGGTAGCTAATAAATGTGTAGTAAGTATACACAACTCTGAGACTTCAAAGACTTAAGTAGCTACAAGAATGTGCATCAAATATCCTAGTGATGATTTGAAGTTTGATTACTGCCAAATATCTGTAATGTGTTTCAATTATTATCTTAAGAATTAAACAACAAGACAACATGTGCGCACATAAATATAAACAAAACAATAATACATTCATTCACTTACTCATACACATGGGTGAGTGTGATATATACTCACTTGATAAGGAAACAATTAATCAATAATGATTGATTACTCATTATCTCTAACAAACTTCAATAAAATTAGTCTGATGCCCAATGTATTTACATTGCAGTGGTGATATTGGCATTATAAATACATTAGAATGTTATATACAAAATAAAAATCGTTGTAGCGATCCGTCAAAGTGTTTTGCCAAATAATTTTAAAGCGTGTTTTTAAAACAGTGACTTGCTTGATTAGATAGTCTAACTGTGCAGAATTTTATGATCGTTTGACACCAATTAATGCTATAACTTCATTTAATTCTGATCCTATAGATACGGTTCTTATAAGACTATTATTTATCTGATTGTTTTATATTACAAAGATATTAAGAGTATTTTTATAGAATCTTTGCTCTACACAATGTCATCGCTGCTCTATCATTTTTATGTTTTCTTTGCGAAATGGAACTTGATCTTGAAATAAAATACTTTGCAGTTCCGCGTCTATCTCTTTTCGAGCTTAGTTTTAATTAATTAAGTGGAATCTATCGAGTGGTCTTCAGCTGAGTGAAAAGGGCGCGGGCCCTCAATGAGATCGGCAGCTCCATATGTCTTTAACAGATTCGACAAAGGCGCAGGCCGCGCTCTACACAATGGATGCATAAGATTCAGGGTCAATATCGCAACTCTCGACATTTTATACGCGGAGATTGTTGAATATTCATTGCGTATCGACTTTCACACCGGCAGCGCGCCGCTGGATAATGGAATATGTAGATGTGCAGACACCGCAAATGAGGTATTGTGTCGCAAATCAAGTCTTCTATGCAATTATCCGTGATCTATGCCAGAAACTAGATCTATAGTGTATATAGTGATCTACTATAGGTACATACATCGGTGTGCATTAAAGATAAATCTATCTATACTATAACTATCATTATCTGTTAAAATATTTTACATAAATTTTGTTATAGCTAATAATAAGTTACCGATCCGAACATGTAACGGATAATGAGATTGCCTGCAGCGGATAATATTAACATTAAGTGTATTAACCACTAACTATTTACTTTATACTCTGTAACGAACGACATTCAATATCCGGTCCTAGCGATTAGCTTTGTTATTCGAGGCCCACACATTGATAATATGAGGTAAACCATGCGGACTCAGACTAGTACTGTTTCGCTCGCTGAGTATATTTCCTCGAGAATCACAGAGGGGCGTCGAATTAGGCGGCCCATTAAATAAACGCGTGCTGGCGATGTTGATACATAACTGTAATAAAATAAAATCTCTTTATACTGTAGCGTTGGTGCGCCGGCGACCTGTACAATGGTTGGCCCACTTAAGTACGGTCCAGTGCTTTCATGCCGGAACGAATTTTCCGGATCTGTCGTAATAAGCATCCGCGAGCAAACAAAGACATTTTCCGTTTGGGGCAGCCGGAAACATTACGCCAAATTATGTATTTTGAGTAGACGAAATTGTTAAAATGTACACAATGAAAAAATGTTCTTTCAAGCAGCGAAATGCACAAAGGAAGGTATTTGTGCGAAGAAGGGGACAAAATCTTTCTTCTTCTCTCTTCTAATTTAAGGGTTAGAACCCTTGTCGGTGTAGCTCTTTCCACCTGTCTCTATCTAGAGCAGCTTCTTTCACCTCCCTATACGACATGACACCCATCCTTTCTTTTATCTGACTCATGTAGTTTATTCTTGGTCTTCCTCGTCCACGCTTTCCTTCTATCTTTCCCTCTATGATGTTCTTTATAAGGGTATCATGTCGTATGATATGGCCTATCATCTTCCCCCTTCTATTCCGTATGGTTTCCATTAATGATCTTCTTTCTTGCACTCTCTTCAATACATCCTCATTAGTTACTTTTTCTGTCCAACTGATCTTTTCCATTCTCCTCATACACCACATCTCAAATGCCTCTAATATTTCTCTGTCTCTTTGTGTCATAGTCCACGTCTCACACCCATATAAAGCTATGCTCCAGACATATGTTTTAATAAACTTTTTCCTTACTTTTTTAGATATTTTTGATGTAAAAATATATTTCTTATTATTAAAAGCCTGTTTGGCAAGTGCGATTCTTGATTTAATATCTGGTGTGCATCTCGAGTCTGTAGTAATAATGCTTCCTAAGTATTTAAAACTGTTTACATTTTGTATTTTGGTGTTTGCTATTACTATTTCTTGATTTGAATTTTTTCCTGTTTTGATGTGGTATTTTAGTTTTACTTGTATTCATTTTCAATGAAAATTCTTTAAAAGTGTCGTTCATAATATTTAATAATTTTTCTAAATCTTCTTTTGTTTCTGTAACGACTGCTATATCATCTGCGAATCTAATAAACTGTATTATCTCTCCATTGAATTTTACTCCTATATCTGATGAAAATCTTTCTATGGGTACATAAAGTATTTCACCGAGCAACTTTACATTTCATATTGCAAATTCTCTGGAGATATGGATGCTGTAGTAGCAAAACCTTCGCAATATCCAAGGTGAGTTAATGCGGGTGGCGAGGCTGGTGGCAACTTTGATGACGCGTGCAAAGCGAGGACATTAGTCTCAGTGTCAGAGGAGCTCGTTACCGGCCACCTCTCCTGGGACCTCACGGCTGTCCCCTATTTGTCAGACGACCGCTCCATGGTGAATTTTTTATGGACGTAACTTATACCTTCTGGGATTTGCGGAGAAAGTGCGGTGTCAGTAGTAGGTCGGCCAAAATTGTAATCTATATGAAAGCTACGAAGTCAAATAAAGATGTCATTTCTAACAACAGCGACAATGCATCGCAAAAGGGGAATATGCAATGTTTTCATTTGCAATAAAATAAAATGCAAATTATACAACTTTATCGTGTATATCCCTTGGTATAAGAACAGAAGAGTTATCAATGAGGTAGTTCAAACAAGAGGGCTTTGTCATATAAATAAAGACCTGCACTTAGAAAGTGCACAGCTGTCACTCAACCATACAAAGCTCAGCCTGCGCATGTGCACGTACATTATACTCCACCCTAACAAGCGATTGCCTTAGAAAACAAACATTAGCGGGTCTTATATACAGGGTTGCATCCCTAAATAGAAATATCGAGTATATAAATAAATTTTTCGATTTCCAAAAGATACACTTTTAAGATATTGGGTGAAGTAAAAACGCCTGATATTCGGGATGGCAAAAACTGCAATAAAATAAAATATCAGAACTCATTCCATATCATATAAGCGCAAAAGCCTTCATAGCTACGATTACGATCGCCATTTATTACCGCCGAAAGGCCAAAAAACAAACAGCTACATAACACTGATGCAATATTTCAATCGCACGAATTTCGCACCCCGAATCCCTGACAGCACAAAATGTCTACCGTCATTTCGCGAAGCATTAAACTAACGAGGTCGTATTCACTATTCGCAGACAGCCCTATATGTTAGGGCGAATGTCGGCAACATGTGCCGACGCGACCCAGCTCCCGAATACTCCCGAACGAAAACAATTAGATCAATGCCACCCGGCATCCTTCAACACATCCTCGACATAAAACTTTTGGATAGTGGATTCATACAAACAACACGAGCGATACATAAACAAAGGCAATCAAACGCTACTTTTGTAGACAAGAAGCTCGATGAACGAGATCAAACATTTTATGAAGCGACAAATGTTTCCAGACGGTTAGAAAGCTTTCGGCTGTAGTCAAATCGTGGCTGGTGATATAGGATTATTTAAAATCAGCCGCATAACCGATTGATTAGGTGCTTGCTTGACTCACTCAAGCGCCGAACAGATGGCAGATCTGGGACAGACGTTAGGGCGACGATCAATGTGAGCAAATTAATTAACCGCAAATACGTCCACAGACAGAAAATATACACAAAGCTAAGAATAACAACCCTAAGACCAGCGCATACCTACACACAAGACGCGTAAGCGCCGCTTAATATTGCACAGTGATTGTTCACAGAAATCTAATTATGCGGTATAATTTGAACATAAATTTAAGTCAATGCTAAAATAAATCACTCATGCTCCAGAAATAGATGGCGAAATTAAAATAATTTACAACGATCCGGTACGTTAGTGTAGATAGAATGCATTGAATGTATGGCAAATTAAAACAATAAAGATCTTAATTGAATGTTTCAATTTAATGGCACCAAGTTCATGACCGACCGCTTGTTGCGACTCGACGGGTACCTACGACGCTATTGAGTCTGTAAATTGGAAGATACAAGAGAAATCAATTTAAGAATAAGCAGACAGTATTGATGGCATCCTTAAACCCTGCGAACTGGAAATATTCCCTTCTTATATCCGTAGTGCTAATATATACTACTTAATAGCTATTTTAACGGTTATCTAGCTAGAATAGTGCCACAAGAATTTCCATACAATGTCACCCACATTGTGCACTACAGTGAGGGGATTTTAATGTCACCATAAAACTGAAATTGCCTATTTTCAGGAATCACATTATCCTACACTCTACCCACTCACTCGCGCAAATTTCAATTTCACGGAACGCAAGTTGTAGTTAAGTTTATTCAAAAGATAGAGTCGTTTAGTAGACGAACAAAATGCAACAGCGAACAGAAAATATAATCGCGATCGCTATTGCAGTTAAGTAATTATTTACACCTACCTATAATTTCCATCGATAATCACAAAACAAAATGTTGAATCTAGTTTTCCTTGTTGATAACAGTAAAAAAATGTATATACGATGCTTATTATATTGTAAACAATCTGAGTGAAACGGAAATTTCATCTACGTCATCGTCCACAAGAATAATAGTCCGAAGTTGACGTGATAAATTGTCGAATTGGCTTGGCTAGTACCCCAATAGACGGGCGCGCGAGCCGGAGGCCTATTGCATGGATCCTTATAGTTTGCAATTTATTCGAAACTCCGTAGGCTTGCAGATTTATACCGCCAACAGATTGGCAGAGCGGCTCACGCGATACCCGAACTCAATACATTGAAAGCAATTTCAGTTCCGACCACATGCGCTCTGCGACTCGGATCTCAACAAATATAAACATCACTTATTTCTACCCGCGCTAGACGCGTGTATATGACTTCAATATACATTGATTTGATTTGTGCCCTACGATTGGTATCGAATCAGGAAACTTCAGTGGCACACAACACAACATATCACGTAACGTAATAAAGAAATACCGCTGATAAAATATTAGTAGGCCGATACAGCGAGGGATAGCTGGAGCCGAAGGGAGGCATTCCCACGCGTCAAATATTTCTGGATGGCGTGATAATTAATGTTCGGATAGCAAAGCTAGACAATGCGTCAGTGGACGGGGGCCATTAGCTGCACAATTAGTGCAATTGTGGTTAATTTATTGTCGCACATGTCAACAGCAACAGACACCAGGCCGCGGGTGCGCCATGACGTAGGCTCAGCTAAATCATAGCAAATCATATTAATGTGTTTCTCTTTTTATTCTATTCATAGTAATGTTATGAACACATTTATTAGTTCTGCTAACTCTTGTGGGAAATTAAATTGATACAAGATAGTGTACGGTATAGGTACACATAGTATAGGTTTACACCATACTAACCTATAACGGCGAACTACTTTATTATTCATGTAAAAAAAGAACGCAGAACTCGTTCTACCTTTTCTATGTTAGTCAAACTGCCAAAGTAAGTACAGCAAGGAGATATTTCCCGACCTATTTAAAGCCACGCACAATACAATTGGAATAATCCCATTTTGAACACGAACAACCTAATCAGATCAGAACATAACATTACAAAGTCGGAAAATCATATTGATGATTGAAATTACGCTTTTTATGAAGATAAAATAGATTTTCATAAATATATTGTTCACCGAATAGTGAGGAAATTGGTGATACAACTACATAAGACTTTTTTATGTAATTATTGTAGGCCTAAAACAATTCGAATGATGAGAAAAAGGAACTTATTACTATAAATACATATAAAGACTTCTTGCAGAAGCAAAGGCGCATCCGTTCTAAGTCCTTGCTCCATTATGAAGTTTTTTGTTCTCCAATGAACCTACAACGAGGTATGAAAACGTTTCCTTTTTTTGAGCCCCAAAATGTCAAATCACAGACGCTTTTCGCGTAATGGTCGCCGATACGGCGCCGGCCAAGTTTTTTTCAAAGAGATAGGTACCTTCATTCCGGCTAACTACAAGGTAGATAATGCATTGAGTAAGTCGTACCTCTCGAGTTTATGAAATTTAAAAACAGCTGTATCGCATATAGAGGTATTATATAAAAGCAATATCAGTACCGAAGAGCCATTAAAATAATAATTAATAATTTATCTCTATAAACGTTTCCCACGCGATTAGATAGGCCATGTTCTTGCGGCGCTTCGCAATATCGTGTTACATACATACGGGCAATGGGACCCCAATTCTCGTTCTACACTAATTAGAATAGTTACACGGGTGCTGTTACGTCGAGAAAACTACTAATTAACATTTATGTTTCAGACATAAAAGCGCGGGAGCGACCGTAAAATAATACTATGTTAGATTCCAAAAAGCATCGTGGCGCTAAATACGCATTCAAGTCAGATTGAGACACATTGAATACATATGGAAGTAAATGGAGTCAGCTTTTTTTTTAATATCTCGATTAAAAAAAGGCCGAAAAGCCTTATTAACAGAAATCAATACATTGAAGTCTCCACAACATACATACTTAGTTTGAATAATTACAGAAACTTTCCCCGTTTAACGCGCGATGATACAGGGTGAATCAGATAAGAGAGTGTTAATAAATTACATGTAAAATAAGTTAGTGAGTGTCACACCCTCGTTACGCCCCGGGGAGGGACGGACCACGTGCCAGATGGAACACTCGACGCGTTTTAAAGCAATAATTTATTATTACGACCTAGTCAGACCACGTGGTCTGTGGGAAATTAATAGCAGACGATCTTCTCTAACTAATTGCACGCTGAGACACATAAGTATGTAATGTTAGATACATAATGTTACGTTTGAACATTACAAATTGGTCGTTTTAAATTACAATGATAAAGGCGGGAAAAACGCTGTTGTGATAGGACAAGCTATCCACATATCAGATGTTCTTTACCTACACTTGGTGAAAAGTGAATTCTACAACTAATTCCGTTCAACAGCTAGCATATGGTCGTGTTATCATGTATGTAACTATGATTTTTGATAGAATTTAAACTCAGGTTACTTGTAGGTGGAAACGTACATTAATCAATAATTAAAAACCAGACTTATTTCTACTGTTAATCCTAATAATCCCTCACTCACAGTTGAGATCAATGTCTAAGGCACAAAAAAAATAACACTTTATTTTTATCTCCACGAATTCTTCGGCGAAACAAACTATTATGGTATTCTTAAGCCGAAGCGTTTTTTTAAAGGAAATACCCGTAACGTCAAGTTGGTAGCCAACAGGAAGTGATTCAGTGAATTCGTTCATAGGCCAACATAAATAACTGTTTGGATTCATCTGGCGTTGCGACAAACAACGAAGTACCACGATAACTTTAACACGCGAAGCATTTTATAGATGTAACACAGTGTACATGATGTAAGCAATAGCAAGTACAAATAGCAAGAACATTCATCCATCCATCAGTGGGAGGACTTCCCCTGCTGGACATAGGTCTTCCTAGACTTACGTCAATGCCACGAATATCGTCATTTCAGCAAGCTACATTTCAGCAAGCTACGCGGGACGATTATAAACATATGCTAGTAAATTCAATTCTCTGATTCTGTCATAATTACGTCCCTAACATGATAGATACGACAAAACTGACTTCGGCGATACAAACACCACAGTTTTCACAAATCAGCAGAGGTGACACTGTCTGTCTGTACGTACCTGATCAATTAGTACCTATCAAATACTTAATAACTCGTTGCTAGCATCGTGCGTAGAATGTCTGATTAAATAAATTAATGGTAGTTGAAACAATTTTACAGTTGATAAAAAAGTAAGGGTGTGAACATAACGTCTCATTTGTGAAGGCTTATTCATTTTTGATTTAACAGCGAACTCTGGCATTGTGGACGTTAAGGGTGATAGCTTCAGGATCGTATCACGATAACATCGCAAACTAGACGTTAGACGAGGCGTCTTGCGTATCAGAATTGGAATTTGCTACGACAGCTGATAGTCCCATGAGGAGGCCGTCACATTTTTATACGAAATCATTTGTTTTCTTAGACATAGTTCGAAATACATTTATTGCAAAATTTAATTTTTTTTTTTTTTTTTTTATACATTATAGGCAAGTATTTGATCTCGATCTCACCTGATGGTAAGTGATGATGAGATCTACGATGGAGCATACTTGCCTAGGTAGGAAGGCGGCAGTAGATCGAGACGCTACATTCACTAGGCACATGCAGCGCAACTGATCTGACCCGTCATCCATGAATGGCAACACCGAACATCATGCCGGAACACGGCTAGGCCGCTTGGCGACATGGCTTTGTTCAGTGGGTGGTGACTAACCACGGCCGAAGCCTACCACCAGTAGAGTTGTCACCTGGTTGGCACCACCCAGGGTCACGTGTAGGGTATCTCGAGGGTACTTAATTCTCCTACGAACGAAGGTGACTCGACCCCTTCAATCGTTGTCAATATTTAATTAATTTAGAACGTGCGTCTTCCATAAATGTCGCCAGCCACCAGTCTGCACTAACGACAGAACAGAGGTTAATGCACGATTAATTCACACGACAGTTCTAGTTCTGTTTATCAAACGAAGTAATAAAGACATCTCGATGTTTCTCCCGCTGTCCGCGTATGATGAACATGTAGGTATGTCACATATGAATTGTGTAATTTATCTCATATGTAGTATTTTATGTGCGTTCCTTAGTATATATCTCCGAAAAGTCACAAGAGCACTGCATTGCAATCAAATTCTGCCGATAGTATTTTTTCCCGACAAACTTGTCCTCAATCCGCGGGGAATCGGGCCACAGTCCTCGACGCTGGCCCAATGCGGGTCGGTGAACTCTTCAGGGATTAGGCGTGATGGTGTTTTATTTCAGATGTCATCAAACAAATAAAAAGTTAAAATAAATTTGAATTCATGATTATTTTAAAATACCACTATAATAGGAAGAATCCAGAACTAGAATATCCTTTTATAGGCATGCACCTTTGCTCTTTCGAATCACGAACGGTTTAGCTTAAACGGTATTCCCTATGTCTATGACTATCACATACATTTATATTTACTTATAGATCGTATAACGCGCCGCTAAGGATCGGGAGCACAAACAGATACGTGCCACAATTACCATATCGCGTTTCTGCAAAGTCAACTACGCGCGAGCGCGACCTGCATCCTTTGTGCACCATGCAAATACTTGGAAGGTTTTGTAAATCGCTGTAGAACTACGTGGCTACAGTATCATTATCAAATTTTTATTCGAGTTATACGTGATGATCTGGCTGGTAAATAGCAGAACACAAGACTTGCCTCCGAAACGTGGGTAGCCGCGCGCTGCAGTTGTAAATGTGAAAAGATATGAGAGAGATTGTGGCGACTCCGATGTATCGAACGATCAAATTAATCGACGAGTCTCACAGCTGAAACGCTTCGGTTAAAACGCTAATATGCTGGCACTCAAAATATCAAAGATCAATTGAATCCTCTTTTCTTTTCATGTACGGCTAGGGAAACACTTTTTGTAGCTTACAAAGCAATGGGCTCATTATGCAAATATACAACTTCAAACATCAAATAAAAAAATACTATAAGTACCCTTGTAGTGCTCAATAAATTGAAATAAATGTCTTGTTATGAAACTCTCCTCATCACGAAGGTTTCAATAAGCACTTGCGATGGCCAGATAAGGAATCGAGACCCATCCTCTGCATTAATATCCACATACACATATACATAATTATCATAATTTCAACTCGAGAGATAATACTTTAATAATATTAATGTACGTAACATTTTCCGAATATTCTGTCTCGTATTCCTAAGAGGCATTAGATGAAGATCTACATTCAGTCTTATTAACAGCATCAATTACGCTCGTATCACATCTGAATATGTAAGCATCATGCTGCAAACTTGAACAACATTAACATAAGCCTACGCTAGGTCTGATTGAGGGTTGAAGCAGATTTATTTCGATCTGGGACTGATAGTGTATTTCTATCTTCTTTCTAACGCAAATTAAAGGCGAGTGATATGGGTCCGTGAGCGATTGGATTGCATACAACCTAAAATGTAACACTGCACAGAAAATATGTTCCTTGATTTATGAATACAGAAACATGGGTGTCTCGTATCGAGTGAAACCAGAGCGAATTCAGAACAAATCCCATTCGAAATAGGCCTTGGTAGCATTTTGCTCTGAGATCATTGACTTAATGATAACGTTTTATAAGGTATATCAATTGACCATAATAAGCTCAAGGCGAAATCAATATTGAAATTAAATAACAGATTGGATGTTGTCATATGTACTTCGACTCGACATTGTCTAGACGTATTAATAAATCAGATCTTTAAAAGCCTGCCTACTCGTTATTCTGGTCTTGCCAGCGGCGCGGCGCTTCGCTTTTATGTGATCGCTTTATAATTTTCTGCATTTGATTCTTTGGTTCTGTAACTATAAACCTTTTTTAATTCAAATGTCATTCCGTTTAATATTTTCGAATGGAGGGTATTTATTTACGGTGCACGCGCTCGTTAAAACGGCATTCTGAATTGGTATTCGGCATGAAATGGCTTTTGTAGATCGGTGAAACACCCTGCAATTATGCAACACTGCTTTTAATGAGAAAGGAAAAAAAATATTCACGGTGATTTTCATAAAATACACACTGACATACTTCTAATACAACGAAAATTTATTATCGGAAGCAATAGATGCGTATTTTTGTTTTCATGTATTGTTTTATATTTTATGATTTCCCAATCGGTTGAGTAAAGAAAAGGAATCATCTTAATTACTGAAAAAAAATATAGGATGAGACGTCACAGGATTAAAAAGGAACAACCCCAATAGCAACACTAACCAAAGCTACACGGGACTTGCTATTAGCTAAAAGCACTAGCTCCAATATTCAGTGTAGAGGCGACAGTATATGTGAGCGCAGGCAGATAATTCGAGTAAATTTACGATCGAGCGATAACAGTGCAACGGCTATCGAGGACTCCACAGATTGGGGTCTAGATACACCAGGCTGGATCAGGCTCGTTAAACTGCCCACACTGCCAATTGACACCGAGGATGTAAAGTTTAGATCGGCACTGGGTGCATCGTTAACTGAATGAGTCCCGAGTAATGGGTGACTAGTGTCTAGAACCGATATACTTACATAAGTTTAGAATCGAGACACTGATAAATAAATATATGCCTCTGTATACATTGATATCGCGACCGATACCTACACAGTATGTCAGGTTCAATGATATGCTGGGAACCGTCTATGCATTGTATTTAAATGTTTATAAGATACATTTAAAATACTTGAACAAAATCAATGTTTCATACAATCGAACAAAATAACACAATTAACTCGCAATGGGGCGTCATGGTTGCCATTTTTGGAACGAAGTTCCATATCGCGCGTTACGAAAGGGGGCTAGACGGAAAAAAATCAGACGAAAAATTAAGACGAAAAATTGAGATGAAAAGTTGTAACGAGCTATTGTATTTATAAATGAACATAAATATTATTTATGTTTAGTTTGTAAGTCAGCGATAGATGTCGCTGGCATGTTTTTGAACTAGGTATCGTTATGTTTTTTGGGTTTTATATAGTAAACTATACTATACAATTACTTCTAGAGCCGGTGCACTTCGAGTCAGTGGGTTCAAATTCGACGAATAAAATGGACTCATGGATGATAATGAAACAATTCTCGTACGACCCTTTTTTCTCAACCCAACTCCAGTTCCTATGTAAAGGCCGATTATAAACATGATTATTTGTAAGCCGTGCGGCGTGCGCATGTTTCTCTGTCGGTCTCTCTCTCTCTCTTATAGAAAGCAAGCCAGATATTTTCGTTTCGTCTTTCTATTTCGCATTGAACAGTGTGGTGTCGCGAAGATTATTTTTGTTGAGTGTATACAGGTTTTTTTGTACATAATAAATAATAAAAAATAATAAAGGAACTTCGTTCCATCCGGGTGTCCCTTGACACCTCTCAATTTTTTTACTGTTTTTAATGGGAAAGGTGGAGGACAATTACGATGCCACTGACATTCAATTCCAAATAAATTATGGTAGCAGGTCCTATACAATAATACGAAGTATAGGACCTACAAGAACATAGCCACTGACGCATAACAGACACCTACGCAGAATAATGATGAATAATATGAACCATTCGTTCCGTAACCAGGGCTACGCATAAACAAGATGGCCTTTAATCATAACACAGATCTTAATCTGACGTTTATCCCATATTAAGTAAAACTAACGCTCACTCGAACCACCGTGGTTCATAGAATCCCCACCTTTTACGGGGGCATGTTTACCCGTAATGTGTAACGCTTTAGTGGGTAAACATTAGAGTACAATGCGCCTTATCTCTGGCTAAACAGCTACAAGTTATCAAATAAGGGAGACGAGCGACCTCCCGCCTCACGACAACTTGGGAGGTCCGACGGTGCCGTCGACGACGACCAAATTAATAGCTTACATGTTATCAGAGATAGCAGAGCCACCTATCGCCGCGTGAGAAAATTCCAAACTACTTAGAAGCGCCTAAGACCTTGCCTCTTATTCAGAAACGGATTAACGACGATTCAAATGCTCGGTCGACACGGACCATGCTTAGAATCAATTACCGAACGGCGACTTCCTGACATCGAGTACAACACTCAAATTACTTTCATTGTAAGAATATCGTTGAGTGGACCTAATGAATAAAATATTCAACGTTGTCAAGTATTTGAATAGATCGTTATGTGGCCCTTAACCTAATCCAACATTTATCCATCTTGCGTGTAAATTTAAATGGCCCTTTGTGACTTGTCCCAACGTTTCTTAGTATGAACCGCCCCAGGTACCTATTCACATGTACAAAATATGTAAAGTTAAATGATTTACCAACAACAAGCTATAAATTTTCTATATGTCATCCAACTACACAGTAGATATAGAATTTTCATTTGTCTCACGTAAAAATATTTCTCAGAGAAACATGAATGTTTTAATATTACAGAATGTCTGTAATAACATTGTAGGTACCATTTTACTGTGTCCTCTCGTAAATTAAGTACGCTGTACAGATAATATTTTGGGGTCCAATAAAAATTCTGCTCGGGCGATAACTCCGCCCGAATGCGGTCGATATGGGGAGGGTATGAGAATAAGATTATTTTCGTTGCAAATTGATCAAACGAAAATTTGTTTTACTCTACGTTTCAGATAAGACGAGCATTGTCAAAGAAAATAAAAATACTTTACGACGAAGGGAGCTAAACAGAAACAAAAGTGTGTAAAGCAACGTGCTCATTAATTACTTTGCCGTAATAAACAAAATAGACACAACCAGTAACATTTTTGACAAGACCCATATGTTTAAAAAAATATCACAGAAAATGACTCCAATAAATTAGAATCAAATACATCTGGTGTGTGCAGCGATGTGAACCAGAGGGTGTGAACTGCTAACACACTCAAGTGTTACGAATCATCCATAGCAGCGATTGTTTCCGTAAGAATAATAGGTACGTACAGTAGCGATAATTAAATATGATTTGAGCATGCTTGTGTCTTGAATAGACCACCGGCAGGTCTGCTTAGTGAGCACACCACGTGACGAACACTTAATTTACGACACGATAACCAGCATAGTAATGAGACGCCAGCAGTTTAGGACGCGACAAAGTTGATATAATCAGCGACTGACAAAATAACAATTGCTCCGACAACAAGCCCGTTGATAATAGAAGCCAGGTGTCGCCAACATTTTATTTAACAGAGATACTAACTTCAACAACACTTGACAATGACAATGTTCTTTCTTTTTTTTTTGAGGTCTTACACCTCAATTAAATTTAAAAGTATGTGGTGTCAAACTCAGCATTTTCTAAATACCGCCTAAGGTAATAGGTATCTAATATGAATACGATGTGTGCTCCACGGGCCAGATTTATTTTATGTGGACATTATTTATATATACATATATTCTAAAATACAACTACCGATTTATTTTTTTGGTAGCCAGCCTCTTTGTTGTTATTTATTTGAACGTATCCTCCGTACATTTCACAAATAAAGCAATTTCCATGATAATGATCAGACGTGGTAAGCCCTACAAATATATTGTACCTATTATCCCGCAACCATTTAGGCATTTCTATGACTATTATGGAGCATCTAATAGCCACAGGCACAGCAGTATCGATTTTACATAGACACACGTTTTCTATCCAAATGTTTACGATAACTGTATACTGACAGTAGTAATCAAATCGAAATTCGTTTTCAATCAGCGATGCTCGCCACGTCCGAATGGTCGTATAATCCCCAAGGGCGGCGAACAATAGTCGGGAGAGATAATTTACATGTTACGAGTACATGAAGTACCTATTATTTATGTACACTCGGCACATTTGCATGGCTAAAACAGGAAAAGCCGACGACGGGCCCAAGGGCACGTGGACATCGGCGCCGCCGCTGATGTAACTGAACGAGCGTCCCTGCCGCTCGACGGCCGGCACAACAATAATTCATATTCAAATTTTGGGCCCGAAATAATTACCACGACATGAATTTATCGCTCTACAGTATGACTCCGAGTCTTTGTCGCCTTGAAAAGGCGAGCATAGAATTATAATGGGCCACGTGTTGCAGTTGACACAGGTTGTACGCGATCTATTTGTCTCTCGAGTCTCGGAGGTATACGTTTGGGAGCTTACAAAAAATATACTAAGTTTCTCGCATGGAATCCTTTAAATAATTTAAGAGATGCCATGAGATGCCTATGTCAGAGATGAAATTTAGTCATGCGGGATGTTGTAGGAGAAAGGCACTCACTTCCAGCCGGTGGAGTATCTTGAAAATAGCCATATTTCGTTGCTGTGCGGTCGAAAACAATGGCAGCGTTTTCGAGCTCGCTGGCAGTTGCACGGCCTCTGTAAAAAATAAACTAATTATTTTTTATCAATTCAATTTAACATTGTAAAAGTGCGGATTAGGTACTCGAGGATAACATAAGCCAGTCACCCAACCTTGGATGGATATAATCACAATAATAGCCTGTTCCACGTTTCCTGCTGTGATTAAAGTAGGCTCATAGGATTATTCTAATGCCGATGCAAAAAATATTCCACGTTTTAAAAGACAGTAATTTCAGGCAGCTAACAGCAACAAAAGTAATTAGATCTCGCCAATAAATAAGCAAAAACAAATCTAGCAATCAATTCAAACGACCCACAGCACACGGATATAAACTGCGCCCGGTTTATTCATTGCCATATATCACGAGATGGATACTGTTACATGAGAGGGCCTTTAAAACAAGTTAAATCATCCAGGGGCGTGCGATTTAAACAAGAAGGATTTTCATTTCCTCCATTGGACGTGAGTTCTTTGAATGGGGATCGTACTGTGTGCGGAAATTACCAGTGAGATCGGTATCGCAGCCGCGCGCAGCGGACGCGTCGCGGACTTTCCAGCCCGAGGAGGCTCCGCAAAAATTCCTTTAGTACCATCCGTTCCTCCGATCCGATTTTTGATCGCAAGCGATTTCTGTAACCAATAGACTTAAATACATGCCTTTCCGCATCGGACTGTAGAATTGTACACAGTATGATAGACATAAGTATGCTATCAAAATTCGAATTAGTGGAACGAATTACAAGAAAGGTCAACAATATGAACACGCATTTTGAGCATGAAATTTAAATTATGTAGTCAGCTGAATTATTCAATTATCCCGGTGAACGTACGAGTAAGTGACTCTCAAAGACCAGGGAACGTTGAACCCCATCTGTAATTTTCCACGTCCTGCTATCCGCTCTGTGTAGATACTCTACCTAGCGGGGGAGTTGTCCCACACATCTACTACGATTGTCAATGCGACAAATGTATCCAGCCCCCTGTCCACATAGCATGATATCAAATAACAAGTGATAAATCTAAATCCATTCCTGCCCAAATTCGCGAAGTTAGTTGCGAATCCCCTTCGTTTCTATAGGTTATTTTGTTATTATTACAGTAAACAGAGAAGGATGAGATTGGCAAAGGACATGACAGGACAGTATTGAACGGCACAATGGAATATCCTCTGGTGGGCGGCGGACAAAGACAAGTGATGATCACAACAATCGAAGCTCATAAATAAAATATAAACAGATAAAAAGTCAGATCGGCTCCCTTACCATGAACTATTAACGCGATTCAAATCTCAAATCAGGAACATTGTGTATCTTTAATCATGCCCGTTGGTACAAAATTGGAATGTAACTCAATTCAGGTTCTTGTTTTAAGTCGGATTAATAATTCGTGGTAAGGCCTCTGTATTGTGTTCCCATTTTTCGGAGTACCTACCGAGAATAAGTACGGTAAATTATAATGACGGAAGCGGGAGTACCGGACGTCCGCAACATACAAGTGGTGCCGTACGTTCGAATACCAAACTACAATACACGCCGGCTCAATGTAAATAAACTCTGCAAGCGTTAAACATTTGCCAGACTAAGTAACACGTGTATTTTTGTGTATCAAGTCTGATGTTATCATAAGGCGGTGGTATATGGTACGTCAAGTAAACGCACACGTTGCTGTTGCAAGTAGGTAAAGACAATTTTGGTCTCCGGAAATCATGCGAGGTGTTAGAGACACTTTGGAGGTTCATGTCACCATTTACGAGTATAATGCTTCATGGTTGTATGATGGCTTTGAGTATTAAAGTCGGTTTTAGATCAAAGGTTGGCTATTTTATTGCTAAACATTTACCATCGCGATACCGTCAATGGCCAGCTTATTTTTTAAGTACATGTTGGGGAGGTCACATTTTCAAATTAATATTGAAACAAGTGGCTGTGGTATCGTAATCAAATAGAAATGACGCCAGCTAGCTGCTTACACGAACGGGGAATAAGCGTTGCTGGAACGATACAATTTGATTTTCTTTTCTCCACGCTGAAATTAAGTTTCAGGTAAATATTGTTTCTCTCACGATGATGCGAGTTAAGTTTAGTAAGGAATTTGGCATCTATAGTATGTGATGAAAACTGGATGCAGCTACATAATTTATCGTCTATTTATAAACTTCGAAGTTTTGCTTCATATTCACATTTTGCGTACCTACATGAACAAAAATTGGTCTCATTATTTCTAGTATTTTTCAGAGATTACGGAATAGGCACATCATATTAAGTACAGATATTATAATATGCACTTCAATAGGCACAGCGGCTACAATTTGATACGCACTTAATATGTAACAATTAAAAAGAGGTATTGTATTAATTAAAAGGAGGTATAGTACGAAATCTCGAATTTATTGTTAAACACCTAACCAATGTGATATTTTTATAAAACTAATTTTCGGGCTCAACATTATTCACGGCGAAACAAATGCTATAGAATTAACAATGGCCCTTGAGCATATAGAATACATTGTAATGAAACAAAGCAGTTAGGAGTCTGACTAGAAATAAATAATATGTATGCTAAGCACATAGAATTAAAGTTGGGAACCGGAATACATTCATCCTTTGTTGTAAGTAGCCTGTCACGAAACTATAGGTATGTTTTAGGTTGGCGCGACTTGAGACTGCTCAATGATTATGTTTTTTACATCACAATGTTTATGCAAATTTAAGGCCTCTTCGAACAACCCAATCTGTAGGGTCGATTTGTAGAATCTTCACCAATTGACGTGTCATTTCTACAAATCGGCCCTGCAGATAGGGTGGAAACTTCAGCCGTTCTTAGAGGCCATTAGATATAATTCCATATCGACTAAAATTAATGAAAACAATACTGGACTACTATTTAATACTTTATGTATAAGAGACAAATCAATTGTGAAGATTGAGTAGGTAAACATTTCGTAGAAATAATATTGCAGCCAAGTTTGAGAGTACTGTCTCACAAATAAATTTACGTACTCATAATCATACGTACGTAATACGTTTCCTTATATTAATGGTTAATTCAAACAGAAAAAATGGTATCCATTGAATAGAAACTCTAATATTAACAATTGTACATTTCAGAGCTGTTTTAAAACCACATACCAATACAGTAGGTAGGCAGCAACCGAGGCCAAAACGGAGGGAACGTTAAAATATTTACATTGCGGTCGGAACACGCGCCCCGTACCGTATCGCCTCGGCGAGCCTCCCAGCAAACTAGCATATGGATAAACTACTTACCCACACGTACAAACACGAGACAATAGCTTTTAAAAAATGTACAAAAGAAACATTTAAAAGGACTAAAAGATATGGCACGGACGGAAAAAGATTTTGGACCTATATACATGCAAAACTTTCAAATTGATTTGATCTCACGACAAAACACTAGACGGATTTTGATGAAACTACATGGTAATAACTTATAGCCCGGATGAGCATTAGGGATATTCATCCCGGGAGAGAAATTGAAAGTTTCCTACCAAAAAATAAAGCTCATGCGAACACGAAGTCACGAGCTAAGCTAGCATACTAAAAAAACACTTACATACTGAACAGTAATATGAAAGTATAGTCGCTCATTCACAATATTATTTAACTCAACGATTGTTCGCAAGAAAACACAGAATGAAAGAAGCTCCATTGAAAATGTGTACGTTGGTACGTGAGGGGAAGTCGGTTGGCATAATACAGCATCTCTGTCCCTTATCTCTGACCTCTCACCCGCACTGTTATTTTATCTTTGTTTTTATTCAATTAAGCTAATAAAGATTCGATTCAATTTAGGTGGCCTATTCCTTGAAATCATATTATCGCCGCACGACTGACGAAATTCACTCGCACACAATTCATATATAATTGTTGTTCTGTACATTCAAGCCAAACTGTTAGTATTCATCCCAGACTATAAAATAAAGTAATAACATCTCTAATAACTTGGAATTACAATTTCATAACGCGTAAACGCAATTATATTTGAATATTATTAATACTTATAAATGGAGCTTGCTTCACATTCCCCCCACACGCCCGGCGCCAATTTCTAAGTTTCCGTCATGAATAGAAATCTATCTCACGCGAGGAACGATATACTCTATAGCCAAAGACTACCCTGGAACTAGCTACTTGTACCGATTTATATTCAAATCGCCTTTATTCCGAGGCAATATCAATGAGATTCGCTACGATCTCGATATTGCTTTTTAATACGAACAACTTAAGAGGGTTTCTAAATAATTACATCGTATATCATTTTTAAGTTGGTACAAGATAGGCTTTTTTCTGCTGCAGATTGGAATATCCCTATAAAAAAGGTATACCACCTATTACTGCACAGCTGAAAAAGTGTTTGATATGAACCAGATTACATAGCGGCAAGCTTAATTTATATCGTGTCAAACGCGATGTCATAAATTTTCGTAACTATCGATAAACGAATGTCAGCGGATAAAAAATTCACGAATAAGCTTTTGAGGATTAGAGTTCGCGCACTCTATTCTGAACCGATATTGAAACTGCATTTTTAATTAAGTCTAAGAGCTGAACCACAAGGAGGTTTAAATGTTTGAGGAGTCACCCGCAGTGGTTCTAATTATACTCGCTGCCATTCCATTATCATTTACGAGTGTGTCGACAACGTTTGACGTAACCACTTTAATGAACCCGCGAAGGTCTGTTCCGTTGTTGCCACCAAATGTGTGGGCAATTAAATTTGTAACATTCGTGAGAGGCGCCTAAAGGACCTCGTTTACAAAGTGTCGGCCGAATCATCAGAAAAGTCAGGGTGTTAGAATGACTATACAATTTCTTTTACGTGTGCGTCGTTTTCATCAATTTCTGCCTTGTCACTGCACGCGTGTCCGGTGAAATAGCCCACTCTCGGGGTGTCTCGGCCAATTCATATGTCGGTCACGTTTCTTAGACATTTTTCATGAAGATTTTCAGGTACAGAATTGATAGAGGCGCGTCCGTCCAGTAATTGGGTAGCTATATTCCAGTTAATACTGTAATATTGGGTTACCAAAAGGTTATTTCAACGCTTCACTTTTATTTCTGAATAAAAGTAAATGTCGGTTGGATTTATAGAACAGAAGTTAAAGGGTTTTATAAAGTTAGTTGATAATATAAAGGTTACGTGTAGGCGAAGTAGGAGTTTGGCTACTTTGTAGCTCTCGATCTAGTACACCGAGCTTCACAATCAAACCTCGAATCGCCCACAGGCATTCAATTCATTCACCCACTTAGCTTCTCACGGCAGACTCCTACGGGCGGCACTGGTGAAACAGGTGGCTAAACAATTTATTGCTGACGAACGTTTTATTACCTTAAGATCCAGGTCCATGACAAGGTGTTTCCCGAAAGAGGTGCCTCCGGTTTTCTGAATGTGCAGAAAGACCATAACATCGTGCGCGTTCAGGTCGAACCTGAAGTCGTCGTGGAGGACTTCGTCGTAGGAGAGTCCCGGCTGCGCCATGACGTCGGGCAGGGGTCGCCCGGGCGATTCTGCATACGTTAGAGCCATAGATTCGGATACGCGCTCCCTCGGTGATAGAGCGCAAACCTGATAACAAATTAAATAAAAATAATTATTTATTGTTGTAAAATTGACCTCTAACAAAACCTTATTTTATATTAAGAGTTCATCGACATGATTGTTTTCAAAAACAATACAATTAATGATTACGACCTCAAGAACATGGCAATCAATACTAAAAACTGTTATGGCCAAGAAACCCATTAATAAACAAGCCAGTTTCTACAAATGATCTAAAAAACACATTTTCAAAGCAGAAATAGACAGATCAATTTAGTTCAGCATGACACGATAATTTATTATAATGTAATTGTAATTTATGTGATAAGTTATCAATTATACAATCGAAATTGATCTTAAAGTCACAACGATTAATGATAAAGTATAATCATTATAGCTTAATCGAACATAGTATTTTTTTAACACGATTCTATTATCTGTATCATTGATGAGAGAGGTCTCATTGGCCTTGAAAGTTGTTCGGTCGAAACCACCCTTATAGGGCGCGACCTCGCGTAATCGAAATAGGAAAGATGGATTCACGTAGCAATGTTGGCGCCTAATATTGATGGATCTATGTGCTTAGACCGATGAACAGACCTATTTGTAATAGTTAACTAGGTAATTATTAGTTTATACTTTCCGTTGGAACTAAAAATGTAAGCCGAAAAATCTTGATTACAAACCTAATTAATTGGTGGAACCTACATAGTTGGACGGTCCCAATATACTTAAACATGTCACTTTACTTCTCTTCTTTCTTAATGAAATGAAATGCGATGAAATAAAATAAATATGAATATGGCCTGACCCACAAATTAGTGGGTATTTTGCCTATGTCCAGTAATTAATAACAATAACGCATCAATAAACACACATTATAAACAAAATAATGGATATGACATGAACGTATGAAAATGGCCGTTACTTAACTTAATAGGAACATCTATAAGGGTATGACAGTGACAACATGCTTTCTAGATGACGTTACGATGATGTTTAAAGTTCCTGTGAACCGTACTGTGTATAAATACTTATGTAGATATTAAACGTTGTTGCAACAAAGTCTGCCCCTACATAAGACATAAGGCAGGTACACTACCAACTGTTCTAATGAGGTCGTCAGGATAGAATAAGTAATCAGCTACATAGTAAGTAGAGTGGCAGAGGACCGTGATGTGTGGAAATCATTGGTGGAGGCCTATGTCCAGCAGTGGACGTCTTTCGGATGATAGAATAGAATATAATGGTAGGTAATAGACGAAGTAAGATTGACTACGAGTACTACATGTTTGGGAAGTTCAATCGGATGAGAGAGCTCACTCTGATTTTACCTCCACTTTGGAAGGGAGACCAATCTGAATATCAAAAGGATTTTTTATCACGACGAAAAAAATACACTGAACGACATTATGTATGCGAGAAATTGAGAGCGAATTATTTCTTGAGAAGTTGAAATTAATTCCTCGTTTCATCTTAATTTGTTACCTTGGCATTTAGCATCATGTAGTATAAATAACAATATAAATGTCCACCGATCGCTTAATTTAAATGAGTCTACATATTCATAATTTTCTATGAATCTAATTACAAAAAAGGATTTTAGAGTTCAATGATCTTTTAATTAAACTCAGTAGTAAATATCTGTAGTCACAAACAAATCACATGAGTTTTTTTAACGCTTTTACGAAATCATTATGGCGCATGACATGATTATCTTCTTATCGCTGCACCAAGTCAACCTGCGAAATACCTTTTTAACTGTACTCTTGTCCTACTTACAGGTTGCTAAAACAGGTTTTTCAAGTGCTAAGGGCCTTTGGTATATCAACCCGATTTCGTTTACGTCAAACATAATTTCGTAATGTCTAATCATTTCACAATGCATTAGTTTATTTAAAAAAAAAAACGTATCATCAAGCAAAAAATGTGCTGAGCTATGTGACAAATAAAAATGTGCGCACCCGAACTGTACGATAGATTGAAACGTTGACTAGCGTTGATGACTTCCAACACACCCACGTAACTACGACGTGGTTCTATAAAAAAAACATGCCGAAGAAACCATTGCAAATTCAACAAAAACTTACTCTTTCAAAGTGAAGTAGACTTTCGACGTAGAACCCTCGTACGTGCGTCGACAGAGTGAAAGAAGCCCTCACCAGAGCTATTATTAAGTAATCTGCGCCTCAACCTCTCTAACGAAACTCAATTTCTCGAGTTTGTTTCTCATTTCTATGGTTGCTGTTACAATAGAATCCAATCTCGAATAGAAAAATGTTTTAATATCTTTCACGCTCGAGTTAAAGGTTGGGGGTTGAGAGGGTGGGAGATAAAGGGCGTCTATCCTCCCCTCCCCCACCCGCCTTGTTTGTTCGCCTAATGAAGTGGGAACAGCGCCCTACACCCATTAATATACAGTTACAATCAGCACCACCCGAGCGATTCCACTCCACTTATAACGATTATGATTACTTTGAGATCTTGTCACTCGGTGATAAATGTGTTACAACAAAACCTTCTTTTCGTGCGATTGCTTTTAAGTATAAATCCAATACTATATAGTATGCAGCAGTATAAATTGATTTGGACGTGGCTGTATTTTAATCCCCGCTTGTTCCTGGCCCTACGGGCAACCAGTACCTCATTGACTAAATAGGATCACCGCAGTCACTCTGCATTAGTGTAGGACCCCTAAATGCCCATTTACACCATGTTGAGACTGCAGCAGCCGACCTGAATGCGAATCCAGTTCAAGGACTTCCTCAATGGACTTGGTGGTAGGCTATCTTTGTGGGATGGTAATCATATGGCGCGCTTAAGGCATTTTAGGCGGATTTAGTTCAGCTAGGGATAACAAATGAGTTTACAGTTGGTGAATCTAGAAGTTTTGTTCGTGACGCTCGTAGACATATGTGCTATTTCCTGCAGTTGCTGAATAAATGGAGAGGGTTATTCTAATATTGAACATCAAGCTTCCTAATAACACAATCTCAAGTATCCATGTGCTTAGAACCATACACTTAACAAGTGGATGTTGCCATCTTAGTTCGCCACGCAATAAGCACCGCATGTCTAGTCCTAAAATGTAGTTGCGATTCAAAATACAGAAGCTGTTATAACGGCCACATCACAAGTACTTCTTATCGCGAATGGTAAAAGCTATTACATTATGTCAATTATGATACCGAATAACTTGGTCGTCGATCAAAGGTTTTCGCGGTGGATTACACATCCAATGCATTGGCTGATGTTGGGAAATATGATCTGGCGCCAGACGTTTACTCGAAACCTCAACCACGTCTTTGTTCGAATAGCATCGCGGTTATAGGTACCTTGTTTATTGGCAAAGAGATATTTCCTATAAGCATTAAAAGGAAGCTGCGTTCAAACCGATGAACGTCCAACAATGTAGAACCTCAATGTAGAACTTGTAAATAAATTGTGCAACTAGCTGCGCCCCGCGGTGTTACCCGCGATTAAAAAGTATGTCTATCCCATAGGAACCGTGCATTTTTCTGGGATAAAAATTAGTCTATGTGCTATTCCACACTATAATCTATCTCTGTGCCAAATATCATCCAGATCCGTTCAGCCGTTCTGGCGTGATTAAGTAACAAACATCTATCCATCCATCCATCCAAACTTTCACTTTTATAATATTAGTGGGATAGTGGGATTTTCACCTTCTAACGTGTTCCAACCTTGTTTTCTATGATTAAACATAATTATTTATTTTATCAAGAATTTAGACCACTCGCGTACATCATGTTTACAACCACTGTTCTGTGTTATCTTATGTCAACGAACAATGTCGCAACCAAACTTTTCCACAAAAAACTTACTTCGTGGTGTAAGAAAATTAACATCAAAACCTATGCATTGAGCTTGGAAATAGCAGCGCGTCAAATCTCTGCGCTTACTATGTTCATTGAATTAAATGTAAGTAGGTATGTGTCTAATTTCGTCTAACATCTAGTGTCTAATTTCATAAGACTATGTGTTGACGTTACCAAGTTAACTAAAAACCGCAATATGCGCTCGACTGCTCATACTGTGGTTTGTGTAACTGTAAGTTGCGTAACATTTGCATATCTATACCAATATTATAAACAGGTTAAGTTGTAAGTGTGTATGTTTGTAGGGGCTTCGGAACTACTGATTCGATTTAAGAAATTATTTCATTGAAAGAAATATATACATACTACTTTTGAGTGTGATAGGCTGTTTCATCGTCGCTTTGACCATAATTGGTCGGGCTGCAAAGCAAAATCTATATTTACGCGGACAAAGCCACGGGCAAATGTTACTAACCTGTGCCTAATTTCAATGAAAGTAGAGCTTTCCTTTTTAAATATAGTTCAAGTACATTTTAGTGTTATCAACATGACTGTTATAACATGGTCCGGTTATAATAACCAACAAAATAAATGCGGCGATCGCGTGTGGAAGTAGTTAAGTGCAAAAATTTAGTAGGTCTTAAATTATAGAATTAATATTATAACACACTCCAGCTTTGGGCTTACATTACACGAAAACGGCGGGTGGACATCACGATATTCTGGGATATTAGTCTTGATAGTAATTTCTATAGAAACAATTAACATTCAACATAGCAATTTTATCGGTTGTGTCCACTGGCAAGTTGTTATGCTATTCCGTTCGGCCACATACTGCTCATTAAGTCAACGAGTATGTATATGTACAACATATCGGTATTGGCTATATTGAGTGACTTCCTGGCAGCCCAAACTTAAATAATATTAAGCAAGAGCATGCTTACGAAAAACTCTGGAAACTCTTTAGACAACGTGTCTCGTTAAAAACTACAATAATTCCATCTGTGTTCCTCCTAATTGTGTTTTTTTTTTTCATTTCCTTTTATATAATGATGTCTGGTTCATCGATATTAACACGGACCGTTTGCCATCTGCCCTCCGAGACCCAAATCATAGGTCTAAATGAGACCTAAAGGTAAGAAGACCATTCGTCAAAATATTTCAGGCTTCTGACTGACACAGCGTGAGGTGTGATGCCCACAAAATCACAAAGGAAGTAAGATATTATAATACTGACTTGGTATATAAGCCCCGCTAGCCATGCGCCGATTTATCGGGCGTTTTTACCAACAAGTCTTCGCTAATTCCATTTAGAATATAGTAATAAATTAAAAAACCGTGCGATCATGCAAATTTCTCGGAGCCAAAAGAGAAGGCGTATCTGTCCAGGTGTTATCCTGTCTATTATCAATTCACTGCGCGGCCCGTACGCCAACCCGTCTACAAGACGAGCGCCCTCCCATATGTGGGCAGGGACACTCGATGCACGAATCGCAAGTTGCATTCAAACAGATGCGATTTTATCCATTGTCATGATTTTTTAGATTCGAATTTTCAACGCATGACCATAGCTGGAACTTGAAAGAGGTGTTTCGAGAACCTGCAGGCACCTGTCTCCCTGAATTTTAATTCATGAATCAAATCGAAAAAAATTCAGGCATGAACAAACAAGAATGAGTTTAATTACATGGTGTTGTATTGTGTTACGGAACATAATCTTGCTTGGTTTGTTCAGATGTACACTAGCCAAGCCGAAGAAGGCATATATAATGTTAATGCAGGTGTACAGTTCCGCTTGCTTTGAAATGTAAAAAGACTGTCAACATTCCTTTTTCGATAAGTGATACCTAAATCTGTGAACTTATTCGTTTAATCTACAAGATTTGAAAACTAATTCAAAGCCCGCAAGATCACGAACTTGACCCCTACCGCAACAAGACCTTTAAATGTAAGAAAGAACATTTAAGTAAGTTGTTGAGTGCCTACTACATTACGTAGGTACCTCGGTATTGCAAACGTTTTTAATTTATTAAAATTACCCACAAACTGTTCTCCGAATAGTAATACGCATTCGCCCACGACTTGTATATTAACCAGCTGCTGCAGTTTCCCAATTTAGCGTTGTTATTGCAATCAGTAAAATTAAAATACTTATTATAATACAAAAACATCGGACTCCTGTTAACGAACGAAATTGAACTTTAGTACCGGTTATACGAAATGGCGGGTACCATTTTTTATGGAAATGATTGATTGTATAGTGTCACAGTCTCACACGGACGTGACTCGGGATGCAAGACCAACTGTGTATTTTTTGCACCACACTGGGACGGACTGGTTAAGTTACGTCGCAAAAACACCCTATGGAGAACAACCCGTTTGGCTGCCACACTCTTAATTAATAGAATCAAATAAAGTGATACATCCCATCAGCTAAGTAAACCATAGAGGAATCAGATACGGCAAACGCTAGTTTCGGTACTGGATTTATTCTGCCATTGTTAGGGGAGGCGAGGTAGACACGTGTAGCACACATGTATTTCTTTTCTCGACATCAAAAAGGAGTAGGTTAACAATTCCTCGCGTATATTTTATTCTTTCCATAAACGCATATTATGCAAGATCGACATAATCGTAAAAAGCAAACACTAATATCGCCGCAAGCGAACTAGTTTTTAAGTGTAGCGCCCTCAATCTCGCCACAAGATACACAGATGGCTCTGCAGACAGACATTTAGAACAAATGACAATTCTTTATACAATCCTGTCACGCGCTAAGAGAAGTTTTCGGAGAACGTAACACATATACAAAATCCCGACAACAACAGTTGGGGCATAGCGGTCGGCCCGCCATACATACCACCCGCCTAGCTGGAAGATCATCCCTTTTCCGCTTACTACGTATGGAACTTGGTCACTGACCAGTGACCATGTAGTTACCAATCTCCAATAGATAGGAGGGCCTGAGTTTATCAACTCCCCTCTCTTAATCATCTATGATGTAAACAGGTGATAGTGCCCAATTTATGTTGTGTTCATACTTATTTTGGTTGCTCAATTCTTAAAAATTGGTAGATAACTAGCTAGGTAATCCAGTCTAATAAGTTTTCTGATTGTAAAGTTTCTAATGTCCAGACTAGATATCCAGATGTTTCTATAATGCAGATTTCCTGGCTCCAGACTTTTTGACTTCATAAATGTTCACTGATAAGATTTTTTCATTTAAAATTGTTTTTATTTTATTTGGACAGATCACATACAGAGAGAATATAATATTAAGCAAGGTAACTTATAAGTACTATCTCCCATCTGTTCAAATTATATCATAAATGTATTTATAGAAATAGGTTTTGTTTCATCGGCAATCATAGTTCTCTATAGAAATCTAGCAGTAGGTATAGATTCACCTAATGCACCAAATGCACATGTGTCAAAGTGAGTGAAATACATCAAGTTTTTTTTGAGATGCTCAATGAATACATATTTATTGTTTGTTAGGGTACAAGTTAGGTCGAAAGGATAACTTGCTTTTTCATAACCAGTGTAATGTGTAACATTTGATGTAATAAATGCTGTAGATGTCACTTGACAGATAAAATTTGCAATAGCTATTAAATGGATTTAACTGTTGTGCCTTTCAGATATACAATAAAGAGCCTCCATAGACAGGAAAGAATAGCTTCCTTCAAGTTTCCACCTAAGTTTGTAGATACAAAGATTTAAATTATTGGGTGAAGTTAAGTATCACACAACCATTATTATTTGCAAACTATTAAAATTCTATTGTAAAACTGTTACATATGCTGACTAGTGTTGTGATAATATGTAAATGCAATTGTGTGTAGGTTATATATAACATTATGTATGGAATAAAATGGAAAAAGATATCATTCAGCTCCAGCATAAAAACCGAAACCACATATGACCACAGTTGACTAATAGAACTAATTATAAGCTATTGTTGAAGAGCAAACTAATATTATAAATTAATTGTGGTTTATATCAATTATTACTCATTTTGATAAGACCCATTTATAGCAAATGAACTCAAATAAAATAATTAAAATAGGTAGGTTTGATAACTTAATTATTACTCAATTATTTACCTCTGACTAGTCTTTGCCAGTGGACCTAACCATGTGATGCTCAGGGACAAAAAAAAGTAGCCTGTCTGATTCTATATTAAAACCTACCTTTAAAAACAAATTTCATTCAAATTAATTCAGCTGTTTTAGCAAGCTCCTCTTTCAAATTGTGAAAAGTGTTTGTAACACTTTTCACTACACATAAATAGTAAGGTTTTTATTAATAATATTAATTTATTAATAATTTAAATAAATACATATACATTATGTACATTATTACAGTTTGATGTAAATATTAGGTGTAACAGCTAGGTTAAGTACTGTAGTTTACTTTAAAATAAATGGTTCAATAGCTTACCTGGTCAGGGCAGAAATATCCAAATGCAACCATCCCAAACAGTGACAGTAGTAAACAGAGCAATATCACTTTCCTTAGTTTCGATCTTGGCTCCATCTTTTTAATTTCGTAAACACCGCTCGGCAGCAACAAAGCGAAATCACTGTCTACTTGCACAGATACACTTTTTTGCATTTCGACTGAATGCATGTCTCATTTTTACAGAAATAATGTACAGTCGAACACTCTCACTAATTCTGTATACTGTCCTCAAGTCCATAAAGTCATTGTAACATTATATTCACATCATTGATATATCGATGTACATTATCATATTGAGATACAATTCGAAAACATTGTTTTGTTGATACCACTCGAAATATGTTATACCACTATCGATGCCGATCATGAAATGAGTTTGGAGTGCGATATTCCATACAGACAGGACCGAGCTGAACGACAGCAGGGACTACCTGCGGCCTGCGGCTCACACAAGGCGAAGGCAACTGACGTGACAGACCCGATACGAGACGCGACTGACTGAACACAAACAAACAATTTCTGCTGTATTCCTTCATGAACATCACTTCAAACATTTTGAACAGCATAATAAAACATTTAGTTAATTACGACCAAAGATATACGAATAGAACATAATCACATTTTCAACTCAGAGTAAAATTTTATAAGAAATTTCTTTCAATATTTTTTTCCTTATTGCCATAGATAAAGAAAAAATCCCGCGGGCAGTTTGCCAGTGTCACTGCCAGTGGGCTGTCAGCGCGTCATTTTTTTTTTGTATTTGACATCAATACTGATATTTCGTCAGTGTCAATTAATAAATAAATACAGCGATAGTTCGAAAAAGTGCATTATTGTGGATACTCCTTTTCATCCTTTTATGTCATCATCAATTTTTATTTATAATGTGTATTTATTTAATTTGATACCGCTATTAAATACTTGACATTGGCAAAATACCCACTAAGCTGTGGTGAGGCCTTATTCATATCCATTTTATTCCATCACACTAAAACTTTTTTTTTACCGTATGGGTACGGCAGCGACACGGGGGCAGAAGTTATATAATTCACCTTGCTTTTACATGTTTTCGGTAATTAGCGATCTTGCTCTAACGTTTCAACTTGATTATCCTCATCAACTCATTACCTGTTAACAAACAGTCAATGACTACAACAGCAAGGTCTGCACGATTATACAGGGGTTGATTCAACCGATAAGCTAGTCTGTTAAAAAGAGTCGCCATCTCTTTCTTACTTATAGCTGTCTCTTTCCGACTTCGGTTGAACAAGCGGAGCTGTAGAATGTTTCTTAGCGTTCAACTTCTACGAACGGCAAAATTTGACCCCCGAAAGATAGGGTTCCTAGAAATTGGCATGTCAATAGGCAAAAGATACAATTTTTCGCTCATGACATGCCTACCCATTTGTGAGTCGAATTGTGCCGTACCTATTGAATATGAACAACAGTCTGGTGATAACCAATCGAAAACTGATACCGTTGAGCAATACAAAATACTATGCATTCCACTTAAAAAAAAAACGCATTTTTTATGCAAATATCTCACTTACGCATCTGTCATGAACGACGTCATCTCTTTTTACGCAAACATTATGACCATCACCTCAAAGGGGTAGTGGTCATGGTAACATTCACAAGTAGCTATTTTGGAGTTTTGGAATGCTATGAAGAGTGGTGTTAGTTACCAACTACAGGGTACATCAGGAATTGGATTAGGTAGAACTCGCATAACATGTATTAGGAAAGGCTGGATAAAAAATAATAATTAACAAATTCAATGACAGGCTTTAATCCAGTATCACTTCTAAGAGAATTTCATATAGAAGGTAGGTAGGTACATAATTTCAAATCAATACTCCTAAGTACAAGACAATTACTTAGCCTTGCTGAATCAGAGTACTAACTAAAAAAAAAATGTAAAGCAAAGAACATAATAATATAGAATGCATTAGCAAAATTAACTAGAAATTTGATTTTTAGGTATTAAATAAAATACCATTGTGGCACAACTACTAGATGTCTAAACAAATTAAGAACAAGTTCATTTTTTTTATTTATTGTAGATAAATGAAAAAGGCACTTTTAAAATTAAGGTGGGGAGAATAATACATAAATCAAAATATAACGAAGAAGAACAGTATAATGGTTTCCTTCTGTTTGTCGTCAATTTCTCTCGTCACACTGTAGTTTCACTTAAAAGTAGAAAATATTTTAAGACTTTTACAATATATATTATGTACACATGTTAAAAAAATCAACAAGGAACAATCCATATATACCTACAACTTAAACATAATTATGTGATCAGTTTCTTTTCCAACTAGTTCACATACTATTGAGATAGATAAGAGGTATCATTTAACTCCATGTTTTTGAAATACATTTGTTTACATGTATATATTAGTTTTGCAAACAAACATCAAACCATACTCCAAGTAAAAAGTAGTCATAAATAAAGTCAGGTCATGGAGTACGACTAAACTCAATGCCACGAGAGAACTCATTCATAAACTGTCCTTTATATTGATATTAAAAAATGTATACAAAAGGTCCGCACCTTATTTGATTACAATTTCTGCAATACAAAAGTTATAAATCACTGATATAATCTATGTATATTGTCAATGCATGAGACACTGATGTGGTATCATTGAACACTCAGTCAGCGCACATTGTGTAGATACTTGTATCATCCTTTCAGTTAACTCCACCAGTCCCTAACCATAAGGATCAACTCCTCACACCACAGAATTTTCTAGTTATAAAAATTACTATATTTTATCGATTCAGTCCACAAATTTGAAATAAAGTCCACAATTCCACACATCGTCGCGTCAGTACCGCACGAGACGACTTCTGGTGTTTTGTAATGTTCTGTTCACTAGGCGTTTGTTTAATTAAACGTTCTTCCAGTACGAATATTATTATTTAGCACATTTTTAATTTGTTGAAAGTTTTTTAGCGATGCACTGTTTAAAACAATAATATCTATGTAAAATTGTTCAGGTTGAAACGCAACAACCCCCGGAGACGCCGACGCAGGACATGTTCCTCTTGTCTATGCATGCGCGCTAAGCATACATCTATGTAATGCGGTACCAATTAATTAGTCGACTACTAGTTGTCTATGGGGAGAAGCCAGTCCTCGAATCGCTTTCACATATCAAATACAATCAGTTACGAGGACGGCCGCGGCCGCGCGAACCGTCACGATCCTGAAACAAACATTCACGTTAATATGGAACATATTATAATAGTGCTGTCAATTTAATTATTATAAGTAAATGATACCAACCTTGCGAGGTCTATAATTATTGGAATCGCGGTCGCGGTACATGTTCGACGGCGGCCCATCGCGGTACATCGCTGAATCATTACGGTCGTTATGATCGTTGTAGTCGCGGGCGCCATCGTCGTCCAGGTCGAGGGCGTCGCGAGGGTCGCGGTAGTTGCGCGAGTCGCGGTGGTCCCGCGCGTCGCGGTGGTCCCTGGGGTCGCGGCCCTCGCGCCCGTCCCGCTTGTCGCGGTAGTCACGGTAGTTGCGGTACCCGCGGCCACCCTCGTTGTCTTCGCGATTGTTGTCCTGGTTCGGGTGAGGCGGCACCTTACGCGAGTCCTCCTCCTCTTGACGCCGCTCGTAGTGAATGAAGTCGTCGAAGATGGAAGTGGAGTGGCAGTAGCAGTGCATGATACGCAACACTTGCAATCCCTTGGGGTGCGGCACCTCCTGGGTGTCGCGAGAGTTCGTCACCGGCTTATTCTCGTTATTCTCTAATTTGATATGACGGAGTTGCACGTTAGGAACGTCCTTAACATAGATCCACCTGACGCGGAACTGTCCCTTCCACTTATCCTGCGACCACACGCTCGAGTTGGAGTTGTAGTCCACCGCGCTCGTCATGCGCGCCATGCCGCAGAAGTGGCCGCTGCCGTTCACCGAGAACAGCAGATACACCATGCCACCCTCGCGCTCGCGCTCGCGGAACGCCGCGTCCAGCCGCTTGTTGCCGTGCTCGGTGCTGCACCAGATCTCATATTTGATGCTACGGTGAATGTCATCCTCCGAGTACGACTTTATGACGAAGAACCGAGCGAGCGGGGCGTTCAGGTCAAACTCCTTTGGGTTGTAGTCATTTTTGCCACGCAGCTCGTCGAGCACAGGGTGCGGTACCGAGGGCGCGGTGGGCGGCGGCGGCGGCGGCGGCAGCACAGCGGCGGGTGGTGGCAGCGGTGGGCGCGGCTGATGCGGCGCGTGTTGCTGCGGTTGCGGCGCGTGGTGTGGCGGCGGCGCGCGCGGCGTATGCGCCCACGCGGGCGGCGGCTGGTGCTGGTGCTGCTGCTGGTGCTGCGGCGGCGGCGGGCCGCGCGGCTGCGCGAGTGCAGGGGCGGGCGCAGGCGGCGGCGCGGGCGCCGGCGGCGGCTGAAGCGGCGGAGGAGGCGCAGTGGCGACCGGTGCGCTCTTACCACCGGCGTCCCACGCGCCGATGTCCATGTTGTGTTTGCCCGGCACAATGGGTGGCGGGGGCATGCCGGGCCCCTTCTTTTTCACCGCGCCGCCCTGCATGGAGGGCGCGGGCTTGGCCGGCTGGCTCGCGATGGTAGCCCATGTCATCTTTTTGGGTTGCGATCCGCCTGATGCGTCCTTGAGCTCAGGGGGGCGGTCCTTCTCGGCCTTATGCTCACTGAGGGACAGCGCCTGCACGCCAGTCTCCACCGCCTTGATGCCTTCTGGCACGTACAGCCCGTCGGGCCTGTAGTAGTCATCGTATTGCTTGGTGCGACCGAGTTGGCCCCAAGTCGAATAGTCGCCATTACCGTGGAAATAATTAAAAGTCGATGCCGGTTGGCCGAACGCGGCGGTCGAGAATGGAGTTGTTGAGGGTCCGAATACACCTGAAAGTATAAAGGAACTGAAGATATAGAATCAGTCGCGTCTACTCGCGTGCAATATTTTAATAAAAGTTTTATCTTTTATACTGTGTCAGGATGATTTTAGCCAAAGTTATCTTTGCTAAATAGCTATTCAAGAGTAAGAATAAATCAGCTGATGGTGTTTAAAAATGAATGCAGTACCAACAAAAGCAGGGGCAGTCATAGAGGTAGTATTTTCATGAATATAAACATGTAAGTTAATGAAAATTGTGACATCTTTTCTCTTGTTACTGAATGAATACTAGCTACCATCCATTCCATAAGAATCGTGAGGATTGTATCCTCCGAAAGTCATCGGGTCTGTTCCATTGGTGGACCATGTCCCATCCCCGACTCCAAAAGCTTGATAAGGAAGTGCTGTTGTACCGTAATAACCTGAAATAACGAAAAAATTTCCTTCTAAGGAGATGTCCCATTTCTCAGGGTTATAAAAAGTCAAAAGATAAAGTGCAACAAGATACAAAAGATGTTTGTTTTTCAGATTTCTATAATCAGATAGAGTCAAAACTTTTACAAAGTTAAACTTGGGATATTTAAGGTCAGCTTATTTTATTTTTCCATTAAAATCAAACATTATATTGAAAAATTGAAAAGTCATTTCTAAATGGTCATTCCAAGAAAGTATGAGTACAACATTCATTGATACTGAACTGGAACTAGTGTGGGGGAGTTTATGAGTCATGGTAACTTAACCTTAATAATGTTACATTTACAGAATTCTTAGAAACTATCATAATATTTTTGTTCATTAATAATATTCTGTAAATTTCTTGTAAGTATAATACATTTAAAATATTGGAATGGATGTGTTAACTATCAAGTTTACATACCATCATCCAATTTTATTCATCTTTATGACAAAGTGGTCTTATGATTATAATGTATATATTGGTTGAATAAGTACCTACCTGCCACGCTGTAGGGGTCGGCCGCTGACGAGATGGGTGGTGCGTAGGAGGGTTGTTGCTGGTGACGCCATGACACCTCCGCCAACTCGTCGCCGCCGCTCTCTAAATGTTGCTCTTTCGGTGCATTTGTCACTGTGAAATAAAATATCAGTTTTTATAATCCCACTAATATTATAAATGTGAAAGTTTCGATGGATGTTTGTAACTAATTCAGGTATGTCAAGCTACCTTATGTACGAAAATGATGTATAGCTTATAAAACAATAAAAAGTGCAATAATGGGATTACTGACGGAAGCAATTACGTCACGCTATTTGAACATGCTAGTTTCCTGCAATATACTACACTGTTATCAATCAATGATTAACTTCATAATTCCTTAGGAGTGCAACTGCAAAAAGTTACAGTCATGAGATTTTAAATAATATTGAAGTATGTGAGGTAGGTCTTAGTTTGAATGGTTGACTTAACAATTTTTAATAATAGTTATATAAATTGTCTACATGTATGAAAAGAAAATAATTAAAGAAAGAAAAACAGGTTTAAAGAAATCACATAAGCTTAAGACTATTATACAGAAATAAAATACCTCAAGCTTCAATGACTTAAGAATATTTCAATTCAATTCTTACATTACAATTACATAATAATATTTTCAAATATTGATTAACACATAAATGAATGCCAATATTTCATAAATAATCAGCAGTCAACATATTGCATGTTGTACAAGGTCAGCTGCAACTTGAAATGAATCTGTATTAAAATAATAAATGCAAAAGTATGTTTGTTTGTTTTATAATAGTCTGCAATATTTTATCATTACCTTGATAGTCATTGTTTATTTATCTTATGAGTCACACAATTAAATTAACTCTAAATTGTCTCATTAATTAGTAATAAAAACTTACCATGAGCAACAAAACAATACATTTCACAAATCATAGTCTCTCAGACATAAAAGCTCATATATATATTGATTTTGTGTGGGATGCTGATGTTTTCGTGTTATTTTAGATAGACGCTCGTGGGCAGCACCCACGTATGTACCTACATAATAATACCCAGGTGTACAGATTGATCGGTCTACAAAATGCTATGGCAATTTTATATAGATGAAACACAGTTTGGATGATACACGTCAATGTTACCGCAGTTAATATCCGATATGAAAAATAAAAGTGAAAGCTAATAAAATATGACGCTAATTGCAGCATCACAGCGAGAAGCGATCGCGAAGCCGACCGGCGCCTACATAATACTGATAATACTATTAGCTACGGAGAAAACACTTTGCAACGTCACAATGATACTATCTTTACCTTGGTTCCCTTGCCCTTTCATCCGCTACGACCGCCACAAACATGAAACAAGAAACATGACAATAGTGTTAGCTATCGTATAAAATATTTTCACTTGTATTACGGCTCAAAGATAGTGTAAATGCGAAATACCTGATCTGACACGCCTGCTGACATTGGCCGCGATTTTATGAATATTCAGCACTTAGGGAAGTCTATAATCACGAAAATATCAAAATAAATCACATCAGTTTCACTAAACAAAGTCCTAAGTGTCCGAGATTCACTTAATTATTTCTAATGTCCGTGTTGTATAAAAACCCACTGAAAGTCCGAAACCGAAACGGATGGACGTTTGATAATGGCGACCAACGGTGTTACCAACATATTTTTGTCATGTTAGTTCTTCTATTTCTTTTTTTACGTTGGCAATCGGCTACAAAATAGTGCTAGTTTTGCCAGTGTTGTGTAAAAATCTGCAGCATTGTTTTGAAATTATAAGTATCCCTGATGATAATATTGATAAAATGACTTTTCAAGTACTCCCTAGATGTCCGCTAACTTTTCAGTATAGTATCCACAGCTTTTCTGATAGGGGTACAGGTTTCGTTTCATCATAATCATCAAAGGTACTTATAATTTAAAATAACGCTAGACATTTTTATATTCCACATTGGCAATGGAATAAATTATTACTTTGTTGCCAAGCTAAATAAAAAAAAAGAAGATTGGCCAAACTTCAACAAACTTTTCCTTGAGTCTACCATCGAGGACATTGCCTATTGTTTCATAGAATCTTTATTGAAAAATATGCCTTATCTGAACTTAAAACTAAAGAGCAAGAGTGAAGAAATTATATACTTCATGCTTTGGACCAATTAAAACATTTGTTTGTAATAACATCATTTTATTTATTTATTACCTTCGGACGAAAAATAATATAGTATGGTGAACAATATATTGAATAACAAATAAATAAAACGGAATTGTATACTACACGCGAATTCCCATATACGTAAGGACGTAATTAGCGTGTACTACGCAAATCAGTTAGGTTTTTGTTTTGCGACACTGTCTGCATTATTTCTTCGGCTAAGCTATTTACATAAAATTAAGTAAGTACGTACTTATTTAGGATCTAGATCATAGAGATGGGTACTTGCATAATCACAAACTTATTTTCAGAAAATATATTTAAATTATTTCTTGGTAAAAAACGACGAAATAGTCTTAGTCCCGCTAGCTGCCTTTTGCCTCGCTTTCTCTTTTGCCGTCAGTGGCTTGTCTTTTTTCGACCCATTAATATTATTATCGAAATTAGTTAAAATGTTATCTTTTACATCAATTTCTTCAACATCAGACTTAACTCTTTTATTCTTATTATTATTTTCTGCTTCAGATTTTCTTTTCTTGCCTACAGATTCAATTAAATCTGTTTTAAAATTAAACCTCTGCTCTAGAGTTTTTACAAATTCATCTTGAAGATATTCAGATATGATTCCATGGGCGTACTTGAGATAGAATTCTGAAAAATAATGGAGTAGTGTCATATAAGGAGCCACAAATAAATTGATACAACTCTTCACTACCAATTCTCTTTGCGCCTACTTTTTGGGTAAATGGAGGTGTGCAGACTAGTGATCATGATGCGGATAAGTCACTTGTATGTAGCTGCACACTCATAAAAAAAAGCGAATCGCCTATATTCGAACATTTTAAGAAAATCTATTGGTAATCCTTCCAATTATTTTTCTACAACAACATAATCATCCGACTATGTTGTCATCATAGTAATCATGTTGCCATTATAGTAGCTTGGTGCTGCATTCTAGTTTAGGCATGCTTCTAGTATTATCTTTATACATCCAACAAGAGCAATGCCTGCAAGAGAATATTTTTTGCCACCATAACAAGATGGAATTAAATTATAACCTTCATCAACATTTTCATTATTAATATTGCTAGCAATGAATGTAGCAGATACTGCTCCAGAAGTCACATGGATATTCTTCTCTCTCAACACTGTGGATAGCCTGCGGACTCTGGTCTCCAGCCACTTGTAGGTTTTCTCTTCATTATACTTGTATGCTTTCATATCTGGTGGGCCCTTAAATTTTAAACATATGTCTTACAAATATTGTAAGGGGTAAATTGATTGGTAAGTTGTAAAGAACATCAATGAAAACCATCAATAAGTACTTTTTTCAAGATTACTGCAATTTTGATAGAACTCTCAATGAAATTACTAGCTGTTCTGTTACCTAGTATAGTATTAGGTAAGTGCTGGGAATTGAAACTGAGTTTAAGATCTGAACTGCTAGATTATTTATTAGCGTTTCACCTTTGTATTAGTATAGCTGGTTCAATTTAACAGTGAAATAACAGATTCTGTGATAAAAATATGATTTTATTTTACCTTCAAATCCGCTATACTGTCTAAGGAAGGAATATATTCAAGTATTCTGTCAAAACCTTTCTCTGATAATAAATCTTCTAAAGGTATAGCCCTACTGCTGCAATTTTCTTTTAACCTTGGCAAAACTGCAAAATATAATAATACAACTTCCAAATTAAAATTTAAGTAGGTAGGTATAACAAATAATAATGTTTAGGCCCCTTTGTGTCCCACTGTTGAGCAAGGACCTCCCCTCAAAGCAAGAGGGATTGAGACTATTCTTCTGATCCAATGTGAGGCGACAAGACTGCACAGATTTGAAATTTTTCAAAGTTCTCCTCGACATTAGGTTTCCTTATAATATTTGATTTGCTGCCAAAATGAATTGGCAGAAAATCAGGCTGAAACAGTGTATACCTATATGTACTTAAAATATTTGATTTTGTTACTATTATCATTTTGAAACATGTTCCATAATACTATTGTAAATTAAATAATACTTCCCATGTTTTTCTTGTATACATAATAATGTTGTTAGATGAATTGTCATTGGCTCACACAAGTATGTGAGTTACATATCAGAAATGGTGTGTTGTGAGTTTGTATAAGTATTTTCAGTTCAACTACAAGCACACAACAAGTCTTCAGATCTTCTGCTACTGTCACAGAGATTATTTGATAATGTGAACTTTGGACAATGTGGTGACTATCATATGTCCACTGCAACCAACCCAGTCAATGGTTATAGTACTTAATTAATGTATTGCTACTTTAGCAAGGTAATCTCATTCCCAGTGAAGGCGGCGATGGACAAACACTTCAGACATAAAATGAATGAACCAACCTAAGAACAATGGGTTGATAGGTGTAATCATTTGCAAACTCCCATCAGATTTAACACTCTGTCCAATGAACCATGACCTGTGTGGTTCATTGAATGTGACGATCTCGTAAATTTTGTTGTTCAAATCATCTAAACAGTATTTTGTTGGCCTGCCGTGCGCTGGATGCGGTAGGGTTATAAAACAGAAGTTACTGTTTTCCAATAAGGAATCTACAAAGTGAAGTAATAAAAAAATGATCATATTTATATAACAAGGCGTTAAAATGGCATTAAAGACAATGTAAAAAGCCACTGTTCATAATTAAAGCTACCTTTAGCAAGTAGGGTCCATGAATTTTCAACACGTTTATTGGACGGCGGTGGACTGGCGATTGTAGCCGGTGCCTTTTTCTTTGATCGTGTCGTCATCGTGGTTTATTATTTTTAAAGAACTTAGATTCCTTTATTTTACGTTTTCACGATTTTCTGGGCATTCCCGCCGGTTGGCGCCAATTTTGTTTTTTTTCTGACAAAATTGACAAACAAAACAACTGCTTACATTCCGTTTCTCTATGAAGCTATGTTTCGTCCAGTGTTGCCAGATGTGATTTTCTATTTATACCCAAATTTGAAATTATTTTTCTCCAAAATGATACAATTTGCTTGAGTTTTACCCAAAGGCAAAAAGTTAATAAAATCGGCTTAGCTATTTGCCTTTTTCTTATTTTTTCCTTGAAATACTGTTCTAATTTCCAAACTGAAGCACTGCAGCAGAATGATCTTTTTTTTTTTACGTTACGCATCGTTCTAATTTCCAAACTGAAGCAGTAGAATGACCTTTTTTTTACGTTACGCATCCCCACTGCATGGGTATTTTTTTCTCCAAATTTTTCTCTAAGAATTTCATTTCTCCAAAATTTCTCCAGAGCCAAAATTTTTACCCAGAATTGCGAAAAAATACCCAATCTGGCAGCACTGGTTTCGTAAAAGAAAAAATATACTTTTTTGACATTAATACCCAATGCTACCATTCAAAAAAATATTTTAAAGCCTGGGTAACAGATACATCACTAACAAAAGTCTTCCTTCCAGTTCACAGTGTATGCATATTGAGCATTTATTTCCATTCTCCTTTATAATAATTGAGACAAGATCATATTTTGTCTTTTTCTATCTTATGACACTGATCTGAATGCTCAGACCTAATGCACTGACGGTTGAAGTTGATGTTATGAAGTAACGTCAGAAAAAACCGCGCATTTTTGCAGTTTCATACGCTTGTTAGAATTATCTTTCTAAATAAATAACTATGCAAGCCTTTTTGAAGACAGGCAAAATATCTACATCTGATAAGCCTTCATCGTCAGGTGTAAAATCGTCAACCAAGAAGAAGCCTCCAGCTCCATGGGTTGAGAAATAGTAAGTTGTTGAAACCTTTGTATCTAACCTGTGCAGTTAGTGGTAGGTTTGTGATTTTATTATATTTGTTCCGTAATTTCAGCCGGCCTAAGACAATTGATGACATTGTCGATCAAGGAGAAGTTATACAAGTATTGCGGGAGTGTTTATCTGGTGGGGACCTGCCCCATTTGTTATTCTATGGCCCGCCAGGTACTGGCAAAACGAGCGCTATCCTGGCAGCCGCTCGGCAGCTATTTGGTGATATAAGTCGGGATCGTGTGCTGGAGCTGAACGCGTCTGACGAGCGCGGTATACAGGTCATCAGGGATAAAGTGAAGACATTCGCACAAATGACTGTCAGCAGTACGCGACCAGAGTTAGTGTTTCACTGTTCATGTTCTTTTCTTTGTCGTTTTAGAATTAATATATATTTTCATATTTTGATTATTATATTGCTGTTTTGAATGTTGAACACTAAAAAAACTACTGCAACATGTGTAAAATTGTATACAATCACAATTCATAGTATTGAACTTATTGTAAAATACTAAATAATGTAACTTACTAATTAAAATACTAACCTAACCCAGATGGGTATTTTGGACCCCGCATAACCTGCTCTACACCAGGCATGTTGATATTGATCATCAATAGATTTTCTTAGTTCCATGCACCCATTATACTTACTATAATCGAGATAGGTAATAAAAGTTAAAATGTTATAGCGGTCGTCCTTGTCCCCCCTACAAGCTGGTGATCCTTGATGAAGCAGACTCCATGACAACAGCGGCCCAGGCTGCCCTTAGACGCACAATGGAGAGGGAGACTCGTACAACACGCTTCTGTCTCATCTGCAATTATGTGTCGAGGATTATTCCACCCATCACTAGCAGATGTTCCAAGTTCCGGTTCAAACCATTGGCCAGGGAGAATGTTATTAAGAGGTACAGTTTGGGAAAGGATGTGATTATTAAACATTAATAGAAATAATTATTATGATACTCTTGCTGGTTCATTCTTATATTATACATCTCTAGGAATAATGCAACATGTAGGTTTCCTTCACCACTTAATATTAAAAAAATCATACTTAAAAGAAACATTCAAACTTTTTTTTAGTTTAACACAGGGGATTTGTGCCTTGATACTTGTGCATCTTTATCAGTTGCCTAGATTTTGTGACAAAAATGTTAACATAATTTTCACCATCAACTTGTTAAAAAATTAAAAAGCTGCCCTAACTAAGGGCCCATTGAAAAATGTAGTGACAATCCTGAGCCACAATTCTGGATGTAATGTATATGTTTTGAGAGTGCCTGGAACTCATTTATTATAAAGAATGCTGATCACTGTTCTGTTTGTTTGGGCTCTAAGGGATTGTCTTTTCTCCATGTAGACTGCGTGAGATATGTGAGTCGGAAGGCGTAGAGGTCGGCACGGGCGAGGTGCTGCACCAGGCCGTGGACACGTGTGAGGGGGACCTGCGGCGCGCGCTCACGGCCATGCAGTGTTGCCAGCGGCTGCTCGGCAGCATCACTGCTGAAGGGCTCATTGAGGTCAGTGTTACCAAATTATTATATTTTTAAGTATAAGTATATAAGACGAAAAAGACTACCCTATATTTATTTTACAGTTTAATATCTTTGTAGTGGCGATAAATATTTATACATTGCCAAATTTCAGCCCCATAATCTCGTAAGTCAAATTGCTGTGGCCTGGATCGACGGGAATGACGAAACTATAAACTGGGGTACCAAGTTTGAATGCGGCGCCCACCGGCAAAAGACAAGGTTTTTTCACGTATCCTTATAATCGGACGTATTTTTTTTACTAACTAGGTCACCGGCCTCGTGCCTGATAAGCTGGTGAACGAATATCTGAGCATCAAGGATTACAGTGAATTGGAACAGTTTGTTGAGAAGTAAGTTCTTTATTTGTAACTAGCGGATCCGGCATATGTCTTGCCAAAAAAGCAGTCTCAGTTTTTCCCAATTTTCCGGAGAACATTACCAATTTTTATTTCTCTAAAAACGATTTACGAACATTAAAAGAAAGTGCCATATAGATTCAGGCATTCTCAAGTGATGCGCATACAGAATATATAATATTAAATATTTATTTTGTTTTATGATTACAAAAGTGAATTTATATTTCACTAACCTTAAAATTACAAAATAGATCAATAAATTAAACGCCATATTCAAAATACTTGGAAATAGTGCTGGTAATTGTACTAGATGGCGCTAGCATGCTTACTGCAAGCAGAAAAAAATAAATTATGTTGTGTCGTTGGAAAAACTAGAGAGAGATAGTATACAAAATTGTTCAATATTACCAGAGTTTTATTATTTGAAGTGATGCCAAAAGACTTGGTCTTGTGTAAAGGTGAGTCTTGGGACCAACTTTTCATTTTACATAACACTCACAATATTTTACTTAATGTTTGAGACAATCAAACAACTGAATGGTACCAAACCAAGCAACACTTTTATTATGGGCCCCTTAAAATGGACTGAGCATGATCCCAGTAACATCTGCAGTAGAGCATAATAAGAAAAAAAACATTTCGGTTTTCCCAGACGGGAATCACGACAACCAATCGCGACCTAGTTGTCGTCAAAACAGCATCTTCATCTGCCACTGCCTTGCAGGTTCCTCATGGAAGCGTACTCCGCATCCCAGCTGCTGGAGCAGCTGAGCGCGACCGTGGTGACCTCGGGCCACCTCACCAACAAGCAGAAGTGCGTTATCAGTGAAAAAGTGGCGGTATGTTCACACCGATTACTTGACGGGGGCGCGGAACAGATGCAACTCACGGACCTAGGGTGCACAATTGTCATGGCCAATAATGACCCCTAAACGGTGATGTAGCAGTGGGTGCAAGTCCTAATGTGAGGCCGCTGTTATTTATCGATTAGATCTCGGTATTAATGCACCCATGTAACTCGAGCTCATAATCTTAAAAAAGTGTAAACTCGTGATTAAAAGAAATCGCAAAATAAAACCTAAATAACTCGTTTTGCTTCCTTCGGTTCTCACAGTAACGGATATTTTGTGATAATTATTGCTTTACGGGAATAATGTTACATTCGTGATTTGTTATAAATTTGTTTTATACCGGATTTCGTTTTTTTTTCTTATAAATAACTAGAATTGTATTGTACGCTTCAATCTAAGCGCGCAAGCAATCTCTGCGTCTCTGTTTATTAAACGCGGTAGTTAATCTAACTATCCTTTTCGCGCTACTTAGCATTGGCGGCGTCTTAAAGCCTGAAAGCATCTCCTAAACTGATGGGAACAAGCGAGCGATGCGTTCGCTTCCCCATTGCTTGTACCAGCTGCCGCTTTGAATTTTATGAGAACAGTGTTCAAACTGACCAAGCGATTTATACACGCTGGAGAATTCAGTAGCCCGCTCGTGTTAGTTTAGACGTTTCTTAAAATATGTTAGAGGGATATGCCCGTATCTTGGACAACTTGTTTATATGATATTGTAACTTAGACATGATTCTATCTATGATAATTCCGATAGGTTCATAATATTTCTATGATAACATTTATTTATATATGATAATGTAACACAAAAACATCGTGAGGAAACCTGCATGTCTGAGAGAACCCCTCTAAAGATGTGTGAAGTCCGCCAATCCGCACTGGGCCAGCGTGGTGGACTATGGCCTAATCCCCCCGCATTGAGGGGAGGCCCGTGCCCAGCAGTGGGACATTAAAAAAAGGGCTGGAATTATTATGATAATGTAAGATGGCGCACTGTATAGGTAAGTCAACATTTTCAAAAATAATTGAAACCACAGATTATTGATTTTAATTCCCAAGATGTTTTGACTTTATTGTGAGGTCCTATTACACCTCTGCCTGCCCCTTTGAAACTAAAAGGGACAATTGTATAGTGTATTAGAATAACAATTCTATGTATAAACAAATCCATATGTTATATTCACATGCTAAGCGCGCTCCGACCCTAGACTTTCCCCACACATGCATTATTCAATGACCTTTAGCTAAAACACAAATCGAAATAGGAGCTGAGTTTAGAGTATCGTAATTCATTCTTACTCAGATTTCTCGATTGGTTTGCCGATGTGTCCAAGAAATAAATAAATATCGCCAGACGAAGACACCAACTATACGGTCTCACACTAAGCAACGCTTGTAATATGGGTACCGTACAATGGACTGAGGGCGAACTCAGTATATAATACTTATACAGATTATAAACATCCATGACTCGGGTACAAACATTCATGCTCATCACACAAAGATTGTACCTACCCGGATTCGAACCCGGGCCCCGAAGCACATAAGTATAATGGGCAAGTGGAATAGTCACTTAACCTATACATAACTTTAAATATAACATGTTTTACACTAACAAATATGTTTTTGTTTGAGCTAAATATTTTTAATTTTTCCTTAAATGTCTTATTATTCAGAAATATCGAATGGCTATTACAGCAACTTCGCTGGTTTTTGCAATGTAATGGCATTTAGACCCTGCACAGACAAGAGCGTTAAGCGTTCTTCGTAATGTATGGGTTTCATAGCGCCCGCTCAAACAGCATATGGTCAGCATCCCATACATATAAAAAAAAAACGAAGACCGCAGGTCCCCGCGCGTGTGTTTGGGCGTTAAGGTCATAAATAAGTATTTTGTACACCTGATATTTTCATCTCGGCGATAAGTTATAACTTATAGGATTTACATCGTAACTTAGCGTCCATTCATACATCATTTAATACGTGTTGTCAGGTGAATACAAGCTAGCTCGACGCCGATGTACTTGCAAGGAGTGCATTTACGCGCGCGTTTATTTCACTTCCGCTGTCGGTTGAACGGACGGCCGAGTAGGAAAGAAAGAAAATAACGTTCTTATAGAAAAGATAATATCGGGCGGCGCGGTGGTTCGCCCCACCACGTCACGGTTTGCGCGCGCAGCGCTCCGATTGGCCGCCGCCGCTCCCTCCCCGTCGCACGCGCAGCGTCTAGCTTTCCAGATTTCAAATCTCGACCGTTTATTTCATAGTGAGCGGGCAGAGCGCGCGGGCCGCTCCGTCGCCGATGCCGCGCCGCGCATACAATCATTATTGTTTAAAAAAACACAGCGACGTGCTCGTGAACGATCGGTGCTACAACGTGACATCGCTAAACAATCAGTGCGTGCAGTGCGTCGTCGTCGGCAGAGGTCAATTTCTTTCGATGAGTGGAGGTTTAGTGCATGTCTTTTAACATCATGACTAGATCCACACTCATCCATGGAAGTTGCGAGGTTCGCCGAGGGAGCGGGCGGCAGGACGCGTCTATCGGCTGGTGGTCGCGGCGGGTATCATTACCGGTGCGCCGGCGCCGTCATGATGCGGATAGCGCGGCAGGTACGACGCCGAGGTCTCCGCGCGTCTACCTGGGCTCGCCGCGCCGCACCGAACCGCCCAAATAATGTCGTTTAGATACACTCGACGCCGCTTACCTATTGGTCGTTGAACGTAAGTTTTTGTGGCTGTTTTTCGTCGATTTCGAAGGTAAAGAATTGATGTTTTTTTCGACGATTAAGTCACGGTTAATTCTGTTGTGTCGATTTAAAAATAAATCTAAGATTTGGGGGAAGCTTCGACCAGGAGTTATCGGCGCCGATCCTAAGAACTCACGTGCGGTCGGGGCGAGTGTTTCGGGGCGCGGGGCAGGGAGCGGCAGATAGCGGCGCAGGCGCATCTGCTCCTTCTGAGAAAGGCCATTGTGGCGGTCCCGGAGTGGTCAGTGCGGTGACGTCACAGGCCGGGGCCGACAACCTTCCCCCCGCGCCCTTTCGGCAACGCACCCGTTGTACCTACACAACATTGAGGTACACCCGACGTCGGTTGCTAATAATTATGCGTTACAAAAGATTAGATTGCATGGTATTTGTAAATAAAAAATGCTCGGTTCTTTGAGTTGTTCCGTCGATTAGCTTTATCTTTGTTTGCGTTACCTGCTGGCTTAAACTTAACTATGAGGATAAATGCCTACGTAATTATTCATGAAAAATATTAAAACAGAATAATCGGAGACTTCAAGAGGAAAACCATGATATATTTGTCTAAAGATACCCAAACTTGTTTTTCATTCTTGGTGCCGCGACCTCAAGATGACTGGAACTGGAGTTTTAAAACCTCTTCAAGGGATCTGCAAAGATATAGGATTCCTTAGATGACTCTTAAATGCTCGAATACAAAATCAAGTTACGTTAGCGTGCATCAGTTTCACAAAGTTCTTCTTTAAGTTGTCCATAATCAGGAGACCTTGAACGCGGCACAACTAGTTTGCCGGATACTCAAATACAGATTCAACGTATTTTGTTTTTATAAAACTTTAAATGAGAAACTCGTACGCCATTTTATTTGCATGTCAATTAGACACACGTAATTGCACACCTACCTGCATTATACTGCCAGCTATACAATCGCTATTATTATCTCCTACCTAATGGGCTGGCGGCTGTTATTCCTGGAATTGGTTGGCTTCCCAAAACCCCGCCGCCGACCTATCCAACAAAAGCAATTTCAAGAAATTCTTTTCAGGGTAAATTATTATGTGTCCGTCAATGTTGAGCGCCCTCTGTTATTTCTACATGTTTTTTATAGCTCGTGGAGTTAATGTTCCGGGTAGTGAGCTAACTGGGGCAGGTACCCTTGCCCAGGTAGATGGAATAAAAGCGCTGGCATCACAAAAAAAACCTATAATCATGTAAGGTTCCGCTTGCCTGCCGTACGTTTATTAGATGTGAGAAATAGGTACAGCTTTACCGCGGAACATTTAGGTCAGTTTAATAGTCGTGGCTAGCCGCTAAACAACATTTTAATAGTAATAAATGACCACATTAATTTTATTACATGTAATGTTTACGCTGCCGCTCGTTTTTTTTAAGAACATGTTTTATTTATAACCCAATGAATAAGCCGATGTTTAACTTGATGTTATAAGCGTTTAACATTACGTGTTAAATGCTAGACTTAAAAGTTAGTTGTACACTGAATTTATGATATTATTTGTGTTCTTGGAGGTAAAATCGATCTAGATATTGACCGTATATTCCCGATATTCCAGGAAAGGTGACATCATGTGAAACAAATATAAAAAGTTCTAGAATCTGTTTAACCTTTGAGTTCGACTTTGAATTTTGTTATCCTCAAAATATTCTAGATTCTGATTCAAATAGAATCAACACTTATGTCCCTACTATATATTCAACATCCATTTGTGGAAGTGTTTTCTGCAGTTTTTATGATTTTGTAGGTAAATAATTACCCTATTTCAATCGCAATAACAAAAATAATGTTAGATGACGATGGATTGGGACATACTTAAACCAATAAAATTGCTGTGTGCTTATACTCGGAACTTAGGGAAAACATTTCAAAGTAACTATGTATTTATTTAACACAAACAGCGGTCTGTAGGTACCTATGAGTGGATTTGGATACCTGTCTCGTTGCCTCTCGACAAATAATTTTATGCTTTTTCACACCATGCCGGTGGAAAAGCGCCTTTAATAACTTACAGTATTACGTAAGTAAAGGTACGTGTAATAATAATTCCAGCCCCTTTTTTAATGTCCCACTGCTAGGCACGGGCCTCCCCTCAATGCGAGGGGGATTAAGCCACGTGTAATGAAGAATGTATTTCAATTTGCAAATATTTCCAAATCAAGTTAGCGAATAATTGAACAAACTAATTAATTTTTTTATCATGCTTTGGCCCAAAGTTTTTATCTACTGTACTTTTTGGTATTTGACATTAACTAATACGCCAATTTAATGGGTATGTGTGCATTGTAATTATTATGACTACAATAGATTTCCGCAAAGTGAATTAATTACATGTCAGTTGGGAATTACCGAGTGGCAGATTTGCCGTGAAGCTAAGCTTGAGCGGGCCTCGGGCGGTCTATAAATTATTTGTTAAACATAGAGCGGGTTAATGTGGCTAATCTAACTTGGGCAGCTTATAGCGGCTATGACATCACTAGATGAAGTCTATCCATCTCAAGTTCAGTGCTGTAGTAAGTATAAACAACACAATACAACCTCGTCTGTCTTGAGAATATTAAAATGGCTGGCTATCAGCTGTGCTATTCTGAAAAAAGTTATTCAGCTCGGAAGTCTCACTCACGATATGGCACGCGAATTTTGTTTTTAAAATACTTACTCGACGTAACTATTCCTCTCACTTCCTTCACGTAGCGGCGCTAGTGTAAAACTCACTTAATGTAAGAACACGAAATTTTAATGTCACGGTGGATGCACAACCGATTTCGCAAATGAACATTTCAGAATAGCATAGCTGATTGTAAGCGGCTGTTACAAAGATTCAAACGACACAACCAAGTTTTACAGCCACTAAAGGTACGTGCAAATGTGCCGCTAATCGATAAATTATGTGCGTTCAATCCGCCGCCGTGTTATTCCCATGAACAGTAGAGTTATGTGTAGCGTATGCGCTTGCTCACTAGCGGCGGTGTTTTTTCGTCGTGCAAACAACGCGCTTCCGCCTCGGCGGGCCGTGCGAACCGAGGGTCGGGGAGCCCGCCGACCTAACGTAAGTCTCCTTTGTTTAACACCTCGACACGGCCGTATGATGCTCACAGTTAACGCCGCTCGAACTATACATAAGTACTTTAGCAAATAAAATCCATTATGTAGGTACTCGCCTTGAGTGCTGGAGAATGCTTACCTTGGCTCGCTATCAGTCATGGCCGATGACTTGATATGTCAAACATAGTGTGAACGATAAATGTATTTAACTTTGGATTTTACATTTGGGGAATTGTAGGTAGATACTTATCCTGCATCACGAACATAACTTGGAGTTCATACATTATGGAAACCTTAACAATATCAAGACAAAGGTATTTTTTTATTTCAAAATTAGCGTAAAGAATACAGACACTTGTAAATAACTAAATAATTTCACGACTAAACCACAGTCGCTATAAATCTGAGAAAAACCGACTTGTTTGAAAAAAAAAACCGTTGACTAGACAATGTATCTACTAAAAGAATATTAGAATTTGAATTGTTAGAGAAACAAAATGATGTGACAAGCAAATTCTGCGGCACAAAGAAGCAGCCGACTTGATTGTCGCCAATTAGTTGTAATAGCGGCCCTCGGCCGGCCGCACTCGGATAACTCGCTGCAATTCGTTGTGGCGAACACCATAGACTATACGTAAGTATAAACGGCGCGAACACCAAGCGACTCACGCACGTGGACTGACTGAACAAGATTTATGTGTGAAATGGTGGAGGTCGATGGCTCTACTTGCTACTGGATTCGGTTTCAACGCGCCGCGGCCCTCATCTGATTATTGAGTGTTGGACACATTTTATGGACTCTGCGTGTGTATCGATGCATAACGTTATTGATTCAGCAATGAACTCTGATTGCTGTTTATTGAGAGCTTGTAGAGACCGGTCTGCTGTGATTTATAGATTATCAGACGAGTTAGGTATTTGTTACTGTTACCGAGGGCGTTAGGCAATCAAGAGATCGAGATAAGGTATGTTCTATAAAGGGATGACTGAATATTTATATTGTGAAATGTAAACCAGCCGGGCTATACATACGTAGCTGACCTCTTCGAGTGACTACCTTCCAAGTAGGTACGTACCTACTAAGATTTTCGCACGTTACAAAAGTAAACTGATCCCTTACAACTGGCCGCAGCTTTTTATAATTCTTGGGTGTTTGTTCAAACTGTGAGGGAAAACTATTAGATACAATGCAGCGGGCCTTATACTATTGAATAGCCTATGGTTAATATACTCAAAGGAAAGGGAACATTACATACTGTACATATCATCACGCTATTACCAAATTGGGAGTCGAGTTGCGGAGCAATAATTGATAAAATACTTACCCCCGAATTTATAGACGTTTTATAATTTTATCAAATGTCATATAGTGTAGTACCAGCAAAACTCTCATGCGCAGTACTATATGACGTACCGTATAAGTACCTATTATAAATAAGAAGAATAACATAGGTGTCAGTACATTAAATATTAAAAAAAAAACAATTGAGGTGGACATTATTTTCAATACAAAAGCATGTCTGTCTATCAAATGAAAAAGGCTGGAAAGATTTTTATGAAACGTAGCGTTGCTATAGCTACCTTACAACAAGATCAGGAGGTATAAAAAAACCCCATAATGGAAGGGTTTCCTTTGGGACAACGTCGCGGGTACTGCTAGTTATATATAAACGTGTATATGTACCTACACGTATTCTATATAACACTTCAAATATAACCTACAAAGGCATTTTAAGTTCCCAACGTAATTAGGTACGCTCATTGTACTTCGCCTGTATTTACGCAACCGAAACGTGAATCATGCAGTAAGCTACATTTTGTTTGAATGGTATCACGTAGTAGGTACATACACTTACACGTGATACTCGTTTCCCATGGCGATATAAATTTGCGATGCCGATTGCCGGTGTTAAATATCATAACACGAGGATTTCGTGTAAAGTTACAGACTGATCAGCGTCGTCGTCGTTAGAATACCTAACGTATGTGTTATCAATAAACATGATTTTGCCAAATGTTTCGTTGTTTTAATATTATAAATGACGTCAGGAGTTTTAATTACGTAGGTAATGTAAGTACCTAATTATGGCCGACGCAACTGGGGCGACCCAAGGGCTGGGCATTTCCTCGCTCAGCGAGTAGCTTTGGCTATTCAGCGAGGAAATGCGGCCAGCATCCTGGGCACGCTACCGCATGGGCAAATTTTTTTACACTTTTTGTAGCTTTTCTATACTCTTTTTAATTTATATTAGTTTGTAAATATTTAAATTTTTTCTTTGTAATTATTATATATAATAAAAAAAATCGATATCGTTAATGTTTGCTTCCCCATATCAATACGATTTTCAGTGTTATTGCATACCATACTTACCACGAATTAAATACGTTAGTACCTACCTAGGTATTTGTTTGCGCTTAGTGTCTACAACCGTATTTATATTTACAAATTCTTTGTTCTACAGCAAGGTGTTTATGATATTTTGTATACATATACCCTAACCTCTTTACAATGCTCTACCGCGACACTTGTACGTTAAAACTTGGAATGAGTAAGTAACATTCCAGGATTCCATCAAATAAATGGCAGCCAACAGCTATAAGTCGTAGGCAAGACCTCAAATAGGAAGTATAATGATCGCTCTTTAGCGAATGTCGAGTGCAATGACCATATCCTCGCTCCTCAAGGGCGGCGACGTGAACTGCCTGTCCCTGGATCCTGTTTACGCTCATTCGAATCCAATTTTCTTTGAAGGCGGTCTGCAATCTGCAATCATTATTTTTGCAAAGACAAATCCATTTCTGCCTGCGGTACGTGACTGTGGGGTAATGAGAGCTAATGGCGGCTGAGCTGTCATTACGCGGCCGCTCGGCTGCGCGCGCGCCGATTGCGGTGTCAGCGGTGTGCGCCAACGCAGCACCTCGGCCCTCGACTCGGTGCACCCTCCTCGCAATCCCGCGCTGGAATCACGATTGCCGTCAGCTTGTGACACCGCAATCATTATTGCAATTTTATCTCCAATTCAACGGTTTCAAAAGGCACGTTTCGTTTTCTCATTCTTTTTGCAATAATCAGTGTCTCAGTGCATGCTAATTGTAATTTAGCAAATAGCTTCGCACTCATTTAGTGGCGTAATATTATTCAGTTTTTTTTTATTAAAGCGCTGCTAAATACTATTTAGGTATGCAATCATGTTGTTTTAATTTGGTTCTTCACTAAAACCGGCTTAAAATATCTTAAATCTTCAACGAAAAATGTTGTTAACATTTACTGCAAAGAAGTTTGAATGCTAGCGCAGCCTAATAGAATTACGTATATGTGTTCGGTGGGCGATACTGCAGACAATACTTCCTGGATACTATATTCACTTTAAGGTCATTTTCCCATGGTAACACTTAGATCCAGCGCTACCGCCCCGTGTACCGTTCCAATTCAACATTCCGTTCCAACATTAGCGTAAAAAATCATATACACCTAGCCCGGTAATAAGACAACTGACAAGTACCTATTGCTTTTAACACGTCGTATACTATGTCTCTGTTATGATCCGTGAAATATTTAGCTTTAATTTTGTACAGCTGCAATGCCCTTTGACCACTCAAGTAACCGAAGCGTGCATATTCATATTAAATACTTCTAATGAACTATTATCGGTAAAGGGTAGATCTTCTATCCAGGCGGGTGGTATGCCCCGAAGGTTATTGTCGGGATCTTGTATATTTGTTACTTGCTCCGAAAACTCAGAACGCGTTTCATGATTGTCAATTGTTTTGAATGCGTCTGCAACGCCATCTGTATAGCATGTGGCGAGGTTGAAGAGTTCGCTACAAGCTTTTATAAGATAAGCAATTTAATATTGAAACGATGTAAACTGGTGCGAAATCCATATTTGAATATTTATGATGATTAAATCAACGTCAGCCGGCACAATAAGCCAATTTAATTTCGTTATATTTGCTCATCCACGCATTGTGCGCGAGAAAATTGCCGCCATATTGCGTTTCTAGAATTTTATTGTAGGGTCCGAGTCGGGATATTTCGCGGCATAGCAACGCACCATGAACTCAAATTTAAATTTCGAATTGGCAAATATAGTTAGGTGTATTATTACCAGTATGTCTGTGGTTCGTAAACCTGTTCGCGGCCGTATTTTATATCTTGCACCTTTGTTTCGTTGACTTAGACATAAAACGTGAGTGGCATCGTGTAACATCACCTCTGCGACCCGTGATATGCGTACGCGCTGCCTATATTGAATAAAACGGATTGCTTATTTTAGCAAGTCATAAAGAATTTCGAATATTATTATGCTCACTTCATATGTCCAGTTCAAAGTCCGCGGCTTGACGCCTCTTTTGCTTGATTTATGAATCGTCACAGAACATGATATATCAACGGGAATGTTGAGTACCTAATTTAACTCTGTATCGTACGTAGATACTACCTACGCGTGCCCACGCGAAGATAATCTACGCGCGGTCTTTGAGCCAATATCCACGATTGAGAAGGACACTGGCGGGTATTAAATGTGTATTTAAGTGGGACTAGGGTTTCATTTTTTGAATTCCGGGGAATTCGTTTTTTTTCACTTTTTCTACGCTTATTACCAATAGTCGAGAAAAACACGTTATTTACAAAGAAACGCACACATTTCTGAGAAATTGCCACAGATACGTCTTGAATGGCTTTATGAAGTACTGGCTCGTCTGCTTCGGTGTTGTTTTATGAACTTACTAGCTGCGCCCGGCGGTGTTACCCGCGATAAAAAGTATGAAAAATTAAAACATCTATCCCACGGGAACCATACATTTTACCGGGATAAAAAGTTGCCTATGTGCTATTCCAGACTATAATCTACCTCTGTGCCAAATTTCATCCAGATCCGTTCTGCCGTTCGGGCGTGAAAGAGTAACAAACATCCATCCATCTATCCATCCATCCATCCAAACTTTCACATTTATAATATTAGTATAGATTTTTTGTTGATATTTTTTTAGTTAAGATGTGTATTAGGTATCGTAGCATATGGAAAAATGTAGTCTCTGCCTACCCCAAGGAGATAAAAGCGTGGCTTCTCTGGTTTGGTATATTAACAGGTGTTTCAAAGACAACAAATCACAAAAAAAAAAAATCAGTCCTGGGAAATCGCTAAAAAATGTCCTGTCTTCGGGATCGACGTTATATCCGGGAATTCCCGATTCACGGGACCCGGGAACGAACCCCCAAGTGGGACACAACATTCCTTCGATCGGTCATTTGTTTAGTATCGTATCGCCGCGACTGGTAGAGAAGGCTGTTCATTCACGCGATGACCATTCACCGGCCGCGCCGCTGCGCCCGCGCCGGTGCGTTGGCACTGCAGGTTATTATGTAGCAAGTACTTGTGCGAATTTGCGACACCTGTCTACTACGCAATGTAATGCTACGGAATGTTATCTCATTGTATTAATTCAATTCAATAGATACTGTTCGCTGTTAGTTGCATGGTAACTATAAAATGGTACTAACACATAAGTTGGCGTGGTTCAGTACAATGAACGATGTTCTAAAGTTAGGGTTTGTTAATGTAGGTTTTATTACTTTTACATGGTATTCGGACTAGTATTATAGAACTATAATCTTAAACATTAACTTTAGTGTACGTAAGGGATGTTTTCAGAATTAAAAACATTCACTGTAAATTAAGTAGGGCAGCTGCTTCCGTTTAATTCCCTCGAGGGCACTTACTTTTTACATTACTTAAACTTTAATTATTAAGGGCTAGCCATATCCTCAACATCGTTCGCGCGATCTTTGTTTTTAGCGTCTTAACTACTATGAACTCCCTGTGGCAGATTTCTCGTATTGTGTGAACAGAGAGACAGAAATTCAATCAGCCAGATTCTGCCTTATTACTGAAACATTTTTATTATTTTTAAATGTATACCGGCATGACCGTACAGTCTTATTAATATGGATAGAATTTACCTTAATAAAGTTCTCGGGTACTTTTGTACAATACCATACACGTAGATAATTACACGTAGGTTTACCTAAAGCTATTATTGCTTAATACTTGAAAGTACTTATGTCTTGATATGCAAATAACCTTAACAAATATAATCCTTATTACCTACTACGAAAGATTGCAAGTCAATTATTAGGTACCTACGTAATTAAACCTATGTTGTTCGCTCTACTTATTCAACACAATAATTGTTGATCGAACTGACATCTTTATCGAGATAGACAGACGGGTGACTCGCTACGAGCGTACGAACATGGAAGTCATGATCTGAAACGAGCGGCATAGGTACTGCACCAGATGCTCGATTGGATGGATTAATTGGTGAACGGAGGGTGGCCAATTAACTGGCGATTCCTATGAGACAATCGTATGATGCAATGTGCAATTATGGTAGGTAATGTCACAATGCTGCTCTAAATCAAGATTAGATCGTCCATCCACCCAGCGTGTTCAAAATAGTTGAAGTTCTTAAGTAATTGTCACGACGGGGGTCGACTTAAAAATAAGTATTTACAGTAAATACTTTCATACATACACATATTATATCCTACATAATACATGACACAAAACAATTTAAGTACAATCTATACATATAAATAAAATTGGAGTGTCTGTTGGTAATATTAAAATAACCGCTTTTTACTAAGTGCATTTAGATGTATACACGTTACCTATACCGAAACAAAATTTTTTACAATTTTTGTCTGTCTGTCTGTCTGTCCGTCTGTCTGTCCGTCTGTCTGTCTGTCTGTCTGTTTGTTCCGGCTAATCTCTGAAATGGCTGGACCGATTTTGACGGGACTTTCACTGGCAGATAGCTAATGTAACAAGGAGTAACTTAGGCTACTTTTATTTTAGAAAAAAAAAAGGATCTCCCGAAAAAAAATTAAAACCAATGTTGCAGCGCAGCGCCTGATTAAGTTTGATAGCAACACCCTGCAATGCGTCCCGCGGGCTCAGAATGGGCGAGCAGGCTGTTGTCAACGGTTGTCTTTGTTAAATACCACGCGGACGAAGTCGCGGGCAACAGCTAGTTTATAATAAACATTAATTTTAATGCCTACATTATCTACCCGGGGCCGTCATTATGACACATGAATGGTCGTTGGATATTATTTTTTTGGAATGGGCAATGCCCATCAAATCACGCTATTTCAAATGCCCTATCTGTTAATTTTCGGGGTTCCTTTTCACAGAAATCTATTGTCACGTCCACAATAAAGAAAGACAATAATGCAACGGATTGGAATTGTTTCACAATGCGCCCGCGCCGCTACGGCTTCCCAGGAAACAGCGTCGCGGCGTTGTTCTGCCGTGGTTATTTTATTTGCGGTACTGCGGTGCGCAATGCAAGCGACAATTTTGTCATTTCGACGTTGCGTCACTGCCGGGTTAGGTAATTTGGGAGCATGATGCGTGTCGCCTATGCGGATTGATGGTGTTGCTATACACAAGAAACAAAATTGTATAATATGATTCGCGAGGCGGCACCGCAAAATTTGTAGGTAGGTTCTAGCAGTGGCGTAAGGCCCGGGGCGGCAGACTGCCAGGGCTGGCGCTAGCCACTCTTCGCGCTCAGCTTTTACACCTTTCATATTTGTAACCTACCTTTCGTTAATTTATGGGGCGGCAAACCTCATAGACCCAGGGCTATTATCCCCGGGGCGCCTAACATATAATATGCCACTGGGTTCTAGGATCTATGTATGTATATTTTATAGTCACCTGTTATTGCAGGTGTTCAAATAAAAAAATCTACTAATTCTTTTAAGAATAGGGAAAATGCCGTAACCACCATTTATAGATGCTGTTATTGGAATCGGACGTCACAAAAATATCTCTACTTATAAGTACCTTACGTGGATTGCTGTGGATATTAGCAGGAAACTATATGCTGATATATAAAAGATGGTACTCTCTACAGAAAATATTCTAAATATCGTGAAACTTTTGGCAATTTCATTTTAGAATTTATACCTCTTTACCTTATTGTGCACAGTTATCACTCCCCAAGCAACTCCTATGGTATCTACTTATATACTTCTAACTCTAAAATTGGACAAGCTCTGGCAACCCATCAATCAAATCGTTTCGCGGAGTCGACAGCGGCCCCTGAGGCGTCACGCGGGGTGGCCACGGATTTGTCATGCCGGTGGAGCTAGGCTAATGATGGGGTACCGGCTAACGGTGGGCTGCGATTCCTGTGAACGAGGAAAAAGAAGGGGGCCAATTCAGTGGCGTAGCATAGTTCATTAGCACCCGGTGCGGATTTCAAATTTGTCGCCCTTTTATTTTTGCTATTCATTATAAAAAATTTGGGGCATGGTAAAAAGGGTTCAAATTTTTCGTAAAAAAATTAAAACCATTGACATTTTGAATTTGCGCCCTGACCTAGCGCTTCCACCTTAAGGTAAGTATCCGAAGGACTATCCGCTCTCCAACTAAAACACGGTACACTCCAGTGGCATTAGGCCCGTGGGATCCAGATCTGTGCGTCAGTTAGAAATGCTCCCGCGACACCCGCGCTGCGTGACGGTAATGGCGGGGCGGTGTCTTGAGCTCGTCGGCTAATTGTGGTCGCGTGTGGCATCGCCCGCTTCCTGTCTCCACCGTTTATTTCTACTACAATCATATAGAATGCTCTAAGTATTGTTCGCATTGTGTAATCAACTACCCGTAACGATATATTCTCAGTTATGTGTCGCTGAATGAGAGTTTAAAACATGATGGTTCAGAAAGGATGTAAAGCAAAGCTGCGCTTCTTTAGCACATTTGTAAGCATTATGTTATGTCAGAATTTCGATGCCAATTGGAACAGTTAGTAACGAGGGTCCCGGATTCAAATTCCGGCAAAGGAAAACTTTGAGTGATTGGTACGAATGTTTGTACCTTTTTTTTACGCTGGGAAATGCATTTACGCATACTGCTCGGGCCCGGGCGGAACCGAACGGTTATCACTTGCTAAACGGTGAAGGAAAACATCGCGAGGAATTCTGCATGTCTGAGAGAATCCCTCGAAACACGTGTGAAGTCCGTCAACCCGCACTGGGCCAGCGTGGTGCACTATGGCCTAAGCTCCCTCATATTAAGGGGAGGCCCGTGCCCAACAGTGGGACATTAAAAGGGCTGGTATTATTAGAGTATGTTAAACTAATGGGGGAAGAGGAACCCACCACTGACCCTCGGCTTGTCAACTTTTCCAATTACAAACCAAACAAGTTTGATCGATAATTAAAGAAGCCAGCAACACTGAACTCCTCTAAGATGTTAATCGAGAAACTATCTGACGGGACCTGATAGTGACGGAACGGGATAAAAAAATATGTAATTAAGTATGTTAGTTTAGTTTGTTACAATTTAATAACGAATGTGTTGTGTAAATTGTGAAACTATGATGAGTCCACAGGATGTGATCTCTTTGTGACGAGTGACGCGTGCTTCGGGAATTACCATGTAGAGGTTCTCGTCGCACGCCTACGATAATTGCGCAAAACACTGCGCGGGTGCATGCATGAGGAAAATCTTGTTACCGGTTTGATCTGTGGTTAGTTATTAGGGATTGAAATATAGGTACCTACAGTATTTCCCTACCTAATATTTTTTCGTGGATTTCTCATCTTAGTTCCAGAGTAAGCTGTAGCCAAATTTTTCAAATGCCCAAAAATCGGTGCGCCGCTTCTGCGGGCATAATATACTCGTATATGGATTCCGCTCGTGCAAGGTATTGCATGCTTTGTCAAAAAGTATGTACAAACATTAGGGTATAGATATATATAGATATTTTGTAAATACCCATCGTGAATATGAGCCGTGGAGGCTGAGAAACTATACCTCGTAAACACGGGGCTGTGGCGAGCAGGAATGTGCACGGGCAAGCTGCGGCGGCGCCCCGGCGCCGGCGCAGCCCGTCAACCGCCTCCCTTCACGCTTCCACGAAGGGCAATCTCAATCATTTCTCTACTCATTACATTAGCTCGAAAATGAGACAAGAAGCGGTCTGACAGCACTGGAGACTATTTTGTTGTAAGTAGATGTTGATCTTTACTCGCATAGGTAAGCAGGTGCCCGTAAGTCAACATGACACATAGAGGTCATACCTAGACACCTACAATTCTATGCAGCCTTTGACTTCTGAGCTAGATATTTTCATCGGTGTCGGTTGACCAGCGCTGAAGTCCCTATGGGTGTGTGGACTGACTTATGTGGTATGCCGGAGGTGTGTATGGTGTATTTTTAATCGACTTCAAAAAGGAGGAGGTTCTCAATTCGTTTGTATTTTGTATATACCCTGCCTGCCCTACCCTACCCTACTTGCCTCACAGGAGTTGAAACAGTAGTAATTATGGCCGGCCCAGTCCCATAAAAAGGTCGCCTTGTCATTATACAATACTTACGTAATGAGAGTGTGATTAATTATTCTAAACAATAATAATCGTAATAATAGATCTTTATTTATTTTAATAATAACATTTATCTTAATAATAAAAACATTCCCATACATATAGTAGTTTGTAGAAGTTTTATATTAAACCACACACCATGTCACGTGTACCCATAAACCCACAAGACAAACTGCTGTCTGTCCCAAACCTAGAATTCGTGGAAGAACGCTTTTACGCACGACAGGACAGAACGTTATGGAAATGAGATCTGTGGCTCAAGTACAAACTATTTACGCAAAGAAGAATGTCAGGTGACTTTTTGGCGGGAAACTGAAAAATCATGGCGTCAGTTATGATTTAATTTCTAAAACTAGTGTTGCTGCGAATTATAGTGAGTGATATAAGTGGAATATTAGCCAGTATGGGTTCGGTAAAGTGCAGGAGTGTAGGTAATTGAAACATAGTGACGAAACATGGCTTTACAGTTTCTCACAAAAAATCCATAAAAATCTTTCAGTAAAATATCCATCACTGTAGTGCTGGATTTCTCGATGACGTTACTTAAATTAATAGGAGTTCCAGCTAGGCACCTATTTAATTTAATTTTTGAGATCATCAATACCAATCGAGATGGAACGAATAATGTTTTTTTTTGTGTTCCACAGATCACATATTTCCCTATACATTTCCATAAAGTGTAGCTTTAGTTTAAAATGTATGGAAATAAATCACTCGATCACTCTATCGGTAATTATTTGAATACCTACGTCCAAAACCAAAACTCACACTAGGCACACAGATTCAAATATTAAAATGCCTACCGAACACCCATCGAACTGATAATCGAAAATGTTGTCCATGCTGCATATTGATGACGATGGCAAAGTATTTAAGTAGGTACCTATATATTAAAATTTGCGTAGATTGACGTAGGTATATATGCCGACTTCTAGTAGGTACTTAAGTATCAAAAATATTATCGCATGTAGGTATTTTATACATAAACGAGATGTCTGTAAGCGAATCGTTGAAAAAAAATACACTTTTTTAAACCTTAGGTACCTAAATAGAGATACTAAAGTACCTATATGTACACAAAGGCTGAAACCGCCTTGCACGTTTTATTCATCCACCTAGCTTAATATTTAGCCTCATATAGCGTCATTTAACATAAAGCAATATATAAAACCTACCTCTACCATATTGATATACTTACCTACTTGAATGACTAGTACCTACTGCAAAGTCACGAGACGAGGTAATAATAAATCATCGTTATTCGTGTTCTACCTATATCTGTCCCAGTTTTTATAGGTAATTTTGTAACGTCTTTTTTAATAACGACACACAAGACAAGTTCAAATAGTCCGCCGGTGTTCGTGTGATTACATAAATCTACCTACTTGATGGAGTCGTGCCACCGTTTTCCGGTTATAATATAAAAAAAAATGTGACCACTATGGTACTACCTACTTATAAAAACATGTTGAATTACATACATAGATAGAGAGAGAGAGAGAGAGAGAAAAAAGTCTAATGGCAAAATGGATCGGGTTACAGTTTTTAAGAATCTTTTAAAATAATGACAATTCCAAACAAACAAACAGAAAAGTGATCGACATTTAACGTAACTATATTATTTTTAATTTACTTGTGGATTTCATAGCGTCTCCTTACTCCTTAGTATTATTTTCTCTATACGCCCGCGCAAACAACTGGCCGGTTAGCAACCAGCAACTCATAGATTTGAAGAAAAGGAAGGCGGTTTTTTTTTAATCATCCGTCGATGTATTACGCTGGGAATTGGTACCGTACCTACCTACTTATTAAGGTAGCGCTTGATATTACAGGACTTCTATTCTCAATTCCCATGCAACTTACACTGGGTACCTGCTAAGTACCTATACGGACTTTTTGGCGGGAAGTTATGAATATTGTTTTATTTTCTGAAAATTTTGAGCCTTTGATATATAATGTGTAATATCAGTGGGATATTTAACCATTGTGTGTTCATAAACGTGCACGAATGAAAAACATTAAAATAAAACAGTATAGCTTGACGCTTTGAGTTCTCCCAAGATGTCTGGTAATTTTTCAGTAAAGTATCCACAGCTTTACTGATAAGGGTAGGGGATTCATTTCACCATCATCATGGTCATCAACATCATTATTATCATTAGGAGTACTTATAAAATAATGAAGAAATATTTTACTTGGCACTGGCAAAACTGACACTATTTTGTAGCCAATTGCCATCATAAAAAAGGAAGAAGTAGTACTTATACAACATTTTGCTTTGGTTATAACTATTTGAATAATTATTTTGACAACTAAATGTTCATGTATTGTGTAATCTGTAAGGCAATAAATCCGACACATGAAGCGTCATCTACCGCAGCCGGATGGACGGAGCCGCTTGAGGAATGGTTCTGCGTCAAGGGCAAGGCCGCGCGGGTCGACGAACTCCACTCCACCCATCATCAACCATGGAAATAAACTGTGTAGGGCCATAACTATTCGAATATGAACTACTGTAATTTTTTTTTCTGTAGACAAACTGGCATACCTACGACCCAAGAAAAAAGTTCTGGCTTCAAATTTTGAATTTTGAATTAGAAAATTAGCGATGGCGAATGTGAATTGTAGTTTTTCGAAAAGGTGGTAAGTAATAGATAACTCTTTTTTGTTCGCCCACATAAAATAATTAAAAATTACACATACTTACTAATGTCTTTAACGTTACCTGCACAAGTAGGAAGGTAGGTAAATACCTAGGTATGCATATCACTCACGCTTGATCCAATCTACCAAGCTTGATTTTTTTAACTCGGTGTAGTGTATTTTATGGCTGACTGGAAGTTATACTCAAAATTTACCTACATAACCTATTTGGGCAGATGAAGAGTAAATACTTAACTAACACGCCCATGCTTTCATTGAAAATAGCCAATATGCGCCAGCCAAATCCAATGGTATAAAATAATGCTGCTACGTACCTATTATCATCCGAGGACGCACGGGTGCAAGCTACGACGCAACACGATCAGTGTTGCCATTCATTGATATCAGTCGAAGATGGCCGATGACGTAGTCTAATCACGTAACCACAAGAGAATACCTTTTTTTATACAATGGCTAAATCTAGATAGTAGTTACATAAGGTTCTAAGTAGATCTTATGATTTTTGTAAGTATATAGGTAGGTAGGTATTTCATCATACAATATTAGTTTGCTTATTTTGTTGTTGTAGGTACCTAAATATATACAAAAATTACCTAACCCTGACAGACCATTGAATGACGTACTTATTTCTATGTAAAAGTGATTCATACGATAAATATGTATTATGGAATGTACTCACGCTACTTGCGAAACAATTCTAGCTAAATTTAAAATTTAACAAATTCAACATATCTTGTTTACTCTAGATTTTGACCTCTTTACATTTTCCTTGTCATAGATTATGCTAAGTAACAAGTTCTTAGTACGGAAAAACATGTCAACAATCATAGAGTAATATTTAAATATTGAGTTAATTTAAAACACTTCGGCCCGAATCGATTCGATTGGATACCTTTCTCGTATCACTTTTTGCTTACCTACGCTCAACCTACGCTAAATTTAGTGGTATGTTCGATCATTTTAGCCACGAGTTACCTAGTTACCGATCGATAATGCCTCATTTTCGTTCGATAACGAACTGAAACTCAATCAAACTCTATTCAATTCAAACTCAAACTTTCAAATCGATTCAAACTGAATCGCTCGATACGTAAACTTGTAAATCGGCCTGCATTTATAAAATCTCACGGCCGTCTCCGAGTTTCGGAGAATTTGACTGTCTAGGCTAACAACTACCGCACATATATAACCATGGTTATAGGCAATCAGAATGCCGAAAAATCTGATTATTATGTAACCGCGATGGTCCCACAAATTGGATCCTAGTTGGGTCTCTGAAGGCTGACGAACGTACAATCAGGCGATAATAATAGACAGGTAGGGATGAACCCTATAGATAACGTTGTGAACATTTTAGCCACACAGGAACAAGTTTATAGGTATTTTGAAAATGATAATTTTAAAATAATGTAAAAACTATTGGAGATTGTGGCTCTTGTAATGTGTTAGCGAGATGATTGGCTCATAGTTGCGTGCATATCGAATCGAATTAGCGATACGAACAGCTCCGTGTTCCGTGAACCCTGGTTTATGGCTAACCTTCCCGAATCTTGAAGCGTATTTGCGTTACAAAAAACTGTTTTCGGTATCCAAATGAATATGAAACACCTACGCGGGGCACAGTAGCTTTGTTTTAAAGTGTGGCGGGCGTTATGTATGAAACCCGTACATTTCAAAGAACGCTGAAAGTTCTTCTGCCTGCGCGGGGTATTTTAGTTAGAATAAGAGATGTAGACATTTTTGTCACTGACTTCTCTTGTGCAATCTGTAGGGTAAGCAGGTACTCCTTATAAAATCGTAACGTCATCAAGAAAGCATGCTGTCATTGTCAAACTTATTTATGAAATCTGTGGTGCGAGAGGGAGGAAGATGGAACGTTACCGAAACGGTACGTAAAAAAGATTGTGCTTGAAGTACTGAGGTGCGATTTATCGCGACACATTGTGCCAGGGTTGTGAAGTCTATAGTAGGTATGTAATAGAAGATAACATTAGGTTCACTTGCTTACCACAAACTTCACCGCTCTTAACACTGTCGTAATAAATATCATAATTGAAGAAAATAACAGCATAAGTAACTTTGTTGTAGGTACGTATACTGTTTCCATAAACCTTAATTACATAGTGATAAAGGCTGTTATCGTAGTACCTAAATGATAGTTAGAATGTTGGTTGTCTACACGGAAGCAGCGAGTGTTCCCACACGTGCGATCATTAGCAGTTCCAGGGAAACAGTGGCTGGGTATGACGATGGGAACACAGTAATTACTGACACAACACTGTCGCCGACAATGAACACGACCTTATTTATTGCAGTAATATACCGGCTATTTACCTCTTATGGACTAGTCATATAATATGCAACAGGTTTTCTTGAACACCAAGTCTGCTAACACAGTCGGATCGCAATAGAATTACAATGTAATGTCATTAGGGCATTACCATGCGTATTTTTCATTTATTGCATACTTGTATAATTTAAGTGTTACTCTACTAGGCATGTGCCTGATGGTAACTAAAAGTTTAAAATGTTTTTTTACACGAGCTTTTATCTTCCATTTCAAAAGGGGTTGAATATACAAAAAGCCCTTAGAGAACCTCTAAGGTACTCGAGGAATATAGGTATACTAGCTGTTGCCCGCGACTTCGTCCGCGTGGTATTTAACAAAGACAACCGTTGACAACAGCCTGCTCGCCCATTCTGAGCCCGCGGGACGCATTGCAGGTTGTTGCTATCAAACTTAATCAGGCGCTGCGCTGCAACATTGGTTTTTTTTTTTCGTGAGATCCTATGTTTTTTTCTAAAATAAAAGTAGCCTAAGTTACTCCTTGTTACATCAGCTATCTGCCAGTGAAAGTCCCGTCAAAATCGGTTCAGCCATTTTAGAGATTAGCCGGAACAAACAGACAGAGACAGACAAAAATTGTAAAAAATGTTGTTTCGGTATAGGTAACGTGTATACATCCAAATGCACTTAGTAAAAAGCGGTTATTTTAATATTACAAACAGACACTCCAATTTTATTTATATAACTAGCTGTTGCCCGCGACTTCGTCCGCGTGGTATTTAACAAAGGCAACCGTTGACAACAGCCTGCTCGCGTGTTCTGAGCCCGCGGGACGCATTGCAGGTTGTTGCTATCAAACTTAATCAGGCGCTGCGCTGCAACATTGGTTTTAATTTTTTTTCATGAGATCCTATGTTTTTTTCTAAAATAAAAGTAGCCTAAGTTACTCCTTGTTACATCAGCTATCTGCCAGTGAAAGTCCCGTCAAAATCGGTCCAGCCATTTCTGAGATTAGTTGGAACAAACAGACAGACAGACAGACAAAAATTGTGAAAAAAATTGTTTCGGTATAGGTAACGTGTATACATCCAAATGCACTTAGTAAAAAGCGGTTATTTTAATATTAAAAACAGACACTCCAATTTTATTTATATGTATAGATATAGGTATATAATATCCTCCAATCATATCTCTAGGTTGACGGATTTAGGCTGTGCGTGCGTTGCCTGACAGTCAGTCAGAGTAAATAGAAGACAATTAACAGTGTACCAATTTTAGAAATAATTCAAAGGATCACAAACCACTACATTTAATGTTTCTGGTCAGAAAAAGTAAAGCATAGCATGTCAACCCAGACAACAAATATCATGAAGAACCAACCATAATAAACTTATCTAAAGAACAATTCTTAAATTCAAATCATTTGAGGCTGCCTTTTGTAACTATACGCACAGATAATTTTCTAAGAACTTCGTTCCGTCGTCGTCGGCATGACTCCAAACCACCGGATTGAACCATAGATTCTAAGCTATGATTACCAGCGGTACGTCTCCTTACTAAGAGGTCTACTCAAATTCTTAACAAGCGTGACGAGAATTAATATTCTTACATCTAACAACGACTAGGTCCCCCAATCTTCTAGCACAATCGACTCATAATTGTCACCTTTGACGGATTGTCCACACTAAATTGACCATAGTGTCTTGTACCGACCATGGTCCTTGGATTATGAGACGATTGTGTTAGCAGACTTGGCGTTCTAGACGATTGATTGCGATTAGCAACTCTCCTCTTGACAAATACGTTTTTAAAAATAATTTCACGAGGTATTGGTATTGAAAGTCATACCTATCAGCTATTTAAAGATATAATTTATTACAATTTGGACAGACTAAGTACCCTAAGTATCTTGCGCAAGCTTCACCCTCCAATTCTAAGACCCATGCGCAGCTGAGGTCGGTATCTCTATGCTATATAATGGCATATTTCATTCCTAAAATACGTAGAATTCGAGTAGCGTTCACTGCGCAAGCGACACGTCAAGTTGATGGTGGAAAAAATATTATTGTTATTGCGTCGTTGGTGTTCAGACCATAATTGGCTGGCTAATAGCGCCGACAGACGATGTTACTGTGCTTCATAATATCTCTCGCGCCGTGATATTCCGAGTATTTTTAGAAATCACGATTTGTTCTGCGTAAAATGCTCTGGCGTTTTTTGGGCTTAGGTACGGAGTTTAAGAAAGTTTCTTACTATAAAAGTATCTACACTTAGTTTAAGTTTAGATATATTTTTCATACAGTCAAAAGCCTATAACCGGTCTCCTCGTAGTTTGCCAATGCTGTTACAAACTTCATTATCACAGCTCATGTCATGCAGTTTGTTCTCCGGATACCATTCATCCGCGGCCCTTTCTCCGCGATGCAATAGATAAACGCTAACACATTGCATGTATCTTTGAAAGCGATACATTATTCCCATTTTATTACCATGTAATAAGCTGCATGTAAAGATACGACGATGGTTGAGCTGACGAAAACTATAACTGACAAATGTAGCAAACGGTCTTAAAAGACTACGCACAGTACAACTTGCCACCCAATCTACAGGGCCGATTTGTAGGGCCCAACCAATAGCCATATAGATAAATGACTAGCCAACTTGCCTTTTGACATGCTAATTTGTAGGGACCCTACAGATTGGGTACCTGGTTGGGCCGTTCATAGAGGCTTCCAGCTTACGACGTTGACATTGGCAGAATCGTATTGGGCTTTGGCCACAGATTAACTAATAGTTGGGACTTTTTGGGAGTAGTCGAATAGAAAGGTTATCAATTTTGTTTTATTTTGTGAAAAATTTGTTTCTTTGAAATATTATGTGTAATTTTGGGGGAATATTAACCATTATGTGTTCATAAACGTGCACGAGTGTAGGAAAATAAAACTAAATAGTAAACACGACTTTTCCAGTTCTCCCAAAAAGTTCGGTAATTTGTTAGTATAATATCCACAACTTTACTGATAGGGTTAAGGGGGGGTTATTAGGCCTGGTCTACGTATTAGGCCTGCATATAATCTCCCATATTTGATATGAAAAATAATCATTCCACTCGACGTTGGCAAAATACCTACCCTAAGGTGGGTGAGTCCATTTAAAAAAAAAATAGTTCTTAGACTTAATAAAAAAGGTGTATCAATAAAAAAAAATGATGAAAACTGCGTTCATAGAATACCTACTGAATTGCTTGGCTCAGATGCAATTCATCACTAGTATACAGTCAATCAAAACTGATGACAATGATTTCCCTATCAGCATAACACAACGTGCTTTGTTAACAGCATGTCGTGTGACGTAACACAGTGCTTTGTCGATTTGCTCTTCTAAAATGATTGCCGCAGTTCACAATGCTATAAAATACTTCAACTGCAAGGTGGCCGATATAAAAGCCTCAGAGTGTTGCGCTGAAAGGTTTTAAACTTAAATGAGAGCATGAATAAGGTCTAAAATTCGTCTTTACGTTTGTCCATTTGCTTTTGCTTTTTGCAACAATTTTATTGTCATTTACATTGTTGTAGTTGTTGAAATTAGGTCTACTAAATATACATAGTAGGTAAAGTATAACTATGTAGGTATTTACTACTTACGCAGCCAAAAGTTTGCACAAAATATAATAATAATATAAGGCAAACACACCAAATACATGGTCCCACATTAAGCAACACTTTTATTATAGGTACCGTACTATGGAGTGAGGGCAAACCCAGTAAGTATAACTTATATACCAATGTATAGGTATTAAACATCCATGATTCGGGTACAAACATTCGTGCTCATAACTGTGCTCAAAGTTTGTCCTTACCAAGATTCGAAACCGGGACCCGTGGCACATAAAGCGGCAGAAAAAAATAAAAATGTTTAATAGGTATTGTGTTTCATGTTACTAGATCAATTATCGGACAGGGGGTGAATATAAGTAGGCTGTACAAGAGGGCTGCGCGGGCGCACGAACAAGATGGCCGCCGCGGGTTCAACGTTCTTCATGACTCACCGACCCGACTTGTTACGACGAACTTGTAAATCATTATAAAATATCCATACATAAGTACCAACCATGTAGTATTTACGTAAATAATATGCTGCTGAATATCACGATGAATTTCATAAAATTGTATTGTTACTTAGGTAAAACTCCCGCCATGTAGGTAGACCACTAAAGAGAAAAATATTAGGAAGTAATAAGTCAGTACCTTAATGGTTAGTTTTTTTGACATTTTTAAATGGAGGTAGGTTGTTGAAAATACGTACCTTTTCGCCGTGTACCGTGTAAGTAGATTTTTAATGTACATGCATAATCTATTTTTTTTTACGTAGATACCTCGTTAATTCAGCGTTGTAAAGCGGCCACGCAGTCCAGACTTACGGCCGATTTACTACGACGGTACTCTTGATATTACGGCCACCGACACGTAATAGCTGTTTCACTCAACCTCCTCCACCGCCCCCGGCATGACGAATCGGCCCCGTGCCGTGACCGTTTGGACATCGTTATCTAAAGAATCGAATATTTCAAGGAATTCCGCTCCATTAGAGTTTCACTAATCTCTATACCGATGACAGTGACGATGGAACAGTTTGATTGCCGTAAACTGAGGTATATATCTATTTATATATCCCACTATCCCAATAATCCCACTATCCCACTAATATTATAAATGTGAAAGTTTGGATGGATGGATGGATGTTTGTTACTCAATCACGTCAGCACGGCTGAATAGATCGGGATGAAATTTAGCACAGAGTTAGATTATAGTCTGGAATATAATATAGGCTACTTTTTACTCCGCTAAGATGTATGGTTCCCGTGGGATAGTTCTGTTTTAATTTCATACCTTTTTAATCGCGGGCAACACCGCGGGGCGCAGCTAGTTATATATAAATACAACAAAGTCGTGTTAGTTACAACATTTATAACTCAAGAACGGGTGGGCCGGGCCTATTTTTATTATCTCTGATGTTTTTTAAAGTCTCCTACCCGAATAGCAGAATAACAATTAAAACATGAGAAAAAAATCACATTAGATTTTCAGGCAATACGAAGTTCGCCGGGACAGCTAGTTATGATCTAAATGCCAAATGCAGACTTACTACAATATGTGTTAGGGTTGGGCCAATATTGTGCTTTCAAATGTCATTACCGGCATAGGTTGCGAGACCTTTTGCCGGAGTTATCTGGTATTTGGCTGCATAGAAAGCTTAACTGTCGTATATCGTATAGATAACTCTTGAGGCAGTATAACTCTGTAGATTAAATAGCCATGTTTAGCTTGCATAGAAATATAAACCCTGTTCCTTAGCATCCATCGCATTAATCCCTCATCTTGATTGGAAGGCTGAACTCGCCCATGAAATTTGGCGTTTATAACAGCGCAATAAAATACTTACCTAAATATGAAAATGTTTATCTAAAAAATCATCATTTTAAGCTATTGATGAAATTTTACAATGAATCTCAATTCTAATGCATCTCAGCGTATTTTTTCATCTAGGTACTTAATGTTCCTGTTCGTTGTTGAACTACTACTCAGACCGTAACAAGAAAAAGTCCTTTAAAGATTTATTAAGATTGAAATCCCTGTATAATCCAGTTCTTAAATTACCAAGGGCACATAGCTCGCACACATCACTATCGAGTATCGACTGAGTCGTGTAGCCCCACATATAAATCAACACACACTGTTGCAAAGCACATATCAGCGAGTTCAATTCACGTCAGCCTAACGGACATGTCACGTCATGTTGATGCTACTAGTACCTAATTAAGATGTACAATCAGTATGATTGCATCACAAATTTGTGATTTATTGTCGGTTTTATCTTCGGCTGTGATGTCGATGCATTTTATTACTTTTCGTTATTGCATAATTGAAGTATAGGTTAGATTTTTAGTTCGTGCTCGTAAGGTTTTAAAATAGTAGTAAAGTCATAATATGTTACGTATCACAGTAAGTATACGTAATGTATATGTATGTATGTAGTAAGTAAGTATACATGTTTATAGTTTTCCAAGCAAAATTAGCATAATTAGCAAATGACTAATGCATGCTGGCGATATCTTTTTTTTTTACTTCTAAGTTAATAATAAGATAATGATCAGCTAGCGCATTTAAAAAAAATAAGGCAATCAACCAGAGAATATTGCTACGAGACCAGTGTTCTCATAGAAATATTATTTTTATCTTCGTGGCGAAATACATGGTATCCTTCACAGATATATTAGAGGAGATATGTTATGAAAGCGGTGGGCTTGCGCTCACCTTTAGCCAAAATTACGCTAACATAGAGTTTTCGCCGTCAGTCGACTGCAACTGCACGTCGGTATCGGAGCTCTAACTTTTTTTTTAAATGCCGTGTTATTCCGTGGTTGTGTGCAAAAATACTAGCAGCAAAATGAACTACGCGAAAGATAGAATCTCATTTCACCAGCCAGTATTAAGTATTTTATTTATTCGTCTTTAAAATCATTAAAAACAACAAATCAAAAAATATTTAATGCCTTTATTATGTTATTTTAGTATTCATGTAGCACAACGACTTTTTTATTTTTGTACAAAATACATGGCTCTTTAAGTACCACCTATGTTCGCTACTGAGTGAATGTACGAGGCAATGGATAGATCGTCTAACGATACTTTGAATAAACTGGTGCGTCGCGTGGTACGGCCGCTGTGTGCGGCGACGACGCAGCACGCACCGAATTATTGGCACGCGTGTGTGTGTGAGACTTCGTATTGGTTGGTTTTATGTAATTGCATGTGTTTTGTGGCGAGTGGTGGGGACCAAGCGGAGACAGCGAGTTTCCATACATTTTGAACCGCACGGCATATCTCTCGTGATCTGTGGTATCCTTGGATTTCCATATAAGGCAGCCTACATCAACGGTATAGAAAACTATATCATAATATAAATGTTGTCAGGAAATTGTTGTGCCGATAGCAAAACCGTGTTGTACGTACAGTTACCGAGCCACTTATTATGCATCCGCTCGTAAGCTGGTGTGCCTACCGGGAACCTCCAGGAAGTTAAGTGAGGTTCTTTTAAATTGTCTCTTATGATAGTTAATGGTATACCGAGAACGTGTTACCATTTTGAGATGTATATCTGTATCCTATATTAAAGAATATTATAAATCATACACGTTCGAGTAGGAAACATCTTTTTTTTTTTATTTGGCATTACCGTAGGTATTTTGCCAGTGTCAAGTAATATAAATATTTCAGTTTTCGAGCATATGCACAGGCCCAAATGCTAGGCGCAAGTAAAATACTCCCCCATCCCTCAATCAGTAAAGTGATGGATCTTTTACTGAAATATTTTTTTATGGATTTTTTTGTGAGAAACTGAAAAGCCAAGTTTCGTCACTATGTTTCAGGAAACATCGTATAATCGAAGACAGATCAACAACGTCATCCACAAAGGGCATCCTGTCATAGCATAGACAATATTAACCATGAAGGCCATATACTACAATCTGATTCAGAGGAATTCGATTTTTTTTAATGTTAATAAATTATCAAATATTATGCCAGAACCAGCGTGTTTTGTTCCAAATAAATTACCACGTGGATGACAATGCCAATTGAGTAATTGGGTAAAAAAAAGTAATTTTATTGTTAATTTTAGCGAAGCTTCGACGAAATTCTTGTTAACCAGTTGGCTGACTAACACTGTATCGTGTTATACTTAAGCACCATATAATTATTACCTGCAATACATATAGAGCGAGATTTAAAGCTTTTACAAATGGCGTGACACCAACGTGTAATAACAGAGCTAGGTTACAAGTTGCATTTATTAAAACTAGAAATACATTCTCACAACTAGGACTCAACTACCGATCTAGATTTTTAAATGAATGCAAAATAAACGATATTGAAATATGACGTCTCGATACAGTTTTTAGATACGGGATTGCTTTTAGACTCTACCAGCAATATTGCTGGTAGAGTCTAAAAGCAATCCCGTATCTATATACTATTATACTGACGTGCCTACATTTTAAGAGGCCGTCTGCTATCGACAGACTCCGCAGTGGTAATGTCTATCTGATAGTCTAAAATGCTAATCTATTAGGAATTAGATTATACGGGAACTAATGTTGGGGTTCGTAAGATGGATGATGTTTCACATAGTAAATAAATAATAAAGGGCAATAAAACGAGCAGGGGATGCGGGCGGTGCGGGCGCGGTCGATACCTGAGCCGACGCCCGCGGGAACAGCGTTCACACGAGACTGGAACGAGTTAGCAGCCTACTGGGAAGTGATTTGAGGGGCAGAAGGTCTGGTCCATACAAACTGCAGTTAACTTAACTACCTACAACTCATAAATATATTGATCAAGATATGGTCTTGGTCATGCGAGCTCACATGGCGTTGATTTTCCTAAGAATGTAGCAACCTCTTTTTTTATTCTTACCAGCTCTTCTGAGTGAAACCAACGTTCTGAACCGGTTAGTAACTATTCTGATGATGCGTTTTGAGCGTACATTATTAAAAATATATATTTTGATTTATTTTGACACAATGGACAAATTGTAGACACAATGGACATATTCTGCAGCACGCAAGCGCATTATTAGAGTGATTTTGGACCGTATTTTCTGACATCTATTTTCGTGCTAGAGGAACGCATTGTGAACAGATTTTGATGGTAAAAATCTGCTGCTGCTTTAGAGAAAACTTCCTATTGTAAATTGTATACCTAATCCAGGACCCTTGGCCTATAGACCTTCTGTGCATATTTATGTATTAAACCGGCAATCGAATCGGCTCGTTCACGCCTAACTTCCATTGCAACATTTCAAATGATCTTACAACTTGAATAGCGCGCCCGCGGCCCATTTGACGAGGAACGTTTACCCGAAAACTCAAACCGGCTTTGGCTCTGCACATTTAGCATAACTCCGAAAAGGTTCATGTTGTGTATGACGTGTTACATTTAGTTTTAAAGACAAGCCGATTTATAGGATGTTTTCACTCTGATCTAAATTGAAATCGATAAGGTAATGAATGAGCACGGACTTAGTATCGATCTCTAAAATTTCGGGACACGAATTGTCTATTTTGTACATGGAAAGCAGTGATAGATGACAATGCAGAGTGGCATTTCATTCATCCATCAATATGTACGTGTAGCTCGGCTCTTATCCAAGACGAGATATACCTAATCTAGTACCTAATGTCAATTACCAACCATAATGTCCAACCATAATGTCAATTATGTGCGATTCAAGGATAGCGTCTATGTATAGAAAATAGTTATGCGAGTATGCAGAAGTCTCTTTGAAGTCGGTAATAGAAATACTCGTAGCGCAAATTGTACACGAAACAACTAACCAGATTATGTTTTTCGGTCAGAACTGGTAATAAACACGAAAAAAACCGCGGAAGATCCGGGTCGCGTGGCGTGGTTCGCGCAGTTACGTACGAGCCGCGTGCGAACCACCATCGGCCCAGCATGAAGGTCCAAACATCGAGGCCGTTGTGGTGAAGGCGACCTTGCAAGACTGCTATAGAAAACTAAATTTCAATAACGCCAATGTTTTTTTTTTTTGGCCATCGTAAATTACGTGCACTATTACTCGCGTTCGCTTCGACACCTGTCTAATGGCACCATTGTTTTAATCGTTATGGTGTTTGCGTCCCCGTGATTCGAAATTTCGGCCGCTCCGCCACCAGACCGAGGAATTCGATGCTATCCGCATTTTTTTGTAATTAGAAAATGATTGGTTCCGGGTGTTTTCGATTAGTTTTCGGTTGTAACGCAGGCCCGACTCCGGCCCGGCCGGGCGGGGATGGGTCCGCTGCCGTGACTTGACGGATTCCTGCTAGCTGCTCCTTTGTCTCGAGGACGTCAGACTGTAGTGATGTGCAACCATTATGTCGACGTTCGTCGGTTTTTGTCCGTCGACCTTGACGTGTCATTCAACTGTGCATGACACTTTAACAATATTCAGAGATGAGTGCGAGCTGGCTGATGTCATTTTTATACATTCACTTGTTCATCATTGTGAGGCTAATATGAGTCTATTATTTTAATGTCTGCGGCGGAGACACGTCAAGATATAAATTTGTGTTCTGAAACTAGATTTGCAAAGTAAAAAATATATAATGAATTTTCTTAACACCTACACATATCACAGCGGAAGCAGTAAATAACTGGCATGTGAATATTTGCACAATAAGAATAGAAATTGGCAATCACGCCAGACGACAAAACATTTTTTTCCTTATAGGGAAGTGGCCATTGACATTTAAATATCGAATATGCCGTACGTTATTGCCGTTTAAACAATTATTAATTTGATTATAAATTTTAAAAATCTTTATGTTTTTAAAACTGGTAAATATAAAATCATTGATAAAACTTTTCGATATCCACTTTTTTTTTAATTTAAAATCTATACAAAAGCATCAATTGCCCGTGTTTTCGCAGTTCCTATGCCAACTGAACTTCTGGATCAAGCCAGCTTCTGCCCTGTGCCCCACGCGAGGTTTCTATCCACGCTGAGGTAGACTCAGGACATGGTAAAAATAGCAAATAAGAAACAATGTTTTATATGAATATCGATAGGCTGCTTCCCGGGTGTATCCCGTGCCTATACAAAGCGTAAGCGGCTAGTGCCCTACGCGGGCTACTACGGAACCGGTTCCGTGCCCTCCGAGCGCCACGCACTCCACGTGCAGATAGCATCGTTCGTCTTCGTCTATGTTACATCCTCCCACGACCAGCGACAACGACCCCACCCAGCTCATCCCAACTCGGTTCACACATACTATATCAGGGTATTGCGGCAATAAAATAAAGGGCTCAATTTACCTTGGACAATGTTGTGGAGCGTACAAATCTTATACCGTAAGTACAATGGAGTGGCTATACAAAATCATTTTTACGAGTACTGTGGATGCCCTTTCATGGCGTTGAGTTTCACCGTTCTAGGTTGTAGCTAGTGTCTGCTAAGTCTGTTATGTATCGACTTTTCGAGGTCGACTTTCTAGATTGTGGTGTTTATAAGCACTCTGCTAATGTGTATTTACCTATTTTACCATTCCATATAAAAAAGATGGCAGCATAGGTACTATAGCACTTTCCAAGATCTGAAAAGGACCGTTTATAATAAAATTAAATTTTTCGCTTTGGGTTTATGTAAGTCTGTGTATTTATCTTCGTTGTGGTAATAATGGAAGTGTCATCTTTTCCATGGATCTGAAGACAGTACCCCCTGCATCTCTGCCAGTAGTTATACGGAAACTTTTAACTATAGGTATACAGGTGATTCAGAAAGGGGTAAGCAAAGCGCTGAACCTGCGCTTCTTCAGAGCTTTTGTAATCATTATGTGATGTCACAATTTAGATGTCAAATAACAAAAAAATGCTATTAAAAATATAAATAATACAAATTTAGGATTAAAACCGAACATATATTTACCGGTAATATGGCAAGGAACGGCATTTTCTTGCTAACATTTAATTCGAGTTGGTTTTTAATCTAACGTTATTTGACTGCTGAGATATTGATATTTACATTACCGTCTACATCTCGGACTGCAGTCTTAATTTATTTAAATTGAATGTTTGATAGCGAGACCAATTTTTAAACAGTACTATCAGAATTTACTCTAATCTGACTCTACATAATTAATTATAGACTTCTTGTCTAATTTATAATAATAACTTTAAAAATATTTCATTATCAATACAACATCTTATAAGTACTCCTGGCCTTGCAATCATGTTCACTAAATAAAATGCTTTAATAATCAAGTCTAGAACTCAATCAATTCCAGAAACGTAGTTGTAAGTATCAATTAAATCATTTAGCATTTTGTTCACAAAATAACGTCAGACCGATCTGGCATTTATCTATATTTATTTAAGGGTGATAATAGACTAGAGTTGTGTTTAAAATAGCAAGCGTCCTAAATGAAGATAATTAATGAGACTTGGTCTTAAGTGCAGGCCTGGGACTATACTGTGCCCGAGCCCAAGATAGTTGGTACTCTAGCCAGACTTAACGTTTACTCTAGAAGTGCCATTCTTTGTTCCAAAGAGCAATGCAAAGCTTCAATATAGTATTCCGCAACATACGTACTAATGTTCTGATTCTGGACATAGGATCTAAGCAGAAACTCATTCCCGGTTCGAATTTGAGCCATAATCTTTACACCAGCGCAGAAGTGCGGAGGGAGAGTGAGTTCCTACCGACTGTATTTAAAATTGTCAAAGTTGTGTCATACATTTTATTTTTTAAACCTTTTAAAAAATCGATGTGCGGTACTTGTACAAAATGCTGCATATTACAAGCGAACGTTCCATTCTATAGCCACCTTTAAAGTTAAGTGTCAAGGTGGTAATGTCGTGTAGGTATTCGGACCGCCTTAGCAACTGCCTTTATAGTATTTACTATTTAACATATTATTAGTCTCACAATATTTGTCTACCTTGTGTGTGTACTTTCTGACAGTGAGGTATTAATTATATTACGAGTAGAATTTTATGGAGGCGAATGCCAGACGAAAATCGGAGCAGAGTTGCAAAAAAATTTATGCACAGCAACAACTATTCGAGGAAATTTAAAAGTTTTCAATACTTACTTTTAATATAAAATTTTCCAAAATGTTCACTTTCTTTGTATACAACCGCAAGAACACAATACTTTACAATATTATTGCTCAACAGGCCATGAAATTAGCAATATCCAGAGAACTTTGAAACAGACGAGAACCTTACAAAGACAATTCAAGATACGTGGGAAATAAACTCCCATCGAATAACATTACTGCAGTAATCTGCAGTGCTTTAAGTCGCGGCTCGTGTCGACCTTATCTAATGAAACAAAATGACTGGATCTTCGAATTATTCAGCTGATAAGATTAGAAATTACCCACCTGTCTGGTACACAACCAATTCAATTGTTATTTCTAAATTTGTATATACCTACAGAATAATTATCTTGAGAAAAAGGTTTTAGTTTTAGGTCTTGCAATTCGATTTCATCATTAGGACACTACCTGAGGTCGGCGTAATAAGTGCATGCTAAGCGCAAACCTAGAAAATAAGTCCTTCATTACATTTTGCTTTATGCATTTGTAGTTACTACGAGTATAGCTCTTTCTATTTGGCTATTTGATCACGAATTTGTTTCTCAAAGCCCACTTTATTGAAGTAAACTACGTCCTAAATCAATTTGAACACAGCTTTAATCTCAATAACGTAGAGCGGGAGAGACTATAGAAAGTATGATTATTGTGATTATACCAAAAGCCTCTACCATAAACTACCATAGTTAGATCTCTACCATAAACTTGCAATGATAAAATCACTGAAACAAAGTTGTTACCAACAACCATGGTCTTGGGATTGAAATGTTGCTATGAGGGCAAACTGCGGTTATATTGACAATATTAATAGAAGCAATGAAGGCAGGAGGAAAGCTTATTAATTTGATTGCGGCCCGCAGCCCGCCACGTGCCGCGATGCGGGCCGAATCGCGCGGTTTATCACCCCTGCCCTCGCGGAGTGCCCCCATCGTTCTAGATTTTCACACGAACTCGAGCGCCCTGATTGACGACGATGTTTACTGTTAATTGTTTAACGGTACAGTTAGTTTTCTATTTTCTATTTTGTACTTTGTTGTGATCGTGGCCTGCATCGTAGCAAAACATTGTAAAAAAAATGGAACGATGTTTTATTTGTGAGCTAATTATACCATTTCGTTAGTGAAGCTGGCATAGTATTGAATTGGAGATAGTGTTTGAAATAACAGTTGAGATAGTTATGTTGTAACCTCTTGATTGATTGTCCGGTATTGTTACGCCTTATACTGAGCGTTGCGATGCCTTAAAGTGAGTGTCGCCATGCCTTATAGTGAGCGTCGCGATGCCTTATAGTGAGTGTCGCGATGCCTTATTGTGAGAACTCCGCGGCACCTTAAAGTCCGCGTCCCGACGCCTTATAGTGAACATCGTGATTCCTTATAGTGTGCGATCACTCTTACCATGCAATCCCACGCTTACCATCGGGCGTCCCGATATTAAGCGGCGTAGTCGTACCGAAAATAAAATACAATCGAATTGAAAACGTTAGAAAGGATTGTGCTTAAGGTACCTACTGTACGTCAAATGCGAGATTATTCGTAAGCTTAGCGGATTTAGCGGAAGGTATTTCAAACTTTCAATTCTCCATACAAAATATAGCATACGGTTAGCTCACGAATAATCTCGCACTTGAAGTACTGATTACTTTTTATTTACAACCAGGCGTATAATTAAATCGGCGTATAATTAGTACAAGGGCCACCAAACAGCGGTAGTAATAATTACTGATTACTATAAGAACATACATCGTGAACATCATGAATAGTTTGTATGTAAAGCATGTTATGTAAATTAACATTTAAGCTGGCTCTTCACTATGGGATATATTTAATTATGACTCGAGATATAAATTAATATCACTCACAGTGATTTTACACTGAGATATAATATATTATAATATAATATGTTAATACCAATATAACCAAAAAAATATGCCAATATATTATCCCACTAATATTATAAATATGAAAGTTTGGATGGATGGATGTTTGTTACTCAATCACGCCAGAACGGCTGAAGGGATCTGGATGAAATTTGGCACAGAGGTAGATTATAGACTGGAATAGCACATAGGCTACTTTTTATCCCGGAAATATGTACGCTTCCTATGGGACCGTGTATTTGCAAAAGGACATAGAGGAAAAGGATATACTATTTAATCGCGGGTAACACCGCGGGGCGCAGCTAGTATATATTACATGTCAATATATATTACATGTCAAAATATACCGAGCTCCGAGAAATATACCGCCTCCTTTTGAAGACGAATTTGTTTGGGAACAACGCGGGCGGTGTGACCCAATGACCAGCGCAAGCCGTGTAAAATATATATCTCACATTTTGAGCCAATCGCGGGATATAATATATATTATGTCCCATAGTGAAAAGCGAGCTTTATTCGTGTACAGTATAATTATGTTAAATTTATGGACCCTAAAAGTAACACCAATAAGAGTTGCAACGCGTTCCACGTTTTCACTACCTGTACCTACTAATTTCCTCTTGTCAATGGAACTGTGATTTTTTTCTTTTTGAACGTACACATTTTATTTAACTATTTTGAACGTACACATAAGTGTTTTGATATTAAAAAAAACACCTTTTTGTTCATTTTATTTGACTTTTGAGAACATTGAACTGTCGCAACTTTGACTCTATACCGAACGAATCATAAATACTTGTTTAATCAACACTTGAAATAATCGAGATTTTATATAGCTGCTACCTACACAGGATTTTTTTCAACTGTTGCAGCAGTCTGCTAAGTTATTACGATGGACGTAGGTGTGGACATGCTTGTACGTCAAGTGTGAGATTATTTGTAATAGTTTGATATACTGTCCGCTAGAGGCGCTGTTCAATTCTCCATACAAAATGCCTCAATACGTAGACTATAAAGCACCTATAAAGTATACGATTAGCTGACAAATAATCTCGCACTCGACGTACTGAATCCACCGATATTATAACGATACTATCTGTACATGAGTTTACTTGTGTAGGTACCTACTGTTTATACTGGCAAGGGTAGCTGTAACGCTAAAATAAAATAGACGAAAAAAGCAACGAAATTAACTAGTCATTTTCAAAATTAGAAAGTTCGAAGGGAGAGCAAAAAAAAAACGTAGTCAATTGTGAAATGTAACAATCAATTGGCCGCCAAGTATCGGTTGATTGTCTGGTGTCGCGGTCGGCGAACCCGCGGCTTTCCACCGCGTTCACTCACTTCCCAGTGACAGCCGATTTCTTCTTCTTCTTCTTTTTTTAGGTTGGCAATCGGCTACAAAATAGTACCATTGTTGCCAGTGTCTAGTAAATCTTGATATTTTTTATTAAAATATAGGTACCCCTGATGATAATGATAAGGTTGATGAATATGATGATGATGAAAATAATACCTTACCTCTATCAGTAAAGCTGTGGATACTTTACTGAAAATTTACCGGACATCTTGGGAGAACTTGAAAAGTCACGTTATACTATTTTATTTTAATTTCCTTCACGCGTGTTTGAACACGCAATGGTTAATCCCATTAATATTACACATTATTTATCAAAGAAACACATTTTTTGGTAATTTAAATAAAATTGACAAATCCATGGTTTAACTTCCCGCCAAAAAGTCGTCAACCGATTAGTTATACCCACCCACCAATACCTAGAGATTATTTTCAAAGTTTTTCACAACATTGTCAAATTAAATCTAAAAAACAAGCAGTTAACACTGTCATGACAGTAAAAATGCTAAAAATGCTAAAAATGCTTGTTGACGTACCATGGTACGTCAACAAGCATTTTTAGGATACGTTGAAGAACAATATAACTTTCTATTTCTTATATTGTTATGCTAAAATTTGTGATCATAGCTTCACAGAGTTTTATTTGAGCTTAGATCTTCACTATAATTAATATAATCAGACACAGCATACTAACTACATTTCTTGTACAGTTCTTTCCTACGCCTCAAAGAAAGCTTACAACGCATGTAATAGGTAGTTTTTGTAGGTGAGTATTATGTACAATTAATTCCCTCAAAATAATTTGTATCCGTGAAATCGCTGCGAAGATATTATTATAGCAGTGATATTATAATCATTGTTTTTAGTTTACAAAAGGGTTTTTAAAATGTGTTGCGGTAGGGGGTGGGGGAGGAGGCTGCAACTAGCTTCACAGACAAACTAATTTAGCGGTATAATGGGCTATCTTCGAAAGTTTCTGACTTTGACCATTCTTAATTATAACCTTGTACAGACACAATTATGGTCGTAATCTACATATTTCAATGTTCAATCTATTTATAAAGTTTACAAAAAAGAGTAATATTTTTCCCGCGCTCTAGCCTATCGTGACCGCTGGCGGGAAACGTCAAATTATGGATGCGTTCAGAAACGACGCGGCCGACCAGAACATGACGAATTATGAGGGCTCCAAAGCCGGTCCCGTAATTATTGTGGACAAGACACTTTTTGCCTCTGACAAATAGTAAGAGCGTGGAATGACTGCGGAGCATTGTGCCGCTACTAATGACACTGGAGGAGCGGGCTCTAATATTAACTATTTCTTTTGTGCGGGGATCGGGCGAGGTTGTGATGCGTTCGTGTCTCGCCCGGGATGGGACAACGACCTCCCCTTTATAAGTTGCGTTACTTGAGCGTTAATATGAATCGAATGATCGCGACTGATGGGCTCAAATTTCCTTGGCCCGCCCGGCCGTGGCCCTCGGGCAGGCCGTTCCTTGTCACGCGAACCACTTTCTGATTGACATATAAAGTTATTTAGGATCCAGGTCAGGACTTTCGAGATCATTTCAAATGCCCACTCAACATATACTTTTCCCATTTAATGGGAGTGTTTTCAAGTCTACGTTGATTGAACTGATAACCGAAGCCCAAAGATCAGATGCAAGCTCCGAGATTGAACACCGATTAGGCCAATATACATTAAACGTCTGCCTATAGAGTTGCGGATTACTACTGGCTACTACGATGTCATCTAAAATGTCTAAACTAATTCTTCTGATATAGATTTCACTTTAACATCATTATGAATCCAACTAATATCTTGGAAATTGATTCGTTCATAACCAAATCATCGATTTCTTGAATAATGTATCCAAATTTATCGGAAGTTATAAATAAATTACACCTTTTATATTTCATCTGTCTTCAGCAGGCCTCTCGATTGATATCGTTCAAAATGGTACAGTCCGTGTGTTTTGATGCGTAAAATGAGGAACAACAACCGCTCGGCTGTTGCCAAAGAATAGAAAGAAATCTTCATTCCGAGTCGATACATTTTGTTGGACCGGGTCGTTCGGGCGGCGTCAAAAAACAAAATATATTTCGACACCCAACGTAATTTTATAATCAGCTCGGATTTTCCACGAAATTTTGCGACGGGTGCAACTCGAGACGCCCGCTCGGTGGTCGCACTGAATGAAGCAACCTTGTCGAATTAAATTTTGAAACAATGGTTTTGTAATACTAAGTACCTGAATTCATTTGAAGCAGATGTTTTAAGATTACACACCTGATTAAAAAGTTGCTGGATCACAGTTTACCCAATAATTTGTACCGTGCATGCAGATGACTTCATACTAATCTATGGAATACCCTCCTATAATCTAGCAATAAAAGCTTCTCAATTTAAGTAAATACATTAAAAAGTTAGGTCGCTGATGATAGTTTTAGCAACGTTCTGTTTTACACACGTCAAGGAAAAAGACCAAAGAGTATATATTTTTTTTAACCATTAACAAAAAACATAGGACTAACCATAGATGAATGGTGATAGGGCTTATTTACCAGTAAGTGTTTACTTCTTCCATTATATTTTTAGTAGGTACTCAAACAACCCTTTTCATGAATAAAAACAATATCTACTTGAAGGTAAATTTTCTTTTTTTTAATAATTCAATCTTTTAGTGTAGCACAAAGTGACGAGGACTCACAAAAACCAGCATCAATAAATAGGCGATTCATTCAACTTGTTCTACGCTATTGTGCGCTTGAGGAAAACCTTGGTACACTCGTTCATTCTATGCACTACCATTATAGACGTATATAATACATAATACTTATCATTTAAGTATCACCTTTTCACATACGTATTTAAGTAACCCTCGTCATCATTCTTGACTCCACCATGGTGAGGCATCCATCTCAGAACCCTTACTAGTCAGGCTCGTTTTGGACAAATTATCTCTTCCCTCGTGTCTGTTAAATAAGCAGTAAAGGACTCATACAGTAATTAACATAAGAAAGAAATAAATAAATTATTATTCTAATAACCAGCTTAAGTCAACGAACATCCCTGCGCTGCGCATCTATCGAATTTGCTTTGCTCGTGCGGGATAGTTGAAGGCACCATATCATTTTAGTCTCACTATGAGCTATCCATTGAGAAATCCCCATTGATGTCGGTCCAGTAGTTTTTGCATGATGATCGAACATTACTCAAGAATTCCAAAAACAGTCGTTTTTGATTAAGGCCCCCCAAATGGCCTATCGCGGCATTCGTCTATGACCACACATCCCAGTAATAGTATTATTCTAATATACTTACGAAACACTTGAAATCTAGTTGTCAAATTATTTATCTTTTTTATTATATCCGATAACATAAAACCGTTAATTTCATAAATATACGAATAGGCACCTACATTACCTGCGAACATTGAGTCAACGAATCATATACTCTAATCAGTCGACATAAGCTTTAAAACCAATCGTTGATAATGTCGTCAATCGGACCTATAAATCAGGTGTGTTGCTACCCGCGTATTTTTGTTCATTTTAGGGTACGTTCACAATGGCAGTATGTTGATAATAGGTGTATACTGATATACTAGATATATTAGGCTATAGGTTTAACATCCGGCATTAATTGATTGCCTAATTTGCTTAAACTTTAGCCACGATAAGGTATATAGCAGAGTTATTTAATACGTTAAAGTTATATATTTTTTGCGTTACCGTTTATTCATACTTTACTAGTTAAGTAAAATAACTTTTTCTATCTTCAATCTTCCGTAAGAGATAACGCTGTACAAGAACTTTACAATACACTGTAAGCTTATACCTATCTATCAATTAATTCAAGTTATTTTACAAGTCCGAAATCAATCGGCCGCGCACCATCCAATTTCAGAAAACCAGTTCTTGTATCGTAATTGTTTGAATCTCGCACACAACGTAGTAACGTATCCCATTAAGATATACATACCTAATAACTATAAAATAACCGCCAAAGGAGTTTATTCTTTTATTTGTGACTTTTGTGGTGATAAGGAATGATTTAGGTACTCACCTACGTAATGAAAGATTATGATAGGATGTGAATGGTTGGCACTGGGTGTAGTAGGTGAGTAATTTTAGTAGTAGATTAAGTAGTAGTAGAAGCTACCTATCCAAGGATAATTAAACTATTGTAGTACATATTATACAGTAGTTAAGGTAGGTATACCTACTATTTTTACTTAGTATATAGTTTTTTTAGTATTCCATTGGTCACAATTATATCGCCCTTGTCGTTATATTGAACCTACTCAGTGTCAATCGTATTTTTTCCCACACCGAGGCTATTACTAGCCTAAATGTTAATGAACCTCTCAATTTTCATTCGAGTCGCGGCAATACTTCAATCTTCACATGAATATGTAAATATATTCATTTGGTAGTGGATGTTTCTTGCTTAGTGACTGATACTTAGGCGCCACAGCATCGACACAGACCGGATTTGTGATATTGTAAATCTTATTAATTGCCTTATTAATATTTATTATACCTTACTTATTGGAACTAAACTTACTTATGGGAATGTATTCACACAATTTATTAACATATCACAAGTATATGATAATCTTTCCATATAAGCACGGAAAAGTTATATTAATTGACGGCCTGATGGCCGAGGGTCCCAGGTTCGAACCCTGGTAATAATTATATTCTGTACTGGTTGATTTGCGAGCCAACTTATAAGCAGTGTTACTGCAGATGCAATCTAATTGACGTCAGTATAAACCTGCTTTTATAAAAAGTCGGTGTTGATTGCTGTCGACTTTGCTGTACTGACCATTCATAGAGATAAATTAACTACTTCGTAAATCGCACAGACATATCGTTCATTATAATACAAACAAAAACTGTCCTAGACACGCTATAATGTCAGCTACAAACTAGGTATTGAGTTCTAAAGCGTCTGCAGACACTAAGTACGGGTAATCTCATTATAAGTGGTAGGTACGCGGTATCTATCCAATAAGTAGGTAACATAAGTTAATAAGGTAAATAATGGTATAACTTATACGGATACCATAACAGCGAACCGTCTATTAGTTCGAATTCAAGTTACAAAACACATTTACATATTTCCTAAAAGCCTAATGTCCCCATGCCTTAAAAATTCAAGACATGTCTATGGTACTTATGACGTCACACGACACTACTATGCCGTGTACCACAAACAACTTTTTGCCCGTGCTATTTTGACAATATGTTAATTTTAACTGTATTAGCGTGAAATGAAGACTGTTTATTGTGTAGCCTGGTGGTAGGCTTCGGCCGTGGCTAGTCACCACCCACTGAACAAAGCCATGTCGCCAAGCGGCCTAGCCGTGTTCCGGCATGATGTTCGGTGTTGCCATTCATGGATGGCGGGTCAGATCAGCTGCGCTGCATGTGCCTAGTGAATGTAGCGTCTCGATCTACTGCCGCCTTCCTACCTAGGCAAGTATGCTCCATCGTAGATCTCATCGTCACTTACCATCAGGTGAGATCGAGATCAAATACTTGCCTATAATGTAATAAAAAAAAAAAAAAAAAAAAGCCTGATGGTTTATTTAAGTACGTACTTGAGGTAGGCAGGCTATATAAGTACCTCCTGTAGGTATTTGCGAACAACCAATAATATTTTTAGGAAGATTAGGAAGCCTCCCCAATTGACAAAGGATGCGCATAGAGACCAAACATAGCTCACACACAATATTCACACTATTTATAATAAATAGCTTTTAATTGGAATTCTGTTGGGGAGCCAAGATGGTAATAACGTCCGATAGATCAGCGTGACCCGGTCGGACATGGCTGACCGAACTATAACATCTAACCTACGTACTTTGGAAGGCACGTTTAAAGCTTTTCAATCTAACATCTTTGAAGGTCGTTATGGGCAATCATAAGACTGAAAAATCCGTCAAATGGTCTTAGTCGAATCTCGAGGACAGATTAATCGATTCGTGTAAATATCGGTAATCGGCCAATCGGAGCTATACCTCAGATTTGACCGATTACCGTTCTTATTGTATAAGGGTCGACTTTCAATATACTTTGGAAGTCGACCTTAATACATAAATGATGAAAAGGCTAGGAAGAAGATGGACTGAGATCTGTATTACATGTAACTAGCAACTATGTACTAGTAGCCATGTGCCCAATCGTAAATGAAACAAATAAATGTTTCCCCATAAAACCTTTGACACCTCATGGGTCGAATTTTCAAGAATCCCTCCATGGGCACTATGGAGGGATTCTTGACTCTAGGGTACCTACTCAAAGAATATATCCTTCAAATTTCAAATGTGTGCTGTGCGTTGCCTGTCAACCCGTCAGTCAGTACTAAGAATTTTATTAAATAGATAGTCAGTAGGTATAGGGGCAGGTTTCAGTAGAATTCAATATTTAGTCTATCACACTACTACTATTTAGCGTGTGTGTGTGTATACCATGTGATGCAAACAGGTAGGTGAGTATAGTATACGATTCTTATAGCGTTGCGTAATTTCTGATGACTCATACTCATTTTACACACTCGGCTAACGAAGTGTTCGTTAGCCGAGTGTGCAAAATCGATGAAAGCGTAATTTGAAACTAAAATTGTGCATCTGAATATATTTTGACCCTTTGCTAAGATTACTTTTCCTAGAAATATGGTGAGAATATGAAATTTGCTCATTCTTGGCAAGAGGTTTGCATTACAAAAACAAAAAACGACCAACTCAACAATATCCGATAAAGACCTACCATTAAAACATACTTACTTATTACTTCATTTGAAACTGTAGGTTTAGCAACAAGCTCGGACCACACAATGTCGCCATCCAATAAAATATCTGGGTTCGGCTCCCAGCCCGACCATTATACAACTGAAGTCAGCTGACTCCTAGCACAAGCTTGAGCTTAGTTATAAAATAACTACATGAAAGTAAAACGTGCATTTCACATGAACATCCACGCATCCGCTATTGTAACCGTTTAAATAACTATACTATCAGTTACAGTTATGCCCATGTTCCCATCGGTACATCGTACAACACAACAAATACTGGAGCGAGCCGCGCTGCGCCTGCGCAGAGAAAGCGTCGCCCCTAACAATGAGCACTCGTGTAGATGCGATAGATAGTACCCGTGAACTCTGAACCGAGCTCTGTTTAGTTTTACTATACTACCGACGTCTGCGCATTTACTTGCGTAGGTAAAGTGCAGGATCGGGATAAGGAGTCTTGTGGTAAGCCCTTATACCTAAGGGCCCATTCTAATAATTGACTGATAGTATAGGTACCATAAAGGTATTTACACGCGACGACTTTTCGCGCGTCTACAGGTCGCGCTGTAGACGCGCGAAAAGTCGAATTACGAGTACAAATGCGCTATAGAAACGCAGTTTTAAAGCTGAGTATATTTATTAATTCATATAAAGTGCAGTGATAGCCTAGTTGGTGGAACGCTTGCCTCGGTAACGAGGATCACAGGTTCAATCCCCCCGCCTCGCACCTCTGGGATTTCTGGATTTCATGTGCGAATCTCATTTTCAACCACGATTATCACTTGCTAAACAGTGAAGGAAAACATCGTGAGGAAACCTGCATATCTCTGAGAACCCCTCGAAAGATGTGTGAAGTCCGCCAACCCGCACTGGGCCAGCGTGGTGGACTATGGCCTTATCCCTCTCGAATTGAGGGGAGGCCCGTGCCCAGCAGTGGGACCTTAAAAACGGCTGGTATTATTATATATTATTTCTGTATCATTCTGTATATGCGCGACAACTTGTTTCAATTCACGAAGGTCACTCCATCTAGTGGTGGGCTATCGCTTTAAAGGTACAGTCACATATAGCAGTGGTTTACTCAATTATGAAGCAATCAGATCGACTTTACAAGACATGAACTCAACTCGTGTAAAGCAAGTCGGTGTATTCCAAGTTTTCAAATCGGTACGAATATTACAATGTTACATTACCAATGTCGGCACCACTTTCCAATTGTGTCGGATGCACTCAATGCGGGCCGTTTCTCCGCCACACCAAGAAACAATAGGATATTTTGAAATGGGCATTCCTTTTGTAATCCACTTTTACATCTTGATAGTATACCCGCCCCGCTTAAATTATTATGAACTCGTTTTAGACCGCCAATGTTTTCTGGGGAATCAGAAAGTTGCAGACTTTCATTGTAAATAAAAGCGAAAAGAACAATATTGCGATTACAGCAATCGCAATATTGAATATGCCTACAGTTTCATTATGTAGAGCTATCTACCTTTTAGACCTGCCTAAAACAAGTTTCGTCTTTGTAGTGTTCTGGAATCTGTGGCATGATTTCTGGGGCCCAATTCTGCTAAAACTTTAATCTCGTCTCGATGGAGTCTCACTTCAGTGTCAATGGTTGTGTGTCGACTGCTAGAAACGTCAGATAACGTGTAGAATACCATTACTAAGGCTATCGACATTATATTGATACACGACTGAAGTACAAAATACGAAATAGTTCAATGGCAGTTGTATGGCTGGTCAGTGGAAAACCTTTGGTCTTAAAAAACTAGTAACTACCAAATGTCTAAAAACATCCAATCGACACGCTATCGACACTCCACTGAAGCGTTTGTAAATATGCAGAATTGAGCCCCTGAATCGTGACCAAAAACAATATTATTGTAGTAGGTATACCTGCCCTTAGACGAAGAAGAAATTATAATATAGACAGTGTCGCGAACAACATAGCTTGCGAAGCACAATAATATTTATTATTTCTTCGTCTAAGAATATTCTTTATATAATGATGCTTCTCATAATAATAAAATTATCCATCGAGAGTTCAGATACACACCTCAGCGTCATATTATTTAATCGAAAGCAGCTTCATACACCTAGCTGTGTAGATAGCTCAGGTTCGCGACGAGTACAACGGATAGTAACCTCGTAGTGCGAGTAGTACTGGTGGGGTGAACGACTCCTCCCCCCATCGCGCCGACCGCATCATTACGCCGAGCCTCAACCACCGGAGGCTTTCATAATATTTTTTTTTATTTCCCTCCCACTACTTTGTTGTTGACAAACTTGTGGAAACATCGCGTCTATAAACAAATTATAACGCTCTGACTCTATGAAATTTAAATTTCATGTCGAAGTATACATACTCATTTACGACAGCTTGATCAGGACGTCAAGTGCGAGCTAACTGTATACTTTATAGTCTACCGTATTTATACGTTTTGTATGGAGAATTGAAAAGCGACTCTAGCGGGTGGTATTTAAAACTTTCAATTCTCCATACAAAATGTCTAAATACGGTAGACTATAAGGTATACGGTTAGCTTACGAACAATCTCGCACTTGACGTACTGTGCTTTGAGCGTAGACCGTTCGATACACCGCGTTGATGTGGGGATCTTGGCATCAGGGCAAATTTCAGGATTGATCTGGTCTTGTCTGTGTCCTATCCATCCTTTACTCTACCTAATACAGGATCGGAACGCGACCTTATAATAAAAAAGTTGCTTGGGTAGTTTGCGACCAAACAATTTGTTTGTTTGGAGATTTATTTATTATGGTATATTTAATGTGTATGTGTAAGCGTAACGGTAAACTCAGTTCCTAAATTCAGTACTAGAACCATAAGTTCACGTGTGTCTTCTACCTCCTTACGGCGTTGCCTTACGGTGTTTATTACGATGACACCCATATCTTTATCAGTTAAGATACTGCTTATACACAACACAGATATGTAAATACCTTAATAACCTGCAACATCCAATCCAATACGTAAGTATACGTAAGTATAGTTAGACGCTCAGTGCAGCTGTATGTCCCTACTTTCACAGTCCATTCTATTGCATTATTTTTCGAAGAACCGAAAAGATCTTTACAAAGTAAATTATACCTTAATTTGATACGATAAACGTATCATTTTTTATTAACAAAATCAGCTCTTATCGAAAAATAAAATCTCAAGCGATTGTTTGCAAAATTACTCCCTAGTCAAAACCGAGTACATTTCTAAATCCCATCAAACGTGTTCATGTTATATGTTAGGTACCTAGTATCCGAGTGGCATCAGAGATACGTGCAGCATGATGTTCCTAGTGCCGGCACCGCACAACACACAAGCGCGCGCGCACGTCCGACTTATCGCGCATCGCTCCATTGTTGGCACGCGGGGCACATTTACAAGTAACGTAATATCGCGGACAAACTATACGTCGTCACACAAAAAAAACCATTGTACACACATTCAGGTCTACTTAATTGAACATATTTAATACGACTAATGCATGGTTATTTTTATAGTGTAGCACTTGTGTGTGCAAGTGTCCAGAAAGAATTGGTGATGCTTGGTGCGCATAATTATAACTTACTTGGAAATTATTGCTGCTCTTTGCACCTACTATGTGACAATGTACTGCGCAGGGGCATAAGCGCAACGCGACCAGTGGCATTCGTGTGAATTAAGTTGTTATAATTTTGTGTCATGATCGTGGATCAATTAGGTATGAATATGAACATATAATAATAGAATTTGTTTATAGTCTTTGCCGCATGAGTTTTTTAGACTGCAGCCGACAGAAGATATAAAGGAATTGATTGATTGACATTTAATGAGAAATAGGTACTACCAGTTTGGTAGTATTTACTGGCTGAATAAAGTATAGTATTATCTATGGTAACAAATAACGATAATTATGAAGTCAGTGACAAAAAAAACTAGCTGCTGCCGTGTGCAATATTTAATTGACTAACGAATAAATTCATATCATCTCAAATTGACGTACAATTTTACATATTTATACACATTATTAAGTATGTAGGCATTATGCACTTAATCATAATTAAGTATTATTAACACTTCAGTACAACACAAAATACTACTTACAAATAAATCAGATTGTCGAAGCAAATTGTCTATAGAATCAGAGCCTCAAAGCACCATAAAGTTTGAATGGGTAAGTCTTAAGATGCGTTTCCACTGAAGCGGAGACGAGCATGGCGGAGTGGAATAGACCAATCAGATTGTTTGAAAAACACCGCTCGTCAACCTAATGGGCGATAGAATACGCGATGCAGTTTGTGGGTTACCACAAATGCGACACACGAGGCTAGGTACCCACCTACATTATATAAGGCGTAACAGAAATATTGTAAAATATTTTACAAGATACCTCTGTAGGCGATACCGATCACTATGATGTAAAAATAAATGTGTAAATTGAGTTCGATTTGTTTACTGTATACTTAGGGATATTATTTTTAAATTTCTAATTATATGATTATTTTGGGAGAATTGCATATTACTTAGGGTTCCGACACTAATGCACGGCAGTTAATAAGTCGAAGGTCAGAGGTGGATCTAACTAATTGATACACCTTGTATGGGTAAATTATAGGTAACATTCATAACAAATATCATTAAATTACTTACAAACGGAATGAAAATATATTTAGAGAGCTTCTTTATATTCAATAATGATTATTTGACAGTAATTGACGCGACATCAATTTTGTAATTCCAACAATAATCGCTTTTGAGTCGAGTGCCTTATCATTATATCATATTTAGGGCGGCTATACATATTGGCCGAGTCAGTGCGATGAGGAAGCTGAGAAGCTGCGCTTGCGCACGTCTTGTCTCGCCCACGCGCAACATAATAAATGCAATACCATGGAGATACATCATTATCATCATTCTAACCTGTCGGCTGAAATGCCAATAACTCCGTTTATTTCGCGGTAAGCTTCCACCAACGTGTATGTCAGTACTAACAACTTATTCAATCATAACCTTAACACCATCCAACTCCAACACTCCGGTATTTATCCTTCAATACATTCCTTCCTATTTAATATTCTTCTTCCTATTTAATTAAGTTTATAATCTCAGATAAAGTAATAATACAGACGTAGTGAAGCGAACAGCATATTGAGGCCCAAAAGAAACCAGCCGATTTGTGTTGTACACGCGAATTACGACCTTATATCTACGAGAATTAGCGTGCACTACACAAATCAGCTTGGTATTTGGGTTTCAATGTTGTTGTTCGCGACGCTCCGTGTGTATTATTTCTTTGTCTATGTTTAGACTATACAATTTACATAAATACGATAAATAATGTATCAACTAAACGAGACGTGGTACAAATAAAGGAACAAATAATTACAAGTATGTGCAAAATTTTACACGTCATCAAATAAACCAATACAATGGTGTCTTAGCTCAACGACGTGTGAACAAAATAATATTAACCAATAGAATCGCTTCATATGCCTTTAAAGTAGGTAAAAAGGTTGCGATTGGTCAATTTTCTCTTTTATTTTGTTGGATGCAACATTAACATGCTAAGCCTATATACGAAATAGTAACATCCAGTCTTCAACGTCATAAGCTATTTAACTATACTCTGTTATTTTTAAGATGACAATATAGGATTTTGAACCCTGTATCAACTGTTTTCCGCACTAGCAGTAATTTTAATAACGACCCCTGTTAAAGACCTCAAACGAATGTGGTCATCAGTTGAGGTATTAGGTACCTCTGGAGTGCCAAGCAGTTGAAGCAGGGGTCGCCAATATACTATATTCCCTGTGGAATATAATTTATATCTTTTATGCATAAACATATTAAAGCTATATAATTATAGAATATTATGCTTAAATGTGAAATATATAAAGCTCAGATTGGGTTGTAAAGCGCAATAGAAATATGTGTAAAATTTATTCAAAGGTGAGGCGACAGTTGGAAACGTAGTACGTAAATTGGAGGCACTAATGTGACCTTTACTGTAATAGCGATTAGAGTCACCCTACTTTAGCAACACGTCTATGTTGGAACGTCGTCAGATTGTGCAATACAATTGGTGTTCTAACTGTTAAATTGACAATAGATTTTAGGCCAGTTTACTCAGATCATTTTAGTTGGATATTTAAGTGAGCTTTAGAAAGTAAACGTTCATTAATTTTTGCGTTGTTGCGTTATATTTTAAATAAATAACGCCGATACGTTAAAGCTTCATAAATTCATAGCAGATTATATAATCGCATTGTACCAAGATCATAATATGTATACTAATATTATAAAGAGGTAAAGTTGTATGTTTGTAGGGGCCAATCTCTAGAATTATTCAGATAGAAAGCACTATCGCCGAGTGCCATAGGCTTATCAAAATCTAAGCTTGCGCGGGCGCAGCCGCGGGCAAAAGCTATTATAATATAATGTATATTATGGAAGGTTTGGGTATTATTCGTGGCCAGTCGAATTTCAACCTTAACCACAATTCTAATACTACATTAATTATGTACAAAATGTGTTCTAATTTTTGTCTACAATGGTCAAGTTTGTTGATTAGTCGTATTGACCGCGCTTCTGTGCTCAGTAAGCTTTATTTTGTGTTATTTTTATGAGTAGTAATGCCATATTTGAGAAATTATGCGACAACACACTAAGTAGTAATGGCCATAAAACATAAATTCGCTTGTAGTGATCTGATCGTGTCAGCGCACTGCAACATTGATACAAGAGAGCTAATCTAGGCCTCATTTCTATACATAAGCCTGTCCTTATGGAATTATAGGCATTAATATCGCCTTACATCTATATAATTACATGGCATAGTGATAGCTTTTATGCCGGGTCGGCATATAAGACACTTTTTATCCCGGGAAATGAAAGGTCTCCCACGGGATATCCCAAACTAGGGTAACCTACCATGAAGTCTTAATACGACTATGCCACTCAAATCAGGCGCTCAATTGATCTAGATATCGCAAATTTGTACCATCGGACTTGGTGACATAATGTTCCAATTGAGGTATTGATTCAAGTCGGATTAGAGTTCGTGGTATGGGGGCAGAGGACCACCCGAACAAAATCGCTGGCACCGTTAATAGTTACTATAGTTTTAAACAGTAATTACATAATATACAGTATATTCACTTACTATCTACATTGACTAGATGGCGCTACTTGTCGGCGTGTTTCTGTGGTCCGTAGTACTGGCTGGCGATGTCTAGTAGCTCGCGGCGGAGGGTCTGCGCGTGCGCGCGCAGCTGCTGTTCGCGGGATCTGATCACTCGGTATTGTTCTTCGCGCTCTTCCGTGTGCTGCTCGATCAGCCAGCGGAGGTAGAGCTCTGGAAATATCACTACTGGATTAAGGATCTACTCATACTATACGAATGTTTGCCTGTGGAGCGGCGACGCGTTGAAACTGACCAATACTAAAGTTTAATAATTAACCCATGAATGACAGACAAATGACAGACAGACAAATTTAAAAAAAAATGTTTTGTTATATGTACCGTGTATACATCCAAATGCACTTAGTAAGCGGTTATTTTAATATTACAAACAGACACTCCAATTTTATTTATTTGTATTTGTATAGATAGAACCACAGATCATGATAGATATGCCGTGCGGTTCAAAATGTATGGGAACTCGCTGTCTCCGTTTTTTTCCCCACCACTCGCCGCAAAACACATGCAATTCCATAAAACCAACCAATACGAAGTCTCTTCGGCGCGTGCTGCGTCGTCGCCGTATACAGCGGCCGTACCACGCGACGCACCAGTTTATTCAAAGTATCGTTAGACGATCTGTCCATTGCCTCGTACATTCACTCAGTAGCGAACATAGGTGGTACTTAAATAGCCATGTATTTTGTACAAAAATAAAAAAGTCGTTGTGCTACATGAAAACTAAAATAACATAATAAAGGCATTAAATATTTTTTGATTTGTTGTTTTTGATGATTTTAAAGACGAATAAATAAAATACTTAATACTGGCTGGTGAAATGAGATTCTCGCGTAGTTCACTTTGCTGCTAGTATTTTTGCACACAACCACGGAATAACACGGCATTTTAAAAAAAAGTTAGAGCTCCGATACCGACGTGCAGTTGCAGTCGACTGACGGCGAAAACTCTATGTTAGCCTAATTTTGGCCAAATGTGAGCGCAAGCCCACCGCTTTCATAACATATCTCCTCTCATATATCTGTGACTCATACTATACGAATGTTTGCCTGTGGAGCGGCGACGCGTGGAAACTGACCAATACTAAAGTTTAATAATTAACCCATGAATGACAGACAAATTTAAAAAAAAAATGTTATGTTATATGTACCGTGTATACATCCAAATGCACTTAGTAAGCGGTTATTTTAATATATTTTTATTTTATTTTTTTATTACATTATAGGCAAGTATTTGATCTCAATCTCACCTGATGGTAAGTGACGATGAGATCTACGATGGAGCATACTTGCCTAGGTAGGAAGGCGGCAGTAGATCGAGACGCCACATTCACTAGGCACATGCAGCGCAACTGATCTGACCCGCCATCCATGAATGGAAACAGACACTCCAATTTTATTTATTTGTATTTGTATAGATAGAACCTTACCTTCCCATATGACGTAGCTCATTGGCGCGACGCTGGGCCATATAACATTGGGCGTGGGGTCGTACAGCGGGTTGATGTGGTGGGGCAGCTCGTCGGGCTGGTTGAGCCACGACCACACGCTGGTGGTCTGCGAGCTCACGCCCAGCGACGAGCGCTCCTGCTCGTTGTCGCACAGGAACGTGCCTGGAAGGTCCAATTAAGCTATAGCCCGAGCTACGAGCGAGCTTACGTCATAGGCCTGTAGGGTAAGCAGGAACTTCGGATGACGTCATCGAGGAAGCATGCTGTCACTGTCATTCACATTTATAAAACCTGTGGTGCGAGCGGAGCGGAAGACCCTTACGTTACCGTTTGTGTAGGTTTGGTTGTGTAGGTCGTAAGGAATAAATCGAAGGTTCCTACGTACATAAAGACAAATAATATTTTTTTTAAACGTATATATTTATGTTATGTGTATATGGAAAATCTAAAGCCAATTTGTAATAAAAAAAATATCATTTTTTGACATGTATATATATATACGTAGGGACCGAAGAAATATTGCTATGAAATGCTTGTGTTTAAAATTAATTATAAAAAGCAAGGTCACCGCACACTGCACACTATGCTCACGTTATATCAACTGTGCTACTATTGCATCATCATAATAAACTCACCAAATTGACTAGCGTACGCGTGTTCAAACAGGGTGATGAGGAAGGACTGGCGGTACTCGAAGCTGCAGGGGAACTGCTCCAGGAACTGGCGCACGCAGTCCAGCAGCAGCAGGAACGTGGGCGCGGACCGCGCCTGCGCGCCGGAGTACGGGCCGCCGCGGACCCGGGACCCGAACGGGTGGCCCGCTTGCAGCCATTCGCGCTCTATTAGAGCTTGGAGACTGTTGATAGGATGAGAAACATGAAAAGAAAAGTATTGACGTCACAACTGGGGGATGGTGAGGAATAAGCAGTGTATTACAACCACACACGCAAATTTATAAATGTTTTGTCACCGCTAATATATAAGACTAGCTGTTACCCGCGACTTTGTCCGCGAGGTATTTAACAAAAAAAAAATCTAAAATAAAAGTAGCCTAAGATACTCCTTGTTACATCAGCTATCTGCCAGTGAAAGTCCCGTCAAAATCGGTCATCGGTCGTCAAAAATAGACAGACAGACAGACAAAAATTGTAAAAAATTTTGTTTTGGTATATGTACCGTGTATACATACAAATGCACTTAGTAAAAAGCGGTTATATTAATATTACAAACAGACACTCCTTTTTTATTTATCTGTATAGATAGTAAGTTTTATAATTTTTTCATTTATTATTTTATAATCCATTATAACTTTTTTTATAAATTTGAGAGTAATTTTATAAAACCTCCTGACCCTCGTATAGTCCTGCAGTCTGGGTTGAGAATGATCTGCACTAACGAACACACCAGTAACGTCGCGTCCTCTCCGCGCGTTCCGTGTACCAGAACGGGTTCTGCTTTCTAAAACAATGTATTAAATTAAGAACTATTCATAGAACCGGTACCTACAACAGCGTTAAATAGCTGTTCTACAAGTGACTGTCATAATGTATAAGACATTATGATGAGTATCACCGCCAAATCCTCAAACGTAATTAAATAAATAAATATCGCCATACGAACACACCAACTATACGGTCCCACTTTAAGCTTAACGCTTGTGTTATGGGTACCGTACAATGGACTGAGGGCGAACTCAGTATATAATACTTATTATATACATATTAAACATCCATGACTCGGGTACAAACATTCGTGCTCATCACACAAAGCTTGTGTCCCTACCAGGATTCGAACCCGGGACCCTCGGCGCAGAAAGCAGAGTCACTACCACTGCGCTAATCAGGCCGTAATTGTGTGATGATAACCGTCATTAGCCAAGTGGTTAAAAGAGCTGCCGAAGTCACCAAGAGGTTTCGAATTTTATCCCCACCTTGGCCCAGTAAACTAACAACGAGAGCCAACTCTTAGAACAGCCTTTAGCTATTTAGATTTAGGGTGGTAAAGCGGTAGCATAATATTTTTGTAACTTGACGATTCATAAGTACTGTACAATAATGGTCTACGTGAATAAAAAATATTCTGATTCTGATTCTGAGAGGGGCTAGAGAAACTGTTTATTGTAATAAGCGAGATACGCGCTAATAGTTAATCCCCCTAATAGCTAATAGGTCTCGTGACCCCCCCCCCCCCCCCCCCCCCCCCCCCGCCAGGCGGGTGAAGGACCACCTTGGGGTTTCAGTCGGTAGGAGTCGACATAACCCGCTTGCCTCTACCAAGGCTTGCGGGTATCCATGAGGATTTCCCCACGCAAAAAAGAAAGGTACCTGATGAATATGCTGAGCAACAATACATGACGTGTGCAGAGCGTTCCTCACGCTCTCCGGCCATCCACACGACTCCAACTTGGATATCCACTTGTCACTTGAAATCTCGCGATCGTTGCACGCTGCAAGAAAATAAATCCTGAAGCCCTGATAATATATTTATACAATGTTTTATTGAATAAACGCGAAATCTTAAACCTTTTTGTTCATATTGAAATACATCTAATTTTAAGCATTTTTTTGCGTTTGTTTTATGTTTTTATATTGCCGACGTTTCGGCTGCTTTAGTTCAAACTCTGACACTAGGACGTATAACCAGTAAATAGCCATTACCTTCTATGAGCTTAGAATAGCTATCTAAAAGCGGTTGCTGGCTGTCCACTTCGTCCATAGATCTGTTGTATATTTTCCACTGAGAGTAATTTGCATTGCTCTCCGTACCGCCCCCTAAAATAAAAATCAAATGAAACGCAAACGAATTAGAATATGCACATGATGCTATACGATGGTGCCAACGTATGGACATTGGTGCCAAAGTATGGACATTAGTACCAAAATATGGAGATTAGTGCCAACGTATGGACATTGGTGCCAAACTACGGACATTGGTGCCAATGTATGGACATGAGTGCCAAAGTGTGGACATTGGTACCAAACTATGGACATTGGTGCTAAAATATGGACATTGGTGCCAGCGTATGACGAATGGACCAAGTTTCTGTCGCGGCGACAGAAACTTGGTCCATTCGTCATACGCTCGAACATCATTGACAGGCGACAGTGTCGCCTGTCAATGATGTTCGACTATGCAGAGAGGGTGGGGGTGGGACTTGATCCCACTATGCCGAGCGCGTTGATATTTCCAAACGTTAGGTACGTTTAGAAATATGATAAAAAATGCATTTACAATTAATATCAACATGTATGTACTATTATATAACTGGGATGTAGGTATCTATACGTTGAAGTAATTTAAAAAAAAATACAATAGGCTATTTCAACGTCTTGGACTCCATAACAAGTGTTTCTACATTCTGTCTGTAAGTCTGTTTGCTCAAGCATCATTGAAAATTATTAGACCAATTTTCACAGAATACTCACTATTAGATAGACAACATATAAAATGGATGGAGTCGCAGATAGAAGTTAATAAAAAAAAATGGGATTTTAAAGCTCAAAGAAACTCTTTTCAAACCTTTGTTTTGCTGCTGTGATATGGAATTGGAACTGCGCAAGTCGTATATGATGCCCTTGGTGCCCATCGCGACGACGGCGTTCAGGATCGCTTCGTCGGGCCGACACCGCCGGTGCTTCGGCCCGTAGAGCGGCTGACCCGCCCTTATTAGCACTGCCTAGAACGAACAATAAAATATTTCAGCTAGAGATGCATGGTTAGGGCATAACTATGGCTGCCCGGATGTATGAAGTAGGTTCATAACTTACACATCATTATCAGGAAATAGAACTTATACTCTCGACTTATGCGACTCCCCGAGGGTACGACCTTGACGTGTTCGTTGGTCACCGCTATGGATCCTGGCTTACAGGAGTAACCATGGTGGGAGTATGTGCCAGGCCAAGTCCCAAACTGAAAACAAAAGCTGTGGACTCTGCTATTTATGAGAAGGTCATTAAACCTTACCCCATTATTATGTCTATACGAGAGCACCGGGAACCTGCCCCCCTGTCGGAAGGTGGCGGCGGCGGCCAGTGTCTCGTCATCGATGCACTTGGGCACCACCACTGCCTTCCCGTAGCTGGAGCATACAGAATAGTTCTGATTCACTCTGGACACACGCCACTCTTCCGTCGCTAGGACCTTGGTGAATTCACCTTCTATGCTGTAAAGGAGTTTTACTTCAATAGGTGATACTGATTAATACAAACACTACATTATTACGCCTGTAATCGCCGAAGGGGTCGGTAGAGGTGCACTGCAGGGCACCCACATGTCCCAGATGATATTTGGTCCCAAAGTAATATGGTAAATTCCATTTTTTTTCACTTGTATATACAATTTAAGACAATAATTAATCATTGTAAACAGTCTACTTTCATATTTTTAATAAAAAAGATGGTTTTATTGCTTGCAAATATTTAGTACATGCCATGATCACAGAGGTCTCCTCTAGGTAATTATGGGAGTGATAGATAACCATAGATATTTTTTATAGAAATATTAAAATAGAAAACAGGATATAAATATTTCAATTGTGATTATTGTGGGATTTCTCTATCTTTTAAGGTATTACAGTTGTTGTGTTACTCTGTGTAGGTATTAGATTTACATTGATACCACAGCTGGATACAGTTTCTGGCACCGATAATGATGCCAGGTTCCAGACTGGATCACATTGTTTACATTTGTCCAACCATTTGTCTGTTTGTCTTATGTTAACTGCAGCCACAGTGAATGATGTGCATAATTTGTCCATATGGAACAAGTGGCCAGTGTTACCAACCCTACTGTTTTAACAGTAGATTTGCTGTTTTCACATTTATCCCCCTGTTTTCTGTTTCATTCCTAATTTTTACTGTTTTTCAATTAGCGTTATTTTATACCTACACTATGAAAATATTTTTTGATAACCACTATGTAATAAAACGCAATGACACTAGACGGCAGTATCTACTCTTGTCGAGATTCGGGATTTCCCACATTGTGTGAATTGGTGAAGAAACTTTTGTGGCTACCACATAGCAGCCCCACCGTGGAAAGATTATTTTCAGCTATAAATAATATGAAAACTAAATTACGCAACGGAATATCGACTTATTGCACACTAAATCCGAAATAACCTAGTGCTACTCATTTTAAGCCACAGAAAGGCAAATGAAGAAATTTAACAAAAATATGTATGATTTTAATAAGGAAAATGAAAATACTGAAGATGAGGCAATAGAGGATAAAAGTGGACAATAATTTTACTTTGATTTTGTTGTTTTTTTTTATATGTTGTGATCAATAATATAATATAACAATGTACGTGAGTCCTGGTAACTAATAAAAGTAGGTGCTTTGTTTTAATTATATCAGGAAATTATGAAATCTGCCCTTTTTTACTTTACCTACTGTTTTCTCCTGTTTTTTTATTGGTGAGCTGCTGTTTTTTAGTTTCTTGGGGTTGGCAACACTGCAAGTGGCACTGACAAGAGGCAGGCAGCTTGCAGTTGCAGTATTAGTAGACTGTTTACTTGAACCAAAAGCTTGCCAGTGCCAGTGGCCAGCAAAACTCGACCAAGCTACTGTCATTGTAATTCCAATGTAATATTTTACCTATACAAAGTGTAACCATTCTCAACAATAGGGTGCATATGTCGATAGAAGAATGGATAGAAAAGTCCAGGATCTTGTAAACTGGACAGGTTCTCAAGTGTTTGCGCCACTAGAGTCAACTCTGTAGTAGTTGCAATGTCCAGCTGGAATATCCTTAGGTCCTTGCATTTGAGGAAGAGGGAACCACCCTGCGTGATGCCACCACTAGGTTTATTCTCTTTTTTTTCTATACTGTCTATGTTTTTGTGAAGTAACTGAAAGAAAAAAAAAACATTTAATTATATTATCTGTACTGTCGCCAAGTAGCGTATTTTTTACTTATTTTTGGCTGTACCAAATTAAATTTGAATTAATTTATAGTATGTTTTATAGAACCCTTTTATGGCGTTTTCACACTGATTTTGATTATTTCCAAACATTCAAACATCCAGTGTGAGAGTACCATTAAACACAGAATCATATAAAACTATAACAGCTGATTATAATTTACGTAAATATTTATGTAATTACTGGCCTAAAAGAAATCTCAATAGGTCATTAAAATTATAGCCCAACGCGCAGTGCAAAAGCGTCATTTATTCTAACTTACCCACAACTCGTGAACGCCTTCCTTTCTAGAACTCAGAATAAGATGATGTCCAGTAATACATACGGTCCCGTCCACGTTGTCATGGTGCGGATATTTCAGAATTACTCCGTCCAATTTATTTATAAGAATGAGTTCTATGAACTCCATCCCTTAAAATTATAACACGTAGTAAATAAATAATTTCTACAAAAAAAAATGTAAATAAAACCACCACATCAATTCGATTGATTGACGTTTTCCTTCAGTGCTGCCATGCTTAGAAAAGACTTGCCAAGTGCATGTTGGAATTTGGACATCGAGGGTTCCGAACTATTCCGAATTTTTAACAGAGCACAGTTGATTTTAAAAACTTTAATCAATAATCCATATTTTAAAACAATTATAATCATGTGAAATCAGTTGGCTTAATACTAAAACTTTTCGTTATATTCTTTAATATTACAGCTCTTGTGTTATCCAAGTTTCAATAAAAAACAACCAAATTTTAGTTTATACAGGTGTAAGGGGCATAGTTATTAATACTTTGGGTACAGGTTACACTTAATGCCTATAAACAATTATAGAAATTATTTATGTCGAAAGTCATTTTGTATACAACGCAATCGCGAAAGTGCTGAGCATGGTCGGCATTATTTTATGCTAAAATCAATTTAAAATACAAAAAATGAATATAAATAGACGGAAAATTCCAACTATATCTATGAACAAATCAACTCTTTTTGGATCTTGAGTACGGAACCCTAAAAAGATCCAGTTGTCATGCGTATTAATTATATATTTTATAGATCGTTTTTCTATTTGTCCGGTCTTCTCTGTAGTGTGTTTATGATTTATCAGTTTAGCTCAAGAACTTTTAAACGAGCCTCTTGATCTTGAAAAAGTCCAATAGCCAGCCAGCAGCAATAGCAGCTCCATCTCTGACTGGTTGCCAATAAACTCAACATAGCTCTGCATCAACTTTGAAATTATGCACGCACTTTAAAAAAAAAAACTCTACTTTACGGTGTTCCTCAATTATTTTGTCTATGGCGTAGCTGTTCGTGCGATGGCGAAGTGTGGATTTTTTCGTTGGTTGGTGATATTTTGTGATCGGAAAACAATTGGTTTGTAAAACCATAACTCATATGAGTAAGGAATTGATACTATATCAACCAGTGATTATTGTGTGGTGCCTGCACTGAGTGCTTTAGTAAAAACAAATTGAGTGGTAAGTGTGTATGTATGATTGTATTAGGTATGTAAGTATCTGGCAGAGCTTGGGTAATGACCGGTTCCCTCAATATTCAAATGTCTATTGTTAGGACATAGCGGTGCAGTCATATTTCGCGTTAGATACATCTATATTTCTTACATCATGAAAGGACATGCTAAAAATAAGATATATTTGTTTTGTCACAGGTGATGGAGGAGAGCTCTGAGGCCCACATGGAGACCGACGTGTCTTCGACCACCGAGGATGTGCCCGAGACACAGGAGGCGACAGAGTCACACGGTAATGTGGAGATGGTCATAGTGGTTGAGAAACTTGAAGAGGACATGAATTCCAACACACAACCAGACAAAGAAATCTCTCCAGTCGATAATAACACGGATGTTATATCAGCTACTCTAGAAAATTCGCCACAGAAGGGTTCTAAAACGCAGGTAGCATTGCTAAAATCACCAACAAAAGTTTGTGAGCCCCAAAAGTCTCCAAGCAAGCAGGGATTATCACTCAAGGAAGTGAACAAAGAATCCCAACTATATGAAGATAAACCTTCAGTACAAACGCAGGAGGCTGGAGTTGTTGACTCCTCCAGTAAAGAACCCCAAACCCTAGAGAAAACAGAAGAAAATAAAACTTCTAATCAACCAGAAAAGGCTGTTGAAAAGTCACCTATAAAAGATGTGCAAACACAAGAATCAATTAAGACTAAACCCTGTATTAAGTCACCTATAAAAGATCTAGTCTCACAAGGATCAGGGAAGAAAACATTTAGTCCTGTAAAAGAGTTTACATTACCTGAAAATGCTGTTATCAATGGTAAAGTACAAGGCATTGATACCATTGTAAAAGCAGATGATACAACCACAAAACAACTCAGTACTCACATTAATGTCATTCCAATTGATATTACAATAGAAAGGGAAGCAATAAATGATTCCCAGGTTGTGAACAACACAGAACCAATAGAGAAAGACCATAACAAGAGTATTAGTAGAGAATTAAAATCACTCATCAACTCTGCTAAAGAGTCCAAAATAATCAGCGAATGTACTCAGTTGACAAGCAAAACCAGAAAATCTAGGACCTTAGACACATCAAACACAAGCCTAAATACTTCTGTAGATGCTGATAAGATCCATGGCAATAGGAGAAACAGTAACAACTCCCAGAAGAGTAACTGCAGTGAGAAATCAGACAAGGCTGCTTTGAAACGGTCTATGAGGTCACAGAACCCAGAATTTGTTAATAAAGTTAAACAGTTTCTGAATTCAGTTACTGGTAGAGTGCAGAAAGAGTCTGATGATGAAGATGAGGTTTTGGAGGATAATGGTAAGGAGAAAACTGAACAGCATGAGTCTGTATTAAATGCTCCTGCACCGAAAATCAAAAAGATTGAAGATGCTGTAAGTAGAATATTCATTACCCAATATTTATTATATTGTATAGTGTAATACTTTTTATTTGAAAATATTAAATAATATTTAAATTCTGGCCATGCTTGCAAATACTTGGAATAAAAAGGACAAAGGGAATAATGCAATTTACTTGTCATTGCAAACTTTTTGCTATCTCTGCATAGGTGGCCAGTAATTTCTTTTTATCAAATGAATGTGGGTGGGTGAATATTGACATATGGTGCAGACAATACAAGATGGCCGCCTTATCCTATAATTGACATAGATCAGTATCAAACATTTTTTTACAATACAATGGTCTGTTTTATGCCAATATCTTTTCATTATTATGTCTAAAAAATAGGCAGGGGTGTATTAAACCCACCCGGCAGTCCAGATAGTTTTATACAAAAATAACCTTTATAAACCATTGAATAACAATTATTTTTGGTCCGCAGGCCACTGAGAAGCATCACAAGTTAAGGTCAGACCCATACTGCTGGAGGTGTCATTGGGCAGTGGAACAGGCCACCAATGAGAAAGCTCACCCCCCCATGCTGTGCACTGTCTGCCCACGCTCCTTCCACTACAAGTGCCTCACAAGTAATGAGCGCAGCAAGATTAATGTTCAGAAGAACTGGGTTTGTCCTGAGTGCATGATTGTACTGCAGGCTGAGAGTTCAGAAACTAGGTGAGTTTATAAGTACATATATGGTGGTGGTGGAACATGGTTGGCTGTTATAATTTGAGGATTAAAAAAAATTGGTGAAGTAGGCTTTTTGAACATCTGAATAAATCATTCGTTTTTTTTTTAATTATTTATGTGTGCCTGTTTGTTAGAAGATAATGGCAAAGGACAAATTACAATAGGATTTTTACTATTGCATAGTGGTTGCACTCAAAACTTAGGGTAAATGACAACAAGCTATGATCTATGGGGTCAAGCCGCAGAGCAATAGGTTGTCACTCAATGGCTGGTCTTTTCGTAATTGGTTGTGACTGGGTTTGCCCCCAGACATTGGTTTAACACAAAATAGCACAAATATTGTTTAATTTGATGGCATTTCATCACTGTGTTGTCTATCGATAGTATTTCAAGAAATGTCCATGTCACCTTTTTGATTTGAAAGTGGCATCATTTATACTAGCGCTATCGCTGGCTAATGCGAATATTGATGTCAAATACTTTATAAATCATTTATAATGTGGGTTATCGGCCGATATTTTTGAGTTGAGGCATATTTTCTTAGAATATTTAATTTGTGCTGCGTAAGCACATGACATCTAATTGATCTATTAATTTTTATTTTTTTTACATGGTTCAATAACAACATTTTATGTAATACGCGATTGTTGCATACAGGTTTTTTTTTATTTGTCGCCTAATAATCATAGATTCACAATGCAAAGTGGGGTATGATAAGTAGGTCTTTTGTATGTTAGGTATTATTTGGATTTGGACAGCAAGCTGGTATTAGCGAGATAGTTCTCGTGGAAATGGCTCTATCTTTGTTCGAAATCTGTTGTACTATTTTCAAGCTATCGGCTACACCTGGAAAGTTTATATCTATACATATAAATAAAATTGGAGTGTCTGTTTGTAATATTAAAATATGATGGATTATGGGCAAAGAAGACCAGGATTGAATATAGTAAATGAGATATAATTGGGTATAAAATATAAGGAGTGTAAAAATACGATGTCAAAACAGAGGTGTCAAGAAAGTTGACATGTGCAACTTTCTTCTCTTTGTTACTAAAACCTTTTTTTACTACTGGGATGTCGTTTACATACTCCAACAAAATAACCGCTTTTTACTAAGTGCATTTGAATGTATACACGTTACCTATACCGAAACAACATTTTTTACAATTTTTGTCTGTCTGTCCGTCTGTCTGTCTGTCTGTCTGTTTGTTCCGGCTAATCTCTGAAATGGCTGGACCGATTTTGACGGGACTTTCACTGGCAAATAGCTGATGTAACAAGGAGTAACTTAGGCTGCTATTACTTTAGAAAAAAAAATAGGATCTCACGAAAAAAAATTAAAACCAATGTTGCAGCGCAGCGCCTGATTAAGTTTGATAGCAACAACCTGCAATGCGTCCCGCGGGCTCATAATGGGCGAGCAGGCTGTTGTCAGCGGTTGTCTTTGTTAAATACCACGCGGACGAAGTCGCGGGCAACAGCTAGTAAATAAATAAAATAAACACACCAACTGTTCGGTCCCAAACTAAGCGACGCTTGTATCGGTACCGTACAATGGACTGGGGGCGGTCCCACTTTATAATTACTCATATTAAACGTCTAGGTCTCGTGTTGGATTTTAACCCGAGACCCTCGGTACACAAAGCGACACAAGAACAATTCGCGTCACATTGTTACAAAATAACCAGACCTTGTGAATATCTGGTTACCCTGGTACAGCATTTCAAAGTGATAGTATTATATATTTAGGTGCAGCCGGGCTAGGCGAAGATGTGTCTCACAAACAGGCGTAAGCAGAGTGACTTGTGTCAGTCTATGGTATTACACTATCTGCACAACGTAGGTTGCATACCTAACATTCCTCCCCCATAGCTAAACCTCTACCATACATTCTAAACAAACAATAACGTACACTTTAAACTAAACATGTTAATAATACCTTTTATAGTCCACTCTGGGAATGTCACGAAGATATAGATAGATACCTAACAGATAGATTATTGTGATACTTTAAATTTGATTTCAGATCGCCTGCCATGAAGAAGATATCCCTTGGGATGCTTTGCGAGCTCCTGAAGCACGCCCTGGACCGAATGATGGAACTCAATGGGGTAATTGGTCTAATTATACCTACCTACCTACTTGTTGTACCTAAGATCATAATAGCTATGGTATAAGCATGTTGTATTATGAACGCTCTAAATACACCATTAGCAGGTGTTTCAGATTTGTTATTTTAACATCTATGGAAGTCACCGAACAGTCGGAAGTCTGATATAGTTGCCAACTGGTCAGGACTTGGAGGCCAGACTGCACGAGAGTTGCGCCTTATTAATAGTCAATTAATCAGCCAATATATAGTGAATATGAGACCTCAATTACAGGCTTGAATAAGTTGTAGTATAAGAGAGTATCATCCCATCCAAACAGGTCAAAGAATTGTGCGAATTACGTACAAGTTATCGCTATGAAACCTGCAACTAATACGAGAGTCGTGTGAAGTTCACCAGCTCGTACTGTGATACTTACCATTCAACATACCTACACTAAAAATAAGTTTCAAATTATAAGTTAGGTTATAATTGAACCGCGTGGTCCGAGGGTAGGTTGCTTGGATCACTGGATCGGATGGCGCTGGGAACCCCGCGGGCCATGTCTTTGGAAGTGCCCCTGGTGTCTGCCAGACCACCCATATCCATAGTATGATCCCATAAGAAACACCTGATTAGTTCAGTTGGTAGTGAACCTACTCTGAGGGTCCTGGGTTTGAGTCCTGGTAGGGACAAACTTTGTGGGATGGGCACGAATGTTTGTACTCGAGTCATATAAGTATTATATACTGGTTTCGCCCCCAGTCCAATGTACGGTACACATAATACAAGCGTTGCTTAGTGTGGGACCTTATAGTTGGTGTGTTTGTCTGGTGATATTATTATAGGTATGTGTAGTGTTGCTTTATTGGGTATCATTACGATTAGAATGTCTGTCTAGTGACATTTAATAGGTATAACTACCAGTGCCCGTGACTTCGTGCGCGTGGGATTTAGATTTTTAAAATTCCAGAGAAACCCTCTCGCTTCCCCGGATAATTATCGTAAACATTTACCCGGATTACAATGCCAAGTTAAAGCAAAATTTGTTTAGTAGCCTTTCCGTGATGCGAAAAACAAAATAAAAAAAATGCCTGCTACATTTTTTTCCTTAAATATTTAATGTGGAGACACGATCAAGTTAGTTTAATTATCATGTAATAGATACACGTCATTCGTGCCTATCGAATATTGATCTTTGTACCATGTATAAGATTTCTTGTGTCAGTGGGTACTATAAAATAAATAGCTATAGCCCCAGTTGGCGCACTTTCTCTTGAATACTTCACATAGTAAATTCCTAAGCCAACAAATGTTGCTAGGCATGAGCTTTGAATACGTGTCGGGATGGTCGCGAATCGCTACTTTCACCGGGTTAACGTATAAAACAACAGACGGGTCGACTTTAAAATGTATGTAGTGGTGCGCGCGCAGGCCGGAACGCGGGCGGGACTCGGTGAAATGACCTTGCCACTTATCTACCTAGCCCGGCCGGGCCGTGTGACGACATCCCCGTCCCTCTCCCACACCGCCAATCGATACCACGGCGTCGTTCGCCGGCTCGCTCGCACGCCGCTATTAATAAACGCGCCTATGTAAGCTGTACGTGTGTGTTGTGCGTGCGTCTGTGTGGCATTTTCTTGATTCATCATTTTGTCATGGTTTTCTTTCAGCAGATTATATGTTTATTAGATTGTTTAGGCTAGCTGCTGATTCGCTGAATTGTACCCAATTGAATGTTATTTGCAAAATATTGTCAGAAACGGCCGAATGTAGGAATAATTACGCACCGTCCTAACGTAGGAATATACCTACCTACGTTTAGTAATAAATATATAAAATAGGAATCGCTATTATTTCAAAGTATTTTAAAACGAAATGAGTTTGCGGTCATTCAAAATGCAAAAAAATAATAATTGTAGATTATGTATATTTTGAAGTCTGGAAAAAAAATAAGGGTTTCTCGTATATACTACGTAACCCTAATAAGGGAACAGCTCAATGCCCAGTAGATATGATACTGCCATATGCACACCAATCCAATGTACATATTTGGGTAACTCCATGTAGGTATGGAATGGAATTTGCGACGCTTTTCCAGATCGCGTGTTGCATCGTCTGAACGTAGTTACAGAACATTATAAATCAATTGTTGGGTGGACCAAGACGATAGATTACAATATAATAAGCATATATTATATTCCCAATGAATATACAGTATGATTCATAAAGGGTATGGAAGTAGTAATTATGTGCAGTCAGCATGTAAATGTATATGTCAATAAAAAAAAACAATTGTTTTTTAAGAACAAAAATATTTTTAAAAACCATCCAATAGTTAGATGTTAAAAAATAATAATAATATATGCATAATCGAATTAATGTTGACTAATTTATTCTATCGATAACGACTGCCAGAGATGAATATGTTTACACTGATGTGTAATTGTGTATGAAAGATGTATCGATGTTTTGTAGTTACTTTAAAACCTTCGCCCCTTACTCCATACATGCTAGTGCTAGTGCCGCCTGGGCCGTCGGTCTTTTAGAAAATACTGTGGGTGCTCACGCTAATGAAATGACTCGTTTAAAATAAATAATATAATGAATTGCGAGAATTGTTCTCCGATGAATTTCCGTCCAATCAAAATCCATCCAGTAAAACTCGAGTTACAAACGAATAGACAGATAGTAAAGCAGAAAGATGTGGACTTTAATAAATATAGAAAAGAAAAAATCTAAGTATGTATTTTATTTAAAGCACACACTCGCAAGTAAAACGTGAACTTCACGTGTTGCCCCGCGGAAGACGAGTATCTGGGACGTCGCCCAAAACAGTGTGGCCGATGGTATTTAGTCCAAAGTAAAGTTCAGTCCAAACTACACGTCTTTCGCTCACACCAAAGTACGGATATTAAGTTAATCTGACTTTTTAGAACAGTTGCACAAAAGGAGTACTCCAGCGTTACCACTACTAATTTGTTATAATCTTATGCCAATATTTTGTTTGTTTTTTCCAGGTCGAGCCGTTCATGCAGCCAGTCGATCGGTCGGCGTTCCCAGACTATGACAAATACGTGGTTCACCCAATGGACCTGTCACTAATGAAGGACAACATTGCTGAGGGGCTGTACGGCAGCACCGAGGCGTTCCTCGCGGACGCGCAGTGGATACTACACAACAGCATTATATTTAATACATGTTAGTATTTATAGTACCGGGGACGACCCGATAGGCACAGTCGGTAGTGACCCTGCTTTCTGTACCGAGTTAGAATCTCAATACAAATTTTGTGTGATGATCACGAATGTTTGTATCCAAGTCATGGATGTTTAATATCTATATAAGGGGGAGTCCATGCTACACGGGAAGCCGGTCGTGGCTGGGGGCCGGTCTAAGCCCCAGCTATCTGAATATGTCACCTTCATGGCCTCATGTTTGGGTTAATTAAAGAAAAACTATATAAGTATTATATACTGGGATCGCCCCCAGTCTATCGTACGGTACCCATAATCCACGCGTTGCTTAGTATGGGACCGTACAGATGGTGTGTTGATGTGGCGATATTATGATGATATTTCCGTCTGTTGCAGCGTGCGTGCCGGTAAGTAGTGTATCTGGTGTGGGTGTTGCAGTGCAGTCGAAGCTGACGGGCGGCGCGCGCGCGCTGGTGCGCTGGTGCCGCGCGCAGATGGCGGAGGTGGAGGCGTGCCCGCAGTGCTACGCCGCCGCGCACCAGCGCCGCCCCACCTGGTTCACCGACGTGTGCGCCACGCCGCACGTGCTGCTCTGGGCTAAGCTCAAAGGTACGCCTGAGATCACACAAGGAATAGTCAAACTCAACGTCGAGTTCTCCAGGAATTACCCGGTATTTTTTCGGTAAAGAAGCCATGATCATAAGCCGATATGCGAAAATATATAAAATACTAGTACTTCAACTGAGAGGCTTCAAAGACCTAGTACCCAAATTTTCAAAATCTATACATATAAATAAAATTGGAGTGTCTGTTTGTAATATTAAAATAACCGCTTTTTACTAAGTGCATTTGGATGTATACACGTTACCTATACCGAAACAACATTTTTTAAATTTTTTGTCTGTGTGTCTGTCTGTCTGTCCGTCTGTCTGTTTGTTCCGGCTAATCTCTGAAATGGCTGGACCGATTTTGACGGGACTTTCACTGGCAGATAGCTGATGTAACAAGGAGTAACTTAGGCTACTTTTATTTTAGAAAAAAAAATAGGATCTCACGAAAAAAAATTAAAACCAATGTTGCAGCGCAGCGCCTGATTAAGTTTGATAGCAACAACCTGCAATGCGTCCCGCGGGCTCAGAATGGGCGAGCAGGCTGTTGTCAACGGTTGTCTTTGTTAAATACCACGCGGACGAAGTCGCGGGCAACAGCTAGTATAAAATAAGATTATACTTGAATCAATGATGTTGTTCTTTTTTCGTTTGCAATAGTATAAACTATAGACACTTGCCAGTGTCGAGTAATATTGATAGGTAGTTGTTTTATGCTTACTACCGCTGATCATAATGATGATTATGAACCCTGTCAGTAAAGTCTTGGCAGAACTTAAAAAGTCAAGTTATACCATATCATTTTAATATCCTTGACTTGTGCACGCTTATGAGCACACAATGGTTTATATCCTACAAATGTTAAATATTATTTATAAATGAAACGCGTTTTCGTAAAATTAAACATATATGACAAATATAAAATCTTCAATCTTAAAACTCCAACATTAATGTAATAATAATATTATAATTTATTTCTCACAACAATTAATTGAGTAACATAAGTCGAGAGTGAACAGGTACCTTCTAGGCAAGTATGCTCCATCGTAGATCTCACCGTCACTTACCATCAGGTGAGATCGAGATCAAATACTTGCCTATAATGTAATAAAAATAAAAAAATAATAAATATGAGGATAACAATGTGGTCAGGGTTCCCGTTTTGGCCGGCGAAAGGCATGTCGGTGAGCGCGGCGGGGCACGTGGACGTGCGCTTCTTCGGCGCGCACGACCGCGCCTGGGTGCCCGCCAAGGACTGCTTCCTGTACTCGGAGCGGGACCCCAACAACTTCAGAACTAAACGACAGGACATACTCGATAGTATGCAGGTAATTATAACATTTTTTGTCAGTTGCAGTGTCCAATCCTGTACATATTTTCACCAAGTATTACCTACATCTTTCTTCTGACCATATCACACCCTCACAACAATAGGGGCTCAACTCAAAAATATTTTTTTTTGGGAAATCGCAATCAAAGATCTTTCTAACTGAACGGGGAGGACGAAAAGTACCGGTGTAAAGGAGACGGAAATATAAATAAGCTTGTTCTATCATAAAAACGCCTTTGTTTTAATATTCATCGGATAGAACATATTTTGAAGCATAATTTTGAATTCATAATTTTGAGTTGAGCCCCTATCGTTCTGAGAGTGCGATATATACTGCTCACGATGGAGGAAAACATCGTAACAAAACCTGCATGTCTGAGAGTACCCCTCGAAAGATGTGTGCAGCCCGCCAACCCGCACTGGACCAGCGTGGTGGACTATGGCCTAATCCCCCTCGCTTTGAGGGGAGGCCCGTGCCCAGCAGTGGGCCATTAAACAGGGCTGGTATTATTATTATATTATATATATGCTGCTATGAGCGTTATTTGTAACTTCATAAAGGAAGATTCAAATAAAATTGAATCCCAATACGTCATGACCACTGAACCAACAAAACGTTTGAACAATGTTTATGTAATGTCCATTCCCCTTTGCCAGGAAGCCGAACAACACATCAGGAATATATCCAGAAAATATGGAAAATTCGTGTACCCACCGTTCAAAACACAATTCGACCCCTCCAAATTGAATGAACAACTCAAAATGATGGTGAGTCCGCATCGCAACGAATAAGCTTTCTCCTTCTTGTGTTATTTTCAATCATACAATATGGATATAATGCCGCAGATACCATCGTTCGAGGGCGAAGTACGGTCGCCGGTGAAGGATAAAGCAGTGGTCGCGTCGCCCGCCGCCGCCAAGGAGAAAAGCAGGTCTAACTCCAAGAGCTCGAAGGGATCAGTCAACGACGGGTAAATATTTATTGGCTTTGACCGGAATTCCATAAAATCTAATCCAACCATTCCATGAGATCCAATTGAAAATCCTTTCTTAGCGCGCTTCCAGTAGGCAAGAAGAGCACGTGAGCAAAATGTCAAGTCCACCTTGGTATTTGTTATTAAGGTGGAAGCTCAGGTCAGGGCGCGAAATTCAAAATTTCAATGGTTTTTATTTTTTTACGAAAAATTTGGACATCTATACGATGTTATTTAGTTTTTTGCGATATTAGCATTCTGCATTGGATGTCTCGATGTATTGAGTTTGCTTAAAAAAATACCTAAAGCGATACAACACCATAAAAAGTGGTTTTTACAAACCTTATGGTATTGTATCGGATTATGTTTTTTTTTAAGCAAACTTAATACATCGAGACATCCAATGCAGTATGCTAATATCGCAAAAAACTAAATTACATCGTATAGATGTCCAAATATTTCGTAAAAAAATAAAAACCATTAAAATATTGAATTTCGAGCCCTGACCTGAGCTTCCCCCTTAATATAGCTTTTATGTTGTATTGCTAATTGCAGGGACGTCAGCGAAAGTGACGACACACAGGCGGTGTCCTCTCGCAAAATGGCGGACGGGGCTGAAATTGCGCGGGTAGATGAAGATCCAACAACGCTAGACAAGTAAATAAAGATCACACCAGCATCAATTAGTCCTAATTTCAATTGTAAAGAAGTATACAACATCATTCCTTTTCGTTACAGAACCAATACGAGTATGGACGTAGACACCCCTCAAGGTAAAGCGAATGATTCATTAAGAAAACGTCGCCGCTCTGAACTAGAAGAAGCTGTTATTACCATTATAGAGACTTACACTGATTCCGCTGAGAAGAGAAAACGTGTTGAAGAAGACAAAACTAATCATAACAAATCTGAACCTACGGAATCTAACAGCAAGGAGGCGAAAGATACAACGAAGGCTGCAGACAAGCCTAAAGATATTGAAATGACTGATAAAACTGAAGAGATAGTCCCTAAAGCCAAAGACAACGAACCGTCCAGTAGCACCGCTGAACAGGAGAAAAAAGAAGAAAAGAGAACCACTCCCAGGGTCACACCAATCAGAATAGCGATAGTGCATAAAGACAAAAAGAATACACCTAAAGCTAAAGAGACAACAGCTAGAATAATCACGACTAAAGATAATGGTAAAACAATTATACTAAACAAAGATAATTCTAAAGTAATTACGCCTAACAGAGATATCAGAACTACCAATAAGGATGACAAAAGTACACCGCAGCGTCCGAAGCCAGGTAAACCAGACAAGACACCCAATTCAACGCCTAAAGATGATAAATCTAAATCAGAAAAACGTAGAAACTCCAGGAACAAATCATTGAATAACAGCACGGCAAAAGATAAAAGTGCGGAAAAGATTGTCGAAAATAACACTAAAGACAAAGCAAAGGAGAATTCGGTGAATGAAGATTTAGAAAAGGGAAAACAGCCTTCGCCCAAACTTAACAATGTCGATAGCCCAAAGACGGTTAAAGAACGTCTACAATTCGACGACGACACAACCCTAGCTGTGATAGCAAGGAAATCAGGTAAAGGTATAACAAACAATAACATAACCGGACTGCCGACAATAAGCAGCGTGCGAAGTCTATCGTCCGCTTCTTCAAACACTCCCGCCACTATCACTAAAACGACAAACAACTCTAAAACTATAGAAGTAACCGTGGAAGCGAATTCTGAATGCAGTATATTCACACCGACGAGTATTGACAACGTCAAAACTATGAAGGACGCCGTATCGAAATTACAAAAGCTTCGGAACGACACCGAACCGGTCGTTGGACGGGTGGGAGTGCGAGCGTTCGCACGTATGACTTCACCGGAGAAGGCGGCATTACCAGAGAAACAGAACAAAAACGACGACGTCCAAGTGGAAATAAAGTCCGAACCGATCGATCTGGACGACCCGGAGCGTCACATGGAGAAGATGGATCTGATGAACGCGTTCAAACTACGACCGGTGAATCCCACGAATTTACGCGAAGTGAGAATTAATAAGGTCGTAGTCACACCACTGCCTGCGAAAAAGGTGGCGAAGCCTGCCGAGGTTCGGCCGCGGGCGAAGAAGACGTTCCCGCAGCCGAAGAAGCCCGACGACGGGAGGTCGGAGCTGAACGGCAAGAACTCGATGGTGTACATCCCGATCCAGCCGCCGGCCTCGCAGGCGCCGGCGCGCGCGACCCGCCCGGCCGCGCCGCCCGCCTCGCACGCGCCGCCCGCGTCACACGCGCCACACGTGCTACACGCGGCGCCCGTCAGGCCGCTTGTACCCACTATAACAAGCATTGGTAAGTTACGTCACCCCATTTTAAATATAAATATGTCTGCCATCCTCGACCCCAACTCTGCTACCACAGTTAACTCATAATTGAACGGCAATGGTATCGCCATTGTCACTTTTGACACTTTTGTCTTATACGAAAATTTGTATTTAATTTATGATCTTGTTTTTTTTCAATTTGTCTGCGCCCCTAATAGCAGAAATACTATTAAAACATGAGAAAAAAATCTAAATTTTCTTGCATTTGATTGTGAGGCGGTATGAAGTTCGCCGGTACAGTTTTATATAAAAGTGTGTGTATTATCGTTTCCAGCGAACAGCCACGCAAACACGATGACGTCCCCCGTCATGCAGGTGTCGTCGCTGGGCGCATGCGCGGCCACCGCGGCGGCCACCGTGGGGCAGGTGGCCACCACCGTGCACACGGTGCCGCTCATGACCTCCGTCAACGGACAGTGGATGTTCAGCTTCCAACCTGTCATGTCCGTCGGAGCCGTCGATGTAAGTTCAAAACCGTATATTTCAGTTTTTTTCTAACCCGTGAATTTGTATTGATTAATCCAGCCTATCTCTACACTTATCTCATAGAAGTGACAATAGGAGTGATAAATACGGGCTGCTAAAATCATAACCCTTTTTTTGGCTTTGCCGTAGTTGGATAAAAACAATAGCGACTACGCAATCAATGAGTCTTCCCTCTATATTAAATCCAGTAGCTGAAGCACAATATTTTTGTGTAGTTTTACGGTTACCTTGCAACCATTTGTTTTAAATCAAAATAACTAAAATAGAGATGTTTATACTGATAATAAATAAATAAACAAATCATATTGAAATTGAATGATATCGTCCTCCAGGGAGCGTCGTCCCCGCCTGTGCTGAACGGTCTGGGCGAACGCAACGTGCCGTCCTTGCAGCCGCTCGCCTCGTCCGCGCCCGCCAGCCTGCACACCACTCCCACGCAGACCACCAGCAGAACACCCACCGACACCACCACACCTGGCGAAGTAAGTGCCCATATGACACTCACAAATTACACAAGCGTGTAAGAATAAAAAAACAAAAAAAAAATATGATACATTATGGCCATTCGAAAATATACTTAGTAGCACGCGTGTTCGTTACTACGCGAAACAGTCGTCGAATTTTGACATAGAATACCGTAAAATAATCGAGCAGATGCTAATTTTTTGTTTTTATTGTATAGTTATATCATTTATATTTTACGTTTGCGTGCCGATCCAATTTTAGTCAGGAAAAATAATTTATAACAATTTGCACGGCATATTTTTTGTTTTGTATTATCAAATAAATGATTTGACTTACGATTACTAAAAGTAAAATTATTTTCGAAATAACTAAAATTGATAAAAATACAAGCAAAACAATCAGCAGGGCCGTGACGTCACCGCCATTAGTCAGCGGATGTGTGACAGACAAAGAGGACGACTACAATCTCCACTATTTAGTTTTTTTTTTTTAATATGGAATATCTCCTTAATAATTTTACAGTAAATCTTCAAAGTACTTCTAATTGAATATAATAAATAATAGTATTACCTAATCGCACAATATCAGGGTCTTTCAAGTGTTGTGTTTGTGTTGTCAGCCCCCGCGGCTGCAGCAGCGGCCGGCGGTGCTGCTGCTGAACCCGCTGGACCCCGCCGCGCCGACCGGCACCGTCCCGCCGCCCTCCGCCGCGGGCCCGCTCACCGCGAGACTCAACCAAAATGCCGTCAAGGTAATTTCATCATGACATGGAAGCATCCACAATTAAGTTTTATCACCACAACTAAGGTGTATGTGTTGTTGTCTGTCATCTGTCAAATAATTGTAACACTTTATTTGACAGACGGGGAGGTACAAATTCTGTGAAATGTGTGCATCAGCACATCATGAAACAGGCTCTAAAAGTAATAATTTTGAAAATGCTGATTCTAAAAATACAAAAAGCGTGATCCAACATTAAAAAAAAATATGTGTCGAATTGAGAATCTCCTACTTTTTTTCGTCAGCTAAACATGCGTCGGGTCCGCTAGGATAGGCACTTTGTTACAATGTTCCTAACACAAATAACCCATAATTGATAAACAATGGCGTTGTAATTATCACATTTTTTTCATTCTATCAAGTGTTAATTATAAAGCCATTGCGAGTCATTTGTGTTTCAGGCGTAGGGCCCGATTGTACAGTTGATTTATTGTTTTATTTATAAATTCGCAGTTGGCAGACTATTTCCGCACGCTTCTAGAAGACACCTTGGAGAAGGTGGAGGAGCCCGCCATGCAGGTGACCGTGCTGCGGCTGCAGAACGAACAGGCGGCGTGGAAGCAGAAGCAGGAGATCGACGAGATCAAACATAATCACGGTAATTAACAGTTTCAATATCTAGTCTTGATTTCTGACGCCTGAGTGTATATAGACATCCTTTTCACGGTTAGAGGCTCTTGTCCATTTTAATGTTTTTGCTTGTGGTGACTCTGAGGCGCGAGTTGCTTTTTTCCTTCTACTTTAGTTTATTAGAGAAAGAGAGAGAGAGAGCCGTACGGGTGCTGCTTGCTGAGGAGTCTTGGGGTCTCTTCGGCAGAAATTTTTATTGTGTGATATTTAGCACGATAGTACGCGTCACGTGACTGCTGCAGATGCGCACTTTTTCGGCCGGCCACTGTATGTTACTGAAGTTAGCGAAAATAAAGCAAATGTGGGATTGCGCCGGCCGCGTTGTACGAATGGACCCGCCAAGGTGGGTAAAGACGGACAAAGGCGAAGATGGATGTCTCGTTTTGGATACCTTTGCGGGTAAAACTTGGCCACAACACGTCCATGACAGGGTCCTGCGGAGGAAGGAAGGGGAGGTTTTTGGCCAGCTGTGGGATACACAATATGTTTGTTGCAGAGCTGACGCTAGCGGAGATGCGCGCCTCGTTTGAGAAGGAGAAGCTTCGCGCCGTCAGCGAGGCGCGCCGCGCCGCGCAGGCGGACCTCGAGGCAGCCGTCAAGCAGGCCAAGGCCAAGCAGTGGTGAGCCACTCTACGCTAACTAGTCACCCGTTCATCACTCCCCGACACACACGCCAGTCCATTATGGCAACGAATAACGACACGTTGTAAAGTGTCTGAATATTAAATGTTTCTGATATGTTACAGACCGTTGTGACGTTTGGTAGATTACCGATAGATCGTCTACATTTTTTGGAAGCGAATTTTAAACGAAACAATTTGAATTGGAAGTAAATTATGCACTATCCACCGTATAAATAACGTGATTGCTCCAGAAGCACCACACATCTTACTAATCTTGTGAGCTGATAATACTCGATTCCAGTAATATTTAAGGCACACTTGAACACACGGAAGCCGTACCCGAACCATGTAAATTGATTATAGCATAAAATTATAATAGAAGTCTACCTCAACGTGATTTTTAATGAAAAAAAAAACAAAACTACTAATTTAGGCCTAAAACTGCAATGTAATTTAAAACGATGCGCTCGAGTGCACTCGTCACTCGCACGCGTCGATTATCGCGCGGAGCGCTGTGTTGTGATCGCGTTGTTTGCGATACATTGCGCTCTCAGAAATAACATTCGTAACCCATGACTTTCTTTATAAATGGTTTATATAATTCAATTATAGGCGTTAAGTGTAATCTTTACCAAAAGTTTTCGTTAACATGTCCCTTACAATTAAATTTAACTTATTTTACGGATTTTATCGCGTTTATTTAACAAGATGTTTAAGATAGCTGGGTGCTACCACCGACTTGGGATCCTGTAATTAATATTATTAAATCCAAAACCAAGCGTACCATTGCAAGACCTCAAGACACTGTGAGCACTTTCTGCGTAGATCGGACCACAATCAACAATGAAATATGAGGGTACCCCGTTTCAAACTATGACACCAGGACGTCAACCATCTCAGTCCTCCTGTGACCATGGTTGCTGTAAAGCAACCGAATCATCGGAAACGTAAAAAACAAAAAATAAACGCGATAAAATCCGTAAAATTAGTTTTATTTAAATGTGTAGTATTCGGGTAAATATAAGAAATCAATATGTCCCTTACACTCAAAATTATCGAAGTACTGTTGTATAACCCTTGAGCGGTGGTGTGCAGGTGCGCCAACTGCAGCCAGGAGGCGCAGTTCTACTGCTGCTGGAACACGTCGTACTGCGACTACCCGTGCCAGCGCGCGCACTGGGCCCAGCACTTCTCCGTCTGCACGCAGCAGCGCTCGCAGGTAACACACACCAACTATAAATACTACCCTCGTAGAATGGAGGTTTCTAGAAAAATTATTTTTGAGAACTTTTCTCTTAACTAATATCAAATTTTATGTTTTGCTGAAATTAACACGAGTTATTGTTAAGTTAAGACCCCTCTGATGGTATTTTTTATAAAAACAGAAATTCTTTAAAATGGCTTTTTGCTATTACGAGGGTAGAATATTGAAGGGCATAATGGCGAACAGCTCAAGTCTGTCCCACAAGTCTAGTGACTTGCTGTGACACAGCTATCCAAAAAAATAGATTCACTATCAGCGGGCGGTTAATCGCATAGGTTTGTTTTTCCTTTCAGTAATGGTGCCTATACCTTTAGTCACGACTTATATAGCTATTATTCTATCAATGTATGAAATGCTCTTTTCATTAGCTCTCCCCCAGTTGGTTTCAGAAGAGAATATTTTTCAGGCATGTGCCAAACAACTATTTTTATTGATATTTATTTGCCGGACGATATACTGTCTTGTTACATGTATAGATAAAGTGTTGTTCTTAACAGGACGGCAAGAACGGTAACGGCGAAGCGCCGGGCTCGCCGGAGCACAGGCTACAGCCGCAACCTGATCTGCCAGTGAGTCCCATATTATATTACTATTTTGTATCAATTTTGCCCATTTACCATTTACTCTATACAAACATCATGTGTATTTTTTTCGAAATTGTAGGAATCTCAGTCGCGCATAAGGTTTGACTAGAAATTTCAATTTATTTAAAAATACAAAGAAATACCGCAACTAGGAATAATTGATTAACTTTTAAAAAGTGAATTCATATTGTCATTTAGTCGAGTCCCGCTGTATGTGGCGGTCCTATAGGTAAATATTTTCATTCATATTGTGTTTAAGTTTGTTAAGTTTTAAGTAGTAGTAGCAGTAAGCTAAGTTTAAGTAGTAAGGTGGACAAACTTGCCGATGAGCGCATAATATATTGAACGTGGTTGTTGTGTATTGGTGTTACAGAAAAAAGCGCCTGCGCCGGCCCTGACGGTCGGCGGAAAGTTGGCTCCCTCCCGCGTCTACACGCAAGACCAGGCGAACGCGCAGAAGACATCCATTATTGGTCAGTTTTTTAAATTAATTACTGGCGACTTAAGCTCACGAACAGGGCCCGTATTTAACCGTTTGTATCCCTTGGCCACTTTCGAATAGTTATCGTTTGATGTACGGAAAATGAATATGTTTATCGGTGATATGAAATAGTGATCTAGAAGGGAAAAAGGCCACATGGGGGCTCCATGGATCGCAGGGATCCTAGCCCTTTGCACTGAGTGGTCATTGGAAAAGACGCCTGGTTACCAAACTAATACAAAGTGAATTTTAAAGCCATTTACATTATGTTAGAACAACATTGAATGAAGGGCAAAGATCAATACAATTTTTTTTTTCTGAAACTTTCTCATGTGGTTGTATAGTTCATTGTACTATTTTTAAAATTGCACGTCATATTCAAAACATATATTGCATTTGACTTTGTTATTCACAATGTTTTCAATTTGCTGAACCTTGACTAAATCGACATATCTAAATTCTGACTTAACGCAGTGGTTAGAAATGCCCATAAGAAGCACGGGTTCAAAGGGTAGTATACCCTATCTGAATCGCGCAGTATGTTGAAATAAAACTAATTTTAAGGATTTTATCGCGTTTATATTTTGATTTTTACGTTCCCGACGTTTCGCTGCTTTACAGCCACCATGGTCACGGGAGGACAGGTGGTTGACGTCCTAGTGTCATAGTTTGATCGGGGTACCCTCATATTTGTTATTTGCTCGGGAACGTAAAAATCTAAATATAAACGCGATAAAATCCTTAAAATTTGTATTACTTCAATGTGTAGTATTCACGTAAATATAAGAAATCAATACGCGCAGTATGTGTTAAAAAAAATATGAAAATTGCGGTCTAGCGCGCCACCATGCGACTTCGAAGTAAACATGAATGCGTTAAAATAATAGAAAACACTTCAGACGGACGGGACAAAATTTTCAAAAGATAAATGTGTGTAACTGCTTGTCTTTGCCTATGCGCACGCGAATTCAATAATTTGGTATCAATTGCTCGGGATTAAGGTGTTGTCATAAGTGTGTGATATTAATAATTTCAGTAAGCATGGTAGAGGACCCGAACGGGAATCAAACTATGAAATGCGTCGGCACGTACAAGCCGCCCGCGCCCGCGCAGCTGCCGCCCATTATACTCAACAAACAAGTACGTATTTACAATACATAGTACATGTATTTAAAACTATTAACCGTATGTCTATTTAGCGACATAATTATTAAAAACCAATGAAAATATTACATTCAGTAAAGGTGAGCGCTTGTAAACAACTATATTTGTTCAATAAAGTTTACAATGCCATAGTGAAACGATTCAAATATGATTGTATCCTAACCCTAAAATGTATAGAAAGTTATAATGGATTATAAAGCTATTATAACGCACATATTCCTCTGAAAAGTTAGTTATAATGCCGTTATAATCTATTATAACCGTCTATAAATTTGGGGGTTAATGTTCGAATGATTTGCTTTTATTTTTGTAATTTTAATTTTGGCTATTGATCCCGAACTATTGATTTTAGGTTTGGTTTATATTCATATACCTACTTAAACATTGTATAAAATGTTATATTTGTTTATTATAATGTATTTACAGCACTGCCTAGTTCATATAATATATGTCCGCCGCGCAGGCACGCACTGACGAGCAGTTAAACCATCGAGTCTTATCAATATAACAATAAACTTGAGTAGGTTCTTACGTGTGTGCGCCGATTTCAACTATAGTTTGACCACTACCGCTGTTCCGCGCCTTGGGTGTGTGCGCGGCGAGGCGGGGGAGTATCGGCCGTCAGTCCGCCGCCACGCCAGTTTCCTACCCCGCCCCGCATTCCTAGGGCGCGGCACAGCGGTAGTGGTCAAACTATAATAGCTGCCTTTACACAACACGTGATCGCAGTGTGCCGGATTGAACACGCGAAAGCTCGCACGCGTAATCGCGAGTGATTGATTGGTAATGGTAGTTTTTTTTACAGTTGATTATTTTACGCACGATTGGTCTGTTTTTATTTTCGGAATGGAAAGCGCGTGTGCGAAATCCAATTTCACGCTAATCTCTACGGTAGACTTTCGACCCGTGGCGTGGTCGACGCGATTTCGCTAATTCCTATATTATTGACGTGAGCCCACTACGATTTAGTACGTCCTATTTATATGATAATGGTATTTAGACATATGATTATATACTACATGATCATAGATTCCAGTATAATATTATGCTCTATGATTTGGTTTATGATAGGATGTTACTATTTTTTATCTTTAAAAAAACATTAAACTTTGTTCGGCAGCTCTTGAATAGCGAGGAGAGCTTGAACAAGAAGGTGGTGTCGTCCGGCGGGTACCTGATCGTGGGCGCGGGCGCCGCCGCCTCGTCCGCGCCCGCCGCGCCCCGCGCACACCCCCCGCACTACTACACGTGAGGACGCCGGCGCCGCACGTGCTGTCCCAGACATGCTGCTCATTTGTTTTCCATAGAGAGATGAAGTAGACACACAATCAACAGTTAAAATACAATAGCTTTGAACATAAGTTTTCTTGAAGTGGTATAAAAATGCTTTTGTTTTTACTGAACAAGGCGTAACGACGCGAGCGATTGCATTATGCGCTAGCTTATCGTCCCAATCAATGAAAGCGCAGGCGCGGTAAATCAAACACATTGAACACTGTTTACAACGGTAGACCGTTTGAAGACACTGACAAAACAGCAATGGTGACACAAAAAGGGAAAAAAAAGACGCACGCGCATTATAGTAATGGTGGGGGTACCTTAAGCCGAATTCACATTGATACAGTAGCTGGACACTGGCACTAGCAGCTAGCAACACGTACCCTTGCCAGTTTCACTGGACCCATATACGTCACGTCATTTGCGGACGGCGCAGTAATCTTACAAAACGAGTCCAGCTACTGACGCCGTTTTTAAGCAGTAAAACTGGAGTCAGGTACTGTATCAATGTAAATCAAGATTTGGTCTTTGCGAGTTTGTATATGACCTATGTAGTGATACCGTTCCGTTCTGTGCCAACTGGTATAAATTGTATGCAGAACACTGATTTATACAAAGACAGGGAGTATTTAGTCCAAAACCATATATATGATGTAGTTAAATGCTCATTTATAGAATGTACATAATTTGATATTGGGGCGTGCGGGAAATTGTTGTGAGCTACCTATCTAGATACGACTTATAAATATGATACAGAGATAAGGAGATTTTAGGGGTTCATTTTAAAATCTTTGTCAGCTAAAAACCTTTTTGTGTAAATTTTCACGTTCCTTAACAAAAATCAGGACAATCTGGGTGGGATGAAAAGATAATATTTATTTACACGGGTCCTCAACTAGTATTTGTTTAGAAATTAAAATATAAGTTGTCCTAAAGTTATTTATATTGATTTAAAATTCAGTTGTATTTCTTTGTAACTAGTCTGCAATAAAGTTGTGTATAATGTCATGATCTAAGAGGGAAAATATGCACTGTTTGTTGTCCTATATTGTATATCTGCTATGGCATTCTCCATGTGTGTTGCGTTTAATCGCAAGTGGGGTAACCTTTTCCGCCACTATCTGAAGATTTATTCTAAATTGTGTATAGGTAGACATTTGTCATCGTAATAACTGTTTTTTTACACGGGTTATTTGCGTATACTATTATTTTATATAATTTTGTCCCTGTCGAATGTGTTTACTGTACGGGGCTCATTTTATCGAACATTTTCAATACTACGTGCTAAGTAATTTGTAAATATTGTAAATTAATTAATATTAAATTAGGAAGTTGAAGTGTTAAGTGCAAAATTAGCTTTATTTAGCGAGCAAGACTTATCGAAAAGAAAATAAGATTACACAGAATTACCAATTGAAAGGGTCATTCAGGCGCCTATAGTTTCAGAACTAACTTCTATCATTACATGTTTCAGAATATGTCTGTAACTTAAATATTGGGCTAAAATGAAGAAGCAGGAAGCTATATCAAAGGTAAAGGTATAATCTATTCTATGTCTCTTAATTATTTTGGATCCCAACCGAATCCCCATAACTCATAATTGTAGTTTTATAAACTTATTCATCAATACAATATTTTTAAGACTGTTAATGGTTAAGTTGATCTGTAATGTGCATTTTAGTTGATTTTAGTGTTTATAAATTAGTTGAACAGTTCTGTGAAGAGCCAAACTTTCAATGAAATTATTAAAATTGTGATTATTGTATATGTTTGGTAAAAAACTATTTTTAACTGTGGAAAAATAAAAGCATGGTACAGCTATCTCTTTGCATTCGTTTGTTTACTGAATGTGGTGATATATAAGCGTTTTGTTGTTATCTGTAATATTCTTTTTCACCCATATGTGTGTACTGAACACTCTTCATAATATGGATTGTTTACGAAAATCCTATCAATTATGTAAGCGAGGCGATTTGCCTGCTGAAATATAACAGACAGTGCTGTCGAGTGACTTGTTGTAAATACTATGATTATGTTATTATTAAGAACTTGTAGTACATTATGGTACGTGCGAATTGTTCGTTTTAATAAATATGTGATGATAATTTGGTATCTTTATTTATGAATCACAGATTTTACATAAAGACAAAAACAATTGTACATGAAGACATATTATGCGGCCGCGCCTCATGCCCGCGGGTTCTCAAACGCGAAGGGCGTGCCCCACAACAGCTGCCGGCAATTGTGTTGTGCGGTGCGATGCTTAAAAGCTCGGCATATTTATGATGCATCCAAATAAATATAACGCGCTATAACATCCTTACTCATATCATTTTCTTAAAGGTGTGTTTGTTCAAGTCTGCATCAACCCTCTACAATCATATATACTTAACATACTTCAATCAATTCAAGGCACTTTGATAAGACAATCCAGTCCAGTGAAATAGATTTCATTAATAATCATTTCTGATACTGCTCAGCCCCAGCTTTAGCCAGCTGATCGGCCATTTCATTACCATGGATCCCGCGGTGGGCCTCCACATAGTTCCACTTGATCTGCAGCTGCTTCTGTACACTGTCTAGGTCCTTGAAGTCTCTCTCATTCTTAACTGGCTCACCTGACTTCAATTTCCATCCTTTCCTTTTCCAACCTAAGATTTTAACAGTTTAGACATGAGTTGAGTAACAATAATTTTAGAAAGTTAATCAGTTTAATGTTGAGTTTTGAAGCCATCTATGGTATAGATATGTCACTATTTAATATATATTCGTATCTTAATTGGTCGCTTTGTTAGCCACTGAGCTAAAAAAGACATTTTGAAATACTATTTTAAATTGTTTATACAGAATAAATTGCCTGCTGAGTTTTTAGTATTCTGATCCAGCTATTAAGTAAAATTACTGCCAACAAATATCTCTGAAGCACTGTAAATCAGATGGATATTAAAAATAATCATAATAAAAAGTTCCAACTGGATTTTGCTAGATTTAACTAATACACAAAATCTACAGCTAAATGCAATGGGCATAGCTCTGGATAGCTTGTCATCATGTCTTAAAGGTTTGCAAATCAAACATGACCAATAGCGATAGTTTTTAATGAGTACCATATATTAGCTGAAGGGATTTTTATAAAAAAATATTGTTTATTATCTGGAATAACTTTTAAGGCAACTTTTTGTTCTTCATGAATTAAGCAAACCAAACCCACAAACACAATTATATGTCCTCATATGTTGGTAGGTAGTTTTGTAATATTATTAGAAACTTACCTGGCATCCATTTGGTCACAGAGTTGATGAGAAATTTGGAATCCGTGTTGATTGACAGTTTTTTTACTCCATTTTGCAATGCTACTTTAATAGCGCGAGTGGCAGCTTGTATCTCACCACAGTTGTTGGTGGCTCGGCCTGAGACTGGCTCGCTTAGGTTTAAGGCATGTTCATCACCCCAGTAAACTCCGAGACCTGCTCGCGCACCTTTCTTCCCATTAGCCGAACATGCCCCATCAGTATACACTTGTATGTAGCCATCTGCATCCACATCAAATTCTCCACCGCCAGTTTTCCGCCGTTTCTGCTCTGGTGGATCAATTAGAATAGATTTTCTGGATGATTTCACAATTTTATCAACACCCTTCTCAAACGTTTTCAGTCTTTTCTCTACATCATCCATTTGCTTTAATATCATGTCATTCAAGTCATCGGAATCATCAGATTCATCATGTTGATTACTAGCTCGATTTGGCTGGGTAAGTCTGGATGGAGTTTTAGTATTAATTGTGGAATACGACCTTTTGTTATTTGCAGTACTTGTCGATGGCTTCTGGTTTTGTTTAGCTTTAGAAGGAGCTCCTGCTCCACTCTCCGTGTTGATGAAGTCTTGAGCACCAACTACTGAATCGAATTTCTTATATCTCGCACCAGGGAAGCCTTTCACTTGCGATTCACAATCGGGCCAGCTCATAAATATACCGGGTGTGCGACCCTTTGCTACTGCATAAAAAGGCATTGTTGTAACTAAATATTTCGCCCAGTTAATGAAAATTATATTCGTTTTTGAAACACTGCGCGAAACTAGCCGCCACCACGGTGACATTTCTTCTTCTTTAAAAACACGATGTCGAGACTATTTTAGACATTTTGCCAGTGTTGAGTATAAGAAAAAGTAATTTCTCATGGATTGACTTTTTAGCGAGAAGTTGAACAGTGAAGTCTTCAATACATTATTTTATAAAAAATGTTTTTTTGATAAACATTGTTTGATATTGGTGGGATATCAACCAATGTGTTCACAAATGCACACTAGTGAAGGAAATTAAAATGGAGAAGTATATATTGACTTTTCAAGTTCATTCAAGCCGTGCGGTAAATTTTCAGTAAAGTATCCTACTACTGCCGTACAAGTATTACTGATAGGGGTAGGGGATCATCATTATCATCTGGGGTTCTTATAATTTTATAAAAAATAACAAGAAATAATCGACCCTAGCAAAAATAACTATTTTGAAGCCGATGGCCAATTTAAAAAATGAAGAAGTGATGTGTTTAGTCGAATAGTTATTTAATTGATTAGATTTAGTAGGCTGTAAAGAAATCTACCTACATATTTGGTTAAATTAGCCTGTGGTTGGTTGGTTGGGGTGCTTGCTTGCATTTGGAAGTTGGTTGGTCCCTACCAAAGAGTATATAATCACTACGTTTTAGTCCCTACCAACAAACTTCTAAATTATATATTATTGTGTAAGCACAGACAAACTAGAGATGCTACTATGTAAGTGTGGTACATAAATGAAAGTAGCATATATAATGAAAGGGTTCTTTTAAATAAAATTCTAAAATAAATACCATAGTGTACTTTATTAGGAGACTTAACATTAGATCTGTCATCGTTTATTTAAATGTTAACACACCGTTATCTATTTCACCACTAATGTCTGTAAAAAATCTTATAAGTATTTAAACAATGATTCATTGTGATTAATCTTGCCTCACTAAATATTAATTAATGAACTACTTAATTTGTTAAGGGACAGTCTACAACTGTGCATTTGGGTACATTGCAATAGGTACCTAACCTAAAGTAGGTGGTATAGGTAGAGAAAAAGAAAACCATATATAATTGTGGTCTACGAAAATTTACAATAACTGGTACGTAGGTGTCTACATATACAACTGAATAAAACACTTCATACATAAAACAATAAAATATCATACCTATACTTAAGTATTGCAAATTCAGAAATTCTATACGTCATAAGTACTTATGTATAGGAAACTCATGTTCTATTTAAACAGTGCAGGTAGATTACCCTATCTACATATTTATGCCTAATTATGCATTTCAGTTAGGCTCCCAAGGAACGTGTTGTACTAGCCAGCCAGTACCAAGTACGCACTTAAAAGTAGGTTTTTTTTTTCAAATGCAATGTTAAATTACTAATGGAAGATAGGTCTATTACACACAAGAAGTATTATATATATTATACATAAATAACTGAGTCAATAACATGGGTATTTCATTGTTTTTGAAATATTTTGTAGCATTTCAGTAAATAAAAAAAAAGGATACAATGGCACTATTCTGAATCATGCATGGCTTGTCAGTGGGGAAGTATACTTAGTTATAAAACTCATGGTTATGAAAAGGTGTGGTAGGATAAATATACTTTTAATCAATAACTACGAATTACAGTACTTTAACAAGCCAACCTAACTCAACTCTGTTAATAAACAGGTAAAACACCAAAAACACAATGTACCAACATTATTTTACCTCAAACACCTTCACAATCGGTAGGTAATCTAATTATATCTATAATCTAAATCAATCTAAAATAGCTAAGCTCAAACTGGTAGGTATTTAAAACATACCTCAATAAAATTAGTCTAATTTAACAGTACACAACATATTAATATACACAACATATATAAAATTTGTTAAAAAATGTGAACAATCGTTTTGGTTAATACTTGGTAAAATTAGTTCAGTTGAAGGTTTATAGAAATTATTTAGACATTGGAAATGACTAGTCTTAACATAAGTATGAAGTTGTTGTATGTCATAGGTAGGTACAGATGGTTTCTGTGACTCTTTGTCGTAATAATAATAAATTATGTATATGTAATTATAATAAATGAGGCGCAAGATTTTACATGTAATGTCAACTCATAGGCAAATTTAGTTTTTGAAACCGCGTTAGTATCCCAAAACATTTGGGATTTGAACCGTTACTAACGTTAAAATCTTATGAAATTCATAACTTAATAATAGGTAATAATAATTTCTAACAAGAATTACTTTACAATAACTGAAATATAAAATCCGTGAACAATAAAACTCAGTACTTTAGGCGATTATTTAACTAACAACCGATTCTTTGGCCGTCGCGATTATTTCACATGATAAAAGGCATTTGTAATATGTACCTGCGTAGTGTTATATTCTCTTTGCATTATGTGGTAGACCGTCAGTGGGCTTAAACAGCACCTGTACAGACTAGAGTACAATAATAATCTACCTAGCATTACCTAGAAGCTTATTTATACAGCTGCTCTCACTATAACTACAATCAATTAAGTTTCATACAACAACATTTCCAGCTACGATCAATCATTTCCCCAAATTCATAGAAATTTACATCCATTCACAATGGGATTTCAAAGTATCTCAACTTGGATTTAACCTTTTTATGTGGTTGGTCATTCTAATTATCCACGATTTTAGCATACCTAACAATCCCGAATCCCAAGTGCTAGCGTCCATTTAGGACCAGCGTTTGTCAAAAGTGACAAAAATATATCGGTACACTTGTGGCCCCGTAGGTCCGTAGGCCATGTTTGAATCCATATTTACATACTCTGCAAACGCAATTAAATTTACTGTCATCCCACGCGTTACAGAACATGGAAGGTAGAGAGTATAAGACGAACACTTATAAAAATATTTCTATCTACTTTTTTATTATTCTGTGCGTGTTTATTACACTATCTTGTGATAAATAAATAAATAAAGCTTTATGGACGATTGATTTGTAATGATAATACGGTGATATTATGACATCTTTTCAAATGATTATGATTTGGATGGATGAATGATATGAATCGTTATTTTTTACACGACGGAACCACGGGCACGATGAGTTACGAATGATAAAGGATTTATAAGTAAAATAGACAAAATCAAAATAGTCAAGGAAACTACAGCGCAACCAAAATAGATCATCATTTTGATATGATTAATTTGAGACGAGAATAATAATAATACAAAAAGATCTAAGCTATTAAAATGCTGAAACTAGTCTATACAATTCTAACGCAACATTAAATAACAATACCTACTTATTAGGAGACAACGCACTTCGTTCTAAATCCATTCTAATCGACTAAAACAACAATCTGAATCGTTTAATTCGCTACACTGACAAGGCACGTACCGACCACTAGGATACGCTGAAAAAATATTTTTCTCTGTTTCCATAAACGGATGTAACAATGTTCCAAACTATTCTAAGTTCGATACTATAGCGGTGTTATATTATTATCTTTGCTATTAGGTAATGTAGGTAACACACAATTGCACGATTGTCGATTTAAACAATTACACAGTGTAGAAACTCTCTAGTAACGCAGCTATCCTACGAACGCCGTCATTAGTCATTCATGCGTCCGGAACGTAGAGAATACTTGAGATTGTTCTGCGCTTGCGCAGCGCCGGCCGCACGTTCCACACTGTGCTTTAATCTTTGGCGTTCACAGTTCGATCGATCGCGAACATCACTAGCACCTAGATGGAGCACTCGTCACTGTCGCGAGCGTAGTCCTCGTCGTCCTCGTCGGGCCGCGCCTTCCTCTTCACCTTGCCGGACACCACGCCGGTGTTCACTTGACTGAACAGGCTGCTCCGGTTCAGCCGAGACACCTCCCGCTGCGGACTCAGCCGCTCCGCGACCGCGCGCTCGTAGTTGTCCGATATCTTATTGACTCCGTTGACGGGGCTCGTGATCGGTGATTTCGGTTTGACCGGCGACGTCGCCTTGGTTTTGTCGAAGAGGGCGCTGGTGGCCGCCGTGTAGGAGGGCGGGTCGCGCGCTCGAGCCCCGTACAGGAAGCTGTTGTTGCCGAAGCCGGCGTATCTGTTATCTGATTTCCCATTCACCATCATGAGGCTGACCGGCTTCTCAGGAGGGACGGGCTTCTCTGGTTTGGGGGCCCACCGGTCGGCGTCGAGGGAGTAGATAGAGTTGAGGTTGACGAATCCGCCGGGGGTGGGGCCGGCGGCGGCGGGGGCGGGGGCGGCGGGGGAGGCGTGCGGGCGCGCGGGGGCGGGGTCGCGCGTGCGCGCCGCGCACTCGCTGAGCGTGGAGTCCTCGACGCTCGAGTCGTCGACCACCTCGGTAGCAGTGATGTCGTCCAGGTTCGGCGATAGACAGTCCTCGTCTGTCTCATCGTACGAGCTGCAAGTACACGAATTATGAGATGGTGCCGCAGGAGTGTTGGTATGCTCGAAATCGTATGCACTGAATGCAAGTGAACCGAAGCGTTCGTGTTGTTAGTGACGCTCCATGCCTTATGCCGAGCCGCGGTATTATTTGCAAACATAAGCTCAAATGTTCGTCCGTGGCGGGGACTGGGGTTACATATTTACAGGTTGGTATATAATTTTCATCAGTAAGGCAGACGAGGACTCTCCAAGCGAAATCGATAGCGTGAATCGTGGGACGGGATTACGATTTATTGTGGTGTCCATTATTTAAATATTATCGTATCAACTTTTTTAAGGCCTTCAGTGATAGTTTTGAACGCATTCAAATACCGATCGAGTGATTGAATGATTCCATACGTCACGAGTAATGCTGCACGTGTCCACTAGGGGCGCTGCTGTGAAATGTATGCAGATTCAATCACTCCATCGATATTTGATATTGTCAAAACTCGTACTGAGCGGCCAGTGCAAAATGGTAATTCGTAAGCGCAAATTCGTAAATGAGCAAGATGCAAATCCGATGAGCGTGTCCTCCAAGAAGTCCAGGGCCCCAAGTCTGCTAACACAATCGATTCATAATCGAACAGCAACCGCATAGTAACTGTCACTTGTGACAGATATTGTATGGGATATCTGTCAAAAGTGACAGTTACTATGCGGTGGCAATTCGATTAAGAATCGATTGTGTTAGCAGACTTGGGGCCCAGCTCTCGGCAGGCGTCGGTCGAGGACACGGTACGATCTCTGTATAGTGCAACAAAAGTATACACAACACGGCAGTCAACAACACATCCTTACCCTAGCATAGCCAGTTCTGTCTTCCTCCCTGATGAAAGAAATTCCAATATATAATGAACAAAAAAGAATATAACATAGATACATACATTAAAAAAAATACATACATAGATAATTACATAAATAAAAATAATAACAGAAAATTATGAAAAAACTGCTAAATATGTATGAGTTTTAATTCATATAGTGATATGTTAAGATGATGAAGATAAGGTACGACTATATCGGGAGATAAAAATGATTGCTAGAATTAATATATTCACCAGGTGGTGTTATTGTTTGCATTCAGAACATTATCTTGGATGTTTCTACACATATCTAAAGTTAGGGACGATTAGAAAAGATACCGGGGTGTGTGCAGGTCGTAGTAATTCTGTGATCAGATTGAGATTACCTAGGTAGGTACTCAGATTATAATTATTACTAGACTAACAAATAGCTATCGGTACAGGTTTCCGAACATTTTCTTTTCGTGTGTAGAACTATGGGGTCTTAGTATAAGTTTTGTACGCATTCAAACATCGATCGAATGTTTCAAATACATTCCACTAGTAGAGCTGCTTCCAAATGCACAGAATCATTAGAAAATTTTGAATATATTCAAACACAAATAAGGGCCACAATAATTGTTCTTGAACTGAGCAAGATAGAATTCAAATTCGTCAATTTCTCACAGATCAAATCTAAATGTTGTTCGTTGTTAGGCGCATTACATGAAAACGGCTGGACCAATTTGGAAATTTGTTTTAATGTACGCAATAGTCCGAAAAAGGTTTTTAAGAAAAGAAAGAAATAAAATATGGTCCTGAAAATTGGAGAAAAATGCGAAGGTTCATTTTGTCTAAGGGCATTTGGACAAACCAAGTCCGTCAGGTCAGATAGTTATAGAAAAAAACGAGTTTAGAAGATTTGGTTTTTCGATAGCTAACCTGTAAGTCTAGTAGTTTCATTAATCCAAGTGTACCTAACGCAAAATGCATCAAAAATGCTCAATGGTATAGTTCTAGTGTGTGAAGGACTCAATTGCTGTCTACTTTACCACAGAGTAACACATATTTTTATTTGTGTAATCTAAATCCGTTCAGGCCGTTCTGTCTGCACATCTCATAGAATCGCTTTACGCACTTGGCTTTCTCTGCCTCTTTCATTATCCTATACAACTGCCTGTTCGTGGTGGAAAACAAACATTTGATTAAAATAAGTAACGATAGGTACTTAATATAATTATGGTAATGAGGTGTAGCGATGTGTGGCTTACATTTGGTCCTGAGCGTCGCTGCCGCCCTCCTCAGCGACGAGCAGCTCGTACTCCTCCGCTGCGAATCTGTCCCATTCTGACATCTGCAGGCAAATATATGAGGTGTAACAACAACGATGTAAAGTATTTTAACAGGGCTAAAAAATACATCCTGTACTGAGCGCATAGCAAAAAAGCGCTACTGGTTCGCCTTGTTTTAAAAAATAAACAAAACCTAATTTACACAATTATTTTATAGACCCGTTTGGAATGCCGTTCCTATGTAGAAGAACGGACAAGATACTCCATGGTTGCTCTTTTAAAAAATATCCGTTACATTTTTGAGGAGTACATTGTTATAGGTATGTGAAAACAATGTAAGAACGGCTAGGCGGACTTTAGCAGCTGGTCAATATGTATATAATGTGTACTGCCTGCTCACATAGCGTTGATTCTGAGCATGTATGGTAACATTGAGAATATAGCCATCTCTTTTCACTTGAACCAACGTTCTGAACAAGTGGTGGATTTAAGTGTTTTTTTTTGCATAAGTCTATTTTGATAGGTAAAGAAAACGTGTGATTCTCACCTCACAGTCGGAGTCGCGTTGTGTGGCGAAGGGATCGCGCTGCTCGTGGTCGAGATACTTCTCCAGGTTGAAGAACGTGTCGTAGAATATCGGCGTCAGCTTGCACCGCTTCAGGTCCGAGAGCGTTATCTTGCCGTCCTCCGCCGGGTGCACCATGTCCAGCATCTGTACATCATCATCAGTGGGATATTGACACACTTAATAGGGTCCTAAACAAATTTTCGGAAAGACAATATGAAGTATAACTTTGCTGTATTCGTCAAATAAACCCACGGACGCATAATATGATTCAGAGCTATTTGCTAGTTTTTTTTTTGTCAAACATTTTTTTTTATTGCATTTCATTTTGAAAATTTCCGCTTTATTTGCACTGTTATGGCGCCAAAATGACGTCACCATCGATATAAGACAATGCTTAAATATATTGCCTGTCCTTAGGGGACGATGTAGATGACGTTACTAATGATTACAAATGCAGCATAAAACCGCAGAATCTAGTGGTAGTATACCCTTTCTGGGCCCCGGTGTATTACCTCAGATCTATATCATAGACATATGATACTATAATATCCCCGTATCATAGTTTACCTGACACAAGCAATCGTTGAAGGGCAGTGTCTCGATGCCGATGGCTTCCATCCGCTGCATCTGTTCCTCGTAGAAGTACTCCAGCTCGTACATCGATATGAAGCCATCACCGTCCAGGTCCATACACCTGGAAACCAGGACCATGTTTTCAATAACGAAACCATGAAACATTCTGTAGGTATTATTTGTTTACATCAATAGCTGCAATAGCAACGGTATTAGAATTTAACATTGCCGTCCCTACCTAGGTATATCTGCAAAGACTAAAAGATGTTTTAAGAATAAAAAGAAGCCAACATCACGCAGTTCTGGTTGCTGCACGCGGGCTATCGTCTCGATCACAGATCGTCATAGATATGCCGTGCGGTTCAAAATGTATGGGAACTCGCTGTCTCCGTTTTGTTCCCCACCACTCGCCGCAAAACACATGCAATTCCCTAATAGGAAGTCTCAAGTCCAACCAATACGAAGTCTCTTCGGTGCGTGCTGCGTCGTCGCCGCATACAGCGGCCGTACCACGCGACACACCAGTTTATTCAAAGTATCGTTAGACGATCTATCCATTGCCGCGTACATTCACTCAGTAGCGAACATAGGTGGTACTTAAATAGCCATGTATTTTGTACAAAAATAAAAAAGTCACTGTGTTACATAAATTTGTTGTTTTTAATGATTTTAAAGACGAATAAATAAAATACTTAATACTGGCTGGTGAAATGAGATTCCATCTTTCGCGTAGTTCACTTTGCTGCTAGTATTTTTGCTCACAACCACGGAATAACACGGCATTTTAAAAAAACCTAGAGCTCCGATACCGACGTGCAGTTGCAGTTGACTGACGGCGAAAGCTCTATGTTAGCCTAATTTTGGCTAAATGTGCGCGCAAGCCCACCGCTTTCATAACATATCTCCTCTCATATATCTGTGGTCTCGATAGTTACCTGAACCAGTACTCGATGGCGGTGGGGTGCGTCTTGTCCTCCTCGGCGAGCAGGAACCACACGAACTCGGTGTAGGACATGCGCGGCTCGCCGTCCGAAGTGACGCGGTTCTGGTTGCCGCGCGTCACGCACCCGCACAACACTCGCTCGATCATGCGACTCGATAGTGCTGGAAAATTTATAGAAAACTAGCTGTTGCCCGCGAAGATACACCGTTGGCAACAGCCTGCTCGCGCGTTCTGAGCCCGCGGGACGCATTGCAGGTTGTTGCTATCAAACTTAATCAGGCGCAGCGCTGCAACATTGGTTTTAATTTTTTTTCGTCAGATCCTATTTTTTTTTTCTAATATAAAAGTAGCCTAAGTTACTCCTTGTTACATCAGCTATCTGCCAGTGAAAGTCCCGTCAAAATCGGTCCAGCCATTTCAGAGATTAGCCGGAACAGACAGACAGACAGAAAAAAATTTAAAAAAATGTTGTTTTGGTGTAGGTACCGTGTATACATCCAAATGCACTTAGTAAAAAGCGGTTATTTTAATATTACAAACAGACACTCCAATTTTATTTATTTGTATGTATGTATAGATAATGATTACCTACTGGAGAAGTTTTGGCTATGGGCCTCATAAGAAAGCTCAAGGTCGCTCAACGCGCAATGGAGAGAGCTTTGCTCGGAGTTTCGCTACGCGATCGAATCAGTAATGAGGAGATCCGTAGACGAGCTAAAATAACCGACATAGCTCAAAGAATTTCAAAGTTGAAGTGGCAGTGGGCGGCACATAGCTCGCAGCACCGATGGCCGTTGGGGCACAAAGGTTTTATAATGGCGACCACGAACCGGAAGACGTAGTGTAGGACGGCCCCCCACAAGGTGAACCGATGATATCACACGTGTAGCAGGAAGCCGGTGGATGCGAGTGGCGGAGGAACGTGATGTGTGGAAATCATTGGGGGAGGCCTGTGTCCAGCAGTGGACGTCTTTCGGCTGATTAATATATAGATAGAAGTTTAAGCTCTTTGATCTAGAATTGTGTGTTTTTGAATTAAGCATTCAATAAAAGAACAGAAACTTGGTAGTGTTTAAAAAAATCTGCCGTTAGTTTAAGAAACGCGAAAAAAAAAAATTAAGAGAAAAAAACTGTTTAAGTATATTTTTCTGGTACAAATAGTAAGTTACGTACCGTGATCATTATGTCTCGCGAGGTCGTGCTTGTCGATGAACAGGTCGTGGTCTCGGTCCAGCTCCCAGAATTTGCAATAGATGACGTAGAAATGCTCGTAACTGGAATGAGAAAACGAGTATTAGACCCTGAGCGTCGAATTTTAGAACTCAAAATAATTTGCCTCCTTAGCAAAGCTAGTGGTAATGAACAGCTGTTTAGGTTAATATAAAAAAAAACTATATCCAACCACCAAAGGAATGAAGTAACCACGTGACTTAGACCTTGAAGAGTCGGCCAGATTTCGATTCCTTGCAGCCCCATCGCATCTTATCCTAGATGATGTATGTTCAGCTTAATGACGTGTGATTTCGCACTAGACAAGACTGGGCCAGTGTGTGGAATTCCAGTAAAGAAACTCCAGTAGTCAGTCAATATATAAGGTAATAAGGTTTAACGAAAATAGTGTAAAATATTATAAGAGGTTAATAAGTAGGTGATAACGATCACGTTTATGCATAAAATATATGCGTATACTGTGTTCGATTTTACTGTGAGAAAGCGAGATAGTACCGTATCATCGCGCACTAAAGTGTTATTTTTAAAATTTCGAGTATATATTGTTTTGGGAATGTGACCTTTATAGCTTACCGTTGGAACCTTTAACATATTATACAGTATTATTGTTAAACCTTATACCTATATGCCGGTGCAAAAAAAAATTGTTCGCCCAGAAGAGCCGGCAAGAAATACAGTGAAAGACAAGGTTTGCTACAGCCAGTTGTTACACACCTAAAGAATTGTGTAACTTGGTTAATGTCTTCTTCATCTTCTAGCAGTTGGATGATGTGCAACAGATCCGATCTTCTTAACTCGGGAATCGATATTCGTCCCGACCACGAGCGGTTCACGCAATAAAATATCCTCGCGATCACCTGAAAACGAAATAAAGCATTTTGATAACTATTATAAGCACATTAAGAGCAATTTTATTACACCTATTTGGTGGTTATTTTATAGCTTGTGCATCCCATAAAGGTTGTATACCCCATCTTAAATGCCTTATGTAGGTTAGTCGTAACTTTGTAAAGAGCATTGGATTTGTGTTAGGTGTCGTAAGATAACGAGGCTGGCTATTACCAGTAACTCCATGTGTGTGGGATAATCTATCCCTGTTTTCACATCCATAGAGATGGAATTTTAATTTCGTAATTATTTTGTTGCAATAGGAAAACAAATCTAGAGATGGGATTTTAAAAGTAATTTGACTGAGGGGGTCTGGGGATCAGTTCATTTTAAAAAGGGGTCTCTTGCCCAAAATAGTTTGGGAATCCCTGTTCTAAACAAAGACTCAGGTGAAAGCCAATAATTATAATACAGTGAGTTGATGGCTTCGGTATGCAAAGGTTAATTTCCCAGAGGAGCAAGTTGCTCGCCGCTATTCCAATATACTGGCAGTTAAGTAGTTACCTGAAATACCTCAACTCTCACACACATGGTACTATTTTAATGATACTTCACTCGACTCGGCAGTTTCACTGTTCATGTCAATAGTTGCGAGTAGTCAATTTATGTTCGCACTATAGAAGTTCCGACGAAGTATTTTACATATGTTTAGTACGAGTTTATATATGTTTAGCAACAACAATTTTTTTTATTTTAACTAATTTTACTGGTGGTGGCTTCGGCCGTGGCTAGTCACCACCCACTGAACAAAGCCATGTCGCCAAGCGGCCTAGCCGTGTTCCGGCATGATGTTCGGTGTTGCCATTCTCCTGCATGTGCCTAGTGAATGTAGCGTCTCTATCTACTGCCGCCTTCCTACCTAGGCAAGTATGCTCCATCGTAGATCTCATCGTCACTTACCATCAGGTGAGATCGAGATCAAATACTTGCCTATAATGTAATAATAAAAAAAAAACTCTCCGATGATACGCTAATAAATGATAACTAATTACGGTAACTAAACGATAACTAATTATGGTTTAGTTGTTTAACGCAGTGGGTGACTCAAGTTGTGGATGAAGATAGTGTATCTTAAGATTGCTTCTCTATGAATTGGTGTATGTCAGCCCCTGTTAAACTCTCGAACTGCTCTTTTTAGATGGAGTTCAAAGGTTATAGCTAGTGATCTGTACAGGGTGATTCAGAAAGAGTATACTTAGCCCGGAACCTGGGCTTCTTTAGCGTTTTTGTAAATACTATGTGAAGTCAGAATTTGGATATATCCAGTAAAAAAAAACTCAATAAACAATTGTCTTTTTGTTGGTAAATGTACTTAAGAAGTTCCAGGCAAAGGTATTCTTTAATTAATATAAAGGTATACTTTAATTAATCAGCCTGTGTAAATCCTTGTTGTTTCCTTGTTGAAAAATAGTTGGTCCAAGGTACGTACAGTATGCACATATCTGGAGTGGAACTCCGTCGCCTCCTTGAGGAACGAGAGCCCCGGGTGGGTGTCGACGACGTCCTGCACCAGCGGCACGAAGTCCTCGGGCGCCAGGGTGCTGCTCCTCCCCCGGGTGAGGATGTACACGAACCGCGACGCCAGGTCGTGGCACTGGGACGTCATCCTGGAAACCAAGGAGTTTTAATACCTACCTAGAAAGCATAAAATCACCAATAACAATATAAGCAGACACCCTACTATAGGTAGGGTAGATTAATACTATGGGTGCGTCTGTGTGTGTCTGTCCACAATAGGCTGATTTGTAATAAGATAAAAAAGTTTGAAGGCGACTTAAAATAATGTCACAAAAGACACAACTTCAAAACGTTTTTTTTATTACCAAGGTCCAATTTCAACAATGTCGTCGTTATCCGAAAATGACTATGCCAGGAATAAAATTACTCGCCGCATTTACACATATAATAATGTAACATATTCTTAATAAAACTTATTCTACTATGGCGAAATTGGGCCCTGATGAAAAAAAATATGCGAAAACTTTTCCATACTTTCCCTAATATACGTTAAAATGTCTAAGTTTTGTGCTGACTAGATTTTTATGATAATGTAAAACTTTAGCTAACATAGACTGTAGTAATTTGTTTTAATATTATTGCCTTAACTACAATATATAGTATCTAAAGTTACCGAACTTTTGATATCTTACTTTTAGTAAAAGTCACGGACAACTATTATAAATATATTCGATGGCGCAATATATGGCTAAGATGCTTAGGCTATTTTTTCGGCATTTCAAGGAATTATGGTTAAATGCTATGTTCTTGAAATCTCAAATAGCTCTCTCAGCTAAATATCTCAACAAAATTCAACACTCTGGTATTCATCCCTTCATAATAACAACATGAACATCTGAAGGGCAGACTCACTCTCTCCAAAAGTCGATGAACTTGTGCCCATCGACCGGCACGTGAAGGTTCTGCTGGGTGGCGAGGAACAGCGACATCTTCCAGTACAGCGGGCACTCGCACGCCTTCACTATATGCTTGAAGCTGTCGCGGGGAACCTGCGGACAATAAACAAATACTCAATTAAATAACTTGTATATGGAAACTTTTCCCCATATCTTCTTCTAAGACCTTTTCCATTTTTGTTTTAGGATCGGTTGCCAGTCTACCTTGATTTGGCCCATTGTACGGAGCTATAGCCATTGGCACTCTGGGACCACCCACAGCTAGTAGGAATACTGCAGCGTAAGTCTGTCAAAGGTGTTAGAATGACAACCAGCCAGCGTGACGTGTTCTCCGAAGCACCGGCGAGGCCGATGTTATACTTTGATCACCTATCCAAGGTCCGACTTAGCCACGCACATATCAATCGAGCGTATTACCCAACCAGGCCATGATCTTTTTCTTCTTCCCGTATGTATACAAGCAAATGAATTATTGATTTCAGAAGTTCCTTCACATTGAAAAGTGATTATGGCTGCATGGGGGTCAACACTTTATCGGACGAGATGGCGTTAGAGGAATGGAGTGGAGTGGAGTGGAGGGTGCAATTATCTCAAACCTTTAACTTCATTTCAACGCATTTTCATTTAGCTCTAATTTAGAGAGTTCTTTTATGCCAGGTTGTTTGAATAAAGTGAATGCTGGGGTGACTGACTTTTTATACCATCATCTGGACCAGTAGGGTATCTGGGCTTGGTCTAGGTCGGTCCACCTGTCTGTTACCATGCTCAAAAAGTACGAATATAATTTCAACAATTTAATCTACGTTGAAATCTACACACGCAGTTACAATGAAACATAAAAATGTAAGTGTTCGAAGACGACACAACTCATTATAAGTAATGTGCCATTGTGGCCCCGAAAAGGCGAAGTTCAACATTACCGCCTAGCAACGAACGACACAAAAACGCGACTTCCGTTGTGTAAGCTCATTCCGCGAGATATAAATGGTCGTGTCATCTTATTGGCAAAAAAAAGTGTGAAATAGTTGAAGAGGGTTCCGCACAATGTTTTTTTTAATGGCGCTGTCATGTGTTCTTTGCGTATTTTTTTTTCTTGCAACCTGGCAAACGAGCAATTTTTTTTAAAGAGCTTTAAGTGACATAATTTGATTGTTATTTGTTTTTTAAATCGTAACGCCAGCATCACGTTATAATCTGCGAAGGGGTAGGAATAGATGCACTGCAGCGCACCCACAATTCGCAGAGACATGGTGCCTTAAACCCAAAATGTTTTTCTTTTTAAAGAACGGAACCCTGAAAATTAGAATCGATCGTATGTGCGTATTGTTACAAGCGACCGTCCCATGGGCAGACTTCCGTTATTATGGAGAATGGACCTACACCAAAGATCGTTATGTGTATCCATGGACAATGAATTTAGAATCGGACGGAATACAAATAAATAACCCGCTTTTCTAAAAATAATCATGTGACAAGTACCTATATACATAATATAGAGATAAGTATATTTTCATGTTTTTCAAATACTTGCGTGGGGCCTCCCGCACGCAAGTATGCGTAGGGGGGGGGGGGGTATTATGGATGCGAGGAAAGATTTAACAGGTGACGGTTACCCGTAGGAGTGAAATGAAAGAATATATCCAAGTGGAAAATGCCTTCCGAGAAAAACATTATCCAGTTACAGAAATACACATCAATAGCAGAGCATATGATTATGTAGACAAGTTGGTCGAGTGCTCGCTTTGTGAACAAGGTATGCTAGTTCGAATCCAGGCTCGCACTGTATGGTCTTTTCGGATTTAATTTACAATTCTCATTTTCAATAATGATTATCACTTGCACCTACTCTATGAAGAAATCCGTTTTCCTATATTGTCATAAGAAAGTTGAAAATATTTAACCATGATAGATTCACACTTACAATGGAAACAAATGTTTAACAAGAAAATAATTCGTTGAAAACAATTATTAAAACTTATTTAAAGTGCTTCAGATCGATCCAACGTTTTATACCGGTAATGAAAATAGCATTAAGCTCTGTCTAAAGTTTATAGACTCCGGCGGAGAGGTAGACAGTCGGACGCCCGCCCGACTGTAGACGCGCTGTTAATTTGTCTACCTTTAAACAAGGAATTATATATAGAATTAAAATACCTATTATGAGAGCTAGACTATTTTATTTTATAGAACTTTCAAGCTACCTAGTGTTTGCCGCGGATAAGCAATAATTTAGCATCACTGACTAGACAAAAGCACTCTAGTCTATTCCTTCTTGGGTAGCTTAGGTACCACCATTTTGATTTATTAATAATACATTTCTGATTTCATATTAACGACCATCCATTAAAAAATAGGGCGAATTGTGAGCTCGGTGATACAACATAATAATTTCCAAGGATTTTTTGTATTTCGCATCGGCTAATATTTTGTCCTATTAAACTAATGTTTTCAATATATAGTGGGTGCGTATTATAGGCCTTAGCGTAATACAGTCAAGGCCATAACAAGTTATGTTATCCAATCGTTAACGGGTCAATATGACATATTGAACGTTTATAGGCCGCTGTTTCTTTATGCACAAGACAGCGAGTCGCGGGGTCATCGACCGGCGCGAAGTGGGTCAGGCGACTTGACTATTAATAGCCGATGGCCGGCGACTATGGCCGGCTAGGTTTGACAACAAGCCCGCGGCTATAGGACACTTCTATGTGACTAAAGAACGATGCGATCAACGTGATGATTATGAGCTGTGTGGCCGATGATAATCAGTGCAGAGTCCTAGGGCGATATTGCTAAGAGAAGCTATGACGTCAGTAATCTCACAATGAAACCGTCAATGTTTTGAATATCTTTAACCAATCGTTTGGGGTTAATAGTCATAATGAAGTCGGAAGACGTAGTGTAGGACGGCCCCCCACAAGGTGGACCGATGATATCACACGGGTCGCAGGAAGCCGGTGGATGCGAGTGGCGGAGGACCGTGATGTGTGGAAATCATTGGGGGAGCCCTATGTCTAGCAGTGGACGTCTATCGGCTAATAGATAAGAGATTAGATGGTCAAGACGTATTACTGACAGAACATAACGTGTAGATCCCGCTACAGTGCACTCCGCTCCGCTCTACCGCCGAAGCGCAACCATCGCTCACCAACACAGTGGCACGTACACCGCACTCAATATTATGAATAGTTCTGCGATCCACAACGCATGATCTTCAATGGAGGCCGAACAATGCGATGCATTGTACTGTCAATTCGATGTCACGACCGTATTAACATATATAGGTTTTATTTTTTGTCGCCTGCAGGGATGTACTTTCCAATCTCTACCTAGAGTATTATTTTTGGTCGATGGGCCGAACCATCTAATTTTCCATCCATAACCATCATCAAAGCGACCAAAGGAACGACTCTACATATCCGTCCGAACCGTGCTAGGTAGAGCAAGCCTTATAGCGCCCAATTTCGGTTATAAGCATAGAGAACTAGTCTTTAATATGCGAAAAATTAGGGCAGTATTTTACATTAAAATTTACCCGCGCAGACGACAGGAAGTAGAAATGGATTATCCTATTTACGTAGCCGAGGTTGATGTCCCGGGTTCAAGCCGCGTAACATTAAATTAGGGCAATTTACTCCGGGTCCTAACGCGGCGCTTCCACTAAACGCTCCTCTGCGCATTGGGCCCGACTCTCCGAGACCCTTGATGGTAGCGCAGTGCGGTAAACGATAACTTTGTGATTTTCATATGCGCTTTTTCAGTCAGACTTAGATCCCGAACACACAGGCGAGCCTTTCAGCGTTCCACGTTATTTGTGATGTATAATAATATAATATCGCAAGACGAACACCAACTGTCCAGTCTCCAGGGCCAAACTAAGCAACGCATTTTGGATAGGTAGGTAACCTATTAAAATTCCATGTCTCGGGTACAAACTTCGTTCTCATGAGACCAAATCGTCACCACCAGGATTCGATCCCCGGACCCTCGGCACAGAAAGGGAGCGTTAAGGATTACGTAACGCAATTTTTCGAGATTTTTGACCCCCCTCCCCCCCATGTAACGCGCCGTAACGTTTTTCTTTACCCCATGTCTCCATGCGTCACTGCGTCTCCGATCAGTCAGACATACCTACATGTTGTATGACTGTCAGCTAAAAGCATTACGGGAAATATACATAGCTTTTTACAGCAATATGTTGTCTGGTTGAAAGTTCAAGAACCGCATTTTGAATTGTGTCCAAATCCGTTTGCGTTCGTCTGTTTTCTGACTCATTGGTCGTCTGCGAATGAACATAAGAAGGTACATATACTATATAAAGTACGTCAAGTGCGAGATTATTTGTAAGCTAATCGTATACTTTATAGCCTACCGTATTTAGACATTTAGTATAAAGGTATAAAGGTAGACTATAAAGTATACAGTTAGCTCGCACTTGACGTGCAGATAATATTTTTGAATAAAATATCAGTGGGGATATGTTTTTTATTTTATTTGGTACTACATTATTTTCAGTATTGGTCTTATATTATTTGATTTTTAACTATTTTTATCTCAATTTTTAATGTAAGTACTATTTTGGCTACAAAAAAATGATGCCCAAATGGATGAAAAAAATTCAGAAAGTTTCCATCAAATCAGGGATATAAGATAAATATCTCGACGTCGTATCATGCCAGTCACTTACTTGCCTATAAGGAGGAACTGACCCAGAATTTAAATAGATCACACACATGATGAGGTCTTTTATTAGCGCTACTTTTGACGTGATAAATGGATTTAGGAAGGGTTTTTGATGAGCTCAATATTAATGCCTATCGTACCTACGTACTAACACCTACACACGTTGCAATAAGTATACGATAGCTTAATAATTTCCGAATAACTTGGAATAGTAATCTCAACCTTCTGGTAATTTACTCACTTTTGATATTTTGCGAGATAAACATGTACATATTATAATAATAATAGTTATCTTGATCGACTTACGGTCACGGCGGCTAATCTCAATTGAGACTAGCCATTTGCGCAGGAGATATTAGATATAGTGTAATAGTGTGTGCGCAAGTACAGATGTGCACTCTCCCTTCCCTCACGCACATAGTCCAATGGAACGCCAAGCCGACAGGACCGGTGAGGGATCAGCCGCATCACCAACGACGGCTTTTCGTGCTCTCCGAGGCATTTACATTTACATTACATTGCGTGTTAACCATTTATAAATAAATATAGTAGAGAGAAAGATAATCATTCAATTAGAATACCTGTTGCATATAATAATAACCTAGAATGCACTATACGTTAAAACGCCATTCTAAATACATATAACAATATGCCTACGCTACCCCTTGCAAAGAAACAGCGATTTATTTCCAGTTTCCACAACAAACATGCCACGACAAAGCTACAAAAGAAAACCCACTCACACTTTATGTTCCTTTCCTCCCTCCCACTGAGTGCAACCCCAATCTCATTCATATTTCACATCCATTTCATAGCCGCCGAAGGCGCGCCGACGGCCTTAACATTATAAATATCGCATAATGCTTTAACTGCAGTGGCCCGATTGACCCAGATGTTTGCAGGTCGCGAAACGGCCATACCCCATTTCCCAGACGACCCTTTGATGGCCTCCTCAGGTTGGCTTCCGATACCGAATTGGGCACGGCGATGGCGCGATTACGTTCGCCTAAATGTTCTTTCAGAGTGTTATGTGTTTATTGTGAAGGTCGTTGATTTGTTTGTTTATATCATAATGCAATATATCTATGATTTAAACACGTTTATTATTTACTAAACATTATCGTTGCTAGAATGTGTTTATTTGTAAAACGACTGAAGATTATGCTAAAACATTTGAACGGATTTTCATGAAATTTTGCACAGAGATGTCCTGCTCGGCCTTCTGCTCTAAAGGTTGCTCGTATACACAAACCAAAACATTTTTTTTTGTCTGTCTGTCTGTTTGTTCCGGCTAATCTCTGAAATGGCTGGACCGATTTTGACGGGACTTTCACTGGCAGATAGCTGATGTAACAAGGAGTAACTTAGGCTACTTTTATATTTGAATTTTTTTTTGTTAAATACCACACGGACGAAGTCGCGGGTAACAGCTAGTTTTATATAATTTCGAAAATACACAGACTTAGGGCATGTTTCTGTATTAACTTTTTTGACTGATAGCCCATACAAATTCTGTATGTTGTGGATAGGGTTTACCAGCACATAGGGAAACAGGCCCTTATTGCTATTGCTATTAATTGAAACGAGCCACTGTACTCAATGAGCTCCGCTACCAACGGAATGTGCGTGCATCCTGCATCCTGAGTATAATTGAATGCGATAATATTTGCATATTTACAACTGCAGTGCGTGTTGAAACAACAAAAAAAACTTCTGTGAATGAATGCGTTGATGTATGTCACACCTTTTTATCACGTAGAGCAGGGGTCGGCAACCTACGGCTCGCGAGCCACATGCGGCTCTTTGGATGTGAAGCTGCGGCTCTTTAGTTCCATACGCAAATATTATATATTTTATAAAAAAAAACATTGAAAAATCATTCTGAATCGATTAACGAGGATTAGGCACCATTTCTATCTCTCAGCCTCGCTTTTTTTTATTTGGCCAATTTTTGGACACCCTGTATATTATCTAATTTGTTTTGAATAAACACTACTTATAAATAAATAATTAAATAAATATATATTAAATAGATATTTTTTCTTATGAATAAGTAGATTAGTTTTTTTATCAAAAAACTTTATTAACCGACTTCAAAAAGGAGGAGGTTCTCAATCCGGTTGTATTTTTTTTTTTATGAAAGTACTATTTATTGTTCGCAAGAAAAAAAAATGTGGCTTTTTAAAAACTTTGAAATTATGTACTCAAAAGGTTGCCGACTCCTGACGTAGAGTAATCTGCGCTACAAATTTTCTCATCATAGTTGTTTATTACTAAGGGATTACGAAGTCATGTCATGTGACCAGAAGCCAGATTTTTTAAATTATGTTGACGAGCTGATGTTATAGTAATTATATTTTAATGTTGTCGTTTTACAATATATGTTTAAATAATTGTACGACCGCATCTCAGCGCGATGGTAAAGGGTTATGGAGTAGTGATGTGCCGTAGATGTAGGGCTGCGCACTTACTATAAATAAATAGATAAATAAATAAATATCGCCAGACGAACACACCAACTATACGGTCCCACACTAAGCAACGATTGTATTATGGCTACCGTACAATGGACTGAGGGCGAACTTAGTACTTATATAGATAATACACATCCATGACTCGGGTACAAACATTGTCACAAAGTTTGTCCCTACCAGGATTCGAACCCGGGACCCGCAGCACAGAAAGCAGGGTCACTATCCACTGAGCTAATCAGGTGTGTCGACGAGTTGCGCGTGCACATCATGCATGTGTCGGTTACAGCACCGCCAATGAATTGCTTCCCCCTGACTTACGACTGAAGTAATTTATTGCGACCAATTTCAATTCCTTTTTCATAATAGATAAATAGAAGTAAATCACCCCCCTCCCGCCCCTCCAAACGGATTGGTTCCCCTTGACGAAATCCCGGATCCGCCTCTGCCGCGTAACAGGCGAATAACGGTAAAGGTACGCATGATCTCAGCTAGTATCAGTAATACGATTGATTTTGCTCGTGAATATAAGTGGAAATCAACGTTCATGATTGGCCATTGGTTACCACGACAACAACAGCAAAACATAGCCGAAACACGTTAATTACATTCGCTTCCTGCCTCTGAATGCCAAACAATGGCTGGTGAGGACATCGTTTGTATTATTCGCATGCCGCAACATCCGTGAGAACCATCCCACGTCCTCCATTGAGGTCCACCAGACAAATCGCTAGTAGACAGATGATTAATTCATCTCGAGGTTTTTGTACAGTAGACGTTGTTTTGGAAGTCTTGATTCATAAGGCATGCCTCCATCACACTGCCTTTGAAACATGTTGCTAGTCTGCCTCTAGTCAGATTGCCTGAAGTATTTATAGTAGCTAACGTATGAAACTAATAAGCTGTCACTGACGACCTGATTAGCGCAGTTGGTACTGATCCTGCATTCTGTGCCGAGGGTCCAGGGTTCGAATCCTGGTAGGGACAAACATTCGTGATGCTTGTAACCGAATCATGGACGTTCAATATCTATATAAGTATTATAAACTGAGTTCGCCACCAGTCAATTGTACGGTACCCGTAATACAAGCGTTGCTTAGTTTGGGAGCGTATAGTAGGTGTGTTCGTCTGGCGATATTATTATTATTACTAAAAAACTATGCAGTCTATAAGCTTCTCACATGAAATGCTAACACCCACAACGACAAGTGAAATCGTAAGCCGATCTTCGTAAATGGACATCCCAAGCTCGAGCTCAGCATACTAAATAGCTCGACGAGATTCCATCTTCGTTTTCTTTGGCTTTCCTTCAATAACGTAATGAGATGTTGCTATTGGAGATTAAAGATCTGCCTTTAGAACTTACTACAATTCACTGTACTGGATTTTTAAACTCTCAATTGTCATTAGTTTGGTACTTTGTAGTTACTTGATTTAAAAAGGGTTTTGGTAATACAATAAAATTCATAACAACTAAATAAATATAGTTATAGTACCTTAGTAGGTAAATGAGTATTTGATCAATACCAGAGCTCTATTTATAATTCTCTATTCCTACATCTCTATATTTATTATTCTAGCTCCAAGTATAATATTTCGGAATTCTCCATAACTCAAAATTGTATTATTACAATAGCGCAACGATATGTATTGAAGTATTTTTCGGGCCAACCCGACCTGATTTCTAACAAATCCCAGGCTTCGGAATATCGATGATACATCTAGGCGGGCATTGGGGATCTACTGAAAACAAATACTGACCGTGCCGTGCCAGCGACGGCGCCTGCTAGTTTATGAAGTGCGAACAATGGCTCCCGAGTGCAAGCCAACTGGCACTATCTCTTGTTTAGATAGGACGGAATTTAATAATTGATATTTATAGATTAACTAGCTGCGCCCCGCAGTATTACCCGCGATTAAAAAGTATGTCCTTTTCATCTATGTCCTCACCCCTAAACTACGAGTACCACTACCTATGCAAAAAACAATGTCGATCCTTTGCTCTATGAAAAATTAAAACAAATCTATCCCACGGGAACCATACATTTTACCGGGATAAAAAGTAGCCTATGTGCTATTCCAGACTATAAGCTATCTCTGTGCCAAATTTCATCCAGATCCGTTCAGACGTTCTAGCGTGATTGAGTAACAAACATCCATCCATCCAAACTTTCACATTTATAATATTAGTGGGATGTGATGATCACTCTTCATCAAGAATATAAAGGCTACTATAATTCGTTGAATTATACACACCAGCTGAAAGCAGAGGAAAAGGTCGTAACTTTAAATTTCCAATAGAGTTTCAGTTGTAATCAAACCCGAAAAGCTCGTGTTCGTAAAACACTTATTTACAGTATTTACAATGAAGCGAACACTCTCATGCATCCGATTAAACAAAAAACTATGGAGGACCTTACAACTACTTGATTGTTGACAAACAACATCATGCTGAGTCTGTACCAATTTGCAACATTGTAGTTGTTAACGTGTATTACAACGTTTAACATGTGTACTCTGTATTTATTGTGAATAAAGGATATATTTTCTTTCTTAAAGCGTCATGCCAATAACAAATGTTGCTGGTTCATTTGCTTTCTCGATAGCCTGCAGTCAATACAGGTAGAATAGTATGAGGGAAGCGTTGCCGCGAGGCTGGAAGAGTGCCAGCTCGGCCACAGACCGCCGCATCGAGAACACTCGAGTGTACCGTAGGACTCGTGCGATAGTGAAAGCTTCATTATGAATATGAACAACTAGCTGCGCCCCGCGGTGTTACCCGTGATTGAAAATTATGTCGATGCCTACGTCATTTTCTGAACCCTAAACTACCACTGCCTATGCAAAAAATCATGTCGATCCTTTGCTCTATGAAAAATTAAAACAAATCTATCCCACGGGAACCATACATTTTACCGGGATAAAAAGTAGCCTATGTGCTATTCCAGACTATAATCTATCTTTGTGCCAATTTTCGTCCAGATCCGTTTAGCCGTTCTGGCGTGATTCAGTAACAAACATCCATCCATCCCTCCAAACTTTCACATTTATAATATTAGTGGGAAGTGGGTTTTAATTTCATAGTGGACATAAAAAAAGAAATGAAAGTAAAACATTTTTCGACACAGGAATCAGGATACAAATAGGTGGTTGGGAAATAAATAACGGTCAGAGGTAAGATTAATCAGAAATGTCTTATGTTGACCTCGGTGTGACCTGTGCCGAAAGGAGTTTGGCTCTGCATGAGTTGGTCGGGATAGGAGTATACTCCTCCGCGGTCACTAGCTGATTTGACACATAGTATATGTCCACCCAATTGCATATGGATTGTAATAAATAGAATAGGTACTTAAAGACGAATATAAATATGAGATGGAAAAAAACTCGCAGTCTTCCAGCGACGTCGTCGTGAAGAGACTAAATGAATGATCACTAAAGAACAATCAAATAAGAGCTGCATGTTTGCGGCGATTGGTTTCATAGCTATCGGTGCAAGTTCATAAGTCTCACAACTAACTTAGTAGTATTTTAAGCCAGTGAAACAAGAACAAGTACCATTTGTGCCCTGGCACAGGGTGGCTAGTCGGCGCTGATGTTATATCTCGATCGTTCGTGTGTGCACGCGATACCAGCTGCACTCAAGCAGAAACCTAAAGCTCATTGAAGCTGCACTTGCATGCATGATTTATTATTGAACAATGGATCTAAGAAAAGAAGCATATTATTGAAATGATTTGACAGATTACTATTTATAGAGTAAGCTGGTTGTGAATCTAACATCTTTGATAGTCGTACAGGCGGCAGCCAGAAGCCTTTTCTTTGCATTACTAGTAAACCCACTAGTTGGATATCGAAGGTCAGATGGTAACCGCTCTGTCAATATATCTGTAATTAGCGACATGAGGTCTACCCTTATATGGCTGAAAGTTGACTCTAATAAAAAAGAAAGATGCTGCTATAGATCTCGACTTTCAGTATCAGCGGAGGGAAAATACAGTAGTTATATGAATGTCTTCTTCTTCATCCTTTGCCATCACTTATCGGTGGTCAGTGATCACTATAGCAACGTTGGCTTTAGAGTCATCTGCCCGAAATAGGAATCTCGTGTTCCACTCAAACCAGTCTCTAAGGGTTTTCAGCCAGGAGTTCACTAAAGTTTAAATATCTACATTACATCTTATTTATAGTTCCCAGCGTCAATTGTTTTGTTTATCTCTATTTATATGTTGTCTAATAAGAGTTTCTTCTTTCAGCGCAGCGTTGAAACGTAATTTACACGACCCACGCTTGGCAGGCAGCCAAGTGTTTTAGAATATAATACCAGTTAAAATTATCGTTTATCATAACAAAATTCGACCTCTATCGTTTGTGATTCAACAGATTTGATGTTTGGTATTGTTATGCTGTGTTAGTTTACACCACACTTGTAAAATATTGAGCGGGAAATCGTGGTCTCAATATTAGTTTGAAATTTTTTTTTCAAAATCAAAAACATTGCATTATTGAAATCAAACTATTTTTACGGATTTTGATCGCGTTTATTTATTTTATGTTATTACGTTACCGATGTTACCGATGCTTTACATCAACCATACGTTACCGATGTTTCGGCTGCTTTACAGCAACCAGGGTCGCGGGAGGAGTTAGTTTCATTTCAATATGTAGTATTCGCGTAAATATAAGAAATAAATATTGCATTATTTTATTCATTATTAATAAGATTCGAGCCGCCAATAATCATAGGTACTGAGGTGAATCTCAAAACGAATACTAACTAACTCTCAAAAAAAACCTCCACAGTCAACTAACACAATATTCGAACTGTGAACCCATAGTCGATACCGTTAAACACTCATCTTTCTAGAACATCACTTATTAGGTTATCTAAATGTTTGGCTATTCGAACACCATGTTTGGGAAGCCAAATTCGAATGCCACACATCCTTGTATGGCATTCGAATTTGGCGGCGTTTTCGAATCTATCTTCAGATAAACATCTAATTTGTACTTTGAATTCGAGCTGATTGCTCGAGCTTGCCTCGAGAGTTGACTGACATTCTATATTTTACTTGCCCGTTAATAATATTTACTACTCATTATTGCTATAAAGCTTAAGAGAGAGACCTATCAGAATAATATCTATCGTAAAATAATGTGATAATGTGCTCGACTATGGCATGTCCATTGTAAACGTCGCGCGTCTCGTATTGATTTAAGAACATACCAACGAATTCATAGAATGTTGTAATCCGTTTACAATAGACATAAAAAAGGACTATTCTTACGAAATAATCAGCATCCAAATTTAAAAAAGATTAGCAATTAGAACGTAAGGGGTTAATTCTTAATTTGTTTTTATTTCTACCGCTGGAATTACTGATATAATTAAGAACCAATCATAGTCGAATAAATATTTTCGTTAGTCTATCATTCTGGGTGCTGTGGGCATAAGACGAGGTAAGTAACGAGCAACCAAGTCCATCAAATATTCGACCTCCTTTATCCAATTACGTAACATATTCCCTATTTCTAGGCTAAAATGACCGAATTTGGATTTCGTCCAACTGAGATAGTATTTTTTCCACGCGGCTTATTGAAATAGGAGGGATTCCACGGAGCGGCCGCGGCGGGTCTACTGATGGATGTCACAAATTTTTCACGGCGCCGCATTATTGAACGATGCGGTACCCTTTGTCTTTATTCTGGAATCTCGTTCTTTTGGTTTCGCGGACATTACTTTTGGACAAATAGGCCGATATCAGTGCCGTCAGTGATTCAGCCATTTTTTTATAAATCCAATCCAGGGTGAATTTTTTTTTAATCAATATGTAGCGGTTAAGTACTCTAAATACCAGTGTCTAAGTTATAATACTTTATAATAATTCCAGCCCTGTTTTAATGTCCTACTGATGGGCACAGGCCTCCCCTCAATGCGAGGGGGATTAGGCCATAGTCCACCACGCTGGCCCAGTGCGGGTGGGCGGACTTCACACATCTTTCGAGGGGTTCTCTCAGACATGCAGGTTTCCTCACGATGTTTTCCTTCACCGTTTAGCAAGTAATAATCATGGTTAAAAATGAGATTCGCACATGAAATCCAGAAATGTACATGCGAGCCGGGGTTTGAACCTGCGATCCTCGTTAAGTCGTGTCTAAGTTAATATAAATTAATAAGAGGTGTACTTTCAATGTAATATCGGTAGATAATCTTTATCAAAATTACTACCAACATCAACATAAAACTGAAGCATATAAAATAACTCTAATAAAATCTCACATTGTCCTCGAATTTATCTATTTCGTGGTTTATTTTATGTAAACGACGATAGCAAATTCAAATTCAGCGAATAAATGGATTTCATAGCAGATTGGATTTATTGATTCGGTTCGGGCTGGCTGGTATGAAAATTGTTTTTTCACGCGGCCGCCGGGAATTTGAATATAATCTGGTTTAATCTGAGCACATACCCAATGTAATGGAATTTGGTAGCAATACTTTAAAGTCTCATTTAGAATTAAACCCACCATTACATTTAGGACATAATTTACCAATTACTGGCAATTTTAATTTACTCAAATGGACATTAGGTTAAATAAAATACAACATCCCTAGTTGTAAACAATTCAAATTCATAAAGTTACTTATTTAAAATGTTCTACAAATAAAGCCACGATAACTCTAATAAATAAACTTTGCGACCTTCAAACAGAACAACCTTAAATTTATTACGACTACTACGAGGTCTTTATTATTCACACTGACATTAGCAACTTTGTAGAATGTACACATAATATGAGAGAAAAGTAATTTATGATAATAATAAATATTACCAAACGAACACACCAACTCATAGAATTTGTAACAAAAATCTCTATTTAGGTACACAAATATGACGCTTGGGTACCGCATAAAGGACTTGGAGCGATACCGGGGTATAATATATGTATATATAATTTAATAGGTACGGGTACAATTTAGCGCCCTCAGCGTAGCGTCTATATATTTCTCAGAAGGACATTATCCTACTGTTCTTGGTATATTATGCCTAACATTAGAATTTCTTTGCACAAAAACGATTCGCCAGACTTTCGAGAATAAGTAAGTTCTTAGCGAGTACCCTCAGAAATCAATTGGGGGGCCTATCATGACGGGCTTCAGAACTTGGCATCATTAAATTACGCCCCTAACTCGAGGAATCCCCGAAGTTTGTGTGTTCTGTGACAGTTGCAAAGACAGAAACTTTTACCATTTCATATGGACAGATCTTATTTATCTCTGTTCGGATACGGGTATATTTATTAACTAAGATTTATAAGTTAAGTATTATAAACTGAAAATGGGCTATATCGCAGTGATCGCACATTGAAGATATAGACACAGCAAGCTATTTAGACGTCTCTCAATCGAAAGTCCAATTAAGTGTTTAGATTTTCTTGTCCGTATGTCTATTTGTTTGAGCATCACAAAAAACAACTGGACTAATTTCAACAGATTTCACCACTGGATAGCCTATCGTTGGACACAAATGAGGGCACATATCAAGTCGTTAAGATCATTGAGGTAAAATCAAGAGTGTCGGGTCGCGGATGGAGCCCCGCAGTAAAAATCTAGTTTACGTACCATAAACTATGAAAAGAAATTGGTTATTTACAGTCCTTTTCTATAGAACCTAAATAATACCGTGATTTTCTGTGTTTATACTGGATTCTAGAAACGTCTTAAGTTTTAATAAAAAAGAGTTTTGGTTAGTATCAATTATTTTTTACGGTTTCTGATTATTTTTTAAGGTTAAAAGTGATTATTAATAGTTGATATCATTGCGATTGATTCTGCTAATGGATACAGGATAGTTTTAAAAGGTAATCTCACCTGGCTATTCGGGAAGGTGGCAAAGGCGGACTGCACTTTGTGTAGCGCATGGTCCTGTTGGTGGGCGGGCGGGGGCCTCCCCTTGGGGAAGTGGAAGCGCGGTATGACGCGGGCGGGCGCGCCGCTGTTCGCCGCGCCGCGCACCGTGCGCTGCAGCGTCGTGTGCGCCGGCGCAGACGACGGTTTTGGGGGCGTTGATGCGGCGTAGCTCTGAAAAGAAGAGGAAAAATAAGTTTTATAACTAACTACTTATCACAGGTGGTATTTTCAGTAGATATAAAATGCCTGAAAACCTTTTCAATGAGGATATTTTTTTATGTGGTTTAACAATTAATAATTTTGTTGTACTTTTATTTCCATAAATCCAAATTATACATTACGACCCTTATCTTAAAAATTGTTTAACTAATAAGTTTAGGTATCACAATAATTTGAAACGAAATAAAAGCTAAAATGTATTTGAAAATACGCAAAGGTTATACAAAAGTCTTCAACTAGATCCACGAAAACGAACCACGTGAAATATATAAATACAATATATTGTTCATCTCGGCGAGAGAGTCGCGTTGCCCGTGATTTATCGCCGGCTGGATTGTTGATATGCCTCCAGTTCCGCCTGTCTGGCGGCCGATGAAAGTGAAATATCGCTCGACTGTCCCGAAGACGTGATCTCAACATCCGTCCACGGAGGCGATAGCAAACGTCCGTGTGCGTTATGTTTATATTTATTTGGGTTAATTTTGTGGTTGTTTTAAGTTTGTGATGTGTTTAATTTGATGGTTGAAATAATTATTGACATCTAGTGTTTCAATACACATTTTGTCAATTCGCATTTAGCTCTATTCTCTAGGGCTCCTCCTTCTCTTCCTCTCTTTTTTAAGACCGTTAGGATCTAAAGTCGAACTCCGTGGAGACCCCATAATATTCTCTGTCTCTCTTAATCAGTCAGCACATCATATCGTGTGTAATCTCCAAAGAGTTAGTCAATGATTTAACAAAAAAAAATTCAAAATTACCCAACATATTTTCCCAATAAAGCTACTCCACCCTCCAAGTATTCTGACCTCCAAGGTTTACATAGCACACGCACCTCAGACCTAGGTAACCACATCATCTGAGACCGTGAGGCGCGGAGGTCACGCATCATAAATCATTTAACCTTGAAGCTGGTGACCCTGGGCGCAGCTTGAAACAATAGACCCGTGCGTGATTTCGTCCGGCTTGTATGAATCTAGGTATGCTAGGTAGGACCCTAGATGAATTAGGACTAAGCTAACCTACTAATAATAATTAAAAAGTGTCCATGCTTGTCTGAGAATAATGCAAAACGAATTTGAACGTAATTTGGTGCAGTCATTAGTGATGTTTTGGAATAGCATATAGGCTATTCTTTATACTTGAATGTATAATTCAAGGATAAAGAATTCAGAAAAGAAGCCGGGGCGCGGTTAAAGCAGTTCTAGATTATGTAGAAATTGCCAAATGTCATTGCTAGATGCAATATTGTTCGATTAAAATGTTATAATTGCGGTATCCCTGATTATTGGCAACACTGTCGCGTCAAATCTGACATTTCATGTATTTTTCATACTGTGCAAGAATTATTTTTTTTATAAAGACATCTCCTTTTCATTATTTGCACAAAAAGAAGCCCTCATCGACATGATATTAACTCTCCAAGGAGTAAAGCTCAGACTATATAAGTTACTCTATGGAGTAGACAACAAAGACGCTCTCATATCTACATATACATATATGTACAGTCGTTAACATACAAAGTGTCTGTGAGAGAGTTTTATATTAAGTTTTCCATAATGTTTTTGATGAAAACGTTTTAGCGTCTAATAAAAACTTATATTACAAGAATCGCGGTAATATAAAACGTGCATATATTATCCAACATGTTGAAAGTAGATAATGTAGAAACGACCTTTGTTTGGGCATTAAGGTAACTTTGCCTGCTCTGCCAAAGGGCCTAGTGTAATCTTAAGGGCCTGTATTATTATAATCTAATCTAAAAGAAACTCTATCCGCCTCTTATTTACCATACAAATACTGTGAAACCGGCCCTTAAGTTAAATAATTTGGCCACGTGTTTTTTTTTCTATAACTGATGATCGCCATCTGGATATACTGATCTGGCGTGTGATCGCATTCCCATCGACATCAAACAAGATTGGCACAGAATGTCTATTTAGCTACGCAACTCTCCTTGGCCCAATATCCAACAATGTAAATCAAAACACGCGTACACCAACTTATCTGTGCAGGTGATAGTGGCGCTACTGTCTTTACAAAACTGACAAAACAATGTAATTTTCGTGGTATCAACTTTAGTTCCACTTTTGACCACCTGCACATATATGTTGGTGGCACTGTAAAGGATGTCGCACACGATGTAGATAATTGAATTTATTATATTATTAGCAATGCGCCCGATCTTAACTTTAAAAAAAAAAACTTGCTTCAAAGGAACGTTGACCCTCTTAGGGGACGAATTTCCAAAAATTCTTCCTTAGTGTACCTCGGAGGTACTCGAGGAATATATCCTTCAGATTTCAAATACTTAGGTCCACCGGTTTAGGCTGAGCGTTGTCTGCCCGTCAGTCAGTCAGTGTTTCGAATTTATACTCTTATATATTGTAATAATATACTATAAGATAAGAGTTTCCTAACAAATAAAAGCAGTAGCGATACTATATCAGTTTTGTCGTGTGTGATGAGCTTAGTTACCCACGTGTGCCTCATTATCATCTAATTTCACCCAGTTCACTGCACCCAAGGATTAATTTTAGAATGTCTGAGGTGTGAAATTTGGCATAGTCAGATAATGGCTTCGCCAGAAAAGTTGCTTTAGAAAAATCACAACAAAAGGTAGATAAATAAAATATTCCCAAAAATATGAGGTCGTAGTACCACTCGGCATAATGGATCCCATTATCAAGATCGACGTGTTTCAAACGGGGTCAATCAAGAGGGCACACTAGGGCTGCTCGGAGGCTGGATATTAGCACAAGGAGATTTCAATAATACCTACTACTGGGTTTGTACAAAAGATTTTCTAGTGATTTTCATTAAAAATAACCCACTAGTGCCAATAAATTATTCAACAGTATCAAGGTAAGTAGCTATATAGTCACATATGAATTCATATTATGCTTGATTTACACAAGTAGCAAAATAAAATGTAGCCAACGTGATAATGTATGTACATACATTCTGAACACTTACTTTTCCGTAGGTACTGTTGTCTTGTAAATCGAGCATAAGGTACTATGCATTGATTTATTGGTCTGTGTCTAAGAGCAAGGTCTCATTTATAAGGATGGACTGGGACTGTCGTGCACACTACATTTTGAGTCGTATTTCTGACTTTAGATTGGAAACACTTACTAAGGTCTGAAAAAGTGTGTGAGGTATGTCGTAAGTCTGATAATATAAAACGTTGGAAAATTTCTTTATGATTTTTCTGCATTCTATTATACCGCTAATTTCTGTATCGCCCTGATCAGAGGAATAATCTCATCTTTTTATAAATAATGTTTAGATTTGGATCGTTAGGTCCGGAGATTAATCCGTAGAAACATACAAATCTCTAACTTAGCCACTTTATAATATTAGTGCAGATATATTTACGTATTTATGTAGTCGTAGTAATTACAGAAATCTTCCATGAAGTTGTCAACACAGGTAACAAAGACCATTAGATCCAATTCATATCAACAGAATAGCAATTTCGCGTGTCAGTTCCGCGTCGCGCGAGATTCATTACAAAATTAATTACTCCGCTAAAACAGACACACAAAAAATAACCATAAACTTGTGTTTTTGTGTTCCATAGTGGGCGGCACTGGAACGACTTAATCGGACTTAATTTTTCACGCCTCTGTGTTGACTGTGTTCACTTCAGTTTTTAACCGAAGACAAAAAAGGAGGAGGTTCCCAATTCAACGCGTTTTTATTTTTGGGTTGTCATGAGCCCGATCGTCAGTAAAAAAAATTTTCTTCATGCAAATTTTGACCCCTAATTTGACCCCTTTAGGCATCGAATTTTCAAAAATCTCACATTATAGTGCACCTCTAGGGTACTCAAAGAGTATACAGAGCGCCCCACGGGTATGGAGGGAATTCATTTGTAAAAGATTTTTTTTAAAGTTGCTTGCCTCATCTCATGGGTATCAAATCGACTAAATGCGAAAAAAAGTATTCTGTATTTTTATGATGCCGTTCGAAAGGGAATAAAGACAACAATAAACAAAACAAAAACAAGAAGAAAATTCATTATAAGTAACATAGTATCATATATTAAAGGGACACCGTGAAATTTTACATTTAAGTTCAGTGACATTAATAGATAAAAATCTTTAACATCTGCATAAGTTGTTATATCTGTATGGAATAGGTACCAACATGAATACAAACAGTCCGGCAACTTTTTGTACAGATTTACTGGTCGGATTCCGACTAAAAGGTTTCAAAATCCCTCATAAGCTTAGTGGGAGATATACGCTGATAGATGGAGGGACGTAAGTATATAAATCTTTTATCAAATAAATTATTTCGGTGAGTCCGTCAGCTAAATCCGTTCTCCTATATCCGATTTTTGTGAACAGTGAATGATCCAGGTCTCATCGTCTATGACCAGCCCTTCAATTTGGTGATTACGGTCATCATATTAAGGATATACCCGTGTAGGTATAATAAATTTATTTATGTACGAGCTTTTGCCCGCGACTACGCTCACCGCGCAACGATTGATTTTGCTCTGTTGCTCGGCCTCCAATGGTCAATGCGTGATGATACTGCCTTAGGCCCCAAGTCTGCTAACACAATCGATTCATAATCGAACAGCAACCGCATAGTAACTGTCACTCTTGACAGATATCCCATACAATATCTGTCAAGAGTGACAGTTACTATGCGGTTGCTGTTCGATTATGAATCGATTGTGTTAGCAGACTTGGGGCCCTGTTATATAACGAACCATAAGCTTTCCAATAATAAGATAAAGTTTGTTTGGTTATCCCAGCGGGACTTATGAGTGGGAAACCATACAAAAAGTATCCCAAATCTTGGCCCAGATAAATAGGCTGACCATGCAATGTTTAATTAAAATCATTTCAATACTTTTGCCCTTGCTGCACGGCCTGCACGTTTACATACGGATAATAATAAATAAAAAAAATGTGTATTCGGCTTCTCTACGGTAAAAAAAAATATCCCGAACGTTATTTTTTTTCCTTTAACTATTCATTGTGCATAGATATTATATTGAAATTCGTAACAAACAAAGCCATAAATTTCGCCGGAGGCTTGTAACGACGCGAGCCGGCTGAACTGCCTCGTATCATCCACCTATATTGTTTTCCAATATCATAGCAAAATGTTAAGGTGTTAATATATCAATAACACCCACGTTTGTATTGTAATGGATACATTATATTACGTTGAACTTATAATAAAATATGTACTATGAAGCAAGGCTTATATATAAATATAGTTACATATTTGTTATGCAGGGTTGCAAAGTTGTAATTTGGTGCGAGTTCTTGGATTGAATACCGAGCAAGTGTAGGATTCTAAGATTGAACCACGAACGTAGCGAGTAGTTAAAAATATTTTCTTGATTGTTCTAAATCCTCCTGTATATGTATAACTACCTGAATGTGTATAATATTCCCATTTGTTAATATTCACTAACAAGTAAACATTTTACATACATGTATGGTCATTTCATAGTTAAAAACAACTCGACTAAAAAAGCTAAACTATATAAAACCTTCTCCCAGTTCTACCTCTGGTTAAATAAATGGTGTCATATCATTAGAAAATACACACATGCGTACAATGCTCGTGTGGTCGGTAGTAAAACGAGAATACATAAATTAAATGGTATTTACACCTCGGCGAAATACCCAGAAGTAATGTTTAATTGTCGGCCTACATTTATTTACGTGTGATGGAATCGAAAATAGTCGGATTTGTCGGGATTTTAAAAAAATAAAACTTTCTTGGAACGAAATTGCATCAATGTAACCTGAAAACTGAATCCAATAGATATATTATGTAATATGTATGAAAATTGTTCGGGCCTGTGGGTACATTAATACATATACGAAAAGATTAAAGTTTTATTTTTTATAAAGAAATCTGGAATATTTAGTCAGTCTGAAAGCGTATCACGGCAAAGCTACTGAACTAATTTTGATGAAACTTATCATGGTGACAGCTTAAGTCGGGTCGTAAATTCAGAGAAAGGTTTCGGAAAAGCAATAGTACGAAGTCGCGGGCATAGCTAGTTGAAAAGCTTAGAATAATACAACGAAGCTGGACGATTTGATGTTTATAATACCTTGATAGTGGGCGTGTCTATTCAGCCTTTAAAAATGCTTTATTAAATGGATGAGATAGGTATATAATGTAAGAACGTGTGTGAAACGAGGAATGTAGTTTATGTTGTGGCAACACCATTTTTTATCTGTATTTTTTTTGCCCTGTCTCTTCTAAAAATGTCACTTTAAAAACTGTGCGCGTCTTTCGTTAATAAACTGTTTTAAAATATTTATGTATTTCTTATCAATATAAAAGAGAGTACAGTAGTAGCTCGGAGAAAACAGAAAGTGAAACACAGCAAAGTTTGCTCGCAAAGTTGTAAAACACACGCGGTGTGGTTTAACTCCACAAAGCCAGGTAACAAAAGTTTTACCGACATTATAATTACGAGAAAAAACTTCTAACGATGTTTACATGACTTATGGTATTTTAGACAGCCACTTGCTGGGAGAGTTGGGCCTTTGAGAGAGAGCAAAATGGCGGCATTACTCCGAAGGTATCAGTAAGTTTTTCTTGGATAACTACGTAACCCGGACTTCGTTTGAAAAAATGTCAATAGTTAATAACTATAATACCTAGACTATAAAAAAATATTCAGGTGTAACAGAGTGACATAGTCACACCGTAAGAATTCCGTTTTTATCACTTTGGTACGGAACACTAATAAGATTGGTTTTGGACAAATTAGTCCAGGACTGGATAGATTTGATACATATTAGTAGCAAAATATTTTGTAACTTTTGACGATTCATAAGTACTGCACTTAATGGTCTACGTGAATAAAAAATATTCTGATTCTGATTAAGGTCCACAGTAATTACGACTATAATTAGGTCAGTGACACAGAGATGTATTCAAAAATATCCTCAGCCAGTTATAACCTGCGGAAAGCAGTTGGCTCGAAGACCAAGCTCTGTGCCGTCCATTGGGAAAGTCCTACGTCTGGCAGTGGACTACTCCAATGATGATCATAATCAACTGATGATGCTCAATAATGTATTGGTCATTTTGCAATCTACTTCGGCACGAATTCGTAGAGTTCGGCGCTATAATATAATATCGGTACGTAGTTTGAATATTCTTTATCCGTAATCTCAATACGTGGGAGTTGAGATGAGTGCTGACTATTTACAATTTTACCATCTGACTCACACGCAGCATCAATAGTGTCCAGCAACTCGGTGTACGTACGATTCGCAATGGATTCCCTCGGTCTATATTTATAAAGAGCGGGATAGACGAGCGCGAGCGCAGGCGCGTGCGGGAGTGTGAGGAGGCCGGGGGATAGGGGGAGGGTCTGCGCGCGTCGACCACGTGGTATAAATAGTAGCACGCGCATGTCAGCGCGCACCCGCAACACCAAATCGGGGAACGGGAATAGCACTGATGTTTGGGTTCAACGATGGATTGAAAACGCGTACGCATGTTATAAAAACGTGAATAGGTACCGTAAATGATCTAACCCACTTGGTATTTACGTTCGGCCCCCTGATTACGTAACTTGCAATAACCTAGCGATAGCAGTAATCGCGCAATATTTGCTTTTAAATTGCTAATTCGTATTACGTAGCGCTGCGACGTCATACAAATCTGCGATTTGAAAGCAATTATTGCGAGATTATTGCTGTCGCTTTTCTTTCGCTAAGCTTGAAAAGATACGTAATCTGGGGGCGGTTCTATAGTTACTGTGGTCCTTAGAAATTTGAAGTCATTGGACGCGCAATAGAGTTATGCTCGGAGTTTCACTACAGCGGTATAAAGAATTACCACTGGAAAGGGCATGTTAGGAGGCCTTCTGTCGCCTGACGTACTATGGGCAGACTAACAGACAATTTTTTTTTGCGAAAATGCACGTGTCAGCGCCTTTTAGTCGCTGCCATAATAATGAACGACATAGCTGAATGAAAAAAGTAAAACATGCCAATACGCTATTATTGAGCGTAGAAACGAAGACAAAACACAAATGCGTATAATCAGCAATCAATTAAAATTGGCAACACCACCGGTTAGTGAGCGAATCCCATTCTATTTATTGTGGTGTCCTGTGTACCCTTGCGTAGTAAATGAGAAATGAGGAAATCCGTTGGCAAACAGGAATACGATCACCGAGCCTTAATACGTTGCGGAGAATGCCACAGCACTAGACCGATGATCTCACGCGCATCTCAGGAAGCCGGTAGATGCGAGTGGAATGAGAGGCGAGGAACATAGCGAAAGTAAATGTCCAGCAGTACATTCACCTCCAGTACACATACCTCAAATTCATATAAGCTATATTCCATTTACAATGACTTATCAAAATGTATTTTATAAGAAATTTTATAAAAAACCTTGTATGAATATATATATAGAGTTAGAGATAGAGTTTAGATTCTATGAATATCAATAGTTATAAAATTCGGAGCACCTCTTTACACTATGAATCATGAATGAGTAATATGTGTAATAAATAGTCACACACGTAAAGAGTAAGTCTCCTAGATGAATCCAAGAATGTTGCTTAACGTTACAGGGCGCGTCTCGAGAAACTAATTAAAAAGAAAACGCATAAACAATAATCAAATATAAATAAAAAAAAAACAATATTAATAATAGCATTAAAAGAAAACAGCAAATTTTCTTTATCAGTTTAAACTACGTTTTGTACGCATCCTATGCCTCTATTGTCCTTCGCCATCACAATGACTGATCATATCAAACGTAACCAGATTTTTCAGCCGATTTGTACCAAGCCTTTCCTGAAAATCTTTGCATTTTACATGTCCATTTTCGGGAATAAGCACATACGCCGATTTTACAAGTTCAAATGTAAAGCCGATGTCGGGAAACAAACTAAGAAATGTTTTATCTCAACAAATTCCTTCATAAATGTCATTAAAATGCCATTAAATTGACTAAAGTATAGTTTTTGCGACGGATAACACTCTAGACAATCGTAAAAGCGATTTACACTAGGGCTTTGGTCTCGACCCGCAGTAGTGACAGGATTTTATTTGACCTGTGCCATAAAATGGTTGGGCGTAAACCTTTGTCTTTGGCGGTGAATCGTTTCGCTGTTATTGTGTCTCATAATGATTTCAGCTATTTCGGAGCTATGAAATACTGATAAGATATAATATTTTTACTTTTACCGCAAAAAGTCTTCCAGCCAGGTGGGTGTAATGTCCCGACTGTTATTATCGGGATCTTGTATATATGTTACGTGCTCCGAAAACTCTCATAGCGCGTTTCAGGATTGTATGGAGAATTGTCAATTGTTCTGAATGCGTCTACAGCGCCATCTGTGTAGCTTGTGACTCGGTTGAAGAGGTCGCGACATACTATTAATGATGTATTGAAAAGGAAATAGAAAATCTGCAGTTTTTCTATTTATTATGTGTTGCATTTGCTACTTTATTGTAAATAAGGATTAGTTATAACAATAATAAACAATTAATTCAATGAATTAAGTTAGAATCAGTTAGGTTAGAATGTCAAGTTAAATAATAAACTAAATTAATCTGTCAGAGTATCCAATAGAACCGAAGATTAGGACTTGCAAAACAACACAGTGACAATGACTAAGATTTACATTTCTACAATTATTTACTGTCTTGCTCGCACATTACGGCCATGCGAAGGGTTAGTTGAGACAAGTTTAGTTTGTGGCACACAAAATAAACAAAAACAATTTCTGCAACATAAGTGTTTATAAAGCACCACAGTATATTATAACACAATCAGTTCCCCGTAATAGCACAGGAATATATTTTATGTATTTTGATAGGCGTCTCGTTACCAGCGTCTGAGAACGCATCACCCCTCTGTAACTATGGTAATAAAGCTCTGAAAATGTAAATGCTTATTACCATTGGAAAGGCTACGTAGATTGAAACGATTTCCACGAACTTCAATTCGACCACCTAAATTGTTATAAAAAGTTGATAAGCTTAATAAAATAACAAAATTACACCTATATTTAATGTTGATGGCAATATGAAGTAAGAATTCATTACAGGTCTATTTCTACCGCTATTATTTAATTTCAATAGTCGCTGTTTGCTTTCTTGTATATACTAAGCCCCAAAAATATAGATTCGTTTACCAATTTACAATGACATACAAAGAATTCTTCCGTAGACATGTGCTTCATGAGTGCCATGCCATTATGAGGGAAAGAAACTGTCCATATATAGGAGCTAGAGTATTCCTTCAACAACCGAAGCCTGTTAACAGCGCCTATCGTCTTACAGTAGATAAGCAGTGGAATCGTGTTACAATGTACCTGATCGATCACGTATCCCTAATAATAGTACATATTAATCTCCCGAGATTGTTCTAATTTGCTACAAGAACGGCAATAAACGTGTTATTTGTTTTCTATTCTCCGTAAATTGGCGGAGCGATCGCTGTTATTTTTTGCGAGAAAGATACGAACGAGAAGTAGGACGATATTTTTACTGTTCGAGCCAGTGGAGGCACACAATGCAGCTGACGAGGCTGCTTTGCTTAGCTCGTCCGAGGCAAACGATAGTACTGCCTGTCCTGAGCGCTGTCATTTGGCATCCAGTGCGGAGAAACGATTGTTAGGTCTCTTATAGGCAGTTTAGATGGGGTCGAGAATACTAAACAGAGCGGACCACGCGGTTGGTATATCAGGCGCCCCTTGCAACCCCCCTGCATAGCTCCCAAGTGCGCCAAATTGTTCAAGTTGATGCCCGGCAACTGAGTAAACGGATCCAAAACTTCGTTGTTTAAGGCTCAGTTATAGTAATGCTTGCAACACCTTCTAATTCCAATGGAGCAATTCGACCACCGTTGATCATCTGAAGCTACTGCCTTTCTTAACAAAATGACGAGACCACAATTCTGAATAATGATGTTATTTTTAAAATTCGTTTGAAGGTGTCCTCAAAACGAAATCGGAATCACTTGTCATATAAAAAGACTGGCACGAAAATGCAACCGTGCGTCGGCGTCGTGTTCGAAGATATAATAAAAACATTGCTGCGCTTATAGCATAACTACGAGGTATACAACTATCAGGACAATCGCAATCGGCTGTGAATGAAATGGACAGATATTATGAGATGCATAACGTAATGTTATTACACTACCAAGGCACTCAAAACTCAGTTTGAGCGGAGCGGACTCTGCTCAACCTCGCAATGGTAAGTTTCATAGATAATTTAGTGGAGTCGAGTCACCTTCGTCCGTAGGAGAATTAAGTACCCTCGAGATACCCTACACGTGACCCTGGGTGGTGCCAACCAGGTGACAACTCTACTGGTGGTAGGCTTCGGCCGTGGCTAGTCACCACCCACTGAACAAAGCCATGTCGCCAAGCGGCCTAGCCGTGTTCCGGCATGATGTTCGGTGTTGCCATTCATGGATGGCGGGTCAGATCAGTTGCGCTGCATGTGCCTAGTGAATGTAGCGTCTCTATCTACTGCCGCCTTCCTACCTAGGCAAGTATGCTCCATCGTAGATATCATCGTCACTTACCATCAGGTGAGATCGAGATCAAATACTTGCATATAATGGAATAAAAAAAAAAAAGTGACGAAAGGTCCATATAAAAGGATTCCTGTAGGTTTTCCTTTAATTAAAATTTGGTTACCGACTTGTTTGAAAACTAATTTTATTTTGCTTTGCAGAAACCGACATGAACCTTGGTTGTGTTCTGCACCATAAATAAGTATTGTAATAAAACGAATTTTACGGACTTTATCGAGTTTATTTTATGTTTGTACGTTCCCGGCGTTTTGGATGCTTTACAGCAACCATGGTCAAGGGAGGACTGAGATGTTTGACGTCCTAGTGTCAAAATTTGAAGTAGGGTCAACTGCAACGAACGGTTAACAGCTAGCAAATCAATTACTTAATATACTTATGTTTAATACGAGCGCTAGACCACATTGAGTATGAACAGTTTATTAAGTTTTTTGTGTACTCAATGCTTTCAGAGAAATAGGAAATCTTCCATGTAGATTTCGTTTGCGAGCTGATGAGTCCGCTCCGCATGAAGTGGAAGTAGTGTCACTAATGGATTTATATACATGTGCATGATATCGTTGGACACCTAATTAACGTTATCCAACCAACACCTGTAAAACATACGTTTTTGTGTGGGTCCATACCAGGTCATGTCGGCAGGATAACTTAAGCTAAGCTGAGTGAAAAGTGTAAAACCTTTCAGGAGTTCTTGAATATCATGATATCGATGTCATGTGTTGCATTATTTAGTTTAGTGAAGTTGGCAGGCATTGAGAGTACGTTGCGCCCGCGCCGCATATGGCGCGCGCGTCAACCTTGCGCACGCGTATCGGGGACAGCGCTAGTTCGGCGATCAATCGTCTCGTTATGCAATTTCTTGGAATTATTCTTAAAGATATTTAGTTGGGTGGCCTACTAAGAAATATATCTACATGTGATACTTTAGTTAAATCTGTTAAAGGTGCTGTCGCACCGCTGCGCACGAGCACGATATGCTTGTTGACTTTGCTTCTGTTTGTGCGATCAACGAAGCTAAAATGCGCTGCATGCTCATGCGCAGAGTGCGCTGCAATGGAGCAACGCTTTATGATTATTTAGAAGTAACTTTCTCATACAAGTTTCATGTCATATAATAATACCAGCCCTTTTAATGTCCCACTGTTGAGCATGGATCTCCCCTCAATGCGAGGCGTATAAGGCCATAGTCGACCACGCTGGCCCAGTGCGATTTTGCGGACTTCACACGTCTTTCGAAGGGTTCTCTAATCATAAAAACTCATGCCATATAACGCGTCATATATCTTGCTTTCTAACATTTTAATAAAGAACATTTATTTAATTTTATTATTCTTTTGACAATGTTATAGAGATTCTCTGCCTTTATACCTAGCGCGAAAGGTCAAACAAGTTGATGCGCTCACAAATCATGGGATTCGTCACACGCCGCTGGTTTCGTCACCTTTGGCCTTTGCCGTGCCGTGGACTGTATTACTGAAAGATTTGCTCATTATTATGTACGTTATGTACTACGCTCGTTATAACTGCGGCGATTAAGGCCCTATTACATTTCAGTGTAAAAGGTGTGTTATTACAGAGGATGTCTGAATAGGGTCTAGTTATTGTTACATTTTTGAACTGACATCAAAAATAGGAGGAGGTTCTGAATTCGATTGTATTTTTTCTACAACAAATGGCGTATTAGCCAAAAGTGGAGAACGTATATTACTTAAGCACAATATGCAAATAGCAGTCGGATAGTTCGGCACAATAAGGTATACTACTTCTAATTTACGTTGACAATGATTAACTTATTATGACTATTTTAGAGTTCAGTCAGATATTAAGGAAATGATCGATCATCACATTTTGGCATCATTTAGTGTGCCTATAGTTCATTTCAAAAGACCAAAGTGACCTTTGACGGTGACTGTACCACTTCGCAACCCAATTTCCAGCGTTCTATATTAACTATGATCAGGATGTCAAGTCCCAGATTATTCGTAAGCTAACCGTATTCATCATAATCTACGTATTTAGAGACTACGTCCGCTAGAGGCGCTGTACATTTCGCCATACAATGTGTCTATATAAATACGTTAACTATAAACTATACAGTGACGTACTGATATATCAACAAAAATGAGATACACACGTAGCTCGAAGAACATTCGGTTGTTACGCCTACTAGGAAACAAGGTGATAATTGCTTGAACCCCTGTGAACTCCACTCAAGAGTTTAAACAGTGATTTGATTAGGAACAGTATAAACAGTGGTCATTAGTGATTTCGCACTTGAGGGTTCGTGAACATGGCAATGCTAATTGATTTGTTTTGTTTTGGAGATGTTTTTGCAGGAATTCATATGAAGTTTATAATAATATTGTAGCGATCTCATCAACCTCACCACAGAGATGACATTGCAGAAGACATTCAGAACAAAATATGAAGATTCTTCATACGATTCTGAAACGCTCTATGAGAGTTTTTGGAGCACTTAACATATATACAAGACCTCAAGAATAACCCGGGGCGTAGCGACCGCCCCGCCTGCCTGGAAGATATTGCCTTTTTCGCCAAAGTATAGATAATTAAGTCAATTAACTTCATGAGCGGTGGTAAAGTTAACATCATTTTTTTTTAAATGTGCGTTTTATTTAGGTATCAATAATATGAAAGTTTGTATGAATTCGGGGCTAGCTGTTGTTTTGCTTTTTCGTAAGTAGGTACACTATATAGGCCTTAAGTTTCATGAGGTCTGTTTTTGAGACTTGAAAGGACTTGACGCCGGAATGAAAGGAGAGAGAGAGAGAGAGAGAGAGAGAGAAAGAAGAAGAGAAAGAGAGAGAGAAATGGGCGTTATATTGAAGAACGGTTCGCTGACAAGTCAATGGTAAATAATTTGTTGTCTATTATTGTGTTCTATGGCAGGTGTGTTTAAAATGTGTCCGATTTGTTCGTTAGTAACTTTCTAAATATTGATTTATGGTGGTGCAACGGAGCTGCAGGCAAAAGCAGGTACTATTATATTCTTGTTAGTTCACTAATACCTACATAACAGCTTGTTAATACTTTCCAATTATTAAAACAATGCTAACCACAGATAGTCCCCGGCCGCTGACTAACTAGTTTACAAAGAAGCCGCTAGTTGGAGCAACATCCTTAAAAGCAACTCACTCTAAGCTCGTTTGAGGCCTACCTTCTTCGATTTAATAGATGTTGTTTTTAGTTAGGGGATATACACAATACCTACTATGATAAATCATACCCCAAAACAACGATTGTTAGAATTTTTGTCTGTTTATCAGTGCGTTTGTGCGATGTGACGGCTCGTGAATTAACTGCTCAACGCACAAAGATATTGGTGTTTTTCATGGTACCTACCTAACAAGTATATAACGATATTATTAATGTTTGTACACCTACCAGGGCCCCAAGTCTGCTGACACAATCGATTCATAATCGAACAGCAACCGCATAGTAACTGTCACTTTTGACAGCTGATATCCTATACAATATCTGTCAAAAGTGACAGTTACTATGCGGTTGCTGTTCCATTATGAATCGATTGTGTTAGCAGACTTGGGGCCCAGATAAAATGAGCTACTGTTCTGTGTCCACCTTTAGCAAGTTAATATTTATACCCACTGAATTAATTTAATATTGATCGTTTCCCCAGAGTTTTCACTTTGTATAGAAAAGCGACTTACTTATTAGCCCTATATGGGTATCAGCTTGTTTCACAGCGTGCTATGTTGTTGGTATTAAGTTAGATTGCTTAAGGAAAAGAGGCTTTTTTGCAGAGCATAAAATGAAACTGTGAAGACTTGTGCAGACGGCAAAGCGATGCACATTTTTAGGTGGAAAATCTTATTGACATTAGGTAGGTCTACTAATTTATTTATGAAAAAAAAAATGCAATTCTCCGCGTGCATGTAGGATTACTTTATTATTATACATTAAGTCAGGATGGAATTACAAACATTACAAACAGTACTTTTCATGACTATTAAGGTAGTTACGGTAAATACACTTAAAGTCGACTCGGTACATGAATGCGCCTAATATAATGATCAAAGCGGAGGGCATCATGGGGAGTGCTTGTTCTGTGCAAACATACATACAGACTTCCCATCCAACCTAGCTATATGCATAGAGCCCCTAGATTAAAATTAAATGGTTTTCGTGTTGATTTTCAGCATCTCAAATAGCCTTATATGTTTCTTATTTGACATAGGTGTAGGTCAGGTTGTATTGACAACAAAATGGTCTTGTCTTGGTCATGTATTGATCTTTTATGAATTAGCAAAAAATACACCAATCGTTTCTTCCCTATTTATATGGTAAATATTTTCAATATCAGTTTCTATGAATAATTTAAGAACTTGAGCATTAAATATTAAATTAAATTTCAACAAAATAAATTGTTGAGTAGTTTATTTAATCCCTAACAATTTCCGATGCCCGTTCACATGGAAACAGTCTGCAAATCAAAAATACGTAAACGCATTAAAAGTTTTTCAGACAAACTGAATTATCATTATGGTGTCCTTTTCACACCATACACCGCGGTTTCCCCTCGATCGTCTATCACTTTCGCACATGGTGGGCATGGAATAAGTCTGTCTCTATCATGTTTTGGTTTCAGCATGTTTCAGGACAGCTGAGCGGGTCGACGCGTTGCTATGGCGACCATTGATCGGCCGCCATCTTGGATGCAGTCGTCTGCAAACGCGTACTCTAGACAATAACGAGATTTTAGCGTCTGGCTTAAAAATAGACGTGATCAATGGATTCGTGACAATGTTGAATTGAAATAATTAATTTGGCAATCTTAACTAATGAAGCAAGCAACAAGCAAACATCAAGCAAATATGATATGATGAATTGAGACAAAAATTTGGAAGCATTTTCCAATTTATGTACAGTCATAAACAGACAGACTGTAACTATAAACCTATATGAGTATATTTATAGTAACAGGTATTAGTAACCTAATCTATTTACCTAACCGGTATCAAATCGCGGGTAATGTCAATCCAGGCCTCAAATTATACATCATCAATCAAAATAAGCAACACTGTATATTCTTGCGATTTGAAGCTCCCAACAGCGAGACAAATGAACGTAATAAAAAAAACTATTTACCTAAATTAGGTAAATAGATTTTTTTTCAACATAAAAATATGTATGTTTCGAATTGTAAACCTCCTTTGTCATTACTTTACAATAGTACTTATCTCCATTTTACAGCTATTTTAAGATCTGATCTGCATTTCATAGCAAGATGTGTCCCATGGTAAGGCTATGTGTATCCAATGGTACATCGTGCTTCTACCGAGACTGGAATCAATACTGGCGTTTATTAGGACCGGATGGACCGATCTACATTTATCGCGACACTATCGAGCGTCTAGACTTTGTTTCTATAAATAAATGAAATGTTTGGTGTAGGTTTTATTTAAAAACAAAATAGTTTCTATATAATATATTTTGGTGAAATATTAATCATTGTTTAAAAATGTGCCCGACCGTAAGATATTTTTCAAATGAAACAGTTCTACCGAGAGGTAACAGTTTTTGTTACCTCTTGATACTTATTATTATTAAGTGCGGATGAAATGAAAATATATATCCTTCATAATTACCCGCGAAATAATACACAAACTAGGCCGGTATAGTCAGCGATCACGTGACTACATTATTTTATGCGCGGTTCACATCAGAGCTCTCAATAGCTACTTTTGTTTGATCCACATAAAAATCAAACAGACTCTTTTCACCCCGTGTGTGCTAAGTCCGGTTATTGTTCTCAACGATTGTCACACCAACAAATCGATCGTAATCGTTCGTACAAAACAACGTTGGTAGTGTGGCCGCTAAATCGGAGGTTTCGTAAACAACACGTAAACGCTACACGTTTCACCTTTTACAACTCAGTTGGTATCCGAAAGCCGAATCGAAGCCGGAAGTTTTTAATTAAAACCAGGTAGGTACCTACCTTAACAGTTGAGGGGTTTATTGGCTTGTTTCCGACGGAAATGGAAAGGACCACTGTCAAAAACATGCAATAAAATCTACAAATGAAATGCTATCAAATATTAAATATTCCCGAAAATTAATTCCTTTTTGGCATTGTATAATAATCTACTTACCTGGAATTTTATAAGCTCAGTTTATTCTATTATTTATTTTAATTTTAATAATTAATTACCTAATTATATTTATATAATAAAGTTAAAATACATGAAACTAAATTACGGGGAGAAAAAAAGGAAAAAAAAAACATTCAATGAATTACACAATTTCTAGAAAGAAACACCAGCTGACGTTCCCTTTACATAAACAGCACAACGGAGTGGAGGAATCACTATAATAAAGTTTTTTTTTTAATTTCAAAGCTTTAGCGAAAGCTCGGGCAGTCCACATCGCCGGTCAAGGGCGTTGCACCAATGCGGTATAACCTCACAACGAGCAACATTCAACATAAAATCCGAGCTAAAAAGGTTACTTTTCGAACGGCAAGCAACTGAAATACCCTGAAAGATCATCGCTTTTTATGGAAACTTTAGAGAGCAAAATTGCAAAAAATATATATTCTCAAAAAATATAGGTTATTTGTGAAAAGTGACTTCTTGATCGTTTTTATAATTCTCGACGGAATGCAAAAAAATAACAACTTTATTAAATAAGTTATAATGATAAGTAAAAATTAATTATACCCATACAGGTAAGTAGTCATAAAATAATCCGTTTTACGTGCATACGTGCCTATTAAGTTAGCAGTTGTTTTCTAAGCACGTTTCAACACTGACTCTCTATTGTTCATTGTCTGTCATTTAGGCTTTATACATCCAATGCAGCTATGTTATTAAATAGTTAATCGGATAATATTTGCCACCAATCACAAGTCACCTAGCCGTTAATCAAACTTATAATTCTAAATTCAAATCAGGAAAGTACACCGGGGCATAAGACCACCGTCACATATCGCCTGTGGATTCCAACAATGTAGGCGACCGGCGGCGAAAGAAAGGTCACGTCATTCCCTGCATAACTAATAGTTGTAAACGAAGCTATGTGATTTCTATGCATGGGATGTGGTCCGCTGGGCAGGTGTGTGGTCGAGGCCCAGTTATCGTTGGATGGCTCGTGACATAGGTAGGTGTTAATCATTTATAAGACTATACAGGTTGTAAGTGGTTTCGCTACGAAAACTTATACGATGGATTCGACTTATGATTCTAGACCCCCCGTGTTGACATTTTCCGTCGATCTTTTCATGAACCATACGCTTTTTGTTCTGTATTTTAAAATTTATTTTTGCATGAAATCATAATAAAAGTCTATCCCAACATAAAAAACCCATCATAAATCATTTAGATCCTAAAACTGCAATGTAAATTAAAACTCGATACGCTGGAGCGCGCTCGTCACTCGCACGCGTCAGGTATCGATCGGGGCGTTGTGTTGTGATTTCGTGCCTTACAATACATTGCGCGCTCAAAAATACAGTATATGTAACCAATGACATTCGACGTAAATGATTTCCATAATTTTTATTATAGGCATGAAGAGTAACTTTTACCCAAATGTGTTCGTTACCATTCCCCTTACACCCTGTATAAATACTTTCGTCATGCCCATATTAAGATTACCTATTAGATATCCCACTTTGGTATCAAATACCATTGGCGAAATTTGGGTCGCTGCAGTTCACATCTGCTTACCCCTTTGTGTATTAAGGCTTGATTGTGTTTATTATTGCACAAGGGTTCCATCTTCTATTCTACATCACAATGTGCAAAGAAAATTTCCGGCCACGTGATACCTTTGATAATTAATGATTACCTATTATTCCATACTAACAGACGCAGGTCGACCACGGCTGAACATAGGCCTTTCCCAGTTATAATTCACACAAAGGCCTTATTGAATAGACCTCATTAAATTGTACCAAACATATAATAGTCACCTACTTGCAACACGACGGCGCTCAACGGGTAAGAGGTTTTATTTCCATGATATCAAGTTACACAACAGACAACACTCGTCCTTGCTCGTGAACGTTTCACAACTAGGAGATAAGGCGCGTGCGGCTGATAGCGCAGGTACGCGGCGCGCATCCACTCCTGCGCAGCCGGGCCAACGGCCTATCGCTGTGAACCGCTTATCGGTTGGGCAAACGTTGACTAAGATTGTTGGTGCTTCCTTGTTATGACAGTTTTAGAAGTTATGTGATAAAGAAACTTCTACATTATGACCAGAGCTTAGAATGCCAGGATTGGAAGACATACGTTCGTCCGAGTCGTAGTTGCTGAGACTGCTGTGCAAGCGCAATCGATATTAGCCGATTTGGCGGCAGCTGCACATCACTAGTATATGTATATATAAACACTACAAACATAGGCACGCACACATACAAACATACACACGTATGAAATCATTCACTGCCACTCATTTATAATTTAATTACGATCTTTTGTTGTATTTTATATTACAATTCTAATCCCCACGACACAAGAATTCCGAGTATGGGAACTATAGTTCACTTACTTTTCCTTGTTTCATTGAATATTATTTAAGTATTTATTACTATTCGCCCCATGGGCGTAGCTACGGTGCGGCGGTGTGAGGCAGCTACCCCACCCTATGAAAATATAATCTCAAATTTTAAGATTTAAAAAAAATGTGTAAACTAATTTAAGAGGCTAACGAGTGCTGCTGATTACGTGTATGTATAAAATAAATATGTAAACATTTTATATTTTTTTTTTTATTTAAGCTTTCAAGTATCTTTTTTGAGTGCACCTGTACGTGGAGTGATTGTTACATTTAAAATAATTTTATTTGTTCTTTTTAATCTCTATAACCCAACCGATGAACTTGATAAAACATTTTACACTATTATTGTTACACCTTATATAAGGTATAACAAAAATAGTGTAAAATATTTTAACAGGTTATCAAGTATATCATACCGATCACAAACATGTATAAAATAATTGTGTAAATTATGTTTAAATTTATTTCAACGTTCTCTTAGTACGTGGTATAAATTTTCAAATTTCTAATATTGGTTTATTTATTTAGTAATATCGTCTTTATAACCTGCTGTTCAATCTTTTAAAATATTTTACACTAATAACGTTACACCTTATATACAAGGCACTTACTTTATTACGCAAACTTTTCATACTGGCATGTCGAAATTATATAAACGATGTCGTAAAATGCAGCACTTCTGTCTGTGGACATAAATCCCTAGAAAATAAATACCGCTTGCACGCGATAGTATAAACACATAATTGGGTCTAGTGTTTTGGCACTAAACATATCTGAGATAAACCACGTCTCCTCATATACAATCTACTTTTAAACAAATGTCAATTAAAAACATACTTAATACATAGGGAATCACGTGTGCTGTAACAATGTGATACCAGAGGGTTAGTACGAATTTTAAAAGTATTCAGGAAACGATCGAGTGAACAAATATTTCCATACACTCACCAGTAAAGCAGCACATTTCCGCTACGGCCGTACCGTTGAAAAGTGTCAAACAATTCGATCACTGGATCGGCATTTGTTGCTCTTAAAACTCGTACTACGCTGGTCACAAAAAAATTACTGCGTATGCACATCGTGAGATACAATTTCATACCCAGAAAAACAAGTACAAATCTGTTTAAACTATGAGATGTTTTTTATTCATAAATTACATGTCATTATTCCCCTCACGAGTGATTCCAATACCGTTTCGACACCGACTTTTTGTCGCAACACTTGGTCGCGCCCTGGTCTCAGATTAAAAGATAATTAGGAACAGCAATCGGCGACGGGCGGCGCCGGCGCAAGTATGTCGTGGACTTGGAAACTAAAAGTAATTTGACAGAAGTCAAGTTTATATAATTCGTTTACAGAAAAAAATAAAAAATTTGGTTTACAATTAGGAGGAACGTGTATTGAGATTAATCCCATGAGATAAGTATGTAGGCAAACATCGTGGCACGAAACGAAAACCTGCAGTTCTTTCGAAAATCGTGCGAAGTTCGCCAACCTACACTGGATCGGCACGAAGAGGATTAACAATTAGTCCTGTTAGGTGTCGACTGATTTTTTAAACTAGACAATCATATCTCAACAAGAGGGGCTGATGCTACAAAATAAAAACTAAAGACGACCTATGGAAAGTTTTAATCCAATTTACAATGACATTAAAACTACTTTATTTTAAACTTTTATGAATAAATACTACTGTACGTTTTGATACTACTCCGTTATCCCTTCATAGTGTACCAATTAGTTCGCGTGCGCCGCCCTTTGAACACCGCCGGTACAACACAGTACAACAATCTCGCGTTATAAATACTTGCTGCGCCCCGCGTCTTCGTACGCGTGGACCTTCGTTTGAGACTTTTCCAACCGACTCTATAAATTGACTCTGTATACAGGATGATTTAGAAATGATATACTAAACCTTGAGCCTGCGCTTCATTAGCGCATTTTTAATAATTATGTAAAGTCAGAATTTCGATATGTTGTTTTTTTAAATCGACTTATCGGCATACTATTTTAAATCGATTCCCTTAAATCACAATGTAGAGCTACCACCATGCAGTTTAATAAAAATCCGCTCATTGAATTTTGAGATACTATTGTTTGCTGCTCCGCAAGACCCATCCTGAGATAAAAAGTATCCCAAATATTGACCCGGGTTATAAGTTACACGGTACATATACTAAAACAATTTTTTTTATTTTTTTTGTCTGTCTGTTTGTTTGGTGAATCTCTGAAATGGCTGGACCGATTTTGACGGCACTTTCACTGGCAGATAGCTGATGTAACAAGGAGTACCTTAGGCTACTTTTATTTTAGAAAATCTTTTTTGTTAAAAAGCACGCGGACGAAGTCGCAGGTAACAGCTAAAATAAAAGTTGTAAAAAGACCGGGTCCAGGAGAGGGCGCTTAATTCCTCGGCTCCACCGTTCTAGGTGCTTGGTTCAATTACGTCAAGGATTTTCGCCGCCGTCAAATTATTTGTGGTGAGTAATTCTCGTTGAAGCTGTGTAATAAATCTGAGCAATATTATAAAGTTTTAACACATCGTTTAGTAGCTTGGTTGTGTGCACGCTGGCTGTAAATGTTTGATCTAAGACCCGTGATACATAGTAAGGGTAGGAAGAACAAAAATAAGTCATTTGCCCGCTATTCACGTGTTAACTAACTATTTATATATTAATAGTAAGTTAACAGTTAATATTAAACGCTCGTATCTATCTCAAACGCTATCTCTAATTTATAGAAAGTTACAATTCATATTATACAATGACATTACCTTAGACGAAGAAATTATATAGACCGAGCGTCTCGAACAACACAATTGAAGCCCGAAAAACTAAGCCGATTTGTGTAGAACAGGCGAAATACGACCTTACGTCTAGGCGAATTCGCGCGTACTACACAAATCGTACTTATTTGTTTGGGCTTCAATTAATTACAAAACACAAATGTCCAAAAATTTCAAGTAATGCCATTGTATATTCGGATCCACATTTCTGAAAACCGGTAAGCTTGTAAATTGTTTGCAAAGAACCCAACATTTTGTCAATTCATCAAAACTCCCCACAACTTCACTGTTGTCGTCTCGGTAACGTTGATAATCCTTAAATAGCTATTTTGTGGTGTGTAAAAGACCGGAAGTGAGTCGGAGGAAGTTTGCCGTGGCCGATACGAGTAACGACGTCCGTCTAGCTAGCGGCGCGGGCGGCGTGATTGATGCGTCGTTTCGTTGTTACCTATATGTTTTTAACGCGATAATGAAGTTGGTAATGAGCTAAGTTTGTTTACTGTGAAGTGGAAAACCGTTTTTTGTCAACGCCAAGTATTTGATAAACAAGTCACAGGAAAGAACCTCTAGGCCTAAGGTATCTTACGATTTAGGTCGATTTATTCTTAGAACGTAGGTAAACAAAATTAGAATAATCAATCCTAAGATATGCAAAGCACAGACCTAATACCTAGAAAGTTTTGGTCTGCGATGACAGCATCGGCTTTTTCAGGATAGGTTCACGAATATAACGGACGAGACAAATTTATTAAAATAAGATGGCTACAACTTATTTTATATCTACATACACACATATATTTGAATAAGGATAGCATGCTTAGCTTTGATAGTTTGAACTCAATATAAGTACTCAAATGGCAATATTCTAGATGAAGAACATGATTGTACAAAGCCATTTTGCAAGGCTTGTTAAAAAACCAATTGAACGGTCATTAACATCTATAAATATACCCTTGTGATTAAAACGGATACTTACTTAATGAAATATTTTAAATCAGTGGACACAGTAGTCAAGACTTCTGCTATGAAAAAGACGAAGCAATAAGGGTTTTAGCTTTGACGTGCCCAGCTCTAAAAATGAAGCTTTGAAATACAGACACGCATTTATAATAGATATTTATAATAAACGGCAATGATCGTTTTTCATATACTTATATAGTTGTATCGTCCTCACGCCTCGCCGCCACCGCGCCGCCTTAGCTCGAAAGAGCATTTATAAAACTCCTTCTTTCCGGATATACATTTCCGTTACATTTATTACGATGACGATCTGAATACAACCCCTGAAAACCAACCTCGCGGTGCCCTGAAGCGGTTATCAAATGAATGTTCTGATTTCGATTTTTTTTTTCAATCCACAACTTAAGGCAATCTATTGGAAGGATTTAAGGCTGGACTCTGGAGTGCACCATCAATGGTTCAATTTAACTACAGTAAAATCTCTACATTAGTATTTTGGATACAGTAATATTTAAAAAAAATGGATGGATAACAGTTAATTTTGTCATAAAACGGAATACTAAATACGTTAGACCTTATACATAAAATTCTTTATTAAAGTAGGTACCTCCTTTCTGATAATATCTCGATATTTTCATTGAACTTTAAAAATGATAAAACTGGCCGCAAAATATTAATTAATAAAAAAAAACATTACTTATAAGTATTTAAAAATAGAACAGTCCTAGCTCACTCGAGAGGTCTTTACCGCGAACGATTTTCTCGAGTGAACATAAATTCGTAGGGATTACTAGTTTTTACGAGAAAATAGAATCGATATTTACGACTATGTGGATCGTCTCATTGAAAATATCGGTAACCACCCACTGAGCCTGTTTTTTGAGCGATAAATAATCCGTTTTGGCGACATCTTATTGTTGAGTCCACTTATAGTTACTTCTTTAGGAAATCTGGGCATCGCCAGTGCATAAATTTCACATTATTTGTCGTTTTCGCTTTAAAATACAAAAAACTATGCCATCAAATATTTTAATAATCATAAATTGAAAAGCTTCTAAGATGGGTTATCCATTTATAGTGAGACAACTATGAATCGCAGACATACCGACTAACAACGTGTCAATTCTCGTGTGCCTTCGACTCACCTGAAACAATGAAATATCGATAAGTTTGATCTATAAAACACAACACTATCAAATTTACAAATTTACGCAAGATTTGGGTTTTAACTAATACAGTTGCGAATTGCACGATTAATATAACATAACTGACAGGTTCAGAATAAATAAATAAATTAATATAACAATAAATGAATACATTCATTGTATTATTTCTCTCAAACCCTTATTATATCAAAACAATGTAATTAAAAATAACAATGGTCTGCGCCAATTGTTTAAAAAAAAAACAATTATTTCGTATAAACCTTAATTGCATAAAAGTATTGCAACAATTTACTTACAGTTTATTATTATATGCAATAGATTTCAAAGTTATGTTATCATGTGAAATATCATGATGAAAACACAGTATATTAAGTAAATTGATAATTATCGGATATAATTTATGCATTATGTCTCCAAGGAGGCGGACATTTTCATTCATTTTAATATTTATATCTCTCAACGTAAGTTAGTTTCTTTATCGTAAAAATGATTTTACGAATAAGACCCGTGATAATATATATTTTTTGTTCACAGGAAAGACTCGCACTATGTCAAACGGTTGCACCAGGAATTCCTCAAAATGTGGTGCCATCGCCGAAGGAATACGTCCCATCGTCTGGATCTCCAAATTCTCAACTGATTAACAATCTAATATCTATCGCATCAGCTAACGGAATACTATCAAACGTGTTGCCGGCTATTCAAAGGATATTTCCAGAAACTCAGAACTTAGTGATCAATGAAGGGATCCCACAGCCATTGCCGCTGGAGGCACCAAACGGACGGTCCTGCCAGCAACGCTTTACACCTTCGGATGCGTCTAATACAAACTCTTTACCATCAAATACAGGAATACCCAATCCATATCCTGCACCACCTAAATTGGCTGTAAATGAAGGAATCCTGCCACCAGATTTAACCAAAGGAAGGTCTTGTCAGCAATGTTTTACACCAAATTCGTTTGTAACGACCCTTACATTACCTTACCCAATTCCACAATCAAATCTAGGGGTATCCAATTCACCTATTCAATCAGCCTATTCTATTTCGCCTCCAACAGTTTTACCTCCTCCGTATCCCCCACAACCATCACCTCTTCCGCCTCCAGCATGTGCAACCCCATACTCAATACCCCAACAAGCTCAAACTATACCACCAGTCCCAACCACTGATCAAAACTGCAACTATATTGGGCCTTTATCAGTGGGGCCCGTAAGACCACAACTAGAGAAGCAAGGTGATATTTATCCCCCGAACTGTTTGCAACCTGAAATTATTCAGCCTCAGTTTAATTATCAAATGCCCCAGATACTTCCAGCAGCGTTACCTATCACAAGGCCTCCTGTACTTCCTAACATACCATCAAACCATATAATGTTAGAATCACAAAACATTGGGAGCTGGCCTTATTTTCCAGAGCCAATATTGACCTCAAACCCAATAGAAGTCCCAGTAGCAAATGTTGGGTCAGATTGCGGCCAACAGTTGCCAATTTCCTTACAAATTAATATGCCTGCACCAGTACAGCCCGAGCCGATTATAACTGTAATATCGACACCACCATCTCCCTCTCAATTTAGTTCATCTTCATATGATATGCCGTCATATCCTATGCCCTACCCTAGTCATATAGTGGAAAAATCTAAGTCTAAATGGAAACGATGGCTTCCAATAATGTTATTGGCGTTGTTAGATGGCGGTTGTAGGAAAAACTGTGGTGGTGGATGCTCTGGTTGTCAGCGTCCTTCAAACATACCCATTCCATATCCTATTCCTGTTCCTACGAATAATGCTATTGTGCTAGGATGTCAGAATTAAATAAATAGACCAGTTTTGTTTGTGTGCATGTAGTAAATCAATTGTATATAGATGCTAGATAATAAAATATAGTGTTAATAATAATTTAACAAATAAATATAGTGCCCAATTGTATATTTTTTTTAGATAGTTTTATTGTCTCCCTATGAAGCGCAAACTTTTTTGCTGGAACTCCTTGTATATCACAGATTGGATATTACTCCTTGTTCCTATGAATATTTATTCGTACATTACAAAGTTATTTTCCAAAAAAATATTTCTTCAGTGACAGCGTACAGTCACTCACATAACATTTTGCTGAAGGAAAGCAATGGTTGAATATTTTGATGCAATATTTTATGCGGGAAAATAAGAGCAAAGATTTCCACTGATATTTCGGATTTCATATTCCTCGTTCCTGTAAATGAATTGGTGGCTGATCTAGTTTAGATAGCGTTCCCATTTTTATTTTTAGGGTTGATCGTCAAACATTGCTTTTTATACATATCTTGAGGTCAGAAATAATGGGTGTAGAACCAATTATTTTAGTACAAATAGGTAAACATAAAATTTGTAGATAAGTAGAAATATGTAATAAATTAGAGATATGAATGAAACATATTTAAGTAGGTAGGTAAGGAAATCCTATATAAATAAAAATTACAGCTAGCACAGAATAAAACTAGACACACAAAAAATATTGCATTCTCAAATAACCATTTCCACAAAACTATGTTTCTGTGACATGTGTGAAAATATTTGTACTGATTGGACCCGTTAGAGCAAATGAAGAACGTGATTCATCGTCGGCGTCGCCTTGCTCCACTTGACTGCAGTTAAAAAATCTAGGGAATCCAGCAAAGCCTCTGAAATGTCTTCCTCGTGGTTTTAAATTGCTTTAGGCTTAAGGCAAACCATGGTATAAAAGTATGCTGCACCATGTATTCTCTTCTGACGATTGCCCAAGACTACGTCACAATCAGTGTTGTAATTAATCGTCATTTTCAATACAATTAACACCGCTCATTGGTCAAAGATGGCCGATGACGTGACCTCGCCGTCACGACAAAGAATAGTAAGATGGAAGAGGGTAGTAATTATAATATAGATTTGACTAAACTTTATATGTTACTGTTAAAATTTAAATAGATATTGAAACATAACGTAACGTTAATATCAGCTGTGGGAATAATTACAAGTGATTTCTGCGGATTCATGATGTAATCGTATCGTTATCGAGAATGCATGCGGTCACTGTCATTCTTATTTAAGAAACGTTTAGTGTGAGCAGGACGGGATACGCGTACGCGGACGTAACGCTACGTATAAAGGCTGTGCTTGAGCCCATTATCATTTCATTTTACAAAATAACAAACGCGAATTATTATCAAACACGTATCAAAATAGCACGTGAGATAATAAAAAATATGTAATCAGCGATAAGATAAAGCCGCTTGATCGATGTAATTATATAAATAGATAAAATCTTCAATGTTTATTGTAATCTTAACATATATACCGGACGCAGAATCACATCGGCTGTGTTCCAGCTAAGATCTCATTTTGACAATAGATATGAAGTCGCCAGTATACTTTAGTGCAGTTCTATTATTATTTGTATTTAGTAACGAGGTATGTTTAAAAACAAAAAAAGAAGCACTACACATAACATTCTGCATCCAAATAAACATATATTGGCTTAAATATGAACAAACTAGCTGTTGCCCGCGACTTCATCCGCGTAGAAAAGTAGAACATTACATTTTCCATACAAACTTTCACCTCCCCCTTTAAGCTCCTTAGGGATCGAATTTCCATAAATCCTTTCTTAGTGAGCACCGAGGGGCCCAGAGGAACGTGCGTGCCAAATGTCATGTCAGTCAGTCAGTGGGTTTCGCTTTTATATTGTAGAGATAAAAATTTTGAGCACAAGACCTAAACCTACCCGATGTATATATGGATGATGTTTTATGATTCACGCGATTTTACAAAAAAAATGGCTTCATCAAATCGTGCTATTTAAATGACCCTCACTATTGATTGTACATTATAATTAATATGACCCCTCTTTCCAGGAGCCGGGAGTGGCAGCTCAATACCTGCCATACTACGGCGGTGGCGCGCCGATCACGTACACCAAAGACGACGATGACGACATGGGAATCATCCTGACCATCCTACTGCTGGCCGCGAGGAACAGGGGCAATGGGGGAGGAGGCGGCGGCTGCTGCAACTGCTGCAGCAACAACATACCCATCCCGTATCCAATACCGTTTCCTACTAACAACCCGATCATCACCAGGACTTATAAGCGTGGCGATGATGATGACGATGATGATGATGGAGATTCAAGTGGTCCCAACAATCCTCCAAGAGCTAAAGGGGGTAAAGGCGGCAGCGGGGTGCCTTCGAGTCCTCCTACTGAAGTAGTTAACGTTATTACTGAAAATGATGAAAAAGTGAACAGTGACGTGAGCTCTGCTAATGTTAATGACGTGAACAGTGGTAGCAGTGCAAGTGGCAGCAGCAGCAGCGGCAGTGCTAGTAGATAATGTGTGTACAGACATTAACAGTAGCCAAGCAAAGGATATGAATGTCGAAGTACAGATGAGCTTAGCAATAGACTAATTTATTACATTTTGGCATAAAGGTTTTTTTTTAATGTGTTGGATAATTTTGTGGGGCACAGTGGGGCCGCGCTCTTTCTCTGTCGCACCCGTGCTTACTTATAGCGGTGACGTCACTTTACACTGCAGTGTATGCTATCGTTTTTTTTTTATCAGAATCCTAGTTATTTTGAAAACTGTTTCATCGATAGTAATCATAGCACATAAGTATAATTACCTATTTTATAATAACAGGCCTTTGATATGTTATACTGGGTGAGTCAGAATGGGTATACTAAACCTTGACCCTGCGCTTCTATAGCGCATTTATTATCATTATGTGAAGTCAAAATTTCGATATACTTATTTTTTTTATATGTTCACAAAAATCTGTCCTTTGTCAATCACAATTGTCAACATTTTTTTTTTAATCGACATTTCGATATTCTGCCTTCATGTAATCATTATAAATGCACTATAGAAGCGCAGGCTCATAGTTTAGTATACCTTTTCTGAATTATTCTGTATGAAAAAGGTTTGTGCATACCCGCTTACTTTTCATCTCTGTTCTGAGACTGTATTGATAATGACACATTGATTGGCGACTGTAAACTAAGTATAGTACTCGGTCATGTCTACTGGGGCTGTGGCAGAAAAATAATATGATTTTCTTTAACTCTCAAGCAACCCTTATTAGCCAGTGCTTGTAACGTTATTATCAACATAGCTCTAGTGGACAGGCTAACCCCCTATTTTTTAGTGTAGCGTATTTATTTATATAATATTTTTATGGCATCACTTTAAGCAATTAATAAACTATGATGAGTAAGCGTTATCAATCTTATTGACAGCTAATTTCCCCAGTGTACACACACTTGTAAGTTAACACACCTACTTTTGATATAGGAGCCGCAGGGCGGATCCAAATAAGTAGTTAAAAAGTGGTTCAAATTCCCTAACATTTAGTTGAGTTCCTTATTATCATCAAAAAATATTTTTCGCCACTGTTAAATTAACTGGATTGGTTTTAAGTCATAAAAACAAAAAAAATCGTACTGGCTATTTTCGTCACACAAAAACATAAAAATAATTATAAAAGTTTTTTCTGCTAATTTGGAACAATATGGCAAACAATATTCTTCTTTTTTTCGTTGTACGGCCAGTATAGTTCAGATGGGAATAAATTATAAAAACATTGTTCAAACCATAAAGCAATAAAAATTATGTAGGTAGGTACACTATAGAGATAAGTAAGTAGTATTTACCTAGTTCTAAATAATTACTTTAGTACAGTAATTCAAAGCTATGGTCGGTAGGTAGTATATTCTCTTAAAAAAAACTACACCCCTCATGCCTCCTGATTCTCTTGTCGATATTTTTTTTTAACAGGTTAAGAATTCTAAAATTATAGCCCTACTCTTGACGCCTAACCTAAGCTGACTGACTTACTGATATAAACGAAGACCTTCGAGGAGGACGGAACAACTCCGATGATGCACGTTCATTAATTAAAATGATTAAAAAAAATACGAAAAACGGAGGAGGTTAATTAAACACATTTATAATTCTCTTAATACAATTGTAAAGAATTAATAAAATTGTTGTTTCGTCTTTGTCTCTGTTGTTACTGTTCACTAAGATAATATTTTTTTTTTTATCTAACCAGAGAGACAGACATTCACTCCGACAGTTTTTCTTCGTTCTAATAAAAGTTTCGAGATCAAATCGCTACTATGAATGTCTCCCTGGAGTATTTTTCTTTCTTATTATCTAGTTATTGTTATTAGTTTGGTGGAACCTAAAGTAAATTCATATATTACTAAGGTACATACAGGGGATTTCATGACTGTGAAATTTATAATAATATTCACGTATATGCATCAAAATGAGACAAAGAAAACAAAATGGAAGGTTTTTTTTAAGTTTGACGTATGTTAACAAATCCTACTATGATGGTTCTCGCTTCACCTACAATTAATTAAGTATACGTGGTCGCTACATAAAAGTAGTTACAAAAAATCTGATACTAAAATAGTTCCGTATTGTCTCGCTACCTTATATGAATCCATCTGAAATATAATTTCACATCTATGATATCCTGTAGATTAACCCCCAAATTTATAGACGCTTTATAACTTTATCAAACGTCCAATAGTACTGCGCACAAGAGTTTTGCTTAGCACAGTACTATATGTCGTTTGATAAAGTTATATAACGTCTATAAATTCGGGGGATAATATACCTACGGTACCATCACAGACTGGACCTAATTGTATCGACAACGCGGCAACGCACTGAAAACGTAACCCTTTTTCACTGGTGTTTATTTATTACATGGCGCTGGATCTGGCTTGTGTCACAAACAATTTATTTAAATGTTCGGAAGGGCTTTACTTTTTTTAACATATAAATCAATCAATGCTGCCAACGCTCCCATAGTTATTAGTTGTCGAATTGCTAATTTTAAGTAAATATATCTACTATAGTTCGGAAGAAATTGCACTTTGTACGAAAACTCAACTATAAGAATCAAAGCGTAAAAAGTACATAATATATAATCTATCCGCGCGCTAATTGAACCGTGAAAGAAAGTTAAATTAACAATGTGTTGATATTGTCTATGAAACACAGAGTTTAATTTCCCTAACCACCTTAGAGCGTAATAACAAATACTTTAAACTTATTGGTTTGACCCCGCTCCAGGATGCGATCAGGGCCCCAAGTCTGCTAACGCAAGCGATTCATAATCGAACAGCAACCGCATAGTAACTGTCACTTTTGACTTTATGGGATATCTGGGCCCAGGTCATTATTTTGCAATACTCACTTTACATAAAGGAAACGGCGCCGAAGAATAATTAAGATTAGCGAAACTAATTAAAACATTAACTAGCTTTACATTATAAAACATCGCTTAACAAAGGATCGATCGAACGATCAAATTGAAAGCGTAGGCATCTTGATGTTTATCTTTATACATCGGAAATTTCGTTTCAAAGGAACGTGACGAGGCTACACATTATACATCTGACGGACAATACAGATAAGATATCATTTAGATAACTCACACGCGATTATGTCACATCTTATTATAAGATAATTACTCGTATATAAGAAGAGATAAAAGACACACATACAGATTTTGAAAATGGCGTCAGCCAGACTATCTTGTACGTTTCTGCTCTTATATTTGCAGGTAAAGTACTCATGTAAAAGAAGACAAATACAGAGAACAGTAATAAACTGACTATTCATACAATAATCTTTACCAATGTACGCGTCAGAAGATTATTCAAAAGGTAATAATCGTTTATATGTGTCAATAACATTTGTTAATATCATTACAGGGAATTCGAGGACAGCAAGCTTCAGGGGCCAACCAGAATGTACAACAGGCGATGCAACGAATAAACATGCCAAATGCAATTCAGAACCAAAACGGAGGCACCAACCACAATTATCCCCAGCAACTGAACTTCCAACAGGGTAATATACAACAGGCTCCCAATATACAAGGGAATATGCAACAAACTGCCAATATACAAGGCAATATGCAACAAACTACCAATTTACAAGGGAATATGAAACAAACTGCCAATATACAAGGGAATAAGCAATCAGCTGGCAATGTACACGGAAATATGCAACCAACTGGCAATTTACAAGGGATTATGCAACCAACTGCCAATTTACAAGTGAATATGCAACCAGCTGTCAATTTCCAAGGGAATATGCAACCAGCTGTCAATTTCCAAGGGAATATGCAACAAGCGGCTAATTTCCAAGGGAATATACAACCAGCTACCAATTTACAAGGGAATATGCAAGAGCAATGCAATCCACAAGGCAATTTACAAGCACAAGCCCCATTTAGCGTCCAAATCATGAGGCCACAACAATCATTGCCACCAGATCTGTCCGTACCAAACCTAAAACACGGTCTATCACCTCAAGGAGCTGCAAATCCAGGTTATGCAAGTATATCTTCTCTTCACATAGTCAAAGGTAATCAATGTAATGGCGGCCTAGCAACCCCACCGCAGAATATCGGACCTCCAAATACACCTACAACCCAGATCTCAAATGTGCCTTGGACGGCTTCTTACGCTGAATCCATGAAAAGCCAACCATCAGTACCGCCTTTTAATGAGCCACAGAATAACTTCGCACCAAATCAACAAGTGTACCTGCAAAACCCAATACCTCCACAAAATCAATTGACGGATGTTCAAAAGCACATGTTGGTGAGATCCCTTCAAACACAGCAGCCAGTCAGTATGCAGACTTATCTGGGATTCAATCCTGTTCAAATTCAACCTATGATGGAAAATCAGCCATATAACCCTGTGCAGCAACAATCTACGACATATCAACCAGTAGTTCCACAAACAGGCAACCAACCAGCGTTTATAACTATTCAAGCTCAACCGCTATCTAATTATGCACAAAATCAATACAGTCCAGTTGAAGATGAAGATGCTTCATTAATGTCAATGATTTTATCGCAACTTCAACCTTCAAGCCCTCAGTACGCCATCGCTTCTGCTTTCGCTACGCCAAAGAAAGGGAAATCAAGTCTTAAAACTTTGATCCCGCTCATAGTCAATTTACTCAAAGAGAGAAGTGGCTGCGGCTGTAGTAACTGCGGAAATGTGAATGGATGTAGTAATAATAATAATGGAGAACCTATTATATATGGGGGTTATTCTAATCAGAAGAATTATAGTGATAGAAAAGAAGCATCTTTGGGGCAAAAGAATGATGTGGCGATACAAGATGTGGGAAATGTTAAAGAGACATATAGTTATAGGAATAATGTTGTTACCGTTGACAGTGTGGAGACATATTCTGACGAGAATGACTATGAATACGTGGAGGATGAAGAAACGTGAATGACAGCTTAGTCATAATTTTGTTACTTTAAATTGAATTGTTAAATTATTTATTAAATACCATTTTTAATATTTCATTGGTGTCAATAATTTTATTTTGTCTTTATGTCTAAGTCCAAACATAAAAAGCGCGCTAAGTGGATAAGCATTGCTACATATTTTGTTTACAAATTGTGTTGCTGTTAAAATATTATTTAAATACCTATTCCTAATATTAGCCATGAGATTGAAAATTTAAAACGTAGTTGATGAGTCACTTATGTTACAGATAGTTAGGTATATAATTTTAGCAACTACACAATCAACACCTGTTAATACATCCTTATGACGTCATTGAATATGCGTGATAATACACCCTTTTAGTAATCGTTAAGGAAGTCACAGATAAAAAATCGTGTATATATTCTCTAGGGTACGTGCTAATGCATCATAGTAAATAAGCATAATGGTGTCAGCGAGCCTATTTTGTCTCCTCTTAGCAATGGGCCTCTTCAGTGTAAGTGTTTTCTAATCTACCTGACTGCTATAAAGACCGAATAGTATCCGTACCAACAAGACATTTAATTAAACATTTTAGTTTCTATCTCGAAACTTCATTGCCCCTTCTTGTAATGGTGTTTTTTGATATCATCTTTTATGACTGTCCTGAAATGACATAGTAGCTTTTCGAATTAAGATAACAATATTTAAGTTTCACGATAATATCACAAACACCATTTGATATTACCAGCTTATTCTGCTTACAATTAATTATTCAGTATTACCTGCTCCCCGCTATTGCGTACGCGCATAGTTAAAGCAATTTTAAAGAGCACTTAGGGGCCGAAAAGACCACGAGTCGACAACAATCAAAAATATTCACTGTCGTTGACAAAATTTTGAAGCTGACAAAAGCTAGCCTATTTTAAGCACACATTCAAACCATCCCAATCGCGTTAAATACAACGGTGACTCGTTTCAACTGAACCCAGAACACCTCGAGTATCACTAAAAGAAATCGTCATCTATATATTTGAGGAGTCTCAATCGTTACCCACAGGTTGGAGAGGCCACACCATATGGTTGCCGTGGAGGGTGCGGTAGCTATGGGCCGCCTGGGCCGCCGTATCCACCAGCGTACTCCCCTCCATTCCTGCCCGTTCCGGTTGGCAGGAGGAACAATAACAGCCTGGAGAAGATACTGCCGTTTCTCATTTTGCTGATGACCTAAGGGAACTGTTAGGATAACTTTGGTGTACCTAAATAAGTGATGTGGGTTTTGATGTGTCGCTTTTTTAATTTAGTGTATTTTTTTTTAAATTAAGTATTTGTTTCTTGATCTTTTGTGTTTTCACTTTTCCAGAGAGAGGTACCCACCATTTCATTTCTCGTAATAAACAGTAGCACTATATTGCCAAATTTTTCGTTAAAATCCGCCATGTAGATCTTGAAATACAGATTTTCGTGAACTCATTTATTTTCAGGGTTTTAAGCTATTACTACTTTAATATATTTCATCAAAATCTCCACCGAAGTTTTGTCGTGACGCGCGTACAGACATTCCAAGAATGGCAGATTCTGCTTTTCTAGTATTTTTATCCAAAAGTATTCAATGTTACAAGCATAACAATTTGTTTGGATTGAAATAAAACTAATTTTATTTTTTCGGATTTTATTGCGTTTATTTTATGTTTTTACGTTCCCGACGATTCGGCTGCTTTACACCAACCATGGTCACGGGAGGATTGAGGGGAGAATGTCGGGAACGTAAAAACATAAAATGAACACGATAAAATCCGAAAAATTAAATTTATTTTATTTCAATGTGTAGTATTCGCGTAAATGTTAATATGGATATTCTTCGGAAATCCATTACATCATCCAAACTACATATCGTTATTCCTAAAATTCGAATTACTTCCATTTTGTTTTATGCAAAAACATCTGACGACACTTTCATGTTTTTAAATATTCTTCATAATAATGTCCTGATACACTTCAAATTAATAATATTTAGAAATCGATGGAAAATATTTACTTACATAATTTTACGTGACAACTGCATTGGGCACTTCTTATGTAATTTTGGCGAGTAACAACACGTTATCTGATAAGGAAATTGATGTTTATATATAAACGAGCGATTAGTGCCGCGGGACAAATAGTTTATAATGGCATCGGCTCTGTGGTTCGGCTGTCTAATACTGACCAGCAATGTAAGGAATTCATTAATTTGTAGAATATTTTGAGTACAAGTGCTTTGTTTAAGGTTGAAGTGCTAGGTCAGGGCGCGAATTTCAAAATGTCAATGGTTATTCGTTTTTAAGAAAAATTTGGACATCTTTACGATGTAATTTAGTTTTTTGCGATATTGGCATTCTGCATCGGATGACTCGATGTATTAAGTTTGCTTAAAAAAATACCTAAAGCGATACAATACTCCAAGGTTTGTAAAAATCGCTACTTTTACTAACTTTGGAGTGTTGTATCGCTTTAGGTATTTTGAAATTTGCGCCCTGAACTAGCGCTTCCACCTTAACTTGCTGACTCGATTAGGTGCCATCGTCGTACAAATATTTTGTAAAATATAATCTCTTCTTACAGATATTGTTTATCCACGCTCAATATTCAGGCAATTATGGAGCTCCGAGCTACGGCTACGGGGCACCGGCATGCCCCATTATAGTAAAATCCAATTCCGATGACGATAGTATGCATCATATATTGCCCTTGCTCCTTCTCTTGCTATGCGATAACTGGGGAGGTGGATGTGGCGGCGGTTGGGGAGGCGGGTGCGGTGGCGGTTGCGGTGGCGGATGCGGAGGTGGCGGATGTGGGGGCGGCGGATGCAACTGCTGTCAGAACATACCGATACCATATCCCATCCCTATACCGATTAACAGCCCGATTATAACGTCATGATTGCTGAACGGTTGTTTTAATCTTCACCAAGTACCTAGTAACCTTGATTTTGTAACATTCTAGTATTGTTCTACTAGCAAACAATTATTATTTCTAGAAAAAGGTTTAATATTGAAAAATATACTTACTACGTGCTTCTCATCAGTAAATGCTGTACCTATGTGTTCGAAACATGTTTCGCAAATGGAATTTATAAATTCAATAATATATATACATCTAATTGTAAACAAGCATTTTGAAATTATATTTATACTCCCAAGAATGATATAAATATTTACATCAAAAATAAGTACCTGTCTTTGTATCTATGTGTACGTGCCGGAATCACTATGGTTGAGGGTTACATCACACCTGCTTCCTTTGAACCGAAATTTTTGATTTTGAAACACATAGTATATAAAGGTACCTCAATAATTTGAACTGACCACAGAATCTATCAAAATGGGTTCCGGGAAGCCGGTATTTCTGTCGGCCCTTCTATTTGTTATCAGGGTAAGAACGCAAACCAATATTTTGATTAATCCACAATCTGCAGGCTGATAACGTATTTGTCACAGACTAGCGATTGCAAAACCAAGCAATATTTGCTTCCAAATAGCAATCTAATATCACGATGCAACGCTACGTAATACGAATTTGCGATATGAAAGCAAAAATTCGCCATTATTGCAATTAGCATAAAGTTTTATCTTGCATATCAACAAACATTTCTTCACAATTTGAACTGAATTTTTATAGGCCATCTGTGAAACAAGTTGTAGATAGGGTTTATAAGCACATTGTGAAACATACCCGTATCAAAGTGAGTTAAAAAAAGTACCAAAATTAATGACACATTATTATTTTCCAGTCATGTAGGGTGTTTGGTCAAACCGCATACATCAGCCAGCCATGCGGAGCTCAACAGATAGCCACGGTCACCCCACTAGTGCAGGCGGCCCCACAGCTGGTGATACCAGCCATCATCAAGCCGATCCTGCAAGCTTGCGACTCGGCACCTAGTGCGCCGAACTTCAACAACAACTATAACAACTACCCCCCATACCCATACCCCCCTAGTTTCCCGCCACCTATGCCGCCGATCATTGTCGACGGAGATGACAATGACAATCAATGGCATCATCTCCTTTATTTCCTCATATTTGCCATGAAAAATAGGAGATGTGGCGGAGGCGGCGGCTGCGGTGGTGGATATGGCGGTGGATGTGGAGGATGTTGCGGGGGGTGCGGCGGTGGATGTGGCGGTTGCGGCGGCGGATACGGTTGTGGATGTGGCGGATGTGGCGGTGGATGTGGCGGGGTTTACGGAGGCGGATGTGGCGGCGGATGCGGAGGCTACGGTGGTGGATGTGGAGGCTGTGGAAATAACGGTTGTGGTTGCGGTTGTAACTTTATTCCGTATCCAATTCCTGTTCCAATGACCTGGCCAAACGGTTGGGGAGGTGGTTTTCCTATTTCAGGACCAGGAAGCGTCAATAATGGGGGAGGCGGAGACGATGGGCCCAATGAAATAAGCCTTATTATACGAACGGACCCAAACACATAGTGCAGATGAACTAAACAGATGAAATAACAATACAAGATAAATTAACGATAAATATTAAATTTCACGTGTATTGTGTTTAGGTTAAATGAAATACAAATCTCTGGACTGTGTATTTTTGGATACAAGAATTGGTGATTGGTTTAGATACAAGAATACTATTTTTTATACATTATAGGCAAGTATTTGATCTCGATCTGACCTGATGGTAAGTAACGATGAGATCTACGATGGAGCATACTTGCCTAGGTAGGAAGGCGGCAGTAGATCGAGACGCTACATTCACTAGGCACATGCAGCGCAACTGATCTGACCCGCCATCCATGAATGGCAACACCGAACATCATGCCGGAACACGGCTAGGCCGCTTGGCGACATGGCTTTGTTCAGTGGGTGGTGACTAACCACGGCCGAAGCCTACCACCAGTAGAGTTGTCACCTGGTTGTCACCACCCAGGGTCACGTGTAGGGTATCTCGAGGGTACTTAATTCTCCTACGGACGAAGGTGACTCGACTATTTATGTAATGACCGTATCTTAATTATTTTAATACACCATATGACAGCTAATATCTAATTCGCAAGATGTTCGTATAAAGGAAGACATTTTCAAAATAATTTTACTGCAACAGATAACTTAGTGAAACCTATTGTACTATAGATATAGAAAAAAATACATTTTTATACAAAACGAATATAAATTAAAAAGAGTATAGAATAGCTACTTAATATGTACAAAAAGTGTAAAAAAATTGGCCCATGCGGTAGCGTGCCCAAGATGCTGGCCGCATTTCCTCGCTGAATAGCCAAAGCTACTCGCTGAGCGAGAAAATGCCCAGCCCTCGGGTCGCCGGTTGCGTCGACCAATCTTCCTGAAAGATTTTCTATAAAATGTATTGCGCTTGGACCCCATTGTACTATTAAATATCGTGTAAAATATAACCTGTATTTATTTCGTTGTTATACATTTACAAATTAAATTTATTTGGATTAAGTTAGCGAATCCAAAATCTGATAATTTTAATGTTCTTACTGGTATGTATAGATGAGTAATGTTTATAGGGTTCCGTAGTCGAACTAGGAGCCCCTACAGTTTTGCCATATCCGTCATTTTATTCACAAACCATTAGGGCTTCAGAGCTGAAATTTAGCAGATTTAAAATTTTTGGTACTATTACAAAGATGTATAGGTATCTAAATATTGAAAGCACAATTATTCCAAGGTACCTCACATGGGAAGGTCTGAAAAAAAATTACCCTTGAATTATTTTGAGATAAGCGTCTATGCTGAACAAATTCAACGGAGATATGAAGAAATCAACCGCAAATATATATTTTTTTCTCGTTATTCCGGCTTTGATTTACCGAGGAAGCTACGATGAGATTTTGTTTTCTCTACTATGGAATCCGATACGCACTCCTCACCAACCAACAACTATTATAAATAAATGGCAACACAGATGACTCCAAAATAAATGGTAAACATGTAGTTCAATTTGATGAATTTAAAATGCTCCTCCCTACATTTTCACAACGAGGAATAGTGACAGATAACCCTCCCCCACCCCACAACCGCCTGCATCGGGCTCCCAGAACACAGATGAAGGATTTCCGAACTGCGGAGGTTGTAATGTGTATGTTGTGGAATAGAAAGGAGTGGAGATTAGGGGTGAATTTAATTCAATGAAATAAATTATTTAATCCAACATGAACTGTATTTTATTTTTACAGAAAAAATATTTGGATTGGGATCATAGTTATTCCTACCTATTTCTATATAACATACAAGATAAAAACAGATTGTTTTTCCACACTATAATACTCGTATACTTACTTAATTGATTTGTTTTGTGATGGAAGTACGCGATGCTGTCTTTAACAATATGTACCTCAACACATGTGCCACTAAACTATTTAAATCGGCTGTAATAAAATCTAGAGTTGGATCTGTATCAAGTAGGGCGTCTCTAAGTATTTTTCTTCAACTATACCTAATTATAATAGATTCCACAACTCATAATATTATTTTGAATAAATCATTTTCAATTCTACATTGACATTATTAAATATTCTAATTCAATCCGAATCAGAATATTTTTTATATAGCTGTCGGAGCCGCGGGCAATAGCTAGTTCAGAAATATAATTACTTTTATACGTCGATTTTATAAATCTCGGCAGAATTTAATCATAGTATAATTTTATAAGGTATAATATTTATGAAAATAACATTATTATTTGGAAGTTTAGTCTCTAAAAGACGTCTAGAAAATTATGGCATCAAATTGCACGTTGATTTTTTAATGAAGAAAACTTAGTAGTGAATCCATAGGACCGTAAGCGTTGGGGAACGCTCAGTAAAGAAGAGTAAAATAGAGCGACTACCTTAACGCCATTCACGTTCAATCATCATTTGAAAACGAATAGACAGATTAAAATCTGTCTATTCGTTTTTTTTTTGACTTTTTAAGAGTTTGTCTTTTTAAATTATTATATCGTCAGTAAAGTTATTTGTAATGAAAGAAAAATAAAATGTTGTCCACAAAATTGGGGAAGAACTGAGAGTGCGTTTTTCTTTGGGATTTGGACAGGACAAGATCTATCAGCTCAGCTGTCTGTCATCTCAGCTAGTAGACAATAAAAACAAAACATATAATTATACTGAGCGCCAACTGGATTACTGAATTATCAGTTTGAGCAAGCTTTTAACAAAGGTTTATCAGGATGGAAGTATTTATATTTGTACTAATTAATTTCTAATCAATGACCGACGTGCTTCTAGTGACACATAAAGTAAAATAGCGAAATATTGCTCAATCGTCTATTCTGATATTGGTGTATATCGACTGTATATAAGCCATGATATACCGGAAAGAGACACAAATAAACAAGATGGCTTCTGGGAAATTCGTCGCCGTCACAGCTCTGCTCGTACTTTTGAACGTAAGTTTTAGTTAATATTTTACGGATAATTCACGCTTATTTAGCGCACTTGTAATCATTCTGTAAAGTCAGAATATCGATATGTCGATTTGTAAAGATATAGTTTGATCGCCAAAATAAATACAACTGTTACTTCATGAGAAGACCTTTGCCCAGCCCAACCCTCCATGCTTCTCTATCATTGGTTATCTTTGGCCAGTTATTTTTGTGTGCGTCTAGGTTGTCACGTTATGGCAACGTTTTCTAGCCAAGTTTTCATATTCATATTTTTTATTTGTATTTGAAATTTATTTTAGCACTAACTGTTACCTGCGACTTCGTCCGAGTGGTATTTAACAAAAAGCGGACGAAGTCGCGGGTAACAGCTAGTCTATAATAAAAGTAGCCTAAGTTACTCCTTGTTTCATCAGCTATCTGCCAGTGAAAGTCCCGTCAAAATCGTTTCAGCCATTTCAGAGATTAGCCGGAACAAAATTTAAAAATGTTGTTTTTGTATATGTACCGTGTATACATCCAAATGCACTTAGTACAAGCCGGTTATTTTAATATTACAAACAGACACTCCAATTTTATTTATTTGTTCTATACAAATAAATAAAATTGATTAAATTAATAATAACATGATTTTAAATAACAAATAAACCTAATTAATAATTTAAACCTAAACTGCAATGGAAACAAAAACTAGATACGCTCGACAGCACTCGCCACTCGCACGCGTCGGGTATCGAGCGGAGCGTTGAGTTGTGATCGCGTCGTTAACGATACATTGCGCGCTCAAAAATTACAACATGTGTGTGACTTTCGACAAAAACGATTTCTTAAATTTTGTCATAGGCATAAAGTGTAACCTTTACCCAAAGTTTTCGTTACCATGCCCCTTACACCCTGTATTACCTATATTATTATTGGCGGCCTGATTAGCGCAGTGGTAGTGACTCTGCTTTCTGCGCCGAGGGTCCCGGGTTCGAATCCTGGTAGGGACACAAGCTTTGTGTGATGAGCACGAATGTTTGTACCCGAGTCATGGATGTTTAATATGTATATAAGTACTAGATGCGCCCGGCGGTGTTACCCGCGACAAAAAGTATGAAAAATTAAAACATCTATCCCACGGGAACCATACATTTTACCGGGATAAAAAGTAGCCTATGTGTTATTCCAGATTATAATCTATCTCTGTGCCAAATTTCATCCAGATCCGTTCAGCCGTTCGGGCGTGAAAGAGTAACAAACATCCATCCATCCATCCATCCAAACATTCACATTTATAATATTAGTATAGATTATATACTGAGTTCGCCCTCAGTCCATTGTACCGGTACCCATAACACAAGCGTTAAGCTTAAAGTGGGACCGTATAGTTGGTGTGTTCGTATGGCGATATTTATTTATTTATTATTAATTAATGAATGTGATATTAAATGGGAATATGTATGGGTTTGCAGGTGCACTGGGCGCACTGCCAGTACTACCCAGGATATGGCGGTGGCTACTACCCAGTGTACTACGGAGGTAACGACGACAATAATGACTTGGACACCGTCTTGCCGATCCTGCTCCTCACAATGTTCAATAGAGGCGGATGCGGAGGCGGCTGGGGAGGCGGCTGGGGAGGCTACGGGGGTGGGTGCGGATGTGGTGGCGGTTGCGGATGCGGCGGCGGTTGCGGATGCGGCGGCGGTTGCGGATGCGGCGGCGGTTGCGGTGGCGGTTGCGGAAGATGTTGATATAGATTCCTAATATTATGGTTTCTTATAATTTCGATTGAGATGTTAGAAAAAAAAACCATCATATTTACTCCATTCTAAATTTTGCAGGAGCAAGATTTATTAAAATATTGTGAAAAAAATTAGTAAATATATCTATATGTATAAAAATAAATGTTTATTTGGTTGTCCCGTAATGTCCTAACTTACTATGGGAAATTGTTGTGCGCACACGCCCGCGAAACTTTCTTCGAATTACAAATTGCAACGTATACCGGGTACCCGATATAATACCCTTTCTGAACCACGCTGTATAAATCTGTGTGTTTTACTACTTGAGTATACAACTAAAACACCAAACCTAGGTAATAATGTATAGTCCTAAGATATTATCACGGAATTCGCTGTACATGTATTTATTAAACATTATTATCTATTAACTATATATATTACTACATTGATAAGGCGATGAAAGTGATAAGATCATGACGATAACGACCGTCTGTCGGCAACATAATATCAACATCGATCCCTTGCGTAAAAGTTTATCAATAAAAACATGCAAACGACATAAAGCCTGGAATAGCAACATTCAAACGCCAATTTGCTAACGTCCGGTGGATAAGAATACGGGAAAAATAATTGAAATTACTTGTTTAAATTATTACTATTTAATAGGTACTTGATACAAACTCAGTGAAAATTAAACGCAATGAATTTACAATTCTTTATTCTAATAATTCTACTGAAAGTGAGTATGTAACGAACAAAGTTCGTCTACACTTATTAACCGACAAAAACACGGTGGAGGTTATTTCCTCTAACTATAAGTAGCTACCTAGTCTAAATCGACCCGGCAGCTTTGAAAGGCGTCATTGCACATGCTCATTTGATGACTCGTTATAAAAAAAAAACTAGCGAAATGCATGAAATGCACACGGCCGAATAAGTAGGCGGAAAGGTAGGTAGTAGCGCTAAATAGTTACTTGATTTGTGAAGTTTGCATGTCTGTGGTCATGGGTATTTATTTACCGCCCACTAATTTAAATGGTAATCTATGTACTTACATGCTGGAGACTAGCACTCACGGAGTCAGGCCCCTGGAATAATAAGCCATACTAATTTTCCGCTGGGAGCGATACAATACCATTATGTGTTTTTTTAAAGAGCCTTAACTATTCATATTTTCAGAATGTATACACCTACAAGCCAAACAGAAAAATACAAAGCATATCAAGTTCGAAAACGAATAAGCCAATAGATATAACGCCTGCAAGATATAAGGTAGCAAATAAGAAAACGCACCAAGATGCTATAATAAACCAAGAGGCTCCAGTGGATTATTTTCCAGATGTCGAATTTCCAGTAAACCTAATGGAATCAAGGAAACCTTTCTACGTAAGCACCAGTCCGTTCCCTAAAGATGTTCAAGCCACATTTGATTTGATCACGTCTAAAATAAAAATAGAAAACCATGACTGTTCTGCAATGAAAGATGAAATAGCAAAAGCTAAAGATCACTTTACATCTTTACTACAGAAAGAGACTGAGGCTCTTGTAATATGTGATAATAAAACAGACGTGAATACTAGTACAGCACCTATTATAACTTGGTCACAGAATGAAACAACAATATTGAACTTTGAAGATCTGTTTACCAATTGGACAGTAATAGAAGAATCACTACATGATGTCGATTATATTCTAGATTTAATTAAAAACTTGGATGAACTTATTACAAATTTAAACAAAATAGAAGTAAACTTTACCAGTGATGATCAAAATCCCACAGCCAACGAATGTTTCAATGATATGCAAAATACTTTTGAGGGTACATCGACAAATAATGAGTCTGTTATCGAATTGAATGGAAATTCGTTTCCTATACCATCTAAGGAACAAAAGCAAAGTTACTTATTATTTGATACGTGTGATCTTGTATCGACAAGAAATGAGACATCCAATATGACTTTATGTTTGGTCACAAATGAAAGTGAAATGACTACACATATAGACACAGAAGAAAGTTTTTGTGAAATCGGGAAAGCAGGCAATGAAGTTGCCGAAGTTGATTTGAATTGATTTACAAGCGAAATTAGTAGCTTCTTATTATTATTTATACTATTTATTACATTCAGTAATTTATTAATCGCAGAGACGGACACGCTATTAATTAATAAAATCGCTATGCTTTAGCTATAATATACTTGTGTGTTTACCTTTCCCGTTCCACCATTATCCTCGTGACACTTAAAGACGATGTTTACCTGAAATCAAAATTAAACATTATTATTCATTATCTATATATATAAAGCAAACTCGTGTTAGTTACACCATATATAACTCAAAAAAAGGATTGGTTGATTTTTATGATCATTGATTTTTTGCATTTTTCTCCACCCCGTATAACAGAATAATTATTAAAACATGAGAAACATATTAAAATAATAATTTTTCATACATTTGATTCTGAGGCGGTTCGCCGGGACGGCTAGCTTATTAATAAAATTAAACGTGTTATGTCGTAATTCCTGACAGAGATTACTTGACATAGCGATATCTCCATACAACGTGCAATCAAACACCTCATCTATCTCGTGAGATCAAAACAAGCGATAAACTTCAGTGTTGGTTATCTATATAAAAATGATATGTTCAATTTCTAACCATTTTTTCGTGATGGGACTCCGGGAGAAGGTGACGTTAGTTTTGCTTACACTTACGTTAACACAGGTAAGATCAGTGATCAACTAAACTTAAAAAAATGTAAAAATAACCGTTAACTAAATAACGTCTTCGACATAACTTTCACCCCGTAAACTTTAAAAAAAAAGTCATACGAAAATTATAAACGGGTGTTCAAATTTAAATGGAACAGATGATATATCTTTTGTTCTTTAAACTTTGTGTTGATCAGATTTAATGTACATTTCAGTTAGCATGCCGGCAGTGCATGCCAAGAACACAAAAAAAAACTTTTTTGAAAAGCAACCTGAAGCATTCTCCTCCTACCAGTCCCATACGATCGCCACTGGTGAAAAGTAATAATAACATTAAATATTCAAGGTTATCTAATTCACCTACAGACGACGGCTCTGTGTTCAAAAAATATAATTTTCCAGAAATTAATTACCCAACGAAAATTAGTCCAGCAGATCCATATTATTATGGGATACAGAAGGACTACCCGAGTAAGATCATGCAAAAACGAATCTGTAATCCTCAAACTGATGCTTTGCTCAAAGATATGAGAAAGGAGAATAAATTAAAACGAAAACTTAATAGAAGCAAAACAGAAAGTTCCCAATCTAAGAGAGAACTGACGTTAACGCCAGCCATTGGACCGGACCCTCAACCTTACTGCTTTGGTGACGCAGCAGCATTTCCAGAAGTTCAATATCCTATGAATGCGATGGAGACATGGGCACCAAATTACTGGAATCCTCTGCCATTTATTAAAAAAGAACAACAATTAGACGTTTTTAAGTTACCAATAATAACTGCTAACAAACAGGAGACTGCAAACCCTTCAAGAACAAGTGTAATTAGCAAGAAATCTAAACAACGAATTGGAAAAATTGAATTCGCAAAGGCGAAACTTTCAAACAAAACGAACAATGAACAATTAAATACGAGTGACTCTTTGATATGTGACAGTGCTTCAGAAAACACGACAGATTCTGGTAAACCAACACCAATTCTAATAGATAAGTTAATTTATTTAAATAATACACATACAACAACACATTGCACTGATTCAAACAATACTGAAAAATCTTCTGACGCACTACTTTTCACTTCTCATGATGCAATTACTTCAAACAGTAATCCACCTTTACCTACTAACCAATGTCAGGCAAACTCCAACGCATCAGACACATTTGATTACAACTTATTAATGAATATAAGAAATGCAGACTTACTTGATACAATTTCGTTAATTCTAAGTTCAGACGAATTTGATCCGATCCATTCTAGTGTAATACCCCTTCCTTATAAAATTACTGTACAGGATATCGACATTTGTCCTGCATTTGACAATAGCTCATCTACTGGCAATATGAGTAAATTTGATGAATACATAGTATTATCAAATACCGATGAATTAAATTCACAATTTCTTTCCCAATCTGAAATCATTGATACAAATTCTATTACACATTCATTGTCAGCTAGTGAAGACAATGGTCCTTTATTAATCAAAATACCCTTACCACTATTTGCAAAAATATCTGAGACGACACCAGATTTTTCGACATGCCCTTTACATAATGATACATTACAAATTTTAGCACGGTCACTAAACACGATGTTACCACAAACTACACCGATGTCTACACAAAACATACATAACTCAAACTCATCACCGTCAAACACTATTAATGAATTCCTGAAACTTACAAACACACCAAATACAACGATCCAGACGGCCGAATATGTAGCTGAAAATACATTACCTGTATCTAAAAGAGCACAACACGCGACATTTAATTCTATCGACACAAATTCAACAGAATTATCACATAATCCTAGACTTATGGATACCATTACAAATCCGTGTGCAGAGTTATTAAATAATTTCAGCTACATTAGCACGCCTACAAACACCCAAACTGACGAAATATCTCCACCATTACAGTTAGTATCAAATTTTGAATTTAACAATAACTCTCAGAACATAGTGCCTGATAATACGCCTCTAGCTCCACCACAATTAGTATCGAATGGCAGTACCATAGAATCTCCTGCTAATGTACTTAGTGCCACTATACCATTAGAAATGCCACATACTCCAACAATAGTGAGCTCTACAATACCTTCTAACATAGAAGTGACAGTACACCATTATCACCATTTAGTGAATGACAATCCACCACCAAATCCAAATTTAAACTCTGTAAGTAATCTTGAAATCGCACTGACAAATGATACATCAATTTCAAATACTGCTGCTGACAAGATTCCACTTACATCAAAACAGGCAATGCCAGGCACTACTGAAACTGAAACATACTCAGTGACTGATAATATTCCACTTACGGCAACACAGCCAATGCCACATGCTACTGAAATTGTAACAGATTTGACTGACAACATTCCATTAACTTTAACACAGACAATAAACCCTGGTGACCCTCCGATAGACTCATTGACTGTCAAGATTCCTCTTATACCAACACAGACAGCGCCAAGTACTATCAAAAATATATCTGCCTCATTGACTGATACGATGCCACTCACACCAACACAGTCAATGCCAAGCACTGTTGAAACTCCAATCGACTCATTATCTGCCAACATGCCACTTATACCCACACAGACAACGCCAAACGCGACCGAAATTATACCAGACTCATTGATTTCTAAGACGCCAACCACACCAACACACTCAATGCCAAGCACTGTTGAAACTCCAATCGACTCATTATCTGCCAACATGCCAATTACACTGACACAGACAACGCCAAGCGCCACCGAAATTATACCAAACTCATTGGTTGATAAGACGCCACCTACACCAATACAGGCAACGCAAAGCGCAACCGAAATTATACCAAACTCATTGGTTGATAAGACGCCACCTACACCATCACTGACAATTCCAAGCGCTTTTGAATCTCCAATCGACTCATTATCTTCCAACATGGCCCTTACACCCACACAAACAACGCCAAGCGCCACCGAAATTATACCAGACTCACTGATTGCTAAGATGCCACCCACACCAACACAGAAATCGCCTGCCGCTACCACAATTATACCCGATTCGTTAGTTGATAAGAAAGCACCTGCACCAACACAGGCAACACCAATCACTACCAAAAATGTAGCAGACCAATTGATGGATAAGACGCCACATACACCAACATATGCAACGCCAAGCACTGTTGAAACTCCAATAGACTCATTATCTGCCAACGTACCACTTACACCCACACAAACAACGCCAAGCGCCACCGAAATTATACCAGACACATTGATGGCTAAGACGCCACTCACACCAATACACTCAATGCCAAGCACTGTTCAAACTCAAATAGACTTATTATCTGCCAACGTGCCACTTACACCTGCACAGACAACCCAAAACGCGACCGAAATTATACCAATCTCATTGGTTGATAAGACGCCATTTACCACACCACTGGCAATGCCAAGCGCTTTTGAATCTCCGATAGACTCATTATCTGCTAACATGCCTCTTACACTAACACAGAAAACGCCTACCGCTACCACAATTATACCTGATTCATTAGTTAATAAGATGCCACCTACACCAATACAGGCAACGCAAAGCGCTACCGAAATTATACCAAACTCATTGGTTGATAAGACGCCACCTACCCCATCACTGGCAATGCCAAACGCTTTTGAAACTCCAATACACTCATTAACTGACAAGATGCCACTTACAACAACACAGACAACGCACAGCGCGACCGAAATTATACCTGATTCATTGATTTCTAAGACGCCACCAACACAGGCAATGCCAAGCGCTTTTGAATCTCGAATCGACTCATTATCTGCCAACATGCCACTTACACCCACACAAACAACGCCAAGCGCCACCGAAATTATACCAGACTCATTGATTGCTAAGATGCCACCCACACCAACACAGAAATCGCCTGCCGCTACCACAATTATACCTGATTCGTTAGTTGATAAGAAAGCACCTGCACCAACACAGGCAACACCAATCACTACCAAAAATGTAGCAGACCAATTGATGGATAAGACGCCACATACACCAACATATGCAACGCCAAGCACTTTTGAAACTGTAATAGACTCACTATCTGCCAACATGACTCTTACACCCACACAAACAACGCCAAGCGCGACTGAAATTATACCTAATTCATTGATTGATAAGACGCCACCCACACCAACTCAGACAATGCCAAGCGCTTTTGAATGTCCAATAGACTCATTATCTGCTAACATGCCTCTTACACCAACACAGACAATGCTCAACGCTACCAAAATTATACCTGACTCATTGGTTGATAAGATGCCATCTACACCAACACAGGCAACACCAAGCGCTACCGAAAATGTAACAGACCCATTGATGGATAAGACGCCACTCAGTTCAAGACACGTAATACCAAGCACTTTTGAAACTCCAAAAGACTCATTATCTGCCAATATGCCTCTTATACCCACACAGACAACGCCAAACGCGACCGAAATTATACCAGACTCATTGATTGCTAAGATGCCACCCACACCAACACAGAAATCGCCTGCCGCTACCACAATTATACCTGATTCGTTAGTTGATAAGAAAGCACCTGCACCAACACAGGCAACACCAATCACTACCAAAAATGTAGCAGACCAATTGATGGATAAGACGCCACATACACCAACATATGCAACGCCAAGCACTTTTGAAACTGTAATAGACTCACTATCTGCCAACATGACTCTTACACCCACACAAACAACGCCAAGCGCGACTGAAATTATACCTAATTCATTGATTGATAAGACGCCACCCACACCAACTCAGACAATGCCAAGCGCTTTTGAATGTCCAATAGACTCATTATCTGCTAACATGCCTCTTACACCAACACAGACAATGCTCAACGCTACCAAAATTATACCTGACTCATTGGTTGATAAGATGCCATCTACACCAACACAGGCAACACCAAGCGCTACCGAAAATGTAACAGACCCATTGATGGATAAGACGCCACTCAGTTCAACACACGTAATACCAAGCACTTTTGAAACTCCAAAAGACTCATTATCTGCCAATATGCCTCTTATACCCACACAGACAACGCCAAACGCGACCGAAATTATACCAGACTCATTGGTTGATAACATGCCACCTACACCATCACAGGCAACGCCAAGCGCTTCCGAAAATGTTACAGACCCATTGATGGATAAGATGCCACTTATATCAACACAGGCAACGTTCAACACTACCAAAATTATACCTGACTTATTGGTTGATAACATGCCACCTTCACCATCACAGGCAATGCCAAGCGCTACAGAAAATGTAACAGACCCATTGATGGATAAGACGCCACTTACACCAACACAGACAACGCACAGCGCGACCGAAATTATACCTGACACATTGGTTGATAACATGCCACCTACACCATCACAGGCAACGCCAAGCGCTTCCGTAAATGTTACAGACCCATTGATGGATAAGACGCCACATACACCAACACAGACAACGCACAGCGCGACCGAAATTATACCTGACTCATTGATTTCGAAGACACCACCCACATCAATACAGGCAATACCAAGCGATTTTGAAACTTCAATAGACTCATTATCTGCCAACATGCCACTTACACCCACACAGACAATGCCAAGTTTCACCGAAAATGTAACAGACCCATTGATGGATAAGACGCTACTTACACCAACACAGGCAATAACAAGCGCTTTTGAAACTCTATTAGACTCATTGACTGACAAGACTGACAAGATGCTACTTACACCAACACAGACAACGCCGAACGCTACCGCAATTATAATTAACTCATTGGTTGATAAGATGCCACTTACACCAACACAGGCGATGCCAAGCACTCTTGAAACTTCGAAAGACACATTTACTGAGAAGATGCCACCTTCACCCATACAAACCATGCCAAGCGCGACAGAAACTGTAACTAACCCATTTACTGACAAGATTCCAGTTACACTGACACAGGCAAACACTACCGAAATATCAACAGACTTATCGCCTGATAAGATACCACTAACATTAATGCAGGAAATGGCAATTTCTAGCACTTCTACATCCTTTGACAAAATTAAGAATAAAAAGCCACTTACACGTAAACGGTCAAAGACTAATGCTACCCGTAATGTTACGCCAGTAAACACACTGACTAAAAAGGTGCCATTTACCCAAACACAAGCAACAACAGGCTTAAACACTATTGCTAAGCCTATACACTTATTGACTGATAACCTACTATTTGCTGCTACTCCCGAAGATCGCCAGACTGAAAAAAAAGATCTTCCGCCGGGACAAGAAAGACAAACTCCCGACAATATAACTAGTCCTGAAGACTCTTTGCCTCATACTGAAGATGAGTACCCGATAATACCTACAATTGTAGAACCATCAAAACCGACTGACAGCTCTGTATCAGATTCTCCAACATTAATAGATACTACTACTATCTCCTTGAAAGATCAGATCATTTTGTCAGATACTCCTGTATTAAGTACTGCAATACAAGTAGCAATACCTCTCTTTAATTCCTCAGCAGATGGCATAGATGCACCAGTAAATGGTTCAAGTTCTTTTGTTGTCAGAGATAACTATCTAGCACCTTTGGACACTTCAAATTTTACTATTTCTGAACTAGACACGCCTTTAGAATCCAATGTATCTAATATCTCCTTAGTATTAAAAAAGCCAATAGAAGAGGAGCATATTTTAAAGAATGGCTTTTTCAAGCCAATAGACTCTACTGATTCAGATATTCCTATGAATATACCCCAATCGCAACTAGAAATTCAACTATCCAACTTAACTACAGAAAATATTCCGTTATCATTCGATGATAAAAAATCTGCAATCCTTATTGACGTAGTTCCAAAGTCTTCAGATATATCAGATTCTGTTACATCTCTACAAAATATTCTGACAAAAAATACTCCTTTTACTCACTCTCCAATACAACTAACACCATTAAATGAACATATATCCGGTGGCCTCATAGACGAAAGTTTACTATCTGAAGACATTTTTATCAATGACACCGCTGCAGAGGTGATCCCTACATTAGACAGTCCTATTTCAGAATCTCCTGAAGATAGATTTATGATAGACAATGGATCAATAGACACATCTCATCCTGCTATCCCCGCACAGAAACATGAGATATTAGACACTTTGCTCCCATTTAGTTCCGATTTGCAATCATCAACTAATGACATCTCACCATCCCATATTTTTATTAGTGGGCTATCATCACCTGGTTCAGTTTTAGATATCCCACAGCTTATTTTACCCAGCGATGATGCAATGAAAGAAACTCAAGTTGATGTTCCATTGCTTGACAGTGCATCTGATAATCTACTTGAATCAATTACCGAAACACATAATGATTCGCTCTTTGAGCTTTCACTCTCCAAAACCCCAACCGATGATGTAATAGATTCCAAAAATAACACTTTTGGAGATGTTCTCCTCTTAGATACTCACAGCGATGATATCCGAGATTCTGATGATTGTATTATTGAAGACACGCCATTTAATGACCCAAAACTGTGTGTATCAACGCCCGATAATTCATCTCTTTCTTCAAATGACCAACTTAAAGATACAGTATTCTTTAATCTGTCACCATCTGACGCCTATATTGGCAATTTATCTACTACTGTTAATGACACTCATAACGAAATTTTATCTGATTTACCTGTAGATAGCCTACCGCTTCCCATTGATGACACATTTAAAAACACTCCAGAATTTCAGTTTCCTCCGCCTGACAATTCATCCACACCACTCTGTAACACTACAGGTGATACCTCATCTCTTATAGACGATATACTCAAAGAGACTCCATCTCTAGATACTCCTATATCTTTTACGTCAACTATTGACCATTTTTTTCCATTTCATGAATCAGTTAAAGGTGTTCCATTTTCTTATTCTTCTGCTGATCCACTATTTAACGTTCCTATGTCTGAGATTCCACCTGACAAGCTAAAAGTTCCTAATAATGACTTAAACCATGATGCTATACTATCTACAATTAATGATACTACATAAGATGTTTATATAGATAAGGCCGAAATGTTAGTTGACCCTAATTCATCTATGTGTGCGTATGGCTTTGCTCTATTGGACAGTGCAACTCATGAGTCACCACTTCTTATTGACGACAATAGAAGGTCTCACCTATATTCTGCAGGTAAAGTTTCACTTCCTACACTCACAATTTATCGAATTGCCAAACTGAAACACACCTTGAAATAAAACTATTTTTTCAGATTTTATCGCATTTATTTTATGTTTTTAAGTTTAGGCTGCTTTACAGCAATGTATTTATTTATTGCTTGCTTGCGAATCGTCGGGAACGTAAAAACATAAAATAAACACGATACAATCCGAAAAAATAGTTTTATTTTAATGTGTAGTATTCGCGTAAATATAAGAAATCAATATGAAACACACCTAATAATAATTCAAGCTATAGCAATGCTAATGACAATACTATGGACTACGAACTCTTTCTGTATTTCCAGTCAATGATACACCATTGTTTACAGAAGATACCAATATTTTCTCAGACAAAATGCTGCGTCTAACGACTTCATAGTCACAAATAGAAACGTCGCAATAGCTGAGCTAACTGTAATATATTCATTTCACTCACACTTCTCTTTACATTATCCTACTGACAGAGAACACGACACTATGAATTATTCAGCCGTTTTGTGTATCTTGTACTTACCCTATTAATTTATTGTTATTTTTAATTCGAATGTCAAATAAATTAAAATTAAGTATTTAAGTCTTATTTTTATTATCCTTCTCGTAATTATTTTGTTAGAAGACGGGATCGTAGCCTAGTAGTATTTTAATTAACTTAAATCTGTAGGTACCAACAGTTGCATAGGTGCGGTTGGTCTTGCTTATGTGACCTTGCTTTCTGTACCAAGGGTCTCGGGTTCGAATCTCGATAGGGAAAGACTGTATGATGAGCTCGAATATTTTAGTTAAATATCAATATAAGTAATTTTATACTGTGTACCAGTCCTTTGTACGGTACCAATAATACAAGCGTTGCTTAGTTTGGCACCGATATTTCTTTAGAAACTGCTAGTTAACAGGGACGGAAGATAATAATCAGTTTGTTTCTTTAACATATGTTTGGTAGCTGTCAACTTCGTTTTATATCCACGACTTATATATTCATGTATTATTTATTGTTATATGCTGAACTAAGCTGTTCTTAATTCTATCAAATTAAGCTTACGACTTACGAAGCATACAGGCTTAGAAGCCGTTGTGGGGTTTCGCTTACAAGACTGTGCTGGGCACATTTTAATAGCAAGATTAGTGTCACACACAATACAATAGGTGCGATAGTTGTTTACTTTTTACGATCGAACCAATAACGTTTATTCTTACTACTCCTATATATACACTTATACAAGTAAAACTTTTAGTATTTTGACTGCACATAACATAAGAACTACTGAATGGATTTAAATGAATTTTGGTATAAAGGTGAAGTCCTCGTAGGCGAAACTACGGGTATAACTAGTGTTTAATAAACCTTGTAAAACAGGAAACGTAGCCAGTCTCTCATAGTATGGGTCTATGGTCTTAAAAAAAACAAGTTTCAATTCATATGACACTAGTTCCAAATTTAAATAATTCATATCGGAAACATAAGTCAACAGAATCGACAAGGCACAAAAAACACGTCGTACAACGGAACCGGTCCGAGCGACAGTGCACGGCGACCTTGTGGGATTACATCATATTGACGGGCGCAGGCGCCGGTCGCGCTCCGCTGGCCGGGTGCGCCCGCGCACCGTGCCTGCTGCGGGATGGCTGAGCAACTGGAGTCCGCATTGTTTGTGATGTATTTTCCAGATAGGTTTGTCATCTTCTGTCATATTCTGACTTTTACACTATTGATGAGTGACTTCACTCTACCTAAATTAGGGTAAAGTAGAGTACACGGGTCGAGTTAACGGCATAGTAACACAGTAGACTACATACTATTTCAACGTTGACCGCATTGGTAGAGTAGTACATTAGTACAAAAGGAGAGTAAAGTAAGTAGAGTGAAAGGAAGAGTAGAGTAGATAGCACCGGGAGCAAGTACCTACTCTATCACTTGCTTTCCCACTCCCGGTGTCCATTCTACTCTATCGGCTACTAGGACCATGTATATGGTTAGTAGATTGAAACAATCATTAAATAATATCTCGACGTATGACGTTCATGGCGTAACGTCTAGGAAAAACTGATACACAACTGAAACATATTTTTAGGTGTTGACTTTTACTATATATATGATTTCACATAATTGGGATAGTTTAAAAGTATAAGCCCTGAATCTCACGGGAAAGCAGCGCACGAAACACCTACAATATTTTTCCATATGAATTAGTATTCCACCGCACTCGTACACATCCCAGCGCAATCCCGCCCAACCACAGCGCACAACCCATTAATCTGCGCAGGAGCGTCTAAATATAAAACTAAATTGTTCCGACCAACATGTCCTCTACGACCATCAGCTTCATTGTTTAATACGCGGATTGTAGTTCGATGGCTGCTCATTACTTCAATTGGGGCGCATGAGTTCGTTGTGGAAAGAAAAGACTAGCAAAATACTGCCCAGATATGATTGAACGTATGACCTAACCAAAGGTTATGCAGTCTGGGAATTAATATAATCTATTGTCTAGACATTTTTATCTCTTTCTGTCTCTACATTTCATTTAAGAATTCTGTAAAATATATATGTAAGTATATCAGAAAAGTGTGTAAAAGTACTAGAACTAACTTCATCTCCCTGAGTAAAGAAAACTAAATAGTTATTAATTTTAACGAATATATAGTTTAAAATAAACAATTTTAAGTGTAAGCTGCTTGGGTTTGAGCTTGAGTATTTCATAAGTACTCTTTCTATCAACTTTCGCAACTTTCATTTTCCGTTAACACTATTATATGTATTATCATTACAAGGAATTTAATTTAAAAGGCAGTGTATTATAATAGTAATACTTCGTGAAGATAGGGCCAACGACCGACTCAAGAAAATGGCACCGAATCTTGCGTCTTAAAAGACCAACGTCAACGCAATCACGAACATCTCAGCCATGGCACGTAAATATGAAGGTGCTATAGAAGATGCATCTAGCGTCACAAGCGCTCCAGGTAAATGTTCGCAAGGGCATAATAAGTCAATGTTTCGTTTATTTAATACTAGCTGTTACCCGCGACTTCGTCCGCGTGGTATTTAACAAAAAATATCTAAAATAAAAGTAGCCTAAGTTACTCCTTGCTACATCAGCTATCTGCCAATGAAAGTCTCGTCAAAATAGGTCCAGCCATTTTAGAGATGAGCCGAAACAAATAGTCATACAAAAATGGTAAAATACGTTGTTTTGGTATATGTACCGTGTATACATCCAAATGCACTTAGTAAAAAGCGGTTGTTTTAATATTACAAACAGACACTCCAATTTTATATATTTGTATAGATATTTTGGGTCACCGAGTTACTTGGTGGCTCTATGATCAGTATAAGACTGTCGTCTACTCCTTCCAGGCACCGATTCTTATGTAAAGGAACCGAAAACCATCACAACTTGACATCCAGATAAACATAAAATATTGTTTATAGCGTTTGACATTTTATTGGCCGACCCTCCTATTTAATTTATTTACCAGCCCTTTGAATAGTCCGCGATTTCGGTGCAAGTAAATCAAATTGACTTTCATAATGAAATCATTCAATAAATGCGTAGTCTTTTATTTCTTGTACAATATTTTAGTAACCGAGATTGCGTAATTTACGCTGCGCTAATTGAGAGTCGGGTAAAATTTCACAGCACATTCAAACTCGTTTTGCATCTCGGTGAATTTCAAACTGCAAATACGTAAGGTAAATAATAAATAACTAGATGACCCGGTGTACTTCGTATCACCTTTCTATCGACACTCCTCATTACTTGACATTGGCAAAATACCCGCTAAGTTGTGGGTGAGGCCATTTGCCATTTTACCTTTCATCTGACGTTCGACAGACCAACTGACAGTCAGAAAAAATAAAGCACAATAAAGACTTTTCGTCCTTGCAACTTTTCCATATTTTCTCACCGTGTAAACCTTCCCTGGACTACGGCAAACATTTCAAGACCAAAATCAGCTAAATCGGCCCAGCCGTTCTCGAGTTTTAGCGAGACAAACGAACAGCAATTGATTTTTATTATATAGATAATAATATCGCCAGACAAACACCAACCATACGGTCCCACACTAAGCAACGCTTGTACTATGGGTACCGTACAATGGACTGGGGGCGAACCCAGTATATATTACTTATATAGATATTAAACATCCATGACTTGGGTACAAACATTCGTGCTCATCACATAAAGTTTGGCCCTACCAGGATTCGAGCCCGGGACCCTCGGCACAGAAAGCAGGGTACTAGCAACTACGCTAAACAGGCCGTCAAAAAAAAATCATATCTTTAATTGCATGGAATCTATCTGACGTCCTCCCATCCCAGGAAAATCCACGGGTACAAAGTAGCTCAAACAGCTGGTCCTAATCATGTAATTATGGTTAAACGACATTATTACCTCGTTGCCCACAGGCACACGGCTCTAATTGCTCGCAATTGCGACTTCAATCTGACATACTTCGCACGACCCAATACCTACTCGGGATTACGTACGAGCCACTCAATTGGGCCATCGGACCGGCCTAGTTTCTTTCAACCAATATCGATGAACTCATCGGTCCTCGACAATGTAGTACGAGTTCTAAGTTCGTAACACCTCAATGCTGATAGTAGTACAGAGAGGACAAACTAATTTACCTGACAGTCTGACAACACAGTTGTGGATGTTCGACCAGGCCCACATTGTAGCCGATTAATGACAGAAGTTCAAATCGAAAAAGTCGTCGGCAAACAAATGGTCGCATGCGTATAAGTGTTAAACTTATAAGTGGGTTCAAGCAATATAAATACCTAATCAATATGTTATTAACTAAACCCTAATAATAACAATCGAACCTGTCGCTCTTACTTGGCAAATTTTGCCATCAAAGCACTGACAATTTATTTTCAATGAGGATTTTACTTATGACAATAATGATCAATTAATTAACTCGGATCTCCAATACTTTATAGTCTTCAATGTATAAATTACAATAAAAAATATTTATTCCTTCTATTTTTCATTGATATTAATGAACTATAATATCACCAAGGGCATAGTTATAGCTCGAACAAATCTCACAATCAAGAAATCCGATCGTAAGCGACATTAAAATAAATCCCCTCTGAATTATACTATTGTCCGTTGCCTGTACAATGACTCGGATAACAGCCCAATTAGTCGCTCGCCCACATACACGGTACCTACCAACAATAGCTTACAATCGCGTTTTTCCCTCGGTCGTTGTAGATATAGAGATTGTACGTATTACAGCAGACAATTTAATCGTTTTGCACGTTGTCATTTTTCTTTGGATTTGTCGTAAGAATAGTGTTGGATATTCATGGTTATATTACGTAACAGCAAAAGGAAGAGATGCAATCCAATGCCCATTTAATTTCTCTGTAAACACCACCTCTACCGAAAGTCCAAAATTATCTACAGTCTATTAAATTTCGCAAGTAGGTAAGACAACTGTGGTTAAAACAGCAACAGCATAGTAACTGTCACTTGACAGATATCCCATACAATATCTGTCAAAACTGACAGTTACTATACGGTTTCTGTTCGATTATGATTCGATTAATCGATTGTGTTAGCAGACTTGGAGCCCAGGACTGTATACCGATTACTAATAACCGTAAGCGAGCGAGCGATTCGCTCGCGCCACTTTTCCTTCTGCTTTCGACCGCTATTCCCTAAATTTTGCGTTTTCATTTTTTTTATTAGACAATAAGTGAACTTTGCCCGTCGCTGCTTCGCGTCTGAAGTACTAGTAAATAAATATTCATTAATGCCCGTATTGGGCACGTCGCTGACCGGCCCTTTGGTCACAACGAATTTATCGCCCGATCCGTTCATTGGCTATAACTAGACCACTCGGTATTAGACGCCGTTTATGCCCCGACCACATATAATGTGAAAGAGCTCGTAAAGTTAGTTGGCGTGTGAAAATATTAAGCCCACCCACGGTAGATTAGTCTTTTTGAAACGTTCCAAGTTTGAAATTGAGATTTATAACTGGCTGAAATGTGTATAAAAAAAATAAAGGCCTATAAAATTATCATTTTATATTTTTAAAAGTTAAATAGCTGTCATAAGTTTAGTTGGCAGAATTAAAAATGAATTCAAACTTTTTTTAGCTTACTCGTTACGCAATTCGAATAAATACCCAAAAAAAAAAACTTTTACCGCTTTGTTCCCGAAACTAACCAAAATCACATCGATATCTGAACCAATCGCCGTCAATCAGATGACTTTCAGACTTCGTGACGAACCCATTAAGCTTGTTTATTGAACCATAATAAGACTCATAAACTTCATTTCACTTTCAAATTTTCTCAACCGAAGTTTAATCCGAAACTTGTTTTAAAAGTTTAATTAACTATCTACTTGATTTTCTTAAATAACTTTTTGGGCAACGCTCTTATCGTTAAATTACTTTGTTGAAGATATTCGTTCGGTCGCAGCGTGTTAATTGGAAAATAAATAAACGTGAAAAATTGCAGTGATTACCATGGGATTAAGGCCTTGTTCAATACGTCCGGAATGTCAAAATAATTCAATGGCCGTGACCAAATCAGCCGCGCCCGCGCAGCCTTGCGAGGGTAGGTTGGGCACATGTCGCGTGCTATGACCGCGAGGCACACAGACGACAGCGATTGAGCGAGGCGCGAGGCACCTTGAGCCTTGGCTTTGAGTGAACGCTATCATTTTGTAATTTGCCTCGCTATCATCCCGCACAGTAAATTCTTAAGTCATCTAGATCCTTAAGTCATCTAGATCCTTAAGCCATCTAGATCCTTAAGTAGCTACTTATTACCCTTAAATTAACATACACATCTATGGTGCAAATACGTACTAACAATACCAAGGGATTGGCTTTCGTGACCACATACATTGCTGACCAAACACTCAATTTTGCTTGTGAACAATTCACATTGCCATCAACGTACATTTGAACTGAAGGAATTTCGATAAAACAACAAAAAACAATTACTATCTACAATAATATTATTATCTCAATATTCCCACTCGACTCTTTAATTACAGTTTGACGCAGTCATTAAGTTATCGCTTCCTGCCTCCAAAGTTAAATATATAATCCGACCTTTGTGCCAGGTAGTGTTCAGGATTGGATCGAATGCCAGCGTGTTGCAAGCGAGTGGCGCGGGGGCGAGGCGTGGGCACGAGGCCACTTGCACAAGATTGCACCATTACCTTAACTAAATAGAAGTTCAATTCGAAAAGAAACTCAATCATCAAAATTACTTTTATCAAGTGTCTTCTTTTAAAAGACATTCTGACATTCTCAATCGATGGTACTGTATAAGATATTATTAAAACAAGTGCTTTGTCATCAACACTTTTATTAATAGTCAGTTAATATACATTTTAAAATTATTATCTTAAAAGAACTCTAGCATAAGGTTAAAAGTACTTTACCTCTTAATTTTCAAACGGAAAGCAACATTTCAGTGCTGCTGAATTTTAACGCCTTATAAGAAAAAGTGTGGGTGTCACACCTTGGTGACACACCTAAAAAATTATAAAAAAAAACAATCGAATTGAGAACCTCCTCCTTTTTTAAGTCAGGTTATAAGGAATGAAAGCGAACGACGTCTCAAACAAAAAGGAAGTAGCCATTGCGTATTCTGCTGTTAGCGTACATTCTGTATAAATACACAAAAAGCAAGGAACATGTGACTCTCTCTCGCTACTTATTTTATAAGAATACTCTATCTAAACTGCACCACAGCAACATTCACAATTTAAACCTATGCACCACTATGAACGCATTCTGCCCAACCTACCTGCGCCTGCACATTTCGACATCTGTAGGTCAAAGCAGGTGAACATTGTTTGCTCTCGACTGGTTTCATATAGATGCAGCTACTGTGCCGAATATGGCATTCTACGTAGGCAGCGAGTAGGCAGTCAGGTATCCTTTGGATAATACATCCATCAGTGTCTCTTTGTTAGAAACTTCCTAGAGCATTTCTGATGTATGACGTAGAGATCGCTTTGTTTGTAAATAATTACAGCTATGATCGCGAAAATTATGGCAACAGTGTTTTTTTTGCAAAATATGAGAGTTCATTCTTCTCGTATCGGATTTAACATGTTCGAAGTGATATATGCACGTGTTAAAGTCTTATCGAAATTATTCGAGAATCGAGGTTTTTGTTCGACACGCGATCTACCCTACTGACTTATCAGATCTACAAACTCTCAAAAGTAATAATTAAGAAAACGTTTAATATAATTGTAGTAGCTCACAACTATAACTAACACCAATAATGTAATTAGAAGATGAATAAATGAAAACTCCCCTCTCAAGCATACATTACATATACGTATTATGGATAATTTCATCTTTGACACAAGATAATAATCTCAGGGTGCCTACGTTTTAAATAATTAACATAATTTACAATAGCGCATTCACACAGCTGTGTATTCACACCTCAAGAACAGCTATTATAACTATGAAAAGGTAATATTTTTTCAAAAATATAATTGTTCAAGAATCACCTTGTGAATTCATAAAAGTACTAGTGAATATAAACTTCTTAGTGAAAGATTTACGGACGCAGTTACAAGGGCAATGTGTGACTAATGATTTTAAAAGAAAATATATTAGAAGGACCTGACCATACAATTATTAAGTAAACTTCCTGAAAACTAGCTTTTAAAATGAACGTTGGTCTTTATCAAGGATTGCGTATAATCTAGACTTGAATACATAAAATTTCATTGACCTAAGCTTGAGTTCCCTCTACTCTGATGAAGGTTCAACAAAAAACAGTTTTGGAGTCAGACACAAGACAATCGGTACTATGATATAAATAAAGGAACACTCGATTAGATGTGTCCACACTGAGGCTTTCGCCCGCGCTGCCTCGCCCGAGCGCTGTGGCAGTCTGGTGGAACACGGATATTTCCATAATAATCATTGTGGCTTACAATAACAATAAAACCATATATAACCTACCTACTAAAAAACAAAATTATTAATGATGAGCTTCTTTAATGTTTATTCTATTACAAGCACGACGAATTGGTTTGTAGAGCCTATATTTTTTTCCTAAGCATGTGATTATGTAGCAAGGTCTCTACCAAGGCCATATTCAAAAATTTTACCAATGCATGCGTGAGTAAAACCATAAACTGTATTTAAATTAAAATAACTCTAGCATTATCTAGACTCTACAATATGAGTGCCTAATAAAGCTTACACGTGATGACGTCACAAACGTCACACTGGAGTATTTTATGACGGTAGTTCTCCGACACCAATAAGGTCTCCAAACACGATCGCGTAATGTCGTTCAAGTAATTTGAATACTGACGTTCACAACGCGTAGAGCGTGAGACCTATCATGTAGTCTAGTTGATAATGTAGAGTTATTGAATGTAAAACCATAAAGATCTATGGCCGTAGGTAGTATGAATTTATAACGTATCCGAATAAGGATCGTATGATCGAATGTTTCCATACAGTTGCCAGTAAAGGTGGTCGCTAGAGGCGGTGCTTTATACATCTATACATATAAATAAAATTGGAGTGTCTGTTTGTAATATTAAAATAACCGCTTTTTACTAAGTGCATTTAGATGTATACACGTTACCTATACCGAAACAACATTTTTTACAATTTTTGTCTGTCTGTCTGTCTGTCTGTCGGTCTGTCTGTCTGTCTGTTTGTTCCGGGTAATCTCTGAAATGGCTGGACCGATTTTGACGGGACTTTCACTGGCAGATAGCTGATGTAACAAGGAGTAACTTAGGCTACTTTTATTTTAGAAAAAAAAAAATAGGATCTCACGAAAAAAAATTAAAACCAATGTTGCAGCGCAGCGCCTGATTAAGTTTAATAGCAACAACCTGCAATGCGTCCCACGGGCTCAGAATGGGCGAGCAGGCTGTTGTCAACGGTTGTCTTTGTTTAATATCACGCGGACGAAGTCGCGGGCAACAGCTAGTAAATAATAATATATGCACCATCGACCACTCGGTCAGTATTTGATGCTATGAAACCACGTACCAATAGTCCCTTAAAGGGACTAGGGAGGGACTTCCTTAGTGAACCTTAAACGCACTTTCACCTTCAGTTCTGGGCCCCAAGTCTGCTAACACAATCGATTCATAATCGAACAGCAACCGCATAGTAACTTTCACTTTTGACAGATTCTGTATGGGATATCTGTCAAAAGTAACAGTTACTATGCGGTTGCTGTTCGATTATGTTAGCAGACTTGGGGCCCTGTTTACGTAGCCAGTTTTATGACTATGACTTGAAGGAAACGAATGTCTAGGTTACCGTAAACTTTAAAAAAATTACATTAATGTTCCGGACATTATTGCAAGTCTCGGCGTGGTCGAACGCGGGAAAATGAAAGTGAATCAATGGATGATTTGGATTCAAATGTGTATTTTGGGTCATGCGTAGGCTGATGTTAAAGTATCGCAAAAATATACAGAATGATGCAATGACTAATAATATTTCTCGTGTCCCGTATTTCATTTAATTAAGTAACTGTATGTCTCATATTAAGATGAATAATTACAACTCATCGTGAGACGGTGTTGTATTTCTGTGCATCTGACACATCGAGGATCGCACTAGAAGGTGCAGCACTGGCACTTCGGTTGTAATATGCGTGCGTGTGTGTGCACTATATATCATTAGCATTATGTAGATCAACGCTGTTTAACCTATCTGTTATATTACTACACTGAATCTTTATAAGTAATCTTAGTTGTTGTAAGATTTTAGTTCCAATGTCTTTACAAAGCATCTTCTAAAGAATGCTTCTGCAATGCGATTGATTAAAATCATAAAATTTCGGGAGCAAGACAAAAGAACAACCATGTACAAGTCCAGTGTTCTTCAGAATTCGTGGCGGACAAGACGTAGCCAACGCAGCCATAAAACAAACTAGAAAAAGAAATATTTCCAATAAAACAAATGACGCCGCAATCAAAGACCCATACAGAGAATACGTAGAACGCTAAACGTAGAACGGTTAACAGGAAAATAATGTCCATAATGTCGGACACATGAATGAGCGCAGATGTCCTCTCCGCGTGGGCTTCACGGTCGAAGTACCATTTAGTACCGAGACATGCAGATATAAAGCCCCAACACAATTACTTTAGTTACGACTAGCATTAGTTATTCCGTCCTCAAAAAAGGGGCAAGGTAAGCGGGAACATTTATGTTTGTATTTTCATTTGCGTTGCCAGCTCACTTATCAACAGCAAACAGTTGTAAAGTTTTGTTTCAAATATTTCAGATTCTAATACAGAAATCCTAGGGACGTATACACTTCGCGGCGTGGAATGGTATCAAGAATGTTGCATGTATAGTTAAATTAATTTCTAACATTATAATATATTGTTGTTCTTTGAAGTGGTCATGGTCCATAGGATCATTTATACATGAGGTATACATGGTATGTAATTCAAACATAATGATCTTAGATAATTGGTATGTAATATCCGCGATAAGTTGTAGAACATCGTCCACGTAGATTCTGTCCGCATGAATGGGCAGCGGACGTAGGCAGCGGACAGTCCCCATCGCGTGGGATCCACGCTCGATTGACTTGAGCCTCGCCTCGCACGGGCCTCGTCATCCAACACATCGATGTGGTGATGTTTAACATGCAAGCTTCCTGCACAAGTATTAGCTACAGGTAAGGTTAAGATAATATGCGTGGCAGGACTAAATGCTTCCATGTAAAATTTTTGTATAGCAACAATCCATCGACCTTTAAATCACCTGCGATTTGCACTTTGAGTTACATAACCCATGCTCGAACCTCATCTTTTCAAATGATTCAAAAAACTAGTAAGGGTCTTGAAATGGTCTTGTAATTATACGCTTAGCTAAATTAAATGCTTTCAAAGTAAGAAATGTAGAGCACAAGAGGCTTAATTACGTTTCCGTGAACGTTCACATTCCGTAAGTCGTTAGGTCAAGAGATTTTTACGAGATGCTATCTCGCTGGGCTTTTATATATTCGCCAACTATCAAACAGATAAATGTCCCCAATAGGCAGCAATATAATTAACAATAACTGACCAAGGAATTTTATGATATTTACCGACCAGATTTTTTTATCTCACTATCGGTCTATCTCTAGCCTTAGCCTTGACATTTACTCAACAGAAAGCAGGTACTACTGACAGGTGAGATTTTGAGGTCATCAGATAAATTCCTATCTTGTTATATCTTAATAAATCATTTTTATTAACAAAACTCCATTAAAATTATTCCTATTTATATCTCGTCTCAAGTCAAACCGAAAAGCTCACCTTTGATTTTCGTCGCCTTCAGATTGTTTCTAGGTCGAAGAACTTTCGGGCGACCCGTTTATTAACTTTACATCAAAGACATTTCAGCAACATTCCATCTCATCTGGTTAATCAAAACATTTTAAACCCCTTACGAGATTCAATACGAAACAGATTTTCATTGATCATAATGGAATAGGAAATAGTTACATAGCAACTAAAATTATGTAAAAATTTTCGATCGTTTATTCATCGCGTGTCCATACTAACATCAGACCAGCAAAAGGCAGCAATCAAATCTTTACTTACTACTTAAAACATTTTCTAAAACAAAAAAAAACCTTACATCACTTTTACCTTTTCCCCAATTCCCGCCAAAATATAAAAAAAATTAAGTGTTACAAAAAAACAATGTAATGTCACAGATATCGTATAACTTTAGTATTTCAGTAGAATCAATCATCAAAGCAAGAAATCCTACACTAATGGCATTTTTTACTGCTTAATGAACTCATGTTTACTAATTGTTTTTTAAATCGATTTTTATTTTCAGACAAGCAACAACTAACCGTGATTTTTCTTAATCTTAAGACTTGTATCTCCATTTTGGACCGAAGAGGTATCTGAAGGAACTACCTATGCCAATGATATTATGGGGATAATTTGCTATGTTTTCCCTATTCGTGTTCGCTGTCTGCATCAGAATACGAATTTAAGTGTATTTTATTTATTTATTTATTTTATGGAAAACCAACAGCTACAAACAAAATATTAAACACAAGTTTGGTGATAGGAAGCCAATTAAAGGTTTTCACGTATAGTAGCAGAAAATAATCTTAAACAAACACGTAAAGCACACAAATCACACTTTAAACAGTTGTGTTAACATTTTAATGTTCTCTTAAGATTTCTTAATCTCGAGAGTATTTTTTTCCCTGGTCACCTTGGCTCAGTTGTCGCGTGGCTTAGCGCCGCGCCGCCGCAGCGCGAGTGTGTGGGTTCATTACCACGCTATAAACAATACAGCTTTCATTATAACCCGACTAAATATGTCAAGCAGTTTAAATAAGTACCTATTCGACTGTACATCTACGGTTTTATTTTTGTTTCCTAATGAAAACGTAATAAATGCCGGTGCTAAAACGATTGTTTTGTACTTTAAAAACTTTCGGATTCTTAATAAGGCTTGAGGTCATTGTAATAAAATCAATGATATAAATGAAGTCATTAAACGCTTATTTTGTAATCAAAGTAGTATCATAATTGTGCAACTAATAATAGTAATTCCGTAGGTAAATTAAAAACTATACAAATCTCCATTTCCGACGTCTCCCCAATAATTACTAGTTTGCCAATATATTTACCTACAGGCGCAATGAAAAATTATCATTGCCACATAAAAACAATGTATTTCTACAGATAAACAAACGTAACCTTGTCGCGAAGACCAGATTTCTATTGTAATAATAACTAGTGGTTGTACTTAAACTACTGGCTTTGACATAGTTATTTATGTAAATACCCATAACATAGGCACCTGTGAACTAGAGTTAAAGCATACGTATTCGATGCTACGTTATCGTGCATGCAACTGTTCAAACTACCAGTGAGTAACTATTATACTTCCAACAAACATAGGGAGCATTCCTCCGAGGGCATCAATTTGAATTGCACTGAACTATTATTTTCTATTCCACATAAAAGGACTAAACTATACTACAACTACACTACAACTACTACACTACAACGCGGTATTGAGCTGGAGTATTGCTAGGTACTCTTTTACTTAACTTTCACTTGCTACTTTTACTGCGTATCTCCTTCTATTTTATACTATCCTAGTACTTTTTTTAGTTCGAGTTAATTTTATAATCAATATTTTTTTATTTATCGAACTTAAATATTTCTTTGATTTTGATGCGCTAATTGGAATATTGTTGGTGCGATTTATATTGGAGCAGGTGGTAGCTAGGAAAGCCAAATGCGATTCGTGATCGTTTATTAAATCGGCCTGCATATAGGTACATAATGCTAGAATTACAAGTAATTATACATTGTACCATGATAGTTGAAGCGTAAAATTGTGGCTAATTGTACGCAGACATGCGCGAAATAATAGTTCGGGATTAATTCATAACTGATACTCCTATAAACTATTATCCAGTTTTTTTTTACTCTTGTATCCAAAAGGCGAGCGAGGTGCAAAACGGTGTTTTGGGCCATTTTGACAATGCGACCCTTCATTTTTGTTTCTGGGACTGTCTAGCAGAAACTTTTTTTTTTTTTTTCGGAATGACAAAAATGCTCTTGGTCGTAGGGACCTTTACAGCTTCACCGGACGAGAGGGCGAGCGCTAAAGGCACTCCAGCCAGTACTAGCAGAAACTGGGACTGTTGGCCGCCTTATAAAGAAAGCTAGCCTAGGAGTTATGCTTGTTTAGGTGCTTAGTTGTCTTTTATTATTGAGAGTTGAATAAACTTGAACCGATCAAAATAAAACTAATTTTAAGGATTTTATCGCGTTTATATTGATTTTTACGTTCCCGACCAAAAATGCAATAAAATCCTTAAAATTAGTTTTATTTCAAGATCGTAATAATTTTTGTTTCAATAATGTAATTACTAATTTCTCTGTCGGTCACATTAACATGCGGAAATGATTATAAACTCTCTAAACACGATACAACTTGTTCATAAACGATGCGATTAATTTCTTCAAAAACTAGCTCAACTCTTTAATAGAAAGATTATGAAGATCATAATTGCTATCAAGTTTAGTAATCAGACCGGAATATTCAATCGAATACTATCTATCGTGTGGATAAGAAAGTTAAACTAAACTACATATAATCAGCATGATCATTCTGTTCAACAACTTCCAGGAGCTGATTCATTAAATTCCCGACGAAGACGTGCACCCACATTGCATCAGACAAGCTTAGTGCCAGAATCACTACTGATAGTGTCCAGCAAAATTTATCAGATGAAAATGATCATGTCGATGACGTTGATGATGAAGCAATAAAATGCCCCTTGAAAAGATTGGGACTGATCCAGTTCAGAGGCAATTTTTAGGATGGAGTAGGAATCCGATTATTGCGCCCCCATATACAACAAGAGAGTAATAGAACTTGGTCGATATAGACAACATTATAAAGACTCTGTCTTTAGCTCACTGAAGCGCCCCCTGGGACTTGGCCCCTGGAAAGGCCGTTACGTTCGCCCTATCGTAGGACTAGCCGTAGACGAATCTGTTCTAACTAATATAACGCCATAATAATAAGTAGAATTTTATCACTACTCTAGAAAATAGGTGAAGGACGCCGGAATAGAAAGTTAGTTCGCCGAATCCCAACACGTTGCACAAAAAAAAACACTTTTGTGTACAAACACGTCGGCAATTTTCCGTTGTTCTGCATTGTTCTATAGCGGCATAGTTGGACCGCGGCATATAATAACGCTATAACCATATCACCCTTGCTTCTAGCAAATACGACTTTGCTACTTTACTCATAAAGTACATAATGGAAGTGTCCACCGAGTCGGGTTAACTTGGTATCGCATATCGTTGTCCAGTTTCGCACGCCCCACATACGAAACGGCATATACATGGATAGTGTATCACACGTATATATGACGATTAAAAACAATTGCATTCATAATTTCGTTGCATGAATGGACGTACGCACGTAAGGAATGCCTATTGTCGGTGTAGTAGATATTAATGTTTTGTTGGTGTAAATATCAAAAATTGGCTTAAATTTTAAAAGAAATCGCAAGTATTTGGCACCAAACCTCATTTAATTCTATCCATTTCATTTGGCGCCCGAAGGACTTGAATTTATAGAGATGGGTGGTTACCTTATAAAATATTGATAATACATTCAAAAATAAGACTGAAAAGTACTAGGATATCATATAATAGAAGAAGTTATATATAAAAGTATGTCTAGGCACATTTTGTATTTAAACGTGTAACATTGTTAACAATACCACAGACCAAATTACTATAATTTTCGACCATACAGGCTTACAGAATGTCTACATCAAAAAATACCAATTTCTTATCGGATTATCTAGTGTAATAATATTACATACGTCTAGACATGACAATCGTTAAAAAGGTTATCAATGTCGCAGTTGTCGACAAAAAAATACAAACTTATATTATTTCTAATATACTTAGGTATTAACCCATATAATGTTAGTGTGTAAGTACATAGAAGAAGAATAAATATATATTACCTAATTGATAACTGATATTACTCATTTAAAAGTATATAATATCGTGATTATAGGATGTCATTAAGTAAACCACAAATGATTACAAATAAGCATGTATTACATAGATAAGTTGTTAACTATAAAAATAACTATTCTTCTTCGTTACAAGGAAAAGAGAGTCTTGTACAATAAACACATTATAGGGCACTTAAATATTACTTTACAGGAAAATGTATATAAGGAGTAACCTAGGATAACTAGGTACACCTAAGGGTGTGTTCACATTGGCGAATGCGCCGCGATGTTCCCGCGCTCTGCTCCTGCGCCCCGCGCCGAATGCGCGCTTCCTACGCACGCGCCTGAACTGCGCTAGCAAAGCCACAACTGTAAGCTAAGAAGGAATTTCTAATATATATATAACGTCATCAAAAAGCATGCTGTCTCTCTCATTCTTATTTATGAACTCCGTAACACTACCTGGAAAGATTCTGCTTGAGTCACTGAAGGGCGTTTTTAGGGAGCCAGTGCCACTGTATTAGTAAATGCACGAGTGCAGCGCATTCGCGGCATATTTGCCAATGTGAACACACCCTTAGGTGTACCTAGCTCACCCTAGGTTACTATTCACATACATTTTCCTTTTAAAGTTAGTTATTAGGTTCACGAACAAAAAATCCGGAACTGCTATGATAGCAGAGAATTTAATTTCGTTCATTGCTAAAGTAATTTGGCCGGCAATTCATCGTGTTCTGACATTTTTTCTCGCTGATAAAGAAGTTCGGGGCGGATGAGACCTTCGTCACGGCCCGCGACTCCGCCAGGAAAATGTTTGGACAGCTGTATTAATTGAATTAAATACTAACTTCATTATATTATTCCAAATGTGTCGGGCGAGGCGACTGGTTTGCATTAATTACCTACGTGGAATAAAAATTAGTTTCACTTTTACGAATCCTATTTAGATACTTGCAATATGACGACCGATGAAAAAGTATTTACACTTTTTGCCATACCACACCACATACATGAGATTTCAGAATATTAATTTTCCTCACTTTTGAACACATGAATTCTTACCCGATTGTATATATATTCATAATGGAATATATTAAGCAACCTTGAAGGCGAAATCCAGTTGCTCCTGCTATAAATATCTATCAAATATTGACATAAGTTATATATTAGCAGATAATATTTGCGTCGTCACTTTATGAAAACTGACGCAAATAGCTATATCATTTTATGTGGCATGAACGTTTTAATGTCTTGTTTCGCTAACAATTCCTTCAGCTATTGATTTCTTATATTTACGCGAATACTACACATTGAAATAAAACATACATCTAAACATACATCTTACATAGGACATACATACATCTTACATAGGACAAACTAAAAGAGCAATAAAAACCCGCGTAAAAGAACACATCGCTGACGTGAAACACCGGCGCTCCACGAAGTCTGCAATCTGTGAACATGTACAAGATCGCACCCGCCATTATATCAGATTTGATAAACCACAGATCCTCGCAAAAGAACACCGATTCCGACCAAGGATGATACGCGAGGCCATTGAAATTAAGAAACATCCTAATTTCAATAGGGAAGATGGCTGGGTGCTCCCACCGACTTGGGATCCAGTGATTAATATTATTAAATCGAAAACCAAGCGTACCATTGCAAGACCTCAAGATACTGTGAGCACTTTCTGCGTAGATCGGACCACAATCAACAATTAAATATGAGGGTAGCCCGTTTCTAACTATGACACCTGGACGTCCACCACCTCAGTCCTCCCGTGACCATGGTTGCTGTAAAGCAGCCGAAACGTCGGGAACGTAAAAACGAAAAATAATCGCGATAAAATCCTTAAAAATAGTTTTATTTCAATTCCTTCAGCTATTATAGTAAATGTATACAATGGTATACGAAGTTCGACACACCTGACCATATTTTTTTTTTCTGTTTCCGTTTTTTTTTAAAATTAATATAGCAAAGCCAAGCCACAGAACAAACACATACGTTATACAAGCAAATATAGCACTAGATATACCAAATAATTGGTAACAAAACAACCTATGCTGTAAGTCTCCATAAAATGGTATTATCTGTTGCTATAAAAAAATAAGTAAGTACCTACATATACTTAGAAAGGTATTTGGTAGTATGAGCATGTAGCCATTAAGTGAAAAAGTATATGAATTTAAAGTTTCACTTATTTCATGTGCAAAGGCACCCATAATGTAACATATGCTGTTATATATGAAACAAAATTACAATAAATTTTTAAAATGATCGACCATAAAACTTTTTTTTTTCGAAAGGTTGCGTGCCAGCAATCACCCCTTCGCGGTTTGAATGCCCGAATACAACGGAGGTTTTCAACTTAATCGGACCTCGGACGTCGGCAGTGCGTACACAGACTAAAGAGCGGTACCATAGGTATATGCTGTGGCGCGCACGCAACTGAATGTTGTGACAGCACGTGGTAAAGAACCATTAAATTGCAGGTGTAGGGAATTTGTATTACTCCGATACGAGTACAGTATTGGCAATTAAGTTTCATTGTTTTATTTCGTTCTTAGAAACGGATCTGTGGAACGCTCTTAAACCGTAAAAACAGCAAATAGATTCCTATAGGTGTATGCTGGTATTCTGGAAATATTATGTTGTCTTAAAACTAAATATTAAAGTCAGATGTTGACTTAGTTAGTTAATACTAGCCTTTTTTCATTTGTCCCACTCTTGGGCACGGGCCTTCTATCAATGCGAGGGGGATTAGGCCATAGTCCACCGCGCTGGCCCAGTGCGGGTTGGCGGACCTCAACCGGCCTTCGAGGGGTTCTCTCAGACATGCAGGTTTCCTCACGAAGTTTTCCATTACCGTTATTAATAAACATAATAGACATTAAACTCGGATATTTATCTCACAAAGTTTGTGGTTTCCATTTGTATGCAAACAAAACAAAGCGTGCAGATAACTTTGCAAAACAATACACAATCGTCAAACAATACGATCTTGATCGACTAACGACAGACTCCCGGACATCAATAAACATTGATTACCATAAATCACAATTCGGATTATAATCAGTTGAATATGTTTGCTAAAATATGTTGTATTTAGGCAGACTTTAAAAAAAAAGTATTTCTGCAAATTTATATATATCTTGCGGTGACAACAGCGCCACTGTCGCTGTAAAACTGACATTTGAAAAGTCATATTCAAATAAATTGCGTTAGGTCTAGTTTTCTCCAGTGGTTCAGATAAGTTAAGAGTTCATTTATTTGGACGACCTTGAATTATGCTGGCGGCAAAACATTGTAAACTACGCCGTCTGCAGTTTAGAGGTGCTATTAGCACCGAATAAATAATGACATCAAATCACTTGTTTAAACACAATTCCGAGGCTTTAGATACCTATACACTTTAACGTTGCGTCTCTAAAAATATTTTATTAAATATTGGCTACGAATAAATCTTAAGAAATATAATTATTTATTGATGATGATATATTTTATAAGCTGCTACTATCCTTTTATGTAAAACAAGCGAACATTTTTATAACTTCCGATACGATTTAATTAATGTAATTCAATTGTTATATTTTTCATTGCAATAGGAGAATGAATATTACTTGATTCCTATTAGCCGTAAGCTCTCTACGCGGGTGAATCTTGCGCAAGGCCGCGCCATGAACGTGTGAAAGTGAAAGTCTGCTAACCGTCGCTCAATTTATTTTGACAGCGCGTAAATACCGTATCCAATCACTAATCGTGTGTTTGACAGGTGTCACTACACGCAAGCGATGTCGGAGCTAATCGGACTCCTGGTTAATTTTGCATTACCGGTTGGGTCCTGTTTTAGAAGTATTTATATTTAATTAGGTAGATGTACGAAGTTTATCATTTTTTTTCTTCAATTAAATTGACCTTATAATATTATTTTCAATCCCTCTTTTATTGTTTTGATTTCATTCGTTCAGATTCAAAGACAATTTAGCTTATTGTCAAATTGCAAATGAGTATTTTTTAATCTGCTGGCGAGGGTCAACTATCAGCGTCTTCGTCAGGGACTGCTGTAGACCTTGGGTTACAGGACGGAAAGTTATGGGAGAGTTGGGGTAACCAACAGGACTACACAGAGTTAAGAATCTCACATCTCGGACCTGTAATTATACTTGAGTACCGTGGACCGACTAGCTCAGTTAATGTAAAACAAATACTTTTATATTCCACTAGCTTTTGCCCGTGACTCGCGGCAACCATCAATATATACCATGAATATAACGGCAATGTTTGTTGATATAAACCACCCAGAGAGAGTATAATGTCTATCAGTGCCAGATCTTGCAGAATCGGAGCAGTCGTTTCGGAGATAACCCCTAAACACACAACTTTCCAAAGATGTAATTAAGTATAAATAACTAAAACAAATTCATATCGGTCGTTGACTTACGATTAGTAAAAGTAAAAACATAAGTACATCGACTAATGAATTGTACTATAATGTAGGTTACAGATAAGCGATCGAGGTATACTATCTAATCAGCAGGTTGAAGTGTTATCGAGCTTTAGAACAAATGTTGTTTAAAATGCTATACCGTTATTTATGTCACCGCCCACGGCGTAGACAGTTGAAAACATAAAACAAGGAGTTCCTATGCTCCAAATAAAGACTACAGTTATGCTCTGTTATAGTTGCCAGAAGAAAAAGAACTATAGCATAGTAACTCTATATTGTCTATAGACACGACACGATGATTTACAAGAATATCATAGGGACGTTTTGGCGGGAGACTGAAAAGTCATGGCGTCAGTTATGTTTTAATTTCTGAAACTAGTGTTCCTGCGAGTTATAGTGAGTGATATAAGTGGAATATTAACCATTATGGGTTCGGTAAAGTGCACAAGTGTAGGTAATTGAAACAGAGTGACGAAACTTGGCTTTTCAGTTTCTCACAAAAAATCCATGAAAAATCTTTCAGTAAAGTATCCATCACTTTACTGATTGAGGGATGGGGGGTATTTTACTTGGGCCAAGCCTTTGGGCCTGTGCATATGCTCAAAAACAGAAATAATTTATATTACTTGACACTGGCAAAATACCTACGGTGATGCCAAATTAAAAAAAAAAAAAGAATATCATGGAGAAAATAACGCTACGGACAATATTACATTATTCCATCCATTATTCCATGTTTACATGCACAAGTTTGGTTTTAAATAATGTGAGTGCTTCTTATCATAGTGATAATTATGCTATATACATCATTTATATTGTGTCCCGTGCAATGTACGATTATAAGATAGCATACCTAAATAAATATCTAGAATTATAGGTTATTACCTAAATAACGGTCAAGACATTAACAGGACTAAAAACCAAACAAGAATATCAAAAACTAAGCATACCCACTGACGGTCAAGTTATACAATACAGAAGAACTTGTAGCCAATTCTCAACAAACTGTATGTAAATTCATGTCAGAATATTTACCTACCAACTATTTGTTTAGTCATAAAGTTTACTTGCATGTACATACATCAGTCAGGGTTCAAACACAAAGCTAACAATGGCGCCATGACTCCTGACGGACCTGACTTATTACCTCCTCCATAATGGTATATGGTATATAAACTTTTGCACTTTGTTACAGCCAGTCTGACAAGGTTTAAGGTTGATTTTACGATACCGGCGACAGTGAGTGGCACCAAAACTTTGCAAGTAATGTTAACTTTGCAAATTAGCGGCTAACTTAGAAAACAATAAAGTGCCTACTAGGTCATTGCTTTCGAAACACATTTATTTATTCAAGTTAACAATGCAAAGTAATTGTCTGCAATCAACTAACATTATTGTGATATTTAAATCATCAATCACCTTATTTTTGCAAATGTTTTAATATTTAAATTTAGAAAACTCACAACGTCACCAAATTTTCGAAAGTAATATTAGAGAAATCGAATATTCTGAAGGAAATTTATAAAGAAGCATCTTTAATATAGGCAATATTATAACCGTTATGTTGAGATCAATAAATGAATAAAATATTTACCAATCGCCAGCATTAAGAAACACGTATCGAAAGTTAGCAAAGTGCTATACGCTATAGTTACACAGATAAAAATCTAAATTATGGTAAAGTTAGTCGTAACATAGTACGTAAGCAAGTTTACTATTACGGCTGGTAAGCCATTGCATGAAGACTCATGAAGATGTTAATCTCGCGTAAGACGAAACACTTTCACTTTTAATTTCTCACAACACTTAGATTGCCGGAAAAAGAATGTTATAGAAAACTAACATTTGCCCGCGGCTCCGTCCGTGCCACCATCGATTATTGTCTTCAGATTGACCCCCAACGGTTTTAGCGTGATGTTGAGTCTAACCATAGGCTATCAAAATATGTAAACTCGTTTTAATAGTAGGTGTTTTCTTGATGCTGGAACAGACAGAACAGACAAAGAAACAGACTAGAAAAATAAAAGCACTTGGTTTGGATCCTAAGACGTCAAATAGTCCCTATGTACAGACTTAGCCTAGTGACAGCTTTATAATAACACTAGCTGCTGTAGAAAAGTAAAACATTACCCACCGAATCTATAGACGTTTTATAACATTATCAAACGGCATATAGTACTGCGCAAAACAAAACTCATGTGCGCAGTACTATATGACGTTTGATAAAGTTATAAAGCGTCTATAAATTTGGGTTTATAATTATAACTTTAAAAAAGGAACCCTGGCAATTACATATGTGTTAGCAAAGTACTCTACAAGACCGATGTAACGAACCCAAAGTCGGTGGGTATATCGATTCCCTCATCGAATGCCAATGACCACCCTTCTACTTCATGTACGTATGACATGCAATCGATTATTTTGGTAAGTGTCTCCAACAAGACCAGTAATTAAGGCTCTATTTACCTTCCTCGTACAAATGGATATCACGGTAATCAAACAATTTTTTTTACAATATTAGGCGGACTTTTTTAAGCAACACCACCAGTTTCACTTTTTTGACCAGCACCACTGTTTCCGTTCAGCCCGGTCTCGCGTGAGAACATGCAAAGGTTTTATTGACCTTCAGCCTTTAGCTAACCTAGCCTAGCTAAGAACTACCAATCGACATTTATTACCTACGCTATCAGCTTAGATTTAGACTAATTTCTACTGATCGACAAAGAAAGTCTACTTACCTAGTTCCAAATCGAATTGAACGCGGAAGTTTTGGTTGTGCACGTACAACAAGGCAGTCATTGACTCCTCAAAATGAACGCAGAACTTGGAAAATTTGGCAAAACCTCAATGAACGCTAACGATAACCTACCTATATGAACGTTAATTAGCGGAGCGTGTGCGTTGGACTACTCCCGATTCAGTTAATAGGTACCAGTTTTGCATTTTTATCCGATCGTAACATGTTTATCAATTGACATTTTCAGAAATGGGTACCCACGTATCTGAGCGCGCTCAGCTCGAGACGTAAGCGAATCGCTGATGTGAAACACCGACGTAAACAAGTACGAGTTGCACCCGCCATTATATCAGATTTAATAAACTACAGATCCTCATAAAAGAACACCGATTCCGACCAAGGATGATACGTGAGGCCATTGATATTAATAAACATCCTAATTTCAATAGGGAAGATGGCTGGGTGCTACCACCGACTTGGGATCCAGTAATTAATATAATTAAATCCAAAACCAAGCGCAACATTGCAAGACCTCAAGACACTGTGAGCACGTTCTGCGTAGATCGGACCGCAAGCAACAACTAAATATGAGGGTACCCCAGTACAAACTTTGACACTAGGACGTCAAACACCTCAGTCCTTCCGTGACCATGGTTGCAGTAAAGTAGCCGAAACGTGGTGAAAGTAAAAACATAAAATAGACGCGATAAAATCTGTAAAATAAGTTTTATTTCAATATAAAATGCAATTGTTCTGGATTCATGACATTTGGCAGCCGCATGTTTTATTCTCGCAACGTGTTGCATAATGTATACTTGAACGGTATCTCGCACGACACCCGTGTCATACGTGCAAGTGGTGTAAGTCATTGAGAGCAATCACTTTCGTTCAATTGGTCGGTAACTTCCCGACGATTATGTGTTGGTGATACTGCAGTTTTCGTTTCCTGTGTTTTTGTACACGTAACTGTCGTAACCCAGATAACGGTCGCTGATAGTTTCGGGGCGATTCGAGCGATCTATCAAGGTTTTCCATTTCTATTTCGTCGGCGTCTCTCGCATGCATTCGGATGTCGGTCGGCTATAATCGGGCGCCGCTGGGCGTTAGCCAAGCTATTCCCGCCGTTCCTATGGGGTTATATTTGGAACATTTTTTTTCTTTGGCCTTAGTAGATCCATTTGACGAGGTGAACAATCTCTTTCCGTTTGGAATCACACGAATTCAGAGAGGACGACGACGACTAAAAATGTCTCTAGCCGATAGGAAAGGATGGTGTTCTGAATTCTGCGTCCGTAGCGACAAATATGTAGCGAACAGTGCACCATTCTTCGTGACACGAATAGTTACTATCGTATCCTGCTTATCGTTGTTTGTGATTCCACGTGCGTAAATATAACGGTTGTACGAAAACGCATGTCAAAACTTCGCGTCACGAATAACAATCTAACGACGCGCTACTAGTTATCTGCTGCATTTCTATTTTGGTCGTACTTAAAGCCGCCTCAAGTGGCAAAAATCAATCATGAACGTGTTCAGAATGTTGCGTCTGTACTGTACTTCAGAACTGAAAGTATCTACATAAATAGGTTTTGAGGAAAATGCAACTTGGAAACCATTTAATAAAATGTACAGCAAATAACAAAATATGAATTAATTTGTATAAGTAAGTAAGCCATAATTTGAATCTTGTTATGTTGTTAAGTCACCACCATTAGCCGTAGGTAATAACCAAGTTGTTTTGCTAGCTGCAGTAAACAACTATAGACAAAGTTTCTTCAGAAAAACCGCAACCCAATTTTGCTCTCAAATGAAACAACAAGCCAAAAGGATATTAAAACAAATAGTAGCTATACGCTGAAGTTTATGGAATCGACGAGTGACGCGTATATTGCATCTTGTTTCCTGCGTATCTGTATCGAAGAACGGTCGTGTCTATGATATACGTGGTGGAGCGTGTATACGACGTACTGTTCAACGGCTAACAAATTGGCATTTTGTCAAAAATGCAACGAGGCGAGCTGGCACAATGTACATTTATACGTATGTACAAATAGTAAATCAGAACGCGCACGCTGCGTCGGATGATTGAGTAGCCCCGCACTGGATTGGTTCATTGGACTCATTCCCCGAGCTGTTCGAATTTGTCATTACAGCAATCGACAGAGCTTTATCTGTTGTAGACGACACGTGGCATAGCGAACATTCACAGTTTTTATCTTCTCCAAAACAGACTGTTATGTGAGCTGCGATTACTTTATAAGGCACCGTTCAATCAAATAGTAAGCACAAACATAATGACGTTCTAACGAATATAAGTACGCAGCAATGAGCGGTATTTGCTTGTGACCTTCTGTCGATATGCACAATATGGACCTAGTAGAACCTTTGCAATACCTATTTGAGAATCTTGTTACACAGACTCCCTCGTTTGCTCTTCAAATACGCTGATAAATTATGACAGCGTTTGTATAAAACGTTCGCAGCAGAATATAACTGTTAGGTAACATGTTTTACAACCAGCTTCATGGAACGGTGCTGATGTCACCGAGCACTTGAATCATGAAATAATCGCGGTGTCTACGCGAGCAAACTTATGTGAATACATATAGAATCGAAAATGTATGCACATGTAGTTATGTACATTAAGTGTTATAGGTAGTTATCTGCTCCATGCTCACTACCCGCGACGCCTGAGTCTATGACGCTTCAGTAAACGTACAATACAAACAGTCAGTAGGTAGGTATTTCATTTTACTATAGCGGCGCAGAGTAAGTGCATCTTTTTTTGGTTTTTGCGTTTGCCTTTTGTCTGGTCTATCATTATAACCAACCCGCGCTTGGCAGGAAGATCTGGGAGCCGTTGCCGTTAGGATTATTATATGCACTCACCTGTGCTCTATTGATGACATCGTGAGGTCCCCGCCATGTGGTGGCCGCCGGAGATTTTCTCTTGGCGAGCTCTAACGTAGCTTCACTGGGACATCGTTCAAACATAAGAACTCGCTCGGCGACAGAGCCACGAGTGAGGAAAGGCCGAACGGGCGCAGCGCCCGATGCGGAGGCGGGCTCACCAGTGGCGGCGACGGCGCCCGCGCTGGACGCGCGCCGAGCTCGCGCCTCAAACTTGGAACGCGCCTCCGTCACATGCGAGCCGAGCGAGGCGCGCCGCTCGCCGCCGGCACCCGTGGCCGGCTTTCTGGCTCCCGTGTCGAGCCTGTCCTGGTATCTGGTCTTGGCGTAGTCAACGAGCGAGATCGGCGGTATCACGTCTGGCCGCTCGGCGGAGCGCTCGGCCACCACGCCGCCGGTGCGCAGCGCCCGCAGCAGCCGCTCCTCCTCGCGCGCTACCTCCAGCCGCATGGCGGCGGGGTCGGCACGCCTGGCGCCTGCTCCCGCGCCACCCGTGCTGTTCCGCTCCGGCACCAGGTCTGGCGGTAGCATCATCTCTATGGTCTCCCCTTCCGGCTCGGCGCGCCGCTCGGGTCTCTGATCGCGGTGAGCGTCCGGACGCAGATCTCTCGCCGCCTCGGGGCGACGCTCTCGTCTGATCTCTGGCCTCTGTTTTATTTCGGGTTTGGGTTCCGGTCTAGGTTTAGTTCGCAGGCTCTCTGCCAGTTTGAGGCCGGGCGTGGGCCTGCACGACAGTATCTCCGTGGGCGCGAGGCCGCGCGCCTTCCAAGTCTGATAGATGGCTTCGGCATGGTCGGATATCTGTTTGGCGATCGCGGCGATGTCCTCCTCGCCAGTGTCGATCTCGCGGCGGGCTGTGGCCGCCATGGTGTTCGCCGGGCGTCCACGGAGATCTCGCGCCCGGTCTAGGGGTGAACGGGCTCCATCTACACTCGCGATTGACACAAACACTGAACCACTGAGACTGAGTATCACCAAAGCACGGTTACGTATGACGCCACTGCTCCACGGCACACTGGCACTCGGGAACTACAGCTGTTCCAGCGCGTCCCACAATAAACAAAGACGGCGAGATCGCGTGTGCGGCATGCAATAGACGGCGACAGACAACAAGCCAGCGGGGGCTCCTCTCGCGGACTGCGGCGCGGCGCGGCGCGGCTCTCGCCCGCGCACTCCTCGCTCCGGCCCCGCCGAGGGCCGCGGTGCCCTGCCCTCCCGGCTCCTGGCCGCGCCGCTCCCGGCGCGTCCTCCTGGCTCATTCACTATTACTACTAGGTAAGTACAATATAACTTATGTTCACACTATGTTGTAGATGCAGACAGCCGGCGGCATTTGCATTTAAGTTCTGACTGATCTGTCAAAAAAAACTGCATTTCAATTCCAGGTGGGTGTCCGTTTGTTTATGTATGATTCTTCCAGCCACAAGGGAAAACAAACCAACAAAAGAAAGACTGGACTGGGTAGGTAGGTATGCTACCATTCTTCTTCTTTCTTTACGAAATGAGATGCGATGAAATAAAATGGATATGGATATGGCCTCACCCACAACTTAGCGGGTATTTTGCCAATGTCAAGTAATCAATAGCAATAACACATTCAATAAATACACATTTAACACATCTTAATATATATAAATCTCGTGTCACAATGTTTGTCCTCAATGGACTCCTAAACCACTTAACCGATTATAATAATCGTTAAAAATCTTAATATATATAAATCTCGTGTCACAATGTTTGTCCTCAATGGACTCCTAAACCACTTAACCGATTATAATAAAATTCGCACACCATGTGCAGTTCGATCCAACTTGAGAGATAGGATAGTTTAAATCTCAATTTATTTTATATGGCAAAACAACGTTTGCCGAGTCAGCTAGTTATAAATAAAATAATGGATGTGACATGATGATATGAAAATGGCGTTTACGCTCGTATCATACGTGTAACTTTGAAAAAGGTATTTAGGAAAAAAAACATTGATTAAATACTATTTGGGTACAAACTTATTGAAGACCTATTTTATAAGCTGCTCATTACATCCGACTGTCGATAATATGTTCTGAAAATACTACAACGTCTCACCTGATAACCTTTAGAACTTTTTCAGAGATGTACAAGTATAAACAACCATATAACTCACAAATCTGTGCAAATAAGGTCCTAATAATAGCCTATGCGTCATTAATTTAAAACCCATGTCTTATCTGTGACGAGAGTGTGTCTGTGAGGCGGCATGCGTGGCGGGGCGCACGCGCTTCGTGCCACAAATATCACGCGCCGTATACTCCCTATTTTTAGGGTTCCGTATGAAATTGTACAAAACAGAACCCTTATGGTGCGACCATGTCAGTCTGCTATTAACTTTTTAATCATTCCGAATAAAGTAATACTTGTTGGTCTTAGAAAGTAAAGCTGTGGATACATTACTGAAAATTTACCTGACACTTGAAAAGCCATGTTATACTTACTATTTTACTTAGTTTCCTTCACGTCTGCATGTTTACGAATATTCTAATATTACACAATACATTATTTGGAAAATAAAACAAAATTGACCACTGCGCTGTGCCACTTCCCGCACGCACTTATACTTACTAGTAAACTCTTTGATCCAAGATGCCCCTCAGTAAGGAGACCAGCGTTTTGCGGTCAGCGTGGCTTGAAATGTATGGAAACTCAAATACGAAAAAAATAAAAATTCAATCGAATTTAGAACCTCCTCCTTTTTTTGAAGTCTTGTTTTGAAGAAAGTGCTTAGGTAAACCTCCATAACTTCACATTTTCAATGGTAAATTCTTTGTTACATAAATATTCTATCTAACTGTCTTAATCTCAACAAGAAAGTGAAAACACGAAGAAATGCAAATGAGCGAGCTACGTGGAGGCCTCGTAGTTGCGCGTACGCAGCGTCACTCCACGCACCCTACCCATCTACGAGAAATGTGACTTACTTGTTTACTTGCGTGCCGTCCTCTTGTACACTGGGCATTAGTTTATATAATCTTCTAAGACAGCCTCCACACCTTCCTATCTGATCCTAATATTCGAATGAAATCGGGTAAGGTCTAAGGCGATTGGCCGTCTTAAATAATTTAGGACGTCCGACTTACACGATTTCATGCGAAAATTAGGATCGGATAGGAAGGTGTGGAGCCTATCTTATTCTTTTCGCCAAGTCCATCAAAACAAATCTGCGATACCTACCATTAGGTAAAAAAAAACATTTATTGATTTCTTATATTTACGCGAATACTACCTACACAATGAAATAAAACTTAATTTACAGATTTTATCGCGTTTATTTTATGTTTTTACGTTCCCAAAACACGAAAAAATATTTGTTTCGACCAAGGGTAGGTAGCGTTATACAATACGTTAATAAAATGACAAATAACACATTCATTAGCGAAGTTCGAAGTGTGAAGAACCTTATTTCCTAGTGATAAAGGTCAAATGAATTGAGTGCTAAGGTGAGGGAGTTTTGTTGCTGATAGTACGCAAGCCACCCTTGCAGGGCGCGGCGATCGTTGACCTAGAGTTGAACTAAACCTGGGACAGGGGACCACATGAACTGTTGTTAATTTACATCCAAATAAGTAATTTGATAAGAAAAAAATGCTTAACATAATATCATAAATATACTTACTTACTTAAATAATACGAATAACCAATATTCAAACCATTAAATTTAATAAATTATTTCTAAAAGATTTTCAGATTACAAAAAAATGCATGTGTGCTAAACAGGTGATTCAGAAAGGGTATAGGTACTAAATAATTAAATAAGTATTTACTTAACTAATTAAATTTGTTAGTAACTTATTTTGAAATTTATTCTTCTCGCTTTATTTCATTCTTCTTTCTTTTTTTTATGAAAATCAAAGTGTCTTTGACATTGGCAAAAATCTAAAGCCAATGTGCAATAAAAAAAAATCATTTTTTTACATGTCTTTATGTACGTAGGGACCGACCGTTGACTTGTTTTAAAATCTTGAAACACTGGCCAGAAAAGTGTCTCCAACCATGCCGTAATTACGGTAGATCTACCGTATTTTTCTAAATCTACCACCTACCGTATACCGTAATTTCGTCCGTGTCCTTATTTCTATAATTGATATAGCATTGGGATGCGTAACGTAAAAAAAAAAAGGTCATTCTGCTGCTTCAGTTTGGAAGAACAGGGATGCGCAACGTAAAAAAAAAAAGGTCATTCTGCTGCTTCAGTTTGGAAGAACAGGGATGCGCAACGTAAAAAAAAAAAAAAAGGTCATTCTGCTGCTTCTTCCAAACCACTGACCTCTATGGTATACATCGCTGGACTAATCATAAGCCCGGTTATCGTGTGCCTATTTGATTTTCGCCATTTTGGCGCTGATAGCGGCAGTGAGGGGGAATGGAACTAATAATAGAGATGGGACAGTGATATGATACATCGATAAAAATGTTTATGCTTAAACCTACCCATGCAGTAAAATGAAAATAATTATGATCCATTCCTTTAAAAATGGCTAATGTCCAAAATAGTCGAGTGGTTAATACTAAGATGAAGCAAATAATGATAATGATTAGCCGAATCGCTCATGGGTAGGGTAGGTAATCTTAGGATAAGCCGAAACCGGACTAAAGGGTGGTGTGTGACTAGCTAGATCCTACTTAAATAAGGATCGTTTTTTAATTAGAAATGAGGTAATGTAATGTTGTTTGGGAAGCAATGGAGTAGGTAAGGTATTTATAGAAAATAAAAATCATCAAATTAGTACATGAGTTATGTTTAATAAAACAGTCATCAGAGAAGTGTTTTGAACAGATGTAATCATATTTTTTCGGACGCCAACTAGGCTTTTCAATATTTTTGAGCCATAATTCTAGTCTTCTATTGTCAGTCGGAAACCTGTGAATTAGTAAACATTGTTTTAAAATAATATGTATTTGATAATAAAAATCTGTCGTCGGTGATTTCCGTTCTTGAAAGTTAATAGATATTAATAGAAAAAAATATCGATAAATGTTATCGACAAGGAACTTTCACAACACTATTGAATTTTATTGTTTATAAAAACCGATAATACAAAGACAAATATGTTATAAATAAGATTAGTGACAGATTTTAAGTGCCTATAATATCTCTCTCTCTCTATGGTCGGTCCCTCATGTCTGAGGATCGCGATCATCGTTGGATAGTCCACACTTGGATCGAACGATTAGCCTCCATCGGTCTCTGTTCATGGCGCTTCTGACCACCGAGCTGAATTTGGTTGAAGATGAGTCCTTGACTTGATCGGTCCATCTGGTTGGGGACCGTCCTCGAGCTCTCTTGCCATCGGTGTTCCCAACTACGATCAGCTTTTCGAGGTTCTCATCTCCTTTCCGTACTACATGGCCGAAGTAAGACAGAATGCGCTGCTGACAGATTGTGGACAGGCGGATTTTTATTCGGAGCTGCGCAAGAATTGATGCATTGGTGCGCTTGGCAGTCCAGGGTATCCGCAACATACGCCTCCAGCACCACATCTCGAATGCATCAATTCTCTGTCTCTCTCTCGCTAGTATTGTCCACGTTTCTACTCCGTACAGAAATATTGGGAAAATCAGTGAGCGTATTAACCTATAATATCAATAGAAGTTTTAATTTATTGAATATTAGCCGTAAATTCACTTACTTGTGGAATGTAACCCCACTTCCCTTCTGGTAACGAGTTTTGCATAACACGCACTCTTTCATAGTGTACCTATTAACTAACACAACTTATTAAAGAATTAACTACATTAATACGACACAACAAACTAGTTTAATCGCCTTAAACCCACAAAACCACTTTATAAATAAGGAGACAATGTAAACAAAACAACGGCCATTTGCATTTTACGTCAGATTTAGTTCCTTTCCCCCTCGCTGGGGGCGCTTCAAATAGGCATAATAGATAGCTGTCATTTTAAAGGATATCATTAGTCTAGCGTACTTGTATCATGGACGTCAGTGTTCCAAACAGAAGCAGCAGAATGACTTTTTTTTTTTTTACGTTACGCATCCCACTGCATGGGTATTTTTGCTGCAAACACTGGTCTGCCGTAATTTTCCACCATCTACCGTATTTTTAGACCAGGCAACACCGTAATTTTGACAAAGAGGGTTGGAGACACTGGCCAGAAATGTCAAAAATGTTATGGCGGATTGGTTTGATTTGAAGAGCGCTTAAATTTAATGTAGTGTAAAGGAAATACAAATAATTGTCTTTAATGATAACTTAAACGACATTTGTGTTTTTTTTCATATAGCTTATATAATTACCCGATCCATCGTTCACACGTTAGTGAGTGATGAAGGAGAGAACGAACGTAAACAAATATTTTTAATCCATATATTATTTTTTAAGCCATAGAACCTCCTATGTGCTCTAATTGTTGAATACAACAATACCAACAATATGACACAAGCAAAAGCACCTGACAATGAACGAGACTGGGAGTACATTGATATATTTCTGTTCACGAATGGGCAACAGTATTCACCACCGAGGAAGCACCATCTGCGCTCTAACGAGCTGAACAGGTGGGATGCCACTCTGAGCCAATTAGCTAAAACACAATTTGGGTATATGTAAGTACATTAACTTTATTTCATTTAACTAATCCATATACAACTAAATTAATGGGGGAAGAGGAACCCACCACTGACCCTCGGCTTGTCAACTTTTCCAATTATAAACTAGTCAAGTTTGATCCATAATTAAAGAAGCCAGCAACACCAAACTCCTCTAAGATGTTAGTCGAGAAACTATCTATCACAAGTGACGGGACCTCAAATAAAATGCAATTCTCCGTGAAACAAAGCGAATGTAAAAAAGTATTCGATACGTGTTTCGCCTCTAAACGAGGCATCCTCAGGACTGCTGGGCTACGAATGAGCCTAACAAGATTAGTTTAACAATGGATTTCCACCAAGTATCGCCTAGTTCTAACAATTATACCATATACAACTCATAAGTATCTGCTACCTGTCTTTCCAAATATACAAATCATTCCAGGCATTCAGCATTGCAGCTGTATACATTGGATGGTCGCAGAGTGGAGAATCCATTAGAACTGAGTAATGGAGCGACATATGTGGCTGTGCAGCCCCCTGATGCCTTCATTGATACGGGTTATGATAAATACATTATAAAAGCGACAAGGTAAACAATGAACTATATATATACTATTAAAACCATGAAAATGTTTGCGTTTTAATACTGCATTTATGGGATTATGGCAATCCAGGCATGCTAGTGCTATGTATTGCTATGGGAAAATGCCCTTAAGGTGGGCCGGTAGTGTTCTCTAATAGACAAAAAAACATTATATGCATCAACTTGCATTCTATATTTACTTCATAGCTGTTATTATTAAAATAATAAAAAAGGGTGTTTGTGAGGATACCTGCATGTCTTTTGGAACTCGGCCAGTGTGGTGGATAATGGATTGAATGCCCCACATTGACGGGAAGTGTGCCTGGTATAGTGGCAATAGTCTTGCTTCCTATTACATTGGGACCAAATACTAACGTCTGCCTACCCTTTTGGGGATCAGTGTCATATTTTATTTTTAATTGTAGTGCTTTTTTACTATATTAAGGGTGAGTACCGACTTGTACTCTATTTCCCCTAAGACATGTTGCAGTTGCTGTGCTACAGGTCATGTTATGTGATGTGGTGGGACAGAATATAATCTATCTTTATTGCATACAATTTAGTTAAATTTGTAAAGGTATATATCCCTTGTAGAATTATTTAATATTGATGACAAACGGCAAATATGTGTCTTATGAAAACTGGGCAATTAATAATTGATTTTTATACTCAACTAATAATTAATATTCATAGATCATGGGAAAGGCGACAAACAAGGAAATCTAGTAATGAAATGCCAACAGGTTATATGTAATGTATTTTGTAATTAGTAACATAACTTTACAAGCATGGCCAAAAGTGCCTTAGACCGAAGAGTATGGATGAATAAGGGGGGCTTTGCCCATGTGAGTTGGGGATCTATTAGTCCTAGAAGTCCTAGTCCTATTTTTTTTTTAAAGTATCCCATTAAAATCCTTTCATTTACCTGGATACAATATATCCTACAGATTTACAAGGGATTACAAGCTGTCAACTATCAGTAAAATGCATCCATTAGGTGGGATTAATCCACTTGGGAGCTCCAATGTGTGGGCTGAGATAAATCTAAATTCCAAAAATTTAAATTTTGCCTAAAAATCTTAAATGTTGATGATAATAATTGGTAAAATATGTAGTTACAAAATGTAACCTATGAAACAGGGATTTTATTACCATCACATATTTTAGATGCTACTCCTATAATGGTTGAGGATCAGAAAACATATGTGAATGTATCAGATGTCATGAGTATCAAACCACCTGAAGAAGATTTTAGAGAGCAATCGGTAACATATTTTTTATTGATTTTATTAAGTTAGTTGGTGTTGCTCGCAACCTGCCACCCCTGTTCAGACATCTGCTACACGCTGAGTATAATTCAAAACTTTGTTTGAAACTATACATAAAAAATATCCTTTGTAGGTAACCAACCCATCAATCAAATCTCCAAATGTATTTAAAATACATAAGCAAGCCCAAAAATCACCTCCTGTAACAAAACAAACGGACAGAAGACGTGCATCACTCACACAGCGCGTGACTTCCTTCAAAAAAGTCACTAACCCACCCCCATTGACAGCAGTGAATAAATTAGCAGCTAAAACTAGCCCCCCCAAAAAAATTAACAAACCTCCTATTCGAACCCCTAACACCCTTCAATCCAATTTTAGTGCAAAATCTAGGGTTAACACAAAAACTGTATTAAAACCTAAGGAAAATGTAGCTACTGATCCTTCAAAGGTCATAGACAGAGAATCTACATCACTTACTAGGATCAGTAAAAATTATAAAATGATGACAATAGACAATACACCTATGGAGAACATTATTGATGACAAGGAGTTAATACTGGTTTCTAATTTGTACAAAAACCCTGAAAGTGATATTAAATCGCTGAAAACAGATAGCGCAGTTAAAAAAGCACAGGTTGGTGTACAATACAGTCCAGAAATGATTACAATTGATGAGGAAATTCAATCTGTTATCAATGAAACTAGGGAGACCGCACAGGGTCCGGTTTCTACTCAGGAAGAGGATGTTAAAAACAGTAAAATTATTATAGTTAACATTACAACTGATTGCCAAAAAATATTTTCTAACCATCCAGTAGATAATAATTACATAGCTTTCACGAATAAAGACGATGTTGTGAATCTCAGACTGATGATTGAAGTTCGAAATGTCGACAATTGCAATGAAAAATATAAAATAGTTCAGAAATCCCAGTCTGGGACGCATATTTTGAAACCACAAAAGGAATCAGAGAACAATATTGACGATGAAGTTTTTATACAGAGTAAATCATTACATTCTGTGTTAGAAAATGAGCTTAGTCATAATGTTCATGCGCTGGATAATCCAAAAGTGGTAGTGGTTCACTGCGGGTGTCGCCAGCTTGAGCAAGAAAATGACATGTGTTGTGTATATACATCGTCAATACACACATATAATAAAAGATACTTTATTTTGGTGCCCAAATGGGAAGAAAGCGAAATGGAAGAAGACGATCGGTTGGTGAATGATTATTAAATATCTTACCTTGTTGTACGACATTTTGGAGGGTTTGTATTAAAACAAATAAATACTTACAATATTGCAGATGTAAAAACACGAAACAGAATACGGACAAGTGTGAACAATTGAAGCAAGAATCTGAACAAAGTAATACAATCGCTCCAGCAAAGCAAACTTTTTCAGAAGATTTAGTAGATAGGACACTGGAACCTAATAATACGAAATGTAACTCCAGAAGTCGTGATGCAGAATCACCTATATCCGAGAAAAAATCTATCCCCCCTCAAGCCGATTACAATAAGAATTTCCGTAACGATACAAATTCAGAATATGAAATCGAAGATAAAAAGACTCAACGTGTACCAAGTAGTACTGATATAAGAAAACCTATATCTAATCACAAATCGATTCCCTCTCAAACCAACTACAATGCAAATATCCATAATGATACAAATTCAGAATATGAAATCGAATGTAAAAATATGGAACACAACCCTAGGGGTAATGATTTAGAAGCACCTATATCTAATAATAATTCTATTCCTCGTCAAGCCGACTACGATACAAATACTCGTAGTGATATAAATTCTGAGTATTGTTCTGAATGTGCTACAGTGGAGTTTGTCGACTCAAATCAGAAAGAGGTCGCCACAGAGGACCAAACTTCAGAGTCAGGTACTACGTGTAAACGTTCCTCTGTAGTGTCGGAAAAAACTGAGTATGTCGTGAGGAGAAAAAGCTCACTGAAAGAACAAAAAACTTATGTAGATAATTGGACACAAACGGAAACTAGTGATATATTGGTAAGATCCTTTAATTCAAAGCACCCTAATATAAAATTTCCAAAATCTACATTTTGTACTGAAACAGATACTACCTACTATACCTATAAACTGCTAAAATAAAACTTATTTTATCGCGTTTATTTTATGTTTTTACGTTCCCGACGTTTCGGCTGCTTTACAGCAGCCATGGTCACGGGAAAACTGAGGTGTTTGACGTCCTAGTGTCATAGTTTGAACTGGGGTACACTCATATTTAGTTGGTGCTTGCGTTACGATCTACGCAGTCAGCGTAAAATAAGTTTTATTTCAATGCGTAGTATTCGCGTAAATATATGAAACCACTATAAACTGTTGTTGATTTGATAGCTATTATTTTTCTTTTCAGCTAGAAGCGAGACGTCACGACGACGGGCGGTATACATTCCATTTACCATCTCTGTATATGCTCAAACTTTATCAACTGTGATGAAATAAAAACATCCAATACATAGCTATACCATTATGATATCTAAAACAACTTTATACAACGTACATAATAATATTATTGTTAAAGTATTAGGCGAAGGTGAATTTTGCGCGTTGCCGCGTAACTCTTGTTGTAAATTGTTGTAGGCGTTCAATTTCCTCGCGAGAATGTTCAGTGGCTTCGGTTGTAGATATCGTAGCTGCATCTCTGTGATGTACGTTAGTTTTGGTGCGGGCATTTCTAACATTACCTGTGGGTGGGATACATCATATGGTATCAATCTTCATTTTGATGTGCTGAGTCAGTCAGCCCAAAAGTTTAGCTCACTTTCGTATATACATGCCCTTGATAGCGTAATAAACTTAGGAGATATAATCCTAGAAGATATAATCTAGGCTGTAAAAAAAAATTGAGTAAATAGGAATACAAAAAAGAATCAAGGCGTCTTACAGAAAATGCTGTTCCTTTAAACATATAGGTAACTCACTTGTGTGGTAATACCAGCCATGGACTTAGGGTTGATAGTCGCCAGGTCGTAGCCCTCCACCTCTGACAGTAGCAAACCCAGGCGAGCCACGTCTCGGGCGCTCCAGCTATACGACTTGCCTAACGCCTGAGGGAAATGTTATAGCAACATACTATTCAAAATATTGCTTTTTACAGTTTTTTTTTATATTTCGCGCTAGATATAGACATTCTCCGTAAAAATAATAAAAATACATGATGCAATTAATACATGTATGAAACTTTATGATAAATCTTCAAAAAACTCATAATTTAATTTGGTACATCAAAGCAGGCATTCTCAGGCACTTTTATTTATTTACGTTTGGGGATGAAACAGTACCTATAACATGATACTTAGGTCAGATGTATGAAATAACACAAGTAATGTTTTCGACGGTAAAAAAAACATGGCGACTTTAATACAATGTAAATTCGTGCCATAAGCTTTCATTAGGTACAATACAGAGGCCAAACAGAATGCCTAAAAATTTTAAGTAGTTCATTCTTACCTGTGTTCTGGTCATCATTGCCAAATAAAATCTTCGTTGCAACGGATCACAAGCGCCTATGTGGTAGAACAGCTAAAATATCATTAACAATAAAAATATCGCCAGACGAACAAACCAACTGTAGGTACGAGTACGGTCCCAAACTAAGCAACGCTTGTATTATGGGTACCGTAAAATAGACAGGGGCTCGGTTAAAACAGTCGTGCTTGTCAAACAAAGTTTGCGCTAGAATTCGAACCCGGGACCCTTGGAACAGACAGCAGGGCCACTACTAACTGTCCATCACATGCCACAGGGTTATGAAATTAGAATGACAATGTCAGCAGCCTCTATGACGTATACATTTTTAGGAATTTGTGCTAGGACAGACTGATTGCGAATAGGAAGCATTTAACCTTACCGTTTGTCATACTAGTGTGACTGGACAGGATTGAAAAAACTGTGGATGACTTCATGCACCACCATCACGCCTATAGGTAATTCCCTAAGGTGCAGGCATTGGTACACAGCAGCGCATCCACTTATCTCAGATGGTATTTGGTCCTAATGTAATAGAAGGCGAGCCTATTGCCATTATACCAGGAGGATTCACAAGAACTTCACAAGAACTTCACAAGAAGGAACTTCACAAGACTTCTGACAGATGTGCATGTGTCCTCACGATGTTTGCCTTCACCGTACAACAACTGTTAATCATTTTCGAAAATGATATTCGCGAATGAAAATTGTTCAACTTGTTTCCGAGGTGAGCGCTCTACCAACTTGGCTATCACTGCTTACTTGATGCGAAAGTTGTAAATAAGTGTTTTCGGGTATTCTCCTCATGAATGTCATGGGCACACCGCACAGCAGGTTGTTCATGACGTTCAGGTATCGCGCCTCCGTCCAGTTTGGGTTCAGCGCTATATACCTGCTGGCCACCACGCCCACCTGAGCGATTAATTGAAAAGGAAAGAGTAATAAACACAGTGGCGTAGCATAGGTCATTAGCACCCGGTGCGGATATCAAATTTGCCGCCCTCTTATTTTGGCTATTCATTATAAAAAATTTGGGGCATGGTAACGACAAAAAAAAATGACGAAAAAAACAATTAAAGAAATATATTTTTTTTTAATTATCATTTTTTTTTCTCTAACCGCCACGTGTGAAATGCCGCCCCCGGTAAAGTGCCGCCCAGTGCGGACCGCACCCTCCGCCCCCCCCCCCCCATGCTACGCCACTGAATAAACACCGTGCAGACACCATTCGTGTCAAGAATTATATTCCACTAGACCCGTATTTATGTCATCCATCCATGAGCCGAACGACGTCACACCACGGTCCTCCGCCACTAGCATACAGTGGCTTCCTGCGACGCCTGGTCGTTTTTTATTATTTAACACAAAAAAGTGTAACAATATTAGTGTCAAATATTTTAAGAGGTCCATCAGTAAGCTATAAAGGTCACAATTCCGAAAAAAATATTCAATTTATTTGAAATTTTAAAAATAACACTTCTTAGTTCGCGGTGAAACGGTACTGGGTTCCTTTCTCAGAGAAAAATCAAACACCGTTTGCTCATTATTTTATAAATAAACGTGATCATTATGACCTACTCGTTAACCCTTTAAAAATATTTTACACTATTTTTGTTAAACCTTATTTACGTCTCCAGGCTTCCGTATTTATAAATAGGTACCTACTTTACAGATATTAAACATCCATGACTCGGGTATAAAAAATAGAGTCCATCAAATCTTGTTACGGAAGCAGGAACAATAGCAACTGTGCTAATCGGGAAATCATATTGTAAAGTTCAAGAATAATTTTCTGCTCTCACCCCCAGTCCATTGCACGGTACCCATAATCAAGCATTGCTTGGTCCATACATTGGAGATACATTTATTAAGAAAAATGGTTATCAATTAGTAGTAGCATTCTCTATTACCTGATGCCTATCCAAATTTGGATGAGTTCCAATATAGGACACGATTCTCTCATCGCTTAGGTTGAGTCGTGATATCTCCCTTCCATTGAGGTACTTGAACAGAGGCCGGTACTGCTCCAGCTCAGCGTAGGACACCTCCTCGGGCTCCCTGGAGCCTTTCACCACGAGCCACGTCGCCGCTAGCTTCTCATGCTCGATCTTCATCATTGCTATGGTTCGAGCCTAGATATGGACGGATTGAGTTAGTTCTGAAGAGAATGGCAGTATAATGGCAATGAGCTCGCCACGTAATACATTGACAACAAAGTATCGGCAAAATGCGGTTACACTGCAGTGTTCGTATGTCTATACATCCCCGTCGTGGAATACTGCCGCGATGGTGTATCTTTATCGAAGTTTGATTTTTTAATGCCTGCCTAGTAATGTTTATTTTTTTGCCGCCGGTATGCTGTTTACCGACCAAACTATACACCCAATGTATTATAACGACTAAATTACTAATGCTAATTTCGAAAATGACCCATAATTACTTCGGATCACAGATCACGAGAGATATGCCGTGCGATTCAAAATGTATGGGAACTCGCTGTCTCCGTTTTGTTTCCCACCACTCGCTAAAACCAACCAATACGAAGTCTCTTCGGTGCGTGCTGCGTCGTCGCCGTATACAGCGGCCGTACCACGCGACGCACCAGTTTATTCAAAGTATCGTTAGACGATCTATCCATTGCCTCGTACATTCACTCAGTAGCGAACATAGGTGGTACTTAAAGAGCCATGTATTTTGTACAAAAATAAAAAAGTCGTTGTGCTACATGAAAACTAAAATAACATAATAAAGGCATTAAATATTTTTTGATTTGTTGTTTTTAATGATTTTAAAGACGAATAAATAAAATACTTAATACTGGCTGGTGAAATGAGATTCCATCTTTCGCGTAGTTCACTTTGCTGCTAGTATTTTAGCACACAACCACGGAATAACACGGCATTTAAAAAAAAAGTTAGAGCTCCGATACCGACGTGCAGTTGCAGTCGACTGACGGCGAAAACTCTATGTTAGCGTAATTTTGGCATAAGGTGAGCGCAAGCCCACCGCTTTCATAACATATCTCCTCTAATATATCTGTGCTTCGGATCATCTTATCAAGTGACCATCTTTACTCGTGGGTATAGTGCCCTTTGAGAAGCCTTGATTATGCATTACAAAAACTCTAGCTATAATCGTATTCTGGACACACATCTATTGCATAATATTAACTCCACTAACTACACATTCAGTTTACACTTTTCACGTTAACATTTTAACAGCGGGACGCGCGGCAACCGGTTACCGTTTGTCGCCATAAGCATCGAATTCCCGCTTTCTCTATGTCAAAACTTATATCGGACCTAATTTACCTATAGACAAGATTAATTACCAATTCTACTACCTTGGTACTTTTCGTAATATAAGTATTTTCTTGACATAAATGAGCAGATTAGCTAATAGCTCCCATTTATATAATATAAGGTTTAACAAAAATAGTGTATAATATTTTAATGGGTTAACAAGTAGCTGATAACGATCATGTCTATGTATAAAATATATGTCTTAGTCTAGTCTTTGATTTTTCTTAGAGAAAGCGAGACAGTACCGTTTAATCGCGGATTTAGTATGTAGGTAGTGTCATTTTTCAAATTTCAAATAACTTGATGATCTTTTCGGGAATGTGACACCTTAAAATATTTAACACTATTATTGTTAAACTGTTAAGATGCAGGATTTAGTTAAGTGGGGCAATTATGTTTGGGATAGGGTTGTTTTGTGAGATTTTACATATATTTCAGAAAAAAAATCTCAAAAATTTTAAATAAAGTACCTACTTCAATCGTGCCCATCGCATATATCCGATTAGCTCCAAAACTTACGCGAGTTTAATTAAAGTCAATATAAGTATATAATAACTTTGTAGGTAGGTACTCAATAAAATGTGTTTGTGTTACACAGTCTTAAACGTTTTAATGGCTATAATTACGAACAATTTGTCATTTCCTCTCACCGACCGCAGCACGTACAGGTGAGGCAAGCGCAGCACGTCTTCGATGGTCCCCACCAGGAGGATGGCGAAGGCGTCCACGGCCGTCTGCATGAAGTCGCTGGTGATCTTCAGGTAGCAGTGGCCGCGATGCATATACTCCACCATCGGGAGGTGTACGCCACTTTTGTTTTGAAACGTCTCGGCTCTAGGAGTTTTTTTTTTAGAAAATGGCATCACCCACCTTTGGGTAGGTATTTTGCAAACGTCAAGTGGAATGATTTCTTTTCATATCAAATATGGGAGATTCTATGCAGGCCTAATCCGTAGACTATATTGTGTACGGAAAGCACTCAGATCACTACAGCGACAATTTGCAATTAGAAGCATCCGCGCATTCCGCACAGTCTCAGCAGTAGCTTCCATCATGCTAGCAAATTTTACACCACTACACCTAATCATCGAAGAACCTAAAGAAATACACGAAGTAAAGACAACAGGGAGATACACAGAACTGCCAAGCGACATACCACTAAGAAAGAAAACCGAAATAAAAGAGAAACTACACCCAGCAATTAGACAATCAATACAATACCAAGAAGCTACCACAGAACAAGAAGTTGATGACCTCATTAGAAACATCCCTATAACAATATTTACAGACGGCAGTAAACAAGAAAATGGAGACACAGGAGCTGGAACAGTAATATACCTACCCAATGGAAATACTATAGTCAAGAAAGCCAAACTAAACAGAACAACTACAGTCTTCATATCCGAACTATATGCAATAGAAAACGGTCTCAAATGGCTCACCCAATACAAATATAAAGAAAACTCCTTAATAGCAACAGACAGCCAATCAGCACTAAAAGCCCTACAAGACCGGAATAATCCAGATCCCACCGTAAATTCTATACACAAACTATTACACCAATTAAAGACGCAAATGATAAATGTAACATTCATATGGGTAAAAGCACACGTAGGCATACCGGGAAATGAAAAGGCAGACCAAGTAGCAAAAGAAGCCTCAATGAGCAAAACAGCAACCGCATCCAACTGCTTCCCAATATCATTTGCTAAACACAACCTAAAGAAAAATACAATAGAAAAATGGCTAAAACAGGATACAGAAGAATATAATACCACACAGATAAAGAAATGGTTTCGGGACCCCATGGAGCTCCGGAAATTTTTAGAGAAAACCCCACTCACCTTTGAACTTACACAAATACTTACAAACCACGGCTACCACAAGGAATACCTTAACCGCTTCAAAATAACAAATTCAAACACCTGCCCCTGTGATGATATCCATGAACAGACAATAGACCACCTTCTGAAAGACTGCCCAATTTTTGCAAAAACACGACAACAATATGAAGCATTATGCCAAATTAAAACCACAGAACCCTACAACCTGACAGAAGTCAGCCAAAAACAAGAAACCATAGACGCATTCGTAAAATACACAAAGAATATAATAAATAGCCTAAAGAAATTAAACAAGACGTAAATAATCAAAACATCCTGTATCCATTAGCAGGATCAAATTTAAAAAAGACACCGACTATCTAAAACAACTTCTACCCCAAATGAATCTGACACTCTTAAAATTAATAGTTACAAACCCAAAAAAAAAAAAAAAAAAAAAAAAATCCGTAGACTAGGCCTTATAAATATATGATACCTCAGACCCCTATAGACAAATGACTTTTAAAATCCTATCTCAAGTTTTTTTTCCTATTGAGGCACTGTTTAATTTGATAGATACAAAATAATTGATACAACTAGACAAAAGATACAAAATTACAAATACGTAGACTTGTGAAAGAGCTTGCACTAGCTCGAAGCTTAAGACGTAATGTGTCTGATGGTAGAACAGGGCCCCAAGCCTGCTAACACAATCGATTCATAATCGATCAGCAACCGCATAGTACCTGTCACTTGACAGATATCCCATACAGTATCTTACAAAAGTGACAGTTTCTATGAGGTTGCTGATCGATTATGACTCGATTGTGTTAGCAGACTTGGGGCCCTGGGGTTTATCGGCATGCTACATTTGGTCCATGATTTACAAAGCTCTATGGAGGTGGTGTAGGTACATTCGCCATATCATCCTTACCGCATAATACGTCCCATAGGTAACTGAGCGTAGTAATCCGTTTCTTTTGCATCTAACTTTTTCAAATTCTCATTAGTATTTTTTGCGTCTAAATTAACTGAAAGAAAATTGAAATAGGAACAGATATCAGTTTTGATTCAAATACTGGCTATAACATTAACTCAAGGCATTCGTCGCTGGACCGCTAGGATAAAAGAAGCCTATTTTAAGTTTTTCCAGATCATAATCGAACCCAGCCCTGTTATAAATGTCATCACAATTCGTTTCGCCGTTTTGGCGCGCTCCACTTTTTAATATTACGAAGCGTCAATCGCCTAGCGGTTAGAGGGGTCGCCTTAGTAACCGTGAGGTTCCGTGTTCCGAGGGATCACCCTGACCTATAAACTGGTGACGTGGCTCATACCAAGCCAAAACTCTGGCTTAGTTGGAAAGGCTAACGGGACCGCTAGTATCACACAAGTACCTTAAAATATTAAAAAAATACATCCACATTGATGTAGTAAGGATAAGCTTGTAATCAGTCCCAAAACAATATAAAAGCATACGAACTTACTTAGTTATCTAAAAGTTCAATAAGGATTTTGAAAGTAAAGTTATATGTAAGTACCTACATACATGTTTACATAAAGAATTCACACACATTTAAAAATACGTTACGTTTTGTTTTATATAAGAATAGAAGCGATATTGGTTGAAATAATATGTTATAATGTTTCGTTAAATTTGCCAGTGCGTTTATTATTGTATATATGGTGTGACACAACATTATTGTTGCGTTAGTTTAATTCACCGTGTCCGATTCGTTAAGCGGTACGTGAATTGTGAATTAACTTTCCGCCATTACTTTTCACTCTTTTATCGCCATTTTTGCTGCGGACGCTTATTACCAGCGTGCCTATTGTTTATTAAATTTAATAGGCTATTTCACTGTGTTTGAAAAACTATCTTAAATTGTTCATTAATTTAATATGATACTAAAAATGTAGTTCTTTCATTGTAAATTCCAGTTTTTTTCCATAAAATTCGATGATAAAGTTTAAATAAGTAAAAAAACCGCCAAAACGCGGCCTCCGGGTCACGTAACCCGTGTGAAAAAAAACAAATTAAAATTCCAAATATTCTCGTAATGACAACCTGACACTGATTAAGACGACGTGACGTCACATTGCATCAACCAACAATCCAGAGCGTTTTTTGATAACGAGACAGAGCAAAAAAAAAAACATTATTTTATTTTATGATTTTAAAGAAAACAGTCGTTGTAGGTTTTCGGTGATAATTGTTAATACTTACGCTCTTTTTTAGTGCCAAATAATACCTGATGCATTATTTTTTCAAAACCTTGTATTGGATCTAGAACAAATATTCAATGAAGTAATTAATTAAATTATTTTATTCTTTCAACTGTACCTACATAATAATATACTCATGGTATAATAATAAGTTACGCCAGGTATTATCTTCACGACATTACGTCACGATGTTGTTTGCCATCGATTGATATCTTCAATACAATCAATACGGCACCATAGCAGATGACATTGTCCAATCATGTTACTTAGCTATTGTAAATGGGAGTGTGTATGCACACCTCACTAAACTATTGGCGGCGTTGTTGCTCGTTTGCCTTCCTAGTTAAATGAATCTAAGCGAGTTTTGATATAACTAACAATAATAGGCTAACTAACAACTTCGCTGGAGTATTCATTACTTAGTATCGTAGCTATGGTGCCCGTGGTATCGTCGTCTGCTGACATGATGTAGATTTTGTACCTTCAACAAACTCTAATGAAAAGAATAAACACTGAAATCCTTGCTGACTCTTCTAAGCGGAATCAACATTCCAATCCATTAACGGTCACATTGGCCCAGACTGATAAAATTCATAAGTACTTTTTTGGACTACATGTTTTTTTTGTTCTTGATTTTGAACTGTCACCGCAAAATAATACCTGACGTAGCATATTATTATACTATGATTTTACCAATCTCCTTAGACGTGGTGATACTGATGGTTTTGAAGAACTGATCCTCGTTTGGGGCCCATGTGGTCTTATGGTGGGTGAGCCTGTTAAGTTCATTTTCGAAGTGCTCGTTCGAGGGCGGGTTCGGGATACCACCGCATTGCGACTCTGTGACAAAGACAAAAAAAAACCGTTGCGACAACACTCGGATTTCTTCTTCTTTCTTTACAAAATGAAATGCGATGAAGTAAAATGGATATGAAAATGGCCACACTCACAACTCAGCGGGTATTTTGCCAATGCCAAGTAATTAATAGCAATAAAACATTCAAGAAATACACATTATAAATAAAATAATGGATGTGACATGATGATATGAAAATGGCGTGTCTACACTCTGATTTTTGGCGGGAAGTTGAACAGTGAAGTTGTCATTTTTGTGTTATTTTCCAAAAATATGTTTCTTTGAATATTAGTGGGACATTAACCATTGTGGGTTCATAAACGTGCAACAGTTAAGGAAGTTAAAATATAATTTTGTATAGCATGACTTTTTAAGTTCTGCATTTACATTTTTATAATTTTTATTGTATTTACAGCTTTACCGTTGTTTAGGGGATTAATTTTATCATAAACATTGGCATTATCCTTATCATCAGAGGTAAGTACTTATATTAAGATCAACGATGAAAAAACTGGGTACTCGATACTGGCAAAAGTGGCACTATTTTGTAGCTGATAGCTAACCTATAAAAAGAAGAAGAAGGAATTCTTTGTTTTTGATATTTCTATGTGATTAGTCCAGCAGAATGCTATTCGCTGGCGTCGCCGTGATTACAGGTAAGATCGATAATGCTCGATTAAGGTACATATAAGAGAGTTGATATGCAACTAAAAAGACATTGATTTCTTAAATTTACGCGAATACTACGCATTAAAATAAAACTGTGTATGGTTGCCGTAGTGCAGCCAAAACGTCGGGAACGTAAAAAGCATAATATAAACGCGATAAAATCCTTAAAACTAGTTTTATTTCATTGCAACTGAAAAGGTTTGAAAATTAACGGGAATATATTCCGGAAAACAATAAATATTAACATGCACGAAGCATGTTAATCACAATCTTTGTGTGTTACGTATTTCCAGACAATTAAGTTATGTATGCTGCACAGTTCGGTGACGAACTGACGACCCACTTCGATACGAATATATTACTAAATTATACCTACTTATACAGGTGGATGTCCAGAGGTCGTGAACCCGCGTCTGATTCATGATACACAACTTATGTAACATTTTAAGCAGGTGACACACGCACCGTAAGGCCTCAGCCTCGAATTTAGCGGGCAGCGTTGCGGCCGCGGCGCGGGAGCGGCGGCGCTCGTTGGCCTGCCCGCGCCGCTGTTTTCGAGAACCGGTCCATTTGATTTTACGCATAAGATCCGCCCCGCTGCCCGCTAAATTCGAGGCTGAGGCCTAAGAAAAAACGACCGCGCCAAATAACCATAAGTTTGACTATAATGTAAAGGAAAATCATTATAAGTAATGTATAAACACTTGTTATATTATTATTGTTTTTTTATAAACTAACTTTTATTATTTCTTCTTCTTTCTTTACGAAATCAAATGCGATGAAATACAATGGAATAAGATTAAATATGGCCTCACCCACTAATTTTGCCAGTGTCAAGTATATCAAATACATTAGAAATAAAAATAGGTGATAACATGAAAATGGTATTTGGATGTAAGTACCTACTGAAAAGTCACTTCGTTATGTCATTATTGGGTTCTGTGTAATTAGCTTCTAAGTTCAATCATGGTATATACATATGCAATGCCAGGTATTCTCTTCCGTGATGGCGAGGTCACATGATTGGCCCAATACTACGTCACATACGTACGGCTCATTAGCGGTATTAATTATATATTACTTATATTATATTATTTATAACTAGATGACTAATCGCGACGTAGTTTTAGGCCATCGTCGCAAGAGAAACCCTGGTGTAAGTACTAAGTAGCATATTTTTATACCATGGATCCAACCAACATTATAACACAGATACCTCCTAAGACGGAAGTTACTCATCGAACCAAATCAAATGAGCCGAAACTAGACGAGGTTTCGTTATATAACTGATATCTGAGTCGCTAATTAAGAGGGAGGGAGCTTATTACCATTTAACACACACACTTAAAATAAAACAGCGGGCTATATAAAGTATAACTTACGCTGTGATACCTAAAGCGCATTCTTCGACGGCCTGATTAGCGCAGATGATAGCGACCCTGCTTTTTGCACGACCAGGAAATCGAACACGAGAACTTATGATTGACATACCGCATGGGGCCAATAGACAAAGACTTGTCTTTGAAACAGTGGTACGTACAACATACAAGAAATTTCGAAAAGTAGCGTAATCTATGCACGGGCGCATCTTTTACCATAAGTAGCAACTGTACGATCGCCTAGCTACCAAATAAACAACACTCACCGCTAATATTCAGGAAGAAATTGGTTATTGTGAACAGGTTGTTGGTGTAAGCTAATACTAGCGGTATATATAATATTATGAGGTAATTAATAAGCATTTCCGATTTGTTAATAAATGTCAAACGTTGGATATTCAGTATGGCTATGAACAGATAAGTATCTACTCGAGCTTTTTGGTGATTAAATATGGGTAGGTAGTCGATTTAAAATCAAGATACAAAGAGGTCGGTATAAATCTAGAATATTATTGGAATATATCGTTATTTTATAAAACTACCTAACATAATGTATAGGTACTCTTAATACGTGCAATGTCATTAACTTTTAGAATAGGAACTAAACTTTATATTTATCTACCATCGGCACGTGTGCGGTGTTTGTTCCACAAATATAAAAGTTTTTTTTATATATATAAAGTTTTAAAATGGCAACCCCATGGGAGTCAGTCACGATACAACCCTGCGCACAGCTTGCACATATGTGAATTAAAGTCCGTTCGAACATAAATGTGTGCCTTTTATTTAAACCTGGAACAGCTTGCACATCTATGTATCTATGGTATGGAATAAATGTAGAACCATTGTCCAGAAACCGTAGAAACAAAATAAAAATGCATTAAGAAGGCTAAACTGATTGGAACGTTTGGAACCGGCTTCTGTAATCATAGACTTCTATCATGACAGATATCTTTTTCTCCGAGATAAACCTGCTTCTAGAAAAAAATACCGAATAAAGAACTACTGACAGAAGATATCGTTTTTTTATGTCATCATGCATATGGCACATGGGTTTTGGCATTCATATAATTCAAAGGGAATTTAAATATTTGAAAACTTTAGAAAAATAAACTATAAATCATTTCCGTAGTCTGATGTACTCATCGTCGTCAAGCGAGTGTGATTGTGGGGAGTGTTGCCGTTATTCCTATGCGCCTGACGATAGCTATTATGGCTCTCCCTTCCAGAGCGGGAGACAACCTATATTTTCTATGGGACAGCCTCTTATTTACTATGCCCAAGTTGTGAGTATAGATCCTACAATATCAACACGTTCAGTCCAATAAAGAGCAGATTGCTTTGGGCATATTTCGCGGAATCAATTGTCGATCACCTTTTACAGTTTCATCACCTTTGCAAGTAATGTAACATACATATTTTTTAAACTATATGTATAAGTATTTGGTCTAAATATACTTCATACAATTGAATTGATGTTCGGTGGTAAGCGCGTCACTTGAGAACGGCTTAACAGATTTGGTTAATTTGGTTTTAAAAATGTTCGTACTACCTAGTCCGAATCAGGTTTGTATGGTAAACTTGAGAAAATTTGAAAGTACTTTTTGACAGGCCAACGTCCAACGGAACAGCTAGTATAAAATATAATCTATAAATGTACCTACTGTACTATTTTTCATTTTTGACGTTTCAGCAAAATCAGCCAATGAGCAGGCGACAAAGCAACAGGGAAAACAGAAGAGGATATCGTAATTTTTTCAAGAAAGCGTTTAAATGGTACACTCAGGTATCCTGAATGTTTTTGTTATAATGCTACTCAATTCCAGCCCTTAGACGAAGAAATAATACAGACGGAGTTTTCGTGTCCATGTGACGAGATTTTGGTCGTGCGAACATACAAGACCAACACGTTGGGCACCACTAGTTCCACTAAGCAAAGTGGTTACCTATTACATTCGATATAAGGACCAATTTCCAACAGGAGCATGTGCCAGTGCAAGAGAAAGCGAACCCTAACATCTCCGGATTTGCTTCGTGGCTGGACGCCAAGTACGGAGAGTACTTACGCGACAGCAGCGTGACCCAGCCTGCGCAGTCGCACCTCCAGCGCAAACAGACGCCCACGTTGGAATCCAAAGACAACAGGTGTTGCCTATTCACAATAACAATATAATATCGCCTGACGAACACACCAACTGGGCCCCAAGTCTGCTAACACAATCGATTCATAATCGAACAGCAACCGCATAGTAACTATCACTTTTGAGAGATATTCGGAATATCTGTCAAAAGTGACAGAGTAACGTATAATAATCTTGAGGCGATGCTAGTATGTACTTACTTAATGCTCATCAATAAAAATGCCACTACTAGGATTCGAACCCAGGACCCTCGGTACAGAAAGTAGGCTCACTACTAACTGTGCCAGTCGGGTTGACATTTTTTTTTTAACTTTGTACACCCAAAGAACAATGCTCACGGAACTAAGGTGTACGTACCTACCAACTTGTAACAAAATCAATCATGACTTTTTATAGACTACACCTACTATCCTATAAGCACTCGTAGTATTTCTTAAAAAAAAAACGGGAAATGAAATTATTTTGAGTAATGTTAATGATATCGCGGTTCTATATAGCGAGTCAAAATATCTACAAATATGCTAAAGTTCAGATCGATAAACTTGATGCAAGCAATCAGACATGTTGAAATTACAACAAGTTTGGAAGAAACGAAACGTACCGATTACATTATTTACTTAAAGTATTCGTATTTACTTTCAGTGATTTATGCGATGAATGTGTAAATAAAAAAAAAGCACGCGGCCGTAAGTAATAAAGTTTACGTAATTTATTTGGAAATTGAATAGGTACGATACATTGCATGAATTATTCATTTACTTACATTTACCGTGTTACTTACAGTCCTTGGAGAAAACGTAAACGCGCAAGCCAAGAAGCAGGAGATGTGACTGATAAGTGAGAGAAACTACAATATTTAAGTCAAAACCCCTGAATTTATAGATGTCCTATAACGTTATCAAACGTGATATCGTACTGGGCAAAGCAAAACTCTTGTGCGTAGTACTAAATGACGTTTGATAAAGTTATAGATGTCTATAAATTTATAGACCGTCTATAAATTGGGGGGCTCTGCTTACTGGGGCACTATACCAATAGTTTTTTTTTCCACGACTAAACTAAGAAGATCTGGTAATAAACACAGCTATACATCTAAAATTGATGTATAAAATTTCATTAAATTTTCAGGCCCAAGCAAAGTTTTGAATTCATAATGCGTCCTAAAGATTGCTCAGGACCTGCATCAGAATGCTGTCGTGCGTAAGTGTCTGACTTGCATCTACCTTTCATTCAGTACATTAAAGAATTTAAAAAAAATATTTGGCATGTTTTCTATCAATAAGTGGTCACATAATTTCCATAAAGTCTCCGACTTCCGTGCTACGTATATTCACCTCTGTTACAAAATTTTGTGTCTCTCTCATTTGTGTGACAAGTATTTTATTGTACGTGGACACGCGCTGTGTCTGTGTGCCAATGTGAAGTTGTGTCTGGTTTTGTGTATGCTAGCGTACCTATGTTGGTGTATGATCTATTATGATTACTCTATGAACAATATTCCAGAACTCCGACGTCCATTCATAAAAAATCGGCCACCAACCTCTTCTCAAACAACACTGAAGACGCTAATGAAATCAAGATAAAATCACGAAGTGTGGAATGCCTATGTCAACAAATAGGAAATCTTTCTAATAAAGCGTCAGAACAAGATGACCAACGAATGATGGAGAGATTGATAAAGATCATCATGCCAGAGGCTAAGGAAACGAAGATAATTGAAAAACCTAAAATGATAACTCCAATCCAAGGGGACGAAATCTCATGTCAGTGCCCTGAAGATGCAGTGGTCAATATAGATGCACAAACGCAATGTCGTGACGACCTGAAAACGGAAAATGGTAATAAATGTTGTTCAGCAAATCAAGTAAAACTTGTTCCAGTGCAGGTAAGAAATGTTTTAACCTACACATATGTCCTAAATATAGCCTAGTGACGAAATTATACATTATTTTTTACATTTTAGTCGAAAGACAGAAAACAATCGGACTCCGAAGTGAAAAACAAAGCGAGACAGCAAAACTATATCGTGAAACAGAAAAATATCGAAAAATCAAATGTATTATGTCAATGTTCCGAATTTAATACGAAAAAAGTTGATGCACAGAATCAGTATCGAAGTGAATTTAAGGCTGGTAACACAGACGTTATAGCATGCCAGTGTCGGCAGGTAACGGTTCCTTTTAGCATATTTAACACCTTCACTTCAAATGACATAATGAATTTGGTTGACCATTTTATTGCACAATGCATTAGTAAGTCACGTTCATATGAGACGGTCGATGCCGCCAGCGACAGCAGTCTGTTTATCCATTTCTTTTTAATTCTGTACACTTTTACACACATGATCTAGCCCCAAACCAGGATTTCCTGTATGGGTTGGGTACCAGACAATAACATAATTTGGTCTTTGGATCTAAGTTAGGACCCACGGCACACAAAGCGAGGTCACCAGCAGATCCAATGGGGTCGTTAATCTAACCGTTGCGTTACTAATGTATTTTTATTTCGTTGCAAATTTTAAGAAAGCATCAACGCATGACTGCATTAAAACTAACCGAGTCACCTACACCAGGATTCGTCCCGTCTTGGTAAGCGATGTCGCCCAAACCTCGGATCATTCCATAAACCTCGTAAGTAGTCCTTCGGCTGATTCGTAGAACGTCGTTAGGCTAACACACACGTGTTGCGTCACGATATTGTTATGTCCACCTGTACTTTTTCACTTTCAGGAGAAAGAAACTATTCACGGCTATCCACTTTTTATGAAAATAGTACGCCCTGACAAATTGAATTGAGAGCGCCTTTTGGATAATAATATTCTTTGTTTGCTACAATAATTTTATGTAAGTCTACGTTATTCATGTTTCGTATCAATAAAAAGACAATAAAATATAAACGTACAAGTATATTTTTCATTATTTATTTACAAATCTCTTATTTAAAATAATTTGTACAGTGATGTAATATTACAGATAACCTAGCTTAGTGTGGGGGGCCGTAGGATTGCACTGGCTTGTTCTGGGGTAGGAAGTTGAAAGATCCTGAACTAAAGGACCCTGAACTGATCGATTGTGAATTATCTGAGAATGAGGGTATTCCATAGCTGCTTGAGGGCGCCAAGTTGCCTGATGAGCCGAATGATGACCCGTGCGATAATCCCGAACTGTGACCCGTAGCCAAAGGCGATGTTTGAACAAATGATGATATCTCTACACTAGGCTTAGCGTTCTCTAGGGACACTCCGGACACTAAGGATAAGAATCCAGCGTTCTTTGCTACGCTGTGCTCATCCTCTTTGATGATGTTTTGGACGCGTCCCACAACGACTGAATCTAGGGCGTCTCTGTGCGTCTGCTCGTGTGCACCACTGTACTGATGCGAGTCAGCCTGGTAACTCGACAGTGACGATGAGCCAATATGGCTGCTCAACGGTTGCGCTTGCAGGGGAATTTGCTGGCTGAATTGGGGAAAAGCCTGCGGCTGTTGGTAGTTGTACCCTTGTTGTGGGGAGAACTGGGGCTGGGGGAAAGAGATAGGTTGATGGAAGTGTGGTAGCGGGGCGGGCTGAGACGCGAATGTTGGGTGATTGTGGATTGGCGCCGGTGGGGGCGGCACGCGAGGCGCAGAGTGAGGTAGACCGTACGACGGGTTAGGTTGAGGGAAGGGTATGGGCTGGGATTGTGGGTAGTTCACTGGGAAAGGCTGGGGCGCGGGTGCGGGTGGGAAGTAGGCTGGCGCTGGCTGGTGATGATGATGTTGGTGCACTGGGATGTGTTGCTGAGGAGCGTGTTGTACAAAGGTCGGATTGAAGCTCGGCTGCTGGTACTGGTAGCCCAAGTTCAGTTGGGGCTGGGGCGCAAAGTGCGGCGGGGCCGGCACGGGCGCTGGTAAGTGGAACGCCGGGGCGTGCCCCGCTGGCCGCGGAAGGTGGTATGGAGCTTCGGCCGCTACGACCGCCACCAACGACAATACCGCCAACTGTAAATATTTAGTTAAAAATTAAAAGTCTCGTTGGTAACCACTAATTAAATATCCGTTGTCTATGTGTACATTTTCACTTTTTAGTGAAATGTAAACTCACCGCTGTGTTCATGATTGCGCCCGTGCGTGCGACAGTGTGTGGCTGGTGCGGTGTGTGGAGGCCTTTATACCGCCCACCACTGCGACATCAAGCCGAAAATCGAGAACGTCTCTAATATATACATATAAAAACGACATGTTTGTGTGTGATTTCGAAATATGTGCGTTATTATCTAAGCGTTTACTTTGGTGCGAAGCTGTATCCAAACAAAATGTGTCCGGTGAACATAAAAAAGGAATTTTCGTATGTTTACTTAGAAATATACATGTAGATTATTCTTTAGAGTGCAAGTAATGAACAGATCAATCAGCGTTATTGGTCTTATTAATTTGTCACCGTATCAATAATCACTTAAATAAGGGTCAAAGGCAAGCGAACCCAAAGTATTTTAATAGTTAAAAAACGCATTGTACGATTGATTGCACAAATGCGTAAAGATGTGTTCCTATTTCGGAATATGTATAAAAATTGTCTATATATTAGCATTGGTGTGTTATTGCAATCACTTAGAAGTTGTTATCGTATGGGCAACAGAGCTTTAATAAGAAATAGTTGATACCAAATGTTGTAATTCTTATAACAAACGTTTGTAATAGTTCATTACTAAGTATTTTTTGGTGAAAATATGAATAAAATCGATCCCTTTTTTTACTGCGGATCTACTCAGTTTCATGTAGGATCGTTTCATTGTATCGCAAGAAATAATTGGGACAGCAGAAGTTGGTTAAATTTAACAAATTATTTTTTTCATACATGCTACGATTGCTATGCTAGGCAACTGCTCTAAGTTGGCGGTCATTCAGATATACCTACTCCATCCCTTCCGTTACAGTTACCGGTCACTTCGATCAAATGGAATTCCTCCCATTTAGTATGTCATGCGGAGAACTTCACAATGCTACAACGCTCCGAGGAGCCGACTTATGCCATGAAGAGACGTGTTTTAAAGAATTCTGAAATGATTCCTAATAAAGTGATTTAAGTACCTAGACACAGACGTTACTAAACTGATCTAACTTGATAGCTGCATCTGTAAATAACATGTCTCTACATTCTTCAACAATTCTAACAGTAAGTAGATAATTGTCCCAACTTTAATCAATGGGCCTCTCTCCGCACCCGTCGCTGGTATTTCGTCTATTTCACGCGAATATCCCAATCACGCGGGCAAACAAGAAATGACCTTTGCAGCGCTGGACAGTGTTTACCAGCTTTGTCAATGGCTGCCGCTACTGTAATATGATGAAAGGAACACACTGGTACATTAATAAGTTTGTGAACGTGTTCTGAAAATACTATAGCCCCTAATTTTGCGAAAAAGGCAGCAGCTAGGTACACCAACCAAATATTTATTTGAGGAGTATTTCTATCAGTACGATATTTGTGCAAAACGGGGGCGTACTACAAACTCCTATTTCCAGGCGATTCCCGGCCTAAAACTTGTCATCTGTATCGTGTTAACGACAAACTTCTCGCTAGCTAGTGTACTTTGTCTCAGTCTGTTATTGTAATTTTGACTGACAACGTTCGGAAACAAGAAAGTCATTTTATTGGTATAAGTATCTATTATTTAGTTAAATATAAAATTTCCAGGCAGTTTAGTATACAACCCGAATATAAGGGTTCGTAGTACGCCTCCAGCTGTCACAGGCAAGCGCGGGGCTTGTAGACGGGAAGATTTGCCGTATTTGGACTGCGCAGATTTACACCCAAATACGCGCATAGGAATACTTGAGGGTGCAGCCAGCGCATAAGAAATGGACGCGTAGTCTTTGCGCACACGCATACACGGGCAACGCAACAGATTTCGCTTGCTCAGGCAGCGTTTTGTCCACTATTGACGAACGTGAGTATTTTTGAAGAAATCAATTACCATAATTGTATATGACGTCATTGTTAATTTTTTAAATTAACAGCTGCCAATGAATATATTTTCAACATTCACTTAATTCGGTATGCAGTTATGAATGAATTACGAGGCACGGATCTACTAAATTACATGTTATACACGACAGACCAATTTTAATGTGGATTATGGTTACATTTGAATTCATAATTAATTTATTTTATAAGCTGTGCTGATTATCTTAATGCTTATGTAATAAATGAGACTTGTGCTAATTTTAACCGACTTCAAAAAGGAGGAGGTTCTCAATTCGGTTGTATTTTTTTTTTAGATTTATATTACGATTTGTTCCACTAAATGCCTATGTTATATCACTTGAGTAATTTAAATGCCCGTAGGTATACGAACCTTACTGAAAATTTGTCGTTTTTTTGTAATTTACTCAATAAAATAGTTGTTTTTATGTCGATTATCGCGTTACTTAACGACATGAGTCGCAGGTGGCCCGGACTGTAGCGAAACGTGCTCTGCATAGTCTGCGTGTTTATAATTTTGTATGGCAAATTTAACAACGCCTCTAGCGGACGGTACCTACAACTTACAATTTTCCGTACAAAATTGAAAAATACGTAGACTTGAATATATACAGTTAGCTTACGAATAAACTCGCACTCACGTACTGATTGCGTTCGGTTAAACCTAACTGCTTCGGTTAGTCGGATATAAACCTTATTGCCTAACAATTAGAGTTAGAATTATATAAATTGACTGTTAGTTGTACATTTTAGTAAGTTTCAATGTGATCAACTAGGTATTATACCTGGGTCTAATTTTACTACCGCAAAACAATTCTATTAACAGCCTAAGAATGTTATTATTGATGCTCATAAAATGTGCACATACATAGCCAAATATGGTCCATGTACTTGTCAACAATACCTGTCAATAGGTACGGTCAGTGCAAACAATAAGGCGGTGAGAACACTTCAAAGCAGTGATAGCCAAGTTGGTAGAACGCTTGCCTCGGTAACGAGGATTGCAGGTTCAAACCCCGGCTCGCACCTCTGTGATTTTTCATGTGCGAATCTCATTTTCAACCAAGATTATCACTTGCTAAACGGTGAAGGAAAACATCGTGAGGAAACCTGCATGTCTGAGAGAACCCCTCGAAAGATGTGTGAAGTCTGCCAACCCGCACTGGGCCAGCGTGGTGGACTATGGCCTAAACCCCCCTCGCATTGAGGGGAGGCCCGTGCCCAGCAGTGGGACATAAAAAAGGGCTGGAATTATTATTATTATAACACTTCAAACTCGTTTTTTTTACTACCAATCGGTACATCGCACTTCATTTCATAATTCTAATGCACGAGGTGACATTTTCATCTCCGCAATAGGCTCGCATATTAATATCTAAATAATATAAAAAATAAAAATTATACCTCCATCCGTCTGTTTGTTATTTTTACCCCCCGACTCAACGCATGTCGAACATGCAGTATCGTTTTTCTTACCGTACTTATTAATACCATTATTTTGACACACCCTATTGTTATATGCCCAAGGTTCTAAGTCTGTTAACACAATTAACTCGCAATAGAATGACAATGGCATAGTCGCTTTTAACCATTTACTGATTAACTGTTAAAAATAACAATTACCATACCATTGCCTTTTGATTATGAATGTATTATGCTAACAGAGTTGTGGACCCGGAAAGCTGCCGAAGACATTAATGGGCAAAGTCGCGTCGCGAATGACAAGCTTCGCATGAATCTGGTTCATAGTTGACTCACTCCGCTGGGTCGCATAACAGCTGTGTGCCTAGCAGAAACTCCTAATGTAATCGTAACGTCATCGAGAAAGCGTGCCGTCACTGTCATTCTTAATTATGAAACGTGTGTTGTGAGCGAGATGGAAGACGCTTACGATGCCTAAAAAGATAGTGTATTAGCTAATACAAAGGTCAAATTGATTAAAACACAACAATAATATTAATTATCTTTCTTTACGTAACATACGCATCATGTTATGACAGATTGATGTGTTATACTTATATGTAGAAAAAATATTAATGAATCCTATAACATTTTGAAATTTGATTAATGGAGAAAGACATTTTTTGAAGCGACCCAATTTTAATATTACCAATATGCTAATCCCACTGACACTGTTCTACTTAGACAACTAGAGACGATAGCAACAAATAAAAATATTTATATTTAATACGACAAAGTATTAGTTACTTACTGGGAAAGTAACTCAGATTGAAAGAAAAGTAAACGCAACTTCGCTTACTGCGCGTGCAGTCATAAAATAAAAACATTCATTGCGCAACACTGGGCATTACTTGTTTAGGGACCTTTAGGGACAATTTTTTTTAAATCTTGTCATAGACCCCTATTTCATTATAGGGTAGTCCTTCAAAGGTGGTAGCTTCTGCCCCCTCGAGGCAACCAGCTGCGCCTCGCGGGCCGTGCGCTTCGCCACTATGCGCTCGTGCGTTCGCTTCATCTCCAAGATTTCCTTCATCTCTTCTTTATCCTCGTCCTGTTAATGGTATTCATATTAGATACGCCTTTAATTAAAAAATAGATCATTAATGTCCCGCCACTTTGGGGATTCAGGCCGTATAGTGCAACACGCTAAGACAATATGAATTAAATTTCGGCACGTCCTTAGGCTCTCTCAAATGTTTTCCTTTACCGTTAATATGTATGCCATGCTTTAATTTATTGTTCTCATTGAGAAGGTTGGCCAACATTAACTATACATCTTAGTCTTCTAAAACATTTCAATATTATTAGCCACTAAATCACAAAAATGCATAGTGAAATTTAATTTTCTCTATCTATATCTCTTGTGTTATACAGACTCTGCTATTGCATATATAGAGCTATTGCTCTGCCATGATAGTGAAATAGTCCTGCCTTCTAGCAGTACATCTTCCCTAGTTTAATTTAATACAAGCAATGTTACTGCAGATATCACTTCACTTGTAGGTACTAATGATTCAGCCACACAGCCTGCAACTTTTCTAGCTTCCTTACTTACATACACAACAAAACGTTGATTGCAGGTACTAGTGCTTCGGCAACATTACCTCACCGTCCCTCTTTATCTAGCCCTCCCTTACCTTCTGATTGATCCGTAACACCAGCGCTCTCTTGCCATTGGCCATCGGTTGGCTGTACGTCATGAGTTGCCTGTGCCTCTGCGCGGGCGGCACCCCGCGCTCCACCACCAGCACGATGCGCGCCCACTGGCGCTGCCACTCGTTGCGAGTCTCCGCTATCTTCTGGTACGTGTTGCCCATCATCGCGATCAGCATGTTCACCAGCAGTATCGCTACTATTATCATGTACAGCACGAAGAGAAGCTGCAATGTGATTTGAAAACGATATGGTTTTGTTTTGAATTGTTGCAGCATAAAAATAAAGTAGCTTCTCGAGATGTTTTCCATCTAATAATTGCCTTCTTCAGATCGCTTTTAATTAAAATGGGATGTGACACATTAAATGCAAAATATATTAGTAGCATTACACGCACCGTTAACCGCGACGATTAGAAAAAAAAATATTCCATAATCTACCTCCTAACCAATAACTTGCAAATGTGTATATTAGAGTAAGGGTATGGATTAATAATAAAAAGCCTAGCAAGAACATCGACATCTGCGAAATATGTAATTATAGTAATTTTTATATAATAACAAAGTATCGCCAGACAAACTATACGGTTCCACAATGACTCCAGGATAAACATACATGCTCATCACACAAAGTTTGTCCCTACCAGGCACTGACGTCTATATATACAAGTACGTATATATAGAGGTCAGTGCAACCAGGATTCCAACCCAGGACCCTCGGCGCAGAGAGCAGGGTCACTACCAACTACGCTATTCAGGACGTTATTACAGTTTTTCTGCATATTGTACAAGAAATATATTTCTTAAGGCAAAAATACTTATAGCAACGTACTCTCGTACCACAAATATGTACATTAGGTAAGTAAATAAATATAAAGTAACGAAATAAGCAAAACTTAAGTTATTTATTTCTTCCGTCGTCGTCATGATGAATTGTATTTTTCTAACGTCCATTAATAATCCTTTGTTATATAGATAAGGTTTAATAGATTACGTACTTGTTAGAATAGCCATTTCAATAAATAAAAGGTACCACTAACTTGACTCTATTGTGTTACAAAACAGTCAAGTTATAGGTACCTTTCGCAATTGATCGCAATTGATTAACAATTGTTAATCAATCGAATATAGTTGCGCAAATTGATATTTATTTATTTTTAGTTAAAGTTCAAATTCAATCGCACTCATGTTCTTGCGTTTGTAATCCTGCATACGGAAATTGGAAATTATAATTTCCTTATCCAAGAATGTCGTAAATCAAGATCAAGTTAATAAATATACAGGGTGATACACAAAGGGTATATAATAATAATACCAGCCCTTCTAATTTCCCACTGCTGGGCACGGTCCTCCCATCAATGCGAGGGGGATTAGTCCATAGTCCACCACGCTGGCCCAGTGCGGGTTGGCGGACTTCACACGTCTTTCGACGGGTTATCTCAGACATGCAGGTTTCCTCACGATGTTTTCCTTCACCGCTTAGCAATGATAATCATGGTTGGAAAGGAGATTCGCACATGAAATCCAGAAATCCCAAAGTGCGAGCGAGGTTTGATCCTGCTATCCTTGTTACTGAGGCAAGCGTTCTATCAACTTGGCTATCACTGCAGCTGTGGCATTTATAATTATTTTGTGAAGTACAATTTTGATACGTCGATTTAAAAAAAAATATGGTGCCTAACAAATTGACAATTGTGATTTTTTCGGGGGCATTTTTTTGTCGTCTCATCGTTCGAAATAGACTTTTCAAACACAGTCAAATGACTGTGTTTGAAAAGTTATCTTAAAATGTTCATTAGGGGCAAACACCAAAATGCTCTGTTATTTGTAATTCTGGGTGTAATATATAATAATGCCTTTAGTCCATTGATTGATATCCACGACACAAACATGACATAGAAGCTTACGGTGTGTTGGACTAGGTTTAAATTTGACTGCAACAAGAACAACTGGTTCATGTTTTTGATATTTGCGGGCATTAGTGTGCGACTCAACACATAATCCTCAATTTGTAAATCAAACAAGGCACAGGCACATTACATGTTAGATACAGATCTGTTGACACATAAGAAAGTGATTTTGTCACGTTCGTGGAATAAACCAGCAGCTAATGGTGAGGCAATCACAGCTGGTGTGTCATAGGCGTCTGCTACTGTAACACAATGGACCAATCATAGGTAAATTAAATACATTGTCATAAAAATTACCAAAGACAAATTTTTATTTTTGGTTTGGACAATATTTGTCTTTGGTAAATGCTATATAGAAAATAAGGTCTATTTGTGTTCAATGCGTTTGTGTGTGTGCGTGAATATGATTTGTCTAGATTTGTTATATTACTGAAATGCGATATCTATTTGCTGTCAATGTTATGTTTAAATATTCCTATAACGAAAAATAGGCATATTCTGGCACGCACGAAAGAATAATACTAAAAGGTATTAAGAAAATCAATACTCGCGTCTGAAAATGGCCATGTCAATATTTTTTTTTTGTCATTCCTAATTCAAATTATGCCTAAGACTGTCTAACTGACACGCGGCTCCTTACATTCGTCTTCTTACCTTAGCTTCAATCTCATGGTCAGTCCGTTCAAACGCGCCATAGTAGTCCGAGAATGACGTGAGCGACATGAGGAACATCGCCATGATGCTCTCCATGGGGGACGGCATGGGGTTCGACACTGAGTCGTCCACGCCCTCTGGCGTGTTCGGGTTGTCGAACGATAGGAATATTACGTAATAAGCTGTGAAATAAACAAAAGCCAATAATTACCATACACTATACTAGTTCCATTTCTTTAGTTTCTCGATGACAGTTCTAATTTGATAGTTGTAGTGTTGTGGCCAAATAAGTAATGATATCGATAGCATATATTTATTATGTTTTGAACAAAGACAAATACAACAAAAACATTCAAATAATAAACATAAAATAGAATCATAATAATATAGAAGTACAGGAACTTATAATAAATGTTGGGGAGAGCTCAATGAGTGTCAGTGATGATTCATCAGATTTCGATTATAATAAATAAATAAAGAATCAACATAATATACTTACATCTTGTAATGAAATGTAATATAAGTTAATAAATTTGTACAAAAATATCCAGCAATAGTTTAGTTTCTTACACTTTGTAAAAAATATCGTGTCTGTTATCGTGTTACGTTCATCGATAGCTCCATCCCTATCAGTTTCTCTGAGTCTGCTATGACCTTGTACGTGCGTAAGCGTCATATTTTTATTAAATAATGTATACAGAATGTAAAAAAGACGCTCGTTCAAGTTTCCACATGGAACTGTCATCGAGAAAGTCAATAAATGGAACTAGTATAATGGGCAACAGCGACAACCCTACGGCAGGGTTGTCTCTTTTAGGTTACGTTCTAGGGTCCCTACGTATATATAACCATAGAAATAAACATAAAGATTAGATGTAACCTGCTGCTCTTATCTTATGCAAATAGTGAAGTATTAAACTTGGAGATGTATGAAGATCTATTTCAAATATGTATTACTTCGTACTATCCGCGAAGTTGTCTGCGTATTGTCCTCGTGTAAACCTTACTTAGGCAGACCAGTATTAAAACAATCGAGGCTCCCAGAAGCGACAAGCCATGGACAACCAAACTATAACTAAACTTAAGCTTTTTTTTTTCTAACTTCATCGTCCAACTGCTATACAAAGGTTTGATCAACTTTAAAGACTTTTCTCTTTTCATTGTAATTTAGCGGCTGGTGGCATCAGAGTATTTTTTTTTGTAACATTACAATATGAGATACCATTAGAACGAGAAAAAAAATGGTGCATCATTTGCTATTGTTCCAGGATTGGAGGATTGTTCCAGGATTGCACTGGAGTCGACACAGGCAAAAATGGCACATAGCAGGCTAAACAAATCCACAAATTGCTTGCTTCCAATGTGTGTATAATGTGGACTGGACTGCCACATTATACACACATTGGAAGCAATAATTACTATTGATAATTCTTATTGACTTTTATCTACCCCTGATAATAATGATAATATTGATGATGAAATGAATCCCCTACCCCTATCAGTAAAGCTGTGGATACTTTACTGAAAATTTACCGGACATCTTGGGAAAACTTGAAAAGTCACGTTATACTATTTTATTTCAATTACCTTCACTCGTGCACGTTTATGAATAAACAATGGTTAATACACCACTAATGTTACACATTTAAAAAAAACAACTTCCCGCCAAAAAGCCGCCACTAAGGTTACTACAGTATCTAAAAAAAATGGGACTAGGCCCGCCACACACTCCCACCACTGCTACTCCTGTAAGCCAGGATCTACAGTGATATCCAATGCAGACACCGAGGTTTGACCCTCGGCGAATTCCGGGATAAAGTTAATTGTCTTGGGAATCGCACGAACTTAATCGAAAGATAAAAATAGGAGGAGTTGGAAGATAATTATCCACTACTACAGTATTATTTCTTATCAGTATGTTTGCCTTGAGAGAACCCCATCACGAAGACCAGGTATATGCAAACGAAGCGAAGCAAGTCACCCATCACCATTCTGTAGATCATTACCACGAACGGTCCCACCGTCTTGAAGCCTCTGAAAGAGAATATAATTTTTGTCATCTGAGTAAATACATAATGATGGTCTATTGTTGTCTATTGTCTATCACCACTCGCGCTATACTCGGATCTTTGGAAGGCTTGCGCGGGGACATGGGTCCAACACGTAGAGGCCCTTTTCGACAATTTTAATGTTATGTTAGCCACCTGCTGGGGTCAACTACTGAAAATGATAGCATAAACAGCGAATTGACCTCAGTAGGCGGAGGAACTATTGCAGGAATATGGAAATTTAATAGGGACTATGGATTGAGGTTTGGACGAATATGGGATAGGAATATTGGAAGGGTGGTAGATGTTGTTATTATTATCATGTTCGGGATATGTATGTACCTACCTTTTTTTTTTGTTGACGGGGGGAGATCTTCGATAGATACCCGGCCTCTGTGTGGGAGAGGGCCGGGTTATGTGGGATTCTTACCCACTAAAACCCCCCGGTGGCCGCCTTCGACACGTGTTGGAGGGGCTCCGGAATCTCCAAACGGAACGCACCGGTGCCCCTCTTGTGCCTCGCCCCCTTATCATAATTTTTTCGTTTGTAATTTATTTCAATTCACAAGAAACTTTTGTGGCTAACCGACATGCGCGTTGGTGGTGTAATGGTGAGCATAGTTGCCTTCCAAGCAGTTGATCCGGGTTCGATTCCCGGCCAACGCATAGTTTTTATAGCGCAGTCACCAAATACAAGTACTGGGTAATGTATTTCAATTTTCAACCGACGTAAAAAAGGTGGAAGTTCATAAATTCGACTGTATGTTTTTTTAGTATCGGTTTTCCCTGGCGTTTGTTAACCGGTAAAAATAGGTAAATGGTTTTCTAGTGTGATAGGGTAATCACTATTGTGGTCCCTCTAGACTGCATTCAAAATTACTAGAAAATTATTTCTAGGTGTTTTATCATTCAGTCACTCAGGATAAAATCAGGATAAGTAATAAAAACTATGCGTCGGCCGGGAATCGAACCCGGATCAACTGCTTGGAAGGCAACTATGCTGACCATTACACCACCAACGCGGGTGTTAGTAGAGCCATAAAAATGTCGCATAAAACTAATACTACCTCTCTATTGACGGTAAAGTTAAAACATAAAATATTAACGATTTTAGAAACCTTAATATGACTTATTCTAACACATGCGTTGGTGGTGTAATGGTCAGCATAGTTGCCTTCCAAGCAGTTGATCCGGGTTCGATTCCCGGCCTACGCACATTCTTTTGCCCGTTTTCACCATTATAATCGATATGAAAAAAACACCTGTTCCATATATTTTTATTATTTGACATACCATGTGAGATTAAATAAGTAAATACAATAAACCCGAATACCGAATGACGCTGCTGTGGTGAAAAAAACCATAAAAAGAAAAAAAAATACAACCGAATTGAGAACCTCCTCCTTTTTGAAGTCGGTTAATAAGCTACACAGTAGGAGGACGGCGCGGCGGCGGGCGTGGCTCCCCGCCGCCGCGCCGTGCGCAGCGCGGGCGCAGGGGGAGCGAACATCTGCTCCCCCGAGACGGCACGAGGCACAAGAGGGGCACCGGTGCGTTCCGGCAGGAGATCCCGGAGCCCCTCCAACACGTGTCGAAGGCGGCCACCGGGGGGTTTTAGTGGGTAAGAATCCCACATAACCCGGCCCTCTCCCACACAGAGGCCGGGTATCTTTCGAAGATTTCCCCCCCATCAACAAAAAAAAGCTACAAAGTAAATTGCCTAGGACGGTGTTTACCTGCAAAAGAACAAGAAGTAGGGTGCCGTGGTGAGCATGATGATCACTGCTAAATGATCCTCTTCCTCGTCAGCGCACCACAGCCTTAACGTTGGCAACACCAGCATGAGTAAACATGAGATCAGAAACATTACTCTGAAACAACCCAAGCCAATTTGTGAAAAAAGAACTCCAATAAATGTGAAAATATGGAAAAACTTTAGTATATAATTATCCCCATACACGTTTTATAACTTTATCAATCATCATATAGTACTGCGCAAAGTAAAACTCTTAAGTGCGCAGTAATATATGACGTTTGATGAAGTTATAAAACGTCTATAAATTCAGGGGTCGGTGTATAGTGTAGGTAATGTTTGGCGTTAAGCGGATTTCATACATATTTAATCAATAATATTTTGGGTTTCTATACATATTTAGTGGCTTTAATAAATATAGCTGTAACCCGCGACTTCGTCCGCGTGGTATTTAACAAAAAAGTTTTTCTAAAATAAAAGTAGCCTAAGTTACTCCTTGTTACATCAGCTATCTGCGAGTGAAAATCCCGTCCCGTCAAAATCAGTCCAGCCATTTCAGAGATTAGCCGGAACAAATAGACAGACAGAAGGACGGACAGACAGACAAAAATTGTAAAAAATGTTGTTTTGGTATGTGTACCGTGTATACATCCAAATGCACTTAGTAAAAAGCGGTTATTTTAATATTACAAACAGACACTCCAACTTTATTTATTTGTGTATAGATTTAGCGGCTTTAACACATATTTAAGGGACGTACCTGGACGGGACCGTGCTCAGGTTTTCGATAAACATGTTCAGGCCTAAAAACTTTGCCTCTCGTAGCCCAGCTCCAACGTAAGCCAATGCACCAACCCATAGCATTAATTCTGCTGCTATCCTCACCTGGAAACACCAAACATTATATACCCAAAAGCCGTGAGTAGCTAGTAATACGGGGTGTAAGGGACATGAAAACGAAAACTTTTGGTAAAGGTAACAGTTATAAAGTTATAGAAATCATTTATGTCGAAAATCATGAGTTACAAATGTTGTAATTTTTTAACGCGCAATGAATCGTAAACAACGCAATCACAACACAACGCTCCGGGCGATGTCCGACTCGTGTGAGTGACGAGCGTGCTCAAGCGTATCGAGTTTTAATTTACATTGCAGTTTTTGTTCTTAATAAGTAATTATGGAGTTATTTTATTTATAATCACGTTTAGATAGACTTCAGTTATGATTTAATGCTAAAATCCGTTTAAAATACTGAAAAAATGTGTTATATACAGGAAAAGATCAAAGGAAAATTCCAACTCCGGGGGTTCAGAATCATAAGTTGAATGTGTGGTTTTTAGATGACAGTTTCTTTTGCGCATTAAAATTAAGGCCTATAAAAAATACCCCGCTTACTAATTTTAAGTAAGTATTCTGTGCATTAATTACTTTGCCTTGCCATGTCTCGAAGTTCATCAACCTGCAATCCTCAGTAAGACCCTCCCACCAGCCTTCCATGTCAGATTCTCTGGGAGTATCTGTTTAGTATCATGAAAATAAATGAATATTACATTACATCTGTGATTGCCAAGTCGTAGGATCTCAAAGGTAGGCCGTGTAATTGGAAATTTCTGGAAAATTATTATGTTAAGAATTATAATCAGAATGTAGCAAGGTGAATGTGTATCCACGGGTGAAACTTACGTTTGTCTTTGTCTTTCCTATGGCTTTTGAAGCGAGCGCATTGCGGACCATCTGGTTTAGTTGCGTTGATGATCTCCACAGAGCCAGGATCAAATTCCGTCCCTTTCAATGGCAACGTACAATTTTCTGGAACCGATTTTTTATTAATGTAAATATCATACGTTAGACACATAATAGAAGGTGTTCCATCACATATTTATAGTCTCCAAATTCTGAATACTTGCGGTTTATAAAACAGTACCTTACCGACGCAGATAGATATATCCTAAATACGAATATTAGAGAAATGAGAAGCAAAAATCCAAGGTGTCTCTCAACTTGCCACCCCCACTGAATCATACGAAGGATTGGAATAATATTTTGCTCTACACTAATCAAAATTATTTTAAATTATTATACATACCCACATCTACCACCAGTTCCGTGTCATTAATAGGTCCAGCTGTGGTGTTCACAGCGGTTGAATTGAGCCCTCGTTCAGGAGGACCAGGGCGTAACGTAAAGCAAACCAGGGACACAAGGAAATAACACGAGAATAGTATGAACTGTCGGTAGAATCGGAACTTGACAAATGTGTTCCATTTGGTCTTTAAAAGGTCGATCAGCATGCCTTCCAGTAGACCTAGATGCTCGTCTTTTTCCTGTAATGAAGGTTCAAGGTTCAAGGTATCAAGTTCAGGAGCTAAATTATCAGCAGCTGAAAGATGACCAGTGCTGGACATAGGCCTCACTTGAAGACGCCGCTGGTTCTTTGTTATATGATTTTCAAAATCCAAATTACACTTTGTTTAATCCGTGAGAATTGCACTTAGGTAGCGATTTTCTTCGAATGTTCCGGAATGGAATACTTAAAAGGGGATGTTGGGCCCTTTAAATAATTTCAATGACAATTGGAAGGTAGGTAAATTACATTTACATAAAAATACATAATAGAAATGTAGTACCTATTTACTTTACAACAATACAATGACAACATCTGTTTAAATAATTAAGTTCTATTCATAGAGCAAGTTAACTATCATAGGTAAGTAAACACAGTATTATTGTGGACACGACTTTTCAGTTCTCTTACAAGTGCGTTGGTGGTGTAATGGTCAGCATAGTTGCCTTCCAAGCAGTTGATCCGGGTGCGATTCCCGGCCAACGCATAGATTTTGCTTTTTCTATCTCAATTCTGGATTTTGAATTCTTAGTCGCGACAGAAGTCTCTACATAGGGCACAACTTGCCACCCAATCAGTAAGGCCGATTTCCTTACCAATTGGCGTATCAATTACTAGCCAAATTTACTCTTGACATAGCTTGTAAGGACCCTACAATACAGCCTACATATTGGGTGTCATGTTGTGCAGTACATAGAATAGACTCACCCCAAACACCACCAAGTTGAGGGCAGAATCTTTGCTTATCAATCCAGTTTCCGTGTCAATAGTGTCAACTTGCCCCAGCGGGTACGCAGCGCAGGTGGTGGCCCCTATCTGCCAGTATATCTCACGCTCTATGTTCAAGATGTGGAAGAACATGTCGGTGCGAGCCAGCTTCGCGGCCAGCGTAAGGGGCGTGAGGTGTTGCACGTTGCGGATGTTGAGAGAGGCGCCTACCTCGTATGCCATGTCGAATGTGCTCTATAATCATAGCAGCAACTCCGTAGTATGAAGTGAGACGTCGGTAGATTGCTCTACTATAGCATTTATTGGAGCGTGAGTAATTGCGATTTGTGTTGTAGCTTTTCTGCCTGAACTGTAACTTTTGCTTGCCAGCTCTTAAGTTCTAGCGCTAAGGGTCGCTACTGTCATGTAACTGTTCAGTTCGGACCAAACATTTCTGAGATTGATAGGGAGTAAAGACCACAACAGTCACAACAGTCAGTTTTGTCATCTCTCGCGAATCTCATCGTCAACGCTACTAAAACGATACTAATGCACAGGTCTACGAGCTAATGACCATATAAAGTTGCCCCATATTACTGCCTAAATCCTGACTTAGATAAAAATACTTTAAGGCATTCAAAAAGGTAGTGACTACTTACCATTTTCTCATAGATAACCAGCATATGCAACACTGTGTTCCCGTTGGTGTCTTGCTTGTCAGGGTCGGCTCCGCGAGCCAGGATCAGCCGGTAGCACTCCTCCTGACCGAGGCACGCCGCGAAACTTAGAGGATATTCTCCCCAATATACGTATCTGTAACCACATCATGTTTCATCGCACAAAGAAAGATCGATAACAAAGTTTTAAAAAAAAAAACTCCCAAAGCTTCTCATTAATAACTTCTAGATAATTCGCTACATGTGGGCACAGTTTTTCTTTGGATACATAGATTGTTAACGTCTTAGCAGAATCAGAATATTTGTTATTCACGTAGACCATTAAGTACAGTACATATGAATCGTCAAAAATTACAAAATATTATACTACTACTACTTTACCACCCGTTCGGAATGCCGGTCCTATGGAGAAGAACGGGTAGAAACTCCATGGTTGCTCTTTTTTAAAAAGATCTTTTACATAGCATAACACAATTAACAACTTTGGGAGGCAACTTTGGGAAATGACTTTGATCAACCACTTTCAAAGTCCAAGGTGGTATTCCCCAAACTCACCCGTTATAATTAGTCTCCGGCTGTACATTGACCCACTCGTGGTCGAAGGAGTCAGTGCGCGAGGCCTTCTGGTCTTCGGGACACATAAAGTTCCCGTAGCAGCGCTCGTGGTAGTTGGCACCGGCGTCCAGTAGGAACTTCACCATCGTGGGATCCTCGTTTACGATCGTTATGTGAAGTACACTCTCTCCTGTTGAGATATTAACCAAATAATAACATTCAGGTAGTTATTTGTGAAGAAAAAGGTCCAGTCAATGCAATAATAAGCCAATAATAGTCTAGAAGAGAACACAGCCTGCGATACTATGACTGATGTGTACTGCTGCGCTATAGTAGCACAGCCGGTTGTGACAAGATAAGATGTGAGATCAATCGAATTTGTCTCTTTCCCTCGTATGAATTACGGAAGGCAGAGAGCTACTTGGTGCGACATAATCCATGACATAAGTTATGTACTAAATCCGTGACATAAGTTTTGTATTTACTTTCATGCTAGCCCCCCTCCCACCCCTCCTGTTCGTATGCAATTAATCTATTCAACAGCAACGGTATCTTCGAAGACGCGCTTTTTAAATCAATGAGGTAGGTACTTACTAAAGTTATAGATAGTGGATGAAACACTGATTAGAATGTATTACAATCACTTAAAATGTGCTAAACATTTACTAACTAGTTAACTTATCAAGCACTCTATCAAAGTAGCTATCGTTAATATTCTAAATTAATTAAAATGTACCATAATACTCGTCGCCCATATAAATATCGTTGATGAGTTTGGGATAGAAGCGCAGTAGCCTCTTCGCTAAGTTGGCGAGCAGAGAGGATGCGTTCAGCAGACAGAGATGGAGAATCGTTTCTCCAACCGCACCCCGTTCCTATCAAAATGGCACAAAGAATTGATACTCAGTAACTTTACGATAACATCTCAAACCTTACAGAGACTCGAATTTCTGCTGAAGCTCGCTTTCCATTATCTAAAACATTTAATAATACCTAATTAGCTTTTGTGACCCACCACCTAGATCTGGGTCCTCTCTTATTCCAAGAGCCTTTGACTAAAGAGTCCACCATGTTGCCTCAATATAGGTTAGCGGCACACAATACACACTTCTTTGTATAGCTGGTAAAATTCTTGCCTCACAACATTTGTCTTCCCCATCTAGCAAGTGAAAAAAGATTTGATTCAAGATAACAATAATCCTTATCAAGCTCTTTACTTCTCTCATTACTTTACTTAACTTAAACTTTACTTTACTCTTGTTTCTATGGTGATCAAACAATAATATCAAGAAAACAGTTGCAATTGTATGTAATTTCTGGTGTTTTGAATTTTTCGCAAGTACCTTCAAATCCCAGCATAATTCCCTATAACCAGATGGATTAGCGTCGTACTCCGCCTGAGTGACGGCGGGCCAGTCTTTGTCTATGTCGAACTCCTCGTCAGGATTCTCCATACTCCTTAACGGGGGTAGCTAATGTAGAATGGGTAAAGAACGTAAACATCATAACACTCCTATATGATCTATGATACTAATAATATTATCGTGCAAGCCTCTTTACCTGCTGTCTAGTAAGTATAGGAGCAATATCTTATGTCGGTTTAGACTCCGAAAGAAATACATAATAATTCCCATTCTATTTTGTACTTTATACGTCACACGCTGTTTAAACCAAGAGAATTATTAGAGCCCCAGTATATGGCTACACTGCAGATAAATACAGACAGTTATGTATTGAATTGTCAAACAATTTACCATACGGCTTTGAATACGCACGAACTGAAGGCGATTATTTTCAGACACAGATTTTAAAAACGTATGGCGCTACATTTCGGCTACCGGCTCTCGCAACTTTTTCGCTCATTGAGAGAGGTGAGACGTTAGGGGAGCTTTGCCCAGCAGTGGGAGACATTTGGGGTTTTAGCGGAACAGGGAAGATCTTCCAGCCTGGCGGGGCGGCCGCTATGCCCCGACAGTTATTGTCGGGATCTTGTATATATGTTACGTGCTCCGAAAACTCTTATAGCGCGATTCAGGTTTGTGTTGAGAATTGTCTATTGTTCTGAATGCGCCTGCAGCACTATCTGTGTAGCTTGTGGCGAGGTTGAAGAGGTCGCTACAGGGTTATAAAATATAAAGTTCTCTCACCAGTTTATGCCGAGCTCTCTCTTTGTTCCTTAACAGCACGAGGTGCGATATCGGTATGTACCGGCCCTTGCCCTTGTTGTACAGGAAGGGCTCCACCTTCGTTTTAATAGCGTGGTCAATTTCGGCGTACTGTTTATTCTGCAGGGCTCGCTTCATCATGTCTACTAGGAGACCACCGCCTGATGTCATTACAAAATGCTTAATGAGAGTGGAAATTAATCCTAGTTAGACTCTACCTATTTATCTAATTCATTATTGTCTAGATGGTCTTCAATGATCTTGAAAACAAAAGCATATTTTATATTGATTATTTTATTTATTCCCATTTTTACACATACAGTTTTCAAAATATATGAATTCGGGTTTCAGAGGTCCACATATCTTTAGCTCGTATAGATACCGAAATTTGATCGCCCTTTGCGGCTAATCTGTATTTAATTATAATCAGATTATGGTCTGTATTTACTTAACTGACTTACGGATTGTTCATTTTGTTTCTCACCTTTAATATCTACGAGTTTATACAGCTTCTGCAGAGATGTCCCCGCTTGTTTCTTGACACCACTAGTTACATTACTCTCTGTGTTACCCATCGCTACGAATTCTATATGCTTACAAAAACTTTAGCCCCAGAAATGTTACCAACACGAGTGAATCGGTTGTTGTTGAAATATCGACCAAATATGAATTGGTTTCTATAACAATAAAACCTCGCACTGTTGATTTACCCTCAAATTTATAGAAAGATATAATAGATTATAAAGCTATTATAACGCTCTTTATCCTCTGAAAAGTTCGTTATAATGCCATTATAAGTTTCTATAAATTTGGGGGTAAATCGTCTTTGGGTAAATAAAACACAAAGAAAAGTAGATCGACGGTGTATTGTAAATCTATTTAGAAATTCAAAGCTACTTAAGGTTTCCGTATGCAGAGATAGAAAACTTCTAGCATGCTGAGTATTGAAGCGCTGAAGAACAAACCGATCATGCCTGCTACTGACACTATAACAAGAAACAAATAGAGGTGCAGAGATTGTAGACGTGCAATGCAGTACACCCACATTTCGCCGATGGTATTTAGTCCCGATGTAAAATGAGCGAACCTATTGCCAACATACCAGACACACTCCCCCTCAATATGAGAAGGATTTCGTTAGACCATTGTCCACCACGTTAGCCCAGTCTGGTTTTATCAACTTTACATAGCTTTCTACAGACGTGCAGGTTTGCCTTCACCTATAATCAAAGTGATAATCATTATTCCAAATGAAATTCGCACATAGAACGATCGCTTTGAAGACAAGGCGTGAAGGTTCAAGCCCCGGCTGGTGGTTCTGATCAACTTGCCTATCAGTACTGTTAGAAAAATCATTTTCTACAAAATATATTGCCACTAGCTGTTTTGTCGCTGTTAGTGTTAATTCCTTACCAACTACATCCAAGTTATCTCGGATCAAATCCCTTCTATACCGCAGTGTCGGCAACGAAACCAGTTTGACGTTGACTAGTACACCGTCATTAGACTTTTCATGCACCCAATATCTGCACAAATAGATGAATAACAAATTATGCACATCATTATTAAAACATTCAATTTTGGGGTCGAGTCACCTTCGTCCGTAGGAAAATTAAGTACCCTCGAGATACCCTACACGTGACCCTGGGTGGTGCCAACCAGGTGACAACTCTACTGGTGGTAGGCTTCGGCCATGGCTAGTCACCACCCACTGAACAAAGCCATGTCGCCAAGCGGCCTAGCCGTGTTCCGGCATGATGTTCGGTGTTGCCATTCATGGATGGCGGGTCAGATCAGTTGCGCTGCATGTGCCTCTATCTACTGCCGCCTTCCTACCTAGGCAAGTATGCTCCATCGTAGATCTCATCGTCACTTACCATCAGGTGAGATCGAGATCAAATACTTGCCTATAATGTAATAAAAAAAAAAAAAAAAAAAAATTCAATTATTACAATATCCATTAATAAAGAAGTGCATTTGTGTCAACAAAAAATAAGTGCCACACCGCCGTCGTTTGGCAATATATCTCCAGAAGGCTAGCTGATAGTGAGCCTCGTGACGCCTGGCCCCCAAGTCTGCTAACACAATCGATTCATAATCGAACAGCAACCGCATAGTAACTGTCACTTTTGACAGATATTGTATGGGACATCTGTCAAAAGTGACAGTTACTAGGCGGTTGCTATTCGATTATGAATCGATTGTGTTAGCAGACGCCACGCCTAATAGAAAGTGTTGCGACGCTTATATTGAGCGTGACGACGCCTTATAGCGAGCATTGTGACGCCTTATAGTGAGCGTCTGGTGCCTTATAGTGAGCGTCGTGACGCTTTGTAGCGAGCGCAGCGACGCCTTATAGTAATTATCGCGACGATTTATAGCGTGGGTCCTGACGCATCATAGTGAGCGTCGTAGCGCCTGATAGTGAGCGTCGCGATTCCTATATTTATTCTTATATACTACTGTAGGTTTACCCTGGTATCAGATACCGATCAGTAATAATTGTAAGTATTATTCCTTACTTGGAAATGTGTACAATCGTCACTTCACTTTCCACACACGAAGGCAAGCAGTTATCTCCTTGGTCATTTATATCTGAATGGTACTTTAACTTTTCGTCTAAAAAAATTAAATCATATTTATAGGACAAAATAGTTTTCTCTCCATCGCTCTCCCTCTACACTAGTAGTTGTAAAATTACCTTGACGTGTGGCCCAGCAATTCAATCCAGTATAATTGCAATATTTTTTTTTGTCTGAAATAAAAATAAGTTACATCATAAAATACATCACCACTGGTACAACACAATATGGATGCAATGCAGTGCTCGAATCCATATTTTATCAATCGCATGTTGGCCGTGCCTTATACATTTATAACGGGTACAATCCACCTCTTGCGAGAAGGATTCTGACCATCCACCAACCACCAACCTAGTCCAATTCACGAATTTCGAGAGCCATGATTTTTGTCTTCATCTTACATCACGTGAAAATCCTAATTAGAGGTTTGTGCGCAAATCCCAGAGGACCTTGTTTCTGAAACGAGTCTTCAACCAACTTGGCTATCACATGGCACTACTTGCCTTTACCTTCTTTTACTTGCTTTACTTAGTACTTGGTACTATTGGTTACATTTTTTACCAATAAGTATACGATAACACTTACAGGATGGATCTCTCACAGGATGCACACATTCACAATGCTGGTAGAAATCCTCTGTACTGTATGCTAGGCGACATGCACTGTAAGAATAGACCTGAAAATATACAAAATTAACCAAATTGTCCATAAGCATTAAATAAATAAGTTGAGTCATACTTTTCTTATCGTCATATTTATTTTAATGGTTCATCGCAAGATTATGATATCTATACATATAAATAAAATTGGAGTGTCTGTTTGTAATATTAAAATAACCGCTTCTTACTAAGTGCATTTGGATGTATACACGTTACCTATACCGAAACAACATTTTTTACAATTTTTGTCTGTCTGTCTGTCTGTCCGTCTGTCTGTCTGTCTGTCTGTCTGTCTGTCTGTCTGTCTGTCTGTCCGTCTGTCTGTCTGTCTGTCTGTCTGTCTGTCTGTCTGTTTGTTCCGGCTAATCTCTGAAATGGCTGGACCGATTTTGACGGGACTTTCACTGGCAGATAGCTGATGTAACAAGGAGTAACTTAGGCTACTTTTATTTTAGAAAAAAAAATAGTATCTCACGAAAAAAAATTAAAACCAATGTTGCAGCGCAGCGCCTGATTAAGTTTGATAGCAACCTGCAATGCGTCCCGCGGGCTCAGAATGGCCGAGCAGGCTGTTGTCAACGGTTGTTTTTGTTAAATACCACGCGGACGAAGTCGCGGGCAACAGCTAGTAATAAATAAAAAGTTTCAGCATTGTTTACCGGATAAGTATGAAACGTTCCATGAGGTACCTCCTCCAGATACCGACAGCCTCTGACATCAATATTCTCTCGCTGCAACTGGGGATCGTTCTCTATTTCAACAACAGATACCAGAACATCTGCTCGGTTCTCTACTCGTAATTGTAGATTCATCTTTAAATTATCATCAAGGGCGTTCGTCGATAGCTCTTCGGGACTATGGACTGATAGCTACAAATACAATAACGAAGTTCATTATCTAATTAGCGACCTAAAAGGAGACCACAGATACTATAACTTACTTGAGCATCTGAGAGCAAGCGGAAAGACAGAAGACCAGGTCTGTTTGTCCTATTTACCACGAACAAATCATCTTGTCTCCTGAAAAAAAATGCATAAGCTAAGCCGGCTTGATATTATGCCTTGATTAGTGACCTCACCTCTGCTAGTCTATACATCTATACAAATAAATAAAATATATCTATTTCCCAAGGTAAAAAGTTAATCGTATCTATAGATTTACATATTTAGGTGAAGTTTTTCATTTTCGCATTATCGTATTAATGAAACTTTTATCTATAATGAGACATCCGTATCAGCAATCCAAACATGTGATCTTATCAGTTTATCCCTGATAGCAGTATTATCACTCACTCGCGTTGCAGCGTGTTGAACGCGAAGCAAGTCCCGTGCTCCGAGTCCACGGGATGGAAGTGGGTGCAGCATGGAAACCCTACGCCGTTGTAACTGCACCCATTCAGTAACTCCTCGCAGTTCTTGTGAACCTGGTTTAGACGTGTGACGTCAGAATGTTGTGTGCTAACAAAAAAATGTTAAGTGGGATGGGAAGATGCGGGGTAAGTTTTTTTTTAAATTAATTTCGAATACATAGTGTATTGAATATTGATAATTATCTAATGATTAAGCTAACTGAATAATTGAAATAAAACTAACTTTGCGGATTTTATTGCGTTTATTTTGTTTTTACGTTTCCGACGTTTCGGCTGACTTACAGCAACCATCATAGATAATTGGCAACCATGTTCACGGGAGGACTGAGGTGTTTGACGTCCCAGTGTCATAGTTTGAAATGTAAAAACATAAAATAAACGCGATAAAATGCGCAAAATTTGTTTTATTTCAATGTGTAGTATTCGCGTTAATATAAGAAATCTAACTAAATAACCTTAAGTAGTAATTCATATCGAGTAATATAAATTATAATGTGTTTACAAACCTCAAACGCAGAAACAATACAGACGGGAGTGTCGCGAACAACATATTTAAGCCCAAAATACCAAGCCGATTTGTTAAGTACCACGCGAATTAAGTCCTTACGTACACGCGACTTCGCGTGTCAGGACTTAGGACACAAATAAGCTTGTTTTTTTGTACATTCACCGACTGTGCTTACCATAATTAGTGCCCTTTGTAATCTACAAGAGTGTAATCAAGAAAACAATGAACAAAACATGAACTAATACAATATCCCGTGCTACTGATCGGTCTTATGTGACTACCTTCTCAATGACCTCCTTCCACGGCACGCCACAAGGCACCAGCTTGCCGCAAGGGACGCAGTACGAGCTGTGGCACGACCCGCGCCCGTACAGCTGGTCCGCTAGGTACCGCTGCTGGTTCGGGGCCAGCGGCTTCAGGAGATCCGCTAAGATCGTGATAAAGTAATATCATGTTTATTATCGGCTACAAAATAAAAACACTTTTGCCAGTGTCGAGTAAAACCTATATCATTGCTTGGTACTTATATTATTATACAAAACTGAGTACCTGATTTTCAATTTTTGAATAGGCCTTAATATTCGCTCGCACCGAGCAATTTGGTCACTCATTGGTACCATACACTCATGGGTATCCGTACACGCCTAAATGTACGATCCCAAACTATGCAACTCTTGTATTATTGTATGTGTACGGAACACGTAAGGGTAGCGTACTGGAAACACCTGTGTATAATACCCACGTGTACGTTGTACGTACTGTATTGTATTGTATTGTAGCGTACAATGGTCTGGAGCCGTTCCCAGTGCAACAAGCAGACCGGGAAAAATTACGAAAGAATTAGTTCCGAAATTTGTCCGCAATCTGTATGCCCACCTGAAAAGCCTACGTCCATAAGATTATAAACTGTGCCAACCTTACTACTAGGGCGATGTCCACCTAACTATTAAGAATCACCACCGCAAAAAAACACTTAACCCAAACTCCAGATAGATTGAAAAAGAAACAAAGAATGTTTTTTCAGAATTACTGCATTCGATATTTGTATAACCAAGCCCTGTTCCCTAAAAAGATGATATATTATATTTTCATTTCTAGGGAAATGTACTTACGATACAAACTCGCAAACTTCTTCAGCACCAATTTAGCGGTAACTGTCTCACACACCGTGACCGCTGGGAAGACAGTGGTCCAGTGTATGTAGCGCGTGTCCACGGTGAAGCTGACCTCTGTGCCGAGGTCTTCGACATGGGATAACATCATGTACAAGCACCCCGCCGACGCTATGATCACAGATAGCCAGAATAGCCTGTGATGATCGTTTTAAATAATAATATACTTATGTAGTATCTGCCTTCGGGCTTGCCTATGAGTTTAGGGTCTAATTTTCAATAAATCAGCTAAATTCTCCAAGAATGTTAATTTTATACTAAAACTAACGCCCGTATTGCACTTAAATTGACATCGATTTATCAATTTGGGCTTTGAAATAAATGCGTGTGTACTCTTTATATCCTAAAAAGCTACCGAACCAACCTGCCGTCAATGTTTCATGTCAACGCAGCATTTTTTAGTTAAAAACCTACGTAAGCAGCGGTCCAGGGGCAGTGCGTCAACATTATGCTCCTAATCGCCTATTTGGTCCCAATGTAAAATGGGCCAGCCTATAGCCATTAACCCGGAGCACACTCTTTCTCTACGCGAAGAGGATTCAGGCCAAGTGCTATCTTCTCAATCTAGCTATGTTCTCACGACTTAAAACGATGAGTGCCTGCACGGTAGAACATCTATCATTTTTTGCCATTCATGAATGGCGGTTCAGATCTACTGCCGCCTTCCTACCTAGGCAAGTATGCTCCATCGTAGATCTCATTGTCACTTACCATCAGGCGAGATCGAGATCAAATACTTGCCTATAAATGTATAAAAAAAATAAAATCTAATAATCATTACTGAAAATTAGATGCTCACATTGAATTTGTAAATCCCAGAGGTGTGAGCTGGTTTTTAATAGTACTACCTAATGTTATTTATTCGTAAGTCAGTGAATAATAAACGAAATGTACCTACTTACCTTGACAGTTCATTTCCATTCACGCGAAATAAATGATTCAATCCGTGAATACCGGTGTTGCGACCAAAAAATAGGAATCTCTCGCGGAAGTTAAACATTAATCTCAATATCGCTGTATCATTCTGCATCTTAGCTACTTTATGACGTCAACGAAAACTAAATCGGGACTTTACATTTATACGTCATAGGGTTTTGGTTAACCGAGCTGATGACGTCTGCTCATTTCAAAGCAAAGAGAAAGGATACTAACAAATGTGGGTTCGGTAAATCAAAACTAAATGTATTTATTCGTCATAAATTCTAATTACTTACCAGGTTATTAGTCACATCAAGTGTTGAATATTTAATGGTTTGATTTAGTTAATCACTTTGGTTTGTGTATTTTCCTGTATCGCGTTCACGGAAAATCTATGCAATCTATTTTAAAGCTTTTTAATGGTGTGATATTGGAATAAACACGAAATTAAAAAAATAACATTTACATATTTTTTCGTCATTAGTATTATAAAGTGGAAAGTTGTTTGTAGGGGCTTTGATCAATTTATTTAATAAATCTATAATTACATACTTACATATAATTAATTACACTAATTAATGAGTATCGATCATCTCAGCGCACGCACTGATATAAAATGTATGATAAACTATGTACATTTATCTAACTAAAATACAAGTCCTTATGTCCTAAAAAAATACAGAATAATATTGAAATTACACAAAGGATGTGCCTCAGTCGTGAATTAATAATTTAAAAAAAATAGTAGATTGGACAACAAATGCATAAAGTAGGTCATTTTATCAGAGACGTTTAGAGGTCGAGGATACAACTGTTTTATGAACGAGTTTATATACTCTGCTTTTCACTTCGATTGCGAGGAAATTAAAAAGTGATAAAAATTGAAAATTAACTTTGAACAATTTTCTATCTTAGCCACGCAGACCCAATAGAAAAATTAAAAAAAAACGTCTATGATAAAAAAAATACAGTGGTTAACACTATTTTTTTTTATCTTTCTATGAAACATTTGGCTCAGGTTGAAGACCTTATACTGCCTAATCTTATATTTTTTGTTAGTAATACTCACCCCTTCCTGGTTTTTAATTTTTATTTCTACACATCCATACAGAACACAGAAAGGCAATGAAGTACTAAACCAACAAGTTTTTTCTATGTGAATATACGAAATAATAAAAAAAAAACTAAATTTATTGCGTTTGGCTTCATGAACTAATTGTGCAAGTCTTAGAAGAAGTAAACGCTTTTATGCACTAGAACATGAAATGCAATTTTAATCCGTTTACACCCAGCATCATCACAGACTTTAAGAGCACCAGAATAATCATTATTTTAGATACCCTTAAGATTAAAATTCATTTGGTACATATATCACAATTATAAAATCACTATAAAAATTATTTCTGCATAACAGTTTTCCCTTATTTTCATTTAAATTTATTTCGAATCCTTTTCTTAGAGTAGTATATTTAAACTTGTGCATAGTTGTCATAGAAACGACAGCAGTGTTGAAACGTAAGCCAGGCCTGTACGCATATACATATAATAATGTATAAACAAGAGCTACAGACAAGGCAACAAATATTACGCCTATCACCTTGGGCGCCTGCAGAAATATTTTCAGGGAGGCGCCTCTATACCATCTTATATCTATAGGAAAAGGGCGAAGAAGGACGCTGAATCGATTCACCAAGGTTGAACAATTTTGGACAACAACCTAGATACTTGAAGTTTTTATTCGGACTGAATGTCAGTCTGAATAAAAAATCTATACATATAAATAAAATTGGAGTGTCTGTTTGTAATATTAAAATAACCGCTTTTTTACTAAGTGCATTTGGATGTATACACGGCACATATACCAAAACAATTTTTTTTTACAATTTTTGTCTGTCTGTCTTTCATGTTCGTTCCGGCTAATCTCTGAAATGGCTAGACCGATTTTGATGGGACATTCGCTACTTTTATTTTAGAAAAACATTTTTGTTAAATACCGTACGGACGAAGTCGCGGGTAAAAGCTAGTATAAATAAATAATAAAAAAAACGTGTGTATTTTCTTCCATGACTGGGGGATGCAAACGCACCCCCTTGCCCCCTCCTCCAGGCGCCCACGCATGTTATTGTTTGGGATCAATTAAAAATACCTATAGTTATTAACATCTCCATCGAGCCTACTTTCCAAATAACTTCTGCCACCAGGTCCTCTGCGTGGTGGTAGTGACGTCATCGTCCAGGTCCCTCGCCATAGGATCGGCGTACTGCGGGGTCACGGTGGGCGGCTCCTTCGAGGACCGGTCCAGACGGAACCCTTTGCGAAGGTCTTGCAGCAGCTCGGGCTGCGGGTGACGGCGCTCCCATTCCGTTGCTAAGAGTAAAACAATAGGATTCATGAAAATCGGAAAGGAATTGATGGTATTGGATGTACCTAAGGGTACAGAAGGATCGCTCCACAGACTTTAAACAAATAGCGACTTTTGCTATAATGCAATAAACTGCAATTCTGCTCGAACAACGATTCGTGCCTACAATTATATTCGCTTTCGAGGCGGCTCTCTTTTTATCGCGTGGGTAACTTATATATTCTGATACGCGGCAACCCTATCAATGGGCCCACCAAGGCGGATCAGCTGATTTACTTGTAGCTGCGCCCCTAATGTGGTAAGTGGACATCACGTCAATGTCTGCCTTAAATATTTTTTTTTGACCTTTGATGACGGGACTGTGACATAAACTCCGAAAATCCCCAGACGTATAACCAGAAGGTGAACGGTGAACATGCCTACCGCGGTTTCTTTTGACCTTTGTATGTAAGTACCTACATTATTTTTATTTTCATAATATCATCAGACATTCACGATAACACAATAAATCATTGTGAACAACACAATATTGATGGCACTGGCTGACCGGAAGCCGGTGTACGCCCTTGATAAAAAATACGATTAAATACAAGTCGTTAATGCGTACCTACTGCATAAAATCAGAGTTAAGTGAACTGGCATTTGTTAAGAGTAAGGTACGGTGCCCATAACATGTTGTGTTCGTCTGGCGGTGTTATTATTATCGCGCTGATTGTAACGAATAAAGTTTACATTCTGTAGGGTACTTCTTCTTCTTTCTTTACGAAATGAGATGCGATGAAATAAAATGGATATGAATATGGCCTCACCCACAACTTAGCGGGTATTTTGCCAATGTCAAGTAATTAAGAGCAATAACACATTCAATAAATACTCATTATAAATAAAATAATGGATGTGACATGATGATATGAAAAATCAACCTTCTGTAGGGTAAACAATGTAATCGTAACTTCATTGAGAAAACAGGCTGTCATTGTCAAACTAATTTATAAAATCTCTCAAGCCACAGTGAGAGCAATGGACAACACTTACGTACCGAAGCTTGAGGTTCTGTTATTATGACACTAAAAGCATTTTGCAATAAAACTTATTTTACAGATTTTATCGCGTTTATTTTAAGTTTTTACATGGTCACGGGAGGACCATGGTTGCTGTAAAGCAACCGAAACGTCGGGAACGTAAAAACATAAAATAAACGTGATAAAATCTGTAAAATAAGTTTTATTTCAATGTGTAGTATTCGCGTAAATATAATAAATCAATATGTAAACGCATTTTCTGTCTTTCTTTCAATGTTTGTACTACTCCATTAATTACTCACGGCAATAAGGATCCTTGTCGGTGGTGAGAACGAAGTAAGGTCCGCTGGCTCGCGGCAGCCGCGTCTGTCCGGCCGCCCGAATGCCCATCTCGGAGCACGAGCCAAGTCTGCTGCACGCAGCCTCCAGACTCGCGTTTACACTAACCATTCAAAGGTATTAAAAAAAATATCAAACGATTTCCTTCTTAAAAGCAACATCTGCAAGATAAAACTCGCACGAAGAATAAGTGATCTTGCATTGTCGGGAACGTAAAACGAATAATAGAAGCGATAAAATCCTTAAAAAATAGTTTTATTTCAATGTTCTTGCATCAATAAATAATCTTGTTATAGGAATATTCTTGCATTCAGAATAATTTCAAAGGAATAACAGTTTTCAATCGCTCAAAGAATTATTTTTCGAGCCAATAAAGCTCATTTGAAATACCTCGGTAGCTATTAAGCTTGTCGTAAGACATTATTATGATGGTACTGTGGTACTCCACCACCAGTTGCTATCAGAATATAAAATTCTGACGAAAATAATGCAAGACTTACCCATCATAAGTCAAGTCCCATCTATGAGCCCGGAATGTGCAGTTATTGTTGATCAAAGACTCAGTAAATAAGAGATAAGCTCGACCATGACTGCATACAGCTTCTTGAAGCTCTGAAACAAGACAAACGTGATTTATGAACTGAAAGCTAGCTATATCATCAAAGTGTATATCTCAAAGATATGAGTAAACTTACTAGCTGTTGAAATCGGTATTAAACGGGACCACAAAGAGTTGCTTTCGTTGTAACAGCCAGGTTGCTTCATACCACCGTTTGGATAGAAGTCAGCATGACCTATAATATAAACAACACATCATTTTAATAAACTATCGCGGGCAGCAATGATGCGTGTGTTGAGATGGATGATAGTTTATCGGAAAAGGGAAGACCTTCCTGCTAGGCAGGTGGTACGCCTGGTGGGGCCGCTATACTACGACGGTTATTGTCGGGATGTTGTATATATGTTTCTTTCAACGAAAATTCTCATAGCGCGTTTCAGGATTGTTTGAAGAGGTCGCTACAATGGGAAAATTACTGCCGCAGAGAAATCTTCAGAGTATCAGCTATGATTAAGGCCAAAGAGCATATAAAGTAGTACTAGAACGCAAAAGAATGAAGTTCCATTGCAGTTATAAGAAATGTGGTTTTAGACGAGTTAAGACTAGGGACAAAGGTAAGACACTCGAATAATTTGACAAAGAGTTGGATCCAAGCTTTAAATCAGTTGATTTCAATTAGACAATCACCAGTTGGATCAGGAAATCCGAAGCCAATCCGGGACAATAGGCGTCCATTAGTGTGAATGATGTCCACGTAATCCGCATCTGTCGCGTCCAAGCGTTCCGTGGAGTCGGTCGTTCTGAAGCAGGGTTGGGCAGGATCCAGACCTACGAAACAAAGTAAATTAATCTACACTAAGTATATGCAGACCGACGCATAAATGTCAGTGGGCTAAACTTGAACTTAAACCTTTTTAAGAGATATATATAGTAACTACTTTTACAGCGTAATCCTCCCGAATGAAATTATCTTGCATCAATAATAATTTTGGGGTGCCATCTTGCATATATGGAATTTTCTTGCATTATGAATATTGCTTCTGAGGAATTGCTTCAAAAGTATAATCACTTTTCAAATTCTTGAGGAATTTTCTTTTCAGACAATGATCAAGTGCAACTGACGCTTTTGTTTAAATATCCCAATTTCCCGACAAGTGACACTAAAAACTGGGGAAGATAAACTGAACGTACGGATAAAGATGTTAGCATACTGACCGGTTATTCTTGCAACTTTGCCTAAATGAAACGATACGTAGGAGGAGATGTGTGCACCTAAGCTATGCCCGACGAAATGGAAGTCCTTGATCCTCGCCCCAGTCTCATTTATCAATTGCCGCATAAATCTGCGAATTCAATAGGACGCGATCATAAGTAAGTACTCTCCAATAGTACCCACCACCTTATTATTATCTGTGGTTTTGAAATACTGACCCAGTGACGTCAGAGCCAACTCTTCGGGTGTTTGCCACGGCGCGCCAGTACTTCCAGGTGTTGCCACCACGACTCCAATCAACGGCTATAACGTTGACGTCAGCCTAAAGAAATATGTTTTTAATTTAGACCCACACAAATAATTCATCTATCTAGAGCTTTGCCCTTAAATAAAGTTAAGTATGGTTTATTTGGAAGGTTTTAATTCCACTTTGTATGGACATTTGAAATGAACTGATACCGCAAGTAAGGAATAGCCTGATTGTGACGAGTTCCGCACTCATACAACATAAAAAAAGCCTTACCCATTCCAAAAAGGCTCGAGTCATATCATTAACCCACGACGCGTTGCTGTGACTCATGAACCCATGGACGATCATAATCGTCTTCCTGCTAGGATTGAAGTCCACCCATTCGAGTCCAAATTGTGGTCCGGGGAACACCTGCAGACGTATACAAGAACCTTTGGGTAAATACATAGGAATTTTTTTTATCCTAATTGGCAAAACCTCAAACGTGAATATACAACAATCGCATCGTGTTGATCGCGCGAACTTGCGGTCAAACAAATAATATTTATAAAATATATCTCAATTAAAAATCGCTCAATAAGTTGGTACCTATATTATAAAGTATTTTGGTCGCGCGATTTAATCAAATCGCATAATATGTTCGTTCCAACAACAGCCAATTAGGACAAAGCCTTACTACCTTAACCATTGTGTATCATTATAAGGTGGTATATGTATATGTCATGTTCAAGACTTTTTCAGTTATTATCGTGCGCAAAGTTACGCCAAATGTGATGGGGATATAGGCCATAGTCCACCACTCTAGCCCAGTGCTGGTTGTTGGATTTCACACATCTTTATTAATAATAATAATATCACCAAACGAACACACCAACTATACGGTCCCACACTAAGCAACGCTTGTATTATGGGTACCGTACAATGGACTGGGGGCTAACCTTGTATATATTACTTATATAATCGAACCCGGAACCCTCGGCACAGAAAGCAGGGTCGCTACCAACTGCGCTAATCAGGCCGTCAAAAATAAAATGTTAAATGTGTCAAGTAAAATGGTTAAATTTTCTCAGACATGGAAAAATTGGTCAATATGTTTAGCTTCAAGGTTCCAGCAAAATATCAAAAGTTGAATTTAGATTCTCACATGAAATCCCAGCGGTACAAGCCGGGGACTTATTTCCTTCTACAAGGCTGATATGGCTATAAGAAACCTTTAAAAATATAGTTGGCATTCCCCTCACCTGTACCCTCGTGGGGATTTGTCGCGAGGAAAAGAAGAAATGAGTGTTGACTGCATCAGATGAATCGGGCTTCATGTTGAAGAGACTGATGATCTGTTGCGACAGAGAGCCCAGACCGAAGCAGTCCACGATGTCCGGCACCGGCAGACCGGTCCTTGAATCCTGTCGTACGAGTACACGTTAATATATCGCCAGACAAACATGCAAATAATATTTCAAACAAGTAAGGGTGCTTGTGACAGGTAGAAATGAAGAACGAGAATTATTAGTTTCTTTGATTTTTTACACATATAAGGCGTAATTAAGGGGGAAGCTCAGGGTCAGGGCGCGAAATTCAAAATGTCAATGGTTTTTATTTTTTTACGAAAAATTTGGACATTTTTACGATGTAATTTAGTGTTTTGCGATATTAGCATTCTGCAATGGATGTCTCGATGTATTAAGTTTGCTTAAAAAGGTATCTAATCCGATACAATACCATAAGGTTTGTAAAAACTGCTACTTTTGCTAACTTTATGGTGTTGTATCGCTTTAGGTATTTTTTTAAGCAAACTTAATACATCGAGACATCCAATGCAGAATTCTAATATCGCAAAACACTAAATTACATCGTAAAGATGTCAAAATTTTTCGTAAAAAAATAAAAACCATTGACATTTTGAATTTCGCGCCCTGACCCTGAGCTTCCACCTTAAAATAAATATTAGAATATTAAAAAAATATCTAATATCTGATTTTACCAGACGAACACACTGTGTGGTACCTACCGAACAATGGACTGAGGGTGATCCTAGTACGTATATGTTTATTTATTAGTACCCATAGATAGACATCCACGACTCAGGTAAACATCGGGCGCATCACAAAAAGTTTGATGAAACCGAGATTCGAACCCGGGACCCTCGGTACAGACGAGAGCAACGTATTACTGTAGTAATAAGGCTGTAAAAGACTGGGTTCTAGGCGACGGAATGATTGGACAATCTATAATAGGGGTTCCTTATGGGGACTACGGAATGTAATTATCATAAATGTCTGATTTAGAACAAAAATTAAGTCTTACTGACTAAAAAGGTTAAAATCTTTTCACCTCGTCCCATACTTACTATTACAGCTGGAACTAAAGTCACATCGGTAGTGTCGGTAGTGTTGACTTCATGTATTTTCAGGAATTCACGCAAGTCTTCAGGATTTATGTGGTTTTCCACTGCCAAAGAAAATATAAAAATTTGGAGGCAAGCGTTAACATTACATTGCTATTCCGTGTATTAACATGGTGGGTAGTATCTACACTGACCAAACTATGACGTGTAATCAATGTGCATAGGTTATTTTTTTTTTGTTAATTTATTTATCTCTGTTCGAAGTTTAAAATCCCAATAATAGAACATTTTGCTCATTTTGTTTCAAGCATTGTAATTTGATGCCTGGATTGACATTCCCCGATGCTTTGGTTAGATACCTATTACATTATGTCGAAGCACGATAATTCGCGAGAGCAACATTCCTCTATTCATGGTAGGTACCGTTGCGTGCGTTTCGCGTCCTTGAATGAAAATTTATTTCCAACGAGTTTCCAAGACAACGTATTCCTGACCTCGGCATGCCTCGAGCATTAGAGGAGGCAGACTATTGTATTCAATAGAACAGTTCGTTCGCGGATTGCTACCCGCCAGACACGCCAAAGTCTCGCACGCGATATTTTAAATTTAAATAAAGAATTAGTCGAATGTAAACATTAACCTAAATGTTTTAATAATGTTAATATTTTATGCAGTGAGTGATAGTTTATGACTCCTAGATTCAAGCAATCACAGACGCAATGTCGCTAGGGTAGGTAGGTGCCTTTAAACTTATATACGCACATTGTTACGTAGTTAGTAAACACAGCTGTATATACTACATTGTATATAATAGAGTAGGAGGTATATTAAAATTTCTTACTTTTAAATTGTCGGCAAAAATATTAATGGAATTTAAAACAATATGCAGGTACTTTTTTATTTGAAATATTTTAGAAATGATACATATTATAAGGACTTAGCTCTTTAATAAATCCTTCTGTTCTATCCTAGAACACGCCTCAATCGAATTCGGCTCTAATAACATTTCAATAACGAATCTAGTATTTCAATAGTTAACCCTTAATAGCCTAGAGTTTCAATTTTGATACCAATCTTTTAAACCGAATGTTCACATTACTATTAGTTTTTTTTTATAGGTTGGCTGTACGTATTTTACTGTTGTATAATATTCTTTCCAACGAAATTAAAAAAAAAATCTAATGTCATTATTATTAAACACACTAACATTAAACACAGTAATATTAAAAATAAATCACTTTCGTAAATCAGGCTACTAAGGGTTAAGTACCTACCTACTTTAAAGATTCTACATTATTATTCTTCATTGATACCTACACCAGCAACAACTTAGGATTTATTCGTGTCACTAATGAATGAAAATAGTAGCTATTGTGATTCAAGTTTATCAATGGCACGCACACTGTATTAAAGATTCGTGTTAGAAATATCGGCTACCAACACGCTTGATAGGTACCTATGAGTATCATAATGGACGAAAAATTTAGTCTATGGTATCCTCGAAAATGTTGAGCCGATCGTAAGATTTAATTCCAATTATAATTAAGTAAGTACTTATGCCATTTTATCCAAGTAAACACAGACAGACTGAAAAAAAAACTATTGTCTATTGAATGCGTAATCCACTTTGTTCAATGCGAATCGATACAAAGGTACAAGGAATGTCGGTCAAATCGTACTACAGCAAATTCTAATGCCGTACAAGATATGCCCATATTAACCGATTGCGAAAACGAATTCAAATAGGACAGAAAAAACTTTAGTTCTTTATATAAGTATAAGTCACAGGTATAAGTATAGCAGATCATTCAATTATAGGGCTTTACACAAAAAAATACTTGTGTAATTAGTTCAAGTTAAATTTGACGTAATTGATACCTACTTAATGAATTACTACGCCGTAACTGAACCGTAAATTACCCACCTGACAATTTAATAATAAATCTATGTTAAGTGCAATAAACATCTATATATACATATAATAAAAATGTAACTGAACGCTGTCTGTACATGGAAGATATATGACAAAATCTATTATTGGGGGCCTTTCTCAACGTAATACAAACCAAAACAATTATTGTAAAATTTTTTGTCTGTTTGTCTTTCCGAGTGTGCTAGCGTTTGTGCGTGCTAATCTCAGAAACTGCTCATCCTATTTGGGTGTGGTATTCAGTAATGTATTGTGGTAAGCTTCACTTATTTTTTTTGGATTGTTTTATTTTAATCGGTTCATAAATAAAAAAGTTGTATCAAATTAAAAACGCGGACGAAGTCGCAGGCGACAGCTAGTTGAATAAGCAAAATGTCATATACTAAACTACTGATAAAGATGCTAAAATTAAATATAAATAGTAAATAGATAATTAGGACGATGATGTTCGGGGCAATGTCAAATTACGTTTGTTTGAAATAAGTAGGTAAATACAACGTGTAATTGAATCAACGTTAAATCCGAATTATAGGTTTGTTTTTTAGCATTTATGTATTGAAATAAAAATCATGCTTTCCTGGAATAAATAAATGATTTCTCCTCAATTTCACTTTTATAGAAAATTGATTTTATTATTTCAAAATAGAAATATCTTAATTTTTATTTTATTCATCCAGACCAAAAAAGCACTAACGATTAGTCAAAAGTTGCCATCGGTTCGGAATGTTGGTTCCACTAAGATAAACCGGCAAGAAACTCAGTGGTCTTTTAATAAGAGACTGTTGCATACCTACAATCAACGCCATTTGAACAGGCAGCACCCTAGCCACGATACTAAGGAATAAATAAATATTCAAGCTTTTAACATTCTGGGTTGAGAATATTATTATTAACATTCATTGTTGTGTACTGTATTCAACTGTAATTAAATTACGGTATACTTTGTCTAATGCATAGATCAACATTCAAGTATTATCATAGACATGCCACCACAGATCACGAGAGATATGCCGTGCGATTCAAAATGTATGGGAACTCGCTGTCTCCGTTTTGTTTCCCACCACTCGCTAAAACCAACCAATACGAAGTCTCTTCGGTGCGTGCTGCGTCGTCGCCGTATACAGCGGCCGTACCACGCGATGCACCAGTTTATTCAAAGTATCGTTAGACGATCTATCCATTGCCTCGTACATTCACTCAGTAGCGAACATAGGTGGTACTTAAAGAGCCATGTATTTTGTACAAAAATAAAAAAGTCGTTGTGCTACATGAAAACTAAAATAACATAATAAAGGCATTAAATATTTTTTGATTTGTTGTTTTTAATGATTTTAAAGACGAATAAATAAAATACTTAATACTGGCTGGTGAAATGAGATTCTATCTTTCGCGTAGTTCACTTTGCTGCTAGTATTTTAGCACACAACCACGGAATAACACGGCATTTAAAAAAAAAGTTAGAGCTCCGATACCGACGTGCAGTTGCAGTCGACTGACGGCGAAAACTCTATGTTAGCGTAATTTTGGCTAAAGGTGAGCGCAAGCCCACCGCTTTCATAACATATCTCCTCTAATATATCTGTGCATGCCACAGACTTGAATAGAACTTCAGACGTGATATTGCCACAAGCAATGTAAAACCACTTTTTCAATGCATTTGAAGTGGTAAATGTGACCATATACGAAACTTTTTACCTATTAAATGGTGGTAAACAAAAATTGTTCTGGAAATATTTTTTTTATATTTGTACGTGAGTCTGTGTTTTAGCGTGCTAAACCAGAGTTTTTGGGGTTCACTTGTAGCGCACGCCGTGTCTTGTCTGCATATGTTAACAAGTCTGTGAGATAAGTAATGCAATAGCAGAAATAGAACAACGATTGAGTTGACACAAAGTACGTACTTATTTGACAAATGCTAACAATACACAAGGGCATCATAATTAATTATTTATGCCGATATCCAACGTCATGATATAGTTACGTGGGGTATCGTAAGAGGTATTCACAGGAGGCAAAGTTTCTATAAATAATAACAGACTTTTTGCGGTAAGTGTCCTACAAAATGTGCCCTTGCCCCTATTATTAACAAACTGAACTATACTACTAAACCACAACTAGACAGTATATGTACCTATATATTAGGTTTCTATACATATAATAAAAAATGCAATAGACCAATTGACGTCTATAAATCTACAACACGTGTTTTCATATTTCTTATCTGTATGTTCGAACATCACCGAAATTCGGACTATTCGGACCATAGGTTAGTTGGTTGGTTGACTCAAAATATAGGTTCCCGGTGAAAAGTAAAATCTATGGGTGAATCAGAATCAGAAAAAGTTACAAAAATATTATGATATGGTGGGCGGGCGGAGCCGCGGGCAATATCGGCTACCAGTTTCGGATATAATGAAGGGTAATTTGCGCGGATGCTATTGCTTAGTTAGATAACTATTTTAAGTAAACGATAAAAGAACTATAAATAGTAAATACCTAATCGTCATAGGCTCTCTATACCAACTCATTGTATTTTTTTAAATATCAGTCAAAGCTTCAATAAAAAATCTAAAGCAAAATAGGTAATTATTATTATTTTTATATTTTACTTATAGGTACTTACATTCATCTGTAGTCATCCATGTGCGTTGTTGACTATCATTAAAATTGAATAAAAACAAAACCAAAATAAACAAAAACTGTAGTCCGCTGGAACGCTCCATTTTCAAAAAATATTTTTTACGCGCAATTTCAAATCAGCCAGATCCCTTTTTATTGCTCACTTGTCAATTTAAATACTTAGGTCTGCGAATATCTATTTAATGCTATAATAATGAGATTTACGCACTCGAGCGCAACGCCAAGCGCTTTTGACATTGAGTCCGGTGGACAAACGTTTATATACCTACCTACACTGATTCGCATGAGACATCGCGTTAAGGTTTTAGACGCTGTGTCCTTATCTCTGGTTTAATTACCAAGCAATTTTGTGATCAATGCATTTAATGCGCACGTCAAAAAAACAAGGAAAGTCCTGTAAGCACTAAGTATATTTTAATTTCATATTTTATGCAAGTTCTGAGTCAAACAAGGATGGGTAAATGCAGTTGTTTTATTCCCCTGAGCTTAACCACAAAACAGGGAATTTCTTAGTAAGATATACTGTATGTAACGTTAATTACATTAATGTGAATACGAACCACAGAATGAAGTTAAAGTTAAAGTACTTAGAAATACTTATTTCTTTGTATGAACGACATATCTACACGCCTGTAGTTCCCCAAAGGGTAAGCACAATGGGTAGGTTACCCTTGTTTCCCCACGTTTCACTGATAGCCAAAATCAAAATCCCGTAGGTAATTCCATTGAAACGAAATGACCCCGCAGCTGATCTGACGCGATTCATTCTTATCGGTCAGTATTTGCGTGTGCATATTGTTGTAAACAAAGAACATATAGATATACCCCCGAATTTCGGACGTCATATAGTACTGCGCAAAAGAGTTTTGCGCGGTAGGTACTTATATGACGTTTGATAAATTTATAAAACGTTTATAAATTTGGGGGTCCAGCTATAACATATTTGTATTAGGTGGTTATAGATCATAGTTAGTGTCACTATATTAATTTAGGCTTTGTGGCATACATATATCAGCACCAGGTTCAGATACAGGATGTCATTTCGGAGGGGGCGGCGTTTCGTTTGGGGGGGAGGGGGGCAATTTTTGTGTAATTTTACCTAACTAACATAAGTATCTATCAATAGAATCTTATTGTGCATGACTTTGTATCTCAAATGTGATTCATACTTACTAAAGTACCAACCTAGTATCTTACATTAATTAAGCCTAAATTATTGCAAATTAGGTAAGTACTAACCTACCTCGTGTATTTAGTAAATCAGTGTCAAGGCATCAATTATTATCATTTGAGGCGTGTTCAAAACGTTTTCGATGCGTAAACGACAAGAAGAATCTAATGAGATGATTATCTAGACACTGACAGTATTTGTACCTACCTCAATCTATAGGTACATACTTGCATAACAAAAAACAAATGCACAAAGCTATATGCTCAAGTTTCTTCTACGCTATAAAATCAGAAATGAGAAAACCAGTAGACGAACTAGAGGAACCGAAATAGGTAGATACCTATCTCTAAGAATTGCAAAGCTTAACTGGCCGTGGGCGGCGTTCATAGCTCATTCATGACCGTTGTGGCAGACAAGTTATTGAATGTCGACCACGAGCCAACGTAGTGTTGGCAACACGTTGGCAATGTAGGACGCCTCCCCAACGTGATGATCGCTGAGTTGCAGTGGATGCTAGTGGCGGAGAAAGTGATTTGAGTAGTAATTAGGCAAGTTCTACTTAGGTCTTACAGTGGATATTTTCTGAACCATGTCCACATTTACTTCGCGTTAGTCTCCTCTCCGGTGTTTCAGCTGCATTGCTAAAGAAAATGCCAATAAGAAACAAAAATATGCAGATTTAAATCTACTAAAGTGTCTACCTAGCTATTAACAGCTGCACCTAGCTATGCATAGGTATAACTAGGTTAGGTAACAGGCACAAAATACTTACATTGGTGATAAAGCGCCTACATGTTTGAGTAAGCCTGTATACATAATGGAAAATGTTTGCGGTGATGGTTTTTCCAGTAAATTTCAAGGATCTTATACTTACTTACTATGTTTGTATATAACTTCCTTGTTGCAATAAAACATGATTTACTTACTTATATGAGATATATTTATGCATTTTTTTTGTTTAAAACGTCAGTTTAGTAGATTTAGGTATTTTACTATATGACTGACCCTAAAATAATATAGTCAAAGAGCCTGATCTCAAAAATATTGTCCCATCCAAATCCCCTAGAAAAACCAAACGAAATTTTGAGAAAAATCTTTTGAGTTTTTCACAAGTTTAGCAATTATTCGGACTTTTTCATTTTGGTTTCCCTATTGATTCAGACTATAACGAACATTAAAAAATGGCATATCGGTTCAGCCGATCTCAAGACGTCATATACCATAGAACCAAATAATTTATATATACATAGGACAAAAGTGATGTGCTTAGCTACGTATGTTAGCAACAAACAGTACTACAAAGAGTAATATAATATAGTACTAGTAGTACCGCCGACTGTTACAAGACAAAATGTGAGATAAATGGATTTTGTCTCTTTCCCTCCGACGAAGGTAGAGAGAGCAGCTCGGTGCAAAATAATCCGTGCGTGACAAAGGTTTTATGCTAGCTCGGTGTTAGCCCTTCAGCATTTTATTTTTAAATAGACATATATCAAGATATAGAGGTCAGTGATCAAGATAGAATTAAGTACTTAGATTATAATAACCATCCTTTGGAACCTACTTATATGTATAGTCTATGGAACCTCCTAAGAACCATAGACCCATCCTTTGCCTAACGACCCATAGAGTAACTTGGCATCTTTACCACAGGCGATATGTCACCCAACTCTTTTTTCCTAGCTGTATTTTACTAGTGCGTAAGCGAGATAGTAGACATTTACCTCGATCTTTTTAATCATGGCTAGCATAACTTAAGACTCCTTATATCCCAGTTTATCCATGTTGTCCATGTCCTAGGATCATGTTTTTGTCCAAGGTAGTTATGTACATTTTTGGCCGAAGTAAAAGAAAATATACTACCATGTTACAGAGTCTATTACTACCATCTTAGTTTTTTAACTTCTCTACCTATTAGAAGACAAGTTAACGTTTAGGATTAGGTAAAGATGATTTTTTTATATATACTTATTCCCATATTACAAAAAATCAGAAGATAAGTGCGCAAATGTATGCGATTGTACAAAGGAATAATTCTATGTAGTAGAATTTAAAAACTCAAATGGTACTTGGTAGAAAATGCCTCACTGTGATTGGTCGAAGCTAAAACGACAAAACCGTTCATCAATTTCATTCAAAGTATTCAAACAGCCTTCTCAAACTTCAAAGTTTCAAACGTACAGCCGTTTGAAATCTCCTTTGTGAATTTGTCAACAATCATCAGTGTTATATTGCGGTTTATTGTTAATTATTATTTTATTTGACTGTAATTTTTATATTTTAAGCTAGTTTAAAATGACGTCGATCAAAGAAGACGAGAAGAAAGAAATACCTGAAATTATACATGATCCTCAAACTAACAGCACATACCAGAGGTTGCGATTTTTTGGGAAGGTGAGCTTTACTTTTATTTGTATTAGATCAAAATTATTATGTAGTATTTTGTGTAAAGAATTCCACATCATGCACAGTTTTTTAACTCGATAAAGCGTTTATAATAACATATCTTACAATACTTTACCTAATGCCAAGTCCACCTGTTCTATAAAAAAATGTTAACCGCACGTAACCGTTTAAGATTTCACTCTGATGAATGCTTTGGCTTGCTATTTTGTAAGTTAATTTTGATGACGTTATAGTTATTAGGACTATGACAAAAATAGAAGTATGAATTGTCAGTTATTTCAAATAACAGTATGTAACAGGTGCATCATTATGCATTTCAGTGGAGTCCTTAATGCATGTTGCAGTATAACTTAGAATGTTCAAGCTGCATTAGTATGATTAATACGATTTTGTACATAGTAAATTGTACCTAAGGTGACCCTAGGATAATTCACCCATTCAGAATTATTTATTACTTAAACATTTTAATAATTACCTTACGGTTACAACATACATAATAGGTCTGCGGGACACTCTAAAAATGCCCCATATTCTTATATAAAAAGCCATTCTTAACCCATTCTTTGTAATGTAAACTAAAATATATATATCAACTTCATACCACATATTTATAACAGTCAGTATATTGTGTTTTATATGTAGTGATGCTCTGACCACTCATATCTATAGCCAATTTGAATGCATCTGTTGTAGTATACATACCTGTTTTATTCAGAATGAGACATAGAAATTGTTTACCACATTCCTCTTATACTGTGAAAACTTTTTGGGTGTGTTAAATCTAAGTCAAATCTAGGTCCCTATCACATTATACCAGTCAAACATGGTACCTATGTATATATATATCATTCCATCACTAACATTATACCAACTATACTTTTCTTAAAATTATATGTTTCACACACACTCAGTGACTAAATAATCATTATAGGGTGGCTTTGCAAAATGCTACGAGATCCAGGACATAGCCTCCAATCAGGTGTACGCCGGAAAAATAGTCTCCAAGAAGTTGATGGTCAAATCGAGCCAAAAGGAGAAGATGGCTCAGGAGATCTCCATTCATCGGTCACTGCTGCACAAACATGTGGTCGGCTTCCACAGTTTCTTTGAAGATTCCCTCAATATTTACATTATACTTGAACTGTGTAAGCGAAGGGTTAGTATATATTCAATTTTCTATGTTTCAATAAACTAGCAGCTGTTGAATACGCAATTTCTTATTCAATCCACAGTTATATCAAGTTCACATGTAATGCTACTCCTCAGGCATAGTTTCTTGATAGTTGAACTGTCCTCTTCTGGACTGGCCTTAACTTATAGTCCTTTTGTTACATTGATAGGGAGTTGGACTATTTCTTATAATATATAGGATTCACTTCAAAATATTTGACTAGGAGTGCACTGTTGTAAAATTCCATAAATCCCATGTTATTAATATTTTATTTCCCAACAGTCTATGATGGAGCTCCACAAGCGTAGAAAAGCAATTTCAGAGCCGGAGACGAGGTTTTACATGCACCAGATCCTCCTAGGTGTGCAGTATCTGCACAGCAAACGCATCATCCACCGGGACCTGAAGCTCGGCAACCTGTTTCTTGATGATGACCTCCATGTCAAGATTGGAGACTTTGGACTAGCTGCAAGAATTGAATATGAAGGTTTGTATCTATTTTTAAGAGCGCCTCATCCCATCGCTGTTATTCTGTTAGTCAGGATTAACAGTAATCTGAAGACACAGAGAGCTTCATGGTTACACCACTAAGACTCTGTCACAAAACAACATATAATAATACTGTAGCTTAATTAGACATCTTATTTGAGTAAATAATGCAAGGGTTCCACGGGATAGCCAAGAATTTGTAGTGAGCACTCAGCTGAGAGCACTGTCTTCCCATTTTCCTCATTGAGTAATAAAGTTATTAATTTGACTGTTCATTAAGCGAACTAAACATATTTTTTTACCAAACAGGAGAGAGAAAACAGACCCTATGCGGCACACCGAACTACATCGCGCCCGAGATACTGACGAAGAAGGGGCACTCCTTCGAAGTGGACATCTGGAGCTTGGGCTGCATCATGTACACGTTGCTCGTTGGCAAGCCGCCGTTTGAGACCTCCACGCTCAAAGACACGTACAAGAGGATCAAGCAGTGCGAATACAGGTAACATTGATGATATAATTTCCAGAACATCTTCTTTTTTTTAATAGTCATTAAGCGTGACCACAAATATGTCCTAAACTTGCACACTAGTATCTCGAGCAACTTGTATCATTGTTACATGTGAGATAATAATACTGGGAGCCGCATTGCCATAAATTTGGCACGAGCAAGTGTTCGTTCAGGATTATTATTGATTGCATTAAATCCTATGCAACTATCTACACTTACCTGCACCACACTCTCTGCAAGATGGGAAGCCGTACTACACAGCCAGATCATACAGAGAAGGAGATGTCCTAACCAACTGTGAACTGATGATGCTTAGTTTAGCCCTGACAGCTTCATAGTCAGATTAACCGCCCAACTCCCAACGGAGAGGAGCGGGGCAAAAAAAATAAACGGACTGCGACTGTTGTTTTTTTTGTTGGTATGTCTATTTCAGTACGGTGTTAAGCCGACCGCATACGTGGTCATGAGTCAAGATTTTCTTTAAAAAAATTTTTTCTTTGTATTGTTGAATAGCGAGGGCGTATACCTAGCGATGAGCGTATTATTCGCGGGTCCGTGCAACTCGATGGGTAGTCGGTATGCGAGGGCGTTAGTCGACGATAATACCGTCAAACTGCGATACAGGTGGTTATCCCTATTTACGTTATGTGGTGATGGCCCATAACAAGACCGCTTTACGTGACGTTTCAGCACTGTGTGACGATCATCCTGTTTATTATACTGTTACAATAATGTTACATACATCTTAAGGGGTGTTTCGATTCGATCGATTTTCGTAACGTTTGAGAAACCAATATAACGAGTTTTAACAGTCGCGAGGGTGCGCTCGCGTTTAGGGTGCTTGTATAAAGAAGCCAGTTATGTTCGTTAGTTAGTTATCCATTATGGGACACGACATGTCAAGCCCACTGGTCAATCTACAAATAGAAATATATAGTCTCAATATGTAAAAGATCTTTTTTAAAAAAGAGCAACCATGGAGTTTCTTGCCCGTTCTTCTCCATAGGAACGGCATTCCGGACGGGTGGTAAAGTAGTAGTAGAATATTTTGTAACTTTTGACGATTTATAAGTACTGTACATTATGGTCTGAATGAAGTAAATAAAAAATATTCTGATTCTGCTCGCCGAATAAAGGGTAAAGCGACCCGATTTTTGTGATCGGTACCAATAATGCCGCGTCTCCAGCGCGTGTTTTGCTATTTGCACTACACAAAAGATACCCATTTTCCCCCTCGCGAGTAAGACATGACATTAGTTTGAACCTGTTTTATGTGTGTAAGCGTTTGTTCACGTGGGAGAAATTTATTTTCCTACTGTTACCTGCTTATTTAATGAAAATCGGTCGCAGCACAAATCGAAACTCATAAACGCAAGTGCAGAACTTACACATCGTTAACACCGTTGTATCAATGGAGAAAGATGGAGCTTAAAAATAAAATTACATATTGATTTCTTATATTTACGCGAATACTACACATTGAAATAAAACTATTTTTTAATTAATTGGTTGATGTAAAGCAGCCGAAACGTCGGGAACGTAAAAACGAAAAATAAACGCGATAAAATCCTTAGAAAATAGTTTTATTTCAATAAAATTACATGAAAACTGCCTCTTTTATTCTTATAGCTTTTTCTCCCTTTTGCGTTCCCGATCCGAGCGTTGCTATTTTCAGCAAATCACAAATAGCCTACGTCTGAGTAACGGCCTGAGACCGCGCCCGCACTTTCGTTGGGAATTAAACTTAAAAAAAAAACAGCGGTCGACGGTTACTTACCTCTATCATATACAACACTTAATCTTAATGTATTATTGGTTATTACATTTCTAAAATCGATCGAACGATACCCTAATGGCACTCATTTGTACAATCTAATGGCATCCACAAATACTTCCATTAAATGTGTGCTGTGATATTAACATGTTGTGTATTACATGAGAGCTCTTTAGTTTTATTATAAGAATACTTTTTTGTTACTTATCTGCTATTATGTGGCCGTTGTATAGCTATTGGGCGAGTCGTATTTGAATGATAACGTTCCAAGGCCCAAGTGCCTTCCAGTTGGTAACCACACCTGTCCTTGTCTATACATCTATACATATAAATAAAATTGGAGTGTCTGTAATATTAAAATAACCGCTTTTTACTAAGTGCATTTGGATGTATACACGTTACCTATACCGAAACAATTTTTTTTACAATTTTTGTCTGTCTGTCTGTCTGTCTGTCCGTCTGTCTGTCCGTCTGTCTGTCTGTCTGTCTGTCTGTCTGTCTGTCTGTCTGTCTGTTCCGGCTAATCTCTGAAATGGCTGGACTGATTTTGACGGGACTTTCACTGGCAGATAGCTGATGTAACAAGGAGTAACTTAGGCTACTTTTATTTTAGAAAAAAAAATAGGATCTCACGAAAAAAAATTAAAACCAATGTTGCAGCGCAGCGCCTGATTAAGTTTGATAGCAAAAACCTGCAATGCGTCCCACGGGCTCAGAATGGGCGAGCAGGCCGTTGTCAACGGTTGTCTTTGTTAAATACCACGCGGACGAAGTCGCAGGCAACAGCTAGTTAATAATAAACAACTCTATAGCTCTATTATGCTGCTATATGTCCTGTCTAGCGCGAACTCCGTCTAAATGGCAATATCTGGACGAGCTTAGATTTGGAATGTATAGGCAAATCCCCTTGTCTAGAATAAGCCAGTATGTGTTATCAGCAATTATAACATTTAAACGAAAACGCGTTTATGTGTTTGTATAATAATAATATCGCCAGACGAACAAACCTACTGCACGGTCCCAAACTAAGCAATGCTTGTATTGTGTGTACCGTACTAGGTGCGAGCACAGTATATAGTACTTATATATATATATATATATATATGTAGATGTTATACATTAATGACTCAGGGATACATTCTTGCCCATCACACAAAATTTGCTCCAACGAGGGCTCGAACCGGGGACACTCGGTACATCGTTACCAACTGTGCTGTCATCAAATATGTCGTTTGCTCTAAATGTTTCCTCGTTTAATTTATTCGCGTGAATATAGTGAATCATTATTTAAGTAAACAATGATGATAGGATTCCGTCGTCGCTGCGCAAGCCGGCGGCGTCCATGATAGTGCTGCAACTGCAGTCGAACCCGGCGCGGCGGCCCTCGGTGGACAAGCTGCTGCAGCACGAGTTCTTCTCGTCGGGCATCCTCCCGGCGGCGCTGCCCGTTTCCTGCCTCACCACCGCGCCCAGGACCGACCAGCTCGAGGGTATGGCGCTGCATCGCCGCCCGCTCAACGAAGTTAACACTAATGGTGAGATGCTTCCAATACCATAGTCCTTTTTCTCTCGCTATAAACATGTTTACTTACCCATTACACTAGTGGGAGATATGACCTCCTCCTCCATTCATTCCACTCACTTTGGTCTTCTTCCTTATCCATATATCAGTCTTGAAAAGATCCACTGTTGGGCATGTCTGATTTCAAGCTCCATGTAATGTAAATGAAATCATTGGTCTACCTTATGGCCATGTCACATGCACTACATCTGCTGGCTTGTGGCCATTCTGGAACTCCTCACCGTGATATAATAATATGCTATGTACCTGACATACATTTGTTTTCTGACGAAAGACCCAAGTCTACGTCACGATCATCGACGGACCTTCCTTTCTTGGGAGGAGAATACCTGTGTAGTATATAATTGTCGCAAGGGCATAACTAAATTATGATGGTATGTTTGTCGCAGACCAAGTAGCGATGGCGGTGGATTCGCCGGTGAAGCGCGAGGCGATAGCCGCTGAGCCGCGCGCCGTCGAGCCGACCTCGCACCGACAGAACCTGATCGCGCTGCGGGACCAACTGTCGGCGCTACTCGCCGCGCCCAAGGTACGCCTACTACTTACAATGTTCAATGTATTGAGGATACATCTATATCGATTGCTGCTGGAAATTTAACATTCCCTTCGTGAGCAGTCAACTTTAAAAATGTAACACTGTTTAAACGTAAATTGTATCAATAACGCTCATCAGATATTATACGATGCGTGAATTTTACATGATTACAATTGTTAGATGTTATTTTATTTTTTTTAATAACTCATAAATCTCACACGCATCCGCTAGTAGCCTCTCCGAGGCCTACGGTTTATCTCCCCTTCATCGTTGAGACACGAGTTGCATAAAATATTCATGCTGCTTATTATATTGTCTTATATTCACATTAAACAGCTAAAATGTCGCTCCGAGTCGCTGACGGACGAGCTGAGCGACCCCGCGGCCCAGCCCCTCGTGTGGGTCGGCAAGTGGGTCGACTACTCGGACAAGTACGGCTTCGGGTACCAGCTGTGCGACGAGAGCGTCGGCGTCATGTTCAACGACACCACCAAGCTGATCATGCTTGCTAATGCAGTGTGAGTACCATACATTATTCAATCTACTAGACACCCAGAGACGTAGTTCATAAGTTCTGCTCTTGACGCAAATTTTATCGGTGGAAACCCTGCTACAACATTTTTGTTCCAAATAATTATGCCAAATCCATCTGAGTATAGTGAAACAGACTCTTCATCGGTAATAACAGCTAAGGTAACAGTCATCCCTTTGAAAACATGAATTTCATAAATAAGAATGACAGTCAACAAGATTTTAACTATTAATGCAGATGAAGATACTGGCCATCAGTATAAAATGTTAATATGCCACCATCAGTAATATGAAATAACTCACTCCCCTCTGCACTTCGTTGGTCCAGCAATGATCTATCCAATCAGATGCGAGTGCGCTAACATTAGCTGTATTATCTCTTGCGTAGGCAGTGGTACTATAAAGTTATAACGCGATATTTGTATAGCATCATATTACTAATTTTCATTACATTAAACCATTCATGCATGGTGTGCTGAAATCTTAATAAGTGATTGGTTTTGTTCAGGAACGTGCACTACATCAACCGGCAGGGCCAGGAGCAATACATGACCATGCGCGAATACCCACAGGAACTCGACAAGAAAATGAAACTCCTCACATACTTTAGGAGATATATGACTGAACATCTTATGAAAGCTGGTAAGCATCCTTTATTCCTGAACATAGTAATTTTAATAGTATTACTCTACTTCTTCAACTCATAGGAACCTAATGTTGACTGTAGGTGCTGCTCCCCCACACCATTCTTAACGATTTGAGACTTCCAATTCCAAATCTTGACAATGTCTTGGGCCTACCTCGAGCTGCTTGCCCACGCTTATTCAATTCTATGCTTTAGGTTATTAGGTTTTTCGCTATTGGGGCTCCTCTAACGTCGTTCGAGGTAATGACGCAACGAAATCCATAAAACAGCTCTTACATAGCCCTTGGCCACTCGACTGGCTATAGAAACTCCATCATATAAATACAAATTTAACATGTATGCTATATTGATTTGTAGGTGCGTCTGTGCCAGTCAGGGAGAGCGATGGTCTGTCTCGGTTGCCGCATCTACACCAGTGGTTCAGAACCACGCTAGCAGTCATCATGTACCTGACCAATGGAACTTTACAGGTAACACCAAACACTAACTAGGTGGTGAGCCTATCGCCAAAGATTCAGTTCATTAAGTTCTAGTCGCGTGGTGCTGCGCGTGCGCTTGACTGTGAACATGTGAATCCGTAATATAAGTGTCTGATTTTGCCGCGCGAGCGCACTCATTGTGGGTAACGTCAGTGTGATGATATTCGAACCCACCTAATGTAAGCATACAGAAGAAAGATTACTAAAACATATAAATTTATTTCACAGATAAACTTCCAAGATCATACCAAAATAATACTATGTCCGCTGATGCAAGCCGTCACATACATTGACGTCGAAAAGAACTTCCGGACATTCAGGTTCAGCACGATCGAAGAGCACGGCTGTGACCGGAAGCTGTATGCCAACCTCGCGTACGCGCTGGAGAAGCTGAACAGTGTACTCGCGAACAAGCTGTGCTAGCCCCCGCGCGCTGCATACTATGCGGATATGGTACATATTAAAATAATTTAAATGAATTATATTGCCTACATTACAATCTCTGGTGAGATTGAGGGCCTGCATATAGGGGGTTACTACAACTCTACAGGTGATTAGTTTGTTAGTTTATTAGCAACATACATGATTTTTTTTTAATGTTTATTTCGTCACGAAAATCAATTTCAGTAACGTTTTTTAACTATTTTAGTGTCCATTCAGTTTGTCTCCATTATTTATTCGTATCGTACACATCAAACTGTAAACTGATTAAGGTAAATTGCTACTAGCTATGCTAGACGGCAAGTTCGAAATTTAAAGAAATTGTTTGACAACCTTAGAGTTACTTTTTTAATAGATGTAAACATTTGTTTGATAGCCTAGACCCACTCCCAGGCAGAGATGTGAAAATTAGTATAAGATAATAGGATAGGCATCAGGAAAGGTAAAGGGTGTTGTCATTGATTGTACAAGCTCTGGCCTCCTTGGGTCTTCACCCAGTACGACGAACAATGATACACTATTCGCTTTCGTCACTTACAATAAATTAAATTTTAGTAAATATTTTCTTGACCGGTTTGTAGAGAGCACCAGGACTGAGGGCTGGGGTGCGCGCGGTTAATTTTGAATTTTTTATTTAGTTTTATAACTATATTTTATAACGATTGTTTGTGTGCTTCAGTAACATCGGATAGGCTTGTTGGACTTAAAATAGCTTTATAGGTTTCTTACATCACTGCCATTTATTCAGAGTATGAATATTTTCTTAATCTTTCTTTCCTTACCCTTGCCTTGAATATCATAATGTGTACGCGTGTCGATAGCGTTACTGTGGAGCTCTAACGACTAAGCTCACAACCGTACCAATATTAAGATTAGGTACCTGGGCCCATGGGCTAGCAAACAGGGTCTAGTCTACAGATTTACTCCCAAATTTATAATGGCACTATGAAGGCACTTTTGTTCGGAAATTTTATTTTTAATGCCATTATACGCTTTTAGAAATATGGAGGTTGGACTTGTGCCCTTTAGTTTAAACTGAAACATAATGAACTAACCTAACGTGGTACGTAAGGTCCACGTCTTGATTGAAGACGTTGGATGTTCGCTAGCTTGTACAGTGCCAGCATCAGCATTGTATACTACTGCCTGAGCATAGAGGTGGGACTGTGGTGTACCTGATATAATGATACGTTCGTCTAGGACCTAATACCATCAGAGGGGGTCCCTACCTTGAAGGGAAAACAGGCATGATGTGGAACTTATTTCTGCATGGCCATAACATCACACAAGAAGAGCCAGTTAAATAGCTCGTGGGCCCCAGGATCGTGATCTCAACGATCCGTTTGCAATGAGTCTGAATCAGTATTACTTATTATGAATTCGATGGTGTTGAAGCACTGCTAATTTGTAACACTGGAATTTCTCAGAGGTGTGTTATTACCTCCCGACATTGTAATATAATAATATTAACTATTTGACATTAAAGTTATTAGGAAAATTAAATGTCTTTGTTTCAACCAGGCAAGTTTATTGCAACTTATTTCTAGTTCCAGAAAACTTCAGCTTTTTCAAACGATACTTTCCCTCAAATATAGAAATTTGAATCCATTTACAATGAAAATACATAAAGCAACATTTGCAATTGTAATGCCATTGTAGATGGACAAAAACTTTCTATAAATTTGGGAGTTTGTTGCCTATGCATCTGGGTCATTTTTCACATAGTCACTTTAAATATCTCACAGCAATTACTTGAGGGTTACATTCAATTTTCATTGTTCGCTATTCAATTTATATTAGTTTTGACATATGTTTAAAACAACAAAAGGTGAAGTTTGCACCGCACACATTCACTAATTTATATTTGGTATTAAAATGAACCCCCAATTTTTATAATTTATTAAAAAACTTTTATGACTAATTCACTATAGTAAGATTGTATTTTACATTATAACTCTGAGTGTATCGGGTGCTGGTGAGGCAGTAGTTCGCCAGGGTGGATGAAAAGGCCCTCCTTGGCTAGCCAGTCAGTGTAGGCGCCATATTGCGAGGAGACGCCCACGATTTCGCCCTGCCCGCTGATCGGCCGTCCAAAGGTGCGGCCAGAACCCGCCAAATATCTGTGAATGCATGGTCATATATAAGTTCACAATATAGTATAACCCAATCAAATAGTTTTAATGTTTTGGACTAAATCAGAGAGTCTGATTACGTTTTTTGTAATCTTCAATATTTGTACTACATATATTCTATCCATACACTGCGCATATGTACCTACTGCTTTAAGATATATAAGTGGATAGCTTAAAAGTGGTGTTTGACTAAATCTTAAGAAAATGACCAGAGTGATAAAGATATATTTGCATGCATACACATAGTATGCAAGATGGACAGTTCGAATTATGTGCATACATGTTTAGCCTTTACAGCATACAAATATGTATATACATTTTAAGAGGAGGAGAGGTTAAGTTCAATCACTATAATTATATATATAGCTCTGGTCAATTTCTGTCTTCTTTCCTTTGTCCATATATGTCTACTTCCTTCTGCTTTATGACTGATAAAGATGTTTCAGAAAGGTACAATTGTAGTTAGATTATAATTGTATAGATAGTGTATTTATCTATTATAGTTTACTACTTACGAAGCAGTGTCAATGTGCCTGAATTTCACAGGTGTGTCCCTCCTCCAGTAGTCATTGTTGCACACCACAGTCCAGTTGTCACCACTGTCTCCCTCTCCTCCATCATCCCCATAGCATGACACCTCCTGGTTGCCCGACAGAGGGGATGTGAAGTAGTGTGAGTGCAGATTCTTTTTAGTGGCTACATGCTGCAGCCGGATGTTAGAGTTGCATTTTATTGGTTCTCTGTAACAATTTTGTTGCCTTTAGTTGATAGTAAATTTTAAAAAATCTTACAGGGTTCTTCATACTTTCCCTGGTTATAATTATTAGCAGCTGCTAGTGAACACCCTATTGATTTGGTTCACCATTCCATTACGTACTTCGTCTTTCCATCCAAACAACATTGAAATGAAATGCTTACCCTCGTTTACAAGTCTCTCCCATAGGCGCTCGCACCAGCCAATGGCTATTATAATCATCGGACACGTCGACTGCCGTAACAGACTGCTGTCCGGACCCTGAGCCATACTTCACGTCGTGCGAGTGGAGCCGCAACCGTAGATCAGAATTGATCAACTTCAAAATCGTGCCGCATGTTACAAATTCCGCTTTCGATCCTGAGAAATAAAAACGCGCTTTCAACACATATGTACGACAACTTTTAATTCATAAAACGCACTAAAAAGTTTAATCTAAGTCGCGTATCCTCCCATAACATAAGGCCACGTAATTATTATATCGCTCTAACGCTGTTTATCAGAATACAAAGAAAATTCTCAAAAAAAATATCGTATAAATACAACATACCTTCCGAGATTTGTAATGTTAAGGAGAGAAATAAAAATGTAGGCAGAATACTAGATAAAACGTTATTTTTCGTTAAAAAATCCATAATTCTTGCAGAACTAAGTCGCACACCTCTTCACTTCTTTGGTGGCTTGATTTGACAGTTGTTTATTTGACACGTTTGACTTGACAATCACTGCCAGTTCCTTCTAGGAGCAATATGAAATTTGAAGAGCGCGTAAAAAGTCGAACTAAAAGCAGGGTGTAGGTAGATGATGTCTGTGGGTTGCACTCCTTTTCACACATAACAAAAATGATGAGAAAAAGAGACAACCATAGCATCGCTGTTACGTATTCTTTTTCTGTGGATGGCGCTAAGTCTCATCCATCTCTAGTTCGTCTGTGGTCTCTTGGGTTGAGTAATTTTGTTCTGTGAGTGAGTTGAGTCAGTCAGTGCGACTAGTTCTCTTATTAGTCTGTGGTCAGTGCGTGAACTGAGAACATAGAAGTAGTATTAACATATGGTATTTTGTAGAATAAGTGCAAATATCTATAAGTGTTTATAAATATTTACATTACTCGTAATGAACAATAGCAGTTATACTCCGAACACTGGTGTTACAGGTGAGTGAAGCATTGACAGTAAATTAACCATCATAAATCGTTCCTTATTGTATGAACTTATCAATATTGCAGCACCCATCGACCCCGGCTGGAATGACCCGCCGAAATTGACGTTCAACGCGCAGCCAGGAACGCCCAATAAACCACGAAATATTTTGAATAAGAGAGTGGCATTTCCCTTGGCCAATACTATAACTAGTCCAGTAGCGCCTCCTCCCATACATTTGCCACCGATGCCCAGCATAGTGCCCCTTGCACCTCCGAAACAAACCACTCCAGTTACGCAAGCTGAAGATATAGATAGTGAGAATACTCTTAGAGAAGTTAAAGAAATATTATTAGAAGTACTTGCAAGCAGCACAGAATTGGGACCAAAAGCAAATGATATAAGAAGAAGGATAGGTGTTATGGAAGATATGTGGTCTAATGGGAAACTGAATACAGGAATATTTTTACAGATGAGAGAGTTGGCTCATGGTATGAAAATATCTTCTTCACTTGCATGACTTTAGATTCTAGTCCATCCTGATTTAGCTGATTACTGTTACTTGCAAGGTATTATATGTGCCACTGGTGGACAAAGTTGTCCCACTATGTCTCCAAAGGCCCATTCATTAGGTAGTTATCATGACACCAACATCAGCTGGTTTTACTAGTAAAAATGAAACCCAATATACATCAATGCTTGCAGCTTTGAGTATTTAAAAAATGCTGCCACCTGCAGCCAACATCTGTACATTATTTTTTCTGCTAATTCTTGAGGGATGGGGGGTAAAAGTTCAAAGCGATTCAAAAGGCAGTGATTAATTAAGTGAACAAATTGAATATACAACTATGAAAAATGTTTTTGGCTTAGGGTTACACCTTTCAATGCTATGTACAGGTTTATTGGTCTGAAGGTTGCATAGTGATGTTTGGCATAACACTCATTCAGTTATAATAATCATATCACATAAACCTACTTAGCTATTTCTTCTTTCAGCTTTAAAGGATGATTCACCAAGCAAGGCAGACACCATCCATCGAGCTCTGATGGTGGATCATGTCAATGCAGTGGGAACCTGGATGCCCGGCATCAAGCAGCTCATACACAACTGCATAGCTCGCTCAGAACTATTGGCCATTGATAAGGAAGAGCAACAGATAATTTAGAGCTAGTCTTCCTCAAATTATGGATTGTAAAACTTGACAGGGGTAAATGTAGGAACTGTATCTCATCTTGAATTTCAATACTATGAGGATATGGAATGAGAGAGAGAGAGATGAATCCATCAAAACTAATGTTTCCACATTTAACATTTAATTACCTACTTACAGTATATTTTTTCGTATTACTTTCATAAAACCTCTTTAGTTGTAATCATACTTCTGTGCTAAATACCAAACCTACCTACTACACTTGCCCAATATATAGAATCTTTATTCTCTGTACTTTGGTGTTCACAAAATAATTTTTCAAAAGAAAAGTGCTTTGTAATCCCATTGTAAATAGTGTATAAAACTTCACCAACATTGATAAATATTTTTTAAGTATTATAATTTATTTAAAATGACATATTTGAGAATATGTATGTTACAATCCATTTAGAATTTGATTACAAAAGCTATTTAGATAAATACTTGTAATGCCACTGTAATAACTGTACCCTTTTTATTAATTAGACAGCATTTTATTCATTATGATGTTATTTGTTATAATAGTTAATTGACGCGCTAATCGACATAAAATGTAGATTTGATTCACGCGTTAATTAACAGCATTAGGCGCAGATGTGGCCCAGACGTTAAGGAAAACAAAGTGAAGTGGAATATTTTATTAAATCAACAATCAAAGCATTCTAAGATTGCCCGCTACGTAACTTCAGTGTACAATTAAAATGTGCTGTATAAATGTAAATAAAACAATGTATCTACCGATAGCAGTTCTCATTTTATTAGAAAACTATATCATTAAAATTTTCTTACATTAAACACTGTCTTACACAATCTATATAATTCCGTTAATTGATGATCATAATTATTAAACAAATATTTACATCATGGTTGCACATGGCACCATGTTCGTCCCAATCGCCATACTACACTTATTTAGTTGGGGTACTGTAGTTATATATTATCCAAATGGAATTTCAAGGCTGTACCAAGCATTTGATTAATCATCCGTCCAGCAATGGACTGAAATAATTTTCTTATATGGGCAATGTAGTATGATCTACCTTTCAGAAAATTTGTTTAAACAGCCGTGAAATTTGAATAATGATCTGTTTGTTTGCCTTATTGCAACCATTGCCCTGCCCCCTGTATCTGCGCCTTGATGGGTTGCTGACCTGCAGCCTGCTATTTGCACGAGCGTAATGAATATTACTGTCAAGGATTGATTTCTGTACGATTCCCAGTTGTACGCAATCTGCAGTTTTTCGGTCATGATATGCGGAAAGGACCTGGAAATCTGGAGTAGCTCTAGGAAAGGCATAGCGGAGACGATCGCTAAGCCGACTACCTGCAAGACGATCGGCCCCCAGATTACGTATCTTTTTAAGCTTAGCGAAAGAAAAGCGACAGCAATAATCTCGCAATAATTGCTTTCAAATCGCAGATTCCTATGACGTCGCAGCGCTACGTAATACGAATTAGCAATTTAAAAGCAAATATTGCGCGATTACTACTATCGCTAGGCTATTGCAAATCACGTAATCAGGGGGCCGGTTGCCCGACGGATAGTAACCCTAATAAGCTGGGTCCGAGGTTGGGTCCTCAGCGGTGAAGCAGCGAGTAAGGAGGAGGCGTCTAAATGCCCCGCTTGATGGGTTTGGGCGCGACGGTGACGCGCACGGGCCGGCACAGCTCCACCAGCTGCGCGGGCTCGCGGCCGCCGCCCTCGTCCACCGCCAGGCACACGGAGATGTCCACGCCGCACGGCTCCGTCCACACGCCGTGCGATATCAGCACCTTCGTGAGCAGGCGCACGTTCTGCGTGCCGTCCTCGTCTGACAAAACAATTGGGTTCGAATTAAGTATTTCATTTTTAACGTTAGGGAGCATTCATTACGTAACGCAATTTTTGGAGATTTTTGACCCAACTCGTGCCGTAACGTTTTTCGTTACACCCCTCTCCTCTCCCTCCCCCCTAGTAAAACGTAAAATCTCTATGCGACCGTTCTGGAGGGTTAAAACAATGTTACGTAACGCGTAGTTCAGACCCCCCCCCTCCCCCCGACCCTGTAACGTTTCAGAAGACCCCCCCCCCCCTCCCCCAAAATTCGTTACGCTCCCTTATTAGGATTTTTCAAATAGTATTTACAGGCGGCTCACCATGAACTATTTATGCCACGCAAATCATGACCTCAACTAATCTACATATTGCAAATTTGTACCAACTGCAAGTACGCTGTTACAAATAGTATTTACAGGCGGCTCACCATGAACTATTTATGCCACGCAAATCATGACCTCAACTAATCTACATATTGCAAATTTGTACCAACTGCAAGTACGCTGTTACAAATTAAGGGTTCCAGTTGAGGTCCTGATATGAGTCAAATTAATAGTTCATGGAGAGCCCCCTGAAAAGACTATTTGAATAATCTTAATAACGATAAAAATCAAATATCTAATCAGATCTTTCGAATCGTCGCGCACATACCACCAGACTAGGAATGCTGGTTTTACAGAGGAGAGCCGGCGAGAAGTAGGTGCGGGGGTCCACTGGAAAGAGGAAATACATCCCGAACCAGTCTCCCCGCCTCCCTCCACTAGGAGGAAGCGAGATGCATAACATATAACGTTGTAGTTACTGGTGTTGTGGTGGTCGAGCGGGCGCAGATGGTCGCGCGGCGGCACGAGCGCGTGCGCGCGCGTGTCGGGGTAGGCGACGCGCACGCGCAGGCGCGCCGGCCGCCGCACGCGCAGCAGCTCCGCCTCCAGCGCCACGCCCGCCACCAGCCCCGCGCTGAAGCGCACCACCGTGTCGTTGTCCGCCGCCGGCTCGATGATCGTCGCCGTGCACATGCGGATCTACACCACATGACACCGATAACACGACTGAGCGAGCATATTATAATAATACCGACACTTTACAATGGACTTGGAACTATCCCATTATACAGGGTTCAGTCGCATGATTCAGATAGGGTATACTATGCTTAGAACCCGGGCTTCTTTGGCACATTTGTAAACACTGTGAATTTAAATAAAACTAATTTTACGGATTTTATCGCGTTTATTTAACTATAATACAACTACTACTACTAAATAACTATAAAACAAAAAATAAACGCGATAAAATGCGTAAAATTAGTTTCATTTAAATGTGTAGTATTCGCGTAAATATAAGAAATCAAACACTATGTGAAGATAGAATTCGATGTGTCGATTTTAAAATATAAATTTTGTTCTCAACGAAATGACCCTTGTGCTTTATTGTGAGCTTTTTTTTTTATGTCGTATCCGATTCATGATTTCACATAATAATTATAAATGCGCTGAAGAATCGCAGGCTCAAGGGTTAGTATACCATATTGAAGTCACCTTGTATATTAAACATCCATGACTCGGGTACTAACATTCTCGTCAAGTTTGCCGCTACCGAGATTCGAAACCGGCGCTGTCATATCTGACATATGTTATTTTATTTTGTTGTTATACCTTGAAGTTGATAGTTTTGTTGTTTTTCTAATGCGAGGGACAGTGTCATATCTGACATATGTTATTTTGTTGTTATATCTTGAAGTTGATAGTTTTGTTGTTTTTCTAATGCGAGGGACAGTGTCATATCTGACATATGTTATTTTGTTGTTATATCTTGAAGTTGATAGTTTTGTTGTTTTTCTAATGCGAGCGACAGTGTCATATCTGACATATGTTATTTTATTTTGTTGTTATACCTTGAAGTTGATAGTTTTGTTGTTTTTCTAATGCGAGGGACAGTGTCATATCTGACATATGTTATTTTGTTGTTATATCTTGAAGTTGATAGTTTTGTTGTTTTTCTAATGCGAGGGACAGTGTCATATTGTATTATTATATGTATTATATGTATTATCGTATAGTAGACTTAAGAAAAAAAAAATGTAATGACAATTTGTAAGTGCCCCCGTAGGCCTATACGAAATAAATGATTTGACTTTGACTTTGATATCTGACATATGTTATTTTTATTCTGTGGGTATGGGATTGACATAACCACAGTCTTGATAGTTTGTGTTTGTAGTAAATAAAGACGTTAATATTCAAATCAGTGTATTAATTAATTACTGCCAAAAAAAAATATAAAAGAAAAAAGACCAAAGTTTGGCTGGTAGAGATCGCTATTGGTGATAAGGCCGCCCATTGTTACACTCTCTGTAATAAGTTCAGTAGGCTTGTGTAATTGTGTATTCATTTTATGTGGTGGAACAATAAAGAGTTATCTATCTACTGCTGAAATATCGGGCGTAAAGCCTGGTATAATAGGCGCCCTCTGTACGGAGCAAGGTCACGATATCTCACCTTGATGTTGGGGCGGGGGATGGCCGGCAGCGGCGCCGCCTGCAGCAGCGGCAGCACGGCGCGCGCCAGCGCCGCCGGCTTGCTGTCCGCGTTCGTCGACAGCTGCCGGAACACCGCGATCGTGAACGGGTCCGGCTCCACACCTGCACATACATTATATTATAACAACCAAATTCATTCATTCAATTCACTTTTTCGTTCATCAATTTAAAAAAAATCCTCTTTGGTTTGTTGCTGGATATCGGCATTTTTTTTAATGTTCCTAATTCGAACAAGGTTTTGAACGAAAAAAAAATTACGTTTTGAAATTTGACCCAAATAACGCCTGTTGAATCGAGTTTACAAGAAAATCACCAAGCAATTTTATTCTGAAAAACATACTCAAGTACTTATTGTAAATTGATAAACCTTCTATAAACTTTGAAGTGAATATTCTACGATAAGATTCAATAAAAAAATGAAGAGGTCTTAGAGCAAATCGCCCAATAGATTGGCGGGCGTGTCTCGATCAGACCATGGATGGGTCCAATTAAATTAAGAATAAAAACGCGTCACGCCCGATCGCCTTCACTGTAATCATAAAGCTTACCTGCTGAAGCGAGTAGTCTATCGAGCAGCTCGGCGTGATGCGTCAACGCCGCAGCGGCGGACAGCGCCGCGGCGGCCGGCGTCAGCGCGGCGGCGGGCGCGGTGACGGGTGCAGCGGCGGGTGCGGGGGGGGCGGCGGCCGCCCCCGCCCCGCCCGCCCCGCCCCCCGCCCCCGCCGCCGCGCACAGCCGCGCCGCGCACACGCGCAGCGCCAGCTGCCCCACGCACGCGTTCTCCTGATCCGACACGCCGCTGAACTGGTGTTGCAGTCTACATACCAGACAAATCTGCTTAAGGTGGAAGGTCAGGGCGCAGTATTCACCATACAGTTAGTAAAAACCGCTACTTTTACTAACTGTATGGTGTTGTATCACTTTAGGTATTTTTTTTAAGCAAACGAGACATCCAATGCAGAATGCTAATATCGCAAAAAACTAAATTACATCGTAAAGATGTCCAAATTTTTCGTACAAAAATAAAAACCATTGACATTTTGAATTTCGCGCGCTGACCTGAGCTTCCACCTTAATAACATTCTTAACACTGAATGACAGACAACCCACAGCCAGACATACTAGTGGACCTAGATATGTTTAATATAATAATGCGAACACACAAACTGTACGGTCCCAGACTAAGCATCGCTTGCATTATGGGAACCGTACAATAGACTGGTATAGTACTACCTACTTATGTAGACATTAAACATCCATGATTCTGGTACGTACATTCGTGCTTATTACACAAACTTTACCCCTACTAGGAATCGAACCACCAAGCCAAGGGTCCCCACCTAGATACAAAAAGCAGAATCACTACCAAGGCACTATTTTGTCTTCTCTTTTTTACCCATATATTTCCATCACGCTCGCACATTTTCGATTTGAATCACCCAGGGCGGCGAGATTACGTTGCGCAAACCATGTAATATCCCCCTATCTATACATTCGTGGATACAAATATGGAGGTGTATTGACCAGAGGCCTATATATGTATATACCCATACACATATATGTATATCTCTCTCGCACATATTGGATTTGAATCACCCAAGGCGGCGAGATGACGTTGCGCAAACCATGAAATATCACCCAAGGCTGCGAGATGACGTTGCGCAAACCATGTAATATCACCCAAGGCGGCGAGATGACGTTGCGCAAACCATGTAATATCACCCAAGGCGGCGAGATGACGTTGCGCAAACCATGTAATATCACCCAAGGCGGCGAGATGACGTTGCGCAAACCATGAAATATCACCCAAGGCTGCGAGATGACGTTGCGCAAACCATGTAATATCACCCAAGGCGGCGAGATGACGTTGCGCAAACCATGTAATATCACCCAAGGCGGCGAGATGACGTTGCGCAAACCATGTAATATCACCCAAGGCGGCGAGATGACGTTGCGCAAACCATGAAATATCACCCAAGGCTGCGAGATGACGTTGCGCAAACCATGTAATATCACCCAAGGCGGCGAGATGACGTTGCGCAAACCATGAAATATCACCCAAGGCGGCGAGGTGACGTTGCGCAAACCATGTAATATCCCCCTATACATTCCTCAGTATAAATATGGAGGTGTATTGACCGGAGGCAGTCGGTGGTGAGGTTGTGCAGCGCGTGCGCGGGCGGGCCGTCGTTGGCGCGCAGCGCGGCGTGCAGCGCGCACACGCAGCGCGCGAACAGCGCCGTGAACTGCGCCGCGCCGCACACCAGCGGCTCCATCTCCGCCAACCTGACGCAACACCACATGCCATGCATTCATACACATATACTTACAAAAGTTATACGTGTCCCAACATAAAAAAAAAACGAATACACGTGTCGAATTGAGATCCTCCTCCTTATTTTTCGTCGGCTAAACAAACAAAACGACGCTAACTAATCAAAATTGTAAAAAATAATTAAACATACAAACAGATATTTGGAAATTCTAAAATTAAAATAGTGAGTGGCTGACCATGTCCGCCAGACTTGCGTCTATACAAATAAATATGTAATTCATTCATTTATTTGTTCAGCAACCATCGAATAATACTAAAACGATGGATGAATTTATATTTGCGCAAGCCTAATTAGTTTAAACTTGCGCAAACATATCGTTATTTTTTTTTTATATTGTTATTTATTTTAGTTAATCAGTACCTACAGTACTGATTAACCATGGTGAAAACTTGTGCAAGTGTAGCGTCATTTAAGTACAGATGTTAATCTTGCGCAAAAATATCATGATTTATGTATTCATTAAACATGGGAAACATATCGTTTTTCCTATACAGACCGTGGGTAGACCTGCGCAAGTATGTTATTTCAGTACAGTTCTTAAATTTGCGCAAATATATCGCATATTATTCTGTAGTCAATTAACTGGTGCAAGTATATTGTTGTGTGTGCCTATATTATGGTCAGTTGTACAACCCGGGGATTCCATAAAATTATCACCTACTATGCTCGGTAAGAGCGTAAGGATCATTGCCGCTATCAGATTATAAAGAAATTAAAAATATGTATATTCAAAATATGTAAACGCATAAACAAAGCAAAGCGTGAGAATATCGTGAAAGAAATCATATTTTCTGGGCGAGAGCCGACAACTGCCTAAAATTTAAACGATATATTTGCGCAAATGTATCCCCTATAGACACAAAGGCTTAACTTGCGCAAATATAACCTTGCATTTGGGGTCGGCTTTACAAAATATCTGGGGGCCTCACTTGTTGAGTTGTTCCTCAGCGGACTGCAGCATCTTGAGTCGCACGTTGATGGAGAGCGAGGTGTTGTCGATGTGCTGCAACACAGACTCGAAGAACTTGCGCACTGCGCTGTCATCCATTGCGGACTCAATCTTCTCGGCGGTGGACCGTTGCGTGTCACCTATATGGTTATACCAGTTCCTTCACTATTCATTTATATAAATGATGATTGACGAACGCAATATATTGGGCTTAAATAATTTGATTGGACATTGGACAAAATTGTAGACAATTCATATATAGTCACGATCCTCATTACAGAGGGAACGACAAAGAAGAAGCAGAAGACAGAAAGTTCACTATGATATTTAAATGGTTATATATATGGGTAGATACCTATGGGTAGACAGGGCACAAGGTGAGGCATGGTGTCTCGCAGGTAGGTGTAATGCTTGACCGTGTGCTCCTCGAACAGCGGCAGCATGGTGGTGCAGTGCTGCGCCGCGTTCAGCACCAGGATCAACACACACATGTCTGTGCTCGCGAGTTAAACGAATCATGTCTTTCCAAATAACATCTTGTTACATAAACAGTTGCCTTGAAGCATTGGTTTTATGTTTAGATCAACAATTATTATTTTAACAAGTCTCCCTTTCGAAAGAAAAATAATCAAACCATAGGCCTATACGATCAAATAAGTTCTAATTGCTGGATATTAAAGATCTTTCGGGTGTAATACCCTGCGGTTGCGAAAAATCCGCTCCGCACCTTCATTAAACTAAACCTTATACATTAACAAAAAGTGAACATTACTTGCAGACTAGCTACGCTAGGGACCACGTACTTACAAGTTAAGACTTGACTTTAGAAGCGTCGCATTCTTTTCCCGTGCGTTATATATGTCTAAAGAATAATACTTTTGACGCTAAAGATTGATATTAATCCCCCCTCATATGATTAGACAGTTTAAAGGATACACGCTGGGTCCTCGACGTCGGGCTCGGGCATGTCAAAGAACGGATGTACTGCCAGCAGCCTCGTCGTCAGGGGTAGCACAAGGGAGGCGTGAGAACTACCCAATCGCTGCACACAGCGGAATGTCGAACGCTTGTCCTGCACACAAAATAATATGAATGTAGCGACCTCTTCAACCTCGCCACCAGCTCCACAGATGGCGCTGCAAACACATTCAGAACAATTGACAATTCTCCATACAATCCGAAAACTACCATAGCGCGTTTCAGGATTGTATGGAGAATTGTCGGTCGCTACATGCCTTTACCTGTGTATGATCTGTGATATAGCTGCCACATAGCCAACTATTATTTACGCAAGTCCATGTTATTGCACAGATATCCCAAGTAATTTGCCACACACATTGACCAAGTAATCGGGTGAGACCGGGTACTGTTTCTATTTTACAGTTCTCACTACCTAAAAATTACATAACCGCCGCTACGAAATACAATACCTGTATGTCATTACGTACCAGAAGTTGATCCTTATTAGCGACATAATCGGATGTTGCAATAATATAGTATGTTGTTGTTTTTAAAAATCAACGGTTTCAATGCCCGGCTAGATAACATTATTCACAAAAAAAAATCTACTGAAGCAGTTTTAGTTTCCATCAAAATCGTTCTCGACAGACTTTTGAGCATTTTTTTTGCTATAGTTTACTAATTTGGCCATCCACATCCACTCAAAATATTTACCCAGTATAGCACCCCAGGAAGGGAATTAGCAAAATAGGAATACGTTCACATACAAAAGGTGTGCCCATTCCTTTAAACACTAACCTGTGGATACCTCTTGAGGTTTTCTAAGATTTTGTCGATACACATTTCCAGGCAAGTCTTGGAGGCCACGGTGCACGCGCCCAGCATCCTGTGCAGACCCTCCCTGACGTCCATTGAGTAATCCTGAACACATAAAATGACTATAGCATCTGGTCCACACTATACAGCAGTCATTAATTGCCTTAAAAAATAAACAGTGAACATCAGTTTTGAAAGGTATGTTAAACAATAACTTGCCTGGTGAATGTACCCACCTCGAGTGCTCCCAGTATAGTCTCAAGCTGGTCTTCCCTCAGCACGATGTGGTGCGCGATGCGCGTGAGGCTGTCGATGGCGCGCAGGCGCACGTCCTCGATCTCATCGTTGAACATGTCCACCAGGAAGTCCAGGGACGTGGTCGCGAATACCACGTTTTCCAGGGACAGCTGGCACACGGCGTCCACGGCGGCCGTACGCACCTCTGCGCGTATCACATCGCGTTATTTATGTGTACAAGAAAGTTATATGTAGTAATTACGTTGTTTAGAAGTAGTTTGCTAGGATCTAAAGCTAAAACACTGAGTTTCGACGTCAGATGTGTTCCCGGGAAATGTTAAATTACGCCGTCCACTCACCTCCATTCAGCTGCGCACCAACTCACGCGGGGTCATGTATCGGTGAATAGTTACCCATGAGCTCGTCCTCGAGGCCGTGCACGAAGGCGCCGGCGGCGCCGCCGGGCAGCAGCTGCACGCGCTGTGTGTCCAGCAGGCGGCCCGGCGCGTCGTCCGCCCAGCGCCGCCCGCTCGCCCACGCCCCGCTGCGCACCAGCTCTGCTCCACGCTCGTGGGCGGTGCGCTTTTTCTATGTACAATAAAAAAATATACCACTAGCATATACCAAATAATAGTGAGTACTACATACAGAACACACTAGAAGCAGGTAGTCAGTAAAGTGATAAACTCTCTAACAGTGTTGTCTGACAGGGGCGCGCGTTGTGCATATTCTATGTATATGCAGATAAATGCTTGTATACTTTCTTTCTTTCCTCTTTACGAAATGAAATGCGATGAAATAAAATGGATATAAATATGGCCTCACCCACAATTTAGTGGGTATTTTTCCAATGTCAAGTAATTAATAACAATAACATTATTAAATACACATTATTAATAAAATAATGGATGTAACATGAAGGTAGAAAATGGCGTCGACTCGTCGCACGCGTCGAAAGTATACAACTTTTATTATATAATTTGCATAAAGTATATCAGTGTGACATGTGTCATGAATTCAATAAAGAGACAGTTAGTATGCTATAACACAAAGGCCGTTTCAGTTACTCCTCCCAGATCTATTATATAAATACAAGTTGTTCACTACTTAGCAGTCGCACATACCTTCATGTTGCTCATGAGCTGTTTGTCCAGCGTCTGCAGCAGGAAACGGTCGGAGACGCCACGCGTAGTGCCGAGCAAAGAGCAAGCCAAAGCACGGACTTGCATGCACAGGTCGTTCACCGCTGAACAGATGCGGACAAACGCGTCATCTACTAGTCGCATTGTGGTCTCACCGTCGCTGAGTGTTATTGTGCTGTGAGAGAAAGTATTAAACTATTTCAGTCAAACAAATCACTTTCAGCTTCCTGGCAAACAGCTTACCCCTATTTTATATTAGAGTCAGCATGATTAGGCTGAACATCAATATTAACAAAATTGCAACGCTCCACGCTTACAGCTTACAGTGTTAGGTCGCTGGTAGCGTGCAGCAATATAGGTTACATATTTCACATAGCAGCATAGAATATTATTCCAGAAATATACTTACTTTTCTGGGTATTTGTTGCCCAGCACCCAGACAAGCTTCAGGGCAACTTCCCGAACTATCTCATAGTCGTCGGAGAGCGCTAGACAGACGAGATCGTATAGGTCGGCACTCAGGGTCTGACCACGCTCGTGAAGTGTGAGCAGTGATTGGAACGCGTCACATCGCACTCTAGCGTCCTGAAATATAATTTACGTATTTGTACATACAAAAATAAAACTATTGTCGAAATAATACGCCTTTAAAAAACTTGTATAAAAACTGTGCAGTTCTTGCGCAAGTCTATCATCTGGCTAGACTTGCGCAAGAACTGCACAATTTTCTTTGTGTACAGTTGCTTAACTTGCTCAAGTAAGGATTAAGGGAAAAAAAAATACAAACCAACCTACCTAAAGGTAACCTGAGACCAACCTATGTTAATTAAATATACCATGTGTAAGTTAGGTTAGCAAATGAAATTGATATATATATATATATATATATATATATTTAAATAACTAACCTCAGCATGAGAATAATCTCCAAGCAACTTAACAATAGTGTTAGCTTCTGTTGCCATCTCGGTGGTCCTCTCCAGCTCCGGGTGTATTGGGTACAACTCGCTGATGAGCTGCAGGCACCGGCACTTCACCTGGTGGCTGGTGTCCTTCAGATTGTCTTTGGCGACACCAACCAGACGCATCATGAGGATCTTATCGTCACTGAGCTTGTTTCCGAGTTTGAGGAGTGTCGCTATACCTTGAGCAATCACCTGTTGGAAAATATGGAATATGACTGTTATTGTTTTTAGCCAATTCTTATATTAAAAGTCAATAGCACATACAAATTCCATCACCATTATTGGTATATAAGGTGCGGGAACTGGGCAACAGGTTCATTGTTAATGTAAAATTATTATCCTTATTATTGTTTAGTAACCATGATGTAAAAGAACACTGTAAATCTCTTTGGAATCATAAATAAAAAAAACCATGTTGGGACATATGTTTTTTTATTTATTTATTTATTTATTTAAATTACAAAGAATGTATACAATTTTGTTAAAGTGGTGCAACATAAAGTGATAAGCACTAAAACATTTTGTACATGTACTTTATAAAAATATGTAAAAAGTTATCTTAAACTTGCGATGTGAGTATGATGACAATTAATTAACATTTAGAATAAATTTCATAGATCACTACAAAACATTTACAATGGCATTACAGATAATTTAAGATCAAAATATTCATAATCACATAGTAAAGTATTAAGTGTAACTTTATTTAGAGAAACTGTAACATTTTCTTGGAAAGCATCTTACTAATCACATCAACATATAGTATATATAATAGCAAACAGACTTAATGGTAATTAATAGTAAAAAAAACCAACATACCTTGTGAGATGTTTCATTCTTGATCAAATGTATTGTTTCATCAATAAGATTGCTTAGATTCGCTCCAGGGCACTCCAAACCAATGTCACAGAACAACCACAATATCTTAACCCTGACCACAGACTCCTCCTCCGACTGGAAGTGCTCAGACAGCTTCTTGATGGCCTCTTCCACATCGGACTCTTGGAACTGAAGGCAGTCCGAAATACGCAGAAGCAGCTGTAGGGCTTCATCGCTCGACTTACACTTCTCTAAAAGCCCTACGAATGCTGCAGCAGAGCTTCCTATAAGTGGTTTTTTTACCAGATGCAACTTCTTCGAAGGCGGCCCATCCTAAAAGTCAATAAATATGTGAAACTTTCAAGAATGTAAACTGAGGAGGTTATATGAACTGAAAGGTGATCTTACTTGGAAGGATTTGTTGTATTCCGCCAATGCCCTCTTTTTTAATACTGCAGCCATTTGAGAGCAAGGTACTTGATTGCGTTGTAAAAACTATTGTAAAATGGGAAAATAACAACTAGCCGAATGTTTATATTAGCAAGTTCGGATTCGATAGTTGGCAGCAATGACAATGAATGAACTGATAATGATTTAACCTGTCAAAATGTGAAATGTCACAATAGACACAATAGGAAAAAATAGTCGGCACGCACGATCAACATTTTGGATGGCCAATGCAAAGTAAGCTTAGAAAAGGAATGGAATTTATAAATAACGAACTTGATTTGGTTACAATAAACTTTAAGAAAGAGCATTTTGTCTAATATCAAGCTCATTAAAAATATGTTGGCTATAATTTTGGCTTCTCTGGATATCATATTTTTATGTCCAATTTATTAATTCCAAAGGAAGATTGTTTTTTCTGTCCATTAAGGCGCTACGTTGCTTATACGGATATGCTGAGCAAAATAATATAATTCAAACAGTGTTGCCAGATGTGATTTTCTATTTCTACCCAAATTTGAAATTATTTTTCTCCAAAATGATACAATTTGCTCGAGTTTTACCCAAAGGCAAAAAGTTGATAATATCGGTTAATTTTTCTTATTTTTTCCTTGAAATACTGTTCTAATTTCCAAACTGAAACAGCTGAATGACCTTTTTTTTTTTTTACATTACGCATCCCCACTGCATGGGTATGACGGGTATGACATAGCTAGCTAGCTATATAGCATAGTGAAAAGAATGAAAACTAAAAAGTACCCAAAATTCTCCATGGTATTTTTTTTTTCTCCAAATTTTTCTCCAAGAATTTTTTTTTACCCAGAATTGCGAAAAAAATACCCAATCTGGCAACACTGAATTCAAAGCATCCCATTCACTTAGAGGCAAATATCTATGCATGTATCTTGCTTACATAGGTACATAACATCCTCATCGGTATCACATAAAGACCATTCTTTCTTTACGAAATGAGACGTGATGAAATAAAATGGATATGAATATGGCCTCACCCACAACTTATAAAGACCATTCACTGTCCTTTCTATCTTGAGCTCTTCTGTCAATGTCAATGTCTGACGCAGTCAGTCAATTTGCACAATTTGCTTGCATGGTCTTCGGTACTTGGGATTGTATTTTATCTTATTTATAACAGGGGTGCATTAACAGTTCGCAACAAACAAAGTCATATTATTTGTTTGAAATAAAACTTTGGTTTGCAATTACACAATGCTATCACTTTATCTAAGCCCGAAAGTATGAAATAAGAATGGAACTTAGAGCAGTTCCTAGTTCATCGCACACGTAACAGAATTTATATAATTTCCTAGTATTGTTACAAAAAGGTAAGAGAATTTATAGTGAAAACGACGATATAGCTAGATGTTCATGTTATAAATAACAAACGCTTCGAATAAACACCCAAACATTGTCATCATTACATTTTTATTTGGTAATTTTTCCTGTCCAACCCTTAGTTGCCTACGAATCTATACTAATATTATAAATGTGAAAGTTTGGATGGATAGATGGATGGATGTTTGTTACTCTTTCACGCCCGAATGGCTGAACGGATCTGGATGAAATTTGGCACAGAGATAGATTATAGTCTGGAATAGCACATAGGCTACTTTTTATCCCGGTAAAATGTATGGTTCCCGAGGGATAGATGTTTTAATTTTTCATACTTTTTATCGCGGGTAACACCGCCGGGCGCAGCTAGTAAGAATATATAGTTGGTAATAGGTATTGGACCTATAGAAATTGATTCATTACTACTCAATAACATTTTAGTGATAGCATTTGAGTAAGAAGAAGCTTGATTCAATTTTTTAATTTATTTACAGAGAATGGGTGATTTAAAATAATGCCATGTGATGAAGATCAGGGTAAGATGTCTGATAAGCAAGTGCTAGAGCACAGCTGCCTCAGTGAAGGTGGCATGACGCTGCCGGTGCATCCGCCCAGGGTGCCTGGACACTGGAAGGAGTTTATGTGTGGAGGAGGCGCAGCATTCTGTAACATTCTCATTAGCTACCCACTAAACAAGCTCATTTTTCGACAGGTATTTATTTAATAGTATAATTTATTTTCTATAGAAGACTCACACTAGTATGCTATAACAGGGGTGAAGATTAAATAAGTGCTTGGGATCTCCAGCACCTACAGAGGTTGAATATTAGGTGTTATTTTTTTTTTTTTTTTTTATTTGCCATCAGTTGCTTGACCGTAATGAAATGCATTGTGTGTGAAACTGGTGTGAAGAAATGAGAGACTATTGTCTCATTTCCTGATGAGACATTGCCCTGCTTCAGTCTTAACCACATTCATGGTATCAAGCAATTCAGTTGCAAGGGGATTTTGGTGGTTTACAATAACTTCTTCCATCATTGTATTACTGTGAGAACTGTGGGAACATTGAGATAATAATAATAATAATATTGCCAAACGAACACACCAACTATCCCACACTAAGCAATGCTTGATTATAGGTACCATACAATGGATGAGGGCGATACTAAACATCCATGACTCAGGTACAAACATTTGTGGTCATCACACAAAGATTGTCTATACCAGGATTCGAAACTAGGATGCTTGGCGTAGGATGCAGCCAGCAAGAACAACATAATGTGCCTACACAGTACTCTAAATATACATTGGAGGCACATTATGTTGCTCATTAATGTAAATACATATATACATGGATATTTTATCTCCAAGACTCAGATACATACATTCATGCTCTTTGCACTAAGTTTGCCCCTACCAGTGATCAACTTACGAGCAACTGCACAGTAAGCAAGCCTCTACCAACTCACCGAATTGGGATGCTAATAAATTTAATTATGATTTCAGATGATGCACGGTGTGGAAACAACATTTGCCCTCAACCAGTTGCAGAAGGAAGGTATTGTTTACCTGTACCGCGGCATGCTGCCTCCTCTGTTACAGAGATCGTTTTCAATGTCCCTCATGTTTGGAGTATACGACGAATGCCTGCAGCCGCTACTAGAACGCAGAGTGAACCCATACGTCGCTAAGACTGTTGCCGGCATTGTGGCAGGGTGCGTCGAAGCGACCCTGATGCCGTTCGAAAGATTACAGACGCTACTTATACACCCAAATTATCATAACGAATTCAAAAATACCGCACACGCATTAAGCCACATCGCAAGGTACTACGGCATTAAGGAGTTCTACAGAGGAATCATGCCGATACTACTCAGAAACGGTCCATCCAATGCGAGCTTCTTCATCATACGCGACGAAGTGCGGCTATACTTACCGCACCAGGAGAAAGCGATATACAACAGCTTGCAGAACTTCTTAGCTGGAGCAACGATAGGAGCGTTTCTGAGCACTCTGTTTTATCCATTGAATGTTATAAAGATAGCAATGCAGTGCGAGTTAGGCGGGCCGCGGCGATCGATCGCGTACGAGTTCAGAAATATTCTACGGAAGCGAGGCTTCAAGTTCGCCAACTTCTATCACGGGGCGCTTCTCAATATATCCCGAGCGTTTTTAAGTTGGGGCATCATAAACGCGTCGTATGAAATTTTTAGAAAATTTTTATACTCCTAGTCAATCTGTGTAACTTGTAGATAGAATTTGCATTGCAATTTTATTATATGTTCAATCAATTTGTTATTTATTTTTTAATTTCAACAAATAGTGTACATGGCTTATTCTATTTATTATTGAGAATATATTTAAATAGTTTCCAATCGCATTATTGCACAAATACATTTTTTTAATGGCGAGAGTAAAAAAAAAAATACTATAATAATAATTATGTGAGCGGCCTACATGAAAATGAATGTTATAATCATCAAGGCAGAAAAAAGTCAGGATATTGAACTGGTGCCTTTACCAGTAAGTGTGTATGGGGAAATGTCTGCCATTACTAAAGAGGACATAAATTTACTGCTACATTGTTGTCAATGCATCCAAAAGAGTAGCCTGCCTCATGTGGATATCAGCTGATCATGTTGCCTGAAAACAAGGTTCTATGGTCAAATCCCCGCAACAGAGACCCCTAATGCTCTGGAAAAATTATGTCAAAAATGCAGCTGGATCGAACTAAATGACAACAATTATATGCCATACGCCGAAGAGGCCTACACAAAATAGTTGAAGATGGCTACAGATTTTTTTTTGTGTTTTTTTTTATATGTATTGGCAAGCTAGTGTATTAAAAAATGCCTACGAAGATATTTAAAAAAAATATATAAATTATTTTTAAAATTCCAATATTCGTATGTGGACTTATATAAAACATATTTACCTATGTAATAAGGTGTTAAATTTTTTATTAATTAATTCGATTTACATGGATATTTGATATCTACAAAAATAATCTAGGGTAAGCCATAAATATAATACGCTAACAATCTGGCAATCCTATATTATTTGTTTTAAGTAGACAATTATTGTTTGTTGTTTTACGCATTTATGTAAATATTGGTGTGGTACGTAATAATATGATTGGTAATCGCGAATGCCCTTGTATTGTTCGTTATTGTGATAGCCAATATGTGGGATGCCGCATGTACCTAAGTTGTATTATACAGGTGATTCATAAAGGGTATAATAACCTTTGAACCCGCGCTTCTTTAGCCCATTTGTAATCATTATGTGAAATCAGAATTCAGATAGGTAGGTCGTTTTTTTTTTAATAAATTATCTTCCCAACCAAATTGTGATTTTTGATGAACTTTTATTTTTTAAATTTCAAATCGGAGCTCTCACTTCACATAATGATTACAAACGAGCTAAAAAATCACAGATTCAAAGGATAGTATACCCATTTTTAATAACCCTGTATAAGGCATTGATCTACCAAATATAAAAAGTAACATTAATAGTGTCATATATTTTTAACAGGTGCACCGGTCATGAAGGTCACATTCCCACAGATAATTAACGACTTGAAATTAAAAAAAAATGTAACACCGCATAACCAAGAGTGAGCAATCACTGGTTTGCTTACATGTAAAAAATAATGTTAACTAACACTTTTCACCATTTACTTACACATTTTTTTTGCATCAACCTGATCGGTATGACGTACTTGTTAAGCTTTTGTTATATTTTACACTATTTTTGTTACATCTTAAGTGCAGATAACGGCTATAGTAAAATGTTTTCACTGTCTTAGTATTTACGGTTGATAGTAAATTACCGAATAAAACCAGTACTTTGGATCTGTTATTATAATAGCTGAGATGCAATAAATATACCTATTTGCAGCGGTTATTCAATAAGACATTAAATTGAAAAATTACTACGCGTTGTGTCATTCCAATCACTCGGATCGAAATCCAAACAAATTTTCCGCCTGTGAGAATGGCAAATGAGATTCTTGATGAATTGCATTATTAACGAGGGGAATGATTGAATGGAAGTTATGTGAACGATAAATAAAAATGTAAAAAAAAATATATGATGGAATATCCGGTATTAAAATTATATTTGGAATCGTGGATCACTCTGGCTGTTATTATATTGGTTGGTAAGTTTGAGTTTATGCATATTTTCACATCCATGCTTGCAGTAATGAAATAGGTAAGAGAGTAAAGTATCCACAGCTTCACTGATAGGGATTCATTTCATCATCGTCATCAACATTATCATTATCATCAGGGGTACTTATAATTCAATAACAAACTCGACACTGGCAAAATATACACTATTTTGAACCCGATTGCCAACCTAAAAAAGGAGAAGAAATAGGAGGCAGGGCCGGCCGACGCCGTGGAATCTGAAAAAATCTGAAGAATAGTCCCACTAGTAAGGGTCACTTAGGGCAAATGGCAATCGCTTCGACTAAATAACAGTAATCAGCCAAAGCTGCCCTGCTTTCGCTGGAGTGCCTCGGCCGCACGCCACGTGTGGTAGGTATACCACCGCTCGCCTCAGTCAATAGCTTGCGCTGCCTCACCCGATCGTTCTCAATTAATAATAATAATATCGCCAGACGAACACACCAACTAAATGGACCCACACTAAACAACGCTTGTATTATGGGTACCGTACAATAGACTGAGGGCGAACTCAGTATATAATACTAATATTGATACGTGGGTACAAACATTCATGCTCATCACACAAAGCGTGTCCCTACCAGGATTCGAACCCGGGACCCTCGGCGCAGACAGCAGGGTCACTACCAACTGCGCTAATCAGGTCGTCAATTAATAACCAAGTACTTCCTCAAGAAGATGTAATCGAAATATGAAATAATGTAAGACATGAACGCACCCATAACACCAAATAAAGTTTACTCAAGGATTGAAAAATATTTCTAAATAAACATTAAAAAACATTCACTATAACTAAGACCCACGTAAGTTAGTTAACCGAGGGAGCACTCAACAACCGCGCTCCACTAGTCCTGATATAGGTACTAACTGTTTTATATCTACATACTGAAATCGGACTCAATCGCACTTGCTCTTAGCATCCGAGCGGCCGAATTTCCGTGACGACTATCGATACGAGAAGGGCTTCGATGCGTTCTACAAACTGCACCAGACAGCGGCGCCGTGGCACGAGGCGCGCGTCCGCTGCGAGGCCGAGGGCGCGATGCTGCTGGCGCCGGCCAACCTCGACGAGGCAGACGCGATGCCGCTCCTCATCGCCAACATACTCAACAACTACGAGGGCGTTTTCATCGGCATACATGACCTGTACTCAGACAGGGTGTTCGTGAATCTAAATGGTGAATGTTTTATTTAATCAGCACGTGATGCTACCTAGTGAAGTTGACGGAGGTCACGTGACACGTATGGACCTACCAAGGGGCAGCAGATATTATCCCAATCATGGTTTATCTGCGATGGCCACAGAAACTGACATGTATAGATCTGTAGTAGCGCAAGATCGAAGAAATGGAGGCGTTTGGTTGGGAGTGTCGCACAGATGTATAGACTAGGCAAAACGTAGGTGAGTACATAGGCACTAGGGCGGCGCGATCAAATCAATAAATGAATGTGTATCGTTATACCATTTTATACTAGATAGCACCACCAACGGCTTAATTTAAATAATAAAGTCTGTGACCTATAAACATATACGAAACTTAAAAATAACATCATCACAAAATTTTATATACTTAGGTAAGTAAATAATTAAATCAATTCCGCCATTTTTGCTAAACAAAAAAACACACTTTCACATTTATTTTATCAGTACAATTTGTACGATTGCCAGCTTCTTATATTTAGTTACGAGAACAATATTCCCCAGGCTCCCCAATGCTCGACTCGATCCTGAACCTGCTCTGGGAGCACAAGGAGCCGCGGCACGGCGCGGGGCGGTGCGTGGCCATGCACCACAACGGCCGGCTGCTGGTCCGACCCTGCGACAAGCCCTTACCTTTCATCTGCAAAGTCTTTGCCGCTGACATCGAACACCATGATGACTGCAACACTTTCGATCCTCGTAAGTGTAACATGGTATACAAATATGCTACGCTGGGTATTCCCTTCCGTGTGTAACGTCGCGGTACATGCTATCGCGATCCCGTGCCGCGCCCTCATGAGAGGTGTAAGATGGAATCACCATGGGTGTATGGCTACTCTAGCCGAGAGTACCTCATACCCCTCGCGCTTCCCCCTAAACTGGTGGGGATCCATAAAAGATATACCATCGCAAAAAAATAAATATACGATGTATTGTCTTGCGTTACAGCATCACTACTCTCGTGACACGACTCGTGACGTAGTCTTGGGTCATCCCTGGATTCATACGCTAGCTAGTATTAGCTGGCGTAACTAGCATATTTTTATACCATGAATGCAACGACATACTTGAACTTTTTTATATCGGCTGCAAATACTAGCAAATACATTTTCGCCTGAGTCGAGTAAGATTTCTTGATCATAGTTCTAATTATAAGTACCTACGACATATAATAATGATGGTATTGATGACGATGATGAAATTAATTCTCTAATCATTAAAGTTGTAGATACTTTATAAAAAAAATACCGGACATCTTGAAATGTCAAATTATAGCTTTTATAAACAAATCTCAGACGAGTACCCGAAGCTGTGCGGCTTCTCTGTACGCGGTTTTTGTACGTACCAATACAGGTTGGAAGTTAGGTCCCAACGCAACATGCTACCTAATGCACACCGAACCGCAGAGCTGGTTCGACGCGTTCGGCACCTGCCTCGCGGCCGGAGGCCACCTCGCCATCATGAACAGTCGGGGCGAGGCAGAGTACGTGCGCTCCGTACTCAGAGCCGTCCCGGAGCAGAGGCTGCCCGACAATGAATTCGCGTTCTTGGGATATAACGACCTATTCCAGAGGTTACATTTTAGGACGATAGAAGGTAATCTATACAAATAAATAAAATTAGTGTCTGTTTGTAATATTAAAATAACCGCTTTTTACTAAGAGCATTTGGATGTATACACGGTACATATACCAAAACAACTTTTTTACAATTTTTGTAAGTCTGTCTGTTTATTTCGGCTAATCTCTGAAATAGCTGGACCGATTTTGACGGGACTTTCACAAGCAGATAGCTGATGTAACAAGGAGTAACTTAGGCTACCTACTTTTATTTTAGAAAAACTTTTTTGTTATATACCACACGGACGCTTGTTTGTCCGCTATGGACTCCTAAACTACTGAACCGATTTAAATAAAATTTTGCACATTGTGCGCAGTTTTATCCAACTTGAAAGATAGGATAGTTTATATCTCAATTTATAATCGCAAATATTTAACTATAAAAATATTTCCTAGAAATAATGTATATGGCAAAACAACGTTTGCCGGGTCAGCTAGTATCTCTATAGATAATACCTATATTATATATATTTCACGGCCTGATTAGCGCAGTGGTAGTAACTCTGCTTTCTGCGCCGAAGGTCCCGGGTTCGAATCCTGGTAGGGACACAAGCTTTGTGTGATGAGCACGAATGTTTGTACCCGAGTCATGGATGCTTAATATGTATATAAGTATTATATACTGAATTCGCCCTCAGTCCATTGTACGGTACCCATAACACAAGCGTTGCTTAAAATGGGACCGTATAGTTGGTGTGTTCGTATGGCGATATTTATTTATATATTCATTCAGGTAAGCGCTTAGAAGAGAGCGGGTTCGCGGACTGGAGGTTAACGTGCGGGCAGGCGACGAACCGCAGCAGTGTGAAGCGGTGCGGCGGGCTGCGCCGCAGCGGGCTGCTGGCGGTGGCCGAGTGCGGCGTGCCCGCCATGTTCATTTGCGAGAAGACCGCCGTGCCCAAGGTGATCGCGGAGAAAGAGAAAAAACCAATCAAAACCACCAAATCAACAAAAAAGAGAGGTTCGTGCTAAAATAACGTTATTTATATTATTAGAAAGAATTAATTTTATATTCAATATTTACTGTAAATTAAGGGATGAATAATTGAGTATATCTACTGACGAGTCGCGAATGATTCTGGTGCTTCTAGCGCGAGTTGCATTTGATAGATAACGTGTCGCGTTTACGATATTATTGGATTATTATTGTACAAGGAAATTTAAATTTCAAAGAAATAAGATTTGTAAAATAAATCTTCTTTTGGTTTCAGATTTCCGTACCTATATCCAAAACCGTTATTGAGATAAGTACCTACATTGAGGAAAATTTCAAAATATATAATTTTGTTCAAAACTAATAAAATTTTGTTGAGTTGAGATATCACGTGCCAATAGAGAAAACGAATTCATCAACAAAATGCGATCCCAAAGATTTTACGGTTTATTTTACGATTACTCACTCAATAAAATTGATCCCCCAGCGAGCGGGAGTCACCCCATAAGATATCAATATACAGTCAACATCAAAAGTGCCAAGCTAATTAATAAACGTACATATTTTTAAAACATTTTTATTTTTATAAAATTTGCATACATTGTCTAAGCATTCATGTCTATAATTATAATAAACAAAGATTACGTTACTATCACCGTATTAAAGTCTAACCGTCAAATGTATAGAAAGTTATATAACTAACTATTGTTACGCATTTTTTCCTCTGAAAAGTTCATTATAATGCCATCATAATCCATTATTACTGTCTCTACATTTGCGGATTACTATTCTATCGCATTCGCATTTTCTTATATATTATCTTATTATAGGTGTAATAACTCTTTTTTTAAGTAATTAAGTCCACATCAAATGTTTTTGCGAATAAACCTTTATGACATTTTTATCCTACTTTTTGCCTCTCTCTCTCTTCTGTCAATTTTTCACCAAATGGATTATAATTATCTAAGTCCAACGCCTTCACAGTCATGTCCCACAGCTTAGAGACCGCAGCACTGTCTTGACATTGCTGCGACGGAGTCTTCGGAGCACATTCACTGAAACGCAATTATAAGTTACACAATTAAAATTGAAATCTAACAAATTTTTCGAATTTTATCGCGTTTATTTTAAGTTTTTGCGTTCCTGACGTTTCGGCTGCTTTACAGCTACCATGGTCACGGGAGGACTGAGGTGTTTGACGTCCTAGTGTCATAGTTTGAACCGGGGTACCCTCATATCTAGTTGTTGTTTGCGGTCCGATCTATGGCGGTTATTTCAATGTGTAGTATTCGCGTAAATAAAAGAAATCAATATGTACACAATTAATAAAAAAAAATATAACGAAAATAATCGATGTTGCGACTTGCTTACGTATGTTGGACTTTATTACAGCGCCTCAAAAGTTTATATTGATTGGCAGCTGGGATGCGCTTACCCAGATGTGCGCGCCGGTTCTAGATCAATAGAATTAAATTGTATGACAAAAACCAACTATACCATAGTTGAACCGACGAGTTATGCCAGCTGTGACACATTCCACGACAATCAGTTGCATTACCACCTGTAATTATGTTTTTATTTTCAGGTAAAAGCCACAACCGAATGGGGGCCCACGTCGACGTAGATCCTAAAGCCATAACTCCGAGCACCGCGCCATTAATATCCACCATAAATACTGAATACAGATCCAAAAACTCAGAAGTGTCAGTATTTGATTATGTTACCAACTATTAGCGAGATCACGTCGTTATCAAAGCATACTAAAACAAGTACATGTTTGGCTACGACGAAGACCTTTTCTTGAATTGAACTTCAAGTGCGAGCTAACTGTATACTTTATAGTCTACCATATTTAGACATTTTGTAGGGCGAATTGAAAAGCGCCTCTAGCGGACGGTATTTAAAACATCCAATTCTCCATACAAAATGTCTGAATACGGTAGAATATAAAGTATACGGTTAGCTTACGAATAATCTAGCACTTGACGTACTGAAGATATTGCTCCCACCACATGATTGATCACAAAGGAAGGTTGAAGTAACAGTGATAGGGTTCAACTTTAGAGACTACTTAGTGTTAAATTAATTATTACATTTATTTGTATGTATTATAAATTAAATTAGTTGGTTGTAATAAATACTTTTTCCTCATTTTGAACTTTATCTTATACACAGTCGTGTGCAGAGTTCAGGGCTAACGACCAACACAGCATAAAAAATATCATCTTTAGACTGTGGAATAGACCTGAACGGGTGGTAGTCGTAGCTTACCGATTTGTGTCATTTTTGACGATTCATATTGTAATGGTTTACGAGAATAAACAAATATTCTGATTCTGTTTCCCGTCGTTTTGCCGTTCAGTTTACAATTTTCTCATATAAATTCAGTTAAAAGAAACATTAACTTTATCCAGTTTCAATTTGTGTTGTGTGTTGAAATTTATTGATTACCATACAAAGGGTCAAATGGGAGGTCTGCATAGCGACAGATCTTAGGTTCTAATCACTCAGGCAACTGCAATAAAAAAAATACCTGTAATACAGTCCACTTTGATCTGCGCACGCGTCGTCTACAGCGCAATAGATAGTCGTCTGAGCGCCACACCGCGGCGACTTGAGCAGATAGCCGAGCACGTTGAAGAGCCAGCGGGCCCCGAACCACACGGTCTCGTTGAAATGCCGGCTGATCTCCGTGCCTATCACGCCGGGGTGCACGCTATATGATGTCACGTTGAGTATGTTGTGTTCCTGTTAACAACTACGTAGGTCAACGCAGAACCAGCGCTGCTAGCGCCGCACCACGGACTACAGTGGTACTAAAACTGAATTGATACTTCTTTTTTTAAGGTTTGCAATAGGCTACTAAATAGAGCCATTTTGCCAGTGTCGATTATTTCTTGATATTTTTTATAACATTATAAGTACACCTGATGATAATGATAATGTCCATGACGATGGTGATGATAAAATTAATTCCCTACCCCAATCATTAAAGCTGTGGATACATTACTAAAAAATACTGGACCCGGAATATACCCGAAGTAAACAGCTCGTGCTAGGATTGTTGAAAAAAATAAGCCCGGTTATGTACCTCACGCGGAGCCGCGGGTAGAAGTTGTTACTGTAAGCCTCATATATCTCCACCATCTTGCTCACCTTAAGCTTTTCAGCCAGAGCCGTCGCGAACATAATATTCGCCGCTTTACTTCTACAATACGCTTCGAACGCGTTATACTTTTTCTTCTCGAAATTCAAATCATCTAGGTCTATGTTGTATTCTGAAAAGTTGAAAATTATTTTTTCATTAAGTCATGATTGTAGGCTAAGCTATGCAAAATCTACATATTATATGTACCTACCCACTGTGTAATTAATATCCAGCTTGTACCTACAGTTATTTATTTATCGAGTATTTAATAGAAAAAAATACATAAAATCTTAGTGTTAAGTAATTGTGACTAAATATCTCCATGATAACAGATTTTCCAGAACACCAGATCAAGACAGCCCACTTACTTGAATGCACATAAGACGATACGAATATTATTCTTGACGGCGCGTCACTTATGATCGCGGGCAACAGAAGCAAGGTCAGCAGCGCATGGCCGAGATGATTCGACCCTATATGAGTCTCGAACCCATCATCCGTACGAGACTCGGCGCACATCATCACCCCAGCATTGTTAATTAGGGCGTAAATCCCGTGCTGCGATTCCATGACTCGCTCAGCGAATGCTCGCACACTCTCCATGCTGCACAAGTCCATTTGCTCTATAGTTAATGTGCCATTACCCTCCTCTAAAGCGGTTAATTGCTCTATGTCTTTTTTAGCTGCTTCTGCTTTGTTTATGTTTCGGCAGGCCATTATTACGTGAGCGCCTGGAAAAAAACAAATACAGTTCATGAATAAAGAAAACTAAAACTACCCAAAAAGTCATATGGATATGTTTATGCCCACAACTCTGAAGTTCGCATAAATGTTCAAGGACACTTAAATAAGGGGGGTATGACTCAAAACATTAAGGTACATTATCATTACGCTATGAACTTTGGGAGTCGAGCTTGAGATGGCAAAATGAAGTTAAACTTAAAAAAAACCCCTTAGCCTTGTGTTAGTGTTACCTGTTCTGTGATCGGAGGTTTAAAAAATGATTCATGTTCTAGTTCTCTTATTAGTCTGTGATGTTGCCTTCCTTACCTCGTTTATACATATCCAACGCGGTCTCCTTACCAATCCCGGTGTTGCATCCCGTAACTATGACGGTTCGCCCATCCAATCGCTTGCTACTATTACACCACCCACTCAAGTAATCCATTGTTTAAAATCTTAAATAAAACCACTTTTGAGAAAAAATACGTCTGGTTGGAGTAAATGTAGTGTGTGAATTAAATTCAGTAGTTACTTCGTAAGTTTATTGTTATGTCTTATACAGTCGGCAGCGACAGAAGTCTAATTTAGATAATCATGGTTTAAGCTTTCAAAACTAGTGATAAATAATTAGCTGAGTACAGGAACATTATCAATAGAACTGAACTCATAAGTTCCAAAATTAAATTTGCGATAGAAAACAAATGACTTATTCTAATTTTGAAACATTCAATGATCAGTCAGTTTTGGACAAAATATTTTTGAAATATTAATCTGACACTGACTGTACCTACGCGTAGGCATTAACAGCGTGATTCAGAAAGAGTATGCTAATCATTGAACCTATGCTTCTTTTACGAATTTGTAGTCATTATGTCAGTCAGAATTTCGATATATCGATTATGAATACAATTTTTTTTTCGCAAAAAGTCACAACTGTCATTAAGATGGGAACAATTTATATTTTTAAAATCGATACATAAAAAATATGATTTCCCATAATGGTAACAAATCCGCTGAAGAAGTAGTACTTACCCTTTCCAACCAACCTGTATAGGCTATAATTGAATCCCATAGAAGCTGTACAATTAATTAAACCACAGTATTTTCAACTCACAACGCACTGAAACGTACACATGATTAGGTATATTGATTTTTAATTATCTTGGCCGTCTTACCACCGATGGCACAACACTACGACGTCAAGCAATGTTGACAAACCTACACTACAAACTAGTAGGTAGTTAGGTAATAGGTACTAAGTAGATTCGTCATACCTCCGTACCTACTGTATAAGTACTTATGTAAGTATACATATACTTCTTTTTTTTTTTTTTTTTTTTTTTTTTTTGCGGGCGCTATCACACCCGGCCCGCGAACACCTCTGACATGGGGGTCAGAGACTTTGTAAATCTTAATATTAGTGACAGAAAGTGTAAAATGAATATAAAAAAAAACAGCAATAAAATGACTTCTTATAAAAGTAAACATAGAAAAAGATACATTATTTATATGTTATCTTACATTATTTCTACACTGTGCACAATAATACACAGTGTAAGGCTGTTTCTTATTAACTATTGACTGCACACAACAGTGTGCAGTCATACACAGTACACAGGATCAGAATTGTAGTATAGGGTCCTATCATCCACTGCTCAGACTGACCTGCTGGTGTGAATGGTTGCATGTGATATAAGATGCTAGCTGGGCTTATTACCATAATAAGTTGCTAGCAGTCTTCTTTGTTTTGCAATTTGTTCCTATTCACACCAGCCACCTTCTCCGTACACTGGTGCGGTAGGATCCTATACTCTGTGCTTAAAAACCTGTACCACCATGACCATACTCCTTCTTCCACTTGGTCATTGTAACAGTTCTTCCAACTCTTAAGGTGTGCCGTCTTGGCTTTATCCTCATATTTTTCCTTTGCCTGCGGTCGCCGTTCGACGACTCCCGCTCTTCGGGCTTGCTCTGCACATTTGACTCTGCGCTTCTCGATGTTGACATCTCGCTTCGTTTCCCCACGATCCTCAGACCACCACTGTATAGTGAGTTTGTAAATTGGCCTATTTGTGTCTGTTGTTTGGTTGCATGTTTCTATGAATGATTGTGTAAAGCTTGCATGTCTTTTTAAAAATGTACTATTTTCTTTAACTACTGTCTGACTGATTTTATATGCAAATTTTAACTGATCCAGTTTCTCATGAAACTGGATACAGTTAGCATGTTTTGTTTTTAAAAGCATGATTCTACTGATTTTAACGCTGAGTACTTTACACAATTTAATTTGGAAAAGTATACCGTTGAGGCCTGAGCCCGCGGGGCTTTCAGCCACTCTCCAGTCTTTCACCAGCGCTAGTTGGTCATTTTTGCAGGCTGCGACTTGGACGATGCATGTTGGTCGTCGTCCTCCCCTAACTTTGTCAATAGTGGGGTTGTCGCCGTCGTTCGGCGTCCGCAGGCCCATGTCTATCTGCGCACCCGGCGTATTTGCCATTCTGATGTCGTTTGTGGTGCTGCCACACCACAAGCTCTTGGCTTTTGCGTTGCCTCCTGCTACTATCTTATAGCGGAGGTTCGCTTCTGCTGTCTTGTACGCCGGGGTGCGTGTACCGAGTGGGACCCTAGCGACCACCTTAGCAATAGGCTATGGCGGTTCTCGCTAAGGCGTCCCACTTCTTCCTAGTTGGGCATTCCAGGCCGAAGGCAGTATGGGCTGTGTCGGGAACTTTTGCGGTTACGCAGTTCCGACACACTGGTGGTTCGCCTGACCCCCATTTTGGGCAGTCGGACTTCAGGTGCGTCCCACCGCAATGCGCGCAGAGGTCGGTCGACTCCTTACATGTCTTCCGGCCGTGTCCGTATGCCAGGCACCGCGTACACTGTATCAGCGGTGTCTGATCGTGCACTTGGACGTACTGAATGTCGATGAAGATCTTATCGACCGACGTCAGCCGTTGCCACATTTTAGGGGGAACCTGCAGAACCACATGGTTCTGTAGCGGGTTCCGCGCCCTTCTCCTGTACTTGACCGTGACGGCCGAATCGTCGGCCGAGAGATCTCCCAGCAGCCGCATGTTTTGGGTCTTAAGTGCGGCCTTGATATCCTCATCAGTGATGTATTTTTGGACATCTCTGATTATGACCAAGGGGTTCTTGTTCTTGGCCTCCTCGATCTTGAGCTTCTTATCTTTTCTCAGCTGTGTCACCGTTTTCTCAATCTCCACCTTGGTGGCACAGCTGAGAACGACTTTCTGGTCCTTGATCTTACGGACCCGCTCAATTTGAAGACCGCACTTCTTGGCATCCAGTGCCTGCCGAGTATACATATACTGTCTTATGTCGTCTGTCTGTTACTCCTTCCCGTTGACCGATGAGTAAAATAAAAACCTAAAGTAAATACAAATTCAATGGCCTTTCGTGTAATCAAATGTCACGGACTCGTGTGAAACTTCCCGATTAAGCTATAACGTGTTAACTGTACGCGAACACCTGTAAAAATTGAAACATTATAAGTTGAACTTTGGGTGCTTATTGCATTGATAAAAGAAGCCAAAGTTAATATCTACTCGGTTACAAGGTTGATTGTTGATGATGTTTAATATCTGCTAGACTGACCGTTTTAACGAATTTTAAGGGTCATTTTATTGGTTAAGCACTTACTCAAGAGCGAAGTGCAATCTCATAAATACACTTAATTTCCCACTCGTATCTCCGAGTAGACCTAACACTTCCTTCCACTTGCACTTCAGTCCTTGCACTTGACTTATATACCTTCGTATATACCTGTACGTCAGACCTCTATTAATCTTAGTGTTTTTGTCGATGAAATGAGGTGTAGTTCTTGAGCTTAATTATCGTTAGCCCGTGACATGCATGACCAAATGCATTGTTAGTAGGTATAATTTTATTCAAGGACGAATGATGTTAACAATCTATCTGGCCGGTACATATGTTGTGACTTGAGCTTTGTTTACGTTTATAAATTACCCGATTTGCGGAAAACAATACGGAATACAATCTCTTATAAGAATAGGAACTGAAGGCTAACCAGCATGTTCCGAGTTTAAAAATGGTAATAAAGATATCGTTGTGTATTGTCCAATGCTAAAAGCGTTTTAAAAATAAATCATCAATTACCACCATGCTCTTAGGTAGACTCCCTAAGAGGCGTCTGATATTAAAGACTGCCCATGCTATTATTGAGATGCTGCAAAATAAAACGAATTTTATCAATCTTTTATATTTCACTAGCTGTCCCGGCGAACTTCGTACCGCCTCAGGATTATTTTTTTGTGATTTTTTTCCATGTTTGAATAGTTATTCAGCTATTCGGGGTTGCAAATTCAAAAATCAGCCCGCTCGTTCTTGTGTTACATATAAATGGTGTAACTAACACGACTTGCGTTTTATAGGTATAGATTTCAGTTACCGAACTATTTCTTTTTATTTTCTCCAAGTACATAATTAAGATTGAGCGAACGAAAGGTCATCTCTATCAGGGTGGTGTCACGAACAGAAGCGTTCTACTAACGACCCGAATAGCCACAGATAGTAGTGACCCCAGCTTTTTGTACCGACAATCCCGGGTTCAAATCCCCGTAAGGGCAATTTTTTCACCAAATTTATGGATGTATAATATCATATTAGCATTTCATTGGGTTCGCCCCCAGTCCATTGTAAAGTACCCATAATACAAGCGTTGTTTGGTTCAGGATAGCACATTTGGTGAGTTCGTCTGGTGATATTATTATTATACAATGAAAAGAACATAAATTGTCAACAGTAGGTATAATGAGTGAGTATTAAAATTACAAATAATCTCAAATTGAGGTGTAAAAATAGATGCCTAATTAATTAAGCAATTAAGAACATATCTTCTTAAATCTATACTACCAAACGATAGCAAATACAGATCAATAAAAATATATGATTTATACATAACTATATTATTTTGTGTAACGCTCCTGCTCCACCTGCGCTTACTGTCGTTTATTAACGCGATATTTTACAGACTAGCTGTTACCCGCGACTTCGTCCGCGTGGTATTTAACAAAGACACAACCGTTAGCAATAGCCCGCTCGCGCGTTCTGAGCCCGCGCGACCGTCGTCAGCCTTTGTGATATTAAGTCGTTGGCGGGGGTTGGGGGTTCTGAAATAAAAGTAGCCTAAGTTACTCCTTGTTACATCAGCTATCTGCCAGTCAAAGTCCCGTCAAAATCGGTCCAGCCATTTCAGAGATTAGCCGGAACAAACATACAGTCAAAAAGTGTTGTTTTGGTATATGTAACGTGTATACATAAATGCACTTAAAAGTAAAAAGTGTTTTTTTTTATTACAAACCGACACTCCAATTTTATTTATTTGTATAGATAATGCTGTTATATAAATAACTATATGGATATAAAAAACAGCCTTATGTAATATATAAGTCTACCAAAATGAGTATTTAATGGTGTCCTTAATTATAATGTATTTGTGAATCATAAAATTAACGATTTCTAAATTTACCCTTCGAATTTATAAATTTACAAATGGCTATATAGAGCAATTTTCAAAAAAACGTGCATCGTTACACCATTGTAAACTGATGACATGTTTTGATTTCTTACATTTACGCGAATACTACGTAAAAACAAAATTTAAACGCGATAAAATCCTTAAATATAGTTTTATTTCAATGATGACATGTTTTTATTAATTTGGGGCTGAGTCGCAGATTGGAGGTGATAACCGCATAAATTATAGAATGTTAATTTAATCAACTATGGGCTTTGAGAATCATTCCTAAATATAGCACGTTATCAGACATTTCGCATTGAAAGGGTAATTTTTACATGTTATCTTTGACACCAGTGTCGGCGGCCGTGAACGGATTGAAGTCCCCGAGTCCCACAAGCTGCGCCGATGCGTCCCACAGCTTCTTGGCGTCCTCGTCGCTCAGAGCCTTCGCCGCTGGGCTCGTTACTACGCAGTCGCTAGAGGAATCAAAGTCAAAGTCAAATCGTTTATTTCGTATAGGCCTACGGGGGCACTTACAAATTGTCATTACATTTTTTTTTCTTAACTCTACAACCGGTTGAGCAGATAATAGCAAAGATTACCGTAAACGCAATATCTATTTGCATGCAAGCATAAAAAGTGTGAGTCGCTCTCGGTATATTGCAACATCAGCTGTCAAAATGAGTTGTGTAGTTTGACAGCAGAATCAGAATCAAAATTCAGACATTGAATCAGGATATTTTGTATTCATGTAAACTATTAATTCAATACTTATGAATCGTCAAAATAGTCACAAAATGCTAAGCTACAACTTTACCACCCGGAATGCCGTTCCTATGCAGAAGAACTGGGCCCCAAGTCTGCTAACACAATCGATTCATAATCGAACAGCAACCGCATAGTAACTGTCACTTTTGACAGATACAATATCTGTCAAAAGTGACAGTTACGGTTGCTGTTCGATTGTGTTAGCAGACTTGGGGCCCGGGAAAGAAACTCCATGGTTGCTCTTTTTAAAAAGATATTTTACATTTGTGTGCAGTACATTGTTATGGGTGTGCGAGAGCGTGAGCTGATTTTGAAACCGACTCACAATTATTTTTTTTATTACGTTATAGGCAAGTATTTGATCTCCATCTCACATGATGGTACTTAATTACATTTTATTATTATGATTTATATGACAGCACGATGTTTGGGATAACTTTGGTTTGGGGTCGAGTCACCTTCGTCCGTAGGAGAATTAAATACCCTCGAGATACCCTACACGTGACCCTGGGTGGTGCCAACTAGGTGACAACTCTACTGGTGGTAGGCTTCGGCCGTGGTTAGTCACCACCCACTGAACAAAGCCATGTCGCCAAGCGGCCTAGCCGTGTTCCGGCATGATGTTCGGTGTTGCCATTCATGGATGGCGGGTCAGATCAGTTGCGTCTCGATCTACTGCCGCCTTCCTACCTAGGCAAGTATGCTCCATCGTAGATCTCATCGTCACTTACCATCAGGTGAGATCGAGATCAAATACTTGCCTATAATGTAATAAAAAAAAAAAAAAAAAAAAACTATTTTTATATCCCCACTTACCTGTAATACAAGCCCGTCTCGCTGGCACAGTTCTCATCGAACGCGCAGTATATGGAGGTCTGGGCGCCCAGCCAGGGGCTCTTTATGAACGGTCGGAGAAAGAATCCGATGAGCGGCCTGGCGCCCCGGAACAGGGTGTCATTCAGATGCCGACCCAGCTCCGTGTGTATGACGCCAGGGTGCAGGCTGTATGTGGTCACGCCATCTATGTTATACTCCTATAACAATAACAATAACACTTTTCTTCAGAAGAATTTATTGTCTCTTATGGTGAAATGCCTGTATGGCTTTAGCAGAGGGAATTGCACCCATAACCCCCCCCCCCCCCCCCCTACTTACAAGGTAGTGTTCATGTTCATCTCGAGGAGACGGGGAAACTAAACTGGTTCAGGGCTGGGCTTTTTTCCGGTGGTTTATAGGTACGCTACTTAATATCACTGGCACCTTGTCCTCGTGTAATACGAGCATTACCTTAAGTTTAGACGCCAATTCTCGTGAGAACAATACGTTGGCGAGTTTGCTCTGTGAATAGGCCGCCGCTGCGCTGTACGGCCGCGTCTTGAAGTTCAAGTCCTCAAAATGCATGCCGTATCCTGGAATACAATATTGTTTCACGAAACACCTAAGCAAGGTCAAGAGTATTTTTGTAACAAGTGTACCATACAATTTACAGACCAAGGAAAATTATCTAAATAAAACATAGGTATCTGAAATGTATCCCTCTTCTCTTGGAAGGCTTCTCTAAGTATATTTTAAGATCCACTAGCGAGTTTTACCGCAACTTGTCATGGTGATGAGTCAAAAAACTAAAGTCGAGGGCACATATAGTGTATAAAGAGAAATCAGCTTAGAAGGATGGCTCGATACTTACGAGTATGTGCCTTCGAGGACACAGTAACAATCCTAGCCGGCTTGCTGTTCCTAATCCGCGGCAAAAGCAACATTGTCAAAAGAAAATGTGCCAAGTGGTTCGTCCCAAACTGCACCTCGAAGCCGTCCTCCGTTTCACCTTTGGGACACATCATCACCCCGGCATTATTGACAAGTATGTTTATCTGGGGCTCTGTGTCCATGACGCCCTGGGCGAATTCCCGTACCGACTTTAAGGATGTCAGGTCGCATTTCGCCAACACCAATTTGCCAGTGTCTGGCAGCCCTTGGCATGTCGTCTCTATTTCGGATTTCGCTTGTTCCGCTCTCTCTAGGCTCCGGCAGGCCATAATCACTCTAGCGCCTAAAAGAGATACAGATATTATTTTTGTACTAACGCAAGAAGGCAAGAACTTACAAAGAGCTCCAGCCAGGGATATTAAAAATGGTGGTATAGCTAAACAGCAGAAAGCAGGTGTAGTGACTTTTGGCGCGGTGAGCTTTGTCCTAGTCTGCGTAGCACGATGCAAAGCGGGGCGACACCCTTAGGGTCCGAATAACCAAAAATCCCATCTTAGTGTATAATCCTAAATCTGCAGAGTGCACACTTTACCTCTCTTATAAAAATCCAATACAGTCTCTTTTCCTATTCCAGTGTTGCAGCCTGTGATTATAGCGGTTTTCCCGACTAGCTTCGCAGTGCTTACACATCGTCCGCTGAACAGAGGCATCTTGAAATGTATCTTGACTCTCTTGACTGTCTGTAATTAAAAGTATGTGATCGCGGAGATGAATGGCTTCTACTAATCACACTTATCACAATGACATGAAAGCCAAAAAAATAAATTAGCACACAGTCAGAAAATCCTAAAGGTTCAGTGGTTCGAAGCACCGGCACGGCCTGTACATTTTGGTTTCCAAGGCAAATTTACAGAGCGCATAGCTTTGCTTACCTGGCAATAACAAAAAAGTACGATTGCGAAGAGACACAAACAACTACTTGAACTTGTACATATTTAAATATAAAGGTCACGCACGAGTACTGTTATTCAGTTATCAGTAGTAGCCGTATATACAAACAAAGTATCACGAGCCAGTGTTGCCAGATGTGATTTTCTATTTATACCCAAATTTGAAATTATTTTTCTCCAAAATGATACAATTTGCTTGAGTTTTACCCAAAGGCAAAAAGTTAATAATATCGGCTTAGCTTTTTGCCTTTTTCTTATTTTTTCCTTGAAATACTGTTCTAATTTCCAAACTGAAGCAGCGGAATGACCTTTTTTTTTTTTTTTTACGTTACGTATCCCCACTGAGCGAGATGGTTTAACGCGTGCGTTCGTAACATGCGTTGTGGTCATCCTACAGGTAATCCCACTGAAACTAAAAATTACCCAAAATTCTCCATGGTATTTTTTTTTTCTCCAAATTTTTCTCCAAGAATTTCATGTCTCCAAAATTTCTCCAGAGCCAAAATTCTTACCCAGAATTGCGAAAAAAATACCCAATCTGGCAACACTGTCACGAGCAGTAGTTTGTTTGTAGTAGTTTAATTCGTCCAGTAGGACAGGCGAAGGAATCAATCCATACTGCCAATTCTGATGTTGTCAATGTCATTAGTATTTTATACGGTTATTCAGTTACCAATAATGAGTTTCTTTTCACCGCAAAAAACATCATATCACAGCATATATACAATACATAGACCAATAACATAAAAAAAAAACAATCCTACGTTGTATGTATCACAGATAAGATATATGTTGGAGTAATTTTGTTCCTGCTACCATTTGTAGAGTTGATAGAGTATATATTATAATCACTACGTTTCACTACCATTCATTCACCAATCACATTCACTAATCACGATCAGTCAAATGAAATTGCAATTGCGGGGAGTTCATTATTTAGTTCTATTATCTAGATGTTTATAGTATACATAAATAAATAATTCACTTGTGTTTTTGGCTATGTAATATATAATACTTCGATATAGATAACGTCGGGCAATATGAAAAAACTTCCAGCTGTATAAACAAAACAATTGTTATTGAAAATATTTTTATTTATGTATTATTCTATCATACGTGACCCAGTGCCAATGGAGTATGATAATGACGAGAATACGTGGCGTAGGCCTTCGATACCTAAAACGCAACGAGCCGCCTGCCACCAGATCCCCAAGAGATCCACTACTCTCGCGGTGATAGTGCTCGGATCGGCTGTGCTCAGCTGCCTCCTAGGCTACTGTGTGTTGAGCGAGACGCTCCCATATGAGTCCAAGACCTTGCGCCTTGTTATTATTGTAAGTAGACACATTATTAACTTCATAGAAAAAATCATATAGCATTGCACTTAGATCTCCTTATTTAGAAAGTTGATATGACCTTATCTGATACTGATCTTAAAATTTACCATCATAATGAGGTTTTGTATTAAAACATTCTCACTTCTGCTGCACTGCACTTTACAGCCTATCCTAACCAGGATAGACTGTGAAGTGAATCAGCCATTTTACAGATCTTAGGCGTTTTTTAAAGTGCTTAGCCCTTTTGTGTATGCTAAGATCTGCCTGCAACATAGACACTTTTTAATGTTATATCTAACTGCTAGCTTTTCCGACACGGTGCAAGAGTCCCAGTATCAAGCTACAACAGCGATCCATATAAAAACTATCAATGGCCTGATGGACTTGGGAGTCTCACTAATGTAAGTATCTATAAGAAATGAATTAGGTATACACGTAAAATAGAGAAACAATTTATTGAGTTGCATGCAAGTAACATTAAATATATATAAATATAAAATAACAGTTTAGGTCCATATTATATATATAAATGTATAAATAATAATTTAGTTCTATTATGCATAGACCTATTCAAAATAAATGACCAATGATCTTGACTTTATAATTGCCCTTGTCTTGATGGCTTTTGAGTCCTGTGTAAAAAATGTTTAGTTTGTGGTTGTTAGATTTGTCTGGCATATCCTAGCATTTTTACTACATATGGGGTTTATTATTTTAATAAATAATAATTTTCAATATTAGACTAACTTCTTGATTGTGTAAATTTTGCAGACTGGCAAACTTCAACTTTACGAGCTAGGGAAAAAATTTAGGAGCTACTATGCCAACTTTATACCAGAAGAGTATTACGAAAAGGACATGTTTATGCGGAGCAGTGACAAGTCTCGATGTATGATGAGCGCATACACATTCCTTGCTGGCTTATACCCACCTACGGAACGGCAAATGTGGCATCCAGAGTTACAATGGCAGCCAATACCAGTGCACTCACTGCCAAAAGAATTGGACAATGTATGAACTTTTATATATATTGTTTTTCTTTGGTTTTGGTATCTGCAATCAGTTAATGACTATGAGCAGATCTGTTGTAGCTGTGTTCGGGAGCAGTTGCTTCATTCTTAAGGCCTGGTAGGTCCGTGATATCTCATGGTGTTTTAGCTCAAACAAAATTTACCAAAGTGACAATTTCAATGCTCCATTTCCAGTTGATTAAGAATTGAATGTGTTGGCAGACTTGGAGCACAAGTGATATCGATGTTATGTGTAAGATTAGCGCAGTGGTAGTGACTCTGCTATCTGCGCCGAGGGTCCCGGGTTTGAATCCTGATAGGGACACAAGCTTTGTGTGATGAGCACGAATGTTTGTACCCGAGTCATGGATGTTTAATATGTATGTAAGTATTATATACTGAGTTCGCCCTCAGTCCATTTTACGGTACCCATAACACAAGTGTTAAGCTTAAAGTGGGACCGTATAGTTGGTGTGTTCGTATGGCAATATTTATTTATTTATTAAGATAAAAATCTATTCTAGATAGTCGCCGGTACAAAACCATGCAAAGCCTTCAAAGAAATGTATGATGCACTGGTGATTGAAAAGAATGCTGACCCAAAATACACGGAACTGTTTGATTATCTCAGCAAATACACCAATCAAACGATGCGCAATATTGTGGAGGTGGACTTTTTGTACAGCACGTTCCTGGCCGAGCAGGAGGCCGGCCTGAAGCTGCCCGAGTGGACCAAAAATGTGTTTCCCAACAAAATGCGTACTCCACTCATGCTGAGCTTAGCTTTGTTGTCTTATAATGAAACATTACAGAGGCTTAAAGTTGGTAAGTAAGACAGTGATATAATAGCTTTACCCGCGACTTTTTAGGCGTAAGCTTTAGTTTTTTGAACCATCCTAGAGGAACCGTTATCGTTTATGATCTATTACCAGTGCCATGTTTGAGTAAAAACCGCCCTAAGAATTTGAGGATTGGTTGTCCCGAAAAGAACTTATCCATAACCTAGGCTTATAAGAAGAAATAATCCAGACGGAGTGTCGCGAACAACATATTATTGAACCCAAGATTGAAGCACAAAAAACCCGTGAATTCGGTTGTAATACACAAATCTGCTTGGTATCTTGTTCGCAACTTTCCGTGTACATTATTTCTTCGTCTGACAACCCGTGATAAATTATAAGATAGCTGCATGCCAAGTTTCGTCAAAATCCGTCCAGTAATTTTTCCAGTGATGCGCGTAGACATACAAAAAGAAAAAGTTTAAAATATGTAACCCGTAAAAAAGTTAAGAAATAAGTTAGCACCTAACTTATTTCTTAACTTTTTTACGGGTTGTCATCCTATGATAGAGAAAGACAAGTCTTATCATATGTAGGGTATTCCAGTTTCTGGCAGTTACACATTAATGACGTTATAATTCAATTCAAATGCCTTATGCCGTGCGATTATTTTTATCCTTTATTGACGTCATTTCCTTTGGGTTTGTGTCTTTCAAATTACAATGTTCGATTTTTGAATTAAATTATAAATTCGTAGAATAAAACTATATGATTAGTACTTGACCTGCAGGCCCTCTATTGAAAGAGGTGACGAGTTATTTCAACGAGACGGTGACGCACGCGAATGTGGACCGCTCGGTGTGTGCGTACTCGGGGCACGACGTGACGGTGGTGGCGCTGTGGCGCGCGCTCGGCTTCCGCGACCTGCTCGAGCCGGAGTACGGCGCCAGCATCGTGCTGGAGCTGCACGAGGACGTTGACCAGGACAACTTCTTTGTTAAGGTACATTTCACAAATCTCAATATAATAAGTGAATGAACCATTTGCTTCGACACTAAGAGCGAGAAGGAATTAGAGTCTACATGCTCTCTCGTAAAGCCAATATAAACATTGAAAAAAAAAATTTTTTTTCAGGCATTCTATCGTAACAACACTAAAATGGAAGTACCAATGGAATTGAAGTTACCGTTCTGTGACGAGGTCTGTACATACACACAGTTTGTACAGCACATCAGTAAGCTGATACCCGACGACTGGGAGGCGGAGTGCCGTAACACCGAGCAATAAGGTTTAGTTTACAATGAGATGAAAGCTGCCCTACCTGCAGTGGTCCCTTTCACCCGTCCCTGTAGTGGGCTCGTGATTCTGGCGATACTTTCAATACTGCCGTGATATGGATCGCGATATTACTTATAGTGTGAACAGCACTATTTCCAAATAAAGGTAGGCTTCCACACACTAATAATTGCGGAGCGTGCGTCGTCTTAGTTCGTGTAGACGGTGGTGGCGTGGATAGGGTTGCCAGATGTTTGCTTATCACGTACTTGCCAGGTTTTTGATAAAAAAAACAAAAAGACTACTTTTGTTCCTTTTTGTACCGCAATTGAATATTTTTTTATCGTAATATCTGGCTATATTTTGTACCACAACCAATTATTTTGTACACTGGCAACTCAGCGCGATTGTAGCGCCACGCAACCACGCTCGTTACTTTAAGTGTGCACGCATGCAATTATCTAGTATTGGGGGCTAAACCCTCATTTATCTGACCGTTGAAGAAAAAAACAACTATGTTTATGTGATAGGATCATGATATTTATATTATCATCATATACATAAGACGTCCTAGAACTGCTTTAGATATATGATAATCTAATGTACTCCTTTTGGGCCATGGCAGACTTTTCTATGAGATTATGTTGGGCTTAAAGTCCACTTGGTTTTATTATCGTTGATTGATTGCCGTCTGCTCGCCCTAATGTTACCAAATTAATTGTTATAGGTATGTATGTGTATGTGTTATAGGTATAGAAATATAATTCTTGAAGGCATTTTTATATTGTTTCAAAAGGGTCTGTTGAATTAAATATTTGTGTTAAGTTTTTTGTTGAATGATAAATTTTTGAGTTACGTTGGAGACGTTGTTGCTGTGATATTATTTGGCGGGCCTATTGCCAAAAAAAAAAACATGATACGACTATGAATTTAAAAGTAAAGAGGCTGATGTACCAACGCCTTTTAGGATTTACTTTTAAAGCCGAGTCCACACAACGTCAACCTATGCAGTGCAAACGTCAGCGTAGAAGGCGGTTTTTTTGTGTGCCAGCTATAATAGCCGCTTCTAGACTTACCGCGCCTGCTTAAGTCTCTCTTGCTGAATCTTTATTGTATGTAAGTATAAGTGCACATAACTTAGTATCGTTAGTTTCTTGGTTGATCAGGGCTCGCGGAGTAAACTCGCAAAACACGCAGCTTTACAATTTGACATCACACACAAGGTATCACATTCTTTTGATTAGTTTATCTTCTTGAGATTTATAGTAAGTTATACGGATATTGCTGATGTGTAGTACAACATTTCCTTAAATTACGCTGGCTGAGCCACAACGCTATAGTTATTATTTACTTATATAAGTTTATTTATGAATTAAAAAAGGGATTTCTAGAATAGAACCACATTCCATTGTGTTAGCACAACAATTTCATCATATTTGTTATGAAGGCCGGAATACACTTGGATGGTAGCTTAGGTGTTTCTCGCACAAACAAACTAATTACCTACTCGAAAATGCGTGCTCTTTGCATTTGTATTGTGGGTAGGAGGTGCGACAAACTCGAGAAAACCGCGTGCACGTGGCGCTGGTATCTATTTTCCATTAAATGCTAGTTTATATGAAGTTTACTATGTTTCACTGGCATGAGATACAAATTTCCTCAAAACTCCATTAATTAATATATTTATGGTAGTATATGGCAGCACCTAAACCGTAATATGAGGGTTTTTTTCCTATCCGATCCTAATAATCGGACAAAAGAAACGATTGCCCTACAAATTGTCCAATTTAATCCGATTATTAGGATCGCATGAAAGATGTGGGTCCTAATTTAATTTAACAATAGTGTGAATTGCTTACCAATTGTAATAAAGATTAAATGATAGGAGTTTTATATATTTCTCCTAATTACATTAAGGTCAACTTTTGTTTGTTGTATCCGGGAATTCTACTATGTGATGGGTAATTTGCAATAATAAAGTTAGAATTGTAATGTAGTAAGCAAACATGGGTACTATACAATGTTATGTTGATATGATATTAAATCAAGAATATTCATTTTATTTATATTGTGGAATATATTAGATAATAATGTAATATAATGTTGTTGATTTTGTAATGTGGTTATTATTAAATATGTTTATGTCGTAAAATAAACAAATTATTTTATTTTTCTCGGATACGGAAGTGACTTAGAAACACATGTATGCAAATAATACAATCCCAAATTGTCATTAATAATATTTATTTGTGCATTGTCATACATTGTAATGTTTTTAAAAAGTTTTTATGAACTATAAAGTACATATAAATATTATGTTAACTTATAAAATAACTCTAAACTACATCAAATCATAAAATGGACGGCACATTGACACTAATATATATATTTGAACAATTTAAAAATATAATTAGGTATCATTGATATACAACATGGTAATGCCTTTTTATGGAATTAAAAAAATGAATATAAGTAAATTACTTCATTATACATTAAAAATGGACGGTAAGTCTAAACAAATATTCTATATTATACATTAAAATAAAGTTGCATAATAATAATGCATAAAATATAAATAATACAATGTTAAAATCTATAAAAAGTGTCTTACAAAATAGGTGATACATAATAATTTACTTGTTCGGTGGATTTCTATACCTAAGCACACACTGTTTTTATGTGCTTATTTCTTACATTACAGTTTAAAGCTCAGTCTTTGTTAATTGACTTGTTATATAATGACTAAAATTCGTCATGTAATAGCAAAAAAACTATTTTATTTTATACAAAAGGGTGATGTGGATGGTGTATATATTTGAAAACATTTAGTATCTCATATTAGACATAAATTAACAAAGATAACCATATTCATGTTAAAAACTAAATTGAATCTTACATCTAATTACCACAACAAGTCAGTACATTGCGTTCTCTATATGCCCTCACAGCGGTGTGCACTATAACGGCAGCCCAAAGGCCTACGGCGAGCCACGTCGAAATAACAGATAGCTGTAACGCTAACCCTGTATTGATGAAGTCGCCCCGACGACTGTTTGGAGTGTCCTTCTGTATATAGTCCATAAAGTCGAAAATAGCTTGACAGGAAAGGCGAAAATGTATTGCAGATGCGTGGTCCCCAGTGGCACGGAGCTCCTGGCAGACAAAAGAAGTACATAAGTTACCATTAAAAAGCTGTTAATTTCCATGTATGTACATGAATTAATGCCTTGACATCTCTAAACATTTTAGTATGTTAATATTTTGCTCTAGCATCATGGCTTGTAATACAGGGGTATATAGAAATGGGTGTTGAATCAACTATCAATGGTTCATCAATCCTTCATCGATGGATGAATGGATTTGTTCCAAACAAACATTCTGTTCAGACTATTAAATGTTTACATTTGATAAGATCACATTGTAGGTGACTAATCACCGACATGATAAGGATAATTATTTACCCTGACTAAATATCCTCTGTACTGTGTGCAGGTTTTCAAGAAGCCTGCAGTGAGTATAGCAGCATGCACTAAGTTGTATATCCCAAATATACCAGCAATGCTGGACGTTGGGATCCAGCAGTATATCACAGAATCATTCCTTGTGGATAATCTAGTTCTTGTGGTTACTACTATTGATTCTCCCTCTCTGGAAAATGAAAAGGTAAGGTTAAAAATGCAATCCGAGTCTATTATCTGTACAAATCATACAATCTTGTTATACAAATTTCACTGACTGACTTATGACAGTGCTGTCGACCAGAATTACTTCATCAATAGATTTACTGTTAGAAATCATACTGTTACTACCATCACATACTGTGTAAAAATGATACAAAGATCATGTAATTTTGTACTTACATCTCTTCCATAGCAGTTGATTTATCATCCTCATATTGTCCAATATTGTTAATACACACTCTATACATGTGGAATAAGGCCATAATTACAGCATAAGCTAATATAGGCAATGGTGCAATGATTGCATAAAGGCAACTGGAGTTGTGGCCCCCATTAAAGTACTGGAACGTACTAACACCAAACAGAATACAACCACAGTTCGTATTCTCGAAGTATCCGCCCGGACATGTGTCCAGGGTGGCTCGCCAGTGGTTGTACGGTATAGCTATACACAGAACTGATACAGATAGCACTACTGCCAATAATGCATAGCACCAGCAAAGCCTTCTTTCCGTTTCATACTGAGTCATTATAACACACTGGATATTATACTTCGTTGAATAACGAACTGGATATTTTACTTTGTTGAATAGGTATGTCAGTCGCTGATAATAAAAGTAGGGTCGCAAAAATAGATAAAACCTTTATCTCCGATAAAGGTAAAAACAGTAAATAAAATAATTATAAAACAAAAATCAATCAAAGCAAGCGTGACGTTTAACGTTCGTTCGTTCTTCTTCTTTAAAAAAAAGGGGCGTCTACATGTCAGGTATTTAGCCAGCGTAAAGTACTTCTCAATAGTAACTTCTACACTAGATATTTCTCAATAGGTACAAATTGCAACAACAAAACCGTACATTTATTCATCAAGCTACTCCTTAAAAACCATGCTCTTGGTTTTGCTTGCTCAATTAAGTATCACAATCAAAGTTATGATTACTTTAAATCTGGCTTAATTTCGATCATGCCGACCCTCTTAAAGTCAGTCAAATACTTGCAAGTGAATCTGGATCAAGAAAATACTAATGACATTGACAACATCAGAATTGGCAGTATGAATTCATGCTTTCGCCTATCTACTCTACTCACAGTCAGTCAAACAAAAGCAAAATAAACAGAATTACTAATATAATAAGGCCGCAATAGGTATTGTATTAAAATGAGACTTAATAGCAATACGAAGATCGTGGGACAAAACATTACGTTAGTACCCTACAACGAATATCATGTGCCTAGGTAAAAGCCGGTACTTTTTTCTATTTTAGATCATAAGTTTTCCAGGACTCTTGCGAGGGTCTTGAATATAGCAGAGGAAACGATAAACCAGTTCTTATCGTAGCGTGTCGATGTCATCCTTGAATAAAAAAACAAAATTGTTCTAATGTGCAGACGTTCCTACTCCAGGTTTTTCAGTAAAATATAAACTGGCGAAAGGAACCACCAATATGAATACAACATGTGCCTCCTCAGTTTCTATTATCGACGAACTACTAAATTGTACTACTTATTATGGGTATTTCATGTTATAATTCGTTATAGATACCATGAATGGATGAAATCCGAAGAATTACAGAAGCTTACAGCATCAGAACCTCTATCTTTAGATGATGAATATGAAATGCAGAAATCATGGCGAGAGGATGATGATAGTAATATAAAAATATTATCTACTTATTCCTTATATTTGTGGTAACTGTTTACTTATTACTTATATCTAACTTGAATTGTTTCAGAATGTACTTTTATAATATTAGACAAATGCCTCTTTGAAAAAACAGGCAAAGAAATAGGTATGTAATATAAGTGTGACATTTACCCATAAATTATTGTAATTACTCATTTACTTAGTAGTGAAGATATAAAAAGAGATGAGTTAAAGTATAATATATAATAATAGGTAAGTATATTATATATTTTTTTAAGTTAATTAAGTATTTCTTTTCTTACAGAATCGATGATAGGTGATACAAATATTTTCATAACAGATAAAGAATCCACAGTCGGTGAAATTGAAATAATGATAGCTGAAACAACTGCCCGGGGTAAAAGAATGGGTTGGGAGGCTGTGACACTTATGTTGCTTTATGGCATCACCCATGTTAAAGTCAGGACATTTGAAGCAAAAATTTCTTTATCAAATGTAATAAGTATTAGGATGTTTGAAAAACTTGGTTTCCAAGAGAAGTCCAGAAGTGAAGTATTTCAAGAAATAACTTTAGAGAAGACAGTTTCTGATGATTGGACTAAGTGGTTAAAGAAACAAGGATGTCATGAAATACAAACATACTAAGTATAATATTTGTTTTTTATAGTTAAATAAAACTCATTTTAAGTTTTTTATTGCGTTTATTTTCAATCCCCCCGTGACTACTCTTTGAGAGAATAGAGCTACACACAACTATTACATATACAACTATTTAGCACCACTGACGAATTAGCTTGTTCTCTTATTAATAATAATTTATATTACTTGACACTGGCAAAACAACTATGGTGAGGCCAAATTAGAAAAAAAATTAGTAGCACTGAACAGTGTTGCCAGATTGGGTATTTTTTTCGCAATTCTGGGTAAAAATTTTGGCTCTGGAGAAATTTTTTAGAAATGAAATTCTTGGAGAAAAAAAAAATACCATGGAGAATTTTGGGTAATTTTTAGTTTCAGTGGGATTACCTGTAGGATGACCACAACCCATTTTACGAACGCACGCGTTAAACCATCTCGCACAATGGGGATACGTAACGTAAAAAAAAAAAAAAAAAGGTCATTCTGCTGCTTCAGTTTGGAAAATAGAACAGTATTTCAAGGAAAAAATAAGAAAAGGCAAAAAGCTAAGCCGATATTATTAACTTTTTGCCTTTGGGTAAAACTCAAGCAAATTGTATCATTTTGGAGAAAAATAATTTCAAATTTGGGTATAAATAGAAAATCACATCTGGCAACACTGGCACTGAAGGATATTGTTTAGTTAGAATAATCTGTGGTTTTGAATCTTTACGTCGCCGATTGTTGGGTTATCGGGAAAATTGTTAATAATGTTTTCCGGGCAGATTATTTTACATTTACTGCTTGTGACACAGATTCTGTGTCGCGATGATACAGAAATCATGTCTGAAGAAGACGTGGGTGTAAAGTACGCGAACAGATGTGAAGTGTGTAAAATTCTTGCTACGGAGTTACAAAGTAGGCTCGAGGAAACCGGTAAAGTGCACGATGTCATCGAAATTGGATACTCCCTCGACGATGTACAACCGAAAAAGAAGACCAAATATCAGAAGTCTGAACTGAGACTGATCGAATCATTGGACGGCGTTTGTGATAGAATTCTGAAGTACAATATACATAAAGAACGCCAAGATAGCACCCGTTTCTCTAAAGGCATGAGCCAAACATTCAAAACCCTGCATGGGTTGGTAGACAAGGGTGTCAAAGTGGACCTCGGCATACCATATGAGTTGTGGGACAAGCCGTCAGCAGAAATTACTCATATGAAAACACAGTGTGAGAGTCTTTTGGAAGAAAATGAAGATGCTATAGAAGATTGGTATTGGAACCATCAAAATGATATTGATCTTGTAAAGCACTTGTGCACTAAACATGCTCTGCGGGGCTCCGATGATTCATGTTTGTATGATGAGTTAAAAACTGATGTCAAAGGCGAGAGAGGAAGTGAGGATAAAACAGAGCTTTGAGGGTTAAACGGTTCCTAGTAAATAAAGTACAAGAACAATTTATGAGTTAAGGATATTGTGTACACTGTGATAGAGTGATCATTTTAGCTACTTCATTTATTTAAAGTGTTTCTTTGAATTCTACTCATCTACTGTGTGAGGCTCCATTTTATTGTATACTGTACATGAACTTTTAATCAATCAAAAGTAATAATTAAAAAAAAATATATATTATTAGATTTTAAAATAAACCATTCTTATTGTTCCATATCCAAAGGATCCAACATTTTTATTTCTGTTATATTTATATCTTCTTAATAAGATTGGAGGGGAAAAGGATGGTAGGATGATGACTTTCAATTCATACAATATGTAAATCCTTGCAAGTAGAATGAAACCTTATTTATGGCTACAAAACTCGACCACATACTTCAACCCACTGTAGCCACTCATATTCCACAAATTCTTGTGTGTGATTTTGAAAATACTATTCTTTGTAATTATTGTATATATTAAACGAATGCACTATTAATATATTTTGTTCACTACTTTAATGTAAACATTTTCATAATATGAAAAAACAGAGAAAGAGTAACAAGTAATGCAATCAAAACTTATTTTGGTATCTGCCAGAAATGTTACTGTATTGTGAAAAATAACAACTTATATTATCTGTAGTAATATGAAACAACAATGTTGTTTTTTCCTCTACTCCCTCAATTATTGTGCAGCTCAACCCCCAATAATAAACATAGATTGTTGGGGTTTTCCATAGTGATTGAAAATGCCTGTAACCCCAAAGTTGTGAGCTTGATTTCTCAGAGCTCTAAGCACATGCCATTGATGACAATATATTTAAATAAAACAATGCAATAAGTAATAAGCACCTTTTTAATCAACTGTCAAAAAGTATTACCTATATAAATTAATATCTCAACATATTCCGCACCAGTTATCTTACATAATGGTATTTATTGGTGCTAACAAACTTGCAGACTGTCTGCAATTTATTGGGGCGAGACAAATAAAATTTTCTTAACAACAAAATAAATATAAATTATAACTAATAGGATTAAATACATTCACTCAATTGTACTCTGCGCACATTCATAATTTGATGGTATTTCCTTACTACAAATTTATCTTTTAAACATCAGAATTCCCCGGGACGCTCCCGCGGGTGTTTCGTGGTCGACTATTCTTCGATGTTAACAGTGGCGTGTATGTACATGGTATAAAAATACTATGTATATAGTCCATGTATAATAACAGCGCATGGAGGTTCTTGGGAGTGCCTAAAGGTAGGGGCTCGTGTCCTGGTACTCGTCGTCGCTGTCGTCGGAGCCGTCGTCGGTCAGCTGGCGCTGTGCGGCCGCTTCTGAGTCCCCAACGCGTTCAGAGCCCGATGCATCTGCAACAAACAATATTTTTTTTTATAAGTACAACATTAATAATATTTGTGTTTATAAATAATGATAAATGCATTCTATTCTAGTTCTATCTAATGTTATAGATTTGCTATCGCCTTCGAAGGATGTGGAAGTTTCGTTGATGTGCAATCCAATCAGAATTACTAGACAACACATTTTTGTGAAGTCTTCTCAACTGAGAACATCTAAAATACATAAACCAGGTATTCTAGATTTTTCTTTATAATATGTTTTTTTAAATCACAAGTCAGATAGACCCCCATTATAGTTTTAAGCATAAGTTTTAAGCATTTTATAATAGCATCACAAAGACGTTTTCTTCTGAAAATCGCTTTGTAATGTCATTTACACCACACTACCATTTGGGGTTAAAGCCAATGAATGCTGTTGGGATCAACCAATTTGATGCACTTTGGTTGAATGAGCATCATAAATGATGAAGGCGAAAGCAAACCGTATAAAATGAGTCTTAAGAGCATAAGTACAAAGGAGATTGTACTGTAGCACACTGCAATGCTACTATGCGAAATAAACGGACGTGATGTGAGTAGGGCGCGCCGCTGAGACGCCAACAGTGGCAAATACAAGCGCTTCAATAATTACCCAGTTACCTGCATGAGGTTCCCATAGCGTCTCGTAGCGGCGCGACTTCGGCGGCGGCGGCGACGCGGAGCCTCTGCACACAACACACAATAAATTAATAATAATTATCACATGCCTTCTGCCATATATTTTGGTAAACACGACGATTAGATTGGTTTATATTATATACCTGGACTATATACCGATGAGATTATATACCGGGACCACCCCCAGTCCAATGTACAGTACCTATCGTAAAAGCGTTGCTACATTTTGGACTTTACAATAGGTTTTCGTATAGCTACATTTATTACTATTTATTTTATATAAGGTGTTACAATAATAGTAGTAAAATATTTTAAAACGTCGACCAGCAGGCTATAAAGATCACATTTCCGAAAAAAAAATCAAATAATTGATATTTTAAAAACAACACTACGTACTAAGTAACAGCATGCTCTCTCACAGAAAAAGCAAACACTGTTAATACATATATTTTATACATAAACGAGATCGAGAACGAGATGGGGTCGAGTCACCTTCGTCCGTAGGAGAATTAAATACCCTCGAGATACCCTACACGTGACCCTGGGTGGTGCCAACTAGGTGACAACTCTACTGGTGGTAGGCTTCGGCCGTGGTTAGTCACCACCCACTGAACAAAGCCATGTCGCCAAGCGGCCTAGCCGTGTTCCGGCATGATGTTCGGTGTTGCCATTCATGGATGGCGGGTCAGATCAGCTACCCGATCTACTGCCGCCATCCTACCTAGGCAAGTATGCTCCATCATAGATCTCATCATCACTTACCATCAGGTGAGATCGAGATCAAATACTTGCCTATAATGTAATAAAAAAAAAAAAAAAAAAAAAAAGATCGTTATCACCTAATTTGTATCCTCTTAAAATATTTTTACACTATTCGTGTAACACCCAATATGTTGGAAGTCGGCTTGCAGTGTTCCTTCACGCATAATGCCACAGAGTTATTAACATCTGCCCTCGCGCGGTAGAAGCAAGTGATATAGTGGTTGTGTTCACCTGTGCGTGGGCGAGTGGTCGTCGCCGTTCTCGCTGGGCGGCGGCGAGCCGCGCGGCGAGGGCGGCTGGCTGAGCGCCTGCATGAGCCGCCCCTTGGACTCGTGCCAGATGCTCGACAGGCGCCCGTCCGCGCCGAACAGCAGCAGGAACGCGTCGATCAGCTCCCGCGACTTCTCCTCCCACTTTGTTAATATGTCCACTTTCTTTTCGCCTATATTTGTCATTACCTACGAGAGACAATATAATAATATAGTTAGACGAACTGATAAGCGCAGTTGGGTGTGACCTTGCTTTCTGTGTCGAGGGTATAGGGTTTGGATCCTGGTAAGGACAAACTTGTGTTAGGAACACCAATGGTGGTAGCCGTGTCACTGATGTTAATATGTATATAAGTGTATGGTACATGGTTGAAAGTTAGATTCGCCTATAAGTGTACGAATATTCCCTAAGACATTTTAGGGAATATTCGTAGCTCTATCCATCCCAGGGCCCCAAGTTTGCTAACACAATCGATTCATAATCGAACAGCAACCGCATAGTAACTGTCACTTTTGACAGATATCCCATACAATATGTGTCAAAAGTGACAGTTACTATGCGGTTGCTGTTCGATTATGAATCGATTGTGTGAGCAGACTTGGGGCCCAGATCAGCAGATCCTAGCAGGAGTAGCTTATCAAAAGATCTTTCAATGGATTGAAACGAATTACGATAGGTACATATAACAGTAACATTCGTACTAGTGAACCATTTATAAGGAGTTAATTCAACTTATGTATATTCAAGTTGAATAACACAAGCACAACTATTGTTTACATAACAAGGTCAAAAGGCATTATCAGTGTGTACACTGAAACGGTCGCGATCTTAAGCATTTCTTGAATAAAGATAACAAGGTCAGATATCGCGTTAGTTTTACGGTCGCTAGTTTTGTTTTATTTTTTTTTCAGCGCGAGGCCATATTTTTCAACGACCGCTGACATGAGGTAAACGTACTCTTATATTCCGAACTAGCTGCGCCTGCGACTTCGAAAGCGTGTATTTAATGTTTTTTACCTAGCCCAGCCTTCCACTGCCCGGGATAAAAAGTATTGTATGAATACCCGATGTATAAGATATTAAAATACAGATTTTTGAATAACCAGCCGCTTTCATCCTGTATCCATTAGCAGGATCAATTTTAAAAAGATACCAACTATAAAAATCACGATTACCCTAAAAAAATCAGAAACCTTTAAAAACTATTGACACTAAACAAATTTATGTAGGTATATATATTATATATCCAGCCGCTATGAATCCATTAATTTACCGGCATTAAAGTATCCTAATGTTAATCCAGGATCTAAGACATCCCCGTGCTAAGTTTGATCAAAATCAGTCGAGTAGGTTTCCCGTGATGTACGTTTATGCAGACTGACGGAATTTAATTCCAAAAATTCCATATTTGGCCTCTGTTTTAGTAATAATTACAGAGCCAAGTTACAGTATGTTATAATTGCACAGTCACTCGGAAATTTTGTGCCCGAATCATTGTTCATTTGCATTTTACACGGTCATTCAATATGAATAATCACATAATAGTTATAGCAAAAACTTTCCATAGACATTTAGTTTTTTTCCCATTTTTCTTTAATCGTAAAACTAGTTACCTCCATAATGTAAAATACATGTATTTATAATGATGACGAAAAAGGTCATTTATTTAAAATGCACACAGAGAAACCTGTTTTATTGCAATAATTACCAACACGATTTAACATGAGTAATAACGATAGGTTTTTCCGTATAAATCACACTTAATCAGTTTGAAACCATTTAGATATGCCAACCCCATCATGGCCATTAAACTACTGACGTGAGCCCGCTCCTAGCTTTGGCTTAGTTGGAGGGGCTAATACATTAACATCACATGTAGTTCGCACAGGTCAGTGGGCTAATAGGACTACTATAATATAGATATGTGTTTATCACATATAAAACATTTATTTGAAAATACACCTAAAACACCAAAATTATAAATGAAAATGTGTTTTTTATTGAATTAAAACAATTTTTAAGGATTCTATCGCGTTTATTTTTTGTTTTTACGTTCCCGTGTTTTTTAAGTTCTAGCAACACTAATGAACACCTGACTCGATCTTGATAAAAGAACAATGCACAGGGAACTATGGCCCCCGAACGAAGTTCCAACTATCCAAATCAATCTTATGTACTACACCTATGTTAAAACGCCCGGGGTGATATTAAAAATAATCTGGGCTAAGAAGTTGTTTTAAAAAAAACTTCTACTACTTCTTCGGAAAAACACCCCCGCAGGAGTTCCGCCATTTTGCCACGAACGACAGCTTCAGTCATTCACGCAAAATTTAAATTAACTTGCGTAAGCAACACGACTTCAAACGTAACATAGGAGCGGGGCTAATTTATAAACATGAAATTTAGCGAATGGTTGTAAAAAATGGAGAAAAATATAACTATTTAAATTATTTATGTCTTGATGCGTGTGATAAATTGGTACCGTGTGCGAACTTTGTCCGTTACTACAATCCATTATACTAAGCTCTTATCTTCTCTTTTATATTTTCGTGTGGTACATTATTATGGGTATGTGAGAACAATGTAGCAACGACTAAGCGGGTTTGAGTATCTGGTTAAAAAGTACTAAGGGAGCGTTCAAGTATTACGTAACGCAATTTTTGGAGATTTTTGACCCCCCCTCCCCCCTATGTAACGCGCCGTAACGTTTTTCTTTACCCCCCCCCCCCCCCCTCATAAAAAAGGTAAAGTCTCTACGCGACCGTTCGAAAGGGTTAAAACAATGTTACGTAACGCGTAGTTCAAATCCCCCCCCTCCCTCCCCTGTAACGCATCGTAACGTTTCCGAAGACGCCCCCCCCCCCTCCCCCAAATTCGTTACGTAATACTTAAACGCTCCTTAACCCTAAGTAAATTTTGATTCTGATAGATGGCCGCGGGATGCTCACCTTTTTGCCCTTGTCCTTGAGTTCGTCCATTTTGTTCTGCAGTCGGAACTTCTTCTCGTTGAGGAAGGACACGTTCAGCTCCTTGGCGGAGTAGCCGCGCGCCAGGTTGCGCCGCACGTAGATGTCGTAGTCGCGCACGATCCGCGCGACAATGTCCGACGTCGACACGCCTGCGAGACATCATATACATTACAATTAGGATTCTTGGTGTCATAATATCACTAGCTCTTACCCGCGACTTCGTCCGCGTGGTATTTAATAAAGTACCTAAAAAATACCTAAAGCGATACAATAAGCCAAGGTACCAAAAATCGCTACTTTTACTAACTTTGGAGTGTTGTATCGCTTTAGGTAGTTTTTTAAGCAAACTTAATACATCGAGACATCCAATGCTGAATGCCAATATCGCCAAAAACTAAATTACATCGTAAAGATGTCCAGATTTTTCGCAAAAAAATAAAAACCATTGACATTTTGAATTTCGCGCCCTGATCTAGCGCTTCCACCGTAAACATCCATGACTCGGATACATACATTCATGCTCGTGTTTGTCCCTACCGGGATTCGAACTCGGAAGCGGGGCACTACCAACCCCGTCGCCAAATCTATACAATATATGCAATAAGACTGAGCTCCAAATCAGCTAACCCAATCGATTCATAATCGAACAGCAACCGCATAGTAACTGTCACTTCTGACAGATATTGTATGGGATATCAGTCAAAAGTGACAGTTACTATGCGGTTGCTTTTCGATTACGAATCGATTGTGTTAGCAGACTTGAGGCCCTGTAAATTGGTCGTATGCCAATGGGTATGAATTCTTATAAAACGGCTATGGGTGGCGAGTGGGCCGTCCGTAGAGGCTTTAACATTGCAAAGCAACGCACCCTCCGTCCGCTGCGTGGCAACGAACATATCCTTGGCCTTGATGCTCGCGTACGTGTCCTCGCAGGTGTCGGTGGTGTACGGGATGTCGTCGTGCGCCACGAAGTCGATCTTGTGCTTCTCGAGGAACTCCTCGTCGTACTCCCACGGCGCGTCCCGCACCACCTGCAACAACATACCACGGGCACTTGATCAGTATTTATGATTGAAGCATCAGGGGCGTATTTCCAGGTAGAAAACTGAACAGACTGGCAATTTTTTTTTTATACTTTTTGTAATAAAATACCTATATTTCCCTAAATTGTGACATAGTTCTCTCTTGAGGGAACTTATGCCGTCGTTAACATGATACAGATGACAATTTTAAGGCCGGGATGTGAAGTGCCTGGATATAAGAGTTCATAATACACCCCCAGGGCAGTCTCTAGCTTATATCTAGCGCTGGGGAGCGAAACTAGCTCAGGCGCCTCCCTAGCCATCTAAGCACCCCCTAATGCTATTGGGATCACCCCATTCTAGTAGGTACTCATAATACATGGTTAATAATTCCTAAGGAGCATAAGTGTGGAGTAAGACAGTAGATTGTTTTTACTCAAACAGGAACATTAATTAATTTAAAGGTCTATGCAAGGTCTTAACAAAACCTGCTAAACGAATATTACACGGTTTGACGTCATACGCTCTCGGTTGAACGATTTCCGTACACAAAAAGGTAACCGGCCCACCCGGCGTGAAATAAAAACACATTCTTGACGTCAGTCTTCACTCGGCCGGTACGACTAATTTTATCCAACCTTTCAGTTCCATTATATTTAGCGATGCAATGTCTGTGACGTTAAGGATCACCCGGATTCAATCTTTTTTTTTATTGTAGCAAAGGGATATGTTGAAATAAACACACCTTCATACCAAAGGCTGTATTGTAAAAGCAAGATCGTAATGACCAACATATTTAAACATATCTGTTAGCTATATTGATTAAAATGTTGATAATAATGTTCAAAATAATTATAAAATCATAAATTAAAAAAAAAGTTTTAAGGTTGCCGCGCCGACGCCATCGCACGCTAGGGTACTCAGAAGGGTGGCAGCATTTCTCCTTTGGATACCACTCTCAGCTGACAGAAAAGACTGGCAACCCATCTCTGAGTATGTTTGAGAGATTTTGTTCTATATATTTTCTCAACTTACCTATCTGATTTTTTTGTACTGATTGTTTAAAGTATCTACGTCAATACAATTCCGATACGTGTATCAAAAAGCAAAAAGGTTTATACAAAAATTGTGGACCTCCATTTTATTATTATTATACAGCTTCGGGCCATGTAATCAAAATGTCGTGTAACCAGGCATCCGTCCGTCACACGTCGATCCTATTGCGATGAATACCTACAGCGCGCTGCCGCTGTACCCCGGGGTTCCGGGCCGCAACGCGTTTGCAAGAGATAGAGTTACGAGATAAAAGAGAAGCGCATAGTTACGCAAAATTGTAATTGCATAAAATGCAGTGGTGTGCGAGCCGAAATGAACTTTATTGCTATGATGAAGTCGCAATTCATTTAAATGACCTTCGACGTAAGATATCTATTCGTATGGACTATTATATAATACTAGCTGTTGCCCGCGACTTCGTCCGCGTGGTATTTAACAAAGACAACCGTTGACAACAGCCTGCTCGCCCATTCTGAGCCCGCGCCGCGGAACGCATTGCAGGTTGTTGCTATCAAACTTAATCAGGCGCTGCGCTGCAACATTGGTTTTAATTTTTTTTCGTGAGATCCTATTTTTTTTGTCTAAAATAAAAGTAGCCTAAGTTACTCCTTGTTACATCAGCTATCTGCCAGTGAAAGTCCCGTCAAAATCGGTCCAGCCATTTCAGAGATTACCCGGAACAAACAGACAGACAGACAGACAGACAAAAATTTTAAAAATTGTTGTTTTGGTATAGGTACCGTGTATACATCCAAATGCATTTAGTAAAAAGCGGTTATTTTAATATTACAAACAGACACTCCAATTTTATTTATATGTATAGATGTGGTGTCAATTTAATTTAGTTTGAAGTAACTACACATACATAATCCTTATCCATCTTGATGCAGGCGATACAACGATTGCGCAAACGTTTTAAATCATTTTATCATCAGCATCATTTTAATTAGATGAAATCTTAATGTTTTCTCATCTGCGGATAATTCCAAGGTGATTCCGAGAGAGAGATTATATCTGCAAAACTCATTTTAAAAACGGTGAACGAAAACCGTGAGCAAACCTGCAGGTCTAAGAAAACTTAAACATTGCACAACAAACTTAAACAACACCGAACTGGGCCAGCGTGGTAGATCTGAATCGCCCTAGCATTGAGGGGAGGCCGATGCCAAACATCTAAAAAGGCAAATTATTATAAAAGCGGCGGGTAATTTCCTCAATGACCATTCCCTATATAACTCCGTAATGTTTTCCTCGTGCTGTAGTCTGTAACTACGGCAATTACATGATACTGAATAATTATTAGTGTAAGCTGTATTTTTAGCCCGTATTCACGATTCTGATTTCGCGAAGATAATTATAGAACGCAACAATTGTCTAATTTCAGCGCTCTCCTTGTGAATTTCACTCGATCCATTGAATCGAGTGGTTTATGCTTAAGTAACTAAATAATCGTTTAACAATATTAGGCCTTGCTTGACACATATTTTTTACAGAAGTTGTAGAATTATAACTGCTTTAGACTAAAAAGAACAAATGAAATGAAATGGAACGGCAATCGTTTCAGAGTTGTAGCAACTACTCAAACGATTGCTAGCTTTCATCTAGATAAACAAGGTTTATTATTAACGCGAACTATCAATTATTGATCTAATAAGATAGACCCTTCGAAAAAAAATTTTTTTTTCGTAGTGCGCGCTATGATTTATATATATTATTTATTAACATCTCTTATTTATTGTTTTTATTTTCTGATCATCGTGATGGTGAATTGCATTCTTTATTTTATGTCTCCGGCTTCCTATCATTGTTGCAGCGGATTGGCGCGAATTGGCCGACCAACAAGTCACCGGTGCGGTGTTTGTTCAAATGTTTGCGTTAGTAGTAGTTACCTCATCGACGTATCTGCAATGTCGGACGGCCTCGTACCTCTCATCGTCTGTCATCACTGTGCGCCCCTTCCGGTTGTGTGTGAGCTCGTCGCTGCACACTGGAACAACGTAAATCATTCGATGATGACTCATCATGGTGCACGTGTTACACTTGGACCAACCAATCAACACCAACCAACAATCAACTTCCATCCATCATTGCGACCTTCATATTAATACTGGCTGAATGACTGACAGACAACGAACCTTCCTAAGCTGATGGACCTAGTGGTGTGAAATTTGTAGGCTTTATTGCTGGAGTACTCTAGAGGTGTACTAGGAGGAGGAAATTTTAGAAATTCAACCCCTAAGGAGATCCAATGAGGAGCCAAAGTTTGTATGAAGATTAAAAAAAAAATAAGATCGGGCATATGGCATAATGTATTTTAAAAGCAATTCCAGCCAGCCAATAGAACTTGAAAAAAGAATATCATCATGGTAGCCCACTTAAAGTTTAATATGATACAGATTGATAAATAGATAAGCCACTTTCACTGGCATCCAAGGTTACTCAAGCCAATGGCAATATTATTTTTATCGTTGCCAATGTGATAGTGAAATGCCAAGTATCAGCGGTTCCATGTTGTTTACACACCACACGTGAGTAAATTCACAATCGCGCAATAAACGTCGTACGACAAATCTGTACCAATAGAATTATAAAGTTGTATTTTATCTAAATTGTGAAACGATTACACATAACGCCAGATAGCAGTCACGCTGGTTTACAAACGTAATCTCGAATGTTAATTGATGGAACATCGCATTATATTTCTACCATACGTTAAGGAAACCTACAGCTGTTTAATTAAAAACAGACGGATAGACGTACCATACTAATAAACCAAATCGATAATGAGTGTAACTTACGAGAGAAAAGAGAAGAGAGAAAAGAGAAGAGAGAAAAAAAGAGCAACCATGATGTTTCTTGGCCGTTCTTCTCCATAGGCACGGCATTCCGAACGGGTGGTAAAGTAGTAGCTTAGCATTTTGTAACTTTTGATGACTAATAAGTACTGTACTTAATATATAATAATGGTCTACAATAATAAAAAATATTCTGATTCTACGCCCCTATTTTTCAGTATGCACTGATAATTACTCTCAGATAATTGTAGGATACGATCGATGACAAGAACATTATAGTTAGAATTACATTTTGAACGTAATAGTTAATTCAATATTCATGTCGCAATAGCGAGAACTGCTCGAGTTTTCTGACCCTCTGGGGGACACGGTCAGGGTTTAGTGTGGACGACCGAGTCGTACCTATTACAATATATCCGCAACAGGTAGAACGAGGTATTTATACAAAACATTGCCACTCTATGCCAATATTTCTTCCAAGTTAGTGTTGTAATAAAAAAGAAGGAACTAGTCATAGCGAATAGTTGGTAATCGAACTCATGGGTCAGATATATGTCCCACAATTCATGAATTTCCTATAATGTGATCCTTAGATAGAATAATGTTTCGATTTTTTTTTGCAGCTGCATTATTGGATTGGGAGTTTTTTTTACATAGCGCGATGCGATCACTCAATACTTTTTATCGATTTATTTTTTTTGTTCAATGACTGTAATCAATCCTAAAGTGGCTGTTAATCGTATTACGGCGTAAAGCCGTAAAAACTCAAACAAAAAGCGATCGGGGTTTCTTATAACCTATTCTAAATATAAATTTACAGTCAAATGGTTTAATTTGTCCATTCGAGCCATTCTTTATTCCGTCAGAAACTAGGTACGTTGTAAATACATAGTAGTAATGTAACGAATGTGAATACCTGATACTTATATTCTCGACACGCTCGTACAATGAGAGTACCGCGGTAGAATCGTTCAGCTGTTTGTGACGGATAAGATATATAAGTGCAAAAATGGATCAAATATTTTCAGGATTCAATTTTGTAGAATATGTTTGTGAGCTGCAGAATTCCAATTATTGATTAATATCTAACCAACTAGCAATAATCGCACCTCGGATTAACCTCATCGGTTACGATATTGCCTCTGCGCAAAGTTAATATCTAACCAACACGCTAACCTCTGGGTACTCTGAAGGTGCTTGAAATGAATGAAACCTGGTTCTCACCTCCAACAATGAGATAAACGTTGGGGAATACAGTCTTGGCCTGCTGCAGTTGCCGCGCGTGTCCCTGGTGGAACATGTCGTAGATGCCGTCCGAGTAGACGCGCACGCGCCGGTGCGCGGTGCCGGCGGCGGCGGCGGCGCGCGGGATGCGCCCGTAGTGGCATCGCTCGCGCTCCGCTATCGCCATCGAGTCCGTGCTGAACGGCGCCGCAAGCCGCAATGACTGCAACAACAGATACATATATAAATATGTATAGCTAGCTATCCTACTTCGTTAGGAGACATTTCTCATAGTTGAATAGTTTTGGCATTTTTTGCCAACCGTATAATCTATGAAGACATGTAATTAGTTACTTGCATGGAATCAAGCTGGAAAAGTCATGTTAGTACGTTACTCGTCGCCACAGATAACTATAGGCAGATACAAAATACTCAGAGATTAATAGTTATCAAAAACATGCGTCAACACTGTTTAGTCGCTGCCAATGCTGCTATACTAAAAAAGTAGGGGGTAGCTGAATTAAAAAGTCTTGTTATTGCGCGTATAAATTAACGGAGAAGTCATATGCGTATAACTAGCAATATATGAGAACAGATGACGACGAAACTGGTATTTTGGTATATTCCGTGGTGAGTCAATATTGGCGCAAACATACGAGTAAGATAGTCTATGGTATGAATTCCTGTATTTACGACATCCAATCAGTATCAGAATCAAACAGTCCTGGGCCCCAAGTCTGCTAACACAATCGATTCATAAACGTACAGCAACGGCATAGTAACTGTCACTTTTGACAGATATTGTATGGGATATCTGTCAAAAGTGACAGTTACTATGCCGTTGCTGTACGTTTATAATTCGATTGTGTTAGCAGACTTGGGACCCTGTCCCAATGTTTCTCTAGATGTCCTGAAGGTAACTGGAAAGAGTGGGATGTTGGTCCAACAAAACCTTATATGGCAATTCTGTGAGCTCTACGCCACTGCAGAACTTCATGAGTTATTAGGACAGCATAATAGCATTCTTTCGTTTGATCTTTGATAAATGGACTGTCGAGGTGAACGGCTCGTCAGTGCAGGCTGCACGTATACATAGAAAAGCAACTAAATAATTCGTAAACAGTCGCAATTATGATTACTCGAATGTAAGTACTAGTAGAATGTATGCAAATAGCCAGACTTGTTTATCAAGCATAATGCAACACACATTCATAACAAATAACTAATCAGTCAACACCCACTTTCATTGTACGCAATAATTGCACTACAAGTATTTTACGGCCAGCCTACGCATGAGATTTGACTACATAAAGTTTCTACAGCCTGCATAATAATGGAGAAATGTCTGAGAGTCCGCAATATCTCTTTCGTCTATTTCAGGACATCAGTGCAGGGGCGTGGCAAGGCTGTTATCCATCAGTGGTATCAGTGAGAACAGTCGATATGCATTCGTTCACATACATTAGTGTCAGTGCCCACCATGCTTCCTAACTTACGGTTTTAATCTCAAATTTAGAACGCAAGTACGCGGCTTGGGTTTTTTTATGGCCCAAATAAATGTAAGGCTATTTTTAACACATAAAATAATTCCCCACTGTCAGAACAAAAGCGATCAAAATAAACGCAATTACGCCTCTATGGTTGTGCCATGTGCGTCTTCTGCATCTTAAATTATTGGGGGTTATGTAATTATTTGCCACAATAAGTGATTTGTGTTGACGTTTTAATAGTTACACGGTTTTATTTTATGACTAAATAATTGGGCTTAGGGCTGTTTAGCTTCTAATGGTATTTCGTATCATTTTTAGGAGTTTTATTTAATAGCCCTGGTGCCAGCGAAGGAGCTCGGACGACGAGTGGTCCCGATATCTCTGACACTGCACTGATGTGTACATACACCTATTTTCTATGGCAAAGGCATGCATTGCGGAAATCTACCTGCCAGAATAGGTTCATAAAACGTAGCTACAGCATTATGTGGTCGTGCACAATGAAGATAAGGCGGTATTAAACTAACGGGTTTTTAATAGAATTTTTAATTAAAGTCCACAGACGGCGGAACGTATGATATTATTAGTCCGAACCGGATCAAAATGACTCGTGGTGTCAAGGTTCAAGCTCGTCGCGATGATAGCGCGGTGGCGTGATGTGACGCCAAGCCTGCGCCCCGCCACAGATTGGCAGCTTCGATTAATGACATTCATGATTCTGATTCATCATTAGCATTATATATCGTATTTCCACTGCACTGGTACCGTACATTGTTGCTGGACATGATCACTACTTTGTTGGTCGATTTATTAAATAGCCGTTGCCATTTACACACAGCCCACAATTTACATCATAACTCTATAAGAAGTTTGACGTACAGAAATAAATAATATTAAAGGTCGTCGATCTGTCATATTTTTTTATGATAAGTATATTAAGTTCCCTATGTTGAATTAAAACTAATTTTACGGATTTTATCGCGTTTATTTCATGTTTTTACGTTCCCGATGTTTCGGCTGCTTTACAGCAACCATGGTCATGGTCACGGGAGGTCAATGTGTAGTATTCGCGTTAACATAAGAAATCAATAAGTTCCCTATGTATCAATAAAATAATAGTCAATACTTCTACTTTCATCGTGCGAACTGCCAAGGAACACGCTACTGGCGTCTTTGTTCCCCGTCGACTATAATCTGGGTGTTTTCAAGTCGAGAGTGAACAGGTACCTTCTAGGCAAGTATGCTACATCGTAGATCTCATCGTCACTTACCATCAGGTGAGATCGAGATCAAATAATTGCCTATATCGTAATAAAAAAAAAAACAATACCCATTATTTTATATTTGTTTTATTCGATTTAACGGGACTTGACAATTCGAAGTAAGTATTGGAGTTAATAAATTCAACTGTATCATAAGTCTGGCTATATTGTTTGACAAAGCGGTATCAAAACGGTGTAAGTAGGCATAAAGCTGTGTACACTGTACGTACAGGATGTATGGCACGCGGCATTTCGCATTTTTGTAGGTTTTATAGTGATAATATAATTTTAGCCTGTAGGTATTAACATCGTGTTATTTTATTTCAGCGGATGGTGACGTGTTCACAGTATTGAATTAATAAATCCATGTTAGCGTTTTGGTTATCTATTCTCAATCTTTGTAAGAGCCCAAACACACTGGATAGCGTTTTGTGCTACGTTTAAGGTTCTTTAAAATGTTTGGGATGCTGACCTTTTGATGTTTGCGCGCAATGAAACCCATACATGACAAAAGAACGCAGACAAATCGCTAATCTGTCTGGGCGTGTTAAAGTTTTCTGCGTTTGAATCATGTGATTCATGACTTAGCCACTAGTAAAACCGTACAGCTAGGCTTCGCCATTTTGATTTGGTTAAAGCAAAGTAGATATTGTGTAGTCTATCTACAGCAGGGGTTCCCAAACTCATTTTGTCTACTGCCCACTTTGAGAATGAAATATTTTTTAGCGCCCCCATTTTTTCACCTACTTAAAAACCACTAACTTCAAATAAAATTAATTATTGTAAGCCTCTACACAACGCCCCCATTTTTTTTCTGGGCCTCTTGCCGCCCCCCTTTAGGCCTGCAGCGTCCACAAGGGGGCGTTATCGCCCACTTTGGGAAAAGCTGATCTACAGTTACTTATGGAAACTAAACCACACGTCATAGTCATCTGACATTTAGATAACCGACCACACCTTATATTTATATCAATCACTAACATTATTCGTCGATTTCTTTCCACTTTTCTAATGTGATCGGCTGATATCTTACTAATAGAATACGCTAAGAGTAATTGCGTTAACGTTACTGGTGTTCGGGTGGTTGGTAAATAAATGCAATAGGTATGTTTGTGCAGTTTGACATTAAAATATTATAAACTAATATGTTGAACATTTCAAGTTGCTAAAGTTAAAGGAAAGTTCACAAGCAAGGATTTAGTAATTTAAATTTTCTGAACCTTTGTGCAATTTGGCTTTATGGCTGGTAGGTTATTAAAACTATAGAGTAGATGATTACTAGGATCAGAAAACAGGTCGTGTTCTCATTTTGAAATTAAAAAAGTAAGTGGGCAACATGAAACTACTGAAAAGTGCGATATGATCGACTATTATCGCACTGCAACTCTTGTTCATTGCTATGGCGATAAGCAGCATTCGCAAAACAATACTAAAAAACCAACAAGTTTGCTGTTCTTACAGTCGCTGGATTCTATAATCTTAACGAATTTTACTGATGGACGTCATGTACAAATTATTTAAGTTCTGTTAGAGATATTAAATTTAAAATCTAGCTGTTAGAATTTCTCTTACATTGAAACGCAGAATTAAAAACTTTTTTTTTGTACTTAATTTTCATATCGTTAATTGATCTACTATTTAGCTTAATGGATGCCGCATATAAAATTTATATTAAAATATAAACCTACTCAATATGTTATATGACCGGATACACGATGATAACATTAGAAACGGGAAAAATAATACCACTGATAACCCGACACGAGAGGGCGGCTAATGTTGAAATCATCGAGACACTTAGTTCAATCAGTGGCGGCGTAAGCCGTGGACAACGTGGCCCACCGCCCACAGCCTTGCGACCGAAGGGCCTCGCGCCTCGAAGGTATACATACCTATACAGCATTCTTCAATGTATAAAATTATTTGGGATTCAGTTCTTACAAAACTTTTCATGGATAAAAAATTAAATAAAAAAAAATGCAAAGTATAAATTCCGTCCTCTGGCTTCACCAGATTGCCTCGCAAAAATTATCTTGCCTACAGGCCTACACCAAATTATGATCTTGAGTCGCCACTGGTCAGTATCGGTAATACAAACAGAACCATAGCCACTAGAAGCATTTTGTTTTGTAAAAACACCATATTATCACCTACCACACATTTCTGAACGTCTAGTATTGACCTTGATTATCCAATTATTAGACCTGTGCAAACGTTGAGTCTACATAGTTCAAGAACCCCGAGTCCCGACTCTATAGTTATTGTTAACAATTTATAAACTTTAAGTATGCCTAATTATAGAATTCAAAGGCGTTGTCGACTAATTAAGGTTGTGCCATATTTAGTCAGAGCCTCCGGTACACACACAAAGCAGCAATGATTCATACATTTTGTCATTCTATAACGGGTACCAAATTTATCATCTGTAAGTTTAAGCTTTACCAGCTTCGGTATTCGTTATTAACAATAGTTTAGGATACCTAAAGATGTATGCAGCATGCTAGGAGCCTTAAAACAATTAACTTATATAATTGGAAGTGGTTCAGTGTACTTATGCAGACTAGAGATCCTTATGAGAGGCGGGCCTCTTGATGATTACGTACCCAAAATCCCAGTCTTCCGAAATTAAAATAAATAGCATTATCTATATTAGTTCATTGGATCCCACATAAATACGAAAAAATAAATTCATTCGAGTATTAGTATTTACTTTACACAGCTTTGTTAAATAAAACGGTTGAAGGATTTTTGAGTCGCTTATAACCACAGAAAAAAAACTGTTGGAATTACTTACGTAGATAAATTTAAATGACAATGACGAACATGTTGAAATCATATTTCTGAATATTAATAGGTATAGCCAATGGTATGAGGAAATGTACCAATGGCTCAACAAGCAGATGAAAACTAATTTTGGCCTAAATTCAGGTGTTTGAATACATTGTTCACTAGAATGATTTGACAATTACATTGACATAATGCCACCGTTACGAATAATATCGCAGTCATACGCTCCGCTTTGCGATTGACCACGAAATAACAATCTACATATTAACATTTCCCCAATATTATATGTCTCGGCACAATGCAATTTTTCAAAACGTCGATAGATATAAAACTCGAAATGTTGCGTCATATGCGTCCCAGCCTCGTGACATCGAACTTGAACCCGGCTATTTTTAGTGAGATGAAAACGACTGGAATACATAAGTATACGAATCAAAACAGCTGTCTGGCTGTAAGAACCGGCTCGGTGAGATATTCGACAGCATGGTGCGGGTTTTGGTAAGTATAACCACAGAGTTAGACCGAGACAGTAACCACGAGAAAATGAATTTCTGTTAGTTTTTTTAAATGAACCTTCGTCGGATGTTGACGTAACAAGTACTCAGAATTGTACATTTTTAAGCCACATTCCTCCGTCCGGTTCCAGAGATCAGCATAATATTGTGAGTAAAATAATACCACCGTTGGCATTATGGAAAATATTTGTATTGTGTTACTAATTGCATGACGTCAGATAGATTTAAGCGGTATACTAAATTTGCACACACATGCCTTCAGCTTCAGCCAGTTCACGGTACATGCTTGCTTTAATTCCATAACGGTGTACCTAATCCTATTCTAGTCAATAACCTTGTAGTACCGAACTATTCACATATGTATGTACGTACATCATCTTCACATATTACTGAATAACATACAATTGAACATGCAGTTACAGATATAAATGATTCATACGATAATGCCTTTTTCCGAGCTCCAGTGACGGCAATGCTACAATTAGATTTATTACTCCTCGTTGTTTATTATACTCGTTACCCATCACTGTTATGTTCAACCAATGACAAAACAAATAATTGAAACTCGTATACGACGAAATTAGTAAATGTAAAGAAAGTACGTCATCTGAAGATCAATGTTTACCTGGCAAAAGAAACTTTAGCGCTAAGTTCCTTTAAAGATATATACTTGGATGATTTTTTGACTACACGAATTACAGGTCATTTAGGGTAAATACTATCCTTAAAAAGGTTTCACACACTGGACCGGTTTCCATATTTCTCAACAGCTTAACTAAATTCGCTCATAAAGGTGTCGTCGATATTTTTTGTATACCGGCCGTGGAGCGAATCCACATCCCCTTGCCCTCAAGGTAATCCTTCTACAACCTGACACAGATTCGATAATAAAAACGAATGACGCTCAATGCAAATAGGCAATTACAAAACATTTTTCAACGAAATTGTGACTCTGTAGTGCTTTTTTTTCTGCTTATTTTTTATTATATCACGTTGGTTACTTTTGCAGATGTTTGAAGGAAAAATATTAACAAAAATGATGTTTTGCTAAAAATAATGTACAACATATGTATGTTCACATCACTTGCACATCAGAAACTTTGCATATCGCACCGAAGTACTTAATGGTGTTTATTAGCGGACTGGTAGCAATTAACCAAGAGTTGGTTAAACCAGAAATTATATCGATTGGCAGCTATTCGAACCTTTATAATAGGTACTTCACATATGTGTTGTCAGTAAATTGAAAGTAAAGTCAATACGGAAGAAGTTATTTATTTCGCATGTATGAATTTTGTTTGCGTATGTTTAGTGACGAACGAGGATGTTATGTATATTAAAATAGTACGCGGGCTAACTTTCCATGTAGATGTTTGTACATAGTCCGCGCCTTCTATGGTGCCGGTCAGCTTGGACTGACTTTCACTCCAGCCGCAGTGCACTGAGAAATTTGACCGTGACTTGTTACAGAGGGTATCACTGAAGTTCAGGGATAGTCTTAGTTAAATGTGTAGGTATTTGAAAAGCACAAGAACAAACGTATCGTAAACGTACCTATGTGGTAGGTGCAAAATGCGGAAACAAACTAATAGCTTTAATAATAAAAGCAATAGGTACTTACAGTGAGATCTGGTGTTTCCTGTTTGACATATCCATTTTTTCTATAGCCGTTGAGCCCCGTTTCCAACTGTCCATTTACATGTCCATTTACGTGCCCATTCGTGAGGGTCGTAGTTATTGTCAACGCTGACATCATCAATTATTACTTGACTAACTATCAAGATACTCAATTACTTAAGTTTCTATAAAAAATATTAAAACTAAAGCTATAAATTAAGAACTGTCTCATGCATAATTCAAATGAACGAAAATATTCTAGAAGCAAAAACTTCAAAATCACTTGAAAATTTTATTATTTTGTTCCGTATGTTTGGGTTTCTTACAGCTAAAACCGTTTGTTTTCACAAAACAACCCAACGTGCGTTGTTTCCGAGTGTATGGGAATGACTAACGATACGACGGACACGAACATAGCGCGATATGAACCATGGAATCGGTGTGAGGAATGTATCTGGTGTGACCGTCGGGCGTGAGCGGGTGTGCGCAGGGGCGCGCGGGGCGGTCGATGCCGGTGGCGCGACGCCGACGTGGAGGCTCGTCAGACACGCGACGCTCCACGAGGCGGCCCGAAGGGGACTTCAGCTGCTGGTGTCGCCCGAACATGACGTAAATGTCCGGTCAGCGCAGCTAGACCGTAGCCGTATAGCACTTGACGGAACATAGCGGCTAACAGTTACGATTTTTTAGTTGTCTAATCACAATGTCAACGAAGCACGTCATTCATCTTTGTGGGTTTACAATATTATGCTGTTCACTTATTTGTGGAGCAGGCCGGTGTGTGCGTACGTAGATGGATGAGACTGTCTGTTAGCACAACACCGCGAAATTTTTGAATTTTTAGTTTCAGTTAGGTTAGTAGGACATTCTATTTTTTGCTTACACTTATCTGGAAATTTGTGTTTTCTTTAGGCCACTGTATCCATAACATTAGCGTTGTTCATGTGAACAACCCGATTAACGTTTGTTACCTTTCGTAATAAATATGAATTTGCGGTTTCTATTTATCGCTGATTGTACGTAGACGCGCAAAAATAAAGCCTTGGAGTCGGCCTTTTGAATCACAAAGATATTATCATTATTTTCTTGACCATCACTTTTTCCTAATGCGAGTATTATCAAGTGAATATGTAACTCGCCAGCGTGTTAAGACGTCCTTGCGCCACATTTTAAGTAAGTATATTTACACATTACATTTTTCAGCAACAAATGCGTGACGTAGAGCGGTGAGCATACATTACTTAATCGCTATTAATGACATTTAATGCCCACATTTTACGAGTCTATTCGACTCGTTCTGAGTATTCATAGATTGGTTTTACACATTTACATTGGCATCACAAGCCACTTATGGGTCTTTAGTCTTAGTCTGTAGGTCTATGTAAGTAAGAGGGGCGAAATTATAGCGATTCTCTCGGCTCCTGAAATCGGACTAGTAGAGTCAAGAGTTTGATTGCACCATTGAAGGTTGGCTTAATCAGGGTGGTTTTTAGTCAAAAAGTTTAAAATAACGCCCATCTTCGGGTGATTTTAAATTTCATTATCACGTCTGATACACGTGCCTGCGGTCGCTGACGTCTTCTCACTGCGCGTTTTAAAAGTTGGCCACCTTGGGAGGTAAAGTGCCTTTCAAATTACTATTTTTTTTTCGCGTAGGCACAAGCTCCTCTAAATTAGCTTCATGATTTATATTATTTGCCCCATCGTTGTTTCGTTCTTTTCATGGTCAGCAACAAAACCTCGTAAACTTGAGCCTTTTTTTTTCTCTGTCTGTCTTCCTTATCCCAATTTATATTGTGGCTTTCAGACTACCAAGATTCGTATTATTGCCGATTAATGCAAAGCGACCGTCGTCGTCTGCCCTCCATTTCGTGTTTCTAACAATTGGCTGAGGATTTACAGGATCCAACTGATGGAAACCAGGTATCTGCTTACCTCAATCTGTTAAGATTTGTAAAATAATAAACGTTTAAGATTCCACGTATCTTGTGTATCCGCCTGTTTCGCTGTAATGTGCAGAGCTGCATCTCGAACCAAAGAACTCGGGTACGCTGCAGTACAAGTTTTATGAAATTTTACTAAAATTCGCTATCTAAACACAGCGGTGTCAACGACCGGCCCACTAACCGAGTTGTGGGTGCCAAATGGGCATCTCTCACGAAGTCCTCGAGCGAAATTACTTGCCAACACTGGCATATTCACATGACTACCATCACATATATTATTACTGGCAGTGCCCGCGACTTTGCACGTGTGCACGTTAGTTGTTTGGCAACCCCTGGGTAACCTATCAATTTTCCGGGGAAAAAATAATAGGTGTTTATCATGATTTAAGCTATCACCATGTCAAATTTCGTCAAACCCTCTCCCGCAGATTTCGCCTGATGCGCGAACAAACTCTCACGCAAAAGTTCCAAAAAATGTGTCAAAAATATATCGTTCGACTTTTAGATTATACTTATATGTTCGAATAGTTCATGGCCAACAACCAATCGTGAATAGGTAAAAGCAGATGCAAACGGCTAATCACGAACAATATGGCAGTATCTACTCGCCCTAGGAGTAGTCTTCAACTTGCTCGACACAGCACGCTATCGTGTCGTGGCGGTCAAGTGGCAATTCTCAACGAGCGTATTACGCAATCCCGATACGTACTGTATCGTTTGTGTGCCGGTTAGTCATCATCGAAGAACAAATCTGAGTGAGAGCATAAAACTTGGTTCGTGTAGCATTTTTGACCCTAGGAAGATCCTGCTGAAGTTTAACTGTCATATATTCACTGCGCGTTAATTGGTTTTAACCTAATCTTTATAGATTACTTGTCGTTTACACCAATTGAAGGTGCCGGGCATAATTTATTCTTTCAAGTTATGGGTAAGATCTTAATCAGTGATGACGCTATTTCCAGTATTTATATCTAAAACAGTCTCTTTCACGTCATTATTATACTTGACATAGAACTTTGATTTTTTGTGACTTATGTAGCTGAATTTTAGTAGTCCTCGGCCGCGCATTGCGTCTTCTCCGCTGAGATATCCTTTATGTAAGGATCATGTCGTATGATAAAGCTGATCATCAGATGTGCGATAACTAGTGCGTCGAACCATTACTATTTTATTATGTGGTGCAGGGTGCAGTGTCGCGCAAGGCATCCGAGTGTACGGTGGTGTGGCATGGTCAGTAAACACGCCACTATGTTGGCCGCCCGCCAGGCCGATTCATTCATTTAGCTTTCATTTTCTGACTGTATAATTACACACGCCCACAGTGAATGTCTGTTAGGTGTATCAATACATAGGTCCACGAACTTAGTGCCCAACCGCAGTCCAGCAGGAACACCAAGTGAACCTGGTGGATTGCTGGTGCTGGAGAACCACTTTATTTAGATCTCTGGCTTAACAACTACCTACAGAAAACTTTTTTACGAAAGTATTTTATTGCATTAATGTCAGCCTAGTATCCTCATACTGGAGCAATGAACTAGATAAATCCAATTATAGTACATGGTAGACAGTACAAAGATGTTTTATTGCATGTAGAAGTAAAGTCACCTGTTTCTCACAGCTTTTCAGGCCCCAGGCCTGAGGTTTTAATGGAAGGAAGGACGGACTGGAGAGTCAATATACCATATACCCCAAAATGACCAACATAAAAATACATGTCATGGACAGATATAGTAAATGCAAGTTTTACCAATTGCGAGTAATCTACATACTTATAATAAGTATATGTGTATATGCATAAATACTTTTTATAATATACCTTGAATTTATAGATGTTTAATAACACTATCAGACATAATATAGTACTGCACAGAAGAGTTTTGATTTGTGCAGTACTATATGATGTTTGATAAAGTTATATTGTGCCTAAAAATTCAGAGGATAACATCTTAATACTTATATTTTTTTACTATGCTGATTAAGAACAAAAATATATTATATTATTATTGTATATTATAATCAGCTTTTATAATAAAAATGACATAGCTATTGCACAAGTTGCAAGAGTTATATGCATGTTAATTACTTGCCTACTTATCTATTTGCATTACATGCAAGGACATGTGCTATATGTCAATCTAACATGGGTAAGTATAATGAGCAGTATGGAATTGTTTTGTTTTTTCTTAATAGCAGCCAGTATTTCATTATATTTGATTGATTATAAGTAGTTTAACAGCTACTACAATGCATTTTCTTATATGAATAGTTTTCATTATTCTGATACATGCAGATGTTGTGTGGGAGTTGATGTATGTGATGTTGGCATGAGAGTAAGACTTCAGAATTGTAGGAAAATGTATGTTTTTCCCACTCCCTAAGCAGATGAGCATTCTATGTTCCTTGAAATGTATGAAAACATCCCATACATTCTAAAGTACATGGAACACATACATACCATACACACATACATAATATAAATTGCATACATTACAAATATTATGGAATGCTAATCTGTGGGCACATGGTTTAATTTATATTAATTGATTGATCTTTACATAAACAAATAAGGATGTATATCATTCTATTCACATGTATTTTATACACAAAATTTGAAAACAACATTGCAATTTTTGTTATAAATGAACACATGAATACAACATTGATTACCTACAGTGGTAATAAAACCCAATTTGTTAGCAGTCTCAATCAATTAGTACTTGTTGCATTACATCAACAGCTTACATAACCATGCATGCAACAATATACCCAATGGCGTTTGGATATTTGTAAACTCTGAAAAACTTAATAGAATTATTGGCACTTACCGGACATGTGTCTAGTGATGTCTGGCTGCTACTGGTAAAGCTGGTCTCGCTGCCATTTTTCGCCTCATTACGTTCGAGCTCCGCCAGCTTCAAACTCATCTCCTCTTCGTTGCCAACCAGGGTTCTCTTGCGAGACATTATCACATGGCCTCCCGGCGCCGTTAACTTGCCAACCAATACCAATTTCTTGGTAAATATATCCTAAAAATGTACCTGTGTGCTCGTTCTAGTAGTTATATTCGATTCGATCACTATCTATCCACTTTACATATTAGGATTTTACAGCGTTTTATATTTATTGCCGAGCAGCTAAATTTTGGTACCATCAAAAAATCTCATGAATTTTGATTTGTTATATAAAAGTGATATATAAGGTACAATTGAATATAATTACGAATTTGAGTTGAATTAGACAAAATAATATAGGTTGCAAATACAATTTTATTTGATTTTTAGATTTTCAAAGATTTTAAGAATTACGACATACACCAAGAAGGATTGAATAACTGTCACTGACGTGACTGACGACGTCACTGTGAGTTAACTTCTTTAAAAAGTATATACAGCGTCACCAGCTTAGGTATTTTGCCAGTGCTAAGTATAATGTAAAGCTATCGCCGAGAACCGGGTAAACCTATAAACCGTTTTGATTGAGTTTTTGAACGATTTAATTATTGTCAGATTGGACTTATGGTTACCCAATTACCCAAAGTAAGTATGTGTCCTAAGCAGGGCCCGGACAAGTCGTTCAGCTAGCCGCAGTCGCTCAAGGGGTACCCCATTAATCGAATTCGCATCATTTAACCTCAGAATTTTCCTTACCCATCGAACTGGCTTAATAACGTAACTTACCCTCATAAAACCCCCCTAAAGGTTCCCTGGTTTCTAATTAAAATATAAAAAAATAATCTAAACTTGCCTTAACGTGTCGACGTATGATAATGAGAAACCCTTTCGAAGTGAATTTGTCGGGTTTTGCGTTGAACTGAGTCAAATCCAAACTTACCTCGCGCTATTGGAAAGCTCATTCATATGGTAAGCCAAGTGAATAGGGAATAATAATCTTACAGCAGTTATGTTGTTCAAAAACCTAATCTCATCAAACCATGACACATATCAAACTCCAAACACATATGTCTTTCATAGATAAAGTTCGATTGAAAATCTCTGGAAATACCTTTCGGCCGCATCTTGGTCGAAGACATCCTATTGGTCTGTGGTCGAAGATACTGTACACAGACTAATAAGAGAACAAGTTATACTGTAGCGAATAGCGATGGCCACTCGTATGACTGACAATGACCAATCGTACGTAGCCACGTTATAGCAAGATCCCAATTTTGTTCTCTGGCGTTTGTCCCTTCATTTCTTTATGAAATTAAATAAAAATTGTCATGGCTCTGCATGGAACAAGCAAGAGCCAGTACTAACTAATCCTATGCCTTATCCTCTACTTTTGCTATGGTACTCCCTATGTATATATTTTTATTTCACTTGAATGCATTCGGAGACCTAAATAAAACTGTGCATGTATTTTACTTTTCTGCTTACGGGATATTGATGTTTTTTTTTTTAAATTGATGCTTCAAATTTTCTGTCTATAAAAACAAAAATGTAATGTCAAATAACTTTTATTTTAGTTAAACAAAGAAATGTATATATAATATAATATTATATATATTTATTGGATAAAATTATTTCTTATAAACAGACATGACGTCTCGTCCATTGCGAGAAACAGCCAAGTTCCCCATCATAGCTGAAATATGGCAAACCATAATAATAAAACAATGCAGACGGCCCAATTCAGCTTAAATATTTTTTTTCAGATTGTTATTTATAAAACGATCAGTTTTCATTATAGCTGCCCTTATTTTAGTTGTGTATCAGGAAACGTGGCATAAAGGACCATAGCACAAGAAATATATATATATATATTAGTACTCGGGCTGAAACAACAACCTGTCGCCCATTGCCGGCAAATTTGCCATACATTAGTATCTTTTACATGTACCCCTCGAATTTATAGTTCTATAACTTTATCAAACGTCATATAGTACTGCGCACAATTCTTGCTTTGCGCAGTACTATTTGACTATAGATTATGTTATAACCGTCTATAAACTCAGGGTAGACTATAAATTATTCACTTGTAATATAATAATACTATTTTATAAATTGTTAATAATTGGACCATCCCCATTACGGCCGCTTATAAAACACCGACATTAAGAAAAACAACTACATAATATAAAGACATCGAATATGCTCAAAGAGGTATTAACTTTATGGTTCAAGCATGAATCAACTTCAAAAATTAGTATAAAATATATCACAGCAATTTAAGTTAACTCAACTGATGTTCCACTGAGTGAGATCGAAGAAAAGTAATCCTCGAAAGGAAAGAAACATTCATCAGATACAATTTACAATATAATTTATCTGTTATCAGTCATTTCATATAACTCGTTTAGAACTCGTCTAAATGACAAAGATACATAATATTTTATTAATTACAATGCAGTACTTTTATACACATAGTAAGAGTAAGTTATAGGCGGTCAACGTGGGAGCTAATATGAAGAGTAACGGGCGTAGGGAGGAGCGTGACTGGCAACGGATGAGCGGCTGGCGCGCGCCGCACTACGCGGACAGCGCCATCTGCAGCGCCTCCTTGTGCTCGTTGCTCAGCTGCAGCAGGCACTGGTTGAACAGCTCCGCGTTGCTCTGCGAACAGCCAGGCACGTCAGTGACAGAGCGGCGTGAGCGCGGGGAAGCCACGCACAAGAACGAGCGATAGAAACGTATGCCTACCTGTATTTGTCTGACGAGCGCGACCATCTGCGCGTAGACTGGGTTGTCAGCGGGCACGGCGTCGCGCAGGAACGCCTCGGCCAGCGTGGCGATGACGCGCTGCGGCGCGTCCGGCGCGCGCAGCGCCGCGTGTCCGGCCGCCGCCAGCTCGCACAGCAGCGCGTACACGTGCGGCGCCTCCTCCGTGTCCTCCGTCACCGGCAGCCAGGTCAACCTGAACACGCACCGACGACACTCATTTTAGCTCTCCCCAGTGTTAAACGAGCATCGTAGATAGTGTGGGTTGCAGTCAGGCGGACAGGGCTACTCACCAATGCCTGATGATTTCGTCCCTGTCGATCTGCGAATGACTGTATTTGATGATTTTAGCGACGGCGGAGATGGCGTTCTCTGTAGCGTTGAGGTTCTCGACGGATCTGGCGTCGGGCTCGGCGACGAGCGCGGCCAGCAGCGGCGCGGCGCGCGCGCAGGCGGCCGCGAACTGCGCGCCGCCGAACTGCGCGAGCACGCCGCACCCGTACGCGGCCGCCTGCCGCACCTCGGACTCCGCCGACCGCAGCCCGCCCAGCATCGGCTCCAGGAATATGTCTTGGTACTTTACGCACGCGGGACCTAACCACCAACAAACTCTATATTACGTCCACCGTTTATAATAATATTACCCCCGAATTTTTTACTTTATCAAACGTGATATATTCCTGCGCAAAGCATTACTCTTGTGAGGATGGATAAAATCATAAAACTTCTATAAATTCGATCTAATAAAAAGAGCTAACCCGCTTGCATTTATCGCTAATAGTCGTATTTTGTATTGGATACTTTATAATTTGTCATGATTACTAAGAGTGCAACAATTTACGAAATAACTGTAATAATTAAAAAAGTAAAACAAAAATAATTTAAAGATTGCGATCAGAAAAGAAGCGAAAGCATACACTCTCTTCCCAATATTTGCCATTACCAATAAATAATTATTTGTCGTAGGAAAATTATTGCTTTTTCTTTTCCCATCACTCACCTCCGTATTCGATGACGTCGTCGAAGATGCAGATGGCCCACTGGCGGTCGGAGTAGGGGCGGCCGGGCGCCAGCAGCTGCACGAGGTGCGGCAGCAGCGTGTCGAGGTGCGGGAAGAAGCTCTCGCGGTACGCGGTCATGAGGGAGTGCAGCACGTCGGCCACGCGCGACAAACTGTACACGTCATCGTTGTCTTCGTCGGCCAGCTGCTCCTCCACGACCTGGGGGGGACACAACCTGCCTGTTCTACTTGTCCATTTACAGATATACAACACTAGCAGGGTCCGCGACACTTCGCGCGTGGACTTGTAAGTTTTTCGGCTATTCCAGAGGATCCTTTCCATTGTATGGGACAATTTATTTTTATCAAGATTTATAATACCACCACCACCGCCACCTAAGTGATAGTTATGCCTTACTTATTATTATCGCTGTAATGCTCTACTACACTAGGTTGTTTTGGCCAAAGCAACTTCAAATCACAGGGGAGTCGCAATATACTAGCAATTCGGCGAAATGATGGTGCACTGAAGTGCACGTATTCTTATGTTTTGAGGGAATACGGTTGTGATGTTGTTTGTAAGAAAATCTGAAAAATGTTTTACCTCATCATAATCCTCATCGGCGCGCTTCTGGCGCCGTTCAGAGGCGCGTTCGAAATGTTCAGTGAGTAGCTTGTTCAGTATGCGCAACACCTCCGCCATCATCTCCTCGGACAGGCAACCGCCGCCCAGGAGTTCGATGCACTGGATAAACAATTAGCATTTAAGGATTTTTGGGGCATTGGACGCGTTACACATACACTGTTTTTTTTTCAAACAACATTTTTCAACACTGAAAGTGTTGGTAAAAAATTGTATAAGGCGATGTATTAGAAACATGACTCTGGCGCCGTTACGTCATTTCCAATAACCGAACTACTTGTGCGTACAGGCGCAATTTGTATCTAAACGGGGCCAGCGGCTAATACGAGTACGAGTGTTACTTATCATGAAACAATTGATTGAAATTATTAGAGACAGCATGATGTGTATAATGTAGTGTATGCGCGTTCACCTTGGCGAGGCTGTTGAGCAGCTCGAGCTGCACCTCCTGCTCGGGCTCGGCGTCCACGGCCTTGAGCAGCTCGGGCAGCATGTAGGCCCACATGCCCTGGATGTACTGCGGGCCGCGGATGCGCGCGCACTCCAGCAGGTACGGCAGCGACTCGGCCGCCGCCGTGCGCACGTTGTCGTGGAAGTAGAACTTCAGCATGGGCACCATCAGCTTCACCACGTCCTCCGCGTACTCGGCGAACTCCTCCTTCAGCTCGCGCGCGTAGCACACCAGCATGTCGCACGCGGACGCCTTGTCCTCCAGACCTGCACAAGCGTACAGGAAATACTCATTACAGAGTGTCTGATATACGTGTACTGTGCTTTTAAGTGTTGTCGACCTGTTTCCGGGTACATAGCTGGGCGGTGATGTCCTTACCGGCAGTTTTGATGCCGAAGTTCTGTTGTTCTCCGAGCGTGACGAAATGCCAGTCGAGGTCGCCCTCGATGGTCTCGAGGTCTTCGTTGTCGAGCAGCGCGACCTCAGGCTTCATGGCCGCCGTGCGCATCACCGGCTCCATAACCATTGGCAGGTACTGGGCGAACTTCTTGCCTGCGGCACGGTATATATCAATGTGTTTTATATATATTTCAAAGTATTTTAATATAAAAAAGTTAATTTGTGTTAAATTGTACCATACAAAGCAGCCATACTTATGATGATTTGTTGAAAACACTTGTGAAATAAAAACCTATAGCCTATAAAAACACTCACCCATAATTCTGCATATGCGGGACCAGGCGGAAATAAGATAAGAGGTTTGCGGATCATCGGCGGGCAACTGGTCGCCCTCAGTATGCGTTTTGAGCAGTAGGTCCATCACTTCGGACGCGTCTGACGTGAACTTCTCTTCGCCCACAGCCAGACCTTAACAAATAGGCAATGTTTTAAACTGACTATCGACATTACTGGTAATCTTAAACTTATCACTGCCAATTATAATAACATCTGCGACAATCAGCAGCAGAGGTAAAATTGTTTACTTCGTCAAACCATCCCATAACATAGTTATTTATCATCACAAAAAATAATACGATAGTAAATACTTTGTTTTATCCCGGCCTATATTAGAGTCCGCGTCGGCATTATGTACAAGACAACAAAATTATTTTAATGAGCAACCTGTTTTTATCTGGTGATTCTGAACATGAGTAATTTCCGAAACTGAAGCGAGCCAGCGAATCGATCACTCGCGCCTGTCGCGCCAGCCTGCAGTCACTCCTGCTTTTTTCTATATAAAAATGCAGGTTGGCCCGATCGCCACGAACGAATTGGTCGCTGTCTCGCGTCATTTTGGCCAAAACCCTTGGTTGTTAACTAACCTATGAGACTGACGCATTCGATAGTTTTTCCGCGGAGCATCTTCAGCTCGTCAGTGGTCGCGTTCGCGATGATGTACTTGAGACAAGGCATCAGACGGTCGTAGTACGGCACGAAGTCTCTCTCCACAGTGTCGGCGACAGACGCTATCGTAGTCACTATTTGTTCTAACACAAGCTTTGTGCCACGTTCAACCAGCTAAAACCAGGCATTGTTTTGTTATCTTTACTATTTAAATTTTTATATTCGCAGAAGCTTGTAAGAAGTTGTTGTACAGCCTATATATAGCTAGGAATAGTAATTGTATGTGAACTGAGATCCCTGACTTCCTATGATAGAGAGAAAGGGAGCAAATGCCACAGTTGATCTTCCAATGCTATGGAAGTGATGTAACCAGGAGAGATGGATATATCACTAACGAACATTGGATAACGAAATATTAATATAAAAGTTCTTACCTCTTTGAATTTAGTGGTCAGAATAATTTCAAGCTTTGACATCAAGGCATCCAGATATTGTGTAAGGATCGATTTGGGACATTCCTCGCTGAAGTTTACTAAAGCTGCAGCTGCATGAGACTGTGTACATAAAAAAGGTTTAATAATATTTCTTCTATTTTTCTAAAAAAATCAGTGCTAGAGAAAATGCTATGTTGTTATCACAGTTTTAAAAATACCGCGAGGTTGAAAGCTAGTTCTAAATAGTCTCATTACCTGTACGCGCGGGTTGGCGTTGTCGTCCAGCACTAGCAAGAGCCCGGGGACCACCTTGTCGTGGAATTTCTTGGCGAACAAGGGAGCAAAGTCCGTCGACATCTGACCTACGGCGTTACAAGCAGCATAGCGGACGCGGGGATGCTAGAGAACAGAGAAATACACTAATTGTAAAGATAAGGTTAACAATAAAAGAAACACATCAATTATTTGTGTATAAACATCAACATTTAACATTTTTTAATGATCAAGAAAAATAAATAGTAGTAGGCAGAAACTACCAACATCGCGAAAATAAATGATACACCTCAGAAAACTTGAAGTCAATAAACATAATTTACCACAAAATAGACAGTCATGATGAAGTGAAGGAGTTTAATGTGACATGAAACTTACTGGGTCAGCAAGATAATTGAGTACAGCCGACACGACTTGGTCGAGCATCTGCTCCATTTGCTTGTGGCAGCCCTCTCCGGCCGAGGACACGGCCATAAGGGCGGCGTAGCGGCGCCGCCAGTCCTCCGACTGCAGCATCACCGGCACCTGTCCCACGATCAGGTTCAACATGATCTTGCCGCCGAGCCCGCAGCACATGCGGTCCAGAGCCGACTCTGCGGCTACATAGTTTCTGTCACAATATAGAAACAAGTACATTATTAACACGTAAATTATTAGGCTTATGCCTAGATATTTCCGAGCTTGCATTATTTGAAACACTGAGGAGCAAAGCAGTGGGAGTACGGGTCAACGTCTTACGCAGACGAGCGCAAAAGCATTCCCATGAGCTTTACCATGAAATGGGAGACTGACTAGTCAGTATTTCTTCGGTAGGGGTCCGAATTAGTACATTTGCCGCCCTCGGGGTCTGCGGAAATCCATCCTCGCATTACGGAGTATTGTATCTTTCTTTATTTCATTAAGATAACACTTAGTTCAAATATGGTAGGATTTAAATTCTCGTCTCAAATTTTAATAATAGATACTGAATCTTAAAATGTAATAGAAAATGCGTGTTATCGAGGGACTGACACTCAAATGTATACAACACATGAGTGCTAATTATCTCGTTATTTTATCTAGTAAGATTCTTCATGGCATTATCTATTGATAGATAACACCAGCTAATTGAAACTTACAAATAGGACCAAAAATGTGTAGAGGTGTCCCTGTAGCGCCCGTCAATAGCTTACTGGTTAGGACTAGAAACCATGATCTATAAGAAGTAATGTATTTATGGCACATTACTTACTTTTATCACCGAATACTTAATAGAAAAGGTACTGAAAGGCCACTCCGCGAAGACATTTAAAAAAATAGCGACTCTTGCTAGGACGCAATAAAGATGAATTCAGCTCACACAGCATAGCATACTTAAAAATATATTCACCTACAAGGCGCACTCATTCTACCACATAACGAATATCTTTTCTTCCGCGCGGGATCACACCGAATGGTCCGGCAAGGTGGGCCCCGCCGATGCAATTGTCGCATCGCATCAGGCTTAATAGTATCAAAAAAAAAAACGCAAGTACTGACTGTTCATTGTCGTCCTCAGCGGCGTCGTCCTGCATGGACCAGTCGGGCTCGTCATCCAGTTCGCACATCATCTCGAGCACCAGCGGCGTGAGGATGCGCACACCATTGGGCACCTGCTTGCGCACCATCGCCGGCGCAGTCTCGCACAGCGTCACCATCGCCTCCAGGGACAGCTGCCGCCAGTTGTCCTCTTGGTCCTTGTCGCCTACCACCTGGACATTACATCACTACTTAATGACTTGGAGGGGTGGGTAGAGATATATTTTTTACCACCCCACTGACAATGATCTAAGAAACCATTGATTCTACCTTTAGTGGATTTGAGAGCTTTGGTTTTCATTCCCACGTGTCAATGAGGTGATTCCTTTGGGTCTAACAAACTGTGTGGTTTCCACAGTATAGTGTTTAATTAGGAGGGCGTAGTATTTGAGTATAAAATAACCAAAGCCAACAAGTGCTCTTTCTAGACCGGTTTATTGCAATCAAAATTATATTCATCACATGCTTGCATTTGCAGTAATTATCTGTATTTTTGTTTTCTCAAACACAAATTTAGACAATGTCTATAACAAGTGATCATTACTGAGCCAAATCAGTAGCGAAAGATAGAATTGATACTCATGCCTACAGAACCCCACCATGTTTGTGACTCAACACCCACACAGCCGGTTTTCACTGTGCTATTCACTAATATATTTATTCAATTAAACCCAAATTCAGTAAAAAAAAAAAATAATAATAATAATTCTTTGATAAAACATAAAATAGATGCCTGTATCTTTGCTCATGGCACACTTGTGTAATCACATTAGATCTGCGTATTAGCCCAGTGAGTCACGCAGCGAGGTCGACGTTGGCGATTGAGCGTAAAATAGACAATTTATGGCACAGCATGCTTTATTACGAATTCACCCTTTTTACGTTGTAATAGGGTATCCATGTAGTGTACATACAATTTTATAGCCTTAGATCCTATGAAATGTATGGGATTTGCGTAGCGCCTTCTTATTGCGCGGGCGCTGTCACACAAAGAAGACTGAACACTTTTCTGTTAGTTACAGCTAGTAAAAGAAAATGTATTGAGAGGTACTATCAAACGCCACCTTATAATGAAGGATGGTGTTAGCGAAACCCTCAATTCAATTTTGCACAACTTGGCAGTAACACATCTCTTTCAGATAAATGCGCACGTAGGAGTGTGTGTGCAGATGTAAATATAAATAAAAAACTCATATTAATTATCTTAATATAACTCACCTTTATGCATACTTGGAAAATGGTTTCCAACTGTGGCCGCAAGAATTTTGACGCGGACTCCGCTAACTCAATGAGCACCTTCAAGGCCGAGTCATCGTCACTCTTCTCTATGGACTGAACCACTACCTGCATTCATAAATTGTTACTCATATAAGAGTCTCAAAAAGTTGTAAATTCAACCGAAATTATAATATAACTTATGTACTTGTAAGAAACTTCGGTCAAGAGATTATAAAATACTACATATTAAAAAAACAACCCTTTTGCATGTCAATAGGGGGCCAAACATTTTGAAGACTAAATGTGGAAGCATTCTCTAATAAAAAAGTGTCTTGAGAGGTACTATCAAACGCCACCTTATAATGAAGGATGGTGTTAGCGAAATTCCCAATTTAATTTTGCACACCTTGGCAGTAACGCATCTCTTTGAGATAATGCGCACGTAGGAGTGTGTGTGCAGATGTGAAAGTAAATACGACATGTAAGAAAATTCATACTGACTAATGTTAGGTCTAACAATATAATTTTAAATATTTTAAGAGGTCAACAAGTCATTGATCATGTTTATGTATAAAATAAACGTGTAAATTATATACTTTTTTCTACTACAACACGACGATCAAGTTACACACTCTTTCAATGTTCGAAGTTGTATCTTTATCAGTATGCACACTATTATTATCGTCTCGACATACTCACCGACGTCATACTCTAACTAGAGACGTTAAATACACGCGAATGTTCGCGGTGAGTACGCGGTTTAACCAACTAATTAACCTGTTAAAATATTAAAAACTATATTGTTGTTGGACTTAATATAATATTCAAAAACAATAAAGCCATTAAATTTCATTGCTTATAGTACGAACAAGTACTCAAAAGGCTTATAAATCACGCATTTCTTGTGAAGTCGCCTTAAAAGTTGAGCTAAGTTTGAATATCCGGTGGTTAGTCATAGATTTGATTAAACATTCATCATTCAATATAAAGAAGAAGAAATTATTCATTGTTATTTCAAAATGGCAACCATACAATAGCTAGATAAGATCGTAAGTTGGGCGTCTAAAAATAGAATCGATTGTAATCATTCAATGTCGAATTCATGGCGATTTGAACGCACACGCACACAAGTGGACACTTACAATGTTAATAATTTTCAATGAGACAAAATATCATAATCAATAAGTTCCTATTGCCTGTAATATTAAAAGTGCATGTCAATCTATTAGTCTGCTTATTGGGAAAGCTATTGCTATCGTAAATTTTTAATACAAGTAATAATACATTGAAGGATAAGTAGAGGTGCATTTACTATCCAAACTAATATTATAAATGCAAAAAAGATTTTCTTCATTCGATTCGATATGACGCAAACATGACTAAAAAGGCTTTGGATGGAGTTACGTACAAAGGTACAATTATACTCTATCACGCGGACAAATCTAAGAAATAAAAGATCTTGTTAAATAAGAAAAGACGTCAAGTTACAGTGCGCGGCGCGTAACTCGAGTTCTCTGTCCAAGTATAGGCATTGCTTAGGGAATCGGCATGTCAAATTTAGGGTCTGCTAGGCGGGTGGACTGAGTGTGCTATATTCAATGACGTGAGTCGATACTTACGTGACACGTACCCAATGTTGCGCAAAGCTCCCCACACAGCACAGATCCAGCTACGGTAAATGGCTCACCTGCATAAATGGTATCAGCAAGTCACTGAAATGTTTGTGTATGGCAGGCTCCTTGTCGTGCAGCAGGATGAAGGCGCCGACAGCCTTCACGGCCTGCGTGCGGAGCGCCTCGGAGCTAGACTGGAGCGCAGTCAGCAACATGCGTTTGATCACGGGCAGGTTTTCGTTCTGACGGTGACCGAAGACACCGGGCACCGTGCTGTTAGAACCAAAGTGTCTTGTTACCTGATGAACCGTGGTGTATGGGTCACAACGCGGCAATGGCGTGAAATGTGTCGTGATTTTATAAATTTAATATGAATATTAATCAAATATTTTTTTCATTAATTGATCCCTAAAATTTTAGAATTTAACTGTATCTGTTTTGCATAACTGAAATAAATTACCTAAAGAAATTACACGAGAAGAAATATTTATTGCTTTTTGTAAGTATAAAGAACTTGGCAGCAATCCAGTGAGAATGGTCATAAAATCATGGCTCCCTGTAAACATTCTTTATTTGTGAATTACGATGTTTATCTGTTGCATGTAACAAGTCGGTTTTAATATTAATCGAACGAATCGGAAATAATATAGAGTAGTTATATTTTCAGGGAACCTTGAAAAAAAAATGTTTTTTGGACATTTGAAAATATCATTTGCTCTGAATATTGAGTATGATTAAATTATCAGCCTCTAAGGCTTATTTTTAGCAAGATAATCGCACGACTACCTACATGACCGCTCATTATCAACTGTCGCAATCATGTGAACAATTGTACGCTTTTCAATGAATATTGTATTCGAAACGCGCGATTGTGCGGACACGATAATCTAAACATAACCTGTTAATAAAACTCACGTGAACATCCTAATGCCTGCTTCCTGGATGTTGGGGTCCTGTGCATTGGCACATGTGAACATGAACTGCAGGAACTCTGGCCATTGGTTGACACCATCGTCATCTATGTGGTTTCTGGCCAGCTCTGACACTACATCACAAATCTATGAAGGAAGAAGAATCTTATGTATTGGCCATACTCACGCGCAAATTATTGATTCACTAGCAGCGGACTTGCTAGTTTGAGATACCTTATAAGAATGTTGAAGAAAGAACAAGTCTAATATATCATAATATCTGAAAATGATAAGCTTTTGCCCGCGGCACCGCCCGCGCATCCTTCGATTTCGCTCTACAGGTCGGCCAACAACAGGCATAGCGTAAAGATAAGTATCCTAGGCTATCTAATAGTGTAAATCTGGTTAAAATTGGACTAGTGTTTTTTTCCATGATGCTCAAACAAACAGACACACTAGACCAGAATAATTAAAAAAACGAGTCCTTTTATCACCATCATCCAGCCTATAACACTAATAAAACAAAGGACAAACACTCAAATTTCAGTTTAGTAACAGTAGATATAGATAGACAAGATAGTAGGTACCAGGATACTGAAGGATGCATAATTAATGTCTGACTCATGTATAATTGGGTTACACCACTACCTACTTGATCTAATTAGATGCCTGAATCATTCACATTCTAGACATGTGGAGGATTTAGTGGACAAAGGAAGTAATATTTGCTTTTGTTTTGTAATAAACACAGTGTACATTGCTTTGTAGACCAATAATTATGTTTGTTCAGCTTGAATCATTTGCAGATTTGAAACTCAAGGTTATAACATAATTTTTAAGAAAATTTTGTTATAACATATTTTTTTTTATGTAATTTATATTTGTCAACTTATACATGAAAAGATGAAGAGAAATCCAAACTATTTCTAAAACAGTAATAATTTGCTGTTCTGCCTCTAAACTAATAAATACTTAATTTTTGTTTTCTATTTTAAATAGAATAAGGAACTTTTGAGGAGGATTTATATATACAAATATAACAACATAGGTGCTTGATTTAAAACTTATCAATCTTGTAATATATTTTTAAATAAAGGGGCAAGCCACATCAATAATGTTAGCAATCCTGTTAATTTAAAAATCAGAAGTCATATATATTAGGAACAAAAACGTAATATTATATACATAGTTGTATATGACAAACCTTGCGTCGCAACTGTTGGCTAACTTCCATCTGCAGTGTGAGGAGCAACTGTTCGCGGAGGGCGCCCTGCTGCTCAAACGGTAGCTTGGGGAAGAACTCAAAGAACTCCGCGCTGAGGAGCCGCCGCAGAAGCACCGCCGCCGTTTGCCGACCCTCTTCGCCGACATCAGCATTTTGGATTGAGCCCACTAAGTATACTACTTTTGTTTCAGTTGGAATGTTGTTGTACGCCTCCTAATGGAAATAAGGGGATGTCTGTTAATATGCTGCAAATGCATTTAAAACAATGAAGTATTTTCTTTTAAGTGCAATTTTATTGTAAGCAGTAGTAGTAATAAGTGATGTAGTAGGGCACAGCTACTGGCAGACGTGCCATTGTTAAGAAAAAATATCAGGATGCCCTATAAGGAGGGCCTTATTGCAGTCTCTTTTTTAAAAACAGAAATACCTAATGAACTTATATCAGAGGGAATACCTGTTGACCACGAGATTGAGCATATGAGATGAAACTACACTCATTGGCCTAGTTATTTTAAAAATATAAACAATATAGTTATGTATTTAGAAACAACACATTTTAAATCTTGCCTACACAAAGAATGCTGTTAGCTAGATAATTATTCTCCATAATTTATTAACAACACAAAGGGGATCAACTTGGGAGATACCTAATATTATGTAAATTCAAATATTGGTTTAAAAACAATGTTTATTTTCTGTTTTACACCGTATTTTCATTGCAATTAAAATGGAAATGAGGTTACAATGATTTATAAATCAATGAGTTTTTTTTGCATGGTCATTCCAATGTAGAAGACGAGAATATAACATATTACCTGATTAATTGAGAATTTCCTACTAAATAAATAGGAAAGTAGCTAACTAGAAGGACAAATTAAAAACACATGCACGGTACGGTTGACGCAAAAAAAACCCGGCCGCATAGAGGCGGATTGCAAGCGGTTCAATATACGTTATTCGACTTCCGACTTAAACATAGATAGGTTTCAAGGGAAAAATAAATATATCTGAAGTGTTTCTGTACCCAGCGTATAACACCCAAATTAACATCTTTATTACAACTGAAGTAACATAAAGATCCTCCATGACCCACGTTCTGACACGAGGCCACTATCAAGACATTCACACTAAACGCCGGTATATATAAAGTTATTCCCGTGAATAAACTGTTTTAATACAACATAAAAATAAGCACTTACCTCTGCTTGTGATCTGATGTCGTTATCTGTAGATAATAATGTATTTAGTAACTGGTAAAATTGCGCCTGATCTCCTGCCATGTTGAACCTCTTCGAAAAGAGCCAACTTTTTTTTATAATTTTCTATGTGGCCGGTCATTTCATTCATTCGCTTGTGTTGCCAGTACTTTTTATTTTTAAGGATTGACTACATGCACATGTTACTAATCGACTAAATAATTGTATGTTAATTCAACCAGTACTAGGTAGAGTCTACCAAAAGAATTGCCTTAGGCTTTTTGGCGGGAAACTGAACGGTGACGATTACAATTTCGTTATATTTTTCCAAAAAAATATGTACATGTAAAGGAAATCAAAATGAAATAGTATACCTTTCAATTTCCCCAGAGGTGTCCGGTAAAGTTTCAATAAAGTATACACAGGATTACTAATACTGGACTGGACTTACACAGGATATAATCAGGGGTACTTATAATTTAATAAAATCATCATGAAATAGTCGACACTCGCAAATATGGCAGTATTTTGTAGACGACTGCCAACCTAAAAAAAGAAGAAATACACCCCCCGTAGACCATGCATGAACGTATTCAATCTACGCCATGAACCCTGTAGGCAGGAACATTATCTACGCCATGAACCATAGGTTTATGTACGGCGCATACTCAATCAACGGTCGGTCTCTGTCACAAAATCGTTCATTCATTCACTCATCATTGATAAAATTGTCAAAAAATCCAGATAAAATGCGCAATAAAAACATTATTGCAATTTAAAGTATGTACGTACATACTAGCAAACTATTATCACAAAAACTAATTGTGAAGTAACATTTGACCCTTTAGAGAATAAACTAACCAAGTATGGTATGTTGATAAATTTATAACCTGATCGTATTTTCTAGATTTACTATTTGTATTTTGAATGGTTGTAGTAAATCTGCTAGTAAAGCTGCAGTTAGAATTCCATGTTCAATTTCATTTTAGTCACCAAGTTGGGTTATTTTAGTAGAAGTTTCAGTACTACCTACAACATGAACCCTTTTCCATTTACAGGCAAGTTCAGTGATATTGGCTGGCCTAGGGATGGCTGCCGTTGGTTTTGCAGGCCGCTACGTCCTCAGACAGATGCCGAATGCCTCAAGTAAATTTGCGGAAGCTGTAAGAAATCTACCGAAGTTTGATGCAGAGAGTCTAGCCAATTCTAAATATTACAAAGGTGGATTCGAGCCCAAAATGACAAAGAGAGAAGCTGCTTTGATACTAGGTGTTAGTCCTACAGCTAATAAAGTTAAGGTAAATGTAACATAGGTGTTGATTTTCAATCTATAATATTATTTGTGAACTTACACAATGGGAATCATTAATTTTTATGTTGGTATATTAATTTAAATTTTATCTGTTCCAGATAAGAGACGCTCACCGTAAAATAATGTTGCTGAACCATCCGGATAGAGGTGGTTCACCACTGATTGCAGCCAAAATCAATGCAGCAAAAGACCTCTGAATATCAGAAGTCTTAATATCAGTACCTACATTATTAAAACTATGTATATAAAGCCAACTAGAGTATAGATAGAGCTAACTAGAGATAGCTAGCAAGCCATTTTCTAGAGGAAATTTAAATAGAATCTGTCCTGTTAAGTTATTATAAATAAAACCAGTTTTAAACATCTCCATAGTCTATTTTGTCACAGTGAACATCCAACACATATTATGGCATACCCTAATCCAGTTAACTGTAGTTCATGTGAACCATGCTAATGCATTACTCGAGGATCTGAGAGGAACCATTTTAAAGTTTTATAATGAAAATACATTGAACATTCTATTATAAAAAATGACAATGTGATACTCTATTAGAACATAATGAAAGTTCTACACTACAATCACTAGGAATTAGATAGGTACATTTTACGATGAATACTCAATAAGATAATATTTTAAACTGTGCTACTAGCATTTTATAATGCCAACATCAAAATAAAAAGTCAAATAATATATTAAAAAAGTACCCTACTGCTGATGAAGTCTGGTAAAACACAAATCTAAGGAATATGTAAAATGTATTGCTGTACTTCTTCATTAGAATGTGACAATTAATCCATTGAGTACTAACAATATTTAGTACAAGAGAAATACAAGCGTTAAAAACATTGTGATAAGTACTGTATCTTTATAGTTACTACAAAGATCGGTACGTAACTTGATTGAGGACGCCGTCGTCTTCGCCTTTGCAAATATGAAAATATGGGTTTGTTAGGTGGATTATGGCTCTACCATTCCAATAACCTATTCGATTATATTAGGTCGTCACAAGTCACATGGCCACTTTTATTATATATTTAAAACTATTTTTATCATGTACAACATTGTTGTAAAATAATTAAAAACAAGTAAAAATTATATGCATAACGCCAATAAATACGTATCTTTACGTTCTAAAATTCATAAGTCATCGTAGCTATATGCTAAAAATATCAAAATCCTATATTAAAAAACAAGGAGAGAAACCTAAATAAATATTCCTTCATAGCCCCACCACAGTAGAGATTGAAAAATTATTATTGAACATTCGTTCCATTAAATGATGTTGGCAATGCAAAAAATGCTCACTTTATTTATTTAATTACCAAATTGTAGGTAGGTACATTATCATAAAACCTTATCCATAATATAACAAAAAGATAATTCTAAAAACAAAAATACTTTAATGATATGCAAAACAACATTATAACTTATAACTATCAAAAATCTTATGTTAATGCTCAGCATTAAAAGGTTGTCATGTAGGTCCAACATATGACTTCTTACGCCGCGGCTAAAGTGGGAATTCCCTTGCATTTCAGCTGGGCTTCCATTATGCAAGCTTGAGTACTGTTAACGTAAGCCTTCATGCAGGTAGATAATATAGTTTAAACCGTAAAGGCATGATAAATTACACCATACGGACACACAAACAGCGCCGTCCCAAACTAAGCAAAGCTTGCATTACGGGAACCGTGCAATAGCTGGGGGCGATCCCAGTATTAATATTTCCTATACAGATATTCAACGTCAGTGACCAAGGGTACAAACTCGGGCACATAACACAAAGTTTGTCCCATACCGGGATTGGGACCCAGGACCTCCGGTAAAGAAAGCGTGGTCACTGCGCCAATCGGATGTAAGTGTAATAACCATTTGGAAACACGCGGCTTTACTTGTGCAAACAGTTAAGCGCGTGCGTGTGATGTTCTTTGGTGTGGAAGGTAATATTTACCTTATGTATTTGTACTTACTGTGTAAAATTGTTTGCACGAATGAACGGAGGGAAGCCTACGCTTCAGTTAAGAAAATGTTTATCATCAGTATTTAATAGGGAAGTTAAACATATGCTAGGTTGTAGAGACTAGCTATATTTGTACAAATCGTTGACGCGAGCGAGTGAGCAGGGCCCCAAGTCTGCTAACACAATCGATTCATAATCGAACAACAAGTGCATAGTAACTGTCACTTTTGACAGATATCCCATACAATATTTGTCAAAAGTGACAATTACTATGCGGTTGCTGTTCGATTATGAATCAATTGTGTTAGCCGACTTGGGGCCCGGTTGGTTTGCGGTGTTCGCGGCTATCTCACTCGTATAGAGGTCAGCGCAGACAGCATTTTAAAGTATATAATATCTCATCAAAAAAATATCTCGCAGACGCTATGCTCGGTCTGCGCTGACCCCTAGTCGCTCGCTCGTATCACTTTGGGAAATCCTTAAAAACAGACCAAAGAATACGGCCTGCACCTAAACAAGCGAGCACAATATAAATTCTATACGTGACAATTTTAAAATTGATATCTACAACATTATATTAAATTTGTCTTCCGAATGCACAAAGCTTTAAAAATATGTTTGGCAAAGCATTCAAACATGTAAATATTTAGCTATTGCTAATACGTAATATCTGGGAGGCGTACCACCGAATACTCAAACGTAACTCAAAATTTGAGCGCTGCTTGATTTTAATGCCTCATAACGACGAGTTAAGACCATGGGATACTTGTATAGTATAAATAACAGAATAACTACTATGCGTTTAAATATTTGAGTAGCGTGTGAGTATTCGACCTACTGACCAAAATAAATTTCACAATTATATGTTTATAAACATGTAACATGTTTAATTAGTTGTATAACATGTTCCATTAGCTGTTTAACATGTAACATGTTCAATTTGGTGTGTAAATGTGATGAGATCAGGTGATGTGTTGCGGGCGCGTTCACCGCGGCTCCTTCTGCTGTTGCTCGCGACGCTGCTTCGCGTACCGCGCCCTCAGCTTTATTATTGTTGTGTTCGATAGCGTCCCGGGCACTTTGAATATTGACTGGAAAATAATATTTGAACGTGAGAATGACCGTGACCACACTGAAGTCTAAACAAATGGGGGAAGAGGAACCCACCACTGACCCTCGGCTTGTCAACTTTTCCAATTATAAACCAATCAATTTTGATCAATAATTAAAGAAGCCAGCAACACCAAACTCCTCTAAGATGTTAGTCGAGAAACTATCTATCACGAGTGACGGGACCCCAAATAAAATAATTCTCCGCGAAACGAAGCGAATCTAAAAAAGTATTCGACACGTGTTTCGCCTCTAAACTGAGAATGATCATTCTCAGCCCAGCCGTCCTGAGGATCGCGAAACACGAAATATATGAAACTATGATCAAACATTATTAGCCGTGTCGCATGGTGACAGCAGAGGTGAGGCCTTCCCCACCACTCGGGCAGCCCCGCAAGGGGTAGCGGAAGGGAGGGGGGCTGCGACCGGGCCTCGGCCTGGACGCGGCGGCCCACCCTTATGGGGACATATGGGGAGGGGGAGCGCGACCGGGCTTCGGCCTGGACGCTGCGGACCCACCTCGTGGAGGGGAGGGAGGCTGCGTGAGTAGCGGCGGGCCCACCCCTCGGCCCCGCAAGGGGCGTGAGGAAAGGGAGGGGGGCCGCGACCGGGCCTTGTGCTTGGACGCGGCGGACCCACCTTCCACCCTTTCGGGTGAAGAGGCCGACCGGGGGGCAGCTTGCTGTCACCCGGGAGGACTGCTGACCGCCAGCTGGTGTGGCAGGCGGTCGGCGCTGAGCCCCGGGCGGCGGACTCGGGGGAGTTCGCCGTACCACTCCGGGCTCGTGAGGATCGGCGCTGTGTTTGGTGGTCCGACACAGCGCCTGGCCGCAAGGCCTGGACGAGGCCGAAAGGCCGCAGTCGCGTCGGGGTTCGCGGAAGTATGCGCAAGCGTTCCCGTGTCCCCGGCACAAGCGACCGTGAGGATTTCACCATGTGGTTTTAGTGGGTATACCGGCCGCCGCCGGGGAGTCCCACATACCCCTCTCGTCCCCCCCGGGGCATGAGGGGATGCGTAACGCATTTCCACATGTAAAAAAAAAAAAAAAAAAAAAGGTGAGGCCTTCCCAGCGATGTATATTAAACTCTTGTATACTTTTTATTTTTTCTATACAGCGCAAGCCGCACTACTATAACATACATTTATGACACAGGTGTAGCTATCTTATATTTACGCGAATACTGTGTAGTATTCGCGTAAATATATTTAAATATATTTAAATAAAACACAAAAAAATAAACGCGATAAAATCCGCAAAATTAGTTTTATTCAGCTGTAGCTAATTATTAAATGTTTCATAGCAATCAGTTGAATGGTTGATAATGATAAAGAAATATTCAGTGGAAGATGGATGATCATATAATATCAAGGGACATTACAAGGGTAAATTAAAACTCAGGACAACCAACCTGCATGAACTCGTGGCAGTGCAACGCGCTCGCATTCTTAACAATGGCCTTGAAACACTCCGCCAGGGTGGTGAAATCATTGCACGCCATTATCTCGGCTCGATTGTTCTTGATGAGCGTGAGACACACGCGGAACAGGATCTTAGAGCCCTCGTAGAACAAGCAGTCCCATATTCGGAGGACGGTCTCTATGGGGAGGACTTCGGCGAATAAGCACACGAACCATTTTGTTGTTATGACCGCCCATGGTAGACCTGCAATTTGAGGGCACTATAAGGAATGGTGATAGGGATTGATGTCTTCGAGTCATGCCCTCATGGTTCTCATATCTATATGAATGGACTACACACAAAAAAAAGTTTCGAATTAAGAACCTACCCCTTTTTTCGTCGGTAAAAAAAATATAACATCCATAAACAATAGCAACCAGGGAGTCTTTTTCTGAATAGGATCAGCATACCGGACCGTAGGTAGAATCTTAGTATTATCAATAGATAAATAACACTAAGATAAAAAAATACACAATAGTGTATTTTTTACGATTCCCAAAGCAGTGTAATGGTATAAATATAATAAATCTGTATTAAATACACCAATCAGTGGGTAAATATCTATCTAATAATATTTAATTACATATATAAGCTCCTATAGGTACCTACTTTTAGATCATCAATCATCAATATCTAAATGATATGCTATTACACTTGAGAGCAATTAATCTGGGTCACTAACATAAACCTTAATATCTGCGTGAGAATTCTCGTACATTCTATAGGTGTAAGAGACTTAATCATTCAATACCGGCAATGCTTCATTTTTATATATTGTTTTATAGATTGATTAAAAAAAAAATACAATTATTGATTATATTATAGCAACCAAGGAATTTTATAAATTGTAATGCAGTATTTATAAATAGTCATCAAAATACTTTCTAATTAAATAAACAAGCATTATTTTAGCTTATTTTCCGAGAATAGGTTTAAATGGTGACCTGTATTCATTGCTCCCCAGTTTATTTAATGCTGCATGAGATTATCAAATCAATACATACCCAAGTTTATCACGTGTTGGTGTACATCGGGCACTTTAGCTTTGACTAGTTCAGATAGCACCTCAATGTCTACTATCAAGCCGTCCATGGTCCTGGTGTAGTAATCTGGGAGGATCTTCTCCACCAGCACTTTGAGTAACCAAAATGATGTTTCTTCACTTTTTGTGGCTAGCAGTAATAATCCTGGAAATATTTATTAACAGATAAAACAACTCCACCATGACTATAATTCCGGAGAGGTAGTCAGTAATGCACTCACATTTCTCTCGTGGTGTTTGGTCCCATAACTTAATAAGATGCCAGTCTACCACATAGACCCAGAGCGGGTAGGTAAAAATATCTACTTAATTAAAATAATTCGACACATTTTGGTACTGATTTTTCGTAATTTTCTGTTGTATGTCTTAATAGGATCATCCCCAGTCCAATCCAGTATAACAAAATAATAAACAGTCTTTGCTTTGTACATATAATACAAGCGTCACCTACGCACTATACAACCAGTTGTTCCATTATTATAAGTACTGCTATAATAAATTTAAAAAGATATTTGCTAGTGTTTGGTTAAAGCAAAAACGGTTGGGAGAGGGGTCACGCATTGACTATAGCAAGACAACTGTGAATCCCCAGTACCTACTCTAATAATAAGCCAAACACAATTAAAAGTATATCACAATTGAACATAATGGTGTACTAGGAACAATTGCCTGTCTCATCCGGTGATTCTAATAATTTAATTATCACAATTGAAAATGACTCATGTGGTTGTATGAGAGCAGTGAAGGATTTACATTATAGATACTTAGATTTGTGAGACACAACTATACTTAACATTTTTAGTTTTATTCAAATGTTTAAAATAAGAGAACAACCTATACTTAATAACTAGCCAGCTAGCTGGCTCAGCCTCAACTAGAAAGGATTTCACATAGTTCTCACAAACATGAACCCATGGGGTACCCATGAAATAGGTAATTGACCAGTAGGCAAAAGCTATAATCTGCAAATTTTTGGGAACCATGAAAACTTGATTTCACATATCTTACTAGTGCAGTGAAAATAGTCTTACCTGCAATATAATTAAGTCCCTGACAGTAACCAACAACTCGGTTGTTGTGTGCATATGCTATTAAGATGTTGAATAAATGAGATTGATGATTAGCCTCTTTTGTAAAGTGTATGTTGTCAGGAAAGGTGCGGGGCAAGTCTGTCTTCACTAGGTCCACGAGTTCCTTCTCAAACGGTGCATCTAATATCTTTTGGTAGAGATCTGGATATTGGACTTTCATCATCTCTGCTTCTGATATTGCCATCCATACTGCTGGACGGTGTTCACCTATAAATGTTAAATAATTAGAAAATATTGTTAATAAATTATTATTATGTTTCTTTTATAGGTATTATGGGATTTTAATCCCCTGGTTCGTTATATTATACTATTTATAAATACGCAAATAAACAATCTCTGAGCATGTTAAATATTTACGCAGGTACTTACTAAAATACCATGTGTGCGCTCTACCCATATTAGATTGGCCATACAGTGGGTGTGTTCGTTTGGCGTTATTATATAAACAAAGACACTTACTGGGTACTCCTTTGCGGACATATCTTTTCACCGTATTTGTGCGTTTGACCGACTTTCCTTCGCCCAGTAAAGTAGCCCATTTTTGTGCTCGCGTTGCAAGAACCTTTAAGTAGTTCGACATAAAGTCCTCATAACTATCGTAGTCGAAGTCATCGTGCCTCTCGAACCCGTATTCATCGACCATACTAAAAGCAAATTTTGTAAAACAAATAGCACCAGGACGACATGTTAATTTATCAACAATAGCGATTAACACTTGTATACACATACCTGAAATTGGATTGAGCCATTGTGCAGTTTATCCTGAACTATTAGTATTTATTGTGTACAGCATAATAGCATAGATTCTCAGGATTTTAATTTTATTTTGGGAAGGTACGCCCAAAAAGATACCCCACTTCGATTACCCCCACATGATTTTGATAATGACACTGACAGACGGAAATATCAATGTTTACTTCACTTAAACATGGCGTCACCAACTTAGTTATTTTGCCAGTGTTAAGAATAATAAAGCTATTTCAAAGTCTCAAAGAGTTACAAAACAATGCTTAAAGCATTTACAGGCCTAAACACACCCTTCACAGTAAAGTAGTGGATAATTTACCACCTTCATATCTTCTTCTTCTTCTTCTTTTACGAAATGAAATGCGATGAAATAAAATGGATATGCAAATGGCCTCACCCGCAACTTAGCGGGTATTTTGCCAGTGTCAAGTAATTAAAAGCAATATTAAATTCAATAAATACACATTATAAATAAAATAATGGATGTGACATGAAGAAATGAAAATGGCGTCCTCCCACCTTCATATAATTGAGCTGATGGTGGACTCATTTTCATTTCATCATGTCACATCCATTATTTTATTTATAATGTGTATTTATTGAAAGTTTTATTGCTATTAATTACTTGACATTGTGCAAAATACCCGCTAAGTTGCGGGTGAGGCCATATTCATATCCATTTTATTTCATCGCATCTCATTTCGTAAAGAAAGAAGAAGAAGAAGAGCTGATGGTGGCAATGTCAAATTGATTGATTGACATTTGATCGACAATTTGAGATTCGATGAATGGTTTGTTTTGGGCTTGTTTTGGGATTTGGCAGGAATTGTACGGCGCTGGGTGGCGCTATACATGATATAATATAGTTTATTAGTTGTAAACTGAAGATCGAAACGGAAAAATAACAAGCAATTTATGTTCAACCTTTAATTAGTGTGTCTATAAACCATTAACGATGGGCCCTCCACCTGTTGTAACCGGAATCTCTCCTAAAGAAGGTCCTCCTGGTACCAGGGTGACGATACGTGGAGAGTTTTTGGGCACCAATGCCACAGATCTAATAGGTAAGTCTCGATTTCAATGCGCAATCATATTTTGCTTGTTGAGTACATATTTTTGAGCGAAAACATGGGCGTATATTTTTACCATATTACATGTTTTAGGTCTCAAAATATGTGGTTGCGATTGCTTGTTATCGGCGGAATGGAAAAGCAAAAACAAGATAGTGGCGCGCTCGGGGCCGTGTAAAGGGAAAGGTGATATTATAGTGACAACAAGGTCTGGTGGTGAGGGCACATCCACAGTGCAGTTCAGAGGTACCTATATACTGTTGTTTATTTATTTTTTTAGCAAGAGTTTCCCCATAGTTTTAACTAGAAAACTCTAAAGTATTTTGTTGCTCAACTATTTGAATGGAACTAAATCTGTTATTTCTGAACCAGAAGTACATCGGAATGGTCTTATATTTATGACAAAAAAATTTTCTATAACTACCTACTGCTAAAGCATAATAAATAAGATTCCTATTCAATTTATGCTCATTTTCTAGGCTACCATGAGTCCATTGGTCCAGTTAAAGAAAGTGCAGTGTGGGTGGAGGAAGCAGCGCCCCCTTCCTTACCATGGGGTCGGCGCCCCATGTCTCCCACCACCTACACCCCACCAGACCCCCTTGGCCTGTCCACCGAGGGTGATGACTGCAAGTTCCCCGAAGAAGAGCTTCATGAAATGTTTCCTGATGGGTAAAATAATATAAATAATACTTTACCCCCATTGTTTGGTTCCCTCCATTATGTTGTCTTCTTGCAGTGGGTTGGTTCAATCAATCAAAATCTGGTATGATGGCTTGATTTGTGTTTTTTGGCCTACATGAATAAAGAATATTAGATTTTGATTATTAAGTCCCCTAGTGACTTATCACTGCTATTTTATTCTTTTATCCATAAACAGCACGGGCCTTAGAACATAATTTTCTATCTCTTATAGTTATGGAGGCCCCCATACTGACCTCAATGTTACAACCTGTTTACTAATATATTGTGAGTTTTTAGTTCTGGAAAACTATCAGATGAAAATTTCCAACCAGGGTGGTATTTACTAGAACACCATAGCAACACTTCATATGAGGACTTGAAAGCAGGAATGGTGTTTTTACAGAGAAAGGTATTTGTTTTACATATTTTAAATTCTTACAAATCATTGAGTTATTTATTTCTAGCTTGGTCTATAGACCACCTAACAGAAGTAGAGCTATAAGAAAAAGAGAGGCAGTGGCCATGCATCTTATTCTGGCTCACATTGGGTCGTGGACCATATAAAATATTGTTGCTACAACCTACTTTTGACCTTTTCTGTCTGCAGGTTGAAAGCCAAAAGGAAGGTCAGTTGAGTTTTCTCAAAGCTAATACCGGTGCTGTGATGGATCAGCTGGATAGGCTTGTTTTACTTAAGAACATGTATGAGGAAGACGAGAGGAAGAATGGCAAGGAACCATTGCCTAGTCTACAAGCTGCTATTGAGGGTATGTGCTTGAAAGATGAACTTTGTGTAGTTGGAATTATGTGTTATATTGTTTGTTCCCTTGTCTTTTTGTTAGGAACATTACTTAGTTTTCGATTAGCTCAGTGATTTGTGAGCTTACATTTGACATAATTTCTCTTTAATTTACCAATTCTGATACAGGTTTGTTTATTGTGTCTCCCAAAAGTGTTTGCGCATTGTGGTCCTGCACTTATTAGCAGTCTAAGCTTATTTTATTTATCTGTTATTTTGAGAATTAGGGTATTCAAGAAATCAGCACGAATCACGAACTATTTGCGATTCTGTCGTGTTTTTCCTCTGCCAAATATGTCCCTATTTTCTATTTGTTATCCCTAATTATTATACACTGATATGCTACACTGAACCACCCGCCCCAGACACTGTTTGTCTTTAGGGTTACAACCACAGATTGTACATTGTATTTGCTCTGTGGTTCCATACCTCTAGCTAAGAATTATATTCCAGGCAAAACATCTATTTTATTTTCAGAATCAATAACTCTAGCGGACTCCCTCTTTTCGGAGATTCTGTCTCGCAAAGACAACGCGGATAAGACGCGCGAGGCGCTGTCCCTGCTGACGCGTCACAAGTTCCTGTTCCAGCTGCCAGCGTCCATCGACAGGAACATCAGGAAGAAGGACTATGATCTCGTTGTCAATGACTATACGAGGGTCAAGAACCTGTTTGGTAATACAGATGTTAAGGTCAGTGAACTTAATACTGTTAGGGTGTGTATATGGTGGATGGGCTTTCGTGAACTTTATCACAGTGTAAACACATCCTTTTACATTGAATAATTATGGCATAGGATTATATAAAGCGGGCAGATATAGCCCATCATAAACTTCACCGTGTTAGTTTGTACTGAAAAAATATCTTCAAAACTAACACGTAATCCACAAACATACATGTTTGGTAAAAAGGTCAAATTACATTTTTCCAGCTCTTCCAAAAAATTCTCGCTGAGATAGACAAGAAAATTGAAGATTTAAAAGAGAAATTGTACACGAGAATGAAGACGATGCCAATCAATGTACAGGAACAGACCAAATATATCAGGTAAGTAGTCAATAATTTATAGAAATATACAACGAGGGTAAAGAAATAGTATAAGTGAAACAGATTTCCTTTGGGGACTTCCATTCAATGCGCCGCGTCGAATCGATTCGAGTCGTGGAAATTCTCTAACCATTGCCATGTAGCATCACAGATTATCTACTAACCATACCCATATTCCCATGAACTTTAAGGATAAAATAATGTACCATATGTACTGCGGTTTATAACATATCTAATTTTTTAAAAAAACAGCTGTTATGTGGACTCATTCAAACATAAAAACGAGTAAAAATACAATTCTAAACTTACTTTCAAATTTATATAGCAGTAAATATGTAAATATATGCCCGACCCATAGTCAACAGGCAACAACAAAAGTTTCCCAATATATGCTTTCAAATTTGACGGTCTGATTAGCGTAGTTGGTAGTGACCCTGCTTTCTGTGCCGACGATTCCGGGTTCGAATCCTGGCAGCGCCAAACTTTGTGTGATGAGCACGAATGTTTGTACCCATGTCATGGATGTTTAATATCTATATAAGTAATATATACTGGGTTCGCCCCCAGTCCATTGTACGATACCCATAATACAAGCATTGCTTAGTGTGGCCATGGGACCGTATTGATGGTGTTCGTCTGGCGGAGCAAAAAATCGATCATTCGGTTTCATTCGTCACGGTTGTTGCTGTACGTACTCGTGTATGTTTTAGATTGTTGATAAGTTTGAACTGGGAGGGCGACGCGGCTTGGGTGGCTATCACCAGCCGCAAGGAGTACCTCATGAGCCTATTGAACAAAGTGAAGGACCACTTCAAACAGAAAGAGGAACAGGAGGCCAACGAAAAAGGTAACACCTGACGACCTGACTACGCATATTGCTTTATGTACCGAGGGACCTGGATCCGATTACCGGTAATGTTATGTGATGAGCACGAATGCTAAGAAATACCTTCGGACAGCTAGTAGTTTTGCGTGATTCCAATTTTATTTACATTGTAATTATGACTGATACTAATTGAAATCGTTTCCCCCAATCCTGGGCCCCAAGTCTGCTAACACAATCGATTCATAATCGGACAGCAACCGCATAGTAGCTGACACTTTTGATAGATATGCCATACAATATCTGTCAAAAGTGACAGCTACTATGCGGTTGCAGTTCGATTATGAATCGATTGGGTTAGCAGACTTGGGGCCCGGACATGTGTTAATGTGTCTCCTTTATTAGACGTTCTTTCAAACTGTAACGCGTAATTTTTGATGCACATTGAGCAACACATCGTTAACATCTTTTTATGGACTCTTTACAGTTATGATATTGTACTTAATGATATCTTAGTACTGTCAGACAACGCAAAGCTTAATCCGGTGGAACTTGGGATTTTAAATTTGGTGGATATACTCGATTACCCTAGACGTAGGTGCACTAAAGAGGATTATTTGTAATTCGACCCTCAAGGCAGTCAAATGAGGGGTAAAAGTTTGAATGGTGTTTTTTTTTAAAGTTACGTTCGGGTACGTGGCTAGTTTGTAATATCCTTGTAAGTAAGTCAGTGGTGGTGGTGGCCGGCAGGGCGGCGGCGGGAGGGCGGCGGCGGCGGCGGGGGCGGGGGCGGGTGGGGCGCGGCGCGCGCGCGCTGGTGCGGCGCGGCGTGCGGCGCGCTGGCCGCGCAGCTGCACGCGCTGTGGCCGCTCGCGCGCCGCTACTTCGCCGCCGAGCTGGCCGGCCAGCCCGCCGACCCGGCCCGCCAGGCCGAACTCAAGGTATCACTGCACTACAAATAGGGTGTAGCCACTGACCTCTATGGTATACATCGCTGGACTAATCATAAGCCCGGTTATCGTGTGCCTATTTGATTTTCGCCATTTTGGCGCTGATACCGGCAGTGAGGGGGAATGGAACTAATAATAGAGATGGGACAGTGATATGATACATCAATAAAAATGTTTATGCTTAAACCTACCCATGCAGTAAAATGAAAATAATTATGATCCATTCCTTTAACAATGGCTAATGTCCAAAATAGTCGAGTGGTTAATACTAAGATGAAGCAAATAATGATAATGATTAGCCGAATCGCTCATGGGTAGGGTAGGTAATCTTAGGATAAGCCGAAACCGGACTAAAGGGTGGTGTGTGACTAGCTAGATCCTACTTAAATAAGGATCGTTTTTTAATTAGAAATGAGGTAATGTAATGTTGTTTGGGAAGCAATGGAGTAGGTAAGGTATTAATAGAAAATAAAAATCATCAAAGTAGTACATGAGTTATGTTTAATAAAACAGTCATCAGAGAAGTGTTTTGAACAGATGTAGTCATATTTTTTCGGACGCCAACTAGGCTTTTCAATGTTTTTGAGCCATAATTCTAGTCTTCTATTGTCAGTCGGAAACCTGTGAATTAGTAAACATTGTTTTAAAATAATATGTATTTGATAATACAAATCTGTCTTCGGCGATTTTTACGTTCTTGAACGTTCTATCTATTTAAGATATTGATAGAAAAAATATCGATAAATTTTATCGACAAGGAACTTTTACAGCACTATTGAATTTTATTGTTTATAATAAACCGATAATACAAAGACAAATGCGTTGTAATCACGTATAAATAAGATTAGTAACATATTTTTAAGTGCCTATAATATCAATAGAAGTTTTAATTTCTTGAATATTAGCCGTAAATTCACTTACTTGTGGAATGTAACCCCACTTCCCTTCTGGTAAAGAGTTTTGCATAACACGTACTCTTTCATGGTTTACCTATTAACTAACACCACTTATTTATGTATTAACTATATTAATACGACACAACAAACAAGTTTAATCGCGTTAAACCTTCAAAATCACATTATAAACACGGAGACAATGTAAACAAAACAACGGCCATTTGCATTTTACGTCAGATTTAGTTCCTTTCCCCCACGCTGGGGGCGCTTCAAATAGGCACAATAGATAGCTGTCATTTTAAAGGATATCATTAGTCTAGCGTACTTGTATCATGGACGTCAGTGGGTGTAGCGTAGCGTGTTACTAGGCCGATAAACAGATGGCGCTGCATACCACGCCCTAGAACAAATGACGATGCTTCATACAATCCTGAAACACACTATAAGAGTTTTCGCGGATTTTAATTAAATACAAGAACCCGAACAGTAAGTTGAATGTAAACGTATGATCTCAATGTATTGGAGGGAGAGCTTATTGCTATTATATCGACCAGACTGACAGACTGGGTATGAAAGCGCTACACGTTTAGCCACCAGCCCGTTTCAGCGCCCTGATTGGCTCGTTGCTATACTAGGATCGCTAATCAGGTACCTTATATTCTAAAATATTTTTCTGCGTTCGTTTTGGTTTCTTAATTACCTTTAAAAGTAACTCTCTCAATTTTGTAAATATTTAAGTCTTAATTAACATGATAATGTTTCGTCCAGGATATGATAATAGCGGCGGTGGAGTTGTTCGCGGAGCACATGCGGTCGTGCCTGATGTCGGGCGGCGGCGGCAAGGCGGTGCCGACGGACGCGGTGCGCGCGCGCCTCGTCGCCAACCTCAGGCACCTGCGCGAGGCCTACGACTCACTGTTGAAACTGGACCTGCCATCACAGGTAGAGTTTTACTTGCATCTCTGTATGGTAGCGAAGGACCAGGACTAATGACGTAGTGTAGTACTAGGTGGAGTTGTGACGTCACACGCGTCGCCTGCAGCCGCTGGATGCGAGTGGTGGTTGACCTTGATGTGTACTGTATAGCCAATAATCTATATGTAGCGACCACGGGGTACTGTAGCGACCACTTCAACCGCGCCACAAGCTACACAGATGGCGCTGCAGACGCATTCAGAACAATAGACCATTCTCAACACAATCCTGAATCGCGCTATAAATGTTTTTGGAGCACGTAACATATATACAGGATCCCGACAATAACCGTCGGGGCATAGCGGCCGCCCCTCCAAGCATACCCCGCCTGGCTGGAAGATCTTCTCTTTTCCGCTAAATATATATGTAATCCACTAAGCTGTGATACCTTATAAAGAGATAGCTTTTCTCCTAGCAATTGGAAGGGTTACCCAGTGAAAGCAAAACCAAAATGTACTCGAATGAAGTCTTGGAAAAGTCCTCATACAAGTGGACTTAATTTTTTTTTGTTTAGCGGGCACTGACTGCTAGCAAGCAATAAATACTAGCTGCATGGTCCCTAACTTAATAACTGTATGGTCGGTATGGGGTATCATATTGTACCATCTATACTAAACCAAGATAAGTCAAAATTATTAATTTCAAAAGTTAATTGCTTCAGCCGCTGAGTATAGTCGAGAAGGTTATATTCGAGTACCGCGTGCACGGCATGACCGTGTTCCTGCAGCGCGCGCTCAAGCGCGTCAAGGGGCTGGCCGAGAAGGAGACGTGGAAGATCGAGGAGTTCACCGAGTACGGGGCTATTACCAACCTTGTGAGTAACCCGGAGGTGGCCGGTCGCAACATATATTGGGGCCAAAGAATCTGGGTCACTAACATAAACCTACTACTATTTGAAGTCGATTAAAGAGGCCTACACTTATCCTGCTACTTTTTTAAAGTGGTCACAAAATGTTACAGTTATATTGCTTCTTTTTTGAATTCGGTAAAAAAAAACAAAAGTAAAAATTAATTAATTAAACCAATGGTTTTGTTATTTATGTTTGCCAAAAAAGGGACATAAGAAGCTACTATCGATTCGGACTAGAATGTTGATATATATTTGATAACCCTAATTTTTAACCCCCAACTCATGAGTTACGGCTGTTATAAGCTTGAGGCCTTTTTCTGTCTGTGTTTATAGCGTTTATTTGATGTTTTTACGTTCCCGACGTTTCGGCTGCTTCACAGCAAACATGGTCACTGGAGGGCTGAGGTGGTTGACGTCCTAGTGTCATAGTTTGAACTGGGGTAAACAAACGCGATAAAATTCGAAAAATCAGTTTCGTTTCAATGTGTAGTATTCGCGTGAATATAGGAAATCAATAGAGTGTATCTGTATAAAATTCTCGTGTCACAATGTTAGTTACCATACTCCTCCGAAACGGCTTGACCGATTTTTATGAAATTTTATATGCATATTCAGTAGGTCTGAGAATCGGCTACTATCTATTTTTCATACCCCTAAGTGATAAGGGTTGTCCACCCCTAACATTTTATTTTTTGGACATTTTTTTTTTATAATTTGTCATAAAAAAATACAACCCTAAATGTTCACCCTTCTATCACCAACCCCTATTTTTTAATAGTCATTTTAGTAATTCAATCATTTTTCATCCCGCTCGATAACTGATCAATTATCACTTGGTAAGCGGTTGTGACTTTGTTAAATACCACGCGGACGAAGTCGCAGGTAACAGCTAGTTTTATTATAAAATTGAACGCACCCCACACCCCACGAAAGATGTGTGAATGCTTGGTCGTCCTTGCACTGTACAGCCGCACCTGCTGGAGGCGTACATGAGCGAGGCGCTGTCCGCCATCCACAAGTGCGTGGCGGGCGAGGCGCGCGAGGCGGGCGAGGCGGCGCTGCTGGCGGCGGGCGCGCTGCAGCGCCACTCGCAGGACATCCTGCTCGCCTACGTGCAGCGGCTGCAGGAGCGCGCGCTCAGCCACGACGACCAGGTGCACACGAAACTTGTCCCAATTTGCTTTTCTGGTGTTGTACATCCTAGTAAGGTTACGTTTTTTTTTATTATTAAGTTTTCTGGCCCGGCCCGCGAGCTACCCCTAACGTGGTCAGGGATCTTATCTACTATAAGGGATATTTGGGACGGCTATCTATTAGTTTATCTATTTATTTCCTACATCCTCAAAAGTAGCGTATAGTCGTTTCGCGGAGTGTGTCCGCGGGGCGTGTTTCGTATTTATATAACAAATGCTATATTATGTGAAGTCGCGTTCACAAGTTCCGATAACTCGATTTAAAAAAATAAATTTAGTTCCCAACATGACGCCTTTGTGAGCAAGTAATTTTTTTCTGGAATCACATTTCGGTAAACGTGGTAAGTATACTGAAAGGATGACGCTCGAGCCGCTGTTGTTTGCAGGAGTTCAACAACACGAACCTGTCGGTGACGCTGGAGCAGCCGGTGGAGGAGGGCGGGGTGGGCGGGGCGGGCGGGGCGGGGCGCAGCCGCCAGCTGCAGCTGCTGGTGGCCGGCGCCAACGCGCACTACACGCGCCGCGTCACGCTGCCCGCCATCGCCGCGATCTACGACAAGTAAGTAAACAACTATAGTTAGACCACTACCGCTGTACCGCGCCTTGGGAATGAGCGGGGCGAGGCGGGGGGAGTATCGGCCGTCAGTCCGCCGCCGACGCGTACGTAGTGCTCTTTCCTCCCCGCCCCCCACCCCGCCCCGCATTCCTATGGTGCGGTACAGCGGTAGTGGTCGAACTATACAACGACTTGGAGACATAATTCAAACTTAAAAAGTCTAATCATTTCGTATAGGCCTACGGCACTTACAAATTGTTATTTTACATTTTTTTCTTAACACGACAACATTCGTAATTCTGTAGTAACCCTTTCGACAGAGTTTAATTTTGTTAATTGTTTTAAATGTATTATGAGGCAAATCTCGGATATAATTGGGAAGTTTATTGTAGAAGCGTATACATTGCCACATAAAAGACTGATTTATTCCGTGGAGACGAGTTACATGGAATGGATATTATTAATATAATGTTTGCTAGACATTATATTTTGCATACAATTTAATTATCCCCGAATTTATAGACGTTCTATAACTTTATCAACCATCATATAGTACTCTCACTCTCAACTAAACTAATCTCTTGTGCACAGTATTATTATATGACGTTTGATAAAGTTATAAAACGTCTGTGAATTCCGGGGTTATACTATTAAACTCTAGTCAATTAAAACTAAAGCTTTTACTATATTGTTTCATCATATGTTTTAATTACAGTGCTATTTAAATAGAACGACGTAGATCTATGGCATATACAAAGGGTTTTTTAACTGGGACAGTTTGGGAAAATCCGAATCTGTCGAAGATAAAGGCTGGATGTCTTAGGAACCTTTATGTCTCTTGTTGTCAAAACAATTTTGGCGGGGTCAATTTTTCACTCCAGCGTGAGTTGCCCATAACAATGACCCCCTAAGGACGCGTCTAACCACATTGTGGATGAACGGCTCTAGTTGAAAAAGTCATATGTTGCGTAATTTACCGTGTTGCTCGGAAAACATGTAGTCCATTGCACGGTACCCATAATACAAGCGTTGCTTAGTATGGTACAATGCAGTTGGTGTATTCATCTAATTAAATTCAATTTATAAAATCCTCTTTCCAGGTTCGGGTTCCCAAAACCAACGCAAGCCCTACAGGCGGCTAAAGAGGCGCTGAGTTCCCTAGAGTCTACTATAGCGGAGCGGTACTTGGAACATAAGGGCGATCCCCTAGTGGGTACTATTGAGCCCAGCATGGACATGGGCCGACATAAGACGGACCAGGATGGCCCCGTGGAGGACGCGAGGCCGTACGTTTACGAGATCATCAACAATCTGATTGCGGTGCACGCTGAGGTGAGTGAAATTAATTGTATTGATAAATTTATAACTAGCCCTTTATATTTTTCCCAAATTTTCCAATTTTCCGGACAGCTGTTTGAATTTTTCTTTTCCTGAACACCTGATTCGGACTATTACGAACATTTAAAAAAATATAATAATAATACCAGCCCTTTTTAATGTCCCACTACTGGGCACGGGCCTCCCCTCAATACGACGGGGATTAGGCCATAGTCCACCACGCTGGCCCAGTGCGGGTTGGTTGTAAAAAATAAATTAGCCAAATCGGTTCAGCCTTTCTCAAGTGATCCGATACCATTATGTTTTGTAGATATTAAATGCCCTATTCATTGTCCTGTGTTTGTGAATGCTTGAAAGGGTGAGGAAAAAAAACCAGCTAAGTTTGCATGAAACTGTACTAGATGGCGCTAGCGTCGAAATAGATTGCGCTATCGTTTTTCGTTTACGATTTCGTAAGTAGTTCGAAGAGATTTCTTCGAGTTAACTTTGCGCAGAGGCAATATCGTAACCGATGAGGTTAATCCGAGGTGCGATTATTGCTAGTTGAAAACTTTACCAATACCCCGCCGTGTGGACGTGAAATACCGTCCGCTATGGCAATTTTTGAACGGCCGTCAAGGCCTAATAAACACATTACTCTAATTATAAAAGGGAAGGATTCTCTGACTGATTCTAAATCCAATTCATGTATATATGGTCCTAGACCTATGACATAGATATATGATGATCTCCTGTAGATGTCAGTACTTTTATGTAGGTATTTTATTTCTGTCCTTCAGAATCAGAATCAGAATATTTTTTATTCACGTAGACCATTAAGTACAGTACTTTTGAATCGTCAAAAGTTACAAAATACTATGCTACTACTTTACCACCCTTACCACTTCCCTTATCATGTAGGAATATTTGTTCATTTCTATTGTACCAAAAAATTAAAATGTTACGTAATGTTGTAGCATAGAATCGGTGGTATTGTCATTTGAATAACACTTGTAAATTAAAAAAAAAATGTGATTGTAGACAAAGCAATCGCATTGTACCATAAATGTCAATGTCATGTTAATTCTTCTTCTTTCTTTACGAAATGCGATGCGATGAAATAAAATGGATATGAATATGGCCTCACCCACAACTTGGCGGGTATTTTGCCAATGTCAAGTAATTAATAGCAAAAAAACATTAAATAAATTCACATTATAAATAAAATAATGGATGCGACATGATGATATGAAAATGGCGTCTCCTCATTTTCATTATACTAATTGAAAATAGTGTCAGCAGATTCAGTGTCAGGTGTGAAAGTGTTGTCGCGTGTCGGCAGGTGGACAGCGTGTGCGGCGCGGCGTCGGCGCGGTACGTGCGCGACATCTGCGAGACGGTGTGCGAGGAGCTGTCGCGGCTGGCGGCGTGCGCGCCGGCCTCCAGCTCGCGCGCCGCCGCCTTCCAGGCGCGCCTCGAGTACACGCTGCTGCACCGGGCGTGCGCGGGACACCTCACCAGGAAGGCCGAGTGAGTCAACCAACTTGAATATGTTATATTCATATTTTTTAGTGCCAAAGCTGCCATGATTATTTTTCTATTACAACCCGCTCTCCTATACGGTTTTATTTGGAACTAGCAGTTACCCGCGACTTCGTCCGCGTGGCATTTAAAAAAAAGTTTTCCTAAAATAAAAGTAGCCTAAGTTACTCCTTGTTACATCAGCTACCTGCCAGTGAAAGTCCCGTCAAAATCGGTCCAGCCATTTCAGAGATTAGCCGGAGTAAACAGACAGACAGACAGACAAAAATTGTAAAAAAAAATGTTTTGGTATGTACCGTGTATACATGCAAATGCACTAGTAAAAAGCGGTTATTTTAATATTACAAACAGACACTCCAATTTTATTTATTTGTATAGATTGTTTGTTTTACTTTTGTTTTTGTTGGTTTCTTATGTAAGTACTAGTAAGCATAGCTTTCATTTGTTTAGCTTTGGCCTGGTTTCGATGCCTAATTTAATTTTAATTTTAATGCATGTCGTGTTCACCGGTACCAGCAGTGTGATTTTGAAACCTCGGAAATCGGAATCGGATTCGGAACGGTAGTTTGCGTTTACGAAGTTATTTTAATAATGGTAGGAAATAGTAGAAAAAATATTGAACGCAAAATCTAAACTATTACAGTTTCTTGTGATAAAAAGCTTCATACTTATAACCACATAAATCAAACATTAAGTTGAACACTTGTTATTTTTGATATTCACGTTTCTAAGCCTACGTGTTAGTTTATTATTTTTTGTACCGATCATTGTAAACTGACAAATCCAATGAAAAAAAAGTTTGTTTTATCTATGTCTGAGGTTTGTTTATTGTTGTGATGAGAAAATTACAAAATAACTAAAATGAACGTTGATTACCTATATAATTTGTAACATCATGTCACATAGATGCTCCCTGTTCGTGTAAAAATAAAAAACTAGGTTGCAAGGATACAGCGCCATCTATTAAAAATGTTTGGCAACCGAACCTGCGTATTCACCCCTGTCCGTCCCTATAAAGATTGAGTATGTGCTTTTGTCTTATTAATGATGCGAATGAACTAATTTTTAAATGTATAATGAACAAATTGTATTAAATTAAATAAATAAGTAGGTTGGTACCTAAATACATTTAGCTCCACTGGGATTGCGTTGTATTTATTGTTTCATCCAAAAATACGGCTTTAATTCTGCTATTAAAGCCAGTACAATATCCAATAATTCGTATAATATCAAATTGAGTAAAAAAAAAAGACTAAATGCCATCGGAAAGACTTCCTACACATAAATCTCATCGGAAAGTTATCGTCGGATCGGAATGATTTTCCGTCGAGAAACGTCAACAATTTTCGAATTCGGAAATCAAAATAGCAGTATTTGTTTACAAAGTTCGGTACAGCAAAAATAATAATAAATAATAATAAAAACATATAGGCCTAGAAACGTGAATATCAAAAATAACAAGTGTCTGACTTAATGTTTCATGTGTGTGGTTATAAGTTTGAAGCTTTTTATCATAAAAAGCCCGTATTAGTTAAAATTTCGCGATCAATATTTTTTCTACTATTTCCTACCATTATTAAAATAACTTCGTAAACGCAAACTACCGTTCCGAATCCGATTCCGATTTCCGAGGTTTCAAAATCACACTGCTGATAACGCAATCAGCGTCAGTTCTGCCGAAGTACCTTCATATATGTTTGGTTCTGTTGTAGTTATCGTTGGTGTACCTAATCTATACATATAAATAAAATTGGAGTGTCTGTTTGTAATATTAAAATAACCGCTTTTTACTAAGTGCATTTGGATGTATACACGTTACCTATACCGAAACAACATTTTTTACAATTTTCTGCCTGTCCGTCTGTCTGTCTGTCTGTCTGTCTGTTTGTTCCGGGTAATCTCTGAAATAGCTGGACCGATTTTGACGGGACTTTCACTGGCATATAGCTGATATAACAGGGAGTTACTTAGGCTACTTTTATTTTTGAAAAAAAAATAGGATCTCACGAAAAAAAATTAAAACCAATGTTGCAGCGCAGCGCCTGATTAAGTTTGAAAGCAACAACCTGCAATGCGTCCCGCGGGCTCAGAATGGGCGAGCAGGCTTTTATCAACGGTTGTCTTTGTTAAATACCACGCGGACGAAGTCGCGGGCAACAGCTAGTAATAAAATAAAATAAATGCATCTCGGTGGCAACTTTCTGGCTCAGGAAAATAATTCCCAAATCTTAACGATTTTATTCATTCATCCATCCATCTATCTCTTTTCAACAGGAACTATTTAATGGAAGCGTTAGCTGGAATACCGCCGTTGGAAAGCGACGAGGACATAAAGTATGTACCACATATAATGTACCCAGATTGACCTTCTTGACCATACTGGACATTTAAATGTAAACATTTGTGTTTTTGTTACAGAAGGATGGATGCTATTATAGAGAAGTTTAATAAGAGGATGGAGTTACAACTGGCGAGCCTTAACTGCAACATGGAGACTGTGTAATGTATATAATTACTAGTAATATAGTTGTATAATATTCTTTATTTGGTTTAGAAACCAAAAGTATTTTTTGTTTAAGTATTAATAGTGTTGATTTGTATGTTTCGTAGTTATGTTGATTGGTCAAATATTAATTATGAATATCAAAAATCGAAAGAATGTATTCATGCAGGCCAAATAAGAATGACACGTATGAATATGAAATTTCATATAAATGTTAAAACGTTTCGCTTATCTATAATCATATTTATTTGTTATGTAAGATGAACCAATAATAGTGTAAAATACTTGAGCAGGTCCATCGATAGATTATACAAATAACATTACCAAAGGAGATTAATCAAATTATTATGTATTTTAAAAATATCACCACATCCTAAGTGCATGCTGAAACTTTACTGGTTCGGAACAAAAATATAATGATCATCATTTACACAATTTTAAACATAAATGAGATTGGTATGACGTACTTTACACTCCTCAAATGTTTTACACTATTTTTTGTTACACCTTGTGTCTGTAGTCTATACATACATGTAAACATTATTCTAAATTATTCATATAATCAGCAATATAAACTACAAAATTATAATTAAAATATATAACATATAAAATACATCAGTTATATTAAAATTTATTCTTGTGCTTCCATCCGTTTGTAACTCTGTAACAATGATCAAATTACAAAATGTTGTTAGTACGATCCAGATCTAAAAACGATCAGGGCCCTAAGTCTGCTAACACAATCGATTCATAATCTTCTTTCTTTACGAAATGAAATGCGATGAAATCATAATCGAACAGCAACCGCATAGTAACTGTCACTTTACTGTTACTATGCGGTTGCTGTTCGACTATGAATCGATTGTGTTAGCAGACTTGGGGCCCAGTTAGTTAGACGTTACTTGAACAGAGCCTTGGTTGGTAATAATAATATCACCAGACCAACACACCAAATTGTACGGTCCCAAAGTAAGCATCACTTGTATTATGGGTACCGTACAATGGACCAGGGGCGATCCGGGGGCGTACAGCTATTCATGCCTACAGCTACCGGGATTCAAATACAGGACACTCGGCACAGAAAGCAGGGTCACTAACAACTCTGCCAATCGTACGGTATTTTGAGACAAGTAAACATATGTTTAAGCAGTGATAGCCAAGTTGGTAGAACGCTTGCCTCGGTAACGAGGATTGCAGGTTCAAACCCCGGCTCGCACCTCTGGGATTTCATGTGCGAATCTCATTTTCCAACAATGATTATCACGTGCTAAACGGTGAAGGAAAACATCTTGAGGAAACCTGCATGTCTGAGAGCACCACTCGAAAGATGTGTGAAGTCGCACCAACCCGCATTGGGCCAGCGTGGTGGACTATGGCCGAATCCCCCTCGCATTGAGAGGAGGCCCGTGCCCAGCAGTGGGATTATTATTATTTTTATTATTAATTATTATTAAACATTATTGACCTCAGCAGCATGTTTATGTAGCAGTGATGCCATAGAGGAGCCCGTCTCGGCGACCATCTTGCGGAAGTACCCCTTCCTGTTTTGCAACAGTACATGCGGATGGTCAAACTCCATCATGCGACCCGCGTCCAGCACCAAAATCTAAAATCATAATATCGCCGTTTAACAATAGGGATATATCCCATATCGCTAACCAACAAATCATATTACAATTTCCGAAAATCCCTTAATTTTGGGTAACGGCTGAAACTTGTCATTCGCTTAATGAATATTTCAAGCGCCAATAATAAAAAAAATATACGTTTAACATAATAATAGTACGGCATGGTGCTATCTTCTAAAATTTTATCAAGGAGGCAGCTGCTCCGCCCCCCCCCCCCCCCCCCCCCCCCGCCTAATGGAGTTAAGCAAAATATATAAGACTTCATTACTACTGATATGAAGAAATTATGTGCCTCTATAGTATCTTGGCAAATGGAAGCAGTGACTTCAGGGAAAGTGAGGGTTTCTATTGGTGTCAGATTTTTCCTCAAACAAAAGATTCGAGTTTAATTCGAGTGTCCTTGCTTTGCCCCACCCTGGGGCGAATCTTGGCTACGCCCATGGGTGAGGGATCACCTTATCAGAATCAATAACAGTATTCAATCGATGCGCTATGGTGAGCACGGTGCACAATCGAAAGTGTTCTCTAATAGCGGTCTGTATGAGCGCGTCTGTCTGCGCGTCCACGTTCGCGGTCGCTTCGTCCAACACGAGGATCCTGTCGTTGTGCACGATAGCCCTGGCCAGGCAGACCAGCTGACGCTCCCCGACGCTGAAGTTGGAGCCGCCTTCGGATACCTGCTTGTATAGAGCACCTGTTTGAACAAAGAGATAGTTCTAGGTTAGTAGTCACGTCCTTGATACTGTTTATAATGATCGCGATATAACTACACACGCGTGATATTCAAGGGCCTGCGATATATTGCCCTGCCCCCCCCCCTAAACGAAATCCCGTATCCGCGCCTGGTTGAAATAAATGTCCCCACGCGAGCACATCCACTCTACGGTCCCTTAGTTACGGTCCTTAGTTTTTTTTTTTGGGGCCCTTTTGTTTTGTCAAAGGATTTTTGCTTAGTTTTTATGATTAACATTTTGGCAAGTTTTGGTACAATTAATCATTATAATGGTGCTCAATATTTTTTGTCTCTCCGCTAGTGGATACAGAGAAAGGTCGTGTATTAGATATTAGTCACGGATAAATACAAACATTAGTTCTGAACACACCTCTAATGGGGTTCGAACCCTTGGGACGGCGGGTTATATGGTACAATTGTATCGGCACTGGTCTGAAAATCACTCACCCAAACCTTCGGCTTCCGCCTGAAGCTCTACGTTAATCAAAGCATTCAATAACACTGTATCTGGATACTGATCGAACGGATCTAGATTTTTTCTCATAGTACCGCTAAACAATACAGGCTCCTGAAACAATTATTATTTTTATTCATCCACTTTTATATTGTAGCGATTATCAAGTCTGAACATAGGCGGCTGGGTTACTGGTTCGATAACCGAAAAGGGTATTTTGGTAATTTACTCTGATGTGTTGAGTTCGCCCACTATCCATTGAGAACCGCCTGATCTAGTGGTTTGAACGTGGGCCGCTCAGATTACAGAAGGGTTACGGTTTCGAGTCCATTCTGGGCAAATTTTGGATATTACCGTATCCAGACCGCGCAGCCAAGCGAGGCTAGGTCGGACACAGGCTGCCCGCGGACTTACAGCGAACCAAATGACAATAAATAACAGCGGTTGGAAAAGGCAGTGGGAATGTCTGCTTCCAACCTTGAAGTCATGATTTGGTGACGGCCTGTACAAATGGGTTTGGGAGCGTTCAAGTATTACGTAATACAATTTTTTACTTGAATGCTCCCTTTTACTCTTTTACATCCCCAATCGATGACAGCATTTCTTGCAGGTGAGAGTCAACCCCTTAGGGATAGATATAGAACACATGGGGAATGACTGATATTGACGTCACGAAGAGTTGTAACATACTTGCGGAATAATAGATATCTTCTCTCGCAAATCGTGTAGCCCGATGCTGGTTATGTCCACACCGTCGATGGTGATGGCACCTTCCAAGTATGCTAATCGGAACAGGGCTTGTATCACGGATGACTTGCCAGCACCCGTCCTTCCGACTATACCGATCTGTAATTCAAAAGGGTATTGCTTGCCATATGAAGCTATCACTTCGCCAGTAGGTACTCTCGTTACCCTTTGTTGAGTACCAACATTAATTATTTATATCTGTATAATCATCGGAAGACGAGGAGTTAAGTACTCGAGATGCTCGATTCAATCTCACGTATTTTAGGAACTAAGTAATTTTTAATTCACCCGTTAAATTCGCGTCCCAGTGTATTTGTTTCTCGACAAATGATAAGTAACCTTACCTTTTCTTGTGGTTGAATATTGAGTTGTAATTTATGTAGCACGTAATTCCCATCTGAAGAGTACTTCATGCTTAGATTATCAAAGTGTATCGCGCCTTCCGAAGGCCAGTTCGGGGGCGGTTTTTTCTCTGTGGACTGGAAAATTATATTATTTTTTTACATCAAATGAACTTAGGTTGTGGATGTATAATCTCGATAACCATACTACATTTCTTCATATCGTAATAAGAGTATGCTATTCTCAATTATGAAAGCAGTCATATAAATAAATTGCTCAACATTCCGTAAAAGTGAACATTTCCCGTTCTAAAGCCTTTGCGCATATATTAGATTACATTTATAATAACAACAAGTTAACCAATCCACATATATCTCATGAGTGACTCTAGCAGAAAAGTCCAGATTTACTGGTAAAAAAGAAACAGTCCATTACTTGAAAGGTATTTGAATCAGATAAATTAAAATTAGATGTGACACTCATTCTACACACCATCCCTACACTGAATCTCAACATTGACGGCCTTATTAATAAAAATCGCTTATTCCAAACATTATCAGAACCTACACTTGGATTTGTAAATCTCTGAGTTACGGAGGTTTGACATCGTAGTTAAAATGCTATTAATAAACATGGAGTAACCTCGGAAAAACAATACATTCCGAGGAAAAACAATACATCGCGAGAGTCGTTGTTTGTGTTTTTCGTATTTTCGGTGGAAAAATAAGATGTTTCAGGTTTTTGACTTGAAAATGAACACAAAACGCCGTCGCTCCCTTAGCTGGGATGAAGGAGAGAGGGTAAATCATATCTAGGTGTGTTTAATTATTGGTACCCTGGTTGTTACTGAAAATGCCTTTTACTGTTTCAGCAAATATTTTACCGTGGTTAAAAATATACGCCTGTTATTGGAAATAAACTCAGATATCTCAATATAATACAACCTACTGCTAGTTGTCCTAAACTTGCTTCGTTTATCAATTAATCAATATTATATTATAAACTGGTTGTTATTTACAGATCGGATTTGCAATACTATGTAAGCAGCATAATACGCCATAGAAAAACTTAAAAGACGTAGAACACATGAGATGTGTGGAAATGCCGGAACAAGAACCTGCAATTCTAATGGATATACACAAAGAAAAACTAGTGTGCCAAACTAGAAAGAGAATTTGAATTAAAAAAATCGCGATCATCTGATATCTTTTAAATAGTAATTTTGAATGTTTGTTTTGTGTTTTCTTAGTTTTATGAGTAATAAACACCGTCTCTTATGCGTATAGTTTATATTTATTACCAAGTCATGTCCACCAGCCAAAAGATATCTTGAAAGTATATGCCGATGGTGGAAAATGGAACCGGCAACGATGAGTATGGGAAGATTTAATGTAAATAACTATAGTAGAAATTCCAAATAAAGAGCGCATTAAAGGCGAAAGGCATTTATATAAAATAAGCCAGAAACGGATGAAAAAGATGGATTGGCGATGTACATAATTTTATTACGTCATCCATGGATTTTAAGCAAATAGCGCTTGTAAAAAATTGTAAAAACACATGTGAAATGATTCAGAAATTGGATTCTATATATGAGCAGAAATCAGAATGACAAGACTATTTTACTTTTCACTTTATAGAAATACCAGCTTTGTGTTTAATAAATAATAGTTATTCTTATTCAATACGTTTTATTTCATAACTGGCCAAATTACAAGAGGATCACTTGAATCTCTTCACGGCTCCATGTTCTTATTGCAGCCAAAACATTCAGATGAGGTGGTATAAATCCACCTCTTGCATCACCTGTTTAATCATTTATTACCATGTCAATGATAAAAACAGCAGTAGATCGAGAAAATCTAAACACATATTTCAATTCAGCTTCTTGAAACTCTTCCACAGGATTATTACGAACTTTATAAAATTTCACATGTCTCAATAATCCGGTTTTTGACGCTCAAGTCATCAATAAAATAATCTCCATCCATTTTATTTGCACAAAGAACTAATTAATATCTGCTTTCTTTAGAAAATGAAATTCGAAGGAATATATATAGCGAATATAGGTTAGGTTATTAGACATATGTCATCTTATTACATGCGTATTCGGACGTAAAACGACGTGCCGCGACGATTAAAATTTACTGCGAGAGAAGATTTGGATTAGCTTACTATCTTCTTACTGCATGTTTATTAATACTGAATTTTACTAATATTTCCTTAATACTTAGAATGAAGCTAATCTTGCTTTAGTCTATTTTTATTAATAAGGCCGTGAGTGTTGAGTGCAAGCGAGCGCAAGCGCAGCTAAGAGCGCCAATGTCATATCTACTCTTTTTGTAGCTCTTACACTCCTTAAAGCCGGTTCTTGCGGTAGCTTGGTGTACTCCAACACTCTCTCGACACTGGTCATCTGGTTCTCCATCTCCGCGGACTGCCGCATACCCCATTGAAAGATGCCCGTCAGCGATATGGATTGAGTGATTGCTAGGCCTACATTGGCGCCGTTCATATCTGATGCAAGATTTGATGACTTAATAGTGATAAGGACAAACAATGCAATACTTTGAACCGCTTAGAGGTAGATGCGGGGTGCGGGAGGGGTGACGGCGATGAAAGCACTTGCGTGATACTTACGTGATGATTTTAATGGTGTGAATGTTAATCTTTCTGGGAATTTACTAGCACTTTATCGAACTGGCTGGCCGTGAGTCTCCAAAAATATATATTTCCTTCGATATCAACCTAAGTATCTTATACAAATAAGAGATGTGAGTGACTTAGTGAATTCTATACTCACCGGTTTTCATCAAGCAGCTGAATGTGACGCATATAATGAACATCAAGCAGATTAAGTCCAGGAAATATCCGAAGGCGCGGCTGCAAGTGATGAAGAGGTACCAGGCGGCGCTGTGCAGGTCCTGGTGGCGGTCGAACTCCTCGGCGAGCAGGAGCTCCGCGCCGAACGAACGAATAGTAGCCAGACCGAGGATAGTCGCGTTCACGTGGCCGAAGACTGGGCTGCGGGCTGGTGAGTGCGTTGATTATTTTTTTATTTTTTTTACAGAGTGGCTATAATTAGCTGACAACCGCGAGTAGCACCTGTAGAAGCAAGTTGACGAGCATTTATAGAAGCCAAGGAGATGCATGACTAATTTCAAGTTTGTAAATTTCTACGTCGAGATAGAACATGATAGTTAAGTTTAACTTACGTACTTATAGTTCTGGAGATTCCACGATTGGTGAGTTAGCCAATAATAACTTTTAAGATAGATAAAAATACCTGCCACTTAAGCATGATTTATGTTTAATGTAGAGTGAGGTAGTAGTCCCCATTTTGCCTAATAGAGATTTTATATGCGCACACAATACGGAATGACACGTCGCAATCTCCACTATCGATGGACACCACAGAAATTCCATGTGTGATTCGATGTTCAAACTGTAAAAAGCTCATGACATTTAAAGGTTAGAATAGACTTTTCTTACTGATTCCCTCCAAACGTTTAACAGCTCCTGTAGTTCTTATGTAGATAATTCGGAAAAGATAGAATATTATGAGTGCAGCAACTATCGGTATTAACAGTGTAATGTCTGTCATCAGTATCACTATTATAACTCCGATTAGGTTCAAAATTATCTGAAAATCATACTCGATATTAAAGCATATCTTGGTTAAACAATTCCTAGGGGTAGACTAACTGGAGGCTAAGTACAAGATTTGACAGCGTCAAATACTAATCGAATGTTTCCATCGATCCATCGTTCATGTTTCTGTCGTTCCAAACGATCGGTATTGAATAAGCACTTTCAAAATTCAGTACCTGAAAGCAGTCAATCATAGCTTGAGGAAGCATCTCATCAACGGCTCCCATGTCCTTACTAAATCTATTCAGAATTCTTCCTGATGGATTCGAGTGAAAGAAACTCATTGGAGATCGCGAAATACATCCAAACATTTTGTCATGCAATCTGAAAAAAACTCTTTCATTAACGATTTCTTGTAACTTTAGGAAATTAAGAATTTTGAATGGAATACTCACTTAATAGAAGACTTCATACACAACGAAAAAAATAAGAAAGCTCTGATTAAAGCGACTATGATGGTTGCTATTGTGACCAGCCCGAATACAAGAACGAAATCGTTTCGCACCAATCCCTGTTCCGACCAAATAAGGTTGTCTATTGTAGTGTCTCCCGTCAGACGGTCTTCGGCGTTGCTCCTATAAATTAAAGAACATTCATTATTCTTGTCCCTGCGCTTGCCCTAAATATCTATTTTTTTAATGAGGAATTACAAAGACCCATTCATAGTGTCAAGTGTCTAAGCCACGGGTTAGACGAAAGTCTCCAAAGATTTTGTACCATCGACTGATCCAGTAATCGCAAGCGCTTGCGCAAAATTGCGCCAAAAGGAACATAAAACCGACAATGATGACGAAAATAATTGGAGCCCCAGCCATGAAGTATTCCCGGTAGACGGATCCGTGCACACGGCCTACAGCCTGCACCTCTGCGTCGGGCTTTTGATCCTGAAACAACACAAAAAAAATGGCTTTTGCCAATCAATTGTTGGGCAGAGAATATGTTGATCAGGCGCGCAGCACATTACATTTAGGTACCTAATGTACTATCACTGTGTTCATCCAATCACAGTCTCAAAAAATAAGTTTAACTGAGTATTTTCTGTTTCATTTTGAATTAAGAAGCAATGATAGTAAGTACACCCGCTTTGCCAATGGAAGAAATTGGACTGAGTGGCTTCTTAGCTAACCTTCATTTGGCATTCAGAGGAACTTGAAGACCGAATGAGATAATTATTCCCTACGTAATTTTTTGCTCTAGTTCAACTTACCGCTATACTCGTATCGAGGATCATTGACCAGTGGCGTCGGTACAAACTGACCGTGCTGTGCTGCACTAGAACCGTTGTACTTTGTACACTCGTAAGATTGTCCTCTTCATGTACCTCACGCACCTTTTCATTCATCAGTTGGATTATCTTTAATTCCGTCTCCTTCAAACACAATGAATTCATTGTCATTATTTACTTATATTCTGTACTTTATATGGCAAGTAAGTATATTTACATCCAATTCTTCAAATGGTCCTTCAGCGAGTATCTTCCCTTTATCCATAATCACCACTTGGTCGACAGCTTTTATGAATTGCAGTTGATGAGTGACTAAAACGACTGTTTTGTCCGCCAAGAATCTATAAAAAATCTAAAGTATTTTATAAGAACTAAGTGTAAAAACGTGGAAGTTTTATGTGGCATTAATACCTTTTTATGCATCGTTCAAAGATGTGCTTAGCTACTTGAGTATCCACAGCCGAAAGTGGATCATCTAATAAGTAAATATCAGCCTGTAAAGAGTATGCCTTTTTTAATATTATTCATTAATAATATTTGCGACGCCATCTTACCTCTTTGTAAACCGCTCTCGCCAAATTAATTCTGGCCCGTTGCCCTCCGCTCAGGGAGACTCCTCGCTCGCCCACAATTGTTTTATCGCCATGCGGAAATAATGATATGTCTCTCTCCAGAGCACACACCTTACAAACTTCCATATAACGGGACTTTTGAAATGGCTGTCCAAACAAAATATTTTGGCGCACGGACCCTAAAATTGTACGGTGCTATAGAGACTGTGAAATAAAGAGGTAGTTTTTAAAGCTACGGTTATTGCAGATGTTTTCTTACCAACAAAGAGCCAAGGGTCTTGGCTGGCGTAACTAACTGTTCCGTTAACCTGCATGCTTCCACTAGAGCAAGGTAGTTCATTTAGCACCATATGAAGTAACGTAGACTTGCCTGCGCCAACTGCACCGATTACCGTAGTTAGTGAACCAACGTGGATCTAAACAACCATCATTTAAACTTTTAAAATCACTATGATTATTATTTGGATGTGCTATGAAATGCTGTTTTACCGTCAGTTCAATGTCACGAACATCATTAACATTTGCAGACTTGAGCCATCGACTTGACGCAGTGTCAAATTTAATGGCTATTTCATCTTTGCGAACTTCTACAAATTAAGAAAACATATTATAAGATAAACATACTATTTGATTCAAACAAATTTTAGCAGCTTAGCATTTTGCCTACCTTTAACTTTATCTTTCGGTTTGTCCTGCGATGTACTTGGTTCAGGAACACGTTGTGGGATTGTGTGTAAGTTTTTAGGTTCTGCTATAAAAAAGAGATATGATGGTGAAGTTAGTTATTGGGATCAGACGTACCGGGAGTCATAGTAACGAATATAAGGACCTATTATAGTTACTCGTTTCTTCTGCACGGTTTGTGGTACGTCAGCCTGAACTACACGCTGTCTCGGAGGGAGGTGACATTCCTCGCTCAATAAATAATCCCTAATTCTTTGGACAGCAACATTCATTTCTGCTATCTACAAATAAAACATTTATTCGTAAGCCATAAAAAGAGCTGTCTTATAAACTGACTTGTTCACACATTGGGATAACTAATATTATACGGAAATATTAACATGTCATATAGCTGGATATTCCTCAAATATTTGATTCCTAAGTCGTAATTATTTTGTTTGAGGCGTTCGTCATCTTGCTGTTTTTGTACGAGGCGTTAAATACCCTCGAAATCGAGTTGCGTTTGAGTATTTGGAGGTTATGTATGAAGGCGACACAATCTTACCTGTCCAACGGCCTGAGGGAAATACAAAGTCATGGTCTGTTTGCTGATGTTATAGAAGCATGTCAAGAAGAATACGTTCTCGACGGTGATGCGGTTCACGTAGGTCACGTACAGCAGCACCGTGACGAAGATGCCGAACCGCGATGTGAACATTATGAAGGACATTATCACGCCGCGGATGTACGATGTCATCTTTATGAAGAATATCTCGTGACTGTTGAACATCCATCGGTAAACGAAAGGTAACGTTAAGTTTTTTTTAATGCCCATACGACTTTTACGATAGTCAGATTATTTAGTTTTCATACTTTTGTTAGCAGCGTATTGAGAACCATTAAGTATGCCTACAGGTTTTTATGAATTCGAAATCGAATGAAGATTTAGAAATATACCTAACATGACTTCCAGGATTCATGATTTTATTGCGCCTTATTTTATAGATCTCAAATATTTTGATACTATACTGACGAGCGTAATCTTTTCTGTTTTATGCCTCGTTCCACAAAAAAAACCAAGAAAGCTAACATTGAATTAAACTATAGAAAATTATCTGGATTACCGTCGCGCTGTATCAATGATTATTCGAAACGGTTTTTCCCAAGTGTACATTTTGATAACTTCCATTCCCATTATGATTTCTTTCATTAATCTGACCCTCTCGTCCGATTTGATCGCCGTACCTCTTCTGTAGTAAGCTGTGCGTGTTCCCAAGAATACTATAAATACATACAATCATTATTAGACTAGTGATCATCATATTTTTTCAACTACTTAATTCTTAGTAAGCAGTTGAAAATATAAAAACAGTTTAACAGTGTCAAAAAATCTGATTTGATACTTCCCTCTTTAAGTTACAGAAAATATTGTTTATGTAACGCTATCCTTAGCTTTATCTACCGGTTTATACGTACTTTGAAACGGAATTACTGCAATAATGATCAACGATCCATACACCGCTGGCATCCCCATCTCTCGATACAAATATATAGTCATTAACTGCAAAAACATACGAAAATTTCGCTATTTCTGCTATCATCGAGCCATCAACAATCATCGTTTCAAACTCACCACAGTTTCCAGCGGTCCTATCCAAAGATAATGAGCGAATAGCGGTCCCGTGTCGAATCGGTTAACATCATTTGCCATTAAGTTGACTACCAATCCTCCGCTGCTCTCCGACATGGCTTGTGTGTTTACTTTTAATGCCTTAAATATAAGCGTTAGTACTTACAAATTTTGTGAACGTCAACATTGGCTATTAGATATAATTATTTTCAAATCATTGATATTTTGTATCACATTTCTTCTTTCTTTACGAAATGAGATGCGATGAAATAAAATGAATATGAATATGGACCCACCCACAACTTAGTAGGTATTATGCCAATGTCAAGTAATTAATAGCGATAACACATCAATAAATACACATTACAAATAAAATAATGGATGTGACATGAAGGTATGAAAATGGCGTGTCTTGTATCACATTTATTGAATTTAAAGAAATTGAGGTCATCACCTTTCTATAAATGAGACTGCAAATGCCGACTCTCATCTTCATGCCCAAATGCATGACGCCCATCATGAACGGATGCTGCACCATCACGTTGACGCTGCTGCAAAAGATGATGCCGAACGCGAAGAACACAGCCTCGCCCCACGACACGCTACCCTCCATGTCGTAGTAGTTGAACAAGCGGGATATGTAGGTGGCGTTTGTTCTGGAGCATTTGGACTTATACAGTGTGATTCAAAACAGGTACACTTACCTTTGAACCTGTGTTTCTTGGCCGCAATTGTAATCATTCTGTGAAGACAGACCTTCGATAAGAAGTTATGTGTCAATTTAAAAAATAAATTTGCTTTTTACGTGAGCATTTCTTTTTTTTTAAATTACGTAATATGGAAATTCTGATATTGATTTCTTATATTTACGCAAATACTACACATTGAAATAAAACTATTTTTAAGGATTCTATCGCGTTTATTTTTTGTATTTACGTTCCCGACGTTTCGGCTGCTTTACAGCAACCACGGTCACGAGAGGACTGAGGTGGTTGACGTCCTAGTGTCATAGTTTGACGGGAGTACCCTCATATTTAGTTGTTACTTGCGGTCCGATCTACACAGAAAGAGCTCACTGTGTCTTGAGGTCTTGCAATGGTACGCTTGGTTTTGGATTTTATAATGTTTACTACTGGATCCCAAGTCGGTGGTAGCACCCAGCCATTTTCCCTATTGAAATTAGGATGTATTTTAATTTCAATGGCCTCGCGTATCATCCTTGGTCGGAATCGGTGTTCTTTTGCGAGGATCTGTGGCTTATCAAATCTGATATAATGGCGGGTGCGATCTTGTACAAGACACAGTGAGCTCTTTCTGCGTAGATCGGACCGCAAGTAACAACTAAATATGAGGGTAGCCCCGTCAAACTATGACACTAGGACGTCAACAACCTCAGTCCTCCCGTGACCATGGTTGCTGTAAAGCAGCCGAGACGTAGAGAACGTAAAAAAAAAACGCGATAGAATCCTTAAAAATAGTTTTATTTCAATGGAAATTCTGACTTCACATAATGATGACAAATGGACTAAAGAAGCGCAGGTTTAAAGGTTAGCAGGTATAAACTTTCTGAATCATGCTGCATAATGTAGAGACAATGCAAAAACAATACCTATTCGTCCTAAATTAACTTTTTCTAGAAGAAAAAAAATGAGTAAATTTAAGAAATCAAATACCCGTATTTTGCACTTTAACTTTTGTCTGCGTAACAGTTTTTAATTATTATTTTTCACCCTAATAAGACCTATTATCACATTAATCACACTAATATTATAAATGTGAAAGTTTGGATGGATGGATGTTTGTTACTCAATCACGCCAGAACGGCTGAACGGATCTGGATGAAATTTGGCGCAGAGATAGATTATAGTCTGGAATAGCACATAGGCTTCTTTTTATCCCGGTAAAAAGGACATAATTTTTAAACGGGGGAAACACCGTGGGACGCAGCTAGTACGATTATATAAGATCATTATCAAAGCTTTATTATATGTATTGAAAAAAGTGAGAATGGTCGCTAACAACTTTAAATCTTTATAAATCTTAAACGGTCATCGAATTGAAAAAATATTAGAGATGATTTTCAAATTACCTATTCAATGGTACTCCACTAAACATAGTTCGTCAATTTTATTTTTTTCTTTTCTATATATGGCGTCTAATTGTCGCCATATTGAAATTTGATTACCGTCATGTATTTAGTAACACTCGCAAAATTAAGACAAATCGATTGCCACAAAGGAACGAACATACATACATGTCACGAGCACATTACCTTCCTTTGCGTGGTGCAGTCGGGTGAAACAACATCAATGCTACTAGATTGATCAATGCCTAGCGCCATTGATGTTGAGAAAAAATTGGAATGATACTTAATTTATGAAACTTTAGACGGCAAGCGTGTTTACTCACGTATTATTAAAATCTTGCACAGGACTGTAGTATCGCAGTAACAGTCCGAGAAACAGCGGTTGCTGCAGCCTGTTATAAAACATTATGAAATTATAATTATTAGGGCAACACATAATAAGTTGGGTAATGCTACCGACAGTAATATACCTGATAAGAAACTCCATAGAAGCGAGTAAGAGGCCATAAAGCACGAGCTCTGGACCAAACACCTTGAAGAGAACCCGCCATAGGCTTGGTTTATGATCATCTCCACTATTTCGGCTATGTTGAACCTCGCGTTCCCATGCTTTTTGTACTGCATCACCTGGGCGTTAATAATGGTTGTTAAATTATGGAATCTCTGGTTATTAGTATAAAGTTTGATTTCGTTTGTGTATTGAAATAAAACTTATTTTACAGATTTTATCTTATCGTTTATTTTATGTTTTTACGTTTCCGATATAGGGCAAACTAAAAGATCAATAAAAACTCGGGTAAAAGAACATATAGCTGATGTGATGAATGAATGAACACCGGCGCTCCACGAAGTCTGCAATCTGTGAACATGTACAGGATCGCACCCCCCATTATATCAGATTTGATAAACCACAGATCCTCGCAAAATAACACCGTTTCCGACCAAGCATGATACGTGAGGCCATTGAAATTAACAAAAAACATCCTAATTTCAATAGGGAAGATGGCTGGGTGCTACCACCGTTAACTAAATCCAAAACTAAGCGCACCATTGCTAGACCTGAAGACACTGAGTAACTAAATATGAGGGTACCCCAGTTCCAACTATGATACTAGGACGTCAAACATCTCAGTCCTCCCGTAACCATGGTTGCTGTAAAGCAGCCGAAACGTCGGGAACGTAAAAACATAAAATAAACGCGATCAAATCTGTAAAATAAGTTTTATTTCAATGTGTAGTATTCGCGTAAATATAAGAAATCAATATTAGTTTGTGTATTTATGCAGGGTGAATTGTTACCCAACACATCGGAGCGATGTTCGGGGAGGGGCGCATAGAGGTCGCCGTCTTTTATATCGCGACTATATCCAAGCTTAAACGTCTCTAGTGTCCACCTGTTAAATTGCAACTTATATGAATTACTTGGTAATAAAAAAACAATATTTGACAGTTATTATTCAAATGCTTTGGCATTTGACTGCATGCTATCAATTTATCCGATAGGCCGAATACATCTTCATCAGTTGTATTTGTTTTGTATTTTACATTCTACGTACCCAAATGTAAGACTAGAGAACCAGTTCGCTCTGTATCGTGGATTTACTTCCCTTCTCTGTTTTGGTCCGGTATCCATTTTAATAAATTATATAAAATGAAATAGGAGCTTAAGTAATTTAAATACGTGTAACTAGATTTTTAGATATTCAAGTTGGTCATGATAATTATACCTATGTATGGTACGAAATTATAATTACTAAGGTACAAACATTTTGCCACGGCAGAGCTACGCCTTGGCAAATATTATTTTTGGTTTGTAGTTATATATTTTAGTTTCTCGTACCTATGTAATTTTCCCCAGAACTTTATCCTCATTAGCGACTATAAAGTATACAGTTAGCTTACTTGATGAACGGCACGTGTTAATTTCTATAACAGAAAAAAATGCAATAGTTATAGTTAGTATTACAAAGCACACTAATTTAAAAAAATAATTATGTCATCACCAGTAAATCTGATCTATTAACCTAATAATACCATTTGTTCGGTTCAATCAGCAACACCTGTCGAACAAGCGATAATATTATTATTCACAAGCCTTTGTCTAGTGGAGCTTGCGTTCTTAACAGATAATTACGTGACCGTACGACGCTTTGCCACTTATAAACTACTAGGAAACGTAATGATTTAGTAATTGTTACAATTCTACGTTGATTGTCTGATAAATTTTATATAGGGCGTGCGTTTTGAAATTTGGGTCAATTTTACATGGATTTCAGTTTCAAAATTCGAAGCACTCAGTTTTTATAAATAAAAAACGCTACCGAATATTTTTGATCCCGCCTCCTGAGACGGCGAATCGGGGGTTCTAGATGTTATGTGCGCATCTCATTATCAACCATGATTATCACTTGCTAAACATTGAAGGAAAACATCGTGAGGAAACCTGTATGTATGAGTGAACCCCCCGAAAGACGCGTGAAGTCCGCCAACCTGCACTGAGCCAGCGTGGTCTACATTTTAGTAGATACAAGCTGGCGACGTGCCGTAAGGAATATAAAACCTATCCCGCTGAATGTGATTCCGATCACAACTTACTGGCTACTAGCGATATTCGCCCTTGGTCTGAAGGCTCCCAGAAAAACTGCAAAACATGCCCTCAAGGTTGTTACTGAGGTTTAAATGATTGCGTCCTAGAAGACGTAAAAAAGTTCTTGAGTATGGACCTGGTTCCATGTTGCCAGGTATTTAAGAAGGCATAACCATATTCTTATCTCTACATACTACCACCATGGTTGCCTTTGAGAGATATTATCATCAACGATTAATGCCCTAAGATTTTACGAATTCGATTTCTTTTTTCATAATTAACGGTCGAGTTCATCGATAAAATGTATCAATTCAATTAAATTTTTAGAGTAAATGGCTCCACGGATCTTCGGTGATTTTGCCAGTGTCAAGGTGAAAAAGGAAAAAAGACCGCATATTATTTCCGATAAGCAATTAAGAATAAATTTGAAGGGCGTTGAGAATCTGTAAAAAAAAAACTTAAAAACTATCTACTTAAATACGTGTGTACACAAAATAAATATATGATGTAAAATGTAAGTAGGTAGGTACTGCAGCATCTGCTTTGTTACTTTAATTCAGGTGTTGGTTAATCAAAACATTGTTGTTACGTGTTTGTCATAAGGATTATTTTTGAAAGTGGCTTACTCTACGTGACTATTGACTTTTTTATCCATGTCACAAAAACTGACACAATAATGAAATATCTTAGACGATTTACGCATCTGTCGCAAGAAATAGGTCCATATATAAAGGCGGGCTTTTTTCTGTACACTTATTCATTTGGATATTTTTGGATCACAACTCACAAGAATGTTGATCCAGACTGTTGTCTTTTTAATCCTCGGCTCGATATGTGGGGTGAGTGTTAAAAAATATAACTAGATTAGGACATTGGTTTTCCTTGATGCATTTACTGAAATAACTATTTTTCTCAGATATCCCAAGGGCAATGGTTGCGGCCTTACCCAGCTAGAGGACTCGGACGATACGACAATTGCAATGCAGCGAATCTAGATGTCAGCGCGTTGGCGCAAATTTCTAAAGATATCGAAGAAAAGGAGAAATGCGCACCACAAAGCAACAGTCTCAGTGATGAAGTCATCATGAAATTGGTGAACGCTTTGATTTACATCAGTACCCACAATTATCGGAAAAATGAGGATGATAATGATGACTACAAACCCACCGGAGGAAACAATAGTGGTAGCGGTGGTGGACAAGGCACAGGTGGTGGAAAAGGCACAGGTGGAGGACTAGGAGTTGGTGTAGATTTAGGTGTTGGTTTAGGCTTAGGGGGTGGTGGACAAGGCTCAGGTGGTGGGAAAGGTACTGGTGGTGAAAAAGGCACAGGTAGTGGACAAGGCACAGGTGGAGGACTAGGAGTTGGTGTAGGTTTAGGTGTTGATTTAGGCTTAGGAGTTGGTGGTGGACAAGGCTCAGGTGGTGGGCAAGGTACTGGTGGTGAAAAAGGCACAGGTAGTGAACAAGGCACAGGTGTAGGACTAGGAGTTGGTGTAGGTTTAGGTGTTGATTTAGGCTTAGGAGTTGGTGGTGGACAAGGCTCAGGTGGTGGGCAAGGTACTGGGGGTGAAAAAGGCACAGGTAGTGGACAAGGCACAGGTGTAGGACTAGGAGTTGGTTTAGGATTAGGTGTTGATTTAGGCTTAGGTGTTGGTGAACAAGGCACGGGTGGTGTTAGACACGGCAGAGGTAGTGGACAAGACACAGGTGAAGGATTAGTATTTCCTTCAGATTTCATTATTGGTTTAGGCCTTAATGGTGGTCTAGATGTTGGTGGAGGCTTAGATGGTGGTTTAGACTTAGGCTTAGATGGGGGTCTTGAAGGAGGCTTAGGTTTTGATGGGGGTCTTGGAGGAGCTGGAGGTATCGCTGGGTCTGGGGATACAAGCGGAAATGATGGTGACCCTTCAGGTGCAGTTGGAGATGTAGATCTTGCTGGAGGCTTAGAAGGTGCTGGCGGTGAACTAACAGGTTCTGTGGCCTTAGCTGGAAGTCTAGCCATTGCCGAGGGTCCTGATGGTATAGCCGGAGCCGGGGCTTTAGCTGGCAGCACAGGGGAAAACGGAGCTATAACGGATAGTTTAGCGGAAGCCGAAGCTGTATTCGTGAAATAGGAGGCGCTGGTGCAAGTAGAGTTGATAAGGCAATTTTAAATAATTTGTTCAGACATATGTTACAACGAACTATAACCAAGTTTGAATAGTTACAAAAACTATAATATTAATATAAAGACGGTTGTTATTATGTAAGTACTCGTTTTGTACCTATCTGTATTTTAGGCAGTTACCTACTTTTATAAAAAAATCGTTTGTAATTAGTTTTAAAGTTCTGACATTTTTATTCTACTATATTTTTACTAAACTTTTTACTTCCATAACATGTTTAATTAATTATTTAAGCAGGTAACTGAAATAAAAAGGTAAAATCCACCAGCAACAAATTGTTTTATTGAAAGAATGACACATATCATGAAATACACCACAGCCACCGGCAAAAATACCGCTATTTCGTAGCTGATTGCCAACCTTAATAAAAAAAAGAAGAACATCACCCAACCCACGTCTAACGGCTATGGACACGCCATTTTCATATCATCATGTCACATCCATTATTTTATTTATAATGTGTAGTTATCACTGACGTCTATATATACAAGTACGCGATGTATATTTTGAGGTCAGTGGTATTTATTGAATGTTTTATCGCTATTAATTACTTGACATTGGCAAAATACCCGCTAAGTTGTGGGTGAGGCCATATTCATATCCATTCTATTTCATTGCATCTCATTATGTTAAAGAAAGAAAGATATCACATCCATTATTTTATTTATAATTTGTATTTATTGAAAGTGTTATTGCTATTAATTACTTGACATTGGCAAAATACGCGCTAAGTTGTGGGTGTGGCCCACTGACGTCCATGATATAAGTACGCTAGACTAATGATACCCTTTAAATGACAGCTATCTATTGTGCCTATTTGAAGCGCCCCCAATGTGGGGGAAAGGAACTAAATCTGACGTAAAATGCAAATGGCCGTTGTTTTGTTTACATTGTCTCCGTGTTTATAAAGTGATTTTGAAGGGTTAACGCGATTAAACTTGTTTGTTGTGTCGTATTAATATAGTTAATACATAAATAAGTGGTGTTAGTTAATAGGTAAACCATGAAAGAGTGCGTGTTATGCAAAACTCTTTACCAGAAGGGAAGTGGGGTTACATTCCACAAGTAAGTGAATTTACGGCTAATATTCAACAAATTAAAACTTCTATTGATATTATAGGCACTTAAAAATATGTTACTAATCTTATTTATACGTGATTACAACACATTTGTCTTTGTATTATCGGTTTTTTACAAACAATAAAATTCAATAGTGCTGTAAAAGTTACTTGTCGATAAAATTTATCGATATTTTTTCTATCAATAAATCTTAAATAGATAGAACGTTCAAGAACGTAAAAATCGCCGAAGACAGATTTTTATTATCAAATACATATTATTTTAAAACAATGTTTACTAATTCACAGGTTTCCGACTGACAATAGAAGACTAGAATTATGGCTCAAAAACATTGAAAAGCCTAGTTGGCGTCCGAAAAAATATGATTACATCTGTTCAAAACACTTCTCTGATGACTGTTTTATTAAACATAACTCATGTACTACTTTGATGATTTTTATTTTCTATAAATACCTTACCTACTCCATTGCTTCCCAAACAACATTACATTACCTCATTTCTAATTAAAAAACGATCCTTATTTAAGTAGGATCTAGCTAGTCACCCTTTAGTCCGGTTTCGGCATATCCTAAGATTAGCTACCCTACCCATGAGCGATTCGGCTAATCATTATTTGCTTCATCTTAGTATTAACCACTCGACTATTTTGGACATTAGTCATTGTTAAAGGAATGGATCATAATCATTTTCATTTTACTGCATGGGAAGGTTTAAGCATAAACATTTTTATCGATGTATCATATCACTGTCCCATCTCTATTATTAGTTCCATTCCCCCACACTGCCGATGTCAGCGCCAAAATGGCGAAAATCAAATAGGCACACGATAACAGGGCTTATGATTAGTCCAGCGATGTATACATAGAGGTCAGTGGTGTGGCCATATTCATATCCATTTTATTTCATCGTATTTCATTTCGTAAAGAAAGAAGAAGAACTACGTAAGACGCGGCGGTATGGTCATAGTGACTTTAGCCTGCTCGAAGGAGCGAATTAAAAAAAATTACTGTCAAAAGTCAGTCAGCCTGCCAACTATCTGTCAACAAAATACGTTACTGGGCTTGATGTAGACCTTTGTTTGATTAATTATTTTGTTATAGTAATTGTAATTTAGTTATGCGATTTTATGCTAACGAATACGGTTCACTTGTTATAATATTTACTATTTAGGTGACTTTTGAATGTGAAGTAGAAGATAAAATTTGTCAAGATTGCGGCTGAATCAAATGTCACTATGACTTCAGAGATTGAATCTTTGAAAACAAATGAATTTTTACGACGACGAAAGCTACGGCTTCAGCAGGTTTGAATTTTGGTATTTTTATAAATAACGGATTATTTTCAATTTATAGTATGAAACGAAATTACTGAAGTACAGTTGAAAGATTACAACAGCGAGTGGGTTTTTAGGTAAGGGAGCAATCAAAAGACTTAGCAAAGAGAGTAAGGCAGCGCGCCAATGTTGAAAAGTTACGGCAAACCGACATTCTAGACGCGAAGAAACAAAAGGAATATTTCGATAAACAGGATAAACTTGTTAAGAGGTTGGAAGTGCTCTATACAAGAGGGGTGGACAATATTGGTGCGAGTCATAGGGGTGTTTCTGAAGTGAGACAAGGTGAGATAGAGTACATGCGACCATGTACTCGTTTTGCTGGTACTGGTTTGGCTTAAGGTTATTTTTTTTTATTTATAAAAGGAGGTATTCATTTTATTACCATTTTTTAGATAACATAGCAACAGTTGATATATCTAAGGTTCGAGCCAAAGAAGCTGCAACTGAATTAAGAAAAAAAAAACAGCAGAAGCTGGATGAACAGAAAAGTCTGCTAGATAGAAAATTACATGCCAGGTCAGTTCTTTATGAAAACTAAAATTTCAATGAAGATGTTTTTAAATGTAGCATAATATAAGATCTTGAAGGAGATGCCATAGGACTTAGCCTATTACCAATCATATCTATAGAATTGAAATATAATTACACATTCTATATTTTACAGAGAAGCAGCTAATGAACTAAGCAGAGAAAAATCATCTGTTGTAGCAACTAAACTACTAACAAAACCTTCCACAACTAAAGACAAAACACAGAACAAAGCTGACAGAGTGCCACACCAGGCCACCGAAGAGAATGATGTGCAAACTGATGTAGCGAAAAGTGACCCTCAGATAGTGACAACAACTGACATGGGAACACAATGGGATTATGAGAAACAATGCAGTGAATGGGAGCCAGCAATACCAACTTTATCATTGCCTAAAGATGACAGAGACAGCTTAAAAGAATCTGAGAGCATTATTATAGACAGCAAATCAAGCAAGAAACTAGACTTGTTTGCCCTTAGTAAAGAGATGCCGTCAAGCTTACGAGGTGGAAACAAGAATACTCCCGAGGAAAGAATACCAGTGAAACCAGCACTAACTCTTGTTTCCGAGTACTTGCAGAGTAGAAAGTTACGTTTACGGGAATCTGATTCTTCAATCTTCAATAAGAAGCCTTTAGGCGATCTGCACAGTATCAAGCAGACTATCCAAAATACAAGAGCTACGAGAGCTGAAGGTAGTTCTGTTTGTCATGTACTTGATGGTCAAGTGATTCCAGCACCGTCATGGCGGCAAGTAAACCAGCCAAGCCTTCATAATAAGCATAAACATACAGTTGAAAGCAGACAGTTCAATTCTGTCACCAATTCTCAAATTAATAAGATCTTTAGTTCTATAAGGCCTGTACAACAAGAGCTACTTCCGGGACCAGTGTTAAGAGGATCTAGTCCATTTAGAAGGAGTAAAGTTGGTCAAAAAACTTGTAAGCAACTCTCAATACGTTGTAAATGCTTTGATGGTAATGCAGTGTATGGATTGGTTCATCAGTTATATTTGTATATTGTATATATCTCCCATTTAATATTGCTTCATGTACATTTGTAATTGTTCATTAATCTATGTATTTTGATGGTGATGTAATGTGCTTTGCAATCATTACTTGTATAATTACAAACATAGTGTCAAGCTGAATCCTTTTTTATGGGTATGGCATTCCTTGTTCTATGCTTAAACCTCAGAACTTACTAAACATTCCGAGGTTGTGATATACCCTGAGGGTGTTATTTGTACTGATATACATGATAAATTGGGTTTTCAATAGAAAACAATATCTTTGCAGGAATAACCGCAATTCTTCTGTTTACTGCATGTATCAAATCGTCAATTGAGGAGCCAGCCTCCTACTACCTACTAACTACTACTACTAACTGAATTAAAAATGATGAATCAGTTTCAGGCAAAGCCAGCAACAACTTGGAGAAATCTAGGAGCAACAGTCAAGACACTTTGAATAGAAAGAATTCTGTGACTATGTACAACCACTCCACAAGAAACACTCAGGATGTCCCATGTCATGATAACAAGCTTGTCATAAGAGACCAGCAGACGGATGAGGATGCATATTCACAGGCTATGAGAGAAGCAACCGCTGATCATATACAAGATAAAGAACATCACAAGAAGATTCAAGATTTGAGAAACAAAGTTGCAATGACTAAACAAAGTGTTGAGAAGGAATATAATGATACTATGAAATTTTTGAACTCTGTACCTAAAGATAAATGCAGCAAAGCTGTGGTTAGTGTTGTTATTATGAGAAATAAGTATCTCATTCATAATTGTATCATTTTTTCTTATTGTTTATAACATAATCTTTTTTTATATTATAGAGAAATTCATATACGGACGATAGACGCCGCCAAATGGTACAGGAAAATCGGCAGCGTAAACTGCAACACGAATATAAGAAAATTGAAAAGGAATGCAAGCGACAACATCACTGTGTACGTAAATTTTATTAAATACTTTCAAAGACAAATCATTAATTTTGTATAGGCCTACGCGGCACTTTGTCATTTATATTTTTTTATCTTAACACTACAATCGTATCGAAAAGAGATTTCAACTGAAGAAGCGGCAAGAAACTCAGCGGGCTTATCTTTTTACCCGCCTGTGCGACGCAAAGGAGGGTAATGTGTTTATCAGCCTATGTATATGTATGTTTGTTCCTTTGTGGCGCTCTAGAGACCAACCGCGTGGGCTGATTTTGATGATTCTTCCGTCAATCGATTTCTCATAATCTTGCGAGTGTCACAAAGATATAATTTAGGATAAAAGTTAGTTTGCAACCATTCAAGTTTGTATTTTGAATACTTATAATAAAGTTGTGTTAAAGTTCTTACATAATCGCAGAAAAAAAAACTAAATCTGTAAAATCGACTGCGTAAAAAATAACGTGGAATAAAAACTGCAAAGAAAAAACAATCTCTATTTAAAATGTAGACCGGCTTAAATACGCCGTCCGGTTATTTAATTTGTGTTAATTTAAACAAAAGTTTTATTATTTTTAACAGCTCCAGTGTGTTGCCTTTCGAGGCGCACACACGCTACACTTTGACATGTCATTGACACTAAATATATGAGCGTTCAGTCCCTAAATGCTTTAGCATCCAATCCATGTGTATACCTTTTGCCCAAAAAAATTAATTTCTGTATTTTTTAGAATAAAAGCCGAAGTAAATCAAAGTCCCCAACTAAAGATAATATTGACGATGATTTCGAGATCAGAGACTTCCAGTACTCGTGGATGCCGGTCCCCGACAGTGATGGCAGCCTTGCCATTCACACCATACCCATTACAACAAAAGAGGGAAAGTCAAACAATACTGTCAAATTTAGCAAAGTTGATAGCTACCACGAATACAGATCGAGACACAAACACACTCCACCCACTAAAGACACGGCTAGCCATGAAAAAGCACGTAAAAAAGTGATTGAAGCCGTCATAAATGACAAGAGAACTAGTGATTCCAGGGACAGCGCTTCTTCATCATCAGACACCAGTTCCGTTGAGAATATGGGAATTGATACCCATCAAAAAAGAAAAAAACAACATAAACACACAGACAAGAACATTTCTGATGCAGAAAGAATTATAATTTACAAAATCTTGGACTCACGAAGTGACAAAAAATCGAAAAAAAAATCGCAAATAGTAAATGACATAGCAAAATCTTTTAACTACAATGAAAAGGATCGACAATCGAGTGAATATGATAATATTGAGCTCGCAAGGAAAAATAAATCCAAAAATATTAGCAAGGAAACCGAAAACAGAGTATCATTTGAACAACTGAATGAAGGTAAAGCACTTGATGATTATTAAATTGGGATTAAACTGTTTTTAGTTATCGTATTTGTGAGAATAATGGATTTTTTTTCATTTTGCTTTCAGGAGTCTATAAAATGGTGAACGATAAAGGGTGAGTCTGTTTTATCATCATCAAAATCCCTTTACCTTCCCGCTCCTATCCTATTAATCCCTCGCGTCGTTCACCAGGGTCGTGTGCAACGTAATGAGTTGTCGCACCACTAACGTGGAACTGTGGCAGACGACCAGTGAACGCAAGCCTTGGTGGTAAATATAATAGTGGATATTCAGAATACACTACGTACTGTATCTATACCATTAAGACTTAAATATATTTTTACGTTATAGTAAGCTTTTGGGAAATACCACATTTAATAGAATTTATGACCAAGGAAATTTATTTTTAGCTCTGCAGCTGCTTTGCGGTATCATAATAATATAGACTTATAGAAACTATTGCGTTACAGGAACAACATAACTTCTATGTATTTCACTGATAACCAACAGGAGAATAAAAAAGTTGTCAGAGCTGGTGATGAATTACAAAATGTCGAGTCTTGTTCCTGCAAAAATCTAACTAAAGAACAATGTGATAGAGGTATGAGTATTTTTATTCATTCAAATAAGCTTTTTTTTAATGTAGCCTGTGTATCTTGTTAACACACATGCTTTATTGTTCAAGGTAATATCCCAAGTTGGGACTGTGGAGTTGACCTGCAAGCAAGGTAACAAATCCATTAAATCAAATAGTTTTTGTATTTTTTGTATTCATAGCAACAGAAATATGCAATTATTTTTTTGTAGGATCCCCAAGAGTGCTCATACTTCAAAAGCAAGGGAAACTCCTGCTACTCAGTCTTCAACTGCTATTTCCTCAGCTTCTTATAAAACTGTAATTAATGACAAGAATACTGTTTTATCCAATGACGGGCTGATTAAACTAGTTGATGAGGCAGGACAGGAAGCAGGCAAATTCTACATTGGGGCAACTGGTTTCTTCGATGACAATGCTTACGAAATGGTCATACAACTGAAGAAAAAAAGTGGGAACGAGAAAATAGCTCCGGATACGGAACCGAAAACTGTAGAGAAAACGAATACAAAAGAAGATATACAATCAGCAACTGATATGAATGATATTCACAAAGTTGCAGATGAAGTTCATGATAATTCAACTAAGACGTCTCCTTCAGCGACATCTAACGTACCGTTGCTCCAGAGAATATGTGATGATGTTCCTGACGCGAATATCCAGCAGACAGAAACATCTGAACAAAAACTAAATAATGATGTTGATGTAACAAGTGGTGATGTACCTATTGCAAAAGCTGCTCAATCTAAAAATAATTTTGTTGATAAAGGTGTGTGCACATCTTTCCAACTTTCATACGTCATACCCGCGCACATGCCGAAAGGTGAACCAGTCCTCAAGCCCACTACCTCAGCTTGTACACAAACAAGCCTGAACTCACCGAACCACAGACCTGTACTTTTCCATATGAGTTCATCAACGTCCACTGCTTATATGAGCCCACCAGAGATGGTTCTACCCAAGTTTTTAAGAAACGATTTCTATTTGCCTGAAAATGAAATAGTATATGAGCCAGTACAGAGGGTGGAAATTAGTCAAAGACAAGACACTTGCCAACGATATCCAGACTGTAATTGCAAACGATGTACACACTGTAGAAGGGTATTAATGAAATTAAATGGACCTGCAAATTACAGAAGTGAATATGAAAATAAAATTATATACACACCACCTAATACAGCTAGAAGTTGTAGAAGTGGACACAAGCACGATCTATATACGCATAAACATAGGATGGATGCAAGCTCTGTACCCAACATAGCTAAATGTAAACGTCATAATATGCAAACTGATTCACAAAAATGCAAAACCAATGTTGGTGGGTATAAACAAATAAATAAAATTACAAATTCGCGTATCAGTTCCAGCAATGCTCCCAGAACGAAGCAGAAAATGACAAGTTCGTATAATAATTCTAAACTGAATCCTGTGATCAAAGATTATGTGAATAGATTACTGGATTTAAATAAAGAAGGTCTGAAAGTTATTGAGGTTGTGGATCAAGAGTGCAGTTCAGTAGCCACTCCAGGTAGCTCTGTTATTAATGTACCTTTCAATATTGATGAAAGAAAAGGTCCCTTGGAGAAAAAAATATCATTACAACAAATTAAACATATATTGAAAAAACAAATAATTGAGGAGCATACACAAAAGATCGAAAATAAAACTAAAAATACATCAGTGTGCGGTAGAAATAGTAGTAGAATTTTTTTGAAACCAATTATTTCGAGGAAACCCCGTTTAAAACCGGTGCATAAAGTTAAATCTTTAAATATATCAAAACATTTATTGAAAACTAAAAACATGGAAGAAGTAAAGAAAGTTATTACTAAACCTATATCTCCATCAACCACCGACGATAACGCAAATTGCCCTCTGCGAAAATCGATTCCAAGTAAAATAAAGTGTCGTAGTAAGAGCTCACCGACACCTAGACAAGTATACGCTGCTGAACCGGCGTCCAGATTTACAGACTCCGATAACATAAACCCAAAAAAATCGACAAGGCCCCTAAAACCTAATGACAGAAGAATAAATAAAGATAACAAAGATACACCAAGTGCTATAAAAACGAAACCAGGCATTGAGCACCCATTTAATTCTATATATCGATCACATCGCGCCACTTTAACTTCTACTTCTCCAGATTCAGAGTCAACTGGAGTATCACAAAAATATAAACCTGAAATACCGATCAGCATGTCTACTCAGACTAGTCAAAATGTTGAGAGCGAAGGGAGTTTCATGAAACTAGCTGAAGATAAACTCCATAATATGGAAAAGATTGCAGATTTAACTGAAAAATGCACACAGAGACTGTCTAATCTTGCAAAAGTTTTAGAGGAAGTCAGAAAAAATAAATCTTTAGCATACAGCGCGATATCAACTTCAGATTCCACATCAGATTCAGATCAAAAATCAGATAAGGTAGTGGCAGTGACACCTATTTCAAGCGATAATGTTAGCATACAACTACCTGAATATAAATCACAAGAAACAGGAACAGAAACCGAGAAAACAAAAGACGATACAAATTTAGAGTTTCCTGCGTTTTTGTCGGACATACCTAAACCAGCTGCACTTAAAGTACCCAAGTCTAATATATTGCAATCCTCAAAATCAGTCGAAACATTAAATTTACCATCGGATTTGAATGTAACCCCAGAAACTGGTCCAAAGAGTCGACCAAAGCCGCCTCCAGCATTATCACGCCTTCATTTGAAGCATGGACAAGAACCGGTAGTACCTCATGAACTCTCAACTGTTCTAGAAGTGGACTCGCCCATGAGTTTAAAACATAGGAACCAATCTTCTCGGCATGAACTAAAAAACGATGTTCCTGACAATGCAAGTAGGACATCTAATGATTCCGAGCAAAACCAAGATTTTGCAGATCAAAATAATGAAGAAAAATGTCAAGAAACTAACGTGAACCCTGATTTACTTCAAAGCAATATGGACTTTAACAAACAGAAACTGTCTAATACGGAAACGTCTGATGACTCCAAATTTGAAATGATAGATTTGAAATCCTTTAATAATATTATGTTGGAACCTTTTATCAGCATCCATGAGTATGCACAAAAATACAATGTTAAAACCTTGGATGAAGGTTCCACTATTGAAGAAGTCCATAGAAATGAGATCAACGATGATGTCAGTTCCTTGCATTCCGACGGCAGCTTGCCAGATGTGATAGCAGAGTTATTGAAACGAAATATTATTACTGAACCATTTAAATTCGACACGGCATCTAATTTCAACTCGACTACTATATCCTCCGAATCAACGATGTCAGTGTTAGCTCTTTCGAAAGTGCGTAAGGAGAAAAAAAAATCAAGTGTATTGTTCCAAAATAAAGAAAATATTACAGAAACATCAGACTCATTGAGCATTTCTTCAAATCCTGATCTGGAAAATGCATTCAAAAAGCTTGGTATGGGATGGGCTTCATCTACTTTAAAGAAGACAAAGGAACGTTTGGCATTGTCTTCGTCATCGAATACATCCAGTTCAAGTGTGTCCCAATTCAAAAGTTTTAATCCCGACGTACCAGCCCTCGTCACAGATTCAGTATCATCTGTATTAAATTCTTCTAAAAAATACGTGAGGAGTAAAGCCCCAAATGAGAGCTCTAGAAATGCTGAGCAACAAACTTCGTTGATAAATTCTATGACTGTAAAGGAGTTCTTAAACAATGAGTTATCTAATAAAATCACCTTCACAAACAAATCTAATAGAAATGATACTGAGGAAGAGTTTGTTTCTTTGTTTGAAACTAAAATGCCTGAAGAAATGAAGGAGGAGCATTCTATGAGCATACAGAGTGGTGGAAATAACAGAGCCCGGACATCCACTCCTGTGCAGCTGTTTAAATCTATGACATATCACTCCAGTTCTAGCTCAAATATATCTAATGGATTGTTTAGCAATGCAGATGACTTGTCATCAGTGAAGATGACTTCGAATTCCATGAAAAATCATTCCACATCTGACAAGGATGACTTGACAGTTCCTAATTTCAGTCTAAGAATGAAGAAAAGTTCAGATTGTAGTAAAAGTGATTGAAGAAAGGTAAATAAATTTTAATATATTTTTTAGGAAACAATTCGTATAACTAAAACGAGAGTACCTACGTTTAAATGATATTGTTTTTAATGATTGTGTATATTTATTATGAATAAAATTAATGTGAATTTTTTGAAATATACAAGGTTTATTCTTTTTAACAAATAAGTCACATTTAGCTTCAATAAATATATGTAGTTGTTTTAAACAGCACATCTGATAAATTTTAGCTATATATATATAATAATCAAACTCTCAATTTAGAATGGTTTAGTTGCATTGTTTTTGAGATTCCCTGTTAATAAATCCAACACCTATTGCATCTTCAAATACATTGTACCTAGCAGAGCTGGTGCTTATACAGTAGTCCTGTTGTTCATGCCATGGTGCTCAAAGGCCATCAATACTATTGTAATTAAGTTGATTTATTTCATAGTTATAACATAGGCAAATAAATAACACAACATAAGATCATAAAATTAATAACATCAATGTAATACCTGCTAAAGATCACAGAACATAATTAGCTTCTAAACCTATGCTAATGTGGAAAACTTAAGATCACAACATATATTTGCGAGTTCTATGTTTTATGAGATTACAACATTACCAAGTTCTACACATGAGAAGTTTTCCAATCTGAGCTTCTAGCCATAGATATTATTATTTACACATAGTATACTTTATTCTGTTTTATCAGTTTTAAGAAGGTGTTTGGTGACTAGTGTGTACGCCAGGCCGAGTGTGAGAGCTGCGACTGCAGTGCCTTGAGCAGCCACTCGGAGTTGCATAAGATACACACTGGTGCTCATTTTGCCCCTGTGTTTGTATTTGTAGGCTCCAACACCACATACACCCAATAAGCCAATGATACCTGGAAAACAAATACTATTTTAGAAAGTTAAAGAACAAATTACACATACACCCTATTGTAATCATATTTTGAACAAAGTTAAATGTCCCCTTCAATCAATCAGCCGATAGACGTCCACTGCTGGACATAGGCCTCCCCCAACGACTTCCACACAACACGGTCCTCCGCCACTCGCATCCACCGGCTTCCTGCGACGCGTGTGATGTCATCAGTCCAACTTGTGGGGGGCCGTCCTACACTTCGTCTTCCGATTCGTCCGATTCGAAATGTCCCCTTGGATACTAGATATGCCAATGTGTAGAGCCTTTTTGTACTTACCCATAATCATAAAAGGAGAATCTTTAGACTTCCTTGCCAATTTATCTGCTTGAGATTCATCATTATATTCGAATATTTGCCGTGTGTTAGACATCTTTTCCTGTAAAATATAATTAAATATATTGCAATTACCACCGAATAACTAAATAACCTTCGACATGAGGCACAAATAGATATGGAAATCTTTTTATAAAACCTAAGCTTTTTCCTTGAAAAATAAGGTCAGTTAGTAGAAACATTGGGCCATGCTGCATCTTATATGCGTAAATAAATTTGTAAGTATCGCAATAGGAAGAAACTATGTTATTTTGCAATTACATTAATGTGAAGTTCAACTATAGAAACCTTTGTGCACGCGGAGGTTGTGTTCAAAATCGTTAATAATAAATGCAGATACAAATTAGGACTTACGTTTTAATTATTCCACTAACGAAATTATATAATTTTTAAAACATTTACAATCATTGCATCACAATTTCGCGCACTACACACACGTATGGCAGCGCTATAACTAATGTATGTACGCACCACACACACACAGTACCTCGTATTGGCAAAACTCGATAAAATGTTTGGTCTCTATTATTATTGCAAAAGAAGACAAGGATAGAACCAAAGAACAGTCAATGTCAATGACGCGACTCGTTTTTTCCACTAGTTTTCCATGGTGTTGGTTGAGTTGGTACTAGTTTTTGAAGGTCATGTCAATCATTCATATCATCCGTCCATAGAGCTATATTGCCGTCAGATTGTCAGAATGTTATTTCGTGGTCGTTTATTTTCATTTCATCATGTCACATCCATTATTTTATTTATAATGTGTATTTGTTGAATGTTTTATTGCTATTAATTACTTGACATTGGCAAAATACCCGCTAAGTTGTGGGTGAGGCCATTTGCATATATCCATTTTATTTTATCGCATCTCATTTCGTAAAGAAGGAAGAAGGTAAGAAAAGTGAATGGGTTATATTATAACCCATTCACTTTTCTTACCTACAATTTGGCCTTTAGGCCAAATTTTAAACGACTTAACAGTTAAGTCGTTTAAAAATACAATCAAAACCCCTTGATAGGCTTTCTGGTTGCGTCCCGTTCACACGAGGTCACTTGCTCCTTGTAACTTGCCCAAGAGTAGTAAAGTAAATATGTTACATGGCTACTGCCCTCGTGTACTATTGCCGAAGCGAGCAAATCATACTTTTATCTGAAAATAAGACCAAGAAGGAAGTCTGGAACATAGAGGAACTTAATATAGACTGGTTGGAGCAATGCAAAACAGGTTTTCTACATGCGATCAAAATATACCTGTCGGTAAACGATGGAGCCATAAAAATAAAATAATCTGAAAATAAATTTGCAGTGGTGGGATAGGATACAAGGTAGTGTTAGGATTATATTTCTAACAAATAATTATAAGATACTTACTACATAACAAATTAAAATATTCGACTTAGTAATGCCAATAGTCTGAGTATCTAGCAATAGAGTTGATAGCTAGATTCCCTTGAGCCTTGAGAAGCCAAGGACCTATAGGCATTTTCATCGATTTGATTGCGTATGTATTATACCTATCTGACTTTTGAGATGATATTCAAGTTAGTGGAAAATTATACGACAAGTTTATATATAAAATAATACGTATCTAGTAGAACTACAAAAAAAACTAGTTTTATAAAAACAATCTTATTTTTTAACGGGCTTGGCGGACAGGAATGGAAACCTTATGAAATAAAATACAAAATGTTATTCATACATATCCTTGGTAAAAATTTATCTTGTGGTCCATCTTCAGAAAATAATATAATTAGTTAGGTATAGAATATTGAATCGGATGTCGTAAAAAAAGATTTTAATTTAAAGACGCATCTACAACCCTTGCTTTACATTATTTACCCTCGTAGAGAAGAGATCATGGTACGATCGAATATATTTGTATATAAGAGGAGTATGAGTTTTTAACGTACCTATTCAAATACTTTATAAAACGTCTATAAATTTGGGGGCAAATGTTTTTTGTAGTGTGTAGCCAAACAAGGGCTGGAAACGCGTCTTTTGAAACAATATTTTTTCCCCAAGTACATTCTTCCTACAAGAGGGCATTATAAAATGGTACCCACTTACATCGCGCGCTCCTGTAAAGAATAGTTCTACAAGTTATATTAATATTGATTAACTTGTAGAACTATTCTTATATACATAGTATAAAAAATAAAAATGTTACATTATGTTATGTATATAAAGTATAAAAATAAATTACTTATAAGGTCATTACATGAATGTTCATCTAAAATAATTTATAGGATCCTTATTCATATCTTGATCGTAGACATTATCATATATTTAAATTAAACGAATATCATCTTATCCTTTATCCGTACCTCATATATAAGTGATCCTAGTTTAATGGTAATGATTACCTATATCCCTATTGCTTATTTTATTCTTATATTAAAATAAACCTGCTAAATAACGTGATACTCAGATGGTGTGCGTTGGTCGGAATCAAATGATACCGAAAATGATTTATGAATAGTATCTTCTGACTTCGGAGAGTATAGTTTCGTAAGTGGACTCATCAATAATGATAAACTGCTTTGCGCGTCGGCTGAAATAGTAAATATCTCCCGTATAGATATCAAACCACAGGGCGTGGATATGTAAATCATGTTTCTCTAAGCGTTTTTTTAGCATTCCATAAGATGCCACATTTTGTAACTGTTGAAGAGTGTTCACCTGAAAAAAGAATTATGTAAGTAATTCATGAAAACATGGCAATCCCGGCATACAGTAGATTATACCTACCCGGCTGAACAGACTGTCTCAAATATAATTACCTGTGATAATTTGTCTTCTATACAAAACTTATTATCAGGATCTATGTAAGCAACAAATTTCCGTTGCGGAGTTTCAGCTGTAAATAACATTGGTTTTTGGAAATCACCATTCATGTCAAGAAATTTGTTCAAACTTGTCTGAGCATGAGTACAAAGCCAAGATTTGAGTGGAGATAATCTTCTTTGTTCCTGTAAAATAAAACGAAACTTTAAACCATTGAATGGAATGAAATTAGTTGGTTCGGCCTTTTATTCTCAATGGGAGTGGACTTTGAGCGATTGCTTTTTTCCCTTCGAGAGCCAGCTGTCTGGGAGTGGGACTATCGGTTACTTAAGGGTAAGACTGTACTACAGAATTTATCACTCGTTTCACGGCTCGTAACGCGAGACTTCCAGTTAATCGTGAAGCTTCCGAAGCACGGAGGAAGAGATCGACCAATGTCCGACCTATAGTAGAAACCATGAAATAGTTTTAAGTATTTTGATTAGAAGGTAGGTACTAACTATACTGGATTCCTCTTTACTCTTCAGCTTATACAAAAGATTCATTGCTTTGCAGTCACTGTGTCCACATACTATGATGTGTCTTATATCGTTAATGATACAACCAAGCTCTAATGCAGCCGGCTCACAGCTGGTCATTTCATCAACAAAATACTGGGAATGAGGTACAACGTTACCAGCATTTCTTACTGAAACAATAGAGCCCTTATCATTCAAATCATCAATAATCTGTAAACATTCGTTTATAAAGTGTTTTGTACTCCAATGTTTCGTTACCTACCCACAAACATATCACCAACACAGGTTTCAGTAAATCTAGTTGGAATCATTCTGCTGTCCATGCAGGTGTAGAATACTGCTTTAGGCTATAAAAAGGAAAAAGAAGTAATTACAAATATAGGTAAGTAACACTGTTTTATCTAAAACTGAGTACTAGGTATGTAAAGTCAACGGTGATAGTTGTTATAAGGTATACAAAAGATTTGTACTCGTTAAGTCTGTTCAACTTTCCTTCGTTTGTATACTGATTTATCATTTTCCTTAAATACATTTTATTGTATTTCATCACTTTAAAATTCCATTATAACTTACATAGCTAGACAGATTATAAGAACGAATACAAGTTATGTTGAATGAGTCAGTTAACATGGATTTTATTTTTCATAAAAAATAAATACGGCGCCGTCGCCATCTTCGGAAAGCACTGGAATCTACACTGAAATACTATTTATTCGTGGACTGTCTCATTGGATGGTTTTTTATTGCATATTATAAATAGATCGGGTTCATGGTGGTATCGATGAAGTTGTGTATGAAAAATGATTATGTTATCTTGTCAGTTATATCGATTGATAGTATGTGGGCATCCTAAAGAAATTGTTGTGGTTGAAAATTGTCAAATGAAAAAATATTTTCGGTTTTTGAACGATTTTAAACTTTATTAGGTTGGTAGTTGGTCGCTATCTAACTGTCAAGCAAGTGTCAAATTAATGACATACCAAAATAAATAGTTGGTTTGGCAAATAAATACATTGAATTATTTTCATTTTTTAAAAGGGATGAGTTTAAATTAGAGCACAACCAGTGAAAAATCATAGAAGAATTGTCCTTTCATAGATCTAGCCTAAGTCAGAGTTCTGTGGACAATAAAAGGTCAGTTTGACTTACCGTTGGGTTGTCTTTTACTTCTTGAAATTGTTTTACCATGCTTGCCCGGTCTAAAACACGATATCTCATAATCCCTCGTAATATCCGCTCCATGTTTATGTTATTTGTGACTCACATTAAGTTTACACTGTTCTTAAAATTGTACAAAATTAATAAATAAGTCTGCATGTGGTTATGACATGATTGACATGTGTGACCTTCATGCGTACCGTAGCTTATCGTGCCCGCAGCGTAGTACTTGTTTCACGGAGTTAGAGTGGAATTATTGTGGGTCAATGTACATAAACATGTGTGAAGTAAATGGTAGTAGGTATTTAATGGAGCATATATATTTTTTTAATTATCTAGATTCTGTCTGCATGCAGATAGTAAATGTATTAGTTTTGTACACAATTAGGTGAGTATTAAGTATTGAGGTATGATCAACGATTAATGAATTTAAAGTTCATTCAAATATAGGTAAATATTTATTCATTGTTTAATCATATTTTTTTGTATAAAATAAGCATAATTTGAATGTTTCATTAAATCTAGATGAATGCTGAAAGTGTTATTGGTGATGGAGCACAGAAGGATGGTAAGGCAGGTTTTCTGCCCCTCAATCATCGCTTTCTGGAGCCTGAGAAAGCTATTAAAACCATCACAGATATGGCTACATGGGAGAAATCTGAAGCATACATGGAGTACACAGGGTTCATTGCAACACTTAATGAATCAATCAAAGGGAAGCCATTATCTGTTGACTGTAGAGTGTCTGACAATGTTAAGAAAATTTTAGATATGCTAGAGAAGATTGATAAAATTATTGATGAATACCCCCCTGTGGAACAACCACAAAGGTTTGGTAATTCTGCCTTCAGAGACTGGCTAGTTAAACTCAAGGCCACCAGCACAGTCATTTTACAAGAAGCCCTAGACCTTAAAATGCATTTAGCTATCCCAGAAATTAAAGTTTACTTAGAGGAGAGCTTCGGGAATGCTACTAGAATTGATTATGGAACTGGACATGAGATGGCCTTTGTCATGTTCCTTTGCTGTCTCTACAAAATAGGTGACTTGCAGCCTGAGGATAATGTTGCTACAGTCTTCTTGATCTTCTATAAATACATAAGTATTGCTAGGCGTTTACAAACAACATATAGAATGGAACCTGCTGGTAGCCATGGTGTGTGGAGCTTAGATGATTACCAATTCATCCCATTCATATGGGGCAGCTCACAGCTCATAGACCAACCAAGGATATATCCACCAGCAAAGTTTTTGGATGATGATATTATTGATAAATTTGCTGATGAATACATGTTTTTGTCATGCATAAAGTACATAAAGGAAGTTAAAAAGGGCCCTTTTGCGGAACATTCAAATCAACTTTGGAGCATCAGTGCGGTTGGTTCATGGACGAAAATCAACCAGGGTCTCATCAAGATGTACAAAAAGGAGGTTCTGTCAAAGTTCCCAGTAGTCCAGCATGTGCTGTTTGGTTCTCTTCTGCCAATTAGGAGGTTCCCTATTAATCACTAAACCCTGAGCCTCACTGTGATGTTGGTTGTTTATTTTATATTCTTATGGTATACAGAGTAAAAGAATGAATATTTTAGTTGACACACACCTAACTAATCCAGTCCAATCAAGCCAATTAATTTTGGTGAGGCAGTTTGATCTAACTTTTTTTTCTAAGAGATAACAATCATGTATTGGTAGGTGTATGTCTTCAATATTATGTAACTGATATCAGTATTATAAGTTGGCACTGATAGTCTGAACAAATAAATTAACAATTTAAATGTGATATTAAAATGTATGTGGATTAGTATGTATACTTGGTATACATACAATGGAGGAGAAACATCTTGTTTTCAATATATTGATACTTAAATTAACTAATGGAACATTATTATTATAATAAGTTGTGTTCGATAATCACATAGTTGGTTTACATACTTACAGTGGCGGATTTACCCTAAGGGCGGCCAGATTTAGGGGCGGCCCCAATCGTGTCATTATGTAGTCTATATGGTGGATACTGAGAAAGGGGCGACTGATGGCCTAGAGCGGCCGAGACTGCAAATCCGCCACTGCATACTTACCAACCTTATACTTAATTTGCCTTGTGGGCACAATTTGAACTTAAATGTGTCTAATTGTGTTGTAGTGTGGTCCTACTGCTCCTAAAAATATATAACTATAGTATTTTGTGCGCTTATAATGTAATATATTTTTGTCATCACTCATTTTAATACAGCACACATGTAGCAGTTGTAAAATAAATTAAAAAAATATACCAGTCTTGTTTTATTTATTACCATACAGAATTTTATGATCACATATAAAATTGTAGGTGCCTTCGAAAGCTGGAAAATTAAATACCTAATAGGTAAATGAACCTACACATTTTAACATTATGAAAAATAAATAGATCCACATCATATCATAAAAAGAAACCTATTAGGTACTATGAATACTATATAGCGCATGGATTTATGTGAACTTGCCTAATAAATATCGTGTGTAATTGCGCGTAAATTATATACTTAACTACCTTTAAAAATAAATACCTGCCCATTGCGAAATTTAGCTAGCAAACATAGCTACCAACTCAAAGGTATGTTCTTTGACATCATTTTATTCATCTTAAGATAACGATGTTCAATAGATTGCTATGGGAACATTATCTAGATATAATATCCTAATATATTCGATAACTACTTAACATCTTCACCTATCTAGGTGTGTACAATTTTGGGTGATAATTATATAAGGTGTAACAATAATAGTGTACAATATTATGACAGGGCCAACCCTAGGTTTTAAAATAACATTCCCAAAGAAATAAATCAAATTATTAGACATTAAAAAGGACACGCCATTTTTAACCGACTTCAAAAAGGAGGAGGTTCTCAATTCGGTTGTATTTTCATATCATCATGTCACATCCATTATTTAATTTATAATGTGTATTTATTGAATGTTTTATTGCTATTAATTAATTGACTTTGGCAAAATACCCGCTAAGCTGTGGGTGAGGCCATTTGCATATCCATATTATTTCATCGCATTTAATTACAGCCGGTACTGACCGCATGCCCACAGGCTTTATCAAATATCAAACATTCGTTTTTACCCAACAACGTGATCCGTATAATTTACTGATTCAACTGTTAAAATATTTTACACTATTTTTTAAACGTTATATATGACCGACGGCCGATCTACACATCGACATAGATTAGTGTTCAATTGGTTTCAGCACTTTCATGACGTCATCTTTGGGTTTGTTGAAGTGGTTATTGTAGATGGTGTAAAGCGTGCCCAGGGTGAGAGCGCCGACGGCGGTGCCCTGCGCGATAACCCGGAACTGCATCAGGTAGACGCTGGTGCTCATGGTGCCGCGGCGCTTGTATGCGTACGCGCCGTAGCCGACGGCGGCCGCGAGCCCGGCTATACCTGCCAAGAAAATATAAATTAAATTAGTAAATATCGCCAGACGAACACACCAAGTATACGGTCCCATACTAAGGAACGCTTGTATTATGGGTGCCGTACAATGGACTGAAAGTGAACTCCGTATATAATATATATATAGATATAAGACATCCATGACTCGGGTAACAACATACATGCTCATCACACAAAGTTTGCTTCCAGGATTCGAACCCAGGACCCTCGGCGCAGAAAGCGGGGTCACATCGTTAATCAGATCAGCGCGTTAATATAAATAGTGCGCTGCGAAAATTATATCTATCACTCGGTACCTGGTTGGGCCAGCCACTTCCGAAAAGAGCCCATAATCGCGGGCAATAAAAAATACAATTGCTGGAAATTTTGCCGTATCCATATACCTGAGTAAAGTAAAAAGTATCCCGGGCAATAATGCTCAGTTATAGCGGCTATATATTGCTAGCGATACTCTTTGTGCAATATTAATGTCAACAATTTTAGCATTGATTGCGGCAAAGTGCCGCGCGATATCGTCTTACGACCTCAAAATAAAGGATTTTTGCTTTGTCGACAGATTATGCTGATTTTTCATTATTCATTAATATGTGCGTAGTAGTTAGCAGGTACCGTATCGACCCATGTCTACCAACTCATCGTACCGAGGCAACATGCTTCTTTATGAAGGCACCTATAGTAAGGTGAAAGTACCACTAAATACTTACCCATAATCATGAAGGGAGATTCTTTAGATTTTCGCGCTAATTTCTCGCTTTGCGACTCCTCGTGATAGTCGAACGTTGGTTTTTCGTGCGACATGATTGCTACTGTAACAAGGCAAATGTGAAATGGGGTTAGCAACCGACGCAAGGAAAATGAGGCTACGATATAACCCGAGGAACAATATTTATGGGCAAACTAAGGAATAGGAAATGCATGTAGGTAGTAAAATAAATACTTACCTACGGGTTTACCCACAGATATATGAGAGGAGATATGTTATGAAAGCGGTGGGCTTGCGTACACAATTTGCCAAAATTAGGCTAACATAGAGTTTTCGCCGTCAGTCGACTGCAACTGCACGTCGGTATCGGAGCTCTAACTTTTTTTTAAAATGCCGTGTTATTCCGTGGCTGTGTGCAAAAATACTAGCAGCAAAGTGAACTACGCGAAAGATGGAATCTCATTTCACCAGCCAGTATTAAGTATTTTATTTATTCGTCTTTAAAATCATTAAAAACAACAAATCAAAAAATTTTAATGCCGTTATTATGTTATTTTAGTTTTCATGTAGCACAACGACTTTTTTATTTTTGTACAAAATACATGGCTATTTAAGTACCACCTATGTTCGCTACTGAGTGAATGTACGAGGCAATGGACAGATCGTCTAATGATACTTTGAATAAACTGGTGCGTCGCGTGGTACGGCCGCTGTATACAGCGACGACGCAGCACGCACCGAAGATACTTCGTATTGGTTGGTTTTATGGAATTGCATGTGTTTTGCGGCGAGTGGTGGGGAACAAAACAGAGACAGCGAGTTCCCATACATTTTGAACCGCACGGCATATCTATCATGATCTGTGGGTTTACCCAAGTGATAGTACCTAGTAGTAGTACATAGATAAGTAGGTACCTATTCAACCAGATTTTAATAGAGACAAATAGAATCCTTATGTTGATATATCACTATAGGTAGGTATTTTTGGGACACTTTGCTTTCCAAAGAGTATTCGTTGTTTTTTTTAAGAGGATCTTAATGACATTTTTAAGTTTTCAGCTCATAAGGGTTTTGTTTTAATTGTTAAGGTTATTTATCTCTCTGCGAATGGATACAGATATTACTATAGATAGGTACTATTACAAAACTACTAATAGGTATCTACCTACTAACTACAATGTATAAACACATCGGCAATACTATAGCTACATAACGGCCAGGTTATGTGGGCGATAAGGACTAACTCAGTAAATAATACATATATAGATATTAAACATGGACTCGGACTCTGGTACAAACAATCATGATCGTCACAAAAAGTGTGTCACCAGGATTAGAACCTGGGACCCTCGGCGCAGCGAGAAGGGTCACTATTAACTGCGCTGATCTTTAAACAGTTATCCTTGATATTGATTTCAAAGTAGAGTACGGTTGGTAGGTTATGCCCTTGACCTTATCCTGTATGGACAAATATAGCAACCGTTAAGCTAACTACACACGGGGATACTGACACTCAACTGTCGTCGAATAGGATACGGTCCATTAGAGTTTTTAATTTATTGCGGTTGTTTGTTTCACATGAGTAGGTAAGAGGATAATTCTATACTTTGTTTATATGAACTGAACTGGTGATTGTTGTCGCCATTAAACCACGTCTCGGTCAATCTCAATGCGAAATAAAAACTTCCTGCGACACAGGCCTGACCATGATCTGTGGGCCTGACCTAGTACAGGGAGTTTTTGTCAATACCTGGTAACAGGTTCTTTATCAACGTTATATTCTCATTGTTATTATTAAAATTAGTAACCGATATGTCAAGAATATCTGTAAATCTCTTTTTGGTTAATTAAGTATATATAAATAAAATAAAATGAAACATTGACAATGATATATGATGATGCTGAATAATTCCCGTAATCTGTTTTTCTTTTCTGTGCAGTCCCAAACTACGCACTCACCGCTTGTATGTACTACGTCTAGGAATATCTTACAAGGACGTAGCGATCCCGCAGTATATAAGTACGTACATACTACAGTTAGGTATTAAATGTGCATGACTCGGGTACAAAAATTCATGCTAAATGACACAAAGTTTTCCCGTACCGAGATTCCAACTCAGGACCCACGGCACAGGAAATCGCGTACACTAAGTGCAAATCGATACGTCAAATAGATTGAGTAGGTAAGTAACTAGGCGCCTAATAACTCAAATACTGATAGCATGTTAGTATGACAGATTCTAATATCTTCTTACAGTTTTATAACCTATCCGACAAGTGAAATAGAATACTTACCTACGATTTAGAACGTTACTGTGCTAGGTATAAGGTACACTACAAAACACTGGACCCGCTTGACAATTCAAAGGCAGATTAATTGTTCGAACCACTCAAGGATGATATCACCAATTGTCACTGGGGAACTTCTTTGTCAATGCAAAGGAATAACGCAGCCAGAGATAATAACTAGTAAATCAGCAGCAATCGTTATCTTATCATACCGTATTTCAATTTCCCGTGCGAGTGTAACTTGTTGGCTCTATCGATGAATGCTGAACACTAAACAATAATCAATTGTCTATAAATCTTGCGTACACGAGACGTCCACTACTGCACACGACTATAAGAAAACAAAATAATGACGCGACACTCGATCGTCTCGATATTGCATCGGAGGCGCGGTAGTGTGTCCACCAAGTCGAGTCAATATACCTAAGCAATATTTTTTTTAGTCCATAGTGTCTGCACGTTGTACCTGAGGGTACCCCTGGAACTTGGTGGCTTAGTAGTATTCTGTCAATCTGTACATATGAGACTGATAAGTGATAGGCTATCTATGAATAACGATAAAATTAAATGCCTGCGACGCCTCCGCGCGCCAGCCACCTGGCACGTTACATACAACGTTCATGTTTATACGTCATTACTATAATGGGTTTACACCATGAGCATAATAATAAATTAAGGTCCTATAGTATATATGTAAAGACGTCTAGTTTGCTTTTGTACCTAGAATGTAATAAATACTTTTGTGGATACTATTATATCAATATCAATCAACGTCTTATGTACCTATGATAACATAGACGCCATTTATTACGTTTCTCAAATATCACGTTGTATTTTTTACTTACTGTATTTGAGTAGGTACAATCGTGAACTTTTGTTTGGGACCCATTTAAGGTTGAATATCGTACAGCAGACCACCTTAAAAACTAGGTACTATTTTGACTGACGTTACTAGGTGCAACTGCTCTGAGACATGATATACAGATATACGACTTTATTGCATTGTAAGCGTCATTAAAAATATTAAGGCAATGAGTACCACGACCGTATCTATTAATATTACAATATCCTCATGACCGATTTTTAATCACGGAGGCCAATTTCAACGTGGATATAATTATAGTGCACGAGCACAGCTGCACACTCTTTTCCCCACTCTTTCTTATAGAAGAAGAAGAAGAAAGAAGTGCGTGGTCACAGAGCCACGAGAAAGTGATAATCATGGTTGAAAATGACATTCGCACATGAAATCCAGAAATCCCAAAGGCCAGATGCCAGAAGTGTGAGCCGGAGTTTGATCCCGCGATACTCGTTTCCTAGGCGAGCGTTCTACCAACTTAGCTATCACTGCTTTCGACATCTATACATATAAATAAAATTGGAGTGTCTGTTTGTAATATTAAAATAACAGCTTTTTACTAATTGCATTTGGATGTATACACGTTACCTATACCGAAACCACATTTTTTACAATTTTTGTCTGTCTGTCTGTTTGTTCCGGCTAATCTCTGAAATGGGTGGACCGATTTTGACGGGACTTTCACTGGCAGATAGCTGATGTAACAAGGAGTAACTTAGGCTACTTTTATTTAGAAAAAAAAATAGGATCTCACGAAAAAAAATTAAAACCAATGTTGCAGCGCAGCGCCCGATTAAGTTTGATAGCAATAACCTGCAATGCGTCCCGCGGGCTCAGAATTGGCGAGCAGGTTGTTGTCAACGGTTGTCTTTGTTAAATACCACGCGGACGAAGTCGCGGGCAACAGCTAGTTGGGAATAAAATAAGAAATCGTGCATATGAAACATAAATTATATATTTAGAATAATAAAAATATGCTAGCTATAGCGATTACGGTCAATAAATCATACAATCAAGTTTGAACACAAACAATTTGGGTAACATTGAAATGTCTGATGAATGCTGAAATATTGTTGGAATTAAGTGTAGGTATGTATAAGTATATTATTATTTTTTAACAAAGTTGGAAACCGCTGCGTTGTCAACTTTTGGGATTACCTACATAATGACATTGACATATACGTATAACTTTGTAACTTGAACTGGGCGAAAATATTAGTAGAGAAACATTATTTTGTATCATAATATACGTATAAGCTGACTCAACATTTTCATCTGTCTGCGCGAGGGTAAAACTACTGCATGGATTCTGATAAAACTCTGCGTGGTGATGATGGCATGGCTATAAGCTACTCCATCATAACAATCCCCCGGATGAAAAGTATCATAGGATATACTTTTGGGGACAGTAATAGATGAGTTCCTTAGGGCTATCCAAGTATAATATATCTCAAAATTTACGAGACGGATTTTAATTGAAAATGACAGCCATGAAATGGAGCCAGCATTCTTGCTACCATTCCACGCGGACAAGGTCTTTTTGATAGTTTGTCATACTATTTTTAAGTTTTTTTTTATTTTCCTATTTAGTTTAACTTTAATCGAAATAAATCAATTTTTGTGATAGTATATAAAAAGATAAACACCTAGAGAAAAATATCCGGTAAATACAAGGGTTCCCCAGGGTAGACTAAATACTAAAGATCGCGCGTACAAAGACAGGTGCATTGTTTTGTTGACAGATTAACTAGTAAGTAACTATCTAGCTTTATTTAAGACGTATACTAATTACTACCTTATGAACCTGCGCTTCTTTATCTCATATGACCCTTTTTGAGTAACTCTGTATGTCCATAAGTTTATTACTAGAAACTTTGTCACCCCTTCCACCAGAGCTAAATTACTTGAGCGTCACGTCTTTAGTATAAATCTCGGTGGTCGGATTTCAACCTGCGACCTTGTCGCGGTAGGACCACTTGCACACCGCATGGCTATCAGCGCTTATTATAACAAAGTTGTACAACAAATTTTCAGATATATATTAAGGGTGTACCTGTATATCTAATGAACTTAAATAAACAATTTGTTTAATTTATATCAAAACAGATGTGGTGATATCTTGCTCCATATTGTTTGTGGCCATGCGATAACAAATATGAATTTAAGATTATTTTACTAACTAAACTAATAATATTTGGATTAGAAATTTAATGTAATAACTATCATTTTCAGTGTTCTTATACCGTACACTTTTAAAAAAACAATAATGTGTACAACCATATTATAAAATTGGCGGGAACATTAAATTGTAAATATAATAGAGCTATTTTACACTATTCCATATATAAAGTCCCGCTGAAAAAAATTGTATATAACGTAAATTATATACCGTCTTACGCACATAATGCTGCATGATGTGCGGGACTCTGAATGTGAAATAGTTTGTAAGAAATCACAGCTTTAACCGGTCCATCACCAAGTATCTTGCTGTGGCAAGACATCGCTTCATCACTTGTGCTTTGCACTATTTCACTGAACCGTTCTGTTTCACACAACGTTGCACTTGCAAAACCACCACAGATAACGGACAGAATGTCCGCTGTAGTATGTCCATTGACTCGATTGTGAAAAGAACAACGTAGGACTGCACTACGTATGCGTTAATCTATTAGAAATTTCGCCGGTGTTCACAGTATGGTTGTCGGCCAGTGTACGCAGTAGGGTTGTACGCCAGTGTATTCTTCAGTAGGGGTGTCCGTCGTTAGCCAATGCCCTCACTGGTACTGGTTGGGCGCACTCGAGGACACCTTCTCGAGTTTCTCGAAGTGCTTCCGAGCGTTTCTGATGTTGATGAGCGTCGCCTCTGAGGGTATGTTGGGGTCGGACATCTCGACCATCACGTATGTGTTGCTCGTGAAGCCGTCTATGAACGCGGCGAACACACTGTTGCGTACCTGGGTAATAAATAAACGAATTTAATTAGATAGGTAGACAACTGTGATCTTTATAAGCCATCAATGTATATAATATGTTATTACTACACATTTTCACCTATCCCAGCAGACTTGTCGCACAAAATAACTGTAAACTACAGGACTAAGAGAGGTTTCAATGTTATACTTTTTCTAGTTAAGAATTTATTATTTGCTAGTTTATTCATTTATTGGTTTATTTATTGTGATATTTTAATATACCTACTATGGACTATATCGGAAATAAATAAAATTTAATGTATACAGTGGAGTCTATTCAAAATCAAAAATATTTTTTTTTCTTATAGGTCATAAAAGCACTTATGAATAGTCAAAAGTTACCACCGGTTCAGAATGTTACGTTTATTAAGATGAGCTGGCAAGAAACTCAGTGGTTAATCTTTTATTAAGGTGGGTATATCGCTTATAAAAATACTCTGTCACGCATTCACCTCCATGCTCTGAAACTGTGCGGCGAGCTTGGAACAAGACAGCTTGAACTGCTTCACGATGTTGGACACCTTCTCGAAGCGGTGCGCGTCGCGGTGCTGCCGCTGCTGGCAGTGCGACACCACCAGGAACGTGGCGCGCTCGAACAACAGCACCTGCCGAAATAATAAGTCGAAGTCAAATTATGTATTTCGTATAGGCCAACGGGGGCATTTATAATTTGTCTTTTTGGTTTTTTTTTTAAATCCACAATCGGATTGCAAGTATTTTTTTTTAGCTGCGGTGTATTGCCTTACGAGGCGCGCACACGCTACAATTTGACACAATTGACGCTCAATAAATATGTTTGATTACATACTACATTTTGGCTGCAGCTTTTGGTGAAATAATTTTTGCTAACTTATATTATTCAGTACTATTTAAAACGAATGTAGATACAGATATAACAAAAAGTTTGATATCATTCCATTGTTTTTCGAATAATATGAAAGTATAAAAAAAACGTTTAGTAATAGACAAAGCGAAATTTTATGGCAAACATAAAATCACGACAATGCTATTATAAGACAATTTATGAAATTTTTCAGTGGCACTTGTGCTCATTTAAACTTTTCTTTTAAATATTCCATTGTAAAGCCATTGCAAATTGATTAAAACATCTATAAATTTGGAGCTTAGTATCATAGTCAGTTGTGTTACTTACCTCATCTGCATCCACTATTTCGGCAAACTGTTTGAGAGATGACTCTAATGCCTTAACGTTGGGTATTAACTTGTACACTATGCTCGACCACGCCCTGAAATAACAAGCATTATTACTAGTTTGAAATATCATCAGTGCAAAATAGTTAATTTAAAATACATATTGCATTTTCCTTGGGCTGTAAAGATTAAACTCAACCACCTTAGCTCAGAATGAGGTAATGTATAAGGAAATCAAAGCTCCAAAATAATGTCTCTTAGTATTCATTTTGGTTTGTACTTACTTGTATAGTGTTTCGTCCCATATGCTAGTCCTGAAGCAGGTGCACTCAAGTGGTTTGGAGAGCCGCTTGAGGTCCTCCTCCCTCTCTTTGAAGATCTCCTCCCGCTGCTCCTCCGGCACCAGGTCCATTTTGTGCACCAAACAAAATATTCGCGCTTCTGGAGAGTTCTGAAAAAATATATTAACAATTTGTTTTATAAGCAATCGAAAAATAATGTATTTTGTTCGGAAATAGTTCTAGAATGTTCTTTCTAGTGAATTATTTATATCAACCTGCCCTATCAGTTGCAGCAGCACAAATTCTAAAATTGAAGGACAATGATACTCATTTTATTTTTATAAAAGACCACTGAAGAATTTCCTCTATATTGTAAAATATTACCAAGTTAGAAGAACCAAATGTGTAAAAAAACTTAAGTTTTTTTTATTATTATATACCAACCTGTAATATGGCTTCCAAACATGACTGATAATAGTGCATATCCTTTTCCATCTCCCTGCTCTCGACGTCGAACACATATATTAGCACTTCCACATTCCTGAAGATGTTGTCCCGCTGCGACGCAAAGTAGTTCTCCATGAATGCCTCCTGCCCACCGCAGTCCCACAGGTTGAGGACCAGGTTGCCGAGGAACCGGACGTGTGAATGTTCCACATCAACTGAAGTTGTCATCAGTAATATTAAGGTCTGATTTTGCATTCAGGCTTGGACAATTTCTATTTTCTTGGAATCATCCAATTCAGGGCCCCAGGTTTATAGTTTGTTTAAAATATGTGGTATTATATAGAATGAAATCTTTGATGTTGTATAAGTAGGTATATAGTTATACCAATAATAAATCACTACTTTTACATTATTACAAGGATTGCCTACTTTTTAAAGCTCTTATGTGAACTTTAAGCAATATGAAGATGTAATTGGTATACATTTATAGTAACAAGGATGGGTACTTGTGGTTACTTACTTGTAGCTCCCAGTCGCCTTGTGTCTCTGGCAATGTAGTTGGCGAATATAATGGACCGCATGCTGGTTTTGCCTGAACCACTCTTGCCCATCAATAATACCTGATCACAAAGAAAAAAAATTCTCAAAATCACTTACGCGCTATAATCGTTAATTTTAAGTAACTGTACTATCGTCCACCAATATGAGTTATCGGATTATTATTGACTAATAAATAGAAACAAGTTTATCTATTTGAATACGTACCTTTTTCTTCATGTTAACAAGATCTTCCAGGTCAAGGGCTTCAAACTTGTAGTCCTCGGTACTTATGTGCCACTAATAAAATAGCAAACTACCTACTATAATTGCAAGTAAAGTTGACGGAATAATCCCAATTGTACGTCGTATGGGATACAAGTTTAGTAAAATAAATCCGCAAGAAAAGAAAAGTAGGCGTAATTCCACAGACGAACTAAGTAATTCCCATAGGTACATAGATAATACATAATATAGGAGATAGTTCGGAATCACGACACACGACAAAGCACAACCAATGGAATATCAAAAGAGTTTTATAGTCAGTGTTGCCAGATGTGATTTTCTATTTATACCCAAATTTGAAATTATTTTTCTCCAAAATGATACAATTTGCTTGAGTTTTACCCAAAGGCAAAAGCTTAGCTTTTCCTTTTTCTTATTTTTTCCTTGAAATACTGTTCTAATTTCCAAAATGAAGCAGCTGAATAACCTTTTTTATTTTTTTTTACGTTACGTATCCCCACTGAATGGGTATGACGGGTATGAACATAGGGAGAAAAAGCAGAGTGAAAAGAATGAATGAATGAGCGAGATGGTTTAACGGGTGCGTTCGTAAAATGCGTTGTGGTCATCCTACAGGTAATCCCACTGAAGCTAAAAATTACCCAAAATTCTCCATGGTATTTTTTTTTTCTCCAAATTTTTCTCCAAGAATTTCATTTCTCCAAAATTTCTCCACAGCCAACATTTTTACCCAGAATTGCGAAAAAAATACCCAATCTGGCAACACTGTTTATAGTATGTATAGTGAAGTGTATAGTGAATGAACGAATGACAAAAATCTGAAAGTTGTTACTTGTCAGAAATGAACATGTAACCGTACCAACATTATTACCACAGACTAATAAGAGGATACTACGTTTATTCATACGCACCTAGGACACGCCATTTTCATTTCTTCATGTCACATCCATTATTTTATTTATAATGTGTATTTATTGAATGTTTTATTGCTATTAATTACTTGACATTGGCAAAATACCCGCTAAGTTGCGGGTGAGGCCATTTGCATATCCATTTTATTTCATCGCATCTCATTTCGTAAAAGAAGAAGAAGAAGACATACGCACCTACAATGAAATAAATAGTCACTTATTAATACTGATAGAGCGAACGGCACCATCATATCATTCTTCTTCTTCTTCTTTCTTTACGAAATGAAATGCGATGAAATAAAATGGATATGAATATGGCCTCACCCGCAACTTAGCGAGTATTTTGCCAGTGTCAAGTAATTAATAGCAGTGATGGTTTGTGTGTCACGAGGTTGTCATTTGTGAAGTTAAGTTGACATCTTTCTTTATCTACGCGAATTATTTTAATGTCAAATGCTGCTGTGAAAGAAAACTGGTAAAAACGTGTGAATTTTGATAAATCTAAAGCCGCAATATGTTTTCTTGTAAGTAAACACTCTGGTTACGAAAAACTCAGAATGGCTCGTCACCGAAATATTCGAAACAGAAGTTTTTCTGACGACTACGACGACGACGATGTGTATGGACATTCCGTCGAAGATGAGAGTTATTTATCGCCGAGTGATACGGCGCAGTGGATATACGACCGCAGCCGTAACCAGCAGGCGATATCGCACTTCATGGGAAGCCACAATGACATCCAAGAAGAGGCAGACGAAGACGTAGCCCACGCGAGGCTTCCGGCACTCGACAGACGCGAGTCCATGGACTTTCGAAATCTCAATCTCGATGAAGAGGATGAGATCAAGCTTATGTCGTGTCTAGATGAGCTTAGGAATGTTATTGGTGACACTGTTTCAGAAAACATACTAGTGCAGACTGTACTGAAGCATAACTTTGACTACACCAAATCTCTCGATGAGATATTGAATAATAACAAGAGTAAACCATTAGAGGCACCCAAAACGGAGCTGGTGAAACCGGCCCCTATCGTTGTTATAGACACTGTTAAGGCTCCAATTATAACAACAGGTAAGACTCCTAAAGTTATAGCTACTAATCTAGAACCCAAAAAATTGGCTATTGTTAAAGGGTTCAAGGTCAATCGTGATAGCGGTCCCAGCAGTCAGCCACAGACTCCACGAGACCAGTCCCCATGCACAGAGAGGATATCAAAGACTGAACAGACTGATGACATCAAAACATCTAAAGGGAAAGACAAAATTGATGCCGACACACATTATTCAAATGAAAGAGGATCAGACAAAGATCATTTGTATGTCATTGTGATCGGACATGTTGATGCTGGCAAGTCAACACTCATGGGACGGATACTCTGTGACCTTGGTGAAGTTAGCAAAAAGACATTACATAAGTATGAACAAGAGAGCAAAAAGATTGGCAAGCAGAGCTTCATGTATGCATGGGTGCTGGATGAAACTGGTGAGGAGAGAGTTAGAGGCATCACAATGGATGTGGGACGAGCTCAGTTTGAGACAAAGACGAAGAAAATTATAATCCTAGATGCCCCGGGTCATGCAGACTTCATTCCTAACATGATAACTGGAGCTGGCCAAGCAGATGTTGCACTTCTCGTAGTTGATGCGACTAGGGGAGAATTTGAGTCTGGATTTGACCTTGGCGGTCAGACAAGAGAGCATGCACTTCTAGTTAGGTCACTTGGAGTCAGTCAACTAGCCGTAGCTGTTAATAAGTTGGACACAACAAACTGGTCACAGGAACGGTTTAATGAAATCACTAAAAAGCTTAAAGCATTTTTAAAGCAGGCTGGTTTTAAAGACTCTGATGTTACATATGTGCCCTGTTCAGGACTAACAGGAGAAAATCTGGTGAAGCTACCATCAGAAGCTGGTTTGCTTCAGTGGTATAATGGACCTTGCCTTCTAGATGTTATGGACAAATTTAATGTACCTGAAAGACCAGTATCCAAGCCTCTGAGAATGTCTGTGAATGATGTGTTTAAGGGAACTGGCTCAGGGTTCTGTGTCTCAGGGCGAATTGAGAATGGAATGATCAGTAAGGGAGATAAGATACTAGTTTGTCCAATTAAGGAAACAGCTGAAGTAAGGAGTTTAAGTATAAATGATATGTCCAGTAATGTTGCATTCGCTGGGGATCAGGTCAGTGTCACATTGTCAGGAGTAGATATGCAAAATGTATCAGTAGGTTACATTTTAAGTGATCCAGTACAGCAGGTTCCTGTCACTTCAAGATTTGAAGCTAGGATAGTAGTGTTCAATGTCAAGGTTCCAATAACTAAAGGCTACCCAGTGCTGATTCATCATCAGTCATTAGTGGAGGCTGCAAACATAATTAAGCTGAAGGCTTTACTAAACAAGAGTACAGGAGAGTTGTTGAAGAAGAAGCCCCGATGTTTGGGCAACAATTCTGTGGCTGTAGTGGAGATAGAAGTGTGCAGACCTATTTGTATTGAGCGATATAAGGATGTTAAGGAGCTAGGGCGTGTGATGCTCCGCGTTGCTGGCGTCACGATAGCCGCCGGCCTTGTAACTGACATTGTTAACACCTGATTGATCTGAAAATAATTATCACATAAATATGGCACCTCACACATATACCTATTGTACTTGCGAGGCCTTCCAACACTAATACTGTTATAGGCATTTGAAAATTAGAATTGAATTAGCTGTTGATGACTCGTAAATAAGGTCTGCATTATATAAAATCTGAAAATAATGCTTTATGCTTATTTTGTTCATGTTGTACTATATAATATCGACCTTATGAATAAAATTAGCTTACTCCAAGCATATAGGTTGATCCAATAAGATGTGTTAGATGCCAGAATTTTTGTATTATCATTGAAATTATATTCTGTACAATATCTTATCTATAACAAATGGTTATATTTTAATTATTAACTGATATTATTTATAATTCAAATAAAATTTGTTGTAACATTTGTTAATTTAGTTATTATTACTGCGAGGAATGGTTGGAAAGGGAAGACTAGATTATCTGGACGAAAAAGTATCTCCTCTGAAACTGAAAAATTATTAAGTAAAACGAAGCAAGCAAACAGTTTCCAGTGGAAGGACCAACAGATTTAATTTAGATAAGTAGCTTGCCGGTGACAGCCCGTAATGGAAGCTGCAATCAACTCCAATAGCCATTTTGTTGGCATCTACTGAAATATTATTTTTATACTTATTAATTTTTTTACACGCTCTGATATGATTTCGGACTGAGAACGACGGACCTATACAGAGAAATAAGACACAATGTCGTCTAACTGTTATTTCTTATAGCTCTGTCTCTGTTAGGCTTCCAGATTGGTTTTATTTATTGACCAATCCATCGATAAATATAAGGTGTTATAAGATTATTATTGCTACACCCTGTCATAGGTTCGGTAAATATTTGCTAATTCTTTGTAAACTATGATGCTGCCTTAATTTCACGGTCCTCGGCCCTCAGAGGGTGGTGCCCCTGATGCCTCAGCGCCCGGGTGCATCGCATCCCTTGCACCCCTGGCTAGAAACGGCTCTGGGATAAACCACCCAAGAGGAAGAGAAAGTTATAAGAACAAAATACGCACACACAGGAGATGTGTAAGTAGTTAGGTTATTTTATATCGACCGCGGTGGCCAGCCCTTCGGTGTTATTAGGTCATACCTTAAAAACTGGGCGTGCACTAATCGGGTCGGGTCAGCGTCTATTTACTAAACTGTAGAGTGACGCTGCAGCGGCGGTGCTGTGACATTTAATTTCCTATTAATTTCACACCAGTCGGGGCTAAATGTTTCCTGTTTTTTCGTCACCCCGCCAGCCATTGGATTTTTAATTCTCTAGATTGATATTCCATTAATTTTTGGCGGTAGATCATTTTGCTGTTCGTAAAGTATATATTTGTATGTTTATAACATCAAGGCAGTAATCCCCGATAGATTCGGAGACATTTCAAAGATTTGGATTTGAATGGCTTTATGTTGAGGATATCCAGACATGCTGCAATTCTAGTTTTGCGAGTGCATTTCAAAAGTCCTATAATTAATTAAATGTTAAAGCCATTTACGTGTATCTTAGTAATAAAAATCTGAAACTTCGATTATAAAGAGCGCCTCTTCAAACTCTGTCAGCAACAATGATCATGGCCGCTTCATAGCTTCAAACTATATTTTTTAATACTTTCGTTGTTTGTTCTTATTTCAATATTTTAAAGGACAAAAATATGGTAAATTCGTGCCCGCATTAGTTACCTACCTTAATACTACTAAGTTTTTATACAAGTATCTAATTACCTTTTCAAAGCTAAATTATTGTGGATGCTAGTAAATAGCGCATGATCTCGTCCGACATAGACCTTAGGGTACCATAGCATAGGGATACCATAGAGTATCTACTCACAATTCTTTCAAAATAGGTTCCTACAAAAATGGAGTTTTAATTATTTTTTTAAATAAATACCATTATACCTACTTAAGTTTGTTATCTTCAATATTCTATCTCCACAAAAATATTTAATTAATTTTGGAGCTGTAATCACAAAATAGATCCTGAACAGACAGAAATCTTCGCTGGGGCAGTGTAATTCAATTTTAGGTGTAATAACAAGGGTCGTCCTTCGTAATACGATGCCTTCCGGCTCGGGCTAACTGTTCGAAATGGCTGTTCTGTTATATGAATTGAGGGCGCGAATAAATCAGTGTCAGGTAACAACCCTATATAACTACGAGCTTTGTAATACCGTGGTAAATCGACGAAAAAGACGTTGAGCGATTTTTCTATCTATGGATCTATCTATAGATAAACATAACGAAATAAGGTTGAAGGCGAAGCTGGAATCCCGAGGCGGGACACGCACCCCGCTAGATCCAAGATGAGGTCGGTCGTAGTACCAACGTTACGTTGCGTAATGCCTTTTTCATTAAAGCGAACGTAGAAACCGAATAAATTTATAGTCTTGAAACATATTGATCTTTGCCAAGCTGAATTCATGAGTGTATCGCGTGCCTGCGTAATAAGTAGGTACCCACGTAACTCTCCAATTGATTTTGCCTGTCGAGACAGAATCAGATTTTTTTTTATTCATGTAAACCATTAAGTACAGTACTTAGGAATCGTCAAAATAGTTACACAATGCTAAGCTACAACTTTACCACCCCTTCGGAATGCCGTTCCTATGGAGAATAACGGGCAAGAAACTCCATGGTTATACAGAGATAAATAAATCATTATCTGGAAGGGTCCGTAATGATGACATAGCAACCTTCCTAACTCTAAATGCTTGCCCTCAGCACACACACACACACACACACACACACACACGCACACACACACACACACACACACACATACACACACACACACACACACACACAGCACCCAGCGTACTTGATGCCTTTTCTTTCTTAATGATTCATCTAGCGCAAACTTTGTTTCGTGAAAAGGAGGATTCTTAAATAAAGGCGTCGTTTTCTAGCCAAGCGATGTAGCTTCTACGCCTGGCGTAATGGAGCCTGGCTTGGTATTGGATCCTTTAAAGCCAATGTATCTTCGGTTATAGTGCTTTCTTGGATCAGTAGGTACAGTGAAGCTTCTACGATATGTACAGATTTGTTGAATGTTCTGATATAAACCTAGAAAATAATCAAGCGACACTAACAATGTGCCCTCAATTCCAATCAAGTATCCGCTGTAATCCAATTCTTGTAAGTCAATTAAATGAAAGGCGTTGTTTTCGAGAATCGTGCGCGTGCGCCGGTCGGTTCGCTAAAACGCTTTTCGTTTCACGGAAACAAACGCGTGAGAGTTGTGTAATAGTAGGGTATGACATAATAGTATTACATTTAATTTGCATCTCTTGATAATTGTGTTGGGAATGTTTTAGATTTGATTATTTTATTTGGTACTCTATATAGTAGTAGTGTCATGAGAGGTTATCGCTCCATTTTAGTACTTTATGTCCCACTTATGTGTTAGAACAAAATTAGCATTACACACTAACCCCCAAATTTTTAGACGTTATATAATTTTATCAAAAATCATATAGTACTGCGCACAAGGGTTTTGCTTTTATAGGGACCTCCTTATGTTACAGCTAGTGGTTCTATGGTTTTTACAACTTTTTATTAATCTACAGGTGTATTCAGAAAGGGTGTATTCTAGCCTTTGATCCTGAGCTTCCTCATAATATGTGAAGTCAGAATTTCGATGTCAATTATTAACAAAAATATTTGTTTGCAAATGAATATTACCATTTTGGTTAGGTAAAAAAAGGTAGCTATTTAATATACATAGTTTTTTTAATAGTGATCAGTCTTGACGTCCTTAGTACCAGGCGGTGGTTATTATAAGTGAGCTCATATCAGTCCTTTAACAGGCGTCGCACGCGCTGCTGCTGTAATTATTAGGACACGTATTCACTAGACACTTGTTTATGAATATTTATAAGCACGTGTTTCTATTAGGAGCAGTTACTAATATCTTGTAGCAACAACATCAACCGCGCTACAAGCTACACAGATGGCGCTGAAGACGCATTCAGAACAACTGACAAATCTCAATACAATCCTGAAACGCGCTATGAGAGTTTTCAGAGCACGTAACATATATACAAGATCCCGACAAGAACTGTAGGGGCATAGCGGCCGCCCCGCCCGGCATATCACCCGCCTGGCTGAAATATCTTCTATTATCCGCTAAAATCTCATTAAGATATAAGTAACAATTTAATAAATGTGTGTATACCTTAGTTAAGGCACAGAATACTATATAGTAGGTTGAGGTTTCGCCCGTATTTCGAAAGACACCAGAACTCTATTGACTCCCTAACGATTGAGCGTGGTCCGGTACACAATGCAATGCTCTCGGAGAGCGTCCACAATGCTCGGAGGCTGTAGAGTAAACAATACTGATTACATTGACGGCCGATGGTACGACTTGATTGGAGATAAACCAGAGCTCCGGAGATGATCATGACTCAATACATAGGATATTCCAAAGTAGAAAATGTTAGGTCTTTTAAAAAAGATAATGAACTATTAGGTAACTAACTATGAATACCTATCGTGACACGTACTTGTTAAAAAATATATTTTATATAATTCATAAATTATCGTATTATTTTTTTAATGGCTTATGTTTATTTTTTTTCGGTGTTAATAGATATGTTACATGTTGGAATCCTAGGAACTACTTAGCAAATAAAACCGCACAAAAGTGGATTCTTTCCACTTGTGTCGGAAATGTTACAAGGTTTTCCGTCAGGATTTTATGATGTCGCTTTTCGTGCTGAATCCCCATTTCTTGGATTGAATGTTACAGATTTTATCTTTGTTGCCATTTGAAAACTCTTGCAATTGAAATTGATTTCATTCAAAATTATTTGTGGTCTTGCTTTCAGCCTTCGCCTAAAGTCATCAGGTTTTACAGGTTGGTGACCCACTCGGTATCAGACTCCTCGAACGTAGTGGAATCCTCACACTGGGAAAAGTGGGAATCATCCAAGGAATACCGACTTCTATGTACAGTAGTATCCAAACACGTAAAATCTTAATTTATGGTTTGTATTCGTACGCTTAGACGAAGAAATAATACGCGAACAACATGTTCGCGACACTCCTTCTGGCGAGGTCCACATGCTATCCGATCCGATTCCAACTATCAAATGAAATTGGATAATATCTATGTAGATCGATCGTACTAATTTAGGACTTTGGCCCTACACATTATCCAATTTCATTCGATAGTTAGGATCGGATAGAATCGGAAGGTGTGGAGCCTGCTTTAGCGTGATAATTTTTTAAACGTGCTCCAAATTGGCATGTTTTCGTGAAGGCCAATTCGGCGACTGAATCGTCATAAACAGAGAAGCAGGCCTCCCAACGCGCGGGACATTCGACACCGGCGACAATTTAACGATATTGCCAAATTAACTTTGACACATTTGGTGTTACATTTGTATATATACTTATACGTAAGTGTCTTGGACTTTACGTAGTATTACAATCAAATTCTTTTCAATTTGGGTTGCAATAAATTCGTTATTTTTTTTACTGTCCTCCAAATTTAACCTTAATTTACACGATGTTAAGATGTAAATTCATAAAGAAGGGACTCTGAAAATATATCTTAAAAAAAAAGAGATGTTGTTTATCAAACTCCACGAAAATAAATTCGCATTGTTGAACGAACATTGGTGGCAGAAGCAACTCTATATATATTTAAAAAAATAAAAAGTAAAGGTAAGCATAACAAACTGGAGCTTAAATGGAAATCCCAATAAGTAAATGGAAAAATCTTGTAACATTTGGGAGAACCGCAAGGGAGGCGGCACCGTGGCGGCGACAAGGATTCTCTGCGCGGCACGATCGAAGCTCCTGTAATTTCTCACCGGTAAACTTACCTACCTCGCCTCAATAATCAAGTAGGTTTTCCTGCGGATTTCAAGGATCAGAAGTACCTATATATTATCACCTACGTTTACGTTTTTTTTTATTACATTATAGGCTCGTATTTGATCTCGATCTCACCTGATGGTAAGTAACGATGTGATCTACGATGGAGTATACTTGCCTAGATGGTACCTGTTCACTCTCAGATTGTAGTCAACGGGGAACAAAGACGCCGGCAGCGTGTTCCATTCCCTGGCAGTTCGCACGATGAAAGTAAAAGCAAAACGCTTAGTACGTACCGAAGGAATGTCAACAGTCAACGGTGTACTGAATGTTATTATGTTATAGGAACTCTAGAATTGAAACAAGCAGTGTGCAGCCAAAGTGTATAATATTGGGTAAAACATGAAGATGTACAGCAAGATGGAGATGAGAAAAATATGTGACAACTTAAAACACTTTTGATTTCTTATATTTACGCGAATACTACTCGTTGAAATAAAACCATTTTTTCGGTTTTTATCGCGTTTATTTTATGTTTTTACGTTCCCGACGACGCGACATTTCGGCTGCTATACAGAAACTATGGTCACCGCAGAACTGAGGTGGTTGACGTCCTAGTGTCATCGTTTGAACTGGGTACCCTCATAATTAGTTGGCACATAATTTGTTACACTTAAAGGCAGATGCCTAAGTTTGACGCACTTAATGTTGGTTACATTTTGTGTAAAAAGAAGGACCGGTTCAGGACGAGTCCGGATCCGGATCCCCGCAAGAGTTTGCCTGAATCCGGATCCGGAGTCATCTGGACACGTTTCGGTCAGTCAGACGGTATTGACCGGCGACCAGGCCGGACGTGGCAGACAGCTCCGTGATTAATTAATATTGCTAATGGTTCCGGATGCAAACCGCCATACTTAGATAATTATCTATATGGCGGTTTGCACAATATATTTTGTTACTAATTAAGTAAAAGGATGTAAATTGTTTTACTTATTATCAAAATATAATTTTTCGTACCGTTTATAGGAATATACACGTATCTAGTAAACATAATGTATTTTTATTTAGTTCACATTCCTGAATAAGGGAAGAATCAAGGTGAAGCTTTATTCTGAATTAACCTTTAATATTGTATTTTCAACTAGCTGTTACCCGCGACTTCGTCCGCGTGGTATTTAACAAAGACACAACCGTTGGTAACAGCCTGCTCGCGCGTTCTGAGCCCGCGAGACGCATTGCAGGTTGTTGCTATCAAACTTAATCAGGCGCAGTGCTGCAACATTGGTTTTAATTTTTTTTCGTGAGATCCTATTTTTTTTCTAAAATAAAAGTAGCCTAAGTTACTCCTTGTTACATCAGCTATCCGCCAGTGAGAGTCCCGTCAAAATCAGTCCAGCCATTTCAGAGATTAGCTGGAACAAACAGACAGACAGACAGACAAAACTTGTAAAAAATGTTGTTTTGGTATAGGTACCGTGTATACATCCGAATGCACTTAGTAAAAAGCGGTTATTTTAATATTACAAACAGACACTCCAATTTTATTTATATGAATAGATAACGTGTACAAAACGCAGTATGTTATGGACAAATCAACTGATTTGATTTAAGTTTATAATGATTACGAACAATAAAACTTAAAAGCAAAAAAGATAAGTCTGTAAAGGCTTTTGTACGAAATCCATTCCATTCCATTTAAGGCCGTTTAGGAAACGCTCTTCATAGAGATGCAAAGGGGTTTATGAGTCAATTAACACTATAACAGCGTGCACTTAAACGATAATTAGTAAGTTAGATAGCTCACTTGGAAAACTATATACCTATTTAACTGTTAATTGGTAATTGGAATTACCGAGCTTTTACTTCACTTCAGTGTAATTAGCGATGGTTAGACTATTGGCTTGTATCTTATTTTGTTACCTTTTTTATGCCGTTACATGGTTTTGTGTTTCGGCCATTGTCAAGTGATTAGTATGTGCATTGTCGTTGCTTACTGGGACTGGTTTGGCGTAGGTATTAGTAGCTATGGTTTACATCTGCCATATCAAACTAAAATTTGACATGTAACTATATGAAAATACGTATTATTACCAATAATGAGACTAAGTAAAATTTGTTTGGGGACTAATGAGCAATTTCAAAAATTATGGAAAGTTTTCGTCTAATTACAAAGCAGTTTCGTTTGAAAAATGCCAATATATTATATTCATCAGAGTTCTATAAATTCGGGGGGCGAGTGTTTGAATACAAAAAAAAAGTTGATTTAATAAGGCAAAAGAGTATTTACTTAGGTATTCAAATGAAATTAATTTTACGGATTATATCGCGTTTTTAGGTAGTTCTAGTTCTGTGAGTTTTATGAGAGATATAAAAAATAGTTTAGCTAGTACTTACACATCTATACTACAAATAAATAAAATTGGAGTGTCTGTTTGTAATATTAAAATAACCGCTTTTTACTAAGTGCATTTGAATGTATACACGGTACATATACCAAAAAAATTTTTTTTTACAATATTTGTCTGCCTGTCTGTCTGTTTGTTCCGGCTAATCTTTGTAAAGGCTGGACCGATTTTGACGGGACTTTCACTGGCAGATAGCTGCTGTAACCAGGAGTAACTTAGGCTACTTTGATTTTAGACTAGCTGTTACCCACGACTTCGTCCGCTTTTTGTTAAATACCACGCGGACGAAGTCGCGGGTAACAGCTACGTATAGCATAAAGTGCTGTACAGAGAAACAATAATAATCCCACCGAGACGCGGTTATTTAAATCCGTCGAAGTGCGACATTTACATTGAAACTTTAGCTTTGCGAGCAAATTGAAGCACTTGGCTGGGTGTAGTCACTCTGTGAGTTACATTACGAGCGCTCGAGTGTGGCAATACTGGAGTTTCTGATGTTAGCTTTAATGGCACCGCTGCTGTTTTATGGCACTTTAGTTGTTCAAGTTAGTTTGGTGTCGCCGCAACTAAGCAGCGGTCGTTGACCTGATTTGAGCCTGCCATTCTTATTCTGGAGCTTTATGCTGACGTCAACATTAATTTACTTGGTATCCTATAGTACCTATCAATAGACGAACGCACCAAACCAGGGCCCCAAGTCTGCTAACACAATCGATTCATAATCGAACAGCAACCGCATAGTATCTGTCACTTTTGACAGATATCCCATACAATATCTATCAAAAGTAACAGTTACTATACGGTTGCTGTACGATTATGAATCGATTGTGTTAGCAGACTGGGGGTCCTGTTCGGTCCCAAACTAAGCAACGCTTGTATTATCGCTACCGTACAATGCAATGTAAGGATCCCTGTATAATTGCTTATATAGATATAAAACATCTATGAATCAAGTACATATCACACAAAGTTTGTGCCTACTGGAATTCGGACCCAGGCACAGAGGGAAGGTTATTAAATTCATCATAATCTTGTCTAGTACCTACTGACAACTTTAAGTAAGTTTTATTGGCAGCTTCCAAAACTTATAAAGGGCATATAAGCCGAATCTTTATTCGTCATAAAAAAATGTTTTGTACAAATTACCTATGTCAAGAGTTCAAATTTATGACCTGAATAAATCGACTAAGTATCGAGGAAATAAAATTTGAAATGTCAATAGATTTGTTAAATTTATTTCGTCATATTGGTACTACAGCTATCTATCGCCCGGGGCAATGTGTGGGCGCCGGAAACGCGAGATTTGAATGAAAAATGACAAACACACCTCGGGCCGGGTTAATTGTTTCATGGTGTCGCGTGCGAGGTGGTCGAGGCTTTGTTTAGATAAATAATAGCCATTTTTAATTAAATATCCGTGTACCGCACACGAGTTGTATGGGAAATTAATTTAAACTATGAAAGAATACCATAAGTATTTATATTTTTTACGTGGGAAGGTAAGTAGAATTTTAATTAAAATTATGTTTATGTTATAAAGTAGTCTCACAAGACAAACCACTCCTGGATTAAGTAGTTACAGCATTCAGGTTTACTATTCTACGTTAAATCATCTGGGTTTATCGCAATTTCAGGTACAACAGGTGTTTTAGATACTACTACGGAGAATTTAGAGCCCCGACACACGGGAGGGTCCCGCGTTCTTTAAAATGCGCTGACCACCTGCATTTTGCACAGGCTATAAAACCCACACATTAAAAAATGCGGAACGAATAAGGCGGAAAGTGGAACACCGCTGCTATTTATGTTGATGAGATTCCAATGCACAGTAATTTTGCAGGTGCATCTATCAATTATTCACGTCCAGTGGCCATTCACAAACCGCACATATACTACGAACCTATTATGTGCATGAATTTATCAATGGGGAAGATATTACACTGAAGTACCTATAAGCTTCTGGTTACATCATGGTGCTCGGTACAATACAAGGACCGCTAATACGTGGATGCTAATCAATATTGATAAGGCTAATATGTCTGAGGTATAATGTTAGAAATCTACTGAAATAAAACTATTTTTTCGGATTTTATCACGTTTATTTTATGTTTTTACGTTAGTGGCTTGCATTAGGCGTGATGCGGCGAATGGGAGGCCGCCCGTCGTGGCCGCCGCTGCCGCGCCCTCTACTGCACCTTAGCTCGTTTGCATAGAACTTCACCGCAATAGCTGTAACGATAAGAAATTGAATGAAAGGTTAGAGTGCTTGGGAAAATGGGTTCGATAGCATAGAACATAATTTCCAATAAAGCGTACATTAGATACTTAGCTAATGAAATAGGTACACATTATATTTTGGTACGACATACGGTTTTTTTTTTATTGATCTACACTGTTGACTGATGCAGTCTTTACTGCTACGCCGGTTTTTTTTACAAAATAATTTGTTTCTGTGTAAATATCTTTAAATATAGTGGGTACGTATAAAATTAAAACACAAGATTTGTAAAAGTTTTTACCATGAATATATAAGATTGACGTAAATAGTAAAATATTTTAACAGATGAATTAGTAAGTTATTTGAGCATCGCGCCGCGCGCCGCCTTACATCGCATCGCGAATGTGCGGGTCACGTGCGATTACAAAACTAAAAATAAACAATCATATACAACGAAAAAAAAGTAAGGTTTATGGATCACGTCGATGTATTAAATAATTGTATAAATTTTGATCGATTTTTTTTAAACAACGCGAAACACTAGCGATTGGCCGTGAGCTCTGTACAGTGTCGTTTTTCAATTGTCTAATAATTTCATTTATTTCTTTGGAAAGATTATCTTTATAAACTACTGTTGTGTGTGGCCCTGTTGAAATATTTTACACTATTATTGTTACACCTTATATAATTGCCAACATAGTATTAGCTAGAGGTATTTGATGATGTATATATATATATATATCAAAAAAGGGAGTATGTAGTTTCAATTAACATTCATGACGATAAAGGGTTGTCGACGAAAGGCCGAAATGGGCTCTTCGTCCGTCCGAACACGCGTTCCCGAATTGTTTCCGGATATGAGGAATTTCCACGTTTTTCCTTACATATCCCTGAGGACTTTAATTCATAGACCTACAAAACACACGTAATATTTTCTTTTCTATTTTTTATATTTTTATTTCTTTATAAAGATTATTAGTAATGTATGATAAAAGAAGTAGGTACTACTAGTGAGTCCTGTTAGCCCATCTAAGCTAAAGCTTGTGCTAAGTGGGCTCACGTAAATAATGTCTATTTTTAACCGACTTCAAAAAGGAGGGGTTCTCAATTAGGTTGTTTTTTTTTAAATTTATTTTTTCATGTGTATAGTTGGTAGGTGGAAAATTACCTGGGATCACCTATAATTTATTTTATGTATAATGCAATCGTTATTTATGCATATATTTTAGAATATGTATACTTAATGAATAATTAATGCTTAAAATATAAACATTCCATGGGAGCTCATTTCTCTGTAGACTTGTCATAATATTTGGAGAACATTACTGTTTTAGAAACTTATTTGAATAAAACGCGTAGGTTTACGCACGAATTATGTCAAACCAGTACGAGGTATCCACAAAATTTATTAGCGCTCGGACGGGTCCTGGTCAGTCGGCGCCAACCATCAGAAAATGCTGCGAATTATTGCAAGCCATTTGTAGTCAAAAACTGTAATTATGTTTACAAAATCCAAGTTCCATTTATAAAAAAGTCCACGAGGAGCGAGGAGTCATTCGGGTCCGGTTGAATGGACACTCGTGGCCACTTTTTTTTTATCATAAACCAGTTTCGGGCGTTCGAAAGACGAGACGCTATCCGTCGCGAAATCTCGCCATCGATAAAACCTCGCACATTTTGCATTGTAATTTCAAATGTGCTCAGGCGCAGAGATAATACAGACGGACAGTTGCGAACAACATATTGAAGCACAAAAATACTTTGCGGATTTGTTTAGGGACCACTTTGTAGGTGATGGGACAGTGAGGAAGAAATTTGGAAAAAATAAGACAGCAAAGTCCGCTTGAACAGCAATCTGTATTGAAAAATAAAATACAAAGCATAGACAATAAAATTAAAAATATAATAACTATGCGTCGCCAACATTCCCCGCACGCGAATTCTCATGTACCGACGTAAGAACGTAATCTACGTGTTCTACAACAATCAGCTTATTTTTTTGCGTTGTAATATGTTGTTCGCGACATTCCGTCTGTATTATTTCTTCGTCTGTGCATATTATGTGTTGCAGTTGTGTATCACCTTCGCGATATGACTTGAAACAAGTGACTCATGATTAAAATGACACGGGAGGTGTTCTGCTATTTTATTTTGGGTTCGCTTGCTAACATGTTGATTCGGATGGAGGGTCTGGCGCGAATATTTAATTCAATTAAAAAAATATGATTATCGTATTTTACTCAATTGGTATACTATATTCACTTGAAAACCAACCTGAACATATTATTTGGTTAGTGGTTTGTCCCCGCCTGCAGTTTTAGGTTTTTTTTCACTTTTCAGTGCAGTGCGTGCTTTTGCAGTCGGGTTTATTTTTTAATAATTTGTGTGGCGCACTTTTTTCATGCAATTACTCTTTAATTTTTAAATATTTTAGTTTTACTGTTTTTTTTGCTACCTACTCCTTACTAATTTATATTTCTTGAGCAACTTTAAAATTGAAATTAAAGTCACTTAAAAGCAATCACACAATTATGTTTTATTTGAAAAAACATAATGATACTTATACAGCCAAATTGAATTATACTTCTGATAAGCAGCATTCAGCAATAAATTATCTGTACACATACGTGTTTACGTCGACAAATTTCACGTTATATGCATAATTAAAGCTCGTTATAACTTCCTAACGGGCTATAGTGTCGGTTAAGAAGGATGTGTCGGCTCAACGTCGTGGGAGCGTCGCTCGGCCTGATCGACGGCTTACACGAGGTGAGCCTTCCGCTCCGCTATATCGACGTTATAACACTATGAGTCATATATTAGGGGAAGGTAATGAACATTCAGTTTTAAATTACATAATAATACCAGCCCTTTTAATGTCGCACTGTTGGGCTCGGGCCTCCACGCTAGCTCAGTGCGGGTTGGCGGACTTCACACGTCTTTTCAGGGATTCTCTCAGACATGCAGGTTTCTTCGCGATGTTGTCGTTCACCGTTTCGCAAGTGATAATCGTGGTTGAAAATGGGATTCGCACATAAAATCTAGAAATCCCAGAGGTGCGAGCCGGGGTTTGAAACTGCAATCCTCGTAACCGAGGCAAGCGCTCTACCAACTTGGCTATCACTGCTTATATTACAGTTCTAATCGATTTGAATGTCTATGACGAAGAATTTGAATCACGCGGGTTAAGAGTAGAAAGATGGCTTGTATTTAATCAAATCATGTATTTCAGACGATGGGTTCGAGTCCGAACCGTATATATATATATATATCTTTATCTAGATAAGTATGTCTTTTTTTTTAATTATAATTTGTTGAAGCACAGTTGCGATAAAGTTTTATATTCCAAACTAGTTGTAGAGTTTTCATGGAGATTATCTTGTGAACTAACGTCGATGTTGCAATTACCACAACACAGTGTAGTTAGGTTACAATTCCAGTTTTAAAATGTATTTTGTAACGGATATTCTTAATCCAATTCGCCCTCCGGCATGTAAATAGTTTTAATCTATATCGACGCCATTTTGTTTTTGTTTAGCAGGCCGACGGAATGTTAATTGATTCACCGTTCTTCCTAGGTATGTCGACGTAGCGGTAGCGTCAATTCGATTTATTTAACAGCGAAACTAATTAAGAATCGGAATAAGAATCTAATTTTATATGATTCTATATGCTGGGCACCGGTAGAAAGAGTTGTTGAGGTGAGTTCAGCGGTCAAAAGGTGGGTATGTGCATAAATAATAAAATTATTATGTGGTGGGCGCCGCGCTCGCCTCCCGCCTCGTCCCCGCCTCGGCGCGCGCCGTTCGAAAGGCTATTAACACAATTTCTTAAGGCAGACGAAAATTATCATCAGTCACATTATAGCGTGCACGTGCCACGCACAAAGTAATTTAATCTAGCGTGTAGAAAGAGAATTTATTGTCAAATAATGGAAATAGCAAAAGGTCAAGATATAGGCTCGGAGTTTTACAAGTTCCATTATTAAAGATTATGGCTTCTTTTTTATTTTTGTAATGTTATAATGTATGTCGCGTCATAACTGTCGATATTGATGGCTGTAGCTGTATTGGGAATAAGTATTGAATCGTTTACTGCACTTAATATAACGTCTCTGTCCTTACGAAATTCAAAGGCTCCAGATGGATATATTTTTGATGTTAACTTTTACACTGTTGCAAGTAGTAAACAATAATTACAATAGGTAATAACTATTCTAGATCGTTTCTCTGTAATTAATATAATCGACCTTCTCGCTCACTCTCATTCGCACAGTTGCTGAGACAACAGTTTCTTAATCGGTTTGTAAAAGAGTTGCAGGATTGAACTAGCAAGCGAGCGAAACGTGAAATGTTGACAGAAGGTTCTTTTTATGACGTAGTGCCACTAAGAAAGGATTTATGAAAATGCGATCCTTCGAATTGACGATTTGAGAGAACAAAATGATTTTGTCTTGCTATCTATCCATCATAACAGGGGCCCAATTCTGCTAATTTACAAACCCTTCTGTGGAGTGTCGATAGCGTGTCGATTGAAAGATTATAGACATTTGGTAGTCTACTAGTTTTTTAAGACCAGCGGCTTTACACTGACCAGCCACTCAACTGCCATAGAACTATTCCGTATTCTGTAGTTCAGTCGCGTATCAATATACGGTAGCAAAGTAATCATATTCTACTCGTTATCTGACGTTTCTAGCAGTAGACACACAACCATTGACAGTTAAGTGAGACTCCCTCGAGACGACATTAAAGTTTTAGCAAAATAGCCAATCTGTCACAGTCGTAATGGTACCTCAATAGTGTGTCGCTGGAATGGCAATTTAATGTCATTTTATTTAAATTAGCAGAATTGGGCTCCAGTTCTTGGCTCAATTTTTATAACAGACCAGAGACTCGCATAAGCGGTGTTTTTTTTTATGGACACCAAAGTCTGCCTTGCCCTTTATTCGATATCTCAACAGATTTTGTTTCACACGCATTTCCATCCATCATATTATATTGACAACCCACAGGATAGGCACATCCTTCCCTTTGTCCCAAGGTTACTGACCCCAAATCAATATGACGTGCTTCATAATAGAGCGCTGACTTGTAATTTCTAGAGTGTGGGTATAATTTTCACGGTTCTTAATGATTTGAAACAATGGACGACGGGGATCCAGATCGCATCTCTGAGTGGGTGTCAGTCTGTGCGCGTGAGTGGGTGTCAGTGTACAGGCTTCATTACAGATGGGATGTACTTCTTGCTGCCCACTCAGTGCTTGTGATGAGTGCTCACTATTATCTGAATTTGCGAGTTCACCTCTAGAGTGGGCTTCGAAAATGGGAAGAGAAATTGTTGTTAAAATAATATAAGTATAGTAAGTACATGCTCAGAATGTTTTAATGCAGTGACGTGGGTACACATGTTACGGGACATGACTTGAGAACCCTGTGCCCTTAGTATAAGTTTTAAAGGTATTGAAACGCTCGTATTCTTATACATGCATGTAACCGCTCCTGCGCGTGAAATGTATTGAAAGATTACTGCATTCGTGTTTGATGCTGTCAAAACTTGTACTACGCTTCCAGGAGGAGTTACATGATTGTGACAAATAATCACGTGGGTGTGACGTCATAAAACAAATAGCGGGCTTGAACTAGGATAGCGTTACGCAATTAGTTTGTTCACATCAATCAATAACTCCTAGCAAATTCTTTGGGCGGGATTCTAAATAGACTATTTACAACTTATCACCTTACGTCAAACACATAAATGTCAATACCGTATGCATATCTACGATGGGGTTTGAATATCTCAATATTAAACCGAATAGGCGTAGTGATTTACGACGAGAGGCGTACCAGAGACAATTTATGTATGTATGTTAAGGAGACATCAACAAATTCATTGTGGACGGTTTACGGAGCGTCGTTCCCGCGCCGGCCATAAACAACGCGAGTGTTTCCTTAATAATACACAGGAAATATTCCCATAATGCACTGTTATGTGCTTTTACTTAGAACAGAAACATGGATTATATACTTACACTAGCTGCGCCCCGTGGTGTTACCCGCGATTAAAAAGTATGTATATCCGTGCCGTGCATTTTTCCGGGATAAAAATTAGGATAATGTCATTTTCTGACCCCTAAACTACCACTACCTAAGCAAAAAATCATGTCAATCCTTTGCTCTATGAAAAATTAAAACAAATCTATCCCACGGGAACCATACATTTTACCGGGATAAAAAGTGTGCTATTCCAGACTATAATCTATCTCTGTGCCAAATTTCATCCAGATCCATTCAGCCGTTCTGGCGTGATTGAGTAACAAACATCCATCCATCCAAACTTTCACATTTATAATATTAGTGGGATAATAATGCCTTATTGTGGAGGTCATACGTCTGTAAACATATTCTTCCTAGCTTTATCCTATTTTTTTTATGAATTGAATGATTTTTTTTTATGAATACATATTTACTTATATGACCCTATATTTATGTCATAGATATATGATAATATCATATTTCCCTGGTTGATATTTTAAGTACGTCTAGTCTATGGTCTTGGCACGTATTTAATTATGCCCACCATCTGTCCACGTTGGCCGAATATGGTCTTGTTTATATCGCGGCGCGGGCGTCTCCTCCGCGTGCCGACCAAGTACGGTGACGTGACTCATTCACCCTTGAACTTAGGATCTAACTGCGGTTCTAATTAGTTCGCCATTTAACATGAAAGTAACTAGGTGTCTGCTTTCTTTTATCTTATGGTTTGGCTCAAGATAAGCAAGGCACTTATTATTACGCTATGACTATAAGGGGGCGGGCAAAATTGATGGTCGCAAGCGGAATCCCAACGAACAGAAAGGACGTACCTACAAAAAAACCCGACTCGCGCCGAAAAATGTTCGTTAATAAAATGTGGAGATATCAGCTATCTTTACAATGCTGCATATTTGCCCACGCACTTATGTATGGTTTACACGTTTACACAATTAAGTTCCTGAGGCAAGTCAACAACTAGAATCGTGTAAGTAGCTTAGTAAGCAAGTTGCCACGGTACATCGGAAAATGATTTGAACTTGGATCATGCTCGGGTAATAGCTACGCAGAGCTCTCCCCATCTATTGTTTTGTGTTCCAAGTTCAATTTCATTTAAAATTCGTTCATTATGTGAACCACTTTTTAAACTTCGAAACTGGATTCCAGATTTTTAGCCATCATTCTGGGCAGCCGAGGTGTTGAAGCGAGACGAGTCATTAAACTCTTTTAAATCGGAATGGCTGCCTATAAAAACGAGACGCTGCCAACTCTGATCCGGTTCTACCGATACGCAATGCTGCGTTTATGCCAACCAATTGTCTTGTAATAATTACAACGATAATTATAGTAGGTTGCCCTCACTATGATTTCGACTGACCATTAATAAAATTGTATTGAATAACAATCGGCACCGGAAATGGGACTGCACGAGATCAAAACCACTGATTTATTACTGTAATAGGTACTTAGGCTTATGCTCGGTTTACACGAGGATAGTATGCCAGTAAACTAGTAGCGAATATTCTGATGTAAGTACGAGTAGACAAGTTCACAAGTAAACAAGTTGGCAAACAATTGCCATCCATTAGTTGTTAACTATATAAACAAAGCTGTTAAGGGGGTTTCAATTCTAAATAACAATTATGGACTTAAACGACCATTTACTAGCTTCTGTTCCATACATTTTTGAACATTAATGTACTCATCAGTCACCTACGTACTCTTCCTTTCATAGGTTACGTACCTACAACGATAGACAGTAGATTTTCTTTCTAATTTTTTTATTACAATAATGTTTTCCGAGCAAAACATATCACCACAACTTTTGTGGTGATATGAACAAGATTTAAGATATTGATATCTTTTCATATCAATATCTTCAAACTTGTTCATAATTAAATACATTAATTTTACACCTCCTAACATGCATAAATTGTCGATATCAGTAGACACCGCGTTACTTTACGACTCCAATTTAGGCATTTTTTAAAAGGAGAAAATTACGATTTAATAATAGCAATGCTTGTTTTCCGTGGCTAGGCATTGAAGTCGATTCGATACAGTTTTTGCTCAATCTCAATCGATATATGGACACATAGGTAGTCAGGAGTCAATGAACTGACTTTTTATTATGGAGAAAGCAAAAAAAACAATACAACTGTCAAATTGGATTAATAAAAAAATTCGTGAAAATGCATAGACGACGTTTAATTTTGAATTTCGAATTCCATTTATTTATCGAACAAATCATATTTTTTTTTTGTCGTTACAAACGATGTTCGTACATAAAGTACTTACTTAGGCACATTGCCATCCAAGACTTTTTTATTTGCACTCCTTCGCTGATTTTATCCGCCTGTTTACCTGTGTCATTTCCCCCGTGGTTCCATCATATTACGTTTATGTTTGAACGACAAATACTTGGGTAGGTGTTTATTTTTTTTGCTCAAATTGAACTTCCAAATATGAAGTCATGTTTAGTAAAGTAAGCCGTATTTATGAAAGGCTTTGTTTTTAAAAGGAAAAGAAGGTACCTACATATTTAGTAGCTAGTTATTTGGCTTCGCTGCGCCATTGTGATAAAATTGTTAGTAGACACTGTAGTATTTTTTTTCTGTAGCCCCCTAAGATGTAGCAATATATTATTAATTTATTTCAAAAATAAAAATTACAAGCGTGTTGCAGATAAACAGCGCCATCATGGTTTCAATTAAATCGGGCGTCAGCTACAAGATATTATGTAAAATTTCAATAAACAAAATACATGACTAAAGTTTTATAATTTATTCTCGTACTCAACAAACGCGAATTAATCGCGTGGAAGCCATTAAAGATTGTTGGAATAACGGGAGCGCGCTCATTATAATTTTTGCCACGCAAAATACACAAATTTGATAGCACCGATGGAAGTAATTAGCATTGTTCCCGTCCCAGAAAGCGTACGGGACATTATAAAACTGAATGTTTAGTGAACGTGACCGAGTAAGGAGACGCTATTGAAGGATATTTATACGAAAAGTTCAGAAAAATCCTTTAGAATTTCCTTAGTAATCTGACAATGAAGAGGGATTCAGTAAGCGTTAGATATTATACTTATTATAAGAGATGAATTTCATACCACCCCTATAAACCATTTGAAAACGATAAGAAGGTAGTAAAAGTAAGACTGATAAAATAATAATAACTATAATGACAAACTATAATCAAACACTAGTAACCTGAAAAGTTAACTCTTTTTCATGTTCTTCCTCTCCCGCCCCTTTTTTCCAATAACTTCTTTTTTTTCGCCCGTCATCCACCTGCCAGTATCAATCTCTGGTGATGCCAGTCTCTTACGATATTGTTAACCATTTTCCAATAGGCCCATTTTTATTTTAATATTTTCTTTTCTTAATTTTAGAAAAGCTTTTAAAAATGACGATAAATAAGCTGAAGTGCACCAGTTATCGTTAAATTACACTGCCGTCTCTAAAGATATATATAAGGTGTAACAAAAATAGTGTAAAATATGTTAATAGATGTATCAGTAAGTTATATGGATTACGTTGATGTATAAAATAATGGTGCGAATGATTTTTATTTTTTTTCAATAAGGCCAACCAGTAGCTTCTGGCCGTGCGCTCAGTACAGGCGTTGTTTTTTAAATGTCTTATATTGATTTATTTCTTTAGGAATGTTATCTTTATAACACACTGTTAAAATTTTACACTATTATTGTTACTACACCTTATATAGATTTGCAGTAGTTAAATTTAACCATAAACAATGCTCTCCGCAGTCGGAAAATGAGCTATTTTTCGACATGTAGGTATTTTAATTGTTTTTGCTATGGGTCGGGCATTACTGGTTTTGTTAATGTCTAAATGGTAGCATGGTGGGCGTGCGTTATCATTATTAAAGAGGTACCTATGCCACCTCAGTGACCATATCGTAACGGCACTTAGTTCTCATACTTATAAGGCTTTAAAATATGCGTAGGTACTCAAAGTCTATAAACTTTATGGGATTAAGTGTAAAGGTGAATGAATAATAATTAACTATTGTGTTTTAAGGTGGATAACATTCGCAAAAGGTTTTATTGTACTTTTATAGCTGCGACAGCCTCTAAAAGCTTTTTATTTCATTCGGTATTCAATAGTAAAGTGCTTTGTAATGTCATTGTTAAACGAAAGGTTAATACTAGGACGAAAGCTGTCTATAAATTTGGCGGTTAATCAATAGGTTTTTAAACATTTAACCACCGAGAAATACGGTTTGAATCCTGAAATTAATAGATCTTTACATAGCATTTTAAATATTATTTTTATAGTAAAGAGCATTCCATTTCCACTTTAAATGGAATAATCTATTTAATAAAATATTTTCCATAAATGTATATACTTCAGTAGATTTAAATACATCGCTTGTCAAACGAAAATTGATATGAGTTGATGGAATTTACGGCTGCACCAAACAACAAGGTCTAACAAAAATCGGAGGAAGAAGTCAATCGGTAAGTTATAAATATAATATTACAAATAAAATATTGCTATACATTTTAAAATTCCACCGCGTAAGTGCTTACTAACTGCACAGTTCAAAGATTGTGAGTGTTTTTTTAATGTACCTTTGTATATACCTATTGTACATATATTATAACCAATAAATAGCCCTTTATAAAACGAATTTATTGTAATATTAACAACACTATTATCATTATTTTATATGCTTGCATGTATTCTCTGCTAAGTAGCTGGTAAAGATAATTGCGGCTACGGGTATAAAAATATTATTATTAAGATCAATTTGCTCTATGATAAATATTAACCGTTGTTCAGATATTGATTCAGTCCCAAGAGACGCCCGTATATGTAATCAATCTCATAAATTGCTCTCATTAAAACTAAAATGGTAATTTTATTGTTCTCGTAATTGGAGTATTTATTACCTACTGTTATGTTCGAACGACCATTGAATAAAATCATAAATAACTTACTTTTGGGTCGATCACATTAAAAAACCTGGTAAAATGTTTATGATAAGTATTTCGTCTGAATGAATAAAACAACATATTCGACATGAATTTATTAACTATTTTCTGCTTAGTGCTGGAAAATGAATGGTCTCAACAACATTGTATCGTTATTATGCACATCGGGTTGACATTTATTTAGCTAAAAACAGCATGAAAATTGAAAAAAAAACATCTTCTGTGCTCTCCTTTTAATACAACTTTGAAAAGCGTTTTACAGACAAAATAATAATTAATAATCCGCGCTGAATTGAGTTTACTCATATCAGTATATTAATCAATATAGAATTGAAACGTCAGGAACGTAAACGCGATAAAATTCGAAAAAATAGTTTTATTTCAATTATTATAAATAGTTTTATACCCATCTACAATGATCCCAGCGCCACCTGGCACGCTCTCTGTACAAATCTGTTTGGCACGTCGTAGTCGTCCGCACACGAGGGCAAAATTATTTATGTGGGAACACGTTCCTGAGGTGCGTTGCACGTGACGGGATTGCCTGAGTCACTGGATTGTATAGGAGATGGATAAGGTCCTTTACTTAGAAAGGTAGGTGCTCTAAGGTTGTATATAGCTTAGCAATAATAGTTTTGCAATCCAAAGCCATAGCGGAGCCAGCATGATAATCATACTGTCTCTGCATGAAGTTAAACAAGATACTTAATATACTCAATATGGTTGTTGTAGAAACTAACGAGGTGAAATACACGTATTTTTTTTATAGATAGCTTATATGATATTAGAAAGGATATTTACCTATTTGTATGTGAATTGAAAAAATTAGAATAAAATATTAAAATTCCTACTTAATATCCCGTAACTGAAAATATTTTATACAGAGCACGAAGTCGCACAGTGCGATTTGTCGTTTATCTCTTAGTATTTAAGTCTATGTTGTTTTGCATCCAAAGTGAAGTCATTTAGACGCATAAAAGTATACAACGTATTATTGTTTTTTTTTTCAAAATAAGATGAATTATATTTTCAATAAATATTTTTTTTTATGGTTTATTAGACATGCAAAATTATTTGCAATAATTTGTTGTCGACCCTATGCAGTACGAAGTGGACATAGAATTCTATAGTATCTATGTCTGAAATTACAAATGCTATCAAAACATTTTTTAATCGTTTTCATATATGGCTCATTGGTAGTGTGCTTTTTTTTTTTTTTTTTTTTATTACGATATAGGCAAGTATTTGATCTCGATCTCACCTGATGGTAAGTGACGATGAGATCTACGATGTAGCATACTTGCCTAGAAGGTACCTGTTCACTCTCGACTTGAAAACACCCAGATTATAGTCAACGGGGAACAAAGACGCCGGTAGCGTGTTCCATTCCTTGGCAGTTCGCACGATGAAAGTAGAAGCAAACCGCTTAGTACGTACCGAAGGAATGTCCACAGTGTACGGATGACACTTGTCCGTGCGTCTTGTTCACCGATGATAGAATGGAGATGGGGGAATTAACTCGTGTAATTCCGTCGCACACTCTCCGAAATGTATTCTGTAGAAAACTGATAGGCTGGCAACCCTACGTCGGCTTATATGCTACTAGGTAGCATGACTACTATTGTAAATGTCAAATACCTTCTACCTTGGATCATTTGTATTACGATAGACGATGCTTAGTAATGTCACACCGACATGCCGTTCTTTCACGGTATTGGGTATCTAGATAAATATCTGAGCAGATAACATTGCGGTCGAGAAACATGGCTGCTGTTGCTCAATTTGACAGTTGTGGTGACGACTCCATCGTCCCACGTCATGTTAATTCACAACACGTAACATTCGAATTATAATCATTCGCTATTGAAATCGATACTTTACAATTTAGACGGTATAATAATTTAAAGTTCATAAATTATGTAACCTGTGACATTTTTTTTATTAGGGTTAGAAACGTTGTTGATTTGTATCATGCCATTTGCATTTTATAATTTCATATAATTTGAATAAAAAATATATTTGTGCATAGAATGCAGAGTAGCAAGTAATGATATATATCCTTTCTTGATCACTATCTCTTTTTGTCTATGTGTCGAATAATTTTTTTTTTTTTTCGAATTTGACGTGCACAACCAGGGCGTTGTGACGTCACAACGTCGTAATCATTGTCAGGTTTTCAGTACGAGTTTGGTAATATTTGGAATTTTAATGTGTTTTCTGTCATTTGTTTTCACAAGGGTCACGTGACCCGTTTTTATTTCTTTAAACTTTATCATCCAATTTATGGAAAATACTGGAATTTACAATGTAAGAACTATATTGTTACCATCATTTTCAACTAATGAACAATTTAAGATTGTTTTTCAAACATAATCAAATAGTTTATTGTAACTGCTTCACGATAAAAGCATGCACAGATATTTATATCCAATACGAGCAACCCTACAGTTTACCTTACATTTTTTGTTTCCCAAAATCAATGATCATTACGGAGGTGTTGAACGCTCCAACCCCGCGGCAGGGTCGTCGATATCCAATTGCTACGAGTCCTAATTGAATTAGTTTCAGGTTTGTAATTCAAGGATCCTGAAATTTGCTGCCGTTAAGGCGATTATATATAGCTACTATAGGGCATAACCCATTAACTAAGGAGTTCGGAATTGCGTACGCTTTTGAAAGTATTAGACGGTGTAACTGGCGTATAATTTAAATTAAATTACTACAAAGGTGACGCTTGTATTGTGGGTACCGTAAAATTGATTGGCGTACCCAGTATATAATACTTATACCGATATTACACATCCATGACTATTACACATTCATCACACAAAGTTCTCCCTAACTGGATTCGAACCCGGGACCCTCGGCGCAGAACGCAGGGTCACTACCAACTGAGCTAATCAGGTCGTTAAACATATCAACATTCTGAATGACAAAATAACAATAACTCAGATGTCGTCACGTGTGTAACATTCCTTTTAACATGTCAATCAGCGCTTTAACCATATCCCCCATTCATAATTCCATCAAAAGAAGAATTATTGTAAAACGATCCACAAATTAATGTGGCCGTGGGCGTCTTCAGCTTATAGCAGTCGTTCGGGGGAAACCGGAGCCGCACGAGCCCTCACGATCATTGATTACGTATCATCGCACGAGTCTCATTAACCTAACAAAGGCATTAATCAGTTGCTTTCACGGCGGATTAGCGTGAAACAAATTGTGCTGGCGATGCCGTGGGCGGCCGAGGAGACATTTTTACGACTTAAAAACGGTTCTAAATGGTGGACGGATAGTTTTAAAGCACGGATGTCAATTAACACCGTTGGCCGGAGTGGCGTTTGTCATGCGCGCGCGCAACGCTCTGCCCACGGGCCGCGCGCCGCCGCCGCCTCGTGTTTACATTTGACACGATTGAAAAATTGCTATTTTTGTGTAATCCTCTTACTGTCTTCTTGATAAAGTTGATGAAAACAGTGTTCTCGAACGGCCCATGAGATCGAAGGCGATTTTGTGATGTTGAGCCCACACGGCTGTTCTTAATACTTATTCTTATTTATTACCGCATCGCACGCGAGTAGTAGATTTTTTATTTGGAGATTAATTCCTGTTACTTTTTTTTTAATAACGGCGTTGTTAAAAACCAGCGCTCGCAAAGAATTACGAAAAAGAGGTGTTCAATAACAATTTTCTGTGAAATTTCAAATATATCTTGTGACACGATACCCAGTAGACAGTACATACCTAATGGCCTGGTTCGCGATGTGCTGATCCACTCTATCCACAACTCTGATAGAATTTGTCTTGTATCATCGGTTGGAATTTATCGCAGAAACGTTGCCCTGCCCAAATTCCCATATAAAAATGTCCCTTCCAGCTTTATTAATTTTGCTTTCCCTAAAAACCTGATTTGTACTTTTACGAAAAATTTCAATAAAAATTAGCCGAATTCATTCAGCCGTTCTCAAGTAATGCGCTTACGAACTGATAGCATATTTGTATGTATATAGATTGATCACATAGGTACTTATGCTTTATCTTTATTCATCATTCCCATCGATTGCTCGGAAAAGCTAAGCTACTTCTTTGCGTTTATTATGTTTGTTACTTTGCTGTTTCGAGCTAAACAGGAATTGCAATGAACAGTGTAATATCTGCTATTTTGCCATTTCAAGCTATTTGGAACAGAAATAGACCATCTTTGTGTAGCATATGTTATAAATACTGAATTCATATGGAACAAGAGCGGAAATGGAAACGACGACATCATGTTTACTTATATTCTGTGGCCGTTTGCGTTTCCCGGTTCAGCCACTTTGGTTTTCGGTAGCCGAAAAAATATTGTTATGAAAGTAATTTTCCATAACATAGATGTACAGCAAAAAAGAATAACTATTCGGTGTCCATATATCGTCGTAGTATTATTTGATAACTGTCGTATTAACATTCATTAATTCCGATATAATCTTCAATCTCTATCTCAATTGTTTGACTCCTATTTATAAGTCCATTAAAATATTTTTATGAGCTCAGTATCGGGCCGTCTGTTGTTCCGAAGCGTAGGTGTTATACTGACATGACTGCACTATCTTAGTCATTATAAATAACGTACAGATAAGCAACTGAGACAATACATCTCTAGATGGTGGGTGGTACGCGACGACCAAATAACGTCGACCTTTGTAAAGGCACAATTTCCTAGATTTTCTCGCGGAAATGGGAAGTGAAACAGGTCTATTTACAATGGCCTGTAAAGCCCAGCTCGTGGGTGCTTGTCCACGAGTCGTGGAGAAATGGAGTTGTATTCATTGTTATGATCGGCAAACAAAGTGCGTTTAAGTATTGTGATATAAATAAATTGTCTTATTTAGATAATTAATCTTCGTGTGTATATTTTCGTAGACGCACGGACCGAAGGCCAGGATGAGGGGAATGTATAGGTATAACTTAACAAAGGCATGACAAACAAAGTTGTCTGCTTTTTGCTCATGTAAATAATTTAAGTGACTACTAAAATAATAATCAGCCCTACGCTCTATTGGGCACGAGTCTACCCTTAATGAAAGGGGGGCTTCAGACTATAAGACTTCACACACACACACATATATCGAGAACAGTAAGCAAAAAGGTAAGGTTGGGCAAGTAATATTCATGGTTGAAAATGAAAATTACACATGAAGGTTTGAATATTGTTTATTCATTAACTAAAACAAGGACTTTTCTTCCTAGCGTGATTCCCATTTTTTTTCGGCTTCCAGCCTTCCCTGCTTAGGCTAACACTGATATTTACACAGATTGCGACCTGCCCTCGGAGTCCCAACAACTAGTGAGATTGCAGGTAATCTAGGGTAACACTACATTTATCAGTAATATTTCAGGATTCTGAATGTCCCTAACGGCAGTCAGGTGTTAGTAAGACAACGGGGACCGCCAGCTTGACGTGCTCTCCGCAGCATGGAGATGATCAGCAGGGTTATTTTAAATCATTAGGAATCGACATCGGAAACGAATTTAAAATTTTCCGATGTTGATGTCGCTCCCGACGAGCTTTCCGACGGAAACATTTTGAAAAAATGACTTGGTTTGTCATCGAGATAGATCGAAGATAATCAAATTCGGAAATTTTAATAGCGATTGCGGTAATCCAGCTCGGATGTTTTCGATTCCGTTTCCGATATCGATTTCGAATGGTTTAAAATAACCCTGCAGATGCTATAGTTCCTCCCAGTATGGTCCAATCGAGTCATGTGCTGATCTATGGAGCGTTTTACAGTACTAAGTTACAACCTCTTTTAACTAAAGGACGTACATTGAAATGATACTCCACTCTATACGGGTCGAGGTCTCATTCATTATTCAGAGTCGCTCGTCCCGATTTCGGAACTGCGCCGATGATAGCCGAGATTCATCTTAACTGCGCCCTTAGGACGACGAGGGAGGTTAGTTCATGAGATGATTATGTGTGTTAGATGTCAACTTGTTTTATCGATGGTGTAAATGTGTTTCCGGATAGCAAAGGTGATGAAATTATTTTATAATAGCAAAGAACATGCGTATTCAGAACTTTGGCTATTATTTTCTTCTAGGTAAACGTCCTTATTTTAGTAATTTTTTGATTGATGATCTAGTGGAAAGCTTGCAGCGACATATGATACTAAATGCCCAATTAAATTACTATTTTGATAAGAAAATAAAGAATCAATAAATTATTTACTACCATTTTAACTAACTTTTTGATAAGAATAAAGTACGTAATAATGGACTGAAAATAACATTTTTAAATAATGTTGATAAAGTTATGTTAATTAATAACAGGTCATTAATTTAGGTACTTCTAATCAGTGTGTAGGAAGAATTTTATAAAAAATAAATCAAAATTATATAAGTAAATTATTGTTTATACTTATTTAACTGTAGGGTAAGTAGGTACTTGTAACGTAATCGTAACGTCATCGAGAAAACATGCTGTCTGTCATACTTATGTATAAGCTGTGTGGTATGACAGGGATGGAAGACTTACGTTACCGAAACGGTGCGAAAAAAGGATTGTGCTTGAGGGTTAAAACATCGTTGCAATAAATGACCCGTGCTGAGGGCCTTAATAAAAAATCATTGTATATAGTAACTATGACATTTCATACTTACTTTCAAAGGAAGTATAAATAGTCAAAGGAGACATAATATAATGAGATGGTACTCACAAATAGGTTCAGCCCGCGGTTGTCATCGGCAACATAGTCGAGCAACGGCTAGCACTGGAAATAGATTAAAGAGCAATAAATAAAGCAATATAGTAAAGTTGTGCAAATTAATATGGAACGTTGTGTAATGAATTCGTCCTGCCTGCATCATGTAGGGCTTCCACTCATTAATGAGCTTGTTCGAGCAGACTACTTAGATTTTTTTTCTCCAATTCCTTCTTATTTTCATTTACAAAAGTAATTTGTAAATGTGGGAACCATGTAGCCATTACCTTGTAAGGATATACTTAGAGGTAGTACATTTTTTGACCAGCTGCTAAAGTCTGCCTAGCCGTTCCTATACTGTTCTCACATACCCATAACAATGCACTGCACAACAATGTAACGGTACTTTTTAAAAAGAGCAACCATGGAGTTTCTTGCCCGTTCTTCTCCATAGGAACGGCATTCCGAACGGGTGGTAATATTGTAGTTCAGCATTTTGTAACTATTTTGAAGATTAATAAGAACTGTAGTTAATGGTTTACATGAATGAAGAATATTCTGATTCTGATTCTGTTATAGTTTGTAGTTTTCAGTTGTTAAGTCTCCTGTCTTTGTAGGTAACTATCTACTGAAACCGCCGCACGATTTTCATAGGTACATTTGAGTGCCTCAGAATCATCAGTGTTTTGTGGCACCTTTCAAAGAGTAATGTGACTTATGACGCGTTGCAGATGCAGGCCAATCAAACTTTTGTAAATATTGGGGTTCTTGATGGGATTTTGAAAAGAGATGATGACAATTTTGTTTTTCTAAGGTAAATTATAATTATTTAAATTATAGCTACATCAATGATTAAACAAAAACAATATTTTGTTCGTGACGATATAAGTACTTATAACAAAGAGATTAATAAAAAACATAAGTCTAATTAAATCCAACGTGCCTTTTTTTGTGATTTTTCGATTATTGCCTCTCAAGCGTTCTCCTTCTTTTTTAAGTAAGTACCAACCAACCTATATATTTTTTCATTTAATGTCAGCCCTGCATTGCCGCCATAAAGGGTCGCCATGTACCGCACATGTTAGCGTTCAAATTTAATTGGTTCGACACTTTATAGATGCGTGCTCATAACGAGCGTGCATATGAAATTGAGCGGCGAACGTCATCAATCACTCGGTCATATCAGTTACGTCATCTATCGGGTGTTGACGAACCGGGCCGACGAATGGCAATTTTATATTACACTAGCTGTTGCCCGCGACTTCGTCCGCGTGGTATTTAACTTTTTTTTTTTTTTTTTTTTTTTTTACATGTGGAAATGCAATTACGCATCGTCCCTCACGCCCCGGGGGGGGACGAGAGGGGTATGTGGGACTCCCCGGCGGCGGCCGGTATACCCACTAAAACCACATGGTGAATCCTCACGGTCGCTTGTGTCGGGGACACGGGAACGCTTGCGCATACTTCCGCGAACCCCGACGCGACTGCGGCCTTTCGGCCTCCTCCAGGCTTTGCGGCCAGGCGCTGTGTCGGACCACCAGACACAGCGCCGATCCTCTCGAGCCCGGAGTGGAACGGCGAACTCCCCCGAGTCCGCCGCCCGGGGCTCAGCGCCGACCGCCTGCCACACCAGCTGGCGGCCAGCAAGTCCTCCCGGGTGACAGCGTGCTGCCCCCCGGTCGGCCTCTTCACCCGAAAGGGTGGAGGGTGGGTCCGCCGCGTCCAAGCACAAGGCCCGATCGCGGGCCCCCCTCCCTTTCCTCACGCCCCTTGCGGGGCCGAGGGGTGGGCCCGCCGCTACCTCACGCAGCCTCCCTCCCCTCCACGAGGTGGGTCCGCCGCGTCCAGGCCGAGGCCCGGTCGCGGCCCCCCTCCCCATCCGTCCCCAGTAGGGTGGGTCCGCCGCGTCCAAGCACTAGGCCCGGTCGCGGCCCCCCTCCCTCCCTCTACCCCTTGCGGGGCTGCCCGAGTGGTGGGTCCGCCGCGTCCGAGCACGAAACCCAGAACAACGGCCCCCCTCCTCCCGGGCGTCCTCCGAGGGGTGGGCCCGCCGCTACACACGCAGCCTCCCTCCCCTCCACGAGGTGGGTCCGCCGCGTCCAGGCCGAGGCCCGGTCGCGGCCCCCCTCCCCATATGTCCCCACGCCAGACTATTAGCCATCGCCGACAATAACCCAGGAAAACCTGGAAAATTATCGACGATGCCCAGGGTGCACCGGCCCCTCCCATTGCCGTTCCTCTGGACGTATCCTCGGGACTGACAATGGGATGAGCACACGAGGAGGTTGTCTGACATAGCACCCCGTGGTATTTAACTAAGACAACCGTTGACAACAGTGCGCGGGACGCATTGCAGGTTGTTGCTATCAAACTTAATCAGGCGCTGCGCTGCAACATTGGTTTTAATTTTTTTTCGTGAGATCCTATTTTTTTTATAAAATAAAAGTAGCCTAAGTTACTCCTTGTTACATCAGCTATCTGCCAGTGAAAGTCCCGTCAAAATCGGTCCAGCCATTTCAGAGATTAGCCGGAACAAACAGACAGACAGACAGACAGACAGACAGACAGACAGACAGACAGACGGGCAGACAGACAGACAAAAATTGTAAAAAATGTTGTTTCGGTATAGGTAACGTGTATACATCCAAATGCACTTAGTAAAAAGCGGTTATTTTAATATTACAAACATACACTCCAATTTTATTTATATGTATAGATAGGTCCGACGTAAGAAAATGTTCCGTATAAATGATAGGTATTCGGCATTTTGTGATGCGACCTAAACTTATTATTTATAACGATTTTTGTTTACGTTGTACCCGATGTAAAATTGTTACTCCCGTTCCCCTTTATGTAAAACAACAATAATTGTTTCTAATAAGATAATTTACTTACCATACCAATTAATAATAATATCGCCAGAAGAACACACTAACCATATAGTCCCCCACTAAGCAACGCTTGTATTATGAATACCGTACAATGGACTGAGGGCGAACCCAGTATATAATACTCATATAAATATTAAGCATCCATAACTCACAGTCGTGCTCATCACACAAAGCTTGTCCCCACTGGAATTCGAACCCGGGACCCTCGGCGCCGAACGCAGGGTCACTACCATCAACGCTAATCAGGTCTTCAAAATAAGTAATGAATATAAAGATGTTGTATGCTTAAAATTATCTACATTATTATAGTGATTTCTTATTTATTATGTTGATTTTCTAATAACTATGCATATATTATATAAGTACACCTACATATATTTATTCAACGACATCGTTGAGGGTTAGTCAAGAAATCATAATTTTAAGCTTCAACAGGCACTGAATAAATGCGGCCATTTACTTGCCGTTGTATATATTTCATTTCCTTATTTCCAATTCCACTGAAAGACGGTGAAGCAAATAAAATTTAATATTTCCACATTTCTACGAGCTCCCAATTAAAATCTCAATTTGTTGCGACAGGCAGAAATAAATTACGCACTTATCAAATACAATCGTGTAACTTTTAGTGAGGCTTAATTAACAGTGAATATTTCCATACAAACTATTAACATCTCGCCGAGATTGTATCTTCGTATTTTACAACACAGTTAAAGTTCGTTATAGCGACTTATAGATGGATATTATCAACCAACCTACGTATAACATTGTGTACTCATCGAGACATCAGCGCTGCGGGGCCCTACCTTTAAAAAACGATAGCTACACAATTGCTGATAAGTGCGGTGAAAATAATTTTAATTACCGACCCAAATATAATTAGCGTGGGCACTGTAATTGACGTTGCAATGTACTTATTGATTCGGGATTTGTCTCGAGACATTATCCATGAAGATGGTATCTTTCATTTATTTAGTCGCGAGACACACACACACACGCACAGTCTTGTTTTGGAGTTCAGACGTAACGTTGCCACTAACAATGTAAAGGAAGTTTTTCACTGCATTTATAGTGGTAAATGTTATTACATAACTTAACTTCTTGGCTAGTACATGGTCCGGAATAGACCAATGAGTTCTGGACATAGTTTTTTTTTTTAAATGGTTCCGTGATTGCGTGTGTTTACTTACATGCTAGACCAGAGATTTTTTAGGCTTCACTTGTAGCGCACGCTGTGCCTAAATATTCTAAAGTCTGATATAATGATTTTAACAACTGATATTTTCGATTCGATTAATCGATTAGATAGGAAATCGAGATGTAGGTAGTGAGGTAGAGGCCATGAGTGTTGTGCAATGCGAGAAAAGTCTGTATGTCACATACGGCACATGTCGGTGCAGCCGTGAGACGCACGACCAGGGCCACAGTGCATCAAAGCTGAGTAGATAGGTACTGCGATGCGCCTGAATAACTGAATAGATAATATTTAGCTTCAAAGGTAGTAGGTAGGCTAATGATAGGAATAACTCGCAACGAACCAGTGTTATAGTAAATTTCTCGAAATAATGAGAACTTAATTAGTACAGTTGGTCACGAAATTCTAATTTCACATTAAGTTAGACGATGGATTGCTTATACGCATTTTATTTGCCTACGAATTCGTAAACATGTTTAGCAAATCGTCCAGGAAACCCGTGCCATCTTTTGTGACAAACCTACCATTAATTACCAATCAAATTGTGAATCTCAACTAAAATAAACCGCCATGTAAAAAAAAACAATCGAAGCTTATTTTTTTTAGTAAGTTATAGTTACCTTAATTTGTAGGCCAGACTGTCAGTGAAATAAATATAGCTCACTTACGTTACATAACGTTAATCCCAATCTCACATTTGTCACTCAGTAATTCCAGTAAGTCGTGGTCAGTATTGTGTAACTGAACGCACCTGTCCCGGGTACTGGCAGGGAGCGCTCGACTGTACTTAATGAATGACCGACCACTCGTGCGGTTAATTAGAATCACCACTATCTGCGTTCACGTCAGAATGTGTAGGTACTTGCATGTAGACAAGTCACTCCACGGATACAAAGTATAATTTAGTACTTACCTATAAATGAATGTCGACCAGTTTCGTTGGATATTTTCCGTTCTTAAATATTTCAGGCATTACAGGCGGTATAGTAGGTCTTATCGACATTATTTATGTTCAGTAATTTCTCACAGTTGGTTCAGTATCATATAAGGAGTTACGCAATGTGATTGATGTAACATTCGAGTCTAATTGAAAACCAATAAGTGAGTATTGATAACGTGTCAATGGAAGCACAGCGCGGGCGCATATGATAGACGGAGAGTCCGTTCACAGATGATATAGTATTTTCTATTGTTTACATAAAATACAAACTGAAATACTATCACGCTTGTATTTTTTCCGAAGGGGTAGGTAGAGCTGCATTTTGATGTTAAGAGAAGAATACATTTCCAAAAAAATCGAACCCGGGACCTTCGGCACAGAAAGCAGGGACTCTACCAACTGAGCTAATCAACTAATGGAACTTAAATCAATGACAGTAGTGATGTATTTTGAATATTCTAAAACTGGTCTCTAGCTCATGTATTACAAGCCGCTCTATAAATCGAGTAGAGTTCGACCTCGACGCTAAATGATCCGTGAAACGGTCGCTTCATATATTGCTCTTGACTTATTCTATCCATTATTCGATCGGGCGCAGACGATACGAGATACGAATAAGGAATGTTTTCAAGCGTACGTGAAAAGTGGGAGTCAATTTTTAAATTGAAACTATTGGATAGACTATGATTCTTCGTAGATGCTTCTATAATAGTTATACCTGCCTGCTATACCCAGCTACATTGAACAAACTATTGGAACATTATTATTATTATTGGATTCATATACTGTGCAAAGCAGAACTCCTGTGCGCAGTACTATATGACGTTTGATAATGTTATAAAACGCCTATAAATTTTGGGGGTAAGTAGGTAAGCTAATATTTTTTAATTTTTTAACTAAACTTTGATTAAATTTAAAGTTGTAGGTGTGACTTGTTTGTTACTAGTAACACATAGTGCGCTCGTCACAATATGTGTGTAACTAGTAGTCAAATATATGTCAGAGATAAGCAAACACTTTTTTCAGCAATAGGTACTTTATATGGACATTAGATTCTCGCTTATAATCTGTGGCTATAACTATCTGCGCTTTTTAAATTTCTTTTTATTTATCAGCAGTCTGTGGAAATTTAGTTTTTTGGCTGTCAAGGGAAACCCGTCTTTCTTGCGTGATGATAAATAACCTTCATCACAAAACTGGTTAAATAAGCTTCCTCCATGTCAGAATCGTCAAAGTCCGTCAGTATTCCCGGTCATTTACACACGATCAAGTTACACTTCTAATATACGATTATTATTATTATTATTATTATATTGCTTATATCATTTCCTATATCTTTAAATTCTGAAGCCTCACTATCTTGGAAGCCTTTCAATAATTAGTAGGAAGGCACGTGTATCTCTAATTCACTTCGGCTTTGGAATAGGCCTTGAGGATTAGTTTGTAAAGTAGGCTTACGCTCCTGCTAATATGTATGTGTCAACAACGCATAGTTGTATAAAAAATACAATCGAATTGAGAACCTTCTCCTTTTTTTGATACTATATACATTTTGGTTATATCACTGTGTCTTTTCACTTCTTTGTGTATATTGATAAACTTTTTAAAATAATGAACCATATTTTGCGGTCATCCGAGCAAAATATGGAAGGTAGTCCAAAATCTCGATTTCATTATATAATAAGTACCTATATTTTTTAAATATGTGTAGGTAATAGAGCTGTAAATAAAATCAATGTAAGCATCTGCTAAAATTATTTTCCATTCACCCAAATTTTCCAAGAGATCAAATACTTTTGCCAGAGCTCGAATATGTCCCAGACTTTCAAAATATAAAAGGGATTTGTAGTACGATCGTAGCAAAGTATGTGTATTGTACGGAACTGGGAACTTTAGGGTAGTGTAGTAAAACAAAAAACTTGTAAGTATAGTACAGAATTTATTCTCATATTATATACTCAGATATAACAGCAATTGCCTCCTTTCCACACGATATCGTCGCCTAGAAAATATTTACATACAATTTCTGGATTCACGTTATATTGAACTATTTTCGTCAAATTATTGCCTTTATAAAGGATATAGCCACAGTATCGATAACATTTATACATAGAACAATTCTTTTATTTGTATCCTAACACGAAGAAATAATACCGCTGAAATGTTGCTAACAACATTTGGAAGCACGTACAACCAAGCCGATTTGTGTAGTACACGCTTATTTTATACTTGGCTTGGGTTTGCTTCAACATGTTGACGTTACATTCCATCTATATAATTCGAACAACATTTTGAAGCACGTACAACCAAGCCGATGTGTGTAGTACACGCTTATTTTATACTTGGCTTGGGTTTTGTGCTTTAAAATGTTGACGTGACATTCCGTCTATATAATTCCTCGTCTAAGTATGTACCTAAAATATTTTGTAGTGGCAAAAATATGTTGTATACCTATCTATATGTTGTAGCGACTGTCTCGCCGTGTTCCTTGCCTGGTCCTCACGCATTCTCAACACCCCCTATAACTACGATACATACAACACGCCACAGCGGTCATTAGATGCCCGCCGTCAACCGACTCAAATAATAAACACTATGTTTTTTAAAGCAATTTACAAACATACTTTATTGCTACAATTTACATATTTTTTTTATAAGTATAACATTGTCTTGTAATTTTTGCTTGTCCTACTATTAAAGTATGACCCGAAATTATAGTCATCGTTATTTATATGCAAACTTTACAAGCTTTAGGCCCTTTGATTTTATTTACGAGAATAAACAAAGTTTAGGCCATTACTAAATGTGCCTGTCAAATCGTCAAGTTATAAATGAAAGCTTTCTATTTTAATACCATTCAAAATAGATTTATATGCGTTTGATACAAGCCATTCATTTCTACGTTTTACATCACGTAAAATGGGAATTATAAGTAAGTATCTAGGTAAAATCTTTTGTCATTGTTTGTACATTTACCCCCGAATTTATAAACGTTTTATAACTCAATAAACGTCATATAGTACTGCGCAAAGCAAAACTCTTGTGCGCGGTACTATATGAAGTTTGATAAAGTTATAGCACGTCTATAAATTTGGGGGTTAAAATTTGTTTGACAATGTAAACAAGGGAATCTAATACAAGAACCACAACGCGATGCAACACCAGCATCAGCTTACCGACTAATATGTATCACATAACATAATATTAGTTTAAATTATGACTTAATTAATATTATAAATAATAATATCGGTAATATTAATATGGCAACGAAATATATTTACTAGCTAAGCACCTAGACCAGTAGGATTTCAGGTATTTACACAAACTGTACACATTATTTAAAGAGTTATCCACTCGCGTCTAATCGTTATACATTTCTCTTAATACAATTATTGCCAATCAGCTAGGGCTCAACAATAATTAAAGTTTCTCCAATAATTTATTTATTATGACGACATAAATTTCACAATCACCTCGAAGTTTAAAAGCAGAAGTATAACTCCGTTACAACGCACCTAAGTATATAAATCAATGTATAAACCGTTTAATACTACTGAGATTTATAAACATAAACATAAAAAAAAAACATATTTACAAAATGAAGGCAAAATGTCGATATGCAATATACATTTACAAAATTTAAACATTAGTTAAATGCATCAAGATCGCCGTCTGCATTAATTAATACGAGATTTTTTTTTATTAAAAATCTTACTACAAACAGCATCGCAAATACATGAAAATCTGGCATCGGAATCTGTTAATAGAAGTTCTGGACTAGCCACGAGTAACATTCACACTATTGCGACCATCTCACGTGTCTTTTATATCACTAAAAGGAAACTCCGTAGTAACACTACACGTGTATAGAGATAATGAGTCGATGCGACGTGTTTCCATATACAGAGTGATTCAGAAAGGGTATACTAAGTCCTGACCCTGCGCTCGTTAAGCGCATTTATAATCATTATGTGCACTCAGAAATTCGATACGTCAATTTGAAAAACAATGTGCACAAAATATCACAATTACCATTTGTTGGGAACAAAATTTATTTTGTTAAATCGACTTCACATATTGATTATTATAAAGCGCAGGGTTCAGGCTTAGTATACCCTTTTTGAATCATCTTGTATCCCAAACCAAATAGATGATCTATGGCAGTTTCTAAATAAATAAATCAAGATAGCCCGGTTGCGAGCACAGTTTATTTGCGATTCGCGCGAGCCGACTATTCGATAAACCACGCGACCATCATCGCGAGTTTAATTCAGATTCATATAAAAAAGCTGACGTGTCATAAAAAAAGTAAACGTGTCGAATTAAGAACCTCCTCCTAGTTTTTCGTCGGTTAAAAATAACTCGTATTTCTATATTTACTTCAGAGAATTTGTTTCTGCAGTTAGTATTTGAAGGCGTGGAATTAGCTACATATCTGTACTTAAATGACGGAGGTTATTAATTAAAGATCTCGACATTGTATTCGGAAAACGGGAAGGCAAAGACAAGCAAACATAAGTGTCATTAAAAAGTTCAAAGTTGCGTTCAAACGAGGTTGCATTCAATTCCATCAGTAATAGCGTTATATACATAATACAATATTATGCGCACTATTTTTTGGTTTTTTTTTAAATATTAAGTATGATGGCACGCGCGCCCCGTCCAATATTCCGTTCTATCTTGATTTAGTTATATGTAGGTAGTATCTATGTAGTTTCGTAGATCGCGGACGCTCGTCATTCCTCAGTATCACTATAGACTTGTGGCACTTCAAGCAGACCTGACGCGCAAACACACGGAGTCGTTTATTATGTGACGGAATATCATTAGGTGCGTACTGACTCATCGCGTAGCCTCCAGTTCTAGCCCACATACCACCCGTGGTATGCAGGTGGAATAACAGCTGGGAAAATGACAAATTTAATTATAGCGCTCAGGTGAGGCAGCTTGAGCCTATGCCTCGAGCGAGCCGTGTCCTGACCGAGAGTTAAAAAGCAGCCCTCGAGGCTATTCGGTTAGTCAGTACGCGGATATTCGCGTATGTTTTACAGCCGGGTCCTAGACGAGCTCCGAGTTTGTGCGCGGCTGGCCATGCTCTGCCGCAGAGTTTACCTACTGCCCTAATTATTTGACTGTGCTACAACTATGTCAGCAGTTAAACACGCATTCACATACACATCACTTTGTAAAATTGATATGGATATTCCTTACGTGTCGGCGCAGGCGCAGCGCGGCGCGGCGCTGGATCCGCTTAGGGGAGGTATGGCCGCAGCACAAGCGCGCCCATCAGTAGAGTCACCGTCAGCGATAGAGGCTGCGCAGTTTGCGCTGCGCTCGTTCGAGGCGTGGACGAGTCAGGCGGCGGCTCGTCGACGAATGTTCTGCTTTCTGTTGTAAAAAGTATATAGAGCTATAGGGATGTTTTCATGAACGCGACTTTGTACGTACGTACATTCGTTACCTAACGTATATATAAAGTATTCTTATGCACCAATTTCTCGAGATATAAAGTATACTTATGTTGACCCAGGCTATAAACTACACAATATAACAACTACCAGTAACATTCCTGTGACGCGCGAATAGACAGACAAAAAAAAAACTAATATGGAGAATTGGATAGTTTATACTTTAAAATGAGTAGGTACTGCGATTGAAAACTCAAGTCACGTTCATCCACTAAATGGTTTATTTCTGGATTAAGGGTGGCAATACAGGGCATTGACCGTTGTGTAAATTTCTAGTCGCATCAGGGTCGCCTGTTTAACAACCCTGGTTCGTAGACCAGGCCATCGACCGCGATGACACCAGGTCTTCATCAAAACTCACCAATAACACACCTAAATTATGGTTCGCTAAAAAGTACATAGCCTATAAACTCCCTACCACAATTGGACTACAAACTAAGTGAATTTATATTTTTTTCTATGCTAAGACCGTGTTAGTCTACGAAGTAAGTAAGAAGACTTAAAGAGACGCTTGCCACGGTAACGAGGATCGCAAGTTCAAACCCCGGCTCGCACCTCCGGGATTTCTAGATTTCATGTGCGAATCTCATTTTCCACCATGATTATCACTTGGTAAACGTTGAAGGAAAACATCGCGAGGAAACCTGCATGTCCGAGAGGACCCCTCGAAAGACGTGTGAAGTCCGTCAACCCGCACAGGGCCAGCGTGGTGAACTATGGCCTAATCACCCTCGCATTGAGGCGAGGCCCGTGCCCAACAGTGGGACATTAAAAGGGCTGGTATTATTATTATATTATAAGACGTTGTTGAAATGTCCAGTAATGTACTCACGTCCATCGTGTGAGCCGGAGCCCTCGTCCCCGGAGCCCTCGGAGTCGTAGTCGTCGGGGTAGCTGCGGCCCGAGCCGGAGCCCTCCTCGCCCGCCTCGTCCCCCTGCATGAACGCCTCGGCCTGCACATCGCTACTGCGGGAGTATGACACCAGCAACTGCGGACAATAATAAATTGGTTAGATTGAGACGACTTTAGGGTATTGTTCCCTTTTGCCCCATTTTATACTAAGTTAGTACTTTCTTGACCTGCTGCTAAAGTCTGATTAGCCGTTCCTATATTGTTCTCATATACCTATAACAATGTACTGCTCTAAAATGTAAAAGATCTTTTTAAAGAAAGAGCAACCATGGAGTTTCTTGCCCGTTCTTCTCCATAGGAACGGCGTTCCGAACGGGTGGTAAAGTAGTAGCATAGTATTTTGTAACTTTTGACGATTTATTAGTACATAATGGTCTACGTGAATAAACAAATATTCTTATTCGGATTCTTTCAAATTTTCATTTTCTCACGTTACAAACAACTTTCACAAGAATTATAGTTCTTCTGACTGAATTTCGGTCACGGCGGCGGCCATTCTCCTACACAGATTACCTTATATAGTGCAGAAGCTTCTGCGCAAGAACAAGTGCACTCTCTCTTCTCTTACTCTCATAGTCCGAGGGGGCGCTCTCCGACCCGATCAGAGAGAGATCAGGCCCAGAACCGCCGCTTTACGTGCTCTTTGAAACACGACCTAATTATATGTTAGCTAAAGTAAGAAATAGTACAACGTACCTGTCTAGCTTGTTGCAATCTATCCGCCAAAGCGGCGATTCTCGGGTCGTGCGGCGGATTGCCGGTGATCTCCGGGTTGTATCGCTGGTCGCTCAGCGATGCCGACGACACCAGTGGCTTCGTGTAGCTGTGTTATAACAATAAATTGAACTCTATTCTGATTAAAACAGGCTTTGAATTAAAAAAACCGCGTTGAAGTCGGTCTGTGTGGGGCATTTGTGGCATGTTCTTAACTTTTATTGATTGGATAATCTAATAAAATAAAATATAAAACATCGTTGGTTATTTGTTTAGAAATTGTAATCTTTTTAAGCGATATTAATGCAACCCTGTAACTTAAGTTATGGCATCTTCATATTAGAACTGCACCAAGTGTATAAACAAGAAAGGAATTTAACGCGGTATTTCTATTTATATCCAGAGGAGGTATACTTTTGTACACTTCTCTGGCTTTATACTATAACTAGCTGTTACATGCGACTTCGTCCGCGTGGTATTTAACAAAAAAGTGTTTCTAAAATAAAAGTAGCCTAAGTTACTCCTTGTTACATCAGCTATCTGCCAAAAGTCCCTTCGAAATCGGTCCAGCCATTTCCGAGATTAACCGAAATAAACAAACAGACAGACAGACAAAAATTGTAAAAAAAGTTGTTTTGGTATATGTACCGTGTATACATCCAAATGCACTTTGTAAAAAGCGGTTATTTTAATATTACAAGCAGACACTCCAATTTTATTTATTTGCATAGATTGTACTCACTCTCCGATCGCATTGCCGTTCCAGCATCGTTCGTTCTCCTCAACCGCGAAGTCTGGCTGATCGCACAGTCCGTCTGACAGGCCGGCGAACAGTTTCTTGGTAGAAGCCAAGGTGGCGGCGAATTGCAAGAGTTCCGTGTCCGGGGGCGGCGCTCGCAGGTTTTCTCTGCGAATCGTCCCGGATGTCGGGTGGGGGGTCGTGAGGGTGGGACTGTCCATTGTTGATGGAGGACCACACTCTTGTCGGACCTGGGGACAAAGGCAATATGATAAATGGAAATTTAAGACTAGAAGAATCGAATTTAAGGTCACCGCATACGATAAGACCGTTTAATGTAGGTACACCGGCTTTTTGGGTTCAGGACCGAGCTGTAAATAAATAAGAGTGACTAACTTAGCGCTCTTCGGTCAATATTCATTTGAAAACTAATACACAGATATTATTACTTTTTAAGGTGGAAGCTCAGGGTCAGGGCGCGAAATTCAAAATGTCAATGGTTTTTATTTTTTTACGAAAAATTTGGACATCTTTATGATGTAATTTAGTGTTTTGCGATATTAACATTCTGCATTGGATGTCTGGATGTATTAAGTTTGCTTAAAAAAGTACCTAAAGCGATACAACACCATTAAGTTAGTAAAAGTAGCGGTTTTTACAAACCTTATGGTATTGTATCGGATTAGGTTCTTTTTTAAGCAAACTTAATACATCGAGACATGCAATGTAGAATGCTAATATCGCAAAACACTAAATTTCGTCGTAAAGATGTCCAAATTTTTCGTAAACAAATAAAAACCATTGACATTTTGAATTTCGCGCCCTGACCCTGAGCTTCCACCTTAAACGTTTTTTTTTGGGATTTTTTTATTATTTTTATTTTTTTTACATACCTGAATAATAATTTTAAACACCACCCCCATATTTTTATGCCAATAAAACCAACCCATGTAATAAGTATGAGGTAACGACCTGACAACTCTATATAACGTTATTTATTTATTAAACTTTTTTATTGTACACCAAAGGAATAAACATAACAATAATCAAACACATAACAATAACAACAGATAGATGTTACAGACAAATGGCGGTCTTATCACTAAATTGTGATCTCTTCCAGACAACCTAGGGATAAGGAGAAGGATAAAATAAAAGATGGGTAATAGTCGGCGTACCAATCATGTATGTAATGTGCGCGATCGTTAGCGAGTACATTATCTAAACGAGGAATGCATCACCGCTAACTTTGTGCATGGCAAAAAACAGCGACGTACTCCGCGGGAGATGAAGATAAATTTACTGAGCGGTTTCGATGAAGCCGTGTCATTTGTCAGCGAGATGCCGTATGTAGTCTGAATTAATGCCATTATGCAAGCGGTATTTGTACGGCAATAGATGAAAGCAGTAAGGGGCTATGTTCCAATGGCTTCAATGTGCAAGATGGTGTAATTGAAAACGGGAATAGGTACCAATAGTCAGCTTCCATTTGACTACTACAATCTGTACCTTATTGCATATAATAACCCGATATGTAGAATTAATTAAACCAATATGCACGAATGACATATACCTGGGTGAGACTTAGAATATTATCGATAATTGTGTAATTTAACCTAAATTTGTAATGATTTGTGTGCATCTATCATTTAGGGTGCAGTGTTTCCATTTCATCTATTATCAAGGTATCTACTGAATCGTTGTACATTCTTAGATTAAAGCCGATTTTTGTATGTACACGTAAATTTGTGTGTACGTAAGGACGCAATTCGCGTGTAGGTACTACACAAATCAGCTTGGTTGTTTGGTGATTCAATATCTCGTTCGCGACACTGTCTGTTTTATTTTTCCGGCTTAGTGTGGACTAGTATTATTAATTTGGCATGTCACATGCTTTGGCGGATTTAGCGAATGTAATATTGTGCAAGCCGCCTCGGGTATTGACTCTCGGCGTTCCTCGCGCGTGCTTTCGCCGTGTGAACGTCCGCGGCGACGCGCGACACGCGCAAATAAACCACGAGGAGCCGCGGTGCCGCCGACCGTGCGCTCCGCGACGCAAATAGGCGCATAGTTTAGCACAATTATTGCAAAAACGACTTTCAGCCGGCGGCCACTCGTATGGTGTGAGAGTAAAGAAAATAAAGTAAGCTTCTGTTCGCTAAATCTGAAGTATTGATGGGTTGTTAATTTCGCTCAGCTTATTGAACTACGTCGAGTTGATATTTTAACAAAGTGTGAGAGTAGAAGATTACGTTCGATTACCTAATGACATTTGGGTACACCTATGCCTAGCATTTGAAAGTGTTTTATAATATTGAAGTAGGTACCTAAGCCAGTTTGAAGTTCTCAGTTATACAAAATAAGTCGTATTTTTTTTATGTTAACCTACCGTAAGGGATTTCTGAGGGCTCAAGAGAAATCCCTTTTTATCCTAAAAACTTCTAAGTATATGTAGATTGTGTGTTTGTTGTGAGGTCGTTCAACTTGGAGCTTAGCTTTCCTATCTTGATTCCCGCAGGAGTCGACGGAAAACTCTATTATACGAGCCTGACATCTGTCGCGACTCGCGATAAGACCGTCACGAAATGGGTTCAATATCCCTACTTTTATTAATACTAAGAACTATGTCGATTTGCGAAAGCATTGAAACCGAGTTACCGTAAAAAATTAATTCAAAACAAAGCGCACCATTGCAAGACCCCAGACACTGTGAGCACGATCTGCGTAGATCGGACCGCATGCAACAACTAAATATGAGCGTACCCCAGTTCAAACTACGACACTAGGACGACGTCAAGCACCTCAGTGCTCCCGTGACCATGCTTGCTGTAAAGCAGACGAAACGTCGGGAACGTAAGAAAAATAAAATAAACGCTATAAAATTATATGCATTCGCGTAAATATAATAAGATATAAATATTCGACTGTTTGATTTATATAAGCCAAACTCTTCAGATAGTATAAAAAAACATCTATAATCGCAATACTATATATTTTAAATACCAATTTTTCGTTGGATACCCAAGAGTTCTCAAGATAGTCATAAAAAGTGCCGACCGCTGGATATTGTAAATATTCATTAGCTCATTGCTTTTGCACGACCGCAACCGGCTCGTGATGGCTTCGGATAAAAAAATCAAAAATACAACAAATAAATAAAATTGGAGTGTCTGTTTGTAATATTAAAATACCCGCTTTTTACTAAGTGCATTTGGATGTATACACGGTACATATACCAAAACAACATTTTTCACATTTTTTGTCTGTCTGTCTGTCTGTTTGTTTCGGCTAATCTCTGAAATGGCTGGACTGATTTTGACGGGACTTTCACTGGCAGATAGCTGATGTAACAAGGAGTAACTTGGGCTACTTTTATTTTAGAAAAACTTTTTAGTTAAATGCCACGTGGACGAAGTCGCGGGTATCAGCTAGTAATAAGAAATATAAAAAGACCAACAGCCTCGTTGTATCGTAGCATTTGCTTGCCGCGAGTGGGCACCTCGTTATTACACCTGATAATCCAGCGCCGAGATGCTGATTAAAGATAGGCAGATATTATCACTTCGAAGGCAACTATTTTACAATTACTACACAACGCTACTGAATTTCATTATGCTGCATATTTTTTAAAGATGGTGAGAACCTACTTTGGGGTCTACGAGGGTCCCAGGCTCAAATATTGTTTGGGGTAATCTTTGTGTGAAGAGCACGAATGTCCGTAATCGAGTCATGGCTGTTTAATATCTATATAAGTGTTATATTCTGGGGTTTTCCTAGACCATGGTACGGTACGGTATGGAAATGTATAGTTTTATAAATGAAACGATAATTCTCGCACTTGCAGTACGACCTGTGCGTATGCACTGGTCGTATTGTCGTTTTTTAGTTTCCATATATATGGAAACTGAAAAAAAACCGAATCCGAAGTCTTGAATGATGGATATCTCAACAATGTGTGGAGTACCGCCCGCTGTCAGAAAGTTCTCAAAGCGATGTGATGTTATGTAGGTTAGAAAGACTACTGTACGTACATTAGAATGGCCGATAAAGACGGATATAAGATCCTGACACCTCTTCAAGTAAGGAATTTATAGCGCTATTGAAAATGCAGTTCGCATGGCGGAGTCCAAGACGAGTAATACTTTATTAAGCTATTAAAGCTTCTATAAGACATTTCAAAATTAAACAAAGCTACCGTGTGCTGTACTTTTTTGTGTAGCGATAGCAAATAAGAATTCGATGTACCTACATATATTAAAGCTACAATGTCATCAAAACGAAATATGGATTTTATCGGTACTATCAACATCAATAAATAGTTAAGTGGGCTTCAGTCTGGTAGGCGGACGGACGATACAATACAAATCAAACAACGCTCATAATACGGGGCGTAACCTCTTAAGCTATTTACACACACGCTGAATTTGTAATAAACAATATTAGTCCTCGAAATAAAACTAATCTTAAGGATTTTATCGCGGTTTATTTTTTATTCTACGTTCCCGACGTTTCGACCTCAGTCCTTCCGTGACCATGGTTGCTGCAAAGCAGCCGAAACGTCGGGAACGTAGAATAAAAAATAAACCGCGATAAAATACTTAAGATTAGTTTTATTTCGATGTGTAGTATTCGCGTAAATATAAGAAATCAAAATATTAGTCCTTTTTAATGTCACGCGCACTGTTGGGCTCGGGCCTCCCCTCAATGCGAGAGGATAAGGCTATGGTCTACCACGATTGCCTCGGGTGATCCACGTACTGACTGAGCGAGCCGCCTCGCAGACTGCAAGCACATCTTGGTCGATATTTCCAACAGTCCTCAACGCTTTTTTACAGCACATTGTTCATGGACACCCAGCCTTATGAAGCTAACAAGCGCAGGTTTGACTTTCACGTATATCTTAGTGAATCTTATAAATCCCTGCGTATGTTAGAGTCGTAACGGCACGAATCTTGTCGTAAAATTTATTGGTTGGATTAACTGATATTGCTAGGGCCGCGGCTTTACGACACCTCCGCTTCAGGAGGCGGGCTGCGTTAACGTTACCAGTTATTAACAACAGTAATATACGATCTAACGCTGAAAAAAATTCTGAAGTAGCTCTAAAAAGTACAACATACACTTACAGGGGGTGTTGTGGAAGTTTTGATCAATCTACAATGGCGTTGAGAAACTTTTTTCATAAATATACGAAAGCGATCTGGGAATTTGGGGGTGGACGAACTGAGCGACAGTCAACGACGTCACCGCCCTAAATCAACGCGCGTGCGACTGAGAAAGAGCGCAAGCTTACTCACTCCCTTCACTGCTCCAGACTAAATAATAGGTACTAGGTTAACAATATAATAAAAGGAGGTTTCATAACACATTCTCAATATTGCAATGGCCGATTTCTACAAAGCTTAGTTAAAATAATGTTGATTTTTTTTTGTTACTGCAGCCATTTATATTAATCACGGCCATTTCTAGTTGTCTATGACACTGGTGCTGGCTGAGCCAAAAAGGTGCTTTGCTGTAGGGTAGGGAGGAAGCCTTTTACGTACCGAAACGGTACGAAAAAGGCTTCTACTTGAGACTACTACTTCCATGTTTTTTCGTGTACAGAGTGTGTGTGTGGGTAAGAAGAAAACAGTTAAATTTATGTACGATAGTCGGAAGTCATATATCGAGTGCGCGTACGCCATTACGTAAGCGGTTGAATTACGTTTAAGCTCGTTAGATTAATGACGTCAATTTCTAAAGCAAGTTAGTTCAATGTGTCTTCCAACATGTACCTACAAGGACATAGAAATACTCAATTTAACAACTTTACAAACATGAAGATCCCAGATACTGCTATTTTAATATTAATTGCAATATTGACTACATAGAGAATGCTTTTAGGAATTAAGATCGAGCTATAGGATAACAGCTTTGGGGTAATCTTCATCGAACTTAACGCAAAATTTAATTAAAATATTAAATGAAGTCTTTGCTAAAATAACAAGTGGCGATAATTAAAAATAAACGAAAACTTTTCGCAACATCGATAGCGTAGAGGTTGAAGGGTCAACCTCGCAATAGAGAGGTCCCGGAATCGAATCCCAACTATTGACGTGAGCCCGCTCTCAACACACTCGTTTTAGCGAGAGTCGAGAGTGTGTCGAGAGGCCAACAACATTACTAGTAATATAATAACCTGACAATGAGTAATATTAAAAGTAATATTGACTTATTGTAATTTGACGACCTGATTAGCTCAGTGGGTAGTGACCCTGCCTTCTGCGCTGCGGATCCCGGGTTCGAATCCTGGTAGGGACCAACCTTGTGTGATGAGCGCGAATGTTTGTACCCGAATCATGGATGTTAAATATCTATATAAGTATTATATTCTGGGTTCGCCCCCAGTCCATTGTACGGTACCCATAACACAAGCGTTGCTTACTATGGGACCGTATAGTTGGTGTGTTCGTCTGGCGATATTTATTTATTTTATTTATATTTAAAAAAAACTCTTGACGTTAAATTTCTTGTGACACTCTTTAGGGTCGAGGGCAGCCAATTGCAGGAAATGACGCTATTACAGCCGAGTGGCTCCCATTCGGGAAGTTTACTTAATAGAAAATGGGAAAAGTTTCCCTTGCCGATCGCTTCTATGTCGCTTCTATTTGAAATTAATTAGAATTAAGAAGTTCTTAATGGCTTTTTTAAGTGCACATTTGGTTTGGTGACAATTTGACGACTGTTCTGTGGAATGTGGTTGATATTCTGCTGTCAAATTTAAAAGACTACAATAAGTCAAAGAGTTAGTTAGTTTATAATTTTCCTAGAGTTACTGAAATAAAACGAATTTTAAGAATTTTATCACCTCCTCGGCCCTCCCGTGACTGTGCTGTAAAACGGCCGAAATGTCGGGAACGTAAAAACATAAAATAAAAGCGATAAAATCTGTAAAATGAGTTTTATTTCAATGTGTAGTATTCGCGTAAATATAAGAAATCAATATGTGAACTAGCTATATTTTATTACATTGGCCTTTCGAAACAAAAACACATCATACCATAATGAAAATGTTTTTTATTCAAACGAACTCTTACATAACAAACAATAGTCACTAGCATTACGTGAAAGACACCTATAAATAACGTATATTTAAAATCTTCTTAATCGTCCCAACAATAGTTATTAATAGCGAACATTTATTTAATTTCTACTTAAGTATTTATAGTTTAAATACAATATTAAGCAGTACAGCAACATTAACTGCGGCTAACAGGGTCATAAATAACGCACAATGGACTTGGGACACGAGCGTTCGACACTAGCGCCACCACTCGTAACGGTGTTTAGTTGATTAGACTTATTTATAGATTTTTTATATTAACGCGAATAATACACATTGAAATAAAACTCATTTTTCAGATATTATCGCGTTTATTGCAGTTGCAGCCGAAACGTCGGGAACGTAAACACATAAAATAAACGCGATGTTTTATTTCAAGAAACTTATTTATTTTAAAATTACATTACTCGTGGGCAAGCGAGGTATCAATTTACCGTTTACTTGAAACTAATTTCACTGGGTGTGCTTGTTTTATCTTAAATACAATGGGATATGCAGTGTGATTCAGAAAGGGTATAATAATGCTCGAGTCTGAACTTCTCTAACGTATTTTTAATCATTGTATGAAGTTAAAATACTGACGTTATTAAGGTTCCCTCCGATATGCAGCGAAATGTGTGTTGTCTGATAATTTAGCGAGCATAACTCAATGCCAACCCATCGCCAGACAAACCACCAACTGTACCGTCCAACACTAAGCAACGCTTGTATTATGGGTACCGCACAATAGACTGCAGGGGGCGAATCCAGTATATAATCCTTATATAGATATGAAACGCCCAATACTCGGGTACAAACATTCGTGCTGATCACACAAAGTTTTTCTTTATCTGGATTTAAACCCGGAACCCGGAACCCGGCAATGCCACTACCACTGAGCTATCTGGTCGTTATGGACCATTACCTGTTATATTTATATGATGGAAAAACCATATTTACACATACTATTTAATGATGGCAAAAGTTTGATCTAGTAACTTAGGCTGCTCAGCTCACTTCGTAATTTTCCAAACTGCAACCCACCAGACAACAACTAAAGCCTTCCAATAAATAATAGAACATAATCTACTAAATCTCCCGCATCCCATAACCAGTAGTCGTTAGTTCCATAAACAAGTGATTGTATACCAATAATTAAATTTGATGTAGCTATATATTATCGGTGCGCATCTCCGATTGGTCGGCATCGAGGCTGTAAGTCTGCGCCCACGCATGTCATGACCCAAAGCACGAGCGGCCAGTGATCCGAGCACACGCCCTGCCTACTCAGTTGACCTATGAGACTTGTAAGTTCTGTTTCAGAGGAGCCTGGGCGTAATAATAACATTTTGTGAAATTTTAATATAAATGACTCAAATGGTCTACGTATTTTGTATTTTACTCTTGATCTTGATATGTAACCAATTGTTATAAAATACTATTGCCCGCGACTTCGTCTGCGTTGATAAATAGAACATTATAATTATCCACATATCATTTATAAACACACCACATATCATATATGTCATATATGATGCGATTTCAATTTTGAGATAAAACGCAACCTGAAGCTAATTAAATATATTGAAATATATACGAAATGCTGCCAGGCTTCTCCTACCATGCGCCAGCGCCGGATACAACCTCAAGAAATTTTATTATTTAGTTTAGTTTTATGATTTTATTCTTGTTTTTTACATATAACATTGTAAAACCTATCTAATAATAGTAGTGTCAATAGACAGGTACTTATATCAAATAGTATTTAGCAACATTATAAACTACGCTAATCTCAGCCACTTGTGCCATGTAATTTCGCGAGGAGAAAGCGCACGCGCCGCGTGGGCGAGCGCCGGCGCCGGCGCCGCGGTGCAGCCGACAGTCGGGGGTAACCTGCTGGAATATGAGACGCGCCGATTGTATACGTTCTATGAACTTGAGTGGAACCTGTCGCGAGGTCACTGACCCTATTAATATACAATGCTAAATGCCATTTGCACCAAAGTCGCGAAGTGAAAGCATCAAAGCACTCTTGATGCGGACTACTATCGCTTCTGTAGTTCTTCATGCCTCGAAATTACAATAATTATAAGACTACATAACAACTCTGCGTGCTGAAAAGTTTTGCAGAATCCGAGGTATAATAACACCACGCCCTCTCCTTTAAATACGATAACTTAAACGAGATCCCCGTTTCAGGAGAAAACCTGTTTGATATCTTGACAGCTTGGTCTTGTGGTTTGAGTGTTAGGCCTAGTGGCCTGAGGGTTGGATTCACGTCTGGGCTAATTAGGGAAATGTTATTTTTGTAATCTGTTCCAGCCTGGGTGTTACTGGGATCGCCTCCGGTGTTTTGCATACTACCAATTATATAGACGACGCTAAGCTTGGGGTCATACAGATGGTGTGTTCGTCTGGCGATAATCAATTATAACGGCACATCAAATCACATCACATCTCATTCTTTTTTATCCCAGTCTACCATGATGCGGCAACTGCCATCTCCCTCTAAGGTCCAAATCTAATTCAACTTTCGTGGTAAGGTACGTTAAACATGTTGATCACAACACAACCTTTTCAGACTTCTGACTGCCCGTAGGTAATCACAAAAAATCCCCTAAAGTATTCAATATTGTTAAGTCGCTTAGAAGTACGATTTCTATCATTATTCGATAAAAAATACCTTCTTCTTCTTTCTTTACGAAATGAGATGCGATGAAATACCTATACATAAACAATTTTATGACTTTTTTATAATATATCGCATGTCACTTTCTATAACTTGCAAAACTTCGTGCAACTGACAGCTCCTTATAAGAAAAACCGGTAGGAGTTTACATCAGCGATGTCACTCAAGAGAAAAGCAATAATGCGGCAGCTGTACCTGTACAGGGTGATTGAAAAAGGCTATACTAAGCCTTGAACCTGCAGTTCTGGAGCGCAATTGTAGTCATCCTACGTGAAGTCAGAATGTCAATATCTCCACATATATTTTACTAGCTGACCCGGCAAACGTTGTTTTGACATATAAAATAAATTGAGATATAAACTATCCTATCTTTCAAGTTGGATAAAACTGCACACAGTGTTCAAAACTTTATTAAAATCGCTTTAGTAGTTTAGGAGTTCATAGGACAAACACCGGGACACGTAATTTATATATATTAAGATTTAGTTTAGATAAAATCACTATTGTCATTTTGTTGGGAACCAAATGTATATTTTTAAATAATTCTAAACATAATGTGTACAAATGCGCTAAATAAGCTTAGGTTCAAAGCTTAGTATAGCCTTTCTGAGTCATTCTGTATAAGAGCTCCACAAAAGAGTAGTCTCACGATATGTCAATAGGCCAAGCGGTCTTCACACAGCGAAGGACGCACACCGTGGGCAGAAGATTCACCATCGTTAGGAGCAGCATTAGAAGCCGCGGCTCAACAAGCAAATTGCATCGTAGGAGGCGATCATTACGCGATCTTGACACAGATACGTGATGCGTCGCCTGTGATCCGACTTGAAGATAATTTAGAAGCTCTGTATCGTGTATCAACGTGATATTGTGCAAACAGTTTTATGACGAGATGACGACTTTAAGAACACTAATAAAATATATAAAAATGAAGGGTCTGATAATAAGGATAATTGTAGACGAAATAGGTAACTGTTTACATAACATTCATCAATCAATTCATTTATTTCAGTCCGTTTCTACAATTCTTTGCGAATTGTAGAAACGGGACCTATTAATTTGATGACGTCACTGATATCACACTAATTTTACAGATTTCATCGCGTTTATTTTATTTGTTTACGTTCAAACTTTGACACTAGGACGTCAAACACCTCAGTCCTCCCGTGACCATAGTGGCTGTAAAGCAGCTGAAACGTTGGGAACGTAAAACACAAATGAACGCGATAAAATCTGCAAAATTAGTTTTATTTCAATGTGTAGTATTCGCGTAAATATAAGAAATCAATATTGATGACGTCATCCTTAACGATTTAAATGAATACGGGATGTACCCTACTTAATATTCGATTATATACCTACAGAACAATAGAAAGAGCGCAGTCATCGTGTGATAATAGATCTAAAAGGTGCGGCGTAACCTCAAGTAACTGTTAACCTAGTTTCAGCGATGCTAAAATACCTAATAGTTTGTTTTAATCACCGTAGAAGCTATTAAAGTAAATGGAGTAAAATCTAAAGCTATCAGCTAGATAGTAAAATATGATTTTTCCTTGAAATTGTGATGAAAATATTTCTGCACTTACTGAACATTTATCTAGCATTTGTTTTATACAGCTCTGTGGTTCGATTCAACCTGCGCTTGCTCCGATCGATGCAGGTGGTGCGAAATTGAATGACAACATCCCTATAACGTAAGAGTTCGTTTAGGAAAAAGTTATTATGAAAACGAGCAAAGTATAATATGAGAGCACTCCTGGTTTTATGAATATCGTAATTCGTTTTGAAGATGATCCTCTTGCGAAATAGGTTTATCAATGAGTGAGCTGTTAGAGGTAGGATTGTAGAAAAATATACCTTGTTTAGTACTAGGTAGAACTTAATTGTAAGTAATACTATTGTACTACGAATACATGAAAAGTTACGTCAATAGATTGGACTACATTAAGAAGATGTAGTAGTATTAGTTACTGAATATAAGAATCCTCATATATATATTAAGGATCTTAAGGTTTAAGATCGCTTCCTAGGCCTACCGCACACAGAAGGCCGCTATAGGCCTAGGTAGCCGTAGCCCTAGGAAAGCCTAGGGCTACAATATTTCAGGCCTTCCGTTCGTCGGCTCACACACAGTAATCAGCTCCCCGACACAGTGCCTACTAAACTTTCAAATAATTTTAGTTACAAAAGCACATACCATAAGCAATAAAAAAATGAACATAGAAATTCCAAGAATGTCAAAAGGTTAATCTTTGTTTGTGTTTCGATTCCCACTTGCCGTTACATTATTGACACGGAAACGCAACATTATAAACACGTTAACTTAAGACAAGGGACATTATAATAATACTAGCATTTAAATTATACATAAATTATTGGAATTGGAGAACAACGAAATCTCCGATCTTGACAATCTTGTTAATCTTGAAAGATTGACACATATAATGTACTAGCTGCGCCCCGCGGTGTTACCCGCAATTAAAAAGTGTGTCTATCCCACGGGAACCCATTTTACCAGGATAAAAAGTAGCCTATGTGCTATTCCAGACTATAATCTATCTCTGTGCCAAATTTCATCCAGATCCGTTCAGCCGTTCTGGCGTGAAAGAGTTACAAACATCCATCCATCCTAACTTTCACATTTATAATATTAGTATAGATGATTACAATTATTAAATCAACGTTTGTATACGGTAAAAATGATTGACCGAAATAAGATTATCTATATTGGCAATATTGTCTGGTCTGGTTCCTGATTACGCGGAGAGAGCAGAAAATAAAAATAATCCTCCGAGAAGGAAAATATATTCGCAATACTACTTTATTTATTGTTTCTGTCTCATGTTTTCCGATCTGGATTATATGTTCATGAGTCAGCAAGGACAGTGTTTTGTTTACGGATAAAGTGAGTATAAGGCCATGCGTACACTATATACAAGACTATTCTATAAAGTGGTAGTTGCATGTCTCTGATTGTCGACAGTGGCTAATTTTAGAGGTGAAAGAATTATCTATACATATAAATAAAATTGGAGTGTCTGTTTGTAATATTAAAATAACCGCTTTTTACTAAGTGCATTTAGATGTATACACGTTACCTATACCGAAACAACATTTTTTACAATTTTTGTCTGTCTGTCTGTCTGTTCCAGCTAATCTCTGAAATGGCTGGACCGATTTTGACGGGACTTTCACTGGCAGATAGCTGATGTAACAAGGAGTAACTTAGGCTACTTTTATTTTAGAAAAAAAAATAGGATCTCACGAAAAAAAATTAAAACCAATGTTGCAGCGCAGCGCCTGATTAAGTTTGATAGCAACCACCTGCAATGCGTCCCGCGGGCTCAGAATGGGCGAGCAGGCTGTTGTTAACGGTTGTCTTTGTTAAATACCACGCGGACGAAGTCGCGGGCAACAGCTAGTTAAACAATAAAGGAATAAATTACCTGAACGTCTATGGGCCCCATAGAAGCAGTGATGTACGCATTTCGCGTAATACTCCTAGAGACAATACGATATGATGCCGGAGAGATAAAGAAAATCTATATTATAGAGAAATAAGAGATACTAGCTACTGAATATTATTCAAAAAGCTATTTCCTTCTTTTATTTAGGGCATAAGAGTCTGTCTGATTTCAATGTAATATAAAAAAAAAAATGTAAAAATGACAAGCGCGATGAGTGTCTTGCCGGATCTTCTGAGATGAGCGTCACATTCCAATGCGGCGGTAGAGTTAAGAATAAATAAATAAAATGACAATTTTGTGTGAAATAAATGATTGGACTTTGTAAAGACTGACTCTGTTTTCATTTAGGACTGTAAAAAGTTAATTTACGAGCATTGCCTGCCCGCCCCAGCCACCCCATTCTCGGGGATAAAAACCAACCAATATGTACCCGAGTCCTGTACCAAATTCAATTAAATCCGTTCAACTGTTTTTGCGAGATTCAACTATTCTGATTACTCTCTCATAATTATTTACTACATAAATGACTGCCAAATTAATAGTATTTTTTGTCTATTTACATTGACATTACAAAGCGCTTTTCTACCGGAATCTTCTTGGAAATACTATTGACCATTGATGGAAATTTGGAGGTTTGTTTGTGGTCACCCTACAGTGTGTACAGATCCTAACTGGCACTGACGGAAACAGTGTCCTTGGCCGTGGACCAGTAATGACATAACCATAGCGGCATATCTATCCTCGGGCGATGACTCAACGGGATGTGCCGTGTCCGCAGTCTGTCTCCCGATGTGGCCATTGTCTCGTTTTAACTATATGATCGCGAACTATACGAACTATGACTTATTATTACGTTATTTCAATAGAATAAGGTCGTATTTGTTTTAGGTTGGTATGTTTATAGATAGGAAGTATAGTGTAATTAGCGGTGAGTAAAATTTGTGATTAAATATACTACGTGTAAGTGGAGTTACGCAAAATCCGAGGAACACTGATTTTAACTACTTATATAAAATAAATACACACGTCATCTCAGTTGGTAAAAGGAACATGCAATATATAATTATTGTCCTAAATATTCGAATCAATTACTAACTCAAAGCTGTGCTGTGACGTAGGTAAAATAATTACTCGTATTAAAAAGTAGCGCAACATTTTATACTTACCTTCGCAGGTTTTGCGTTTATTCACAAACACGTTGTATATTACTGTCACCACAATTTTACTATTATCTTTTGTAGTAGATATAATATAAACATAATGCCAAAGCGGGCAAGAATATAATTTACATATTTTTCACGCACACCAAATAACTCAGATATGAAGTAGGTAATTAAATAACGCTTCGCAACAAATGTTGTAAGTACTTATGCAGTTTTAATATTCATGAAACGAGGCCCATGTTTTACGATATTTGAACGCGACATTAATGCAATGTTGATTTGATTATACGGAATACTTTACGAGCATTTTTATTTTCTATAAAACAAGAGAACGAGGGAACATTCAACTTGCAAGGTACTGACATCATCAGCACGTCAAGTGCGAGCTAACCGTATACTTTATAGTCTACCGTATTTAGACATTTTGTATGGAGAATTGAAAAGTGCCTCTAGCGGACGGTATTTAAAACTTTCAATTAATACATAATGTCTAAATACAGTAGACTATAAAGTACACGGTTAGCTTACGAATAATCTCGCACTTGGCGTACAGGCGCGTATACAGCATTTCGTTCAGGGGGGTCAATTTTGTGTGATATTACCCATCTTTCAGAAAATTCGTTAACAATTTAAAATTGGTCAAAATAAAGTGCTTCAGTGGCGTGAGTCAGGGGGGGGGGGGGGGTTGCACCCATTGCCATCCAGCCCCACCCCCTTTATCCGCGCCTCTCCGTACTCGTGAGATCCAAGAATCGTCTGCCGTCCGCGAACTTTCTAACGACATATGCACCCTAAACGCTAAGTATATAGGTATAAGTTGAATCCAGTGCCGCCCGAGGCAATTTCTAGTATAGAGCGAGATTCAAGTATGGCGCCAATTGCTTGCCCGTAATATATATATTAGGGGCAAGCATATATATATATATATATATATGCTTGCATGGCATGGCAATTGGAAGATGTCGACAACATCTTAAGTCTCTAGCGAAGTTGGATCACTGAAGTGCCCCCTGCGTGACTTGGCGCCTGAAGCGGCCGCTCCGTGCGCCCTACGGTAAGGCCAGCACTGAGTTGAACGCTAAGATAACTTAAATTAATTCCTAAATGGTTTACTGAACTATGAATCATTCCACGTTCACAAAAGCAGAATTAATTTCCCGCAAGCAGAATATTTATAGCGACAGGAAAGCGATAATCTTTTTTTTACATTTTCGCCGATTATTCCGATTCGAGGCTGCGAACTAGCTCCCTTAGAGCATTCAATATCTAGTTGAAATGCTAAGTTTCAAAGCAATTTTCTCTTTGTAGTGTAGATAGATACCTATGGGAGTGTGCGCCGAGGCGGACCCGACCCCCGCCCACGGGTGACCTGCACATCCTACATTAGTTACGACCACGACTGTTTATAGTCTTGTAATATGTTGTAAACATATTTAGAAAGAGATTCTACACTTTACGATCGCTGAATGGGTATCGGCGTCGTGATAGTAATTTAATTCTTGGCCGGATCGCGTTTTATAACACAAATAGCTGCATGCCAATCGGTGTGACATAATTTTATGCCGAACTCCAGCAGTGACTGTAGAGTAATTGAAATAACCCATTGGAAGATTTCGGAGGCACGTGTGGCGAGGAGCCAACGTGTACTCCGGTCACTTGTATGTATTAGGGCGGCCGTATACATCCGGAGAATTCAGAACCGGAATTCATATTATGAAACTAAAACGGCCAGTATTGCATACAATTATATTCTACATAGCACACATTCATAATTTTTCTGTATATGATTTTTTCTCATCAATCTGACAGGATGATACTGACGAACGTTATAAGATATGTGTGAGGCAATCGTCCGTTTTTAAGATTATGAAATCTAGATTATGAATTCCGTATGTATATGGCCGCCCTAAGTGTTAATTGGAATGTATTTTATCATCTTGTTTGGTTAATATGAGGGAGCGGGCGACCGCCGCCGGTGGTTGTTAAAACAGCCAGTTTATGCTAAAATGGCGTGTAAAATGTACAACTTCTGCTACTTGACATAGTGCAGCGGTAAATCAAAGGAAATTATAGCTAGTAGGTAGTTGTGAGTTCAAAGCAATGTTTTATTGCGGAGAAAATTATCTTGTTCAACATGAATAAATTGAGGTTGCACGAGGAAGGAAATTAGAATTCCGGTTCACGATCATTTGTGGGTTTTCATTTAATGTAACTGCGAGGTAAGTAATCATTTTTCAAACCGTTTTCCATTGAACTTTAATTATTTATTCCGGAATTATTGAGATGTGTGGGAGTCATTGCGATATGCGACGTTCAGCTATAGACATCTTTCGGCTGATGATGTTAATGAATTAAAATTTAGCTGAAATCAATTTGGGTCAATGGATAAATAACTGAATAATGATCTTAGTGACTGTACGAGTCTGGTTAACTGGGACCGTAGTCCCAGTAGACAGCAGCCCGAGTTCACTAAAGACCGCTCGCTACGGCAACGAGGGGGTACCAGTTAAGAAGAAAATAGTTCTTACCTTGTTCTCAGAGATGGCGCGGTTTTCGATCGAGTACATGATGGCGCGCGACACCTTGGTCTCGAGGTCACGTAGGGCCAGGTCGGCGTCAACCTTGGTCAACCGCTCCACGCCCTCCACGTACCCTGCCCAAGGCCCGTCCAGCTCGGATAGTAGTGATCCGAGACACCTGCCACAGAGATAGGTACTTGGATAAACACACTACCTCTTCAAATTCCGAATGAAAGTTATTGAACCGTAAAATCCATCTATTTTGTTTTGTAATTTTTGTGTAACTGTCTTGACACTAATGTATTACCAGGGTGCGAGAAAGAAGATGACTAGAGACGATACGAAATGGAATCGAGATGATGATAGCCCACCTCATGTCCCAAGATATCTTCATAAAGAACATTTCAAAGAGGAATCTATTAGGAAAGCGTGGAAGAGAAAGACCAATAATAAGCTACAGCAGTCAGATAAAAGAAAAGGTATTATTATCTACACCAAAAGATTTTTTTTTTCATACATTTTAGGCAAGTATTTGATCTCGATCTCATCTGATGGTAAGTGACGATGAGATCTACGATGGAGCATACTTGCCTAGGTAGGAAGGCGGCAGTAGATCGAGACGCTACATTCACTAGGCACATGCAGCGCAACTGATCTGACCCGCCATCCAGGAATGGCAACACTGAACATCATGCCGGAACACGGCTAGGCCGCTTGGCGACATGGCTTTGTTCAGTGGGTGGTGACTAACCACGGCCGAAGCCTACCACCAGTAGAGTTGTCACCTAGTTGGCACCACCCAGGGTCACGTGTAGGGTATCTCGAGGGTACTTAATTCTCCTACGGACGAAGGTGACTCGACCCCTTCCTCGAATATAGTCTCTATTAATGAACGAACAAGTATTAAATTTGAATATGTTTTGTATCAATTAATTATTATTGAAACATTCGCGGTGCCTTTGTGAAGCTTCAACTGGCTTCAAGTATCCAGCAAGTCGTCGTCAACTTTTCTACCAAGTTTTGAGATTCATTAAACTTCCTATTTGTTTGTTAGCAAGTTTTACCAACTTAATTAGTAAGGTGGTTTTTACATTATACAAGTTTATGTATAACTTAGATCTACTGTTAATTATTTTAGTATTTGTTATTCAAAAGACGTTTAACAACGTACATAGAATATATTCTATGTACTCAATTAATACAATGGTCACAATGTTACGTATTTAGTTTTTCCATCATAACAATATGACAGGTAATGTCTATGTTTAAAAGGCGATGATTACGCGAAACACACATGGTTAAATCCTTTTTTTGATAATAGAAAATGTCTACTATTGGTACAGTTAGTATAGTGACCCTGCTTTATGTACCGACGGCCCTTGGTACGAATCCCAGTAGGAGCAAATTTGTGTGATGAGCACTTATGTTTCTACCTGATTCATGGATGTTTAAAATATCTATATAAGTCATAAAATACTAGGTTTACCCCAATTACAGTGTACGGTACACATAATACAGGCTTTGTTTTGTTTGGGACCGTACAGTTGGTGTGTTCGGCTGGCGGTATTTATATATAATTCCACTTACCCTCTCGCCACATTGAGGCAGTAGTTCCTGCAAGGTCTCGCGTCATGGCCGTGGCACCGCGCACAGCCCGCGGCCCGCATCAGCTGGTCGGAGCACCTCTCGCTGGCGCTCGCCAGCACCTTCTCGGTGGTCTCCAGGGCTTCGGCCCCCACTAACAGCATTTGGAGGAGGGCGCGCGCCGCCTCCAAGGACCGCGATAGGGATGTGCCCATCTGTGTATGAAGATGTCTTTGTTATGAACCATTTAGCGTCAATTTACAAGAATAATATGTAACATAATTAATTAGTGTAAATTATTTTATGTGGTTATTGAGTGATAGTGATTACGTTTATAAAATAAATGTGTACCTAAATTATGGTTGGCTTTTTAAAAGTAAGCGAATTGGGTAACGTTTCATCGTGCATTTAGTATTTGGTGGTATATTCAAATTTCTAATATTTAAATTTATTTTTTTGTGATTGATCTTTATTGTGATTGAATTTAACGATGGACCTGTTAGAATATTTTTAAAATTTAACACCGACGATTCCATCAAATAGGGTTGCCATATTTTATTTACTGGAGAATATTTTAGTAAACACTATTATATAATATAACAGATAAAATATTGATGAATAATAAATAAGCGTAAGCCGATAACGCACTGCGGCCGACACGGATGATACGCGTACGCAATACACGACTCACGTCTAAATATTAGATTTAGGATCGCAACTACACAAAATCTTGTACTGCCATACTTGAGTACGCAGTGTACACTGCTTCGCATTGGTGGCATAGAGGTCATAAAATAGCGCGAATGGAATCCACCAAGTGTCACGCTAAATGACACAGGTTTAATTCTCGTATAACTTGAATTTAACCCAGTTACGCAGGCGCGACGGTTGTAAATTAAACTGGTGTAATGCTTCGTAGCTTTTAATGAACAGGAAGGTTTGCTCGCAATGTTTTATTTTACCATAACTCTGATTTTTTTATTGTGTCTGCAATAATGCCATTGTAAGCAAATACACGAAACTTATATATTTAAGGGATTTAACTATATCTATAGCCATAATTCACCGCTTGTTCACACACAGTACCTTATTTTTAACAACCAGACTATTTAGCAGTAAAATAAAAGTAATATAAAATATAGTTCTATTACCTGCTGCGGTACTTCTCCAAACGGTTGCACAGCATCGTAGGCGTCCTTCAAACACGCCTCATACTCCGGCGTAAACTGCTTCGGATCCAGCTTCAGTACATTATGGTACGCCACTGGAAATATATCCCTGAAGAACTTTTTAGCGCTGGCCGCAAGGTCTCTTGGCGGGCTGGTACCAAACCTGTCGGCTCCCACGTCTCGCTCCGAATTCGACCGAAGTACGATTCGGATATCATCGTAGAGCGTGGCCAGAGGCTGCACTGTTCTGGTCGCATACCCTCGGTATAGCTGCGTGAACAGAGTCGCTGTTTTGTTCTGCGACTGATGTGAAAGCCCCGTAAGGTGATCTGTACGGACAAACAAAATAGTATTAAGTAGATGAAATGTGGCCTTAGCAGGTATCCTAATGTTATCGTAACGTCATTGACAAAGCATGCTGTCACCGTCGTTCTTGTTCATGAAATATGTGGTGAGAGCAGGACGAAACAGGCTAAGCGTTAAACACAATAAGATGATAAAAGGTCTTGAAAGGTTGCCTTATTATACTTTGTGAACGAAAACTCTGCTATAGGATACATAAAACAGTATCTGAATGCAAAACAAGTATTTTATTATCTTTATCTGTGTGTCTTTTTCATAAAAAGTACCTTCAACGAGGTTTTCAGTACGAGTCTATGGAAAGAAAGCTCAAGAGATGGGGTACATAGAGCATCTCATAAAAAAAATTTGACCAATTTCTTCAACGAGGTTTTCAGTACGAGTATTTGCCTATGGAAAGAAAGTCTATGGTTGCCTCAAGAGACTGGGTACATATCATCACACCATACATCCATTGTGGGTTGAGCAGCAGAACATATCGATGCTTGCGGCCGCAGTACCACATGCAAAAGCGACCCTTATCGACACAAGATATGATCTTACTGTGACTATAAGGAATAAGAAACGGCGCTAGCATATTAATAAGGTTCTATCTAATACTATCGCGTATCATGAATATTTAGTATATTTATGTACGTCCTTATTTACACACGAGAAAATTGCATGGCTGACGACGACGGGTTAGAATAACGGGTATGTTTGGCACGTTTAATGGGATTTGCCCGCCACTGCGACGGGCTACCACAGTATATAAATACTATACTCGCTCATTGAATACTCTAGACGCCTGCGTTACATTTATTTGACGGAGAGTGTATGGACCATAGCCGATTTTCCATACCTTTCTTTTTGTCGTTGGTCGTCGTTAATTACAAACACGGGGGGGATTACTGATATTTACACGGGGCGGTGCCATTTGTCTTCTGGAGACCCAACTAGTGGGACGAAACCTGACAGTAATACGATTTGACAGAACTTTTCAGGCGTCCGTAACAAATGTCTAAGATGTTGCAATGTTCTCGTATAATAAATAAGTCTATACAACGGTGCGGCGACATGTTTCGGTGAGCCTAAAAACGGTTTAAAAATTTAACGTAACAAATAATACTGCTTACTTGTTTATTTTATTTTTGACAACAAAATTTATCAAAATAATATACATTGAAAATAGCTCTAGGGCAAAAAGCCAACATCACGCGGTGTTCCCAAGCGGTCACCCATCTAAGTACTGACCGCGCCCGACGTTGCTTAACTTCGGTGATCGGACGAGAACCGGTGTATTCAACGTAGTATGGACGTTGGCAATTACCGAATTGAAATACATCCTCGTTTTACGTAAAAGAATCTAAATATATAAAAGATACACAAATCTGTTCAACAAAAAACATGTACAATATTGGAACTTGTCTGTGTCCTCTGCACTAAGCACAAGCTTGTATCGCAGAGAATAGAGAACAGAATTTACAAGCGATATAATAGTTTTTTTTTTAGTAAAATTGTTTCATATATAATTGTAACATTACTATTAGACCTTTTTATGTTCCGCGAAATATATGTGTGAGTACATGTATCTATGTAATAAGTTAAGCCCTAACATTACCGGGCCTGTGTAAATACGCTTAGTCGAGCAAACATCCCCTGTGTATTTGGTTTCATAGTCCGTGGCACCTGCGTTCCGTCCTACAGTAAGTATCCGCCGTTATCTCGCCGGAATGCTGGCGGGATCAACGCCTCGACGCATTCCTGGGAGATATATAAATTCATTCGTGTTCCAAGCGTAAATAGTTGCACTCTCTAGAGATAAATAAATAAATATCGCCAGACGAACACACCAATTATACCGTCCCACACTAACCAACGCTTGTGTTATGGGTACCGCACAATGGACTGAGGGCGAACTCAGTATATAATACTTATATGTATATAGATAATATCCATGACACGGATACAAACATTTATGCTCATCACACAAAGATTATTCCTACCAGGATTCGAACGCGGGACCCGCAGCACAGACAGCAGAGTCACTACCCACTGAACTTATCAGGGCTTTCGCTTCTGAAAGGCGGTCCATCCTAATTGTCAGGCAGTTCTTGCTGTTTTAAAGTGTTGAGCCGGTTGGCTACATGCCAAATGTCTAGTTTTTTGTGTTTTGGCAAGGGTTGGAATGATCAACTACCGTCTGCTGTAATCTCTGAACTGGAAAATACTTTTCAGTCAACGGCCCTAAAATGTTGAAGTCAATGGAAACCGAAATTGAGGGTTGCTTTAGGTATTTTTCAACGTCGTTGTGCAAAAAATAAAGGTACTTTAATGGACTTCATTGCTTATAGCACTCAAATAAAATATTTTTACTCTAGTTTGCGAATCTTTATAGAGGACACCGCTCGGGATCACTGGGTTAACTTACTGAGCTTTCGCGTGAAAAGCTACATATTTATGTGAATATACATAATATAAGTGAAGGGTAAAAGCTCCTTTGATCTGCGAGCCCTCGACGAGAAGCTCTTTAGCCGGCAGCGCGGTGACAGCTCTCGTGTCTACTTTAAATGTAAAGCTTATACTTCAAGTAATTTTCACGAAACGCAGATTTTAAGGGCCTGTAAAGTGTTTATGTTTTATTAGTTTAAAATGCCAAGTGAAATTTGGTGAGTGAACAAATATTTGTTTAGAGAATTAGCTGTAAATACTCTTTTCAATTTTGGAATACTCACTTTCTGTAACAAACCATGGAATGAGTTATGGGGACTGGAAGGGTGATCTTCGCCACAGCTTCAGTATCTATAAGGTATATATTTAAGGGGCATTTTTAATGCTTTGATGTTCATAGATTCCTAAAGTTTTCAGAACTAGAACTAACGACGAATATTGATTTGATACAGCCATCCTTCTAACAAAAAGATGGCGTCTGCTTACTAAAGATAAGAACCACATTTTAAGTGCTAAGTGCGCTAAAAGCTTCGATTACTTAATATAGGTACATAAGATACAGTGAATTGATGAGCGTTTTTAGTTTATACAGATTATATCACTGGTATTCAGCGTGCCGACGACACGACTCGATGGTTCAATAAATAATAAGTGTCATTCGTCTTTCAGAACGCAACGAGACCTCCAGACACCCTTTGAAACGCGCCCGCAGCTGACGGACTTGCAAACTTATTACCACCTACGTAAAGTCTGCAATACAACTGTATTTTATTGATAGGTGAACTTTGTCGATTTGATTCAATTTTATAACTTTTTTTTAAAATACCATGTATAATATATTGATATATATTTTTCGTGTTTCAGAGAACGTTAAACCTAGTAGAGGTCACTGGGACGACAGTTTATGAAGGAAATGTTTCTAAGTTTACACGTTAAAATGCTTCATTTATTATGTACGTCCAGTTCGAGATTATTCGTAAACTAACTGTATACTTTATATTCTACGTTTTTAGACATATTATATGGAGAATTGTAAAGCGCATCTAGTCGGCAGTATTTCAAACTTTAAATACTCTATGCAAAATGTCTAGACTATAAAGTATACGGTTAGCTTACGAATAATGTCGCTCTTGACGTACTGTTTTATGTATGCAGCTTTGGATGATGAAGATTTCTAAAGTCAAGACTATTTTAATTAAATTTAATAATCATTGCTAGACATAAAACGTTTGTACATAGATTTGTGTGAATCCCCTGATTCCGGCGCTAGTATAAACTGTTGCAGGAGCCAATCTACTATAATAATACTTTACGCCTTTCATTCGTATTCAAAACTAATTTAGTGAATGAATATTAATTGCATGCCGCGAGAGTCAGCTCGACGTGCGAATAGACGGCACTGAGTAGACTAATTACTTAGTTATGCAAATTGTACCAGAGGTTGTTTCAACTAATGAACTCGGAGGATGCTCAGAATTTTTGCGCTTAAGCAATCTCATTTGATGAAGAGTAAGAAGGTAAATACAGCAATGGGACGCCAGGGCAGCGGTAATTTAAAGGAGATTAAGTCGAAAGAAAAATGTCGTGGAATATTTAACTTTCAGACAGTTTTTAAACAATTTATTTAAGCAGTCGAGAATGGTCTGTGTAGTCGTTGTGGAGTTGCCTTTTTTCAATTTAATTCACGTTATTATTATTATTTTTATTTATTTCACAGAGTTCTAACTTAGACTATTGTTTGTAAGTTAATATATTTAATATCATCAAAATTATTCACTTCTAATCTTAATGTGCCCACACATTAAGATTAAAAGTAAATTATTATGAATATAAAAAAGGTGGATATGTCTTGTATGAAATACAAATAAAATCACATAGAATAGACTAGAAAATTATTTATTACTAGCTATGTGCCCGACGGGACATTTGAGCCATGTGATCTACTGCGCGGGCTCTAATAGTTGCGCTTAAAATATGAATATTCCTTCTTTTCCTGTTTCTGTTAAGGTTATTAGTTCCCATATAGGCAAAGTTTTTTCATCATCTGGTATTCAGTCCGTGGCTGAAAGGATAATTCAAACACGAAAAGGTTTTTTTGCTATAAGTACCTAAACCTAATTTAGTCATTTGATATTTTTGTAAAAACATGTTGAATAAGTTCCTTGCTCAAGCTTCATACCATGCTAATAACCGCGTTCGAGGAAATTCGCCATGAAACTTTATGTAGAGCATCCGATGAAATAAATATCCGGGAGCTACCTGTCATCACGGGCGCCCCTGCTGCAATATCCGCGTTTAAAACCCGTTAAATGGAGCCAGCCGAGCACGGTAACTGCAGCTTCGGAGGGGGCAGGGGGGGGGTACTTGTGCCTTTGCTAAATATAGGAGCAAGTACTATGAGAACAGTTGTATTTAAAAAAAATACCAGCAGAATATATTAGGTACAATACAGAACATACTCAACGTAAAGGTACTCTTAAATAGAGTTATTCATAAATTCCCAGAAATATGAAAACTATGAACGCAAGCAACGTCATTGTCATGATAAAAATTAGAGGTACAGTCGCGGACTTTGATTTGGGACCCATTTAAGGTTGATCGTACAGCAAACGTATACCATAAGGGTACTATTTTGACTGACGATACTAGGAGTAACTGCTCTCAGATAGAGATATACGACCTTATTGCATTATAACTGTCATTGAAAATATTACAGAAATGGATTCCATACCGTATGGTATGCGAGCGTACCCGGGTGTACCTACTAGTATTAGCACACAAATGTGCGTTAATTAATTAGTTTTAGTAAGAGTAACAGAAATGAAGTCGTAGAACCGAGAATGGGAATGTTTAGCAACTCTTTGATAATCAGCCTATTGCAGATTTATCTCCACGTTTCATTGTAAGTTCCTTGTTCTAATGAAGGCTTTATTAATATTAATTGGGTTGCATTTACGTTAATGCGCGGTGGGTTCATAAAGCACAAAGGTAAATTGTTTTAGTGCTCTAATGAGGGTCCGCGCGTGTGGTCTCCTGGGTTCTCAGGCATCCCCCGAACAATGGTATAGAGACCCCTTGACGTCGAGCACATTCTGATTATTTCCTCCGAGGGGGGGGGGGGGGGGGGGGTTGAGAGCTCATTGTTTCTCGCTGGTAGCGGGGTCGACGCACCCGCCGATATAAGGTTAGTTAGTACTTGAAAGCGATGAAATTCTTTTGAAGTTAGCAGATATAATTATAGTAAAAAATATGTTTGCCAACTCTTGTTAGTCATATCTCGCAAATAAATTAATTGGAAATACGCCGAGACATTTAATTAAGAACTTGTGGAATGTTTAAATTAAAAAATGATAACGAATAATTTTACCTAAAGCGAAGGAGATAACTAGTTCTGTTTAGTTAACCTTAATATATTCTTGAGTACTTATATCATGACTTAGCAAATCAAGTCCCAGGTAATTATACCGCTACAATACCTACTAATGCTGTGCCCGTAGTGCTGAGCCGCTCGTGTTAAGGGGCGGATCCAGGATTTCGTAAAGGGGGGATCCTTGTTTGATTTTATCTATCACTCAGTAAACAATAAATTGAAAAATAGGGGGGGATTGCAAGCGTTGCCTACTCCCCCCCCCCCCCCATCTGGTGTGAGTGAGTGTATGTGGGAACTGTTCAGCCACCAATGTTTGCTTTTCACGGATACATAGCTAAGGCTTGCTATAGTTATACCGGGCGGTATTTTTTTGGTGGCATTTATTTATAATACAAAAAATTGTAAGAAACCTTTAAACTCCTTAACCCTGTAGCGTTAAATCTCTCATAAAAGCCGGTAATAAAATAAATGAATGACTCGTTAAACATTTATAGAGTCTTGTACATATAAAATCTGAGTATGTCACAAAATAAAGAACTCTCAATAAAATCTTTAGTTAATAATGCTAATATTACCGCTAATGACGCCCGTACGAAACCATGTCGGCGACTTAATAGCTCCAGCCATTACGATTTATGGAATATAAACTTGCACTAAATTAAATTGCTTCGTGTTTGAATAACCAGTACCACGTCGAGCATTTTTTATATTTCAATTATACGCTATAAATCTTTACAGCATCATTAAATCTATTTCTGTGCAATCTAAATTTTGCTCGAACTCAGTTTTTACTTACATCAATATCTAGTCAATTTATTTGAGAATCGAGTTTGAAATGGAATCAAAATAGTGTTTCACCATACAGGATTCTCATAAATTAATTACTTTATGTTCTGAAATGAAGGAATCGTGATGTTGCTGTTTTATAAATGAGAGTTTTACAAGCTATTATATTCACTGGATATTATTATGAATAAGTATACCTACTCTTGTGTGCTGGAGAAAGATGCTTATAGTTCATTGGACGAGACGCTAGACCAATGATACGTATTTTCCTAGCTTAAATTTAGAATAGGTAACATTTTCACCTTTTTCAAGTCTTTGCATTTTTTTTAAATTCATTGGCTATGTTTCCCCCTAGAAAGGTATTACCTTACCTTAATAAATAACTGTGTGCGCTAAATGAAAGGACATAGCGTGGTATGGTACACTCGAGAATACTTTATAGAGATCACAACCCTTAGTATAGAGTAACCTCCTCCTTTGGGGGTCGAGTCACCTTCGTCCGTAGGAGAATTAAGTACCCTCGAGATACCCTACACGTGACCCTGGGTGGTGCCAACCAGGTGACAACTCTACTGGTGGTAGGCTTCGGCCGTGGTTAGTCACCACCCACTGAACAAAGCCATGTCGCCAAGCGGCCTAGCCGTGTTCCGGCATGATGTTCGGTGTTGCCATTCATGGATGGCGGGTCAGATCAGTTGCGCTGCATGTGCCTAGTGAATGTAGCGTCTCTTATCTACTGCCGCCTTCCTACCGAGGCAAGTATGCTCCATCGTAGATCTCATCGTCACTTACCATCAGGTGAGATCGAGATCAAATACTTGCCTATAATGTAATAAAAAAATAAAAAAACCTATATAGATAACTCTAGGCAATGAAGTCACACGACGCATGGAAGAGGGAGGGTAGGAACCTATTCAACCTTGCGAACCGATATTTAATCTTTTTTTTTATCAGTCAGATTTTCTTTCCAACTTCTATATTCCTTTCGGTTTATTTCGTTGCGGGTTCCAATTAGCTTTTCCCCGGGACTCGCCGAGGGTCAGACCACGGCGTCTTCGTTGGTCACCGCTGTGGATCCTGGTTTACAATAACAGGGGTGAGAGTGTGTAGCGGGCCTAATCCCAAACAAACACAGTTTTTTACAACTATTATCAGTTGCACAAGACGGCACCATAACAATCATGAATCTCAACGACTGTAACAATGGAAAGTGTTTGCCTCATTTAGATCGCCGCGTTCAAGTTGTTTTAAAAAACTTTTTCAATTAATATTCCGCGTCATGTTTATCCACAGCTTTTGTAACGAATTCGATGACATAAGCGGGTGTTCGGATTTGTTTACACGTGCTAGGGCGGAGCTAGAGTGTCCAATTTGTATGAGCGCGCTGCCGCGCCGGGAGTGTTTGTTAAACAAGGTTTTGTTCGATAGCTTGTCCTGGGCCCTCGGTCCGCCTGCTATTTATTGTTCCAGCAGTGTGTTGGACACATGTTGCGGTAGGTTTTGTTTGTGTAAGTGATGTGCGGTGTCTGCTTATTGTAATATCGATTGATGTTGCCATTGATGTAATAAACAAAGACGCGTGCATGTCTTATTTAATTTCTCCCATTTATGAGTACAATCACAATACAATCGCATAAAGATTATAATAAGTATAATGTAGCGTAGGCACCTTTTAACTATAAAAATATTAGTAATCCCATTTCTAGTTTGGGACCAATAAATCAATAGAACATATTGGTCTATGATGCACCACTCCGCTAAAGCAGATTATCATATGTTTGAATTACTTACAATATACATCTAAGATCTATGACATAGTTAAATGATAATGTAACATATTAAGTACATTAATGCATGCTATGATTTGCTTGCTGGCCGTCCTCCTTTGTATTTTTTTTGCAATGCATTTCTTTTTCTTTTATTTTCAATTATTTTATTAGTTGCTAAACATGATATGGTTCAATGTTACCTTGCAGTGTGCGCCTTGTGGACAGCAGCAGCTCCGCGGTCCACTTGGTAGAAGCAGCGGCGCTGGCTTCGGCAGCTCGACCCAGCGCCGGGCGGAGCTGCGCCTCGCGCCCCCGTCCGCAACATTGCCCGCCGCAGAGAGAACCTTGAAAGACACAAATAAATATTATATTCAATTAAGCTCATAATTTTTCATTATTTATATAGAATAGGCTGGGAACATTAAAGTTATTTTAGAGTAGGTACTGTCGCGAAATGAAAGGTTCGCCACTTAGTCGTTTTTTGCTAGCAAGAGTTCAAGAACTGTAATGACAACATTCCAGTGCAAGAAACAGTACCGCCAACATTAATAAATGCTACACGTTTTGTTTTGACGGGTTAACTGTAGAATCTATGGAATAAAGGTTTTGCTAACTCTGTCAATAATAAATATTAAAAAAAAACGACACTGGGTAAATGGCTCTATTTGTAGCCAATTGTCAACCTAAAAACAATGCAATGCTGACATTGACAGACACTGGGACTAAATGTTATAATCATCAGAAGCAAAGAGGATATAATCACTACGTTTTTATAAAAATATAATTGGCAGGTCAAACCATTAGACAAAAAAAAATAACTTTGATTTGAATAAATTTGTCAAATGCAATATAACCTTGCCTTTCAATAAATGCAATAATACCTGCTTGGCACTGTTAAATAACCTAAAATACAAACGCAATAATTAACCAACAACCAGAGAGCTTAGAACAAAGAGCTCGCACAACTATTGCAGCTACCAATTATATTATTTAATCTGGGGTCAAACGTAAATTGTCGAGGAGTGAGGTCGCAGTGACAGGGACCCCGTGACGAGGGTGCCCTCTAGCTAACAGCCTCTGAAACACTCTTAATCAGTCCCGTTAAGTAATGCAGAGATAGCGACGGTACACAATGTAAATGTGTGAATGTTTCCGTACATTAATTTAACGAGATTTTTTGTCAGTAAGCAGGTGGGTTATCTAGTACGAGTACTTATCGCTACTCAACATTCCATAGGAGTTCAATGAAGAGGGTTGGTCGCAATCCTGGCAGCTTTATGCATGACAAATATACGAAAAAATATGTTAATTCATTAATCCAGTAAAAGTCTATGGTAATAATTTGAATTTGGAATGTGGAATGAAATTGATGCAATTTTTATGTGCTACCTAAGTCCAATTGGAAACTTGGTAATATTTATAATGGCGCTTACAAATAGGGTTGTAAAAAGGGGAATATTATCGCCTATAATAACAATTTAATCAATTATAGGCTAGCATTTATATTTTGTATAGAAAGTGTAGTAGATACGCAGACTCCATGTTCCTAACTCTTAGCCTCCTAACTCCTTCCATGCCGAGTGCCCTGGGGTGCCCGCGAAACATACTTTTCCCCTATTTACGCGCATTGCTAGCGAATAAAGAAAACCATAAAAAGCTAGACTATTTATTTGTACAACGTCTGATTGTAATACATGTAAAAGGGTTTCTTCTAATCACTATGTTTATTACTGAATACAAAAACAATACCCCAACCAGATCCTTTTCAGGAAAACGTAGTAGTTATTAACAAATACAGTTCAATTAGAGAGGATATCAAGCGTACAGCGTATACAGTCAAACAGACGCTCTTTGAAATATAATGTTTCATAGCATACCTATTTACGTGTAAATCAATATTATTTCAGCAAACGACACGCCAGCCACTGACGCAAATGGTGTGTTAATGAACAGTAGCTCTACTTTAAATAGGGCTAACAAGATTGTCAAATGCAAATATCACACCCATAGGTGAAGTTAACGAGCCGCTACTTCAAACGGCCCCGTCAGCGGTCATGAGCTATTTATTTCAACCAAGTATTCTGATCTCCAGTATTTCAAACGTTCATGTTGGAAGCTATCCAACACCGGTTATTGTATTTGGTGCGTAAAAATTGTCGTCCGGTCTTACGAGTGCCAATATATTTATACGTAATGAAAATATAATGTGTGTCGGAGAAGTAATGGGTCTTTCAGTTCGAATCCGAGTTATCCGGATAGTATTCGCTTTATTATACGAATACGAATAAAACAGATAGTTACTTTATTACTATAGCGCAGTCATGATATTTTGAAAGTTTAATTAGGTACCTACATTATATCACTCAAATAATTATAACGTCTTACAATGTATTTTAACACATTAAGAACGATATTTATCATCATTCGTGTACGTTAACTTCACACTCAAACAATGAATCCAAATGTGCCCAAATAATAGTCCGGGTATGTTTGTTCGTAGCCATACCGTAATCGGTTTAAATCAAGTGTTCTTTTAAAATCAAACTATTTTTTTTTCATAAAAAATTACATTGGTATATTTCAATCATAAATCAGTCTGATATGTTTCATAATTGTCAGTTAGTTAGTTTGATAATTACTGTATTGTTATAGTTTTTTAGTAGTCAAAATGTTGTTTTGGGAATCATATTTGTTTGATTTATCTTTTTTGCAGTGGTATCCGAAATATCCGTATTATCCCGATAGTGTGTTGGAAGTATCAGAAATATCCGGTTTGTTAAATATCCAATTGAATGATCCAATTGTAACATTCAGAATTCAACGGCTTGGCATCTGTTCGTTATCTTTAGTGCCTGAAGTTTTCCGTTTTTCCGGAGAACCTAGATAATATCGGCCCAAAGTCACAAAAGTTTCAGAGTGAAATATTGGCGACATAACAGCACGCTACATCTGCAGCCATCAGCGAGTTGAACGCTCTATCGATTCACTACCCATCGGAATGAAATGTGACGTAAAACGTTTATAGGTAGAGCTTTTATCGCCACAGTGTTTCGATATGCTAAAGCACATTTTACGAAGGCAGTAAAATTACTAAATCGATTGAATTTTGATTTGGAAAATATGGGCACTAAAATCGTAATGTATTTGTCTCGTTTTAGAATTTGCTTTTACTAGTTTAGTAAGTTAAAGTAGCGCGATTGTGCATAAACTAAGTTTGTTAGTATATTTTTATTACACTTTGGTCCAATTACGTGAAAAAGAAGTAAGTACCTATAATGTTCTGTTGAAAAGTCTTCGTCTCACTCTGGATCAGACGAAGACTTTTCAACAGTACATTATAGTCCGCGCTAGCGATATACAAACTTATTATGTTACATTTGGCACAATGTCGTGCAAGAGAGCGACGCCCGCGCAGGTTCAAGGCTGCCGCGCCGGCGCATTGTTGTGTGACAGCTAGACGAGGCCGAAGCCCGCGCACAAAGGCCCCCTGAATACCAGACTCGCGAGTTTTTTATTTTAAAAAACTTGACAAAAATGCTACTTATTTGTTTTTATTTCACAAAACACTTTGAATACGACGCCAACTACACGAGTAATAAAATAAAAGCGTGGCATTATACAGGATTCTGTTTTACGTTCGTTTTATTGCACGAGACAGTTGTAACAGCATTGCAACTGATTATTCGACTGTTATATATCAGCTATTTGCGTCAGCGAAACTATCCCAAGATTATGAGGTATAATTGCGAGTTTCGTAAGTTAGAATAATGTTCTCAAATAACGTCTGGTTGAATTACTTATGTAAGGTGTAGTTCGGGCGGCGCGGGCGGCGAGGCGGGGCGGGCGGGCGGCGCGCCGTACCAAGGCCGCCCCGCCAGACTGTACGCCGACTATCAATACATACATGCTGCATCTCTATAACATATAACATGGGTGAACGCTAATATTGAAAAGAACAGAGTTGTGTGTGTGTGTTACACAACAATAAAAAATCGAATCAGCTGATCCCCGTGAAAGCTCTATTATGAAAAAGATAACAAGTATGTTCTTAATTTGAGAGCTGTCAAATTAAGTGGACTATATAAAAAAAAATGACAAAAACCACAATCTTTAAAAGGCAGACGTGACAAAAAAAACATATTTAATTCGGTATAAAATAAATGCATTCTTATGCGTTCCCTTTCCAAGTATCTACCATAGTTATAATAATATGCTTAACTATAAAGCATACTTCAATCAGGTTTCTAAGATACAGGCTTTCGCCTATTTGAAACCACTACTCATAGGTTGAGTAGCGGTCATGTCAATGTCTAAATTTTAATGGAAATAAAATTTACCGTACCTTACTAACATTCAGTCATTTTTTATTAGATATTCTATTGCCGCGACAGGAAAATGTTACAGCAAATATATAATTATACCTCATATAAATTCATATCAAAAACCATTGCGAGCAAAAATCACAATCTAATATATATAGCTCCCGTTCAAATACGTTTCGAAAACTATCAGGTAACTGTAACTGTCGATGTATCTCATAAATCTACTGCCACATTTACGGCAAACACATCGGTAATAAAGTTGTCTCGGTAAATTGCTGGCAGGCCGGTCGGCTCAGCCAATCAATCATTCGTGATTATGTAAGTGGTGCTTAAAACTTGGGATTAAACCGAATAACAAATGTAACAAATCGTTAATACTGTGATATATTTTGTTTATACAATAATAACCATTGATGCGATAAAATAAAAACCTCTTTCGCATGTACCCAATTTAATTGTTATCAAATATCAAAACGTGTAAACTATTTTATTACAAAGTTTTACATCCATATGAGGAATGTTTTTTTTACAATGAATTAACTCATATTTATATTGGGTAGCTGTGGCGACGAAAAATCCGAACTAAATGACGGCTAAATGTCTGTATCTAATGTAATGTAAAAATGTCTGACGCCTACATAGAACAATATAGTGCAGTAGATAAATAACAAGTACAAAACTATTTGAATTGACACGTTTCTTTGTGTGTTCATATCTGTATAATATTATCTTGTGCCTTCTTTTAAGTCGCAGTTTTACTTTAATGAAGATTCAAAGCGACCATCAATCACTTCAAACTATCGTGTCAAGTGGTATGTCTAACAGAAACTAGGTCTACTTGAGTCTAGAGACTCGAGCACTCGGGCGACTTCGCGTCTAGACGCTTGGCGCGCTATGCCATTGCTAAGTATCTAAAATGTAAAACACACAAGTCATTTGAGTAATTAACCGCTGAAATTATTTAAATAACTAAATGGTGTCAAGAGACGTTGAAATTTTATGTTGAAAACTGGCGGTTTGTTAGACCAATGTGAATTGAAGTTATCAAGTTGATGGCAACATTGATCGTCCGTATAGTCTTGGGCCATCTTCGGAAGAGAATATAAGGCGTAGTATATGATTAAACCATGTTATTTTTTAAACCGGGCGCTAACAGGCCCGGCCCGCGAATCCCTCTGACATGGGGGGGTCTTTATTTAACTTATATTCAAAATATATGTACATAGAAGTTTTTTATTTATTACGATTAAATCAAATTCGGGTATATGAGATACAGGCATCTTTGAAAAATAATGTGCTTAGAACGAAATGTATTAGACGTGAAGCTTTATAAGGTTCGTATTCATAGTCACGCTAGCGTTATCGAAACATAATACCTTCGTAGATGTCGTGGGCCCAGCACCGTTGCGTCTCATGAATATTCCGCTCGATAGTTTCGAAGATGCAATTAAATTAAAACATTGTGTCAACAACATCCGCTATTAATTCTTTTACGATTATTAAATGATGTCGAGAGCGTCCCTGTTGCTTCAGTTTTGAAACGTTATAATAGTGGACGGCGCGGGCGCAGGTGTGCCGCCGCGGCGCGTCGCTAGCGACCGAGCGATAAACATTTATTGCTTTCTTTGATTGGCCTATTTTAAAACAATGCTTATACGATGCTAAAAGGTATGAATAATACGCAGATTGAGCCTTTAGTAATTGGATTGTAGCTCCTATGAATTCTATAGGTGCTGCTATATCAGCGTCTTGGTGCACTGTCTTAATGTCACTAAGCAGACGTGGCAAACAGTTAAACACATTATTTTGCTAATGTCATTACTAATGACGTTAGACATTATGCTATAAGAGCAGAACTACATTAATCTAGCATAAGTGTTTAACCTGGTATTTTAATACCTTAATTAAGGCGTATATTGGCATTTTCATTAATGCTTTCGTTAACCCAGATGTAACCATACCATTACGTAAGCAAACAGTGGAACTGCAATCGGGAGTTACAAGTAAACGTTCTGAATACTCACAAATTATTTGGTGAAAGAACTTTATTTCCTAAATGTTTGTGCATTTAGCTGGGTAATGGCGGTGTGAAAAGTGCGAGCGTGGAAGTTGTTATCGAACAACAATAAATAAATACGGCCGAATGAATAAGTGAAAACTTACCTTTAATTTCGTTGTCATTAACTTTTTCGACGATGAAGTGGAGACGAGCTTTTTTTTAAACAAAGAATTTAATTTTGATTTTTTTTTCTTTTATCCTGCGTGTCTATATGTAATTTATATTCAGCCAGGATTTTTTACTAAGTACCTTACAAGTGAATACTCATAACTAAACTATCGAAATTATCAGAGTTGGTAGAATCGTAATATTTATGGTCGATATTCGAAATTTAAAAAATAAACCGTTTTTTTATGTATCCATATCGTTATTTAGATTGAGTACCCACTTCTATTCTATTATTAAGAGAAATCAGTGGATGTTTGGTCGTGTGTAAGCTCTCGCTACGAGTGGTAAATATCAACACGGGAGCGGGAGTCGAACTCACAGCTTATTTGTGCACTGTAATCATGTTTCGTTTAGCACTAATTTTAACTTGAAATAACATTGGTTACCCGGAGTTCGGGTAGCGGTAAAACTCACTTTACGGGTCGTATTTATAGAATATAATAACGTATGCCTTTAGTCTCAACTTAGGTATGGCATGTTCATGGAATATGGTTCGAGCTAGGACGAAAAAACTTTAGTGTAGTAATTGAAATAATTACATAACTAAACATTGATTACAGCGACTGTTCTAGGGTGATGTTTGACCTATAAGTACAGGCTGATTCAGAAATATTTGTGATTATTATATGAAGTCAAAATGTAAATACGTCGCTTTTATAAAATAAAATTTGTTGCCAACGAAACAGCTATGATTTTTTGTGAGCAAAATTTAATTGATGTATCGATTTTCTGACTTTACATACTAATAATTAACCGACTTCAAAAAGTAGGTTCTCAGATCGGATTTTTTTTTTTACAAATGCGCTTCAGATTCTAGGCCGACTATAAACTTTTTGAATCGGCTGTATAATTAAAAAACAAAATTGATCGGGTGAGAATTGTTCAATGAGGGAGGTGACTATCAAGCATATTATTATAAGTAACTAGGTACATAATACATACTAGGTGATACCGATCCAGTGACACGTCCGCCTCCCGAGCCCCATTAATATGGATACCTCGCGTCCAATTAGCGAACATACTATAAATATTAACAACACCCACCGGGTTTTATTACTTCGCACAGTTCGGAAAGGAAATTGGATAACTGGACATACAGATTAAAAATTAAAATGTAAATGTTTTTTCTTTTTTTAAGGCAGTATGTATTTTTCTTTATTTAATTATAACTGCCTGTTTGGGCGAATTTCGTACCACCTCAGAAGCAAATTTATGAGAAAATAAGTTTTTTTTAATAGTTATTTTGGTATTCGGTGCAGAGAGAAATTCATAAAATCTAAGATCATAATAATCGGCCCACACATTATTGAGTTATAAATGGTGTTACTAACACGACTTTTTTTATTTTTTTCCGTATTCTATTTAGCGTCTGTAATTTAAAATGTACGATAAAACAAATTGTTGGACATTCATTTATTGTTCCTCGTTTTTACTTTATTAAACAAGTTTTAAGTGCCTAGATGGAGCTCGGCGGGAAATTGAATTGTTCCAAGAAATAGCTTTGTGTAATGTCCAGCTCAATAGGAGTTATAGTAGTACAGCAATAAAGTGCTTCACTTTTAAAAAAATATTGTCAAACGCTAGGCTAGACGTTTTTATAGAGCTACTAAATTTTATGCTTTTTTTTCTTCACGTTGCCGATCGCCTACAAAATTGAGCAAATTTTTTTCGTTATAGTATTGAGTACCTACCCCTACCTACCCCTTTGTTTTAGTAGATCAATGCCTACCCCTATCAGTGAAGCGGTGGATACAAAACAGAAAAAAAATCCAATTGGGGAGAACTTGATGCATTAAGTTTATTTTATTTTAGTCTTTCAGGGATGCATATGCTACAATATGACATATTGTAATAATAAAAATAAGCATTTGAAAAAATAGAGCAATGTTTAATAATAATATCGCCAGACAAGCACACAAACTAGACGGTACCACACTAAGCAACGCTTGTATTATGAGTACCGTACAATGCACTAAGGGCGAACTTAGTATATAATACTTATGGAGATATTAAACATCCATGGTTAGGGTCACTACCAACTGCGCTAATCGGGTCGTCAACAAATCACAACATCAATACATGGTCACAAACTAATTTCCGACTAAAAATACTTTTGTTTACTTACACATGCATATAACTTTAAAGTCAAGGATAAATTAACATACAAATAGCATAATATATTTGTATTTAAAAGCTTGCATGCTCTTCCACTTTTACAATACTACGCCGCCATTGCGAAAATGCAATGCACCGCTATCGCGCGGCCCTGGATAATGCCTTATCATACACTCACCAAGCAATACTAAACGTTATTGCAATAGCAACAGGAGCTGTTATCGGGTCACAGTCCTCGGCAACAGTACAGTAAAGAACGGTTGAATGCAAATTATTTTATCAGGCTGCGCAATAAAGCCTGTTTTATTTGATTTGCGCTGAATATTGATGGGGGAATAAAATTCAATGATTTGTATAGAAGTTTTCCAATCACTAGACATTTCTAAGTAATTCTATTAGTAGTCCTATGTATACTATGTATACTTACCCACCAACATAAATATGTGTAAATAATTAGGTATTGAGCAGTGATAGCCAAGTTGGTAGAACGCTTGCCTCGGTAACGAGGATCGCAGGTTCAAACGCCGGCTCGCACCTCTGGGATTTCTGGATTTCATGTGCAAATCTCATTTTCAACCATGATTATCACTTTCCAAACGGTGAAGGAAATAACGCGAGGAAACCTGCATGTCTAAGAGAACACCTCGAAAGACGTGTGACGTCCGCCAACCCGCACTTCAGCGTGGTGGACTATGGCCTAATCCCCCTCGCATTGAGGGGAGGCCCGTGCCCAATAGTGAGAGCATTAAAAAGGGCTGGTAGGTATTATTATTATATATTTTGTATTAATTGACGAACATTACAAAGAGATACGAGCGATGCTTCGCACGGCCTTTAAATAAACGGATTTCAACTCTATAGGCAAACTTATAAATGTCATTCTTAGTACAAAATGATAGCTCAGGAACACCCCCAAGTTTTGCCGAAAACATACCAGTTTTCAAAACACCCGCGAGGGCCGCGGAACATTATGCATCCCCCGAAATACCTATATACAGGAGGTTCCTTTAGCGAATGCATAATCATTATGTGAAACCAGGATTTCGATAAGACAATTAAAAAAAAGAAAACATTCACAAAATGACAGTTGAGATCGTCATTTTGCTGGCAAAAATATTATATTGTTTTAATTTGACATTCGGATTTTGGCTTCGGATTATGATAACTGATTTAAAGATTAGTACACCCTTTCTGAATCATCCCGTCGGTATATGTACAACAAGTATGGTATGCTACCAATCCATTAATCATACTAGCATCAGGGACCCCAGTTTTCTAGTTATTACAACGGCCCTGCCATAAAAAAGTTACCTACGTATGCAAAGACTATAAATGGCGGCTGGCTTATGTAACATAACACTACATAAACTGTTCCTGTGCCGTGTCACAGCAAAAACTGTGATTTAGAGGGGACCCGCACGCGAGGCCGTATCTGTTACAGAGTTACGAATACAACACTATTGGTTGGTCTCATATAAGGTTGGATAAGTTAGAACAAATGCGTGTTGTCTATGAGATTTTGGATTTTATTGCAAAGGTATAATACCCTGGATCTAGATTACGATATTGTTTGCCTGTTATGTTTTTTGTACTACTTTAAAAAAAAACATCATTACTTTTCATAGACGTTTTGTATCTACTTGATTGAATTATTCATAAACTCTACCCCCAAATTTATAGTCGTTTTATAACTTAAACGTCATATAGTACTGCGCAAAACATATGACGATTGATAAAGTTGTAAAACGTCTGTAAATTCGGGGGCTAATTTGCTATGCGCAATAATAATATAATATACATAGACAATGCAAATCATACTTTTATTTGCTTTGCCGATATGTTCTCCTGTAAAGTTAGCCATTCGCGGGCAGCGACATGACTATACATATATATATATATCGGTGTTTGCGGCTAACCATTAAAAAAAAACGAAGTGCACTATGGACTGATGCAAGGTATGATCCTCATTTTTCAATTTCGGTAACTGACTACCTACCCAACTTTACGTTTCTTCATATAGAGCTATTATCATTCTGTCATTCATATTCTTTACCGAAATAGCTGATCAAGATAACAACATATAAAAAATAAACAAACACGCTAATAATACATACTTACATGCGGCAATTTTCGACAATGAACGTAACGTAATAGCATACGCGCGATTCTAGTCTTTATGACCTTCGTAACATGGTTCCGATTCAGGGAGTTCCTCTAGTAGTAGCTAGGGTTCGTATGCTCATGCGATATAAAATGGGACACGATTTAGAAAGACTAAGATGGATGATATTAGTACCTGATCAAAAGTAAGTTTGACAGAACTCGATTTTTCAACACCCCTCTCACATCCAAACCCATGCAAAATTGCACATTGTATTGAACTGAACTGAAGAATTTGTCAGAATCGCTTGCCTACTATCAAAATTTTAGATTTTTACTGTAAATATTTTTCCCGATATTCCCGATAATAGTGTGAAATTATATTGAAGATTGATTCTGAAACAGTTAGTAAAAGCTAAGAAAACAAGTTTAAGGCTTAACTATTTGTATGCTTTCAAAATGTAAAATTTTCGTATAATCTGTAATTTCAAAGCATTAAAGTTTCAATGAAATGATCGCATCGTATATTTCTGGCTCGGGCTGATAGCGAGGCTAATGACAGATGATAACGCTCGACCGAAGCAAACGCTTGCGCTGCGTCGCTCCAGCGCTGACATCCAGTGTTGCCAACCCCAAGAAACCTAAAAACAGCAGCTCACCAATAAAAAAACAGGAGAAAACAGTAGGTAAAGTAAAAAAGGGCAGATTTCATAATATCCTGATATAATTAAAACAATCACCTACTTTTATTAGTTACCAGGACTCACATACATTGTTATATTATAATATTGATCACAACATATTAAAAAAAAATTCAAAGTAAAATTATTGTCCACTTTCATCCTCTATTGCCTCATTTTCAGTATTTTCAGACTCATTTTCCTTATTAAAATCATACATATTTTTGTTAAATTTCTTCATTTGCCTTTCTGTGGCTTAAAATGAGTAGCACTAGGTTATTTCGGATTTAATGTGCAATAAGTCGATACTCTGTTGCGTAATTTAGTTTTCATATTATTTATAGCTGAAAATAATCTTTCCACGGTGGCGCTGCTATGTGGTAGCCACAAACGTTTCTTCACCAATTCAAACAACGTGGGAAATCCCTTGAATCTCGACAAGAGTAGATACTGCCGTCTAGTGTCATTGCGTTTTATTACATAGTGGTTATCAAAAAATATTTTCATAGTGTAGGTATAATATAACGCTAAATGAAAAACTGTAAAAATTAGGAATGAAACAGAAAACAGGGGGATAAATGTGAAAACAGCAAATCTACTGTTAAAACAGTAGGGTTGGTAACACTGCTGACATCTGTCAGTTGCCCGAGCATGCCTCACGAGGCTGCCTGAACGGCCCTTCAAGGCCCTTTTCCCAACTGTCCGGGAATAATCCAACTAACTGGCCACCCGTACGGTAACTAATACAATGCCGTGTCGGGCCACGATAAGCGAGTCGTTACGATCGCATTACATATCGGAAGTACGGGGTTCGGTCGGCGACGTGAACACCGCTAATTCGCCTGCGACCTCGCGGTTGTTAGGCAGCACGGTGAATGGGTAATTCACTACTTTGTAAAATACATTGTAATGTTAGTAAATTACTTATTTTTGGAATTGCTTGACTGTTGGGCAAAGGACCTCCTACACTGGTCTTTGTTGTGCGCTAATGGAATGTCCGGTTTTTCATACAGGTGTCAAGTATTCCGCCATTTACGTCTAGGCCTGCCGCGTGACCTTGGACCTAGTTGGTAGTGGTTTTGGCTTGTACGCATAATTATACAAAGTAAATCAGAAAGGGTATACCAAGTCTTCAACCGGCGCTTCTTTAGCGCATTTGAATGAAGTCAGAATTTAGATGCGCCAAAAAAAAAAGACAATTATTGTGCAAAAAAAGCATATTCAAGGCTTAGTACTTATAACCTTTCTGAATCATACTGTAAACTGGATCTATATCCAGTTTACAGTATGATTCAGAAAGGCTATACCTATGTATAGCTTGAAAAATAAAATAAATTTTATAATTTCTTCTCGATTCGACCTTTAACCAGACGTTATCTGGTACAAAATACTGAAATAGTAGGTTGACTAGCTATTCCATTATCGTTATCAACTTCGCCACATTCGCACTGCATTATGCAAATTACAAACGCTTGCAGATATTGTATGGGGTATCTGTCAAAAGTGACAGTTACTATGCGGTTGCTGTTCGATTATGAATCGAATGTGTTAGCAGACTTGGGGCCCAGATTACAAAAAAGATTAAACGCTGTTTAGAAGATTACTTTAGTAGCAATCCTTTAAACAGTGTTTAATAATGTATGATAGGTGTACCTAATTAAACAGATACCTAATTTAATTAAACAAGCAAACAGGTAAACTGAACAACGGCACTAAGTCTCGCAAGAGGATTAATTAAAGTTTAAATCTATTTAATTAATTAAATGTATTAGAATTAGACGATTAATCCAAATTAAATGTTAATTGGTTAACGTTATTTAATATTCAAGTAGTCACAACATATCATGGAACGAATCAAATATAAATTAATTTCAATTAATTGTTAACTATGTGTAATTGGTCAGAATTTGATTTAATTTTAACCATAAACTTTTTAAGTACACCGAATCGTCGTCGACTCAATCAGTTTAAGATTAATTCCATGCTAATTAATATTTAAATTAAATGAAAACACTTATTGATTGTGATTTATTAAGTTGTTTGAATGAATATTAACACATTTAAACATTACAAACGTATATATTTGGCCATAGTTTTTTGACTGTTCTATTTGACAACATAATAATAATCTATTCTAAAATCTCCGCTAAAACTGTAAGTCCATACATAAAACAGGGCGAGCTCGTTACACATCATAGGCGAAATGGGTGCACCTGCCTACCTGCCCTTTACGGAATAACTGGCGTGATGTTGATTTTTTTAAGTCTTGTTTTGGTCCGTTTGATAACCCTTCAATGGACCGAGTTACGATGACAATGATAGCAAGAAAAGAAAAGATCCTTTCGAAATCCGTAAATAAACCAAAATTCATAACCTGTTTACCGCAACATAACCCTTATTATTCGCTCCGCGTTCCTTATTCAATATTCAATGCAATATCCAACCAATGTTTCAATCCACACTCATCCATCATGCTCGAATCCCGCGAACGAAATAAACAAACGCCGCACACCCCGCATATGTGTGCTCGTGAACTTCTCCGTCGGCGTATAGAAGAAAAATTACGTATCGGATTCCTGAAACTTACTCGACTCACATCGTAAGTGATTGACGTAGATACATCATGTGAGGGTGTTTGTATAGCAGTTATTAGGCCACGTGACACGAGATGTCTCTGTACGACCATACGAGGGTCCGTTTTTGTAAAAGGAAGCCGACTATAGTGTATTAAATAACTGTAATTAGACTTTATTATTTGAATATAAAAGACAAAAATGGCTGCCATATTTCGAAAGGGAAACCGGTAGGAATCCGCTCACTGATTACCTATCTTGTCTAGCCTAGCGACAGCGCGGCGATAATCTCGCAACATTTGCTTTCAAATCGCTAACTTGTATTATATCGCAGCGCTACGTACGAATTAGAGATTTAAAAGTAGTAGTCTTTTATTTAACAATATGCTCATAAAACCTATCCACAACTAATTTGACAAATGCTCTTAAAATCAGTAAACTATACGAAGGGTAAAAGGATGGGAAGAACACAAAATTGCCTTTTGGGTCGAATTTTCAGTAACTCAGTTAGCTGATAACGTCCTGAATTCAGTTTCGTGGAAGTGTGACTGCAAACTAATTCACATTTTCTATTAAATCACGTTTCACACTTCTTACTGTTATGGCGTTTACATAAATATACTAATAATAAATACAGGCTCGCCCTCTATCATATGCCTACCAGTTTTGAGAATACACGCTAGGTATATTTTTCTTTATTTCATTAAAGTTGAATAAAAAAAAAGTATGGTTCATGTAATACCTAGATAATTAAAAACCTATCGTAAAAGTATCCCTACCCGATAGCTAACCGACTATCGATCGTAGCGGCACTACGGGCCTACGAGCCACGGGCTACGCGCTACGGCGCTACGCCATTATTCATCGAACGAGTAGCAAAACAATCAGGCGGCCTGCGGCAGCCGTGGGCACTGTAACTTTATGTAGATGGCTTCTGTGCCGCAAAAAGCCGGAAAATTAAAGTCGTATGTCTTGTGGCCGAGGCCGTTGAAGGAAATAAAGCTGAAAGCACATCCAACTTACGTTTGGTTTTTGTCTAGCGATATTTATTTCTTTGAAGAAATCAGGGAACTGTTTTGGTCCTTGAATCCTATATTTTAGGTCTTTGCAAGTTCATTGAACCTCAAGGCCAACGGTAAAACGAAAATATTTCACGCACTTACGATTCAATTTACATAGTTACCAAGAATACTTATGCCAGCCAATTACCTGAAAGAATAAAAATAATGTGGTTAGTAATATCCAATCAGAAGTTCGCTTCAAGTGGCGGCGACGTGTAAACGAGCAGCATGAGGCAGACTGTATGGCGAGGCGCGCCGGCTGCGTTCTAAATCGGGTGAGCATGCGCCCGCGCACTCGGCGACGAATGCGAAATTAGCGACTCGCCCGCAAACCCTGTAGGGCTGGTACGTGTAAGTAAATGAAAATATTAATATTTTAACCATCTTTATTTCTATATATAATTATATATAGAAATAAAGATGGATGGTTGGATGGATGGTGGATATAAATCCTTATTTTCCTTTAACCATAACCTCAACAACTATAACCTCTACACATAAACTGTAGATTGAAAATTGAAATAAAACAAATTATGCGGATTTTATTGCGTTTATATTTTTGTTTTTTACGTATCTGCTGCTTTACAACAACCATGGTCACAGGAGGACTGAGGTGTTAGACGTCCTAGTGTCATAGTTGGAACTGGGGTACCCTAATATTTAGTTGTTGTTTGCGGTCCGATCTACGCAGAAAATGCTCACTGTATTTTGAGGTCTTGAATTGTTGGTCGCGAACGTAAAAAACGAATAATTAGTTTTATTTCAATGTGTAGCATTTGGGTAAATATAAGAGATCAATACATAAACTATAGGTTAAGCATTAGGAGGCTAAAGCGCTAAACGATCATAAAAATATATTCCCCAAATTTGTAACATTCTATGAAAATGCTTAAAAAAAATGATGTCATTCATTGATTAAAAAAACACGATTATTTTGTTTTCTTTGGTAGGGTGATGTTGTGAATAAATGGCAACCCTGCGTCGGTGTCGATACCCCGCCACCGACACATAAAATTATTTTGAGAACGCACATGCTTCTTGTTCGCCAAAGTTTACACGTTATAAACTTAAGCTCACACGCGGTGCGATTGGGCCGCAATTAGCAAGCATGCATCGCGAAGGAAGTTGTTTTGTCTAGAGTGGCGGCGTCTGTCAGGATATGTCAGCAGATTTAAAAAAAAATGTTTTCATGAAGGCCAAAAGTTACACTTAAGAATAGTCTTATGAATAGTCAGAAGCTACTTGTTCGGAATGTTGTGTCCATGAATGTTGGTAGCGGATACGAAGTTTAATACTGAAGTAGTAAAAAAATATGTTGAACTTAAATCAATATGTTGAACTTAAACTCGCTCAGATTCATTTGAACTTGGAAGCCAATTCTGGGAGGTGTGCATGCATACTTCCATTACAAGCTAGTTAGCCGTTAGTTCAAAGTCTCATTCAAATATTTTTGGAAACACAATTCATATTCGTACTACGCGTTCAGTCTGTACACGGTTGTTGCAAAATGATTAAACATGTCTTCTATAACGATACATAGATCTTTATCGCTCGCAAGTGCGTTCCTGCAATGCGTATCCCGAGAAAGAATCGCGAAGAAGATAAGTGTTCCGTCCAGTGGCGTAGCTACCGTAAGGCTTGGCCGGCAGTGACCTGGAGCCCCAAGCTCAAGGGGCCCCTTGACAAAAAACATACTCTCACATTTATAATATTATTAGCAAGTTAAATTTAAATATTATCTGCTGCGTTACCCATAATAGTTACTTAATAGTAACTGTTATATATGTGTGGTGATTATAATAAAAATATATATAATGAAGTCTAAGGAGTTTTATTATTTTAATATTGGTATTTTATACATGTTCTAGTGCTCCAGCTAATCTCTATATCTGCGCGGAAACGAAAGTTATATCTCTCACTAGTGATGTTACACTATTACAATAACAGCATAGCTTATACCCTGCAGCGGGCGCTAAGGAGCTGATGATGAAACAGTTTTTCACCTTTAAAGTATATAGTTAAATGTAAATATAGGGCCCTAATTTCATTTTTGCCCCGGGGCCCTCGGTTCCATAGCTACGCCACTGACTCCATCGAGCCATTATTACCTTATTGCGATTAGGTACTCCGGGATGTGAAGTATCGTAAAGCAATCTACAGGATAAATAACTTTAAGGGCTATTTTTGCACCGGAGGCATTCGCGACAGCGCATTTACAACTTGCATCTTTAATGGGCGCCCGCACCGCGTCCGGGGACAATGGAGCGATAAATTTTAATATCGATGCGGTAAATTTATATCAGTTAAATAAAATGACGACGTTTATTGGTGTTATTGTATAAATTTTTCGAATTTGGTACGTTTTTTATTAATTAATTATCATTTTCAAAATAATAGCTCCAGACGTTTAATTAGTGGGTACCGTCTAATAGACTGGGGGTGATCCCAGTATAATATAATAATTATACCTATCGATATTATTAAAAATCCACGACTAGGTACAAACGGACGGAATTGAACCCGGGACCCTCGATATTGAGAGTAGGGTCACTACCGATTACATCAATCGGTATGGCATTTTTCATTTATAAATAAAATCATTGATTTTATTGTAACTTACACTCGTAATATTGAAAGTTAGGTAGAATGTGTCCTGAAATATTCTTGTACAACCGCTCTCACTAGACTTATTAGAGTACTGTTGCTTACCTCAATGTTGGATAAATATTCAAAGCCGTAACTCGAAGTAGCCATATAACATTTTTATTTTTAATATTAACAAGTCGGCCATAGCAACTAAACATCGATACAGAGGCGGCGGTTTTTTGAGCGCTCTGCCAGCGCCCGCGCAAAAAAGTCGACCACGCGATCCTGCGCGCGGATCTTTATAAAGAAAGAATCACCGGGACAGGAGCGCCGGCGACCGGCTCCGAACAAGTTCCTTTCGAGTAGGGTAACCATAGGAAATGTAGGTTGATGGACTGTTTGCTTTTTATTCACACACGTACCTAAATGTGTTAAAAATAATGAGTGAATGAAAACATTTTTACTCAAAGTTCATTACTATTAACAGTTTTTATGAAAGAAATTGAATCAATGTGCATAAAAATACGTATTCCGTATTTGTTTATTTTTACCAAAGCATTTATTTACGACATTTAGATATAGGTTAAGGATCAAATCCGAGAAAGGCATCATTGAATTAGTTAATAACGGGTACCGTTATGAGCTTATCGTAACACGTAATGTAATTTTGATCAGTATTCCATGCGAGTTTTGACTACCTCCAGTATGGACACATTAAATGCCAAATACTACAAAGACATTACCGAACATTCATCAAACAGTCTCTCTAAATTTCTAGTACGTCTAGCGATATGAATTTAATTTATTTATCCTACATAAACATGTCTCACAACTGGCCACCCCTGCCGTCGTGAGAATGCAAGCTAATGTATTCCGCATGAATACAATGCAGGCCGCGCCCGGCTCGAACGCCTTCACTAATACGAGCCTTATACGCGTCACTAGCAACTGATTTATGAACCCTCGCCGATACACGACTATGGCATTCCATAATAATATCTCTTTCTGAGCTCATAAAGTCTACTTTAGTAACACCATTATCGCAAAAAAAAAATGTTTGACCAAAGGAAAAATGTTGCAATTAAACAAATGAACATCTATGAACTTGGAGGTAACATCGCCTCCTGCGTGAGAGAACTGAGGAGTTTTAATACTTACATACTATTGCCGTGCGATTACTCCTAGTACAAATATTAGACCATGGTATAAAAACACAGGTACACTTTTCCATGACAGGTAAGTCACGTGATTGGCCCATAACTTGACGTTGTCGAGCATCTTTGACCAATAAGCGCTGTTAATTTTATTAAATATGTCAAAAAATTTATATCCACGTTTTTTATATTTTTTTCTTTCATACGAGTAAGTATCATTTATTTGATTGTTTTTTTTTATGAAAATATCTTTGTATATATTTATTATATATAAAACACTGATCGTGATGTAGTCTTGGCTTGGCATATTTTTATACCATGCATTACACATAGTTGGAGGGGTCAACAATTGAACATCTCAAATAATGAGTAATAACACAGGTATTAACATGTGTTGTTCATCCGTTTTAAAATCGATGCTTCATATTCACTGTAGCTTTAACTAACAGGATAAAGCCCATCATAACCCGCCCACAGCCACATCCCTTTGATGTACCCAGAACATGACATCAATACGTCTTAATGACGTCATATGTCCGCTGTGCGAAGCGTGCAAGTGTCCACAGCATTACTATGGCAAGTGAACTGATAGTGATTATGGTAAAAATGACAACTGCTCGGCCCCGTCGCGACCCACAACGAGAGATCGCTTCGTTAGAGCCGCAGATTTAAAATAAAACTCATCGCGGCGGGAACAAAAAGAAAAACCTGAGCCACGAAGTAGGCGCTTGACCTGCCAGATGGAATGACATCACCTCACGTCGCTGCAGATCTAAAACGATCCTTGCGGCATAGCTGGTAAGAATGAATTTAGAGTAACACTCAATATTTTTACATCTATTAGCCTCGTTGCTGGCGCAGAGACGCTTTATTTCAATCGTCCGTGCGGGTGGATTGCCCCATTTCGGGAGTGCATTCGCGAACAATTGTCGCCCAATCAGATCTAGTGCACTTTTGACTACGGCAACACGGCGCGCCCGCACGGGCAAATAATTTAGAATAGCAAATCGTCATAATTGTTTGAGTGCATCCCGATTCGAACAACGCTGGTGTGATTAAAGTTGCTATTGTTTTATAATTACGTTATGGAAATGTAAAGCGTGACGAGGACTTGCAGTTGCAAATCCATTTTATAATACAATTGACTCTACAACATTTCTGGTGGGTGACGTTCACGTAATGTATTATAGGAGATATAGCGATGGACTTAAAAAGAAACGTTTTAATGACGACTTCAATGGCACAGTTGGTTCGGTAGTGGCCCTACTTTCTATATCGATGGTCACGGATTCGAATCCACGGCAGGGGTTAACTTAGTATGATCAGCATAAATGTTTGGACCTTGGTGGATACCTATATAATTAATGATATACTGGGATCGCCTTCATTCCATTCTACGGTCCCATAACAAGCATTGCTTTGTTTGAGACCATACAGTTGATGTGTTCGTCTGGCGGCAATACTATTACCGTCGAAGTAGAGCGTCACGTGGATTAGCAGTTGCAAATCCATTTAATTTTTCAATTGACCCGATTACATTTCCGGTGACTGATCACGCGAGCAGTGCTGATCACTTTTATGATGGTCGTCAGTTGAGTGCACATTAAAGAGCTCTTTGTCTGCACTTAAGATATCAAATGATAAAGGTCCAGCTGGTTTAATGGGCGACAGGGCAGGATTAAGCCAATAGAAGTCTTGGGTCCCCCCCTCCCCTTTAGGTATGATGTCTTTAGGTTGGAAGTACTTAAACCGTGTTGTTGTAACTAATATATGAGCTTCTGAATTACAAGCAGATTCTAACTCGAATCTGATTAATATTAAAAAATACCTTCAAACTTGGGTATACCACGTATTGTGTGTTTAAAAAGTCCACCGTGAGCTATTGTAAAAGTAAAAAAAAAGCATTAAAATCAAAATTCTTTGACTTATTTTCTGACGAACCGCGGGGCCCCTAGGAGACGCGGGGCCCACAGGCACAGTTGTGTCTACATTAGCTATATAGTTAATCCAGTACTGATGGTCTGTGATCTCACGTTACGACAGCCGTCCCCGGTTGATTGAGTCAAATTAGTCGTGATTGCGGATCAGGTTACCAGCCCGCAGACATCCCGTCCCGCCATTCGCTGCTTTGGTGGTTTTTATTTATTCCGGCAGACAACATGGCGGCGGCCACATCGCGCAACTTGACTAACAAGATTTCTGCATCTTAATTACTGTTGTAATTTGCAAAAATATAGATATAAATGTGCGAAATAACAGCAAATTACGCGAGTCAAGTCAAGGCGTGGGAATAATAATTATTGGTAGTACCTAATAAGACACGTTTTATAAAGAATACGTTACAGAGAATAAACACGAAACTATAATCACACTAAGATCAGTATTCATCACTAGTTAACCCGAAAGACGTAGTCCTCTTCCGAATTTTCTAATTTATCCCACAACTTTTAAATTTTTTCCGACCCAAAAACCCTTATTCAGACTATTGCTTAAAAAATACTAGCCAAATTGATCTAGCCGTTCTCAAGTGACGCGCGTACTAACGAACACCATTTTTTTATATTATATACGAGACTCGTAAAGGACCCACAGACCTATAATTTTTATGATACATCCTAAATCTATTGGTAGAATAAAGAAACATCATACCTCTTTGCAAATTTATAGAAAGGTTTCATCTTTTTATAATGGCATTACAATGGAAATTTCGTCTGCAAAATGCTTTGTAAAAAGGCTTTATGATACTCTTATCAATTACAAAATGTACGCTCAGCTTAAACTGTTATACATTTACGGTATCGATTAGCAATTAAGGGTGCCAGTACATTCAGCCTGCGTCTGCAGCGCCATCGCCGTTAGGCAATCCGCGGAACCATTCACCCGTGTACCCTTTGTCTTTCTAATGGAGTCCAATGAAAGACTTTCGCTAATAAAAGACTTTCGTTAATGATAGAGGAAGCGCACGCTTTTGTGATATTGTGGATACGCAGTAATTGATTTGGATTATAATCGAAATGTGTTTTTTTAGATACATTTTCGATATAGTTTACTTAGATATGGTATTTTATCAGGTTGTAGCCAAAAGATAATGCCAATTTCAGGTTTCATTTAATACAAAATTGTGTGAAATTTCTATTTATTTTCAGCCAAGCGGACCCTTTGTTCAACTCAGAATCCTGGACCTACCGTGTTAGGGTACAGGCTAGCTTATTAAGTAGCCACGACACCAATTTCACAATCAAACAAAAAACGGCGTTGAAATCAGTCCATCCGATTAGGAGCTACGTTGCTACAGACACACCGGCACACGCGAGAAACTTATAACAGCCCTTTAAACTGCGTTGGAGGTTGAAATGGCATGGTAGCCGCATTTATTCTATAGAGCGATCTTTATGAGACAATAAACTAATATATGCGTGCGACATTCGCATTTATAATGTACTCATGAATAATTAATATTGGTAATATCGTTATTCTGCGATGCGATGCGCGTGCTCATTCAAATTGCACAGATATGCTCAACTGATGGCTGACGATTGTTGTCAACATATTGGAATTATGGAGAGCCTACTATAGGTACCTAAAAGAAAATTTACTTTCAACTCCTATTTTGCTTTTGAATCATTTTGATGTGGATTCCAAGTCATTATCTTTTCCCCTGGACTCGCCGACGATCTAACCTCGGCTTCATTGTTCGCTATAGATCCTGGGTTCAAGGAGTAACAGTGGGTGGTGGGCTCTGCCAAGGAGCCGGTAGGCTCAGCCTTTTCACAACTATGTACCACGGAATCAGGTTGCCTAAGGTTCCTCCATCCTATTAATTTGAATTTTGTTATTTTTTTATAAAATGTCGTTTAATATTGAAATCTTTTTTTTAAACACAGTCTGGACGTTAAGTGCGAGATTATATGTAAGCTAACCGTGTACTCCTTACTCTATGCATTTAGACACATTGTATGGAAAATTTAAAGTTTTAAGTACTGTCCGCTAGAGGCGCTGTTCAATTTGCTATACAATGTGTTTAAATACATAAACTACACAGGTAGCTTACGAATAATCTCGCACTTGACGTAAAACTCTAAGTAGTAACGGATTCACTGCAGTGCAACTTTGCAGCAGCCTACAATGTTAGCTATAATAACTTGGTCAACATCAACAATACGTGAACTTATGTGAGTGGTTTGCAAACTCGCGTACTAAGCCGTTGTAAATTATCATGGTTAAGTACCGCTTCAGTCCTCCTCGGTTGCTCATCGGAATATAATGCATTTGACAATCCATTTCGTAGACACGGTATATCTACGTATATGTTTTTAACTCAATTGTCAGCATGCATTTTCATTACAATGTTTCGCTGTAAATATTACACTTTTTTTTTTGTCCGGGCGCTGTCCTGGCCCGGCCCGCGAATCCCTCTGACATGAGGGTCAGAGGGATTCGCGGTATTCCTGTAAAAACATTTACACAGATAGGTCTAAAATTTAGACATATCTGTGGCTAGATCTCTTAGACTCTAAATAGAGAAGTATCTATACAATCTAAGGCAGTCAAATAATTGGGGGTACTTGTAAAGCGATGTTTCATTCACCCACACTCATGCCCATTTATGAACACAATTAAAAATGTTCCACAAGTAGGTACTACACTTTATAATGAACAAGATTTGGAAAATAAAACAAAATTGACAACATCAGATTTCAAATTCCCGCCACGAACCGCGCGCCGTATACAACTTATGCGCGAACATATAAACATAACAACATCGCTCGGTGTTCGTAAAAATCATAACACGCTAATAAAACGTTCCGCCATGTTCCTAAACAAGTTGTTGAATTGTTTTCAGCTCGCTCGCACTCGTCGTTGCTGCGTACAGCTATCGCTCTCACACACTCGCGCACGCGTGATCGAGAGAGACAACACTGCAGTAGCTGTCAAAAACCCGGTGAGAGAACACGTTTTGTTTTGTGTTGCGTGTATTGCTTGTGTTGCAAAATGAATCCAAAGTGGAATATAGACATGATTTACAAAATGATCGATTTGTATCGTGAGAAACCTGTGTTATGGGACACTTCTTTGCACCAATATAGGGATAGAGACATAAAGAATAACGCATGGGAAGAAATTGCACAAGCTCTTGACATTGACAAAGATGCAGTGGAGAGGAAAATGAGAATACTCGTATTCCAGTTCCGAAGAGAGTTAATTAAACCGAAAATGTGTTCTGGTAAAATCAGCAAATGGTATGCATTCAAACAAATGTTGTTTTTAAAAGCAAAATGGGCGCAGTTAGGTAAACTTCGGGTGAGTAGTGATTCTGAGCATTATACCTACCGACATGTACTCGTATGAATTAAGTACGCAACGTAGGTACCTACCTTACAATATAAATAAACATGTTTCATGTTTTCGAACAAAACAAAGGTGTTATCATGGTATTTCAATAACAATATTCAAGATAACAAAACGTGGGTTCGTATAATTGTGTATTATAAAAATAGTCTCATTGTTTTTCTTCTTTTTTATGCTGTAGGTCCAAAGCATTTCACCCGAAGTTAGTACACGAAGAAATCCTACCAAGAAGTTCGCTCAGAGTAACACGCCTACTTATGTAAGTATTTATACCGATACATGTCACCATTATTGGCATAAAAGACCTATCCACTTATTGCTTTTTAATGTCAACTGCGAGGCGCGCCTCAATGCGAAGGGATTTTAGGCCCTAGTCCACCTCTTGTGGGTGGTTTGGTTTACCCAGTATCGGTTGGCGGACTTTGTACGTCTTACAGACTTGCAGATTTCTGCACTGTTTATCAAATCATGGTTAAAATGAGACTCGCAGATGATCCGAGCTGACCGAACAAGAGCCAAGGCTGCTTTGCCTCGAGCGGAGGCCTCGATTAGTCAGACGTGTCACGTCCGAGGCAAATGCTCGCGCGCCAGCTTCCCGAGCGGTGGTATCAGTCGCTTAACACGGTGACATCCCGACATAATTATGATAATTTCATGTGGACCTTTGACACAAATTACCCGGTATTTGTAGGTGAGGCATATCTCATCGAATTTCATTTCGTAAACAATGAAAAAGTCCCCTTTCCTTAGTAGTGAGAAAGGGTTAGCGCGATTCAAACAACCTCATACTGGGTAATAAAAAGGCATGTTGCCGCCCGTCGGTACATAGCCAACGATTAAGTTACATTCAATTTCCACTGCTAACATAGTCATAGTATTAACCAAAAAAAAATATAATATCAGCCACGGAAACGTAACATTACTTTTTCTTTTCCAGAATAATAATGCCATTGAATACTTAGAAGAAGATCCTTGCATAGCCAATGGCCCCTCGCCACCTAAACGAACACGGGCCGACTATAACACTGAAGAAGAGCCTGTCAGACTTAGAAGAAACAAGGTCGCTGATCCAGAAAGAGATCAATTCGCTATTTTCGGTGAATACGTGGCGGCGAAACTGAGGAACCTCAATAACACGTTTGCTAGCAACACAGCAGAATACCATATCAACAACATACTCTACAATGCTGATATTGGTAAATATGACAGGATCGAAAGAAGAGAAAATCAGAATGAGAGTGAGGAGAACTTTAAAAATGAACAATCTGAAGAGGAACTCGCTTTTGAGGAGGTTAATACACTGCAGTGAAATTATTAGAGTAACACACCAACTGTACGGCCCCAATCTAAGCATCGCTAGTATTATGGGTACCACGTACGTACAATGGACTGGGGAGACCCTCTATGAGATCTATTTAATAAAAATCTTAACACTGACTGACAGATAACGCAGAGCCCAAACCGCTGGACCTAGAGATTTGAAATTTGGAGAATACATTTCTTGGGTACCCTAGAATTGCATTGAAGAAGGATCTTTGGAAATTCCTAAGGGGGTTAAACTGGGGATTATAGTTTGTACGATGGATTTTTTTTTATGTTGCGATCGGGCACATGGTTAGCTAGTCATGGATGTGTTATTTATAAAGATATTAAACATCCATGACTTTGGTGAAAATCACTTAGTTTGCCCCTACCAGTATTCGAACCTGGGACTCTCGGTACAAAAACCAGGGTACTAACAAGTGTGTCCATAAATCGTTTTTTTATCTCATATCCTACGATTTACCACTGATTTGCATTCAGATGTATAATATCTTAATGAGCAAGTAGGTAATGTTTATTAGGCGTGGCTCTTCCTAGAGGGTTTTTTATATAATACATTTATAAAATGGACCTGTCTTTAATTTCGAAAATGTATTTAGAAACATAGAAAATGCCTAGGATTAAATAAGTCTAATCTAACCTAAATCTGTACATACTTAAGTCAAGATTAAATCTCTGAGACTAAAGACAATGTTAGACAAAAAAATCTTACTATTGCGGTCACCATGCCGCCCCCTCCAAGTCAAAGAACCTCTACAGGTAATTCTGATGTCAGTAGCCATGAATATGGTGATATCAATTAAAATAATAATTCACAACGCAGGAATATGTTAATTATTAAAGGGATACGTACAATTCATAGTCCCAGTCATCTTTCCATATTCCTGCAACAGTTCCTCCGCCTGCTGAGGTCAATTCGCTGTTTATGCTATCATTTTCAATAGCTGACCCCAGCAGGTGGCTAACATAACATTAAAATTCTCAAAAAGGGCCTTTACGTGTTGGACCCGGTATAGCCCGTGTGGTGAGAGACAAAGGGATACATTATTATTACCAACACTTGACATATTAACCGTAGACTAAAGTATAATAGTTACTGTCTTCCTAATGGAGGCAGCCAAATGGATTACTTTCTGTCACTTTACTGTTAATGGAGTTCTTGTACATATCATTGTTTTAGCCAATCGTTGGAATTTCTCCGTTAAGTCTTACCTGTACTAAGTAGGTCGTGGTGACATATAAATTATGGGGTCGAGTCACCTTCGTCCGTAGGAGAATTAAGTACCCTCGAGATACCCTACACGTGACCCTGGGTGGTGCCAACCAGGTGACAACTCTACTGGTGGTAGGCTTCGGCCGTGGCTAGTCACCACCCACTGAACAAAGCCATGTCGCCAAGCGGCCTAGCCGTGTTCCGGCATGATGTTCGGTGTTGCCATTCATGGATGGCGGGTCAGATCAGTTGCGCTGCATGAGCCTAGTGAATCTAGCGTCTCTTATCTACTGCCGCCTTCCTACCTAGGCAAGTATGCTCCATCGTAGATCTCATCGTCACTTACCATCAGGTGAGATCGAGATCAAATACTTGCCTATAATGTAATAAAAAAAAAAAATATTTTTTTTAAAACCATGGCAGATGCCGTTTACTAAAATAACAGCACTAGATTATTCAGTTTCTAAGTATACAGGTTGTTATACCGGAGGTCCCCATACTGACCCATCTAGATATTACACTCTGTAATATCTGCTGATATTTACTTTTAACTGGATACTACGCAAATAAAAGTCCAATTTATACATTTTTTCGAGTATTAAATAAAATGAAAAGCTACGTTCAGACCAACTTTCATCGCACATCGCAACCAAAAAAAAAACACAGTGTTGAAAACAGGTCCAGTTGACGCACCGGTCGGCGGGGAAACTCTCTGTTCTAAATATAAACGAAAAGTTTCGCGCGCGCTCATTCACTAAATTATATTTTTAAAACGTGCAACTATACGTAACCCGCCCACGGTGCCATAAGGCTGGCGGCGTTCCTCTGAGTCAACGCTCGCGACTAGAGATAAACGCACAACGCTCCGACGAATGTTCCGATTTAGCCATTATTTTTGATTCCCAACAAAGAAGTATTCGAGTGAATATACGCAATCAGAAATTATTATCTATATCTTTCAGCCCTTTTGTAGATCTCTTGTTTATATTCCCGTGGGCATCCATAACGTTTCATCCCGACACACCTCATCTCAAAACTCGGCTATGTATTTATTATTTATTCGAACCTAGTTACGAAAATAGATAGAAGTCTTTGGCGTGCATCGCGCGATTCCTCTTTAGTGAAACCAACGCCTAACGATATTTTAGTGTCAAAATGTCCCATTACCGATTCTGTACTATTTGTACTTTGTTGCTGTTGATTTAAAGCTCTTTTACGATTGTTATGACAGAGAACGTGTTTCTCTCAACGAATATGTTTCCTTAAAGATAGATGGATATTCGATTTGAATTGTTATCGTTACAAGTACCTACATCCTTCGAAGCTCGATACATCTCAAAAGTGGCTATTCATCTCTTTTTTATGGTCCCATTAACAGATTGATTGGTTTTCTGTTGATTGTCATATTATCATGTAAATGTCCATACGAATTTGCGCCTTGTGGCTAACATTAAAAGTAAAATCTGCCGGGACCCTGCCAGTCTTACACAGACCTATAGCGAAATCAGTACGTAACGAATTAATAAACAAAGAAATATCACAAGGCATCTATAAAGCGGCGCTGAAGCATACTCTCATTTCAAATAATGTTCTTTTGTTAGTGTCAACGCTTTCTTCATTCTTCGACGTCCAGGGAAAATGTTCATTGTGATATTAATTTACACAATGTACTGTGGGGCTTCAAGATATGCGGACAGTAAAATAATACCACAAAAAGAGTAATGGCAGCGAAATATCAAAGACCAAACAAAAAATACCAAAGTAAGTACATAATAAAAAAAATGACTAAGTCGGTATCTGCTTAGTCATTTTCTATATAATTACGTTATCTAAGTATTACGTATAGGCAATAAATAATCAGATTTATTCAATGTCTGGTAAGTATATTCTTAGACATTTTAAAATATTTGTTTACGTACGGTAAGTAATACAGACTCACCTCAGACTATATTTAACTTTTCTCGTAATCATGACTCACGCACGATCCCGGAAGAACTTTTGCCATATTTTTTATACACTTCAAAAGTTTGTATGAATCTGTGACTGACATCTTTACGGTATACTGTAAAACGTAGAATATCCAATCCAAAAGAGAAAATGCAATTCCTTTGAAAACTGCCAAATCCTTTCGCAGTACGAGCACATTGAAATCGACCTATTTTAATACGTACTACTTACTCCTATTTTGAACCGACGAAAAATGGAGGAGGTTCTCAATTCGATGCGAATATTTTTTCTAAATATACCTACACAATTTAGTTTGTTTTAGTTTTATAAAACGTAACGAATAATGTAGTATAAAACAAAAAATTGAATTCGAAATTTGAATTCAAATCCTTGTATTCTTTTCTAACTTCATTAATGACATTATGCCTGTAATCGTCGTTTTCATGGCTCCGGCCTAATAGATATCAGCGAGTCATTCCACTGGGGCGTCATTACGACTCGAAGCAATTCCGACGGGAGCGGGCGGCGGCGGTGGCGGCACTCCGAACCTCCTTGAAACAACGCCAGCTTGCAATGACAGTTGTAAATGACACCCCAACAGATACGTACATCGAGGAATATTATTAAAAAGCATCTCAAAAGAAACACTCGTTTGCATGAACGAAGAAATCACGATTTTCTTTTGTTATATTTTTTATAAAATTGCGCGATCAATTTACCCGGTTCTATGTTTTCAATTAATTAAAATTAGTTTCTAACTTTTTACTTTTTAACGCGTTTATTTCATGTTTTTACGTTCCCAACGTTTGGGCTGCTTTACAGCAACCATGGTCACGGGAGGACTGAGGTGGATGACATCCTAGTGGCATAGTTTGAACTGAGGTACTCCATATTTAGTTGTTGCTTGCGGTCTGATCTACGCTTGGTTTTAGATTTAATTATATTAATTGCTGGATCCCAAGTCGGTGGTAATACCCAGCCATCTTCCCTATTGATGTTAGTATGTTTTTTAATTTCAATGGCCTAACGTATCCTACTTGGTCGGAATCGGTGTTCTTTTCCTAGGATCTGTGGGTTATCAAATCTGATATCACGGCGGGTGCGATCCGGTCATGTAGTATTCGAGTAAATATAATAGAAGCTTTATGTACGTATTCTATACATTAACAGTTTTATTACGTGGGCTTCTCCGCTGCATGGCTTTGTACACATTCATATTAATGTGTAATCCTGGCAAAATGGGAAAGTAATCACTATCTCATAGATAATATTAGCAATGATACCCGAGACATTGGGTACACTATGAAAATAAATATATTTACAAACTAAAGATATAGATAAAATTACATTATTATACAAAACTAATATAAATTAAAAAGAGTATAGAAAAGTTACTTAGTATTTACAAAAAGTGTAAAAAATTTGGCCCATGCGGTAGCGTTCCCAAGATGCTGGCCGCATTTCCTCGCTGAATAGCCAAAGCTACTCGCTGAGCGAGGAAATGTACACTAATAAAATATTCAAAGTGCAGAATCAGCTAGCGATGTTTGATTGATATCATCCTCGGGACGACACGTCTGTAATTACAACTAAGTTCTCGCCTCCCCACTAGTTATCCTCTTGTTTTATTTATGAGTGTTGTCTGTCCCTTGCAGTATACAAAGGTTCAAGCCATGTCTGTATGATACACGCGATATCAAGGTTCTGCGAAGGCCAAGCCGATGGACACAAAGTGATAGCTATAAAAAAAAAATCTATCTATGATCATCTAAATAAATAATTATCGCCAGAAGAACACACCAACTATACGGTCCCACACTAAGCAACTCTTGTATAAAGGGTACCGTACAATGGACTGCGGGCGAACCCAGTGGATATTACTTATATAGACATTAGACCTCCATTGCATGGGTACAATTCGTGCTCGTCACACAAATTTTGTCCCTACCAGGATTCGAATCCGGAACCCTCGGCACAGAAAGCAGCGTAGCGCAGCGCTACCAACTGCGCTTATCAGGCTTATCTAAATTTAAACACAAAATAACAGACTTTCGTACCAATTTTACCTACAAACTGTATTTCGACGCAAATCATAGAAAATAATTGTTATTCTGTCATTAAATGCGCTCAAGAAATTGGGTTCAAAGGTTAGTATACCCTTTCTATATTACCTTGTATTTAAGACCTCGTAAATCTCCAAGGCTCTCAGTATTGTAGTGTTTACGCAGAAAAAAATGGTCGTGTACTTCGACAGCACAAATTTCAATTTGCGATGTCCCATCTTTTATAACGAAAGCCCTTACCTCACAAGGCCGCTCGTAAAAATACTGTAAAAGAATTTCCTTTCGTTTTTATTATGGGTTATTTTACATAACCCTTTATGCTTATGTCCTAGAAATATAAACCATATAATAAATACGTATATTTCGTCTTAAACCAGCAAATATGTTTATCCTTTTGCTTACATAAGGGCACTTCAGTTCAACTTGTTCTCTGCAATTTGTAATAAAAATTGCAGAGTAGTAGTAGTAAGTAGATTAGTCATGTAAGCCAAATAATTTACTATGTAACTAGTCAAAATCGGCTACCGATTCGGAAAGTCGGTTCCACTACGAAGAAACGGCGAAAAACACCATGAAAACTCTTTTCAAAATAGCGATAGGTACACGTACACGTACATAGAGTTATAATAGAGTCGCCTTCAACTCTACCCTTCTATTGGATTCTTGTTCACGGATGGAAGAGGCTATTATTATGAAGATGTAAGTCTTGGACACTCGCATATCTCACCGCCTCTCCATAACTAGCGAGATTAATTGAAACCTCACAAGAGTGTTCATCTCTAGTACGTGCTAATTGGCTATCGAGGGCGCATCCGTTGCTGCCGAAAGATAGAGACGCTGGAAGGAACAGCCACCTATTAGTTCATTATTTTTCAGTTCAACTTCTTAAACCTTGATGCAAAACGAGGGTAGTTAAAATGTACCATATATACATACCTTCGCGTTTTCCACATACATAAAGTGTTAACGTGAACTTTGAATTTGAGCGGTCAGTTAACAGATGTAATTACATTCTCAGTGTCAGAAGACTCATACAAAATAATCACCATCACGGCTCTATAGCCTTGAATCGGTATAAGGTGCGGTATACTGAGAAACCCGTGCAAAAAAGCTGATCTTGAACGATGCTCATATTGAAATAAAACTATTTTTAAGGATTTTATCGCGTTTATTTTTCGTTTTTACGTTCCCTTCCTCCTTAAAAATAGTTTTATTTCAATGTGTAGTATACGCGTAAATATAAGAAATCAATAGGTGCTCATATTCTTCAGCCTAAGGGTGTATTGTAGAGTCACGAGGACCGTCCGTGCGGACCAACAGCAATATAACAAGCTGCGTAGAAGATGACGTAGATCGTTAGGGCTCAAGGTCACACCACGTCCTTGAATAACAATCCGCATTGGTGCAGACTGCCAGCATCGGTTAGCGTGTCTGCACTCACCATTGGTATCACATAGCTCCTCCATAGACAAGTGTATTTATGACAAGTGGAATCGCAACTGATTATCGCATCTAGATATAAGTTCTACAGCAAGACGACGGCCGTAATTGGTCGGACACACAGCTGTGCGGTGCGCGTGAGTGCACGCGGCTCTAATGCAGGCTCGTTGCATACTATAGACCCTGCCCATTCGCGCTGAGATAATAAATAGTCTCTACTATAAACTCTACCCTATTCTATTCGTATCCAGTAGAACATGCCTAGTTAATAGAAGATTATGTACAGTGCTGCTTGCTGAGGAACAGCTTTGAAAATGTGTTACTACTTTTAAAAGCTCTCTAAAAAGACAAGCCCGCTAAGTTTATTGCTTGAGTGGCCTTTCGATTCGGATGTAGAGTTAAGGAAAAAACTGAAAAAAGTCGCTTTGTAAGTGCCCCGTAAAATTAATTTTGACTTTGACTTTGACCCTGCGCACTGCGTCATACGCTGCGAGTACCACTGCGCTTATCAGATAACATTTACAAGGTGTATTCATTCATTTGTACCTATATATTACATTCATGAGCTTGCCGCGCAGAAAACAACGGCCCGTCTCAGTGCATTGAATTTACATATATTATTATCTGACATACACGACAAGAACAAATCGACACTTATGCAACCCATACATTGCGTTGTGCGACATGAGTCACATTATCTTATTGTCGACAACTTGTCATTCGCGTTTTCACACTTAGTTGCAGAAACCCTTTGTACAGAAATATCCATTTACAATTTCAGATATTTTTTCAGAAGAAAATTGCTTGTAAATACTGTTTGTAAATGGATTAAAAATGAATCTATGAATGTTGTTCTATGTAACGTGTGTGAGACCGTCCTAACTCCTAACTGATGCATGCACAGCGACGCAAGCGCAGCGGCCGGTGCACTCACCGGTGGCCTTAACATAAATCAACACAGTTACACAAAACCATGTCATTCTCACATAACGTATTCATCAGAATTCCGACCTTAATGACATGAATTAAAGTCATAAAATCATCTTATCCTTTTAAGTGCGGATAACATATTATGACTTATTTTTTCTATGCTAACCGCACGGGCCTGATAAATGTAGTACTATAAAGTGTCATAAGAGATATATCTTATGGAATGTCTGTGCATATAATTGTCGAGTTCGTAATTGAAGTGTATTTAAGTACAAATACGCTTAAATGTTCTAATGGGGGTATAGGCCTAAGCAAAGGCCTGCGAATGTTTGAAGAATTCTTTTCATTTAGCTATTGCGTACCTTAAACTTAACACTGGCAAAACGCATCAGATGGTGACGCCATATTTGTTTTTATAAGAATTGACTAAGTTGACAAATAAATTTATTAAAAATTGTTACCAAATATTTCAAATCCGTCGGTAAGTCGACGCAGCATCACAACCTTGAAGTTACCTTTATCAAATCTCCGCAACAATCCTACACACACTGAAACTAGTTTTTTGAATACGTGATAATTCGCAATAATTCGGGATCCGAGCCGTCCGCGCAGCCTCCCAATCACAAGAGGTCTCGTAATAAATGATCTCGCACGTGTCATTAATTACAATTGTTTTGAGATGAGAATCGTTAGCCGGATACCATTAATTATACTGATGACTGAATTCGTATTTTTTTTGTGTTAAAATGCCGAACATATCAGAAAGTTATCGTACCAAAAGATTTTAAAGAATATATTTTAATATATATTTTTTTTAATATTCTAATAAAGTGACCGAGCTTCTCCGATGCTTCAAGTCGTGGGCCGTACCTCCCTCATGGTGCCATTAAGCTTGCTGTACAATGCTAACCGTCCCTAAGGTATAAAGTCTAGAGCGCACTCTCGCCAGCGCGCAATTGCATCCAGCAGTAAATACTTGAATATTAGAAAAAACAGCGATCGAGCGAGATCGTCAAGAAAAAAAAAACTAAAAAAAAGACAAGACAATACCAATTAATATTTCATAATGAACGAAAAAGTCATTAATTATTTCTATGTTCACATTCAGTATATTTTATGAACGAAACACTAGGCAGTCCATGTCAACAAAATAAAATGAACACACTTGTTTTGTAATTAACGCCCACATACTCACTGATAGAGTCGTCATATTGTGTGTGTTCACAAAAAATTGCTACTACCGTGAGATGACTCAATATAATATGACATAGAGTTTGAAATATGAAGATGACGTGTACTTAACTCTTTTAGATATTTTGTACAAAGTGGCGCGTGTATTTATTTAAAACCTTAAACTCTACATTCAACATCAATATATAGATACTTTCCGATGACTCAATTTCATTCGATAAATAGAGTCCCATACAGGACATCCGTCGTGTTTCAAAATCGGAACGTCTCTCGAAAATCGCGCCATCTGGCAACACTGCCACCGGCTCGGTCCCATTACGTCAATAAAATAATTACGCGTTCCACGAACGAGCGATGCGATCGACATCTTGATGTAATCGGCTAGCTTTTCCTGTCACGCTCCCGGTAATCACTGGCAATTAACATCTAGTCGACGTATCATTTTTTTGTCTTTTTGTTCTATATTACACTGATTTGTTTGCACAGATAAAAAAAGTCAAATAACCTAAAGCGCGCGTAATTTTTTTTGTGAGATAATTGTACTCGTATGTAAATTACAAAAAAAATATTTGTTGGGTTTTTATCGTGGCATTTATGGTGATCGTGGGTTATGATTATGACAATTAAAATTGTAATTTAAAAAAAAACTATTAAAATTATGATAATGATTAAGTTTGAAATCAACTTTTTTGTTTTGCCTTCGTTTCAACGAAGACAAATTGAAGTTGGTATATGTTTTATAGATTTGTTATGTATATATATATATTATGTATATACATACAACAAACTCGTGTTAGTGACACCATTTATAATTCAAGAATCATAAAAATCGGTCCGCCCGACCGATTTTTATGATTTTTGTCTCCGCCCCTGATAGCAGATTAAAACATGGGAAAAATCATTAAAAAAAAAAAAATGATAATTATTTTTCTCATATATTTAATTCTGAGGCGTTACGAAATACAAATATCATTAATTGGATGGAAATTATTATTAAACTTATGGCTTAAGTAGTACATCACTATTCTCTTCAAGTTTTATTTAACTCCTTTTGGCCCGTCTTACCTGCATAATATACAAAAATATACATTAGTACGTGTAGTATTTTAAATTTATATCAGAATCCTTAAATAATATGACGCATTCCCTTCAAACCTTAATTAAAATCTCGTTCAATCATGGCGCCATAATTCGAATAGTTCGGATCAGAAAAAAAACGTTGAAGTTCTTAATTAGTTGCGAATTCACACGGTGGCCGCAAAAGGTATGGAAAAAGAAAGAAATCAAGAATGTTGCCAATTTACATAAAATTCCTTTGGCTAAAACTTATCTTAATGTCTGGTTCGCGAAGCGGCCTGCTGTGGGAGGTGTCAGATTATTCCGCCGTGTTGTGAAATATGCGGCGCGCCTGACAAGGGTTGTTTTAATTTAATACAAAGGATACGCCGCCGACCAGTATTGCCAGAGCCAATATTACAAATTATCGAGACTGATGCAACGACCGATTCGGTTCGTAAGATAATAATCTTAAAGACGACTTTTTATATGCTTCTTATTTTAATTAACCTTGAAAAAAAAAATGTGGAGAATTAAGGATGTACCTTCAGACAACCAACAGTTATTTTCCGTGAATAGACGTGGAGCTTACGATATGTTGTACTTATTTAGTCGAGTATAGAATACTAGGTGCGCCCGGCGGTGTTACCCGCGATAAAAAGTATGAAAAATCAAAACATCTATCCCACGGGAACCATACATTTTACCGGGATAAAAAGTAGCCTATGTGCTATTCCAGACTATAATCTATCTCTGTGCCAAATTTCATCCAGATCCGTTCAGCCGTTCGGGCGTGAAAGAGTAACAAACATCCATCCATCCATCCATCCATCTATCCATCCATCCATCCAAACTTTCACATTTATAATATTAGTATAGATAAACGAGGTTTTAATTTTATTTAAAAAAACCTTATACCTTAAATATATATCTATAAGTATATTGTGTGAACAATTATATTGATCTCGAAATGGCTAATGTTGACAACCCTAAAGGTGTTTGTTTGAATATAAATCGCGGGTAGATAATGAGCGCTATAATTCTCGCGCCAAGGGCCATGTTCGGGCACTTAGCCATAACTCCTGGGTCCTTTGAAATCAAAACAAAGCAAAGGTTGAATCTCTACAAACGGAATATTATTCAGAATTTTATCTTATCATAAATTTTACATCATCGCCGAAACGCACGGCTTTTATTTAATGTATGAGCACATTCAATCCGTCCATACGTTTAAAATCATACTTACTAAGGTTGCTTTTGCGTTAGCAGCTGGCGTGCACACACACATCCATGCAACAAAATGTTCATATACCAAAGAAGATCGCGAGCCCTGATTATCCTTAATACTTACAAACTCTACATAACGACAAATTATCTATGGTCATGATTATATTCGAAACATTAAATTAAAAGGACGGTATCAAAATATAAATAAGTAGGTGCAAACATTAATTTATTATTCAGATGGAAATATTACATTCAAACATTCTCAGTCTAAAATATTCTAAAGGGTATGTTATAATTATGTTCGTATTAATAATTAAAGCCTCCCTCAACGGAGTTCGCAGACTTTAAACACAATTATGGAAATATTCATGTTATGCTCAACACACAGTGTTTGGCCAACCATCCAACCTGTGCTAATGCCAATATGTTGGCTAAATAGTCACCATCAACAACAAAATATTTTTTTCTCATTGTTCTGCACTAGCCTTGTTCTCTTATGAGAGATCTTTGTCCGAGAAACAAGATGTTCTAGGGGACTTTTGTGAACTTCATTGGTTTTAAGGTTTATTGGTTCTCTGCTGCTGCAGAAGCCGAAAATTCTACTTGTTTGAGCCTTTTGGGGCCGAGACTTTGGGTTCGTGGGGCCCCAACGCTCGCCTCCTTTACAAGGAGGTTGCCGCACGACTTTTCGCCGCTACCCGTGACCGGCGGGCTGGCCTCTATTTCGCGCAGAGAGTGAGCCTCGCTATTCAGCGTGGAAACGCGGCCAGCCTGCTGGGCACTTTTGGCATCGACGACGATGTGGAGGCATTTTTGTGTATATAATTTTATTTTATTTTTTAATGTCCTATTAATAAGTATTTTTTAGTTTTTTTGTTTTTCCATGTACATAACTATTGTATATAATTTATTAAATAAAAAGGAAAAAAAAAATAATAATTAAATCTCGACCCCAAAAAAAAAAAAAAATAAGGTTATGTGTTCTAGTTTTATTGGTCAATAATCAAATTCGTTGATGTACAGAATGATTCACATAGGGTACACTCAGTAACCTGCGCTTCTTCAGTGCATTTGTATTCATTATGTGAAGTGAGAAATTGGATATGTAAAATATATTTTTTTTTTTTTCAAATTGGACATTTCGAATTTGTTATTTCGAATAGTGTTTAAAACTGCGCAAAAGAATCTCAGGTTCCAGGCTTAGTACACGCTTTCTGAATCAACATGTTAATATAACATAGATATCGAGATCTAGAATATAGGCAGACTCACAAGGAATCGTACCTTGATCCTGAGTCGAATAAATGTTTTCATTTAATTGTATCAGTCCATTTTTTTTCGAAGACAACATTTGCCAACATATTTAATGTTGGCAAATGTTGTCTTCGAAAAAAAATACAAAAAGCCATCAGTTCGTCTACGTATTTGCTTTTCATTGTTAGTTATTTAAGTAACAGATACAAAAACGTTAGAATCAGCAGACTACACGTAATCATGACAAACGGGCAGACGGGGTCGTTATCCGTCCTGTGTGAAAGTGCCCTTCGCCGTCCTAAACAAACCCCGCTAACATACATATTTATGTAACTAAATCAAGTGTCGGTACGTGTATCGCACCAATATCGCCATTCCCCAGTGATAAGAGATCATGGTTTTATATCACTCACGTACATTATCTACAGATAACTCTATATGTAAGGTTGGTCATGAAACTGGTCGATCAGTTTTGACAAAAACTTCTAGTTAATAAACATTCTACTATGGTTCATATTGGATACGTTGAAAGTTCAAATAAATAACAAATGTCAAAAATAAAACTAATTTTTCGGATTTTATCGCGTTTATTTTATGTTTTTACGTTCCCGACGTTTGGGCTGCTTTACAGCAACTATGGTCACGGGAAGAATGAGCCGGATGACGTCCTAGTGTCATAGTTTGAACTGGGGTACCCTTATATTTAGTTGTGGCTTGCGGTCCGATCTACGCAGAAAGTGCTCACAGTGTCTTGAGGTATTGCAATGGTGCACTTGGTTTTAGATTTAATTATATTAATTACTGGATCCCAAGTCGGTGGTAGGACCCAGCCATCTTCCCTATTGAAATAAGGCCTCACGAATCATCCTTGGTCGGAATCGGTGTTCTTTTGCGAGGATCTGTGGTTTATCAAATCTGATATATTGGCGGGTGCGATCCTGTTCACATATTGCAGACTTCGTCAGAGATACAATCCTTAGGATTAGTTTCATTTCAATGTGTAGTATTCGCGTAAATATAATATAAGGAATCAATAACAATAAAGTAGCTGGTGCAGATTTAGTTTTCAATCAATTCTCAATATCTTTTATCTACTTCTATGTTGATAATATATAAAGTATAATCAAAACAGATTCTCCAAAATGCTATGAAATGAAGCGATTAGCATAAAGATACGGACGCAACGATCTCTTGGGCTTAATTAAAATCGCAGTGGGTGAGATGATGAGGCCGAATTGCGGAGGGCGACGCCCTCGAGTGGGTGGCAGAGGTGGATGCGACTGCACAATTAGCAGTGTTATAGTGAGATATTACAAAACATGTGAGTGGAAAAAAAATTGAAGATTTTCTGATTATGTTTTTGATTCTTGACGTCTCATTTTAATACAGAACAAATCTAGCGAAATGACACAGCGATGTAAAATCAGGAACAACGGGCTAAGCTAACACTCGCGTAGATGAAATCCGAAATAAAATCTGTTGTACATTGCCTGCCACTATTTACTTTCATAGTATATAATAGTATATAAATAATTACTAAGTTTCATATAGTATACTCGTATAATCATGTTTTCTTATTTAATGTTCTTGCTATACCTACCTATAACGTATTTATAAATTACGCAAAGACATCCCAAATAATTTTCATTCCTAACTTATTTAAGTACTCTTTTAGTATCCATAAGTGTATAGTACTTATGTCCGTATTTTAGATTCTAGAACTTTATTTTTATCTGATGCATTCAACTCTTGCTTCTAAAGTAACTAATTTCAAATCGTTCATTTAATAGTTTTATTGAACATTTTATAGTTGGATAAATTTCGCCATATTTTCCTTCACTTACCTGGCAAGTGACAGGCAAGGAGAGGGCAATGCCCTTGCATATGCGATCAGCAATTTATATGTAAGTCCCTATCGAGGTTTCTTTTGCAATACAAAGTGTCAGCTTTCAATGACGCTATTACGATAATGGCGCCAACGAACGACTTCAAATGAGTGGTAATTTGACTTGTTGTTACTTAACACGTAATTTTGTAAATTATGTCTGTTACAATAACTAGGCATGCATAAGCAAATCATTTTAAAAATGAGCCATGAAAATTTCGTGACTAAATGCAATATTATATTTAATACGATAAAAAAACTCAAAAGGTGTTTTTTATGTAAAAGTAGAGAAAAATATAGTATCAAATTCTTCATGACGGCTCAACGACGATGCAAGATATAGTTGGCAGTATATTAGCATAAAAACCAATTACAAAGTAAGCCCCCTTCCTCTGACTGACATGTAATAGCTATTTTAGAATATACCGCAATTATTTTAGATAAATATATTCTACGGTAACTATGATATAACTCGCTACAAGAGTTTATTACTGTTTTTTTATGAAAAGCAGTCTGTTTAGCTAATATTATTTATATTAAGCCTTTGTAATGCCATTGTAAAAGGAGGAAAACTGCCAATAAATTTGAGGGAAAGTGTATAATATCTAATAATAAGTAGCCAGGATTTAAGCGAGGTTTGCATAAATCAGAGGGCTGGCAACAATAGTGCAGACAAGGGAGCACTGGGGCTGTAGTCAAATTAATAAAATCACTGCTTTACGACGCGCGCTGAATGATAATGAGGTTTGCCCTCCTGGGCCTCGACAATTTCGGGAGCGTCTTCAGGGCGTACAATAACACAGTTTAAGACTTTTCTTCAAGCAAATTTATCTAGAATTTAGACAATAATATAACAATAGAAAATAAGGATCTTTTACATTACTACAATAGAGAAAATATTAGTAATTCCACTCAGCAATATAGTTCAACCAACTAATTTGTCCATAAAACTATGCATAAAATGCAAACACTTCCATAAAATTGTTAGAAATTTCATTAACATTTTATGCAATGTACATTCGCTCGGGAATATTGAAGTCGTAAAATTTGTATTTTAATACATTTTCAATATATTTGCCTCTCCGCGAGTTTGCGGCGACGATATAAGAATAAATAAATAAACACGCTTATATATTTATTGAACTCGTAGCGGTGTATCCTACAAAACTAACGGTAATATCTAGATATTCGTTTTTTGAATTGATTCTATTTTTGAATCAATTCAAAAAATCAATACACCTTATATTCATGTCATTATCTTACACATCGATCGACAACAATGGAATAACAATATATTATTATGCGTAATATAATTCAACATGTTTATAATAGAGTTCCGATAGCAACGCCGGGTATTCAGAGTTGTGGGTGTTCGAACAATAAAATATCTTTTATTGAGATACTTTTTACAATTCACACATATCTGTGGTTATTAAATAGTAGGCAGTGGCGGCAATAAAATGGCCGCGTGATGGTTGGTTGCGCCAGTTTCCTTACGACGAAAGTGTAGGTGCATGTTGGATCTACATGCTGGGTCCATACAAATTGCATTACAAGTTTAAAACGATTGCAATTGATCAGTTGTATAACGTTTCCGAGTGTAACAAAATGAATTTCGTACTAAAAATAAGAGCTTGAACTATAAAAAATATTCGTGTGGAACATTACAAATACTTTCTTTAAATGTATACCTACTTAATCGTGTATCGAAAAGTCATGGAAATTTTTAGTACATATTTTTGAAATCATCGTCAGGAACTTGAATGTCTGCGAGAAAAACCTCTCGAAAGACGCTTAAAGTCCTCCAACCTGCACTGGGCGACCTACCACGGTGGTTAGGCCATAGTCCACCAGGACTATGACCTAATCCCCCTCGCGTTGACGGGAGGCCCGTACCTCACAGTGGGATATTAAAAGGGCTGGTTATTTTGTTTTTGGCAACCATATAAAACACCTGGAATTGCAACGCTATAATCAAACGAAATAAACATCAAATATTACATAGTACAACACACGTTCCTTACCTAAAACTACAACTATAATTGAGATATCGTATCGCTCGGTATTATCGCGCTTAATGACGGGGAGTGACTGCAGATATAGCCGAGGTGAATGATAGGCTGAGTCATCGTGACCTCACACTCGCAGCGCAGCGCGGACGTTCCGAATCATCAGACCGCGCGAGTGGTCGCCGACCCCGTCTCGCGAAAATTAACTTAACCAATAATCGTGAAGAGGATTATATAGTAGATATGTGTACAAATTAATACAGTCAGACGTATTTTTGTTGCTGACATTAAGCTTAATTAAGTTCACACACATTCGTTATTACACACAGTTACAGTATCAGATTTAACTAATACTGGATTTAAAAAATGGTTTTATAATAAAGGAGATTATTTTCAATACAGAGAACTACGTAATACTACAATTATATCCACCTCACTACAGACAAGATTTGATGACTCACAAACATTATTTCCTTGTCTCTGTCTCTATGTAATGCATCAGATTTAATTAATACTGCATTCAAAAAATGGTTTTATAATAAAGGAGATTATTTTAAATACAGAGAACTACGTAATACTACAATTATATCCAACTCACTACAGACAAGATTTGATGACTCACAAACATTGTTTCCTTGTCTCTGTGTTTGTAAGATTTTTTCGAGATCGGTGAAATGCTCATAGCCTTCCGATGTAAGACTTGGTATGTCTGGACTAGTTTTATACATTAAACATTTTAATATGGCAATGTTTCTATAGCTTGTGTTACCGTATTCCTCGAATACAGGCCAGGACACTAACATTCCTGCTAAACTTTATGCTCGTAAAACACACGACAAATGAGCGAACAGTTCAAGTTCTGTATACAACATTAATGTGCAATGCCATTAAATACCAGAACACGAACATTATCTTAGCGTGCCAGCTACGGGCCGCGGCAATAACGTTGTCGGTTCTAACCTATATACAAAGGAATAACTTTACAGACCAAGCTTATGCCCGCGCCTCCGCCCGTGCAACCATAGGTTTTGTTCTGCTGTTCGATCCCTATTGCTCAACCGTAAGCTATCTAATAATGAAAGCCCAGCTAAAATCGGTCCAGACTATTTTCATTGATTGATTTCTTATAATTTACGCGAATACTACATATTGAAATAAAACAGTCCTCCCGTGACCATAGTTGCTGTAAAGCAGCCGAAACGTCGGGAACGTAAACAACATAATATAAACGCGATAAAATCCATAAAATTATTTTTATTTCAATATTTTCATTGATACTTAAACATGAATACACAGAATACAAAATTCTAAAAAACACTTGTTTTAGATTCAGACTATCACTTTTTTTATGGCTTCAATGTACAGACAACGTCTAGTTACTGTATTATAATACCTAGTAATATAGACTAACCCCTTCCTAAGGGCTCACAGCACAATCTGAGTTTACTTACGACATGCACGACAGTGTAACATTTCGCCGATGTTATTTGGGCTCAATGTTATTGAGGGGCAAGTGTATTGCGATTATTAGCGAGGGAGATTCGGGACATAATCTTCCACCCTGGCCAAGTGTAGGTAGACAAGCTTCACACGGCTTTCAAAAGACTTGTATGTTGATTTTACCTCCAGATATTCGCCTTAATCGTACAGCAAGTGATACTCATCATTGAAACTCTGATTCGCACATGTACTCTATACCTTTCGAAAGCGAACGTTGAACCAATTTGGCTCACTGTACTAGGTATTTTACTAGTACTACTACAATACTCTTGTATTAATAATCATAAAGTGTAAGATCAGTAAATTATACCGAGATCGACGAATACTTTTATAAAAATGGTTAAGGAAAATTTCGTCACAAGCACATGTTGGAAATTCATATTTTCTCGTTATCTCGCCTCAGTACCCTACAAATGCATTATTTCCTAGCAACTGCAACTCGACCCGGTTAAATTTTATTACGTTTTATGTAAAACTTTAACGGCTAAACATACATTATTTCAGTTTCCGTGATAAAAAGTACCGGCTTGTGAAATTATCGCGAGCTCAGCCCACACTGTGCTCGTAAAGGCTACGCAGACGCGCGACAACAACTTGTTTGTCGTCTTCAGTGGTATATGTACTTATTTCTCGTGTAGCACAAACCTTTTGAAAGTCATTCAAGTTTAATCGAGAGACCAGTCAATAAATGGCCTACCTACTATGATTTTCGTTAGGATTCAATAATTTAATTTGATTCAGGGCTTATCTCACAGTGTACTGGTAAATCCTATCTCCAACTTATTTGACAGATTGCCCATTGTTAAAGGCCCAAGTACGTAACACGGACTATATTGTAGCCCTAATAGTAAGGTGTGTGTCGTATGTCCAACACGTATATTCCTTTCGATTGATTTCGTTGCGGATTCCAAGAAAATTAGATTTTACCATGACTCGCCGAGGGTCAACTTAACGAAGGCGTTGATCACCGCTGTGAAGCCAAACTTACAGGAGTAATAATGGTATGAGAGTGGGTCGGGCGTAGTCCCATTTGAAAAAAACAGTGTAGAACTATGTCTAAAAGTCTATTGACAGAGTCTTAGCCGATTTTCCGCAAAGATAAAATAGCTCGTCTACACATTCCCCAACACTGCGCCCTGCGCTACAAAGGAATGCGAGGCATAGTTGCATCGCGTCACGCTGCAGTGCTGCTGCGAATTCAGATAAGTGCATTTTAATATTCAGCATACAAGCTGGCGAGCTTTTAAGGAATACCACATTAGCATATCTATGACATACATCTAGGACCATATATTATGTAATCATACACAAAATGCATGAATTTATGATGACAGTTACAATCACGTCTAAATGACATAAAAATAAAAATATGACGTCATATATCTATGTCACAGATAGATATATATGTAATATCCTCATATCCCTTTGTGAGGTGGTCATGGCCTAATTGGTAAAGATGCCCGATTAAGCGGTGCATATCTCGACCGGGACTTTGATGGGTAACCGAAGGTATTCTCTGCTGGATAGATTAGTATTTAGTCATTGTTGCCAATTTTTAATGTGTTTTATAAAGAAATCAAGTGTGTATGACGTTAATCACAGGGTGATTGTGTCATTCTTATAAACAATATCAAATAATAGAGGTTCGCAACACAATAAATGCAGTAGCTAACCAACTTGGAACAGACGGCAGTGTACTGAGATGCTTTGACATCGCGCACAAGGATACAGTGTGAAAGACTGAAAGGTCAGGAATGGAATGCGACGGCAATAGTGCTGCCAAGAGACCTTTTGATAGGTCATGTCTTTAAACGTACATGTTCGTCATAGATAATATATAGTATATCATGATTCGCTTAACTGTTAAAAATTGAGCTTTTATTAAAAGACTTATTTGTTGAAATAAAACTAATCTTACGGATTTTATCGTATTTATTTTATGTTTTTACGTTCCCGACAAATATTAGGGTACCCCAGTTCAAATTTTGACACTAGGACGTCAAACACCTCGGTCCTCCCGTGACCATGGTTGCTGAAAAGCAACCGAAACGTCGGGAACGTAAAAACATAAAATAAACGCGATAAAATCCGTAAGATTAGTTTTATTTCAATATGTAGTATTGTATTCGCGTAAATATAAGAAATCAATAGCCATATTTGTCTTTTGAAAGCTAGCTTGCGAGCGAGCGTTATTTAGAAGATTCTATATCTTATCTACAAAATTGAATCAAAATCTGACTTATTTATCTGTACTGTATTGTATTGTATTGTATACTGTACTTACTGTAATTGCCTTACTATATGATTATAATTGCTATATTTAAGAAAAAAACTACTAACACGAATATTTTCGTGGACGATTCACAGAATGAGAAAGAATCAGAAATGTCACTTCTTTTACTACTTAATTAAGTGTGCTTTGAAATTAATTCACCATTAAACCGCTTCTACAATTATTGTATAGCAGCCCTAAACAATACATTGTACGGCTCCTCGTCCTCCCCATGCACGGCACGTACGTAACGAGCGCTAAATTTAATCTCTCGCTACTTGGAAGATGTCGAATTATGTAAATTCTTACTTGAAACGATAAAACAATATTTATGTATCGTATATCTTAACATAAAACACGCTATCGATTAGGAGATTACATATTAAATACTTAAAGGTAATAGAATCTGATAAAATGTAAATTTACTACATACATATAATTAAATAAATAAATACCGCCGGACGAACACACTAATTGTACGGTCCTAAACTAAGACATGCTGACATGCCCGACATTTCATTAGGTACTTCTATAGATTTTAGGTCAACAATCCATGACTCAAGTACAAACATTCATGCTCATCACACAAGGATTGCCCCTACTGGGAATCAATCCCGGGAGCCTTGCTACAAACATCAGGGTAAACTGTACCAATCCGGTGGCCAAAAATAAATGTTTCCCATTTTTGATAGAGCTCAATAGTTCTAATCACAGGTAAGTGCAACCCATAGCTGTAGTACGTATAATTGTCAATGTCACGAACACAGATTGTAAGGGCATAAAACACACAGCTAAAAAAGTCATGCATCGGTCTTTACCATATCTACGTTCATACCAATGCCTTTGTTGATACTTAATAGACAACTCATTCAATTGAAATTATACCATCTCCTTGCTTAAGGACATTATCATTGTTCGAGCATGACTTTACAACACATTGTAGTGCTATTAATAAATATTATAACTTTACTAACAATAGTTAAATTACGACGCAGCCTTAGTATAGGTCCATATGATTTCATAAACATCGCTGTGACAATTCAACACGGGTATAAATCCTTACCGCAAAGTAAATTCAGAGTATCTTATATCAAAACATGTTGTATACACATCAGTTTTGTATTGAATTGCATTCTTGATGCCGTGTGCTTTGTCGGCACCTATTTAAGTTGTCCTAACAAAACCTTGACATAATCTTAAAGGAAGATACTGAAATGTCAATGATGACGAAAACTATGATGACATTGTCATTATATTGCGAGTCCATTATAATAGAAAACTTGGAGCCATGCATGTCAGACGAATGAGTGAGACATACCTAGTGTATACTCTTCGTTCGCATGCAGTAAACTACTTCGAATTAAAAATCTTTGATGACTCTACATTTCTTTACTACTCTACATTACAGGCCGATTACGCACACCCTGGTTGAAAAACCTTAGAGACTGGTTTGGGTGGAGTAGCAGATACCTATGGGACAGCCGTCTCTAAGGACAAAAGAGCCACGATGATCGCCGACCTCCGATAGGAGCCCCATACCCTTGTGTCGGAGGGCAGTATCAGTGACATTACCAGCTCTATTGACGAATAAAACAAGGAGTAAGTATACGTCCAGAACCAGATATGTAGTCGATATAAATTCCTTGTTTTGTTTATCAAAACAACTGCCACCGACGCTTCGCCCTGGGCATCACAATCAGCTAAAGCTGTATTAGGTTCTATCTTTAAACGTGATCCGCCACAGATAATCAACCCTTTGTCAACTTAATATAGTGTCAAAAATAACAGTGATAAATTATTATAAATGATTTCCTGCAATACTTCAAAGCGTTCTGTATTGAGGAGACATTGGCTGGGTTCCACGGCGCGCGGCGCTCGGCCCACTCTGGCGAAAGGTCAGCAACTAAACAGTTTATACTGGCTATCGATGTATGAAGATAAACGTTTCGTCCAAAAGATTAATAGCACATGTTCTACGACTAGTTCTTCTTCCTCTGCGGGAGCTCGGCCAATAATACCGCGAAACTCCCTCACGCGCCTTACTCTGCACTTATAAACGTCATATTGCAATATCAAATGACACTGATATAGAGCCCTTCAACTGACATTATCTGCAGAACGTGTACTCATCAACGTCAGTCCCTGGGTGGCAGCAACCTCTTACGCCACACTAAAATTGCTACCATTAGTTCCCTCGCCCACTTTGCTCATAAAAAAATACTCGGTTCGCTCACCGAAAGTTGACCTCACTAAACAGAGACCATACTAAGTAATCTGACCGTACAAGGCAATCGGCGTAGGCGCATACAATCGTGGGTGTCCGAATTGCTGGACACTAATCCCCGTATCACGGTATAACTGACACGTATAGCGTAGTGAAAAAAGTTTTTGCGTGTTAATTTAAGAGACGGAGACCAATTTGAGTTGTATTTTAATTAGTAATAGTGACTAAAATGGTGTGAATTCTACTTCGTTGCTAATTGAAATCGGTAGCAGGTAGGCGGGAGTGTAGTAATAGCAAAGTCAAAACAAGCGAAATACACAACGGATTAAATATTGAATATCTATCAAATGGATGCAGATAGATTTGATACATCCAATGTTTTTGTAATTACGGTCATAATTATTATATTTGACGAAGCCTTGATACAATTTGTAGAACGTATAAAACGTCTAATCAACCATTACCTTCCATGTTTGACTCAGTTTAGTAAACATATCTTAATAACCGTTCATGTATCAAAAAAGAATTACGGTTTGATCAAACAAACCATCTCTACTATAAATGAAGGATTAGTAATTGCCGTTTTATTCAAAATCACATGCATTTCAGTTGTTATCTAACTTATAAGTAATGAAGCTGAGGTGGAATTTGAAAATTTATAGATAATTAACGAGATATCTACACAGAGTGCAAGCATTAAGGTAATTCTCATTAGTATTATCAAGAAACTAATAACTTTGTGAGTGAACATTAACAAAATGCTGTGAGCATTAAACTGAAATATGGCAGTAAATAAATATTGATTTTCGTAAGAGGTCGCCGCCAGTTAGCTACATTACGACATGCACATAGGTAGGCTCTCGTAAGCGGTTCCATTCATTACAAGAACGTTTAGTTCCAGCTATAAATATTATCTAGAAAATGTTTTTCTTATAGCCAGGCATTTAAAAAGGCAGTTAAAAGTTTTATGGACTTTAATAGACTATAACTCTCAGTCTAGTAGAAAACTATTATATTATACTATTATTACTAATCAGTTATTAGTAATTTGGGTTATATACCGGGTGTAACATGGAGATGGGCCCAGTATGGGGACCTCCGAAACTATAGTAGATAGAGAAATATATACTAAGGTTCCATGTCGTCGATTTAAGAGAATGTATTAATAGATTTAAAAAAAACATACGTGCATCGGGAATCAAATCCGATAATTTTGGAAAAAAACACATTGTTTTTTTATTGCGATATAGATTGTGTAGATTGTCAGAAGTAAATATTCCTATCAACTCTTGTATCCGAATTGTAAAGATCAATATCGCAATAAGCTAACGCTGTTTCTGTTTATCAAAATGACGGAGTTCGATTTCCGAGTCATGTGCCTATGACCTTTTTTTTCTATGAATTTAGTTTTGAAAATCTTTGAATGTATTTATTCTTATCTCTAAAATCGACATGGTTCGTTAGAACATAATTTTCTATCTACTATAGTTTTGGAGATCCCCATACTGACCCATCACGATGATCCACCCTGTATATACGGCTCCCTCTAGTTACCTGCTCCTTATAAATATTAAATTATGGCACATTTTCGCACAATCTTAGGCAAAGTTCTTAAAGGGATCTTTTCAAGGTTCTGCCTCCAAACTTCGACGGTTTCATGAATTATTTAACGTTTTTAAGGTTTCTTGTTTCTTAACGAGCTTTAACTGGACGTAAAAAGTAAACCGTCTTGGAAAAATACTTGAGCTGTGAATTTGCAGTGGAGGAATGAGATATACCACTTAGAATCATGAAACAGTGAGTAAAAATCTGTACAATTACTACCTACATATACCTACATAAATACTCATGTTTAAGTTAGTCATATTACGATGTAGAATAATGCATTGCCATTAATATTATTGTAAACTCGAACTATTATAATGATCGAACAAAATCTTAAGTACTAAAAGACGCTCCCAAAACCCACTAATTACCGAAGCTAGTTAATTGTGAACGAAGTTTATTGGCGTAAACACGGAGAACTAAGTTTTTAATGACCGGGTTCCGAAGACACTTGGAACAATTACCGCCGCGCCGACCGAAGCGCCTCCACCAGAACTTCAACACTGTAGTACACAAATTGTATTATAGCCTCTTTATCGGGAAACTTTAATCGTTAATGTTTATAGACACTTTTTGTTTATCTTTTTCAACTATCCCCCTCTAATTATGCTTATTCACTTAATGTAAAAGAAAGACACACCACGGTTGGCACTCCGTTTTCACTGACCGCCTACAAAGATATTTTGTAGGCTTTTTTTATTTATTTCTATCACAGATCACGAGAGATATGCCGTGCGATTCAAAATGTATGGGAACTCGCTGTCTCCGTTTTGTTTCCCACCACTCGCTAAAACCAACCAATACGAAGTCTCTTCGGTGCGTGCTGCGTCGTCGCCGTATACAGCGGCCGTACCACGCGACGCACCAGTTTATTCAAAGTATCGTTAGACGATCTATCCATTGCCTCGTACATTCACTCAGTAGCGAACATAGGTGGTACTTAAAGAGCCATGTATTTTGTACAAAAATAAAAAAGTCGTTGTGCTACATGAAAACTAAAATAACATAATAAAGGCATTAAATATTTTTTGATTTGTTGTTTTTAATGATTTTAAAGACGAATAAATAAAATACTTAATACTGGCTGGTGAAATGAGATTCCATCTTTCGCGTAGTTCACTTTGCTGCTAGTATTTTAGCACACAACCACGGAATAACACGGCATTTAAAAAAAAAGTTAGAGCTCCGATACCGACGTGCAGTTGCAGTCGACTGACGGCGAAAACTCTATGTTAGCGTAATTTTGGCATAAGGTGAGCGCAAGCCCACCGCTTTCATAACATATCTCCTCTAATATATCTGTGATTTCTATCGTGTGTAAAGTTAGGATAACAGTCACAGGACTAGCTGTTACCTGGTCATATGCACAGTCCCAAGCTATAGCTACCATCCACCACTAACCACCACCACAACTCTGTCACGTGATGTGATTTTCCTACTTACCTGTGAATATTAACATATCTTACTGAAGACAGTAATATTTCTATCTTCGGTGCGTTAAGAGCGAGTTTATTCGTAAGCTAACTGTATAGTTCATAGTCTACTGTATTTAGACATTTTGTATGGAGAATTGAACAGCGCCTCTAGCGGACGGTATTTGAAACTTTCAATTCTAGGTAGACTATAAAGTATACGGTTAGCTTCGAGTAATCTCGCACTTGACGTAGTGTAACATTGGTTAAGAACATAATACATAAACATAAAATATGATCAGATCAGAAAAAAAAACACATTAGAGGTATTCGCCCGACACGGTAGGTACCTCCTTTTTTTTCCGCTGGGAAATGCATTTACGCATACCGCCCAAACCCGGGGGAGCAAGGACGGTTATGTGGGGCTCCTGGAAGAAGTCCAGACTACCCACTAAAACCCAGCGCCGCCCTCTCTGCCTTTTGTGGGGCGCCACGGGATCGCTCTACGAGCACACTACCGTGACACGGTAGGTACCTCCTACCGTCTGTCGACACAACCACCCGGCGTTACATACGATTCTATTATTATTACATATGTATATATGTAAGGTGTAACAATAACAGTGTAAAATATTTCAACAGGCCCAACAGTAGGTTATAAAGATAACATCCCCAAATAAATTATTATACATTAAAAAAATACATCCTGTATTGAGCGCACGGCCTAAGGCTACTGGTTCGCCTTATTAAAAAAACAAAACATTTTCACAATTATTTCGTACATCTACGTGATCCATATAACTTACACTATTTTTTGTTAAACTTATAATAGTATCCCACTAATATTATAAATGTGAAAGTTTGGATGGATGTTTGTTACTCAATCACGCCAGAACGGCTAAACGGATCTGGATGAAATTTGGCACAGAGATAGATTATAGTCTGGAATAGCACATAGGCTACTTTTTATCCCGGTAAAAAGGACATACTTTTTAATCGCGGGTAACACCGCGGGGCGCAGCTAGTTAGTAATATACGAGTATATTCACATTGAAACGCTCCGTCAAATATAATAATAATATCACAATACGGAGTTATCAAACGTATAATTGAGATGAGATCACCGCGGAGCAAGTGTTGTGTCTTTGAATCAAATGTGAGTTGCCTACAGCAGCTGCTCAGAAATCGCTTTGATGTATTAACAGATACGTATGGGAGATATATTAATTGATTTACCTTACATGTTTTATAGTAAAACTGGAATTTTGTGGTCTCTGTTGGGCACGGGCAGCGAGGTATTAAGATAGGCACGGGCCTTCCTTCAATGCGAGGGGCATTTAGGCCATAGTCCACAACGCTGGCCCAATTGGTGGACTTCCCACATCACCGTTGCAAGTGCTAATTATGGTTAAAAATGAATTCGCATGTGAAATCTAAGATCTTAGAGATGCAATCTGTGGTTGGAACCGGGGACCCTTGTTTTCTAGGCGAGCATTCTACCGGCTTAGCTATCACCGCTTGTTTATAAAAAAATATTTTACTCGATTGCAGCAGAAGGATTTTCTCTTTTAAATAGATATGTCAGATCTCTCTAAAAGTTAACAAATGGGATGCAAATAGCTTATGAAAAAAAGATTATTACAAAGAACTTGGTCTGACAATAGCTTACAATAAATAAAGCAATTTTAACATTTGCGTGTAATATTAGGTCGTTTATTAGGTATGATAAGCTCGCGTCCACAGGACACATTTTTTGCGTGAACCCACCGAGTAAAGTCAGCTGGGCAGCCATTTGTCAAACATTTTATACGTAATGCTTGACGTTAAATTTATTAGATACTTACATCTCCATATAATATTAAATATACAGGAGCTCTGGGGTACTGAATTACAATTGTTTATAATGATCCCGGGACATGGAAACAACAAAATCAGCATTTTACTCTTTGTTTTTACTGAACTGTGTGATGCAACTGATAGGCTCCAAAGGGTTCGTATCCAGATCCGTAAACCAACATTTAAAAAAAATCACCTTTATGCGATTTTACCTTTGTTTCAGAAAATAATGATTTAAATAGGTCGCCATTATCATTTCGCCAATGTCGAGCACTGGCATAATCACACTATTTTGTAGCCGGTAGCGAAACTAAAAAAAGAAAGAACGTTTATTTTATACTTTCTATGCCGAAGGTGGTTCAGGCCACAATCCATCGAAACGGCTATAACTTTTTATTTTTAAGAATCAACATTAAATCAAGTAACCTAAGCCAACAACGCATTACACTGAACTAACCTGCTAATATTCAGTTGCGCTATCGCAATATCCAATATATCACATCCACGTAACCATAGGTCTACGAAAAGATCGGAAAAAGTGCGATAACACTCGCACAAGCGGTGGTAATAACTTGAAACGTGTCACGAATGCGTTATACAGCTTATATACGACTTATAAAGGAATGTCTCAAATGTCTCCCTGCCTTCAAGTCCGCCCACACTCGCCCTGGATACTGCTCCCAACACAACGCACTTAAAAACACCATTTATAACGCCCTTATTAGTATTAAATAGTTACCGATTAATGGTGACAAATTCTATAGATAAAATGGATGTAGGAATTTTGATTCGTTTTAATGAAAATTCTTTTTCGTATGTGATGCAATGGTGAACGAGTTAAACTTGTAAATGTCGAATTTATATATCGTTAATATTCATTTGGATGTGAGTACCTATTTGATTTTTTTGTCTAGATTTTATCGCGACCTTTACTCGTGTAGGTTTTGGAAATAAAAAACAGCCTCGCTTAGTCACCTTAGTACCAATTTCCGTCAATACCCGTTGAGCCTTTTCGCGTAATACTCTGACAAACTTGCACAAATATTTGCTCTTGAAAATTTATATTATGTATGGAAAGTTTCATTGCCCAATTGTTTTACGGAAATCTGTGTATAGTAAAAATATTTTCGATTCAGAAGCCGAATCCACCACGCTTTGAATTTTTTAAGCTTCTAAAAATTTGGGGAATACTTTATATTCTTAATACCCAATTAATATCATTCATTTTCGTGGAGACTACTACAAATTGTCCGTACGGTATGTCCGGACACGTTCGGACCGAATACGTCCAATATCAACACGTGTCAGTTTTATTAATGAGCTGCTGCAGCGCCTTTGATCGCGGCGGCGGACCGTGGGACTGCGCCCGCGCAGGCGACACCCGTCCGGACAGTGCTGCCATCTTGAATACCTTAGAATTACGGGATCAGATACGATTGAACATGTTAGAAGATTTTTTTCTCTCAGGGACCTTGGTACGAGTTTTGACGCCATCAAATAAATACTGATCACGTGACCCAGTCTATCCATTCATTGCACAGCAGCAGCTAACCATTTATATCAAGTTAATGGACATTCACACAGCAAAATGCCACACGTTTTTATCATTAATTACGTCTGTTAATGGTCACACCGAATACGGGCAGTACAGTGCTTTGCCGTGCGAATCGTGTTTTTTTTTAGTTGTAGATACAGAGTACCATAGCCAATCCTACTATATTTTTTTATCATTGATCGAATCTTGGTAATAAAATAACACGAGTACATTGTTATTTTGGAAAATGATCGGATCCGACTCCCAAGTCGATTAGCCTTATTCTGAATATCAACGAATGCAAGTTTCTTGTCTATAAAATCGACGACATGGTTCATTTATATTACTCAATCTCTTATAGGTACATTCAGATTTCCTTCGTACCGACCGGTCTCGATGAATCACGCTATATTCCCGGATATCCCACAAATATCTGACATCACTAGTCCCAAAGGGCGGCCGTCGACACTGATTGATATTGATAGGGACAGTGTCGGACACCGCAGTCGGCCGCCGCGCCCAAGATTGATACGATGACCGGCCAATTCTGGACGAATAGTCCAAAGCTTTTCATTGATTAAATGCCATCATTATAGACGTTAACTATAGCTATTTTGATGCACCGGGGGCGTACCACAAACTCTTATTTGCAGGGAGTAATCTGAACTTCCTTGTACTGAGGCAAACTACCTATCTACTGTCTACAGAAAAAGACAAGTTTTAGGCCGGGAGGTGAATTGCCTGGATATACTCGTACTTATAAGTTCGTAATACACCCCAAGGTGTTACTGGAAAAGAGACATTCGGGCATAGTGAAATCGCGCACAAAAACCGGCCAAGATATCGATATCAGAGATGGTAAGCAAAATCTAATAACTAAATCTGGTACAAACAAGGCGTCAAAATAATCCTTTGTGATTTTTATAATTGATTAGAGCTCAAGCCAAACAAAAACAAATGCTTGGACACGTTTAGTTCGCATCTAAATTGTAAGTTCCTCTGATACAACTAAGCAGTTACCAGTAACTAAGTTACCGTAGGTAGAAACACAAACCCACAAATCCACTGAGAATTAAAAAACACCACGCGTAAGTAATCAGTCATGAACGTTCCTAACCCCACTGAAAGTTCAATCAATCTCATTAAAGCCGGGCTCAGCGGTACATCCATAATGGATGTTGTATTGAACGCAAAACAACTGGTATTACGTAAAACAAACCCCGTAATGGTGTATTCATGGCACCAAGTTCGTTCTCATAAAATAAGTAGGTACCTGGTTGAATACGATACTTTTACAATGACGTATGAAAAGGAAAGTAGACCCCGGCTCTGACTGAACTTGGAATTGCTTTGAATGCTTCAGGAGTAGATTACTAAATAATGACTAATTATGTCACGGAGAATTAGTGCTGCCCAAAGTATTACACTCGGCCTCCAGTAAGCGTCTTCCAAGACTAAGACACAAGAGTTTTGTAGTTTTAAACTCTGCGAGAATCTGGTGCCTTAGTCTTGCAAAAAAACCGGGAGAATATAATAGAAATGGAACCAGAAAATCGTTAAGAGAACTGCTTCATCGGTTATCTGTCTGGTCTGGCGTGCGCGTCGCGACGTCTGTCTACACCCCGTCGGCTCATTAGCATTGTTTGTATCTAGTTATAATATCTGTAGCTGCTACCACAATTGCGACGGACGGAGTGCGGTTCCTTTTGAAACAAACGAATGCCTCGTGCGATAGCACTATGGTCCATAGCTCGTTCTGATTTCAAAATACCCACAATGACAAAACTTTGCAAAAATATTGAGTATTTTTTTTGTCGATATTGTCTATGAATTAGATTTTTTTAATAGCTGACTTACATATTGATTTCTTATATTTACGCGAATACTACACATTGAAATAAAACTAATCTTAAGGATTTTATCGCGGTTTATTTTTAACGTCGGGAACGTAAAATAAAAAATAAACCGCGATAAAATCCTTAAGATTAGTTTTATTTCAAGCTGACTTACAATTCACAACTTGCTGGCACTAAAAGCTATTTAAAAGAAAATAGTTCTAAATCATTTTATTATCAAATTACGAATGTACTCAACGGAGCATTTAATGAGCTAGTTTTTGTACACTTTAAATATGGTAAAAATAGCAATATCAACACTATTATTCAATTTTGGAAGTTTAATATGTACTCACCTTTACACTTGGGCCATACAGCCTTTATGTAATAGAAAAAGTTTTATAGAGCTTTCTGATAAGAGTTTGCCGCAGCACACTGAAAAGAGACACGTCGCCCCCATCCCGTATCGATTCGCTTTGAAGTTAAAAAAGATAGGTAGGCAGTCAGCACTTTTACATAAAAATAAGAGAAAGTTATAAGCCACGAGACTTTCCCCGCGTCAAAACATCGCCAACTTGTCAAGAATATGAAGGTTGTCCCAAAGATTATCCAATAGAAAATCTTACACCTAAAGACAGAAATGTTACTTTTAACTGGCTGACACTGACTTTCAATGACAAATGAAAGAGTCTGTAACAAAAACATACACACACCCCCCTCCCTTACACATACAGCCCACCATGTCTACTATGATAAAATTTCAAACGCCGATGTCTATTAAGAAAGACGTACTACATAGATAGTTTCGTACGCATGGTAATAGCACCACACAACTGGGCTGCGCAGCGCACCTGCTACTGAGTCTAATTAGTCTAGCGACATCGAAACGAAGCAGTGCAACATATATCTGTCTTGCTTTAGCTCTTACTAATTGTCATACTATTTCGTTTAAACTTCCATTGTCGTTTAGTGTGTGCAACCGAAATACGTAATATTATACCGAGCAAGTGTGTGCGTGAGCTGGGACATTAATAACAATGCAATAGTAATATCAAATCATATCTACGTAATTTTGCATCAATTATTTCAAATATACTGTAGAAACATTCTATGTTCAATTCATTTCATCGTTTATATAACAGCTGCTATACTGATTTACCGTTATGTAAGTATTTTTTAATTAATATTACTAACTTTGTTCTTTATATAGCATTGGCTATTCCGATCTTATCCGATCACAATATTTTCGTGGTATATTAACTGTGCCTCCGCTACGAGAGCTGTGATGATACGTCAGAATTATATGTCATCGGTCAACTACGGCCCCGTTGAATAATTTACGATCAACGATATTGAAAGCGAGCCAAATGGAATTAATAAATTATTAAATCACTTAATGACTTTCAGTTAATGTAACGCGACGCAGCGCGCGACGATACCCAGGATTTCATATACAGAATGAATGCTACAACAATCATTCACAAGATTTATAATTAAAAAACGATTAGATAGCGATGTCTGCTTACAAGTGCCACATGACGTAACATCATTGATTTCTCCATAATTCTTACAAACTGTGTCCTGGCACTCCTGGCACGGGATTGGCTAACAATAGAAATCTGTGATCGAAAGCTAGTGTAACCTAAATGTGAAATGATTGCAAATGTCACGTACTAAGGCTGGTTGGACAAATTTGCGTCCTCAGAAGGCAATGGCATCGTCGCCTGCGCAGCCTAGGTGACGCAAACAATGTGCATTCAAGCTGCGTTGCGATGCACACACGCATCCACTTACGCACTATAGAATCAAGGATGCAATAATAATGTTCAATCAGTACTAAGTATAAAACATATGAATGTAGCTAGAATAAATATAAGTGTATCTGTTACTCTCTATGCATGTTTAGCGGAAAAGGGAAGATCTTCCAGCCAGGCAGGTGGTATGCCTGGCGGGGTGGTCCCCCTATGCCCCGAGTGTTCTCCGAAAATACTTATAGCGCGTTTCAGGATTGTATGGAGAATTGTATTTTTTTCTGAATGTCCGTTAGCAGCGCCATCTGTGTATCTTGTGGCGAGATTGAAGAGGTCGATATGTATATTGATGTTGGTACTCGTACTTTTACCTAGATATTATTTCAAAATTGTATACCTTTAGTTTCGGTACGTCGATTTACTCATTTGTTTGAATAGTTATACCTGAACATGATACCTTCAACTTTATGGCCCAGTCATTAAGTTAATTGTCACCATGTTTTTTTTTATATTAGCCATCCGATTATAAAATCAACTAATTGCTTGAACGGCAAATAATACGAAAATAAAAATATTGTGGAAATAAAAATATCGGTACCTACCAAAGAGCTGCTCATAGTTATGAATCTTACAACGCCGACTAAATTTTTTTTTAAGTTCTTCAATAAGCATTTATACCTCTATAGCAATGTAGCGAACAATTCCTGACTAAGCAATTTCACGGCGCGTCTAGAAATAAAATGAAAAAAAACGATATTCATTGGAATCGAAGTGACTCGAAACGAAGTATTCGAGATATCGCAATATTATATCGAGTAGAATGTCAATTCGCTGGAAATAGCTCGCGCGCACGTATCTACATGCCATGATTTTTATTTTTTGTTTTTGGCATCACACCCGCTTGTGTATTTTGCCAGTGTCAAGTGTTAAATGTAAGGAATCGGAATAATACTAAAACAAGGTATAAGGTGGATGACACATGCCCGTTACCTGTAGGCTGTCGCATCATGTACACAATATAAATGTTATGTTTATACACGTGTAATGACATAATGATATTGCAATTCTCAAAAACCCTCCTTTTAGTGTAAACTTTTATGCGTTGAGTGGGAGCTGTGCTCAACACCCTGCTACCTACCACAGATTAAAAAGGCCTATACCAAAAAGGGTCTGAATGTAAAATATTATTCCATATCCCCATATACTGGTAAATCATTTATTTATTTGTTGTAGATTTTGTAAGTTTTTTACGATAATATCGAACCATATACAGACAACTTTAATTTTACAAACTATAAAAAAGGGTTCTTAGTTCATAAAATATGACTTTGCTATTTAAAAATGGAGCATTTAAAAATAATAATTTATTTTTGGCCATTGTTATTTGTGGCGTTTCACACTGTCAGTATTATCACGATTACGGTACGGTACGTTACCAACCGACAACCAAACTACAAAATCTATCACGCGTGCGTACCTAGAGCTATTCAATGATATCTACTCAATTCCTATTCTTCGCGTTTACTGTTACAATATCTTCAATTTATTGTTATAAATTGGTCAATTCATTGAAATAAAGCGTCGTAACGGTATTATATAGTAGATTTTTATTATCATTGGGAGATGAGAAGATGCGCTATTTCTTATCTTTATTCATTTTCTGTGCCCACATGACTTGTAAAAATCGAGAAGGTTTTATCATTGAGCGAAGTACGAGACACGAGTTACGACTATTGTTTATACCTCAAAGGGGTAAGCAGAAATGCACAGTTGTATATCTATAATTTGTAGATGATATAATTTTGGTCCACGCCAGTGCACTGCAAGCCCAGCTATTTACCAGGCCAAGGTACACCATCAAAATTTCAGCCAAATACTCAAGAGCAAATTTAAAGGAAGCAAACGAAAATGCAAGATAAAGATAACGTGAGGTAGATACATAGGTTATAGGCATACTACCACCACGCCAGCGGTGTAGGCCGCAATAAGTTCAGCATTTGGGCCTAGTCTCAATAGAAAACAACCAAAAAGAAAAAAAAAAGTCGAGCATCCGTCATGTTATATTCGTCTAAAATCACGGCAACACGTTCGCACCGGTGGTGAGCGGAAATATGAATATTTATTCGTAGGTTCGCAGCCATACGTGACATTTGATCAGACCAACGCCAAGTGTCTACTACTAGCCCATACATAACCCCCAAATATACTTCACATACGATCTGTACAACCAAGTGGCCTCCAGATATGACGTGCAGTCGTTCAAAGGCAATTTATCGCATGATTAGATTCATTCAATTTATCCGTGACACCGAAATCGTTCTCTTCCTGGCACATCGGAACCCGCCATCATACATCGTTAACGATAAGAATTCGACGGAAAACGTAGGATCGAGCATGAATAGATTGAAGAAGGGATTTCGACGGTAAGAAGAGTTATTGAAACTCATTTTGTGTGGAGATAATGCTGGCTTTGTAGCGAGCAGTGCGCGACCCTAACACGTCACGGTAAAGCTACCCTGCGCTTTTAGGGATTGTATGTTATTATTATCTATGGCTGGTGTACTTTTTTCAGGGAGATTTGAATGACGTGAAAGCACTGTGGGTAGGGTTTTGGCGGGAAGTTGAACAGTGTCGTTGTCAATTTTGTTATATTTTCCACAAATGTGTTTGTTTGATAAATAATGTGTAATATTAGTGGGATATTAACCATTGTGTGTTCATAAACGTGCACGAGTGAAGGAAATTAAAATAAAATAGCATAGCTTGACTTTTCAAGTTGTCCCAAGATGTCCGATAAGTTTTCAGTAAAGTATCCACAGCTTTACTGATAGGGGTAGGGGATTCATTTTATCATCGTCATCAACATTATCATTATCATCAGGGGTACTTATAATTATATAACAATTATCAAGAAGTACCCGGCACTGGCAAAATGGCACTATTTTGTAGCCGATTAGCCGAACAAAAAAAGGAGAAGTACTGCATTGATATTATGCTCCCTTGTTTTGGCAATATATTATATTATTACTGAGCCACTGCCAGTATCAGTTTCAATATTTCTTCATATTACGTGTGAATAGCAAACATTGTTTATGGTAACCCCAGCCCACCGCAACGCAAATCGGTATATACCATCTAATTGGCTAAGAGGCACCAATTCCTAATAAATAGAATTCAACACGGAGCTTTGTTTCAAGAACAAGTCTCCGGGCATTATTACCCAAAACAATTACTTCGTTTAAAATTAGTTTTATTATAGTTTAAACCTCTTTCAAACTGTTATCCTGAGTGCTATTATGTTAGCGATATAATGGAGAGTCGAAGAAGTCGTCGTTATGCCTACGACGCCACACTTAGTCATAACTTACAGGTAGAGTGATTATTTTAACAATCTATTGTTCATTTCCAATGTTTTGACAAAGTAAAAGTTGTTATTGTTGGAAACGGCTGACAGGAACTGGATGTAGAGGTGATGAGAGAAAGAGCTAAAGGCAAGAGTGTTAATCTATTGTTCTATGGGTAGGCGATAAACCTGTGTTCATGGTATTAAAAATCTAATCTGATATACGATCTTCGTTAACTAGGAGATAAGAAAACGGAAAGCGCCATTAATCCGAAGTAAATCGGGTGTGAAAATTGCGTTTTCAGGTAATGAAGCCGTTTTGTCTAATTTAACTTGTATTGTACTTTTACAAAGGTTTTTCAGAAACGTGTCAACAAAGTTTATGGCTACTTTCCTAAATAAAAATGTTGTAGTAGTACGTAAGAAGGACAGGCATATTTGTTTAAACTTTTTTTTAAATATAAGTACGTACTTACCTAGTAAGATTGTCTATTGTCATTTCAGCCCATACAATGGAATCCATTTTAACGCAAACGATATGACGGTGCCAAAATTGTAATTTAAACTTATTTACTATCTGATGAATTTATACTATTTTCGTTTCGTATATAATAACGTATTAAATATTAAAAAATGTAGATCGGCTCGGATCTCGCTCCGCAACACACACACACGACTCATATCAATATAAACGTGGATTAAATTGCTGTAAAAAAAAACGACCGCAAAATATTTGCGGTGATCGCTCATTGAACCAATCACTTTGTCGGAAAGATACCGTCGTGATCTCGAACCGAGCGGATACCCTCGGTGAAACTATGCAGCGGCTCTGCGTGTCTACATTGAAACGGTAAACACTTCGCCAATTGAGACTAATGGTCAATAGCGCGAAGATGAAAGAAATCCCACTTCCTGAAGAAAATACCGTCAGTCCTTTAAAAGAAATGAAATGACAATGTTACATAAACATATCCGAATTAAATAATTACAATATTCATTAGCATTCTGGACATAAGCTGATCCAAACCAAGCTAAAGCACCTCTAGACTGTAGTTAAGAAGTAGGGACAATCCAGCCGAAAGGTCCACTGCTGGACATAAGACTCCGTGAATGACATCCATCCATCACGGTTCCGCTTCTAGCATACACCACCATCATGTTTTATATGCGGGAAGTGGATACCGCCTGAATTTTATGTCGTCCTACGTCTTCCAGCTTATCCGCGTGCAAGTTGCGAAGGAAAATATACCTTATTAACCCATAATTAGGGCAAACACACCATTTCGTAGTGTAGGTAGACTTGCGTTTCGGTACAATCTCACCCGATGTTAAGCGACAAAGCAATCGATGATAGAGCACGCTTGCCTTACATAATGCTCTCTGTATTTACTCTGTTCCTATAGAAGATGCCCGTACGTCAATTGCGAGTTTATTCGTAAACTCACCGTATACTTCATAGTCTACGTATTTAGACATTTTGTATAGAGAATTGAACAGTGCATCTAGCGGACGATATTTAAAACTTTCGATTCTCCATACAAAATATCTAAATTCGTAGACTATAATGTGGACAGTTAGCTTATGAATAATCTCGCATTTGATGTGCTGTTCACTGGTGACTTGAACAAAGTCATTAGGTACCTTGAGAAATGAGAATAGTCATCCACTCGCTTAGGTAGATCACAAGGAACGCTACATTGACATACTCGCACTAGCCACACAACATCATCCTACATGCAGCTAACCACGTGTCAATTTTCATAGCCGCAACACTAAAGTATATATAGTAATCGATACACAGAGTCGCTCGTAAAACAGGTGGTCGATTAGAATGGGCGGTGACCCGAACACTATCGGTTTCGCATCCGACCCGCACTGGGGCTTCCCGACTCCCGTCTCTACTTACTGACCACATGACTCATAGTTCAAATCGAACGTTGAATCGATAGTTAATGACAATAGAATCAGAATCAGAATATTTTTTATTCACGTAGACCATTAAGTTTAGTACTTATGAATCGTCAAAAGTTACAAAATACTATGCTACTACTTTACCACCCGTTCGGAATGCCGTTCTTATAGAGAAGAACGGGCAAGAAACTCCATGGTTGCTCTTTTCTTTAAAAGACCTTTGACATTTTTGAACAATACATTGTTATAGGTATAATTTTGGTGAGAATCATATTGTGAGCTGTTGAGAACTGAAAAGCTTGAGGGCTTTGAATATTTTATACCTAATGCCTCCTAGTCGACAAAGAAAAGCATATAACAAGAATTGGTGATAAGCGGCAGCTGATTAGCGACGCTCCGACTAGCGATGGAAGCTCATATATTTTATTTATAAATTACAGAATACGCTACAAAATGTTACTGAAACTGTAAGGGAAAAACAAATTAAGGACTTTGCCAGGGAGTTTTCATTTTAATTTATCGTTATCACAAAATAAAATAAAAATTAAAGACCGTCTCCATGACTCCTAAACAAAACGCTAAACCCAAAAAAAAAGTATGTGCGTGCGCGCTTTTCTTTAAGTTGCAATTGATCATTGATAAGTACCACTTCTATTATCCTCTCATTACAACCATAGTTGCAGGCGGTAATATCGTGTAGTGTAACATATATATCCAGCTAACATACTCATAATGTCAAGCTGCTCCACCTCCGGCCGGCAACGGAGCACAAACAAATTAACCTTTCTTTATCGTGCATCGATACATAACTTATAGATACAGTACACTTGGATCGCTGACCCGGCGATAACCCGCCGGTACCCTCAACAGATACAAGCCCAAGGGAGGTAGCAAAATAATTAGCACGACATCTTATCGCACTTTAATTAATTCTGTTCGAGTCTGACTCGCCCCGAACAAATGGACAGATTAAATTCTATTCCGAAACTATACTTGCTCTCGTAGTAGTATATCGTTTATTTTAATTAAAATTATGTAGCTATTGAATCGGGAGATTCATATTATTATGTAATTTAGTATTTCTTTGTGAGAAATGCTAGTAATTGGTTCTGTAGACAGCTATAATCCAACCGACGCACCACGAAGTCTGCAATCTGTGAACGTGTACTGATCGCACCCGCCATTATATCAGATTTGATGAACCACAGATCCTCGCAAAAGAACACCGATTCCGACCAAGGATGATACGTGATGCTATTGATCGGCCGGCTTAGGATCCAGTAATTAATATAATTAAATCCAAAACCAAGCGCACCATTGCAAGACCTCAAGACACTGTGAGCACTTTCCGCGTAGATCGGACCGCAAACAACAACTTAATATGAGGGTACCCCAGTTTCTAACTATGACACTATGACGTCTATCACCTCAGTCTTCCCGTGACCATGGTGCCTGTAAAGCATCCAAAACGTCGGGAACGTAATAAACATAAAATAAACGCGATAAAATTCGTAAAATTAGTTTTATTTCAATGTGTAGTATTTGCAAAACAATACAGCTATACTACTAATAGCATTTTGTGTTGACACCGGTAACACAGTCCCATTGGCCTTACGTAAATAAACACATATTTCCAAACACAAAGCGAACACGCAACCTGTCACTAAACGCCTCTATCCATCCATTCACAAAGTTAACCAATAAAAAAGGCCGTTAAAAGTTTTAATCACTCGTAATCGCGCCGTTAACTAGTCTCTATAAATGATATAACACACTAATGCAACTACAGAGATATACTTATACATCTGTCCCATGAATAACAATAACACTTCCCCTGCCAGGAAGCGCTTAATCGGCTATTAGGCGCGACTTCCGTTATGAATCTACCTTCTTAACGTATTATACGTTCAATTTATTCAGTTAATAGCTGTTATAGCAAACGTTCCAGAAGCGAATTCAGAAAAAAACAAAGTAACAAGTGGTAGGGAGATAATGCGAACAATAGGCCGGTGCCACCCTGTTGATGATAACACTTTTTAACTTACAAAAGTTTGTCAAAACGTATAAACAAAAGTGTGCCGAGGGAGCGCAGCCGTGTACCTGCGGATCTCGAGGCCAGGTAGAGTCGGCGCCCACAATGGCATTCCGAGCATCCGAAATGAATCAAAATTCAAAGCACCAAACGATGACTAACGCCTCGAACCCTTGCTGATAAATTACAATCATAATAGCCACCTCTTTTGTTGTTATCGGGGGATGATTTCATTAGGATATGCGCCAGCGCAGGTGCGTCAGAATAGCTCCTAAACGTTACTGTTAACTGTCAAACACATGATTAGTGCTTCGAGTTAATTGGATAACAAAAACTAGCAGCCGTGACTTCGAATTACGAGGCTCGGACGGGTTGGGCCAGCGCCAGCGCCGCCGGCCGAATTAACAAGTGTATCCCTAAATGTCATTTATGGACAGGTCGGACGTGTTTATTGGAGTGAGCCAACGAGTCCCCACTAAAACGACTGGTTCCATTATTTGTGCGCGGCGACCTCCCGCGCCGACGGGAACAATGAAAGTGAGAGAGGGCAGGAATGCAGGCGCGGGGGTGACGAGGGCAGGTGCGCGGCACGGGGCGGGCGCGGCCCGTTCCCGGTTCCCAGGCGAGGAATGCCAGCGCGAGCAACAAAGCCTACTCGCCGCCATTCACCCCGCACTGCGTCCCGCCCGCCCCGCTAGCGGTTCCAAAGCGCGTAATTTTTCGTGACTTTCCCCCAAGTAGAGTCGTTACAACGACGACTTGGATCGGCACTCGATATTCAAAATCGTCGCGTGCCTAATCATCGGAACCGCAGAAAGTAAATGAGCTTTATTTTAAGCGACCGATAAATATTGTAGAGCGCCGCGCGGAACGTAGTATTCATTATGAATCGGCGTAGAGTTGGGTCATGCGACATAAAAATAATATTGGTACTATGTTATTATAATAAGTGTTATTGTTCCATGCATGCGGCGGGTTCAGGGTCGGGTGTCGCGTCGATCAGCTGATTCCTCACAATTTAAATATGGTCAAAGTACAAAACATTGACTGTTAGCGCTATTACCTATGTGCTGGAAATGTGACTCTTATAATAAATATCACACACTACTTACAATTCAACTGATTATAAATATTTCGCAACTACAATTTACATCCTGTCATACATACTCCACTGTTCAGACATTGTCAACAAAAGTCAAAAACAAGATATGTACCTATAATATGATGGAGACGCCTCTACCTCTATTAAATGATTATTTTAAAGAAAACTGTATTTGAAACTATTGAAATAGCGTGGCGTTGTTTATCGTGAACTGAAATGAGATTAAAGTAGTTATAGTTAAAGCGCCATGCCGTCGTTAACTTGGAAAATTTAACATTCTCTACTAAAGTGGGAAAACGAGCTTCCATCCAGAAAGTACCTAGCTGTAACGTAGATAATCGATATTTAACTACGTATATAATTTGTAGGACTATCGTCAAAGTCTTATTTAGTCAACTTAGATAAAGATGACCTTAAAATTTTCATCTAAATTGACTAAATAGGTACAATGAAGCGAAAATGATCGATTTTTCTATACATTTTGTCACGCCAGTATTGGAACAAGTTCAAAAAGTATAAGGACTCAGGCAAATTAATTAATGTTCATACAGTCAACACAACAAATTACATGCGTAATCATTTTCAAATAAAAACTTTTACTAGAGGCAAACAAAAGTAAATACAGCTATAATCTAACATAATTATTATAAATGTGAAAGTTTGGATGGATAGATGGATGGATGGATGGATGTTTGTTACTCTTTCACGCCCGAACGGCTGAACGGATGTGGATGAAATTTGGCACAGAGATAGATTATAGTCTGGAATAGGCACATAGGCTACTTTTTATCCCGGTAAAATGTATGGTTCCCGTGGAATAGATGTTTTAATTTTTCATACTTTTTATCGCGGGTAACACCGCCGGGCGCAGCTAGTGTAACATAATTATTTACTAGTGTTTTAACGAGAGCGCCAAGTTTGTTATCCAATTGATTACTCATACATTTAGGTACCTACTCGTGGTCGTTTGATTAGGCTACCGTACATTTGGACTGCCTTGAACCTCTTTGGGTATATAAAAATAAATATCACTAGGCATGCCGAATGTCGGCTAAGCATAGGCTCACATACCTACGTCTTCAGACACACTTTGTTCGTCACATTGATGATGACTGATAAGATATCGCATATGCAGTATTGTTTTACAAATAATATTGCAAAAAAATTACATTTATTTATTTAAACAACATTTATTCTAAATATTTTTTTTTAAATGTTGCCACATACTTAACAATTAATATCTCATATGGGAATGACCTCAAACCTTGTATCAAATTCATATTTAGGTTCTTGATTACTGTTTTTTTTATTACCTTTTTTTAACCTAGATTTTGTTTTTCTCCACAGAACCATCTGCAGAATTAAATTGTAAGGTATATCTATAACCACAATAATTAACCGAACTCTTTTCAGGCTTTTGATAAAAAATCTAAAAATCCGATTTGATAAAGGTAACGTGGAAAATTTATGTTCGCGAGGTGAATATTAAAGTCTTCGTAGGCAATAAAAATGTCCTTAAACAAAAAGAGTAATGGCTGTTTTACGAGGATGGATACAAGCTACAAGTAACGACGGTTTTATCGACAACGATAGCTTACTGACAGGTCGATGAAGGACCCCGCGACCTTTCTACTCGAATACTTTTTATAGACCTATTGTAGGTACTTTAAGCACCATTTAATATAGTTAGTGCACGCACGACTCGTACGAATCATTAACAATGACGGAACAATAATTGTATCAAAGCTCCTATAAAAAATACATACTAACTAAGCTCACGGAAATTTATGAGAAATAATTTCATCAATCAATGTAGGCTAAGTGCGCTTATTTTCATTATAGGGGTCAAAGGGGTTGAATGAAGATTTTTTTTATAGTTACCTTCGTGTGGATCAGATATATGGCTAGGCTTGTATCTATTGAATAAATATCACTGTTGAGTCGCGATGAGCGACGCGTGCGCCGCCACCTGACACCCCCCACTTCATTTACTGAACACCGGCTTCAGATACATGATACACTAGTACATTTGTTTGATAAATACGAAATAGCAAGTAGGTATATTATGTACCTACCTACACATAGACTCATATTTTACTTTTCGTTGATGATATAAGAATTCATTAGATACTAGATAGAACCTACCTATGCATTTAGTATAGTTATCAAAGAAGATTCGCTGTATATTTTAGAAGTTGCAATGTTTGTAAAATCAAACCGAAATCTTTTTCCACGACTATCAGACGTCGCCAAACGCAACAGACGTGACAATAGCAAACTGCATACACCCATCAAAGACCACGCTTATGCATAAAAGTATATTTTGTATGGCTCCATTAATATTTAATAAGATTCCTAAAGCCTGGAAAGAGCAAAATATTGTACACCTCAAAACTGAGCTGAAAAAGTTATTAGAAATTAAAGCCTATTATAATATTACAGAATTTCTTAATGACAATTTAACTTAGTTCCTTGCTTTTGACATTTTATTATATATTTTTGAACTTTGACCTGATAACTGATATTTTATTTGACATTTTATTTTAACGTTGAGTTTGCATGACTTAAATTATAATTTAGATAATAAGAATTCTGTGATTTACATTTAATTTACATTTGTACGCCTTAAAGGCTGAACATGACTGATCTCATCATAATGTAACATCTGCCATGCCCTGCATGTTATACTCATGCTTTCATAAATAAATGATCTTTATCTTTATCTTTAAGATCAATAGTTAATTTAGAAAATAATATGACAAATTTTTCAAAAAACTAGGCACTATGTGAGTACCAATAATACCAAAATATGTTTTAATAAATACAACAATGGATGTTACATTATCGTATCTATGACATAGATCTAGGACGTCATATATATTTAAATATGAGTAATTGAGAACTCTAATATAACTGCCAACTAAGTCAAACGATTTCTCCATCAATATCACATTTCAGCCTGACGAGTGCCGCACATCACATTACACCTCTAGGTGATGGACTGTTACCGCAACGACTCTTTAATAAAAATGTAGAGCGCCATTTTCTAAAATAAAAATTGCAATTTACTTAACTCTGTACATGAGTTAATAGTAGAATTATATAAGTTTGTTCCTAAGCAATATAAGGCTTACCCTGTAATATATTATTAAAAAAAAAACAAGTCCGGCCTATACAAACTCTACCTAAACTAATATTATATATCAAACGCAAACTTCGTAAGTCCATTTTTCCGGGTATAATTTTCCATGTGATCGCCTCTTTCCCTGTCACGATGAAGGTATCAATGTTGTAATTGTTTACGAATCCGCACCTGGTAGATCGCTATCATCAGCTGTTGCGTTGTGTCTCGTGAAGAACTCCTCGGCCTGAGCGCACGAGCTGGCGGCCGCGCCGACCGCCACCCTCGCACACGCCACTAGGGTCAGTAACAACACTAAACACCTCATGGTCACAACAAACACAACTCAGAAAATTAAAGTTTTCAAATTTCGAACGCGTCAGTTATTGTATGGTACACTCGCGAGCGCGCGTTCGTGGTTACGGTCGGAGAGCGCGACGCGTGCTCCCTCATCGATGCGCCTACCCGGACTAACCGCCCGCGCCGGCCGCCGCCGCCGCCACAGACCGCACAAGTTTTATATTAGGAACTGAAATAAAATTCCGAAGCTTTCCCAAACTGGAATTGATTTGGCGATTATTCGATTATCGGCAATGACGTAATGGGCTGTGTAAAATTTGTTAAAAGTCGCTAATCCAAGGATATCGATGCCGTCGCGAATCGACAGTTTTATAATTCGATACGAATCGTGTGTACCTATAATATCCGAGATTATCAAAGCTTTTTATGTCCACATAAAAGTCGCAAAAAACTACCTCCGAGGTTATATTTGCGTGTAAAAGGTTTGTTGGTCTGGAAACGATATAGGAATATTTTGTTTGAGTATAGCTTTGGCAGTTGAGTCGGTGGCGTGTGTCGCGAACTGTGTCTCGGTGTATGCGGCATCGATGCGCGCGCAGCAATATCGAGCGCTGCTCACCACTAGTCGCCCGACTGCTGTGCGAGGCGAGCGCCTGCCGATCATATAACGAAACACTGCAATAGATCACGATATAAAGTCACACGATATATTTCTGTCATTTGTGTACTCAGTGATGGTAGAGCATACTGCACGCCAGAATATCATAAAATTATTGTTATCACTACCTAGTATGCAATTACAAAGAAATATTACTCTACCGTGAAACAATTGCAATTCCCATAAATGAGAACTCTATGGACATTTAATGTTAACGCGTAGCAATACTCAATTTATTGTAGTTATTTTATTTTATTACAATCGCGATATTGAAATATCATGCAAGAATAATAAGCTCTGCATAAAAATGTAGGTTCTTTATCTCAAATCTGAGTTCCAGATTCCTTACCCACCTAAATTCACGAATACGCCAGCACTAATGATGCAGCCCGAACGTGTTCAGAATACAGCGCGGTACACTCGCTGGCAATTAATTGTTCCCACTATACCCAATGTCACGGCGACCTACCTACACTTGGGGCGCATACAATGATAGTTTTTTATTTATTAGACAATGGTGCATCTTGAAATGACCCATTCCGATGATGAATGCTGTTCAAACGCCATATTTTTAATTTATCACCCGATAGATAGCGCAGGTAGAGCGTTCATTGAGGCTCTTTGGCCGTCGTCCGCCGACTAGCTTTGTTGCGACTAGCGCACTGAACCGGCTCGCTCTGCTTCTCAATTTACAGGCGACAGCAAAAGCGTTTTATATAAATAATGTAAACATTATTTTATTGTTTTGTCGTACCTAATTGTTAAAAACACGACTCTATATGATGATATAGGAGTATCACAAACATTTTATTATATTATATAATTACAGTAGGTATTTTAATATGGTTAAATTATGAATTTTAGCTCAGATATAAAAGAAAGTCGGTTAAAAAAGGCCTGTTTTTTTACACTGTCAGCTTTTGCACCGTCTACTTTTGCACCGTCAACTTTATACCATCACAGAATATCTGTGTATACCATCAACTTTTGCACCGTCCACTTTTATACCATCAACTTTTGCACCGTCCACTTTTATACCATCAACTTTTGCACCGTCCACTTTTATACCATCAACTTTTGCACCGTCCACTTTTATACCATCAACTTTTGCACCGTCCACTTTTATACCATCAACTTTTGCACCGTCCACTTTTATATCATCAACTTTTGCACCGTCCACTTTTATACCATCAACTTTTGCACCGTCCACTTTTATACCATCAACTTTTGCACCGTCCACTTTTATACCATCAACTTTTGCACCGTCCACTTTTATACCATCAACTTTTGCACCGTCCACTTTTATACCATCAACTTTTGCACCGTCCACTTTTATACCATCAACTTTTGCACCGTCCACTTTTATACCATCAACTTTTGCACCGTCCACTTTTATACCATCAACTTTTGCACCGTCCACTTTTATACCATCAACTTTTGCACCGTCCACTTTTATACCATCAACTTTTGCACCGTCCACTTTTATACCATCAACTTTTGCACCGTCCACTTTTATACCATCAACTTTTGCACCGTCCACTTTTATACCATCAACTTTTGCACCGTCCACTTTTATACCATCAACTTTTGCACCGTCCACTTTTATACCATCAACTTTTGCACCGTCCACTTTTATACCATCAACTTTTGCACCGTCCACTTTTATACCATCAACTTTTATAACGTCTACTTTGATACCGTCAACTTTTTAACCGACTTCAAAAAGGAGGAGGTTCTCAATTCGGTTGTATTTTTTTTTTTTTTTTTTATGTTTGTTACCTCAGATCTCCGTCATTTATGAACCGATTTGGAAAATTATTTTTTTATATGAAAGGATATGCTTACAGATTGGTCCCATTTTTTTCAAAAAAAAATTCTGATCATGGGATCCATGAGGAATTGAGAGGACTCCTCAAATTTTATAGGCATACCTATAGCAATTTTGGTATTTTCATCAAGAAGTTAAGCATTTGCATTCAGAAAGTATCATTTGCTGAAGTGGAAGTGATGAAGAAGACCACAAATGGCCACCGGAACATCTCGATGATACGTATTTCACGGGTGGCGCCCATGTAATCTCGATTATAATCGTTAAGCGACTATGACGAAGCAAATTTATAGAAATGGTTCTGATGAATATGGTACCATGGAACTGATCTGATGATAAATCCAGGAGGAACCGGAACTCTGTAATAAAACAATGTATCCAAGCCGTGTTTGGGTTTATTTGAATTGTTATGGGATGCACTTTGGCTATAAATAAAACTTTTTCGTGGATGTTCTGATTTGGATTATTCTTTTTTTTACAGAATATGGTATACCCTTTTAAAATTCAGCGTGATTGATTCAGTACTTTTTGTTTTATCTTGATTTCTTTGAATCTATGTTTATCTCGCGATGATGTTATAATTGGTATACCTATTATCCAGTAAAAAGATCGATATAAAATCTTTTTAGTGACAAAGAATAGTAAATATACCACTAAAAAGTGTAAAATAAAAAACTTTTTAACAAAATAAAAACCGTCTTCAAAAAACTAAAAAGCAAAAAATAATCTAATCTTGAAATCTACCTTGTCTAACTAAATCAAATATTTAACGAATGTGAAGTCGGTGCCAAACCACCGACGAAGAATAATAAAAGTATACTCAGTAACGAGATGCGCGGACCATTTTGTAGGTATAGTCTTTGGCGCGGACCGGCAATACTCGACTCAGCTGTTTGTTTGGCACCGACTTCACATTCGTTAAATATTTGATTTAGTTAGACAAGGTAGATTTCAAGATTAGATTATTTTTTGCTTTTTAGTTTTTTTGAAGACGGTTTTTATTTTGTTAAAAAGTTTTTTATATACCATCAACTTTTATAACGTCTACTTTGATACCGTCAACTTTTGCACCGTCACCTATTACACCGTCGACATTAACATAGTTATCTCATTACTTGTATTATATAGTAGGTATGTTTATTAATATCGGGCTCTACGAAAGATTATAATTATATATAGTTTTGTCGAATTATTTTCAAGGCGATAATAAAACCTTCATAATTCATGTATCTACGCAATTCTTTCAATTCCAGATGCCCATTTTAACAGGAACCTTGCGCCTGCGACTCTCGCATTTCGTACCTGACCCTAATTTATTAATGTGGTCCCAAACTTCACTACACCGGCATAAATGTTGCCAGCAATAAAAGGGACGTCTCATTTATTATTGACAAATATTTCGCACTGGAAAAAAAAGCCTTTTGTACAGCCCTAACGGAAGGCGCCAGATTCTACATTTTATTGTATTTAACGTTTACAATGTATACATGGCACTTTGGCGGCGATGGTTTTTATAACATGAATAATAAAGGACAGGAAATTATATCAATTCTTAGTTGCGAGTTTGTAGGTGCAAAGCGGAGGCAACGTCGTGTGCGCGTTTATGTCTTTTGTGCGCGTTTATGTCTTTTGTGCGTGGACGCGTCGGCGCGGGCGCAACCTTGGAGGTATTCGACAGTCTTTCTAATGTCTATCGTTGAGCATTTATCCATCGATAAATACTTACGATCTATGCGTATTATCTAAATTTTAATGATGAGACGATAAATTGACACAGTACCTATTGTAAGTATGTTGCTTTTGAAATTAAATATCAAGCTCAAATCCTACGGGTAAAGTGGAAGTTCCGTCATATTAGTTCCAGCTGTATACAAAAGTAGGTAAGTATGAGTTTCAAAGTTATCGAATGAGTACCCTGCCACTCGAGCCGTCGGCGCTGACCCCTATTTAATGAGTAGTACTTTCAACAATGTAGAGTAGCATTAATTAGTCAGGTCTCTCCCGATTTATTTAAAACGTCTATATCAAGCAAAATTATTGAAATTAATGACTAACAACAAAAACATTAATGTTTGCAAAAAATCACCCTTTACCAAATCCCATAGGTATATCCCATATAACACCTACATAAATTACCAAATAATTCTCATACGGTATTACTCATATCGTAGGATCACATCGCGTGAGGCGTGTCTCGTCTTGTCGTCACAAGTCGAAACGATTAGCACTGGCCACAAAAAAAGCTGTAACTTAAAAAAAGGCAACAAGTAAGCCGCGCCACAATAGCTTGTGATACCGTGAAAAATCTTTACAAATAAAACAAGTCTTAGATCACCCGGGCAGGGAGTAACCGCTTACAGAGAGGTTACCGCTCATATATCTTACCATTTACTTTTTTATATAGCTTCACCATATTGGGTGTTTTGCCACCGTCGAGTAGGTAAGTGTATTATGAATGAACAATATTCCAAATTCAAAATTCATTATAATTTAAAGAAACACACATTTTTTTTAAATAAACAAAAATTTACGACTTCTCTTTTCAAATTGTCGTCAAAAATGTGTTTTAAGTCTTTATGTCCGTTTCAATATATATATGTATTACTGTCCGTCACCGTGTTACCATACATCTATACACTGTACTTACCTATTTCGGTCATCCGGCATTACGGAGAAACATGAAAGCCGTAAAAAACTTAACGAAACGTATCGAAACGGGAAAAGATACTATAATATTAATGTTCTTTTTTAATACCTATAATAACGCATTAGAAAATATTATTAATAACTCAACCATCGGAATAGTTGGTTCAATATTGGTTTAATTGATAGAACTAGGCGATACTTGGCGGAAATCCATTGTTAAACAAATGGGGGAAGAGAAACCCTCGGCTTGTCAACTTTTCCAATTATAAACCAAACAAGTTGATCGATAATTAAAGAAGCCAGCAGCACCAAACTCCTCTAAGATGTTAGTTGAGAAACTATCTGTCACGAGTGTCTGAACCCCACTTAGTATGCAGTTCTCCGCGAAACGATGCGAATCTAAAAAAGTATAATATTGGGTTGGAAATAGTTGCGTTGGTATGTGCAACCCATTCTAATGTGCTGCGTCGTCATTATACCTCCCCGAGCAGCGCTTGTGATGATCTCAGAATTGGCCGTGTAATGCTAATCAGGTAAATATTACCTACCTTCCTCGGTGAACACCTACCTGCCCTGTTAGTTCGCAGGGCTGCCAACAATACAGTTTTACCCGTAACAGTGGAAAATATTATGAATGTAGGATTTGATGAATACTAATCTACCTATTTCGGACATTTTCAACAAAACACGATCAGTTAACGTTAATATAGCAGCAAGTCTTTTTTTTTTATACAGATTGAAATCAAAACTCTATAATTTATTTTAAAACCATCTTTTTTATGTTCCTAAAATAATCACAGTCATGTATAGAGAGCTATTGCCAATGATTTAGATTTCATCCTGTACCTATATTAAGGTGCAACAATAACAATGTAAAATATTTGAAGAGAAAAAAAAAAACAAATTATAACATTCTATCTATGGCCACGGTGTTACATTACTAGTGAGCTGTCTGTAAAAAAAAAACTACAATTTACACATTTATTTTACATTACACATTTCGAATTAGTTGTCTGGATATACTCATCCTTCCATCGACTGGTTTGGATGTAAAAAATACATTTTACACTTATTTAGATTTACTGGAGAAGTATTATTCGGTAGTTGGTAACCCTCTCGGAGCGCTCCTCGGTCGCTTGACTCAACGATTTCCACGCAATTAATCATTCGGCTATTCGAACTTCGATTTTGACAACCAAAGGAATTTTAATCGAATTCAATAAAAATTTAAATCGATTTTAGAATTCTTATCAATCACGATCGATTGACCGCCCATTTCTATACATATTTATTGAGATTTATATTTATGTCATGTAGTTTCTTGATCTCTTGACTTGGGTCTACAATCTAGATTATTTTAATAGTTGCACAAATTAAAAAGATAAGTCATCTACACCTTACTGTTCGGTCAGGTATTTTTTTATGTAATAATATATATAATAACTAGCTGCGCCCCGCAGTGTGACCCGCGATTAAAAAGTATGTGCTTTTCCTCTATGTCCTTTTCTGTAAATCATGTCGATCCTTTGCTTTATGAAAAATTTAATAAATCTATCCCACGGGAACCATACATTTTACCGGGATAAAAAGCCTATGTGCTATTCCAGATGATAATCTATCTTTGTGCCAAATTTCATCCAGATCCGTTCAGCCGTTCTGGCGTGATTGAGTAACAAACGTCCATCCATCCATCCAAACTTTCACATTTATAATATTAGTGGGATTAGTGGGACAATATCGCCAGACAAACACACCAACTCCCTAAGCAACGCTTGTATTATGGACACCGTACAATTGACTGAGGGCGAACTCCGTATATAATACTTATATGGATATTAAACATCCATGACTCGGGTACAAACATTCATGCTCATCGCACAAAGCTTGTCCCCACCAGGATTCGAACCCGGGACCCTCGGCGCAGAAAGCAGAGTCACTACCAACTGCGCTAATCGCGGTCGTCAAAATGTGATATCTTTTCCATCCATCCATCTCACACAGAAAAACAGAAATCAGGTCAGGTATTACAGGTCGAATCTTTGTGCCTCAGAATATTACTTTTACCTATGTAATGTGAAGGTCCGTGCGCGATACATCACGACGGCGGCACCGGCCGCATTGTGGCGGCCAGTTAACAGTTACAAATGCCACCCATTGTCAGGTGAACTGAATCATTAGTTTCTTAGCGTGGGCCCGGGGAGCGAAGCAACGCTAACTCGACGAGCCGTTTTATTCGGGTCGACGGAGGGTCCTTTAGTAATGTGCTTTAAGGAATGAATATGGAAGATAAAACAAGTGAGACAATTTATTTAAGTGCTAATGTGTGGATAGATCTTAACTCGCGCGCATTGAAGTGAAGTGTGGTCTGGGTCCCGTTACATTAGGACCAAATACTATTTGCGAAAAATGCTGAGCACCTCTGCCTAACCCGTCGGATATAACACGCGTGATGGTGGTTATTTTTTTAAACTACACACTGTACTAATTCACTAGCTCCTCTCCGTCGCAAATCTATCCATCGTCGTCTAACGCGATAGAAACTCATAGTTTATGGAATTGAATGCAATGACAATAATAATTACTTATTCATTGACAAGAACTCCTAAATTATAATCGAGTACCTAGTCAATTAGAAAGTAATCATGAAATTTGAAACAATATCCAACATCTCAAGTTATTCAGTAGAAAAATTGAAAATGTCTAATTACATTTGACACTTATGCTTAACTCTCAAACTAAAAAATATAGAAACATTTCTCCACGAAAGAATGCAAAGAACAAACAATAATGTTCGGCAAATATTGTCACACGGAGTTTCAATTCCCACCCGCAGCCATTATCGCCTCGCCGGCCACGATTTATGATGTTCATTTATCAGAGCCTGCGTCGGCGTCACATAGGTAATACCCGTTCATAAGATATACGATGATATATCACGAATACGCTCTGTTTAAACCCGGGCGGGAGCTGCTACAAGCGCGGGAGAGCTATGTACCGAAGCTAAACTCTTAACACGGCCGGCGGCGGATTCTACCCATATCGGAACAGGCTTACGGACATCGCAGAAGTCCGACAGCAGGCATAGGTGAAATAATAAGAATCGCGACCGGCTTTACAAAACTCAGAGTCGACTTTTGTATGGATTATCTACGAAATCGGTCACGTGTGCGTTACCATGACCATGTATCGGGTCGGGATAATCCCGATTGCTCTGTGATATAACAGATAACCATTATCTAATCAGGTTGTGTACACCCCATCTGTTATTAGAGTATCTTAATGATTTTGTGATCGGTTAATGATGATTAAGAGGTTCACCAAAGTAATATAATATCGCCAGACGAACACACCAACTATACAGTCCCACACTAAGCTACGCTTGTATTATGGGTACCGTACAATGGACTGAGGGCGAACACAGTATATAATACTTATAGAGATATTAAACGTCCATGACTCGGGTACGAACATTCATGCTCATCACACAAAGATTGTCCCCTACCAGGATTCAAACCCGGGACCCACAGCGCAGAAAGCAGGGTCCAACTGCGATAATCAGGTCGTCGATGCTTTTATTACAGTGACTATTCGTAATTTCACGTATGTGTCCGAATGGAACGGTTGTTAGTGAAGTGCTTTCTGTACCGACGATCTCGGGTTTAAATCCAAATAGGGGCAAACGTTGAGTTATGAGCATACGAATGTTTGTGCCTGAGTCACGTTTAAAATTTATATAAGTATAGTTAATTATATACTAGGATCGCCCCCAGTCCATTGTACGGTAGGTACCCATAACACAAGCGATTGCTTTGATAAAGATAAATATAAATTTATTTGTAAAAATATGAGTATACACATGTATTATGCAAGATGGATAGTTTTATTTGAGACCTTACTTCTGGGCCCCAAGTCTGCTAACACAATCGATTCATAATCGAACAGCAACCGCATAGTAACTGTCACTTTTGACAGATATCCCATTCAATATCTGTCAAAAGTGACAGTTATGTTACAGCACAGTTACAGGTCCTGGTGTGTTGTCTGGCGATATTTATTTAAATATATGCCGTAATGTTGTTTATAACGGTTCGATTTACAACTTTCCCGAAGTGTTGAAAGAAGCCCTTAATTAATGAACATTTTGATCGCTTTCGCCGCGTAACAACAAAGCGGCCGCCGCCCGCCGCCGCGCCGTGTAGCGCCGGGACCCCGTGGATGGAAACGTGAATCTCGGAGTTCATCAACTTTTACAAACTAATTAGGGAGCCGAGCGAGCACCTGGCGCACTGCGCACCGGTCATTGCGCGCAGAACGTGAGCTTCGTATTTAATTGCAACATTGATATGAGCTTTTGGTAACGTGGAATGTATTATATATATGCCCATACGTAAGTAAGTTTTAAAGATTTCCCCGGGCTATTACATTGTGGTTAAAATATTTTAATATTGTAAAATATTTTAACAGGGCTCATAGTAGGTTATAAAGATAATCCACCGGGGCGTCACGGTAGCGTGCTCGTAGAGCGATCCTGTGGCACCCACAATTAGCAGAGAGGGCGGCGCTGGGTTTTAGTGGGTAGTCTGGACTTGTCCAGGAGCCCCACATAACCGCTCGAGTTCCCCCGGACTCGGGTGGTATGCGTAAATGCATTTCCCAGCGGAAACAAAAAAAAAGGTTATAAAGATAACAATCCCAAAGAAATGAATCAAGTTATTAGACATTTAAGAAATGACACCCTGTATTGAGCGCAAGGCCAAACGAATAATACGTAAAGTGATATAGTCAAAAGCTCTAAAATCCCAAAATCGGGTTTAAAAAGCTTCCCACTTGCTTGATACTGTCGGTGTAATGCGTTTGTACAATTAGTCCATCTTTGCTTACCTCGTATAGGAAAAGGAACATAATGGTATATGTATTTAAATGAATATTCTATGAAACGGGACGGAAATACGGGATAAACTACGATATGACTCAAGATTCAGAACGGAAACCTCCCAAGGTCCTATATTATGGCTCGCCATGGTGTAACAACATAATAGCAACAGCGGCGGCTCTGAATGGAGCCGGTTCAAGGAAGGGCTGCACAAATCATCGTGACGTCACGCGCGTGTAATTATCCCGCCCCGATAAAATCTCAATCTCTAAACCAATAGCGATGGCTCGAGCACGTTGATCGTACCGTTAACGTTTGATAACAATCAATGGCTGCGTTTTTCGTGTTATAAAACAGACTAGCTTTTGCCCCTGGAGCCGCCTACTGCCTATTTTCCTTGATACTCGAACACGCAAACAAAAATCCTAAATTATTTTGAATTCAGAATCGGCCGGTTCACTAATTGCACCTTTTTTATTAAATCTTCATGTAGAGGCGCAACAAACTGAAATAGTTCTTATTATAATACTAGCTGTTACTCGCGACTTAGACCGCATGGTATTTAACAAATAAGTTTTTCTAAAATAAAATTGCCTAGCCTAAGTTACTCCTTGTTACATCAGCTACTTGCCAGTGAAAGTCCCGTCAAAATCGGTCTAGCCATTTCAGAGATTAGCCGAAACAAACCGACAGACAGACAAAACTTGTAAAAAATGTTGTTTTGGTATATGTACCGTGTATACATCCAATTGCACTTAGTGAAAAGCGGTTATTTTAATATTACAAACAGACACTCTAATTTTATTTATTTGTATGGATAGATCGATAGTATCTATAAACCGCATTGCACCCCGGCCTCTCATGAAGGTTTTTTTCCGTAAGAAATCCTATATTTAGCTGTACCTATACAAAGTTATCGCTATCTTCTTCGTACTACCTTCAACTAAATACAATAAAAAACTTTTTAACAAAATAAAAACCGTCTTCAAAAAACTAAAAAGCCAAAAATAATCTAATCTTGAAATCTACCTTGTCTAACTAAATCAAATATTTAACTAATCTGAAGTCGGTGCCAAACAAACAGCTGAGTCGAATATTGCCGGTCTGCGCCAAAGACTATACCTACAAATTGGTCCGCGCATCTCGTTACTGAGTATACTTTTGTTATTCTTCATCGTTAGTTTATTTGGCACCGACTTCAGATTAGTTAAATATTTGATTTAGTTAGACAAGGTAGATTTCAAGATTAGATTATTTTTGGCTTTTTAGTTTTTTGAAGACGGTTTTTATTTTGTTAAAAAGTTTTTTATTTTACACTTTTTAGTGGATATATTTACTATTATTTGTCACTAAAAAGAATGTAATATCAATCTTTTTTACTGGATAATAGGTATACCAATTATAACATCATCGCGAGAAAAACATAGATTCAAAGAAATCAAGATAAAACAAAAACCACTGAATCAATCTCGCTGAATTTTAAAAAGGTATACCTTATTTTGTAAAAAAGAATAATCGAAATCGGAACATCCACGAAAAAGATTTATTTATAGCCAAAGTGCATCCCATAACAATTTCAATAAGCCCAAACACGGCTTGGATACATTGTTTTATTACAATGTTCCAGTTCCTCCTGGGTTTATCATCAGATCAGTTCGATGGTACCATATTCATCAGAACCATTTTATTAAATTTGCTTTTTCATTGTCGCTTAACGATCATAATCGAGATTATCTTGGCGCAACCCGTGAAATACGTATCACTGACATGTTCCGGTGGCCATTTGTGGTCTTCTTCATCACTTTCACTTCAGCAAATGATACTTTCTGAATGCAAATGCTTGACTTCTTGATGAAAATACCAAAATTGCTATAGGTTTGCCTATAAAATTTGAGGAGTCCTCTCAATTCCTCATGGATCCCATGATCAGAACAATTTTTTGAAAAAAATGGGACCAATCTGTAAGGATATCCTTTCATATAAAAAAATAATTTTCCAAATCGGTTCATAAATGACGGAGATCTGAGGTAACAAACATAAAAAAAAAAAAAAATAAAAAAAAAAAAAAATACAACCGAATTGAGAACCTCCTCCTTTTTTTTGAAGTCGGTTAAATAGGCCGTAGACTTTGATCCATACAATGATCTGAGATATATAACCGACTTCTTCTTTGGTGGTTAAGCGGTAAGAAAATTATTTATATTACCTACTAAGTATATAAAAAAAAACATTAAGTTGTTTTACAATCCCTATGCGTGAGTAAGACGGGTGGAATGCTCGCCGGCGATGGGGTGTTCCTACCGCGGGAGCTGCGCCTGCGCAGCCTGCGGGACTGAGATCACCGCGCATTCCATTGCAATCAAAATATGGCCTTCATAGAGTAAATACTTTCTTGTCATAAAATTTTAAGACTTTTAATTTTTTATATTTTGTTGAAGTAAGATTGGTATTAAAATGTCGATAAGCATAGAAACACCGAGGCAAATAATTCTTATTAATCGCGTCTTCACACTTTTCAGTTTTAAGACTGAATTTCATGGGTCAGAATATTAAATCTTTTGCTCACATAGCGCGCAGAATTGAGCACAGGCAGACTCTTAAGTCATCCATAAAGGAGGCAGTAAATCGTAGCACAATCCTTAATTCATGCTCTTGAAAGTTTATTCGGACACTGTCTATAGGTTGCAGGCAACTCGATATCCTACCGGCCTTTCGTCCGCCAACTAACCTCACTAACTCCCATGACAATTGACAGAGCGCCAATATGGCGTCGAGTTCTCCCTTCAACGGCCACAAGACTCATTTTGCCACAAAGAGTATCCGTCGCGAGCGCGACCGACAAACTCCAGACATAACAAAGCACATAATATATGTACGTACGGTGTAAAATATGATGGGGAGAGCAACGCGAACAATAGAACTATAACTCGAGTTGTGACGTTATAACTTTCAAACAATCAAAGAACACAAGTACAATGGTACGGGCTATTGCAATATTTATTAACCAATTGAAGCGATCTAAGAAATACTCGCGAATTGCAGTGTTCGGTAAAATTCTGGAGTTCGCCGGGTATTATGTCCCGTGACAGCTATCGGCGGTCACGTGATTGGGCCAAGACTACCTCCTCGGCTGTGGTGCGGTATTGAAAATATCAATCAATGGCAACACTGATCGTGGCGTAGTCTTGAGAGTATAGCGGAAAAGGGAAGATCTTCCAGCTAGGCGGGTGGTATGCCTGGCGGGGCGGTCGCTATGCCCCTACGGTTATTGTCGGGGCCTTGTATATAATATGTTACGTGCTCCAAAAATTCTCATAGCGCGGTTCAGGATTATACGGAAAATTGACAACTGTGTAGCTTGTGGCGATGTTGAAGAGGTCGCTACAAGAGAATACCTGGCGTAGCATTTTATTATTACCCATTGTTTATGTAACAATAATAAAATCCTTTAAAATATTTGTAAATAATACACAAAATGCCAAAAAAAAAACAAATTAAACATACCATTACTTGCCAGTATGCTGATATACCTTTTTTTAGAATTGATGTCGTTGGACCTCTTCTTATCACCAAACCCACACATTTTTAACTCGACCACAATCTTCACAACATTGTCCAAAATACGCATTTATAAGGGAACTCATTTCAAGTTTACTCACGCACGCCTTAAAAATGTTGATATAACATTTCCCCACTGATAAATAATGGGTGTAAGAGTTACCGCTGTGTCGGCACTTTTCACTCGGGAGAGGGTAGTGGACCTCTTATGACAGGCTCCACACCTTTCGATAATATGCAGAGCATTTGGACGTCCCACATTAGGACGATTTCCCTACACATTATCCGATTTCATCTGATAATTAGGATCGGAAAGGAAGGTGTGGAGCCTGGTTTACACTACGGGGCAGGTGAGCACGTGGCGCGGCGCGAGGCAATAGCGAACTTTCCTTGACGCATTAATCATTACCGAATCCCGCTCCACGCATTTCTTGAAGGGCGTTCAGCTGCGTCAGGTATTTATTTAATTTTCAGCAGCTTAGTATTTTTTCAATGGCCTCAACCACCATGGGTTATTTGGCCAACGTCAAGTAAGCATGAATAACTTCCAAAAATTTAAGATTCTATGCAGGCCTCATCCCTAATAAACCCTCCTCTAACCCTATCAGTAAGGTGGAGGAAACTTTATTCACAAAATTACTGGATTTCTTAGAATTAGACAAGTAAAGTTTCACCATTTTATTATAAAATTTCTGCACTTTGCACGTTTATAAACACATAATGGTTAATATTCAACCAATACTATACATTATAAATCAAAGAAACCAAACGAAACACATTTTTTTTATTGAAAATTTAAACAAAATTGACATCTTTTCTCTCTGCGTATAAAAAGTTCCCCCCAAAAAGTCACCATAGTATTTGACTTTGGTGTTTAAAATCTATATAATATATAACTCCACACGTTTCCGGTCGGGAAGGCAAAGACAATTAAGCACCTCTTTACCGACATGTGCTTTGTTTCTTGCTACTTCAACTTTTTCTTTGGCCTTTTTCTATTGAGACAGGTCCCACTTCATCTTTATGACTCAGTTTATGCATACCAACACGTCCGAAGCGTCTTGATTCCCTGAACCACAAGTTTCATCATGATACGAATACGAATTTAATTTTCAATAGTCGTCAGTGTTGACAGCAGATAAAAATATTTATTAGAGTAATTTTATCTCCCGAATGAATTAAAATTCGCTGAAAATACTCGCTGATAATCCTGACTGAAAATTTTGCGTAATTAATTAATCTCACACTGTTTCATGGGCCGTAATGGAGTGTGTATGTAACAGGGTGGCGGGCAACGATATCAATGTACTCGTACTACCATTTATTTCAATGGTGTAGAGTGTCGAAGTAAGATCCAAAGAAACATCCGTGGTGCGGGGAGCGCAGAGCCGGCTGGGGAGGGCAAGCGAACCACAGACGGCGGGGTGCCAACCATATAAAACATCTTGAATTGCTTCCTTTTTACATTTGAATAAATGTTCGTTGGTAATAATCTATAATTTTATTTTTTTATATATATTGTAGACGGCATTAAGGCGCCTGTCTATTCGCCACTTTATATTAGAAACAACAGTTTTTTAGCTTTAAAATTGCGCTCCACGTTCAAGTACCATCAACAATTAGGGACTAGGCACCATTAAAAATATATCAGCATGGCACAGCTTAGCCAACACTACGGCTATCTTTGTAGGTAGAGCTACTATGAATACTACGAACTCTACTCTCTATCTATGGATTTCTATGATTGCCAACTTGTATTTAGACAAAAACCACAAAAACTAAAAGAAAAACAAAACCAACTTTTCAAATGGGGCTCTATGGTAGCGTCCGTTACAGCCGAAAGGCAAAACACTCCACGTTTGAACTTTCACAATCCCCGTCGGCTTTCCACCTCGGGAAATTTTCTTTTCCCGGCAACTTCGCATGAACCACAGTGTGTAATCCATTCGACTCGTGACCTGATTTTATGCGCCACTCCGTCCTAAATATAGGCCATTCTTTGTAACGTACACAGGTGAATACGGTAACATTCATAATGTTGCTTTTTTATATTATCTAGGTATAAAAGAACCAACTGATTTTAACTTACGGCTTGGGCAATGGATGATATTACCTTCCCCCCTGTCTCACCACAGAGTACATTTTGTTTTTTTTTCTGAGAATTAGGTATAATCACACAAAAATTGCCCCCAAAACGAAATTGTTCCACCCCTAAACGAAAGCCTGATCAAGAACGTTATCGTCAATCAACGTAAGTATTTCGATATACCGAGTATGTCTCCTTGTCCGTAGTAAATGGTCGTAATCGTAAAAGAGTAGTAGACAATATAGACGTAACACGAGCCGGAGACTCGTACCGTCTGTCTGGAGGACAGCCAATGTCGGCTTGTGGACGCTTCGTTTACTTCAAATTTTATGATAAGCAACTTTTCAGCCTTCAGAATGGGATGCTTTGAGATATTGCAGGCAACGTGAACGTTAAGGGAAAGCAAAGCGGTTTTTTTTATTCAAGCTGAGTAAAGCGATACTTTTGTGAATTAAGCAGTTTCAAACGAGGATAAATATTACACAGCTATTAATTCTATGTTTTGCGGACTGTTGTTTGTCTGTGTTTATACAACTACGTATTTAGACTAAAATAAAAGTAACATAATTGAACTTACATAATCAGATAATTTCTTCTACACGGAAATCTTAGCCTTATTTCGAAGGTTCAGTTTATTTTTGTAAATAGCTTGACAAAAATAACAGGCTTCATTATTACGATAAGAAAATTCGAAAAACGTACTAAGCAGCAGGAACGTGACGTCATTGCGATAAGTCAGCGCGTGTGCGACAGAGAAAGTGCACACTCCTCTCTACTAATTGCTTTTACAAAACTTGTAGCGAATATACTATGTAGTTTAAATATTGGTATACGAGCCATCACAATTCTCATCAGGACGGTTACATATGTTCAATCCGTGAGCCGTAAGACGTCCACTGCTGGACATAGGCCTCCCCCAATGACTTCCACACATTACGGTCCTCCCGCCCGCATCCACCAGCTTCCTGCGAACCATTACTATCAACCTATCCATCTATGATTGGTCCACCTTGTGGAGGGTCGCCTTCTGAGCAGTCGTCCATCGTCAACCCCCACACTGGCAACAGCCCAAGGTTATGCCTCCGGTGGCGCCCTTGAGCTAGTTGCCCCCCTACCCTTCTGGCTGGAGTGCCTTACGCGCCCACCCCCTCCACCGGTGAAGCTGTTAAGGTCATCTGCGACCAAGACCATTTGTCAATTCATAAAAAAAGCCTTCGGGCTCGCGGTCGCCATTCTAAAACCATTCTGTTAGCGTACTCGTATTCCTTTGAAATGCACAACTCGGGGAAAACAAATTAATCTTTTATAACTTCCCCGCGCGTATAAGTATAAATATGTCAGAGTAATGGTCAGAGTAGTCGTGCTAAGGAAAAAAGATTTTCATTCGCCGTAGTAAAACCCCTTGTAATAATTTAGTCCGAATGAAAGTATGTTCTGCGCTCGAGTTTTCCGATATCTTTATTTATGGAAGTAATTTCGCGTAATAAGATTTGCTTTTGTATACTCTGGCATAACATCATATGTTGACTTTACCAATAGGCAAATCATAATTCTGGCGTAAAATCCCCTAACGCGATTACCTACTAAAGTTACTGAAAATATATCAATAAAATCGTATGGGGCTACGCGAATGAAGACCAATTCAACTTATTGAAAATCATCTTTATTACATAATTCGCAGTCGAGTCTTATTAACTAGCTTACAATTAAACCAAAATCTGGCACACTGGTTCACTTATAACTATAATGACGCTTACACACATGCTGGTCTCCGAGGCTAGCACAAAACAAAGCTAATAGAGGCAAGTCTTCTTTCTTTACGAAATGAAATGCGATGAAATAAAATGGATATGAAAATGGCCTCACCCAAAACTTAGCGGGTATTTTGCCAATGTCAAGTAATTAATAACAATAACACATTCAATAAATACACATTATAATTAAAATAATGGATGTGACATGATGATATGAAAATGACGTCTGCAACCTAGACGCAAGTCGGGTGGGAGCGCTAAGTTTTTTTTTTTTATTTATAATCGTCCGTCAAACGTCTGTCAAAACACGTGTGAAGACCGCACTATGCCAGCGTAGTTAACTATGGCGTATAATCTCATCATATTGAGGAGTGTGCCCGGTATAATGGCAATAGGCTCGCCCCATATGGTACAAAATAATAATAATAATAATACCAACCCTTTTTAAACGGGAGACCCGTGCCCAGCAGTGGGAAATTAAAAAGCGAGGGGGATTAGGCCATAGTCCACCACGCTGGCACAGTGCGGGTTAGCTTGGGACCAAATACCATCAGCGAATTGAGAATGCACTGCAGTGCACTTCTGCGCACCCCTGCTAGGATTACAGGCGTGATGGTATATATATAAGCCTATGACTCGGGAACAGATATTTCTGCTCATCACACACAAAGTTTATCCCGATTTGAACCCAGAATAATCGATGCAGAAAGCAGAGTTCCATTTATCCACACGTTGGCTACTCATCTTCTGCAATAGGACTGGACCAGCATGTGCAGGCGGCATAACGGGAGTCGAGTTTATGTTTACATGAATGTTATCTTGGTACGCACTTGATTCACTTGCCATACGTTCAAGTTTTCATACTCCTCAATGCAGGCGTCCACCTACGAAATAGAAAAAAAAAAGAATATCTTTGGCTCAAACAACAGTAGATTTTACAACAAGTGCATAAAGTAGGTCATTTTATCCGTGAAGTTTATCTGCCCCAGCCGAAGGCGAGGGTAGATATTTAAGTCATGGATGAAATTGTTAACTTCATGAATGAGTTATCCACTCGTTTTCGAGTTTTTCGAGAGAATCTATTTATGTAGCGTTACTGTAACGTAAGCGTCTTTTATCCCGCTCACACCAAAAATTTCGTAAATAAGTAAGACAGTGACAGCATACTTTCTCGATGACGATAAGATAAAATTTTGATTTCCTGGTTTTAACCATGTGCTTACCCTACTGAGCCCGCAGCACGTAATAGAAAGGTCAAAGTCAAAAGGTCATTGAGATCAAGAATCGGTTTTGTCATCGGGACGGAACATGCTTACGTTAGCGTAACGATACGTAAATGGTTTGTGGTCGGGGCACAGGACTCACCTGGTCGGGCTTGAAGCCCTTGTCGACGCAGCGCTCGATGACGTCAGCGACCTTCACGGTCTGGCTGGAGCCGGCCAGGTCGCGGACGATCGCGAATATACGGTCCGTTGAACTTATCCCCCTGCACGGTAACAAACACGTATCGTTTAATAAAATCTACCGTAATGAATAAAAATGAAATGCGCCTACACCTATTTGTTTTTTTTTATATTCGTTATAGACCGAATATGATTATTAGGGAAAGAAAAATTAAAAGCTTACCCGGAATTTTGAAATTATTTAACTGTTTTAGATATTGATATCTATACATTTTTTTTTCTTTTGTTTGTCCGATTGCGATAAAACTTATGCGAGTTGTGCACACGTCCGAGAAGGTTTATGTGGCAGCCGAACACACTAAGCGTACGGTTCCAAACTAAGCAACGCTTGTATTATTGGTACCGTACAATGGGCTTGGGGCGATCCCAGTACCACTAGCTGCAGTGAGCCGAACGGCCTACGTTTAAACTTCTAGACCATGCTATCGTCAGTATGTACATGACTATTACCTCTGAACGTTTTCGTCGACGGCCTGCAACGATTGCTTTGACATTTCGACGAGTCGTATCGCCTCAGACACGTCTTCTTTCTCAACCACATCCGACAATCTAGAGCAAACGAAAGTTTGGAATTATGAATACTGCAAGACAGTGACGAGACAAGACAAAATGCGAGGTATATTGCATCTCATTCTGGCCTATGAAATAAGAGAGTGACTCCCATCCCCGTATCCTCACCCTGGAGTGACGTTATTTGTATAAGTTTCCATGTAGAGCACCCTGGGCAATAAACAACCTGTCTGCTGACTGATCCTTTTACCAAGATGACAAAATATCAAATTGTTTATTTTAGTACAGACAACCTAAACAAAAAAAAACATATTTCTAACAATTTATTTTAAAGCATTTTTCAGACTAAAGTGCATTGTAATGTTTATTGTAAATATACGAAAACATTCTATAAATTAGGGGTGAATGTGTGTCCGCGTTACCTCAACCTAAACAAAAAAAGGTATTTCTAACAATATTGTCCAGTTTTAAAGCATTTTTCAGACTAGTGCTTGGTAATTGTATTGTAAGTACACGAAAACTTTCTATAAATAAGGGGTGGATATATTACCTGAGCCGCGCCAACGCGGTGGAAAGCCGGAGTATGGCGAGCAGGTTCCTCGCCGACGTGAACGTCACGTCGCGCGCGTTGCGCGCCTCGCGCCGCAACTCCACGTACGAGCCTGCAATAATAACAGGCTATTCTCACGTGTCGAAGAAAAAATAACAGGTTATTCTCACGTGTCGAAGAAAAAATAACAGGTTGTTCTCACGTATCTAAGAAAACATAACCGGTTATTTATACGTGTCTGAGAAAACAGGTTAATTTCCCGTTATGAACGAAAAATAACAGGCTAATTCCGCGTTTTAAAGAAACAACCACAGGTTATGTTTACGTATCGGAGAGAAAACAAGTTAATTTCACGTTTTGAAAAAACTAGTAGCACGTCAATTTCACGTCGGTTCGGAGATACAACCACAGGTTATTTTTACGTGTTTCAACACGTACACGTTATTTTGACGGTTTGGAGATATTACCGAGAATACCTATAGCTTAGTTAGGGGGGGGGGGGGGGGGGCGAAGGGACTAATAATGTGTATCGTACATTACTAAAAGAATTAAGTGTGCGATGTTGTGCGATGGAATTACACGAATTAATTCCCTCATCTCCATTCTATCGTCGGTCGACAAGACGCACGGACACGTTTCATCCGTACACTATTGACATTCCTTCGGTACGTACTAAACGTTTTGCTTCTACTTTCATCGTGCGAACTGCCAAGGAATGGAACAAGCTACCGGCGTCTTTGTTCCCCCGTTGCCTTCAATCTGGGTGTTTTCAAGTCGACAGTGAACAGGTACCTTTTAGGCAAGTATGCTCCATCGTAGATCTCATCGTTACTTACCGGTGAGATCGAGATCAAATACTTTTCTATAATGTAATAAAAAAAGTAAGAAAATGAATGTTCATGCAGTGTGAGGCGCGTGTACGCACCTACGATGTAGTCGGCGAGGTGCCGGGGCACGACGGGCTGCTTGCGCTTGGTGAGCGCCACGTAGCGCCGCACCAGGCGCATGGGCAGCGCGGCGGCGCCCGGCGCGCCCGGCGGCTGCGTGCTGTGCTGGTGCACGTACGCGATGTGCTTCGCCAGCGCCAGGTCCTTCTCGCTGCACGGCGCGGCAGCACCGACACAATATCCACATCAATATATTATGTTCAACTTCAAAACAAAAGGTGCTTTGTCTGAAAATCTAGATCAGGGAATCCCAAACGATTTTGGACAAGATACCACTTTTTCAAAATTAACTTATACCTCAGACTGCCATAGCATCTAGTCTTTTTCCTATTGATACAAAATAATTACAAAATAATAATTTCAACTTGTACGAACTTGTGTTAGTAGGTAAAATATAAATGGCGATAATGGCATCTAGTTCAGATGAGAAAGAAAGATTCTGAGGTCGATCTCCACCCATTAAAAATTGGATCGTCAAATTATGGTTACTTTCAATTGACATATACTTTGTAAAGATGCAGGTAGATTGCGATCGATCGACGTCGAGTCGACGACCTGTTCGTCACGGGGTTCGAACGGATCCGAGTAATGGCATTGTATATGAGTAATCATATACTGGGATCCTTCCAGTATATTGTATGGTACCCCTAATATAAGTTTTGCTTGGTTTTGGGACCTTACGATTGATGAGTTCACCTGGTGACATTTACTTATTTACTAGCCATGTGCCGGATCGTAACATAAAAAATGTTTCTCTATACAAACCCTGACCCCTCCTATTTCTTGATACACCTCAAGGTACTCAAGGAGTATATCCTCTAAATTACAAATCTCTAGACCCACACGTTTAGGATGTGCGTTGTCTGTTAATGAGCGTTAAGAATTTTATTAAATAAGTCGAACAGTATTTTATTGGGACTAGGCCCGCCACACACTCCCACCACTGCTTTTTTTTTTTTTTTATTACATTATAGGCAAGTATTTGATCTCGATCTCACCTGATGGTAAGTGACGATGAGATCTACGATGGAGCATACTTGCCTAGGTAGGAAGGCGGCAGTAGATCGAGACGCTGCATTCACTAGGCACATGCAGCGCAGCTGATCTGACCCGCCATCCATGAATGGCAACACCGAACATCATGCCGGAACACGGCTAGGCCGCTCGGCGACATGGCTTTGTTCAGTGGGTGGTGACTAGCCACGGCCGAAGCCTACCACCAGTAGAGTTGTCACCTAGTTGGCACCACCCAGGGTCACGTGTAGGGTATCTCGAGGGTATTTAATTATCCTACGGACGAAGGTGACTCGACCCCAAAACTGCTACTCCTGTAAGCCAGGACCTACAGTGGTGTCCAATGATGACACCGAGGTTTGACCCTCGGCGAGTGCCGGGATAAAGGTTGAATAGTATGTGTGTACTGACCGGTTGGGCTTGTCCTGTATGAGCCAGAGCAGGTCGAAGCGCGACAGCAGCGCGGCCGGCAGCTGGATGTTCTGCTCGATGGTGCGCTTGGGGTTGTAGCGGCCGTACGCGGGGTTCGCGGCCGCCAGGATGGACACGCGCGCGTTCAGACACGTCATTATTCCCGCCTGCGTGGAACACACATGGCTCGGTCATGGCGCGAAGTGCAACATTTTGACAGATTGATTTAAAAACGAACAGTAATCATGAAAAGATAACGGCCATTAAAAGGCTAGGTTTCAAATAAACCTGGGTGTAAAAGACCCGTATCCATAAGTTTTTTTTTTCTAAGTATGAGTATAGAAAAAAAATGAGAATAACAATTTGTAACAGCCCTATCTATACAAATAAATAAAATTGGAGTGTCTGTTTGCAATATTAAAATAACCGCTTTTTACTAAGTGCATTTGAATATATACACGGTACATATCCCAAATCAACGTTTTTTTAAATTTTTGTCTGTCTGTCTGTTTGTTTCGGTTAATCTCTGAAATAGCTGGACCGATTTTGACGAGACTTTCACTGGCAAATAGTGATGTAACAAGGAGTAACTTAGGCTACTTTTATTTTAGACTAGCTGTTACCCGCGACTTCATCCGCTTTTTTTTAAATACCACGCGGACGAAGTCGCGCGTAACAGCTAGTACAAAATAAATTTAAAAGTATGCAAAGGTCCAAAGTTTGGAAAAACTAAGATCAATAGCCAACAGAAAAAAACTCATCGCATATTACAATTCTACACAAAACGCACTGACCTTTGCGATGCTGATGGTTTGTTGTTCCATGACCTCGTGTATGGCGGTGCGGTCGTTCTCGGCCATCTTGTCGAACTCGTCGATGCAGCACACGCCCTGGTCGGCCAGCACCAGCGCGCCGCCCTCCAGCATCATCTCACCAGTGAATGGGTCCTGCACGGAACATTTGTCAATATACACTAGTTCATTTACATCCCAGTAAACACAGCCATAGATAGACCTTGTGACCGTAACGCCGGGCGACACCTGCGCCTAATGCCGTAAAATAGTAACATTTAATGTCGACTAACGCATTAATGAAGGCAGATTGGCACGTGCGGGTCGATGTACGTAAGCAGCTGCGACTCGCCATCAGCCATCAGGGCCCCAAGTCTGCTAACACAATCGATTCATAATCGAACCGCAACCGCATACTGTCACTTTTGACAGATATCCCATACAAGATCTGTCAAAAATGACAGTTACTAAGCTGTTGCTGTTCGATTATGAATCGATTGTGTTAGCAGACTTGGGGCCCTGGCAGCGGTCGTGTACTCACCTTGAGCACGGCGGCGGTGAGCCCCACGCCGGACGAGCCGCGGCCGGTGGTGTACTGGCTGCGCGGCGCCAGCCGGTCGATGTACGTCAGCAGCTGCGACTTGGCCACGCCCGGGTCGCCCATCAGGCAGATGTTGATGTTGCCACGGATCTTCATGCCGTTGGGACGCCTGACACATATTTATAAAATAACCTACAACACCTGTTTTGTGATACATGCTAATATTGGAACCGCTGAACCGATTTACATTAATATTGCTTAAGACCAGTCAAGAAATTGGTCCATCCTTCAGAAGCTACGATGCCACACAGAAACAAGCTTCAAACAGACATAATAATATTTAAAATACTTCTACTTCTATAGACGATCACTTGAATTGTACCGAGTCATATCATTTCAAGATCTTGAAATGATAAATACCATTACGGTCTGGGATTACTTTTAGTACACAATAAACTGAATATCAGACTATTACAATTATGATCCTTATTGTGAAGAAGATAAGGTAACTAACTTGTCGACCCCTCCCACCAGCAGCAGCAGCAGCGCTTTCTTGACGTCCTCGTGGCCGTAGATCTCGGGCGCGAGGCTGCGCGCCATGCGCGAGTACAGGTCCTCGTCCGCCAGCTCCGCCAGCTCCTCCTCGCCTAACGCTTCGGCCATCTCGCTTTCATCCGCTTGGTTTAAGCACGTCACACTCTAAATAATCCCACTAATATTATAAATGTGAATGTTTGGATGGATGGATGGATGTTTGTTCGGTGGATGGATCTGGATAAAATTAGGCACAGAGATAGATTATAGTCTGTAATAGCACATAGGCTACTTTTTGTAGATTATATATATTGAGGTACCGCGGGCGGAGCCGCTGGAAAAAGCTAGTATATAATATTTATGTAGATGCCATACTAGATAGATGGATTGGGCAATGTATACGCTTCTACAATAAACTGCCTAACTCAGCAATTTGAAACCTCGAAAGGCAGAAGATGGGTGTTGAAAAAAAAATTTAGCCTGAAATTTTTATTTTAGACCATTAATTATCGCTTGCTAACACAGTAAAGGAAAACATTGTAAGGCAACCTACATATCTGAGGACCGAATCAGTTCCAAGAATTGTGAAGAACACCAATCTACACTTGGCGTGGTGGACTAAGGCCTGCAATACCACACGCATTGAAGAAAGGGCTGTGCCAACATGTTGTTACGCATGATAAAGTCGCGATTTAACAGAAGCACGTACATGCGCCTCGAGATAAGTGTCGGAGAGCAGGCCCTGCAGCATCTGGCGGAAGCCGGAGCTGAGCAGCGGCAGGAACACGCCGCTGACGGCCACGTGGTCGCCGGGCTGCGCGCGCCGCGTGGCCTCGCCGCGGCAGTACACCGCCAGCTGCCGCGGGATGTGCCCCACCGGCACCTGGTCCGACTGCCAACACACTCACGGCTAAAGTGGACCATACGTCGTTCACTCTACAGCAATATCCAATACCTCACATTTAACCAAAACAGGTTATTTTTTAAAGCTTAAAGGGGGGCGGTAAGAGACCCAGAAAAAAAATGGGGGCGTTGTGTAGAGGCTTACAATAATTAATTTAATTTGAAGTTATAGTGGTTTTTAAGTAGGTGAAAAAAATTATTCATTCTCAAAGTGGGCAGTAGACATAATAAGTTTGGGAACCCCCGATTCTTATATGGTCTACCCATATAAGCACTAATTGGAAAGTTGACTGCACCAGGAAGAGCGAGCAAGAAATTCAATAGTTACTCTTAAAAAAAATAAAAGAGTTTTAATAACACATTAGCCCTTCCTGTTCATAATATTTGGAGCTACAGCTAGCCGGCCGCTCTGTTGAGTGTTGACGCGGCTCCCGTCGGCCGAGAGTATAGTGACTCACATGCTCCTGTATCTTGAGCTCCTGGAACTTCTGGAAGCGGGAGCCGCGCGTCTGCAGGTGCAGCTGGCCGGCCGCCCTGTTGACGCGGCACTCGTCGGCCGAGCAGGCGGCGGGCGGCGTGAACTGCAGCGCGCGCACCGGCTGGTAGGTCTCCGCGCCGCACGCGCTGCACGAGTACGTCGCCACCACCAGCAGCGGCTTCACGTCGGTACAACGGGTCACTATTCCTGAGGAGTAAATGATTTACCTAGAGCCTTCACTTCAACTCAAACTTGGAGTATTTGTCACTCGGTCACATTACACAGTTTCATTCAACAAATGATATAAGAACAATCTAAAGTAAAGAGTATCTAGAGCTTAGTTATTCCACAATGTTACAGGCTAAAATGTACAGCAAACCTTATTGTAAAAAAGTAAACAAATTTGTGATCTTTAAGGTGATCTATGATTTCAATGTCTTTTGGAAGAAATACAATGGGCACTATTTTTTTAAAAGATTTGTTTACCTCTTACTGTAACTAGTTTGCCAATGTGCTCAGCTTTCACTTCTCTGATTGGCACTGACTTTGATGTTGACAAATCTTTGAAGTAAACCTCACTGAAAAACAAGGAAACATAAGCAACATCAACTATAACTGCTGATTGGGTCAAGGGATGCAGAACTAGATACAAGCTGAATAAAACAGAAGGAGTATGTGCTGAAGGGATCTATAACATAACAATTACTAAAAACAAGGCAAGAACAAGACTCCTCTCAACAAAGGGACATTCAGATCATCTATGAATCATTCTATGAAATGTATGGGATCATCCTTCTGTTGTCCGCACAGGTGCCTTTTAACCATTTAAAAGAGTGTGGAAGATAGAATGCTAAATATTCTCCTGCGCATTTGGGCTAATACTTACAATCGTCTGATCAGCTCTGGTGGGTATCTGTTCCTTGGATCTCTCATCTCTCCTGGGATCCTGTGGTTCCTGGCTTCCAACATGATTCTGTGCTCAATGTACACATCCAGAGCATCTTTAGCAGCCACCTGGGTAACATTATCAGTATCACTAAATACATAAAAACAAATTCCTCAATTGCATCTTGTTTAAGCCGCCCATCAATAATTTGTTACTTAATTAGATCTAAGAAACTACTGAAGCTTCCTTCTGGTTTTCGTAGGAGTTTTCAAGAATGAGATAACTGATTACGTTTATATCTCACCTCTCTGTGTTTATAGTCAGGCAACATCTCATACACCACATCTGACACCATGTTGGTGTATCTGCGCGCGTTCTGCCTCACTGCTTCCGCTAGCTCCTCATTGGTCTCGTTCAAGTCATCTAGCTCCACAACGAAGGCGATCTGCCAAAAATACCACAAATAAGAACTACCTCCTTACCTACGCTGCTGTCTCTTATACACCCACAGGCATCATAGTTAGCACCTATCTAATTGCGTACACAGTAGTTTCTATCAAACGGGTATCGTAAAAAATACAACCGAATTGAGAACCTCCTGCTTTTTGAAATCGGTTAAAAAGAAGGCCGACTATTGAAGTGTTATTTTCTCAGCACTTACTTGTTCTCTGTGTGCAACTCGCGTAAGCTGCTCCGCATATTTGAAATTTTTATTCCCTTCATCGTCAGTTTGACAAAAATCCACAAAGAAATTTTTGAACGATTCTGTAACAAGTTTTTGGGAGGTTAGTTTACAAACAAAGTATAAACAACCCACGATATCTGAATATAAAATTCACAAACCTTTGTCTGATGCGTAATCACGCATAGCCATTTTTATAGAGTACAATAATGATTTAAATCCACAAGAATATATGCAAATGTATGCATATAATATTTGCTTTTTATTCGACTGACAGTTCAATAGAAATTTGGCGCGAATGTTTTTTTTTTTACGATTGGTGTATGTTCGGATACAACCTAGTATATTTTTCCGAACATACCCCAATCGTAAAAAAAAATCAATTTTATTTCATCGCATTTCATTTTGTAAAGAAAGAAGAAGAACCTAGTATATATAAGTTACTCTGTGGATACAACGTAGGATTATATATACGTTGTTCGGATTCATACAATATGACTATTATGAGCATGGCATAGATATAAACTCCAACTAATACGATGTCATCATCTAAATGCATTCTCTATATGATATTTCCGAAGAACTACATTTCTTTATTTTTACATATCCTACGCCTACATCGTGCGCTTACGTGACTTCATTTGACGTTATCATCGGGAAACGAAGGCCTTTGTAAAGAGAGTACAGAAAACAGAAGAAGAAAGGAAACCCGACGGGGAGTAGGCTCTGCACTGCACACAACAAAATTACTCAACGGACTTATATTTCGTCTATAAGATAACATGAATTTGACTTGACTTGACTTTGACCATAAACATTTTATAACTTTATGAAGAATCAACTAAAACCTAGTAGGTACAAGGTGTCGTACGACACTATTGTTGTCAACCGGTCTCACACCTGTTTATTATTTTCCCGCCAAATCAAAACGTCAATCAAATGAAACTCAATAATTCGCAGAGTTTTTGATTTTTACCAAATTGTAAACGTATGTTGGAATAAGTAATATAAGTTATGGCAGATTCCATAGGTAAGTTATTAGTACAGTTATTGATAACATCACATTCGTTTAATCATCTATTCTTTGTTTGATAACATAACCTTTTACTGGTCTGCCTCTTTCAGCGGGCCAAAGAGCCAAGAGGCAGAAAGTCGACAAACACGGTCGTTTGTCTGCTTTTGAGAGATTAAAACAACTAAAAGGAAAGGGATCTAAGAATAAATACGATGTTGACGAGCTGGAGAATGTATACGACACGGTCGACGAAAGAGAGTACACAGAGCGCGTGTTGCAGCGCCAGGAGGATGACTGGATCGAGGACGACGGTATTATCGTTTATATTTACAAACATTCGCCGAAAAACGTCCACTGCTAGACACAGGCCTTCTTCAATGACTTCCAAACGTCACTGTCCCCCACCATTTGCATCCAATGGCGTCCTGTGACGCGTTTAATGTGATAAGTCTACCTATTTGTCTAAGGGATTCATAACAGCATTTTTTATTCAGGTGGCACTGGCTATGTGGAAGATGGCCGAGAGATATTTGATGATGATGAAATTGAAGACTCATATGTGGCTACCAATAAGGAGTCGGGCAGAGGACAGAAGAGGAAGGCTAAATTGGCACCACAACCCTCGGGCAAGGGAAATATTAGAAGCCTTCTCGGTTCTATGCCAACTAAGAAGAAAGAGGTATTTACCAAATCATAATTTTATTACTAATAATTGATTAGTAATAAAATATTACTAATGATTGATTGAACTATTTGATGACATTGAATGTTTTGAGTTTCATGTCTCTCCTTTTATCTGATATCTCAATCTCTTTGAGGCAAATCCATACTAATATATTTATTATGTTATACAAACATAATAAATATCCTGTTCGTATACACACCTATATTCTAAAGTTTTTCCCTGGATAATGTGCAAAATTGATCCCAGTGTAATTTAACAGGATGTAAAAATATCTGAAGACAACATTTTATCAGACATCATGTCAGATTTAGATGGTAATACTTCAATGGCTCTGAAACCAAAACCAGTGGCTGTAACAAAGACCAACATGGTAGAGTCCAGCAAAAGAGATGCACAGAACTACTTTAAAAGCTTGTCATCCTCCATTAAAAAACCAACAACCATGCTACTCAATACAGACACAGTGAAGCCAGAGAAACAAGATACTGTAAGTTGATTTACTGTTGAATATTGTAAGCCTTATTTCCATCTTTGCAAACATCAAAGGAAAGATACCCACTGCTGGACAAAAGCATTAAACATCACAGCTTCCTTGCGTATCAATATATAATTCCTATGATTTATGTCATATGGTAAAAATCAAATATAAATACTATCATGCCTGATATTCCCAAAGGTTGTAGACAGAAGTGCACTGCAGTGAATGCAATTTCGCCAATGGTGTTTGTTCCCAATATTGGGAGGCCTTTTTGCCTTTATACCCCCAGGCACACACTATGATGAGTGTAGTTTGGCAACTTTAAAATGACTTTCGAAACCATACAGCAAGTAATATTCATAATTGAAAAACAGTTTGCACAAATAATGAAAGTACTAAACAAAAAAAATGATGATGGAAGTAATTAAATAAAAAATATTTATTTTTACAGAAAACAAATGTTGAAGTTCATGATGAGCCTAGTCACAAAGAAGCTGTAAGTATACTTGAACATGCATACTGTTAGATAGTTAATAGATACACACCACAGCCTCAGCCCCTGTAAGTTACAGACACTTGAGACAGTTAAACATATTTGAACATCCACTAAAACCATCTATTCTATTCTTGTGTACTGTAAATCCTTGTTTTAACTTGCAAAAAAATGAGATTCATAATTCATATCATATTTGTACTCAGGATTTGCTTGGTAAAATGGTGGTTAATACAATGGTAGGGCCATTGTAAATTTAGAAATCGATATAAGTGCCTGAATTTAAATTGTTTTTCATTTTAAAACACTCTGAAACCCAGCAGAGAAAAGCAAATACTCCCACTCTGCCACCTACAGTAGTAACCATGATGTGTATGTGATGTTCTTTGAGCGAAGTCTCATTTTATTTCGCCAAAAAGTTATCCATCTTTCTGATTATTAACATACAGTCCTAAAAATAAGTTTCAATGCATTTTTAGAAACAAAACGGCGAAACATCTAAATCAGGCACCAATAAGGCCCAAAAAAAATCTGAGTGGAAAATAGACAGAGAGATTAAAAAAGAAATAGAAGACTCTGCCACACAGAACATCGAAGAATTCCACACACAGGACATCAACTTTGATGATGACTTCAGTAATGACACTCCTGCACCACCACAAATAAAGCAAGAAATACTTCCAAGCACATCTGAAACTATAACTGATGTTGCTGAGGAGTTCCTGAATGAAGACTTTGAAATATTCCCATCTAAAAAAGAGTCTCCAAAAGAATTAAAGCCTTTAAATAGTAATTGGGCGCTTCAAATGGGGGAGAACCATGTAGCCACTACAGTACAAACTGATGGACAACTCCCGCTAACAACCAATGACAGTGGTGAGAAAACCCTGAAGTTCTATTGGCTGGATGCATGGGAGGATAGGTTTGTGAAGCCAGGAGTGGTGTATTTGTTTGGCAAAGTTTATGTCAATCCGTCAAATAAAAAGGCGGGTGCGGTTTCGTGCTGTGTTGTTATCAAGAATGTCAACCGCCAGATGTTCCTGTTGCCAAGGGAGTATGTAAGTATACCTGTTGAATCAGTAAATATATATCGCCTACAAATGCACTGCCTGTAGGGTCTTAAACCAAAAGTAAAAAGCGCCTACTATGAGTATTGTTAAATGGACTGGAACAATCCCAGTATATAATTACTTATGTAAAATGGAATACATTGCGAGCAGAGAAGAACAGAGCTATACGAAGGAACAGCCTGTGCATCTTATTATATCGTAAGTTTATGCAGATGCGGCTCCTTAAGATATCCCCACGCAAACACCAATATACAGATATTATAGTGAGTTGTGACAGCCCTAGCAAGTATGTGGTCATATATCTGTTTCAGAAACTGGACCCAGTGACGCTAGAGGCCATGGACCAGGAGGTGACCATGATGGACATGTATGAGGAGTTCAACAGCACAGTCGCCAGCCAACTGGGCCTCAAAGAGTTCAAATCGCGCAAGGTCACTAAGAACTACTGCTTCAATCTACCAGACATACCAGCTCAATCGGATTATTTAGAAGTTAAATATTCGGTAAGTAATGAACTAACCTAATCAAGTACCGAGTAGAATGATTAGGGACATCGCTACCTGCCTTTAAAAATATAGTATGGGTCGTACATGCCCCCTACATGTACCAGCAAACTGTGGCGTTAGATATAGCTACTGTCCACAAATAATGTTTGTGATAGTGAGTTAAAATAACTATCAGAAAAAATATATTACAATCAGCTATGCTAGTGGAATGCAAACTTCTTTTGCTTACACATACGCCAACCAACCATTATTTGGGCAACTTAAATCGGCATAAGAGATTGTGTTCGTTTGGAAACACCCGACTTTTCCCCAATGGAAACAATTGTATATACTAATAATTCAGAAAACTGCACCTTTTGATTGTAAACGTAACTAAACACAAGCAATATATTTTCAGGCATCTCTCCCTCCACCACCGAAAGACAAGAAATACCTCACCTTCTCCCACGTTTTCGGCACGAACACATCGTCTCTAGAGACGTTCCTACTAGAGAGGAAGATCAAGGGTCCGTGTTGGCTGGAGATCAAGCAGCCGGAGCACGTGCAAGCTAAAGTGTCGTGGTGCAAGCTGGAGGCCGCCTGCGACAAGATGGAGCATGTCAGTGTTATCAGAAACGATTCTGACTTGGAGCCACCGCCTGTTATAGTCGCTACTGTAAGTTATTTGAAATTCCGCGTATTCATAGAGTAAAAAGGTGACTCTCAGGTAGAGTGAGCACAGTTCGTCAAGTGCGAGATTATTCGAAAGCTAACCGTATACTTTAGTCTACCGAAAATTCTAAATACCACTCGCTAGCGGCGCTGTTCAATTCTCCATACAAAATGTCTAAATACGGTAGACTATAAAGTATACGGTTAGCTTACGAATAATCTCGCATTTGACGTACAGTTGATGAGAGCGCTGAGAATAAACTTTTTTCGCAGATACACACGAGGACAACAATGGACCCCAAAACGAAAAAGACAAAAATATTAATGCTGAGTTGTCTCTCGCACACGAACTTCCCAATACACAAGCCACCTCCGAATCCGCCGTTCCAACAGCATTTCTGCGGTATGCCTTAGCATTTTTAATCTCCAAACTTGTCACATTCCTGAAATTCTTTACATTAAAATGTTCAATTTGTGTTGTTTCAGTAATGACAAAATGCAATGAAATCTGGCCGCTTGATCTGAAACAGTCCCTACCTCAGTACAAAGCAACAAAACTTACCAAATGCGACACGGAAAGGGAACTACTTAATTACTTCATGGTACAGTTTTGGAAGCTGGATCCCGATTTAGTTGTAGGTCATGATTTGCAAGGGTTCCAACAAGATTTACTCATTGGGAACATACTTGATCTCCATATACCAAACTGGTCTAGACTTGGGCGGCTTAAAAGGTCTGTGCCTCCTCAGAGAAAATTCGCTGCCAAAGATGCGTTTCTAGGCCGCTTAGTTTGCGACATAAAGATTTCAGCTATGGAACTAATTAGAGCGAGAAGCTTCGACCTTGAAACTCTTTGTGTTAACATCCTGAAAATGAAGGAAGGCGAGCGAGTAGATGTGCCCCTCGAAGATATACCGCGCTATTACGAAAACAGCAGGGACCTATTCCAACTCGTCTCCCTAAGTATGCAGGATGCCTCATATATACTCAAAATGTTGTGCGAATTGAACGTCATACCACTCGCGCTGCAGATCACTCAAATAGCTGGTAATGTTATGTCTAGGACATTACTCGGCGGCAGATCCGAAAGAAACGAATTTCTTCTTCTCCATGCCTTCACCGAAAAAAATTATATCGTACCAGACAAAGTTTATGGTAAAAAGACAACAGCCGATGACGATAATGAAGAGCACGAGGAAGGCACGAATGTTTCTAAAAAACAAGGAAAGAAAAAAGCGGCGTACTCCGGCGGCCTCGTGTTAGATCCCAAAAAGGGATTCTATGATAAACTTATTCTTCTCATGGACTTCAATTCTCTATACCCCAGTATTATGCAAGAATACAACATTTGTTTCACTACAATCAAAAGAAAAATGGCTGCTGCGACTGATAACGATATTGCCAACCTTGTATTGCCGGCGCCGAATACAGATCTCGGCGTTCTTCCAACTCAAATTCGTAAACTTGTTGAGAGTAGACGAGAAGTTAAAAAGTTAATGAAAACGCCGGATCTGTCGTCCGATCAGTATATGCAGTACAATATACGACAAATGGGTTTGAAACTTACAGCCAACTCCATGTACGGTTGTCTAGGTTTCACTCACTCTAGATTTTATGCGAAACCGCTGGCGGCCCTCGTCACCATGAAAGGAAGAGAGATCCTCATGGATACTAAAGAAATTGTACAAAAATCAAACTATGAAGTGGTGTACGGTGACACCGACAGTTTAATGATCAACACAAATTGTTTAGATTACGATAATGTTTTTAAAATTGGTGTAGACCTAAAAAAAGAGATTAACAAAAAATATAGACAAATCGAACTCGATATAGACGGAGTGTTCAGGTATCTGTTACTGTTGAAAAAGAAAAAATACGCAGCCGTGTCGATTAGCAAGAATAAGAACGGTGAATTTGTATATACACAGGAGCATAAAGGGTTGGACATCGTGCGTCGTGATTGGTCACAATTAGCCGCTGAAGCGGGCAAATTTATTCTCAGTCAAATACTATCGGAACAGTCTGCAGATGAGAGACTCGAGAGCATACAAACACATCTCAACAAACTCAAGGAAGATTTAGTCAACGGGAAAATGCCACTGTCTATGCTTACTATAACCAAACAACTGACCAAAAACCCTAATGAATACGCCGATAAGCACGCACAACCTCACGTGCAAGTAGCCCTAAGGCTTAACAGCAAAAACAGTCGGAGATTCAAAAAAGGCGATGTTGTGCCTTACATAATTTGCGAAGATGGAACGGCCAACTCGCCGACACAGAGAGCGTACCACATAGAAGAGTTGAAAAACTCCGAACACCTTAAGGTTGATTACAATTATTATTTAGCTCATCAGCTACATCCGGTCATATCGAGAATATGTGAGCCCATTGAAGGCATGGACCCGGCCCGAGTGGCCGACTGTCTCGGCTTGGATCCCTCTGGATATAGACAAATAATAAAGAGAGAAGCCGCAAGTACCGAAACATATGAAGTAGAAAACGAAAAGGAGAAGTACAGACAGTGCAAAGATTTCGTATTCGTATGCGTAAACGAAACGTGTAAAACAGAGAATAAGATAAGAGAAACCATTGTGAAGTTAGATAAAGAGAGCGTACTGTTCTTAGAGAAATGCCAGAACGATAAATGCAATTTAAAACCCGTTGATTACTTGCCGAGTATTCAGAATCAGTTGAGCTTGCAAATCCGTCAGTATCACTCGCAGTACTACGCAGGCTGGTTGTCGTGCGAGGACCCCGCGTGCGGACACCGCAGTGCGCGGCTGCCGCAAACATTTGCCGGTGGGTACCCGCTGTGCAGGTTGTGTGAAAAAGGAGTCATGTTTAGGGAATACACTGAAAAGGACCTGTACCTACAAATAAACTTTTTCCACTTTTTATTCGATCTCACCAAGAACAATAACTCAAGTAAGTTTCGAATCACACATCATGACAGTAGATTTAAGGTTTTGATTTAGTTATTATATTATCCTCACTTTTGTTTCAGAAGTGCGTGTTTCACCTCAAGTTGCATCAGCTTTTCTATCGCTAAAGGAGATGGTTGAAGATTGGTTGGCCCAATCCGCGTACTCGATCATAAGTTTGTCCAAATTGTTCAGATTCTTTTCTTTAGATAATAAGTCTGGAAACAAGGTGAAGTCGGAGCCGATTGAAATCGACATTTTACCTGAGACTGAACAAATAGACGCCTTGTTAGAAATGGGAACTTATTGAACTTAATATTAAATAGTTTAACATTTCAATCATGTTATAATGGTTTTAAATTGTATATAATTATAGCACATTGTTAAGAGTTTTGTGTTTTATTTATTAATTGACGGATGTAATCTATTCTTCTATTTTAAGAAATGAGTAAAATACCTACATTATTGTGGGTTAATTGACGAGTAGCCTTAAAAACGGATATAAAATCATACTTTATTGACGTAAATCTTAATACCTAATATAGAAATACATTAGAATTACATTCTGTAAGTCTTAATTAAAACAATATTATCTAAAACGCACACAATGGAGAAGAAATCAATTTTTCTGGAGTTAATAATAGCCCCGGCCGCGACCTCTCGCGTTCCCTCCGAAGTGCCCCCTGCCTCGACCCCTGAAGTTATTATTATTCTGTTTATCAAAGTTACCAAATTGCTGGTTCATATTTTGTGGTCTTATGTTACCTCTATTATTCATAAAATTACCTCGAGGGCCTTGATTCGGACCTCGAGGGCCTTGATTCTGACCTCGTGGGCCGTGATTCGGAGCTCGTGGGCCTTGATTCGGACCTCGAGGTCCCTGGTAGGTATTTTGACCATAATTGTCTGCATTTGGTGCCCTCATAGGTGGACCCCTTTGATCCATCATGTTATTCGGGATTGGGTTCCAGGGCCCCTGATTATAGCTGTCAGTCCCTTGATTGTAGTTCGGATTCCCTGTATTGAAGTTATCATTGCCTTGATCATAATTGGGTTTCCCCGTATTAAAGTTCTCAGTCCCCTGATTGTAGTTCTGATTCCCAGTATTGAAATTATCGACTCCTTGATTGTAGTTGGGATTGCCCGTATTGAAGTTATTGTTGCCTGGATTGTAGTTGGGATTCCCAGTATTGAAATTATCGGTTCCTTGATTGTAGTTGGGATTCCCTGTATTGAAGCTATCGTTCCCTTGATTATAATTAGGGTTCCCTGTACCAAGGTTATCAGTACCCTGATTGAAGTTAGGATTCCCTGTATTGAAGTTATCAGTTCCTTGATTATAGTTAGGATTTCCCTGATTGAAATTATCACTCCCTGGATTGTAGTTGGCATGCTCTTGGTTGTAGTTATTTCCTTGAGAAAATTGCTCATTTCTTTGATTGAATTGCGTGTTCTCTTGAATATATTGTTCATTTGGCATGTTCTGGTTTTCGAAGTTGCCTTGAGTTTGTGGCGGTCGCAACAAACTTTGTTGCTGGTTATGGAACGAACCCATTTGTGGTAAAATTGGTGCCGCGGCCTGTAGCGTATTTTGTATTAGCGATTTCGGGCTTGGGTTGGATTCAAAATTTGGAGACTCGGGTAGATCACCAAAAGACCTCGGTTGGGTGTTGCTAACGACTATATCTGAGGCGGGGGTGTTCGGCGTAGGTGTAGGGGCAGGCGTCGACTTCAGCGAGGCCTGCACCATGGCGAAGAGGCCGGTGGCGGAAGACAAGTTTTTAGTGATAGGATTTTCGTCGGCGGGCTTTTCGGCTGCCGGATCCGCCTTTGACTCCTCTAAAGACTTCTTCACGATTTCCATTTCTTGCCGTATCTGGTCGTCTTTGACTTTTTGCGTTGCAGACTTGAATACCTAGTAAAAAAAAAAGAATAATGTACACATTTGCTGATTAGATAGCCTGGGTCCATACTAAGTTGGGGTTGTTTAGTATTGAACACCGGTCCAGATGTCGCATCGGCAAAATTCGATGTATAGTTTATAAGTACTATTAGATTTGTGCTTTATACAAGATATTTTAGTATAATAGTACTGACCTCTTCAACGGCATAATCGTCATCGTCGCTCTCAAGCATGACAGTCGGCGCTTGTTCCATGGTCTCCGGTGCATCTTCCTCGGGCTTGGTGGTGCTGGAGGCGGCCTCGCTCACGTACTTGCGCAGGCGCTCCACGCGCACCGGCTCGCGAGCCTCGAGCTTCTTCAGGTACGCGATCAGGCTGTGCTGCTCCTCAGCTGATAACTCGTTGAAGTTCTTGAGTAGCGTCTCCAGATCTGAATCTGATAGACCGTCCATTGCGTCCGGTGCGTCTTCTTTATCAATCCTGTACATAAAAACTCTCCTGACTTCTCGAAAGAATTGAATTAAATTATTCCTATATTTATTTTTATCATAAGCTGAACCTTTGGGAATCTTAGGTCAAAAAATACTTATTAGAATTTTAATCTGAGAGTAGATTAATGTGCAATAACAGTGTAATATAATGGCATGCAGTGATAGCATAATTTATTGATAGCTGGTGATGGAAACAAGGTGTGTAGGTATGTTCGAATCCCCCCTGCTTGTAATATCGAAATTTGTGAGCAAATTACCGTTTTCATAACAATCAGCCTTTTCTGAACAATTTAAACAAAAATTGTGAAGGAAACGTGCACGTTTTTCCAGAATCCGCGTGAAATTAGGCAACCTACACTGAGCCAGCGTGCTAGACTATTTCTCAAATACCCTTCGCATTCGGCACCCCCGAATGCGAAGGGTATTAGCCCTATTAGTATACGCCCAGTAGAATGGTAATAGCCTAGCCCCTTTTTACATTGCGGGCAAAACCATTGAATAAAAGCAATCCTAATTATCAGGCGTGATAGGTGTTTATTTATTAAGAGAACAATATCATTATAACCACACTCTAAGATGTATATACTACCAAATTTTTTATGTAATCTACTCACTTCTTATCGTTCTCGTCATACGCGGACTGTAGCATCTGCAGCGCTGACGCGGTGCCGGACATCTTCACACTTGGCGATTTAGGCTTTTCGACGGGCGGTTTCTTTTCAATTACAAGGGCCTTTTTCTTCTCGGCCTCGCGTTTCTTCGCCTCGGCCATGCCGACGACCGCATCGACCAGTTGTGCGAGTTCTTCCGAGGAGACGTCGGTTTTGCCTTGAGCGATTAACGCCTCGGCCATTTGTTTGGCGATCTGCGCCCGATCCACTTCGCCCACCCCTGCCACGGGGACGGCTGCCGGTCTGGTGGACGTACTGGCCTGCGGTGAGAGATATTGTAAACTCCACATTATGTTTCTAGTATTACGAGCCAGTTTCGTATAGCTGGGCCCCAAGTCTGCTTAGACAATCGATTCATAATCGAACAGCAACCGCATAGTAACTGTCACTTGACAGAAATCCCATACAATATCTGTCAAAAGTGACAATTACTATACGGTTGCTGTTCGATTATGAATCGATTGAGTTAGCAGACTTGGGGCCCTGAACTGTTACAAGTGATACACCAACAGAGGTGAAAACCACAATACAATCTGTAGTAGTTTCCTAATATTAGACCAAATAGGGTGACAGAGGATACTTCTTCACCTTCGTCTTACTTACTTCGTCACTTACCATCAGGTGAGATCAAGATCAAATACTTGCCTATATCGTAATTAAAAAAAAACCATTGAACCTATGCGTCTTTAACTCATTTGCAATCATTGTGTGAATTCAGAATGTCGATATGTTAATTTAGAAAAAAAATGTTGCATGTGATTTCTTGTGCACATTCTTTATAAAATTGTAATATCGAAAATTACAAATGCGCTAAAAATCACAGGTTCATACCCTTTTTGAATTACCTGTATAATATGTAATGATCTAAGTGTCTATGCTTTCGCGCGTTTTTTTTCCCACACATTTCGATGACAAGTAAAAGATCATGCAGTGTAAAGGCAGCTTATCGGTGTATGATAGCCCCCCCCCCCCTCCCCCCCTACACCCCACCCCCGCCCCTGCCTGCAGCTACAAGCTACCTGCTGCTGCTTCTTGGCGCGCGTGTCGGCGGCGTGCAGCGTGGCGGCGACGCGCACGACGGCGGCGCGCACGGCGGCGGCGGCGGCGGCCGGCACCAGCCCCGCCTGCACCGCCCCCTTCAGCTTCTCCTTCGCCGTCTCCAGCAGCACCACCGCGCTCTCGCGGACCAGCAACTCCTCCGATGAGTTCGCCATTTCCTAAAACATTTCAATTTATAAACACTCGTGTATATATTTTATGGCTTCGACAAACGAGATGGCGTTGCGTTAAGCCGGAATCGCCACTTGGAGTCGGTGAGTTCGTCTGCCGATATTATTATTTATCACATACCTTTTCCATCCTAAGCGCATCGGTTAGCAGATCTACAATCTTCGGTCCCAGACTGCCGAGATAGTCTTCGAGGGCCACTAGCAGTCGCAGCGTGGCCACCACGTTCTCCGGCGGGCCCAGCTCCTGCGGGTTAGGCCCGCGGTTGTCCCGCAGGTCCCACGAATCGCGTGCGTCTCGCTTGTCGCGTGCTTCCCGTAAGTCGCGTGCGTCCCGTAAGTCGCGAGCGTCTCGAAAGTCGCGTGCGTCGCGTAAGTCGCGTGCGTCTCGCAAGTCGCGCGAGTCGCGCGTGTCGCGTCGTACGCGCGAGTTGCGCGACACTCCGCTACCCGCGTACGAGCGGACCTCGGGCAAGGAGCTAATGGAATCCATGTCGTTGTCCGAATTCCACGGGGAGAGGCCGTCGTCCCTGTTACATTCAAATCATGGTCAGTATTGTCTAAAATCTAGGTCAACTATTATTATATATTTAACTGCAATCCGATTCGAGGGTGGCAACAGTGTTTATATATCACAATGAAAATGTATACAGGTGATTCAGAAAAGGTATACAGCCTTGAATTTTCGCTTCTTTAGCCTATTTGTAATTATTATTTTAAAAAAAAGAATTTCTCACAACTTTTAACAATAATGTTTGCAAACTATCACAGTCGAGAATTTGTTGGAAACAAAATTATTTTTTCAAAATCGACATTTCCATATTCTATATAATTGACTGACTTCTATATAATTATTACAAACGCGCTAAAGAGCCGGTTCAAGAGTTAATGTATCCTTTCGGTATCACATGTAAATCCATATAATAAGACATATACTTTTTTATGTCTGTTTGCGCATCAAGGGTACACTAATGGACGGTTAACATAACATTATTTTTATCCTGGGACATATGTGGGTTCCATTCAGATATCAAAAAACACTTCAGAATCCACTGATCTGATTTTAATTAAACTTGGCATAAGGGAAATCCGTTTCGAGAAGTTGCGGATTCTGATTCGAATAACCCCAACAGGAGCCGGCTGTGGTGAGCGGTGGGCCTATCTATGATCGTAAGGGAGCAGTACTGACGGCCTGAGCTCGTCGTCGGAGATGAGCACGGTCTGCATGGAGGGCGTGGGCTGCGTGGGCGGCGCGGCCGGGCGCGGCTCGGGGCTGCGGTTGCGCGGCTGCGCGGCGCGCTGCGACAGCGGGCTGCGGGACCCGCGCGGCGCCGCCCCGCCCCCGCCGCCGCCGCCACCCCCGCGCGACTCCAGCGCGATGTACGTGCGCGCCGGGCTGCGTCTGCGCACACCGTATTACCCGCTACAAACCAACTCATCTGCCACTTGACACAGGTATCCGAAACAACAGGTAGACAACAGCGAGTTTTATTTTTAGGGTTCCGCAGTAAAGTGATAAAAACGGAACCCTTATTGTGAGTGTATGTTCGTCTGTCACACCTGATTATTTTGTATAACTTTATACCGCTATTTTAGACATTAGATAATGTCGTCTTGCTAATTCGTATACATTAGACTGACAGTTAGACGGGTCGGCTAAATGAACCGATATTACAACCCCGTCACTTCGAATCGCAACACATTCGTTTCTTTTTATTGCATATATACGTGATTGTTTAAATGGCGAATTTAAAAAAAATGAAAAAGCGAGCCATCTCTTAATAGAATCGTGACGTAATTGGAAATTTATAGTCAAAAAGATGCTGCAAGCTGCAAAGGGCACGACCGATTCGAATGGTCTCATAGGCGAAGAAGGGCTTCATTATATATAGAAGAGAAGATAGTTGTACAGTTGGAATGGATAATACTGACCTGCGCACGGGGCTGCGCGAGCGCGCGGGCGGGTCGCGCGGCGCCGGCGCCGGCGAGTGGCGGCGCCGCTCCATCGACCTGCCACCGACACATACACATTACAACAACTTTATCTTGTATTCAGTGTTAGGCGGCCTGGGCTGGTACCGAGACTCAGCCTAAAAAAAATAGATAGACATGTTCCGCATACTCATATGTTACGTAAGGCGCAGGTAAACTAACAGGGCCCCAAGTCTGCTAACACAATCGATTCATTAATCGAACAGCAACCGCATGGTAACTGTCACTTTTCGACTGATATCCCATACAATATCTGTCAAAAGTGACAGTTACTATGCGGTTGCTGTTCGATTATGAATCGATTGTGTTGGAAGACTTGGGGCCCTGTCCTATAATACCACTGGCCTGGTGACGGACATCGTCGTTTTATGACTATTTCATTCTCGCCATTTTGGCGCTGATGGGAGTGACAGCAGGTAGTGAGTGTCCACGGAACGAATAATAAAGACTTGACATGTGACAACTGTCAACATTAAAATTTATTATATTATAGCATTATCAATCCTACACATTTTATACCTATTTATAAAATTGTGTTCTGTGAGTGTTTTTTAACTGAAATATATAGATACACTGAAGACAAAGCGACTGCTTTAAATGTCAAATTTAGTTCCGGGGACACTGATTGTAAGCCCTGTCGCTTATTGTAAATGATGTCATTGCATATTAAATGAATGGAATGATTAGCCTGGTAATGACAAACAAAATGAACCAAAAAAAATGGATTGAGTTTTATTGACGTGAGGAATGAAATTAAGGTAAATATCATGGGGACAGCAGATAATGTAACATTATAAAAATGATTGCTCCGAAGTGAAACCAGTACAAACAAATAAACAGTGTCAAACAGAACTGACCTATGATCCTGTCGATAGTCGGGCGTCCTCCTTCGCGGTATCGGAGACATTCGGCGGTGCTCGGGTGACCTCCGCCTGGCTTCAGGCGACCGCCGCCTGGGTTCCGGCGACCTCCGCCTGGGTTCGGGCGAGCGACGCCGGGGCTCGGGCGACCGGCGCCTGGGTTCGGGCTCGCGGCGCCTGGGCTCGGGCTCGCGCCTGCGCGGCGGCGCCGGCGCGGCGAGGTCGGGCGGCGGCAGGCACAAGCGCCGGTATATCTCGTCCACCTGCACGCGCAGCTCCTCGTCGTGCAGCTCCTTGACGCGCCCCGTCCAGAACTTTATCCACTCCGGCTTGAAGTCGTATTTGGAGGGGTCCTTGCCCTCTATGAATTATAAGAAATAATAATAATAACGCGGAGCAACCCTTTCAATATTCCCATCCTATCAAGCGGAATCAATGCGGCAGAATGGGACCACAACAAGAAGTGAGCGTCGCGCGTGTCACAAAAAAAATTTAGTTCTACATACAGAAGCCCAATGTACCTAAACACTTCGCGCTGGATTCACTCACAATAATGATCGTGGAATTGACGAATGTCCGACTCGGTGGATGCGAGTGGCCGTGGACCGAGAGACCGAGTTATGTGCCCAAGAAAGTCATGGGGCAAGGCTTATGTCCAGCCGTGGACCAATCCCATGGACTACGTTCAGGAAAATTTGTTTCCATTATCGAATAGTATCTAATCATGTCCGCTTATAGCACGCGATTTCTTAATGTGTGTAATATATAACAACTACCCATATTACATCTTTAATGTTGAACTCACCAGCTTGGATCTCCTTGTACCGTCTGTTCCAGAACTTCTTCCACTCTTCGGGGTAGAGGGGATGTTTCTCCGGATTCTTCTCGTGATACGCCAATGATTTAAGGGCCGACTCTTCCGCCATTTGACGTTTCTCCTCGGCCAGCTTTATCTTGTATTCAGTGTTAGGCGGCCTGTGCTGGTAACGAGACTCGGCCTAAAAAAGATTAGATAGACATTGTTCCACATACTCATATGTTGCGTAAGGCGCAGGTAAACGAACTGGCGTCAAATCCCACATCACATTTTCAGTTTTTTCGTAATGACAATGAAATGAATATATTGCAATTGTCACTTTGAATCACTACTTTGACTTCTTGACTTTGAATCACCACTTGAATTCATATCCATTTTATTTCATCGCATCTCATTTCGTAACGAAAGAAGTTTCAATAGGCCACTAAAATTGCAATCAGCGAATTTGTAATTACCTTAGTACTTTTTAAGTTTTATTCATATGGCAATAAATACCACAATATGATTGTAATGTTAAAACTCAATAATAATGGTAAAATTTACGACATTTGGTACAAAATATTTTATGAAATTAAGGGACTAGGCCCCAGAAACGATCGACTCTATCGAATGTAATCCGTTACGAACAGCTTATTAGAATTGTGTATAGCATACCCTTTCCTGAGATTTTCTCTTGCCGGTGGTGTTCCTGATGGCGAACCGGGTGCGGAAGGGGGACTTCTCGTGCGGCGCGGGGTACGGGGCGGGGCGCGGCGACCGTCTGACACAAGCGATTATATTTTACTTCACAACTGTTCATACCATTCTGCTCGGAATCGATAATATGCGTTTTTTATCGCATCACTATTCAATTTGTATGCTATGGCAACTAACAGTGAAACAATTTTCGGAGTTAACTCTAAAATGACCAAAACAGACAGATCAAGTGTCAGATCTGAAAAATAGTTAAGCATGGGATTCAGTTTGAAATAAAACTATTTTTTAAGGATTTTATCGCGTTTATTTTTCGTTTTTACGTAAAAACGAAACGACGTCGGGAACGTAAAAACGAAAAATAAACGCGATAAAATCCTTAAAAAATAGTTTTATTTCAATGTGTAGTATTCGCGTAAATATAAGAAATCAATATGGGATTCAGTGTCAAGTGACGTCACTGCCACGACCGATAAAGCACAGCATTGTCTCTCCCATCTAACTACTTTTACCAAACTATAAGAATGATAGTCCATGGTGCTAATACCGAAAACCACTTGGAGATTAAAATGGATCCACATCTGGAAACCTAGATTTGCGGGTCCTATGTTTCATAATGAGCGCCTAACGCCTTCTGCAGAGTAAATAATTCGAAATCTGTATCGAAACGGATAAAAAACCTTTCCCATGTTAATGTCGCTCCCAACAAGCTGTCAAATGCTATTTTAAATAATAGTCTAATGACAGTTCGATTTTTTTTAACGCGTAACTATGATGTGCATTTACGAAGAACTTATTCAGAGTAATTCAGTAAGGGCTATCTAACAAAATGACAATCCTAATTATATTAGTATTAATAGGTAATGCTGGTAATGTACTTGGATCGGATGCCGGCTTTGGCTTGCTCGCGTCGCGCGACTTGCTCGTCGTCGCTGATGTCAGACAGCGAGTCCATGGACCCGCCGCGCCGCTCCTGCCGGCCCGGCACGCGCTGCAACACAATATCAACTCAAAAAACGACCGACACAAAAATAAACGATCAATAAGTCCGAAATAATGTCTGCTTATTCGTTTTTAAACGATTATTGATCCGGAGACCGCTAAGTTAGTCTCCTTATTTTGTTTATTGGGAGATCCCCAATGTCATTAAGTAAAAGAGCTGATTAACTTGAAACGGCTGAACATTTTGACTGAAAGGGATCTTCACCAAGCATAGCTCAGAACCAGGCCCGAGGAAATTTTCAGGATGTACCGTGTTCGGATTATGACGCCTCCCTTCCCGGCTCCTAATATATATAAGTTGTGTGCGGAAGTATGGAACGTTGACGTATCGACAATATCTTAAATCTCAGACAAGAGTCAGTCCGGCTCACTGAGGCATCTGCGGAAACATGGCGCCAGGAGCGGCCACTCTGTTAGCCATTGAGTTATAGTACGGTCGGGCCTGCTCAGAACCCTACCGAATATTTAACCATTCCAATCAAAAAAAACGCATTGAAATCTGTTTTAGCATTTGGGAGCCACGGACAGCAGGCAAACAGACATAGGCCTTAAACTTTTAACACCCCATTTCGCGGCGGGAGTTGAAAACAGGGCACGTACTGCTTCCCACGACCAATGTCATTTGTTGAGGCCCCATTGTTATTACTAGCATAATCTTACTAGCTTCCACCAACTGTACAGTGATTCCATATGATCGAACCGATATAAACAAATGCACTTACAGAGAACCTGTTGAAGTGCGGCCTCGACGGCGCCGCTACGACTGGCGGCGAGGGCTCCCTGTGCGCCAAGCTTCTGCACGGAAAAAATATATTATAACATTTCTATGAACTCCAACAAATTGTTTTATCACCATAAGGTCGAATATTATTTGCACTTCGAATAATTGCAAGATCTATTATCGTTAATTATTATTAATTTGAAGTTCAAATTCCAAATCTCAAACTAAGGGCTGTATCACGATGTGCTGACAGATCCTATCCACAAATAATTTGATAAATGGCCCATACAATAACTGTACGTGGAGCAGAAAATGTGTATTTTCATTAACTAACATTTGACGTAGATTTCGCATTGTTTTTTTTTTACTCTACCAGTCCTGTACTAAGGTCTACAGGTTCGTAATGCTAGAAAAAAAAATTGTCCTAAATAAAACATACCTTGATTGAGTCTTGGCCTGGCTATCTATATCTGAAACAATATTGAAGTATATTTTTTATGTAGTAAGTACCTCATGCGCGATGTACGTGCATGCATGCGAGCGCGCATGGTTATCCAAAAAAAAACATAAAAGCCTTTCAGTAAAGAGCCCATCTCTACTGATTGAGCGAGCGAGTAAGCCCCCGTATCTCGCTCGGGTCTAACCTCTTGTTCTTTGTATGTTCTTGAAGCATATGTGTATATATCTTAAGAATATTTATAATGTGCCGCCCACTGCCACTTCAACTTTGAAATTCTTTGAGCTATGTTGGTTACTTTAGTTCGTCTACAGATATCCTCATTTCTGATTCTATCGCGTAGCGAAACCCCGTGCAGAGCTCTCTCCATTGCGGGTTGAGCGACCTTGAGCTTTCTTATAAGGCCCATAGTAAGCGACCACATCTCAGTAACATATGTCAACACTCTCAGTCTACAACATAAATCACAATATTCTAATTCTGAAAAGACATTATTGTATAACTTACTGGACTGATGCAACGAGTTGATGAGTCCAACGTCGACCACTTCCTCGAAGGTGGGGCCATCCTTCTCGGAGAAGTGATGGCCTTTGTATATCCACTGGTGTATGCGCTCCCTGCGACCAAGCACAACGACAAGTCAACACAAGCAAGGTCCATATGAATTTTAGAATTGCCTCGCGTATATTCTCCCCGTCCTTCTAACCTCTTTCTCGTTCCTTGGAATCGGCTTCCACTATATAAGAGGTATATCTTTCTTTGGCTGATTGTGGATATGTACAAGAAGCGATTGCCATTCGCCCTTCGAGGTTCGACTAGTGGGATTACCGGTAACCTACGGGTAAGAATTTGTCAGGATTCCAATTGCCCGTAACAACTGTTATAGACGTTAGAATGGCAACAACAATCACCTCAGTATAATGTGCTTTGGAAAGCAAGCATGGAGGACATCAGATTTATAATTCGGTCATCAATCCCTGATCCAACAGAGGGAAGCGCTGATCTATCCCGCGATTTTTCCAAAACCAAGTCTCGCGTTCATTACAGAATTGAATTTAAAAATAAACGCTCGCGCACATACATAATAATTATAATAACTGCTGATATATTATCATAATAATTCCAGCCCTTTTTAATGTCCCACCGCTGGGCACGGGCCTCCCCTCAATGCGAGGGGGATTAGGCCATAGTCCACTACGCTGGCCTAGTGCGGGTTGGCGGACTTCACACATTTTTCGAGGGCTTCTCTCTGACATGCAGGTTTCCTCACGATGTTTTCCTTCACCGTTTAGCAAGTGATAATCAGGGTTGAAAAATGAGATTCGCACATGAAATCCCAGAGGTGCGAGCCAGGGTTTGAACCTGCAATCCTTGTTATCGAGGCAAGCGTTCTACCAACTTGGCTATCACTGCCGTTTATTCAAAAAGAAATATTGACACTATAAGCATTATTTAAAGAAGTTTATGTGTGTGCTCACTTGTCCTTCTCGTACACGTCCCGGTCGATGTTGACGGGCCGCTTGACGCCGTACTTGTCGACGATGCGCTGCGCGAGCCGGTTCATGATGATGTTGACGCCCTCGCGGTACTTGTTGTGCACGCGGTACGGCGTCAGCAGCGCGCCCGCCTTCGGGTAGTGGTACACCTGGGGGCGTTGGTAGGAGCTGTAGCGAAGGCTACACGCGACACGTGCCCAGGGCTCTTAGTCTCAGCGGATCCCGAAATGACAACATATTCGTTTACATAGAAAAGGTTTGTGTACATCCCACTAATATTATATACGTGAAAGTTTGGATTGGATGGATGTTTGTTACTCAATCACGCCACAACGGCTGAACGGATCTGGATGAAATCAGGCACAGATCGGCCCGGTAAAATGTATGGTTCCCCGTGTGTAGACATTCTTTTTAATCCCGTAACAGCGCGGGCGCAGCAAATCAGAAATAAGGCATTTTTTATTTCCGTAGCTTGTCAGGTGTTACCACCTGTTAATTTCAAAATGTATTTATACGTATTCAATTCACCTCAGAGATTCATAAGTATGATTATATATTTTTTTTTACTATTTAAAAGGCCCCAATTTTTGTGCCCAAGGCCCTGGATATGAGCCATATGAGGTGAAATGTTGGAGCGGGGCGTGGGTCCCTGCTCACTTACCAGGTAGCGGTACCGGTGCCAGAAGCAGGTCATGTGGTTGATGATGGTGCGCGGATGGCCCTGCTTGAAGCACAGCGTGCACATGTACGAAGGCTCGTAGTGCGACTCCTCCGGCGGGTGCTCCACCAGGTACTCCACGCCGATCAGCGGGGTCCTGACACACGCCACATGTACGGCCAGTTTTTTTTATAACCTACATCTTTCAGAATTATATACTTTACATCGCCAGACAAACAAACTAACTTTACGGATCCAAGTCGAGAGTGAACAGGTACCTTCTAGGCAAGTATGCTCCATCGTAGATCTCATCGTCACTTACTATCAGGTGAGATCGAGATCAAATATGTGCCTATAACGTAATAAAAAAAAAAAAAACAAACTAAGCGATGCTTCTTTTATGGGTACCATACAGACGATCCCAGTATAAAAAAACATATATGACTCGGCAAACATCACATGTCCCTTGCAGGATTCGAACCTGGAACCCCCGGCGCAGAAAATCCACTACCAACTGCACTAATCAGGTTGTCATGGTCGTCATGGAAATATCTTCTCGCATTTTCTTCTTAAGTGAGTTGGTTCTCAAGTCTACAGTAATATATACTCACTTAACAGTGTCGATAGAATCCTGTATGTGGCAGGTGACATTCCTGTACTTGTTGTACAGCAAGTCCAAGTCCGACGGGTCCTTGTTGTGGAGGTCCACCTCCTCGGCCATCTTCTGCAGAACTTTCTCGGTTGCTGCAAACGAATACGAAAAGGCCTATAGGCATATCTCATCGGCATCATTATACTGAGGCAAATAAATAGAAATTGGTTTCTGTGATGTGTGCCAGTGTGATGGACTATGGACCGTATCCCCTTCGCATTGAGGTTGGGTGTGCCCAGTATAAGGGCTCAGCTTTTGGTGACTTTCATAACGCAGCAGGCACCTACATTTCGCCGATGGTACTTGGACGCTATCTCAATGTAATAAGGGGTAAGGCCAGTGGCGTTTTATAAGACTTGGCACCCCGGGGCTAAGAGCCCTGGGCCTATGAGGATTGCCGCCCCATAAATTAACAAAAGATAGGTAAAGAACATCATAGAGAGGAAAATCGAAGGAAAGCGTGGACGAGGAAGACCAAGAATAAGCTACATGAGTCAGCTAAAAGAGGATCAGTGTCATGTCGTATAGGGAGGTGAAAGAATCTGCGCTAGATAGAGACATATGGAAAGAGCTTCATCAGTTACACCGACAAGGGTTTAATTGACTCTTCAGCTACTACAGGCGTGATGTCGTTTAACGCTGCCCTACTAAAATACATACCCGCAGTTTTGTTAGCACCCTGTACTAACGGATGCTCGTCAAATATGCTGTGAGGCCAAACATTGCGCATTGTCAACTTATTCTTGTGTTTTTTTCCAGATATATGAGTCTGTAACAAAAGGTTTTTTTAAAATTATATTTACTCCAACTCTTTTTACAAAATTGACTTGAAATTGAAAACGTTTTCTTAATAAAAAGCGGTCGAATGACAGTTAAAGTAACGTTCGATCGCTGAAAAATTGTGTGCATTTACGAAGAAATTATAAAGCGATTGTGGAAATCCGTCTCGGGGTGTTTTTGATTCCGTTTTCGGGGTGTTTTTGATTCCGTTTCCGTTCCGTCCCCGTTTTAAGAGCTCGCGCTGTTGCCAGAGACTATCTCACGGTTGCAGCCAGTCCCCCGTGATCTGGGTAGGATGATCCCCCCCCCCCCCCCCTTCCAAACCAAATCCGGGCTTACCTGCAGTATACTCTCGCCGCTGCACACGGCCGCGCACGGGAAGCACAAGTAGATCCACTTGCCAGAAATGTCGCGGCCCCGCCGCTCGACCATGCGGCGCGTCGACCCATCTTCGAGTTTGATCTTCAAGCTGTTCAGATGCTCTTGAAACTCTAGCTCCGCCTGTAAGCCATTAGGACAACGCTGTTTATCATGTTACGGTAGGATAAATAACAAAAAATACCTTGAAGGTACGCTATGGAAGTGTTTTTATAGTTACGGTCGACACCTCACAATATGCGTAATTTACGCCGCTTTCATGCCCGTTTACGCGAGTCAGTAGCAAGAGTCATTTTGGACATTTGGACAGGCTCCACACTATCCTATCCTAATTATCGGATGAAATGGAACTAAGTGTAAGGCAATCGGACGTCCTAAACGTCGATTGGCCTGCGCATTATACGATAATTAGGTTTGGATCGGAAGGTGTCGAGCGCGCAGTATGGAACTTTATTCCAAATACTTTGAAATAAAACAAATTTTACGGAGTTTATTATATGTTTTAACGTCCTCGACGTTTCAGCTGCTTTATAGCAACCATTATCAATATTAAAGCAAATAAGTTTCATTTCAATGTATAGTATTCGTGAAAATATTAGAAGTAGAGATTTTGATGAAAAATGCCATGATAAGCTTATATACTGTATCTCGTCTCGGTCTTATTCCAGGAAATCCACGCGCACCAGGTTGCGAAAGTAAATTGTATATGAAAATTAATTACACTACTCGATGCAAACGGCGTAAAGCAGCTTAAATTACGCTATTGTGGTAATTGATCGATGTACCGCGCCCTACCTGTTGTACGTTCCGGGATAATTCCAAACAAATAAAACATGGTCTCAATTTGATTTTTATTATTAAGTTTATTATACTTGTTAAATTGTTATCGTTTTTCTCTAATATCACTTACCAGAAGTCCTCGCAATAAACGTACACAAAATATATTTTTTTGTTAAGTAGATGTCTTAACGATAGGATAAGGGCGAAACACACAACGCGAAAACTATTTCAATATCTAAGCACCACTCAAATTTTCAACGGATCGTCCAAAAAGAGTTCCGATAAACTATATTTTAATTTGAAAGTTTATAAATCGAATACAAGTAAAAAAAACTAGTATCCTCTTCTATAACACTAATACTCGAGGAAAATTACACTCGACACTTATGTCATCGAACACTAGGCGAACACAGAAACGAGATTTGCAACTCGATATTGCTACGGGCGGTGTAGACACTCGACACTTGGTATAATAGCCTGTGAGTAGGGGTGACAAGTAGCCGTGTATACGCTCCCTATTAATAGAATATTGTTTCCCTGAAGACTGGCTTCATACCTTCCTATCCGATGCTGATTATCAGATGAATTCGGATAGTGTGTAGGGCAATTGGGAAGGGCATCTCCCAAGATGTCTGATCAATTTTCTGATAAAAAAAGCTAAAGAGCGATTTTTACCAGTTTTCATTTAAAGCATAGTTTATTTTCCAGTCATAGGATTACCAGGCAAATTCTTTACGTTTTTCAGTTTTTTTTTTAAATTGTTTAGATTCTGTCAATTAAGTTTCAAACTAATTTGATAATAACCTTTCTTAACGAGCACTTGCAAACATAAATAGCTGAAATAGCTAAATGATACCTTGGCCTTTCGAGTTGTAGGTTTTAATGTTCCGTCGAAACTTCGGGAAGAGAGTAATGTTCGGTCTGGTAAAATGGTGAAGGTTAGAAACGTGAGGAAACCTGCATTTATCGCGTAAGACGTGTCAATTTCTCCAACAGGCGTGAGTAAATTCACTCTTAAATTAATAGAATGTGTCCGAAATAATAACGATAGACTCGCTTAATACATAAAAACCTAACACCATCGACAAAATATGGCTTAAAACAAAAACCATATTTCCAAGATGTTAAAAACTCGAAAGTCATGCATCCTATTTTTTTTACCATTATCTTATGAGAATGACCCATTTAGAGTAATACTGTGTTAAAAAACCTACTAAAATTCCAACTCTCCATCTATCAGCTGGAAGAGTCCCACTGATGGATGTAGGCCATCCTTCCCCCAAGGACTTCCACACACTACGGTCCACCGCCATCCACCAGTTTCCTGTGGCGCGTATGGGGTTATCTGTGATACTTGTGGGGCTGGTTCCCTAACTATGTATCCATCACTGGGGGGTTCTGATTAGTCATGGGTTCTGGCAATGTGTTGTTAACCACAGTATTGTATTTGACAATCCATCCAAAATAATTACACACAAATCCAGCTCAACATTCAATAATTTCTACTTTATTCATCCATTTCAACCAATAATGTGTCTTAAAATTAATTTTAACTCTTAAAAATTATAATTGCAGAATCTCATAATAACTCTGGTTGAGTATTAATGGTTTGAAAACACACTTACGACCGAATATTCAACGCTGCTCAATTTTTAAGTACAACTACATAATGGTTTCAGACGATTTTATTTTAATGTTTTATGTATTTCGCGTTGAAATTAAGAAGTACCTACCAATCGAATTACTCTGCTTCAGAATTTGGTGACTACTGTGTTATGCATTCAGTTGTTGCAATAATACTATGGAGATGAAAAAATACAGATTTTTGCCATAATTTACATGATCGTTTAAATTAAAATGCCAAATTAAAATGGCAAAGAAATAGTCAGTAGAAAATAGTGTCTTATTTCATCAACCAACACCCATGGTCTATTGGTTGGAGAGGCCTCCTGGCCCCACTCGTTTGGGTAATAGCTATGGAATCCATTCATACATCATCCAGGGCTAACTTTGAAAACAGATTACATATTTTGCGTCATGTAGATGTTCACCTTCAGTCCAGTTTATGTTACCCATCGTTCCATACCATATAGTACTCATACAGCAAGGATTGCCAAGATGAGGCCCACATCAAGGTGTTTATCTTGATATTTATTGTTTTCTTATGAGCCATTATCTTATATTCATATAAGTAATTCAATTATTTGCCTAATATAAATTAAAAATTTAAATATAATTGAAATTTGGACCTATTGAAATGTAGGTTGTTCATAAGCATGTTTATTGGAGGGTATCATTATACTTATTACTTTACTATATTCAATAGAAAAGTATGGTGTGAACTTTCAGCAACAAGGATAATAAACAATTCGCAAGAAAAACTAAATTTATTTGTGTTTAAGTTACTTAAGTATTTTGTAGTAAATTAAACTGCATATTTACCTTGGTACAGTTGGATTCATCAAGGTCTGGTTTCTTGGGCACTTCGGTGACTGAGTCCTGATAGCCCTCTGCCCCCGGGGGGCAGTCTGGGAGGTCCATCTTGAGGCACAACACTTGGTAGTTTATGACCTCAAAACGGTCATAAACTTTTGGTCACAATTGTTAATAAAATCTTCAGTCTTCTAGTTCTTGAATCACGCACAACTGTAATGCAAACCATTCAAAATCAAAGTATCTTTTAAGCAAATTATGCAAATTCTTAAAAAACTTGTTTATAAATAAATAGATACTTACAGATTCCTCATGGTGTACCATACTTACACTGAAGAATACTCCCGATACCACAATTCTCATCACACAATTTCATTGTGTGATTATTCTGTATAATACTTAAGACTGATATGAAATTTTTCAACCATATCATTTTATTTCTACACAATAAGAGTAATGCCTAACCAGGGGGTGATTATGGGAAACAAACAATCAGGGCCACATATAGATCTGATCACAGTGTTAAAATTCCCTCGTGTAACCTCGTGCACACATCACAAAAAGTTTGAGATTACTTTCTCCAGTAACTTATAATGTAATAAAATCCATAGCCACCCACTTAATTTCAGATAGCCTTAAAATTAAGACTGTGTCTCCAGTTAGCCTTGCAAAGGTCCCGGTCTATGATGTAAGTAGGACATATAATCTGCAACCTTCTGTGTTGTGTGTATAGTATTAAACCCAACTTTTGTTGTTTCCTAAATAACCTCAATCTTATAATCTTCTAAGAAAAAAAAAAATATGCAACTCGATAACAGCTTCAGTACTACAGACAGCACTAGCATAGAGTTTAACTATATAATTGAATTATAAAATAATAAGAACTTACCGATTTTGTAATTCAATGGCAAACACTGTTTGCAATATCTACAAAATACTGTTTTGCGAGCAGCTAACTTACTTATCTTTAAAGATATACAAGTAGGTCTTTATGAAGAATATTTCAAGTACAAAACCTAACGTTTAGATGCACCACGGATTAATCTCTATTTTTTCTACAGAGATCACATAAATTAGACTAGTGATTTTTTTTCTCCTACTGTTATTTTTATATCTATACAAGTAAGACCTGCCGCTATGAAATCGATTCTATCCTTGCATTACAATTTAATTTTTCATTTCTTTTTTGTAGCATTCATAAAAAAACTTCGTTTATTATAAATGATTACGATTTGTAACGAAAAAGGATAATTGATTCACTTACCGTAACAAGATGAAATGTCGTTTTCAAACAACGAGATTCTATTGAGCCGGTCTTTTAATGCTCACACTAATTACTGTGGTGATAAAACATTTTCGAAAAAGCAAAATCTACCATTGATTCGACAAAATAAATTTCAATGCACAGACGCGTACGTCGTGGCCATAGATAATACATAATGTCGTGGCCTCCACTCCATCCATTGCGTTTTATAAAGTCATTGAATTATATGTTACTTTCATTTTGTTTGAAACACGAAGAACAGAGCAAGATGGATATAGCATCTTTCGTGGAAAAAGTGGGACATAATGAGTTAGCTGTCAAATAGCTCTACTACATCCATATTTTGTAGCATTTTAAACGATTTTTTCTGTGTTTGGCACTACCATAGTGGCATTTTGCCAGTGTGAATTATGTTATTATGTTTAAATAATACCTCAATCAGTAACATTGTGGATGTGATGGAACGTCTTTGGGGAAACTGAAAAGCTAAGTTTACGTTTTATCGTTTCATCACGCTATTTTGATTACCTACATGCGTTGAACATTGCCGAACACCATAAAGGTAGTAGAAATTAAAACATTTGCTATTTTACAGCAAATGTTTTAATTTCTACTACCTTTCATGTTGTTCATTCGTTCTTTCTTTTTTCAAGAGCTCAGAAAATTAAATCCGCCGAGTGAATTATGAGATAAAGTGGTTTTGCTATTCCAGGGTACGCTTCCTTTTTCTGGAATAAAAATTACGTATCTAAAATGTGCATATGCTATCACCATACCAGTTCTCAAAATATGCCTAGTAGATTTTCAGATAAGTACCAACAGTTTTTCGGTCAAGTACCTATAACTAGGTAGATAGGTAGCTATTTTATCTGACAATTTATATCTCTCTTTGCCCGAGGCATTAAAAGAACCGGTGGAATTGCCCCGGTCCGGTTACAAGATACCAATAAATGTCCACACTTACATGTAAACTCTCAGTCAAACAGATAAATCAATCAAAAACCGAAGTAATCGGTCAAGAATCTCATAATGCCGACCAGGAATAACAAACAATGCAGCATATTTCATTTCGCATAAATTCGCGGAGGGCATTCACCTAAAAGTTTGGGGTCTTAATGCTAATTAGACACGAAGATTAGCCTAAAGCGACTCGATGGGCCCGTGGTCAGTGAGGCGAGTTCACAAACGCGGGCATGATGCGTGGAGACAGACGCGTGCGAAGTATTCATTTCGCGGCCATAATCCCGCGCGTAATTTATATTTTGAAGTGTTTGAATGTAGCCGCCGCTTCGGAATACGGTGTCCCTATAGAAATAAAACTTTGGGACACGGGGCGAACACCACTGTCACATATGGTGGACGTGACGAACGAGTTCGGTTTGAAAGTGCTCGCGGAACATAATTTTTTAAATGATAATAACATAGCGTTCTCTCCGTACGGCCTGATGGGGATCATGGTGGCGCTTTACGAGGGGGTGGACGGGGCATCCTCCTACCAGATTCAGCGCGCCATGCAACTACCGTGGAAGAGGAATGTGATGAGGATAGGATTCAGAGATATACATCGCACTTTAAAAGTGAGTCATTATTGAGCGGTAAAAATACAATATTTATTGCTGCACTAGAGTTATATATTTATTTATGTGCTTAAGACGGCTATTGTTCTTTCGGTGAGCGCTGAGCGCAAAGAGATTTCTTTTATCGACAGCTTGTAAGGGAATAATTAGGAACATATTTATATCCTTGCCTATACACAATTCTATAATTATATTTGAGACTATAAAATAGTGAATATTGGGTATACTGACAACGTGGAAGTCACTTTCTATACAAACGGCTAGAAGATCGACCTATTGTTTAAATCGATCCGTGACTAAAAATACGTAGGTTTGTTTCTACCTTCTGTTGAGGTCACTTTGAAATCTAGCATTAGGTCTCAAGATAATAATAAAGTAAGTAGATACTTAGGTACTTAAAATGTTATTTGTTTCAGACGTATTTTGTTCCCGAGGAAGGGTTTCTTGCTGGATTAGCGTTAAACAACGAGAATGTTACGTTTAATGATCAGTATAAGAAGATACTCCGGTTTTATGGGTTTGATCTAGAGAACGATCAACTACCAACATTGTCCCCTGAAACTAACAATACAGGCAATGCAACGTCGTCAGGGACAACAATGAGTCCGCTAAATCCAGGAGATGCCACCACTGCGGCAATGACAACAGAAAATAAAATAACACGCGAAGACGCAACAACCCTCTCGACTAAGGAAGAAACTACACCTACAACAAATCCAAATGTTGAAACAATAAGCACGATTGCGATTGATACGGCAGGAGGAATAACATCTACAACCGCTAGCCCTTCATTAGCACCTAATGCTGAAGACAAATCCGTTAGTTCCGCTATTACTGCAATTGAGCAAACTACGACACAAGTTCCTTCTAGTCCTGAAACTGAACCAACTGTAACTACGGTAGTCTCAAGTGCAACCCCCATTACTGCGACAGCTGCAACTGAAACGACTATGACAGCTGCTCCGATGACTACTACGTTCGACGCAACTACATCTACGTTTGCCCCAACTATAACTATGTTTGACCCAACTACTACAGATTCATCAAGTACGACTATATTAGCTGCAACACAAACTGATGCAGAATCATTTTCTCAATCCTCGCAAGTTACGAGTGCATTAACAGGCGAGCCTACCGTCAATAATAAATTAGATACATCAACATTTGAAATGAATACAGTAGAACCTTCTACACAAGAAATGACTTCTGAAACAGCATCGTCGACTGTTGTTGATAGTTCTACGGTTACTTCTACAACAGTCATTGAAAGTACATCAGGAATACAGCAAACTGGACAAATGAGTACTATGGAGGATATGACCACCGTCTCCAATTCTGTCACGTCTTTGGTCAATGACTCTACGTTAGAGACACTGGAACGACGCAAAAAGTCAATTGTAGACTTTATCATTACGAATCCACCTTACGTAGACGACTATTTGTATTACCGTTCTTTCGACATTGGTGCGGAGATACCGATCCCAAATCCTGATACAATGTTTATGGCAAACGGTCTTAGAAGTGTTCAGGTGAGTAGGTGTTTAAATTAACTATTAATTGTTCGGTTTTATATGAATTAAGTACCAGACTTGAACTTATGTCTGTCTGTAATAACTGTAACATCAAACTTGTGATATTTTTTTACCAAATGTATTACAGTTAAATGATAGGTCACACGTAATTTATTAGATCCATCAAGATACCCTAATAGCTATATGACCCAGTACGTAGATAAATGATAACTTATTGACTTGTTCACATTGTTGTATCGAAATACTTTAGAAGTAGCTTATTTGTGTAAAGTTAAGTAGGTCTTAGCTATCTCTTGGTCCCTTCCTCACTCAGTGTGGAGGTTAGCTCTAAGAAAAAAATGCAAATTGTTATAAAATTCTCCACAGCCGCACGCATCCTCACATAATAGGTAGGTGTCGTCGGTCCTAACGCAAATGAATGATGAATTGTTCGCTCCATACAGGTGACATACATGCATTACGACACGGTACTGGAGCATGCTTACCTCCCTCATTTGGAGGCTTCAGCGCTACGGTTACCGCTTGACAGTGATCGTTATTACCTTCTCGTAATACTCCCAACTAGAGGAGGTGCCACAGAATTAGGAAGGCTGTTGGCAAGAATGGCGCGGGAGTCGGATTTATCAGACGTCTATTCGGTGCTGCGCCCACGCCGTGTCAGGGGCATCGTGCCTAGCTTTATTGTGAAAGGTCATGTGACTTTGACTACAGATTTACAAAAGGTGAGCCGTTTAAGTACGTTCAAAAGTAGTATACTTAGGTACGATTTATATTCCAATTACAGCTTAGTATGGAGGTGCTTTAAATTGTTACTTAGCGCATTTAAAAAAAAATGGGTTTGCTTTTACGAACTCCTACTGAGTATCTAGGTATCATCAAAATACGTCAACAAAGTGATTAATGTAGCCCTTTTCGTCCATGACACGGTATAAAAAAGCAGAGCTTAAAACAACATCAAATTAGCATAATAATTAGTTTTGTAGGCTACACAGCAGTTGACACAAATATTTGCCACTCACATCCACGTGGTAGGTGAATACGGTCGCGAACATTAATATGTGATGTGATCCATTCCCTTAATATATGACACTTATAATGCAATAAGGTCGTATATCGTCATATCAGAGAACAGTTGCTCCTAGTAACGTCAGTCGTAATAATAGCTGTTATGGTATATCGTTTGTTGTACGATATTAAACGTTAAATGGGTTCCAAATGAAAGTCCGCGACTGTACCTACTTATATTGGTTGGTATTGGACCGTATAGTTGGTGTATTCGTCTGGGGATATTATTATTATTACCAAGATAACCTGGTATAATGATGCCCAGAGACCAAGCTAGAGACACTACTAATTACAAGGTCTTTAAGAAAAGATTTCTCACCAAATAGTTTTTATCATCGTTTGTATCATATGTTTACCGAGACTAATGATGCCGTTACTCTTTAGCTGGGCATAAGGGCTGTATTCGAGCCTCGGCAACGGGACTTCACCCCGATGACCCCGCAGCCGGGGGTGTACGTGCGCAGCATCGAACAGGCTGTCTCAGTCGCAATACGCAAGTATCGGCCAGATGATCATAAGAAGAACAGTAAGTGCCAACTTAAAATATAGAATGATTATCTGTAAGTACCTAGTTTTAGAACATGGCCGAAAAAATCGACGTCACGTCTATACAATTCACATTTGGAACCATAACACGCTCACCTGGTTGCGGCTAAAAGAGAGGTCATCGGTTCCTCGGAATTCTTATTCATCATTGCTGAGAATCCTCCAACTAATTAGTGAGTGGACGAGTTCTTAGTCGTGCGCGGTAAGATAGGCCCACAAAGCCGTTCCGGCATGATTTACTTAATTGCTCACATCTGACATAGCGTCCGTGGGACCTATGCTAGTTTACAGCGCGCCGCGCCGTAGGCTACCGCAGGTACCAGGGGTCACCCGCAAGACTGGGGTCGTACATCGCCGGGTCACGGATCGACGCGCCGCGGCGCGCGCCTCCCGCCGGAAAATCCTTGAGCCACAATGATGCGCTCCGAAAATCCATAAAATTGATTTTCCACAATTAATTGAATTGGCAACCGTAAAGGTCGTACATTATACCAGCGTCCTGTCACCTGCTAAAAGATTTGTGCACATAATTCTCGACAAAGCAGTGACGAGTTGATGCAATATAGTAATCACTGCAACATGTAACTGTTCTTGTTAAGTGTGCGCGACGGCATTTTCTTGTCCTGCTTTTCGCGCACGAGCTGAGATAATTGTTGGCAAAACAGTGCAAAGTAGAGGTGTCAAGTGGCGAGAGCGTGGCCGCGCCGCAGCCATTGTCTCCTGCGGCCGGTGCCGCGGTGGCGCAACGCGGCGACACGCGCATTTGCGTTCATTGATGCGCACTTGTCTGCATGCATTCGCCATCGACAATCATGGAAATCGCCGGCTGCAACATTGCGGCGACCTCAATGCCTAATCGCGAGATGAAAATGATGATTTGCTGATAGGTCTCTCACATTAAAATTATGCATGAGTTCAACTGAAAAAAATATACGTGATTGTTTCCTGTTGCTACAATTGGTTTGTTTTGATGGTTATTATGATAAGCGTCAATAGCGAGCTTTACAAGGCCAGCCATTACAAAATCTAACCCTAAGCCTAAGTCATAGGTGAGATGGGAAATTATAATCATTGATTAGTCTGTATAATAGCCGAAAATAGTGCAGGTTATAGCAGTCCATGTCTACCCTTCATGGTGGGGTGATGGTTTTATCCCACCACTTTCTTAATCAAATAATACAGGTTGGCAATCAGTGACTAATAGCAGCATAAACAACTCAGGTCTTCTACACAATATAATTACGAGCTTATACAACCGGCACTTTATATAACGAAAACAAAACGGTCAGAATTGCATACAATTCTTTTCTACATCACACATGCTATTATACCGGTTTGTAATTTTTTTTTTCAGTTCGATCTGATAGAATGTTACAGAGGTGTGATGCGTGTTTTTTTTTTAATTTATGAAATTCCGGGTATATAAGCCCGCCCTAAGAAAAACAATAACTTATTTGGAACTAGTGAGAACGATCGGTCGATCGATCGATCTTATCGTGTAGAAACATTTTAACATTGTTACTAGATTACTAGTAACAGTACACACATTACCACACTTTATCTAAACGAAGCGCCGCCACCGGGGTTCCCGTCCTGCTATTTAAAATTATGTTTTTTATTGCAGGATACGTGACGAGCCGCGAGCCAGTCGTGTTCTCCGCCAAGTACCCGTTCCTCTACTTCGTAATGGACGCCAACATACACGTGGCCCTTATGGCCGGCAAGATGGTGGATCCGCTTAACTCGAGGATATTATAGTGATATCAGCAACTATTTGTTTTATTGACGCATTCCTTGGTTCTACGCGGGCCCGTCGTGGCATCAGTGTGACAGACAGCTGCCTCACGCTTATTCAGTTATCGACATTTCGAAGTTTCTTTTGAAGACTGCGTGTGCGGCACTACACCCTAGCATGTCAGTCAATAAACAAAGGCCCTAAATCAGGGGTTTCCAAACTTATTTTGTCTACTGCCCACTTTGAGAATGAATTATTTTCTAGCGCCCCCATTTTTTCACCTACTCAAAAACCACTAACTTCAAATTAAATTAATTATTGTAAGCCTCTACACAACGCCCCCATTTTTTTTCTGGGTCTCTTACCGCCCCCCTTTAATCCTGCAGCGCCCACAAGGGGGCGTTATCGCCCACTTTGGGAAAGGCTGCCCTAAATGAATAAGAACTATTCATTTTGTTTGTGGGAGCTCCGAGCCGATTGGGCTGCCGCGTAATAATCGAACTGGACCCTAAGAGGAATGTAGGCATTTTCAATGTCCTCAACAGTGTAAATATCATCATTGTAATTCGTTAATCGAATGATTAATGGTGTACCTACATCTGAAGATGGTCGCAGTACTCAAATAAAATAGTGAATAGTTTTTAAGTTTATTTTTACATTACACCTCTCACTTCGCCCTCTTGGATTTGATCTTTCTTAAGTAGAACTCGAGCTCTTTACCCTCAAGGATGTAGCCGTCGGCGCGGCCGCACTGGCCCGGCCGACTCGCCACACACGCTGAAAAGCACATTGGAGTATTAGCAGTGAAACAAAAATGCGAAAATATAGACAACAGGGGTATTTATCTCAGAGTAACTATGACAAAGTAGATCACACAACTGCTAGACTATTCCCAAAACGGTCACAGTCATGAATGCAGTCTCAAAACTTCTCGATTTCATCATTGTGGGTTACATGTGTACATAATGTAAATATTAATTGGATACTAATCATATTTTACTATACACATGGCAATCTGATTAAATGTTTTAAATCTATTGAAATATTTTCTTCTATCAGAACATCAACAGATGTTTTTATGTTAAATTAATTAAAACGAATTATCCATCATTCACCAACATAAACTATATTATTGATGATGATATTTCTTGTATATAGAACTCACCTAACAAACGTCCAGTATGGAATTGCTCTTCAATACCACCATCAACCTTGGACAGGCGCTGCCTGCCCAGGTACTTCTTGGCGGTCTTCTTGCTGCGTTTCTTGTTGATGATGGCATCTTCTGCCTCAGTCTGCAAATATTCAAGTGATCAATGCCAAGTTTGTAACTATTATTTCATATTTGGTGATAAGTTACTATGCTCCTCAGTTAATGCAAAAATCATTGCTATAATCATTTGACACGCAAACTATCATCATTAGGGACAGAGCAATAAAATCAAACAATTATATTAGCAAAGAAGGATTCTGCCACGTTCATAATCATTTAAAAGAAATCTTACATTCATTTGGTATTTATGGCATTGGCATTAATGGCAATACAATGCAATTCTTTTACTTTTTTAATTTGGGGAAGAGTATACAGAACAGTCTAATGGTATGGTCACACCTGTGGCTTAGTGAACTAAGTGCCTTGATAACAGCACTAAGCAGATATTGCCAACAGTTTAACATATTAATGTACTGACATTAGACATTAAACTATAAGAGTGGAATGGACTTTTAAACACCTTGATTAAGGTGTATATTGGAATTAACATTAACTCTAATGTAAGCCCAGATGTGACCACACCATAAAGGGAAGTGCATTTCAGGCCAAATTTCACCTTTTCCCCTAATAATATGGATCAAATTTAATATTACTATTATAAGTTTCATAATTTCCACAGAAAATATTTAACTAACCAGTTTAGCACCCTTCTTTCTTCCAAGGGGCAGCAGATAGTGTGATTCATACCACTGCCTGAATGGTGTAGCATCCACCACAACAATGGCGTTCTTCACCAGGGTCTTGGTACGAACCAATTCGTTGTTGGACGCATTGTATACCACATCAATAATACGGGTTTTGCGAGTAGAGCCTGGAAATGAGAGTAATAAATCAATATGTGTGTAAAACTGTGTCAGGTTATTTAATTATAAATCACAACTTTCAGAGCCAGGAGGCCAGATAGGTATTCAAATCCTACATGATACTACCTGTAAAACATATGCATATAACTTGCACAATAGCAAAACAGAAACATGAACATGTGCTACTCTCAATCTCATAGTGACAGATAAAAGCACAGCAAGTAGATAAGTACTACATAAGTTACTATCATTATTTGAATAAATGTAGTGAAGACAATTTCTGAAAAGCATTTGTTATGCAAGATACTATATAACCGCTTCTAGTACTCGTAATTAAATTAATTACAAGTACTACAAACTAAAAGCACTTACATTCTGATCCCCATGAGAAGTTTCCAGTGTCCAGACGCAGGGCACGGTATTTCACGTTGCCACCGCGAGAGCGCACCGAGTGGATACGCTGGGGACCAAGCTGCCACACAATACGGCATGTGAGTACCTCATCACATCACAAACTTCAACATCATACTTATTATAGGTTATGTATCATTGTGCTCACCTTTGTGTTGGCAGCCGGGCGACCTAACTCATACTTCCTCTTCTTGCGGATGGGGGCGCGTTTGCCGCCCGTAGCCCTCCGCTTATGCCAATGATCACGACTGATACCTGCATCACATAGTGATCATAAATTTTCATACAACACTTCACCGATTACCACAATATTACGTTCTCTCGTCGATAAACAAAATACATATATAAGGCCAATCACTTAAGAAAACGCGATATAATGAGCATCATGATTGATTATAAAAATTAGCCACGACAAGGATATTTTACGATAAAAATGTAGTAACACAACACTGATATTACTCACCCATCTTGGCTGGGTCAGAAAAGAAAAGGTTTGTTTGACAGACGGAACCACTATACTTCTACTACTCTGTAGTCTATGGTTGGTAGTCTATGCGATCCAAGCACGATTTCAAACGGGTTTTTTCGTACACCCCGATATTATATTGCAGAGACGATAAAAATTATATTTTCTTCGAAAGTTCTTATAGTAAATTGTTACCAAGAAATAATATTTCGAAGACATTAAATTATTCTTTTGAGTCAGAAGAGCAAGGACCGCGTTGACAGGGCGCCCTTATGTACCTAGTAATATTATGCTTCACCTAAAGTAAAACTTCAGCTTAGATATTAACGCAAAACATAATTACGACACTATATTCTAAAATTTTACTTAAATTAAATGCACAAAACTCAACACGAACAGTTCGCAGACGTTCAGGCACTAGAAAAAACAGAAGAGGCCTAAAACTGTAACGTCAAGTGCAATTTAAATTAGGAACACTGAAAAAAGGTAATCTATGTAGGTACACAATGGTAATGCCTTCACGGTTATCATAATAAAAGAAACAAAAAAAATATAAGGCCGAGAGGCCGATGAAGATTTTGTTGAATTACTGATGAGCTGAGTACATTGCTGAGTGCATTTCGAAACATGCCTAGTTTTAATCTTAATTTATGTTATATAGGATTAGTAATATGATTGGTAATACATTTTCAGATATTACTAATCATATTTTGTACACGGCCCACGGACATAGGTTATTTTTACATGGCCGTCCGTACTTCCATTTGCTTGTTTTACAACTCGAACAGATTATTTGGACGAAAGCTTAGTCCATCTAATGCAAATGGATAGAGAGTAGGTAGGCAGCTCAGTCCACGGGTGCACTGCACAGTATAGTTACGGGTTTGATTCCTTTTTGAGAATATTTCTCTCTCTCCTTTCAGGGCTGTCTAGGCTTAGCACAGGAGAAACATGTACAAACGTAGGCTACTCATTTTCGACTTGTGTAAACCAGGCATAAAATAAAATATATTGTCTATCAGTAAGGTCTATCATTCGTTGGATTATGTTCACCATTCATTCACAAATCTCATTCTTTCATTTTTAGCGTTCCGTAGTCAAACTAAATACCTACAATTTCGATATGTACGCCCGCCTATCCCTGATCTATCATAGATATTTTATTCAGAGACTATTATCATTGTAAAGTGTACTACATATCATACCTGCTGCCAGTATTTCTAGGTGGATAAGACCGTTACCAGCGATTGGTAGCAAAAAATAGGCGGGTTGGGTAGGAGACGGCGCTTTACGCTGAAATATGACATAAGTAAATATATTCACTGACCCTGTAATAACGAAGGGTATTATAATCTAGTAAAAAAAAGTAAGCTATAGCCAAGTAAGCTAATAGTATAAGCAATATCTGCAACATAGTGATCAATCTGTATATGATTGTTTCTATTTTTTTTTTTGTGAGTATTCGTGTCTGGTTCACCCAGATATATTTACTTGGTTATTTCAAAGAAAGATAAAAAGTAGTTTTTATTTTATTTATTATATTAGTTCCTCACCAAACAGTAGGTAATCTGCAAATGTCATGTATTTATTATTTAATGGTCACAGAACCCGACCCTGTACGTTACCCGACACACACTTAACTGGTTTTACTAACAAACTTATTCATTTCATTCAATCGTTCTCTTGTTTGTAGCGGTATCACTTGTATCGTCGGCGTGGTGTTAAAAATTCAATGATTTCAAGAGTTAAATCTGCAATTTCTACTCAATAATGTCGTCGGACTTTTACATTCGTTATTACGTTGGCCATAAAGGAAAGTTTGGTCACGAATTCTTAGAATTCGAATTCCGCCCTGATGGCAAACTGCGGTATGCTAACAACTCAAATTATAAAAATGATACGATGATTCGTAAAGAAGCGTATGTGCATCCTTGTGTTATGGACGAACTGAAGAGGGTAATCGTAGACTCCGAAATCATGCATGAAGACGACCGCCTTTGGCCACAACCAGACAGAGTCGGCAGACAGGTATGTACTCATTCACTCATCTAAATGGAGGGAAATGCGACCCAGACAAAAACAAATTTATTTAGTTACAGTTCAGTCAATATAAAAGACTATGTGGACATAATTAGGTTTTTATTTTTTCATTCCTTCTGTAACAATAACTTTACTTCTTACCTTGTTCAAACATAACCATGATTTTCATCTGATTTTATAATAAGTAATAAAAAAATCTATCTAAGTAAGGTTAATATGTAACATAAGGTTAATATGTAAGTAGTAAGCTGTCTACATAAAAACAATGAAGGTATTCAATTCCCTATGTACGTAACTAAATATGCTCTCATTTCAGGAACTGGAGATTGTCATCGGTGAGGAGCACATTTCTTTCACCACTTCCAAAACAGGCTCATTAGTTGATGTAAACCAGTCCCGTGATCCTGAAGGTCTACGTGGTTTTTACTACTTAGTGCAAGATCTCAAATGTCTGGTATTTTCACTTATTGGTCTTCATTTTAAGATTAAACCTATATAGTCTTTCATGTAATAAAAAATGCTGTAAATTTGGGAGTTTTATTGATGTAAAAGCTGCTACACAAAGTGAATATGAATAATAGGGGATGCATTGTGTTATTTCTTCTATGGAGGCTTGTGAAAAGCAATCAATCGATGCTCTATTCACAGTGAGAAAATAGAGGACACAGAATTCTAAACACTAGAATGTAATAATCAAAACAATTTTATCTCGCTGAATGAGTAACCAGTGCCTGGACAATTTCAGCGAGCTGCAGTCATTCAAGGATTCCGTAATGTTTTACTAACCTATAGACTTAGCCTTCTAAGACTGACTTATAATGTTACTTGCCTATATGAAGGTATTCCTGGGTCTTAGATCGGAATTTAATAAAAAAGAACTTGATGAAGAACAGGTGAATTTTATATACGAAACCATTTCGACCGGGTTTTGCGTTTAACCTAGCCTAATCCTAAATTACGTGGTGATATAGGAAAGCCCTTACAATGGGGCAAGCAAAGTGAATGGGTAAGCAAAAGTTGAATCTGACAGCAGTTTATGTCGTTGAAAAGGTAAATAATAGGCTAATGTATTCCGGGCCTTAACCAAATGAGGTGCAATGAGTAGGTATTAGTTTAGAGCAATTATATTAAAAAACTCAAATTATGGAAATCACTAATCGAAAGTCATGGGTTACAAATGTTGAAGTTGTTGAGTAATCAATGCATTGCGGTCCCAACATAACGCTCCGCGTGAAATGTAGTATAACATCAAAATTATTTCGTTACGGAGCCACTTACATCCAATATCGGCACTAACACCTGTAAAGGCTTATCAATGAGCTAACTACATTCTTCCTCTCTTTTGTTTGTTTGCAATTTTGATGTATCATCACACAAGCCCAGTCGTTATAAGTAGGCGGTACGTGATTCTTGCGATACCGGATACCGCTAATACCGTTGCGATATGGATCAATGGGTCCTGATACTTTTCATAATACTGACAGTGTGTACGCCACTTATATAAGATAATAAAGTCCAATGCGCACTGTGGCCAACTAGCGTGAGCTGCTTTCCGCATGTTTATTATTTCTAAAACACGTAGGTATTCACGCTTTTACTAATTTTAGCTATTAGTCATAGGCCCTGGGGTATAAATGCTCTACAATGCTCTGCAATCCTGTTTATGTAATAGTCGTTAGGTACCTTTAAAGATATCTAGTACCATACTGACTACCAAATATTTTCCGTTCAAAATAAGTACCTGTAGTATTTTATTTGGTTTACGTTTCATTTCACCAAACATTAAGGAATTTTTATAAATGAAATTATTTAAATAATTATTTCTGCAACTTAAGTGTTTTATCCCGCCCGCAACCTGCAATCGTACGCTTTATATCAGAAAAGGCCGCATCTAGCTATCTGTAATATTACCAATCCCAGACATTATTACCTACTGAATCAATTCAGATTTTCACCTGAGTCAGTAGACAATATTATTTTACTCTTCGGACTATACACAAGAGTTTGCTTGCGCAGGATAGGTATAGTAAAGTAATATACTTCCCAAAAGAAGCCAGGGCGGATCGCTTGTGTTGTTTGTTGACTGATCAACATTGTCTTCCTTCCACAGTTTTTATGAGCATGAGTTTTTTTTACTTATGATTATTATTATTACGAAGTTATTTATTGAGCTATGCGATTTAAAAGCGATCGATCTTCACAATGAAGCCAAAAGAATGCTAGATGGTCCAACAGCATATAATGGAGACCTACATGACCCGAACGAATGTCGTGAAAGAGTAGGTACCTAGTACCTATCTAACATACCCATTCAAGAGAAAGAGAGTAGCAGGCTGAATGAAATTGTAATACAGTATTGGTTAGTAGGTTTATACCGATTTAAAATTAATAAGCCAGTTAGGAGATAGAGAGAGAGAAGGAGACAACAAATTAAGTTTAATAAACTTTTAGTAAACATCAAAATTATTGGTGTAAAATGATTTAGAATTACATTATCTCCTTAGCCTAAGCTTTATCTTTGGTTTTTTAACAAATTTCGTGTAGAGGAATGTATTCGGCATTGTATTTATGTTTATAGTATAGCTTTGCGCGTTGCGCGCGCATCGCATCTGCCCGACCGACCGACCGATTATGGCGGACAGACAGTGAAGAATGTTTGTCGTCTTTTCTAAATCAGAAAGTATCGACAGCAGCCAATGGCATAAATCGGGTTTTTTGTAAAAATTGTACATTGTAAATAGTTCTGTGTACATATAGTAATTATATTTGTGCTCGTTTTGTTTAAAAATTGTGTGAATAGTGTATTATTTTGAGTGTTTATTCTGTTCAGTTTTCGACGCCGACAAGTCGCTATACTCTAAAGTTAGTACATTAGTAAAGCCTATCTAACTTCAAAATTCGAAAAATTTCCAAATTCATTGCCTTAAAATCATTGATTTCACTTCTCGCCTTTGTTTCGATCCGTCAAGACCGTTGCAGTAGGTGCAATATTTTGGTTTCCTATAGCGGCTGTCATCGTGCTTCGATAAAACTACTGTCATTACAAAGACTAAAAGGCAGTTATAATCGCTAAATGGCTTTAATACTGAGGTTTGTTTGCCGTATGTAGTTTATTTGATAATGTAAGGCTGTTTTATTAGTCATCTGACTATAATAATCGAAAACGCGCTGTACATCTATAAACGGGAAGATCGTTAGACATTTTGTTTACGGTTGCGAAGGATCGGAGTTTAGTGAAACTGAATGCTCGAACCTCACGGTAGCCCAATGAAGTGGCCGGGCACGGGGGCGGAAGAAGATGCGGGTGAAGCTGGGTTGCAGAGTGCCCGCGCCTCCCAGGCTCGCAGCCAGGACGATGCCGCCGTGCACTACGTGTTTCAGCGAGAGCCCCAAGAGGGCGAGTTGCCCTCCCTAGCTCCCAAACAGCGCTGGGCCGTCGGCGACGACACCATTGCCGAGGTTTGTTTACATGTTGTTGCTTATTGGAATAGGTAAAACAAACAGATATCATAAATATAACCTAAAATTTGTCATTGTCATGTAAATGTTATTGAACTATGCCTGCTGTCATAATGTACACTGATATTCTCTTATTAGCTAGTTAGGTTTTTTGGTGTCAAGATTTTGCAAGTTTTAAATATGTATCAAGGTAATATTTGTTTTGTTTACTATAAATAGTTTTGCTACAAATTGGTATTTTTGTCATTACAGAATCAAGATAAATGGAAAAATCCAACTCCAATTACTATTCACAATATGCATCAACAAGGTCAAGCCATGCATCTTAAAAATTCTCAAACCAACCAACAGCAGTTCTACAACCAAGCTATAGCCTCATCAGTCGGAACTATGGCTATAAATCCTTCAGTGATTGGAAGTCATCAGGCTCATTTGACAACTAATATGGTGCACACACAACTGGCTCCACTGCAAAATCCAACTCTGGGCAACAATATGACAATCCAGAACAGTGCAATGATGCTACCACCATTGCAAGGCATGCAAAATGCACCACAACTTGGACAACAAGGCCTCTATGATATCCACCAACATCATGGCAATCCAATGCAAGCAATGAATGGGATCGGCAAAAGTGCAGAACATTTGATGTATTTGGGTCAGACTGGGATGCTTGCACCAGGGACTAACCAATTTCTTCAGCAAGGACAGAATCAACTAGGTCTTACACCAGTTGCTGCCATCAGAAACCAGGTAAGTGATCATATTTTCAAGTGTACATTAAGTGGAAAGTATTATGGATGGTTGATAAAGCAGCCTGGGACTGATCGCTTAAATATCAATATATATAATGTTAAAGTGTAGCGTGTGTGCGCCCCACGTGGCAACACACTGGAGCTTACTTTTATATTGTAAAAATAATGAATTAAAAAAAAAAAGACAAGCCCGCTGAGTTTCTTGCCGGATCTTCTCAGTTGAGGTCGCGTTCCGATCCGGTTGTAGACTTAAGAAAAAAAAATGTAATGACAATTTGTAAGTGCCCCCGTAGGCCTATACGAAATAAATGATTTGACTTGACTTGACTTGACTTGGTTCACTAGTTTTTTTGTTATGGTCGTCATAATTTATCAATGAAGTAACAATGTAATGTAGATAACCAATAGTTTAATATGAAAAACATACAAGCATTGTAAACAAACATGTTTATATTTTACTTGGTACAAGATAGGATTGTTCCATCCATGGTTTCATAGTTCCTGAACCTTATGCTCTAAACTTGAATAAATCAAAATAATTATCAATAGGCTCTTGCAACTGTGTTAACAAAGTACTCTTTACGTCTGGACAGTGCACCCCAACTCGATAGGACTCGATAAGACTACTTGATTCTTATGAATACTTTTCGTCTTCATCATTAGCCGCTGATCAAATAAACCCAAACTATGGATTGGCTCCACACATACACACTGAATTTGTAGAATATCAACTTTAGACCCCTTAAGAAATTGATTTCTCCTTCACAAGTTATTGGGGCATCTTCATGCAGCCAACTAAGGTTTTGCTTGACAGTTTGCTGTCAATGGATTACTAGTAAACTAAAAAATATATATGTTCATTGATTTATGTTTCAGAACAATTTTACCAATTCTGAGATCTGTAAAACTATTTAATCATTTTTCTCCATACTAACTTTAGAACACATAACACCCTGTGGGGTCTTCTTTGGGGAACATCGCGAAAAATGTGTTCAATCAAATCAACCAGAGAATATATATTTCCCAAAAAAAAAATTACTCCCTTTTTCGGCCTCTTGGAGTGTGAATTTTCCAAAATTCTTGCTATATGCGCATTTTCAACCCTCTATAAACATATGTACTTTCAAAATATCAAATCTCTGCATTCAGCGGTTTGCGCTGTTTGACAGTGAGGAAGGACAAAGCCTTTTTATGAACAGATTGCTCTCATTGTATGAGTCCATTCTAAACTAAAGAGATTCTTTATATTTTTTACTTTGGTCATAGCACACATTTTAATTATTAACAAGAACATCATGTGCATATTATTATATTTTGTTTTGACTACCCCACACGAAGGAATATCTCCATTTCACAGGTATCCTACATTGGAATCAAATCAGAAATTAGGATAAACAAATCAGGATGGTATGATTTAAGTAAGCCATTCCAACATGTGGTTTTATATTTGTCCCAGCTGCAGCTCAATACAGTTAAAAAAATAATTTAGCTGTATATCATGTTTCCATTAAATTATCCTAATTGTTGAGTAGTGAAGTCATAATATAATTCATCTTCAATAAAACATGATCAGTTAACTCTGCATTCTGTGCCTGACTACATTATAGGTGGAGATTTTTCTGGTCCTCTTCTTTTCCTAGCTCCTTGACAATTTGATACGACATAACACTTACTTTTTTCCTTTATCTGTTTGGCTTTTGCTAATAACTACTTCTTGGTCTTCCTCTTTTTCTTCACTACGTAGGCTAACAGGATTGATCAAAACATTGTAATTATCAAGTTAGGTGCAAACCCCCACAGTACACTGACACCTAAAATCATGTACGTATTTGTGTGTGTCTAGGTGCTAATAATGTGTACCAAATAGATAGAATAGAACCTTTTTGGGTAAGAAATATTAGGGTAATTTTAAATCAGAAAAATAATGATAAATCGATATTTAGCGCCATCACCAGCTCAAAATCCACTTGGAACCGTAGTTCTCTGGGCGTTAATGCACGCACGTTTCTATAAATGTTTAATCTCCCGCCATTGTTAACCATTGTGTTTTTATATTATCAGCTAGGGCAATTAGAAACCATTGAATGTTACCATTACGCATTTTTAATTGAACATCCTATTATTATATTATTAGAAATAGTTAGCATTTTAGAAAAAAAGTGGGCACATTATGTCTAGGTTTATCTTAAATTATTGTGCAATATATATCGGACATAGAAACGCCTAAAAAGGCTTAAAGAACGTGAATGCGCCATTCAAAATTTCTGTCTTGCACTCCCATACTCAATTTCCTCAACATATGTCGAGCTTTTGTTGTGCTAATGATGAGCTAATCTTTATCTGGGTACCTGTATTTGATTGGTGGTTTCAGCCTATGTGGGTATGTAATGAAAATAGATGAGAAATGGAGTTAATGCATATGAATGGGGGATGGATACAGAGCGAGAGGTAAAACTAAGATAAAATGGGGGAATTGTATTTATAGGGATATAATTGAGATTGGGTTGGATGTGAGTGCGACAAAAACACGTTTAATGAAAGGAACGACCGACATATTTATACGACTATGTTCCCAGATAATGGAAATTAGTGAGGAGGATGATGGTGTGAACACCGAGAAAATTTGTTGTGCATCAGTCTTTTTTTGGTTAAAAAATAACAAGAACAGGCTTATGGACTCATATTAAAATTAGTTGTGTTAACTTTTACATTAAATCCTCCTCAGAGTTTAGGTAGCGATCAAAAATGTGATTAGATGATTTTAGACACAACCATTTTTGTATATGCTCTAAATATTTAATATAATCTTTAGTTCTGAATCTTCTATTACTCAAATCGTAATCTTTTTATCGTTATATTAAGGTCAATAATGGTTCCAAACTTGTATATCTGGAATAAGAGCTCTTTGTACCTAGTTGATTGGCCCTTGAACTTGAATGGTGTTGAGTTCTTCTTGTGTAAAGAAATGCTCTCTTCTATTACGTAAATAAACCTTATCTCTGTCGTTCTGCATGCTGCAGTCAGTTATGTCAACCGACTAATGTGAATGCATCATGACGAATTTGCATGATTTGTCCGCAACACCCAATATTAATAGGATACTGCTGCAAGATAATTGAAGAATCTATGTTGAATTCAATTACATTTGAATTAATATAAGGTTTGTCCCTTTACAATGGCATTACCAGCAATCCCTTCTGATACTAGTGAAAATTAAGAAAATCTATAAATTTGGGGATAGTCTATCCCAAATGGCATTAGGGCTCATTCCTGGCATGCCTAATTTGACTTTACAGTTGAGAGTAGTACGTAATGACGAAGAAATCTGCTCTTAAGCCTTCAAGACATTTCGTAGCAAATAGGAAAATAGATTATTAGATTAACGTTCTCTGTAGCACAAAATTGCTATCACCGGGCGCCGATCAAATTATAATAATGTTTAAATACCGGTTTAAATGTAATTAAACACAAGTTATTTTCATTTTCATAGTTGAGCCTACCTACTAAAATAATGAGCTGTAAAGATTTGAAGTTTTCCTACACCACGAAAGAAGACCTAGGTGCAACCTCAGACGAGTCCTTAGGCGTAGCCATGAGGAACACTTGGAGATAGACAAACTTCTCATTTATAATCCTCCTAATATCTTGCGAAGCGGGAGTTTTTAGCAGCATTTATCTCTATAATGGTATTCACGAATATAGTACCGCAGAAGTACGCGCAATGAATCTGAATACCTATTGAAATTGCGAGGTTCTCGTCCGATGATTTAAATTCTGGCTCGAATGTCCATCATGATATCCCACCCACTTTAAGACAATCAGTGCCTATATATTTTGAACTTGCGTCTCCCGGGTTTGATTTCTTTTGTAAAAAATATTTTGTTTGCGACATTACTAAAGGAACAATAATAATGTACGAATCTCTGTATCATGCGAATGGTTTGCCAGCCCCGCAAATAATAATAATCCAAATATCGTTCCGTAATTTTCTTCGGCACTTAATTTACCCATTAGTCGAACCATTGTGCCTGTATTTTTCGAAGAGATATGTACAGTTGCGCTGCAGTTCATCCACATTTCCAGATACCGTTGATTTTTGATGTGATGAAAATGTAATGAGGCCCGACGCTATTGCAATAATGTACACACTCCCCCTCAATGTGCGGGGACTGGAGGCCTCTGCGTTTGATTTTTACCAATTTATATTTTCGCTCGATAACCTGCGGCCAATACCGGTTGCCTATAGATATGCCATGTCCTTATTTTGCTAACAATAGTCCGTTGACACATTAAACTAGATATTGTTAGAACGCATATGCAATCTTGCAAACGCCTTAATTAAAGCTTAATAGTGCGCCATTGAAAGGGTAAATCGCCACAGATTACATCCTTGACTTGACCATACATTAAATATTTTTGGAAACAATTTTTATGAGTCTTTATTTCCGATAAAGTCAAATCGTTCAGTTTTGGAATTGTTCACAATCTGTGTCTATCTTTTTGAGCACGCATCACACAAAATCTACTGGACGGCATTTGATAAGTTTTGGTATGGTGGTATCTTATAATAACAACAACATTTAGGATATTGTTTGCGTTAATATAGCCTTTTTACTGTTTTAAAGTGTACGTCTGGCGATATTATTACTTACCTCATAATCTAATAAGCGGGTCTTACCGAAGCTGGGACCAGAAATCCAATAATTTTGGCCGGGAAATGAAAATTATTTAAGGAATCTATAAATTTGGGGATATTCTATCCCAAATTGCATTAGGGCTTATTGTTATTTCTGGCTTACTTTAATTGACTTGGCAGTACAGAGTAGTCTTCAGCCAGAAATACTGGATATATTAGAAATAAACACGTCAAGTGCACAGACAGTTAATAACATTTTACGCAATAGTAGCCCATGTGAAGTTAGTCTACACGATTTATTATTGGTTCGATAAGAATAGTCCAACATGATGGAGTAGTATTTAAGGGTATAACCCCTTAATTTTTTGCAATAACATGCGGATAAACAACCGGCCTTAGCAAAAGATAATACATGTCTTGTACCTACTATAGTTTATTTACTATTCGACCGTAGCGTTATTCAATTGGGTATCTGTTCAGAAAAGTTGGTATATCGATCTAGTGAACATAAACGAAAACTTTTCTACCGACCGCGTTCCTAAAACGGCGCGAGTGTACGGACTAAAATAAAAAATCGCGAAAAGTTTACCGTCTATGGTTGCCCATTTTTAGTTTGCGCGCCATCTATCAAATACAAACTACAAACTTTGCTTCGTGCGACAGACGCTCCCCTCGCCTCGTATGGGGAATTTTAACGCAGGCGCTGTGATCGGCGTACGTCCTTTGTTCGAAACAAGTCAACATTGTAATACATATTTGAGTTTGGATCTTTCTAGTTTATTTCGCCGCTTATAAACATTTTTGTGTTAGAAATGTGTTGTATTATTACCTTAATCAGTGCAGTTATGATATAAAACTAGTGTTTTGTGTAAAAAGTGGTGATTACCTATCGTAAAGCTTTGGTTGTAGTACATGATCGAGCTTTAGGCGGATTGTACGCATGAAACCCTTGAGCGACTTTTTTTTCGAAACTGATGTTAAGAATATGGGCCCCGACATGGTGAGTTGTATGGTTTTAAATCCTAGATAATACTTATTAGTCGTCGATTTAAGTCATGAAATTGTGAAAAATCGCTTTATTCGCGCAACAGGTCCGTTTTTGTTTTGTTTACTTGTCACCGGCGTCCGCCATTTCTGATTCAGAATTTGTTCACCCGGTGTACTTTAGATACCTACCTATCTAAATATTTTTAAGTTTATCACAGCGGGGGAAAATTAGGTTATACAAATTATAACGTAAATGTTATTGTTATTAAACGTTTCATTCATCGATTTAGTAGGAATGTCATAGTATTTGTTAGGATCGTCTGTTATTGTCGCCAATCGCCATTACAGGTATCCCAACAACGCTGGTGTGACCAATTAATTTGATGGACTTAGCTACATCTCAGCATACCTCTACTCATAATCGTTTCATGCGCCGTCAATATTATCGTCATGCCTTATTGCATTGTTTCAACGAATGTCCTCTGTTCATAGTCCATCCATCTTCTCATGAACCATACAAAATAGCTAACATTCCTTTTAGGTTAGGTATAATAGGTATTATAGATACCACATATATATGATGATATGATGAGATATGCACTCAGTGCTCATTTGTGTAATTCACTTATACGCAGGTAGGAAGCTGTTGTTTCTCTTTCTATGGGTGGTTGTGTTTATAATATCTAGATACTATATTATGAAGTGTCAGTCATAATGGTATAGGTGTGCTGATTCAAATGTTATGGCTAGCAAATTATCCTGAACCATTGGATTAATCTAATAAGTAATTAAAAATACAAAAGTAAACCAGTAACTTGAACACGCATGCTACTCTTATGTGAATTTCACTTAGCCGATAAAGCATATGTCGAGTGAATAGTATGCGAGTAGCCCCTGGACACACAGGGAGTGTGTGACAATCAGACCAATGTCAAATGCCAAGAAACCATCCTGCATCCTAGCTGGCATTTGTATCTTATTGACATTGCATGCATGTCACTGGCATATGTAGAGTCAGAGCCTAATCTACATCTACAGGGTGTAACATAGTGCAATTTTTGCCATTGTTGAGTAATTATGATAATTGTCATTGAATATTTTGTACCCCTGATAATAATGACAATGTTGATGACGATGATGAAATGAATCCCCTACCCCTATCAGGAACACATAGTTTGCAATAAATGTTTGAGTTTGAGTTTGAGTTGGAAAGCTGTGGATACTTTACTGAAAATTTACCGGACATCTTGGGACAACTTGAAAAGTCAAGTTATACTATTTTATTTCAATCTCCTTCCCTTGTGCACGTTTATGAACACATAATGGTTAATATCCCAATAATATTACACAGTATTAAAAGTAACACATTTTTTTAGAAAATAAAACAAAATTGACAATGTCACGGTTCAGCTTCCCGCCAAAAAGCCATGTTGACTTTATTATGAGAAATGTGTGCTAATCTTAATTAAGTCTAAGTTAAGTTATTTTTTATTATTAAGTCTAAACAGTCAAACGACGCAAAGCTATTCACAGGTCATATATAATAAATAATTTATTTTCATACATTCATGTTTTAGATGTCACAATAAAACTGATCCATTTAACCTATATTAAAGATTGGTTAAAGATTGACAAAATTATTTTTGTTACTTCTCATAACAATAATGTATCGTAAAATAATTTAAGGTTTATAATTATTAATTTGAGTAGGAATTTCCTACTAATCTTGCAAATTTTACACAATACTCACAATGTATAGGAAGCAGTTAGAACTTTGCCAAGTGTGGAAATCTAACTCGCAACCTGCAGCAGTCGAACCCTCAAACCACTTATTCTAGGGTTGCTCAACCCTGTTAAGGGTTCTCGTTTTCATCCCAAATTCTCGTTAATTTGTGTGTCAAAAAGTCTAAAGTCTAGTCTATAAACTATCCAAATGTATCAGACCGTTGATTTGCCAGTTACCTCATGGTTATTTCTTTTTAGATTGCACCTGCTGCAAAAAAACTGTGGGACAAGGGCCCAGGCGCTGGTGGCGACAGCAAGGGCCCGCCGCACCTGCCGCCGCTGCAGCTGAACCACGAGCAGATGTGGCGCGATCCGACCTGGTCCGCGCAAGGTTCGTGCTCCTTCGAAACATAACTAACTATTCCCCCTAGACCTAAAGGAGCATACCTCAATGCGCACCAATTTGAATCGCACCAATATTATTATTTTCCATTCTATTTAGCACATACACGGACTTAGGGTACATATAGAGATGGGTGTTATCTTTCATACATGAAGTTTCTTTATATCATACGAACATTTCTAGTCTGTACTTTAAAATTTTAGTACAGCTAATTTCTAGTACTAGCAACAGCTTAAATGATTGTGAGTCGTAAATAAACGTCGTAGAATAAGACCAGTATTAAAAACAAATGCGGGAGTCTAGAAAATAGATTTTCATAGTATCCGCCACCTGCCTATTACTTTACGATCAATTATTATAGTCGTCTTGTGATATTGTAAAATACCCATTACCTTGAAGTGCAATCTTCGTAAAATACTATATTTAGATACTTATGGGACGATACTTATAGACTAGTTTTTTGAAACGGCGTTATCTTGTATGTTTCAAATCGGAACCAGGAGCCCTTAGAGCAGAGGCGCCCAACCAATTCTGAAGTGCCACCCCCTTTTCAAGAAAAATATTCTGACACGGCATTAACTCTCATTATAGTTATGTTATACCAAATATTATTGTATATTATTTATTTTTATCTACCTGTTAAACAATTTAGAAATAAAAAAGTCTAGCTCCCATTAATTCGTCATAATATATTGATTGTGTAAATCGCATCTGATTCCCAATTTTCAATGACTAATGTAGGCATATGTGCTTATAGCGGTGGAGCACAATGTGATGATGAGCACGCGTCGCGGCGTCGCGTTCCCCGGCGGCGACGCCGGCAGCATCCTGTCCCCGCGCGACACCGCCGGCCTCGGCGTCAAGATGGTCGAGTACGTGCTGGGCGGATCACCCACAGGTGAGAACTGTCCCCATACTGAACACTCCCAACATTATCTTACCATCCGCAAGAAAACACGCTGTCACTCCCATTCTTATTTAAGGCATCTGTGATGTAAGCAATTAACGTATCGTAATACGTAATTATTGTGTACTTAACACACACACACAGTGACACAATTCGTTCTTAAAACGTAAGTACCTCCACTGAGAATTAATGTTGTAAATAGTTATTTCCTTAACATCAACTTGATTTTGTTGCTAGTACATAATGAGAACACAACTGTTATTCAAAAAGCTGTCTTTAGAAACATTGAAAGTAGTTAAACAAATTTAGAACAATAATTTTTGATTAAAAATAATATAGGACAATGTCCTTCAAAAATCACAAGGAACCTAGGAGTGGTACTATCGTAATCCGGCACCATATGGGTTTGCAAGTCTCCAAAATGGTTTGTTTGATTCTCCCAGAAGCAGGGGTCGCAACTGGAGGAGAAAAAGTGGCAGGAGTGGTGGCTGGGTTGCGCGGAATGGTTCTGGAGGAGCGCCCCGAAGACAAGTCTGCTTCTCCCTTTGAGAAGGATCTTCACGAACTGCATGAGCATGGATCTCTACCAAATGGACTTCACAATGGTCAAGAAGATGACAAAGCTTTCAAGTAAGTATTATATAATTTTATATTCATTCTATCATATGACAACATTGAACATAATATTCTGGGTAATGCTTGAGTATCTCTATGCAATCGTTATTTTTTAATAAAACCTGGATGCTGAATACACTTCTTATTTTTTCTACTTAGTTGATAATAGAATGTTAAATGAATGTTGATAATGATAATAAAATGTTAAATAAAGAGACAGATCTCTTAATTTATTTATATAACTATAATATGGATAAGGAATCGTTAAAAAAAGTGAATTAAAATAAATGGATACGGAAGATCGTCGCGAAGGTCATTGCTTGGCGAGCGTTAAAACGTTCGCATGTGCTGCGCGGCGGTGGCGCGGCGAGTGTCGCGGGCAATAACCGCGCGCCGTCGATCACGGCCTCTGTCAATGCCACTCCCCACACCGCACCGCACCGCGCCCTCGCACTATCGCGAGGCTGCGCCGGCGCACGCCGCCCGCTCAGACGATCATTAGACGCAATCTTTATCAAACTATACTCATGATTCACACAGTTAACAGATTTCCTCAGATAATGTATCATGCTGTAATGCGGAGATATATAATATTCCATACAAAATGTTAACTGCCTTTTTCTTGATGTTTGAGTTCCCCCTAAAATTTACATTTGTATGTAGAAAATTGTGTAAAAATACTTGAAGTATTGTTTTTCTTGATAAGAGTAAAGAATTGAATAATACAGCATTAATAAATAGTTATCAATATTTTGTGAAATGGTTCGTTATTACGGAACATAAGAAGCATGGATTGGGTAAAAGATAATACATTTTAATGAAAACAAAAGTGATTATTTGATTTACTTGATACTTGTTTAACTGAGCTAATCAAGCTGATTTCTTATTGATTGTAAAAAATAGAATTTTCGCATGAGTACTTATATATATTTACGATATCTTAATCATAATTATTAAAATTGTTTCTAACTATAAGTAAAACAGTGCCAATGCTTCAGTCAGACCTACATGTCAATATTGCCTATCCTGTCTACCCGAAACAGAGTCCAACAAATGAAGTAGTAATAGTTATGTTTTGTACGTCAGCCGCACCCCCGGGTCCCGGCAGCCGTCGCCGGCGGAGGAGGAGGGCGGCGCGGGGGCGGGCATGGGGAGCGCGGGAGTGGGCATGGGCGGCGCAGGGGTGGGCATGGGCGGCGCGGGCATGGCCGCGCGCAACGGCGACGCGCCCGCCTTCCCGCTGCTGCCGCCGCACGCACTGCCGCAGCCGCAGCTGCACCACCAGCTGCATCTGCAGCACCCGCAGGTAACCGCCCCGCAGGGGATTGCCTGCACCACCGCCAGCTACTATACATCGCTCCTAGTGATGATGCCACCACACTGGTGCTAACGCATCAAAAGTAAGCACGGGTGCGAAGGTTATGGACGCACGGCCGCACTCTGCCAACTACTGGCCTTGCGAATATCTTTGTAATTATGTAATATAAACGAAAATTCTTAATAAATTATACGAACATCTCAATCGTTAAAACACCTTAGTTCAAATCCCTCAAGTTTAGTTAAGAGATTGCTAGTAGATTTTAATAGGGATTACCGCAACCTTAGCAAATAAACTAAACCCAAAAAAATGATTTTTTGCTGATGGATGTGCGTGTGCATACATCACCCACAGGTTCACCTATTTGTGTTGTATGCTTCCATCAGAAAGACATCCAATGTTGGACAGCTATGTAATGCCAATTTAATAGATTTAAACTTCTATTAATTTAACGTAAGGACTTTATTTGCTTTTTTACAACTATCTAATATCTATATTCACGTTGGTATATCTAGTGATGTTGTTTAAAAGTAGTGGCCTCTTTTCCCATATAAAACATGTTCTATTTAATATTTTTTCTGGTATTAATATTTGTTGTATCTGTTTCAGCATCACCCAGGGATGTTGGGCGTGGCCTCACTGCAAGGCTTGCCACACCCGCAACATCCTCAGATCCACCCCGGTGAGTAGTAGTAGTCCCTGCTTCCATCATACCAATAGATCTCAGATATCAGAGTATATTACTTATCGTATGTATTGCTTGCAGGTATGACACTGAACGACTCTATGAATCAACACATTGAACTCGTTTTACAAATGGAGCAACATCCTCAGTTTGACAACAACAGTTTTGCAAGTACACAACAGGTTGGTACATAGATTTCAAAACTATATTGGAATATAACTGCTAGCTTAAACTTCAAATATCATAATTGGCATCGTAATGGCATCGCCCTTCGGATTTCGTAGAAGTTCGCAAGGAGTCCCAGTTGTAGCCGCTGGGCCCCCAGCCGTAGCCGCGCTGTCCCCCAGCCGTAGCCACGCTGTTCGCTGACCGTAGCTGTACTGTCCCTTGGCCATAGCTGCGACGCCGCATTGTAGTAGCTGCCCTTTCCCGTTACCCGTAATCACCCTGTTCACTTAGCCATAGCTGCGCTGACCCCTAGCCGTAGCCGGCGACCCTTTGTCGCCAAAGCATGTTGAGCGGCCCTCCAATTTACGTTGATAGTTTGGCTTATGATTCGATGTCGCTTAGTTAATTGATATGAAAAGATTAGACAAAAGCGATTTTTCTCCCAAATGTATTATATTTATAGTCAGGTGTGGCATGCCCTCTGGTATGATGAACGTTAATAGTGTTGTGTTGTTGACAGTACGGCGGTGTGGGCGGCGTGGGCGGTGTGGGTGGCGTGGGCGGCGCGAGCGGCGGCGTGGGCGGCGTGGCGGCCGGCGCCGGCCTCGTCAACGGCGCCGCCGCCGCGCCCGACTCCACGCAGCACCACCAACCCTTCGATGTGCAGGTCAGTGCGCATGTCCATAAGCTACAACTAGATCCTATTGTCTGTGCAATACACTGGATCATGGGTTTTATCTCATGGAACCGTTATGACATCTTTGGTAATAGCTTATACGACTATCCCACTTTTCAGAGGCCTCCCGTTTTCTCCTTTATCTAGGGCTATTTTCGCCCGCGTATTTCCTATAAAATTTAACTAATTACATGGATTTTGAGTGAATTTTTTGGCGCGTCTGTCCAATATCTTATATCGCTTTCCCGGAATCTCACTACATTACACACACAAGACTATTTGGTGTATTATACAGATCAGCGCTAAAAGCACATTGGGTCTAGGTGTGCCACGTACATCAAACTCAGCCGGCGGCTCTTATACTTTTAAAATACTTGTTACTCAAAATTATACTCCAGGCGATGCGACGAAACTACTTGAACTACAGTAAAATTAACTAATAAATTGGCGTACGTCGAATTATACCGATAGTTTCTTGATGACGAAGACGGATGCGTTAGTGTCATATTGTTCGTTCTGTGTGTGTGCTCTGTTCGCCTTCGGGGAGCGCAGTCTCGTCGTTCGTACGCGGTATGTGCAAAACTATGAGAGTTTGTGGTGCGGCCCCACGTGGGCAGCGTTCACCACCGGATTGTAAACCAAGCTTCGGTGTTATGCTACGCTGAATACTGTGATTTGCTCCTTTGCATTATATTCAAGGTAGCATTGATTTGTACCACGAATCGTTCAAGAATGAGGGCATGTTCGCGATGCAAGACTTGGCGGTTTGCACCATAGCCGTTGGCAAGTTTAGTACCGAGCGTCATACTATATAGTTATTGTTTTTTTTTTTTTTTATATTTTAGCCGTACGTATTGTAAATGTTACAGAGGCGATTTTCGTAGAAATATCCGTCAAACAAAGCAGTCACTTCACTGCACTTTTCTTTCCCCTCTTCTTTATGGATATGATATGGATAAGGCGCTGGCATGATGTTCAAGAAATTGAAAGTTTACCTGGAAAATAGAAAATCCACGATACCATTTTAAAAACTATACAATTTTTATGCAATAAATATTAGGTTTAGTTTTTGTTCCCGAGCGCTAAATTTGGGAATACATACTTCCCTGCTCGCCCCGTGAAGCCGTTAAGCCGGTAAGGCTATTGCGGTCAACAGCATTAGATATATTTTGTTGCGTTTTATGTAACAAGTAAACGCAATTCGGCAAGTAAATTCGGGTCAGGTGATAAAAGTAAAGGTCGGTGTCATGTCGTATGAGTCTGTAGGCTGCTCTAGATGGACAGGTGGAAAGAGATTTAATATCTACGCCTACAAAGGTCTTAACGCTTTAATAAAAATAAGTTTCTAGGTTCTAGTGGCTCTCGTCATGCTTTGCCTTAGGTCCTGAAGATCGTGACTCCGTTAATTAATCTGTTTGATCGCATGCCATTTACTGCGATCGTGGCCTGGCTGGATGTAGCGGCTTATCAGTAACATACCTGGTGTAAAGTATCCTATTGTCTGTGCTGTGTCTCACGAACTCATTGTACTTTTGCTGTCTACATCCATCGACAACCAGTCTTTCTGACAATCTAATACGTTTATTTATGTATTACACTAGTATTAGGTCTTTATCTATGAAATTGCCGTTTTGTTGAACCGGCCATTATGAAGTGAGCGTCAAGTATGTCAACAAAATCGACTTATAGTGGAATGGCACTGCCACTTTTATCATTTTTATATAACATAATGTTAAGTCATAAAATAAGGATTTAAGCTTTTCTGTGTTCGTTGTTTTACCGTATATTGTATAGGTACAAGCACGAATGTACATTTCGTGTAATAATAATTATTCATGATGAACTGCAGTGGTCGTATTAGCATAACAGATATAACGCACTGTGTTATTACCGCCCAGTCGGCGCATTGCATTGTCGCCGATGTTGCCGCCGGCACATAGCTAGTGTTGCCGTTAGCGACGCGTGCTCCGCTAACGAGCGACTATCTCCGGCCCTCTTCCCACGGCGCACGTCGACTAGGAAGCAATAAACCTACACCTTAACTGCACACGCCATTACCGATTGTAACGGCTCACACATGTGATACAATCTTCACGATCGCGCACTGCCATCGACCGACAATGCGATGTGTCAATAACGTGTTATCGATATTGGCGCACTGTCACGCCACCTCTGGGGAGCCATATCATAATCTCGTGTGGTAGTGGTTATAGCCTGATCTAGTTTTTACATGTACCTCCTCTGACGTTATATCGCGGTGGAGCGGTGGGGCGACTACCACCATCAAGTTGAATAATTACAATATTTTCACAATTCCAAATGAAAAAATATAAATGAATTGCGATAAATTTCTACAACTTGTGGCAGCCGAATTCGATTGGAGAAATAGTTTCAAAACAATATTTGCAAACTCGTGTAAAGCCTAAATTGCTTCGAACGAGAGACAATTGCGCTTCCAACAAGATTGCAGGGTCGTTGAACCGGCAGCGACAATGGAGCTAGCAGCTACCTGTATTGTTCCAAGCTGCAATCCGTGTGAAAACTGCAATCTGGGTTACAAAGCGAACGACACGACATATAACGTTTTCATATACACAGTAAATCATTGCTTTATCGTGTGATACAGTGCAATGAAAGCCATAACATGTAGATTTCGAAACGAACGAGAAACGCGATAGTAATACCTAAAGTATTTTTTATAAGATGTTGATTGCGTCTTAAAATTTCAGTATGGGATGTACATAATTAACGGACGTTCACTTGACTATTCATTACTGGCAATTAATTCCCGCGGGTTGCGCTCCGCGGCGCCGAGATCGACCTCGTGGGAAATTAAACTGCGCGGGCCGTCTTCTGCCTCCCGCCGCCTCTCGCCCGGCCTCGCCCCTCGCCCCTCGCACATATGAACACTTTCTCTACCAGATTTCCCAATTTTTCCACAAGCACTTAGCGGCTATGTTAGCCGTTTCCCGCGACGTATTTGATATAAGCATGTTTGTATTATCGAAAAAGTGTGTTGGTCTATAACATATACATATATATTCTTCTAATTGATAATAATAATGAGTATTCTCGTTTCAATATCTGCGCACGTGGCGCATGCAATATCTAATGCGTATTGAAATTAGTTTGCGGAGTTGTTGCTAGTTGCCAGCCCATGTGAGTGGCTCATTAAATATGAAACCGTAATCAGTGTGGTGCTCCCGGAGTCCTCTCGGCCTCGGGTCTCCCGACAACCGCATATGCGTTCGTTGTTTATTTTGAATTTGGATACACACGGTCAATTTCATCCTCTAAACGACTATTTTGTATTAGGTACGTACCTAACTACTTATAACAACTCCAATTCGCAATCTGAATTGGTAATTTGAAAAAACCAATTGTGAAAAAGTGATAGCATAACGATTAAAACTGTACCTGTAAATGTATAGCGGTTATTTTTTATTAATTGCCGTGTCAATTGAAATCCGTATTATTGAGTTTTATCGTGACGAGCGATGCTTTCATTCGTTCGCCTTGTCTTGTCGGAAGGGGCACGTAGTCGAATGTTGCAAGAGGCGAGCGGCCGCTGCGAATCGGATCGGAATCGCTGAGCCGCGCCCGATTGCGCCGCCACGCATCACCGACCGCGGAGAAATTGAAGTGTACGGACCGCTAGAATACCCGCCTCGGCTGGCAACCACTTGCGAAACTTATAGCCGTTTAATTGTCCCGCCTTCGCTGAGCCGAAATTGCGGGGAATTCATCGTAACGCTAACTTCGATGCGCACGAATACTTGCGGACTGGAGTGCGACCGATTAATTACATAATTTTTAAAGTTATTATATTCTGAATGAGATGCGAAGTATGCTTTGTTATACATAAATGCGTCGTCGTTCACCCACCGCGCTGGTGTTTGCTCAAAGAACGATCCCGGTAAGCCCGAGGGCGCTCAGCATAAGCTGGCCGTGTCGTCCGGGCCGCGGTTATGAGATTACTCTCGCTTTGACAGCTGCCTTCTCGACACTCTGTATGCACTGCGTTGCGCTTTTACGTTCCGCTCGCTTAACTGGAATTAAAATCCTAATTGCCCATTTCGTTATTCGTTGTTTGCGCCTTGCCTTAGCAACACGTTATGAATTGTAATAACGACGTTCGATCCACAAAAATCTTTATCACAGCAGCGGACAAGAAATATTCTAGACATTGATCTTGTATTACGCAATTAACGTATTAAGTTTTATTGAAATAAGCCTATTGGATTTTGACGTATATATATATTTTTTTAAATCCCACGGGTATTCTTCAATTTCCTGGGAATACAAGTATCCTATATCATTATCCCGGGTATAAGTTATCAACATGACACGGTTCATCAATATAGACATAGTAGTTTGGTGGTCTGCGAGACATAAATAATCTAAAAATGGTAAATGGAAAAAAAACTCTTTTTACCACATTCTTCAATATACAGACACGACCAAGTTCGGTCTTATTATTAATATGCAGATATAAATCTACGTACTTAGGCATAGCTCTTATATAGTACGTGCATGAAGGAGAGATTCGCTAATGTTACAGGAGTGTGAAGGACTAGTGATGTGTGCGATGCAAGCTGGTGCAATAATTGGTAGGTCGCGGCGCACCGGAGATAAGTCTCGTTATTGCCGGCGCCGCCGCCGCCGCCGCCGCGCCCTCGCCCGCTAACCTAAAGCTTATTAAACTTCAACAACGCTCCCGCTGATCACTTCACCTTCTTGTTTACTCTCTAAACTTAGATTAATCGTTCGACCGGCCTCGCGCGTGCTGCTATTTATCTTAGCTAATAAAAACGTTGTTGGCCATACCTGTTTTAGGTTCCCTTTAAAAATAGTGTGCTAATCTAAACCATCAGTAAGTCAGTTTAAATAAATCGAACGATTTATTTGGAATAATTTCAATAAACATACATTTTAGCCGTGAAGATATAACATCGTTTTCTGTGGATACCGTTTGGCATCACGCGCCGCGGTTACCAAATAGTGGAATAGATTAACATATAAACGGCCGACCCCCGACCGTTGCGAAGGAATCGTGTTTATTGTATGTCAATTCACAATCATAGTTTGGTGAATTCATTATTTTAATTTGCTTAAGCCTTGCTACCTTGCTTCCGGTTATCGGTAGTATTGCAAAGGTAAAAGAGAACGTCAGTGGGGTTTCACGTCACACGTATGTCTCATAAAAACTGGAATGTTGACTGTTGTTTGTTGGTCAATTAGTAAAGAGAGCGAATGACCCCGACGTACACAGGTTTGATCTTATTTTGGAATTTTTATTTTTTATGAAACTTGGTGGGCATACGCTATATTATATATACAACTGCCGGCCCCGATATCATACGAGTACTGTGCCCTTAGTAGTAGTTTTAGACGTACTGCAATACCGAGGGATCCAACGTTTTCATACATTCACCAATGTATGTAAAGGATCCAATCCATCAAGTTGCACGCTTTCGCTAGGAGCTGTGAATTGTATGGAAAGATTCAATCACTCTGTATTTGTTGCTGTCAAAACTTGTACTAGAGAATCCAGTATCCTAGAGATTTTGTTTTATAAAAGGTTAGAAGGTGATATTTGAACCATCTGAAGCCAGTTTTATTTCATTGATTGTACCTGACCTCATTAAAGAGTATATTGAACCTACCTACTCTATCTTTGTCAAGTTTAAATTCACAGCGACGATTGTTTTGCTTTTTTAGTGTGGCATGACGGACAATTTTTGTGTTCTTCTGAGGAAAGAAATAGAAGCGACCATTGTTGTTGTTTTTACGTAACTTTCTACTTTGTTGTCATCTTTAGCAACCTTTTCGCTTAACTTCCTATTAATAAAAGATAAAAACGTAATAAAACGGAATAATACTTGTATTCAAAGATAAGTATTGGGATAGTTTTAAATATGCATATGTGGATTTAAAAAAACTGCTAAACGTAAATATACCGCCAGATTTATACTTTGATTCATAGTTGACATTAGATTATCAACACTATCCATGCGTACGTAGGTACTCGAACATTCCGAAATTATAATATTGACTATTCCAATGATCATGTCTCATGCAATGTATAAGGCAGTACAGACATGTAAAGTCATATTACTACACCAATAACGTATCTACTAAAATTTCTATCGCGGAAACTAGTTTCATTTAATTGTTTCGCCTACATTAGTATCGACCATTAGGTTTTTATAGCATAAGTGATATTGTTCGCGCCAGGTAAATTGCCACTTTACAAAAGTTGTGATTTATGTTCGGCTTTGAAAGTGTGCGATGCGAGCTATGTGAGGAAACAAAGGAAGTCATTTAAACCGCCCGCGAGACAGTCACGCGAGGCGACCGACCTGCTCAGTGGCGGCTCCACTATCTGCGGTTTTATTCCATATTCGCTGTATCCTTCTTGGTATAATAAACCTATTTCCAAACTTTGATCCCTGAAAACTTACGTGAATAGATTTTGCTCCGCTATATTAATGTAATAGGTCGTAATTATTATTAATAGCAAGGCGGACGGTAGTGTGTTGACTCAGGGGTGAGTTTGCGACTCCTGTGAAACATTGGCTACACCGTCAAGGCACCGACACGCACAATGGCCAATGTGTTTACTCGCCTCGGCCGTGTTGTGCTGTTGCATCGTTTTACTATAGCCACGAGCGATCGCCACTGTTGTGGGCAGAACGTGATTAAATGTCTCGTAATACATTTAGTTATTTTATGTGCACATATTGGGTGATAGACTTGAGGGTACTGGGTAGAGTTTTGTATACTGTTGTTATATTAAATCATAAGTACTTATTCTTATATAACATATTGTGAAGATTTTTTGAAATATATTACTTTATATTTTAAATATATCCGCTATTAAACTTTGGTAAAACACTAAGTTGGGGTGAATCCGGTCGCGCTCTTTTTGTGACGCACCCGAGTTGACTAATAGCGGTGATATCACTGTGTGCCGTTAAGTTTTTTCTGATCGCAAACTTACACGTCTATATGTTTTATCAATATTTGTAAACAACCCAATTAAATACACAAATTTATTATGTTGCATTGCATTCTGCGAAATAATCAATTAATTATTTTACACCTCTTTGGTTTTGTACCTGCATTTTCTAGATCATTGCAATATAATAATATTAAGCACGTATATTTTTATTGCTGAGAATGTACATTTCGTTCTCTCGTTTTTGACATGTATTATTATGTCCTTGTGTTATATTTGAAAACAAAATTGGTACTTGAATTATAGTTATCGTGTGGTATTTGAAAACCATGATAGGTCAAGAGTGATATTTGACGCCAAAGCTTCAATAACATCCCGCCTCCACGTAAGACTGATGTAGGCTGCGCCGCGAACCTCTTTTTATTATTCGCCGTAGATTTCACGAAAGGATTTGTCGCCGCCGACCCGCGGCCTCTGCGAGGATTCCCGTTGTCACCATCGGCACATCCCGGCTTAATGTGGGAACCCAGATTAATGAGATGAGCCTCGCCGCGCCGCGCGCACCGCTGTGCCAGTCTGTTATTTGTAGATGGCTTTATAAGATCTACAAATATTGGTTGATTTCACTAAAGTCATTGCAATTATGTTTCTTAGCCAAAATACAATACTGGATGTAACACGAAGATTAAACAATATGTCTGTTCTACTTGTACTTGCATGTTACAAATTGCCAGGGTTGTACGATATTGATGAATTGGCGTTGTATTTATATGACTGTTTTTCTTTTCATGGCTCTTGCGAACAACTAAGTTGCCCTAATAGAATTGGGGAAGGCAGTTTACAATAGGCACGTAGAAACTTAACACGTTTCCATTTCACGTGTTGTATTAAGTAGGATTCGGGGATCAAATTATTTAGGGTGGGACTTTTGACATTGTTCTCCAATCGTCAGTAGGTATCGATTGAATTCCGGGTAAAGAATTGTTTTCTTTTTTCTTATTATTGCTTCTACCCGCGGCTCCACCTGTGGTACCTAGATAAACCATAGCCTATAGCGCACTCAGAGATATAGTAGTTTCCTTTTAGTAAAATAAAATTGAATATCCAGAAATTACCACCTGCATTCAAACTCACAAATTTACCTTTATAATATACATATAGATAATAAATTAATGACCTTACGCGTTATTTAGTCTCGTATACCTCAGTATTTATAAACAATGATATGAATAATATCTACTCAATAGTAACTTTACCGAACGAAATAATGTAAATTTATGTAGTTCTTAAATAATTACGTTAACCTGTAGAGAGGTTTTCAAGCTCATCATCAAGTTTACCTTGTCCAGCTCCAGTTGTACCTACCGCGCCGACATAGCGATCTGACCGTGACTCCATTTATTGGTTATGCGAACAAAGCAAATAACATTTTGTCAAATGAATCACCGTAATTTTATTGTAATTTCTATATTGCAGCACGTGAATAACCACATGTTTATATATATTTAGTTCATCTACCTTATTTATATTATACAAAGCATTTATAAATATAGTAGCCATGTGCCCGATGGGATATCCAATAGGTAACATTTTAAGAACCTTCCGGCGTAACTACTTGTTACCAATGTAATATTCAAGACCGTTGTTACGAACCCAAACCCGGTAGGTCTATACGATTACAGGCAGTACAGACATGTAAAGTCATATTACTACACCAATAACGTATCTACTAAAATTTCTATCGCGGAAACTAGTTTCATTTAATTGTTTCGCCTACATTAGTATCGACCATTAGGTTTTTATAGCATAAGTGATATTGTTCACTTTCAATGACCTTCATTCGACTTCATCATCAGACCCTGGTCACCACGGACGAATATAATTCCTGTCTTATACCAATCGAACAAACCCAAACTCGATGGATCTTCTACTCCGCGCTTTACCCGAATTATTGTTATACACACTTTTGACTCAAAAATACTGGAAAGTAGATATCCAATTATTTATGTACAAGAATAGGTTTACCAACTTTGAACGTAACAGCACTATTTATTTTTTGCCAATACAAACTTTGACCCCCTTCGAAGTCGAATTTCCAAAAATCCCTCTTGCTCACCTTCATCACATAAAGCACTCCTGTGTAAAATTTCATACTTCTAGGTCCACGGGTTTGGGTGTCTGTGCGTTGTCCGTCAGTAAGTCAGTCAGTGTGGAACCAGTTTACTGTCTTGGTTCCCTAGACATTTTTGTTTGTCTATTGTTGTCACGAATGACCGGTTTTGACATTTAAAGTGCACGCTGATATTTGCATGGACTTTGATGAACTCATTAACGAACCATGACGACGGTCTTAACATTTTTACCCGAAAATATATCTGTTTATCCTTAACATTTACAACTGGGATAACCTTTTAACAAACTTGCGTAATTTAGATACACTTGTTAGGTTTGGCTAAAGGCCTGTAGTCGGTTAAGCCACGGGACACAATCGCACTAATTCGGCCGCGGCTTCAGATCTGCGCTGCCTAATTAGCCGAGCGTTTGCGCGGCCCCCGTGCACTCTGTCAAAGGATTCCCCGCTCATTACGCGCGTTGCCAACGTCCCTCGGTCAACCTGAATCTGCTACGTTTTAACTAACTGCGTTTTACAAATAACAGGTAAGCCGAATTAAAGCTTTGTAGAAGTGAAAGACTCCGGGCAAATTTAATTGATGGCTGTAGAAATAACTTGGGCAAATCGTCAGTCACGGCAAAGACAGGCGGGCAGTGCGATGCGATGTTCGCGGAAGGCGCGATAAGATCGCGTGAGAGGCGGGCACGCGGGTACGTTCCGCCGCGCCACCGCCCTAATCCTAGGGCTGTCTTAAACATTTAAATGAAATTACGCACACCTATTCAAATAAAGTTAACACTGCAAAAACAAAGCAGAATTTTAAATAGGTGATTGGAAATCTACTTGAAATATAAAATTGGAAACGTTTCGTAAGGAACACGTCATTCCGTGTTGCAGCCGAGCCCGGCAACCCTGGGCTCGTGCCACACTCAGCCGGACGATTCGTCACGCTGCGTTAATGGTCGCGCAGCACGCCACACTTGACTATCTGCTTGCACCGCTATTCTGGTTCTAGTTATCGATTCGTAACAGACATTGCACGCTGAAATATTTTTTGAAAAAAATTTAACTTAATCACGCCAACCTGAAAATAGGTTGATTCTTGCGGACACTGCAATTGATTGATGAAATACACCTACCTGCAATGGCTTTAAACCTTACTCCAAACAAGCTTTTTTGTTGGGTCATATAACTTAGTTTGGTTTTACTAGATAATTATAAAGTTACGCTTTACATAATTTCATGTTAACATAACTTGTATACTGCTTATGTTGTAGTTCCAGCTATTAGATTCCCTTGCCGTATTATCGCGATCGTAAAATGGGAACTAAATTTTGGACAGTAAAATGTTATCTTTTTTAAAACGTCGATTTATCAGCCTATGGTTATTACATATTTAAGCATATATCATTGTCTATATATGATTCCTATGTAATTCATTGGAAAAGTAAAACCATTCGAAAGAATAGAGTGAGCCAGTTAGAATAAAATTTTAATGATCACTAATTGAGTCGAATCATGTTTATTGTTGGATCCTTACCCTGTCTTCATTTATTTTATTTCATCATTTGTTTCATTCAGTTGAATACCATAATGTGTTTTTATTGATAAGGACGTACGTGTGTTTCATATTGGTAATATAATATGTGGGCGTCAATCGATTGGCAGATGTTCGCCGACCGCACAACATTGTTGTAATGGCACTGATTAAATTTAATTAACTGAAGCCATTTACACGGCACGGCAGAGGGTGCGACGCGCGACTGTCGTGCGTCGGTAGTTGCGTGTGGCGACGCAGCGCAGCCGTATTCATCGCCATCCGGCACACAGAACACTATCTATGCCATGTAAGGCATCGGTCACTGACACCTACTCATCTCCAATACTGTTAGGTTTTCCTACGAACGACTTCTTTTTTATAAGTATGACTCCATGCAACCAGTGACCTCTGAGCTGTATCATATTAAACAGCAGCGGAACAAAATAATAACTCCAGCAGGGCGGCATCGGTACTCATAATTTTGTATTTGTTTGTTTTTTTATAAGTTTTTGGGCAAGGGTACTACCCGTACAACAGTCCAGTAACTTTATTACGAGAAGATATTCTCGTTCGCAAAGAAATGTAAATAACGTATTTATTTATCCAAGTTAAAGAAAAAAAAAACCTCATTACAAATGTATTCAGGTCGGATTCACCTAGGGAGTTGAAAAGTTAGGGGGGTAAGGAAACCTTAGCGGGTAGAACACGGTAGTGCTCCTGCAGCGATGTAGGGCCTCTGCGGCGCGCGGGTCCGTCGGACGCCACCCGCGAGATTTATCGCGCGGCCGCACGCAGCTGGCGCATTGCCCATCGCCCTCGCGCCCTTTTATCACCGAGTAAAACACGACCGTCGCGTTAATTTGTTTGTTCTGACGCGGTCGAGCTAATGAATCGCCCGGGCTGGAACCGTGTCCACGCGCCGCCTCAACTGAATTAAACGTTTACACCCCTAAATTGGTATAGGCTTACAAATAAACCATTAATCACACACGTTTGATGTATTCTTGGTACGGATTTTATCGACATTGCCTTAGAACATCACTAGAATTGACCAAGTCAATTGGGTGTCTCAACAGGTTCGCTCTTGAGTAGTTTAAATGCGGCATGAAAAGTAGGTGATGTCTAATAAACATGTTGAGCTCACTGATTTAGCGCGAGTGAATCAGACGCGCTCAGGTGAGGTCGCATTCCTCTGCGCGCCGCCCTACCTGCGCGCCAGAAATACTCGCGCGCAGCGCCCGCCCGCCCGCCCGCACCGATACCGCAACTGATTTTATTTTCGGCAGACACTCGCTATTTGCACAAACATCTCTGGATTTGATAGCTTTTGTTATCGCGGAAACTACATAGTCGTAACGACTCACACGTTCTTTACACTAGTAGGTACAGTAGAAACTTTAAATTGGTAGGTTAATGATGCAGTGCGATGTTCTATAACTGTTTGAATGTTAAAATTGATTACATTCCTTAAAACCTGGTATTTACTTCTGGCTGGGGCAAAGTACCAATCTGCTATTGACATACTCAATTCGCCGATACCTACCGAATAAAACTGCTAATAACTTATGCAACAGTTCCCAAAGCCTTGATTCGTGATATGCGATGCTCGGATCAGTAATATTTATGATGTCGTGGTTAACGTTCAATATTTTTATTCGTTTGCTAATTCATCTTCTATAGTACTTATTCTCCTGTAAACGTTTTCTTCGTCTTGTTTGGTTCACCACTTAATTAGGTGCTGCTCGTAAAACTGTCTTCCTCATCTTATATTTACCGCGTTTGCCCTTTTTATTATCCGATTACATGGGCCGCGCCGTTTGTAAAGCGTTTTCCTACGCGAGGGGAGCAGTTTCATTTGTTTCTTCAGAAATTACTTCAGACCATCCCGGCCCACCTCGAAACTCGTCTCGCTTGCGAGAAAAACGACTCGCTCTCGCCGAACACACATTAACGTTATAATTAGCTAAGATTATTGTCGCCCTCCCTCGTGTTGTCAAAACAGGTAATTAATGTTCACACCGATATGATAGCGGTCGGTCAGAGCTTATCAGGCCGCTCCGTTGGGAGATGCCCGTTGCGCAGAATACAGATAATGAAACTTCGGTTATTCATTTCCCTGCGCCACTGTGCTGCGCTAGTTGACGCATATGATTAATAAATAACGACCTCGACGTTTAATGTTTCTGTTAGAGACGAAAATATAAATGTACATATTGGATGATCGGCGCGGTGTCGGTCGAGGATAGCGTGGCGCTGCAATTAGCAGGGTGCTTGAAGCGTCGCTGCCCGCAAGCCGTGGCACGGACTCCACTCGTGTGTCGTCGCGCAAATTAAAACGCGACACTCGACCCGATCGCGTCCTCAAAATGCAATTCGTTCATCGAATGAATCGTTTAAACAACCAAGGAAAAAAGAAAACATCCCCGATATCTACTTTTACGGATCTATAAAATAACATTTTACATTTATGCATTTAATTGGCGATTTGTTAAAGTCTTAGCTACTTTCTCTGTGTCATGGATGTTAATGTATGATAGAAATACCACCAAGTAAGCGCGTCCGTTTAAAAATATTTGGAATACCTACTTTATTGGCGGTTTTAGTCATCGTGCGTTAGGTAATTAATGTGAAGTTACACATCACACCACATAACCTATTAAATTTATGGTATTCTTGCGGAGGATATTCGGTTAGGAACAAGAGCATGGAAACACTAGAAATTTCCAATTTCAACTCTTATTCCGAACCCAGAGTGCTCTTTTCTTTTGGAGTTAATCATGAGATACATTGAGCTTTAGATTGAATATCTATTCCTATTTGTTGGGTTGGGCGTAAGACAGTAAGGCTAAGAGATTTGTGGTTGGGCCCGGTCGGTTCGGAGGTGTTCCCACGGGCGCGCCTCTTCGTAATTGAGAGCGCCCGCGGGCCGATAATTGTGCTCGCGCGCGCCCGCCCGCGCTCGAGCCGCCGCGATGCCGCGTAAATCATGCCCGTTACTCTCCATTACCTCGTAATATCTAATTGACTTGCGAGGATTTTCGCCCTATACACTGAGCTTTTTTTGAGCCGAGCACTTTTCTTCTATGACATTGGTACTGAAGTGGCTTTTCGCCGTAGATACGAGTCTCAATATATCATATCTAACATATGATATATGGGCATATGATATAATACTCAATTTTGCCTTGTTGGGCTTTCATTAATTTGTATAGGTTATATACCTATACAAATTAATGAAAGCCCAACAAGGCAAAATTGAGTATTATATTATTTTGTCATAAATCACAAGTATTTTGAAACTATAACGTAGTTTTTTGGGACATCATACGTTACAAAGGCGACACAATTTTTTATGTTCTGAAAACGATCGGATTCACTTAGTAGTTTAAGAAGAAATTCCATTTCTACTATAAATTATAATACAGCTAACATTATAGGAAATGCAGACATGAAATGCAGGTATATATATATATATCATATCTCTCATATATATCAGGTATATATATCATAATAATTTCCTCAACATAACTAATTTAATAGTATCGAAAAACCTGTTTTGTTCATATTAGGATGTCGAGGGTTACACCACTCGTCACGAGGAGGACGTCAATGTGCCGGAGACATGCGAGCTTTTTAAACAAACTTTATCTGTCTATAAAACAGAAAGAAGGTGTGCGATAAAACGATCGCGTGACTGAGCCTCGTGCCGTGGCGTCTGTGAATGCCTTGATTAGACCAGACTACAAAATATAAAAATATAAAAGTAACAAACGAATATCTATTTTCCATAAACTTGCACCCGAATTGTATCGATCGAGTGTGTATCGGCGAATTTTAAAATTGCATTGATATCGTCAATCTTGGGAAACCTAGAGCAAGTGGTACCAAGTGGTTAGCTGGCACTATGAGCTTATGGGCGTGACGTCAGTCCAGGGGCGGTGCCGACGTAGAAGCATGTAGATCGCGAAATTGATTGCATGTTATCAGATGGGGCACGGGTTCTTCGCTAGCGTTTAATACGGGCGTCCCTGGCTGGCACGCGATCTTTTTGACAGGAGATGGTCCGCCCCCCGGCCCCCGGCCCCGCAGAGCGCGGTAATTACCGGTGCGCAGGCCGTGTGCAGCGGCGATGTCGCCCCGGCCGCTCCTTGATAGGTCCTGCTAATTATCGCAACGCATACGGACCCACCACTAGCTTAGAATGGTCACATAAAATATCATCTACATGCTCATATTAGCCAGGCAAGCACCCTGTTGCAGAAATAGGTACTCAATATGATAACAGTCGTGGCACTACATTAAACTGAGCTGAGTCGAAAATATAACAATACAGTTGCTGTGAAAGCAGAAAAATACTAGTTTATTTTTTTCTTTTCATCATTAGTTGAAGTGTCGATGTTGGGATGCGACACGAATTGGAAGGTTTGGGAGGGTGAGTGGCGGTTTTCTCGTAATTTGATTGGCGAGAGCGAGCACGGGACGGCGGGTACGGGCGGGCCGCGTCCGAGTTGCGCTAATTGCCCCGCGCAATATAGAAACAATGACAAAACTTAGGACCGCCTCGGCCGCCGTAGACCCTCGACGTCTCGCTCTTTTATTTAAAATTCACTTACCCGACTCGCAGATTGTTATTCAGCCAAGTTGCGTCTGACGTTATGAAAACAAGAATAAACTTAATTACATTTCTATTTTAACTGAAACCTTGCGACAATTACATTTTTCAGCTAAGATTGTTTTGTAATTAAAATTAACAAATATTTTGCTAAAATGTTGTAACTGATACAAGTACACATAGCTACCGATAGACCGTTTAATTGGTTTATAGGTATGGCATCCGCGGAGCGTGAGGCTCGGGGGGTCCTCGCCTCGCGGTTAATTGATTGTGACGTTTGATGGACATGCACAACACTTAATTTATTAAGTTACTATCCACTGGGAGCTAATATCAGATCGCCGTTGCACTGTTTGTATAATGCTCTTGCAAATCGAGAACAGCTTCTATTAAAAAATCAATTGCACTTGAATTTGTGCTCACTTACCTTAACAAACAAATCTTTTTTTATTTACCAAAAAGAGTAGTCAAACAGAATTAGCTGTTGCTGCTTGATAACAAGTTTTTGATGGAACAAAAGAATCTGTGGTGACAAATAGAGTTGTAGTCCGCAAACGTAACGAAATATTTAAGCATGTTGACTTGTTTAACGGCAATGAATATAAACCATTTTAATCATTCTGCAGGTCCGTTACTTGGCCATGTCCTGTTGACATTGCCACAAAACAAACTCACCTAGCCTAACCTCGAGCTTACCTCTGTAAACTAAGCCCGCCCCAAACTTTTAAGGCCCGCCTAATAACGCCAGCAATTTGTGGGTCCCCCTCTGTTTACATTCTTGCTTTACTAAGGTGATTTGATGATTTTGACTTATTCAACTTGTTGGGATTGTGTTGGCCTGACTCGGAACAGCTACCGCTGTCCGGCTCTACAAATTATTAATGATGATAACGTTGCAATTGCTGAATTTATATACTTACATATTTTCTCTTAGTACAATGGTAAGAATTCAATGGACATGGGCATCCCTATCCCTACAAAATATGCCACCGTTCCTGATAGTTTCATTGAGCCTAAGACTCGACCTATTAGTATACTATTTATAATCTATAATAAATGTGTCACTTTAGTGTTTATTAAACGTGCAGAAGTGGGCAGCGGCAAACTCGCGGCGATATTAAAGCTCAGTTTCACCGGCAACCAACGAGTGAAACTAAGAACATTTCTCCCGCGAAAGCCACGTAACCAGTCTGTGCCACGTTTGTACCCATACACCCATTTTATATATTGAAAATGTAACATCTGTTAGATGAAAGATTTGAGTGCCTAAATATTTTCCAAACCCTTCGAAGTATACATATGTTAAAAATAAAAACTGACCTATATTATTTACAAGTAGTATTTGAATGTAATCAATTGATTCGGCGTCTGATTGACTTGATTTATAACAATTATGGAAGAATAAAACTGTACATGGTGCAGTTCATCCTTGGTCTTTTTTCTAGCCTTTTATTAATTTATTTTTGTATTGGGGTCGGCTTTGTTCTTCATTTGTCTGTTCACCGATATTGACTTAGTCTACTGACTACCCAGAAAAATGGATGTTAAATATGTCAGAAAGACACACAGGGCCGCCACGCTTAAAGTCCCTTCTGAAAAATGCTTTAATTCGGCTACCATCCATGTTCTGATTGACTCACGCGTTGATCTTTCGGGCGTTTTTACTAACTAGGCTACGACTTCGTGATTAATAAAATATCGATAACTTATAGTCTGTTGTTAATAATATTATCCGAGGAACGCGAGGAACATCATATTCGTGCTACCCAGCCATAAAAAATGGCATTGTCTCGCGTACACTAATACCGAAACAACATACGGAATTCGATAGGCGTGAATTCAATGACAGCTGTCACAAGGCTGATGCTATATTTAATTAAGTAAAACATTAATGTATAAAAATACTTCAAAGTACAAGGGAAATTCTTTAAATTCTATCGTCGTTAAGTGTACAGACTTATAGAGTTAATATATCTAGAGGTGCGGTGGTGCAGAGTTAATATATCTAGAGGTGCGGTGGTGCAAGTAATAAATCCATCCATAAAAATGAAAAGTAAAAATGAATTTGTGATGAAGCTGCGGAGTCGTATTTTCAGTGACGCGGGTACATAAAGATAATGGTCACATATGAGAGGTCGCAGTTATTGCTAAGTGATATTGATTGGCGGCGGTGAGGTCGCGCGTTCGCCCGTTCCGAGAGCACGCGAGGTGAGATGTTTTTATTCGAGCGACACGTCCACAGCGCTCGTCTCGGCGATGTGTCGTCCTCCCACGGGACACTGGCCGTACTTCCGAACGGAGATATTTATAGCCGCCCCAGAAGCCGCTGTTACCTAATGTAACGTTTTATGGTAGCCCTTATTACGGTTCGCACACCGAACTGAAGCCTACCTCGCGTCCGTAGTCCTAGCAAGAAATATTTACTTATTTCAATCGATACAATAAATATTGCGTTTTGTTTTCTAAGTGAAAAACTTTCCAGAGTACCTATCGCTTGCGAGTGAAACGCGGGCGCTGGTCACTAGTGGCTCGCAAAAATGCCATGTCGAAGATATTCTTTGCGGCAATCGTAAATTGGGCTCATCCCTGGGGTGCTTCGCCGCCGCCTCCTGTGCCGCATACGCTAATCGCTGGCTACCGCCCGCCGCGCCGACGCCGCCTGTGCTAGCGCCTCGTTTTCCTCTGTGCATCCCGTCGTAATGGCCGCGAGAAAGCCTCCTTTGTTACGCTAGCGATTTGTTATATCTCGCCGCGCTTTTCCGAGATACCTGCTTTGACTCACGTAATTGTTCTTTCGAATTGGTGGTTTTGTTGTGTATAAAATGCTTTGTCACATAAATCTGTTAAGTCGCCCTTTATAGACGGTTATAGACTGGGTTCCATTGTTAATAATCAGAATTCATTACCATGACTGGGAGTTAGTTTTGAGCCCAAAGTCAGCTGGTTGTATTATTCATGTCTGTTTAAAATGCTTATAGAGGTACTTTTTAATATTTATTCGGATGCAGCATATATAGATCTGTACTTACATCAAGACAAACTTGGTCTATTCTGCACTTATAATATATTTGAAAGAACGTGATTGAGCGAGTCCATATATTGTATACAGAAGCCGACTCCGTAATTTTTAGAATTTTATTTGTCTATTTGCTTATAAAGGGAAACTACTATTATTATTGACTTATGACGGAAGGATTATCATTACAGTTGGCATGGTGATAGGATAACAAGATCAACATCCTTAATCTTGGATCAGTTTAGTCCCGGAAATAGAGGGGTTCCCCGGCATAGCCACAAAACTAAAGCCCCACGCGTTCGAAGGCGCGGGCGTTGCTAGTAGATAAATAAAAGAACAATTTGTTATATGAAGTCTGAACAAGTTGGCTTAGTGCAATGTGTGCTAGGTGCGAAGCCGTACTCGCCATGCTCCGGTACGTTCTCGGCCGTTCAACTCGGTGTCGTGCTCGGCTTGCTGTTTGCTGCTCGAGAACCATCACTTCCTACATTCCGCTAATTATATCTGTCGTTTTTAATTATACCAATCACGCGAATTTTTATATTTATTAATTGAATAGAAGTTGATTTTATATAAAGGATGTATAAATTTATGATATAAAATTAAACCAACCTCATTCCATTAAACCAGAGTTGCATTTGACTTGTTACGGCCACATGTTCAACAAAAACATCATTAAAGTAACAGCTTTAAAATGTTTTTTTGTTGTTTTTGTCGAGCAAACGTATGTCAAAATAATGATATAGTTCGTGACACACTTTGCTCTGTGTCAATTTTCGCCGCAAGGGGTTGGTCTCGTACCTCGTGATGACTTCACGCCCGCTCGTTACTGCCTCGCCTGTCTTACACGACAGGCACCCCACGATCCGCACCGTCCAATGTTGTGTCACTAATGATGCAACTATCCATATATTATTTTAAAACCTAGTCTGTTTGTTTTTCTATGAGCTTACTAATCTTCTAATGCGATGCCTAACCATTAATTACTTAGCTTCGTACAAACACGCCACATCAGTGTGTCTACAGTTTTTATATTGTTGTACGAAATATGCACACGATGTAAGTATACTTTTTACTTCGACGCTAGTATTCATCCCAGTTCATTGTTCTTCGCAATTGCTATCGCTGAGAATAGTGCTTTTGGGGCTAGCTGCGTGTGGCCTTCACTTTAAGGGTTATTTTCGCCTTGCTAACGATGTATGTAGTACCATATCGAAAGTTATTTTGTTACACAAAAAACATGTGTACCAAATAATTGTATACATTTTTCATAAGTATTTGTTGTGGATGAGAATGTATAACGTATTTATAATTGTAGCTTTACATAAATATTCTATAATTTTGAAATAAGAAATAAACAGATAGCTTGTCTTATCAAATAACATTAAATGGTCAATCTATGATTTTACTCGGTTTTTTTACATTTAGTGCTCGCAAAGAGGTATGCCTTAAGCATGTATCATTAAACATTTTTGAACATGGTACTATACTCATGTAATATTTTTCATTATGTTTACATGTGCATATTTCGCGTTCAGCTGTTTTATCTGCATTCGCAAATAGATAGCCGATAGAATGATGAAGTGTGTTTAGCTGTATCTAGTTGTTTACTCGACAACGGTAAAAGGTTTGCGAGTCCCTAGCGGCGCGGGCCGCTTGTTTTCATTTCGTTATTTACTTTTAATTTGGCAGCAAGCGAATGATACTGCGGGTGGGGCGTGTCGTGTGAATAATTGAGCCAACACAAAGCCCAAGTGTCGGTCCGTCCGTGTCGTTACAGACGCGCGGACCACATTAACATGTCGTCCTCACATCACTACAAATCATTTCTTTTGACTAATAATAATCAGTACGATCATGCTCATGTAATTGTCACCTCTCACACTCTTTCTATATGTTGTTTGGTCTTCTCTCTTTACACCCATCTTCTATCATGTCTATTACGTTCTTAAAAATAACAATAGAGCTCATTTGATTTCCCACTGTTGGGCACGGGCCCCCCATCAATGCGAGGGGGATTAGGCCATAGTCTAGCACTCTAGCCCAGTGCAGGTTGGCGGACTGTTTTACTATTTCTTGCTTAATCTTTATTACTATTAGGTACCTATTAATAAAAACTATCAGTAACATCATTACACTCTTTATTAATGCGTTTTGTTCTCAGTTGCTCAAACACACTCAATGAACGCTTTGTGTTGCCCTTTTCCTTTAGTGCTCTAACATACCTGACTTCTGAAATACTCGTATTAGTGTATAGGCTCTCATTTCAGTTAAAAGCCTCTTTTCTTCATAAATATAGCGCCGCAGTAGTAAATATACGTTTGCCGCATTGCACATCCTTCATGTTACAGTTATACATTACACGTACAACGTATAAAGCAATCTTTGATTACTTTTTGAGCCTTTCCTCTTTGCCTATGACAATACAATATTAGGTGACGGATTATACATTGCAGTTTCAATGGAAAATCGAAATCCGTTTCAACAATACGTAATACATTTATGTTTTACTGACTTCAAATTACCGAGGAAGAGAAAGTTAATTATATTCGCCAGAATGACAGTCACTGTCGAGACGACTCTACTTCCTAAAATCCTTTGAACTGTGGAATAATTGATGTTACCTACTTTATTCTGTGTCATTGTTGTATTTGTTTGTTTTCGTTTTAATGACCTTTTTGTAATCATTATTTCCCCTGGTCATTATTAACTTATTCCTTTATGAAGTGTATTGTCACGGTGTCGTTACAACCTGATATAAAATAAATGAATACAACAATCCAGTTGCTGTTGTCGCACTTTTTGAAAAAAAAAACTGTAAGTCATGGGAGTTCGATGATCGAAGTCTAATGTCGTAACTAGTAAATAACGAAATTATTTTGGCAAGAGTTACAATCTTCAATAAAAACAAAGTGACAAGAGACTGATTTCTAACATCATCTTATTTATAGGCGCTATATGCAAACGGAAACCACTTTTTGGAGGTCGGGGGTGCGACGACGACGACGAAGGCTCGCGTGCTGCAAGACATTAGACGCTGACTCGGAGTTCACGGGGGGTGGCTTATTGTCTCGTGTCTATTAATATCAGTGTTTATGGCAAATTAATTTCTGCGGCATACACTTTCAACTTGTGATTGTGTATTAAAATATAACAAACATTTACTTCATTGGTGCTGTTGCCTAATTTTGTTTCTTTTCATATAAAAGTTTAAATGCTTACAATAGTTTTCGGACGCATAGATTGATAGAATCGAAATGTTTCTCAAGTTTTATCATTGTTCGGAAACACCTCTAGGGAACAGTCTCATAAATTGGATTCGAGTTTGGATCACGCACGTCGATGACATTTTGTTTTGTATAGTTTATTTATTTATTTATATTGGGGAAACTTAATTTTAAAATGTTTTAACAATTTATGTATTAACGAATTGCTTCTTCAAATACGAAGAAAGTTGTTTGAGGATCGTTAATTATTGAGAGGTCGTTAATTGTTTGGAAGTTTGTGTTGTGTTCAAAGACGAAATCTTTGAATTATTGAAAGAAGGAGTGGCTATGGAATTCTTGGTCACGTGCCGAATAGGACGCCTCGTGCATTGCGAACTTGGTTGGACTAATTTTCAGGGCCTTTATTAATGGTAGCGCTATTGTCTCTCTAATTGTTAGCAATATTTCGATTAACGGTTGAGGTTTCATTTATGATTAAATTGAGACTACGATCGCGCTCTAATGTTTGCTCTCAAATATATTTTTGAACTTCACCTTTTCCACGTGTTTCACATATTCAAACCGGTCGTCACAATCGCGATGGTTTGGAGTTGGAAAAGTGGAACGAAAGTAGCGTGCAAAGCTTTGTGGATGCAGGGCGACCGCTGCAGCAACGGTGTTTGTTGACGAGTCTGTAGGCGGCGCGAGCGGGGCGGGTGGCGCGGGTGGCGCGGCCGGCGGCAGGTGCGCGCCGAACCGCGCCAGTTCCGCGACTCTCGCCGCTCGAATGCCACGCTGTTCGCGACAGACATGTAGCTCCGGCCCGAGCTCGCCGGCTGTGAAGTGACTCGGATGTTGTGTTGTTGTTAACTCAAAGTGAAGATACTGTTATAAACATGGTGGTGTTAGAGGGTGGCGGGGCCTTGCTCGAGCCGGCGCTCGCGCTCGACGGTGCGACTGCTGCATGTCTCGAACGCGCATATGCACAGGCGGATGTTTCACTAAAACTTTTACCAAAACGTTATATTAACTTGCACCAGTGGTTGTCTCCGGTGACGACGTCTGTCACGGCTGCTGCTGCCGCAGGGAAGGATCTCAAATTACAAATAGTAAGATTTTTTTCTCTAGCTGGAATTTAATAAGTTTTTGTTGACAAATTTAGTTAAAAACTTTCATAGCAAGTCAGTCAGCGGTCAGTTCGTAAAGTTTAGTTTATATATTATTTTAATGTATAATATTCTATACAATGCAAAAAGGAAAGTAGCATCCGATCAAGATTAGGACATATTGTCGAAATTTAACTTAGGGAGAAATTATTACATAGAGCCTAGGTGGTATATCCAATCAATTAATTCAGACGCAATGTTATAGCAAGTATGTGCTAATGCACATCAACACCAACCTTTACTTCCTATTAAAAAGTGACTTGGTTATTTATTTAAAAACCAGAAGTCACTTTATTCAGCACAAAGATATCTAACGTAATCAGATGGTTTGAACATATTTGCATATGGGCACGGTTATAACTTATCATAAGTAGGGTAAAATATCTACCGATCGAAGAATCCTGTTTGGCTTATTATTCAACATACTAGACTCGACCTGTTTATTAGTAGACGCATCATACAATAACTTGTTTCCACTGCCTATCATATTATAAATGTATCGTAAACATTTACCAATATTGTCTTTAAAGAAATTATTAATACTTTAAAGGTTATTCAAATATGAGTTTTGTTAGCCAGCGCTTGCATAGGTAGATACAGATATTACCTATGACTATAAAGGCAATAAATAGTTGATTGTTTTATAAGCAATAATTCTGTTCTATTGCATTAACATTCCGAATAGGTGGTAGATTATTGTGAAAGCTAACAGTTAAGAGAAATTCGGAAAAAGAAAAATAATGAATTGTATCCGATCTGTAAAATTACCCTACCTCAACAACGATTTATGGATATCCCTGCGAAAAACGCATAAATTAAATATCTTATGACTCCACTGTTTACAACGATCAAACCATCGACGAAGTGTTAAGAGTCCGTTAGCAAAAGTTTAAAATCATCGAAATTGTGAACCTCTGTCTTTACTCACAACCGGCTTGCCCAGCGGCAGTGCGACGATTACGGGCCGCACTACTTCTCCTTGAATATTAATTACGTGTGACGCTTTCACAGGCAACAACGGGGTGAGTGGAAAAAAAAGTTGTTTTATTTAAGGTTGCCTAAAGTTCACGAATGGACGGATCTATGCTTGAGCAAAGAAAACGCGCCTCGGCACAACATTATGTTAGCTACTTTTTATCCTCGAAGTCCACGCGACCGGCCAAAATGCGTCAATATCATACTCATTCGTAGTGTATGAAACCTACGGGGCACATAGAAACGATTATTAGTTTTTTTTCTTGCATCTACAATTGGATCGAAAAGCGTCCCCAACTTAGAAGAATCCGCAAGAAACTAAGCGGGCTTGTATTTAGGTTTTTTTTTATTTATTTATATAGAAAACCAAGTAGTACAACGTATGATAACTAACGTAAAAGTATAGCCAATAACAGGTTTCCCCTCAATGAACCAATAGAAATTTGTTGGTGATATAAAATATATGCGTAACCTAGGAGAAATCGAGTGACTCGTATAAAATATGGAATATAAAAATTAATGCCGTGATAATTATATAATGCAATATGTTTATGTATATAAATAATAATAGTATTTTATTTATCTCCAAATATCGTGCATGTTACAAAACGTTAATTTATTTTCTTATTATAAATAAATATCGCCAGACGAACACTCAAACTATACGGTCCAACACTAAGCATCGCTTGTATTATGGGTACCGTAAATTGGACTGGGGGCAAACCCAGTTTATAAAACTCTATATAGATATTAACACAAGACATTTGTCCCTACCAGGATTCAAACGCGGAACCTACAGCGCAAAAGGTAGCGTCACTATCCACTGATAGATCAGGTCGTCATAATGAAACTATCTTGGTCGCGTTTTTGCATTGAATATTTTTGGACATGATTACTACACTAATTGGGGTACACCTTTCTATATGGAGGCCATGTCAGTTTTTTTTTAATATTTGTCTGTCTGTTCACGAATCATGGGATAACCACTAGGCGGATTTAAATGAAACTTAGCATGGCGATAGCCCATCATGAGATCAAAATCTTTAAAGACAGCCAAACTAAATCAATAATAGCCTATATGTAATCATATCGATTTCAATGATTACGAGTTCCAAGTTGTACACCTAGGATTTTTCGAAATTCTCTTTCACGATTTGAATTTCATTATAATGATTATCACTCGCTTTTAAAGTGAAGGCAAACATGACATTCTGTTTGGAAATCACATCGGAATGCCTCAACCCGCACTAGGTCAGTGTGGTGGACTATAGTCAATATTTCCGTAGTTTTAAGCAACGACCCAAAAAGTGTTTAATAAAATGTTCCACTTACAATTTGAAATTGTGATTGCGGCTCTACAAGATGGAGAAGAATTTACGAAAATCTTTACATTACAACATTGATTTTTTATTTAAATTTATGTTAGTATAGCCCCCCATATACATACCCCAGATATGGTATTAATACAATTTAAAGCTATCTAAATGTTTCTGCGTGAACAAATTTTTTTCCGCGATTGCAAAAGCTGCCTTTTACGCGCCAAGCCGCGCGTCGGTCGCAGACGCTGTTGGGCGGCCGCCGCCCGCCGCCGGCCGTATCGCACCGCCCGATCTCCCCGTATTCATCGCAACGCCCGGAAAGCGCTAAATGTAAAGATAGCCAGCCCGACCACCTCCTTGCTTTTTGAAAGTTCACATTTACCGTCGAAAACATACATTACACAAATTGGAAGATTTTGTATTTCTACATTTATTTATATCGACTTCCAAGTAAAGACCGTCGTTGATATATGAATTGAACTGTTAAATAGTTCACCGTGGAAAATACGTGCGCAAAGCCAAATGATAATGATAGAAATATTTTCAGGCATTATGTTCAGTTAGACGTTTAGGTCTACGAGACTACGGCGTAGGCGGGCAGGGCGTGCGTGCGTGCAACTTGTGCGCCGCCGCCGCGCTCGTTTATTTGCGACGACCTAGCTCTTTTGTTGTGCTCTGTCGCCTGTGTCTGCTTTGAAAAATTGTAATGCAGCGCCATTGTAGGAGTGGGTGCCGCAATTGTGCATACTGCAAAGGACCAACTACCTATTCTATTCGCGGTCGCGAATCTATGTTTACTACAAGTGCCCCTTGATTTGAAAATGAAATAATTTCACGAAAATATCTACATTTCTATCTGGTGATTAACTCTCATAGAAATACCATCACATGTTAACTAGGAATTTACAGATTGATCGTTGGAAAAAAATATGTAAATGATATGTAAAAGTTTCGTCAGGTTATGGCTAATTTGCATTAGACGTGTGTATCGTGTTATAGGTGACCAGGTACCGACAACGTACACAAAGACGGAGTCGTAGTCGAGGGCGGGCGGCGCGGCGCACACGAGCTGCGGAATACATTAGCCGCCACCAGCGGTGTCGGCGTCGCTACGCCGTAATATATTTCACTCGCGGTCATTTTCGACAATTAACCACATAAAATAAGTGAAATTATGCATGCGGCCGACGACGGCGTATATCACGTCCAGTTACGGGCCACGATACCTACCTACATTCATTATTCAAAGAAATGTTTCGCTCGACCAGGCGGTGTGGCGCGGCGTCCGGAAGCGCCGGCTCTGTTCACGTGATTGATGAAGACCTCTTTATTTTTATTGTTCTTTTTTTTGTCAAATGCAATGTTCGTACATCCACTAGGTTTTAGCATTGTTTTGACAACCATTTAAACAAAATGTGTCAAAATTCATTAATAATCAGGTACGCATACACGTACCATTTTATACGTATGTTAAAATATGCCAAAATCAACGTCCATCCCGTAATCCTTCAGCCAGCCGGACCTCTGAAACGGTCGGCTTCATTTTCTCGTGCAATTTCCTACAATTTCCGGCCAGCGTTCAGTATGTTCGTATGTTGCAAAATTATTTTCACATAAATTTTACTTATTGTTTTGTATACTGCCATACCTTATGAACGCTTAATATGTACTTTGTCATGAGGCACGTAAAGTGTTTCTTAAATTTGGGAATATTTTATCTTGGTTTAAGTGTTAAAGCAAAGTATCTGCCTGAGCTCATGTTTCAAGTTCAAGCACGAGATCAACGTCCTGGTGTCGCGTCGTCAATGATTGCGTAACGCCAGCGAGCCGCGAGCGGCGGACGTCGCGCATGCATGCTCAGTGCGTGAGCCTCCGCTTGGTGGTCGCTATCGAACAAACTTGTTCGCTTGATTTACATTAAATTGATCGACACACATACACACCACATGTTGCTGCGGATAGTTCAATACCTACACATTGTTAGAGTTCCGGAGTACATTATAGTACTTAAGTAGCATTTTTAAGTGACAGTTCTCATAAGGCGTTGTATGACGACATGGTTTAGTAAAAAAAAATCAGTACCATTATTAATGAAATTACGTCGCTTGAGCTAGAAGCGTGTGCAATAGTGCACCCAGTATTGCTCTCGTTCCCGGCAGGCTGGCATCACCTTGAGGTGTGCGTGTGAGTCAGCAGACGGCACGCTCACCGGTGTGACGGCAGGTCGAGAATAGCGTGCGGGCTATTTAGGAGTCCTCTCTGTTTGTTTGCCAGCGATATGTGTCATTGTTAACTAATTTAAGTAACAAGCACTGCCAGATGTTACGACACCCAGTGCGTGGATGTGGTTCATATGAGAACTTCGATACACTTAATAATCACCTTGTGATTTGTACAATTGAACACATGTCCGAACTTTCTCGACGAGACGCGACGCGACGCCCAAATACAGATAGAAATACAAACAGCGGCAGCGCGCTTCACCCTGAACATTACGAGCACAGTAATTCACGAGCCCTGGCAACAGTAAAATTTGAGACACTTCCGTTTTATAGCTTTCTCGTTCATCCTAAACTTTGTATTTTATTCATTCTCTTGGATATCCGAATTAAAAATGAGTCTTGTAGGTTTGATAAGCCCCATCGCATCGCATTAAGAGATCGCATACACTCAATGCCCTATGTTGATTAATGTTTTCTTCCTTTACCTTATTTAAGTAAGCAATTTATATGCATGAACGTTACGGGCCATAACGAGCTCGATAATGAAACTCTTTAATTTTTTAGTGCGGCAGGTCATGTTGATAATTTATTAATTAATATGAGCACCACCGGTGGCGCTGTCATTCCGATAGCCAGCGACATTATCGCTGGAGAGTTGCGTAAACATCAGAATGTAAAACACGATACCGTTTAGCCAGTTAATTAATTGCCGAGACCGGGACCCGGGAGCGGAGAGCGCGCTGCGGCCGTCGCAAGCTCGTTATGGAAATAATGAGTGCGACCGCTGCACAAGTTGGTCTAGGTCGCGCGCCGCCCGTACCCTCAGCCTTATTGTGCCGCATTCGATCCTACCTAGACCTACCCACTTAACAGGTTTAATCAACCACGCTGAAAACCTACGTTTCATATCGAAGCTGGACTCGTTTTTATCATTTAACAGCCCTCTATACATAAAATCGTCAAATTTGTCGGGTAAATGAGACGTGAATTGCTACGTAATGGCGAGACGTGGGGTCGCATAGACGAGGGCTTATTAAGGTGAGCTTTGCCTGCATACACTATAATACAGTGGAAATACATAATATATCTTTGTAAAGTAATGATTTTGTTGTTTCCTGTTAAGGTTTTGTTGGAAGTTGGATAATTCATGTACCATGTAGCCATTAACTGTAATTTTATACTTAGTTAGTACTTTTTGTTTTTTTTTTTTGACCTGCTGCTAAAGTTTGATTAGCCGTTCCTACATTGTTCTCACATACCTATAACAATGTATTGCTCAAAAATGTAAAAGATCTATTTTAAAAAAAGAGCAACCATGGAGTTTCTTGCCCGTTCTTCTCCATAGGAACGGCATTCCGAACGGGTGGTAAAGCAGTAGCATAATATTTTTGTAACTTGACGATTCATAAGTACTGTACAATAATGGTCTACGTGAATAAAAAATATTCTGATTCTGATTCTGATTCTGACAAAAAGTATATAAACATTAATTACTGAAGACTCGCATTCAGTTCAGTGGGTAATATGACATAATATAAAACATTTTCGTTTGGTACATGGGTTTATTGGGGTCGTGTGATTGAGGTAACCGTCGACGAGACGCGTCACTTGATTTAATTAAGAGCCGCTTTACCGCCCGTTCCTCCAGCTAACACCTCGTACGGCGCCCTGGTTAATTTCGAACGGAGTCGTTCCACAAGAGATTTATTTCAATATTGAACACGTCTCACCAACCTAAGGTGGCTACTACGCGCTGCGACGATACCTTTTACGTCTTGTCTCCGAGCATTGAATTTACGAAGTGCAAAATCTTTCTAGTCCCTTTTTAAGTTAAGCATATGTATTGGATAGGAGTGTAGTGTTGTTGCCATAACGAAATACCTAAGATAAAGAAAACTTTGCGCCTTTCTTACAAATTCTATGAGTGCTGTTTAGGCTTTGGATCCTGAGATGATAAAGGTAATATTTCTTTATCAAAATAAAAAGGGTTAAATGGCGTGACCAAGGTAGGATCTCTTAAATCCGCCAGTGATTGCATCGTTTAGCCCGAACAGTCCTCATATTTCACAGCAGTATCTCCGACTCACAATGTTATAAATTGGCTCTATTTGTTACAAGTGATCCTGGTGAAAACACACCTCTCTCGCTGATCTCCTGTTGCATTTTAGTTTGATAATAGATTGTGTTTAGGATTTGTGATCACAGAACTTGCTCCATTTTACATTTAAAATGCCTTTGAATGGTCAATAGTACCGATGATCTAGTCCTCACACAAAGATACAAACTTTAAGAGTTACTATGTTTTCATTTAAGTACAGTTTAAGAGCATCATCTAAGTACAGTTACACTTTTTATCAATATCTCATTTTATATTCATTTACTGGACGAAGTTAACATTGTTTATTGCAAAGGTTTTGGGGTTTATTGGTACCTAAGTTAAATTAACTAATTTCTCGCTTTTGCTTTTTGATTTGTTTAATGGATCATTGAGTAAAAAGTTAGCTTTTCTTTTTTGAATAATATAACCAAAAATCTTTGTTGAGAAGCAGGCGATAATTACCTGGCTGGAGATTTTTTTGTAAAATTCCAGTGTCGGCATCTAATGCGCTACTCGTGTCGGCCGTCATCACGCGTCGCGGGAGAAGTTCGTTATTAATTCACCGCCTTTTAAACTTGGACGCTTTTACCTTCTTAGGGCCTTCACTTTTCACGAATCAAGTACCATTTTAGATGATAACGTTAAAAATCGCGTGTCGTAACATATTGCTATGGCACACATACGATATCTAACATATTATTTTTATAAACGCGTAATCCTTTGAAATGTGCAGGACTCCCTGAACTTACAATTATTATTATTTTAACCGATTGCGCTATCGAAACATGAATAATTAATTATCGAGAACGTTTAAAATTCTCGTGTTCTTGGTGTTTATGATGTTCCACAATCGGCAATCACATGTTGGCCAAAAAGCGTCCACGCGGTGTTGATTGTGACATTGTCTGCGTCGGGTGGGCGCTGGCGCGGGCGCGCGGCGTGTCGCGCTCGCCACCCGCACCCGCATTTGTAATGCAAATTGTAGCGCCCGCCGCAGCGCGCCTCTGTGCTTCGCGCACCAGGTGAGCTGCTGCAACCACCGTAATTATTGTGAAAAATATTCATTTGTCCGCTTCTAGACCCGCATTTCCATAATGCAGTTTTCTGTTAACACGTCTAAAACTGTTTTACTATGTTTTTCTCTACACTTTTATACCGTGACTCGTTCCATCCATATTAGTTGTCGAGTAAGTTGATATTCACGACAAAATATCTACCCGTTAGCCGTAATGGGAATTCAATAGCTAACAGAGCCGACTGCAAGAAGTTCGTGTGAAGTTTCGTGAGAACCTATCGCAGCTCGGCAATCGACTGAACGTTATCATATTACAAACGGTTTCGCAAAACGAATAAATAAGAACGAAGGCAAGAAGCGTGCGGTGAAACCGAGTCAAAGCGTGGGTATTAGAAACGCTCCGATTACCACGCCGAGACAAGCCGCTGCCGCAGCCGCCGCCAACCTATGCGGGGCGGCACTACGTCCTTTGAATTTAATAACAACCACGTTGACTTCGTGCACACACACTTGTTGCTTTGGTCGACCGTGGTACTTTTAACTCTGCTTCCAAAGTTTCAGATCACTTTGATCAAATATTCCATTGGAGATTATTATTTAACATGATATCATAAAATGTTATGTTACATGTTATTAATATGCCAATATGATTTACACTAATATGTATAATGAGACAATGAATCGGGAATGTAGGCAACTAGCATATGAAAGGTGATGAGGTGGCGAAGTGGCAGAGTCGTACACGGGTACCGCTGCTGGCTTGACCGCGATCCACTAACGGTACCCGCTCCGAAGTATTTCTCCGGCCCGTGGCACACTTCTTGCGTGCGTTCACCTCGCCCATCTCGCTGTCTCAACACTGTATACGTTGTCGCAGCGACACTGTCTACTACTATCCTTTTGTCTTTTCGCAATTATGTTGGACGAGATACATGCTCAAATTCGCTACTCAAAAAATGCAATTATTTTCAAGAGTACAAAAACTGACTTATCACCTAATACTGCGTTGAGGCTTTATTCCACTTAGATCATGCATTTACAGAATAATAAACAGAAAAAGCAAAATACTTGTAATATATTTTTTATGATTAAATAATTTTATACTTGTGCAAAACGCGTTTACACACAAAGTTAACTTCCCAAATATTTTTTTCTTATTTTTTTATAGCGTTTAATTTAGAACACCGCCTTTGTTTTATTGTGTAATGCAATAAAACAATACCAACGTTTTTTTCGGGATGAACATAGCTCAACTAATGAATTCGGATCAAAATACCGTTAGAGGTTGTCGAACTATTATGCGGTCTTCAAAAATGCAAACGGTAAAAAAAAGGTGGTGCTCAACATTTTTTTTCTCATATGTTTGCTTTATTGTCTTATTTACCTTTGCGATATATCATCTGTCGGCTTAGTTAAAATTTCAAATCCAATGATTATTGCGTGTTAATATTTTTGATAATTTATTACTATAGGTTATTATTGTAGTACTTACCTATTTATTAACTACACTTATTTGTTCGCCTAGTTCTAGACGTCACAGTCTCAAACTTTAGATTACTAGTCGTGGTCAGTCTAGTCTTTCGTGTTATTATTCGTACAAAGGTTGTGGATATATGCTGCGTCGCCGCCGTCGTCATGGTTTTAAGCAATCACGCAAATATAATATTTCTTACCAAACCTGTAGCGCTAATGCTGTACAAATTGCAAATCTATAAGTTGTTGACTTTAATATAATACTGTTATAAAGTACGTACTTCTCTATCTGTCGTGTAAAATCGCCATTTTTAAAATATTATTTGATCATTACAAAATAGTGGGCGTTATGTGTAAATGTGTTTATTGCTGCGCAAACGAAACGCTGTGTGAGATGCTACCTATGTAGAATTCTTGTTTTCTATCCTGAGACAGCTACCTTGAATTATAAATAGTTTCATATGAACTTGTAAATTCCTCGCTTGCAATATAATTTCATCTTCGAAACATAAGTGAATGATAGATACTAATGAACCTACTATACCATTGTTTATGAGCAAAATTAATAAATGTTCTTATAGGTACTGATCATAACAGTCGGCATATAAATCTGTGAGAACAATTTTATGTTTTGCATAAAACAAAGCTGCCAAGCAGCAGAAGAATTAAGAAGCTATTTCGCTATCCCTCCACCACGTCAAGCGGCATAATTAGATTGACGTAGCTCATTCTCCTTTCGTTTATTTTCTGAAATGAGTTGGCGATTTTAATACTTTGGGAAAATTATTTTTTGCTCACCTAAGACAAACTTTTAAACGTCATCACAGCGCGGGTGGTTTCATCTATTCGAATGTGCGAGACAACCTTAAACGTGCAGGTATTCTTTGAAAAGTAGTTAGGTATTTCATGACGTGATTTTAATTAATTTTACCGTACCCCGAATTAGTTAAGAGCGACATCCACAGTATGCCAAGCAAGTGTATAGCAGTAAAAGCCCGGAGGTCGTTGCGTTAAGGGTCCAGTTAGCGCGAAATTGGAGCGAAGGTGCGACCCAGGTCCTAACGCGCCACTTCATTACGCGGGCTCGTTACCTGACCATGTCTCCATACCATCACGTGCAATATTATACACACTTTTTTTCATTGTTTTAACATGCTGGAAAACGAAGATGTTTATTTTATAGTAGGTATAATACTATGTACCTACTGTAGCAAACAACGTCCATTCAAGTCCTAAAATACGTTCTGTTCTATGGAGCTTACCGCGTATATATTTACAGGCAATATATACTTATTTAGAAATTGCCTAAATTAAACTGTATAAAAATGAATTATTGGTTTTATAAGAATTATTCCGCACCGTTATAAGCCGCCGCCCGTTTCTTGCGTGCGTGTGATTACATTGCCGTGTAATATATTCACATTTTCACCACCTTCGCATCCTCATTTCGTTTCCCTCTTTGTTTACTGTGTGCCACTGCGCGGCTAATATCAATGTTTTCAATGCTTATTTTTAATATTAATGACCCTTGCATTTTTTCGTTAGAGTTAATATGGTAATCTGATTTGCACGTGGGGAATTCATGACTTAGCGGTCTCTCGCAGGCTGTTGCTCAGAAATTGGTGAAATAGACAATGAAGTTATTTATGAAGCAGTGTGTTTAATCACGAATACTAAAGTACCTATGTATCTATGGAATATATTTGCTGTATTAAATAATATTTACAAAAAAAAAGGCTGTAGGTAGGTACCTACTACCGAAAGTATCCATTCCTCGGAAACAGATCTTCCAGCTGTAGATAAGCAATATTTTGGTTCCGTAACTTCTTACGTGTTTTATTGCCTACGAGCCGAGCTGGGCAAATGACGAAGCATCTTTGCTCGTCTGCCAAATCGACTCCTATCATGTGTCATTTACCAACAAATTTCTTTGGCATTTTGCCAATGTATTGCACTCATAAATTACCTCTAGCACCCTAATTATTACGTGTTTATTTACAAATCAAGAGTAATACTATTCATTTTCTTCATATTCGCCCACGGCCATTGTAATATTTTAACAACAACGAAACTTACAAATAGATGTGTGTACTGACATGCCTGTGATTGCTAATTGAAATCTTAATTCAATAAAACTAAACGCAATGGGACAGTAGGAATAAATAAAGTGTTCGCGGGTGCCGCGCATGCAAATGACTGTGATCAACGCATGTAGTGCAAGCCCTTGCCTCGGCCGCTTACGCGTGACCAACTTATTGAGTCACACGTGCATTTCGGTCATTGATTGAGCACCATTACTATTCCGCTCATCTATTGAGCATTGTTCACCTGAAATTAGGATAAAGCTATTATTGCGAAATCTAACGGGCTACTTACTGTACTGCGATCTTTCAACATATAATGATAAACGGTATTTTAGTAAGTGAAACGGGAGTACTCGAGCACGAGAGCATGCAAGCACGGAATTACTGAAGCTCGTTCTGAACTTACCTACATAGGATAAGTGGGACCTTGCTCTTGGTCGGGCCCAATAAAAGTAGTTCTTATTAAAGTGAAAGTCTCCCTGCAAAGCGGTCACGCATGTCGCCCGAGTTTATATAAAATAAAGCCATTTATATCGTTTTGTACTTGATAAATAGACCTACGCCGCTTTCTTCTTTACTTATGGTGTATAAAAATGCGAAACAATATTTTTAAGTTTAATGCTCGTCATGTTCTTGTTTATGCTGGGTGTAAGCGGATTAAAAATGCATTTTATACTCTAGGATATAAAAGTGTTTACGTCTTCTAAGACAATTACGTCATGAAGCCAAACACAATTGGACTCCATAGAAAAAAACTTGTTATTTTAATATTTTACCCATTGTGGGATCCCGGCACATAGCTCGAAGAGCAGAGGGTCGTTGGGGCAGATAGGTTCTAGAATGGCAACCGCGAGCCAGAAGTATTAGTGTAGGACGCCCCCCCCTCCACACACAAGGCGGACTGATGATATCACACACGTCGTAGCAAGCCGGTGAATACGAGTCGCGGAAGATCTTGTTGTGTGGAAGTCATTGGGGAAGACCTATGTCCAGCAGTGGAAGTCTTTTGGCTGAAGGATGGATGGGTACGCTAAAAATCACGTGAATACCTGCACGACTTTCGAAAGTCGTGCAAGTATTCAAACATGTTCTTCAATCCGCACTGGGCCTATGACTATGGTTGGAGTGCCCGTGACATTGAGGGGCAGCGTAACCGATATTATGGCACTAAACTCGGCCCCTCAAACTACGACAAAACACACTCGCCATTGTTATCAAATGGCGTTATTATATTTAATTTTCATGAAATACTCATCCATATACGTAAAGATTATTTCGCATTTTCGAAACTTTCTGTATGTATTCTGGTCGCGATGTCTGTAGAACATTAAGCATAATTTTATGTTTTCTGTAAATCTTATTTACTCAAATTCGCGGTCCGGTGGCTTCGCGGCGGGCACCAGAGCGGTCGGAGAACGTGCCCGACTAAAGAAAGCGGATACTTTTAACGGCGCGAACTGATCCATTTAAGTCGTCGTGCTGTTGGGTCTCAAAATCTGCCTTATTACTATTCCAAAGTCTTTTTCTGTCATCTTCGCGAGTCCGGCTTATCCGTTTTTGGACCCTCCATATAGTCAGTTAGGCATTAAATGAGGTGATGTAGCTATTTCATTTCTTCATTTACAAACACATTGCAGATTGTATTGCTTATGATATACAAACGTATGGGGTGAGTTGTTGGGGTGCGACAGCTAGGTGCGGCTCCGGACGGAGCCGTCGTCGATGCGGGGCCGGTGATGGTGTTTTTACGAGTGGGGTGCGCCGCGTCGCGGGCGCGGCGGCTAATTTTGATAAAAGCACCATCCGACCGCACCCGGCCGCCGCCGTCACCGCTGCGACCAATAAATACTCATCCATACCACAAATGTATGCTTGCCATACATACATTTTATATTTATTTATTTTATTTATTATTTTTATAATTATTTTATTCGTTTGTTTCGGAATCTACTTAATCATGTTCGTTGGTGTTCTGGATTCCTATGCGCTGTTATATGGTTTTAAGATAAACCAAAGAAGAAGTTTCAATGAATTTACTGTATTAATTAGTAGGCATTACTTAGTATTTTCAGAAAAAGTGCTTTGAAATGGACGAATTTTTACTCTAACGCTGGCCATACCTACAAAATGGGCTAGCACCAAGGGCCATAAACGAAAATGAAAAAAAATACCTACCTACGCTTGCGTTTGAAGCTGCCACAAGTACACTTGTGCAATCGTTTATTGTCAGAATAAGTTCAAAATTGTTCTTGGTAGCCTTTTGTCTATTTATTTTCTGAATTGGAGTCGGCTTCCAGTCTACCCTGCTTTTGCTCTCAGCTAGTTAGCTGAGAGCAAACGCAGGATTCCTTGGATTCCTTGTCCTTCCAAAGATTCCTTGTTATGAACTAAGGTTATTTTAAAATGCTGACTTAAAATACCCTTAGTTCATAACAAGGAATCCTTGTTCTAAAAGCTAAAGTGATGAATGTTCAGTGGCTGGAAGTGTTCAATATATATACAAGAAAGTCGTATTAGTTCTACCATTAATAACTCAGCAACGGGTGGGCTGATTTCATGATTTTTTATTTGTGAATTCGTCTCCGACCCGAACAGCAGTAAAACTTCTAAAAACATGGGAAAATTTCACTATTAAAATATAATAAAGATAATTTCTTCCCATAAATTTGATTCTGAGGTGGTACGAAGTTCGCAGGGACAGCTAGTTGTATTATAACGGGAAACTGTTTTAAATATATTGACAGTATTTTGTTCACCTAAATTTAACGACCATTCTATTTACTTACATGGAATAGTTAATTTTAATTTAACCTAATATCAGTATAAAGAATCAAGGAGAAATTCGGGCAGGGCGTCGAGTATGTGGGCGTGGCTAAGTCCCGCCCAGCCGGGGCACGCCCTCGCCCTTTGCCACCTTTTCGCTGAAAATCTGTAAGCGCTGTTTCGTGTAGGTATTCAATCAACTAAGTAATCAGGATTAAAATGAAACCTTTATTTTGGCAAACACTAACTCTTACATACCACAAACACTAGAATGTATGTAAATAGTAATATGATTTGATTATGATCCTCTGACACTCGTACACTCGACGTCTACTTCTACAGTAATACCTTCCACTATGCACACCAGACATCTCTGCGTAAAATACGTGTTTGATAGCTCGCGATGACCAATGCGACACCTTATTCCATAGGAATAGACGTTAAATTTGTGCGAGATGTTAATCTCTGCTTGCGGAAAACTTTTGTTGCTAGAACTGCTTATTGTGTTTCTCATTAGTCTTCTAAAATTGTTTACGATGAAAATTGATTACATTTAGTGGCTGATAAGAAAAGAGATGAGAATCGTCGGGGTCGCAGCCCGCGGGGCAGATAAACTCGTTACAACAAGATACGCCGCCGACGTCGACACGAGCGGCGGCGGCACGCCACGCCACAAGGATCCCTGTAATCTCGTTGTGACTCCCGGCCCCGTCGTTTCCGATTCGATCCAAATTACCTTTTGTACGTACGTACTCCATCGACAATTTGATTCGTTACGATCTAAACTGTTTGCCCCTCAATTTAAAACACTCCTGACTGTTTGGAAAACAACGGCTATATAGCATAGACATAAAACGAGGTGTCGGGTTTGCATGAAGCACGTAGCACCTCGTCGGCGCCGGTAAAAGCTTCTTGTTGACGTAGCGTTCGATTCAAGAGGCATGGCTACGTTCTTGTCCTTGTAATTGATTGCTTTGTCGCGTAATTTGTTTGTCGTCGCCGGGTGGAGCGTGCGATCCTCGCGGGAGCACCGGGGCGCTCGTCCTCTCGTCATCTTGCTCGTAAATAATAAATACCATCCGGTGTGGACTAGCGGGCAGAGCGCTGCGACGCGACGCTGCGGCCCTCGCCGCCACCGCTTCTGTCACTCCACTCACACCCGCTGCATGACTCAGCATCTACACGTCTTTGTTATCGTTGATGAATCGCACTACCTTAATGGTGAAATGGTGGACTTGTTACACAGGTTGTATATGTCACAGTGAATTATTACTCCTTTAATACAATTCTTTGTCACACAATTATAGTGTTAAACTATTAGATTATACGAGCTATATGACATAAACAATCCATTGATCTCATTCCTTTTAAAATCAAAGATCGTAACGCAATGACATGTCCGACCGTGCGGGGGTAGTCGGGTTGAGCTAAGCACGAGCGCGCGTTCCGTCACTAATAACCCCGTAATTGGTATCGAAGCTCGCCGCAGCCGGATTACTGAACGTCTAATTGAATGCGAGACGCTTCCTCGCCGCCGCCTCCTCCGCTGCCACCTTCCAGCTACATTAGTTGCCAGCGATTTAATTTTGTCGCGGTCAAGTTCTGTTTTGCGCACGTGTGCGGCCCGCGTCGTAGTGCCGTGCCCGCACACTGCTCAATTACACCTTCTCGATGAATTAAATTGCCATGGAGCTGGGAGCCGGCGCGGCCGCGTCAGGAGATCAAACGACTCCCCCGACCGACGAGCGAGACTTTAGATTTACCCATTACGCGGCCGCAAAGTTTACGACGTCAGATAATCATTTCGTGTCAATTAGCTAATGAAAAATAAAATAGGCTCGTCTAATGTAGTAGCAGCGTAATTAAAATTACGATGATGAGTCGCTCACTGGCGTCTGTTTTTAAGTCTTGAGTGAATGAACCGAATTTAATTTCAACGTGTCAGTTAAATGAAATAGCGCGCCAAAATTACCACTTGGAGTTACATCTTATCTTACAATTACGATTATAGTTGACAGTATATTTATAAATTCGCGATGAATCATTTGGGTAATTATACTTTTCGGTGCTCTACACGAATAAAAGCTTAGGGCGCGCTGCCACCGGCAGGTGGGAAAATGAGCGACAGACGCGTACGCCCGCGGCGCACCGCGCACGTTTGCGATGTGTTTACAATGACCACGTTCTCGACTCTCAGCCCTGGACGTGCGCCAACTGATCTCCTCGCAACAGGTAGACGAAGTCCGCGCGTTCCTAATGACATCACACTCTATACCTATTCTAATACTGATTCACCTCATTCAAAATATTCACGAATACCTACTCGCCACTAAAAATATTTTCCTAGTGTTTCTTACGCAACAGATATTTTTTATTGTTTCTCCTCAATATTGTGTGTAAAATACGTCATTTCTGAATGTATAACGCTCGATTATGTTCTTAGAAATAAATATTTTTATCAACATACATATTTTAGTGGTGGTTTGTTTTATTTGCGGATTAGATTAATATGAAAAAAGAAACTATAATCGCGGTACAGTTAGCGGCATATGCGTCGGACAGCACGAGGGCTGTTATTAACTTTTTAAACGATTGTGTTAATTAGCGCACTTCACGAGGAGTCGCCCTCGAGCGCTGTGCCGCAATGCGCCGAACAAAAAACAATAAACGATACGTTCCGCTATTAATTAAACTGCTATAGGGTGCACGTTGCTTTGCAAATAAACAGTAGGTAGATGAGATGCAATTAAGATTTATCCGTTTTAGGTGTCGACATGAATTGACACAACTGACGTACATTTGTACTCACATACTTAACGTCACATTACTATCAGCACATATGCTATAGGCTCACCTGCTTTATGCAGAATCGGTGTGAAATGAACCGTCGATGGTAACAGAGGTGCGTTCTGTTGCAGCAATTGTTCCGGTCGCAGCAGGCTGCGGCGGCGGGCGGTCAGGCGGCGGCGGCGCAGCTGCAGCTACTGCAGCAGCAGCAGCAACAGCAGTTTCAGCTGCAGCAACAGCTGGCCGCTCAGCAGGCCTTCACGCAAGCGCCGTACGTGATCAACGCCGGCCAAGAGGGCGCGCCCTACGTGAGCGCCCTGATCGCTGGCGTGCCGCCCTACTATGGCGTGGCGGCGGCGCCCTGGGGCGTGTACCCCGGGCTGGTGGCGCAGCCGGCGCAGCAACAGGCGCAACAGCCGCGCAGGCCGCTGACCCCCCAGCAGGGGGAGCAGCAGGTGAACGGACAGGGCCAGTACGTGATCCCGTACTACGACCCCGGCTCGCTGGTGATGGGCGGGCGCAACGGCACGCCGCTCCGGCTGGTTTCGCCGGGCGGCGTGCTGGCGCCGCGGCAGTACCCCGCGCCCGCGCACCCCGCCGCCGCGCCCGCGCCGCCCTCGGCCGCGCAGCCACAGCAACCCGGTGAGTGCGCGGCCCTACGCCCTACTCGGAAACCTTACACCCGCCTGACACACGAAACACCAGCCGCTCACTGTGTTCACTTTAATTTAGCACCTCTTCTAATCATCAGCGTATCGGCCTGATATGAAACGGGGTTTTTAAAATTCTAGTTTTTTTACGCTTTACATATTTTCGCATCACACGCTAATTCATGACATTGTTCACAAACTGATAAATGATACAAGGATTCTGCACATAAAACTATTGTTTTAATGACAGATAAATTGTTTAATGCTGAAATTAATATTATTATAAAATCTGAAAGACTCGCTGATGTGTCAGTACTTTAATTATCTGATATAGTGGTCATGAAAATCTTAGATAGTGAGTGGCTGGAATATCATGTCAAGCTAACATGTAAATATTAAAAAACAACATGATTTCATTAACATGGCATCAAGAGCAATCCATTAACAATCGATTAACAAAAATCATCAAATCAATTAATTACCATTGATTTTTTTACGCGTGACCTGATAACGTCTTATTATAATCATGTACGCTGGCTTTCCGTTAAACTTTTATCACCCTGTAGATTTGAATAAGTATTTTTATTACTAATATCTAGTAGAATAAATATGATGTTAATCATCATCTTTAATCTTCATAGTCTTCGTATGTAGATATATTTGATATACATACCTACTTAGTTATTGTTGATGTAAGGACGTGTTGTTGAGTTTTCCTGTTCTGTAGATATTATGATCGCGCCAACGTCTATTAGATATCTTGAGGCACATAATATAGGCTGCTTGCAAAGTGTGTTCGCTCTGAGCCCCTGTATCATTATCATAGTTTTATTATTATTATTTGTACTTATTTATTCATCTTATTAACTCACGATATACAAGATGTATGTATATACTTACATGTAACATATATATAATTTGTTTTTGTGAATAGTATCATATGAAACGTTATTGAAATAAGATTTTAAATCTATGCAATTTTAATTATTGAAATGGATGACTACCGAGGAAATGCCGTCCGTCGGCTATATTTGTATGACATTTGCTTTATAATTTTATGTGTCTGTATAATAGCGGCACTCATAGATTGGTACAATGTACATAATGCGATGGACAAACGGCATTAACATGTTGTATATTATTAAAACGTAACTAAATCTTCTCGGCCCACTACACCAAGTCCCGTCAATCAACCAAATTTAACCTACGACTTTTTTTTATTAAAATCTACGTTTGAGGAATAATAGTCAGATTTGTCGTACGTGATAAATTAGGAATAGTACAAAGCGGTCGAATATAGTAAAATAATAAAAGCCAAGAACTAGGCTAACTAGCTAGGTGGATATTGGCGAATATAACATGCAATTTCCAACAGAATTTTCAAATAGATTTTTTTCGTTTACTTTAGTAGTTGTGCTCTACCGAACTTAAAATATGTAAAAAAACTTTACTTATATGACCAGTACCTTAAGCACAAGCCCTTTTACGTAACGTTCAGAATCGTGAGCGTCTTCAATCCATCTATAACCATAGATTTCAGAAATAATTATGACAGTACGTTTTCTCGATGACCTCACAATTACATTAGAAGTTCCTCCTTACCCTACTGAAGCTTTGGAATCATTTTCATTAATCCTACATCATTTAATCTATTTGGTTCTAAGTTCTCTGTTTGGAGATCCTCTCGAATCTTAAAGCTTGAATCCTCTTCGACGCTATCCAATAGAATAGCACTTCCTTCAGTGTCCACGCCCAACCGCTGCTAAGTCTCAATACCTTATTCTCAAACCGGTTGATTTGCTATTATGATCACATTTTAAAAGCAAATAATGATGAAGATGCTAATGTATTAATAGTTTATGTGTTAGGTCCACTTAGAATAGTGATTCCGGTAGTTGCCGATTTAATAATGTTTTATTTTTTATAATATTATGGTTATTACAGACAACTTGTCTTTTCCTTGAACCAGACAAATTATTAAAACCCTATTTTTTGATCAAAAAATCTGTAGAAAGTTGTTATTCAACACCCGCAAACGCGGTCTTTCGGAGTTCCAAGCGTAGCCTATTGAATGAAACAAAATTATTAAACTTTATATATCTTTTAACAATATTAAATAATATATTCTTGGATTAGAGACGTTGTAAATAAACTGGTATGGTAGTGTGGTTGGTATTTACGTTGAACTGGTAATTTATAATGCATTTAGTTGGTAGGTAGATACATATATTTGGAGTGATCTTATCCTAGATGTGTATTTGTAAATAAATAACAATCAATATTGGGAAATAAATCGATTAAAGAGATTACTTCTTTATGAATTATTAAATTGCAATTAAAATTGAGTCAAAATAAGATAAAATAATCAATAATCAAGAAATATTCGTCCAGCTCATATAATATCTATTATATTTGACATTCAGTAGGTATATTATGTACATATATGACGATGTCCCTGAGCGATCGTACCGTGCGACGTCGTGGGTACAGAGTTCGTGCGGTCGCCACTGGTCGGACCGCGATCGTGCGTTGGGTGCGTCCGCGTCGGCGCACGCAAGCGAGCAGTCAGCTGGAGCGCGGAGGTATGTCGTGTTGCAGGCGGCGCGACGGGCGCGCGGCGGGACTCGCTGGAGTTCGGCGGCGGCGCGGCCGCGGCGCTGCAGGAGTACGCGGCGCGCAAGTGGGGGCCCTCGCCGCTGTCGCCGCCGCTGGGCGCCGCGCTGGGGCCCGTGGGGCTGCGGCCCGTCTCTGCCGCGCCCGGCGCCGAGACCGCCAAGTACAGGTGCGAGCCGCCGGCCGCCGGCCGCCACGCGCTCTCCTCTCGCTTCGACCGGCTCCACCTCTGCCTCAACACGTCACTGTCGTTGTTTCTTTGCGGACTAGCTACTCCCGAATTTCATTATTTCTCCGGTCGATTCACTCTGTCTGTGTTAAGTTGCCATATCTCCTAGATTATTAAATCCGCACCGTCTGACGACCCGCCATACGCCGGTGTCAATTGTGTGGACGTGGTGAGCGCAGCGATATCCGCATGTGGATCCGAAACGAGAATGGAGCTGACTCTAGCGGCATTTCGCTTCAGTGCGAGCGGTCGATTTGTACATTGTAAATACTCGTATGCCATCATTGTTAATTAATTTTGTACAGTTCCAAAATAGGCGTTTGAGCATGTTCACGGATCGGTTACATCGAAACTCATATGCATAGCGCGTGAACGTTTTCTTGAACAACGTTGTTTGCCTTTCAGAGCTGTGAGCAGTTTAGCGCAGGGTCTTACATCGAACGGAATGTTCGGTTCGTCATCGTCGCTCCTGAGCAAGTTGAGCGGCGTGGGAACCATCTCAGGTCGGTACCGTGCGGCGCTCTCATTACCAACATTCAACCATTATTTTGTGTATATATTGTAAATAGCTTGTATGCATCGTGTAGGTATATTAACATTGTAAATTATGTAACTTATTCCTAATCCTAGATGTAAATGCTGATATATATATATTCTTTATAGGTATTTACAATTCAAAATAATATTTATCGAGTTCGTATACTTATAAATCACAGTCGATAGCCGACTCCTGTTTCATGTCTAGTCGGGCTATTTCTCTAATAAAAAACGGCTAAACACAAAATTGTGGTTTCTAAAAGCTAAGATGCGTTATGTATGTTTATCGTAAATGTACTTTCGCACAGTATGTGCTGTGTTACAACACTCGATACGGGTGTTTGAAATTGACTACGTTGTTGAACGCTGACATAATTTTGTTATACACTTTGTACTTTTCTTAAACTGGCATTTTTTTGATAAGTTAGCGAATATTTGAATAACAAAACCAAACTTGAGATAAAATATAGTTTCCAAAATAATTTCACTGCTTTCTCTTCTGAAAGATAGGCAGTGTTGACTCGTGAGCTCTGTTCATGAGTTGCTTGTGTACTTACAGAACTAGTGGGTGGTGGCGTGGGCGTGGGCGGAGTGAACGTGGGCGTAGGAGGCGTGGGCGTTGGTGCGCTGGTGGGCGACAAGCCGCCGGCTGGCCGCTCGCGACTGCTCGAAGATTTCCGCAACAACCGCTTCCCCAACCTTCAGTTACGAGACCTCGCCAACCACATCGTTGAATTCTCACAGGACCAGCACGGCTCAAGGTGTGTATTAAATTGATAATTTACAAAACGTTTTGGGAACCAGAGACGGTGGCATGGCGCGCGCTGGTGACCAGCTGCCGCTTGCTCACGCTTATTAGATCCTCTCCCTACTACTGCCTACCTACCTACTACCCCCAACGACTGTAACAATACTACTACCGTGGCCAGCGTTAGTAAGAAACTTTATTTCTATGTTTTGAATCTATTTTCATGTCAGTTCTGAAATATTTGTTTTATTAATAAATTTTATAGAATTATAATTTACTATTGTATAAAAAAAGATTTGAATGCTCGCCTGAAAGAATGTCAAAATATCAGTATTTATGTACAGACCTTGTGACGTCGGAATCTTTATGGAGCGATGTTTATCTTTTTCTTATTATGTTATTGGCTTTTAAAGAAAGTAGCTACTTTAGCACATGACATCCAAGGCTAGGACATGTTGTCAATACGGACAGATTACTCTGATCGGTGAAAATTAGAAAGTGCGGGTGAACGATTAACATAATATGCAAAAAAATTATGGCCCCTCCCGGTCAGTCTCGCCGCCTGTGCCGTATATTTGATTGACTGGTCCATCAATATTCGCGCAGTGCTTTATGTATTGTAAATTTAATAATCTTTTGATGAACAAGTTTTATTAAGAGTTATATTTACCACATTGAAGAAAGTCATTTTAGTTAAACATACAGAACCAGATATAATTCAACTTAATATTTCTATGCTATAAATAATAACTTAACCTAACCTTACGTTCCACTCTACATATTACAATATATTTTTTATGTACTTCGCTGATAATTACTGTTAAACGCATCAAGTCATGCGTCTCGTTGCGTAGGAGACTAACATGTTGCAAATAAACGGTATTGTGTAGGTAGGTTAAGTTTTTCATAGATATAAAAATTCTACACAAAACTACGCCTGTTTTCTATTCGTAAGATTGTGCCATATTAACTAAAATGTAATGTAAATTGAATTTAACCCAAATCACTATATTTTCAGGTTTATACAACAAAAATTAGAGAGGGCCACAGTTCAAGAAAAGCAAATGGTGTTCAATGAAATAATAGGAGCCGCCTACAGTCTAATGACAGATGTGTTCGGCAACTATGTCATACAGAAGTTCTTCGAGTTTGGCACCACCGAACAGAAAACAACGTTAGCACAAAAGGTAATTTTAATTAAAGTAATTATGTCTTAAATGTCTCCACATGGAATATAATATACATTTTTTATATTAATTAAGAAAAATACTTTATTCAGTAGTTTTAATTGTGTCTAAATCTTTTTTGATAGATATAGGTTGTCAGATCGATCCAAATGTATTCCTGTATCATAACTAGTATTTGCTTCATTGCGTTGGTGTGTCAGGTGCGCGGGCACGTGTTGAACCTGGCGCTGCAGATGTACGGCTGCCGCGTGATCCAGAAGGCGCTGGAGTCCATCCCGGCCGAGCAGCAGCAGGAGGTGGTGCGCGAGCTCGACGGGCACGTGCTCAAGTGCGTCAAGGACCAGAACGGCAACCACGTTGTAAGTTGACGTTTGTGTGCGTATTTGTGAAATAATGCAATACCTCAACACACCGCAACTATTTTAGTTGTAAGAAACTGAAACATTCACATAGTCATTATTTGTTTGCTTTCTTGCACATGAACTACTTTCAGCCTTTGCGTTAGGTCAATAATGCGTTGTAGTTTTACGCTCTTGTTTTATAGTATATTGCAACGCAAGTTCTCGACGGTGTGATCTGGTTCGCAGGTACAAAAGTGTATCGAGTGCGTGGAGCCGGTGGCGCTGCAGTTCATAATCAACGCGTTCGCGGGGCAAGTGTACGCGCTGTCGACGCACCCGTACGGCTGCCGCGTCATACAGCGCATCCTCGAGCACTGCACGCCCGAGCAGACCGCGCCCGTGCTGGCCGAGCTGCACGCGCACACCGACCAGCTCATACAGGTGGGCACACGCGAGCTGTTCAGATACTTGTTATTATTATCTGGATCCCTTTTCACTCAAACATATCTCTCAGACGTGTGCGCCATTTGGAATATAGCCTCTGGCAATATTCCAACATTGGTTTAGTATGAAACGGTAGTAATGTATGAGTATGGTCGCAGGACCAGTACGGCAACTACGTGGTGCAGCACGTGCTGGAGCACGGCGCGGCGGAGGACCGCGCGCGGCTGGTGGCCGGCGTGCGCGGCAAGGTGCTGCAGCTGTCGCAGCACAAGTTCGCCTCCAACGTGGTCGAGAAGTGCGTCTCGCACGCCACGCGCAACGAACGCGCGCTGCTCATCGACGAGCTGTGCGGCTTCAACGACAAGTCAGTTGCACCAACGTACTTCATTACATCTTATATTATACTAAGCCGTAGCTTGACTGCGGGCCTGATCATCTTTATTTACTGTGGATTGACTCGACTTGATATTTACATTTGATTGTCACACCACCGAATATTTGAACTTAACTCATAGCACGGGGTGGAAATATAGATTAATGCGTCACTGTTTTGCCTCAGTCAATTATCTAGGATAATATACTAACGCGATGGTATGTTAGCAGTGCTCTCCACGTGATGATGAAGGACCAGTACGCGAACTACGTGGTGCAGAAGATGATCGACGTAGCGGAGCCCACGCAGCGCAAGGTGCTGATGCACAAGATCCGGCCGCACATCGGCTCGCTGCGCAAGTACACGTACGGCAAGCACATAATCGCCAAGCTGGAGAAGTTCTTCATGAAGGCACCCGAGCTGGGCCCCATCGGCCCGCCGCCGCCCAACCCCGTGCTGTAGTCGGTGTAAAGTATTAACGTCCGCGGGACTCGGCTGATGCGACGGCGCGGGTATCCCCCCGCCTATTATAAATTTTGTGAATATTTGCGATTGTACATTTGTAAGTATAGAGCTCGCCGCTTCGTCGCTCGCCGGCCGGCTGCGGCGGCTGCGGCGGGCCGCGGCCTGTACATACGCAACGGCAGACTGATGTACAGAACGATACGATTACTGTAACAATAGTTGTATAGCGTCGACGCCGACCCGGTGCTCGGCCGTCGCGTCACCGCGGCGTAGCGTTTATTGCGTTTTAGCTCTTAAGTGTTCTAGTATTATTCGTTGTTCGTATGAATCTTATGTATAAATATTTGAACGTCTCTCATTCTCGTGTAATTTATGAATCGAAGGAGAGGACGGCTCGGCGGGCCGTGCGTCTCCGTAATTTTAGCTCGTTGTAGATTTACTATTAGCTGGGCTAGGGGACCTTGAATCTTCTGAAGCGTTGGAGAGATGCCGCAGGCAGTTCTGGACAATCGGCACTATAGTCGTGATTATATTATTCTTATTTTGTACTATTCTTCAAGTCGAGCTCTCGTTTAAGTTTTAAACCGGCTTTAAATCGTACATAGCTTATCGAATATCGCTTAGTGCCGGAGTGTATAGTACGTCGATTATAATTTTGTGAAAATGATATTTTTGTATATTTTTATGTAATTAATTTAAGTTATTTAGTTAATGCGCCCCCGCGCCGGCGTGGCCGGGGGCGAGCGCTTGTCGAGTGGGCGATGCTTATGTTAGTGTAGGTACTATAGGTTATAGTGATGATTGTAAAGTCCTGTACTGATAGTTGTAGTCCCGAGGTCTACCTTGCCGGTCGCACGTCACAAGCGTAGCTACTCCTCATTCCCCCTGTGTAATTAATTTTTATAGGAAGCGTAGTTTCCTACGACACCTCAAGATTTTTTACGTTTAGATGTAATTGAAAATAAAATTATTGTATATGGCTGTACAAAAATGTTAACAAAATGATTTGTAAAACCCGTATGTGATGGAATAGGGTGAGGCGTCGAGCGCGGCGAGGTGCGCGGGGTGATTGCCGCCGCGCCGGACGCTCCGCTCGTAGGTTGTACTAGATAACATTTATATGATGATCCATCTATTTAGACATTAATTATAATAAAGCATTTCTGTAATAATATTACAAAGAATCTGTCGTTTTATTTAATACTAGCTGTTGCCCGCGACTTCGTCCGCGTGGTATTTAACAAAGACAACCGTTGACAACAGCCTGCTCGCCCATTCTGAGCCCGCGGGACGCATTGCTGCAGGTTGTTGCTATCAAACTTAATCAGGCGCTGCGCTGCAACATTGGTTTTAATTTTTTTCGTGAGATCCTATTTTTTTTCTAAAATAAAAGTAGCCTAAGTTACTCCTTGTTATATCAGCTATCTGCCAGTGAAAGTCCCGTCAAAATCGGTCCAACCATTTCAGAGATTAGCCGGAACAAACAGACAGACAGACAAAAAATATAAAAATTGTTGTTTCGGTATAGGTAACGTGTATACATCCAAATGCACTTAGTAAAAAGCGGTTATTTTAATATTACAAACAGACACTCCAATTTTATTTATATGTATAAATTATCTGTTGTGCCTGCGACTTCAAGTCGCATGAGCTTAATACTAGTGTTCACTTCGCTTATGATTTTTACAATGATTTTGCTAACAGCAGAGTGAAGGCACTATAAAACAAACCAATCTATATTTATATCTTTCTTATATCGGACTCGGGTAGTATGCGTAAATGCATTTCCCAGCGGAAACTAAAAAAAGTATTTCTACTGCCTTACATATATTTCTGTGGTCCTTCGACAATCGACGACTCATTATTATTCTCGAATCGGTTAATTATATAAATTTCAATGTTGCATAAAACATCCATCCTTGCCATGGATACCCGCTGTCAAGATGGCGTCGCATCATGCGCGCTCGTACAATGACTGAGCTTGTGCTATCTTATCTATGAAATTGCGTAACTAGCGTGTAGCACAAATGAATAGCGACCTAGTTTTATTAAAATTAACGGTCATTTTTATGTGATATTAGATCAGTTACTTAGTAGACTATTACTTTTCCACTACGTGGGTACTTGGGATTGGTGAGTTATGTTGATAATCAGCGGTGATTAGTATGAAGTTTATAAATCCATATATATATAATATATATACATAATCTCGTTGATCTACGCACAAAGCCCGTGGTGTTTTCGTAATTGCGGTACACAGTAGACGAATCTATCGTGCGATCTCGTGACGTGCAGGCGCGGGCGACCGATAGAGGTAACAAGGTAAAATACAAATATATCAAGCTTAGGCATCTCTTGTTGCATGGGGAAGAGTCGGACTGCGAGCCACACCTCCACTAATAGACTCACTCTATAATTTAAAAAATACACATTGGCAATAAATCTTACGTCCCTTTATTCAAGTTTTCAACATCATTAGTGCATTCAAAATATAATCCTATCATTATACTTATTCGAAGTACCTATTTAAAATAACACAGGTATACACCTAAACTGTTATTATTTCTCTTCTTCTTTATCCTTGTCCTTCGTTTTGGGCTTGACGCTGCGTTCCCTGTCCCGGGATCGTTCTCTCTCCCGGGAACGCTCGCTCGACCGCTCGCGCGGCCGCGGCGAGCGCGAGCGCGACTTGTGGCGCCGCGACCGGGAGCGAGAACGCTCGCGTCGATAAGACCTGCCGGACAATTCACACAAATTAACAACAGCTCGATGCCCGATTCGATACTTCACATAAAAAAAACTTAAAACTAATACTTACTTGCGGCTTCTATAAAAATAAAAGATCAAATATATATTTTATAATCAATTGGTAAAAAATTGCCATTTTACTTTAAATTTTGTTCCAACTTACTTTTCCCTTATCCTGTCTGGTTTTATAGAACGAGAGCGCTCACGATCTCTGTCCCTTTCTCTGTCGTCCTGCAATAAAAATCTACTTTCAATATTGCGAGCAAATATGTAAGCGACTGACGAAATCGCCGAAACTATATTTTTACATTCATGCATAGCTATTATGTGCTCATAGTGCGGGAACGTCTATGATTCAAAACCAAAAGCTATTACGTGTACGGCACTGACATCTTCTCTCCTGTCGCGTTCTCTCCTCTCCCGTTCCTCGCGCTCCCGCATCCTGTCCCGGTCGCGGTCCCGGTCCCGCTCGCGGTCGCGCTCCCGGTCGCGCTCGTGCGGCGCGTGCGGCGTGTGCGGCGGGTGCGGGCGGTAGGGCGCGGCGAAGGGCGGCGCGGGCATGAGGTGCGGCGGCAGGTGCGGGGGCGGCAGGCCGGGCGCGGCGGCGGGCGCGATGGGGGGCACCGCGGGGCCCATGGGACCCATAGGCCCGGGGCCCATGGGTCCGGGACCTGGCGTCAGCTCCTTTATGTCGGTCGGTGCCCAGCCTGTTTGTTCCGGATGACCTGATAATAGAAAATAGATGTCAATTATTCGTTTGACGAAATAATGCGCGATGGCTGACTATCAGTCACTGTTGATTTCCTTCCACCGTTCATAACATAGTCATGAATGTTTGCATGAGCGACTGTTAGCAACTATAACTAGAATGTAATATGAGCAAAATGGGATACAATGAGTGAAATTGGATATCCATAAAGGATCATTGCCTGTGTCCAGACCGATCGCATATAGTCGCGAGGCTGACTGGGGCACATGCCACGCGTCCGCTGATAGAGGCCAGATGAAAACGATTGCTCGAAACAGCACTAGTGTTTGCCTCGAACATTTGTGGTGGCACGGTCAATTGCATTTGGATACTTAAGTTAATTTACGCCTATTCGCTAACAATTATCACTCTCTAGATAGAAAATGGATTAATGGCACAGTATGTGCTCATCATAATATATCTGCAGAATAAATGTAAAGCAGTACCCCAGGGTTCCTCGTAGGCTACGTGTGGTGGTGGCTGGAAGTAGTGGTCGGTGGGCGGTGGGCCGAAGTAGTCCGGCGGCGCGCCCAGCATGTCGCGCGGGTGGCCGCCGCGCCCGTACTCGCGCCGCTCCGCCGTCATCACCTGCCGCACGAGCGCGCATCAACAAACATCAACACATCACGCCTATCACATACGGAGAGAAGGCAGTGGAGCATACACATTTCACCAACGCTATTTGGCCCGAATGTAGCAAGGGGCGAACCTATGGCCGTTATCGATCACAATCCCACTTAATACACGATGGATAGGTACCACAGTCCATCACTCTGGCTAAGTGTGGTTTTGGCACACTTACAATTTTTGAAAAATCCGCAGCACTGCCTTCGTCTTACAACAAATGATAATCATGATTGAAAATCTTGCTTTCTTGAATACTCAGTAAAATAGCATCCATTTTAACATGAGAATAGATGTGACCCTGAGTTGGTACTGGGCCTAAGTTGTAACACAATCTACTCATAATCTAACAGCAATGCAACGGCATACTGTCACTTTTGTCAGATTTGCAATACGAAGATTACTCGACTGGGCTTTAAACAAGCGACTGGAATCTAGAACATTTGAATGCTCCATCAGCTTTTTGCTGCTGCTCAATAACTACGTTAACCAAACAATTACAACTCTCTAGGAGATTTTGAGTTTCTTCAATTCCAAATATAAATATAAATTTAATCGATTTATACATATGCTAAAGAAAATTCATATAATACCTGGATGGTATTCTCTCTAACTTGATAATTATTCGACATAATGGGCGGCATGCCGTCGTCATGTCTGCCAGGACCTGTTTAAAAATCACATGAAACAGTTGAAAATCGATAGTTAAACATTAGTACATTCAAATTTAAACTATAACTTTATGAGAGGAAGAGGAATCCTGGAAGTTTTATATACTAACCCAATACACATCCTAATAAATAAAAATCTATCTAGCGGGAGCTTAAGTCGCCCATATGATACACCTGCCAGGTTTTAAGCTGGGAGGTGAAATGTCTGGAAATAAGAGTTCGTAATTTGCCCTATGGACTATGCCACCGAGATTGATTGCAGCGGACACTCAATCGAAGGCACGAAGGTCCAAACTAGGTCCGAAATAATTTCGTTTCTTGGCGATGGTGGTGGACTAAGAATGCTTTCTGACTGTGGGGGCTTTTCGTGACCTGGCGGGCGGCGCATGTCAGGCACGGGCGGGCGCGGCGGCGGCGCGTGCAGCCCCACGCCAGCCTCGCTCACGCGCATGCGCCTCTGCCGCTCGCAGTAAGCGCTCCACGTCACCTCGTTGAACCCGTAGTTGAAATAATCTGCAAAGCATACGATTTTGAAACAGAACTTTTGGACATCTTTACACTATGTCTATGACACGAAGATCAACATTCCAATAATCTGTTAGTGGAAGCAAAACATATAATTTTAAAAACATTGAAGGGCAGAGCTTTGGTATAATTGGAAACTGACATATTCATTTATCATAATAAATGAGTAATCCTATGATTTTATATTTGTTCAAAATATGAATTCATTATTAAAAGGCATTCAATATTGAATGTATATAACATGGAATATTTATCAAGTATTTTGTGATGTTGACGGAACATCTTAGTTTAGTATGTCTGCAACAAATTACCAGATATATCTGCACCAGGCTTGTTCCAGGGCTTGTCCTCAATAGTGTCAATGTTGAACTCTAGAGCGGGCACACCATTGATGCTGCCTGGACCTTCAAAGTCTTCTAGTGTGACTTTACCACCTGTTGCTGTGATTGTGCGAGGCTTTTCAGCGGCCCCAGCCACTAATCCTACTCCACGCTAAAAAATATACATATATATATATATATATATTTGGGAAAGCCCACAATTGGCATGGACATAATAACATATTGAATTGAAGCCTACTGTTGCCATTAGAAAATAGGTCCAGAATATAGTATAGGCGCTGAGTTTTATGTGTGTTTAAGAGTTCAAATATGACTTTCAAAAACACTTGTCTCATTTTCATGATAAACAAATGCTACTCACCTTAATGTTTAAACTAGCATACGCCTGCGGTCCCGACTTAATCTCTCCGATGGTGACTTTGATGTCGTCACTGTCGTCGGAGTCCGAGTCGCCGTTGTTCTGGCTGTCGGCGTCTCCGTTCTGGTCCTCCCCCTCGCGTGCCACTTCTGCGAAGTGCTCGTCGTTGAAGTGAGAATCATCGTTGTTCGCTTCGCCGTCCTCCTGCTCTTTACCTTCGCCCTCCTATATATACATAATAAAGATTATTTACTGATTATTTGCGTCAAATTATTTTCGACTTCTACATTGAAAAAATAAAGCATAGAAAAAGAAAATGTGAAGATGAACCTACACTTCACTTTTATAACATTATGGCTAAAATTCTCAGGGTGTTTGACACGTAAACTTAGGTTTGTATACGTAATTTTGGTAAACTATGTTAGTGATGTAGGTTATGTTCAACTTACAGCAGCCCCATCTGTCGTATCATCAGTTTGCTTCTGCTCCTTTTCATTAGTCGCAGATGGTTTATCACCTGTCTGATCTGCGATTGAATCGCCGTACAACCAATTATCATCATTTTCATCACCTGGCGCCGCTTCAACCTCAGCGTCTGCCATTTTTGTTTCGTTTGTTTGATCCACAGACGAACAATAAAAGCTACGTTTGACCCAAAGAGTAAAATAATATATTAAAGTTTGACCATAGAGCGTACTGTATATTTGAGTTTGAGTCAGAGCTCTGACAATTCATTCATTAAGCTTAAGTCATTCAATAGAATTGTACTTAATAATCGAAAGACCGGCCGGGCCCCACAACGTAATGTTCCTTTATAAAATGGTATCCTTGGTTTCAAAATTAAAAACAAAACCTAATACTAAAAAAAAAGTGAGTTATCATTTGTGGGAAAGGCCATATTTTATATTATTACATTTTATTTCGAACAGCGTTAGGTAAAACAAAAGCAAATGGTAAAAAGAGGAATTTACCGACGCCCATCAAAATGGCTCTATTCTCTGTCTACGCCAACGCCATTAACCCCATTTATCGTCGACAGGCATTTACCTTTAGATTCGGCTTAGTTAAACCCAAAACCGGTTCGATTAGGTTACCCATACTACAAACCAGTGAACCTTAGGCAGTATAGTAGTAGTTTAATTCGTCCAGTAGGACAGGCGAAGGAATCTATCCATACTGCCAATTCTTGTGGAGTCAGTAGAGCTAAAAAATACCCTTGGCTATGGTTCTCCTTCATATTTTTCGTTAGTTTAGTCGTCTAATGGGCAAAATTTTAGGGAAACCCCTTAACTGCAGCTCGCAGAGATACTTGTCCGGCCCTAATATTTTCTATTTTTTGTCCAGTTTCATTCACAACTTTTCATAGAAATAAAACATTCACTAGTAAAAAAATATTTTTTAAATATTTTCAACGGCTAAATTATTAATTTTCAAGCTGTAAAATTACTTCATCACAAAAAATAAAATCAAAACGCTGATAAATCAATATGCGAGCTAGTCGAGTCCATTCCTCCTCCTAGGGAACAACTTTTCTTCCGCCTGCTCTACCTTGTGAGCCACATTAGCCAGTTGTTCAGAGGCATTAGAAGCTGCCATGCCGCATGTCTCCGCTAGTTCTTGCACCCCATGAGATACCTGCACATATTGGAAATATTTTAGTAGTGGAAATGGGTAAAATCGCATTACAAACAAGAGAATGGAATGCCTCCTCATCTCTTAACCAAACATTGTGGGAAGGCACAATTTATGTTGATAGCGCTACTATTTGTTTGTGTTGCGCGCATAGATAAGGATCACTGAACAGCATACAACTGGGCCCTTAGGATGCCCTTTGAGTTTTGAACATATTCAAATCACGACCAAATGTTGCCATACATTTTCCAGTAAAACTGCACATTTCAAAAGGGTGCTGCGTAAAGAGATTTTTTTTGCCTTGGATATAATTATTTTGTATATATTGTATTTACATTGTGATTATGATAGTTGTTTGAGCAAGCTACCTACATACACACATGCACACAGGATACTGGTCTTGCGCATCATTTCTGTTTGTAACGTTTGCCACAAATTAGCTAATAAAAAAAATACCAATGAGATTTTGGCGAATTGGTTGTTAATTTATGACCAGTTTTATTAACTTTAATAAGTGCAGATGCACTCCTCTCCATAGGTAAAATTTGCTTAAATAATTATGATAAGTTTACATTCAATGCCTAATTTGTTTTTACTAGTCGGGTATTAGATGTTGTCAAAACTCAAGGCACCCTGTCCACATGGTTGCGCGTGATCGAGCGTCACCACAATGTAGATGCTTTTATTATCTTCTAAGCGCATATGATAAATGCACATAGTCACCCAATCATCAAAACAGAGCGTCAACAAAAACTGAAATTAAATCTTACAGCATCAGCTTCAGCCTTCACTTCGGCAGCAGCGGCATACATGTTATCCACCACCTCCCGCATTTGGGAAGCATTTTGTATTGGCTCAGACTCCATCACAGGCTCTGCCTGCAATACAATAACATATGTTTTGTCAAATGGGAGCAATGTAGGGAAAAGACCTCACACAGTTAAGTTGAAAACGAAAGAAAAGAAGTTGTAACATTTACTGTATTCATTTACTCCGAACAATTTTTATTCAAAATGGCAATTGTGCCTGTGTCAAATGCTTTTTCCAGATCTAAAAAGATTAAAATCATTTTTGCCTTGGCCCATATTTGAAACAAGTTTATTGGTAAGTTAGTGTATAGCTTGATCTGTCAATTTACTGATGCAGAAGCTTTATTGTTTGCAGCTAAAAAAGGATTTTTACTTGAAGTGCACATAGACACAGGGTACAGATATTCTAAAATAAAGTAATACTACATTTGTAACTACCTACCAGCTGGCAATGATGCATGCAGTGGCAGTGGTGCTTCACAGCCGACTCAGCGGCAGCAACCTCACGCATATGCATCTCATTCTGTTGCATCTGGAATAAACCAAAGTGGATATTTAATTATGAAGTATAGATTTCTTATATTTACGCGAATACTACACATTGAAATAAAACTAATCTTAAGGATTAAAACTAATCTAAACTAATCTTAAGAAGGAAAATAAACCGCGATAAAATCCTTCAGATTAGTTTTATTTCAATATGAAGTATAGGTTCAAATATTTTTTTTGTAGGCCCAATAATCAGAATAACATTTCTATATTAACATGTACTCTATGATCAAGAAATTATAAATTATAAAAAAAAGAATATACCCTCCGCTGGCACTATGTTGTTAGATAACAACATAGTACCAGCGGAGGGTATACTCTTTGTTTTTAAGCATTATGAAATTGTAGTTAGTATAAGTTTACACATTTGTTGGAAACTACCAAAACAGGTATTAATCATTTGGGTTTGTTTATGTGAAATGAATGTAGAGATTAATTATTTACTCTTTGCATTGAAGACAAAGAAGCAAACAACAATGTAGCTACAATTGTTTTATTGAAGATTTATAGTTTTATTTTATTACTACACTACACACTAATAATTCTTAGGAAATTAGGAAATGAGCACTTACTAAAGAAATAGAGAAGCATCGGGTACTTCCATTGATATAGGTAGTACTAGGCATCATACATTAAAGTAAGTAAGTGTACATTGCACTCACTTTTTCAATGTAATTCTGGTCCGTGTAGTTGTTCAGTTCGGAGGCCACGGGCATAGCTTCTGTTAATTTTTCATGTCCCACGGTGGCATTATTAAATGCCTGAGCGGTGTTCAGCAAATTTGCCGTGGCAGAATCTCCTTGTTGTCCATCCATGGTACTATTATTTGCTGCAAAACCCAATTTTGCTTCAAGTTGTTCTATTCTACTTTGTAAGACGGTAATTGGGTCCATTATGTGGACGGGAGCTATTTAAAAAATTTCGATGAATCAAATAAATTACACACTAAGAATAAAAAAATAATTGAATATCGAGAAATTCGAACGCGAAATGCGAAAGTTGACGTTTGTGTCAAGCCAAGCACACACACACAGAACTTTTCACTTGCACACACATATTCATTAGTTGTATGTTTATGTTATGCAAGTTGTATGTTACCAACTATAATATAAAGAAGCCATATAAGAAATAAATATATAAAGAAGCCATCAAAAACAATGTTTCATCCATGGTGATTTGGTGTGCATATGGATGGTGTATGTGATATGTGTATGAATCACAGACCAATAAGAGAACAAGTTATGAATTAATTAATTTATCTTAATTATTTACTAACCCATGTCCTAGTTAGATTGCACGTTCTTCCTTATATTTTAAAGAAAAATGTTTTGTAAGTATATTTTTTTTTATTGGATAAATCCAGTATCTCATGAAATCAATTTCAGTACGAAGTTCCATTTGTCAAATCGAAATGCCAAAAAAAAATTGATTGGGTGTGTGTGTTGTTTATTTTGTTTTTGTTTGCTTTTCCATTTTGCTCTACGTTTTCATTGAATCTAAAGTTGAAATCTAACAATAATGGATGAAGAATTAGGAGGGCTTACAGAAGAGGACTATAGCTTACCTCCGATTAAATATGAATGTAAGTTTTTATGTGTGTTCTCGTAACAAAAGGTTTATAGGTTATGGTGATCATTGTATTGCTTTTTTATTAATTTTCAGATCTGGATCACACAGCTGATGTCCAGTAAGTACTAAACAGAGTCTTGTATATATATATATGCACATACATATATATTAGTAAATTACACCCATTTAACAAAAGTTAAGTAATATTTTTAATGCAATAGTCAATTATAGGACGCATTTTTTTTATACCAGTGCCGTTTTATATATACTCACTGTAAACATCAGGATCTACATAAATAAAAAGTAAGTAGTTTCTCTACTATTGTGTCCATGTCATAATTTCAAACATTCAGTATTTTATACATAAATATAATCTATGTATTTGTCATATATAATGCTCAAATGTAATATGTTAACTTAAACCAGATTGTTGTATCAGTATATGATTGATGATCCACCTTATTTATTACTATTGCTTATTGTAATACATTATACACACACTATATTTGTAATTAATTGTTTTTGGTTATAAAACATTTCCAAACCATTAGGTTTTTGGCGTGATTTTATAAAGCTGGGCACACACTGTATTAATATGGGGTGCAAAGCATGACTGAGACCTAGTCTGTGTGTGGACATTGTGCAGACATTGTGGAACTCTTCCCATAATGTTTCATCTATATTATTGTTGTTGTATTTTTGAAGGATAGCATAATTAATTTGTTCATATTATAAAAGTCACTACAGGCGGCAAATTCAAATGGTGGCTCCTAAGTGTTTTGCCAGCAATAACCATTGTTTCTTTAGACTCAACTGCATGTCTGGTTGCATTGCAAGACACTGCAACGGCATTATGTATTTTTTGCAACCCATATCTCTTTTTGTTTAAAGGAACTATATTTTTGATAGTTATTTCTTTAATATTTTTTTTTTGTTTTCCAGATTACATGCATGGGGAGACACTTTAAAGGAAACATTCGAACAATGCGGCATGGCTATGTTTGGTTACATGACCGAACTTGACTATGTTCAGATAAAAGAGGTCCACTCGGTAGAAGCCAATGCAGATGACATGATGGGCCTACTGTATCACTTCCTAGATGAATTATTATTCCTCTTCTCTGTCGAACCATTCCTAATATGTAAAAAGTTAGTGATCACAGAATTTAATACTGAGGAATTCAGGATAGTATGTAAGTGCTTTGGTGAAGAGTTTCAGATTGGGAAACACCCTCAGGGTAGTGAGGTGAAAGCTATCACATACTCGGCGATGCAGATTATCGATGAACCCAAAGATAATAAGTATGAAGTGTTTGTAATTATTGACATTTGAATAAGTATTATATTTGTTGAATATTTTTTTTTATTTATTTATAATTTTCTAATAAGGTACAATAATTATTATCCTGGGTAATGACAAGTATATATAGCAGTGATAGCCAAGTTGGTAGAACACTTGCCACGGTAACAAGGATTGCAGGTTCAAACCCCGGCTCGCACCTCTGGCATCTCATGTGCGAATCTCATTTTCTGCCATGATTATCACTTGCTAAACGGTGAAGGTAAACATCGTGAGGAAACCTGCATATATGAGAGAACCTCTCGAATGATGTGTGAAGTCCGCTAACCCATACTGGGCCAGCGAGGTGGACTATGGCCTCATCCCCCTCGCATTGATGGGAGACCCGTGTCCAGCAGTAGGACATTAAAAAGGGCTGGAGTTATTAATCACAAGTATAATGGGGCAGAGCTATATAAAAGCTCAGGCACTGTGCATCAGAATATTAGTTCAAAACTGGTGCATCTGTACACCAGAAGCACTTGACCAATAAACCATGGAGGGAATATTATATCGTCTATGGAGGGAACAGGCAACACACCATATTATATTTTCATGTAGCTCTCTCTCTGCTTGTCATACTCCTGTATAATACATAGTTTAATAAGTGAATACCTTTGAGTATCAGCGCCACTTGCAATATTATATCTGATATTGCATACAGACATGCTCACGCCTGTATCACATGGGGGTATGCAGAGACCACCGATAGCTGTATTCCATGATCCTGGCATACTGTTACTGAGGTTTCAATATGGTCAAAGACAAATAATTTACATACATTTAGGACACGTTATTGAGAATATAATATCGCGGCTTTGGGCACTACGTCACTGGCCGTGTTGCGGCCACCCGTGCTATTGACGGGAGCCACTGTCTCAGTCCATGTGAAACTGCCCTTACGAGTATCAATTAAAGTTTAGTAGTATATTGAATTCGTTGTCAATAAGGTCGTAGTGCGCATAGCAACACTGCGGCAGTGGATAGCCGAAGCCGCCGCCGGTTTACAAAAATACCAGTTATCTTGGTAAACCCCAAATGCGTGTACTAAAATGCATTTTCACTTAACTATTCGATTAACCGCCGGAATACTAAAGCGCTATAGAATTTAAAATTCATTGAGAGCCGTAATTCAAACGCTGCGTTTTTTTGCATAGAAATAAAGTCGGAACGAAGTAATCTGCCACTGAACCAGATTGTAGAGTACTCTGGTTCAGTGGGAGATTACTTATGGGGTAACTAAACTGAAGAGGCTGTGGAATCACGTGTCCCGATGAACTAAGAACTGCGGACTCTCAGACAAATCATCATGATGGTTATTTTTTATTAACCGACTTCATAAAGGAGGAGGTTCTCAATTCGGTTGTATTTTTTTTATGTTTGTTACCTCAGATCTCTGTCGTTTATGAATTGATTTGCAAAATTATTTTTTTATTTGAAAGGATATACTTACAGATTGGTCCCATTTTTTTCAACAAATTGTTCTGATAATGGAATAAACAGCAGTTATTCTATCCAGTATCTACCTACCCCACGAGGGGCATGTGTGGGCATAATGTTTTGCATACGTACTTATCCCACATAACAATAGTATCTACCACGCCAAATCCCTCCAATAGTTAGCTATGTATTGAACAAGTGCGTCATTCTATATTTCCGTGTTACACAGTCGCTTTGCCAACTTTTGTCGTCAAATCCTACCTACCTACTTGGCTCTAGGAATTAAAAATAAATAGAATTATGTAAGTTAGACTATATGGTTAGGCTAATATAATATCGCCGGACGAACACACCAACTATACGGTCCCACACTAAGTAACGCTTGTATTATGGGTACCATGCAATGGACTGAGGGCGAACTCAGTATATAGTACTTATATACATATTAAACATCCATGACTCTGGTACAAACATTAATGCTTATCACACAAAGATAGTCCCTACCAGGATTCGAACCCGGGACCCTCAGTGAAGAAAGCAGGGTCCTACCAACTGCGCTAATCAGGTCGTCAAAATCGTAAAAGTCGTAAACATCCAAAGAAATGTGTTTCAAACTTAATCAACAGCCGGAGGACGTTCTCTGTTGGGATATGTAAGGGCGTCTCTCTCAAAACATTCAAGTACCTATAATATAATATCGCTAGACGAAAACACCAACTGTACGGTCCCAAACTAAGCAACACTTTGGGTACCGTACCTACAATAAATCTATGACTGGGGTACAACCATTCTGCTCATTATACAAAGTTTGCGCCTACCGGGATTCGAACCTTCGAATCTCGGTATAGAAAGCAGGGTAACTACCAACTGTGCCATAATCATTATGATCATAAAGGTGTAACGATATTGTGAAATAATATTGTGGCGATGAAAGTACTCATAAAATCGAACGAGCTCCCGTAGGAACCTCGGGCGAAACATAAAAACATACTGGCGGATTGTGGAAATTAGGAAAAAAACATTGTTTTTTTTTTAAATTTCGAACCATGTTATATGTCCCGTGGGAAAACTTGTTCGGCTTTATGAGTTCTATAATAAATAGTTCTGAATTATATATATAAATTTTAGTACGCCTGTCTAGTCTACACGATAAACCTACTGGACAGAATTTATTTAACTTGGCATGGTGATAGACTTGGATTATGCTTATTCCGGGAAAGGGAAGACTCCGGGCTAGCCAATAAACTAAAGCTCATGCGTACTAAGGCGCGGGCATTGCTAGTAGTAGGTATCTAATATATCTATGGAAATAATAAAACATAGACCAGAGCTAAGTGTGAATGAGATGACCGACGCTCTACAAAGCCAGCGTAAAATATTTACAGGCGGATTCTGTACTGTAGATCACGCAAAACCAGAAATTGGTTTAAAATAATAAAATTCCATAAAAGTTTACTGGACATCTTGACATCTCACTAAAGCGGCCTTTCAAGATGTATGATACAGCTTCAGTGAGTACTTTATACTTATAGGGGTGGAGGATTTCATTTCATCATTATAATCAGTGAAGTGAACCCCTGATTACTTAATTTGTTTTATTTTTGCCAATTGCTAGCAAAAAAAGCTGATTAGAAGTTATTTATGATTGAATCAATTAAGTCCGTAAAGTATTTTGTAGATTGTGCAACAAAAGTAGATAATTTTAAACAAACTTTTATCTGCCCAAACCGCAGGCGAGGGTAGATAAAATTGCTGATTTTATGTACGAGTTACCTATATACTCTGGTTTTCACTTCGATTGCAATGAAATGAAACTGATAAAAATTCAAAGTGAAATTTGAATAATTTTGTATTGTAGCCACACATACCTAATATAAACTTCTATGAAGTCTATGCTTACACGTCGTATTTTTTTAACTTTCTACATGAACAAAGACTGATACACTTCTTGATCCTAGTACATGAAACATTGGGCTCGGGTCCGAGACTTTACGTATACTGGCTAGTCATAATAATCATAAAATAAATCATAGTTTTAAATATTTAGTTAGTATATTTTCCTAGTTTTTAATTTTTATTTTGCTATAGAGAACAAAAGGCGTAATAAAATAACATGTTTTTCCTATGTGTATATGTATAGTGTTGCATTGAGTTTGGCTTCATGGACTAATTGTCTCAGTCTGAGAAGAAGTAAGACATCTATGCACTAGCTAGAACATGAAATGCAGTTTTAGTTCGCTTACACCTAGCATAAACAGAGACTTTACGAGCATGAGAAGTGAAAATTCTATTATTTCCGAACGATTGTTGTCTATGAGAGACACAAGTGGTGAAGTCACTTCCGTTATGTTCGCGGTTTCATTCATCAATTTCCGTATCCTTTTCGTAGATTTTGTTTTTTTTTACTTTATGCTATTGTAATATTCTAGTGACAATTTCATAATTTCGCAAAAAAATATAAAATTTAGACATACAGATAACACTTAAAGGTACAATAGGGTATACAATAATTAATGATAATAATTAGGTAGGTAGTTAAGTACATTGTATTTGTAGAAATTATTGTTTATTTAATTCTTCTCATAATTTAAAAAGGATAGGATAGGTAACTAAACTATCCTAAGACAAAAATTATACTCAGTCGTTGTAAGTAATTAATTACAAAACTATAAAGTTATGTTATATTAATTAAATAAAGATGTAAGCTTATAAGTACTTATAGCTTATAGGATTCATAAACGATCTAATGGAATTAAAATAGGTACTTAATAAGTATGTATCTAACATTTTCAATCACCTGCGGCTTCGCCCGTACACCCATCAATTTTGCTATACAGATGGATCCCCAACCGTCATATTGTGATGGCATTATAGATATCATTTCAGTCTAACGATAGGTCATCTAATAGTGAAAATCCCCTGTTCAAACCGTACAGTAGTTTTTCCGTGATAGGCTGATTGACCAAACCGACCTTAGACATTAAGTTCATTCTGAAAATACCTCAACCAAATAGTCTATCGCAGATATTTACCATTTATTTTTACATCCCTGTCTAGTACACAGACAGATAAAGACCAGTTTTATAATAGTAAGTACCTAGCTATAGATCGAAGATATTCTTATTTGTAATGTTTTCGCCTATTTACAATGGTATTATAAAACACTTTTTTTTTTTTTAAATATTTAAAATGCCATTAAATATTTATTGAAACTCCAATTAATTTTGATTTATATTAAATATAGTACATAAGTACACACTTCATAAAATAACAGAGCTTTCATTTTCAAAAAAACTAACACTTGTGCCTGCCTAGCCTACCAAAAGTTAACACACGACTTTAAAATAAAGACGCTACGCTCCTCAAAACCGGTCGAACAATGAAAAATCTAAAATTCGTTATATTTTTTATGGCTTCTTCAACGTTACGGGGGGAGGAATTTGGATCGCGGAGAGCGGCGTCATCCGCTAGGGGATGCTCTTGCTTGAGTTGGGTTGCTCGTTCGGCCGCTCCGCGCCTGCGCGCGTAGTTCGCGCCACTGCTACGTCGCTTGTGCATGCAAGCCAGATGTTCTAAAAAGCTTCCTGTCGCTGCCGCCGTTGCAATGCTCCGCATTTTTACCTAATAAGTTACTGTAAAATGCGGACTAGGACCTTTTTATTATTTTATTTAATGAGTGAAGTAATCAGTGAATAAATATCATGTGTATCGGATAAACTGTGTGTAATAATTGAAAATTATCGAGCGTCTCGATGTCCACGAGTTCAATCGGGACCAACAAAGCGGCGGACATTTTATTTTGAGTACTCGATAATGTAGCGTTTGCGTCGAAAACATTAATGTCGTTTTATGGTTATAAATTTAGATATCGTTCGCTTACGCCTATTGTAAGTATTGCTAAATTGTAATGCGTATTTTGTGAGAAATCCTTGAATATACAAGGGGGTTTAGAAGCGGCCTGTCTAGGTATCACCGCTAGGCTGTCGATATTTTGGGGAAAATGTCGTTGAATAAAGTGACGTAAGCGAAACCGGACAGCTGGAGGTGGTGCCACGAACCTTCGGTGGCACTTAGAGGTTAATATATCTGCTATCGACCCGCCCCGCTTCGGAGGCTTCTCACTTGTGATTTCCGCGCGCGCGGCGCCCCTAACCTCTTCACTAATTGAATTGTGATGATTACCAATCGTCGCTTTAGAAAATGGAGATGTCAGATTGTTTTATAATATGTTGGTCATGTTGAATAACAGCGATGCCGAGGGGGGTGAAGCGAGGGCCGGCGGAGGGCGAGGCGGAGGTGGTGGTTCGCGCTGCGGCGTCTCCCTCTCACACCACGCTGCTGGACGACAGCCCTAGCCAGCCCATCAGCTATCACCTGCTCGACCACGGTTATGGCGCCACGCCGCAGCATCAGATCCGCCGCGAGGCGCCTACGGCACCGCCGAAAACGTCTGAAGTAAGTTGTGATAATTGTAGTTAACTGAATGAATGAGGGATTTCATCAGGAAAAGCGTGAACACCCTAACAAGGATCTGGCAAGGGAGACGCAATCATCCAGGCAAAATGGATTGCCCTACATAACTATGTCAGCCACATTTATGTTTCTGCTTTGGTGTTTTCTACAGCTGATATATTGATTATCAAGACTTCATATTCATACTTTATCACTATTAGCTGACTAAGCAGCGTATGCCACATAGATTCCATATTATATTTGTGTCTGTGCACTTAAACTAATCTCCATTTGAGTTCTCAAGCAGCATGCTAATTAGCTCACTAATGTGTGATTTGGAAATCAGGAAGGATGTGGCAATAGTTGAGGTTTATGTGGCACTGCTGATGTTACAAGTTGATAAATTCACTGACTACTGCCTAACTACATAACTATTAGACCTTCAGGGGGCCTGTATCAAAATGTGCTGATAAACCATATCCACAACATATGTGAAGGACAGATTCTGTCAATTAAGTTCCTTAAAACAGATTTTAGAACGCCTGTAAGTTAGTGGTAACCTGAATAGATAATTAACAATTGATCACTTATTCTGAATCTATTTACATCAAGTCACTAAAGTAGTCATTGTTGACATTTCTTTTATGTATATCCTTGTACATTGGACTGTCTACTTTTATATTATACTGAATGATTTTATTGAGATTATTTTAACTAATATCATTTATTATGAACACTTATTTTCTTCTTTTCAATTTATTTTTCTTTTCATGTAAATATGGTGTTATGTAATGATAACATATGATAACAATTCTACAAATGTTTATAGAAGGTATCTGACTAGTACCTATAGTGGTTGATTGAAGATTATCGCATCCTCCAATCTGCATTTCATATTGCACAGTTACAATGGTAGGTATTTGTTATGAGAAAGTTAAGTATCTTGTAAGTTATTAGTTGACACATTGCAGTAAAACAGATGGAGTTAAAAGTTAGATCAACATTAAAAGTTAAACACAAGTTTTTTTCTTTGGTTAGGATTTAATTCTATAATCATATAAATGATTGAGTTTCCCCAAATGATATATCTTCTTGATTTATGTAGTCATTCATGTTATGCATGCAGTTGAAGGTTAATATTTTAGGTTAGGTGTAAGTCTCATATCCAGCTTAGCCATGTTGCTTAAGTTGTTGCTGAGAGCTAATTTTTAATGCTTGGTTACTTGTTTTGAGTATCATTAATGTAAGTCAAGGTAAAAATAGTGAATAAGCAAGTTATTTCATGATGTCCTACATTTGGCTTGAAACTGATACTCAATCGTTTTTATTTTATGTTTTTTTATTATTTTAAAGGATTTTTTATATATTATACTAATTCTAGATAGGTACCTACTACATAGGTGATAACAAAATATAGGTGTAGATTAATGAATGCACTCAAAGTTAGGTTAACTACAACTGTTTTCCATTGAAGTACCTATCTACCATAGATATTTTCAAGTGTTTTACATTTTTAAGGATGATATGGAAAGAAACTAACTAATAATAAGGTCAATAACCTCAGTAGGGTCATTGCTCTGGCCAAATAGAAGTAAGTATGGATGTTGGACATGGTTTTTGGTTTGGACCACAAGATTTTACCTCAAAAATGTATAGGAGTTTTTATCTATTTACCATGGTATTGCAAAGCATTTATCTTATAAAAATGCTGTGTAAGGCCATTGAAAATTTATTAGAACTTTTATGAATTGGGGGGGTTGGTTTGTAGCACTATTCCATTGTAGATAATATTATTTTGAAATAGATATTTTTATACTGTGTGGTTTGAGCTTAGACATTTTAGGATGCAAACAGAAAGATATTACTGCTTTGCCATCTCATTGTTAATTGATTTTAATATCTATAAATTTGGGGGTAAAAGTTATTGAGTTTCTGAATGTTTTATTGTCCTAGGAAGTAGTGCTATGACTACTTATTATGCTATTTATCCTATACCCTGAATGGAGTGCTATAAAGTTGTTTATTTTTTTATTTTATCACTCCTATTTATTGTGCATACCACTGAGTCGATCATTATTATCATATCATTAAAATATCCCACATTATCATAAATTCCGTGAGTCGTATCATAAGCTCAAATCAAAATGGCGGATCCTAGACGACACAATTTGATTGAGTCCCAACAGTAGCGTGTGCTCTGAAAAGTGTTCAGCTGGCGGGACCCGTAGCGAGGCGCAGCCGCCCAATCACAGCACGGCTACTGCCGTGCGCATTAGAATAAGTTGATTGTTAGATTCACACTATAAAAATCATAAATATTAAAATTTACTGGGATTATTATTATTTATTACGAATCAGTTCAATTGTGCCCGCGAGTTCGTCTGCGTAGATTTGGCAGCTTGGAAAATTATCTTGTGGGATACAAAGAGATCCAGACTATAGGTATATTGACCCCGGAATGAAGCTATACTTTAGGCTACCTTGGCGGTTTTAGTAGAATCTATCCAGTTATTTCCACGTGGTGCGCGTACAGACAGACAAAAATGTTAAAATAGCTGCATTTGGCAATAATGTTTTTTCGCAAATACCTACCTACTCAGATACGGTCCCGTTACAATCTTATGACACCTAGAGTATCTATAAATGTTGCTATATCACTGTGCGGTATTAATTTATAATAAAAAACCAATCCCTACCATGGTTAGCACAATATACAGCAGTGTAAACACTGCCAATGAAACTACTTGCAATAATTAGGCCTAGTTCACAGCTAGAGGTAGGTTCGACTCTCGAGATCTATGTTTTGATTGTTTTTTTTTATCATAAATGTGTTCACACAACATTTCATCTAATGTAGAGTATATAATATTATAGATAACACATTTTCGATAATAATTTCGGTTGGTTTTTAACGGTACCTTTTCAAACTAAGTCACAGAACAGACTGTTACATAGAACATTATGTTTAACTGTTCGAAAACAAAGTTCAAATTTACTCAAGTCAAATATTTTACTATAAACGTATATCCTCTTTGTTTCTGATGATTAGAACTTATAATCCCAGTGTCTGGTGATGCCACCACTTTCCTTCTTTCATTAATATTGTTTAGTTTGGTAATCGGATAAAAATTGCTACACATAGAGTCGGTTCGATTCTTTCATTATTTTCTAATTGAAATGATGGAGTAAGTAAAACATAGTATATACCATAGATTCTCTAGTAAACGCGTCAAAACCATGTCATCAAAACGCGCAGCATTTATTGAAATATTGGCAGTACTGTCTCTTGCACTGGAATGTTGGCATTTCGGTTCTTGAATTCTTGCAAGTAAAAGTCGCCTTTAAGGTGAGGATCTTTTTAAATTCCGCGACTGTACATACTTTGTAGGGAGATTCGTAATGCCGCGGCCGTTAAACGGACAATACTTTATTAATCAGGTAGGTAAGTGAACATAATGATTAAAAGCGTCAAAAAAAAAATAAGGACAACCTAATGCGGGTTTGTGTAGCTATACTTAACAGTTTTAAATTAAAAAAAAATATTGATCGGTTCGTCAGGATTCCGTTAGACACCTATCGTGTGGATTACCGGGTCGGAAAAGTACAAAATGGCGGCCGCTTGGTGCTCAATATTGGGGGTAACATTGGTGTTTATATTAATATAATGCTTCGCATTGTTACAATTTAATAGCTGTCCCTTGCCCTCGTGACCTCAGTTCCTTAATTTTCTAAAGCGATCTCAATCGGGCATTGCCTCGTGAAATATCAAAAACGCTTGAACTTAGATTTGCTCTATATGAGTACACTCAATAGAACCTAAATGTATTCCATTCGTTAGAAACAAAACGTTCGTCTGCTTTGGCTCAGACCACCCTCGAATGTTATTTCGAAACTTTTTTAGAGTTCCGTACCCAAAGAGTCGAAAAAGAGCCCTTATTGTAGTGACAACTTCGTCTGTCCTACTGTCAGAGGCTATTTATTAGCTTCTGAACGAAATAAAATATAAGTCATTTGTATATTCTTGATCGTAAGACAAATATTGTTTATTACTAAATGTTGTTTATTTTAAAATAGAAAAGATTCCAGGCGAGAGTAGTAGAGGAACATTTGATTGGTTACTTAATACGTTGATTTAAGGCCGACATTTATTAAATTTTACTGAGTTGTTATAGACGCTATAGTTCGAAACCCTCAATGTGTAAGTCCCGATTTGCGCTTGGCCCATTTTTTGTTTAGAGTGTGCACAACCGAGGATCGGTTAGGTAGATGTTTTTTTTTATAGAAGATTCCAATAGCCGGTATTGTTTAATTTGTCTGTGACATTGAACAAAAGGCTTTACTCGGTTTTGGTTACGTTACACTGTGTGTGTGTGTACCAGGCTTTAATGAATGACTGTTTTTCTTTAAGTCTGAAAAAAAATATTGTTTTCGTATACAACATAAAAATTGGACGACAAGTGTAGCCGAAGGCACAGATGTTAGCAGTTAGTCATGTCTCGAGTGGCGTTCACCCGGCGGCGGCCGTGCTGCTGCCAGGCGCCGCTGCCGCCACCATGTGGCCGTAGCACTGGCAGGTCACGTGGTCAGGTAAAGTCGGCCAAGAAATTCCTAAAGGCCTTTAGGATTGGCACGATTTTTTCCACAATCGGTAGGGTACCCTACCAATTGGCATGTTGGCTAGTCATTGACATGCCAATACTGCCGTCCGTCTGTCAAATTTTGCCGTTCGTGGAGTCCTCTAATAACCATAATATCGAATATCGTTTGCACATCATAGGATGGCAAGGTTTTCGTCGTTTGTTATTAATTTGGACCTAGGACATAAAAAAACATCAGCCTGAGTGCCTGTTTCCCGACGTACTAATAGACCCTATGGACAAAATTTGTATGGGCCATCTGACAAATAATTTGTGGATTCATCAGCACCTTGTGAAATAGGTCCTTAGTTAATGTTTCATATTGACCACCGCTTTCAGTGCCCACTTTCCTTCCTTCCTGTCATCACTTGCATTGCCCTATTTCTTTCAATGTGCCATGTAACCGCCACTTAGGATAGATATGTTAGCCCTCGACGCAACGACCCCATTCCACCCCGAGAATATAGATTTTTTCACGTTGTGATTTTTCGCTAATCTATTTTATTTAATGCGATCCTTTGCGGCTGCATCCCTTATTATTATGCCAAGACGAAGCGAAGGGCTGAATTTGTTATGTTAATAGCCGCAGAAGATTGCGCTGGCGCAGGGGTCGTTTTCTACCTAGATAGCGGTCACAGCTGCTCTGGTGTACTCGTTCGGCACACAGCATAAAAGCGCGCGGGGCTCACAAATCCGGCAAATTAACAATAGCCCGTAGTTCACTTAATAATAACACAAATACCTTCAGATAAGAAATTGCCATTCTTTCGCTAGAGGTCCCTTCCGAGAGCTCGGCGGCTTTTGTGTTGATTCTAATTTATGTCGTGTATTGTTGCCGGGTTCCCTCCCCACACACTTCCTTTCGGGGGCTTTGGCCCCGCTGGATGTTGAAATTGAATTTGTTGCACGAGCTTATTGAAAATGCCTCGTGCATCTTCCTCTCTGCGCTCTGTTCACTTTGCTGCATCTTACTTTTATTTCTGTAAATAAATCAGCTAAACGTTTCCTACGTCGCGACGGTTCGCGATTATACTTATCTATTAATTAATATGGGGTCAATGTACAGATTAAAATTGAGACCAGTTATTACGAATTGCTCCATTAAAGTGTTATGAGTGTGGTCCTGTGCTAAGTTCTATGGTGATCTTCAATTGAGGATATTAACATGGCTTAATTTGTGTTGAAAGTGTGTGGGAGTATTATACGTCATCTCGGATAACGATAGTTAGTGCGGTCAATGTCTCTTTATAATGATAATATCTAATCAGGTGTTTTTCTACTCGCAATTTTATGTTCATGCCCTGGGGGTGAGTAAATTTACTATTCATTAAATTTTGCCGGTTTCATGATAGACTTCATGACACTAACCTCTGAGGTTTAATTAAATGAATTACTATAAACGCCTGGGTGGGCTCATTATTTGACGCTCAGTGGACACGGTGGGACATATTTCTCCAACAAAAATCTAAACCTTTATTGACTAGGTTATTAGTTTCAAGCCTTCGCATGGGTCTGTGTCATCTTAGCACCCAAACGGAAGGATCGATTTCTATGCGGATTTATGTTCGTAGTTTGCTTTAATTGGGATGGTGATTTTCTTACGAAATGTTTGATGAAAATAAATTGGTTCAGCCATAGAAAAGGGCCCTTTAAATTACTTATGTGTGGTGTTTAAAATTGTTATTTATTGTTTTTTTATTAGGGATGTCACGCAATCAATACTTTTTGTCTTGGGTGAATATTATCTATACAAAGGTTGCCTTTTTTTCTTGTTTCTATTTTTGGATGCGCGTGTGCAGCTCAGAAGTGATCGGAGATGAATAAAATATACATCGCTTAGCCATTCATTCATCGGCCGAAAGACCGACTAATGCTTGACTTGGGCCTCCCTAAAGACTTTCACTTGTCACGGTCCTCCGCCACTCGCATCCCTCGGCATCATGCGACGCGTGTGAGGTCATCGGTCCGTCTTGTGGGGCACATCCTTCGCTACGTCTTCCGACTCGTGGCTATTCTGGAACCTTATTTAGACCCGATCAACGTAAATAGTACAGCATAAGAGAGTTTTGCCCTGCTCACACTCCATACTTTATTAGTAAGAAGTATTACGCCTGATAGTCACGCATTGCACTCGCAAGTCGCTAATTCATGAACCTCTAAATGACCTTTGTCAGTTTTTATATGAGCAATCTGCCTTTTGAATTATGAGCTCATGTATAGAGACTGATTTATGGCTTATGAGTAAATACAATGAGGTGACGATGTTTTTTTTATTTTATGTGTAGCTCTCCCTTATCAGATGAGGCTGAGTGTAGCGGGTTTGACAGTGACAGCGTGATTGCACGATCGAGATACTAGAATTTTTTTCAACGGGCAAGCCAATCGTGGTATTAATATGCCGTGTTGTCCGCAGGCGGTGAAAAGAAGACTGAATCTGAGCGAGAGCAGCTCGGGTAGCCAGGGTCACGTGGTGCCCATGAAGGCGGACTTCAAGACGCCCAAGCAGAAGCGCGTCAAAGTCCTCACGCCGTACAGCCGACCGTCCAGTTCTATGAAGAAGTACACCGAACGTTCCAGGTACATGTCTCACTGACAGGTAAATTGACATTCCATAGAGCACCAAAAATTTGTAGTTAACGTTCTTGCAGGAATTTTTATGAGGCATAAATGTAAAACATCTGATGTGCCTATAATGGGTCAATGAACTTCAGCGGGTGTTTTATTTTAATTAAAAAGATGTTATTGATTATCAACTGCAGTAGATATATGTTTGATATAAATACCTGATTGTATTGGGCTGTGTTTCGCTAACGCGGTGAACGTCGAAAAGAACTACACGAATAATGTTTTCTTCATTGGTTCTCTATATGTTTGTCTGGATTAAAAACAAAAGGGGTTTTCGATAACTCACTCATGTGTGGTAACCGATCAAAAAACTAATTGCCTTATGAAACAACTAGCCGTGGAGGACTTATGAGATATTTGAGGTTAGTTTGAGGAGAGTTATCGCCCACTCGATATGGTTGCTGCTGTATGCGACATCACTCTGTAGTAGTAAGACAAGCACCAGGACTTCTACATGTGACGGTCCTCTGCCGCTCGTATCCATCGGCAGTCTGCGGCGCATGTTTGGACGGCACTAGACACATCCCGTATTATTATAAAACATGATTATTACTTAAGACGGCCTTCTCTATTAAAATAATATCCATAGCGATTAAAACAGTCTAGGTTTTTCAAATTGTACTTAACTGCTACTACCCAGCTGTTCATAGTTGTTTAAGTATCTCCAGGTGAAGACACCTACGGTATGGTTCGAAAATATGCAATGCTTGTATTTTGGGTATTATACTGGGGGCGCTCCCAGAAACGTGAGAATTTCGAAAGGATCATTGCCGAAATTTGCCCAGAAGCGAGCGACCTATACTGTGTAACGGTTTGAGCCAACCAAGCTGTCCACTCAAATCACGATTCCTTGTTACAGGTTTGACACATCATTAGGTTTACTTACAAAAAAGTTCGTCGCACTGCTGAAGTCGTCGCCGAACGGCGTTCTCGACTTGAACATAGCGGCGGAGCACTTGTCGGTGCAAAAGCGTCGCATATACGACATTACGAACGTACTCGAGGGCATAGGCATATTAGAGAAGAGATCGAAAAATAATATACAATGGAAATATGGTGAGCATGTGTGTTGATTTGTAGTATTAGCAACATTGTTGCCTTGGTTTACTACTTAACCAGTGATTATAGTGGCTGGAAGTACCCCACAAGCAGGACATGATTATGACGTCATCATTTGACCGAATGCTTGCTTTGGAAAATAAAAGCATGTTGGCCCATTGGCTTGCAGCTTTGAGATTGTTGGATGTCATATGTACACCTCATTTGTAATATTTATCATTCTTATCGTATGGTGAATACAAAGCCTGTGGTTTTCGAATGCTGTGTGAAGTTCACCAGCCTGCAGTATCCTAGGCAGGTGAATTCCCCTCGTATTAATGGGAAGTGTGCCCGGTTTAATGGCAATTGGCTCGCTATTTATTACATTGGGACCAAATATAATATAAATATAATACATTTGTTGTTGGAAACGAAAGGCTAATCGCAAGTTTTAATTGAGCTTTTTTTGTAATTAGCTTCGTCGACATACAAATCAGGTAATTTGAGTAGCAATGCAGTAAATGGTACGGTTACATTATCGAATGAGCATCCGTTTTGCGTTAATGTCGCAAGAAAGAGTAAACTCCCTATAATGTATAGACAATTTTGATCTATCTGTCTATCTATTTATCTATCAGTGGCTAGTCGCTACATATTTTTGATACTTCGTTGAGTTTCGATCATCGGCTGAAGGGTGGCAAAGTCGTTAGCGCTTTCTGTCCCGAGATATTCTAATTCGGAATCGGCCCTTCAAGTTGTGCCGTTCGGAGAGGCTTGACGGTGTTGCGACCCGCATGTGCAGGCGCGGAGGGTTGCGGCGGGGCGGGCGAGGGGCAGGGCGCGGGCGCGCCGGCGCGGCGGCTGCGGCGCGAGGTGCGCGCGCTGGCGGCGCGCGAGGCGCGCGTGGGGCGCGCGGTGGCGGCCGCCGAGCACGCGCTGGGCGCGCTGTCGGCCGGCCACGGCGCGCGCGCGTATATCACGTACGCCGACCTGCGCTCCATCCGGGACTTTCGGAACCAGACCGTCATACCCATCAAGGCGCCGCCCGACACCAGGCTCAGCGTTAGTACACACTCACACTTCGACACACGTTGCGATAGCTTTCTTAGGCCGTGTTCGGACTTTTTAACTAATTTATTGTGCTATATGATAATTAAACTACTATATTTCGTGCTATTACTAAACAAACAATTTTGTTTGAGACTAACAATGACAAAACGGTTGTTCAAGAACCAGAAAGTACGTATACGGCTCAAATCGTATATATATATATCGTATTAAAAGAATTTATGTAACTGAATTTGCCTGGGCATGGCATATCCACAAATATAACAAAACATTCATTTGAACCTGACTGATCCCAATGTTATATTATATTATTGCTTCATGATTATAAGTACTACGCTTATAATGATATTTATAATTAATTTACAGGTACCTCATCCGGACGAGAAGGGCTACATGATTCATTTGAAGTCTTCAGGTGAAATCGAAGTGTTTCTCTGTCCGAAGGAACGTCCACCATCACCTTCGTGTGAGTACATCTATACATCTATACAAATAAATATATTTTTTTTACTTTTTTTGTCTGTCTGTTTGTTTCGGCTAATCTATGAAATGGCTGGACCGATTTTGACGGGACTTTCACTGGTAGATAGCTGATGTAACAATGAGTACGTAGGCTACTTTATTTTAGAAAAATATTTTGTTAAATACGACGCGGACGAAGTCGCGGCTAACAGATAGTCTCTAATATTATTCATCAAACTATTATCCTCGGAAGTTTTTATGGCGGACACGGTGGGGGGTGTACTAACGAAAGTTTGTTTGCAATGTTATAGCACCCGGCCGTAAATATTGCACGTCGATCTTTAGAAATAGACTATCGGCTAGAGGCACGCTATACAAAGCATCTGTTGATCATGGACAATAATTACGGGCCGGCGCTGTAAGTGGTTGTTTCGAATGTTGTTGTGTTGCAGCGTCGGGGCTGTTGCCCGCGGACCCCCTGTTGGAAGACAACAAGGCCCTGCTGGCGCCGCTCATAGCGCAGCTGCAGGCCAGGCCCTCCAGTTCCATCACTGCGGACTTTACGTGAGTGTAACTCTGTTTTTAGCACTAGCCTTTACATGTAAATTAAGAAATTCAGCACTTTCAATGTTGACATTGGTAAGCCATCGAAGAAATAAAATAACACTGTTGACTTTCATTATACTGCGACTGCCTATTGCCAGAAATCTTAGTGAGAGTACTGGTAACTAAACGAAAGTAGTTAGCAGATTTTTTTGTAGGATTTTGACTTTTCACGACATTTTTTTTCATTTTCAAAAACATTTACACTGCTAAATGACAGTTCTCACATTCAGCCAGTGAGTGAAATGAAATGTCACAATTTATTAATTATAATGGATAGGATTAAACGGTAGTAAAGTTAATCTACCGTTGAACTTTCAGCACGCCTATTAAACGCGAGCCCGGGTCGGGTTCGAGCACGAGCACAAGCACGAGCTCGAGCGCGAGCACGAGCGCGACCCGCAGCGGCTCCGGCCGGTCGCCGGCGCGCGCGCCCTGCGTGACGGACCCCACGCTGCCGCTGCCGGCCGCGCCGCGCCCGCCGCACCAGCCGCCCTCGCCCGCCCGCCCCGCCCGCCCCATCAGCCCTGACGGTCAGTACGCACACACTATCGCGCTTATACACCGACTCTTGAAGCCAACGGTAGCTACAGACGACGATCCCTGGCTGGCATGGCCGTAGCTCCGGTGGGGCAGAGTGGGACAACTCTGGCACATGTAGTTTGCCGAAAAATTTTACACCACATCCCAACTGATTTTATGAAATAATGTGTCTTTAGCATCTTGGCAAATAAGAGAAGTGACACATCAGGAAATGGGAAACTTAGATGAAAAAGATGATGATTCAAATTTGAGTTCCCTTGCTGTGCCTCACCTTGGTGCAAACCCTGGCTGCGCTCAAAATGGTAATGGAACATATGCGGGACAAATAAAAATATATATACCATGTTATTTTAAATTAAGGTGACGTCACATAGACCTCATGAAGGTATAAAACGTTTTGGCAAGTTCGCATCTAACATAGAAGTGCCTTGAGCTGTGATAATGTAATTAACGTGTGATGTGTGGTGGCTGCAGGCGGGTCGGCGCGCGGCCGCCTGCGCAACGCGCTGATCGCGGACAGCGACGACTTCGCGCCCACCATGGGCGGCGGCCGCTTCCAGCTGCAGACCGAGGACCAGGAGTCAGGTAGCCCTCCATCCTAAACACTGGTTCACATTTGCATTAGTTAGATAGCGGGCTAACTGCTAAGGACACAAGGGGTCAGGCGCTACTATTAATTAGTTTTGCAGACCAAATAACATTTTTCACCAAAAATATATCTATTAAGATTTCTTACAGCTTTCAGTATCCTTTCAGTGATTTTTTTCATAGCCGTTGTAGTTGAATTTTAATATATAACACCAATTTATTATTGTTAGATATTTTCTAAAGGTGCTAGATATATCTGGGGACACAACAGTGCCCCGACATTGCGAGCATTTATATTAAGAAATTTGACTGGAAATAATTGACAGATAATTCTGTTTAGGCTTAGGTCCTTACGAGTATATGGTAATAATTAGATCATGTACGAACTCAAATGGCATCCATTACACATATATTTCTAGTAAGGACAATACCAACAAATACATTGTAGATGCCGTAGTAAATACTAAGTGCGTTCATACACGATATACTTTACGTATCGCAGCAGACTCGCTCGTCGTTGTATTCTTGTAGTTTGGCCTCTGTTAGCGCGGCCTTTTGATGATCTGCTGACCCAACCAGTCGGATGTCCAATCTCGTTACATTCCTGCATCCCGTAGTCTATCCGGGGAGCCGCGCGTACAGCTGTCAAGCTTTTGGTACACAAGGGTCATATTAATTTTAAAAACTCATTTGCGGCTACGCTTATAATGTGATTTTGGGATGCGACAATACCATATGATCAAACAAACTTTACTTCACTCTATAGACACGTACGATTCTCGTACATCTGAGTGTTCCAGCCGGTTAATATGGTTTATGTAAATCTATAACGGAAACGGAATCGTAAACTTTCCGAGACGATTTTCCCCAATCGTATTGTATAAATTCTTGGTAAATGCGCAACATCTTGTTCCGCGATCGATAGTTTTCGAATAACAATCCAACCCTTATATTTTTAAACAATAAACATCAAAAAAAATATCGATGTTAATGTTGCTAGGGAGCAACATTAACATCGATATTTTTTCGGAAAGTTTTGGAATCCGTTTTAAAATAACACCGTGGAAGCGCTAGCGTGTCTGTTTGATTACATTTGTTTAATCATATGCCAATACTGTTAAGTACTCCGTGGTACAGGTGGCCGGCGCTATATCGTGTGGCACAAGGAAGCAGGGAGAGGCGTGTCTCGCGGCTGGCACTCTGGCCGTGACCTGTGTACACTCGCACTCACATCACAGTCAGAGTTCTAGCTCTGCGGCGCGCCGCACGCCGACATTAACCATCATACGAATATTTCGGGGTTTTGGTCGATCTGTACTCGATAATATCATTGTTTTGTTGTCTGTGACATGTTGAAGTCGTGACGTTCTTTAGTCTCGACATTCGAAACTTTTTTCTTTAATTGACTAAAGAGAACCAATGGTTTGTCTTTGACCACAGCTTGCTACGTATTTTTTTTTAAAACTACACTTCAATATATCACAGATAAATAATATACAGTTTCATATACATTTTTAATAAATTATATTCATGTACATCGTTACTGGCTCCACTCAGGTGTCTTCGCAGTCGCATACGCATGCTTTCGTCCCTCACGGTGCTCACGTCATCATCATCATAAGCGAAGCTTTACTAACTATACCCTTACTTTTTTGTACTGCAGAGTGTACTCTATTTTATCATGTATAAACACTATATTTCATTGCTTATTGTAATTAATTTTTAAGAAATTCTTCAATGCTTTGTCACAACTTGTAGATAGCACATTATTTGCCATTGGAAAAAGTACAGTCGTCAAAATTATTACAAAATGCTAAGCAAACATTACTACTACCCTTTAACGAAATATTATATAAAAAAGAAGCATTTTTACGGTGATACAAGTAACTTTATATTTGAATCTATGTGCCTTCTCTGTATTTTGTATAATGTGACATTTTCATTGTAAATAATTTGAATTAACTTTCTAATAGACTGACTGCAGTGAGATGACGTTGCCGACATGTACAGAACATGTGAATCTATATTTCTAAAGATTATCTATAAGAGTTCATTTGTATATATGTGCTGTGTTATGTTGACATCATGACATTGTCTTTCAATTCACACCCAAGTTGGACTATTTGACATATCAGCTAGAATGCGGGCTAAAGATGAAGAACCATTACATAATCCCACAGCGCAGCCGCACATGAAACACTAATATTTGTATTTAACATTTTAAAATCATGAAGTCTTATTTCTTGTGGTGAAAAGATCATATTGTAATACAATGGACCACCGACAACATCAACAGGATGATAGCATAACTAAAAAAAATACTTCTTACAAGTGAAACGGTATTCTATCGACTTTTCGTTTACTCTGGGTTTTACAGCCAGATACATTCCATTGCAAGGTTCATCTTCGTTACCTAACAGTATGCTTGAGATATCTTTCTCTATATCATGTCACTAATATTATAAATGTGAAAGTTTGTTTGGATGGATGTTTGTTACTCAATCACGCTGAACGGCTGAACGGATTTGGATGAGATTTGGCACAGAGATAGATTATAGTCTGGAATAGCACATAGGCTACTTTTTATCCCGGTAAAATGTATGGCTCCCGTGGGATAGATTAGTTTTAATTTTCCATACTTTTTAATCGCGGGTAACACCGCGGGGCGCAGCTAGTCATCTGTATAGTAAGGGTATATAAGATAATTTTGGTGTCAACATTTCACAAAAGCTTCCAGGGTTTTCCGATGTCCGGGTAGCGCGGGTGCGTGGCCGGGCGGGGCGGGGGCGGGGGCGGGGCGGGCGGGGCGGGGCGGGGCGGGGCGGGGCGGGGCGGCGGCTGCGAGCTGCATCCCGTCGGGCTGCAGTGTGCGCGTGTAGCACCATGGGATTCAGCTCACGGCCGCGCTCCACTAACACCAACTCATCTACTAATACCACGTAACCATCGCCACTGTAACCGCTATCATGTCTAACTATGCGTTTTGCACTGTGTCTTATACAGCGTGCTTCGGAAAGAGTATACTATCGTATGGACCTACGCTTCCTCAGCGCATTTCTTATCATTATTTGTAGACACAATTAAATGTGTATTCTTTTTATTTTACTCCTCAAATAATCAACATTGTCAATTTGTTGAGAAGATTTTTTTTTTAAATCGACTTGTCGTAATTTTGACTTCACATAATGATTAAAAATGCACTATAGAAGCGCAGGTTCAAATGTGAGGATACCCTTTCTTAGTAACGCTGCGGAGGTGTCGCTACCAAAACACTACAGAGTTCATAATTATATGACAATGCTTTATTGTCTCCTCACCAATTTTGTAGTGCCTTACGATTCTCATTTTTTTTATTAATGGATTAGATAATCGGATTATTCGATGTCGAATGTCGGTTTTTTTTGGATGCGACACTTCGTGAGCGTTTTCCCCAGTTTGTATTAATGGTGATCATATGTTTGCAATACTTACACCAATACGTAATATATTATAATGGATGATGCGATTGTAAAATAAAAAAAAAATACTACACCTTTTACGTTTTGTTAAAAAGTTCCAAGTTTGTACCTGTATCGGTACCATTCGCCTCCGCTTCGTCTGTCAAAATTCGCTTCTCCGTCGTGTTCGTTTGTGTCTGTACAGATTTTGCAGGTGTTGTCGAAGGTGGAATGTGTCTATTAAGAAATTAGTAAATTCCCTATGACTGTAATATAATAAGGCAAAACAGTCCGGGTGTTTGCACACTGGCTTGGACTTCTTTTAATTATAGTTTAAGTCGGGATTTCCACGTGTGTAGACATTTACTTGGCCCATTGGCTGTTCTGCCTTTACGACATCGTGAATTACGATTATGTGTATAGCTTAAGAAACCGTGTTCTATTGAGATATGTTTACAGACAACAATCTTTTTTTAACTACTTTCAACACGCTACTTTTGGAATTCTCAATGCCATACTATTTGTACTCTATATATATTTTTAAAGCTAATATAAGGCGCTGCGCAGATTTCCGACAAACGTCTGGGAAAACGTAGCGTAACTTAGTTATGTTTTCGTTGACTCTAATCGGATGTTTATATTGTGCCTAAGGCTGTTGTCCTAACCGTCAGTTCTGTATCTCAAAGCATGTACTCAGATCAATACTGCTTTACTGATAATTGCCTCAAATATGTTATTTGGTACATGACTTTGTGTTACCTATTTGTAAAATATTTACTGATTAACTGAGTATACTGTACACGGAGTATACTGTAGTATTTTGGGATACTGTAATAACATTTTTAAGTTCACAGCGGTTACGTTCACTAGTACTCACACAGTAATAATGCGGGCGTGTGACTTTTTGTTTTGGAAATTCCAAGCGCCATGATAATTAGTTATAAATTATTACTATAACCTAACATTTTACACTAACACAACGAAGTAGTGATAAATAAGGGTTTTAAAAGTGCACCAAAATAGTTTATGATAATCTCCTTCCCTATAAATAGCTCCTCTGCAGAAGCTATGACCTGTATAAGGCTAATTTAGAGAAGTCTGGAGTAGTATGTTATGTTAACCGCCATCCTGCAAACGGTGTTTCAGAACCGCTGGAGTTGGAGCCGTTCCTCGCGCTGGAGCCGCCCATGTCGGCCACGGACTACGGGTTCTGCCTCGACCACGACGAGGGCCTATCGGAACTGTTCGACTTCCAGTTCTAGTGAAGTGCCGTGCCGCGGTGCGTGACAATACCACTCGGACGTGTTGCCGATACGTTATTTACTTCCTGATATTTTCTACTGATGGTGTCGTTTCGTGTAAATGGATGTTCGGGTGCTCTCGCATTTTAATCAGTCCCCTGCTTCGATATAAAATGATCGCGACACGACATCGCGAGTGTGTGAAAGAGATAGGATCGCGCTCGAGCAACGGGTGTGAAAGAGAGATGATGGCTGCTGCACATATCTTCGATCCGCTCGGCGCCGCGTTCATATTGGCAGGGGGGATCGTGAGTCCATTTTGTACGTATACTATTCATTATAATTTAGTTCATCTAATGCCGGCCACTCACACGATTCACTTGTGCAAATCTAGCCACTGTACAGAAATATAGACAGTAACTTCTCGGCAGTTTCCTAGAAGTTATCACCTACTACGCTATTTATTATACATACATACTGCATATATTTCTGTGCAGCGGTTAGATTTGCGACAGACAACCGTGTGTGTCTGGCTTTATGACTGCAACCTGTTATATATCACGTTATAAAGCAAGATTTACGGCAGACCGAACCGCGACTATCGGACTGAGTAGACGGTTGGATTACACAAGGTCTGGCCTGGTGTGATAAACAAATGTGCATTGACATAGTAAATATCCAATGGAGTTTTGATTAAGATTTCTGATACGTGATACGTCCTACTTATTGTACAGTTTAAAGTATCCTTTCTACTTGTTGTACAGCTCGCGACCGTTCACTATGCCGCTCTGAATTAGCCTGGAAACTCGTTCGGATAGTCTGGTTTTAGAACGGCACAGTTTCACGGCACGAACTGTGAACCATTTAAATTTTCTGCATAAATGTGAGAGTACTCTACATTCTATATCATGACTTGCAGTAATTCATCTTTGTTAACATCTAAGTTAAGTTATAATCTTCTAATTGGTTGCGATGTAAATTATTTTAGTTCCTCGACTGTGACTTAAAATTATCAAGTATTTAACTGAACCTGAAACGTGTAAAACTGTAATTGGTGACGCAGTGTAAGTGATAAAATCAGAAGGTAGCATTCGGATCTTGGCGCCCGCGTCGTAATATGGGACCTTAAGAGCCCACCTTTACATCGCAGGGGTAGTGAATCAAAAGAGGATCGTGAATTGCTTCATCGTAATATAAACAGGGACGGCAGATAGTGTTTGCGCGCTTGCATTAACCTTAATATCAATAACAAAACCTTATCTACCAAATTCGAGAATTTATCATCGTTTATTACAACAAATATTATCTTAAAATATCTGGTTTCTAAAATCTGGCCAGGAAGTATGAGGATACCACACATCAATTCCAAGATTAGGTATGTCTTCATGATTCATGGGTCCAAATTTTCAAATTCCTAGATGACAGTTACTAAGACCCAGATCGATGAATGATATCGAAATAAGCACAGACGAACTCTCAATCTTATAGGTCGCATAAAATAAAATTAGCAAAGAGCAGCTCTGCGCATGTCGAATTCACACAATTAGGTGGATACCTTACAACTAAGCAAAGAGCAAAGACGGCGGTTCAGCAGATTTGTACAGTACAGTAGTGTTGTGCAGATTGTACCTAGGATACTAGTAGCCGTGGGACGCCATGTAGGTAGCAGAGTTCCGTATCGCGTTAAGATCCGAAGACTACCTTAAGGGTCAGCGCACACCGACTGAGTGGCGGCCAAGCGACCGCGTCTACGTGAGTTCACTTTTGATTGTGTTCCAATAAAGTCAACTGTCGGTCTGCGCTAACCCTTAGGCAGTTTGGTTTAGAATTTCCTTATAAGTTCAACTTTATCAAAAGTAAAAAAAATGTATCTTTATACATGTCATGGTGCTAATTTCCTTTTTACTATACCTATTATCACCAATTGCAGTCTTACATCGGTATTTTATGAACTAAACGCTTATAAAAATTGTTCCTTGAAGGTGATCCAATTAACTCATTTGTGGTATTACCAGGGCAGGGACCGGAGAAGCGGGGACTACTGTTCTCGGCAACCCGTGTTCAATATCTCATTATTACGGGTAACACTTTGTTGAGGATGGTCATAGCGAGGCTGAGTTTATTTTAACTTGTGTCTCACAATTAACTGATAGCTTTTGAATATTTACAACAGAATTATAAAACACTTCTCTGATAACGATTTGTAATCCCATTGTGGATTTATTAGAAACCTTAAAAAGGAATCCCTACAGAATTAGTACCAATTAGTATCATGTCTTGCTGTGACAGACCGAGTCTATTCTGAGATACAAGTTTTGTCTCGATTGTAAAAATGAACTGGTTCCATCCAGGTATGGAATATTTGTAGGCGCAGTAGTCTCCGTCGCGTGACGGCCGGAGTCGCGAATACTATAAGAGAAGCCGCGCGGCCGCCGGCCCGCATGTACATAGTCTCGCTCAAATCACTAGAGGGCGCGGCGGGCGCGCACACGCGTGTACATATTACGATGTAATGAACGGTGATATCTTAGCGGCCTTCGATTTTACTTGTAAAGCTAGCTCTAGTGTCCATACGTCATTCGTGCACGCCGTTGAGGGCTGTCGTTCGCGCATAGCATCGTTCCGTTGTCAACTGATTTGCCAAATATTTAGTTAATACCTGTGTTTGTCGGTTTAGTTGTCATTGTAAATAGTCGCCGAGCGGGGGCGTGACCGGCGCCGTCATTTTCGATATGATTGGTGCAACTGTGTCTACAGTCCACCGTGTTCACAGTCCACTGTGCCCACAGTCCAACGTGTTCACAGTTCACTGAGCCCACAGTCCACTGTGTTCCCAGTCCGCTGTGTCCACAGTCCAACGTGTTCACAGTCCACAGTCGTGTATGTGCAGTAGCCCGCCGCCTCCGGCGCGGCCCCGCTCGCCGTTTGAATAGTGTACAGCACAAACGTCATTGTAAAAAAAAACCTATTAATAAGTGCATATCAAAATAATTTTAATGTTAGACTTAATTTAAAGACGTGAGAGCTGTCGGTCGAGGAGGGAGGGCGTGGCGTGTTGGTCGGCGTGCGGGCGGAACCTGGTTGCAATAGTAGTCGATGCCGAACTGAGAGGAGGCAACAATTTACCTTTAAATATTTGTACATTGTCGTACTGTTCTTGTAAAGAAACGTGAATTGGTTGCAAACCCAGATGACGCTCTCGTTACGTGCAGACTTGTCTCATTATATAATATTTTATTTGGATGCGCGACGTCATCCCGCCAGACATGCTAATAGTATTAAATCAGCAATTTATTTTCCTTATTTATAAATTTAATTGAGTCGTTAGTAAGTTTTAAGTTTCCGATATCATTTATTTCACCACAATTTAATCTTATATGGTAGGCTCTAGGCTAAAACCTCAAATGAAATGAAATCTTGCTGCCAATGAATTAATTTATAACATTTCGATATCGTTGGATTAAGTTTTATTTTGGGTTTGAATAGGATTTTATTTTTGTTTTAATATTATTAATGTTTCCGGACAAAGCAAACTCTGTTGACAATGACATTTATACTTTTATTACAAACATAAGATACAGAATTTGCTTTTAACGGCACTCGTCAAGTACCTTATGTTAAAAGTCGAAATTCCAAATAGTGCGAATACTTTAGTTACCGTTTGTTAAGCTCCTTAAACATCGATGTGAACTCGCCATATTATATCATAAAAGAAATGTTCATCGACTCGATTGTACGATGTTTCTTTATACGATTGTATATCGATTTTTAAGGAACTACAGCCATTTAGTTTGCTAGTGGCCTATACAAATAATTCGGTATGAAACCGCTTCGAGCTTGAGGCGAAGTTTTTTTATTTATAATGAAATTGTTTACCACATAAATTCTGGGGCCAAACGTACGAGAAAAAGTACAAATTATAAAAAGAAAATTGTAATTTAGTTAAGGGTTTCTACGCGACTTCCATTGTTGACATCGATCGATGTTTCTTTTTTGAGATGATTTTGTGGAATCATTTACCAAATCTGTGTGATGTACATTAGGTACGATTTCAATGACACGTCGAAGGCATACATTTATCCCCATATTTATAGACGTTATATAACATTATCAAGCGTCATATAGTACTGTTCGCAAGAGTTTTGTCTTTGCGCAGTACTAAATGAGGTTTGATAATGTTATACAAGAACGTCTATAAATTCGGGGGTTAGGCGTCGCGACACGATACAACCAAGTTGCTGAGAATGTTCTGTTGATATAGTATAATATAAATCATCGTGTTTCACTGTTTGTAAGCAGCATTGTGACGACTTGATGTATAAATCCTTGGCGTGTCCGTATTCAACTAAACCTTTTGATTTTTACCCAGCAGTGATAAGGAATTAATGTTCATAATAGCACACAACAAGCTTAATCTGCAATCAATAGTAAATCTTATTTGTTGACTTAGAAAGTTGAGTATTAGACGCCTGTGGTTTGGATAAGAATGACAATGATTGTGTTTCAAGGAATATCAGTACCATTATCATGGATTGTTCCATTTTGTTCAGACAGGTGAACAAAGTGGAACAAAATAGTGTCATTTGTTCGCCTCGGACTTATATCACCCAGGTGAGTTTACAAAAGGCATAATAACGATAATGTAATGGCAAAATTAATTATAAACGCAGATTTGTGCAACTTGATCGTTACCGATGCTGTTAATATCAACATTTTGATGTGAAGGCATATTACCGCCTTATAAGCAATTCACGCGAGTGGAAACCAACTTTTTTTTAAAGGCTATTTAGAGAAAACCTAATCGGCAAACACTGATTTAGAAAAACGTGTCAAGTTGCACATCTCTGTGTTCGCATAACACTGTTATTGAGCACTCAACGGCTGCTGGTGTCTGGTAAAACGTTAAGATAACCTCATCTTGTTACGCTTAAGCGATATCTGCCAGTATTTTGTAGTTTATTTCAACTGCTCGACGCAACCGTCGATGAGATATCGATAATTTCTGAAAACCTTTGTGTCGATAGTTTAAAGGTGGTCGCATTTGCAAACCGCGAATACGATGGCCGGCGAAGATAGTAAAACACAATGGATATGTACCATGTACCAACAAAATGATTCAAATACCGTCGCCATAATCAGGCAATACATGTCTTTATAGATTGTTGTATATTGTCTGTTGTATTTTCGGAATGATTACTTTAATCGTCACATTTATGCGCAAACTTTTCCATGTTTATGGTGAACTATCGATACAGGGGTACAACTGTTACAACGATTTTAGTCCGTACGAAGTTGCATAATGCGACGGTCCACAGGGTCCTAATGTAGTATGTATTTCAATACAGACAATATTTGTTATTTATTCCAATATCAGTTTGAAAGCGAGCCGTTTTTATTATTCCTTATTTTGCAATGTCTGCGGCGGGATTACATTCGGAGGTTTCTTTTACTGTTCGGGACTGGTGATTTTTACGATCGATTTAGCTATTTATTTGTTGTATTTATGCACTCGTGACGCAAGACTAACGCTAACGTTATCAATGAGCGGTACGCAATCGGAGACATTGAAGATTTCATCGTACCTGCAGACGAACTAGAGCTAATGAGATCGAGTCTTTTGGACGGCATGTTTTTGTGTAATTTATCTGGTTTTGTAATATAACAAATTGAAGGTGCAATGTTATAAATGTACATATTATTCGAGGTGCGCGAGCGGGCGGCGTGTGCGCCCGCGCCGGTTGTTGTTGGTGCGGCGCCGGCGCCGGCGGCTGTTTGGTTTGTATTCATTTGTGTTGAAAGACTGAGGTTGATTATTCCAGTTTCGACGAACGTGCGAGTTATTTGTTGATTGAATTTAAATATAAAGTCATATATATATATAGTTAGGTTATATTTTTTAATAAATATAATATTGAGATATGTAATTATAATTTGTCTTTGATTTTCACAAACCCAACTCGAGAAATTCATCGTAATCAAACACATGTAACATGAATGACTAGTTTATTAATTCACACTAAAATCTAAATACAAGAATAAAATTATGTACTTTCCTATTGTACTGTTATATTCCGCCAAAATGCTCCCTATACCTACATACCTATTTACAAACTGGCCACTTATACTATGTAACAACGTTAACCTTAAAATATCACCGGTCGTCAATCCTTGATAAAATTGTGCACGGGGAAGTTCTTAAAGGAGTTACTCCAGATGTCGGTGAAGGCGGTGCTGACGAGTTCGTTGATGAGTGGCCTGATCACCGCGAACCCTGGCTTCCACGACACATTGATGACCCGGTCCAGCATACGCTCTGGAATTACATATTATTTGATATTGCCATCATTATTCTCCAAGCGTAATGAAAAAATGTTGTCTAGATTTTGTATCAGCTGGCTCCTAACCTAATTTTAGTAATTACCAACCAACCGGTAGGTACATTTTAAAACCTAGTTAGTATAAACTCAAAGAGAACAGGGTGTTTCGAAATCTTTAGAAAGTGCAAATGGGAATGTTCTCAATGAAATATAAGTGTTATTATGCAAGGTACCAAGGATGCCATTCCCTCGCAGCAGGTTGCCGACGTGTATCTCCATGTCGCCGATGTGGTCGATCTCAACGTGCACGTCCACGCCGGTGCCGTTTCGCTTGATGCGCGTCGTCTGCGAGTAGTCGCGAAGCGTCAGGTTCCAGCGGCCCGTGCGCAGCACGCCCAGACCGAACGCGTCTCCCTGGGAAATGAATTTTATAACTCCTTGTGTCTCTCATACCTATTCAATGTCACCTTTAGGTACTTCTAAAGTAATCATATCCGATCGATAGTGCATGAGAGTGAGTCAATCTCTAGTTTGGTAGGCTGGTGATACAACGAAGGAATGGAGTGCAGTATACTATTCTTATCTGTTAGGACAGTTGATGGATGCCTTTTATGGATCGATGTAAATTAGTTTTTAAGGAGGGTACCTACCTTAAATTCATAGTCTCCATTGAGCCATTTCTCTGGAAAGTACTGAGAGTAAATGATGCGCTGGTTGTCCCAGTCAGTTCTGAAAATAACATTCCATATTATAGTGTTATCCACAGACGCGGACTAGCAGTCTTGGCTGCACTAAGCCATTTTAGTATGTACCAGCCGGCCCCTACTGCTGGTTTTTGCCGAGTAGAGTATTACCGGCCACGGGCGCAGGCTAGCTGGGGATAGACGTGACGCGGTGACGTCATATGTACCTGTAGGTTTTACCGTTTTTTGGTTTTCTGATCAGAAACTAAGTCTGAATTTAAATCATTATTACAATTATATATTTCTAAAATTGTTTCCGCGTTGAATATCATAAAACTTGAATGAACTTTGGCGGAAAAGGGAAGATATTACAGCCAGGCGGATGCTATGTAAGTGTCGGGATCTTGTATACTTATATGCTACGTGCTCCGAAAACTCGCATAGCTCGTTGCAGGATTGTATAGAGAATTGTTTTGAATGTCGTCTGCAGCGCCATCTGTGTAACTTGTGGTGCGGTTGTAAAGGTCGTTACAGAACTATGAATGTAATTATGAAAGGGAAACAGTTCATACTTGTACTTGGTGACGGTGGATTGTGACCACCCTCGTTCGTAGACGTCCTTTAGTGTGAGTGCGTAGCCGACGCCATTGATGGCGCGGGTCTGCTTCACCTCCTTCGCGTAGTGAGGGTCGAACGGCGCCACGCCCATTTCTGGAATACCTGCAGGGAAATTTGGCCTTAGATTCCAACACTTAGCAATTTACCAATGCAGCTGTTACCGCGGGAGTGTCAGGTAGCAACCTGAGCACATGATATATTTTACATAATCTGCAGAATGATATTTTAATGCTTTAGCCAACCATTTTATCAAAGGGACTTTAAAATATTTTCAGGTTGATATTATCTCTGCTCCAGAGCTTGATCCCCCGAAATGAATTCCTTGCTTCGGCCTTGTGTACTCTGGGTGCGCCCCCAGTTCATTCTTCGGTGCCCATAATTACAAGCGTTGCGTAACTGCGTTGTAGTTTGGGACCGTACGGTTGGTGTGTTCGTCTGACGATGATGTGTTGATTTACACAGGCTAGACCCTGATAGCCAAATTTATGTTATGTATTGCGAGACCTATGTTGGGTACCTATATGTGTGGTCATAAAATGGAGTGATATAGTTGTATGTACTCCGCATGTACTTACCTACTTTGAAATAGGGTCGCATCTTGTTGAAAGCTCGCTTCATGCATCCATCGAAATCCAGCGAAGTTTTCTTACACGCCGCGAATATCTTCTCTGAAAAAGAAACCCGATTATATTGTAAATGTAACTAAGGTTTTGTTTCGTATGCATGCCATCGTTAACTCTAAAACGGCTGAACCAATATCAATGCGGTAATTTTGTTCGATAGCTAAAATCGGTGAAACAATTCTTAAAAGAATCTTCTAAGAATCAATATTCTCGCTAATTTTAGCTATCGAACAAAATTACCGCATTAAAATCGGTTTAGCTGTTCCAGTGTTATGGCATACAATCGAAACGAAACCTGATTATACCGTCTCCATCGTCGGGAGTTGCTATTAAAGTTGTTGTTAGCCAACCACGTCAGTGTGCGTCAGTTTACAACCTTGGCGGTTTAGCAAGCTTAGACCATTAGATGGAAGTTTTAAACGTTATGGGCGAATTATGAATGAAATATCTTTGGTTCATTGTTATTGTGTGAGCTAATGCTTGCGGTCCTGGCAAATGGGTAATTTCGTGAAACATTGTTATGTCGGTATGGGGGTATTTTTAAGTGTGTCCAATGTATTAGAATTATACAAGTTTTTCGGTAGGTACCTATACTATTGAATTAAATTAATTTTGGTATTTCAATAATGCCCGGTCCTTGTATTATTAAAATCATGTCTGGTTTGATTTACAGTAACACCTTGTCCTCTTAACATTTCGTGAAATGTTTATTCTTAGTTAATGTTTATTGTACTTAAGTGTATGTCCAAGCAAGAGGATTGGCTAGCTGATCAGTAACACGATAAGTCGGACAACAAATCTGAAAGAAGCTTAGTTGACTATTAAAGGTACGTAGTGTACCTACTTATAAATGTAGGTACCGCAAAAGTAGCAGACACATACATTCCTATTAAGTCTTTACATAAAAAAACTGAGACTCATGAATGTTGCAACAGCAAATATTAAGGTCAGATTGCACCAGCGAACGATTGTAGTAACTTCGAAGAATTTTACAAGATTTACTATCTCTTAATGAACTCTTAATTAACATAATATTTTTACCTACCGTCATCTCATAGTGCACATAGCTTATGTAATCAGATAACACGATATATGGAGGCATATTCGATTCGCTGAGTAGATCGCGAAGTGTTTTGTTACGAACTAGAACTAAATACTGTTTACAGTAGGTACATATATAATCTTAATCTTTATATATAAAAAAGTCGTGTCAGTTACACCATTTATAACTTAAGAACTAGTGGGCCGATTGTTATGATCCTTGTTTTTTTTTTATTTGTCTCCGCCCCGAATAGTATAATATTGATTATATTATTATTATTGATAACATGGGATAATTAACAAAAATAATTATTAACATATTTATTTTTTCCGAGAGATCCATTTGATTCCGAGGGGGTATGAAGTTCGCCGGGAATTAGGTAATCTCTGTGAACGTCAGAATTTGGCCGACAATGATTAGTGCGGTTCAGTAGGGTCTCTACAAATTGGCACGTCAATAGGCAAAGCGGCTGGTTACTTACGTGCCAATGGGTACCAATTGGATCTGAGTAGCCTTAGGATTATGAGTCAAATTGTCACGATCATGGCCCCAAGTCTGCTAACACAATCGATTCACAATCGAACAGCAAACGCATAGTAACTCACTTTTGACAGATATTGTATGGGATATCTGTCAAAAGTGACAGTTACTATGCCGTTTCTGTTCGATTATGAATCGATTGTGTTAGCAGACTTGGGGGCCTTTAGACACGATCGATCTATAGAGATTTAATACATATATAACTGACTGGCACTTTGCGTCACTGTTTGTTGATGCTGAGCCGAGTTTCAAGGATCTTTCTCAATGCGTACGTTACGAAAATTGTTTCGTGGGTATTCTTGAATCGGTTATTGCATGTTGCACCTATTGGCTGGTTGGTTTAGAGGTCGCAAGCGCAATGTTGATCATGAGGTTTGGGATTCGAGGATTCGTAGCGTTATTTCAATTTTATGTTTAAAATAAGTGACTCTATTTAATAGAGATGCGTTTGGCTAGCCTGGTAAATGACAGTTGGGCTGCCCTCTTTTAGAACATTGTGATTATTTAAATAAGATTTGGCGAAATGGCTGTAGGCCTTGAGGAATATATAATCTTGAAATAAAACTAATCTTAAGGATTTTATCGCGGTTTATTTTTTTATTCTACGTTCCCGACGTTTCGACGTTAAGATTAGTTTTATTTCAATGTGTAGTATTCGCGTAAATATAAGAAATGAATATGTAATCCTTGGGGTCATATGGGCTTGATGGTGTCTCTTGCTCCTGCTCTACCTACAGGATGAAATTTTCAAGTGTGCGTGGATGGCCAAAACTGAAACTGTAGGGGCTATCGAAAAATGTTTAAAAGACTTTCGAGACTGATTAAAAAAAACTGCATCATTCGATTTTTTTAAATATATTCTCAGGAGCCGGTAACCGGAACTCGGTATTCGGTTCGGTTTAAAAATCCATGTTCGGCGTGTCTTGAGTTCTTAGCATAGAAAAAAAATTTGTCAGATGCTATGATTACTAATATTAATATGACTGATTTACATTATCACATGCATAGGATGTCCTAGATCTTTGTCATAGATATCTATATAATAATGTAATATATCCTTAGATGTAAGTTATTCTTCTATTGTTACAAGTTGTCAAATGCTTCATAGCCTAAAATGTCGCTTCCTCAGTACCGGTCCTTACCTAATTATACCTAGTGACATTGCTTATGGATCGAAAGCAATAACGAGCACATTAAAGCTTGGTCGGCGCGTGCGCCACTATGCCAAGGATATACAGTAATTATATTTTATACAAAATATTGAGGATGTTGCCTTGCATTGCCAAAATGGGCCTGAAATATATTTTTATATGAGCTCTAGGTACTATTCATATCGATGATTTTCTAAATCCCCAAGGGTTAAAATTAATCTACTCAAGTATTGAAACAAAACTAAATTTACGAATTTTATCGCGATAAATCTTGTAAAATTAATTTTATTTCAATGTGTACCTAGTATTCGCGTAAATATAAGAAATCAATATGTACTTAAGTAGCTAATATGTGTTATTTACTCGAATTGAGAAGTGCTAAAATTGGTTGCAGACGGATATACAGCGACCTGACGAAATGTCAAGCACTTGTTTTCGTTTTAGTATGACTCGTGGTGATTAGGGGTGGGGGGGGGGGGGGGGGGGGGGGGCTAGAACGTCAAGAGCTCGGTCTAAGGTCTAAGGTTCGGTCCTTGCTAGGACAAACGTTAGGTACGGAGTGCGTTGGGGGTGATCGCGGGTATTCATCTCTTGAGTTTTTTTTTATTTGATCTTGTACAGAGCCGAGATCAAATATAATAGTGACCTGATACAAACGAGTAAATTTTTGCTGACTCCATTAATTGACTTTCGATTCTTAGTCGGGTCGACTTGATTACATGATAACGACATTTAATTGTATGAAATATGCATCTGTTTCAAGTTTTACACAACATTCGCCAAATGTAGCCGCAGTTATGCAATCAGAATCTGATACAACATAATAGTGTACTGAAATCATTATCAAGTTTGATATGATGCGGTCTGCAGACCAATCAAACCAAGAAGAAATATCCCTCAAACTGGCTTCAGCGAACAAACTCGTCATTCGTGCCTGATACACTAAGAGGTCCCCTCTGGATGGGTCTCCCACTGGGGGACTAGTCTTATTTAGATCAAAGATCTGCCTGTATCCAAATTGGGCGCGAATAATCAAACTTGACACGAATGAATATTTATATAGCTCGTAATTGGTCATATTAGAGGGGTAAGTTACATATTTCCTAAATAAATAATGATTATACAGTAATATTATTAAGTATTATAATGATTGTTGTACGTACCAATTTCGTTCATTTCATTTTTAGTACTCGTCAATTGTATAAAACACAACACTATGGCACTTATGCTATTCAAATATTGAAGTGAACGCATTTTCAAAGTTTGTGCATTAATTATTGAACTATTTATAACTTTCCAATTTTTTTAAAACAATTTGAAAACTTCACCGTCACAATGTGTGTGCTTGTAGTTTAAAAAAATAAACACTACCATAAAAATACAAATATAAAAATGGCGTCAAATTAGGCGAGCGTTCTATATTTGAAATTCTTTATTCTGTTTGAAATATTTTACTTTTTTTTGGCTAAACGCACAGTTGTATGGCCAGGCGGAGTGTGAGCGCGGTCCGCGAAAGTGCATGGCTGCAAGCCCCTACCGCGGCGTGGTGCTTGCGACACTCAGCCGGTGTCGTCAATGTTACTACTTACCGTTCATAAGTCGATGACAAAGTTATTTTTTAACAGATGATCAGAATTAGGTAATTTTACGTTGAATTTAATTGACTACTTTTAAATTGACTTCATTATTATTTTTTCTTTGGTTCCAAGCTATAGTGACGATATGGAACATACAAAGTTATGGAAATAAAATAAATCAGCATTCTTACTTACTTCAAGATATTTTTGGTAGTTATCGGTGACATAAATAAATCAATTGAAGGGACTAAAAAAGAAAATGATCGAAGTCAGTTTGCTAATATTGAAAAAAAAAACTTAAGCACCCGAATTCACCCCTACAAAAGGGTTTTTTTATGAAAATTCAAACTAAAAAAAAATACGCTACGAATTGATGGCCTACTACATTTAGATGTCATTTTAAAATGGATGTAATCGTAAACAATCACGACCTCGAAACTATCTTAATAGTGTTATCAAAATAGTTTCCCATGGGGACACACTTACAATCTGTTTCTATAGTGAATTGCTCAAGCCGTTGCCATTGGAGCCATGAGCAGATTTGCGTAACTTAACATGCACGGCCATAACGATGGCCATAATATTTTATCACATATCGCAACGATATGTTCTGTTGGGTAACTCTTGGTGGTCTCGCAGCATCTCCGTCGCACGAATAAACTAGTCAAAGTCGAAGTCAAATCATTTATTTCGTATAGGCCTACGGGGCACTTACCTCTTAATTCTACAACCGGATCGGAACGCGACCTCAACTGAGAAGATCCAACGAGAAACTCGGCAAGATTGTCTTTTATTTTATTTTTTTTAACATTTTCTTGTATGTAGGTACTATCTACCATGAAAGTGGCTTGTCAGTTTTGAAAACAACTGCTAGTTTAAAAAAAAAACGAAGGCTGAGATTTGGGATGTTCTATATTCAAATTAATAATAAATGATGAAAATAGACCTTGCCATCCTACGATGTACAAATCATATTCGATCTTAAGGCGATAAACAACGAGCTATTAAGATATATCTGTTGGTGATAAAGAACTTTACCTATTCTGATGTATAACGCGAAAACAGTAGCATCGATTACAATGATAGTTAAAAGGGCGATTCCCCAACATGATATCAATTTGTCTCATGTTTTAAGATGAAACTAATATAAATTTCACTGTCATCCCATTGCGAGTCAATTGTGTCTGTCAGGTTAAACGTCACCTTTTATGGGCCGATAAAAATAAAATAACATTTCTAAATTAAAACTTTATTAAATGTTAACTTACACTTAAAATACAAGAGCTCGCACTCGTACGAGTTCAGAGACGTTTTAACTCCGCTTCATAATAAATATTCTATGTATCTACAATTTTAAGAGACAAAACGTTACTTGAGCGATAATAAATACTAAAGACCCTAACCAGTATCACTGTAGAACTAACTAAACTAATTAAATTTAATGGTTTAATAGTTGTTATACAGCAGTACTTGCATAGCAGTGATAGCCAAGATGGTAGAACGCTTGCCTCGGTAACGAGTCGCTGGGACAGAGGCACACATGAGATTCGCACATGAAATCCCAGAGGGGATTTCGGGATTTCATGTGCGAATCAGGATTGCCTAAACTGGCTCAACCAGCGCGAACGAACTACGTTCAGGGATACCTAAGTGTCTAATTTTTATCACTGGGTGTGTCACCGCTTTCCTCTGCAACCGACATGGGTCACGGGTGCCAAGAAAAAAAAAGAAATACACATTTTGTCCACTCGTAAATATAGAGGAGATTCTGTGACAAGATCCGTGACAAGACACGGACTCTGTCACAATAACTCCAGTGATATATTGTCAGAGTAGTTTTAGTCAACGACCCACTCGTCGTACGGTATCTGTGCCAGGATCCGCTCCAGGAAGCGTGACATCTTCTCTCCGAGGTCCCGCTTCAGCTCTGGCTTCATCTCTTTCAGCAACTCCTGGGCGTTGGTGTTGATGAACAGGTTTAGTGCTGCTTCTGCAATATATTGTTTAGTATTTGAGCCAGTTTCGTAGCTACCGTAGGACCGTAGGACTACGCGGGCAGAGGGGCCCCCAAGTTCAAGGGCGATTCCATTAACGACGTTTTAAAACTAATTTAAGGTATATATGGTGTATCAAAAATAGTGTAAAATATTTAACAAGGCTAACAGTAGGTCATAAAGATAACATTCTAAAATAAATCAATCAAATTAAACACATTAAAAATAATACAACCGTACTGAGTTCAAAAAAAAACAAACATAATTTATACAATTATTTTATACATCAACGTAATCTACATAACTTACTGATTCATCGGTTACAATTTTTTACATTATTTTTGTTATAATTTATATAGGGCCCAAATTGATTTTTTGCCCCCGGGGCCCTTGTGGCTACATAGCTACGCCATTAATTTAAGGGTCTTAGCAATCGAGCTAGCAACATTGTATTCGTGTTAGCCTAAAACAATTGCATTGTTGCGCGTGAGTGTACACGCAACTTAATTTGTTCTTTACGATGTAATCAATAGAAATATAATTATAGGGGACATTGTTTTCATTACTACTCATAAGTTCAAATTCGCAATTTTATGGATTTTTGACGGCTTCAACAATTTACCAAAAGATTTTTTTTATGAAACCTGTCATGCTTATATCAAATAACACGATCATCACCTAGAATATGGTTTAACCCTGTATATGGCTGGTACCCCCCTGGATAGCTAATGAGGTACGTACCTAAAATTCATGCGAACGAAGTCGCGCGCAGTGCTATTGTCCTAGAGCAGGGGTTCCCAAACTTATTTTGTCTACTGCCCACTTTGAGAATGAACTATTTTTAGTCTCTACATAACGCCTCCATTTTTTTCTGGGTCTCTTACCGCCCCCCTTTAGGCCTGCAGCGCCCACAAGGGGGCGTTATCGCCCAATTTGGGAAAGGCTGTGCTAGAGTAAAGGTGGGTGTGGTTACTCACGTAGAACGGAGTTGCCGTTGTTCAGGTTCTCGACGCCCATCTGTATGTCCTTGACGGAGAAGTCGAGCTTGAGCTGCTGCAGGCGCAGGTGCGTGCGCCCGGCGCGCTCGTACGGCTCCCCGCGGAAGTACACCTTCGCTTTCACACCGTCTGATCATATGATAAATAATAAGTACAAACATCTTGCACACTTGGCTGCGGCCCGTGCCTTTGGATTACCTCCCCTTATACATGGAGAGAGATAGATAAATCTATACAATACCATAATAACGTGCATAACTCAGGAACCGTAGTGTTGATTGTGTTCATCATATATAGTACATAGACTCGATAAACCGCGATTTCTTCTCCTTATTTAGGTTGGTAATCGGCTACAAAATAGTGTCATTACGCCAGTGTCGAGTAAATAAATTATTCCGACCCGCCATGTATATACCATTCTTTATTCGAACGAGTAGTAGTTACATTCATTGGTTCGAAAGAGTAGTATTAATTGTACATATTATACAGAATATAGCGTGACTTTTCAAGTACACTCAAGACGGCCAGTATTTTTTTAGTAAAGTATCCACAGTTTTACTGATAGGGGTAGGGGATTCATTTTATCATCTTCGTCATCGACATCATAATTACCATCAGGAGTACTTATAATTTATAACAATTATCAAGAAACGACACTGGCAAAAATGGTTCTATTTTTTAGCCGATTGCCAACCTAAAAATAGAAGAAAAAGAATCTGTGGTATGTGGCCGTCACTCACCGTACTCGCCCCAGTAGTCGCCGCCGCCGGACGCGCGCACCAGCAGCAGCACCCCGGAGGAGCGGTAGCGTGCGCGCGCGCTGATGTGCGGCCCGAACAGCGTCAACTGGAACTGGTGGCTCTCGAGGTCGGACCTGCAGAGCGAGAAGTCATTACACTAGCTCTTTTGCTATACTTCTTAGGTGCCTAAGCCCCGTAACAAAATAAATAAACTCGGGTATGAGCGTTCATGCTCTTTACAAAAAGTTTGCACATATCAGCATTCGAACCTGGAACCGTCGGTACAAAATGCAGGGTCACTGCCAATTGCGCCAATAATATACTTAGCAAAGTACTGCAAAGCAAATAACTGCACACAGGTCACAGTTCACAGCGATAATGAATGAACCAGATCTTAGCCAATTTTGCCAAACAATATTATTAGTATGTATAATTTTATGACCTGATTAGTGCAGTTGGTATTGACCGCGCTTTCTGCGCCGAGGTTTGAATCCTGGTAGGGACCAACTTTGTGTGATGAGCACGAATGTTTGTACTTGAGTCATGGAATACACAAATACTGGGTTCGTCTCCAGTCCATTGTACGTTACCCATTATACAAGTCAAGTCAAGTCAAATCATTTATTTCGTATAGGCCTACGGGGGCACTTACAAATTGTCATTAATTTTTTTCCTTAACTCTACAACCGGACAAACTTTGCTCAGTGTGGGACCGTATAGTTGGTGTGTTCGTTCGGTGATATTATTATATTATTAATACTGATTTTGCAGTTGGAGGGCAAGGAAGTAAGAATTTAGCGAAAGGACTAAAGCATTGAGACAATTACCTAAAATAAAATAAAACTTTTTAACAACAAAAAACCGTCTTCAAAAAACTAAACAGCAAAAAATAATCTAATCTTGAAATCTACCTTTTCCAACTAAATCAAATATTTAACGAATGTGAAGTCGGTGTCAAACCAACAAAAATACAACCGAATTGAGAACCTTCTCCTTTTTGAAATCGGTTTATAAGAAGTAGGATGACTGCACAGTCAAAAGTTTCAATCGCTAATCCATAGCGTCTTTATTTGGGCTAGAAGTTTGACACAATCCCGCTTTCCCCGATTAAAAAATATATAAAAAATATAAATATCGATAACGTAGTATATCGAGAAAGGTAGGTTCTCAACTCTTTTAAGAAGTAGCAACTCTACCAATCCCATCTGTACAAGTTTAAAGCCCGCACGTACACCACAAAGAACATAACAATGCAAAATAAAATCATCCTTAAAACAACCTATTGAGGAACGGCGTTTTCTATTTCTTAAAGACAATAATTATAGATAAAATTATCCTGAGGTCTCGTAAAACCAGCAGCAATCAGCAAATGTCATCGGTCACCTTGAAGTAATGTAATGTAATGTCTCTCTGTGACTCGCTCGTAAAGCGACAATGAAGACCCTCGTTACTGCAACCATGACATCTCCCTTTGTCTCCATTGACCCCGGGTATGGATGAGCTGGCTGACGACATGTCATCAACGCTCTACGTGTGGTGAATATATTAACGGCATAACATTCATTTCCGAATGCTTCGATGTTTGTAGTCATACATATTGTTGACTTGCATATAGATGTACCTAACGGTACTCACTATGCGAATTAATTATTTGACACACACAAAATTCCTAACTTTTCCGATTGCGAAGCTGTCAACAAATACAAAGGCTGGGGATGCGGTCGAATTGAAATTACTCACGACATGAATTAAGAATATTAAATGACATAATTGCTGTCCGATGACTACAGAATAGAAATTGTTTTAATAAAAAAATATTAATAGACGTCATAGGATGAAAACGAAACGCCCGCTCAATAAGCTCATGTGTAAGAGAAGAAAGAAATTATGTTACTTAAATATTCAACACATCAGCATTGCCACTCAACGTGACAATGCTGCCTTTTTTTTTTTTGCACCAACCTCCCGGCCGATGGTGGTCGGGATTTGCTGAGTGAATTTTGAAATCAGCCTAATTTTAATTTTAATAATTAATTAACTTAATTGTGTAATATTTGTTAGATATTCCTGTACACCTTAAAAGGTTATACAACTAGCATAAGTACGTATTTGTTATCCTTTGTGTAAACATATACATGTATTGTTGTCTATGATGAATTATAAAAAATAACTACATAATTGTTACTCTTGTGAACGTTTTAGATATGTCCAAAGAATGCTCTTATCTCACAAATTAACCATACAAAAGTATAAGTAATTGCGGCAATTTAGTGTGGTCTTTGTATTTTTATTCATGTGGGAGAGAACTTGTTCTTATGTGAGCTGTTATACGACAATAGATCATTTTGCATTCGTACGAGTACTATAACTTTTTTATTATCCTATGTAAAGCAGTTTAGAACTACACAAATCACGTGGACATTATGATTAGTAGGTCTCTATCTGCTGAATAACTCGTAATAGCTCGTTTAAAAAAGTCTCAGTAAGTTAATGAAGATTCTTTGCTTAAAATACCGAACGGATGGTAGAATTGCATGTAGTCTATACATCTACAACAAATAAACAAAATTGGAGTGTCTGTTTGTAATATTAAAATAACCGCTTTTTACTAAGTGCATTTGGATGTATATACGGTACCTATACCAGAACAACATTTTTTACAAATTTTGTCTGTCTGTCTGTTGGTTCCGTTCTGTGTACTGGCAAAGAATTGGAAGAATTTTCAATTAACCCATCATCTTTTCTTCGTCAATCTGACACCTTAGAAAGTAGCTTTGTCCCACTGATCTCATTTAGCAATTTCTGTGTCATTGTTTATCTCTTTCCAGGATTTGACAGTAGTGATATGGTCCCATGAGTCAAGGTGGAGTAGTTGCCCCCTCCGTCCCACCGAGGCTGCACCCATGAAGGCGGCACCACATTTTAACGTAATCCTTACACTGTGACGCTCCATGCCGACCATGGTTAACGTTTGGCATAGTGTTGGCATAAACTCTTTTTTTTTATTACATTATAGGTAAGTATTTGATCTCGATCTCACCTGATGGTAAGTGACGATGAGATCTACGATGGAGCATACTTGCCTAGAAGGTACCTGTTCACTCTCGACTTGAAAACACCCAGATTGTAGTCAACGGGGAACAAAGACGGTAGCTTGTTCCATTCCTTGGCAGTTCGCACGATGAAAGTAGAAGCAAAACGCTTAGTACGAACCGAAGGAATGTCAACAGTGTACGGATGACACTTGTCCGTGCGTCTTGTCGACCGACGATAGAAAGGAGATGGGGGAATTAGTTCATGTAATTCCATCGCACACTCTGCTCTTACCTGACGTTTGTGATGGTCATGTTAGAGGCTCCGGTGGCGTGGATGTCCTTGAAGGTGGCGCGGTACCCATCGGGCCCGCCGCCCAGCGCGATCGACAGCTCGTCTATCACGATCGCCCCCGACTGGAATAGCAGACAAAATAGCCCTTAATTACATGAGCTATACAAATGTAACATCGGTATGTAAAGTGCGAGTTTAATAATAAGCTAACCGTATACTTTATAGTCGTATTTAGATACTTTGTATCGGGAAATTCAAGTTTCAAATTCCATCCATTAAAGGGGCAGTTCTATATATGTCAGACAAAATGACAAATTCATAGAAATACTCAACATAATCCCACTACTTTGCAAAGGTTCTTCGGCTTTCCATATGTTTGAAGAGGCCCCCACATATAAAATTAACAAACTATTTGTCAAATTATATGTGTTTGTCAAAATAATCAAAACGAGTAGTTAACTGGAATTAATACATTTTTGTTTGTTGTGTTTGACAAGTAAATATAAAAGTTTGCAAACAAACTGGAACGTTAATAGGAACCTTCATTTGTTTGTACAATTTTAGATTAAATCGTCATGTACTCGTATTTGACTAACTGACACATACGTTCAACCAAAATTAAAAAAAAAACAGATTTGTATATATTAGTTTTGTAATGTTTTCAAAGCTACTGTAACCTTCTAACACTTGTGTTAACCGTTAAATATCTTTGTCAACACGCAAAACTAATAACAAATTTGTCGAACACATAGTTTGTTTGACAAACAGACCTTCTAGCTAATATTTTGTACCTCTTCAATGCCAAGTTCCGGCGCTCCTCCCTTCAGATGATCCAATAGCAAGTTGAAGCTTCGCTGTAAGCACGCGTCCACGTTGGGGTCCTGCCGGGAACACGGCCCCCCGAACATGTCTGTGCAACAATAATATGTTATTAATAAATATTGCCAGACGAACACACCATCGGCTCGGTCCCAAACTACGTAACTTGTTTGATGGGTACCGTACAATGGACTGGGAGCAATCAGTATATAAAATTACTTATGTAGATATTACACATCCATGTCTCGGGTGCGAACATTCGGTACGGTACGGTCAGTACAGAAAGCAGAGTCACCACCAATTGTACCAAGCAGGTCGTCATTCGATTCATATACCATTAAATTCCATGTATAGTACCACTCACATTCCTTCTGTGTCGCTAACTTGGAGAGACCACTTAATAGGTACTGCATATTGATTTCTTATATTTACGCGAATTCTACACATTGAAATAAAACTTATTTTACAGATTATTTCGCGTTCATTCATTTTTTTTACGTTCCCAACGTTGCGGCTGCTTTACAGCAACCATGGTCACGGGAGGACTGACATGAACTGTAAAAACATAAAATAAACTCGATAAAATCTGTAAAATAAGTTTCATTTCAAGGTACTGCATGTTTGCGGCGATAGGCTCATCACATATCAGTTCTGTATGTAGGTACCTAGGTATATACATAACTTCATTCCAAACCTTTCAACTCATTCCAAATCCATCACAAATCTTTTCAACTTTCTGGTATGTCTCTATGGTATCTTCCTTAAATCAGACACCTATCCCAAAATGCATAGAAAACACGTCTAAATGCTGAAAATGCTGTTTAAAATCATGGATAATTCATGAAGTCTTCAAAATTCGTAGGACAAGGTTGCTTTGAAGACCTTTCGACGTTCGTCGTTATGGAAAAACAATCTTTACTATTGTATGAAATTGGTTCAAATTCCATTATTGTCTTTTCCACGATCATTATTAGTCAGCTGTGTAGCTTATAACTTTCGACCGGCTACGGTTATCCCACATTTGTATGCTGATGGCAGCGCATAACGGCACTACCGAACAGTGAGTGGCCGGTGAAAACAATGGGCCGTGTTGGGATACCTCGTGGATACGTGTTAAGAGCGTTTCTGTTCAAGGATGAGGTGGGCCTGGGTTGCAAAGGTTAGTTATTTACCTTTGAGCAACTTCATTTATTTAACGGTTATATATTAATTAATATAATTAAATCCAAAACCAAGCGCACCATTGCAAGACCTCAAGACACAGTTGCAACACAACACTTTCTGCATAGATCGCACCGCAAACAAACAATAAATATGAGGGTACTCCAGTTCAAACTTTGACACTAGAACGTCAAACACCTCAGCCCTCCCGTGACCACGGTTGCTGTAAAGCAGCCGAAACGTCGGTAACGTAAAAAAGTATAATAAAGGCGATAAAAAATTCGGCGTTTTAATCTAAGCGCGCAAGCACTCTTAATTTTAGCTCGCGTTACGATGCACAGGTGGGGTCTTAACAGGTTGTAACGGCTGATTACGGCTCGTATGCATCTGCGGGGTCGACGACCATGCGCGGGACCTTGCCCGCGAAACTCGATCTCGCAAAAACTATACTGTTATGCCGCGGCTCGCGCTCGCTGTGTTCATCAAACTGGTTATAGTAAGTGATCATTAGAATTAAGATAAATGAATAAAAAAAAGATATAACAGCCATGACGTATGTTTAGGAATCCTGATTCATTTATTTTTATTATCTTATGCCGTTAATGTCGTTGGCAGTAGGCTCCATTCTAGAGGAACGCCTCCTCCCCGTATCCGCGGTGGTGAATCTCATGGAATAGAGTTCGTGAGACTTACCACCGAATACTTAAACGCAGCTCAAATCTGGGAGCTGCTTAATTTTAACGCGAGTACTTTAATGCAAGGCAATGACGTCACGTAAGACCTAGTTTGTGTTTGAGTCGAGATTAATAATTACATAACATGATTAATCTTGTTTTCTAAAAGCTAAAGGTAACCTGTATTCATTTATTGACTTGCTAGTAGTTGTTTTTAATAGCCCACACACTGGGTACTGCGTAGCTCTCAATACACTACGTAGGCAAATAGTCTAAGTCAAATAATTTATTGTATATAGGCATTTTTAAGCATAATTTTATATATTTTTCCCGGATCAGATTACACCTGAGAAAATCCAACTAGAAACAAATATGTTTACATGCTAAAAATAATATGTTAATATATTTCCACGAACGATATAGATATTATTAGCGCGATACATAATTAATGGGGGACAGCCTTCTCGCAAAAATAGAACAAAATGGCGTCTAATTGTGAGTCGAGTGAGTCGAGTTTGCTAATGAACGACCCTTTTGGGTCGAAAGGCGCATAAAATTAAAGGTTATTATTATGATATTCTGCAATACGAATTTAAATGTAGGTATAAAATACAAGTATCCTTTCGTAATAATGTTGTGATGAGACAATATGTAGAGAAAAGTGGCCAAGGGCGAAATGCTTCGTACAGCTGAAAAGTACTTTATCGAGCTGCATCGAGATTGTTGGTACACACACATAGGTAACTGTGTGTTCCTACGTACATTAAGCAATGTTTACAAAAAAATCATACGATAAAAGTGGTTAAGATGAAAGGTAAATGTCGCAGTCGGATTGTAGAGTCCGCTTTTTTACAAAACGCCTCAGTTCTGTAGAGCGACTGGTTAACGCTTTGGCGGAATGTCGAGGCAATACGGTCAACAAAATAAAATAATAATAATGCAACCTAATTGAGAACCTCCTCCTTTTTATTTTGAAGTCGGTTAAAAACGGCTGCTAACGTTTACTTATTCGAAACTATGACACTATCCCTAACATAACCTTTAACTAATCTAGTGAAATGGCTAGGTCGACGGAGCCCCGCTTCGCGATACTCCTATTTCTAGGTGTAAGATCACGAAGAACCTAACCAGCCGTTTAATAGAACAGAGGTGTTTTGTAAAGCGCCGAGCCGTTTTGTAAAAGAGCGGATTCTACAATCTGGCTGCGACATATACAAGAAGGTGGAAAGGTTGACGTGTACTTTTAAAACACAAAAATACTTATAATCAACCAGTGATTTGATAATAGTTACTTTAATATTATTTTTAATATAAATTCTTGTAGTTCAAATTTTAAAACATCAAGTCTATATATATAATATAGTGCTACTATTTAAGAACTTAATTAGTTATAAGAAATTACTCATGCAAGAAATTTGTATATAGGTTTGGGAGTCCCCGGAAGCAAATACAATCGGTCAGATCGGAATGCATTGAACATCAAAGCTTTGACTAGAACAATGTTACATTTTATCAATCTATTATATGATCATTTTATAGTTTGTTTTGATTATTATAAATATTAATAACTAACTACAAAGGAAATAACTTTAATATTTACAAATTGAAGATATAAAGAAAAATATATTATTATACAACATGAGGAAATAAAAAGCGCTGTGATGCCTTGTAAACGGATTAAAATATTTCTAAGAATTTAGAGTCCATTTGTGGGGGACCTCATCGAGAATGTTTAGCTATAATATACATGAATGATAAACTAAAATTTAAAGTAGGTAGGTAATTTTAATTGCTAGCCATTGATCTATTTGCTACCTATTTTAAACACGCAACTGCAATTACGTCACGAATTAATGTAATTTAAGGAGTTAACACAATCCATGTCAGGGTACGATGCCTTATACTGATTCTATTAATCGGGACGACCTTGACATAGCTTAGATAGACTTTATAATTATATCTAGGTACGCACTTGGCAATATTCAGCTCAGTTTCATAGAGAATACTTGATACATATAGATTTCTTATATATACGCGAATACTACACATTGAAATAAAACTACTCTTACGGATTATATCGCGTTTATTCTATATGGTTTTTACGTTCCCGACGTTTGGCTGCTAGCATCAACTACATATGAGGGTACCCCGTTTCAAACTATGACACCAGGACGTCAACCACCTCAGTCCTCCCGTGACCATCGTTGCTGTAAAGCAGACGAAACGTCGGGGTCGTAAAAAACGTAGAATAAACGCGATATAATACGTAAGAGTAGTTTTATTTCAATACTTGATACGTTCAATTTAACCACCAATAAAGATTTTACGATCCAGCATGCCGGATGAACATTAAACTTGATGGTTGAACACGTTCCATACGTCGAGTTGGTAGGCATAGGTAGAGATGATAGAGACATGTAGAGGCGTGTTGGAGCCTGGGAATCTTTGATTTCAACCTTGTATGGACGCCTTTCCATGTATTTTTGTCAAGCGTTAGTGGCGTCGTCTAGAATACCTACCTTCGGCTGAGAACTACGTGTGTGACTGAATCTATGTTAGTCTTAAAAGACCCACGAATAGGTGCTATTTTCCCTTGTGCGTCTACCTATTGTTGCTCAATACGCGCGATAGGTCCTTTCACTTCACTCAGCTGTATATATTGTTCTTTTCTCATTGCTGTAAGGTATTTCCAAGAAGATTTGAACGTTATTTGTGCCCCATTTAGAGTCCTAAAACTCTTGGGCATTTCTGTTCTTTCTTTAAAAATATTACGTTGCCATAAATAGGTATTATGCCAGAATAAAAATGCGTTTCTTTGATATATAATGTGTGATATTAACCATTGTGTGTTTATAAACCTGCATGAGTGAACGAAATTGAAATAAATATTTATAACTTGACTTTTCAAGTCCTCCAAAATTTTTCGGTAATTTTTGAGAAAAGCCTCCACAGCTTTACTGATAGGGTTAGGCGATTCATTTCATCATCAACATCATCATTATCATCAGGAGTACTTCTAATTCAATAAAAAATATCAAGAGATACACGACTCTGGCAAAAAGGCACTATTTTGTAACCGATTGCCGACCTAAAAAAAAAGAAAAATGACAGAGGTAAAGTGTGTTAGTATGTGTATGGATGAAGGGAGTAATCTCCGGAACTACTGAAAATTCTTTCATATATCTTAAGCTGAAGCTAGTTTTTAATAAATAAACATTGGTAATCTCAATTGGACAGTTGGCCGGTACGGTTGCGGTTACCGCGACATAATGACACGGCGGTTGGGCTGAGCTGCGCACGCGCCGGACACCGCGATACTCTACGCTCGTTTCATGCGCATTTCTCCTACTTTCCTCGCTCTTCCGTGTCGGACTGCATGCGTCCTTTATGGTATAATTATTTGTTAGGATGCGTTCAGGTTGTGTACACTCACACACAAAATTGTATAAACATTATTTAAGTGTGGTTGTAACACTAGCACTAAATGGCCCAGATTAGACATAAATAATTAAGTATAACATCGGATGGTAGCAGCAGCGTTTTAATTGATGATCCTCGCTGGTGGGGATTGCAGGTTCTTCCCAAAATCCCCACGGGCCGCGTTTTAATTTGGGACCCATTTAAGGTTGAATATCCTATAGCAAACGTATACCATGAGAAGAATTATTTTGACTGACGTTACTAGGAGCAACTGCTCACAGATATGACGATAACGACCTTATTGCATTATAAGTGTCATTGAAAATATTACGGAAATGGGTCCCATATTAATATTCGCGACCGTACCTATTTCTGCACCGACGGTCCTGGGTTCTAATCCTGGTAGGGTCCAACTTTGTGAGATGAGCTGAATATTTGTACCCGAGTCATGGATGTTTAGTATCTATATAAGTATTATATACAGAGTTCACCCTCAGTCCATTGTACGGTACCCATAATACTAGCGTTGCTTAGTATGGGTCTGTATAGTTGGTGAATTCGTCTGGCGATATATAATTGTATCTTTGAGAGGATTCGCGACTCCTTGGTACATATGAAAGTGATAAAAATCGCGTTGCAGAGAAAGTGTCAAACTACTTTCACGGTATGTTTATTGTTTACAAAGCAAATGTGTATAATTATCAATGTATACTAAGGTATCGTTGTCTGTCTGTGAAGCCATTTTTCGACTTGATTGGTTTAGTTGTTAGTCCTTTCTGTACGTAGTAGATATATATCCACTTTACTATCAGTGTCGAGGAAAATTAGCAGAAAAATTAGGGCTTAGTATTTTTTCTGCCTATATCATGGGACCTATGGCCTAACATAAATGGCGTACTCAGACCATTGATCAGTTTTTTATGTACGTACAAAGAGTTTATTGCGTTAATTAAAAAGTGAAAATTATAAAAAAGGACTCATGTTACATAATCGTTGGAAAAAATGTTGATGAGGATTTTTAGTGCTTTGGGTTTATGATATTATATAAGGTGTAATAATAATAGTGTAAAATGTTTGAACAGGCCCCATAGTGGACTATAAAGATAACATCCCCAACGAAATAAATCAATTGACTACACATTTAAAAAGTTACACCCCGTACTGAGCGCACGGCCTAACGCCGAGCCGCCTGGATCGCCTTGTTAAAAAAAAACAAAAAATATTTACACGATTATTTTATACATCAATATAACTTACGGATTCGTGTATTAAAATATTGTACACTATTTTTGTTACACCTTGTATACCCCGTGTATTTAATTAACTATATTAATATCATATTATAGAGAATAAGTCAGTATTTAAATAATTAAATCCCAAAAAAAATAGATTACCAACAATAATAATAATGACAAAATTGATATTAATAATTTATTATATTTTGATATTAGGAACACGTAATATAAATAATATCCGATGCAAGTACACTCCGGGAATATGTATATGACTATTAAAATTATTTATACATATACTTATACAGTTCTACAAACCCTGCAAGAAATGAAGGGCGATGTTAACATCGATTGATATTTTTTTTTAAAAGCCCGCTCATCAAACTTTCTCCATAAGATCGCAGGGATAATCCCTGACAGCTGCCTACTATTGTCATGTACCGATAGCAAAATGACACAGTTATAATTACTCGTCTGTCTACTTTCATCTACTTACTTGCGTTCGAAGCGCCCGACGCCACAGCAACGATAAACAATATTAACACTTGATAATTCGCCATTTTCGAAAATAATTACGGATAATGTTTCGCGGTTTGAACGTTCTAAAAAAAATATTTGAATTTTACGGTTATTGTTTTTTTTAACCGGCAACCGGTAAACCCAAACGTCCGCCGCGTGCTGCCTCGGCGGGGGCAATGGTGTTCTGCCTCCGGCCACTTCACCGTGTAGTGACGGTTTTTAATGTATTTAATGGTTACTTTCTTCCTTTGTTTTGAATAAAAGAATATCTTTTTTATTATATTTGCCACTTTTTGCTTTCTAGTTTGCAAGAAATGTTATGTACCTGTGATCGTTAAAGGATTTTAATTCTTGTGTCCGTTTATCACATATCATTATTTATGATAATGTAAAAAAATAATTAAAAAAGTGTGTAATTTCATTTAAAAAATTGGTCTCAAAGGATCTACTTATTGGTATTTTATCTCAGGATGAGTTAGTTTTACATCTTATTACTAGATTAAACCTTCATTCTTTCACAATAGCCAGGCATTTCTTAAATAACAATTATATTTTTAATCAATTTTTTAATCGATATTTCATATCAGTTGGCGTACTTATCGATTAAACGAAAAATGAAACGGGTAATTCGGTACAAGCCATCAAACCAAATATTAATACCGTTAGTACCGGTTTTTGTGCAGTTGAACTACCAGTCGGTCATCCAACGTTACTTTAAAAAATATAGGTAGTTTCTGTTTTTTTTTTCATTTATGGTGAGATAATTTAATTTATGGTAAAGGTTTATGCATTATGCATTCGATAAGGAAAAACAATCGCAGGAGCCCTCCTCTCTATGAATCTCGATAAATTTCTTTTACACAAGGTAGATTGTCCTTTGTTTTATAGTCACATTTTCAATTCTGTTACCAACCTAGTATAAAAAGTACCTAATGAATCATCTGTGTCTTTGTTCGTCGCTATGGTAATGTGCGTACTTAGATAATGGTTTTCCAAGAAAATATTGAGTTCCACGACTCTACGTATATATTATTTCAAACAAAGAAATGTGATTAAAATATTATTTGACACAAAATGCCTCGCTAACTTTATCAATACGATTGGTGAATCATTACATACCAAGTTTTTTAACAAAACGACTCCAATAGTATTTTTATTATTTACAATGATAAAAATATCTTAGTTTAGAAAGACGGATGTATTATCCTATCGTAAATAAGTGGTTCTAAAAATTAAAGAACTCATCTTCATCATAAGTCTTATTCGCTATTTCTGGTGGCTTAAGAGCCGACAGTTTCAACCCTGACCCCTGAATTTCATCTAACTTAGGCAAATTCTTCTTGATCATATCTTCTACATCAATTTTATCTAATTCCTGCTGTACTCTCTCTTTGAGAGGACCTTCTAGTGCATCCATGATTTGGTAGCGAAGTAAATTGGGCAACACGTTCACAACAAACTCGATGACGTAATCTAGAGTACCGGCCCCATTGCACCTCACTTGTATGTTCCCTACTTCAAGGTCTATATCCCTGAATTGTGGCTGCTTTCTGGTGTCCAGTGGCTGCCCTAAAATTATCCTGGCCGTTATATACTCGACGGAAAACGACGCAGTTCCCGCGCGGGACATTAAGCCACCTATAGCAGAAATATCCCACTGAGTTCTCCCTTCGAGCTTCTGGGTCCCGATGTCGAAGTCAGCTATAACTGTGTTGTTTTCCATCTTCAGGGTGATGTTGCCGACTCTTTGGAAGGACGATATTCCAGTTAACCAAGTATTGGATAGCGCTACAACAAATATACTAACGCTTGTATTGTAGTCTTTGATTTGATAAGGGTCGTACTTCATATCCTGTACTTTTTTTCGCACGTCAATTATTACCATGTCTAATGGCGAGATAGAGTTAGGGAATTGCATATCACCAGCTACTTCATCCAATTTCGCGTTGATTTCAGCTCTCACTTTAGTATACGCTTCTTTGAGCACGTAAGGTTTTATAGAGTCGAAGAGAAAATTGCCAACTGAGTTTATAATACCCTGGAACATGCCACCGAAGAAACCCAAGTTCTGGAAGTCGACAGCGATGGTGCTGAAGGAGAGGTCGATGACTATGTTCTGGGCGCGCAGTTTTCCGTCTCTTTCTACCCCGAGGGTGGCTCTAGCTATGACGTTGAGGCCTGTGATGTCGACGGTGTAGGGCCCAGCTGCTCGATTGAACCATGTGGATATGGTGTAGTTACCTCGGGCTTGGAGTACGTCGATACTCATAGCGGCTTGGACCTGGAACATGAGATGATTTCCTATGAAAAGCTGAGCATATACATTCCGAATATGTATTTTCTAGGTTTTATTTTTTGGCCAGTTGTATTTATATAAATATAGGATGTAAGTATATTGATCAGCGGCTCAATTACAATAGTTTGACGTAGCATTACGTTATCTTTTTTAATGATGTTACGATTACATTAGGAGTTCCTGCTTACCTGCTACAGTTCCTATAAACAAAACGCTTCTACCGTGCACTTGGAACTAGCGATTTTTTTTTTTTTATTACATTATAGGCAAGTATTTGATCTCGATCTCACCTGATGGTAAGTTACGATGAGATCTACGATGGAGCATACTTGCCTAGGTAGGAAGGCGGCAGTAGATAGAGACGCTACATTCACTAGGCACATGCAGCGGAACTGATCTGACCCGCCATCCATGAATGGCAACACCGAACATCATGCCGGAACACGGCTAGGCCGCTTGGCGACATGGCTTTGTTCAATTTTTCCATACCTCCATAGATCCTATTTCAGCGTTGACATACAGGATCCGGAACTTGCTGATTCCATACACGGATGTGTTCTTAAAGTAAATTGTGCCGAAGGACTGTGATTGCTTCATATCTGGTACGGGGTAGGGGTCCGGGACGCTGGCGCCGGGCAGCCCCACCGGGTCCGGCTGCTTGAAGTGCTCCAGCATCGCTATGATGTTGTCACTCATTTTCTTTTCGCCTTCGACCAGTTTCATTTCTTCTGAACTATCTTCATCGGGAACATCTTCTAAAATTTATGCGATTTGGTTATTCATTGGGTAACAAGAAAATATTGTGGGACGTCTTAAGCAATCCAGGTACTGTCTTTGTATGGTTCTCGTAAAAATATCATATTAGATTGGATAAGTGGATTCTTTTGACAATTGACCTTGTATTAATTCTCTATTGTTCTCTCATATAAATACATAATATGAGTAACATATGAAACGAAGAGAATGAGAATTTGTTACTCTGCCAGTAACAAATTATGTCTTCCTCTTTGTCTTACGGCTGTGTTTGATATAATCACGAACATGTTAAGCGGCTCTTAGGGACACATATTATTAGTCACTACTTTTTAAGCTAGTTACGTCCTAACCTAGGCCTATCACTAAAATGACATAGCGTAAGGAATGTAATTGGTATTTGAAGATGTCCTTTCAATTAAATCATTTGGGGCTAGCAAACAAAACGCGGATTTATTTATCTTCCCGTCACCTTTACATGGGATGCCACAAATCACTTTTCTCACACATTGCTTGCTTCACACACTAGTCTAATTTAAAAAGAAACACACCTTGGCAGTGTCCCACGATGAGGAGGGCTAGCAATATTAGTTTAAACAACCACATGTCGACTGCTCGATGTGTACTGAGTAATGAATGAAGTTGTCCCCTCGTCAAGACAGGGGTCAGTAATGTCACCATTTTATCTGGAGCTTGCTCATTATCGCTTGTTTAGATCGAGCTGTAATAAATAACTGCGACAGAGTTGTTTTTAAGTACTTTATTATTGGGTATTAGTGCTCTATGATTGGGTATTAAATCCGTTTAATTAATCCCGTTAAAAATTAACAGAATTTGTTGTTTTGTTTTTGACGGCAAGATGTAAACAACACGTTGGATTACAAAATTACTTGTTATAATGTAATTAGCTAATGGTTTGTGGTTATGGTGGTGTAGGGTACGTGTATAATAGGTTGTTCAGATTATTTAGTTTTAGTCCGATCTTTGGAAAAAATAATCTTATTTTTTTATTTTTGATATTAGTATTCTGTGAACAAAGGTCGAATGCCGAATGCCGAAATTCTCTTTGTAATATTGACAGACAAGCGCGTATTCCTGTATAATATGTAGTTATACAGGTGATTCAGAAAGGGTATACTAACCTTTTGTGGGTGAGGCCATATACAAATTTATTTTATTTCACCGCATTTTATTCAGTAAAGAAAGAAGAAGAACCTGTGCTTCTTTAGTGCATGCAATCATTATGTAGAGTCAGAATTTCGATATGAAAATTAAAAATAATGTTCCCAGCAATATGACAGGCGCAGGTTTAAAGGTTAGTGTACCCTTTCTGTAGCACGCTGTATACATATAGTAGGTAAATCGTAGTAGATTACGTGCGAATACCCTTTAGTTATATATGTATAGTTCAGTAGGTTAGGCGTAATCCTTATCAGAACATTCCCCGTATCATATTCGCAAGTAAGTGCCAGCCAATATAATATGGAATCAGGCTAGACTCAAAGTAGGTAGTATTTTATTAATGGTCAATGTTTAAACTAGGAAGTATGTTCAAAGTGAACTCTCATAACAAATAATAAATAAATATCGCCAGACGAACACACCAACTATACGGTCCCACACTAAGCAACGCTTGTATTATGTGTACCGTACAATTGTCTGGGGATTAAAATATGTTGGTGTCTTCCCAACAAAACAACACAGAGTAAAGTATAATACCTAGTTACCATAGAATAAGCATTGCCACCTCTATGAGTAGTATACGTACTATGTGAGTAGAAACAGAGCCATCTATGATATTAATGAACTTAACATTACATTTGCTAGAATTCGAATCTTCTTACGATTTTACCATGAGGGATTGTGTTAACAAATGTTTATAGTAACTAATAGATGGCGCTGTATTTGCTCACAATAAACTAATGCATTATCATAATAAAAGCAACAATATAATAATAATATCGCCAGATGAACACACCAACTATACAGCCCACAATAAGCGAACGTTTGTATTATGGGTCCGTACAATGGACTGGGGCCGAACCCAGTATATGATAGTTATATAGATACTATATGACTTGAGTACAAACATTCTTGCTCATCTCACAAAGTTTGAGGTCCCATTATAGTGAGGCCATTTTTTTTGCCATAAAACTCTTTAGGTTTTAGCGTCGGTCGCGTGGTTCACTGCACCAGAAGGTTGCAAGTTCGATTTCATCCGGGGAAAATTTTGGAAATGATCGGTTTATAATTTGCCCTTTTTTAGGTATAGCTAGAAACACCTCCAGTCCATTGTACGGCACTAATAACTCAATCGCTGCTGAAGCTTTTTTTTTATGGGGAAATCCTCACGGATACCCGCATGCCTCGGGGGAGGCAAGCGGGTTATGTCGGACTCCTACCGACTAAAGCCCCAAAGTGGTCCTTCTCCGCCTTGTTGTGGGTCACGGGAACGCTTTCGCATTCGTCCGTTCCGCATCGTTGCTGACCGTTCCAACTTACTTCATACGTGAAACGACTAGTTAGATTACCTTTAAGACTGCACTCACGAAGCAGTTATAGCCAAGTTAGTAGAACGCTTGCCTCGGAAACTAGGATCGCAGGTTCATGTTTCATGTTCATTTCAACCATGATTATCATTTGCTAAACGGTGAAGGAAAACATCGCGAGGAAACCTGCATGTCTGAGAGAACCCATCGAAAGATGTGTGAAGTCCGCCAAACCGCACTGGGCCAGCGTGGTGGACTATGGCCTAATCGCATTGAGGGGAGGCCCGTGCCCATCAGTGGGACATTAAAAAGGGCTGGTATTATTATTAAGACTGCACAAGAGAATCCAGTTTACAAACGAATCAAACCTTTCTTGACCTATATAAAATCAATTTTCCTGTCTATCACGGGCGACACATGAAGGTTTTCAATTCATACAGAACATAATAGAGACATAATTAATGATAACTTGATACAAGAGGTTTATCCATCCTCGTGCTAATGTAGGTTCTACATACATTACATATAATGGTCATTTTAATAATATAATTCTTGTTAATATTTATTATGTAGGTGGTATATGTTATAGCTCTATTCTAAGATAGGCCACAAGATATGAGGTACTAAATATAATTTATTTTTATACTTGGGATTAGTTTATTTGATATAGCTATGTACTTAACTAAGTCTTAAACATTAAGCTATATTGCCAGATATACAAAGTGATTCAGAAAGGGTATACTAAGCCTTGGCCTGCGCTTCTCTTAGCTCATTATATGAAGTTATAATTTTAATATGTCAATTTTTATGAAAAATCTTTACGCACAAAAAATCACACTTGTCTTACTTGGGAAGACATTTTTTTTTTTTTCATACAACATTTTCCATACAATTGTTCACGGTACTCTGGGACGATGCTTAACTAAAGGCCTAACCAGATAAAAAACTGCCCCGGAAGATATTTCGCGTATACATTTAGCAATATACTCCGCAGTATCAGTCGGATCAAAAATATTGATTTCCTATATTTACGCGAATACTACACATTGAAATAGAACTAATCTTTTTACGATTTTTACGTTCCCGACGTTTCGGCTGCTTTACAGCATGGTCACGGGGAGGACGCATAATAAACGCGATAAAATCCGTAAGATTAGTTTTATTTCAACGGATCAAAAATGCTAAAAACATTGTGATAACGCGCGGTCGGTGTATAATTATGAGTTACGTCTAAGTTTTTCTAGAAGCGCCAACAAATTAATTACTTAGAAGTTTCTTGAAACGCAGCTCATCGTGACTCGTGTATATTTGGCACTTTTAGAATAAAAACATAGGTAGGTACTTATATAATCAATTATTCAGTATCCTGTCTAATGTTATCGTATATGCTTAATTTAAATATTATTGTTATTAAGTTTTCAATATGTTATTCGTGTGTGTAGCAGGAGATGAGTAGAAGAAGCCTTTGCCCAACAGTGGGACACCAATGGCAAAATAATCTATTAAACTGAGAAGGTAAAACATATATATATGTATACCTACTCATAAGTAGGTAATGCTCAAAAAATATGCAAAATCCTTGACAGACAACGTGTTATTTTTTTTATAAACAAACTTCCTACAATGCACAAACCAGCAATTCAAAACACAGCTAGGTACCTAGATCGTGTTTTATTGACATTAAAATTAAATGAATCTAAGTTTTTTTCCTGTGTTTTGATGTTTATATTATGGTAGCTGTATTTTTGAATTCGCAACTATTGGACACGTAGGTATGTATGTACCTGTTGGTCGATTCAGAACGATAAGAGAAGTCACCGAATCGATTCGATTAGACATTTTCTCGTTTCGAAGACGATCTTTCAGAGCTATTCTTCATGACCTAATCGAAGATTCGATATGATTACGCAACCGAATTGTTATGTTCGACCACTCGTTGTGTTTACATAGTACATTTCATTATGCATGTTTCAATTTTTTATTTAAATTGTAATGTATTTTATTTTACATCTCACTAAATATTTACAAACAGAAAAATAAAAAAAAAACTTAAAAATAATATGAACACAAACTATGTATCAAAAAGACCTTGTCCGCGTGGAATGGTTTTTTTTCAATTAATAACCGAATCAGCCGATAAAATGATTGTCGTAAGGTTGTAAATCGGGTCGTAAGGTTGTAATCGGGATGTTATCGTTGTGCACATTTTAGGTATCCAATAAAAAATTGTAGACACTTATTTATACCTACTATTTAAATGCCACTTATTATTTATGACAAGTATCAAGGTAAATAAAAATGATTTTTGTTGTAAATGAGTCTCTACTACTGTAATGTATACGAGTACATACAGTTAGGTAACGTACTTGAAAAAATGGATTTTCTCTATAGAAACCGGGCAAGTGACATCTGCCGTTGTCTGGTAATATCGGTCATTACTTTTTCGTTCGATAACATAGCCTATAGCACTCAGGGATCATATAGTTTCCGATTAGTGAAATAATTTTTAGCGGGTCAGTAGATCCAGAGAACACCCCTTGTATTCAAACTCACAAACTAGCAAATGTTACCACTAATATTAGTGTAGAAGAATAGATAATTAACCATCCATCTAGAATCAAACCGGCATTTTATACAATCTATCGCTTGAACGCGCTCTACAAGGCTAAAATGAATTGAATTTTGATATTTTTTATACATAGGTATATTTAGACTGTAATTTGATTGTGTCTGTGTCTATGTAAATTGATTAATTTAGAAAATCGTATGCTCTTACTCTTATACTCTTATTTTAGACAGTTCACTTCCAGGCCTAAAACTTGTCACCTGCATCATGTGTAGTGGCATATTTTACCGAAAATAGTATGAAGAGACCTGGGTAGTCTATAGTAGTCTGGGTAGTCTGCTAACACAATCGATTCATAATCGAACAGCAACCGCATAGTAACTGTCACTTTTGACAGATATTGTATGGGATATCTGTCCAAAAGTGACAGTTACTATACGATTGATGTTCGATTATGAATCGATTGTGTTAGCAGACTTGTGGCCCAGCTTATCAAAACCATTTTAATATATAATCTGTGCCGCAACATGTGAGATGGCGAACGGGGAAGCATTTCAGGAACTAATTATTGTAACACTAACAAAATGCCAAACAAGTTTATTATATGAACGAAATATCAATCAATCTTTATCTTAAATTGCAATCAATTTATTCCTTGTTCATTAAGATTAATGGTTATGCCTACGATATATTGTTGTTTCGTTGTAAGCTTTGTTTGCTGCAGTTTAGTTGTTAATTCAACTTTAGCTACTATTGACGAACTCGCCAACTATATTGTCCAACACTAAGCAATGCTTGTATTATGGGTACCGTACAATGGGCTGGAGGCGAACCCCGTGTATGATACTTATATATTCATGACTCAGGTACAAACATTCGTGCATAAAATTTTTTTTTCCTACCAAGATCTGTACCTGGGACCCTCGGCTAAAAAGCCGGGTTATTACTAACTGCGCTTATCACGTTGTCAACAAGTACTTAGTTTGTACGTAGTTAGGTATATGGATCTTTTTACTACTTTGATGCAATTATGGTGTAGATAAGGCAGCGCGAATCCCCCCTCGAACTGAGGGGAGACCCGTGCTCAGCAGTGGGATATTAAAAAGGGGCTGATATTATTATAAGGCAGCACGAGGCGAGCGTTTGCCTCGGGAGACCGCAGGCATCTGTCAATTATTTCAATGTGCGGTATACTCATATACAATTTAGCCACGCAAAGCGGCGGCATATGCTTGAGAGACTCGCGAGGCTGCTCAGTTGGTCTGCACACGGCTATTTAGGACCGACTTAATTACATTATGATAATCACGTTGCGATCCGACGAAACAATTTGCTAGCTATTTTGATGGAAAAATACTTGTTGTGTGCCGGAAAATGAATAAAAAAAGCTTTGTCTATAGATACAGAGTGTCCATAAAAGTGTGGATCAAATGTAATCTCGTTAATTGTATGTCATTTTGATATAATAATATCCGATCCTAATGTTGATTATAAGATATATTTTTTCGAATTTAATTAATTAAATCAATTTATTGAAGATGTGCCTGAGCGACCCAGTATGTAGGCACCACAGATATATTAGAGGAGATATGTTATGAAAGCGGTGGGCTTGCGCTCACCTTTAGCCAAAATTACGCTAACATAGAGTTTTCGCCGTCAGTCGACTGCAACTGCACGTCGGTATCGGAGCTCTAACTTTTTTTTTAAATGCCGTGTTATTCCGTGGTTGTGTGCAAAAATACTAGCAGCAAAGTGAACTACGCGAAAGATGGAATCTCATTTCACCAGCCAGTATTAAGTATTTTATTTATTCGTCTTTAAAATCATTAAAAACAACAAATCAAAAAATATTTAATGCCTTTATTATGTTATTTTAGTTTTCATGTAGCACAACGACTTTTTTATTTTTGTACAAAATACATGGCTCTTTAAGTACCACCTATGTTCGCTACTGAGTGAATGTACGAGGCAATGGATAGATCGTCTAACGATACTTTGAATAAACTGGTGCGTCGCGTGGTACGGCCGCTGCATGCGGCGACGACGCAGCACGCACCGAATTATTGGCACGCGTGTGTGTGTGAGACTTCGTATTGGTTGGTTTTATGTAATTGCATGTGTTTTGTGGCGAGTGGTGGGGACAAAACGGAGACAGCGAGTTCCCATACATTTTGAACCGCACGGCATATCTCTCGTGATCTGTGGTAGGCACAATAATGCATGTATACAACTGTAATACAGGATGTTACCTTAACTTTTTGTGTTTGTTATATTTGTATAAAAAAGTGCCTACAGCTTGATTTAATACTTATCATGAAAATAAGTGACAGCTTGTACAACCCCATTGTCTAGTCCATTATGCGACCCACCATAGGAAATCAATTCCTTCTTTTTATTACCCGACTGCGGAGGGTAATGTGTTTATCAGCCTATGGATGTATGTTTGTTCCTTTGTGGCGCTCTAGAGACTAAACGCGTGGGCAGATTTTGATAATTCTTACGTCAATCTATTTGTCTTAATCTTGAGTGTCATTAAAGACATGACAGTAATCGAAATTCAATATGGCGAGAACCAGACTTTGCAATGCTTATAATAAATATGTAATAAATTCTTATAAATCAAATAATAAATAGGTCTTATGAACGTGAAAAAATATTATCATAATATTATTCGGTATTTACGTCTACGTTTTAAAATATAAACTAAAAAGTGTAAAATAAAAATAAAAACGTCGACTGCGTAATAACTTGAATGTGAACATTAATTAATAAAAACCGAAAAGAGAAAACAATTCCAGAGTCAGTCTCTAGTCTAACTGTCGGGACCCATTTAAAATCTAGACCGGCTCATACTCGTATATTCCCAATAATAGTTCCCGATTTTTAAACTACTGACTTAATTTTTACGCGGTCGAGTTTATTTTAAGTTTATTATATAATCTCACTAAAGTTTATTGAGTTTATTGATTTTGAAATTGACGTTTTTTCCTATGAGGTACCTATACGCCTGTAACAGCCACAATTTCCATTCTACCTTGAGTACACGCGTCACAGCTCATAAATAAGTCGACAAAAACTGCACCGTTTTTGTAAAGTTTTTGTTTCTAATTAGGCAAACACTTATATTGTTTTTGTACAATGAATACCTAGCACAATAATTTTATTTAGCGTCAACGAATTTTCTTTAAAACGTTTTCTTTGCCAATATTTGTGATCGTAATTTACATATGGGTGGGAATAAGCTTACACCCAACAGAAATAATATTGTCACTCAATTCAAATTATAATGAAGAAGTTGCAATCAATTTACAAAATGTCATAATACATTATAAATGTTGTTTGTATAGTTTATAAACTCAAACGAGTTTGACTTCATGCATAATTGTTGTAGGTCCCATTGTATTTCTAAATATTATAAAATGAAGTCATCAGACGGCAGATATCATCTTGATATATTATTTAGTTTTATGAAACAAAATTAATTATAAAACCTCTTGAGTGTCGAAGCATCGAAGCGTGCAAGGAACATTTTAAGAAAAATAAGTAGGTAAGTATTTGATTAAAATTAGATCAGCGAATATTTTTAAATTTGAATTTAAATATAGATCCAAGGTTACGCTAAATTAGTGATTTATAATAAACAAATAAGTGAGAAGCATTTTTTTAATATTTAACTAGTTGTCCCGAACAGCCAACTTCGTACCGCCTCTGCAGAATCAAACTTGTGACAAAATGAATTATCTTTATTTTTATTTTATTAGTGTTTTTTTTTCCATGTTCTAATAGCCAAACCCGTTAATAAGCTATAAATGGTGTAATTAACACTACTTTGTTTTATATATGTAAATAAAAGATAGAAATTCTTAATAAATTTAATTTGGTATCAATATTATCCTCATACCTAAAGACGCAGTGGTTTTGCTTCCACAATTTAAAAATCCTGTGCTTTTTTTTCACCTACAAAGTAGCTTAGTCATTTTATTTTACTTATATCTAACTATGCATGTGCTAATCAACTTTGAGATGCCGGTGGGCAAATCTGGAACTAACGTAATATCTTTATAATTTAATAATAGTGTTCTTTGGTATTGGTGGCCAAGCAGCGCCGCTGTGAACTGCAAAGTTAAGTGTGTGGGAATATATTCACCTTGGTCTTCGTATGTGAATCGGCATCTAAGCCCAGGTATATAATATCACTGAGCTGAGGTGGCGCGATAGTGACCCGCGGGAGTTAACGCCTGACGCACTAATATTGTGTTCTATAAATTTTGTGAAAATGGCTTTGGGATTCGCGTCCATCTTGGTTTTCTTATGTGCAGTACATACTGGGTTATTGAAAGAAATACGTAAGTGCCGTATTAAAGAATGTACTTTTAATTATTTTGATGTTCTTAATGGTGTTACCATTTATGCCTTTATCTTGAGAAAAAAAACATTTAGCTGCCGATTTGGTTCGAACCGATTTTGTATAAAGCTAATTAAATATTTATAAGGATAATAATATTGATACAAAACAAAATTTCTATCTTATATTTATATATAAAACAAAGTCGTGTTAGTTACACCATTTATTGCTTAAGAACGAAAGAAAGATCTTTGATTTTTTTTATAATTGGTCTCCGCCCCGAATAGCACGATAACTATACCTACAAGGGAAAAAAATACTAATATAAATAAAATAAATTAGAGAAAATTGAAAAGTCTGTATGTTATTATCATGGTCTCTATTAGACCACTTTATTAGCGTAATGGTCAAACAAACAGGCACACAAACAAAAAATATATTCACTTGTCTTTGATTCAGAGCGGTACAAATTAATTAATACGATTTTTTTTAAATATCTTTATGTGCCTTGTTACAGATTTATAATAGTTTATTGTATAACCAACTGTATATACCTAAGGTTAAACAAAAATACTGTACAATATTTTAACAGATGAATCAGTAAGTTATATGTATCATGTTGATGTATAAAAGAATTGTGTAAATTATGTTTGATTTTTTTTAAACAAGGCGAACCAGTAGCGTTTGGCCGTGCTTTCAGTTTAGTGTCAATTTTTAAAAGTCTAACCCCCAAATTTATAAACGTTCTATAACTTTATCAAACGTCATATATTACTGCGCAAAGCAAAACTCTTGTGCGCAGTACTATATGACGTTTGATAAAGTTTTTTTTTTTTTTTTCCTAATGGCCTTTTTCCATTGTTTTGATAAAGTTATAAAACGTCTATAAATTTGGGGGTAATAATTTGATTTTGACGGCCTGATTAGCGCCGTGGTAGTGACTCTGCTTTCTGCGCCGAGGGTCCCGGGTTCGAATCCTGGTAGGGACACAAGCTTTGTGTGATGAGCACGAATGTTTGTACCCGAGTCATGGATGTTTAATATGTATATCAGTATTATATACTGAGTTCGCCCTCAGTCCATTGTAGGGTATAACATAAGCGTTAAGATTAAAGTGGGACCGTATAGGTAGTTGGTGTGCGTATGGCGATATTTATTTATTTCTTCGGAAATGTTATCCTTATAAGCTACTGTTGGGCCTGTTAAAATATTTTACACTATTATTGTTAGACCTTATATACTATATGTTAAGGTACATGTTAAGTCATGGTCTTGGCTAGACTATATAAAAATGAGCCACTTGTAAAGGTTAAGTAGATTCAAATTCAATCAATTCTAATGTAAGATTTTATTGAATGTCTGTCTAGCTTGATGCATCTTTTAATAATAATAGCACTAGTAATCGTGGCTAATAACGTTGTTCGTTAGTGTACATATAGAGTTACCCAAGATTCAAGGTTACACCGAAATTTATTAAAATGTTCTTTACCACGTGATTCAGGAAGGGTATACAACTATATTTTGAACGTGCACTTCTTTAACGCATTCGTTAACATTAGCGCGATTGTCAGCTCCCCATAACCGCCAGAACCTATGACCATTTGTCAGATTTTTTAGGCTTCCGACTGTCCGGAACGATTGTCTCAGATGTTACAATGACAAAAGACCGCCGGGCTCGGAAGGCGAGTTGACGCGATGTTAACATGCCTTCCGAGTCACTGAGGAGGTCAGTTAAAACTGCCGAGCGAGCCATGCGCTCAACTGATAGACTGCGATTTCCTCCTAATAATATTTAATGATATGCGCTTCTTTGACAACCCTAATCTTAAGTTATTGTGTGGACTATCTATCAAGTAAACTGTGGCTAGGGTTTTGCAGCCGCTAAAAATATTTAGGGCTGGGCTCTTTAGGGTGCCATGAATTGCTTTTATAAATAACACTTAGATACTAATGCAATCTTATATCCTGACGATTAAGTAGGCCGGAAGCATATACATAATTACAATAAATAATAATAGTATGACGAGAGTAGTAGATGTGGTTGTTGAGTTGTTTGCTTTTTGTTAATGCTTTTATTTTTTAAGATACCTGCCTAATTCATATACGTATAGGTATATGAATTACGTGTAAACGAGTCTAATGGAGAATAATGGCGGAAAATAACATAAAGAAAATAGTAATGAGCTATTGTAAAAGTACACGGAAATTAAATATTATGTAGATAGAAAATACAGATAATATGAATTATTCTTACGTTTTCTGATGCAGTACTAATGTTCTTATGGTACCTAGTTATAGCGGTAAAGAGAAGATCTTTCAGCATAGCGCGTTTCAAGATTGCATGAAAAATTGTCAATTGTTCTGGATGCGTCTGCAGCGCCATCTGTGTCGCTTGTGGCGAGGTGGAAGAGATCGCTACAATAATATTGTGCTTTTGCCGCTGGTGTAGGTTAGCCATCCCCGTAAGGCTTTATGGAGAGTCCACCTCCACAGGCAGAGGCGGATTTTTCATAAAGCCTTATTCAACAATAAGCCACAATATTTGAGCAATCTGTGGTAATCCCACTATCCCACTAATATTATAAATGTGAAAGTTTGGATGGATGGATGGAGGGATGGATGTTTGTTACTCAATCACGCTAGAACGGTTGAACTGGATGAAATTTGGCACAGAGATAGATTATAGTCTGGAATAGCACATATGCTACTTTTTACCCCGGTAAAATGTATGGTTCCCGTGGGATAGATTTATTTTAATTTTTCATAGAAAAGGGATCGGCATTATTTTTTGCATAGGTAGTGGTGGTTTAGGGGTCAGAAAATGACATAGGGACATAGGTACTTTTTAATCGCGGGTCACACCGCGGGGCGCAGCTAGTATAAATATATAAAATAACAGCAGTCCCTGGAAAATATGAGTTTATTGTTGTACTTCAAGCGTCCCATGCGGTGTTTCACATCATGTATCATCTAATAATTATATATCATTAAATATCTAGTCAAGCAATTTGCTTAATGTATGCAAGTGACTATACACAGGCACAATAAGTGGATAAGCTAGTTGTATATTTTTATAAAATTCATGGACAGGTTCTTATGTGAGTACCTAGTACTATTAATATGGAGTCTTCGAATGCTTTTGTAGCGAGCTCATCAACCTCGCCACAAGCTACAGAGATGGCGCTGAATACGACCTGGCTGCAAGATTTTCCCTTTTCCGCCAAACTTTTAAGGTTCCATATTCAAATTAGGAATCATTGGGTGTAGTTTCGCCTTGTCCGTCAGTACGTCAAGTGTGAGATTATTCGTGAACTAACCGTATACTTCATAGCCTACGTATTTAGACAATTTGTATGGAGAATTGAACAGCGCCTCTAGCGGGTGGCAATTTTCAACTCTCCATACAAAATGTCTAAATATGTAGACTATAAAGTATACGGTTGCACTTGACGTACTGATTTGACTTATATACTTTGTAAGTTCAGTGGTTATAAATAAGCTAATAATCCGCTGCAACTATATTTGTTTGTCACAAACATTTTTCCTCTATAATTTGTAGGATAATAAACAACAGACCATAAAAAACGTATAATAAACGCGATAAAATTCGTAAGATTAGTTTTATTTCAACTTATTTATTTATTTCAGCGGATTACATTCACGTATGCAAGCGGGACCCGAACACGATCGAGGAGTGTGCCACCAAGTCGGTGGAGGCGCTCCGCTCTAAGCTGGTCTCCGGCATCCCCGAGCTCAACGTGCCCAGCATAGAGCCCTTCTTCATTCCTGAGGTAAACCACTTCAGCTACGAGCTAGGGTTTAGGTGGTTAAGGATAACCTCAAACCCAGTATTCATGGGAGCGTGCCATAATAATTGATAAGTTTTTTTATTAAACAAATTATGTTTTACGATTAGATACTAATTAAGTATCTAAGAAATAATTTTCGTAATAACTCTACAATTGACAATAATAATAATAGTATATTTCCATCAAAGGAATATAACTAATACTGCACAAAGCTGCAGTGTCGTGACGTCACAGCACTAAGTTAACGTGTGTGTGACAAAGAAAAACCATGGCCCCACATTCCCTACTAATTGCTTTTACTAAATTTTAATAGAAAATAATTTAATTATGCAATAGTTTCGAAAATTCCTTCACAGTTAATATGTCATAAAAGATTACGTACCGCCCATATGATTTCATTTTAAAAATAAAATAAAGTCAACAATATTTAACTCCTCCATTTATTGATTTTATGTTTGTTGAGATAATAAGCATGAGCTTATTATAAATAAATACTTATAATAATGACAGCAACAGTAATAATACTCATAATAAGGACAGCAACAGTTATAATAATTATAATAATGACAGCAACTGGGACAGACATATATCTGTGGGGACAGACTATGAAGTATGTCCCAGTTGCTGTCCAGTTGCATATTACCACCCTCTACCGAGTCGTGACTCTTTGTATTTAAGATAATTACCTAATTATGTTTCACAATCATTGATTTATAATACAGATCAAGCCTTCACCTGACTTTCCGATCAGCGCTTCTGCGTACAACGTGAAAGTCACGGGAACTAGTGATTTTGTCATCAAGAGTTTGAAGTGAGTGTCCTAACATTTTATAATAACTAGAGGCAGAGCTTGCCGGTGGGTGGGGCAACCCCCCTGGCAGCATGCTGGGTAGCAGGGCCTTTAACAGTTTACCTATACAGTGTTGCAGTGAACTAAATACTAATATATACTGATGATGATGATGTTGTTGAACCTATGCTCAATTTATTTGACAGAATATGTATGGCCGATCTGTCGAAAAATGTCCGTATATCATAGTTATAAATAAAACCTAACATACCCAGAGATTAAAACCAAAGACGAAACATATCTATTTTTTGCTTACATATACTAATTACCATACAAAAGATAAAACAATAGTACAATTAAAAGATACCTATATTTATTTTCGTCTCACGAGCGAGTCTCTCTCTTCATTGAGGCTTCCACGGGGCTATTTGAATCTTCCTTAGAGGCCAAATTAAATATTACTTAATACATAAAAAAAACGTATATTTTGTAGGAATAAAATAGATCATGTTCGTGAAAGTTTTATATTTCGAGTGCAGTAGAACGTTCATTAGCACATATTTAAAATACTATGACAATAATATATTATACCCTAGGTTCTAAGGAGTTCGTAATAGATTTAAAACATTTTTATAGTGTAGACTTGGACACGTTCAAGTTCCGAGTCAAGGTTCGCTTCCCGAAGCTGCACTTCGAAGGCGAGTACAAGGTGGACGCGCAGCTGCTGGTGGTGCCGCTCAAGGGCGAGGGCACGCTCAGCGCTGACGCTGGTGAGTCACGCGACCTTCTCTGGTGAACTCTTCACGTTCAACTTTTAACTAAATAAAAACTTTTCTTGATTAAGAAAAGATTTTTCAGACGAAATATGCTTTGTATTCTGCTGTTCGTGCAAAACCTGGTGAGAACCTAGTTCTCTAAATATGTGTGAATTCTACGTTCTAGTACTGGTCCGTCGTAGAAGACTATAGTCTGAATCCTCCTAGCATTAAGGGGAGGCTCGTGCGTGCCCAACAGCGGATCATTAAACGGCCAAATATTTGTATTACGTGTGTATCTCCATTCTCCTGTTAAGGGCTAGGTATTATTATAGCGTGTTTATTTCCAGTTAAATGCGACGCTGAACTTGTGATACACTCGAAGGTCGTGCAAAAAGATGGCGAGGAATTCCTCAAGTTCAAGAAGATCGAGTCAGACATCAACATGAAGGACTACAAGGTCAAACTTGATGGACTCTTCAACGGTGACAAAGCTCTCGGTCAGTTTAACCATTATTGTACATGTAGTGACATCTGTAGCTCGAGGCAAGAAACATATTCACTACGTTGAAGACAGATGGCACTGTTTTAAACTCTACGGCTAGACGTAAGATTAAAACATGTCCCCAATAAAAACCACAGGCCACAATCTTTCCCTTGACGCTAAATAATGTTCGAAATGAGTAAAGAGTTCCTAATACTATCTTCTTACTAGAACATAATAGGTATATCGATTACGAAAGTCGTCGCCGTATGTAACGTCAAAGACGTTTCAAACAGCTATCGATCATCTGGAATGATAAGGGAATCTTCTTCTTTTTTTACGAAATAAATGGATATGCAAATGGCCTCACCCACAACTTAGCGGGTATTTTGCCAATGTCAAGTAATTAATAGCAATAAAACATTCAATAAATACACATAATAAATAAAATAATGGATGTGACATGATGAAATGAAAATGGCGTCCTCGTTTCTGATAAGGGAATATTACCATGCGAAATCTTGTGTCTGGGCTTCTAAATTTAAACAGCATATGAAGTTACGGTGACACTTGGATGTATGCTATATTATGTCAGGCGCTGTACTTGCCTTTAAAAAAATGGACGTTTTAGTTTATAGACAGCCAGTAATAATACCTATTAGTGTAATATGAAAGAGATATAATTTACAATAACATACTTAAATGAGAGTTTGTTCGTCAGTTAATAATGACGCATACGCATGACGATTAGATCTTTCCATTGTCTTTGCAGCTTGTCTATGGATCATTTATTTTTTCATCGATTTATAAAAAATAATGATTCAACTTTCGACTCAATTTCAGGTGAAGCCGCCAACCTGGCGCTCAACCAGAACAGAGGAGAGTTCCTGAAAGTAGTTAAACCTCAATTGGATAAGGCGGTCTCCAGAATCTTTCTGGATCTGTCCAACAAAATAGTCGATGGTTTACCCCTTACAAAACTGCTCCCCAACCCTTAGAAATAACATATTATAGTTCCTATAGTACAAAATAAATGACATTCATTTTGGATAATTAATTTATTTCATTTACAATTTGAAGATCTTACCAAAGGTATGTTTAAACGTATTTTGGGGTCGAGTCACCTTCGTCCGTAGGAGAATTAAGTACCTTCGAGATACCCTACACGTGACCCTGGGTGGTGCCAACTAGGTGACAACTCTACTGGTGGTAGGCTTCGGCCGTGGTTAGTCACCACCCACTGAACAAAGCCATGTCGCCAAGCGGCCTAGCCGTGTTCCGGCATGATGTTCGGTGTTGCCATTCATGGATGGCGGGTCAGATCAGTTGCGCTGCATGTGCCTAGTGAATGTAGCGTCTCGATCTACTGCCGCCTTCCTACCTAGGCAAGTATGCTCCATCGTAGATCTCATCGTCACTTGCCATCGGGTGAGATCGGGATCAAATGCTTGCCTATAATGTATAAAAAAAAAAAAACAATAAACAAAGGTTTTAGGTACTTAGTTTTTATCTTACTGCGCCAGAAGATGAGTAATGTTTTTGGTTTCATTAATTAGATGGTTGTAAGTATTTTAGATAAAGGTATACATTATTTATCGCACTTAATAAAATTTAAATATTATTGGTATGTTGAAATAAAACTATTTTTAAGAATTCTATCGCGTTTATTTTTTGTTTTTACGTTCCCGACGTTTCGGCTGCTTTACAGCAACCATGGTCAAACTATGACACTAGGACGTCAACCACCTCAGTCCTCCCGTGACCATGGTTGCTGTAAAGCAGCCGAAACGTCGGGAACGTAAAAACAAAAAATAAACGCGATAGAATCCTTAAAAATAGTTTTATTTCAATGTGTAGTATTCGCGTAAATATAAGAAATCAATATTATTGGTACGTTATTATTTTATAGTAGGTAATTTAGATTTTCTTGGAACGATTTTAAAGGCCATAAGACTTTTATAGGACAATATCTATGATCATAGCAGAAATCTTCGATTGGATAATTTTTTTAGATTCGTATCTACTTACTTTATAATATATAAATGATTCTAGATAAATGATAATGTGATATTGCGTATTATCCCTGTTGTAATGTAACCCTATTTCGCGTTAATACTTTTTTTATTCATAAAATCGTGTATTTTATGTAGCTATTTTTCATAAGTTTAACTTTTTAGTGTTCTACATTTCACATTATTTTATTGACTTTTATACTGGCTACAATCGATGAACAAAATATCGGATGCCTTTTGGGAAGCAAAAGAAAATTATTTGTTTTTTTATTGATTAATAATTCACATCGCCGTAACTTTTATAGCTAAAACAGCCAGTTCTTACTTTTTTAGCACTAATCCTTTTTGTGTTTTTCGTACTGGCTGGAATTGAAGAAAAACACATCCCATGCCATTAAAAAAAAAAAGATAAGTTTTTTAAACAGCTAAATGACATTTTCCATAGGAAAAAATGGCCAGTTGTTATTTTTAATTGTATTGGTGACATAAAAACTTTTTATTTAGAATATTATTAAAAAGAAAATGGCGGATATTGAATTCATATCATCGGCTTTGTTTTATTTTGTCAGAGGAAAAAAATCAACTAAGAAGCCAACTTAGTACCGGTGCATTAATATTACCAATTACAGTAGGATGTTATAAAAACATGGTAGTTTTCAGCATAATTGCTTTGGTGTGATGCCTTTCAAGATACGGTCATGCAATAAAAACAATTGCAGCACCCTATGACAGCCGGCATAAGAGCGGGATGCATTCTACGATGCATCGCATTGAGTATTTTTTGTCTCAGCCTAATCGTATCAGTTCTTGACTGTTTTACATCGTACGTAGGTACCTACCTACCTATAATCAAATTTCGATTCATATTAATAGCGGACGGTAGCCATTATAATCATCGGTTGCTAACAATTCCTAGGTTTTAATTCGACATCCGACATCGCGTAACATCCCGGTGGACCGGGGTGACCTGCCTGAATGCGCACGAGTCGAGATAGATATTTCATTATTTCTATATTCCTGATGCTGAATTACTGTATGGGCACAGGGGTCACGAATAATAACTGTACTTTGTTGAAAATTAAATAAAGTTGCAATATGAGTTTTTCAAGAAAATAAAAGTATTTTTTTTTATTTGGGAGAAGCGACACAATTTTTTTTTGTATTTTATTTTATATAACCGAAAATATACGCAAGATATAATATGCCTTGAACCTGCGCTTGTTTAGTGCATCTGTTATCATTACGTGAAGCCAGAATTACGATATGTCAATATAAAAAAAAAAAATTCACAAACAATCACAAATTGTACTTATAGGTACCTACTTCTGAATCCCCTAAATGTTTAGTCTTTCCATAAATTCGCCGCTGACCTTTTCCATGGTTTACTCGTAAAATAATAATCAACATTATTTTACTAATATCAAAGTCATAACGTCTAACATATTCAAAGTATAACATATATAACTTAACCTAAAATATATTTCATGGAGAATCGTTCCAGATCGAACTAGTTGAATTGCTTATCAATTTGTTACCTTAGTTCTGAGACTAATATTTATTCCCGACGAATATTTGGTATTATTTTTCAATATCTTCAACCCTGAATAGTTGTGATTACTTATAGGTACTTAGCCCCAAATTTATAGACATAGTTATGTTTTTGGTTATAAAATCGCATTGTTCTCACGAGTGGGCTTGACATGTTCTAGGGTGACAACGATGTGATCAACGGTTGCCAATCTGCGCATGCGCAGTCAAGTGGTGCGGCTTGCCTTGACCACTGGATGTGGTTGCTTCATCGACTCTAGCGGTCGCTGCAAGCAAAATACTTGTTAGGGTTGAAAGGTTCAAATATAGAGTCAGTCCACTTATCATGAACTTTTAATGCGATATCTTGAGATATCATGTCGCTTAAATAAAACCTGTGGGTATAAATTTCTGATGCAGAGCAATAATTGGGGTCCTGATTTGAGTCGCATGAGCCCTTATATAATGGAAAATGGAAGTATGCTTCGTTTTTATTCTATGTGATCTAAGACATTAGCAACGAAATAATCAGCATCTAAGAAAACATCAGGATCTAAGAAGTTAAGTTCAAAGAAATCCTAAGAGATTGAGACCTAAGAGCAGGTTATAATATCAACTTCACATAATGATTACAAATGCACTAATGAGATTTAATATACACTTTTACTTTTTGTATGGCTTAGTATACACTTTATTTTTCTACCTGTATATACATTTGTGTTTATTGAACTTATAATTAGGTAAATATACTTTGTAGTTGCCAGTGCTTTACTGCGAATTAATTTCTTGCGAAAATGTAAGACAACGACCAATTTGGGAAACACGTAGCTGTAATTAAATATACCTATCCTATAATAATTCCGGCAGTTTGCCGCGGCCGCTTCATTTGGCTTCCATATTTAAATTTCTAGAAGGGACCATTCAACTCGCCAAGGTTAGATAAGTTGTGGTTGCTGGGTTTAATTTAAAAAAGTAGAAAAACTAGTGTAGGTATTCTATGTTTTTAAATAAAACCATCCTACAAGTATGGGAACCAAATGCGCTTTTTATTTTCATTATCATCAGGTAGAGATTCAAGTATGTCTTTGAATCAGGAGGTTAAGAAATTAAATGAGGGCTTAAGAATGAATTTTTCGTTATTTGCTTCAGTTTTTACGATAGAAGGATCAAATGCCTTGTGTTGTTAAAAAAGTTTTACATATAATCTGGAATTCTGGGATCATCTATACATATAAATAAAATTGGAGTGTCTGTTTGTAATATTAAAATAACCGCTTTTTACTAAATGCATTTGGATGTATACACGGTACCTATACCAAAAAAAACCATTTTTAAAATTTTTGTCTGTCTGTCTGTCTGTCTGTCTGTCTGTTTGTTCCGGGTAATCTCTGAAATGGCTGGACCGATTTTGACGGGACTTTCACTGGCAGATAGCTGATGTAACAAGGAGTAACTTAGGCTACTTTTATTATAGAAAAAAAATAGGATCTCACGAAAAAAAATTAAAACCAATGTTGCAGCGCAGCGCCTGATTAAGTTTGATAGCAACAACCTGCAATGCGTCCCGCTGCGCGGGCTCAGAATGGGCGAGCAGGCTGTTGTCAACGGTTGTCTTTGTTAAATACCACCTGGACGAAGTCGCGGGCAACAGCTAGTATAAAATATGAATGGAGTGTTTCGACCGTCTATAAACAGTGAAAAGAGTTTCTTAAAGAACTTATTACAAGATTGTTGTTGAATGTAGGTACTAAGTTTGAATAGCGGAATTCAATATAATAAATTCTGGCTAGTGATAATATTTACGAATAAAAATTAAGCCGGTTGCTTTTGAATTTATTCAAAAAGAATGCGATTTTGAATATGGAATACGTATTTTTTATTTTAAAGAAATATATGATTAGAAAAAAGAATTTATTGCCAGCATTCTTAATAACTAATGTACCTACCTCAGAAAAAATAATCGGTAAACGATGTAGCCGTAAAAATAATTCATTGACATTGGAAGTATGATTGTAATAAGTATTAAAGACCTTTCGACGAAAACAGTAAAAGGGAAAATAGTGGTGTAGGATAAAAATATAGTTCACTAGACCATAGTATTTATAAATTATTAATCATAAAATAAACCAATATGCCCCGTAAAATCTTGAATCGCGAGTTTATATCTTTTTCTGAAATCTGTATATATTTTGAATAAATGTATGATTTTTTTTTTACTAAACATACACATTGTATGGTCCAAAGTCAGAAAATAATGACACTTCTGCGGGTACAAACAATATAAGTACGGGGCATGGTTTTGTTTCCTAATCAGCATTAAAAATAAATAGTTCCGAAATCTGCTTCGACCGGAATCAAACCGTTCAGAAACCGACTTAAAAAATGGTATTAAGTACGGATGTTGAATTTTGTTTTTTTGCCATTTAACATAACAAGTAATTACGAAACTAGCTTTTGCCCGCGACTTTGCCCGCTCAACTATCCAGTTTGCTCTACAACGTTACCGCAATAGTCAACTCGAACAAATCCAAAGCTAATTTGAGTCCAACTAATCCCGGTGGGAGCAAACTTTGTTTGATAAGCACGAACGTTTGTACCGTAGTCATGGATGCTCCATATATATATATTTAACTATATACTGGGAGAGCCCCCCATTCCATTGTACGGTACCCATAATTTATTTCAATTTCGTCTTTTTTTAGGTGGCAATCGGCTAGAAAATAGAGCCATTAATAAGCCAGTCATTCTTGAAAATTGATTTTTTAATTATAAGCACCCCTAATGATAATGTTGATGACGATGATGATGTTGAAATGAATCCCCTACCCCTATCAGTAAAGCTGTGGATACTTTACTGATAATTTACCGGACATCTTGGAAGAAATTGAAAAGTTAAGTTATAATTTTTTTTTTTTCAATTATATTCACTCGTGCACATTTATGAACACACCATGGTTAATATCACATTAATACTACACATTATTCATCAAAGAAGTACATTTTTTGGAAAATTAAACAAAATTGACTACTTCAAGGCTCAACTTCCCGCCAAAAGTCTCCTTGATATATATTTACTAAGCCTGTTTGCACGTCGCTTAATCTGTGCGAATTTATTGCTGTGTTTAGCATTAATTATCCTACTAAGATGTCGCAATCGGTATCTCTGCGTACCCAATAAAATACTGATGTAGTATTAATTACATTTTTTTTTATTACTTTATAGGCAAGTATTTGATCTCGATCTCACCTGATGGTAAGTGACGATGAGATCTACGATGGAGCATACTTGCCTAGGTAGGAAGGCGGCAGTAGATAGAGACGCTACATTCACTAGGCACATGCAGCGCAACTGATCTGACCAGCCATCCATGAATGGCAACACCGAACATCATGCCGGAACACGGCTAGGCCGCTTGGCGACATGGCTTTGTTCAGTGGGTGGTGACTAGCCACGGCCGAAGCCTACAACCAGTAGAGTTGTCATCTGGTTGGCACCACCCAGGGTCACGTGTAGGGTATCTCGAGGGTACTTAATTCTCCTACGGACGAAGGTGACTCGACCCCATAACATCAGAGAAAGTATCTGTATCAAATGTGCGACCGGAAGTATGCCCGCGCGCATCCAGGAAAACGGATAAGATCGCATGTTTCGCTTTGCTTAATTATATTTTGCAACAAATCGATTACAATGTAAGTTTATACTTGTAATAGTCATGTACCTGAACGTATCTTAGAAAAGCAAAAACTTCAAGCGAACATTGACCCCTTAGAGTCGATTCTGGAAGACTCCCTTCGTAGTGTACCTCTAGTACTCAAGGAGTAAATTTAAAATACCTAAGTTACGGTTGTTCGTAACGATGTGTGTTTCAGGATTTCAAAATCAGAATATGTTTTATTCATGTAAACCATTAAGTACAGTACTTATGAATCGTCAAAATTGTTACAAGACACTAAGCTACAACTTTACCACCCGTTCGGAATGCCGTTCCTATGGAGAACAACGGGCACAATTCAATTAAATAGATTGTAAAAAAACAATGAAGAAAAATTTACAAAATCTAAGTTATATAAGTCTAAGTAATAATCTGTAAATAATAAGACTGTATCTTAGTCGTCTATAAATTAAATATTTCATAAAAAAAATCGTTTGAGACGATACAGAAGCCGCACCCGCAATTACTTGATTTTTGTCTGTTTGACAGTTCATGCATTACGCACGGCAAAACTATTAGACGAATTTTGATGATACTTGGCATGGTGATAGCTCTCAAATCGTGATATAAGATGGAGGATAGGCAGACAAACAAAGAGTAAAAAAAAAAGTTCGACGTCTAGGATTTTATTTTTTTAATAATATTCAACGCACAGACAGTTGGTACAGATACGGTATTATATTATAGACATATTTTGATAAAAATAAAATTGTCTTCCTGAAATAAATTGCAGTAGTTAAACTCGTCTTATGCAACAATCTCAAATGTCAAGGTTACCATAATACCGGACATTTTTTTTTAAATACATATACGATTAAAATAAATACTATATAGTCCAGAATAGGGCTGATGGACGTTCACATGTCCTTAGCTGAGTGCAGTGGTGGTGGGTGCGCAGGCGCAGTGCTAGCCGACGTCGCGACCCAGCTGGCCGGTACCACGGCTTTTCTATCGGTTTCCACATCATAGTAATTTACGAATCATTCTGAACGTTCGCTGTGCAAGCCGTACCGAAATGTTGGGGATTTCGGTGCTCCTGTTCGTGCTGCACTTCGTCGCGGCCGATATCCGTAAGTAGGACATATAAGGTATAACAAAAGTGTAGTGTTAAATATTTAATTGGGGTTACCATGTAGTTCTGAACGATCACGTTGATTTATAAAATATATATATATATTTCTTTGAGAAAGCAAGCCTGTACCTTTTTACGCGGATTTAGTGTCAAGTGTTATTTTTAAATTACAAACAATTTTGAAAAAAAAATCGGCAATGCGATCTTAATAGTTTAGTGATGGACCTGTTAAAATATTTTAAACTATCATTGTTACACTTTACCTATATATCGATAATATAATCGATTACCTAAATCGTTTTTATATTAAGCTTAAAATAATTGCGATTGTTCTATATTCAAATCAAGAAAACATTATCAAACATAATTAGAATTTATAGGTGTGTGCTAGCCAGTAAAAAAAAGGTTATTTGGAAAAAAGTACAGGCTGCTTGTCCATTAAATTTTAAAATAAAATCAAATTCAAATGTAAATTAAGGTGTGAGTATAGGCTGGTTATAAATTTGATGTTCCATTATCAAATCTAAAAATAATATGGTCGTAAAATTATTTTGATAAAATAAAGGTCTTTTCCAGGTAAAGTATTTTGATTTATTATTAAAAAACTAAATATGTTTCCAAATCCATAGACAGTTTAGTCAATTTCAAAGACTAGGTAGCCTAAGGCTCTGTGGTCTGTGATCAATATACAATATAGAATATTTATTTTTGGACAATCCCAGTACCTACCTATACAATAATTATATAGATATGAAACATCCGTAATTCGGGTAGCAATATTCGTGCTAACATGGCAATATATAAGAAAATTATTATTGTGGGCCTTCATCAATGCAATAGAACCTAAAACAATGATTGTTAGAATTTTTTATGTTAATCTGTTTTTCGGTAGATCTATGCGTTTGTGCGCACTAATCTTAGAAACGGCATAACCGTTTTGGGTGCGGTTTTTACTATAGTAATAATATATATAAAAACTAAAACATATATAAAAATATATATAAAAATATATAAAAACTAAATAAAAGTTTATATCAATTTAAAGACGCGGGTAAAGTCGCGGGCTGCAGCTAGTGTATAATATGTGCGGTCTAAAAGTGACGAAATAACAGCCAATTGTTTTTTTTTACGCGCGTATCACATCAATGAATGGAGCGGTTTCAACATTTCATCTCACGCAGCCCTCGCAATTTGTTTACTTCACTGGCGTACAACCAAATTGTCTTTATATCTACCATAGACAATGCATTGTAATTTTAATAACTTACGACTGCACCCATAACTTTTTGGCGGGAAGTTCAACCGTGAAGTTGTCAATTTTGTTTTATCTTCCAAAAAATGTGTTCCCTTGATTAATAATGTGTAATATTAGTGGGATATTGACCATTGTGTTCATAAACGTGCACGAGTGAAGGACATTGAAATAAAATAGTATAGCTAGACTTTTCAAGTTCACCCAAGATGTCCGGTACATTTCCAGTAAAGTATCCACAGCTTTACTGATAGGGGTAGGGGATTCATTACATCATCATCATCGTTATCATCAGGTACGGGTACTTCTAATACAATAACAATTATCAAGAATTACTCGACACTGGCAAAATGACAGTATTTTGTAGCTGATTTCCAACATAAAATAAAGATGAAGAAGAATGTCTATCAATGATAACTATAACAATAAAAGCACTGTTTTTTTAACATGAGTTTGAATAAAGACACGTCATTTTCATATCTTCATGATACATCCATCATTTAATTTATAATGTGATTTCTGTTAATTACAAAATAAAAATACCCACTAAGTTGTGACAGGCTTTAAAATAAATTATTTTGTTCCAGCATCGTACATCAAAGTATGTCAGCGCGATGACCCTAACGTGGACAAGTGCATCATAAACTCCGTGGAAGAGCTGCGGCCTAAGATGATCAAGGTATATCCGGTCAAAGTTTCATCGCTATAATGTCCTTCTCTTCTTTCTTCGATTCGATTCTTCTTCTTTCTTCGATCTTTTTACGAAATACTTCATATTGTTATAGTTATAATGTGTGATAATCATCATTTAGTATTTAACATATGGAGCCACCAATAGCCAGCATTCCGTATTTAAATATCGGGATCCAGCGATAACCATTTTTTTTTCTTATAATTTTTTTTTTTAATATTCTTAGCGATTCAAATGGCAGCGATCGACAGTGAATTAGTTTTATATACAACTTATGGATAAGTTGTTGTGATTGTGTCAATGTTTTTAGCATAGGGTTACGTACGCCCTTTGGTGTTCCCCGGTTCAGGCTTATTGGTTATAGTAAATCATTAATATTGCTGTTGATTTAGTTTTTTAGTTTCTATCCGCCATTAGCCTAGATGAGTTTTATTTATTCTAACTGTAATTATGTGCATGATCCCTTCCTAGCTAGGCAAGTATGCTCCATCGTAGATCTCATCGTCACTTACCATCAGGTGAGATCGAGATCAAATACTTGCCTATAATGTAATAAAAAAAAAAAAGTGCGAAAATTCATTCGAAAAACTATTTAATAGGCTGGGGCATTACACAAAAAGTCATCTTCTCCGGTGAAGGTGTACGCCCCATCCAGTCCTGTGGTTATATTATTATCTTTTTCTATAAAATATTTGAATTCTATAAAATACTAGAGATAAAAATCATAATATAAAGGTTTACCCCCAAATCTATTAACGTTTTATATCTTTATCAATCGTCATATAGTACTGCGCAAAGCAAAACTCTTGTGCGCGGTACTATATGACGTTTGATAAAGTTATAACACGTCTATAAACTTGGGGGTAAAAGTATAATGATTATAGTACAACTGAAAAGGTTTAGTGCGAGATTATACGTAAGCTAACCGTCTACTTCAAAGTACTTTTTTTGTATGGAGATTTGAAAGTTTTAAATATTGTCCGCTAGAAGCGCTGTTTAATTTTCCATACAATGTGTTTAAATACGCAAACTATAAAGTGCACAGTTAGCTTGCAAATAATCTCGCACTTGACGTACTGCTCTTACACATGTTGTAGTTACATTAATATCTAGTTCCAATGATAATAAATTCAATGCTTGAATGTGCGAATTGTGACAACAATGCGGATAATAAGGGAAAAAATTTCAGGGGCATTTTTTCCAACTTCTGAAAGTAATTTAGAAATAGGACCGTAAGTAATCACCAACAAGGATTATAAAACATTATTAACAATTTATGTTTTTTGTGTATATTTCCATTCACATTTGACAACATAGTATCGATACAACTAAGTACTTTGTAGTAAAAAAAAAGATCTCAATAAATAACAGCAATATATCCATATTCTAAAAAAATCTTTAAGTAATGTCTAGAAACTATGAATTATCTGCGGCTGCTTTTCCATCAGATAAATCATCCGTAACAGCTTTGCTTAGTTTATTTCGTTTTTGGCGCTGAGGCTTCACCCTCGGCGCCGGCCACTGCTGCTGCATTATTATCATCAGCTGCAGCTGCTGCCCCTGCATTTGCAATAGCCTTGGGACTATCACCTTTAGATTGCGATTCAGGATCACCGCCATCTTTAGATTTGTTTACAGCATCACCGTCTCCAGGAGACTTCTGTCCAGCATTATTATCATCAGTACTGGCTGGTCCTGAATTCGCTGATTGGCTATCGTTACCATTATTAGATTTTGGTTCGGAATGATTGTCATCAGACTCAGTTCCACTGTTTGTTGTAGATGCGGGTTTTGCGTCTTCACCATTAGACTTGGGTCCAGTTTCACTGTCTTGCGCGTCTCGCGTCGGTGCAGGATCGGTGCCACCTCCATTAGAATTGCCGTCACTGGCAGGAGCATTTCCCTCTTTTCCTGAGGCAGTATCATCTTGTGATGCCACATTGCCATCGTCGCTATCATTAGTCAGGTTCCCATTGTTTATTATTATAGTATCACCGTTATTATCTATTGTTATATTTTCGTTACTATCTCCATTACCATTATCGTCTCCTTTATTTCCAGGTTCTTGGTTGCTACTATTGTTGGCGGATTGAGCAACGTCTTGAGAGACATTGACAGACAAATGAGAATTGTCGTTATTAGAGTTTGTGGATGACTGGCTCGTCGTGTGCGTTCCATTTTGTGTGTTGCTCGCAGTTGACTGAGCGTCTGTGGAGACTGAAGGTGCCCCGCCAGTTTGATTATCATTATCATCATATAATTTTATGTTTACGTTAGTATTTACGCTTTTCTTAGTGTGACCATCGTTGGTAGAAGCATTCTTGTGTTTTTTTATGCTCAAATAGATTTGTGTTTTACCTGATTTGGTGTTTGTCGGTATTGTTATCTTTAAATTGTCGGGCTTTATCGGTTGTGTGTTTTGGTTGTTATAAGGAAACGGTATTATAAATTTGTAGGGGTAGTTTAGTTGTTTTGAATATGATTTGAAGGGAATCCGCACTTGTAGAGTGGTCGACTGGCATCTCTCACCTCTATAAAGGTCACACTGAAATAATATAAAATATTAATTAAAGTTGATTGTGGTAATGATTTTGTGACGACCTGAGTGACGCAGTTGGTAGTGACCCTGATTTTTATGCCGAGGGTTCCGGGTTCGAAGGGACAAACTTTGTGTGATGAGCACGAATGTTTGTGCCCGAGTCATGGATGTCACTACTTCAGATATACTTAATTATATATACTTAATTATGTATACATAACAAGAATTATCATCATAATCTGTTGGTACGGATAAAAAAAAAAAATACGTATCTTAAGCTCAAGCTTAAGCATGCGTATCTTAAACTCATGTGTACTAATTATGTATTAGATTTATGAAATGATGATGAAAAAAAAAACCCAATGAAATGACAATTGTGATTTTTAGAGCATTTTTTATAAATTGACATTTCTTAATTCTGACATCACATAAAGATTTTAAAAAGCTCTAAACCTGTGTAGGCTAACCGAATTTATAGACGTTCTATAATTTTATCAAACGTCATATAGTACCGCGCAAATCGACTCTTATGCACAGTACTATATGACGTTATAAAACGTCTATAAAATCGGGGCTAGAATACTCTTTCCAAATAATTCAGCATAACATAGGATTCACTATTCAAATTAATAATAACAAACTCACCTGCATAATACCTATATAGGTAACAAAAACAATAACTTGATGCCACCCCATATTTCGATCTATGTTCTACCATATCAGTACTGGCTTATATACCGTCGTAGAGTACAACAGATATATGTTATTGACGTATTCGTCACGCTGGCTCAAATCATTGTCAGTCGAATATTATAGAGTCAGAGGCACGTAGGAGCCGTTAGCCTGACACATGTCGATAACCGTCAGGTGTCTCTAATACATTACTGTACGTCACAGTCATTTTATCTCTGGAAGTACACTCATTATGTTACTTATTGCAGATAATAATAATAATATCGCCAGACGAACACACCAACTATAAGGTCCCACAGTCCACACTAAGCAAAACTTGTACGAGTATTATGGGTACCGTATTATGGGTACTAACATTCGTGCTCATCACACAAAGCTTGTCCCCTACCAGATTTTCGAACCCGGGGCCCTCAGCGCAGAGAGCAGCGTCACTACCAACTGCGCTAATCAGGTCGTCAGATAAAAAGTGCTTGCGATTGAAATGATTGAGCTTATGGTGAGCAAATTGTTGTTTTATGGACACATAAGTTTGTAGCTTTTGCCCGCAGTTCTATTCGTGCGACCATACATTTTGCTCTGCTGCTCAGGGGTGGATACATGAGGGCGGGGAAATGGGTGCAATCACCCCCCCCCCCCCCCCCCCAAACAAAATATATTCGTAGCCCAGCCGTCCTAAGTATGCCTCGTTTAGAGGCGAAACACGTGTCGAATACTTTCTCAGATTCGCTTCGGTTCGCGGAGAATTTATTTGTGGTCCCGTCACTCGTGATAGATAGTTTCTCGACTAACATCTTAGAGGAGTTTGGTGTTGCTGGTTTCTTCAATTATCGATCAAACTTGTTTGGTTATTGGTAGGTTCCTCTTCCCCCATTTGTTTAAAATACATTTTGTCCCAACCCAGGAAAATGGTTTTATAATAATTATTCCTTTAATTAAATTTTGTAACTGGCTTGTAATAGAATCTCTCACACTTTTAAATCTACACCTAAAATGTTGCCAATGTTTTCAAATATACCATGTAGTTGCAACAGTGATTCTAACAGTGTTTAAAGATATTTTATATGATATTGGCAATACCACTTTACTTGAAGCGAGCGTGACGCAAGGAGCGAAGGGACTACACACGAGGCGAGCGTTGTGCAAAACTAAACGCATATCCTTGGGCCCGGAATTAGGGAGAACGGCGGAACCGGTGTTACGAAACTTGTAATAACGATAATAAACTAAATAAATTGCCTACCTTTTGTTAATTATAAATGTATCATGCACAATATTGATTGAGAAAAAGTGCCCGCGCAATTAAATTATTACTTGAACAAACTAAAATTCTAACACTGACTGACTGATAGACAACGAACAACCAAAACCGGTAGACCTAGACATTAAACATTTGAAAGATATATTCCTAGAGTACCTTACAGGTGCACTACCTATGAAGGGCTTCTTGGAAATTTGATCTTGAAGGAGGTCAAAGTTTGTATGAAGAAACATTTTCAATCTGGGGTCCAAATAGCCCATTGCACCAATATTTTCCTAATAGGTATCGTCAGACACGGCTCCGTTACAGTTTTATAAGATTTAAAGATAGATAACAAACAAAAGGATTTTTTTTTCTAATTTTCTGAGGTGCCTTCTCTCTCCTTTGCCTTCGTGTTTTGATCATAGACTATTTTAATAAATAAGTATTTTGAAAATAGAGAAAGTTAGTCGATTCAAATCAAATAACAAAAATAAGTTCACTAAAAACTCCATTCAGTGAGGCGTTGGAAACGAATCGCCCTACCACATTTTACATACAACATTTAGCATTCGACGCGTCTGCAATGGAAGCCAGACTTAAGTGTTTAGTTGTCTCCAATTTAAGTTGTGCTAAGCCTATTTATGTTTAAGCAAACACAGGAACATAGCAGCAAAAAATATTTGCTTCACAGTTCATTCGAAAGTGTGTCATTGTCAATCGTTTCATAACTCACACAAGTGTGTCAAGATGATATCTGTCAGTGCAAACTGTAGTGGAATTTGGTGTTTTGCTCCGTCATCGTAAATCATTTATGAGTCATTGTGCGCTTACAATTTATTGGCATATTATGTATGTTTAAGCCGTTAGCAGTTTTAAATTGATTGAACGTGTGCATTGGAAAAAAATGCCAGGGGACTCTCCTATTACCAGTTCTCGAGATACGTGAGGTGGACTATGGCTAGAATCCCTATTGTAGTGGCTCAATATTCAAATGGCTTGATAACATTTGTTCTGTATCAATAAAAATGCCAAAAAGTAATTTGAATATTGGGATCCAATGCCCATTCGGTGCTTAGTACCACAGAGAAAAGCCGGCAAGTAACTCTGTGGATACTCCCGTATCCCGTGACCATGGTTGCCGTAAAGTAGCCGAAACGTCGGGAACGTAAATAACATAAAATAAACGCGACACGACATCCGTAAAATTAGTTTCATTTCAATCTGTAGATACTCTTTTCTCATTTGAGATTTAACCTACTTATTTATATATTACTTGCTTTATTGTTTTACTTATAAGCTAGCAATGAGCTGGATAGAACCATGTAGGTATTTTGTACATGTTTTAATTTATAGCGATCATTATAGCTGGGTCATGCTTACTGATCTCTACTTATATAGTCATAGACTTATTGCGATTCGAATGAATAAAAGCCTTGATCAGCTAATACGAGATATATGACATAGAGATCAAATAAATAAATCCATCTATCTATATCATGGTCCTCTCTATGGTCCGTCTTTCTCGCCAATGGCCTGGTGGCTAGAATGGTCACCCGCAAAGCGCTCCTCCCTACCCTTTAAATTACTTACAAGAGTCTATTTCTAGTAAAAGTTACAGCTTAGTTTAGAGGTGCACGAAATAAAAAATGCATTGAGACATCCAAAGAGTCCATCGTAAAGAAGTTCTCTTAATATTTTCAGGGTATTCCCGAGCTCGACGTGCCCGGCATCGAACCCCTGAGCCTGGGTCAGATCGCGCTGGCCCGCGGACCGCAGGGCGCCAAGCTGACGGCGGTCGTCAATGATGTCAAGGTCCGCGGCCCCAGCAACTTCATCATTGAGGAACTTAAGTAAGACTCTACCTATATACAAAGAATATTCCTATATTAAGAAGCTTAGGATCAAAGGATAGTATACCCTTTCCGAATCACTCTGTATAAATAACACCCCTAGTAACTGTTAAGTTTATGTCCAATGCAGGAATGTCTATTACTCAGATTCTTCCGAGTGCTGCACCAAAACTAATTATTAGTACTATATTGACTTCTTATATTTACGCGAATACTACACATTGAAATAAAACTAATTCAAACTATGACACCAGGACGTCAACCACCCCAGTCCTCCCGTGACCGTGGTTGCTGTAAAGCAGCCGAAATGTTGAAACCGTAAAAAACATATTATAAACGCGATAAACTCCTTAAAATTAGTTTTATCGTTTTCCAACCGCAAGGACCTACTAATTGCAGTAGGAACTACTTAAGGTATACATTTATATTTACGTCACGTGATAGTAAAATCTCGTCTGCAGCCCCCACATTGGCAACAGCTCAAGCCCAGGTCATGCCTCCTGAGGCGCCCTGAAGCTGGTCCCACCCCTACCCCTCTGGCTGCAGTGCCTGTAGCTCGCCCTCTCGCCCGGTGGAGCTGGACCTTTACAGCATTAATAATTTCGAAATAAATATAACAATGACACGGTCTGCCATTTCAGGTCAGACTTGGCCAACAACAGGTTCGACTTCAAGTTGTTGCTGCCGAAGCTGGAGTTCATCGGCCAGTACAAGATGGACATCCAGGTGCTGTTGCTGCGGCTGCAGGGTCGAGGGAACATCACTGGGACATTCAGTTAGTATAGTTTTCAGAACTTTTTTTTAATAAAGGACGCCGCACACCTACCTCTGTTCTTCTAAGCCAGTAGTAGAGTAGACCTTGCAATAAATATTTAACTAAATTCACGTTACAACGGTTATTTGAAAAACAATGCTCTATTTGAAAGCAAAACAGTTGACGAACGTAGCAGTTAAAATATTGAACAGTTATCCAACGAGTTACTTATATAATTAACTTCTATGTCAAGATCAATTAACGGGCTTCGGTTATCGGAAATATGCCGAAATTTGTCCATCAGTTTTTTTTTTTTTGTCTCACGCTTTGCAATGGAGGGATTATCTTTTTCGAACTCCTCCTATTTTTATCTTTTGATTAAATTCGTGCGGGTTCCAAGACAATTAACTTTATCCCGGGACTCGCCGAGGGTCAAACCTCGGTGTCATCATTGGACACCACTGTAGATCCTGGCTTACTGGAGTAGCAGTGGTGGGAGTGTGTGGCGGGCCTGACCCATTAAAAAAAAACCCTAACTTATTTGGGATTGTCAATTTCACGCGAGCGTAGAAGAAAGCAGTGCATTCCTTAAGATTGATTAAATACAAAAACCCATTGACCACCAAACTCAAAATGAATGAATATTACACACTCCCAATTCGTAATTTTATTCAAATGCGTTTCTTAATGAAACTCAATAATGTCAAAGTGTATTGAACTGTGGTTGCGTGTGCGCCGCGCGTGGCGTGGCGTGGTGCGGGGTGCGGGGCGGGGCGCGGGGCGGGGCGCGGCGCTGCATTGCACCTGACTGTTGGCGTCACGTTTTACATTGCGGTCAGCGCGACGTGTGTCTAACGCACAAGCTGACGCGGCAGCGGGGCCACACCAATGTCCAATGTTTAACATTTTAAATAGATAATTGGTGTTTTTATACACCAAATCTGTGCACAGATGCATAATAATGTAACAATAAATCAATTATATTTCGATCGGTGTTTATAAAAAATGCTATATATTTACTCGTATGCCACACTTTTGGTATGTGCCTCTCTGTCTACACCCCGAGCAATATTTGATAATACATCTTCATAATGTATAAATAATCTCAGCTAAATAATCCTCAATGTCACTAAATATTTATTTTCCATATTTGTGTATTCAGTCCACTATTTAACCTTCACCTCAATACTATTACGTGATATAAGTATTAAGCTTCTATGTAATATGTATTAAGATATTATGTGTACTAAGTATACTGTGCCAATAAAAACGAGGGTCATCGACTGATGCTTCTTGATGGTCACCATTGTCGCTCTTTCAACAGCAGTTTATCTGAACGATATTATTAAAATTTTATTCCAAAACAATTGGTTAAATTCTAGACTAGATTACAGATTACAATTCTGGATTGGTATAATTATTAATCATAGCTTTAGCTTGGGTACCATGGCTCGTGGTTCCATGGTCAAGACGCACTGGGACAGGCCGACGGGCGGTGTGTCTTGGAAGGTCTATGCTAAGGGTGTAGGACCCAAGCTAGAGATTTATACTGAGAAAGATTTAATCTATTTAATCCAGATTTTGTTTTACAATGCTTTTGAATGCTCATTGTCAATAGAATTTAAATTAATTTGATTATTGAAATTGAACGTTTTAACGAGTTCGTATTCCCGAACGCACCAGACCCGCTCCCACCGCCTCGCGTACCGCCCCGCGCTGGATACCCGCTGGACACGCTAAAACTTTCAGTTTTCCTCTAGTCACTTAATACTTGTACCAAACCGGCTATGCAATGTTTAACACACGTGTTGAATAAAACGTTGCTAATCTGTTACGAATTTACGTTGTTTTAGAATAATGAACTAAACAATAAACATGTTCCATAAGTTATATTGCTGTTTGCAATAGCGCGCACAACAAAGCCATTGCTAAAATACCTTTTAAATGAACCGTCACACGCTACGTTCACATTGTACCAGTGAATGTTATTTAATTTATACAGGCCATTCTGAAATGGTATACTAAGCCTGAATTTCGTAACGATTAAAAAAAAAGTTATGTTCCTCACAAAATGACAATTGTTTTTTTGCAAAAAAATAAAATTAAGTCTATCAATCAAATTCTGACTTCATATAATGATTAGAAATACGCTAAAGAAGGCCGAGCCAACGCTTAGTATGCCCTTTCTGAATCATTCCGTATACCCGGGGAAGTAGATTCATTATAGAGTCACAGGGTAATAAGTATACGAACCTATGATGTTAATTGCAATTACTTGTTTTTTTTTATTTGGCATCACCATAGATAGGTATTTTGCCAGTGTCAAGTAATATAAATTATTTCAGTTTTCGAGCATATTCACAGGCCGAAAGGCTAGGCCCAAGTGAAATAGCCCCCCATCCCTCAATCAGTAAAGTGATGGATACTTTACTGAACGTCACTTTGATTCAATTACCTACACTTGTGCACTTTACCGAACCCATAGCGGTTAATATTCCACTTATATCACTCACTATAACTCGCAGGAAACTAGTTTTAGAAATTCAATCATAACTGACGCCATGACTTTTCAGCCGCCAAAAAGTCCATTCCTTGTTTTGTTACAGAGGACTACGCTTGCAATGTCACAATGAAAGGACAAAAAGAAACACGAGGTGAAGATGAGTACCTGAAATTCGACCCTTTCAAAGTGAAGCTTCGCGTTGGCCAGTCCTCCATCTATCTCACAAACCTGTTCGACGGAGACCCAGTCCTCGGGACCGCCACCAACAGGGTCATCAACGAGAACTCCAATGTGTTCATAGAAGAAATAAGACCGGTCCTAGAAAAGAGCCTTGGGGACCTCTTCACGGAAATGGCAAATAAAATAACATCGAAATTCACTTACAAAGAATTGTTTCCCTGATTAGTGATAAGTTTATCTATGTTAAGTTTTAACTTAATCAGTTTTGTGATTTATAATGTGTGTATTAGTGTGAGTCAATGTCGAAGTGGTCAAAAGATTATGTAAAATCTGTAATATTTTTTTTATTTTTATGTCTCCCTTCACACGGGCTATACACGGATTTTTGGAAGGCTTGCGCGGGGACATGGGTCCAACACGTAGAGGCCCTTTTTGAGAATTTTAATGTTATGTTAGCGACCTGCTGGGGTCAACTGCTGAAAATGATTTTTTTTATTTTTATTATTAACATTTTGTAATATTGTGTTGCTTATAAGAGATGTTAAATATTTTAAAATACTGAAAGGTATGGTTATTTAATAAAATACTCCCTTAAATGTATATAAAGGTATAATTGATTATAAAGCCATTATAACGCACTTTTTCGTCTGAAAAGTTCGTTATAATGCCATTATAATCCATTAATAACTGTCTATAAATTGGGGGGATTTAAATTTTTAACAATTTTATACTCATCAGCTTACTCCAATTATTTCAGAAATGTGCTGGGTTTTAACTAGACATATTTGGATATTGTACCTGAGGTTGTAAATAATTCATAGAGTAGGTTTTTTAATGGTTATACATTGATACAATTTTTAATGCGAAATATTATTTTCTTCATAAATGTTTTTTTTTACCTTTAAGTATTAAATTGATCTATGTTGTAATGTTTATTATAGTTGACATAACTATGTGAATTCAATTGTGTGTATCCAACCAAAATAAATTTGTCAATCTTTAATTTGCTATTGTTTTTTTCAGTGTTAACCAAATCTAATTAAGTTCAGAGTAAATTAAAAAAACAAAAACAAATCGGTACATAAATGAGGTAACAAACTTAAAAAAAATACAATCGAATTGAGAACCCCCTCCTTTTTGGAAGTCGGTTAAGAAGGGACTACCTTGATTCTACGATGTTAACCACCTATAAAAAGTACCGCGTAACCCACCTATAAAAAATAATTACACGAATGGGTAACTTAGTAACGATCGATATTACTTCAAAGTTATAGTATTAGCCAAAAGATGGCAGCATTAGCTACTTTTCTATTACTTAAAATACTTGACAGCTCTCCACAGAGGGCGCTACTAATAGACTTTTTATGAGATTTTTTTATATTTACGCAAATACTACACATTGGAATAAAACTAATCTTACGGATTTATTAAATTCAATTTTATTTTATATTATTAAATCCAAAACCAAGTGCACCATTGCAAGACCTCAAGACACTGTGAGCACTTTCTGCGTAGATCGGACCGCACGCAACCACTAAATATGAGGGTATCCCGGTTCAAGCTATCACACTAGGACGTGAACCACCTCAGTCCTCCCTTGACGATGGTTGCTGTAAAGCAGCCGAAACGTCAGGAACGTAAAATCAAAATATAAACGCAATAAAATTCGAAAAAATAGTTTTATTTCAATATTGTATGACTCTAGTGTTTAAAACATTAATTCTCCGTACAATATGTTTTAATAGGGACTATGAAGTATACGGTTAGCTTACATGTTCTAGTGTACGAGTGCGTGTCGAATTATGATTTAAACTAGAGTTATTGACGCATTGAAGAGTTGTAATGAATGTCCATTGTAAAATGGATCGTATGTCCTTAATCGATAGGTAGAACATACACTACCATTACACCGTCATTTTATGTAGATTAAATAACTCTTATATAGTTATAAGCTATTTACTAGTTGCTTGTCTTGATCCTTTTTACCGAGTTAGTTACACACATTCAACAAGTGACTCGGTCAAGGAAACCGGGCCTTTGGATTAGCATAATTGATACGACATCAATCCTAATCTACCTAAATATCGTAATATGTACAAACACCGTCAATATTTACATAGTATACAAGGCGAATATGTAATTTATATTCTCTGAAGGAATCACGCATTTAATGTTAAGGTTATTTATGGATCAGTAATACTATATATATAGACATACTTTTAACTTTTTAGATCCAGACCAACAACCCCATTAGGAAGTACAATTAAATAATATCTCCTGCGGTACACACAATTCCTACATAGGAGTAACTAGCTTTGCTTTGTAATTCTCTGCAGTGGGTGTATAAAGTAGCTGATGATCAAGTAGTTTTGCACCTGTAAAGTATTTAGTTTAGTTTAAATAGGGCCCCAATTTCCTTTTTGCCCCGGGGCCCATGGTTACATAGAGCTACGCCACCGATTATGAAACAATACATTAAATGAAACGTCAAGCAAGCAAAAGATCCGGTAAACAGTTACAAAATGAAGAATACAAAATATAGACTTCAAAATTATGGTGAGATGAGTTTCACAACCGTTGAAGGATAGATTGAAATGGATTCTCAATAATGATTACGATCGTAAGAGGAAAAACGAATTTCAAATATTAATAATCTATACTACTAGCCCCCCCAAACACCGGCTCGTTCTTCTGGGATTTCTGGATTTCATGTGCGAATCTCGTTTTCAACCATGCTTATCACTTGCTAAACGGTGAAGGAAAATATCGTGAGGAAACCTGCATGTCTGAGAGAACCCCTCGGAAGACGTGTGAAGCCCGCCAACGCGCACACTGGGCCAGCGTGGTGGACTATGGCCTAATCCCACTCGCATTGATGGGGGGTCTAAAAGGGCAGGTATTATTATCTTTATTGTTTATGTATATCTCATTACACGGGCTATACCCGGATTTTTGGAAGGCTTGCGTGGAGACATGGGTCCAACACGTAGAGGCCCTTATTGAGAATTTTAATGTTATGTTAGCCACCTGCTGGGGTCAATTGCTGAAAATGATAGCATAAACAGCGAATTGACCTCAGCAGGCGGAGGAACTATTGCAGGAATATGGAAATATAATTGAGTCTATGAATTGAGGTTTGGATGGACATGAGATAGGGCTATTGAAAGGGTAGCGGACACCTGCCATAATCAGCTTTTATCCAATTATTATTGGCAGGTGGCGACTCGCCGCTCGTTAGGTGGGCCCCCTAAAAAGGCCGTCATATAAGACGACAAGGGGCAACACTGGCTGGAGCGGCTCAGGGGTGTAGAGAGGTGTGCTGCGCTTTCTCCGTGGTTACTCGCGGCGTTATGCCCTTTAACACTTCCACCCCTGGAGCATATAGCTCTAACGACCCCTCTCTGGACAGCCAATTAAGGCAAGACAGAGCTGAGAGTCCTGCGGGCCCCCGTCGGTTTCCACTCGACCGACGAAGACACGCCGAGGTGGGGGCCCTGACCGACTCTCTGGGGCACTCGGGTCCGTGGTGTCGCTACTCACCAACAGCTCGCCACAAGCTACCCTGCGGCCGTATTATTATTATTATTATACTACTACATATTTAATGAATTTAACAAAATTTGGAAATGTGTTGCCAAGCCGGCTGGGTGCTATATGTTGATATACTGGGGGTAGGTCAATGATGCGGATTTAAAATTATGTAATGTCATGAATATGTAATAGGTATACTTGATCTTGTAGTGATTTTTACACAATCCATGTTTTATACATTATTTACTATTGCTAAATTTTAACTCCCTTATTTATAGACAATTATAATGGCTTTATAAGGAGCTTTTCAGAGGAAAAGGTCCGCTATAAAAGCTCTTATTATAACTCTTTATAAAGTTGAGGATAAGTTTATTATACATAAAACTGTATACCTATATTCGGGTCAACTGCAAATTTAGTTACAATAATAAAACTCTACTGCAGTACAGTAGTTATACGGCCTGTGCCGCCTACCTAGCCTACGCCTTAATGTTTGGCTATGTGTGTGCTCGAAGCGCAATCACATTCACCTTAAAATAGGTTTTCATATATCACTGTTGTGAAACTCTAAGTCATATTAGGTAACATAAATGCTTCTTAATAGCCTCATAATCGCGTTGTCTGACAACCTAACAAATCTCCATAAGAGGTTTTTAAATTATGTTCTTTTGGTTTTTATTAGGAATGTGGCCAGTAGCATTTCGACATAAACAAATGTTCTTTGTTTATGCTCGGCTCGGAGTCATGCTAGTTCTACAGTATCTATGATAATTGATCTCGTACTTACGTGGCGTTTTGTAGGGTCCTAATATAGCCTTTTATTTCATTTATTTCAGTTAGTTAACTACTTACAGATGTGAATAATAAGATGACTATGATTTGGTAGGTATGATTTGGACCTTGTGGAGTCAACAGTGTTTCTCGGTATTACCATAGATGCTAAATTGCAATGTGGTCCACATATTAAAAAACTATCTGGTAGGATGAGTTCGGCAGCTTATGCTGTTAAAAAAAATCGACTATTAACGGATATAGACACAGCTAGAATTGTTTATTTCAGTTATTTCCATAGTGTTCTGTCCTATGGCATCTTGCTCTGGGGTTGCTCTGCACATCTTAATACTATCTTCATCTTGCAGAAAAGGGCAATACGCGCAATTTACGGCATAGGTCCTAGAGACTCCCTTAAGGATAAATTCAAAGAAATAAATATTCTAACTGTTGTGTCTCAATTTATTTATGAAAATCTAATGTATGTTAAGAAAAATATTCATAATTATGAAAAAAGGAGTGATGTTCATGTTATAAACACTCGTAATAAGGACAAACTATCCGTGCATGTCACTCGTCTCCACAGAATAAATAATTCTTTTATGGGGCAATGTATACGCTTCTATAATAAACTTCCCAAAGGAATCCGAGATTTGCCCATTAATAAGTTTAAAACAACTGTAAAAAGTAATCTATGTCGTAAGGGTTATTGCAGAATCTTGGATTATTTGGATGATAAAGCAGCCTGGGACTGATCGCTCAAATATCAATATATATAATGTTAAAGTGTAGCGTGTGTGCGCCTCGCAAGGCACACACTGGAGCTTACTTTTTATTTTATTTTGTAAAAATAATGAATTTAAAAAAAAAAAGACAAGCCCTCTGAGTTTCTTGCCGGATCTTCTCAGCTGAGGTCGCGTTCCGATCCGGTTGTAGAGTTAAGGAAAAAATAATGTTTATATGTAGATCTGAATGGTTCGTTGGAAATCAGAAAGCTAGGAATCAATAAAGTAATTCCGTCTCTACCTCCAAAGCCGATAACCGATCACTACTTCCTATAACCTTAACAATAGCTGATTGTACGATCATTTGGTCAATTAACTTTTTAGAGCTTTTAAAAAAAATGCTATACAATATCACCAAACAAAAGATACTTGGTAGCAAGTATTGCTATGTAAAGATCTTTTATATATTGTTTTTTTTTATTAAAAACTAGCAATGCCTGCGACATTGTACACGTCACACTTTACTTTTTTTATCCGAATACCCATCCAATTCGCTGTATGAAAATAATTGTATAAACACATTGATTCGATAATATAATATACATATTTCATATTTCGTTTAGCCAAGTTACATTTAAATACACCCATGGATTCTGAGTAACAGTTTTTATGCTATGCCGTGGGAACCCATCCTTTTTGCTGAGTGGCTATATAACATGACACATATGCAGGCTGTACAGTATACGTTTTTCTAACGAAAAAACCACACTTGGGACACTGTTAGTAGGTCTCCTATAATAAATATATTTATTACTTACATTTACGCGAATACTACACATTGAAATAACAAATTTTTCGAATTTTGTCGCGTTTATTTTATACGTTCCCGTCGCTTCGGCTGCCTTACAGCAACCATGCAGCCGAAACATCAGGAACGTAAAAACATAAAATGTACGAGATAAAATTCGAAAAATTTCGTTTTATTTCAAATATATTTAGTAAAAAGTTCTCTAGGTACTAGGTCTCTCTATATTACGCAGCGATATTTCGCAATTTATTTACACTTTGCTGTGAGATAACAAGGTTGTGTAACTCGTAATTGGCGAGCAATAAATACGATCGGCGTCGCATGCGCATACGGACCCAACCGTGGACTTCTACAATTGAGTGTTTAAATTTAGTTTTTTCCAAGTAAAATAATGTTAAGTATTGGATCACTCTGATCCGATCCCGGAGATTAACCCTTACAATCAAACTTTATCCCTTTATAATATCAGTTTAGATTTCAACTAAGTTCACATTTATTTTAGGTATCTTTTCTTCTTTTTTTAGGTTGGCAGTCGGCTACAAGATAGAGTCAGTTATGCCAGTGTCGAGTATATACTCGACAGGGGTACTTATAATTTTATAGCAATAATCAAGATGTTTATAAAATTATAAGTACCCCTAATGATAATGAAGATGTCACTCGTACACGTTTATGAACACACAATGGTTAATATCCCACTAATATTATACATTATATATTGAAGAAACATATTTATTGGAGAAAAAAAAACAGAATTGTCAACTTCACGGTTCAACTTCCCGCCAAAACCTCTTATTTTAGGTATGTTTAGTTTAGGTACTTATAGTGACAATAACAGGAAATCGCAAGTTCACACACTAAAACGATAGATACATGAGAAGTAATTCATTTACGGTTTATCACGTAAATTTATTTCACTTCCTGAAACGTCGAACTGAACGTCGTTTCTAATACGTCATAACTGATTTACGTGACGACCCACAGATATATTAGAGGAGATATGTTATGAAAGCGGTGGGCTTGCGCTCACCTTTAGCCAAAATTACGCTAACATAGAGTTTTCGCCGTCAGTCGACTGCAACTGCACGTCGGTATCGGAGCTCTAACTTTTTTTTTAAATGCCGTGTTATTCCGTGGTTGTGTGCTAAAATACTAGCAGCAAAGTGAACTACGCGAAAGATGGAATCTCATTTCACCAGCCAGTATTAAGTATTTTATTTATTCGTCTTTAAAATCATTAAAAACAACAAATCAAAAAATATTTAATGCCTTTATTATGTTATTTTAGTTTTCATGTAGCACAACGACTTTTTTATTTTTGTACAAAATACATGGCTATTTAAGTACCACCTATGTTCGCTACTGAGTGAATGTACGAGGCAATGGATAGATCGTCTAACGATACTTTGAATAAACTGGTGCGTCGCGTGGTACGGCCGCTGCATGCGGCGACGACGCAGCACGCACCGAATTATTGGCACGCGTGTGTGTGTGAGACTTCGTATTGGTTGGTTTTATGTAATTGCATGTGTTTTGTGGCGAGTGGTGGGGACAAAACGGAGACAGCGAGTTCCCATACATTTTGAACCGCACGGCATATCTCTCGTGATCTGTGTGACGACCCGATAGCGCAGTTGGTCCTTGCTTTCTGCACCTAGAGTGCCGGGTTCGAATCCTTGTAGGTACAAGCTTTGTGTGATGGACATGCATGTTTGTATCCGAGTCATGGATGTTTAATATCTACATAAGTATTATATACTGAGTTCGCCCCCAGTCCATTGTACGGTACCCATAATACAAGCTTGGCTTAGTGTGGGACCGTGGGGAAGCGTTGTTTATTAGAAGGTGCTTGCGTGAAAATGTCGTCAAATTATCCTTGATAAGACAGGGGCTTGGACTCCCATTTCAATTTCTATCTGTAACTGTTTCTCCTGGTAACCGGGATCCAAAGTGCTGTCAAAGAAAGACGCTGAAATTTAACCGTCTACATGTACGGGGAAAACGTTTACTACGTGTACTTCATTCTCAACTAGACACTTAGCTATTCCTATTACTGCTGTAACAGTAGAGACGTTTTGTGCAGCTTACAGTCATACAATAGCTTTCTAAAACGATTTCGATGGAAGCGAAGATTGAAGACAAATCTTGATTTGACTTTATCAACGCATGACCTAGTAAACTGGATCTAGATACTTACACTGTACAAGAATAGATTACGTCACATCCCATTGTTGGGAGATCTAAAGCGGTCTAACCCTGTGGCTACAAAAAATACGTTAGGCGCTGCAACCGCCAAGCGTCAATACAATATGAACAGCATCAATATAAAATTTGTATCGTCAATATAAAGTTTTAGCGTCAATGTATTATTTATAGCGTCAATATGCAATTTATATTTATCGCTCACGCTTATTTATTTATAGCTGAGAACGTTATCCGCTAGCAACTTCAATTGGAACCATTGATTTACGAGAATCAAAGATTAAAGCAAAAATGAGTCTTGCGTTTTATATTGACGCTAGATGTATGAGGCGTAGGGTATGATCACAGAGGCATGTAATGTCTACAATATTTGAAAAATGCTAAGGCAATGAAGTACCTAAATAGTTTAAAAATCAAATATAAAAATAGCCTCGAAATAAAACAAATTTTATGGATTTTATCGCGTTCATTTTATGTTATTTACGTTCCCTACCTCCCTCCATGGATGCTGTAAAGCAGCCGAAATGTCGGAAACGTAAAGAACATAAATAAACGCTGAAAATTCCGGAAAATTAGTTTTGTTTCAACGTAAAAATTAACTAGACACAATCGAACTATAAATGTATTTTAAATGTGAGTATCTTACTTTTTCTTACACATCTACGGACTGGAACAGGTATCAGTGACCTTGGGGCTTAAAAAGCCCCTAAAAGATCTGATGCAGAAGGCAAGGAGGAAACCACTGCACTGATTTCCCAAGAAAAACATGTGTAGAAATGTCCAATGGAGACAAATCATATATGGTCATGATCCTCATTAGCGAGGGACCGACTAAGAAGAGAAAAATAAGTTTTGTTATGTTAGGTACACTAACTATAGAATAAATAATAAGTAGTAAAAAATACGTTTAATATGTATGTTTATATTTTCTTTGCGCCTTTGTTACTGCTTTGTGAGTATCTTTAAATTTAATAACACTGAATTATCCAAGAAAAAGTGACATACAGGAAAATGAAATCATGCTAGGTACTCTTTTACTTCAAATAAGGATAAGTGTAAGTTATACTTACATGTTAATAAATAAAATAAACAAATGAATAACGATCAGTGTCACGTATCTTGAGAAATATTTTCCTCTTTTACACGCTTTACATATACTTATGATAATTTTCGTTCTGCCATTGCAAGGAAGATGTTAATTTCTTTAAGGAAATGGCATAGATAATATTCTTAAATTCCATGAAAATCCCCATCAGCAATTCTTTTTTTTTTTTTTTACATTTTCCTGTGGTTGCCCAACGCGTGCGCTGCACTCGCCCTCCTACAAATATCGGGTTATTTCGGCGCCCGCGCACACTGTCGTCCGTTCAGTCGGTGCAACTGACCAATTTTATTGCACCCCGAATTTTATATTTTTATTCATCGTTTAGTTTGAATAAGTGAAAATGAAAGTGATCATTTTGTTATTGTGTGCCGTGTGTGTTTATGCGAAAGTCACTCGTAAGTAATTTTAATTGAATTAAAAATTCAAGTAAATACCCACAGTTTAGTGATACAGATAATAGAACCATTACTCATGCTTAATTTAACAAGTTTATGTATTAGCAAATTGATAATAAAAAATGATGGTTTACATAAAAACAATTAAGACATATTTAGGTTTTCGTATTATTGATATAAAACTAATTTTTCGGATTTTATCGCGTTCATTTTATGTTTTTACGTTCCCGACGTTTCGGCTGTTTTACAGCAACCATAGTCACGGGAGGACCGAGGTGGTTGACGTCCTAGTGTGTTTTCGTATAATTTAACAATTATTCTGTTATATTTAATCATTTGGGTCACTTTGAATTGTGCTCAGTTCATTGCATTGAACGATCAAACTTGGTCCGTGTAACAGATTACGTTATTGATTTCATAATTGCTCTCATTTCTATTCCGTTCGTACTCGATCTCGTAAACAAACCTCGTGATTTCATAAAATCTTTTGTGTGCACAGAGAGACAAAATTTCCAAATTTATTAACTAAATAATTGGGCTCGATCTATTTTATATAGTAACAATATTTCAGTTGTTGATTTTTTTAAGAACAACTCATTGCAATTCATTTATTTTGCTTTTTACAATAAACTAACAACTTCGATGAAAAAATAAATGACGTTTTGTAATTAATTTGTAGTAACTTCAATAAAAATGTCTAGGTAACTACTGTAATTGAGATTTCTGTATTAAAATATAATTGATGTTCCTGAGTTAGAAACGGCGTAACTAACACGACTTTGTTTTATATAAATAGATTTAGGGTGGAGTGCACAATACACGGTAAGCTTTAACTAAGGTCAAATCTATAGAGAACATTAGACGGTGGTTAAGTATATTTAACAATACCTAGATGGTGAACTCCAGCCTCGGGCTGCCATATGTAAACTAGGAGCCCTTAGACACCCCGCGCACTAGGCAGCCAGGCTGCCTAGTGCGCGGGGGCTCTTATAGCTTCGCCGTGTTTATATAAAATTGAATTGGCGACCCAATCGGCACATTTGGCGTTGACCCTGCTTCCGTACCGAGGGTCTCGGGTTCAAATCCTGGTAGGGGCAAACTTTGAATGATGAGCACGAATTTTTAAACCCGAGTCTTCAGTTTAAGATCTATATAAGTATTTATAGGTATACTAGGATCGTCCTTAATACATTGCACGGTACCCATACAATTGTCGCTTAGCTTGCGACCGTACCGTTGGTGTGTTCGCCTGGCGATATTATTGTTATTACTTTCAAGTGCACATGCATGTTGAGAAATTGTACCTTCATTATTCAAGGAGAAGTGAACTAGCAATCAAGCGCATGTAGGACAGTTGCTGCGCACTGTTTACGCTGGCTGAACTGTGGATGTGCGCATGAACTTATATCAAAGCGAGTACGGTAACAATTTTGAAAAAAGAACTGTTATAAAACATGTCACAGGTAGCTTAATTGGTTGTATAGATTATACTTAGGTGTGAGAACATGTCACAAGTAGCTCAATTTGTTGGACAGATTATACTTAGGTGTGGGAATGTATAGTGGTATAATATGGTACCGTATAGTCAGTGCCCCAGGAAAATTTTAGGCAAGAGCGAGATTTTTTTTTTTTATTACATTACATTATAGGTAAGTATTTGATCTCGATCTCACCTGATGGTAAGTGACGATGAGATCTACGATGGAGCATACTTGCCTAGGTAGGAAGGCGGCAGTAGATAGAGACGCTACATTCACTAGGCAGCGCAACTGATCTGACCCGCCATCCATGAATGGCAACACCGAACATCATGCCGGAACACGGCTAGGCCGCTTGGCGACATGGCTTTGTTCAGTGGGTGGTGACTAGCCACGGCCGAAGCCTACCACCAGAAAAATCCAAGATCCAAGTTTGGCTCCCTCCTTGCGTGCCCCTAATATACCTACCGGGTGTGCGTGCGCTTGGAACTTATGGTAGATCTTAAATCAACATTAAGATGTTGATTTGAGAGACTTAAGAGTCTCAGTCTGATATGGCTTACTCAGGCGCCCTTTTGTACCTGGCGCCTGACGCGGCTCTCTTCGCCCTGTGGTAGGGCCCTGTGGTAGGGCCGTTCCGGCGTATGGTATTTATAAGTAACACACCATTTCTTTTGCAAGAATATGCGATATAACCCCACTATGACGACAATTGTAGGTACCTATTAATACAACGGTACTATTGAAATAATACTAATCTTACGGATTTTATCGCGTTTATTACACGTTTTTTACGCTCCCGACGTTTCGGCTGCTTCACAGCAACCATGGTCACGGGAGTACTGAGGTGGATGACGTCCTACTGTCATAGTTTGAATCAGGGTACCCTTTTATTTTGTTGTTGTTTGTGTTGTAAGATTGGTTTTATTTCAATGTGTAGTATTCTTGTAAATATTAGAAATCAATATGACAACGGTACTATTGTCAAATAAAAAAAGTGTTATGTTATGATATCGTAGAGTGAAAAGTCACAGGTTCAGTTCAAGATTGGTACTTGCAAAGGAAGTGCATGCAGCCCAAGGCTGTGAACATTCACTGTAGGCTTATTTTAATGGCGACCTTTTCAATTAGCGTTATATGGAGACAGGACATCCAGCGTATGGTTAGGTGTGTACGGTTGGTTAACCATCCCGCTAAACTGTGTCATGGTGATAATCTGTAATTATTGGGTGTCACTGAAAATGGTACATATACAGAGCTGTAATTTAAAACTATGCAACTTCGTAATCCATCCATCCATTGTATTTAAAGACTGACATTAGGCTGCTTATGTAATAGGAGGATATTAGTATCCTAATATTCATCACTAATCCAACCAAAATCTTCCGCAGCGGACTACTTCCCATCCTGCAAACGGAGCGACCCTCAAATCGACAAATGTATCCTTGACGGAATAGAAGCCATGAGACCCCGGATGAAGGAGGGCATCCCAGAACTCAACATCCCTCCACTGGACCCCTTCATAGTACCCACTCTGAAGCTGGACCGAACAGCTTCCAACTTAAGATTGAAGGCAACCATCAAACATGCGAAGGCGTTTGGCGGCAGCGACTTTAAAATTGAAAAGCTGAAGTGAGTTATTTAAAATATACAGGTGATTCAGAAAGGGTGTACTTATCATTGAACCAACGCTTCTTTAGGGTATTTGTAGTCAGAATGTGACGTCAGAAGTTCGATATGTCGATAAAAAAAAATGTTTCCAACACAATTACTTTTTTTGTGATCACAATATTTAAAAATATATTAATTACTAGCTGCGCCCCGCGGTATTACCCGCGATTAAAAAGTATATCCTTTTCCTCTATGTCCTCTTCTGTAAATCATGTCGATCCTTTGCTCTATGAAAAATTAAAACAAATATATCCCACGGGAACCATACATTTTACCGGGATAAAAAGTAGCCTATGTGCTATTCCAGACTATAATCTACCTCTGTGCCAAATTTCATGCAGATCCGTTCAGCTGTTCTGGCGTGGTTGAGTAACAAACATCCATCCATCCAAACTTTCACATTTATAATATTAGCGGGATTAAATTAATTTATATCCACCATAACATCTTATTTCTAGGTTGAACTTAAACAACAAATACGTGGGCGAGGTGAAGCTGGTGTTCCCCAAGCTGTTGGTGAACACCAACTACGACGTGCGAGGCTCCCGGCTGCTGACCCTCGACATCAACGGCAAGGGCAAGCTCACTGGGACCTTCAGTAAGTGGTGCAAATGCGCGGGGACTGTAGTAAATGCCCGGGGACTGTTGCAAATACGCGGGGACGGTAGCAAATTCGCGGGGACTGTAGCAAATGCGCGGGGACTGTAGCAAATGCGCGGGGTCTGTTGCAAATGCTCGGGGACCGTAGCAAATGCTCAGGGACTGTATCAAATGCGCGGGGCCTGTAGTATATGCGCGGGGACTGTAGAAAAATGCGCGGGGCCTGCAGAAAATGCGCGGGGCCTGTAGAAAATGCGCGGGGCCTGTAGCAAATGCGCGGGGCTGTAGAAAAATCGCGGGGCCTGTATAACTACTACGTCTTTTCATTTGACGCCAATTGGTATTACAAAAGTATCTTACTTGGTAGATGTAGATTCACACAGGCGCGAGGCCCCTCATCGCGGGGCCCAAAGCGGCTAATAATCGCGGCTTAAGATTATTAATTATCTCAAAAGATTAAGAATCACTTATCGAGAAACAAAAATACTGTAAATGTATTCGTGCAAGGCACAGGACCAACTTAAATACAAATGATGTAGGTACATTTCAAAAAAACTATTATCTTCATGCTTCCGCATGTTATTAAGTCAATGCTCCAATTCATTCACACATTTAACGTATTTTTATTATACAAAGCTGTTGTTTGCTAACACTTTATAGCAAGCTAATCTAAGCCTAGGAATTGATCATTCTAACTAGCAATAACAACTTTTAATCCTTCTCCCCCGGACCCCATGCGGCCCGATCTGACTGGCCGTCTCATGTGAGTCTTAGGGACTCGACACAATACCTCCCTTGAAGTGGCTATGAGAGTCTCCCCCTAACTTACAGTTACTATCAGATGATTTAGCCCACAGATATATTAGAGGAGATATGTTATGAAAGCGGTGGGCTTGCGCTCACCTTTAGCCAAAATTACGCTAACATAGAGTTTTCGCCGTCAGTCGACTGCAACTGCACGTCGGTATCGGAGCTCTAACTTTTTTTTTAAATGCCGTGTTATTCCGTGGTTGTGTGCAAAAATACTAGCAGCAAAGTGAACTACGCGAAAGGTGGAATCTCATTTCACCAGCCAGTATTAAGTATTTTATTTATTCGTCTTTAAAATCATTAAAAACAACAAATCAAAAAATATTTAATGCCTTTATTATGTTATATTGACTCTTTAAGTACCACCTATGTTCGCTACTGAGTGAATGTACGAGGCAATGGATAGATCGTCTAACGATACTTTGAATAAACTGGTGCGTTGCGTGGTACGGCCGCTGTATGCGGCGACGACGCAGCACTCACCGAATTATTGGCACGCGTGTGTGTGTGAGACTTCGTATTGGTTGGTTTTATGTAATTGCATGTGTTTTGCGGCGAGTGGTGGGGAAAAAACGGAGACAGCGAGTTCCCGTACATTTTGAACCGCACGGCATATCTCTCGTGATCTGTGATTTAGCCCAATACATTGCATAAACTCATATATTCAAGTATGAATGAGACATGAGTAGCCCTCATGCCTTCAGACAGTATAACGAAATTGTGCAATAATATCGTTCGCGTTTAACTTTCGGGAAAATACATGCTGACTCTGTTTTCAATGTGTACGACTCAGCGTTACCAATTACACTCGGAAGCAATGAACCCGGTTCACCAAAATCAACCTTAATATATAAGAATTTACTTACATTCTTCGGGTTTACGTAACATATGATGCCTACAGTAAGAACGATTACATTATAAGCTAGCAACCTTAGTTTTCGATGTTAAAGTTTATTTGGTGACCCGGATTCCTTGCTTCCAAGTATAATTTTTATATCCTTTATTCTCTTAATTTAGAGTCGTGGACTTTGGACCTTATAACTAGGTCTCTGATCTGATGAAGCTGTAAAAAAAACCCAACCAAGTAATTTCCATACAAATAGCGTATTTCGTACGCCGTGTGAATGTTCATACCAATGTAATTAATTTAATGTTCTATTGTTCACACTATATTTGATCGTGATGATGACATTACCTACTTACATTTGTTATGTTCTTACAATCATAAAATATGCTATGGGAATGGATTTTGTATGTGATTTTTCCTTTTACAGTAATCATCAGGGCCCCAAGTCTGCTAACACAATCGATTCATAATCGAACCAAAACCGCATAGTAACCGTCACTTTTGACAGATATTGTATGGGATATCTGTCGGAAGTGACAGTTACTATGCGGTTGCTGTTCGATTATGAATTGATTGTGTTTAGCAGACTTGGGGGCCCCAAGTCTGCTAAAGTTTGAGCGATTTTATTACCGAGACGCCCTCATTACTATGTTAGGGGACATTAGATATATTCATATCTGTGTCATAGATCTGGGACCCTAATTAACAGCCAGACAAATGAAATGTAAGAAATATATATAAGACATACTCATGTATGGGCAAGAACGAGTTGCAATCAGGACATTTATACAGTTTTCCACTTAGACTTAATTATTGCTTTAAATGCCTTTGACATAAATAGATTGTTACAAGCCTACAATTAAATGTCGTCTACCTGTATCTTATGCAGTAGGTATGTATTTGCGGTGTCGTACTGACTGCAGGGCAGCCTCGCAATTATTTATTTATTTATTTTATTTGTTAATTAGTCGCAATGCTGCCTCTGCTCGTTGAATCATTAAACGACTTGCCCGAGGCTAAGTGTACTGCTTTCTCGTTCGGGAGGTGTCATTTCCAGTAACGTCACTGTAACCCCATCTATTTCAACTACACATTTTTTTAATGAGGTATTGTGTCTCTCTCCACACGGGCTATACCCGGATCTTTGGAAGGCTTGCGCGGCGAAATGGGTCCAACACGTAGAGGCCCTTTTTGAGAATTTTAATGTTATGTGAGATTCCTGCTAGGGTCAATTGCTGAAAATTAACGAGGTGTTATTAATATTATGGATGCTCGCAAGCTTCAGGGGAGGTGAGCGGGTTATGTCGGACTCTTACCAACTCAAACACCATGGTGGTGCTTCTCCCACCTTGTGGGGATCACGGGAACGCTTTCGCTTATCTATCTCAACTCTTCGTGAGCTGGTTGCTCGGGTCAAAAATGAGGCTGTCGCACCGACATCGCCCCTAAGCTAGTCCTGCGAGGTGGCGCGGCTAGTCAGTACACGACTATCGATGAGATTTAATTATATTGTATCACGTGATTTATTATATTTTATTCTCAGCTTTTAATCGTCCAAAGCTTCGAATAAACACTTTATTGTTGAAGGAAGGTCCAAAGTGTAACGTTTAACTTTTTTTTAATGCAATTGGCTTCTGTATAATTTTCATTAATCTATATATAAAGGCTCGCTTTATAATCTATGTATTTTTGTTAGGTTTTTTATAGTAACGTGTCGTTGATCTTTCATCTTTTAAGAGCTAATCTTCCTCAGATTCCCCTCCATAACCTAATTATGCATGGTTAGTATATATTGATTGTATTATGTTTTTTTCTTACAGCCGATATCACAGTAGTGGCTAAGGGTGCCGCCAAACCGCTGATCAAGGACGGCGTGGAGTACTTGCAAATAGAGAAGGTGGTGACCAGGGTCAGAATAGGAAACGGTCAGATTGCCTTCGAAGACACTGAGAGGCCTCTTGCTGGTAAGATTTTTAATTTTGTCAGTATAATAGGTATATTTTGACTGCGTGGTCTATTAGCGATAACGTGGAGTAATCAGCGAAAAATGCTGGAGGGATTTTGATGAAGCTTGGTGTGGTGATAGGGTACGTTTTGTCTCGGCAAATGGACGGTTTCCCGCTGGAGAGCTAGAAAATTTGTTTTCTTAAAATATATTTAAAACGAGATCAACACCATGAAAATCTTGACTTCTCAAGTCCTCCTAAGAAGTTTGGTAGCTTGTCAATTAACTAACCTCCACTTTACTCATAGGGTTAGGAGGGTTTATTAGTACTAGTCTACGGTTTAGGCCTGCACAGGCCTCCATATCGTTCTGCCTGACGTTGTTAAATACCTACGGAAAGGTGGATGAGGCCATATTTACTCGTAAAAAAACTTGACATGAAAATTGGGTCGAAAAATTAATGAGCAAAACCGAATAGTTATAACTGTATCAAATTTAGTTCAGATGTAATCTATAGACAATAGAATTAACACCCATATTTATTTATTTAATGTATCTATTTCCAGCCGCTTCAGCCGCTTCATTCTTCAACTCCAGCCCCGGCGTGGTGCTGGACATCCTGACGCCCCTCATCGAGGAGACCAGCGCCGCGGTCATCAAAGCCTTCGTCAACAAGATCCTGGCGACTATACCCTTGAACGAAGTGCTTATTGAGGACGCACCGGCAGCTTGAAGCGCTTAAAGAGTGTGGGTTATTTGTAATTGAAATTTGCAGAATATCTGCACTAGACTGATATTTTTTTTTATTTCTTGGAGATTTTGTGGCGCAAGCAATGTCACTTTTTGAAAAAAAAAACTATTATCTTTTTATGACTGTCTCCAAGGTCTATTGGTTTTAGGTAGGTAGTGCTATTTTTATTTTTAATTACCTATTATATTATCGGTTTCTGCTTCTGCATTAGCGATCCGTTTCGATCATTATAATTAAATCCATTTTTGTTAATTTTCTATAATCATTGAAACGATTAGTATATCTATGATCTTATAAGAAATAAATAAGTAAATGTTTATGTAAAATCCGCTCTTAATAGAACAGCTCCACCTATAAACCCCCTATTAAGGTGGAAGCTCAGGGTCAGGACGCGAAATTCAAAAATTTTCGTAAAAAAATAAAAACCATTGACATTTTGAATTTCGCGCCCTGACCCTGAGCTTCCCCCTTAATTCGAAAAGTTAATAATATCAATAAATGTAACTACTACAAATGATTGAAATTAAGTGTTCACGTGTGGCCATCTTTTTCATTTACAATTTCCCAATGTTGGGTCTGGAATGTACGAGATATAGAACGTGAGAGATGTATTTAAAAACATAATACTAATGTGTATTCCTATTACCTGGCTCTTAGTTTAAGATTTAGCGTACTCAAATACTTATCGAACGAATGGCGCTGCTGTGGAAATGTTTGGAAAGATTAGATCACTCGAACGTTACTGATGGTGGCAAAAGTAGTAATAAGCCTGCAGAAGGATAAGTAGGTAGGTACCTAAGTTGTTCTGGAGAAACGTTATAGTTTTTATAGCACTGTGTTAAACTCTTTAGCCTACATAAAGTCTTCTCACTGCACTGAGCTTAAGAGATGTTTGTACTTAATAAAAATATTTATTTTGGGTTGTCCCTTGATGTACTGGGGACAAGAGACCTCTCCACCAAATGTTATGTTGTTTTTATTTCATGACGCTAAAACTCGTAATAAAATTTGATTAATGAATAAGATATTTAAAGTGCATTAATATCTATTGTAAATGTACTTACAAATTGGTTATGAGAAACTTATTTAAATTCTCAGTGAAATACTTCTATGTCAAAGTTTTCCAACTAAATCTATTAAAAAATCTTCTTAGGATGCACTTAATTATGATATAAAAATGTAAAATTGTCTCTTTGGGTACCAAAGATCAATCGCGTTCATGTAATTAAGGCTGTCCATTAGATTAAATTATTTAATAAAACTTAATCTACTTGCTTTCACAAATATATATTTCATTTTATTCTGAGACCAATGCCAGAAAATTTAATTAAAAACCATTCACAAACTGTTAAAAATATTGCACAATAACAAAATATTGCGCAGCATTATTGGTAGGGTGTGAGCCATTTGACAGATGCACATTAAACAACACAGGGCTGGATCCAGCGTCCACCCGCGGTTTGCCAGCGTCCCCGATTATAAACCAAACAAGTTAATCAATAATAGAAGAAATTCCCCAAATTATTTTACAATGAATACCTACGTGAAGACGACGACCTTCGTTCTGCGCCGAGGGTCCCAAGTTCGAATCCTGGTAGTACCAAGCTTTGTGTGATGAGCATGAATGTTCGTAACCGAGTCATGGATGTTTAATATCTATATAAGTATAATATACTGAGTTTACATTACCCATAAGACAAGCGTTGCTTAATATGGGACCGTATTCTAGGTGTGTTCCATCTGGCGATAAATACTAATTCACAAAATTTGGAGCATAGGGTACTTGGACATCTTTGAATCCAAAACGAGTAGGCATATCACCTTATTACCATTGGGTATCGACCTGCAAAGCTATATCTATGCTTGCACTTCGTGAGCCGCGTGTGAATGCTTGTACACTGATTAAAAGCCTCTTTTATTTATGCCAGAAAGGGTATCTAAAAATACATACTAATTTCAATGAGGATGTAAATAATGTATTTATGTCTGATCTTGCCGGATAAGGTTAAGGTCAAATACCAGTCGTTTCTTGACATCTGGTGCACACGCATTTCCTGATGCGTTTACATACCTATACTTATCTATAAAGCTATCAATACACTTTTATTTTTTATTCTAAAGGTAATGTACTTTTACATGTAGGTCTAAGTGATCGTCGATTGTTCGTTTTGTCTGTTTTTTATATGTTGTTGTAGACGATCTGTAGGTGACTTGGCTTACTGCATGCTGCTACTCACTGCGTGATAACGGGTTTGTTTCCCTTGGAGGGTAAATTTCGGAAATGTTCTGTTTTACCGGGATCGCCCCTCTTCGAGCGATTCAATCGATCTTTTGAACGGTACCAATAATACAATCCCTGCTTAGTTTGTGACCATATATACATACAGAACTGATTTGAAAATTAAAATTAAATATAGCATGTGGGTGTTGTTGCTGCCTAATATTAGTTAGGTTACATTTTAAAACCGAAGTAGTGAATACTTTTAAAACGAGACTATCTATGAACTATAATTAAATAGGTACAGACGAGTCATCAATGTCAACCACATTTTACCCTAGAGTTAACGTTTCGACATAAGTAATTTAAACTCTAATACAGTATAATTAGATCACAAAATCACCTTACATCTGTATAAACTATTATAGCATAACATTTTTTATATATAGTCAACTCTATGCCTCATACTATAAGTACGAGTATTTATAAAAAATATTTACATAGTCCTTAATCGAGGCGTTTCCCCTTATGGCATGATCAGTTCACAGCGTTGCTATTTAAAGGGACAATTCTATGTTCAACCTTTTACTAAGATGGAGTTAGGTTCTTAGTCAGGTACTTATAGATTATTTTATAATGATTACTTGGAAGATTGTACTGGTGATCGGTTTCGTTGGTATTGTGTTCGCTAGGCGCGTGGAACGTAGAAATGGAACTGATTATGAGGATTATAACGCGGAACTGGGTGAGTATAAGCTTCGTCTTGAAATAATCTGATAATTTTTTTTTTTTTCAAAAATATTATAATTACAGACACGACCAAGTTACAGTATTATTATAAGGTGTACAGCGTGATTCTGACAGGGTATACTAACGTTTTAACTTGCGCTTCTTAAGTGCATTTGTAATCATTACATGAAATGAGTATTTCGACGTCGATTGTCAAATATTAATTTTGATTCCAACAAAATAAAATTGACGTATCAAAATTCTGATTCAAATATAACCACAAATGTGCAACAAATAAGGAATACGCTTAATAAACACAGGTTCAAAGGTTAGTATAACCTTTCTGATTCGTGCAGAAAAGACATGGTATTTTATTTATTAATTTATATATACCTTAAAAGAAAACTAGACGAGGCATCAAACTACGCTTACGCAAAGCAAATATTTACTATTTACTGCAATGAGTTTCCACCATATAATATTATTTCTGTAAGCTATCCCATAGGAACTGTGCATTTTTCCGGGATAAAAGTAGCCTATGTACTATTCCAGACTATAATCTATCTCTGTGCCAATTTGCACCTAGATCCGTTCTACCGTTCTGGCGTGATTGAGTAAAAAACATCTATCCATCCAAACTTTCACATTTATAGTATTAGTGGGATATCTCTTCTTACATCTCCTTCTACCTCTCGGTTTTCTCCAGCCAAGTCAGCCTGCCACTACACGGATCCGAACGTCGCTGACTGCATCCAGCGCATCGCCGAGCAAGCGAGGCACCTCCTCGCGCAAGGAGTGCCATCCCTGAACATCCAGCCGCTGGAGCCGCTGAAGATACCAAGCATTCGCTTGAGGCAGCATAACTTGCCGAAACACGGCTTCAAGTACGACGCATGGCTGACGGACGTTAGCTTAAACGGGCTGACTAACTACACATTTAATAAGTTAGAGTAAGTATTTAGTATTTTGAGTGTAATCTCAGAATATAGGCCATAGTGCTGATAATAGGAGATTCAATGACATTAGGTTACCTTTTTGTCCTCAAATGAGATCTAAACAATAGATTTTGCTTATATTGTGAGTTGTCCAATTCAGCTAAATACAAAAAGAGTCGGTTAATAAATTAAGTTAGTTAACTGGGACCACGGTCCCAGTTAACCAGCTCCATCATTATTGCGGTCCGAGTTAACAAAATGTCCTTTAATACATCACGAATAAAGGCTGGCTATTTGAATGAACTGAGCTGGTGCCTAGAACTAGGTATCTTATTTAAAGGATTATAATACACAAACTGCTTATGTAGTCATTTCAGATGTCCTTAATAGTTTTCATATGGTTGCAGCGTGTACCCTGAAGAGTTAAAGGTGAAAGGAAACATCAGCTTGCCGCACTTGCTCATGTCTGGGGATTACGTCGTGCTCGGCGAGTTCCAGATGCTGCCAGTGGAGTCTACGGGGAAAATGTGGGCTAATTTCAGTAAGTGATCTTAAGCAAGAGCACGAGGACAGGGCGCGAAATTAAACATTTCGACGGGTTCTAGATGTATTAAATTTATTATACATAATATCTGTTGTTTTAAATGAATTAGTTATTTTTTTATGCGTAGATACTCACTCATTGATGTTATTAAGTATTATTTGTGATTCAATTGATTCCTTAACATTTGATTTCATTTTCGACTTTTTAAAATATAGATAATTATGTGGTTTTAGAGAAAATTAGTTATTTGACTATGACTAAAATATAATCATCTTAAACTTTCAGCTGTATGCACAGCGGCACTGGAAGCTCTGGGAGCGAGGGTGCACAAAAGGATAATAATACGTGACGCGACTGTGCGCCTGCGCTGCGCTGGGCCGATCGACGCTGATCTTATGGAGGCACATTCCACGACTGGGGAAATGGGTTTGTATTGTAATTGGTTAATTACTATAATTTGTTTACTACAATCTTGGCCAACTCGGACCGCGGTCCCAGTTGGTCCCAGTAATAAAATAGTGGTAATAAGCCGACAAGGATTCTTGGAACATAATTAAAACAATATATTTTTTTGTTTAAGCTTCACAAGTCAACCAAATAAAAAATATTAAATAAATTAAATTGGTGAACTAGGACCGGGGTTCGAGTTCATAGTGGTCCGAGTCGAATACCGTACCGACTCAGAATCTATTTTCAATTTATTTGTTCTATTTCCAGAGATGATAACAAATCATATAGCTAAGATGCACTCGCCAGAGATAGCGAAGGAGGTACAGCCCGCTGTGGAGACCGCCCTCGCCATGGTGCTGGAGGACGTCGCCAACAAGTTCCTCAAACACATCCCCCCGGACATGGTGTTCCCCAACTAACATCTACAATCTAACTAACCAAATACTTCATGCCTCATCAACGGCCCTATATCCTGATTACACCCTTATACCTTAAGACTTAAATATGAGTTTAGAACGTATTCAAATACAGACCGAGCGGTCGAATGTTGCCAAGTATTTACTAGTAAAGCTGCACGGTACCACGAAGGGATGTAATAGGAATAATAATAATATCGCCAGACAAACACACCAACTATACGGTCCCACACTAAGCAACGCTTGTATTATGGGTACCGTACAATGGACTGAGGGCGAACTCGGTATATAATACCTATATAGATTTTAAACATCCATGACTCGGGTGCAAACATTCATGATCATCGCTCAAAGCTTGTCCCTACCAGGATTCGAACCCGGGACCCTCGGCGCAGAAAGCAGAGTCACTACCAACTGCACTAGTCAGATCGTCTTATATATGAGGAATATTTAGATTACTCGATCAGTATTTTATGCTGTCAAAACTTGTACCTCCCTGAATATGTCTAGGCCTTTAAATTATTTCCCACTAAATGTTAAATAGCAAAGGTAATTTTATTTGTTGTGGACACCAATAACGTTATGTTTACAAAATGTCTATTAATTTTGATAAAATTACAAATATAGCTGTCCCCTTCAGACAATACAAGCACAACAGACCGGCAATACATTAGATCAAGTTCATATAGGTAACATTATCCCCCTGTTAATTTATTTATTGTTATATATAATATGACTACTCAGTAATTAAAAATAATTTTGCAAGTTTGTTTTGTTTTATATCAGTTCCAGCGACTGCTATTTTCGTAGCTGTTTTTCAATATTATTTTAACTGACGTATTTCTTGTAATGGTATTTACCACGGTAATTAAACCGAAGGGCACTTTCTAAATGAAGGTACTTCATAGAATAATAAAAAAACAAATAAACTCTAGTTGCGTCTAACAGAATTTATTCCAAAATAAACTCTATTAAAACAGTAAAGAGCCTCCTACAGAATGTTGCGAAAGTTGCCTTAAATGTGCCAATGCGCCGGAGTCGGTCACGCGGTCGGGCCTATGACCGTCTTACGTCACAAGAAAGGCTTACAACATACTTAAGTAGCCCACACAGACAATTTCGAACTTAAACGGAAACCACTTAAAGTGTATTTTGATGAGAGTAAATATTAATGTTTATTAGGTCGAAGACTCGATGGATGAAAATAAAAGTGCATGGTCACTCTTAATTTGTTTTTAATAATACTGTAGCGTGTTTGACAAGACATATAGTGATAATTGATTTTTAAAAATATGTGAAGTAATAAGTACGATTACACTGTCCGAGTATGAGTTTCAACTAGATACACTCCGTGGCAATTATCAGATTCCCTACACATTTGACGATACCCTACGCAGTGGCGTGCCTACCGGAGGGGAGGCAAGGCAGTGTCCCAGGGCACTCAAGCTCAAAAAGTCCCTGTGCCTCCATGATCAACGTTCGAAAAAGTTATATACTCGTAATATCATAGATGAATAAATAATTTTCGACTTTTATCTTTTTAGTGCGAGATTATTCGTAAGCTAACCGTATTCTTTATAGTCCACGTGTTTAAACACTTTCTATGGAGAATTGAATAGCGCCTCTAGCGGATGGTATTTAACACTTTCGCTTCTCTATACAAAATAACTAAATACGTAGACTACAAAGTATACGATTGCCTCACGAATAATCTCGCACTTGGCGCTGTTCAACAAACCTTGAATGGCTCAAACTGAAATCCCAAAAATGTCTGCCACCTCCAGTGCATAAACCCTTATAATATTATTAGGAAATACGATTGAATATTACCTACTGTGGCATACATAGTTCTTAGTAGTAACTAGCTTTGCGTGTTAAGGGGTAATATAAGGGATAAGTATATTATAATAATAAGGGATATGTATATTATTTATACAAGTGGTTGAGCAAGACGAAAGATAACACATCAATACGTTATTACAGATAAGAAGGAGATATTTTTTTAAAGATTGATTAAACGTTATCGCCGCAACCCTATCGTCACGTTCAAACTGATATTTAAAATAGACACATCTTGGAATATCTCCTAATGTTTATTTAGTGATCTGATTGTAAGATGCGGACCATCGTATGGTTGGGTATCTTTGTAGGTTTCGTTTGCTGTAAGCAAAGCTACATTAACTGTAAGTACCTCCACTTGTTGAAATAAAACTAATTTAAACGATTTTATCGCGTTTATTTTATACTTTTTAGGTTCCCGACGTTTCGGCTGCTTTACAGCCACCACGGTCACGGAAAGACTGAGGTATTAGACGTCTAAGTGTCATCGTTAGAACTGGGGTTCTCGCATATTTAGTTGTTGTTTCCTTAAAGCTTAAAATTTGCTTTATGTCAAAGTGTATTATTCTTATAAATATAATGAATCAATATACCTCGACTAAGTTAATCTTGTGCAGTTGCTCTTTTCTTTATTGTTTATTGAATGTAGATTGACGGTTTTTGTTTAACGGTAAACGCTGGTAAGCATTGTCAAAAGGACGAGATTGTGAAAAGGGCACAGCCCACTACGTTCGCGTATATCATAATTATTAATGTTATTTACCAGTTGGTGGCTTCATCTGTCCTCGGGAAGAAAAAGCCCTGGGACGGTGTCTCCGAGATGCTCTTAACGCGTACATACCTCAACTAGCTACAGGTACTAACATATTTATTATAGCCGCTTGAGTATTTAATAATATCGCCAGACGAACACACCAACTGTACGGTTCCAAACTAATATATTATAATAATACCAGCCCTTTTTTAATGTCCCACTATTGGGCACGGGCCTCCTGGCCACGGGATTAGGCCATAGTCCACCACGCTGGCCCAGTGCGGGTGTCTTAAACTAAAAACCGCTTGTATTATAGGTACCTATCGTACAATGGACTGGGGGCATTCTCGTTATATATTTAAGTATATAAGTAATAATATACTGATTTGACAAACGTCTTGGACTCGGTTACCAACATTTGTGCTCATCACACAAAGTTTATGAATTTTTTTGAACGAGATGTACTGCCATAATATGTTATTTATATGCAGGATTGCCCGAATTCGGAATCCCATCATGCGAGCCCTTGGTAGTGCCAGCGCTCTCCATCCAGCAGTCATCTGGTCCTATATCCATGGTGTCGAGCTACTCCGATGTAACAGTCAGAGGACCAGCTAATATGCGAGTCAAGGATGTTACGTGAGTAAAAGTTCTTAACACAATAGCAACTCTTATTTGAATGACTTGTATAGAACATAGGACAGAGTAACAGAAATAGCTCAAATAATTTCAAAGTTGATGTGGCAGTGGATGGGGCACAGCTCGAAGAACCGATAGCCGTTTGGGCAGAATGGTTCCAGAATGGCGACCACGAGCTGGAAGACGTAGTGTAGGACGGGGCCTCACAAGGTGGACCACGCACATTCCAGGAAGCCGATAAATGCTAGTTGCTGAGGACTGTAATGTGTGGAAGTCATTGGGGGAGGCCTAGGTGCAGAAGCGGACGTCTTTCGGCTGATGGTTGGATGGATCAGACATCTATTGATTATGATGTCAATAAGGTTTATCAGCACGTTGTGAAACACGCCCCTAGTATTATGGTAACAAAAACATTGATGAGTCGTTAGAAATAGCATAAATGCCAATCATAGTTATTAAGATAGATCCAGCTGACGATTTCCTGCTTGCAACGGTGAAATGTTTTCAGAGTTGACTCTGTGAAGCACCAAGTGATCGCGAAGCTGTTCATCCCAGAGCTTAAGATGAAGGGGAACTACAAACTGTCGGGACAGGTGTTGATGCTGCCTATCGATGGAGATGGACAGTTCTCTGCTAAATACGGTAAGTGTAAATCAAATGTTAAATCTGTGATGAAATGAAAGTCATCTTTTATACAATAGAATAGAAAGCTAATTACAATATAATATAACAAATCAGGGGATTTGTATAATATGTAATCGAACAGTTGTTAAATTACATACAAAGGGCTAAAGGCCCTTAATACCATGCACGCAGTATTCCATACAATCATACAGATGCGGGGAAAGAATTTAAAAATAATATTTTGTTAGCTAGCACAGAAGGTTCTAGAATGTTTTAGTTTCACGAATATTTTTTAGAGACTTCATGATGATCGTTTGGAGCGATACAGAAAAGTAAGGCATCTAAGAATCTTGGTGCAATACCATAGCATTTATCGCATAAGAACTATCACGAGCAAATTAATTTACCTACTTAATTTACCCAAATTAATTTAGCTATGTGAAGTTTGTTATCATCTGTCTGTGCGCCTCGCATGGCAACACATTGAAGCCTATTTCTTTTTTTTTGTACATACACATGGTTGTTACAAAATAATGTTGAAAAAAATGTTAATAATAAGAAAAGAAAAGCCCGCTGAGTTTCTCGCCGGATCTTCTCTATGTTAAGGTGGAAGCGCTAGGTCAGAGCGCGAAACTCAAAATGTCAATGGTTTTTATTTTTTTACGAAATATTTGGACATCTTTACGATGTAATTTAGTTTTTCGCGATATTGGCATTCTGCATTGGATGTCTCGATGTATTAAGTTTGCTTAAAAAAATAACCATTGACATTTGGAATTTCGCGCCCTGAACTAGCGCTTCCACCACAATGAAAATTTTAAAGTGCGCTCGTAAGCATATGCGAAATAAATGATTTGCCTTTGACTATGCCCTAAGAATCTGAAGTGTCCGACGTGATTACGTAGGTGACATCGACGCTGTGGTGACCATCGTGCTGGGCCGGCAGCCGCGCATCGACGACGTCGACGCGCTGACGTGCGAGCGGCTCGACGTCCGCTTCCACGTGGGGTATGCCTCCATGCAGCTCGACAATCTCTTCGGCGGAGAAGGTGAATTAGGTAAGAGCGTACTACTGGCATTCTATTTACTTGTAAGCGTATGCTAGTTATCTTATGAGAGGAGGTCTCCCACCGGTCTCTAACCGGGATACTAGCGCTACTGCAGGGCCCCAAGTCTGCTTCGTGATGATGATGATGATGATGCGTATTTGATATATAAGAGCTTTTTATGCCAACATAAAGGGATTATAGCTTTTATAATTTCGACCGTAAAGCTTCAATTTGTATTTTCACGTTAAGTTCACGTATAGTCTACTTTTAAATCCACTCCCAATAACAAATATCAGTAGGATAATGATGAGTCCTTCCTTGTTCCAGGTGATGCAATGAACAAGTTCTTGAACGAGAACTGGCAGAAGTTCACAGAAGAGTTGCAGGCGCCCATGGAGGAGGCTCTACGCGACTTCCTCAAGCCGTTAGCGGATCACTCTTTTGGGACGCTCAATGCTGATGATATACTGTCCCTAGGATCATCAGGAGAAGACTAAAGGGATATTTAATGTATAAAAAAGTAGATCTTATATGTGCCTAGTCAGTATTTAGTACATAACGAATTTTTTTTTTATCCCAAAGTCACGACTTTTTATGATGTGTGTATTTCCGTATCAGCTATTTGATCACTGGTTGATATCAGAAGTCAACTTAAGTGCTCTTCAAATATTTGCAAGTTACAATGCTTGGAGAGCATCCTTTAAAATGGGTTTACTTAACATGAGTAGCTACTTATTCTTTCGTAAAGGATTTCTTAGACACTTATGAGCGGGCTAGTATAAAAATCATGTCAAGACTATTTAAAGAAGGGATCTAAATGATACATTACATTACGTTAAGACCAAACATACAGGGGTCCTTTAGATAAATCACACTTAAAAAATAGTAAACACAAGTAGTCTGAACGCTCAGTTCATTCTGTATTTTTTATAAACTATGAAAATCAGACAACAGATTTATTTTCTCTATTTAATGTGTTTAATATATTTCTAGATGCATTTAGTCATCACAAACATCATTATATGATCGATATACAACTAAGTACAATTTCCGAGAGTTGATCACTAATATACGAGTAACTGGTCACTTAATACTTAAATAAATAAAGCTTAATTTTACATGCCCTTCAGATGGCGTCAGTGTTAATTGGATAATGAAATTCTAATCACCTTTGACAGGTACCAAAAACATTTGTTTTACGACTTTGACTTGACATTGACATACATAATTTTTATTCCGTCACACAAAACTCAAAATTTTGAAAAGGTATCAAAATAATGTGAACGTATCGGAAGCCTGCCGCGAGATTGCAAGACGTTTCCCAATTTTACCTAGTCCAAAAACATTGACAATGTTGGCGTCACAGCGCTTAAAAGTAAAAACTGCTACTGCTTGCTTAAAAGCTTAGCTTGTTTGCTTAAAAGTAAATGCTTTTTGTTATAATGTATTGAATTTTTAAACGTCACAGAACTTTAGTTGTATTTTATTTGTATTTTTAAATTAATATATAAGGTGTAACAGAAATAGTGTTCAATATTTTAACCGAAAAATCGGTTCACGTTGATATAAAAATAATTGTGTAAATAAAGTTGAATATTTTTTAAACTAAGCGAGCCAGCAGCGTTTGGCTGTGCACTCAGTATAGAGTGTCATTTACAAAAGCCTGATAATTAGATTTATTTTATTGGGTATGTGTTATCTTTATAACCTACTGATGTTCCTGTTAAAATATTTTACACTATTAAAATTACATCTTATATATATATATATATATAAGGTTTAATAAAAATAGTGTAAAATATTTTAAGGGGTTAACAAGTAGGTGATAACGATCACATTTATGTATAAAATATATTCGTAAACAGTGTTTAAATTAGGTGATAACGAGCACGTTTATGTATAAATTCATGTGTTTGAAGTGTTTGAATTTTATGTGAGAAAGCAAGCCAGTACAGTTTCACCGCGCACTTAGAACATGCTGTTAATTTTATAATATTTTTTCGCGAATTTGACCTCTATAACGTACCAATGGAACCCTTAAAATATTTTACACTATTATTGTTAAACCTTTTATATATATTTGTAGGCCAAAGTCACAATAATTGAAACTAACCAGACGATAAATGTCACGATATATTGATTATCGATTTTGCGAGTTGCTTTTTTTCGCTCTTCTCCATCGGTTGACATGTTAGAGCCAAGTTAATTACTACTTACTATCTAGTAATTTTCATTAGCTTAACAGACTTAAGTAGGTATTTGGATTTTTATTTATTCTCAACTATACTTTTTTAAGATTAAACCATAGAGAAGGTATTTTTTTTTTTAAATTACTGTGTAGTATATACATTTTAAATCACATTAATTCGTTGAACAGAAATAAGCATTTTGAGACGCTGACGTATCAGTAAACAATAATTTTATAGCTCACTCAGTTGTCTGTCATCTCAAGAATATAAGGATATTATTTTATTATGCGATTTAATACCCAATTAAGTGCAACATAGAATATCTTAACGCCTATCACGATTCCCGAAGAATCATGACGATGTAATTTACAAGTTATTAAATCCATATAAGGGCACACACGCACTTAACAGCTGTTCTTAAGGTTTGAGCCACACGTCTATCGGAATCTTGGTGAAGGCGGCGTTCACGAACGCCTGGAAGTGCTTGGCAATGGACACGGCGGCTGCGGGCCTCATCTCCTCGATGATCTCAGCGGCGTTGTTGTTTAGGAACTGGTTCATGGCTTCGCCTGGAAAACGAGGAAGGAGATGCGTTCATAATTGATGGTATAGATAAAGACAGAAAGGTTCTAGAATGGCGCCCAACACCTAGTTTATGGCGACCGTTTACAAGCTGAACTGTGTCATCACACGTGTACCAGGAAGCCGGAGGATGCAAGAGGTGGAGGACCATGATGTATGGAAGTCATTGTCAACCCATACAAGATAGTTTTATAGAGTTCCTTATTGTAGACATATATTATGAGGTGTAACAATAATAGTTTAAAAGATTTTAACAGTTAACCTACGAATAATATATATAATTTCGTTGGTGCCAACATTACGTTATAAAGATAACATTCCCAAAGAAATAAATCAAATTATAACACATTAAAAAAAATGACACCTTGTACTGAGCGCATTGCCAAACCCTACTGGTTTGCCTTGTTTAAAAATTAATTTAAACATCATTTACACAATTGTTTTATACATCAACGTGATCCATGTAACTTACTGATTCATACATTAAAATATTTTACACAATTTTTGGTTATACCTTATATAATCGCCAGACTAAGACACACAACGTACTATATCGGAATAAGTGACCCTCGTACAATCGACTGGGCTACCGCAGCGACACAGACCAGTATGCCAAACATTGAGATACTTAGCATATATTTTTTTTATTTTTTTTATACATTATAGGCAAGTATTTGATCTCGATCTCACCTGATGGTAAGTGACGATGAGATCTACGATGGAGCATACTTGCCTAGGTAGGAAGGCGGCAGTAGATCGAGACGCTACATTCACTAGGCACATGCAGCGCAGCTGATCTGACCCGCCATCCATGAATGGCAACACCGAACATCATGCCGGAACACGGCTAGGCCGCTTGGCGACATGGCTTTGTTCAGTGGGTGTTGACTAGCCACGGCCGAAGCCTACCACCAGTAAAAATGTCTGTAGTCTGTGATATTATATATCACAGACTATATAAAGAGTCTACTTACCAATAACACTTCCATGGTTAACAGTATCGTGGACCTTGAACCTGGAACTCCTTAGTTTAAAGTCCACCAGCATCCTTTCAGCCATCATGTACTTAACGCTGTCTCGCTCTATCTCCTTGCCAAAGATCTTTGCTATCGCGGCCACGTCCACTGAAATATTTCAATTTGAATGATATTATCATGTGGTATTGCGACACTATTTTATTACGAAAGGAAAGTAAATACAAAAGGACTCATGATGCTCGGTTCACACGAAGAAAGTACATGTAACAAGTAGCCTCCTCGGGATGTACTCGTATATAGATCTGTTCCGGGCACTTCGTACTTCCCGACCCGTTTACATGAGGACACTAATTGTCAATTATGTAGGGACTGTCCTACTGTAAGCCGAGTGTAGGATCAAGTTCCTGTTTAATGTCTTTGTGGGACTTTTTGGCGGGAAGTTGAACCGTGAAGTTGTCAATTTGGTTTTCCATTCCAAGAAATGTGTTTCTTTGATATTTAATGTGTTTATTAACGTGTAAGAGGAAGGAAAATTAAGTGTAATAGTATGACTTGACTTTTCAAGTTGTCCCAAGATGTCCAGTAAATCTTCAGTAAAGTATCCACAGCTTTACGGGGTAGGTTCATTTCATCATCGTATGAAAATTTGAGGACCATTATAAGTAATTTCAAAGAACTACATTCTGTAAATTATATATTTAAAAGGGATGAACTTACTAAACGCAGCCCAGAAGTCTCCCTGCGACCTGACCGGAAACAGGAGCACTTGCCCGGACACCTCGTACCGGCCCGTGATCTCGATGCGCGGGAGCACCAGCCCCATGTCTATGCGCAGCTTCTTCAAATCCGACCTGTAAGATAAACGTAGTGTTCGTCTTCCGACATTTACTGGGTGATGCTGATGAGCTTGCGGTTGATATGACTTTGGCTTTTGCAAGTAATTCGTTTGGATTACATAAGGAAATAATTTATCAAAACTCGGACAAATTGCGAATAGGTACTGACATCGATGTGTGGAGCGACGTGATTGGATAAGGTGACAAATTTTCAGAACAAATCAGTGAAACAAGGTAAGTCATTAAGAAGCGGAAAGTTGGAAGGGTTCTTAGAAGGGATGAGAAGCCAATGATTAAAAATAGACAAGAGTAGGAATTTTGATGTATACCGAGCGAGGGGAAGACGGAGGAAAAAAAACAGATGGGATTATATTGAGAATGATATGAAGGTGGTTGAAGTCGACGTGAATTAGGCAGAAAAGCAGGATGAATAAAGGAAAAATAAATACAGCGTCAACCCTAGGTGGTAATCAGATAAAGATGATCAAAATGACGAGTGACACTTAAATGGAATTTGCATCGTGTTGCGCGATCTCTGAGGTCACCGGGGTCTTAAGAAATATTGCAATCATAATGTCATCATAACGGTCAAACGGGAAACTAAGGTTACAATAATTACTCTTGTCGTATTCTTTTGTAAAGCTACTTGTCAAATACGTGTGACTATTAAAAAGTAAATGCATTCCTAATTACATTTTAAATGTGATAAAAGAGCAAAAAATCGCACATAAATGTAATGAAGGAAATGCAAGCAGCCACTTTGAATTACACACGGAAATGATATAAATACCTAATGAGAGTTTTTTTACTCTATCGGGCTACAAATGGAATGTCTTAATTTTAATGTCTCGAAATTGTCCCCAGCTAGTCACCACAGATGACGCCATTTATCCAGAATTATTACTTAACCCCTGAACATATTTTTACACTATATTTGTTACAAGTTATATATCATATACAGGCATTAACAACTTCAGGCAAATGATCATCATCAGTTATTCTATATAATGATTATGTTTCCTTATGACCTCGATTTTATTGTCCGCACCAAAGTGCAAATTGCAAAATCATTTTGCATATAGGTATCCATTGTTTCAATGTACCTATTACAAGATATTGCCATCTTTTCATTTATTTATATTTCGAAAAGCACCAGCGCAATGTTTTGTGTGTCGATCGTGATGCATATGAAATGGCAATCGTTCAAAGTCGTCACAAATCAAGCAATCGCGCTCAACAGCCGGTCTACCATACAATAAAATTAAGATGAATTTTAATTGCAAAGTAATGTCAATGATCTCGTTGATAATGGTTGAAATGATATATGTTATAAGAAAATACAAAGCTAGGTTTGTCTGCAAGAGACGAGGACTACATTTCAGAAATAGTACTGTGTTATAAGTTAGTTCGGACGTTACACTTACCACAGATTAAGGCGACGGTTTTTATGGCTAAATATAGCCGTTCGATGCTTTTTAAGAAATAAAACGAAACCTCCTTATCCCTCTGGTGCAAGTCCGATATTTCTTGGTAGCTCGTCATGATATGGACATAATTGATTTGTTCTGTTTTATGTAACAAGTAAGTAAAGATAGCAAATTTAATGCTAAGTCTCACCTTATCTTAGTAATGGTATAATTACTGGGACCCATAACGGTGATGTTGCTGAAGGCGGCGGTGACCCTCACGGGGCCGGCAGAGTTCTCCATCACGAGACGGTCGATGAGCAAGGGCTCCACGGGCGGCACGCCCAGCTCCTTTATCCCCAGCGACAGGTAGGGGCGGAGGTGGTTGAAGGAGTCCTTGATGCAGTTGTCTATTTGAGGATCGCTTTTGCTGCACGGCTTGATGTATTCCGCTGGAAGGAGAGAGATTAAGAAATATTAAAACGGGTAATTTTCTTTTTTATCAGCTTTCTCTACTACCCCCAGCAGTACATGGCTATTGTTCGCAAGTCCTTCACATTTGTTCGAAGGGATGCCCAGGAAGCATTGAGCGAATAAAGGCATTCTCGAACTAATGAGCCATACAAGTAATCAGTGAAATAAAACAAACTTTACGGATTTTATCGCGTTTATTTTATGTTTTTACGTTCCCAACGTTTCGATTGCTTTTCAGCAACCATGGTCACGGGAGGACTGAGGTGTTAGACGTCCTGGTGTCATAGTTAGAACTGGGGTACCCTCATATTTAGTTGTTATTCACGGTCCGATCTACGATCTAAAATAAACGCGATAAAAACCATAAAATTAGTTTTATTTCAATATGTAGTATTCGCGTTAATTTAAGAAATCAACAAGTCATCAGTGTTATTTTACAATTTATAGAATCAATTATGTATACCAATATTCAGATTGGACAGATGGAAGGAATGAAGAAAAAATGTCTTATTTATAAAACATCTACTTAAAACAGATGTACTTATACATACATAAGCTCGTCATATGATAAATGCTATCGATATCTTTGTCAGTAAACAGCTCGTACCTATTCTACACGTGCATGATGTAGTAGAACATGATATATGTATACTTATATAAGCAATGCGCGGCACGTGCCTCCATCCACTTGCGCAAGTACCGACACTATTTTAAGTGTCGCAGTGACAGAAAACCTGCAGACTATGACTGGACTCTACTAAAGACACGACTAGAATTTGCAGCATTAATAGCTTTTATAAAATGTATTCTGAATGCAACAGTACCTTTGATCCTACTGCTATAACACTCAGATTTAGTCACAATTTCTTACATGCCAATAAACAGCCATAATTTCAAGTGATATGCGGCCTCCAATTAGGTAAACGTATAAAATTCACTTTTCGTATTTATTAGGTTCCTGATAGTCAATTAACCCTGAAATTTTATTTATCAATACAAAATGCAAGCTAATTAACAAAGCCTATATAGTCATGAAAAGTATAATTAAATACAAGGAAAAATACAAAATAAATTTAGATTTGTTTTAAAGCAAGGTCGATCACGCAAATATATCACGCATGCCAATATTTATTAATTAAATAGTATAATTGAATATATAGATTATGTTGCATGGAAATGTATTATTGTTTTCCCGACTCACTTGTCTCACTTGTACACAAAGTACGAGTTTCACATAACTGCCTCGTACGAATATTCCGCAAGAAAAGCATTGGTAACAACTTTCTGATGTGCGCCCGAGTTGAACTTGAATACGCGGGTTGCACAAGGTCAGTTGTTATGTAACCGTTATATAACAGCTCGGCATAGTAGCCTACATTATAATGTTGAGATAATTTACGCATATTTGAGTAACCATGGTAAATTACATAGTTAGTACATAATTTATGATGGAATGTTGAATAAAGCGGCGCTTGCACTAACACTGCGTGTCTTTTTTTGTTTGTTTTACTATTGTTTGAATACAATAGGGTATATTACATATTTTTACATAATGAAATTTAGAAATATCTCTAGAAATTACGAAAAAAAACAAATCTTTAATGTTTCAAACCGAGGAAAATAGAGATACAGGCATGTGACGTCACAACTCAAATCCATAAGTCAGCGCGCTTACGGCACCGATCGCGGTTCCAAAATGGAGTCATGTTTAGATTTTCCGCCTCATAGGAATGAAATTCTAATTTGTTTTTAAATAATATTTCCTGTCGATTGTAGGTACCTACATAAACAGCAATACAAGTTCAGTCCTACTTTTCTAAAGCTCTCTTACGGGTATGGTATTGAGGTCAGGGTCAATGAGGTAATAAATTCGAACGATTTTTGTACAGACATGTATTTGAAGTTATTTTTAAAGTTGAATCAGTAATCGATTACTATTAAACAATTAATAAAGGTAGCTACTTGTGTCAGTAAAATTCGTGCTCATCACACATAGTCCATACGAGTACTCGAACACTTGGCACAGCACGTCAAGTGCGGGCTAACCTTATACTTTATAGTCTACCGTGTTTAGACATGGAGAATTGAAAAGCGCCTCTAGCGGACGGTATTTTAAACTTTCAATTCTCCATACAACATGTCTATACAAGAATGCAGCATCTCTACCAACTGAGCTAATCAGGTCGTTAAAAAAATGATATGACTATCGTACTATTTTGGTACTTACAATATCGGTACGGTACCAATTATCGTTTGCTATCCCTTACAACAAACAACGATTGCACTAGCAATATTATTTCACATTCATCTCGTGGTTCATAATACGCGTGCCACTTTCTACACGCACTGACGAAATTTTTCCGTGCGGGGGTAGCCCGAATCATTCCAAGAGTTGTTTCGCAAAGCGACGGCATAACATTCATGGCAATTGGATTGGATTCTCGATTGCAATTATGGGGTGAAATTGGATTGCAACTAGTGGTGGATTGCAACTGGTGACCAGAACGCTGGCACATATTTTGGCCGACACATCAGCATTGCCATTCAACGTGGCAATGCTGCCAGCGTTTTGGGCACCCTCCCGGCCGATGGTGGTGGGGATTTGTTGAGTGCATTTTTAAATCAGCCTAATTTTAATTTTAGATAATAACTTAGTATATGATCCAAGGCAGTGTGTCCAACCCTCTTTGTCAAAATTACGGTGTTGCCTGGTCTAAAAATACGGTAGATGGTGGAAAATTACGGCAGACCAGTGTTGCTTATTTTTCTCCAAAATGATACAACAAAAATACCCATGCAGTGGGGATGCGTACCGTAAAAAAAAAGGTCATTCTGCTGCAGAATGACCTTTTTTTTACGTTACGCATCCCCAATGCAATGTTGCCGTTATAAACTAGTAATATTTTGCTAAATCAAGTGTTGTCATTATAGAAATAAGGACACGGACGAAATTACGGTAGAATGTGTCACCGTAATAACATGTCTACGGTAGGTGGTAGACCTAGAAAAATTACGGTAGATCTACCGTAATTACGGCATGGTTGGAGACACTGATCCATGGTCGCTTAAAATGTTTTAATGCGACCTGATCAACTAAATCAAGCAGTCTTCTGTCATTCTTAGCTCTCAAGGCGTCGCGTCGCATAGAGAGGCGATCTTAAGCTAACGGGGACATTCACACTAATGACTCGAATCTCGACGGACACTAAGCAACAAATAAACGAGATTTGCAACTCGGACTCGGTGCGGTGTTCACTCTTCGAAACTCAGTCTAGTTGTTAGTATCAACCAACCCTTCGTTTCACACATAGACGTAGTAAAATACGTTCAAATAACAGTCGAGCCCCTAGAATATTCCGTAATCTTTATATAAATTTGATAATTTGGAGTCAAAATTTAATGCCAAGCAGGTAAGTAGGTGCTGTAATATTATTTGATTGCAGAGCCAGTTAATCCCGCCTCGTTTCCGTGGAACTAAAAATATATTTTCAAGGTACTGTGTTGGTTGTTGTTTGTCACTGCGAAGGTTTTGAATTATAATAATATAAATCCTTATTAATGTTCCTGTTTTTAACTAGTAGGTGAGTATACCTAATTAATTTCCCTCAAGGCAACTGCAAGGAAATATTTTTCCTTGGTAGATTCGTACATGATGGGGTGGCATGTTCGAAAGAATAAATACAGTGTCATCCTCATCGTACCATCTTCAAGGCTCTTAAATAGGGGACCCTACGATCAGGTCATGGGTCGGGGGGAGTCGTCGCAACGTGTGACGTAACCTGTTCGAAGTCAAGGCTGCGCCTGCGCCGGTTGCGCCGTAGTTTACCACCATTTCGAAAATATTTTCGTTGCCGCTAATTTATTAGCAACAGTAAAATATTAGGCGAATTCATTGAAGGCATATAAGTTGAAGTATTGATAGAATTGTAATGCCTGAATGTAATAATTATTAGATTCATTTGTTTTAATATTAATTGTAAAATCATTATTTGTTGCTCTAGTATTTTTATAGGATATACGTTTGAAATATTTGAAAAAAAATATACATAATAGGTACATAGAAAACGAGGTTAAACACCGTTACCATGGATTCACCTCATGATTCTGGACCCCCAGAGTTGAAATTTTTCATCGATCTCTTCATGAATATACGCATTTTTTTTTTAATCTACTTTAGTATCAAATCATAGTAGAAATCTATCTCAACGTCATTTAAAAAAAAAACTATATTTAGTAACTTTGGCCTAAAATTACAATATAAATTAAATCTAGTTACGTTCGAGCGCGCTCGTCACTCGCACGAGTCGGGTGGTTTACGATACATTGCGCGCTCAAAAATTACTACATTTCCAACCCATGAAATTCGACATAAATTAATTCACTAATTTTATTATATGCATTAAGTGTAACCTTTACCCACAGTTGTCGTTACACCTGTATAAAATTTGCAATATTATTTCCTCATTTCACAGTATACAAAGGAAAAAAAATCCTTCCCTTTCATTGGTTACATTGTTTCCAACAATCCTTCTAAGAACTATCGAACCCCGTATTGCCCAACACCATTCAATTCGTCCCACGTACACTGCCTGCCATTAAAATTGTATATGGATCACAGAAGGTGACACAAGGCTGTGGCTATCTTCGAGTGGCCATATTCATGTCACGCGCACCTAGGCGATCTTTCATTGTCACTGGACTAGCCGCAAGGATAATCGTGTTCATAGAACATCGGTAATGTGCCATTGTTGTGGTTGACTGTACAACCTTCTGACATAATATATTTTTTATGAAAACTGTTTTTTTTTTGTATTATTTTTGTAATGTAACTATTTTGACGATTCATAAGTACTGTACGTCAAGTGCGAGATTATTCGTAAGCTAACCGAATATACACTTTATAGTCTACCGTATTCAGACATTTTGTATAGTATTGTATTGAAAGTTTTAAATATCGTCCGCTAGAGGCGCTTTTCAATTCTCCATTCAAAATATCGAAATACGGTAGACTATAAAGTATACAGTTAGCTCGCACTTGACGTGTACCTAATGAACATGAATAAAAATATTCTGATTCTGATTCATCACAATATTAAGCAATAGGACCTGATTTTGCGTGATATCACACTTGAAATCATGCATCTGTATGCAGCTCAAATCATGATGACAAATAAAGAATAAATCATTTATTGCATGTTCAACGTAATCACTTGAAATATGATTGAGTCTTTATAAAATACATTTCGTTGAAATCCGATCCAAGCACGAGTTTTGACACCATCGAGTACCGATAGGTGATCGTATCGTAATCTATATGAAACAAAGTCGTGTTAATTACACCAGTTAGTTGACTCAAGTGACTCAAGCGCGGCTGGACCGATTTTTATGATCTTTGATTTATTGAATTTATCTCCACCCTGAATAGCAGAATAGCTATTATCATGGGACGAATTCACTATGTTCCCATACATTTGATTCTGAGGTACGAAGTGCTCCTCGACAGCTAGTATTTTATATAGTTCAGGGGTGCCCCTAACAGTAACGTGCAGGTTTATTGCTGGAAACTTTCGATCACTGGATTGGTAACTCAAACCGAGAGCCCTAGACCTGTGATGCACCAGACGAATGAAGAGGTGAAATTGTAACAACCAGACATATAGGCACCTGTCCATGCGTGTGGGATTCAAAAGAGATACTTAATATTCATATCAATCGATTGATAACAAATGTTGAGATTTCCGTGTTCTACGCTCGGCAATATATTTAGCAAACAACTCAAAATAATAATGGTAATTTATATTCTAACAGCAGCTACAGGAAAACATTAGTTTATGCAAACATTACTCTACTGTGTTATGGTATTGTCATGGTGCGTCTGTGGGAAGTTGCCATTATCAAGGCTCTACTTCGTGAGGAAGTAAATTCATATATCCGTAATTTAAAATAGTAGAGTAGTCTGAGGACGAAACCTGGATAAGTATCATTGAGCGATATCGCTTTTATATTTCTAATGAAACGTAATAACAAATATTTACAGCCTACGAAGTAAGCTTGGAAGATCCCGAAAGAAAAAACTTGAGAGGTGTCAAGGGACACCAGGATGGAACGAAGTTCCTTTATTATTTTTTATTATTTATTATGTACAAAAAACCTGTATACACTGAACAAAAATAATCGCCGCGACACCACACTGTTCAATGCGAAATAGAAAGACGAAACGAAAATATCTGGCTTGCTTTCTATAAGAGAGAGAGAGAGAGAGAGCAAGACAGAGAAACATGCGCACGCCGCACGGCTTACAAATAATCATGTTTATAACCGGCCTTTACATAGAAAATGGAGTTGGGTTGAGAAAAAAGGGTCGTACGAGAATTGTTTCATTATCATCCATGAGTCCATTTTATTCGTCGAATTTGAACCCACTGACTCGAAGTGCACCGGCTCTAGAAGTAATTTTGTAGTTACACAAATCTTCCCTGTTAAGACGTCAACATTATTATTTATGTTTAGTTTGTAAGTCAGCGATAGATGTCGCTGGCATGATTTTGAACTAGGTATCGTTATGTTTTTGGTTTTTATATTGTAAACTATACTTTCATTTATAAAAAAGCTTACAATAGCTCGTTACAACTTTTCGTCTTAATTTTTCGTCTTAATTTTTTTCGTCTAGCCCCCTTTCGCAACGCGCGATAAGGAACTTCGTTCCAAAATCTTAATACTATAGAGCACTTAATTTTGCCGCTAACAAAGTCAGCAGATGTACTAAGTTACCCAACAGTTGCTTAAGAAGGTAGTGTAATGCAGCACGACAGCAGTCCGCCCGTGACGGCGAACGAGTTGTATAACTAGGAAGACGATGGCTGGCGAATTGTCACGACGACAGTTGCTCAAAGATTCAAATCAAATGGTTAAAGTTTAAGAATGCCTAATTAAAACAACATTTTGCGGTATAACGTTTTGCTCACATGGCATTTGAGATCACTTGAGCAACAAAGGTAAATCTTTTGTTTTTAGAACCATCTGATTCGAAATGGTTTAGGTTGTGTCGAACTAATGATAGGTTATATTATTTCGGTGTCCAATATCTCCGTAAAAAGAGTCATGGAACATGGTCAGTTTTGGGATCACATTAGCGAGTAATGCACGGTCTATTTTGAGAAGCCCGAATGTGAGAATGATTTTTACAAAAAAAAAATGGTACACAAAACGATATTTACAGACTGCAGTAATTCAGCGCGTGATAATTATGACAAAGTTTAATTTTAAACTGAGTATTATGAACTAGCTCAACTATCTTCGAGATCTTCTTAACCTGCCCATCAAGATAACATGCCTACTCCAAAACAAACACAAAGGTGTCTCGTCGAACTTATCAAAAACAAACAGCCACATAAAATGTTTGCTAATGGCTCGGCACCGGCGATTGTGACAGCGGAACTTTTGATGGACCGGCGACCTTGACATGAATGATGGAATCACACGATGGGCAGACAGGAGAGTGGTGGGCGCTACGTCACTAGAAAAGAACTGAGAGCGTGTGAACATTCATTCTTATTCTGCTACATTTAAGATTCGAAACTGCATCTTGTTGGTAGAGGTTCGTCCAGTCCTTTGTTTTCCTGCTAGCCCTTTGACCATATACTACGTAACGTCATTTCCCTTTTTCGTATATCTTGTAACAATAGCTTCTACGCCGTCTTCCTCTGCTCCTTTTTTTACTTCTCTATTTTTTTGTAACTTCTTCTTTCCGTCTCTGAGCGCCTCCATAGTCAATAATCATTCCTCTTCTATATTCTCTGTGAAGGCTAGCAGGCTTCTACTTTTAAATACATCTAAGCTAGTCACTCTTCCTCTCCAACTTCAATATTCTATTCTGAATTATATTCTGTAGCCGCGCGAACCAGTCGTGTTTTTATAACTCTTTCGCGGAAAATATTCCAATAATTATTTTAACGGCCGGTTTCTGTGAAAATTAGTGCCCAGGGAATAGTGCTCCCCTGACTCGCCAGGATACATGGAGGCAAGTCTGTGAGTGAAGTGGCTCCGGAGATACCGATCCGGAACTTCGGACCACGATTGTGACTGCTACACGTAACGCGCCGATCCGGGGTAAGCGCACTTTTACAGCGCAGGCGCAGACCTACCAGTCGCCACCGGAAATCCGGAGATCCGACCATTTTGAGTCCGGATCCCGGATCAAATCGGCGTAAACAAGCGTCATAATCGTGACGTCACAGGTACCCGAGCCCTCCCGAACGTCAACCGACCAGCACCGAGCGTCATCTTGCTTCGTCGGACGTCACTGGTCGGGCTCCGGACTTGCTCCGAATCTTCTCGAAGGTTTTCGAGGAATCTTGAGGAATCCTGAGGGGGACCAGAACAGCACGCCCCACCAGCACAGCTCCAGATATCGTGCGAGCGCCACCTGGCGGCAGTAGCGGAAAGTGCGAGCTCTCTCAAGTAGGTATCCCCTCCGCACCCTGCCCCTTCCACTTTTACCTCCCCTACAAATTCCCCCTCCCCCTCCCCCCTCCTTCACCCCCTCTCCGAAAAACTAGTTTTTGGACCCCTCCTCCCGACCCCCCTCGTTAGGATTTCCCCTCGGCCCAGAGTTTTTGAGCCGCAGGTAGTGGAATAGCGAGAGTGGTCTTGGCAGGTTGCTAACATCTGGGCGCAACTTTTGGCCCCAAAAATCTGCCCCAAAAAATTTGTGACCCCAAATCCCAAAAAAGTCCCAAAATCCCAAAATCCCCAAAAAATTCCCCCTACACCGCAGAGAGTGGGACACAGTGAGCGAGGCCTAAAGTGATCGTGGAACAGAGCTCGTCGGTGTTTACAACCGCGAGCTCACACCGCAACCACCACACTCCAAGCGCCAACTATTGTTGCTGCTCTTGGGGCACCACGACACCAGAGCAGAGTCCTCACACCCTGCTGCCCTCCAAAATCACCAGCTGACTTCAGATACCACAACTTTTTTGTGTGTACCCAAGCCTCGCCAAGTCCCGGAGCATCACACCTGGTACGACCGTCGGGCCCGTCTTCGAGTTCGACAATAGCTCTAAGTTAGATTAAGACTGTCTCTTGGTTTTTTGCGAAGAGATTTTTACCCATTTGACGAAAATATATTTTACTCTTTAATTTAATTTGGACCCATAATTTTCTGTAAATTTTTGATTTGACGTACCTGCTAGTCAGGACGAATAATTTTAACTTTTTACACATTTTTAAAATATTTTATAATTTACAATTATTTTTACACCCTATTAATAAGTTTACAGTCAATCCCAATTTACAACTTTTACAAATTTTGGATTGACTAACCCGCGACCACCCTTTAAAATGTACGCGACCCACCGCACACCCGCGAAAAGGCAGAGGGGACCCGCTTCCCCGAGCGGAAACCAGCACAAGCAGCCCGAAGGGTTGCCAAGTGTAAGCCGGAGCATCGGGGAGTGGGAATCCTCAAAGCCGGAATCGCAACAAAACCCCTCAACCCCACCTCAAACAATCAACCCCAACCTGACGGTGACCAAGCCACCTTCCAAGGCGGCCTCCACCCAAGAGGCCAGGCAGGCCACTGCCCACTCACCATCTGGCACCATCAGCAGTCCGCCCAAACAGTCCGTCCCTCTGTCCAAAGTTGCCGAGGCAAGAGCATGCCTAAACAGGGCGAAGCTCCACCTCGGTAACTCAAGAAACATAAAGACAGAGATTAAGACGGAAGTTACGGCGGCCATCGACCGTCTCTACCAGCTGGTTAAGGAGTCGGAGATGGCCAATGGTGGGGCCATGCAAGCAAAGCCTGCAGAAAGAAAAAAGGGGAATGCAAAAGACGCGCAAGGTTCGGAGCAAATCACCAAACTCTGCCGCAAAATAGAGGAGAACTCGAAGCTATCGAGGGAAAATACCGAAAGGATGCACGTTCTCCAAGCCGCGATCGACAGCCATCAGAAAAAGATGGCTGAGGCTGTACCGGCGCCAGGTGTCACCGGAGGACGGGACCACGAGGAGCTCATGGCCGAGGTCCAATCTCTGCGGCGCACAACCGAAGAGATGAGTGGACGGCTCTCGGAGATGAAGGAGAATACTCCTTCATACTCAGAGATGCTGTCAAAACCGCGGCCCACTCCAGTAGAGGGGCCTAAACACTCCGTCATCGTGTCCTCCGATGACATCATGGACACAGGCGCCGACGTAATAGACAGAGTTCGGCAGGCACTGGATGCCAAGAAGTGCGGTCTTCAAATTGAGCGGGTCCGTAAGATCAAGGACCAGAAAGTCGTTCTCAGCTGTGCCACCAAGGTGGAGATTGAGAAAACGGTGACACAGCTGAGAAAAGATAAGAAGCTCAAGATCGAGGAGGCCAAGAACAAGAACCCCTTGGTCATAATCAGAGATGTCCAAAAATACATCACTGATGAGGATATCAAGGCCGCACTTAAGACCCAAAACATGCGGCTGCTGGGAGATCTCTCGGCCGACGATACGGCCGTCACGGTCAAGTACAGGAGAAGGGCGCGGAACCCGCTACAGAACCATGTGGTTCTGCAGGTTCCCCCTAAAATGTGGCAACGGCTGACGTCGGTCGATAAGATCTTCATCGACATTCAGTACGTCCAAGTGCACGATCAGACACCGCTGATACAGTGTACGCGGTGCCTGGCATACGGACACGGCCGGAAGACATGTAAGGAGTCGACCGACCTCTGCGCGCATTGCGGTGGGACGCACCTGAAGTCCGACTGCCCAAAATGGGGGTCAGGCGAACCACCAGTGTGTCGGAACTGCGTAACCGCAAAAGTTCCCGACACAGCCCATACTGCCTTCGGCCTGGAATGCCCAACTAGGAAGAAGTGGGACGCCTTAGCGAGAACCGCCATAGCCTATTGCTAAAGTGGTCGCTAGGGTCCCACTCGGTACACGCACCCCGGCGTACAAGACAGCAGAAGCGAACCTCCGCTATAAGATAGTAGCAGGAGGCAACGCAAAAGCCAAGAGCTTGTGGTGTGGCAGCACCACAAACGACATCAGAATGGCAAATACGCCGGGTGCGCAGATAGACATGGGCCTGCGGACGCCGAACGACGGCGACAACCCCACTATTGACAAAGTTAGGGGAGGACGACGACCAACATGCATCGTCCAAGTCGCAGCCTGCAAAAATGACCAACTAGCGCTGGTGAAAGACTGGAGAGTGGCTGAAAGCCCCGCGGGCTCAGGCCTCAACGGTATACTTTTCCAAATTAAATTGTGTAAAGTACTCAGCGTTAAAATCAGTAGAATCATGCTTTTAAAAACAAAACATGCTAACTGTATCCAGTTTCATGAGAAACTGGATCAGTTAAAATTTGCATATAAAATCAGTCAGACAGTAGTTAAAGAAAATAGTACATTTTTAAAAAGACATGCAAGCTTTACACAATCATTCATAGAAACATGCAACCAAACAACAGACACAAATAGGCCAATTTACAAACTCACTATACAGTGGTGGTCTGAGGATCGTGGGGAAACGAAGCGAGATGTCAACATCGAGAAGCGCAGAGTCAAATGTGCAGAGCAAGCCCGAAGAGCGGGAGTCGTCGAACGGCGACCGCAGGCAAAGGAAAAATATGAGGATAAAGCCAAGACGGCACACCTTAAGAGTTGGAAGAACTGTTACAATGACCAAGTGGAAGAAGGAGTATGGTCATGGTGGTACAGGTTTTTAAGCACAGAGTATAGGATCCTACCGCACCAGTGTACGGAGAAGGTGGCTGGTGTGAATAGGAACAAATTGCAAAACAAAGAAGACTGCTAGCAACTTATTATGGTAATAAGCCCAGCTAGCATCTTATATCACATGCAACCATTCACACCAGCAGGTCAGTCTGAGCAGTGGATGATAGGACCCTATACTACAATTCTGATCCTGTGTACTGTGTATGACTGCACACTGTTGTGTGCAGTCAATAGTTAATAAGAAACAGCCTTACACTGTGTATTATTGTGCACAGTGTAGAAATAATGTAAGATAACATATAAATAATGTATCTTTTTCTATGTTTACTTTTATAAGAAGTCATTTTACTGCTGTTTTTTTTATATTCATTTTACACTTTCTGTCACTAATATTAAGATTTACAAAGTCTCTGACCCCCATGTCAGAGGTGTTCGCGGGCCGGGTGTGATAGCGCCCGGACAAATAAAAAAAAAAAAAAAAAAAAAAAAATATTCTATTCTACTTCTGTTATCCTCAGTCTTTCCCTTATTCTAAGTATATAATTATAAATGAATTAAAATCTGGATGTGTTTCTCGCCAGAGGAAAACGCTCACGCCACATAGCTAGTGCTTTCATCTTTGATATGCCTTGCTATCAGCCTGAAGTGTCATATCAACTACGCGTGAACTGATTCCTCGGATCAAAGCTGAGGCTGCCTCGCTTGGCATGTACCCGAGGCAGATTCGAGACGCTACCCGGTACAAGGGCTATTACAATACCTTCTCTTGATTCTGAAAAGGATATTTATACGATTGCACAGTTGCATCCATACTACGCAACTTTTCTTGAACTCTGGCAGTCTTGTTAAGTATTTCATTCAGACGGTGGGATGACATGACAGTTAAATGAACACAACCTTGGCACGTAGAAAGGGAAATGAGTGTAATTTGTTGTCAGACAGTGTCTAGCCTCACCTCGTAAGCAATTACATTAGTTGTCAAAATAAATGGACACGCCCGCGAGCCGTTAAGATGAAACCCGAGACTGGGTTAGTTACGAGGTGTTAGAATTGTAAATGATCATATTATTAGTAATGGAGATTCTCTGAATAATGTTATTATTCATATGTATATGTTCTAGTTAATATTTAGAATTGCTTTATGTGGCGTCTACGAATAAATCTCATGCCACATATTATTTGATTATATTTAGTACCTTTAAAAGAATTCCATATGGACTTTGAACAGATTAATATTTCGACATTAATAGACAATATTATTGGTCATGAACAACATAAACAAATTTAAATTATTCGAAGGTTTGGCCATAATTTATTTATGGTTTAACTAAATGGAAGAACTGGTTAAAAAGTGATCTGCAGTTCAAAGCAAAATAAGAATTGAAACGGCAAATTTAAGTACTGATTCTGTTTTGGATTTCAATCCCCAATAGTAATAGCATGAGTGTTATTCTAATCTTACTTCAATCAACAAGTAATCAATGTATATCAAATAGTATAATCCTCAGATTTGAATTAGAAGTTCATCACGAACAAATAGGTAAATAATGTGTGAATTAAAAATATAGACAAACATCTTTAAGTTGACGTCATTTGTTTAAACAATTCTAAGTTCTGCCTGATGTGATGTGTGATGTGTTAAATCCATTTCATACTTAGCGTACAAACGCAAAGATTATAATTTATGTTTGTGCTAATTTTACAATAATATAATTAACCAAACGGAATTTTAAGTTGACACAGTTTTACTAAAATAAAATTTGTTATAGGTTACTTATAAGGTATGTAGTTGTCATGATGGCAATGTATTAAATGCGCTGAGTCTGTTACAATGAAAAAAAGCCATTTGAAAAAAAAAAGAAATAAGAAATATGTTTTAACTATTTGTGTGTCTGTCTGAAGCATTGTTGCTCGAGAAAGGATAAACCTATTTGCACCCAGTTCAGTTGAAAAAGATAAGATAAAGAGAAAAAGGTAAGATACATCTATTCGACAACACCGATCAGCCGTTTTAAAATAGAAAATGTTTGAGTATTTATTTTAACCTAGGTTTCCACAATGTTATAACCAGTCAATATACAATCTAGGTAAAATAAAATATTCTTATAAATTCTATTAAATGGCGGCACCTATGCAATCTACAGTGTGTCAACATCAGATTCGGGCCTCACACCGCTAGTGCACCGAGCAGGTAAGGTCAATTTTCGAAAAGCGCGTAATTGCCCAACACAGTTGCACCACACCCCGAAACACGCCGGACAATCTGATTCACGATTTTTCATAGAGCTGTTTGTATCCAGCCTATGATTGTTATAGTTTTTCTTTAGGAGTATTATTTTTTGTTTTACACTTTGTGCGTTCAGCCAGGGTCATTTTTTTACGTCTATGGTTCATGGATATGGACTCATTTTTTTATAACCTATTCTTGGGTCTACGGATACATACGCAATTGCACGACCGTTATCTCCGAAAGGGTTGTCGGTAATATTTAAAATACTTTTCCCAAAAAAGACCGCTTACAGTAGTGTGTCTGCCCATCGTCGCGAATAACGGTTCCTAAATGAAATCCCATAATTTTAGTTATTTCATATAGCTCTTACGATGTCTATTTATTCGTATTTAAATTTCAGAACGTCCTAGCTATCTCTTTCGTAAAAACGGCGTTTAAAATTAAATTTATTGATCATGCGAGATACCCGATCGATTGCAGCAACATATGTATCCATTTGCATTAAAATTCCTACGAATGTGAGGCAACCTTTACATTACGCAGTGTCATATACTGGGACAATGCTAGGCAGAAACACGGCTAGTTTCTTCTATTGGTATTATGTCACATAGTACCTAGGTATTTCATATACGAGCACACGCAATGACACAAAAAATGTAGATCATATTGAGCAGGTATGTAGTTGTGGTGGTATGTAGGCAATGTGTTCTCAATTATTGTTTTTACGGTTCCGTACATCAAAAGGAAAAAAAAACGATCCCTTATGAGATCACTTTTGCGTCTATCTGTGTATCGCAGCCACTTATCTCGAAAACTGTGAGGCGTGGAAACTAGAAATTTGGTATCAGTGATGAATCCTAGTGACGCGCTCATATTCCGATGCCTAGTTAAATTATCAGAATATTTTTTTTCTTATCATCAAAATAGGCACCCTAGCATCCTAGTTTCTTTTCCAATTTTTTTTTATTAAATTGAAATAAACTTTTAGAAAAAAACTCAGCAGGTGTTCAAGGAGGTTTAAAATTATTGTCATTTAAAATATTTGAAGGAGAATTTAAAAAATATCATGATCATATAAAACACAATGTTTAATTTTATTAGCTGCAATACCGGAATACCGAAAAATATTTTAGACACAAAGCAGACCTGTTATTTTTTTTAAACTAAAGAATTCCATTTGTTTTGGGATTAAAATAATTATTATCTATAAATATAATATAGTTCTTCATCAGTCAATTTATTTATTTACTTCTTATGTAATAATATCAACTTACGTATCGCAACTCCATTATCGCTTTCCGCAGCTTCACCATTGTGGCATAACGCAGTCAAACATAACAGCAACAACGACATTAAGCAACGACCGGCCATTTTCATTTTCGTAAATATATATTTTAAATTGTTTTTCTTTTTAATTTAATAAACAAGCAACTATTTATATTTTTTTTATTTCGTTTTTATGTATTCAACTCGAACAATCCAATTTCCACTGAACCTTTTTTCACAATTCGTATTTCGAATTCGGATTTTAAAAAAATATATATTTGACAGTTCGTATTTTAAATTTGCCCGCGTCCGTTGTTCGGCAGTTTTAAGTTGGCAATAGGCGCGCACGGTGCCGGTGGGCGGACGAGCGCGCCTCTCATTATGGTTAAGGTGAAAGCAAGGAGCTATGTATTTAATTCGTTCAAGGTTTTCGTCATCCCTCAGTGGGCTCCCCACCGCTGGGGAAGGTTTAAAAAATTATAGGTCTTGGGCTGTCAGACTGCATGGTGTATGAGTTTGAGCGTTATGTCATGTGCGCAAGAGACCGTAGCAAAGGGAACACGACTTAAGTCTTAGCTAATAGAAGTTACTTCCTCTATTGTTTGTCCTCAAAGTACGAGAGCGTAAATCGCGCATTGTATCGTGGTGAATATTTAAATAGTTATACAATATGGTTGTGTCTTAAGTGCCTTGTATTATAGTACCAATTTTGACTTGAATATAAATTACTGTTCATATAAATTCACAGAGTTGTTAGAATATTCATACAACACACGGCGTACGCTAAAAGTGGAGCCTAAAAAAACTCTGGTCTAGCATGTTGTTTAAATGGGTCTACCATTTAAACAACATGCTAGACCAGAGTTTTTTTAGGCTTCACTTTTAGTGTTGTCTGATTATTCTAACAACTCTGTCTAAAGTATACTCCTATAATAATAGGGACTGTATACAGGTTGATTCAGATAGGTGCGGTCAAGTTCGAGAGGTAAGGTTAAGCCTGGAATCACAAATAGGCAGGTTGTGATCATTATGGTGAAGTCAGAATATCTTTAAGGAATGGAGCCTGAATATTCCCCCTCTGGAACACGCTGTATAATACCTACCGATCTTAACCGATCGCCACTGTAAATGTGAGTTTATCATTTTCAATTTAAAAATTGGGCCAAATTTTTTACACAATTTGTAGCTTTTCTATACTCTTTTTAATTTATATTAGTTTGTAAATATTTAAGCAATTTTCTTTCTAATTATTGTACATAGTATCTTATCTGTTTAAAAATTATAAACAAAATAAAAATGATCACCAATAAAAACGTGATTACAGATAGCAGCTCTAGCAACATTGTTACTCTACAAATTAGTAAATACTCATCGAGGTACAATGTGATCGATAACTTGTTACACGATGACGTCACGTGGCGCCCGCGCAGCCTGACATATGTATGAGTCGTAACATCTCCTTTTGCATGGAGAAAGAGTCTGGCACTTGACTACCGCAGTAATTGGGGCTGAGGATTGGTTCATACAAATCGTAAAACTTATAAAATTAATAAGAGATGTAAAAAATACACTTTTGTAAATATTATGTAGGTAAGCTTTTCTATTCTCTTTTTAATTGTTATGTGCGTTGTACATCTATACTAATATTATAAATGTGAAAGTTTGGATGGATGGATGGATGGATGGATAGATGGATGGATGTTTGTTACTCTTTCACGACCGAACGGCTGAACGGATCTGGATGAAATTTGGCACAGAGATAGATTATAGTCTGGAATAGCACATAGGCTACATTTTATCCCGGTAAAATGCATGGTTCCCGTGGGATAGATTTGTTTTAATTTTTCATACTTTTTATCGTGGGTAACACCGCCGGGCGCAGCTAGTATTGTATAAATAATGCATGTAGGTACCTATAAAAAAAAATAAGTTTATAAGGGCCTATGCAGAATGATTCAGAATAGTAGCCTTGTACGTGTGCTCCTTTAGCGCATTAATGGATAATAATAATGTGAAGTCGGGATTTTGTTCTTTACTTCGTCTGATATGTAGATTTAAAAAAACATTTACCCAAAAAAAGGCAATGGTTATTTCTTGTGCGCGTATTTTGTTAACGACTTATTGAATTTCTGACTCCACATAATGATTATAAACACTTTAAAGAAGCACAGGCTCAAGACTTAATATAACATTTCTGAAGCATCCCGTATATTTACCTACTTGCTTTACACTTACAGGTGGTAAATTTAGGTACTCTGTTTCGTTCCCTTGTTCCCAAACACACCGGGGTCGAAGCAATTGACAAATTTTAAATACGTAAATAATTGACGATAAAAAAAACTTGAGAGGTGTCAAGGGACACCCGGATGGAACGAAGTTCCTTTATTATTATTTATTATGTACAAAAAACCTGTATACACTCAACAAAAATAATCGTCGCGACACCACACTGTTCAATGTGAAATAGAAAGACGAAACGAAAATATCTGGCTTGCTTTCTATAAGAGAGAGAGAGAGACAGACAGAGAAACATGCGCACGCCGCACGGCTTACAAAAAAGTGTCGTTACAACTTTTCGTCTTAATTTTTTCCGTCTAGCCCCCAACGCAACGCGCGATAAGGAACTTAGTTCCAATAACGATAAACACTTGTAAGTGTTATCAGTGCCTACAAAGAAAACGTGATAATGATAAACACTACAATTAATTTGTAACGTAGAGTCACAGGTCACGGTATACATGGCAATACTTCAGCCTATGATTTTTAACCAACGAAAAATAAGGAGGACGATCAAACACGTGCATTTGTTTTTCTTATGTCTGACCGAGAATATTTTTTTAATTATATTTTTTTGTACTTAAAAAAACTAATCAAACATCATTTACACAATTATTTTATACATCAACGTGATCCATATCAATATAACTAACTGATTCATCTGTTAAAATATTTTACACTATTTTTGTTACACCTTATATATGTATATTCATATTAAAAATCCATACCACGGGTACAAGCATTCGTGCTCATTACTCATAATTGTATCTACACAATATGATTCCACCTTTAATTCGGATTTGGATTATAGAAGTTCAGTTCCTGTAAACGATAGATAATCGATACAATACCTACATTTTGAAATAACCTATTGTTTACTTCAATTAACATTAAAAATAACAATTATATTTATCTCGTCTCGATATTTCAGTCCCATTTATCTTTTCTTCGGTCATTACTTCTACGCTACCGCGAGACGCAATCTGACCTTGACTTGGCAAGAAAACTTCTAGAATGTGAAATACATTGAAGGTTTCGTATGGTCCAGCATATGTTGTTCACAAATAAATTGAGCGATGTAAATTTGTTTATACAACGATGTCTAAAGTCCGTATTGTCGTAAATGACATCTTAATGATGATAATAGAGTAATAATTTATTAACTATCCAGGGTAATGTTCCCTGCTGTCGAGCGCGCATTCAGTGCTTCTTGCGATTTTAATGAGTAGCTTCAACTAAGTGGTTGTTATGTAATTAATTTGTAATTATTAATATTTAGCTTAAAGCAGATGGAAAGAAAACTAGAATATACAATCCATATAAAAAAATCTAAATTCTTAACATAAATTAATTTCGAATGAGTAAATTTTTTCTCAATTATTCAGTAACATAAAAAGTTTTTAGACATCTATGAAAAAAAATTATACCGTTTAAATAAAACGTATATTGAATAAAAATAATTATTTAAAAATGGGTTTGGACTTTTCTCGACGGCAGTGGTTGACCATTATTGTAATATCAATAGCAGATTTTTGTAATGCAATATGTGTGGCATTACAAGCGCCGTTCTACCCTCAAGAGGTGTGTATATAATATAATATGTTTTTTTAAATATAATATATTTAAATATAATAATATAATATATTTATATATAATATAATATGTTTTTTTAAATATAATATATTTTTACAATTTGTCTCATTTCTGAAAGTTGTACAAGGATAATTTATATTAATGCATGTTTAACAAACAAATTATAATATCTACGTGAACTTCTTTACAATCATAAACAAAAGTATCGGACGCATTTTTTGTCAAAATATTTTTATTGTTTCCATTTGTTGATTTTATTAATGTCAAAATATAAATTCTAAATAAGAAAATCAAAGATATATATGAACATGCAAGACGACTGATGACGGAGAATGACGTCTTGAATGGCCACGTTGAATATTTATGAATAATCTTCAATATTTATGTAGCGTTAGGGCAACTTAGGGTATTCAGCCGTCTGTGTTATAAAACCCCACCAATTTGTCATAAGTACGTATCAAAATACCTAGGTATGTAATATACCTAAACAAAATATTAATTAGGTACTTACTAGTAGTATCCTACTGCGTATATTTTTCCTGCTTAATTTGATACCAGTTAGGAAAAGGAATCGTACCTAGGTATACTAGAGACTGGTATTTGTTTTTATTTACCTAAAATGGAATCTACATCAAAAATGTAGCTGTAGGGAAAATACGCGATTCGTCCTATGTTTAAGAAATATACATTGAAAACGTTCAAAATATTGAATTGAAAACTATCATAGAAATAAATTACGTATCAGAAACACCTTGCCCGCATGGAATGGTGGCAACAATGCTGGCTTCATTTCCTCGCTCTGTTATCATGCTGATTTTTTGAGCCAATGGAAAAAGCCAATAATAAATAAAATAAAATTGACAGGTGTTTTGTTTTCTAAATGACATTTTAATGTTCAGCAAAACATTTGCCGATTTGATATTTGTCAAATTACTTTTGATGTTTGTGGAATACAATGTATCTGACCTCCATGGTTTTGTCAAAATGTTTTATAAAACAATAGAGAACCTAATATACTACGTCTAGTTAGCCGCATCGTCATTCCGCGATAACCTCGCGAGCAACAAGTCTCCGCTTATCAACAGTCGGCATTACAATCACTATAGGCGCAATGTGCGTGCTCTACACTGTAGAGTACGACTCAACATTAAAATTTACATACCAAATGCATAGGAAAACTTTAGTTAGAGACCAGGCCATGCAATTTTTAAGCTTTACATGTTGTAATGCATACTTTTTGTCATGGTTTGAAACTTACGAGACAAATTTCATTCCGTAATTGAAAATATTTATATGTGTATGTAACAGATTTTTTTTAATGCGCGCTGGGGGTTTAATGCGCGCGCGCTATTTCTGTGAAAATATGTCCCGAATAACAAAACTGGTACAGACAAATAAGCAGTGATAACCATGTTGGTAGAACGCTTGCCTCGGTAACGCGGATCGCAGCTTCAAACCCCGGTTTCATGGATTTCATGTGTTAATTTTATTTTCAACCCTGATTATTACTTGCTAAACGGTGAAGGAAAATATCGTGAGGAAACCTGCATGTCTGAGAGAACCCCTCGAAAGACGTGTGAAGTTCGCCAACCCGCCCTGGGCCAGCGTGGTGGGCCATGACCTAATCCCGCTCACATTCATGGGAAGCCTTTGCCCACTAGCGGTAAAATTTGGGTTATTTTTGTTTAGACCACAATATTTATTGAAAGCAAGCACTTAAATTACTTAATTTGATTTAATTTTGTAAGCAATCTCAATTAATATTTTTTTATAATAAATCAAGTACTTGTTCGGGGGACTTATAACAATTACGATGGGTTGGCATATTCCGATTTGATAAAAACCCCAAACAAAAGACAGATTAAAAAAAGTGAAAAAAAAAATACAATGCCGTGTATGCTTTTTATCAAGTATTTTAACTTTATTATCGGATAGGAAATCTGTCTATGATTTAATTAAGTGTATTTTAGATATGTGAGATCATATACGTTCAGAGAAATAAAATAATGGTAATTTAAAATAGCCGAAATTTTGAGAGAAGAATGAACCCATCTCCCGTATTTTATTGTTTCCTTCGATTAAATTAGGTGTAATTCTTGAGTCTTAAAATGTGGTCCACGACAAACGACACAATATTTAAGAGCGAAATGTATTCCACTACATAAAATGTCCTCTTAAGAGCGCACTTAATTCCGCTGTAATTGTTTATTTTCGGCTTGAATTACTTCCAGGCCGAAAAAAAAGGCTGTACCGCGACAGAATACGGGCTGGTGTTCGGCGTGTTCGAACTAGTCGTGTTCCTCGTGAGTCCACTGTACGGGGCACACCTCAACCGAATAGGACCCAAGGTGCTGTTCAATGGAGGAATACTTACAACGGGAACATGTGCCATCTTGTTTGGGTAAGTATTTGCCCAGATTTAACCCCGTTGTGCAATGTTGTGCTATATTGTGCCGCTTCGAATAGTTCCATAAGGCCTCAGCCTCGAGTTTAGCGGGCAGCGGGGCGGCGGTTATGCGTAAAATCAAATGGACCGTTCTCGAAAACAGCGGCGCGGCAGCGGCGCGGGGCGAACAACGAGCGCCGCTCCCGCGCCGCCGCCGCCGCCGGCCGCCCTGCTGCCCGCTAAATTCGAGTCTGAGGCCTTAGGTACCAGTATTTTGGAAGATGTAACAACTAACGATTTCTGAACGCACACTTATCACGGCACAGACAAGTGTACGTTCAGCTTAAAGAAATAAACCTAGAGAAACCTGACTCGTTAAATTAATTATACCTATTCGTATTTCCTTGTAAATTATGATTTCTTAGCAGTGACAGCCAAGTTAGTAGAACGGTTGCCTGGATCGTGGGTTCAAAGCCCAGCTCGCACCTCTGAGATTTCTGAATTTCATGTGCGAATCTCATTTCCAACCATGATTATCACTTGCTAAACGGTGAAGGAAAACATCGTGGGGAAACCTGGATGTCTGAGAGAACCCCTCGAAAGACGTGTGAAGTCCGCCAACCTGCACTGAGGCAGCGTGTTGGACTATGGCATCATCGCCCTCGCATTGATGGGAGGCCCGTGCCCAACAGTAGGACTTTAATAAAAAGGTGGTCTTATTAACCGACTTCAAAAAGGAGGAAGTTCTCAATTCGGTTGTATTTTTTTTTTATTAATTAATTTAATTGGCGCTGAAATGACAACACCTTCAGCGACTTCACTTCCAAATGACAATGTGCTATAAATTCTCTGTAACTAGTGCTCGTAGTCACTTAATAACAAGTATTAATAAGCGTAAGTGTCAATAGCCTAGTGATTAGAGGGGCGGCCTGGAGACCAAGAGATTCCGGTTTCGTTCAAATCATAAACTATTGATGTGAGCCTTCTCCTAACACAAGTCTACGCTTAGTTGGAGGGAAAAAGAAGACTGCTGGTAATGCGTTCATCACACCGTACCCAGGGCCAGCCGTAACATAGGGCGAATAGAGCGCCCACTCCAGGCGCCAAGTCTTTGGGAGCGCCTCAGTGAACCAGTGTGTGGCTCACTGAGGCGCCCCCAAAGACTTGGACACACACACGCACTCAGACTTAAGATGCTGTCAAAATCTTCTAACTGGTATACTTATAGTGAGGCAATTAAGGGGGGCGGTATCCGATCTCGCTCCATCCTAAAATTGCCTCAGGCTGGCACGGCTTGGACCTACTGATATGACTTAATATATCATCAGGTTGCTGGACAAAGTGGAGGGCCACATTCCCTTCATCACGCTGAGCTTCATCATCCGCATCGTGGAGGCGATGGGTAACGCTGCCTTCCTCACCGCCTCCTTCGCCATCATCGCCAAGGAGTTCCCCGACAACGTCGCGACTATGTTTGTAAGCAAATTGAACGTTAAAAGCCATTAAAACTGGTAATCATAAATTACCTTATTCCCTCTCACTTAGAAGCTCAATTCAGTTTGTCAGTGCAAATGACGTTAAGGTATTATATCCCTCGGCGACATCGGTCTTCCTCGTAGCCCCTTTTCTTATATTTTATTTGTTTTGGGGCCGGTTTTCAGTCTAAGCTGATACGACCAATATTTACACGAATCGAATTTCACTCATCCTCTGAAACCTAGCTAGTTGAACTATACCGGTAAATTCGGATAGCTATTTATTTTACTCAGCTCAAACATGGCAGCAAAATAATTTAAAAAAGGCCATAATTTACATATATGTATATAAATAAAAATGAAATGCTGATCGTTGATAAGAGCAACATGTGCGAACGGCTGCACCCATTTGGCTTATATTTTAAATGTGTAATAGCCCGAATTAGGTTTGTAGGGAAAGAAAAAAATAAAAAGTAGTCCGAAAAAAATCGGGAAAAATTGATGGGGTTTTTTTTCTATGGGAGTTTGGACAGAATGGTGTCTGTCGGGTCAGCTAAGTATATTTATAAATTAATTTCACCCGATGAATACACGAACTGTACGTTCTCAAATCAAACAACTCTTGTTTTATGTGTACCATACAATGGACGACCATGTCTCGGGAACAAATATTCGTGTTTATCACAAGAAGTTTTTCTGCTATCACTCATAATACTTACAGTAGGTAATGCTCTGTTTACGCGACGATAGTACCATATGATGAGATTATGTATATTGTATGTACTATATAGTAAAAATTGCTTGTATATTTTCCTCGTTTAAAACTGGCATAAGTATACCTTTTATCTTCAGGCGTCACTAGAAACGTTCTTCGGTCTCGGCCTCATAGTAGGCCCCACATTAGGAGGGGCTCTGTACGGTCTTGGAGGGTACTCCTTGCCCTTCGCTGTTCTCGGATCAGCGCTATTCTGTGCTGCTGTGATGAGCTGCATGGTGCTGCCGAGGACTCCTGATGATGAGGACCTGAAGCCTAGTGGACGTGAGTTGAACTTATTCAACTTTCTTCCTACTTACTTTATTTGTGTGCTCGATAAATATTATCAGCTTAAATTAAAATAAATAAATATCGCCATACGAACACACCAACTATACGGTCCCACATTAAGCAACGCTTGTGTTATGGGTACCGTACAATGGACTGAGGGCGAACTCAGTATATAATACTAATATACATATTAAACATACATGACTCGGGTACAAACATTCGTTCTCATCACACAAAGCTTGTCCCTACCAGGATTCGAACCCGGGACCCACGGCGCAGAAAGCAGAGTCACTACCAACTACACTAATCAGGCCGTAATATTTTAAATATTTCAAGAGCTCAGTCAGTAGGTTGTAAAGATAACATTTACAACAATAAATATATTCCCAGATCATTCACACTAATTACTTATACATTTGTTTATAAAATAAAAGTGATATGACTTCAACTCGTTGAACTTTTGTAATGAAAAAAAATCACGTTATACTAACAACTTAACATTTACAACTATTGACAAACTAATGGCAATTTCATGGTTGTTTTAGCGACCATGGTCACCCTGCTGAGGGTGCCTGGCATTTTGTTGGCGGCAATCAGTATCATATCAACAAGTATGAGCATCGGATTCCTTCAGGCGACTCTTGAACCACACCTTCGAAAAGAAGTAAGTTACAGTTTTATTCAACTAGCGAGAAATTATCATTTGAAACTGCGTACAAATTTTATTATTATTATCGAAGTAAGTTACAGTCGGAGTCAAATAGCGAGAAATTATCATTTGAAACTGAGTACAAATTTTATTATTATTACCTCCCTTTCACAACATCCCGTTCAATTGATATCGATTGTTACAATAAAGACAATAACAAAGAAGGTCAATACCGAATAGACCAGATGATAGATAATTTTGTGCTCTACAGAATCAAGGTCACTATATTGATGGACTAAAATTGGTATTAAATAATGCATTGGGACACCTTATCTGTAGGATAACGATAATGCTTTAGCGTCGACTTTGAAAGATTTATAAAATCGAACCGGATTGAGAAGAAAAAATCTATGATTATAATGACATCGACATTTTGATGAAATGATAAAATATTTTTGAGAGTCCATTTGTCCAGTGCACAATACATATACGACTTTATTAAAATGAGAGATTAATTTATATCGTATAATAGTATCTATATTATTTAGGCACTAGCTGCGCCCCGCGGTGTTACCCGCGATTAAAAAGTATGAAAAGTTTAAACAAATCTATGCCACATACATTTTACCGCGATAAAAGTAGCCTATGTGCTATTGCAGACTATAATCTATCTCTGTACCAAATTTCATCCAGATCTGTTCAGCCCGTCTGGCGTGATTGAGCAACAAACATTTATAATATTAGTGGGATGTGTTCTTTGTTTAATCGAATGGCTTTACTGTCTTGTTCTTCTGTCTCCAGTTCCACTTCACCCCCACGGTTCTCGGCCTGATGTTTGTGATCAACGGCGGAGTGTACGCGGTGTCGGCTCCCGCTTGGGGCTGGCTGTGCGACCGCCCCTCCATCAAGCCGAAGTGTGTCATCGCGGCCGGAGCCCTGTGCGTCGCTGGTGGGTTCCTGCTGATCGGACCAGCGCCGTTCCTTGGTATTCCGACGTAAGTAAATTAAGAGGCTAATCGGACTAAGGTTTTATACGCCCCCCCCCCCCCCAAAAAGCAGGCGGTTTACCGCCCATGTTCACAATGCTTACAATATGCACAATATATGATGTAAAACTAGGCTTTAGTCACAAATTAATAGTACTAGAGAACCTTCTCAGAACAAAATTGCTTTAAAATGTGCCGTTGTAAGTTCAGTACATTTTTTTTGGAAAATCGATAGTGACTCTGTACCTGAGTGAGTGCTTTGTGTACCAAAAGTCACAGGTCGAGTTTTGGTAGGAGCTAACATTGTGTGTTGAGCACGAATGTTTATACCCGAGTCATGTGGTCTAATATGAGAGTAGTTATATACTGGACCGCCCCTCGTCCATTATACGGTACGGTACAAGCGGTGCTTACTTTGGGATTGTAAAGTTAATTGGTGTGTTTGTCTGGTAATATTATTATGTCTCTCACCACACGGGCTATACCCGGATCTTTGGAAGGTTTGAACAGGGACATGGGTTCAACACGTAGAAGGCCTTTTTGAGAATTTTAATTATTATTATTTTAAACTTTATTGTGCAAGATTATTTACTTCCGAAATCGTAGCACTAGAAGACATTTATCTGAATAATATGGATTTGTAATGTCATTGGATTAAAGATTTGCATACGTATTTATGGTTTATTTATTTTTGGAAGTCAAGAAACATTTGAAGTCTGTATTGCAGGCAGTTGTGGATCACGATCTCGGGGCTGGTGCTGCACGGACTGGGGATGGGGAGTCAGCTGGTGGCGTCGTTCTCAGACGCACTGGGCACGGCCATGTAAGTTCATACTTGTTATCTTTTTAGCAAGAAATATTCATTCCCTGAGAATAATCATATTTTTTTATTTACATAATATGTGTAACGAAACTAGAAATTAAAAAGAGAATAGAAAATCTTACTACCTACGTAATATTTACAAAACGTGTAAAAATTTGGCCCATGCGGTAGGGTACACAACCGACGAAGAATAATAAAAGTATACTCAGTAACGAGATGCGCGGACCATTTTGTAGGTATAGTCTTTGGCGCGGACCGGCAATACTCGACTCAGCTGTTTGTTTGGCACCGACTTCACATTTGTTAAATATTTGATTTAGTTAGACAAGGTAGATTTCAAGATTCGATTTTTTTTGCTTTTTAGTTTTTTGAAGACTGTTTTTTTTTTTGTTAAAAAGTTTTTTATTTATGTAGCTACATATAATAAAATAGTTAACCTCCCTCTTAAATTTTCCGCCAAGAAGGCGACACTGCATCTACCTAACGGCTATAGGAGTGTTGATGTTCTTTCTTTTTTCAGAGGAAGTGGTTTACCAAACTCCATAGAAACCTATGGCCTGGTGTCAGGAATGTGGACTTCCACCTTCGCTTTGGGAGCCTTCATAGGGCCCACTATCTCGGGGATACTGTTCGACTATATCGGCTTCCGTCATTCGACAGTCGTCATATCCATACTCCATATTGTTGTGGTAATAATATTGTATTAATTCCTTCGACACGCAGATCTTCAAATTTACTTTAGGTAGTCTTACTATAGCATACACAGCTGTCTATATATTTTCTAGTTCATTGGGTACTCTTTAAAACCACAGACTATGCAGTGTGATTCAGAAAGAGTATAATATAACGTTTAAGCTTTCACAAGTATGTAAAGCCAGAATGCCAATGTAAATTATATGAAATTAATTTAGTTCCCAACAAAATGAAGATTGTGATTTTTGTACGCTTTTTTTTCAATATAAGGATTAACTATAGAGATCTGCGAAGTATAACACAATTTTCGCACGAATCTTGCTGATTTCGCTCGGTTGAAAGGTGAACGCATTCGACAAGTTCGCGGTCATTTTTTTTAAGCCGGGTTCGCACTCCGTCGCCGGAATAGATAAGAGACGGCGCTACAAGCCAGTGTTCTTACAGATGGTGCTGATGCTAATGTACGTGTGCACGTGCGACCGCTCCAAGATGGATGTGTCGGTGTCCGCGGGAGACCTGCTGCAGATCGACGGGACCCTGGACGAGAGTGTCCTCATCGGAGACAAGTACCTGCCGCCTCCTAGGACTAGGAGGTGAGTATCGATAATACCCGCGCCACTTGGCCTGGTCTATGCTGTCAAAAGTGTCATTGCCATTGCAATTCGATTATGAGTCGATTGTGTTAAAAATCGATGGACCCTTATTATGAGTTTCAAATGTATATTTTCTGTGCCTACCCATTCGTGAACTACAGACGTACATTTCTATCTCTCAACCTTGACTAAATAATCTTTTAAATACCTTCGACCATCCATCAGATCATCAGCGACCTCGTATGGTGCAGAAAACTAGGAGAGGAAGCAGAGCGCTTTATTAAAAAAGAAAAGATAATTATTTATTAAAATAAAACATTTTTTTCGGATAGTATAGCGTTTATTCTCCCGTGACCATGGTTGCTGTAAAGCAGCCGAAACGTCGTGAACGTAAAAACATAAAATAAACGCGATTAAATCCGAAAATATAGTTTTATTTTAATGTGTAGTATTCGTGTAAATATAAAAAAACAATATGTTAATTATTTATTTACAAGCATGTTTATTAATTTACTGCTACATTCTGTTTCCTTAATTTCCCAAGTCGGCGTTGCGGTATAAGTCTCGAGCAGTCCCGCCCACCAGCTATGAACAGCCTCATCGCGTGCTCCAGCTACAAGAACCGCCGGAGCCCCTGGAGCCAGCGCACCCCTCGCTACAGGCCCACGTACGGAAGCCTCGACCACAGATACAGAGGAGCTTACGCCACATAACCTGAAAACTACCAGCAGGATAAGGAATGTAGATAACAATAAATGATACTGTGACACTTATATCACTTTGATATGTATATATCACAAAGAACTATTGATTGATTTATTGTCCGCGATTGTAAATATGTTTACATTATTGTACATACAGATTTTAACATAAAGAATACATTTTATTGGAATCTCAGAGTTGCATCATGGTTGCTGCAAAGCAGCCGAAACGTCGGGAACGTAAAAAATAAAAAATAAACCGCGATAAAATCCTTAAGATTAGTTTTATTTCAATGTGTAGTATTCGCGTAAATATAAGAAATCATCATGTTTATAAGTTCATGTTGGTTATAATTATTACGCGTACTTTCTTAAGTATATCAAGTTTCTCACATTGCAAAATAGCGTTCTTTAGAATAACTTACTCAAGAACGGGTGGACCGATTCCAATGATCCTTTAATTTGTCTCCGCCCCATATAGCAGAATAACTATTAAAACATGGAAAATATTTACGAATATAGATAATTTATTTTCTCATACATTTAATTCTAAGGCGGCACGGAGTTCGCCGGGATAGCTAGTTTTAAATTAGATAATAAAATAAGCTGTTTTAATTTTAGGGATAACCTGTCTGTTATATTGTAAATAATTATGGATACCCATTTTTTAGTTTTAATTTACCCTCTTAAGTTAAGGACAATCAGAACCAGTTATAAGTATAGTTGCAAGACCATTGTATAAATATTTTTTAACAAAAGCAATAGATACTGGATGTCTCGAGGAAATACTACACTAATGCAGTCACAAAATACTACAGTTTATAAAATAGGTTCTAAAAGGGAACCTTGGGGTACTCCAGATGAATTTATTGTTGATACATGGAATAATAAACGATATGGGTACTATACAATGGGCTTGGGTCATCACAGTAATAATGTTTTTGGCGGTATTTTAGCGATATCTTAAAATCTCGCTGCAAGGAACAAGTTCATGCGCTGATACACAGATGGCGCTGTATACAACATCCAAGAACAAATTACGATTCTCTACACAATCCTAAAACGTACTTTAAGTTTTTTTAAAAGTGTAACATATATAAGACTCCGATGGAAACCGTCGCGGGTCGTGGCATAGTGGCCAGCCCCGCCAAGCGTACTTTTTTTTGATAGAATATTTTTGTTATTATAGATTTGGTAATGAGTAATTAGGACTTATGACTCTAGGGTAAGTACCTGCTAGGATTGGCAGCAGTTGCTTTGCTTCTAAAAAACTTTACTTCTATCTAAAACACGAGAATGCTCATGTAAGTATTACTTTCAAAAGTTAAAATGGCTATAAAATAGAAAGCGATTAGGTACATACATCCCACATTATTTTAATATTTCAATACACAGTAGGTATATATAGACATAGAAAAAGTACTAAACTGACGTTGCATAAAACTATAATCAAACATTAGAATATAAAATTAACTCTACTGTAAGCGAACACAGGCACACTACAAATTGTGCCGCATTCATTTAGCAATCCACTGCGGCTGAACTATCAAAAAATATTACAGTGACTTCAACAAAAACGGCAATGCATAGTTAACATATCGATGCTATTATTAATGCACAGCCTATTGGTAAATATGAAGATTTTTTTGAAAGCAAGGACGTTAGCGCAATTGGTAAACTAACTCGTTCACTGTTTACGATTAATCGAATACAGCTTTGAATCGATACCTAGATTAACTGTTTATTTACGATTAGAATAAACAGATATTGAAACAGCAATGACCTAGTAGTTAATGATATTGCCAGGTAAGCGAGTTTGACGTTCATTTGATTCTAATTTATGGATGTTTGCGACATTAAAAAGTTTTTTAATAGATACCTATACGTATCAGACTTTCCATTATAAAAACATACTTTCAGTTTTATCTGTGGATGTGACTGGCACAACAAAACTCGTTACTTTAAGAAAAAAAACTCTCAATGAGGATCCAACGACAAGCTTCAAAATAACATCAAATGAGACTTTTTGGCGGGAATTGGAACCTTGAAGTTATCAATTTTGTTTTATTTTCCAAAAAAATTGTTTCTTTGATATATAACGTACTATAATATTAGTGGGATATTAACCAGTGTGTGTTCATAAACGAGCACGAGTGAAGGAAATTGAAATAAAATAATATCACTTGACTTTCAAGTTTCCCACGATGTTCAGTAAATTTTCAGTAAAGTATGCACAGCTTTACTGACAGGGGTAGGGGATTCATTTAATTATCATCATCGTCATCAACGTCATCGTAATAACAATTCCAGACACTGGCACAAATGGCACTATTTTGTAGCTGATTGTCAACCTAAAAAAAAGCAGAAGAACATCAAAACATTACCAACACATACATTTCCCATTTCCAACAACATCCCATGGTCGATAGTTAAAGACAACTCGCATTGTATGCTTTACACTGACATCTTCTCATAGGAGCAATCATTTTAAGCACAAAGGTCGCATTCCGAACGCGTCTCGGTAAAGGTCGCGGGCCCACGGACGTGAACTCCCGATATACCTTCGCTATGTCTACATAATCATTGAACGTAACATGAAATGAGAAGCAGTGATAGCCAAGTTGATAGAACGCTTGCCTCGGTAACGAGGATCGCAGGTTCAAGCCCCGGCTCGCACCTCTGGGATTTCATGTGCGAATCTCATTTTCAACCGTGATTATCACTTGCTAAACGGTGAAGGAAAACATCGTGAGGAAACCTGCATGTCTGAGAGAACCCCTCGAAAGATGTGTGAAGTTCACCAACCCGCACTGGGTGTCGTTACGCCCTGCCCATAGACACTACGGTATATAGATACTCTATTATTTATGGGCTTGTTGATATTATACTTCATGGCTCATTGCATATATATTGGCAGGCGTAACGAATGTAAATAAAAATAAAAATTATATCAACAAGACTTCATACCTGGAATGCTGTTATGCCTCCTTCACCTTTCCTTCCGTATTCCTCAATTCTCTGCTTCGCTATCTTTAGATCTGCTGTTGGATGAGCCATGCACCATCTGTAGAAGATAATGCCCGATGACACCGACTGTCTCAGTGTCTCGGGCCCAGGAGGGTCATGTCGTAGGTACAATTACCCAACGCCCATGACACTCATCAGTTGCTGGAACCAGAACAATTATGAATTAGTTTATGCTTGTTATTGTACTATTAAGGCAGCATGTCTACCAGATTCAGTCTGATCTATACGACACCATGTTACGTCATACTCAAACTTTATAGCTCTACTTTATCTACGGAGCATTACATAGGCCACACTACTTTATTACTTAATTTGGCTAGGGGACTTATTCAGTCTTACTACGAGCACTTAACGTAGCATCCCCATTCGGACGCACATCCAACGACATGCCCGAAACTTGGTATCCCATTACCTTGTGGCCAGGCTTTGGGGAACCATCTCTAGTTTGGCTAGGTACTGAATCAGTCAAGCTACGAGCACTTCACGTAGACCCAATTGGCCAGGCACTTATTCAGTCTGGTCTACGAGCATATTACGTAAACCCGAATAATGCACTTATTCAGTCTGGTCTACGAGCACATTACGTAAACCCGAATAATGCACTTATTCAGTCTGGTCTACGAGCACATTACGTAAACCCGAATAATGCCATCTTGACCACCTTCGGACGCACATCCAACGACATGCCCGAAACTCTTGTATCTCATGAACTACATTACATGAAGCCACATGCATCATCAAACATATTATATACTCAGGTAGATAATAAAATACTACATCTTGTTGGGTACAACGCCACTAAGCTACTTCGCTTTGCATCGCTTGGCTTCGCTGTTTAAATATATAGATAATTGTATACTTAGCTGTAATACTTAGATACATAGACACTTTAGATATTTAGCTCCTTGATCTTAGTTACTTAGTTACTTAGTTACTTAGTTACTTAGTTACTTAGTTACTTAGCTTTCATTAATTGCAGCTTCAGCTTCATTTCAGGTAATCACATCACAACGGAAAAGACGCAGTACGCGTACGAACTTTAAAGTGACAGCAAGTAATTCACTTGCCATAGACAAAATGGCGGCAGAGATGACGGTGATACTATAGACAATTATTTACACTATGATATTCGCGATAACGTCGCGACACTCCCGGCCGGAAAGCCTAGAGCATTGTTAGTAAGTTGCGCGTCCACTCCCTAATTTTCTTTAGGGCTCTCATGGCTGCGCCTCGTCTTTGCTTTGTCTCTTTTCCATGTTCGTGTAATTCGTCTTGATTCTCATTTTCCTCTCATACCTCTGACATTAACTTGAAATGAAGAGTGTTGTCGGATTTAATCAACGTTGGTACTCCTCTACTAGATACCATTCTTCGTAAGGCTAGTAGTCCTTGTTCAGCTGTCAAGTCTTGGACAACTTCTAAATGCACCGCCTTACGGCTATACAAGTGAAAGGGCAGATCCACCTCTTCACAGATCCATTACCATTATCAATAAGAAGAGATCCCATATAATCAACCCCTACGAAGGCGAATGGTGTTGTATAGTTGACTCTTTCAGCAGGTAGCGCTGGTGTCGGTGGTAGTTTGAAGGTCCTTCGGGATAAGAATAGGGTATCGTTTATCAAACGACCAGTCAGCGTTTGTAAAACGACCTTTGCATCTTAATATTCCATCCACATCTTTGAACAGCTTTAAGTTGCGACTTAGATCAGTGTCCTTTCCTTCAACCTCATGCGGGAAATATTTAGCTTGTAATCTTTTAAGTTGTTCACCTGTGTTCATTATTATAGTATCTTCCTTTTGAAGATCTATACTATGTCCTTGTTCCATGTCCTTTTGGAAACTGTCTATATCCATGGAACAATCTTCTGGTTTTTGTTCATTCGACAGACCCTCCCCAAGAACCAGAGAAGAAACGTTTGTTTTCTCCGAAGCTGAAGGCCATGCTTTCGGCTCATGCGACAGGAGGCTTGGACCTGTTAGCCATTTTCTTTTGTCTTCTACTGGAATCGAAGGTCTGGTAGCTATGTCAGCTGGATTTAATTCTGATGGGACATATCTAATCACCAAGTCCTTATTTTGTTTTATTTCTTGTATACGTCTGGATACAAACGGTGGTAGGAGTTTATTAGACTTGTGCCATTCTATTACAATTTTACTGTCTGTCCATAATGTCTGACTGGTTACCTTCATGTTCAGTTGTTTGAGTACAAATTTAATAAGTCTACTGCCTATTACTACTCCTAACAACTCTAATCGAGGTATTTTCAGGTTGTCTTGGTCTTTCAGTGGAACTAGTCTTGCTTTGCCTATAACAAAGTTTCTTTCACTCCCGGTTACAATATATACCGCTGCTGCATATGCTTCATCTATGGTTGAGGCACCTGTGACTAAATTATCAACATAAATGTCATTCGCGATTTCTTTAACTATCGATTGTTTTGATCTAGCCAGGTGATGTTTAATAGTCGCGTTTAAGATGAAGGGACTGGATATTATACCAAATGGTACTCTGCAAAATCTCATACACTGAATGTTGTCTTTGGCCGCTGGTTTTGTCGTATCCTTTATCCATATGAATCGGGTTATATACAATTCTAATGGGTTTCCCCTTTTGTGTGACGCAGTGATGTGGTAAGTAGGTGATTGGGTGGTCTTTAGTTTTCGTGGGGTCTTGTACTATCTCTATTTGGATACCTGATAGGACATAAAGCGCGATTATGAACGCCTTTTTCTTTACAATATACACACACTCGTGTCAACTTGCATGTACTGATGTTGTGTCCTTCGCGTAGACATTCATAGCATCGATTTCTCAACTTCAATTTCCGTTCTTTAGCAGTTTTATACTTCTCGCATTGGTCATTATAGTGATCTTCATTACAGAAAATACAGGGTAGTTTCCTTCTCTTTTTGTCAATGCTTTCGGTAGGTTTTCTTGGGTATTCCTTTCTTTTATTCATGTATCCTTTTCGTGAAACATCGTTAACTTGATTTAATGTCGACGTAGTATTTCTATTCTTTAATCCTTCTTCTCTGTACGATCGTCTCTTTCTCGTACTTACCATTCTTTGTCTCGACTCATTTTGCATTGTATGTAATGTTTCCACTGTGTATTCTGTATCCGACCTTTTATCGTTTGTAATTCTACTAGCATCTTCTCGTGCCGTAATTATCATCTCTAAATGTTTTCTTATCTCATTAATAGAATTATTAGTAGTTTTAAGTTTAAGTTCGTAAATTAAATCTTCTGGAAATTTCTCAAATATTTGATGACGAAGATGACTATGGTTGACATCCTCTTTAAGCGACTCCAATACTCTCAAATGTCTTTCCAAATCATTTAGAGTTTTTCTGCAAGCGCTTATAGTTTTATCAGCAGGCTTCACTCTAGACAAGGCTGCGTAGTGGGCATCAATTAAATGAGAATTATTTCCATACCTTTCTCGCAAAGTCTTCAAGGCAATTTGGTAATTCTTATTTGTTGTTTCAAGACCATCAATGGCCTTCTTCGCTTCTCCTTTCACAGAAGCTTTAAGGTATAATAATTTATCAACTTCGGCAATATTTCTTGAATCTATATTTGAACTGAATTGGTCCCAAAACTGATACCAACCCAGAACATCACCATCAAACTCAGGTAAATTAAGTTTAGGTAAGCGGCTACCTATTGTTTCCATAACAGGGTTGCTTTTCGTTTTATTGAACATCTCTATCTTCGCTTCTAACTCAGCTAAGTTCTGTTCAGCCTCTAACTGTATTTCTGATATTTGGCTTATATCATCAGCTGGAGGGTTATTCACCAAACGGAAATAATTATTGAGGTCATCGTTCAATCTCCCCAATAGTGCTTTAAGCTTTGATCGTATAACTTGAGCCTTAGATATTTCTTCATTGTTTCTTAAGTCAAGGGTCAGGGACAGGTCAGAGTTCCTTTTTATCTCGTTCGTTAGCATCAACAACCGCTTAAGTAAGAGTTCCTCCATGTTCGTAGAACGTGAAATAATTCTGAAATTTAAAATAAAATTTCTAGATAGTACTTAGTTTCTATAAACTAATTGGAAGCTTGTTACTTGAATTTCATCACCATTTTATACATATATATCTTTGTATTGTTTGTTTATATTTTGTTATCACTTATTTATGAATTTTGAATTAAATATTTGTTTAATTTTAATATAGGTAGTCAATATGATATACCACAAAACAAATTTCAATTTAATTTCAATTAAACAGGTATGTTCAAGTCATTGAAGGACAACAATAAATATGAAATTCTAAATAAACATCTTCAATTCAAAAATAAACATTGGTCTGTGACTAGAGTAGAACGAGAACAAATGAACACTCATAAATCATCACACCAATAATATAGTTATTTATATGGTATCAACAGATACACAGTTTTATAGAATTCAATTTGATGACAGTGTCAATAATTACAAGTGACTCCATCTGTCTGAACGAATATAAATCATATTTTATTTTATAAAATAAATGTTTAGGCCGTTCACTTCAATTTAATGTGTTTGTGCTCTGCATGTTATTTAATGTATTTATTCATTTGTGTTCAACTTAAATTATTTATTTATCACCACTTTAAAATTAATTTTAAGTTTCCAATCCAGTGAGTACCTATATTGTAACTACAATAATTAATGTAGCATAAAAACAGCACCATGTTGTTGACTAGAGCGCTGTAGATGTAGGTACTACAAAAATATCAATTTTAACCAGGAATAATTATTTGTGTACAACCAGACATCTATTACCAATTAATAGACATCACTTTTCTGTAGATATACTCAAGTGTCAAGTATTATCAATCTGAGTTGTCATGTTAACCATATTTAGTTATTATTTAATTTAGTATTCACTATAGGTATTAAATAGTCAAAATAATGTTTATAACTAAACAATAAACATTGAATTATAGTTATTATTATAGTGGCACATCACATTAAACCTTAGTTTAAACTTTGTATTGCAATCAGGCTACTTGTCAATATGTAGATACTAATGACAAGTAGTGCCTTGTTTTAAAGTATAGTCACCGAATATATTAGTATACTAGTGCCATAAAATATCCATAGTTAGTAACACATCAATATAGTACCATACTAATCGCTGATACTTTGAAGCATACAAATTATATGGTACAGATATCAACGATTAGAACATAAAACGTCTCTTTGCTGGCTACTGTACCTTTTCATAGTAATACTCATTGTATTTGTGTATAACAATCCGTATGATTACTTGTATTTGATAAAATGTGTACGGTACACAGAACAAATTGACTGTTTGAAGATCGGTAGGTAGGTAGGTAGGTTGCTGGACGTACCTACATGACGATAGATTAAATGATACGCCGTACATAGGTATCTACTTGAGAAATCGAATGAAATAGTATTTACCTTGATCACTAGATTATATTCTCTGGGTTTAATGTATTGACGAAACCCAAATATGAATCCAAATTATAAATATTTGCACTTGTCGAATGAGTTTCTCTGGTCTTCGACATATATTGTACTACACTCTCAATATTCAGATATTTCCCACGAAGCACATATACAAAGAGAAATATTTGCACTATAAACATAGAACAAAATAACTTTTAATTTCCTCACAAGCGAATTTTTAAAAGTTTTAATTGGCAGTGGTACACGCCATTTTCGTTTCTACGTACAAAAGTGGGCGGAAATGGTTTTCTCGCTCGCTACCGGAAATGTTAATTCATGTAGATCTGAATTCTTTTTAAATTGACAATAATCCGGGAAATGTTTAATGTCAAATTAACTTTTAATTATTAAAAGCTTTTAATTTTAAATTACGCAAAATACAGCACCATTTAAATTAATATTAAAGAAATGAAACTCCTTTTAGTTTATAATCACACATTCTCCGCCATTATAAGTCAATTGACATATTCTGTAAATTATTGTTTGTTTCTTTGGAAATCGAAGTATTCAACATTTACTATCGAATTATCGTACCAAAACTCATTCAGTATTATTTATACCAAAATAATAAACATATCTCATAGTACACCACAATGCGTATTTAAAATGATTTGCAATTATCTTTACAATATGCCACCATATTGTTTCGTCCTTGTATGTCTTTGACGCACTTATTATATTTCCATCCGTAAAGGAAAATTAATATGAACTGTTTGTCGTTGTATAATTAAAATATTAAGCAATTATACAATTTTACTAGTTTATTTCAATTCACAATATAAATGACGAAAAAATAAAGCAATAATATTCGCCTCGATCGATCACTACTAGCGCCATCTCTTGCAGGATCTTGAAAACAGCCGCATCATATCGGCGAAGACAATAACTTTGATATTTTGTTCATAATGTTCAGGTTCTCATATTTTGTTCAATTAAATACTCAATTTTTATATACCACTCATAGGGCATACGCAATATATACATCAGGAAGGTGAAGGCAGCTACAAATCTCCATTTAACTTCAAATTGTTTACTCTTTATTAATCTTCTTAATGATTTTCCTTTCACAGGAACATAATTTCGCAAGATGCTGTTCTGAGTCCATCAGACATCAGATCCCAGCACCTCCACCATGTCGTTACGCCCTGCCCATAGACACTACGGTATATAGATACTCTATTATTTATGGGCTTGTTGATATTATACTTCATGGCTCATTGCATATATATTGGCAGGCGTAACGAATGTAAATAAAAATAAAAATTATATCAACAAGACTTCATACCTGGAATGCTGTTATGCCTCCTTCACCTTTCCTTCCGTATTCCTCAATTCTCTGCTTCGCTATCTTTAGATCTGCTGTTGGATGAGCCATGCACCATCTGTAGAAGATAATGCCCGATGACACCGACTGTCTCAGTGTCTCGGGCCCAGGAGGGTCATGTCGTAGGTACAATTACCCAACGCCCATGACACTCATCAGTTGCTGGAACCAGAACAATTATGAATTAGTTTATGCTTGTTATTGTACTATTAAGGCAGCATGTCTACCAGATTCAGTCTGATCTATACGACACCATGTTACGTCATACTCAAACTTTATAGCTCTACTTTATCTACGGAGCATTACATAGGCCACACTGCTTTATTACTTAATTTGGCTAGGGGACTTATTCAGTCTTACTACGAGCACTTAACGTAGCATCCCCATTCGGACGCACATCCAACGACATGCCCGAAACTTGGTATCCCATTACCTTGTGGCCAGGCTTTGGGGAACCATCTCTAGTTTGGCTAGGTACTGAATCAGTCAAGCTACGAGCACTTCACGTAGACCCAATTGGCCAGGCACTTATTCAGTCTGGTCTACGAGCATATTACGTAAACCCGAATAATGCACTTATTCAGTCTGGTCTACGAGCACATTACGTAAACCCGAATAATGCACTTATTCAGTCTGGTCTACGAGCACATTACGTAAACCCGAATAATGCCATCTTGACCACCTTCGGACGCACATCCAACGACATGCCCGAAACTCTTGTATCTCATGAACTACATTACATGAAGCCACATGCATCATCAAACATATTATATACTCAGGTAGATAATAAAATACTACATCTTGTTGGGTACAACGCCACTAAGCTACTTCGCTTTGCATCGCTTGGCTTCGCTGTTTAAATATATAGATAATTGTATACTTAGCTGTAATACTTAGATACATAGACACTTTAGATATTTAGCTCCTTGATCTTAGTTACTTAGTTACTTAGTTACTTAGTTACTTAGTTACTTAGTTACTTAGTTACTTAGTTACTTAGTTACTTAGCTTTCATTAATTGCAGCTTCAGCTTCATTTCAGGTAATCACATCACAACGGAAAAGACGCAGTACGCGTACGAACTTTAAAGTGACAGCAAGTAATTCACTTGCCATAGACAAAATGGCGGCAGAGATGACGGTGATACTATAGACAATTATTTACACTATGATATTCGCGATAACGTCGCGACACTGGGCCAGCGCGGTGGACTATGGCCTAATCCCCCTCGCACTGAGGGGAGGCCCGTGCCCAGCAGTGGGACATAAAAATGGGCTGGAATTATTATAACATGAAAGTAGAAAAACAAACTCCACCACGCATTGATTCCCTGAAATGTTCAGCAGAGGTACAGTACAGTGCACCCACGTTTAGCCGGTGTAAGAGGTTTGGACCCAACGTAATAGGGGACAAACCTATGAATAAATATTTGAGGTCCTTGGGGAAAACCTATTGTTACTATACCGGGCACATTTTCCTCTCATTGCGAAGCAGATTTGCGATGAAGTTCACCATATTGGTCCAGTGCTGGGCCCCAAGTCTGTTAACACAATCGATTCATAATCGAACAGCAACCGCATAGTAACTGTCACTTTTGACAGATATACCATACAATATCTGTCAAAAGTGACAGTTACTAATAGGTTGCTGTTAGATTATGAATCGATTGTGTTAGCAGACTTGGGGCCCTGGTTGGCAGACATCAACCGGCTTTCAAAACACCATTTAAGAGGTTTTTTTCATGTAGGTATCTATGCTGCGCGTAGCTCTAAACAAAGATATCGAACGCCTGACCATTCCGAATAGCTTAAGAAATTGATTTATGTCAGGCGAAAAGTAGCCCATAGACACGATTCGGCTCCTCATCAAAATGATCTGAATCAAGATCGTCGCCGACACACGTCACCCCATAAATTGAAAAGTAATCTAATATAACAATATTATGAATTTATTTATTAATTAATTGTAATTATATACTTTATCCCGCCGAACTTCGTACCGCCTCGGAATCAAATGTGAATTAACCCGTGTTTTCAAAGTGATTCTGCTATTCGTGAACAAATTCAAAAAATCTATATCTCAGAACCCGTTCTTGAATTATAAATGGCGTAACTAACCCTACTTTATTTTATATAAATATAGATTAATAACAGGCGAATGCACATTATATAATCGAACATATCAAGATTAGAATTATTTTGCAAAATTAGTCACGATTCACATTCTAGTTTAGGAGATCACGGAAGCAGGCAGACCGGTTGTCAGAGCATAATGACACAACCTTGTTATCTATAATGCTAATATATTATTAAGTATATACTTACCTATGTATATCAAGCATCAACAAAGCATAAAAGTACGTGAAACGTTTGCTTCCAATTCCTTCCATCTTCTTTTCGATTCATTTCATTGCGAATTCTGTCTGTCTACCCACTAAAATGAAATGATGTTATAGAACTAACGAAATCTGTATTGAACATCTTCAAAACACAATAGTGTGACCGCTTCGTAAGACCTCAGCCTCGAATTTAGCGGGCAGCGGGGCGGCGGGGCGGCGGCGACGCGGGAGCGGCGCTCGTTGTTCGCCCCGCGCCGCTTTCACGCCGCTGTTTTCGAGAACGGTCCATTTGATTTTACGCATAAGATCCTGCCGCTCCCGCGCCGCCGCCGCCCCGCCCCGCTGCCCGCTAAATTCGAGGCTGAGGCCTAATGGATAACATCTGGATGAGTCGACAACCGCGCTTATGACGTCACCGAACCGGTTGCTACAGATGAGTTAGGACGGTTAAAAATATTTCGCATAGCTTTATGTTTTTGCACGCTAATGTGAGACGGAAAAAAAAACTTTGACTTACCATAGCCTTTATAACAGTCATAACATAACACGGTTATGTTTCAAAAGTGACTCCAGTGTGTCTAAGTGTTAGATGACGTTATTAGTGGATAACAGAATTTTAAGGGACCAGAAAACTTACATCAGTCAAGTTCAAGGTGCAAAAAGAACGCTGATAGATCAGGTGAAGGCAGAGGATTTACGGTAGAAGCAAGCAAGAAGATCTGTTGTGTTAGTTGTAAAGAAAAAAATATCTTGTATCAAAGTTTTCGAGGCATTGACCAATAGTATTCCACTTAGAGCACCCAACGCGACGGGTGCGCTAATAATATAAATAAAAAAAAATCATTTATTCCACTTAAAGGACTGACGGTCATACCTAAAGGGATGTTTATTCGGTAATACCCCACTCTATTCGCAATTACGTCACTAGTCGGATTCGATACTTGATTAACATCGCACGAAACCATATAGATATTTGTATATTTAAGTAAAGAAATTAACCAGCGTCGAATATACAAACGCAATAATTCTTATGTGAGATCATCTTTATTTGAACGCGTCACACACAAAATGGGATGAGGTATTGGTATCTTCCATTTTTATTTCTTTCACAGTTAAATTAAGTAGGACATAAATTGTTATGTAAATTTAAGTATTGGCAGTAGTTAAGGTCGCTATACCACGTCCGGGTCGACCCTGATTCGACCCGTAATCGTTAAAAAATATAAAATTAATTAAAAACGTTTTTTAGTACTCAGTTACCAACAATAACGAGAGAAATTCACAAAATATGTACAAAAAAAGCGTTAAACGCATTATAGTGAAGTGGCTTTTTATATGTTATCTCGTTAATTTTGTAAAAAAAAACTTCGCGCTACACATTATTTCGGGCTAAGAGGCGCAAATGAAACAAAAAGTTGGTATACACAGCCTTTATTTTGGTAGAGACGACAAAAACTGGAGCTTAATAAAGCTGCGAGTACCAGGGCAGTAGGAAACTGTAGGATACTACTTATAGTCCAAAATCCGCTATGTAGGGTGAGGGGCACTATTATCAGCACTTAATTTTATTTCAGTTTTGTATCTAATTTTATTTAGACTATTAATTTTATTTGTATTGTAACTTTCCATGATTTTGAGATTTAGTATTATGGGAGTGAATAATATGGCAAACAAACCTATACTGTGCCGCCTATCATCAAATGTGTGGCAACAGAAATAAATCAAATTATCTGTAAAATATGAAAGCTCATCGGCTGCATAGACGACTGCTTGGTATAGCGGTTTGAGCGCAGGCAGCTCGGCTTACCGCACCGGGCGGTAGCGGTTTTGATTCTCGTCTACATACATTCTTGATAAGATCTTTTCGATCCTAGGTAATTTGCCCTAGGCTCGGTGTTAATAAGATCGCCCCCAGACCTTTGTCCACACTTTTTTTTATTTATTTTTTTACAATCATGCACACGCGTAATACACGCGTTACTTGATTCGGGACCTCACAGTTCACGTGTTCATTGGCCAATATCTATTCACATTATATATATTTAAACAACAACATTAACCAAAGTCCTTTCCTTGATTAAAATAATAAAAATAAAACCAAGGATGCAAAAGGCATTCTGATCCAAAGTCACAAAACTGTTTTTTTTTAATATTTCGAGCTTTAACATAGCCGTGACCATGCCATTAAAGGTGGCACCCAATCGGGTGTGCCGGCAATAATACAGTTCACCTTACAACTGTACACGTCTGTACACGTCCCGTCAGACGGGTACAGTCACGGCCACAGCTTCGTATTTCGTGAAAACACCGGGAGTAAATAAAACCTTAGAGCTTAAATACTCGGTGCCAATTTCAAGGTTTCTACTAATAAGCAGCTTACTATCGACGTCTGCTATGCAGGGTGCATTTGAAAATACTAAGTAATGGCATATTATAGGTCACTCTTTTGTTCTGAGTTTAAGCGCAAGTCGTATGTTCTTTTGCTCGTTCAGGGCTCGGCTCGGCAACATTGCATGGAATTGCACCGGAGATGTTACTTTGGTGACTTTCCTCCTTCAGAGGTGCACAACTTTTGGACACGTTTTTATGTTAATTTTAAACTCTATACTTCGCGTAACTTTTACAAAGTTTTTTTCGTATTTATGTTGATATTTTAATGTACTCAAATCATAAAAGTAGCACAACAGTTGTACAGATGAGATATAAATGTATAACAAAAATAAGTAATCTATTTACAAAAAATAAATTCACTGACAAGTAAATTATGATATATTTATAAAAGAAAACATGAAAAAATTAATCTTATCGTCGATTAAATATATTAATTTTCATGATCCGTTATCGAACAAAACCTTTATTATAAGATGTCTGTCATTGAGCATTCTAGATGTCTTATATTCATAAATTATGGCAGACCTAACCAATATGTTGGCAAATTATTCCAGTTTTACATAAGTAAGTACAATTATAGTGATGTTTTATATACAAATGAACATATACTTTTATAAAAATATATAATAACTCAAGAATTATGCAATGTTAATAATAATGATGAACCTTCGTCGACCTACAAATAATAAAAAGATGAAAAAATTAATTCAGACTTCATTCATTGACCAGGATACGTCACACAATAAGTAAATATGATTAAATATAGCTATACGAGCTGTCTCGGCGAACTTCGTACCACCAAATCAAATGTATGAGAAAATGAATTTATTGGTATTCTATGAAAATTTTAAACAAATCTATCCCATATTGATTTTTTTATTTACGCGAATACTACACATTTAAATAAAACTATTTTTAAGGATTCTATCGCGTTTATTAACTAAATATGAGGGTACCCCCGTCAAACTATGACACTAGGACGTCAACCACCTCAGTCCTCCCGTGACCATGGTTGCTGTAAAGCAGCCGAAACGTCGGGAACGTAAAAATAAAAAATAAACGCGATAGAATCCTTAAAAATAGTTTTATTTATATCTATCCCACGGAAACCATACATTTTACCGGGATAAAAAGTAGCCTATGTGCTATTCCAGACTATAATCTATCTCTGTGCCAAATTTCATCCAGATCCGTTCAGCCGTTCCATCCATCCAAACTTTCACATTTATAATATTAGTATAGAAGTATAGATTAAAAAACTTCGACTTTTTTCTGCGTTGACAACTAATTAAAAAATTTGCATCGATACGTATCTACATTAAAGTTCAGTGGACCGGTTTAGCGGACCTAAAGAGGATCAGTTCACCTTGACACCACCGGCTCAAATGTCAGCTCGCACGGTATGTACCCATAACATGTTATACGCTAAATTTGTTATAATAGAACAACAAACGTGTCTATATTCGTTGAATTTTTTTTTGTATGTTTTTTTTTCTATCATAAAATGCTGTACCTATTTCTTATAGTCTTTCCTTTTGTATAGTTTTACTAGCTGACCCGGCAAACGTTGTTTTGCCATATAAAATAAATTGAGATATAAACTATCCTATCTTTCAAGTTGGATAAAACTGCACACACTGTGCAAAATTTTATTAAAATCGGTTTAGTAGTTTAGGAGTTCATTGCGGACAAACACTGTGACAGGTAATTTATATATATTAAGAAGATAACTTTATCTAACGTCACATAGGACTGCGCAAAAAAGTTTTGCTTTGCGCAGTACTACATGACGTTTAATAAAGTTATAAAACGTCGATAAATTCGGGGGTTAGAATATATGATCACATTTCTAGTATTCAGGTTGTTTGAGCCATCTTTAATAAGCACTTGCTAAAGTTCATTAGCGTCCTTCGTAACCATGGCAACGTAAGGTGTTTTTTTCTTCAGCAACGACCAAGCCGTTTTTACAAGCCACATAATGATGCCGATGTTTAGTTACAATTTACAAGAAATATCTTATCTCTAATTAAGAACGCCTTTTTTACTACTTTTTATTAAATAATAAAAAAATAAACCCAATGGTATTATTTTAATCCAGCATCAACCGTTGAAGACCCCTGGCCCGTATACCTACTTGCTTTTTATTTGATTTTCTTTTCTGCGCTGCTAAGGGTGTGACGTAATTGGTGTTTCAAGGACTCAATAATAAAATTTAAAAGTATGAGGTGTAATAAACAAACTTTATAATACCTGATACTGACTAGGACTTATGTTAAAATGCAACTTTTCCAAGGATTATTTATTTTTTCTTTCGATAGTACTATGTTACGCAACGCCAAATGTATGATTGAAATAAAAGTAATTTGTAGGATTTTGTCGCGTTTATTTTATGTTTTTACGTTCCCAGTATTTCCCAGGATCCAGTAATTATCCAAAACCAAGTGCACCATTGCAAGACCTCAAGACACTGTGAGCATTTTCTGCGTAGATTGCACCGCAAACAACAACTAAATATGAGTACCCCTGTTCTAACTATGACACTAGGACGTCTAACAACTCAGTCCTCCCGTAACCATGGATGCTATAAACAAAACGTCGGGAACGTAAAAACATAAAATAAACGCGATAAAATCCGTAAAATTAGTTTTATTTCAACACACATATTCGCGTAAATATAAGAAATCAATAATCCAAACGTATTATGTGCAGTTCAAATGTAGTCATAATCATGTAGGACCTATGTAACACTCAGATGTAAGTAAATCTAACTCTAAAAGCAAATCATGAAACATCAATAATAACGATCAAAATAACCCAACATATCCAACATGGATTCCGAATTAGCACCAACACGAGAATAGGATTTATTTAGTTACCTGCCATAATATGGTCAATATGTGACGGAACTACCGGTTACCACTAAACTGAGACACACTCAATATCTAACTCTACCACAACCCACTAAGATTCAAATAAGATTGTTAAGTTTTGAGTCATACCGTAGTTTGTATGAAGGCCAACTCTTTCATAAAGCAAATAAGTTTCAAATTCGACTACCAAAAATTAAGGAGTTCCACCTATCTTTTTCAATTGCCCTTTAAGGCCTTTTATTGACGGATCATGCCCAATACGTGTGGTTATTACCTACTCTACATTAGGCTATAAAATGAATTGAAAGGCTTTTATGGCGGTCTAATTCAAAATGATGTGAATATGTAATGAACAACTTAGATTTTATTGCGATCCCGCCCTTCATAAAGTATTTTGAGCTCTATTATCTGTGGCTTACAAGTGCATTTTACTAACGGTACTTATAATAATGTATCGGAAAATGAATAGTCCCCACGGGATAGATCTATAATGATAGCGTACTGCAATCGCGATCGCCGCTATTCGATTGTCTTATATCTAGCTATACATATAATTTCAAAATGTAACTTGGTCGTGCATGTACTTAGAATATTTAAGAAAAAAGTTGGGTAAAAATATTTGTCCGTTAACGAATCGTAGGATAACTGGTGGACGGTTTTATTCAATCTTGCTATGGTTACAATTTATAGCCCGGATTAACATATGAAATAATGTTTATCTAGTGAAATGTATTGTTATTATGTTTCCGGGATAACCAAAAAACCGTATCTCTCATATAAAATGATAAAAATTTGGGATAGTGTTTTTCCCGGGAAATGGACGGTTTACTGCGAGAAAGCCAAGAAACAGTGTCTTTTTATTCACTAGGTGGATTTAAATGAAAAATAAATTTATTGTCACGGAAAAGGGAAACTTCGCTGGGATAGGTGAGAAAATAAAGTCCACACGTCCGAAGTCGCAGGGACAGCTAGTTTTATATATTAGTCAGTGTGTTTATATCGTCATAAGCTTATTGTTGTTGGAATGACAAGCGACTAGTTACGATCGCTTTTAGCGACAATCTATATATTATATCTGCACGAATAAATAATAATGAAGAATCAGTGTGAGAGTAGGTAAATCTGGGTGATACGCATGTTTATTATATTAAACATATTGTCTGTATGTCTGTCCGTTACAAACATTAGAAATACTCTATAGATATGTGACGCTATGACAAATATAATCAATCATACAGCTTAATACAATTTGTAATTAAAACCAAAAAAAAAAATTAAAATTTGTTAGGACGATTTTTTTTTTTGCGCAGACGCACAATTTTTACGATCTTACTATAAGGTAATAGGTAACCTTTTTTGGTGTAATACTAAAAAAATATATTATTAGTTAAGTTTCAGTAGTAAGTTAAGTATTAGGAATTTACGGAAATCACTTCCTAAAAAAACATATTATTATTAGAAATTTAAAAATAGCCCCACGTGCTAATTGCACGAAGGTCCGCTTACTTTAAAAAACGTCATTACCACGTTAATTATTTTAAGAAAGAAAGAAAGAAAGAAATATATTTATTTGTGCAAACACATTTGAACATAGGTTATCTACATTTGAACATAGGTCCCATGTGGGACTACAAGGACTATTTTACACATTATCGGTTATACCTACTTGTTAACCTGTTAAAATATTTGACTCTACTTTGGCTACATCTTATATATGTATTACTAGCTGCGCCCCGCGGTGTTACCCGCGATTAAAAAGTATGTCCTTTTTACCGGGATAAAAAGTGCTATTCCAGACTTGAATCTATCTCTGTGCCAAATTTCATCCAGATCCGTTCAGTCGTTCTGGCGTGATTGAGTAACAAACATCCATCCAAACTTTCACATTTATAATATTAGTGTGATTAGTGTGAAGTGATATGCAGGCGGTTTTGAGCAAGCAAATCCGGGGAAATGATGTAGTGATAACTGATGAACCCATAAGCATCTTAACTTATATTTTAATGTAGCTCTCTTGTTGGTTTATCTAAGCCCTAAGTTATGGGCGGGCCCGACGCGGCCTTAAAAAATAATAAACAAATCCTTTTACGCGTAGTATTATAATTTATCTTGTAACTTGTAACACAGAATAAATCCTCTAAGGTATGGCTTTTTTTTTGGTGGTAAGTCAAACAGTGAAGTTATCAATATTGTTTTATTTTCTGAAAATTGTTTCTTTGTAATATTAGTGGGACATTAACCATTGTGTGTTCATAAACGTGCACAAGTGAAGGAGATTAAAATAAAATAGTATACTTGACTTTTCTAGTTTCTAGATGTCCGGTAATTGTTTAGTGTAGTATCCACAACTTTACTGACAGGTGTAGAGAATTCATTTCACGATCAACATCGTTATCAATATATTTTTTATCATCAGGTTCATATTTAAAATTTCCAAGAAATAATTCACTTGATACTGGCAAAAATGGCACTATTTTGTACCCAATTGCCAGAATAAAAAATAGAAGAAGCTTGTGAGATATTTGAAATAAGAATCGCGTCATTCCTTTGACAAATAGGAACTAAAAGTTGATTATTACCGGAAGATAGACAAGGCAAAGGGTTAACTTTTACCTTGTTACCTTCAACTTGTTTTTGTTTTATTAAAGTTATACCATTTTTTACCTTGACCATGGTAGGTAGTTTATTTTAAAATGTTACTTATTCAGATGTCACCTTGGTCGCAAATGAGAAATAAAAAAATAAAACAGACAATACGAGTTTGCTTAGTGTTTTGGGAAGCCTCGGATGATGGAAGCAAATGACATTATATTAGTTTCTGAAACATTACTCCCGAATTCATAGAATGTGTGCAATGTCATTGTAAATAAATCTTTCCATACTAGCAACATAATGACGTCATCGAAAATAACCGCTTCTTCAACTAAACGTTCGACTTCCACGGTAGAGTCGATGATCCCGCGATGAGTCATCGTGACCGTGAATCCAAACCCAGTGCGCGCCGGGTCCAGATTTTTTTGCCATAGAGCTCTATTCAGACTACCTACTACCCGCCGAGAATATACCAGGTGATACAGAAACGGTATTCACTACCCTTTAAACCTGCACATCTTTAGCATGTTTGTATTGTTTTGTAAAGTAAGAATTTCAATAAAAAAAATATACGCTCACAAAAATCACAATTTTCATTTTGTTCGGAACAATTGTTTTTATAATCCACATCGAAATTCTGACATTACATAGTTATTACAAATGCGCTCAAGGAGGGCAGGTTTAAACTTTAGTATATCCTGTTAAGAGACAAGTTGATAGATCTCGCCACGCGGGCCGGTGCGTGGTGCCCACTACGTCGGGTAGGCACCAGAATACCGTCTATGTTTAAACGGTTTATTATTTTAACGTAAACACAAGCCGCTTCGGTTCACATGGGATTCAAGCCCGTTTAACTGATACTTAACTTCTGTTTAAGATCGTAAAATGGCGTGTTAGAATTATTATCAGTACCTAACTAACTTAACCTTCGCAAGCCTTCAGGAATTAATATCTTGACGGACTAAGAACCACTTATAAGCAAAAAAAATCTTAAACTAGGTACTATTAAATTATTATAAATGTTTAAGAGTCAGTTCACATTGGGCGATTTGAAACATGTGCTTTGGAATCGCGCGTTTTAAAACCAAGAAGTTCTTCTTGTTGACAAGCGCGCGCCGAACGCGCGTTGCGCATATGCAAGCCGCGCGCCTACAGATACATGAGCCGCCATTTTGTTATATACGCGTTATGCGCGTATATGCGCGTTTTCTGGTAGAGTGGACACTACACTTCCACGTCCACTTTGAAACTGGGCCCCAAGTCTGCTAACACAATCGATTCATAATCGCACAGCAACCGCACAGTAGCGGTTGCTGTGCGATTATGAATCGATTGTGTTAGCAGACATGGATATTATCTGTCAAAAGTGACAGTTACTATGCGGTTGCTGTGCGATTATGCATCGATTGTGTTAGCAGACTTGGGGCCCTGAGCTAGTGCGCACGGCGCTCTACTAACGCGCGTCGAATTCTTAACGCGCAGTGTGTACGATGCTAACGCACACTTAACGCAAGCCCCTAACGCCTAGTGTGTACTAGCTCATTCAATTTACACTGACCATTCAGAGAATTACTATAGAAACCTAATAAGATCCAGAGATATGGGCTGCAATGCACTCATCCCGTTTAGATAAGAGTTGTTTGATGTTAAATAAGGACGTTTTCCCGGAGTAAAATTACCAGTATTCACATTTGAAGTAAGCATACGTCGTCGGGAATCCCTTAGCTTACCAATGAAGAACTACATTTGTTATTAAGCAGTGAGTCATATCTAATGAGTAATCAAAGCTACATTGAATAGACAAGGAGCTAGTGAAGAAAATTTGAATTTGAAGTAATAATTAAATTATTCGTTATTCTTAGAAAAAAATGTTAATTTATTTTTGATATATTAATTCCTTGTATTTTTTTTTTGTTTAACTTAAAATTTATCCGGTAAATGAACATAAGTTCAGATATTAATTAGGGTTTAACATTATTTCATTGATTATGTCTACGAATAAAGATGTAATAACCTCGTTGGAGAAAGTTCAATAGGAGCTTCCATGCACCTAACCTTTCGGAATAAAGGCGAATAATAAATTATATGAGTAAACTATTATTTCAGCAAGCTCTTTGCGTAACCCCCACAGATATCATTGAGATGAACACAGGTCTCTCACATCCTTTCATTCATGCGCTCAGGTAGGCGATATGCGTCAGATACGTTGCGCTTGCGCCGCTACCGCCCCACCGTGGGTTTATTGTTCCTGTCGACAGGTAAAGATGTGAATATATATGAAGCCGTGGTATTCTGTTTGTTTCAAGAATCAAGATGATAGGATAGTCAGTATAGCAATACATTGTTTGAGCTATGAACCCATCATTTCAATTTTATTTGTCTTTCTGTACTTTGTAAATTCGTCTATCATTTTATTTATAGAAACAAATATTACTGGCAAGTATTTTTATTTCACTATATCAGCAATTAAACGTACCAAAAATCTATGGTCTTTAAGCGTTGCGAGCGTGTGTTGAGCTCGCGTCGATTGTTCGAGTGCATGGTTGCATATATTTTTTCTGCATATATAGAGACAGCAGCGAGCGAATAATGTAGACTGACGGGGCTGATTCGAATGTTTGTTCGCGTAAGTCATTACTCAATTCGTGTCTTCTACCTTGACATAGCCGTAACTACATTTAAATTGACAAAATATATTTGTGGGTATATCAAAATTTGTTGTGATAGAAATAAGCGCACACCCGTCTTGTAGAATCGCCTTTACATATGAAGTCATTATGTATTTGAATAGGATCTGGAGAGCGAATTTTGCTTACCCTACGAAACTTCGATGAGTAAGCTATGAAGGTTCTTTTAATGAGACTAGACCCTACTACTCGTAAACACTCCCACTACTGTTACTCCTGTACGCCGGGATCCACAGCGGTGACGAAGACGCCGAGTTGTTACCTTCGGCGAGACCCAGGTCTTCTAGTTCTTCTATCCATGGGATCCTGCCGGATCACCAACCGATATTAACAAATGTATTTTTTTCTGAAATTCATTCATGATCCTATATTACCAAGGGCCTCGGATAGGTTTAAGACGGCCATGATCAGAATGTAAGCACTCAAGTTAGTATGCCTCTGTAAAGCCATCGCTTCACACATCTTCAAGGTTACAGGTCCCCTCCTGAGAAGTGTGCCACCATGTGACCGGCCCGTCTCGCTCGAGCGCATGCGCGTCTCCCGCCCCGTGTCGCTTCCTGCCTTGTTACACATCTGACCCCAAGTCATGAGTTAGGGACTGATTGTTATGTGGGCGAAGAAAACTTGATACTATGTGAGCTGGTAGTAAGTCAAGAGCTACTTGCTGCTAAGAGGTCTGAGGGAGAGTCTGATTTGAACCATGAAATGGGATCGACAGACAGTTTAAATTATCCATAAAAAATAGGTGTAGCAGATAGTTTTAAAGAGGTACTTATTTTCAAAATTGTTAACATGATAGTAAGTAGATAGTAGATAACACTTAACTTGAGTGTAAGTAAAATGATTGAGCAAACAAATATTTAATCTCAGAATTTTTGTTAGTTATCTTTTTTTCTTTGTTTGGATATTCCTTTGTTATCTAAATATGAAAACATAACAAGCATAGTTTATTCGAAACTGCTCTTATACAACTTTAAGATTTTATGAGAACGATCGCTTTGGAAAAATAATTTTCAGATTGCATGTGCAAAACGCACTTTCAATAATAATTATGCTACTTTCTATATATACGGTGAAGGCTAACACCCACCGTGAGGAAGCCTGCACATTTTAAAGCCGCGTGAGGTTCTCTTACCCACACTGGGCCAGCGTGATAGACAATGACCTAAATCTCTCTAGCATTGAAGGAGAGTATGCGTGGGCTCGTCCAAATTACCATCATATCTTGGGACCAGCGAAATGTGGGTTCTTTGCGGTGCATCTTTGCCTGCCCCATCGTGTATTTTCCTGCTCCCTATTGTAATATATTACCAGTAAGTCGTACTATAACGATGTGCTATTAAGTACTGCTAGACATGCCTCCACATTCCGACCTTTTTCAATTTTAAGAGCCAAATAAAACTGCCCCATCACAATTTTCGTCGTAAATATAACAATTGATGTTACACAGTTAGTTAATCATAATTACAATGAATTACGAAGACTCGTGATAGAGCGTCGGATATTTGAAAGCTTTTCATCGTTTGCAGCGTGACTCGCTGACTACACCAATTACTTTGATTGAAAACAGCTAAGTACTTTTCATTAAATCTAAACTCTTCATGTACGGTACGTACGTAGATTTAATGAAAATATTGCTACCGCTGTAGAACATGATTTTAGGAATATAACAGCAACAAGAGCATAAAATGTTTTTTTTTTTCTTTTTATTGAGACTATCAGTATTTCCCTTTACTTTTTTGTATGTTTTTTTAGAAAATTTAAAAGTACTTTTAGCTACATTTGATGTCTTTATAACTGAATAGTTAGTGGACCGCCTGCGTCTTGATTCCTTGGAACACAGGTACACACATAATGTGTATGTAATGCAATGGAACACAAGTACATATAACACGAATATAGTTATAACACAATCATCAATTTTTAACCGACTTCAAAAAAAGGAGGAGGTTCTCAATTCGTTTGTTTTTTTTTAATATTTGTTACCTCAGAACTCCATCATTTATAAACCGCTTTGGAAAAATATTTTTCAATGTTCCGCAGTGGGCACAGGTCTCATCTGAATCCGAAGAAGGTTCATGACATTGTGAGTTGGTAAACACCACCATAGTTTAGGTTCCCGAAGTCATGCACGATGGTTGCCTGTACCATTTAGCAAGTGATAATTATACATCAAGAAAGCTGTAAGTTTTACCTGTGATTCTAAAGCAAGCGTCTAACTATCTTAGCTAATACTGCTTTACAGGAAGAACCTTCAAAAAATATCCTGACTTATATATTACTAAAGTCATTAGAATAATTATTTTGCATTGATCTGGTTCCGTGATAATTAATATTCTAATTTCCCTATCGACTCATCTATTGTGATTTATTTTAATATTAACAGGACAATGATAATACTATGTATAATTTACATAAAATGATCTTAAATCAGTGATGAGTCATTGGTTTTATTTGTATCGGACAGATGGAACAAAAGGCATGATTCCGTGAGAATTCGCGTTGTTTTGCAATATTTAAAAAAATCTGGTCAATTGTGTGTCAGGTCCGGTCACGCACAAAGTGGGGTTCCTTAGCCATGTTTTCAACGAACACTCATCGTAGTTACTTGGTCAAACCAAAGCCGATATCCAGTAACTAATTAATATTCCGTTTCAAACATGACTTAATTTTGAAAAACACACAGAGAAAGTTTTCATTTACTAACAGGCTCCATTAACTAAGTTGCAACATTAATACAGAGAAAGCATATAATAATTTGGAAATACTTGTTAAGCAAATTTCAATTAGAATGGTTGTAAATAATGATTTGTTTACCACCGGCCTTGATGGAATAATGTAAAAATTGTGTATAGATAAATTAAGTTGTAACATTATATAACAAGCATTTTTTTTTCCGATAAAAATATGTAATATTTAATAAATTATATACGATAGTTATGTACATGGAAAAACAAAAAACTAAAAAATACTTATTAATAGGACATTAAAAAATAAAATAAAATTATATACACAAAGATGCCTCCACATCGTCGTCGATGCCAAAAGTGGCCAGCAGGCTGGCCGCGTTTCCAAGCTGAATAGCGAGGCTCACTCTCTGCGCGAAATAGAGGCCAGCCCGCCGGTCACGGGTAGCGGCGAAAAGCATTTATAAATTAAACATATTTCAGTCTCATATTTTTAATTCATAGATGTAAATAGCGATACTATAAGGTTTACTAGTGTGACTGCGGGACCCTAAAAAGGATGTAAATTGTTTATTACCAAAGTTTTTGTTTTTTTTCCTCAAAAAAAATCCCCTAATGTAGTCGGTTGTGGAATCAACATGGGAAACTACCTAATATGTATTTCGTTACCACTTAAGGTACCCATATAATAATTCTAATATACTTATAACGTATATAAATGTTGATATCTTAATAAGATAATAGTCGAAACATGTTGTTTAGGGGAGTCACTTTAGCGGGGAGGGGGGGGGGGGGTTATTTGTCACCCCTTTTATATAAGTAATGATTATTCCCTATATTTCAGAGTGTGCCCTGTTAATATTATAAAAAGGCTTACTCCTTATAACCCTTATACCATTAGATATAAGGTGCACCGATCTACCTATTGGTACTTTTTAAAGGCTGGCGGTGAATAAATTCCAGAAATCCGTAATTCAACTAGTTTTCAACCCGACAATGCCAATCTGACTGGACCGGTTCAACGTGGGCGCAGTTCCGAGAACGTCTCATACCTGACCGAGCTTTTGTTGCGAATGCAATAGACGTTAGAACGCTACCCGTGCGATTTGAGAAGTTAGTGCGTTAATGGAAATGAAAATAATATTGATTTCGTCAACAATTGGTCATATGTTTATTTAAGTGAAAAATTGTCATGTTAATTAAGTGACCAAACTACACACATTAGTGAACACATTATGTTTTTTGTTTTCGTATTGTTCTCAATGTATATACATATAGATGTTGGCTCAGACGAAGTTGATATCTTAATATATATAAATCTTCTTAATATATATAAATCTCGTGTCACAATGTTTGTCCTCAATGGACTCCTAAACCACTTAACCGATTATAATAAAATTCGCACACCATGTGCAGTTCGATCCAACTTGAGAGATAGGATAGTTTAAATCTCAAATTATAGTCGCAATTTTAATTTATTGCTAATTATTTGTATGTTATTATTTGACAGTCACAATTATCTGTTAACTCCAAATGATTCTAACAGATGTCGATACCTTTCGACTGGGTTGAGTAAGTAATCAATAGATGGCGCTGCTATGGTAAATCTACGAACGTGTCATATAAGCTACATTTTAACAGCATAATTACAACGTGTTGTTGACGCTATAAAATTAATTAAATTTATTTTGTAGTGAACGAAATACCGTATAATTCAATTATTTCCACTTTTTAAATTTTTGGTGTTAGCATAGCCGGCCACGTGTTACTTAGACTGAAGTGTAAATTGAATTCATATTAGACGTCTGGTGATGATGATGACACCTGAGGAGGACGGCGCGGCGAGGGCGCAGGGGGAGCGAACGTCTGCTCCCCCATAAGGGGGCGAGGCACAAGAGGGGGGGGGGGGGTACCGGTGCGTTCCGTTTGGAGATCCCGGAGTCCCTTCAACATGTGTCGAAGGCGGCCACCGGGAGGGTTTTAGTGCGTAAGAATCCCACATAACCCGGCCCTCTCCCACACAGAGGCCGAGTATCTTTCGAAGATTTTGAGGCGGTACGAAGTTCGCCGGGACAGCTAGTACCATTATAATATGCTCTAACTTAGGTATAACAATGTATTACTGAAAGCCTGGAATGAAAATATCTATGACCAAATAAATGGCCGTAATGAACCTCATGACTGACTTAACGGTCAAATCTCCGTGGTTTCGATCGATACGACTCTGATGGTCTTATTTAATCTCATGGATATAGCATAATCTCATGGATATAGCATAAAGCGGTAAGCAAAGTACCTTTTAAATTGAAATAAAACTATTTTTAAGGATTTTATCGCGTTTATTTTTCGTTTTTACGTTCCCGACGTTAAAAATCCTTAAAAATAGTTTTATTTCAATGTGTAGTATTCGCGTAAATATAAGAAATCAATACCTTTTAAATAATTTTAATAAGGTTACGTATTATTTGGAAGGTACTATGCCGACCGCTTTATCGTGGACATATCCTTGAGTATTGATATCGAATACTCAAGGGACAATTTACCAATTTTACATGTTTTTTTAAATTCATTTAATTTTAATAAAAAAAAACACATGAATGACAAATAACGTCAGATACAGGGTTTTCATCTATCCCCGTGTTCGTCCACTATAAACCACAGAACCGATTGCAAAAAAATACTTGTAATGAATACTATATTTCCGCAATAAAAACTTATTGAAAGTGTTAATTGAGAATCGACCTTGCTCCGTTTTTTTAAACGCTATTTAAGATAATTAGAAAGGATTGATCTAAAAATACTACTATACTAACAATACAATGGGATGAAACCAAGCTAAAATGATCTTCAATGACCTTCGTGACTTATTCATGCTGGGTAATCCAAGATTGGCCGTGTTCAGACCAAACGCTCAGTCACAAATAATGGCATTCTTTGAGATGATCGCTCAAGTATGCGAAAAATACTGCTTCTAAGCAGTACTGAGCAGTATGTAGAAATCAAGAGTACAATTCTCCACATTATTTTATACGTAACTAGCTGTCCCGACGAAACTCGTAAACAATTGTATAAGAAAATGAATTATCTTTGTTATATCTTTTTTTGCATTTTTTTCCCATGTTTTAATAGTTATTCAGAGCGGAGCAAATTAAAAAAAAATCAAAGATCATAAAAATTGGCCCACCCGTTCTTAAGTTATAAATGGTTCAACTAACACGACTTTGTTTTATATATCATGTATATATATAACAAAGTGTATAGATAAAGTGTAATTTTCAATAATTAAGTGTCATCAGATTGTTTATAGCACCTACTAAGTAATGCTGATGCAGTATTTTTTTTTCAATGTCGTAACCAGCTCGTGTTTAAAACAGAAGCTTGTCCTCAACCTGTCCCCTTGGCGTGTTTCCTTCTCATCAAGTACAAAGGAAGCGGAAAAGGGAAAAAACTCGCCCCAGCCGGGGTGAGTACCTTCGACACTTGGTCGGGTAACAGGTGCGGCCGGTGTGGGCTCGCGCACGTGACTGGCCGCCACTCGCGCGCGCGCCGTCCCCGCCGTCACTACAAACGTGCTACGTTCCAGATTTTTAAAAATTCCATTTTTAAAAGTGTCAGTGTAACGGACGTTTTTCAAAGGATTTTGTGCCAGTGTTTTGTATTTTTTACTCTGTTCTTGTGTGCGTCTTTATGTACAGGTCAGTATTTTTTTTTAATATGTTTGTTCTCGATACTGATGTTTTTCCTCACTGAATTGTTTGTCTTATTTTAGTATAAAAGACTAGATATTAAATGAGTAAGGACGGATATAATACTAAAAATATCGGAGTACGAGAACGTGTATTGGATATCTTAAGAAAAGATTTCAACGGGCACGGCGACAACTTGAATAATAAGCTCCAACGTTCTCCAACGGAAATCTCAAGCGGCTTTACTTAATGATACACGTTTAGTCGAGCGCATAACAATATAATGAATTTGATAATCATTGCAATTATGTAACTATTATATTACGTAACGTTATTATGTGATTAGTATGTTTTCGCCTAGAACAATGAACGTTAATGAGAGTTTCAAATGAAAAATGCAGTTAAGAAGCCATCAAAGTACCCATTACTCATTGTCTAAACTTTTTGAAAAGTCTTAGTGAAAAGACCTTTCTTAGAAGGTTATATGTGAACAATGGAACTACGCTGTTCGTTATGAAACTGGTCTTACTGGGTAAATGTTTATGCCTTAAGTTCGCATTTAGTTTATGGAATGGATTTTATAACCTGTTATATAAATGACATGGTAGATATTAATATAATATGCGCATGTATAAAATATTACGAGTGGTGAATAAGCACAGAGAAGATTACCAGATCTATTGTTGTGGAGAAGGAACAGATACCAACTGGCCAATCTTAACGAAATTCCATGGGTCTTTCGACTCGTACCGCTGTCGTCTAGGACCGCGGTCCTAGTCGTTCGAGTGGGACCAATTCTATAATTGTACAGATGCAATGAAAAAATACCTTACGTCTTTAGTAGGTAGAACTATTAGATTCATAGATATTTCATGAGCTTTCCCTGTCAATACATTCGGAACGATGATAGGCAGAAAATATAAAGTTTTTTTTTCTCGTACCGCTTACATTTTATCGAGAAACGGAGTAGATTTTAACTACAGGCAACTCTCAGACGACTGGCACTCAAAAAAGTACCAAGATAATTCAACTATGCCAATTCTGCTGTCAGAGGCCGCATATGAGCCGAGTCTATACGCGTTCAGTTTGGATACAACTATCTTACAATTTAACTTAATTTAACACAACAAAAGTTATCGCTGTCTCGTTCAATTCATTATGACAATGAAACAGACGGCAATACTTCAAGCTTACTTAAGTTTACTTTCAACGATTTGGATTCACTGTCTGGCATTTAAAGGAAGTTTTTGCTAAGTAAGTATAATCACTAATGTATTAAGATTTAGTTTTTTTTTAATATAAAAGCTGAGTATTCAATATCTTGCTATAAAAACGTCGTTAATAAACCTGTATATAGACGCATATACAAGATGATTCAAAAAGGTTATACTAACTATTGAACCTGCTCATTTTTAGCGCATTTGTGTAGTCAGAATTTGCAAATATCAATTTAAAAAAAATGATTTCACTTCTCATGCTCGTAAAGACCAGGAAGGTGGGTATTACTCACAAAGATATTATAAAATGCGCTTATGATAAGGCAGTATCAGGTCTCCGACTTAAGCCTAATGTTTCAAGTAGAAGATAAAAAACAATACAATGGCTAAGCATAGACGTCATACAAGTTTTTTGGGGTCGAGTCACCTTCGTCCGTAGGAGAATTAAGTACCCTCGAGATACCCTACACGTGACCCTGGGTGGTGCCAACCAGGTGACAACTCTACTGGTGGTAGGCTTCGGCCGTGGCTTGTCACCACCCACTGAACAAAGCCATGTCGCCAAGCGGCCTAGCCGTGTTCCGGCATGATGTTCGGTGTTGCCATTCATGGATGGCGGGTCAGATAAGTTGCGCTGCATGTGCCTCTATCTACTGCCGCCTTCCTACCTAGGCAAGTATGCTCCATCGTAGATCTCATCGTCACTTACCATCAGGTGAGATCGAGATCAAATACTTGCCTATAATGTAATAAAAAAAAAAAAAAAGTTTTTTTTAATATTTTTTATTAGGCTAAGCTACAAAATTATTTGAAATTCAATTATTTTTTTATCACCGTTTCATTTCCTCGCAATTGAAATGAAAAGCAGAGTGTACTTATAACTCGCTCATAAAGTCACCAATTTTATCCTCGACTTAAATATCTACTCTCGCCTCGGATAATATGACCTACTTTTGCATTTGTTATACAATATACTATTCCAAAAAAAAGGACAACTATGTTTTTTTTTTAATTTACATATCTAAGTTCTGACTTCACATAAGGATTACAAAGGCGATAAAGAAACGCAAGTTGAACGGTTAGTATACAATTTCTGAATCACCTGTATGAAGTACAACATATTTTAAGTGATTAAGTTTTTGTGCGCACCGTCTAAGTGATGTTACGTGACTTATCTTCACGCTCTCATATCCACTGCGTATTTATACAAGTAATAATTACAATATTTACCCACACTTAGTACTTATGCAACGTAATGTAATAGCCACGATGCAAAAGTGCTTGTGAAAATCTAATTTATTGAAATATTATGGAAGAAACACATCGGTGTGTGAGCTAGATTGCTTTGAACGTGAGTTTGAAATATTCGCATAAACTTTAGAGCTATTGATATACAGACTATTTTGTCATTCAAGTTAGATCTATCAATATCTATTTATATGAACCAGGCGTGTTAGTTACACCAATTATAACTCAAGAACGGGTGGACCGATTTTTATTATCTTTGATTTTATTGAATTTGTCTCTGCCCCGAATAGCAGAATAACTATTACAACATCAAAAAATAAATAATAATAAAGATAATTCATTTTATAATATATTTTATTCTGAAGCGGTACAAAGATTGCCAGGACAGCTAGATATACTTAATATTAATATTACTGAAAACTATCCAAGTCTTGCATATAAGAATATATATTTCATTATTTTCTAAATGTATAGATGGCATGCCTAAAGTAGGTACTTATACTATTAACTTCAATGCTGTGATTTAGAATTATGAGTAGGTCACTCACATTGATTTATAATAACTATTTAAGGGATAGGTTGGAACTTCACCAAGCCATGTCCTGCCGAATGTTTTTTTTTAAACTGTAGTACAGCCCTATCTAGAGCCATTTAGCTACAAACATAACAGTATCATTAATCAAATCGCAGAGCTCTAATAGGGTTGGCAAATGCGGATCTATAGTATGATTGACACATGTCAAACGTAGGAGTCACGAGAGTGAAGTTGCGTCACATCCACTGCGCACGAACTTCACTTACGTGAGTCATTCATCTCGCCGCCTGAATGATTCCAAATAAAACTATTTGGCGCCGTCACTAAATTAGATTCCTAGTCAAATTGTGAAGTGAATAGATAATAATAAAGCTTTTAAAACCTTCTCTTTTGTATAACATCGCTTCGCGGACAGCGTGTTATTGAAGCTCGACTTTGCAGAGCACAGCCATGCAGTCGTCTGTCAAAAACATACCAATGTTCAAATTGTCTTTTTAAAATTTTTAGTCTTTGCAAAACACACAGACTTATTACAATAATCAGACATCACACGGCGTCCGCTGAAAGTGAAACCTATAAAAACTTTAATCAACATGCTAGACCATAGTTTTTTAGGCGTAACTTTAAGCATACGCCGTGTTTTGTCTGAATATTCTAATAAGTCTGTGACTAAACAATGCAATTGATTACTCGTAAGCAATAGATTGGACAAGCGTACTTTACATGTTATAGGTTAATAATTTATTATAACTGGTTACGAAGTGAAGTGTGTGTGTGTGTGTGTGAAGTGTGTGAAGTGGGGATCGAGTCACCTTCGTCCGTAGGAGAATTAAATACCCTCGAGATACCCTACACGTGACCCTGGGTGGTGCCAACTAGGTGACAACTCTACTGGTGGTAGGCTTCGGCCGTGGTTAGTCACCACCCACTGAACAAAGCCATGTCGCCAAGCGGCCTAGCCGTGTTCCGGCATGATGTTCGGTGTTGCCATTCATGGATGGCGGGTCAGATCAGCTACCCGATCTACTGCCGCCATCCTACCTAGGCAAGTATGCTCCATCATAGATCTCATCATCACTTACCATCAGGTGAGATCGAGGTCAAATACTTGCCTATAATGTAATAAAAAAAAAATAAAAAAAAAAAAAGTAACTACACGCGTTTCTACATGTTATTTTTATATCTTTAAACAAAATATTATATAAAGTAACATTATGAAAATAAATTATATATTTATAATGACACTAATAGCGTAGGTGCTAAAATTGTTTAAAGATGTGTCCCTACAACATAAAATTAAATTAAATTCCAATTCCGAAATGACATGAAGGTCAAAGTGTTTGGACTTCAAAACCTGTTTAGTGTTTTGATGGAAAATTTTCGATGCCATGACCAAATCCATAAAAGAGCAATGAGAGAGTTAATAGCCTGCCGAACAAAAGTAAAACAACAATCTATAGAACGACTTTTACTTATTTTATACGAACACCGAGTATATAGGAAAATACTCGGATATATTTTTTTTCCAAACGCCAGACAAATATACCGACTCAAACTCAAAGTCAAAGATAAATCGTTTATTTCGTATAGGCCTACGGGGGCACTTACAAATACGGTGCCACACTAAGCAACACTTGTATTATGGGTACCCTACAATGGACTGAGAGAAGAGAGTACTTATATAGATATTAATCATCCATGACTCTAACATACTGACATTAAAAATAATTCAACTCAGGTATTTAAAAATAAACTGAAAGCTTTGTTAATAGAGAAATGTTATTATTCTGTCAATGATTTTCTTAACGACCATTAAATATTGTAAACATAAGCCTTTCATGACACTATAATTGTATGATTGCCTTATTGACATCTGTAATAATTTTAACACGACATTGATTTGACTTTTCTATGACATTCACGAAATATTATAAAACTTAAAAAAATATTGCATGCCAATTTAAGGTAGAATGTATATGGCTCATTGTTCTGTAATACCACCAAAACATTATATACCTACTTTCTATGCAAATAAATTTGATTTGATTTGATTTGATTTGATTTGACTCGGGTACAAACATTCGTACACCTCACACAATGTTTTTCACTACCAGGATTCGAACCCAGGACCCTCAGGGCACAAAAGCAGGGTCACTAATGACTGCGGTAATCAGGTCGTCAAATTAAAATATGTATAATGGTGCTCCAACGTTTAATATTATTCTTGTAATCGGCTAATGTCTCCAAAAAGCAAACTCTATCAACACCAAGTAGGTATCGATTTAATATTAATATATAAAATGTAGACCTTAAAATAGCGTAATAAATTACGCCATTTCGCTTTCTGTCCAATAAAAGTGAAGAGAAATATGAACCACGTTCAATTTAATTGCAACAGCATGATCATTGTCGACACCCCCTGGCGCTCTACTTCCTGTATTGATAAAACAACAGGTAAAAATTCACATGTAGAGTCAACGCCGAGGGTGGTGTTTGTTAAATGTATATAATTTTACACGATTGCATTAGATTTAATTAAAGTTATTAAAATAATAATAAAAAAGTAAATGTTAAAATTTAAGTTATGTAGAGTCCACGCTGAGGGTTTTGTTTTACACTATTGCATTAGATTTAATTAAAGTTATTAAAATAAAGATGCAGCTAACTATTGTTATTACATAAAACAACTAAACAAAATAGGAACTAAATACTTTATTGCATCTCCATAATAGCGTGCAAGCGAACGAGCCATTGAAGCTAGACAGGAACTTCTGGACATGCATATTACCTATATGAAACTGAAGAAGATTGCTTTCTTAGAACTGCTGTACAGGCTAAATTAAACCCTATCGTTTATAGAATCTCAGTACGACTGAACTCACAGCGACTCAGTACCTATCGTATAAGATCGTAAGAGAGTCATAAAGGTTATTATTGAGCGCCACCGCGGTCGGCAGGTAATAATGCCAAACCAAATCCCATCACACGTTCAAACGTTTCTTACATTAATTTACAAACAACCTCGTACTTTCGTCCCAGCCCGTGTGATAGGGACAGGCGCATTCGTGTCCTGTGTGTTAGAGTGAGAAGTGTAATGTTTCGGTGGTACCAAATGCACAATCTGCGTTTTTGCTGCAGCATTTCTGCAGTTTTAGCTGCAGTGCAAGTTATGAGAGGTACGCGAGTGATCAATTAGATTATGCCGTTATGTTATTTGTAAGTTAAAATATATTTGTAGATGTACCCTCAAATTTATAGAAAGTTATAATATATTATAAAGCCATTTTAACGCACTCTATCCCCTAAAAAGTTCGTTATAATGCCATTATAACACATTAAAACTGTCTATAAATTTGGGGGAAAGTATTTAATTAATAATATAATATTACATAGAAATATTAATAATATACTTATTAATATTTTCATAATTATCTTCTATAATAATATTACCGTACCCCATCACAAATATTTATCTCTTTCTTAAGATGTCGTCAAATGCGACAAGGAATTGACACATTGCACCATCCAATAACACCTACATAACATTTTAGTGAATAATAGATACTCAAATCAATTTGCCACGCCATTCAAATCAATGGTATTGGCTACATATTTTTGGGGGCTATGTCATGTACATTCAATCCCGCCCCGCTATCTTCCCCGCTCCCTCCTGTGTCCCATCGCTCGGGGCGGACGGCCTTCGCTCGACCGGTTGTCCGGCCGCTTACTTTCGCCTTGCATCCACCGCGCGCCTGCGCAGAACCACCTCGTTTCTACTCAATCAATAAGGGTGTCCACAGACGACTGTCAAGAAATCTGCAAAATTTATCACTGCAATATATTGACGTGTAGGGGAAAGTCAGGTCGCTAATGTAGGCTCGTCAACAAAGAAATGCGCATCAGTCTGGCATGAAATATTTATATCGTGTGTGTCGGCCCTTATTGCTCTAGCTCTACTACTCGTGCAAGCGTATCCATAGAGTAACATCATGTTATAATGATCATCGCTTTAAGTAACTGTAGGATAATACTTTAGATAAAATCCACTTTGAATGGGGATTTCCTCGGCATGACGTAATTAAAACTCTCGAAACGCGCGCATATATAATATAAGTACACGAAATTCCAAGCCATAATGTTGGACAAAAGTAATATAGGTTGTAGAAATATACCTCATGTTTTTCTAAAAGATGGGTCTTTTCGAATAAATGTGAATTTTCATAGTGACTGGAAACTGTAAAATGATCAGCATAGAGCCTTTGGCGGCTCCCCATTGCCTCCTACCTACGTATTTTTTAGTTTACGCTACCACTTAATGGTAGCGGCATCTCCTCAATCGTTTATATATGAAAAAGGCAGCAAATATTACTATTCTGTTACGTTTCCCTTGAATCAATACCTAGGTCTCGACCGAGGTCTGGTTGCGCAATGACTTAATAATGACATTGTTTTACCTCAACACTATATATAAAAATAAAACAAGAAAATAACGGCTTCCATTTAAAATTATTAGTCAGTTGATCTCAAATAATTTGTACAAAAACACAATTAGAATTATTTAGTCAGTACCAGTGCATCTATCTCTATCTATAAAAGACACAATACTCCAGGAAATGAACTCTACTCAGTGGCCCTACATACATAAGGAACAACATAATATAGCCTTCTCAACGAGTCATTGCAATGCGGTCCGCCTTCGCCACCTCGCGGCCGCAAGCGCAACTAAATCGCGTGAACACGCTCGTTGCCCAACTCAGCTCCAGTTTTAGTTATATGTTGCCTTTCGTGGGCGACCTTCGGTATGCACTCGCAAGTATATCGGTCAGCTACTAGACGGTATTGAAAAGTACAAACACTTTTTTATATGACGTGACAAACGAAGGCAATTATAACAACAAAAATATCTCTCATATAAAAGTATTAGTGTTTATTTACTTTGCAACGAATGCGTCAGTAGGTAATTATTTTTCAGGAGTTGATTGGTAAATTGGTCGAACGCTCGTTATAGAAACAAGGTGTTCAAACCCTGACATCTCTATGATTTTCGAATCTGTTTTTGACTTGCTGTGTGTGGTACGGAAAATTGAGGAAACGTCTTTTGAAAGCCGTGTGAAGTTCGCCAACTGCACTGTGCCAGGGTGGTGGAATATGACCCGATTCCTGATCGTATTGATGGGAAGTATGCCCGGTAAATTGCAACACTATTCGCGAAATTATCGCTTACCCCTTCAGAATCTACAAGCGTATTTAATTTGGACTCAGTATATTTATAAAGTCATCACATGTCGTCCAATGCTTCAAGCATTTCACTTGCTCTGAATATCGCAACGCACTTAATTGAATTAATCATACGACGCGATCACTGAGAGTTCTCTCACATAGGTGTCGCTGGTAGAGATACGCGCTTGCGCAACATAAGTTGCAGATACGACACGCAGGGAGAAACCAGTGGACCGTAGAAAAAAAAAATGAAATTATACTTAATGGCCCTGATTGATTTTAACGCATACGTTTTAACTATATGGTCTTCTTTTTTAATGTAAAAAGATCATTCACGTACTCTACAGTAAGGTTTGAGTTTCTTAATTGTAATGTCGCTCTTAGAGCACTGTTTCAATTGAGATTTAATACTGCCAAATAGTGTATGCAATCATGTCATTTTGACACTTAAAGGCAATGCTTATAGTATTAATAGTCAACCGATATTGCTACGGCTTGAACCACGGACATGGTCCCCTCCGTACCAAATCTGTTCATCAAGAGAGTAGTCTGCGGACCATATGCTGATTGGTACGGGGTGGACCAAATTCTTGGTACGGCCCGTACGTAAGTTCGATCGTCTGTTAATACTATTAACGCACAGGCAAGCTTCGTTTATGGTTCAATACCTCTTAACAAACATCACGCACGCGCGCTTGTTTCTTAAGCCACGTCCACAGATAATTACGTAAACTTCAAAATAGCAGGTGCTAAGACAGTAGGTCAACAATTTCGACGCAAGGACGACCAGTCGCAACTGCCAAATGACATTTCAAATTTGGAATTAATTGCTTGCTACATACAATAATACGTCACCACAGAGTATAAAAACCTTGTTATGGAAGCCAGAAGGGCTATGCAGTAGGGTAAGCAAGAACTCTTAAAGTGATCGAAAAAGCATGCTATTACTGTCTTTAGTCTGTGGTGTGAACAGGATGGTAGATGCTTACTTTACAAAAACGAAAGTGTTTGAGACACCGTTCAGATTTAAAAAAATAGTTTCATAACAAAGATGGCCGCCGTGACCTTGTCTCGCGTGATAGAAAGCTTAATTGTCCTTTTTGTTTAATTAAAAGTATCTAAATGTGTGTAAAATACCCGTGAATAGTGTTGGGCAAGTTAACAAGCGTCTACCGTGCACAATGAACGATTCGCAAAATATCGCAATGTTGAACCTTTGCCGTTTAAAATTACGATGTGAATATGAAAACAAAACATATATTTTTCGACGAACGAACTTGAATCGTATCTTGGAGAAGTAATATTATTTATGAATCATCAATTGATCGTCCATTCATCGTCTTTTATGTTCTTATTCGTCTGCAACAGACGAAAATGATCATTTGAACAAGCGTTTATTTAGTTGTGACACATAAAAAACTTTGACAAACTTTGTGTTTTTTTTTGTGCAATCATCCTGACAAGTATTTCTTTTTTTATTAACATAGGTAAGTAGCTATAATATTTAAAATGCTGATATGAAAACACAACTTCAATCATGATCTGCAGGTGCAGTGCACAATATTTTTATTAAAGTCGAGTCGTCGTCGTTTCGATGCAAGAAGAAATTTAACATTAATGTAATAGTGCAATGGATATACTTCAATTAAGCTTAACACTTAAGTACTATTTCCATCTGATTGATCTTCCCACTAGAAAAAAATATTTAATTGTATTATAATGATACATTACTAAATAAATAGTACCTATCCAACGAATTAAACCACTCTGACACATTGGACCACAATCAATTTATTGTAAATATTGATAGCTAATTTCAAAGAGCGTTGCCATGGAAACCATAAAGTATTATCTTGATTTATCGACCTACCATGTACCTGTTTATCCTGTTAATCGATCGGTGAGTAATATGTCGAAAATGATTTAAACTCTTTGAACGCACTATACGGATTGAAATACTTTGAAAATAACAAGGTAAAATCAAGTGTATCCCCAATATATAAATCATTCGTTATTATTACCGACGCTAATTAATAGTACCACACAAAAAACTGTTTCGTAGCAATTTGCTAACCCCACCAGCTCATATATGTATTATATATATGGGTCATATTCGCAACAACAGTTTTGCCGCATCAACGTATTGTAAAGCATGCATCTAGTGCAAACATAACGCAACTGATTGCTTTGGCAATTGCAACATGCGATTTGGTGATCGGTCGTGCGTTACATAGTGTATGTATGCCTTTAAATATCGATGAGAACATTAATCGATTCGCATTTCGATTTTCATATTTGTTTTATCTGTGAACCGTGCGCAGCGCCTTATAAACAATCGCGCTTATAGTTAGGTATGCGTACAAATTACTCTGCCACTAATGAAGTTGAAATAATAGCCATACTGGCATATTGTGAAATAGGCCCTAAGTATAATACATATAAACAGTTGGTAGCGCAAGGGACCGACCTCTCTCCTCTCGGGGATGAATAAAACAATCTCTAATGATATACAGGCTGTAAAGGGCCATGATAACGAAAACTTACGATAAAGGTTACACTCAATGCCTATAATAACATTATGTAAATCATTTATGTCTAAAGTCATGGGTTAGAAATGTTGTCATTTTTAAGCGCGCAAAGTATCGTAAACAACGCGATCACAACACAACGCTTCGCGCGATACCCGACGCGTGCGAGTGACGAGTGCGCTCAAGCGTATCGAGTTTTAATTTACATTGCAATTTTAGATCTAAATTAGTAATTACAGTTATTTTATTTATAATCACGTTTGAGACCAACTTCTATTAGGATTTCATGCCAAAATCAATTTGAAAAAAATGCGTAAAATTCATGAAAAGATCGACGGAAAATTCCAACTCGGTTCAGAATCATCAGTTGAACCCATGGAATCAAATTTCGTTACGGAACTGCTTACACCTTGTATATGTTATATAGGCAAATAACAATGTTTGGTAGGTATAACGACAATGGGTGTTAACCCTGCCCAGGCAGCTGACCCAAATCATTTGTGGCAGGTGCAATTACCCTTAATTACTTGCAAAACGCGGTAACCCTGATCGGTTTGTACCGGAATACCTCACGTATGTACCGTCAGCTCCAAGTGTATAATACCTACGATGATACCACTTGTTATTGAAAAATGTTCCATCTTTGAATAAATCATTGAAGTGTCAAGTACTCACAGATACAAAATAACTTTATGTATATGTTAAAGCAAATAATCCGAATACAAATAAACTTCTCGAATTATAATCATCCTAAGATAATATTTTCTTTTCCAATTATGCTGCGTGTGATCCGTCGAACCGACAAACAACACGTATGGTCCGATGACCGGGATCTTCGCATCATGTGAAGGTTATTTTGGAAACTGCAAAGTTGCTGAACTTATTATTTGCGTTGATACTCATGCTGTGATCGATTTTATTTACTTATTTATATACACGCTGTAAGGGACATAGCTACCGAAAACTCGCGGTAAAGGCTTAACTTAATGCCTGTAATAAAATTATAGAAGTCATGGGTTACAAATATTGTTATTTTTGAGCGCGCAATGAATTGTAAACGACGCGATCACAACACAACGCTCCGCGCGATACTCGACGCGTGCGAGTGCTAAGCGCGCTCGAGCGTATCAAATTTTCATTTACATTGCAGTATATGATAGAGACTATTAATATAATGATTTTATGCCAGATTCCCTGATGGATATTTGCCCCACGTTTCATAATAAATATAAGCCCATTAATGTCTCAATGCTGGGCACGAGCCTCTCATCAATATGAGAAGGATTCAGCTCATAGTCCAATACCGGTTCAGTGAAGATTAGCGGACTATGACAGATATTCATGATCATCGAGAAAAAAAAAAACACTAGAACACAGTATCATGACTTTCGATCTTTACCAATTAGATCGTATACACTATACGACAAGCTTCAAGGTAATAACCGCACTAAGATAGCAAAAAATAAGCTGCGCGGGCGCACCATTCTCCCGCATGCCAGTGTTAAGTGGCGGCGTAACAAAGGTTACCCCACTTGCTATTGACAACCAGAGTTTATTGTTATGGTGATTCTCGAAGACAGTATGTGCACTTCTAAAGGGAATTTTCAGGACCGTTAGCATGTGCTATTAAGCGAACAAGTTCGGCTATTGATCTACTTTCTAAGAGCTGCTATTGATTTGTCCCGCAACAACGCAAAATGAACGTAGCGTTTATAATATAGCTTAGCTCTCTGACTTCGCAGAGCATAGTTCGCAAAATTCGCGACGCGAATCTTTAGTGGGCTTAATATTGGACTGTATAGCTTAATAGGGATATAACTTGAGTGTTTGTATTTCACTGCGAAGTCTTTTGACGCAGTGTAGGTACCCGTTAATATGATCATCATCGGGCACTCATAGGTACCATATCGAGATACCATCGGCAAAAGGACAACGGCAAAATTACAGGCGAAATAGTATTTTGGTTTCGGGGTTCTCAGGTAGAGCTATATTATAGCTCTCTTATAGCCTTGATATATACCTACATAGAGGATAGTACTATGAGATCAAAAAGTGTTAGATATTCTGCCGGCGGTACCTCTAAGACACATAGTCTTTAGGGACATAATATAGCTTCTTAATACTGAGAGAATTTTGAATATTTAGAATTGGATCAGGAAGTAGATCCGGTTATCATCCCCTAAACTTTGCATATTTATATTATTAGTATAGATAATATAAGCTCTGACTCTCTCTGGTGATGAACAAATGCACTGAAATGGAGTGCTATAATTATCTCTTGTCATGGCACCTACAACCAACGAACGTGATTCTAAGTACTTCTAATCAAATGAGATATAATAAACGGTCAAATCACGCCAGCACTGTCGCGTAATAAGGTTGACTTGCGACATCGACGTTTACCGCGAAAATTAACATAAAAACACGAACGGTACAGTTTTAAAAAGGTATTCATGGCCATAGATTAGTGTTCCACTTTTAAAATTATATTAGACATGACGCGTTTAATTTTATTCTCGTTGATATCATAGCATGAGGATATTTAAATTAGCATATTTGTCTACGGAATTATCATAATATAATAGACTGTATCTACATATTAAAAAAAGGTTACTTATTGTTTTTTTTTATCTTGTTACAGATTGCAAAGGAACGTTGGCTGTGAAATGTAAATAGTGTTGGGAATAACTCGTGATAGTAACTGGTGAATTAATCGACTAAAGTGTAGTGCTGTTCTGTGTCCTGAACACATTGGACAACGCTTCTTCACACGCCAGTATTACCTTGGTGAGTACCATTTTTACGTTTTTCGGCGAGAAAATTGAAATAAAGCTTTTAATACTGTTGTATGTTTTCACGAAAAAAAGTTTCTTTTAACCATTACGTTTTCATTTTCAAAGTCAAAGTCAAAGTCAAATCATTTATTTCGTATAGGCCTACGGGGGCACTTACAAATTGTCATTACATTTTTTTTTCTTAAGTCTACAACCGGATCGGAACGCGACCTCAACTGAGAAGATCCTATATGCATATATGCTTTCATATATGCTCTATGCTCTTTCGAGCATACGTTCTGCCAATATGTTCAGTTATTTGCCTGATAAGGGTAAGTAGGGGATTTCCTGTCGTTATTATCATCGAAATCATTATTAGCATCGGGGATATTGAAATGTCCAGACAGTGACGTGTAAGTTTTCCTCGATACCGGCTAATTGGTTCAAATCCCAAGCCGATAGTCAACGGAAAAAATATAGCCTTTTATACTTTTACATTAAGTAAAAAAACTCTTCATTGACATATTTTTATGCATTTTAACTTTTCTATACCTATAATAAAAATGTAACTGATCGCTGTCTCTCCATCGAAGATATGTGAGAAAAAATATTATTGTGGTATTTATCAACGCAATAGAACCGCGCTAATCTCAAAAACGGCTAACCGTTTGAGTGCGATTTTCACTAATGTATTGTGGTAAGCTTCTAACTTAAAATTTAGTATTTATTTTATTTCAATCAGTTCATAAATAAAAATACATATCAATTCGAAGACGCGGAAGAAATCGCGGGCAACAGCTAGTATTTACTGAACCACAATCCCACTAATATTATAAATGTGAAAGTTTGGATGGATGGATAGATGGATGGATGGATGGATGTTTGTTACTCAATCGCGTCAGAACGGCTGAACGGATCTGGATGAAATTTGGCACAGAGATAGAGTATAGTCTGGAATAGCACATAGGCTACTTTTTATCCCGGTAAAATGTACACTTTTTAATCGCGGGTAACCCCGCGTGGCGCAGCTAGTAATTACATAAGTCTACTTAAAGTGTAATGTCGTATACATATATATTACGTTAATATTTCCTAACACAATGAGTAAATCACATTTTATTATTATCCCTCCGTGCCAGTTACATAACAGAGTACATAACTTAACACACTCACCTTGCTTCACCAATAAGTATAATGAGTTTTCGTTAATTTATGCAAAAATGTATGCATTACTGTGCCATTTGGCAATCATTGCCTAATGACAAAATTACATTTATTTTAACGATTATTAATCGACACAGCCGCACTGGGCCCCAAGTCTGCCAACACAATCGATTCATAATCGAACAGCAACCGCATAGTAACTGTCACTTTTGACAGATATTGTACAATATCTGTCAAAAGTGACAGTTACTATGCGGTTGCTGTTCCATTATGAATCGAATGTGTTAGCAGACTTGGGGCCCTGTTATCGTACCGCGTTGCTTTTACCTGATTGTGCCAGAACGAGGGTAATGTGTATTGAATGATATCAACACGAATCACTTCTATCAATCTATACTCGTATATGGTCGAAATTCTAAAACCGTGTGACGTTCGCTAGCCCGCACTTTGGCAGCTTGGTCGACTACGGCCCGAATTGCACTTGCGTTGAGGTTTAGTATGACTATAATGGCAATGCTCACCCTCTATGAGGTTGGAACCAAATACCATCGGCGATATGTAGGTACACGCACTTAGAAACCCGCCTAATCATACATTATGCCAACGAGAAAAGTGATAGATTGAGAATGGCGTTAAAATTTCTAATCTGAAGTGTTATGTAAGCTTGAACTTTCGCAATCGATGCCATATTGATGAGCCACACACGACATCTAGTTGTGTAGCTATGCACACACTTTTCCATTAGACACATAACATATGTGTGTACATAGATGTACATAGATAATCAATTGATAACGACATAGCGTTCGCGTTATTTATCCGTGCCGCTGTGAAGTTGGTTAAGTATAGCGACACCCCTAGAACCAGCTTTAGTACAAATAAATTACGCAGACTATACGTCTTAATTAGTTTATTTCTTGGGTATGCTATGGGCGTAACAGAGCCCCAAATCTGCTAACACAATCGATTCATAATCGAACAGCAACGGCATAGTAACTGTCACTTTTGACAGATATTGTATGGGATATCTGTCAAAAGTGACAGTTAGTAATCGGGTGCTGTTCGATTATGAATCGATTGTGTTAGCAGACTTGGGGCCCAGGTCGTCGGATCAAGAAAATTATTTGAAATATACATGCGCTTAATCCAATAAAACATATTTCTTGTTACACGTCTTTCTCGCTCATTTTGTTTTAACAACTTCTGTTCCATATTCAAAACTACATTCAGAACATAGACTATAAAGCTAAAGGTTTTATATTAACAACTCTACGCAGTCCTGATATAGATACGCTCACAAGAACACGACAGCTCATTAATAAGTTTACTATAATATATCAATTAACTAAACAAAGTAAGTAATTAAAATTACAAAATATTAATGATAATAATCACTAAATATTACTAAATAAAAAATAAACAATTTTAAAATTACGTTGGTTACTTGAACACTCAACCCTAATTTACCATAACCAATCATGTGACGACACGATAATTATCCGATTACAAAAGCAATCGAGTTGAGAATCGATTATGGAACTCGGCATTCGTGGACAGGTATAGTTTTCCCGCGATTTTTGCTATAGCGACCAATATGGCGTCGTGTCAGCGTGATGGGGCTGTTCCGGTCGCGTTTCCTGTGAGCGGTGATTGCCGACCTTGGTCACAACAGCCAAGGTCATGGACGTATGACAGATTTTTCGTAGAATCACGAAAATATGGTAAATGATCGAAGTTATGAAAAGGTTGTTACATGTGAGCTCCTTACATTACTAAGAGTCGCATATTAACTTAACTAAATGACTGGCGTACTAAAGACAAAAGCTATACAGTCACTTTATTCGTATATCCTGGCTTAGAGGAGTAACAGGCGCGAGGGTGTGGAGGGCCAAGCCCACTTGAGAGAAAACATCACAATATTTGAAGTTCTGTTCAAATTCTTTTAAAATTTCTCTAAAACCAGCGCTAAGAACTTATCTCAAATAACTCTAGAACGAACTCTACTCTTGTATTTAAGACAACTCAACTTTAGCACATATACCTATGACGTCATCGCTGCGTGTGGTCCAACACACCTCTAAGACAAATGCATGATCCTCTACACGCTATTACAAAGTATTATTTTACACCTAGTAGGAAAAGTACGGAGTGTATTTGTGTGTCTCATAACGTGAACCCTTTTGAAAACCGATGCGATTGTGTTCAGCTGGGGGATAGATGATTTTCGAACAAGAATATTCAAGATGAACGTGTACATTTTCGTATAGATCTTAGAGAGCAGTCTACAGTACGGACGGTAGTACGTAGCGAACCATTCTCGTGGTCCGGACGGTACCAATTTCGATGGTAGATTGACACTTTTAAGTTACTGTCCATTTCTTTATCCCAATATTTCAATGCTTACAACAGTACTATCTAAACGGAAATTCTCCTTGACTATCCCATAAAGAAGATCGTAATTCAGGCCCCTTTCCATACACACCTCATATACTTCAATAATTTACATGTTAAGTACCTGTCCATACATTACATACGAGTCCCAGGATCGTAAAGTACGGAGCGCGTGGCGGGGCCGGGGACCTGCGCGTGCGTTCGAAAGCTCGCCGACCCAGTTGCCAACCCAACCCGTTCATAGCTTTACGTAACCGACTCTCGATACTGAAGTCGTCTCTATAATTAAGCGGCCTCATCCGTGTTGAAAGAATGCGACATTTCCCGTGTAAACACTAATGTAATGAACGAGAATCAGAATATTTTTAATTAATGTGTACTTAAGAATCGTCAAAATAGTTAAAAAATGCTAAGCTACAACTTTACCACCCGTTCGAAATGAAGTACCTACGGAGAAGAACGGGCAAGTATCTCCATGGTTGGTCTTTTTGAAATGATCCGTTGCATTTTTGAGCAGTACATTGTTATGAGTATGTGCGAACAATGTAAGAACGGCTAAAAAAAACAAATCTTACGGATTTTATCGCGTTTATTATACGTTTTTACGTTCCCCACGTTTCGGCTGATTTACAGCAACCATGGTCACGGGAGGACTGAGGTGGTTGACGTCCTAGTGGAATAGTTTGAGCCGTGAAAGAAATCAATAGAGCAGTCATACTTATTCTTATAAATATTTTCGGAATTTGCTATGAACAAAATATACCAAAGTGACACCCACCCGGTGTGCATGCAACCTGCAACCAGCAGGTTTCGCAGATTGAGCAATGTGACGTAACAACGTGAAAGCCGATTGAATGCAGCTGTTGTGGAAATTTTCATGGCTGCAGACACCGCATAACTATTGGAAATCAATTAGTTTTCAAAGAAATGTGTTGTGGTAGCCTTGACTCGTAACTTTCAATATTGAATAGTGTATCGCTTCTTAAACACTTCAATCCATTTTCAATAAATTATTCTAAGTTCTGAGCGGAAACAGTTCCTCAACTCTACCGCAAAAAACACTTTAATGAAAACGAGAAATGTGGAATCATTCTACACGGTTCACAGCATCCTTTAAAGTAAGTTGAAAATAATGTAATTGGCATGCGATTAGTCGTGCTCAAATCTGACCATAGCAGCTAAAATCGGACACTCAGTCTATCTATACATACATACAAATAAATCTATACATACATACAAATAAATAAAATTGGAGTGTGTTTGTAATATTAAAATAACCGCTTTTTACTAAGTGCATATAATAATTCCAGCCCTTTTTTTTATGTCCCACTGCTGGGCACGGGCCTCCCCTCAATGCGAGGGGGGTTTAGGCCATAGTCCACCACGCTGGCCCAGTGCGGGTTGGCAGACTTCACACATCTTTCGAGGGGTTCTCTCAGACATGCAGGTTTCCTCACGATGTTTTCCTTCACCGTTTAGCAAGTGATAATCTTGGTTGAAAATGAGATTCGCACTTGAAAAATCCCAGAGGTGCGAGCCGGGGTTTGAACCTGCAATCCTCGTTACCGAGGCAAGCGTTCTACCAACTTGGCTATCACTGCTAAGTGCATATACCAGAACAACATTTTTTTTATTTTTTTTCTGTCTGTCTGTCTGTTCCGGCTATTCTCTGAAATGGCTGGATCGATTTTGACGGGACTTTCACAGGCTGATGTAACAAGGAGTAACTTAGGCTAGTTTTATTTTAGAAAAAAAATACCCCAACCCCCTGCCAACGACTTAATATCACAAAGGCTGCCGGTCGCGCGGGCTTAGAACGCGCGAGCGGGCTATTGCTAACGGTTCTGTCTTTTTTAAATACCACGCGGTTGAAGTCGCGGGTAATATCTAGTTTCTTACTAAAACTCAACGAGACGTCGACCTCGGGCCACTTACTATAGGATTTATTACGAGCGCTGTGTAAAATACGAGTAGCGATGAAAAATCTGAGTTTTTCACTTAACGTTAGATTAATTTCATCAAAGCAGACACTGAGTTTTTTGTGACTAAACATAACAAAAGGTAACTGCACTCTTAAATGTCTACTTAATTGAAGTAACAGTAGTTTTCGATATAGATGGAAAAATAGGAAATAATCGTTGGATAAGAGAAAGCAATGAATAAAAAATATAAATACTGATAAGTTGTTGTTATAACATTTTAGTGTTGATAGCAATATATAATTGATTATTCTAATTATGTTGAGTATAGCTATTTCAATAGTTTAGGATGATAATTCAAACATTAATTCATCATCAACATCATTATAATATTGAAATAAAACGAATTTTACGAATTTAATCGCGTTTATTTTATGTTTTTTGTCCTCCCGTTTGCTGTAAAGCAACCGAAACGTCGGGAACGTAAAAAACATAAAATAAAAGCGATAAAATTCGTAAAATTAGTTTTATTTCAATATGTAGTGCTCGCATAAATATAAAAAAAATAACATTATACTAACGATACTAAAATATATAAAGAAAATAAGTAGTAACTTTCCAAATTGATGTGATAAATTCACGGTGTATAAACGTACCTATCAATTTTGGATGGCACATAAATCTTCGTTGGCGAAATTTTCGCAAAAAATGCATTGATCACGAGCGTGCCGCGGCGGTCGGCGATACCAGGGGAGCAGAGAGTTGAGCCGGTTCCGAATATGGTGGTACTGCTTTCACGGCTGCAGCATCCATGTTCAACGGCACTTGAGAAACTGATCGAATGTTTATTCATACTTAACACTTTTTTGGTCACATAATTAATGATTATTCCCACTATTATGATGACCAAAGTAATAGAAAAATGTGGTCTTGCCAAAAGTGCATTTTTTAAATTAAAAAGGTTTTAAAATACATTATAGTAATGTTTTCTCCAAAATAGCATATTTAGACGAATCATTTTGTTCTATACTGTACCTCGATGAAACAGTACTCAAGGATAATATTCGTAATAAGGATCTAGTCACGGACTTCCTAAAAGTAAAACAATTTTCAATCAAAACTCACAAACTAACAAAATTTAACTTTTTTATAATATTAGTATACAGAGTGTAAGTGGCTACGAAACTAAAACTGCTACCATGGGGGTTCAACTCACGGCTCTGGACTACCGAGTGTTGGAATTTTCCATTGATCTTTTCTTGAATGTACGTATTTGTTTTCAGTGATTTTAAAATAGATTTTAGCATGATATCTTACACTGTATCATAGTTACTCATTTAAACCTAAACCAGCAATGTAAATTAAAACTCTATACGCTCGAGCACGCTCGCCAATACTACGAGTCGCGTATCGCGCGGAGCGTTGTGTTGTATTCTCGTGCTTTAACATTGCGCGCTCAAAAATAACAACATTACCCATGAATTTCGACATGAATGATTACTATAATTTTATTATAGGCATTCAGTGTAACCCAAAGTTTTCGTTTCCATGTCCCTTACACCCTGTATATATGTAAATTGTTCGAACTTTTCAATATTATGTTCGCCTAGTAGATTTTATTACAATTGTTTTTAAATATTTTCTGTATCTATAAATTAATTTACTTGCACGTGATCATCTTTCCAAATACCTTCCTATATAACTACGCAATACACTGTTTCATGCGTATTCTGACGACATTTACCATTAACTTAGACGTGTCTGGACTATTGAGGTGTAATACTAAGATCTAATTCTGAATTTGATTTCATTTACAGCGACAATGGTCTGTTTCGGTCATATAACATATCCGTACCCTGAAAATCCTTGGAGTTGTCGTCAGAATAGTGTCACGCGGGTGTGACGTATTCGAATTCGTGAACAACTGTTTAGCTTCACTCAAATTGGAGGTGGTAGCAAACAGTGAAATCGCACATAGGTGGGTCGTGACTGGCCCTCATGACCCGTCTGCCTTGCGCACATTACAACGTAATCTTTCAATATCTGAAGGGCTAGCACGCAGGTCAGGACAAAACCTCATGGATGGCGGGTCAGATCAGTTGCAATGTAGCGTCTCGATCTACTGCTGCCTTCCTACCTAGGCAAGTATGCTCCATCGTAGATCTCATCGTCACTTACCATCAGGTGAGATCGAGATCAAATACTTGGCTATAACGTAATAAAAAAAAATAAAAAAAAACCTAGGTCACGGATTTTGTCGCCCCCAGTCGCCCTCTCCTATCTGTAACCCATATGAGGGTGAGAGACAAAATCGATTTATATCATATTTTGTCTTGTCACATCCGGGTGTGCTACTATAGCTGGGTAATGTATGATTTAATTAGATGTTGACGTGCAATTTCACTTAAATAATTGGAATAATTTTCAACGTCTTTTGTAGTACCACCATTTTGATCTAGATTTTTATTATTACACACAGGAAAAATATATGAAATCTAATCTTCAAAATGCTGAGTTCTTCTGATAAAAGACACCATAATATTCATAATACATACATAATAATTTTAAATGTTCATATATTACCTACATGGAATTCGGAATACCTGTTCGACAACTCGATCCATAAACTAGTTTAGATCCGAGACGAGGTGGTCCACACGTGTGCTCGGGCGAAAGTGATGTGTTATCGCTCATTAGCTGCGCGAGCGCACTTTTACTGAAACAGCCAATTACAATCCATTGTACCGACGAGTAAATACTAATTGAGACTTTTATTGAATAGCTACATTCCGTAATTGATCTTTGGATCAAATACAATAGAAACACTACTATACTTACCCAATTCTACTATTATATAAATATATTTATATTAAATAGTATATTTTTCTCTCTAGGTTCGAACTAAGGCTTATTAACGGTTTTTGAAAGTCTATTTGTAACAATATTGAGTTGGAACCAGCTGCCCGATTCACAACCATACGACAAGTCTAGTATCGACCGATTCGGTTATTAATTGTAACTTGCATTATGAAATGTACTATGTAAACACAGCGAGTGGTTGAATCGAACCGTTCGGTTGCGTAGTCGTATCGAATAAACGTCATTGAAACGAGAAAAAATCTAATCGAATCGATTCAAAATGACAAGTATAATATGATCGATTCGATTAGAATTGTACCGATCCCGACAATCCATTTACTATACGGAGGCTTTCTATCGTTTTACTTTTAATACTTATACAACTTGTTAAATCAATTTGTGTGTGCAAATTATATAAGTAGATGAATGAGTCCAATAAACACATGGGCAAGTAGTAGAGTGGGCATAGAATATTATTATTAAATATTTTAGATTCTGTAATCTTATTGGAAAGTTATCGATATGCAATATGACGTACGAAAGCTGTTCCAATACGAATATTCTGAACACAATAATTTGAAAATTATAGCTCAAGGTTGCGATGAGTTTTCACTGCGAATAAAATTATTTTGATAAACGTGATGCTGCTTACTTGCACTCTGCACGGAAAATCGGTTTCATTTATAAATAAATTTATATTTTAAAAAATAATCGTGCTTCATTTATTAGTATTCGCGTAAATATAAGAAATCAATAAATGTGTATTGGATTTTATCATTATGTGGTTAAATATATTCACGTTCTCTATCACCTACTTCTGAAACCTTACTTCAAGATTGAAATGAAACCAGTTCCCTTGTCCTGCCAACGCAAAATAAGTACAATAAGCTTTTATGAATTAGCATAGCTCGAAACGCACCCAGCTACTTAGCATAAAGCGACAACGGGTTGCGACAATCGCTAAATTGATTGTATAATACCCGATCTGTCGGCACTGTTACTGGTGCCGCGTGACGTAACGAGGTACTTTCTACGGCATGCGATCGCAGACACGACAAATGGAGATGAGATAAAAGCACACCACTTGCGACGACTCGATATCTTGATGCTGTTAGTGTTTTGTTTCACGGTGGTAATTCTTACGCGCCTTTCTCTAGTTATTTCAAAAAGCTTTACAGCCTGTCAGTTGAATGCTGATAGGTGTCTCCTTCCTTTGATTCCATTCCTATCGTATAGGTTATTACTATTTAGTTTTAAGCCCCCATTGCACGAAACAGCGAGGCCAACATTCTCCACAAAGGTTTTAACCAATATTCTCGCGTTATTTTGGATATCGATAGTACCTATATGAAGCCAAGTCACCGATCATGAAATCGATGCATGAATGAGCTTCAAATTCCATGAACATATATTTAATTGACACTAGTTTATTAGCCAAAGTGCTAAGCTATTTAATTAAGAAAAATCATCCATAATTTCAACCTTGTGTATTTCAGGGATTAGTATTGAGGGATGTAGAGCCGGAACGATTTACACACGCGAGATATTTAAAGAAATGAAATGGGCGCTTTTATTATTCTTGTTAACTAATCACTTACATACATTACAATGTTACATACAACATAAACACAGACAATGCTTTACGTCCTTCCTTTAATTGACTTAATATTTTTTGCGTTAAACTTAAAAAAAATACTAACCTTAATTCACTAAAACATGCACAAAGAATGAGAACGTTGTTATCTCAGTATAAAATGTTTCCTTCCGCCAAACACTTTGTGTAGAATACTTACATACACAACGTCTGAAGCCAGGATGCTGAGTGTCATTGCTTATGACATTGAGGTGTTTCGAAACTGGGCAAGGTTAAGGCGATTTCGATTGCATAGGTCGAACGGATTAACGAGTACAATAGCCGAATTAAGAATTGTAATTTAAGCATTCAATCTTAATAAAAAATAAATTATCATTAAACGCACCGACAGTATTGACGATCGGTACGTCAAGTGCGAGATTATTCGTTAGCTAACTGTATAGTTTACCGTATTTAGACCTTGTGTATGGAGAATTGAAAGTTTTAAATACCGTCCGCTAGAGGTGGTGTGCAATTCTCCATACAAAATGTCTAAATACGGTAGACTATAAAGTATACAGTTAGCTAACGAATAATCTCGCACTTGACGTACCGATTGGAACAGCAAGCGATCATTAACGAATCTGCTTTCTGTTGCAAGGTTCCCAAATTCCAATTTCAGTATGAGCAAACATTATGTGATGAGCACGAACGTTGATACCCGAATCATGGTTGTTTAATTCTTTATATCAGTATCGCATTGTAACCCATAATACAAGCTTTGCTCAGTTTGGAGCCGTAGAGTTGGTGTGCTTATCTGGCTCAGTAAATGATAATTATAGGCTCTACAATAAGCTGGGTCTCTACCAATTGCGCCATTTCGATCGCCAAAGACTAAATTCTGGTGGGCTATTTTAAATCATTCGGAATCGGAAACGGATTTGAAAGTTTCCGCTGTTGGTGTCGCTCCCTACGAGCTTTCCGACGGAAACTTTTTGAAAAAACGAATTGGTATTTCCATTGAGGACCGTCGAAAATCATCAAATTCAGACATGTTAATAGCGATTCTGTTTCCGATATCGATTTCGAATGATTTAAAATAACCCCGCAGATTGCGTCTTTCAAGTATCTCCATATATACCTAATTATACCACAGATTAAGCTAAAGGTACCAGAAAAACGGAATCCACACACGAAAGATCAACACTTCGCCAGGACTATCGGTCAATCTGTGACTTCACTATACGAGAATACCTATTGAGTGTACCAAAATAAAGTAGCATCCTCAAACATCACTTTCACTAGACTCTAAACAATCAATCGTCAAGTACAGAACGGTGTTATGCAAATATCAATGCATCACGAACGTTGTGTAACAGAGGTTAGAGTAAATTTACACACGTACGTCAATATACTTCCCTCATAGACATCACTTCTTTTTTATCACAGCACTAACATTAAAAATAGCATACCTAACGTAAACGGCAAAAAAACCCCTGAGCTTCTTACACCTCTCCGTAAACAGCTCTCCCTAGTAGAGTTCTACATACGCATTTACCCCATAGGATTCTCCAAAAACAAAAAATGGTTCACAAGAAATCTACTAATTCTGTATTTCTAGTTGTGAAACATGCTTGTGCCAACCATAACATTTATAATTTTTTTATGAAGCCACGCAGAGTTTAGTCAACATTAGACGTATTTTTTTTTCAAAAAATTAAGCACCTCTACAGCACAGTCATAGAACTAGAAATGAAAAATAAATATGAAATCATTGGCAGTTAGAGATTCATATAAGGGGTGTTTCTTTCATAACATTGATTGACTCATACGACTAATCTTTATGCTAATTATAAATTAAAAAAATAACTCGTTTATCTGTGTACGGAGGCGGCTCAGGGCCACGGGCACCCACGTACCACTCTCGTTTTCAACATACCAAGCGTAAAACGGAATGCTTCTATTAAAAAAAAACTTTAATATTATGTACGATAGTGAGAGTTATGTGTTGTAGCTATTTGAATGAGAAAAAATATGAGAGAAAATGAGTTTTTCAATTATGATAATCACGATATTTATGAATCAATCAAAAATCAAATCAGTTAGATAATGATATTTATTCATGCAATTGATTCTCATTATTAATATTCGTAAAAGTGAACGTTCCTTTTTCAAATTAATAAATATATCGAAGTGGTACCTACGATAGCGAATTTGTTTTTATCGAAATGTACATTCGTTACATCAATAAAAATTAAATGATATACATATTTGCAACTATGGGGTACACACAGTTATTTTTTCTTTGTTTATATTTGTTATACTTGTCTTATATCAAACTGTCGTCGAGATAAAAAAGAAGTTTAATTTAAACAAAACCGTTCACAGACTTGTATAAAATCAAACAAAAAAATGGGATATCAAAAGATGGCACTGCAAAAAAATTTTTACTTCAAAGTAAGAGCTAAGCAATGATTTTAAACTCATCCTGTATTGTTAGTTGCTTTTATTAGCAAGCAACAATCGCCAATTGAGCAGCAACAGTTACAAGATTTCGCGTGCTTATGTGAAAACGAGTAATAAAATGATTGAATTCAATGGCCGATGTCTGTAAGAACGTTCACATTTTGAACTACATCCGGTTGCGGATGTAACGGTGAAGCGTCGCGTGCGCCGATGCCAAAGTGTCTAGGGTTATCCGTTTCAAAAAAAACTTGAGAAAACGTTAAACTATATTTAAATTTAAGATAAGAACAAAAATATGGACCTACAGAGATTGGTAGAAGGTCTAGGCTAAATATGTGCCGTTTTAAATATGGTTTTACTGTAAATATGCCATTTTGAGTGGTAATTTTGTCTATGATAATCCTAAGGATGTCCTTATGGCTTTCAAGGCACACATGCAAGCATTCGCACATGTCAAGAAAACTAAGATAAACAAATGTCAACCTTGAAGAAAAGGAGAGAAGGCCTATTTGGCGAAACCGCCGGATATATCGTTGTGCGGTCAGACTTTGGATGTGTTACTGAAATGTTTGACAGTTGTTACAGGTAGATAGAAGCCTGAAAAATGGTCATAGCCTTAGGTTACAGATGTTAATCGCTCCGTGTTAATAGCGGTGATCAGCAACATTAAGGTAAACTTAATGCTGACTCGAATAGAAAGAAGAAATGATAAAACAAATATTAAGCAAATTATTTTAATATCACTAAAAATAGCAAACAGTTTTCTCTATGGCCAACACATCCAATGACCTAAACCTATGCGCGGACGCCGGTCAAGTTATAATACACGTAGATATATAAAGCTAACCGTGAGGTCGGTCGGTAGGAAACCGCGCAGTTCATTGCCAAGTAAAAGTTGCTTATTTCCTTATGCAACGGCGCTGAATGTCTGCCAAGTGTATAGGAACTCGAGTTAAATTGTCGAGAAATATGCAAAGGCTGGGTCTGGTCCCCCACTCAGTTGTTCGCTGCGACAACTTATTAGTAAAGGTACCTATAACTTCTAAAACAATATCCGAAAGCAGTTAAAAATGTAACTCCATGGATGTCGTCAAACACCACAGTCCTCCCGTGATCATGGTTGCTGTAAAGCAGCCGAAACGTCGGGAACGTAAAAACATAAAATATACGTGATAAAATCCGTACCATAAGCTTAATTTTTTTTTTAATCTTAATACCGAACCAGCCTGTGTATAGTTTGTCGATCGTGTACGATTCAGCGAAGTCGCATCCTAATTGAATGACAGCGCTAAATCCGCGCTGCCTCAGGTACGAGTAAGAGTCCGTTTGCAGAATAGAACACGGCTGAAGATATTTCATGATACCTTTAAGGGTTTATTGGCATTAGAGGCAGCATTTTTAAACATCTCTTGAAGTCATAAATTCGATAGTTTCCTATATATATAAGATTGAACCAAAATAGTGTAAAATATTTGCAGGAGCTAAAAAGTGAGTCATAACAACCACGTTTATATATAAAATGCATGTGAACAGTATCTGAATATTAGAAAGCAAGCCAATACCGATACAACCCGCACTTGGTACTCAGTGTTCTTTTGATAATTTCAATTAATTTGTATATATTTTTACGGGAATGTTACCTTAAACAAACAATAACTCACAAAAATCAATCTCAATCGCAATTTTGCTAGGATTTTTTACAGTGTACATTTTTTAAAAAATAATATTCGAGGTCACTACCCAAATTCCCTGCGACCAATTAACGGGAGTGGATCTCAGTAATACCAGCGTGCCTGCAGCTAATACGAGCGTCTTCGATCTTACCTGCGTAATCAGTTTGAGGCAATTCTATTGTGTGCGCAGGCGCAGGGCGTGACACCCGCGCCCGAATTCTTGTGCGCTGACAGGTACAACTGCAGTGTCATAATCGTAAGCTTATTGTGATGCATTTAACACATTTAATTATTATGTACTCCGCAGCAACTGGGCAATACATATATAATGAAATAATTCCACCATTGCGGCCCGATAAAATACCTTTTATTATAAATAATGATTATGAGTCATTCATAAACACGTTTACTTATAACACTTCTGTCTATGATATAATTATGACATACTTATATCTTAGTTCGTAATGAGCACAGAAAGACATGATAGAGAAAAATAAGCCCACTCATGTCGTAAACTGTGCGATGATAAAAACATTACTAGGTTGTAAGTTTATAAGGTTAAAACACAGACCATGAGCTTAATGGTCTATGGGTTAAATTCTTCAAAGTCTGTTCAGATACTGAGATGCCCGTAGCTGAAGTGAAGATCCGTCAAACAGAAAGAAGCGGCAGTAACCTAGTGGTTAGAGGTTCCCGGTTTTATCTACACCCTGCCCATTAAACTATTAAATAAATAAATATCGCCAGACGAACACACCATCTATACAGTCGCACATTAAGCAACACTTGCATTATTGGGGCGAACCCAGTATATAATACTCATATAGATATTAAACATCCATGACTAGCTTACAAACATTTGCGCTTATCACATAAAGTTTGTGTACCGTACCGTACCGATTCGAACCCGCGACCCGCAGCGCAGAAGGGAGATTCACTACCAACCAAGCTAATATAACAGGCTTTGGTTTAGTTGCAGGGTCCAACGGCACTACTAGATAACGTGCTTATCGAATATTGCTTTACAAAAAAATGCCTTAGAGTTAATAAGAATAAAGTTTACAATGTAATTAATAGTCATGATATCTAATCAAGTATATATCTATTGTTTTTATTACTGTTGAGGCATAATCAACATAAATACATAATACTTTATTTAAATAAGACATTAATAAATATAAAATAAATTATTGTGCTGCACGTAATAAGCGTGAGGGCAGAGAGAGAAAGCGAGAATTACCAACTCTGAGCATAAATATATTATATTGTTGCTAACTAAAAATATGATATATTGTTTATGTACGTTGTGTACGCCTACATAGCGCTCATCTATACCTACATAACATCTGCAACTTGTCCCAGTGACCGACATTTAAACCGTTGACGTCAGGTGTATACAAGCATTATTATATACATTATAACACATAAGCAAAATCGTAATATGGAAATAAATCAACTAAGAGCTACTTCTTACCCACTCAAACCGAGACGTTAATATAATTTTTTTTCATCCACTTTGAGTCTTATTCGTGTAATAATACTGTAATATCCTATATTTTAACATAGTACCTAAGTATGATTTTCATCATTCAAAACGTGGTTAAATATATTTCCTACTTCAGACTGAAGTGGGAAATTACATAATGGTCACCAACTGAATTATTCAAAAACCTACCTAGTTACTCTCACACAGATTATAATATCCATTTTGGCAATTGAACGCCATATTAATCGTCAGTCATATCGATTAAGTAGTCGAGGCTGGTTGCATGCATTCGATTGTCACATTGTCACGATCGAGATATCGGTACAAGTCGATCGATTGGAACGCGGGTGTCGGCCTTCGATCTAGAATAGGACAGCAGCCGGATATAGCATGGCGACGGACCGAAGAAAAAGTTCCGGGAGGTTATTTATTGATTGATAACAAAGGCACTATATTACCCCCCATTACATTGGGACCATCATCATCATCATCATCATATCATCGGCGAAATGAGTAAAGGATAAAAAGGGACCGACTAAAATCCAACAGCCCCATAATATCATAGTGTATTTAACTATTTTTTTTTATCAATCAGGAAGAGATTAACAGAGATTATTTACATTGCGGTTACTAATTTTAATAATAACAATGAAAGTAAACGGCGACAAAGAACCTGTTTTCTGTACGTCAAGTGCGAGATTATTCGTAAGCTAACCGTAAACTTTATAGTCTACCGTATTTAGACATTTTGTATGGAGAATTGAATGTTTTAAATACAGTCCGCTAGAGGCGCTCTTTAATTCTCTATACAAAATGTCTTAATACGGTAGACTATAAAGTATACAGTTAGCTAGCACTTGACGTGCAGGTATTAACACAATCTTGTACATTTGATTTGCCACGTTATGCCAACGCTCTTATTTGATTGATGCTGAATCCTCCTAAATTTGGCTTATGTATGTACTACCGAGCAAATAAACAGGCCTCGTAACCCTGCAGTAGAAATCATGACTTTAGTACGCTTATGGCTGCTAGGAATAGATAAAAAAATATTATTGAGTCAGAGCGTAAGAAAGAAGAAACGATGACGACATTATTCATTAATTTCAAATGAGTAACTGGGATACGGTTCACATGATGATGAGGTAAACCTTTTTTTTTTCGATCTGTAAACGATTTTTTTTCAATCGATTATAGTTCTTTTTTTTTTTTTTTTTATTACATTATAGGCAAGTATTTGATCTCGATCTCACCTGATGGTAAGTGACGATGAGATCTACGATGGAGCATACTTGCCTAGGTAGGAAGGCAGCAGTAGATAGAGGCACATGCAGCGCAACTGATCTGACCCGCCATCCATGAATGGCAACACCGAACATCATGCCGGAACACGGCTAGGCCGCTTGGCGACATGGCTTTGTTCAGTGGGTGGTGACTAGCCACGGCCGAAGCCTACCACCAGTAGAGTTGTCACCTGGTTGGCACCACCCAGGGTCACGTGTAGGGTATCTCGAGGGTACTTAATTCTCCTACGGACGAAGGTGACTCGACCCCAAAAATAAACGGTCAATAAACGGTCAAGATATTTGAAACAGCTTAGTTGTGATTCATAATTAAACCGCATAGCGTGACTCAATTCCATATCGGTAGTGCTTGTTAATTATCTTACACCATTTATGATTTCCTTTATCATTATTGAATTCAGTTAAACACTTACCTTATGATTTCCTATAAATGTTAACAAAGGATCGGTTGGAACAAAAGAATTGCGGAAAACCAGTTACCTATTATGGATTGATTTCAATTAATAAAAACGTCATAGTTTTTCATGGAAATGGATAATAGTTTAATTCAGAAAAGTTAAATTGCAATTCAAATCGTATTGCACAATGCAATACTGTAAGTAGGTATCTTAATAATTGTATAAGTCAATAGTAAGTCGACTACCGTCCCTCGTGTCATCTACTCGCAGCATCCTAAGAGCATCTTTTAAATCTTCAATGCGAAAATCGTTTATACTCTTTTACTATTTGACCCTTACATGGCTTACTAGATACTGCATCGTTAATCTGGACCAAACACATTTAGTTATACATCTCTAAGTACTCTATAATAAAAATAAATAAAATTGGAATGTCTGTTTGTAATATTAAAATAACCGTTTTTTACTAAGTGCATTTGAATAATACACGATACATACTTATACCAAAATATTTTTTTTTACAATTTTTGTCTGTCTGTTTGTTTTGGCTAATCTCTGAAATGGACCGATTTTGACGGGACTTTCACTGGCAGATAGCTGATGTAACAAGGAGTAACTTGGACACTTTTATTTTAGAAAAACTTTTTTGTTAAATACCACGCGGACGAAGTCGCGGGTAACAGCTAGTTCCCAATAAAACCCGATGGGCTCTAGATGTGATTTCCCGCGAGCTCCCACGCCGGGTCGTTGGCTTCGGACCTTGAGGTTGGTGGCCTTAATACTCTATACTAGTTGTATATGACCTTAAAGCTTACAGTAATTATAGGCAGACATTCATTGATTCGAATCACTTGCAGAGAGTACTTGGATTTATAGACCATGAATGTGGGGTCAACATTATTTTCAGTTACGCAATTTCGAAGCAGAATTAAGTAAGTCCCACATTTTTATTTTACTTTTGAAAAATACAAATACACGTTTAAATAAATATCGCCAGACGAACACACTAACTATACGGTCCCACACTAAGCAACGCTTGTATTATGGGTGCCGTACAATGGACTGGGAGCAAATCCATTATATATTACTTATACGAGTATATAGATATTAAAAATCCTTGACTTGGGTACAAACATTCGTGCTCATCACACAAAGTTTGTGTCTACCAGGATTCGAACCCGGGACCCTCAGCATGGAAAGCAGGGTCACTACCAACTGCGCTAATCAGGCCGTCGTTTGTTCAAACTATGAGTGTGAATTTTATTCGAAATATTAAATTAGTCTTACATCATATGTTTTTAATAGGATCTGACAACATCCACTCCTACCATTGACTTCTATAAGCTACCCTGATTTACAAGAGCACCGGAAAATATCTAAGGAACACACTAATTTGACCCTACACGACACCCAAAAATGCACCGACTTATTTCGCACTCGAAGGAGTACGAAAAAACATTATCCACGAAGATAATTAAGCTCAAATTGGCGCAGTGCCTCGCGTGGCCAATGACCACACACTACAGTTAGCTCCCGAAAAGGCTGCGGAACCGCTTCCGATCGGGTACGTGACTACGACGCTACCATATCGTAGTGCCATTACTACTTAGATCTACTCGATACTTTGTTTTTCCTAATGGCCTTTTTCGATTCAGTCAGGCTCACTACTCGATACTGTTATTTGATTCTGGATTACTTAAATATATTGAGACTACAAATAGCCAAAGATATTGACTGTTCTAAATTTAAAATGGTTTAATCAATTGACAGCCTTCTGAAAAAAAATATGTATTGCCATGATTTTGATGTATATCTTTAGTTACTTCATAACTGACTCGTAGTTGAGAGAATGAATCAGAAGTTTTGTGGTGTTTCCATGTTATATAAAAAAGTTAAACACCATTAGTCTCGTCACTAAATAATTTAAATTGCCTTTTTATGTTTCTTAAAAAATTATGAGCGATCGCACGGACTTAATCGTGTGAGCTCTTAGGTCATATACGTCTGCCTAGCAATAACTGAATTGAACGTTAATATGCATTGCCTGCTTAGGTGTAATTACTAAAGCGGTATTTAACCGACAGTAATTTACTTGTGTTAACATAACTAATGGCATGGGTTTTAGAATAAATACTAGATAGGATTTCTAACTACAAGTTAGTAGTAACCTGTATGTTATTTGTGTCGTGGTATAAATAAAGCAATGTTATGGAGTTTATATTCTTTTAGTACAGAAACTACCGAAATACGGTCGACTTAACATTGACGACCGACCTTCTACGCTGAGGGTCCCAGGTTCGAATCCTGGTAGGAAAAAAGATGTTGATATGAACACGATCTTTTTTGCCCGAGTCATAGATGTTTAGTATCTATATAAGTACTATAGAGGGGTTCGCCCTGAGTCCATTGTACGGTACTCATAATTATACAAGCGTTGCTTAGTGTGGGACTGTAAAGTTGGTGGGTTCGTCTCGCGATATTATAATATTTTATTATAGGTATATAAGTTGGGTGCAGATTTTCTTCAAGGTGCCGTACTACCACACTGTATTTAACGCGGCTAAGAGTTTTCAATAATCTGATTTACGAATCTATCTCATAATTATACGAAGGTAGAGTTGGAAAGGACTCATCCAGACGGAACATAGTGTAAGTACTTACCTCATAAATAAATCCTGTTGGAGGCAGTATCCTAAGGCAATATTCAAACCAAACCAGTGAACTGTGACGCATGATTCATTGCGGACTAGACCCTTCATAGTGGCAACGAGGTCGGCCGGTGCGGTGTCGCGGTGTCACGACACTTGACGCCGCGCGACCGAATTGCGCAACACACTGTCGCCAGATAATAGACCAATAGTGTAGTAACACGACTAGACATTCCGCAAACTGAATCATGAAATACTTAGACGGGATACCTTGATTGCAAACATTTGTTTTTTATAAAATTTTGTCATACTTATTAAAATTGGCAGAGGTAACATTGATATGAGGCTGTCAGAAATGCTAGGGGAAGTAAAATTTAATTTTTACATATTAAAGTTTGTAAAAAAATAATGCAGTACTGGGCCGGTTAATTATCTTCTACTTTTTAAATAAATAAAAAAACAAATGTGCTATACGTACCCACATAAGATTGTTATTTATATTCATCAAAGTTTGGTATTCCAAGCACACGCAATAGGAACCACATATTTCCTTAGTTATAACAGAGAATAACAGTTTAACCGTGTGTGGGCTACATAAGGGAAACCATTTAAATATTTTCGTGAGCAGTCAGCGAGAGTCAAGGTTTAGCGCTATGAGTCAGTCGACCTCAAAGTTGCGAATGTACTCGCTGAAGGGAGAGAGGTAGCAGGCTTTCATAGCTTTATCAAAACCGCACATATGAACTTTAACGCGATACTCGTTCCAAAATGTGGGCTAATGTATTGACATTAGCCTACATTTTCAAATAACTTGTTTGTCCTTCTTTAGCGACCGTTACACTTTGATACAAACATACATGAGTCGCGATGATGTTTCGGTGTACTCTTGAAACTGATAATTACTAGAACAATATCATCCTTTTAACTGACGCAAGTTAGCTGGCGATATATAGTTGGTCTATTGATGACTTATTTTTATTTTGACATTAGACAGATGGCATGCATACAAATTTAGTAAAATAAGTTGCGGATAAGGTTAATACTTTACTAGCTGTCCCGGCGAACTTCGTAACACCTCAGAATCAAATGTATGAGAAAATTAATTATCTTTATTATATCTTTTTTGTGAATTTTTAACATATTTCAATAGTTATTCCGCTATTCGGGACGGAGGTGAATCCAAAAAATAAATGGTCATTTTATACCTAGCTTTCCCATTGGAGAAAAAAACGTACCGTCATGCGAATAAAATATAATGATAATGAAATAATACGAGTATATCGACGAGTAATAAGTATCCACCCAGTATTATTCTCGGAACATCCTCAACAAATATGGGCTTCCACTGACTGAAAACTTTTTTGTATACCAACTTCAAAATTCTCAGCTTAAATATAGATAATTGCATAATATACACGTCATGTACAGGTCTGAAAGCGCGAAGAGCGTCGGCTTGCGCTGCGCAGGCGCCGATACAAAGCGCTCACAATTAGGTTCACTCCCACGCTTGGACCGCTATTTAGACGCGACCGCTATTTGCCAATTGTTTTCACTGAGGTCGCTTCTAAGGCTTAAAACATTTTGTCCGAAATCAAATTAAATGATAATATCAAGTGTGTTCTTTTGTTTGTTCCCACAAATATTTCGTTCAATTAGTTTTGAGACATTCATGGGTCCATAAATCATTCATTTTTATTTCAAATCAAATAGTAAAAGGCTACATTAATAACTGAGCTATGATTATTCTTAACTCCAACCAAAGCAGCGAATTCCATACAGCCATTGTACAGACTTAGCGATTGTATGTAGATGTTTCATGTCACAACATAATGCATGATCGGAATTGCCTAATATTGAGCCGAGGCGGGCAGCGCGGTGAATCTCTGATCGCTTCGTTTGCAGACAATTTGTAAACAAGTGCCATACTAATGTAGACCTAACGACCTTGGGGGAGCATGCCGGGAATTCAGAGCGGACTGGCACTGAAGGCTGGCATGCTTTAAGGGTGATTGTGTAAAGCTGTGCGGACCGGAATATCCTTAATAGCGCAATAAATTGTGTCGTTTATATATTTTATGTGTTTAATATCTGAAATGCAAAAAAAACAGTCTTGGAGATACATTTTGTTAAACAAATGGGGGAAGAGGAACCCATAACAGTTATAAATCAAACAAGTTGATCGATAATTAAAGAAGCCAGCAATACCGAACTCCTCTAAAATGTTCTTTGCTTCTTGATTAACAATAGATTTTCGACAAGAATCGCCTAGTTCTATCAATTATACATTTTGTATTGTAGAGTAGGTAACTCTTATTTCTACAACGTCTCAAATTGAAAACCCTATTAACCTCTACTTATTTGGAAGCCTCGGTTCATGTGTAGGAATAATTCTGACCTCCATTGCAATCCCCTGGTGGATTTCTATGGATGTCTTATCTTACGGATCCCCTGGGCCCTAGGGCATGGGCAAAGATAATTCCTTATTGATTGATGAACATAAGTATCTATTAGCAATTCCTCACAGCACCTGCTCTGCCTGTTTGTTACTCACAACCCGTCAACACGTACAATCTTTTTTTTTCTTGAAGGTTTCCGCTGACGTGCGCCCGAGTCGAGTGGGTTTTCCTCACTCATTGAAGCATCTTACTTGAATGGTATTTCCAGGATATTTTATCGTAAACTATGGGTCTTGTCTTGATCGAGATCTTGACAAGTACCTAGCTACAATAGTTATATTTTGATACCCATTTGAAATGAATACATAGGTATTTAATTTTTTTTTTTTGTATTTTCACCAGGGAGATATTTAAACGAAATTACATTATACATGCCCCTTCGCATTGAGGGGAGGCCCGTGCCCAGCAGTGGGACATTAAAAAGGGCTGGTATTATTATTATTACATTATACATTCCACTAGCCTTCGATGCGAAGCTTTTCAAGGTTAAAATGTATTATATAAAACTCGTTTCAACCAAAAAGTAAACACGAAACCTCAACTTTCGCGCTGGAATCTTAAAAACACAGCCTCCGTACTGACTGACGTCACCACGTAACCAAAAAAAAATATTATATGCTACATGCAATATTCTGGTACCACCCGGATGCGGTCAGCTCGATACCAACGGGTTTTTTGAGTAAATCGATAATAACTACATGAAATGTAGTTTTTTTTTCATTTCCAAATACCTCCGAATAACTCACTTCACTTTTGTATGGAATCGTCTTCAATATCCCACTAATATTATAAATGTGAAAGTTTGGATGGATGGATGTTTGTTACTCAATTACGCCAAAACGGCTGAGCGGATCTGAATGAAATTTGGCACAGAGATAGATTATAGTCTGGAATAGCACATACTTTTTAATCGCGGGTAACACCGCGGTGCACAGCTAGTGTATAATAATAATATGAAGCCTATCTTCATTAAAAAATAAAAGTTTTCTGAAGCATATTAACTTTTATTATATTTCTAACCTATATATATAGCTGCGAGAATTAACATAGTAGGCTATTAAAACATTAATTATTAATGACATCTACTGGCTTGTATATTATTATGTATGCTAAACACATCAGCATTACCATCCGATAGTGGTGGGGAATAACTCGATTCTTTATGAAACCCCATTTTATTTCTATAATTACTATGAATACCAGCTTCGCCGGTCATAATACTCATTATACCAGTCCTTTGAATGTCCCACTCTTGGGCACGCCCTCCCATCAATAAGAGGGGGATTCGGCCGTAGTCCACCACGCTGGCCCAGTCAGTGCAGGTTATATAATAATAATTCTATAAAGCTAATATTCTACAGGTGTTATTGAAGTCATAACGAACGATCTATCAAAGAAATTATCCAGAAAATAACCTCCAATTACATTGAAATTATAACCAAAACTTTAATAAACCTTCTGAAAATAAGTGCACAGATTCGTAAAGCTAACAACAGCCTGTATGACCTCAGTGCCTTTCACCGGCGCGGCCGGAACCGCAGCAAACAACGCCACGGTTCACTAAGCCAGCACAAAGGACTGCACGTAGTAACATCTGCGGGACTAAAACCTGATGCATATTATCAAGGAGATGAGGAGATACGTGGTACTCGTTATTGGTATTCTAGCGGATGCACCGTGATGTCATGAAGCCGCCCGTGCTGCCACAGATTCACAAGCGTCCGCGTGTGAATACTAAAGAGATATGTTGAAATTTCACGTTGGCTGTTATAGAAGACTTTTGATCTGAATCAGTTAAGTAGCGAAACATTAACCCCGAAATTTATAGACGTTGTATAACTTTATCAAACGTCATATAGTACTGCGCACAAGAGTTTTGCTTTACGCAGTACTACATATATGTCGTTTGATAAAGTTATACAACGTCTATAAATTCAGGGGTTACAATTTACCAGCCACATTCTACAGGTCATAATTCCGCAGGTCATCATTTCGCAGGTCGTCATGCCGTCATTTCGCAGATCGTCATTGCGTCACAAATTTGTCATAAATTAACTTTAATTAAGTTAACTTTTTGTGACTATATTTTTTGAGAAATTAAGTAATTTAAAAAACAATACATACGGTATTTGATTGAATTGAACGCAATCCAATTTGCAATAATTGGGTGTTATTGAAATATACTATTACTACTTCATTGTAAGTTCAGCCACAAATAAAATATTACGTAGGCTGCCTTAGTCTGCCCCAAGGTAGGTGATACTAATTACATTTACAGAGAGGATGTAGTAACTACTACACAGACGCGAAATCAATGTTAAAGAAATGGAGTGTTTTGTCTATGGTAGACTCGCGTTCTGTATTTTTGTGCCCCCACCAAAATAACGTTTTTAGTTTCCAACTACTCTTTGGTTTCAAGTCTTGTCGTCTGCCTTAATAACGCATTTTAATTCGATATTAATCACATTTTATTAACTTATTTTAAAATGTATTTTTTAGTCTTTGACGTTTATAACAACAACAAAAAGTAACTTAACTCTTGATTTGGTTTTTACGCTGGAAGCAATGACCTGCAATTACCTAGCGGAAATCGTGCACCTAAAATGTAATTCGTACAAAACCCAAAACTGACGCTACACATTATCGTCTAGCCTAGGTAGCTGCTTTTTAACCTGATAAATATATAATTTATATATAGATTATGCTAATAAAACATTACAGTACCTAAGAGTTATAGCTTAGGAACAAAAATCTAAATATGGACTTTTGGCGGGAAATGGAACAGTGAAGCTGTCATTTTTCTTTATATTTCAAAAAAAAACATTTCTTTGACATATAATGTATAATATTAGTGGGATACCATTGTTGGTTCATAAACGTGTTCGAGGAAAAGGATATTGAAATAAAATAGTATGACTTGCTTTTTTAAGTTCTCCCAAGATGTCCGGTAAATTTTCAGTTAAGTATCCTCCACAGCTTTACTGATAGGGGTAGGGGATTCATTCCATGTCCATCATCATCGTCAAAAACATCATTATAATCACCTGGGGTACTCATAATTTTATAATAATAATCAAGAAATACTCGACACTGGCAAAAATGGCTCAATTTTGTACCCGAACGCCAACCTAAAAAAAATATGCAATCTATATATTTTTAGTTGTCATGCGAGGATACAATAACGTCTATTTCCCACGGCTAGCTTGCTCTGCTAAAACTAAGTTTTAAAAATAAAAATAGTACTTAAATTCACATAAGTACTATTTATGTAAGGAATTTATTTACTCTAAACATTTTATTAGGTACTACAACCATTTTCAGAGAAACACCTATTAAACAACACTATTTAGCAATTGAACAATGAAATACTGAAATATTAGCGTAGTAAATGATATATTTCGTACACAATGTACAAGAACTTTGTGGAACAGGATGTAAATTTCACAGTTTATAAGTAATTAGGAGTTGGTCAATACGTTGGCATACCTATCGCGGACTGAAAACGATTTACAAGTTGATATCTGAAACATAATCGAATAACTACTCGAGTATTGAGAATACTGATAATGATACTATTACGTTTTCGCTTTTAAAAAAGAAAAAGTTCTATATGTAAAAGATAATCCACGTTTTTTTAATGACAAAAAAATTGGAAGCAGCTATGGTATTTTATCTATGCATGCGTGAACCTACTTAGTATGGACACTTTTTTTTAATACTAACAGACGCTGCCGCCGTTAGTTTTCATAAAAAGAACACAACGAGGATTGCCCCGATTCGCAGCCACCCAAGAGATGTTATTATGAATTCACCACGGCAGGCAATGGCGTCGCATGATAAAATACGGCTAATTCACCATTGCAATCGTGAAAGTGCAGGTTACAATGGATTAACATGTCCCTGATGCAGCAGACAACGTTCCACATACCTACCAGTGTTGCCAAATTTGTTTGTATTTAAAACATGAAAGAAGCTTAACTAATAAATTCACCTGTTTATTGGATGGTACCGATAATAATAATATCTAATATCGTCAAAACCTACTGCGGTCCCAAACTCGGGAACGTTATATTATCGGTACCGTGTAATGGATTGTACTTAGGTATATAGATATTAAACATCCATGCCTCTTATTCCCTCCGGTCACTGACGTCCATGATACAAGTACGCTAGACTAATGATATCCTTTAAAATGACAGCTATCTATTATGCCTATTTGAAGCGCCCCCGGCGTGGGGGAAAGGAACTAAATCTGACGTAAAATGCAAATGGCCGTTGTTTTGTTTACATTGTCTCCGTGTTTATAAAGTGATTTTGAAGGTTTAACGCGATTAAACTTGTTTGTTGTGTCGTATTAATATAGTTAATACATAAATAAGTGGTGTTAGTTAATAGGTAAACCATGAAAGAGTGCGTGTTATGCAAAACTCTTTACCAGAAGGGAAGTGGGGTTACATTCCACAAGTAAGTGATTTTACGGCTAATATTCAAGAAATTAAAACTTCTATTGATATTATAGGCACTTAAAAATATGTTACTAATCTTATTTATACGTGATTACAACGCATTTGTCTTTGTATTATCGGTTTTTTATAAACAATAAAATTCAATAGTGCTGTAAAAGTTCCTTGTCGATAAAATTTATCGATATTTTTTCTATCAATATCTTAAATAGATAGAACGTTCAAGAACGTAAAAATCGCCGAAGACAGATTTGTATTATCAAATACATATTATTTTAAAACAATGTTTACTAATTCACAGGTTTCCGACTGACAATAGAAGACTAGAATTATGGCTCAAAAACATTGAAAAGCCTAGTTGGCGTCCGAAAAAATATCATTACATCTGTTCAAAACACTTCTCTGATGACTGTTTTATTAAACATAACTCATGTACTACTTTGATGATTTTTATTTTCTATTAATACCTTACCTACTCCATTGCTTCCCAAACAACATTACATTACCTCATTTCTAATTAAAAAACGATCCTTATTTAAGTAGGATCTAGCTAGTCACACACCACTCTTTAGTCCGGTTTCGGCTTATCCTAAGATTACCTACCCTACCCATGAGCGATTCGGCTAATCATTATCATTATTTGCTTCATCTTAGTATTAACCACTCGACTATTTTGGACATTAGCCATTGTTAAAGGAATGGATCATAATTATTTTCATTTTACTGCATGGGTAGGTTTAAGCATAAACATTTTTATCGATGTATCATATCACTGTCCCATCTCTATTATTAGTTCCATTCCCCCTCACTGCCGCTATCAGCGCCAAAATGGCGAAAATCAAATAGGCACACGATAACCGGGCTTATGATTAGTCCAGCGATGTATACCATAGAGGTCAGTGCCTCCGGTCCTCAAAAGACACGGGTGGGCAATTTATTTTAAATTTAGAAAAAGTTGACTAAGACCATGGACTAAAAAAGTTACGACATGACAGCCAAACAAAATAATAAAGTGAATGTAATTACTGAATGATACTGGCCGAAACTAATCCAAACAAAATTAAAAACCTACATATTTATTTAACACTAGGTCATGGAATGAGTATTAAGTAATAGATAACTATTATGCTACATCTATAGACTGGATAAATATGTATATTGCAAAGACTTTTTTACGGGGACGGGGGGGGGATGTATAAACCATTTTTATGGTGTTCTCACAAAATTTAAAATAGGAACCTAAACGTAACCTCAGTGTGAAAGCACAGTTTTTAACCGCTCGTGCCCAGCAAAGCTGGCTTATTTAAAAACATTATTCATTTTAAATCAATTAACTAGTACACAGGTGGCATCGGCCATCAGCACCCAGATCGTAATGCAGTCGGTCTAGTGTTTTCCAAGGCGGCGTGTCTTGCGCCTTTCACAACATCATGGAATTCTGCAACGAAGCCAAATAAAGCCGCGCCTGCCGCTAATTGAACGCAACTAATTGCTTATTTCACACTATTGATCGAGACCTATTTTTATGAAACTGTTTTCTTGAATGATTTTTTAATATTAAATTCGTTGATTTTGAGTACTTATTTAACTTTTTAATCTATGCTCAATTGATTAATTGTATAAAAGTTACTTATAAAATCTAAAAAGAGGTTGTAATGAAAAAAAATATCGTTTTCTCTTGTTTATATAGTGGATTGTGTTAGTTGGGACATGAGTTGGAGGAACGCGAATAGCCATAATTTCAAGATCACCCAAACACACTTATGCGCAATAAAATTAAAATGAATTAAACTTACTTATAAAAGAAAGACTGATAATGCCACAAACTATAATGAAAAACCAATAATCCGTAATGTTAACCCTTTTTTCTGTTCTTCCTCTCCCGCCTCTTTACTTCCAATCCCTTCTTTTTTTCGACCGTCATCCACCAGCCAGTGTCAATCTCCGGTGATGCCAGTCTCTTACGACATTGTTAACCATTTTCCAATAATCCTATTTACTTATTTGTACTAACTAAAATAGACTAAACAAACAAAAGGAGTGTCGCCTCCACAAACTAGTGGTTGCATGTCGAACTGCTGGGCCCAGGGTGCCTCTGCACTCTTAAGCTATACGAGCCTCGTTCGAGCCCCGTCATTTGCCTCGCTTTCATCAGGACTGATTATGTCAAGTTTACCAAAATTTACGCTGCCAGGCGCCGCGTATGCTTGAAGAACCTCCCGTGGCTGCGGAACAATTAGTACACGGCCATTGACCTTGCGGAAAGTTTCAAACTCTGGGGTTAGGGATAACGCAGCATCAATTTAACCCGCTCATTGAGGATCATTGGCCTGCACGCCAACAAGTCTGTCCAAGGTTTACTGCGATGATCTAAAAAAGATACAGACGTTTAAAGTTTACCTGTCAGGAAAACGAAAGCAATAAAAAAACTATGGGCTTATGTAGTCACCGCCATAAGTCAGCGCGCGTATGACAAGGAAAGAGTGCGACCGCACTCTCTTGCTTAGGTATACTTTAATAACAAATGTATCTGCCTTTGAAATAATATAATTTATTTCGAGAACTAAACTAGGAAGAGAATTAGTTAGTTAATTATGATTTAATATACTAAATTAAATAACAATAAAACAACCTATTCTGCGTCAAACATCTGTATTAATTACCCATTAGTAGCAGTACTTGTCAATTAGTTCCCATTAGTAGTGGCAAGTGTGTGTAGTTACTTGTCACTTTGTCACGCATCGCTGGCTCGTTCGCGGGCGAAAAGAATTTTCGCATGAAGTCATTCTTGTTGAAAGTATGCGTTGGTACAGGATGATATATGTCAATCAATACATTGATTATTTTACCTCCTCGGAGTTGTATTATAGTTCTGTAAATCATTTAAATAAGGAACCTACTTTTTGTGTAGGTTTTTTATTAGGTACTTAGGTGCCAGCACAGTACCTACGTAGAATATGAAATTACCAATTTAGAAGTTCTTTCGTAATCATGGCGACAGGGACTGCATAGTCAATTGGTTGGTGGAATTCGTGGTTTTCTTAACGATACTGCCATGTTAGTAATGATATTAGTATGAAATGTTAATTAAAACAACATTAGATAACCGTTTCATCCACTGACCAATTCTTAAAAAAAATAAAAATATTTTCTTACGCATAATTCTATAACCACCGCACTATAACAAGATGCCGAAGTGTTAAGTCGATGAAAAAGTTAAGAGCATTATATTTTGTAATTGTTTTCGATTGCTAATTGATTTAATCGATACAAATACTTAATTGAATTAAGTACGTACCCCTCGTTCTACCTACACAGAAGAGAAATTTAATAAACAAATGTAGAGCATCCCGTACTTCATAAACAAAATATTTATTGTTTACCTGATTGTTTATCATAGTCATGATCGCGGCTCGCGGCTCGCGGTCCGCGCGGCGTCAGTGCACCAGACAATATCGATCAAATCACTGCGTTTTAGCAGAAAAATGTGTATATTGTGTGAAAGGTAGGATGTGAGTGGTCGCCATGACGGGCGGAGGGAATCTGGTGAGATGCGAGAGGTACAGGAAGGGCCCGCGGACCCCGCGCTCGGCCCACGCGAGGTACTACTACACGAGGTCCTTGGTGCTCGATTCCCCGATAAAGAGGAGACATATCGCACCGATGATAAGGTTAGAGTATACAATTATAATATTGTATGAAGTATGAACATTATGTAGTTGATGCCGTATAATCTATAGTAAATGCGTACTCTATGGTTACCGATCAAAAATATAAAAAAAAAATGCGGTATATATTTAAAAAGTTATGACACGTCAAAATTCGTCACTGTTTGAATTTGAAATTCGAATGCAGCACCTACAAGTTAAATTTTAGTCAATTGTACACCATTGTCTAGAAGGCACAGATCAAACTAATTATTCCAAAATTATGCGCTATTTTTATTAACGATACAGGAATACCTTCACATAAGTTGCAGTAAATGATAGTATTAAATGTAATTGAACATTCAGATAGCTTGAGTCACGCATCCAACAATTGCAACATCGTTAGAGACTCCAACAAACAGACCTATTGTAAAGGTTATTGTTTGTAATGCAAAATCATGACTATAGGTACCTACGTGATACTATCAAGTCATCTTCAATTATTATGAAATACCAATAGGTAAAGTAGAACAGATGTAAGTAGGTACCTACTATCAAGATCAAGGCCGTAGGTAGGGGGGGATTTGGAGTTTCACCTATCGTTTTATACCCTGAAGTAACCCCCCCCCCCCCCTCCCAAGTGAACTCCTGGCTACGGTCTTGCTATAGATTCGTTAAGGTATATGTGATAGGCACTCGAATTAAAATCTCTACCTAAATGAGAAAGCAACGCGTGCCATTTCTACAGGTACCCACCATTAACTAGTTACGAGAAAACCCTAAAGATAGCGATCATAGAGGCTCTCTACTCTTCTTATTCTATATACATATGTAGCGACCTCTTCAGCCGCGCCACAAGCTACACAGATGGCGCTGCAGACGCATTTAGAACAATTGACAATTCTCCATACAATCCTTAAACGCGCTATGAGAGTTTTCGGAGCACGTAGCACATATACAAGAGCCCGACGATAACCGTTGGGGCGTAGCGGCCGCCCCGCCAGGCATACCACCCGCTTGGATGGAAGATCTTCCCTTTTCCGCTAAACACATACCATAAGACTGTATCCTGGTCGTAACTGCACATTATTTTTTAATAAAAAATAGTTAGGCGAGACATTATAATCGATACAGATGTTTTTCCTGCATTTGGGTTAACCTCACTTTTGTCGTAAGACCCGTAGTATATAATGAATATGTATGCCTAAAATCCTACACAATAATTACTACAAATTCGCAATTATTTCGCAGAATTCATACCAAACTTCTTTATAAGTAAGTGAGAAAGATATCGTTAAGACATAAATTTATTTTAATCACAGACACTTCGATGTGTAACACAATGTAGGTAAGAGGTGGCTCGCCTCGGCGACACAACGGATTGGGTCTAAGGCCAAACCGGCGCCGGGTGGTGTGTGCCCACCACAATACATTAGACACCGTCTCGCTGTGATACCTACTTTATGCTGCATCCAGATGCTGGTCTAGATTGGCCCAACGAAGGCCAACACCAATACCAACATGCGGATGAATAAGTTTGTCACGGCTGGTCTATCACGCTTTGAAACAAGCTGACCGCACCTAAAGCAAGCAAGTGTTTGTATATATGTTGGTATCCCCGTGATTTGGATAAGCTGGCTCTATTGCTTTTACCAAACATGAATAAGGAACATCAATGACATTATGCAAGATATTTATGATTTTTTTATTGTTTACGCGAATACTACACATTGAAATAAAACTGTCTTTTCGGATTTTATCGCGTTTATTTTATGTGTTTACGTACCAGACGTTTGGGCTGCTTTACAGCAAGCGTGGTCACGGGAGTACTGAGGTGGTACGCCGGGAACGTAAAAACATAAAATAAACGCGATAAAAGCCGAAAAAATAGTTTTATTTCAATATGCAATATATTTCTCACATACTTTAAACATTTACGCACCCTATTATTGTATATTTGTGCTATATTCCTGTCAATATTATACCTAACAACTTTTATAATATATTTATTTTTAATTTTAAGATTGCCAAGATTATTTACATACGACACGTATTGACCGAAGAGTATTTAAACTCATTATATGGTCACTTACAGGGTTATTGTGTGTACCGATGGAGTGTGACCAAAGTGTTTCTGTTTCTACGTTATTCCGTATTGTAACACGTCGATTTTGTACGCCGAAGTCTTGTCACATATTCTTTGTTTCCCCATTTGAATAATACAAACTAAATCTGGATACGTTATGTAGATTTTATTTAGCTCGAAGAATAGCAAAGAAGAGCGCAATGCGCAAAGCGTTCGAAATATAAAAAATACATTTTTTTTAAACGAGTATACGTCTTCTAGAATAAACATATTCTGTAAAATTTGATTCATTTAAATGTGAGGTATTCGTGTCAATATTATTATTGGATAGCTATCGATAATATTTGTAGCTGAACCTTATGCCGTCTTTACGATGATTTCAAATTTATTAAGTAATTTTATTGTGTGATAGAACAACAGGTATTTCTCATAACAATTAAAAACAAATTAACCGCACACGAATAAACGATCTGCCTACATCATTAACACAAACCGAATCGTTTATATGAAAACCTACGAGTGACCTCATCGTAATTACCCATATCTACGCAAATTACCGTTGATTTCTTAATGACGTTGGCATATTAATATAGCTGTGTCTATTCATTTCCAGATGTCAATCCGCTCCGAAAGTGATGGACAACCACAGTAGATCGGCGTCGCCGCGCGACCCCATGCGGCCCCAGCACCGGCCGCCCTCGCCGCCGTCGCCGGCCGCCTTCGACAACCGGGCGTACCAACACGACGAATCGGACCCGAACCACAACGACTCCTTCGCATCGAACGGCACGCAACAGAACGGACACACCAAGGAACCGAATGGAGTTTCCGACACGAAAACGTTGGAAGCGGTGAACTTGGAACTGATCAATCTGACCCCGAAGAATGGGAACGCGAAACAGAAGAAGGATGTGGAGGTGGATATGAACACTGGCAACCCTTACGATGAATACTTCGTGCCGGTGAATGAGCACAGGAAATATATGAGGTTAGTTATTTTTTTCACGATAGTCGATTAAATGTACGATGTACAGGGTTTTTAGCTAAAAGTTGAACCGTGAAGTTGTAAATTTAGTTTTATTTTCCAAAAAGTGTGCGTCTTTGGTAAATCATGCGTAATATTAGTGGGATGTTATTAACCAGTGTGTGTTCATAAATGTGCAAGAGTGAAGGAAATTAAAATAAAATAGTATAACTTGACCTTTCAAGTTCTCCCAAGAATTTTTTTTAGTAAAGTATCCACAGCTTTACCGATAGGGCGATATTCATTTCATCATCATCGTCGTCATCAAAATTATCATTATTATAATTTAATACCAATTGACACTGGCCAAAATGACAATATTTTGAAGCCGATTGCCAAGCTAAGAGAAAGAAACGGTGCAGTTCTTTTTTCAAAAAATCATGTGATTCTTTTCGCCGCGAAAAACAAAATGTCTTGCCTTAATAGTCAATCAGTCGACATCAATCTAATTCTAAATAGAAAGAATCTGAATGAAATTCTTATTTTCAATTAATCCGCTACTTTAATTCAAATAACATTGCAAAATATATTATTGATCGTGAAATTTATTCGGTCAGTTTTGCAAGTGAAATTAGCCAACCATAAATAAATTTACTATATATTTTACTACCACGTTTCATAATAAGTTTATTGACTTTAAGACTAGCGGAGTCTGAAACTGGTACAATAGCTTGGGGGCGCTTTCTTTAATTTCACATGAAATTATTAAACTAGATGATAGTGATCAATTTCAAAACATACCGCAATATAACCGAAAAAAAACAAGTTCAGATTACTTAGGTACTATTTATCGTCACTTTTAGGAAGCAGACCATATTAATACAGGAAATCCAAATCCTCCATTTGTTACTTAAGAGTTTGTTACTATACACGGCTGGGTCCACTAATCCAACAGAAAAGGACAAGCTCTTTTCTTCCAGCTCTATTGTCCAAAATTCAAAAGCTCTACATGCTTGGCCTACATTTACTTAAAAAAAAAACAATTACGTTCCCACATGCTATCAACACCAACGGGCTTCTTAATTTAAATTAAATCGAACCGCAGAGCATACTCGCAGGTGTATTCGATTACAAGTAACGAATAAAAGATGGTTATCGATTCAGTACCGTTTCGACACCGGTACACTGAGTCTACTCTGAGCCGGCACAGATGTGTTTGACCTCACCGAACCGCACGTCGGTCTTACAATTGGTTGTAACCGCACAGATTTAAAATAGAATACAGTAACACTGCGTTGAAAATGTCAAGAGAAATCATACAGATTCTTAAAAAAAATCTACTTTATACTTAATTGGTACTCTCCAATGTCGATAATATCGGTAACCATTCATTTATAAAATTACAATAAGTTATAACTTCATAGGATTGTAATTCTAAGGACATTTTAGGTAATGTATAGTTGTATAGTATGAAAACACAAACCATAAATTAAATAAGTCATAATAAAATGGACCAAATATAAATTCTCCTCGATTTTACCGTAAATCTCATAAAGAGCTGCATTGATTGAAATTGGAAAGTTTCCATAATTTCCGCAATCGCACGAAAACTGTTTCCGAATTCGTTTCGCAACCATCAAAGGAGCACCAATCAAATAATGAGAGGACGGTTGATGTACATTCTTGGTAAATGGCTTGGGTTTGTTTCCTAGCGTTTAATGCCAGAGTTTGAACGTTTACCTAGTGTTAGGTTTCGTGCGATATTATTGGCCGTAATCCAGTCACTAACACCACTTTAAGTATAGTAAGACCATGAATCTACCTAGAAGAGTGTGCTATACTTAGACCGGCTCCACACCTTCCTATCTTATCGTCATTATCGGATGAAATTGGATAATTAGAATAGGATCGGAAGGTGTGGGCGTGCTTTATTGGAGTATTGACAGTATATCTATACACACCTTCTAGTTATAGACTCATTTAAGTGTTGCAGTTGTACTCAAAGATCACAACAGGATGAATATAAAAACATTGCTATCATATGAGTTCTTTGTTGTAATCAATACAATTTAGTATATAGCTTATTTATGCCATTTATGTGTAAAATATGAATTGTGGATAACATATTTTTAAAACTTATCTTAAATCTACGTGCTGTTTCCAGTCTTGGACTCCCCAATTGAAATTAGGATGTTTTTTTTTAATTTCAATGGCCTCACGTAGCTTCCTTGGTCGAATCAGTGTTCTTTTACGAGGATTTCAATGTGTAGTATTCGCGTAAATATCTACACGGCATATTTTTTTTGGGTAGGTACGTACTTACAGAACTTTAGAAATCCGCGAAGCGTGTCTCGCGTTAGTCACAGGCCCGCATTTCCGCTTCGCTAGCGCTTCCAATCACCTACTGAATAGACAACCATCGTCCTTGAGGTGTACGACCTAAGTGTGAAATTCAAATTAGCAATATACTTGTTTTAATCTTTACCAATTTTCTGGAATATTTTGTGGGTTAGTTATGCTTGTAGGTACCTACCTAACTCCAATGGGTATAGTTTTAACTTTATCGCGATTTGACAAAATATGTGGGGCTTAAAATAGAAATCCCTGAGTAATCGGAAGTGATTTCATTTTGTATTATGAAAATATATATTTCCCGCGTCTAACTGCATATATCCCGTTATCAACGAACAAACGCTTCGACAGGCGGTTTCCGAACTACTAATATATAGGTATCCTTTACATAATTAGGTAAGTACATACATTTTGATGTAATTGCGTACATCCGATTGTTTAGACCTATAATTATTTTAGACATAAGTACGTACGTCAAAGACAATTATACCAAACTAAACAAACGGTTGTCATTTTCAACAAACAAAATGGAATGCAGACCCATCTGAGAGCTAGAGTACTACTTGATAGACAGTCTTGTAGTTAGAACGTGGCCCACTCAGCTTACTGGACCAGGTGGTTCAGGGTTCAACTCCCGCCGATGCAAACTTCAGTACTGTACTTTTCGTAATTTGCATATGGGTGTATGGGTACGGGCACTGATTGGCTACATACGTACGGTACCCATTATACCTGCATAGTATGCTTAGTTTGTGACCATACAGTTAGTGGTGCTTGTCTCACAAAATATTAGGCTAGTGATCGTGCGCACGCGCCTGTAGCTTAGTATAAACATACCTAGACTTAGGCAAAAAATAAAATTAATAAGCTACGCCTAGTTCCACATTATAGATAGCATAATTAATCTCATTTAATTCGCACATTACATGTGAAGCATACTCTATCTGATTTATTGAAATAAAACTAATGTTTAGGATTTTATCGCGTTTATATTTTAGATTTTACGTTCCCGACGTTTCGGCTGCTTTACAGCAACCATGGTCACGGGAGGACTGAGGTGGTTGACGTCCTGGTGTCATAGTTTGAGATGGGGTACCCTCATATTTAATTGTTGTCTTGAGGTCTTGCAATGGTACGCTTTTATTTCGCTTTTATTTCAATGTGTAGTATTCGCGTAAATATAAGAAATCACTATCTGATTTAATTCGCACATTACATATGACAAAATCGTCAATGCACTTTCGTGCGCCCGCGCCGCCGCCCGCGCCCCGCCGCCCCGCCTGCCCGGATCCGTGTCATATTACGCAACCCGCCCACTGAACCGTGACGTCACTCAATAAGCTGGCTTATTATCAAAATCTACTTGACCATTGTGTGATACAGTTATTATTTCAAATTGTGTCGTTTGTCGTAATAAATTGCGTTTACACCATCGCGCAATAGTTATAATAATCGTGATTTCTCAGCTGAACGATGGATCTCGGCCAGGCGGGTGGTATGCGTGGCGGGGCGGCCGCTATGCCCCGACAGTTCTTGCCGGGATTTTGTATATATATTACGTGCTCCGAAAACTCTCATAGCGCATTTCAGGATTGTGTGGAGCCTCGTCGTTTGTTCTAAATGTCGTCTGCAACGCCATCTGTGTAGCTTGTGGCGAGGTTGAAGAGGTCGCTACAACTCCAAACACCATTAAATTATTTAAGTCCCAACGTGTTCAGTCACCATGCAAATATTCCAGTCGTTAAATCGTCGTAACCTTGACATGTTTACAACATTCCGAATCGACCACCATCTACATATTACGCCTATCTACAGAATTGCAAATGAGCAACGAACGCAAGACGAAACGTATTCGAGAATAGCTTTTGCGCCTATTAGGCGTCGTTACTGACTGACAGACGACGGACAGCATTAAAACCAGTCGAACTAGAGACTTGCAATTTGGAGCTTTTATATTCCCTGATTTGTCGTTGAATTTCCAAAAAAAAAACGGTATTAATGCATCTGAAGTCTCTCATGAAATATATATCCTCCAAATTGTAAATCTCCACTGGTTTAAGCTGAGCGTTGTCCTTCTTTTGTTCAATAGATAAATAAATAACTGAAGGAATTAAGGTAGTATAATTATTTCACAATCAAATGAAGCAAAAGAAAATATAAACATTTACACAGCCTCCATAAACACTGAGCAGATAAATTTCGCAAGTTTATCTGAGTGAGTAAGACGCAGATGCGCTTATCGCTGGACGGTAATTACTCCGCTTCTAACTTAGTGTAATTACATGAGTCAGTAGTTGATGACACCTCAGATAATGAAGAAAAGGTCATTACAAGGTTTGGTTTTACCTTTACCTTTAGCAATTGTATTAGTTACTCTGTATAATGTGAAGAAATGATAAAAAATGTTTTTTTATTCCGCATTGATTGAATACCCGCGGTATATTTTTATTATTAGTGTGCGTTGAAAACAAAACAACAATGATGCATAAGAATAGATACTGCAAAGCCAATAAAAAATAATCCATAAAACCAGTGAAGTTAAAAAAAACAAGTTTCATTTATGGAATGCTGATTTTTTTCTGCTATTTAAAAATACGTTCGATTTTCAATTGATAAATTTATTACAAAGTAAAGGAAACGGACGGTGGAAGCGGCCAGTATCCCTTTCCTCGTCCAATTCGTAAGGATACCTATATAATTTATCATTATTTGTGAAATCCGCTATTAAAAATTTCCTTTCTTGACTGATTGTTGTAATACCTACCGAAATGTTTAATTGATGAAAAACTTCAGTTTTTCCCGTCGTTTGACATGCATTTCTGTCAGGTATGCAACCTTAATGTCTTCATAATCAGTTTGTTTAATCATCGGTCCCTAAGCACGAGTGACATGTATCACTCTCTATGGTAGTAATAGTAGTCAACGTAGGTACTCTATGGTAGTCAACGTAGGTAGTAATAGTATCTGACTCCTATTTCAAAATAGTGCAAACGAATCTCCTCTTGGTTCTGAACAAACTAATATCAGGAATATTATACTAACACACTTGGCTAACTTATCACAGATTCTACAGAAATATAACCTATGAACTTGAGAATAGCGTCGAAGTTCTTAGTTTCTCAATAAGGAAAGCTTTTTTCTTCGCGAATAAAGACGTGACGATCAGCTAGTTATTAGCCGTGTACTACTGACAAGAGCCTAAAGCTTGCAGTGCCTCGCCCGAGTCAGGCAGCAGCGCAAATCTATAATCATGGCAATCACTGTTCGCTCGATCTAACCTCGCAATGCCGCGCGATCAGTAAGCACGCGGCTATTCATACACTCTTTAAGTTATTTACAGTCGCGCTGAAGGCTGTAAATTTCAATACGAGCGTCTCAAGGCCGCCCGCTCTAGATATAATTAACGATCTAAAATCTGGCGTAGACACGTTCACTTGAATAAAATTGTTTCCTTAATAATTGCTCCGTTCCTACGATTGGACTTTTTCACGATAAGTCTATGCACCAACAACTGATATAATGATTGTTCCTCATTACATCGATGATTGGATTCCGTAAATGAAACTTTTAAGTGTCGATGTTACAAACTGTTTACAACACACGTTGTTTACCTTAATTCTAATCTAAATAATACTACTTATCTAAAGAGATCGGTAGTAAATACTTGGGTACCCCAGTTCAAACTACACAAGAACGTCAAACACCTCAGATCTCCCGCGACCATGGTCTTCTTTCATTACGAAATGAAATGCGATGAAATAAAATGGATATGAAAATGGCCTCACCCAGTGACCACGGTCGCTGTAAAGCAGCCGAAACGGCGGTAACGTAAAAATAATAATATACACGATAAAATCTGTAAGATTAATTTTATTTCAATATAGGACTCTTGAGAAATGGTATTTTCTGTAATATGAGTATTATGACCAATACTTCGGTCGTATACCTAAACACGGATGCGTGTTTAGTTTTACTACCTCTTATTATCTTATCCACGTAAGTAAAAGGTGATTAGTCTGGTATGCTATTGGATTTTAATGAAGTCATTTAAAAAGCTAACTAGATACCGGCTCGTAGTCGTAAAAAAAACTGTCAAGAGACATTTAAAAAAAACATATCAGCCTACGCGGAATCAATGATTACATTGAGCAAAACCGTGGCATTCAAAATTTATAATGACTAGTTTTATCGTTCGTTTATTATGTTTTTTTTGCTATTACCAAAAAAAAGTATTTAAAAAACCAATAAGAATGAATGAAACTTAGAGCAAAAGAGTAAAACTTTTTAATGATCTGTAACCTGAAAAAAAGGGTCTATTGAATAAAAAACCGACTATAGTATGTTTTTTTTAATAAATATTTGGCGCGAATAGATTACTATAGTAATGTATTCGCGACAAATATTTATTTACTGGTCAAAGGCGCCATGTTTAATTAGGTAATATCGTTTATAATTTATCAAAACCACGAGCTTTCACGTACCAAATGATAGTGTAATATTACAACGTATTAATCCCATGAAGACAGGTGACTATTGTTAGTAAGCGGAAGCGAGACGGAAGTGCATATCACGAAGGTGCCTCTTTGTTATGCAATATGGCCGATTCGGATTCGCCATTGGTCCATCAACGGCCTGTTTTGTACTGCCGGTCGTGACAAACCTTTTGAGTTCTTTAATAATATTATGGAACTTATAAAAACATTTTTTGAAATCGATTCAGTTGTTAAGGCGTAAAATAAACACAAAATCGTTTCAGTACTGGATAAGGATAACATGAAATAACTTGACAAGCCGAGGGTCAGTGGTGGGTCCTCTTTCCCCATAGGTTAACAACGGATTTCCGCCAAGTATCGCCTAGTTCTATCAATTATATGAAATAACTTGGTGGCCAAGAATTGAAATAAACTAACGGCATATAGAATGTTACAATTAAATTAATATTTTCTGAACGCAACTTGAGCTAAGAAATAATGGAATTAGTTTCCTTCACTTTCAAATTACGTGCTCAAACGGTTTCAGGTTGCACAACCGTTGTTTTGTTAAACATCAATGTAGAATCCGGCAGAAAGTTTTTAAAACATAACAAACGGCGCGGACCAGTTGTAAACAAAAAATAACATTTTACCCGTTAATATCGTACACGTATTGTTTCAAGAAAGCCGTTTCACATTCAAACTGGTGGACTAACAAAGCGATGTCGTTGCCTGAAAGAAAAATATAACAATACAAATGAAGTCCGACGTGTTCTGGGGCCATAACGAAAACATTGGCATTGCAATTCAAAGCTGTCGCTATACTTTTGAATTCTGAAGAAACAAACATTAATAATTAAATTAAGATCCGTTACCAATTGATTGATTAGCCAATTAGTTCTAAATGATGACTAATTAAATGAAGGCGCGTTTTATCAAAACCAAAAATGTGTTCCTATTCGATGTTTAAATCTGCCGCCTAAATGTGCGGGAAAATCGATTACAATAATATCCAAGAGGAATCACAACTAAGAGAAGTTTAAGTTTTTAATAAATAATTATATTACTTTCTTAAATTATTTTAGCATCAATAAAAATATAAGAAAGTTTTATGCAAATAAGGTTAAAATACGTAAAAACGAATGTTAATAAATATTTAATTAGGTAATTAGAGTTGTTTGTCCAGTTAAAGCGATTCCGTGCGCGTGGGCCGTGGGAGCACTTACACCGCTTACACCTCGCCATGGCACGGGAATATAAAACAGACCATTTACAGACCCCACCACAGACCCCACATTGCGCTCGCGTATCATTTTCAACTATATTATACCTCGTATTTGTCGGAGATTTGATACGAACCAGTTTGACGGCATGTACGGACATAATCTGGTGTTTTGTATATTTTAGGCTTACCAGGACCGGCTCTTATAAGGCAACTGAACTTCTTTAGTCTAGTCAGATACATTGTTGTAACTTGTTTTGTACAATACCTATATGTGTATTATACGTACCTACCGAAAACGGTGAATTATATTTTAGAGAGACTAATATAATCCTGAAATTACATGTACCCACATACCAAACTATATCTAAAAGATAACTTAAAAACAACAGACATAGATTTCCTTTATACATAGCAAAGAACGGGACTTTTTGGCGGGAAGTTGAATCGTGAATTGATAAATAATGTGTTATAGTAGTGGGATATTAACCAATGTGTGTTCATAAACGTGCACGAGTAAAGGAAATTGAAATAAAATAGTATAACTTGACTTTTCAAGTTCTCCCAAGATGTCAATGATCACGCATACCTACGTACCGTGTTCATAATCATGCTTTGCTCCATTCCAACGTATTGAAAACATACATTAGTAAAGCAAGTCTCGCGTTATTTTTAAACAATAAAGCTCATCGGCCTTTGGCCTACAAGATACTTACAAAAGCTCTTTACTCCATCGTGTAGTCCATTTAAAATCGTAATTATTCTAATGCGGACTTCGTGTCACGGATATTTGAACAGTCATGTTCCGTTATAACGAATGGACAATAACTATGCAAAATGGTACTCTTAACAATATCCTGTCTATACCTAAGTCGGCCAGACTCTGGCTTTTTTTTTTGGGACTAGGCCCGCCACAGTCTACATTGGTGTCCAATGAAGACACCGAGGTTTGACCCTCGGCGAGTCCCGGGATAAAGTTAATTGTCTTGGAACCCGCACGAAATTAATCGAAAGATAAATAGGAGGAGTTGGAAGAAAATTATCCACTTCCCTCCATTGCAAAGCGGGAGACAAAAAGATCTGGTCACTAACTAATAGCAAAGAGGCGCTGACCTTTGCCTTAAGCTTATCTATATTATGACCCTCTGCCTCCCGACTGGTTTCTTTAAAACCCTTTTATATATGGTAAAATAAAATAAACTTGAACTAAACAAATTGATTTCTTATTGTAATCACACCTCTCTCACGTCTATTCCAACACGTGCGATGCACAAACACACTGATCTAACACCACAAACATTACCGTTTTCTACATTACGTAACGAGACATACTGATATTTAGGATCATTCACCGTTTCAATAGAGTTACCCAATAGCTCGTTGACTTATTGATCATTGATCAAAACATCTGGGTCAACGGTGTTGACAGCTCGGGGTTTGAACAAAACAGGTTTTGTGGGATGTTTAATATCGCATTTGTCTAGCAACTAGGATGTGCTTTAGTTGAAATAAGAAATTAAATTCCTTCGTTTCTTTGGTACGAAAGCTGTTTAGAGTCATTGGAGGAGGCTAATGTCCGGATGTAGACGTTTTTTGGCTGAAGGAAGGATGAAGTAAACTACATGTAACTTTGGAATGTATTTGGTAGTTCTTCTAGCCTCTAGGCACGAGCCCCTAGGTATTAATATGAAGCTCAGCCCAAATCCAATATGCAACTTGCTGGAAAAGAAACGTACGATCCAGTAACCACGAGAGTAGGCAGTATAACAACAGCAACCTTACCACGACCTAACAGGAGTGTCGCGTCAAAATACGAGCTCTAGGACCATAACAAAGTCGATTGTTCCGCCATAGGGCCAGCGGGGGGGACGGGGAGTGGAGTGAGTCTGGAACAAAGCTGCGGTCAACGACCCCCGACCGCACTACTCTCGGACACAGCAACCGGCGATTTTATTATAACCGCCATGTCTAAGTTGCTCTGTAACTACCTATAATGTTGTCCTTGTCGGGAAATGTTAGTGTGAAAGGGATGCGTATACCCGCAAATATGGATAAGGTTGATCATAGGCGATTTACCTGCGCGTTGAATGATAATTATGCGGATTTCATTGTTATTTCAATATCTATGAACGTGTTTAGACAGTGAAAGGTAGGTATTATCAATATCGAATATGTTAATCCTTTTCCGAGAATAAAAAACGCATCTAATGAGATACCTAGCCTATAAACTCTGCGACATAAATTTCTAAGCAATCACAACTACATGAATGGTACCTTACTATTCCTGAAGCTAGTATGCGACACACCTCAGCGCTTGCCGTCCGTGCCCCGAGTTCCCGACCTTCAAATAACTCAAACCACGTATTTGCATAGGTGCATTCGAAATCAGCTTAAGAATTTAAGTGCATTCATACATCACCGAATTATCAACCTTATGTATGTGTATTTTATTTTATTTGGGACAGCAACATGTCATGCATGATGCATAGTTTAATTCGAGACAATTTCTGGTGATACCTACAAGCCTTTATAGCCATCAACAACAACTTACTGAAGCTATTATGAGAAAAGTATTAACTTAAAAGATAAATTTAAAAAACAAAGACCTACATACCTTTTACCTATATACTTACGTCAAGAATCAACATAGTTACAAATAAAAATCATCTCTTATGTTCTTTCTCGTTGATAAATAGCACAGAGTAAATGTCCTAATTAGAAATGGTTAGGTACCTAGGTAGGTACTTACTCAAAATATCTTTATCGACGAAGAATAATATCAAAAACCAGAATCCAAGACCACCGTTTCGACAATCTTTCTTTCAAACAATCTTGACGAACTCGTTTGTTTAGATTAGGACCGACATACACAGGTACGCCAATTTAACCACACATTTACTTACGACAATAAAACTATAGGGGCTATACACGGACTGGCCTCCATATTTTGTTAGTTCTATTCCCCTCGACATCTATAAGAACGGCAAGTAGGTAGATTGAAAACGAAGATTTTCCGGACCGATTGCTTGCCCGCAGTTTTGTAGGTAGGTAACTCTAAGATTTGCCCCGCCTGACCCTCGCAAAATAATAAACCTATACATGACAGATCATAAGGATCGGGTGCGAAATCTGGGTGTGAATAGCGATTTAAATATTTTATCAAATCTTAATGTTGGTAGACCGCGCGAAATATAAAAAAGTGGGTGAGTAAAAAAAAGGTTGGTAAGCCGTTGTAAAATACGTTATTAGATTTCAAACTTGTTTAGTCACGTTGTAGCTGTTGTGAGTGATGGAGATCACCGCTGAGGAACCTATATTACCTGAGGATAGAGAAGATGTCGAACAGTGCGTATAAATGTAGTTTAGTTAATCTTGGTAAATAGGTACAAAATAATCTACGATCAGCAGGGTTATTTTAAACCATTCGCAATCGATAACGGAATCGAAAACTTCCGAGCTGGATTACCGCAATCGCTATTAAAATTTCCGAATTTTATTATTTCAGATGTATCTTGATGACGATGCCATATCGTTTTTTCAAAAAGTTTCCGTCGGAAAGCTCGTCGGGGGCGACATCAACATCGGAAAGTTTCAAATCCGTTTCCGATGTCGATTCCCAATGATTTAAAATAACCCTGCAGATAGATGAGCATTGAGCATGCTCACACTCACAGTTATCCGAGAACTGAATTTGTGTTTTATTTTTATTTCATAGACAATTTTGCGGTTTTGTTTCAATTTAATTCGATATTTTTTTTTATGAAAATATTTGAATTAAGTTTCTTTAAAAGGAGGCTCTGGGGTCTGTGCAATTAGGAAATAAAATCTCAAAGTAACAAAATAGATACGGGGGTTACTATGTTAATTTCTATACATTTTGGGATATAATATCTACCTACCCCCATATACTCCAATAATAATAAGTGGGCAGCTATGGAAAACTCGAATACACAATTGCATTTACTTAAATTTACTAAAGTTACATAAAGCACCGTTATATATCTCTTTTTAGGGCCACAATCGTCCAATCTTCTTATACCATTCCCGGGGGACCTACATCCACGGCTATTTCCAGCTATTGACTGGCGGTTTTATAATATTTCAGCAACCTTTCCTGAATAAAGTAGCTACACATGATGCGTATACTTCTAATAAAAACAATAATAACCGGTACACACGGAAAAAATATGCGTCAGAATAAAGTGTAATCTTCATGGGCACTTATGACGACCTGACGTAAGACGGCCTGCTTAGCGCAGTCGGTAGCGACCCTGCTTTCTGCGCCGAGGGTCCCGGGTTCGAATCCTGGTAGGGACAAGCTTCGTGTGATGAGCATGAATGTTAGCACCCGAGTCATGGATGTTTAATAACCATATAAGTATTATATACTGAGTTCACCCTCAGTCCATTGTACGGTACCCATAATGCAAGCGTTGCTTAGTGTTGCTTAGTTGGTGTGTTCGTCTGGCGAAATTATTATTATTTCATAAGTGTATATGATCATTGTTGCAGAGGCGAAAAGCTGTACGTGACAGCCGATAAGCGGGGTGAGAAGGGAGGCTGCAAGCGACCGCTGTGCTGGACCCTGCTAGGGCTGGTCGTCGCTGCAATAGTAGCTGTCATCGTGCTGGCAGCGAGTGAGTACCGACTTTTTTTTTTATATTGAGTCAGGATTGTAACACTAGGGCTCCGTAAATTTGGTACTAAAGACACAACAAACTATAAGGCCGCACTTTATTTGAATGAGTGCCTAGGTATAATTCGTATTCTGATGTTATTTATAACACTTTTGATATGCGCAACTAGTTGAGGTAGGAAGGCGCAACATGCAGGGATCCTAGCGTTGTAGGTTACCTACAGATAATGTGGAGACTCATCTCCGAATTAAATCTCTTATTAACGGTATCGTAATAAACCCATCTATGTTACACTTACCTAAGTACTACATCGGCCCGCTGCTACACACATGAAGTATTTGTAGCTTAATGACGATAAGCTTATTCTCCTTTGTCTTGTCTTTGCTACATTGTTGTACTTTTCGTTTTTCAGCCGGCGTTCTCTTCACGAACTCGCCGACGCCTCTGGAGCAGTACAATTCGTCTATCAGCACTGCGCGCGCGCTAGGCGGCATTGGTAACGTGCACTCCCACGACCAACAAGACCATAGCCAACATGATCATAGCCAACAAGATCAAAGCGAACATGATCACAGCCTACCCGAGCAAAGCGAGGAGCATGGCACGGAGCTGATCAAGGAACACGGACCAGAAACACAGAACGATGAGGGCCATGAACATTCGATTGTATCGGATGAAGCAAGTGATTCAGTTATGTACGGTATGTGAAGGAATTTTAGTAACCTCATGAATCAGTTTGAATACACAATAGTTGCAAAACATATAAATGTAATCCTTATAGCTACGGGAGACAATACAGTTTTCACCAACAAGTTAGTTTCTTCTACCCTCAAACGTATAATCTAAAATCACATTCAACATTCTTATCAATGTCTTTTACATTTTCCAGTGCCCAATACAGTGGAAGGTGAACTGAAGGTGGATAATAAAGATTTCACGCCCGCACTTGAGGACCCAGAGAGCAATGAATACAAGGAGTTTATATCCAGCTTCGCTGATGGGCTCAAGCGAGCACTGTTTAACAGGGATCAACTTGAAAACGGCGAAAATGAAATCACGGTGGAAGTTGTGCAACTGAGGTGAGTGAGACACAAGGCCGATGCCTGAATCGGTAGTTATAAAAAAAAAGTGACTGAAATGTTAGTAGAATCAGGACCAGAGTATTTTTTATTCATGTAAACCATTAAGTACAGTACTTATGAATCGTCAAAATAGTTACAAAATGTCAAGCTACAACTTTACCACCCGTTCGGAATGCCGTTGCTATGGAGAAGAACGGGCAAGAAACTCCATGGTTGCTCTTTTAAAAAAGATCCGATACATTTTTGAGTAGTACATTGTTATGGGTATGTGAGAACAATGCAGGACCGGCTAGGCAGACTTTAGAAGCTGGTCAAAAAAAAGTACCAACTTTAAGTATGTTTACAAGTTAATGAGTACACGGTTCGTAGCGATATACAATGCCAATTATTTAATGCCTGATCCTAAACCTTAGAAACTCGGTCCTATGCCAATTCAACAATTTATTGTCGCTCTCAGCAGTTGTATTAATTAAAAAAAACGCAATTCGTATGATACCATAATTTACTTACCTTTTTTATTAACTTTGTGTACGTTACATTTGGCAGCCTGTTTTTTCTGTGTTTACTTTACTTTATTGATTCAGGTGCCATTTATTCGACACTTTTTACATGAATGCCTACACATTAAATTTATATAATTTATCCTTACAGGAAAGGCTCCGTGATCGTCACCTACAGAATCCACTGGAAGTCGAAGCCGCAGGCCGAAACAACCGAACACCTCCTTAATGATAAAACGTTAGAAACGAACCTGAACGAATACCTCACGTCCAACAATAGGATGATCAGCATCTACCATATCGCGGATGACAAGATGGCCACTAGACAAGTGTTGGACATCTGCCAGATTAACAAAAACGGCTGTGAGCACGGATGCGAGTTTGATGAAACAACACTCGATTTCACTTGCACGTGTCCACATGGACAAATGCTAGACATGAATGATATGAAGAGATGTATGCCCATACTTGAAAACACGCCGATAGACAACGCACAAGACAAGCAAAAGGATCTCAGGGTCCTAACGATAGACGCGAATCCCACGACGACCAGAACTATGCCTGATGAAGAAAAACCCGCAACCGAATCAGTCCATATCTCAGACAATACATTCGACTGGAAGGAGACACATCACATGATACCAGAGACGACAACTGATGCAGATACTGATGTTAATTTCTCACATATCTACGGTTATCCGACTGAAAAGCAGCATGAAGAATTTGATGGCGATGAAAATACCGAGCCGGAACCAATAGCGGAACCTAAACCCGAACCGGAACCTACCGCAGAGCCCCAACCAGCAGCAGAACCTTCGCCTGAACCCACTCCCGAACCAGAACCTGAACCAGAACCAACATCTGAACCCGAACCGCAAGTGAAGCCAGAACCAGAACCAAACTCCGAACCCGAACCCGAACCAGTAACCGAATCTGAACCAGACTCGGAAACAAAAACGGAACTGGAACCAAAGTCTGATCCGGAACCGGAACCCACAGTTGAACCCGAACCCGAACCGAACACCAAATCTGATTCGGAAAGCGAGGAAAATTTGGAGCCAAAAGCTGAACCAATGCCACCAACGACGTCCACTGAAGAACACGTGCATCTGATTCATAACGTAGAACCAAACGAACCAATAACAGATGGACCCCATGAAATTTCTGAATTAGCACCAACGATCGCACCTCAGGCCGAACCTGAGCCACAGCCAACTACGACCAATAAGGATCATCTTATTCAACCGGAAACCATTCATCCTACTGAACCTGAAATAGAGTCGGAACCTGAAGCCCAACCGGTCACTGAGTTATCCAAACCAACAACAATGTCTGAATCAAACCACGAGTCAGAATTAAACACAGATCATTTAACAACACCAGATGAAAAATCTGTATTATACACAAATGAAGGCCAATTCGAGTACAAACCGGTCACCGTTCCAGTTCTAGCGGAAACGAACACTATGAGGATATCCATATCGGAGCCTAATATTATTAATGAGCCTTCTTATGAACCCAAACCAGAAATCATTTCAATTTTAAGCAACAAAAGGGAACCAATGCATGTACCGACTGGAAGTGAAACCGCCACTGAAAGTAACGAATGGCTCGAAGATCATCCCCTAAATAACACCGAAATGCCTTCGATGGAAGCTGAAGACAAACCTGAAGCTCGTAACAATACGTACGAAGATATTATAAAAAACAGTCTAAAGAACAATATTCTACATGAATCTGAACAGAGATCATTCAATGATGACTTTGTTTTTGAAACAACTACAAATCAAAATTGGAATGAAGTTTTTCCATTGAACCAAATGAATAAGGATGAAGAACCTGTCACGGTCGATTCATTAAAAATGCATGAGGAGACCTCAATGCCGTCAATGACAATTATCCCTGTTGCTTCCACAGAAAAAGAGAATGGAGCAAATATAGAAACTGCAACTGGCATAACAAATAAAGTGTCTTCCGCTGAATATGGAATACCTGTGCTTAACACTGAAAATGAACCAACCGTGGCAAATGAAACAAGCATTGAAAGTGGAAATGGGTCTATGATTTCTTCTTTTATTGAGGAAGCAAAAAATCTAGATTCTAATAACACTGAAAGTGAAATGACTACTCAGATCCCAGAACTTATTACTGACGCATATTCTATCAAGGATCACGTTGGAGACTCGGGCGAAGATACGCTGACGGATCTCCTGGAAAAGGAAAATAATTCTGAGCCAAACAAAACATCAACCGAAAGCGAAATACCGGAAGGCGCGGATGTTACATTTGATGCTATTAGCATGCTTTTCAATCGCTCATCCAAATCTATAGAAAACGAGAATAACACTAATAATGTCATGAATGAGAAAAATGAAGCTATGAATGAAACTATAGGTGTCACTACTGATTCAGAGTGGTTGTCTGAACCTTTCACCGAAGTAAACTATAACGAAGCTATGAACAAAATGGAAAAACACGAAACAACAGAGTCTATAAACAAAATAGGGGATATAATACCACATGGGCTTTCTAAAGAAGACTTCGAACCAGATTACTTGAATAGTATGGGCTCTAATACTAACAAACCAGAACAAGAAGTCCCATTGTATGGCATGGTCAACGATTATGATAACGAAGATAACCGTTTCAAAAGAGTTAACAAAGAAGGAACAATGGAAACTACAATGGAACCAACCGTGAAAAATGTTACGAATGAAGTTGAAGATTCTATAAAAATGAATTCTTCTCTAGAATCAAATGAAATCACAACTGAAGTGAGCCCAGCTACGTCCGCCCCTGCACAACTTACTACTGTGAGTGAGTATATCTTCAAAGTAGCTGATAAATCTAATATAGAACCCGAAGTTGTGCTGGAAATGCAAAACAACACTGGTATCACAAATGAGCAATCACCTATAGTCGTACCTTCATCTATTATGAATGCTGAACCTGAAACAAACAATTCAGTATCCCAAGCCGTAAGTGAAAGCACTACATCGACACTGATTGCTAAAAGTGAAACTGAGACAATTCCAACATCGAGTTTATCCACACCTATTGCAACTGTAATACCAGCACCAGTATGGGAAGAATATGACTCAGAAAAGGATTTGACCGTAAAAGAATTACCTAAAAAAGAAGGTGAATACAAAAACATCAATATGACTGTCACCACAGAGGAAATGCAAACTCCCAATACTATAAACACTACAACTACCACTACAGAGCCAGTTTATGAAGTAAACGCGAAAATTGACAAAACAAACGCAGAAACTACGGAAACCACTGAAGGTTCAGCTCAAAATTCAACTCAATTAAACAATCTAAACGTAACTATTTACGAGATATCTAGTCATAGTGATAATAACTCGTTACCTGTAGCAAAATCAGCGAATACACAGTCAACAGAGTACGAAGATCACGAAACAGATATGAATCCATTTTTACCAGAAGTCGAAAACAATAAAAGCTTGGTTAAAAAACTTATAGAGGGGCACGACATCGAACCAGCTAACCTTAACGAAACTCAGAACGAGAACGTAGAGGAGCATGCAGTGAATTTATCAGAAGGGAATGTTCTTTCTAGCGCCGAAATTACAACCGCATCGGCCAATGTAGAAGAACCCAAGGAACACACTGATCCTGCACCAATCACTCCAGATGAAGACGCATCATTCAATGAATTGCTACATTCAGCAAATGTCAATCCAAACTCAAACGAAAAGGAAATCGAAGTTAGTAGGGAGGGTAACAGTACAACTATAACTACGCAAGGAAATAAAGACGAAGGTACTAGCAACATCACTAAATCAGAGGAAAATAATATTCAGCCTATCTCTACGTTTTTGATGGATACAGATGACTTGATCGGTAGCAAAGATCGTTCAACTACCAAAAGTGGAAACAATGTAGATAGCGACATTTCTAATTCAGCAACAACAGAATCGAACAATGACAACGAATACCTCAGTGTTGTACCCATTACAGAAGAAAAAGAAGAACTAGAAAAGAAGCACAAAAGTGAAAACCTTGAAGAGGTCAATAATATAAGTGATTTGCCAAAAAAGAGTGACGAAAGGACATTAGATGCTACCAAATTTGATTCAGTAACTAATAATGAAGCGTAGTTTTCAGCTCACAGTTTTAGTTTACACACACACAATTAGTTTACGTACTGCTATTTCATCACCTGTGATGCTGTTGATACTGATAAAATTTATTCATACAAAAACAATATTTTATACCAATGTAAATGCAATATTATTATAATGTGTAATTAACATACGGAGTAGCGGTCCGCAGGAAACTACACAGTAAGTAGGTACCTATAATAAAATATTTCTGTATCAATATTGTGAACAATTTATTCGTTAGACTAGTCAAACTATAAGAGAGTCATTGTCTCGAGGAATTTTAGATTTTATTTATTGCTTTGTCTGTATAAAACATAGTGGAATTGCGCAGAAGGTAACTGGTGAACTGGTAATGTGCGCGATACAAGTTCTTAGCAAAGGGTACACTGATGGTGTTGCATCTTCAAATATGTTGAAGCTTATGTCCTCAAGGATTACCTGAGAGTCCTATATTTTATTTGTTACCATAGCTAAATGTATAATAATTATTTTATTTGATTTGATATTGTTCTTGAATCGGGCGCTGTAACGAGTTCGAAAATAAAATGTCGTAACCGTTAGGTTGACGTGGCAAAATTTTATTTTCTTGTGATTCTCTGCCATGCCGTAATGTGATAACTCGAAAATAAAATACATTCCATTTGTACTTATTAACTTAGTGATATTACGCAGAAGTGAGGTCTGATTGTAAAATAATAATTAATTTAGTACTTGTTAACTAAGATAAATATTTTGTATAAATGGTTGAATTGTAAAATAATTGAATTATGTTGTAAATAAATTTAAAGTTAATAATAATTAAACATGCCTATTTATTGCATATCCTTAAAAAAATCGACTGAATAAAAAACTGAATCAACATAGTAAATAATAATATAGATTTTATTATTCAAATTAAAATGTCTGTTATCTTAAGAACTATAATAACAATAACATACATTATAACAGTAAGGCTTACTCTAGCTAGATCAATCTTATACCTCGAGATCATCCTTTGGGTGTGGTGTGATGTCTTCAATATCTTGCGCATTTACTCTCTCCTCCAGAGCCATCTTAGCACACAGACATCCTTCGCCTATAGTGCCATTGCCACTTACAATACAGGTACCTAACACAGCCATACAACTGTTATATGGAATAGGTTTAGTAAGATTCTTAACGTCTTCATCTTTAATCTTCATAGCACGTAAGTCTACATCAAAAGACTCTTTTATTTTAACAGTACCGTCTGTACAATAATCCATTTCTGGCATCACGCCTAATGATCCCAATATAATCTTTTCGACGTCGCAATGATCGGAGCACGCGCATCCTTCGCAAGGATTTTGAAACTTGATGTCATTTATACTTAGCTTATTAAGTTTGACTGTTTCAGTTTCAATTGGTGTGAAATCTAAATCTTCAGTAACATTACCTGATATTTGTGGGCTGACACATCCCTTATCCTTCTCATCCATAATACATTCTATTATAGTTTTACAACTACCAATTTCATTATCTTTAGATCTAACTTTAATTTTCGCCAGTGACAAGTCTTCAGGAATATCATTCGTTTCATTTTGGTGTCCACTATTTGGTTTAGTTTTTAGCGTTAAATCTATGCATTCATCTTGATTTACTTGTAGGCCAGATTTGTAAAGAGTAGATCCTACAAAAGATAAATAATATAACCAGATCTGAAATTTTAAACATTTATAGGTAATCCAGTTAAAAAACCGCAAAAAAAACTTACCTTGCTCAATGTATGAGGAACTAGAAGTATCACATGCTGAATTTGAATCAGATGAAATACCGCTGTCCAGTTTATTTTCTGAAATAGAAATAAGATTGAGTACTTACTTTTTTTTTTTTTTAGTACAATATAACTTTTTCTGCAGTTAAGAGAATAAAGGTAGTGGAGAAAGCCCCATAGACTTGTACTATATCTACTTACGATGTGTAGACATATGTCTCTTCCTTGCATACTCTGTGGCAAATTTCTTATTGCAGTCAGGAAAAGTGCAGTACACCGAGAGTTTCGGGTCATGTGTCCTCAGATGAGTTTTCAGATGATGGGATTGGATAAAACCTGTAACCAAATAAATCATGCTAATCTAGTTTTGCAAGAAAATCAGAATAATAAAAAGTACCTTTTGGCAACAGAGCTTACCTCATATTTACTTATTTGCTTACCTTTACCACAAATCCCACAAAAGTGTGGCTTAAAATTTGTATGAGTCAACTCATGGTGTTTCAGGTGATGTGGAAAGTTGAATGCTTTTTTGCATCCGGTAAAACAACATTGATACTTTTTCTCAGAATCGATTTTATGGGTCTTCGTGTGGGTCTTGAGGGCTGCCTCACTGCTGAATGTGGTACTGCATTTTGGACAAGCATGATCCCCTGAAAAATGTCACAGGTGACAAAAATACTTGGTTAAAAGAAATTTCATGACCCCATCATAGGTATTTTGCCAGTGCAACGCCTTTGCAAATTAATTCATCCAGCATTTTTGAGCTTTGGGCTTAACATCTCCTTTGGGCTTAGGCTTAAGTACACCCTCCCCATAAGCTAGACCAGTGATTCCCAAAGTGGTCTATATCGACCCCTAGGGGTCTATGACAACCTGCAAGGGGTCCACGTCAGCGAAAAAAAATTTGGCGGTCCATGAAATGAAAACGGGGGTCCACGATAGTGGATCTCAACACATACACTGATAGTACCTATTTACTTACATCATACTATCTTATAATATCAAAACATATACATTATTTATAAAAGTACCTATGAAGTAAAAAAGTTATTATATATGTTTATAAAATTGTGTAAGTTGTAGGATGTTGGTATTCGCTTTGTGGTCGCAATACATTTTGAACTTGTAAAAACCTGAGAGTCGCAGTCTCAGAGCTTCGCTACCTATTACTATGCTACGTATATTTTACATAACAGATACAAAATTTTATTTTCAGTAGTTTTAATTTAAATTCAATTAATAAATGTATAAATTAACATGTGTTTTTACTTTAAGTTTTTAACACTAAACTTCACTACAGTTAGAAATTTACAGGAAATCAATATCAGGTAAGTAGGGGGTCTACCCAACACGGAAAAACATGGCAAGGGGTCTACGACACAAAAAAGTTTGGGGAACTCTGAGCTAGACAATCTAATCGGCTCAATTAGTAGTGAATCCCCTTGCTGTGTATTCTTGGCTCAAATCATGATAATGGCATATTTGTGATAAGCATAAATGTGTTTAATGGAGGCATTAATGTTTATCATGTTTATGGGAAGGTATTTATATTGATGTCTAGAGCACTAGATACACGGAATCCTGGGGGCTTAGTACAAGGTTTAAAAGAATCAAATATCTATTAAGTGATTAAATCATTCCATACATTTCAAGGCAACCATCCAATAAAAAATGTGTAGTTTTACTGATAAATGTATAAAAGCATTCATATCATTATGTACATAGCTTATAAAAAGGGCTCTGACTATTTAGGGCCAAGCCAAAGTTAAGTATATATTTACCACCATGTGCATATTTTGTATGTCTTTTCAGGAGTGTGTGATCCCGAAATATCCGACGGCATTTATCACATTTAACATTTTCGGTCCGTTCATGCTGCTTCTCGTGACGACGCAATGCAGATCTAAAAGAAAAACCTATCCATTTACAGAGAGTAGATATATTCACTAGTTTACTTATTGATATGGAAGGAATGTAAGAAAACACATTTAACAATGCAAAATTAGGAATAAACAGATTAAATATAAATAAATATATCTGTTCACCCTTTACTTCATAGTCGAATAGTTTATCAGACAAAGTATAAGTCAACACAAATACATACTTACATAAAACTAAAGTTTTTACTGCAAACTTTACAATGGAACTGAGGATAATGACTTTGTTCGTGTCTCCTCCTCTCGCTGTCGTATCTAAACTCTTTGGAGCAAAGTTGGCACTGCAATGATGTTTTCTCAGCAGTCATTGTAGTTAGTTTATAATTGCACTTGTAAATAAAACTAATTATTTATCGTATCGTAGAACACAGGACATCATTACAAGAAGAGGTCGATTCTCTATCTATAACCTACACGGAAGAATATCAATTCTCTATTAATTAATATAAAAAATATAAGTTTCGTTCGATAAACATTCGATACATTTGCATATCTCTTATCTGTGTACATTACATACATTAACAACACACAGAACAAACATTTACATGATATACCACAGACTACAGAAATATTACTACAAAAACAACTGGAGCTATGGAGATAGAACGCTTGATCTGTACACTGTGTATATATCAGCTCGTGATACACTCGTCCACTGACCTCTATGGTATACATCGCTGGACTAATCATACGCCCGGTTATCGTGTGCCTATTTGATTTTCGCCATTTTGGCGCTGATAGCGGCAGTGAGGGGGAATGGAACTAATAATAGAGATGGGACAGTGATATGATACATCGATAAAATTGTTTATGCTTAAACCTACCCATGCAGTAAAATGAAAATAATTATGATCCATTCCTTTAACAATGGCTAATGTCCAAAATAGTCGAGTGGTTAATACTAAGATGAAGCAAATAATGATAATGATTAGCCGAATCGCTCATGGGTAGGGTAGGTAATCTTAGGATAAGCCGAAACCGGACTAAAGGGTGGTGTGTGACTAGCTAGATCCTACTTAAATAAGGATCGTTTTTTAATTAGAAATGAGGTAATGTAATGTTGTTTGGGAAGCAATGGAGTAGGTAAGGTATTTATAGAAAATAAAAATCATCAAAGTAGTACATGAGTTATGTTTAATAAAACAGTCATCAGAGAAGTGTTTTGAACAGATGTAATCATATTTTTTCGGACGCCAACTAGGCTTTTCAATGTTTTTGAGCCATAATTCTAGTCTTCTATTGTCAGTCGGAAACCTGTGAATTAGTAAACATTGTTTTAAAATAATATGTATTTGATAATAAAAATCTGTCTTCGGCGATTTTTACGTTCTTGAACGTTCTATCTATTTAAGATATTGATAGAAAAAATATCGATAAATTTTATCGACAAGGAACTTTTACAGCACTATTGAATTTTATTGTTTATAAAAAACCGATAATACAAAGACAAATGTGTTGTAATCACGTATAAATAAGATTAGTAACATATTTTTAAGTGCCTATAATATCAATAGAAGTTTTAATTTCTTGAATATTAGCCGTAAATTCACTTACTTGTGGAATGTAACCCCACTTCCCTTCTGGTAAAGAGTTTTGCATAACACGCACTCTTTCATGGTTTACCTATTAACTAACACCACTTATTTATGTATTAACTATATTAAGACGACACAACAAACAAGTTTAATCGCGTTAAACCTTCAAAATCACTTTATAAACACGGAGACAATGTAAACAAAACAACGGCCATATGCATTTTACGTCAGATTTAGTTCCTTTCCCCCACATTGGGGGCGCTTCAAATAGGCACAATAGATAGCTGTCATTTTAAAGGGTATCATTAGTCTAGCGTACTTGTATCATGGACGTCAGTGCATAAAATATATGACTTGTCTGTGGGCTTTGTAGTGTAGATGAATGTCAAGCAAGGGAATGAAACAGACAGACCGAAGATAATAATATTTTAGGTATAAATTACTGATTTATGTGTGTTTTAATCAATGTTTCGATTGATTTGATAAGAAAGAAAAAAATATAATAAGAATTGGCGGAAAGAATCGAAAGACTGTAAATTACGCAAGTCTAATAACTTCTAAATCGTGCAGTAAAATATGATAATTTATGATGAGGCTAATAAGTTTTTCACGTGATAATTCTAGAAGGGTAAATGCTACCAAAAAGCGCTAAATCTCTATTTTTCTTCTAAAGGCGCATTATATGAACGATGTGCTCCGCTCAGCGGCCTGTACAGCACGTCAGATCGCAAAGACGAATGCATCAGTTTGCAAGCAACACGCGAACGCTCTACACGATCGCGACAAGGATAATCGTCGCGTATTCATTTATCGTTTGATTGTTGTAACATAAAACAAGTATGAAAATGCAAGGTTGGATCCAAATTACGCTTATCCTGTGCGCGTTTGGATTCTTACGCGAGATACGTCCGTCAGAACCTTTCGTTTCGGAGTTCCTCACCGGCGAATGGCGTAATATTACGGGAGAGCAGCTTACCAGGGACGTTTATCCGATCGGAACATATTCTTATCTTGCCCAGCTGGTTGTGGTGTTCCTAATCACTGATTTTCTGAGGTTCAAGCCAGTTATCATTTTGTCGGGTAAGTGAATTTTAGTAATAACTTTTTTGATATTATAATCATAAGGCTTGATTTAGGTATATCATCACTTATATACCTACAAGTAATTTAGGCGTATCAATTTATGCTCTGTAACTATTTATTTTTATAGGCATTGTCACTACAATGCCTATAAAAATAAATAGTTACGTTACGTTATAATTAAAATATTATGTAATACACTTATTACATAATATTTTAATTATATTTCTTTCGTCATCTACTGATTCTGTGATAGTCTAGTCCAGGATATACTGGCCACCTACCTAATATCATCGTCTGGCTGGTGGTTTGTCTCTCTCCCTACCCCATCTATTAGGCCACCACTGCTTTCATCCTGGCTTCTCACACTTTTTTATAACCTGCGCACTGATATAGGTATACTACTTACCATATTCTATGTCTATAATTTCTTGCAAATTAATATAATACATACATTTATTACCATTGATTGTGTCCCATGTTAAGTCAAAAAATCAGGAAATAGCATCCTATTCCGTGTATACTTCCTTATTAAGTACATACTTAATCAAGTCTTTTTATCATCAGGGCCACTATCATTATCTTTATAGTATTTGGTCTTTTTTTTATTTTGGTCTTTATAGTATTTAGTATTTGGTTTTTAATCAAAAAAATTACCAAATACTATAAAGATAAAAATAAATTTAAATTTATAAACGACAGTCATTTATTTTACCAGACATAACAAAAACATTGATATGATAAGATCAATATAAAATGTTGTCCACTTTCTTAATCTTAATGTTGTATAGCCACACATTATGTTGTTGATACATAAATGCCCACTGGACACGGTTCTCTGAGAATCAACACCAGGCAACTGAAAGCAATTGTGTACAATGCATACAAACAGGTTGACACACTGGTGGAGATTTGTAGATTTTTTATTTCATTTATTATATTGTATAGTTGGTGAGCAGCAAACTTAAATGTTCAATACTAATAATAATGTTCTTTTCTTATATAATCACATTATATGTCTTATTAACATGCAACATAATAACTAAATAGAGTAAAATAAAAAAAACCTGGATAACATAAAATATGAAATTTAAAAAAAAACAAGTTCCCCTTCCCAATAATGGTTTTTTTTATCTCTCATTTAGAAGCCCATTTTTTTCAAACAATTTTATCGTCCTGACGTTGAAATGTGTCAACAGGATAACATGATTTTATTTAATGAATCAATATTAGGATTCGCCATTTTCATTTCATCATGTCACATCCATTATTTTATTTATAATGTGTATTTATTGAAAGTTTTATTGCTATTAATTACTTGACATTGTGCAAAATACCCACTAAGTTGCGGGTGAGGCCATATTCATTTCCATTTTATTTCATCGCATTTCATTTCGTAAAGAAAGAAGAAGAAGAAGAATCAATATTACCACGCCTGGATTCCCCGAAAGGCAGGTAAGGGTCCACTGCTATTTTACACCTACATTATTACCGGTGGTATTAGGGCCTACTGTGAAAGAGAACAATTTTTTTACTCTTAATAGCAAATCCACCCTCAACGATCTAGAATCGAATCCACTTCGTTATCTTCCGACCGCGCTGGCGACCACTAGACCAACGTGATACACACTAGAACATAGAACATGGACATACCTATAGACGTGTATTTGTGTGTTAGGCTCGAATCATCGCATTCGCGACCCTGATTACTTTTGCGTCGTTAAAAGTGCCACTACATGTATTTCGCGTTACGGATTGCGGAGTTAGAAAAGCCAGAACGCGTTCTAGCCGTTTTAACGCTCAATTAACTTGTCCATCGTTTAGACTCATCTATCAGCCGATAGACATCAACTGCTGGACATAGGCCTCCTCCAACGACTTCCACACATCACGGTCCTCCGCCACTCGCATCCACCGGCTTCCTGCGACGCGTGTGATATCATCGGTCCACCTTGTGGGGGGCCGTCTTACACGTCTTCCGAGGGGACGTTTAGACCAACTTATGCAAATAAATAAATCGTCCAAGTACTTTCTGTTTAAGAAAAACATATAACAGTAGGCACCTTGTTCATAAAGACGGTCCGAGAACGTTTCAATTCATCAATCAGTACATCTTGATACAAGTTCAATGCCATTTCGCGAATCATCACCACGATAACAAGCAGGTGGCAATAGACTACAGGGTTCAAAGATAGAATTTAATTAGACTGGTTTTAGAATAAGCATTAACTCAAAATATTATTATGAGCAGGCAATTTTCTTTTACCCTTGTTTGTGGGTAACAATAAATAAGGTAAAAACAAAAGTATATAATGCAAAGTAATACAATGTGAGACCAAATTCTTAAAACGCTCGCTCGAGCGCAACGATTTTTATGAAACAATAATAATTTACATGCTGCGCGCGCGGTCAAGGCAAACATCATGAGGAAACCTGCACGTCTTTCGAAAGACGTATGAAGTTAATTAGCCCGCACTATGCCAAGTTTGGGGACTATGGCTCGAATTCTTCTCCCATTATATACGGTTGAGTTTACCCGATATCTCGAAAACCCTTCCTTTTTCTTGTTATTAGCCTTAGACGAAGCAATAAAGAACCTTAAAAAAGACCTTACTTACATGCGAAATCGCGTGTCCCACATAAATCGGCCTAGTTTTTGGGCTTCAATATGTTTTTCGCAATATCCGGCCTGTATTATTTCTTCGTCTGAGTTATCAGCTATCACCATGCCCAGTCTCATTGAGATCCGCCTAATGGATTTTGAGTTTATTTTTTGGCTATATACCGAGAAACCATCCATGTCACGGTATAAAAGTAGGTACGTATTCTTAATATTGATTCGGTTCGTAACGCCAGGCTTCTACAAAATCTTTCTAGCAGTTTTTCCACGTGCGCTCAAGGGACCATAGGCTCTCAAACAGACGAAAATGACAATAACAGTTTTTTTATTTCAAAAAATGTTCTATGTACAGACAAGACCAAGTTACGACTTATAAATAATGATTGTTGCAGGACTAAGCGGCATCACAGTATACGCGATATTACTATGGACCTCCAGCTTGGAATGGCTGCAGGCTTCGCAGTTCTTCTACGGCCTGTACATGGCTACAGAAGTCGCTTACTTCACTTACATTTATGCAAAAGTAAGTCTTATTCATAACAGGATAGGTATACCTATTGTTTGCTATCTTTGAATACATGTTTATTGTCGTCATGTATAACGAGTCTGAACCCTGTTTGTTTCGAAATACTCTTGTCTGTGTCCCTTGTTTGTTCATTTAAGGCACAGTGGGGTGGAAAATGAGGCTTAGATGGAAGTTTTTGGTGAATATGTCATGTTTTCTTTCTGGAGGAGCCGTTCGTGGCCGTGTGCTGGTCGTGAGGGTTAGGCCCCAGTCCAGTATTGATACTATCATGGGCAGGGTATACAAGCAAAGCTTTACTTATTTGGGACAATGAGATTAATGTCTCATACAGACCTCACGTCTGTATCTTATAGCCACAATCTACGTTCCTAGCATACCTATTTCGTTTCTAGTGACTTTCTGTCTGTTTAGGGCACGACGGACTTGATATATCTGGTAAGGGAGCGTTCACGTATTACGTAACGAATTTGGGGGGGTCGGTCTTCTGAAACGTTACGATGCGTTACAGGGGTTAAAAAATCTCCAAAAATGCGTAACGCAATACTTGAACGCTCCCTAAGGACAATTAGCTACTCCGTGATAAGACAGTTAATGTGGTCGTAGAAAGTTCTCCTTCCCAGATTGTTCTTGTTAATGTGTCCTCATTATAAAATTACTTTGTGCCTCCAATTTGCAGGTGGACTCGGCGAAATATCCTCGGGTGTCTTCGTACACTCGGATAGCGGCGCTCTCGGGCCGCTTCGTGTCCGGCCTCAGCTCCCAACTGCTCGTACACTTCCACCTGATGGACTACCGGGACCTCAACTACATCACATTCACAGGTGTCTACCGTAGATCCACTAGGTACATACCGCCACGTCATATGTTATCCAGCATCCGTACATACCGTGTGCAGACCGAGACAATACCACCGAGATAAGAGAGCAGAGATTCAGTACGCAATTCAACATAAAATAACGCTACGAAGTAAACTCTCTTCATGGAAATGGTTTGAGGAATAACGCGTTAGTGAAGTGAGCTCTTTCTGCGTAGATCGGACCGCAAGTAACAACTAAATATGAGGGTAACCCCGTCAAACTATGACACTAGGACGTCAACCACCTCAGTCATCCCGTGACCGTGGTTGCTGTAAAGCAGCCGAAACGTCGGGAACGTAAAAACAAAAAATAAACGCGATAGAATCCTTAAAAATAGTTTTATTTCAATGCGTTAGTGAATTGAACAATAGAAAATTCTCCGTAGATTCTGCGTGAATAGAGCCCAAAGCCCCCCCTATTTATAGGTGTCTACGATATTGCTCGTCATTCGGCATTCCGTCGCGCCGATAGCGTTAGATAAAGGGGAGCTAGCTAAATATAATAAACATAAACAAACAAAAAACATGTTATTCATCAAACTTCAGAGATTTGTTTTATATATCTAGTTCAACAAAGCACTTAAAGTCCTCAAAATAATAATAAATTAATAAAAAGATTAACAACTGAAACCGCGGTCCTAGCCGGCTAATCAGCCATTGAAGTACATAGGTACCATCGATTCGGAAATTCGGAATTTCGTGATATCCAAGTTGGTTGGAACGCTTGCCTCGGTAACGAGAATCGCAGGTTCAAGCCCCGCGGCTCGCACCTCTGAGATTTCTGGATTTCATGTGCGAATCTCATTTTCAACCATGATTATCACTGGCTAAACGGTGAAGGAAAACATCGCGAGGAAACCTGCATGTCTGAGAGAACCCCTCGAAAGTCGTGTGAAGTCCGCCAACCCGCACTGGGCCAGCGTGGTGGACTGGACTATGGCCTAATCCCCCTCGCATTGAGGGGAGGCCCGTACCCAAGAGTGGGACATTAAAAAGGACTGGTATTATTATTATATTTTATTTCGATGGCTACATGTATTGTCGCGGTCTCGGTGCTACGGATGCAGTTATGTAATGCATGGTTGGTGTCTTGTGCTTGTGAGCATGCCATTTCTATTTATACTCTCTTGACCCCGGCTCCGTCCGCGTAATCTTTAAGAAACTCGGGGAAGTCCTGAGTCCCAGAAAAGGAGCCGCTTATCTTTATTATTGAAACTTAAAATAACAATATTATTGACTTAATGTCTTAATTAATTATTATTAATTACTTTTTGAATATTGTCATGAGCTATAATTCACAAGACCTTCTTGATCTCTTGTTTTCTGTCGTTTTCATTTAAATCTCAAAAACCTTTAGATATTTCAGGATGATTTTGCGCTGCCATGCAAAGGTAGGATTTTAATACTAATTTGAAATTCGAAGGTTTCAAATCCAGTGTATATTTTGCATGTTCTTAATGTAAGAATCTTTGAAAATCGAATTTAATTTTTTTGCTTCGTTCAGCTCAAATTCTGGCGACTCTCTGGGCGTTTGGCCTACCGTCCGTGCAGTTCAGCATATACTTCCACCGGAACACGGTGGTTGCCAGCCCACCCATAGGCAAGCAGCTTGAAGTGCAGTCCAGTGAGGTGAGAGCTTATAATGTGCCTACCGACACAACCTTTATTTTGTCAAGACTAACTAAAATCCACTTATGTTACACACCAGGGCCGCAAGTCTGCTAACACAATCGTTTCATAATCGAACAGCAACCGCATAGTAACTGTCACTTTTGACAGATATCCCATACAATATCTGTCAAAAGTGACAGTTACTATGCGGTTGCTGTTCGATTATGAATCGATTGTGTTAGCAGACTTCGGGCCCAGGGCTAAATGAGTTAATTAATAGTACTAAGGGCAGGTATAACACGGGCGTTAGAGATACAGTTCTTCGGCAGCTATCCCGCGGGAAACCACCCATTTCTTGGTAAATTAGGATCATGTCAAGTTTATTAAGAAACCGTTTTCTACATTTCCCGTGATACGCAAACAGATGGTAATTTAAAAATGCGTTGATTTTACTCTTGGTTCGAAAGTAATGTACGATTTTTTATTTCAGAATAAATATTCAATATATAGGTATGACATATGCAAGTCGAGAGTTATTATGGCTATAAATACATGTTATTATAAACTAATATTATAATGTGTGATCCAGAGTTCAATTCGCTCGAGCGTGGTGGAGGCGGCGGCGCTGGTGGCGCGGCACGCGCGCGCTGCGTACGCGCGGCCGAAGGTGGTCGCGTGGTCGGCGCTGTACGCGGCCGCGCTCGCGCTCTTCGTGCAAGCGCAGACGTACGTGCAGCTGCTGTGGAGCCAGATACAGAAGGAGAGTCACGCGCCGGTCAGTACTATATTTTTTTTGTTTTTTTTTTTATTACCTTATAGGCAAGTATTTGATCTCGATCTCACGTGATGGTAAGTGACGATGAGATCTACGATGGAGCATACTTGCCTAGAAGGTACCTGTTCACTATCGACTTGAAAACACCCAGATTGTAGTTAACGGGGAACAAAGACGCCGGTAGACTCATTCATATCTAATCTATCAGCCGATAGACGTCCACTATTGGACATAGGCCTCCCCCAACGGCTTCCACACATCGCAGTCCTCCGCCACTCGCATCCGCCGGCTTCCTGCGACGCGTGTGATATCATCGGTCCACCTTGTGGGGGGCCGTCCTACACTACGACTTCCGGTTCGTGGTCGCTATTCTAAAACCTTTTCTTTCACCATCATGACCCATTCTAGTACTAATTCACCACAATCGTATTGTTGTATTCACTACTAGCTGCCCCACGTGGTGTTATCCGCGATTAAAATGTAGGCATTACCATATTACTCTATCTAATAATAAAAATAAGATTCGCACATGAAATCCAGAAATCCCAGTGGAGCGAGCCGGGGTTTGAACCTGCGGTCCTCCTTACCGAGACAAGCGTTCTACCAACATGGCTATCACTGCATTATTGTTATCATTATATTTATTTCTTTGTCCAACAAGTTTGTTGAACATAAATAAAGTTATTTTTAGAAGCTTGAACAAACTGTCTTATCTTTTACCTGTTTAAAGCTTATCGCAACTTAAGAGAACTTAAGTACCTATATATATTTACATAAAATGTACGTACGTATAACAGTGAACATCTTTATTGTAATAAATTCCCTCGCATTAATATTCACCTGTATACAGGGCATCACCCCGTGTGGTATGCAACACGGATGGAGAGGCCTTCAAATATTGTTGATGGGATAATTAACGTTATGGAAATATTATTTTACTTTTAAAAGTGAGTAATACGGCATTCAAAGATTAAAAAAAAATGCTTTCCTCTAATGAGACCCGCGCCGGACAAATATTGAAAAAAATAATCCTTATTTTTTTATGATTCCAATGGAAAGAGTCACTTATAATTAATTTAACATAACTAGTATCTCAGATTAAAAGAACACCATGAATTTTCTCAATTTAAAAAAAAATACAACCGAATTGAGAACCTCCTCCTTTTTGAAGTCGGTTAATAAGAGAGAAACGAAGTTGAAACTGCCTAGTCAATATAGTAATGGCTAGTGTAGGGGTTCTGTATAACCTAGCTAGCGGTATTAGCTTTTTAAGCCATGTTATAGCAATAGCAGTGACAGCCAGGTTGGTAGAACGCTTGCCTCTGTAACGAGGATTGCAGTTTCAAATCCCGGCTCGCACCTTTGGCATTACATGTGCGAATCTCATTTTCAACAATTATTATCACTTGCTAAACGGTGAAGGAAATCATCGCGAGGAAATCTGCATGTCTGAGAGAACGCCTCGAAAATTGTGTGAAGTCCGTCAACCCGCACTGGGCCAGCGTGGTGGACTATGGCCTAATCCCCCTCCAATTGAGGGGAGGCCCGTGCCCAGCAGTGGGACATTAAAAAGGGCTGGAATTATTATATAATTGCATTCAAAGATTTTTTTGAAGTTGCTGTCCTGATATGAGAACTGACTCAGACAAATACTGAAAAAAATAATCCTTATTTTTTTTATGATGACGCTCGAGCGCTCGAATGAGTTATTTATAAATAATTTAACATAACTACTATCGGACTTTAAGCTGTCTAGTGAATATTGTGATGGCTGGTGTAGGGGTTCTGTATAACCTAGCTAGCGGTATAAGCGCATCTTAAGCCATGTTAACCGGCAGGTGGCGTACAACGGCGCCGTGGAAGCGGCGCAGACGCTGCTGGGCGCGGGCGGCGCGTTCGCGGCGTCCGCGTGGCGCGGCGCCGGCGCGCCCGCGCCCGCCGCCGCAGTGCAGGCCGCCGCCGTGTTCCTGGCCGCGTTCGTGCCCAACGTGTTCGTGTCGTACGCCGGCTACATCGTCATGGGCATGCTGTTCCACTACACCATCACGCTTGCTAGGTGAGTGATCTGTTGGTTGATTGGCACGATCGCTGCTCGCTAAGTTATGCTCGTGTACGGATGCTGCTTGTGTGCTTGCGTGCTTGTGTGCTTGTCAAATAAAACATGTCTAGACCAGTCCCGGTCTAGACATGTTTTATTTGACAACCTTGTATTTTTTGCTTGGAAGACTCATCAAAGCAATTATTGTTTAAATCTACTATGTACTTTTGTACTATGCTTTTTAGGACTATATATAAAGATTCGTATGTAAGCTTCCACTCATATCTATACATAATATATATATAAGTCGGTCACTTAGTTGATGAATATTTTTTTAAAAAAAAAGGTAACATTATTTTGGATACCAAAGTTTATTAGTATTCGCATTTTTTGCATGTCACTCTCAATGAGTGTAGGTAACTAAAAACGTTATATTAATTTTATCATGAACTTGCTGTCCCGGCGATCTTCGTACCGCCTCAGAATCAAATGTATGAGAAAATTATTTATTTTCCCATCCCTTATAATTAATTGCTGCATGTTTTCTGCTTACACTAAGACATCCTTAAAAGTAATCTTTTATTTTTTTTGTCAGTGCAAAAATAGCGAGCCAGCTCACAGACGACAGCTGTTTCGGTTTGATATTCGGGATCAACACGCTCGCGGGTACCGGCCTCCAGTCCCTCCTCACCCTGGTGCTGATCCAGGGGCTGGAGCTGCCCCTGGTCTCGCAGTACTACGTGCTCAGCGCGCTGTACTTACTGCTCGCTATCGCCTGGCTGCTCGGCTGGATATTCAACACTTGCAGACAGAAGCAGACGGTGCAACTAAATAATCAGTATTAGATTCCAATTTGGTAGAACCTCAGGCGAGGAAATCCTACAGATGGAGAGTAGCGAACGTCATATTGAAGCACAAAAAAAAAATACAACCGAGTTGAGAACCTCCTCCTTTTTGAAGGTGGTTAAAAACCAGCCCAATTTGTAGATTTTTGTAGTCCACGCAAATTTGAGGACTTAATCAGCTCAGTTGGTAGTGACCCTGCCTTCTGAGTCCCGGATTCGGATACCGGTATGGACAACCTTTGTGTGACGAGCACAAATTATTGTACCAGAATCATAAATGTTTAATATCTATATAGGTAATATATACTGGATTCACTCCAGTCTATTGTACGGTGCCCAACATACAAGCGTTGCTTAGTGACCGTATAGTTGGTGGGTTCGCCTGGAGAAATAATAAAACAAAAAATAAATTACGTACTCGTGACTTCGCGTGCACTACACAAACTGGGATTTTTTGCTTCAAAATGTTCGCGACATTCCATCTGTATGTTTTCTTCGTCTAAGTGTAGACGCTCGCCTTCGAAACTAGACTCACCGGTTGCACCTCTGGAATTTCTAGATTTCATGTGCGAATCTAATTTTTCTGAAGGAAAATATCTGGAGGAAACCTACAGGACTAAAAGAACTTAATCAATTCTTTAAAGGCGTGCGAAAACCTTCAACCCGCTCTGGGCAATTATATATATATTTATTATAATGGATATCAACTATTGTGTATTCATAATCATTATTGAGGGAATGAAATTAAAATAAAATGGTATAACTTGTCTTTAGAGTTCTCTGAAGCAAGATGACTGGTGAATTTTCAGTAAGGTATGCACAGCATTACTGATAGGGGTAGAGTTTCAATGACTATTTAAGTTTATCACTGACTTGCAGGTAAGTAACAAGGTTCGCATGAAGTCACACTCATGGCTACAGAACAGTGATACAGCCTTGTGCAATATTTATTCTGTCTGTTTAACGTATGTATAAACATGAAAAAAATATGGTTGTTATAAGAGTAATTATTTGTCTTGAAAATGAATAAAATTTAATACAAGGACGCATGTTCAAACGACACTTGTGAAACTATACTACATATTAAGTACTTATTTCTTGTTAGTTTTTAAAAATCAATAAGGCCGCCGATTAAGACACCACCCGTGCATCTTAGCATGACCAAATTATAACAGCAACGGAGAGTTAAGGTGCTTCATACTGTTCTATGAAATAAAAAAGCTGGTTGCCTGATTGATGATAGGGCTCAAATAGCTCTGAAATAGTTTTGTACATATAAATTGTTTGTTTTGTATATACATATAAATCTAGTGTAATTGGGTAGGCACAATAATTATCAGTGTGGCTAACAGTTTATTTTATTTGACTTACCTCTATGGCTGTGCAATATTTCACACTAATTGCCTTAGCTGGAGGGACATTAGTGTGGTGACATTTTGTAGTTAAACAGGTATTTATTATAACTGTACTTGTATATTTGTGAATAGTGGACCTAATAATATTTATTTTCAGCTCTGTACCACCATGCTGGCCAGAAGTGGTGCACGTAACTAAATAAGTTTTGGAAATGCAATATTATTTTTTTTATATGTTGTAATAAATGTTTTTTGTTTTATCTCTGTTTTTTAACAATGTGTACCTATTAAGTGAATGTACTTAGACCCTGCAGTAACATTTTTTTTTTTATTTTTTTTTATTACATTATAGGCAAGTATTTGATCTCGATCTCACCTGATGGTAAGTGACGATGAGATCTACGATGGAGCATACTTGCCTAGGTAGGAAGGCGGCAGTAGATAGAGGCACATGCAGCGCAACTGATCTGACCCGCCATCCATGAATGGCAACACCGAACATCATGCCGGAACACGGCTAGGCCGCTTGGCGACATGGCTTTGTTCAGTGGGTGGTGACTAGCCACGGCCGAAGCCTACCACCAGTAATAATCAAAATGCCCTAGAATTCAACTACATAGTATTGGACGGAAAAATTTAGTAACTTGTAAATAAATTAAGTTCCAATGAAATAAAATAAAATGTATAATAACTTTAATATAATCTAATATTTACATAAATTTTAAATGCTGATATGTGGACGAATGTTGGAATGTATCTCAGTACATTATAATATAATATATGTATCCTACTGCATGTTGTGTATTCGGTGATTGCAAAAATGTATTGCACTGATAATTTCACAGACTCACATAATCTTGATGGAATTCACAACCATAGAATGTTTCAAAATAAAATTCTCCCAAACCAATAAATAGAATTCATAACATACTTTTCTATGTACCATTTGCATAAAGGGGATTATTTACGCTACGCATACTGCATGGACGTGGGCCTGGTCTTCAAATATACGTAAAAACATATCAACAGAAAAATAACCGCGAAAGTCGGCAACACTATTGTGTGTATTTGTTGTCGCATTTTAGCGAACTCCTGTTTCCTCTCACGTTTCTGTCTCGCCGTTTCTTTCACTGCTCCTTTAAGCTTTCTCATGATGCAACTGAAAAACAAAATACTGCATGGAAAATTGTAGAAATTTGCCACGTAAAATTACGCTCAAGTAAAAATATTGACCGATAGCTGATAACACATATATAAATGGATTGAAACAATTCCACAGATATAATTAAGTACCTTAGATTCCGAAGTATTTATTATAATATATTTAATAATTTACTAATAGATGAACATTAAATTTTTATTATGAAAAAATATATATACACGTCTTCCGCCAAAATTGCTCACAACATAAATAAAAACATATGTCAATTTTCCTGCGTGACATTGACTAATTCATAATAATCGGTCTCATCTGACTGGCTGGTACGCAACATCATCAAGTACACGTCATCTTGCCAGCAATGTTTTCACTTTTGAAACTAAGTCTTTTTAGGTTAATAAAAAAAACAGAGATGTGCGTGTCGCACTACGCATAAAGGCTGATTTACACGTATTAAGTTGCCAAGTCTTAACTAAATTTCAAGCGACTTAATTTTAAGTAACCGTTTACACGTAAAAATACTAAATATCTAGTTAAACTCATTTATTCGCTCAAGATGGACGACCACAGAACAAATATACCCCTAGCGGACGACCAACATCAACAGTGCATTCCAGACTTTTATTTTTTTCAATTCTTGCGAATATGTTGATCTAATACTCTTTATTTTTGTTTCAACTTCTTTAACACCAAAATTTGCAATCGCCATGGCTGACGCTATAGCGGCAAGACGATGTTGTTTTGCTTGCTTATTTCTGTAATTTAAGCTTTTAATATTCCATAAACAATCGTCCTTTATGTATTCTTCAATGAACTTTATTGTCGTGTCTTCCGTCCACTTCGACATTTTCGAAAGATTTTTATTTATAAATTAAGTAGGAACTACGTTGCAATCACTCCGCCAGCTTTTCACTTAAATTTAACTAAATTTTGCCTGTCCAAACGTGTCAAGTGATTAGCCACGCCCACCAACTTAACCGAAATATAGACAAAATTCTATTCTACCTTGTTTACTTGCAACTAAATTTTAACTTGCAACTTCTTACTAAATTCACTGTTTACACGGGTTAAGTCACTTAAAATTAAGTTAAAATTTAGTAAATTTTTAGTCAACTTGATACGTGTAAATCAGCCTTAACGCAAAGTGTAGAAGTCCGTAGGAATTACGCGGTTGCCACCGCGGTTGTCCACCCACCAAGTCTATGTAAATACTCTTAAAGGCCGGCGCTCATCTGGCGGAACTTCCTAGACGAATATTAAAGGTACTTGATACCTATATATTGCTATACCTTTACCAAATTGGATGATCTTACAAGGGTTCCGCGTAGGAAGAATCCTAAAATAAATAAGTATTTTTATTTTACAGACAGAATGCTATTTGAGCATGTGTCCTAGCCCTTGTTTTAATATAAATAGCTGGGCCAGTTCGCATGTGAGTAACATATTGCTTATTGTTATCCAGGGCCCGTGAACAGAGAATGGAACATAAGAAAATAAATGTCACACTATCGCTGTCATAATCACACGCTACTGCCCAGTCCATATCATTGTCTGTCGACGGCGGACAAGTCGTACAAGGGCTAGATCATAGGGGTTTCCATCATCGAGATTCCCTAACATTTTACTTATCTATATACGACTGTCACAGACAGTCGTTAGATCGACAGTAGTAAGATAGATAAGTAAACAAATAATGGGGGAAAGTAACGTCACTTTCCCCCATGAAGGGATTTCCTTGTTCCTAGGTTCATAGTTTTGAAACAAAAATAATAGACCTTGAACAAAGAATGAACCATTATCTTAGGCGTAGACATAGAATGAAACAATAGGTTTGTTATATGGGAAACCCTTTCGATAAAAACACGAGAATTTTCAGTAAATCTAGGATAATTCTTAATTGACGATATGGCAACACCGGATTTAGCGAAATTTTACGGGATATGGGTTTTGGTTAGGTATATAAGATATAACATATTTTAATAGCAAGAATATAAATGAATATTCACACGCATAATACACTATTTATAATAAAGATCAATTATTATAACAATCACTATGATACATAATTCTTTATCACATTACTCAAAATATACTTGGATATTTTTATTTGACTTTTATAATAGAACATAATTTTATCGCATTCACTTCGCTACACCATCAATATTTGGTTTTCTTAGCCTCTGTGTTGTATTTAAACATGGTATTCACCACCATCGACCTTTTCATCTGTCAGCGAATTCAGGATACTCGCTGACATGCTCTGAGAGAACCATATTAGGCTCATCAGGAGGCCTTCCAATATACCAACACCTATTCCACCCAGTACATCCAAAATATAGTGTCTCTCCGCCAGAACCCTCGATATGGACACTGTAGTGACCCACGCGAGGAGCGGAGGGTAGAATATGATGGATATCGGATCCAAGTACATGAGTGTGAATGCAATCAGAACAGCTCTGCTGGCGTGGCCGGAGGGGAAGGAGTACTTGTCGGGACCAACTGTCAAGAGCTTGTTCATAGGGACAGGTCGACGTCGGCGGACTAACGCCTTGATTACAGCTATGATTACTATGTCCAAGATGAGTGCTGGAAATAAAAGTTATGAATTACTTATAATTATATTTATTTGAAACAAAAACTATAATATTAAGTATGCTATTGTGAATAAGGTTATAGTCCTATTTAAGTAACAGCCCACGGTATAGGAATGTGGCTTAAAATGGCGAAATGCTACTTCTATGAAAAAAATTACATCATTTTAATTAATAAGTAGTACTATTGGCGAAATGCCGGTTTACAATAGTCATCAATATGAGAAAAAATTGTGCACCCATGCCTAACCCCATGTGGGCCCAGTGATAGATGTGGGAGCAATGTATAAACATGTTAGGCTCAAAGCTAGACTCATATGTATTTATAACTCAGTACTTATAAATAGATATGACAAATGAATTTAAATAAGCCGAGTTCACTATTCAATAAGATCGATGGATGGCGATTAGTCACTCCTATTTAGCATTCATTGAATATCCAAGAACAGAACCATTTTAAACTACATTACCTATTACTTGTATGTATCGAAAGAAACTATTGATACCTCCTGTCTCATCATCATGACATAAGAAACATACCTGGTAATGAATGTTAAATACTGAGTAATCACTAATAATAATTATCATTCTTGCTCATTCATTTGTTTGCTCAGATAATACGTACCTATAAGCATATTAACTTGTAGTTGATATAGCTCCTTGCTGTTGAACAACCAGATGAACGTGATCCAACCCGCCAGCCACACAATACCGTGACATGATACCTGTTGAATAATAAGCATATAATGATCAATAATAATAATATCACCAACCAACTATTCAGTCTAAGCAATGTATTATAGGTACTGTACAATGGATTGGGGTGACCCTGGTATATAATACTTATATAGTATTAATCATCCATAACTCAAGTACAATACTCATCACACAGAGCTTTCCCCTACCAGGACTCAAACTGGGGACCGGCACAGAAAGCAGGTTCACTACCAACTGCGCTAATCAATGTTCAAAACTTTATAGATTTAAAAGTTATTGTATGAACATTTCATTGTTTCATAGATTTCTGGTGGTTACAGCTTATTAATATACTTGGCACACTTTACCCTCAATGAGAGGGATTCATGCCATACTGGCCCAATGTATTGGTAAAACTTTTACAGATGTTTATGACATTCTTATCATCCATTTTTGACATGAGTATTTATAGGAGTCTCCTAATTAAAAATTGATGGGTGATTTAAATTCACAGTCTATGCACACATTCAATTTCAGGTCACTTTAGTGATTAATAGAAAAATGTTTTACCTCAAACAGCTTGCTCTGGTTGCGGATGGACCTCAAGGCTGTGACTCTCAGAGCCGCCTGTACAAATTTCTTAGTGATTTGTATATCATAGTGTAATACTTTTTGCAACATTGGCGGGACTTGCCTCTTTGGTTCTATTTCACCGAGCTGAGAAATAAAATAAGTAACTAATTAACAATCATTGTAGTCATTTCTGTGAGCATTCCGTATTTTCATGTTTATCAGTTGTTTGAAAAGTAAACCTACTTTATAGTTGATGACTCATAGATATGAAATAAGTAAACTAAGATTTTGTGATAAGTCTATAACATAGTGTGTGGAGGTTAGTTGTTAGTGTGTAAAAGATATAGGAGAATGCCTTAGGCACACATCATATAATAATGGTTAGTATTTATATGGAAGACAGACTGTAGATGGTCACATAACCATTGACTAAATCCAGGCTTCAGCAGCTCTCAAGCACTTTTTTAGAGAACAAAATGATTGCCTAGAAAAAACAAATTCATCAAGATTGATAAATTAGTCTTTCATTCAGATGAGATGCATTCTTGGTGGCAGCACAGGGCTAAGTGAGCAATGACAGTGTACAGAATAGGTGTGTACATGGCTAGCCAACAGGAATTACTAGTGAGTACTACCATCCAGCCTGTATCTAGATAAAGCTTAGTCTGCACTGACAATGTAGAAAAAGGTCATAAGGGCAACATGCCTAAGTAAAGCTGCCACTTGCTTGTGGTTTCATGGGGAAGTATAACTATGTGTAAACAAGCCTATTCAAGTAGGTTGAAGCAGTATATGTACTATAGAAATAACTAAGAAATCTTACCATGTCCATGATGAAAATGTAAGAATGGTCTCAAAGCTCACACCTGTGCAAACAAAAACATCAAAGTACATGCGTATTATGTGTGTTAGCACAAGATTTAAATGGCAAAGAGCATACGATCAACGGCACTAATATTTAATAATAAATAATCACAAAACCATCAGATTTTCAATAACCTACCGAAGTATGAAACGAAACCCCTAAAACGTAACTCTTGAAAGGATAATGAATAATGGCATTTTTCCAAAAATGTATTTATTGTTTCTTTCATCTTTTTTTTTAGGTTGGTAACCGGCTACAAAATAATGCCATTTAAGCCAGTGTTGAGTGTTATAAAATTATAAGTAACCTTGATATTCATGTTGATATTGATTACGATGATGATGATGAAATGAATCCTGTACCCTATTAGTAACGCTGTAGATACTTTACTGGACATCTTGGGAGAACTCGAAAAGGCAAGTTGTACCATTCAATTTCAATTTGATTCACTTTTGCAAGTTCATGAACACATAATGGTATAACTTATATAGTGGGTATTTTGCCAATGTCAAGTGGAGGCCATATTCATATTCATTTTATTTCACTGCATTTCATTTCGTAAAGAAAGAAAAATTCTACAAGTGTGAAATGTCCTTTATTGAATGACTTCTGTGTCATTTTTCATTTATCTTCGTCACTCATTATTTTATATTCAACAGAAATTCTTGCTTTTATTGAAGCTACGTAAAATTACGTGACGCTGTCGTATTAAATAATTTACAGAATGGAGTTCTTTGGAATGACTTATTATGGTCCTCAAAATTACATTAAAGACATGAAGAGGGAGGAATATAAAGAACCCAGACTTAAAGAAGATGTCAAACCTTTAATGGATAAAGTCAAACAATATTCTACACTTCCACAGAAGGTAGACTTACCTAGCCGTTCCTTCATTATTCTCGCATACCCATAACAAGGTACTGCTGAAAACGGATATTTTTTAAATGAGCAACTATCGAGTTTCCTGCCCTTTCTTCTCCGTTTTAATTTAGCATTTTTGACGCCTCATAAATACTGTACTTAATTATTTACACGAATAAAATATATCTCTCATTTTTATTATAGATACAACGTCCAGATTGTGATGTTATTAGAGTAATCGATGTTTATATCGGTAGAGTAAATGGATTTGCATACGGTTCGACTCAAAGATTTATTAAAATGAAACGAAAGGGAGTTATAAAACCTGTTGGCCCGTGTGATATTTATAGGATGTCACCGACGACATCTGTGGAGGTAAAATAATTATCGCTACCTATTGAATTTACAGTGACGGTACGTACGGTACGGTAGTATGCAAGGGAATACTTATTACCAATTGTTTTATGTTTTTGATGCTTCTAGTTTGGCTGGTGGCAACATGATCCAGTATTAGCAAATGCAAGTTGGTACAAAACTGATCCAAGATATCCACAACCGGCTTCTCCAAATACATTGATTCTAGATAAAGTTCGCAAAAATGACAAATATGCTTCATTATTTTGAATTTGGTAATTTATACCTAACGTTTATCATTAATAAATTAAACTGTATAACCAATATAATGTATGTTTTAATTCGTGTTGTGTCAGATAACGAATGCATAGCAATTAGCATCCAATATTATATGAGTATGTACTATAGGTAGTAACTCGTGCTGTTGTTTCATATGCCTTAATAATTATATCATGTATTCCTGTAAATAGTGTCACGGCTTTTCTTTTTTGGATTTCACGAGAATCTCGACGGTTGCGAGTGTTCGGTTACTTTTGCATTTGACCGACAATTAAGCGTAGCATTACCTGCTCTGCTGACAACCATTGGATTAAGGTGATGCGAGACTCTTCAAGCATCTCTCACGTATATACTTATGTTGATTGGGCTCAGGGAGCTGCGTAACCGAGCGAGTTTAAACAACGTTTAAACAGCCTTAAAGGCGGCCTATGGTTTTGCCGTAGTGTGTTCTAGACTTAAGTCGACCGTCACGTCACTCAGTGACAGCCAAACAATCTGTCAAATTCAGTCGGTCATCATTCTATTTTGTTCTCCGTTTTTCATTCTTTCTTTTAATTCGTTAGTTGACGTGAGGAGGATCGTTTTCGACGATGTCGTAAGTAATCTTTTTAATTTATTGGAATCATGAAAGTATGTTAATAAAATAATTTATGAGTATCCTTAAATAACTATGTGAAACATTTTACAATGATTATTTTGCAATAATTTCATATTTTTGTCACATAACCTCACATTTTCTTATGGCAGCGGATAATTTTTTTAACTGTGTTCAATACATTTTAGGTCTAAAGTATCGCGTGATACGCTCTACGAGTGTGTTAATGCCGTCCTCCAAACATCAAAAGATAAGAAGCGTAACTTTTTGGAGACTGTTGAGATACAGATCGGTCTGAAGAACTATGACCCGCAGAAGGACAAGCGTTTCTCGGGCACCGTCAAGTATGTTTACCTGGAAAGAGCATTTTTGTGGTATACTTGATTATTAAATGCCACCAGAGTGTGTCTGGACAGGGAGTCGGTGTTACACTGACGGGACTTTACCCAGAGTCTTAAAAGAATGGGTAGGTAGGCCTCGGCTTACCGAACTAGCTTTAACACATGGAGTTACTTGAGGTTGGTATTCACGAGAGATGTGGAGTGAACTGTGTGGCTAGAAAAAACCAATATTACAACTTCCGAGTCGAGAGTTTTCGTGTATATTGAACCCCCTATGGATTGTTATTTGGCCAGCTATATGAGACATGATAATTGTGATGATATTCAACTAGGTCATTTTGTGTAAGCAGACTTAAACTCCTGATAGTCTATCTGTTCCTACAATAGGAACACTAAAATCTCTGAATGTACATGGCAACATTAGCCACAATCTAGACCATTTTATCATTTGGCCGCAGATATGAAATGATGTCAAAAATTGCATGTATTATCTGTTGATATTGATGACAAACTATTTACTGATCTTTAGATACAAATCATTTATGTTGTGTCTTAATTTTTCAGAGCTAACAGTTGTATGAATATTTCAGGCTGAAGTACATTCCTCGGCCGAAGATGCAGGTGTGTGTTCTCGGTGATCAGCAGCATTGTGATGAGGCTAAACAGCTGAACGTACAGTGCATGGATGCTGAGGCTCTCAAGAAACTGAACAAGAACAAGAAGCTTGTCAAGAAACTGGCTAAGAAGTTAGTACTGGTTTATTGAAACCTTAAATTGGTGGTGTTATATGGAGTAGACAAGATTACATTATCAATTACCAATCAATGAAATCATGCCGTGGGTTTGGTATTGGTATATAATTATGGAGTTCAATGAAATTTTGATGCAAGCAGGATGTTGCATGCTTGTGGTAATGTGATGCTACATTTGTTTTCCAGGTATGATGCTTTCCTTGCATCGGAGTCACTCATCAAGCAAATCCCACGTCTGCTTGGGCCTGGTCTTAACAAGGCTGGCAAGTTCCCTGGTCTCCTGTCCCACCAGGAGTCCATGACCCAGAAGATTGATGAAGTCAAGGCTACCATCAAGTTCCAGATGAAGAAGGTATGAATCTATATATCAATCCATTGTTTTTAGAACATTTTGTTAAGTAATGGGAATGGATGTTGGATCCAAACAAGTTCAAGATAAAGGACTACCACTCACAATAATTTTGCATTGATATTATTAAATAAGTAACAGTATTATCTCGAGTGCTCAGCGAAAATCCCTACTTGTGGATCCTCTTCGATTAATAGGGTTACTTGCCTTACTGCATAACTAATTCACACATTTACCCTACTATACATTTTTTTTTTCTTATATTACAGGTGTTGTGCTTATCTGTGGCTGTTGGCCACGTGGACATGACTCCCGACGAGCTGGCGCAGAACGTGCACCTCTCGATCAACTTCCTGGTGTCCCTGCTGAAGAAGCACTGGCAGAACGTGAGGTCACTCCACATGAAGTCCACCATGGGCCCACCCCAGAGATTGTACTAAGCCTATTCCAATAAATTTGACTACTATATTTTGCATTTTATTTTGTGGAGTTACATGATGCTCTTCGAAGCACCCGCATGGTACAGGAGGGGCGAGGTTCATTTGCATTGATCACAACACGAAGGAAATATAGAAATGCCCGCATGAACAACTGCTAAGCAGAAATGATTTTAAATAATGTGAGGGCAGTGTGTTGCAAGACTCCAACATTTTGCTAGCAATTTACCCTGTGGCGCTGCTTATTTATGCTTATAACCATAGAAAACATTGAAAATAAAACCCACAATAGCAGAATTAGGTATAATAACTACACAATATCACTGATACTTTTAGAATCGGGATTCAACTCTTCATCGTCGGAGTCATTGCTGTCCTCGTCTTCGGGGAGCTGGTCATCACTATCTGCTGCAACAGATTCCTCACTTTCCACACTCATTTGTGTGGCTATCACTTCGCCGTGTATGTCTTTGTTTTTTAGATTGCCCATCCAAAATGCTTCGGAGCAATTGTTAGCCGCTAGTGCAGCCTTCACTTTGTAAATAAGAGTTTCAAGTAACTGTCTCATGTGTGGCACCTTGCTCATTAGCACCGTATCTTTCTTCAATCTTGAATGGCAACATAACGTTTGCAGAAATCTTGTTGACTGTTGAAGAATTTTCAATATTTCTAGCACTTCTTGCGTTTCATTTTTAAACTGTATTTCCAAAATAGGAATCCCCTGTGACAAAAATAGCTTGAGCAGCGGCAAGGATTTTTTAAAAAACGCCGCTAAGTTATTCCTGTTTTCGAGTGTTTTGGATATTTCCGACATATTCTTCAATATCGTTGCTACGTCTTTCCATAATTCGAGATGCTCCGAATTTGTCATACCTTGGTCTATTCGATGTTTTGTCGCATCATACACCGCTGATCCAAGATTTCTGTATAAAATTGGGAAATTGCCTTTGTTAATGCTCTTAAGGGCGCTTAATGTATCATTACGTGTTTTTAACAATTTAATATCATGTGTCAATTGTAGAGCCAAGGTTTTCAGTGATAATATTTCATTATTCATAAGATAAATGGATGCCAACCGGTCGACGCTTTGATTGAAATGCAACCCTTTTTCCAATATTCCATCTACAGTTTTCCACTTCTGTGATAAGAAATTTTGCGCCATATATCTTAAAATATTTAATATTATCTTATTGTCCGAATAGCTTTGAATACATTTTAATAATTCAATCAACGACATGGCTGTAGTTAGCTGCAGACAGAGTTGTTCATGTTTTTGTAAAAACTGAGCTACAGCTATAAGCAGGTCTTTCAGAGAAACAATAGCAGTGTTTGAATTTGCTATACTTCTCAGTGAACTCTTAAATAGAGCATTGTGCTGATGATTTCTAAATCCAATCCAATTTAAATATATTGTCAGTAAATTATATATTTGTTCCAAACAGGTAAGGTAATTAATAACGTCTGGTGTATACAACAGTCCACTTTGATCTTGCGTTTTATTTTGCTTATCAATACAAGATGTTACGTAGTTTAGATGGTCCATCAACTTTGGCAATATTATACTAATAGATTTAGCACAGTCTTCAGCTTTGTTAGGGTCATATACATCATTCACTTGTTTTGTAAGAAACGTATTTCTTTTAACTTTAGAAATTAATATTTTATCAATATTTCCATTGACACACCTAAGTAGGAAGCTTAAAGTGTTTACTGTTAGTTCCACTTCTGTTTCTCGCGCATCAGTTATATCAGTGTTAATTAAATGAAGCAAATTCAAGTTTAACGGCCTAAGAGGCATATTGAGGGAAATTTCGAGGCTATTCTTAACAGACATATTGTTGTTTTGTGTTGGTTGAGTTTTGGCAGTCTCAGGTAAAACACTATCTTCTTGAGCAGATTTCTTCTGAACTTTTTGTTTAGAACTTTGCGATTTAATAGGCTTTCTTTCGGTGTGTTCTCCGGTATACTTATTTATATTGAAGGTACAAACAGGAGGCTTATATGATATTTTACTTCTAATCAAAATTTCCTTAACTAGTGTTTCTAATTCTTCAATATGCACTACCCTCGTCAGTGTTTTTGTTTTCAAACCGTCATCATCTTGGGTTGAAAAACCATTAAGTAATTCTCTGAACCAATTGATGCTATGTATCAGACAATCCAAAATTTTACTTATTGTTGTATGATCCATGTCTTCAATAGAATCAATATCAAATTTGGGTAAAACAATAGGACAGCCTAACAGGGCGTCTATACTTGCTAAATTACCTTCCTGATGCTTACAATGTAATGTTTGTACGAGTTGGAACAAAGGTGATAGAATTGCAACACACATTTCAGACTTAGGCATTAAAGTCAATCCTGCTATATTTATGGCTATGATCTCATCCATTTCACTGTCTGCATTAAGACAATATTGCAGCGAAAGTTTCAATTCGCCAATTTTATCAACTTCAATGGAATCAACTATAAAGTTCTGTTGTAGGTCATTGGTGACGGCATCGGTCAACCATGTTAAAAAGTTCTTATTAATATAAGATGCTGAACTAATTATTTTAGATAGCTCATCATAAAAAAATGCAATCATATCAGGGAACTGTTTAATACTGCGACTTGTAAGCTCTATAATCTGAGCCGCTTCACGAAGATCACCCTCTGACAGATGTGTTACAGAACCATAACTAACATCATCTGGCATTTCTCTAGGTTCATCGTCATCTGTATTCACCATAAGGTATTTCACAGCATGAACTGCAGCTAGAATTCCTTGGACTTTGATACTTGGATTAGATGACCCTAATTCTTTCCTTATTATCATGTGTATATCATCCCTTATAACTGAATTTTCATAACTATATGCAAGTCCACACAACAAATTCATGATAGCTCTTACTTCTGTTAAAGGCATGTCATCCATCCCATCTAATAGTGTTAACATCTGGACACTTTGGGGTTTCAACAGAGACATGTCTTTAGATGCAACATTATTCAGGATAACCAAAATGTTCATAGCACATTGCTTTGAATCCAAACCCAGTTGCAACAATTCTGCAACTGTGGTTTGACTGCATTCTTCCAATTCTGCAAACATGGAGGTATATAAATGAGAAGCAAAGGACTCTACTGCTGGATCTCCTTTTGTTCTTAAAAGGGAATTATTAAGATCAATCAAATTTTTCAAATAATTCTTCAGAATTGGTTTAAACTTTTTAAAGGCATCATCAATCAAATCCTCTTTCAGTATGTTCAATTTTATTTGTTTTCTAATTAAATTTTCAATTTGTTTCTGTCTGTCTTCTGATGTTGAAAATAAGATTAGCAGTAATATGAAATCTATAGGCTTGTGATCGGTGTGGACCTTACATGAAGCTATTGTTTTAAACCATGCATTTGAAATTACTTTTGATGAGACTATAGAGTTTCGTACAGCTGATGCGGTTAGTACTTGACTTGATGCTATTTCATGTGGCTGAGCAGTTGTTGGCCAACCTAATGCATTCCTCAATCCTTGAACTGCCTCTAAATAAGAATTGTCATTTAATCTGCCGGGTAAAAGAAGAAACTTTATAAAATTGGGAAAATAATTACATTTTGATAGACTTGCCAGTAGCATCAGTGTCTTCTTCTGCAACTGCTCATATTGTTCATCAGAGAGGCATAGATAGGATAAACATTCTAATATGGAAGGGATCAACACATGATCTTCACTAAGTATCCTACTCATTTCAGCAGCAATATTGTCATGTTCTTGATCTCCAATAATATCAGGGATAGCGGCTATTATCTCAAGCTTCACCATCTTCTCAGAGGCAATGTCCAGTAAATTTATGAGATTTGTGGATATTTTGTCGGTGTTGACAATGCTATCTAGAGATGAAAAGCATTTTAAGATCATTTGTATCCATGGCCCACATTTAGATTCAGCTGCCAAATCTATTGCTTTCTCAAATATGTAATCAGTTAATTTATTTTGTAGAATAGGCACACTGAGTAATATTTTAATAACACTATCGCTTACTGGAAGTTCACTTTGGCTGTCTCCCGCGATCCGTACAATGTTTGGGTAGAGATAGTGTTTAAACACATTCAAATCCTTAAATTCCTTTTCGAGATTTAAAAAAACATCTGATACATTTCGTGGGTATTCGAAATGTTTTTCAAGACTCTTCTTAATATTACGAATAACATGAATTACTTCGTGAGAAGCGACGCACTTATCTGGCGGGTGTTTCAACATAAGACCACTCTCTTGTAAAGTCTTGTGAAGGTAATTGTTAGTATCCAAAGATTTTACCTTCTTACTTTGAACTTCACTTTGTTGAGATGTTGATAATAATTGTCGCTTAGAACTTAACATTTTCTTACTGTACTTTTAATTAGTTTTCACTTTGCCTTTGAACCGGAACTTCTCCGAATTTTGAAACAAAATTTATTTCAATTTATTACAAGTTGAAGTTTTAATACGGAGAAAAATTCAAATTCTCACTTCTTGTTGTTTTAAAAAGATATGGCGCTATCACCTTAAGGTATTTTGCCAGTGTCAACATATAATGAGTAAGTAATACTTATATTATTTCATTAAAACAAACGCTAATTTCCTCACACCTGTAATACCCGAAGGGGTAGGCAGAGGTGCAATGCAATGCACTCACATTAAGACGATAGTATTTGGCCCCAATATAAAAGGGGGTGATATTGCCATTATACCGGGCACATTCCTCCTCAATATGAGTACAATTTGGAAACTTTACATTAATTTCGAGAGATATGCAGGTTTCCTCAAGGAGTTTTTGCATTTACCGAACAGCACTTAACAATCACTATTGAAAATGAAAATTCCAGACATGCGAGCCGGGGTTTACCTGCACACCATATTTCCAGGGCCCCGTCTCCTTACACAATTGATTTATAATCGAACAGTAACAGCATAGTAACTGTCACTTTTGACAGATATTGTATGGGATATCTGTCAAAAGTGACAGTTACTTTGCCGTTGCTGTTCGATTATGAATCGTTTGTAGTTAGCAGACTTGGGGCCCTGGCCGAGTGTTCTAAATGAATGACATCACTTTCTTTTTCGTTAAGAACCTCTCGGTTTAGAGCCACCATAGCAGTATCCACGCCACTTTCATAATTGGGAGAGGTGGGTATTTAGGCCGAGCCAAGACCTGAAAATGCTTGATATATGGTTTCGAAATAGCTCTATGAGACTTTTAATTTTATTATTTACCTTAAACGTGACACCGTGATACAATAATATGTTGTCACTGGCAAAACACCTAAGATGGCAGCGCTATATTTTTTTTAAAGAAGAATACCTAACCTAACCTTAAAATTTGTAAGATTTTGGGAAAACAATATTTAAAATGAATTTAAATATAAGTGGAGTTGCAAAATATATATGGAAATCTCAAACAGTAGCTGGATTTGGGGTAGGTCTTATAAAAACAGGTAACTTTATTGTTCTAAATGTTGGTAAATTCCTAATTATTTCTATTTATTTTCAGTATCAACAAGTAAGAAATAAATGGGCAAATTGGCTCATGATTCGTGATGTGAAGAGGCGCAGAATGAGCGCCGAAAACTTCTTAGAGAGGACACGGATTAACGCGATGAGAAAGAATGACATTCTGCCTGTTGAGATTCGAGAGCTAGCTGATAAAGATCTCAATAAATTCGAGATGAATGCAATCCCACTAAGAATCAACAACAGATGTGTTATTACTTCTAGGTTCGTTTCTCTGTTTTTTTTACACTGCATGAAAATCCGCGAAAACTTCATATATTACAATAGTATTTTATTCATGTCTCGCAATGGATATTGAAATATATTGCTCTATTTTGAAAAAGTATACTTGCATAAAATTTTATCTGTCATGTCCCACTGCTGGGCACAGGCCTCTCTAATAAGCAAGGGAATCCAGGCCATGGTCAATAATAATAATAATAATAATATCACCAGACACACTAACTATTCTGGACCTACTCTAAGCAACTTGTATTATGGATACTGTAAAATGGACTGGGGATGAACCCAGTATACAATACTTATATAGATATTTAACATCTATGACTGGTACATTTGTGCTCATGCGCAATGCTTGATATGCTAACCAATAAGGTTATATAGTGTACAGGTTCAAACCCCAGTTGCATCTTCAGGGAATTTCAAATTTCATGTGTGAATGTCATTTTCATAATTATGACATGCTCTACAGTGAAAGGGAAACATAATTGATAACTCTGTAAGTAACCAAAATCGCAATAATGGGCCCACCTAAGCAGATTCACAGAGGAGCTTCTTATCTTTGGTTCAAGTAGGTACTATCTAGTTTCTCGTTAATTTTCCAGACCCCGAGGAATAGTGAAGGAATGGCGAATGAGCCGTATCGTGTGGCGCCATCTGGCTGATTACAACAAGCTGTCTGGAGTGCAGAGAGCCATGTGGGGATAGAATAATGCGCTAGATATGTTTACTAATAATATATAAATAGATATGTTGTGTTAATTTTAAATTATATTTGTTTATAGTGAACTTTGTTTTAATTGTGCCATTAATTATCATAGATGTAAAGAGAGGTAATCTGTGTGGTAATAGTATTAGGCTTGGTTCTCACAAGGATAGTATGCTAGTCAAATATACGGAAATAACCAGCTTGTCTATTTCCAGAGCTGTTAGAACAAGAGCACTTGCTTATCTATACATATAAATAAAATTGGAGTGTCTGTTTGTAATATTAAAATAACCGCTTTTTACTAAGTGCATTTGGATGTATACACGTTACCTATACCGAAACAACATTTTTTACAATTTTTGTCTGTCTGTTTGTTCCGGCTAATCTCTGAAATGGCTGGACCGATTTTGACGGGACTTTCACTGGCAGATAGCTGATGTAACAAGGAGTAACTTAGGCTACTTTTATTTTACAAAAAAAAATTGGATCTCACGAAAAAAAATTAAAACCAATGTTGCAGCGCAGCGCCTGATTAAGTTTGATAGCAACAACCTGCAATGCGTCCCGCGGGCTCACAATGGGCGAGCAGGCTGTTGTCAACGGTTGTCTTAGTTAAATACCACGCGGACGAAGTCGCGGGCAACAGCTAGTTGTCAATATAAACTAAGCATTACAACCAGAGGGAAGAACTTACTAGTATTTATTGAATTTTTGAAGTTTACAGAATCTGGTTTTTATTGAGAATACGGGTAGCCCTATAGCTGCCACTTCTGAAACAGGATATTGTAGCAAAATCATAGATTTTTATTCAAAAATACAGACATGACTAGCAGTCTATGAAGACATTACTATATTGATGTTTAATAAATTAATTGGGCTCCGATTACAATGGATGGGTAACAAGTAAAGAGAAAATCAATTTAAAAAACTTTATTATAAAGTCATTTTCTTATAACTAAGAAAGCTTCACGAAGCTTACAATGGAATACCATAGCTTATCATAAAGCTTTTTAGTCAAAGAGACCTGAAACAAGAGAAAAACTGTATTAATACGAGTTCCTTAATACCTAGGGTTGACTAGAAGCCAATTATTAAGTACTCAGTAAAATATGTTTTCGATCATTCATTTTCTGAAGCTAATACATGTTAAATAAAACATCATTGTTGGTATGGTCGGATAGGTAGGTATGTATACATTCATATCACATCAGCTTATGACATAGTATATAAGTTAGTATTGTCATTTTATAACAAAATACAGCAAATATTGCATTACACTGTGACACTAAATGTTGATGATAATATCATGAGGAAATCTGCATGTTTGAAAATATACAACATTCATCAGTCCACTTTGGGCTTGCGTAGTAGACATGGATACAGGTTAGCCCCCTGTTATTTGTGGACCAACTACCTTGCGCAAGATATAGGTACAACTCTGCTTATCCCTTTAGAGAATACATGCATGGTGTTGTATATTATCTTGAGACTAAGCTTGTGTGATTTAAAATGAGAACTCACCGAAGCCCATGTCATCATCGGACTCTTCAGGTTCTTCCTCCTTCTTCTCCTCCTTAGCGGCCTCGGCGGCCGGGGCAGCGGCAGCCGCGCCACCTCCCACGGCACCACCTGCGGCTGGCGCAGCCCCGACGCCTGATCCGATGTTTGTGATCAGGTCGCGGACATTGATGCCCTCCAGCGCTTTAGCGAACAGACCTGGCCAGTAAGGTTCCACGTCTACGTTCGCAGCCTTCAGGATCGTGGAGATCTTCTCACCCTAAACAACACAAACCAAATTTCTTATAGAATTCCGTAAAATTTTGTTACCATCGAAATATGATGTCAACATTCGCGCCATAATAATATAACGCGATATTTCATAAATATTATACAGCATGGTTATAGCAACGTGTAATTATGCATTTGATAAAGTTTCGCGATATTATTTATCACGGATAACCGCGATGTTTTCGGATAAATTCACATTGAGAAAATAACCTATGTATATGCAACGATATTGAAATAATAGTAAATTCTTACTGTAACGGCGACATCGTCGTCAACAAGGATGAGAGCGGAGTATACGCAAGCTAATTCAGCCTTTGATGCCATTTTTGTTATAATACGTGCAAGTCGCCGAAAGGCCTTAGCTCCAAGAGAACAAGCACGTTTGACTTCTTGACTTGAAGAGAATCAAGAGAGAGAAAAGTAACCTAAACTCAACTGTCAAACCATAGTGTCAAACAAGGACGTGTCAATGAATAATACTTTTAGAGTAAATGGCTCCACCGATCTTCGGTGATTTTGTCAGTGTCAAGGTGAAAAAGGAAAAGAAGAACACATATTATTTCCGATGAGCAATTAATAATAAATTTGAAGGGCGTTGAGAATCTGTAAAAAAAACATTAAAAACTATCTACTTTAAATAAGTGTGTTCACAAAATAAACTAATAATATAAAAAAATCCGATGAACCAAATACAGATAAAGATAGACGCATGAATATGAGTACTTAATGTAAATTAAATGTAATGTAAATGAAACAAAAAAAAATCATTGTAACTGGATTTTATTTTGGATATAGAAGTATATCAAAGGAGAAAATACTACTATACAATTTTAGGAAATTCCGATGAATGGGGTACCTCTTGAACGACTGCGGCTCGCTGAACGACTTGTCTAGGCACTTGCTCCCGAGTCCCGATACTGTCATAGTCCCTATGTAAATCGAGCATAAGTTGTATACAAGTGTTTTACCTACGAGTGTTACGTCCCAAACATTCCAAACAATACGCGTACGGCCATTTGCATTTAATTACAAACTTAGTTCCGTAGACGCTCGGGGAGGCGCTTCAATTCGGCAAAAGATATAATATCGATTTGAATAAATCAACTAAAGTTCTAGTTGTAATATGATGTCGGTGTCAGTAGGTAACAAAGGTACTGGTTAATCTCCGCCTAAGATAGGTACCTAATTATTAGCATAGAGAAAATGAATGAATACAAAATGCACGTATGTACCTCCATTTTCACAGGCACTGCTGAGTTTTGCTCTAACGTGCGTATACCCTCAGACATTTAACGAAACATGTCTCAGACGAAGAAATAGTTATAAACGGAGTGTCACGAACAACATATTAGAGCACAATAAACCTAGCCGATATGTATACATATACTTAATTACTACGAGTAGACGCGCATTGCACATACACACATCAAGTTCATTAATTTCATTCGTCTAAGATACTACCTTACTGCAAATTATTTTTTATTTTACTTCTAAATTTAGACAAATAAATAAAATATCATCGAGATTCCCGTGCACTACACAAATCGGCTTGAGTTTTGTGCTTGTATTCAGTGTACAATAAGTGTATTTGGATACTTAGACCACCGATATAAAGTTAACTATTGACCATTGGGTCAACCGCCTCAAATCAAATTAATCAAATTTTATTGTAGTATCTCCATCCGAAAACTTATGGTTTGATTTAAAAAAAATATTTCATCAATTATCACGCTAAGATCGTTAGAGTTGAGCTACAAAACGGTGCAAATGGTATATAGTGCAGCAAGTTTTAGTAATATACGGGTAAATAAATATACAGGTTGCTGGTGAATACGTACAATTTATAATTAAGCTTCATTATGCGACAATGCTGATATAGGAAAACAGTGCAGGTACATAATATTATGAACAATATATTCATATAAGTGAATTGCATAAGCGTTACAATAATGTTAACGTTATGAAAACGCTATTAAACCTTATATTTAGCCTAAACATTATTAAAGATCCCAAGAAAATAAATGATGTTTAACAAGCATATCTCTTACTCCTTCCTTTAGAGGTTGATTTTGGGTATCTTTCTTCAATGGTAGTTCCCAGTCTGGATTTAAATTAAATCCAAACTGAGATAGTATTCTTAACTCACATTTTATTTGTACCCACCCTGGAGAATTTATAAAAGACCATGGATGGTACCACTTTTGAACAACATCGACACAAGAGCACAGAACCTCTAGCCAGAGATGCAAAGCTTCTTCGTTTAGGCCCATACATATTAATGTACGCAACTTTACATCCATTTGAGCATGGGCATTGTCATGCGATAGGTTAATGGCTTGAACGCATCTATATAACAATTCTTCTGGTGTGAGCACTTTTCCATCTTCATCTAATCGATAAGTTTTACACAAAACTAAGCGGCTATATACTGAATTGAAATCTTTTTCAACTTCTCGTGATGACGCCTCTTCTATGAACAGCCATGGGTGACATGGACCATCCAAAAAACTTGGTCTTTTTATGCCATGTAAAAGTACTCTTTTGAAAGCAGGGGCCAGTACTCCTCTTACCAAATGCGCTGCTTTCTCTGTTACCGAATCATCACCTGCTCTGCTATACTTAACTCCTTTTTCATCTAAAAGTTTCACAAATCTAGCCGGGAACCATCCCCGTAATCCATTTAACTCTCCAATCCAGCAATGTTCATCTCTAGAGCTAATTACTTCGATGACGTCATTTTTTCTAAAACCCAATTCATCTCCATCCCTTCTTTCAAAATCTAGGAGAGCTTTCGCTCGTCGTCTTTTACTTCTAGATACATTGACGTATCTCTCCCTGTCAGCTGCATGGCTTTGCATGGTGTAATCTGCTGTTAATTGAACTTCTGATGCTAACTGTGGCTCAAGAGCCAAAAAATGTCGAGCTACTTGTAATATTGCTTCCCTAAGATCTACAAGAATCTCGGTTTGCTTAACATTTTTTGAAACAGCATCTTCATTATTGCTCTCTTCTCCAAATAAAATTGTTTGTATGACTGACTTGTTTTTCTTTATTTGTCGTCTTTGAAGCTGTTGCTTTGGGAGATTAGGCACAGCACCAGGATTACCAACAAGGGCACCTTGATCAGCCATGAGATAAGCTAGATGTCTTCTTCTATGAGTCTCAATTAAAGTGGGGCTTAAAGTATCTCCACAAACTTCATCAATTGTTTTGATTAAGAGCTCGACGTCGTCAATTTCACCAGGGATGTCTGATAGTGCATTAAAAATTTGCGCTGAATTGGATATTTCATTAAATCTATTTTCTTTAATTTTAAGCATTGCTAATGTTACTTTGAATAACACTAAAGAGCCATCTAAGAAGAAGAGATCCCAAACTCTTAGTAGTATTTTCATATGAACAACATTTGCATATAGAGTCAAAAACCAATGCATTGTTATTAAAGAAAGCTCAATGTCATGGGCGTTTAAAACTTGATCAATACCTGGAAGATATGTCGAAATCAAACTTCTCAAAACCTTTTGATCAGCTTGAATCCCAATCAAAGTAGATGAATAATAAGAAGCAGGTAGAAGATCCTCTACTGTAGTACACATTATCCAGAATGCATCTTCTTCTTCCATCAAAAGTAATAAAGATGCTGCAATCATTCCAGTACCCTGACAGTATCCAATATCGGGATAAAGCCATGCCAGTGCCCTCAAAATTCTACGAAGCCTTGGTACACCAGTGCTCGTAGGATGTGAAAAGCAAACATTATTTGGTAAAATCTGTACTAAATCTTTTTCAATTTGTTTACTCGTTACTAATCCGTCATCGCTTGATGCTCTTACAATTTCATGATAGGTGATTTCAGTTGACGATCTTTTTTTATATGCACCACAAAGATGCATCCAAACTTGTGAACGTAATAAGTGTGGCACACCATCCTTTACCATTTTTTGTAACTTATCTGTTTTTTCTAATTTATCTTCATTCTCTGAAAAACTTATTTCTTTGCTGTAAAATTCCCATTGGAGACGATGTTGATCATCTTCAACAAAAACATTTGGTAATAACTCATTAGAGTGTTGTTCCTGTCCATCTTCATCTTCCACACAAAATCCAAACTCGTCAAATCTGTAGTCAGGCAACCCTCCACCATGACCTTCAGATTCGGGTTGCGCTAATTTAGCCATAATATCTTGAGGAACCATACTTGGTGTGAGTGCTGAAAAAGGACCACCAGGTGCTGGAAGTAACTCGTCAGCAATATTTAATCCTCGTATTGCATCAATCACATCTTCTGGGTCGTCATCTGCTATCGCAGCACTTATTTTACGTTCGTGATCCTCACGACCAACGTATCCGACATGATCGCGCGAGCTAAAGATAGATTTAGCTAAATCCATCTTATTTTACAGTTATGACTTGTATTATGAACCCTTATCAAATTTTCACACACTTTCTCTTTACATAGTTTTACGAACACTTTGTTGTATTTGTGGTAGATACGTCGCTTATGTAGGTTGTAATTGTATTATCTTTGGGTATCTACGTCAAAATAAATAAAGGTCAAACGTCAGTATCGCTTTGTCCCGTTTTGTGAGTGCGAACAAAATTTTATATCGTTGACATTTTCATCTCTATAGACATTTCTAAGTTTTATCCTTGTTATACTTGCTCTTAACGTATCTGCTTTCTCTGTCGATAGTGAGTATTGACAGCACCGATTACTCAACCAACTGCATTACACAGTTGCTGTAAGTGTTGCCATTGGTGGAAAGTTTTTTTTTGTTCCATTGATTTGTTCACTATCTTTTGTCTTGTCGATCAAGATTCAAGATATTCTTCAATTTTGTCTGATGAAGTCTACGGATGAAGTGGTTGATTTACCCGACCGAGACAGAGCTATAAGAAATATACTTGCACCTACGCTGTTACGACGTCCGAAAAAGAATAATACAAATATCAAGCTCGTGTTTATCAGGCCTAATATGACTAATATTAGGGCGGGCATATAAATTCGAAATTTCATAATCTTAAAAACGGATACTCGCCTCACACCTCCACTCGTCAGTTTTATTCTTCCAGATCCAAAGAGTAATATAATATGGTCTGTAAAAATGTAGAACAGAATTGTATATAATTCTGACCGATTTGGTTTCATAATATAATATTCAGATTATGAAATTCCGGATGTATTCGCTCGCCCTCGTAGGCCCGCCCTTATAAAGCTGTCTGTATTTTTTTTGTCTGTCCTACCTAACTCTTTGGCATGTTGTCAAAACAAATGTCAATAATCCATATTTTTTCCTACAGTTTTTTTCTATCTGTTCACGAATCTCGCTCAGATTTGATAAATTTCATTACATGTTATATGAAAATTTTACATGAATCTGATACCGATCTACTGTAGTATCGAGTGATATTTTGAATGTCTATTATCGTGTTCATGTGTAACACATTGACCTGAAATCAGGTTAGTATAGTTTTAATCTTGAATTGATTGACTTCATACATAATTATGCAAGATACCTTATGGAAAAAGATCACTAATTCGGTGTGTTTACATTCCGTCTTTAGAATATGATGTGTGTATTTTGAACCCTGTGTAATATTCCTTGGCAGATACCGTCAATAGTCGTGTGGTTAGACCACCCTCGTGACTGAGAGCTTCTAGGTTCGATCCATACCCCGGTCATACTATTTGTGTTAGCTCTCTCCTAGTACAAGCTCTAGCTTAGTTAGAGGGGCTAACGGGACTGCTAGTAATGTGTATATTACACATTTCTAGTTTTTTAAATACACATGACTGTGTTCTTCCATTCTCATGATGCAACATTTACAAGAAATAATATTAAGAGGTTTAACACTGCAGGGTCGACCTTAACCCATTTTTTGTCAATATAGACACAAGTTAAATATAATAATCCCACTAGGAATGTACAACCTACAACCAATGGCCACATTTTAACACATTTAAATATTAACATTAGGATGGCAGTAAAAAAATGTTGCATTGACAACTGTAATTCATGTTCAACAAGAAAGGAGGATAATGGTGTCACATATCACAAGTTCCCAAAAGAGCTTACATTACGTGACATTTGGATATCAGTTACACATTGTAAATGCACAGACACAGACTTGCCAATGTATGTGTGCTCTCGGCATTTCTGTATAAGTGATTTCAAAATGTACAAGGACTCTAAATACATATTGAAGTCAGGTATCTAATAGAATGTCCTTATTGCTTGATGGGTTGATATTGATTGTGATAATTGGTTTTATGTTTATTATAATTTATTATGTAGACACCTATGTATGTTGGTGTATCGATGTAGTTAGTGATGGCTATTGATTTAAAGTGCACTTTAGGAGCCATTTCTTTGATATTTTTTATGTATTTTATTTAATGCACAACAAAAGATAAGTAATTCCTTTTTTCCTTATCCCCTACTCTTTTAAATGAATGAAATCAAATAGATGTGAACACAATTGTAAATAATTTTTATAAATGACATAATTATTTTAGGCACATGATATCAAATTGATTTTAACTCGGAGATCAAACTTTGAGCACTCTCAAGATGTTGTTCTTAAACAAAATTGTGTCTTAGGAGCAAACTCAAGTTCACTCCGACTTAAGATCAATATTTATATCATTCAATACTATACCTCTACAGTGCACTTTATGTAGTACACAGCAATATATGACAAACTGCATGTCAGATATGTGAGCTTAATTCACATTTAATATCCCTTAATCACTTACAGATGCAGTACCATCAATATTCTCCTGGGATACAATAAAAACAGACAAAATGGAGACTCCAAACAATACTAACACTTCAGTAGATGTCGCTAGCCCTGATATTAATGTGTCAACAAGCAGCAAAGACTCTGAGGTTGAGAACATTGATGCAATTAAAAGGTTCATTGAAGCACAAGAGAAAGAAATAGAGGAACAGAAGATGGCAGCATCTGCGTCAAATATTAGTGATGCCAACAAATGTCCAGAAGACACAATGGCAATGGCTAGTAGTGTGATGAACATGATATTGGAGCAGTCTGAAATGGAGATTGAGAAAAAGACTGAGCAGTGTTTAAGTACTATTGATAAAGGTAAGTCCATTAAAGCAATTTCAAGAAAGCTACAAACATACCATGTACTTAAATCTGGATGTGTTTGATCTGGTAAAGTATGAATGGACTTTCTGCATTAGACTTACCATAAATTCATGTCATACAACACTACTTGGGTAACAGTAAAATATACTTTAGGACTTTATTATTTGAACTGAAAGCTGTCAAACAAGTATGCATTTGTTCGGTGAAATGATCTTGACTAGAGATGCACAAACATGCAATTTGTTCTATAAGTAAAAACTTCAGGTTTTGTTTAAAAAAAATACTTTTTCAAACTGTACAGTGGAGTTGATGATGTTATTTTTTTTGTTTAAATGCAAGAATTTATTGATATTTTGGTCAGCAATGTGTATGTCTATAGCAACAATAGTGAATCATTACTTAATTTCGTAGGTAATAGCTGTATGGCACTGTCAGTGGGCTCAAAAGTAGAAGCAAAGGATTTTGGTGAAGAATGGTACCCAGCACAGATTACGGAGGTTGATTACGACGAAATGGAAGTCCTGGTTCACTATGAGGATAATTTTAAAAAGTAAGTATGATGACAACTCTAAAAATACAGAAAAATGCGTTTTCTTTTTTTTAAAGTCCGCGTAATATAATCAATACCTTTAAATGAGCTGCCAGTCTTAAACCTTTTTTTTTGTGATGTCAAATTGTTTTAAAAAATGAAATGTCACCTAACACAAAATTAAAATTTTATTTATAGTGGACAAAGTTTTGTTTAAAAATGTCTTTCCATTATAATACACGCAAAAAAACTTCACACGGCGTCCACAGGTAACCTAGTTACTAATTAATAACCCAATAATACAATTATCTACGTTACCTAGGTAATGTTTATTGTTTAGCACGATTGTTTGGTTAAATTCTGAAATTTATCCTTCTTTAACAAAAGACACTTTACTATTATAATAAAAGAAAAGTATTAAGAAAAAATACTGTGTGTGTATCAGTAAAGTGGTTTTGTTTATTTGCATAATTTGTTTTGAAGCCTGATATGTTTTAGTAAGCCAGGCGCGTCCCCTCCAGCGATAGTGACTCATGACAAAAGTTATTATTTATATTTAAGAATATAGGTACCTACCTAACATACTTTTTGATACCTAGTTTTAAACATGTTTGTGATTGCATATATAACGCCACATCTTTGTATTGGATATAAAATAGTAGCATATTAACCCTGTATGTAATAGGATCAAGCGTCAATCTGAAATGTTTGATTCAACTTCATTTTTTGCCGGTAGCAGTTGTGTACTTAATGGCCCTAGCGGAATCATGATGATAAGACAACAGCTTTATTTCTCACCATCATGTGCATAGATAACAGAAGTTGATTAACATAACAATGTATAGATAATATTGTGAAAGACTTGTGTATCTTCGTGGCTCCAGTCCACCTAGCCGTTCCTAAATGGTTCTCACATACCCATTACAATGTACCACTCTAAAATATATAAGATCCTTTTAAAAAAAGCAACCATGGAGTTTCTTGACCATTCTTCTGTATAGGAATGGCATTCCGATTGGATGGTAAAGACATAGCTTATCATTTTCCAATATTTTTGACAATTGATAAGTTGATCTGTGGGTTTAATGAATATAATATATTTTGATTCTGATTTTAAAGCAGACTATAACATCTTTATTTTAGCATAGCATGTCACCATACATTTATTATATAGGTACTTATACATATACATATAGGATCAGGGTGCCAGTTTCGATTTACATAATCATTTCAAAATTGAAACTACTAGACCCATCATCCTAAAAAGTATCATGTCTGAATTACATATATTTAAATAGAAATAAGACATCCTACATCTATGTGATAGTTTATTAGAACTTAAAATGCCCCAAAAGCATGGCATGAAATATTATGTAACCTGTGGCAGCTGGGATATGATATTTGAGACCTTCCTATTGGTTGAAATTAAATGAGCTGCCGCTATTATTTATTACTAAAAAAAATTGTCTCGAATTGAGAACCTCCTCGTTGTTTTTTTTTCTTCAGTCAAAGATAGAAAGCCTGCTGAACTTAAGTTCTTATTTCCAGACACGATGAATGGATAAGTGTAAGCAGCCCCCGCTTACGACCGATAGGTACTGCGACAGTATCCCAAGGGCCTAGTTCTGCAGACAGCGCGCCCGACACCCCCACTATCAAGGAGGAGACGCCAGCAAAGGTGGATGAGAAGGGGAAACCGACGTTTACTGCGGGCGAGCGATGCCTCGCTAGGTGGCGCGATAATAGACGCTTCATGGCCACTATTGAGAGTGATCTGGGGGATGGTGAGTTACGAGTGGTTCTCTATTAAGATGCTTGCTCACTGCAAGCATTTGCTCTTAATGAGCATAAAAACAGTAATCACGACAAGCCGAGCAGCCGCGAGCATTAACTTCCTCGGCTCTTTTAGGTCTTTGCAACAAGCGCCGCTCTTAAAAAGTTAAGGAAAAGCTCGTCAAATAATGCTAGGCGCGTTTAATATTGTTCAATACCAAGAGAAGGGAAATGGTTGATATTGAAAGCTCGCGAGAAGGATACCTTTTTGACTAATGTAAATAGACCCTTTTAAGTTTTAACTTGTTCAGGAACTGACCAAGACTTCGATGTTTACATTGTTCATACATAAATTATATATATACATATTTACACACATATTTTTTAATGTTCTCAAATAATGTTTGCTTTACTCTATTACAGGTAAATACGAAATAATATTCGACGACGGATGCAAATGGTCGTGCACCACCTCGAGGCTATACAAATTGAAGGGTACTGATAAAGAGCTGACAGTTGACACGTCGCATCAGCCTCCCACCACCGCCGTGCCCTCCCCGGGACAGTACGGCCCCGGGCCGAGCGAGGTCACAGCGCAAATGGCCCCAGTGACCCCGTACCCAGCGTACCACACCCACCTTTTCGACCCCACTCGTGATTATTTAGGATCCAAAAGCGAGCGCCGCGAAAAGAAACGTAAATTAAACATCAAGGAGATATTTAACATAGGTCAGAAGCGACAGAAAACACAGAAGGAGCCTAAACCACCGGCTGAGAAGAAGCCTAGAGTTGTTCAGAAGAAATTGATATTGAAAGAGGAGAGTGATGTGAAGTGTGAGGTAAAGACTGAAACTACGGGTAAGTAACCTAACATTAGTTCTTTCTTTAATTTAGTTTCATTTGACCCATTTGGTGTTACAATGGTGCTTGTGACGTCATAAGGTCGTGGCATCCTTAAACCTTATACCGCAGATACCAACAAGCTTGCTGAAATCGATTCTGCTGTTAGATTGTGTCGGGAGTTAAGAAACGTGTCTTACGATTCAATATTAAAGCTCTTTTTACCTCACAGCCGCGAACGCCGTAGCCTCTATCATCGGAACAGTTGATAAAGATGAGCCTGCCAAGAAAGCTTTGAAAGAAGAGGCTGTTGAGGTTAAAGAAGAGGTGGAAATAAAAGAAGAAGTCAAAGAGAGCGATGAAGTTGATGCGGTAATACCTGATGACACAGTTGAACCGATGGATGTTGATGACACTAAGCCTGATTTGGATAAAGTAAGTTGTAAATTATAAGCTGTGCCCATGTCTATGTTCGTCTGGACCTTATTGGCGGGCGTTGCTATGACTCGACGACTAATAATAATAAGTCCGCAGGGCAGCTTATGGTGAGCTGTTGGTGAGTAGTGACGCAACGGACTTTTTATTTTATTTTATTGCAGTATAGGCAAGTATTTGATCTCGATCTCACCTGATGGTAAGTGACGATGAGATCTACGATGTAGCATACTTGCCTAGAAGGTACCTGTTCACTCTCGACTTGAAAACACCCAGCTTATAGTCGACGGGGAACAAAGACGCCGGTAGCGTGTTCCATTCCTTGGCAGTTCGCACGACTTGAGTGCCTTAAACGTTATAATTGCCTTATATGTGTGTACTTGTCGCGAAGGGAGTGGTTGGGTGTTGGTTTACTGTACTATATACTCTTGCGCAATCGAGCAGAACATAACACGATACAGTATTTTGACTATCCCATAAAACCATTAAATTCTTGTGATCAAAGTATGCTTATACATTTTATTGATTTAGGTGCTGGAGGAAGAGGTGAAATTAGAGAAATTCGATAAACAAGACGGCGACAAACACAAGGAGGTAATATTTAAGATGAAGGAGGTCATCAACAAACTGGAGGATGGCTTGAACCAGGTGCAGGAGGAGAAGGCAGATATCCCGCAACCAGCAATCAAGGAACCTGAGCCTAAAGCCCCAGAAACTACTGAAGCAAAAGATGTCAAAGTCGACGAGGTTAAACCGGTAGAAGAAGCATTTAAAACTATAGAAAATGCTGACAAGGAAAGTCCCAAAAAGAAACCGAAGAAAGGTAAAAAGTTGAGATTGTTACAGGAGAAAAAGGTGAAGAAGCAAGTGGAGAAGGTGAGGAATGAGTTAGAGGTGATGAGGAAACAGGTGGAGGAGATGAGGAAGCAGATGGCGATGAAGACGCAGTCGTACAACCCGGAGCAGGGCACCATGATGCCGGAGAGCTTCCTGCTGCCCGGGGAGTGGTGCTGCAAGTGGGTGAACGGCCAGCCCGTGGGGGCGGTCAGCGAGATGGAGTGCGACATGAAGCCGGACCCTAGCGGCAAGCTGCCGTTGCCCAGGAGAAGCGTGCAGGTATCGTTTTAAAACTATTAATGACTAATTTAGTTTTGACGATTTGTCGTAGATGCTTTTTATATAGGATTGGAAGCGTAATAATATTCGAAGTCAATTCTGGCTCTCATTACAGGTTGACGACAAAAGACTGCCTGAAGGTTGGACCAAGCACATGGTGCGCAGAAGTTTGGGCCATTCCGCCGGGAAATGGGATGTGGTTCTTGTTAGGTGAGCTTAGATCTTGATTTCTTATATTTACGCGAATACTACACATTGAAATAAAGCAATTTTTTCGGATTTTATCGCATTTATTTTATGTTTTTACGTTCCCGACGTTTCGACCTCGAGACACTGTGAGCACTTTCTGCGTAGATCGGACCGCAAGCAACATCTAAATTTGAGGTTACCCGGTTCAAACTATGACACTAGGACGTCAACCACCTCAGTCCTCCCGTGACCGTGGTTGCTGTAAAGCAGCCGAAACGTCGGGAACTTAAAAACATAAAACAAAAGCGAAAAAATCCGAAAAAATAGTTTCATTTCAAGGTGATCACAAAACCTTGCATATTTATATATTTTTTACCAAATTTTAGCCCTGGCTCCGCTTGTGCGACATTTCTTTTTATGCAATTCCTTTCGTTATATTATATTTCAGTCCAGACAACAGAAGATTCCACACTAAAAACGAAATGCGCACGTACCTAGAGAATAGGCCTGAGTTCAAAGCCCACGAGCACGCTCTCACAGACTTCGGGGCTCACTTGAAACTCTCCCGACGCATGGGGTGGATCGTTCACACGCCGGACGGTGCGACTGACGGACCATCCACGCCGCTGCCAGCCGGCACGCTGAGCAGTACGTCGCCGCTGGTGAAGCGCAAGAAACTAGGCCTTAAAAGGAAGGGAATAAAGGTCAAACAGAGTAGACCAAAGTTGACGCTCAAGTTTAAAGTGCAACGGCGAGGGGACGCTGTGAGTTACATTTACTACTACTTTCATTTACTTTGCAATGCACTCCCTAGGTTTATCGGTTTGCCATCATTTGGCAGTTGGTTGAACTACAACTTATTTAAATCCTCAAAAAGCGCAAATAAAGTTTGAAAAAGTATATATTGTCTCCATATCCAGACTCTTATGTTTTCCTTACAGCATCAGACCATTGAAGATGAAGTTCCTGGGTCTGCTCAAAGTGTGACAGATGAGAATGTTGTGACCACAACCGGTGATGAGACCATCTATCCTACTCTAGAAGATGGATATGGTATAGTTGACACTACTGTAATTATATTCATATGGTCCCAAACATGCCAAACGAAGATTGCACCTAGATACAATAACTTAAGTGTGAAATATGTCTTAGATCGACGTTACTTTTGTTTGCGCTCTCTTTTAACTGTTCTTCCACTTATATCATAATTACATAATATAATATATTCATACTTAATTTCATACAATTATGTAGTGGTAAGTATTTTTATGATTCTGAATATGTTTGAATATTAATATCACGGTTTAATGAGGGCATACAATTTTAAAGTTTGCAAATTTATTTTCAGTGTACGTGGGATCATTGAAAGTCCAGATAATAGATAATTTACTCCGATGTCCCGCCGACGGTTGCTTCAAGAATTTCCGCAACAACACGCTCTTGCAAATGCACATCAAACACTATCACCGGGAGATGCGCAAGATGCTGGGTGCGACGCCGAAAGTGCTAGACTTGGCGTACGCTCGAACAATGCCTGTTGCAACCGAAACACCGCGGTACAAGGACGAACAGAGAATCCTCAAAGTTAGAATACCAAGGCTTAAACGGGAAGACCTTAAACTCGAAATACAGGACACACAGCCCGACTTGCGAGTCGATACACCGCCACCGACTACAGAATCCGACGTAGTAATACCAAGAAGTCAAGATTCGCCTAAATTACGCCAAGCCCTAGCGCCCAAGCCAGTTAAAAGGCCGAGGGTATTGTTACCTGTACGTAGGCCAGACCCCGAAGAACCAATTCCCGATCCTACAAACGAGGACATAGATTTCGGGACTGTTGAATCTATAGACCCTCAAGTTGAAATACCCATGCTAGAGCCATTAGATTTCGAGGCAGAAATATCGACTCATACAGTCACAAGACCTTTTCTTGATAAGAAACGGATTGACAAACGGCGTAGGCCTTTCGTCCTACCTCCGAAGCGGCCGATGAGCGAGGAGGACGACTGGTTCGGTGGGAACTCGGATGTTGACACGAGGTCCAGCTTCCCGGGGTCTGGTACGCCTGATTCGAAGGATGTTAAGCCGGTGCCGATGTCGTCGGAGTCGAATGAGGACAAAGAAGCCAATAACATGTACATGTTTACAGAGAGTAAGTTTTTTGAATACACATATTTTGTATAAGAGCTATTTTGGTGGTTAAATAATCCAGCGCTGCCGGTAATTGATTTCAACTTGAGAGCTATGTTGACTGCGCTCCCGAAATATTATATTTTATACTAGCTGTTACCCGCGACTTCGTCCGCGTGGTATTTAACAAAGACACAACCGTTAGCAATAGCTCTTCTGAGCCGGACCGGCAGCCTAGCCTAGCGAGAATACATGGCGTAGCATATTATTATACCATGCCCCGACTCAAAAGAAATAAAACAGTATATTGTACAACAAGTGCATAAAGTGGGTAATTTTTTAATGTAACTTTATAACATAATGTTTAGATGGCGAACGCATAAAGATAGTGCACATGAAACGCGAGGAGATAATAAACTGCCACTGCGGGCTGCGCGAGGAGGACGGGCTGATGGTGCAGTGCGAGCTGTGCCTGTGCTGGCAGCACGCGCTCTGCCACAACATCCAGCGCGAGTCCGAGGTGACCACAACCCTCCCGGGTCCCGGGTTCGAGTCCTGGCAGGGACAAACTTTGTGTGATGACCACGAATGTTTGTACCCGGATCATGGATGTTAAATATCTATATGAGTATGCTATACTGGGTTCGCCCCCAGTCCATTGTACGGCACCCATAATACAAGCGTTGATTAGTGTGGGACCGTATAGTTGGTGTGTTCGTTTGGCAATTTAAAAAAATATATATATACATTCACACACATTATATTTTTGTATATGTTTCTGTAAGGTAACTTACAAGGAATAGGTGGTAATTACTCAAAGTATTATCGATTACAAAACAAATCGGTTTATTGTCTCGAAATTAATCGGTTATTAGTTGGATGTATTTGCTGCGTATTGTGTTCATTCCACCAATAGCAGACGAAAAGAAAATTTACTTTGGTACCTCTTTGGGTTTTAGTCGTGACCGTCATGCGTGTTGGATGGGGTGGGCCGGGACCTTAATTACAGGCGTCGAATTGGCTACATATCACTGAACATTAAATAAAACGTTGATTATAAATCGACATTGTATTTAGCAAAACGGGAAGTGACAGATATACAAATATGATAGAAGTTTTTTTTTTGGGGTCGAGTCACCTTCGTCCGTAGGAGAATTAAGTACCCTCGAGATACCCTACACGTGACCCTGGGTGGTGCCAACCAGGTGCCAACTCTACTGGTGGTAGGCTTCGGCCGTGTCTAGTCACCACCCACTGAACAAAGCCAAGTCGCCAAGCGGCCTAGCCGTGTTCCGGCATGATGTTCGGTGTTGCCATTCATGGATGGCGGGTCAGATCAGTTGCGCTGTATGTGCCTAGTGAATGTAGCGTCTCTATCTACTGCCGCCTTCCTACCTAGGCAAGTATGCTCCATCGTAGATCTCATCGTCACTTACCATCAGGTGAGATCGAGATCAAATACTTGCCTATAATGTAATTAAAAAAAAGAAAAAAAAAAGTGACAGATATAAATTTAAAAACAAGATTCAAATAAGGTTGCGTTCTATTCCATCATAATTGATAGTCGGTGTGTGCAGGTGCCGGAGAAGTACACGTGCAGCATCTGCCTGGCGCCGCGGCGCGGGCGGCGCGGGCGGCGCTTCGTGCACGACCAGGACCGGCTGTACGAGGGGCTGCTGCCGGGCGCGCGCGCCTGCGCCGCGCTGCGCCGCGCGCACGAGCTGGCCGCCAACCTGCTGCGCATCGACGACGCGCTGCACGCCTTCACCGTCAACTACTACGTCGCCACGTACGACATATACCTCACCTTTTATTAACTCTATAAATTTGAGGTCTATCTCTGTTTATATGTCCGTGACATAGTAGCACCCAAGTTGACAATCGGCTACAACATAGAGCCATTTTGCCTACCTATTATACCCAGCGCACACGTCATATGAATTTGAGGTCTATCTCTGTCTGTGTCCGTGGCATCCTAGCACCCAAGTTGGCAATCAGCTACACCATACAGCCATTTTGCCAGTGGCGAGATTTTTTTTTTTTTTAAGTAAAGTACCCGTAAATGATTACCCTATCAGTAAAGCTGTGGATACTCACCACACATTTTGGGAGAATTTGAAAAGTCAAGGTATACTTTTAAGTCAAGTTTTTTTTAATTTCCATGACTCGACTATGTTTACGGACACGCCATGGTTAATATTTAACCGATATTTAACTATTTATTGTTATACGTCATGCCACCAATATTTTCTAATATCCCACTCATTTAGCTTATACCTGCTCGACCACATTGTAACAACATTGTTCTCGTTTCTAACTAGTATTTTGCTTCAGTGGGATTTTAGTGTTTTCTAAAAATTCATAGACATTTTAGTTTTAGAAGTCAAATCTAATAGGTAATCGGTTAAACGGTTAGCATCACTATCGGGTCCCCTTTTCACATTCCCATATGCTGACAATATACTGTTCAGACTCCACTAGCCGGCAAACACTGCTAGCGGATCTATTCTAAAACATAACTATGATAAAATTATTGAAATAAAACTAATCTTACGGATTTTATCGCGCTTATTATACGTTTTACGTAACGTCGAAAACGTACAATAAACGCGATAAAATCCGTAAGATTAACCTATGGGGAAAGAGGACCCACCACTGACCTGTTGTCATTCGTAGCCCAGCGGTCCTGAGGATTCCTCGTTTAGAGGCGAAACACGTGTCGAATACTTTTATAGATTCGCTTAGTGTCGCGGAGAATTGCATTTTATTTGAGGTCCCGTCACTCGTGATAGATAGTTTCTCGATTAACATCTTAGAGGAGTTCGGGTGTTGTTGGCTTCTTTTATTATCGATCAAACTTGTTTGGTTTATAATCGAAGAAGTTGACAAGCCGAGGGTCAGTGGTGGGTCCTCTTTCCCCATAGGTTAACAATGGATTTCCGCCAAGTATCGCCTAGTTCTATCAATTATATCCGTAAGATTAGTTTTATTTCAATGTGTAGTATTCGCGTAAATATAAGAAATCAATATTATGATAAAATTATTTGACAGTAAAAAAGATCATCCCAAACTGTACTTGTGGGCCAAAGACTGGGAGCAGCTTGAGCTCCAGTATACACAGGAGAAGCTGAACTCGGACTACTCGGACCTGAACATCATGATCAGTTCCATCGGGAAGGAGAACCTGCCGCTGAAGCCCGATGACCACAAGGACATACAAATGGATATAGACACGCTGCCATCGGAGGAGCATGACAGGTATTCCTTTGTTTATTCAAGGAAAGAAAGAAAGAAAAAAACATTTATTTAGCAACAACACAAGACACGAGATTACATAAATAAACTTAAAACTATCGGCTTATCGTTATTACATTTAAACAAAAGTGTGTCAGATACAGTGAGTTACTCATGTTTCTCACGGCTGCGCCAAACAGGTGTCCAGCTCAGCATAAGCCAGGCATCGAAGACGCCAGGCGCTCATTTTCAGCTGGAACCCACCGTGATTCTTCACGGATGTCAGTCAATGTCTCTTAGTATATATTTTTTTTATGTGTTTCCCATAATTATTAAGTATGTTAAATATAGGACCATTATAAAGTCCTGATTCTACCTGATTACTATCGTTGGAATGAAAATAATATTTTCATTGAATTAGACTTAGTGTGCTGTCTAGATTTTAAAATAAAATGGTCCTTACATCCACACTAAAACAAAACTGTCTATTTTATTAAGTTTTTCGACAACACACGCTTGACTGAAAAATTGTCTGTGCCAAAATGGTTTTCACAAGAATAGATCTAATGGTTCCTAAGACAATTGCCTGTATCTCTTACTAAGATTTCCTCAAAATGTCCCAGATAAAAAAATCTATACTAGGTTCGCCCAGTCCATTGTACGGTAACCATAATACAAGGGTAGCTTAGTCTGGGACCGTACAGTTGGTATGTTCGTCTGGCAAATATAATTATTGTCAATGCTAGCAGAGCTTTATAACCAGTAAACGGTTTTGTATTTCTTTTTGCAAGGTATGCTCAAAGGGAGAACCAACTCGGGCCCCAATCTCTATTGAGCGGGTTGCTGTCGAGCCCGGGCGGGGGGTCGTTGGAGCTGCCCATCAGCACATCGGAATTAGAACGACTGGCCAAATCTGTGCAAGGTATGTACGCACATTTCTTTGATGGTATTTGATTACTATGAATTGAAAATTAATATTGGTAATAATAAACCTTAAAACATATTTTATTGGGCGCTTGGACGCGGAAGTTAATAAAGCTATCCCATCGCATTTGATTAGAAGCGCGGAGATAGGGATGAGGGGGCAGTGGCTGCGATTGCCCCCTGATTTATTAAAGTGCTTTTTATCGAGGAATTTTAAAATGTTGAAATAGTCTGGTATTTTTTTGAGACTGTCAATCAGCATTATGCTAATTTAAGAATTACATGGATAGCAAACCCCCCCCCAATCGTGTCACTACCGTGTTAATATTTGTGCAGAGGAGAGTGAAGCGCGGCCGGCGCCGAGCGCGCCGCAGCCGGAAGCCGCCATCGAGAACAGCGCGTGTCGCGCGCGCCTGCTCAAGCACATCCGGCGCTGCCAGGCGCTCGTGGACGCCCGGCTCGACTCCATCGAGGCGCAGGTCGCAGGTGGGACTTCACACCAAGACCATGTTTATAAGCTACAAACACTAGTACACAATGGCCTTTGATATATTATTATCATAAAAAAAAAGTTTGATATATGTAGGCCAACCTTTCCCAAAGTGGGCGATAACGCCCCCTTGTGGGCTGCAGGCCTAAAGGGATGTGCTCTCGGGATTACGTACTTTAGTATATCGTGCTAAGGACAGTGTCTATACAATGCTGCTACCGTTGTGTAGCGTGCCTAACGTTGGCGTGATTAAATTAATCCGTAAATTTTGGTATGCATTTGTCTTTCTTTTTCCAGAACTGGAATCTCAGGACCCGTCGTTCGAGGACGACGAGACGGCGGACTACTTCCCGCGCACTAAGCAAACCGTCCAGATGCTGATGCGCGACCTGGACACCATGGAGGAGCTCGGCGTCATCACATAAACATACCACGATTATGTTATATTGCGTTTATGCAGTCAATGGGACCTCCCATTTCACGTTCTTTAGGATTTGCGGGTATACTAGTTACGACCGACCATTGGTGGCCATACTTATTCATTCTTCTTAACGAAATTAAATGCAATGAAATAATATGAGATATCGTCTCACCCACAAATTAGTGTCAAGTATTTGTAAACATAACAAATTCAATTATAAATAATTAAAAATGGGTGACGACACGAAAATAGCGTCGTAAAAGCTGGCCATTTATTACTTTTGGTTAGTTTGTTGGAACATATGTGATTGTGAGCAGAAAATTCCAGGGTGATGAGTCTAGTAAGCAAAACTATTTTTTTTAATCTAGGGACCGGAAATGTTTCTATATTAAGTATTCATTGAGAGTAATTTTAAGAATTAACATTATTTTAGAATAGATATCGTTATATTGCGCTAAAATAATGTTATGCTGTAACAGCTTTACTTTTGTTATTGTGTAATATAAAAGTGAAATAAATACCTTATCCTTATCCAGATGGTTTCATTTTAAAACTCCCGCATTAATTGTTAAAAGCTGCATAAAATTCGGCTACAGATAATAAAAAAAAACAGGACTAAGAACTGACGCGGCAGTGAGCAATTTACAGCCTTCGCGTACGCTACTTTCCGTACAAAATTAAAACATCACTTGAGAAATACATCAAAATTTATTAGACTTCTTAACATAACACATCAACCCTCGTAAAACTTGGGCAGTTGGTCGCCCAGGATCACCGAGCGCTCGACACCCGCCTCTGAAATCACACCGAGTCTGACCACGCCTCCCGAGGAACCGTCCCGGAGCATAGCCAAGGTGAGAGTGTTGGTAACAAACTTCATAGCCTGGTCTTTCGTCATATTGGGCTTGAAGTTGGCGTCAACGTAACCGTAAACGTATGATGAACCGGACCCGCCGATTGAGACCGCTTGACGTTGGACCATACCACCGATCGGGACTGAGTAGATTTGACCTGGAAATGGAGAAATTTCTTCAGTGTAGAAATATATAGTAATGTCATTCTGTCATTGAAACAGGTCAATTGTGAAGGACATGTGGAGTGAGTGGAACTGGTCTGTGCTGTATGCTCTACCCTACTGTGTCTGTAAGGTGATACTTAAACATTCATTTGTGCTTCTATAGCAGCCAGCAGTCGCTTGAAAACAGATTCGCCCAAATTGTTACAACAATGTATGTAAAATTTTTGTGACAACCCTACTCCACAATTATAACCTCATTAACTTGCAACATGAATGACAAAGCAATTAAATAAATTTCTACGAAATGTAAGTAAAGTGGGACAAATATTCAATATTCTGATATACTGATTGGCTGTTTGCTGATTACTGATTGGGTGTTGATATCTTCAGTATTAAATGCTTCCTAATGGGTCCTAATCTATATAAAAATGTTAATACCTCCATTCTTCTTATCCCAGCCAGCAACAAGGATGCCGGCGACAAGTGAGTCACGGTAATTGTAGCAGAGCTCACGGAATATAGCCGATGCAGTCTGCACTAGTGGAGGCTCACCCAGCTCCATCTTGTGGAAATCTGGAAATAGATTGACAAAAAATTAGGCATCTTTTAACAATAATGGTGTATACAAAATTAATGTTAAATGCTCTGTGGGCCTGCCTCTATGGATGGCGTTTCAAAATAGACATATATTATATGATAAATATTTTAGACATTTACTAAGGCCTATCATTTTCCTGCAATCTGATTAAGAGTAGTCCAACTAGACATGCTTTTATCAGTCAATATAAGTAAACAGACAAATCAGGGTACACTAAAAGCTAACCTTAATTAAAATGAAGACAATGTATGGAACAATTTATTCAATACTTACTCAAATGATAAGTAACAATGTCAGCAATGGCCTGTGTGTCAGCGGCTGAGCCAGACCGGCAGCAGTAAATGTGGTCAGTGACCTTAGTAAGCTTATCAGTTACACGGTTGGCAATGTATGAGCCAGTGGTGGTTCGGGAGTCAGCACCGATGACAACTCCTTTGTCATATTCACATGCCATGATGGATGTGCCGGTGCTGTGGGGCGCGTTCATCCAGCTCATGCTGGGGTCGGCGTATGCGTTCACTACTGACGTCGCCATATTTCTGGAATATAGAAATCATTGTTTGAATAACGATGTAATACACAGAGTAATCCATTTTGTTCCTAGGGATAAAAATTATCTTATAATGTTGGCTGAGGAAAACTTATAACTTCCACCATGCAGTATTTATTAAAGTGAATTCAATTCTAATTTAAGTTTATCAGTCTAATCTCTCTGTCTCTAATTTATGTATTTCTAATTGCAGGTTTTGATCAAAATGTAATCAATGTAATCAATGTAAAGCAATATACCCCAAATAAACGTTTTGGTCATTTACAAAACAGTTTTCTGCTGAAAAATGTTCTGTAATGCTATTGTTGACTGATTACAGTACTTGAAAGCGGTACCTAAATAAAATTGTTTATTGTAGCGTCATCCTACAATAGGTTATATTCTGGAAACTAGAACTATTAAAAGCAGTGTGTTGAGAGTTTAAATTTCGATAGTACTTACTTATAAATTCTAGTCAACTAAATTTTTTGGTGCACCGTAAATTAATTGTAGCTTCAAATTATTATTACTTTCGTGAAACTACACCAACAATTTTTGAAAGTCACGACTTGATTGATTTGCCGGATGAAATGTCACCGTCAACGTCAAAAAAATGTCAAACAAACTGAAACGTCAAGTCAACATAAAATGAAAATCATAGTGTTGCGATCTACGCAGTTAAAGATATTTATAGAGGTTAAAGAAAATAATTCTGGAATTCTCCATGAATTCTTCTCTTATTTCTTCTTTTCTCGTTTAAATGCAGTTATAAAATTGAGCCTTATGTAGCCAGTATCAAATTTAGTTTTTTGTTCGATCTTGGATTTTGTCCGTAAAAGGCTTACCCCAAATTTATAGACGTTCTATACCTTTGTTAAACAATATATAGTACTGCGCATCAGAAATTTGCTTTGTGCAGTACTATATGACATTTGATATAAAGTTTTTTAACGTCTATAAATTCAGGTGTTATAATAATTATGTTGTCATCAACGAGTTAAAATTAGTCATTCGCAGGTTGTCACTCATGACGTCGATATATAAATTTTAATTACAGTTAACATCAAAAAAAATCTTGGGTACCTCAATCTGACGAGTATGGAAATTACTTTTGGTTTCATGATGGCTTCATGCTTCAGCTTACTTTACAAAGTAATATGGAAGTGTACACCTCAAGCTTCCATCCTTCCTATTTGTAACTTTCTATTACGTGTGTGCTCATAGTACCTATTGAATTCGCAAACTTTGTCCACTTTTAAATAAAAACGCATCGTCATCATAGCGTGGGTGTCCTCCACTCATTAGCGTCCCTTGTCCCCCTAAAAACATACAAAAAAATATGAATTCGCTACGCATCATTTTGTACGTCATCCCAAAAATGATGTTTATTTAAAAGTTATAAAAGACTACCGGCTTTGTATCCGAGCGACGTTTTTGATAAATCGCCTTTTTATTCTACGATTTCATTCAAAAAGAATATCGAATTTATATTTATTCATGAAGTTTGCGATTCGCCACCGTTGTTCAATACGATAGCACACGTCTTAGAAAAAATGTTTATTCGACAACCAACTGCAGTCTTGATACTTGAAAAAAAGGCAACGGACTTATATATTCTTACTCAGCTCACTGGGTTTGTGGTATATTATTTTACTCTTTGGTTTGTGGTTAGATGAATACGAAATGATAGGCACAGAAGTGAACTTAGCTCAGTGCTGATGTCTTTCCAAAATTGTCCAATCCGAGGTTCGCATATTTCTCGAGATGCCTTGCACCGTATTGCAGCCTGTTAAACCCTCCAAGTGCTATATACGTTTTTTTTAATTCAATAAAATGTTGAACTTCTTAAACATTATTTTTGGTCTCAGCGTCGTTTTTTAAATTCTTAATTTAATTAAAAAAGCGACCCTGTGACCAAAACTAAATTGTTGAATAAATGTTTTCTTTAAAGAAGATGGAAGTAAACAGTCTATTAATTTGTTTAACTGTCTCTTTTTAAACTATCAAACCGACCGGGTCGTTGTATACGCACGGATTGCTCATCGCCAATAAGTAGGCGTATTATTGAGGCCTCGCGATCCGACCTCACCGGGGCCCGAACCCGGGCCCGTGGAAGTGGCTGTCGATCTCACTTGAATAATGACGCGTGCGGTGGCGACGTTTTGTCCTCTATTTATTCCACCCCCGCGCTACATAATGGCCAGATGTTGATATTTTTTTCGACATTACAATGTATTTTAAGTTTCGATAGCCATTGTTGATGTGATGCCCGTTTCCGTTACCAACGACCCTTATGAAATGTCACGTCAATTCGTAGGTGTCTATATTTTATTTATTGATTTCATATAATACACATTGAAATAAAACTACTTTTTAAATTTAAATTTTATTTATAATTAAATCCAAAACCAAGCGCACCATTGCAAGATTTCAAGATATTGTGTGCACTTTCTGCGTAGATCGGACCGCAAACAACAACTAAATATGAGGGTACCCCAGTTCTAACTATGACACTAAGACGTCTAACATCTCAGTCCTCCCGTGACCATGGTTGCTGTAAAGTAGCCGAATCGTCGGGAACGTAAAAAACATAAAATAAACCTAATCGAATCGATTCGAATACGCGTCAAAACGTTCTGCACGGCAAGTGCGAGATTATTTTGTAGCTAACCATGTACTTATTAGGCATCGTATACATAACGTACACATTGTATCGAGAATTAAAAGTTTTAAATACTGTCCGCTAGATGCGCTAGTATCCTGCATACCTATCTTTTAAGTCTGGTTTAGCGGAAAAGGGAAGATTTTTCAACCAGACGGGTGGTATGCCTGGCGGGGCGACCGCTATGCCCCCGACGGTTATTGTGGGGATCTTGTATATATGTTTCATGCTCCGAAAACTCTCATAGCGCGTTGCAGGATTGTATAGAGAATTTTCATTTGTTCTGAATGTCGTCAGCGCCGCCATCTGTTTAGCTTGTGGCGCGGTTGAAGAGGTACCTATATACTAGTATTTATGTGTGGTAGGTACTGTGTACACCTAATCGACGCCCAATAATATTAGGCCCCAATGTACTATCGGTGACATAATTGCCTTGTCATCTAAGGATCAATTTAGCATGGCAATACTTGGTTTGCTACGGCAATATACTTTTACCGTCCAAACGAAAAGTTACTTGCATGGCCAAGCGGATAGAACATATATGATATTAACCAGACAAACTTCCATGTAAGTTTAAACATATATAGGTAGCCTTCGTAAGAAGTATACGAATGATATGACGAAGCAGATAAATGATAAATTGCGAAGCAGTTGATAAATAGAGATTTATATAAAAACTATATAGGTCGTTGGGTGGCGAGGGAGCAGCCGTCATTACACCAAGTTAGATCCAGGCTATCCCGCTTGGCGTCTGCTCAACGACTCGATACATCTTTATACGATGTTATCACGATATATCACGATACAACCCCAGTTATGATGGCTTTCAGACTGACTAGGTACCTACTCTAAAAATCTACAGCTACGTACAGGATATAGTGATGTTTTTTTACAGAATAGTGGCGTAAAGTATATATCACGGTACTACTGTAGGTATTACAAAACTTCAAACTGTAGTTTTAGGTCACAATTCTAGGTACGCTTGACTAAATTGCCGATATATGTCCCCGTGTGTTTTATATAGAAAATTAGACGTAGGTAGGTACATAGATAGTTGAGTTAGGTTCCTAGATACTTACGTCAAACACGGGAATTAAGATACGCTCAAAGCACAAACTACCTAACTTGAATAATCAACCTAGACATACCTAGGTGATAACTAAAACAAAAAAGTTATAGTGTAGCTTTTAATTTTTTTTGTTACAGACATACGCAATGTGGTTTCATTATGCTGCTATAGGCACCCGCGTTTTTTGCGTCATTCCATCCACTAATCCACTAATATTATAAATGTGAAAGTTTGGATGGATGGATGGATAGATGTTTGTTACTCCATCACTCCAGAATTTGGCACAGAGATAGATTATAGACTGGACATACTTTTTAATCGCGGGTAACACCGCGGGGCGCAGCTAGTCAATAATAACAATTCTAATCAATCATTCACGTTTTTATCCCACAATACCACTTATATAAATTTGATTCGATATTTTATAGCGCATTGTAAGCACGCGCTGGAGCTCGGCCGACGATATTTTTATTTATTTTTTATACATATTTCGGGAGGTGGGACCGGCGGCGCGGGCCGGGAGGCTGCCACTGCGAGGGGTGGCAGGGAGAAGGCCGCCCCTAAAAAGTTATGTATTTTTTTTCCTCTTTTTTCCCATCGACGTGATGAAACGGCTAGCGATATTGATCCGAGACGCGTCGGACTATATTCTTGAAAGCTTTCATATTATACTGGAGATATTTTCTCAGATTCTCATTACAGTTGAGATGTTTGTCGTTTGACAGAAAATATCGCAGAGTTCTGATGAATTAAAATATGAAGACGATAGTTAAACTTCTTCATTAACTTCTTAATGGGTACCTTATATCTAATCCACATCACATATCATAATAGGTATCTAAAGGTATCGTATATAGTTGATATTAACGCTTAAGTACCTTGAATAACAGATGTAGATACTTACTGACGTGGGTACCTAAACTTATTGATTATGTCCTTATACTGGTCGCATTTAGCTTAATCTTAGTCCCTAGCCGGACCCGGATGCCCCGGGATCACTGCTTTAAGTCTAAGTCAGACGGTTCCATTATACGCCTTTCATGAGACTTAAATGTTTCACGTCGCATAGTTTCTGAGATTTCGTGACGAATGGTAAGCAGTACTTAGGAATTTTATTTTAATAACAAATATTAACAATTAGATATAAATTATATTCAGAGTACATTGTCAAACATGTAGTTACATTTAACATAACATTTCAATAGGTAATTACTGCTAGTAACTATTGCTATGTAAAGCTCCAGAGTGTAATGTAACTACTATTGTAACCAACCTGTGTATCTCATTTTAAGTGAACTGTAAGTTCTTATGAGAAATAAAGTCTTTAAATCTAATTAACTAACTAAAGTTAAACTAACTGATGACACTTTAACACATAAGTTAAGTATACCATCGGTATGTCCCTTCAATCTGGTGAATGTACCGCGCTATAGCATTGGCTCCCCCCGGTCGGGGGAGCAGGTGCTGGTAGCGGCTCGCACGCGTCCATCCCTTTATCCCATTGTGTCCATAGGACAAGCTGCTCGATGGAGTGGGCACGGTACGATGCTGTACAGGGTGATACGCTTGCGTCGGTATCGCCCGTCAATTATTTCGCTCGCGTCGAGCGCGCCAGTTTAGAGTCTACTTATTTCGCTCGCGCATATTTTGAGCAGTGAAGCATTTAATGAAATGCAAGCTAGCACGGTTATTGTGAGGAAACATTCACGCTCGCTCATTGCGTCAATTTGCATCAGCCAAACACTGTCGAGCTAGCGGAAAATACGTCAAAATCTTAGACACACTGACGATTAATATATGAATGCTAAAAAGTGTGCAAACCAGTACCTCAAGAACAAACCTTTTTACGTACCGTTTCCGTAACATAACGTCTTCCATCCCGCTCAAACCACAGATTTCATGAAAAAGTATGATAGTGACAGCATGTTTGTTCCACGACGCTACGATTACATTAGAAGTAGGCGATCTTTCGAGTGACGCATTTGTTCCGTGATTATAAAACCTCACCAAAGAATAACGATATACAGTATTTATTATCTCTTTCAGGCTTTGATCGGTCGTTTAAAATTCAAACACCTGTTGTTACATTAATATTGATAAGGTAAGTAGTATGGTAAATTATAGGAATTTTCCAGAAAAATATAATTATATACATGTCAGTTGTAATTTTAACTTGTGGAGCCTACAGATTTTGATTGTGATTATGTATAAGTATACAATTCTAATGTGTATTTTAGTAGTAAGTACTTATTCGCGGTATACAACACGTTGCACACTTGTGATAACATTAGTTCTATAAATAGTGTGTGCTTTATGTTTCTACCAATCGTACATAACACGTTACATGAGTTATTTAAAAATAACCATTAAGAAATACATAACGTTAGCGCACCAAACCAATTGTTGGCAATAATTATTATTTCGTAAATACCTAAGTAAGTTTTCGGTATAATTTTCAATTTTTTTGAAACACCACTGTTGATACAGATGATTTATTTCTTTAGAAATCTTTAATACCTAAGTACATGTTTAGTTAAACAACTGCTACTTCGATAAGTGTCAAACATTCAACGCGACGGAACAATGGGAGGCACATAATTTTTCCACCCTCAAACCACATACATATCTACCTAAAATATGAAAATATACAAACAAAAATTGGTCTGCATATTATAACTTTGAAATCATTTATAATAAGTAGTTCTAATTTCAAATTGACGTTGGCAACATACCTACCCAAAGACGAGTGAGGCCATTTAAAAAAAGAAAGTAGTTCTAATAAACATAATTAAAAAAGTATTTTAAGGTAAGTAATGTTTTTAATAATATTTCGTCACGTGACTGGCCCAAGACTACGTCATCGGCCACCGACTAATGAGCGCTGGATTATCTAACATCTATTGTAGATATAAGTTAAAGGCAACACTGATCGTGACGTAGGCTTAGGCCACAGTCGACAGAGACTATTGTACCACGGGTACCGGTAGAATTACGAGAACACACTGTATCACATATAAAAACCACCTATTTCCAAATACACGTAATTTTTTTTCTCGTGCACACGTTCGTTTTGTCAGATCGTAGGTCCGCATTCATGCGCAGTCGCGAGCGCTCTTTGGGGTCACTTTTTGGAGATTATTTCGCATTGTGGGCCGAAGTCGAAAAAGCTGGACAAAGAGCTAAGAGGCCCTGTTGACTGACCGAACGGTTTTGTGCGGGGATGCTGTAACGGCGGATTAGCATCGCCGGATCGGTTACATCTTGATCATGACGAGTGCCCGGAAAAATTACTTAGTTGTTAGATATCAGATAAAGATATTTTATTACTCGAAAAATTGGTTTTGCTTTAAAAAAAAACCTAAAAGCTTTTTGTTAGGATTGGCTGTTTACAGGCACACGTTGTCGGGCAGCTGGTGGAATGAACGATGGTGAATTAACATATCAATTAGATGATTATGTCATCTGTTTTAGATGATATCATTTATTCTTCTTCTTTTTTTTAGGTTGGCAATCGACTACAAAAGAGTGCCATTTATGCCAGTGTTGATAATTATTGTTATAAAATTATGAGTACCCCTGATGATAATGATGATCTTGATGACGACGATGATGATGAATTAAATCCCCTGACCCTATCAGTAAAGCTGTGGATACTTCACTAAAAATTTACTGGACATCTTGTGAGAACTTGAAAAGTCAAGTTGTACTATTTTATTTCAATTTCTTTCACTCGTGCACGTTTATTAACACACAATAGATAGATAACTCTTTATTGTTCCACCACATACAATTAATACAAAATTACACAAACCTACATGTACTACATAGTCCCGATGTACATAGCCGTCCCTCTCATCTATTTGATTATTACTAACACTTACCTCAATAAAAACACTTAACAAATAAACACCAAGTATTTTTTTTATAAATAAAAAAACTCCCCTAACTTTTTAAATGTAATCTTAATTGCTGTGTTTCATACAAAGGGAATGTTTTTTTATCAGATTACCGATGACGGATGTAGGGGTGCGAGGTGTAAAATAAGGTATTTTTTTACAGATTACGGCGTAAAAAACTACAACGTGGGAGACCGCAGTTTTATTAGGGGGTTGGTTAAATGTAATAGCTGTGTAATTAGGATGAGCCAAGGAATGTTGGTTATCTTTCTTCTTCTTTTTAGGTTGGCAATCAGCTACAGAATAGAGTCACTTCTTCCAGTGTCGAGTAATTCATGAATTATTACTTTTAATAATTAGTACTCCTTATGATAATAATAATATTGATGACGATGATGATTAAATGAATCCCCCCTACCCCTATCAGTAAAGCTTTGGTTACTTTACTGAAAATTACGGACATCTTGGGAGAACCTGAAATGTACTTTTTTACTATTTTATTTCAATTTCCTTCACTCGTGCACGTTGATAAACGTACAATGTTTAATATTCCACGAATATTACACATTAGTTATCAAATAATCACATTTTTGGAAACTAAAACATAATGGACAACTTCACGGTTCAACCCCCGCCAAAAAACATGATTATACTTTTTAAATGATTTCAAAAAGGAGGCGGTTACGCATATCTCCGACATTTCTGAACAGATTGCAATAATCAATTCTCTTTTCGTTTGATATGGAGCTAACTCAAGAGTGGTCCTATTAAAAAGTATTTTAAGAAGTCAACCTAAAGCTAGCATACATTTGCTTGGATTTAAAAAAAAAATAGGTAGGTTAAATTGTAAGCATTCAGATTTTTATTAATTTTAGTGTGCTTTTTGAAGTCACGGTTATTTTTAATAAAATATATTTATATTAAATTATCATTATTACATAGATTGTATTGGTTCAGAGTAATCGCCTTCTCAAAATTACACCGGACACCGACATGTCACAATATAACATCCACTAACAATCCCCAATCAAATCGAACTAGACTCAATGGAAAAAGGCCATTAGGGGAAAAAAAACAAATCGAACTACAATTGCACGCGTTCACTTTTTTTTAAATAAATAAAAAACTACCTCAAACCGCAAAGGCCACACGAGCAGGGGCACGTTTAAAAAGTTATAAATAAAATAATTTGTGTTTTTAGGCGGTCGCGTGCGCGTTCCTACCCGCCGGGCGGGGATGTCAAGTGTGCACGCTTCCGGTATTGTGTGCTACCCTCCTTACTTTGAGACGGTAACGAGGGTCATAGGCCGTAGAGCTTTTGTGCGATTTTTTAAGAACAGTTTTTCGAATTTCAAAGTAGGTAATATGAGGTAGCGATCACCCTCTGTTTGGCGACCGCTTGTTCCAGTGGTTTGAGCGTATGATCTCGTAATTTGCCGTAGTCTGGGTGAGAGATACTTGAGTCACGCTGCTTAGTTTAATTAAGAGTACATAGTTAGTGGGTTTGGCTGGCTGTTATGTATTCTGTAACTTGTTATGCTTCAGTGTGGAGAAGTGTAGTAAGGCTTTGGGTTGGACAGCGGCGAGGGGCGAAGCACTAGGCGGGGCATCTGAGATTTCTTCGTCCGGGCGGAATCTTTTTGGGCATGAATCTACCTTGTATGACGTCATGATTAAATTCATTTTAAATGACACGTTACAAAGAAATGTATAGTATGTTACGCGCAGTTTTTCTTAAAATTATTATTCGGCCATGTCTAGAGTGTAGACCTCATGTGCCCGAATTTGTTTCTTTAACACTATTGAATCATTATTAAATGGCTATGATAGGGTATTATGGAGGAGATTTACTAACATCCCCGAGTCTTTTGAGTAACAAACAAGACATAGCATAATCCGATTTAAAAAAATACTGAAAATACAGTCGGTAATATTTGATTGAACGTTAAAATAAATACCGTTGTTTAAATCCGCATTGGATTTTTGTTATATACAGTTCGGGAATATTAAAGATGGTCGTCCATCGCCGCCACGCCGCGCCCGCCCTAACTAAACAAAACGTCCCAAAAATTAATGCCATTGTCCATTAATCAAGTTAAAAGGATTCCCAATCGCAAAAACTGTCCGCTTTTGATGTCCAACCCTTTTTTACCGATGCCGGTCGCCTGTACCGTTACCTCGGTAATATTTAGAACAATTTCTTTGTGTATTTTCTAAGCTTTTTACGACGGGCGACGATGTCGGGTGCCGCTCTCCTTTTGTTGTCAAACTTAGAGCAATATATTTGCATATTCAAACATTCGGATTTGCATTTTGTAGCCGTACTACTATTGACGGGTTAAATACATTTTATTTTGTCCACGTCTCCAACAATGACTTGAAATAATAAAATGGCGATTTTCCGAAAATGGGCAAGTGTTTTACTGTTGCACTAATTGTTTTGCTTGACACAGTAGTAAAGTTGTGTCTGAAACTAAAGTTTTATTTAGATGAGCACTATCTGGAGGCGATGTTTTCCAAACAACAAATGTATATTTAATTTACATGAAGGGTCTATTAATTTTATTATGAAAACTAATAAGGATTACCTCAAAATCCATATATTATGTGCAAATGCTAATTGGTGAATGTAAAAATATGATATCGAATAAAAAATATTTAAATGCTGCTTAAACGCATCATTTTTAATTTGTTTATCGAAGCGAAATTCTAGAATGTTTTGTAAGAAATTCGTTACATCCGTATACGATTCGCGGCATAAAAGGATTAAAATTTAGAACACATTTTTTCGAATTCCGAATGGAAATGTACAGATGAAATAGTTTATATAACAATAGATTCCTCGTATGCCAAAGATGGATATTATGAAAGATATTTTTTTTTTGATGTGGCAATCACTGGAATAACATTTAAAAACGGAATGCGCATGTGGCGGTGAAGGGACAGTGCGGGCAGGTACTCGCGTTTTTGCATTTCCTCTCCTGCCTTTTTACATCGCATGACAGCATTTTAATATAATAATTGCTGTTTTATTTTTGAGCGTCGCACAGGAACGTATAGAAATCAAATTAGTGTACCGTATTTCCAATTTTCAACTTACTACGTACAAATAAGATAGGAGTTGGATTTAGTACTACATAAAAACATAAGCAAATAAACTAACTTTTTTTCATTTATTTTTTATTCGCAAATGCCAAAAAATCTTCTTTTATTTCCACTGTTCACCTAAATACTATCATCGATAAGCACAATGAATTATGTCTAATATTTTCAGTTTTTTTTACTGTAAAATTTGATTCGCCATTTTCCAAAGAACATACATTCCATCGATCGCCATGTTTAATGGAACTAAAAAAGAGGGTGAGCAGCGGGGGTGAGCGGCCATAAATTCGGCCAGTCTCATTTGAATTTCGAATCAGTGCATTTATTACAGCTTCCCTTGGATGGAAGGGCGAGACGAGATACGGCGGGAAAATGTTAGGTACGGACGAAGAAATACGATTGGCTATGAATCTTTAGGAGTTCTTGTGCAATGAATACAGAGTATAAAACATCATAATTACACCTGCATTTTCGTAAGTGTTACTAAAGTTACAATAGGGAATGTAAAACAGGCGTGTAATGAACACCAGTTTTTATTTAAGTACCGTTTTTGAGCGAGTTCGCGAGCTGTACTTAAGCTTGAAAACATTCAAAATATTTGACCGACCCAGGACAAGACTGGGACTCAAACATTTGGGCACTTGTTACTACTTTAGTAACTTAAGATAGGTATACCTTCTTAACTTATTGATTGAATCGTCAGTTCCTTTGTACGATATCATTTTTTATAGGCTTCTACAGATAACTTGGAAGAGATAAGATCTATGTTGTTATACTGTTTTATTGTGCGTATCTCTGTAATGGCTTAATCCTCAGTGAGGTCCGGGTTGTGGTGTCGATTGCTGCCAAGATATTAGTTTACTATACAATAAGATTATAAAGCGTGACTGTTGATTTTTTAATGGAACACGACGTTTTGTTAATCCTCATAAAGTTGTAAATTGAAATGTATGTTTGTTTTGTTCATGGTTCGTTGGATGACTGAATGTATAATCCGACATTTAGATACATTAAGCGGATTATAAAATAATGGAAATTCAAATGAAGAAATTACGATATGTGCCTGAATGTGTACTGTTTTTTTTTCAAAGTGTGTTTCATTCGTTATGTTACGTTAGTTGGACATTACCATTGTCTGCTCATAAATGTGCATAAATGAAGGAAATTAAAATGAAATAGACTTGACTTTCAAGTTACCCAAGATGTCCGGTAAATTTTCATTTTCATTTCAGCTTTAGTAATAGATGTAGGGGATTGATTTCATGACATTTCATGATCGTCATCATCATTATCATCAGGTTTTAATTTTACTGTACTGTACTTATAATTTTATAATAATTATCCAGAAAAAATGGATAATGGCAAAAATTGCTCTAGTTTGTAGCCGATTGCCAAAAAAAAAAGAAGACAACATTCTGTTATTACTGTGCTACATTTGGCTTCAAACTGCCGAGTGCCACAGTTGCAGGCAAAGATACCTACTTGTGCACTAATACGTATAAAAATATAACCTACATTTTATTTATGTCACATTAAAACTTCCTCAAAGACGATGTTTATTATAAAAGAAGCAGTGAAATTATAAAAAATGGCTAACGCGGAACACGTGTCTTCCAACAATGTCGAATGCAGATCGGGCAAGTGTCGCGTTCGGTTCCGAGAAGGCGACGAATCAATTTTTAAGCTCTATTCAGAGATCGCTAGCAACTCTAGCTAGTACCACCAACGTATTAATTCGCACTTGTATTATTGACAATTTGTTGGTAATATGGTTAATGCATTCACATGTCATTAGACAAAATTTAATGTTTTTATTGGTTTTTTTTGCTAAATTAAAATGCCCTCCAGCCTCAAAAAATATACCTACCATTTACTACTTCTATTATTTATTTGACTACTAACGATGGTTCTCCCAAAGGTGTTAACGCCTTGATCTGAACAGACCTTATTCAAATATTATTACTCTTCGCGTGTTTTGGGGATTAGAATCGTTTTTATGGTCGTATTGGAACAAAAAACATATTTTTGCATGGCAGCATTGAGATTATTTTTGGCGTTCGGGATTTAAAATATGGATGCACCTGGTTGGTTGGTTAATCCTGGAATAACGATAATTTAAAAAAATATTTGAAAGTCCATGGGATACTTTTTATTACTTTTTTTTTATTTTCTTACAGTGCATGAAGTCACTGAAGACTAAGTCGGTGGTGACAGAGAGTTTATTTTTGTACTAGTATTTAAAAACGACAAACATCACCGCAAATCTTCGCCAGCCATGCGTTCTTGCATCTGTTAGGATCTTTACCTAGGATCCACTTCAATCATAGTATCATTTAACTTGAGCCGGTCGATATGAACAAAAAATTGGACAGTACGAGTGGTCAGACAACAGCTGGCTTCTTTGAACACGAAAAAAGTAGGTACTCGATTAAAAAAAGTAGGTTTTAGAGGAGAAAAAAATGGCGCGGTTTGAGGTTACCGAAGCGTGCCGCCCCGTAACGCCTACTGTTGCAGTATTACTTTTTTTTCACATATAAAATGTACTGTTAGTGGGTCGATGCGGGTCCGCTGTGGTCACCAGCCATATGGCTTTGTTCTGGATTTACTGAAATTATAAAATATACCTACGTTTTGTTCATATCACTACTGTCTACTCACCGTAGTACTTAGGATAAAATCTTTACACCTTGGAGAAAACATCCACTTTTGTTCCTACTCATAATGCCAATAGTAGGTACTTGAGTGTGGGGTTGTGGATCTTTGTAATATGTATGTGTAAGCATCTTACATATACACGGGTAATGGCAAAAAAAAAGAAACAGCACATCAGCGCATCGCGAGTTCGGAGTCTGTGGAGGAAAAAGCGGCGGGAATTTGGAAAAGAAGAAAAAGTGGTTGTAACCAAAAACTAATTCAATTAAATATCTAAATACATTTTATATTCTTTAAATCTATGGTGTGTTATTGGAAGTCTAACCTCAGTGTATTTCTTATATATGCGATAAATATCTGTACCTACCTACCTAATAAGAATAAAAAAACTATTAAATTAAAACAAACGTTTGTATAAGACAGATTGTTATTTAAATATACTTCATCGTTTATTATGATTTATTTATTTGGGTAGTTAATTGTTTTATTATTATTTTATTCATGGTTAATTCTTGTTACTTAAACATTTTATTCGCATTTATTATCTGCTTTATGTATATTTTTTGTTCAATTGCGAAACAAAAAAATACTTAAATTATTATTTATGACTCAATTTTGTGTAACCAAGTGTTTTTGTTGGTTTAAATTTATGTTCTTTTTGGGAAAATACGGAAAATATAACGAATTTAAAATCTTCGTTATGAGTCGAAAAAAAAATGATCGATAGTTTTGCTTGTGGTTAATGTGTTTTTTTTTTATATTTTACGCCAAATATCTGGTGGGTGTGTGTGTAAAATCACAAATTAGCAGTCGATTGTTGCTTTAAATGTAAGTTTTGAAGTTAAGCGCCGTTTTTTGATAAATATCATGAAAGATTAATGGTAACATTATATTCGAAGGGTAGACATTCTTTAAAAAAGCCGACCTTATGCTTTTTATTAGTATAGCTTCGACATTATTAAATAAATGATACAAATTATATTTCCGAGATAGATAACTACAGCATAAATTTTATCCTTTTACAAATATAGATAGGTATAAGTTAAAAAAAATATTATATTGTTAGTTTGTGTTTATCTACTCTATTTATAATAGAAAAAAAAATATATAATAGTAATTTTTTTTTAAAAATCCAGTAGTATATATATTTTTTTAATTTATTAAAACTATAAAGATAGTTAATGTAGGTATATAAGATAAAGGTCTCCTACCACGTAGTCTCTATAAATGTCTATAACATGGTCGGTATTCCCATTTAATTGTCTGCTAACGTGAGGTGAGGCAAAAATACGATATAATATGATGACCTGATTAGCGCAGTTGGTAGTGACCCTGCCTTCTGCGCCGAGCGTCCCAGGATGCAATCCCGGTAGGGATACACTTTGTATGATAAGCACGATTATCTATACATCTATACATATAAATAAGATTGGAGTGTCTGTTTGTAATATTAAAATAACCGCTTTTTACTAAGTGCATTTGGATGTATACACGTTACCTATACCGAAACAACATTTTTTACAATTTTTGTTTGTCTGTCTGTCTGTCTGTTTGTTCCGGCTAATCTCTGAAATGGCTGGACCGATATTGACGGGACTTTCACTGGCAGATAGCTGATGTAACAAGGAGTAACTTAGGCTACTTTTATTTTAGAAAAAAAATAGGATCTCACGAAAAAAAATTAAAACCAATGTTGCAGCGCAGCGCCTGATTAAGTTTGATAGCAACAACCTGCAATGCGTGCCGCGGGCTCAGAATGGGCGAGCAGGCTGTTGTCAACGGTTGTCTTTGTTAAATACCACGCGGACGAAGTCGCGGGCAACAGCTAGTTATCTATATAAGTACTAGCTGACCCGGTAAAAGTTTTTTTCCCATATAAAATAAATTGAGATATGTATAAACTATCCTATCTTTCAAGTTGGATAAAACTGCACACAGTGTGCAAAATTTGGGAGTCCATAGCGGACAAACACCGTGACACGTAATTTATATATATGTATTAAGATTATATACTGGGTTCGCCTCCAGTCCATTGTACGGTTAACATAATGCAAGCGTCGCTTAGTGTGGGACAGTATAGTTGGTGTGATCGTCTGGCGATATTTATATTATATTATATTTACTTACGCACTGCGATTAAAACCGTATTCTAAATACGAATACTCTAAATTCCAATACGTTACACATAAGTAACCAGCACCCATTCCACGAAGGGACCATTATAATATAAAAGTACGTTTTATGCAGGTCTTCAAAGGTTTTTTTAATGGTTGCCAACAACCACCTGCGTGGCACGAACCGGGCAAAAAAGCGACGCATTATGTCTTACACACCGATTCATGGATTTATTGAAACGCATGTGGGACGAAAAACTATGGAGTTGTTTTAATTAAAAGTATTGTTCACAATCTCGACATTTTTATTGCACCTAAATAACACTAGGTGAATCTAGAACTCGTGACAACATAGAATGTAAGCCGCAGTAACAGATGGACGATATGTATTTTAATTATTACTGGTGGTAGGCTTCGGCCGTGGCTAGTCACCACCCACCGAACAAACCCATGTCGCCAAGCGGCCTAGCCGTGTTCCGGCATGATGTTCGGTGCTGCCATTCATGGATGGCGGGTCAGATCAGTTGCGCTGCATGTGCCTCGATCTACTGCCGCCTTCCTACCTAGGCAAGTATGCTCCATCGTAGATCTCATCGTCACTTACCATCAGGTGAGATCGAGATCAAATACTTGCCTATAATGTAATAAAAAAAATTAAAAAATTAAAAAATCTATCTCTATCATATTATCATCAAATCTATAACCTATCATAACAAACTTGGACTGTGTATTTTGATAATGACAAAACCAATTTACATAAAACAAAAATATAAATTATGGTGGAACGGTTCAGTTATGCTACGACGTCACAAACAGAGACATATATTAACTTAATAAATAACATCGCTGTTTGTTTGCGATGCGTCCAGGGTTTAAATATATTGATGATTTAAATTATAATAATAATTATAAAAACTGTACCTATAGCGACTCCACTCACTTTGTGTGCCACTTGTATAGAGTTAAGTCGAATTCTTTTTCGCATATTTTTTATCTAAGTAAAGATGTGGGCCATTGTGGTAACTGCGACATCCGCTAGGAATAGGTTAGTGCGTCGAGTGCGAGTTTATTCCTACTCGTATACTTTAAAGTTTACGTTTTTGTCCACTTTGTATGGAGAATTATGTTTTAGATACCGTCCGCTAGAGACGCTGTTCCATTTGCCACACAAAATGACAAATACCCAGGACTATGCAGTTTCCCTTAGTTTCCTTGCGAAAAAGTCACATTCGCAGCTGTGTTTGTTGGAAAATTGATAGAAAATAAATATACTTTTTAAATCTAGTAGTTTACAGTGAATCACGAGTGATGGATGATCGTACTTATTACAATGACGGCATGTATACTTGATGAGTTAAGGAGTTCCTGCTAGGAACACTTATCATTATTGCCCCACTCTCCCAAATATATTTGCTATTACCAAATATTAATAGCGAATATATTTAAAATAATGTAAAACATTTCAACAAAACTTTCTCAGTGGCTATTGGAATTTTCTTCTTTTTATCGTGTCGATGGTATTTTTTTTTCATCGTCGATGTGAAATAACTTACCAATCGACATATTGTCGATTGCTCAGGATGCGCCAGAAGCGGTAAATTACTTAGATGACGTTACTCGTAGGGGAGCTATTATTGGAATTAGTCCTTCTTATTAACAATGTCCTAGCGTCCTAATATCTTAAACTATTCTAGGCTTTCCGTGTACTGACTAAAAACGTCACAATATGAAACTCTTAGGCCCGGTTTTCACGAAGGCGGAGTAGCGGATCGGAGACGAATAAACTATTCACATTTTTTTTAAAAACAACCGCTTGTTATATGATTTGAAATAGCAGAAATAAAAATTAAATAATACGCATAGATACCTGCACTGCAATATAAAAGCGAACGAACTTACACGAAAATGTGTGAAGCAATTATTATACCTACTAGACATAAATCAAACAAGTAGTATTGTTTTAACAATTGTTTTAATAAAAAAAACAATTGTTTTCGGGGACACAAGTGTATGAAAAATTTCCATAGGTACGTAGGTACGGCGACGGTCGGCAAACAGTCAAATTATGTTGATTTGACGTTAGTAACATGTAATAATGTATAGTTGTTGAAGTACTTGAATATTATCTTCATTGCCAAATGCTTTGGACTGTAAGCAGATAGATCTGTGTATCCAAGGGCTCGGTGCCTGTTTAGTGATTTAAAAAAATCAAGTAAAAAAAAATACAGGTACATAAAATTATGTTTATAGAATGTATATTTCCAAATTTATATGTAGAAAGTTTTCGGCTATTCACATGAATCGTAATAAATATCGCCAGACGAACACACCAACTGTACGGTACCAGAACCAGACTAAGCAATGATTGTCTAATGGATATCGTACAATGGATTGGGATCGATCCCAGTATATAAAACTTGTATACATAATTCAACGGTCATGACTGTGGTACTAACATTCGTGCTCATCACACAATGGTTGCCTACACCGGGATTCGAATCCGAGACCCTAGGTACAGAAAGCAGGGTCACTACCAGCTGTGCCAATCGGGTTGCCATATATGGCTTACAAAGCACTTTTTTTCAGTAAACTCCCTTGTGATGCCATTGTAAATTAATTATAACTTGTATAAATTGGTGGATAGTCTGTCAGATCTAGGTATAATCTATACTTAATATTATAAATAGGTAAATATTGTGAGTTTGGATGTAGGGGATAATCTTTGGATTTACTGATCCGATTATGAAAACTATTTCACTGATAGGAAGCACAATTATAACTAAATGGACTATGTTTCATTGAGATACCGCGGGCAGAAGCTAGTTTATACATATAAATAAAATTGGAGTGTCTGTTTGTAATATTAAAATAACCGCTTTTTACTAAGTGAATTTGGGCGTATACACGTTACCTATACCGAAACAACATTTTTTACAATTTTTGTCTGTCTGTCTGTCTGTCGGTCTGTCTGTCTGTCTGTCTGTTTGTTCCGGCTAATCTCTGAAATGGCTGGACCGATTTTGACGGGACTTTCACTGGCAGATAGCTGATGTAACAAGGAGTAACTTAGGCTACTTTTATTTTAGAAAAAAAAAATAGGATCTCACGAAAAAATATTAAAACCAATGTTGCAGCGCAGCGCCTGATTAAGTTTGATAGCAACAACGTGCAATGCGTCCCGCGGGCTCAGAATGGGCGAGCAGGCTGTTGTCAACGGTTTTCTTTGTTAAATACCACGCGGACGAAGTCGCGGGCAACAGCTAGTTATAAATAAAGTTCTAAGTACATATTGGCTAGTTGGCATAATTAAAAACAAAACTGTTTGCGTCAAAAACCTCTTATTGGCATTCGTAGTTCACAATATAGCGATAGCTATTCGACATTGTAATCTTGGCTAGGTAGCATTTTAGTAATTCATGAAAAAAAAGTAAAACAGTTTATTTTAATTTAAACAGCGGTAAAATTGGGCAAACGAAAATAGAACTGAAGCGATAAACACAGGTACGAGTTTGAAAAAATGCGTATATGATAGTAGGTACGTATACGAATGTACCTACTAGCAATGGTAAGCAATGATAGCATGCCAGTACTTACAACAACGAGTAATTTGAATTAACGCTGAACCTGTAATTAATAAGCAGTGATAGTCAAGTTGGTAGAAAGCTTGCCTCGGTAACGAGGGCCGCAGGTTCAAACCCGGGCTCGCACCTCTCGGATTTCTGGATTTCATGTAGGTACGAATCTCATTTTCAACCATGATTAGCACTTGCTAAACTGTGAAGGAAACATGCATGTCTGAGAGAAACCCTCGGAAGACGTGTGAAGTCCGCCAACCCTCACTGGGCCAGCGGTGGACTATAGCCGAATCCCCCTCGTATCGATGGGAGGCCCGTTCCCAACAGTGGGACATTAAAAGGGCTGGAATTATATTATTATTCTGTAATTAATTTCCTCAATATTGAGAGTAGCTGGAATCAATCGCACTGGGTAGGTTAAAAAAATACGTATAAACTACTGGATCAAATTTAATTGGGTTGTCGTCATTAGTAGCATATCGATAGACTTATAAGGTGGGGCACATGTAATTACGATCGTATTTGCGTTATGACTTTGACATTGTAGCGACCTCTTCAACCTCGCCACAAGCTACACAGATGGCGCTGCAGACGCATTCAGAACAATTGACAATTCTCCATACAATCCTGAAACGCGCTATGAGAGTTTTCGGAGCACGTAACATATATACAAGATCCCGACAATAACCGGGAACCGACGGGGCATGGCGGCCGCCCCGCCTGGCTGGAAGATCTCCTCTTTTCTGTTAAAATATATTTGCGGGTAAGAGGTAGCCTGTTAGACCTAAATCAATAGCGAAAAACGTTCCCCTTTTTTATCCAGGGGGCCGAGGAGTGGTGCATACACTATAAGCATTTATAAAAGTATAACCTAATTCTTCTAAGCCATCTGATTAAGTCTTAAACATGTGTTTTTTTAAACAATCGACATTCGTTCAGACGACGACGTGTACCTATTCGTACGTAACACTCATGAATATTCATTTGCAGTTTTTACCCGTAACGGTGACATAAAAATAGGTATTGTTTCGTAAAAAAATATAGTCGCTTCATAAATAACAATCGCGTGGAACACAAAAGAATATGTTATTTTTAGACGGCAGGTTTCCACTACTGTGCTGCCTTCGCAATAACAACTGGTAACGTTAGCTACTTACTTGTTTAAAAAAAAAAAGTTAGATTTGCACAATAATTATCGTAACCCTGAACCAACGGGTGAATTAAGTTGAGAATTTTAATATAATGAACAAAATTGTAATTATTGTAGGTACATTAAAACAATAAATATAATAAAACGAGTGATGTGTGAATTTGAATTCGCCTCCAATTTCTTGAAAAAAAAAATACCTAAATTAATATTTTTTGTTGTAGTAAATAATATGAAATGTAGGTTTAAATTAAATGTCATCATTATTTATGATTTTGTTTATGGTTAAAAACAAAAAAATGGGAATCTTCTAGAATTCAAACCCTCTCGAATCCCTTAGAGTACCCACCGTTTTATACATATGTACTCATTAATGTCTCTGGTCCCAGAGGTCGACCCCCCGAAGTGAATTCCATCCCTCCCCGAAGCGAGTTCCTGGCTGCCTTGATAATAACTAGCTGTGTCTGTATATTTTCAAAGCACAGAGCGGAGTCTAAAAGCTTAATGAAATAATAAAATATGATTCATCTTTTCATGTTTATTATGTTTCCAACACACAAAATCATACCTCAGTGATTTACATACAATATTTTATAATAATTTAATCGTTTTTTGGTATAATCTATTATGACAACATAAATTTTATGTTTCTAATAATTATTATAACTAAGGAATACAGTCATTTTTGGATGTAGTACTTCGTAGTTGCTAGGTACTTAATAATTTTACAAATTTACGTTATTGCAACTAAAAAAGAACTTATTATTTGACACAAAACTATAATCGTAAAGTATCCAAGAAGACTATGCACCAAACAGAAATTTTCAATACAAACTATACTATAACTTACACAATAAGGATAAATAAATAAAATAAATTCTTTTTTCGCAAGTTATATAAATACACTCTGATTCAATTAAAATATACATTAAATTATTGATTTTAATGTTTTACCCTAATATTTATGGCTATGACTAATAGGTAACTTCACCGTTGTCTTGAAATTTACACAATTACAAACTAATTTGACACGCTGTGTGTAATATCGAGTAACTACAAAATATTAATATATTTTTTTGTAGTAGAAACGGGCTGCTGCTACCTTATTCATACTGTTTAAATATTTGAATTAAAGGCTTACATTATGAACGCAAACGTGCTTGTGTGCACAACAGTGCCCGTAGTAACAGTTTTTCCGATCTAGTTATCGACGAATGTCCTTACATATAACAGTAAAGTTGCAGGTTTCGATCGAAGATTCTATCTCTCGATCGGTATTCGTTGCTGTCAAAACTCGTACTCGACGCAATGATATCTATTTCCGAATCGCAGCCCAATAACAATGAAAACCTAATCTTTCAGGTTTTTGTGAACAAAAATTTAAGGATTTCAAAACGGAATTGACGAACCAAACGCTAATACTATACAACTAAAAAGATACAAAACACACGGAAACTACGAATTTTTTGTACTTAACAGAGATATACAGTCTTGTTTACACATTGGTCACTCATAACTACATTATCTAATACTACTTTAACACAGCGGTAACATTATACCCGAACGACTATACACTATGACTATGTATCTAAACTTATGGATATTTACAATTTGTAACTATCAAACAATGTTGAAAGAGAACTGTTTCGAATTGTGACTTCTAAATTATGATAATGCCCTTACTATGTATATTCTATACTCGTTTTGTCGAAAATAACTGATGCGAAATTACTAAGCTATGATTGTGTATTCTACATTGATATATTCTATCGAAAACAACTAATGTAATGTATGTCAAGTTCTAAAATTATACACAGGAGGGCATTCAATCAATCGTCATCAATATAACATTGTTGTCTCAATCGATAAATTTGTGAGTTGTGGATACAATACAAATTCTTTGGCCTCATTTATTCCTTACGATTAGCCCCCAAATGTTGACTACGCTCTGAGAACAGCTAGGCGTGCTGTGCCCTTCCTAGATGGATGAAAAATGCAACACGATCAGGGCTTCTCTCACCGCATTTGTTACACATAAATGGGTCGTTGTAACCATGGAATCCCATGTGGATGGTGTGCATCGTGAGATCTCCGAAGGTGATGTCACAATACTGACATGTATAGGACTGCGTTGTTTGAGAAGCTTCTACTGAACCCTCAGATTCGGAATCCGATATTTCCATATCTCTAGTCTTCTCATCTTCGTGTTGGAGCCGCAGCGCTGCTGGTTGCAATTTGAAAGCGCGACCTTTTCTCCTATTCTTCAAGGCTGTAGTCGGAGTAACTGGAGTTGCTCGCTCTGCAGGCGGGGGCGTGCCAGCTTCACTAGTTTTTGCATTGGTTAGGTCTAGAGCATCATTGGTAGGGGCTGGTGATTCCCGGTGGGTCGTCGGCGTCTGCGGAATACTGGCAGGGGACTTAGCGGGTGGCGACATAGTTCCAATTGCAGTTGGTCGCTCGTATGCAAGGCGCTGATGGAGGAGGGAAGGAGGGGGGGTGATCGAGTGCGGTTTTTCAGACGGCTCGTGATGTTGAGGCGACGTTCTGTGTTCGTAGTTATTATTGGGTGGGAATAAGAACGAGTGAGGCAGAAGTGGCGGAAGGTATGGCAGGTTGACGGGGAAGTGGCCCCCGAATAGAGGATGCGTGGGAGGAGGCGGCTGGGGCGGGTTGCCGTTGCTCATGGGCGGTTGGTGCTCAAACATCTTGGATATCGGCTTCTGTTTGGGCCCACGGCGAGTGCCGTACACGTCGATAATCGGCAGCGGGTTCGGCGAACCATCCGGGTTCAATACCATCGCCGGATTGTGTTGGTATTTACGCAAGTGTAGTTTCAGTGAATGGCAGTACTTCGTCGCGTAGTTGCAGTCCGCACAACGGTATTGATACACGTTCGAGTGTGACTTCAGATGGGAGTTGAGCATCGATTTGTTGACGCACGAGTACGAACACTGACTGCACTGGAACGGCTTCGATCCTAAATGATTCCTCATATGGTACTCGAGGTGGTGCTTATATTCTGTGACAAAGGGGCACTTTCTGCAGCAGAGCATTTTCTCCGGTTTGATGTGCTCTTTGCTGTGCTCCCAGAAGCTGAGCTTTGTGACGGCAACGAATTCGCACTGCTTGCATTTGAAGGTTTTAACTTTACCGTGCGAGTTGACCGCTGGGACGCGGAGGCCGGGTTCGTCATCAAGGTCATCATCCAAGCCGGAGCCGTCGCGGCCATCTTCGCCGTCAATCTTTTGTCCATCAAACCCTGAATCGTGGAAACGCTCAAAGGACCTCCTGTCATGTTCCCTGTCCGGAGATGAGGGGGTCCGCGGCGGCGATTTAGGAGGGGTAGCATCGGCACGCGTTAATGGGGTGGACACGTGCGCAGGAGGCGCCAAATTTCTTGGGGAATACGATGTTTCATAGCCGGGAGACGGCTCACGGCCATCATTGTTCCTATGCTCAAAGCCGGGCGGCGTGAGCAAGCTGTAGGGTAAATTGCGGAATGACTCCAGGTGCATGCCCAGGTTAGCTTTAGCTTTCAGAGGCATGTTGTCGTAGAACGGCGAGGGCTCGCCTGAGCTTCCAACACTGCGCGGGGAGTGGCCGTTGGAGTCCTTACTGGACGATGATGGCGACGCGCTGTGGAAGCCTTCAGAGTAGAAGCCGCTGGTTTGATCCTTCATAAAGCTTCCATCTTCCATTGGCTCCGATTTCTATAAAGAAAGAATGAGGTATAGACATTGTGGTTTATTAATAAAGCATGTGAGTGTAAGAGTTATTGATATTTACCACTTTTGGCGGTTGCAGCAGTGCTCCCCACGCTTGGGGGTGCGAGGAGTGCGTGGCGGGCGGCATGCCAGCGGGGGAGGCGCAGCTGATCATACCTGGGGGGTGAGTGAAATTGTTAGCAAGCCTCAATTGCCGACGGTACAGTATTTTTTTTTTTGCAATATTTTGTCACAATTGCATAACAAAGTGAGCAATCCGCTTGCGATGCAAATAAATGGGTAAGAAATGCGGAACGCTGCAGTCACGTACATTGTTTTCGTAATACAACTGTCGGACAGTGCGAAAAGTTATCGATATGACACGCGATTAGGTCGATTATATGTATTGCCAGTCGTCGCGCTAAAATAAAACAATATGTGAGCGTTATTCGAAAACGCTTAGGTCAGCGATAATCCGAGGCGAAGAAGCGGATGTTTGTTTGTGTAAAAAATTCTGGTTTTTAATTTTTTTTAAATAAAAACTTTCTGACGCTTTAATTGAAAGTTATGATAATAAAAGTCTATTTTATTTGAAAAATTATCTCCTATGCTGAGTGGAATGTGATTTCTATAAATTTCGGGTTTAATAACCCTTTAGAAATATTCTAGTTTTAGAATTATTTATTGAATAGTATTACACACTGTCTCTTATCTTAAAATATGAATAAAATATATGTAGTTTTATTCGGTTCAGTTAAAGGAAAATTTGACCTAAAATTGACTGCAGTTTTGGCATATCAGCTTGGTACAAATTGTGCTTAGGTACAAGCATAAACAGTATACACTTATTTATATAATTAGTGAAGGTTTTTTTTCCTTAACGCATCACCTAACGGCTATAATTAATTTTACAGGGAAAATTCAAGTTTAGGTTACTATTTAGTTACTGAGATATTATTTATAATGCAAAAACTTAGTTAACAAGTTAGGTTTTTTATCTTGCCAGATATAATTAAATTTAACAAAACTAAAGTAAGTAAGTATATACTTATCTAAGTTAAAAATGGCATCTGACTTTATAGTAGGTAGTACCTAGATTATTAGACTTTATATAGGTAGTTTCAGTTATTTCAGTAAGTCTAGTACAAATTAATAGGCAATATTAATAATAAGTGGTAATTCAATAGATATCAACGATGAAAATTTCAATAAATTGATTACTTTTAATCATCCTAGTAAGTAAGTAATTACCTAGTTGAATACATTTTTTTATATTTCAAGTGTTCTATTGAGTTAAATAATGGGCGCCCAATTTGTTCTTGTGTATTTCTTAAATTTTATTAGGTATGTCCAAGTTACGGATGAACAACGATATGTAAAACTCCTACTAGGTCCACAAAAGTTTAAAATTATAAAGAGAAGAAATATAACTTATTAAATGATAATTATTATCTAAAAAATTATTTAAAACTAATACATACCTTCCCCTTATATTATGTGAGTAGTAACCTTAACACAAAACACAACTTCTCATAAAACGGTTAAGAACTTCACTTTTTCACAAACAAGTTTATTTTTCATTTATCGCGATGATATTCAGACCTTTTTTGGGACAACCCTTCACGGCAGCGGTCGGGACGCGTCTGGCCGGCACTGGCGTTCACAAAGAACTGAAAAAAAATCTGTCAATTTTTATGCTCCAAACATCGATAAATGTATTCCACATTTGAAGGCGACGAGTTTTCTTGTGGGAGCGAGACGACACGATCGGTAGATAAACGCGTCACTGTCGCACCCCCACACAGCCTATTTTTACCAGAACCAATACGGCGCGAGCTACCGCGGGTGGGGAGCGGGATATTAAGTTATTGTTTATGCGATATTAATAATAAAAAAATAAGCATCCCTAGCTCTTGCTGCCAGTTGTTATTGTGCTCTAGCACATGCATATTTATATCGGTTATTATTGCCGATAAAACTGCAGGAAAATGAGATTGTTTTCGTATTGTATCACTTAATGTTTGTGGTTATAATGCGATTTTTATATTTGTTCATCCCATTTATCAAATGCACGACAATAAAACATTGGATGTTAGCTGTAAATATAAATGGGTTATTTGTTTAACGGTAATTAGATACAGCACTATCATTAAGACGAAATTCAACCGAAATATTTAACTGTATCATTAAAAAAGCAATGTATGTATTTATTTGCTTTTGTGTTGGTTCCCCTCACGATCTTGTATGTAGTTTTATTTGGAATTAAAAAAGGAGAATGAATAAAAAGTATCGTTGCGGTAGGCACGGCGAGGGGCGTTGAGCTTTTTACGTCAGGCAGGCAGCCAATAGCAGAGTGAAGATTAAAAAAGGAACGCCACATACTTTTTTTCGGCTGCGCGCGTATCGACCAATTAAACGGTATTTCTATTTTTGTTAACTGGGGGTACCGTTAAATTGATTAAGGGGAATGTTTGAAATGTTTAATTCAAATAGCGAATGTTATTTGTTTTTAATGTCATTGCGTGTAATATGTAATTGTTAGTATCTATGTAATGTTATTTCAGCGACTTGGCCCGTAATAGAACAAAGCCGAACCCGAAATTCGGTATTTCTGTACGGAACGAGTTAATCTCGGAAAGCTATAAATAGCCCCTAGAATCACAGCGTAACATAGAGAATAGATTACTGTTTTTCGTCCTTTCAATGATGAAACAAACTAATCTATAGTTAATTTGCAGCTTTCAACCGTCATAATGGCATTTTTAGAGTCCGGTAGTCTCTACAAGGACGCCTCAATGTCTCGCAGATTTATTGTTTTTCCTATAATTAGGTGGAAAATTTAATAGGTAGGTATATACAGGTGATTCAGAAAGGTTATACTAACCATTAATACTGCTCTGCTATAAGAGTGCAGTAAGAAGTTAGAATTTCGATATGTCAATTTAAAAAAGTCATTTTACTGGGAACGTTTTTCTTTAAATCGACATTCTGACTTTACATAATGATTACAAACGCGCTATAGAAACGCACGTTTAAAGTTTTATTGAGTATGTAATAAGTGTACACTTTCTGAATCATGCTGTATAATTAGGTGTATAAGATTTAGGTAACACTATCACAACTTGCGGTGTGCGGTATCACAAGTTAAAGCTGTATACATATAAGGATTGCGCTATGATTGAGTCAGCTCGGTTTTCACATAAAAGATAACAAACCCTAGTCACTTACACCAATATATCTATATATTACCTTTATGTATAATACTATTAAATTACGAAACAAAGTATGTTCATGAAATAAGTATATAATTGTTATTAAGATTTTTTTGTGGCCCATCACTAGTGGATATTGTTAAAACATCTTGCCTAGTTGGTCAATGGTCGAATAAATTGGCCCCTGACTTTGGATGACTAGAGATCCCGGTTGTAATTAGACCATCTTCAACAGTTTCAAGTAGTCAGTGCGTCAAGTGCGTGATTATTCGTAAGCTAACCGTATACTTTATAGTATACCGTATTTAGACATTTTATATGGAGAATTGCATGTTTTAAATACCGTCGGCTAGAGGCGCTTTTCAATTATCCATGCAAAATGTCTAAATACTGTAGCCTATGAAGTATACAGTTAGCTCGCACTTATCGTGCTGGAGCCTGAAAAATGTTGCATTCGTATACCTACCTACAGGTCGATTTTTAGGCTTCAAAATGTCAATTTGTTCTTCTTTTCTTTCATTAAACGGCGTCACCCATCCAATGGCAGGCATTCCAACTATTTAATGAATCATTAAAAATACATTGTAAAAAATTGGATGATAATGATGGATTGGAATTTGTCTTAAAACCTTCAAAATGTTGTTAGCGACATTCTGTCTATAGATGTATATTTTTTTTTTAATCTGCGTGCTTGCAATTAAAAAAAAAACAAAATAACACCGAACGCACTCGTGGGTTCGGCTAGTCACATAATGTATTTCTCGCATTACATAACACACAATAAGCAAGTACCTAATAGGTATTCCAATAATTAATTAATTATTTAGTCACTGACATGATTCATCGTTTTATTTGTCTGGAACTTTTCCCTGTTATACTACTAATTAGATTTTTGATTCCCGATAAACCGTACAAAACATGATGTATTATTTATTATTAATTTTTATGCATTATTAATAATTATATTAATATCGCCAGACGAATACACCAACTATACGGTCCCACACTAAGCAACGCTTGTATTATGAGTACCGTACAATGGACTGACGGCGAACTCAGTATATAATACTTATATAGACACTAAACATCCATGACTCGGGTACAAACATTCATGGTCATCAAACAAAGTTTGTCCCGACTAGGAATCGAACCCGGGACCCTTGGTGCAAGAAGCAGGGTCACTACCAACTGGATTATTGATTATGCTTTTACCATGTTATATATTAGAACGCCTAGTTAATAGGTGATTTTTGGATCTAGATATATTGAAATAAAACTATTTTTAAGGATTTTATCGCGTTTATTTTTTGTTTTTACTTCAATGTTAAAAATAGTTTTATTCCAATGTGTGTTTCGTAAATATAAGAAATCAATGTCTAGGTATATTGTAAGAATTGTAACAACTCCTGAAAGAATTTGAGATAGTGTAAATACTTTAAAATATGATTTGAGGAGTATATAATGAAGTCATTAAAGTGTTTTTATCTGACGTAATATCACCGTATAAACGCCTTGATGTTGCCGCTCGTCTATATATCTAACTAATTAAAATACCATAAAATTAGCTTAATTAACCCTGTACCCATTTATTCAATCGATTCTACCATAAACATTACGTTCTCTTTTCAAAACAGGAATGTTTTTATTGTTTTTTAATTAACCCTCTAATGACTGACCCGATAAATGATATTGTCGGCGTGCTAAAAAGAAAAAAAAACAATTTAAAAATGTTTTTGCTATAGCTATTAGTGTCGTTACGTAAGTGACCTATCCCAATACGATAATGAATGTTATTTACCTTGTAAGATGTAGTAGTAGGTGAGAATAGTACATATGGGGCCAAAAATTAGTCATTAGATGCTTTATTAATATTACGTAAAAATGGCAAATCTTTGGTTGATATCGAAGGTAAATAAAATCTAGACCAAATAAATAACGACTTGAATATACATTTATTTCAGATTAACAAATTAATTTAGAATAAACAACATAGACTTGAGAAAAAAAATAAGTTGGTAGGTTTATTTTAACATACCTATAGGTATGTTTTAACATTATTGTAAACATGATTTCTAAGTACTAATTGATAATTATTAAATAAGGTAAATTGTTCGGTTAATTGATAAGCATAATATTGTTATTTGCAGAAATATGTTTTTAATATTAGACAAGTATGCTACTACTTAGCTTGGTATAGCCGTGACCGGACTTACCGCGCAGCCTCACGAGTCTGGTACGAGAAGAGCGCGTGCATGCTCCGCGACTCTTCGCGAGGCAGCACGATCCGTTTGTACACGGCTTGAGACATTTAAAGGGTTAGCTACGTCTGTAAAGCGTGCAGTCAAGCGGCAATAAATAAATATTAAATGCAGCTCGTTGAGAAGGACATCGCTTGAGAATGGCTGAACCGATATAGCATGGTTTTTAAATGTTCTTAATAGTTAGAACGAGGCGTTAAGGGAAAGAAAAAATATAAATGTTATCCGGAAAATTAGAAGAAAAACTTAAAACCCTTTTTCTATGGAATTTGAACAGGCCGACGACGTCTGTCGGGTCAGCTTGTAAAATAATAAAAAAAAAATGTGTTAGATATTTCTCGAGTATTGTAGCAATGATGGATCTTGCTCACATAACGTTGATTTTCCTTAAAAAGTATATAATGCTTACCTCTTTTGTTTTTAAAGTAACCATTGAGTTACTTGCCAGCTTTTCTCTGTGAAAACAACGTTCGCAACCGGTGGTTGATTTTGGATAATCAAAAGAGAAAAAAGTATTTTGATTTAGGAATTGTCTCTGCCCATTCGTTTAGAAGTGTCCGTCGCTAGGTATGTGTCACACCCGTCCAATAACCTATTATCAATTCTCACTAATTAGTTCTGACTATGGAATTCTTACTATCGTAGTAATGTAACCCAATTTTTTATTTACCCTTCCCAGTTTGTGTGGTAAACAAGAAAAATAATGTGTGTGGCATCGACACGATAGCGATGGCGTCTACGTGTTTAAACATTATACACAATCAACAATACGCAGTTTGTATTGCCACGTTGGTCTACACAAAAGTTGTTATAAAAATAGTTTTCGAATTGACATAATAACGGTTTAAGATTAAACAATATGGGGTCTGTATCGTCTGTAAAATACTTACTTCTGTGGAGATATCTGAGTCACACCAGACTAGCGTATTAGCACGCAAATTATGAAAATAAAAAGTAATGCTTGGTGAATAAATGCTTTATAAGTTACTTATAAACGCCTAATAAGGCATTTATAAAGGACAAACGTAAAATATGACGTAAATCCATGTTTTATACGCCTAAAACTGACAAGAAGTGTATTTCTAAATTCAAATTTTGCATTTTGAATACTTTTTCATTTTATAATTTAATATTGTTGTTTTTGTTCGGATTGTTCTTAGTTTTGATTGGTAGAAATCGTTGCCATCGTTGATGAATATAGAGTTTTTTTAACCGTCACTTCAAAAAGGATGAGGTTCTCAATTCAGTTGTATACTTATTTTTCAGAATTTTCGACGTTACATTTCATTTATTGTGTGCAATATCGAAATTATATATTTTTCTAAGAAAAAAAAACAAAATTAATTCTTACTTTACATAGTATTTACAAATACGCTTAAGAAGCCCATATTCCATGCTTAGTATACGCTTTCTGAATCACCTGTATAGCGGTCATCATTTCGCATACCGACGGATAGTCTCCGATATATCGCCAATATCGGGCCCCACCCGATCGCTGTCCGGCTAAAATTCCTATTTTGCGGTCAACGGACTGCATGTTCGCGCAGATATGCGCACGATTAAGGGGATTGCACATAAGCCAATGGCATTGCATTGACCAAGTAGTTGGAACGCTCAACCTAGAAGAAAGTGTCGCAGGTTGAAGCCCTCAGATCTCTGGGATTTTTAGTCTTTGTGTGCAAATTATTTTCAACCATAATTTACACTTGCTAAATGGTGCAGGGAAACATCGTGAGTAAGCCTGCATGTCTGAGAGAATCTGACTAGTTCTTGAAAGGCGTGCGAAGTCCGCCAACCGCACTGGGGCAGCTTGGTGGACTATGGCCTGACTCCCGCTCGCGTTGAGGGGAGGTTTGGCCCAGTAGTCAGATACATTAAGGAGAGCTAGTTATTATATTATTTATACATAGAATAAGATGGCTAGAAAGATTTTTGGATTTTGTTCCTGGGGCTCATTCTGCTAATTTACAAACGCTTCAGTGGAGTGTCGATAGCGTGTCAATTGAATGATTTTAGACATTTGGTAGTCTGCTAGCTTTTTAAGACCAGTCACTTTCCACTGACCAGCCACTCAACTGCCATTGAACTATTTCGTTAACTGACGTTTCTAGCAGTCGACACACAACCAGTGATACCGAAGTGAGACTCGATCGAAACGACTTTAAAGTTTTATCAGAATAGCCAATCTGTCACAGTCGTAATGGAACATCAATAGTGTGTCGCTGGAATGGCAATTGTATGTAATTTTATTTAAATTAGCAGAATGGGGCCCCTGGTCATTTACCACTGAAGTCGCACTCGACGCGACGCTACGACGTTCGACTTTGTTTTTAAACTAATGAACTTGATATTGTGTGCGCTCCCTTATTGTAAGGGAGAAAGCGTTCTTATCGCGGCGTGTAAAAAGTAATGCGTCCAGCCTTTATGGCAGTTTCGAGACACGCTCTTTATTGCTGAGGGCTGGGCTTAAGGATAGGCTGGCACCGCAATGAGAGGAAAACATGTAGCTGTTATGAAAGGAAATGTTAGTTAATTTGGTCCCTTTAAACTAGTGTTGCCCAAAGTTTTGGTTATCGCAGAACTTAGACCATATCCATCTATTTATAGTAAAAACATGCGAGACTCTGCGTCTTCATCTTCCGAAAATGCAAGACCAAGGACCAAGACTTTGGGCAAACCTTAAAAACTAATACACCCTAATTTTTAGACGTTTTGTAACTTTATCAAACGTCGTATAGTACTGTGCACAAAAGTTTTGCTTTGCGCAGCACTAAATAACGTTTGATAAATATATAGAACATCTGCACATTTGGGGATTGAGTTTTATTTTTAACCGACTTCAAAAAAAGGAGGAGGTTCTCAATGCGACTGTATATTTTTTTTATGTTTGTTATCTCCGTCTTTAGTGAACCGATTTGTTTTTTTTTAATATTACAGGCGAATTTAACACATCAACCCCACCTGTTGTTTCTGTGACATAATGTTACCGGGTTTTAATTATTCTGTTTGTTGACTCCAAGCTACGTGATTTTTATCACGAGCCCCATTTTATTATCTTCTAAACACCGGGAGAACAATAATTAGGTGCCTAACGGTATTTATATGTTTTGTTTGAACATTAGTAATAAATATGTATTTTATAAATGAGAGGCTGATAAGGGGCTTTTGTTCGAATATATACAATGCCGCGTCTATTACACTTCACACTAATATTATAAATGTGAAAGTTTGGATAGATGGATGTTTGTTACTCAATCACGCCAGAACGGCTGAACGGATCTGGATGAAATTTGGCACAGAGATAGATTATAGTCTGGAATAGCACATAGGCTACTTTTTATCCCGGTAAAAAGGACATACTTTTTAATCGCGGGTAACACCGCGGGGCGCAGCTAGTATATACATATAATGAGAGTTACTTTGTTGTTTGTACCGACATTGAGTTTAAAAAGTCGCAAGGGACACTATTTTTGATATCTTAAACTGCCTTTTCAAGATTTTTTGTCTGACTGTCTTATATATATTACGGAAAATCTACGACACGAGCTTATAACAAGATCAAAGGATATTTTTTTGAATGTTTAGTTTAGTTTTTTTTTACTTTATCTGTCTAGAGATACACAAAAAACTAAAGTCAAGTCCAGTGCAAAGTCACTACCACTGGAAGTCTGAAATAAATAAAAATACACCAATTTCCTCAACATTCATAACAGTTTACTGCTGTGTACCTGCTGCTGTTATGTTTGTCGTATCGTGCACAGCTATTTCTCGGAATACATCTACTTAATTAAAAACACATTAATGAAATTTAAAACAAAATCCAAATCATTACACTTCAATTTCCCACTAAAAGCTCACTTACAGTCGGAGCTTATTGTGTGACCAGCTTTAGCAGCATTATATCCCCTCGCATAAAAAATGATTGTACCTTCAAATCTATCCCGGGCGAGGGCCGCTCCCTCCGGCCACTCCGCCCCTCCCGCTGGCCGCCTAATGTCCTCCCTTTGCGAGCCTATATGAATGACTTGAAATTATACCGCTGTATAAAATGATGTTTTTGAGTGCCACACTGAAGATTCTGTACCATATTGAGAGTGGTTTTATACTAAATCCCGAATTTATAGACGTTCTATAACTTTATTAAACGTCATATTACTGCGCAAAGCACAACAGTTGTGCGCAGTACTATATGACGTTTGATAAAGTTATAAAACATCTATAAATTCGGGGGTATATCTTTATAACTATATTTATTTCATTAAGTAAAGATATGTGTGTATACTTTTAGATATTATAAGTACCTATATTGTTGAGGCATACTGCTATTAATGTAATGGGGAAAGAGTGAGGTGAACTCTTTCTCCGTTCCACTCGCACCGATTTATGGTTATAACTACATTGTACTGTATTTTTTTTGGAACGGAAACATTACATGTATTTATTTTTGTAAATATTAGAGTTGTAATGAAAAATATTATTGTTCCTAATGGTACAACATAAATCCTTAAATATTAAAGGTTAATATTAATTTAATATAACATTACAAAGTATTCTATAGGTTAAGTTGGGGAAGCTTATATTCATAATTATTATGCAACAAAAAAATTGCTGAGTTCAAAACATTTGTTTCTCTACCTAGTAAATGGTCGTGTCATCTCCGAAGCCCCATTTTTTTAAGTTTATGGTATAGTTTAAAAAAACAAAGCTTAATTATCTATGTATTTTGACACATTTACATATGCCTTGTCGAACAAAATTTAGGTTTAGACGATAATTTATGTTAATTTACCGACATTATCTTCGGCGGACGAGTTCAGACATTGTCTTTCGCTGCGTGGTTTTCGATAGGTAGGTAAGGGACCTTTATCACGCTCTGTTTGAACTACAAACTGGATGTGGCGCCTCTTGTCTTGACTTTACTATAAATATCAATGTACACAGAGTTAAGGGACCTTGTTCTTAGTGATAGTATACCTTTTGTGACCAAATTTCTTCATTTTATGTGTGACGTTTGTCCGACGGTTTTTTTAATGTTTTAAACTTATTTTCGTCAGTCATGGAATGACCAAACTGATGTACTAGATTGAGCGAGTAATAGCCGACGACATACAAAGCGGTATATAATGCAGTGGCTCCCAAACTTTACTCAAGCTCCGCCCCTTTACAAAAAAAAAACAGAACTCCAACGCGTCATCTCATGTAGTAGGAATTAAATATTAAAAAGCCGTTGCACGGTCTAACTGGATCGGTATTTAAATACGTGTAAAACCTGAAATTATAAAAGGGTGTGTGTGTGTTTGTGTGTATGTCTGTGTGTGTGAATGTGAGACAGAATGTTCGAATGAATCCAATATTGTTGAAATCGATCGTTTCACCTAGTGTTAGGTAGCCACCTACCATTTTTTATGCGAATTTGGATTTACAAGTCATAAGGTAAATATGTGTATACGTAGGTAAAGAATACGTAGAATATTTGAAGTTCGTGCGTCATTACACACGAGTAGCACTTGAATAAATATGTACCTACGTATTAAGTACATATAACATTTTATATATTATTACCCACTCACTCTCTGAGGGCGTTCTTGAGTGCACGCTTGAGATGTTGTTTTTTACTACGACTACATCTCAAGTTCGCTCTAGAACAAATTGTCGCGACTACGCGCTCATGTGTCAATATTATGTAGTAGGTATATAACAAAGGTATATAAATCCTTTTTATGTATTACTAGCTGCGCCCGGCGGTGTTACCCGCGATAAAAAGTATGAAAAATGAAAACATCTATCCCACGGGAACCATACATTTTACCGGGATAAAAAGTAGCCTATGTGCTATTCCAGACTATAATCTATCTCTGTGCCAAATTTCATCCAGATCCGTTCAGCCGTTCGGGCGGGAAAGAGTAACAAACATCCATCCATCCATCCATCCAAACTTTCACATTTATAATATTAGTATAGATAACCGCCGAATTTAAAGACGTTTTATAACATTATCAAACGTCATATAGTACCAACTCTTGTGCGCAGTATATATGACGTTTGATAAAGGTATAAAATTTCTATAAATTCAGGATAGAAAAATACCACAAAAAAAAACAAATGTACCACAAACAACCAAATAAAATTGAAACAACCGCCACGTGGTGATTTTCTTTTAAACTAGACCCGGAAGCAAAAAACGGGTAGCAAAAATTGGCCTGAAATTATTGTGCTAAAATAAAATAATTTATTACCCAGTCTTGCAATGAGACTATTGTCTCGCGGGCCCTTTTGACCGTATTTGCCACGTTTTGCGACGGACCATTGTGGAGACACCAGTTTTATTTGGTACAGGGTGCTACTGATTCTTACCTGTTTATAACTGTAGTTGCTAGTTAAGGAATTATTTTTATGATTGTTATATAGTTTCTTTTGAAACTACTCTACTTTTCTTTATGTTTGTGGGCAGGATAATTTAGGTTATAAAGCTATTCTGTCCCACTAAAAACCAAAAATATAATGGGCCATGTCTTTGAGAACGAATCCTAAAAATATTTGATAGGTATAGTTATTGTATGCAAGTTTTCGTCAATTTTCAGTGCATTACAAAACAGTTTTATTAAGAAAACAGCCTTGTAATACCATTGTAAATTGATAAACAAAATACACATACAAGACAAAAATAAACGCAGATATTAACGATATGATTAGCCATATGAGCAATATTTCTTTGTGCAACTGTCATACGAATTTGCAAAAAAAAAATTGATGTTACATGCTTTTTTTTCCTACAAGAAAGTAAACACCATGTATTGATTTCAAACGAACTGACCTATGAAAGTGAGCGTCGTTTTAGTGCGATTTTTTGCTCGCGTGCCTGCAGAGCACACCGGCGGACTCAGCTGCCGGCCACCATAAATCAAGGAGGCCATTCAGAAGCCCAAATTGGCGATGCATTGTGGCGTCATTTGGACCTTCATAAAGTTTAATTGTTTCATTTGCAAATTTGCTTGCACTTTCGTGGGTTCGGTTTCACTTTTAGAGGTATGTATTTTAAGGTTGCTTTTAGAACATTACAATCAGTTACTTAACTATAGTATAAGTATACGTTAACTAACTTAATTAGTATAATATAGAAGCATAGTTTGAATCGTATACTATTTAATATTTAGATTGAAGCAGAGGACCGTGGTATGTGGAAATCATTAGGCGAGTCCTAGGTCCAGTAGTGGATGTCTTTCAGCTGATGAATGGATGGTTGGAAGATTATGAGATGTTTCAAGTAAAACTTGGTTGGCTAAGGTTTTTTCTACGATAAATACAATCTATGTAACTAAAAACATTATTTTCATAGAAAACACGTGACACACTGTAACGTCTTATTTTTCGGCATAGCAAAAAACAAGTCTACCAGTAACGTTCGAAAAACAAAAAAAAGTGAAAAAAAAATTGGCTGCTAGTTGGGCATGCAAAAAGCTGCGCGGGCGCAGGTCGGCGGCACGAGGCGCAGCTGCCGAGCTTCCTCTTCCGAATATGGCGACCGAAAAAAAGGCCAAAGTATTGGTTCTCGAAAGCTGTCACCGAAGAAATCAATGTAAACTTGGTCCATAACTTTTTTGTAATTTGATATTTTAGACAACTTATGGCGAATTATGTTTAAAACATTTCCACAGACACATTTTGGTTGGTTAAGCCATGTTGTTAAAACGATCGTTTCCAAAAAAGCTCAACCCTCTGGGATTTGTAGATTTCATGTGCCTATTCATGTTCGTCCATGATGATCACTTGCCAAACGGCGAAGGTCAACATCGTGAAAAAACCGGCATGTCTCAGATTATCTGACTAGTTCTCAAAAGACTTGCGAAGTCCACCAACCAGTACTGGGCCTGTGGCATATATTTTAGAGACTCAATCCCCTCGAAATGAGGGGAGGCCCGTGCCCAACTGTGTGATTATTATTATTTAATAAGATATTACATTGAATGGAGACCGTGAAAGAACACCAGGCCATGAGGAAGGTCACCCATGCGATGGAGCGACGACACAAATAGGCACACAGGGCATAACTAGATGAGCAAGGCGACCCACCACACATGGAGGAAGCTGGGACAGGAGAGGGATGACCAGAGATGGACTCTTACAGGCTCAAGAAGAAGGTATATAATTGTTTGGCTTGAAATCGGCAAAGTTGATTTCCATCAAACATAAGATGTAACAAGGTGCCCAGAACGCTGGCAGCATTGCCACGTTGAATGGCAATGCTGATGTGTTGGCCAAAATATGTGCCAGCGTTCTGGTCACCTGAAGTCTCCACCAGACGGGTGGTAAGCTGCCGGTGGATCCGATCTTCTGGGCACCTTGCCGGCCTATGGTGGTGGGGATGCGGAAGGCTGAGTGCATTCTCAAACATGCCTAATTTTAAATTTTAATTTTTATCTTATTTTAATTTAAATTTATTAATATGTTGTTAGATATAATATAATTTCTTATTAAATAAATGCAGATGTAACAATAATAGTGTAAAATATTTTAAAACGTCCTTCAGTAGGTTATAAAAGATAACATCCCCAAATAAATATTTTTTTTTAAACTTCAAAATTGCATCCTGTACTGAGAGCACGGCTAAATGCTAACGGTTCGCCTTGTTTAAAAAAATAAACATTATTTACACAGTTATTTTATACATGAACGTGATTCATATAACTCACTGATAACCCGTTAAAATATTTTACACCATACACATAATCATCTATAATGTAATAAAAAAAATAAAAAAATCTCGCCGCTACCGAGTCGTAAAAAGAACACAACAAAATCGGTGCATCCGTTTCAATTCATTTTTACTCTCCAAACTGTTGTATGTAAAATCTTTGTTGGCTACGCACTTACACATTGAAGAACAAAAGATGCCTTTGCATAAAAGTAAAAGCTATTTTTTTTTTTGCTTCCAACAATTTGCCACCGTTGCTGCAGACGATTTTTAGCGAAACAATGACCGTAACAAAGCCGGTAGCCGATTTGCGCAATTCCTAGAAGGACTTTGCACAAAACAAAAAGCGAATGTAAAATACAAAAAAAAAGGAAATTGAAAGTGGTTAACATTCTGAAATACGTGCTTATAACTTTTTATTAAAAAAACTAGCTGTCCCGGCGAAGTTAGTACCGCCTCAGAATAAAATGTATGCCAAAATGAATTAACTTTATTATTATTTTTCTAGTGATTTTTTCACATGTTTTAATAGTTATTCTGCTATTCGAGGTGGAGACCAATTCCAAAATCAAAGTGCATATACTTCGGCTCACCCGTAACTAACTTTGTTTTTCATATATAGATACTTCTTTTACTTTTTTATTGCGATCGCAATCGGCTAAAAAAATATGCCAGTGTCAAGCAAAAGACTAGGTAGGTACTTACTGTTCGCAACTTCGTTCGTGTGTTCGAAAATCGAATGTGTATAACGATTAAAAAAAAGGTCTACTTATGTGTTAATCGACCATTTGCATTTGTGGTAATCAACAATCTAAATATTATGTCATAAAAAAATCCTGACTGATATATAAAAAAAAAATCCAGGACCTCTAAAAAATGGAAAAACCTTGATTTTTTAGAAGGATTCTTCTATTCACCTGCTAAAAAAAAACGATACCTACCTTATTAACTGTGTATTCTGAATAACCTCCACTTATAAATTTGCATACAATGCATGATAATTATTATGAATAGCCAAAAAATATTATAAAACGCAGAATCTTTGTTTCCTATTTTCATTATTCTAATATTTCTAATGTCTATGTAAAAAAAATGATTCACCTCTAGTCCTCTGTAATAATCATACATTCTGAATAACACGTGAACCATTGGGAATATGATTATGTAAATTGAACTGTATCACTCAGGTATTACAGTCTACATTCGGATATCTGATGTAATGTCAAATAACACATTATTGCATATGCCTGAAGCAGGTTAGTAAAAAGCTGTGGCACGTTTTTTAAGGTGAAGCGATTTGTGTGACCCGCGCGGTGTTTTGGGGTGTTTATTGGAGGGTTATTTTTTGTCGAGATACTGATCGCTCTCACGTTTTTTAAAAGGTTTTTGTGCAGGTATCGCGTTAATTCCAATTGATTGGGGAGCGTCGAGTGTAAGCTTTTTATAGTGATGTTTTACCGGTGTTATCGATATTATTTTTTGTGTCATAAAAGTAAAGGCCTATAATAAATGGCTCGTGAATTAGTGTGCTATATTTTTTATTTGGGATTTAGACTTTTATTCTTGACACACTATCTTAGTATATTGTATTAGTAAGTTCTTTTTGGATTTGTACGAAAATGTATTTGGATGATTACAATAAAATGTGTTATGGAAATTGTCTACTGTCTATCCAATGATAACGTTCAAGAGATTCCAGTTTGCTATAAGACTGCCCAATGTAGTACACCACTGTTCGTTCCTTGTTTTTATCCAATTTGTAATGTTTTTGTCCATTTTGTAATGTATATTCCATTTTGTAATGTGTTTTCAATAATAGCGTAAAATAAAGAGTGACCTATCTATTTACATAAAATATGATTAATTAATATAACGATCTTGCTTGAAGTTAGGTATAACATTTTAAGAAGGGCTGTCTAGGTATTTTCCATAGGTAAAGATTATATTTTTTGTTATGTATTATAAATTGTTTAAAAGTATCTATGACAATTTTGAAGGCAGAAATATATAAAGTTAATGTTATTTAAAAATGTATACTTATCTAAATGCAATATTGTCGTAACATCGCACGGCGCAAGAGCAGAATTGGACCAATGATTGCTCTACGAATGATTTATAATGTTCCCATTTCTTTTCAAATTCCGTTAATTTATAATTTATATATTCTCAATAACTATTGTAATTGCCGTTATTATTACGGGTCGGGACCCGAAGATGCTGCATCCATTGTTCGGTCCACTGAGGGGTCAAAAAGGTTGGGGGTCAAATGATTTATTTTATTTATGTGCAAAAATTTCACCCTTAATAGTGTTGTCAGATTATAAAATGAAATTGTTCGCTTCTTATTTATTTATTGTTTAATTTTGAAGATGCCATTTTTGGCCCGAAATAGGGTATGGACTCCCAGAATTGAGGTGAAGGCGCTCGTTACAATCTATGTAACCAAACTAAATATATGTAACTAAAAGGCCGGCTAAAATACTTAATAAAAATATCGCTTTAGTACCTTCCATACAATCCAGTATGCACTGAGTTCGTGCACATTCGCCGTGAAATCTGAAAATAACAAAAGTGGAAGTCGGGGGTTTGAACCTTCGCACGTTGTTTACAAAGTGAGTATTTGACCAACTTAGCAAGTATAATAATACCTTTTTGTATATCAAATTACATACATTCTATGTACTTACGTGACTTGGACTATGATCTCGGTAACGTACCTATATGTAATGAAAATATCGATGACAGTTACTAACAATAAAATGCCATAGAGAAATCTTTACGAGTCCATTCTTATGTAGACCCGTAACCTCTACTTACCTAAGACGTGCGCGACCTTCTGACCGTTACACAATTAATATCGCAACAGAATCGACACCCATTGACCCGTAACCCAAACATCTTCCCATCCCTAAGCTCCAATTTCAAATAATCCGCAGTTTCAAACATAAATCAACTTTCGAATGTTCGATTTTCGAAAATGTGTCAAAAACTCGAGCCCAACGGTCGACTGGACAATGCCTGGCCGCCGCGTTTACGCTTACATTTATTTTATTTCGTAAAATGTAACAATGTGCAATTGTTATCATGGAAAAAGGGTAGATTTTAGTAATCTTCTTAATGGCGTGTGTGAAAAGATTATAAATTAAGTTTCTGCAACAAATAAAAGTGACCCCTGGCCATTGTCGGGGTGTCAATATGTGTGACCGGGCCATTGTGAGTGACCCCAGCGGGCTTAGCGCCAATTTGCGACCGCTCCGGTTCACAGCCGTGATCGGCTCCAACCTACGTAGACTTCGACAGATTTACAATTCTGTGTCATTACAATAATTTAAACCATTTTTTTTTTCGACGATATATTTTGGAAACTTTATATAGAGACTCGAAAAACGTGCCCAGGTGGGGATTTTTAATTTTCGTTGAATACGATTTGTTGATTATTTCGTTCAAAGAAAAAAAGCCTCAACATGCTTAGGTAATTCCAATACATACGTACCTACATAAAGCAAAGACTATTAAAATTTGGAATATGGACTTAGTTACAAAAGACGCAAAGAGCGTCTAGAGGGCATTTTTTATTCGTTGTTAATAGGTACCTAGACAAATTTAAAAACTAAACACACATTTCCATTCATTAGAATAAACTGACTTTGTATATTCAACTGTTATCTACAATAATTATAAAAATAATAAATTATTTTGTACACACACACACACACACACAAACCAATGTCAATTTGAAATATGTGTAACAAAATTTCTAAAATCAGCAATAAAATGCACTCAGCGAATGAAACACAAATGGCCGGTCATTGTGCTTGACCCCTCTCCGTAAAATAAAAGCCGAGGGCAGATAAATTAAAAATGGCTCAAAAATACCCCTTGACGTCACCACGATTTATGGCAGAACACACGTTTCCGAGAGGCGGGGAAACGTGCGGAACCAATGGCGATCGCAGACCGTTACATTGATTGTCGATACAGATATTTTTCAAAGAACACCAAATTTTAAAAAAATATACCTCTTGCTAAAACTGAGCACTATAGCTAAGAATATATTGCCAGCGATACTCTCTAGCAACAAAGTGTGTTATTCTGGTACGACTTAGTGCCGCGCGATATGGATGGCAACTTGACCTGATGACTATACCTATAGCTAGAAATTGCCATCAAAGTAGCCCGTCTACGAGAGCCTTTAGGTACGAAGATACAAAAAGTAGAGTACTATAAAAAAAGTGTTTAACCGGTATCTAAGTTACATATTAGTTTTGAACTTGACCTTGAACATTAATTTTGATTTACGCGAAAACTATAATACACATTGAAATAAAACTATTTTTTTTACGGATTTTATTTAAATTTATACTATTTAATATTAATTTGCTTCACTCGTACACGTTCATGAACACACAGTGCTTAATATCCTACTAATTAATACAAACTATTTGCCAATAAAATACAAAGTTAAGAAAAACTAAATTAACAACTGTTCAACTTCCCGCCAAAAAGTCCGATAGCAAAGTTGCACCTGAAATAATCCACCATCACCGTAAACAAGTTCAAATTATTTTTAAATTATCATTTTTAATCTCGGAGAAGAAATCACATTTTATTTCTTCGTCTGAGTTTTTAATAGCTACACAAGTTCCTTTGCGCTTGTTAATACAATATTTAAAAAAAAGTAACAAATACGCCAGGTACACGCACAAAGCACGTCCTATGATAAGTAAATCTTTTCCTGCCACAAAATGCAAGATCGATGCGATTTTTTACGTTTTGCCATATATTTTTTATCTGTACCCACAACACGTCAGGTAACATAGTAAAGAATGTAAACTCTATTAACATGAAAATAAGAACGTTTGACGTTTCAACTTACTCGGTATATTTTGTCGTGTAAAGAAATGAACTTTTTATTGTGGAACTCTTTTGTTATTTTTTAAAAGGACAAGGCGATTAGGAACGTCCATTTTGTGACGTTTTACCGTCGGCGGGAGACATCGGTTGCCGTAAATGCCACAAGTGATCGATGACCGAGTATCGCACCTGCAATCTTCAGAATTACTCGGTAATGACGGATAATAGAAAGAAAGAAAAAAAAACATTCGCACGGCACAGACGATACGAGATTTAACTTTACCATAAGATAATTGGTGTTTTTTTTATATAACATATCGCTTACTCCGTAGGTCTTCGTATCCCGATACCTAATAGGTACCTAATATTCGGTAACATAACGTTACGTTAAAATATTGTACTGCTCGGGGCGCTGCTGCTGGTCATACCGATTATCCCGCTATTTGGGTCCGGACCGTAGACATCACTCAGTCCGAATAAATATCGGTAGTCAGCCAAGGATAGTCTGGAAGTCGACCCCGATCATTTAGCACATTATACTTTAACGATGTCAATACAAGAGTAGGAAGAGCTAAGTCGTAAGTAGGTAAGTAAAGGCCAAGTCACACAGTTGGTAAGTAATACTTAAAAATGCCAGTCGCTATGCAAGGTTTAGGAACCACAACCTTGGTATTCGACCTATTTGGTTAGTTTTTGCGAATAGTTCTACATCCTTAATAAGTACTTACCATACAATTACGAACGCATTTAATCATAATAATTAATTAATCACCATTGCCATTGTATAGATCAAACATTTAAATATATTAGTTCGATTTTTAAGTTAATTTATACATTCATTCGTCTCTCCGTCAAATAAATTTTTTATTAAAGATACATTATCTATTGCATTTATGGGTGACCGCTATATATTTATACTTGTTGACCAGACCTACATATTTTTTTTCTTAAAAACCATTAACGAACATTTAAAAATATAGCTAAATAGGTCCGTCCCGCCGTTCTTATTTCAATTTTATTTATTACTTGTAGATTACGTTACGAAAGGGGGCTAGACGGAAAAAAATAAGACGAAAAGTTGTAACGACACTCTTTGCTATCTTTGTCGTTTGCATTTACATAATGGTCAGTATTTTCGAGACAATGCACAAGTGCCTCCGTGGCGCAATTGGCTAGCGCGTTCGGCTGTTAACCGAAAGGTTGGTGGTTCGAGCCCACCAGGGGGCGATATATTTTTGTTTCCCAAAATTATTGATTTTTTGTACATAATAAATAATAAAAAATAATAAAGGAACTTCGTTCCATCCGGGTGTCACTTGACACCTCTCAAGTTTTTTTTTATAACGATATATTAAAACTTGCAGTTCTTCTACTTCTTCTTTTTTTGAGGTTGGCAATCGGCTAAAAAATAGTTTCATTTTGGCCAGTGTGTCTGTGTTTTCTTGATAATTGTTAGATATCAAATTATATGATGATATTGATGTCGATGATGATGATTAAATAAATCCCCACCAAAATTTACCGGACATCTTGGGAGAACTTGAAAAGTGAAGTTAGACTATTTTATTTCAATTTCGTTTTCTCGGGCACGTTTATGAATTATATTTTTTAAACCTCCAGAAAACATACTCGGTCGTAGTGGCGTGCATAGACTAAATGAGTGTGAGCAAAAATAATAAAACAGCAGATTTATTTAAAGCAGATGTTTTAGCAAAAATATTAAAACATAGCTGATTATTTAAAGCAGTTTTTTACAAATATATCACACATACCCCGGCCGGTATAGCGGACGATGTGTGAAGACTTTATTGCTACATAGCTTTTAGCTAGATAGCTAGCGCGCATGCGGCACATTTATGGTACATGTTTTTTCATATACTTTCATAATTGTTTTTTTTTTGTAAAATAATGAAAAAACATTCCAAGACCCAATTAGGTATTGATTTGGATTTTTTATTTAATTGGCCATCATGCAAACACTACTAGTTTTTTAGTTCACCTGAAACAGCGTATCGTTATCCTTAAAAAAACGAGTTTACTTCAATTTAAAATCAATAGGAGCCGGATCGTCGTGTAAAAAAAGTAAAAAATCCGAGAGAATTCTAAAATATTATAAATGTTTTATTTGAGTACCTACTAATATTTAATTACTTCAGATTTCCCACTTTGATAGTCAAAATATTGTGTATATTTTTTACAGACTCCACAACAAACACTGTGTGTAATTTAAGATGAATTATAAACGTGGAAAGACCGGATTCCTGGACATCTGGTGCGATTATTCGAAAGCTAACCACATACTGTATAGTCTACGTATTTAAATACAATTGTAGAATAGAATAGAATGTAATGTTTTAAATACTGTCCACTGTGTATGTGTACATATGTGTGTGCCGTATAATGTGTCTAAATACGTAAACTATATAGTACGCTTACGAATAATCTCACACTTGACGTACTGTTTGGTATAAGAATATTTAAAGACAGACAGTAAGTAGGTATATTAGTCCTTCGGGCGGCTCACACGTTGCTATTATATACTATGCGATTCAATGATATTTACATCCAATCTTAGTCCAAAGATTGTATTACACTTACTCAGTACTCATGGTTGTAAATATCTTTGGGTAAATAACAAAAAAGATTTGATCGGAATCAGCGCTACACTACCCTGATTCGGGGTCGACGAGGCATGAATAAAACATGTCCATTTGCCGGGGGAGAAGGGGCCGACCAACCCTTTCCCTCGATTTAATAAATGCGTTCCATTTTGCCGGCGCTCCCCCTACGTTTTTTTGTGACAATTCGTCCGAAGGGGTTGGAATTGAGATGGGGTGAATATTGATTTTTTTTTTCGTAAAATAATTCTGGTATATAGAGGGTGGATAAATAAATAAAATACTGTGATGACCTAAATCGTGGAAGATTACAATTCATTTTGCTCGTATTATAAAAAAAAGATAAGTATAATTCATCTTTAATTGAGACGTTGAATATATAATATGCATATCAACACACCTGTATTTAATTCATAATATAATATCGCCCGAGGAACACATTAACTATACGGTCCCACAGTAAGCAACGCTTGCATTATGGGTGCCGTACAATGTACTAAGGGCGAACTTAGTATATGATACTTATATAGATATTAAACATCCATGACTCGGGTACAAACATTCGTGCTCATCTCACTAAGTTTGTCCTTACCAGGATTCGAGCCCGGGTCAGCGCAGAAGGCAGGCTTACTACTGCGCTAATCAGGTCGTCGTCTTTTGTTGTATGTTATAAATGGGTCCTAAATTAATATATTTTTTATAACATTATGGGCAAGTATTTGATCTCGATCTCACCTGATGGTAAGTGACGATGAGATCTACGATGTAGCATACTTGCCTAGAAGGTACCTGTTCACTTTCAACTTGAAAACACCCAATAATAACAATGTACCTAGCCTACCCTGTATATGTTTCGGTTCACTACAAGAAGTTAATCTTAACAAAATGTTATTTAGTTAGACAAGGTAGATTTCAAGATTAGATAATTTTTTGCTTTTTAGTTTTTTGAAGACGGTTTTTTTTGTTAAAAGGTTTATTTTTTAAAGTAAAATTATTGTTTTACACAGTCAGGTTTTGGTTTTTTTTCTTTTCAGTTTTTATTTAAAGCATTTTATTTTCACATTCGAGTTTTTTTATTTTTTAAGTATTCTTTTTTACTACCATACTTAATATTATTTCATAAAACTTATTATTGACCTAACGTGAATATCAGTCATGTTGTTGGTGGCCTTACGTATATATACTTTATTGTTTCAATACCTAATTGTAGCATTTGAACCAGGAATCGACAAGCAACTGTTGTATAGACAAGGGAACAGACAATAAGACCTTGATCAATACAGTAATAATTTACATACAATAATGAAATAGGTATGCACTTATTGGTGAATTATTTATGTATAGGTATGTATACAGTAGCAGAATGAAAAGGTTCGTAATTTTTAAATTTGTTAACGTTCGCGAGCACATGGTACCTTTTCAAACCATGCCACAGACAAGACAATTGCATGGAAATTATGTGGAACTAGTTAAAATTTTAAAATCAATTTAAATTTATTCAAGTCAAACTTGGTTTTTTTTCATGTCTGAAGGTTTGACGTACTACCTATATATATATATATATAATAATATATATATATTAATATAAAGAAGTGATTATATCTTATATCTTCTTTGTCTCTGATGATTTAAACTTACAGTCCCAGTGTCTGTCAAGATCACTAGTGTATTTCTTGATCATTCCTATTTTTTTTTACATCGGCTACAAATATAATTATTACTTCCAGTGTCGATATTTTCAATAGTTTATAATTGACAGGATGGAGTAAGGGAGTAAAACAAAACCTTTATTACCTAGAATCTCCAAGAATCTCTAGCAAACGCGTCAAAACTATGTCAAAACAAAAGGAGTAGCATTTATTAATAATATAGTAATGTGTTGGCAGTAGTGTGTTTGCACTGGAATGTTGGCAATACGGTTCTTGCTCTTGCAAGTAAAATATATGTGCTTATGTTACATTACTCACACAAACAAAAGAACCCAGAAAAAAACAATACCTGTGAATACACAAATAATTCCAAAAACCTTTTATAATCAATGTGGACTAAATCCCAAATTAAAATATTAGGTCTTTAATAAAAATGCCGTTCTGCAGTACTGGCCATCTCAAATCAAAATATTTTTTGTTTGACTAAAAATTCTAATTTCAAATAAATTTTATTTAAAAAACGGAATTCTTTTTCTAAATTAATAATTTGTTTATTGATTACCGTTATGTTTTCATCGCATTTGAGTCGTTTTCGTCATCATGGATACGTTTAAAATTTGAGTAATTATGGAAAATGAATATGAATTTTAATTTCGAAAGGATGCTGACAGAAATTTTTTTTTAGGGACCTTCACTTCACTACTGTTACTCACTATCTCCAAGCGCTGACGTTATGAAACGGCCATTCACAAAAGATTATAAATCAAGTTTTCACGCGATACTGCGAAGTATTCCGGGTGATTCAGAAAGGGTTAACAAAGCCCTGAACCTGCGATTTTTCAGAAATGGGACATGCCAGTAAAAAAAAATCACAATTGTCATTTGTTTGCGAATATTTTTTTTTTTTAAATCGACATCAAAATTCTGACTGCACATAGAGTTCACAAAGGCGTTAAACAAGCCCAGGTTCCCGGCTTAGTATAGGTACTCTTTATGAATCAGCTTGTGTGTATTACATAGCAGTCCCGAGGTTTATTTTTTCATCAATTCGAATGGAGCAATGGGGTGATTGACAATAGAGTCATCATTATATAACCCTTCCATTGATATGTCGTCAGACAGACACCCTTCTAGTGGCGTGCGAATATTCAACATTGACATTTTGAAAATAATACAACAGTAGGAGAATAACAATTTTGATGTAGGTACGTATATCAATGTAAAAAGTACGTTATTACTGAATAAATATGTTTTAATATTAATTATTTTTTCTGAGTGCTTGTAGGCCAAAGGGTTTTTAAATGTACTGGCTAATAACACAGATATGGAACGCAACACCAAAAGGTTTTTAAATGTGTAGACTGGCCAATATCACAGAACGTCAACTGAGTTGAGCTAGTGGCTAATAGATTTGACCTTCTAAATTTAAAGGCAACCAATCGACTCTACATAATTCATAGACAACGACGGTTTACCAAACAATGTTATCAGAATAAATCCATCAAAAGATTTATGAAGCGATAAGACTTCAGATTTCCTTTTCATATAGCTGCGCACCGTATGAAACTTTCCTCCCGCGCTCATAATTTTAGATTCCCTCCGAGGGTATTTTTTCCTCCGGCGCGCGAGAGGGACGGAGGCCGGCGTGGGAGTGAGAGGGGTATAAAATCCATACTTATAATATTTGCAGCCTCCACACTCGACACTCACACACGCGAAACACGATTTAGCACTCCATGGAGAGGTTCGGACAGTGTATAGGATGTGGAAAATTAAAATAATGAAAAAAAAAAATCTCTTCGTCGTAGTTAGGACCTATTATAAGTTTGCTCATTTGATGGCTAAAATAGTAAGCCATATTTCAGTCGTAATAATAGGGACAGTAACATGCAGAGCCTATTATTTACTGGAAAAACTTGAAAACAGGGCTGTCAGGGCTGCTATTAATTGTTTTGCAGAAAATATAAGAAAACTCAGGATCATTAGGCAAAGGATTATTATGAAATTGTCTAACTTATGTCCTTAAAATTTAGACAGCACTCTCGTTTCATCAATTGAATTAAGAAAACATGTCCACCAGCACCATTTCTCGAAAGACGTATCCATGGACTCCCGGCTAATATGAAATAAATACATTGAGATGAATATAAAGACTTTTCTTTCTTTCCAAGCAGTGGGAAACAAAAAGAGCTCACTGTGAACATTATTCCCGGTAGTTTTTGGCAACACGCTGTACCGTGTCCGAACGCCCACACGGCCGTGCCCCGGGCGCCCTGCGTCGCGGCGCTCCGGGGAAAAAATGTACGATGCCATAAAAAATCACCGTTCGTCCGCGCCCGCAATTTTTACCCATTTTTTCCCCTCCTAGGGTCGCCGGTCACCATGGCAACAGGGAGACGACCCTCCCCCACCGCACCCGCCAAAAGCATCAATATTTTTATGGCTATAGCTGTGTTTTGCGTTTGATTTGAAGATGAAAATGTTTGAGAGAAAGTTGTTAGGAGTTTGTCGTCCGTAGAGGCAGGAAAACGTTGATAAAAATGTACTTACAAAATTACTAGGAACAGAGTACCATTTATATTGTTACATCACCATTGTATTGTAATCATTATTTTAATATAAACTTTGTTAACTTAAAATTAATTCTGTCCATTAGGTAGGTATTCGCACACATTTCTGCATACAATACCTAGTATATATTATTTCAATCCTAGTTATTTATTAAGTGACTGCTAACTCAGAGTTTTTTATGATGGCTATTAGTTTTTATTGGTGAAATTATACATGATACACACATTACAATATTAATATTATTCGAAGACATTACTAGCATGGTTGGAAATGAACCAGGGCCCCAAGTCTGCTAACACAATCGATTCATAATCGAACAGCAACCGCATAGTAACTGTCACTTCTGACAGATATCAGGTTCGTTTCGTTCGTTCGTTCTGTTCGATTATGAATCGATTGTGTTAGCAGACTTGGGGCCCTGCTTTCTGTATCTAGGTCCTGCCAATGTTTGTCTGATGAGCATGAATATATGTGCCCGAGTCATAAGGCTTGATACCCTTATGGGTATGGGCCATATAACCAACGCTTGTATGGGACCGTATAGTTAGTGTTTTCGTCTGCCGATATGATTATTGTTACTGTAATGTTTTTCCCATTGTTTGAGCTACATCTACCGAATACATGACATAACTGCCACAGCTTTGAATTATATTTCAGAATTCAAGTTTTATTTATTTTATTTTGCCAAGGCATTTGAATATGCCAAAATCGAATAATTTAATTGTATTCAATTCCATTTTTGCAGGTTTTCTTTAAAGCAGATCATAAATAGGTCAATGTTATGAATATGTATATATGAGGCGTACCAAAAATAGTGTAAAATATTTTAACGGGTGAATCCGTACGTCATATGGATCATGTTGATGTATAAGATCATTGTTTAAATGATGTTTGATTGTTTTTCAAACAAGGCGAGCCAGTAGCATTTGACGGTGCGCTCAGTACTTTTTTGAATTTTTAATAGTTTGATTTATTCCTTAGGGTATATCATTATATCTATAACTTTCTGATGAACCTGTTAAAATATTTTACGCTATTATTGTAACACCTTATATATTATATATACAGTGCGAACACACTATTTTAAATTATTTTTTTCTACCTATTCTATAAATTAACAATTTAATTTTTTGATTAACTGGTGGCCTTGGTCTGTATAATAAATAACCAAATGAGTTAACAATTTACAAAGTAGGTACAGTCTACTAGGTAGGAACTAATTTCAGTGTGTCTTTTGGCTTGTGTGCTTATGTTACTACTTGCATCAGTAAAGCTGGGATACATTTACCGGATATTTTGGGAGAACTTGAAAAGTCAATTTATACTATTTTATTTCAATTTGCTTCACTCTTATGAACACACAATGGTTAATATCCCACCAATATTACACATTATTTATAAAAGAAACACATTTTTTTTTTTAAAATAAACAAAATTGACTACTTCACGGTTCAACTTCCCGCCAAAAGTCTCCTTTTACGCGATTACAGCTACTGTGTTTCTTGTCTGTGCTATTTTCGGGTTCAATGTATTTGTATTTATTAGTATTCTTTTATATTTGCATAGGTTATATTTAAATGTAATTTTTATTTTTCAACATTATATTACGTTTATATTCGGGTCTACAATAATATTGTAACTATGTAATATATACACAATATGGATAAATGTATCCAGCACACGGAATCACAGAGTAAATAAAGGCATATCTATCGCAAACATCGAAATATATCATTTTCTTTCCACTGTTCTTACCCGGACAAACAAACATGGCGATTTTCCGTAACTTAATATTTGGAAATCAATTATCCATAAGAAGAATTTGTTGGTCCCGGAAAATAACGGGATTAAGGGAATATGCCGACTCTATATTCTTAATAGGATGCGGAGATGGGGAAACGATATGCTATGATCAATAATTGTACTGAATACATACATTTTTATGCTATTTTTTTTCTTTTGTTCTTGTTTGATAAATTAAAAGAAAAACAAAATCATAAACGAAAATAGATAGAGTAAATCTTTTTTTTAATTTGGTACATTTTAAGCTAATGTCTACCGGTTATCGTTCGTCTGTGGTCCTAAAGTAAAGTTTATATTGCACTGAGATATATTTGTGCTTATATATAGGATAATATTATCGTCATCAATAAGATAAATCTACGGTATCAAAGTCTAGGGAATGTTTACCGCTATACATGGTGGAGACCATTGTACATAATATAGAAATGTGGATCGTCACCTTTTAACAACGCCCATTTAAACACACGCCTCCAAATAAAAAACCAACACATAAGACCATATACACACGTATAAAAAACTCCCCTTACTTTTTTACAAAATAAAAACGATCTCATTGGCTGACGCTCCCCAAATAAAAAAGTTAAAGACGCGTGCTGCGCGCGCACGCGATCCATTCAAATTCAAATCAGGAACGCGCGCCGCATGTAACACACGGCTGCAACTTATTATTAAAATTAACCATTTTCGATTGCTCTCCTTCGCCCCTAACTTTCAACGAGACGACGGAACTTTGGGGGTAAATAAAGCGTATAGTCGCGGGTCAGGATAAAATGGTTTGCGAGCGTAAAAATAAGCTCGCGCAAGGAAAAAATATAAAATGAACGATAGGGAAGTATTTTAAAAATAGAGATCGGTCTCCCTTCCGAGGGGAGTGACACGGTTGATATATCGCCGTAGTTACAGGGGATTTTAATAACACACACCGTGTGTTGGTTCACTTAGGCCGTAAGATTTGTCAATGTGGTGGTTTGTGGGCGCTATTTTAGTTCGGGCGCGTGTCGCTGTGTATCGAGTTTCTGTATTGTTTACCGTATCATAAGTTCAAGTTACCGGTTTCCGGATTGAGGGCTAAAACGGCATGTATTTGAAAACGCTAGGCATATAATATATGTAACCAGAAAACTTTTTTTTTTTAGATTTAATGGCTGTTTTTTTAATATACTTCTGTGATATTTTTGGTACCCAATTCCACATACAAAAGTTGGTGAGGGCATAGATTATAACCATGATGTGTATGGACCCATGCTGAACTGAAAAACATAACATTATTCTCCTTGTATTGGAATAATCTTCTTGCTCGGGTATGAGCTTGGTTTAGGAATACCAAACATGCTTTCGATTCAACAAACGCTTGTTCGGGCTGATTTCACTTCTCGGGTATCCATTTAAATATGTGCATAATGGAAGAGAAAGAATTCAAAGTAACAATCAATGATCATAATTCTAAAACACAAATAGACAAAAACAAGGATCAATTTAATTATCGTTACTCACACGCTCCAAAGCCCGGTTGCGACCGACAATTTATTATTATGGACCCGTATCCAATTTAAAACAACGCACGGCCGAATGGAGCCATTAGGTACGAGGGGGACATTGTTTTGGTACCGTGAACACGGAGGGGAATCCTTGTGGAGTAGAAAAAACAATTTAAAAATAAAATGTAATAATTATAAAAGGGAGGGAGCGCGCGTGTCGCTTCAGCTTTATTTATTTCGATCCTCAGCTGCCGTTTGAATTTCGAACGCCCCGAGTTCCCGCCTTCGATGATACTGGCATGTGGTTTATGGAAAAAGTTAACCATAGATGAAAAAGGTTGGTTACACCTGTTTTAAAATTAAAAAGTGCCTAAATAATGTGACATGTGGCTTGATCAAAATTACAGCTGTCAAGCCTATTTATAAAAACAATAGCTCGGTAGATACCTAATCGTTTTAACGAATGGGTGCCACAAAAAACCATAGTAATAGTTACCTATATATATTCCTGTAATTATATTATTATTTACCTAAATAAGTAAGTAGTAAAAGCTCTATCATAACTATGAAAAACGATTTTTACATTGATGCAGACATCAGATCTATGCGGGCATGAATTAATTAAATCAAATATGGCGGCCCGCCGTCACGTTTTAACAATACCGCCGTGATTCGGGTTTTCGATAACAAATTGTGTTGGAGTGTATCTAATTATATATTTTTAATGACAGAAGTTCAATCCCACCCCTATTATAATCTTAATATCGTGGATGAAATGGGGGATTTACATCTCTACTGCTCAATCAATACAGACTATTCAGAAAGGGTATCCTAACCATTAAACGTTACGGTATATAAAGTATGTTTCTTCCATCCTGCTCATACCACAAGTTTTTTTAATAAGGATGACAGGTATAGTATACTTTTTTGATGACGTCATACGATTACTTCAGTAGAGTAAGCGGGAATTCGTAATGTAATTGAATCGTCATCATTAAGACGCATTCTGTTACTGTCAGCCACATTTATAAAACCATCGAAAAGCTACGTCAGAATATGCTGGCTAAGCCACTGGTGTTTCTACTTACCCTATAACTAAGATTGAACCAAAATAACAAGCTGAATGTGTAGGTACATGCGAATTGCGTCCTTCCGAACACGCAAATTCGCGTGTACTACACAAATCAGCTTGGTTTTTGGGCCTCAAACCAAGCCAACTTGTGAGCCGTGGACGACATATTTAGGCCCCAATATGTTCGCGCCACTTCATATACACTTCTCATCAGAAAAATCGGAACACTTCTCTTTTTATGGTTTCTGCCCTAATTTAACGCAAAAGAGTTTTCATTCCATGAAAAAAATCACATGATTGTATAGCTGGCAGTTTGGCCATTATAGTGATAAGCGAAAATTCTAAATGTCTTTAGACATCCAGCTTAAGTTGGACAATCTAGGCAGTCTCATTATTGCTTTAAGTTGTTATTTGCTGTAAGATTTAATTGCCTTTTAAAATGTACAATAAAGATTATTTTTACTTTATTTCAATAAACCAATCCTATGTACTTATATTTTAATATTAGTTTAAATAAGGTCTCTGACCCCTATGTCAGAGGGATTCGCGGGCCGGGCCAGGACAGCTACCCGGGCTAAAAAAAAAAAAAAAAGCGAAAATTCTAAATTCAAAATTAGAATTTCACTTGTTTATCCTATAAATGAAATGATTCACTGTTTTGAGACAAATGTGTGTTTAGAGTTGGAGTACATTTCATCGTTGAAAACTAAAAATTAGCGCTGATCTTAAAACTTTTTGTTCTGTGTTCTGTATACTGTGTGTGTACTGTGACTTTTTATTATATCTTCGTCTGAGTCCTACAGATACAACAGCATCTCACACATTTTGGGACAATTGTTTTGCCTCCAATTAATCCTAATCTGTCAAAGTATTGGATAATTATGGTGACCACACGCGCCTGGGTGCTCCTATCGGGTCCATCTCGCCACCTACTCGGCACTCCTGAGAATTATGTTAACTATGGGACAGGTAATTAAGGGTGGCCATCGGTTTTCGGACCACCGGAATCGATAAGTCTTAAGGCATTTGTAAGTTGAACTCAAGATATTCAAATACTGAATACCTCGTTTGCATTTTAAGTGTAACTCAAAAAATGATAAACAAAACATGGAAGCTGAATCCATAATGATTGGTTGATTCTTTGTGGGTCTGTCCGAAAGCGCAACACGGTAAAACTATAAACGGATTATCTCTCTCTCCATTGCGCGTTGAGCGACCTTGAGCATTCTTATAAGGCCCATACTAAGCGACCAATAAATGAAATGATATAATTTTAGGTATGTATACCATTTTGTAGTAGTTACACTAAATAAATGATAATACAATAAATTATAGAGTCACATATTTACATAGCCAGTGTGCAAACGAACATTGTACCAAGGCTTGTATATGTACAGATCGATGCACTGAGGAGGTGAATAAATATACAACCAGGTTAAAAAGGTAAAAAACCTTAGTCGTAAGTAGTTTGTTGACTGGGGCCGCTGTCTACTGGGACCGCGTTCCCAGTTTACTAGCTACATGTTTTATATTAGTCGACTAGAACCACTGTACATACGTCAAGGGTCAGATTATTCGTAAGGTAACCGTATACTTTGTAATCTACCGTATTTAGACATTGTGTATGGAGAATGGAAAGTTTTCAATACCGTCCGTTAAAGGCGCTTTTCAAATCTCCATACAAAATGTCTAAATACGGTAGACTACAAAGTATACGGTTAGCTCGCACTTTGATGTACAGGTTGCGCCAGACGCGGTAACTTATCATATGACGTCACTCGCACTAGAACCAATGATCACTTTCTATAAATTGTACAGTCGCAAAGAAAAATATTATATGCCATTGTAATTTTTCCATATTCTAATCAGAATCAGAATATTTTTTATTCACGTAGACCATTATTGTACAGTACTTATGAATCGTCAAAAGTTACAAAAATATTATGCTAATTAAAGGTATACTCTTCTGTGTCTTCTCTCAGCGTTTAAATCGGTACCGTACGGTTTGTGAGGCGATCTTGTAATCCACACTTTCTACTTCAGAATCAACAATGCCCGTCTCAGCTGCGCCATTAAGCATAAAGGGGGACATTTGGTGGACATCTTTTTACAATAGCCCCCAGAATGACCAGAAAAAATCCACTCTTTTTAACCAACAATAGCCAGCGAGGGTGGACGATCAGCGATCTGAGCAAAAAAACTGACCAAGTGCGGGTGTGACTCGCGTGCAGGGTTCCGTCCTTTTTTTTTTAAACTAGATTTTCTCAAAGTTTGTAAGAGCTAAGAATTTTGCGATACATCGAAATTCTCCTATATACCAACTATTATTGCGACCTTATTTTTATATTGCAATGCCTTAAGCGTGTTACTGCCCTATTACCGAGTGTATTAGCTTGACATTCCACTAATATTATAAATGTGAAAGTTTGGAAGGATGGATGGATGTTTGTTACTCAATCACGCCAGAACGCCTGAACGGATCTGGATGAAATTTGGCACAGATAGATTATAGTCTGGCATAGCACATAGGCTACTTTTTATCCCGGTAAAAAGGTCATTCTTTTTCATCGCGGGTAACACCGGGGGCGCAGCTAGTATATACATAAATCAAGAGGACATGACTTCGATTGAGGCGAAGATGCTTATTGAAAATGCGCGGATTAATCTACTACGGTGTCCAATTTGAAGTTACTAATCCAAACGTTTGTAGTGAAACTGGCTGTGGCGGTTATTTTTTTTACGTTATAAGGTACGGAACCCTAACAATTTAAAAATAATAGTCAATTTTGCGGAAAGATTTATGTACTAAGTAGTTATTGTGGAATGTCCACTGCTCGGTGTCCGGTTGCAGATGTGTGCTGATAAAAAATACCATTGAATACCAGAGCCAATATGAACCGTAGAGTTGAGCGTTTTTTTTTATAAAGACCACCGACGCTTTTTTAAAATTCGAAATGCTTCCTTGTAACCGTCGTTTTAGAAACGGCGGTGATTTGTAGGTGGCATAAGTACCTATTCAAAAATATTCTTTTATTATTTCGTTTTTTATTACCTTCGTGTAATAGAAGCCCAGCTCTCATCTTGAGAAGTGTTATTTTATTAGATTACTAGTTGCGCCCTGCGGTGTTACCCGCGATTGAAAAGTTAATTTTAAAAATACACGGTTCCTGTATGCTATCCCATAGGAACCGTGCGTTTTTCCGGGATATAAATTAGCCTATGTCATTTTTAGACCCCTAAACTACCACTACCTATGCAAAAAATCATGTCGATCCTTGGCTCTATGAAAAATTAGAACAAATCTATCCCACGAGAACCATACATTTTACCGGGATAAAAAGTAGCTTATGTGCTATTCCAGAATATAATCTATCTCTGTGCCAAATTTCATCCAGATCCGTTCAGCCGTTCTGGCGTGATTGAGTAATAAACATCCATCCATCCATCCAAACTTTCACATTTATAATATTAGTTGGAAGTTGGATTAGTTGGATTGCTGAGATTCATAACAACTACAGTATTCTAACTAAATTATATGTAATGAATTTCTTCGTTAATGTAAGCATGTACTGTTCCGCTCACACCACAGATTTCAGCAATAAGAATGCCAGGGACAGCATGCTTTTTAGATGACGATACGATTGCGATGGGAGCTTGTACCAGGCTCTGTTGAAGAAGTAAAACTGTTAATGCCACCCACAGCTGAATACTTAAACGTATACTTAGGACTTAACTATTTAAGTATCGTTTCAGAATCGTCTAGTAGCTCCTGAAATGAAATGAAATCATAACTAATGAAATGAATAGATTTATTCGACACAGGTTCAAGAAGATATTTAGTTAACAAATTATGAGAAGACTAAAATAACAGACTAACAAACAGAATAGGTAAGATTTAACAGAAATGTCTTATTTGACCTCAGTGTGACCTGTGCTGGAAGGAGTTTGGCTCTGCATGAGCTGGTGGGGATAGGATTCTCCTCCAGCGCTGATTTTCAGCCAAAGCCTACTCCTCCACCTTTACCAGTTGCCTAAATACAAAATATATCGCCACCAAATTGCACATAGCTTATAATAAATTATATATAATATAGAACCGCTATATACTTTCTCACGAGTTTATAGACGTTTTACAACCTTATCAAACGTCTATAGTACTGTGCAAAGAAAATCTCTTGTGCGCAGTGCTATATGACGTTTGATAATGTTATATAACGTATATAAATTTGCGGGTTTGATTGTAAAAAACGTAGTTCTTGTTTCTCAATGGGCATTTTATACATTCCCAAAACATTGTCAACTCGATTCTAAGTGTGAATTTACACCATCGCCGTGTCCTGACGAGGGTTAGACTCCACTATGCTGACAGACCACGTCTACACTCTCATACCTTCACACTGACATGATTTTGTGCGGCATCTAACTTATCTGAAGTCGACTTTATGCACCAAACTTTGGGTTTAATGTCCAACGTTGGTGTCGGTTTAACTTTTTTAAATTAACTCCAACGTGATCAAAGGAACTATTTCGGAATGTTTTGTCTCTGTTTGTTAAATAATTTTCTATATGGGGATAGTGTTGACTTTTTTTACGGGTGAAGAAATAGATTAATTTATTAAGAACAGTCCTAAATTGGATAGAACATAGCAGGTTTCGAAGTAGTTCCTAGATCTTATCTTAGTAGGTACTTATAGCTAATATCCATGATATATATAATACAAATAAAATCATGTTCGTTGGTATAAGCGAATCACTTGCGAACGGCTGAACTAATTTGGCTAAATTTAGTTTTAAAATGTTTGTAATAGTCCGAATCAGGTTTGTAGCTAAAAAAAAATTAAAAAAGTTGTCTGGAAAATTAAAAAATACGTGAGAAATAGGAGGTGCTTTTTTGACAGCACAACGTCTGCCGGGACCGTAAATTTTGAAATAAATTCCATTAATCATAATTTTCATTCGATTCCATCTTAATTTTCTACTTGCATAACATATATAATGATTACAGGAATCATAATATTGTTTATTCAAACAATTGTCGGAATAAAGAATAACTTTCTAAAACTTTGTAATATCATTAAACGCTAAACTATCACCGTCACATGCAATGAAGACGAACGATCCGGCTAATAATGAACGTCTCACACAGTTGGATCACAGATTAACTATGTAGATATGTACCTATTTAGGTTAGTACCTATTACCTACATAATAGCTACAAATTATATATCAGATAATCTTTTGAAATTTTGAAACTAAGGTCCTATCGACCAAATACTTTCTCTACGGAAACCATACTATTCTATGTTAATTTATGTTTTTTTTTATGTTATTTAAGTATTGGAATAATAGTTATCTATGTCGATATCAATCCTGCAGAAACAGTTTTGATGGTCAGTTGAATCACTCTATTTAGGTACATAACAAAAAGAATATAACTATTCATAATTAAAATGAATGCTTATATTTACGCGAATACTACACATTGAAATAAAACTAATCTTAAGGATTTTATCGCGGTTTATTTTTTTATTTTACGTTCCCGACGTTTCGGCTGCTTTGCAGCAACCATGGTCACGGGAGGACTGAGGTGGTTGTGGTTGAGGGAACATAAAATAAAAAAATAAACCGCGATAAAATCCTTAAGATTAGTTTTATTTCAATAAAATGAATGCATTACTCTTTATATAATAACATAGATGTTTTCATCGCAACCAACTTTCACATCTTGTGATAGATATTCTTTGCCATATCGACTGTGATGCACTTGTTCGTACCGCATGTAGAGCCGACTTTTTATTGCACAGTTTTTATATAAGACCTTATAAAAAACAGTGCAACACGAGCCTAAAGGCATGCGGATGTCGCCCGCGCATCGCTTGGAGTGACATTATAAATGATTTTGGGCGGTATTCGGGGGAAAATTACAGTAATGAACGTTAACAAGATGTTGTCTTCTCTGTTTCAGTTAAGTTAAGCAAGTAGACGGATCTACAGTTCTATGAGGGTACCCCAGTTCAAGCTTTGACAGTAGGACGTCAAACACCTCAGTCCTCCTGCGACCATGGTTGCTGTAAAGCAGCCGAAACGTCGGGAACGTAAAAAGTATATATTAAAAACGCGATGAAATTCGTGAGATTAGTTTTATGTCAATGTGTAGTATTCGCGTAACTATAAGAAATCGATACATCTACTGGTCGAATAAATCGGTGTAGTTAGCATTTATAATCAAGTACATTTATGGTAGATCCATTTACTATCTACTGATGTCGGTAACTAATATACAGGATAATTCAGAAAGGGTATACTGAGCCTTGAACCTGCGCTTCTTTAATGAATTTGTAAACACACACACATACTATATACATCCACTAACAAACAAGGCAGAATTTGGACATTTTGTTCGCAAAAAATAACGATTATCATCTTTTGGGTAAAAATTTCTTCAAATCGACGTTTTCAAATTCTGACTTCACATAGTACAAATCTAAAGACGCGCAGGCGGAGTATACCCTTTCTGGAACACCCTTTAATCTGTATATAACTATAGTCTACCAATCTCGGTGCGATTTCCTTGTCATGTAGATTTTGAGAACATTTCGATTTTCGTAGTCATGTAGTGCTATTTAGACTTTTAATTGGGAACTTTAACAAAGGCAAAACGTGGGACCTTTTACAATGTAAATACAATGCACTTCTATTGACCAATTGAAAATATTTTCTGCTAACCTATGCTTATATATTTTCATCTAGGCTATATATTATAACAACCAAATTAAGTATGACGTCGATTCACCATTTTCATATCATCATGTCACATCCATTATTTTATTTATAAAGTGTATTTAATTAATGTGTTATTGCTATTAATTACTTGACATTGGCAAAATATAATAATGTTGTGGGTGAGGCCATATTCATATCCATTTTATTTCATCGCTTCGCATTTCGTAAAGAAAGAAGAAGTATGACGTCAAGTCCAGCCCAAAAAATAAAGCTATCTGACATAACAGTCGTAAAACAAAAAATTTCGGCAAGAATTTATAGCTTGCATTTTTTCGTCATCCCTCAGCTGACTTAGTTCTTCGCTCTACCAGGAAATGACGTTCAGGAATGAGGATGCGGACTCGTTAATTTGCACCATAAATCATCGAAAATGCACAGTTTGTGGCGGGCCGCGCCCCGCGCCTTTATTCGACCTTTTTGCTGAACTTCGGCGAGTGTCGGGTTACAGAGGGTTTTCAGAACGTTTTTTGAAGGAGTGTTTATTTAAGAGACGTTTGGAGTTCGTTGATAGCTATTCTTAGGAAATGTTTCAGTTTTTTGATCGAGGGCGACAGGTCAATATTGAAAATACTTATATGTTTTTTGTTGGCCTCAACTGTGGGCCAAGAACTTTCGGATGCTTTTGTTTACAATGACATTTTTTTTTCTAACGACTTTGTCTATTATACGCTATTCCAACTGTTACCATAGAGTTCTAATGTTGCCATAGAGTTCTAATGGCGTCTCCAACGAAGACACTAACCCTCGGCGAGTCTCGGGAAAAGCTAAAAATTTACGATTTTGGTAAGATAGGCACGAATTATTCGCTTCGCGTAACAATCTACACAAGCTTATATTCTCCGTATATACATTGATTCACGACCAATAATTCCTATAGCATTTATGACAACTAAATCCACATGAGCTGATGTTTTTCGCATCTCGCGTATATTATTACGATTGTTTTGGGAATACGCCAAGTGGCCTCTGCCGTGACTTATAGAGCCCGCGGGAGGACCCGAGCCGGAACTTTGCGGTTCCCATATTAAAACTTGACGTGATATATACGGTTTGGATGTGGGAAAGAAAGCAAGGTTCTTTTTCTGGACCGGAACATAGATAGTCAGCTTTTTGTTATTCGTTACCGATTTATATTGGGCCATCTTCCAGGCTAACCTGATTTGGAAGATAACTATTTTCTGCTCTCCAAGACCTATAACGAGTGCCAGTAGGGATAAACCCACCAGAACTATTGTCTGAAAGGTTTCAGGATTCCGACTAAACCACTGTCATACTTTAACTATGCTCCAATCTGTCAGAAATTCAAATGTTTTTTTTACTACGCAGCAATTTAAAATCGAAGGAAAGTACTTTAGGTTTCGAAAGTACAGTGGGTCAACTTCAAATACTATAGCATCAATGCGTCATATAATAACTGGATGTATTTTTTATCAGTAATTGATTCTATATTCTATTTTTTGAAATAAATTCATAACACTGACTGACTGACTGACAGACAACGTTCAGTCTAAGCTCGTGGAGCTAGGGGGTTTAAAATTTGCAGGATATCTTCCCCAGAGGTGCACTATGGGGGATTTTTAAGAAATTAGATTTGTTGGGGGTCAAAGGTGGCATGAAGATTGTTGTTACGATCAGGCACATGGCTAGTTTGTATTATTATAAAACTGTATGGTGGTCTTTTTTGGAATTCTTGCGTGTGTGTTGGAGCATCACGCAAATACTCAAATATCGCTCAAATATCCATATTTATAATGTATAAAGTTTGGCGTGTGTGCGCCTCACATGGCAACACACTGGAGCTTACTTTTTATTTTTTTTGTAAACATATTGGATTTTAAAAAAAGACAAGCCCGTTGAGTTTTTCGCCGGATCTTCTCAGTTGAGGTCGCGTTCCGATCCGATTGCAGAGTTAAGAAAAAAATAATGTAATGACAATTTGTAAGTGCCCCCGTACGCCTATACGTAATAAACGATTTGACTTTGACTAACACAATGGAGGTTTTACTACTAGATAACTTATGGTTAGACATCATCACAAGCCACGCTGTCGAGGAAAATCGAAGGCTGGTAAACCAAACAAATTGGTCCAGAGATTTGTCCTCTCGCCCAGATGCGCGAAGGATCTCCCAAAACCATTATTCACCTTCATTATGACTATTACAAATGTCACATGGATAGTCCTAATTAGGAGTGCGCTGGTCTTCAGGAAATGCCACGCGGTTCAGGGTTCGCGTCCCGTGGGACCCTGGCCTCGTGGCTAGGGTTGCGACAACTTAATACCACATATATATTATTGTATATTATACTCCGGGTGAATTGATCTTTGTTTTCAGTAAGTGGCCTATTGAAATAAAACTAATTTGGCGGATTTTATAGCGTTTATTCTACATTTTTTACGACCCGGCTGCTTTACAGCAACTATGGTCATGGGAGGACTGAAGTGCTAGACGTCCTAGTCGTTTATAACCATGTATAATTATATACTTGTGTAATTATATACTTAGTGTTAGTACTTTTTAACCAGCTTCTCAAGCCTATTGAGCCGTTGTTACATTGTACCCATAACAATGTACTATCTACTAAAAAATGAATAAGCTCCTTTTAAAAAGAGCAACCATGGAGTTTCTTGCCCGTTCTTGTCCGTAGGAACGGTATTGCAAACGCGTAGTAAAGTTATAGCTTAGTGTGTTGACATTTTTGACGATTCATAATGTCTTCTTCTAATTTAAGGGTTAGACCCTGGTCGGTGTAGCTGATGCAGCTCTTTCCATCTGTCTCTATCTAGAGCCGCTTCTTTCACCTCCCTATACGACATGACACCCATCCTTTCTTTTATCTGACTCATGTAGCTTATTATTGTTCTTCCTCGTCCACGCTTTCCTTCATAATGTAATGTAATGAAAAAGAAATCTGATTCTGAATAGTTCTTAGATTTGGGAATGTGTTCAGTGGCAGCCCTGGTGGCGCCACCTGCGGGTAGCACGTGGCCACTCGAGAAGTTTTTGCCCGCGACAGGATTTCACACTCTCGAGTACGATACACGGACTCTTGTTCACACTTGTGTAGGTATCTACGCTGGCTTCCTGTCTTCCCGCGTGTAAGACCTAAGAATATACCTACTTCTTTTTTCAAATAAATAATATAGTTTTTCTTATATTTACTCGTTCTGCGTTCCGGGTTCTTTGAAATGTATGGGTTGACCGTCTGTTTGTTTGCGCAGGCGCTATGTTTGTATTACAAATCGCATAACGTTATTTTGTCTGCGCTAACACTAGCAGTGTTAAGACTATACTACCAGGATTTTTTTGAATGCATATTCAAGTGAGCACCTTGTGGATGTACTGGCTGCCCCCCTTTAAGGCTATTTTCGCGTGACATTATTAGGCTCCAGCGCAACGGATAGTTAAAGCTGTGTATCCGTACTGTTCAAAGGAAGATTATCTTTGTGAACAGGGCGCAAAGTCCCCAATACATGAAAGATGATCGCAATTTCCACGGGGCTTGAACTAAAAACTCGTTTACATCAATCCTTGCCCATCTTTCTAATATTTTTTGTATGCCTTTTGTTGTCTGACATAACACTTGCGCAGGCGATTATTTGACAAATATATTTCGCTGCTTTACCTGTAGCGAAAGGTGTTCTATATTTCGGTGTAAGGTGAGTGTGACTGTTATCGTAATGCAGAGCACAGCAGCTATATATTTTAATCTATAAAAATAAGTGCCACGACCTTACCTGCAAGAGGTATCTAAATTGAGATCTATATTTAATTATTAACTCAATGCTTCCCCTTCCCCCCCCCCTTCCCTTCTAATTCAAATTCATTTATTGTTTGTCATAGGTGAAAAAAGATGTTATACTTCTATAATAAGATGTCGCTGTAAGATAACTCTTGGGTGTACGACTATAGCAAGTTCAAAATTCTCATCGTATCTATAGCAAAAACATTTTTGCCATAACCATGCATTATTTAGATTAAAAGTACATTTCTATAATTTCATGTAATGACATTGTAAATTCTATAAAAGATTTTTGTTGTTAATTTTAAGTTTATAGTACGATAACAGGCGTCTTCACTCTACGATATATATGAAAGGTGCGTTCCACGGACGGGTTGAGGGCTACATACACTTTCCAATGGTATTGTTAATAAGTGTTTATTTGCGAAAGCATCTGCAGTGCAACACATTTATATACATATCTGTCTTTATTTTTGATAAATGTTTTTTTTTTTATATTCATAGCTACATAAATGTTAGTGACAGTGAAGGGATTTGCACAATATGCTACAATAACTAGACTTTAGAATGAAGATAAGGCAATCGTTATTCTTTTTTTTAAAACATCCCTAAGGAAACACCTTGCCTTGGTAATTGAAATAAAAGTATTTTTTCGAATTTTATCGCGTTAATTTTATGTTTTGACGTTCTCGACATTTAGGCTGCTTTACAGCAATCATGGCCACGGGAGGACTGAGGTGGTTGACGTCCTAGTGTCACAGTTTGGACTGGGGTACCCTGATATTTAGTTGTTGCTTGCGGTCCGATCTACGCAGATGGTGCTCGGTGTCTTGAGGTCTTGCAATGGCGCGTTTGGTTTTGGATAAAATCAAAACATAAAATAATCGCGATAACATTCGAAACAAATGTTTTATTTCAATATGTAGTATTCGCGTAAATATAAGAAATCAATATTACCTTGGCAATTTAAATTACAGTGAAAAAGCCACAATAAGTAAATTTTAAAGGCCCATCTTTCGATGGATGATTCATGAATTAGTTACGGCTTATATATGTATGTAGAAAACATTGGCTCATTGAACGAAAAATATGTTTATATAACAGCGTAGGTAACCTTTACTACAAAGAAGTGGGAAAAATATAGTTTCATTTCATACTTAAGAACATTAATCTAAGACAAACTATATGTACATAAAGAAGTTTGTCCCGTATGACCGTATAAATACAATTACATAAACAAATAAAACATTATTTTATTCCGACCAAAATGACAGCTGAGCTACATTTTTTTTTTGTCTGTTTTCTGGGTGTAAAGACGTTCAATAACATTTAAAGATGTCAAATTGATTGTAAACATATTAAAATGACAATTGTGTAAATGAAAATGTGACTCTTAATTAAGTCGGCCGAGAAGTAGCCAAAATATTATAATATGAATATTTATAACTAGCCGTGCACGACGGGACTTCGTTTTTTTTTTTTTTATATTACATTATAGGCAAGTATTTGATCTCGATCTCACCTGATGGTAAGTGACGATGAGATCTACGATGGAGCATACTTGCCTAGGTAGGGAGGCGGCAGTAGATAGAGACGCTACATTCACTAGGCACATGCAGCGCAACTGATCTGACCCGCCATCCATTTCTCTTGGAAGTTAATATGGAGATTTGTTTTACGGTGTTTACGTTAATTAGTTTTAAGAATAAGAAGTAAAAATACTTACAGAAATTAGCTTTATGATTCTTAAGTCAAATCAGGAGATTAAAGGTTTAACCCTTCATACCGTCATTGCGGGTTTTATCAAAGGACTTTTTTATTGGAGTTTCTGTGCTAAATCCACGTTCCAAATTTGCTGCGATAATTTTATACAAAAACAAGCAACGAAATAATAAATTAACTGTTATTTTGATGTTTTTTTTAAATTAAAATCCTATGTTTTTTCAAACGTTCGGGTACTAATCGGATTATCTTGAACCTTGAGATTTAATAACCTTTTCGCTTTCTTATAAAGAAATATTACTCTGTTTTCAGTAAACAAAGTGCTTAGAAATCTTTTGTTCGTTTTAGAAAGTACAGTAACCGCTTTCTGTTAATGAATGGGACAGCTTATTATATTTATAATTGCAACCTCGGGAATAGAGTTTTGCAAAAGAGTCCCGCTTGTTTTGCCTTTAATGTATGAAAAACTGTTTGAATAACTAATTTGCCGGTACTAGACGGCTTATAACATTTTAATTCTGCCGTATACCGCGCTTTACTACCAAAAGTTACATCGTACGATATATGCACCTCAGCATGCCTTGCCCCGTGAAGCTGTCAAGGTCGGAGACGACCAAAAATATATCATTTCGAAAAAAAACCTTAACATGTAAATGTGATCAGAATATATTTTTATTCCTGTAAACCATTAAGTACAGTACTTGCGAATCGTCAATATAGTTACAAAATGCTAAGCTACAACTTGAGCCCGGTCGGAAGATAGGTTAACACTAAAAAAAAATTTTTGCTTATCATTAACAAAAATGTTGACTTAATGTTACTATTGAAATAAAACTATTTTTTAAGGATTTTATCGCGTTTCTTAAAAAATAGTTTTATTTCAATGTGTAGTATTCGCGTAAATATAAGAAATCAATTAATGTTACTAGTTACACAAATATTTTGATTCGCGAACTATGTGTCACTAACTCTAAGTAACAATACTCTGACTTGCTTGTACAGTTAATTTAACTAAATGTAAGTTATCCAAAAAGTTCAGTCACTTAGTTTTTTTCAAGGCGGTTAATATTTCAGTCAGTTGTATTTTTTTTCCGTAAACTGTGGGACCATTTTTAAATTTAAAAGTACCTATCTACTTGCTCCATATTCCCATCAACCTCTTTCGCCACAGGTAAACATTTTTTCGCAATGAAAAAAGTCATAAGACCCAATAATGGAACCCCCGGTGAAAGTTTTGTACAAAAATCTGTTCTCGAACAAACATAGATAATAGTGTTTTTTTTTTATATAAAGGCAGATTTTGGCAAAAAAATATTCCATTTCGGACCTTTCCCCGAACCACTGGTTACCACAAAAGGGTTTTAGATTTCACAAACAGATGTAATTTTTTTTTTGCGAATCCGTATGAGTATCTAAGTATAATTTTTGTGCATGACATTTGTCAAATGTGGTAGGTGACAGTTTTGTATGATTGAGAAACTTTTATATGATAGCTAGCTGTGCCCCGCGGTGTTACCCGCGATTGAAAAGTTAAGTTTAAAAATACACGGTTCCTGTATGCTATCCCATAGGAACCGTGCGTTTTTCCGGGATAGAAAATAGCCGATGTTATTTTTAGACCCCTAAACTACCACTACCTATGCAAAAAATCATGTCGATCCTTTGCTCTATGAAAAATTAAAACAAATCGATCCCACGGGAACCATACATTTTACCGGGATAAAAGCCGGCCTATAATAATAGCCTATGTGCTATTCCAGACTATAATCTATCTCTGTGCCAAATTTCATCCAGATCCGTTCAGCCGTTCTGGCGTGATTGAGTAACAAACATCCATCCATCCATCCAAACTTTCACATTTATAATATTAGTGGGATTAGTGGGATAGTGGGACTAGCTGTCCCGACGAACTTCGTACCGCCTCTGAATCAAATGTACGAGAAAATTAATGATCTTTATTTATTTATTTTTTTGTGAATTTTTTCCCTTATTTTAATAGTTATTCTGCTATTCACAAAAATCAACGATCATAAAAATCGGCCTACTTGTTCATGAGTTATAATCGGTGTAACTAACATGACTTAGTTTTATAATTATCGATGTAGGTACCTACAATATTCTGGTATAAAATGTTGGTAGCTCAAGCAATTACAACACATGAATTTGATCTATACAATAAATAAACTCATCTTTGCACGATGGAGTTGTCACAAAATTGTTTTGCTTTTAAAATCCTAACAAGAAGTAACAAAAACGTACCTATTCTACGACGCAAGCATGCTTAAAATCAATATAAAATTCAGATAACAAAATATCCATTTAGCAAATTTACAAAAATAGATGGAACATCGACCGCTGACAAGAAAATGATTGTGAATGACATTTGACATTTAGATGTTTGATGGACAGTCACCTTTGCAAGCCCTTTGTGCTGTGCCCCGCACGCGCGCCCTTTCAGTACGTGCATCCAATATTTATGTCATAATCTTTTTGTCAGTTAACTCATAACTACGTCATATTGTATTCATGTCGAAATTTTGGAAACAAAATGCAATATATTGTTAGAAAAAATGTCCTTGAAATAACACTAATTTAATGATTTTATCGCGTTTATATTATGACTTTTACGTTCCCGACGATTCGGCTGCTTTACAGCAACCGTGGTCACGGGAGGACTGAGGTGGTTGACGTCCTGATGTCCTAGTTTGACCGGGGTACCCTCCTTGCCAGTTTCAACCATAAAGCTAATATTTTGGAGCTTATTAGCTTAGGTTTCGAATTGAGCTTATAAGGTGGAGGTCGCAATGCATAAGCAAAGCTCCTAAATAAAATATCAAATCTGAAATAAGTGCGCGTTTTACAACTCTTATTTGACAGCAGAATTTAAATGGCCCCTCTGTCCTAAGTACCTATCAAAAATGGCATCTAAAAAGCTAGTACTATAAAATTAATTAAATAAATATCCCCAGACGAACACACCAACTGTACGGTCCCAAACAAAACGCTTGCGGTTAGGGTTTCTTTTGGCATTGTGTTAGAGTATCAAATTTGGGTATCATTTATATTATGATTACGGAGTCGTATGTTGGTATGGCTTCAAGACTAGCGTAGGTATGTAAATTAGAATTAATAACAATAAAAAAACGCATTTATTATCTCAATTATTTATTATTAGTTGACATCCAATTTTACACTTAACTTAGTATAATTTTAGCAACACTAGTAAATGCAATTCCATGTGTAATAATCAAAATACAAGCGTCAATTAAAAATTTAAGGTTTTCCGATAACTGCACCATTCACCCTATAACCTAAACTTGTGTAGTTGTCGTCTAAAAAGCTGAGACTAGCGAGCTTCGTGGACAAGAACTAATGGTTTGCTACAAATCATAAAGTACTGAGCAATTAGTAATTACGATTGTAGCAAACGCCCCCGAATTACCCTATGCCAGATAGTCGGTAGGTACCTTTTGTGTGTGTGTGTGTGTGGCTGTGTATGTGTGTGTGTTGTGTATATATGTTTGTATGAGCGTGAGTGTGGTGTGAATGTGTGTCTGTATTTTGTGTGAGTGAGTGTGTTGAATGACCCTATGTCATTGAGTAGGTAGGTACCTATGTTTAAAAAAATTACGTACATAAATGCTTTTCATGGCTAAGACAGTGTTCTTAAAAGTACTTAAGTAATATTTGTAGTAAGTACCCTTTTACCAATATCTTAGGGCGACCAAGTGCACACTATCATTACAGGACAACAGTACGAGATTATTCACAAACTAACCGTATACTTCATAGTCTACGTATGGAGAATTGAAAGTATTAAATACTGTCCGCTAGAGGCGCTTTTCAATTTGCCATACAATGTGTCTGAACACGTAAACTATAATATCGCACTTGACCTATTGCAAAATAATCGCCACAGACTATATTAAGTTATTAAGTTAATTATCTCGTTAATATTCTTATAACATACTGGCTGACCCGAAAAACGTAGCCCTAATTCCCATAGAAAAAAAAACTTTTAGGCTTTCCCAATTATTTTTTCTGTCCCTAAAAGCCGTATACCCGCTACGAAGGAACACTGAAAAAACTACGGACATATAGCATTTAACTGTGATTTAGGTGCCTAGGTACTATAAGATAATGTATAAATAATGTCCGTTTCAAGCTACGAAGTTAATTGCCCGCGTCGACTTTTTTTTTTTTTATTACATTATAGGCAAGTATTTGATCTCGATCTCACCTGATTGTAAGTGACGATGAGATCTACGATGGAGCATACTTGCCTCGGTAGGAAGGCGGCAGTAGATAAGAGACGCTACATTCACTAGGCACATGCAGCGCAACTGATCTGACCCGCCATCCATGAATGGCAACACCGAACATCATGCCGGAACACGGCTAGGCCGCTTGGCGACATGGCTTTGTTCAGTGGGTGGTGACTAGCCACGGCCGAAGCCTACCACCAGTAGAGCTGTCACCTGGTTGGCACCACCCAGGGTCACGTGTAGGGTAGCTCGATCGGGTACTTATTTTAAATTCATTTGAAATTTAAAAAAAAATGTGACTAAGATGAATGTTATTCTCCATTTGTTGTGTGCACTGGGCCTTCAGCCAGATATATAAGTAAAGATTCCTTGAGACTTACTTAACATTAATTTAATACGTATACTACAGATATACCAACCGTACTTTGAGCATTTCCATTTAAAATACACTTAAATACACGAATACTTAAATTATTAAGTACACTTAAGTAGTTAAATTAACACTTAATTAATACAATTTGAGTATTTCTCTCAGCACCATTTCGTTTCTTCGGAGAATAATTTGTTTTAAACCAATCACTTTTGCTCCCTTAAAAAGTTAATTATAATAATCTAATTCGCGCATTGAAGAAAATAGTGCCAATGGAATCTTAATGTAAATTATGACGTAACAGAATAGTGATGATGATGAATGAATGATTCATCATCATCATCACTATTCTAATGAATGAATGATTTAGTAACTCACCTAAATACTAATGGAAGCACTATTTTCAACAGCACTTCGTAACTGACAACTAAGTCTAAAGTCTCAGTCTTCAAATGTACAAGTCGAAGTCGAAGCCGCCGCCGCCGCTAAGGTAGTCGTAGAGGTACACCTCCATCTCGTCGAGTGCTTCAATGCTGGGGTCCCGGAGGGGCAAGTCGCGGGCTGAGCGGGCAGAGCGGGAAATGCTGAATACGAGAAATAAAAAAATAAAATAACACCAGCCCTTTTTAATCTCCCACTGCTGGGCACGGGCCTATGATTTCCACACATCACGGTCCTCCGCCACTCGCATCCACCGGCTTCCTGCGACGCGTGTGATATCATCGGCCACCTTGTGGGGGTCGTCCTACACTACGTCTTCCGGTTCGTGGTCGCCATTCTAGAACCTTTCTGCCCCAACGGCCATCGGTTCTGCGAGCTATGTGCCGCCCACTGCCACTTCAACTTTGAAATTCCTTGAGCTATGTCGGTTACTTTAGTTCGTCTACGGATCTCCTCATTTCTGATTCTATCGCGTAACGAAACCCTAAGCATAGCTCTTTCTATTGCACGTTGAGCGACTTTAAGCCTTCTTATGACTATGTAAGAAGTTCCAAAATGCAAGCTCACCCAAATTCACCGTCAGTGTCGAACACGTAGTCCTTGTTGAAGTGCTCGTTGATGTCCTTCATGATGCACGCCTCCAGCTTCTTGTGCTAGAAGATAATACTCCAAGTCAATTCTGATTCGTGAAAGGTTTTACTAGATTATGTGCTTTATGTGGGAGAAAATATGATTCTGTTTACCTTGTAACAGCGGAAGAAAAATATGGCCCTGATCTGCTCTTGAGGGCGAGGTACAATATCGCGTTTGTCTTCTGGCACGCATTGCTGTAACAAAAACACACTTAATACCTTGAAATAAATACTATAGGTGCTACAGCGCAGCACGGCATGGAGCATTTCAGATCAAAGCATCACCGAAAGGTAACGTCAAGTTTCTGTCATTCTCGAGGTGGTTTTTTGTTTTTTTTTATTACATTTTAGGCAAGCATTTGATCTCGATCTCACCTGATGGTAAGTGACGATGAGATCTACGATGGATTTTGGACGTGAAAAATAAATTTCTTCGTTTTTCTTTAGAATTTCCCAAAAGTACACAATTTTTTGAAAAAAAAAACTACTTTTCCTCCAAGAAAGTGGCAACCCTACTTCCACCTTACCTTACGGGGATTACAGTTACGATGGTGTAGGTATGCTCACCGAGAACTTCTGACAGAATTGCAACCCATCCTGTATATCAGTCTTCAGCTCGTTAGATACAGGCAGGTTGCTTATCCGCTGTGTGATCTGATCGTAGTTGGGCTCCAGGTTGCCGTCGATGTAGCCCAGCTCCTGCATCACGCAGGTCACGTTGTGGCCTGGCTGCCGGCCTGAGCTGAGGCCGAGGCGGGCGCGGAGGCCTAGGTTGCGCTGGAAGGTAGCGGAGTATAGTTCAAGTACTCTGATGCACCGTATACTAGCGCCATCTAGTGACATTTTATGATTATCACATTGATTCATTTTTAAAAAGGTTAAACCTGCGCCTGGACTAGTCGTTCAGCGAGCCGCAGTTGTCCGAGATTCTCAAAAAATATACTACGCATCGAACGACTGTCTTAATAACGTAACGTACTCTTATGACAGGGTTTCCCAATGATTTCCTGGGTTTCGAATCGAAATAACGAACTTTGTCGATGAACGGTATAGGTGTCCATTATATGGGAAACCCTTTCGAACGGGCTTTATCAGGTTTTGCGTTTAACTTGGCTGAATTCAAACACTTCATGTTATAGGAGAGCCTTTGCCTAAGGTAAGCAAAAGTGTGTGGGCGAAAAACTCAATTTAACCCGTTCATAGACTTAGGGTTTTAGGGTTTCAAAATATCAGTTTATGTCAAACATAAACATTTCAGTAATGGCCGAGGCCGAGGCCATTTAAAAGAAAAAATACGAGTTTTTTCTTTCTTTGCAAAAAAATATCCTAAATAAATACCTGCCTACCAAAGTGTTTGATCTCCCACTTACCGACATCCGATTGGATCCCATGTATGGTTGCTGGTAGAACCCTTGCTGGTACTGCTGCTGAGGGAAGTAGGGGTTGTACTGCACCCCCGGGGGGTAGAACATTGGCGTGTTATAGGGAACTTGGTAGAAAGGGTTGGCGTTGTATGGCCGAAACTGGGCTGGAACCACGTATGGTGGCATCCCCGCCTGTGGTTGAGGAAACTGCGAAAACTGCCCCTGAAAATTGTGTTAATCGATTTGATTATTTTGATCGCTTTCTCGATTACATTTAAAAAATTTAGCCTTAAGGTTGTAATAAAATATTTCATTCGATTACACATCGCCTCTTTAGCTCAGTGGTAGAGCACTGGTCTCGTAAACCAGGGGTCGTGAGTTCAATCCTCACAGGAGGCATTATTAAAATAGCCTTTTTGTTAAATATGTTTAGATTTTGAATTAATATTTCATACCGCATTCGGTCTAAACGACAAAACTCCACCGAGTGGTTGTTTTTGAATATTTTGCTGTCCTTGGTCTTGAACTGGCATATCCTCATCTTTATTATGAACAGCGCCATCTGCTGGCTTTGTGATAGATTGCAAGTTCGGGTCCATTGAGAAACCGGGCGGCAGCTTGCTGAGGAACATCGGCGATATGTGCGAGTTCATCGTTTCTTTAACAGGTGGCGGTAGTGAGCACTTCGCGTAAGCATCTTTTAGCTCTTTGGTGATTTGCTTCAAGAGTGCGGTACCGAAACAGCTTTCGTATATCTAAAAGTAATAAATAATATATTTTTTATTCCTACCTATATAGGTATTTTATGTAAACTTTCCAACATTTTTTTAAACATAATATACATGAAATTTATAATTATATTTCGTCATTGCATTGCTCCAAATATAGATATGTTTTACTCAATTTACTTTATATCAATTTTCAGGATAATTAGATCAGTGCCAATGATAATAGCACTAGCATGTAATAGTATAAGCATAAAATATTCCGAAATTTCGCTTTATTATTACAAGCAGTCGTGGCCGAGCGGTTAAGGCGTCTGACTAGAAATCAGATTCCCTCTGGGAGCGTAGGTTCGAATCCTACCGACTGCGGATGATTCTTTTTGTTATTTTAATACATTTCTATTATCGCTTTACCTTGAGCATAGCATAATCCTTCATGAATTTGTTATCACCGCCGTCTAGCGCTTGGACCGTGGTCCACAGCAGGTACGCTAAAAACACCTGAGCCCGCATCTTGATTCTATAAACAAAATTAAACTGATTTAACATTCCTACGTAGCAATCCCCTCCGGCATCTCAGACTAAGTGAGACGGACATATAATAAAAATAGGATAGCAATATTACTAAGTACCAGTAGCGTAGGGCTAGGCGGGGCAGTGCCCCGGGGCCCTGTAGCTCAAGGAGCCACTCGGCTCTTCATGAAAAGTTATACAATATCGGCCTTATGCACCAGTTTATAAATTGGGCCCCAATTTCAATTTTGCCCGTGGCCCTTGGTCACATTGCTACGCCAATGCTAAGTACTCTTCTGGACTCAAAGAACCGAGTACCTAGTTTACATTACATAGCGTGATTATAAGTAATCAAGGTCGCTACTTCCTCTCCACATTAGTAGCCATTGAACCACGACCATGTCCCCAAAAGTGCCTCAGTTGGTATTTACCAACTGAGGCACTTTTAAAGTTATTTGCAATGTCTGCTGTCGGGGTTGAGCTTTCAACCACTGGCTTCCGAGACTAGAGCTCTACCACTGAGCTCAGGGGACGCTTGTTTTTTATCATTATACATCTTTACCTACACACGCTACACTTTAGCTTTGTAGAGACGATCAGGGAGGTTGAAAGATGACTCTACACTTATAGGTCTGTGGTTGACTCCAACACGAAACGAAGGGTAAAGGCTAAGAAACATATATATAATACTAAGCTTAACTTCGTACCGCCTCAAAATGAAATGTATGACAAAACGAATTATCTTTATTATATATTTTTAGTAATGTTTCCATGTTTTAATAGTTATCCCGCTATTCGGGACGGACAGGATAAATTCAAGAAATCAAAGACCATAAAATTCGGCGCATCCGTTCTTGACTAACTAACTTTTTTTATATATATAAACTAGCTGTTGCCCGCGACTTCATCCGCGTGGTATTTAACAAAGACAACCGTTGACAACAGCCTGCTCGACCAATCTGAGCCCGCGGGACGCATTGCAGGTTGTTGCTATCAAACTTAATCAGGCGCTGCGCTGCAACATTGGTTTTAATTTTTTTTCGTGAGATCCTATTTTTTTTTTCTAAAATAAAAGTAGCCTAAGTTACTCCTTGTTACATCAGCTCTCTGCCAGTGAAAGTCCCGTCAAAATCGGTCCAGCCATTTCAGAGATTACCCGGAACAAACAGACAGACAGACAAAAATTGTAAAAAATGTTGTTTCGGTATAGGTAACGTGTATAAATCCAAATGCACTTAGTAAAAAGCGGTTATTTTAATATTACAAACAGACACTCCAATTTTATTTATATGTATATATATATATAGATTTGGTTACACTGTAGTATTGTAGACCCAGGGGTTACACGGGGTTTAATAAATCCATCAGATTTTAGTTCGTTAGCCTCGTGGTAACGCGCACTGCAAACAAACCGTTAGTCATGGCGTGTTGAACAAACGAGCCGTTAGTAAACATTTAACTAAGTTATTACATTTTACTCATCCAAGTAATATTATACACGCGATGTTCCCACAACGGCACTTTGATTTCCATAAAAAAATAATGTGGAAAACTGGCCAAGTTCGGTAATAAAAGAGGCTTCGATGGCAAAAGAGTTGACATACATAAACCGTAATCAGATGAAAACAAGAAAACCATAGAGTTGGGAACTTGACAGGGAATCTTCGAGAAGGAATTTCGTTAGGTCTTTTCTAGATCGGTGTTGGAATATAGCCAATGTATAGAAAAAGGTACAACAATACCTAGTAATTCTATATTTTAAGCATTATGTATTTTTTTGGGGTTTGGGAGTGTTTGGGTCAAATAAGACAGTAGTGGCAAGAATCGTCAACTTTGGTGGTAGGTATAGTGTAGGTAAATTAGATCATGAGGTAGCAATTCATAGAAGGGGGAGGGATTCTTTATATTGAAAGTAGCTCTAAATATTCAAAAATAGAGGGTCACTGCGCACGTTGAAGTCAGTTCCCCAAACTTGGCCGAAAAACTGCCGTGTGTCCTAGATGAAAAAAGCCATGGGCATATTTTTATTTTCTTTAGTACTATGTTTTGTTAGTAAGTTACAACCCAGGCAACATTTTTTTTATATAAGTTGGCAGCATTGATTTCTTCCTTCTTAATTTTGGATTTGAACTAGCGGCAATGTTGCTCCGCAATAAATTCCAAACATAATATATTTACCGCATTTTAATTGAATATATAAGTAGTCCTCTTTTGAGTCGTTGGCAAAAATAGTTCGTAGCACCAGCCTACTCGTACCAAGTATTGGGTGGGGCTATACGGTAGCCTCGTACTCGTTGTAAATTAAAGGACTTTGGACCCTCGGGGCTACGCATAAGCACTCAAAGGGACGACTAGTTTGTATATGGATTTAAAGGACCCTCAGCGTATATGGTGCGAACAGCTTTTAGAGACAAAGCTTACGTGAGATGTCCCGACGATTAAGACTAGCCAAGTCAGTTAAGACCATCGGAATTTGTTCTGTCAACTTGATTGGTTTGTCTTTCTATATACTTTCAGAGCAAGTACTTGCGGTCTTTCGTATAGGTACTTATTAATTCTATTTCTGCGGAAAAAAATCTAGCAAGTGAGTATAATACAGCATTCGGAGCATAGGTTATTAGCTCGGCTGGGTGGCTCATTACGCAAGTGGCGCCGCCCTGCGGCAGATGCGGGCAGACCGCATACCTGCCAGCAAGGCCGATGACCTATGACTCGGCCGTGTGTAATTCAAAAAAAATAATGAAAGTCGAGCTGTAAAAAACCACTATTATATTTTTTTTTTCACAGGAAAAAAGTTTTATTATTATGATAGGTATATGATCGAGATACATGAATAAATAGTGGCGTTAGAGTGAGTGAGATGGATTGAATATTTTTTGCCTTGCTCAGTGTATCAGTTTTGAGACGTTTGAAAACAATTTAAAAGCAAAAGAACCGCGAATTATTCCTATAACCTACAATTTCAGACCGGCTCAGTTCTTAACTTAACCACGAGCTCCATACAATCAGCCGTCCAATTTGAGACCGTATTATTCGGAGGTACCGCAAAAAACCCATCACGTAACAACAAAACCTTAAAAGAGGTTGTATAACTATAGTACATACTAAAAGCTTTCCAATTGCAAATAAATAGTTAATACAGGTATAACCTGCTTTTTAAAATAGTTTCAAGTGCCTATCATAAGTGTAATGAGTCATACACTAGGCACTACTGCGAGCTGTTTCCGTGATTGTCAATTTGTTTGTATCTGCGGGGAATTCCAGACAATCCAATTCCATTCCCACACCCTTCAACTATACGTCTTTTTTTATATACGACAATTTTACCCAACTACGATAGAAATATGGTAGTCTATTTTATGTAGTACTAGCTGTCCCGGTGAAATTTCTACTGCCTCCGAATCATATGTGAAAAAATTGACAATGAATTATCTTTATTATATTTTTTTAGTGAATTTGTCCCATGTTTTAATAATTATTCTTTTATTCGGGCTGGAAACAAATTAAAAAAATCTAATTTCATAAAAAAATGGTCCACCCGTTTTTATTTATAATTGGTGTAACTAATACGTCGTATATATATAGATAGATACAACGATTTTTTTTAGCGAGCATCTTGTTTACGATAAATATAAAGACCAAAACATAAACTGGCAAAACATTCAATGATAACAATTAAAGAAAGCCAAACTAAAAGTGTGGGACAAAGCGAACGTTTAAAAATCCCAAAAATACTTATGTAGTATCTATTTGTCGCAAATAAGTCATAACATCTTGCAGGACGCAATTTTGTTTAATTTGCTACATAACCAAGTAAAAAGTCTACGCCAAATTAAGAAAACATTCACACGAATGTATTAGTTTGTTGGATACAATTGTAGAACCAAATAGGTAGTTTAATTTATTTACAGTACAGTGTTGTAGCATTACAAGAACTTAATTTGTTTCAGTTTGGGTTAATCATTTTTTGGTAGTTGTGTGTATATCGAAGATTGTGCTGTTGTCATTGATTGTCATCAAGCCGAGTATCGTGCATGAACTGTCAGTATACTGGGCCCCAACTTGGGGCCATTGTGTTAGCAGACTTAAGACCCTGGTCTGCTGACAGAAAGCTGACAGTTACAGTCTAGATGAGCGCAATTCAAAATCCCATTATTTTTCCAGACGAGTAACACTTAGAATTCATTTCATTAATCTAACCTGGGTATACAGCGTTCGAACCGTTTTATAGCATAATTTAATTCCACTAAAACACAGTTAAAACGATGACATTAAGACACAACTTTGACGTGAGAAAAGCCTGCGATCACAATTGTTTTAACCGTTACATTATAAAGCAAGTAGGTAGTTGGACGCTACAGTTAAATCGTTATTGTGTTGGTAATGACAGACTGTCAGTTTGTTGAGATGTGTGAACGCACAATCTTAACTAACGGACTTGCAGTACGCGTTCAATGCACAGCACATTGGGAGCCGTCGGAAGATGCTGTGTATAATTTGAAAATCATAGATGATGGGAAAATTCAATGACACGATATGGAGAAATGGAAAAGATCTTTTTAAAAATGAGCAACCATGGAGTTTCTTATCCGTTCTTCTCCATAGGAATAGCATTCCGAACGGGTGGTTAAGTAGTAGCATAGTATTTTGTAACTTTTGACGATTCATAAGTACTGTACTTAATGGTCTACGTGAATAAAAAATATTCTGATTCTGATTCAAAAAAGGTTTGGTTACACACCAAACCACTTTGAAACGAACCTATGATAATCATGTCTATGAAAGGTTACAGGTAGATCGAATCTGTTTCGTCTATAAGAGCGATTTGACCTAGAATGTTGATGGTAACTTAATCCCTTAAGAGCAGTAAGATGAGTAAGGCAGTCGTTATCTTTGAGTTCAGGCAGTCAGATGGCTTAAAAATGTTCTCAAATTGGTATCACCGTGTTAATAGAGAAGATTACGAAATTGTCAAGTCAGGATAACGACAAAGTATCTTGAGTCAAGTTTAAGTATTTATAACGGCATTGGCATTAGACTAATGGTTATTTACATTTCAGATTTCATAATTTCCCATAATTCTCTCGTGTATTTTATATCTCACAGTATTTTTTTACCGTTTCAATCATGTCGTTAACAGTTTTTTTTTTATGTTTTACGATATATCGTAATAACATAAAACGCTGCAAATAACACCGTTTGCAATATTGAGTACAAAATATATGTATTGGCTTATAGTTAAATATCAACATAGCGTTTTAAGATCGATTCAGAAAATGGTTTCTGTCTTAACTTTTGAGATACTGTTGGCAGTTGGGGACATTACTGTCTGAAACCTTAAAGTAATTTTCGCATACCACGCACTCGGCTCTTGCGCAACGGTTTGCTACGGCCCTGTAGCTTTACCATTCAAAGGAAAATAATCCTTAAGACGGGGAATAAGGTCACCGATAGAACCTACTTATCCTTATCTGTCAATACTCGTAATACTTCAGTAAGCAAACTGCGCTCTCGCGCCGATTCTAAGTCTGTTTCTCATTCACTTACGTGAAGTGAGTTTACTAAAGAGATCCTCAGTGGCAAAGCGGATCCCGCCCATGTCTGAACAGACCCTACACAAAGAATATAATGATTTAATGATTAAAACAGTGTGTTATTAGCTTGGAACGTTACATCGTAGTGGCTCGTTAATTCCAAGTTCTTTTAGCGATAGAAATAACGGGACCACGGTGTATGTAATATTAGCTCTAGCGTAATTAATGTGGGCGTAAAAACTGCGTAATTACGCGTCTCACTTCCGCCCGGATGATGTTAATGTAATGGAGAGCAATGCTTATAATACTCAACTTGGCGAAGGCACAGCCGTGCCTCCAAATTGTCGATAACGGACGGTGGACTATTACGTCGGTGAGAAACATTACAGGGTGATCTAGAAAGGGTATACTAACCTTTGAACCCGCGCTTCTTTAGAGTATTTGTAATCATTGTGAAGTCAGAACTTTGATTTATCGATTTTAAAAATACCTACGAAATAACAAATGTAATTTCTTTGCAAGCAATTTTTTTTATATTTTGAATTTTGTCGTAATTCTGGCTTCAAATCGCGATTACTAATGCGCTTAAAAGGCACAGGTTCGAAGTTTAGTATACCCGTTCTGAATCATCAATCAAAATGAAATGTGGATTAAGTACCTAATTCACAGCGACACTATTAAAGGAACAAAATAAATTGGCAACACTATCGCTACTACTATGCTATTTAAGAAAATATTTTAGCTATAGACACAGTAAAACATATTTTCCTAAATAGTCAATTCATGAAATCGTCTTTGCTGAATAAAAAGTAATTTCAATTAACAATGGGTAGTCCATTGTAAATTGGTCAATACACACCCAGATTAATATACAAATTAAACAATTATTATATTAGTATGTCTAAAATTGACTTAACTTTGTTGTAACTCCACAATGACAAAACGTCTGGTAATTTATTTAATGGCGGCGTCAATGGAATCATTACTGTTGTAATAGGCTACAATAAGTAGACGATATCGTAGCTAGCGACTGATGATGGAAAGAGAGACGTAAACTTGATCGCATCATCAACAATCACTTTGAACTTTTTACGAACACGCACTGCCATAGTGAAGAAAAAAAATCCTTAACATTTTTGTGCTCGCTCTGGTTTGTATAGAAGGGAGCCAATAGTAGATTATACATCAAATGCATATATTAACCCATTTCAACCGAGAACTTCTTCTTTTTTTTAGGTTGGCTAGTCGGGCTACAAAATAGAGCCATTTTTGCCACTTGTTAAATGATAATTACCCCTGATGATAATGATGAATTCGATGACGATAATGATGATGAATTTAATCTCCTACCGCTGTAAGTAAAGCAGTGGATATGAAGAACTTGAAAAGTCAAGTTGTACAATTTCATTTTAATTTAAAATCCTACTAATACTACACATAATTTATCAAGAAAACATATGTTCTGGAACATTCAACAAAAAGCCGATCCGAGACCTTTGACACTAGATTTTAATATTTATGTCAATTATAAAATTACTTATTTTATAAACGAGTTATACACTCTGCTTTTCTCTTTGATTGCGAGGAAACTGTGATATTAAGTGAATGTTAATGGTGTATGTTTAATAACCTAAAAGTAAGTTGAATTGGTTTTCAGCTTTCTGCATGAAACATTAGCCTTGGTCGGAGACTGCCTAATTATTAGTGCATTTTATAATATTTTTGTGAGCAATACTCACTCTTATTTCTCCTTCTCTTAACGTCGTAAAGTTCTATGCTGTATTTTTATTTATTATTAATATAGAATCCCAGTTTGGAATGTTTTGTCATATCTGTCTGTCTGATCGGGCATAATGAGAAAACTGCGTTACAGTTTTAAATGAAATTTGGCATGTTCATAGTTTATTCAGTATAGCCATTTGTCAATTTTCTAAATTGATTTTCAATCAATGAAATCTGATAGCTGGTCTTATTGGGCTTACCATTTAGCCATATTTTACTAGGTATCACACAAGCATACCATTTAAACAAAAGGTTTGATAAAACAAATGGATTTCTTTTTATTGCGTTAGGTAAAAAAATACATTGTTTTATTTACTGAAAAAAAACTAAGTATTCATTCTTGAAATTGCCTATTGTTATTTCAATTGTTTTTATAAAAGCAAAGCTTTTCAAAAGCTTCCAAAGTACTTACCGCGATTCCAGTACACAGGCCACTAATAGCGCGTACGGCTGCGCAGACGCAACTATGCGGCGTGCACGTGAAGAGCAATGACTCGGATGCTCGCACTTGACCTTGCGCGCGGAGAATACACGCGAAACGACAACCCGTACTCGTTTTATACTCGCCTTGTTGAGATGTACTGATCCTTACGTCGGGCAACTTGCGTGCCAACAAAAAGGCTAGAGCAAGCGTCTGCTCTGCTCGAGACATGCACCAACCGGAGTGCAGTACATGGTGAGACATCGGTGCTCTCCGACTGGAGATCCACTAAAAGTTTCTACATCGACTGATTTTATACTATCAGCCGAAAGACGTCCACTGCTGGACATAGGCCTCCCCCAATGACTTCCACACATCACGGTCCTCCGCCACTCGCATCCACCGGCTTCCTGCTACGCGTGTGATATCATCGGTCCACCTTGTGGGTGGTCGTCCTATGCTACGTCTTCCGGTTCGTGGTCGCCATTCTAAAACCTTTCTGCCACAACGGCCATCGGTTCTGCGAGCTATGTATGTATGTATGTATTACTGATTTTAAGCCTTCTAATATAAGGTGTAACAATAATGGTGTAAAATATATTAACAGGGCCAACAATGGGTTATAAAGATAACATTCCCAATGAAATAAGAAGACATTTAAAAAATTACACCATGTACTGAGCGCATGGCCGCTACTGGGTCACCATGATTTAAAAAAAAACAAACATCATTTACACAATTATTTCATCCATCAACGGGATCTATCTAACTTACTGATTCATCAGTTAAAATATTTTATATATATTTTTTGTTACACCTTATATAGATTTTTGAAATATGAATATCTAATTTGAAGTATAAGTAAAATAACTCCCTTTTATGCTTTCCACCAGATGCTTACATACCTATCGAGTTTGTTTACAGCACTGTTTCGATAAGTGCACCGAACTTTCCACCCGTGTGTGACCAACTTAACTTTAACCATCCAGTTAACACGGACTCTAGTTCCAGATATGTATCAGATAAAATAGAAAAAATAGCAAGCAAAATAGGGATCTGGCTTAACTGGTTAGCTTCTAGACGAGTTGGGGCTGAACCTGCCGTCCATGGAAGAAATCTTCACGGCCCCCATCTTATCTCAAATAAGACGGAGTGAGCCCGTTTGGATTACACATAATTACGCTGGTAATGGATTTGATTGATAGTTACTTATATAAAACAAGAATTCTTCAATGATTTTCTTGAAATTTCCGTTGATAATAGGTCCAAATGTTAAGGTGAGTCTGTTGCAGTGCATCGAGCACACCTAATAGAAGATATGGCTTTTCTATAAGATTTCGTAGGTAGACTGCGATTGCCATCACAAGACAGTTACCATGGCATCGACGCAAACTCGTTACTAGGTACTTACAAAAAAAAATATAGTTAGGTTACTACTAATAACAAATGGAAATTCATTATATTAACATTGTTTACGATATCAGCCATCAATTTTATTTGGTACATCTCTATTAGTGTAATAATAACATAGTCTAGCTTATTTTTAACGTCGGTTTCATGGTATTAAAACATTCGTTATTGAAATCCAAAAAAAGCCGAACGAATTGTAGTACTTACGTCAAAAAGTGATTACTCAGGTACTAACTAGAAATGTGTTATTAGAGCTCGCATGACATCAATTAGGTCAATTTTATTTCCGTCATGACATAGATACTAAAACATATTTCTGATATTTGGTACCGCAAAAGCGTCATGCATTCGATATCAATGCACAACTGTTTAATACAGTAGTATTTTGTCTCTACAAGAGGACAAAACATAGTTCGTAGCAAGGCTTGGGTGTCTCCTAAGTTATTTTATAAACCCAGATCCACACATCCAGTTAATTGCAGCCATCACCATCGCTCTTTCAGGAGAGGAATCTTCCAAGAAGTTTGCTACGACCATCCATTAATTGCGTGCTTACAAAGTTTTCCACTGTCCCGGCAAGGATCTCAACGGGCTAGTTCATAAGCTATTTTTAATTCGCTATCATTATTTTGTACAAAAGTTTTATATATTTAATTTCAGTTGGTAAAACGATGATAAATTCTAATATAACAGTGAAACGAGTATGCAGTATCAGATTTGTATTGATTGTGCGTTTTATGTTCGGTTATTATTACCACCTGCACAAGCCGCTGGTAATGCGAGCATTATCTAAATTCTACTGCATAGTCATCGGTTGCTTGGTGAATTACATTTGCTATATTAATTCTGTAGGCATGAATCGCATTGTCGTCGCTTCTTCTATCATAGAATCTATGTTCTTTATCGTGTCATCGTTGTGCAATAAAGAAGAATATATTTTGGATTTTTTCCGCTTCAGACCTATCACTGATGGCTTGCCATTCGCTAAGAATACTTTTAAGATACTGGAGAGGCTATTAAAATTATTCTGTCTCTCCATATTTGCATTCAAAATGATTACTTGTTTCTTTTTCTGTATCCCATTGAAAGATGTTTGCTATAATAGTAATCCTTTGCCCGTGTTATCTCACGTTATTCAATCTCTATCATTGGAAGTTGCAAGTTTGTCATTCGTCCTCATATTTTCATTGTTATACTGTCGAGTGAATATCATTAAAAGTACAATGCTGAAAAAAGGGTTCACTAGTTCGCCACGAAATAGATTCAGGCCGAGGAGGTATATGCAGATGTACGAGACTGTTTTGAAAACTCTCAATGATACGGATAATCCCTTGAGATTACTGGTGAGCCATTATTATTTATGGACAAGGGCACTTAGATGTTCAACAGATTACAATTAATTATGTCCTTTCTTACATATTTAGAAATTTATTTTCTTTTCTAATCAGTGGCAAACATTTTCAGGTATCCTGTTTCATGGTCACATATATTCCTGCTATGTTATATGGCATCTGTTCTTTTATTACAGATTTTAAGGAAAATGTACGTAATCTTTGACCTACACACACGGTTTTTTGGCTAACCCATGGAAACTTTTTCAATTTCCAGAAATCCATACGATAGTCTACCATATAAGGCTAGCTAAGAAGCGCCAAGATTAGAATGCATTCACTAGATATTTCGTTATGCTTGCACAGACAAATTTAATTATATTCATTACAATATATTTTATATTGTACTTAGATATTTTGACCTGGGATCTTACTTATAAATATTTATGGCATCACTCGTATCTATGGTTTTAAGCGTACCTAATCATTGATATCAAATAAAGCGCCGGTTATACATATTATTTTAATCATACATCAAACCAATAATGGTATTATTCCGCAGGGACCAACTTATACTAATGTGGCAGGGCTGTTGAATGCGATACAACCGTCAGGATCTTTATTTATAGCTGCAATATTACAAGACAAGGCCATGGAAGATTTAGTTGATGTCAAATGCTTTACGATTGCGAAATGTTCTGAGAGTTCGAGTAAGTCTTTAAATACAATCTAAACTTTGATAATAGTAATCAAATTATTTATGAATAATGAAATTTGCCAGTACAATACTTAAATATAACATTTTCATTAAAACGTTGATCACCCACCCTCTTGAAAGACGTGTGAAGTCCGTCAACCAGCGTTGGATCAGCGTGATGGACTGGCCTCATCCCCTCGTATTGATGGGAGGCCTGTGCCCAACAGTGCAACATTAAAAAGGGCTGATATTATTATTTATATAAGATTTAACAAAAATAGTGTAAAATATTTTAAGGGGCTAACAAGTAGGTGATAACGATCACGCCTATGTATAAAATATATATTTTCTGTGAGAAAGCAAGCCAGTACCGTTTCACCGCGCACTTAGTACGTAGTGTAGTTTTTTTTTACGAGAATGTAACCTTTATAGCCTACCAATAGACCCCGTAAAATATTTTACACTATTATTGTAAAGCCTTGTATTAATAACAAAAAGTAACACACATGTCACAAAAAAGGTATAATAGGGGAATATTATACGTGACAGATTGTCCAAGAGTATCGCTATTTTAATCTGCACCTTACATTGAATTAAAATAACGACCATTTTTGAAACAGATGCCAAACTTATTATATTCGTTCAATAAAGAAGTACTTATTTTCTTTACAGATGACCGCGAGCGATTAGAATTGGAAAAACTATGGTTGTTGTTAGAAGAATATCCTCTACGTTACCATGTGTTCCGCATCTTTCCTTTAAGCGTTAAGCCATTGATTGGTTTCTTGTCGTTTTCTATCATTTCTATTCTGTCCTATCGGTATAGATAGGTATTTAAAAGTTCTTATTAATAATAATATAAAAATACCAGCCCTTTTTAATGTCCCACTGCTGGGCACGGGCCTCCCCTAAATGCGAGGGGGATTATGCCATAGTCCACCACGCTGGCCCAATGCGGGTTGGCGGACGTCACACTTCTTTCGAGGGGTTCTCTCAGAAATGCAGGTTTCCTCGCGATGTTTTCCTTCACCGTTTAGCAAGTGATAATCATGGTTGAAAATGAGATTCGCACATGAAATCCAGAAATCCCAGAGGTGTGAGCCGGGGTTTGAACCTGCGATCCTCGTTACCGAGGCAAGCGTTCTACCAGCTTGGCTATCACTGCTTGTTCTTATTATATTATAGTTATTTAAGAATAGAACACAAATGTGTCCCACTTAAATAGCTCTTGAACAAAACCCTACAAGAGATACTGCTTGTTCTAACGATTAGTTACAAAAACTATAAAAAAAGTGTATCCCCTTTTATCACGCTATGACTGGGGGGTTTAGCTGCAGAGTTCACAGAAAACTCGATGGCTGCGCGTGAGGAGCCGTGGGAAAAAGTTATATATGTGCGATTACAATAATATTTTCGCTACTTAATTGCATTTACAAGTTCTTCTGTGTGATTAATTGTCTGTGGTATGACATTGATATGTTTATTTCGTCGTGATTGATTCAATAAAGTAAAAAAAGCTATTTTTTCTTTCCTATTACTATATAAACCAACTAGACCTTTAACTAGCTATAATTTGGAGTTAGTTAGTTACCTAATAGGTAGGTACTAATTATTATTATATTCCTTTTTTTTCAAAATTTCTTCGTACAAAAACTTTTTAGGTTATTTCGGTGACTTAGACATAAATACGTTAAGGAAGGTACTTATAATAAATAAATCGATTAAAAATAAATTTACCGTTAAATGGAAAGATGAGAAAAACTAATGGTTCTGTACTGATTCGACGAAATACAGAAATACATACTTTGATCTGTTTTTCTGTCATTTCTTATGTCGGTTTCCGACGCCTAGGGTCACACAGGTCGGATAAATAAAGTCCGACTTGAAAACGAACTGTACAAATGTTGAATTAAAGTTGAGCTTCCACTTCAAAATAGTATCTTTTTTATTATAAAGCGACTACATTCGATAATTTTTTAAAAGCAAAAAAATATAAATCAGTCTTTAAGTGGATTACCTATATCAATAAAACAGCTGCAATTTTCGTAAGTAGGATAATAGATACGATTCGAAGATATGTTACGATATAGATAAGTATTACTGCGAAGCTATATTTGACCGCTTACCAGTAGGCAGTGGACTCTTAGCTTTATAGACAAAGATGTTTCACAGCGAGTCACCGGTACTGGTTTGAAATAAGTAATCATCAGCCATGCATCAAAGTAAGTATATTTTAGTGCACGGCTGATGTCGCTGTTGGACGAATTAAATACAAATGATAATGAATTAAGTGCTCAGATGTATGTATAAATAAGGTTCCTTTTTACGTTTTTATTTTATAAGCAGCATTCTACCGAGTGGGTACCTACTTTTTTAGTGGCAAAGAATGGTCTTCCAACCAGCAGGTGTTAGGCCAGTTGGGGTCGACAGGCCTAAAGTAGTATGTACCTACCTAGTTATTGGGGCTTACATTGATTTTAATAGAACATCATTGGAAGTATTTGTATTGTATCCATATGTATGTTACGTACTACCTAGTAAACTTTGATACTGTGTTTCAGACTTGTAATATTTAGTGCCATCTGTATTCAGCGCAGTAAATCACGTGCGCTAGTAGCGAGATTATAGAGGTCGCTAGGTACATATACACACACAGATGGCGCTGCAGACGCATTCAGAACAATTGACAATTCTCCATACAATCCTGAAACGCGCTATGAGAATAATTTTATCTAGCGACTACATAAAAGCATTGACAAACAACTCTATTGACATGTTCCTGTACCTAGTATTTAAGAATCGTGTTTAGTAGGTAGAATTAGCCCCTCAACATTGCAATGCTTGAAGAAGGCCGCTATGTCATAAGTACTACAGCTAATGTAAGACCAATGAACACACAGTTTGCAATAAATGTTTGAGTTTGAGAGTTTTCGGAGCACGTAACATAGTACAAGATCCCGACAATAACCGTCGGGGCATAGCAGCCGCTCCGCCCGGCATACCACCCGAATGACTATAGTTCGAAAGTCAATTATCTACCAATTTGCCAGTTAGAAGGAAATACATTGGGATGGATACTATCATGTCAATGGCTGTCTAATTACCGCCAAAACAAACGGTCTGTATGGATCAGTGTGCCACTTTCACGGCGCGTCGCGAATGCATTATGCACGGTCCTTGGTTGGGTTGCAGATGGATGGTCCGGTGTACCAGCAGAGGGGCGCTATGGGGCGGACAGACGAGCGTTAATAATGCCAGAGGCTGACTACAGTAACGCTAGGACTTGTGGTAGACGCGGTTATACAACATTTGGCGGTATATTGTAGTATACAATAACTTGTGAGGGTTAGGAATTAGTGACTTGTAATACAGGTTTCATCACCGGTACAGGCATCAGCTTTCACAAATAATCCCTGCCCCTATTGTTATTATTATTATATTTATCATAGTTGTGTTACTCAATTATGTACTCAGTTATGTATCTATGTACCCAGAGGAACCCGTGCTTAATTCTAAGTCTAGATTTAGAGATAGATATTTCGAGATGAGTGAGTGAGTCATTCAGTCAGTGGGTTAGGCTTTTATATATATATATATCTTGATTCCACCTATGGACATCACATAACAGCGTTGTGATTAGGTACTTGAGTGAATAAGTGCATATCAACAGGTGCTTAGTACAAGTATTGACAACTTACGAAGACAAAATTCTATTCCGCATCTTTCAATAATTTACCAGACAAACTGGATGTTTCCTGTAAAAATATTACAGCCAATAAGGGTTTAAATGCTGTTAACACATGTATTATTTAAGTCCCATAACAGCTTCGTAACTTCGTAGCTCCATCACTAGTCTTGGAACGTATTGCATTTTTAACTAGGACTTTACCAAGCGTTTAAACTCCCGCGTTTAAATCGCCCGTCCACCAAAACAACGGTAAAGCAAGATACACAACTCGGATTAGCATAACAAATCTTAGTAGGTACCTATTGAAACACAATGAGGTTCGTGTATACCACCTTTTATTTCATCTCGACAAATCTGTGCTAGTGGATGCTGTATTCATGTTTATTGGGTCAGAGTTCGATAACGCGGTGGTAATGACAAAACGGTTTGTTTTACAGACGTGCAAAATGTTTTGGGTATTTTTAGTGCGATACGCTTTCGTTATTCCACCTGGCTGTGTATGAGGTTGGTTGGTGGAGGAGGTTCGTGATTATATTTATAAAGGGAGGAGGAGGGAGGGAGGGGGGGGGGGGGGCGTTATAGAGCTCTGGACCTGAACCAATAAGTAACAACAATCCGATAACAGTGGAAACCATTTTCGGAATAGAAAGTAGCACAGAATAAAAATATCAATACACACATTTGCCACCTAGCCTAAGTACTGGATGCAGGGCTGACGTAATCCCACAATTGGGGGTGTTCAGCAGTCGCCTCTTTAGCTCAGTGATAGAGCACTGGTCTCGTAAACCAGGGGTAGTGAGTTCAATCCTCACAGGAGGCATTGACAAATCGATCGAAGGGTTTAAATTTTATCCCCCCCGTTTATAGACGTACTATAACTTTATCAAACGTCGTATAGTACTGCGCACACGACTTACCCCTACCCCTATGAGTGACGCTGTACACACTGAAAATTTACCGGACTTCTTCGAAGAACTAGAAAAGGCAATTTGTAAGTAGGTACTTACTCTTTTTATACACACGTTTATGAACACACAATGATCACTATATTTTTATAGCTCCATGTTAACATCAGATACCTATTACATCTCTTTCAAAGAAACACTTTTTTTTTGGAAAATAAAAACAACATTAATCAGTCTTCTTCCCGCCAAAACAAAATGTCCTCAATTCAATTAAATTTTTAGGTTAAATGGCTCCACCGATCTTCGGTGATTTTGCCAGTGTCAAGGAGAAAAAGGAAAAAAAGTATCCGATGAGCAATTAAGACTAAATTTGAAGGGCGCTGAGAATCTATACAACATGACCTCTAAAGTTCTTCTTCTTTCTTTACGAAATGAGATGCGATGAAATAAAATGGACATGAATATGGCCTCACCCGCAACTTAGCGGGTATTTTGCACAATGTCAAGTAATTAATAGCAATAAAACTTTCAATAAATACACATTATAAATAAAATAATGGATGTGACATGATGATATGAAAATGGCGAAAATAGCTAATATCCAGCCTAGTAAAAAACAATATTTATCTTTTTTGTCAATGCCAATTTGACGTTACATTGTCAGGCAGTTTCATTTTGAGGTTATTTCACGACAAATAAACAAATACTTTACCGGTAGCATAGCAAAATAAAATGTCTAGTAAACCCAACTCAAAACGTACTATATACGTCGGCGGCTTGGCTGAAGAAGTCGACGAGAAAGTGTTAAATGCGGCTTTCGTGCCCTTCGGCGATTTAGTTGATGTTCAGATACCTTTGGATTATGAGACTGAAAAACACAGAGGATTTGCTTTTATTGAGTTCGAAAACGCGGAGGATGCGGCCGCTGCTATTGATAACATGGTGGGATGTTGTTACTTTAGTTACAAACTCGGTATAAAATTACATAGTAGTTCAATGAAGTTATTTCATATTTACCTTTTCAATGCCTATTAGCAGTTCATTAATTTATGTCACTAATGCCGGGATTATACGAAGACTGCAAGTAATGAGTGCAAAGTGTACTTGTGTAAACATTTTTGCAAGTGCAGAGTGGGAATGGCCAGGAATACTACTATATGAGGACAGTATACAAGTAACAAGTTACTACTGGTTACTTGTGTTTAGTTATTATAAAGTCCTCCCAACTTCTATAAGTAATTGATAAGTAATTAATCTATCATTTGGCATAACGCTTTAGGAGGCTGGAGTCAAGCTACAAATTATTTACGGCTACAGTCTTTTGTATTCTAAACCACCATTATGTTGAACGCATACCTAGATGTCCGTGGACCATCCACTAAATAGTACACAACTTTGACATTACTATATATTAGTTTATAATACATTAATTATTTAGGTATCTATTGTACGTGTGAAAAGCGGTGAACAAGAAAATGTAATATACTTTTATGATACCATTACAGAATGACTCGGAACTGTTCGGTCGCACGGTAAGAGTGAACATAGCAGCTCCGCAACGTATCAAGGAAGGCTCCACCCGTCCTGTTTGGTCAGAAGACACATGGCTACAGAAGCATGCCGGAGAAACGTTAACAGTGAATAAAGATGACAAAAAGGATGAAGATGACACAAAGGAGAGCACAGAGACTGCCAATGTAAGATATATTCAAAAAGCATTTAGGAATAGTCAAAAAGTACTTACTATATACTAAGCAACACTCATATTATGTCTGAAGTGACCATAATTTGAGTGTTGCCCTAATGGACTGGGGGCGATCTCAGTATATATATAATTAGATTCTTGTTTAGATATTAAACATCCACAACTCAGATAAATACATTTATGCTGATCACACAAAGTTTGCCCTTACTGGGATTTAAACCTAGAACCCTCAGTACAGAAAGCATGGTCATTAACAACTATGCTTATCAGGTTGCTGATGTTGTTATATGTCTATAAATAAACTAAAATCAAAATTGTGATACATTAGGTATTGGCAGCAGTCAAATGTATGGTAGCTTACCAACATTATAGGTACCTTTTTGTTCCTGTTTAGTTTATTTAGATTATTTTTGGCCTCAGATAGGCCTAATTTTAAAGAATTGGAATTTAAGAAATTATACAGGCTGTTAAGGTTAAGGTTTACCTATTATATTTCTCATTAAATGGACAAAACAAAGCCAACATACCTAGTTTATGCTATTTCTCTTCCAGATACCCGCAAAACCGGCTGAAAAACGCAATCCCCAAGTATACTTCGACATCAGCATAGGCAAGCAGTCTCTGGGCCGCGTGATCATGATGCTGCGAGCCGATATTGTGCCGAAGACGGCCGAAAACTTCCGAGCGTTGTGCACCCATGAGAAAGGGTTTGGCTACCAAGGGAGCAGCTTTCATAGAATCATACCTGACTTTGTATCCTTTTCAATTATTTAATAGACACACATTTATAATCCGTGTACTGACTGACCGAGATGCCTCGCAAGGCTGCCTCGCCTCGCTTTTTTATAAAAAAGTACATCCTTGTCCGGCAGCTGTGCTCATGCAGCACTTATTCATTCTGGTAATTAGGTATACACGTCTGGTCGTTTTACGAGCTGACAAAGACTCTGCCATCATCCTATATCCCCTTCTCGCTTCCACGCTATACATCTTCCACTCTAGTATAGTGTGTGGCTAGCAAGAACTCCCAATAGTCGTCCGTAGCATATGCTTCACTGTCATTCTTATTTATAACAGCTGTGGTGTGGATAGGACGGAAGACGCTTACTAGATTGTCCCTGAGCCACTCTGGAATCCACCTCTGACATATATCTCTTACTTCCACACTACACACCTCTCACTCACTCCCACAAATATTATTTTGATAATAGTAGCGGAAAAGGGAAAATATTCCAGCCAGGTGGGTGGTATGCCTGGCGGGGCGGCCGCTATGCCCCAACGGTTATTGTCGGGATCTTGTATATATGTTACGTGCTCCGAAAACTCTTATAGCACTATTCAGGGCCCCAAGTCTGCTAACACAATCGATTCATAATCGAACAGCAACCGCATAGTAATTGTCACTTTTGACAGATATCCCATACAATATCTGTCAAAAGTGACAGTTACTATGCGGTTGCTGTTCGATTGTGAATCGATTGTGTTAGCAGACTTGGGGCCCAGGATTGTGTTGACAATTGTCTATTGTTCTGAATGCGTATGTAGCGCCATCTGTGTAGCTTGTCGTGCGGTTGAAGTGGTTCGCTACAATAGTAAATGTCCTTAATATATACACGATTAGATGTGCCAAGGCGGTGACTTCACGAATCACAACGGGACTGGCGGCAAATCTATATACGGTCGTAAGTTCGAAGATGAGAATTTCACGCTTCGACACACAGGCCCCGGGATACTGAGTATGGCGAATTCAGGGCCCAATACAAATGGCTCACAATTCTTCTTATGTACTGCAAAGTAAGTTGATAATCAGGCGTTATTTAATCGTTACAGAATCAGAATATTTTTGACCATTCATAAGTATGAATTGTCAAAAATGATTCAAATTGCTAAGCTACAACTTTAACACTCGTTCGGAATGTCACCGATCTTCGAACTTTCCACGTTTCGCGGACTTTATTCCTCTGCTGCAATAGTATCGTCTGAGCAGGCCCTAAAAGGCCAGCAATACCGGAGTCCCTATAGTCCTAGAGACTCGAGAGTCTGTGCCATCGCTGACCCTGGGACCCTGCAGCTGAAGGAATCCTGGCTGCATGCAGCTAGGTGGTCTAGGTCTAGTGATCCGAAAGCCAAAATGTAGTGCCATACTTTTATATTCATATAAAACTAATTTTACGAATTTTTTCGCGTTTGTTTTTTACGTTCCCGACGCTACATTACACACCAGGACGTCAAGCACCTCAGTGACCCCGAACCCGAACCCCGTGAAACACTCCCGTGACCATGGTTACTGTAAAGCAGCCGAAACGTCGGGAACGTAAATCACATAAAATAAACGCGATAAAATTCATAAAATTAGTTTTATTTCAATGTTGTCAACTCGTTTTCAGGACAGATTGGCTGGACAATAAGCATGTGGTATTCGGTCACGTGATATCAGGGCTGGACGTGGTGAAGAAGGTGGAAAAGTACGGCAGCAAGGGAGGTGTCGTATCGGCCAAAGTTATCATAAGCAACTGTGGGGAATTACAATAATAGTATAAACTTTAAATGACTTTTATTTACAACGAACATTGTATAGATTGTCCCGGTAAGGAGGGCACTATGCCTAAGTTCTGGGCCCCAAGTCTGCTAACACAATCGATCCATAATCGAACAGCAACCGCATAGTAACTGTCACTTTTGACAGATATCCCATACAATATCTGTCAATGTGATAATTACTGCCATTACCATTTTTTATGTCCCACTGCTGGGCACAGGCTTTCCCTCAATGCGAGGGGGATTAGGCCATAGTCTACCACGCTGGCCCAGTGCGGGTTGGCGGACTTCTCACGTTTTTCGAGGGATTCTTTTAGACATGGAGGTTATATTGTTCCTCACGATGTTTTCTTCACCGTTGAGCTAGTGCTAGGCATTGGTTGAAAGTCTGAGACGCACATGAAATTCAGAAATATTGAAGGGATTTGAACTTGCGACACTCGTTACCGAGGCAAGCGTTCTACCAACTTAGCTGTCACTGCTTATTACCTACTATATAACTTACTTAGTTATATGACGCTAGATTACTGCACAATAATTAGAAAAAAAAAACTATCCTGTCGTTTGAAATATTTCTGGTTAAAACTAGGGATTGCGGTCGTGACGTCCGTAATTTGCAATTTCAGTAGAACTGACGAAGAATAACTTTTGTTTTACTGAATGAGTACAAAACGGTTAACTCGAGGTTGTAATTTCAGTTAACCTTCAGGATGTTATCCTCACTTTGAGCGATGTTGATTAGCATATTTAGAAGCGCATCCGAGTGCTGTTCACTTACAATTTTAAGGGACAGAGCTTGAATGCTAACAATTCTGGGTCATGGTTACAACCAATGTACTAATACTACACTGCGATCCTAGTTACCGAGGCAAGCGTTCTACCAGCCACTACCTGCTTTAAAGCAGTGATAGCCAAGTTAAGTTATGACGTTACGTCACCAAAACAGTACAGAAATACCCAGTTCAAAGTATCGCATAGTTATTGTGGAACTAATAAGCGAATGTTGTTCTGGCCGTGGCCTGTTGCCAAAAACCAGCACCGGATCCGATTTTCGGCGTTTATTGTTTGGAAAAACAAAATGGAGCTAGAAAATTATTGACGCTCAAACAGCCTACTATGCAGGCCAAATGGAAGCTCTAATTACACGACTAGAATATTAAGTTTTATTCAAATTAGCGATGTTAATTAGTGTTGCGGGCAGACAACGTGGCCTTGCTTCAGTATTTGTTTTGGGCATCTCTGAGCGTATCCACGGCTTAGTTCAGGGAGTTGAACTATTATCTTTTCATCGTAAAAAGTCTGCCATCAATAGAATTATACTCTATCTCTGATATGTCACTGCTCTCATTAATACGATACTATAGAAATACGTAAAGAGGGGTTAAAATTAATGAGGTATTTCCTTTTTCAGTAAACATAATATTGCGAGTGATGAGTGTGCTTGAGCGTTTTTCGTTATTAACATTGCAGTTTTAGTTCTAAATTAGTAATTGTTTTTTTAAAATTTAAAATCACGTTAAGATATACTTCTATTATGAGTTTATGCTAAAATCATTTTCAAATTATTCGCACCCTTTACGTCAACTGCGATATTATTCGTAAGCTAACTGTATAGTGTATAGTTTACTTATATAGACACATTGTATGACAAATTGAACAGCGCCTCTAGCGGACAGTATTTAAAACATTCAATTCTCCATACAATGTGTCTAAATACGTAGACTATGAAGTGAAGGTAGTTTGACGACCTGATTAGCTCAGTTGATAGTGACCCTGCCTTCTGCGCCGAGGGTCCAGGGTCGAATCCTGGTACGGACAAACTTTGTGTGATGAACACAAATGCTTGTACCCGAGTCTTAGATGTTTAATATCTATATAAGTATTATATACTGAGTTCGCCCCCAGTCAATTTTCTTCAATTCCAACTACATAATAGTTACAAATACAGATTAATTAATATGATTAAAGCCTGGCCCTCATCATTCCCAAAAGTCATCATTCGACTCTTTACGCTGCACACAAGGCGTCATAAAACCCGCCAACGATTATCGTACGTTCACACTCTCGAACAATTTACACGAAAATGAAAACGTGATACTGCAAAAAACTGCTTCGCAAAGCAGCTTATCATACATTGCACATTTTCTTTGCGCAAATTAAAAATGTTTCGTGGTTGCGCCCGACATCCAATTATGTTAGCATTCGTTTTGCGGCTTAAAAGATTTCTGTCGCGAATATTGTCGTGCGCAAAAAAAGTCAACATTCAGATTTGAATGTCTGTGTACAGTACAATGAGCATCTCAAGTAATCTATACTAATATTATGAATGTGAAAGTTTGGATGGATGGATGTTTGTTACTCAATCACGCCAGAACCGCTGAACGGATCTGGATGAAATTTGGCACAGAGATAGATTATAGTCTGGAATGTCCTTTTTATCCCTTTATTGATAAAAATGACATACTTTTAAATCGCGGGTAACACCACGGGGTGGAGCTAGTTTGATATATTTTGTGCTGTATAAAGGTGACAGTTTTAGTAGGTATCTAATATTCAAAACGTTCCAACGTTAATGCTTGTTCTTATTTTTTTTAGGCTGGCAATCTGCTACAAAATAGTGTAATTATTGCCAGTGTCGAATAATTCTTGATAATTGATATTGATCTATCAGTACCCCTGATGATAATGATGATGTTGATGACAATGACGATGATGATGAAATGAATCTCCTACCCCTAACAGTAAAGCTGTGGGTTCTTTACTGCAAATGTAGCGGACATCTTGGCAGAATTCGAAAAGTCAAGTTATATCATTTTATTTCAATTTCCTTCACTCGTGCACGTTTATGAACACGCAATTGTTAATATCCCACTAATATTACATATTATTTATTAAAGAACAACAAAGAAACATTTTTTTTTGGAAAATAAACCAAATTGATAAATTCACGGTTCAAATTCCCGCCAAAAAAATTTAAAAACCCAACGTTACTTTTTTTTTGGCATCGATATTTATAGCCTTAATAACTGTACTATATTACCGGCCAGCCCACCAATAACCTGCGGTACTTTTGGTATAAAATTTAATAGGGTTCTCAATACTGGAGTAATCCGCTCTTAATTGCACCTTGGCAGTACCTTATTAGGTATATTATCTAAATAAAAAAGGCTAACATTTTTGGACCCCTTTCTTGTCTTTAATTAACTCAGGAATAATCAATGACTTTACTTTTTTTTATTTACCTTAGAGATTATTCAAAAGAGACAAACGGCCATTCACCACGAATCCTGGCAGCATTCGATGCAATGTTAACGCGCTACTGTCAAAAAAACATGATGTAAATATTTTGGCTAACTTACAAAAAAAAATCAAAATACAACAGGACTTACGTTGTTGATACGGAAGAAATGGCGGCATCTCGATTATCAAACGATCCAAGTTTACTTAATTGAACAGATTTATTAAGATTAATCCTTGAATCACGAAAGTCGAGATGTCTTAAATCCAGTAAGAGATTGGCTGCAGCCTTATAGCTAAATACGGAATTAGGGATGATGATCGGAATTAGTTGCTCGGAGGCTTGACTGAGAAGGCCCTGTTATTATGAAACGCATAGAGATTGATCTTTTCATTTGTTTATTGGTATAAGGAAAATGAATTCTGTTATTTCTTAACTCAAAAAATAAGTAATTGGCCTTATTCTTCTTTTTTGACATAGGCAATAATCAGCTACAACATAGAGCCACTTTTGCCAGTATCGTAAAAAATATATTGATCGTTGTTTTAAGGAAAGGATACCTGATGATAATGATGGTGTTCATGACGATGAAAATCTACCGGACATCTTTGGAGATCTAAAAAAGTCAAGTTATATTTTTTTTACTTGTAAACGTTTGTTTATGAATACACAAATATTATATCATAGCACAATATTTATCAAAGAAACACATTTGTTTTATGAAAATAAATCTTTCGGACCAGTACAGTACCAAACCAACTCACATCGGTACCAACTCTTCAATTGATCGCACTAATTCGATTTTCCTATTCGACTAACATACATCTTCACTCGACTTAGTGCTTGCTAGCTTGGAGTGGCTTTCAAGTGATTCGTATTAGCAGTGGTTTAATTGAATTACTTGCCTCAATTGCTGTGAAGCCATTCGGCACAAACTAAGTTCTTTAGTTAATACTTAGTGTCACCGCTAAGTTTATTTTTTTTAATTGTTACCATAAATTATACCTCAATAAAAAAAGTGATCGCCAAGTTGGTAGAACGCCTTGGTTAAGAGTGTCGCAGGATGTAACCCCGGTTGGCACCTCTGGGAGTTCTGGATATCATGTGCGAATCTCATTTTCAACCATGATTACGAGTATAACTTGCTGAACGGTGAAGGAAAGCTTAGTGGGGAATCCTGCATTTCTGAGAGAACCCCTCAAAAGTCGTGTGAAGTCTGCTAACTTGCACTGGACTAGGCGTGGTAGTGGTCTAATCCCCCCTTGCATTATTATTATTATACCACAAATAATTTGTTTTATATCTTAAACATAGAATGGTATGATCCAAAATGGTAGCAATATTGGGTTAACTTCCGAAGTGAGCCTTTTTAAATCAAACTAATTTTACCGCGAACGAACTTAACGGATTTTATCGTGTTCATTTTATATTTCGGCTGCTTTACAGCAAACATATTCACAGATTACAAACTTCGTGGAGCGCCGGTGTTTCATAAAATAAACGCGATAAAATCCGTAATAGAAGATTGATTTCAATGTGTAGTATTCGCGTAAATATAAGAAATCAATACGATTTTTTTTGTATTAAATTTAATATCAACTTTTTATTACACGCAACTATATATACAGTAACATTGGCAACGTTTACTAAGAATAAAAACTAAACAGATATTCGACACCGTGGATCCTTTTGGCACAATTTCTTATGAGATCGATGATTACAAAAACAACGCTTATCTATATATCAAAATCACTTACCCGTATAACTGTACCAAGTTGCTTCAATGATAATGCTCTACATATTACTGATAGCGCATACACCACAAGTGTTAACTCAAGAAATATACCAATTCGGTGAAGGATTGTACGGCAATCTGAGGAGACGCAATGTGATCCCACTACGCCATACTGACAGACGGTGGAACAATGAGGAATTGGGATGAAATTATAGGAAGAGTATAAATATTAGGCCGGACATCTATGATAAGACGTTTGAGGTAAGTATGGCTTTTGTTGGAGTTAAATTTTTTTTTTTTTTTTTTTTTTTTTATAACATTATAGGCAAGTATTTGATCTCAATCTCACCTGATGGTAAGTGACGATGAGATCTACGATGGAGCATACTTGCCTAGGTAGGAAGGCGGCAGTAGACCGAGACGCAACTGATCTGACCCGCCATCCATGAATGGCAGCACCGAACATCATGCCGGAACACGGCTAGGCCGCTTGGCGACATGGCTTTGTTCAGTGGGTGGTGACTAGCCACGGCCGAAGCCTACCACCAGTAAAAATTATGCAACAAGTTGATTGCTAATTTGTTGAAAGTCTTCTTATCCCGGTAAAATGTATGGTTCCCGTGGGATAGATTTGTTTGAATTTTTCATAGAGTACTAATAAATTCATTTTCTCATACATTTGATTCTGAGGCGGTACGAAGTTCGCCGGGACAGCTCGTACATATACTCGTATATCTATGTGGACATGATAAGTCTTTTCGTAGTTAACTGAAGCACAAATATGGGAAGCTCAAATGAGTGAGGACAAAGAGGAGCTGGAGGACTTGGAGAGGGATCTGCGCTTGCTCAACAGGGATGCCGATGAGATTTTATTGTAAATGTAAACTATTATAATTGATTTCTTACAATTTGTTTGTACCGAGTTATTTAAAGACATTTACACATTTTGACGGCCTAATTAGCGCAGTTGGTAGTGCCCTCGCTTTCTGTGATGAGGGTTCCGTGTTCGAATCCTTGTAGGGACAAACTTTATGTGATGAACACGAATGTTCCACACTAAGCAACGCTTGTATTATGGGTACCGTACAATGGACTGAGGCCGAGCCCAGTATATAATACTCATATAGATATTAAGCATCCACGAGTCGAGTACAAACATTACATGCTCGTCACAAAACTGCGCTAATCAAGTATTTTATAAGTTTCATTAATTTTCTAGACATGCTACATCTTTAATAAAGTACCGACAAAGATGACTATATATCGACTTTTCATTATTTTCACACCGACAAGTCGACCGTGACTTATCATACATGTAAGGCCTCAGCCTCGAATTTAGCGGGCAGCGGGGTGGCGGCGGCGGCGGCGCGGGAGCGGCAGGATCTTATGCGAAAAATCAAATGGACCGGTTCTCGAAAACAGCGGCGTGGCAGCGGCGCGGGGCGGCCAACGAGCTCCGCTCTCGCGCCGCCGCCGCCGCCGCCCCGCTGCCCGCTAAATTCGAGGCTGAGGCCTAACTCATATTGAGTTGTTTATTTACTCGGCACACACTCAGAACTGATTTATCATAGAGTTACACCGTAATTTCAAAACTTTGTAGAATTTCAGCGCCTCAGGGAGGCGGGCAAATTCTAAAGTTGTGTGCTTACACAAATATTGGGTGTGTTATTGCGATCTGTATTAATAAACTCGTGATAAGTAATATAATCTTTGATGTTTATTAATATTGGTGTTCTTAAAATTATTGAGAGCAGAGCTTTTTTAACCGTGTAATAATGGGAGAAGGTTCTGTTTTCAATACCCATATTTGTTATAAGCCGTCCTGTCGAACTTCGTACGGCCTGAGAATGAATTATCTTTATTATTGTTTTTTATGTGAATTTGTCCCATGTTTTAATAGTAGGATATAGTTATTCTGCTTATGAGGGCGCTGCTAAATTCAACAAATGAAAGATCATTAAAATCAGCCCACCTATTCATGAGTTATAAATTGTATAACTATGTAGGTGGAAGTATATATAGATATGACACAAAATAGATACCTGAGCCGTAAATTTAGTATTTTTACAAACGTAATAACTTGAGCGTTCTTGGTAAATGTCCCAATTTAAGTTCATCGATTGAAGCAAACTCGAATCCTCCGAAACGCCAGAAGTGAAACGTAGCAATAAGTACGTAAGCGTCGCTCACTTATTCACCGAATTACATATTCATATATTCCAGAGAAAAAGTTTCTAAAGGTTGTTCGGTGAACGTGCTAGTTAATTTATACATTTGCGGTGGAGAAGTCGTAATAACTTAGATAGGTAGAAACCTTGAGAACCATTTACATATAGTTTTATTAAAATTAATTAAATCTCAGCTCTTGGGATATATTTTGTATGAGTCTTGGCCAGCCACCTTCCCATCACTGTTACTTCTTTTACGACGATAGACAGTGATGTCCAATGGAGGCATCGAGGTTTGACCTTCATCCTTCAGATTCATTATTTCATGTAACTATATTCACAGATCACAGAAAACGCAGTGATAGCCAAGTTGGTAGAACGCTTGCCTCGGTAACGAGGATTGCAGGTTCAAACCCCGGCTCGCTCGCAATCTCATTTTCAACCATGAGTATCACTTGCTGAACGGTGAAGAAAAACATCGTGAGGAAACCTGTATGTCTAAGAGAACCCCTCGAAAGATGTGTGAAGTCCGCCAACCCGCACTGGGACAGCGTGGTGGACTATGGCCTAATCCCCCTCACATTGAGGGGAGGCCCGTGCCCAGCAGTGGGACATTAAAAAGGGCTGGAATGATATATTTATAGATCTATAAGTCTTACTATAAATAAGTTATTCACATTCATTCTCCAATACAGAATGGCATGATAGTTATAGTAGAAATATTATCCTGGGTTTCACTTTCCAAGTTGGCTTTAAAACTGGTTTACAACCAGCAATATCGTTAAAGTATTATTAAATTTCATATCAAGATTTTATCACAAGTAAACGTACAGTAACATTGGTATAATATTTACTAGGCATACAAACTGAAAATATATTCAACAACGAGTGTGTTACTTGGCAAAAGTGCTCAAGAGATTGATGCTTAAAACAAAGTTCATTAAGCTATCTATAAACGTTAACTTAACATTCAGTACCAAGTTACTGCAACTATAATGTTTTATATATTAGTGGTTATGCAATTAGTATTGTTAACCCAAAGCGTGTATCTGTCCAATGAAATGATGCACGACAATCTGAGGAAACGGAACGTCATCCCACTGAACGGCAGACCGTGGGACAGTGAGGACAGTGGCCTGAATTACAGGAAGAGTAAGAGTATCAGATCGATTATCAAGCCAGGAGATAAGACGTTTCAGGTGAGCGAAGGTTTTATTTTTTAGGGTTTAAATTGATTGGTTTACCAGATAGTTAGTTGATTGGTTTAAACTTGCCACTAGGACACTAAGATACTTTCGTTTAAACGTCCAGTTGTTATCAGACTGGCCTCGTGTTGGGGAAAAAGATGCCATTGACTGCGTTCACAAAGATTTTTTGTATATACTCTCTTGAGCAGTGACGCTTTAGTTTTTCTTTACGCTCTCTTTCTTAGCTACACTGTTTTTCTTAACCACGAGGAATACTAAGTGTATTCCATAAAATACGACAACTACAGTTAAATCTTTGTTTGCCTTGTTGGTTTCTTGACATCATTAACGATTGTCAAATAATGAATGTATGATCGTTATTAAGAAATATATAACATTGTCATTTATTCATAGGATCTAGTACATTGATCATATTATAATTCCTCAATGAGAGCAGATGCAGGCTATATACCACTACGCTAGCGAAGTGCGGGATGGCGGACTTCACACGTCATTTGAAAACGTTCTTCTTTAACATGCAGGTTTCCTCACATTTTTTTCTTCCACCGTTTAGCTAAAGATAATAATGGTTACTATAATTTACAAGTTAATTTTAGATAAATACGTTGATATTTTAACTGTTATCGTAGTTAACTGAAGCACAAATACGGGAGGAACAAATGGCTGAGAACAAGGCCAAGCTGGAGCAACTTCACAATGAGCTGCGCTGGTTCACTATAGTACCCGAAGATTTGATATAAATTATAATCATTGATGTCTTACGTGTTGTGTATGCGAACTCCTTCATAGTTCTTAATTAGACAAGTAAGAAGGTAGCTACAATAATGAAATACTGGATGGATGGAGTAGATTAGAAGATTGTAAGCAATTTATAACTATTGTGTATCTACGACTTGAAGATTTTATATAAAACGACTGTATTTACAAACACTATTATGATATTTATTAGCTGTCTATGCTGATCGTCCCGGGCTCGGATCCTGGTACAGACAAACTTTGTGTGATGAACACGAATGTTTGTATCCATGTCATGAATATTATATCTATATGAGTATTATATACTGGGATCGTCCCCAGTCCATTTCTCAACATCCATAGTACAAACGTTGCCTCGTTTGGGACCGTACAGTTGGTGTGTTCGTCTGGCGATATTTATTATTTATTTGAAAAAACTCCGTCCGTCAATTTGTATATTACTAACTCATTGTATACCATCGTCTAGTTTTATGTTGAATATAATTATAAATAATTAAGTACAGTGACACAGTGTGAAATCCTTCTTATTTCAAAATCGTAAACCAACATACCCAAAGTGGGTTCGATCAGGCACACGAAGGAACGGCTCAGTGCGTTCAGCAAACAGGTGTGGGTAGGACCATTAGCACGTATTTCGGTGATAACTTCTGAACGTGTTGAAGTTACAATTGCCAACTTGACGAGAGCAATCAAGCGATATTCAGCATCATTGCAAAGTTTCGTATGTATTCAATTATTGTAAATACTTCGTTCTCTTCTACTTTTTTTTAAAAAAAGCAGTGATAGCCAAGTTGGTGGAACGCTTGCCTCGGTAACGAGGATTGCAGGTTCCAACCCCGGCTCGTACCTCTGGGATTTCTTGATTTCATGAGCGAATCTCATTTTCAACCATGATTATCACTTGCTAAACGGTGAAGGAAAACATCGTGAGGAAGCCTGCATGGCTGAAAGAACCCCTTGAAAGACGTGTGTAGTCCTCCAACCCGCACTAGGCCAGCGTGTTGGCCTAATCCCCCTCGCATTGCGGGGAGGCCGTGCCCAGCAGTGGTACATTAAGAGGGCTTGTATTATTATTATAAATATTTCGATTTGAGTCATCGCTCTTTGAATGATAGACGATCAAAATAAACGGTGCGAAAATGTATGAAAGAGGGTGGCTATGAAGATACTTCCATGACCAGATTAATGGTCAAGTTGAGACCGTAGGACCGTCCATTGACGTATTGTGGTGGCAGTGATGTATGAACGGGGATGACGCAATAGACGCGTCAGAATCGTAGCATGTGGGCACGGCCACTACATACATACGCCCGTGGGATTCAACGGCGATTTTGTCTATGATTGGTTGCTGGATTATAAGTTATAACATTCGTCCGGCACTTGAGTACTTCACGTGGTGTATCTAGTTCAACATAATAATACTATTTTCATGTACAGATTCGGATGGAGCTTAGCTTTATTTAGATTTAGAATATATTAACTAAAATGTATGTAGATTTTTTTGAGGATTCCATTTTATCAGTCTAACAATACTGAGCTCGGCGTAAATTTTGAATCAGAATCAGAATATTTTTTATTCACGTAGACCATTAAGTACAGTACTTATGAATCGTCAAAAGTTACAAAATACTATGCTGCTACTTTACCACTCGTTCGGAATGTCGTTCCTATGGAGAAGAACATGATATCTACGCGAAATTGACATATAAAAATCGTCTTTAATAGCTTTGGAAAAGTCTGTAAATTGTAATACCTATATCCAGTAACCTTTTAGGCTTTATTGAATTGTCTAGTAAAATGAAAAACATACGCAATTAAAACATTCAATAATGAAAATTTGTTGGTTGGATTTCTTTAGATTCCGTATAAAAGAAAACTCCATTCCAATATTATTGCCAAAGCTGTGCTTAAGCCAAGGCGACTTCTTCAAATAACGCTTTCAAATATATTTTAATCAATCGGAGCTTATATGTCTGTGGAGAATCAGGATTAATTTATTATTTCTTATAAATAATGCTCTCGATACACATAACGGTGGAAATCCATACATTTTTTAATGACATAAATTCAATCTTCATACATTTTATTTTCCATAATACGACTTAAGAATCCATAAAATTGTTATCATACTCATCGTCTGCTAGTAAATTACGTTATATTCCTTTTAGTCAATGATACCGAAGATTCTGGGCTCACCGCATTTACATTAACATTTGAATATCAAACGGTTCTTGCAATTGGTCCGGACGGTCCGAATATTACCTGCACCCGCTCTTCGCGTAATAGCGTACATAGTATCTAGAATATTCGGCCGAAGTGGCACTGTATAGAGTTTGTTATGGCTTTGAAGAATAAACAAAATTAAGCAAACTTTTTGGTAATACTACGATATTTTGTGGCGTCTTCTGAGAGCTTTTAATATGTAGCGTTTTTATAACTGAATTGGGTAAAAGCTACAGTAAATGGAATCTATTTGAGGAAGTAGACAAATTCATTCGTAGGGAAAACGTTACGAGGGATGTTTCGCTCGCACTACATCAAGGAGTTTATATTCGCTGAATAAGGGTGTTATTGGATGTCAAGACGAAGTTACTTTGGACTCTATACCTTTTTTAGGGTCGGGGTTCGGCTGGTAACTCTGAAGGTCTGGTAAGCGGCAATTCGTTTATGATAAGGATTTGAGATATATGATTACTTATAGTTGTATTAATATTGCTAAGAAATGTTATACCTTACTTTTATATCTAGCTAAATCTATCTTTAATTAAACCTAAAATGGTATTATCAACAATATACCTATCTCTAATCGTTATCACAAACGATTCATCGAAACCAAATAATTTGACCAACACACGATTTAGATACATTGTAATAAATAATACATATGTTCACAAATTGACAGCTGAATGATTAAATATTCATATTCTGATGGCGTCGGGGTGGTCTCTCCTTCGACGGGAGGGAGACGTTTAGTCAAACACTGCTTTTGTTGAAAACATCAAGTGTCAGTTGCCATGAAGATAAAAAATATTAATATTATGAAACATTTTGGTAAGATTCGATATTTAATCGTAGGCCGCGTTCGAATGTTTCCGAAAACCATACAACTTAATTTATATGGGACTTGTATGGTAGGATATAAAAACAAATACCTATCAAAAGTTTATTTACAGATATTTCTAAGGAATTAGAAGTCATCAGCTTCAATGCGTTACGAGAGAGAAAAATCGATACACAAATCGAGTAAGTAATTGCAAATTATTTAAACAATACTGTCGAACAATTTTTGTAAATAATTGAATTATTATTATATTCACAGAAAACCAAGTAATATTGCTGAGAAAAATGTAAAAAACTGGATGTTGGAGCACGGTGAGTATTCAATTATATTTTAATGTAAAAATTAAGTGTAGGCCAAATCAGCAGGTTTGATTAAATTAATTATGCCAATATTTTAGTGGTTCATATATTGCATATCCTAATCAATTATATTAATAAACGGTTTCTACATGTTGATAATATATGTACTTACACAGGTTTTGCAAAGGACCAATCCACTGGTCTTTGCGATTGAGCTAATATGTTGAATTTCGCGTATACACTGTGACCCTACAATAGAAACAGCTTATGTGTTAAGATTTTTTAATATTGACATTCACGTTTATTACGTGATATCTGATGGAGCCGTTGCGGGGATATTTTAGAATTTAGTTCTTAAAAGCATATTTTTATGTACCTATATTTTTTAACAAAATTGAGGAAAATGACGTGACCAACTAAGGTAAAAAAATTACATGCACCAACCAACTTCTGTAAATCTTATGTAGGTTGAGCCATCTCTCAATTATTCACCCTTTGAAAGTGTGTGAGGACAGGCCGAAAAGCAAATGACACAGGTCACCTTTTTTAACCGACTTCAAAAAGACGGAGGTTCTCGATTCGGTTGTTCAGGAAAGAGTTCTTTAGTTTCAGAAATGCCAGATCATAATACCAAGGATGGGGCAAAAGATCAATTCACAGCTTTCCACAGAGCGATGAGAGTGCTGCTCATCTGTGGACAGTGTGTTGGATTGAATCCTGTTTTGGGTATTCTGGAAAATGATGTCTCAAAAGTGAGGTACCCAATCGAACTTTTGTTTTTTTTTTTAGATCGCTGAGTAAGAAATCAAATTACCCAAATAATTAATATGTTGTTTCCAGCATGGTACAATAATATGCTCTCTTCCAACGATGGTGTATGACTACGTCACGATTCAGTAATCGTGGTGACGTAATCTTGGTCCAATCAACTGATCAAGCTTTCACGGAATGAGAACACCTGGCGTGGCATATCATTGTACCATGGTTTGCTGTAAGTGTTACCGGGGACTTTAGCTGAACACCTTAAGAGCCCCCTAATTCTAAGTAGCGGTTAGTTATTAAGGTCATTTTCGCATGGCAATACTTAGCTCCAGCGCTACGATTGACTGCAGTGGTGTACCTGTAATATTCAAACGAAATATAAAACGTTGTATAGATGTGTGCCCTGTTTATTCTGCAGATTCTCATTCATCTCCTGGAGGTTTCTTTACAGCATTGTACTAGGCGTTGCACAGCTCATAATAACCTGCCTTTGTTTGTACATGCTCAGCAATTCGCTCACCATTAAAGGTCTTGGTAGGTATTCAAGTTTTTTTTTAAATCGTGTACTAAGTTTTTATTTTGCGTACTTAAAGGTTATGTAAGTGCGTGTGTTTACATACTGGATCACTGGTGTTTTAGTCACGCCGTGTGTTGTCTGAATATTCTAACAAGTCTGTGTTAATCTATACATATAAATAAAATTGGAGTGTCTGTTTGTAATATTAAAATAACCGCTTTTTACTAAGTGCATTTGGATGTACACACGTTACCTATACCGAAACAACATTTTTTACAATTTTTGTCTGTCTGTCTGTCCGTCTGTCTGTCTGTCTGTTTGTTCCGGCTAATCTCTGAAATGGCTGGACCGATTTTGATGGGACTTTCACTGGCAGATAGCTGATGTAACAAGGAGTAACTTAGGCTACTTTTATTTTAGAAAAAAAAAATAGGATCTCACGAAAAAAAATTAAAACCAATGTTGCAGCGCAGCGCCTGATTAAGTTTGATAGCAACATCCTGCAATGCGTCCCGCGGGCTCAGAACGCGCGAGCAGGCTGTTGTCAACGGTTGTCTTTGTTAAATACCACGCGGACGAAGTCGCGGGCAACAGCTAGTAATATAATAATACTAGCCCTTTTAATGTCCCACTGTTGGGCATGGGCCTCCCATCAATGCTTAGGTGATTATTTATTTAAAGAGCAACCATGGAGTTTATATCCTGTTCTTCTCCTTAGAACGGCATTCCGAACGGGCGGTAAAGTTGTAGCTTAGCATCTTGCTAAGCTACAACTTTACCGTAACAATTTTAACCATTCATAGGTACTGTACTTAATGGTTTACATGAATAAAAAATATTCAGATTCTGATTCTGATATTGATGGTTATTTATTTACTGTTATAGTAGATCAAATTGTTATTAATTTATTTTATTTTACAGGTTTCCTATCATTCTCTTTATCGACATGTGTCTCATCGTTTTTATTCATCCGAATTGCAACCCAATGGCCATACCTACTCAAGTGTATTACAAGCTCAAGACTGGACACATATATCGATCCAACAATTGTCAGACGATGTTATATAGCTACCAGTCTGTTAATGGGGCTAGCTGTATGTAAGTATGAAATAAGGCAGGCTAATAAAATGCTAAAATTATAGGAAACGAGACTGAGCCCAAACTTTGGCTTAGTCGGAGAGGATAACGGCGCTTCGTATGATGAGAACCATTCCACTTGCCATGATAAAAATAAACATTGATCCGTTGTGTTATGATTAAAATTCGCTCTTTGGATTTTGAGACGCAGTTTCTTGGCATTCTCGAAAGCGGTTTTCCATTATCCGGGATTAAAAGTATACTTAATGTTGACCTAGCTAGCACCACGCTAAGGTTGATACAATTCCGTTCAGGAGTTTTCTCGTGTTGCGCTGTCTATATGACGGACTAAAACTCCGAAAATGGCGGCTATGTTTGTATCGAAAATAATGACATCGAATTATTTTGATCAAAATAGCTACTTTAGGAACAATACCATGTTAGCTTAATTATGTAGATAAATAAAAGGTGTCACAAGAATAGTGTAAAATATTTTAACAGTGCCAACAGTAAGTTATAAAGAAAAAAAATCCAAAAGAAATAAATCATATTATTAGACATTAAAAAAATGACATCCATGTACTGAACGCACGGCCACACGCTACTGCATCGCATTATTAAAAAAAACGTCATGTTCACAATTATTTTATACATCAACGTGATCCATATAACTTACTGATTCATCTGTTAAAATATTGTACACTATTTTGGTTACACCTTGTATATAAATGTATATAGGTAGATACCTACTAATAACATCATGTATACGTTTTAGTGGAACACACCTTATCCATCATAACAAAAGTCAGTAGGGCTATGTATTGTTCAACAAACAAAACTGGACTATATGAGGACTTTATAAGGCTTTCTTTCCCTTGGTTATATGACTTGGACGTCCCTTATAATATGCCGTCGGGGATAATGATACAGGTACAGGCGTTTTATTAATTTGGAAATCATGAATGTACACCTTAAACGCAATGTAAAAATATATGTAACTATCTACGCCCCGCAGTGTTACCCGCGATTAAAAAAGTATGTCCTTTTGCAAATGCACGGTTCCTGTATGCTATCCCATAGGAACCGTGCATTTTCCGGGATAAAAATTAGCCTCTGTCTTTTTTTGACCCCTAAACTACCATTACCTATGCAAAAAATCATGTCGATCCTTTGCTCTATGAAAAATTAAAACAAATCTATCCCGCGTGAACCATACATTTTACAAAGAAAAGTAAGCCTATGTGCTATTCAATACTATTATCTATCTCTGTGCCAAATTTCATCCAGATCCGTTCAGCCGTTCTGGCGTGATTGAGTGACAAACATCCATCCATCCAAACTTTCACGTTTATAATATTAGTGGGATTGAAGGCGTCAATGTGAAATGACAGATTCGCGGCTTACGCCTGCAGGTGTACGCAGCTGGAGGCGACCTTATTTTCCTAGTTAGCGACGCGACATTAAGGGGGAAGCTCAGGTCAGGGCGCGAAATTCAAAATGACAAAAAACTAAATTACATCGTAAAGATGTCCAAATTTTTCGTAAAAAAATAAAAACCATTGACATTTTGAATTTCGCGCCTTGACCTGAGCTTCCACCTTAATACGCCACGTATTTTTAACAAGAACCGTTCTTCGTAAAATATAATAAATAATAAATCATCGTACCATTTTCAGTACATCAACATATCGGCTACGATAAATTGGAATTATTCCGACATATTTGTTGTGTGCGTCAGCCTTTATTTGACGTCTGTGTTTAAGCAGATCAATAAGAAAATTGTACAAGCTGTTGAAAAGGTAATAAATAATGTAGGAAATTATGGTATTATTTTAGTTTTTATTTCAGTTACTATGATTTTAATAATAATAATAGCTCCTCTGCCTGCTGAGGTCAATTTGCTGTTTATGCTATCATTTTCAGCAGTTGACCCCAGTAGGTGGCTAACGTAACATTCAAATTCTCAAAACGGGCCTCTACGTATTGGACCCATGTCCCGCGCAAGCCTTCCAAAGATCCGGGTATAGCCCGTGTGGAGTGAGACATAATAATAATAATGTCACTAGAAGAATACGATAGAAGTAAGGTCACAAACTAACCCAGTCTTTTTGCGTACAGCGTACAATGAACTGGGGGCGATCCCAGTATATAATGTGTACAAAAAATGGTGTAAAATATTTTAACCAACGATTCAGTAAGTTATATGGATCTCGTTGATGCATAAAATAATTTTGTAAATGACGTTTGATTTTTTTTAAACGAGGCGAGCCAGTAGCTTTTGTCCGTGCGCTAAGTACAGAATGTCATTTTTAAATATCCAATAATTTAATTTATTTTTTGCTGAATGTTATCTTTATAACCTACTGTTGGCCTTGTTACAATATTATTGTTATACCTTATATGATCGTTTATGATATTAACCTCCATCACTAGGGTAGAAAAATACTGGCACATCACACAAATATAAATAAAAAAAACAGACACCAGCTAATTCACGATTTAAATGTTTTTAATACAGCTTATAAAACACGCGTGCTTTTTACATTCACATCACCGCAATAGTGTTTTTAAACCTACTTTTTTTTAAATCTTATCACAGAGTTTTCCCGCCAATTTTTTTTGTGATTCAATAAATACTTAAATATTGGTATATTAAATTATTAATTCGTCTGGCCATAGTTATTTATTTATTTTAGAGTTTCTTGCCATCGTCGTTATGGGGTTCATTGCGCGAAGACTACACACGGGCGGCGCGCCTGGTGCGATTGTTCGACGATATTTTCAGCAGTGTAGTACTATTGTCGTTCGCTAGCAACCTCTTCTTCATATGTTTGCAACTGTTCAATATATTGACGTGAGTATGCGTGGTCGCATTATCGAAGTAATTTCAATACTCAAAGCTTTATTAGGGAGCGTCTCGCATGAAATCATAATAGAAGTCTATCGCAATGTGATTTTTAATTAAAAAAAATATATATTTACTAAATTAGACGTATAACTGCAATGTAAATTAAAACTTGTTACGTTCGAGCGCGCTCGTCACCCGCACGAGTTAGATATCGCGCGAAGCGTTGTGTTGTGATCACGTGGTTTATGATACATTGCGCACTCAAAAATTATAACATTTGTAACCCATGACTTCCGATATAAATGATTAGTATAATTTATTGTAGGCATTAAGTATAAGCATTGCCTACCTATCTCCAAGTGAAAACAGGGACTTATAGACTTAAATTTTTTGTGTTTTTAATTTGTTATATAATGCGCCCTTAATTTTTAGGAACGGAATTAAACCGAAAATAATTACGTGTCTGCATTTACCGATTAGGTAAGTGATCAAAATTAAATTAAAATAATAATATAGCAGTTATAGCCAAGTTGATAGAACGCTTGCCTCGGTAACGAGGATCGCAGGTGCAAACCCCGGCTCGCACCTCTGAGATTTCTGGATTTTATGTGCGAATCAGGTTTGGGGGCGATTGCACTCAATACCCCTCCCCCCACTTGTATCCGCCACTACTTCTCTCTATTAATTCCAGGTCTTTTGTTGGTATCGAGCAAGCAATATACCTGGCTTACTCAGTGGTTTTCTTGTTCTGCCGCTTCTTGGCAGTGTCGCTAGTGGCGGCCGGTGTGCATTCCGCTGCGCAGGCGCCGGCCGCCGCTATGTATAACATACCGGCCAGCGCTTATAGCAAGGAGGTTAGATACTTGAAGATACTTAAAGTTATCCTCTAATCATATTATATTAAAAAATAACACGACTTAATCTGATAAAATCGGGTAGAGTATCTTTGCCTAACACTTTGAACTTCAAAACTCATTCAATATTGTCTCTTCATCATAACTACTACTAGCTGTTTCGCAATGCTGCTTATGCTCGATAAGTCAGCACTCATTACGACCAAGCACCAAACCAGTACTAACTAACCTACCCACACAATAGTGTTGTAAAAAGGACTTAATATGTGTGATACTGCGTGTCATTTTCAAGATTTCAGTAAAAAATATTGGACACCGCGGGGAACTCGTGCCTTCCAATTAATTATAATCTTTAAAACATGCTGAGTACCACACAGATCAAGTTCGTTTTCCAATACACTCTTGTGGGACGAGGCTGTACTGGTTGGTGCTGAGGCGTAAGACGACGAGTTGTAGGTCTACTGTAGCTGTAGCCGTAGTTGCGTGCATACCGCAGTGGGACTGAACCATTCCATTTATATTTGACTGCATTGTGCTGACGTCGAGGCGATGAGGTGAAGTGGCGCCGATCTGTAATTTGTTACGCAATCTTATCACTGAGCCTAATCCGAAGCAGCCGTGCAAAGCTGCGGGGTCCGTCAGTAAACGGCTAATGATATTGTTATACGGCAATGAAACGGCTAAGAAAGGGTCTAGAATGGCGACCACACGTGTCCCAGGATACCGTGGATCCGGGTGGCCGATGACGTGTTTCGGCTGATGGATGGATATTGTCACCCTACTTTTTTTTAGGTGCAAAGATTTTTGGACCAAGTGCACAGCGATGGAGTTGCTCTCAGTGGATTACAGTTTTTCTACATCACTAAAGAAATGGTACTCTCGGTAAGTATGAATGTTTTAAATGATTTGTACAGTATTTATCATGTACGTTCTTTATTTCTTAATTAATAGCTAAGTATGTACCCGATCTTTAATTAGAAAAATATATAGCCAGACTCTTGTATTATGGGTACCGTACATTAAACTGAGCATGAACCCAGTATATAATACTTATATAGATATTAAACATCCATAACTCAGATATAAATATTCATGCACATCACACAAAGTTTGTCCCTACCAGGATTCACAGCTGAGACCCCCGGCGCAGACGGCAGGGTTACGACCGACTGAGCTGATAAGGTCTTAATAAAATCGTGATCGTAAATTATTCTATATACAAACTTTTGCCGCCATATGACCCTCTGAGGAGTCGAAATTCTAATAATCCCTCCTCCGAGCACCTACAGGATACTCAAGGAATCCTCCAAATTTCAAATCTCCACTGTGTCTGTCAGTCAGATTCAGAGTTAAGAATTTTATTACATCGATATCTTCTTTATTATCTTACAGGTTGCCGGTACTATTGTCACGTATGAACTGGTACTATTACAATTTAATAGTGAGGAACTAAATAAACTTTAAATAGTAATCTATCATTTATAGATTTGATGAATTTACAATGGCGTTACAATGCATTTTCTAGAAGAACAGTGCTTTGTGTTATACCAATGAAGTGGTATTTTTTAAATATTGAATACGAAAAGCTTCTACTAGCTTGACACCCAAATTAGAGGTCTGATTTGTAGAGTCTCTACCAATTGGAATGACAAGGAGCTAGTTGGCTAGTCATTGCCATGCCCATTGAGGGAAACCTTACAAATCAGCCCTTCAGATCGGGTGTCAAATTGTGCCCTTCGTAGAAGCCGAAAGTGTGCACAGTTTTTGAAATAAATAAGAACATTCAAATTGTAGTTACACAGAAAATGGTTTCAAAGAGTGAATAGAAAATATATTAAACTTCAATTACTTTAAAGAAATTGTTTTATTCATAAAAAGAACAAAATGTGTTTGAAACAAATTGAATTTGATATCAGAAAATAATGTGAAATAAGTTTTTAAAAATGTTTTTATCGATGTACAGTTTATGTATTCTTTTATGTAAGTTTTGTTTTATGTAAAATGCACCGACATCATTATGTATTGAGCATGTTGGAAGATTGTACGGTTATTTGTGCACCAGGGAAACAGAAACAAAGCATGTTTTTAAAAAGAGGATTTTTGATTTCGGTAGTGATCAGATTAAAAGTAATTAATAATGCCTCCTGTGAGGATTGAACTCACGACCCCTGGTTTACGAGACCAGTGCTCTACCACTGAGCTAAAGAGGCTTCGGGTTAATTACTGGATTACGGGGTATGTTTATGAAACAACTGCAACTAATGTCAATATAAAGGGATAATAATTTGAATTTAAAAATATTACGAGTTTATTGAAAAAAAACTTGATCCCTCACTGCGCGAGCCTGTCTCGTACGTAACTTTACTGCTAGACTAAACAAGGTGAGTAAATCTAGCCGAATAGTAGCTACGTGTACTTTATAGTCTGCGTTTGTACTGAAAAAGAAGTAGAGGACGTCAAAGCCTTGTTTACCGAATGCGAGCGCTGAGCTACATCTAACTACGAAGAATTGTGCTTACGACAAAAACTACTTTGGTTTTAATGACGTTTGCGTTAATGGCTACTTTTCTAATAATAATACTGCCAGACGAACACACCAACTATACGGTTCAACACTAAGCACGCTTGTGTTATGGGTACCGTGCAATGGACTGACGCGCTCAGTCCATTGCCCAGTATATAATAGTATATAAAAACTTGAGAGGTGTCAAGGGACACCCGGATGGAACGAAGTTCCTTTCGATTAATTAGTGAAGGAATTGTAATAACATTTTATTTTTTTTAAGTTATTTATTATGTACAAAAAACCTGTATACACTCAACAAAAATAATCGTCGCGACACCACAATGTTCAATGCGAAATAGAAAGACGAAACGAAAATATCTGGCTTGCTTTCTATAAGAGAGAGAGAGACAGACAGAGAAACATGCGCACGCCGCACGGCTTACAAAAAGTGTCGTTACAAATTTTCGTCTTAATTTTTTCCGTCTAGCCCCCTTTTGCAACGCGCGATAAGGAACTTCGTTCCAATATCTAGATACATCTATGAATCGGGTAAAAACATTGGTGCTCATGACACAAAGTTTGTCCCTACGAGGATTGGAATCCGGGTCCCTCGGCGTAGAAAGCATGGTCACTACCAACTGTGCTAATCAGGTCGTCATTCTACATTTCTATATGAATTATTTTATCATCACGAATAAATTGTTTAGTTTACAATTTATATAGGTACACATTTTTCTCAATTGCGTTCGAAACGTATGCGGAGCAAATCTTATAATGGCTTCATAGCACTGTACCCGGTTGGGCCCGCAACGCGCTAACAAGAGAAAGAGTTACGCGATTATAAGAGAAGCGCACAGTCGCCTAAAATACACCCACGTGTGAGCTAAAGTGCACTTTATTGCGTCGTGAAAATAGTCGCTATTTAGTTAATCTGTGTTTATACTCTAGCTACTCCTCGCGATGGTTCTTCGAGGGTGATGGATTACTTAACCGGCAGCGCCCCGGTGGCTGACGCATGCGACCGCGTGTGCGACGATCTGCCCGCCAACGACGAGGAACCAGTGTGCATGATGTTCAGCAGATACAAGAAGGGTTACCAGTTCTTTGTGAACTATTGTCACGCTAGACGTGCTATATGCAAGGAGAATTTGTGTACGTTACTTTTTAAATCATATGTTTTTTAAGACTAAAACATCTAATGTGCGATGCCAAACTAGGGAACCGGGTACCGTACAATGGACTGGGGGCGATACCTTTATCGATCGATAGTCTATATTTATAGGTACTAATATTGTAAAGAGGTAAAGTCCTGAAAGTAGTCCAGTGGGGTCTAACAGCGTCCTCAAAGTAGTTCAGTGGGGTCTAACAGCGTCCTCAAGATAGTTGAGTGGGGTCTAACAGCGTCCTCAAAGTAGTTCAGTAAGGTCTGACAGCATCCTCAAAGTAGTTCAGTAGGGTCTGACAGCGTCCTCGTAGTAGTTCAGTAAGGTCTGACAGCGTCCTCAAAGTAGTTCAGTGGGGTCTGACAGCGTCCTCGTGGTATTTCGTTGTTTATCGTCGCGTATTACTAGTAATAAAGAAAATACATACTACACACATACTACAATAAATAATGGGAGGCTATACAGGCGGGTACTTTACCTGGTTATTATAACTTATTTATTTATTACTTTTGTTTTTTTTCTAGTGTTACACGTCGTGCACCCCACGCGATGTGTGAAGAGTCGTCAATACTTCATGCCTATTGCTTAACAAACGAGAAATACCCTTTAAAGAACATGCTACTTGGTGACAATTTAATTATAAAGATGCACAATCTTTTGCTTTCTTTGCATACAAATTTACTTTCTGTTTACACCAAACTATTCGATTCTTGCTTTTCTCAGATATTTTTTTTCAAATACCGTGGAGACAATGATTGAATTTACATAATGGATACTGCTACTACCTATTTGTAAGTCAAGGATGCATTTTCCCGTTTGTACAAGATTATACCTACATTTTCTTATAGACCGCTTGAACCTTTTATATCCTACGCAGTCCTGAGACAGTTGAAGTCACACTTCTCCCCCTTTGATTGTCTACGTCTGAGCTCTCCACACAAATCAACCTTGCGGTTATTTGCTGGTCCTATGCCAATAAACGCGGGAGTTATTCCAACCCGTCTGTCGGGTGGATCACCGTTCGTGGCAAAACATAAACATTTTGGCCACATTCCGTTTTCGTATTTCATTCTATTTTTTTATACATCCGCCGCGCTAACTGGCCAGTAACTTTTTTCATTCAATATTTTCTCTATGGTCACGGAAAACTTCTTCTTCTAATCTTTTTAAGTTGACAATCGGCTACAAAATTTTTGCCAGTGTCAAGTTAAATACTTCTGAATTTAAAATATTATTTAAGTACTCTTGATGATAATAATGATATTTATGATGATGATTATGATTATGATGAAATGAATCCCCTACTCCTATCAGGAAAGCAGAGGAGAGTTAACTGAAAATTTTACTAACATTTTGGATGAACTCGAAAAGTCAATCTACTGTTTAATTTTAATTTCTTTCACTCGTGCACTAGCACAAACACACAATAGTTAATATCCCACTAATATATCACATCATATATCAAAGAAACAATTTTCAGAAAATAAAACAAAATTGACATTGAACTTCAAGGTTTAATTTCTCGCCAAAAAAAGCTCGCGCAAAACTATGGCGCAATATTCATGTTCCTAATTTAAAACTTATTACTCCACTATGAAAGTCTTGGATATAAGACCTACTTTATTCACACTTATTGAAGTACCTTTCTTATTATGTTGACTCTAATTTAATTACCCATATTTACACAGAAATGTTTCCGTGCTTTAGACTTTCAAATCAAAATAAAATATAGTAAGTAGCTAATATCAGAAATGGCTGTCACGTACTCCTATCCCAGCGGGGCGTATGTGCTAACAAAGTATATTTATGGAAAACGAACTGGATTGGCAGGTGCACCCATTGCGCCTTCGGGCGACGTGCTTGCAATGAGAAATTCCTCTAATCTTAGATAAAGAACTTGTAGATAGAACTAAGTTGACAACCTTGACCTGTTAGAGCGAGATAGCTAACCACCAAGAGTATTTAAACAGAAACAATTATGTGTCTTCTGTCCCCGTCACAGAGATCGGTTTTATTTGTTTATCCAAATACACGTTTCGCCCAACACACTTATGTTTAATCGAGTTTTAATGACATCTTGAGGCATCAGAATCGGAATCAGAATATTTTTTATTCATGTAAACCATTAAGTACAGTACTTATGAATCGTCAAAAAAGTTACAAAATGCTAAGCTACAACTTTACCACCCGTTCGGAATGCCGTTCCTATGGAGAAGAACGGGCAAGAAACTCCATTGTTGCTCTTTTTAAAAAGATCTTTTACATTTTTAAGCTGTATATAATTTTCTTGGCTGTCAAAGCAGGAGTGACCGTAAAAGCAAAATATTTCATTTGTAAGTATAATTAAATATTGATGTTACATGCGTAGCCATGTTGTGGATTCATCCAGTAGTTTATAATCTGAGCCTAAAACTTTAATATTTACATTGTTTTTATTAGGGTTCCATAACGGAAGGGTTAAACGGGACCCTGTTAAATGTAGCTGTGGCTAGAAAGTTTAACGGGTTACAACAAACTATTTGCAAATCTGGGGTGAGCTCATTGTAAAGCCTTGGTAAGTTGCCTTTTACCAACTTGCAAGTTGCAATTTGACAAGGTGTAATCAATTGACTCGTTACACTGGTTACATAATGGCGAACTACTAAACGGACAGCCCTACCGTTGATAACGATCCAATTTATTAGTTGGGTCCTACGAAATGTAATATCGCCTGATTTCGCAATCAATTTGTAGGACTTCAATCGTATTTTATGAAGTAAGAGGAAGATTTGTAAGGTATATTAAATTGGTCGGTGGTAATAGAAAATCACGTTCATTTGGGAGTTTTTTTTATATTCTGGATGTACCGTTAGGGCTATCCTGAATTGAATATTCGGTTTATAAATTGGTAAATAAAAAATATTTGGGTACCTGCCTACTTGCTTGAAAACGAATGTTATTACGTAATGTAGTAACGGACTAAAATCTTGATTGCTTTCTGCAATTGCTTTCGGCTTACCTTCTACGAATATTCTTCCTTCGGCACTGCAAATTGTTCTAGAATTGTTTTGTTCGGACAGTAAAAAAAAACTCAAAAAGACTTCATAAACGAGCGTCTGTGTCGTCACTGAGATTAACTATAAATCTTGGAGAGGTGGAAGTATGTTGGGCCAAACAAAGGCCAACTTTCTGGACTATGTATACTTTGTTACCAGAAAACCAATGCCTGATGGTGTCGTAGTAATAAAAGGACACTAGTATAAATCTTTTGAAATATAATATTTATATTTATTTTTAATATATCACTATGATAGAACCCATAGATTAAACCAAGAATATGTTCATTGCTTGGAGACTTAAATATTCTGAAGCAATCTTAGTTCCCTAACTATTTTCTGGTAACATTCAGAAGAATTTCAGTAAATACTACCCTCTAAAACGGTTTAGAAGCACTCGTGTCCGTCACAGTATAATTTATGGAGATTTATTACGTTCAAACGTCTTCGGTGGGTTTTCTAAAGGTTTTTAGCGTACCTAGTGGTAGGCAACTAAGTATACTTTTAGCAGTAATGATAGTAGAGCGTCTGGGAATGTTGGTCACGATGGAAAAAAAGATTGATGATTCGTTAGCTTAAATTAATATAAAACTTTGACCGTACATCTGGTACTTTCTTGATCATACTTGGTTAGGTTAGATTTTATTTATTGCCAAAGATAACACATTTTATTTCCTGATGAGATATGTAATTGGTGTGACGCATTAAGATGTCGGTCTTGTGGCGCGTTAGATCCACTCTTCTGAGATCCGAATCTTGAGATGGATGTGCGGACAGAGACGTGAAAGGATCTGGTGAGGAATACGAGGTTGTGTTAAAGTTGCAATAATAACAGAAAAAAAGAGCAGGAGGTTGGTATGAAATGCGATGAGAAAAGTTATTGTCATGCGAAAATTATCTCAAAATGACCAAGCAGTAAGGTCTTTTTTCACAGTTTGCTGCTCAATAAGGGAATTGCTTAGGCCGTTTTCGAGATAGGTGCACGCGTGTTTCAGTGATTTCAGTATTTTTGTTGGAATCTTGTGAAACAATTTAAATTTCTTAGTACAGTAATATATTTTTTTATATCGCCCGACGAACACAGCTACTGTACAATCTTGAATTTTCATTGGCTGCCAGTGACTCCTTGATTACTAAAGTTTTAAATCAAACCCAGAACCCCGTTCAGAAGAACACAAAGAATCGCTCGTTTGCCTGATTCAGTACGACAGTTTCTTAATTAGGTCTATTGTTTTTAGTCCTGGAAACTTGGTAGGGCATTTAAAATAACTTACGTTCAATCGCACTGTAATGTATAAAGTTACAGACTACTTTTATTGTAATTCATGGACTTAATTACATTTAAACACTAGGCGGGTTTTGGAGGTTAATGTTATGTTTTACTGGTGGTAGGCTTCGGCCGTGGCTAGTCACCACCCACTGAACAAAGCCATGTCGCCAAGCGGCCTAGCCGTGTTCCGGCATGATGTTCGGTGTTGCCATTCATGGATGGCGGGTCAGATCAGTTGCGCTGCATGTGCCTAGTGAATGTAGCGTCTCTATCTACTGCCGCCTTCCTACCTAGGCAAGTATGCTCCATCGTAGATCTCATCGTCACTTACCATCAGGTGAGATCGAGATCAAATACTTGCCTATACAGTAAAAAAAAAAAAAAAAGTTAAATGGTATGATAATGTTATGTTTCCTAGGTAGGTATGGAATACAGTGATAGCCAATTTGGTAGAACGCTTGCCTCGGTAACGAGGATTGCAGGTTCAAATCACGGCTCGCACCTCTGGGCTTTCTTTCATGTGCGAATCTCATTTTTCAACCATGATTATCACTTGCTAAACGGTGAAGGAAAACATCGTGAGGAAACCTGCATGTCTGAGAGAACCCCTCGAAATATGTGTGAAATCCGCCAACCCGCACTGGGCCAGCGTGGTGGACTATGGCCTTATCCCCTTCGCATTGAGGGGAAGCCCGTGCCCAACAGAGGGACATTAGTGATAAATAACGTTGAAAATGAGATTTGCACATGAAATCCAGAAATCTTAGAGGTGCGCGAGCCGGGGTTTGAACTTGCGATCCTCGTTACTGAGGCGAGCGATCTACCAACTTGGCTATCACTGCTTATTATATCCTTGACTTATTATTGAGTCTGTCTAAATATTTTTAAAGGCTAAGGACATTTCTCGATCCTGCCATGTAGACAGCTCAGTGTTACAATGTAAGCTTCACTATACGCGAGGAGGCACGGATGCCATCTCAATAAGATTAGCCGCGTACTTAGTGGTAGGAATTTCGGGTTGTTAAATTATAATCTATACATATAATAACAATGTAACTGATCGCTATCTATTCATGGAAGATGTATGAGAAAAATAATTGCTGGGGGCCTTTAGCAACGCAATAGAACCCAAAACAATGATTGTTAGATTTTTTGTCTGTGCGTTTGTGCGCGCTAATCTTGGAAAAGGCAAAACCGATTGGGGTGCGGTCATCACTAATTTATTGTGGTAAGCTTCACTTAAATTTAACTGATACGGTATAGTTCTTCAGGTATTGGTGATGAAGGTATGGTAAAAGGTCAATAGTGTAGCGAGGTGGGTACGCTACAAGTTCATAAATAAAAAAAATATATCAATTTAAAAACGCGAATGAAGTCACGGGCAACAACTAGTTATTTATTTATTTCTTTTTAAAATAACACTTGCAACATTGTGAAAAATAAACGCTGGTCCACTTGTAGTCGTAGTTGTGGCGTGTCGACTCCCCGGGAATAAATATGGACGCGAATCATTTTAATGCGTATCTCCTTAATTATTAATTTAGTTTCCATTGAGTGCCCATATTATCGCTTCCGTTAAGTGCAGCATACAAATATTAATGGACATCACACCACATCGAATCTGCCAACGTGTTGTCCAACTAGCTGACAAATAATCGCGACAAAACATATTGTCAAATTTTAACAAATAATATTCAAAATAAGGGATATCTCACACAGTTCTATTATTAATATTTTAATAGCGTTTTTGCTGCAACTGTCCCACGCGTGAAGTAAAATATAGTCACTAATGCTATAACAACATTGATCTAATTATAACCATTTGAAGTGGACTCCGAGGGCACTATGCGAGGTACATCCGACAAATAATGTTAATACCGTAAACAAACATGCTTTATGGAAATATTAATAACTAGCTGTTGCCCGCGACTTCGTCCGCGTGGTATTTAACAAAGACAACCGTTGACAACAGCCTGCGCGCCCATTCTGAGCCCGCGGGACGCATTGCAGGTTATTGCTATCAAAATTAATCAGGCGCTGCGCTGCAACATTGGTTTTAATTTTTTTTCGTGAGATCCTATTTTTTTTTTCTAAAATAAAAGTAGCCTAAGTTACTCCTTGTTACATCAGCTATCTGCCAGTGAAAGTCCCGTGAAAATCGGTCCAGCCATTTCAGAGATTAGCCGGAATAAACAGACAGACAGACAAAAATTGTAAAAATGTTGTTTCGGTATAGGTTACATGTATACATCTAAATGCACTTAGTAAAAAGCGGTTATTTTAATATTACAAACAGACACTCCAATTTTATTTATATGTATAGATTAAGTGACGCGGTACAGCGAAAATTGACACAGTTGGCTGTGTTTCCGTAGGTATCGGGGTTCCGGGGTTAGAATCCCGGTATAGGCAAACTCGGTGTTATGAGCACGAATGTTTGGAATCGAGTCTTGAATGTTTATCGCCGCTAGCCTATTGTACGGTACCCATAATACAAGTAACGCTTAGTACAGGACCGTACAAATGGTGCGTTAGTCTGGCGATATTGTTTCAATAAAAATAGAATCGTAATAGTAATACGATGGTTCAATTTTAATAATGAGAGCTCCTCATTCGTTTAGCGGTACCCTAAACGGTCGTCACGAATAGGTTCAGAACTTAGATCCATTACCTATAGCGTGACCCCATCAACGTAGTGCTTGTACGCTTACACATTTGTGCTTGTACGCTTTACTCGCACACTATGAAGCGTAAAGACGCAAGGAAATGCTTGTCTTTTTGGCTGCCTGTTAAAAGTAAGATTTTTTTATATTAAAATAAACACAGCCATAAGGTGTAACAAAAATCTATCTATCTATCTATCAGCCGATATACACGTCCACTGCTGGGCATAGGCCTCCCCCAACGACTTCCACACATCACGGTCCTCCGCCACTCGCATCCACCGGCTTCCTGCGACGCGTGTGATGTCATCAGTCCACCTTGTGGGGGGCCGTCCTACACTTCGTCTTCCGATTCGTGGTCGCCATTCTAGAACCTTTCTGCCCCAACGGCCATCGGTTCTGCGAGCTATGTGCCGCCCACTGTGTAACCCATAAGTAACAAAAATAGTGTAACACATTTTAACAGATGAATCAGTAAACTATATGGATCACGTTGATGTATAAAATAATTGTGTAAATCATGTTTAAAACATGTTTTTTTAAAACATGGCGTCCTAGTGGCATCTGGACGTGCGCTCAGTACAGGATAAAATGTGGTTATACGTAATCATTTTTTTTTTTTTTTTTGCAAATTATATCTTTATAATCTACTGTTGGTCTTGTTCAAATATTTTACACTATTATTTTTAAGCCTTTATATGCAGAGTAAAATAAAGGATTATTCACAAAGGGTATACCTGCTAACTTTGAACCTGCGCTGCGTATACACATACAAACCTTAACCTTGCCAGTTAAACTGAACTATAGTATTGTGGTAGAGCCAAGCCAAGCTTTTTTTTCCACAAAAAAATTGTGATCGTCATTTTGGTCTATATTTTGTTTATAGTCTGTGCCTGAAAGCTTGTTTGGGTTCTGTAAATACGGCCTAAGTGCCTCTAATGCGTTTCAATTGTGCATTTTGATAGGCACACGCTTTTATAGACTGAAGGTTTGTTAACACATTACTTAAATCCATACTTATATATTTTTTTGGAATTTTATATATTTTATTACAAATACTTATGTGTCATTAAATTGGGATGGACGAGAAGTTAATTTTCATTAGAAACAAATAAATAGAATATGGGTGGGTAATTGAATTGACTCAGAATTACCTACTAGCCTTACATTTTTTTTTAATATACCAACCTTAGCCTCTGTGCATATTTAACAAATTTATTAAAAAAAGTTCACAAGAAATCAAAACTATCATTTTGTTAGAAACAAAATTTAATTTAAAAAAAAAACGTCAATTTAGAATTCTGTCATCACATAACCATTATAAATGCGCTATAGAGGCGTAGGTTTAAATGTTTAGTATACCTACTATTCCTTTGCAACCATGATTATCACTTGCTAAACGGTGACGGAAAACATCGCGAGGAAACCTGCATGTCTCAGAGAACCCCTCGAAAGACGTGTGAAGTCCGCCGACCCGCACTGGGCCAGCGTGGTGGACTATGGCCTAATCCCCCTCGCATTGAGGGGAGGCCCGTGCCCAACAGCGGGACAATAAAAGGGCTGGTATTATTATACCTACCATACCTGAATCACGGTATCGACATATTTCCAGGGAACAAAATCCATGTGCCTAAGCCAAAACCGAAGAAGGCAATAACTGCATTCCAGGAAGCATCGAGAGTGACTCTCATAGTGGGTCAGGTGTTCTCCCTGATGCCTGTGGTGGGGGTTGCCAGTGATGCTGCGAATAATATCAAGTGCGTAGTTAATAGGCAAGAGTCGTTGGTATCAAAAGGGAAGCAGTATTTTGTAATCAATCAATATAGCAGTGACGCTAAGTTGGGGAACGCTTGCCTTGGAAACAAGGTGTCCAGGTTTAAATCCTGGTTCGCACCCTTGAGAATTTCGGATTTTTGTGTGCGATGGCAAACTTGGCACACTTTTTGTGACATTTGTGTTATTTGATTTACTAGCTGCGCCCCGCGGTGTTACCCGCGATTAAAAATTATGTCCTTTTACCGGGATAAAAAGTAGCCTATGTACTATTCCAGACTATAATTCATCTCTGTGCCGAATTTCATCCAGATCTGTTTAGCCGTTCTAGCGTGATTGCGTAACAAACATCCATCCATCCAAACTTTCACATTTATACTATTAGTGTGATAACTATTTATGAGCTCTATGATAAAAGCACTCTACTTTCAGATTTGTGAAGACATCGTGGAAATGTCTGTACTCATTCTTGTCGCTAACTGGCCAGATGTTCATGGCTTTGCTGTGTATTAAGAAACTAGCTAATTCCGACGTATCACTGAACGCCACGTGTAAGTATGAGCTTGAATATTAATTGTTCCAGGCTGCCAGGCTGTTTCAATTCAAAAACTTAAAATTTTGTAAAAAGAATGTTAGAAATTTTGCCGGATCATGTGAAAAGTTCTAATTAGATTTGAGTTTTTAAGATCTCACTGTTGGGGTGGGATGAATAAAACATTAACTATCTACACGCGAAACAACTCAAGTACAACCTGTTATTTGTAAAAAATAATAAGATTCACTTTATGTAGTGTTATGAAAAAAAATAACAAAAAAAACCACCAAATAAATTGTAATTACAAAAAAATAAATTGAAATCGTTATTGTACTTTTCGATGTTCTGTATTAATCAACTTATTACTCAGAAAATGATTTTATTTTCATATTGGTATTATTAGTATTTAATAGTTCTTTATTAAAGAGGCAACATATTCTTCCAAAAAAGCAACTTATTCAAAACAAATTTCAGATATTACGTTAATTATATACTTGAATTTCATCCAATTTCATCCAATTTCATATATTTTAAATTATCCTGTGTTTCCAGCACCAATAATATTTTACGTAACGACGTGCGTGACCATGGCCCTTTTCATGCAAGTGGCTAGGCGTTGGCCGGCGCTCGCGCAGCACATCGCGCGCACCGAGGAAGCGGACCCGCACTTCAGCACAAGCCTCACTATTAAGTGCAATATAACTTGTGCTGTTGTACTCATATTAGCACTTGGTAAGTACATTATAGGAGCAAGTTTTCTTTTGGTTTTGCATAGGCACCTTTATAGAGGGAAAAGATGATTTAATAGTGTAAGCACATACATATATTGAAAAAGTCGTACCAGAAGATCGCCAGTCAAATTATTCACCATTGCATTATATATAATAAATCATTTGCAATCATCTTTAGGACAAAATATTTAACAGAAAAAAAGCTTAGTTCCTTGCCAAATTTTCATCACCAGATTGGCCGCTACCGCTGCTTTCATTTAAGCCTTTAAGTCGCATAGAAACAGGGTTTAATTTTAGTTGACTAGTCTTTATTTTTAGTGGAATATATCCTTTCACTGCTGTCAGCATTCGCCGGCGCCATGATGTGTTTCCCAAATGAAATAACATACAAAAGGTTCGTCACCCACTTCTATCCATGGATCTTCAATTGTGTACCATATTCACTAACTTTGGGATTAGTTGTTCAGGTAATGACAGAACATTGTGTTGACAATTGATGAAAGAGAGTATTTTTTTACATAAAACACAGCCTAAAGGCGTACATCCCTATGAATTTCAGTTCCTCCACATCCAATCCGTTTTCATATGGAACTACTCCGACTTGTTTGTGATATGCATGAGTTACTACTTGACATCGCGGTTGGAGCAGGTCAACAAAAAACTGCTTGCGGTTCAAGGAAAGGTAAGAACTCTTCAATCTATCTTCTTTGTAATCGCAATGTGGGTGCACAGCAGCGAACCTCTGCTTACCCCTTCCTGGCATCAAAGCGTGATGGTTATCTAATTTCTCTTTTATGACAAATTAAGCGGGCTTTCTTATCTAAATATTAATATATACCACTTTAACATTATTTGAGGTCAGTAGTTAAACATTGTTCTAGCGTATTTGAATCATTCATTATCTATGTTTCTCATTTCATCTATGGGGTGCCTTTTAACTCTGTCCAGTACTTGCCTGAGATATTCTGGAGGGCAACTCGAGAGGACTACTCTCGGATCACTCAACTAGTGAGAAAGATGGATGACGTCATCAGCGGGATCGTCTTCATATCATTCGCCAACAACCTATTTTCCATATGTCTACAGCTGTATAATACTTTGGAGTGAGTAGTCTTATTGATTTCTTATATTTACGCGAATACTACACATTGTAATAAAACGAATTCTACGGATTGTATCGTGGACTTGGGATCCAGTAATAAAATCATTAAATCCAAAACCAAGTGCATCATTGCAAGGCCTCAAGGCACTTTGAGCACTTTCTGCGTAGATTGGACCGCAAGCAACAATGAATATGAGGGTACCCCGGTTCAAACTACGAAACTAGGACGTCAACCACCTCAGTCCTCCCGTGATGGTCAATGGTCGCTGTAAAGCAGCCGAAACGTCGGGAACGTAAAAAACATAATATAAACGCGATGAAATCCGTAAAATTAGTTTTATTTCAATGTGAGTAGTCTTTATAAGTGGAAATTTTTAAGTGTAAGATGGAGACTTGTAATTGGTTTTTATAGGGATGGCTTTGAAAACACGGGTGAATGTAGCAGTAATGCAAAAATGTGAGTCAAGTTTCAACTTAATAAAACATCGTTTATTATTTCTGGGATTCCCCATATCATATTTTTGAAGCCCTTATGCTAATAACCATTACGATCACAACATTGACACTATCTCAATTTCTTCACCTGAGATTTCTTCTCCTAGTTGGGTTTCATAAAGTAAAACATTATTGTTTATTCACAGTCTTTTAAAATCTAAATTCTGGTCTTGGGCTATCTCTTGTCAAAATGTCCATCTCCCTTCTTTTACTCGGCCAGCTTCAAGTCAGCGACCTTTATCGGGAATCCTGTTGGTGATATGTATCTTTACGATGCCATACGTGCTATCTCATTGACATTTCCACAGGACTGGCCCACTCGGTGGTCATGAAGCGGTGACCTATTTTGTATTCTCACTGGTGTATCTTCTGTCTCGGTACGTGGCTGTATCACTGATAGCTTCGCAAATCAATTCAGCCTCTTCAATACCAGCACCGGTTCTATATGATGTACCTTCGCCTGTGTACTGTGTCGAGGTATGTACTTAACAAGCCTATTCTTCTATATGTTAGTAGTAGAGGCAATATTTTCTTTGCTGGTACACTGTTTCTCGATGCATCAAGAATTAAGTATACTTCAATTATAGTCGATTTATCAGTCTCGATTTACGAAACTACAAATGGAGAAGTCAAAGATGACGCGATGAAAGAACTTCATAGCTATGAAGTCGTTGTTTAAAAGTAATATTTTTTTGAATCATATCTGCTATCATTAAAATGTTTAAGTTCCCTCCACCAATTGTTTTTCTTCTATCATGCATCTATATAGCTTGTACTACATAACTTTATAACGCTACATTGCTATATAGTGGCTAAAATTATTCACAAAAGTATCATTAGTATCGACATCGAGAAATAAAATGAAAATTCGCTTCAGTTTCAAAGTGCTCTTCAAAGCACTCAATACAGCGCAATGCAGCAATTATAAAACGAAATAAAAAGTGTGAATCGAATTAGAACACTTCATAGCTTATTAATTTGCACTTTATGCCTTTTGTCGTAGGTGCAAAGGTTTTTAGATCAGGTTAATGGAGAGAAAGTGGCGTTGAGTGGGCTCCAGTTCTTCTCGGTGACACGAGGGTTGCTTTTGGCTGTAAGTTTATAATATTTTGAGTGTTGTTTTTAAAATTGTTGATTGTTAAAAAATAAAAAATACATTTAGCTAACAAGGTGGCGTAAAAAAAGCAGTGATAGCCAAGTTGGTAGAACACTTGCCTCGGCAACGAGGATCGCAGGTTCAAACCCCGCCTCGCACCTCTGCGATTTCTAGATTTCATGTGCGAATCTCATTTTCAACCACAATTATCACTTGCTAAACGGTGTAGGAAAACATCGTGAGGAAACCTGCATGTCTGAGAGAACCCCTCGAAAGACGTGTGAAGTCGGCCAACCCGCACTGGGCCAGCGTGGTGGACTATGGCCTAATCCCCCTCGCATTGAAGGGAGGCCCGTGCCCAACAGTGGGACATTAAATGGGCTGGTATTATATTATTATATATAACTAGCTGTTACCCGCGACTTCGTTCGCGTGGTATTTAACAAAGACACAACCGTTGGCAACAGCCTGCCCGCGCGTTCTGAGCCCGCGGGACTCATTTCAGGCGCAACGCTGCAACATTGGTTTTAATTTTTTTTCGTGAGATCCTGTTTTTTTTTCTAAAATAAAAGTAGCCTAAGTTACTGCTTGTTACATCAGCTATCTGCCAGTGAAAGTCCCGTCAAAATCGGTCCAGCCATTTCAGAGATTACCCGGAACAAACAGACAGACAGACAAAAATTGTAAAAAAAATTGTTTTGGTATAGGTACTGTGTATAAATCCAAATGCACTTAGTAAAAAGCGGTTATTTTAATATTACAAACAGACACTCCAATTTATTTATATGTATAGATTAGGTTAGCTACTTGATCAGTACCTACCTGTACTACCTTTCAGGCAACTGCATTAGACGTTTGTATCTTTAGGTGGCTGGTACAATAGTGACATACGAGCTAGTGATCTTCCAGTTCAACTCAGCACCTGTCTCTACAGCGATACAGAGCCGAAACGGCACGCCCTCTTAAGTTAATGTTGTAATTGTTAATGTATATAATCATAATAATATAATATTGCCAGACGAATACACCAGCTATAAGATACCACACTAAGTATCGCATGTATCATGGGTACCGTACAATGGATCGAGGGTGAACTCAGAATATTTAAATAGATATTAAACATCCATGACTCGGGTACAACCATTCGTGCTCAGCACCCAAAGATAGTTCCTACCAGGATTTGGACCCGGGACCCTCGGCATAGAAAGCAGGGTCACTACTAACTGCGCTAATCATGTATCTTGATCAAATTGTTTTTTTTAAAGTTAGTTAGTTTTTCTTGTTATATAAATAATTATCACCTTGATATGCTCATTTAAAAAAAAATTAGGTTTAGATAATAAGGTCAAGTAATGTTAATAAAATCATCCCATCATCATTCTTTACTTTGATACTATAATAATTATTTTAGGAGTAAGAACTCGTAACTTATGCAACATGACTTACGTAAGATAAATAAATAAATAATACATTAATAAATTGGCTTTTGATTATACATTTCTTAAGACCAAAACTTAGGGCACTTGAAATAGCGTCATAGCGAAACTTGCATGTTCACACAAACAAATGATTTTTTAAAGTTAATACTTTAATAAAGAATGCGACTTAAGTTACTAATTGGTTCAGCACTCGTAATCCGGGAAACCCAGGGATTTGTAAAAGCAAAGAACTGCTAGTGCAACGGAGGGTTTTCAACGCAGTTGGGTCACAAGTATTTGTTTAATTTGACTTCAAGTGCACTGGCGACGTTGTTAGAGCATTGCTATTTGTCAAAGGAATCGTAGTTTGCAAAACGAAATAATAGGACAAAATTGAGAACTGAAAGTTAACAAGCTTGAAATTAAATTATTAGCCTAAATTTAGCTAATTCATTAATTGTATAATTATTTAATTTGCAGAATTACCTAAATTTGCTATTTAGCGGAAAAGGGAAGATCTTCCAGGCAAGCGGGTGGTATCCTTGGCGGGGCGGCCGCTATGCCCCGACGGTTATTATCGGCATCTTGTGTATATGTTGCGTGCTCCGAAAACTCTTATGGCGCGTTTCAGGATTGTATGGAGAATTTTAAATTTTTCTGAATGTTGCCTACAGCGCCATCTATGTAGCTTTCTAAGATATTTGTGTTGTAATGACGAAGAACAACATTAACGGTGACAACCTAACATTTAGAAAAAGAAAGAAAATAAAAAAAATAATGTCCACGCGTACAAAATACCTGGCACGCTGGCTCTGCTTATACGTATAAAAATATAAAAACGTCGCTTCAATAAACATTCTGATCGCTGTATCCGATCCAATGCACCCCTCTAAGACCCAGCTTATCTGTTATCCATCCAATTTTCCTTTATCTAGGTCGCAGGTGAAACAAATAACTACGAAAATGTTGGCAACAACTGGTTCAAGCTTTAAATTAGTGGATGGGCTAATCTGACTACAAGTAATGAATCACACATTACAATGTTGAAGTTTGTTTTAAACTGCAATAAATTTAACTGCTTCATTTTATTGAAATAAGACTAATTTTTCGGATTTTGTCGTGTTTATATTATGTTCTTACGTTCCCGACCACGGTTGCTGTAAAGCAGCCGAAACGTCGGGAACGTAAAAACATAAAATAAACGCGATAAAATTCGAAAAAACCGTTTTATTTCACTGCTTCATTTTATTTTAAACCAGGAGACATTGACGCCAATTATAAATATAAATTTTAACAAGTATAAAAACTACCAACCGTCATAATAGATTTAATTTAGTCAAATTTAACCTATGGAGACCGACAAAATTAAGTAGCGGCTACTCTCCCAATCCTATTCTCCAGATTTAATAGAGAATTAATACAACTGTACCTGTACCTACAATAAATTGGATTTTTCTCTTATCTACTCCCGCATCTAATAACAAGCCGGCTCAAATCGGATTTACGAGAATAACTATTCCATATTAATGCCATTGAGGTTATTATTATTAGAATTTGGCGAAGAATCCTTATATTACCTTTATGTAACCCAGAGTCGTTATTGGTGATCAAGTTATTCCACTAATCATAGCGATCGGGTTTCTTTTGTGTCGAACAAGAATATAATACTAATAAAAGAACCACTCATCCAGATATTATAACTTAGAATCGACGCTTTCAAAATTAAAATTGAACACGAATGTTTCGCGATGCGTTCGAATCCAAAATAAGGTTGATGAAGCTCCTAAAAGGTCCCGCAGTCTAACCAGGTATTTATGGCATGCGCCAAAAAAAAAAACTCGATAAAGGACGAGTATAGTGGTGTTGAAAAAACAAAAAGCTAACGATTCCGCGTTTAAAAACATGTCAGTGACATTATGCTGATATTCAAACTTAAAGTTTCATACGTCTTAACAAATGTTAATGTATAAACAAAGGAACCGACATAAATCTAAGAATTTGGAAGTTCAGCGATTGATATATAGCTAGATGGGGCAGAAAATTTCTAGAATGGCCATCACTGGCTGGACTGACCACTTCACATGTATGCATTACGCAGAGGCCTGGAGTAACACACTGGAGCTTTCTGTATAGACATCGGTGATTAGCTAAATCAAAGTAGGTATACTAAAAGATGCCCCCAATACAATTATCGGAAAGGGACTGGAGTCTGGAGTGGCCTTTTTACCCGACTACGGCAAAGCCAAAGGAAGGGTTACGATTTTAACAGTATCTATGTATTTTACTATATGTTAGTAAGGCCGGTTAACAGAAAAGGAACCCTCAGTGTAAAACGCTGGCACTTCAGTACTTGACTGTAATTTATTTCAGGAGCTCGCGCCCGTTACATACCGATTTAGGATTATTGAAAACTTAGTAACATATCCCACTCAAGAAATTGAATATGAATCATTTTTATTGTTCCATATTTCTTTGAGATCGGCTCCATTTCTAGGATAACTTGACGTTTTGGTACGCGTACTACGCGTAAGACCATACTTGAAAAAAAATGTGTCAGACGTACAGCACGTCGAGTGCGAGCTAACTGTATACTTTATAGTCTACCGTATTTAGACATTTTGTATGAAGAATTGGAAAGCGCCACTAGCGGACGGTATTTAAAACTTTCAATTCTCCACACAAGATGTCTAAATACGGTAGATTATAAAGTATACAGTTGTAACTGAAGATAGTAACGCCATAAAATCTAATTGAAGAAAAACGCCTAACCCGTGGAGAAATATCCGGGACCACGAAAAAAGATACAAAACGAAAACAGACCTAAGTACTTAGGTCCCTTATTTAAATACTATTTTGCTTGTTATGTATGACTAACTTAAAAATAGAATTTCGAACTTCGACATTCAAATTTATCCTAGCCAAAAAAATATATCGTTGTTTTTTAATTTATTTCAAATTTTGTTGAAGGGTATACTTTTTTTAATGCTTTTATAATAAAGCTACTGGCTGGTTAAGAGCGCAAAAAATATTGGCGTTTTCATTACGTCAATATCACTTCACTATAAAATACCGTCGACTCAGTTTTCTTAGAATTTTTCTCGCTTTCACCTTTTCAAGCTCATGGCTGTTCAAAATTCGCTGACTTGCTCACAAGGGCTCTCGGTAACGTCTTGAATTACAACGAAAATTGTTAATACATTGAATTTGAATATGCCAATACGAACTTTTGTCAGTTTTATTTGGCATTTTGGTGAGGGAACCGTGACTTAAATTAATCACGATAAAATATGATGATAAATACCTGTTCGTCTGAGCGATGGGCTACGATATATTTTTTTGTTTAGCTCAATATTTTTTTATTCTTTTATTTAGCTCATGTTTCACAGCGAGGCATGGGCTTAACCTCCATGCGAGTGAAGAATGAATTTTCAATTAGCTCGCATATTATTATTATCTATGTATTTTTTTTAGCTTGAAATGTGACGTCACGGACACTGTATAATATTTACATATGGAAAACCGTGATTGTATGAATAGGGGTTAAGGGTGCGTTTTCACTGAAAGGGGAGACGAGCGAATCACGAAACGGGGAGAATCTAATAATTTGAATGGTCTATTCCTCTCTGCTAAGCTCGTTTCGTCTTCTCCGTTCTTGGGAACTGAGAACACGCGTATTCTCCATCCATCCATCCATCCATCGTCCATAGGTACTGATAATACGCGGCGCGTCATGAGTATTCTCCGTTTTGGGAACTGAGAATACGCGAAGCGTCACGCTTATTCTCCGTTCGCGGCAACTAGCACGTGGTGTGTCACGCGTGATCTCTGTTCGTGGTAACCGCGCGACACAACATACTAAACCCCGCTCAACGCGCTGCACCACCCTAAACGAGCCCTTAGTATACAAAGTTGATAGGTAAATTCCACGACAATAATCACAGAAAATATGGCTTCCTGTCACGATTTATGATAACATCGACACAGCAAAAACATATCAATACATCAAACGCACGCATTGATTAACTTCACTCACGTAAAACGAGTGTACTAGGTATTTGTTTGACAATGTCTGTGGCATTGTTTCGACGTTATCGCAGAGTGGATAAGGTAATGTTTGGCTTTGAAATTTCTGCTGTCGTTTGTACAGCGTGTTTCAGAAAGGGTATACTCTCGTTATAAAAAATAACTTGTGGTTCTTTTGTGCATTTGTTATCATTATGTGAAGCCAGAATTTTGATCCCAACCAAATTATACTAAATGGTTTCAGGTTCAAAGTGTAGTATCCCCTTTCTGAATCACGCTGTAGTGAATGCTGACAGGTGTTTGATGTTTCTGTTCTCATAAAACATGTCTCTCTCTCTTTCACTTGCCAGAAAAAGATGTCGTATAAATTCAACATCCCAGTTCAATTGGTTCGCACGAAGGACTCAGTACCAGATGGGAGACATGAGCAGTTCTTTCCTTGTATTCGGATGCCTCTCTTAATATGTAGATGTATGGGCTTGCTGCCTATTGAGGGGCTGAGAAATAACAACAGTGAGGCATCAGGGTTTGTACCTTTTTATTTTACACTAGCTGTCCCGGTGAACTTTGTACTGCCTTAGAATCAAATGTATAAAAACTCCTTGTTTACATGATGTTTTCCCTTATTTTAATAGTGATTCTGCTATTTGGGGCGGAGACAAATTAAAAAAATAAAGCTCATAAAAATCGGCCCGCCCGTTCTTGGTTTATAAATGGTGTAACTAAATTTGGCAAGTAGCATTCGAAATAAGACTAAGACGGTTTACATCAGTCACTTAATTCAGCTGCTACGTTACATTTTGACTCGTATAATCGGGTATATAAGACTTATAACTAAGGGGCCATATCCAGACCGACCACGTAGCCTCGCTAGCCGGGCTAACGCGAGGAAAATTACCACGGTCTGTCGGTCTGGTCTCGGCTAATTAATTCTCTTTTCAGATTCACATTGAAATCTTTGTACTCGATTGTTTACATACCTAGCCTAATAATTCCGACCGTGCAGTCAGTACTACTCGTGTGTCATCTATTCATAAAGAATTCTCATCGTCAAGCCATCAGTAAGTATTTTGGATATGGCAGTTAGCTGAGGACTGATGAGCAACGTGGTCACACGCGGACTATGTCTTTCGGAGATAGGATTTGTTACCCCTGACACGAATCAAAGAGAAGTATTATGAGATATAAACTTTTTTCTGTTTGTCTTTTAGTCCTATTGTAAGTAGCTCCCGGAAGAATCGGCATCTAAATATTTTTTTTGATAGCTGGTATCGGCGATTTCGCTTTCTAGGTGTAAATCATGTTATAAACTATCATCATGTTAAGTTTCATTAAAATCTGTCTATTAGCTTTCCTATGAAGCGCGACCAGACATACAGAAAATACGAAAAAAGGGGATTAGTTTTTTTATAGTCCACGATTTTTTTTCCAGAAATATTCTATGTACAGACACAAACAATATTTATAGATAGATATATGTAAATTATTATTTCCGATGTTTCTGGTACTTGCACTACCAATTAAAGTCGGATTTCATGAAGAACTAGAAAATTCCGAGTCAATAAATAAAATGTATATTATTTTTCCTATCTGGAAAAGATATAACTTTATTAAAACGTCATTCTGACGACCTGTTTAGCGCAGTTGGTAGTTAATCTGCTTTCTGTGCCGAGAATCCGGGGTTCGAATCCTGGTAGGGGCAAACTTTGTGTGATGAGCACCAATGATTGTTCCAGATTAATTTTTTAATATCTAAGTTTTATATACTGGCTTTACCCCTAGTCCATTGTGCGGTACCCATAATACAAGCGTTGCTTAGTGTGGGATCGTATAGGATGTGTTAGTCTGGTGATAAACACAAAAACCTTTTAAGTTTGGATGACCTGCCGAAAGAATGTTTAACGAAGATCATTCTTATTTTAGCCGACTTCGCGGCAAGCATTTTTTCATACATTATATTGTTGATCCTGACGCGTTTTTGTATGAGATGGAACCTTATGGTGCACGAAATAGAAGCTATAGAGATATTGCTACCACCGATTGAAAACTATAAGAAGATGGCAACTATTATCAAGGCATTGACAATATTTATCCTGATTATGGGATTTGGTGAGGAACTCTCTTAATTTTTAAAGGCACATCTTCTATTTTCTTTACGAAACGAAATGCGTCAAGGTAGCCGAAGATATAACCGGCCCTGATGCCTAGGGCCTTAAATAATGGGCTACCCTCGGGGTCGAGGACGACTGGGATGTGGGCCCCGGACGTCCGGTGACGATGACGACTCCTGAGGAGGACGGCGGCGGGCGTGGGCGTGGCTGCTCCCCCGAGACGGGCCCCCATAAGGGGGCGAGGCACAAGAGGGGCACCGGTGCGTTCCGTTTGGAGATCCCGGAGCCCCTCCAACATGTGTCGAAGGCGGCCACCGGGGGGGTTTTAGTGGGTAAGAATCCCACATAACCCGGCCCTCTCCCACACGGAGGCCGGGTATCTATCGAAGATTTCCCCCCCGTCAACAAAAAAAAAAAAGCCGAAGATATAAAACAAACCACTTATGATCAACTTCTAGTTCTATATTTTCCAAATACTAGCTGACTTATTAGTTTAACAAACACAATTATAATAATTTGCCATATAACACACAACACTAATTATATATTCTTCGTTGTGATATGACAAATATAAACATTATTTATATAGCTATATTTTCATAATTTTCTTTAAATTAAACACACATTTGATAAATCAAAATAATACTGATTATTGTTTATACAAATAAATAAAATTGGAGTGTCTGTTTGTAATATTAAAATAACCGCTTTTTACTAAGTGCATTTGGATGTATACACGGTACATATACCAAAAAAAAATTAAAAAAAAAATGTCTGTCTAGCTGTTTGCTCCGGTTATTACTGAAATGGCTTGACCGATTTTAACGGGGCTTTCACTGGCAGATAGCTGATGTAACAAGGAGTAGCTTAGGCTACTTTTATTTTAGAAAAACTTTTTTGTTGAATACCACGTGGACGAAGTCGCGGGTAACAGCTAGTATTCAATATAACTACTAAGTTACTACATTTTAAATGGAACTAACATTATCTATTAATTTTCAGTGGAGTACGCACTGTTTATTGTGACGTCATGGATAGTTATGACCGAGTGTGCCGCGCTGAACGATTCAACTGACCAGCTGAAATCCTACTACCTGTTCGTGTATCAATGGTTGTATGAATTGATACCCTTTTCATATTTTTCCGGGATAGTCTGTCAAGTAAGTGATCATCATAGCGATTTACCATTTCGGATAAGTTAAGGCGAAGCACTGATAGCAAAGTTGGTAGAACGCTTGCCTCGGTAACGACGATCACAGGTTTAAACCTCGGCTTGCACCTCTGGGATTTCGGATTTCATGTGCGAATTTCTATTTCAACCATGATTATCACTTGCTAAACGGTGAACGAAAACATCGCGAGGAAACCTGCATGTCTGAGAGTACCCCTCGAAAGAAGTGTGAAGTCCGCCAACCCGCACTGGGCCAGCCTGGTGGACAATGACCTAATCCCCCTCGCATTGAGGGGAGGCCCGTGCTCAACAGTGGGATTTCAACAACATTTGGACAGGAGAGATTATTCGCAAGCTTACCGCATACTTTATAGTCTACCGTATTTAGATATTTTGTATGGAGAATTGAAAGTTTTAAATACCATCCCCTAGAGGCGATTTTCCATTCTCCATACAAAATGTGAAAATACGGTAGACTATAAAGTATACAGCTAGCTCACACGTGACGTGCTGATTCCGATACTACTCTTATCATCATTGCCATCTTTTTCCATAGAGCCAATTTTTTTTCACAAATCTATGATTTATACGCGGGATTTATTTTAAAAGCCGGTATATGTTTATGCTTTCAGATTTCAGTCTTTCAAAGCACATTCCTATGGAACTACAACGACATACTGATCATTGTTTTAAGCATCTATCTTAACAGCAGGTTCAAGAGCTTCAATCATATACTCATGCAGAAACAGTTAAGTGTGAGTCACTCTACCGATCCACCTTCAGATTACGTATCTTGCCTAGATTAGCGATAGTAAAGAGATAGCAATAATCTCGCAATATTTGGGCGATTATTGCAATTGCTAGATACGTAATGAGGGGGCCGATGCTACTTACAATGTTATTTATATAGGGTATACTTACGCGCAACAATGCTCGCATTCATCTATACATCTATACATATAAATAAAATTGGAGTGTCTGTTTGTAATATTAAAATAACCGCTTTTTACCAAGTGCATTTAGATGTATACACGGTACCTATACCAAAATAACATTTTTTTAAATTTTTGTCTGTCTGTCTGTTTGTTCCGGGTAATCTCTGAAATGGCTGGACCGATTTTGACGGGACTTTCACTGGCATATAGCTGATGTAACAAGGAGTAACTTAGGCTACTTTTATTTTAGAAAAAAAATAGGATCTCACGAAAAAAAAATAAAACCAGTGTTGCAGTGCTGCGCCTGATTAAGTTTGATAGCAACAACCTGCAATGCGTCCCGCGGGCTCAGAACGCGCGAGCAGGCTGTTGCCAAGGGTTGTGTCTTTGTTAAATACCACGCGGACGAAGTCGCGGGTAACAGCTAGTAGAGCATATAATTCGTTATAAATAGCTTATGTAAGAGAGGTTTTCAAGACTCAATTGGATCGGTTGGTAGCAACTTAGATGTCTGTACCGAAAGTCTAAAAGCAATTGGTCATATCCTCTGCATCCTCCACGCTGACTTCTTAACGATCGTTTTACAAACTAACTAGTACCGACAGTGGTTACATTGTAACGTTACGACCTCATATCCGTTGCCTGTAGTGAAACTAAGCTGTAAAGTTGTTTGGAGTTAGATCGCGTGGAATATAACATGTGAAAACACTGGGGGAGGATGTTTTATAACGTGGGTAATGAAATGCGGTAAGGTTAAGTAGGTATATATAAGACTAGATCAGTGGTATCTTTTTATGATAATAAATATCCATCCATCCATCCATCGTCAACTGCTGGAACATATCACGACGCGTGTCTTTGGTCCACCTTGTGGGGCGCTGTCCACTACGTCTTCCACCTCGTGGTCGCCATTTTAGAACCTTTCTGCCCCAACGGCCATCGGTTTATCGAGTTATGTTTCCCGCCCACTACCACTTCAACTTTGAAATGATATGAGATGGTGGTTATTCTAGTTCGTCTACAGATTCCTTCAAATTGCGCGTTGAACGACCTTGATATTTGGTATGAGGCCCATATTAAGTGACCACGTCTCAGTGCCATATGTCATTATATTATCTGTTGTATATTTTAATGAAACGTGAAGGAAAGCAATTAAATTGAGGTATATGCAGAGTCCCACGGCCAATGCCTTTTCAGACACATGTTATCATGTACTTACATACATTGACGGCCTGATTAGCGCAGTGGTAGTAACTCTGCTTTCTGCGCCGAGGGTCCCGGGTTCGAATCCTGGTAGGGACACAAGCTTTGTGTGTTAAGCACGAATGTTTGTATCCGAGTCATGGATGTTTAATATGTATATAAGTATTATATACTGAGTTCGCCCTCAGCCCATTGTACGGTACCCATAACACAAGCGTTGCTTAAAGTGGGACCGTATAGTTGGTATACCGTGTTTATTTATTTATTGTAGAGCAGTCCAATGCTTTTAAAAGATTTCCCAGCAATCTGTCAACAAAATAAAAGTGGTCTTATTAAAAACTAAGATTATATCTTTGGTGTACATGTCGACAGATGTCTTCAAAGAGTTTTACCAACTGGGCGACGCTGCAAGTTCATTACACCAGAATATCTCGTCTGGTGACCATTGTTGACCGTAATATGAGCCCTATGGTCTTAATGTCATACGCCTGTAACCTGATGTACATCTTCAAGCAGATACTTTATATAATCAAGTAAGAATCTTTATGCTTACTTATTTACGTTCGTTTGTTGATATTTTTTCACACATTAAGTACATAGTAATGTTGAACTTGACAACATAATAGTAGGTACCTACAACATCATGGTAACGAACGCAAAAAAAATGCAAAATGTTGTAAAACTTTCTACATACACAACAATTTGATTGACTGTTTTGACAAAATATTTGATTGACATAAAATTATTACCGATTTTATCGCGTTATATTATGTATTTTACGTTCTCGATGTTAATATAATGCGATAAAATCCGTAAAATTTGTTTTATATCAATGTGTAGTATTCGCGTAAATATAAGAAAAAAATATTTTATATTTTCAGCAATATGAAAGGACCATCTTTCATAGATTACACTAAATGCAGCCAAAATCAAAGGTATTTTGAAAACATTCAACAATATATATATTAGTAGTAGTTTGGGACCGTATAGTTGGTGTCTTCATCTGGATACTATTATTATTATATATTTCCAGTTATAACACAGAAACTGTCGTATACGTTGCATTCTCGACTCTACACGCGCTAATTAAGACTGCATTTGTATCGTTCCTGGCTGCCAGACTTCATACAACGAGTCGTGAACCTTTGAATGCGTTGCACACTGTACCAGCATCGGCGTACAATAATGACGTAAGTGGTTGTTAAAAAAAGGAATTCGATTTTGATCACACCTGTACCACAGAATTTGCCTCATCCATTCAAATAACAGGTTTTTGTTTTAAATGTTGGCATCCGTTTGAAAAACGAACGTGGAATTCCAAATTGGAAATTTCATTTATACTGCTCATAAACGTTGATAATACAGCGTTCGTTAAACGTTGATTTTAATTTTGGAACTCGTTCAGGCATTTTTGCGAAGAAAATAATATAAGATTTTTAAATAACTTCGTAGCTCGGATTTTTGGGAAAAAAAACGCGAGGAGTTAATTTAAGAGTTTTAAAAAACTAAGTTTGATTTTATTACCACGTGGTAGGCGGGGAAAAGGTGCCCAGCGTATTGTTCTTTCATACAGTTAGTTAAATCTAGATAAGTATGTATCTAGGTAAGTAAGGTGCCTATGGATTGAATGTTTCAGATGCAACGGTTAATGGATCAAGTATACTACTCTAAAGTTTGTTTGACTGGGTGCAAGTTTTTCAGCATTACACGTGGCATGATTCTAGCGGTGAGTCTTTCATAATTTCAGTCATTTCAGTGCCATGGGACATATATTTCTACTGTGTGTATACAGAATGTTTCAGAAAGGGCATATTTACCTTTGAACTTGCTTCATAAGCAAGAAGTAATATAACAAAAGAACGCTTACAATATATCACAGTTGTAATTTTAATAGTTGTATAAAACTTTTTTTTAAATCGTAATATCGAAATCCTATGACTTCACATAATGATTATAGATGCGCTAAAGTAGAGCAGGTTCAAAGGTTAGTACACACTTTCTATATAACATTGTACATACATTTTGTTTTGTATCCCAGATGGTGGCAACGCTGCTTACGTATGAAATTGTGCTGTTTCAAATTTAGTTGAAAATATTTGACCAATATTATAATTTATTAATGTATTCGTAAAACGTACAAACCTGATTTATATTATTTACTTCTTATGTTTACGTGAATACTACACATAGAAAGAAAACCAAATTTACGTCGGGAACGTAAAAACATAAAATAAACGCGATACAATCCCTAAAATTAGTTTTATTTCAATCTGATTTATTTATTAACATAATATCTTATAGGTATTTCGTACAAAATAATAACATTAAATTAGTTACCGTTATATTACTCTTATAACGCCGTTAGGTGATTAAAAAAGTAATTATGAAAACACCTTTTTTAATACAACGTAATCAGTGAATCAAAGTTTGTTGGAAACTTGTCAATGTGAATTAATTATCAAATCAAAACCCAGTCAATTAGCTTAGAAAGTATATTGAGTAAGTTTTTGAACTGTTCACTAAATAGCGGCGTAATTATAATCTACTAGTTGCGCCCGGCGGTGTTACCCGCGAAAAAAGTATGAAAAATTAAAACATCTATCCCACGGGAACCATACATTTAACCGGGATAAAAAGTAGCCTATGTGCTATTCCAGACTATAATCTATCTCTGTGCCAAATTTCATCCAGATCCGTTCAGCCGTTCTGGCGTGAAAGAGTAACAAACATCCATCCATCCATCCATCCAAACTTTCACATTTATAATATTAGTATAGATTCAAAAAGTTTCAATTATGTCCAAAACAAATGTACTTCTTACTTTACGAAATGAAATGCGATAAAATAAAATGGATATGCAAATGGCCTCACCCACAACTTAGCGGGTATTTTGCCAATGTCAAGTAGTTAACAGCAATAAAACATTCAATAAATACACATTGTAAATAAAATAACGGATGTGACATGATGAAATGAAAATGGCGTGTCATAAATGTATTTACTTGTCATTTTCAGAGTTGTTTTTAACCGACTTCAAAGGAGGAGGAGGATCTTGAAATCTACCTTGTCTAACCACATCACATCAAATATTTAACTAATCTGAAGTCGGTGACAAATAAACAACCGACGAAGAATAACAAAAGTATACTCAGTAACGAGATGCGCGGACCAATTTGTAGGTATAGTCTTTGGCGCAGACCGGCAATACTCGACTCAGTTGTTTGTTTGGCACCGACTTCAGATTAGTTAAATATTTGATGTGATGTGGTTAGACAAGGTAGATTTCAAGATTAGATTATTTTTTGCTTTTTAGTTTTTTGAAGACGGTTTTTATTTTGTTAAAAAGTTTTTTATCTTGACACAACTAATGACATCAAATTTTCGTGATTGCATGTAAAACCTGTTTTGTAATGTGAATTGCTTGATTACAAGAAAAAATATAAAGGTATAGTAACAAAGTAGTGTTAGTTACACACCATTTATAACTCTAGAACGGGTGGGCCGATTTTTATGATCTTTGATTTTTTAAATTTTTCTCCGCCCCGAATAGCAAAAAAACATTGGGCAGAAATCACATTTGATTCTGAGGCGGTACTAAATTCCCCGGGATAGCTTGTATGTAATACATTTAAGTTGCTAATGAAAATAAGCGAAACTTCAAACTGTAACAGTTGTGGGATGGAAGGAGTCGCAGTGCACATATTGGCTAAATGTGTAACATTCAAAGATGCCAGAGAAGTATTAATGAGAGGGCAATCTTTGAACAGAAGAGAGTTGTCTATGCGAAAATGGCAGAAATCAAAGCGATTATTAAATAGATTTCTTATATTAACGCGAATACTATACATTAAAATAAAACTATTTTTTCGGATTTTATATATTCAGTCACTGGAGGACTGGGAGGTAGGACGGGAGGACGGGAGGACACGGGAGGACGGGAGGAGGAAGGATGGTCACCCGTGACCATGGTTGCTGTAAAGCAGCCGAAACGTCGGGAACGTAAAAACATAAAATAAACGCGATAAAAGCCGAAAAAATAGTTTTATTTCGATTAATTAAATTAATACATATGTGTTATTAGCTGTATAGTTTAATGACGAAGTACGATGACGATACTATTTTATATAAAAGTCCTTAAATTAAATACAGGAAAAAAAATTAATCTACTCAAAGCTTTTTTAAACTTTATGTAATCGCTGCGTGAGTTACATTAACAACTTCATTGTCTATTATCAAGCTGTTTGGATAAGCTGATCTGCTGATCTGTAGTAGTACCAGTTCATATGTTATTATATTAGCGATTACCTGAAAAGTAAAGTTAAGTAAGTAAAACCTAAAACGGCACTGTACTCGTAAATTAATATTCGATACGCTCGAGCGCGCTCGTGTCGGGTATCGCACGAAGCGTTACGTTGAAATCGCCTTGTTCACGATACACTGCGCGTTCAAAAATTTTAATTTTTGTTACTCAGGACTTTTGACATAAATGATTTCTATAATTTTATTATACGCATAACCTTTAGCCAAAGTTTTCGTTATCATGCCCTGACCCTGTATAGTGAAATATCTATACATATAAATAAAATTGGAGTGTCTGTTTGTAATATTAAAATAACCGCTTTTTACTAAGTGCATTTGGATGTATACACGCTACCTATACCGAAATAACATTTTTTACAATTTTTGTCTGTCTGTCTGTCTGTCTGTCTGTCTGTCTGTCTGTCTGTCTGTCTGTCTGTCTGTCTGTCTGTCTGTCTGTCTGTCTGTCTGTCTGTCTGTATGTCTGTCTGTCTGTCTGTCTGTCTGTCTGTCTGTCTGTCTGTCTGTCTGTCTGTTTGTTCCGGTTAATCTCTGTAATGGCTGGACCGATTTTGACGGGACTTTCACTGGCAGATAGCTGATGTAACAAGAAGTAACTTAGGCTACTGTTATTTTAGAAAAAAAAATAGGATCTCACGAAAAAAAATTAAAACCAGTGTTGCAGCGCAGCGCCTGATTAAGTTTGATAGCAACAACCTGCAATGCGTCCCGCGGGCTCAGAATGGGCGAGCAGGCTGTTGTCAACGGTGGTCTTTGTTAAATACCACGCGGACGAAGTCGCGGGCAACAGCTAGTCTGTTATATAATTGAAATATTGTTTGGGAGTAGTTAAGTTACTTAGAGGAATGTTTAAAGTAGATCTTACCTTCAGTATCATATTTCGAGTCACATAGAAGAAGTAACCACACAATCCAACTGTTGTGTATCGAATTTGGAATTGAAACCTTATCACCTGAAAATTAAGAGATTAAACATTTCGAACAGCAAGCCTGTTTTGTAACTCTGTTTCAATCATTTCGTGTATTTCTATGCACTAATTAGACGATAGAAATACGCTAGATAGTTGAAACACGTTTTCCATCAAATTCAATAATTTTATGTATTTCTATTGAATTTAATTACTCGATAGAAATATAAAAAATGATTGAAACAGAGGTACATAATAGGACCGCTGATACGTAGCAAGAAGTAGATTAAAAAAAACACACACGAATCTTATTTGAAATCAAACGTCAATTTCAATCCAAATTTGAATAATTTCGTTAGAGTTTAGTTTTAAAAGCACACACATACTTCAATATCGTAAGCAGATGCTGGGACGTTATATAAAGCGACGAGTGGCATCCGTGCTGCCGTGTGCACGTTGGCAGCCTTTTTAAACATCAATAATGTTCGGAGCACTAAGAACAGGAAGGAGTAGAGATAGTAGAGCTGGTAGCTCGGTGATGATGACGCGCTGTAAATATATTAATAATACCAGCCCTTCTTAATGTCCCACTGCTGGGTACGGGCCTCCCCTCAATGTGAGGGGGATTAGGCCATAGTCCACCACGCTGACCCAGTGCGGGTTGGCGGACTTCACACATCTTTCGAGGGGTTCTCTCAGACATGCAGGTTTCCTCACGATGTTTTCCTTCACCGTTTAGCAAGTGATAATCGTGATTGAAAATGAGATTCGCACATGAAATGAAATCCGAGGGGTGCGAGCCGGGGTTTGAACCTGCGATCCTTGTTACCGAGGCAAGCGTTCTACCAACTTGGCTTTCACTGGTCTTATAAATGCTGGAAATATAAAATCTGGTAAATAGAGTGGTTTGTAAGGCGTTTTAAATGTATAATCAGTACCACAAGTGCGAGATTGTTTGTAACGTAACCGTATACTTTATAGTCTACCGTACTTAGACATTTTGTTTGTAGAATTGAAAGTTTTAAATACCGTCCGCTAGGGACACATTTTGTGTGATGAGCACAAATATTTGTACCCAAGTCATGGATGTTTAATATCTATATAAGTAATATATACTGGGTTCGCCCCCAGTCCATTGTACGGTACCCATAATACAAGCGTTGCTTAGTGTGGGACCGTATAGTTGGTGTTCGTCTGGCGATATTTATTTATTTATTATCGTAGCTGAAAAAAGCTATGCAAACTTACAGGCTTATTTCCGCACTACTGCATTTGACAAATTCATGGTAGCTGCGCCTGAAAAACAATAACAAACTTTTTAACAAAATAAAAACCGTCTTCAAAAAACTAAAAAGCCAAAAATAATCTGATCTTGAAATCTACCTTGTTTAACTAAATCAAATATTTAACTAATCTGAAGTCGGTGCCAAACAAACTACTGAGTCGAGTATTGCCGGTCTGCGCCAAAGACTATACCTACAAATTGGTCCGCGCATCTCGCTACTGGAGTATACTTTTGCTATTCTTCGTTGGTTGTTTATTTGGCACCGACTTCAGATTAGTTAAATATTTGATTTAGTTAAACAAGGTAGATTTCAAGATCAGATTATTTTTGGCTTTTTAGTTTTTTGAAGACGGTTTTTATTTTGTTAAAAAGTTTTTTATTTTAAACTTTTTAGTGGATATATTTATTATTCTTTGTCACTAAAAAGTATTTTATATCAATAATTTTACTGGATAATAGGTATACCAAATACAACATCATCACGAGATAAATATAGATTCAAAGAAATCAAGATAAAACAAAAACCATTGAATCAATCTCGTTGAATTTTAAAAGGGTATACCTTATTCTGTAAAAAAAAGAATAATCCAAATCGGAACATCCACGAAAAAGTTTTATTTATAGCCAAAGTGCATCCCATAACAATTTAAATAAGCCCAAACACGGCTTGAATACATTGTTTTATTACAATGTTCCGGTTCCTCTTGGGTTTATCATCAGATCAGTTCGATGGTACCATATTCCTCAGAACCAATTCTTTAAATTTTCTGTGTCATAGTCGCTTAACGAACATAATCGAGATTATCTTGGCGCAACCCGTGAAATACGTATCACTGACAAGTTCCGGTGGCCATTTGTGGTCTTCTTCATCACTTTCACTTCAGCAAATGATACTTTCTGAATGCAAATGCTTGAGTTCTTGATGAAAATACCAAAATTGCTATAGGTTTCCCTATAAAATTTGAGGAGTCCTCTCAATTCCTCATGGATCCCATGATCTGAACAATTTTTTGAAAAAAATGGGACCAATCTGTAAGCATATCCTTTCATATAAAAAAATAATTTTCCAAATCGGTTTATAAATGACGGAGATCTGAGGTAACAAACATAAAAAAAAAAAAAAAAAAAATACAACCGAATTGAGAACCTCCTCCTTTTTTTTGAAGTCGGTTAAAAAAGGTGACAAACAAAAGTTTTCAGAAAACCTAGATCATTTTATAAAATGTTCATAATTATGTGTGACTTGTAGTCACTTCAGGATTCACATATGTAGGGCAAAAAGAGTCCGAACTATTTCTCATAATGAATATATAACCAAGTTTTTACTGCATGGAGTAACATAGCTGCGTGCAGATGTAGAACAGATCTGAGAATGAGGACAGCAGTATAAAGCCGCCGATATGATCATTTATATCTTGAACCAGCATCACCAGTTGAGAGTAGTGCGCTCGGAGTTCACCCCAGTTGGTCGAACGCTGGAAACATGAAGTTCAATTAATGGAACAGGCGCACGATTATGGACTTTATTCACCTTACAATAATGCAAGCTTATTTTACTTACTCTGCCCCTCCCCATAGCTACAGCATTGTTGATATTTTTAAAATAGGCCGTTATGTAAATGCTCAAGCACACAATCAATAAGTCGGTGAAGCTCAAAACGAATTTCGCTTGCAAGGTAAACCACTGAAAAAAAAAACAAAACAGGATTTTTATCACCGTACCGGGTACTACAGTACGGATATTTCGAGTAGCCGACACGCAAATAGGTTAAAAACATGTTATAAAAATTGTAATCACAACATCTTTTGATAATTGAAAATGACAAATTAAATTGAAATAAAACTATTTTTAAGGATTTTATCGCGTTTATTTTTCGTTTTTACGTTCCCGAAAAATAAACGCGATAAAATCCTTAAAAATAGTTTTATTTCAATGTGTAGTATTCGCGTAAATATAAGAAATCAATATATGACAAATTAAATTTAAAAAACGCGCCAAAATTCTTATCTAAATTACTAAAGTAAGGAAAAATATGGTATACGTAGTTGGTTAAGCCAAGCTAGTCGAACACCCGAACACTAATTTCTTATATTCAGTTACAAACCCAGTTGCAATAATTATTTAAATAATTATCTTGACTTGCAGTACCGCAAAGGCAAATATGTTAAGAACACCTGCACCCATTCCAAAATTGTGAGAAGATTGTCAAATTTTAGTTAGATGCCCTATGATGCTTAGCCCCTGCATTTACGGAGAGTTTGAATGGCAACAGGCTCGCCCCCCAATAACATTGGAACCAAGGAACCACCGCAATTGGAACCGACCTATCATCCGCGAGAAACTCGATCTGAAAACAACCAACTTAGCACCGTATTAAGTACTAAATATCAGGTAGGTACCGTTACCAACAAACCAGTCGAAATGTTATACGGTAGGTAGTCGAAAACGAATGGGAATCTGGATCTGAAGTGGCGTTCGATCACATGACTCGTGCTCCCTCCCTGGTGGAGGCAGTACATGTTGATTGTGAACTTGCAATTGAAATATAATACATGCTCCACTGAAACAAAACCGATATTTTTTTAAGGTTCTATGTCCGCAAGAAGTAGCTGGTCGCTTCACGGCCGGCTTTGAACGTATAGTCAGCAAGTCGTCGTTCAAGCTATCTTGTTATTGCTATTGATGTGTGATTCTAAATCAACATTAATATTATATGTTTCGTCCCAAACCAAACCTATTATTATTTATCCACAAGATCACCGCGATTATATATATGGCTTAGCAAAAACGGTATAATATATTTTAAGGGGTTAATAAGTAGGTGATAACGATCACGTTTATCTAAAAATATATGTGTTAGTGTTTGATTTTTCTGTGAGTAAGCAAGCTAGTACAGTTTCAACGCGCACTTAGTACGTAGTGTTGTTTTTAAAATTTCAAATAATTTGTTTTTTTTTTTGTGAATCTGGCGTGTATAGGCCAGACTAGGCTCGCCTCACACTGCCACCACTATTACTCCTATAAGCCAGGTTCTACGTCAATACAATTCACATCTTATACATGGGGCATTTACATTTTCTCATTAGTATCGCCCTTACCTAATGCTAGCAACATAACGCCATATGAACTGATACCCGTTTTCAGGGCGACATGCTTCGTTATTCTCATAACCTTCAAGGTGTCTTCGATTTCAGCAGCCGTTTTCATCAATTTAGACCAGCGTTTAGCCAGTTTCAGGAATAGGATCGTTGATGTCAGACTTGTTGCGTATAGAATTAACATCGCTGAAAAAAAGTATGAGTGTTATCGTTACTAGAAAGAATCCAATATGAGGAAATACGTCGTTGAACTAGAGTTACTGAAGCCATTGATCTTAATAGAAATAGCCCTATTGAAATACAAGTTGAAGAGGCAGCGGGTATATTTGGGCAGAATGGTTCTAGAATGGTGAGCACTTTTTTTATGGGACTAGGCCCGCCACACACTCCGACCACTGCTACTCCTGTAAGCCAGGATCTACAGTGGTGTCCAATGAAGACACCGAGGTTTGGCCCTCGGCGAGTCCCGGGATAAAGTTAATTGTCTTGTAACCCGCACGAAATTAATCGAAAGATAAAAATAGGAAGAGTTGGAAGAAAATGGTGAGCACTATCACCTGGTTGGTTATTCTAAATCATTCGGAATCGACATCGGAAACGGATTTGAAACATTCCGATGTTGATGTCGCTCCCGACGAGCTTTCTGACGGAAACTTTTTGAAAAAAAACTTTTTAACAAAATAAAAACCGTCTTCAAAAAACTAAAAAGCCAAAAATAATCTAATCTTGAAATCTACCTTGTCTAACTAAATCAAATATTTAACTAATCTGAAGTCGGTGCCAAGCAAACAGCTGAGTCGAATATTGCCGGTCTGCGCCAAAGACTATACCTACAAATTGGTCCGCGCATCTCGTTACTGAGTATACTTTTGTTATTCTTCATCGTTAGTTTATTTGGCACCGACTTCAGATTAGTTAAATATTTGATTTAGTTAGACAAGGTAGATTTCAAGATTAGATTATTTTTGGCTTTTTAGTTTTTTGAAGACGGTTTTTATTTTGTTAAAAAGTTTTTTATTTTACACTTTTTAGTGGATATATTTACTATTATTTGTCACTAAAAAGAATGTAATATCAATCTTTTTTACTGGATAATAGGTATACCAATTATAACATCATCGCGAGAAAAACATAGATTCAAAGAAATCAAGATAAAACAAAAACCACTGAATCAATCTCGCTGAATTTTAAAAAGGTATACCTTATTTTGTAAAAAAGAATAATCGAAATCGGAACATCCACGAAAAAGATTTATTTATAGCCAAAGTGCATCCCATAACAATTTCAATAAGCCCAAACACGGCTTGGATACATTGTTTTATTACAATGTTCCAGTTCCTCCTGGGTTTATCATCAGATCAGTTCGATGGTACCATATTCATCAGAACCATTTTATTAAATTTGCTTTTTCATTGTCGCTTAACGATCATAATCGAGATTATCTTGGCGCAACCCGTGAAATACGTATCACTGACATGTTCCGGTGGCCATTTGTGGTCTTCTTCATCACTTTCACTTCAGCAAATGATACTTTCTGAATGCAAATGCTTGACTTCTTGATGAAAATACCAAAATTGCTATAGGTTTGCCTATAAAATTTGAGGAGTCCTCTCAATTCCTCATGGATCCCATGATCAGAACAATTTTTTGAAAAAAATGGGACCAATCTGTAAGCATATCCTTTCATATAAAAAAATAATTTTCCAAATCGGTTCATAAATGACGGAGATCTCAGGTAACAAACATAAAAAAAAAAAAAAAAAAAAAAAAAAAAAATATACAACCGAATTGAGAACCTCCTCCTTTTTTTTGAAGTCGGTTAAAAACGACTTTTATTGTCATCAAGATACATCGAAAATAATCATATTTGGAATTTTTAATAGCGATTGCGGTAATCCGGTTGGGAAGTTTTCGATTCCGTTTCCGATATCGATTTCGAATGGTTTAAAATAACCCCGCTGGAAGATGTAGGAGATGTAGGACAATTGCACACACGTGTTAGGAAGCTGGAGGATGTGAGTGGTGGAGTACCGTGGTGTATGGAAGTCTTTGAGGGAGGCTATGTCCAGCAGTGGACGTCTTTCGGCTGGTGATGATGACGGGTGTTATTCATACACCTCCGTTAAATACCATGGTATTGTTACGTGCGGGGGTAATTAAATGCCGATTACGTGAAAATTACTTTAATCGCTCTCCACACAGAAGGCAAAAATAGTACACACCAGTACACTAACTAGTTAACACTCAAAAAACAATACACCAAATCACTTGAATCACAGTAGTCCACAGTACCTATTCGCTAGAGTCGCCGGTATAGTCTTCTTAGATCGCTTCCGAGAGATGTGTTCACTATCGCTTTCAAATAAAAAACTGTCTTGTCGCTGGTCCTGCACACTATTTATAATCCGAAAATAGCGAGGGTGGATCTTTCCAGAAAGGTGTCGATAAAAACCCACTAAATAGAAATGTTCCATTAGGAAAATGAACCTTATGTACACGGTAATAAGGAGGCGCTAGAATGTTCTAGTGTACGTAGCTGCATTCGTCAAATCGGTATTATTCCGAGAACTCGCAGTTCCAGGAATTGCATTGTCGTCGTCTTTTGTTTACTAATAATTTTAATAAAAATAATATGAGGTATATTCTGGAAGCCGGTTGCAACATTGTTGACGATTCTAGATCTTTCTTCACAGATCGATAGAGGACCTTGGACCCAACAATGCGTTTTTGTTTCTAGAAGCTTCGATAACTATTCCACGAGTTATCGATACCTCTTTTATACGCATCGTAACAGTATTAAGTATTAACCAAAATTCAGTTTTTTTTTATTACGATATAGGCAAGTATTTGATCTCGATCTCACCTGATGGTAAGTGACGATGAGATCTACGATGTAGCATACTTGCCTAGAAGGTACCTGTTCACTCTCGACTTGAAAACACCCAGATTATAGTCGACGGGGAACAAAGACGCCGGTAGCGTGTTCCATTCCTTGGCAGTTCGCACGATGAACGTAGAAGCAAACCGCTTAGTACGTACCGAAGGAATGTCCACAGTGTACGGATGACACTTGTCCGTGCGTCTTGTTGACCGATGATAGAATGGAGATGGGGGAATTAACTCGTGTAATTCCGTCGCACACTCTCCGAAATGTATTCTGTAGAAAACTGATAGGCTGGCAACCCTACGTCGGTGTTCTAGGCTCTGTAGCTTGCCTCAGAGAACGCCATGAACCCAACAATTAAATTAAGATTTTTGCTTACTTAGTCCACCCCAAGTGCCATGATATTTATATTTATTTATATAAAAAAAAACTAAGGAACTAAGAAAAAAAAATGTTTTTTTCGTCAATGTTACTTACACACAGATCCTAAATTTGCTTCGTTTTTTACATGCCAGTGCGAGTTGAAAATCAACACTATAATTTGACCAAGCAGAAATGAAACAAAGTAGAGCCCATAGACCGACTTCAATTTATATCTGGAACATAAAAAAATATAAATGAAAATTTACCAACACATATTTTAGGAACTTTACCAGCGACCAGTACAAGATCAACTTGTCAACTTTAGCTTGTTCTGGCCAGTATTACCTGATTTCCAAAGGAGTTGAGTAACCAAGACCCTCTACAGGGAAGACGCCAGACCATCGCGCGAGGCGCATAGCATGGCGCAGACAACTGTGCATCTCGCATCGTTTCCCCTTGATTGACGTATGAATTTTGGTTTTGAAAAACTTCATTTACGTAATAAAGAAAATTTATCCTTGCAGAGGCCGATTTAGGGTTTATTTTTACGTGTAACCAGGTGGCGTGAATTTAACCAATGTGTAGTTGCCACTGCTGTCTAATGCAGACTGATCGTTCGTCACATTTTTTACCAACCTAGGCACGGAAACTTAATGGTGCAAATGGTCATATATTATTAAAATATATCTTGATAAATACCATACTCCGGTTCTTCATTTGACTCGGACCGCTATAATTGTAACCCATTTGTTGTTTTTTTGTTTCCGACAGCTTACAATGTAAGCAACTAATCTACCGTTTGAATCTAAATGAGATTCAAACAGTAGATTAACTTGCTTATAGGCTAGTACAGTCATACACCTAAAAGTTAGCATATATTTTCATATTTTTATTTTTCTCGTACTGTTAGATTCGAATATAGTCATGGAGTTGCCTGTAGGTACACTCGACGCTAGTATAAAAAACTTTTTAACATAATAAAAACCGTCTTCAAAACTCTAAAAAGCACAAAAATAATCTAATCCTGAAATCTACCATGTCTAACTAAATCAAATATTTAACGAATGTGAAGTCAGTTAAAAAGACAATTAATTTAACGAAATCAAGCCTAGTTTAATTAAAACACATAATTAATAACACAATCCGTTTCAAACATACTGTTATTTAACGTATTAGATAATGAACCCTATTATAACGGCGAAGGGTTGATCCGAGGGTTGATTGCACAATTTCAATGGCCGTTGGACCCTCAAGACCTTGAGGATCGATTAAGATATCTTTGTTTACTTGATAAACTCATGAGTTGAGCTCTTAGCGAATTAATTGGGGATGCTGAGAAGAAACAAATAGGAAGAAACTTTCGAGGCTGTTTATGGTAAGTAGTGCAAAAGAGATAGCATGATTTACTTTCGCGTGTAATCAACAGCGACGGAGAGAGTCACAAAATAATCACGTATCCTAGCAAAGTCAGTCTGCGGTGCCATTTTAACGACAGTTAAATGTCAAAGGCATCCATCGATTCCGGCTGATACAATCGATCGATAAGTACCCATAATAAATTGATCATATCGTGTGCATAGCGATTATGGTGCTGAGCCAACAACTTTGTAAGAACATGTCCGATGGAATTCCTCGAAAGACGTGTGAAGTCCGTAAACCAGCCGATCAGTGTGGTGGAGTATGGCCAAATGGCGATGGCCCTCTCGCGTTGAGGGGGTCCGTGCCCAACAGTGGGACTTTTAAAAAGGACTGATATTGTTATGATTTTATTTTATTCTATAAATGTGATTTCTGGAAATTTTTGATTAAGCATCTTGGCATTGATATAACTTGTGGATTTTTTGTTCCGGGAATTTCAACGCGTACGAAGCTTTGTTTTAGACCCCGGCCGGTTAAATCAATCTTATTATTAATGGGAACCCTAATTAAATTCAAATAGTTTAATTAAAAAGTGGCCGAATGGTCGCAACGTAAGCATAGTTAATTACTCCATTAAAATGATGGTTAAAATATAACAGAGGGTCCTGTTAATAGCCGTCAGCGGAATAAGGAATTATGGATTTAATAATACCAGCCCTTTTTAATGTGTCGTTGTCGCCCACAAATTATCTTCCAACTAGTTGTGTAATGTTAACACGTAACTATTTTGATATCCATACATCTTTGCCGAAACTGAAATCTTTTCGCACTGAAACAACTTTTTCCGTCAAAACTTCTCCCCAAGGGTTCGCTAAACCATTAAGTAGGAAGATTATGGTGTTAGAAAACTTCCTCCATCCCATGGCAGGTGCAAACGTACTTGGATCAAATCTATGATGATGGGAAAGTAGTGAGTAGTGTATTTTCGGCTTTCGTTTTAGGGTTCCTTCTTGTTAAATTACATTTAATTTTATTGATAATTTTATGTAATAAAAATAGTCGTAGTCATTAATTTAGTACTTTTGTTTGTCTGTCTAAATGCACCTCATGAGGAAACTATTATACAGATTTAGATATATCTCTCTCGGGTTAATATTTACGATACTTTTGTCCCGGGAAATGATTAAATCCTCTGGGCAGATTTTAATGAAATTCGCACGATGTGATCATGTTATAAGCCGGGATGATATTATGTACCCCAGGGAAATGAAGAATCAGAATCTGAGTTTTTTTTATTCATGACAGTACCTATGAATATTCATTTTTTAATCCAATTGTACGAAATTAATTACATTACATTATACGAAGATGTAACAATAATCATGTAAACTATTTTGACAGGACCATCAGTGGGCTATATACGTTACATTCCCGTAGGAAAATGTGAAATTAACTAAAATTTTATAAATTTCACTATATACATGTTCGCGGTGAAACGGTACTGACTTGCTTTCTTAAAAAAAAATCAAACACTGTTTACACATTTATTTCAGACTAGCTGTTGCCCGCGACTTCGTCCGCGTGGTATTTAACAAAGAGAACCGTTGACAACAGCCTGCTCGCCCATTCTCAGCCCGCGGGACGCATTGCAGGTTGTTGCTATCAAACTTAATCAGGCGCTGCGCTGCAACATTGGTTTTAATTTTTTTCGTGAGATCCTATTTTTTTTTTCTAAAATAAAAGTAGCCTAAGTTACTCCTTGTTACATCAGCTATCTGCCAGTGAAAGTCCCGTTAAAATCGTTCCAGCCATTTCAGAGATTAGCCGGAACAAACAGACAGACAGACAGACAGACAGACAGATAGACAGACAGACAGACAAAAATTGTAAAAAATGTTGTTTCGGTATAGGTAACGTGTATACATCCAAATGCACTTAGTAAAAAGCGGTTATTTTAATATTACAAACAGATACTCCAATTTTATTTATATGTATAGTTAAATGTGATCGTTACGACCTACTTGTTAAACCCTGAATATATTTTACACTATTTTTGTTACACCTTACATAATAATAACGTGACTATACGATTACATTACCGAAATATTCGCTTTTAATTCATCTAGAACTTTCTTAAGATTTATTAATTAATTACTTAAAAACATTATATACAGGACGATGTGTTAATGGATATCTTTATTAAATGAGAACTTACGTAACATCATAACCGCAGATTATATGAGAATGTTCGCGAATAAAGATGAGTGAGTGAACTTGTACAGGCATATGCCGCGTCCTCACAAAGAGTCATATCATTCATATGGCTGCAAGGGATGAGAGCGAAGCGGGTTTTTTTATATTTCACTTTACTGTCATACTCTGTGTCTTCCTTTGAACGGCGCAAATGTATCAGTTAGAAGAGCCGTCGTGGTAGCCAATAGGATCAGGGCTAGATCCCCAAATAACCAATAAGCTAATAGCATGAGTCCACTTCTAGTTGGCTTAGTTGGATTAGCTTACGACGCTATTATTAATATTTATTGCATATTACTAATAAAGTATACACATAGGTAAATTCGATCAAGAAACTCCTTCATCATCTTAAGGTTGAATATCATTTGCACATCGTAGAATCACAAGGCTTATGGTTGTCATTTGTCATTTATTTGAACTTAGAACGTATCAAATATGAACCTTAGTAAAGTTATTATTTACTAGGAGTTTTTCTTCAAACTGATAAATGGTTTTCATGCCGACCTTACATATTTAAATATAGCCATTTCCATGTCTTGTCCAGTCCCGTCAGTTAATCTGTTAACTACTTGACTGTTACCTAAAAAGCATAGTTTGTTCTTGATACCAGAAACAGGTTGCTCTTCTGGTAAATTAAGACAACTTTTTATATGGAATTTACGTTTAAAATGACATGTATAGTAAATGGGCGAGACCCTTAATGGTGTGAATCACGAAGTCAGTTATTGACCAGATTTTTAGGAAATAAAACTATATAATTTCATATAAGTTTATTTTAGGTTAGAAATTTCTTTATCTCTCAAAAAAGATTTACATCACTTACATGAGAAAATTATTAGAATAATTACAATTATATTAAATGTAAGCATTACTAAGCGGTTTGAAGTATTCTATTTGTATAATAATATATAACAAAATTTGTAGGTAGTTTTACAATAAAATCCAGTTGTACGAACAGAGGGCGGGTGATACCAAACAATATCAGTTAACTCACGATCGTACGTTAACCGTTAACCGCGTGATTAACATCATTCTTAATGGTTCTTACATTTATAATTGATGTTAGATATTTATATGTTTTAACTTAGGTTCTTATTTATTAATGTTAGTTTATCTTGCATACTTTTACTACTATACTATATACTTATTTAAATACCTATTTATTTATACATTTATTTATTTATCTATCTATTTATTTATCAAAATAAACCTTTAAAATGTGTTGCTTTAATGATTTTTTAAACATATGATTTTTTTAGTTTTTCCAGAGCTCAATCAAGCTTACAGCCTCAATCTTCCTTGCCTTACCCTCTACTCTTGTACAGTACAGTACTTGGCTTTGCTACCTATAATATCAGCTCATAACTTGCCCAGAAGCCGCAAGTTGGCATCTTTAGTTCGGAGAGTTCGTAATTAAATAATAACATTGGATTTGCGCGCCCCGCTGCTCCGGCGGCGGTTCCCGAGAACCGAGCTCGTTTCACACTGATACTGTTACAGAGACATTTGAGTCTATATTCTATATTTCTAATCCACGGTGTTTATAATTAAGTCAGACTATTTAGTTATGTTGCGGGACTATTTAGTAATTTCGCTTATATTATACTAGCTGTTGCCCGCGACTTCGTCCGCGTGGTATTTAACAAAGACAACCGTTGACAACAGCCTGCTCGCCCATTCTGAGCCCGCGGGACGCATTGCAGGTTGATGCTATCAAACTTAATCAGGCGCTGCGCTGCAACATTGGTTTTAATTTTTTTTTTTCGTGAGATCGTATTTTATTTCTAAAATAAAAGTAGCCTAAGTTACTCCTTGTTACATCAGCTATCTGCCAGTGAAAGTCCCGTCAAAATCGGTCCAGCCGTTTCAGAGATTAGCCGGAACAAACAGACAGACAGACAGACAAAAATTGTAAAAAATGTTGTTTCGGTATAGGTAACGTGTATACATCCAAATGCACTTAGTAAAAAGCTGTTATTTTAATATTACAAACAGACACTCCAATTTTATTTATATGTATAGATTTGAATTGGAAAAATATTTTTTCATCAAAAATAATAGGTATATGAATTGTATATTGTTTATCTTTGGCATTATCTTATGAAGGAAATAGAAAATATTAAATGTATTTAGATCAAAAAGGGTAATTGAAATGAATTAACGAACATGATCATAATCAAGCTATATATATATGAAAAAAAAAAACATTTGGTTCGTGATACGACTATGAACTTTAATGTTTTCCTATCTCTAGCGACGTATTTTGCAGCAGGGCTAAATGTTTTAGATAGAGTGGCTTGTATTCCAAGTGTAAACATGACCCAACAGAACATAATCTCTTATCCAGCGGTATTACAAGATTCCTTTGTATCTCAACATTGAGGAAGGAGAGCGACCTCTATTATGACGGATAGCTACACTATGAATCTCAAGGAGATTGCACTGAACTAAGATTCGTTTAGAAATCTCCTTTGCTTATTTAGAGAATGGTAACATAGGATTTCGAGTTAAAGATTAACTGTGTCTTTCTTTATATAGATAAATCTTTTTTGTAAATGGGTAATTACATCAAAAATGTAAAATGAACAAATAGTAGTTTGACGACCCGATAGCATAGTTGTTAGTGACCTTGCTTTCTGTACCCAGGGTGCTAGGTTCAAATAAATTGAATATTTACAAAGGTTTACTTAATTATCTGATATTTATTATCCGCTTTAATGATCATACTGTATTAATACCAATTCATATTTAACGATAGCTGCCGCTACCTGTAACAGAAAAAATATTACGTGTGAGCCAAAAAAAAAGATGAGCTATAAATTCGGTTAAAGGTTAGTATAGTTGTATTTACCTCTAATAATAACTGTCTATTTAATGTAAAGAAACCCATCCCGGTCAGTGCGACACAGTCATTCGATAACTGATATTTTAATCTTTTAACCTGCAATAAAGTATCATTTAGTTTGCATAATAAAGTTCAAAGTTAAACATTGGAATGATAGCGAAGTAGGTCGAAAGGTCGCTTTGGCAACAAGTTACCCATATTTTTCGTTCTAATCTAGATATTCAGATTTCACCAGCGAATCGTATTTTCATTAATGATTACTACCAGTTGTATGGTTTGGCAAAACCAAAGGGCCCCCAAAAAAAAGACCGGCCTGTGGTGTGAGTACGATAATGCACCTTAATGTCTACTATCTCAGTAGACATTAAGGTGCATTATCGTAAAACTAAGTCAAAAGAGTCGTGCTTGAGTTGTTGATATACCAACCTCAACATTATAAGCAGCACTGGGGCATAAGTTCAAAGAGTTGAGCGCTTGTATTGAATGCGCATGCACATCTGCTGCAGCTAACACAACTCCACACGCCCGGAACAACAACCAGGACAGAGAGAGAAGGTAGTATGCGCGATCGATTGGACTACCCTTCTCTCGACTGAAAGAGGAAACAATATAATGTTGATGTCTCATACAGACTCCCCCGTTGGGTTACGATTCTAGAATGGCGACCACGAGGTGCAAGACGTAGGGTAGAACGGCATCTCTCAAGGTGGGTCTATGAACTGAAATGCGTTGAAAGAAGCCAGTGCGTACGAGTGCTCAAGCACCGTGATATGTGGGCTTGAGGGAAACCTATATCCAACAGTAAATTTCTAATTGATGGCGAACATGGTCATGGCAACCTTTGACCCCTAGTCCTTAGATACGGGCCCTGTAATGAGGTTAACTTAAATGTACCTCTCAAGCACTCAAGATAAGGGCTCCTTTTATGTACTTCCCCAACCCCCTAAAGTACAAACTGGAGAGAAATATTTACTCCCAGTCCCCCGACGACCATATTGCTCTCTTACATACCAGTCGGCATCTTGCCGGTGAGGCCGGAACCGTCTTATAACACCTAGGAATAGTCTTACGACTACCCCCCACAGCAGTCCAAGCCGAGGTTGTTACTCTTTTGGCGCCATTGAGCCAGTTGCCCCCCAACTCTTCTGGCTGAAGCACCTTTAGGGTTCGCCCTCTAGTCCGGCGAAGCTGTAAAGGTCATTTGCAACCAACAGCGTCTTTGAATTCGAAAAAAAGGCTTATTATCTTATCGCCCTTACTGTATGCCAAGATATAGTTGCAAGCAGATGAAGTAGAGATTGTTGATGTTTGATAACAGCACTAGAGCGCCGAGCTTGCGATCCACGATGCGCACGAGTGCCGCTTGCCGCGAGTATGCCTCTCTCACTCGCCGCCATACTTGTGTTTGCAGGTATAATTCGGTGCCAAACTAGAAAATATACTACATGAAAATATACTACAAGTAATAATTATAATACATCAACTGTATGGTCTCAAACCAAGAAACGTTTGTATTATAGGTACAACTAGCTGTTGCCCGCGACTTCGTCCGCGTGGTATTTAACAAAGACACAACCGTTGGCAACAGCCTGCTCGCACGTTCTGACCCCGCGGGACGCATTTCAGGTTGTTGCTATCAAACTTAATCAGGCGCAGCGCTGCAACATTGGTTTAATTTGTTTTTCGTGAGATCCTATATTTTTTTCTAAAATAAAAGTAGCCTAAGTTACTCCTTGTTACATCAGCTATCTGCCAGTGAAAGTCCCGTCAAAATCGGTCCAGCCATTTCAGAGATTACCCGGAACAAACAGACAGACAGACAGACAGACAGACAGACGGACGGACAGACAGACAGACAAAATTGTAAAAAATGTTGTTTCGGTATAGGTACCGTGTATACATCCAAATGCACTTAGTAAAACGCGGTTATTTTAATATTACAAACAGACACTCCAATTTTATTTATATGTATAGATGTATAGATTAAAAGCATTCACCTTCCGTGTTTCTTTAAGCTGTTTCTCACGTCGAACCAAATGGATAACGTAAAGATTCAATCTGTGGTACCGCGATGTGAGCCCCATGCTGATTAAGATAATGATCAAGTCCTGGAAGTTCCACAGTGCTGTAGCCAGTTTACTTAAAACGAATATTGGAATCGCTAGCCAAATTGTGTAATCCTCTGAAACGCAAAGGTGTGCCTGAAAACTACTATTCCTTATCGAGACATAAATACATGCTAGATTAAAATATCCAAGGTATATATAATACCAGCCCTTTTTAAGTCCCACTGCTGGGCACGGGCCTCCCCTCAATGCGAGGGGGGTTAGGCCATAGTCCAGTCCAGTCTACCACGCTGGCCCAGTGCGGGTTGGCGGACTTCACACGTCTTACGAGGGGTTCTCTCAGACATGCAGGTTTCCTCACGATGTTTTCGTTCACCGTTTAGCAAGTGATAATCGTGGTTGAAAATGAGATTCGCACATGAAGTCCAGAAATCCCAGAGGTGCGAGCCGGGGTTTGAACCTGCAATCCTCGTTACCGAGGCAAGCGTTCTTCCAACTTGGCTATCACTGCTTATCCAAGGTAGCATCATCAGAATAACAGGCCAACTTTTGTAATACCGCCGTCATATTCTGCAAACAAACTCACATCTGTTGCAGCGCGGATTTATTGCTGACTTTATGTCTTCACAAAGCCAAAAAAGCCGGATCATTATAAAAGTTTCTTTATGTCTTGGTGCATACGGTTAAACTTACGCGGCTCCATCAAGAATCCGTGAGAATTCAATATGTATCTATGAAAATATTCTTCAGGCGGAATCGTCAGTCCTGTTGCTGAAATCATGCTCAGCGTGTGCTCGACTGAAACATGAAAATAAACATAAGACTGCTAAGTTATAAAATACTACATTCGCTCATGGCTTTTTTATAAAGAACTAGCTGTTAACCGCGACTTCGTCCGCATGGTATTTAACAAAAAGCGGACGAAGTCGCGGGTAACAGCTAGTCTAAAATAAAAGTAGCCTAAGTTACTTCTTGTTTCATCAGCTATCTGCCAGTGAAAGTCCCGTCAAAATCGGTCCAGCCATTTCAGAGATTAGCCGGAACAAACAGACAGACAGACAGACAAAAATTGTAAAAAATGTTGTTTTAGTATATGTACCGTGTATACATCCAAATGCACTTAGTAAATAGCGGTTATTTTAATATTACAAACAGACACTCCAATTTTATTTATTTGTATATGTATGTATAGATAACATAGTTTTAGCTCAAAAAGTAAATGATGCAGATACATCACTCACTTATAGACTATTTTTATTAGAAATACTGAATGTATATGGTCAAATTTTTGTTTCTTTTAAGTATAACATAATTTAAAAAAAACTCTTACTAACCAAAAGCACATACGCCAATAAAACATACAACAAAAATGGTCCTCTTCCGTATCTTCAAATCTGGTGAAATACTCAGCCTGGTAGCCAGTTCTGTACTCAGCCATAATGCTGATAAACTCTGCCATGACTTCATGAACCTCGAAGACAGGAATAGAGATAGTAGGGCGTTCCCATAAAATATAGAGCCTGATACACGAGCTACTATAACACCACCTGTAACTGAATTACCAATGGGATTAGGACAGACGTATCCTGAAACAACCAAGTTTAATCAATAAAATCCTATTAAACTAACCAACATAAAACACCAAAGATAAAGAAAGAAAGAGAAAGAGAAACATTTATTTGGGACAAGAATGAGACACCAGTAGAAGGTGTTAGGAACAATATGAACAATTGGTTGTACTGTCTAGCTTACAAAGAAATGGTGTCCTTATTTTATACGATTGTATATTATGTCTCACGATTTCACCAAAATTTTCAATTTTATGGTTGATTCAGGATTATTTTCACCTAAACATGAAACCAAGCCATGTCTTAAGAGCCAATCGATATTTTTTTTTTTTTTTTTTTTTTTTAGCAAGTATTTGATCTCGATCTCACCTGATGGTAAGTGACGATGAGATCTACGATGGAGCATACTTGCCTAGTTAGGAAGGCGGCAGTAGATCGAGACGCTACATTCACTAGGCACATGCAGCGCAACTGATCTGACCCGCCATCCATGAATGGCAACACCGAACATCATGCCGGAACACGGCTAGGCCGCTTGGCGACATGGCTTTGTTCAGTGGGTGGTGACTAGCCACGGCCGAAGCCTACCACCAGTAAAAAGTAAATTTTAAGTAAATTTTTTGACACTCAAAAAGATTGTAGTTTTGTTACAGCCCTAGTACGTTATCCAAACACTATATTATTTAAAGTGTGTATCCGAACACTGGGAGAGAAGTTTACAATGTCGATCGAATCGAATCAACACGCTCAAAAATAAGATTGATTTATTAAATTACTAATTTCTGTGTTATAGAAATTACATTCCGTTCTACTATATGATTTTATTATCTTGCTGCTTACAAAATACACAGCAAGTTTATTACGGGTTGTGTTCTATTCAACAATGAGTACTTTGACTGATTGTAGTTCTAGAGACGCGTCTCTACTGCTAGAGATTCGGCTACAGTTAAAGCGAAATCGGGGAGTATGATAATTATATAATAACATCTACGACCGTTGTACCAACTTGATAAAGTTGACTGCAATATAAATACAAACCATTCGTCAAAATTTTGACAAGTTTCCACAGGGCGCACACCTCCAAAATCAGCAACGTTATGAATAGTACTATGCTGAATAACGAAACGAAATTGAGTTGATATTTCGTTATAACGCCAAAATAACGAGCCTTTGTAAATATGTTGTTTAAAGTTGGAAGAAATTCCTGAAAGAGGATGTGTAATTTTTTTATAGCCTATTTTATGTCCTACTGCTGGGCAAAGGCCTCACTTTAACTACTTCATTTGTTTTTTTTCCTCTTTTTTACATGTAAATCATCGCACCGGCATGCGCCTCGGTTTAAGATTCAAAATCGCCTTAAATAATCTAATTAATTAAACACAAAAAAGCGCATATTGATTTCTTATATTTACGCGAATACTACACATTGAAATGAAACTAATCTTACGGATTTTATCTCGTTTATTATTAGTTTTTTACGTTCCCGACGTTACAGCAACCATGGTCCTCCCGTGGCCATGGTTGCAGTAAAGCAGCCGAAACGTAGGGAACACGCTACCGGCGTCTTTGTTCCCCGTTGACTACAATCTGGGTGTTTTCAAGTCGAGAGTGAACAGTTACCTTCTAGGCAAGTATGCTACATCGTAGATCTCATCGTCACTTACCATCAGGTGAAATCGAGATCAAATACTTGCCTATACTGCAATAAAAAAAAAAAAAAAAGAACGTAAAAAGACGTTTAATAAACGCAATAAAATCCGTAAGATTAGTTTTATTTCAACAAAATAAGGTAGGTTTGATTTTAAATCGAACTAGATTTAAAATCAAACCTACCTTTTGAAATATACTTACATAGGGTTGATTTCTATTCAATTTGTGCTCACGATATTTCATTACTGACCTGTTACGGACGGTAATTAAACTATGAATGAACTCGTCTTTGATTGGATGGCACTAATGAAGGTCTATTATGAGGGGCAATAAGATTTTACTCGTCCAGTCCTTAATGTGTACGTGTTGGGACAATTTATGAAGATCGTATATTTCGAAATGATTACGATAATTTCATTGAACTTTTATAAAATAATAGGTACATGACATTAAACAAATAGGTCTGTTTTTATTTAATACCGACATTATGGATAGAAAATCTTTGATTATTTACCGCAAAACGGGACTGTTCTTATCCTCGCCGACGCGCCTAACTTATGTTAAAGATATTCTTTCCCATAATGTTCTAAAACTACTTACTACTTCCCAAAAAGCTTTCAGAGAAACAGAGAAAAAAAATGAACTCTGCTTATTTATTACGAAAATTATTGTTTTTACACACTTCCATCGCATGTTTGTGAACGATTATTGAAATAAAGTAAAGTTGTATCAAAACTTACTAGCTATTATCGTATTTTGTACATTCAATATTGACATTTATTCTCATAGCTATAGTTGCTTATATGCAATGATTAATGATGTTTAACTTCACCACCTAAGTACATATTTTGGAACAGTATAGAAGAAAAAACAAGTTGTTGATAGAAACATAATTATGATTTATACTTTGTAAATTTAATCGAATATTTGTATCAAAGCAAATGTATTTTTTTAATTATTAAGTGGTAGAAACCATAAACAAAGTATGTCATCAAAATATCTGTCACTGATAAAGTAATAAACAAAGTATGTACTCAAAGTATCTATTTCTTACCTATCGTAGAGTTAAGGAAAAAAATGTAATGACAATTTCTAAGTGCCCCCGTAGGCCTATACGAAATAAATGATTTGACTTGACTTTGAATTTATCTTTTTTTTAAATTCTGAGAACAAAATGAGGACGTGTGAGCGTCTGATAGTCGCCGAATTAGAGTAATAATGTAATTACTGCCACATGTGGTATGGCCAAACGTCTTTCCGCGGGTCGATTTAGAACGTTTCGACAATTATCCGAATCGATTCGATTAGAAATTATCTCGTTTCAGCGGCGAAATTTCAGAGCCATTCCTTAAGACCGAAGTACCTTTGTCGTAGGGTTGTGAATCGGTTGATATAAGATCTGTCGTAGGGTTGTGAATCGGTTGATATAAGATCTGTCGTAGGGTTGTGAATCGGTTGATATAAGATCTGTCGTAAGGTTGTGAATCGGTTGATATAAGATCTGTCGTAGGGTTGTGAATCGGTTGATATAAGATCTGTCGTAGGGTTGTGAATCGGTTGATATAAGATCTGTCGTAGGGTTGTGAATCGGTTGATATAAGATCTGTCGTAGGGTTGTGAATCGGTTGATATAAGATCTGTCGTAGGGTTGTGAATCGGTTGATATAAGATCTATCGTAAGGTTGTGAATCGGTTGATATAAGATCTGTCGTAGGGTTGTGAATCGGTTGATATAAGATCTGTCGTAGGGTTGTGAATCGGTTGATATAAGATCTGTCGTAGGGTTGTGAATCGGTTGATATAAGATCTGTCGTAGGGTTGTGAATCGGTTGATATAAGATCTGTCGTAGGGTTGTGAATCGGTTGATATAAGATCTGTCGTAGGGTTGTGAATCGGTTGATATAAGATCTGTCGTAAGGTTGTGAATCGGGGGGCTGGTCTCGATACCTCATAAACATTTTTATTGTTTCAGTGAGTCATTTACAAACAGCATTGTAAGGTACATTTAACAAGTGTATTACTTTCCAGCAAGCCATCCGTTTTGTGGGGGAGATGCATGGTGTGTACTGTTTAGTTAATCAAACATTGTTAACACAATTATTTTATACACCATCGTGATCCATATAGCTTACTGATTCATCTGTAAACATATTTTACACTATATTTGTTAAACCTTATATAAAACAAAGTTGTGTTAGTTCCACCATTTATAACTCAAGAACGGGTGGGCCGATTTTTTCGGAATAATTATTAAAACAAAGGCCAATATCATAAAAACAAGATAATTAATTTCTCATACATTTGATTGTAAGACAGCGCGAAGATCGCCGGGACAGCTATAGTATAGATTGAAGGGTTTACGTCAGATAAGAAATCTCTAACATGACAACTCCTCAACGGTTCCCACCATTGCGAAACTTTCCCATGGTATTCGTCAATTAGTATGCCGAGCGTTACAGAAATATTATTTTCCTTTTCCCCAGGGAAAGATCTTGTTTTCTCGAAGCAGCTATCCTTTATATTTCTGATTTATGTTATGTATGTGCTGTGAGAACGCGCCGATGTATGTTTAGATATATTTATTTGGAAATGATAAAGCTTAGAGGCTTATATTATCTATCATCATCATATCATTGTCTTCTACGCGTTTAACAATAATTTATGTGTTGATAGTTCTTATACTGAGTCATAATTTATCCCGGAAAATGTATATGCTCGCATCAACGATATCACTGTGCACTAGATGAGCGCTCGAAACAATCACTGTGTTCCCCTGAATTGAGGTTCCAGAACCACACCTTTTTTCAGAAACATATTGAAATTTGCGGAGCTTGACTCACGCAAAATATTTAAATTACGCAACAGAATAATAATATTATAGTTGAATACATAACAAAAATATTAACAGCAAATTATTATTATTAAATTGCAATAACGCACAATTACAAAAATACAAACGGATTTTGTCTGGATCTGGCAAGGCAATAATAGACTCACCAACCAGCGTAAACAAAACAGCGACTATCTATCTCGTTCTTTCTGTTGGCTGGGCGCCGCATCTATTAGCACTGCGCACATCGTGAGCGGCACATGATCCTCTTCTGATTTGGAATTCTAGACTAACATTTATTTCAATGTTTCCCAAAGTATTTGTGCACTGAAATAAAAAATATGAAGCTAAGGCTATTTTAAGAAATTCTCTATGTGTCAGGAAGTAATGAAGTGTCGCATAGAAAACATTAAACTTTTAAGCATTGCTGTGAAAGAGTACATAGGGACCATTAATAATGTTGACGGTGCTTTTAATTTAAGCACTCATAAATTCTGCTAACGAGCTAAGTTGTCTGAAAGTTTTACTCTAGCTTTAAATCGTGGATGAGTAGAGTAGCCTTCAGGCATATGGGATGGTTACATAATCATATATCTATGACACAGTTATAGGACGTCATATTTATTTGATTATTTAATGACACTCGATTCCATCTATTATCATAGTTTCTAATAGTTTCATAAATGTATAGTATGTGATCCTAGGCCCTAGTTTAGAACATTAGTATCACTCATTTCAACACACAACATCAATAAAGTGATTCCACCTCATGATCCCACTTTGGGGCAAAGTGGGAATAAAAGAAAACATATGTCTACGGTGTATCATCTCCAACAAAGGTAGGTTTCATAAGCAAATATAAACGGATCAGAACTACAAAATAGTTTCAAAGTGACAGCCTTTATATAAAGGGTAAAAAGGTCACTGTGTTCGCAGTAGCTCTGTGGGTATCCAGTTTGTCCAACTTCCGTTTCCGGATATGTTTGGATGAGTTCGGGGTGAGCAATTGGATGAACGTTTCAAAAGTTAGTGGGACGCAAGGGTTACGTTACAATTTCGAGTGTGCCGCACTTTTTGACAGCGTTTATGAAAACAACCCGATTGCCGCAGTTTGTTTGTGACTCTGATTTCTGGGAAAACTTTGTGTGATGAGCACGAATGTTTGTACCCGAGTCATGGAAATTTAGTATTTATATAGTAAAAGTAATTATAGGTATATTGGGTTCCCCAATCAGTTGTAGGGCAGCTATAATACAAGCGATGCTAAGTTTACGTCTGATGACATTAGTTTTTTTTTAACTGGGTACAGTATATGTGTATGTATGTGTATGTGTATGTATGAGTATATGTGAGTATATGTGTATAAGTAATGCATTTTCTCGTTGGTACCACTAGGGGGCTGTTTATTTACTACGTGAGACGTTTTGGGGGGGGGGGGGGAGAAGTCTGAACAAATCTTATATTTCAACATTACAATTGTCTTATGTTCTCTTACATACCTATTCGGGGGTCAAAAAGTGGCAAAATATGCCTTACGTTATTAGCAAACAGCTGCTAGTAGAATTTATGTTGATTATACCAACTCTCTATCTTCTTATTATTTTGTTTTATTTTGTGTATTGTTTCATTGCACATTTAGCTTCCCATTTTTCCCTATTCCCGTGTTGGCGGTAATAACTCACGCATTTCTATTTATTCTTTATACCCCTCAGCCTTCATCGTGCTATTATTACGTCACATCCAGGCCGCGGCCTTAGCTGTTACGGACTTGGCCTCACTCATAAACGCGATAAACTTCCGGGAGCAACCGTGTTATTGTCGAAGTTCGGAAATGTGCAGAGTTTGGTAAGCCAAAGCTGTATCTGTATGTCTCCATTTGTCGGCATTAGTATCATCATGTTTTGTAATATACGCCAAGAGGAATTCCGGGCAGCCTACTTGGTACAGGGGTGGGTTCATCGACCTCTCTATTTCACGGCTGACTAAAGTACGTACGTACTTAATTGAGACCAACTTCAATTGTTTTGAAATAAAACAAATTTTTCGATTTTATCGCGTTTATTTTATGTTCTTTACGTTCCTCGTGTCCATGGTTCGTGGTTCCATGAACAGTCCTCCCGTGACCATGGTTGCTGTAAAGCAGCCGAAACGTCGGGAACGTAAAAAATATAAAATAAACGCGATAAAATCTGTAAAATTAGTTTTTTTAAAATGTGTACAATTCGGGTAAATATGAGAAATCAATATTCAATTATTATTTTCTGAATAGGTAACAGGTTACACAAAAATGGCCCGCCAGTTATACCACCCGCATGACTGGAAGATCTTCCCTTTTCCGCTAAGAGCCCAATTTTAATTTGCATGTGTTCGAGAATATTATTAATACGTAACAAAAAAAAACTGCATTTGAAAATAATTATTTATTTTCTACATTACATTTATTTTATCATACACATAATATTTCATTGAACATCCTTAAATTATTTATTTACAAAATAAATATTAAATTAATACATTACGTTGTCCTACAGTAATCTACGTACACAATAATAATTATTATGTAGGTTTGCTATGGGTTCTGTGTGCAGAGCCATAATCTGTAGGTACCAAAGAAACAATGTTGGTGACTCGATATAAGTATTTTTTAAATTAGTTTTTGTTTCCATGATTTTTATAAAAAAATATGGGCATAGAAAAATACTTTTTTAAATGTAAAAAAAACATACGGTAGCGTACCTACACATTCACATACATTTCTTCATTAGATGTGTATTTACCCCCTGTGGGCAAGTCTTATTTTTTGATACATTTCTTATAAAATCGTGGGTCTTGAGCCCTATGGACATAGGGTCTAGCCTCCAATCAGTATCAAATTGATATTATAAAAAATAAACTAAAAAAGATGACGTTAGAACTCTTTACAATTTTCGTTAATAAAAGTTTTACAATAGATTACTTTCGTAGAACCTTACAATCAAAACATCGCTATTTATTCAATCCTGTGAACAAGTAGGATAAAACACCCAGTTCTTATCCACTAAAGTATTTCCTAAACTGGCCTCTTTAGATAACCAAGTTGCTCACAGTTTTTTTTTCAGTAATGGAAGTTACTGAAAACATTTTTAATTGGTGCTTAAGATCTGTGCCAGATTTAGGTCTCGATCTGCAGACTTTTTGTTTTAAAGTAAGTCTATTTTCAGGCAGAGCTCAGTGCAAAGATTAAGAAGATATCTCACCTTTCATTTATTATTTGTGCTTACATACAATAATCCGTAGAAGATGGAAGCCTAACTTGGGGCGTTAAAACGTGCATCAGATTTCATATTCAGTCAGACAATCGGTCAGTTAGTTGATCAATCAGTCGGTTAGCCAGTTGGTCAGTCAGTCGGTCAGTCAGATAGCCGGTCAGTCGGTGTATTGTCACAAAATAAATAGTTTTGTTTACATTTCCATCTGTATTTATGACAAGCAAATCAAAAACTATTTCGAGTTTGGCAATTTTACAACAAACAACTAACGTCAACGAATCGATAATTTCTAGGATCCAGGAATCGTTATATAACGCGGTTGGTACGCTTTTATTAGCCACCTGTTCTCAATTAAAATAAAATTATTTCAGTGACCAATTAATACAATACCCAGGACACAGGAAGGCCTTGGTACATTTACACCTACGGCCTTTAGCCTGAGCTACAGTAAAGAGTATGTTTTAACCTTATTTCATTATTTGGCACGTTCAAAATGCATATGTAAAATATTCATTAAAATATGAAGTTTGATTAGCGCAGTCGGTAGTGACCCTGGTCTCTGTGCCGAGGGTCCCGAGTTCGAATCCTGGTAGGGATTATCTGTCATGAGCTTGAATCATTGCGTCATGGATATTTAATATCTATATAAGTATTGTATACTGAGTTCGCCCTATGTCCATTGTACGGTACCCATAATACGAGCGTTGCTTGGTGTGAAACCGTATAGCTGGTGTGTTCGTCTGCCGATATGTATTCTTTTATTCATTAACTTTATAGAAGTTAATAAAAATATATCTTTCAGTTTTTCTGAGAAGTAAACAAACACTCGATTGTATAAATAACAATAAGTAAATACAATCGATTGAGAATAAAATCTACGTCCGGCCTCAATCGACGACACGAGAGAAAATATTTGAGCAATAATCACAGCTTCGACATTGGCGTTGTTATTTGGCATCATTTCTTTGTCCATTAGTGAGCCAGCGCGTCTGAGACGCGTGGGCCCTGAGAACAGCGGGTAGCGAGCAATGCTAAAAACGGTAGGTACAAGCTTAGATGATTGGCACACGGGGCCTAGTCTACGTATTAGGCTTGCATAGAATCTCCCATGTTTGATATTAAAACAAAAACCATTCTACTTGACGTGACGAATGTTCATACTTGAGTTGAGTTCTTAATTACCGGGATTCAAACACGGGACCCTTAGTACAAGCAGTGTAATTAATGATTTTGAGCTTGAGAGGATAATGATAATTTACGAGCTGGGCTTATACGAACCAGTAATAGGTTATTAACCCGTTTATTTCGGAGCTCCAATATATGATGGCGCTAAAATGAATCGTACTATAATAAAGAAGGATTGGTAATGAAATTCTTTACAAATGATGTATTTCTCAATGTAAAATATAAGATGTACCTAGAGCATAAATACTTGTATTTATTAATATGAATGTATATGGATACATTTTGAGATAATGTTAGATATTTGTACGGTACCAGCAATTTGCCCGATCATATTCCTTCATAAAACAAATCTGACCCCCTTAAGGATAAAGTTTTCAAAAACTAATTATTCCTGCGCAAAATCAAATACTTCTAGGCTCACCTTATGCTGTGCGTTGTCAATCAGTCATTAATTTAATGTTTTTTTTTAATAAGTAGATGATTAACAGATGTTGCAAACTTTTGATATTGTTTGCAATTCGTGCAAGGAAACATTTTTGGCTAGATAAAGTTCTTGAAATTATACTAGAAATTTTCCAACGTATTAATGTGTCGAAATATACTTTACATATACAGAGTAATTCGGAAAGGGTATACTAAGCATTGAACCTGCTTTTTAATTCGTTTCCAACAAAATGATAATTGTGTCTTTTAGTAAGCATTAAAGTCAATATATCGAGAGTCTGACTTCACATTACATGAGTTAAAGAAACGCAAGTTGAAGACGTAGTTAGTGTACCGTTTCTGAATCACCTGTATAATTTGTGAGTTAATTGCTTATGATATACTATGTAGGTTACATACCACATGTGAACAGTATAAAAATAAGGTACCTAACTTATTTTCTGTACAATAAGACAATTTAGATGAATAAAGAAGCCATTTATAGTACGTTACACACAAATATGACCATTGTCTAGTTAAATTATGAGATATCGTGACTAATAATGTACATCAAACAGGCTTATAAGTAACTTGTCATTCGTCTGATCAATACAGTGTTCGTTCGTTCGTTTTTTTTGTGTCCATAGACTAGAGCGTTTCATTTTCTTAAACAAGACTAATATATACATTTGAATCCATCTTCTGATAATAAATATACAAACACTTATTTGTTATAAATACAGTCAATAGTAAATGATGATCTATCATATTTTTCTGATTTAAACGATCGTTACGCGTCGTCGAAGACCCTTTTGTAACCCCTGAAGCATCCCTGAAGAACCAACCCCTGAAGAAAAGGGGGGGCGTCTTAGATCCCATTCCTGTTGTCTGTCTGTGTGTGGTATCGAAGAATGAATAAATAATGCGATTCCAGGTGAATTTAAAATGTATTCTGGATTAACTGTGAATTAATCCTATTTCGGTAGTCGCTGACGGATTTATAAATTTAACCCCTTATTTATAGAAGCTTACAACGAATTTTTCTGAAGAAATGTGATTGTTAATGCGATTGTAAATTTTGTATTAATTTATTTATCAAGTGCTTTGTGGTCCAAAGACAAATGACAAAAGTAAGACAAAAAGTATGTACGGCGATACTGACACTCGACACTTTACACTAATGTCGACAGGCACTAAGTGACAAAGAAACTAGATCTGCAAGTCGGTGTCGCAGCGGTGTGCACACATCGACACTCGGTCTATAGATTGATTTTATAGTTTCAAATTTCGTGTAAACATATCCTTAGGTTCTCAAAAAGTGTGTAGGTACCGGTATAAGATAGTACAAGCCAGTAAGAGTGAAGCATTTTAAAATTAGAGAACAAAACAGCTTAGATTTGTAGACACATCTTCTACTATTGACCTTTAACTAATCACTACTTACCTAGTACCTTAAATTATACTCTCCTAACGGTGGTTCAATGAGTACTGTTTCAGTCGTCTCCTGCGCTGGTGGCGTCGACGTAGCCAATGCTGCTGGTCGTAACGATATGGCTAGTGGAAGAGCTGACCTGGCGCAGAGCTGGGAAGCTCCTCGCGTGGAGCCGACGGAGCGGTACCGAGTGCAGCGACCTCTCCTAGAGACAGAAGATTTTGTTAACGTGCGTAACACGATCGGCATTTGTTAGGCCTACCTAATCTATACAAATAAATAAAATTGGAGTGTCTGTTTGTAATATTAAAATAACCGCTTTTTACTAGTGCATTTGGATGTATACACGATACATATACCAAAACTTTTTTTTTTCAATTTTTATCTGTATGTCTGTCCGTCTGTTTGTTCCGGCTAATCTCTGAAATGGCTGGACCGATTTTGACGGGACTTCACGGGCAGATAGTTGATGTAACAAGGAGTAACTTGGGCTACTTTTATTTTAGAAACCCCCCCTCCCCCCAACCCCCGCCAACGACTTAATATCACAAAGGCTGCCGGTCGCGCGGGCTCAGAATGCGTGAGCGGGCTATTGCTAACGGTTGTGTCTTTGTTAAATACCAGCTAGTACTAAAATATATATTCACAAAACTTTCATTCGCCCACAAATCGCAATCCCAAGTTCACGAACCGGTCAAGGGTAAGCACACTATCGTTGAATAATACCGGACACGGCTTGTCTTTATCGATTTTTCAAATTGTTTGTCTTGGCGAATCTCCAAAACTGTTCTAGCAACTTAGCTCCGCGGTTTCCGTTACTGTGTTGACACCGGCGCATTTCATCCGATGAATAATGACACACTTTTTACTAGAATCGTGGGAAGTCGATGACATTATTGCAAAGTGGTCGTGTTTGTTTTCAGGGAAACTTCAGGCGTACGAGTATGGTATTATGGTACTTATTCCAATGTGCTGCAATTAATATGCTTACTTTAACATTGGGAGGTATATATTTAATAATTTTCTGATTACATTTCAAAATTGGAATCCGATCTTTTATGTTGAACTAGCTGTCCCGGCGAACTTCGTACCGACTCAGTATCAAATGTATAAGATAATGACAGTAAAAAACATAAAATCGATCAAATCCATAAAATTAGTTTAATTTCAATTATATTATTATTATATTTTTAGTTTTATTTTTCCATGTTTATTATTCTGCTATTCGTGGTGGAGACAAATTCAAAACGTCAAAGATCACAAAAATCGGCCCACCCGTTCTTGAGTTATAAATGGTGATACTAACACGACTTTCTTTTATATAAATAGATTTGTCTTCAAATTATTGTGTACTAATTTTAAGTAAAAACAATATCCATTCTTAGCAAAAACATAATTCTAGGTACAATATTTTGCGTATAATATGGTACGTTATTACCAAAAATTTTCATTTAAAATTGCAAAGCCACATGAGACCGAATCGCGTAAATGTAACAAACATAGAATTTAAATAACTCTGAACACAGTCATCTCACGTACGAAGCTAAGAGACAATAATTTTGTGCCTACACCCTAAGGGTTAATAACGATAATTAGCTTTTGCATTATTAAAAACATACAAGAACATGAATACTCACTCTGCAATGACTTTCATTGTAAATAGGAATATTAGTATTTTTATTTTTTTACTATTTTTAACAGGGTCAACAGTAGGTAATAAAGATAATATTCCCAAAGAAATAAATACAATTATTAAACATTTAAAAAGCACACCTGTACTTAGCGCATGGCAAATCGCTACTGGATCGCCTTGTTTATATAAAAAAATCATCATTTACACAATTATTTTATAAATCAACGTGATCCATATTAAGTAGCATATAACTTAACGATTCATATTAAGTAGCATATAACTTAACGATTCATATTAAGTAGCATATAACTTAACGATTCATATTAAGTAGCATATAACTTAACGATTCATGTGTTAAAATATTGTACACTGTTTTTGTACCACCTTATTAGGTATAACAATAATAATGTAACATAGGTTGATTATGGCAGGTGTCCGCAACCCTTCCAATATTCCCATCCCATATCCATCCAATCCTCTATCCATATTCCTGCAATAGTGCCTCCGCCTGCTGAGGTCAATTCGCTGTTTATGCTATCTTTTTCAGCAGTTGACCCCAGCAGGTGGCTAACATAAGATTAAAATTATCGAAAAGGGCCTCTATGTGTTGGACCCATGTCCCCGTGAAAGCTTTCCAAAGATCCGGGCATAGCCCGTGTGGAGAGAGACATAATGTAACATCATTTTAAGATGTTTCAAATAAGTCACACTGATCTCGTAAGTGTAAGTATAACATTCCTATAATAATTCCAGCCCTTTTTTATGTCCCACTGCTGGGCACGGGCCTCCCCTCAATGCGAGGGGGGTTTAGGCCATAGTCCACCACGCTGGCCCAGTGCGGGTTGGCAGACTTCACACATCTTTCGAGGGGTTCTCTCAGACATGCAGGTTTCCTCACGATGTTTTCCTTCACCGTTTAGCAAGTGATAATCTTGGTTGAAAATGAGATTCGCACATGAAAAATCCCAGAGGTGCGAGCCGGGGTTTGAACCTGCAATCCTCGTTACCGAGGCAAGCGTTCTACCAACTTGGCTATCACTGCTAACTAACATTCCTAATCCTGTATCAATTAGCAGAATCAATTTAAAAGATACGATCTATTAATAATCACTTTTACCCTAAAAAGAATCAGAATCCTTAAAAAATAATTGATACTAATCCAAAAAAAAAACATTCCTCACAACCATGTCCGGTTGCTTTTTTTTGCTACACTAAAAATCTCACCATGATTACTAGTTAATAAATCTGTGACATGAATTTATGTACTTACGTTTTTTTAATGTAAATACTATTTTTAATACCTACTAATTGACCTCTTAAACATTACAGTGTTTTGTTAGATTGTTCTTTTGTGCTCAAGTATAAAATATAGTCTTAAAAAAAACTCAATTCAAAGCATTACGTCGGTGTTAACATTTACACGCAAACGTTTGGTCTGCAGAGAGCCCTTTGTTCGCGGTTCTGTCCGTAATTCCTCGGAGTTTCTGTTCTGTTTTGATGTTGACTGATTTATATCCTTTGCTTAGGGTAATTTGACGGAGGAGTCCGCACTGGCTCGGAAGGAACCAAGTTGAGCATTTAAATGCAAAGTGAGCTTAAGTAATTGTTATTAGAAGCTATATATATGTATATGATGGAACGATCTTTCATCTACTTGTGTGTGTTTGATGTTGTTTATGCCTTATTATTTAGTGGATTAAATATAATTTCAAGTAGCAGAATATTATGTGATAACTGTGGTGATTTTGAAAACCCATTACTGCTCAGTTATCAACTGATTCAGTTGTAAACAAATAGGGTGTATGGTAATTAACGACCAATCATGAGAATAAATACAAATAATTGAAGCCTAAAGAGAAAAGCAAATTAACAATTTACGTAAAGTCCGGAATAATATTATATTTCTCTTTAAATTTATTCATGACATCAGACTAAAGTGAATATATCATATCCAAGTAGAGCTTGGAAGACTCTAGATATTATGTACTCTAGAATTACTAATTAAACTAAATTTCATTTTCATTTTAGACATAGACATGGTACGGTAATTTGCGGTCCCAAACTCGGTGGAAGCCTGTATTTTTAACCGACTTCAAAAAGGAAGAGGGTTTGTTACCTCAGATCTCCGTCATTTATGAACCGATTTGGATAATTATTTTTTTTATATGAAAGGATATGCTTACAGACAACTGACGAAGAATAAAAAAAGTATACTCAGTAACGAGATGCGCGGATCAATTTGGAGGTTTAGTCTTTGGCGAGGACCGCCAATCGACTCAGTTGTTTGCTGGGCACTGACTTAATATTTGATTTAGTTAGACAAGGTAGATTTCAAGATCAGATTATTTCTTGCTTTTTAGTTTTTTTAAGACGATTTTTTTATCAATACTGAATCCAAAACGAGTTAGAAAGATAATTGAGACATAAATACCTAGCGCAGTGACACCGCAAGAGTCTCAGAAACGCGGCTCTGAAGGTCCTGTTGAAGACCGTGTAGATGATGGGGTTGATGGTGGAAGACACGTAGCCAAGCCATAGACAGATATCCACTACATGCTCTGAAACAAAATTTATTGATATTTAATTCCTGCTAATAATGGACTATACTCAGAAACATTTTGACAGGATCAGAAAAAGCCACATGCTGACCGACAGAGTTGCCTTAGTCAGGTTAATCAGGAGATGGCTCACCCAAGGCATATGGTACCTCGCTGTAACTGATGACAGCATCAGTTCTATATCTGTTCTAGAATCATCCTCAGTCCATTGTATGGTAATCGCATGGCAACACACTGGAGCTTAATTTTTTTTGTAATAAACGTGGTTATTAAAAAAAAAAGAGTTCCAAAAATATTTTGTTAAAAATTCAAGCCTGCTGAGTTCCTCGCTGGATCATCTCAGTTGAGGTCGCGTTCCGATCCAGTTGTAGAGTTAAGAAAAAAATGTTAATGACAATTTGTGAGTGCCCCCGTAGGCCTATACGAAATAAATTATTTGACTTTGGTACCCATAATACAAGCGTTGCTTAGTTTGGAACCATGCCGTTGATACGTTCGTCTGGCGATATTTTTATACCTATACTTTTTATTTTTTAACTAACCTAATGGTTAAAGACTTACCTAGAAATATATAAAATATACCTCTGCATTATTCTTAACTATATGTAGTAGCCGTATATTATAAGGGTAAAATATACACCTACTGAAGGGCATAGACCTTTTCGAGGCACGGACTAATCTGGCTTTCCGCGGGATCTCGAAAAGTTTTCACATCTGCTCGGGTCTGTCAGTATTCGTATTTTTACTCCGGCGTAAGTAAGAGCTTTTCGGCAACTCCGAGTGGGCTGCCCACAATCGTGATATAGATAACGAAGTATTGAGGTAAGTTTGGCTAAATGAGACGAGTACGCTTCGTATCTTTATTGTATCTTACTGAAGAACACCTCTCTACCTTTTTTATAATAGGTTGGCCAGTGGCCTCTTCATTATGATTGTTTTTTTATGGAAACATGTACCGCACGGAATATTATGTCTTAATTTTTTTTATATGTCTAAGTAAGTTTCTAAAAATTAAAATGGTCAATTTCTTTGGGCTTGCAGACTACATATAAGTTTATAAGCCACAAAAAAACTTGTGAACAACGCTCTATGTCAAAGAATAGCAATTACATGGCAATTTTCCTACACTGAAACTGGAAAAAGTGACAAAGAGGATTCTATTGTCATTGCATTGAGAAGCAATTTTGTTTGCAATCTCCGATCACAAGCAGTGCCAATCGCTACATTAGTATTCGTTATTCGAAAAGTTTGCGACTGCTATTGCCCGAAAACATAAATCCTTAGTGCTAGTTACTATCGATCCACAGGGGAACTGCACTGCGGTGTACCAAGTCTGTGATTGATCAGCTGGTTTGAATCAAAAGTTACTTGAAATCTGAGATTCTTCTGCTGTGATTTTCCAAGCAAAGTAAAGCTTAGCTATTTTATTATCGATTTGTGAATTTGGGTTTACCAAACCAATAATTATAATAGGCAATAAAATACATAATATGTATATGGTAACGATATCTATACATCTATACATACAAATAAATAAAATGGGAGTGTCTGTTTGTAATATTAAAATAACCGCTTTTTACTAAGTGCATTTGGATGTATACACGGTACATATACCAAAACAACATTTTTTTAATTTTTTGTCTGTCTGTATGTTTGTTCCGGCTAATCTCTGAAATGGCTGTACCGTTGACGGGACTTTCACTGGCAGATATCTGATGTAACAAGGAATAACTTAGGCTACTTTTATTTTAGACTAGCTGTTACCCGCGACTTCGTCCGCTTTTTGTTAAATACCACGCGGACGAAGTCGCGGGTAACAGCTAGTATTTAATAAATCAGAACAAAATAAAACATTTAATTGATTTACCAAAAAATCCCAAACAAAATACAATTTGCATAAAGTACCCAATAGTACAATCTCCATCCGCAGAAAAGCGGAAGATGGCATTAGTAATATGAATTATAATTTATCTGATCTACTTGAGCAATGTCGCAGATTATGAGCTTGGGGTTCGTACTAATATAAATGAGGAGAGATTTAAAAACGCTCTGCTCACTACCTGGATTGGAAAATTTTGGACGACGTAACTGATTGCGAGATTAGATCGCGACTTGACTGTCACTGTGTTGTTAAAACAGCTTCCAGTGCTAGTAGGATATTTTCACCTTAATAGATAATAATTTACATAGTAACAAAATACTTTTTGACTAATTTGTTAATTTAAAATACAAGTCTTGTAATCGATCTCTAGCGACCTTTTCAACATCGCCACAAGCCACACAGATGGCGCTGCAGTCACATTCGGAACAATTGACAAGTCTCCATACAATCCTGAAGCGCGCTATGAGAGTTTCGGAGCACGTAACATATATACAAGATCCCGACAATAACCGTCGAGGCAAACCACCCGCCTGGTTGGCAGATCTTCCCTTATCCGCTAAATTGGTGATTGTCAAACGATCATGACTGTCCTTGCCAATGAAATTTTAAAGTGCTTTATTACCTGGAACTATACAAGCAGGGCACGCCGCAAACAGTATATTGAGCAGAAAGAACGGCGCCCAACACAGCACGAACGTAAAGAACACAAGTCCAAGGACCTTGGTCGCCTTCTGCTCGTTGGCGACCGCGTTGGCTGATAGAGACCTTCCCTTCTTGCGGTTTGCTAGGAATCTGTAACAAATGTGATACGATTTAAAAAAAAATCAGCATAAGGTTGAAATTGCGTGTTCAAAAGAGAGGAATAATCCTATTGACACATAGAACGATTCCACCCAAGAGAGCGGTTACCTTCTCCACTGCTTACCTCGTAGAAGAGATAGACAGATATTACAAGGAAAGCAGAAGTTTATTATACACCTATTTATATTATGCAGATGGATAGTATCAATCTCCTTGAGCTGAAAACGGAATACCTTTCTTCGCTACAAGTAACAATATTTTTAGTTCATTCTGGTTTAAAACAAATCCTCCGACCGTTCGTAGATCTAAGTTTATCCTTTAGTCCTCGAAAATATGTATTTATCTTCGTTTCAGGTTTATCTAAACTTCGATCTGAGCGAGCGAGTAACCTTCTAGGACACTCTTTGGCCAAGTACAAATAAAATCCTAATAAGGTCCTCTTTTCCAGACGAGAGGGTCTTTGTTGGATTGATCGGTTCCCTTATTTACCTTTTATTTTTTACATCGGATAGATTTCTCAATTGCCGTTTCCTTTGTGTGATTTTCGCAAGTTTAGCAAGGTCGGGTAAGCCTTTTTATGGAATGATTGGCTTAGGTCTTATTTGTAAAGAACCACCTCGACTTCGCTGGTTTTAGATAAGTTACCAGGTTATCAGGGAAGGCATTTACAATATATTGTAGCCGAAGATCACATGACGACGTTATTACGGTAATATATTATTCAGTTTCCAATCTCCACGTCTGTGTAGACTACGGGTCTGGAGGGAGTTGTAACAACTATTAGCAACCCGACTTCTGCCAGATCAGGTTTCGACCCCAATTTGTGTTTATCGATATTAACTGGAAATTCATTATCAAAGTTCGTAATCGTTTCAGTTTTCAGTCAAATAAACGGAAATAGGACTCTACGAGCAATTAACGTGCCAAATAGCCTGTAGAACTTCTGCAGTGCTTTTATGTACGCCGGATAATGTATCCCCAGGTAAAAATTTGACTAATGGGGCCTCGCTGAACGGTGTCATAGCTTTATATCAATACTAGCTGTCAAATTCTATTGCTAAACATGTCAAATAGTTGGGTCCAGTTTTTTTTTTAAAAACAAAGCGATCCAGTAGCGTTTAGCCATGCGCTCAGTACGTGGTGTCATTTTAAATGTCTAATAATTTGATTTATTTTTTTGGGAATGTTATCTTTATATCCTACTGTTGGCCCTGTTAAAATATTTTACGTATAAGTATTATATACTGGGTTTGCCTCCAGTCTATTTGGTAGGGTGCCTATAACACAAGCGTTGCTTAGTGTGGGATAGTTGGAATATTCGTCTGACGATATTATACAATGTTATTTATTAAATCTGCACGAGGGAGGACGATTAATGTGGACGATTTAATTCGAACATGTAAGACTACTAAACGAAGAATAATTAAATCTAATCAACAACTTGTTAACAACAGAATTATCTCAGTTAAATAATGTTAATCGTGACATTCGCCGCTTCAAGCCCCGCCAATAATAATTCACTCCTCCCCAACGTTTATTTTTGATAAATTGAGACATCTGTTGAAACTTTTGTGTAAACTTTCTGCTCGAGTTTGGAGCTTCATTGAAAATGTAAGAGCAAACTTTAAAGTTGAATGAGATTCGTAAAATTGAAGGTAATGGGTCTACCGAGACTGGTGAGAGTCATATTTTATTAGAGGTTTTGTGGAGACACAATTAATTAATAAAAGCGATGGATATTTTTTATGTATTCTTATATTTTACAGTTCTTTAAATAAATCGATATAAGCCGGTACATACTGCATTGCGGTGGTAAGTAAACTATCAAATGAAGTAATTTTGCATAGAAAAAAACTACTCATTGAATTTAGTTATCAATAAAGAGTATAAACAATGTATTTCTGAAAAAGATGTACAAAATAAAACTTAGCGATACAAAATATCTTAAATAAGATTTACCCCAAAAAGTGTCTTGAAATAGGGTCTAACAAAGTTAAGGAACCTGTTAACAAAAGGTGCTGGAAGTTTGATAGCCGCACCGAACAATAGACCGATTGTGTCTGGACGGGCCTTTTATTAAGACAATGTGACCCTTTTATTGTAGAAAATTGGACCCAAAATGTTCCGGACACGTTGGTAAACTTTGTTAGTTTCCACAGCAAAATGTAAATTTCGTTGAAGGTTGGCTGGTAGATAAAGTAGGTACCTAAATGTTTTCGTAAATAACGATTGCGAAATTTCGTTGGTACCTAAATTATATTTTAGAAATTTATAAAAGGATCTCATAAAAACATAGTTATGTACAAAAGCTAAAAAACCCTTATAAATAAATAAATACTTATTCCCAGACGAACAAAAAAAAATATCCTTATCACCTACTCGTTAAACCCTTAAAATATTTTACATTTTGTCCAACCTTATTAACATATAATTAATTTCAAAGTAAAAGTCGAAATCTCAAGACGCTGACATATATATATTTTTTCAATTTATTTTGTAGCGAGTGGACCCGCGGGTCCTTACCTTAGTCCTTATTGTATACGCAATAAGGTCGTGCGAGATAATTCGGTGGCGGCTGTCGCCATTTTGCGTTCCAGGGAACCTTCAGGGGTTTTCACCCGACACGTTCCCGTATTCCGGTCGATTGGTAACTCGTGACATTTGTATTCAATCATGTTATCCTCGTTCAAAGGACTTGTGCAAATTTAGCTTTTAGGAATTGGTGTAGGTACCTTCGCAACGTAAAATGTAAGACACTTTTTTTACATGTTTGTAAAAAAAGTGCATAACTTTTTGCCGTTACCATCCTCAGGGTATTCTTGAGAACTCCCCCGTAATGTTATCAGTTAAGGAGGACCAAATTAAGGTGCTTCTTAAAAGTCAACTGCTCGAGAGATGACGACGCATTGGAGTATGCAGGAACATCTAATGTAATCGTAACGTCATCGAGAAAATATGCTGTCACTGTCATACTTATTTATGAAGTCTATGGTGTGAGAGGGGTGGAAACGTTACGCTATCGAATAAAATAAATAGACTTCTTGTTTTTTGTGTTTTATAATCACTGTTTTGTATGAGTCGCAGCGATATCTTACCTCAGTGTCAAAGCATTGGGCGCTGCTAGAGTCAATTTCAGAGGCCTAAGCCTCGCGCGCCTCGTCTCCGCAGCTATGCTCAGTGGAGTCTGCGTCGCGACGTCCCGGCCTCGCCGCGTTCCCGATGAGCCCGTACCGGTACCGTTCATATAGCTCAGTTGTGGGTGCGACACACTCATGCCAACTTTGTTGCGTTGAGTTCTGTGGGAAATTGTTTCGGTTATTGCAAATGTAGTATACAATAAGTACTATATTTGCGGCCGAATACTGAAATATTTTAAAAGTTTATAACTATTGTATATAATTATTTATTTTTGGTATTTTAATATGTATACTTTTTTCTCATGTACTGTGTGTTTTATTTATTAATATATAATGTGTAACAATAATGGTGTAATTTTTTTTAACATTCCCAAAGAAATAAATCAAATTATTAGACATTTAAATAATGAAACCCTGTACTGAGCGCACGGCCAAACGCTACTGGTTCGCCGTGTTTTAAAAGAAACAAACTTCATCTTCACAATTATTTTATAAATCAACGTGATCCATATAACTTGCTGATTCATCTGTTAAAATGTTTACATTATTTTTGTTACACCTTATATATATACCTTAGAACACAACCTCGTATTTGGTCTGTATATATTTTTGATTGTTTCTAGTTTTTCAACTGTGTCCTCCAGACGTACATCTCGCATCTCGCTGGTCAAACTCCAATATATACCGTGACTTCGACTCACATGACATTGGCAGAACTGTCCAAGAGTACAGCCATAAACAACTCATATATTAGGAGCGCTTTTATAACTTATTTTTGCAAACTGCGTCCCAAATATAAATGTAAAAATATATTGAAATAAAACTAATTTGACGGATTTGATCGCGTTTATTTTGTGTTCTTTCATTCCTGACGATTCGGCTGCTTTACAGCAATCATGGTCACGAGAGGACTGAGGTGGTTGAACGTAAAAACATAAAATAAACGCGATAAAATCTGTTAAATTAGTTTATTTCTATGTGTAGTATTCGCGTAAATGTAAGAAATCAATACGTAAAAATATATGATTATGTAGGCATTGTTTACGGCATTTAACAATGTTTGTATGATCCTATAAAATATCTCGTGACAAGCACATACCTTGTAGCGTTGGTTATTCTCCAAGTGAGTTGTCTAGACATGTTCCTATTCGGGGACAGGTCTGGTGAGCTTCGTACACCTGTCCTTCTGAAGCCCTGGGATGATGGGCCATTGTCGTAGCCTCCGCATTGCCTGGTCAACAAGAGATGAAGATACATAAATAAATATCGCCAGCCGAACACAGTAAGCGTATGGTCCCAAACTAGGCAACGCCTGTATTATGGTACTGTACAATAGACTGGGAGACATTTCTATCTATCAATCTATGAGCCAAAAGACGTCCTCTGCTGGGCATAGGCCTCCCCCAATGATTTCCACACATCACGGTCCTCCACCACTCGCATACACCGGCTTCCTGCCACGCGTGTGATATCATCGGTCCACCTTGTGGGGGGCCGTCCTACACTACGTCTTCCGGTTCGTGGTCGCCATTCTAGAATCAATCTGCCCCAATGGGCATCGGTTCTGCGAGCTGTGTGCCGCCCACTGCCACTTCAACTTTGAAATTCTTTGAGCTATGTCGATTACTATACTATTACTATACTGATTCTATCGCGTAGCGAAACCGCGAGCATACCTCTCTCCATTGCGCGTTGAGCGACCTTGAGCTTGGAGAAATTTCAGTATACATACATTTAAATGCTTATATAGATTTTAAACATCCATGACTCGGGTACAAATATTCTTGCTCATGACACAAATGTTGCCCTTAACGGGGTTCGAACCTGGGACCCAGATACAGACAGCTGAGTCACTACCAGCTCTGCCAATCGGGTTGTGAAATACGATCATAAATATTATTATTAGTTGCCATAAACGCGTCATTGCCTATTCAAATTAATACAATTACGGATTGAGTTTATCGACTAGTATGACGGCTTTATTGAAGTCGATAGGTATCTCGAATCGTTGCCAGCACTATTTAGTTAATTGCTTAATTCAATATAAGATTCGTTATTACCAATGACTGTAGTTATCAATACTTATTAGACATTGAATGTAATTGAAGTCTGGATACAATAATATAAATAGCTATACACACAATAGATACGTATCTTAATTATTATTATTAATTCCATTAGCTCGATAAAAATATACGGCTTTAATATTATTTTAAACCAAACGATTATTTATCATTATTAATGTATCTTCTTCTACATAAATTGAATCATTTGAATAGAATTTATGTTTGTTTTTATTAGAAATGGACATTCGAATTTACTAACACACATCATCCAATCATAATAAGCAATATTATTATTAAGTACGTTATAATTTTGCACGTTGATATTCAAACATAGGTTTTATGATCATCATACTATATAAATTGGCTCCACAATCAGCTCAAGCATACATTGGATTGTCTACCATTATTAATTTATGTATATTCCGTGCGTCGATATTGACGGCAACATTTGGCCGATTTTACGGCCACACTTAGCTGGTTTACGACCACACTTAGCTGGTTTACGACAACACTTTGCTATGATCTTGTTTACAATATCCACAATTATCTAATCAGACGTCGGATTATCTATTATGTCTGAGGTACAGACAGCAGATATTTTTTTTTATATTACATTAGTTTATTAAAGGGTATTTTTTGTACAAGCTCTCCGTGGTGATAGCTTATAAAAAGATCAACATCTAGGATGATTTGTTTCCCGGTAAGGAGGATATTTCCCGGGATAACTAAAAGAATTAATTCCACGCGTAAAGTCGCAGGCACGGCTAGTTCTCAATCCTATCGCAAAATTGTTTTATACCTAACGAAAAAGCAAGTCTCTGCTTCGGTACTGATCCCCAGTCACTGGATCGGAAGATTATTATACCTTAGGATTTAGTCTGGCCCATTCATTTTTTAAACTCGTTTAGATAAGCCACTTTGAACGGCAAATCTCATGGGATTGAGATCGAAAATTCAAATCTACTTACTTTGCGAGCATCTCACAATCACTTGCGAGAGGACTTGTAACTATTACACGATTTCAGAGATATACAGGCTGTCAGGCGTACGGTAACGAAAACATTGGATTGGTTGTTATACTTAATGCCTTTAATAAAACCATAGAAATAATGAACCACATGAACCATAATGAACCATAACCATAGAAATGTTTCAAATGTTGTACTTTTTGAGCGCGCAATGTATCGTAAACAACGCGATCACAACACAGCGCTCCGCGCGATACACAATACGTGCGAGTGCCGTGCACGCTCAAGAGTATTGAGTTTTAATTTACATTGCAGTTTTAGGCCGAAATTAGTAATTAATATTAAATTAAATTAGTAATTAATATATAATTAATTTAAATAGTTTTTTTTAATATAAACTCTCATTTGGGTAGTCTTCTATTATGATTTCATGCTAAAATCAATTAAATTAAAGTATACTTCATGAAAAGATCGACGGTAAATTCCAACTCTGGGGGGTCCAGAATCATGAGTTGAATCCATGGTATCAGTTTTCAGTACGAAGCCACTTACACCCCGTATAAGGTGTTGCAGTAATAGTGTAAAATATTTTAAGAGGTAAACAAGTAGGTGATTTTAATTAAGTTTATGTAAAAACTGGTGTAACTTTTTAAAATTCTAATAAGTCGATTTTATTTTGGAGTATGATCTATATAACCTACTGATATACATCCTAAAATACTTAAAATTATTATTGTTCGACATTATACTTTATGTTAAGCCATTGAGATTACAATTTGGGACGTAGAATAGTATCCTTATAAAAACATAGAACCTCTCCGCTGAATAGTCCTTTGTGTGCCATTTCTCAAGCTATTGAAAATTCTTTAAAATGATAAAGTACTTTTCAACTTCGTTCAAAATCGCCTTCGATAATGTATAAGGTAGCTGTTATTTAAAGGTCTTTCATAATCGACAGCTCTCTATTCGAAGTTACTTGGTACACATCATTAAGTACGCTAAAATAGGTCATAAGCCATCGATAATTAGACCAAGTTTTGTTTTTTTTCCATTGGCTTTTTTCCATTGAGCCAGGTCTAACGTGATTCTTCCATAGACTACGTTTATAGATTTTTTGTAAACCTAACCTAAACAGTCATTCAATGACTAAAGTGCCTGTAGCGTCCTCTTCCCGCGTCACAAGCTACACAGTTGGCGCTCCAGACCCATTTAGAACAATTGACAATTCTCCATACAATCCTGAAACGCGCTATGACAGTTTTCGGAGCACGTAACATATGTCCTGACAATAACCGTCGGGGCATAGCGGCCGCCCCGCCAGGCATACCACCCGTCTGGCTGGAAGATCTTCCCTTTTCTGCCAAATGCCTAACTATAGGACGGGTTTAGTTAGTATTAGCCATGATGGCAATGTTTGTGATGTTGAACCTAACGAGGCCATAAATTTTTAGGAGTATTGAATTTTTAAATTAAAATAAAATTATACAATATATATACGTATTTATTTTTCATCGCGCAAAACCTGAGACACTCCATCTGATATAGTAATTAAGTATAATAATACTATTTACTTTATTGTTGTTTATTTATATTGTTGTAACGGCATACATGCTTTTTTAATAGACAATTTTATAAATATTAATTTAAAATAATTTTATAAAATAATTTTAGGATTTGCGTTAGTTGAATCACACGTTGTATAGTTTTTTTTGATAGAAAGCAATAAAAACCTCAGACTTGGTGTTATCTAAACAAACATAATAAAAGTCATTGTTATGTTTTCTCATCTATGTGTTTTTATATCTGTAGTCGAGTTCATGTTAATGACGATATAACCAGAAAATGGTGGAATAAGTATGCTTTATTTCGGTATTAGACCCCATTACGTTATATTATAGGGAAACACACGTGAAGGTACACGGAACGAGTTCGCAGCAATGTGTGTTTAGATGAATAGAAATAAGCGAGATTGCAACAGGTTTGCAGACAGAATAACAATATTGTTGAATTTTTTATATTGACGCGAATACTACACATTGAAATAAAACTATTTTTTTCGGATTTTATCGCGTTTATTTTATGTTTTTACGTTCCCCACACAAAATTCCGAACATAAAATAAACGCGATAAAATCCGTAAAAATAGTTTTATTTCAATGCTGTTGAAATTTGTTTTAATAATTTCTAAAAGTCGATAATTAGAGAATTTTACGCTTTTTTTTCAGGCATTACTCATTTAGACCTAAAACTACAATGTAAAGTAAAATTCGTACGCTTGAGCGCGCACGTCACTCGCTTACGTCGGGTATCGCGCGGAGCGTCGTGTTGTGATCACATTGTCTACGATACATTGCGCGCTCAAAAATTACAACATTTGTTACCCATGACTTTCGACATAAATGATTTCTATAATTTAAGTGTACCCTTTACCCAAAGTTTTTGTTATCGTGCCCTGTATATGTACATATCGCTCGTGCTCGCACCACCTTAACATTCCCGTATGTGCCTGTATTAATACGACTTGGCCGTCGGCCAATCGACTTGTGGGCTTAACGAAGGATCTGGATCGCCACCAGCATTGATCTCAACGAACACTGCCAAGTCGAGTAAAAAACCTACATGTTTTCCAATCTATTACCGAGTAGTGGCCTTGAAAATCGTGTCGTAAAATAAATAAAAACTATTTGGTTTAAATAATAGATAAAAAGGACATGTAACCAGTAATGTAATCTGGGTGTTTTCAAGTCGAGAGTGTACAGATACCTTCTAGGCAAGTATGCTCCATCGTAGATATCATCGTCACTTACCATCAGGTGAGATCGAGATCAAATACTTGCCTATAATGTAATAAAAAAAGTAAGTAAAAAAATATCGTGTGTTGTTAAATTTTGTACTTGGGTTTTAATAGAAATATATTTCACCATAAGGCCAATAAGTGTACATAAAAAATATCCGAAGCTCAAATTGCAGAAAGTACATGTGCTCGCGAAAGTAAAACGAATTAATTTAAAACTGACGAACCTTTTCATTCCATACTAATAGACTAACCTGCAAACAAAGGTCTCTTAATTCGTGTGTAGCTTAATGACAATTACTGTACTGTATCTATTTCGTCCAGAAATGGAGGTCGAAAATAAAAGAAGCCTTCTAAAATACCACAGAGCTAGGTAACGTAATAATTACAGCAAAGGTCCCTAAAGACGAGAAGCCAAGAGTCACAGGCAGATACCGAATTTCAGATTTATATTGTCCATCAGGTCCCTAAAGAAATGGGCTAAAAACTCCGCTACATCGACCTAATTAGAACAATTAAAACACAATATTCAGTGGAGTGCTGAAGGCGCAATCTGTCAGATCAAAAGGTGTTTGCCTCACCCTCTACGTTCCTAGAAATGCTTGATTACAAATTGATTAACTCTTCACTGGGGCGGTTATTTTGTTTACTTCAAAGTAAATTGACTAATGGGTAATATTTTCGGGAATAAATGGAATATGAAAAAATTAACTCTAATATACAAATAATATACTATACCAATATTAAAAGTCGAGCAAGGAATTCCTTTATGACCTTAAGATCGAATATTATTTGTAAATCATGGGATGTCAAGGTCTTTTTTCGTTTGCACGATCAATGTGAAAGTTGCTATATTTGTCTTCTTCTTCTTCTTTTTTTAGGTTGGCAATCAGCTACAAAATAGTGCCTTTTTGCCAGTGTCGAGTAATAATTGTTATTGAATTTTATGTACCCCCAATGATAATTATAATGTTGATGACGATAAGGATTTTGAAATGAATGCTCTACCCCTAAAGCTAGCCTATCAGTAAAGCTGTGGGTACTTTACTGAAAGTTTACTGGACATCTTGGAGAACTTGAAAAGTCAAGTTATGGGAACTATTTTATTTCAATTTCCTTCACTCGTGCACGTTTGAACACACAATGGTTAATATCCCACTAATATTACACATTATTTATCAAAGAAACACATTTTTTGGAAAATAAAATACAATTGGTTCGGTTCAACGGTTCCCGCCAAAAAGTCTGCTATCTTTGTCACTGACTTTTTTTAAATTTGAATTGAGAACAGCAATTATTTCGTCGCATTTCATTTCGTAAAGAAAGAAGTAATTCTTTCATTCCCTCGAAGTTATTGTAAAAACGCCTTTCGCGCGATGTATAAAAGTTAAAATTCTAGTCTCATGTCTTAATAATCCAATGCTCATGACAATTAAAAATGTATCCAACTAATTAAAGTACGGGCAATGACGAAATATCTAATAAAGCAATTCTGGTGGTCTCATCTCAAACCGGGGATACTTGGTCGCTAGCCAGCTATCCAATTTAAGTGCAATTAGGTTTATCAACTCAACCCTAGATGGCGTAAGTAGATTTAGCTTTCATCTACACAGGGTGACGTCATTATGACATGGCCATTAAATCTCACCATGTGTCTATAAAAGCAATAATCTAGGAACGCAGCCGGGATAAAGTAACCCATTTGACTTATTTCATTTGACCAAATGACTCATTTCATTTGACAAAGTCACTCATTTGACACACTATTCATCTATTTATTTAGAGCGTACATTGCAAAAATGCACTAGAGTCTAAAATAATAGTACATTAGGATATAAGTTGATCATTATAGTCGAGGTTGGATTGCAGCTCTAGCCGAAGGCGAGGGCGTAATGGAGCCGAGAGTGTAATGACCAAATGCTCACGCGTGTCAGACGACGTTTTTCAACACACCTGTGACGAAAAACAAAACTATAAAATTTAATAAAAACGCAACACTGACATCTAACATCTATGGAATATGGCCACAGAACAAAAATGGCTACCAATTTTTTTTTCGCGCCGCGTATTATGCACGATAACAAATCCGTAAAACGGCCTAATTAATTGAAAACTTTTGTAGTTAAAGCAAAAATTAAAACTTAAATTTTGTAGAAAAAGAAAAATGTGTATTTATCATACTTTAACTGACACGGTTTATTTAATCTCAAAATTGTAAACATTTTTTAGACATGAAACCTCTTATCCCAAAATTAAAAAAAAGTGTGAAGTTCAACTAGTGTAGTAATTTAAATTGAATAACGCGTGTATAAAAAGCTGCAATATGAACCTAAAATCTGTGCAATAAGAGCCATTTTACGAGCAAGTGTGTAAAAGAGACAATTATATATAACTTCAAATAACCCACAAGATCTACACGAATAAACGCAATGTAACAATTATGACAATCCGCACGAGTCCCACTCGACTCAAATGGCCCAAAAAGATTAACCTCAATTTGATTCGGTTTCCGTTTCCCACAGCTTCCAGAAAATGATTGATGTGCGTCGTTACATTTAGAAAATCTCTTCGGACAAATTATCCGGATTGATAATGCGCGGTTATACTCACGACCCTGGTTACATATTCAGTGTACGTGCCTTTGCAATTTATTGGTATCGATTTCATTTATACATCTAAGTATACAAATAAATAAAATTGGAGTGTCTGTTTGTAATATTAAAATAGCCGCTTTTTACTAAGTGCATTTGGATGTATACACGGTACATATATCAAAACAACATTTTTTACAATTTGTGTCCGTCTGTCTGTCTGTCTGTTTGATTCGGCTAATATCTGAAATGACTGGACCGATTTTGACGGGACTTTCACTGGCAGATAGCTGATGTAACAAGGAGTAACTTAGGCTACTTTTATTTTAGACTAGCTGTTACCCGCGGCTTCGTCAGCGTTTTGTTAAATACCACATATACAGCTAGTTTATAATAATATCGCCGGACGAACAGACAAACTGACGGGCCCTAAACAAAGCAACTCTTGTAAGTATAATGGGTACCGTACACCGGTCTGGGAGTTTTCCCAGTATGTAGATACTAATCGTCCATGACTCTGGTACAAACATTCGTGCTCATCACACAAAGCTTACCCCTACCTGGATTCGAAACTCGGACCCTTGTTTCAGAAGGCAGGGTTACTACGAACTGTGCTAATCAGCTCCTCGTTATGTTGACGTGAGGTAAATATAAATTACTAGCTACGCCCCACGGTGTGACCCGCGATTAAAAAGTATGAAAATTTTTTAAAAATCTATCCTACGGGAACCATACATTTTACCGGGATAAAAAGTACCATATATTCCACGGGAACCATACATTTTACCGGGATAAAAAGTAGCCTATGTGCTATTCCAGACTATAATCTATATTTGTGCCAAATTTCATCCAGATCCGTTCAGCCGTTCTGGCGTGATTGAGTAACAAACATCCATCCATCCATCCAAACTTTCACATTTATTATATTAGTGGGATTAAAGCTCAACATGTCACCAATTATTATAGAGCACTTCAAATCAATACGTTGCTCTGTGGCTGTGGGATTTGTCGGTAGTATCCATTTAATTTTCATTCCCGCCGCAGCGCGTAAACTCAACATGGTAAAATTTAAAACAGCCCCAGGGCTCGACAGTCGTGCACCAAACACGGCTCGCTGCACAAATCTGCACGCGACACCAGATTGAATTGACTGCGGTTTTTACTATTTCAGTATTTATAGTGACAGAAAATAATTATAATATCGCCAGAAGAACACACCAACTATACGGTCCCATACTAAGCTAACGCTCGTATTATAAGTACCGTGCAATGGACTGAGGGAGAACTCACACAAAGTTTGTCTCTACCAGAATTCGAACCCGGAACCTTCAGCACAGAAAGCAGGCATGTAGTAATATGGAGTATTTATGAGTACGTTTATTTTTTTTTTATTTAAGAACGTGATAACTTGTCTATAACCATACTGTAACCAGCTCACATGGTGTTGATATCTCTGGGAATGTATACCCAACAATGTTTTTTTCAAGAGTAACTATTTAATTTCTTGCCAGTTGTGCGCAATGGAACAAACATTTCGAACCAATGGAGCAGCCTTTGACTATTCATAAGAGACTTCTTTAGTCGACATGAATAAAAATAATATTTTAGATTTATTGGTTCGCAGAGTTTTCTGGGTACCTTATTTATTATTATTATAACCACAGATTACTAACGCCATTAACCAGAGTATTCACAGTGCGATTTTTCTCGTATGATGGAGACCTCTTGTAAAATATTTAAATTAATATTTTCTATTCTGCGATGTTGGTAAGCCCATTGCAAACATTCAGTTAAACGATCTTAACTCAATAAATCTATTTTTTTTCGAACGGTACTAACATAAAGAAAGCCAGGATAACAAGAACCAAATCTTAGATTGATAAAAAATAGTTGGCGGACATATTCTTTTGGGCTGACTGTATCATATCGTCTTGTACGTGGTTAGGTAAATTGATCCTACGAAAAAAAAAACTCCCACCAAGGCCAGGAAAATGACTTCGCCATTACTTAAGAAGACTTTCAACTGTTTTTGCTTACGAAACTTTGGTAAAAGTTTGTCAAGAATTCCACCAAATGCGAGTTCGTAAACTTTTAATCTTGCGACAAGCAGTCGCCATTACATTGCTTTAAAAGAATGCTTAAAGAACTAAAATTCTTTTAGATATAAACTAAAAAGCCAGGTGTGTAACGGACCAATCTCAGTAGAGTCGTGTTCCTAAGGTAACCCGAAGTTTTTCATACATAACTTAAAAAGATTTCATTATTCTGCTTCAATGGCTATTTCATAAGTTCGATCGAGGTAATGTTGTCAAGATAATTAAACCCATCCAACATAGCAAGTTTATCTATTCTATAGCATTAATTTATTTAAATAGGTAGCAACAATCAAGTAGGTACAAAAATTAGTTATTCTTTTTGTATATTCTTCTAAGTCGTGACGCTCTTGTCAGAGCGGTCGTGGTGGTGGTTTTGGGACTGGTGTTGCTTGCCTCACGAAGTCTCGCCATCTCTCCCTATTGGATACCATCCTGGTGTATTTATGCAGGGGGCCACCAGTGGCAGACTTAATCTGGTCGGTTTTGTATATTACATACGTTTAAAGAAAATTGGCAGAACTTTTAACTATGTAAAGCTCAGAAAAATTAACACAGATCATTTGCTGCAACAAATGCTAGAATTCGGTAAATTTGCTTGTCTTCAATGTTTGGCAGAGGCAAAAAAAATCAAATATAGAATGATGAGCTGCTTTACTAAATTACCTTCTCTGGGTTCCGCCTGGTACCGGTGTGGCTGCTAGCCTCGCCTGCCGCTTCAGCAGCTGAACCGTCAGCGCGAATGACACCACCATCGTCAGCATCGGTATGTAGAACGCGACCAGGGACCCGAAGATCCAGAACAGACGGTTATTGATCACGCAGAGGTCGGGGGTCGGCATTATGTTCGTGCGGTTTATAAGACCTGTAAAGAAGAATCGATTTTATCTTTGAACTGAAAGTATTAAAAAAATATCGGTGGAGCGGAGTTAGAGTAGATATGAGACGGGTAAAGCTGGCACGCAGAGAAATTCAAGAGGGATAGAGTTGAAACGGGTGGGGCTGTTGCGGATCCAAAAATCAATCCTAATTGATTGTCATTAAGTCCAAATTAATTAATTACACGCTGTTGTACGGACGCAATATCTTACATATTACATATTGTAATAATAATATGGATCCGAGAATCAAGAATATATAATATTAGCGTGAATTGTATGTATGAATTATATTATATACTCTCATCCATATTTATTATACTGCTATTACGGTAAAAAAATCATTATCTTTACATTTGCTTCTCAAAATGATTTTTAGCTCTTTTCATAATTTTGCAGTCTTCTCAAATAAGTAATGTTATTCTTTAGTATATAACATTAAAATTGAATTTTTGAAGAGGTTTATTACAGCTTCCAATACGTATAGATTTTCAGATGATATGACGTGTCAGAAACTCTACTAGTTATTTTGAAATTCCAACAAAAATAATATAGTTAATAGCGCTAGTTAGCTAGACCTTTTCTCTACACTACACTACAAACACGTAACACTTTTACATCAAACGAGAGGTTGTTCAAAAATTAATTCTAAGTATTTCTAAATACAGTTTAATTTCAAAAGTCCTTCAAACTTCCATCCAAAATGATGAAGGTGAGAAATTGTTGGATAACTCGATGCGGACGGTTACGACTTTACGAGTGGTAATTGGTTTGATGGCTGGCGGGAATTCGTGCAAGAATTACAATTAATTGAAATATACCCTTAAGGGAAATTAGTCTTTATTGAAGTTTTAATGCTTCTTGTATACAGGATGTAACATCCAAATGGGTCAGTGTGTGGATTTCAGAAACTATAAGAGATATCAAAATATGCACTTAGGAACCATGTTGATTTGGAAGATAAGGAAAGCTGCAAGTTTAGAGTGAAAAAACAAACTCAAACGTGAATCGGGAATCGAACTCGGACCTTTTGAAAAAAACAACGATTTATTATTGTAATATTGATTGGGTAGATTGTAAGGCGTAAAATTTTATTTGAAACCTTGTATTCAAAATGAAGAGAGCATGCTGTATTCAATATTATTTAATTTAATTTAGTGCCTAAATGTTCTAAATGACAGGCATTTTCTTGAGTAATAATTAACTCTTAATAACCTAGATTAACTTTAGATAATGATTGCTTTTACTTTCATTTTAGACACAAGGTTTCATCTCCTACACAATCAATATCGAAATGAAATAATAGTGAAAAGGTAACGATGAAATCAAGCTTTACTTTTTGAAATGTCCAGGTTCGATTCCCAATTCATGTATGAGTGTTTTTTTAAATCTATAAATGCGGTTTTTCTTATCTCTAAAATTTACGACATGGTTCCTTAGAACATATTTTTCCATCTTTTTTAGTTTTGGAGGTCCCCATACTGACCCTGTTTCGATGTTACATCCTGTATACACATAAATATCCTCTGCTGTAAAATGAACCTAAAAGATAAGTCTGCCTCTGCTTCTTATAAATTTTAATTCATTTTGATTTTTTCAGAAGAAAAGTGCTTTGCAATGCTATTGTTATTGGATCAATGCAATACGAAAAAAAAACAAAATCAAAGAATAATGACTCTAAAGCGTTATGCAACAGGAAACAATATTACTTGGCATACAAATGCAACAGCAAATTTTCCATTTCAAAACCTTTTGCTACTAATAGGAAACGAGAGACAGCGAGATCTGAGAGTTGAATCAAACGTAATAAACGAAGGCTAGTATAATGAGGTCTATCTGTTATGAGTGACCATATCATTTGGAAAATAATGGACATGAAAAAATCTCTTTCTTTATGTCCCAACATTAGAAACGAATTGTCAAATATATATTGATTTCTTATATTACGCGAATACTACACATTGAAATAAAACTAATTTTATGGATTTTATCCCGTTCTTCTCTATAGGAACTGCATTCCGAACGAGTGGTAAAGTAGTAGCATAGTATTGTATAAATTTTGACGATTCTAAAGTACTGTAGTTAATGGTCTACGTGAATAAAAAATATTCCGATTCTGATAGTATAAATTTGCAGGACTGTCCATTTAGGCACTGTAGAGCTGGTCACCCGAACGGATCTCAGTTCTGATACAGGGTCCAGATGTTTCGAGCACAAATCGATAAGGTACTCGAGAGCATCACAAGATTCCGTCTTTATTAATAGAACGCTTCTTATTCAATTAACGATATATTTTGTTGCTGAATATTCTCGCTATTGGTGATAGAATCAGAATCAGTATGTTTTATTCATGTAAACCATTAAGTGCAGTACTTAGGAATCGTCAAAATTGTTATAAGTTGCTAGGCTACAACTTTACCACCCGTTCGGAATGTAGTTCCTATGGAGAAGAACGGGAAATAAACTTTTTATAAGTCGGCCCATTGTGACACTCTCTGTGTGTTTGGCGTGTACATTTAAATACCAATTTTTACCAATAGAATTATATATTTCTCTACCCAATATTTAATTTGGATCCAGTATACTTTGAGTATCTAAGCGCCTAGTATGAGTATTTGACGTTATAAAGGACACATTGTCTAATTATTGTTTTTTTTACATATTTTTTTGTAAAGCAGCGCATTCTACTTTTTCTTCCTCTAAAAATACGATGTACGGTATTGTGTTTTAATGCTATGTAAACTCGCACTAAGCCCCCTGATATATGACACCTTGCAGGCCTGTCAAGTAACGTAAGTATATATGGTGCTTGTATATTAGTTACATTATACATACTATTTTGCCAACGTTCAATAACATTATGACAAGTTAAGAATAGCAGCATAGCATAGAAGCAGTGATAGCCAAGTAAGCAGTGATAGCCAAGTTGGTATAACGCTTGCCTCGGTAACGAGGATTGCAGGTTCAAACCCCGGCTCGCACCTCTGGGATTTTTCATGTGCGAATTTTCATTTTCAACCAAGATTATCACTTGCTAAACGGTGAAGGAAAACATCGTGAGGAAACCTGGCATGTCTGATAGTACCCCTCGAAAGATGTGTGAAGTCCGCCAACCCGCACTGGGCCAGCGTGGTGGACTATGGCCTAAACCCCCCTCGCATTGAGGGGAGGCCCGTGCCCAGCAGTGGGACATAAAAAAGTACTGGAATTATTAAGTTAAGAATAAAAAAATAAAATAGTATTCATTAAAAAAACTTGTATCAATTAATGTATATTATAGGGTTTACATGTCTGTTGCTGTTGTATTTATTGTAGCCGGTTTAGATTAAATTTTCGAACAATTTTGCAACAACATTAAAATCTTCTTACCCAAAACTGTGATAGAACTGGATACAAACATGCTGAGCAGCCACACCAACACGATCTTGATCAGCACGACCCTCTTCGTGGAGTGGTGACGGCTCTTCAGCGGATTCCTGATGCCCAGGTACCTGCGAACAATGGTTTGATTGAAACATACTCATACTTTATCGTCTTCTTGATCAATCTTGTTGTAAGACTTTCTTTACATGAGACTTGGACTGATACACACCTAACACTATATCCACTTCTACACTACAAATTATACAGAGTGGTTATGATAAGGTATACAAACCCTTGAATAACTTTTTTTTAATTGCCTTTTCAGTATTCGGACTTCACAAAACGCGCTAAAGAAGTACCAACTCAAGGTTTAGATACTCTTTCTGAGTCAGTCTGTATATCAACTGAGGTTCCACGATAAAAAAGGTTTCACCCTCAGCAAGTCCCTTTTATATTTTGTGTCATGTTTAAATAAGTAATACTTAATTATTAACTTGCTGCTAGCCATAGAAAAAAAAAAAAACTCACTCCGATTTTCCTCATGACTTAACAAAACTTAAAGACCTATTAAGGGGCATTGAAAACGATTTTTCAAGTTTTCAGAATTGATTGCTCCGAGTTTTCCCAAAAAAAAAGCGAAGAAAAACGTCGATTCATCAATCGCGTGTCAATAAATGAGTAAGTTGTCGAAAAGTTCCAACAACAATGTTAATTGCTTTCCAATTTCATTTACTTTTAATTATCTTTTGATGAGTGATCAGTCAAAAATTACTTTAGAAATTTGTTGATTATTTTTATTTTGCAAATATTTTTATTCCGTTTAACATTTTTTTTTAAATTACTCTTATAACGCGCGCCTTTTCGACACTAGCTCGCTCAGCGACAAAGCGACCAATGAGAACGCTTCGCGCTCAGTCGCTGGCTGTGAAAGCGCGCTGATTGGCTCTTTCGTAAAACCGCCAATCAAGTGGCGCGTATCTTATGTGATTGTCTGTGATTCTTCTTCCTCTTCGTTCTTTCTTGTTTTTGTCGAGCTGATTTTGTGTGTGCGCTGTGCATATGTAACTCGCTAACCTAAGTAATAAATTATAATACAACCCTGAGAGAGTTTTAAAGTCTGTATTATTATTTATATTTTAAGGTATATAGTAAATCGGAGATAGGTAGTATGACTGAAAAAAAAAACTGAAACTGAAGAGTTCCGCACGTTTTCGGCAGTATCCACTATGAAAGAGATCGACAATCATTCGGTCAGATTTCCCACCTAAAACATGGTTGCAGTATGAATGATGGAGTTGTATTTTTACATAGACAATCAACCTTAATTTTATCGAACGGATTAACATTCGCATAACGTAACAGTTTCAATTTTACAGACGACTTATAAAGTATTCTGTTTTCGTTATGTGAGCCTGTAAACATACATTTTGATGCATGAAAGCAAAGTGGAAACACAGCGGTTAATATTGCAGCCGGTAGCGCTACGTTCGAATAAAATTATAGCAGCCTTTCAGCTGTTGCCAAAGGATAGGGTCGGCTTTCCTAAGGTCGAATGCAAGTTTATTCGTAAACTGACCATATACTTTAAAGTCTGCGTGTTTGTTCACTTTGTATGGAAAATGGAATGTTTTAGATACCGTCCGCTAGAGGCGCCCTTCAATATGCCATACAAAATGACGAACACGCGTACTATGACAACATGTCTAGCTTGCATTCAATGTTGAAAAAAGAAGTTTTGACAGCCAGAAATAACGATTGAGTAGTAGCGCTCATCACAACTGCGCGTCTAGTGAAATCATATCACTGTTCTGGTAAATGAAAATGACTACGAATATGAAAAAATCGATGACTTTATTGATATTTAATTACGTTAAAATCTCATGGTTCAAGTCAACAGCTTTAAAAGTAGAACTACTCGTTGAGCGTGCACGTCTGAATTACGATTTCGTATGTTTTCAATCCACATTAAGGTATTCAGTCCACGGAGAGCGCTGCGATTGGACTGCATCCTGCAGTCAGACTTATTGCCATAAATCTTTTAGAAATATCTTATTTCCTGGCTCAAGGTGATATTGATGACTTCTGTATTCCCGATAGGTCTTGTGGAAAATAGGATATTTTTATGCTAAAATATTTCATGTAAATAATTTGGCAGAGAAAGATTTATGCTAAAAACTCATTTACCTTGGTTTGCATAAAAAGATAAACCATTTTTATATTATCGTGGTTAAATATTTTACCTTGCAATTTTACCTCAGGGTTCTTTTTCCATACGAAGTTAGAAGCACTTTATTTACGAGCCTTCTTATAAAAAAGTTTTTAGAGATCCAATATTATATAATATATTTAAATCTTATCTAAGGAATATAATATGACTCTAGATAAAATTAACGTTAATTCAGCTCTACTTACGACATCCGCTTTGAGTCGGCTGTAAAATACGAGGAGAAGATACGGGGACACTTCTGAACACTGAAATAAAATTATAAGACCATCTGTGGTACCAACCTACAAACTATAGCTGTGTATACAAGGATAGGAAGTAAGTATGATTAAAGGTTTTTATAGTCGCCCTGGTCTAACTCCTAGCCGGTCAAAAAAACATTGAGTGTAAAGTTTGGTAGTTAGTGCGATTGGATGTAGGGGGTAATCTATAATAATAATAATATCGCCACCAGACAAACACACAAACTATACGGTTCAACACTAAACAATGCTTGTACTATGGGTACCGTACAATGGAGTGAAAGTGAACTAAATATATAACACTTATACAGATACATACAAGAATCGAGTACAAACATTCGTGCTAGATCTTTAGTAGCTTTGTTGCATTGTATTTGTTATTGCCATAAATTCCACTGCAATCGTGCTTACAAAAACACTTATAAGAATATTCTAAAGCATGCCCAAGCACGTCATTTCACCGGAACCCGGTTAATTACAGCCGGGCGAACGTAAAGTTTATCCGGCTGTCGTGCTGTAACTTTGTAGTGACGTTATCCAGCTTTATCGTCCGTAAATAAAACATTTATTTTATGTGTACTGTCAGTCTCCCTTAGCTCATTAGCATCAGTGTAAAGGAGTGTAATCTCAGCTCTTTTACGTGCATCCATTTTGTAACGTCCATTCCAAGAATATTTGATCTTAGAAGCATTCCGTACACAGCGACAACGACATGCGACAGCGACACGCGACGAAGACAGGTGTAGCATAGCGACAACAACCTGCGGATCCATCAACAACCGTTCATATTATTTTGTCAAGAGCTAGTGGGCTGGCACCTACAGTTTCCAATCTATTTTTATCGTTCTTCTCTGTCAGTCGCCTGACTTTGTCGCTGTACGGAAATGTTTTTTTTTAATGTTATACATGCAAGTATTTATCTAAAACGAGTATATGAATGAATTTGTGTTCCTATAAATGATCTCAATGAGTGTATATCCATCACATCGGGTAGCCATCACTGAAGTAAGAAATTAATAATATTACTTCCAGAGGTATTCGGTTTTTATATACTTCAATAGCATTAAATATATATCAAGTACACCCCGAAATATAAAAGACATCAAATAAAGTAGCTATCCAAAATCCAAGCGACATTCATACGTTATCTCAAGCTGGGCATAAACCAAGTATACTAGACACTCGTACTAGGGTTTATCCAGTAAATGCCGGGTTTCAAGTAAGATGTTCATAAATATTGCTTTGTAGCTACTATATTAACCGTGCGTAGAGGACTGGGCCGTTTCAATGGTCGAGACTCTCTGGGGATGTATCATGAGTCGTTTGGATATAGATATAAGATTTAAACACAGACTTTGAAAACAATATAGACAAAATATCTAAAAATAAAATTTCAAGCTAAAATAACATATCGGTTCAGTTTAAATTATTAACACGCACTAATCCAAGCTTGTTAGTATGTTACTTACTGTAAGTTTAAAGGTAACTCGATTGATCAAAATTGAACCCTATCAGCAAGGATTAGATGTGCATGTGTGTAAATGCTGTAATTTGAGATGCAGTGGCGAAGGTTAAAACTCGTACAAAAAAACCTTATATGTGAGTGCCCAAAAAACTTAAAAAAACTCTCATGCAAAATGTGGTCTAGATCTCCAAATAAAAATATACTATTTCATTCTTCAGAAAATAACCAAGGTTCTAGTCGGTTTCAGCAAAATAAAAAAAAACTTTTTCAACCAAATTTAAATTTAGAAAGGGTAGTCGACAGCCATAGTGTTATATTAGGCCTTCGCCACTGTTGAGATCATTTTCAAGTGGAAACGAGACATACCCAAGTAATGTTGCTAATTCATTAAGATAATTACAAGATGTAATCCCAACCCTGGAACACGTAACGTCCAACAAATCTCCAGTCATTGTCCGCAGGCCCCCCCCTCATTTACCAAGCCATTACACACGAGTAAACTCCAAATCAATTCCACCAGACATTCCCCAAGTTTTTGTTCTAAGTCACGTACGAAGTAAGAACGCCGTTTATAAAACGAATTGTAAAAATAAAGCTGAAGACCTTTATACAGTGATGTATATTATTACCACAAATTTATTAATGTTTATTGCAATTGCAATGCCATTATAGAGTTCTTTTTTAGAAGGAAAATGTACTGGAAACGCACAAAATGTACAAGATGTATCTCAAGTACAAACTACTAAATTAATCGTATCGTCGTCGAGAATGCATAGGTACATATGAAATTTGCGGTGAGAGCGGAGCGGAAAATGACGTTAAAGTAACGTTACGTAAAAGTACATACTTGAGCTACTGGAGCCACATAACTTTACGTTAGCGTAAGTGAGTTCTGGACGTCAAGTACGAGATTATTCGTAAGCTAACCGTATACTTTATATTCTACGTATTCAAACACTTTGTATGGAGAATTGAAAGTCGTAAATATTGTCCGCTGGAGGCGCTGTTCAATTTGCCATACAATGTGTCTATATACGCAAACTATAAACTATATACTTAGCTTACAAATAATCTTACACTTGACGTACTGTCCTACTCACACAACGTACTACATAAGTGAGAATGGTAGTGATATTATACTTAATCAATGACGAAACTAATACTTAATACACTCAAAATACACAAGGCACTTTTATTGGATTAAAATTTATTAATTTTTTTTAAATCGGCCACTGACTAGATCGTTAGCAATATAAAATAGTCATGTATAAAAGATTTTTAGTGGTCGTTATCTATACTTATACTAATATTATAAATGTGAAAGTTTGGATGGATGGATGTTTCTTACTCTTTCACGCCGGAACGGCTGAACGGATCTGGATGAAATTTGGCACAGAGATAGATAATAGTCTGAAATAGCACATAGGCTACTTTTTATCCCGGTAAAATGTATGGTTCCCGTGGGATAGATTTGTTTAAATTTTTCATAGAATACCAATAAATTCATTTTCTCATACATTTCGTTCTGAGGCGGGTATGAAGTTCGCCGGGACAGCTAGTTAAAAATAAAAATACAACAGCGTATTATGAATTGTGTGATAAAATTCGGTTCAGGTTTCAGATAAGAGCCGTTCACTTGGACAATAAAATCATAATTGGTTTTTTATAGCGCTCGAAAGGATGGTTAGGGCGCGCGCTTGCGCAAACAGATAAAGTAGGCACGGGATAAGGAGTAAGACTACGGAATAAATATGTGCTGTTGGATTTAATGGCGATCTGATTGGTACAGATGATGGGTGAACCTGCTTTCTGGTAGAAAAATGGAGTAGAAATAATCTATTGATATCTTATATTTACGCGAATACCACACATTGAAATTAAACTTTTTCAACGGATTTTATCGCATTTATTTTTATGTTTTCACGATCCCGACGTTTTGGATAATTATATATATATATATATATATTATATTAATTATAATTAGCATTTCCACAATCTGATCAGATTGTGGAAATCCGTCTCGGGAAGTTTCCGATTCCGTTTCCAATATACATTTTGACAGTTTTCAAGGCAGTTCGGAGATATTGCAACATTACCCCCCGAATTTATAGACGTTTTATAACTTTTCAATGGTCATATAGCACTGCGCAAAGCAAAACTCTTGTGGCGCAGTACTACTAAGTTATAAAACGTCCATAAATTCGGGGGTAAATAGACCAACGTTTGCAATGTATTATCGCTCACACATTTTATTCTCAAGACCATATAAAGCTTAGTGTGGTCACAAGTACTAGTGTTGATAACATTAAAGTTATCGAGGTTGTGTAGATATATATAGTGTCATCCGTACACTTTGGACATTCCTTCGGTACGTACTAAGCGGTTTGCTTCTACTTTCATCGTGCGAACTGCCAAGGAATGGAACACGCTACCGGCGTCTTTGTTCCCCGTTGACTATAATCTGGGTGTTTTCAAGGCGAGAGTGAACAGGTACCTTCTAGGCAAGTATGCTACATCGTAGATCTCATCGTCACTTACCATCAGGTGAGATCGAGATCAAATACTTGCCTATATCGTAATAAAAAAAAAAAAAGATACCGGGTATGTGACAAGTAATGTTTGACAGGGCTTACCTCCCGATGCTGATGAAACACATGTGCATGATGCTCGCCGAGCACGCGAGCACGTCGCAGGTCACGTACACATTGCACCACACCACGCCCAGTGGCCAGTATCCTGATGCAAACGATAATAGGTCATATACCTATATAATCGATACAGTGTAGTTACGCTATTAAAACTCAGTAGAGTATAGAAGAAATTCAAAATACAACCGAATTGAGAACCTCCTCCTTTTTGAAGTCGGTTAAAAAGTGCTCGACCGCTTAGTTACGATAATAGGTAATATAGTTTATTAGCTGCGCCCCGCGGCGTTACCCGCGATTTATATTATTTAGACTATTTAATTTTCTGACCCCTAAACTACCACTACCTATGCAAAAAATCATGTCGATCCTTTGCTCTATGAAAAATAAAAACAAATCTATCCCACGGGAACCATACATTTTACCGGGATAATAGCCTAGGCCTAGCCTAGCCAGCCAGGTATGTGAGAACAATGTAGGAACGGCTAATCAGACTTTAGCATGTCTAAGTAAACCGAAACAAAAGTATGAAACCTTACAACACTCTGTATCATTATTATTGTCTGAAACAGGGGTGGCGGTGTGAATAGAGCATCCATTCACAAGTTTCAGTACCGCCATCATTGTATCTCATACATTTTCATACAACTAGGGGAGGAAATTGTTGCCTCCTGACAAATGTCCCGAATTCAAAGTAACAGGAATGTCGAATGAGATTGTGTATTCTCGCGTTAGTGACACACGGGCATACAATCTTGTACAATAAAGCCAAACATATTCTTGTAAGGACCAAGATAAAAAAAATAGCATACACTTAAACAAGGAATATTAAGAAAAAAACTATTTCAATGATCAATTACAAAGTTAAAATTATATTATTTATATACTTACTAGCTGTCCTGGCGAACTTATTACCGCCTCAGAATAAAAGAAAAGAAAATAGTGAATTTTCCCATGTTTTAATAGTTATTCTGCTGTTCGGGACGGAGACAATTTCAAAAATTCAAATCGCCTCATCCGTTCTTGAGTTATAAATGGTGTAACTAACACGATTTTGTTATATATATATAGATTATGATAAAGTGAGTCATTCAAAATTAATTTTCAGAAAAACATTATTTGTATTTTTTTATAAACGACGATAAAAAGGACGATATTCTCAATTCGACAAGTATTTTTTTTATAGGTCAATGTTTTTATTGGCCAGTTCAAATATTTATCGAAATGGAATGTCGGCAATAACAGAAATTAAATACATTTATAATAATAATATGTAATAATTCCAGCCCCTTTTAATGTCCCACTGCAGGGCACCGGCCTCCCCTCAATGCGAGGGGGGATTTAAATACATTTATTGGACAATAATTATCATGTATGTGTGTCACATCAGGTAATATTAGACAGCCAAAGCTGAACGCACTCAAGCAATTGGTTGAACTTCCGCTCGTAAAAAGGATTGAACTCCGAAAACAGGTTCAATTCAAAGAACCGATGAAATTTAAGAGGACATAAAATATCTTGACATGGAAATATAAGATGAGCTTTTAATATCTATCCATTCCAAGCTAAGCTATGGAAACATTTAATAAGAAGACAAGAAAATAAATGTTTTTCTAGCTTTTTAAGACTGTTAGTTTGTTTGGTATTCTTTAGGTATGCAGGTCAAGTGCGAGGTTATTCGTAAGCTTACTGTAAACTATATGGTTTACGTATTTAGACATTCTGTATGGAGAGTTTAAAGCTTTTAAAAACCATCTTCTAGAGGCGCTGTTCAATTCTCCATACAAAACCTCTAATTACGTAAACTTATTCTTCAATTGGACATACAAGGTGTTAGTAAAATAACCCAACATCTTTAATTGTAGTATTTTTTTATGATCTTTAGGGTAGTGCAGCAGATTTCACTCTGGATTCAGCACAATCTTCAGGTTTTGTGTTAATTAACTTACACGTTGCAATAATAAATCAAATTCCAAAAAAATCTTACCCAAAAATCCAGGTATCGCCCCCATAGGCATCACGAATAGGCTGACCAACAAATCAGCTATAGCTAAGGATAGGAGAAAATAATTGGTAACATTCTGCAACCTCTTATCTAAGCACACAGCCAAACACACCAGTATATTTCCGAGGCCTCCGGCTATTATAAATAATATCACAAATAGGAAAGTCCACTCGTAACCTACTTTATTGCTAACCACTCTATCAGTCACATTTCTATAATCGAAACTACATTGAAAAGTTTCTACAACACGTGACAAAGAATTTTCATCCGCAACGTCAATGTACAACGTCCGATTTGTGTTATCGCTAAAACACAATAGGGTGTCCAGATCACAGTACAAACTTGGCAATCGCAACCACAAATTCTTCAGCGCGCTCTCGAAAATGATTGTCACCATATTCAGCTTGAGTCTAGCACTACATAAAGTGTTGTTGCCACTAAAGTCCGAACTATTATAACACGAGTAGCAGGTGTATGATGTTTCATTTTGTATATCGATATTTAGATCACAATTGTAATCGACTGTTGTCCCATCACTATTACAGTCGAGACCGAAGAGTGCTGCACCGCACCCGGTGCCTGGTATCAACTGGCAGCGGAACTCTTGTAGTGCTGTATCGAGATATGTGAAATTCATGTCCGTTGCGACCATGCTAGGTCACATTTGGTGGCATTGTTATTGGACATCACTGGCTCGACATTGCTGGCTAGTGACCTGAAACAAAAGGAAAATATAATAATATTAGACCTTTTTTTAATATCCTAATGTTGGGCACGGGCACTCAATGTGAGGGGGATTAAGCCATAGTCCACCACGCTTGCCTAGTGTGGGTTGGCGAACTTCATATGACTTTCGAGGGGTTCTCTCAGACATGCTGGTTTCTGCACTAGGTTTTTTTTCACCGTTTAGCAAGTGATAATCAAGGATGAAAATGAGATTCGCTCATGAAATCTAGAAATGGTTAAAAGACATAATCGCGGAGCCATTCCTCTTCGATTATGCGTCAATTGCTTTTGTGTTACCACTTCCAGCCTAAAATTCTTGACAGAAAATCTAATTTCCGTTTCCGGATATAAAACCCGAGTTCTCAACTAGACCCATATTGTCGTAATAACATTAAAGATGACTGATTAGATAAGAATCACTCAAAAATTTTATATTTTCCTATTACGAAGAGAGATAGATGTTTATGGACCAATGAATTTGAACTTTTACTGCCATACCCAGAGTAATGGCTTCTTGCTGTACCATTAAAAGCGGTATTCCATTCGATATTACTACCGACACGGAAATTCATAAGAGGATTTTCATTAACATAGAGTAATCCATCATAATCATTTGAAAATGCTCATTAGGCATCATAATATTGCAGTTATCTCCGGAAATGGAGTCACAAACCTCTACTCATCTGCAACGAGGAGAAAACTTCATCGAAAATTGAGTCACAAAAATGTAGAGTCTGCAAGAACATGTAGTCATTTGTGAAGAGGAGACAACATCTCCAAAAATTGAGTCCCAAACATGCAGTTCGCAAAAATATGTCAAGTAATTTGCGTAGAGTAGAGAACATCTCCGCTACTGGAGTTACAAAAATATAGAGTCCGCAAAAGTCGTATAGAGTGTGTGCGGAAAGAAAAGTGAAGTGGGTTGTGAAGCATTTGGAATTGTAAAGAATCAATCAATCAATGGTGGAGGCTAAAATTGATATTATTGAAATAGTGTCTTTGAGCTCGCACTAAGCGGAAAATAATTAAACAAATTTCTGATTAAACTTGGCATAGCAATACTTATATCCCGGCACGTAATAAGCTAATTTTACCGCGAAAATGAAGAAGCTCCCAAGAGATAGCCACAATTTAAAATCCGCGCGAATGAAGTCGCATGGAAAGCCATCAAAAATTATACCAGTGGTAAGTACTAGTAGATTACCGTACAGGTGAATCAATTGTGTGTTGACAATAATCTCACTAAATAAATTTATTAATCGTTATATAACTGGACTTGTTAAATAGGGTGTTATAAGTAAGTGAGATAGTAATTAAATCATTTCGTACAACTATATTCCGGCACATGATTATATCATACGGTTATATAATTATATGAAAATTTTAACCATCATCCTATTTTCTCCCGTGACTTCGTCCGCTAAAAAAAGAACAAAAATAAAATTGCGAGAATTCCGATACAGATTTTAATTAATTCATTTTTATAATCTATTCACAAAGTTTCAAGCTCATAGAGCCACAAAATAAAAATTTCCATACAGCCTTTGATTCCCTTTTTGACAACGTCACACTACGTAGTAAGTGCGCGGTCAAACTGTATTGGCTTGCTTTCTCACAGAAAAATAAAACTTTGTATACACACATGTTTTACGCATTAACGTGATCTTAATCACGTATTTGTTAACCCCTTAAAATATTTTACACTATTTTCGTTAAACCTTATGTAGATAGACATAAGACAGTTAACATACAGTCATGTGCAAAAATATCACCACAGTCTTGAGCCGCCAGAGCAGAGAATCTGTATGTGTTATGCTCGATGCGCACATCTATTATATTCTCTACAATGCTAAAAGCAGTACACACCTACCCCCGGCTTTAATGTTGGAGCCACGTCACCCAACATTAATATGCGGAGTTAAGTGTACTTGACACTCGTTCCTTTGAAAGCCATGGAGTAGACGCTTATGGTACATTGAGAGTGAGGAGAAATTCTCTGTTAAGGTCACTATTTTATGTGCTTACAGCTTTTAGAGGTCACTGAATGGTTACCATTCTGTGACTAAGTTCACTAGAAAAATGGATTCCCTTGGGACTAGATCAAAAAGCCATCTATTGGTTGGTGTTGCGCTCACATTTTTCTCGCACGCAATAGCGATCACATAAAAAAACATTGTTTTCTCTTTAAAAGACAGAAAAGAGACTTATACATTGTCGGCCGTCGTAACAGAAGGGAATTCAGCGCACCAGACGCGTGCGTCCGACGCTACACCTGTCGCGAAAACAAAAAAAAACAAGTTCTGACTTATGAAACATGTTTTCTTGTTACACGAAGCCTGGTGTAACAAAAGACAACATTAAACAATTTCTATAACAATGTCACATGTAAGTAGCTGTCTAGTTTAAAAGGAGATGCATTAGTATATGTAGTCGTCCTTTATAAAGGACTTCTCTAAAATCTATTGTGGCCCTTAGACGTGTTATAAGGTGATGGCCTTTAAGTACCAATGTACCCTTATTATATTGTTTTATAATATAACATGCATTTTCTATAGAATCACAATATATTGCTAATCTCTATGAAAATAATAGCTTACCGGACAAGTTGGTTTAATTTCACTCTAAATACAAATTATTAATTCCAGCAACAGTATTAGATAAGGATTATGAATATTTTGATTGAGGTTTATATAATAGCTGTTATTAAACAGCGATTGAACTCTGTTAACCCTTCTAAAGTTTACGTATGTACCTACTAAATTAAAAATAAATCTTCGCTAAGCCTAGGTTAACATAGATCTAAAAAAACAGTTTAACATGGGTTTACGCGAATACTACACATTGAAATAAAACGAATTTTGCGGATTTTATCGCGTTTATTTTATGTTTTAATTTTCCGACGTTTTGGCTACTTTACAGCAACCACGATGACGGTAGGACTGAGGTGTTTGATATCCTAGTTTCATAGTTTGAACTGGGGTACCCTCATATTTAGTTTTTATTCGCGGTCCCATCTACGCAGAAAGTGCTCACAGTGTCTTTAGGTCTTGCAATGGTTCGCTTGGTCTTAGATTTAACTATATTAATTACTGGATCCCAAGTCGGTGGTAGCACCCAGCCATCTTCCCTATTGAAATTAGAATGTTTGTTTTTCATTTCAATGGCCTCGCGTATCATCTGTGGATCTGTGGTTGATCAAATCTAAAATAAACACGATAAAATCCGAAAAAACAGTTTTATTTCAAGGTATTCGACATCCAAACATTCGTGCTCATCGCACTCTATTAGTGAGTCGAGTACATAAGACTAATATTGACAGCTCTACCTCCATCCGCTCCCCGCATTGACTGCGGATGGCGGGAGAATTGATGTGGAAATGACGTGCCGCCATCTTGCACTATGTAGTATATGAAGAACGCTTTTTTTGCGTTGATTTATTTGTGCTTTATTTGTGTTTTATGTAACAAGTGAGTGACACGATAGAGACATTACTAATGCATTTTGTGTGATTGGAACGTGTATTTTGAAGAGGTTAATGAAACAGCAAGATGACCACGTAGAAATGTTTAAATTGAAACCAACATTTTGCATGATAAGTACCTATTTGGCAACTTTTTAAAATTACTTTTTTTGTGTCCGTCTTTTCTTGACATACTTTTTTGTTTCACTTGTTTTTTCTATTGCAAGAAATACAATTTTATTATAAAATATATATAATAAGACCATTTACAACTAGGTCGTTTCTCTGCCTTGAATGCAGGAAAGAAAATGCCATGAAAAAAATCTATACTGAAGACAGGAGCTGCTATAATTGATAGAACTAGGCGATACTTGGCAGAAATCCGATGTTGAACCAATGGCGGAATAGGAACCCACCACTGGCCCTCGGCTTGTCAAGTTTTCCAATTATAAACCAAACAAGTTAGTCGATAATTAAAGAAACAAGCAACACCGAACTCCTCTAAGATGTTAGTCGAGCAACTGTCTGTCACGAGTTTTGTTGAGTATGTTTTGATTCAACAATAAACGATTTCATTAATTAAGATTTTATTATTATTCAATAAATATTTAATTGTTCCGAAACAATTAATAATCGTTGCGTCGATCCGGGTATCAAATATATACTCAATTTTGTTGATCAAAAGTAAATATAATTAAAAATGGTTAATTTAAATTATGAGTGGAAAAAAAAAATTGTAACATTATATAAACAGCTATAATTAAAACTCTCACCGGGACCACCCGATGAAGAAACTCGGAGCTTTCGTGTGACTCTACTGTAGATGTTGAGGCCATTTTTTTAGCAGCTAGTAAATATAAAAGCTTTAAAAAAATGAACACTGCAAAAGTCTATGACGTATACATAATTTTCTGGAGGCGTCGTTCTTCAATTCCGCCATTATGTAATAAAAGCGCGCAAATTAAAATGGCGACGTCAAGCACATACGCGTAAATTATGAAGTGAGGTCACAGTTGACAGCGATATCAAATCGGAATTTATATCAGAATCAGAATCAGAATATTTTTTATTCACGTAGACCATTATTGTACAGTACTTATGAATCGTCAAGTTACAAAAATATTATGCTACTGCTTTACCACCCGTTCGGAATGCCGTTCCTATGGAGAAGAACGGGCAAGAAACTCCATGGTTGCTCTTTTTTTAAAATAGATCTTTTACATTTTTGAGCAATACATTGTTATAGGTATGTGAGAACAATGTAGGAACGGCTAATCAAACTTTAGCAGCAGGTCAAAAAAAAAAAACAAAAAGTACTAACTAAGTATAAAATTACAGTTAATGGCTACATGGTTCCCACATTTACAAATTACTTTATATAATAATAAATATATATAATATAGTTCCCTCGGTGCAGGGTATATATTTGAGGCGTTTGGTGTAGAGACATTGGGTCCGTGGGGACCGGGTGCCCATCGGATCTACCGGGAGCTTACCAACCGTCTGGTGGAGACATCAGGTGACCAGAACGCTGGCACATATTTTGGCCAACACATCAGCATTGCCATTCAACGTGGCAATGCTGCCAACGTTCTGGGCACCTTGCCGGCCTATGGTGGTGGGGATTTGGAAGGCTGAGTGCATTCTCAAACATGCCTAATTTTAATTTTTATCTTATTTTAATTTACATTTATTAATATGTTGTTAGATATAATATAATTTCTTGTTTAATTATTAAAAATTAACAACGTAATAATAAATAATAATACCAGCCCTTTTTAATGTTCCACTGTAGGGCGCGGGCCTCTCCTCAATGCGAGGGGGATTAGGCCATAGTCCACCATGCTGGCCGTGCCTGTTGGCGGACTTCACTCATCTTTCGAGTGGTTCTCTCAGACATGCAGGTTTCCTCACGACGTTTTCCTTCACCGTTTAGCAAGTGATAATCGTGGTTGAAAATGAGATTCACACATCCTGAAATCCCAGGGGTGCGGGCCGGTGTTTGACCCTGCGATCCTCGTTACCGAGGCAAGCGTTCTACCAACTTGGCTATCACTGCTACGGAATCGGAATATAATGTAATCTTATTTTCTTTGCGTTGTGTAATAATGTACTGTGCTTATGTACAGACGCGGTCCCGATGCGGGTTTTTGGGTCTGGTTAATTTGTACAACTATAATCCAAGGATTTTATGTTATCATCTACGAACATATTTGTTTTGCTATTTCAATTTTGGCTTATAACATTAATTCGTAACTGTACAATTGGAACAAACTTTGTTTGTCTTGGGATACCTATTTTATACTGAGTTTGCCTTCAGTCCATTATACGGTACCCGCAATACAAGCGTTACTTAGTGGGGAACATACCAACTATTATTATTTTTTATAGTCTATATAAGTCTATAGTCTATATTAATAATATATTAACGTCAACTGGACGTCAATATTTAAAACTAAAACATCCATTTGTCGGTGGCCAGCACTGGAAACACATGCATGCACTTTATGATAATGATGAAGCTCTATGTAGAGATATAAAACGCTCGTGAAAATTGCTGCGTTTAACGAACTCCAGAGCTGGCTATATATTTTTTTGGGACAATTAAAAACAAATTACTCTTTTAAAAATCATAAACACCAATTTAAAAAGTTTTTATTCAGGCCTTTTGATTACTGCAGGATCATATTGCAGTTTATTGTTTGGATTCAAACTGGGATTGACTTCAGACGATAGTAGACCATACTATATGCATCGAGTATTTTTTTTTCAGTTTGGTACCATACTGGTAAATTCACCGTGTCTGGCGATTTATGTCTTAAGTTGTAATGCGCTTCCACGGATGCTGTGAATGCTTGGCTGAATATAATATTTTATCACCTCATCTTAATAAGCAATTTTATTTTACTACTATTGTTTCTGGAAAATGCACTGTTTACGACAAGTTTTCATGAGTTTCTAGAATATGTTCACTAAGGAAAAGTTAATTATTAGGTATAAGTTAAGCAAGAGGTGGGTTATGTTATTGGCAGGTTGGCGTAGTACGATGTTTGTATACAGGATGATTCAGAACGGGTATACTAAGACTTTAATCTGGGTTTCGTTAGCGCATTAGTAAATCATTATATTTTCGATAAAAAAAATGTTTCCAACAAAATGTCAATTGTGATTGTTGTGTTTTTTTTATTGACTTAAATCACTCGCAATTCTGACTGCACAAATATTGATTACAAATTCAGCAAAACGCTTATCACCCTGTATACTGTATATTGCATTTTTTTTTCTAAATTTGAGAAAATACGGTGCGTCAAACATTGACTTTAACCCAACAATATAATGTCAAGTTAATAGAAAGACTACCTATCGAATCATCATCGGTCCACCTTTTCCGGCTCGGGGTCGCCATTCTAGAACCTTTCTGCGCCAACGGCCAACGGCGGATAAGTAAATAATATTTAATTTATACATTATTTCATTATCTATAAAAGCTATGTGCGTACCTATATCAAAGCGCCACCTCACCGTGACACGTGATATAATACGCTATACGAGCAAATTGAATCGCGTAAGTAAATGATCACTAGTGTTGGGATATTATTTTAATATTGACTAGGTATCGATACTATTAATATACATGTTTTTGTCATACCTGCTATTGGAGTGCTATACTGTAAAAAAAAAACTGGAGCAGATTTAGTGCAGTTTTTGGGCTATCCCGTGGGATAACATATGACAAATATATGTCGTTGATTTTTCGTCATCTACAAACAGACAGACAGACCGACAAAAATTATAAGAATAGTGGATTCAGTTTCGAAAATAATGTTCCCTACAGTTATTATTTCTCTAAAATATGAAATGGACAGACACATCCAAGTTACAGTCTTGTTATAAGTAGGGTAAGATATATTTTTGTAAAGCAAGCACAGTATTACTTAAGAACAATACATACGGGTGGATAGTTCTACGCGATTATTATTCCGCACACATTACTCAACTTCGTTGTTGTGATGTTCCAGTTTGTACGCACTTGTCGGGATAAACTGAACGAGTGTTGGAATATTATTCGTAAAAGTAATACACAGACAGTCATTGCCAGGGAACTATGTAAAATAATGACAAATACCACCTGAGTTGTAAAGTTATAATCCTGTGTAACCTTACAACTTAAGTTGTATCTGTTATTACTACTAATGTGAATCACCTGATTCAGTGGATGATCAGTATGGGGAGTCTGGAACTATAAGAGATAGAAAAATATGTTTCGAGAAATCATGATGTACACATGGTAGAGATAAAAACTGCATTCATATTATTTTTAGAAAAACTCTACGCACCTCTGGAATAAAACCCGGTAATGGTCCAAAAAAATGTGTTTTATTAACGATTACTGGATTTCATTTTCATGTTTTTTCTGTAAATCGATCAATTCTGTATCTATCATTCCATATGTGTTGATCTTGGGAATAAGACATTTCTAAGCAGGAACTTGAACAGTATTGCTATAATATTGAGCTAATAAAAGTATACTCACTATTTCTATCAATTTAGCAGCATATTTCTATTAATATTTGTCTCAAATTAATATTGACATTATCGATATAATTATATCGATACAAACATCCCCAGCACTAATGCACTCTACAGTGAAGCCGTCGTCACGAGAACTAGAGGGTGTGTGTGCAATGCAACTTGACGTACCGATATGCACATGACTAGTTAGACTAGTACTTATACTCTAGTGCCGAGCACGACAACAACGGATTAATTAATAGAAACATGAGTTATATAAGCCATACTTATATAACCTTTAGCAGAACAAGTCAGTTAATCAACTCTTTATTTTACTTTATTATATCTTACAAAATATTTACAAACAGGAAAAAAAAAACTTAAAAATAATATGAAAACAAACTATGTATCAAAAATACCTTGTCGGCGTGGAATGGTGGCAAGAATGCTGTCTGGATTTCCTCGCTGTATAATCATACTATTTTTTTGAGCGAGGCAAGAGCCAGCCCTCCTGTCACCTCTGGATGCAATCAACTCTTGTAAGCAACTTAAAATAATATTCCGCTATAATGTGTTAAATCGACAGGAGAGACAGCCACTGATAAAAACACTGAATCTAAACCTTTATGATGTATTTGCCTTCATTAACATCTTCAAATGAAGCGCGTGTGTTACGGCGCATGACCAGTGTCCCCACAGTGACGTTTACTGTGATAAGTACCTCTTAAGCCATGTATTGTCAACGCTAAAGCCTGCCAATATAGGTTAGAAATTTCTTTATTTCTCAAAAAAGATTTACATCACTTACATGAGAAAAATTATTAGAATAATTACAATTGTATTAAATGTAAGCATTACTAAGCGGTTTGTAGTATTCTATTTGTATAATAATATCTAACAAAATTTGTAGGTAGTTTCACAATAAAATCCAGTTGTACGAATAAAATATAATTTACTAATCCCCTTAACATATTTTTTTTATACTCAGCTTGAGTATTGCGCGTTGACCAATGTGCAGAAATCCTAAGTCGTCAGCACGTCCAAGGCTACTCTACAACAAACAACGAATTCCCAACGACCACCGCAATGGAAACTTGGCTTAATTCAACACAACCCGCCCCTAACTATGTAGCAACGAGTTATGTAAATTAGACAGATACTGTACACGCTAAGTATTTAAATCCTGTAGGAATTTAATCTAAGGACATTCGTGTGTCTTCAGATAGACCATAAATTAACACACAAAGTAGGATAAATAATAATAAAACCGCTTGTGAAGCAATCTCGTTTTAATCCTTACACTTAATAGGCGTCATTATAGTTCCTTAAAAAACACAAATATGGCGTTACCATCTTTGTTGTGTTGCCAGTGTTATGTACAAGTTATAGATAATTTAAATCATTTTTTTCCCTAATGGTTAAATCAATTTATCAAGTACTAGCCGGCAGACGTTGTCCTGTCAATATTTTCATAGATAAAAGTATTTTAAGTTTTTCTTTTCCCAAAAACCTTATTTATTACGAATATGTGAAAAAAAGTCCAGCCGTTTTCAAGTGGTGCGCTTACCACCGATCACCATTCATCACCATAGGTTACAGATTTTAGTCTATTTGACTAAAATCATGTTGCCAGTAATATCGTTCCAAAATAAAAATCATAAATTATACCAGCTGTCCGAGGAAGATACCTACATCTTTTTACAAATGTATATCTACATAATAAGTTTGAAATTAATAATATTCGGTAAGAAATTTAAACGTCGTTGAATGAATAAGTTTCACAATATGCATACACAACGTCTGGGGCGGGGGTTGAGATCATAATTTCGACCCTGGCGAAGTGGGAGGTCAACTAATAAACTACAGTAACACCGATCGCTCCTTCCAAATGTTCAATAACCGTGCGATTATGAAGTACAGTCAGCTGAGAATATATGAAACTAATTTGACTTTGCGTGATGGTCCAACAATTACACATAGGTAAATTAAGCCATTGACACAGCCATCTATTTCCACTGACTATAAACTACAAGTCTCTTAAGGACTTACTCATTTCATCTTTAATTAAATACAGGAAGAATAAGATGTTGAACTATACAAAGAGTGCACAGACATTAGTATACTACCTACAGTATCGTATTTATTGCCTACAATTAGCAAACCGTATCTGAATATTGTAAAAAAAAATACCAAATGAAACACAAAATTGACTGAGCCATATATCATTTAAAAAAAAACTTTCGACAAATGCAATTACTTTTCCCGACCGGTGTCCAAGTAATGGGGCAATAACTGCCATACGAAGGGTCAGAGGATACCATAAACCTTCAATTTTTTCCTCATCCTTGCCAAAAGTACCGAAACATCGAGGCGTTAGGGCCTGTGACGGTTCTGGCCGAGTGGTCTGAGGTTATGGGTAGGTATCGTAGTTAAAAAATTGCTGTCAGTTCAAGATTTAGACTATTGTCCTAGTTTTTAGCAACATATTTATAGGCTTTATCATGAAATATAATTAGCAGCATATTAGTAAGTAACTGTCTAAAATATAGCACGGCAGTAAAGTTCAAGTTTCGTGCAACGGTCAAAAGGTTTGTGCATTTTTTTAAATGTGATTCCAAGTTATCCTCACTGCATTATACAGTACGTCAAGGGCGACATTATTCGTAAGCTTACTGTATAGTTTGTGTATAGTCTACCGTATTCAGACATTTTGTATGGAGAGTTGAAAGTTTTAAATACCGTCCGCTAGAGGCGCTGTTCAATTCTCCATACAAAATGTCTAAATACGGTAGATTATAAACTATATAGTTAGCTTACGAATAATCTCGCACTTGACGTACAGTACCCATAGAAAAATGCTGACTGTACCCAAGTTTACAGGGTGTGTCTTGTAATAAATCTAACGGGGCGGCAGCCACCCGTGGCGTTCTCATTTACCTACGTGGAATTTGTAATAAAGTGCCCGTTATTGTGGATAGGTATGTATAACCTTTGCTTGTACGAAGTATCCTTACAATTTATTGGCATTCAGTGAAAACTGCATGAGTTATTGTAATTATCTCAAAGTAATAGAATGTAGACGTTTTTATACATGCCATCAAACAAATGGACTTTTTATTCAAATATCGATGTTATATTTTCGTATTTACCGTAAATACAATAATACAAGTCAATACAAGGGTAATAACGCGACCACCACCAAAATAAGTAAGTAATATTTTATATATATCCATCTATATATATATAACACAAAGTCGTATTAGTTACACCATTTATAACTCAAGAATGGGTGGGCCGATTTTATGATCTTTGTTTTTATTTTTATTTGTCTCCCGAATAGCAGCATAACTATTAAAACATTGGAAAAATTCAGTTTTCTCATACATTTGATTCTGAGGTAGTAAGAAGTTCGCCGGGACAGCAAGCTGTGCAAAAAAAATGTCAAATCAACTTATCTATGTTGTTTTTAGGAACACGTTGGAAATCCTGTCAATATTTAAATTTTGAAAATAGAACACAATTTATAAAACCAGCCATGTGCCCGATCGCATCTCAAAAAAAAAATCTACTTACAAACTTTGAGCCCTTTGACCCCCTTAGGGATCGAATTTCCCAAAAATCCCCCCCTTAGTGCACCTCTAAGGTACTTAAGAACTATATCCACTAATTTTAATATCTCTAGGTCCAATGGTTTAGGCTGTGCTTTGTCAGTCATTCAGGAATTTTATTGAATGAATAGAAGAAGATAGATATAGCTTCGTGCGTTCGACCTTAACGCATAGCATCTGTTTGCTGAACTTTCTAAATATATCGTAGTATTATCTAGTGTGTGCATTAAAATGAAAAATAAGTAAACATCGCCGCCATGTTTCAAATCATCGCGAGCGCAGCACAGCAATGTATTTAGGTGTACATTTCAATTCCAGTGTTAATGTCTGTATTAAACTTTTTTCCTGGCGCAGTACATACAAAAACAGCTTTTTGCCTAGATTATAGTTTTAATTTTTAGGGTTCCGTAGTCAAACGTCTGTTCGGCGTTACAGTCATTTTATTTAGAGACTGATAGGGCTAGGAATCTGACATTTGGTACATTTGTAGATACTTGGTAAATATTTATTTAAAATACTAGCTGACGAACTTCGTACCGCCTCAGAATGAAATTTATGAGAAAATGAATTATCTGTTTTTTTAATGACTTTTCGCCTTTGTTTTAATAGTTATTGTGCTATTTGGGACAGAGATCAATTAAAAAAATCAAAGATCATGACAATCGGTCACCCGTTCTTCAGTTATAAATGGTGTAACTAATACGACTTTGTTTTATATATATATATATATATAAAATAATAAATAATAAATATAAATAATAAATAATTACCACGGTACCAAATGACCCAATGTGGTTGAGATTAAACCTTACAAATAATGTCTAGTACAATATTCGCATTAAAAAAAAATCACAATAGTCGAGACGCATAATCAGTTGCCTACTATTATAATAGTTAAAAAAAAACAATTGCGAGTGCGCGGTAAGGCTATTCTACCAAATGCTTTGACACTTTTAGACATTGTCTACCTGAGAATAGTCATTGCTTATATCACAAACAAACGTGACAAGCTTCCCAACTTCAGCGCATCAAACCAAGCCGGGTTATATCAATTTGGAGTCCCTAATACCTCTTATATCATCTCCGCATAATCCATCTCTGGTTCAAATATCACATGGCCGTATTGGCAATAAATCCACGCGGCAATGAAGCAGTAAATTCCGCGCTCTGCCAGGTCCCGGCAGCAGCGGGGCGCTGCCACGTGGCGAGGCGTGGCGTTCGTCAATCCAGTTGAAGGTGGCATGGCGTGGTTTTTTTTCAGGGAGAATTGTTATAGCAGAGCTGTTACTTGAATTATGTTTTTTTTTTTTGGGAGCAAATAGGATCGAAATCCAAAGCATAAAATAATTCTTAATTTAAAAAAATATACATAGCAGAAGGTGATAAGAATCACAAATATACATGGCAATGATCGCTACTATCGATTCATTCCCATAAAGGTGAAATAGTTTTTGAATTTCGAATTAGCCTGCCTGACTTTTCAATTATGTTTCACTATAATTAAACAAATGTCTAAATATAAAACACAATCAAACTACTCTTGACGTAGTACCTGTGGCTAAGATGTACCTACAATTCAATCCGATATACTTCAAACGAATTTGGATTTTATTTTATTTTATTTTTTTATTACATTATAGGCAAGTATTTGATCTCGATCTCACCTGATGGTAAGTGACGATGAGATCTACGATGGAGTATACTTGCCTAGGTAGGAAGGCGGCAGTAGATAGAGACGCTATATTCACTAGGCACATGCAGCGCAACTGATCTGACCCGCCATCCATGAATGGCAACACCGAACATCATGCCGGAACACGGCTAGGCCGCTTGGCGACATGGCTTTGTTCAGTGGGTGGTGACTAGCCACGGCCGAAGCCTACCACCAGTAGAGTTGTCACCTGGTTGGCACCACCCAGGGTCACGTGTAGGTTATCTCGAGGGTACCTACTTAATTCTCCTACGGACGAAGGTGACTCGACCCCAAAATTTTATCGGGCAACTCGTCTAAGATTTCGTACTGGAAACACCCGTAATTTCTTACAATTTTATTATTTAGCTCAGCATTAGTTTACTCTTTCTAATGAGGGCAATAACGATTGTTAACAACTTTGCACGAGCTCACGAAATGCACTTTTCAAAAGACCATCAGTTCCGAAACACATTTAACAAAGCACTCAGTTAACTTAACCGTAGTTAGTTTAACGGCACACGTCCGTAGAGTGTTTTATTTCGTGTCGAAAATTGTTATGGAGAGCGGAATATGTGTTATGTTGGAAAACATGTGGGCTGAATAAAGTAATTTCGGAAATCTAAAGCATAACTTATGCCCGTGAAGACGTTTGCGTGATCTTCACTTTATGGTTTTGGAACTTTTATTTTGTCTTTGAAATTGGAAAATTACGTTTATAAACTAACTAGCTTTCTCGACGTCTTTCGTAGCGCCTCATAATCACACGTATGAGAAAATGAATTATCTAAATAAATTTTTTTGGAACGAAGTTCCTTATCGCGCGTTGCGAAAGGGGGCTAGACGGAAAAAATTAAGACGAAAAATTAACACAAAAAGTTGTAACGAGCTATTGTAAGCCTTTTTATAAATGAAAGTATAGTTTACAATATAAAAACCAAAAACATAACGATACCTAGTTCAAAAACATGCCAGCGACATATATCGCTGACTTACAAACTAAACATAAATAATAATGTTGACGTCTTAACAGGGAAGATTTGTGTAACTACAAAATTACTTCTAGAGCCGGTGCACTTCGAGTTAGTGGGTTCAAATTCGACGAATAAAATGGACTCATGGATGATAATGAAACTATTCTCGTACAACCATTTTTTCTCACCCAACTCCATTTCCTATGTAAAGGCCGGTTATAAACATGATTATTTGTAAGCCGTGCGGCGTGCGCATGTTTATCTGTCTCTCTCTCTTATAGAAAGCAAGCCGGATATTTTCGTTTCGTCTTTCTATTTCGCATTGAACAGTGTGGTGTCGCGACGATTATTTTTGTTGAGTGTATACAGGTTCTTTGTACATAATAAATAATAAAAAATAATAAAGTTTTTTGTTTTTTTCATGTTTGAGTAGTTATTCTGCTATTCGAAGCGGAAACAAATTTAAAAAATCAATAATCACTAAAATCGCCCCCCCCTGCCCCCCCCCCCCTGTTTTTGGGTTATAAATGGTGTATGAGTATGAAAAGGTATTGTCTCACTTTCTCACAGAAACTCAAACTGTATTTGTTAAACCTTATACTCGTACTTATATAGATAGTAAATTTTTAAACACTTTTTATTTGTGTTTTTACAACTACTCAAGAAATAGAACAAAAATATTAAAAAGTACTTAAAAACTCCATCGTAAGATACTCAAAAAATGCTTCCGACCACTTTGTTTTAATCACCATGTATGCATTTTCTAGATATTTTAATGGTTCTGAAAATTTCAGAGCACTTAGAACGTCTACATGAAACGTTTGCTTAACAAAATCGCAAACACTAAAGCATTATTCGCTCCGTATCTGACGACCGAGTTTTCTGTAAAAATGTTAGCTAGAATTTCGCGAACGAAGAAATAATAATCATTGGCAAAATTGTAAATGGCAGGTATCAATCATAAATCTGATTTGATTTTTTGTATGTATGTACTTAAAATGGTTTACTTATAACTTTATTTTTAAAAAAGTCTACGGAAAAGTACTACAAAGAAGGAATAATTTAGAAGTTAAGGTACTCATTACCATATTGATTTCTTATATTTACGCGAATACTACTCGTACACATTGAAATAAAACTAATTTTAAGGATTTTATTGCGGTTTATTTTTTGATTTTACGTTCCCGACGTTTCGGCTGCTTTACAGCAACTTGTTGACGGCCTAGTTTCATAGTTTGACGGGGGTACCCTCATATTTAGTTGTTACTTGCGGTCTGATCTACGCAGAAAGAGCTCACTGTGTCTTGAGGTCTTGCGTCGGGAACGTAAAATCAAAAAATAAAATCCTTAAAATTAGTTTTATTTCAATACTCATTATCATTTTCAAGTGAAGTTTCAAATTCAATTTATGATCTGTTCTATTCCAGAAAGGGCAAGTCCGTAGTACCTTCAACCGACGGCATTGGATGAGGCAAAAACGGTATGCCAGGATCGTAGCATATGGCAATCTGTAGTCTCTGCCTACCACCATAGGATAAAGGCGTGAGTATATATAGGTATGCAGGTATTAATAGTAGAAGTCATAGTCGATATTGCCTGTCTACTTAATAGCAATAGATATGTAGTTAACATCCATTGTCTAGTTAACGATGCAGAATCATCTTTGCCTGCATAACAATATCTCAACGTAAACGTACCGTTCGCATATATATTGATTTATGCCGATACTCCTGTACAATATTTGCACAGCGATGCTTCGGAGCTCTATACAGCTCTACCAGTCTACTAGACACACAATGGTACCCGGTAGAGCGTAAATTCTGCACATAAGGACCGGTTCTGAGCACAGGGGTTTTAATAGAGCGTAACAGATCGGGTTGCAAGGCAGACTAGTGGTCCTTAGACCTTAGTTCAGGTAGAGCTGGCACATGATATGCATTGTGGAATTCTGTTAGAGATGTTATTGAGGTTGAATTTCGAATAAAAAAAGCATTTGTTGTTATATCAAACAAGGTACGGTGTACCCTTAAAACATAACAAAGCCGTATGAATTTGTTATTTTTATGTGTATCTTCATAAATCCCACTCTACCGAGACGTGTATTTGAAAAAGCTTTCAATCATTGTATTATGCTTTGATGTCGCTGTGACAGATCGGATACAAACATTTCATCGCTTATTTATGATATCACAAGACGAACTAGAAGAGTCAATACGATGTTGGGTAATTAAGTATCACACATTTTTGGGGTCGAGTCATCTTCGTCCGTAGGAGAATTAAATACCCTCGAGATACCCTACACGTGACCCTGGGTGGTGCCAACTAGGTGACAACTCTACTGGTGGTAGGCTTCGGCCGTGGTTAGTCACTACCCACTGAACAAAGCCATGTCGCCAAGCAGCCTAGCCGTGTTCCGGCATGATGTTCGGTGTTGCCATTCATGGATGGCGGGTCAGATCAGTTGCGCTGCATGTGCCTAGTGAATGTAGCGTCTCGATCTACTGCCGCCTTCCTACCTAGGCAAGTATGCTCCATCGTAGATCTCATCGTCACATACCATTAGGTGAGATCGAGATCAAATACTTGCCTGTAATGTAATAAAAAGAAAAAAAAACATTCATGAGTGATTCAGAAAAAGTATACTTTGCATTGAACCAACGCATCTTTAATGTATTTTTAATTATTATCTGAGTCATAATTTCAGATGTCAAATTTAAAAGGGCATTCTCGCTCCTTATGTGACAAAAGTTGCTGTGGTGAGCTTACTTTTAAAGGGCGCTTACACTACCACGCATATTATCAGATGTTTCACTGGCCTAGACTAGGTCAGCGTCATCCATTATTTTATTTATAACTAGCTGTTGCCCGCGACTTTGTCCGCGTGGTATTTAACAAAGAGAACCGTTGACAACAGCCTGCACGCCCATTCTCAGCCCGCGGGACGCATTGCAGGTTGTTGCTATAAAACTTAATCAGGCGCTGCGCTGCAACATTGGTTTTAATTTTTTTTCGTGAGATCCTATTTTTTTTTCTAAAATAAAAGTAGCCTAAGTTACTCCTTGTTACATCAGCTATCTGCCAGTGAAAGTCTCGTCAAAATCGGTCCAGCCATTTCAGATATTAGCCGGAACAAACAGACAGACAGACAGACAGACAGACGGACAGACAGACAAAAATTGAAAAAAATGTTGTTTCGGTATAGGTATCGTGTATACATCCAAATGCACTTAGTAAAAAGCGGTTATTTTAATATTACAAACAGACACTCCAATTTTATTTATATGTATAGATGTGTATTTATTAATGTGTTATTGCTATCAATTACTTGACATTGGCAACATACCCGCTAAGTTGTTGCTGAGGCCATATTCATATCCATTTTATTTCATCGCATCTCATTTCGTAAAGAAAGAATAAGAGTCAGCGTTTGTACAACCGGTTCTACAATAATAATCAATTGGATCCAAATAAATTTAAAAACACCATGTTCAAATAACGGCCACTGATCGATTGATCTCTGCATTAGAATGTCGTAGATTATTACGGATCCCTCCATTTTTTCACGCCAAGGTTAACCCAGAAATATAAGCCTTTGCCATACGGCCGACCCATTTCCATATCCCATAAATCAAATCTGTAACTCCATCCTTTTCCATTATTGTTTTATGATCTACTAACTATTGAACGCGGATTTGCTTGACGAGTTCTCAAGTTTGATATAAAGGGAGCCTTACTGTTGTGCGAACAGTATAAAATGAAAATTTGTGACTATCTTTCGCTGACGCGCTCGCAAAAGGCCGTGTCATCCCAAAATAACATCAACATTTTGGTAATAAATTATAACAACAGAAACATAATGTATGTCCTACCCTCCAGCGAAAATCACGAGCGCTGTTGACAAAGCCTTTCTTTAGTGGGACACCCAATTGAACTTCACGAGTCAACGGTTATTGACTCTCAAAACTTGCGCTATATGAGGGTAGGCGGAGATAACCAGACTGTCTTAACATCGACTTAATTTTATCCTAAATTTACATTATTTATGTGGAAGTATCATGAATGGAAAATATAGAGACTTTAAAGGATTTCGACCCCTTTTTTAAATTTTCCGTTTTGTTAGTATTTTTGTTACTTTGTTACTTCATAATGAAGATAGGACCAGAAAATTTGTTTTTACTTTTGAAGTGAAGTCTATCGACCCGCTAAGACATAACTTTTTAAATTCGTGTATTGTTTCAAATTTGGAACAATTAATTTAAATCGTGTCATTGCCAGTGATTAAAATAAATTTACAAACGACCAGTAATATTAAAAGCCGCTTTGTTTTTGATACAATTCAAATTGAATATTGAAGTTAATAAAATGCCTATAAGATAATAAATAGGTACAGAATAGAGTTAGGAGATTTATTTTGGCAATAACTAAAAGTTAAAATCTTACACGTACCAAGATGGTGACGCCATGTATTTTTTTAAGTGACTTTTTTTTATTTGTAGAAAAAAAACATCATAAGCAGTTAGAACAAACAACATTTTTTTTTCGTAAATTATGAACCAACCTTTTTATATCACAAAACCGTCAGAAAAAACTCGTTCAACTCGCAGATATTATTTTAGAAAAACAAAAAAAAGCAGTCCCTTCCGGAAGTCTGTTGGCTAGAGAATCGTTATTCGTGTTTGGCTACCGGCCATAACAAAATTGCCGCGGTAATCAGGGAAAATGAGCAGTTGAGTTAATAGCTCGTAGATATACTTTATCTGTTTTCATGCTCTTTGTGTTATAATTGGCGACGTTTTATGTGGGAATGTGACAAAACACACCATTTTCCAATTAAATGAAATTCGAAACAGAATGTTTTGTTATTCATCGTCAAATATGTCACAAAATATTATTGTCATGTATGTATATGCACAGTAACGAGCGATGCGCTCCAGATCAGACATTTGTGGGTTCTCTAAGGTATTTGGGAGAGGTTAAAACCTTCCTAACCCCCCCCCCCCTGCCGGCCTTGGCTGGGATCTATAAATATATTTATCGGTAAAAGTTAATTCAAATTGGTTCAGTTGATTAGTATAATAGCAAAAGTCCTTGGCTCAGTGATAAACAAGCAAATATATTTTTTATGCCACATCAATATTTTTATGTTTAGTCGGAACAGTTTTCAAGTTATCACATTTTATTTTATGGTATTAAAATATGCTACGCCAGATAGTATGTAGTATTACGACCAGTGTTGCCATTCATTGAAATCTTTAGTAGAATTAGCGCCGCTGATTGGACGGATATGGCCGACATAGCTTGAGCCAATCACGTGACCTACCTGTCACGGAGGAGAATATTTATTGTTTTACCATACATTCGATTAAATAAAATATTCAGTTAACGATGTCGCGTAACTTAAACAGTTTATCGCCAAACTCTATAATCACTGAAGTTAGATTTAGGGTCAGGTCACACCGAGACACGACGCGACGCGAAGCGGCTTGAAGAGGCCAATGGTTTCTCGGTGCACAGCGTGACGACGCCGCGAGTCGCATCGCGATGCCTCGAGGCCCGTCGTGAAGCCGTTGGCAGCGCGACACCGCGCGGCGCGGCGGATCATGTCCGCGTTCTCCGCGAGCTCCTGCCCTACAACGAAGTCTGGAGACAAGTCGCCACGGGCGGCGTCCTCGGGCTGTGGCGCACTGCGTCGCGCGACCTAGCGTGGCTTTTGCACGGTGCGTCTGCCGGCGCAGCACCGCTGCGTCGTCATCGCGCCACGCCGCGTGGCGTCTCGAGGCGTAGCGCAGCGTAAACACGACGCCGCGGGGCAATTTCGAATTCTATCAATGTAATGTAATGTAATATGTATCTTTTTCTGTAGTAAATAAAGTTATATATTGTATCGCTTTTTTTAAATGTACGCGCCGCGTCGCGTCGCGTCTCAGTGAGAATTGACCCTTAGAAGCTATCGATACTGAAACTCGGGTTGTAAACTTGGCTGTCAACTTGTAAACAATAATATTATATTGATTATGTAATGGCGCGATACGCTATGGTCCGATATTACAACTTGTTTTGTAGTCTGTTTTAACCTCTGACGCAATTAAAAAAGTGGTGCTATTAGTTTCACCTCTATTTATGTCTGTGACTTCGTAGCCCCTGGACTTATGGATAAATTTCAAGGATAGCTAGTACCAACAAACAGCTTAAAAAGTGTAATAAAATATATTAACAAATGCAATAAAGATCGGTCAGATAGGTAGGCAGTATTATTTTTTTGTTAAGTAGGTGTATACCTACCATACACTGATTAGTCGTTTGGATGACATAGACATATGTAAAAAATAACACTGGCTGCATAGAATTATAAAATTATGACAACCATATTTAAAAAATATGAAAGCCAGAAACACGCAATGAAATGATCTGACGTTTCTTAATTTGAAATACCTACTAAGTTTAGCTGTACAGCGAATTTGAATTTCGAACGAGTCAAAATATTTGTTCTAAAAGTTGACCGTCGCGTGTGTTAAGTGGCCAGTGAGTGCGTTTTTGTGTGTTGTGTACCCAGTGTGAACAGTGTGCTCAGTTATTATTACACAAAGTACCGTCGGGAGAAGAGCCACCTCCTACGTTCTTAGTAGGTAGTTAAACGATACAGCGCAGTGGTAGGTTAATGCTATTCATACTTACCTGATTATACCTGATATTATACAGTACAATGAGGGTACATTATTATTAACGACGTCCATGTACTTACTACCTACGTAGATAAGTTCCAGATAGAACAATTGGGGCCAGACTATAATTATTATCAATAGTGTCACGCGAATCACGATTCGTATCTCCCATGTAAGGATCGCGATCCAGTCTTATCTTATCAGATTGGATGAACATCTTCTAATATCGTGATCTTGATTGACGTTGTGAAAGGGAGTTCCACTAGTATGAGAGCTCAAGAGCGATTTAGATGCACATGTTTGATTTCTTTGAAAATGGAACGTTCGGTACTTTCTACCACATTTTTTTTCCTTTTCCCTATTCTAGGAAAGCGTTTCTCAAAAGAGTTTATACAGGCTCGTTACAACACAGATAATAGAGGGCTTTTTGGCGGGAAGTTGAACCATGAAGTTGTCAATTTTGTTTTATTTTTCCAAAAAATGTGTTTCTTTGATAAATAGTTTATGATATTAGTGGGATATTCACCATTATGTGTTCATAAACGTGCACGAGTGAAGGGAATTAAAATAAAATAGTATAACTTGACTTTTCAAGCTCCCCAAGATGTCCGATAATCTTCAGTAAAGTATCCGCAGCTTTACTGATAGGGGTAGAGGATTCATTTCATCATCATCATCAACATTATCATTATCATCAATAACAATTATCAAGAATTACTCGAAACTGGCAAAAAGGCACTATTTTGTAGCTGATTGCCAACCTGAAAAAAGAAGAAGAAGAACACAGATAATAGTAGGACCGCTATATTTTTTCTCCGTCAGATTGTCGCACATGATTTATAAGATGAATGCTATTAAAAAACATTGTTATTTATTGTGATAAAACAGGTCGCATCAAATAACATAAAAATTAAAATGAAAAGATTTTTTTAAATATGAAAATGTGTAAAGATGACGTACGAATTCGGCATGCGCAGAGCCGCCATCTGTGACAATTTTATTTTATGCAACGAATACTTATTATAAGAATCGGTCACTGGCCTGAAAGAAAAACTGACGATACTAATCTCCTAAACACGTACGTACACTAGCCGTTAGAAATTAAAAAGAACAAAACACAACCACGAATAAAACCACTAACTAAGTAATTATACTAAAAAGTCTCCATAATTCCGAATATCCTCATCAATATCGTATCTCAAGAGATTTTTTCTTAAAAAAAAAATAAGACCTCACTCCAATTAAAACGTCAATCAGTGGAATCCTAAGCTGTTTATCAGGTCCTCAATATCTGATTTCAGTTTCAGCAGACAGAAAAAAAAAGATTTAGACTCTGATTGAAACCGATTAAGATAATGAGAAATTTGTGATAATTGCTTTTGGAGGATCAATAACTTTAAGTAATTAAGTATGGGTACCTACTTCGATAGGATTAAGTACCTACTAATTTCTCCTGTATTTTTTTTTATGACTTGGCTAAAACATTATGTCAGTATATGTTAAGATAATGACCTACCTACGCCAAATAGCATTTATGGTATTAATCGGTGAACTCTTAGCAGCTGTTAGCAGTCTAGATTCACGATTGTGATTTGACGAGGCACCAAAGTATTGCTAGTTACACATTGTGGTTTTGTCTATGGCGCTAATATGAACATTATTAAAAAAAGAGAGCATCTGACAGCCGATAAGTACATTAATCGCGTTGCTCAAAGTGTGATTACAGCTTTGCATCCTGCTACAGCGAGGATTTCATTCATTTTATAATTCCTTTTTCAACTCTGTGTCATCTGGGTGAAAAAAAAAACTTAATTTACATTTGCGTAAATCATACCGCGTGCCAAGGGAGTGGGGTCTTAGAGTATTTTAACACTTACTCTTTAAATTCATTAGGTAAGCATTCATTATGAGAGGCATTCGCTAATTACTGGGGTAAAAGTTTAATTTCAAATTACGTCTAATGAAAACGTATTTCAGAATGTTCTATGAGTACGCGTTTTTGACCCCTCAGTGTTATAATTTCGTGGTCTAGACGGAGCGTAAACTGACCGTCTTCGATGGTCGCGAGTTTGATGCCTGTCCAAGCAAAATATAATATTTACTTTATTAAACGTCAATGACTTGGTACCTACAAACATTCGTGCTCATCACACTAAGTTGGCCCCTATCAGGATTCGAACCCTTGGTACAGAAAGCAGGGTTACTATTAACTGTTACAGTCGGGTCTTCGTGAATGGTGTACAGTATAAGTATATAGGGTACCTTTCCTACTTTATGATAAATGAATTGAGCCGACATGTTCTGTCCAAATCCTATAAAAAATTACTCAGTTTATCCCGAAATCTCAAATTTTCCAGACAACTTTTGTTTTTTTCTTCCCCTAAAAACTTATTCGGACTATCATTAACTCGTCATGTTAAAATAAAAATCTTGTGTAAAGTAGGTAAGCTCGAAGGTACTTACTAAGTACTTGGTAAATGTGGAAACCATGTAGCCATTAACTTCGAATTATATGCTTAGGGTTCGTACTTTTTTAACCAGCTACTCAAGTCTGCCTAGCCGTACCTACATTGTTCGCACATACCTATAACAATGTACTGCTCAGAAATATATGAAATTTAAAAAAAAAACAACCATGGTGTTTTTGCCTATTTTTCTATAGAGGAACGGAACTCCGAACGGGTGGTAATATTTTAGCTTAGCATTATGTGACAACCTTAACGATTCATAAGTAGGTACCATAATTAATATTTCACACGCATAAAACATTGTTGGAGCAAACTGGCATACTCGTTGAAGTTCCTGTGCCTGCATTTTTTTTTTATCTATATTTTCTCTATGTCTTTTTCAATGACAAAAACGTTTGTATCAAAATTACAAGAATTTTATTCATAAATACCAGAGGCCCGTAACAAACATATTGTAATTCCGTAGGATACTAATTAATTTCTTAAAAAAATAAATAGCTAGGTACTTTAAGCCTTCATCCTCTTGGAGCTCACAAGTCCACATTCGGGAAGCTGCATACCTAAACTAGGAAATAAATATCAAAATACGTGTCACGTGTGCCTGACGTTGATTGGCCACAGTAATGATGTACCAGCGCTCCCCCAACACAACGTATTCAAACACATTTATTCAAATACGTATGTACTAGCTTTTGCCCGCGACTTGGCCCGCTAAACCTTCGACTTTTCTCTACAGATGGGATACCAATTAGTGTTGGCCAAAAGTATTGTCCAGCCGCGGATACAGGGCGGTGGACCTGATTCGTGACAGAAGCACATTATTTTGAATATTTCGCATTTTTTTTTAAATTCCCTCTCAAAAACTAAATTGCTCGAGGACACAAATCCTGGCTGATCCACCTCAGTCTCATTCGGGTGGAATGCCAAATTCTTACTTCAGGCAGCTATCTCTAAAGCCAAGATATATTATTCACACAATTTTAACAGTAAATTCATTGGGTAATTCGATTGTTAGGTTTGTTGATTGTGAATCTGTGGTTAGTTAACCACTACCGCTGCGGACCGACCCGAATGCAAATAGCACATACCCTAAATAATAAGTGAATCATAATCCGCTACTGCAACCGATCTGGGTACAAAATAAATAAGAACACACAATTTTTTTCATTTCATTTTTTCATTTCATTTCATTTCAATTAGTAGTGGATATATTTATATTGGATACGTAGATATATACGTATCCAATATAAATAGATCTATACTAATATGGATTTCTTATATTTACGCGAATACTACACATTGAAATAAAACATTTTTTTCGGATTTTACGCAGAAAGTGCGTAGATCGGACCGCAAGCAACAGCTAAATATGAGGGTACCCCAAAACTATGACACTAGGACGTCAAACACCTCAATCCTCCCGTGGCCATGGTTGCTGTATAGCAGCCGAAACGTCGGGAAAGTGAAAACACAAAAATAAACGCTATAAAATCCGTTAAATTTGTTTTATTACACCGAGTCATGGATGTTTATAATCTACATAAGTATTATATATACTGATTTCACACTCAATCCATTGTACGGTACCCATAATACAAGCGTTGCTTAGGACCGTATAGTTGATGTTTTCGTCTGGCGATATATTATTTATATATTTATATACCTATTCTGACAATTAATCCCAAGTAGCAACAATTTTATTATGTTGCCGTGACACAATTTTTTTTTTTTATACATTATAGGCAAGTATTTGATCTCGATCTCACCTGATGGTAAGTGACGATGAGATCTACGATGGAGCATACTTGCCTAGGTAGGAAGGCGGCAGTAGATCGAGACGCTACATTCACTAGGCACATGCAGCGCAACTGATCTGACCCGCCATCCATGAATGGCAACACCGAACATCATGCCGGAACACGGCTAGGCCGCTTGGCGACATGGCTTTGTTCAATGGGTGGTGACTAACCACGGCCGAAGCCTACCACCAGTTATTGGAACTTTTGTAATTTTTTTGAATTATGTCACATAATTATAATTGTCTTTGACGAAATACTGATTATTGGGTACATACAAATATGATGTACACGCAATAATATACCCTATCGGCTATCGTCTAAGTATGTCTTAGATTGGCAAACATAGTATTCATACCTACATAGCGTAATCGTGGGCTCTAAAATATCAGACGGAATCATCCCAAATAAATTGATCATTTCCCGTTTGATGGCATTAAAGCGGTTTAAATCGTCTCTCACAGCAAAGCCGAATCAACTTCCGTTCACATTTCTCAGAAAGCCGTCGCATTTCCCACGTTAATTAAAACCATAATTCACGTTTATTTGTTTTGTACGAACAGAATCAACTTTTAATTATAGTCTTGTCTGTTTGTTGAGTCGTTCAATTATCCATAAATTGGCGATATTTAAATGATTTTAAATCATGAATCATAATTATACATAGAATGCAGATTATAACTCAAAATATATTTTGAATGATGGCTCTACTAGAAGTTAATTATTAGCGGAAAAGGGTAGATCTTCCAGGCAGGCGAGTGGTATGCCTAGCGGTTATTGTCAGAATATTATATATATGTTACGTGCTCCGAAAACTCTCATAGTGTGTTTCAGGATTGTATGGAGAATTGTCAGTTATTCTGAATGTCGTCTTCAGCGCCATCTGTGGCGAGATTAATGAGGTCGCTACAATTCCATTAATTATTAAGGGAAGGGTAAAAGTTTTATTCTAGATCAAACCGAGATACTTTTATTAGGCATACATTAGACGTTTATATTGATACACTAGCTGTTACCCGCGACTTCGTCCGCGTGGTATTTATCAAAGACAACCGTTGGCAACAGCGTGCTCGCGCGTTCTGAGCCCGCGGGACGCATTGCAGGTTGTTGCTATTAAAACTTAATCAGGCGCAGCGCTGCAACATTGGTTTTTTTTTCGTGAGATCCTATTTTTTTTCTAAAATAATAGAGCCTAAGTTACTCCTTGTTCCATCAGCTCTCTGTCAGTGAAAGTCCCGTCAAAATCGGTCCAGCCATTTCAGAGATTAGCCGGAACAAACAGACAGACAGACAGACAGACAGACAGACGGACAGACAGACAGACAAAAATTGTAAAAAATGTTGTTTCGGTATAGGTAACGTGTATACATCCAAATGCACCTAGTAAAAAGCGGTTATTTTAATATTACAAACAGACACTCCAATTTTATTTATTTGTATAGATGAAGGACCTTTTTACCAAAGACATGGCAATAATAAAAATTCAATATAATAATAATAATATATAAATAATATAAATACTTGCTATATAACTGAGATAAAGTTTTTATTGTTATATAATCATATAATAGGTCTTATTAACGTGAGAAAAAAATATGATCACATTATAATAAGGTACCGTGATATAATCCTAATAAAAATCACTTATGACACATATCCCATACAATATCTGTCAAAAGTGACAGTTACTATGCGGTTTCAGTTCGATTATGAATCGAAATCGATTATGTGTTAGCAGACTTGGGGCCCTGAACGGTACGTAAAAAGGATTGTGCTTGACGTACTCATCGACTTTTGGCCTTCAATTTTACTTGAAACCTATTTATACATACCAAGAGGTATTTTTGGAGCCTTAATAAAGCTCCTTTAATGGTGTAACTGCTTGGATTTAAGGGTTCAAGGATTTTTCGTCCGATTTCCTCGCAAATATTTTGCTAGCTAAAACTTTGCATACTTTCATTTAGGCATAGTGTAAGTTTATGGCAAAGAGTCATTAGTTTACTGACTGCTGTACGCTTAACTGGTTCGAAGTTAGATCCAAGGAATGCTTTTAGTAACTTTTTAAGAATAGGAAAATTTCTTCGCTAAATCTTTAGTTAAGTTATACTTTATCTACTAACAAGTCCGAACTTTACTAGTAATCCATGCTGACGAACTAGATTGTGTAGGGTTAACATGTAAAATGGTTGGAGTCTCATGTAGGTTAATCGCTCGTAGCTGGACTAAGCTTATCCCTTTCTTATAAGCCAAGTCACTTATAAGCGTCAAGTTTTTTTTTCAGTAAGCATAAACAAAACCTCGGTAAACCAGACAAAAAATCTTGTAAGGGTTATGTTTCTTCATTCTGATTCTATAACATAACTTCTTCGACGTTTTAACGTTTGGACATTGCAATTTCAGCTTTCGAATAGTCTTCGTCGTGATGATCGGCTATTTAGTGTTCGGTGAAATATACTAAATCCCTTTGAAACATTGTCTTATGAATCCGTACCTAGTTTAAATAGAAAAAAAACGTGTGTCGGCTTTAGCGTTGAATGAACGCTTTGGCTACGAGTAACTGTCGCGGTCGGAGTACACGAGTTGTATTATATGAGTGACATTTCTGCTTAGGTTTGTAACACTTTGTTTTGGAATGGGTTTCAGTCTATTTTGTCTATGATAATTAGGTTCCCATATTTACAACGTGACTTGGATGTTTTTGTTTTAGTGCCATAACCCCAGTAGTTATAAACATTTTGAATATATTTTTATGAAATGTACCAAAGCTCAAATTCAGTGGTTGACAACATTTTTCGTATATTTTCTACAAAGTACTGTACTGTTTTTACACGTTTCAAAAAAATGCCTACCGGCCTTATCAACGTATAAACATTCCACATGAATGAACCGCCTTCCATTCAGCTCACGTGTATAAATAGAACATGCTTGTACATTTTTAGCGGCTCAGTCCGACCGCGTCAAAGGTGTGTGCGGTTTTGGCGTTAACTATACCCTCTTTACGTGTTTAGGATTTTGTTATTAGATCTTTTATCCTTGGCTTAGGGTTGTCAAATCCATACTGGTTTTATAACAGTCTAAATTTGTGGTAAATATATAGTTTAAATTGTAGTAGCAAAATGGATTAAGAAATAAAAAAAAAATCCTTCACATGGCAACCATGGTTGCCAGACCAACGAATGGTTATTTATGAAATTTTAGTGGTTATAAAAATACAGTTATTATAATGATACATTCATCCCACATCAAGAAACGATAAATTTCATCTGTCACAGAGAGAAATATTAAAACATATATCTTCAAGTCAGTAAATTTAAAAAACAATATGCAACACTTCACGTTGTTTATTCATTTGAAAAAGTACAACGCGATACTATTGAGGCAATCGATCGACCGTTTCCAAGTAGCTTTTAATATGTTTACATTAAATGCGAAAATACTTTGTTTTTCTGTCTTCGCGAACGAATATGGGTAAACAAAGGTGTGTTCATGCGTGAACAGTTACGGAAAAAGCTTTGTTTCACTCGGTTCGGTGATAATCTGTTATTTGTGAGTTAGCTTAGCGTCCCCGCGCTGCTAGAGGTACGCAAATGCGATAAGGCGACAGAGACAGGTGTCGCCCGGTGACAGCGACAGTTGATATTATTCACGAGTTCGCGGGTAGCGGTAAATGTTGCTCAACAAATCCAGTTATTGAAATTTATTTTATGTTTTTACGTTCCCACGTTTCGACGTGAAAAACCGGCGCTCCACGAAGTCTGCAATCTGTGAACATGTACAGGATCGCACCTGCTATTATATCAGATTTGATAAGCCACAGTTTCTCGCAAAAGAACATCGATTCTGACCAGGGATGATACGTGAGGCCATTGAAATAAAAAAAAAATCCTAATTTCAATAGGAATGATGGGTACTACCACCAACTTGGGATCCAGTAATTAATATAATGAAATCCAAAACCAAGTGCACCATTGCAAGACCTTAAGATACCGTGAGCATGTTCTGTGTAGATCGGACCGCAAACAACAACTAAATAGTAGAGTACCTGAGTTCAAACTATGACTCTAGGATGTCAAACTCCTCCTCCCGTGACCATGGTGGCTGTAAAGCAGCCGAAACGTCAGGAACGTAAACACATTAAATAAACGCGATAAAATTCGTAAAAATACTTTTATTTCAATGTGTAGTATTCGCGTAAATATATGAAATAAATGTATCTAGTTATGTCTCTGTTGGTCCGTTTCTCTGTCGCCTGCCTGTAGTAGTGAAAATTATTCTGATACCGGCGGCATATCAATCAAAGTCGGTAGTAAGAAAATCAAGCAAATTGTATCATAATATCAACTTTATATAATAATTAGAACGGGGACGATGCGGTTCTGTTGATAGACGAGTCGTTTCCTTTCCTGTCGCCCCGCTTGCTCACTTCAATAAATATTCAGAAATAGGTTTTGATCTTAATACAATTAGATACACAATACCTACGCTAAGTAGACACTAAACGTTTACAAGTAAGTACATTTTTTATAGTTGCAGCGACGTCTTCAACCTCGCCACAAGCTAGACAGATGGCGCTGCGGAAGACATTAAGAGCAATTGACAATTCTCCATACAATCCTGAAACGCGCTTTGAGAGTTTTCGGAGTACGCAACATATATACAACTGGACAGCTAGTATATTATATATTTAAAATAATAGTTGCATTAAATATATATCAATAATTTTATTTATTGAATATCATATATTTATAGTTACTGATATTACACAGACAGAGGTAACGTTGAAAGTCCGTATGTTTGTAAGGGCTTATCTCCGGAACTACTAAACTGATTTTTTAAATTCTACAAACTAGAAAGCTGCACTATTGTTGAATGTCATAGTGTATATGTTTCAGCACGCTATGACCATTAGGGATTGAGCTGCAGGGAAAAATGTACACCGTCTTGTCTATTAACCTTCTGTCTTTATGTATCCTATGCTGTTTTACTATGAAGATGACGTCAATTTAATAATTTTATTCTTATATGAGATTATTTGGTTTTCTCAAAATACAGATATACATAAAAGTAGCTATTATCGAAAATATGTGTATACAGTCCCTAGCAAAAACTAGAAACAAGAAATGACAGCCCTCGTTTGCTGGCATTATAATAACATGGAATATATTGTTAGACATTTGGGGGATTAGGTGACCGACCCTTTATTTCGTAAGCCTAGGTAGCTATAGTTATAAAAAAAAACTAAATTTTTTTCAGGTCCTTGACCCTTGTAGATTATAATATACGAACGCTGACAGAGTTAAAAATCTTGGATATTTAGTGCGTAAACAGATTATTATATATATATTATGATTATATATATTATTTATAGTATTATTATCTTTTATGATCTAGTGGTCCAATAGTTAATTATAGGGTCTAAAACCTATTATAATTTTCCAAATATCTATTCATACAACGAACACTATATTTTTAATCGTACAGTACCTCAAGCACAATCTTTTTTACGTTATATATATATATAACGGTACGGTTTCTCGATGACGTTACGATTACATAAGTAGTTCCTGCCTACACTACTGATCTTGGATGCGAGGATCGCTCATTCTGATATCTATAAAATATACGTTATCATTGGCGCAGCATAATGGATGCTCAGAACACAATTACATTGTATTGTCATTCTGAAACTGGCCTTCGAAGAGAGGTATAAGACATAAATTGGCGTGAATTTAGACATGTAGACTGATGTTTTATATTTACAGTCCCTTTCTATATTGTTAGCACGGACTCCTAATGTAATCTTACAAAGTCATCGAGAAAGCATTCTGTGAATCTTCGATTTTTTAACAAATTAAGTCTCCTACAGACGACTAAATCTAAAAAGCGCCAAAAAAATTTATGAAAACATCCTATGTATCAAAGAGACCTTGTCCGCGTGGATATGTGTACTGTATTTTTTTACTATTCTTGAGGAACGAGGGGGGGGGGGGGGGGGTAATCTGTGGTGTGACCAGGACGAAAGAAGCTAACGTTACTGGCAAAAAAATGCTTGAGCTTTAATCATCATCCATAATATACCGATAGTTCTCATTAGATCTTGGCAAAGGAATTTGTAACTATCAGTAATCAATCAAGTCAAAGAAGTAGAGACCGAAGACATTTAAAAAAGTCAGGAAGATTGTTTGTTTAAATTCAGAATGATTTCTTTTTAAAACTCGAGTGTTGTCAGAAATAAATTGGCCATAAAACCCTTGTGTGACCGCTCATTTCTCGCCCGCTCTCGGGCCCGGCCCGCCATCGATCAATCACACTCCTCGCGTCTGTCAATGTACGCAACATTATTAAATAACACTGGACTGAGAGCACTTAATTTGTGATGTAGGGTTCGGTATATGTTTTTTTTAATTGCTTTTCAAAATATGTTTGTATAGAACATTCAGAAGGATGATACTCAGTTTTCTAAGTAGATAGCATTATACATATTATTTTGTAATCAATTTTGATGTTTTTTATTTTTAATTTGCTCACAATAAATCACTATCGTCATTATGTTGGCAACAAAATTATATTTTTTTTAAATCAACATATCGAAATGATGACATCACGATCATCATCATGATTACAAATGCGCTAAATAATCACAGATTCGAAGTTTATATAGTTACCCTTTTTGGATCCCATATCCCAAATTAAGGGATCGCTTGTATTATGAGTGCCGTACAATGAACTGGGAGCGATCCAAGTCACACCCAGATCAAGGTAAAGTAGGAAAATATTATTTCCAATTTTTATCCGCGCGGGAATCAAACCTGCTACCATCCGAGTAGCCTGTGCTCAAACCGTTGGACCAAGCTATCGATGTATGGGACCTATCATTTTTTTAAATTAAAATGCTACTAAATTAATTTAGGTTAATTCATGAGCAACGATAGATTATAAAGATAAGGTATACCTACTTATTTTTAACCGACTTCAAAATGAAGGAGCTTACCGTATGTTTTTTATTATTGTAATGTATATTGTTAAGACGCAACTTGACCTGACACTTCAATAAATTATGGTAGGTACTTATTTTTTTGTCGTTGAGAAATTATATGTATATTTAATTAATTGTGGTAGTTTTTTGTCCCTCGGTTAAATGTTTCCATGCTTTTTGTACTAACATACTTTTTTGTTCTTTTATGCCATGTTATCACTGGCGACTCCGAAAAAAAACCATCACCAAACGTTATAGTAAGATGCCGACTGTATGTACTCATATTCATATTGCGAACGTCTTTTTTGATGTTCGGCTCTGGGCCCCAAGTCTGCTAACACAATCGAACAGCAACCACATAGTAACTGTCACTTTTGACAGATATCCCATAAAATATCTGTCAAAAGTGAGAGTTACTATGCGGTTGCTGTTCGATTAGGAATCGATTGTGTTAGCAGACTTGGGGCCCTGAGGTCCTGTAGAGTTAGCAGACATGCTATGAAAATTGTTGGCGCTGTCTTGTCAGATCATTGAGAAAACAACACTACAAGGTGTTCAGCCATGAAATAATGGTACCTGAAGCCGCGCTGTAGTCGGCACTCGATGTTAGCCTACTTTTAGTGAATCGAAATTTATTTATTCGCAATTTATGTAAGTAATTTTGTATACTCCAAATTTATGTAATTGAAAATTTTTTTTTTCTGTCATGAATCCCAGTATTTGTAGGTAGTCCTAAAATTATAGCAGACAGATGTGACGTTACTATTACAGACTCGATTTTAATTAGTATATATTTTTTACATTTCTTTTAGTTTTATTAAATAATTACAGAGACAATATTTTTGTCTATAATCAAAAGTATTTAATTTGTGTTTCATTATTATTTTATTCATTTAATTTTAAAATGTAGATATGTTTTCAATATCTAATTTTAAAAAATATACTCAAGTAAGTGTATTTTGAACTTATTTTTAAAAAAACTGTTTTGATTTTAACTTTAAGTTACCTACTTATATTTAATTATAATTATATTTAGTAACATAAACCACATACCTTTATCAGTTCAGCGCCAATTATCCCATAATATCTTCATAATAAGTAATGTTATTAATTAACAAGTCCAACAACACAAAAAAATACTTAAACAATGTCTATTCACCTCCAAAAAGATCGAGACTAAAATCCTCTTTCTATATTCAAACACCAAAGAACAAACTTGTTCGTAAGCTCGAAATACCTAATAGTTCGCGCGCGAATTCGTAATGACGTCACGGCGACGCGTCCACGGCATTCGATGTCTCGTGGGAAACTGGCGGGAAATCTTCGCAAGCAAAAGCAAAGGTGTTCGAATTACAAACCTAGCTAGCACAGCTTTATAAAAAAAGAAAAAGTCATACCTGCAATATAATGAATGGAATATTCTTAGTGGCAGGGCTACATCTGTGTTAACGTTAGTGTTAATGTTAACGCCAATATACGCATTAAATAAGGCATTAAGTTACTACGTGAAATGCTTGGCTACATTACTGTAGAGTTATTCTTATATTTTAATGCCTAACGCCACTAGTAATGACGTTAGTAAATTAATGTGTTTATCTGTTGGCAACATCTGCTTAGTGACATTATTAAAGCACTAATTAGTGCACTAAGCCACATATGTAACCTTAGCATTACTGAGAATATAGTCGGACTATAGTCTTCTGAATATTTTTAGTTACATATATATCTACAACAACATACATAGATAGCAAATGTACCTGCGATATATATGCTTTGCTTTGCGAGCGATACGGCTATGACGCAAATTTGAATAAGTTATCGCCAAATTTGTATTGATTTTGATAAGCTTACTTAATCCGAAGTTCAGGATAACTGTTGTTTTAGTGATAAATTTTAAATAGGTACACATGATGTAATATCTGTAATTACTATACATAACTCACCCGGCTTCGGGCAGATGGAAATTATTTTCCTATCTGGATTATCTAAAATTGGATAAATACCAAATTTAAATTTACTCGGTATGAGCAGACTATACAGGATTACAAAAGATATATATAAAGTATATTTTATTGCTGTAAGTAGTGTAACACTAGGGACTTGAACCCTGTCTTGCTCGGGCATAATTCCATCTACCCGTCCTTATCCCACCTATATGTATTATATAACGAAAGCTATATGTATCATGCACTTTCATTGGCGGATTATAATTCGATACGTCTATATTCATGATTAACGTATATTAAAAAAAAAACATTGTATGTATCTACATTATTTAGGTGATAATATTTTTTTTTGCGATAAATATTTTTCAGCAAACAAAACCCTTTCCACAAAGCCTGTTTACAATAAGTTGTCTCCAAAGTGACAATGCCTAAACCCTCCAGTACGAGTATAATAAATTTAAAGAAAATGCTATAATCTTATACTTGGGGCTTTGAGTATTGAACAAATGGAGCTGCCTACAACCAACCTCTGTACTGTTATTTTTTGTGCCAATTCTTGAGGTCTAAACATTCACAGCGAACCATAATGAAAGGAATTGAAATTGAACTACTTTTATATATTGACTAGCTGCGCCTCGCGGTGTTACCCGCGATAAAAAGTATGTCTATCCCACGGGAACCATACAATATACCAGGATAAGAAGTAGCCTATGTGCTATTCCAGACTATAACCTATCTCTGTGTTAAATTTCATCCAGACCCGTTCAGCCGTTCTAGCGTGATTGAGTAACAAACATCCATACATCCATCCAAACTTTCACATTTATAATATTTGTGGGATAGTGGGATTTCTTATATTTACGCGAATTGAAATAAATCTAATTTTTCGGATTTTATCGCGTTTATTTTACGTTTTTACGTTCACTAACCTCGCGTATCATCCTTCGTCGGAATCTTTGGTCTTTTCCGAGGATCTGTCTCTTATCAAATCTGATATAATGGCGGGTGCGATCTTGTACATGTTGACATATTGCAGACTTCGTGGAGCGCCGGTGTAGTTTTATATCGTCAATATGGCCACTGTTTTTGGCCAGAGGAGTTGGTCTTTCGATGCCACGGGCTATTTTGTCTAAGACTTAGGGTAGCACCGGAAGCCTTCCGAGAGCCCCCCAGGTTCCGTTCAAGGCGTTCCGGAAGACGACGCTTAACGTTGAACGGGTACAGATTTTTTTTTTACTGACAAAGACTTTATTGGTTTTTGTATGTGTTAGCTCCAGCTAGTGTTCTCAAAACGCTAACTTTAACGAACACTAGATGGCGCTAGCAAAAACGAATAGCACTTCTGTCACTGTCACTTTAATGCACAAGTCAAACCAATAGACTATTAGTTCTGTGTAAGACCATAGACAACTGTAGGTATTGTTCTGTGATATAAAAAAAAGTTTGATTCAATACACTATAGACAGCAAAGACTCGGCAACGACATGAAATTTCATTTACTATTTTAAAATTCAAAAACATCCCATCCTGAAAACCCTGAAACCCTGAAGAAACTACAACGCTGGAGGCAACCGGAGTGCTGCCAGCCTGCATGGTTCATGAGAATACATTTCGAGTGCACATCTATCGATACAGAATAACAAACACCAAGGAAGCGCCCTAAGGATACCATAAACACAACATAGCTTTTTAAAATAGACATCAAAGCATAGCATTGAGTTGTTACTAAAAACTACAATAGTGGACATTGATTGAAAGCAATTAAAGATCAAACGAGTGCCAATGACTTGCATCAGCAAAGATGGATTATGTGATTTTATTGTTGTTTTGGAAAATCCATCTATATGTAGACCACTCGATAGGCACAATTAGTAGTGAATCTGCTTTTTGAAACGAGGATCTGGGACTCGAATCCCGATAGGGGCAGACTGTGGTGCGATCAGCACGGAGTTTGTGTCTCAGTCATGGAACTTTGATATCTATAAGTAGTCGTACGATCGTTGTATTATATAAGCTTTGCTTGGTTTCGGACCGTACAATTAGTATGTTCCTCTGGCATTATTATATTATCATTAATACTACCTTCAAATTATCTACCATTTTCCTATAGTTATTTGTTTTAAAGACTGCGTACTCGCTCGGGATTGCGGAATGTATGCCAGCATATGCACTCAAAACTCGCTTTACAAACAGATGCATAAAACCAGCAGCAACACACAGGTGGCAGTCGCGTATAGCCGTGAGCAGCAATTTGCTAAATGTCACCCCTATTCGGGAGCAATCTCGGCAAGTCGGCGGCTTCCTTATTGCTCTTAAGGACGGTACTCATCGAGCGCATTTGTTTTTCCAAACCAAACATTTTCGCGAGCATTCGATCCGCTTGCGAACTTTATTTTTTTTGTCAAAATGTCATCACGCGGCGCGATTACCTACAGCCGACTACAGACAACTCACTCACTCAGACAGACAACTCTACTGGTGGTAGGCTTCGGCCGTGGCCGACTGAACAAAGCCATGTCGCCAAGCGGCCTAGCCGTGTTCCGGCATGATGTTCGGTGTTGCCATTCATGGATGGCGGGTCAGATCAGTTGCGCTGCATGTGCCTAGTGAATGTAGCGTCTCTTATCTACTGCCGCCTTCCTACCTAGGCAAGTATGCTCCATCGTAGATCTCATCGTCACTTACCATCAGGTGAGATCGAGATCAAATACTTGCCTATAATGTAATAAAACAAAAAAAAAAGCCGCGTTTCCAGAGCGTATTTTTCATCATTCAACCGAATAACATACAGAACACATTTTGTTGCCATACGATTGCGCGCCGCGACGGGGAACCATATTATGCGGATTTGAAAAACACGCACTGGAAACACGGCTTACGTTTAACTTGGCCTCTTGCGTTCCGCAAGTTTCGCCCATCCAATGTGTATTCGGAAACAAACATAGAGTTGCAAAGCTATACAAATATTCGAAATAAAATACTCAAGAAGTTTTTGGTTCGCGAAAGCATGCACTTAACTTTGCTACGCGAGCAAAACGCTTGCGCGACAAACGCTCGTTCGCACAACGAATACTCCCGGTGGATACCGACCTTTTATGAAATGAATGCGCGCTTTATTTTTGTGTGGTTGTAGAGAGTGCGATGTAGAGTTTTAAAAGTAATGCTTATTCGTCCGTTCACATACTTAACTTGACTATAATACCGCAGACAAACACACAAAATAGACAGTCTCATACCAAGCAACAATTGGATTTCGGGTACCTGACAATGTACTGGGGGCGATCCCAGTGTGTAATTAGTTATATAGATATATTTTTACGAGAGCTTCGTCTAGCGGTTTGAGCGTAAGCCGGTCGGGTCACTGTACCGGGTAGTTGCGGGTTCTATTCCCGTCTGGGCAAATTTCAGAAACGATCTTTTCGTAATTTGCCCTGGTCTGGGTGTTACTGGAAGCGCCCCCAGTTCATTGTACGATACCTACAATACAAGCGTTGCTTGATTTGGGGACATACAGTTAAGTGTGTTCTAAACATCAATAACTCGCGTACGAACACTAGTTCTCATCACACAACGTTTGCCCCTACTGGGATTTGAACCCGGGACTCTCGGTACAGAAAGCTACTTTGCCAATCGGGTTGTCAGTTTAAATCTTAGTATGGTATACGTAGTTTAGTTTCAGCTCTATGAACAAGCAAAGTTAAAATTGCCCCGATTCCCTGGCACAACAACCAACCACCACCACCACCAACCACCCCGAAATGCGTCGCGTTAATTATGTTAATCACAAGTTGCACAGCTCCAGGGATTTATACTTACACACTTTAAGGCTCTCTTGACGGACCTAGCGAGTAATGAATAGCATACCTTCATTACGCCGCACTAAGAAAACTACAGAGAAAAGTAACGCTGGCGTACGATCTCGACCTTTGATTGTGTCAATTGTGGGAAAATCGTAACGAAATAAAAAAAATGCTGACCAGCAATATTGCCACTAAAATAATTAATATTTTTATTGACGTGCGACCCACTGTCATTTTCAGCATAAAGAAATTAAGCCATAAACTTTATGGTGTCCGCAACCATAAATGAAATCGAACTTTTATTTAATGGCTATCGTAAAACTATTTTTTTTATTACATGTCTGAAACACACGAAATTAGTAAACCTTTTATATCCAGTTTTTTTTTAATGTAGGTAGTTACTCTTATGTACGTATAGATACTAACTTTAATAAGAAATAAATATGTTAATCATCTCTATTTAATAAAATTTGTAACACTGATCGACTGACACACAACGCACAGCCAAAACCGGTGGACGTAGGAATTTGAATATAGAAGAATATATTCCTTGGTGCACACAGGAGGGATTGGAAATTCAAACCCTAAGGGCATCGAATAGATCAATTAAGAAAAACAAACTTAAGAAAAAAACTGTTATACAATTAAAATCGGGCACATGGCTATGCATAATTATGTGAGGTAATAACTACTATCTCTCGTTGGGTAATAATAATTGCACTGACCTACCTAATTTAACATCGTTATATTGTATTGTTGATAGAAGTGCCATCTTGTAGATGTTTGTTTTAACATGGAAACTTCTAAACTCTTTTAGCTACAACAATGTGTTAGTCAGAAGTCTTTCAAATTATTACTAGATGGCGCAAAAGTTTTTTTTTCAAATATAATCCATAATAATTATACAATATGCTTACTTAAGTAATTATTTAAATATCACATGCTACTTGGTGTAACACGATTCGTATACTTATAAAATATTAAGCAGCTTTGAAAACATTTAATAAAAACTGTCGATATTCTTCTGTTTTAACCGAATAAATGATTCTGATATTAGCGTCCTCTTTACCAACAAAGGTGTTTGTGTTAATTCCCCTTTTGTTACCTGAAAAAGTAATAATATACATGAAGACATAAAGATTACAAAGGTAACATATTTTTTTTATGTTATTGGAACGAAGTTCCTTATCGCGCGTTGCGAAAGGGGGCTAGACGGAAAAAAATAAGACGAAAAGTTGTAACGACACTTTTTTGTAAGCCGTGCGGCGTGCGCATGTTTCTCTGTCTGTCTGTCTCTCTCTCTCTTATAGAAAGCAAGCCAGATATTTTCGTTTCGTCTTTCTATTTCGCATTGAACAGTGTGGTGTCGCGACGATTATTTTTGTTGAGTGTATACAGGTTTTTTGTACCATTCCCTCCGGGTGTGTCCCTTGACACCTCTCAAGTTTTATTTTCTGCCTTATTCTTGTGTTCTGGGATTGCATGGTCTATGAAGCCATGCGAATTCATAGTACCTATTGTACTTGGCGATTTTTATTCATTATTTTTACGGTGGAAAAATTTTGTTGCGATATTTCAATTTATTTGCCGTTTTATGTTTTTTATGAAATAATATCTATGTCTCACCACAAACAATAATATCGTTCTTTGAATACTTGTACTCTTGCACTAAGTCTGGTCTGAGGTATAAAGCTACAGTGGCGGGGTCCAATGCTGCCCAAGAGTCACTTCTCTGCAATGACACCTTCTCATATTGGTTCTGGGCTTTCATGATGTCTGTTTGTATGGCTCCTAATACTGTTTCTCTCCATTCCTGAAAAAAGTATGAAGTGAATAACTTATCAAGTAAATTGGTGTGCACCAGTAACATATGCCGCAGATACTAGAATGTTTAATCTAATGGGATCTTTAGTAAAATAGGTTATATGGGGTGCATAACAAATAACATCGATAGCCAAGTTGGTTGAAAGCTTCCTCTGGACACAAGGTGTTCGAATTAAAATTCCATCTCAAATTTCTGGGATTTACGGATTTCATGTTCCATAATAATTATCACCTGTGTTACGGTGAAGGCAAACATCGTGAGGGAAACATTATCTGTAAAAAAACCGTGTAAATTCTGCCAACCAGCACTGGTCTTGGGACTAAATACAAACTCCTCCAGTATTGATGAGAAGTGTGTCTAGTTTAATGACAATGGCCTCGCCCCCTATTACATTAGGATTAGCGAGGTTTGGATGCAGTGCAGCTCTAGACTCTATCAGGAAATACTGTTGACGCAAAGTTATCTTAGCTACAATGTCCCTGAAGTAGCATTTACCTTAGTGAAGTTGAGAGAAGATTTGGTTTGTGAGAAGGGAAATACGGTCACTTTGTCAGGATTCGCCGTTTGTGCAATAATGTGATACGCTTCTACATCCATGTGTGCGTTGAACTCAGGGTCCGGGTTCTCTTCACCTATTTAGAATAAAAGAGATGATGTGTGTGAATATAAGAGATTTTTCGTCCATCCATCAGCAAAAAGGCCACCAGTGCTACCACTGCTGGACATAGGCCCCCACCAACGACTTCCAAACATCACGTTCCTCTGTCAATTGCTGCCTGCTGCCTCCTGTGACGTATCATCTCATAAAATACCGTCTTACACTATGCATTTCGGATCATGACCGCTGTTCTAAGTCCTTTTGTAAGGTACTATTCTTCGTGTTCCACAAATTTGTTATTTTATTATTCCACGAAATTTTCAGACAGTTTAGAAATATTATTTGGCTGACCGGTCAACAAAAAACAAAAGCCAAAAGTCTTATGATTGACCTTTCAAATTGGACACTCAGCGCATAGTATTGAAACCGCACTTACTATGAATATGACTAGCACCAATATATAGATGATTCAGTCTACCCAAAAAGCCAGGGTCCATCTTGATTGCCAGCGCGACGTTAGTCAATGTCCCTATTGTTATCACAGTCAGTTCTCCTGAAAAAAATAGGCATACAAATATTTATAGATGTATTCACACGTTTTCCTAATAGTCCTTCTAAACTTTATTCAATTGCTTGTGCTAGCAGCTCAACTCAATAGTGACTGGAGATGGAAACTCATCCAGAGACCCACCTTCGACAGACAAACCGTATGACCTGAAGGCCTAGTTGTGTTACTTAGGCAGCTAGAATAGCCTGCGCTTGGTATCAAGCAGGGTTTCTTAAACAATCTGATTGGCCCATTCTTCTCCGCTGCGCTCCTATTCACTTTGATGGAGACCGTTTACTTCAGTTTGATGGTAAGCATATTCGTATTAAGCTTGGCATTTTTAGGCGTCTAGCTAAAACTGACGGGGATCTCATGTCCTTAGTTTGGGACAGAGCGTTACTTAGTTACGAACTATAAGATTGTTTTGTTTATCTAGGGTTACCTTCAAAAGTTTTCGAGTATTCAATGAGGGCGTTCACGGCACTTTCAGTTCTCGGTGATACGAGATCGGACACCACCTCACCGATATCCCCCAATCCATCTTCACCGTAGTAATCACCAGCCAATGGTGTTGTCACAAGAGATGATTTTGAACCTCGATATATTGGCACCTGAAAAATATTGTCGAACCCATAGCAATCCAACAGTGTTGGCTGATGTGATTTAAATCATATAGTATGCGTGGCGACGCCTAATAACGAGCGTCGTAACGCCTTATGGTGATCGTCGCGACGCCTTATGGTGAGCATCTTGACGCTTGATTGCGTGCGTCACGACGCCTAATGGTGTGCATTACGACGCCGAATAGTAAGCGTTGCGACGCTGCATAGTAAATGTCGCCACCTACGTCGCGACGGTATGTACGCAATTGGATCCCCTGTATAAAACTTATTGAAGAACACTATTTCTAATTAGGTCATTCCAAGAAGATGTCTGTCTGCTCTCTAAATATGGTGATATTGTTCGCGATGAGCCGTACTGGGCCGGCGGCCGGGGCATCACAGTCGTATGCTTTGTGCGATGCTCTGGCGCCCCACTTTAAGGCAGTTAGGGGAGACCACTGGGTTTGATTGGGCAGTCTGGACGTGTATAGGAGCCCCACATAACCGTTTGAGTCCCCCGGGTTCAAACGTTATGCTTAATGCAAAACAATACAAACTACCAGTGTAATCAACTCACGCGCCGTTCTTTGATGTAAGCAAAACGGATTAAAGCAATCCGCTTGGGTGACATTGTTACAATAAAATAAAAAAGCCAGTGTTCAAATAAGTGCGTGCCTTTTTTAAACTTATGTCTCCTTCGCAATACAGATATTCGGCTTGGCTATCAACGCTAGTGTACTAGTTAATAAAATTTATGACCCGACGAATTCACCGTTTCAAGCGATAAGAAATGTTAACCTAACCTTTAACCCTGCCCACATACGTTTTGATAAGAATGGGTAATGAATCATGTACCATCTATCGACAACAATCTGATACAATTGTAATTAACGTTTGAATTATCATTATTATACAATCGTGCATTTCACAAATAAATGTAGTGATTGATTGACAGAAGTGATTATGCTGATGCTAGAAGTTCGAGTACAAATTCCAATAGGCGACAATAACACATGTTACCAAGTAAAAGTAAATTTCATGCACTTTTTCGCTGCAGTTACGTATGGATCGAGTTTATATAGACTATGATACAGTACTATAATAACTTATACTATGTCTCGTGTTTGGAGTACACAGTTTTCGGAAATATATTTGGATTGCATTTGGACGATATTCAGATGCAAGGGTCCGCGGCTGACATTAAAGTAGACGGTTCTAATTGTAAGACTTATATATCGCATCCTCGCGACAACAGTCTAGATCGGACCGCAAACAACAACTAAATATGAGGGTATCCGAGTTCAAACTATGACACTAGGACTTGTCTCAGTTCTCCCGTGCTTGCTGTAAAGCAGGCGAAATATCAGGAACGCAAATAACATAAAATAAACACGATAAAATTTGTAAAATTGTTTTTTTTTAATTGCATCCTTTGCACCCTTGCAAAGGATGCAATTTAAAAAAAACTATTTTTAAATTATCAACGTTTTTTACAATAGATTCACTTACGTCTTGTCTCTGCGCAACCTTCAGTATCCTCTGATTATTATGGCACACGCCATCTTCAACTGTATTGCCATTGCATGTAGTTAGTGCAACTAGTTTTGGTCTGCAAATTATCAATACAATCCACGTTAAGTATAGCCCTGTATTGATTTCTTATATTTACGCGAATACTACTGTAAAGCAGCCGAAACGTCGGGAACATGATAAACATAATACAAACGCGATAAAATCCTTAAAATTAGTTTTATTTCAATGTATAGCACTGTAGTTTAGCTTCACGCAAAAATCACCCGTAGTTATTTGTTATAAGACTGGCTATGGCATCAAATTCTTTCTACCGATTTCTAGTTAATTTTAAACAGGTTAAGTGGCTATGCCTTTAATGCGTATGCGCTGCATGGCCTCTGTGTGCTTAGTATGTAGGGTTGCCATTAAGATTTCCTACCGCCCTGTCGGCCCTATCTAGAGCGGCAACTGGTACATGATCAGTTATAGTTTATAATAATAATAATATTCGAGCCCTTTTTTTAATGTCTCACTGCTGGGCACGGGCCTCCCCTCAATGCGAGGGGAATTAGGCCATAGTCCACCACGCTGGCCCAATGCGGGTCGGTGGACTTCACACATCTTTCGAGGGGTTCTCTCAGACATGCAGGTTTCCTCACGATGTTTTCCTTCACCGTTATAGTTTAGATTTATGGAAAAGCGGAGAGAAACTTACCCACCGAAGTGCTTCTCAAACAAGAGACCCAGGAATATAGCCATTGCGTCGTCACCGCCGGCGTCATTGTCTATGATAAACTTTGGACCGGGTTCCTTGGAACTGAAATCATGCTTGGGTTGAACTATTTGCACCAACACTTGCTTTAATTAGATGGTTAACTGAAAAAGGTATCCTAACTTCTTGGTAGGTTTTTTTGTTCGCATGAGGGTATTTTTAATAAAAATATAATGTGTTAAATATTCCTCCGCCGCGGTGGCTTTGTCTGTTGACATTATTTTAATACTAGCTGTCTCGGCGAACTTCATACCGCCTCAGAATTAAATCTATGAGGAAATGAATCATATTTTATATTTTTTTTTTTTACATTTTTTTTCTCATGTTTTAATAGTTATCCTGGATCGGGGCGGATACAAATTCAAAAAATTAAATATCATAAAAATCGGCCCACCCGTTCTTGAGCTATAAATGGTGTAACTAACATGACTTTGACGGATAAAAGATTTATGAACTAGTATTTTGATTGCGTTATTAGTATAACCGGGATCCGTCGTCACAACACTAACATTGATTGAATTAACAACCAAACTGAATCAGCTGATAACAATTATCTTCAACTATAAGATGTTGTATCATTTATACCACACAAAAAAAAATATTTTGAAGTAATTCTTCAAATAGAATATCTCTTAGACCTCATCTTAGATCATTACAATATGAATACAATAGCAAAACTACTGTGTATAGGTACTAACCAGTAAACACACGAACAGACTAAAAAATAAACGAAGAAAATCACTTTATCCATTACACAAGAAATGTATATACGATAGAATCCGTAAAATTAGTTTTATTTAAATGTGTAGTATTCGCGTAAATATAAGAAATCAATAAATGTATATACAGTTCACAATTGTAGACGGCCGGTATAAAACGCGTCAGTAGATAAACTACATTTAATCTCGTTAGATACAGAATCTCGGCTCGGCCGTCGAACTGTTAAATATGGACAGGCGAGTAGGTCATAAACGTCATAAAAAATATTCAAAACCACATACAAAAGATATATCAGTGAACCTCATACTAGGCTAGGAGCTCGCGTGTGTGTGTGTTGGTGTGTGTGTGTGTGTTGGTGTGTGTGTGTGTGTGTGTGTGTTGGTGTTTGTGTGTGTGTGTTTGTGTGTGTGTGTGTTTGTGTGTGTGTTTTGTGTGTGTGTGTGTGTGTGAGTGTAATGAGTCCAGCCGTAAATATGTCGTAATAAATACGTACATAATACTTAATAAAACATGTTTATGGAAATTGACTGTCCTTTCTTATGTTTAATAGGTAGGTTAGGTTGACTGGACGAGATACATTGCGGGTAACTCCCGAGTTCATATATTACAGTTTAATTCCATTTGCATTTGTATGCTTTTCTGATATTGATGCTTTGTAATTCCAATGTAAAAGGATATGTGTATTTCTAAGAATTTGGGGTCAGTATGTTTATTATTCAAAGTATAGATTTGTTACCGTAATAGCTTGCGTGCTTGGCGTGATCCAAAAAGGACAAGTGTAATCATCCATTTAACTTACACTTCTTTAGTGCTATTCTAATTGTTAAGTGAAACCAGAATTTGGGCATCTCAATTTAAAACAAAAAAAAATGCACACAAATAATGACAATTCTAATGACGGTAGGTTTTTTTTTTAAATGGACTTATCAAATGTCTGACGGCTCATAATGATAACAAATGATCTAACGAAGCGCAGGTTTATTGTTTATTATACCTTTCCTAAATCATACTGTATATCTAACTATAAACTATTCTACTGACACATTTAAATCAGATCAATACTTACACAAATTTAACTAAATAAAATTATATAAAAATACTTACAGGTCTTCAAACATACTTCCAAAAGTTTAAAAAACAAATTGTGCACAACAAATTAACAAAAGTTACTACGTTATCTGTCGATGACAAACAAAGGTTTATTATTGTCGCGACTAACGCGCTCTCTATTTGACCAATAGCGAAACACTAATGTCTAAATTGAGGATAAATGGAATAGAAATTATGCGCACACGCATGTTCAAAGTGTAACAAAGACAAGAAATGTTACTCACTCGTATATTTCACAACACCCATAATAAATGTAAATATGGGCGATTTTAACAATGACTTATTTTTTTTATTCCGTGCTTAGGAAATAACTATACAGCGTTATTCAAAAAGGGTTATATTAACTTTTGAACCTGTGCTTCTTTGGCGCATTTGTAATCATTATGTAAATACGGCCTTTCTGAACCACTCTGTATATATTTTTTAAATATTTAACACTATTAATACTGATTGAAACTTTCAATCGAGATACCACTTCTGAATTTTTGCACACAAAACATGACTAGATGCGACTTTGCACATCAATATTGTAGAAAGTAGACAATAAATGTATGTTTTTGCGCAATATTAGCATTTTTCAATACAGTAATGACCCATGTCAAGGTGAACCAGTTTTAACAGACAACACTAATTCGAAACGGTTTTAAAATAAATGTAATTATCCCACTGGATATAAATAACCTTCATGACTTCGTTCGTCTTTGTTTCAACGTTTCAAAATATCTGATACATCGAACATAAATTCAATTCAAATATTTTTTTTGTTTTTACTAATTCAATTTTATAGGCAGCATAAGATACGTCAGATTATTAGAACGATTGTCTAATGTTTCTCATAAAAACTGCTCTACTTATTGTACTCATAATATGTTTAGTCATAATCATCGTTTCTCATAATGTACAATATATTTAGTTGCATCTAATGTACTTTCATAAGTTCATAACTTATAAATAAAAAAAAAATACAGTAACTTTACATTCACATAGTACTTATAGCATAAATTCTAGACATTCATGGTAATTAGCTATAACTGACACCTATAAATATAATTTAAGGTGTCACTCGATCGTTTTGGTCTCATGGGATAGTGTTGTCTAAATTAAATAACTTTAAAATAGTGATGCCAAAAGTATTCTAGGCCAAAGTTTTATAACAAAAGCTGTAGGAGACTTGCTTCTTCAACACTGAGAAGTTGGCTTAAAGATTGATGAAAAGCAAGTCCAGCATTGTTCATATTTTATAGGTCCAATAGTGTTGTTCCATCGTCATTATCGATCGTTATTTCGTTATGATAACTCTGCCGAGTAAATGTCAATCAGGAGTTGTTTGTATGTCTCTACGTTCGCAGAATACACCAGTTTTGCATTCGGCGAAGCGCTGGTGAAGTCGTTCGTATTGATTCCTCTTTGATCACCTAATAACAAAATTATTGTTGTATTTAGAATAAAATTAAATATTTTGTATATGTATAAATAGATTGGCAAATATAATATAATAATACCATCGGTTTTAACGACCCACTGTTCGGCACGGGCCTCCCCTCAATTCGAGGGGGATTAGGCCATAGTCCACCACGCTGGCCCAGTGCGGGTTGGCGGACTTTACACGTCTATCGAGGGGTTCTCTGACATGCAAGTTTCCTCGCGATGTTTTCCTTCACCGTTTAGCAAGTGATAATCATGGTTGAAAATGAGATTAGCAAATGAAATCTCTAAATCTCAGAGGTGCTCTACTAAGTGGGCTCCCTCGCATTGAGGCGAGGTCCGTGCCTCAATGTGGAATATTTAAAGGCTAATATTATTATAAACTTACCACACAAAATAATTCCATGAGTAGTATTCCTGGTCTCTTGTACCACAGAGCTATTTAAAGCGATAGCGGCCACTGCCGGGTCCAGTAGAGTCCATGAAGTGCTCTGTGCAAACGACACCCTCTCGAAGCTGTTTAAAGCTTGAACTATTGGCGTTTGGATCTTGCCTAGGACGTTTTCACGCCAGTCCTGGAATAAGAAATGTGTTTTTATTGCCTTTAGATCTTTCCACTCCCGGTAAAAGGCCCATCTTTTTATCTTCCGTATATCTTCTATCTCATCTTTCCAAGGATCCTATAGGATGCTTTTATCCTATTCAGTTCCCGTGAGCGAGATGTAGCATGTTCCGCTATGTTAATAGATCGTGCTTAGGATATGGAACAATATTATGAAAATATTGTGTCCTAAAATGCTCTGCAACTTTCGATCCAGCAGATCTATGCTAGAAGCTACATAGGTGGGATGAGCTACATGGCTACCAGCATAGTGAGGAGTGAGGTTTGGCATTGAAATTGGCATTGGACTTACATTGGTTATGTTCAGTGAGATCCTAATCTCCGAGAATGGTACAAAAGTTACTTTGTCCAATTTTGCCGCATCAGCGATTATGTAATATGATTCCACGTCCATATCAGCATTAAACTCAGGCTCTGCAGCTGTTTGTGGATCTAGAAAATGATTACAAATACAATTAAATATCGCAAAACATTATCAACTTGTCCAAGTACTTGATTATTGCTGTTTTTTGGTCATGTCTGAAGATTATTTTGTGGCTTCACAAAGTATTTTTTAGAAGCGAAATGCTTCATAATATCGTGGAGTAGATTATTGCTATCTATGAATTTGACGGCTACTTTTGCATCTACCCGTAGTAAGTATACCATTTAGACGATTTTCTTCCTTACTGCCTTAAGCCGTGGACGCACTTTTGAGCAAGTTTGTAGCATTCCATAGTACGGAACAACCTTATTGATTGGCGTTTTACAAGCGAAAATCGAACCCTTTGTTTGGCGATCCAATCAGTATGTTCTGTATGGACAGTGTTTGGGGAATTTAGATAAACGAGTATGTTACATCTTTGCTATCGTCCGCATCCAAGTGTGGAGCCATGGCTACTACTACTGACAATAAAAAACGGTTCTTCATGAACTTGGCCGAACTGTCTCCGTGTTCTCTTTGCCAATTTCCGTCCATACATACATAGGATTCAAACACTCGTGATCAATGTCAAATTGCGTATCGCTTCTAAATGTAGCAATATAAGGTTGCCTGTTAATTGTAGTGAAAATAAATCCACAAATACACCTACCGTAAATATTACCACCACCAACGTAGAGGTGTGACAATCTGCCAATGAAGTTAGAGTCCATCCTGATTGCCAACGCAATGTTCGTCAGAGGACCAATCGCCATTATGATCAGTTCTCCTGAAAATTATATCAAAAGCCAAATTAAAAACACGATTGATACTTTTTATTATTATTATATTAACTGATATATGTCTCTAAATTGAATGGCCCAGAGGTCCAGAGGATGTAGTAAGTCTTTTTCAGATTTTACAACAATAGTTTTTTATGTTTTTTTTAGACTTTAGCATGGATTTGGCTTGCCAAGGTAGGTATCTCTATTCAGAAAAAGAAAAAAAACTTTACTGGGCCAGTAATGACATATGGCACTAAGACGTGGACGCTTACTATGGGCCTTATAAGAAACCTCGAGATTGCTTAACGCGCAATGCAGAGAAGTTCTGAGGAGATTCGAAAACGACCAAAAGTAACTGCTATACGTCAAAGAATTTCCAAGTTGAAGTGGCAGTGTGCGGGGCACATGGCTCGAAGAACCGACGGCCGTTGGGGCAGAAAAGTTCTAGAATGGCGACCACGAGCCGAAAGACGTAGTGTAAGACGACCGGAAGGAAGCCGGAGTCTCTACCTATTGGTAGTTATAAACTGTTCATCCCCTTTCTCAATAATTGACATAAAACAATCAATAGAAAAAATTGCTTTAGCTTATGCAAAATTCACGCTATCCCTTTTTGATTGGCTCACGGTAAATTTATCGTGAAAATATTTAAAATCCATTACCTTCATACTGCTTAGAGAGTTCGATGAGGCCAACGGCTGCATGCTCACTCTCCACTTTGACCTGCTGGCTGGCGACATATCCGTCGTCTCCTAATCCATCGTTACCGAAGTAGTAATCAGAAACGATTCCCTTGATCAACGTTCGATTGGCACCAGCGTAGATTGGGACCTGAAAATACATTTTCAGCTCTATGTTTTAGAACTTAAGCAGTCTTTTTGTTGTTGATACACTTCTAAATTCTTCATTGGAAAATACAAGGTCGGTAGTCAGAGATATTTACAACTCAAGTTATATGTTAACCTATTTTATTGACACTTTTTTACCGTCATTAAGAATTAACGATGTTGTGACAAGAAATGATTTCATTGTCTTGATATGGCCTTGATTTTTATAGAATGAGGAAGAAAATTATGTTATTGAGACGAGTGTTCTAAGATACTAGTAACTATGTATGTTATCACTAATATGTGATTACATCATCATCATCATCATCAGAGATAAGTCCAGATAAAGTATTAGTTAGCATTTCTCGCTAACGTTAACTAGCATCACACATTTATATTTATTTTATCTACGTCGCGGTAGTCTCAGTTTACAGGTTTTTTTATAAATTTTACTAAGATATAGTGCCAACCGTTGGGTGTTAAATCAGCTATTTGCAGCAGAATTTTACTCCCAAGTCGTAGGACCGATTGGTAGGCTCCCTACAAATTGGCTTCTCAATAAGGCAAGTTGATTCGTCATTGACATTTTAATTGGGAGGGACCGATCGGCCCTACCGATCGGGAGTGAATTTTGCCGATCGTATAGAGGCTTCAACACTTATTAATACTCACGTCAGATCTGTCAACCAACTCGAGAATCCTTGCGCTGTTGATGATCACTTGACTCTGATTCACATTACCGTATGTGGTTGTCAACGCGACCACTTCAGGCCTAAAAAAAATCCTTAAATTTGAGGCTTATGTAATAGGCCTACCTTCAAATTGATAGCCATTTTATAACTTTATTAAACGTCATAGAGTACTGCGCACAAGAGTTTTGGTTTGCGCAGTACTATATGACGTTTGATAATGTTATAAAACGTCTATAAATTCGGGGGATATACTTTATTTTTCCAAATCTAATAATAACTAAATATTCGATTTTATGTCTATTTCCAGTGTCAATATGAGGAAAACAATTTTAAAATCACTTGTTTCGGGTTCAAGGTCGTCCAAATAGCGTAAAGCATATATTTTATATCTTCAAAGTGCTGACACAGCATTAGCTTATTATTATAGTGCTTATTATCGGCTTGATACCTGACAGATAAGATAATTGGTATAAGATCGTATCTCAAAGTTTTACCTACCCATTAAAATGGGCTTCATAAAGCAAGCTCATGGTGATGGCCAGGGCGTCGTCCGCTCCTCCATCATGGTCTATCACCAATTTCAGATTGGACGATGCTGGAGCGGTTCCAGCGCTGAAAACATGGAATTTCTAATTAGTAATAGAATATTGGCGATCCGTAGACGAACTAAAGTAACCGGCATAGCACAAAGAATTACAAAGTTGAAGTGGCAGTGGGCGGGCACATAGCTCGCAGAACCGATGGTCGTTGGGGCAGAAAGGGTCTATAATGGCGAATGAATGAATGAATGACCACGAATCGGAAGACGTAGTGTAGGACTGCCCCCCACAAGTGGACCGATGATATCACACGCGTAGCAGGAAGCCGGTGGATGCGAGTGGCGGAGGACCGTGGTGTGTGGAAATCATTGGGGGAGGCCTATGTCCAGCAGTGGACGTCTTTCGGCTGAAAGTATAGTATAATAGAATATTAAGTCCAACGCCATTCGGGCTATGATAACCTGATTGTCACACTTGGTAGTGACCTCGCTTTCTATATATCTTGGAGGTGTAGTGAGATATCAACATGTCTTAATGTCTGTCTAAACATTTCTTTCAAGATTCTTTTTTTTTATAAATATCGCCAGATGAACGAACCAACTATACGGTCCCACATTAAGCAACGCTAATGTATTGGTTACCGTAAAATGGACTGAGGGTGAACTCAGTATATAATACTTATATACATAATATGAAACATCCATGACTCGGGTACAAACATTCGTGCTCATCACACAAAGCTTATCCCTACCAGGATTCGAACCCAAGACCCTCGGCGCAGAAAGCAGAGTCACTACCAACTGCGCTAAACAGGCTCTCATTACATGAATGTTTTATGATACTTTGTACCGAAAAAAATATACGGGATTTAAAACCTCACCCACGTATCACTAGAAGGGAGGAGTGGGGGTGGGGGAGGGGGGTATCAAAACTTGTTGATAGCATCACATGATATAATGAACGACCCTTACCTTCTTATATGAATATAAAATAAGAATAACAAGACAATATTGGTGCGATACATTCTAAGCACTCCACCAAGTCACCACCGTAGAAGTTAACGCACGCGAATGTAGGTTTTAAGGCACTACTGGCGTTATATACCCGAACGTATCTGCGATGATATGATAATATTTATTTAATATCGGACATCTCGTGGTGCTTATCAATAAATAAATACATACGGAAAAAATAATAATTATAACATTTGTTTACTCATCTTAACCCGGCATTATGTGAAAAATGAACATTTTAAAGAAATTGATAATGACATGGAAACTTTTAAAACATGTCGTAATTATTGGAATAAAACTATTTTTAAGGATTCTATCGCGTTTATTTTTTGTTTTTACGCTCCGTTCCTTCCTTAAAAATAGTTTTATTTCAATGTGTAGCATTCGCGTAAATATAAGAAATCAATATGTCGTAATTAATTAAATAAATAGGTATACACATCATATTACGCGCGTATACCTCGGAAGAGAACCTTAGCGACGCGTGTGCCTATATGGATTTGTATGATTGGTACCGTACAACGGACTAAAGAGGGGATGATCGCAGGAAACATGGTGATACCGAAAGGGTATACTAAGCTGACCCCGCGTTTCCTTAGCGTATTTGTAATAATTATGTGATGTTGCAGAACTTGGATATGTCGATTATAAAAAATAAATTGTGTTCACAACAAAACGACAATCGAGACTTGGGATCCAGTAATTAATACAATTAAATCCAAGACCAAGCGCACCATTGCACGACCTCAAGACACTGTGAGCACTTTCTGCGTAGGTCGGACCGCAAGCAACAACTAAATATAAGGGTACCCAAGTTCAAACTATGGCACTAAGACGTCTAACATCTCAGTCCTCCCGTGATCATGGTTGCATGCAGCCGAAACGTCGGGAACGTAAAAACATAAAATAACTGTAAAATAAGTTTTATTTCACAACAACAATTGTTTGTTTCGGAGCATTTAATTGAAATTGACATTGAATATCGTTTGAAACAGCCTATATAGATATGACTATTAAATCTTAAACGACTGTGCGGCTATATAAGATCAGATAACTACCTATAGTATATAATGTGAGTCTTGGTAACACAACGTTTCAAGGGTGAATGACGATAAGGTTTTTTTTTAAATGAGGCGTTTGGAAAAACATCAAATTGTTTTCGATTGTCAAGTTCGTTTAAACAAAACGTTGAATTTGTTTTGGTTTTTGTTTCATAAACGCGTTTTAAACTGACATTGTGTGCTACGGCTATTGGTGTTGTTGACCGTACACACGGTTTACGACTTGATTGTTGTTGTGGACAACACTTGTTACAACACTCAGGACAATTAATATTATTACAAATGATGTTTGTCAATCTTAGGGTTCCGTAGTCAAACTTGGAAAAGGGGGAAAATATTTCAGGTGTCCCTCGCCTCATGAAATAATAAATTTTCACACTAGCATGTTAGCAATATATCATGCAAACCTAAATTTAGTTACATCTATATATAAAAAATAAAGTCGTGCTAGTTACACCGTTTATAACTTAAGAACGGGTGGACTGATTTTTAAGTTCATGGATTGTTTTATTTAAATTTGGAATCGTAATTGACAATTTATTGATTTGAATTTGGAACCCCTTAAGCTTTGTCCATAGTATCCTTCGCTTTTTTTGTCGTGCAAAAGGTGCAACAACGAGGTTTATCTTCGCTGTCTCCATGTCAGGTGACCGTGAATCCCTGCTCGCTACACTCATCCTAGTCTAAGCTACTTCATTACGCTCGGGAGTTAACTCAAGAATCCTTCAATACGTTAGGGATTCAATATACCGCGTGTGACGTAAGTTACTGCTATACATTAAGGTAAATAATATTGCACTGTGTTTAAAATAATTCTCTTTTAAATATATAAGTAGCACAATAATAAATGGAATAAAGAAACATGGTCCCCCTTCTATATGTGGCGCGTCTTTTCTACTTTGTATTTGAATTTTTTTTTGTATTATTGTTCATGTCGGTCAATGATTGAATATCATGAGTGAATTTTAAGATAATCTCCAATTTCGTTTGGCTTACTGACAGACAGCGTTCGCACAACGAATACGGCTCAGCTTGAACCCTTTGGATACGGAACCAAAAAAAAAATCTAATCAATAAAGGGTATGTGGGCCACTCCATTTTCACATCTTCATGTCACATCCATTATTTTATTTATAATGTGTATTTATTGAATGTGTTGCTATTAATTACTTGGCATTGGCAAAATACCCACTAAGTTGTGGGTGAGGCCATATTCAAAGCCATCCTAATTTATCGCATTTCATTTCGTAAAGAAAGAAAAAGAAGGTCGTGTGTGGTCGCTCAGTGACAAAACATTAAAAAAATAAAGGACATTATAAATTACGTTTATCAACTGGCTCAATTAAGATCGTGTGAGCGCATGTTTTTTAATTAAAGAGTACGCAGACAAATTGTGCATATGAATTATAAGCATATATTTCCTGATACGTCATTTCCAATGTCTGCTAATCTAATTTAACTCGGCAAACTACTTTTTTATATACAAGGTTATCCAGAAAGGGTATACTAAAGGTATACTATATGTAATAATTATGTGAATTCATAATTTGGGTACGTATTGAAATAAAACTTTTTTTACAGATTTTATCGCGTTTATTTTATGTTTTTACGTTCCAGACGTTTTGGGAAGACTGAGGTGTTTGACGTTCTAGTGTCATAATAAATAAAATCTGTAAAATAAGTTTTATTTTACTGTGTAGTATTCGCGTAAATATAGTAATCAATATTTGGATAAGTATGTCATATAAAAAAAAAACAATGCTCACGGAAGAACACAATAGTCATTTTGTTGGACAAAAAACTTTTTTTTAAATCTACATATCTAAATTCCGAATCATTCTATATCCATAGCAGATTCCTACGTCTTTTCCATAGAGAAATAGACGCGTGGTAGATATGCGTTTTTTTTTCTTTCAAACATCGACATAATTAGCATATTTCGACCTTCGGCAAAGAATACTGTAAAACAATTACCTTATTGTTTAAAATCCATTGACTTGTCACGTAGTGAAAAGATTTATTTGAATGTGTTCAGTATAGATAACTCACCTTGTGTGATAAAATATTATCCATAGAGCAATACCAGTTACTAACAACAAAGCAGCTAGCGGCACGGCGACAGCTATGTAAATTTTCCTCATTATGAAAGCAAATATTTATTCTAGGACATTCTGCTAGTAAATGTCCTCTTCTGGATCTTATTTCCTTGATATTAATTAAGATTCTATCTTAGATTGGCTGATTAGTGATTTATAAACGTAGAGAACTCCGCATCACCACGTTGGCCCAACTGGATGGAGACTCCTGGCGGGTAATAAACTCGAATGTCAGATGGGTTCTGGAACATTCAAACTAAGTATAAATAACATTGTATATCATAATAATTTTAGTGTATATTTGTGTAAATAATTTGGCTGTTGAAGGTGACATATCTTTATATACGGAATAATTTTTAAAAGGCCTCTGATGACCAAATCCGTAACTATAGGGAATGTGGAAAAATTTAATTATGTCTCAAAACTTGATTTTTATTAGCGACATTATCGTATGGTGCAATATTACAGTATGTTGTTTTTTCTTTTTCAAAATCAGCATTTTTGATGTATAGTTAGGGAAATTAAAAAATATATATATTACACTATGTTTGTTAAACCTTATATGTACATATACAACATATTATCCCGAACAAAATTAATAATAATACTAACACACTTTCATTTTCTTTGCTCGTTAAATTAAATAAACAAATTTTTAAGTACATAAATACCTTTTTCAATGTCAAAAATCACTTTTATAGAGTAACTTTAAGTTCCTATTACCACTGTTATCACATTAACTTAGAAAATAAATCTACTTAAATAATTTGTTTCAATAATTTTGCAACAGATAACACGTTACATTGTCATCAGCTCATCGCAGATAAAGGATAATCTAATGTTTTTCTACGACTTAGTTTTTTATACACAATACAAACAAGTACACTATGTTAGTATCTATGTCACAACGAAACTGCAGTAAAACTGTAAAATGTCCTTCAGTGATATCGCGGCTCCCATTGGTCGCTCTATTAAACAATGATTGTCGTGATAGGTTGATAAGATATTAAATAAACTATGTAATTAATGTGACTACTAACATTTTTAAGAATTATTCGTTACAATTAAACTTCTCACGGCTGGGCTCATTCGTAGCCCAGCCGTCCTCAGGATGCCTCGTTTAGAGGCGAAACACGTGTCGAATACTTTTTTAGATTCGCTTCGTTTTGCGTAGAATTGTATTTTATTTACGGTCCCGACGTTCGTAACGGATAGTTTCTCGACTAACATCTTAGATGAATTCGGTGTGTGGCTTTAAATATCGATGAACTTGTTCGGTTTATAATTGGAAAAGTTGACAAGCCGAGGGTTGTTTAATTAAATTTCTAAAAATGTTTTGCCCGTCATTTGCAAGAATTGAAGTCAGGGATATAATAGATAATGTATCTATTAATCCAATACATATCTATTATATAACTTTACTCCGCTAAAATGTGCTTAAAAACATGAATATTTAAAACAAAAAATCCTAAGGAAGATTATATAACTTAGCATAGGTATAGTTTACATATCGGGTCAAAGTGTAATTTTTTTTCAGAAGAGTTACTGGGATACTCAAAAACCTAAAGTCTATGCATACGAAGGCGCGGGCACAGATGGGTACTAAATATATTTTTTTTAATAATAAAGTAGAATATTGGAATCAACATTATATTTTCCATTGCCATTGATAAAAATAATATATAATGTTACTGAAAATAGAAAATTTCACATACGATCAGCAGTAGTTATACATGGTAATTCGAGACACGGCGGAGAGAGTTCAATGATTGGTATTTTCTTATCGTGTTTGATTTTAGATTATTTATTGACTAATCGTTTGAATGTCATTGCATTTTGATAAAAAAACATACTTATTTACAATTTGCAAGGCACATGATGGGTACAATAATGTTTTCCTCAGACACATCCTCAATTACATCATAGGATTGTCACATAAGATAGCTATGTAAGTGATTAACTGCCATCTATCAAACTAAAGTGGAACTAATATAAATGCGGAAAATCAACAGCTGCTACGTTTTCACACTGCACCGTGTTTTAGGAAAATTTAACTAGATGGCAGTACTGTTTTTTCTATAATGCGTTCTTTAATGTCTCTTTCTTCTTTTGCAAAGAAATAAAGATTGTGGACTTTCTTTCTTTAAATGGACTCACCCATCAAACAGTCTGTATCTGGCCAATGTCGAGTATTAATAATATATAAATAATAATAATAGCTTGTAACAAAAAATAAATCCTCAGATTAATTCGAACATTAATAGTAATAACCAAGTAAAAATCTAGATCCTCAGTTGAATACATCTACTGTAGCTTATCTGCGATAGTAAACCTTCTTCCACGTAGAGGAATGTCATAACGTCAACGGAAAAACTCATTGTGTCAAAGTCTATTAAGTTTTCTTCTACGCTCAATTGCGCCATCTCTTGTAGAAATTTGATATTTGTAGTATGTGTTTCCAACCGAAGCAGATGGATGGCGCTGTGTGTCTCAAATCTTTTAATTATGCTTAAGATTGGTTACATTCTGTGTACCCTGCAACTAATCAGAACTGTTGATATAAATGTCTACTGTAATTTAATAATAAAGATTAACTAATCATAGAATATGCTGGGAATGGGATGGCAATGAGAGAAAACACTTTAATGTAGCAATTGTTAAATGAAATATTAGTTCCATATAAAATCAGTAATAGCCAAGATGGTAGAACGCTTCCGTTGGTAACGAGCATCGCTAGATCAAACCGTATTTTTTTTAATCATACGTAGGCAACTTAGTAATGTTGGCTTATCTTTATCATATAACAAATCTATGACAACGACAAAAATGTTTTATTTTTAGCATTTACATTATGAATTTCATTTTGAATAATTGATTCCATCGGCCTTCGGACAAAAAATTCTGATCGGAATGACAAGTAGCGTATTAAGTTAAACGATTTACAGGATTGTCGTTACCCAATGTTGCTACCTTCTCACTTTTATCAATATTAGTTCCAGAATCGGCATCGGCAACGGAAATCAGAATCGGCATTATTTCATATAATATATGTAGGATTGGAACGTTGTGATGAAACGTGAAATGGAACGGTGTACACGGACAATGTGGATTGGACAATAGAAAGGAATGAATGAATGTAGGAATGAAATGGAATGAAGAGAGGGCAGGGAGAAAGGTAAACGGACGAGGAAACACGTGTTAAACTACGAAAGAAGAAAATAAAAATATTATGTATAGCAGTATCACAGTGTTGCCGTTTAATTAAGTTTTCAATTACTACATATATTTATTTATTCATAAATATACATGTATGTAAACATTAATGTTTGTACCAAAAAATCGTATGTACTAATGATAAGAAATCTGTTATCTCATATTCATTTCTTATATTTACGCTAATACTACATATTGAAGTAAAACATTTGATTTTTATTTTATCGCGTTTATTTTATGTGTTTACGTTCCCGACGTCGGGTCGACTTCAACCACCTCACTTTTTTGTTTCGGCTACTTTACAGCAACCGTGGTCCCCTCCGTGACCATGGTTGCAGTAAAGCAGCCGAAACGTCGGGAACGTAAAAACATTAAATAAACGAGATAAAATCCGAAATAAATGTTTTATTTCAATCTATAAATCTCTTTATTCATATCATTTCTTTAATATCCATTTGAAATACTTTATGAAATAATATGTTTTTTTATTGTATTAAGCCTCCGATCAGTTTCAGACCGAAATCTCTGGCAATCTCCCATACACCACGACCGATATGAAATCGATCTAATACACCAGATATTGCCATCGATTCCAGCTGATCGGTTCGTCAGTCGATTTATCACTGTAGGTTCCGACATGTAGTAATTTCGCTGACAAATCACGGGCCCTACGATAGTGAGAGGAACACGTACATGAATAGACTGGATGAAAGGTTCTTTTGATTCTTTAAAGATCGACTGTTAGATGAATCTCGGGGAAGGGCTTTTAGGAACCCTTAACAGGATCTTGGGTCTCACAATTTGATTAAAACATTATTTTAGAAAACAAGATGATTGGTAGTTCCTGAGAATACCGCAAATACATCCAAACTTACATTCCGTACCTCTTCATAATATTGTATAGACAGCAATAAGTTGTTGCTCAACATATAATTGATAGAACCTAGGCTCAACATGTAGAGCAAGTTATTGCTCAACATTACTTACAATACCTTACCTTCTTACGTCACAGTAATAGGTACAGGCAGAGGCGTCTGATGATGACAAAGCGTGAAATTAAATGATTTTGCACAATTATATTTACTCTAATTGTCTTGTAATGGAATGCCATACTTGTATATACAATAGTCAATAGGCTATTTGACTGTGTTTGAAACTATATCTTAAATTGTTTAATACGAGTATGATGCTAATAATAAAGTTTTTTCATTGTATATTCCAGTATTTTCCATAAATTTAGATGATAAAGTTTAAATAAATACAAATACCGCCAAAACGCGGCCTTCGGGTCACGGAACCCTTGTGGAAAAAAATGACTGAAAACGCATTAAAATCCCAAATATTACCAAACTCGTTTTGACAACCTGACACTGATTTTGACGTTGTGACGTCACAATACATTAACCAATAATCCAGAGCGTTTTTTATCATGTAACCGAACCAAAAAAAAAACATTATTTTATTTTATGATTTTACAGAAAATAATCCATATTTTTCACAAACTTCGCACAAAAATCAAGACTAATATTGAAATAAAACTTTTTTTTTTGGATTTTATCGCGTTTATTTTATGTTTTACATACCCGACGTTTCGGCTGCTTTACAGCAACCATGGTCACGGGATTTACGCGGATACTAAACATTGAAATAAAACTAATTCCTAGTTTTATTTCAATGTTTAGTATCCGCGTAAATAAACGAAATCAAGACTAATAGTTATAAAAGCTATAATCTTTTAGGATGGTCACAATTTAAAGCTTATTTTTCATGCATTCAAACACGCTATTGTCACACTTATTACTGACGACACACGTTGTAGAATGGATAATATAATAAGTGTTATTAATGGTGCAACAGACTGGCTCGTTACTTACACCTTTTGTGTTACAACAATGCAGTTGCTCGTCGTTATACCCGGATAATGAAGCGTAATGTCTGGGTTACACGAGGCAAGTTTGTAAAGCTATGATAGCGAGCTAATATTCTGGTGTCTTATCCTAGCTTACTGCTTCGGCTTGGCATAAACTAGAGCGTATAAAATGTTGAGCCAGGATTCTTGGAGTAACATTACAAACGTCATGTAAAAATATTCTTTGAGAATAAATATTTTTTTATTCATGTAAACCATTAAGTACAGTACTTATGAATTGTCAAAATAGTTTCAAAATGCTAACCTACAACTTTACCAAACATTCGGAATGCCGCTCCTATGGAGAAGAACGGGCAAGAAACTCCATGGTTGTTCTTTTTAAAAAGATCCGTTACATTTTGAGCAGTAGATTGTTATGGGTATGAGAGAGCAATGTATGGCTAGGCAGACTTTAGCAGCTGTACTAACTTTAATGTTAGAAAAGACGAGACGTGCTGTTACAGCACACTTGTCAATCATTTAGAGCTTCATCATGCAGTTACTAAAGGGGCGTAACAAACTTAAAAATAGAACATCATACTATTAATCCATCCATTCACAGCTTGAAATGTTAGCTTATCAGCATAAAAATGTAGCTCTATCTGTTAACGCGGAGCAAGATTAACTGGCTAGTTTGTTATCGTATCTTTTAAAACTAACCTCGTGTAACCTAGGCATGAGAGATAGCACTCACCAAACGATTAATCGGTGCGACTAATCGGTTTATGCGTATACAAACAAATCTTATGTCGGGTTACTGATACCGCAAACCGCGGGGGGTTGCGATAGATGTTATACCGAATACATTTTGCTACGAATAGGTAGTTCGGATAGCTACAAATGCCTAGCCGTCCGTACACAAATCTGTAGCTGTGTCGTAGCCGTGCTGCATCGTAGGATCATATCACTGACTGTTAAGTCGACAATCGCCTGTTACTTGCGTCAGCTCTTACTACGTCCAGCGTTCAACTTACGTTGTACATTCTGCTGACTGCTCGCTGATTAAATCGCTTTTGTTGCGCATCATTTCACTGAATACTATTGTACCGAATACTGGTTTAAGAGGCGTAACGAAAACTTTGATTTGATATATTTTTTCGAGAATGTGACCTTTTTAGCCTACCCGAGCGACCCCTTAACATATTTTACACTATTATTGTTAAGCCTGATATAGAGGCTTTTAAACGCAACTTTTTCGAGGCAACATGGAAAGTTTGCCTCGTATCATGTTCGAGTGCATTGTATTTCAGAATATAATGGAAAACTTGGGAACGTATCTCAACTTTGTTATTATGTTATCCTTGTTAATAAGTAAATAATACAAACGGTTGTGTTTCTTAAGAAAACATGGTTATGTTTGATTTTAAGTTGTAGGAGTTAGTACTTGAAAATATAAATTCGTTTGTATGTTAGTCTTATAATAACATTCTTACGGCCAGGCACATGCGCTATATTATTGCGATGAAGGTTCTAGTTAACCCACTAACCTAGCCCAGTAAAAACTGGTATAATCAAATCTTTCGGAATTTATTCAATTCTCTCAGAAATGCAGGTCGCTTTGGAGGTTTTTGATGGTCGTATCCAGAGTCTACCAACCCCCCCCCCTACCCCAACATAACATAAGGTTTTCGTCCATTTCAAATAGCATTATAAAATCATTTTTTTTTAATGCTTAAGAATAATTGATAGAACTAGGCGACACTTGGCGGAAATCCATTGTTAAACAAATGGGGGAAAAGGAACCCACCACTGACCCTCGGCTTGTCTACTTTTCCAATTATAAACCAAACGAGTTGATCGATAATTAAAGAACCCAGCAACACCGAACTCCTCTAAGATGTTAGTAGAGAAACTGTCTGTCACGAGTGTCGGGACCCCAATTAACATGCAATTCTCTGCGAAACGATGTAAATCTAAAAAAGTATTCGACACGTGTTTCCCTCTAAGCGAGGCATCCTCGGGACGGCTGGGCTACGAATGTTCATTCGTATCGATCAACTTGTTTGGTTTATAATTGGAAAAGTTGACAAGCCGAGGGTCAGTAGTGAGTTCCTCTTCCCCCATTTGTTTAGTGCTCACGAAGAAATTCTATCGAGTTTGCTGTTATCAAATACGCTTCTTCAATAATAATTTAAATACTAACAATATAAATAAGCTTTCTTCCGAAATGTTTTCACCTGCCTACGCTCTCAGACCAATTAGACATAAATTAATTAAAATTACTTATGTAATATACGAATTACCCCGACGCACCCACTCGCTAATAACCCGAGGTTATTAATTAGTTCTTACCAAACTCTCGGGTTAAGATAATTTCATATGAAATTGCTATGCACCGCTTGGGGTGTCAAGGGGAGAGCATAGATAAGCCTTATCAACATCAATTTCATTTGTTTTGTTTGTTTGGCCTTCAGTTTTATCAAAAATATCCCGGGATTAAAATATTTTAAGTGAGCAGCTAAGTTGCAATTATCACTAGTTTAATTTCACTAAAATGTATGCTTAATCTAAAGCATAATCTACTATATGGTCTGAATCAATCCAAATCAATAAATTAAAAAAAAAAGTTGCCTACCGACAATTCCGTCTTTCGAAGGAGACCTCCAGAGGTAAAGGATTTATGTAAAAAGCGGATAGCGAATGTTATAGACGACAAAAATAATATATTTTTTTATCAAAATTAGGTGGGTATTAGGTATTTATTGAATTTAGTAAGCATCATAACTATACATACAAAAGTCAATAATATAATAACCATTGATCTACTTAACTAATTATTTTAAGTAGTATTGTTTTTTATACTTTTACTCGAACATTTATAGACGTTATATAAATAATTAAACGTCATAGAGTACTGGGCAAAGCAAAACTCGTGCGCGCAGTTATTATATGACGTGAACAAAATTATAGAACGTCTATAAATTTGAGGGTTAAAGTATGGTAAAATATTGGATTTGTTCTGTTTGTGTCGCTGCGCTTATTTATAGATATGACGTCACAGCCCTGCAACTCGGTACTGTTTTCATTTTTTTTCTATTCGGACAGTTTTTTTGCTATTTTAGTGATATAGGTATCTAAAAATATTTATTATTATGCAGTAAAAAAAAAGGAGGCAATAACCGCATTATATTATAACGGTAATTCAGAAAGACCATACTAGCCTTTGAACATGTGCTCTTAAGAGCATTTGCAATCATTATTTGAAATCAGAAATTCTATATGCCAATATTACAAAAAAAACGCAATATATCCCCATGTTAATTATGATAGGCACTTTTTAAATCGTAATATCGACATTCTAATTTCATATAATGAGTACAAATGAGCTAAAAAACTTAGTTTTAAAGGTTGGTATACCCTTTTTGAATCAACCTGTATAGCATATAGCATAAAGGATAACGCTCTACCAGTTTAAAACTTTTCGTTTCCTTGTAATCGTCGTATTCAGAAAAAAACAACCACTCGTTCACACTCACAGTAAATCGTCATGCGAGAGTGGGAGAGATAATGTAAAGTACCCAAGTAAAAGGTTACCGTCGCTTCTTCTTTTGACTTGGCCGGCTCTCTACCTAGAGATACAATAAGGAAAAGGAAGGGAACTCACTTGATCTGACCCTCAACACTCTATACCTATGCAACGTTGACTGTTATTCATGAGGGCTTCGGACGAAATGAAAAGTGGATTTCTCGTAGAGTTATTATATTACTTTCCGATGTAGCTGTCAACCGCTGTCAACAGTCAATTACCTACGCATTTTTTTCAATAACCGTCGTCCACCAAGTTCGATTTATAATATTATTTACTCATTTCTGTATTAGAAACTTATTCGATTAAACAAAAAAAAATGACATTCCAATCTTGTTGTTTCAATTATTAAAAAAAAACAAATAGCGCCACGATTCCCAAATTGAATAAAAAATCCACTTGGCATAGGATTATCTTTGCCGATAATAAAAAAAAATTACCTACCTACATTTGGGTCGCACCTGGCATTTTATGATTCGAATATTTGGATATGGAACGAGAAATGCGTTATTCAAATTCTATATCCAAACGGTATCCGCGTTAGCCCGTTATTTTTTTTGGTTTGGTTGGCACCAAATTTTTTATTATAAAATACTACTTAAGCCAAGTAGCTAAATGGTACGCTGCACTGCACCAATAAAAAAATATGAGATGTGATTGAGCCAAGTTCTACGAGTACTATAAGTATTCGTAGCGGTACCTGAAATTGTTTTCTTTTAATTCCTGCTAAAGCAATGTTATTATTGCCAGTACAAGTCAGGTGATTTGGCCATTGAACACGTATTTTTTTAAAGACATCCCCTTCAGTATTACATAATATAACCACCGTTAATCATGTTTATCACAATAAATAAAAACATAAGACGACGGCATCGGCACTTAAGATCTGGTTTATACTAATTAGTGTGTGACGGCCAAGTCGCTTACAATATAATTGTACTGTAAAACTGGGCCTCACTCGTTTGACTTGTCCTTGGTGGAGGCGCTGCCGCACCTCCAGATTTATATACATGTTTGTTGTACATAATAGTGACCTCTTTTTTATGATAAAACACAGTCTCAAGTAAGATAGACGAGCAAAGTTGCATTGCATTGGCGTTTAAAAATACATTTATATAAAAAAAAAGTCAGGTGTATAAACATCCTAAAGGAAAATTCCAATTCAAAGGATTTAGTACAAGCTCTCACTGCTAATATTTACCCGTTCGCAATCCCAACACGGCCTAAGGACAGACCCTTGTCCCGTCTAAGACAGTAATAGACCATTAGTGGTACTTACCGAACTTGATGGTCAAATTGAGATATTTTCGTGTCGTGACTTTATACCTGAAACTATTGAAATAATTCGTTATATCAGTGCTCGATAGATGTCGCTAATTCAAAATTAGCTCGCGGTGTTAAGATGTTTTGGTGTTGCATCTAGTCTCTAGAGATCATTTTTATAGTAAGCAATATCTACGTACCCCACATACCCTAGTGTTTTATTACATAGTAAACCTAGAGGTAGGACACCTTGGGACCTATATCGGCGTTGTACAACTATGATTTTTAGAGACAAATTTGAGGGTGACTTAGATCTTTAATCTTGATTGTTATGATCAGTAATGTTGATGTCTAAAAATTGCTAATTTACATTTTTCCGCTCACAGTAATTTTCTGTTTAGTTAAGTGCGCGTGAGCTGGAGAATAGCGACGAATTGTTAAGCGTGCTACTAACCCTTAAGTGATGACCACGACCACTCCGCCAAGAGTGTAATGAGGAAGAAAAAGCTGGAGACTAGAAAAAAAAAACAAAAAAAAATCATTTATTCATGACAAATACTTTTGAACAACACTACATATAATGTAACCTATCTTTGTACAACACTTTAGGCAGACGTTCAAATGTTTGTCACAAATCGGCTTCCACTCAGCATATGCTAGTTGTGCAAACAACCAGCGCTGGTCTTCCGTGGAAGCCGTTTAGTGATGTCACGGACATCAAGAAATTAGAACGTAATAAATAGAAATAGTAACATCTTACAACATCTTACACATACTTACAGGTCTCAGCAGTTCAAATATAAAGAACCTCCTAGTATAAATTTGTCAGTGGATATTTCTTTCCCTTGATAATAGTTCAGTAGTGAGCAATATGTCGTAGATACTTAGTAAAGCTCTTCTAAAAGGAATAAAGTCAAGTTATTTTGTGACGACCTCGATTTTATTTATATACAGCGAACTACACTGTAATTATTTGGGCTATAACTGGGTTGATATTTCTATCGTATGGTAGGAAATCTATATAAGGTGTAACAATATAATAGTGAACAATATTTTAACAGGGCCAACGGTAGGTTATAAAGATAACATTTCCAAAGAAGTAAAACCATTGATTAACGTAAATCAATGGGGGTCATGGATGTATGAGAAAGTCATTTAAAGGGGGAATGCGGAAAAGGGCACCACTGTGGGTTAAAGTCGGTAGGAGTCCAATAAAACCCGCTTGCCTCCCCCCGGGCTTGCGGGCATCTTTTTTTTTCGTCGTTTAAAAAAACGAACTGACGAAAACAAAATGTCGATAATATGTACTATGTAGCTTTTATAATATCCTAACTAAGGTGCGGTCCCGACTGTACTACTAGGACAAGTTATCTAAACAAACTCACTCAAGTAATGTTCAAAATCAATCTCAATATTACGAGTATAATCAATTCATAAAATGTTTGGACAGCAACTTGTAGTACTCGTATAATGTTACTTTAGTGGCTGGCAGCCAGGGCTCGGAAGTTTGCTCAAACTCTGGGTACCTGTCTAATGAACTGAAACGAATCGGGCTCCCGGGAGTCATCGTTGTAAGCAAAGAAAAACTATTCGCAATAGATTGGATAACATAAATATATTAAAATATTTTCTATGTTTAAAATTAGCGCATTACTCGCTGCACGGTGAATGCAAACATCGTGAAAAAAACCCGCTCTGGGCCGACACGGTATTCAGGGCGGTTGGGGGTTCAAACCAGTCGTGATCATCACACCAAGTCTACCTCTACCGGGATTGGAACTCGGAACCCTCGGTACAGAAAGCAGGGTCACTATCAACTTTGCAAAAATTAAAAACATATACGAAAAACTAGAAAAATAAATAGTTCCTTTTATTCGTCAGTAAATTAAAGGTATTTAAATGTACACAACTATATTTATTTTAATGTCACCCAGGTATAATTATTCAAGACCTTCCAAACTAAAATAGACCCTTAATAACAAGTTGTTGAAGTCACCATCGTTATTTCTTATAGCCCTTGACGTAGCCTGAATAGCTTAGCAATTACCGCTCTATAAATATACCGAAGCTAGCCATGTCTACACAAACTTTAACAAGAACCTACCGATTGTGCCGTAAATTAAGTCACGGTGGAAGACCTGCCAGATCTCTAATAAGCTCCAAGTTTTTGAATGGGTATCTTAAAACCAGCTACATCGATTTCCAGCATCTCGATACAAGTTATCAAACAACCAAATCTGCGGTAGAATCGGTTCATCAATTTCAGTCGATACAAAGGTGTCAAACTTACAACACATCTCAAAGTTGCATTGGTGGTTAAAAATAAACTCTACCTCGAAAGCTAGTTTGAGAACTGCATCGGATCCATTCTGACGTCTGCTCAGTTGAACGTTAAAACTTAACTAACATGCTGAAAACTAAAAGCCAACACAGATTGGTGCTCGTAAATCCGGTTGGAACTGGCCTGTGAAAGGTTGAATCCCTTCCATCCGTCGGATGGAATCGATTGTTCGACCTCAAGCTCTGAAACAAGTCGGGCACTGGATGTGGAGTTGCTATGGCAGCGTTGAGCGATTTTGTTATTACTGGCGACTTAATTTGTACACAACATAAGGGTTATGTTATAACAACAACATAACAAGAGACAGTCTTTTTAATTTTGAAGCAAGTTTAAAAAAAGAACATTCACATTTGGTATCGCGTTACCGAGAGCAAAATAATCTTTTGTGTTTTGTTATTTTATTAGTCCACTTATCACGTAATATTTATTAATGGCTCATAACATTTCATGGTGATAGTAATGTATAGTTATAGGATGAAACATTTCTGAACTAAACAAGAACGTCACTCTAGTTTCGTTCAGCAACAAATACCATATCCGGCCATACAAGTTCGTGCATATAGCAGAGGACATAGGCTACTAATATTGCGTTTCTTTTTTTATATGTCATGATTTATAAAAAAAAACATAGATCCGGCTCTACAACGCAAGGGTTCGAATGGATTGTGTAGGCTTTTACTAGTTGGATGAACTTAAAAGTGGCTTTATTAAACAATATAAAATCTCTGTCACTGGCACCAAACCGGCAAGCAGAAATATTCTGAACCAGGTAACGTTCGGGCTTAAAAGGCAATCCGGCCAGAATTGCCGCGCTGCGGTTTGGCTAGTTTTTACTCTCTCTTATACACGTTTTCTTCTTTCATGGAAGAATAAACGTTCACGGATAAAAGTAAGCTTTGGAACTGTGGGCTGATTGAACATACACCTCGTACATTTTAAATTGGTTAAATTAGAAACTGATTACAAAGGCAATCCATAAACAATGTCTTGTCAACTTCTTCTGGTTTATAAGTGTCATTAAAAAATATCAAGGAAATGGGTGCCTTAATGTTACACATAGACACATAAACTCGCAAAGAATTCTCCTAAAAGCCCGAGGTGTAAAAATTTCAATTTGGAATTTCCCCCGGCCGCGGGCGCGCACCCATAGAAAGCAATGTAAATAGGTACTTGGCTCAGATATTGAAAAGCTTCATGGAGGACCCCGGAACATTTCAATTTACATTCGATACATTTAGGCTCCTATTGATAATGTTTATAGCCTGCATTTGCTTAAAAGCCAACTTCGGGAGTAATTTTATTATCAACCAGCAACGATGAAGATATTTTACTTTTTTTATAATATCGCCCGACGAACACACAGACTATACGGTCCCACAATAATCATTTGCTTGTATAAGGAGTACCGTCCAATGGGTTGAACGCAGTATATAATACTTTTATAGATATTAAACATCCACGACTCAATTACATACATTCGAGCTCATCACACAAAGTTTGTCACTGCAAGGATTCGAACGCAGAACCCTCGGCACAGAAAGCAGGGTCTCTACCAACTGCGCTGATCAGGTCGGTGTCCTGGATTAAGATTAAATGGTGTGTGTGATACACCTCTGGCCCTAATTCTGATCGCATAATTAACTGAAAATCGTATAGGAATGGGATCATAATTGTCGTTGTTGACAGTTGTTTTCTTAAGTAGCATTCGCTAAGCAAATACGAACGTAAAAAACGTAAAAAAATCTGTAAAATTAGTTTTATTTCAATGTTTAGTATTCGCGTAAATATAAGAAATCAATATGACATAGCTTCACTTCGAATCGATCCCGTGCTATCATCACCTTATCATTTTATATTGAAAAACCATTTCAGTAATGACTCGACCTTTTATTGGCATTGAAGTATCTCTGTGAATTAATCGTTCAGGCGTTCGAGTGTTCGATGGGGGTTCGTTAAATTAACACGCGCCGCCGCCTCTACTCACTGCGAAATAGAGGTGTTATGTGTTTTTATCATCATGCGAGGTTTTAATTCGCGGGGTTTTCTCAATCGAGGTTTTGTTTTGAAAAAAAAATGCACCTAACGAGCTGTAAGAGCGACCTCGTACGTGTGGATTTTTTTAGCTATCCCGTTGAGATCCTACAAATAGCTGGGATAAAAGTTATTGTACGTATTATGTCACGGTTTGTAACATATCATTCTAACATGTTGTAATGCCATCGTAAATCTTATATGACTTTGGAAGTTTGACTGTTGGATATAAAGTACGTACTTAGAACTTTAAGGCGTTACAGTTTGGTTACAGCACGAACTAGGAATCAAGAATTAAGAATCATGAATCTCAACATCGAGCTTCCTAAGTATTTTGTTTGCGTATAAATGCCAATCGTTTAGTGGAACGGGCGCCTTCGACACGAGAGGTTACATGTTCGATCCCCACCCTGCCCACTCCCAGCTTTAGTCCTTTAGCTTAGTTTAAGGGGCTAAAGAGACACCTACTACCCAGTTAATATGATGTAATTTTTGATAAAGAATAATGTTTTTTTTATTGTCATAGAATGAAACATAAAAGTAGGTACGTAACAAAATACCTTTCCTGTAATTCACCATTAATTTCATACGAATTATACACCCCGAGATTGTAATTAGCACGTAAGTGGGCAATAAAGCTGTATAAGGCTCTTATAACATGAATGTGCTGCATCGCGGTATAAAGGCTAAAAGTATAAAATTTCCCGAGGTAGTAATTTACGAGCCACACGCTAAACTGAACTTTGGAATAAGGAGTATAAAGTGCCTGTTCGTATGGATAGCAAATGTGCCGTGATTTTATTTAATTCGTTCCCGGGTACCCTAATGGTTGGTTTGTAAGTATTGGGAATCGTCGGTGTTGTTGACGACTGCATTGCGGTCCATCGCTTCAGTTGTATTAAACCGGGTTCCATGTTGCAGTAAAAGCGTAAGGTCTGAGCGTATAATGAAACTTTTCGACGATATTGAAATAAAACAAATTTAACGGATTTTTTCGCGTTTATGTTTTGACCTTCCCGATGTTTCGGCTGCTTTACAGCAACCATGGTCGTGAGAGGACTGAGGTGAGTGACGTCCTAGTGTCATAGTTTAAACCGGGGTGCCCTGATATTTGGTTATTGTAAAGCAAGTCGGGAAAAAAGCATAAAATAAACGCGATAAAATCCGTTAAATTCGTTTTATTTCAATATGTAGTATTCGCGTAAATATAATAAATCAATATTTTGACAATATTTTTTTTTACAAAAAATTCGGGCATTTTTGGTATGTTTTTTTATGCAACGGTCATTATTGCATTGAAATATTAAGTTTGCTGGAAAGATGATCTATAGCAATACAATACTGCAAAGTTTGTAAAGTCGGCAATTGGAACGAAGTTCCTTATCGCGCGTTACGAAAGGGGGCCAGACGGAAAAAAATCATACGAAAAATTAAGCAGAACAGTTGTAACGACCAATTGAAAGCATTTTTATAAACGAAAGTATAGTTTACTATATAAAACCCAAAAACATAACGATACCTCGTTCAAAAACATGCCAGCGACATCTATCGCTGACAAAAATAAACATAAATAAACGAAAGTATAGTTTACTATATAAAACCCAAAAACATAATGATACCTAGTTCAAAAACATGCCAGTGTGCTATCTTTGTCGTTTGCATTTAATGGTCAGTATTTTCGAAACATTGCACAAGTGCATCCGTGGCGCAATTGGCTAGCGCGTTCAGCTGTTAACTGAAATGTTGGTGGTTCGAGCCCGCCCGGGGGCGATATATTTTTGTTTCCCAAAATTATTGATTTTTTGTACATAATAAATAATAATAAAGGAACTTCGTTCCATCCGGGTGTCCCTTGACACCTCTCAAGTTTTTTTTTGTTTTAAAATTAATTTAAAGAATAAATAGTAATATGCTGCAGTCGTATAAAAACGGACTACGCGCCAAGTTGTTTGTTAAAATTTAAAACCGACGAAGTTTTGAATTTCGCGCCCCGACATATTTTCACCACAAGAGATACCTTACTTTACCTTACCTTAATAGAGAGCTCATTCGTAGCCCAACAGTCCTAAGGGCACCTCGTTAAGATAATAAGCCCGTCTTACTTGGTAACTATTTCTCAATATGTACTTTTTTAACAAAATTATCTTTTTAGTATCCGTAAACAAATGACGATATTGTTATGGTTGTTATTTGATCGCTCCTTTTCTTATAATTATGGAGTAACAAACACATTTTATTTTATTGTTTTATATATTACGTTCACATTATAGATATGATGGCTTCTTCCTTTATCGTACCATAGTCTAAAAAATTACACAGACAAACTTACACTTCTTTTTTAAATATTCGTTCCGAAATCTAACAGATATAATAACTAATGTTTACCGGTATTTTTTATAAAAAGCTCACAGCCCTAATAAACATAGTCGTAGCATCTATCAGCCTTTTTAAACTTCCAAAAGTGATGTATGCACTTGGCACTAGCCTTTTCAGTCCTGAAACAGTAAATTAAATCAACACAATTCGAACCAACTAAAGCGTTGAAACTCGCGCCGGCCCGAAGTGAAAATCCTGAAAGTTTCTACAAGCGCATTTAACTTGATAACTGAATTGTCGCCTCGTTCAGATGGTAATGGACTACTACGTCCATAGTCCGGTTTGGACACTAATGGGATCTTGTTATGGTACTACGCATTCGAATAGTTAAGACAACGGCTGATGTAAAAAAAAAAACTTAGTTGGTCGTTAAAGCGCCATCCTTGTCAATACTTCTTTACAAGATTCAAAGGCTATTATTTAATTTGTTATCTATATTTTTCTATCTGGGTTATTGCAACAATAATTATTATTCATCATTTAAGTGAACTATCTTGAGACAACTGCAAGACGAGTCTATCAAATTTTTTTTTAACAACATTGATCGGTTTACACGAAATCTTAACTTATAAAAATCTTAACCTATAAGATTTTTAGATGAAACGAGTTCAAAGCGAGATGATATTGCTTGCATTTCACTAACACAAATAAAGTTCAAATTCTATTGAAAATATTCCCACAGCCAACGAAAATGTAAACGCTTCGGAAAAATCAAAGGAAAATCGAACAAAACGTACATTCGTTGGAAAACGAATTCAAATCTCGCATTCTAGTTCCATATTCAAATATTCGAAATTCGAATCAAAGAATGCCGGTCGTGCTCCAAAGAATTTTTGTTTTTACAAGATTTTCTGAGTGCATTTGCAACAGCTGTTGCTATTGTTGCAAATATTTTATGCCTGAGAAGAATACAATAGGGATGTTGACTGTATTTTTAATGCTGGTAACCAAGGCTTAGACCTCCATGCTAGATTTTTAGATCACAACCGGGGACGCAAGCTTTACTGAAGCTCAGATATTGTATTATGATTAAAAAAACATCCAACCCTTACATGAATTAATAAATATCAAATAGGAAAGTACTTACTGCATTCATAATCATATTTTTTCAACAAACTTTTTTTTAAATCCACACGTGTCGAGGCTTTTAACACTCTCAAGAGTATGCTTTAAAGATTTGAATATCAAAGTGAAGTTTTATACAATTTATGTGCAATTTTTAACATTATCTTTTGAAGTTGAATTCCCGGGGCTCTCATACAAATAATAATGATGGTAGAGCGCCAGTAAAAAAAAGTTGGTGCAATATTTATGCTCTTGTATAAAATAGCTTACTTTATTATGTTGGCGTATACAGGTAGGTTTTTTAAAAAGTGTGCATGGAAGGCCAAATCCGAAAATAGAACGAATAGTGAAAATGCTTAAAGGATTCTTCTTTAGTTTGCCGTATGTAATTACTTCCCAGAACTTGAACCTAATTAGCGAAACTTGAAAGGTACTATAGTACAGTTATTTTTTCGTAATATACGGGTCCAATTCCTGCATAGAGAAATTAGTTTTTCAAATATCTAATAATTCAGTAATAGTTTTCATCAAAATAGGTCTCGAGAGACCTTTAAGCATTTTTCGATATTTCCTATTGTTTCGGATTTAGCCATCCACGTACATTTTACGTCGAAACCCCTCATAGTAAGCGTTCCGACGCCACATAGTTAGCGTCGCGACGCCTCGAATTTAGCGTCGGGACGCAATCGCTATATAGTGAGCGTCGCGACGCCTTATAGTTAGCGTCGGGACACAATCGCTATATAGTGAACGTCGCGACGCCTTATAGGTAGCGTCGCGTCGCCTCGATGTTAGCGTCGGGACGCAATCGCTATATAGGTAGCGTCACGACGCCTTATAGATAGCATCCCAATGGTTCATAGTTAGCGTCGCGACGCCTAATAGCCAGCGTCATGATATATATAATTTTGAATTAAGAACATTATACTTTTAAAAAATCCTACTCAAAACACGAAATAAAGTATATTTTTTTAAATAAGTACGTTATTCAGAACAAAACGGAGTAACTGCCCCAACGTAGAACTTTGTTATCATATAAATGAAGCCAATGTTTAACAAAATGTTATATGAACAACTCTCATATAACATTTTGTTGGACATAAACATAATGGCGTCACAGCGTTCAGTTATTTGAAACATTAAAATATTCAACATCGTTCAAAAATTTCAGTAGCTGTTGTATGCGCAGCGGGGGCGGGCTTTGTGCGAACACTTCACAGATTTGTTGATCGTTTCTATCTTATATAAGAAACTAGCATTTGCACGCGGCTTGGCCTATGACAACCACCGAATTACTCTGCGGTAGAGTGATATCATTATTATTATTTTATTAACAAATCTTACTTACCAATTTAAGGAATACCCTAGTTATCAGTTAGTACCATATACCAATAACCGTTCATAACACGATAAATATGATATGTACGTGAGGTGAATGCTCCAATAAGCGGCACGGAGTCCTGAATACACCGGACATGAGCTTGGAAAAGGAAGCCACCGTCACGTGGGACGTGGGAAATGAACTGCGACGATGTCTTAATTGAAAATGTCGCAACGCAACCGTAGGCCTGTAGGTAATATTTAAGTGTTGTTTATGATAGATATAGTACTTGATAAGGCCTTGTATACTCCTGACTGGACCGTCAACACGTAATATCCTAGTAAAATGCTTTTTCTTTATCTTATTAGGATTACACACACGCAAACCAAATTCATTACTTTAATATATATAACTTAATAATTAAGACAAATAAAACCAGGCATATACATATAAGCTTAACCCTTTTTAGAATTCTAAAGTCAAACTGGGAATAATAATAATAGTTTTTTCTTTCGGATCGCTATCCATTTTATCGTAGCCGCGAATAATTAAAAATACAATGTACGGAAAGTCCCCCAATTAATAAAATGTCAATTAAAATCTCCCCATACACCTCAAGTTAATTGACTGCTTAACGATATAATGTTTATTATTTAACTAGTTAATCGACGGTGAGAAGCCGCTGAACGGCAATAATCGCGACCGGTATTAACGTCACGTCCGAATAAAAAATACGGCGAGACCGGAATTTATTGCGGCGCCATTAGCGAGCCGACCGGTCGGGCTGCTGCCGGCCTGAGTGACGGCAATTGGAGCTCCCACCCTAACTGCGGGGAAGGCTTAAGTGGGCAATATTCCTGAAATATGTGCGAGTAGTTTCTTATACCAAATAACAGCTAGTAGGCAGGTTTATTATCTTGTAACATGACTGTATCTTGTCCTAGTTCAGGTGAGTTTAAACTTTATTATGTGTGTAGTAATACTCAAAATTTGTCCTGAAATTTCCACAATTTTATAACCCATGTAAAACTGAAGTATTACTTTATACATCCAATACGAACGGATTATGTAGGTACTAACAAAGTTGCCGGCACACTTGTAAAAACTTTCCCCATATATTTTGAGGTAACAGCACTCGACGATGTTTCTCCGTAAACTTTTCCGTGGAGAGAAAAAACTTTAGCTCTGACGTGATATTTGAAAATAAAGCTATCTTTGGGTCATTTGTGGGTAGGATTAAGGCAAACGTAAAACTGGTTTGGCTTTTGAAACATCTACTTAGTGATTTAAAATGGAGATAAAAATCCAGATTAAAGTAGCTAGAGTATCATTCGTCAAAAACTCTGCCAAAATTCATAAATTCTGCCATAGACCTCTGTATCGATTGACAAAATAAAGAGGAAACGGAAAGTCGTCAAAAGGAAATCCTGCCTCAAAAGTATAACCGAGTAGAGAGTGGATGTTGTTTTTTTTTTCAGTAACATCTTCTGGGTACAGACATTATTTAGTATTAATTTCAATAGCAAGATAGTAATTAAATAAGAAATGACTATGGCAGATGTCCGCAACCGTTCCAATATTCCCATCCCATATCCATTATCCAGTCCCAATGCCCCTGCCGATATCAATTCGCTGTTTATGCCATCATTTTCAGCAGTTGACCCCAGTAGGTGGCTAACATAACATTAAAATTCTCAAAAAGGGCCTCTACGTATTGAACCCATGTTCCCGCGCAAGCCTCGATCCGGGTATAGCCCGTGTTAATATGAAAAGCAACATTGTTATTAAAATGTATAACATGCTTTTGAGTTCACCGTACTATCATATTACAACATGATTGCCCGTAATAATAGCGGCACGCTCCCTCACAATAAGAGTAGCTATTACTACTCGTATCCAAGGCATTATACTTTAAGTATTCGCGTATTAAATTTTCAATGACGTCATATTGCGGTTAACTTTAAACCTTAGGTATCATAACATTTTTCAATGTTGACTCAACAATAATTACAGACGTTTATTTTAACCTTAGGTGAAGATTGTATTTATGAAATAAAAAAATAGAGAACATTAAATTTACGTAATTTTTTAATCTCAATTAATTCACAATAATACTAAACGTGGTGCAGGAAGCCTTGCTAAATCCTCATGAGTAATAGCAATCTCCCAGGGGACGGCAGGTTATGTCGGACTCCTTGTGGCCTACCGAATAAGGCTCTACAGAGAGCCATTTCCAGCTTAGTAGCTGGGCCACGGAACGCTTTTGTTCACATCTACCAGCGGCTATTCACAAAAAGAGGCATCTCGTGTTCCTCGATTGTTCTCATTATATACAACGAAAATAGAAATCTATACTAATGTTATAAATGTGAAAGTGTGGATGGATGGATGTTTGTTACTTTTTCACGCCAGAACGGATGAACGGATCTGGATGAAATTTGACACAGAGATAGATTATAGTCTGGAATAGCGCATAGGCTTTTTATCCCGGTAAAATGTATGGTTCCCGTGGGATAGATTTGTTTAAATGTTTCATAGAATACCAATAAATTCATTTTCTCATACATTTGATTCTGAGGCGGTACGAAGTTCGCCGGGACAGCTAGTTAAAAAGAAAATTGATAATCTTACCTACTTAATATATACAAAAAGCGTAAAAATCATGTCCTCCCATATTCATAATATGGCTACAAAAATAAGTCTAATATACCTTAAAGAATAGTAACCATGAAACTCTACAGATACTTTTTTCAATAATAAAATTCCAACCGGGCATTACAATCTTATATAGGTATACAATTTTCTTCAATTCACAAGTACTTAGTTAATATGAATGAAAAAAATCTAATTCTATTATTGAGTGCGTAAGAGTCTTACTGAGTCCTCTGCTTTAACATGACCACATTTTATAAGACAAGTAACTTTCACTTGAGACTCCCTAAGTGGCCCGAGTCAGTGCGGCCTCAGGCCAATGGCCAGATAGTACAAGTGTCGAGTCGAGTGGCTCTTCGCGTTCGAGATTACAATTTACAAACTTACCACTCGACATGTCTGCTAGAGAACGTTACTGTACGGTAAAGGCATTCGTGAAAGCGATAAAGAGTTGTGGAATTATTTTAATAAATAAATATATAAAACTGACCAGGTCTCAATTGTCTCAAAACCCACCCATATGAATTTAAAATGTTAAATACTTAGGGATTTGGCGTTACCGTGGTTGCCCATTAGGACATTAGATACCCATTCCTTATTCGAATAAGACTGAGTTGGTATTGCTCTCTTGTAGGACATACACGTCAATGAAAGCAATGACCCGATACTTTTAAGAATGATATTGGCAGATTATATGGAGTGGTCAATCATTTATATTATCATCCTGCGTCGTCGCTATCCTCAGAATTAAGGGAACGAAGAAAAATTTATTATGCATCGAAAAATTATTATTTTTATGCAAGAGATTTTTGGACTGTTCCTTGATTGTATCTTTCGAAATCTGGATCGTTTTAAATTTCCTATTTAAGTGTTTGAAAATTGAGGTAAAGTATTGTTCAAGATTCGCGTGCACAGTCACAGGAAATAACTAGTATATTAAAAACTCCAGCTATAGGCACCGGATGATAGTGTTCGGCTCTGAAACCCATGCCAATTACTTAGGTAGTAATAATATAGTTTATATTTGAATATGGTGAACATAAACGCTAATATTTACTCGCTCCCAATCCCAATGGCCCCAAAAACAGACCCTTGTATGTGCCCTTGTCCCATCTAAGACAGTAATAGACCGTAAGTGGTACTTACTGAACTCGATGGTCGAATTGAGATATGTTTATTCAGCGGACTCGTGAACTATACTGCTCCGTTGGTCTAGTGGACTTGCTTATACTAGTGAAATGGCAAATTTTAATCTATACAAATAAATAAAATTGGAGTGTCTGTTTGTAATATTAAAATAACCGCTTTTTACTAAGTGTATTTGGATGTATCCACGGTACATATACCAAAACAATATTTTTTACATTTTTTTTCTGTCTGTCTGTCTGTCTGGTGTTCCGGCTAATCTCTGAAATGGCTGGACCGATTTTGACGGAACTTTCACTGGCATATAGCTGATGTAGGAAGGAGTAACATAGGCTACTTTTTTATTTTAGAACCCCCCCCCACCCCGCCAACGACTTAATATCACAAAGGCTGCCGGTCGCGCGGGCTCAGAACGCGCGAGCGGGCTATTGGTTGTGTCTTTGTTAAATACCACGCGGACGAAGTCGCGGGTAACAGCTAGTTTTACCATAGAAACCTACTGGCTCAAATAACTATCTGGGATGTAACAGCCCTTACGATTTTATATTCGTAGAGACATTATTATTATGGGTACCACACAATGGACTGGGGGCGATCCCATTGTACTTACGAGTATAATTACTCATATAGATGTTAAACTTCTATGACTCGGGTACCTAGAAACATTCGTGCTTATCACACTGAATTTGGGATTCGAACCCGTGACCCTCGGTACCGAAATTAGGATCACTATCAACTGAGCCAATCAGAAGATTCAACCGGCCACCCAAGGGCCGGGCATTTCCTCGCTCAGCAAGTAGCTTTGGCTATTCAGCGAGGAAATGCGGCCAGCATCTTGGGCACGCTATCGCATTCGCCAATGTTTTTACATTTTTTGTAAATATTAAGTAGCTTTTCTATTCTCATTTAATTTATATTTGTTTTGTATCAGATGATAGATAACTCAAGTTAGTCAACGACTTCGAGTTGCCATTCTATGAATGTCATTTTTGTTTAAATAAAACTATTTTTGAGGATTCTATCGCTCACTCAGCTCTTTCTGCGTAGATCGGACCGCAAGTAACAACTAAATATGAGGGGGGTACCCCCCGTCAAACTATGACACTAGGACGTCAACCACCCCAGTCCTCCCGTGACCATGGTTGCTGTAAAGCAGCCGAAACGTCGGGAACGTAAAAACAAAAAATAAACGCGATAGAATCCTCAAAAATAGTTTTATTTCAATGTGTAGTATTCGCGTAAATATAAGAAATCAATATGTCATTTTTGTTACTATCTCTCGTCTATAAGGAAACTACAAACTATATTATTCTTTATCATCATCGTGTATGTCCACTAAAGTCCCGCTCTCCCGGATCCGGTGACCATAAATCATTACGCATTAATGGCGTCGTGTTTACGCAATTAATCATTATTGCTTGCCCACCGGGGTCTTGCGATAATCGACCCAGTCCTATAGGTGGGGTCGCTGGGGTCGCTGAGCCGCTATTATTACATTAATACTTCTCCGATTCACCGGCCTATTGTCTTGTAAATGTGCCGCGTAATTCTAGTACAAGGTTATTGTTAGACTTAATATCTAGTAGAAAACTGTGTTTAGGAAGGTGATGGTATATTATGTTCTTTTCCTATATTTTCCAGTTCCACTCATGGGGAAAGGCTCTTCTTTTGCCTGATTCTTCACAAAGTCTGGTGGGATTCCTATTGCTGAGCATTTAGCTAATAAGTACCTCACTGAATTGTAACTTTCTCTTGCCCTGATATTTGATTTCGCTATGTGATAGAATCACATATGAGGAGATACGATGATGAACTACTAAACGACATTACTCAAAGCATTTCAACATTGGAGTGGCAGTGAACGGGGCACATGGCTTGAAGAACCGATAGCCGTTGGGGCAAAAAGATTCTAGAATGGCGACCACGAGCCGGAGGACGTAGTGTAGGACGGCCACACACAAGGTGGACCGATGATATCACACGCGTCGCAGGATGGCTGAATGCGAGTGGCGGAGGACCGTGATGTGTGGAAGCCATTGGGGGAGGCCTATGTACAGCAGTGGACGTCTTTCGGCTGATATCATAGCATAGCATAGCAATCAAGAGAAGAGAAGTAAGGTAGGAAAGAGTGGTGTGAGGATAATACAGTGTGATTGTAGGCGTGGTTTTAACAGAATTAATTTTAGAAACGGTTCTCCATATTACCTATTACAATGCCCCCAACGTTGGTCCCACGAGAAATCATTCGCAATAGATCCCTTCATTATTTTACAGACGAATAGCTTTTAATTCTAAGAGAATATATTTTTTGCCGACCTCCAATTGGAGCAGAATGTATTTTTAGCCTTTTAATGCCTTTATCTAAGACACTTCGTGCTTTATCAATAAATATACATACAAAGAAGAACTAATAGATAATAAGCACAGGACAAAAATGGACATTTTTTTTATCACAGCACATGGGGCTGCCTTTAAGTCAGTCAGAAAACATGTATTCGAGTGTCTATTTTAATTTAATAGAACTTGACAAGGTCTACTGAAAGGACTTTATGGCACGTGACTAATCTAGTGATCTTTCAAATAATATACTCGGGAGCTATGAATCTGGGTCACCAAATACACGTTTATATTTCTATAAGAATTCTTCTAAGAAAAAAGTAGAGTAATTACACATTGAATAAAAAGGCTTTTTTTATTCTGATTTTATTTCTTTTCTTGTGGTTTTTTTTATAACTGATGAAATAAACGGGGAAGGTTGACCATACATAACTTTTTAATGGATGTTTCTATTTTTTCTTCAACTGAATAGAGTATATTGAATTAAAACAAATTTTAGGTATTTTATCGCGTTTATTATATGTTTTTACGTACCCGAGAATTACGAAGTTTTATTTCGCGTTAATATAAGTAATCAATTTGAATAGGGTATGCTTCAAAGATAGTCCAATGTTAATTTCATCAAGATTTCATTGAAGTATTGGTTTTAATATTAATATTATTTGGTTCATTTATGGTGACCCGGATTCATTGCTACCGAGTGTAGTTCAAATCACTGTTTGTAACTTCCAAGAAATTATTTTTGTACGTCTTCCAATTTTATAGCATTCATTATTCATTCCTTAAAATGTCTAGATAATTGTTCGTCCTAAAAATAGCTACGTTCTCCGATAAATCCAATTTACTTTCCAAGCTATTTATAATCTACTGAAGTTCAATAGATTATAAATTTGTTAGTAATAACTACCTAAAGACCAAAGAAACAATTTGAAGATAATGTAATAAAACTTAAAAGGGGTACATATTCGTTGTTTGAATGACTGCTTCATTAGTCATTTTACCATTAATTAGTAATATTACATTCACCAATTGGAGAATTCAGTCCGAGAAAACAAGCGTTTAGAGATTTTAAAGATAACAATCCAACCCATTTCAATATAAATTATTCCTTGCCCCAGTTTCAAATGTAGGCCTTATAATGGACTCCTAGTTTAGGTAAGTACTTTAAATCGTCTGAATTGCCTCCAACTTCTGACAGTTTATAATTCCCTGGTGCTTTTGCGATGAGCTAAGTACGAATTATCTTGTGATAAACTACCATATATCAGATCTTCGTCTGTAATGTTTTTTTCATTACTTTGCATGCTATCAAATAAGCAGAATATTTGTATACTTAACAAGGAATTAAAAAGGTACTTTATGTTTAATGCTAAATACTTTTCATTGGCATATTATTGCCATTGTGAAGTACCTATACTGTCAGCCGAAAGACGTCCACTGCTGGACATAGGCCTACCCCAATGACTTCCACACATCACGGTCCTCCGCCACTCGCATCCACCGGCTTCCTGCTACGCGTGTGATATCATCGGTCCACCTTGTGGGGGGCCGTCCTACACTACGCCTTCCGGTTCGTGGTCGCCATTCTAGAACCTTGTGAAGTACCTAATTGTTCTTAATTATTATCCGAGTAATTATAATTAGAATAATATGTCTGTCCGTATCTAGATAAAGCTGTAACCGATTATAACACATACTTAGTCAATGTGTACTCTTTGGGGAGTTGTGACAGTGAATAATTTATGTCTGGGACTAACACAATTTCGGGGTAATTTATATGAAATAATTCAGACTAACATAAAGTTAGTCCATCTATATTATAGAGCAAAAACGGCGCCCGAATGGGTCAATTATTTATATCAATTGAATAAGCTTAGTACATAAAATTTTATTCCTGACTATAGTAAACGTACTACATACCAGTTTAGCTAAGCAGTTTTTTGTGGAATTTCCTCACGGTTTAATATTTATTCTGCTATTCGGGATAAATCAAAGATCTTTAAAATCGGCCCTATCGTTCTCGAGTTATCTATACAAATAAATATAATTGGAGTGTCTGTTTGTAATATTAAAATAACCGCTTTTTACTAAGTGCATTTGGATGTATACACGGTATATATACCAGAACAACATTTTTTTCACGTTCCCGGCATTTCGGCTGCTTTACAGCAACCATGGTAACGGGAGGACTGAGGTGGTTGACGTCCTAGTGGCATAGTTTGAACCGGGGTACTCTCATATTTAGTTGCTGCTAACGACTGTTATAAATATAGATGAATCTAAACTTTATTGAAGATCTAATTTAGTGCCAATATTGTGTATATACTTGAGCTATTTTCGAAATTTACAGGTCACATTGTACTGGTTACAGGTGGATAGCTCAACACTGGAGTGCGACACAGCGCGGCACGTTTGACCCGAATAGGTAATCCAATTTCGTCCGTGTCTAACATCCTATTAAGTGTAAACTACGGCCATCGCAAGCTTGCGTTGCGGCGCTCCATCGATTTGTATAGCTGTTATTAGTATAAAAGCAGTGATAGCCAAGTTGGTAGAACGCTTGCCTCGGTAACGAGGATCGCAGTTTCAAACCCCGGCTCGCACCTCTGGGATTTCTAGATTTCATGTGCGAATCTCATTTTAAACCATGATTATCACTTGCTAAACGATGAAGGAAAAACATCGCGAGGAAACTTGCATGTCTGAGAGAACCCCTCGAAAGACGTGTGAAGGCTGCCAATCCGCACTGAGCGAGCGTGGTGGACTATGGCCTAATCCCCCTCGCATTGAGGGGAGGCCCGTGTCCAACAGTAGGACATTAAAAAGGGCTGGATTTATATATAGCTGGTTTATTTATGCTATCGAATAGCATAGTTTAGTAGAGCAATAAACGCTGAGTTAGTAAAATGTCGCCTTGGAAACAGGATAAAACCCCGAATGCACCTCTGGGATTTGTAAGTACTGAAAACATATTAGTACAGTACTTCATCCATGACAAATCCTTACTTATAATCTTTCCGCCCGTCGGTTTTTGTGGAAAGTGGTGACATGACCGGTGTCGTAATTAGCGGAATCAGCCCGCGCTGAACAAAGCTAATGGCTGATATATTCACGTTTTCAGCCAGTCCACGCCCACATTTTCTGTGAACGTAGAATCGTTTTTATTAGACGTGTCTTTGATATAAAAAAAGTTGTGGATACGGTAGATTAGATTTGAACCTCAATTGTTTTAAGAACGTAATTACAGAATAGTATTACTGCATTATACCTGTAATATTTACTCTATAATTGTGTCTGCATAAAGAGCGCTTATAACACTCATCTAGTGCTCTAGTATTATCGTTTTATGACTTTAGGTCATAGAGCACAATCTCAAAAAAATTAAATAATTACTACTCATTGCAATATAACCAATTTTGATTGAGTGGATTTTATCGCGTTTATTTTATGTTTTTTTACGTTTCCGACGTTTCGGCTGCTTTACAGCAACTATGGTCACAGGAGGACTACTAATTACTACTACTTATTTTACCAAACAATAAGGGTGTTGCCTTAACAATAAAAATCGTATAAAAATTTAAGATTCCATATTTTAAAGCAAATAATGAAACAGACACTTAAATTCCCTCAGTGCCACTTCAGTTAATCTATATATCTATGTCATTCGTCACCCGTACCCATGCGACAATGATAAATCAATGGGGAGTCTGGTTCGAGGATGAAATATGAGTCAAAGCAGGGTTGCTTCTCCCTATCAAAGGAATTTGTCTTCGTTCTTGCCACTGTTACGAGGTTTTTTAAGTAGGTACTTTTAAATTAACTTTTCAGACGGATTTATAATTACAATTTCAGGTTTTCAGATGGGCGTGAAATTCTTTTGTTACGGAGTGCAAAGCCCAATTGAAATAAAACTAATTTAACGGATTTTATGTTCTTACGTTCTCTACGTTTCGCGATAAAATCCGTTAAATTGGTTTTATTTCAATGTGTAGTATTCGCGTAAATATAAGAAATCAATATACAAGTCCAAGTTATATACAGATAAAATGTAAAAGGATTCTTAAAAGATTCATAATCTTAAAACACTATAATCCACAATCGATGCTTTCTCTTAAAAGTCACTCAACTAAAATCTAAAATTACACACATAACATTACCCAAGGCCCATGGGAGTCCCAACGGTAAAGGTCGCTAAAAGGTACATAGCACCCTGCAATTGGCGATAATTCGACAGCCCTGTCGTGCCAAATGGGGTCCATGCTTTTGGCACATTTCCTTATCCTTAAGGCGAAGCAATTGTTTGGTAAATCTTCGCCATCCGTGAACGTGATTGCTGAACAAAAAGTAATATTCGACGATTTTATTCTATAAATTGTACTTTGCAACTAATTTTGGCATAAAAGGAGTGCGGCGCGTGCGATTTATTTTGGAAATTGATTTTAAAGTGTGTTCAGCACAAATTTACAGTTCGCATATTGATTTCTTATATTTACGCGAATACATACACATTGAAATAAAACTTATATTACAGATTTGATTGCGTTTATTTTATTTTTTTACGCTCCCGACGTTCCGGCTGCTTTACTTTATTATTCTTTATCGGTTGTTTATTTGGCACCAACTTCATATTCACGTTAAATATGTGATTTAATAAAAAAAATATTTATTTTGATAACAATTAGAAAGAAAATAACTGAAATATTTACATACTAATATAGATTAAAAAGTGTATAGAAAAGCTACAAAAAGGGTAAAAAATTGGCCCATGCGGTAGCTAGCCCAATTTTTTTTTCAGTTAGCGACATAAGTTGCGACCTTACTGTTATATGAGGCTTAATTATAATAATGTAAAATATTTTAAGGGGTCCATTGGTAGACTATAAAAGTCACATTCTAGAAAAAAAAACACCACGTACTAAGTCTGCGATGAAGCGATTATGTCTCGCTTTCTCACAGAAGAATCAAACACTGTATACACATATATTGTATACATGTACGTGATTGTTATCACCTACTTGCTAACCCCTTAAAATATTTTACCCAATTTTTGTTAAACCTTATATATCATTGAAATCTTCGATGTTACCCACCGAGCGTACCGTACCCTAACTTAATTAACTTAGGGAACGGTACGCTACAGGATAACCCGTGCCGACGTCAGATTAACTTGACACCTATGTAACTGTAGATGCGTGCTTTTGTGTAACAATTGTCCCAATTGCGTGGATGTCCCAATTACTGTATATAATTAATAATAATAACTCTAGTCCTTTTTAATGTCCCACTGCTGGGCACGGGCCTCCCCTCAATGCGACGGGGATTAGGCCATAGTCCACCACACGGGCCCTGTGCGGGTTGGCGAACTTCACACATCTTTCGAGGGGTTCTCTCAGACATGCAGGTTTCCTCACGAAGTTTTCCTTCACCGTTTAGCAAGTAATAATCATGGTTGAAAATGCGATTGGAACTCGGTTATATTTCATTACGCGTGAAATAAACTAAGTTTATAGTAATTAATTTGTTTATAGTTTTGGTGTGATAGCCAAGTTGGTAGAATGCTTGCCTCGGTAACGAGAATCGCAGGTTCAAACCCCGGCTAGCAGGGTTTGAACCTATCAGCCCAAAATAAACTCCACTTTATATTCCAGTGGAGTGTGCCGAAAATCCTAGTAGTTTTTCTGGCGGCCCCGGACAGCGGACCCCTAACAATTATTTATAAGTGTACGAAAGAGGTGGTCCCAGCTATGTGTGTATCAGCATGTTTTTGTGACGGAGACTAATCTACAGAGGCCTGCTAGCAAAACCAAGAGAAAAACCATCGCGTTGTGGTCAGTGTATTAGATACTTACGTTTTACTATTTTAAATGAATAAATAGTTACAATTGAACAGACTATTTCGGTTACCTATAAGTATTTAAGTAAAACTTATTTTACAGATTTTATCGCGTTTATTTTATTATATGTAAAATACGTTTTATTTCAATGTGTAGTATTCGCGTAAATATAAGTAATCAATATGTGGTACCTATAGGTAGTTAAATATACGGGCTTTATCGCTTCAATCGTGTATTACACAAAGTAGGACTTTTTCTAGTTCTACTTTTTCTAATAGTGTCTGTTCTAACAGTCGATAAGATTCGGGTTCTGTACCGGATTAAAGCGCATTTTATTTTTTTGCTTGGTATCGAACGCGCACACATCAACAGGAGTACTGACGTCCCGCATCGTGGCAACGTTTTTGCTTCGGCCTAATATAAACATGCCCAATTCATTTATTTTATCGCGGTGCGAGGTGCCCAGAATAAAATATTTTGTAAATTAATTCTCATCTCATACTTAATTATTATCTACTCTATCGTGGCCCGTGATGTCTGTAACGATGTCTGGTGATATTTTTTTATTACTACACTGTCCCCCTGACATTATTAGACATTTTAACATTCATCTGCTATATCTAAGATCGTGGGTAACGGTTAAGCAGCAGGTAGTGGTGAATGTCGCTTATTTAGATGGCCATACTTGTTTGTTATTTGTCTGTACCGGGTAGAGATGCAAAAAAGTTCACGGCGGTCTGCTGCGGACTCCTTTCTCCTATTGTTCATGTTAGTTCCCTCTACTTACCATTACCAAACCTCTTGAATATTTTAACAATACCTGGCTCTGCATACGTCACTAGAACTCACTCATTTATGTAGTCCAAATGTTGTTGACATCTTAATGATTTTCCACTCATAGAATTAAAACTAATTTTACATATTTTATGGCGTTTATTTTATGTTCAGTCCTCCCGTGACCATGGTTGCTGTAAAGCAGCCGAAACGTCGGGAACGTAAACACATAAAATAAACGCGATAAAATCCGTAAAATTAGTTTTATTTCAATGTGTAATATTCGCGTAAATATAAGAGATTTTCTGCTCCTATATCTCTATTTATAAATAAGGCTGACTGTCTAACTACTAACTATCAAATAAATAAATATCGCCAGACGAACACACCAACTATACGGTCCCACAGTAAGCAACGCTTGTGTTATGGGTGCCGTACAATGGACTGGGGGCGAACCCTTATATTATTTGTATCCGAGTCATGGATATTTAACATCCATGACTAGGATACAAACATTCGCGCTCATCACACAAAGTTAGTCCCTACCAGGATTCGAACCCGGTACCCGCAGCGCAGAAGGCAGGGTCACTACCCACTGAGTTAATCAGGTCGTCAAATGCACTATTAATTTGATAGTTAGAAGTGAGAAGTCAGATCAATATGTGTCATCTTATTCGCTTCGCTCCAAGGAATATGCTATTGACGTCACTCCGTTTTGCTTGTTAGGGCGCTACACGACGTTGCTTTCAAAGCAAGATAAGAATGACGTTGGATGTTGTACCGGTATTTCAAACCTGACAACAGATTAACTTGTTTCATAACGATCAATATCTTAACCTAACTATGATTCTCCTATGTAATTACTATGGAACCCCTGAAAACATTAAAAGTTCAATCTTAATTACTTCTAAAAGATTGGTCGACGCAACCGGCGACCCAAGGGCTGGGTATTTCCTCGTTCAGCGAGTAGCTTTGGCTATTCAGCGAGTAAATGCGGCCGGCATCTTGGGCACGCTACCGCATGGGCCAAATTTTGTAGCTGTTTTTGTAGCTTTTCTATACTCTTTTAAAAAAGTTAAGTTATATCAATACGATAATAAAAATTACTTCTTCACAAATGAATAAATAATAGTCATCCATCCGGATCTAACAAAAGATAATTCCTGCGTCTGACAATCTTCAACACAATAATAAACATCGTTACCCCAATCTGTGTTCGCAAAAACTCAATTTCATTCTAAACAACGTTTATTCGAACATAAAAATGTTGGCATTCTCATCCATAATACCGGTGCCTCGAAAAAAAATAACATTAAGCCGCCATAGCGGTGAGTAAACTTGCACTGAGGAGAAAATCGCATTCTGTTGTTCATTTCCTGATAAAACGGCGGCAATGGCGGGTAATAGGCGTCCTGTCATATTTAACCGACTTCAACAAAAAGGAGAAAGTTCTCAATTCGGTTGTGTTTTTGTTATCGCCATTTCTGTTCAGTAGGCCGGGAAATATGTGCGGGAAAAATGCAAATGTTGGTATTTTTTTCTTGTTTACGATTCTTTTCATGTAGTAACATTGCCCTATAGGAAAAAATATGTGGTTTCTTTGAAGAAGTCTTATATTCTTAAGCCAACCTGGTGGGAACAGCAACGATGGTCCAAACCTTTTTAAGCAAATTGATTAACCGTAGTTATATCATAGTATAAAAAAATTGATTAATATTTTGATGACCTGATTAGCGCAGTTGGTAGTGACCCTGCCTTCTGTGCCGAGGGTGCCGGGTTCGAATCCTGATAGGCATAAGCTTTGTATGATGAGCACGAATGTTCGAACCCGAGAATGGGATGTTTCATATTAGTGTTATAAGCTCGCCCCCAGTCCATTGATACCATATAGTTGGTGTGTTCGTCTGGCGATATTTATTTAATATATATGGACATTGTAGATTATTTCACATAACAGTTTATTGGTACGATAAGGGAACGTAAAATCTTGCTGCGGGATTATGGCGGTACCGCGCTAACAATAATTCCGCCATAAACATAAGCTTTATGACGAAAAGTGGCGGTAAACATGCGTAACAGGGGGTCATAACAATGTATATAGGAAGTCCATGTTTGACGATCGCATGATCTTATAGATCTGAGGGCCGCTAGACTCCCTGCGTTAGAGGTTACGTAACATTGATACGTATTTCGGGCTTTAAAATATTCATTATTCCATTGTAAACCTACTGTAAACCGGGAGTTCTAGTTATTTATAAATTCCTATTCTAAATTATGAATGGAACCTGAAAAAGTCTTAATAATGAAATAAATAAACACATCCACGATTTAATCGTTTTATTATTTTCAACGATTAATTCAGAATATTGACCATTTTTCATTTAAACATTTTCTATATAATATTTATATTTATTTACATCCATTACCATTTATATTTATTATATTTACATTTATTCGCATGAAATGACTAGATATTTCTTCATGTTCTAGCTATAAAAATACAAGAATGAAATTTTGTAAGCTAACATACAATTATTATCATAGCGCTAAAGAATTTATAGATAAAATATCACCTAGGTTGATTGCCTCCACAGATGACAGGAGGGCTGGCTCTTTCCTTGCTCAAAAATTAGCTTGATAATAAGCAGCGAGGAATTGCAGCCAGCATTCTTGTCACCTTTCCACGCGGACAAGGTCATTTTGATACATAGTTTGTTGTCATACTATTTTTAAGTTTTTTTATTTTACTATTTAGTTTGACTGTAATTGTAAATTTTAATTATATTTTTAATATTGTATTATTAGGTAATCAGCCAATGTTATTTTCAGTGACTTTATGTTGCACAGACGTACCTTCGTGTGCATTCGAAATTGAGACTTTACAATAATCATTACAAATGCGCTAAAGACCCCTTCTGAGCCACGCTGTATAGGGTAATCACCGGATTGACGAAAGCAACGATATATTTACAAAGGCATTACAACAAAAAATAGCATTGGCATTTTCGAAAAGAAAATCGCGGTACATTGCCATTGTAAACGAATTGCAACCTTCGGTGAATTCGAGAGAAAGTGTCTATTTTGTTCGCGTTTATTTTTATAACTGATTTAAATATTAATTTTGTCATATAAGGTCATTTTTGGCCATAATTAGCTATGTGGAAATTTTATAATGGATAGCAAATAGTCACAATTGAATACAAATAAGTATTTATATCACCATGATGAATTATTATTTTTCATGATTTTGTAAGCTTCGAATGTCGAATGTCGAACGCACTTTGGTTAGAATCACCTACAGTCCGCTGGTCTCGTAGGTGGAATGCATGTGATATGCTTATAATTTATATTATGTCAAACCTGGGTAAGTGAGAACTGGATAAGTGAGAAAACTCTATAAGTGAGAGTAATAGCCAGGACCCGTCATTTTAAGCTCCCAAAACCTCTATTAGCGAGAAACAGAAACCTTTGTAAGAGAGAGTCGTTTTTCCCTCATGGACCTCCGTAAGTGAGACTGCTACTTATCTATACCTCTATAAGCGACAGACGAGCTTTATTTATTTATGTATGTATATTATTTTTATATTTATATTATTGTAATACACAATCGGATCGAATACGTCCCCAAACCCAAACGAAATTGACGGATTTTTTTAAGTGTAAATAAGTTCTAAATAAAATAAAATTACATAGTACATGAATATATGTCTTGTTATTGCTGCGTACCTCTATAAGAGAGAAACGCTACATGTACCTGCATTAGCGAGAAACTCGGGTTAGTGAGAAACCTCTATAAGCGAGAATGAGATTGTGCTCCCTTGAACTCTCGCTTATCCAGGTTTGACTGTAATTAATTTCTACCTATCTATAGTTAAATATAATATAGTTAAGACTTAACATCACATTGATTCTAAATATTATGAGGGTGGATCTACGTGTTCTGGAATGGACTATAGTAAAAGCTTGCAAAATATTATTGCTGCCCCCGAATTTATAGACGTTTTATAACTTTATCAAACGTCACATAGTACTGCGCACAAGAGTTTTGCTTTGCGCAGAACTATATGCCGTTTGATAAAGTTGTATACAGTCTATAAATTCAGGGGTTACAATATAAAATTATGAACAAAATAATTGAATCCTAGTTTGTGGCTAGATCAATAGTATGTAAAATAATCCAGAATAAAAAACACACTGCACAAAATTTATAAATAATACAATTTATTTAACTCGGACGAAGACATAATATGGACGGAGTGTTGCGAACAACATAATAAAGAACAAAACAAAACCAAGCCGATTTCAAGCCGATGTCAATATTTTGTTCGTGACACTCCGTCTAAGATCTTAAATTACGTATATTGACAAACAATGCCAACATTTGATGTAAATTACGTCAATTACTTACCAAACATTTTTTTTACTCAATCTTGCACAGTTCACAATTATTGCAAAGTTAATTCACCACAAGTACCACTTAAAAATCTAATCACACATACTCATTTGTTTTCATAATCATTCGCAACTCAGTGTTCAAATTACTATTTCAACATACACGGGACAGTTGATATTAAAAAAAAACCTACAATGCTTACCATGATCAGTCTTAAGAAATAAGTCCGTTTTATAGATATCTGATACAATACAACCAAAAACACGCATGGCCATATAAATGCATTTACGTTGTTTCCTGATAAGAGTATCCCCCCAACGACCTCACCGCGCTTCTGGGCCCCAAGTCTGCTAACACAATCGATTCATAATCGATTGTGTTAGCTGTCACTTTTGACAGATATTGTACGGGATATCTGTCAAAAGTGACAGTTACTATGCGATTGCTGTTCAATTATGAATCGATTGTGTTAGCAGACTTGGGGCCCTGGACACCTCGAGTGACCAGACCAACGCACCTAACACAAACAGATACCGACCTCGCCGGCCAGGTCGACGAAACACATCCTCTGCCCACAGGTGCGTTTTCGCTCCTAGGAACAGTCGTCCATCGTCAACCCCCACACTGGCAACAGCCCAAGCCAAGGTCGTGCCTCCAGAGGCGCCCTTGAGCTAGTTGCCCCCCTACCCTTCTGGCTGGAGTGCCTTTAGCGCTCGTCCTCGTCCGGGGAAGCTGTAAAGGTCATCTGCGACCAACACCACTTATCATTTGGAAAAAAACTTGTTAAGAGTAATTATAATAAATGTATATCATCAAAGTGCGTTAAGGTTTCACTTATCCCATATTTATAACCTCAAAATAAATCCATAGACTATAATAAGTTTATTTGTGCGACGAATTACAGTAGTGGTCGGTAAATTTAATCACCTAGATAAATAAACGTTGATCCATTATAGATATGACGGGTGGTGTAACTCTTCGATTTTTTTTATTTCATTACGTCACTAAAGTTACTTCCTAGTGCCACTCATAAATGTTTTTCTATTAATGTATTTTGTATCTACGTACATAATGAATAATACAGCTTATAGTACAAAAAAAAATCTTTGAGCATTTATGATATCGCCAAGTTGGTAGAAGACAGTAGGTCTCCAGTTAACCCAAGTGTCTTATATTCTAATGACAGTGGCATAGTAGCGGACTAGAACCTTAATCTGATAACCCAGTGAAAGACGTTAAGCTGATATTTTTTCTTATTCTTCAGTATAACTCTTTCCCTCTGAATTGGGTCTCAAGCATGTTAGGCCGGTTCGGACTTGATATGTCTCTGCCAAACTTAAATGCTCAAATAAAGCCACCATTACAATTCCATTATGACTAAGTGAAGTGACAATGAAGCGTTGTGTCTCTTTCCCCCGTTACCCTGCTTTAAAAGCATAACTTTAATTATAATCTCCAAAATTAAAACAACAGTTGACACGTACTAAAACTAGATGGGTAATACTTAAAGCTCACCAATTGATTCATACGAATTGAGATCGAACGATCCTGTTGACTGAGAGCGCTCCAAAACCAGGGTCTGAGGAGGGGCGAACGCGCTCCCAGGGTGCCGGCTACCTCCTGGCCTTGAAGTACTGACACAACAGAACCTTCTTAAACGCTTGCCTGAATACCTTATTAAATATTGTGTAAAAAATTGGATTCACCATTGAACTAGCGTACCCTAACCAGAGCGCGCAATCGAAGACCCAGTGAGCAATCTTCCCTTCGCAATCAGGGCAAACGACCGGCACCATGTTGAGAATAAAAAATGGCGCCCACAGAATGACGAATGTGAAAAACACGACCCCTAAAACCTTCGTCGCTTTCTGCTCCAATCGCAGTATTCTCCCGTGGCGCGAGGAATTTCTCGAAATGACACTGGAGTTTCTCGAATGGTGAGTTCTCGGCGTTTGTCTTTGAGGACTTGCTGTTGCGTGTTGAGATCTAGCTATAGTCCTTTGGGCTCGGATGTTTCTAACTGGCGTGTTAAGTGTTGTTCTTGCTCCACCAAAACTTGAACCTCTTCTAAACCTCCTCGCTTCATCCCAAGTGACCATAGACGACGCCCCGCGACTTGACCTTCTAAAAAACGGCGTTGACGGCTCATCTTTTATATTCCCGTTCCGAGGGTACCCGTTACATCCGTTTATATCCCCACCAGGGACTATGATAACTTCTGTGGTACGTCTGGGAGGAGTTGAGTCCGATCCGAAGTAAGGGCAAGTGCATGGAGGTGGTAGGAGTAGACCGTCTTCGGAACTTCGTGATTTGGCAGTCAGGGCCGCTGGTGCGAGCAAACCGTCGTTACCTTCATCATCCGATGCACTTCTAGGTCTATTCATTGGCGTGTTTGGGTCTCCAGACGAGGAAGGTCTTCGCCTATCTTGCAGCATCGATGACGGAGAGCTTGATGATACGCTTAAAGAGCCAGGGGTTAACAACCCACCGCGTTCTGATACATTCGTCCTGAAAGAAATATGAATATTAAGATCATGTTAATTGATTCGTCAGCCAATATTCCTATACGGGTGTAATTCGAATCTAGCGAATAAATACCCTCTGTATTGTGGTTTTGTCCCAGCAGAAGCTTCCAAGCCGCGAGAAAGGCGCAACATCTCAGCCCCAAACTGGTGCAGTGCGGTCATTGCCGATGGGGCGGGCTCGCTGTGCAACACAACACGTAACGTATGAGGACTACACACAGACACACACATACACATGGACTCATGAAACATTTATACGATATGGCTATGGGGAACTGATTAGTTAGTTTGGGTGCGTATAGATTCATATGCTTGGGCGAGCGTAACTTGAACTTGATAATCTTAAAACTGACAAGGTTGTGAATGTGATATATATATATAAAAAACAAAGTCGTGTTAGTTACACCATTTATAAGTCAAGAACGGCTGGGCCGATTTGTATGATTTTTTTAATTTGCCTCCGACCCAATAGCAAAATAACTATTAAAACATTGGAAAAAAAAGTTGCTAAAGAAAATGATAATTAAGTTAATTCATTCTCTCATACATTTGATTCTGAGCCGGTTCGAAATTCGCCGGGACAGATTTTGAATATTAAAAATCATGATCTGAATCATTCTTTAGATTCAGAAAGAGTATACTAAGCAGCCTATGTTGTTTCACATGTACCTAATACTAAGTCATTATATACTAGTACAGCTTGTATTCCGAGTACACGCACGTTCAAACAGAGATTTCAATGAGGATTAAATTATTCCCAACTCTCGCCATTTCTATACATTTTGGGAAATGATCCACGAATGAGGGCTTTAAATGTAAATATTGGAATAAAGGCTGCCGGGAATAACTTCCTATCATCGAAGCAACGGCGTTTGGTAATAGGCACATTTAGGTCACGACCACAGATATGATAAAATGGTACGGTACCTCAAAGAACACCTTTCTGATACAAATAAAGTGTTCGCATACAATACCAAGTCAATCAAGTATAAATCATTGTTTTATTGCATTGATCTATTTAAATTGTCCATCAATGGGTTAATGTAGAAAATAACATAAAAAAGTATTCAGTCAATGATTTTATAAGTTTGATCATGTGCAAAGTGGTTATATTTTGTTGCTGTCAATTACGAAACAAATTAGTAATAATAAATATCGCCAGACAAACACACCAACTATACGGTACCACACTAGCAACACTTGCATTGTGGGTACCGTACAATGGACTGTGGACGAACCCAGAATATATTACACAAAGTTTGTCCCTACCAGGATTCGAACCCGGTACCCAAGGCACAGAAAGCTGGGTCACTACCAACTGCGCTAATCAGGCCGGCAGGTTTCGTTTTATTCGAATTGTTCAAATAAAAAGCTACTGTTTTTGAGATACGCAATACTATAGATCTACCGTGGATACTCCCTTTTATCAATGGCGATTCGGCTCAACGGCAAACTAATGCCACTTAAGCTCCAAGGAATATTGTGCGTTATGCAGGCCACATAAAATTTACAATTCCAATGAATATGCTTCGATTTGGAGGGATCGAAGAGTTATGGAAATATAGGGGATGGTACTATTATTAGAAATATACCTAAGGTTTTTTTTGGTTTTATGATGTACTGAAATGTCGCAGTGAAACTTAATATATTTGCTACAGCTACATAAACATGCAACAGGCAGTTCTATGTACGAGTATGTTACGGACTAAGTGATCAATATTTATAATGCCCGGGCAATTTGAATAATGAAATATCAAAACAGACAATTGGACATGATTAATATGTGATATATGACAAATGATCCTTGAGATTTTTTTGAGCAATTTCATAATATTGCCTGCTCATTTTGGGTATTATTCAATTACTCATTGGGCATTATTAATAGTGTTGTCCTAATGGTGCGGCCACATAGATAGCTGAGTGCACTAATTAATGCCTTATTAATATCACTAAGCAGATGTGGCTTCAGCTTAAAACATTAATTTACTAACGTCTTACTAATGACGTTAGGAATTAAGCTAACTACATTAATGTAGCCAAGCGTTTAATGTGGTATTTTAAATGCCTTTATTAAGGCGTATATTGGCATTAATATTAACACCCCGTTAACCCAGATGTGACCGCACCATAAAGTAGCACTTGGTCCATAACAAATACATTCGACTTTATGAGTTCAAAATCTAAAATTTACGTATTCATAAGTCAGTGTCATTGAAACACCTTATTGAAACTGACTTCACAGCCTCGCAAGGCTGGTTCAAGGCACATGCCACGCATGAGCTGACAGCTAGTCAAATGACAGATGCCAGCTCGAGCGAGGCGTCGCAATCCTTTGCCTCGCAAGAAGAAGAGTGATAACAACAAGACAGCTGCTGGGACGCCATTTTCATATCATCATGTCACATCCATTATTTTATTTATAATGTGTATTTATTGAATGTTTTATTGCTATTAATTACTTGACATTGGCAAAATACCCGCTAAGTTGTGGGTGAGGCCATATTCATATCCATTTTATTTCATCGCCTCTCATTTCGTAAAGAAAGAAGAAGACGAAGAGGCTGCGCCGCAGTTAAGCCGATATTTGGGTTTGATACGCATGCCAAGACACATCAAAAGTAGGTTAAAACAATAAATATCAAACAGACATACTAGTGGTAGCTACACATAGATGGAACACGTAATCTTTTAAAGGTTATATTCCGATAGTTCACGGAAGGGTGACATCGGGCGATGCGCCTCACAGTGTTACTATATTTTTTTTTAATAACAAAGAGAAAGGTATACGAGTTGTACAGGCTTTGAAAGAGTAGAGCGATCCAGCCAGCTTATAATAAGTATTAATTGCACGATACGAGCCAGGCCTAGTGTGAGGGTCATAATCACAAAAAAAATGGAGGAAGAGGAACCCACCTCTCCAATTTTTCCAATTATAAACCAAACAAGTTTAATATATAATTAATGAAGCCAGCAATACCGAAGTCCTCTAAGATTTTTGTCGAGAAACTATCTATCACGAGTGACGGGACCCCAAATAAAATGCAATTCTCCGCGAAACAAAGCGAATCTAAAACTCTAAACAAGGCATTCTCAGGATGGCTGGGCTACGAATGAGCCATCATAATTACTAGTTATTTATTTTATTGTTATCATTGTATGAAGAGATAGATTTCAAATATGACCATAGAGTTACGACACGCATTCTTTTTTTTGGTTGGCAATCGGCTACAAAATAGTCCCATTTCTGCCGATGTCAAGTATAACATTTCTGCCGATGTCAAGTATAACATTTCTGCCGATGTCAAGTATAACATTTCTGCCGATGTCAAGTATAACATTTCTGCCGATGTCAAGTATAACATCTTTAGCGTCGTTTTAAATATAAGTGCATACCCCTCATGATGATGATGACAAAATGAATCCCCTACCCCAATCAGTAAAGCTGTGGATACCTTACTCAAAATATATCGGACATATTGATTTCTTATATTTACGCGAATACTACACATTGAAATAAAACTATTTTTAAGGATTTTATCGCGTTTATTTTTCGTATACAATTAAATATAAAATAAATAAACAATTAAATATGAGGGTAGCCCGCTTCTAACTATGACACCAGGACGTCAACCACCTCAGTCCTCCCGTGACCATGGTTGCTGTAAAGCAGCCGAAACGTCGGGAACGTAAAAACGAAAAATAAACGCGATAAAATCCTTAAAGAATAGTTTTATTTCAATATATACCGGACAGTTATACTAATTTATTTCAATTTCCATCACTCGTGCACGTTTATGAACACACAATGGTAAATATAACATTATTTATCAAAGAAATACATTTTATCAACTTCACGGTTCAACTTCCCGCCAAAAAGTCACGACACGCCTCACGCAGCCCTCAAAATTGATACCTATTTGGATTTATTAAGGTTATATTTTACGTTCTTAAAGATTACTTGCGCGCACCTGAACTGCTTGCTGAAAACACATTATTAATCAACTGAAAGCCGCCTGTCTATCTTGATATCATATTTTACACGCTGAAAAAATAATGTCCCTTATAAAACATCCCACTAACAAGAGTCTCGAAATGGCTTTCAATACACTTGGTGTGGTTCTAGTAACAGCTGCTGCTGTTGAGACATAATAATATCATATTGTGGCTTAAGATCGTGGCTGTGTATATTTACATTATGATGTATTCCTACTCAGCATTCCTCATATATACATAGTCAACTGAATAAGTTTCATATCCTAGCTTTTAAAAGTCATTTGGCTGCTTACCGATATACTTGAAGCCATTGATATGTGAGACCCAACTAGTGGAACTACCGCTATTCCTAAGGGTAAGTCAATTGATCAGATACTTTCTTCTGCCTGTAATGGCCTCCCTTATCATGACCTGCCTCCGATTCACAACCTTACGACAAGTCTTGTATCCAACGATTCGGTAGTTAATCGAAATTTGCATGTTGAAATGTATTATGTTAACACAGCGACCGGTGGAATCGAACCATTTGTTTGCGTAGTCGTATCGAATCTTCGATTCGGTCATGAAGAATGGCTCTGAAATATCGTCGTCGAAACGAGAAAAAATTTAAGCAAATCAATTTCGATACTTGTCGAGACGTTCTGAATCGACCCGCGGGTTTTTTCTTTAATTTTGATTTATGTTTTAAAATTTCGTTTTTGATTAGCGAGAACAATATCCTTGAAACATGGAGCACGAAAGGTCTTACATTTTATTAAATGCTTATTAGGACAAGTACTTACCGACATAATTTACACGCACGAAAAATTATAGATTGGTCGCACTCCGCCGCCATGGTTATGATAGCATAAATGTTAATCCAAAATTATATATTGATGATTGAACCCAATTAATTTATCTTCAGAAAATAAATAAAGATAAACATTCTTATGTCATAAATAACAAATTATAGGAGTTCCATTAATTAACAACTTTGCTTGTTAGGTGATGATTAAGAGTTTCATGGTTGTTTTTATTATGTCTTTACGTAGGTAAATTATTAGCTTGAAAACTTTCTTACACTGAATTTGTAGTGTAAGATTAGTCCACCAAAATATAAAATTAAGTACATACATTTACAATTCGGAAAGTCCCAATTGATGTATATTGGAAAATTTACCATAGAGCAGAATTAAGTGATTTAAAAGGAATTTAGGATTTCTAACGTGGCTAAAAATAATCCCTAAATGAGTGAGGAAAATATTAGTTTGTACAACAAGTGAATAAAGTATGTCATTTTATTCGAGACGTTGATCTGCCCGAGCCGAAGTCGAGGGTAAATATTAAAGTTGAGGATAACATTCCTAATTTTATGAAGGATTATACACTCTGCTTTTCACTTCGATTGCGAGGAAATGAGTAATAGATTTTTTGTATAGTAATCACACAGACCTAATAGAAAATATAAAAAAAACTTTTATGACATCACTAGCTTTATTTTTTTAAATCGGTTTACGAGCATGAGAACTGAAAATTATATTGATCGCTTTGGTATATCTTTATCTAGTTTAAAATATGAATCAGACTGCGCGAGAGAAAGAGAGAGAAAAAGACCTCAACCAAATTTATGATACTGAAATTGTAAGTCTGATGATTAACTATAATATTTATAAGCTACGGGAATTTAAATCAACTTATTTTTCTGACGCGATTAATATTATATAAATTGAAGTTAGTTGCTAAGCGTTAACCCAGTCTGAACTACAAATTCAATAGGCAATTCGAATACAACTGGATTGTAAATTGAAATTACTAAGTAACAATTGGCGGCGCATTACAGGGGTAAAAGCAAATGAGACATAATTGGAAATTGGAGAGAATCTCTTTAAAGATGCAGATACAATTACGCCTACCTCATCGTAGGCTCCAGTTTCAGATATATATTACGTCACTAAATGGTTTAAACAACCATTTAGTGTTGTGTGTGTGTGTGTGTTGTGTCTCGGATACCGGGAAATAGAACATTTACTTGTGACTATTGGCCGACTCTAACACTCATTTCACTGTGAAATTAAATTAATTTTAGCGTTTATATTATGTTTTGTCCGTTCCCGACGTCTCGGCTGCTTTACAGCAACCATGGTCACGAGGGGACTGTAGTGTTAGACGTTCTAGTGTCATAGTTTGAACTGGGGTACTCTCATATTTAGTTGTTGTTTGCGGTCCGATCTACACAGAAAGTGCTCACAGTGTCCTTAGATCTTGCAATGGTGCGCTTGGTTTTGGATTTAATTATATTAATTACTGGATCCAAAGCCGGTGGTAGCACCCCGGTATTTTTTCCTGTTAGTAAATTCAGAATCGGACCAGTAGTTCCGGATATTACCGCTTATATCCAAACTTACAAAGCTTTACCCCTTTTTAATATTAGTATTGAAGTGTCGATTCCACAATCTTATTTGATTTACGAGGTATTCCACTCTTAAATTAATATCTATTACACCACAAGGTAAAAGCTATGCAAAACTACAGATTACCAAAGGCCAGGGTCGAAGAGTCACGCGATGTGCCTAATTACAGAACTGATTGGGGGAGAGATCTATTTTGAAAGCGGTGCGGACAGGTGGAAATGTAAGTTTTAAGTGCAAAACTAATAATGGTGGGACTTGCGATATCGTGAAGATTTAGTATGGAGGGATGTTATCTGTGCCAGCAATCGCTTGCTTAGGTGCTTTATACATAATATAACGTTATAAGGATTAAATACAGCATGGCTCTGAAACGGTATACTTATTTTTGGACCTGTACTTTTTAGCGCATTTGTAATCATTACCTATGTCAAGTCAGATTTTGAAATCACAATTTAAAAAAAAAAACATTTTTTTAAGGCGACGTTTTTTTTTAATAAGTCGACGTATCGATATTCAGACTTAACATAATGATTAGAAATGCGCTTAAGAAGCTCAGGTTCAAAGGTTAGTATACCCTTTCTGATTCATTCTGTATAATACCAGTAATGCTTTTCAACAATTAGGATAGGCTGTGTAGTTTTTGATTTATTCGCCAGTATAACTTTTTTATTTTTTCAATATTATTTTATCCTGTAATAGTATCGTCATCGAGAAAGCATACCTTCTATCACTGTCATTCTTATTTACGAAATCTATGGTGTGAGCGGAACGAAACACTATTACGTTAACATCACCATGATTTATATTGTTTTTCCTAAAATGGCTGACTACTGGTCAATACATCCAACATTGTTACTCCAACGACCAAAGCCGTCCAATTCATGGAATGCTACAATACATTTACACTGGTATTACAAAGGAGTTCAATGACCAAAGCCGTCAAATTCATGGAATGCTACAATACATTTACACGAGTATTATAAAGGAGTTTTCTTTAACGAGTTTTCTCAAATTTATTATGTAAAGCGGTATACATATTAGTAAGTATATCTATATAAATAAAAGCTTGTAATAAATGACTGTATGTTACGATTCAAGGAACCAAAGTAATGTCTCTTTTGCGTGTTTATACATTCGTTTTAATATTGCAGTTTCAATCCAATTAAAATTAAAAGCATAATGTACGCTCGCCTTTCACAGAAGTGTGATTATGTGGTGATTTGCTTCAAGTAATTTTGCATTATGAAGGTACACGAATACTTGAAATAAGTTTCATACTGAAAGTAATTTTCCTTGTGAAGGTTGTTTGTCGGTGAATGATACCTGTTATTAAAGGTTATAATATATTATGTTTTATTTCATTATGTTTATTGCTATTGAGTCTATATTGAATATTTTCTTTGATCTAAATAACTACATCAATTTGAATGGGCGGGTTCCCGCGAGATAGTCAAAAAACTGAATCTCAAAATCCACTGAGCGGATTTTAATTAAATGCAGCACGACGATAGCTTACAGTAAGATCAACATCTTGAACAACTTTTGACCCGGAAAATGGAAAGGTTCCCACAAAAAAAAACAAAACATCTTAATCTCAAAATTCACTCGGCGGATAAAACTGAAACTTGTTATGGTAATAGCTTAAATACCGGGTTAATGTATACAACATTAATTTTTTGATCCCGGGAAATGAAAAGGTTCTCCCAGGTTAAAAAAAAAACGAAAGTCGACGCACAAGAAGTCGCTAGCACTACTAGTAGATACATAGTATGTGGACACTGATCAAGGCAAAAAAGCTTCTAAAACCAAAGTACTAAATGCTATTATCGCACACACATACCCTTTTTACTTACCACCCAAAGGACTTACAACTCTATTACGTCGTAGTACATACCTGGAGTCTTGAATCCACAGGTCTCTGGTATCAATAGGTGGAAGTTCGGTTTCGGTAGAGGCAGCCGAGTGCTGTGGGGTACCACCTCGAGGTCCAAGAAACCTTCGCCAGGTACACCGACGACCTGCAAGGATAATTGGGTCAAACGATTTTTTACTTTAAATTTGTTGGTGTAAGTATGGGTTTTAATTGTTACGATTTATAGAGTCAGTATAGTAGAGCTGACCTGAAGGGAGATTCGGATAAATGATTTTTGACTTTAATTATGCAGAGTTAGAGCCGAGTTTATATTGCTACGATTGGTAATAATAACATTTATAACACAACCCGTCATAAGATAATTATTATAGATCTAGGGCGGATGATATAATTTAATACGATGTTTGTTGCTACAATAAAGTTATTATTATTATTAAGTTATATGAGCCTATCTATGATCATAGATTACGTTAGTCATATGCGCTTGTCAATGATCCTAGTCCTATGCTCATTAAGTGGATTTCGAGATATGATACTGAATTTTAGTTTTGCTAAGGTTTTTTTTCTATTTCAGTAAGAAGCCAATCTTTTTCTTATTATTAGCATGGAAGATGGTAACCCTACATTACAACATAGGGATATGTTGATATTAAAAGGCGAAATACAGTTTCAAACCATAAATATATTAACATTGCCGCGCCAAATTCCCATATTGCGACTGCTACAAGCGACGCTAAGAGGATTCGCGACTTGTTGATCATGTTAGCGACACTTTACTCGTACCTAACATAAAGCTAGCGAGTTATATTCATCACCCAAGGGAATACATGTATTAAGTAGGTACTTTAATATAAAGAATGTAAAGAAAACATAGTACTTAAGTGAAACTAAGGCCACATTCGTTGACATAGTGAGCGTTGTTGAATCGCAAACCTACAACAAGTCAAAAATAATTCAGGCAGAAAGCATATCATACTGCCAAATCAAGTGTATCTTCGACGGCCTGATTAGCGCAGTTGGTAGTGACCCTGCTTTCTGTGCCGAGGGTCCCGGGTTCGAATCCTGGTGGGCATGGATGTTTAATATCTATATAAGTAATATAGAATGGGCTCACCCGCAGTCCATTGTACGTTACCCATAATACAAGCGTTGCTTAGTATAGGAACGTATAGTTGGTGTGTTCGTCTGGCGATTATTTATTTATTTTATCAAACCACAAAATCGATTTAAAATCATCGACTACGTCATCAGTGTACAATCGAATCGAAAAAATTATCTCGCAAATTGGTATTTGAAAATCCCGTTTGTCATTTTCCACTGTGAAGAGACATAATTAAATTGATTCTCACTGGACTGCGTTTGGAGCACTCTTTAGTTGTGACGTGACGTAACCGTGGCGGCGACGGGACGGGGACAATACTATGATAATCAATACTATGGGTAACTGCCACGAACAGCCAATATACTTACTCGCTTATACCTTTATAAGTCATTGATGATGTCAAAAGTTATTTTGCTGACAACTATGTTTTAAAAAAAGAACGTCCATATAAATATGAGTCACACGTAATGTGTAACAGAAAAAAAATACCTCGCGAAAGAGTTTTTTTTTTACAAAACATGATTAATTCCCCAACTGTTGTGTGTCGCGAAAATGGATATAGCTCGTTTAGATCTGGCAACCGACATCGCGTCGTGTGAAGCAGCGTCTACTATTATAAATGACACATGCCAATTGCGAGTTCGCACGAAAACGCCCCGCGGGATTATATTAGACTATATACGGCATCGGGGTAGCCAGGTGTAAAAGGCTTATGCTTATATATATAAATTATATTTATAAAACAAGGTCGTGTTAGTTACATTTATAACTCAAGAACGGGTGGACCTATTTTTATGATCTTTGATTTTTGGATCTCACCAGAACTTAATATTAATAAAATATGGGAAATTCACAAAAAAATATGATTGTTTTATTCATTTTGGCTCATACCCCTCGCTTTCATCCAGGCAGTGGAGGCTCGAGCCCAACGGTGGGACATTAAATAGGGCTAATATAATAGTTTTTAATATTTATATTTAACATTTTGTATGTTTTCGAATATGAAGAGCGTCTGAAATATGTGACCGTAAGTTTTTTTTTAACATTACACGAAAAATCTTATACTTTCATTTATTTATTTTTTTGTCATTGATATACTAAATCAACGTTTTTTTTGTAATACACATCACCGTGAATGGCGAAATAATTGCCTGAACCCACTTTTCGTTTCCAATCCATGTATATTTACTATGGGCTATGGGCTATGGTATATGGCTATGGGCTTACATGTCAAATAAAAAGCTTTCAATGGATTAATATTTGATGGGATGACACTCGCTTCGCATACCTACTTACTGAGTGTATTGTATCCCAGAGTACAAAGTAACACGTAGCAAATGAGTGACGATTCGCTGACTATCAAAGATTATAATTGATTGACGGCCTGATTAGCTGAGTTGGTCCCTGGGTTCTGCGCTAAGCGTCTCCGTTCGAATTCTAGTAGAGACAAACTTTGTGTGATAAACACGATTTTTTGTACTCGAGTCATGGATATTGAATATCTATAGGTATACGTTTTATATACTAGGTTCGCCCCAGTCCATTGTACGGTACCCGTAATGCAAGCGTTGCTTAGTGTGTGACTGTATAGTTGATGTGTTCGTTTGGCGATATTATTAATTATATTATAATTTATGCTGTCAAACATCAGAAATGAAGCACATAGCCGAAAACTTAAAAGGTGGACTGAAGGGTACTTAGCATAGCCTATGATGACGCGAGACTTAAACATGAGTAAGCACTTAATCTATACTACAAATAAATAAAATTGGAGTGTCTGTTTGTAATATTAAAATAACCGATTTTTACTAAGTGCTTTTGGATGTATACACGGTACATATTCGGTATATGTACCGTGTATACATTTTTTTCAATTTTTGTCTGTCTGTCTGTCTTTTTGTTCCGGCTAATCTCTGAAATGGCTGGACCGATTTTGACGGGCCTTTTACTGGCAGATAGCTGATGTAACAAGGAGTAACTTAGGCTACTTTTATTTTAGACTAGCTGTTACCCGCGACTTCGTCCGCTTGTTGTTAAATACCACGCGGACGAAGTCGCGGGTAACAGCTAGTATTTAATAAAATCAATTTAATAAACTCTCTCAACGTTTAATGTAGAGATCTTTTTATCCGCCACAATCCATGGATATACGCGCCCCTTCGGATGCTGCAAAAAGTAGACGAGATAATCCCACGGATCGGCTCGTATATCCTCCTCTAATCATGAAACGTAAGGGAATTTCGGAGAACATTTTTTAATGCAATAATTATGAATCCGCAAAGGTTCATTATACAGAGTCCTGACAAGGATTTACTTATGAGATAAATTTAGGCTTGTTCCGCAAATTTTAATGAATATTTTACTGGTTTACCATCAAATTTCCTTTAATAAACTCATGAATGTAGGATTTTATCCTTTGTGGGACCAGTTTTGATAAGAATATTTTTTGATAGCTTATCTTCGTCGGCTGTTAATTCATATATGATAGTACCTATGTTAGGGAATTGAAAAAAAATAACATAAAAGTTAAATCATGTTAAACTATTGGAATAAAAATAATTTTAAGGGTTTTATCGCGTTTATTTTATGTGTTTTACGTTTCCGACGTTTTGGCTGCTTTACAGCAACCATGGTCACGGGAGGACTGAGGTGTTAGACGTCCTAGTGTCATAGTTTGAACCGGGGTACCCGCATATTTAGTTATTGTTTGCGGTCCGATCTACACAGAATGTGCTCACAGTGTCTTGAAGCACTTTGTGTAGTATTCGCGTAAATATTAGAAATCAATACGTGTTAAAAAAAATATATTAAGCCTATTTTATTGTAAGTAGTGCTCTACATCGCCGGCGAGATTTTAAACGGATAAAATACACTTAGGTACAAAGTGAAAGTGTAATAAAAAAAATAAAAAAAATAAACCTTATATTCTACATTTTTAAACATATTATATAGTTTTTATAATTTCTTAAAAAAGTTAATGTTTGACAAAGTATTTCCTTCAAGCAGCCTATCTTCATATGTTTTTTGTTCTCAAACTTGGTCTATCAAATTTTACTACTCACGGGTGTGTACCCATGCCACAATGACAACTACAAAATATCCACTACAATATACCGATGGGAGGTGCACCGAGCCACCCAGGAGCCCAGCCAGCCCCGAGGCCCTTCCTCTGCCGCGCCAGGAGTTGAATAGTCAGCGCATAGGTAAGCAGCATCACGCCCAAAGGTATGTAGAAGGATACGATGGAGCCTACTGCCTTGTAGAGCGGGTCGGGCACATTGCACGACCCTCCGATGAGGACGGAGTCTGCGTTCTGAAACAAAACATTAAATAAATAAAACAAAATCGCAATACCAACATCTACTGCCCCCCCCCCCCCCCCCCCGCGACGACCTTACCGCGCTTCTGGGCAGCTCGAGTGACCAGATCGACACACCTAACACTAACAGACAACGACCTAGCGGGCGACGTCGACGAAACACATCCTCTGCCCACAGGTGCGTTTTCGGACCTAGTAATCATCCGTCGTCAACCCCTACACTGGCAACAGCCCAAGCCGAGGTCGTGCCTCCGGAGGCCCCTTTAGCTAGTTGCCCCCCTACCCTTATGGCTGGAGCGCCTTTAGCGCTCCCCCTCTCGTCCGGTGAAGCTGTAAAGGTCATCTGCAACCAACAGCTTTTATCATTTCAAAAAAAAACATCTACTGAATGGACCCAAATTTATAAAAGCTTTTACATACCCTGTGACCCTATTCCCTTTGACATTTCGTACCCTACGAAATGTCATAGGGAATAAGGAGACAACATGATCATATAATCATGTCTAATAATTTTGTGATAGTAAACAAAGCCTTATGCGATAGAAAATAAAGTTACGTATATATGACACACAAAGAAGAAAGAGATTTTTTTTTTAAAACGCTTGCGTCTTTATTCTACCTCCTTTTGTTATATTAATTGATTTTACCATCCACAAATGTCTGTTAACCGCATCTGAGGTGGTACAATTAAATTGATGTAATCCGATTTCCAATTGATTGAAACAAACAATGAAGAAACTTTATCAATTAATTGGCTATCGATAAGTTTTTGAAGTTTAATATTGAAATTAATTAACTTAGTACTTTATATTTAATGGAGTTCATTGAGTTATAGTGCATACAGTAAGGTTGAACAGAGGTTACTGAAAAACTTTTTTTTTAATTTACCTTGACTTATTATGAGTCAATCTAAATTTAAAAAAAAGTAAACCTTTAAATCAAAGCCGCGCCTTCGAATTTTCAAGGCTATCGCATGATTTTCAGCTCGTATCTCGAATTGATTTCAATTAATTTCTTCATTTAAGTATAAATACTTGTTTCCTAGAAGAGTTTCCAACTATCTTTGCTAGCACTGCTTTTTAGGGTTCCGCTATCAAAGAAGGAACCCTTATCGTTTCACCATCTCCTACGCCACAGTTATTTCATCAACATTATATTTATTACTGTTGCTTTTTTTTTTCAAACAAACCATGACAAAAACAAACTTTTTTTTTCTCTATAACATTATGCCAATAAAAACCAAACACATTTATTACTCATAAAACATTATTACATACATAGGGAAAGTAAACAGTCAAACAATGAAGCGATCCATAAAAAGAAAGCGGCAAAAGTTGTCTCACAAACTTATCGTGTTCGTGTTGTGTGTCATAAACAAAGATGTTTTGTTTCCAACGTTCAAGTTACGACATAGTTGAGTCAACGAAAATGGTACGGTTCTTGTCAAACTGTTTCACAAAGTAATTGTTAGGGTTCCGTAGTCCCTTTTGAAGACCAAACGTCCTTCTCAGTCTGACAGTTATCAACTCAACTCAATTTTTTCAAGTTGTCAAGTCAACTCTACTGGTGGTAGGCTTCGGCCGTGGCTAGTCACCACCCACTGAACAAAGCCATGTCGCCAAGCGGCCTAGCCGTGTTCCGGCATGATGTTCGGTGTTGACATTCATGGATGGCGGGTCAGATCAGCTGCGCTGCATGTGCCTAGTGAATGTAGCGTCTCGATCTACTGCCGCCTTCCTACCTAGGCAAGTATGCTCCATCGTAGATCTCATCGTCACTTACCATCAGGTGAGACCGAGATCAAATACTTGCCTATAATGTAATAAAAAAAAAATAAAAAAAAAAAAGTACATCATAAACTATATAATTTTCAATCATAATACATACATTTTTGTGGTAATAATTACTGAACTACGTAAAGACAATAAATAATTATTAATGGTTTGGCACTTGCGCCTTCATTTTTAAATGTTACGCTTGCAAGTGAATCTGAACAAGAAAATACTAATGACACTGAAAACATTAGCCTTGGCAGTATGGATCAATTCCTTCGCCTGTCCTACTGGACGAAAATAAAACAACTACTTAGAGGGCTACATGTAAATATTGGAAGAGATTTTTTTTTAATTGCACCTATTGATGTGTGCCATTTTAACTAAGATAAAGTTTTTATACATTTGTTTATGATCAAAACTGACCCGCCAGTATTTTTATGATCAAAACTGCCCAGCCAGTATTTTTATGATCAAAACTGCCCAGCCAGTATTTTTATGATCAAAACTGCCCAGCCAGTATTTTTAACGATGTGTCATTTTGATAATAATGTACATAACATAATAAATAATCGGATAGGAGTTAATATTATAATTTAATATAATATCGCCAGACGAACACACCAAGTATACGGTCCCACACTAAGCAACGCTTGTATTATGGGACCGTACAATAGACTGAGGGCGAACTCAGTATATAATACTTATATAGATATTAAACATCCATGTCTCGGATACAAACATTCATGCTCAACACAAAGCTTGTCCCTACCAGGATTCGAACCCTGGACCCTCGGCGCAGAAAGCAGGGTGACTACCAACTGCGCTAAGGTCGTCAATAAAGGAGTACCTAAATCCTTCACTTATTTTGACGTCATATGATTTTTTTTAAATTATTTGATCCCACGCCTCATGCATCTATACATATAAATAAAATTGGAGTGTCTGTTTGTAATATTAAAATAACCGCTTTTTACTAAGTGCATTTGGATGTATACACGTTACCTATACCGAAACAACATTTTTTTTAAATTTTGTCTGTCTGTCTGTCTGTTTGTTCCGGCTAATCTCTGAAATGGCTGGACCTTTTTTGACGGGACTTTCACTGGCAGATAGCTGATGTAACAAGGAGTAACTTAGGCTATTTTTAGTTTAGAAAAAAAAAATAGGATCTCACGAAAAAAAATTAAAACCAATGTTGCAGCGCAGCGCCTGATTAAGTTTGATAGCAACAACCTGCAATGCGTCCCGCGGGCTCAGAATGGGCGAGCAGGCTGTTGTCAACGGTTGTCTTTGTTAAATACCACGCGGACGAAGTCGCGGGCAACAGCTAGTCTAACATATAAATCCAAACTAGGGTCATAGACTATAGTCCACCAGATGTCTGGCTTGACACACATAAAATCAATGGTTACCCGTGCACCGTGAAATTAGTGCCCTCCCTCTATTTTCGGTGGCAAATTGATTCCTCTAATTTATTGTAGTCTAGAGCATTGGAGTGGAATAAAATGTGATGGAAAATATTACCACGGCGAATTTAGACGGTACCTGCGATTGATTTTATTAGTGAAATAATGTGTACCATGTAATATTAAAATAACCGCTTTTTACTAAGTTAATTTGGATGTATACACGGTACATATACCAAAGCAATTTTTTTTTAAATTTTTGTCCGTCTGTCTGTCTGTTTGTTTCGGCTAATCTCTGAAATGGTTGGACTGATTTTGACGGGACTTTCACTGGCAGAGCTGATGTATCAAGCATTAACTTAGGCTACTTTTATTTTACAAAACATTTTTGTTAAATACCACGCGGACGAAGTCGCGGGTAACAGCTAGTCTGATTTATAGGTGTATAGGTGGCCGAACTTTGCTCATCTAATTTGCTCGGTGAACTTTCGAACCGTGTAATCGTTCCCAATATTTATTTCGGTAAAACCTCAAAAGTTTGGAAAATTTTCTAATTTCGTTCCACCTTGCCATCATTTCAATCTCAGCTATATTTAGATATACATAAAACCCTGTATGCAATGGCATCTACATGTTTTGGAAATAGGATTGTATTTTTTACACAGTTAATAAATAATACTATATTGATTTCTTATATTTGCGTGAATACTACACATTGAAATAAATCTAATTTTACAAATTTTATCGCGTTTATTTTATGTTTTTTACGTTCCCGACGTTTCGGCTGCTTTACAGCAACCACGGTCACGGGAGGACTGAGGTGTTGGATGTACTGTAAAATAAGTTTCATTTCAACGTGTAGTATTCGCGTGAATATAAGAAATCAATATATTTAGATTAATTATTTTTTTGATTTTATTTTCGAAACGTTCGATTTGAACATTGCTCAACTTTATGGCACTTATGTTGTATTTGAGTAATAACCAAAATTATAACGAATATTTAGTCATTACTAGCAAATACTTTTAAGATAATTTAACAAATCGAGCGTTCCATTTCGAATTATCTAGAATTGTTAATCGCGCTGGAAATATTCAAACGGTTGAGATTACGTTCTAAAACTAAATAATTTATATCGGGTTCCATTGAAAATAGTGGCGTGCTAAATTAACCCAATTACTCAGTCTGGTGTGGGCTACCATTTAAGATGAGCACGATTAAAATTACATTCTATTTAAGATATATTGTAAACTATCTCAATTATTCAGAATTATACAATTTTTTGTTTTTCAATCTTTTAAAATAGGCTCTTACGAACACAATCTTAAGTGCTACTTTACAGAAGTATATAAAAAATAACAGAATTGAAACGTACACATACAGAAACATATAGTCGGCCTGATTAGTGCAGTTGGTGGTGACCCTGCTTTCTGTGCCGCGGGTCTCAGGTTGAAATCTTAGTAGGGACAATCTTTGTGTGATGAGCACGAATGTTTGTACCCAAGTCATGGATGTTTAATATCTATAAAAGTAATATATACTGAGTTTGCGCCCAGTCCATTGCACGGTAACCACAATACAAGCGTTGCTTAGTGTGGGACCGTATAGTTGGTGTGTTCGTCTGGCGATATTATTATACATGTTGCTCATATTTGTCTATATTTCTCGTGTGAGCAGTTCATGTGAAATATGGATAAAAATAATTATTGTAAAACGATGCTTACCTTCGAATACTTAAGGCTCAATGGGAGACTCATGGCGGTCGATAGTATCCATACAAAGGCGATTTTGACGGTCACTCGTTTTCTTGTTTTGTTTCTCCCAAATCTCATGGGGTAGCGGAGGGAGAGATACCTGTAATTCATATGACGTAAGACTCCCAAATTAAGACATATAAATAACTAGCTGCGCCCTGCGGTGTTACCCGCGCTAAAAATCATGTCGATCCTTTGCGCTATGAAAAATTGAAACAATTCTATCCCACGAGAACCATACATTTTACCGGGATAAAAAGTAGCCTATGTACTATTCCAGACTATAATCTATCCCTGTGCCAAATTTCATCCAGATCCGTTCAGACGTTCTGGCGTGATTGAGTAGGTAACAAACATCCATCTATCCATCCATCCAAAATTTCACATTTATAATATTTGTATAGACTAGTTTTTGCCCCGCGACTTCGTCCGCGTGACAGGTAAAACATAATAAATATAATAATAATAATACCAGCCCGTTTTAATGTCCCACTGTTAGGCACGGGCCTCCCCTCAATGCGAGGGGGATTAGGCCATAGTCCACCACGCTGGCCCAGTGCGTGTTCGCGGACTTCACACTTCTTTCGAGGGGTTCTCTCAGATGCGCAGGTCTCTTCGCGCTGATTTTCTTCACCGTTTAGCAAGTGATAATCATGGTTGAAAATGAGATTCACACATGAAATCCAAATCCCAGAGGCGCGAGCCGGGGTTTTAACCTGCGATCCTCGTTACCGAGGCCAGCGTTCTATCAACTTGGCTATCACTGCTTAGTATAATAAATAAATTTACTTATTTAAAATTAATTTGAGCCCGGCAACTATGCGTCACCAAAGTACTCTTTAAGACCGTACAAATGAACCCTAACTCGATTAGTCTACTTGATTCCTTCATCGTATTCCAATGACTTTCTTCTGGCTCTATCATCAGATCCTGGCAACTATGTGTTTGCAAAGTCACTTCAACACCGATCTAACAAACCCAAACTCGGTGGGTCTCTTCGGTTCCCTTATCGAATTCCAATGACCGTCTTCCGGCTTCATCATCATACCCTGGCAACTATGTGCGAGCAAATAACACGTTAAGACAGATCTAATGAACCCAAACTAGGTGCGTCTACTCGATTCCCTCATATAATTCCAAGGAGCACGGTTTTGGATGCGCGTTTATAGGTCAGTCAGTCAGGACAAATAATGTTATTATTATTTCAGTTTTAGTGGCGTTATTACGCGATTGTAACCTCTTTAACCTTTGATTTTTTAAATAGAGGAAAAATATGATTTTTTTACAATGAAGAGATTGGCAGAAAAATATACCTGTCAACACTAATAGTACACAGATGCATGATCGAAGCAGTGCAGAGCAGCACGTCCAGGCAAATCCAGGTCAGGCAGTACACAGCCGGCAGCGGGAAGTAGCCTATAACAAGAGAAACCATATATCTACATAAAGTATTTTTTGTTCTTTATTGCGCCCAATGCCCCCTTCAAATATACCCCCCCCCCCCCCGTTTAAAAATACTGGATCCGCCCCGAGATTAGCCGGAATAAACATACAGACAGACAGACAAAAATTTAAAAAAAAATTGTTTTGGTATATGTACCGTGTATACATCCAAATGCACGGTTATTTTAATATTACAAACAGACCCTCCAATTTTATTTATTTGTATAGAGTATTACATAAACATTGCCAGAAAATCAGGGAGATACAAGGTCCACACCTTGTAGGTATTACTGACACCATACGCCGTGAATCTAGGCGATCCCAGATTTTTCTTGAATATAAACAAACACTCCAGAGCCATTGGAAATTCACTTTCAAAAGACAATACGAATGTGAGATGTTTATGAATGCTTTTTCAATTACAGCGCTACCCACTTAACCAGTCGATTTGCATAGTTTTTAATTGAAATTGAAAAATAATTTGCCGGCCGCACGAAGCATACACAGAGAGAACATTAATATGCCAATTCAAACAGCGGCCAAAATAAATTTGCTGAACGGCCCCTATTTTTAAACGCATATCATTTTTCGGGGCTTTCAACGTATTTGTGGACAAAGCCCACGCATCGCCACGCCCCACTCCCCACGCCTGGTAAACCAAACATGTTTTGGTGCTTACATCGTTCATTAACTTCTAGCTGTTTTTTCGAGCCCGAAATAGATTTTTCAGGACTAGGTAAATTATTAAGAGTTGTTAAAAAAACAAGAGAAAAAAAATGAAAAAAATACAAGCCCGCTGAATTAATCACCGGATCTTCTCAGTTGAGGTCGCGTTCCGATCCGGTCGTAGAGTAAAGAAAAACTATGTAAATGACAATTGTTAGGTGCTCCCGTAGGCCTATACGAAATAAACGATTTGACTTACACTTTGACTTCGTGCTCATCACGCAGAGATTGTACCTAACAGGATTCGAACGCAGACAAAGAAAGCAGGGTCACTACCATCTTCGCTAATAAACTCAGTAAAAAAAGTAAAAATTATAGCTATATTAACTCCCTATTTTGTGCGTAACTCTGACTTTACCTCCGTACAAAAGACAAAAAGATTGTTCAAAATACATTGTAATTTCACGAGGATTACACCACGCGCTCATATCTTATTACAGTTGTGTTCTCAGCAAGGATTTATCGTTCTATTTATATTAATACTGTAGGCCCTGTTGTACCCAGATCCGAAGCCTTAGCTAGGAGCTCTGCAAGTGTGATATGAACGGGATTTTATTAAATCTGGGTGAGCATATACAGACCAATCAGACAAAGCTACGCTTTCGTTAATGTTAGCGTTCCAAAAAAATATTATCCAGAAAAAACTGAAATTGAATTATTTCAGTGGGATATTGAAGAGTGAATTTTACTAGAAACCAGCTGTCCCAGCGAATTCCGTACCGCCTCAGAATCAAAATAAAATTAAATATCTTTATTATTGTTTTTTTATTGTGAATTTTCCCATGTTTTAAATTCAAAAAATCAAAGATAATAAAAATTGGCGCTCCCGTTTTGTAGTTATAAATGTTGTAACTAGCATGACTTTGTGTCATATATACCTATAGATAAAAGATAAATAAAAAATAGTTGTAGTTGGATAGTTCTTACCCCATAAAATCTGGTAAATACCACCTTATCTTGTAAAAATCTTATAGAAAAAAACTTTCAATGTTATTGATACTCATGGTTTCATATCTCATGGTTGGTAATAAGAATACCAGCCCTTTTTAATGTCCCAATGCTGGGCACGGGCCTCCCCTCAATGCGAGGGGGATGCGACCTCATGGTTGGTATCTATACATAATTTCATAAGTAATACCTCACAGAGCGCCGCCAATGATTTCCCGGTGGATTTTTTTATCTGTGACTTCCATGGACAGTGTTACCCAAGTCATAATAGTGATATGTAAGTACGAGTTTATGTGTACACAAAATGTGATCTTATTCTATAGGCATGTAGGGGACATACGACCCACGACACGTGTGTCCAGAGACATTGCACGACGTCGCCCGACTTCGCGCGATATCGCCCGACAACGCCCGACTTCGTACGACATGTCTGTCTGCATAATGTAGAAGAAAGAGGTGTTTAGCGACATCGGTTAAAATTGCATGTCTTTGTGCGATGGCTTTCGAGACACGTGTCTTAGTAGTAAACGCCAAATTCCCAATGATTACTTTTTACTATTAGCTATTAAAGGATTTTTTTTCTGTCCTGCTTGCACTACAGATATCATAAGTAAGAATGACAGTGACAGTATACTTTCTCGATGATAATACGAAGCAGTTTGGACACACACGACGCCATTTTCATACCATCATGTCACATCCATTATTTTATTTATAATGTGTATTTATTGAATGTTTTATTGCTATTAATTACTTGACATTGGCAAAATACCCGCTAATTTGTGGGTGTGGCCATCTTCATATCCATTTAATTTCATCACATCTCATTTCGTAAAGAAAGAAGTAGAAGCAGTTTGGGAAACAAACCCTCATCCTCAAGGCCGTAGTAATTATGAATTCCTTCAAAATTATAGCAATTTGATGATAAGGCGATATTGCAGTCAGGCTGATACCTACTCTACCACATATAACTTAATTGAAACCAGCGCCCTCTGTCCCTTCATAACAAAGACCGAGTGTAATCCATTAATTTAGTTGGTTGTAACGAGACACCGACGTGATGTGTTTCAATTAGCAAGGGTCCGCTAGTTAATTCAAAGCACAAATATCCTAACGGTCGGAGGGACAGTTTGTTCCCGAGAGGTTCCTGGTTCGATCCTCACTGGACCACAGCTAAGCCGACAAGCGTTTTTGCCACTTATACTACTTAAAAGAAATTTAGACCAGTAGGGGAAAAAATCTATACATTAGCTAGACGCGAATACAGGCTTTCACTTTGGAAAGAGCAATTTCATCCAGGAGCAGGTACGTGCCAGACATTAGCAATTTGGTGCTTTACAACTAGACTTCATCCAGTTGAAAGAGTCATGTGTCTGTGGCAATCAGCCTTATACTTCTTTACGTCTCCCACCTTAAAATGTAGGGAAGTGAGTAATTTTCTGTAAACCCCTGTTATTTTTTTATTTGCAGCTACCAAGGAAATATTTTTCCCCGTACTCGATATATGGCAAACTATGGCTTATCTGTGGGACACCGCTACAGATTCTAGTTTACAGGTGTCACAGTGATGAGAGTTAGCGGGCCGTACTACAAAAAATAAACATCTGAGTCATCAGTGTAGGAAATTAAACGATGCAAGCATTTGATAGGTTGAACCATGAAGGTACTGAATAACCTCGCGAGATATTTCACTCAAGCAGTAGGTACAAGGATACAAAAAAGATTTTAGCTGTTCAAATCAGTCTTTTATAATTACATCCCAGTGATCGATCGATCTCCTCAGTCCATTAGTGACTCGTACAGTTATCGTGTGCCCTGGTGCTCTGGTACACTCCTCACAACATCATCCATCAACGCCAGCTTCCCTTTGATCCGGCACCGTGACAACGAGTAGAGAGGAATTATGTCCTCGTACTAAATATGTACGGATGTTTGTTTCAGGAATATCGTATCATCATGCCTTTTTCTTTGAAGGTATAGTGCAGTCTAGGGTGAGAATATTGCAATTTATCAAGCACGCGCACAGACTGAGTATCCCTCCAATTTCAAATTCGTTATTCTCAAATTGAGAACACAATCAAATTCTATAATTACGACAAATTGAACGATTAAATCTAACCACTTTTCCCCGAAAGGCTTCCACTTCGTAACAGCCCCGCTCAAATTACATTAATTATAGCTACCTCAAAATAATTGCATTGTTTCTATTCAATCAAACCAAAATCATTGGCAAGAGAAAACTAATTCTACGATGTTTTGTAAACGAAAGCGAACCCCCTTTCTAAGTTGATGTTTTCATCATAAATTTAATTGCCTTCACAACTTGTAATAAGATTCCAATACTATTTAATATTTATTGTTAAACAAAGACAATTAATAGTTTACAAAGTTATGAGCAGTCAATTTTGTAGAAAATTGGATAATGACTACCGCATTAATTGAAGAACTTTGATTAACAACGCCGCTTTTACCGCTAGAAACTCAAACGCAACTTTTTGAGTGCTACTTACGACGCACTCAAAGTGCAACATAACGACCACTTAAAAGGTAAAGTGGTGCTTAAAAAGTTGCATTTTAGAATGTTGCTGTTGAAGGAGTGTATAGTTGTATGTAGATGACTTGTTAATATCTTGTTTTTTTTATATATCTTTGAGTGTGTGTGTACTTTCCTTTTCTAAACCATTTATAGAGTAACCACCATTAACACTAACAAATAGTTTCTAGTAACGTACTTGGTACAAATAAACACGAATTAAATACATTTTTATATTCTTTTCATTATGATGTTTTGTTATTAACCTGCGTAATTTACCTCATAAAATAAATAATAAATATTATAGATGAATCTGTGAATTTCCTAACTAAGCATTGCTTGTATTATGGGTACCATTTTATTAAGTGGGTTGATTCTTGTAACACTCAAACTGCAGCAAATTAAGACAGGATAATTCCAGAAATCAAACTCGTAACCATCAGGTGAACTGAGAAGAATGGTCCACGCATAAACAACCTAGTAGATCAAGCTGTCATCATTAATTGGAAAAATGCCCACAGCATTCTGAAAACAAAGATTTGCTTCAAAACAAATGCCTTGTACCAGAAGCCATTAATAAATGCCTACGGACAGACGAAAGCGATTTGCACCAAGGTTATTAGCACAATAACGGTTAATTGGTGGAACTACTTCGTACAAATGTATAGAGATTTAAATTTCTAGCATTTCTAGATTATTGCTCTTTTGATTGTCGTGTGAATCGCGTATAATCAAACCATTTGTTTGATGTTATTGTGTAACGACATATTCCATATTAATTTTCAATCAAAATATCCCAAATAATTCTTGTTTAATTCGTTTGAAATTAGAATATTTATATTAGGACAAACTATATGAAACATGTCGAAAACTGTTGGTTTATTTAATACTAGCTGCGCCCCGCGGTGTTACCCGCGATAAAAAGTATGAAAAATTAAAACATCTATCCCACGGGAACCATACATTTTACCGGGATAAAAAGTAGCCTATGTGCTATTCCAGACTATAATCTATCTCTGTGCCAAATTTCATCCAGATCCGTTCAACCGTTCGGGCGTGAAAGAGTAACAAACATCCATCCATCCAAACATTCACATTTATAATTATATATATATATAATATATATATATACTTAATACTTAATTACTTAATATATATATATTATATATATATATATATATATTATATTATATTATATATATAATATATATATATTAAGTAATATTAAGTATTAAGTATAGATTGTATCAGAAAGGTTTATTTTTTATTGGAAAGTATATGGAAAAGTTAGACGTAATCAGTTTGAATAAATAATCTTAAATTCAAAAGTGTAGATCCCGAAATCGTAAATCAGTTTTTATTTGCCCGAGTTACATCAATAACTTTTGTGTGGTCGATTATCTATCACCTTAGTAAAATTAATCTAAAAACAAATAAATCATTAAATACTCACCTCTAACCAGCGTTAGAATTCCAAGCGGCATCACCAAAATTGCTACCAGCAGATCCGTTATCGCTAGCGACATCAGGAAATAGTTCGTCACATTCTGCAGCCTCCTCTCCAAGTAGATCGCTAAACACACCAGCACGTTCCCAGCAGCGGTACAAACCACTAGCATCAAAGCTACTAGTGCCCACCAGTTATTCACAGCATCTTCTTCTATCCCAGTACCATTCCTACTTTCATTAACAAACGGTCCAAAGTAATCTATCGAAAAGTTGATTGCCACCTCATTATCAGATCCATTCTCAATTGTTGACAGAATATAGTGGCCCTGTTCATGCATTGTCGGTCGCGTGTGTTTGCCGTATCTCCAATCTCATCTTCGTTGTTCCATTCATCTTATTTCGTAAACGTGGATTGTGGTTTTGGGGTGCATTTTTCTTTGAATGTTATTTCTGTTTGGTGAATATAATCTGTAACAAAAAGTTTAGTTATTAAATAAATATAAATAAACGTCGCTTGACGAACACACCAACTGTATAGCCCGAAACTAAGCAACGCTTGTATTTACGGTACGGTACAATGGACTGTGAGTGATCCCAGCCCGACCCGGGCAAATCACGAAAGGAATATTTCCGAAATTTGCCCAGAAGGGAACCGAACCTGCAACTACCTGGCGCATTGACCTGACCGGCCTACGCTCAAACCACTAGACCAAGCTGTCGTCTTCTGTACAATTGATACAAAATATTGGGCTCACCTATCGTAGGATCTTATATTAGAACTAGCCTTGTGTACGATCGTAACTCAAAAACAAATGTTACTTCATACAAACTTTGACACCCCCCCCCCTATTTAACTGTCTTAGGGGTTGAATTTATAAAAATCCTTTCTTAGTGCACCTCTAAGGAACTCAAAGAATATATCCTACAAACTTCAAATCGCTAGGTCCACCGGCTTAAGCTTTGCGTTATATATTGGTTTCTTATATTTACACGAATACTAATTTTACGGATTTTATCGCGTTTTTATTATGTTTTTTTACGTTTCGACGGGAAAAAATCCGTAAAATTAGTTTTATTTCACTGTGCGTTATATGTCAGTCAATGTTAAGAATGTTAATAATTATTACTTGTGATATTTATTGATGATGTCAGTGTTATTTAAATGTATATGATAAACGAAACCCTGTGGAATCTACGGCGATATATTCAGCCTTTTGGTAATATAACGTTTCCAATATGATTAAGATCGCCAATATCTAGGTTATGGTCCCAAATCGGAAACCTTTTCGACCTTTCCAAATCCTTAGATATTAACGATCCACTGTAAAAAGAGAAAGATATATATTTTTTATGGTAAAATAATGTTCACGTTACTAATTCATAGGATTCACTTCTCAATATATCAACATTGATATATCGAGATTCGTTGTTTTGAAAATATCCTATATTAGGGGATATTATAAATAATACACGTTCAATGTAGGAGACATCTTATAATCGAACAAATGAACAACGTCAGCCACAAAGAGCATCCTGTCATAGCATAGACAATATTAAGCATGAAGGCCATATACTACAGAATTATTAATAGGTATTGAAATAAAAGTAATTATACGGATTTTAGCGCGTTTATTTTATGTTGGTTACGTTCGGTACGGACCGCAAACAACAACTAAAAATGAGGATACACCAGTTCTAACTATGACATAGTACGTCTAATACCTCAGTCCTCCCGTGACCATGGTTGCTGTAAAGCAGCCGAAACGTCGGGAATACTGGTGTGGGAGCTTGGGAAAAATATCGCTGGAACATCGCATTCCTAGAAACATATTTGTGGTGTTTGAGACATTTGTATCTGTATTAGAAGTGGCTTTCGGTTCTTTGCTTACTGTCGGCTAAGGTACTTGTTGCCGAGAGCGACGAGAGATACCTTTTGAGTTTGCTCATTAGATCGTAAAGATTCGCAAAACAATTTACTTAGCATATCTTCGGTCGGCGTTTTTTTTTTTTACTGTCTTTGTGACGTACGCTCTGTGTTTGTTTGTTCGGATGGCTGTTCCGATTATTGAATCGTAATAAAATAATAGAAAAATGCTAACAAGACTTAGTTTCCTTTGTTTTTGTTCCATTTACTTACACTTATAAGTTCAATCGTACCATTTAGAGTTAACATTTATTAACATTACTTTACTCTGTATTAAAAATATTTTAATTATTTTTAGAATACAAGTCACTGATCTTAGCTCATTAAAACAATGTGAAGCCGTACTTTTCCCTCAAAATAATTTATGAGCATTTAGAACTAAGCTTTTAAAAGGATGAAAATGTTCCTGAAATGTTCTTGAAATCTGTCATAACGAAGGGCGGGCGCTTTGAACTTCCGTTATAGCATTATAGCCGTGATTATTTGAAATGGATTTACTTACTTTAAGGGGTTTTGCAATTTATAAAACTTAAGAGAATTACTGAGCAATTTATCGATTACTAGCATCTAGCTGCGGCATCGCCCACATATAAGAATAATAATATATCTAATAATAATAATACCTTTTACTGTACAACTGTCGGGTACGGGCTGCCCGTCAATGCGAGAGGGATCAGGCCATAGTCCACCACGCTAGCCCAGTGGAGGTTGGCGGACTACACACGTCTTTCGAGGGGTGCTCACAGACATGCAGGTTTCCTTGCGATGTTTTCCTTCACCGTTTAGCAAGTGATAGTCATGGTTGAAAATGAGATTCGCACATGAAATCTAGAAATCCCAGAGGTGCGAACCGGGGTTTGACATGCGATCCCCGTTACTGAGGCAAGCGTTCTACCAACTCGGCTATCACATTTTTTTTCACCCACATGAACGTACGAAAAGAAATTTTGTGTTAATAATCAACTATTACGTAATAACGGTAAAAGTTGATTATTAACAACAAAATAATTTTATGTTTATTATTATTATACATATTTATCGAAAGGTATTTATGGATATTTATCGAAATACATTTTTAAGATACCTATTAGTGAGTAGGGCCTACTATTGTATCTTTGTATTCGAACATTACATTTTTATGAGATCATTTATATCTGTTTAGCAATTACCCTCATTCCAGAGAACAACAAGACTGAACGGGTTGAGATGATTCTGCACAAATCGCACAACAATGTACCAAACTTATCCATTAGTTGTTGCTATAAAATACAAAGCTCGGAGGTTCTAAAGCCTGGTTTGCGGTACAGACAGAGACAAGAATAATTTAGAAATTGCGTTTAAACATTTTTCGTCACGAACATTTTGTTAAACCGTCATTAATTCTACGTCGTTTTACCTGCGACAGACTTAGACCGTTTATTGCCAATGACACCCGTAAAGACACCATTTAGGGGTGTCTTTGACAACGAGCATATCAAGGTTTATAATGTCATAGTGTAGCGCGCGTGCATGGCAACACACTTTTAATTTTTTTTTTGTAAAAAATAATGGCTTTAAAAAAGATAAGCCCGCTGAGTTTCCCGCCGGATCTTCTCAGTTGAGGTCGCGTTCCGATCCGGTTAGAATAGAGTAAAGAAAAAAAATTTTTTAAAGACAATTTGTGAGTGCCCGCGTAGGCATAAGTATAAGAAATAAACGATTTGACTTTAACGAAAGAGGTGAATATAACAAGACATATTTTTGAAGTACACTATGTGACGCTACTTTATAGCGCAATACTGCGTTATACTCCGCTACGCTGAGCGAAGTCCAAGAATACCTCTTATCCGCTACACTCAAAGATTTATGAGAACCATTACGCAAGGTGTCACAACATTAAATCCATGCATTCTGATAGATACTTTCGCTACGAAAAACCTTTTTGCTAGTCGTTTTTAAAGGTTGCTTTTATCTGAACGGCTTCAGGCAATTTTAGATTGCCGAGTGTTTGCGGAAAACGCGGCCATAAATTATTTGCCAGTAACGAGCTTTGGACATCCTGGGGAAATCCTCAAGATGTATTCAACCAACGGACGCCACAATTGTTACTTTTTTTACAGCATACAGAATGAAAATCAAGTGTATTATTTTAAGGACTTCAAGATCTCATGTGTGAATCTCGTTATCAATAATCATTATCAAATATGTACGGTGAAGGCAAATATAACGTGTTTCGAACGCCGTGTGAAGTTTGCTAACTCGCACTGGGTCAGCCTGGTAGACTATGGCAAGAATTCCCCTCGCATTGAGCGGTCAGACTCTCCCGTAGCTACGTTGAAATCAAACATTATCTGTGAAAAGTATGTACCTCTGACTACCTTTGGAGATTTTAGGCGTAATGCTGATGCAAATGGGTAAGAAGATATACAATTTGTTTCATTCTTTTTCATGCATGTACTAGTAGTAGTGAATGTCTCGCTCCCACGTTTCAAACTTTTTAAAATTAATTTCTTATATTTACGCGAATACTACAAATTGAAATAAAACCTATTATAGAGATTTTATAGCGTTTATTTTATGTTGTTACGTTCCCGACGTTTCGGCTGCTTTCCAGCAACCATGATCACGGGAGGAATGAACGTCGGGAATGTAAAAAACATAAAATAAACGCGATAAAATCTCTAAAATAAGTTTTAATTTCAATGCCGTTAAAATTGTTACATCCATGAGTAAAACATTCAACCAACGTTAGTAAGATTTATATATTCATTGATGATTATAAAAAAAAACTACCCCGGGTTGCGTGTTCGAGCCGTCCCCACGCGAGCTATTACGTGCTTCGAAAACGATACACTCACCAATACCTGTTCCATACTGGCTTGAACTTTAACAATTCCATTCAGTTGGCAATATATAGTCACATCACAATTTATAGCTGAAAGCAAATGCCATCGAGTACATGTATGTGAGAGACCTGAGCGAAAATGAATGAATACATTTGCCGAACAATGCTACGTGAATGCTTCCAAGCTTAAAATGCTTGGTGATCGATAAGTACTTTATTGCGTAGTATTAATGCTACGCCGTAGCGTGGCGAGTGTCTGTTTAACATAGTATAGGCCGCTACGACGTAGCCTACAACGGAATAACGTACCAAATGTATTTACAGTTTTGGTTTTCAAAGTTTTTCCACTGAAAGGTAGGCAGCATGCTGCCACTATCATTCCTATATATAAAACCTGCGGTGTGAGCGTGACGAAAGAATATAACACTACGTACTAAGGTTGTGCGGGAGTCACTGTTCTCCAGCGTAACTAAGTAGGGTGAACCACATCCCAGACACAGTAATTTCGAGCCCAAGTCGTCTAGTAGGTACAATTACGCCCTGCAACAATCAGACAGGCGGTAGAGTTGCAAACCTAATTAGGAACAAGCCAATGATGAAGAAACCAACATTTCGCATTATGCGGACATACCCTTAGAGTTATGTATGTGCTTTCGTGTAATGACAGCGCAATATCACTACACATCATTCACCGAAATAAGGTCTGCTGATAGAACTAGGGTTAATGAAATAAAAAGTAAAACTGAATTAATAAGTAACGATAAATAATAACTGCACATCGTGTGTGTGTCGTGTGTCATTAAACATCTTTGAGAATAAGTAAATGTAAACATCAAATACGCCATTTGTTTTTATTTTTGTCTGTCTGTTAGTCTGTCTGAACGCGCGTTGTTGGACTACTACTGAAAATTGACATGGCATAGATGACAAGAAATGATTCTACTATACCCACTGCGTACCCGTCACTCGTCGATCCTAGATACTGCAATAAATACCTAGAACGCGCTGTACCCCGGCGGTCTGGGTGGCAAGGCACCCGCAAGATATAGAGTTACGCGATAAAAACAGAAGCGCTTTGTTTCGTAAAAATAATTTAAAAGCGCATAAAATTTAGCAGTATGCGAGCTGAAATGCACTTTATTGCTTGGCAGCAAGAGTCGCGTTTTATTTAAAAGACTTTGCGGAGGTATCTGCTCGTAAGAACTATTAGCTAATCTGTGACGCAACCCTATTCTAATGTACACTTCAGTAAAAAAGTCATTTAATATTTTTATTTTTTTTGGTTTATCAAAAAGCAGCAAGGCTTGACAACAATGACTATAATGTAACTCAACTGTTGTCCCGGCAGTGGATTCGAAAATTAAACAAATTAGAACGTCACCAATCATCGCCCCTTCCGCGTATTCATTGAAACGAGCAAGCGAACAATACGCCGCGCCGTAGGTACCTCCGTTTCCTTTATTTCCCTTTAATCTTTACGCTTCAAGGGCTCCCAACAAATGTTGATTCAGTCCCTTCCTGCGATTATAGCTTAGCAGATGAGGGTACCGATTGTACATACCTATCTATGAAATGTTTTTACGGCTAGGTACTAAAAGACACCCATACACGGAAGATAAAAAATATTAATTCGATTTTCGACTTAATATTAGGGGTTGTTAAAGTTTAGACTGGTGCTATCCTAAATAAATAAATACATGGTCACAACTTAATATAACTGTAACAGTAAAATATTTGATTGGCGGACACCAAATATAAATTATAAATACAAGCTTCGGCGTAATATAGTTGAATAGTTGAAGTTTAAAACATAAATAAATAAATACATGGCCACACCTTAATATAACTATAAATAACTGTTAATATAACTGTAACAGTAGTGTTAGCGGTTCCTATCGAATTGTATTAAAAATATATGCACGAGGAACCGAGGGTAGATTTAATTAATTAATAAGAATAAAATCACATGAAAACATGTGTTACACAACGAACAAACTCAATTCTTCAATATTTGAATCCAATATAAATAACTCAAATTTAACAATTCCAACGAGCTATAACACGTCTTATCGCTACAAAATTCGGAGAGCAAATGAGCACGATGTCGGGGTGCGCGCGCCTTATATAGGCACGAAGGCGCGAACTGTCAAACTGTGTTGCCATATCGCTAATACGGCCTCTCCTGACACTTGGTCGTCCTCGAACATATCTTCATTGCTTGGCAGTCTTCATTGCTCGGCTAGTGGGCTCGGGAAGCTTCCGGGAGAATGCAGTCTTCAATGCCGGCCGGATGCGACGTTTGTTGAACCCCGTTGTCCATCTCCAGTGTGAGTGCTCGAGAGTAACTGGCTCTCGCAGCTAGAGAAACTGGTAGATGGATCAGCCGCAAGGGAGTCACCTTCAGCTGAAAGTAGAAAATAAGGAATATCAATATCTTCCCTATAACTTACTTCAGGATATACGCTGAAAATTCGTATATCCCGAGGCGAGAATCATCTCGAAGACATGACCCAGTTAACATGTCTCGACGCATCAGACATGACCTAGTTAACATGTCTCGAAACCACAGGCATGACTCAGTTGACATGCCTACACCGGCGGAGAATAAACTCAACACCACAGACATGGCCCAGTTATCATGTCTCTCCTCTTCTTCTAAGTCGTGACGCTCAGGTCAGAGCGGTCGTGGTCGTCATGCATTGGTTCTGGGATTGATGTTGCTCGCCTCACGATGTCTCGCCATCTCTCCCCGATGGATGCCATCCTGGTTTACTCATGCAAGAGGCCGCCAATGGCAGACTTAATCTGGTCGATCCATCGCATGTGCGACCTTCCACCTTCCACTCTGCCTTGTACAACCAACCGCTCTATGGAGTCATTTTCTCGAAAGACTCTCCGAAAGACTTCTAAAGACCAACGTGCGCACTAGCCGAATTTTAGTGGCTTTGGTGATGCTCCTGTTTTTCCATATTCCCCTTAGCCTATCCATTGAGGATCATGTCTACACTGGCGGAGAATAAACTCGTTACCACAGACATGGCCTAGTTATCATGTCTACACTGGCGGAGACTAAACTCGACACCACAGACATGGCCCTGTTATCATGTCTACACTGGCGGAGAATAAACTCGTTACCACAGACATGGCCCTGTTATCATGTCTACATTGGCGGAGACTAAACTCGACACCACAGACATGGCCCTGTTATCATGTCTACACTGGCGGAGAATAAACTCGACACCACAGACATGGCCTAGTTATCATGTCTACACTGGCGGAGACTAAACTCGACACCACAGACATGGCCCTGTTATCATGTCTACACTGGCGGAGACTAAACTCGACACCACAGACATGGCCCTGTTATCATGTCTACACTAATGGACACAACGTAACAGACATGACCCAGTTAACATGTCTGCTACACGGCTTATAATATTGAAAGCACACTTAGCTTAATGTCCAAAATTGCGGCACAAGCCTCGGGGGTCCACTCTCCTCGCCAGGCCACCATATGCTCGGCGGCAGCCTGAGTGATTTTGCCATACGAACCACTCAGTAGTTGTAGTTCATACCGGCCATGGGGGTAATACTTTAATGACCCGGTAAGGCCCTCTCATCCCCGAGTCCAGCTTGCCTGTAACATAAGAGGTTTTAGTTACAAAAACATTATCATTTAGCGGAAAACTTCGTTTATAACATTCCGATTTTTATTTACGTAAGTGTCCTGTTTACGTCTATTTTCATCAAGTAGTTCACTAGCGCGCTGCCTCTATAGCTCCCTTAAGCCCTCACGATTCGGTCGTGTATTGTCCAAGGCAGCGTCACGGATAAGTGACCTTATTAATGGCGTAACTGCTTCTACCCCAATTAGTAAATGTGATTGTGATATTTGTGTGGTTTTATGCTTAGTACTGTTAATAATGAGCTGCATCTTCCATAAAGACGCTGACCATCGATTGTTACGACTGGTAGTCTCGATGCGCAACATATTAAGTTACATGCGGCAGTAGCGGTCTACCTGACCATTTTCACAATGCATTTCTGAAGTAATAAAATAAATTTGACACCCCATATCAGAGGCCCATCCTTGAAAGCTCAAACTTTCAAACATTCGCCCTCTATCGTACACCATAAGTTTAGGAGTACCAAATAGTGATATAGCATTTGAAACAACCTGTTTAAGTTTATATGCTCATGTTGGTCATGAAAGATCCTTAACAAACTTAACCTATCACATCTTGGTATGAAGCATAGAAATCTGGGTTCACTCCCAGCAGTAATGTATTTGTAATAAGGCAATTCATTACGAACAAAATATCGGGACAAGTCTAACTCATTATTTAGGACTTTGTCAATCAGCGGACGATTCCTTCGTCCGCTGGCTGAGCTATCTGCGCCCAGTTTCGTGGTGTATCAATGTGGTAAACATCTACAGGACTCCGACCCAGACAACCCGCGTGTTGTATCATTACGCCCTTACGATATTCAGACTTTAAGTTGAAATCCTGCATGTACATCCACCAACACGCAACACGGGGCAACAAGTCCCTTTTTCGCTCAGTTAATTTAGGTGCGTTATTCAGTCGGTTACAATAATTGCCAAAGTTTCGAACTCGTACGAATGATATCGTGGCTCGACACCTTGAGTTGTTTTGTTGAAATAAGCCACAACCCGTCTTTTACTGTACCCATGCACCTGAATGAGAACTGCACCACAACCGACTGAGCTCGCGTCCGTGTGCAGCTCCATTGGCAATAGTCGATCGAAAACAGCAAGTATAGGTTCATTTGTAAGGAGTTCAATTATATACCTCCGAGAATTTTCCTATTCGTGTCTCCATTCGAATTTAACGTTACTTTGCATTAACCTAGCTATGGGTACGGTTCTAGATGCATAAGTGGATATGTATCTACGGAAGTATCCTGCCAAACCAAGAAACTATCTGACCTCCCATACGTCAGTGGGTACTGGTGAAACTACTAGGGTTTTGATTTTACACTTGCTCGGTCTAACCTGACCCATTAAAATCGTACGACCTAAATATTCCACTTCCGTGGCTACAAAAGTACAAGGCGATCAATATGGTCTTCCATCAGCGGTAATGGATAGCGATCCATAACAGTGATCGCATGTAGTGCACGATAGTCGACACACATACGACCCTTATCGTCCTTTTTCTTTACAAGAATAATTGAGCTGGCATAGGGAGATTCCCCGAGAGAGATTAAAACAAATAGGTGTTCCACTCATTAACTCAAAAATGCATATGACCAGTCGCTACCGCTATCCACGCAGTGCCAACGATTAGAAACTACTCAAATTCATTAAATGTAGTAGTATTAATTCGTGATTGATCATCTAAGTTAATGGGGAACACACTGCGATCACTATTCAATGTCGACCTAGGAATTCCATTAATTCGTTGTTCATTGTTTGCACGAATGTATTGCACATCGTCATGGTTTAAGACATCGGTCCCAACAAGTACAGGTACATTCATACATTTATGAGTAACACAACTAGTACACTCAATATTTTGGTCACCCATACCACTTAAAACTTGATATGTGGGTAGTTGTGTATATTCAAAATATTTAAGTACAGATTTTGAAATTAGCGACACTGATCAAAATTAGAAATATAATAATGGGTTGATCTGACCTTAGTCAACGCGCTCAGTGCGCCAATGAGGCGGTCGGTGACATCCAACGAAGTCGAAGTACTTGCGTGCGATTCACCGATGGTGCCATCATTCGATCTAGCAGTAACTGGTAGTGGCGCGGGCAGGCGCCACGATAGTACGTTCTGCCGACGATACCTCGCCGACTCGTTGCTTGTTGCGGGTAGACTGCTATTTTCAAGCGCGTCAATGCGTGCTAGAATTATGCTGAGCTGGTCTTGAAGATCTTCTGCAACACTGTTTTGACCACGCCTATTCCTAGCACTACTTCCGAGTGAATGGTCGATCAGCCATGATCAAACACATTTAAAATTTCACTTAAAACTCAATCCAAGCTATCTAATCAACTAATGATTATTTTTCGCTTGCGACCAGAGCAGATGTAGGCTACAGGAGCCTATCCCACTTCTGATGTTAGCGGTTCCTATCGAATTGTATTAAAAATATATGCACGAGGAACCGAGGGTAGATTTAATTAATTAATAAGAATAAAATCACATGAAAACATGTGTTACACAACGAACAAACTCAATTCTTCAATATTTGAATCCAATATAAATAACTCAAATTTAACAATTCCAACGAGCTATAACACGTCTTATCGCTACAAAATTCGGAGAGCAAATGAGCACGATGTCGGGGTGCGCGCGCCTTATATAGGCACGAAGGCGCGAACTGTCAAACTGTGTTGCCATATCGCTAATAGTAGAATAATGGCTGGGGAGCACCAAATGCGTATTTGAAATACAAGCTTCGGCGTAATATAAAGTCTCGTTAAAAATTAAAGCCTAAATAAATAAATACATAGTCACAACTAAATTTGACTATTAATATAACTATAAATAACTGTTAATATAACTATAAATAACTGTTAAAAAAAACTATAAATAACTGTTAATATAACTGTAGCAGTAGAACTGGCGTTCACCTAATACATATTAGAGCACGTCGTTTAGCAATCCTTTGAGAGTAGACGGACGGGCGGACAACGTTGAATCACGATTCACACCGCACACAGGACGCCAGATTAAGCCACCACTTAGTACCATTAGGGTAGAATTAATGCTATCGATTCCACCTGAGTGCTACCAATAATTGGTAATTATTACCATATAAAACTCACTCGCCTGTATGATAATTAATTATTCCTTCTCTCCCTCTTCGTACTCTCTTCTTCTTTTCCTCCGATTACCGTGAAAGAGATCTATCGTCACGATATGTAAAACGAAATCTTCTTTTTGCTGAGACTTGTCCCGACGAGGCAGGCATCATGTTACACAAATAATTATTTATTTTTCCCATTACGGAAAAATGTTGAAATGTAAAATGATATTGGATAAAACTCGAAAAGACTTTTCTTATTGAAAACTTCACAATTCCACCCTCTTGTGCGGATCTTGCGAGATATTTCGTATCAAATTAGCATTTTGCTTTATAAAATTGAATACAACTTTTGAGACACGTTGTAAATTTTGAGACACGTTGTAAATTTTGTATCAGAAATAGATCTGTTTAATTTATTTCGAGTTTCGTCCGTTAAGTTTCAGTTGATAAAGGTCCCTATTGAGGTGCGGTGTGCTTAAGTAGCGAACTTTAAGTAATCGTATTCGGCTGTAGTTAAGTGGTCTATGTCTATACTCCTGTTATAAAGAGGCAACATTTGTACGTTTATTTTTTATATTGATGCGAATACTACACTTTGAAATAAAACTTATTTTACAGATTTTCTTGCGTTTATTTTATTTTGTTACGTTCCCGACTTTTCGTCTGCTTTACAGCAACCATGGTCACGGGTGAGGGTCACGGGAGATGATCTGAAGAAAAAAAACCTAATCTCGTTATCTAAATAATTCCCGAATAAAATGTTCAATATAGATTACTATCCAAATACTAATTAAATAAATATCGCCAGACGAACACACCAACTATACGGTCCTACACTAAGCAACGCTTGTATTATAGGTACCGTACAATGGACTGGGGGCGAACCCAGTAAGTATATATTACTTATATAGATATTAACCATCCATGACTTGGATACAAACATTCGTGCTCATCACACAAAGTTTGTCCCTACCAGGAATCGAACCCGGGACCTTCGGCACAGAAAGCAGGGTCACTACCAACTGCGCTAATCAGGCCGTCAAAATAAAAAAAAATAAAAAACGTGATAAATTATTACAGAGGTTATCTATATAAGAACCTAACAAGACAATCTCACCGTAGTATAATATTGTTTTTTTTTAATATTATTTGAACTCCTACTTTTTTCTGAGTAATATCGATGCGGACTTAGCGTTTTTGCTCGGGCCTTATCGATGAGTATTTTTTTTTGTCTTTATTAAAAGCGATTGTAGAGCTTAGTTCATAAAATTTATATTGGCCATAGTGTTCTTTAAAAAAGTAAAAGTGAGTTCTTTAGATAAATAACTTTACAGAAGAGAGGCTAATTGTTCCCCCAAACTAGACGTATTTCTTACATCTTTCGTTTCCTCCTAATCTTCGTTCACGAAATCCAACTTATTTTTTTCCGTATTTACTCGTTGCGTATTCATCTTGAGGGCTTTAACAAAATTACAATAAAGATTATCTCCAGGCGCGCCGCCTTCTCAATATTGAGGTATTTACATTTCTTATATCGCGCTAGATGTCGCTATAATGCAATTTACATCGCGCTAATGAATATTTCACGTTCGCGATATAAGAGTTTCATTTGTGATTTAAAGAGATTCTCGTGGAATGTAAACCCAACATGCTGCGTTCGGTGTGAGAATAAGTATTTAAATGATTTATAATAAAATACGATAGAATTTATAACCTCCTCCTTTTCTGAAGTCGGTTCAAAACCAGGTATTCTCTTCCCGTGACAGCGAAGACCGGAACGAATGGCAAGGACACGCCATTTTCATTTCTTCATGTCACATCCATTATTTTATTTATAATGTGTATTTATTGAATTTAATATTGCTATTAATTACTTGACACTGGCAAAATACCCGCTAAGTTGCGGGTGAAGCCATTTGCATATCCATTTTATTTCATCTCATTATATGTCGTAAAAGAAGAAGAATCAAAGACTGATGATGTGACGTAGTCTTTGGCCATCGTCTGAAGGTGTAACATATTGTATATGTATATAATGGGTTTTTTTTTTTTAAAGTGCACATTCCGTCTGAATATCCTTAAAGTGGGGTCGTTAGGTGCACTACAGTCCACACACATTCCGCCGAATAATAGTAGTTAATGAAATAAATTGAAACAAAAGTTCCGTCATTAAAAATGGAAATATTATAATATGTCTCCAAATTTTCATCAAATATTCTGACCCTAAGTTTGCTACGATCCCATTGCAGTGAAATTATAACACAATTGTGTAATCACAATTTGGGCTCGTATCTAATGTTCGTAGTCACAGACTCCAGACAGTAACAAAAGAAAACAAATGCCTTCCGCCATATTTCAATTACGCTCAAAGTACAGTTAATTATTTATCTCGCTCCCCAGATATTATGAATGATTTAAGAATTATAAATGTTTCTGTAATGTAGTAATTTGTCATGCTAAGAGCCTCTTTTGTCTTTTGAAATGGAGGTTGGTGGGGGGGGGGGGGGGGGGGGGGTGTTTGCTGCTATAATGCTATGCAACAAGATAATTAAGATGTTGGTAAAAATAAAATAAAACAAATTTTAAGGATTTTATCGCGTTTATTTTATGTTTTTTACGTTCTCGACGTTTCGGGTGCTTTACAGCAACAATGGTCACGCGTGGATTGAGGTGCTAGACGTCTTAGTGTCATATTTAGAACCGGGTTAGCTCATATTATATTCATAAAAACATAAAATAAACGCAATGACATCCTTAAAATTAGTTTTATTTCAATGTGCAGTTTTTTTTTTTTTTTTTTATTACATTATAGGCAAGTATTTGATCTCAATCTCACCTGATGGTAAGTGACGATGAGATCTACGATGGAGCATACTTGCCTAGGCGGCAGTAGATCGAGACGCTACACTCACTAGGCACATGCAGCGCAACTGATCTGACCCGCCATCCATGAATGGCAACACCGAACATCATGCCGGAACACGGCTAGGCCGCTTGGCGACATGGCTTTGTTCAGTGGGTGGTGACTAGCCACGGCCGAAGCCTACCACCAGTAAAATACCAGTATTCGCGTTATATATATATAGTCGCGTATAAGAAATCAATAAGTGAAGAAATTTGGCAAAAACCCGTGCTTTTACAATCTATATAAGCGGACGTTGATATTTCGAGTAACTGTAAGCCTACTTAAAGTTCTTTGATGGTAAAGTAGTTCATGTCAAGTTTGAGGATTACGCTTGACAAGTTCTATAAAGTACTGTCTACCTTCGTCTACGCAGCGAACGTAAATGTAGTTTTGTTATAATTTCTCTGATATTGCCTTTTTTATAAGTACATGTTTTTTTTATAACTCTGTCTTCGGATTTTTTCGCGTACATTGTTAGTTTTTTACGTTCCCGACGTTTCGTTCGACCTCCCGTGACCATGGTAAAGCAGCCGAAATGTCGGGAACGTAAAAAAACGTATAATAAACGCGAAAAATCCGTAGGATTCGTTTTATTTCAATGTGGATACTTTACTGAAAATTTACCGAACATCTTGGGTGAACATGGAAAAGTATAACTATTTAATTATAATGTAGAAATTAAAATTATGCACACACAATGGTTAATATCCCACTAATATTACACATTTTTTCAGGGTAACACATTTTATGGAAATTAAAACAAAATTGATAACATCGCTGTTTACTTCCCGCCAAAAAGACTTTGTCTAATTTTATGCGATATAATTTATGATTACTGTCAGTGAAATAATTTATCAAATAGGTGTTAGGTGTTGCATTTCATATAGGTATTCGACGAAATAGAAATATTTAAATATTACGATCAGAAGGAATCCAAAACAGCACAACGTTGCAAGGCCGTGACGTCACCGCTATAAATCACTGCGTGTGCGATGGAGACAGAACACAAATTTCCCAACTTATTGCTTTTACTAAACTATCTTTGAAATTATTCGAGTACACTCTGAATATATTTAAAAAAAACATTCAAACAAATATACTACATTCCATGATAGAACGTTTACTTAGCAACTGAGATTACAACTCATTATAATTAACAGCTGAAGATTAATCCATTATACAGCTGTTGTACTGCAATTCATAATGATGAACAAGCGAAGCGAAGTCCTTTGTACAGCTGTTAGACAAATTTCAGTGGCACAGCCTTCCTCTCATGTGTTGTCGCGTTAAGTGCCTCTTGACTGTGAATTTCAAAGTAACTACCCACAGACCGGAAATTTTCCTCGTAAATGGCAAAAGGCCCTCAGACCTCGTTCTATTACGGGACCTCATACCAACGGTGGCAAAACTAATTAGTTTTGGAATGTTGGTATTACAGCCAGCCCACACAGCACCGGTACGAGTATCACAATAGTTCCATTCCATTCAGTTCTCCAAGGCGATAAATATACAAGAATTAAGCCGTCTATATGTAAGGTACCTAACAGCGTAAAAGAAAAGTGGCGGTAATTGCCTCGTGAAGGAAAGAGAGGGGAATAGACACGTAACTGTCGGAGTCACCCTGATGGTAATTGGGGCCATGAAGTGAGCGTAATAAACGTCACGTTCCGCACTTCAACTCGATGTTTCTTTTAAGTGTCGTTTTATGGAGGTATCGGCTTTTGTGGGAGGAAAGAAGAGCGACTAATTTGATTGGGAGTAAGGAAAGATGAATGGAAAATACAACGAGCTCTTTGGCCGTGATTCTCCTCAGATAAATTTAAAAAAAGAATAGCAATTTTTGGGGTTATCCGCCTGTCATAAATGTTTCATATATATTATATATTCACGCGAGTACTACACATTGAAATAATACAAATTTTACGAACTAGGACGTCTAACACGTCATTTCTCATGTGACCATGATTTCTGTAAAGCAGCCGAAACGTTGGGCATGTGCGAGTGGTGGAATCGAACCGTTCGGTTGCGTAGTCGTATCGAATCTACGATTCGGTCATGAAATGGCCCTGATAGATCATCATCGAAATGAAGCAATTTGTAATCGAAAAGATTCGGATACTTGTCGAATCGTTCTAAACTGACCCACAGCTAAGAAAAAAAAAGAAAATATGTCATAGAATCGCTAGTTTTAAAGCCACTGACCGCTTAGCCAAGACCACAGATTAAGTACTAAATCAACCATTGCGCCGGAAGTACATCTTTTTAGAACCTAAGTACCCATAAATGTTCGTTCCAAGTACGCTAGTCTGTAAGACACTCAATTTCCAGACATATGTTATCATATACATAGGCTGAGCGTCCGGTAAAGTATTGCAATCAAGGACTTGGGTATCCAACAAAAATCGACAATGGTTATGACGTGAATAAGACGCGATGCTATTGGTCCAAAAAAATTCCGCTACCTAGATGCTTGGTTGGTAGCGAACCACACTGGCACATGACTGGCTGGCCTTTAACCTGTGCTTTAGAAGCGCATATACAGTCATTATTTGAAGCCATTATTTAAATACGTCAATAAAAAAATGATCACGAAAAATCACCACTATAATTTTGATGGAAACATTTATTTTAAATCAATATATCGAAATTATTACCAATTCGCTATAGAAGCTCAGTCAATCAAAGGCTCAGTATACTATACCCCTTCTGAATAACTCTGATGGCGGGTCAGATCAGTTGCGCTGCATGTGCCTATAATGTATAAAAAAAAAAAATATCATAAAAGGTGTCGCTTTAGTATCGTTCACACCTATGTTGGACCTATCCTTACAGCTCTAATAAAAGTTTTATGTATGTAATTTCGTTTTTGCCCTAAACCTAATAGTATTTTCTTAAGTGCTTTCATATAAAGTAGATTTTCGTATGCCAGATTAAGCGTCACTATTTTTTCTATTATTAAATGGTTTTTGCCCGCAGCTGTTGGTAAGTAGGTACGTTTTCCTAAAAATGGACGTGGATGATGTGGGAATAGCTTTATTAAGGCTTTTCTTTCTTTTTGTTTTTTTTTATTATTTTTTTATTTAGTGTTAGTGCTGATCGTTGTATAACTTAATTTATATCCTTTATTTTATCCATACCTATGTAGAAGTACCCATTTATGTAGGTATCCAACTCTCTTGATTTCTTATATTTTCGCGAATATTACACATTGAAATAAAATTTATTTTACAGATCTATCGCGTTTATTTCGTGGTTTTGGGTTCCGTCCGTAGATCGGACCGCAAGCAACAACTAATTATGAGACCACCCCGGTTTGAACTATGACACTAGGACGTCAAACCCCTCAGTCCTCCGTGACCATGCTGTAAAGCAGTCGAAACGTCGGGAACGTAAAAACATAAAATAAACGCGAAGAAATCTGTAAAATAAGTTTTATTACCATGTCTTGATTTTATTTAAAAAAAGAATATTTTTCTATAGCTAACAATTACGATGTTATTCAAAGCGTTCAGGCGTGAAATTTGATATTTTATCTTAAGCGTATACCATTAATAATATAGTTCTTCTTTACGATCACAGATCATACTGAAATCAATATTATGAACCGTAAATGTAGTTATAAGGCCTCCCAATACTCCAATTTCGCTTGTAAACATGATAAATAAAGTTAAAGTTAGTAGGCGTCGCTTCAAGAATTTATTGAAGAATCTCAAATATCATTTACCGACCTAGAAAGCAGACTGTCGATGTCTAACACAGACATGCGACTTTTTGGTCAACAACTTTTTGTCTTTATAACCATACTTTACCGACACGTATTTCCAAAAGTAGCTCAAATTAATTTATTCATACAAATGTCACAAGCTTTATAAAATATTGACCTCAAAATCTTTAATATAATCGACTATATAGGTATATAATTGATAGAACTAGACGATACAAGACAGTTTCTCAACTAACATCTTAGAGGAGTTCGGTATTGCTGGCTTTTTTAATTATCGATCAATTTGTTTGGTTTGTAATTGGAAAAGATGACAAGCCGAGGGTCAGTGGTGGGTACCTCTTACCTCATTTGTTTATATATATAAAACAAAGTCGAACGGGTGGGCCAAATTTTATGATTTTTGATTTTTTTGATGTCTCCTCCCCGAATAGCAGAACCACTAATAAAACATAGAAAAAACACATTTTTTTTCATAAATTTGATTGTATGGCGGTACGATGTTCGCCGGGAAAGCTAAATGTAATCTATCATAAACTAGAATGTAAAACGTAGATAACGAGACATGAGACTTTTTTTAACATTTATTGGAAAATGTCGCTCGTTTATCTCCCCCGGTATCCAGCACATTAGAAACCGCAGACACTACTGAACTTCTCGAAACTCTGTACGTAGGTCTTAAAAATAGTTCATGTAAGCTCACACCAGGTGAGTGTAGGGCGGGACACAACTAGCGAAGTGTGAACGTCTGATTACGATGCGCGATGACACTCTTATCGCGTCACTGCGTTCGTAAGTACTTGGGTTTAGTGATCCAGATATAGTAATGGTTTTTAGGATAATATGAGTTCAAATGGTTTGTAAAGACTAAGCCCTTTTAATTCCCCACGCAACGTTGTCATAAAGATCATGTATTTGTCTCTCTTTCTCTCTTCGTGTTTGTCTTTTTGGGGTCGAGTCACCTTCGTCCGTAGGAGAATTAAGTACCCTCGAGATACCCTACACGTGACCCTGGGTGGTGCCAACCAGGTGACAACTCTACTGGTGGTAGGCTTCGGCCGTGGCTAGTCACCACCCACTGAACAAAGCCATGTCGCCAAGCGGCCTAGCCGTGTTCCGGCATGATGTTCGGTGTTGCCATTCATGGATGGCGGGTCAGATCAGTTGCGCTGCATGTGCCTCTATCTACTGCCGCCTTCCTACCTAGGCAAGTATGCTCCATCGTAGATCTCATCGTCACTTACCATCAGGTGAGATCGAGATCAAATACTTGCCTATAATGTAATAAAAAAAAAAAAAAAAAAAAAAGTCTATTTGCCTCTCGAAGTGTATATATATTTTATTGCGAAGTATGAACAAAAAATCGGGTAACGAATGAAATCTGAGCGAAGTTCAGTTTATGTTTTTTAAATCCGATAAATGCCCAGACCATAGACACTCACGTACAAGGTATAATGAAGTGTTGCATTCTTTTATTTGTATTTTTATCGCAATAATTTTCATTATTAACTCACTTGCAATATAGGAGGAGAGAAATATGCGAACTACACCCAAAACATTGCCGTATTACTTGTATGAGCTACTTGGGTTCTTAATCTAAGAACTAATTAATTAATTTCACATTAACCTAACCTCGGCCCAAGGGCCCATGTGAAGTGAATTTACAAATAATTAATACCTGTAAAGTAGGTTTTGTGTGCCTCGAACCTTATTTGTGAGTACCAATTCAAATGACCTCTATTGTGAACGATACATAGATATAATTAGGTATATGTACATGGGACTGCTATGTTGACATCTAATATTGTATATAAGGTGTCTTCTTCTTCTAATTTAAGGGTAGACCCACAGATCACGAGAGATATGCCGTGCGGTTCAAAATGTATGGGAACTCCGTGTCTCCGTTTTGTTTCCCACCACTCGCTAAAACCAACCAATACGAAGTCTCTTCGGTGCGTGCTGCGTCGTCGCCGTATACAGCGGCCGTACCACGCGACGCACCAGTTTATTCAAAGTATCGTTAGACGATCTATCCATTGCCTCGTACATTCACTCAGTAGCGAACATAGGTGGTACTTAAAGAGCCATGTATTTTGTACAAAAATAAAAAAGTCGTTGTGCTACATGAAAACTAAAATAACATAATAAAGGCATTAAATATTTTTTGATTTGTTGTTTTTAATGATTTTAAAGACGAATAAATAAAATACTTAATACTGGCTGGTGAAATGAGATTCCATCTTTCGCGTAGTTCACTTTGCTGCTAGTATTTTAGCACACAACCACGGAATAACACGGCATTTAAAAAAAAAGTTAGAGCTCCGATACCGACGTGCAGTTGCAGTCGACTGACGGCGAAAACTCTATGTTAGCGTAATTTTGGCTAAAGGTGAGCGCAAGCCCACCGCTTTCATAACATATCTCCTCTAATATATCTGTGGGTAGACCCTTGTCGGTGTAGCTGATGAAGCTCTTTCCACCTGTCTCTATCTAGAGCCGCTTCTTTCACCTCCCTATACGACATGACACCCATCCTTTCTTTTATCTGACTCATGTAGTTTATTCTTGGTCTTCCTCGTCCACGCTTTCCTTCTATCTTTCCCTCTATGATGTTCTTTATAAGGGTATCATGTCGTATGAGATGGCCTATCATCTTCCCTATAAGGTGTAGCAATTATAATTTTAAGATGGTAACAAGTAGGTGATACCGATCACGTGTATCTTCATATTCGTCAGTTAGTTACACCATTTATAACTCAAGAACGGGTGAGCCGATTTTTATGATCTTGGCTTTTTTTAACTTTCTTTAACACGAATAGCGCAGAATTACTATTAAAACATGGGAAAAAATCACAAAAAAAAACATTTTTTCATACATTTAATTACGAGGCGGTGCGAAGTTCGCCGGGTCAGCTAGTTATATAATATATATACGATTATCTAGCCCATTTTTGTGAGTGTTTGTGTTTAGTGTGAGTTTGTTGTGAGTGTCTTACTGGATATTCTCAAATGAGCATGCGTCCCGATCTAGTAGTAGAGTAAAGAAAAATAATAATTAAAGTAACAAATATTAAATGCTACGTCGACTTATCCAAAATAAATAATTCGACTTTGACTCAGGTAAGCTTTGGCCATGACGATAATTAAACATGTAACAATTTATAAAAATATTTTGGAATAAATATATTAAGCACATTCAATTAATTTTATGAACTTTTTTCCTAGCAAAACATACATTGCATTCATATTATATTGATTTCGTAAAAAAGTTGTATGTCAAGTTTTTTTTTTAGGAATAACACGGATGTTCACTGACTTACAGATACCGTTAATGAGTGATATTAATCTTCAAATCTGCCAGTGTGATAATGAACAAGTCATACTTTTTGACGGCCTGATTAGCGCAGTGGTAGTGACTCTGCTTTCTGCGCCGAGGGTCCCGGGTTCGAATCCTGGTAGGGACACAAGCTTTGTGTGATGAGCACAAATGTTTATACCCGAGACATGGATGTTTAATATGTATATAAGTATTATATACTGAGTTCGCCCTCAGTCCATTGTACGGTACCCATAACACAAGCGGTAAGCTTAAAGTGGGACCGTATAGTTGGTGTGTTCGTATGGCGATATTTATTTATTTATATTTTATAGACTTATGTAGGTACCTATGTAAGTAACAAAAATAGTGCTCAATATTTTAACAAACGAATCATTAAGTTACATGTATAAAATATATGTGTATATACAGTGTTTGATTTTTCTGTGAGCAAGCAAACCAGGGCCCCAAGTCTGGTAACACAATCGATCTGTCAAAAGTGACAGTTACTATGCGGTTGCTGTTTGATTACGAATCGATTGTGCTAGCAGACTTGGGGCCAGTACAGTTTCATTGCGCATGGTTATTTTTTAAATTTTTAAATAATTTGAATTTTTTTTTCGAGAATGTGCTCTTTACAGCCTGACAATGAATCCCCTAAAAATATTTTACAATGTTATTATTAAGGGGGATGCTCAGGTCAGGGCGCGAAATTCAAAATTTTAATGGTTTTTATTTTTTCACGAAAAATTTGCCTAATCCGATACAATACCATAAGGTTTGTAAAAACCACTCTTTATGGTGTTGTATCGCTTTAGGTATTTTTTTAAGCAAACTTAATACATCGAGACATCCAATACAGAATGCTAATATCGCAAAAAACTAAATTACATCGTAAAGATGTCCAAATTTTTCGTAAAAAAATAAAAACCATTGAAATTTTGAATTTCGCGCCCTGACCTGAGCTTCCACCTTAAGCGTTATATATTGCTTCTACTATGTAACACTGTTGATGGCAGTTGACAAGTGCAGTCGGCAATTACCGGTCTCGCCCGAGGCGTGACCCCACTCAAAGGCGCGCCCGTATCACTGCTCATATAAATTAACTACACGTTTTTAAACTAAATACTTTGTGGCACGCCAACGTTGTAAAACCTCTGTGTTTATTTTTATTAGGCTTTCATCTTACATTTTACTAACAGCCAGTGTTTGCATTTTTCTTCATAGATTTTCACAATTATTTATAGGATTCGTTTCTAATGAACTCTGTAATTATATTATGAATGTCCCAGTGCTGGTCACGGGCCTCCCATCAATATGAGGGGGATTAGACCATAGTCCACCACGCTGGCCCAGTGCGGGTTGACGGATTTCACACGACCTGCGAGAGGTTCTCATAGACATGCGGGTCAACTAACAATGCTTCTCTTTTCCATTTAGCATGTGATAATCATAGTTGAAAATGATATTAGCACATGTTACATAGAAATCCCAGAGGGTTTGAACCTGCGATACTCATTACCGAGGCGAGCGTTCTACTAACTTGTCTATCACTGATTTACTTCTGTCATTATACCAATATGACATTCGTAACGCAACGCTTAAAGCAGAGGTAAACAAACTAAAAGATTTCTTCAAAAGACGTCACGCAATTTTAAATTTTGATATAAACGTAATACGGATTTGATTTATAAAACAAACTTGCACATTTTTCGGGCTTTTAAGGCCTTTTTATGTGCCCTCCGTCCATTTCATTTCCATGAGTTGCCTTATCACTTGCTATTAACAAGAACAATATTGCGTGTAAGGGCCCGCACCTCCGTAGCCCGCACATTGCACCCCGCACCTCCGTAGCCCGCACATTGCACCCCGCACCTCACATCACATAAACAGAGGTCACAATCCCGGGACTGAAATATTCCGCGCAGATAAACTACGTCGGAAATAAACTCCACTGAAATACAAAACGTATCTTCGCTTCAAATTGAAAATGGAACTCTACAATCTACGTTCCAAGGTTAACATTTGTAAAAAATATTTCAGTAACGAGTTGTTAACAAGAAATTGAATTTCATAATACTTTAAAACTCATTAACCATCTAATTTATTCTTACAATAGCGGAAGACTTATGAGAAGGAACCTTATTATCATAGTATTTTAGTATCTTATTAAGTAAAAACTGTTTGGAATTGAAGGCTTGCTCTAATTAAATTATTCCAACGTTCTTACAAAGTTGCTTTACTGTCCGCTTAAGTGAGACGTCGTCTCTCGAATGACGTCATCGTATCGATTTCGATGGATTTACTTTGTAAGCACCTTTCATATGTTATTTAAAACTGAAAATAGGTATTGTGCGCCGTGTTCAGAACGAGCGAGCTGCCTCGTGAGGCTGCCTCGCAGTTGAAAAGCTCGCTTTTCAGTATGTGCCAAGCCGTGACAGTTTTTCACACATAATTTATGAACTGTTAGTTTAATTGAACCCCGGTTCAACCATATACAGGGTGTAAGAAGCTTCGAATCGAAATATGATACCATAGTTTTAACTCATGATTCTGGACTCCCAATAGTTGGAATTAACCGTCGATTTTTTCATGTAGGTATTATACGCCTTTTGTTTTCAGTATATTTAAGTTGATTTTAGCATAAAATCATAATGGAAGTCTATCTCAACGTTATTTTAAATAAATAAACATAAGTAATTACAATTTTAGACGTATAACTGTAATGTAAGTTGAAACTCGAGCGCGCTCGTCACTCCCACGCGTCGGTTATCGCGCGGAGCGTTGTGTTTTGATCGCGTTGTTTACGATACATTGCGCGTCCTAAAATTACAACATTTGTAACCCGTGACTTTTGACATAAATGATTTCTATAATTTTACTATAGGCATTAAGTGTAACTTTTAGCCAAAGTTTTCGTTATCATGCCCCCTACAGCCTGTATAATGCACAATCCGGCTCACACGATTGATGGTTACTTAATTGACGGTGACAAATAACGTTGACAGTTTCTAATGGCCGCCATGTTTCTTGAGCCCCATCGATCCATGCTCACTATTTTGCTATCCTTATCAATAATCTGTTACTAAACTTTCGCTGTGTGGGCAGAAAGTTAATGTGAAGTTTGTATTTAGAATATTCGCTTTTGAGCTAAAGTTATGCATACTATTGCTTGCTATGGCCTGATTAGCGCAGTTGGTAGTGACCCTGCTTTCTGTGCCGAGGGTCCCGGGTTTGAATCATGGTAGGGAGAAGCTTTGTGTGATGAGCACGAATGTTTGTACCCAAGTCATGGGTGTTTAATATGGGTTCGCCCCTAGTCCATTGTACGGTGCCCATACTACAAGCGTTCCTTATTATGGGACCGTGGAATTGGTGTGTTAATCTGGCGATATTTATTTATGTATTATATTGATTTCTTATATTTCAACCACCTCAGTCCTCCCGTTATCATGGTTGCTGTAAAGCAGCCGAAACGTCGGGAACGTAAAAAACGTAGAATAAACGCGATAAAATCCGTAAGAGTAGTTTTATTTCAATATTTATGTATTATTTATTTACACGGGGATAATGCCGACGCTAATAAAAAAATAGTCAAGTAGCAAATTCGCTCCTCAAATCGGGTCGTCAAATTTTAAATACACGCCATAAGTTTAATGTGATTTCTTTAGAATATCTTCTCGAAAAGCGCCGGACAATTCGTGCCTTCAAAGAAGCCGCCTAAAAACTGTAATCAGTAACGGACGACAGTAAACATGTCTAAAGATGTCTCGAGTGTCACTCGTACAAAAGACAACACGATCAAAAGACGGAAACTGCGACCCGGAATCTGGCTTTTCATACACCTGCATTCATACTCGGGGGTTTTTTTTCACTTTTTTTTTACGAATACTAGTATCTCTGAGTAGTGAAAAAAAAATGGTGCAATACACTATTTGGACGATTTTGAATCCAAAACAAGTGTGTTTAACCTACGAAAAAACGGAGGAGGTTATATACCTATACTTTTTGATGATTGACCGTGCATAATTAGTTTTTTTTTCAGATTTATTAAGTAGTAACGTAAGGCTACTGATTTATGGTAGTATCATCACGCTGTTACCATTGAGGGTTGAGCAGTAGAGCAAAATCGATGGTAGCGCGGGTGGAGCCACAGACAAGAGCTTGTTTTTTTAATAAATTTATCACCCAATGATTTAGAAAATTATTCGTCTTTACCGTAACCCTCTGTAAATTTTATCAAAATTAAGCAACTTTTTATCAAGAATGAATACAAAAAAAACATAAGCAAAGAACGAAGAATATTTTGAACTTAATATAATTCTAATGCTTTACGGTTGGATTCGGCTTCTCCCCTCAGGTTATTTTAAACGTATTAGTATTCCACTTTGGACTACAAAAGCGACGCAAATCAGCACATTTCCATGTACCGATTTGAATAAAGGCCCACACAGAAAGCTTAGGAAAAATAAAACTTTAAACCCACTTAATCCGCACTGAAAGGTATTAAATCCTCCTGAAACAAACACAGAAAAAGCATCGTCCTAGAGGGAACAAACAACAAGAGGATGCGAGACAGCACGACATGAAAAGGGTTCAAATAATGGGAGTGACAAAGACAGCGTGATTCGAAAGCAGTTTTTGAACGGTGTAAAGGATAAGGTCCATTTATCACGGTCTGACATCAAGGGTCTTGGCAGGTCTGTGACGTCACAAAGGTTCGTAACATCCCTAATGAACGGGGAGATTATCAGTGCATTTTGAGGGCTTCGGAGAGGAATTACGTCTCGCCTTTGACATCGGCCGACTACTAATTAATATCATTGGAATCCTCCTTGTAACTTTTTCGATACTCGTCTCATAGGCACAATACCATCATACAAACCCAAATAAAAAAAATATTAAAATTGTGCGAAATATTTGAAGACGACAACGACTATCTGTAAATGGACAATCGAATGGTGTTTGAGTTTTTTAGAGAAGTAAAAAAGTAATTTGTAAATGTAGTAACCATTAATATACTTAAGAGTTAGTAGTTTTTTTGACCAGCTGCTAAAGTCTGCCTAGCCGTTCGTACACTATTCTCAAATACCCATAACAATGTACTGCTCAAAATATAAACGATGTTTTTAAAAAGAGCAACCATGGAGCTTGCCCGTTCTTCTACATAGGAACGGCATCCTGAACGGGCGGTAAAACGATAGCTAGGCATGTTGCAACAATTTTGACGATTCATAAGTACTGTACTTAATGGTTTACTTGAATAAAAAATATTGTGATTTTGATTCTTCTGAAGAATCGGATGGAATCCTTGCCCGAATGGAATCCTTGGTAAGTAAGTAGGTATCTAGTGTACAAAAGACTTCAGTCCTGAACCGCTGGCGATAGGCGCAGTACCTAGACAATCATTCGACGGTAGATTAGGCAGGGCCCGCTCGCCCCCGGCCAGATTGCTATCTAAATCCCTAAGATTAGACCTCGAGTCATATTTGACCTTATAATCTCGTATACCCACGTGTGATTTTGCTTTGGGTATCTAATATAAAATAATATTAGCCTCTAATGTCCCACTGTTGGGCAATGGCCTCCCCTCGATGCGAGGGGATAAGGCCGAATAGTTTACTACGCTAGCCCAGTGCGGGTTTTCGCACTTTATATGTCTTTCCGATTTAGTATCTATCGTACAAAAATTGCTGAGACACACATAGTCTTTTGGGATCTCCTTCGTTTTCCGGGGTACAAGGTACCATACATGACTCGTAATATATTTCCCAGGTTAACTGAGGCGCAATAATAAATAATTATAATAATATCGCCAGACGATCACACCAACTAAACGGTCCTTCACAAAGCAACGCTTGTATTATGGGTACCGTATCAATGAACTGGGGGCGAATCCAGTATATAATAATACTTATATAGATACTACAATACCATGACTCGGGTACAAACATTCATGCTCGTCACACAAAGTTTGTCCCTACCAGGATTCAAACCCGGGACCTTCAGCATAGAAAGCAGGGTCACTACCCACTGAGCTTATCAGGTCGTCAAATAAATATGATACGTTACTGAAAATTATCAGAACTGCGTGAATACATTCTTTCAGCATTGATATATATTTTAAAATGCTAAATGTACTATCCCGAAATGAGAGGAAAGTAAGTTGAACCTGAACCTTTCAGGAGCACAATTATTCAATCAAAGAAAACAATGATTTTTTTTTTACATTTTTGCTTAATAACTTTAGAATTCAAGTACTCCGAACTCTATTGAAAGCAAATAACGATGCAAAGCTCGATAAGTACTTTTATTAATATTTGATGAAAATCGTTTAATGAAATGAAAACAAATGATAGATTACTGAAAAATATTGGCCGATTAAAGAATCTGCATATTGTAAATCGGAATATCTGATACTGAATCGCATAATTTCTCTATAAAAAAACTCTGATTCGTGTTCAGTACGTCAAGTGCGAGATTATTCGTAAGCTAACCGTATCCTTTATAGTCTACCGTATTTAGACATTTTGTATGGAGAATTGAACGTTTTAATTACCGTCCGCTAGAGGCGCTTTTCAGTTCTCCATACAAAATGTGTAAATACGGTAGACTATAAAGTATACGGTTAGCTCGCACCTGACGTGCTGACTTTACTTAAACTGCCAACCTCTCCAGTATGTCGTAACCAGGTTTGTTATAAGAGTCATGTTGTAGAATTTTCCGATATCCTCATTTTTAAAAGCTGAACTAATACTTTGTATAGTGGTCTCTTAGTCGAGCTGATATATAAAGCACTCAGCTTGTTTATTGAGAGCTAAGTTCATTCATTAGCCGCGTATTGACTGCTCGCGTACCGCGCGCCCCAGCCACATATTTGATGCGAGCAATCTGTTCACGCGATGTTTACACATTGCAATCGGGCTGATAGTGAGGTAAACGATAATGACAGCGCTCGGCCGAGGCAGTGTGGCCATTTGCCCCGGGTGAGCCACGCAACGAGGCCAAATAGACACGCGAATCTACACGCTCAGTACAGAAAATAATACTTAATGAACACTTTAAAATTAATGTTACAATCCTTTTTACGTACCGTTTCGGTAACGTAACATCTCCCGTCTCTCTCACAACACAGATTTCATAAATAAGTAAGACAGTGACAGCATGTTCGAAGTTCCTGCCTACCCTACTGATTAGCACAGTTGGTAGTAGCCCTGCTTTCTGTGCCGAGGGTCCGAGGTTCAAATGCTGGTCGGGACAAACATTATGCGATGAGCAAGAATGTTTGTAGCAGAGTTATGGATGTTTAGTAGTAGTATATATATATAAGTATTATATACTGGGTTCGCCCCCAGTCAATTATACGGTACCCATTATACAAGCGTTGCTTAGTACGGGACTGTATTGTTGGAATGTTCGTCCAGTGATATCATTATTATTTCTCTACAACATTAATAAATGTGAGTTAAGGTAGCCCCTCACCACAAGACGGGAGAACGACCACTGTGGGGTGTTAGTCGGTAGGAGTCCAACATAGCCCGCTTGTCTCCCCCGAGGCTTGCGAGTATCCATGAGGATTTCCCCACGATAAAAAAAACAAAAACGCTTTCACTGGCCACTTTTTTTTTTTATTACATTATAGGCAAGTATTTGATCTCGATCTCACCTGATGGTAAGTGACGATGAGATCTACGATGGAGCATACTTGCCTAGGTACTAGGCACATGCAGCGCAACTGATCTGACCCGCCATCCATGAATGGCAACACCGAACATCATGCCGGAACACGGCTAGGCCGCTTGGCGACATGGCTTTGTTCAGTGGGTGGTGACTAGCCACGGCCGAAGCCTACCACCAGTAGAGTTGTCACCTGGTTGGCACCACCCAGGGTCACGTGTAGGGTATCTCGAGGGTACTTAATTCTCCTACGGGCGAAGGTGACTTCACGGCGCTGTAGGTAATGGTACTAAGTATATCATAGAAAAAAAAAACTAATAATATCCCTGTGACTGGCGTGGAGCGTCAAAAATAATCAAAGTATCTATTCTAAACGTCGCAAAAATGTTCTCAATAGAAAGAATGAAGTGATAAAAATGCCGTCTATCTAACTTGAAAAGACAGCCGTCCCTTTGTCCTGTATTGTCAAGGGACACCGAATATAATGACGATATAATTGAAATCTTTTGTTTGTTTTCGTGGTATGGTATGTATCAGAATCAGAATGAGAATATTTTTTAATCATGTCAATCAATCATACATCATCATCACCATTAAGTATAGTTGAAAAAAACACATTTTTTTCGGATTGTATCGCGTTTATTTGCAACAACCATGCAGCACCACCAGCAACCATGGTCAGTCCTCCCGTGACCATGGTTGCTATAAAGCCGAAACGTCGGGTAACTATATAATAAACGCGATAAAATCCGGAAAATTAGTTTTAAATTTCAATGTGTAGTATTCGCGTAAATTTAATCAATACATTAAGTATAGTACTTATGAATCGTCAAAACAGTTACAAAATGCTAAGCTACAACTATACCACCCGGTCGGAATGCCGTTCCTACGAAGGAGATCGGGTAGACCTCCATGGCTGCTCTTTGTAAAAAGATCTTTTACATTTTTGAGCAGCACATTGTTACGGGTATGTGAGGACAATGCAGGAACGGCTATGCAGGCTTTAGCGACTGGTCAAATGTAATAGGTACTATCTAGAAAGGTAACGAAGCATACATTTAGCGGCTTGCTAAATCTGTACCACTGTTGTGTTGTAACGATGTTTTAACGACTTTGTAGAAATCATTCAGAGATAAGTAATATATATAGACTTTCATTTCGATACAGAGTACAAGAGCACATTTTTTCGGACTTTTGTCTGTGTGAGCATGCATCTCTCGGAAACCACTGATCAAATTTCGTAGTAGGTTGAGTATTTAAAGGAGTCTACGGAAAATTATTAAATATATTCCTGCGTAAATGAAGTCGCTATTAGAGATAGTCCTATACTTTTTAGGGATCTAGATCACAAACACATTAGTAGCTTTGAGCTAGTACTTAGTAGTAGCTTGATTGGCTTGATGTGTGTGCATTACAAAACAACAGGAAGAATCGCGTGTCCAACTCAGTGTAAAGTTTCCCAAATGAAAAACTGTCTGAATTCCTCGAATTCCGATGCCGTGTAGAATTTAAGTAGCGGGTTTGCTCATTTTTTAATGGCCTCATGTCACGCTATGAGCGTGGAAAATTATCAGTACAGCGTGTTCGCTTGGTAAACCTATTCCGGCGAGACTCTTGGCGTGAGATCATTTAAAATTCTGTGCTTGTGGGTGTACTGCACCTCGCATGGCTACACATTGACCAATTTAAAAATGACCTGATTAGCGGAGTTGGTAGTGGCCCTGCTTTCTGTGCTGAGGGTCCCGGGTTCGAATCCTGGTAGGAGCACATTTTTTTTAGATGAGCACGAATGTTTGTGCCCGAGACATGGATTGTTTAATATCTACATAAGTGTTATATACTGAGTTCGTCCTCAGTTCATTGTATAGTACCAATAATACAAGCGTTGCTTAGTGTGGGACCGTATAGTTGGTGTGTTGCTCTAGTGATATTATTATTAAATAAAACATAACGCATTGAACATACTCTTACATTTTTCAGAACACAAAGTAACGGCTAGTTACAGTAACTTCTATCTAAAGAACAGTTATTTACTAATTATTCTCATAATTAAAAAAATACTTTTGAACCAGCAAATTTTGTTATACTTAAGAATTTGAAATGTTGAAAATTGTTGTTTTAGATAATGTTTAGAAGGAAAAACAAAAAGTTGACTTTTTTTATTGAATTCTATGAATTATTTAAAACCAGTCATATTTAAGCCACAAATTTTGATATAAATTTATGGCCTTATAAAAACCATTTGTGGCCAACAATGGTTGATATATTTAGTATGTACTATGTAGGGTAGAAGGGTAGATTAATCAAATCTAAGTTTATATATCTTAGTTGCATATTAAATTTGTAGAAAAAGGAATTTTTAACATGAGTACAATGTACAGCTACTAACATTACATGTTTTTTTATAAAATATTTTATTGTGTCTATTGAATTTAAGTTTCAGTATTGCAAGACCTCAAGACACTGTGAGCACTTTCTGCATAGATCGGACCGCAAACAACAACTAAATATAAGGGTATCCCAGTTCTATCTATGACAATAGGACGTCTAACACCTCAGTCCTCCCGTGACCATGGTTGCTGTAAAGCAGCCGAAACGTCGGGAACATAAAAAAACATAAAATAAATATGATAAAATTCTAAAATTAGTTTTATTACAATTTCAGTGATATTTTTTTAAAAGAAATACCCCCATTATTTTTAAGTCATGATTTTTATCTTATAACGAACGAAATAAATAAAGAAAACTATTTATTACAATCGTAATAATGTATTAATTTATAATTACGTACCTCCATCGTTCAGTCCATTTTCAAAAATGGTACACTATCACTTTTAGAAAAAATATTTACAAAAAAAACTAAATACTTTTTTAAAAATTAAACAAGTACTCAAGTTATTTAACCACAGCCACAAAACACACTTTTTAAGTTTTTGAATTTCGAATGTTTGGAATGCGAGGAGCTCGCAACACATGCGTCGTCGACGACGCTCGGAGCCGAATGGCGGGAGCCACACCTGTTGTGTTCACAGCTTAAGTGCGGGACGAATATTCTTCCTGAAATGTTTTTGCGAATAAAGTGATTAAATTAAAACTCTGACATATACTGACAATAATTTGTCTGGTAATTAACATATTAAGTACATTTGCTTCGTTATTACATAGTTTTTTGTATACTTACGTTATGTTTTTACCAACATTCCGATGATATTTCTTAGTTTACTCCAACGGTTTATACACTTAAGAATGTGTGGAGACGAAAAGTATGTATATGTTGTTTTTTCATTGTTAATTACTTATGAAGTTAACCCATAAGCTATGACCTCAAAATGAATATATTGTTGTAAGTACCTACTCAAGTTTTTTTGTCCTGTTATTACCTAGTAAAGAATCAAACAAATATTATTAATGTTCTTGTAGGTCATTGCAATTTTGGCTGCGGTAATACTACAGCAATCGCGTGGGTATAAAGCCAATTCACGACGGCCAATATCTTTGCCAAGATTTTGGCACCCGTATGAATATTGGCCTAAGAATCCATCGCCGTGGATGCCATCACCATAATTCCGTTAAACCAGATCGCAGATTAGATATCGCGTCAACATGATGGCCAACACTAAAACCCCTCCCAATGCTGCATTGGCCAGAGCCAATAGCACAAATGTTGGCTCTGGCCAATGGCACAAACGTTGGCTATCGTGAACTTTACGTAAGCTACTGTAGCAAACGAACGCCAACGCAATGAGAATGCTGAAAGATTATTTTGAGCGTGTTGACAAAATAGGCTTGTTTTAGACCAAGTGGGTGTTCATTGCGGGTATTAGAGTAACTGACGCATTAAGATTTTAATACTTACTCAATCCTATAGACTGAACCGCTCGCTCATGGTGGGTAGGTACTTCGGTTCTGTACGTCAAGTGCGAGATTATTCGTAAGCTAACTGTATAGTTTACGTATTTAGACACACTATGGCATATCGAACAGCGCCTCATGCGGGCAGTCTTTACAACTTTCAATTCTCCAAACAATGTGTCTAAATACGTAGACTATGAAGTAGACGGTTTGTTTACGAGTAATCTCGCACTTGACGTACTGTCTTCTCAAATTAATCTCTAATTAATTAAGTATTAAATTAAAATTCTCAAATTAATTAAGATCATCTACGTTTAATATCTACAGACCTAAATCATTCGTTTTATACTCGGATCACCCTCAGTTTATTATACAGTACGGTACGGTATTTATGAGATTTTTGATAGGCTGTTTTATTTCAATTATTTATATTTGTAACAATAGTATACTAAAATAATTTTAAAAGAGATAATACAAAACGTTTTTGGCAAGTTATAGATATTTACTTCTTTTTTTTACTTGTCTTTATAATTATGCAAATTTATTGTCAGACACGAATTAAAAAAAAACACTACAACAATTTGTATTCTGAATAGACTAGCTACGTGCTCCCAATTAAGTCCACTACGCGTGCTACGAATAAGCTACGGCGTAGGCGTTTTAATTGACAATCCTCTATCAAAAAGTTTTGATCTTTATCAAAAAGTCCAAGTGTCGTTCAAAGTTATGATGAATTATAAACTCTGGAGTGTTAAGTGCGATAGATCTGTTTATAAGAATGACGTCAGCTGCTACGATGTTGAAGAGGAGACATAAAATATGATTGATCAGAGCGATGCAGGCTCCTCATGACATGTCGTGTGCGTGTGCTTGCTTGCAGGTTCCACCTTTTTTCTACATAAAAAGCTTGGTTTTTGTCTTATCTTCTGAGCTTAAAAGGCGACACAAGCAATTATACTCTAAATCTACCATATTCTTTAATAACCACTTAATTGTTGTTGGGATGTTACTGGGAGTATCAAATGGTACTCGCTAAGCTGGCTAAAGCTAATGATACTAAGCTACTAAGCTTATGATACTGAGCAAGTTTTTTTATCAAGATTTAAATTAATTAAGATTTTTTTATATGGAAATATACTTAAATTATACTTAAATGTACTTAATGGAAACGTACTTCCTGGAAATGTATTAATACATGTATTTTACCTGTAAAAGTTGCCATTACAACTATTCTTTTAGTTGAACTCCTATTGACAATGTTTGTTGTGAGACGAGCTTTCCAAGTGACACATTATAAAACTTTTATTTTTTTCAAGGCTTCTGTACCCTTAAATTTTAATGTCAAAGGTTCCAGACCCCGTTGAAACTCGCAACATAATTGGCTCGAGCAAGAAAGGAGTTACCGCTAAGCGGATCAAAAAGTTGACGAAATATAAATTGAGATTTTTTTTTCGTGTCGTCCTTTTAACAACACAAATTAACGCAGTAATACTATTAAAACTTATTCCCTTGTTAGCTTGTACTGATTAGCACAGTTGGTAGTGACCCCGCTTTCTGTGCCGAGGGTCCCGGGTTCGAGTCCTGGTAGGGACATACTATTATGTTTACCACTATGAAGTATCGCCACTGGAACTACGTAGCTACTTAACCCAAGCCCCTTTGGTGGTAGAGGAGATGCATAAGGTCCGGGTTAAACGACATGGAACTTTCACTTAACTCCATTAGTTTAATCGGATTAAATCGAAAGCTCTTATGCAGCTGGTTTCCGTTAGTTTCGGTAACCACAAAGCTAGTCACGTGTGCGTAGCGAGTAGGATTTAAATTATTTGGCTTAATATGTATACTTTCCGTAGCATTTATTTAAAAAGTAACTCTTTTTTTTACAAAATGGCCTCATCCACCGCTGGGTAGGTATTTTGCCATCCTCGAGTGGATTATTTTTTTAGTATCAAACATGAGAAATTCTATGTAGGTCTAATCCGTAGACTAGGCCTTATAAACCCCACCTAACTACTATCACTGCAACACAACAACTACTATCAGTAAAGTCGAGGATACTTTACTGACAAATAAGCGGACCTCTTGGGAAAATTGGAACAGTCATGTTTTAGTATTTAGTTTTATTTTCCTACACTCATGCACGCTTATGAACACATTGTTTAAGATTCCATCAAAACTACACATTATATTTCACACAAACACATTTTACACAAAATAAAACAAAATTGATAACCTTTCTCTTCGACTACCCCCAAAAAGTCCAAAGTAACTCTTATTGTAAACACAAAATATTTATAACCATTTTAAACCTATTGGTATTCGCATCGAGGCGTTGCACCCTGGGGAGGGTTAAATCAGAACAGCTGTTCTGATACGATGGTCTGCACGACCCCCGACCGCGTTATTGGAACATAATATGCCACGAACGTGCTGGTAAATAATTTATTGTGGTACCATGTTTTATAGATTCCTCGGGGTACCACCAGTGGTTCTGAGTGGTGGTACTTCAATGAACAAATGTTTATTAATTATTTGCTGCGCACCGCGGTGTTACCCGCGATTAAAAAGTATGTCATTTTCTTCTATGTCCTTTTGCAAATGCACGGTTCCTGTATGCTATCCCATAGGAACCGTGCATTTTTTCGGGATACAATTAGCCTATGCCATTTTCTGACCCCTAAACTACCACTACCTATGCAAATCATGTCGATCCTTTGCTCTATGAAAAATTAAAACAAATCTATCCCACGGAAACCATAAATTTAGCCTATGTGCTATTCCAGACTATAATCTATCTCTGTGCCAAATTTCATCCAGATCCGTTCCGCCGTTCTGGCGTGATTGAGTAACAAACATACATCCATTCAATCTTTCACATTTATAATATTACTAGCTGTCCCGGCGAACTTCGTACCGCCTCAGAACGAAATGTATGAGACAATGAATTTATTGGTATTCTATGAAAAATTTAAACAAATCTATCCCACGGGAACCATACATTGTACCGGGATAAAAAGTAGCCTATGTGCTATTCCAGACTATAATCTATCTCTGTGCCAAATTTCATCCAGATCCCTTCAGCCGTTCTGGCGTGAAAGAGAAACAAACATCCATCCATCCATCCATCCATCCAAACTTTCACATTTATAATATTAGTATAGATTAGTATAGATAGCTGTCCCGGCGAACTTCGTACCACCTCAGAACGAAATGTATGAGACAATGAATTTATTGGTAGTCTATGAAAAATTTAAACAAAAATATCCCACGGGAACCATACATTGTACCGGGATAAAAAGTAGCCTATGTGCTATTCCAGACTATAATCTATCTCTGTGCCAAATTTCATCCAGATCCCTTCAGCCGTTCTGGCGTGAAAGAGTAACAAACATCCATCCATCCATCCATCCATCCAAACTTTCACATTTATAATATTAGTATAGATTAGTGGGATGATGATGTGAAGTGCACATTTTGTAGTTCTAGCAGCATTATTATACTCTTTATACCCAAATATACAAAGTTAAATGTACATAATGATAACAGACGGAGGAATTTCAACCTAAAGTCGACTAAAACACATTCGATTATAACCAAATTCACATTCGCATATCGCAAGGATAATAGAAGTGAGAATAGTACAGACATGATACATAATAAAGTCATAAATCGGCAGAATGAATCTTAAATGTGAATTTATTTTGAACGTATGGTGACGAAAACTGTCTAGTCTAGACAGATTTGTATGTAATATATTAGACATAGCTACCATTGGATATTTTTGTATCACAATTGGAGTTATTTTAAATTTTTGGATAGAATTAGATTGACTATTTTTTAATGAATTAATATGACGCTAACGCTACCCGTGACCGGCGGGCTGGCCTCTATTTCGCGCAGAGAGTGAGCCTCGCTATTCAGCGTGGAAACGCGGCCAGCCTGCTGGGCACTTTTGGCATCGACGACGATGTGGAGGCATTTTTGTGTATATAATTTTATTAAATTTTTAAATGTCCTATTAATAAGTATTTTTTAGTTTTTTTTTTGTTTTTCCATGTACATAACTATTGTATTATAATTTATGAAATAAAAACTTTCATTAATATCTTTATTTACACAATATCTACAACAAAAATATACTTTTATTATTGTTAATATTTATTATGATAGATGTATTTACGTACTAATTATTATACAACATGTTAACTATTCCACACTTTTAATATATTTGCTATTAAAGATTGGCAAAAGCAAATAGTGCGGAGAGAGTGGGCTACCTACTATTTGCTCACTTTTCAGGGAAAGAGAATGAGCTCTTTCGGTGTTTCATTCGCGTTTACTTATACCAGTGACGTCACGGTCCTGCAGTGTTTAAATTAGACATGTTTTTAATACTTTACTGTGACTAAATGTAAAACATAAATTATGCAATAAAACATTAAGCCTACAAGCCATTTTATGCGAAGATCAGAATCAGAATATTTTTTATTCACGTAGACCATTAAGTATAGTACTTATGAATCGTCAAAAGTTACAAAATATTATGCTACTACTTTACCACCCGTTCAGAATGCCGTTCCTATGGAGAAGAAGGGGCAAGAAACTCCATGGGTGCTCATTTTTTAAAAAGATCTTTTACATTTTTGATCATGTTCATATGTCCCTTCTATTACTACATCGCTTAAAATTATAAACCTTATTTGCCTTTATTGAAGTTAGAAGTATTATTTTAGGAGAACCAATAATCCTAAAACAATAGCGTCGCCTTTACATGTACGAAAAAAACGTCCAAGTCTCGTTTCAATAAGAGTCAATCAAATGGACCTTAAATCCAGCAAACGATATTAAAGGGGTGGCCACATGTGACCGACCCTTAATGGGAAACGAATCAGGTCATGGGGTCATGATGTGGGGCTTATTCGCGATGTCATAAGTTGCCTACACAAAGAAGGTTCAAACTTAAACTAGGGTCCAAGAGCAGAGATTGAAAAATGTTGCGTGACATATTGCGGAACTTTCTGGAAGTCTAGTCAACTCGGACCGCTGCTTTGATCGCGGTGCCAGTTATAAATCGGTCGTCCGTCTTCATCTGACACAATAAAGCAATTTAAAATGTGTTAAAAAATAAAATGGAAATTAGCAACACTTCATTTCAAATAATTTGAACCCTTAAATCTCGTTCAATAAAATTGAAAATGCTGGATTAAATGGGGTTGGTTTGATATATGAGTGTTTAAGCAAAAGGGGCACGAATTTATGATGTTTGGATATGGTAAAATATTTATTAATCAACCATATCCAAACAATATAATATCAATAAATAAAAAAACATCAATGAAATGAACTAAATATCTAACTTTCTAGGCTTTTCGAATACTACATTTTAACTATTTCTAGAAACCTCATCAACCTCGCCACACGCAAAACAGATGGCGCTGCAGACGACATTTCATAACAAAACAACTAGTCACCATACAATTCTGAAACGCGCTATAAGAGTTTTCGAAGAACGTAACATATATACAAGATTCCGACAATAACCGTCGGGGCGTAGCGGCCGCCCCGCCAGGCAAACCACCCACCTGACTGGAAGATCTTCCATTTTCGGCTATTGTGGCACCGTTGTGATGTTAGACTTTATGACTAGTATAACAGTAACAGAAAAAACTAAGGTAAAGCTCTAAGGTCGTAATTTGAAATCACTTGTTAATTTTAATGTCTGTATCTTCAATCTATCTGTAGAATATTAATAAGATTGAACAATTGCGTTAGGAGATCTGGTTCAGTTACGTCTTTCATATATTCAGTAGAAATATAATAAAAGGATATTTTCACCTAATATTACACCGCCTCAATCCATTCGTCGTCCGGTCTGCGCCGGACACCAGCTGTCCGGTGCCGTCCGCCCACAAAGCTACAGCGAACCGTTGTTACTCACACCGCACTGTCGTATATTAAGCTTATTTTTATTTTGACATAGGTATTTACAGTGGCGTAGCTATGTTACCAAGGGCCCCGGGGTGAAAATGAAATTGGGGCCCTATTCCAACTAAACTAAATACTTTTAAGGTGCAAAAACCATTTCATCATCATAAACTGCAGGGAATAATTAAGCAAAGCTAGTTATTACTAAGTATTTTGTTATGCTACAGATAATATAGGTACATTTCTTATATTTACGCGATTACTACACATTGAAATAAAACTAATTTTAAGTATTTTATCGCGTTTATTTTATGTTTATTTTAAGCAGATAATATTTAATCGTACTTCCTTATAATATTATAAAGGTTATTGCAAAGTCCTTATAATTCCGTTCCAGCCGTTCTAGGTTTTTTGGTCAGGAGCCAAAAAGTTAAAAGTCGAAAAATATTTATTCAACTAGGATATTATATGACTTTTTCGAACGCAGTGGCCGAGTGGCCCCATGAGTTTCGCGGCCCCGGGGCATTGCCGCGCCTAGCTCTATATTAGCTATACGCCACTGGATATTTACACCATATATCGACACGTACTGAAGGTTTGCTAGTAGGTATATATTTTTTTAATATTACGTATTCGCAATAAGCGAGCCTTCAGCTTATTATAGCTGTGGATTTATTTATTTTAGTTATCAGCATTACTTACTAATACTTCGCTCATCTTGTGCGACTTCAACTACCTACATTTAAAAAGTATTGTATTCAAATAGAACTTCAGCCGCTTACTTAATGCTATCAATGTCAATCACATGAATTATAACATTTATAAGTTGTCAGTTTATAAGTTTAAATAAGACAGGGCACCTAGTTTTTAATTATGCATTTTTTTTTCACCTATATTAATTTACTCGGTTTAGGTTCTTTTTGTAGGAAAACCTTTATAAAAAAACCGATCCGAAGCTTCGTTATTTATATACAAGCATTGAAAATAACTACCTCAAAAGTTAATATTAGCGCGAGTTGACAAAGTAATTATTTTTTAACGAATGTAACTTCATTAGATAACCTAGTACCTACTATGTAGTAGATATTTAACAAACCACGCTCTACTGACCAGCTCTTCTGTATTTTTTTGTACCGGATAGGTACCTTCTCCTCCCGAATGGCGACCGCTTGTCAAAGGAAAACTGCGTTATATAGTGAATAGTTTCGCCATTCAAAAAGAGTCTGCATTGAAACTCGGGCTATAATTAAATTGCACTACCGACACCCCAGTTTCTGTTTTATAGCTTCAAGATTTCGCTCAATGGGGGATCAGCAATACTTGAGACGTGCATCAAAAGACTGTACCTTTAAATTGGATGCTGTATATAACACTAGCTGCGCCCCGTGGTGTTACCCGCGATTAAAAAGTATGTCCTTTTTACCGGCATAAAAAGTAGCCTATGTGCTATTCCAGACTATAATCTATCTCTGTGCCAAATTTCATCCAGATCCGTTCAGCCGTTCTGGTGTGATTGAGTAACAAACATCGATCCATCCAAACTTTCACATTTATAATATTACTAGATGCGCCCGGCGGTGTTACCCGCGATAAAGTATGAAACATTAAAACATCTATCCCACGGGAACCATACATTTTACCGGGATAAAAAGTAGCCTATGTGTTATTCCAGACTATAATCTATCTCTGTGCCAAATTTCATCCAGATCCGTTCAGCCGTTCGGGCGTGAAAGAGTAACAAACATCCATCCATCTATCCACCCATCCATCCATCCATCCAAACTTTCACATTTATAATATTAGTATAGATTTATAATATTAGTGGGATTAGTGTGATTTACAAAAACATGGCTGGATAGAGCTACAATTATTGCTTTGACAGAGCGTCGCTGTCGCAGACGACACGTACATTCGACGGCTGCCACAGTAGCCTATTTATCACATCAAACAAATTACTGCAACAATAATAAACTCAATAACGAGTTACGATAATGTTATAATAATTCATATTATCAATGTTGAATTACTGCACGCTGTTATTATTCATGGACAATGGCTTTCAATTTGTGTCAGGCGCTTCGTAAAAACAAATCCCGATAATTGTTACATTGTCAATGTTTAAATTGAATTTACTAGAATATCATTGCATTACGATAGCCTAGATAGAACGCTCACATTGGTAACGAGAGTCGCAGGTTCAAATCCCGGCTCGTACCTCTGGGATTTCAGATTTCGCTTTCAATTTGACTGGTACACATAAACCAATGCTGGTAGGTTTATACCCTGTATCAGGGGGCGATACATGTGTATGTGTGAGAGGGGCAATTGTCCCCCCCCCCCCTCCCTGACTCACGACTGCATTTATTTATGGCGACCAATTTCAATATATTTTTGTCCAAAGATAGGTAAAATCACAAAAATAACACGGAATCCCCCCTCTTATCGAAATCCTGGATGCGTCCCTTCCCTATATTCAATAGTGTATTCCTATTTCCACCATTTTAGTTTTCGAAGCTACCATTGAAATGGTAGGTACCCACCTACTTTAGTAAATTTCGTGTAAGCCGCTTAGAGTAGCGCACGAGGGAGCGGTTACCTCAACTTTCCGAAGTCTCCTGATAGCACTTTGGAAGCTACAACTGTGAAGAATTGAGGAAATGTCGCGTCTAACGGTAGTTGCCTTTTATTTTACGTATTATTACCTTTTATTTGAATTTATAGACCTAATCGCAATGATGTAATCAATAAAAATAATGAATTTAAAAAAAAAGACAAGCCCGCTGAGTTTCTTGCCGGATCTTCTCAGTTGAGGTCGCGTTCCGATCCGGATGTAGACTTAAGAAAAAAAAATGTAATGACAATTTGTAGGTGCCCCCGTAGGCCTATACGAAATAAATGATTTGACTTTGACTTTGACTTTGATGGCATCGTGAAAACTGTTAGATTGAGACGGTATCCAATTCATTTGATAATCTGGTGGGTCACGTGTCATCACGTTAGTTGGGTACCGTTTCCACAGTAGTATGCCATGTGCGATCCTGTGGCACCCCACTCGAAGGCGGACCGTGGGGTTTTAGCCGGTAAGAGTCCGGGATAACCACACTGTCACCCCAGGCGGTGTGGTATCCATGAGGATTTCGCCACGTAAAAAAAAAAAGTTGGGTACCGTTTACAGGTTTCGAGATTCGAACGGTACGTTGCTTCTCGATACCTTACTAGTGGTACACTGGCAACGTACCGACTGGACCAGTTATGACAATATATATATATATATTTCAGACCTCTGACTGCCTATTTCGAAACGTTCTCCTAGAATAATAATATCGAATAATAGTCATATCGCCAGACGAAAACACCAACTATACGGTCCCACACTAAGCAACGCTTGTGTTATGGGTGCCGTACAATGGGCTGAGGGCGAACTCAGTATATAATACTTATATAGACACTAAACATCCATGACTCAGGTACAAGCATTCGTGTTCATCACACAAAGCTTGTCGCAACCAGGAGTCCAATCCGGGACCCTTGGCGCAGAAAGCAAGGTCACTACCAACTACCAGCTAGTACCCTCCGAGTTTATCCAGAATACAGCTATAGGCCTACAACAGATCGCCTCCAAAATCAATCACAATAGTAGGTATGCCTTAACCGTTTCCCTGAACTCCCGTATCTATTCGGGTCAACCTGCCCACATTGTGCGGGCCCCAACAACGCTCGGTGTTATAAATCACTGTACAAGTAATTTCCTACCATTACATCTTTCTAACGATCCGTATTGTTCGCTGCTGTATGCACGGCGAAACCGGGTAATGCGGCACAAATTACCCCCAAGTGTTTCGCGAAGGTTTTCTATCGTTTATAGCGGGGATAATGAATGCGGTTCGAGGTTGTGGGAATAGTGTTCCTTTGAATTTATGAAGCCATAATTACAAATATTAAACCACCATGTATTCTAATTGAACCATTACGTTATCGATTGATGGCTATGCGTTTTAATCAACCTGATTTGATTTGTCGTCAGAAATATTGGTCTGTACTCATCTTATTATATCTTTACATTTAGCTTCAAGGTGTCCATAAATGAACACTTGATTCATTACACAACGAACAAATGAATCAAAGTATGATTGTAGGAAGACTGTTGGAGTTCTATGATGCTAAGTATTATAAGATTTTATAGGATTTTATGTAGTCCTCTAAATTTTATGGTACCTAGTAAACTTTTTTAAACGGTACCCTAAAATATACGTTTCGTACCGGAACAATATTTCGGATTTTCTAAACAAATGAGGCAAGTACTGAACGAGTTTATAAACAGAGTTATCCATCATTTTTTTGTATTATTAACTTAGATTGTAGCGTTAACATCTTTATGTACGGTTAAAAATAAACCGCGTGAATTGGGCCGCACCATTTTTTCTTTTGTAAAGGTTTTTTTTTCTTTTGTGAAGGTGTTGCCCTTTTTTGCTGTGTGGGCCACGCGAGTTAATTTTTCATACATTTTTTTATTAGATCAGAACAACCATGAATAATTACGGTCCCGTCATTTCTTGTTAGACCGAAATGAGATATTATTTTTGATGCTTGTTTGTGGAAGATTATTTTTCAATATTTATCCATTGGAACTGAAAAATATTTTTAGTGAAACAAAAACGAACTTTCCCATTTGAATAAAGCCTGTCACATGTTAACATCTATAAAACCGACATATAACTTATAATATTCGGCAATATGTTTGAGCAATAAAGCCTTGATACCCGATAACTTTACGACCCAAGTTTTACAACTTCCTAGCGTAAACCAATAAATTCCACAGACCTACGAAAATGGGAGACAGCGTTGTAAGTATTAGACTATTTTATTTGACTGTGAACGTCGTTGCTCAGATACGGATTGCTCGATAAAGGTTATGTTCGGCGCGTAATAGGTTGATTGAATTCTATTTCAGCCGATTTTCAGCTGAACGTTTTTCATCAATAGATTCGATTGTTGAATTTTTTTTTGACTCATTGTAAGAATAATATTGATTTCTTATATTTACGCGAATACTACACATTGAAATAAAACTAATCTTTCGGATTTTATCGCGTTTATTATACTTTTTTACTTTTTACGTTCCTGACGTTTCGGCTGCTTTACAGCAACCATGGTCACGGGAGGACGTAAAATCCGAAAGATTAGTTTTATTTCAATTGTAAGAATAATTCAGGAACAGTCATGTACGGACCTAGCGAGGAGCCTCGCGAGGCAGCTTTACCTTGTACAAGCGATACAGAGATGAATTGCCTTATAACATGCGTAGTTTTAAAGACGATATAATATTAGCATAAGCTTGTCCAATGATGGATGTGGAAGTATGCTGAAGCTGGAATCCAGACAAACAAAATTAAACTTTGTAGTATGCTAAAATAAAATTTATTTTCATAAAATCGTTTACGAATTGTGTGATGCACAAATGCTTTGTTATACAGCCAATATGTTGTATAGCGATTATCTCGTAGGGTACCAAGATGGTGATTACGATGCCTTAATGCGAACGAAATTGCTTGGCCTGATTTATTTAGGGCCCATAACGTGTCGAGCAGTTCAGCTTGTTGCATGTTAATTAGACGGCTTTGTAAGCTATTGTGATAGCAATAAGGGAGGTTTTTAAAGGGAAAACAATATTGTGTATATATAAAGTGTAACAAAAGTAATGGAAAATACAAGCTAAGCGTATTCATCCGTAGGTTATAAAGATCACATTCCCTATGAAACAAATCGAAATATTAGAAATTTATAGATACATATTAGATTTTTAAAGATACTCGTACACTTTGAGTTAGTACTTTTTTTTGACCAGCTGCTAAAGTCTGCCCAGCCGTTCCTACATTGTTCTCACATACCCGTAACAATGTAGTGCTCAAAAATGTAAAATAAATTTTTAAAAAGAGCAACCATGGAGATTCTTGCCGATTCTTCTCGATAGGAACGGCATTCGTAAAGAAAACCTACTTCCTCATACACCATATTGACAATCATCCAAGCTATAACACGATACAGTGGATCCCCATAAATTAGCCCATTTCCCCAAAAGTATGCTCGTGAAGTCTCTTCAATCACCAAATTCACCGGTAGCTTACTACAATAGCTGTTCGTCACGATACGCCAGAGGGAGATAGCGATGTTATTCACATAAAACTGAATGAGATGGAGATAATAAATAACGGTTTTATCTTTGACGTCTAACGCTGAAACGGTTTTGGAGTCGTATTGGCTATCAGTGATGGAAAACGGATCTATCTATCTAATTGAAATGTTAATCTATGTCTATCTATGTTTATCTATGGGCAACTACTGCATGAGTTTATTCCATAATATATTGGACATGGCTATTATGGACTATCAGATTTGACGCTTCGTGTCGTAAGAAGGAATAAACGGCGTAGACAGTAAATGCAGTAGTTTTTTTTGAGTTTTTATACCTATAGAAATAAAGAAAACCCTATTAAAGTACATTTGACAAAATATATTCTCTATTACGATTTTTTTTTTTTTTTTTTATTACATTATAGGCAAGTATTTGATCTCGATCTCACCTGATGGTATGTGACGATGAGATCTACGATGGAGCATACTTGCCTAGGTAGGAAGGCGGCAGTAGATAGAGACGCTACATTCACTAGGCACATGCAGCGCAACTGATCTGACCCGCTATCCATGAATGGCAGCACCGAACATCATGCCGGAACACGGCTAGGCCGCTTGGCGACATGGCTTTGTTCAGTGGGTGGTGACTAGGCCACGGCCGAAGCCTACCACCAGTAGAGTTGTCACCTGGTTGGCACCACCCAGGGTCACGTGTAGGGTATCTCGAGGGTACTTAATTCTCCTACGGACGAAGGTGACTCGACCCCAAACCCCCCCAACGATGAATTTAATAAATTATAATTCGAGTCAGTGGCCGCGTAGGGGTTGAGCGTCGACTCAAATACGACTAAATGGCTTGCTGCGTTTGGCTCGCGGCGGGCGACGCGGCGTACGTAGTACGTAGCGAAACGGTAACATAAGCGTTTTCCGATCCACTCATACTATAGATTTCATGAATAAGTATGACAGTGATAGCATGCTTTCTCAAAGACGTTGCGATTACATTAGCAGTTCCTGCTTACCCTACTGTTCGCAGTTTTGGCGCAAACAGCTACTTTCCTAGCATCAACTATTACTGATATAATATTTATACATAAAACAAAGTCGTGTTAGTAACATCATATATAACTCAAGAACGGGGGGGGGGGGGGCGATTTCTATGATCAATGTTTTTTTTTTAAATTGGCCTCCGTCACTAATATCAGAATAATTATTAAGACATGGGAAAAATCACTGACATATTTTGATTCTGAGGCGGAACGAAGTTCGCCGGGACAGCTAGTATCTATCTACTAAGAATATGATTCGACGTGAGACTATCTGTCAAAAAGTTTGTGAAGATGTGTATCAACTCATTGTGATGCACATCCTTAGTCATATGATAGGACTTCAATGGACAACCCCGTTGGGGTGTTTTTAGCTAAATAACCCACACAAAGTCTTACAAAATTTTGTTTAAATTGTGGATAAGATTTATCAGCAGATTATGAATCTGATAATATTTCTTTATCTACATTATATCAGCCGTCATAGGCAGGCCAAACTGTTATCCAACTACACTGCAAGTCTGAAGATATACATAAAAATATTCGTTTGATTCCACAGTCAAACTGATTATATAATTCCAGCCTTTTTTACTATCCCACTGCTGGGCACGGGCCTCCCCTCAATGCGAGGGGGAAACTGATTAAAACTGTTTTATTTTATTGCATTTGTTACCATTCATAAGACATTTTAAAACAAATACTATACACCATCGCTTCCTTCTCTTTCCAACCCATAAATCAAGGATATTACGTAATCTATCATCGTTAATTTGATCTACGCAAACTATATAGTAATGTTGTAAATATCTTCACTTATCTGATATATTACCATATTACCAACGTGTGCCTCGTGGAAGTACAAACATTCTTAACTTTAATACAGGGAGATAAGAATGTGGGGCGAGTTATAAGCGGAAGCGAGTAGAACTTGTATCATTTAAACTTTTCTAGTTATTTTACTCGCAAAAATTAAACAGACGAGCTCGTAGCTTGGGCTTAGCCAAGATGGTGATAAACAGCCCATGCGCTGAATGTATACATCAATCTGACCTGAGATACGGTGTCAAATAATTACATTTACTTTTTCATATACTTCGATGGTTTCGATAAGCCGACAGTAACCATTTTCACTCAAATAACTATGACAATATAGTCATGAAAGTATATCAAATGTCTTAAAACTCTTTAGTTGGGGTGACGACAGCCATCTTGTTGAAACATAGGTACATTGGGAACATGCCAGAAAGCAGACACTCGCTGTCGCTCCCGCCACAGCTTATCACACCGCTGAAAACTTATAACTTCCACCACACCTTGTTCGTCACTTATCTTAAAATGTAATATCGTGTAGTATTATCGGCCGCGGGATGCGGTCGGTTTTAATTCTAAATAATAGTTCCATCTTTCGATATCTGTATTTTAAAATAATTATTTATTAAGTTTAGTTTCATGTGAATTGAATGATGAAGACGCCTTGCGTGTTGCCAGGATGTTCGAAACTCGTAAGTACCGTGTTTATCTTTATTATGGTAGAGGATAGATTATTCAATATTTTATTTAAATTAATAGATTAAATTAACGCACAATTTGATTATGCCATTAACGTAATTGAAGGGTTGTAAGTCTAAAGGGTCTAAGTGCCAATTTTATTTTTTAGAGATATAACAACAAAAAGTTGCTTGGCTTGGCACATAGAACGTATTTTTGTTATAATATAGATTTTTTTTGGCACTTGGACCCTTTAGAATTACATCCCTTCAGTTTAAAATTAGAATACCTGGATGACGAACGGAATACTCTCTTTAGCTTCTTCTTAACTGTTATTCAAGTGGAGATTTCAAACAATCTTATTGGTCTATTCCTCTCCGCTCCGTGCGTCTCCGCGTTGGTTGAAACTTATCCTAAGGCCCCTTTGACTTTCGTTATTCATAGGGTAAAAGTGACACAACACGATAACCAGAATTAAGTGAACTATACTTAAATTATTAGATCAAGTTCTAGTTAACGTAAACCGTTGTTGAAATAAAACTAATCTTAAGGATTTTATCGCGGTTTATTTTTGATTTTACGTTCCGGATGTTTCGGCTGCTTTGCAGCAACCATGGTCACGAGAGGACTGAGGTGGTTGACGTCCTAGTGTCATAGTATGACGGATTTTAAAATAAAAAATAAACCGCGATAAAATCCTTAAGATTAGTTTTATTTCAATGTGTAGTATTCGCGTAAATATAAGAAATCAATATGTAAACCGTTGTCTTGTAAACGGGCCCTGACTTGTAACTTAATAACTGTAATATAACACTTAAAAGACACTAATTAAGAACTAGGTCGGCGTAAGTCATTCGTGAATGACTGCATCTGTCGTGCACATGTGTCGAGCAGTTTCTGAGATGCGCAAATAAAAGCATACTGTTTGTACATCCTTGAATGAATTATCATTTGTGTAAATACATATTGAATTTGTGTTGATTGAAATTATCGCAATGAGAGTTGTTAATAGATTGGGAAATGTGGGATTAGGTTATGATTGCAATTTATTATATACAAAACAATAAAATTTCATCAGTATATATATAGTAAAGGTACAACTGTCTACCCAATCAGGGTATAAAGGCGTTATAGTATTGTTACTACATATTAAGGAAATTCCAATTTATAAGGATTATTACCGAAAGTTGGATGAGCAATCAATATGAAAATAAGTATCTGGAACAAATAATATGTTTCGTAATAAATCATTAAGTACCCAGACAAATGAAACAAAGAAATGGTCAAGAGTAATATTGGGTTTATTTTGGAAATGTTTTTTTTTAAATAAGTATATAAGTAAATAGTAATTTGTGCGGGCTGTGTCTTTGGGACCATGTCACTTTTAACAGATATTGTATGGGTTATCTGTCAAAAGTGACAGTTATTATGCGGTTGCTGTTCCATTATGAATCGATTGTGTTAGCAGACTTGGGGCCCAGTTAATGTGTTCGTCTAGCGATTTTATTTTATTTTAATGGAAAATAAAAGCAGATTACTATGTAACCTCGTTCTGATACATTCGATGCATGTTTTTCCTCTATGGTTGGCGTTTGTGATAGCCAAAATAATAATAATTATGTTATTGGTAACAAAGAAAGTTTACTATGAAGCATGCTTAGGCATCCCTAGGCCGTAGGGATTAAAATACGTACGAACGTAGAGAAATTACTTAAATTTTGTGTGTGTCTACGTATCTGCGTGTGTGTGTGAGTGAGCGAGTGTTGTGTGTGAATATATCTACTTTAAGATACGTTATTACACCTACGCACAGGTCATTAAGGTCTCAATTTGCGCGTAAGTAGCTCTTGAGCGTATTTATGTCCAGTTTCAACCCAGTTACGCTAATTAATAGGTACGTGTTCCTTATCTGATAAAGAGTATACGGTCGGTACTTAGTGTGGTCACTTGCGAACGTAACGTGGCGTATCTAACGCTCTTATCGATGAAGCGATAAGAGGTATTAATGCGGGGTAGGGACGAAAAATTAATTTTATAGTATCGGGTATTTAATACAAATATATTATACAAGGTGTAATAATAACAATGTACATCCGCACCTGTTATTAATACAAGACAGATGTCTGCCTCACCCTTTGCGGATAGCACCACAACAAGAAACCACTTGCAACGAAACAACTGAAAACAAATGAGCATAAGAAAAAGAAACTCTTCGGCAAAAACCAAAGAGAACCGAAAAAAAATAATGACATTTCTTAGTAGACTGATACCAATAGTTATGCGTGCTCCGGATCCATTTGACCCATTTCGTAACTCCTTTAATAACAAACGAGCCTGTAATAATAGAATCCACAATTTCCTACGATTAAAAGATAACTGGCCACTTCCACGAACGGCCGAAAGTATTCCCACAATTATTAAGGTTAACGCACGATCAAAAATATGACGGTTTAATTGAGCCGCCAGTCAGTTGTTTTAGGCTCCCCACACACAAGTTAATGCGATCAAAACTCGCTCGTACTTACACCAGGGTGTTCATTAATTTTGATCGCGAATAGAATTAAATTGCCCTCGTTATATCATTACAAATCTAATTGGAAACGGAATCGAAATCCCGGGAAAATTTTCCGCAATCGATATTATAATTTTTTTCGAACTGTCATCGGAGCCTTATTTCTTCTTCGTCTTTTTTACGTTGGCAATCGGCTACAAAATAGTGCCATTGTTGCCAGTGTCAAGTTCAATATTTCGTCGTTAAAACAGCCTTTTGATAGCTCGTCGGGAGCGACGTTATCATCGGAATGTTTTTGAATCTGTTTGTTTTGTTTTGTGTTGTTTTTGGGGTCGAGTCACCTTCGTCCGTAGGAGAATTAAGTACCCTCGAGATACCCTACACGTGACCCTGGGTGGTGCCAACCAGGTGACAACTCTACTGGTGGTAGGCTTCGGCCGTGGCTAGTCACCACCCACTGAACAAAGCCATGTCGCCAAGCGGCCTAGCCGTGTTCCGGCATGATGTTCGGTGTTGCCATTCATGGATGGCGGGTCAGATCAGTTGCGCTGCATGTGCCTAGTGAATGTAGCGTCTCTTATCTACTGCCGCCTTCCTACCTAGGCAAGTATGCTCCATCGTAGATCTCATCGTCACTTACCATCAGGTGAGATCGAGATCAAATACTTGCCTATAACGTAATAACAAAAAAAAAAAGTTTTTATTATGGATTTTGGATTATTTAAAATAACATCGCTGTAAGAAATTACCTTATCTTTTATATTTTATTATAATGGCATCCCAGTCTACCGATGAATATTTAAATGATAATCGTATGATATATGTGTAAGTATTAAATTGTATACGGAAACGTAAGATATGGTGACACTACAATAAAAAATGTAGACCTCATGTATCAATCCATATTTAGCAATAGGTAACTAATTTTGAATTTGGGTTTAAAAACATAACGTGCTCAATGTTATGTTCATCCGCACGTATTTCCCACGACCTCACTCACGGTCCTGTTAATAATTATATCACAAAATTATTGATTCATTGTCTCCGTCTTTTGTCTCCACCAAATATAGTTAGTGGCCTCATAAAAGGCCCGCCAACCTCGATCGGTTTTAGGACATCTTACCTTGTCCAAGATTAGGTGTACAAAGAAAGCACTTAACATTCTCAGCAGCACACTTGCATTCTTGTTGTTAGGTATGCAAGCGATGCAAGTCCTACGCCACTAATAATGCTGTCCATTGCAGTTTTAAAGTAGGTAAGTGTAACGTTATACGCAATAGTAATGTTATTGATAGTGTTGCCCAAGACTGCTCTTCCATATACTTATCTATCTGGATATTGGTCTCGAAAAGACCAAGACCAAGACACACATTAGGCAACACTAGTTATAGGGAAAACCATATATCACAACAAATTGAATATCACTTATTTCAAGTTTTAGAGGAAAAGGGAAAATCTTCCAGCCGGGTGGTATGCCTGGCGGGGCGGTCGCTATGTCCCAACGGTTCTTGTCGAGATCTTGTATATATGTTACGTTCTCTGAAAACTCTCATAGCGCGTTTCAGGATTGTATGGAGAATCGTAATTTATTCTAAATGTTGTCTGCAGCGCCATCTGTATAGCTTGTGGCGAGGTTTTAAGTGGTCGCTACAAAGTCATTCAAGAATGATTTAAATCGTTTTGTAATTTCTGATCACAAAGGTTGATCCTACTAAAATTCAACCTCGAGACCTTCGGTGCAGAATGCAGGGTTACTAGTAACCGCGCCGTCCTATCAGAATGGGCTATCAGCCTTTTCCCGATTGTAATCTGCCTTATTTTTATTTACCTAAACGTCAAACAATGGACGCTGGTGCACTGTTCCGTAACGACTCGTCATTCTACGTGTGCTATCAATTTGCGTGACTCTCTTTGACTTTATCAGGGTTCCGTAGCTAAAAGTGTAAAACGATACTGTTTTAAAACTATGTTGGGGGCACTGGCTACTCACGAACTGCTTGCCCACTTTCTCAATAATAAACTCAGAAAAAGAATTAATGTAGAGATGTATATGAATTCTTTGTCTGACCAAGCCGATTTCTGTAGTACACACGAATGACGACTTTACGTACAGGTAAATTTGGTTGGTTTTTGAGCTCCAAATTGTTGTGCACGACACTCCATCTGTATAAATTTAATTTAGTTAATATAAGACGGCCAATAAGACTAGAAGACCCTTCAATGACATACATAAGGTCCAAATTGGGACAGAAAAATGGCTATTAAGAAACAAAAATAACTAATTGCGACGTAGATAAAGTCCAAATTGGGACAGAAAATGGCTATTTAGAAACAAAAAAAACTAAATAAGTAATTAAGAAAGACCTACGGAACCCTTGTGTAACCTTTAGTGTACGTGTCCGACACGCTATTGGTTGGCTGCTTGTTTAAGCCTTGTGCATTGTTTGACCGTTACCAAGAATCATAGCAAAATACTTCAGCAGATATGCGAGGAAAACGTGTTTTAGTGTGATTCTAATATATTAATCAGTGAATATAAAAAGGGAACATTCATTTTTTAAATATCGAATGTGTAAAACGTGTGTTTTTTAAATTAAAAAAAAAATGAGGTGTAACATATAATAGTGTAAAATATTTTAACATGGCCATCAGCAAGTTATAAAGATAAACATTGCCAAAGAACTAAATCAAATCCATAGACATTTAAAAAATTACACCACGTACTGAGCACATGACCAAACGCCACTAGTTCGCCTTATTAAAAAATCCTACATAATTTACACAATTATTTTATACATCAACATGATCCATGTAACTTACTGATTCATGGATTTAGAAATTTTACACTATTTTTATTATGCCTTATATATGTCCAAAATTTTCTTGACAAAACCGCGGCAGTTATTTATTTGTCCCGCGCGACTCAGCTTACTCGGTTACCCTTCGAACGGTCGATTCATTTGTACATAATTCAAAAACACACAATCGGTCACGCAAACGATAACTTATATCAATTTTGTATCCAAATTATACATTATCAAAAGAGTTATTGTGTTTCGTAAACCTCACACCATTATCAGTAGATATTATTGTAAACGATTTGACAAATTCGATTCTTTATAAAATTGAATCAATCAGACAGTTTCTATTTTCATAATCGTGATCAAAATAACAGGTTGTTTTTCATAATTAAATTTAATTTGAAAGATAACAATTGAAAATATAAAATAAATTATGTTAATATTTAACAATTTTAAAATTACATTACTATATTATTGAATAACAATGGTATCACAAGTGTTTTCGCGTGCAAACATTATTCGAGCATAATTAAATATCTTGCCTCAAAATTAATTTAAAAAAAGAATATCTCTCAATTTATCAAATTTCAAATTTTAAAAAAGGAAGGGCGTTAAAAAGAATAGAAAGCACAGGTAAAAAAAAATCTTATTCTGTCACATCACGTATAAATATCAAAACTGTGATTGTAATCGACATTCGCGCTTAAACAGCTACGTACTCTCCTTATCGCGATAACGTAACCATTTGAACAGTAAGGATAAAGTGGAACACGTCAATTGGGCAGGATATATCGCGGCTCGGTGCAGGGGGGACGTGTCTCATTGTATATTTTTTTTATTACGCCATTATTGTATCAGGCCAGCGTGTATAATGGTAACTATTTTTTTTTAAATACTACTCTAGTGAATGTGAAATTAATTTGAGCAAGTGTTGGAAGAATAGGTATGTTATATTTTGTTGCATTTGTTTCGCTGATTGTAAAATGGATTTGTAAATTCTCGCGGATATGTGAAGATTGATAGTTTTTGCTTTGTTTTATTTAATGTTTGTGTGTGTTCAAAACATAGTTACAAAATATAATGAGGCTTTGGATGTTTTATTTTGTTTGAAAGTTTCAAAATTAGTTGTTATATTTATGCAAATGCAAAAACTACAAACATGCAGAGCCAATATAGAATAGGTAGACATTTGCTAGACATATTTCAAAGTATGTTTTTTTTCACGCTCACTGTTACTATGGGGTAGGCACCAAAGCTTTTTATTTTTTATTTAACGTCTCCTTGTAACAGCGCAGCTACAAATATCTATAAATGTGCTAAGTTTTTGCCTTAGCCCTAATAGTCTTTGGCTGATAAAATAACTGTGACCTGGACAAAAGGGCACCTAAAACTTTCCAGGATTCCTAAAAAGACCAGCACAATTATTATTTTTTTACTTTGAAAATCTTATATGGATCCCCTCCGTCTTGGGGGAGACGAGAAGGGTACGTGATACTCCCGTAGGATTAGGTTACGGGATACGGGAACGTGAAGCACCGCAATCATCCGCGAATCTCTAAGTAATCAATCGTAGGTAGATTAATCAATGATAGACGATCAATTGACGATAATAAGTCCGTATTAAGGACACAACGCTTTGAAATTATTAAAGGAACAAAATAATGAAATAAATACAATAATACCAGCCCTTTTGGGCACGGGCCTCCCCTCAATGCGAGGGGGATTGAGCCATAGTCCACCACGCTGGCCCAGTGCGGGTTGGTGGACATAAATATAGTATCATAGGTGAAATAAATATAGTAGTCATTTATCCATCAATTCCAATCCCTTGAGATTGTTACTAAACATATACTTATTTTCATTGATTTATCATCAAATTGTATTGAATAAGTACTTACTATGCCTATGTTATTATATGTCATGATTAAATACAGACTACAAAGCATTAATAGGTATAGTTTTTATCATGTTTATTTGAACGGAACTTGAAAAGATTAACGGATTAATATTACACATACCACGGTATGATATATCAAGATTATAGACAACAATAACTATAAAATATATCTATATAACTTCTCTTTAAAGAAAAGCAAAGATAATTAAAGTTGGTAACATAAAAGATTTGATGAATGTTCTCGTAGGTTACATCAAAGATTACTTAATATTGTAACACTAGGTATAATGAGTTATATGCTCCCCCGAGACGGGCCCCCATAAGGGGGCGAGGCACAAGAGGGGCACCGGTGCGTTCCGTTTGGAGATCCCGGAGCCCCTCCAACATGTGTCGAAGGCGGCCACCGGGGGGGTTTTAGTGGGTAAGAATCCCACATAACCCGGCCCTCTCCCACACAGAGGCCGGGTATCTATCGAAGATTTCCCCCCCGTCAACAAAAAAATAATAAAAAAAAGGTATAATGAGTTATCTCGTAACGGATGCATGTGCAATACACACATATGATAATAATGAACATTATAAGTACATTTTAGTTTGATAACAGATTCAGATAATCATTCGTGTGGAAATGTCGACAAGTGTTTACGTGACATTTGGCATATAGCAGACTTTTTGCTCAAAATCGAATATAAAATACACATATTGTTTTCTTATATTTACGCGAATATTACACATTGAAATGAAACGTCGCGGAACGTAAAATCGAAATAAAATCGCGATAAAATCCTTAAAAATTAGTTTCATTTCAATAAAATACACAGTTTATATAAATAAAAAACAATAAAATAAGAAATACTTCCAACGCACAACAGCAACGGGCAAGAATAAACAATGGAAAAACGCCCAAGCATCCAACGAAATGAATAAAAAAAAACATTTTATCTTGAAAAAATTGTAACAATAATCTATTACAGTTAGACAATCGCAAATAAGAACCCTCCTTGTTGTCAAAAAGATCGCTCATTCAACTAACTGACCTACTAAAATACACCCAGCATATGTTTCAAGAGGCCTGGAGTAAATTAGATTGACCTAGTCTGAACTAGTTTGTTATAATGCTCTTCAAACTACTCAAATACATTTTCAACCTAGGACGTAATAAGCTTATCCCTTTAATTGAGTGAGTACCAACTTATAACAAAATACTGCAGGTTATGTTCATAGAGAAAACAACTTGGGGTCGAGTTACCTTCGTCCGTAGTAGAATTAAGTACCCTCGAGATACCCTACACGTGACCCTGGGTGGTGCCAACTAGGTGACAACTCTACTGGTGGTAGGCTTCGGCCGTGGTTAGTCACCACCCACTGAACAAAGCCATGTCGCCAAGCGGCCTAGCCGTGTTCCAGCATGATGTTCGGTGCTGCCATTCATGGATGGTGGGTCAGATCAGTTGCGCTGCATGTGCCTAGTGAATGTAGCGTCTCGATCTACTGCCGCCTTCCTACCTAGGCAAGTATGCTCCATCGTAGATCTCATCGTCACTTACCATCAGGTGAGATCGAGATCAAATACTTGCCTATAATGTATAAAAAAAAACAACTTAGTCACTGAATAGTAAATAATAATTTCAGTCGGATTATCAATTTGTGCCATAGATACCAGATTAGATAAGGCTCTATTGTTATACTAGGCACACAGATCGTAAGTAAGGAGTAGCTAGATGAGTGTGACAAACACATACGTGAGTAGCGGTAATTTGACAGTAAGAATAACAAAGCAATAAGGCAAAAATAATGAAAAAAAATCCAAGCTAAACAGAACCTTATATTGAGGTACAAGTTACACAATGTTAACATTACATTTGATGTTGATTCTCATTCCCGTACCATGCAGAGCCTATCCTGTGGGAATAGGGATACCAATATCTTCAAAATATTTCCATAGCTATAAAATTAAATAAGTATATAGGCTTTTTAAGCTTAAGGCCTTAAAATAAAAAAAAAACGTAAACCATTGATATACTATTGTAATATCAATGAGGTAAATAATTAAATTTAAAAAGTGTGTGTGTGGGTGTGAGGGAAGGATGTAAAGGAAATATCAATGTATATGCTTGAGAATGTATGCGTGTGTTTGTACGATATCCGTTGAACCTCTTGATCGCTGTGCTACTAGGCGAAAATACCATAAATGATATCACTCTATGACTAAGTATAAAATAGCGGAAATAGTACTTATATCAATACCGGGAATATAAATAGTATTAGTGTAACATGTTTTATCAGAACAAGATAAAATGTAAACGACAAACAACTAATAATGGTGTAGCTAGATATAGGAGTTAAGTTTATACCTACTTGTAAGTGAATCATACGAACACATAAATTAGCTTTTGGCCTGAGATAAATGGTTTGAGTTGAAAACAATTTCGATGAGACCCAAATTATGAATATACTTTACTAATTATAATCATTTATATTTTCCAGACTAAACTCTTCAGCTCCAAATCTAATGCATTTGAACTCGAAGTTTTAGAAGTGCACAATGAATACAGATCAGAGCACGGCGTGGCGCCACTGGTGCTTAACAAAGAAATATGTAAATACAGCCAAAAATGGGCCGAAGACCTCGCCAAGAAAGATGCTATGGCATACAGCCTGAATCAGAATTACGGAGAAAGTATCTATTGCGGCTGGTCAGCCGACCCAAGCACAAAAATCAAAGGCAGAGATTGCGTAGATAAATGGTACAGCGAAATAAACGATTATTCCTTTGGAAAGGAACCGGACATTTTAAGCTGTGGTCACTTCACCCAAATTATCTGGAAGAACACACGAGAATTGGGAATCGGTAGCGCTAAAAGCAAATCTGGCAAACTTTACGTCGTAGCAAATTACTACCCACCGGGGAATTACAGCGGACAGTTCGCTAAGAACGTCCTACCTCCCGGAGCTAATGCATTTAGGACTAGTTATAACAGTTCCCCGAGAGAATCTAACAATAACTTGGCTCCACCGTCGCCAGGACAAAGGAGCAGTAAGAACCTAAGTGGCATCGCTTCTGAATTGGTCAGCAAATTCAGAACGGTTTCTTTATCGAGTGAAAAATTTGAAGACGAGTTTCTGAGCGCACATAATGAGTACAGAAAACAACACGGAGTTCCACCCTTGGAATTGAATAAGAAGTTGTGTAAATATGCCGACGAGTGGGCTAAAACGATAGCGAAGAAAGGCGAAACAGATCATAGGGATCAGAACGATTATGGTGAAAACATCTACTCGGCTTGGTCCAGCGATCCTAGCTTCACAGTGTCCGGGAGGGATCCAGTAGATAAATGGTACAGCGAAGTGAATAACCATAAGTTCGGCAGAGAACCCACCGATTTGAATTCTGGACATTTCACCCAAATCATATGGGAGGACAGTAAGGAGCTTGGGGTCGGAGTAGCCAAGTCCAAAGAGGGTCGAATATTCGTGGTTGCGTATTATTCGCCCCCGGGCAATGTGATAGGCAGTTTCGCCAGCAAAGTACGGCCGCCTATTAATTAAGTTTTTCTAAACATTCTACCAAAGAAACATTCCTTTGTATTTTTAGTTTAATTGTAAATGCCTCACGAAGTATTGTTTTTTTTATTCCATAGTAAGTAAGTAAGTTCGTATGTTCTAGCGGCTAACTATCGTGTGGGAAGTTTGCAGGCCACCTGAAGGTCTATGACATGCCTTATCTTAGGAAGTTCCAGAGGTCAATTGAAAATGCTTCGAACGGTCACCCATCCAGGAGTTTATCATACAGCACATAGTTGTTTTTTCAAGTGAAAGAAAAACCATTGATGCAACCCATGACCCTCGGATCATAAATCAGGGCCTTTCCCTCTGTGCTGTGTTACCACCACAGATCACGAGAGATATGCCGTGCGGTTCAAAATGTATGGGAACTCGCTGTCTCCGTTTTGTTCCCCATCACTCGCCACAAAACACATGCAATTACATAAAACCAACCAATACGAAGTCTCACACACACACGCGTGCCAATAATTCGGTGCGTGCTGCGTCGGCGTCGTCGCCGCATACAGCGGCCGTACCACGCGACGCACCAGTTTATTCAAAGTATCGTTAGACGATCTATCCATTGCCTCGTACATTAACTCAGTAGCGAACATAGGTGGTACTTAAAGAGCCATGTATTTTGTACAAAAATAAAAAAGTCGTTGTGCTACATGAAAACTAAAATAACATAATAAAGGCATTAAATATTTTTTGATTTGTTGTTTTTAATGATTTTAAAGACGAATAAATAAAATACTTAATACTGGCTGGTGAAATGAGATTCCATCTTTCGCGTAGTTCACTTTGCTGCTAGTACTTTTGCACACAACCACGGAATAACACGGCATTTAAAAAAAAAGTTAGAGCTCCGATACCGACGTGCAGTTGCAGTCGACTGACGGCGAAAACTCTATGTTAGCCTAATTTTGGCTAAAGGTGAGCGCAAGCCCACCGCTTTCATAACATATCTCCTCTAATATATCTGTGGTTACCACGGTCACATATTCCATATATGTAGGTACCTCTATTTGAATGGGTTATCAAATTAATTTATACTTAATTGTCATTGTGTTGCACATTTATTTAAATACGTAAATTTAGGATTGAAAGAATAATGTATTGACTGAATATAGTAATTGTAAATTTATTGAAAAACTTTTTTTCTTAAGGCCTTATTTGATATTCGAACTATACCATATTTTTTTTATATAATATATTGCCAGACGAACACACCAACTATACGGTCCCACACAAAGAAACGCTTGTATTATGGGTACCGTACAATGGACTGAGGGCGAACTCAGTATATAATACATATATAGATAGTAAACATCTATGGCTTGGCTACAAACTTTCATGCTTATACATTACAAACATACACAAAGTTTGTCCCTACCAGGATTCAAACCTGAGACCCTCGGCACAGAAAGCAGGGTCACTATCAACTGCGCTAATCAGGTCAAATTGAGACTAAATTTAAAAATAAGCCTACAAAACAAAGAAACTCTGATACATATAATTCTGATCCATCTCGGCACTAGCACTGGTAGCAGATTTATCTGACTTTAAAAAAAAAGAGTAAGGGCATTCCTCTTGAGACATCAAGATTTCACCAAGCAATATTGTTTAATCTAAAAGCAACCCTAGACGCAATATAGTGTATTGTGTTCATAGAGACGTTAATAAAAGGCACTCCATATCGGCCTTCAACTACTCGGTTCAAGAGAACTTGCCGCGAAACAGATGAAGATAAAGCATGAATCGCTGTAAGAGTATCCATAAGCACACTTTGGCAAATAAATTTGATGAAAAACTCACACAATATATATCAAGTTCTATGTCTTTTTAAATAGAGTTCAGGTTGTGATGGATATTGGTTTTATGAATGCAAAATTTAGCATGTCGTTTGGAGTTCGTATCATTAGTTTTGAAAATCGTGTTCAGTCGAGGGCAGTCGTTCACTAAGCTCGTAAAATACTAAGCGAGAGTCTTTTGTTTCGTAAAAGATTTTTTTTTTCTACGTTAATTTTGTTTCTAATGGATCCTGTAATTGTGGTATCATATTTGATGTATACGATGTCATTAAGTGTAATGCTTTTACATCACACATAGGCTACATTAAGTATGATAATGTTTTTAACAATTATCTGTGCGTACCTAGTACTCTCACGAGTACGTCTATGATATCAAATTAGATTTAGTCTATGATGCGCAGAAACAAAATATTTTACTTATGAATCGTCAAAAATGTTAACCTTCGACCTTCAACCCGTTCGGAATGCCGTTCCTATGGAGAAGAACGGGCAAGGAACTCCATGGTTGCAGTGTAAACCGGGCATTCAATATTGCACGTTTTGGATGTTTTTTTTTTATAAAAAGCAAGACTTGCATTATTTTTTATCCTAAATTTAATTGGATTAAATATAGATAGGTACATGTTAGAATACAATCCTCAAATGATGAAGAGGAGGTTCTCTCTTAACAACCTGCCTGACCCTAAGCCTACATTGTGGGCTAGTTTTAGTGAGCAAAGTCGAGTGACTATAATTTATGCGATTGCCACACCGAACTCTTCAAAAAATACTGTGTTTTTTTTGTTAATGTCATTAGGATAGGCTGTTACATGACTCCCTGAAGCTACGTTTTCAGCAGTCACCATTCCATTTCACGGTATGAATCCAATATTATGCCAGCTGACTGGCTGATAAGAAAACTTTTATTGCTTTGTTGCAATGACGGTGTGATATGACTGAAATTATTTGTCTCCTTTTTTAAATATCGTGATGAATGAAATATGGGCTTTTCTTGTGGTAAGAACGTTTTTGTTGTTTATTGTTTTAAAAGCTTTAATATGTAAGATGTTGTACATAAAAAATATGATATCTGATATAGAACCTAATTGTACATTACACAGACGCTAAAATACTATGCACCCCAAAATAACCAGATTTAAATATCCTACAAACTAGTGAGGAACGCGTTTCTTTTGAGAAGTAAAAGTTTTTGACGAAATTCCATCCATACTTATAAGAGTGTATGATTACTTTTATATTAAATACTTCGTCAAAAAATAATCCTATTAGGTTTGAGGTTTGAAAAGTGTTCTTAAAGTTACTTTTAAAATTTATCTTACAGTTTCTAATGACAATCATAGAAGCACACAAATTGGTGGAACAACACACAGTGGACTTCATCCCGGTAAGAATTTCCTTGTCTGCATAAATATGTAAATGCCCAATTTAATAGGTGGGCTATGAAATTGGGCTCGAGAGTATTCGACATTTTTCTAGCCTTACCCCATATCGTGTTATAAAGCAGTCGACTTGTAATAAACCTTGATTCTAATTACCGATATTTGATTAACCAATTGGCACAGTTTATAAGAACTGCTTTCTCTATGGAGGCTTCCAAATTCAAATCCTGGTAGAGTCAAACTTGGCTGCGTCCCTTATTCGGTGTAATTGGCAATCAATCCATTTTTAAATACCTAAAAAGAAACAAAATATTAATTTACGGCGTATACAATATTTCTTTTAAAAATATAAAGTTAGAATCGCCAAATAATAAAAGAATAAACGGACTCGAAGATTTCTTATCTAGTTGGTAAGCAATATTGTAGGTACCACACCGCACGTATTCTCCCCATATTTTCCCCATGTTATATGCCCCCTATTACCGTTTATAGTGTGGTTAGGAATGACGGAATACCACAACTAAGGACGTGACTAAACTTTGGGGGAGCCGGGAGTTGCCCATTTATCCAGGCGATGACGTATTAACAAATTATATGTGACTGCGCGAGATTAGGAAGTAAAATATTTTTAGTAATTTTTTTTTAAATTATTTCCATATTTTCTCTGCGATTGACTATTTTTGTCGGTTTAGAGGCGAAGCACGTGTCGAATACATTTATAGATTCGCATCGTTTCGCGGAGTGCTGCCTATTGTTTGGGGTCCCGTCACTCGTGATAGATAGTTTCTTGACTAACATCTTAGAGGAGTTCGGTGTTGCTGGCTTCTTTAATTAACGATCAAATTGTTTGGTTTATAATTGGAAAAGTTGACAAGGCGAAGGTCAGTGGTGGATCCAGTGGTCCTCTTCCCTCATTTATTTAACACTGGATTTCCGCCAAGTATCGCCTAGTTCTATCAATTATGATTCTAAGAATTTTTAAAGTACAGTATACAGCGAGATTCAGAAAGGGTATACTGCTATTAAGCCTGCGCTTCTTATTTGTAATTCTAGATATTTTTTTTATATTAATATGACTGGTTTTAAATCGATGTATCGAAATTCACAATAGAATCAGAAGAATAAGTCCAACGTGAATATTGGGATACATACTATCTGCTTGTTATGAAAGTATGAAGTATTTTTTTTTTAATTACATTATAGGTAAGTATTTGATCTCAATCTCACCTGATGGTAAGTGACGATGAGATCTACGATGGAGCATACTTGCCTAGGTAGGAAGGCGGCAGTAGATCGAGACGCTACATTCACTAGGCACATGCAGCGCAACTGATCTGACCCGCCATCCATGAATGGCAACACCGAACATCATGCCGGAACACGGCTAGGCCGCTTGGCGACATGGCTTTGTTCAGTGGGTGGTGACTAGCCACGGCCGAAGCCTACCACCAGTAGAGTTGTCACCTGGTTGGCACCACCCAGGGTCACGTGTAGGGTATCTCGAGGGTACTTAATTCTCCTACGGACGAAGGTGACTCGACCCCAAATTAGACCCCCATGAATTATAATAATTATAATAATAATTCCAGCCCTTTTTAATGTCCGACTACTGGACACGGGCCTCCACTCAATGCGAGGGGGATGAGTTATGTTACTTCCTAATGACCTAAGAACACGATCACACTACAAAAGCAAAACTACTTGAAGAAGTCAAGTTTAACATCCACAAATTTAACATTTACTTTTTTCGAATATCAAAGAAGTGTAGATAAATATTGATACATGTATATAGGGGCTTTATCATGGATTTTCGCATCAAGCCTGGCAAGCTAATCCGCGGTGCCACGTGGGGCTTCAAGCTGAGATACATTCGCGGATCCCTCAACCTGAGATGTTTAAGCAATATTAGAAGTGAAAAGAAGCCTCTGAATATCGCTTGCAAACACCTTAAGTCGAAAAATAAAAGTTATTTTCATATTCAAATGGATAGGGATATTGATGAATATAATAAGCGTCCATTCTTTGGTAATTAAAGGGGCTGCCATCTCGAAACCCAGAATTCCAGGTTCAATCTCTACCATGGCCATTTACACTAGATTTCTGTGCCGAGGGTCCCGGGTTAGAATCCTGGTAGAGCCAAACTTTGTGCGAAGAGTTTGAATTTTTGTACCTTATGGATTTTTAATATCTATATGAGTATAATATACTGGGATCGCCCTAGTCTGTTGTATAGAACTTACGAAGAAATATACAAATATTTCCGCTCACCGTATGGGACCGTACAGTTTATGTGTTCTGTCTGGCGATATTATTATTATTGTATGTACTATAGTGTCATTTTTTTACGGTACCTTTTATCCTCATCTTCATCTGGTACAGTACCCGCTTAATTTACGAGCAAGGGCTGTACATTAATTTAAATTGTCTCTTGTATGCATTAAAATTCCTTAGGACGGGGTGTCCAATGTAATTTAGTCGCATAGCAAATATGAGCTCTCCCACATCCTGTAAGGTAGTCGAGTTAGCGTTAAAATCGATTTTATAATGGGGTGAGGTGCACAGTTGTTGGAATATGATATTGTTTGCGTAAAAGTCAATCAGAGTTATACACGGATATTTAATTAACACTTATATATTTGATTTCGTTGAAACAATTTTATAGTTATATAGTTATCGTTATTTTATCATAAACAACAATTGTATTATTTTGTGTCATAAAAATAAATTACGTTTAAAAAAATATCTATGGTTCTGCCATCATATACAAATAATTATAGAACAATCAGTATGTCTTGCTTTTTATTAAAACCTACTACAGTTTAACTCTTGCATGTAGGCGTGAGAATATGTATATAGGTTATATTGTATGGGCAGAAAAAAAATCAAGAGGAATATTTTTAAGGCTAAATTCAACTGGTCCCCCCGACTGCCCATAATCATACCTCTCACCCCACGTAAACTTGTTATCCCGCTTCTCAGATATGAATTTATATGCATCATATGTACAGAATATAAATCTTAAAATTCTAAAGCGACATATAAGTTGGTGGCCTGTAGCGTTTTAAGTGGGTCATGTTTAAATATTCTACGTAAAGCCATCAGTTGTATGTTCTGCAAAAATTTGGCAGAGGTCAAGTTAAACACAGAATCGTTGCTAATTGTATTATCTGACTGTGCGAGCATAGTGCTGATTGCCAGATGCTTTTTTTTTTATTGTAACGCACTATCCGGCCCGGCCCGCGAATCTCTCTGACATGGGGATCAGAGACTTTATTTAACTAATTTTAAAATATATGTGCACGAGTTCTTTATTTAAATAAAAAGTAAAACAATATTCTTTAATGTACATATTACAACAGACAACATTATCTTATATCTTACAGCCATTAATATTTTAATTTGCCAGTTGCCCCAGCTGAGGTCTGTAAGTACTACCCCTGGGAAACCTTTGATTTTAACTGCTCGACACCGCCCCACATACCTCGGATAAGGAAAAAAAAGACAGCTGCTATGGGTTAGCTACATTCCTCGCTTATTAGCTTTAATATATTGGTACATCATCCTCTTAGCTCTTAGCCAATCGACGGGTTGTTGATCATCCAGGGTGCACCGGATAAGAATTTATAGGAAGCTATAATGGATTACAAAGCCATTATAATCCATAAATTTGAGGGTTAGTATTGGATTTTTGCAATACGAGAACCAAGACCACCTAATTATAGACAAAAGACTGACATATATTTTTGTTCTGTTGAACCTTATTAAAAAAGCGAAATTTTGTCAAAACTACGAGCCGCATAAGCTTAGCAGAATGAGTCTTGCACTTGCTACAATTCGGTGATCCTGCCTTAAAAAAGGCCAGACCCAGGACTGCAAAACCGGATCTTTTTTTGTACCCGACCTTTTTTTGCCTCATTTATGGGCAACGAAATTGCAGGACACGTTTCCTTTCTGAGAAAAATTTTCTCATCATTAAGTGTCTTACCATAATCGCTTCCATTATTCTACCTGGCTTCTCTCTAGCAATAATATTCATAGCAAACTAAAATAACACATAAAATATTCCATCTCTCAGTTACCATATATATTGATACGCCGGTATAACGGCGACTCAAAGGAAACTTGCTTCGGACCGCCATGTTTATTTATCGTTAGTTTGAAGGTGCACCTTCAAAATTGAAACTGTTGCCATAATGTTTCGTGTAATTTTGGTATATAACTTTAAGCTTGGTCAATATGTTTCAAATATTGTTGAGACTGAATATATCTCATAACGCTTCGCTGTACAGCTTCACCGGACGAGAGGGGGAGCGCTAAAGGCGCTCCAGCCAGAATGGTAGGGGGTCAACTTGCTGAAGGGCGCCTCCGGAGGCACGACCTCGGCTTGAGCTGTTGCCAGTGTAGGGGTTGAAGACGTATGACTGCTCCTAGGTGCAAAAACGCACCTGTGGACAGAGGATGTGTTACTTGTATATTTGTATTAGATTAGTCGGTCTGGTCACTCCAGATGTCCGGAAGCATCTTCACGTGTCTGGATAGCGGTCTTTATATATATGCCGCCCGTTTTCCTACCATTATAAAACAGCACAATATGACCAACAATGGCAGGGCCGAGCGCACAATCCGTCACCTTCATAAAGTGACAACCCGCGCGGAACTCCGGAAACACAAGCAAAACATAACATAAACGGGAACTGAATAACAAACAACATATAGGTATTCCATGTTAGTGTGTACATGGTTATAGAAGGATTTTGAACTATATGGAGCAACACATGAAGTTCATATTCATATGCTCTTGAACGGCTCTTTGTGCGTTGCTATGTCTGAATCACGACGCATTGTGCACGCTTATACAGACGTAAAGTTAGTTTTTTAAATTTCTGATCAAATATGCTTGTATTATCTGTTTTATTAGTATAGAGAGGCTTGTTGTTATTTCAATTGACTGATACTTTACGGATTAATGGCTTGACTGAATTATTTTAACATATTTTTTCAGATTTTGAGAAAAAAATATGTTAATACCTTGCGTTAGTTTATAATTATCAGAAACCAAATTCACAGAAACTCAAACGTTTTAGATTCTGAGAAAATCTCCTAATATTGCACAAGGCTTAGGCGCCGAAAATATTAATTTATTTTAAACAAACAGTCATTAAATGTGTAATGGAAAAGCAAAATGTAATTTTGTGTTCTGTAATTAAAAGCAAACCATAAGCGTTTTAGTATAAAAACGAAATTTATCCCCGCCGGGTATTTTATTATGACACTAATGAACAATAAAAATATTTAATGCTTTTTTTTTTATACATTATAGGCAAGTATTTGATCTCGATCTCAGCTGATGGTAAGTGACGATGAGATCTACGATGGAGCATACTTGCCTAGGTAGGAAGGCGGCAGTAGATCGAGACGCTACATTCACTAGGCACATGCAGCGCAACTGATCTGACCCGCCATCCATGAATGGCAACACTGAACATCATGCCGGAACACGGCTAGGCCGCTTGGCGACATGGCTTTGTTCAGTGGGTGGTGACTAACCACGGCCGAAGCCTACCACCAGTAGAGTTGTCACCTGGTTGGCACCACCCAGGGTCACGTGTAGGGTATCTCGAGGGTACTTAATTCTCCTACGGACGAAGGTGACTCGACCCCCTGTATATTTTCTTGAGATTTCTCTTAGATGTTATCTATTGTTAGAATTAAGTAGCATGGCGTCACTGGTAACCGAATATTTAGTTATTGTTTGCGGTCCGATCTACGCAGAAAGTGATCACAGTTTCTTGAGGTCTTACAATGGTACGCTTGGGTTTGGATTTAATTATATTAATTTCTGGATCCCAAGTCGGTGGTAGCACCCAGCAATCTTCCCTATTGAAATTAGGATGTTTTTTTCATTTTAATGGCCTCATATATTATCCTTGACGGAATAGGTGTTCTTTTGCGAGGATCTGTGGTTTATCAAATCTGATATAACGGCGGGTGCGATCCCGTACATGATCACAGATTGCAGCCTTCGTGGACCGCTGGTGTTTTACATCAGAGATGTGTTCTTTTACCCGGATTTTTTATTGATCTTAAAATTCTTGCTGTAGAGCAGCAACGTTGGGAAAGTATAACATAAAATAAACGCGATAAAATCCGTAGAATAACTTTTATTTCAATGTATAGTATTAGCGTAAATATAAGAAATCAATATTTTCACTAAACTTTATGAGAACAATACTAAGTGGTAAAACTCAACTATGAACAAAGCGAATTCATGCATTTCTTTATTTCATTATCACTGTCTGGCTAAGGGTGTTTCCACATTGGCGAATACGTTACACGCGGGCTGTCACTGCAACCGTTATTTTAAATAAATGCAGAGAATTGTATTTACCTTTTACGCAAGGCTCGGGAATTGCATACGTCCAGTAATTTTTTCTCCCTAAAAACAACCTTCTGAGGCACAAACACAATTATTTTTCCCAAATGTCCTGCATCCTTCTCGCACCACTCAGTTTCCATTAAAGTATCTCAGTGTCATCATGATTACCCTATTAGTATCTCGAGCACAATCCTTTTTACGTAGCATTTTGGTACGTAAGCGTCGACCATCCCGCTCATACTACTGATTTTATAAATTAGTATGACAGGGACAGCTTGTTTTCTCGATGACGTTACGATTACATTAGGAGTTCCTGCTTACCCTACCGTTGTAGCTTTGCTAGCACCAGTTCATCTGTGAAGCGTAGAAAGCACGCAGGCAGCGAGCGAACAGATTGCACTACGCAATGCCCACGAGCCAAAATTTGCAACAGTCGTGTTCGTGACATTTTCGTCAATGTGTGCGAGCCCTAGTTTGAATATGGCAAAGTTTAAACATTCATTCAAGCAAGTTTTCAGAATAAACGACTGAAATTGACAAACTTTAGTAAACAAGATGCACCATTTGTGTCTCTTATAATCAGGCAGCGGTTTAATTAAATGCAAAGTTTGAGAGCGTCAACTTTGTTTGATGTCGCGGTTGTTTTAATTCAAAATGTGTAAAGTTGCAGGGTAATTTAAAAACAGCTAAGAGAAAATGCTCTGAAACTTTTTCGTATTATAAATTTGATGCATAGAAGAAATCTCCATATTTCGGATGATAATAATGATAATAAGAATTTATGGTCGCCTTAAAGAGCTGCATTCATAAATTGCATGCTCTTTTTTTATTGATTGTCATTTTTATTCTGCTGTAACTTGGCGTGCGCTATATTGAAGGAAATCTTTGGCTAGATTCGGGAAACCCCACCTTCGTTCGACTTCGAAGCATGCACAAAGCAAACATTTTAATTGATAATATTATCATGTAGTGAGACAATTTCACACTTATGATTTTTGTAACTGTTTATTACTATATATATATATAGTAGTGCTTGCTGTACCCATATATATATATATATATATATATATTTGCTTGCTGTACCCATATATATATATATATATGGGTACAGCAAGCACTGACTACACAACGTCTAAAACATGTTCAATGTAGTAGCATAACCGTCTTGCATCTCGCTCACACCACGGGGTTTATTAATATGAATGAGAGTGACAGCATGCTTTCTCGATGACGTTACGAAAACATTAGGTGTTCCTGTTTACCCCACAGGAAAGGCGAATAAACATGGAGGATATTAACAACCTTGAAGAGTTGCCAGAAGCTGAACCAATGTTGCCAGGGCACACGTTGCTGAGACCTTCCAAGACCATGCTGAAGTCGGCCGCCAAGTTCCCCAGTGATGACACCAATGCTGTTTACGGGAACCACGACAACTTGGGCATAACGTACGTTGATTTACTTTTATCGACTACCTGATTGTCGCAATTGGTAGTCGACCCTGCTCTCTGTACAGAGGGTCCCGGGTTCGAATCCCAGTGGGGCAAAAATTTTTTCAAAAAGGAGGAGATTCTCAATTCGATTGTATTTTTTTCTTACATTTTTTTTAAATGATCTAGAATAAAATACATTATTGGTTTTGATACAACTTGGTACGTGGGTCCATGCTTCCGTCGTCATTGTGCTTTACAATATTCCTTCTTTGACAGTTTTGGAACAACCAATGATCGTGTTCTATACACGGGATTCAGAAAAGAGAACAACATGTTGGTTCGTATGTTTATTTTTTTGTAACATGGAATAACTTAAATATAATTATATTTTAAACCCCTTTTTTTCAGGAAACAATAATGAACGCCATAAAGAAGATGGACCCACACAATGGGAATAAACAGTAAGCTAAGCATTTCATTGAAATCATTAATATTATTGATAAATCAGTTTATTTATTATTTGTTATTAATAGACTAAACATTACGTTTTAGGAAACAAGCTGTTGTAAGTTTCTTTTTAATTTTTAGTTTAAAACACTTTTTAATGTTTTATTATAAATATGGGACTTGAACCTCCCCTCATTTCCATCACTGCCGTTCCATACGCTAGCTATTTTAAATGGATAATACTGCCACCTTCAAACATATCATATTATATGTATACATATCTTTAAATGATTACCGCATTGCTATAATTATTTCGTCACAGATTTTAATAGATGCTGACGCAAAGAGGCCGAAATCTTTTTCGTAAGTGCATCATATACACAAAAATATTACTTAATAATATGCAATTAGTTTTAAGTTAATTAATAAATAAATAAAATACAGCCTTTGAAATAAATCTTACTTTACAGATTTTATCGCGTTTATTTTATGTTTTTACGTTCCCGACGTTTCGGCTGCGTTACAGCAACCATGGTCACGGGAGGACTGAGTTGTTTGACGTCCTAGGGTCACAGTTTGAACTGGGGTACCCTCATATTTAGCTGCTGCTTGCGGGCCGATCTACGCAGAAAATTGCCTTTACCCACTGATCCTACTTATAACTTCTTACAGTGTTTTTATTAATTCTATTATTGTATAATATGTGTTTAGATTTCAATAACACCAGCACCAGTTCCATGACCAGGTTATCCTGGACATGGGCCTCTTCTAGAGATTGCCATTGTTCTCTATATTGCGCTTGTCTGCGCCATCCTCTCGTGTATTACTTTATATAAAATTACCGAATTATTTTTCAGGAAGGCTAAAAAAATTGAATACCTACTGAACAATGGCGATATTGTAAGCATTTATTTTACATTATATAAATTGTAGAGTATTAGTGTGTTATAATTCTGGTGACATTATACGACTGATCAATTTTCTCTTGTTATATAGGTACCTGAAGAAAACACTGCACACGAAATATTAGATCAGTATGTATATTTCATGAATATAAATAAAAAAAATACAACCGAATTGACAACCTCCTACTTTTTAACTGACTTCAAAAAAAAGGAGGAGGTTCGCAATTCGGTTCGGTTGTTTTTTTTTTTTTTTTGAAGTCGGTTAATAAGTAGATTTTCGTACACGCACATCGTTAGTAAAAATATAGATCGTATGTTTTATAGGCGCCATAGATAGATAGATAGATAACTCTTTATTGTTCCACCACATACAATAAATACAAAATTACACAAACCTACTTAACTTATACAGCGAGTGTCACAATGGGCGGCGCCATATTTATAAGGCACATTGCGACCAGGGGAAAATCGCAAAATAAATATGATATTTCGCGACTACACAAAAACCACAGACCAATGATCGCATCAAATAAATATAACTTTTATTTATTAAACTATCTCGGCGAACTTCGTACCACTTCAGAATAAATTAGCTTGATTATTTATTTTTTTGTAAATTTTTCCCATGTCCTCATAGTTATTCTGCTACTCGGGGCGGAGACAAAAGTAAATCAAGGTTCATAAAAATCAGCCCACCCGTTCTTGAGTTACAAATTGTGTAACTAACACGACTTTGTTTTATATAGATCATCATTTATTGATTTTTAAATATAATTCATTTTCAGAACATCACAATCGGATGATCAGAATCAAGCAGATGATGGTGTAAGAATGATTTAGAATAATAATCGGCTAAGGAAACGCGCTACAACAATTAATTATTTTGTAGGTCAGTGACATCTAATGCGAAGTGATGGTGATGATTTTTTTGTTCAGTTCCACTATCGACGCAGAAGCAGAAGGGATAAGTACAGAAATCGCGACGACATGTACAGCAGCTCCTCCGACAGCGACACCTCCAGTGATGCTTCTTCAGGATACGAGAGGAACCCTGGCAACCCTTTCACAGTACACAAGAATAGATACAAACAGAATTGGCTGTGGAATCATAAGGTAAGTCCAATTAAACAAATGGGGGAAGAGGAACCCAACACTGACCCTCGGCTTGTCAACTTTTCCAATTATAAACCGAACAAGTTGATCGATAATTAAAGACGCCAGCAACACCGAATTCCTCTAAGATGAATCGCGGATAACACCGCGGGGCGCGGCTATAATAATATAAATATAGTAATACAAAAACACGCCAGTGCTTTGGTTATATAAAACGTAGGTTTTACCATTAAAAACCTTGGGCCCGAACCCTCTCTCGTCTGATGTTTTCCGTCAATAATTATTTAAAAGGGTTTATTGATCATGTTATTTTTTATAGATGGACGGTGCTCACATGAACATAAACCCATACGCTCCAGACTTACATAGTATGGGACCAACAGGAGCTCAGTTGTTCTTTAATCGGAAATGGTGGTATTTCAATCAGGTAAAGTAGGCCATGAAAATGGTTTATCAGTTTTGAGAACAACTTATATTTGATGACAACAAAGATAGCTCAGTAAAATAATTAGACCTTGCCATCTTATGATGTGCGAAATGATTGTAGCCTTGCACATGCAAACGAAAATACTTAGACCTTGCCATCTTATGATGTGCAAAGCGATTGTAAGATTGCACATGCAAACGAAAATACTTAGACCTTGCCATCTTATGATGTGCAAAGCGATTGTAAGATTGCACATGCAAACGAAAATACTTAGACCTTGCCATCTTATGATGTGCAAAGCGATTGTAAGATTGCACATGCAAACGAAAATACTTAGACCTTGCCATCTTATGATGTGCAAAGTGATTATTGATCTAGCCGACTAATAATATATTAATTAGAAATTGAAATTTATATTTTTTTTTTGTTTTTCAGGATGATTACAAGCCTATGGGATGAATTACGATGCGGTTTATTCAAATCAGTTAATTAATTCTTGCAGAATAATTCAATAAACTAAAATCATTTCCATCAAAAATACCTATGATAGTCTGATCTTCAATGTCTAATTACATTATTTCAATACCTAACTATTTACTATGATTTCATTGCATCAAGGGACCTATACTATGCTAGGGAGATTTATGCCATCGTCTACTAAGCTGAAGTCATACAACATTGCTCCTCATCGGATAAAAGCGTCCTAAATGATCAATATTCCTTCAAAAAGATCGTTCATAATCTTAGGATATTGTCAATACAAAACTTTTCAAGGAAATATCAACACGTTCCCACCACATTTTCCTTTCAACCCGTTCTATAGTAAATCTATTTCCCGTACACGACGTATATTTCAAAAGGCTGGGTACGTTTTAACTTTATGCTCAAGTGGTTATACCTGTGACGTCACAAGCCCAGAAAATGGCGATAGGACTTTTACTACAAAAATGAACTTTGCCACACGGAATACTGATCGTAATGGTCAGAGATCATAGAGTAGGTTTTAATAGTACTACTACGAAAGTGCCATTTTCAAAATTTGATCATCATGACTATATTTTCAGAAGATCGGTAGGCAGAAGTCCACTGCTATACCCCACATTTTCCTGATGTTGTTTTCAGCACCTTTGTGTAATGGGGCCCAGCCTATTTATTTCACGGCCTGATTAGCGCAGTTGATAGTGACCCTGCTTTCTGGGGTTGAAATCCTGGTAGGGACAAACTTTGTGTGATGAGTACGAATGTTTAATATCTATATAAGTAATATATACTGGGTTCGCCCCCAGTCCATTGTACGATACCCATAATACAAGCGTTGCTTAGTGTGGAACCGTATAGTTGGTGTGTTCGTCTGGCAATATTTATTTTACTATACCTAGTTTTCCGCTCACCCGCTATTGTCCACCACTGATCAGGTGGCAACTTCACATGACTTGAAAATGGTGCAGCAGGTTTAGTGATAATAAAGAATTTTAGAATTAAAATCAAGTAACACAATACATCTACTAATTGAGGCATTAATGCTAAAAGTTGTAAACCCTTATAGCCATTTCTAAATCTAAAACAAAGACTTAGGTATAACCTCGCTCCGACCCGCATTGGTTATTTGCGAAACAAAGCAAGGGAAGTTATAACTCAGGTGATGAAAAACTGTCGAGTGTGTAGGACACACGTGAGGTCATGTTATAATAATTAAGACTGTCATTTGAATGTCACATGCGCTGTGCAGCAATCAGCAGTGATAACAAAGTTGGTATAACCCTTGCCTCGGTAACGAGGATCGCAGGTTCAAACCACGGCTCGCACGTCTTCGATTTCTGGATTTCATGTGTGAATCCTATTTTTAACCATGATTATCACTCGCTAAACGGTGATAGAAAACATCGCGAGGATACTTACGTGTCTGAAAGAACCCCTCGAAACATGTGTGAAGTCCGCTTACCCGGACTGGGCCAGCGTGGTGGACTATTTGTATAATCCCTTTTGCATTGAAGGGAGAGTAGTGCCCAATAGTGGGACATTTAAAAAGGGCTACTATTATTATCATGCGCTGAAGAACAAGATTTTTGTATGTTGTGAATGGAATACAAAAAAATACATTCATCTTTGTCAAAATTCATATCAGCAAAAAACCTTCACTTTCACATTATAAGAACTACCGTAAGATGACGTCTATCTGAAATTCATGAACTGATAACCATTCGCACGATTATTGGATAAACTCCCAATACGTTTTGAACTCTATTTTACTGAGCGCAAGGTAGGTTTTCAACTTACTTGATCTCAACAAGGCAGCCGCGATTGCGTTATCGATCGATATCACAATTTGCATTAAACAGGTATTCTGAACCAAACTTTTAGCTGTATTTTGTTCCTCAAATGACTTGGAAATCACTCCATTGCGCTTTGTTTTAAAGTCCATTGACATTAAAACGCAGAATCCAAAAAAAATGTTAAAGGCATTTAAACAAACTAAACGTCCAGTAGAGTAAACAGGACATTCTAACGTTAGCATAATGTCATCGAAAAAAAGAACTGTCAGTGTCATTAACATTTATTAAAACCTGTAGTGTGAGCGAGATGGAAGTCGCTTAAGTTACCGTAACGCCTTGTAAAATATGCTGCTTGAGCCACTGAACAAAGGAATGATACATATTCTTAGATATTTTAAAAAAATATATGAAGAATATTTTTCTTACCGCCTAAAATCTTTGAATAAGTAATGTATAAGCAGATGAAAAAATCGGGTACCATAAGCAATAAATTCATAAACTAGGAAATAAGTTAAATAGTTCTTTATGTCTTGGTTAGAGACAGACTCAGTAGGTTCCCATGCTTTATAGGGCTAGGAATTACATTCCGTAAAAGTAAACAAGAAACTCTGAAAATGTAGTTCATGACGATAATATTTCAATTAAATTGAAGTAATATTATTTTTAGCGGCAAAGTGTGTTTTGCCCTTTAATCAATAAGAAAGTAACGGAATCCAGTGTTTTTTATGCAAAACGTTGAAGAATTCCGATTTTGTTTGAACGTTTTCAGGGGGATTATTTTGAAAAGAAAAGTTCAGCTTTTATTCCAAATTACTGCTTTCGACGACGACCTCTATATTTAATTCTATTAGTATTATTAATTTGAGATTATTAATTTACCACATTTTTTTAAATAATTATTAATCTTTATGAAAATACAAAACCCGTTTTTGAGTTATAAATGGTGTAATTAACACGACTTTATATATAAATAAAAAAAATATATACGTATATATATAAAGTCGAGTTAATATATATATATCCGGAACACATTATAAATTACAATGAGCTAAAATCTGTGATTACACAAAACCGAGTAACGGTAACCAAACTATAACCAAACTCAACAATCACCAATTTCATGGTAATTTTGTTATAGTGTTAGTATAAAAATAATTGACTTGCTTTTTGGATTAGCGATATTGGCTATAAAAACGCAAGGATGGTGAGAAAAATGCAATGGAGCTGATTATTTGTGTAGTTATTATAACAATTGTGAGTTTTTTTTTTTTCTTTTTTTACTTGAGCTTTTTTGTTTTTTTTTCTTTAGCTTCATTTTATAATACTTTTAGTTCTGGAAGATTCGAGCCGAGGTTTAAACCTGCGATCCTCGTTACCGAGGCAAGCGTTCTATCTCTATTATGTCGTCTTTCAATTGAATAATATATAATTACATTATAGCATAACAATAATAAACACAACATATCTACAGAACCCTATACCGGGTACAAATAGTTAATTCACTCGAACAACCATTAACGGAATTGATGAATTTACCGCGGAGCAATCCCATTTACATAATTACTTTATCTGTCGTAATCATTTTTCGCATCGCATTATTCAAATCAAGTCAAATCATTTTATTTCAAATAGGGTCCTAATTAAAATGACAAATTATCAAATGAAATAAATTGAATTAAAAAAAAACTTAAATCATCGTTTTAATTTAGATCCTTTTACGACAAAGATATTCAGTGAGATATAGCTGCATCCCCCTCTAACCCACAGCACCTCTAGGCCAATCTCGCCGCTCACACACCACGACATGCTCGATTCAGTTAATGCTATCCTGCAGTTTACTTACACTTGGGGAACCCAATGATGACACATATCAGCTGTCAATTCTTCGAATTTTATTCGATTTGAACAATTAGAAGTTAAACATAGTGCCACTATTATTGGTCTTTATCGTAGCAGGATAAAAAATAAAAACAAAAGAAGTAATAAAAAAAAAGTCGCCAGTGCCATTAATTCGATGCCGTGGATTTGGAAGTGAAGAGCTCTGCTTTCAATGAGAAACATCCCTATATTTACGGATAATTAGGTATAACTAAAGGCGGTAACATTATAAAATCCTAGATGGCAGCAGCATAGCAGATTATATAATGCTCTCGGCATCTTACACACGGTATAATGGGTGCGAATCATTAATTATAGGATTAAACTTATTGCAGAGCATTTGGCACTGCGATGGCGTCAGTATACAAGAACAGTTGGAACACATTGCGGTAAGTATGTTTTTTTATTGGCATTTAATCACCTTGAATTCATACTTATCGAAATTAGAAGTAAGAAAGAAATATCATTTATTTCATAAACAATTCACAAGACAAATAAAATAACAAAAAGGAAGTAAGAAGTAAGAAGAACAAAAATAAAAATAATTGGATACTTTTTTAAATTTATTTCCACAGGCAACACGCAAGGAGAGTCTAGGTATACGTACTGATTTTGTACCATCGGTGAGTTCCAAATTTAAAAGACAACATCAACTTAGTATTGAATACTTTAAACCTTCTCAGATCTTAACTTTTTATGATCCAAAATCCAAAAAGTCCAGGTGGACCAGTCCAATTTTTTTTAAATAAAATTTCAACCGCTTTCAAACGTGGGAGTACTATCTTACCATTTTCCAGAGGCGAGACTATGACTTCCATCTTGGAAAGTCGTCATTCATCCTCGGGGCTCCCTCCATGGTCAGCCACCTGCCAGAGGCGGAGCCCATCCTGCCAGGACACACCCTCATCAGACCCGCCTTGGACATGCTGAAGTCCGCCATCAAGTTTCCACACAAGGATATGGACGATGGCGCTGGGGTGTATGGGAACATTGATAATTTAAGCATAAAGTAAGCGATGACGTCATCGTCAATGTTATTCATGATGATTAAACGAAACCCCCTCAATCCCTATTAATAAATCGGTGAGTACTTTTTGAAAAGTGAAACATAGCTCGAAAAGTCGAGTTTTATTATTTTATTTTAATGTCCTGCACTTTTAGTTATACAATGAGTCATTTTCCACCAACACATCATTCGTCAACACTGTAATCTAAAGATTTTTTTTTTGTAAATACGAAATGACTAACTATAAACGAACGGCGGAATATCATAGGCAAGTATTTTAATATTCCGCCGTTCGTTTTTAGTTATTTAAATTTCATTTTTTAAATATTTCTGTTTAAGATGGGACGGAAGGAGCGAGAGGGTTCTGCACACTGGGTTCCGCAGAATGAATGACCGCTACGGAACCATGACGGTATTACAGTTTTTAACTTATGACAGCTAATCCCTCCATCGCTCTCACTCTCTTAGACCATTACTTTGACAGAATCAACCGTAATCAATCGTGATAATAAGGTAGGTACTTAGCTTTAATGCGCTAATTAATTTAAGTTATTTGTGGCCACCAGGACTTTGAGCCGCCAAGAAGAAATGATGGAAAAGAAAAAAGGTAAAATATACACATAACTCTTCATTATATAACGTGTAACAATAATAGTGTAAAATAGTTTAACAGGGCTAACAATAGATTATATAGATAACATGCCCAAAGAGATAAATCAAATTATTATACATTTAAAAAAGGACACCGCATACTGACTCAATGATTGTACATTCATGAACGTGATCCATATAACTTACTGATTTATCAGTTAAAATATTTTACACAATTTTTATTACACAAAACAACTTAACAAAAAGGTGCAAATTCGTATTACCGTTAATTTAAGAAAAACGGCTTGTCGCATAAATTAATACAGTATGCTTAGTGCTGTAAATTACTGAGTAATTTAGAAAATGCTTTTTAATAATTTTTTTTTTTTTTTTTTTATTACATTATAGGCAAGTATTTGATCTCGATCTCACCTGATGGTAAGTGACGATGAGATCTACGATGGAGCAAACTTGCCTAGGTAGGAAGGCGGCAGTAGATAGAGACGCTACATTCACTAGGCACATGCAGCGCAACTGATCTGACCCGCCATCCATGAATGAATTAATGTAGCGTGAATGTAGCATGAATATAATTTACCTATTACAGATTACTGCTATTCTTGCTTCGTGGAGACCAGGTAAGTGATCAAGGAACATCGGCCTTGTCTATGCACGGTTAATTTCATATTAGGAACAGTAGCCAAAACGATATTTTTTTATGGGACTGCCCGCCACAGCCGCGCTATATATTTTCTCCTGACAACGAGGCTCAACTCCGCTGATCAACGAAAACGCCGAGGTTCGACCCTAGGCGAGTCCCGGGGAAAAGCTAATTATCTTTGAACCCGCAACGAAATTACTCGGAAGGAAAATAGGAGTTAGCACGCAAATTAAAGAAACAAAACGAGACACAAAAATGAGAAGGCTTATAAAGAATCTTAATAATAAACTCCAGTATTTGGTTGTCATTCTGAAGATACCATATATAAGGAAACTGGTTGTGTCTGACCACAAACTTTAAAAAAAACCTTATAAAAAACAGTCTGGTCTGTTTTTTTATAATTTCTTCCTTACGGTTTGTTCTCCTATCCCGGAAAAACTACGGGCGATATTTTATAAAACATAGCATGGCGACAGCTTATAGCTATTAGCTTGGGGCAACACAGAAGTGACTTTTTATCTGAGATAAATGAATGGGTGGCTACCCGGGACAAAAATATTATCTCAAAATCCACTTAGCGGATTTAGCCGACATTTTGCAAAGTCATAGCTTAACTTACATACCGGATCAATGTGTTGTATCGAGGGTAATGTAGGAGTCTCACCGGGAAATTTAAATGCTAAAGTCCTTATGCAAGTAGTCATAAGCACAAATATAAAAATAGTTACATAAATATATTATTTGGTAAGTTTAAAAATAATGTTTTAGGCAAAGATGAAACGACTACTTGAAGAAGAGTAAGTATGATGCATTTACTGTCTACTACCTAAATAATACTTAATATTAACTAGCTTTACACGCGGCTTTACCTGCGTAGAATTTTAGGAAACAAAGCAGCCCATGTTATTCCACAGTATAATCTCTGTAAACATATTATCCAAATCCATTGGGTCTCAGATATACAGCCAACACAATTTTGCATTTTTTAATGGCAAATATTTTATTTCGTGCGTATTTCATCTGGTCGATATATGGTCGCTTCTATAGGTGGATATGTTTACTAATTTGCTAGTAGGTAATTCATACGATATGAAATAAAATAATTTTCTAAGTAGCCTAGCTTTTTATCATAGAAATCCTCCCAGGCGACTCTCGGATAATGCAAGAGGAATGATAATACCTGCATAAGTGTACTTGGAGTAAATAGACCTATCTGTTATTAGATGGCTGACATAATTAGTCCTAGTAAATGCATACTGAAGAAAATATATTATTTCAGAATATACAAATCAATCTATCCATACAAAGGGGCGAAACAAAACACCATAAAAATCCCACGACCAAGACCTTCGACAGTAAGTTAACTTTTTTATTTATCATATCCATAAAAATGTAAATAACTAAGAAAAAATGTTGTTATTTTGCCTGTTGCAGAAGGATAACAAACTGTTTAAAAATATTATGGAAAAAATGTGAGTAAATAAAAAAAAAATGACTATTATAATGATTATTATATTTATTTTATTATGACACAATGCAGCAGTGTTTTCATAATATATTATTCATGATTTTCTTAATTAATGTTTAGCAAAATCAATAATGGGAAGAGAGAGGAGTCGCGTTGTTTCTGTCTCACGCACGCTGCCTTATGGCAGTGACGTCACATATGCATTCTCTGTTAAATTATACAATACAAATTAATAGTCGAATACGCTATTGTAATATTAGAAATAAATATCACCAACAAACTTATTATAAGGCAGTAATTTCAGGCGAAACGAAATGAAAAAGACGCCTGTAATGAAAAATCTACACCAGGTATGAAAATAACATAATTTTACGTTTTTTTACACAAATTGAAAGGGTTCCGGACTCAGTGCCCTATTTTCGTGCCAGCATTGCCTGTTCGTCCATCTGACAGAAGTTTCTAGCTTTTACACTAAGTTAGATATTATATGGACATAAAACCTTGACCACAGGACGTACAAAACACTAAAACTATTTTAATAATAGATATTTATTTTGAATATCCTGTACCTTAAAAACAATTTTTAAGTTTTAAATTTCTTATATTTACGCGAATACTACACATTAAAATAAAACTAATCTTTCGGATTATATAGCGTTTATTTTCAAACAACAACTTGATACTCCACTCTACTCTACTAGATATAAAAAAATTATTAGAGAGCGAGACGTCAAACACCTCAGTACTCCCGAGACCATGGTTGCTGTAAAGCAGCCGAAACGTCGGGAACGTAAAAACATAAAATAAACGCGATAACCTTCCTAAGATTAGTATTATTTTAATTTTAAGTTATTTTTTTATTTAACATCTATTTTACAGCGTGGTTATTCGGACAAAAGCAATAGTAGAAGGTAAATTAATCGATCAATTATTTTACAATAAAGTTATTTAAGGAAATTATAGCTACCTACCTATTTACCGCAACTATATTTTTTCCACAGGCAGCCCCGTGCAGCCGCTGTACGTACCTTTACCATTTCAGTCTTGTAATAATGGGTAATTATACCAGATATGGTGCGATGTCGGGGAGATTTTTTGCCAAGCTGTATGGCAATAAGGGTTAGAATAAACAACACATAAAAACAATACCACACTATTAGGTACCCAGGTAATTTAATAATACTCAGTTAGAAGGCTTTTACTCTAACCATTAATTCAATGCTGGCCATTCTTACTGCCTTATAAATTATTGAAACATTAAAGAGACAGTTGGGGCAGATGGATTTAAGAATTGCGATCACAAGCTGGAAGACGTAGTGTAAAGTAGGCCATTACAAGGTGGACGAATGACGTCACACAAGTCCCAAGACGCCAGAGGATGCGATTGTGTAGCAGTCTTTGTCCAGGAATTAATATCTTCCCATTTATAAATTCCTGGATATTGTAAGCTCACGAATAACCTACTCTTTTTATCTATTTCGGCCACGATAGTGTAAGATTTTTTTAGAACGATTTGTCCATTCGACCATTTGATGCAGCCAAATCTAGTAATAGTTACCTCCAGTGTGTTTTCTCAAACTTAAGCCGGTATGCGTCACCGAGTCACCTTTAAACTGAACGCGATAAGCAGGTTTTGAATGTGCTTGCGCATAATGTAGCGTATACACGATGGTTCAGAAAGGGTATACTCCTTTGATTGAAATGTGCTTAACAATGTTATGCTTATAATTTTCAGTATGCATTCGTGAATTTGGATAACATCAATGAACTACTAAGATCAATTCCTGTACGACAAAACGTGCTTGAAGGCAAAGATGTAATTGTTCTGCAAAACTCTAATGAGGATTCTTCAGATAATAATTATGGGCATGGAGACATGACAGACAACGAGCCACAGGTTAAGTATGATAATGTGGGCAATGATTCGAAGCTCACATGGTTTTGGAATTCTAAGGTAACCGATATTATTTATCTATATCTCGTATACTCGTATAAGTGAATGAATATATACTCGTATAAGTGAATCCCACTGACTAACTGACTCAATCACTCACTCATCACAAAATCTCAGAAACCATGAGACTTAGGGACTTGAAAATCTGGCACGCAGGTTCCTCTGGGTCCCAAGGTGCTCGCTAAGAAAGGATTTTTTGAAGATTCGACAACTAGCTTAAAAGGGGGGGGGGGGGGGGAGTGACACAGTCTTGAAAATTATCGGTTACTTGAGCTAATTGCACAAACAAATTAGTAATATGAATTAAATTCACGGCAAAATAATTTTAATAAACCATCAATTCAACTTTTATTATAATGTGTATTTTATTATATGTGTGACTTTTATATTTTCTAGGATACTTTTAATCATATAAAAATCAACCCAGAGGCGCCGGAGTTAAATGAACTGATACCTTCTGGGGCTCACGAAGATAACTCGAAAAAATGGTGGTTCTACCATGAGGTAATATTATGTATACATCTATATTTATATGTACTACGACTACTACTTGATCGTTTCTGTTAATTGAATGTTTTTTGAGAGAAGCATTGGTAAGAGGATATATTTTGCCAGAATCCGGTATTTTTTGAAATTTTATCTGTCTGCGTAATTGCGCATCACGGACATTTTTCTAGTTGTGCCATGACGATAGATTTTCACCCGGGTATATAGGATCCCGGAAAGTAGTTGAGACCATTCTCCGGAAAAAAAAATTGGAAGATTTACGTATTATCCGGGATACTCAAAGACCTTAATCATATATTCAATATTGTTTTTTTTTAAATAAAAGCTTATTTAACACTGGCATCTAATCGTTAAATATAACTAATCGTTAAATATAAGATTCATGCAATTCATTATTATTAATAATTTTGTGAAGAACTATCTCGCTAATATAACTTAATATTTTTCAGGCTGACTTTGAACCATTCGGGAAACTCGATTAGATAATAAAGTGTTATGCTGTAAAAAACAACGTTCTTTATTCAGTCTAATCATATCATAGCTACCAACTCCATTGTTCTAAACATTTTTTGAAACCCCACCCCACGCCTCTAATCCCGGAAGGGGTAGGCAGAGTCCACTACAATGCACCCAGAAAATGTAAACATTCGTTAAGTAGATAATTACAACATTCACTATGTTGGAATTACTAATTTAAACATTTCAAGCTGATAAATCCATCAATTCCAGTAGCTTCTAATAGCTTCACTGCACTCGTGCCAAAAATTCTCAGTAAATAATCTTCTCAAGGTTTCCCAACATTTTCAATCTCCAACATCTTTTTTTTTTTTTTTTTTATTACATTATAGGCAAGTATTTGATCTCGATCTCACCTGATGGTAAGTGACGATGAGATCTACGATGGAGCATACTTGCCTAGGTAGGAAGGCGGCAGTAGATCGAGACGCTACATTCACTAGGTACATGCAGCGCAACTGATCTGACCCGCCATCCATGAATGGCAACACCGAACATCATGCCGGAACACGGCTAGGCCGCTTGGCGACATGGCTTTGTTCAGTGGGTGGTGACTAGCCACGGCCGAAGCCTACCACCAGTAGAGTTGTCACCTGGTTGGCACCACCCAGGGTCACGTGTAGGGTATCTCGAGGGTACTTAATTCTCCTACGGACGAAGGTGACTCGACCCCAAAGTCCCAAGTTCACAAGCAATGCGAGAAATGTCACACCTGAAATTACTTTTCGGTCTAACAAAAGTAGAATCTGGTGCACTACTTCAGTAGGGCTCATAATTAAACAACAGAGTCACAGGTATTTCAGTTATTCAAATCTTCTACAGTACACCATAAACTAATCAGTAAATTTAGTGCATACATTTCCTATATGTATGTAGGTACCTATCAAATTAAAAGCAATAGGTAATCAGCAATCATATTCTGCGTTTTTTCTGAAACAAGGTGTAGACAAGCGTAGAAGCAATGAAACGTATTGTTGTCGCACTCACACGCAAGTACGACTCCCGCAAGAAAGTAAGTGCTGACATAAGGTTTCTCCCAGGAGGCCTGGTCATCCATTACAGTCCGTTCAAAATCGTTACATAAATGAAGTCCATCAGGGGCAGACAGTTTTGTTAATTTCGTCGGAGTTCGCAGGCGCGTAATAACACCTTCGGGAGTGGAAGGATCGTCTCACGGCATGCCTCATGCACTATTCATGGGAGTGGCGCGATGGCGCCCCGCTCCATTAAGGCTGTTCGGTGCAAAATTGTGACATTATTTTGTAAATAAAATTGAAGTAACGACCCAATCACGACAGCCTGATTAACACAGTTGGTAGTGACACTGCTTTCTGTGCTGAGGGTCCCGGGTTCGAATCCTGGTAGGCACAAACTTTGTGTGATGAGCACGAATGCTTAATATCCAGTCCATTATACGGTACCCATAATACAAGCGTTACTTAATTTGAGACGGTACAGTTGGTGCTCTTCTCGCGATTTAAATTATATCTCAGACCAAAAACGTCGTTTACCCTTCAGATTGTTATATACAATGATGTTGTATAATCTACCTGCAACACCTAATGTCCTGGCAACATAATTGATCGTCACATAATTAAATTAACCAACGTGCATTATAATGTGCGTACCCCGGGGGTGTCAGCCGAAATGCAATTAGGCGTTGCCTGCGGATGCAAATGTTTGAATTAATGGTGCATTGATTGGGAAATGATGGTGTATGCTAATAATGCTCGTGGCTAATTAGGATGACGTGATTGCACGATGGCGGAAGCTGACAATGGCGCTATATGTTTATTTTTCACATGTTTTATTCGATGAACTGTTTCCAATCATTATTTTTTTTTATTTTGTTTTTTGTTTTTAAGGAAATAGTTCCAATGGTAGCATTAAACGTACATGAAATTGGAAGCTAGAAGTGGTATGAAACGAAATAAATTGGTCTCAAATCAGATTTATATTGAGCTTAGTCTGACACCGGCATCAAATATAACATTAATATATTTGTAGTGATCCATAGTTTTTGATGTTGGTTTTCTCTTATTTAATGTCATAATATTTTTTTTTCTATACCCACCCTTAACTTTTTAATATCTATTGTTTTAATAATATATGTTTTGGTAAGTAAAATTTTGGACGTGATAAACACTTGCGTTGACCTCGAAACACTGAAGCGTCTGTAGCGACTAAGGCCAGTTTCACAATGTGCTAATTAACCCTATCCACAACTTAACTGACGAACTTAATGAAGGCCGTCCGTCAATTAAGCTGGAGATTGCGTTTATCCGAACATTGTGGAATTTCCTAAGTCACATTGCAAGGTTTTTTGTCCCCACGACAACGTCAAGTTTTATAGCATTTAAAAATAAAAGCGCATCGCGAGTTATTCCTTAAAAATGGCCGACCTCCTTTGTTAGAGCGACCTAGTTTAAAAATGGTAGTACCGTCTAGTGTTTGCTGCACAATGGCGGGGGAAATAAAATTTAATACTCCAGGCCTTTTTTTAATGCAAAAGTAAGTACATCAAATTTATTAAAAAGGTTCGCTACAAAAGTTTTTCGTATTGCTTCAAATTTTGAAAACAATTTTGTCACGACAATTCGTATTGCATTTAAAAAAGGAATAATGATAAAAAATTTAATAGTCATCTTATTTAGTAGGTAAATCTAGAATAAGTAGGTGTAAGACTCTTACATTCTCTGACGAAGCCAAATAATTTAATAAATCATCAGAAGCAATTACCCATGAAGAAATGTAACATCCATTGTTTATAACAAAACTAGCTTTCAAATTAGAAGAATACCTATGAACCTTACCTCATATCTATTTTCTATAATCAAAGTCTGCTATAGGAAAACTACTTGCCTAAACTAACTTAAAAGGTGTCCAAACTAGGTCGATTAGCCTTAGTCTATTTCAAACCAAAATGAGTTGCACAACTGAAATAATACCGACGACCCTTCCAACTATTTTCAGTAAGATTACAAGCCAAGTTTTAATTAACCGCAGGATTGTAGGTACTTACTCGCGTTGACTTTACGAAAAAGCATTGGTAAATAAGACTTATTGAGTGGGGAATACCTACATACTACCATAATAATGAGCAAAGTACCTGGCAAAAGTAATATCTAAAGGCGCAATATGTTATTGCTCTTAAAAGTTAGGGAGAAGACAGGTATTTCGACTGTTAAACAGCTGTTAGGACTAGCTCTGGCAAATTAAAAGTTGAAGGAGCTGATTGCCAACGAATAATGGAGTAAGGCTTACTTCTGCTTCCAACGTTGTCACCGAAATCTGATCCTTAGTGTGTCCCAATAAAATAATAACAATAATACCAGCCCTTTTAATGTTGCACTGTTGGGCACAGGCCTTCCATCAATGCGAGGGGGATTAGGCTATACTCCACTACGCTGGCCCAGTACCGGTTGGCGGACTTTACACGTCTTCCAAAGGGCTCTCTCAGACATGTAGGTTTCCTCGCGATGTATTCCTTCACCGTTTAGCAAGCGATAATCATGGTTGAAAATGAGAGTCACGCATTAAATCCGAGAAGTGAAAGCCGGAGTTTGAACTTGCGATCCTCGTTACCGAGGCAACCGTTCTATCAATTTGGCTATCACTGTTATTATGTGTCCCAAACAAAGGCATTTTTAGATCTGCAATGAAATTTATCATAGCAAAAGAAAGGAAGAAGGATATTCCCCAAAGACAAGGGTGCCCTTAGTTCACATACATTTTATTCCAAAAAATACTCGTAAATTTGAGATGTTTTCTTGAAGACAAAACTATTACTTATACAAAAGCAGGCCAGGCCGACGTGCACAGACTAAATTTAACACAATAAAAACACTGTTTCTTGATACTACACCCGAACCCGAAGTTCGAAGATGTCCGCAAATATTTGTGTAACCACTTAAAATATTCAGAGAGCCCCCGGGGTGTACAATTTTATGTGCTCAAGACCAAAGTACCGGTGTATGTAATAGGAGCACTTTATTGCTGGCGTGGCCTGGTTTTAATAATCCAACAAACAATGAGAATTACAAACTATAGTGCTTGAGTAATTGGAATTCCTTCGAATTTACAGAAGTAACAATACAGTTTTTAATAGCTAAGTGAGGGGTACATACTAGTTTTTTAATAACGAGTCAACTGGTAAAAACCTTCTGCTGCGAAGCCAACCAAGTTTAATTGAACATAATAATGATGGCTGTTGATGTGATTTGCTAATATAATACCAGCCCTATTTAATGTCCCACTGCTGAGCACGGGCCTCCCCTCAATGCGAGGGGGATTAGGCCATCGTCCATCACTCTGGCACAGTGTGGGTTGGCCGATTTTACACATCTTTCAAGGGGTTCTTTCAGACATGCTGGTTTCCTCACGATGGTTCCTTCACCGCTTAGCAAGTGATAATCATGGTTGACAATTAGATTCGCACATGAAATCCAAAAATCTCAGAGGTACGCGCCAGGGCTTAAACCCGCGATCCTAGTGACCGAGGCGAGCGTTCTACCAGCTAGGCTATCACTGCTTATAATACCTACCATATAATAAAATAACTAACAGCTAGAGAATGCCAGAAATGATTCCCTTTTATATCGCCAACTCCCTATTCGATGAAAATATCGTTAGCGTGTTTCACGTCATAACATACCAACAATAACTGCGTCATATATCACTAGATGTCACTATGCGCAACATTGACAATTATAGAGGGCGCCACGGGTGTCCCTCATCGCTCCGCTCAATTAAAACTTGCCCAGCTACGTACCGGGACGTGTGCAGGAAATTAATATAACTTTTTTGAAATAGGAACCCGAGCACGGTAGTGCGCAGGCACTGGTTCACGTGAAGTTATGAAAGTTTTATACTTGGATTTTTCTGTAGACACAAAAATGTAGAGTATTATTTATTATTATTTTATTAGATTAATTTAGTAATGGATTTTATTTAGTATTGTAGGTTCGAGTATTGCACCGCCTCCGGGGTTCACTTCAACATAATAATAATATCGCCAGACGAACACACCAACTATAAAGCTAAGCAAACGCTTACATTATAGGTATCATAGAATGGACTGGGGGTGAACCCAGTGTATATCTATACTAATATTATAAATGTGAAAGTTTGGATGGATGGATGGATGGATAGATGGATGGATGGATGGATGGATGTTTGTTACTCTTTCACGCCCGAATGGCTGAACGGATCTGGATGAAATTTGGCACAGAGATAGATTATAGTCTGGAATAGCACATAGGCTACTTTTTATCCCGGTAAAATGTATGGTTCCAGTGGGATAGATGTTTTAATTTTTCATTCATGAACATTCGTGCTTATCACACAATATTTGTCCCTACCAGCAGTTGAACCCAAGACCCTCAGAACAGAGAGTGGGGTCACTAACCAATGAGCTAATCAGGTCGCCAATGTATAGCAATCAACTTAGTGAACTTAATACTACGCATTGTATCCTTTAGTATATTCAATGGATGACTCTTTCTGTTATATGAATAACTAGCTGTTACCCGCGACTTCGTCCGCGTGGTATTTAACAAAAAGCGGACGAAGTCGCGGGTAACAGCAAGTCCAAAATAAAAGTATCCTAAGTTACTCCTTGTTACATCAGCTATCTGCCAGTGAAAGTCCCGTCAAAATCGGTCCAGCCATTTCAGAGATTAGCCGGAACAAACAGACAGACAGACAAAAATTGAAAAAAAATGTTGTTTTGGTATATGTACCGTGTATACATCGAAATGCACTTAGTAAAAAGCGGTTGTTTTAATATTACAAACAGACACTCCAATTTTATTTATTTGTATAGATTATTTCCACGACGGTGATTGTTCTAAAAAAAAAAGAAACCCGAACCTTCTGGTCTCTCAACTTATCTTACAATAAATAAACCTACGTTAAAAACTTATAAGTAAATTCATTTTAATCGAAGCGCAGTAATAAACCTTCTTTTATTTCATAAGTCCAAGTGTAACTTGCATCGGATCCCTTCAAGTGCGTTTCACTTAATATGCTGTTATTTTTTTTTGGAAATGAATCGGTCATTTTAATTTTTATGCAGTCGCGTCGGCGAGCAATCGGAGTGGCAATCACCTTAGCTAAGAATAGGGTGACCGTGAGATTTGATTTATGGGTTACATTTCCTAAAAAAACATTTTTGATACTATTAAGCAAGATAATTAGGCTTTTGAGCCACCTTTAACGTATTATTGTGCATTTGTGATTCCGGTGTGAATAAAAAATAATATATTAGGTTTTTATGTACCGCTAATTGAGTCTCCGATTGCCAATAGTACTGTCATAAGTCGTAAGTGTTTTTGTATTCCTAACATAATGGGTCTTTGCTACCCAGCAATAAATAAAATGTATTTTTACTATATTAAATGTTGGTGCAGCCAGATCATAAAAGCCATATATCATATAAATTATAGTTACTAAATTATAGTTACTTAATTAGTTTAGAAAAACAATGCTAACTTTTATTCTATTAATAATACTTGTCCTGTTATAAATTAAATAATTGCTACACTAAAATGAGAACACAAATTTCAATTTGCTTTGAGAGCAAAAAAATGCATAGAATACGGCTTACTCACAGATATAAAATATTTCAGCTTACAGAACTAAAAATAAATGAATTTCGCGTTCTTATTTAATCCGGTTTGTTGCCGCAGTTGCTAAGTCTATAGATTATGGAAATTAAATTTATTTTCTTGAATATAGAACGTGGTAATGTATTGCTATCCTTCTCACGGTCGTAAATTACGAGCAAGTGGGCATTATTTTTGTTAGTAGCTGCCAAATGTAGTTTAGAAGACTCGACGGCGATCTCTCACACCAAACCTGTATCTCTGGTCTAACCAAAAACATATGTGAGAAAGCAGAGAATCAGTGAGAGCTTGGTCACCCGTCACTATTCTTCTTTCTTCACGAAATGAAATGCGATGAAATAAAATGGATTTGAATATGGCCTCACCCACAACTTAGTGGGTATTTTGCCAATGTCAAGTTATTAATAGCAATACATTCAATAAATACACATTATAAATAAAAAATGCATGCTGACAAGAAAACATGAAAATGAGTCCGAACAAATCTCACGACATACGGCCGTAACTATTCTTGTCAATTACTATAATGACAAAGAAACCGTCACCGAAGTTCTTACCAAGAATTATTGACATCAGTATACCTATTGGAGTTCATTTTCTTCTTGTTTTTTAAGGTTGTCAAGCGGCTACAAAATAGAGCTATTTGTGCCAGTGTCGAGTATTTCTTGATGATTTTTATAAAATTATAAGTACCCCAAAATAAAATGAATCCCCTACCCCTATCAGTAAAGCTGCGGATACTTTACTGAAAATTTACCACACATCTTGGGAGAACCTGAACAGCTTGAAAAGACAAGCTGTACTATTTCATTATAATCGTCTTCAAGCATGCACATATGTAGGTATTTAATGGTTAATATCCTACTTATATCACACATTATTTACCCAATAAACACATTTTTTTGGAAAATAAAACATAAAAAAATTTTTAACAAAAAAAAACCGTCTTCAAAAAACTAAAATGCAAAAAATAATCTAATCTTGCAATATACCTTGTCTAACTAAATGAAATATTATTTAAAGTGGTTAAAAATTTACATCTTCACTGTTCAACTTTCCGCCATAAAACGACCCCTATTGTAGTTGTTGTAGGTAGAGAGTAACTAGAAAAACTACTGAAAAATTACAACATTACAACGCGGAAGACCAAAGAGAATATTGCCATAGTCTATTGGCGCCATTATATTAGGTAGAAAGGGGTGGAATTATTGACCCTACCCCACTTCGTAGTCCCTTAGTTATCCTCGTCCCTCCCCTCGTAATCCCTAAGTAATCTCTTAGTAATCCCTTCCCTTATTTCTAATCTATCAGCCGATAGACGTCCACTGCTGGACATAGGCCTCCCCCAATGACTTCCACACATCACTGTCCTCCGCCAATCGCATCCACCGGCTTCCTGCGACGCGTGTGATATCATCGGTCCAACTTGTGGGGGGGGGGGCGTCCTACACTACGTCTTCCGATTCGTGGTCGCCATTCTAGAACCTTTCCCTGATCCCTATTTTACCCCACATCAATCTACACAGACGCATAACACTGATAACACACAGTTGTAAAGAGATATATTTTATAACCGGCAAAAAGCCGCTTCAGGCCATAAAATGTTACCATCAGTCGGATGGCCGCCCATTATCGTCAAAAATCATCTTCACCCTAATATCGGCAATTTGGGCCGAAACATTGAACCAATAACGGGGAACGATGGCCATTCTTAAACTTTAACAACTGCGTGTAAAAAGAAAGAAAAATACAAAAAAAAGTAAGATCATACTAAGCGTTTTGCTTCTACTTTCATCGTACGAACTGCCAAGGAATGGAACAAGCTACCGGCGTCTTTGTTCCCCGTTGACTACAATCTGGGTGTTTTCAAGTCGAGAGTGAACAGGTACCTTCTAGGCAAGTATGCTCCATCGTAGATCTCATCGTCACTTACCATCAGGTGAGATCGAGATCAAATACTTGCCTATAACGTAATAAAAAAAAAATCATAGATAAATCGGTGGATGACGTCATAGATTTAGGAATTACGGTCATATATGTAGGATATACTCCATTTATGGTTTCATTAATTGAACACTCACTTAGATTTTCGTAGTCCGTAGACATAATGATTTCTTATATTTACGCGAACACTACACATTGAAATAAAACTAATTTTACGAATTTTATCGCGTTTATTTTATGTTTTTGCGTTGCCGACGTTTCGGCTGCTTTACGCCAACCATGGTCACGGGCCGTCCGTAGACAGAGAAGGATATCTTCCATCTCGTTCACTCAAATTCGAAAACGACTTATGAATAGGTTATGATGATTGTTTAAAAAATAGTGTCCATAGTATGAGCAGAAAGGTTAAAAATTACAATATTTTACAACGAGGCATACATTTTATTTTATTAGCCCGAAAAGGTTTAGTACTCTTTTTATGATAGTCTCGATTGGGTCCCTCCAGCGACCGCCCAAGCCAGGACCATTTATACCTCCCTTGGGTATGATGTTTTACCTATAAGTATTTAATCATAGACAAATAATGAGGCAATCACATTTTGTATGGAAAATTGAAAGTTTTAAATACCGTCCGCTAGAGGCGCTGTTTAATTCTCCACACAAAATGTCTAAATACAGTAGACTATAAACTATACAGTTAGCTTCCGAATAATCTTGCACTTGACGTACAGAATAGACACAGACACATTTATATAATAATACCAGCCCCTTTTTAATGTCCCACTGCTGGACACGGGCCTCCCCTCAATGCAAGGGGGATTAGGCCATAGTCCATCATACTAGCCCAGTGCGGGTTGGCGGACTTCACACGTCATTCGAGGGGTTCTCTCAGACATGCAGGTTTCCTCGCGATGTTTTCCTTCACCATTTTAGCAAGTGATAATCGTGGTTGAAAATGAGATTCGCACATGAAATCCAGAAATTCCAAAGGTGCGAGCCGGGATTTGAGCCTGCGATCCTCGTAACCGAAGCAATCGTTCTACCAACTTGGCTATCACTGCTATTATAGCTGAAGATACATTTATAGCTGAAGTACAATTACCCGTAACGTTTCAGAAGACATACCAACTGACAATTTCCTTCAGCACACACACGCCAGCTAGACATAGGCACACACCACAGTTCGGCGGAGTGTATAATTTATCGCTCGCGTCTCGTGTTTGCGATGCGATATACTTGAGCGCATACGTCGGCGTCGTAAGGTATTCGGTTTGCTCGCATAACGCTGGGTCCCACTGACCGCGATTAATTAATTTGTCTCGAACGCTACTTTGGTCACAATAACGATCTGGATAAGTTAGATCGTCACACTACTAGACAAGAGTTTAACAATATTTAACATATGAGATGGCCTTATTAGCGCACTTAGTAGCGACCATGCTTTCTGTGCCGTGGGTCTCGCGTTCGAATCCTGGTAGGGACAAGCTTTGTGTGATGAGCATGAACGTTTGTTCAATATCTGTATATGTAATATATACTGAGTTTGCCCTCAGTCCATTGTACGGTACCCATAATACAAGCTGTGTTTAGTGTGGGACCGTATAGTTGGTGTGTTTCTGGATATATTATAAAAAAATATGTTGGACTTGGTTACTATTGAATTTATTATGTTGGATTTACTTTTCAAGAATGTTCATATGCAAAATAGATAATGTCTATATCGCTTAGCGAGCTCAGTATGTTAGGAACCTTACAATGGACTGGTATGATCAATGATCATGGACACATTGAGAGTATGAGTATGTGTTCGTTTGTCATAAATATAAAGACCATAAATATACAATAATATAAAGATATTATAAATTAAAAAAATATATATTCTTTTTTCAAATTCATAACACAAAACTTACGAAAAGTTTTTTTTTTAAATCATGGACTTCGGCTACCCGTCTTCATGTATGTCCGCTACAAGTGCCACCGTACCCCAATCTCCTCGCTTCCTGTCACGAGTGCATAGAAGCCATGCATAACATATGCCAGTACGGCGGAGAGCCAGGGGGCGCCGGCATAGGATATCCGCTTCCAAATTCTTCACACCTTCGAAATACCCTTATTTATAAGCTTATGTTAACTGAAGCTTCCATACAACAATATAGTGTTAATAAAATTTATATCAAATTAGTATAATGCTCTGACTTAAAAAAAATACAACCGAATTGAGAACCTCCTCCTTTTTTTGAAGTCGGTTAAAAATATTGAATACAATTTGAATAATACATTGTATTGTATTGATTATACATAATAATAAACGCTTTTATGCTTCTTACTGAAACTAATATCACCAACTTGTTGAAAAATCTCGCCAAATAAAAATCAATTTCATTTAAACAATCTTAGTGGCACCATAACACTTTGTCCTAAAACCAGGATAATGCCCGCCTAAAAAGTCGAGTCTCCAGTTCTATAATAATCTTGAGCCCGCCGCCCGTATGCAGAACGTAACTAAGTGCTCTTTAACACGGCACGGGTCCGGGACGATACATCATTGAGATTGGCAACACGAAACGAGGCTACGGGGGCAATGAGGTCAGGGAAAGATGAGATAAATTTGTAAAGTCATATGACTGCATGTATATAAAAAAAAAATTTGCATTTTTACAAAATGTTAACTTGTGTATAGATACCACGCAAACCTTATTTCCTTATTATGAAATCATTATCTTACTCTGAGAACTTTTCCAATTTATATTAAGGTCGGCTTCTGATTGACTTATACCAGTATTTACAAGGCATGACTATAATCGCCCATTGAATCCCAAGTAGTGGACCTATTAATATCTAAAGATATACGATATAGAGGTATAGGGACTGTTTGAAACAGTCCCTATACAAAATATTAATAAACTAGCTGCGCCCGGCGGTGTTACCCGCGATAAAACTGGGTTCGCCCCAGTCCATTGTACGGTACCCATAATACAAGCTATGCTTAGTGTAGGACCGTATAGTTGGTGTGTTCGTATGGCGATATTTATTATTTATTAATTTATCATTTCCCAAACGATTTAAGTGAAAATTATTTACTAAGCATTTTGCACTTCTTTATTATTAAACCAACATTCAAAATATTTCAATAGTATTAGCTTGTGTTCCAATTATGACGTCATATAAAAAAACTTATTCACCTATTTATTTGAAATAATTTGTAATACAAAAAATATTTCCAAAATATCTCATGTCAATGTCACCTTCGTCATGATACGAAAGCGCGAGCGTTAGCCGGGATTTATCACAACACGTACTAACGCGTTCGGGGAAAAGGGAATAAATATCCAACGGTACATATTTCAAGGAATCCTGTCTGTCTATACCCCGCGCATAATAACTCACATCACACCCAAATCTAAATAGAAAATTGTATATTTATTTTTATTTACACGTACTCACACACACGCACTCAAGTAAGTAAGTAAGTACTTACGGAATGCTTTAGCCGAAATTCTTGAGTCCTCTAAATCCAATATAATAATTAAACATCCTTGTAAAGTTTAAATAAAATGTTTTTTTAAGCATCCATGATCACGGGTGGTACGTGACTGAGGTGCAAGACGTCCTGGTGTCATAGTTAGAACTAGGGTACCCTCATATTTAGTTGTTGTTTGTGGTCCATAAAATATAATACAATAAACATAAAACAAACGGGACAAAATCCGTAAAATTCATTTTATTCGAAGGTGTAGGTATTCGCGTAAATACAAGAAATCTATCTATACTAATATTACAAATGTGAAAGTTTGGATGGATGGATAGATGGATGAACGGATGGATGTTTGTTACTCTTTCACGCCAGAACGGCTGAACGGATCTGGATGAAATTTGGCACAGAGATAGATTATAGTCTGGAATAGCACATAGGCTTTTTATCCCGTTAAAATGTATGGTTCCCGTGGGATAGACGTACTTTTTAATCGCGGGTAACACCGCCGGGCGCAGCTAGTATACCTATAAAGTCTTAGAAAACAAAACAAACTAATTTGCTTACGATGATGATAATGCATATTTTGATTCAAGAATAAGATGATTTTTCTTCTTATTATTATGTTTTACGTAGCTGCGGGTAGGCTGGAAGCCGATGATCAGATGAATTATTGATTTTTTTTTGTACTATCGACCACTTACACTGATAAACTACAAAAAGAACAGCATTCCTCTTTAATGGGTCCAAAAATCTTTAAAAAAATGTCCTACAATATTCCTTAATACCTCGCGAACCGCATCAAGGGAACTTGTACCATAACCGAGACAATTTACTACAGCTTAAATTTTTATCACACCCTATATCTGCAAGACGGTAATTACGGCCAGAGACGGGCCGTGACGACACTGGCGCATTAAAAACGATTTATCGTCTTACTTATTTTGCCCTTTCAACCCTTATCTGTGTACACGGAGCTTTTTTGACGGCAGAAAAAAAATCTGTGATATTTATGATGGCTCACTGAAGTCGTGATGAGTTGTTGGGTCCGCGGCGTGCTATCTCGTGATTCAGGATGCCAATGTCCACCCAGGTAGCCAGCTGGCTAGCAAACTTGGACATTCAAAATTACGAAATACTTAAGCGCAACTAATTAATTATTAAACTCCTTCAACTGTTTGAAGACGTCGTTGCCTTTAACTTACATTCTTAGGCTCTATTATAGGAGTCAAACTTATAACAGCCCTCAAATTTGTGTTGCATTTAATTATTCTACAGAAATACATGTAAAAAAAGTTCTCATGAATGGAAGTACAGCCGAGTTCAGCAAGTATTAGTGAATAGCAAACTTTTCGCTTACTTGTCCCGCAATAAAACTTGCTGGAGGAGGCCGGTTGTATCAATTCGGGGACGAACTTGTCAGCCAATGTTTTCTCGTCGCATTTTCTCGTTCATTTTCCTTATTCGGGTTCCGCATAAGACAATAAGGTCCCAGAATAGTGTCGTGTTTTCGGATTTATCTAAAGCTTTACCGTTTTGTAACGGACGGTAAAGAAAAAAATTACATAAGATTTTTTTTAATTCTACATAATTGAAAAAAGACGATGCGTTATTTTTTTATTAGGTATTATATTTCAGAGATAACCTTGTACAGCTTTTAATAAGATATAATCATGAAAACTAATGGACTCATGTTTACTACCCTGTCTTACATATGGCTGTCAGACATGGATTTACAATAACCACACCAAAAACAAAATACAAGTATGCCAGAGAGCGATGGAAAGGAGTCTATTAAACATACAAAGACAGCATAGGAAAAGAAATACAGAAATAAGAAAAATAACAAATATAATAGACGCTTTAGAATACTCTCAAAAACAAAAATGGAATTGGGCGGGTCAAATTGCACGCATGGACAAGGAAAAATGGACACCAAGGGTAACTACCTGGCAAGGACCAACAAATAAAAGATTAAGAGGCAGACCAAAGGAAAAATGGATTGATGAAATAAAAAGAAAAGCTGGTGAAAACTGGATCACCAAAGCAAAAGACAGACAGATATGGAGTAAAATGGAGGAGGCCTTTACCCGTAGAGGGGTCCATAATGATTCATGTTCTAAATTATATATATTGAAATTATTTACTATGATTGAAATTTAAATTTACATGATTATTAATAGTAATATTGTTAATGCATGCACATACTATGTAATAACCAAATTATTCATTATGGAAATAAATGAGGCTATAATAATAATAATAATAATAATCATGAAAACTATCTCCACTTGAATATAATATAAGCTGTTTTTTTTTAATGTTTGCTTACGTATTATCACGCCTGTAATGCCTCACAGGGGTCGAGGAGAACTAACAAATCAAGTAGGTACCAATATCTTGATAAAAGATATACGCGTTTTTTACCACCAGAATCAAGATAGAGCTCCCTTAGAATAATTATAGCGGCCCAGTGTTGCGACAGCCTCATTACATTGAAATAAAACTAATTTAACGGATTTTATCGCGTTTATTTTTATGTATTTACGTTCCTGCCGTTTCGGCTGCTTTACAGCAACAATGCTCACGGGAGGACTAAGGTGTTTGACGTCCTAGTGTCATAGTTTGAACTGGGGTACCCATATATTTAGTAGTAGTTTGCGGTCCGATCTATACAGAAAGTGCTCACAGTGTCGATAAAATCCGTTAAATTAGTTGTATTTCAATGTTTAGTATTCATGTAAATAGAAGAAATCAATAAGCCTCATTATATTTTACAAATCTTAAATATATCCTTCTATACGAGCATAATCGTCTAAAAAACTAAACAAGAGTGCGGGACCTTTATACATACAAATACATTTACGTGCTCTCCGCTCGTCTCCGTATTTACATGTGATACAATAAAATATTCGCGTAAAGAAACCGTGTAGGCGTGTCGAGAGCACATCCGAAATACAAATTAGGTGGATATATCGCCTGCCAGAAGTTCCAGTTTCTATATCAGAAGATATATCTTCCTTCACACCCGGCTGTAGAGGTACCTTTACCAATTTCCTTAACAATATGTAACGAATAAATTATTATATATTTGCATGTAACTAAAAAAATGTATATTGATTTCTTATATTTACGCGAATACTACACATTGAAATAAAACTAATCTTACAGATTTTTACTAAGGACGGTTCACACTATGACACTAGGAAGTCAACCACCTCAGTCCCGTGACCATGGTCGATGTAAAGCAGCCAAAACGTCAGGAACGTAAAAAAGTATAATAAACTCTCTAAAATAAAGTCTCTAAAATTAGTTTTATATCAATAATAAAATAGTATCTTATATTCGTATTTCCGTTCCAAACAATTTTTTTAAGAAAAGTCGTTATGAATTTGATAGAAAATGGCCACTAAATACATTGTATGCAATAACATTTTACATTATTAGAAGTGTATACATCTATGTCTACATAGATGCTTTTTAATAAACGTCATATCGTTTTTGAGTAACACGACTATTTGACAACCAGCCGCTTGAGTGATCTTTATAAGGTTCCGTTTTCATCTTTTGAGGTACGGACACCGCTCAAATCAATATCAACCATCAAATCATCTTCAATATTAAATTCTTCAACACCCAAAAGCACATAAGTAAATCAAATTCCAACGATAACGTCCTCGCAATAACATTCGATGCGATCCGAACGCAAATTTAATCACAATCGATTCATAATCGATTCTTATTCCGGGACCGTTCCCCGCCCGACTATATTGGCTCAATAGTTCATTACGTCATATGGCGAGAGGGTCAAATTCGAATCGAGAATATTCTACCCACGTCGAGATCTTGGATGTGGGAAGTGAGTTGATGCCTGTTTAATAATGATGGGACTGCGTTGGGTATATTTGGGTACGAGGGAATTTTTAAGTAAAATAAAGTTTACGGTGATATTTTGGAAAGTTTTAGTGACTTATGTCTATCTGTGTGGGTGAACAGATGCTGGATTCTGTAAAAATAAATATCATAGACGTGCTGACAAAACAAAGCTGCATAGCCTCAATATTCATGCATAGCTTTCGACTTATTTTATTTAAAGCTATACACAAAAGTCCCAGTGTTTATAAACAAACTAATAAACTAACAATAACATTTTCCATGTAATCCCGTCATTATTTAAAAGTTTTGACACAAGTCCAAATGAGACGAAAATATTTTCATGAAAATTGTAACTTGGCATCTGTCAATTTAGAAGTAGGTAATTACTTTTTTTCCTGTACATACTTTTTGTGTTGGCATTAATAATGTATGGTTTTAGGCCTAAGCATCGTAAGTTGAAGCGACAGATTTTTTGAATAGCACTCAATGTAAAGCAAATTAAAATTATGCCATGTATTCATACGTGCTTCGTTGCTACATAGAGAGAAACAAATACCATAGCTGAAATGTGGGTACACAGTAATCTATGATGTTTTAATAGATCAATGTATCTATGATGTAAACATTAAAAATCGTATGATAATTAAAAAAATATTCCCATTCCCTATTATGTGCTTCATAACTGTCGAATCGCGCTCCTACTTTGTATTCCTAGGGATTTCGGTCGGAATTAAGCGGATTTGAATATAATCTGAAATCGATTCGGAAATCATTTATCACCACCCTCGCCTTTGGTCTTCGCAGGGGTCGCATCCGACTTGGGCGGGTGCGTTAAAGTATCTTAATTGATTACTGTGATACTATTTTATAGTACTATTAATTTCGGACGGAAAGTTTTCTGTGACAGTTTTAGATTTGTCTATTTCAAGTCTAAATACGATGTGCCCTAATCTATTTTTTGCTAGAATGGAACATTATTCGGTTACACACCATCGATACGGTCCCACTCTAAGCAACTTTTAATCGGGATCTAGTATCTTTTTCCGGATTGCCAGTGTGAACGCCGCCAAAACCATATTGCGGCAGTATTGATAGTGCATCTAACTTTGGATCGTGATTCTAGAATCATTTTCCAGATTGACAGTGTCAACGCCGCCTAAATCATATCGCGGCAGTATTGTCAGTGACTCTAACTTTGGATCATAATTTCTAGAATCGTTTTACAGATTGGCAGTATGAACGCCGCCAAAACATTCGTTATCAATTTGGCATAGTATGCGAGATTCTAATTTGATTGCGAGTCCGAGCGTAATACTGCGGCTGGTATCTACTCCGATATTAACATAGTTGTGGCAAACCACGAATGTTCAGCTATAGATCAATGGTTAATTAGAGGTGACGGCTCTATATTAACTACTTGAGGTCATGTTCAGATATGATTAAGTACCTATGGAGACATATACTTATTAGAACGAAGAAAAAGAAAATCAATTTATTCCGAAAAAAATACTGATATTGATTTCTTATATTTACGCGAATACTTCACATTGAAATAAAACTAATTATACTGGCAGAAGAACACCGATTCCAACCATGGATGATACTTAAAAAATATCCAATTTTCTTTAGGGAAGATCTTGGTGCTACAACTGACTTGGGATCCAGTTATTAATATAATTAATCCAAAGCCAAGCGCACCATTGCAAGACATTAAGACATCGGACCGCAAGCAACAACTAAATATGAGGATAGCCCAGTTCTAACTATGATACTAGTACGTCCAACACCTCAGTCCTCCCGTGACCATGGTTGCTGTAAAACAGAAGAAATGTCGGGAAAAGTTTTGAAAGTTTTTCGAGAAACTATAATTGAAGTGAAGTAACTTAGTATATAATTGGGTCTCAGAGGATAGATGATAATAGTTCCGAGTAGTCAACCAAGTAATAAGTACAGCGGGTCTTACTAAATCACCTAAAACTTAGCTCTTAGCTCTAGTCACAGGTGGCGCAGACATATTCCGCGCTAGGCATTACAAATGGAATTTACATGTCAAAATGAAATCCATTCGGATTATAAATGGCGGCGCATCGCGACAACAAGTGTTACATTCACTTCATACACTAATATACAATTCTGTTTATGTTCGAATACTTTATCCCGCAGTGATGAAAATAAATGATCCTAGCTTGCCGTACCATTTTCATTTAAGCTATAAATACTTAAATATTTCTGCAGAAAGTACGCTAAAAAAGAAACTTAATTAAGCGACTTAATGTTATGACAATAAAGAGCCATTCTTGGTATTATTTCTAATTTACTATAAATTATGTACGATAAGTATATACAAAGATATCTACATAAAAAAAACTAAAAACTAAAATATACTTATTAATAGGAAAAATAATAATAAAGAGCGTAAATTAAATCATTAACACTGTTAAGACGTAAAGATACGAATATGAAACTTATTTCTATCGAATAGTTGCAAAAGGCTGAGCTTTGCTTAATTGTATCCGCTTGCTTATTGTATCCTGTCACAATATCATAATTAATATAATATAAGGTGTAACAATAACAGTGTGAAATATTTTAAGAGATCCATCGGTAGACTTCTTCTAATTTAAGGGTTAGACCCTTGTCGGTGTAGCTGATGAAGCTCTTTCCATCTGTCTCTATCTAGAGCAGTTTCTTTCACCTCTATCGGTAGACTATAAAGCTCATATTCCCGAAAAAAATAATCATAAAATTACACTATCAAACACGGTTTATACATATTTTTATACATAAACGTGATTGTTATGATCTACAATTTTACAGTTTTTTTGTTACACCTTGTATATTACTTGGCTTAATAATGAAACTTAGATTAGCGCTAGTATATCAACACTTTGTTAATTTACCAGCTCTAATTATTGTAACATTTAATACAATTAATCCGAAGCACGGACTATAGTTGATTCCTAACGTGTGGGCGGCGAATTCGGCAGAGTGGGCGGGCGGCGGCGGCAAACCAGATACCATAACATGACTTGTGGTAATAAGTTACGAACTTGATAACTTAGCCACTAGTTTAAGTAACCAAATACTAGAGATGTTTGTGTTGAATATCTGAGCAAACTAGTTTCAGTGGTTCTCTTTTGAAATAAACTTTCCATGAATAAATTAATGTTATAATGTGTTTTCAGTATAATTTTAAAAAAAATACTTAAAAACTTAAAAATGCATTAACATTATGAAGAATTTTCACAGAACGTTAGCTGAATATTGTCTAAAAATGTATATTATACCACTTTGGGTAATGCAAGTCGCAATTGGTTACATTAGCTCTTATTTAGATGAAAAAATAAGCGGTGATCAGATATAGGGTACCGTAGATATTTATGAATAACTCTACATCAACATGAAGGTGATACGAGAAAACACAGCTGGAATTGATTCAACACAGTTAATATGTAATATAATAATAATACCAACCCTTTTGAATGGCCCACTGCTGGGCACGGGCCTCCCCTCAATGCGAGTGGATTAGGCCATAGTCCACCACGCTGGCCTAGTGCGGGTTGGCGGACTTCACACATCTTTCGAGGGGTTCTCTCAGACATGCAGGTTTCCTCACGATGTTTTCCTTCACTACGACGACGATAATAAAAGATGAACCAAAACAGATATGTAGGCACCTATATCAGCTTATTTTAAGGCCGTTTAATGCATTTCATTAAAAGATTTTATATCCAACCTTGCGATATCATCAATAAACATCAGATTTCGGATGCTGATTCACAAAACCTCCGTTTGCTCACCGCATTTCGGCACAGAGGCTTTTTACATCAAAGTGGCGCGCGATCTCAGCCGGAACCCGTTCGGTAGGTACGTGCAAATTAATTAATCAACCCACCCCTAACGAATAGGCGCAATAGGGCTGCCACATTTTCATCTGGAGATAAAAAGCAAGCGCATGCGTCTCTTGTTTATGGAATGTTGTATTTGGTTTCAGATAAATTCGACTCAATAAACTTACTGGATATTAAATCTATAACTGAAAAAAAATCTGTTCATCTAAATTACCTCTTTTCTGTATGGACACTTTCCTAAGCACAAGTAAAGGATAACTTAAATACAGAAGCTACTAAAGTGGATTTTATTTTCACACGATTTAGACTTATCTTAATGTCTTTTGTATCACAAATTAAGAAGAAGATAAAGGGAGGGAGGTAAAGGAAACGGCTTTGAACAGAGAAACATGGAAGGAGTTGCACAACTGAACTAACATGGATGCTGCACCGACAAGGATTAAATTAAAGAAGAAGAGAGACTTATCTTAATAGTAAAGAATGTAACAAGAGATGTGTAATGACCACATTAAATTATTTACTTATTTAATTTCACTATTTACAAAGCAGGTTAATATTGGTCCCAATCCCTTGTTAACTTGTAGGTATCAACCCTAACCATCGAGCTCCAGTGCGCTCAGTTTTTGCCGACTCAATTCTCTCAGCGGCGTGTAATAAAAGGGAAATTGTAAGTTTTAGGCAACGGCGCGGCGCCGGCGCGGTGATTCACCAGTTTTTTGCTTGATTTACATCATTTTTAAAACCAAAAATGACACCTACAAAGTATTGCATTCTTAGAGTTTGCACAAAATTAAAAAATCCTGTAAATAATCGAGAAACAAAACACTTCTTAGAATATAACTTTTACAAATCATCTGATTTTATAGGCTTAATAAAGACACGGTAGAGTCAAGAAAAATGGTACAGTTAGTACTCAGTTATACAAGCAAACATTCAAACCGTGGCATGTCGCAACTAATCGTTTAAAAAAAACTTTATTGAAGTACAATTAACGATATTCGTTTCAACCAAAAGTTACTATACTTATTAGCTTTAAATCCCATCCTTTCTATAACAGATATATATTATCCAATATATCCTATATTGTTTTTTGTACCACGGATCAAGTAACGTTTTGTAAGATCGCTGATTGTTTCGCTTCAAGAAAATTGAATCAGTAAACTGGAGATCGAAGGGTGAAGGACGATTTAATTAATTTAATGACACTTTTGTTCCGATCCGAAGTCATCTCAAGGGATTTCTAAAAAGACTATAGACAAGATAGACTTTATGAAGCTTTTGTTCAGGACTGTAACTTCAAATGCCTTGGAACCAGCTGTCGTCCGCTGAAAATCGACTGTTCTCTAAGAAACTAGACTACTACGATAAAGATCTTTTCTTTATTGGTAGAGCACAATTTATGTAAGTAAATAAGTAAAAAAACGGTGAATGATTAAATCTATGGCAGCTGTGAAGGGTGTATTGATGAAGAAAATACAATGCGTAAGACATTATTAGAGGTATTAACCCACTAGAAACTTCAGGAGTACCAATACACTTTAAACGCTCCAGGCTAGCCAATCTGAGTGCTATAAAAACTAAGTGAAATAATAATAAAAATGGAATGAGATCTCGCAGCGTGGATGAATTCATAAAATTTTCCTCATTTTCCCTTCAAACTTCACTTGCCCCACCGAATTTCATTTAGAAAAATGTCTTGCCCCAGAATTATTGCTGAGATGTATTTCAGCTGAGTGAATTTGGTCGTTATTTGGTACACTATAAACTATTGAATATAGTATATAACAAGGTGATCTTTTAATTTTTCTTACGGTGGCTTTGCAGTTCAAAAACCAATATTAATTATTGCAATGAATTATATTCAATTTTGTTCGTGCAATAATTTAAATCGAACCTAACCAAGTGTATGTATCAAGTTTCGGCTCATACTTGTTGCAATTCCTAAAATGTACGATTTGCAAAATTTGCCAACTTTAGTATACATAAGTACTTGTACAATAGTGAAATAAATTCTCCAATACTTTAATAATTACGAGAATTAAAACGACGCAAAGCTAGTAATAAAATCCTCATGCACCTTAAATTGGCACATAACAATATATGCAAGAGCTAATAGATGTACTAAACAATACTCTAGAATCAACGTGTTTAAAAATAATAATAGAAGTCACAAGTCATCAAGTAGTCAGAAGCGATATTGCACTTTTAAATGCGCATTTTTAAATGTCCTCGGTAATCATTATTATCTATAAAAATTACCATAAGACTACTGAAACTTTTAATCCATCGAAATAAAGGAATTGTCAATCCACAAAAAAATCTGCCCGAAAGAAAAATTCCATCAAACACATTACGTACCTACCACAGCCTCGCAGCCATCTTGAACTCTCAATTCTGAACTAACTTTCCGTTCAATTTGTTTTCTTAACTTTTATTCAAATATTTACATCAAAGAAAACGAAATAAAGTGAATGAGTCTGTCTTCATTAAAAAATTGTGAGCACCGAGCTGCTGAATAATTGGATGCAACCAAACTTAATACATCAAAGAACAAATTATTTAGAGTATCTAATATGCTAATGATGTTAGGCAGCAGGCGAAGGCACTCATAAGCGACTGGCGTACAGAAATTCGACGTCTTCAACCGCGCCATAAGCTACACAGATGGCGCTGCACACGCATTCAGAACAATTGACAATTCTCAATACAATCCTGAAACGCGCTATGAGAGTTTTCGTAGCACGTAACATATATACAAGATCCCGATAATAACCGTTGGGACATAGCGATCGCTAGAGGCATACCAACCGTCTGGCTGGTAGATCTGTTAAAAAGGTATGGACATATTTTACGTTAGTAACTTGGCTTCTTGAGCGGGTCGATTCAGAACGTTTCGACAAGTATCCGAATCAATTTGATATACCAATTTTCGCGTTTCACCGACGATCTTTCAGAGCCATTCGTCGTGACCGAATCGAAGTTTCGATACGACTACGCAACCGCATCGTACGATTCGACCACTCGCTGTGTGTACAATAGCACATTTTATAATGCAAGTTTCAATTAATAACCGAATCGGTTGATACAAGAATTGTCGTATGGCTGTGAATCGGGGGGCTAGGTTAGTAAAGTTATTAGTGCGTGTGCTTAGAAGATTTTCCGAATAACGAATCATTTAGATTACTAGCCGTGAAGTGCAGTGTACGGATACCTAGTATATTCGGATACCTAGTATGACGTCTAGTACGGATCGTATCTATTATTTACCGAACATATAAGTAAAATATTGGAATCGGCCATGTTAATCTCGCTCGCGCTTGATCGTCAGACTCACTATTCGTTCTGAAACTTATAATCATTAATCGTGTCCGCAGTCTAAAAATAAACTTTAAGAGGTATCTTTTCAAATGTTTGCCAACGCTAATAATTCATCTTGGACGTCTTAATAAAGAATTGAGAATAAAATTACGTATATCTTTTGAAATGAGAGAATGACAAAAAGGAACGGAGCGCATTTAAATAAAAAATAAAATAACCCGCCATAAATAGCTTCTTAAAAAAAGTAATATTTAATCATATTCAACTGCACTGTGTAATTGAAAACAACATGTCTATAAATAGATACAATTTTCCCTCTGACAATGATAAACAAAGTTCCAACACGATATCTTCTCGGTTCTGAGCAACACGATAGGGCTTTGGTCGACTCGGACCGTCGGTCCCAGTAATATTTTGAATCGGTCCATTGGGACCACTAACTATACTCCTGAAACTGTACATTCGCAAAGAAAAAATACCAATACCTTATTGAAATCATATTTCTATTGATACAAATCTTATAGATATTTAGTTTTTAGTCATCTTTTTTTAAGTTTTACATAAGCTGGGTAAAGTGTTCCTTTTTTGTTTTACGTGGCTAAATGCGTTACGCATCCCCTCTCGCCCGGGGGACGAGAGGGATATGTGGGACTCCCCGGTATACCCACTAAAACCCCACGGTGTGTCACTCGGTCACATATGCCGGGGACGCGGGAACGCGTTGGCATACTTCCGCGAACCCCGACGCTGGGTAAAGTGTACCTGCTGGCAACTTTCTGACATTTTTTTTTATTATAATGTATGTTGTCAGAGAGAAATTGGTTAACTGGGACCGTGGACCCAGTTAACAGCGGTCCGAGTCGACCGAGGGGCCGTAATAATCAACATTTCAGTGCTGAAGATTTCAGTTTCAGTGTCCCATTATCTCTCTTATTAATACCACAAAGGGGAATAAACTTTACAGGGAAAGTTTGCTCGTTTTAATCGGATACACGCCTTTTATCAGTATTACGACCAAGTAATATAATGGTTTAGAAATTCGAACCAATAAAAATATCGTTAATTCAAGTTACAGGTCCTAACATATTTTTTTCGATTAACGGGAACTATGTTAACCGATTTACGAAGGAGAAAACGATTTTGTGTTAGCGATTAGAAATTGTTAGACGAAATAGGAACGAGTTGCTGAATGAACAGATTAGTTTTGACATTTCCCCTTTGCTTAATTTATTTTGACGTCATCAACACAGTCGCTCAATTGATTCACGTAGTATCGAGAGTAGTGGGGTAGTGGGGATGGCGGTCGGTTGCGTTTATATTGCGGGCGTGCGATGCTTCGTCGGTCAGCCTCGTCCGGTGAAGCTGTAAAGGTCACCTGCGACCAACAGCAATTATCAATTCGAAAAAAAAAATTCTTCGCTCAGCTAACGCAAACAGTCACCGACCTCGCTGCCGAGGTTGACGTAACACATCTTCTGCCTAGAGGTGCATTTTCACACCTACGAGCAGTCGTTCGTTGTCAACCCCTACACTGGCACAGCCCAAGCCGAAGTCGTGCCTCCGGAGATGCCCTTGAGCTAGTTGCCCCCCTACCCATCTGGCTGGAGCGCCCTTAGCGCTCTCCCTCTCGTCCGGTGAAGCTGTAAAGGTCATCTACGACCAACAGCATTAAATATTTAGAAAAAAATAAAATAAAAAAAAATCATTCGTTCTGAGGATGCTTCGTTTTAAGGCGAAACACGTTTCGAATACTTTTTTTAGATTCGCTTCGCTTGAGAATTGTATATTAATTAGGGTCACGAAACCCATGACGGACAGATATTCAACTGACATCTTAGAGGAGTTCGGTTTTGTTGGCTTCTTTAATTATCGATCAACTTGGTTGATTTATATTTATAATTGGCAAAGTTGACAAGCCGAGGGTCAGCAGTGGGTCCCTCTTTCACCATTTGTTTAATAAGATTTCCACAATAGTTGATTGGCGAGGACTTCGGCTCGCGAACAAATATCAACAAAGAATCTCTAAATTAACTAATTAAATTACATGAACGAAAATTGTTCAGCGTATTTTTGTGAAATAAACAGTTTTCATTTTAGGTAAATACCTATAATGAAATCTCGTTAGTGAACCAATTAGCCAAATAATTAAAATCCTAATTGACATTTTTCACATCGCCCTATCATTTATCGCGTTCAAATTGATTAAAATGCCAACATCCAAACTCCAATCTGTGCGGCCATCTTTAATTACTCCATTGACTATCCAGCGAATTTCGTGGTGCAATTATGTTCACCTGTGACCCGCGATTTTCGCATGAAATGTTTACAATATATATTAAACATACTGAAATTTTCATTAGAATGAATAGGATTAAGGTTCCTTGCGGCGTCCTTGCGGCGATATTAAGTGTTTTTTAGTTAATCTGCGAACCACATTATCTGCAATGGTTAAGACTGTGTCATGAGGAGGCCAGATATATATTTATTAACAATTAGGTTTAGTGAGAAGTGAGAAACGTGTGCATGTAGTGTGTGTGTGTGTGTGTGCAAGTGCGCGTGTGTGTGTGCAACTGCGCGTGTGTGTGTGTGTGCAAGTGTGTTTGTGTGTGTGTGTGTGTGTGTTATAAGTACATCCGTAAATACGTCGTAATACTATCGAAGAAATGTTAACATGTCGTTTGAGTCGTCATAAGTAAGGAGACATTATTTCACTATTGTTTTGCATGCGAATATGAAACTAGATTTTATGTAGCAGTATTTACAAACTATATTGTCTACATATGGATGTGAATGCGCAGGCGATCGTGTCACGATTAAAGATTTATAGATTAGGGGGGGGGGGGGGTGAGATTTTATATACTCTTCTAGATAAAGAGTATATAATCTCAGTCCCCCGCCGTAAAATCTTTAATCGCGAGACGAATTCAAATCAAACTTTAAGTAGGTACTTGATTACCCTATTGCATAGTACTGAAGTGATACATAGGACCACCGCCGACAAAGTCAAACAGACCGCCTGCTACTCACACAAAGGATAGCCGCTTCCGTAGCATGCTACCGATCAATTTCGATACAATGACACTCAAGAGACCCCACCAGGTGCACCAAAGCCTTTACTAGTATCGAAGAAAAGTTCGACCAACAGGATCGCTTCCAAATCACTGCATAAACCCAGGTATCCATAAATATTTCTATCACCATAACATAGAGTTCATCTCTATATCTTTGTTACGACCACATTATCTTTTTTTTTGGGATACGAACTGACGATCGCTCAAATATCACATTTAAATTTTAATAGATTTAATCAAAATGGGCAAACTACATAATCTTGTTGATAAATGTCGTTGTTTTTATTATGTCAATTTGTTGGCACATACTTGCACTCTACATTCCGTACAATGTAGAGATTGCACAATTAAGCGTATATTACAACGTTTCACAGTTTTCAGGCGTCCCTTTGTTGCTCTAACGAGACGCCTCCGTTTGATCTTTCCAACAATTAATTATCTAAATGCGTTTGTACACTTAATGCAGGGGCAACCATCTATTTATGTATATGTAGGAAAGTCTCGATTGAAACAACTATGGATTAAATATAGAACGAATTAATATATAAAATAGACACAACTATTTTGGAAATAACTTAAACACATGGCAAGTAGGTACTTACGATACTCTGTTAGCGTGGGATACGAGTGTGTTTTTTTTAATCTATTACAATTCGCAAGAAACACAAAAATAATAAAGTAAGTCTATTGACTGCCTGTTACAAACTTAAATTTTTTTTATTACAATATAGGCAAGTATTTGATCTCGATCTCACCTAATGGTAAGTGACGATGAGATCAACGATGTAGCATACTTGCCTAGAAGGTACCTGTTCACTCTCGACTTATAAATGTAATCGGCTCGAATGTTATAATAATTAGAATAGCTTGAAAGACATTACTTTAATACCATGTATATGTATCTTTGACAGTGATGACATATGATACCGAGACGTGGTCGCTTACTATGGGCCTCATAAGAAGACTCAAGGTCGCTCAACGCGCAATGGAGAGAGATATGCTCGGGGTTTCGCTACTCGATAGAATCAGAAATGAGGAGATCCGTAGACGAGCTAAAATAACCGACACAGCTCAAAGAATTCCAAAGTTGAAGTGGCAGTGGGCGGCACATAGCTCGCAGAACCGATGGCCGTTGGAGCAGAAAGTTTCAAGAATGGTGACCACGAACCGGAAGACGTAGTGTAGGACGGCCCCCCACAAGGTGAACCGATGATATCACACGCGTAGCAGGAAGCCGGTGGATGCAAGTGGCGGAGGACCGTGATGTTTGAAAATCACTGGGGGATTGTCCAGCAGTGGACGTCTTTCGGCTGAGAGAGAGAGAGATATGTATCTTTATACTATGTAGTCCCAAGTTTTATCAACGTATTCATGGCAACACGAAATGACAGCCTATCAAAGGCTTTCAAACACAAATGGCGACCGCTTTATTCAGCAGCGAGCTGCTGAGCCCGTACACAAGTAGTTTAATTACGCAACTAGAAATTGATATAAACAGTGTTTAGTATTTAAACAAGTATCAATAAATTGTTTGTTAGACCCCGGTATTATTGAATTATCATTCATCGCTGTTCATTCTCCTGGGTCGTAATTCTCAAATCGCGGATCATTATGCAACGTCACGGGGAGGCGTAGGCCTCAAACATCTTAGTCAGAGCCGACCCCCGATGATCATGGTATGTTAATAAACCATAAGAACCCATAGGCTGTCCACCAGTGAGATCCCTGTCGCAATAACTCCAGTTGTTTGTGTATTTGCTCGAACCAAAACCCGCACGAAATACGAATCTGAATTCTATCAACACGCATGTTTTGGATTCAAATTTGGAATAGCATATTGTACTTTTTTAATAATCTATGTAGAGACACGGCCGGTTTACAGTTTTGTTATAGTATAGTTATAGTTAAACGAGCTCGTATGGATGTAAGTGACACGGCGGATCGCCGCCGGTATCTGCGGTGTCCGCCGCGAAATTGCGGCTTGGATTAACTATGCACGCAATTATACTAGTGGTGTGCATGTGTGTGTGTTGGTTTCCACCGCATGCCGAGCCTAGACCACGTGCAGGCTTGTTGAAGCGCATACTTATTTGTTTTTTTTATAAAATAAATTAAATTACTTACAATTAGTAGTTATTTGCAAGTCTGAAATATTTCAATAGCTTTAATTCAATTACCTACAATTAGTACATTACCTACAATAAATACACATATATATAATAAAAATGAAATTATATATATATATATAAGCGCATCACTTGAGAACGTCTGAACAGATTTGGATTATTTTGGTTTTGAAATGTTCGTAATAGTCCGAATCAGGCTTGTATGTAAATATGGATCGAAAAAGTTGTCCAGAAAATTTGGGACAAAACTGAATGTGCTTTTTTGATAGAACTACGTCTGCGTGGACAGCATGTTATAAATTTAAAAAAATGGGACTAATCTGTAAGCATATCCTTTCATATAAAAAAATAATTTTCCAAATCGGTTCATAAATGACGGAGACCTGAGGAAACAAACTTAAAAAAAAAATACAACTAAATTGAGAACCTCCTCCTTTTTGAAGTCGGTTAAAAAATGGATGCTGATATGAAAATGGGCTAGCTACAGTCGAGCACATGCTTAGTGCGGACGAGGCGCGGACTGTCAGTGTATCAAATGACAGAAGACAGCGCTCATGTGTGTTGCCAGTCCGCGTGGGGCATTGGCCTAGCCAACAGTCTATTTGTCTAGGCTCGACGCAATTGCGTAGATTGATTTGGGATTTCGCGTTACCCTACAACTAAGTATAGCTTTGTTGCACCAGCACAGCCAGTCGCTATAAAACAGCCATGAAAACGGCTTACCCATAAACCCATTTTTTTATCAGGCTACTTTTGTAGGTAACCATAATATTTAACCACATTCTTCTTTGCATAATTAAGTTACGATTTATAATTAAGAAGCGCAATATTCAATTACAGTTTATAGTACGTGCTCAAATGTTTGAGGTTGCTATGTGCCGCAGGCCTATCAGGTATGCGCCGGTAAAATTGAATCAAAACCGTACGTACATATGCCAGACTCGTATGTTGATTTAAGATGAACGGCTCAACAACCTTAAGCTTGAGCTACAAAAATACATGGCACTTACGATTCAGTTTAACAGATTTGAGTAATTTATATCCGATCTTACTAAGCTAGCCTCACAATCAAAGTACATACAAGTAATAAAGGAAAGAATAATAGCTTTTATAAGTATCAAGTTTAAGTTGATTTTAAACTAAGCTCTTAAGGAAAACGAGACGAAATGTTTGGTCTTAACTAGATGTAAATTGAGTCTCATTAAGTATGAAGTCGGGTAATGAAGACAGAGGCGGGGCTGAGAGCTTGTTTTGTGAAGATAAGACGCTTTACGGGAGCAGGTCACCTGAACTGGAAGACAACATGCATGGAGACGATCTTATGCCGATACATTTTAAGACAGTTTGTAAGATTGAAATAAAACTAATTTTACAGTTTTAATCGCGTTTATTTTATGTTTTTACGTTCCCGGCGTTTCGGCTGCTTTGCAGCAACTAAAATTCACTCTCCTCTCACGACTCCACGGAGACGTAACTACTAACTACTACAGCTGTATCTTAAGCACAATATTTCGTAACGTATAGTATCGTTTCGTAACGTCCTCCATCCCTCTCACACCAAAGATTTCATGAATAAGTATGACAGTGACAGCATGTTTTCTCGATGACGTAACGATTTAATAAGCAGCTCCTGCTTACCCTACTGTTATGTACCGTTACCGTAATTATTGCAGTTTAAAAATGCCTTCTCCACACATTGAAATAAAACTAATTTTACGGATGTTATCGCGTTTATCGGATTTTATCGCGTCAGGAACGTAAAACACATAATATTAACGCGATAAAATCCGTAAAAATAGTTTTATTTCAATGTGTGGTATTCGTGTAAATATACGAAATCAATATGCCTTCTCCACAGTTTCGCTGTGCTATCACAACAGTACAACTAGAGTGATCATAGTAATGAATTCTTAGAGGGCAGCTCTTAAGTCGATGCAGTCCAACGATGCACAATGGCGAATCGGAGCTAGCTACTGAGACACTCGCTTGCATAGAACAGACGAGCCGTTTGTTTGAAATATTAATACTAAGGTCACAAATGCAACTGAATTATGTATACACTTAAAATGAGGTATACTTATTACTATTATTTTTTATTTTTCGTTATTAAATTATACGAATACTAATCGAACTTTGAATATGTAAAAATACAGACCTTTTTAAATTCGCCAAAAAGTTCGAATACAGTACAAAGATGTGACGTCACTGCCATTACTCAGCGCGTGTGCGATAGAGAAAGAGCGTACAGCGTTCTTTATAATTTATAATATTATAATTGTACTCAATGAATTTAATGAATGAGTTAGATTGACGACCTATTAGCTCAGTGGTTAGTGACTCTGCCTACGGCGCTGCGGGTCCTGGGTTCGATTCCTGGTACGGACAAACTTTGTGTGGTTTGCAAGAATATTTGTACCCAAGTCATGGATGTTTCATATTTGTTGTACGGTACCCATAATACAAGCGCTACTAAGTGTCGGACCGTATAGTTTGTGTGTTTGTCTGGCGATATTTATTTAAATTTACATTTGTCATAAATAACATACTTTACATAATATGATTTACTAAAAACATATTCTAAATTCGATAATTATCAATGTCCATTTTCATCTGATCTTCACACACTTATCACTAACTGAATTTCTATAAATAAATATACTTTTCCGACGTAAAACCACGCTTAAGCTCGGCAAGAAATGGCCGGGTCGAAAATCCCTTGGCGGGCGATCCTAAGTAAATATGTACTACATACTGTTAAGTGTGCTTACGTCGACCCAAATGGGAAATCATAATATGTGATATGGCTTTAAGATGTTTTATACACATTTCTTTTACAAAATCAGGAGGCTGAGTACGAGTTTCGACAGCCATCACGATCGTGTGATCGAATCTTCCCACACTGAAAGGTGCAACTATACTAGTAAATGTAAAAAAACATTTGAACGTTCGATCGGTTTTTGAATATGCTCAAATCAAAACTCATACTAAGGGCCCTGTAATTAGCACAGTATAGAGAAGTCCTTTTTTTAAACAGCAGTTAGTATTGTATGAACGTTTCTGTATTTCTGTACATTCAGCACGATAAAATAGGTGTTCCAATTTCAGTGGATTTTTGAATATGTTCAGAAGCTCAATCCATTGTGAGCCTAAACGTGTTGCATCTTTCTCCCACCTCAGATTTTACAGTTTAGGGTAACAGTGACAGATAGCTTTTCTAGATGAGGTTACTAGGCAACCTGAACTATAATTATATTATCTGTGGATATTTGGAGACTTATATGTTTTCTCTTATATATTATAGCAATGTCTTTAACAGTTTGTAGGCCTAGTCCCTATTTCTATTATTAAACCGATGAGAAAGAAATTTGAACCGTAAAGTCGTCAAAAAATGTGTTTCTTTGATAAATAATATTAGTGGAATATTAACCATTGTGTGTTCATAAACGTGCACGAGTGAAGGAAATTAAAATGAAATAGTATTACTTGACTTTTCAAGTTCTTTTCAAGTTCATCCAAGATGTCCGGTAAAATTTCAGTAAAGTATCCAAGACTTTTCTGATAGGGGTAGGGGATTGATTTAATCATCGTCATCAACATTATCATTATCATAATTATCAAGAATTACTCGACACTGGCAAAAATGGCACTATTTTGTAGCTGATTGCCAACCTAACAAAAATAAGACTTTTTTTGCCTAGAAACATTCGTTTGAATTTGGATCTATGATTTTTTCGTAAAGAAACTTCAATCGTGATGAAACATGCCTGAGGCAATTTCTTTGTTGTTTCTAGATTAAGTATCCCGAGGGATCCGATGAGAGTTATCAACACGTGTACCCTGATCTAGTTTTCGAAAGCATTTTTTTACACTTTCTAAGTATACCATCCTTCTCTAACAAGTAAGTCGATATAATTATAGCTGATTCTTGGTCAACAAAAAGGATTATTTATATCTCAGGAATAGGAAATACTTATTTCTAATGATTTGATGGCCGGTAATCTTATTTTTCTTCGTATTCTGTGCCCATTTCTCATTATATTTTGGGGTCAGCACTCCTAATCTTATTACGCGATTCTGGACGTATTGCGTCATATTACTCAGGATGTGAATGTTGGCGACGCATAATTATTATATTTTGAATTTGATAGTCTTTTTTTTGTAATTAATTTTTGAATAAAGATTGTTGTTGAAGCTTATGCTTTGACGCACATTGGTGACCGAACGGTCTTGTCTTTCATTCTCTCACTGTCCTATCACCAACGAAGTGCCCTAGCCTATCGTCTTTATATCCTTTTTTTTATCCTTCCCATAAAGGTAGTCAGTGGTCTACCTCGACTTCTCGATCTCATTGATAAAGATTATCCACTTATTGTAAATCTTTACTATAGAAGTAGCATAGTATCTACAGCAGTAATGTAGACAGAATCAAAATCTTTTTTTTTATTCGGATAAGCACTCATGAATAGTACAATTTCACCAACGGCTCACAATCTTAGTACCATTGATAAGAGCCGGCTTGAAACTCAATGGTTACTCTTTTAAAAATGTGATTCGTATTTATTCCCAGGAACATCAAAGCCTTGTTAGGAGGCAGCACTATCGCCACGAAATAATACTGAAACGGTATCTACTCATTAAGTTAAATTAAAAATAAGAAGAAGAGTACATAAGAAACATTTGTGTTCTCACGTTATATTGTTGCAAAAGCGTGCTCTAGTCACGCGATGGGAGCATTTGTTCACTTTTAGTGAGCTTTAATAACAAACATAGAGGTTGGTTTTGCAATATTTTTAGAGGAAAATATACCTTTTTTTTCAGCTTTGCTTTTGTTTATACGAAAAAAAGAGCGAAATATACGAAAAGAAATGCCGGCCTCTTTTAAGTTTCATTGATGCACACAGGCATGAATCTTCGAAAATCCTCGAAACAGAACAAAACTATGGGATTATTAAGTATTAATTTGTACTGTATTATCGGACATAAAACTTGAAAAAACAGTAAAACAAAGACTCGAATAAAATCGTGGCGACGTTATCTTTTTTTTATCTTTTTTTTTGTACTGGCGAGCTCCGACGTTGCCGCCGCGGGCGGATCCGGCTGTTGGCAACATTGCATAATAGGTGCATCCCTACGCTTCCAGCTCGATAGTTGGGGATTATCAATTAATTTATTTAATTGCCTTTGTTCTTGCTAACTTAAGCATTATTTTCCTGTTATTCTTGTACTACCTGGTGTGTCTTTTTATTCCTATTGTTTCAATAGCTACGTTTTTTGACCTCAACCCATAGGAGTAACAGTGGTGTGAGGGAGTGAGAGTGGTAAGAGGGAGTAAAAAAACGCGCCCACACATTGCCAACCAAAATCAAAACAAAAATTCAAACAAACTTCGTCCATTCCATTTGCTTTCACTTAATTTTATTGCTTTTAAAAGTTATATAAGGGATTTGAAACACTACCGGCTGCTTTATTACGACATAAATGGACCTTAGTTTTCGTAGTATGACGACGCATGCTATATGCAACTTGCAGCGCTATTAAAGTTGTTTTAACGTTATTTATATTACTTAGATTCATATTTCTGATAACCACTAAAGCTTGTTTCCTCATTTGAGAGGTTAGTATACTAATCAAGCGGATAAGGAAGATGGTGGAGTAGATATTCGACTTTAACAGACAGACACTTTTACAGAAAATATTCGACTTTAACTTTATCCAAGCGATTGTTATATTTTTTCAGAATATATAGCTAATTTAATTGCTCTCAGTCGCGTGCATTGGAACGAAAAATATATTGAATTCGGGCTCTTTGGCTCGTTAGCAGAATACGCTAATTGAGTATAAAACAGAAATGAAAATACAATTTCGTGCTAATTGATGCAATCAGATATGAAAATAATATTCCATTTGGATTAAAACTGTTTTGTTCTGAACCAAACTACTTATTCAATAGTAGCACTGGTTAATATACCATGGGCCCTGGGGTGGAAATTATAGACTTCTTGAGGTTTATGTAATCATAATGTTAAGGAAAATATGTAATGACAATTTGTAAGTGCCCCCGTAGGCCTATACGAAATAAATGATTTGACTTTGACTTTGACTAATTTTATTAAATACTCAGAACACTTTTTAGAACACACAATGTCAAGGAGGCGCCATAGAGAAGAGAGAGAAAACCATAGAGAAAATTATATACAGCATTTTTCATAGATTATTGTCCAGTACACTGTACCAAAAATCATTTTGATTGGCTTAGACTCAGTTGTTTTTGGTCTACAGCTTCATTGGTTGTCCCTTCTCAAGACACGATAGCATCACATGTATCATAATGATAGAAAAATATTATATTATATCAGATGGGACCCCCCCTGAACTGGAATATCCTTTAGAGTAAACCTCGCATCAGGGACAGAAACTACTTTCAAACTACGAGGAGCACTTTTGAAAGTTTTCTAAAGGAATGAACACAAAAGATTGAATAGTGTAGGTAATAGAATTTTTCAATTTCTCACTTCGCCAGCGTAACTTCCGCGGTCGAGAATATTAACTTTGTTTGTTATTATTATTATTCTTACTTTTGGCCTTTTTCTATTGAGACTAGGCCCAATACGATTCTGCCAATGTTAACGTCGTAAGCTAAGGCACGCAAGAGAATGAACGGTAAAGAACGAATGGCCAGATAGGTACGTTATGATGTGAGATTGTCCAATGTTTGACCCACCACCCATAAAGTGACACAAAAACACAATGACAAATACAACACAAATAAATACATCATAATCTATACTAATCTATACTAATATTATAAATGTGAAAGTTTGGATGGATGGATAGATGGATGGATGGATGGATGTTTGTTACTCTTTCACGCCCGAACGGCTGAACGGATCTGGATGAAATTTGGCACAGAGATAGATATATCAATATGAAACATCGATATAAAAACTTGGGGAGTCATCTGGGAGATAATAACCGCTGGGAGATAATGACGCCTGCGTCGTGGTGTTATATGTTTGAGGCTTATTTTCTTCTGTGTGTCTGTCTGTCTGTGAGTCCGTGGCATCGTAGCACCTAAACGCATGGGCCGATTTCAACGCACTTTTTTTTATTCAATAGCTGATTTAAACGGTATGGTACATAGCTATGTTTGGTGACGGTCCGTCGATATAAAGATTTTTCATATAATGGGTTATTTTTAATATTTGTTTTTTTCTCGCATACTAAACACTTGATACTTATGTAAATGATAAAAAAAATTTGGTTAAGTGTTGATCTGGCTGTTCAGAAACATAAATGCCGTGTTCGAGAAGAAAATTCAGATTTTGTTTGGCTATCTGCATTTACAAAATTTATTTATATAGCGTGGGAACCATGTAGCCATTAACTTGTAATTATACACTTAGGGCTAGTACATTTTTAAATAGCTATTCAAGTCTGCCTAGCCGTTCCTACATTGTTATCACATACCCATAACAATGTACTACACGAAAAATTATGAGATCCTTATAAAACGAGCAACCATAGAGTTTCTGCCTGTTTTTCTTTGTAGAAACGTCATGCCGGGCGATAAAGATTTCGCATGGCATTTTGTGTAATTTTTGACGATTCATAAGAACTGTATGGATATCATGAAAAAAATCTGATTCTAATTCTGTCTTTGTTGAGGACACGATGATACAAAGACAAAAAACAAAAAAAAAATATACGTATCAAATTCATAACATCCTCCTTTTTTCGTCGGTTAAAAACTAAAAGCACAGATAGTTAACAATATATCACGTTCGTGCTCCCTTTAACTTTACACTTTACCGGCATTATGCGCTAATCGCGACGCCTCGCGTAACATTTACGCCGTTTTCATGGCTGTTTTATAGCGACAAGCGGTGCTGGTGAAATAGAGCCTATACAGGGTGTAAGCGGCATGGTAACGAAAACGTTGGTTAAAGAATACACTTAATGCCTATTATTAATTAAATAAATAATTTGAGTCCAACGTGATGGATTATAAATGTTGTAATTTTCGAACGCGCAATGTATCGTAAACAACGCGATCGCAACAGAGCGCTCTGCGCGATACCCAACGCATGTAAGTGACGAGCGCGTTCAAGCGTATATAGTTTTAATTTACGTTGCAGTTTTAGGCATCAATTATTAATTACGTATTTTTTATTTAAAGTCACGTTGAGATACACTTATATTATTATTCTATGCTAAAATCAATACAAAAATATATTGGAAAATATGCGTATACGTCTCTGGGGATCCAGAATCATGAGTTGAATCCATGGTATTAGCTTTCGTTACGCAGCCACTTGCACTCTGTATATATGCTATAGTATCGCCATCTTGTGTTCGCTATTTGAGAATTTATCTGAGTGAAATTACAAAGCAAAGATTGAAAGGGTTGTCTGTAAGGTGAGAGGTCCAATTATATTACCGCCACCGATCTTTACACTATTGAGAGAGTAAGCTCGCGATAATACCTGTTTAATGGAAAAGGGAAGATCTCCCAGCCAGGCGGGTGGTATGGCCTAACGGTTATTGTCGGGATCTTGTATATATGTTGCGTGCTCCGAAAACTCTCATAGCGCGTTTCAGGATTGTATGGAGAATTGTCAATTGTTCTGAATGTCGTCTGCAACGCCATCTGTGTAGGTTGTGGCGAGGTTGAGGAAGTCGCTACACATGTCTACATTTGTAGCTACATAATTATCTTAGTTTTTTGAATTATTATTCTGGACACTTGTTTGAAGTATGGATTTAGCCCCAAACCAGGATTACCATGTCTCGTGCACTCAACTATAAAAATACTTAGGTATACAAGGTGTAACAATAATAGTGTAAAATATTTTAACAGAGCCAACAGTAGGTTATAATGATAATATTCCCAATGAAATAAATTAAATTATTAGACATGAAAAAATTAAACTCCGTACTTACTGAGCGCCAGGCCCAACGCTACTGGTACGCCTTGTTTAAAATAGATCAATAATGTGATCCATATAATTTACTGATTCGGGTGTTAAAATATTTTACACTATTTTTGATACAACTTATATAGATATTGAATACCCATGACTTGGGTATGAGCGTTCATGTTCATCAGTGTTCAAGTTCGCCCATATCGAGATTCAGCCTTCTCAAAAAAAATAAATAAAAAAAAAACGCTTTTGTTAAAAATATATAAAAAAAATTATAATTATAGAGTACATTTATTATTGCTTACAATATTATTAGAATGACAGGGTGTTTCACAATCAACATTCATAATTATCCGAGAATATCCCCAAGGTTTATGTCTGCCAGTATATCATTGCCGACCTCCAAAACTGTTGCGCTCAGGTACTCGGTGATATCGTCCTGCGAAATATATATATTTGCATAATAAAATACAATCTATACAAATAAATATAATTGGAGTGTCTGTTTGTAAGTGCATTTTGATGTATACACGGTACATATACAAAAACAACAATTGTTTACAATTTTTGTCTGTCTGTCTGTCTGTTTGTTCCGGCTAATCTCTGAAATGGCTGGACCGATTTTGACGGGACTTCGCTGGCAGATAGCTGATTTAACAAGGAGTAACTTAGGCTACTTTTATTTTAGACCCAACGACTTAATATCACAAAGGCTCAGAAGTCAGAACACGCGAGTGGGCTATTGCTAACGGTTGTGTCTTTGTTAAATACCACGCGGACGAAGTCGCGGGTAACAGCTAGTAAATAAATAAATATCGTCAGACGGACTCGCCGACCCATTCAGTTGATGTGTTCGTCCGGCAACGCTTATATTGTGGATACCGTACAACAGACTGGGGGCGATCCCATGGCTCCCATGGGATCAATTATATGGATATTAAGCATTCATGACTCGGGTACAAAGTTAGCCCCAAACGGGATTCGGACCCGGGACCCGGTCCAGAAGTCACTACTACCAATCGGGTCGTCAGTTAACTATATTTCCAACAAATGTATAGACAGTTAACGTCTATATAAAATGGGATTACAATGCATTTTTATTCATGTAACGCAGTTTGAAATTGAGGCGTGGCCACTTGCGCACTGGAATCATTACGGATAATTATTATATTCTTTTACTGTAATTATTCGCTGACTTCAGCAGATTTTACTAGTAAATAATTAATAAATACATACAAGTATAAAAATACGAACATATGTAGATTTGAAATTTTCACATTTCACTAAAATCACATAAAATTTAATACTTATAGGTGACAGGTGACTTATAAAACAAACGTGACAGGTCGTGAGCCCATCGCAAACAAAATACCTATCAGAGGGCGGATGAATGGTGTTAATTCCTTAACATTCGTTATACAAGATCCGAAGAAAATCTGAGATGTTGACCTCGATGACCTTTCCAATCTCAGCACAGGACCACAATGATAATCAGTTACTTATTCATCAAGCTATATACCTCGTAGAACTCCACCAACTCCGGCACCAAGTTCTTCAAGAACAAATTGATAAAATCATTGACAGCTTCGTTGTTCATCATGCCATTGATCTGAGGCTGGAAAAAAAGTGACAAAATAAACAACTCAGTTTCTACTCATATATAGTGTCGATAACTATAAAACTTTAAACCTATTTTCTTTATCCAGCCTTTTCTGATAGAATTTTCTGCTTCTGATAATATAAAAAAAAATAAGCGCAAAATGTTGACAACGCATATAAAAAAAATACACGCGACCTATGGCGACATATATCGGTTCAATGCAGAAAAAGCCGGTTATGAAAAATATCTGCCATTGAAAAGGCGTGTTGCTACTAAGGACATCTAGTGGTGATGATCAGACCTTTCATCCTGAAACAGGATCGCGTCACTAATTCCACAACCCCTCAGAAGGCTCACCAGTTTAGCATTTAAAAGTTGTTGTGGCCAAGAGATGGCGCTAAAGTACGGAAAATTGGGAAATTTGTCATTTGGTAAATAAATTCTGACATATAATAGTATAGTATATATACCGTATATATTAGTACTAGTACACATACTAGTATACTAGTATAGTATATATACCGTATATACTAGTATAGCCGAATATAGTAGGTTTATGGTTGTATTTTGTGATAAACATGGTTGTTAAACCAACATTTTAAAAAAAGACAAGTCTGCTGAGTTTCTCGCCGAATGTTCTCAGTTTAGGTCGCGTTCCGATCCGGTTGTAGAGTTAAGAAAAAAAATGAAAATTACTAAAAATTTAGGCCTATACGAAATAAATATTTGTATTTTACTTTGACTTCGACTTACCTCAAACCCACCCAATGTGAATTTGACATTGCAGTCTACAAGACTGATAAAGATGCCGTTAATGATAGAGATCCTCGGCGCTACCACAAAGGTAGCCGTTATACGGGGCTCTATGATTTCGAATCTGGAAAAGGAAGGACAGTGCACCTCGCGTCATATTATGCCATGCGACACAAGTGACAAGTATAATTGTGTCAAAAGGCAATGTCATGCCAAAAATACCCAGATAGGTCTTCGCTGGACACACCATTTTTAACCGACTTCAAAAAAAAGGAGGAGGTTCTCAATTCGGTTGTATTTTCATTTCATCATGTCACCATTTTATTTATAATGTGTATTTATTAAATGTGTTATTGCTATTAATTACTTGGCATTGGCAAAATACTCACTAAGTTGTGGGTGAGGCCATATTCATCTCCATTTTATTTCATCGCATTTAATTTCGTGAAGAAAGAAGAAAAAGACCCATTGAGACTTTTTATGGCACGCACCTAAGGCACCCTACAGACACGATGCAGACGAAACTACATCTTATCGACTTTATCAACTGCGGTTTACATACATCGCGTGGAAATATTGTTTAGTGCATAGGCCTTTAGGTGCTGCTCAATTGCCAATAGCGAGACGCATGCGCATGCCAAGAGCAAATAAAGTTCATAATACAATTAAAATCTTACTCCAAAGAATTTAACAAGGAGACTTACTTGCTATCGCCATTACCAAAAATGTTGGCGCCCATAATCGGTGCGCTCAGATCATATTTACCTGTAATTAAAAAAAAACCATTCCATATCGTTCTCGAACTCGCTTGCCTGCAGTCAGCAAGCCAGCAAGTGGCACCCCGCGATAACGATAAACGTGTGAATCTCAGGACGTCAAGTGCGAGATTATACGTAAGCTAACCGTGTACTTCATGGTCTACGTATGGAGACACATTTGTATGACGAATTAAAAGTTTTAAATACTGTCATTTTGTCATCATATTAATAAATGGTGTACTAACAAGACTAACAAGACTTTGTTTCATATTAGTAGTACAATGTTCCGATTAAAGCACAAGTTTATAGCCCTGAGGTACAAAAAAAAATTAAGAGCTTCCTGATTATTTGTTTGTATTATTTCGTTCTTTGCACTTTTTAAAAAGTCTATATAGCTTGCGGCTGCTTAAATAAATATTTTAAGCTTATTATAGACTTACCAACATCCACAACGAGTCGGGGTATGTATCCGTCAATGTCTAGCCGGTATCGCTGTGGCAGGAGCGATACGAGGTTCAAGCTCAGAGAGTCAATTACAAACGTGCTCAGGTTGGAAACCGTTAAGTCCGACACCGACAGACGGAAACTGAAAAAGATACATACATATTTAAAGTAAAAGTACTTTGAAATAAACCTAACTTTTCGAATTTTATCGCGTTTATTTTATGTTTTTACGTTCCCGACGTTTCGGCTGCTTTACAGCATCAATCAAGTCGAGAGTGAACAGGTACCTTCTAGGCAAGTATATCGCGGCGTAGATCTCATCGTCACTTACCATCAGGTGAGATCGAGATCAAATACTTGCCTATATCGTAATAAAAAAAAAATCATAATATTCCACCAATATTAGAAATGATAATGCAAAGAAACATATATTTTGGAATTTGTACATAATTGACAACTAAGTATATTATTAAATTTTCTGTCGAAATTATTATTTTTTATTTGTTTAATTGTAAGATCTGTAGCCCAAGCACAAACTTTTACTTAGAGTCACGTATCGTCCACTCACATTACAAACTTCATAAATAAGAATTACAGCGTAATAAATTAGAAAGACATGCTGTCTTGATGATCGTCCTTTAGATTATCGTCCCCATATTACCCAGAATAAATGAGACCATGGTGCGATAGAATCCTCACGAATGATAAGTGTTGCTCTTATATGACCGAAGATATCCGAATACATACTGGTGGTAGGCTTCGGCCGTGGCTAGTCACCACCCACTGAACAAAGCCATGTCGCCAAGCGGCCTAGCCGTGTTCCGGCATGATGTTCGGTGCTGCCATTCATGGATGGCGGGTCAGATCAGTTGCGCTGCATGATCCTAGTGAATGTAGCGTCTCTATCTACTGCCGCCTTCCTACCTAGGCAAGTATGCTCCATCGTAGATCTCATCGTCACTTACCATCAGGTGAGATCGAGATCAAATACTTGCCTATAATGTAATAAAAAAATAAATAAAAATAATACTATTGCCATGATAAAGCTTACCCGGGCATGTCGGGCAGCAAATCATCATCAACAGAGAAGCCATCCACCTGTAGAGGATCCAACACAGGTACGTCGTCAGAGCCAGTCAGCATGGTCTGCCTGAAATCCTCCATAAAACCGAGCAGTAAGTTCTCTAGAGCACTGTTTCTGGTGTCCACATCTATCATAAACAAATTCGTAACATTAACTAAACTATGTATCCATTACTCGTCGATCCTATCGCGGTAAATACCTACGCGCGGTACCCCGGCGGTACGGGCCGCAACGCGCTCGCGAGAGATAGAAAGAGAAGCGTATAGTTACGTAATAATCATTTTTAAAGCGCATAAGACGCAGAGGTATGCGAGCTGAAGTGTGCTTTATTGCATTGTATCAAAAATCGTCATTTGTTTAAATGTATTTGCGGAGTGAAATATCCGTTTGTAAGAACTATTACCTAATCTATGGCCTTACTAGCTATAGAAAGGTTATTGTTATATTGGTTATTGTTAAAGGTTATTGTTGATGTAATTGTATAGATTGTAGCGCAATCATCATTGTCTGGTGGTAGGCTTCGGCCGTGGTTAGTCACCACCCACTGAACAAAGCCATGTCGCCAAGCGGCCTAGCCGTGTTCCGGCATGATGTTCGGTGTTGCCATTCATGGATGGCGGGTCAGATCAGCTGTACCTAGTGAATGTAGCGTCTCGATCTACCGCCGCCTTCCTACCTAGGCAAGTATGCTCCATCGTAGATCTCATCATCACTTACCATCAGGTGAGATCGAAATCAAATACTTGCCTATAATGTAATAAAAAAAAATCATCTCGAAGCCCTCTGGCCTATCCAAGGAATATGACTCTAATGTTCACTCCACAACCTTAAACATTATTTCACTCCATTATTTTTTCAGATAGTAAAGCTGGTACCACCAGCTTAACGTGACCTTCGAAACATTAACATAGGCTTACTACAAAACACTGGTCATTTAAGCTTCATCTTCTTTCTTTACGAAATGAAATGCGATGAAATAAAATGAACATGAATATAGCCTCACATACAACTTAGCAAATATTTTGCTAATGTCAAGTAATTAATAGCAATAACACATCAATAAATAAATACACATCTATACATACAAATAAATAAAATTGGAGTGTCTGTTTGTAATATTAAAATAACCGCTTTTTACTAAGTGCATTTGGATGTATACACAGTACATATACCAAAACAACATTTTTTACAATTCTTGTCTGTCTGTCTGTTTGTTCCGGCTAATCTCTGAAATGGCTGGACCGATTTTGACGGGACTTTCACTGGCAGATAGCCGATGTAACAAGGAGTATCTTAGGCTACTTTTATTTTTGAACCCCCCCCCCCCCCCCCCATGTCAATATCTATTCTCTTAATGACACGTCACGTTATGATTTGTTGAAAACATGAATAAGTACACTACATAAATGCTTTATATTTTCAAGTCCTTTTGAGTGGTAACACAAACATATATCAGTCGACCTGTGAAGTACGAGTATAAGTGGTGCTACCATCAAATCTAAAGACTATTTAAAAAAACATTATTATCACAACCAAAGATAACAAGTGAAGTATAAAACAAATGCGACACTGATATCAAAACAAATCATATGATTCGTGTCCACACTATTTCGAAATACCTTTCATGTGATGGTACCTGGCCCTCTACCAGCCAATCTTGCTTATTAAAATTAATTCCGAGTAATTGAATCAGTTGAGAAAACCATACTCACTTCGTTTATGCCCAGAGAGAGAGAGAGAGAGAGAGAGAGAGAGAATCGGAGGACCGGTTAAATAATTAGTGTTAAGTCCCCCAATCACCTAAGGTATGGCCCACATCTCGTACACTTCATCTCAAGGTCCCCCATGGGAGAATGAATGATGATAATGATGATGCTGAATGGAGGACGAATCCTCCCAATATTAAGCCTGGAAAACTGACGCTGGCGCAGCATGCAAGCGAGTTGATGCCACGTATCATGCTAGCAAATTTTGCATTTTTTAAAGGCAGCTTACATAAAGGTTTGTCGATGACCTCATTGGTAGAGTCTATAGTAGTGAACTAACTGTACCGAGAGTCTTGGGCTTAGGAACATGGTTTATGTGGTGAGCCACATTTTTGTATAGTTAACTAAGTTCTGGACGTTTAACATTTTTATCAGTATTTATATACTGGGATCGCCCCCAGTCCATTGTACGGTATCCATAATAAAAGCACTGGTTATTTTGTGACCATACCGTAGGTGTGTTTGTCTGGCGCTAATTATAATTTATGTCTTGTTAGAAATGGTAAAGAAAGTAAACTCTCACCGTTGATGCGTAATGCTTCACTGAGTTTTGAGACTTCAACGTCGACGGGGACCGCAGTCGCGAGCCCAACAACAGCTAACAATATCCAGCAACGCATTTTGGAATCTGAAATATTATGTGATATTCTCCTGAAACATTATTCAGCCTATTCTTTAAAGTACCCCACTTCAATATCATTTCATTTGGCAAACATTATCTTGCAAACAGTGACAGCCAAGTTGGTAGATCGCGCGCGTTGGTAACGAGAGTGGCAGGTTCAAACCCCGGCCAGTACCTCTGGTATTTCAAGATTTCATGAGCAAATCTAATTTTAAGCCATGATCATCACGTACTAAACGGTAAAGGAAACATCGTGACACTACATGTCTGAGAGAACCCCTTGAAAGACATGTAAAGTCGAACAATCCGCACTGGGCCAACGTGGTGGATTATGGCCTAATCCCATAGGACATTATTATTTATTATTAATCTCACTCTCAGGTCAAGTATACATGGGGGAGTCACGGTGCAAGTTACCGTGATACCGCGATACCGTGGCGCCACTCCAAAGGCAAAGGGAGGTACCACCGCGCGTTTACCAGTGGGTAAACGGCTCTACTAGCCGTGAGTCCTGCATACATTTCCCGCTTCTCCCGAAGCGGACGGGGTCTAAAGGTTATTCCCACGCACATAAAAGAGTATACATAGGAGACACTTGAGATTATCGATAGATAATATAATATAAATAATAATAATACCAGCCCTTCTTAATGTCCCACTGCTGGGCACGGGCCTCCTCTCAATTCGAGGGGGATTAAGCCATATTCCACCACGCCAGTGCGGGCTGGCGGACTTCACACATCTTTTGAGGGGTTCTCTCAGACATACGGGTTTCCTCACGATGTTTTCCTTCACCATTTAGCAAGCGATAATCGTGGTTGAAAATGAGATTCGCACATGATATCCAAAAATCCCGGGGTTTGAACCTGCGATCCTCGTTACCGAGGCAAGCCTTCTACCAACTTGGCTATCACTGCTTGCCTTATCGATAGATAGTAGGCAACAAAGGAACGATTTCTTCAACTCAGTGTCGCAGTAGAGTACACAGTATCTCCCGAGTGTCAAGTGGCGCCGTGTAATCCGTACATTAGCGGTGTCTCAACACAACGATCCGATCGTGTCGGAATATCGTCCCATCCTATGAGAGTGAGTGAAGAGAGAGAGTGCACCTGCGCTTGCGCACACGCTCGTGCACTATAATATCTCCTTCGTAGTTGCCTAGTCTCTGATGAGATTGACCGCCGTGATCGAAATTCGGTCAGGAGGACTATAATTATAATCCCACTAATATTATAAATGTGAAAGTTTGGATGCATGTTTGTTACTCAATCACGCCAGAACGGCTGAACGGATCTGGGTGAAATTTGGCACAGAGATGGATTATAGTCTGGAATAGCACATAGGCTTCTTTTTATCCCGGTAAAATGTATGAGTCCCGTGGGACAGGTTGGTTTTAATTATTCATAGAGCAAAGGATCGACATGATTTTTTGCATAGGTAGTGGTAGTTTAGGGGAAAGGACATAGAGGAAAAGGACATATTTTTTAATCGCGGGTAACATCGCGGGGCGCAGCTAGTTATTTATATTTAGTTAAGGTCCACTTACCTCGCGAACACCTCACGTTATAATGATAATGAATATCTGTCGAATGATAATAAATATGCAATTCTTTATTGAGCTAGACGATAACGATTATCGATATAGAAATCTGACGACACAGATTAATTTTATTATAAGCCCTATGCCTTGAAAATGTATTGCCTACTTAAAAGGATATACATTAATGCCTACACGAACCAATTATCAAATGAAGGGCGTAAATCGTAAAATCTATAATCTGAAATCAATTGATTTCTTTATTCACGCGAATACTACACATTGAAATAAATCTAAAATAAATCTAAAATAAATCTAAATTTACGGATTTTATCGCGTTTATATTATGTTTTTTACGTTCCCGACGTTTCGGCTGCTTTACAGCAACCATGGTCACGGGAGGACTGAGGTGGTTGACGTCCTAGTGTCACAGTTTGAACTGGAGTACCCTCATATTTAGTTGTTGCTTGCGGTCCGATCTACGCAGAAAGAACTTACAGTGTCTTGAGGTCTTGCAATAGTGCGCATGGTTTTGGATTTAATGATGTTAATTACTGGATCCCAAGTCGGTGGTAGCACCCAGCTATCTTCCCTATTGAAATTAGGATGTTTTTAATTTCAATGGCCTCGCGTATCATCCTTGGTCGGAATCGGTGTTCTTTAGCGAGGATCTGTGGCTTATCAAATCTGATATTATGGCGGGTGCGATCTTGTACATGTTCACACATTGCATACATAGGGCAAACTAAAAGATCAATAAAAACCCGGGTAAAAGAAAACATCGCTGACGTGAAACACCGGCGCTCCACGAAGTCTGCAATCTGGAGTTTATACCATTTTATTTCAATTTTCTTCACTCGTACACGTTTATGAACACACAATGGTTAATATCCCACTAATACGCATACACATATACACATTATTTATTAAAGAAAACCACTTTTGGAAAATAAAACTAGATTGACAACTTCACGGTTTAATCTCCCGCCATTGGCAGAATCACGTTGAGCCTGACTCAATGGGAAAAGGCCATTAGAGACGAAAAACAAAAAAAAACTTCCCGCCAAAAAGTCCCACATAGATGGATATTTTTGTTGCTTGTCTATTTTTTTTCCTAATCTATGTAATTAGGCGTGAATAAGGCGTGATGGGTACGTATTTAGTGTTATCTGCTAATACAAAATCAGTGTTCCATTTCATTATCTTCAAACAGTTAATCTGCACGCCATTGATTGCTACACGCGTAAGTCACGGTCCGTGGTCTTTGTGATATTGGTCCGTGATGTTGACGATCCGATGAGCACAGCTGGTATTGACGCAGCTGTCAGCACCGAGGGTCCCGGGTTCGATGGGTAGCTGCAAACTTTGTGTGATGGGCACGAATGTTTATATCCGAGTCATGGACGTTTAATAACTATATTAGGTAATATACTCGGATTGCCCCCATTCTGTGGTACTGTACTCATGGTAGAAGCGTTACTAAGTTTGGGACCGTACAGTTGGTGTGTTGGGGTAGAAACGAAAAGATCCAATCATCAATCAATCATTCATTGATTTTTAAAACTCATGATAACTGCTTATTTTATGAAATTCAGGAGTTGATATCGTCTCTAATCTTTTTTAATTTTCCGTCGTTAAGCGTTTAATACATATCAAGAATATTATATAAATAAAAAATAAATTTGTATTAATAAAAAAAATAGATTTATTTACAATTATTGAGCTTATCTTATATACAAGGTTTCATTATTATCTACGGGTTTCAGTCGTTCACAAGAATTCATTGATGATGTCCAGAACAACGATCTCGAGGAGTTCGTTAACTTCAGACTGGAAATAAAAAAAAACAAATTAGATTTATATTTTGAATTTAGATCCAAAGATAATTGGCATTTTACTTTTTAGCGGGAAATTTAATTGAACATTGAAGTTGTCACGAGACACGCCATTTTCATATCATCATGTCACGTTCATTATTTCATTTTCATATCATCATGTCACGTTCATTATTTCATTTTCATATCATCATGTCACGTTCATTATTTCATTTTCATATCATCATGTCACGTTCATTATTTCATTTTCATATCATCATGTCACGTTCATTATTTCATTTTCATATCATCATGTCACGTTCATTATTTCATTTTCATATCATCATGTCACGTTCATTATTTCATTTTCATATCATCATGTCACGTTCATTATTTCATTTTCATATCATCATGTCACGTTCATTATTTCATTTTCATATCATCATGTCACGTTCATTATTTCATTTTCATATCATCATGTCACGTTCATTATTTCATTTTCATATCATCATGTCACGTTCATTATTTTATTTTTAATGTGTATTTATTGAATGTTTTATTGCTATTAATTACTTGACATTGGCAAAATACCCGCTAAGTTGTGGGTGAGGCCATTTGCATATCCATTTTATTTCATACAATATGAAGACATTATATTGTACAACCACTTACCGAGTAAGTGTTGAGGGTCGCAGGGATCGTGATGCCGAGGAAGGTGTTTAGTAATCTGGAGTAGTCAATGCCCTGGACCACCAGGTCTACGTTGGACTGCAAGAAACAAAAGAAAGGTATATTATGGCATAATGGTCATGTAATTCATTATACTATAAAATTGTTTCCACCGTAAAAAGTCTTATGGGCTCGTTTAGAGAGACGCGACGCAATGCGCAGGCGTCGAGCGTGATGTATATATAACGCATTGAATTTCAATTTTAAAATCCAGTTAGTGTTACACGACAACGCAAAATGAGTCCAAACATTTAAATATATTTATATGCTAGCCGCGCCCCGCGGTGTTACCCTCGATTAAAAAATTAAGTTTAAAAAAACACGGTTCCTGTATGCTATCCCATAGGAACCGTACATTTTCCGGGACAAAATATAATAATAATAAGCCTAAACAACCACTCATGTCGATCCTTTGCTCTATGAAAAATTGCAACAAATCTATCCCACGGGAACCATGCATTTTACCGGGATAAAAAGTAGCCTATGTGCTATTACAGACTATAATCTATCTTTGTGCCAAATTTCATCCGGACCCGTTCAGCAGTTCTCGCGTGAATGAGTAACAAACATCCATACATCCATCCAAACTTTCACATTTATATCATATTAGTGGGATTTTTTCTTGATCACCACTTTAGCGGATAAGGCAAGATTTTCCAGCCGAGCGAGTGGTTTGCCTCGTCGGTTACCCGATAGCGCGTTTCAGTGTCGTATGGAGAATCGTCATTTGTTCTTGAACGACGCACGCAGCGCCATCTGTGTATTGGCGTAGTGGACGTGTTTCTTTTGCGAAGTTTAAGTGGTCGCTATTAACGTTAAAAATTGAACTCAAAACCGCGACTAACAACTCACAAAGCCAGCAAGAACCAGCAAGAGTGAGCCTTTAGGTTTAAAGCCTTTAATGAATGAACCCAATTAAACATTACCATATAATGTTTGAATTCTCCGCACGATGAGATCTAAACGATCCCTTAGTCCTTAAAGCTGTCTTAAGTAGTACTTACAACAATACCACCGAGGTTGAAGTTGATGGTGAGACTCCGTATGGAGATTCCACTGATGATGCCAACACTGACGCGAACCACACCCCTCGCTCGGATGCGCTGGATCCCGATACTGAAAAAAATGACAAAATAATAAATAATAATAATATCGCCAGACGAACACGCCAACTGTACGGTCCCACACTAAGCAACGCTTATATTGTGGGTACCGTGCAATAGACTGGGAGCGAATCAGATATGACTTTGGTACAAACATTTGTGGCTATCACATAAAGTTTGTCCTCACCAGAATTCTAACCCGGGACCCGCAGCACAGAAAGCAAGGACACTGGCGACTGAGCTAATCAGGTTGTGACAGGCATCAGTATTTTTTTTCATGTAAACCATTACAGTACTAAAGAATCGTCAAAAATGTCACAAAATTGACCGTTGGGAATACTGTTCCTCTGGAGAAGAAGGAACAAAAAACTCCATGGTGTCTCTTTTATAATGATGTTATACATGTTTGTGTAATGCATTGTTGTGGGTGTCTGAGAGCAATGTAGGATAGGCTATATAGACATGACTAGGAGGTTAAAACGTACTAAGCCTAAGTATATAATTACAAGTTTTACAAATTACTTTTGTAAATGATTTGTGTATAAGTAGCCATTCTATTTCCACTGGCTCCCATTTTTCTGGTATTGAAATTAACATAATTAAGAATTGTTATTTAAGAACTAGACCGAATGTCTTTAATCCTAAAAGGGTAGTAGGAGACACTCACCCTCCAGCTGCTTGGGCTTCGTAGACGCTACCGAAGACTGTAGCTTTGGCAGAAGCAGCATCTGCAACACGCAAAAACCAAAGTAATCAGTATATACAGAATGGACATTTTAGACGAGTCTGTAAGGGAAGCTACCTTAAAGGTCCAAGACTTTTGAGTTATTGCTATCAGCTATTACAGATTTTGAAAAAAAAACCAGACGATTTTCGAAAAATAAACAAAATGCTTAATCGATTCTTCCAGGAGAGATTAAATAGCTCTGTAAAGCCAAATTAGGTAAGGGTATTAGAAATGTCATAAATTGAAATAAAACTAATTTTTAGGATTTTATCGCGTTTGTTTTATGTTTTTACGTTGCCAACGTTTCGGCTGCTTTACAGCAACCCTGGTCACGGGAGGACTGACTGACTGACTTGAAAAAAAAAATTAAAACAAGTCGTTTCTTTTGTTTCTTAATTGTGAACTTGGACTTACCAGCCGTGGCGCTGATAAAGGGTATTTCAATGTCGAATGTGAGGCGAGACGTGAGGATGCTGTAATTTATGTTGTTGATCACGATGTTACTGAGTCCGGTGCTCAGCAGCTCATCTACGTAGCCAGCAGCGTTGAAGATGCTGAGGAAACGATAATATTTAAAGATGGTTTAGATACAGCGCGTTTGCGGTGAGGCTTCGCGCATGCCTAATTCATATAACCAGGCAAGCGCAGAGCCGCTATTTTGATTCAACATATTTACTGAGCAATACGAACATTTATGTATTAATATATAATCGTTTTTTTTTTTTTTTTTTTTAAATAATAGTTCTAATAACTTTCAATTTGAAATTAAAACATTTACCCCCAAATTTATAGACGTTCTATAACTTTATCTACATTATTTATTATTTTATATATTGCGCAAAGACATTCACTTTTCACAATATTATGTGACGTTTGATAAAGTTATAAAATGTCTGTAATTTTAGGGATTCCGTTTCAGATTTTTTTTTATTTGCCATATTGAAATTATGGCTTCACATAATGATTACAAGTACGCTAAAGAATCGCATGTTCAAAAGGTAGTACACCCTTTCTGGGTGACGCTGTATAGGGTTTATCAAAAATAGTGTAAAATATTTTTAAAGATCTTATAAGTAGCTAGCAGTATTTTTTTTTCATGTTTATGAAAAAAAAATGTATTCAAGTTAAAAAAAAGAAAGCTACATTGAAACGTCCTATTTTTTTTTATTTCTGTGAGAATTTGATTTATGGCACTATTAAATAAATAATCACACTACCTATAATAATTATTAGGTGTTTGAGCATTTTATTATATTGTATCTTACACGGGCACGGGTAGAGCGTAGTCAGCGACCTCTCTCTTGACATAGAAGGGATCGAGTCCAGCATCCTTGATGCTTTGGCTGACGTCCTCGATCGCGCTGACGATCGCGTCGGTCACCAGTCGCTGGTCACGAAACATCACTGAAATGTCAACAGGTAAAAAAATATTCATATTGGATGCCCAATGAAGGTCGCCGAAGAGGCCGACCGGGGAAAAGGCTGGAAGATAATTTGCACATGTTTTCAGGAGCAACAGGGCAGGAGTTGCCGAGACAGGCGTATGGGAAGTCAAGGAGAGGCCTTCGCCCACCAGTGGGGCATAAAAAAGGCTATAAAATAAATAAATAATGATTAGATAAATAAATATGCCATATGTCGATTAAAAAAAGAAAAATTGTTACAACACATTTTGTTTAAAAAAAAATTTATTTGTGAAGTGATAAACATTTACTTCGAGATTCTGACTGCACATAATTCTTACAAATCAGGTCAGGTTCAAAGGTCGGTATACCGTTTCTGTAACATCCTGTATACTGAGATCACCCCCCAGTGCATTGTTCGGTACCCATAATACAAGCGTTATTCAATTTGGGACCTTACAGATGGCGTGTACGTCTGTCGTAGTTTATTTATAAGTAAAAAAAGTTTGACATATACATTTTTTGTTGTTGTCCCCCGGACGTAATATATGCGCCCGGGGTTCGTTATGTACATGAAATATTTAAAATTACGTCTATCGCTATCGGTATACGACTGGGTGTAATGTACCTTAGGAATATATTTCGTAAGATATGTAAGTACTCACGTTGATGTTTCTCAACCGACGGCAGGGCACTGACGCCCGCAATCAGCATAACAAATGAAAACAACACCTTCATTTTAATATTTCTGCAAAAGAAAATTGTATTGACTGCAGCAATTTTGTTTTTTTATTTTTCCAAAGATATCTATTTAATCAATATGTAGAACGCAAATAGAAATTTAAAAAATAATAGAAAAGCTTACCTACTTAGTATTTACAAAAAAATTTAAACAAATGGCCAATCCGATAGCGTACCTATTTTTTTTAATATTTTGACCTACACAAATATTGGCTAGTGATTAGACCACAATAACACTAAGGTGTTTACTACGAAATATGCAATGACACACTAGCAATTATATTGTGACCTTTATATACCGGCTTCGGGAAACGATTAGGTTGATATTCCCTTATCAATCGTCCGCACACTTCATTGCAATCTAACATAATTATCTGAATGATAATCGAACACACATTCTTAAAGGTGCTTTTCCACTGGCGAGGCAAGGCAAGGCAAGAGGTGAGGCTAGAAAAAAAAAATCATGGCATAAATATATTAAAATATATCTCATGGGAATGGTCTGCATTCTTATTATATTAAAGTGTATTGCGGCGCGCATAGATTATTTGTTATTGCCATTGCGAATTAGTGTTGTGTTCCCACGGCCAAGGATGTTAATATCGATATAGTTAGAAATATTAAGTTTACTTTTCTAAATTAATGGAATAAGCAAAAGAATAACGAATCATTATCAAGCGATAGCCTTACGGCTAAATTATTTCACGAATATTCTTCGTGCATTGTAGCCATAATACTTCGTGTTCGATCTACGACGAACTGTATTAGCCACTTTATAAAAAAAAATTGGCATAAAATTTGGCGCCATATCATATGATGGTAAGTAATTATTTACTGCATCTTTATTATTTGAATAAAATAAATAAAAGGAAAAAAAGAAATAATAAGCAAATTTAGTTCTTACCCGTACGTCGTAATTTAAATGTTTTTTCTTGTTATAAGGCTCTTGGGCGTATCATAATTGGCATGTTTTGCTGAACATTGGCCGGCGAAGTTTCAATTCTCTCATTACTCGCCTCGCCTCGCCGGTGGAAAAGGACCTTAATATAAATATTCTTAATACTAGATTAATTTATAATACATTTTTCAAGGAGATTTTTCACGGAAATGGGGAACATTAAATATATCTTAAGTTGTCTTCCGCTCCGGATAATTGATATTATTGTTATTTGATTTTATTGTTAACCTAGATAGATTAATTTATACATGGTGTATTTGTGCATGGCTTTGTAACGAAAAGTGATACCATGTATTCAACTCATGATTCTGGACCCTTTCTGGATTCTTAGAGTTGGAGTTTTCCATAGTTTTTTTTAAATTCATGATAGTCATGGCTTTTCAGTGTGTTTAAATTTATTTTAGCTCGTTATCATAATAGAAGTGTATCTCAGCGTGATGTTTAATAATAAAAAACATAACTATTAATGTTGACGTAAAACGGCAATGTATATTAAAACTCGATACGCTCGAGCGCGCTCATCACTCGCACGCGTCATTTATCGCACTGAGCGTTGTGTTATGATCGCGTGGTTTACGATATATTGCGCGCTCAAAAATGACAACATTTATAACCCATTATTATATTTTGCCCTAAGTTCCATGAGGAAACTTGTTTGATTGTATAAGCACATTAATCCCATAAAATATTAATTTAATAATTTTGTTACACACTGTATATGGAAAAAAAAATCCTTGTTTATACATCAATGTCAATTAATCTTTATCTAACAAAATTTGCATGCCCCTGGAATTGTACTTTGAAAACTGATTACCGAAATTTAATTGCGTAGATCTAATTTATCCGATAAAAGATAACACGGCACAAACAAAAGTACGTGTGCTATTGTAAACATGAAAACATACATGGTAACTTTAGATTGTAGATTTACTAGCTAGGTAGGAATTACTGCAATAAATAATATTACCAGGGGTCGAGTCACCTTCGGCCGTAGGAGAATTAAGTACCCTCGAGATACCCTACACGTGACCCTGGGTGGTGCCTACCAGGTGACAACTCTACTGGTGGTAGGCTTCGGCCGTGGCTAGTCACCACCCACTGAACAAAGCCATGTCGCCAAGCGGCCTAGACGTGTTCCGGCATGATGTTCGGTGTTGCCATTCATGGATGGCGGGTCAGATCAGTTGCGCTGCATGTGCCTAGTGAATGTAGCGTCTCTATCTACTGCCGCCTTCCTAACTAGGCAAGTATGCTCCATCGTAGATCTCATCGCCACTTACCATCAGGTGAGATCGAGATCAAATACTTGCCTATAATGGATAAAAAAAAAAACCTGAAAACACTACTCTTCCTCTGGAAGGACTCATCATTGCTAAAAAAAAATTCTAATCGAGGCATTCGAAACAGAAAAATAAAACAAAATCTAGTATTTTGCTTTATTTTTTTATTGTTCCCGAGTCCGTCAACACATAAGTTGTAACTTAAATAGTGTGAAATGTGTGAACAAGTATTTCAATAAGTTATAATGATAATATTCCCAAAGAACTATTCATTATGAAGAATTATTAGAAATGTCCCCTAAAATGTCCTATGTATGTAGAATCCCATTCGCATTGAGGGGAGGCCCGTGCCCAGCAGTGGGGCATTAAAAAGAGCTGGTATTATTATTAGAAATGTGCGCAAGGAAACGCTTCTGGGTTTTTTTTTTTTATAACACACACACATTTTTTTTATACAGCAACGTCATCGGTATGAGCTACTCACTGCTCAACCTTTAAAACATTGTTGTTACACGTTATATATTCACAAATTAAATAGTCCCTTGCCAGTTCGCACGATCTTAGCCGACCCACTACCGTGTGCTGTAAATAAAAAACCAGTCATATATACAAGCATTTATTTTTATAATTAAACACAAATATTGCAAACATTTATCCAGTAATGCAATCATAGCACTAATTTTATAAGTTACTTGAATCACTATTAGAATTGAATGAAGATAATTGTGATTTGATAACAACGGATCATGTCGTAGGCCGCTTATGCACCGCCGAATTATAGGCCGTAAATACATTGAATAGGTACTTTATTTTACATGACAGGTTATAGCCAAGCGGAGATATAAGCAAAGTATCAGTGTATATAATAATAATAATCTATATATATAAAACAAAGTCTTGTTAGTACACCATTTGAAACTCAAGAACGGGTGGGCTGATTTGCTACAATTTGCTTTGATTTTTTTAATTTGTCTCCCTTTTTTAAAATATGGGGAAAATTAACTTAAAATAAGAGTAACGATAATTCGTTTCCTCATACATTCAATTCTGACACCGAACGAAGGTTGCCGTGATAGCTAATTATTTATATTTTTGAAGTAAAAAAAATAATAAAACATGATTTATTGTTCATAAAATAACATAGAAATAAGTGTAAAAAGAAACAACAGTAAAATAATAGTATCGCCAGACAAACACACCAACTATACGGCCCCACACTAAGCAACGCTTGTATTATGGGTACCGTACAATGGACTGGGGGCGAACCCAGGTATATATTACTTCTATAAATATTAAATATCCATGACTCAGGAACAAACATTTGTGTTCAACACACAAAGTTTGTCCCTCCCACAATTCGAACCCGGTCCCCTCAGCACAGAAAGCAGGGTAAAGCAGGGCAGCACCACCAACTGCGTTTATCAGGTCGTCAAATAGATTACAGTTAATATAAAAACAAAAAAATATTTTTTTATGTTCAAATGCGAGTCAATAAAAGAACTACAAATAAAAATTACATATTATGTTTATCAACCCATAATAAATGTATATGGCACAAAACAGTTGCGTTTAAAAAAATCGCTATTATTGCCATAGCAAAGTCATGGCAATGAATATGTTGTAATTCAAAACGAATTATGACATTCAGGTATCCTGGAGCCATTGAAGTCCACCTTCGTCCGTAGGAGAATTAAGTACCCTCGAGATACCCTACACGTGACCCTGGGTGGTGCCAACCAGGTGACAACTCTACTGGTGGTAGGCTTCGGCCGTGGCTAGTCACCACCCACTGAACAAAGCCATGTCGCCAAGCGGCCTAGCCGTGTTCCGGCATGATGTTCGGTGTTGCCATTCATGGATGGCGGGTCAGATCAGTTGCGCTGCATGTGCCTCTATCTACTGCCGCCTTCCTACCTAGGCAAGTATGCTCCATCGTAGATCTCATCGTCACTTACCATCAGGTGAGATCGAGATCAAATACTTGCCTATAATGTAATAAAAAAATAAAAAAATCCGGGTTGTAAACTGGCATGGAATTAATAAACACGTTTTACTATAAAACGTTTTAAAGCACAACACAAGTAAGCACGACAGTCAAGATAAATTATTTTACACATAATATCTGCATTAATTTACACATAATATGATTAATCTTTATATGTAAATCCATTTTATATATTCGAAAATTAATTGCAATATATCTGTTTCGCAAAATATATTCATGTATGAATCGTTCTATCTCATCTCTCGCTTCCCCCGTCTCATTTGGCACTACGCGACTATCATTGGTTAAGTAAACAGCAATTAAAATAACTTGAAGTGTGCATTGAGTGTAATGCAACTCTACATCTACCAGTATCACCTATATTAGTGTATCAATATATATAAAAGTGAATAATAGGCACTCTATAGGTATATATACGCAGGTTGAAAATAAGCGTAATCCGTGAAACATCGAACTTGAACTAGAAACATGAATACTTTACCATACTTAAACTAACGTAGCGAATAAACATTACGTTATACAAACGTATATTTGTATACGCGTAGCCTATCCAACGTAAAACAACAAAAGCCTCAAGTACTACATAAAAATTACATTTAGCATCTAAATCTCATATGGTATCGTCTTTCACAACAGGTTTTTTTTATTTTTTTTTCGATTAATATTACGACATAGGCACCCGCTTGACTTGCCCTTTTAAAAAAAAAGAAAACTAAGGGCGACACGAGTCTCTACATTAAATACTAACACTCAATCGTTATTTACATTAAAACAAATTATTCCGTTGTCTATTCGGCTGTCGCGGGAAAACTTACCGTATTGTTCGAATATATATTTTTTTGTATCTTAAATCTCGAATTGTAAAGATTCATCTATCGTCCACCAATATTTGAAAGCTGGACCGCTGGGCACTACGATCTCTAAGCTAGACGTGTCGACTCTAATCATAATGATTGACTAAAATTTGTATGCTTTAATTCAGTAAACTACATTCTGTACATCTTCCTTTAGCATTGTCGGGTCTTGCTTTGATCGACTTTTTTTCGACGTTTTGGTGGATCTTCTATGATTTTGAGTATGTTGTCGTTATTCTCTGTCTCAATTTCGGATACATTCTCATAGCGACCCTCTATTAATTCCTTGCTTTACATCGAACCACTATAACTCGTACAACTTTCTAATATTGGTCCGCTACAGAGTTGTGAAATGTTCTAGCTTATATTAAGACTTAGTATATCTAAGGCTAGAATGAACTTAAATTTCTCTATGCCTTGCGTGATATGTATTGCATTAGAGGCGCGTTAAAGCTTACATTTTTAATCATCTTCATATCTACGCCTTCCTAATTCCACATCATAGACGTTTCACTTAAATTTAGTACTATGAAGACAAAGTTCACATATCGTACGTCACAAAACGTGACTGAAGTTGTTAAACCTACCCGAGAGATATGTACTTATACTATGACCAAATTATATCTACCAGTAATCTATGATTTGTTATTAACAAGTGATATGTCAGTGGAGCGATTGCTCCATATAAAATATAACATTAATCTTGAAACAATACAATTAGTTGACTTAATTTTAACTATGAACTTAATGGCGACCTCTTGGCGAATATTAATGGACTTGGCGCAATCAAACACTTGAGGTGGCTTACAACTAAAATATACAATCTTCGATACAAAAATAACTTCATAAGAAAATATTACAGAGATTCATTTACGGCAACATATTCATTGAATAATTATACCTCTATTAACATTTAAAATGAAAAAAATGCCTGAATTTTGATGCTACGAAAATCATTTATCATCAGTTTCAGCAGAATTGACATTATAATATATTTTTTAATGAAATTATTATTGTAACCGCTATTGCCACTCTACCTACTCCAAATAAAGCTAACAAAAGGATTATTTCTTTAAACAAATGCGACAAAAAGGCTCATGGAACCGTTTGGGTTTGATTCAGTGATTTACTCAAACAAGCTGACTCAAGTTGCCTACTTAAACAGAGCTTGGACTCAAGTAATGTACTTGAAGAGGGTGGCCTGTGTCCAGCCGGCCGCGATGACTATACTGATCCCCATGAACTCATAAGGTATGGGCATAATGGAAGCGCTATCCGTGCAGTTCTTCGGAAGTTCCGGCTTATCTGAAAAAAAAAAAACTTTATTTCCAAAAGTATAATTTCTTTTTTAAGAATAAATTAAATATTTACAAACAGGAAAAAAAAAACAAAAAAAAAATAAAAATAGTATGACACAAACTATTCTTATTCACATAACCTTATTTTTTTTGTTACCATAAAGTAATTATTGGCGACGATTCTATGCAGAATTATCTAATACCGACATGTTTCAAATCTTATTTGTTGCAACTTAGGTTTTGAAAATCCTGGCATATAATCAACGCCATTGCTATTAGTTTTTTTTTCTAATATACACATAAAACAAACACGAAATAATATAAAAAAATAGTTTTTTATTTCCATTAACTAACTTAATCAATATAAACAATTTTGTTGGAGCACTCCTTTTAAGTATGGCAATACCTGTGTTAGGAGGCCCCGCTCTTCCATACAAGGTTGGCAAATACAAATTAAGTGTTATTAACACAAACACAAAAAAATAAGATTAAAATTTAGAAAATTACAATTAATAATAATAAGAAACACTCCAAAGGGTTCAAACTTAAAACACGCAGAAGCATAGGTGGAGAATTGAAAGTTCTACAGTTTGCTCTACAGAACAGCTCTACAAGAAGAATCGTTGATTACTTACGAGCAGCAGTCATAAGCTGGGGAAGGTACTTCTGCCAGAAGGCGCACTCCTTCACCCGCAGGCCGCGGCCCACTGCGGTAGAGTTCACCGCCAGCGTGAGGTACTCCCGGCCTATAGCCGTGTGCACTGGCCACGCCACCTTCGTCGTCTCGCCGTTCGCGTTTATTGATGGGTTCCTGAAAGGGATGAAGCACACGATATAATTTTGGTAAATTAAAGTAAGATTCAACCCAAATTTTGTAATGTAGAGACTCCATTGGAAGCAATAATCTAGCTAACCAGTCTTTTTAACCGACTTCAAAAAAAAGGAGGAGGTTCTCAATTCGGTTGTATTTTTTTCGTAGTAATTCTCCAAATATAGGTTTAAAAGAAGACATAAAAGTTAAGAAAGTTGACATTCACTGCAGCAGCTAATATTGTTAGCAATAAATGTAATACAACTCTATTCCAGGATAATAGGTTCCCTGTTCTACTCTGTGCAGGAATGATTGCTTTTTCAGTGTATTCACTAACTAGCTGCGCCCCGCGGTGTTACCCGCGATTAAAAAGTTAAGCTAAAAAAAACACGGTTCCTGTATGCTATCCCATAGGAACCGTGCATTTTTCCGGGATAAAAATTAGCCTATGTCATTTTCTGACCCCTAAACTACCACTACCTATGCAAAAAATTATGTCGATCCTTTGCTCTATGAAAAATTAAAACAAATCTATCCCACGGAAACCATACATTTTACCGGGATAAAAAGTATGTGCTTTTCCAGACTATAATCTATCTCTGTGCCAAATTTCATCCAGATCTGTTCAGCCGTTCTGGCGTGATTGAGAAACAAACATCCATCCATTCATCCGTCCAAACTTTCACATTTATAATATTAGTGGGATAAATTAGTATGTAAATAAGAATTACTCACCCGCTCCTAGCAAAGTTCGCCCAATATCTCATCAAACGCTTACTGAACTCCACCTCCTCTGGCGAGTAATTCTTCCCCGGGTTCAAAGGCTCACCAAACACATAGTTAATCTCATCCGCGTGCATCACCCCAGTCCACGACGGCCACGGGTTGTTCTTGCTGCGGTGCTTATAGTAATACGTAAACACATTGTTGCCAGTGTCAGCGTAACGGTGCGCCAACTCATTCACCCCGCAAGTGAAGTGATAGTCTCCCACCATCTTGTCTAACGCATTCCGGTTCTTCACAGGGTCTTCGGGATACAACCAATCTGTGTACTCGTAGATTATAGCCTGCCTTGCAATGTCATTAACGTACGGATTCAATTCTCTGACGGCTTGGAGAAATTGTTCCCTGGTAATACCTACGTTCTCTTCTTTCGGGAACAGCTCAGTGAGATAGTAAAGTATGAAGTAGTAACCCTCTTCTGTGTTGGAACCCATCAGGAGGTTTGTCTTCTTAAAGTTTTGATGAGCGAGCGATCGTATAGGCAGCTCGTCCAGGAAGGCTCCGTCTATTATTGGGACGAATGGGAACTCGCATATCCCCAGGGTGCCCCATTCGTTGTTGACCAACTCATCAGCACTCTTTTTCCTTAGACATTCGATCATCGGTCCTACATCTGTTTTGGAATTTGGACAGTGGACTGCCTCGGCCAAGCGAATGCCGCGTAAGATACTCTCTTCTCTAGAAATAATTGCCCATGGTACAGTCGCGGACCCAGACTGCATGATCGCTTGAGAGAACAAGTTCCGTGAAAGTGGAGATAATAGGTGTAAGGACACTGACACGGCGCCAGCGGACTCTCCGAACAATGTAACGTTGTGGGGATTTCCTCCGAAATACGCTATATTATCTTTCACCCAATGCAACGCCATCAGCTGATCGAACAAACCAGCATTGCCGGGCACATCAGGAGTATCGAAGAACAGAAACCCGAGGGATGCAACTCTGTACTGCATCGAAACGTAAACTATTTTCTCTTCGGAGACGAGTATTTTCGGATCATAAACGTCTAAAGTGGCGGTCCCTGAATAGAATCCGCCCCCGAATACCCACAGCATTACGGCAGCGTTTTTGGGACGCGGCCGCGGCGTCACTATATTTATATAGAGACAGTCTTCCTGCATATCGGTGTTGGGGTTCCACATCATCGCACCGGGGAAGTCTCCGAATACGGTATCTACAATTTGAACGCACGAGTGTGGAAGTGTCGTGGTATTGAGTATCTCGTCACCCCAGCTCTCGACGGGTCTGGGGTGTCTAAACCTCAAGTCACCTAAAGGCTTCTGGGCGTACGGGATGCCGAACCATGCGTCAACTTTCTTCCCCGTCGCTGCGGTCAACGTGATCCCCTTGACCCTGCCCTTCGTGGTGCGAACGATCAGCGGATCATCCTCATCAGGTCCGAGTTGTGGTTCGTCGGCCATAAACTCCTCAGCCCGCTCATGATTGGAGTAGAACTCGTCGTACTTTGCTCTCTTGGAGGAGGTCTCAGCATCCTCAAATTTTGCTCGTTTGGAGGACGTTTCTTGGTCCTGGATGCGGGGAAGGATGGTGTCGAGCTCGGGGTTATACCGCACGGCTTCGCCGTGTCCGTGGTAGGGCTCGGCAGGCGCCGGCGCAGGGAAGTGCGGCGCGTGCTCGGGCGCGTGGTGGCGCGCGCGGTGCTCGTGCGGGCCGGCCAGCGCGCGCGCCGCCAGCGCCGTCAATGCTGCCAACACTACGCGCATACCGCCACTGTGACCACCTGGAATTAACAAGTAGATTTATCGTTTTAATTAATTGTAAATATATCAGAGTGTAAATTATAGAACTAGGCGATACTTGGCGGAAATCCATTGTTAAACGAATGGGGGAAGACGAACACTCCACTGACCCTCAGCTTGTCAACTTTTCCAATTATAAACCAAATAAAATAAAAAAAAAATGTGTAAAATATTGTAAGAGTTCTATGGGATTAGGAACACAATATTAAAAAAAAAATACCAACCAAAAAAGTTGATAGATAATTAAAGAAGCCAGCAACACCGAACTCCTCTAAGATTTTAGTCGAGAAACTCTCTATCACGAGTGTCGAGACCCCAAATAATGCAATTCTCGACGAAACGAAGCGAATCTAAGAATTCAACACGTGTTTCGCCTCTAAACGAGGCATTCTCAGTACGGCTGGGCTAAGAATGAGCGACGAAGCATCGCACGCCCGCTTTATAAATGCAACCGACCGCCATCCCCACTACCCCCACCACGCTCGATACTACGGGAATAGGCATAAGCAAGCAAGCTTAGCAACTAAGCGATTCTGTTGATGATGTGAAAATAAATTAAGTAAAGGGGAAGTTAAAAACTATATCTGTTCGTTCAGAAACTCGTTCCTATTTCGTCTTACAACTTTTAATCGCTTCAAAACAGACTACCTAAGACCCTTGCCACATATGTAAACAACATTAAAGTGTGACCATTATTCAAACTAGAACAGTATTTCAAGAAACAAAAACAATTGTATATCAGGTATTTCATTGAAAACCGTATATTGGGTACTACATCATTCGTTTTATTTTTTTAATATCTGACAGGATACTCTACTGACACAAATGGAAAATTGTACCCGGATGAAATCGATTTCCACTAAACCTGGCCGAGATTGCCATCAAAGGATAAACACCCTGTGGGTATTTATTTAAAAATTAGGATTTCTAAATACTAAGAACAACAACTAATTAATTACCTACTCCGCCGTACTACGTGACAATGACAGATGGCTGTGCCGAGTTGTTTATAGTTTCGAACAAAAGGTAAATGTAAATTGAATTTATATCTCCCCGCGAGACTGATTTATGAGTGCCAACGGTGCCAACGAACAGTCTAGACGAGATAGGTCTGAGATGGCAGAACTCAGACTAAGACAAAAAGGGTAGACAGACTTCCGCGTGCCTTGCGTGATTCGGATTGGGTGTACTAAGCCCGGGACCTGGGCCCCAAGGCTGCTAACACAATCGATTCATAATCGAACAGCAACCGCATAGTAACTGTCACTTTTGACAGATAGTGTATGGGATATCTGTCAAAAGTATGTAGTTACTTATATCGATATTAAATATCAATGTTTGCCCCTACCGGGATTTGAACCTAAGACCCGCGGTACAGAGAGCAGGGTCACCAACTGCGCCAATCGGGTAGGGTTGTACTAATACGCAAAGTATCCAGCCAAATCATGGTCAACTGTAAATTGACCCTACTGAAGGAAAAAGACAGTACTGATAGAAAACGCACAGCCGAAGCTGGTGGACTTAGACTTTGAAATTTAGAGGATAAATATTCATTATGTACACCCATAAGGTGCACATAATTCGATCCCTAAGACAGTCAAATGTGGAGTAAAATGTTGAAGAAAAAGTGCGTTTCTTAAGTTACTACTCGTATCTAGCACATGGCTAGAAGCTGTAATAACATAAGTAGTAGGTACACTAGGTACTTACCTGATGGAATAAAACTTAACCTCATTTAAACGTCTTCAAAATTTATTACTGCCACCTTATATTTGATAATCTGTCATCACCCGGTTTTCCGAATACAATGTCGATTTATAATCCCCGTTTTATTTTACGTACAGATATGTGCACAATGTAGCTAATTCCACGCTTTCATTACCTAGCACATTTTTTCTTTACTAGAAAGAAAAACTACTACTAGGGACACCATGTTTCCCTAACTAATCTCAAGAGATTACCAAACCCTTAATACAACATATCCTCTATAATACAACAGATTATGGGATATAGATTCTCATGATGCCTCGAATATTTTTCATTCAAACCTGGAGCAGATATTGGATGGACGATTGTTTGTGTTGACGGTCGACAAACACTCAGTTATTGCGACTGCATAGTTGATGTTTGTTAAACAGAAACTAACATTTTAATCTACCATCCAATATTTTTGGAATAAAATACGAAATAAAGTTGTATTAGTAATACCAGCCCTTTTTTAATTTCTCACTGTTGGGCACGGGCCTCCCCGTAGGCCGCCGCTGTTTTCGAGAACCGGTCCATTTGATTTTACGCATAAGATCCTGCCGCTCCCGCGCTGCTGCCGCCGCCGCCCCGCTGTCCGCTAAATTCGAGGCTGAGGCCTCAATGCGAGGCGATTAGGCCATAGTCCACCACGCTGGCCCAGTGCGGGCTGCCGGACTTCACACGTCTTTCGAGGGGTTCTCTCAGACATGCAGGTTTACTCTGTTTTCCTTCCCGAAATTCAGAAATCCCAGAGGTGGGTTTAAACCTGCGATCCTGGTTACCGAGGCAAGCGTTCTACCAACTTGGTTATCACTACTTTTCCTTCCTTGGCTATCAAATATGTATTGTGTACATTAAAGTTATATTTTTCTTTGCCAACACGCAGCTACAGAGATACTGAATAAGTTGCATTAAAAAAGTGTTGAAATTAATAGCTGTGTTATTACCCCTCGTAGCTTCGCGAGGCGGTTTCAATTGTGATCTGACTAATCAGTTCACGCGAATGATACAAATATTTGCGCTAACAGCGAAGCGACTAATAGATGATAGCGCTTGAATGAGGCAGCTTGACCGATATTTTTTTTTTATTACATTATAGGTAATTTGATCTCGATCTCACCTGATGGTAATTGACGATGAGATCTACAATGGACCATACTTGCCTAGAAGGTACCTGTTCACTCTCGACTTGGCGATTGCCTCGGTTAATCCAGCTACAAACTGAGCGACGCATTGCAATATGTCGAGACTGGTCGGTCGGTCAGTACGCGGCGAATAGTCTAAATTCTCCCCTATATTTTATGAATAGGAACAGATTCAAGCTCTCAGACCACCCAACGATCTCGTCCAATATACAAATGAGTTTCCGTTGCACCCATTTGCCATGAACAATGCGACTGCCGGCAACTGGGACCCTTTGTTACTGAACTGACAGTCGGGTGGCGTATTACCGAAATGTTATTGGGCTTTGAGTATTTGTCTGAGTTATTGGGTAAGTTAGCTTCGTAAGAAATATTGTCTAATCGGTGCTATAGTGCTCACCCCTTTCCTCGGGTTGGATATGTAGTGTCCGCAAGTGCGGTTTGCTTTAGTCCCGGATTCTATTCCTGGGGCGTTGAATGTATATTTTTTTTCTGATTAAAAAGGTAGCTCAGTTTCTTTTTCTGTAACCGATTGCAATAAAACATTTTAGTTTGACAAAGGTTACTTTCAGTGTTGGCCCATAAATACTTATTAGGTATAAATATACCCATACTTATTAGGTATAAATATTAATTACTTACTTATTTACTATAAATTATGTACAATAGGTGTATATACAAAGATATCTACATGAAAAAACAAAAAACTAAAATATACTTATTACTAGGAAAGATAAACAGAGTAAATAAAATAAAGCTTATTAGGTTGATTAACATTCTCATAAACAATTTTCCTATCTTAATTATTAAACAATCATGAAAATAATATAATATACGCAAATAAATGCTAATGAGACTATTACAAGAATAGAGAAATGCAATAAGTTATCTCTAGCTAGTGCAAAGTTTGTTTCCAATTTACGCATCTGCTCTGAATTATACAAGGGTTTCAAAAACGTCACAAATTATACAATAGTATGGTTATACGCTCAAACAGCCCCAGATGAGCCGGATGTCTCTAGCGGATATTATATCTACAGCAATTTAGGATCGTAAGGGCTTTGTTGTACTTGTATTATTCTCTACCAATTGTCTTTTTCGAATGCCATCGACATGCACTCATTACAAAAAGTTTTATAGCAAATTATGGATTTACAGTATGGCGACGTGAGGTGTACAATAAATAACAGCAAATGTACCGACCGACAACGGTAAAACAGATGAAGGTAATTGAACTTGCCCCCTGTTGTCATCATAATTTAAATCAACCGATAAATAAGTCATCAATCGATAAATAACTTATGTAATTGATTGAAATAATTAATCGTTATTAAATAATTTATCAAACATAGCACAGATTTATATCTGTTTTGTTTTCAATTATTTTTAATAACTTTATCGTTGATCGAATATTTGGATATGACGTCAGAATATTAGTGAGCGTATACTGGTATTAATTATCAATCTTGCTGTCGCAGCCAACATAATAAAAAAAGGTTCTAAACACAACGAGTGGTCGAGCCAAAGGCTAGGTTGCGTAGTCGCATCGAATCTTCGATTCGTCTATTAAGACTGGCTCTGACAGATATGTTCAATACGAGAAACCTCTGAATCAACCCGCTGGTCTGGTATTAGGGATACTATATTCTTAGCTCAGTTGTCAGATGTATTCAGACTTCTAACTACTCGTTACGACAGCCACAGATTTTGGAATGGCAGCCAGTTCTGGCCAGCTCCCAGATTCACAATCTTACGACAAAAAAAAAACAAACAAACAAAACAAAAGTTTTGTAACGACCGATTAGGTTATTCATTGCAATATGCTTTATAAGTTATACTCTGTAAGCACAGCGAGTAGTCGAGTGAGTTCCGTTCGATAGGTATAGTAATATCGAAGCTTCGATTCGAATTTTGGTTCTAAAGAATGGCTCTGAATAATATATAAAAGTTCGAGTGACCGGCTATTAACCCCTCGTCTCCAATTTATCGCCTTTTCAAAGTCAAAACAATACAAGGAGCTATGTGTAAATATTTACAATTCATATTCTGTGTTCCAATTAACTACAATGGCCAATTATTGACAATATAGCGCTTGCAGCGCACTCTCGCGGAATGGAGAAAGAACTTGAGCGCTAATATCACAGCGAGGCCCGCGATGTCTCGGTCTCGCGTGCCCGAAGGTCGGCTCTCGATGCAGATACCGGGTATTTGCAATTCAAAAGTCAGCGCTGAGTGGTGGCGCTGCGACCGCTAACGCTATCAGTGCCCTCCTAAGACCTTGGCTTAATTGACACCTAATCTGGAAGGTCGGACAATCGGACACGGATTTTTATTTTTTAAATTTGATTGGAATTCTGCTGAGCTGTTAGAATTAAGAGAAAGGAAGAATTAAATCCCTAAGAAACTACCTAAAGCCGTGTACGCACGCTGTCTACATGTGCGTTATGTGTACCCAGCAGGAGCTCTTAACGTAATCTTATCGTCATGGCGACAGCAGTGAAACTGATATCCACTGAAAAATACGATATACAAAAAGTAAATAGTTTTTTTTCTTTACTAATAGCTTAATGTGGGGCACGCTTACCACTGTGTATCCCTTTGAAGAATAAGGGCGGACATTCTATACAATCCCAGCCATGCCTCAGTTTAGGTATAGTCAAAACATGGGCGCTACGGTAGTATGCTAGAGCGATCCAGTGGCGCCCCACGAAAGGCAGAGAGGGCGGGGCTGGGTTTTAGTGGGTAGTCTAGACTCTTCCAGGAGCCCCACATAACCGTCCAAGCTCCTCCGGGCTTGGGCGGTATGCGTAAATGCATTGCCCAGCGAGAACAAAAAAAAAGGTATAGTCAAAACATAGTCTGATAAGATAAGAAAAGAATACCTAGAGTACATAACTTGACTGTAAAGCTTCCAAAAATAATAGCTCGAAATACCACAATGAAATGTGAATATAGGAAATACCCAGTGTTGAAACATTGACGTCTTTGCAACTCGTAAATGTTCAAAACGGAATTTATAGGCGATTTAATGTCTCGCGGGAGCCTATTACCGACGTGGCCTCCCGCGAGCCACCGTAACGAGAATACTGCAAGTACAGACACCACACATCGATGGGAGAATGGGATAAATATTCTTGAGAACATCGAATTACCAACTAAACTAAGTATTGAAAAAAAACGAATCTTACGGATTTTATCGCGTTTATTGTATTTTTTTCACGTTCCCGACATTCAATTTCAATTTTTTATTACAATGTGTAGTATTCGGGTAAATATAGGAAATCAATATGTAAATTAATCACACTAATATTATAAATGTGAAAAATTGGACGGATGGATGTTTGTTACTCAATCACGCCAGAACGGTTGAACGGATCTGGATGAAATTTGGCACAGAGATAGATTATAGCCTGGAATAGCACATAGGCTACTTTTTATCCCGATAAAAAGGACATAATTTTTAATCGCGGGTAACACCGCGGGGCGCAGCTATATTTTAATAAATTTGACTGTTACCTAGAAAAATGTATAAGCTTTGTCAAAAATACCCAGCTCATTGTAGAAGGTGTCGTAGCAAACGACACTGCAGTATATAAACGTGATTGTAATTCAGAACTTATCCTGTAGGTTTTAAGTGTTGAGTCTTGCTACACATATTAAGAGTATATTAACTAGGGACGGGTCAGTGTTGTCGATATTACTGACTTCTAAGTTTAGTTTTTGTTTGAGTGAGTGCTGTTATAAACAACCGATAATTTAAGCATTGTAAAACAAATGATATACTGTAACTATGTATTAATTTGTTGGAAGGACTGAAAGTACTAATTGCTAATGGACGAAGTTGAAAAATATGATAACATATACAATAGTTAAGGTTTTTTGTGAGTTAGGTTAACAAAACTATTTTTTATCTGCTGTTTGACAAATTAAAATAAAACTTATTTTAAAGATTCCATCGCGTTTATTTTATGTTTTTACGTTCCCGATGTTTCGGCTGATTTACAGCAACCATGGTCACGGTCACGGGAGGACGCGATAAATCTGTGAAATTAGTTTCATTTCAATGTGTAGTATTCGCGTAAATATAAGAAATCAATATGTTTTACAAATTGTTTAAATTATAATAGTTGTAAATAGTAAACTCTTTGCAAATTTTTCATCACTAAAGCATGTTATCGAATCCTAGTCATAATGCCGATTTGAAAACTTCCGTGTCCCTTTTTTTAACTAAAAAAAGTATCGATATCGTCCCCTCCCTACTCGAAACTACATAAAGTCCCCGCACGCTTCCTCCGTGCTGGAACATACAAACGACTTAATTATATTTTCCAGCGCCCCTCACCAACTACTGGTAAGATTTTCACAAGCCGTAACGACATAATATGCCATGGGAAATGACATTCCAAACCTAATACTCAGCGCGTATAAATTAACAACGCCAAAATATGGCATTCATATACTAATTAGGGCTTCGATTGCTTGTCGTCGAATGCATTGCCGTTTTACACTCTAGCCATTCCAATGTGCTTTATGATCAAGCAGTATTGGATACGCAGTCGTGTAAGCGTTCTTTTACCGTTCTATTTACAGAACTAATGCGATGGTTATGAGTATACCAAAGTTTGTGCATCATGGTTGAACGTGATCGTTGGATTGCGCTATAACTTCGTACTGGTTGAGCCGGCAAGGGGCATGTAATAATTACTACATCTTACTATTGAGCTGTAGGTATATCATACCTATTCTAGTAAAGATTTTATTAAGAACAGACGCGAACGTGTTTTTTGGTCTCCATGAATAAAAAGTTTTTATTTTAGTTCGACCTCGTTCGATCATAATTATATAATTATATAATTCCAGCCCTTTTTAATGTCTCACTGCTGGGCACGGGCCTCCCCTCAATGCGAGGGGGATTAGGCCATAGTCCACCACGCTGGCCCAGTGCGGGTTGGCGGACTTCACACATCTTTCGAGGGATTCTCTCAGACATGCAGGTTTCCTCACGATGTTTTCCTTCACCGTTTAGCAAGTGATAATCATGGTTGAAAATGAGATTCGCACATGAAATGCCAGAGGTGCGAGCCGGGGTTTGAACCTGCAATCCTCGTTACCGAGGCAAGCGTTCTACCAACTTGGCTATCACTGCTATCATAATTATATTAGTATCAAAATATTACCGACTCCAGCAAGTGCCGCGCTAGGACACTTAAGTCAAGCTGAACTTCAGGACGATTTCGTTAGTGATTTTCGTAATGCGTCGATTTCAAGGTCCTTTATATGTGAGACTTAAAAGCATAATATTGGGGAAATTACTACCTGGACACCTGTCTGTAGACCTAACTAGACGTCGGCCAGGACACTTGGATGGATACCTGGTACCTGCGAGTACAAAAATGTACTCCGTATCTGGTACCATGCCCGATACTTACCTAAACTGTTTAAATAATGGACATATATCATTCTAAACATTTTTATAATTAGTTAGCAGGTACAGTCAGTGGTATGAATTTGGTAACGTACCTAGGTATATAGATATAGCCGTGTACCAAATATATTACCTGGCACTATCTCCGAGACGCCATGACCGCTGTTAGCGGCGGCTGTGCAGCGTGCGCGGGCGCACCACTTCACATTCTACAACCAACAACACCTGCAACAATAAATTAATAAATCAATATCGCCAGACGAACACCCAACTGTACAGTGCCAAACTAAGCAACGCATGTATTATTGGTAGTTTGGTACCTTACAATAAATTGGGGCCGATTCGATTATATAATTACTTATATAAATATTAAACGTCCATGAATCTGGTACGAACATTCGTGCTCATCACACAAAGTTTGTCCCTACCAGGATTCGAGCCCGGGACCCTGCGTATAGAAAGTAGAGTGACTACCAACTATGCCAATCGGGTCATCGGATCGTCTTTAAAGTCCATATTTCCATCTCGCTCGTTGGCATAGCAACATCACATAATAAACTTCAATTGACGATTCACGAGCAACGTTCCACGAATGCCATACCCTTTCAGCTCTGTTCAGCGCTCGACAACCGAAAGCATTATAAAGCGCTCTCAGCACAAGTGCGCGCTTGGCACTAAAACGCGAGGGAACCTTTCTAAACATTAACCTAGCTTTTACGACTGACAGAGTTTAAAACGCCATTTAAAACCCGTTACGATTCGAGCACCCAAGTATTAATTTGAGTCGAAAATACTTAGGTATAATTACAATTTATATTATTACGATCTTCATATAAATTGCGGTGTTTTTTTGAAAATTCAACCCTTAATGGGTGAGTTAAAGGTTGAATTTCCAAATATACCTCCTTAGTGCTGACTGCCGACCTAAGTTATATAAAAAACTCTGCAAATTTTCTCGCTTCTAGGTTCACCGGTTTAGGCTGTGTGTTAAGAATTTTATTTAATAAGATTTCATGATCACATTTATTCTCGGTCTACATACGGACAGTAGGTACACAAGTAACCAGCATTACAAGGGTTTTCCTTGACATAAAACTAATTTTACAGATTTCATCGCGTGTATATTATGTTTTTACGTTCCCGACGTTTAGGCTGCTTTACAGCATTAGGTCAAGGGAGGAGTAAGGTGTTTGACGTCCTAGTGTCATAGTTTGAACTCGGGTACCAAGTGCAAGTCGGGTGCAAGTGATTACCATACATTTTCATTTCTCTCGTTTTGTATCCACTTTTTTTTCTTATCAGTAACTTTTATTCGACTAGATTTTTTATGTAAATATATGTGAATATATTGTTAGTTATAAATGTAATTTGGGATGTTCAAATAAATATTACGCTATAGTACATGTTCATGGCTATGAAAAGAACCAACAATAAAGGATGTTACGTACCAATTTCCAGCTATGGCGGCTTATATAAGTTTCCTAGCGTCTATTATCCTTCAAATAAACAAACTACATAAAAAACATGTCTGAATTTCGAGCGGAGAGGGAAATATAACGCTTAAACCCTCAGAGAGTCAGCGCAGCATTTGAAATTTAGAGGGAATGCGGAAAATGAAGGCTTACAAATGAAAACACAAGGGAACCAGTTACGGACGGACACTTCGCGTTTATTGCGTAGTTCAAAAGCGGCTACTTTTCAAACCGGCCGGATTCCTCGTTCCGTTGTTAGTCAAAGTCAAATAATTTATTTCGGATAGTCCTATGGGGGTATTTACAAATCATCATATTACAATGTTTTTCTTATTATACTCTCTCGCCTCGCCACACGGGCTATACCCGGATCTTTGGAAGGCTTGCGCGGGGACATGGGTCCAACACGTAGAGGCCCTTTTTGAGAATTTTAATGTTATGTTAGCCACTTGCTTGGATCAACTGCTGAAAATGATTTCTGATTATTATTATGAAGTTTCATATCTACGTACCTTTTGTATTTCATTACAGTATATGCTATGACTCGGACATTGTTCAGCATAGGATTCCCCGATAGAGTTTGATCTTCATTTCTCAGCATAGATAGATGACGACAAGTTTCAACGACAAACAATTAAAGAAATACAGGCGCAAGCGTCAATTAATGTTAAGATTCTCGCAACATCGGGAACGTAAAAAACATAAAATAAACGCGACAAAATCCGTATAATTCGTTTTATTTCAATGTGTAGGTAGTATTCGCGTAAATATAAGAAATCAATATTGTCTCGCAAGAAGTTACAATAGTTTATTTTTGATCATAACTTGATCATTACTTTTGTAGCTGCATCACGAAGCATGCGACGACACGGGGCGCGCTGTAGCAATCTCAAACGTCTGCATCCCACGACGACCGGCGGCGAAATTTAAGCAATAATTTACGTCTTTATAGAGGTAAATGATTGAGCATAATAATCGCAGCGGTTGGTCACACAAACTACTTGCCGTGTATGCTCACAGCCCACTCGAGTGCAATTTGTCCAAGCAAGCCCGACGAGGGCTCTCCGAGGTGAAACTAAACTGAACTTGTAGTTTTGTAAACGAATGAGCTCCGTGGATTTTTTACAGACTTTTTTGTTGGAATTGGTCAGAGTGCCCGGCTAATGAAAATAGTTGGCAGCATTGGCTAGCTATCATAAAAAGTAGTTAGCTTTAGTGACCCTGCCTTCTGTGCCGAGGGGCCCGGGTTCGAATCCTGGTAGGGACAAACTTTGTGTGATGAGCACGAATGTTTGTACCCAAGTCATGGATGTTTAATATCTATAAAAGTAATATATACTGGGTTCCCAGTACGGTACCTATAATAAAAGCGTTGTTCAGTATGGGAGTGAGGTTGTGTTCGTCTGGCGATATATTCATTTATTTTTTACGCGTATTATAGAGTAATTCTAGTCTGATCCATCAAACCGATAATACATATCGTATAGTACATACAATACACTAAACGAGTTCCAAAACCCATCCATAGATAAGAACCATAACAGCTATGGAACGTGTATGGAACTGTCAGGCAATTAAAACAAAGAGTGACCTTAAAAAAGTACCTATTCTAACATCATCACTTTAAACAACATTAATCTTCTCTACCCAAAATATAGAGCTCAAAATTCTCTAAAGTATAGAAGTCCCATATATTATCGCTAGGAGGGCCGCGCACCTGATACCGCACGAGAGGCAGTGGGTTCGCGACCTTGGAGCAGGGGGTCAAGGATCAAACTCCCACACCAGCCTGACACGCCCCCAGCACCCTGTGGCTTGGAATAGGTATGTGTTGAATAAATATTTTTTTGTATCACCTTTTTTCCTGGCGAACGTTCCTTATACAGCTTATTATCCTGCCTTATACAGCTTAGTCATTCCTTATACAGCTTAGAAAGGATATACACATTTTGGACCTGCGCTTCTGTAGCGCATTAAATTGGTAAATAATAACACAATAGTAAATTTGTTCGGAAAAAAATAAAATATAAATCAAAATTCAAATATTGAAATTTTAATTATTATAAATTATTACAAAGATGCTTTAAAAAAATCGTAGGTTCAACAGCTACTATACCTTTACTGTATGCCCTGAAGATATAGGTACACAGCACAGATCACGAGAGATATGCCGTGCGGTTCAAAATGTATGGGAACTCGCTGTCTCCGTTTTGTTCCCCACCACTCGCCGCAAAACACATGCAATTACATAAAACCAACCAATACGAAGTCTCACACACACACGCGTGCCAATAATTCGGTGCGTGCTGCGTCGTCGCCGCATACAGCGGCCGTACCACGCGACGCACTAGTTTATTCAAAGTATCGTTAGACGATCTATCCATTGCCTCGTAAGTACATTCACTCAGTAGCGAATATAGGTGTTACTTAAAGAGCCATGTATTTTGTACAAAAATAAACAAGTCGTTGTGCTACATGAAAACTAAAATAACATAATAAAGGCATTAAATATTTTTTGATTTGTTGTTTTTAATGATTTTAAAGACGAATAAATAAAATACTTAATATTGGCTGGTGAAATGAGATTCCATCTTTCGCGTAGTTCACTTTGCTGCTAGTATTTTTGCACACAACCACGGAATAACACGGCATTTAAAAAAAAAGTTAGAGCTCCGATACCGACGTGCAGTTGCAGTCGACTGACGGCGAAAACTCTATGTTAGCCTAATTTTGGCTAAATGTGAGCGCAAGCCCACCGCTTTCATAACATATCTCCTCTCATATATCTGTGGTACACAGACTGAATGAGTCAAGTTAAGTGCTGGTGGCTACATTTTGGTGTAGCAGGCAACATATTTATCGCTCAACAAGTTAGCCGACTGTTCCAACAAAACAAATGAAAGCCGTTGCGTACTGAGCGTGATTCACCATTGGTCGTCGCGTAGTCCTCAAAATTCCTAAACCAAAGCCATAGAAATAGAGTTGTATTCGCCTCAAAATTAAGCCGCGACCTCGTAATCTGTAGCCGCATACACCAGCAAGGTAGACAACCAATAAATGGCATAATTTCATCTGGATTCCCGACGTGACGACGTACGAGACACGTGCCCGAGATATTGATTTTGGGCCGCGCCTCCCGACGCAGGGACAGACGGGACCTTCATCTACGCGACTACGGAAGAATTTGCTTCTACTTTCATCGTGCGAACTGCCAAGGAATGGAACACGCTACCGGCGTCTTTGTTCCCCGTTGACTTCAATCTGGGTGTTTTCAAGTCGAGAGTGAACATGTACCTTCTAGGCAAGTATGCTCCATCGTAGATCTCATCGTCACTTACCATCAGGTGAGATCGAGATCAAATACTTGCGTATAATGTAATAAAAAAAGGACATCTGCTTTCATGGAATTCTAAAAATTCTAATATATAAATATAAAAGTGTGTTTGAAATAAAACTTATTTTACAGAATTTATCGCTTTTATTTTATGTTTTTACCTGGTTCTCCCGTGACCATGGTTGATGTAAAGCAGCCGGAACGTCGGGAACGAAAATAATAAAATAAACACGATAATATCTGTAAAATAAGTTTTATTTCAATGTTCAAGGAAATCAATAAGTTAATTTATAAGTATTATATGTTGAGTTTGCCTTCAGTCCTGAGGTACCTACCCATAATAAAGGCGTTGCTTAGTGCGGGACCGTATATTTCTTGTTCGTCTGGTGATGTTTTTGTTTTAATTCCTAGCATTTGCGAACCGATTTTGAACGTTATTTTTTAAAATTAATAAGATATATAATATACAAGAGAATAACTCGAGAATGATGCCATGAAATTAATTTTCAGAAATCAACATATTTGTTTCAAATTTGTTGTTAAAAAAAAACAGAATTGAGTTAAAAACACTATGGACTCTGTTTCATAATGTCCTGATAATACGTATCCGTAACTTATTTGACAAAGTTTCAATCATTATTTCCAAAGTCTTACATAATCATGTTTTCCATAGGAAATAACACGGCTCATCAATTATTCGGAGCTGTGATAAGGTTCAGAGTGATTGATGGCCGCCCACAGCCGCAAAATGCTTACAACTATTAATAATTGATAATAGGACACCTAAGGATAATGACGTAAGGTACAATGATAGCTATCTTCGTCCAGGGCCATTGAAATATGAAAGAGCGTTCAATTTTCTTTTCTTATTCTAATGTTTGAATTACAACCAGGACCGCTAGCCTTCACTGAGAAAAAGACCTTGCATGATTACGAATAATTTATAAGGTATTCTGCAACTTTTATCCGTATTCCTGTTAAAAAAGGACCAAGAGTTGTTATGGACACTTTGTGCGTAAATAATAACAATTTAACATGAATTGGCTTCACCAATAAACATCAGAATGAAATCCAATCATTACGTTCACGTTAACTAGTAGTTGTAAAACGTAAATCGAACCCGACGGAACGATATGTCAACATGTTCATGCTAAATTTTCGGTTGTCTAAATTAGATATCATTCTTCATGTTTATATTTTATGAAGCACGGGAGTCATTTTTCTCAGTGTTGTTGTAAGCACGAATTGACAGCTTCGGCTGTGTCATAAAATGTCACTGAGATTTACATTTCCTGAGTATTAAGGCATACGTTTAGTTATCATAAATGTCCTACTCATGAAAACCAATGCTGGGCTAATAACTAGACTATGCGAATTAAAGACCGCTTGCTGTGATCTAGGTCACGGTTTTTTCCGCCAATAACAAACTGGAACGACAATTTCCGAGTCAGGAAGCTGAAGTAACCACTTCACTGTTCAGTTCGTCGGTGAATCGTTGAGAAATCGTTTAAAATGCGATCTGTGGCCCGACTTAATTTCCTCTTCGATTAAGTCTAGAAACTTATAATGGATGGCCAATTAACTGTCTACAAGCTGAGTAAAAGAACACGATACTAGGTTTTCATTTTGTATTTTCTAACTATCGCGACATACTAAATATATACAAAATTAAAATGACCTACTCAATTTGGATGGTGTGCGCTGGTGATCATTTAAATGACAAAAAAATGTGTATCTCCAATTGCATTGCCACATGTACGCGGGTACATGTGGAAATGCAATTTGATTCAATATTAGCAAATATCCCTTTTATTTTGTATGCATGTAAACCATTAACGACGGTACTTATGAATCGTCAAAATTGTTACAAACGCTAAGCTACAAGTTTTATAAAAGATCTTTGTCATTTTTGAGTAGTAGTTTGTTGTGGGTATTTGAGAACAATGTAGGAACGGCTAGGTAGGCCATTGAGTAGATGGTCAAAACATTTTTTTTTCTTTCGTTGCCTCTTACACATTACCATCTGTTCACATACTTGACTATCCTCAAAGAAGTATCACATCAAACTATTGCCACTTAGGAGTGTCTTCTGAACTCCCGGCCGCAAGTCCCGCCGCTCGCCAGGCCAATTTCCGGCCGGGGCGACGCGCTTCCGGCGGGTATAATTTACAAGTTGCTCTGTTGCAGTTACATATAATACGACTCGACGAGTTGGCACCCGGTGAGAAGTCGGATATCTTAAGAATTGCCGTTTCAAAATCTCTATGTTTGAGAAGAGGTCCTTGCCCAGTAGTGCTTAATTCTACGGCTATTATGATTTTTAAATGACTAGAGCACTAATCATTAAATGTTCCATATTTCCTTCACCTTGCTCATAGGGATTAGCGGTTTTACAAAATTCCATCTCGTTGGTAAACCAGACCATATCAACATACGTCTACATAATAAAATTCTTAACAAATACTGACAGACAGACAACGCAAGGGTTCCTTATAGAACATATGTGTGCACAGAAAGGATTCTTGGACATTTGACCCCTGACAGGGTCAAATAGGGGGCCACAAGGCTAAGCTACAAGGCTAAATTATAATAATGATACATTGTATATAAATAATAATATATACAAGGCATTACACGCCTAAATGTCAAAACAATAAAAACTAATATACAACTAAACTATTATCGGTAATAAAGCGACAGCAATTGTCAGAACTCATTTATCTTGAACGAACTATTAATTATCCAGTAATTTGTAGCAATAAAAAGCTGTGAATTACTCGAATTAAAGGAATAAAATCGTATATAATACATAAATCACTCCCACCTATGGAACCTCGCGTGACCCACCATTAGGACATAACCACCACTTTTTATAACAAAAATATATTCACCATCATATATATCATCTAAACCTTAAATCTTCCAACATAGAGTCCAAATTCCGACGAAATGATATTCCTCGACACGTTGAAGTACCTTGGTAATAGTAAAACACTGTTTTCGGAGTTATAGTGTTTTGTTGTGTGTTATCGCGGCGCTCATAGCAACTCGTTCAATTATGGCCGGGGCACGGCCGCTGGCAAGTTATAATCCAATGAGATTTTTAATTCTCATTTAATTTGTTTGCGGCTTCGTTGGACCAGTTCGGGGAATAGTTTCTGGGTCAGGAGTTGGAGCCAATGTTGCCCATCGCATCTCTAGAATAAATTAAGACTGCTAACACAATTTTAGCGATTTTGAGAGCTTTTTTAAAACATCCATTAATGATGCCATTGCCGTTTGATTAGGAGCTCATAATCGACTGTTTGTGTTAACTGCCTTGGGGCCCTGATGGGGTAACATTTCCTAGGTTTTTACTCCTGTATAGAGTTTAGTCTAGATTGCATCGAAAGTAGAAACTTGGACTTGAAAGTGGAATGGAAGTCGTTAATAGATTGTTGTACTTTGAGGTCCATGAAACATTGAATGCTCTCGGAAAAACCTGAAAGTTTTATTGTGTGTGTGATGACGGGAGTGTTTGTTTTGTTATTTACTATTATGTTCATGTAAGTAAACGTCATTTGGTAAATAAATTCCATAAGTATCTATACATATAAATAAAATTGGAGTGTCTGTTTGTAATATTAAAATAACCGCTTTTTACTAAGTGCATTTGGATGTATACACGTTACCTATACCGAAACAACATTTTTTTACAATTTTTGTCAGTCTGTCTGTCCGTCTGTCTGTCTGTCTGTCTGTTTGTTCCGGCTAATCTCTGAAATGGCTGGACCGATTTTAACGGGACTTTCACTGGCAGATAGCTGATGTAACAAGGAGTAACTTAGGCTACTTTTATGTTAGAAAAAAAAATAGGATCTCACGAAAAAAAATTAAAACCAATGTTGCAGCGCAGCGCCTGATTAAGTTTGATAGCAACAACCTGCAATGCGTGCCGCGGGCTCAGAATGGGCGAGCAGGCTGTTGTCAACGGTTGTCTTTGTTAAATACCACGCGGACGAAGTCGCGGGCAACAGCTAGTTACGAATAAAATTCGAATTGGCGATCTGATTAGTGCAGTTGGTAGTGACCCTGCTATCTGCGCTGAAGGTCCCGGGGTCGAATCTTGGTAGGGACAATCATTGTGTGATGAGCACGAATGCTTGTACCCCAGTCATGGATGTATACTATCTGTATAAATTTTATATACTGAGTTCGTCCTCGGTCTATGTATCAGTCTATTGTACTCATAATACAAGCGCCGCTAAGTATGGGACCGTATAGTTGGTACCGTACCGTATAGTATTTGTCCAGTGATACTAGAAAAAAATATATTAAAGGAACACTTTTCTAGCATTTTGGGATGTCTTTCCATCCTCTATCCATCCTGATGGGTAGGTGCCTTTACACGAAATACAACTGAGTGAGTTTCATTATTAGGGTCTTAGTTCGGACATAAATCATCACACTAAGCCCTGAGTGGGTTGCGCACCAATTAAGGTGTCTCGCTCACGCCAACGGAATAATAATAACCAATGGAGGGAGTTTCAGATCCCGTGATTTTTAGCAGTAATGGCGTTTTGAAGTTTCTTATAGGCATTTAATGCGAGAGTTAGGGCAGTAGACAAAATATGTTTGGGAACCCCTGCTTTAGATTAATAAAAAATATTCTCATTCTTGTTCCATTAAAAAAACAACGGGCACCGCTCTTTTAAAAAGTAAAAATTGGTATGCATCAGCTCACCGTTGACCTTTCGTGCTGTTTCAGCCGCATCGCAACACAGATAAGCCAGTCCGATGCATACTGCATTAAACGTCCAAACAAAGTTTAACTTGGACACGATTTTGTCTGAATGTGACCTCGGCATAATCGGCTTATTCCAAATTTGATTTGACATAATACACCATATGGGTTTGGTAGTGAATGAAACAAGTTTGCCAAATAAATTGGCTCAAAATTCATTGGAACGAATAGACGTAGAAATTATCTAAGTATGATAAGGAATAATAATGTATTACTAAAGGTTCAAAGTGTAAATGGTATAAACAATAGGTATTATAAAAGTCGGAAACAGCTTATTGCTTAAGCAAACTGTCGGGCGCGGTCGGGAAACTAGACTGTCTATCTAACATGGCGGGGCACAGACCTAGCTACCATTAGTACTTTAAAATGTAGGTGTGTAAAAGCTTGATCATAATGAGGGCAGGGCTTATGTGTTACTATGCCATCGGAATTTCGGACATTTCCTCGGGACTCGCTGAGGGACAAACCAGTCAAGCTTCCAGGAGTAACAAGTCGCAAGTATGGCGGGCGAAGTCCCTCTAAAAAATATATGATATTAGATCTGTAGATATAATGACAATAATATAATGTCACATCCACGTGTCACATGTGATATGACGTGTTACATGTTTGCTAGCGGTTCCTAAACTCTTGACATTGGCAAAATACCCGCTAAGTTGTGGGTGAGGCCATATTCATATCCATTTTATTTCATCGTTACATACAAGAAATATCAAGTGCAACAATAATAGAATTAAAATATTTTATGCGGCCCAATGGTAGGTTAGAAAACAAATAAAAAAAACAATCATATCACACATAATTTCGTGTAAGCGTATTTGTATGTGTGTTCGCTGGTGTGATGGATGTGTGTGTCGCCGACGAGCTCCTGACAAATTAGCCCCATTTGTACAAAGCACGGCGCTATTACGTGACTCTTCGACTGATTGGGGACTTTGAAAATGATCAATTTTGTACTTACAAAACTTAATTATTTAAATAAATAAATATTCGTCAGACGAGCACACCAACTATACGGTGCCACACTAAGCAACGCTTGTATTAGGGTACAATGCACCAGGAGTGATTCCAGTAATATCTTATCTTGGCAAGTTACGAAATATACATAGGTCCCCACAAGGGTAAGTACCCTTGTGAGGACCTCGAACGTATACGACATGAGCCTATTCCTAGTACAAGCACCTTATGTGACAAATGGTGTTTGGTCTGTTAATGTACCTACAACCTCTTTTCTCTTTCTCTTGAGATTTTCGTGTGTCCCCGGAAGAAAGTCATTGTAGATCACAGACTTGTTAGAATATTCAGACAAGACACAGCGGCGTGCAGTACAAGTGAAAACTAAAAACTCACGCATATGTAATATATAAAAACTATGTCCAGCACTCCTTATTAAGACCATTGGCACCAAGGCAAAAATATTTTTTATATGGTAACATTTGCCACTACAAATAGGTACCTATCTATTTTATTTTGCCAGTCAGTGCCATTCCTTGCTTGTTCCAATTCAGAATGTTTATTCCGCCTTCCTTATTCACCTGATCTACATCGTGCAGTCATAAAGATGTCACTTGTACGGGTCCCCCCTAGGCCGGGTGGGGCCGCAATCATTGCGGTACTCGCGGTGCCAATTCGGCCGAACAAATCCCTATCACGGGACCAACTATAATTTTTGTTATGACGAATACCGTCACGCGCACCGCAGCGAACTGGCCATTACCGATTTTTACCGGTTGTAACCGGTTTTGTGATTCTTCGGAGGGATCGGCCCAATTAGATTGAATCAAACAATTTAACAAAATTGTTGGTTGGGAATTGTATTAGCTGAGTGATGTGAATATCTGGTGTAGTGCAGATCATCAACAGTTATATATTCAATGCTTTTTTCTAGCGGCTCTGCAGCTCAACCCTCTACGGTTCTAGTTCTATGGTTATGTATCCTACCTTTTAAGTCTAATCGCATTAAAAACCTCCAATTGGTGCAGTATTTTATGCCGTGGCAATCTTTGTGTGATGAGCATGAATGATTGTACCCGAGTCATGGATGTTTGATATCTATATAAGTATTATATACTGAGTTCCCAGTACCTATAATACAAGCGTTGCTTGTGTGGGACCGTATAGTTGGTGTGTTCATCTCGCGATATTATATTAAAAGCGCATTCTGCGTAATATTGCAGTAGAAAAGTACATTTCTCAATTACTACGGACGTCGGGTACATTTGAAAACATGCACGATCCACTCCACAGTGATGCACTGTACCATTTCCTGGCAGCGAGCCATCGCATGTTTGTACTCCTGGTAACATCTGGTGGAAATAAATGAACAATTGGTCGAATAGTATGCAGCTGTTGACCCCAGAACTAGGCTACTCTATCAACACACTGGCCGTTTTTCTAACACGTTAATAAGTTTTAATGTATCTATCGAGCGTGTTCCGATTTTTGGGGTTAGTTTTGACTTGTTGTGCTCGCGACTTCGTGCCCATGGCCTTTAGTGATTGGACTATCCAGGGAACAATACATTCCTGGCTATTACATGGCCATATCTCAGGATACTTTTTCTGGTTGTTCTTTTTTCACAAAATGAAATGCGATGAAATAAAATGGATATGAATATGGCCTCACCCACAACTTAGGGGGTATTTTGCCAATGTCAAGTAATTCATAGAAATAACACATTCAATAAATACACATTATAAATAATATAATGGATGTGGCATGAAGATATAAAAATGGTGTGTCCTTTCTGTCAACTATCGCTGTCAAGTGTCTTTAAAATAATTTCAAAAGTATGTCAAAATACTGCCCTAACATTTTTTTTTCTAGATTTCCTATTCATTTCACTTATACGACCAAGTTACAGCCTTATTATAATATTATATCGATACATTTTTACAGTTTTGGATACTTGGAAGCACCCATAGACACGAGACTGATTATGTGATCGATAAACATCATACAAATCAAAAGAGATAATAACAATGTCATAGTAATTCCTTTGCGAGTCAATTGTGTTCGCAGACTCAGGGCCTGGCGGAGCGACGACCTGCAGAAATTTTTGCTATCTTTTTAATGTAACAAAACTAATATAAATTCACCGATGCAGGTCTCATGTCATTCGTCAACTGGTACATATGCTAATATTCCGTTCCGAGCAGTTCCACTGCAGTGGCGGCGCTCTTATTCCAATTATTGTGTCTACCCTGAACGTACATAAACCAGGTCAGCGAGTCACGGTCTGGCGTTCTGCCAGAATATGATGGGTGGCTTCAGAAGAAATGGTTTCCCGCAAACATAAACAATATATCTAATGGGAATATATAACTTAATTGATTAACTAAAAAAGAACAGAAAGCTAATACTAATTAAAAACGCTGTTGCAGTTTGTCGCATGGTACGATTTCCAGAACGCTGGCAACATTTTATTTTTGGTTGGCCGAATTGATATGCTGGCAGAAAAAGCTGCGAGCCCGTTGGTCCCCTGAGAACACAATTGGGTTCTCACCAGACCTACGGGCGGGCTAAAATATCACTCGAACTAATGTTTAGTGAAATTTCATTCACCAAACTAAGCGCCTCTGGTGCCCAAGTCTCCAAGGACTTCAGTTTGTTTCATCGAAGATTTGTATAGGTCATGAAGTTTATGAAAAGGATACGAAAAAAATATTGTATGGTCGAAAAGTATGTAATTCAAGCTTCTAATATAGCAGCTATAGATACCATGATTTAAGTGCAAATAATGTTTAATAAGTACTTAAAAAACATTTTATAGTTTTGCGGATGGCTTTTTATAGTTATTTTTTATATAGGTACATAAATATTAGTCTAGCTCTTTTAGGCGAGAAGTTGAACTGTGAAGTTGTCAATTTTGTTTTATATTCTAAAAAATATGTTTCTTTGATAAATAACGTGTGGGATATTGACCATTGTGTTTTCATAAACGTGCCCGAGTGAAGGAAATTGAAATAAAATAGTATAACTTGACTTTTGAAGCTCTCCCAAGATGTCCGGTAAATTTTCATTAGAGTATCCACAGCTTTACTGATAGGGTAGGGGATTCATTTCATTCTTACCATCGTGATCAACATTAACATAAATAAAATTATCAAGAATTACTCGACACTGGCAAAATGGCACTATTTTGTAGCCGATTGCCAGCCTAAGAAGAAGAAGAAATTTTTGTCTATTCTTTTGTCGCCTCAACAGTGTAAAAACAATATCTTGCAATGTCACCGTAACGTAACCTCAGATAATACACTGGACTTCGCTTCCTAAGGCATATATAACCCTCTGCCAAAGCCTTATTGGGCTAAAAGCGTTGTATACAAAAATTGTGATTGTGTGTGTAGGTTTATCCTTAGTTGTGTGCTATACATTCTCTCAAGAATTGGCAGCAACAATTCTGTACCGAAACTGGCTCTTAACAACTCGAGATACTCAAAGTACGTTATATAGGATAAGCTATTGCCCGATAATTTTCTAGCCGAAGGTAATTAACAGCTCATTCTGCTTATAATAAAACCGTTAGGCTCACGATTGTTAATGCGTATTTCCTTATTACAAGTTGTTCAAAAACAAATGCCATGGAAATGACCCATTTATTAATTTCCTTTAAGCACGGAAAGAGGTTATTAAAAAAGTTTAAGAAACAGTTACTTCGATAATTTGATGGCGCGATAACGATGTTTGTGCATTATATTAAGTAAATACCGAGTCATGGTTACGAAGCAAAAACGATATCGAGTCGAGTTACATTTAATTTCAGACGGCTTAAATACTTAGATACTTAATCTCTACTATACTTAAAAACTATTAGGAAAGCTAAAAACTAAAACCTGAACGCACCTTTGCGAGTTTATCTGTAAGCGAACCTTGTACATTACAGTCTACGGATTTGTCATTCGTATGGCGAATTGAACAGCGCCTCTTGTGGACGGTATTTAACATTCAATTCTCTATAAAAAAGTGGACAACAAAAAAATAAAGTCAATGTAACTTCGTTATATTTTCCGCGTGATCGTTCCCACAAAACAAAAACAATAAACGTCACCCGACGTACAAAATCATAAAATCCCATTATTCCATTTAAACTTCGAACAAGAATTTGTTTGTTAAAAAAACAAACGTCACACGTCATAAAATAAATTCATAAACGGAAAAACAAAGGCAAGGGGCGCGTCACGTATTAAATTAAAATTAAAAAATATAAATCCCGGAGCGTACAATCACGTACAGAGTAGAACGAGATATTAACGGCGGTCGGCAATATTCGCTTACGCGTAAAACAAAACAGTGCCATTTGAATTTAGACCATGCTGTCATACAATGAATATTCGTTTTGCCGAACATAAACGGAAACAGCCGAGCTGCATATTTGTCTCGTACTAAACAGGCGTTAACACAATCGGTTCAAGGTCGGTATATCAGTGTGTCAGTTGAGCGCGCGGGTGTACCGGTCGGCAGACGGGCTGGCAGGGTGTCGCAGTGCGACGTGCTGCGTCACTCGACCGGAGTCGACCGCCTCACCCGCGGCCTACGACTCGACAACCCTGGGAGCACTGGGACTTGGGTAATAAAAGCCTCTACGATCAGCCTAACGTGGCACCCAATCTACAGGGCCGATTTGTAGGGTCCCTTGATATGTCAAAAGGCAAGTTGGATAGTAATTTTACATGCCATTGGGTAGGAACCCTACAGGCTGGGTGGCAAGTCGTGCTGTTGGTAAAGACTTTAAGTTATCGAAAATATGTCGACCATAATCACCAGTTGCTCAATATTTTACGAAGCGTAAGTGAAATTCAAATATATACAAATCACTATCATACAATAGTGACAGCATGCTTTCAGGATGACGTTACGATTACATTAGGATTACCTGCTTACGCTACAGGTTCCTATAGGATGTTATGAGGTGGATAAAAAGCCTCATAGCCGTTTCTTTAGAAAAAAAAAGTATATAATTTGGATTCTAATGTTAGTAGGTGCTGAGTACATGATGAAATTTTGTATTCAAATAATATACCAACATACATAGTTATAAGCTTCGTATTTGAAAAATCGCAATAAATAGTAGCACAAAGATCTTGTGGGTCAGTGCGCTTGAAGTATACTCGCCCCACCGACAACTTAGCCGAAACTTGGTTTCCTAAGGCGTACCAAGATAGGTATCGAGTAACACCTTACGATAGATCTATGACATCTAGATTTGTTTATGATTCCTGTTCCAAAACTAAACATAAAAAAGCACTTAACATTTTAAAAACTCCAAACTATCTCCGCAATAAAAGCCATTAAAATATCGTGACTAGAAAAAAAACACAATACCCACCTTTTTAATTCAGACCTTGGCGGAGTTCTGATATATCTGTAAAAAGTAACAAAAAAAAGCATAAATAAATGGCGTCGGCGACTATCTGCGGACGGGGACTAGTGATGTATTGTGTTGGATCACGAATATCAAAAGGTCAAGTACTCTTGAAGAAAGAACGACTATTTACAGGTGATATGGATCTTGCATGAGTATTTTACTGACTGGGACATATCTATCTTTCCATATACAGTGTGCCCCTAAAAGTATACAACAAACGATACAGGGTACAGAATGCATCACACTAATATTATAAATGTGAAAGTTTGGATGGATGGATGTTTGTTACTCAATCACGCCAGAACGGCTGAACGGATCTGGGTGAAATTTAGCACAGAGATAGATTATAGTCTAGAATAGCACATAGGCTGCTTTTTACCCGATAAAAAGGACATACATTTTAATCGCGGGTAACACCGCGGGGCGCAGCTAGTGTATTTATAATTTTAGGTACATTCACAACGCGATTTTATGAAAAAAAAACAAAGTAAGAATTCATAACCCTCACTACTAACGGTTCGCTGATCCTTACTGTTAAAGCCGTCTTATAACTTTATCCAACGTTACTCGTATATAGTACTACGCAAAACAAAGCTCTTGTGCGCAGTACTACAAGTTGATCTGATTATTTTAGTTTGTACTAGGAAGCAATAAATCCAATCCACGTTATTGTATCGATATTACCGTACCAATCGCTCTATTAACCGTCCCGTACCAAGTACCGGCAGGTATTCAATATTGTTTATGTCATAATACCTGTTTGCATTACACTTTACAACACTACACAACATTTTTTTTCAGTACCAACTATAATTGTGTTTTTTTAGTATTTTTTTTTATTACATTATAGGCAAGTATTTGATCTCGATCTCACCTGATGGTAAGTGACGATGAGATCTACGATGGAGCATACTTGCCTAGGTAGGAAGGCGGCAGTAGATAGAGACGCTTCATTCACTAGGCACATGCAGCGCAACTGATCTGACCCGCCATCCAAAAAAGTACATAGATATGTTGTATGTATAGAAAAAAAACATTTAATGCAGACGCGACTAAAGCTGTGTGTACACGATTGTCTATGGCTATACTCAATATGTAATCAAGGTCAAAGAAAACTGATAATTTCTCTATACCTAAACTGATCTCAAATTCCTTATGTACGATCTAATTAACTTTTCAATTGAGAGGTGCACTGCTATAAAAAATAAATAAAAAACCCACCATCCTATTTTTCCATATCTCCGCAGCTGACATTAGTATCGATACAGAAGTCGAACCTTCTATTTTTATATCTGTTTGTCTATTCGCTCATCATATAAAGTCCACTGAACACATTTTAATGAAACTTGAAATCGTGATCCGGATAAACGACTATTTCCCTTCGAAAAGTATTCGACTAACTTAGTCGTGTTTGTAACTACGTCTTACTATGTTAGCGTCACACTTATAAATAATTATAGCAGCATGTATCTCTGTGCTAATTAGACGAGTATAATTAAAAGATAACAAAAAAATATTATATATAATATCCATGTTATAATAAGAAAAATATATAAAAAAGAATTAAAAAATATTTGTGCCGCAGTCCCAAACTAAGCGTAAACTTGTATCTCGGAAACTGATGGGCCTATTAGTCACACTGTCGAGCGAGCATGCTAGCAGCAAGGCGCTGGCGCGGGCGCACTAATGGGCAGCGATTAATTACATAGTATCGTGAAACGACTCGTGTTATTGGGACATAACTCTACGTTCGACAGTTACAGCTACTAGGTAAACAGAAAGTGATACTTAGAGATAAAAAGTAAAGATGAATATTTTTTTTTACAATTTAAACATGTTTGTCAAATTAGAGGATGTTCCACGATTTCTAATGCATATTAATTATTATTAACAGTTACAGTCATAACAAAAAAAGTTATAACCCACTTTTCTGGTCACACAACTAACAACAAATATGTTTCTTCTCCCTCCATCCCCGCTAACCAGGAAACAACCATCTACTTAAACACTAAACCTTACTTCATAAAACACAAATTACTAACGGTATCGTATATTAGTTAAAAAGAAATCTAGGTCAAGCAAATAAAGTTGCTTATCGCGCTCGATCAGCTGGTGGCGACGAGGTGCGTGGGCGCCCACCAAAATAAAGCTCCCAAATTGTGGGCGGTGAGTTCAAGGCTGTTTTACCCTGTAACAGCTCATACAGTTCTAGAGGTCGTATCTTAGTTGGTAAAAACTCCCTATAGAATAACGCATGTCTCGGGCGGGCCTTGGATAGGTGGTCAATTTATAACATCCTTCAGAGCTCACGTTAAACTTGTGGTCTCAGTTGTCAGAAAGCCTGAAAAAATCTGAATATTGGTCTTTTATAGGTTACCCATAAGCCCTTATTTGGTTGTTGGGTCTCGGAAAGCAGATGGCAATCACTATTTGTACTTAAATGCGGTGTTTAGTATAGGTGTGTAATGTCCAAAGTAATTAATCGCTTACAATTATGCTTGTAGTATTTCCAACAGCTGACGAGTTGGCGCCCACCAAAATACGGCGTCGAGAAAGGTGGGCGGGGCGTGTTCAAGGTTGGGAAATTGTTTTACTAAATATTGGGAAAGGAATTTTGGCAAATATGGAAACGTTATCTCAAGTACTTTACATGTGATAACGCTATATTATTGTATATTTAAACGCACCAATAGAGAGTAGGTCGACCAATATGGCGAAACTGAAATTGCTTTTTTCCATGAGAATATACACAGGACGACGCCTGTCGGGTAGGCTATTGTAGCGACCTCTTCAACCACGCCACAAGCTACACAGATGGCGCAGCAGACGCTTTCAGAACAATTAACAATTCTCCATACAATCCTGAAACGCGCTATGAGAGTTTTCGGAACACGTAACATATATACAAGATCCCGACAATAACCGTCGGGGCATAGCGGCCGCCCCGCCAGGCATACAACCCGCCTGGCTGGAAGATCTTCCATTTTCCGCTAAAATAGTAACAAATAAAATAAATATGAGAGAGAGAGATGAAAGAAAGACGTCAAACACCTCAGTGCTCCCGTGACCATGGTTGCTGTAAAGCAGCCGAAACGTCGGGAACGTAACGAAAACATAAAATAAACGAGATAAAATCTGTAAAATTAGTTTTATTTCAAATTATGAGAATAAAAAAAAGAACTACCAGGTATTATAATTTGTTCTTTTTACATATTTTGTCACTATTCAGTGTCTTATATCTGTAGAAAATCCTGTACACAGTTTAAATTCAGATCCTAACGACTTCGTCGCTTCTTCAACAACGACACGTCTAGATACATTATAACCTCATACAAAAAACTTCCACAGAGCAAGCAACACCTTTTCTAACAGACAGCGCACTGCAAATATTTGAGAAGAGGTGGTCGTTACGCAAATGTCATGGCGGACGGTAATGAGCCGAGGCCGCGCGACGGAAAACAAACGATTATTGCTGTTCATGTAACGGCCGGCACAAGGTCAAGCTGGAAACGCTACTGTCATGTCTATTACATTTATAATTCAACGCTATTTAAGCTGCATAAATTATGGGCAGTTAGCGAAGAATTCATTCCATTTAATATGTGCGTTATATAATAGCCAAGTTGGTAGAACGCTTGCCTCGGTAACGAGAATCGCAGGTTCAAACCCCGGCTCGCACCTCTGGGATTTCTGGATTTCATGTGCGAATCTCATTTTCAACCATGATTAGCACTTGGAAAACATCGCGAGGAAACCTGCATGTTTAAGAGAACCTCTCGAAAGACGTGTGAAGTCCGCCAACCCGCACTGGGCCAGCGTGGTGGACTATGGCCTAATCCCTCTCGCATTGAGGGGAAGCCCATGCCCAACAGTGGGACATTAAAAAGAGCTGGTATTATTATAATATGTGAGTGGTGGGAATTAGGTGGTCTCATGCTTAACTATAGATGCATATTGCCTTAGCCTGTGAGCTCAAAGGATATGTGTCCAAACATTATATGTGACACTCATTTTTTTTTTGTTTCCACACACCTATATTATACGGTCCCACACTAAGCAATGCTTGTATTATGTATACTGTACAGTGGACTGGGGTCGAACCCAGTGTTTATATATATTAAACATACATGACTCGGGTATAAACATTCGTGCTCATCACACAAAGTTTGTCCCTACCAGGATTTGAATCCGGATCCCTCGGCACAGAAAGCAGGGTCACTACCAGCTGCGCTAATCGGGTCGTCAATGTATCGTATCTACTATTTATTATGTCTATGTAGATCACATTTCTTGTTTAAAGCCTCCAAATAAAATAGGTTCTCGTTTTTTTAAGGAAGTAGACCGCTTATATTATAGCTTTATTTTTTTAAACAATTATGGTGTATGCATTTGTCCAGAAATGCACTAATTCTAGATAAGACTAAAAAATAAGGGAATGATTATGTTGAGACGTGATCATTCCCATCTACATACTATGTTCCCGTGATATACTCATATCATTTGAACATAATATATTTTTGATGTGATGCAGGCGTATCGTAAGTAACATAAGACCCCACCTGTGCATCGCAGTCCAAGAAAAAAAACTATAGCCCGAATTACTTGTGTGTGAAAGAAAAAGCGACGAAGAGAGTGCTTGCTCCCTTAGGATGCGCAGAATCAAGTCATCGTTATTTGTAGAAAAACTAAACAAAATCAATAAAAACATAAAACTCATCTTAAAATATCTCATAAACTCCAAAAAAAACTTTCCATAAAGTGTACGAAACACGGTCGTTTTTTTTTTTGTTGATTTTTATGTATTATCGCGTTTTCATTTGATAACATTTTACGTTTAATGATGTTTTATAGGTCCACATTTATCGTTTACAAATACACCGAGATCTAGATCTATAGAAATCGTTGAAACGAACACAGGCAGACTCTTAATACCCAGTCGATTTTGAACGAAAACTCGCAGTATTTTTGTCACGTACCTACTGCGGAAGCAAGCCGGCAGTCTTAGCTAGTCGAGCCACTGATTCTTAAAGGAAGTACCACATACTAGATAAAAAGTTAAAGTTATAAAAGGTGTACCAATAATAGTGTAAAATATTTTAACAGGGGGTTTTAACTACCCTTCCTGAAAAAAATAATCATGTTATTTTAAATTTAAAAAATAACACAACATACTAAGTGAGCAGTGTAACGGTACTGGCTAGCTTTTTCAGAGAAAAATCTAACACTGTTAACACATATATTCTCTACATAAATGTGATCGTTATAACCTAGTTGTTAGCACTTTAAAATATTTTACTATTTTTGTTATACCTTGTATATCTAGCTGTCCCGTAGAACTTCGTACCGCCTCAGAATAAAATGTATTAGAAAATAAAAAAAAACATGATTTGATAGTATTCTGCTATTCGGAGCGACACAAATGAAAACATTAAAGTCGGCCACTTTATTTATTACAACACTATAAAATAGGCAGACATTTAATCGACGCTTGATAAAAGCGTTGGTCCACGGAAACAAAGGGCAGTTTCTGTAGCGGAACGATGGAGATTTGCAGGACCATTATCGCAAAATAACCAACGTTTGCGTCGTGCTGTGGGATAATCGCGCATTGTGCCGCTCACCCTACTCCAACCGCACCGACCATTTAAAAGACCTTGGTTTGACCGTGAAAAAATCACTGACACTACTGATATTTAGCACTTTCACCCTACATTTCGCTCACACATACTTCCGTGAAACCCAATTTCGTAGCGAATCGTCAGAATCCGAAGCCTACGCGTGCTACGGCGATCGCTACGAAAATTCGTAGCGTCGTAGCAGCCAATTACGAGACGATTGTACTCCGAATACGCGGTTCGTCTCGGATAAAGATGTCGATGCTGTCGAGGGGGATAATTAATTGATATTATATAACTATTACCACGGAGTCGGACGAAGGAGAGCCAAAATAAGTCACGTTCGGAAAGCAGACCTATTTTTTTTTTAAATAACTCACCTGATATAGATGTCTCGTTCCCACGGATTGAAGGTCGGAATGACAGTGTTTGTGATATACGGGCACAGGTGCACTCGCGGCGCGGACGACTGCGACGGGCCGTGGAAACCGACTGAGCCCGGCCGGGAGCCCCGCCGCCCGCGCCCCGCGCACCGCGCCCCCGCGCCCTAGCGGATAAACAACATGCATTGTGGGCCCGATCTGTGGGCCTACCCTGATCTACACACACATGTTCAACTCTCCCGAGATAAAAGAGTATCAGGACATCCATTGCTCGTTTTTTAGGCAGTGCAATCTTATTTATAAGACATAACTAGCGATGTATGTGATATTCGGCGATAAGCGATATTCCCGAATTCAGTTATAATGATTATCAAATAAATTTTCCGCCCAGATAGTTGTCTACCGTTATAGATTTTGAATTTAAGTCTCACGATAAAAGAGGTCTAGAGGAAGCATTATCATAAAGGGGACATCATAGGTGCTGAAAAGCTATATAATAAGTCCTTATAAAGCTTCCGGAGTTATATTTGATTTTAAACAATGCGGTTATTTGTCGAAAGAAAGCGTCGAAAGAAACGAGTTACTTATAGCATTATGCGATGAGTGGTGAGGCCGCGAATTGAATGGAGAGTTCGGGATAAAGATTGCCAGACGAACACACTAACAGTTCGGTCCCAAACAAAGCAAATCTTGTAATATGGGTACCGTACAATCCAGTATATAAATACTTAATCATAGATCAACATTCGTGACTCGGGTAAACACATTCGTGTTCATCGCACAATGTGTCCCTACCGGGATTTGAACCCGGGACCCTCGGCACAGAAAGCCGGTTCACTACCAACTGTGCAAATTGGGCTAACAAAAATTAAATTAATGTATATTAGTACAATCAATGTTAACGCCTTGTCAATGTTGGTACACCGATAAACAACGTGATTCTACAAAATATATTCCACTAATATTATAAATGTGAAAGTTTGGATGGATGGATGGATGTTTGTTACTCAATTACGCCAGAACGGCTGAACGGGTCTGGATGAAATTTGGCACAGAGATAGATTATAGTCTGGAATAGCACATAGGCTACTTTTTTTCACGGTTAAAACTATGGTTCCCGAGGGATAGATTTGTTTTAATTGTTCATAGAGCAAAGGATCGACACTATTTTTTGCATAGGTAGTGGTAGTGTAGGGGTCACAAAATGATATAGGCTAATTTTATTCCCAAAAAATGCACGGCTCCTATGAAATAGCATACAGGAAGAGTGTTTTTTTAAAACATAACTTTTTAATCGCGGGTAACACCACGGGGCGCATCTAGTATATATATATATAAATAAATATATATATATTCTCTATGGTAAAGTTTTCTGCGCGCCTTACCGCCTAGTTCGTAGTGCTGCCATTCAAAAATGTTACAATAATAACTAAAATTAACCGAACAAGAATAATAAATCAAGGATGGTCAGTGCATTACTAAGCAAGCAAAAAGTCTTCCTGTTGCTGGAGAACGGTACCGATGGGACTAGCCATAACCCAATTAAATTTCACAAGTAAAGTCAGATGGTCAGTGGATAATTTTCTTCCAACTCCTCCTATTTTTATCTTTCGATTAATTTCGTGCGGGTTCCAAGACAATTAACTTTATCCCGGGACTCGCCGAGGGTCAAACCTCGGTGTCTTCATTGGACACCACTGTAGATCCTGGCTTACAGTAGTAGCAGTGGTGGGAGCGTGTGGCGGGCCTAGTCCCATAAAAAAAATAAAAAGTAAAGTCAGAGTTCATAAAACTCACTGCATTTTAATTCCTGAAAAGGGTCAAATGCTGGTTAAACAAAATATTTCACAACGCGACGCGTGGCTCTGAATAAATTTCGTATAGCCTGAAAATAAAATGGGCGACTCGGATGTAGGTTGCCAGTGGCAATATGTATCATCACACCATCGACTTGATAGCCCGCAGGAGTAGGCAGAGGTGAACAAAATAATGACAATACTTACCATTTTCAAACAGACACACCCACAACACATTCTATTAAAAAAACAATGTGAAATTTTTCATGGATGGCGGGTCAGATCAGTTGCGCTGCATGTGCCTAGTGAATGTAGCGTCTCGATCTACTGCCGCCTTCCTACCTAGGCAAGTATGCTCCATCGTAGATCTCATCGTCACTTACCATCAGGTGAGATTGAGATCAAATACTTGCCTATAATGTAATAAAAAAAATAAAAAAAAAAACAATGAATATCAGAATATTATGTATTCATACGTATAATTGTCACAAAATGTTAAACGACTTTACCACCCGTTCAGAATGCCGTTCCTATGGAGAAGAACGGGCCAGAAATCCATAGTTGCTCTATTTAAAAGGCACTTTTACATTTTTGAGCAGTACATTGTTATGAGTATGTGAGAACTATGTAGGAACGGCTACGAAGACTTGAATACCTGGTAAAAAAGTACTAACCTTAAGTATATAATGACAAGTTAATGGTCCATACTTTTTATATTGGAGTATTGATACGAGTATACTACAAAGCCGTTAAGCTATACAAAAAGAATACTATTGCAGTATACTAAAAAAACAAATATTTGTATCGTGGTGTTGTGCTCAAGTTACAGGGAATCCTGGTTCGAGGTAGGAGCATAAAAATGTTAAAAAAAAATCTAGTTCTGAAAACAGATGCAAATGCTCACAAAGTAGCGGTAGGTAGATATATCTGTCTTTGGTTCGAATCCCGGCACGGGCAAACTTTTTGTGATGCGACGAATGCTCGTACCCGAGACATGGATGTATATATAAATAAGTAATTATAAACTGGAATAATACAAGCGTTGCTTAGTTTGGGATCATACAATAGATATTTTCGTCTGGCGAGTTCATTATCATTATTATAAATTAATTAATGCGCGGGCAAAGCCCAGCGCTCGCCAGTGTATTACATGAAAGGTAACCTTTCCTGTGCCGATATTTAATCGGGGATTAACGTAGAAAAAGATAAAAAATATAAACGAAAAGGACAAAAGATGCGAGATCACGGAGGCTACTAAGCGCAAGTCACTACGACTATTAATGGGACGGTACACTTGTATTTTGATTTTATAAATAAAAATAACACACGGGCTTTCTTACAAGTTTATTGGTAATAATGAAACCCTAATATGTATTTAGATGATTTTTGCTCAGCTTCTCTAGTTAAGCTTTCATAATGATATTGTATACATATAACAATTATTTGAATGGCGCATGGTTCTTAAAAAAAAAAACCTACTCCCTCTGTTTATAGCACGTGGAAGTAAATCACGCTATCCCTTTCGCGCTGCGATGCACAGGTGATGTCTTATCGACATATCAATAAACATACCCAGGCCAAAACTCGCATGACAAAAGTATTGATGGATATTCTACAGAGTATCCAAGCGCAATGGCGCGGGGCGGGCCGGACAATTCGCGAAGGCCGCATTTATCCTTCAATTGGACCGGTCAGGTAACACGGGCTCATGTATAATGGCCAAGCGACCTGTGTCAGGCCTCAGGCGTCGGGACCCTGACCGAATTACAACGACCCACTGTGATGTAACGAATAAATAGATACAAAGATAAACTAATACAGGTTTTGTGCTCAGTTTTACACGGATAAAAGGTCCTTATAAGGTGGTTGACCTGATTAGCGCAGTTGGTAGTGACCCTGCTTTCTGTCTGAATAATCTTTGTATGACGAGCACGAACCGTTGTACCCGAGTCATGGATGTTTAATATCTATATAAGTGTTATATACTTGCTTCGACCGCACTCCCATGTACGGTACCCATAATACAAGCGCTGCTTAGTACGGGACCGTATAGTTGGTGTGTACGTCTGGCGATATTATTATTATTATTATATAAGTACTGCTCCAAAAACTCTTATAGCGCGTTGCAGGATTGTATAGAGAATTGTTAATTGTTCTGAATGTCGTCTGCAGCGCCATCTCTGTAGCTTGTGGCGCGGTTAAAGAGGTCGCTACATACCCATGTTGTTGCCAAGATTGAGAAAAAACGAATGCGTATAGCCTTGTAGGGTATTAATTAATGAAACTCGGTTCACAGAAAGCTATGTTCCGAACACTGAAGTACATGATAGATGCAATAAACTTGAAATTCTCGTGAAATTTATCCACTTCTAGCCTGCCGAGCTACGAGGACAGCGGGGCCCATTGTGCTGCTTCCGGGTATACACAGCTGACCCAAGAGCGAACCGTTTCGCCAACGTGACTATAATAATACGTGACGATTGTGTGCCGCAGTCGCTGGCACGTTTCACGCCACGAACATTCTCACTGGAGAGTTGTGACGGAGATTAATAAGTTGTTTTTTTAAGACATACTGATTTAAAATATTTACGCCAGCCAGATACATATTGGACGGCTATATTAAGTGAACAATAAAAATAACACGCTAGAAAAAACTGGCATAAAATAAGAAAAAAATGATTAATACAGTAGTAGTAACTGCCAGTTGTTTTTAACCGACTTTTTTATAATTAGTTTCAATATTTTTCGTAATAAGAATCGGTCCTACTTGGATAACCCACTTGCGTTACATCGAAAATCGGTTATATAAGATTACCTACTTATGTTTAGAAGTCATAAGTCAGTAAAATCTTGTATATTCAAGACAGCTTGGCATTTTTAAATTTGTCGTATAAATATTTAAGTATGTAGTTAGATCTTATACAAAACGAAATATTAACAGGTAAGATTTTCTTGATTTTAAACATCTTGTTAATGGCACGATAGGAGCACAAAAACGTACAATATTTTACAAACTAGGTCGACGAATAAAACCTCTACTAAAAAAGTGGCGGAACAATTTTCATAAAAAAACTCTAATAAACTTTATGGCTGCACTATGCTACGGCGTAGCGGCGTAGCCCGGCGTAGCACATGTAAATATGACATCACAGCATATGGATATCTGAAAAAAAAGTTACGCTAGTAAGGATTTACACCAAAAAAAAAATACAACCGAATTGAGAACCTCCTCCCTTTTTTTGAAGTCGGTTAAAAATGAATAACAGGCAACAGCTCGACATATTGGCAGAAAAAATCAACATTCCTGATATTATAATTTAATTTCAACGTATAGCAAATAATGTTAATATTAAAAATCGACGTACAAAGGCGCAGAAGCGACGGGAAATACAAATAGCAATCCAATTTGCATTAAATGAGGTTGGAACGTCTGTACTGTGGGTAGTGGTGGCCAACGAAATAGAAAACAAAAGTTTATTTAATTCTCATAGCTTTCACCCGCGGCTAAACAACTTAAGCCTTAAATAACATGGCGTGATCATCTCATCTTATAATTATATCTTTCCCACAGAAAAGGTCATTGTACCTAACGCTGTCAAATATTGAATACTTCATTTACTACTACTACCCATACTGGCACAAATAGATAGTAATGCCAACGATCAGCTTTTTAAAAAGCATGCAATGTTTTTATTGCCGTGATGACGTATTATTGAATCATCTCTATATAAAAAAAAAACTTATGTGTCTCATCTATAGCGGTCTTAATTAAAAACAGTTCATGCAAAACTGTGTCGTAGATCGGGTGAAATATAATATTTGATTTATTCTTTATTTCTCGGCATCAATTAATTTAATCATCCATTCACACACAGTGTTGAAGACAATGCATTGACACAGATGTTTGGTATTTTTAACCGACTTCAAAAAGGAGGAGGTTCTCAATTCGGTTGTATTTTTTTTTTTTTTTTTTTTTTTTATGTTTGTTACCTCATATCTCCGTCATTTATGAACCGATTTGGAAAATTATTCTTTTATATGAAAGGATATGTTTACAGATTGGTCCCATTTTTTTCAAAAAAATGTTCTGATGATGGGATCCATGAGGAATTGAGAGGACTCCTCAAATTTTATAGGCATACCGATAGCAATTTTGGTATTTTCATCAAGAAGTCAAGCATTTGCATTCAGAAAGTATCATTTGCTGAAGTGGAAGTGATGAAGAAGGCCACAAATGGCCACCGGAACTTGTCAGTGATACGTATTTCACGGGTTGCGCCAAGATAATCTCGATTATTGGTATACCTATTATCCAGTAAAAAGATTGATATACAAATCTTTTTAGTGACAAAGAATAGTAAATATATCCACTAAAAAGTTTAAAATAAAAAACTTTTTAACAAAATAAAAACCGTCTTCAAAAAACTAAAAACCAAAAAATAATCTAATCTTGAAATCTACCTTGTCTAACCACATCAAATATTTAACTCATCTGAAGTCGGTGCCAAATAAACAACCGACGAAGAATAACAAAAGTATACTCAGTAACGAGATGCGCGGACCAATTTGTAGGTATAGTCTTTGGCGCAGACCGGCAATACTCGACTCAGTTGTTTGTTTGGCACCGACTTCAGATTAGTTAAATATTTGATGTGGTTAGACAAGGTAGATTTCAAGATTAGATTATTTTTTGGTTTTTAGTTTTTTGAAGACGGTTTTTATTTTGTTAAAAAGTTTTTTATTTAAGTTAATTATCTACCTGTACTTAAATATGTGATGAAATTTGAAAACAAGAACTCATTTAAGTAGTTATTCAATCAAAGTTGCTGGCTGTTACAATAAAAATCCTTTAGTTTTTTCGAATATCGAACGAATGAAATTCCGTCGTTTCGTATGGATCAATCCGTCTATTTGTAGTATACGTTACATTCTTAGAACGAAAATAGTCTTTATATTCTTTTCCAGATCAGCATTTAAAAAAATCCAACGTTTTTCTCCATAATTACAGCAATGCAACGACGGGAATGAAACAATTCTATTTCGAAACCAAATTGAATAGAAACCGCTTCCACGTGAATGGAGCGGCCAGTTAGCTCTGACCTCTGGTGTTTCATTAGATATGCGGTGTATCTTTTAAAGGCGCTGTGCACGGGAGGCACGGGGGATCAGAGTATGTTGGTCGCCCGCTGAATCAGCCCCCGGCTATTGGCGGAGGTCTTTTTCACTTTTTTATATTTAACGTATTCTTTTATGTTAAAATACTGATTCTGTTACGTTGGTGAGACAGATTGTAAATGAAGTTTTAATTTTTTCTATTACGGGTTGTCCTAGCAGTGTACAAGGAATAATATCGTATGGTTTGCTCTAATCGTTAACTCAGAAATAATGTTAAAGAACACCCTAGTGATCATGAGTCCATAATACAGATATTAAGCCGTAAGATTGGTGTCAAATCCGAAATATTATAATCTACCTACTAGTAAAATTTTGAATAGGTATTATTATAAATCAACTTAATTCCTGCGATATTACGAGCTAGTATTAGTATTCCGGGCCAGTATTACAATGTGCTGATTAACCCTTATCCACAGCGGGTGGTCCATTCAAATTGTATCAAATGGAGTCCATAATAATAGATAGTAAGCTGATTATGAAACATATCCTCAGTATGTCAGTATAGGCAAAGTCATTTATTTCGTATAGGCCTGCAGGGTAACTTCATATTCCCATTTTTTTTTTCTTAATATAGTGACATAATATTTTTACCCCCAAATTTATAATTTAATTATTAATTTAGCAGTACTATATGTCGTTTGATACAGTTATAAAACGTTTATAAATTCGGGAGTTACAGTATATTCCTGGATAACGTGTTCAAACGAAAATGGGTGAAGCTAGACTAAATTATATTAAGATTATATTTTTCATGCCATTTCAATGGATTGCAGCTCTATTAATTCATCGATAACACATACTTCAGGCAATCGTTTCCACGCCTTCCTGATAAATCTGGCTAGCCAGGCTCAGCTCTATCGATACACCTGGCTCCGCAAAGCCAAATAATCAAATAGAAAACATTTAAACTAGATACTAGTTTGGTCGTGGTGCCGATCTAAATATTTCCAATTAAGTAGGTACTGATAAATATCGCCTGGATTTATTCAGGTCACCTGGGCTTATTATGCGGCCGAGCGATATGATTACGTATGCGGTTCGGAACATATGATGAAATATATTCCACGGATTCTATCTGCTTATATAAATTAAAAAAACAATGCTATTCGTTGGTAAGCGCATCGCTTCAGAACGGGTGGTGAGATCTGGGTTTTTTTTTTAATATTCCTACAAGTCCGGATAAGGTTTTAAGAGAATGTAATGTAAATAGTTGTCTGGCAAATTTGAAGATTTGGGAAAAAATGTAAGCGCTTTTTGTTCGTGGGCGTTCGGACAGGCCAACGATGGTCGGTCAGCTACTTTTTATTCTAAAATAATTCGAATGGCCGTGTAGAATAATAGTTTTAAATAATTATTAGGCTTTATTTTCTGTGTCCTGTAAATGCGAGAATACACTTAAGTCTTTCCCGGCACCCACCCTTTTATCTGGAACATCTTTATGGCTGGAATTTTCGTGGGGTCTCTAATTAAATTTCTTGAAACCTCGACAATGGGACCCGCGACGACAGGCTGAGCCTGAAAGAAACTCCCGGCGAAATTGGACAGGTACATTTTTAATTACGCTTTAATGTACATATTTATTGTCATTTATAAGTCTTTCTTAAGGTAATGAAGGTAAATGTAATGTAATGAGTTCAATATGAATCCCTTTGAAGTTACAGATATTTTTTTTTGCGGAAAAATTTTTTTTTTTAGCTAATTACTTGAGATTACATTGTACTTTCATGGTGGTACTTACTTATAAAGTACTGCGGCTCTTCCCGCAAAAACATTGAGTTTGCTCTTCAGCTGGTGACAGTGTAAATTTGTATCAGTGAAAGAATTTTCATAATCGGTTTACTAGTTCCGATGATCACACCCTATAAATATACCAATAAAATTACATCCTACCAACCTGTTTATAATGTTTAAATAAATACCTCAGTACTAATTCACGTAATTCATCAAGAATTAGTATCGCTTGCAAAACAGTGAAGGGAAACATCGTGAAGAATCTTGCATTATCATGAGAAGAGAATCTATGGGGAAAGACGATTTCTTTCACCCTAACTTGGGCCAGGGTGGTGGACTATGTCTGGATCCTCAAATTGAGGAGAAGCCTACCGTTAGGTATTGCAGTTATGCAATACTATTTGTTTTAAAAATATGACATCCATTTTGTTAGCTGGCAGCCCCGGCGCTAATGCACTGGAAGAAGGCAGTTACTATAAAAGCTGTAATTACTGGCCGGCCTTTCGTCGGCTCCCGATGATAGTAAAGTTTTATTGCCAGTAAAAATAATGTACGTACCTACGTCCAACTGAATCGATAGTTACCTAACGTTTAGTTTGGCCTCCGTAACCTACATAGATGTAAGTGATAGGTTTACTGGTCAACATTTTAACGAGTAGGTAATGGTACTGACAACATGCTCATAAAAAGCATGCTGGCAAGCATGCTCTTCAAGTGTACACATGTTAGCAATAAGCATGCTGGTTTGAAGCATACTCCGTGTAATAATTAGCGTGCTAAAAGCGACCAATTGGACATTTGTGTTATTTCCCTTTGTGTTAGAGACAGGTAAAAAGTAAAATAATATACTTAAAAGGCAGGTATAATTATTAGCCAAAGCGTCTCTGGTCCTCTACTTTTTTTCTGCAGCTCCTTTTTTGATTTTTGGACAGAAACTCTAATACCAGTGTCTCAATTTTATAAATCGAATTACTACGAACTTTGCAAATATAATTATATACTACGTACCTACTTACATGCTGGCGTTTTATTAAGGCAGGTTTACTTGTTTTATGCTGCTAGCACACTGTTTCTATAGATGTACTATTGAGTAATAACTACCACTCAATTACATATTTCCAGAGATCTCTCCGAGATTCCAACGGATTTACTAGCCAAGTTTCCGTGGGGAGTTGATTTTGTTGGCGAGCGAGCGGCGCGCTACTGTAGCTACGCTCCGCACTTAACTCAATTCAGTTTTATTGCAATGCAACTTCGACCCGACCTGCAGGAACGAGCTATTACAAAGTTACGGCTCCAATATTAACTTGGGATTTTACTTGATATTGAATAAAGGTACGGTCGTAAGTCTGTCCGTAAAGATATCAGCATTTTGTGATGTCGAGGTATCTACATGATATTTTGAACATTAACCTAACGCAATAATAAGCGCTGACGTGACTGTACCGACCAAAATACTTAGGTACTCATTCTAGTACTATGACCAATTCTTTCCCTCAAATTAATACGGGATTGACGGATACGGGAATCCCAATTTATACAATTTATAAATTGATTTGTTGCGAAAACTACAGGTCCCTGACAAGTCGTTCAATGAGCTTAAGTTGTACAAGGGCATTCCCTAAAATTGTATTTACCCATCGACCGGCTGGCCTAATAATATTAAATTCTCTTATGAAGGGGTTTCCCAAGGGTTTCCTGGGCTTTGAATCGAATTATAAAAAAGAAAACGAACTTTTTCTATGAAAGACATATGCATGTGTAGTATGGGAAACTCTTTCGTACGGGTTTTATGGGGTTCTGTGTTTAGCTAATCCTCAGGCCAAATCATAAACTTACCTTGCGCTTTAAGGGGGAAGCTCAGGGTCAGGGCGCGAAATTCAAAATATCAATGGTTTTTATTTTTTTCGCTTTAGGTATTTTTTTAAGCAAACTTAATACATCGAGACATCCAATGCAGAATGCTAATATCGCAAATCACTAAATTACATCGTTAAGATGTCCAAATTTTTCGTAAAAATATAAAAACCATTGACATTTTGAATTTCGCGCCCTGACCTTGCGCTTCCACCTTAAGAAAGCCCTTTCAAAGGTTAGCCAAGTGGACGGGTAATCTAAATCAAATCTGGCAGCAGTTATGTCCTTCAAAAACCCAATCAAAATCCGTTCATAGTCTTTCCAGTTCCAGGCCTAGAAGATTTCTAGTTGGTGAAAATCTCATCGCATTCCTCAAAATATTTCGACTAAAAACCTCATATCCAAAGTGCAAATTATCGCTACTGCTGTTTCGTATGACAAAGTCAAATTGAAATAAGTCAACAACAGCTGTCTGTCAACGACCAACAATCACTTTTATTTACGTCATTGCCACAACACGTAAACTGGGAAAACCCATAATAATTATTTATATTAGAAATTTGAGATTTTAACTTTGTAAACTCACATCGTTTTGCTAAAATTGAGTAATAATGACTTCAATACCGTTGATGTACGCACAGGAGGATTGTGAGCTCGGTGGAAAAGAATCTATTGAGGTAAGATTATCCTCATCCGTCGTGAATGTATAAACAGTGAATATTTGGCCTTCAAAACATCGCTTTCCATGCATTCAAACAAGCCTGTGTATAGACTATTGTAATGTTAATTCTATTGAATCAACCACTCATCTTTCTCATTACTTACGTACATAGAAATGTACATATATATAATATTAGCAAATATAATATGTTATATTGCAAATATATAAGTAGATAATTCAAATCCCAATTTGCTCTAAGTCAGGCGCTGTCATTGATAAGATAAAACCTAGTTTTTATCTTCAGAAGGTTGTAACAATTCTATAATTGTTTTTTTTTTAAATTAATAAAATGTACTACTAATTTAATGTAGCTACTTGAAAAACATGACAACATAAAGGTCATAATCACGTGATAATTTTACTGCTAGGCTTCCCAATACTTTAATTTTTCAATAAACAGATATATCATAATGCAATATCAGTATAACACACATTTCAGTGCCTTTATTAATTCTATAATTTGGTTCACAACTTTAAACGGCAAAAGAAAAATTGCTAACCAAATGTATGTAAAAGAGTGTTCCTTTCACTATGGTTGTATTTTTTGGCAGGCAAAACATTTAATTTTGTTTTGCATGTTACAATTAGAGAAATTTCTTGATCATGCGTTTAATATAATGCTGTACAAATAAGCAATGATGGAGGTCTGTCACAACCAATATTCATTGAGCTGACTTATTATAGGCTCAGTCACTACGGTCACGGCAAATTAACTGTCACTTTTGACAGATATTGTATGGGATATCTGTCAAAAGTTACAGTTACTATGCGGTTGCTGTTTGATTATGAATCGATTGTGTTAGCAGACTTGGGGCCCAGATACTGGCATGAGTCATGATGCAAACCTCTTTAGTATAGGAAGGGAGTGCCTAAATTGCATTGCAACCTAAGACCATCTCTGATATTACATCACTGCACCTTCACCTGATGTAATTTATGACAGGTAGCTTAAGTACTAACTTTAACAGCATCAAATGATCATGTATTTGTACTGAAATATTTGTGCACTCAATAGTATTTTAATACATTCAGAACTCATGCATGGAGGCCTTGATTCTTATAATTCCTACAGGATGACTTCGCGTACCGCAACAATGTTGCGAACGCCGACAAGGAGATCCGTTTGGGCTTTGTGCGCAAAGTGTACGGGCTACTCACGGTCCAGCTTCTGACTACCGTTGCCATCTCTGCAGTATTCCACTTGGTGGAGCCCGTCAAGCTGTTCATACATGAGAAGTAAGTCATCAAGAAAAGGAATATACATACTTCAATTTTTTTTATTTTTTTTTATTGCAATATAGGCAAGTATTTGATCTCGATCTCACCTGTTGGTAAGTGACTATGAGATCTACGATGTAGCATACTTGCCTAGAAGGTACCTGTTCACTCTCGACTTGAAAACACCCAGATTGTAGTCAAAAAATTACTGTCTTAGAGCACTAACTCAACATAAATAAATGGCTGTGATGATGGACAGACTAAATCTAAATGTTACTATGTTATGTTGTATTCACGTAGTAGGTCCTGGTATACATTTAACTCTTAGCAGTCATAGTCACCATCATACAATAACATATGATATCCCCAATTTATTGAGGCCAAAGACGTATCAAAAAGTTAAAACATTTAACCACTTTCTTTTTATCTCTTTTTTCTTAAAATCTATTTCTCATAAAGACATTCAGTTATTATTAATAATGTCTTTGCCTGCTTTCTAGTTTTGTATTATTTCTGTTATGGTATTATTTGTGACGAACAAAAATTATGAGACGGAGGTAGCAATTCAATACCTTTTTTTTATGACCTTCGCATCTATCCGCTATTAGTACGAACTAATTGGAATGGTATCATCATTGAGGGATCATACTGTCACTGTCATGCTTATTTATGAAAGTTGTGGTGTGAGCGTGACAGAATACACTATAGCATATTCTGTACCATATGATAACATTATTGGTGCATTTATTTCAGCCAATGGATGGTGATGATAGCATTCGTCCTGAGTTTCGCAACGCTCCTAGCGCTAATAGCAAAACGACGGGACTCGCCCGCTAATCTGTACTTACTGGCTGCTTTTGTAAGTAATAACCAACCCCTATTCAACTCCTTCATAATAAGGCTGGCTTTAGCCAAAGGTCGGCGCTCACCATACGGCACGGCAAAGGATTTTGTAAGCCCAAATTACTGAACTGAGGTTCCGGAACCACACCTTGTTCAGTATCACATTGACACTTGCGAAGTGCGGAGCGGAGCTTGACTTACGCAAAATAATTAAATTACGCAACCGAATAGTAACATAGGTACTAATATAGGTACCTCACAATAAATATGAATAACGATGAATTATTATTACATTGCAATAATGTACTATTATAACAGCTTTTTCATGAGCAAGTCCAATACAGACTCCAGGGGCCCAAGCCTGCTAACACAATCGATTCATAATCGAACAGCAACCGTATAGTAACTGTCACTTTTGACAGATATCCCCTACTCGTATAATATCTGTCAAAAGTGACAGTTACTATGCGGTTGCTGTTCGATTATGAATCGATTGTGTTAGCAGACTTGGGGCCCTGTTGCTCAACCAGCGTAAACAAGACATGTTTGTTACGGCCTGGGCGCCGCGCGCACCGCACGCGAAACACGATAATTGGTGTGATTTGCTATTCTAGTGTAACCTTTATATCAATGTTCCAGACTGTGGTGCAGGCGTACACGGTGGGGGTAGTCGTGTCGTACTACAACACGGCGGTGGTGCTCCAAGCGTTCGCACTCACCTTCGCCGTCGTGTTCGCGTTGACACTGTTCACTCTCAACACAAAGATTGATTTCTCCTTCCTCGCGTATGGGTGAGTGGGACTTTATTAATGTGCAACTTGATTGCGATTGACCTATAATATCAACCGTTCGAATAGATCCAGTGTGGTATATAGCAACTGGGTTCATAACGATCAACGTCGATTCAATTATCAACGTGAATTCAACTATCAATGTCGATTCAACTATCAATGTCGATTCAACTATCAATGTCGATTCAACTATCAAAGCCGATTCAACTATCAATGTGGTTTTTTTTGCGACGTCAATAATTGAAGGTGATGACTTAATCTATGGCCGGTCGACCGAACGTCAAAACTATCGAGGAAAACCTTGTAATGTCGCGAAATTCGTTCCAGGCGATACAGCCTTTGTGGAGAGTGAATTACATGATGTGAATCTTGACTATTCTAAAAATTCATTCAGTCATTTTTTAGTTGTTACCATGCCCCAATTATTTTATAATGAATAGCAAAAATAAGAGGGCGGCAAATTTGAAATTCGCACCGGGTGCTAATGACATATGCTACGCCACTGTTGGCTGGTCTCCATTGAGATTGGCCGCCGTGACCAAAATTCGGTCAGAAGGATAATTTATTGTAAAACCGATTTACAGACTGTTCGCGGGACTAATGGTGCTCATCATCGGAGGTCTACTTCAGATTTTCATACAGAGCTCAGCGTTCGAGGTGGCCCTCTCCTTCGTCGGCGCCATTCTGTTCAGCTTCTTCCTCATTTTCGACACCCAGATGATGATGACCACGCTGTCCCCCGAGGAGTACATCCTGGCCACCATCAACCTATACCTGGACATCATCAACCTGTTCCTCCATATACTCCGTATCCTCAACGAGCTGAACAGGAATTAATTATACAGTATTTTTCGTATTTAGCGTTATTGCACTATTATCGTTTGGTATTCGAGGCTGTGAAACGAAACAAAACTCTTCAGTTGGGCGCAAATTTCAGTTCGGAGCCCCTAGTGCGAGTTTGTAATTATCCGTTTAGCCGTCCAATTCATTAAAGTTACGATCCAAATTTACAAAGGCATTCCAAAACATGTATCAACGCGAGTAACTTCGCACTTGGGGCTCGCTTTTGTGTATGTGTTTTGTGTAGTGTGTAGAGCAAAACACGCGCAGGAGACGCGGCTTAAGAAATTTGCTCCTGACCAAGTTTTTTTTTCTGACACTACTTACATTTTTGTGATTTTATACTCCTCATTATGACGAGTTTTTTTATCATCTAGACATTTAATAGGTAATGTATCGTTCGTACGTAGTGCGAGAGCATTCAAAACGTACGAGAGTTAAATCGCGACTTTATTATCATTCCTGGTGTGCGACTATTAATATAGACTTATAAAATATGTCTAATAATCGATCGCGACATAGCATTTTATTTTGACTATACTACCTATGTCACGCAATACACAGGCCAAGTCAAAAAGCATGCTACTGTAAAATCGGTGATTCATACTCGTATGCTGCCAGTAAACTGCATGGCAGCTTCCGTGCTATTGACTGTCATTTCATGTCAAAGAGATACACATGCTGGATCACATCTGGGTGTTATCAAGTCGACAGGTACCTTCTAGGCAAGTATGCTCCATCGTAGATCTCATCGTCACTTACCATCAGGTGAGATCGAGATCAAATACTTGCCTATAATGTAATAAAAAAAAACAAAAAAAAAACATGCCAGCAGCTCGCAACACATTCCTAGCAATGGCATGCGTGTGTCACACCCTCGAATCCCCGCGCGGTTCCTTGCATGTTTAAAATCTAACGTCATGCGATCTGTGGGTCGAACACCATATATTGACGTCGCCTTTCGGTAACACAAGCATCTTCCATCCCACTCATACCACATTTCATAAATAAGTATGACAGTGACGGAATGCTTTCTCCTACCACTAGCACAGCATCTAAAGTGTGCGCCAGCTTAGTATGCGCGCGACGAAAACTGAACAAATTTTACCGAAGCGCCATACTTAGACATAAAAATAATAATAGACAGTGTCGTGAACAAATTGAAGTACAAAAATACCAAGCCGATTTGTATAGTTCACGCGAATGGCGTCCTTACATACACGTGAATTGTTTTTTGTGTTTCAATATGTAGTTCGCGACACCCTGTCTATAATCGTATTATTATTTATCTATGGTGGAATATTGCAGTATAAATAGCGTTCTCAGTTGCATGCATTATTAGCTGGCTTGACGAGCTTTTTCTGTCAAATGCACACCTGCGAGTGGCACTCGTTCGAGTAACTAATACGTGTGCTTCCGTGCAAGTAACGCGCAAGTGTATTGCGGGCTTAACGTCCATGTGGCAGGGCGGCAAATTCGTGCAATGTCATCTTGCTCGTTGGAGTGTCGTAAGTGGTCGTAGCACGAACCATCTAAGTTATGTAATGCATTTTTATGCACAAATGTTAATGTATAAAATAATAATAATATAAAATTGTTTGGAATTTCAAATATTCTTTGATTGAATAAACTGTAGAAATACACAGCATCAATAAATTGAATAATCAAATCTTTGCATAGGTACATTTCACAGCAACGTCCTTACCGAAAACTTGCAGCTTGACTGGAAAATGTATAGAAACCTTCGCTTAGTCAAAAGTTTTCAAAGCAGTTTCAGTCTCTAGACAGTCAGATTCTACCAATGATTTCTACTATGATATTGAATGAGAAAACAATAATAATTTGTCGTCTACCGTCGTGTTTAGTCTGTTGTTTGAAAATACACTTTTATTAGTTTTAACAAGGTTACTTAAAAAAATATATCAAAAATCATTAAAATTAACAAAAAAAATGTGAATGTCAAAAGTTAGACATGTCGAAGTTTTTGTTTTTTTTTGAAACTGGTAAATTCACGACATTCTTCAAAAAATAAAACACTCCCAAGCTTCCATTTGCAAAACGCAAAAATATATTTTACAGGGAATCATTATTTCATACATCACATTGTCGTTACTTAAAATTGTCACAAAGTATTTACAAATTATCAATATACAGGAGAAGAATATTTTTACAAATGAGAATGACATGCGCATGCGTTCAGCGGATACTAAAATGATATATAGCCTGCAGTTGTTCGATACATTCACAATAATAATTCATTCGTCCACAGGTCTTTGCGGCAAAACACTATATTTTACTTACTAATGTAATTAAGTATGCAAGACCTGCAGTATCGTTCTAAGATACAAGATTAAAAATATACAAGTTTGACCTTTAGCATATGGCAATACAGACTATAGTTTATCCAATGAGTTAAGCTAAACCATCTGTGGCACATTGCACGTCTCAACATCAGACACACATTTTAAACTCAGTTTACATATTGTAGGATTGATTTAACTATATTATATAAATTACATTAGTCCCCACGACACAGGGATTTTAAGTGTGGGGACTAAAACATACACTTACTTTTTCTTGTTACTTTACCTTGTTTCAATGAAGTTATTATTAGAGAAACTACTGAACTGGAACACCTTTTAATTTTATTACATTTTAAGAATACAAAGACTTCAACTGGCATATTTGCGAAGTAGGAAATCTTGACAGTGACAGACTGCAATATCCCAGCGAACAGCATATTGCTAACTGGGACCAACAACCAACTTGACTTTGGAGCGTCTCGTGAAAGATATTACTCCTAATTTAAGGGTAAGCCCATTGTCTGTGTAACAATGAGGCTCATTCTATCTCTATCTAGAACTCTGGAACAGCCCCTTTCACCTCAGACAATATCACACTTGGTATTAGAGCAAGGTGTTTAGAATTTCAGTACAAATCTGGCATTTTCATCTCGAAGTTCAGGAGGCTGAAATTCTAATTATTGTTACGGCTTCTACAGGACCTCTCATCATTTATCATCGTCATGTAACGATTCAACAATATCAAAATTATTTGGTACCTCAACATTACTTAATGCCATAGGCTCTGCTTCCTGATTAGCGGAATGTATCTCCAAGTGAAGTTTCATACTACTATCGCTCGTGTCCTGCTCGCTTTCTACTGCAATGCTGTCCATAGACACCGCTGTCTTGATATCTGTGTCAGGAATCGTTTCTATTACTTCATTATTTACTGACTCCACATTAGTGTCTGCGACTAGACTAGTAGGCAAGTGCTGTGTGTCTGACACAGGATTATTGTCTGAGATTAGAGCTGTCTCAGATATTGCATTGGTGTCTGACAATTCATTTTCATCCAACCCCGGATTGTTATTTGGCACTGGACTGGTGTCTGACACTGGGTTGGTGTCTGATAGTGGTTTGATGTTCAACCGTAGATTGGTGTCCACAACTGAATTAGTATCTAAGTCTGATTTGGTGTCCGCAACTAGACTAACTTCCGAGACTGGATCAGTTTGAGGTACCGGACCATTGTGTAGTGCTGGTGAATTGCCTCTAGAGTGTTCTAGTTGCGATCTGGAATTAAAAAACTAGATGATAATGGAATGTTACCATTGTATTTGTTTAAGGGGAAAGATAACGAATATTGCACACTAAGAAATAGTTATTGTATAATGTCAATGTCTTAATTCGCTGGTAAAAGGTCATAAACTACTAATTGGGTCGTAACAAATCACGCATCGTTATTGCAGTATGAACATTGCTTTAACTAAATAATTATACAACTAGGTGCCTGGATTTATCTGTTGCAATCTGAATAGAAACTCCGCACTTACCTTAAGACATCGTCCAATGTCTTAGGCCTCTGTGCGTCCAAGTTGAGTGATGCTTTACACCGCGTCCTGTGCTTCGAGAGCAGCTCAAACGTATCAAACAAGTTGGTGCAGCCGTAACACGAATACTTGTTGTGACACGTCTCGTGCACCATGAGATCCGTGGATGTAGTGAAACCTGGCCAATGGAAGACGTAAGTAGTAAAAGGTATAATTATAATTTGCAATGATGTTTCAAACAACTAGCAACTTAATACCACCCTAATGCAATTCAGGGCTCATTCGTAGCCCAGCAGCCCTGAGGATGCCTCGTTTAGAGGCGAAACACGTGTCGAATACTTTTTTAGATTCGCTTAGTGTCGCTGAGAATTGAATTTTATTTGAGGTCCTGTCACTCGTGATAGATAGTTTCTCGATTAACAACTTAGAGGAGTTCGGTGTTGCTGGCTTCTTTAATTATCGATCAAACTTGTTTGGTTTATAATTGAAAAAGTTGACAAGCCAAGGGTCAGTGGTGGGTCCTCTTTCCCCATTAGGTTAATGCAACTGGAATATATTTTTTTTTCTGAGTTCCGTAGTCTGCCATCTGCTAAATACACAATTGCTTGCACCGAACGTGCGTGTGCGCACCTCAATAAAAATTACTTGTCATTGAGGGTCATAAATATTATTTTTCGGAAAACAAACAATATTGTGAGCTCACACACTAATTGCCCAGTTACTATATTATTTTCCCAATAGTAAAAATACAATGTGAAACTTACTCCGTTTACAAATCTGGCAAATATATTTATCGCGTTTCTGTTTCTTCTCCGGCGAGGGCCTGTTGCTGCTCCTTCTCTTCACACTCTTGTAGGAATGTTCTGCTATAACATGCGCCTGTTGACACAACATTAAGGAAAATTGTTTTTTTTTTAAATTTTTCGACATGTTCACACTATTAGCAATCTTATACTACAACTCAACTCCAAAAGAAGTAAACATGGTCGTCAAAACCTCATCTTTTATTATGTTAGTCACTAGACTATACACTTTTAAACCAGAAAAAATCTCATTGGGATTGGATTGACAGTAAAAACTTGCATGTAACAAAAAATATAAGTATAAACATACGGCTCAAAACTAAACTCAGCCAATAAATTACCTTCAAATTATATTTTTAACAATTGACACCCTGCATATAGCTTTTTAACAGTAATAAAGACTCTCTTATTACCTTTAATCCTGAAACTCTATGAAATGACTTAGTACACAACATGCACCCCAAAGGCAGATCGGGGGTTGATTCATCCTCCTCATCTTCACTTAAAGGCTCCTGTTTCACCTCCACTTTTAAATGCTGGAACAATATAATTGGTGATCTTAATTAAACCCTCTCATTCTGTTGATAAAGTTTATTTTTGTCTTGTCAGTAATTATAGTTGTAATATAATATGCATACTTACTTGCTCTCCATCTTTTATAATACCATTAAACACTGGATTCTTTATATTTGGGTCCAATGACATAGTTCCTGAAAATATAATAAAAAAAAACATATTTTATATACAATTATTACAAATTAAATAACTTAAATATTTACTAACTAATATATATTTTATATTAGTCTTGTCAGTGACCACATCGCCAAAATTTAGATGGACTATCTTTTATTTACTGGGCTAAACATATATTTCTTAAATTTCACCTTCAATAAATATCACTTCAATTCAAAAGAAAATCAACTGAAAATATAAATAAATAAGAAAGAGTTCTAAACAGCCAACAACAAACTAATTAGCCCATTTGGTTTCTGGATATCTGTATTAAGGATCCCAGGTTCAATTCCAGTAGGAGCAAACTTTGTGTGGCGAACACAAATGTTTGTACCAAGACATTGTTTTTAATTTTCTTTGCTCGGCAATATAATTATTAGTTTTAATAAATCTGAAAAATATGTTACCGTTTATTGCAATCTGCATAGGCGGAGGCTCTCCGATTTCTTCCGGTTCCAACTTAATATCTAAATTACTAACATCCAACTCCATGTATGCTGTACTGTCATTGCAGTACTCCTCGTCCGATATCACCTCTTGTTTAAGGTCAACCTCCATAGAATTCTCATAGACGTAACTGTTAACATTCTTATCAATCTGTATAGGTTTCGGCCAGTTGTTGTCTAACTCATACTCTGGTTTTGTATCATCTTGTGAGTACCTCTGCTTCAGTATTGTGTTGCAGTGTCGTACTTTTGCTACAAACGTTGCCGCATCTAGTAGATTCTGGTAGCAGGAGTGGCAAATGCAGTTTGGGTACAAATCTGACCCTGAAACCTGAAAGTTATATTAAATGTGGTGTTATTATTGAAACACATTACCATCAGTTTAATTAGAAAATTATATTATACTAGCTGCGCCCGGCGGTGTTACCCGCGATAAAAAGTATGAAAAATTAAAACACCTATCCCACGGGAACCATACATTTTACCGGGATAAAAAGAAGCCTATGTGCTATTCCAGACTATAATCTATCTCTGTGCCAAATTTCATCCAGATCCGTTCAGCCGTTCGGGCGTGAAAGAGTAACAAACATCCATCCATCCATCCAAACTTTCACATTTATAATATTAGTTATATAGTTATATTATATTTTAACAAACTTAACATACACACAAGAGTGTTTGTGTGAGTGTGAGCAGAGCTGCTATTATCTGAATCCTTAAAATAGCCCTCAATAGAACTAGGTGAGACACTTAATATTTAGTATTAAACCGTGGTAGTAATATAAAATGATACCCGTTGTCCACGCAGTTAGTCAATTTAGTGACTGCACACAACTATGTGTAAGATGTATAACTACTTTACTATCCCACCCATCATGCTGAGATGCAAATGTGCAACTATTATTGTATATATAATTTATGTTGGAATAACACCACAAAAATTATGTACCAAAAAGAGGCAGATTGTAAGGAAAGTAGAGACAAAAAAATGTAAGCCCATATTGAAGAATAATAGAAACATTATATTATCATCATCTCACCTACTTTATATGCACATGCCAACTGGTTACCTGTATATTGGAAAGGGGAAGGCATTGGTGCACTGTTAGTACTGCTTTATTTTGCAGAACAACAAGATCTAATAACAAATAATGCTACTTCTTTTATGAACTTCTTAAACAATTAGACACTTAAAATACTGATCAAATAAGTCACTAGCCTTTTAAAGAGAGAAAAAAGAGTACCTACGCGTAGTAATTCACGTAACAAATTCCTTGAAATATTTTAAACAATAAAATTAAACTGGCTGGCCGAGACGTCACTAACCTCGATATTAGCGATTTTCGCCAGGTCTTCAGCAATCGTAGCCTCCATGCCGAGCCAGGGCGGCGACCACCCTTGGAATATATCACACGAACTGTTCACTCGCTCACATTTTCTCAAACACGCTCGACATTCGGGAATATCTCCATCCTGTTCGAAGTCCGCAGTCGGTTCGGCAGTATCACTCATTGTTTCCAGTCTAATTCAACAAAATAAACATGTGAATAATTTGTTAGAATTTTTAATAAGAATAAATGCTATATTTTTCATTGATTTAACACATCGATCACAAAACAAAAATAAAAATAAATGTAATATTCATGTTGACATTTCACCTTCAGTCAGTCAGGCATTTTTTTTCGTTGAAAAACATACATGGAGTACTATACCTTTACGCCCCAAAATATATAAAATCCCTGTTGTCGATTTTTAGGTATTTTCATAATAATATGCAGTAACCAATTAGCTGAATTAAATTATTTGTAAGCAACGCTCTAGAATTCTGATCTATAAACGTGGTTTTGTCAAGACGCAAAATGCCAAAACAGCATTCATTGACAATTTTCAATGACATTTTATGACATAAAGTAGGTACCTCATCCTACCAAAGCATTCAACGCATACACTAATCTGTGATTAAAGGAATACGATTTTCGGAAGTTTAATGTATAGAAAAGACGCGTTTGAAATTAACTTTTATCTAAATTAATTTACCTTAAAATTTGTTTTGTATGTGAACTAATACCAAAAGATAACTTGAAAAATCACACACACCACCTTTGGCTATTTGTCTGTCTCTGACCATAGAGCTATGTAAACCTATAAGCACGCCATACATCTACAATATTGATGTGAAATCTATGACTGGGCATAGATTATAAACTATACAAAATACGTAGACAAAATAAGGGACAGTGGCTAAGTTTTTTTTGGCACGATATGCTTATGTATTTTGCCAGTTTCAAGTTTTAAAGGCTTCATTTGATAGTGCTATGTTTATTGTAATAATGAACCTCAGATAATAAAATTACTGGAAAGAAGTAGCCACGCATGAAACGGCAATATTAGTGTTGAATGGAAGTAAGAAAAGTGTATACTGTAGTATTAATACGATTTATCTGTTCTTATCAATCTACGTAACCAGGTCCAGTCTTTGTTGTTCTAAGTTAGAATATTACCTAGGTTGTAGGATTTCTTTTATTACCATATTATGGTGGGGGCAGTGGTCTCATAGAATTACTAACTTGTTAAATGATTCTTCTACTGTCCTATTTTCTTCTGCATGTAGCACAGCTTCTGTCTGCTTTTGGGTTGGTATCGCATTTCGTTTTAATATCTCGCTTTCTGCAATTTTTTTTAAAGCAGTGATGTGTCCAAAATTATTTAAAGAAATTATTGTAAGGCTAACATAAAAATAGGAATTTATTCTAATAACTCAACTTTACCAAAAAAGAAAAAGTAAGTACCATTTGGTTAAATACAAACCTGGACCCACAAAATCAGTCTTGTTAAAGTGTAAACTGCACACCTTCATGCTTTTTGTGATGTTCTTAGTAAAATTGAGAAAATCAGTCCATTTCTTTTTTAGAGATTCGTTTTTAGGAAATGGGTGAAAAGTAACTCCTTCTGTAGTGTTTTTCACATTGCATTGTGGTACAGAGCACCTAAACAATAAGAAAATGTTTCGTTAAAGAGCATTCGTAATAAGCCCATTACCACTGGTACATATTAAAAATACTGTTGTAGAATAAAGCAAAGTCATAGAAAGATTAACAATTTACAATAACTCTACAGTGCTCGTTTTTTCGTTTTAATGGATATCCCATGGTTTAATCATTTGCTTCAGATCCAGACAAGGATTGAATCAATGTCTCATATCCATAGATAATAGTTTAATTATAGAGCTAGTCCTATCAATCTTAAAATCACAAAGTCCAGTGATCCTAATCAAGAGAAATGCTGAACAGGCCCATGGATAACTGGTCACCTCTGACTCTAGCTCTAATCCAATTAATCCTTCCTGTCAATAATCAAATCCAATAAAAAAAGTCAGTCAGTGTTATAAACAAAAAAATACGTGAAGTACATACATTACAAGGATCTTTGAACTTTCATCATAAATTGCATTCTCTTTAGAAGAATTGTTGGATGTACTAGTGTGTGTACCCACGGTTCCTGCTGATATACTATTAGACTTAGTCCACGGGAAAATTGATGGAACTGCACTCTTCTGGAGATAGTTATGTTGATGTTTCGTGCCTGAAAAGAATGAACGAAATAGGTCCTTAAATAAAATTCAGTTAGGTATCATCTAATCAATACATAGGGCATATCCAACATGGCTCGCAAAATATACCTGTAAATTTACTCATTTTTATGTAGTCATCGTCCTTAAAATGTTGACGACATAACCTAGTACCCTCATTTGGTACCAGGTTTACTCGTCGTATAGCTTTTAACCATAGATTTCTTATTTTTATATCCTTAGGAAACCTATGACCTCCCGGTTCATTACAAAAAGGTACACAGCAGCGCGTCATTTTAAACAAACACCAATAGAATTAAATTTCAATCACTCACAAAGTATGAGAAGGAACAAGCTACACTAACGCCGCCACAGAGAATGAACGCCATCTGGACAGCTAGTGTTGTCGACAAAGAGAATGAATTTTTAAAATTTAAATTTATGTCGTCTCATGCGTTTCGTCCAATCCGTATAAAGAAGTGTCCGGGTAAAGAAAATTCCTATGAACTGTGCTATGAATCTGCAAGCATACAAAATAGATAGGTGGGATCTCAACACTCGGCATAGCCAACATTATAAACCATTTTTTTGTGTGTTATAAACATATTACTAGAACTCGTCGACAGATAATCTATAACCCAAACTATAGTTTTCTGTGCAAATGGCGCCACCGATCTTCGGTGATTTTGCCAGAGTCTAGAAACGTAGAGAACTGATAATATATTGCAGTTCTCGGATCGTTTGATTGTCTATTATTTAATTTATTGTCTGTATGTCGTCTACAGTGTCAAAACACGCGAGAGAACGAGGGTTATTTACTTTACTTACGGTACACGTGATAATCGCATAAAATGGAAGAAAATACACCCACAGTTAGTTTAGTTTCGTGCATGCATTTTGTAAAACGCGGAGTGGCCAAAGCAGTACCGGAAAAGGTATAATTTTCATTAAAACTTGGAACTACATGGTATAAACATTGCTAATTTTCGATTGTGATTTTTTATTTCTACATTTTCAGATAGAATTAACGGAAAAGGAATTGGAAAAAATAATTAAACAGACAGCTGATGAGCTACGGTAAGAATTTAGTGAAAGTTTTGCCAGTTAATCTACAGCATAACACATAACATCAGCCTATGTACAAAGCTTTAAAGTTTAGTTTTAAATGTAACTTTTATTCTCAATACGATATATTTTCTAGTTTGACAGAGCGAGGTGAAGACGAGAGTGACGATGAAGAAGGAGGAGCCGCCGCAGCACCAGACCCACCCGCTGACCCCAACGATGAGTTCAACTTTGAAAAATATGACGAGGAAGATAATAGTACAGTCTTTTTCTCACTAACAAATATTCAGTATTGCCAGGAGAACACACCAACTGTATGATCCCAAAATAAGCTACACTGTTCATATAGGTACCATACAAAAACAGGATTCCAAAGCAAACTTCAAAAAGAAAAAAGGTCTTACTGAAATTTACCCAGATAACAATGGAACCGTCAATCTCTGCACAGTGAATTGGGCGGCCTGTACTACCACCAATTGGATTGACCATTGGCTGTACCAACCAACTAGTTGTGCCTGTGACTTCATTTGTCTGTACTTTTACCATACCTACCTACTGTAGGGACCTCATACTACTCATACGGGTCTCATTTCAGTTTTGGAGTAACAACAATCAGACTGTTCCCATGTCAAGTTACATTAAAACCTGCAGTTTCTGTATTGAAGGTTAAGCCTTGGTCAAGTGAAAACAATGGTTAATTTTTAAAACAAAGAACTAGCAACATTCCATATTATAAGTTGGCACTCTGCATTCTGTTCTTGGATAAAATGTTGCCAATGTTGTCCAAGTTTGCAGATGTGTGCTATGAAAAATAATCAACTGGTGTTATATTTTTGTCTGCAGCTAATCCTGTCGGCATTGGCACTGTAGCAACGTTGCCCAACTTGGGTGATCTCAGTGAAAATGTACAGATTAGGGTAAGTATAATAATAATATAGCCAGACGAACACAAAAACTCCATATCCCAAAATAAAGAATGCTTGTATTAGGGCTACAGTTGAATGGACTGAGGGTCATCCCAGTATATAATACTAGTATAGATATCAAACATCCATGACTCAGTTACAAACATTTGTGGTCATCACACAAAGTTTATCCCCACGAGGATTCGAACCTGCTACCCTCAGCACAGAAGGTTAGCTAATTAGGTTGTCAGTGTCTATATACTCTTTTAATAGTTATTTTTTGGTGTAAGCTCAAGTTTCCTCAAATCATATCCCTCCTATCTATCCTATCCTATCTCTGGATCATAGATTGAATCATATCAGCATGTTCCAATATCATATAAATGGGACATACTATACCTATGTCATAGATATATGGTAATGTAATATGCTCTCATTGTTTGCCTCCAGACAGACGGACCAGATAGTGATGAAGAAGATGATATAATCAAACCCAACGACAATCTACTCTTAGTCGGGCATGTGGAGAGTGACGCTAGTGTGCTGGAGGTGTATAGTAAGTACTTGCAACACAGCTTCCAGTAGAATGACTTCTTCAGATGAATTGATTATAGAACAGGATATATAAGCTATCCAAGATCCAATAGTACCGGCCCTGACGGGATCCTGAATCTGGCCTGACCACTATATGCGGCTAGGCGCTACAAGAAATCCTAATCTCAATGAGATATTATAAATTTATAGCCGTCCCGAGGATGCCTCGTTTAGAGGCGAAACACGTGTCGAATACTTTTTTGGATTCGCTTCGTTTTGCGGAGACTTGCATATTATTTAGGGTCCCGTCATTAGTGATATATAGTTTCTCGACTAACATCTAAGAGGAGTTCGGTGTTGCTGGCTTCTTTAATTATCAATCAACTGGTTTGGTTTATAATTAGAAAAGTTGACAAGCCGAGGGTCAGTGGTGGGGTCCTCTTCACCCATTCATTTAAACTATGAATAAATTTAGTAGCATATTTATCATATCTGGTGTCTGTCGCTCTAGCTACGAAAGAACCAAAAGAGCAACCATGGGGTTTCTTGCCTGCTTTTCTCCATAGGAACTGCATCCCGAATGGGTGGTAAAGTTGTTGCAGTTTTGTAACAATTTTGAAGATTCATAAGTACTGTTCTTAATGGTTTGCATGATTAAAAATAAATCTGATTCTAACGAAGCGATCATTACTTTTTTTTTTTTTTCAGTATTTAACAAGGAGGAGGGCTCGTTCTATGTGCACCATGACGTCATACTGCCCTGGTTCCCGCTGTGCATCGAGTGGCTGAGCCACGACCCATCCGATCCAAACCCTGGTAAGTTGCCCTTACCTAAACATCCCCCTGGAAAGATTTGCGGTGCGACATAATCCGTGATATAACTTTCGCCTTGGCCTGCATGCTAGCCCTGCTGGTCTGGTTATTACTGGGATTGCCCCCAGTCCATTATACGCCGATTGCACAGTACCCATTATACAAACAATACTTAGTTTGGGACCATACAGCTAGTGTGTTTGTCTGGCGATATTTGTTTATTTATTAACCTGTACCAGACAGGCGTTTGCAAATTTTGCGATATCATGGAAACAATCGGGCGCGCTCAACATTTTTTCAGAGTTTTTAAATAACTATCTCATGGTGATTTAAAATAATATGAGGTTGGTTAAAACAATAATTCAGATCGTTTCGAGTTTTCATTTATGTAAATGTCACTCGTAAATTCAAATGTAATGTTGTAATCGCTTGGTTTACGATACATGGCGCGCTAAAAATATTTCCATAAAAAAATCTATAATTTTACTATATTCACCAAGGTGAACGAAAACGAAACGAAAACTTTGGAAAGGTTACAAGTAACCTTTCCAAAGTTTTCGTTACCATACCACTTAGATCCTGTATAACGAACGGTATAGATTTATCTTTCTCCCGGCAGGCAACCTATGTGCTCTCGGCGGCATGGACCCCGTGATCCAGGTGTGGGACCTGGACATCGAGAACTGCTTGGAGCCCGCCTTCAAGCTGGGCAGGAAGCCGAACAAAAAGAAAAAAACCAAGAGAGTCGGACACAAGGACGCCGTTTTGGATCTCTCGTGGAACAGAAATTTTACGTAAGTTGCATGTTCGTTTCTTATACGTACCAGCTGTCCCGGAGACCTTCGTACCGTCCCAGAATCAAATGAATGAGAAAAAATAACTATCTATATCATTATTTTTTTTGTGTGTTTTTACCATGTTTTAATAGTTATTTTGCTATTTTTTTTTTTTTTATTACATTATAGGCAAGTATTTGATCTCGATCTCACCTGATGGTAAGTGACGATGAGATCTACGATGGAGCATACTTGCCTAGGTAGGAAGGCGGCAGTAGATCGAGACGCTACATTCACTAGGCACATGCAGCGCAGCTGATCTGACCCGCCATCCATGAATGGCAACATCGAACATCATGCCGGAACACGGCTAGGCCGCTTGACGACATGGCTTTGTTCAGTGGGTGGTGACTAACCACGGCCGAAGCCTACCACCAGTAGAGTTGTCACCTAGTTGGCACCACCTAGGGTCACGTGTAGGGTATCTCGAGGGTATTTAATTCTCCTACGGACGAAGGTGACTCGACCCCAATGCTATTTGGGGTGGAGACAAATTCATAAAATTAAATATCATAAAAATCATCCCGTTCTTGAGTTAAATTCAAATGACAGCATGCTTATGTTTGCTTGTTATTTCCAGGCACGTGCTAGCGAGCGGGTCGGCCGACAACACGGTACTGCTGTGGGACTTGGACCAGGGCACGCCGCACACCAAATTCGATTACTATGAAGATAAAGTAAGCATTCATATTACATACTAATATAATTTAATAAAAATCTTAACACTGAGTGGCTGGCAGATATGGTAAGCCTAAACTTATAGACCTGACTAGAGATTTGAAATGTGGAGGATATATTCCTCGAGTACCAGATCATAGAGTTGCACTGAGGTCGGTATTTTTTTGGAATAATTACCCCTAAGAGCGGTCCAAGTTTGTATGAAGAATTTTTTGTAAGTATTATTGGGTACGTGGCCAGCAATTTATAACGTGGTATTTGGATTGTGAGTAACGTGGTATTTGGAAAAGCAGTGATAGCCAAGTAAAAGCAGTGATAGCCAAGTTGGTAGAACGCTTGCCTCGGTAACGAGTATTGCAGGTTCAAACCCCGGCTCGCACCTCTGGGATTTTTCAAGTGCGAATCTCATTTTCAACCACGATTATCACTTGCTAAACGGTGAAGGAAAACATCGCGAGGAAACCTACATAACTGAGAGAACCCCTCGAAAGATGTGTGTAGTCCGCCAACCCGCACTGGGTCAGCGTGGTGGACTATGGCCTAATCCCCCCTCGAATTGAGAGGAGGCCTGCCCAGCAGTGGGACATTAAAAAGGGCTGGTATTATTATGTAGCATGATTGATGTCGGTGCAGGTGCAGTGCGTGTCGTTCCACCCGCTGGAGGCGCAGACGCTGGCGAGCGGCGCGTGCGACGGGCGCGCGCGCGTGGCGGACTGCCGCGCCGCCGCCGCCCGCGCCGCCCAGCGCGCCTGGCTGCTGGGCGGCGAGGTCGAGCGCGTCGTGTGGGACAACCACAACCCCTTCTGCTTCGCTGTGAGTACCGCTCATCTCACACTATAGCCTTGTGTATCCTATTTACCAGATCCAATTGGTTTTTTTTGAGTTCATAATATAAGATACTTAAAAACGTGGTTATACAGGCTGCAAAACAAATGCGTAATTCATATTTTAGGAAATGTATACCTTCGCGAGTTAGCTACACTCATAAAACCGAACTTGTTTCGACATTTATTCGGAAATAATAAAAGAAAAATAGAATAATGTATCACATTTTTGAAATATTAACCATTGTGTGCTTGTGCACGAGTTTAGGAAATTAAAATAAATATGATTAATTTGACTTTTCAAGATGTCCATTAAATTTTCAGTTCATTACTCAATTTTGCTGATAGGAGTAGGGTAATTATGTCAGCGTCATCATCAGGGGTACATATGATTTTATAACGATTATCAAGTAATTCTCGACACTGGAAAAATGCTCTATTCTGTAGGCTATTGCTATTGCCAACGATAAAAAAGAAAAACTTAAACCAAAAGTTTAGTTTAATATTTTCGACAACCCCACTACGGTGTTAACCTTGCGTATTTATTTATGAACCCCACTACAGGACCCTCGTTCACCTTACATTATTTCAGGTTTTTTACACCCTGTATACGCTTAGTTTACACCAAATCAGTGAACATATTATTTTATTGCCAGATGAGCAACAACACGGGCCAAGTTGCCTATGTGGACTGCAGACAGGACGAGCCCCTGTGGACCATAACGGCACACGAGAAGGAAGTCACAGGTAGATAGATAATGTTTCACCACAAAAAAGTATTAAAAATTATATAGGGAATGTCACAATGTATGTTATTTATGTAATATATTTTGCTTTGGGTTGTTTATTTAGACTAATTGAGTATGCTAATGGTATGTGCCACGAGATGCTGATAAATCTTATCTATAACATATTTGATAGAATTTGTATGGGCCGTCCGTTAAATAAGTTGTGGATACATTGTGAAATAAAACATATATATAATGATGAGGTATCCTAAGTCCATCCAAATTTAGAAATAGAAATATTCAATGTAGAATTTTAATTATTACAAAAGGCCTCTACGTGTTGGACCCACGTCCCCACGCAAGTATTCGAAATCAAAATAAAATCATGTGATATAAACCGTGTTAATTTGTTCCAGGTTTAATATTAAGTGAAAATGTTCCTGGTTTAATGGTGACGGCGGGCACGGATGGGAAACTCAAAACGTGGGATATATCCAGGTACACTTCATTCTTTGAAAATATGATACGAAAGTTCAAACTCTAATATCAATATTAGACATAGGGCTGAAATTAGTATAACGCGAAGCGCGGACGAAGCCGTATGTCAAAGTGACTGACGTTGACTTTAAATTGTTATCTAATCATTCCCAACGCCGCTACTACATCGGTGTGCGCTAACTCTCAGTTTCGATCGATGTGCGAGCTGAAGTGCACTTTATTGCTTTGTAGCAAGAGTCGCGTTTCATTTAAATGTTTTTGCGGAGTGAAATATCTATTATAATCTGTGCCACTGGTTAACATAGGTGTAGCTAGTCAGTCATATATTGGTCTCTGTCTAGCGCGCCGCCAGTGCAGGTGAGCGAGCGAGCCGGGCGCGTGGGGCAGGCGCTGTGCGCGGCCGCGTGTCCCGAGGCGCCGTTCTCCGTGGCGGTGGGCGGCGACAACAAGCAGTGCTGCATCGAGCTCGTCGACTTGGAAGCCAGCGAGAACGGTGAGCTACGCCTTAAAAGTGCTAGTTTTATAGCAATTTCTAGCTACAATTGTATAGACGTCGTGTGGCTGTCTATATCCCGGCACTTGTCGCAATGAATGCTAAAGGTTTTGCCTGACCTATAAGTTGCTCAGCCAGATTTAATTTTTGTGTGAAAGTATCTTGCATATCATTTACTGACATTTCATTGAAAACATGCGCGTCGTTGGCGTGGTCGTCGTCGGCGTTGAAACTATTAACAATGTTGTATGTGTTATCAGGCTAATGTTTGTAATTATTTTCAGTTACAAATCGTTTCGGATCGCGACCGCTCCTCTCGGTGGCCGCAGCAGCGAGCGAAGATTCAATGGAAACCTAGTTATTGTTTATGTACGATATTTTACATATTTATATTATAATAAATGTATAATTTACCCGTTATAATTCGATCTTCATACATCGACAAATCGATAACTCGAGTTTAAAAGTTTTTTTTTTACCTTTGTTGACCTACCATGATCACTGAAACCAAGCCAAGCCTATCCATATCGCCGTTGAGGGCGGAGGGTCCTTGCCACTTTTACTAGAACGGTTCGTTAGCCGCTCGTATCCCAACAGGGCCCCGAGTCTGCTAACACAATCGATTCATAATCGTACAGCAACCGCATAGTAACTGTCACTTTTGACAGCTATCCCATACAATATCTGTCAAAGTGACATTTACTAAGCAGTTACTGTTCGATTGTGTTAGCAGACTTGGGGTCCAGAATTAATGAACGAACGGCATGCGGTGCTATTCAGTGTATTTATTTTTAATATATTATTTTGATATTGTTATATTCATCAGCAGCCCATGCAATACCCGTCACCAGTACCAGCACATACCGTTAAGGTACTATCACGTGGGCACCACAGGCACACCCTCTACAATTTGGCTCGAGTGTCACTGTGAAAGAAATTATTGCACGATTTATTTTTGAAAATTTGTCCGAATACTAGCTCTACTTAATTTATAGAAGTTCCAATCAATTTATTATGTCGTAACAAAGCTTTTAGCATGATTAAAGTGTTTTGTAATAACATTCTATAAATTTGGAGTTATGTCTGGAACCTAAATAAGTTAACCATTTTCTTTTTTCTTTAACGCATAAGATTTAGTTCACATCAAGAATGGGATCCAAGATGTTTTCGGAGTACCTCATAATAAGCTGATTCTTCAGTTCTATATTAAGTTTCCAAATTAATTATACAATAAAACAACACATTATAACAACTGAGATTATGTATTTGCAACATGTCTTACAATATCCCTATGTAATAAATAAATACACATTAATAAAGGCAATGAAAAATGCGCTCAATTATTCTGAACTAAAAGCATTTGAATATTGCAATATTTGCAATCCATGTAAAAAAAACCCATCTTATTTGGCCTAAATATGTTTATAACATTGATTTAATACCACAAAAGTTCGGATTTTGTGAAAATACACCCAAAATTGCCCGCTTAACTTATTTTGTAATAATTTTAAGAGGAATCTCGAAATGAACCACAGCCAAAACTGTTCGCAGTTATGTCGAAAAAAAAGTAAACAAATATAAAAAATATTTTATGTACACACGATTATATATGCTAAATATTGCTCATTATTTTTGTTGATTTCATTAATACTATCCACACTACACACACTATGCGAGAGTAACTCGACCCCTCCCGGCTCACGCCTTGGTTAAGTAAGGATCACTGTTCGTTAACTTATACTTGAATATCTTAAACAACTTCAAAAGTATCCAATATCTTGTTATGCGCAAAATAATCTGTAAAAATAGTAGTTAAATTATAATTTACTACAAAAAAATACTAAAACAAACGACATCAAATAAATATAACAAGTAAGAGTATACTTAGGTGAACTTTGTCTAAGTTAAGTAGATAACTTATTTATATAAATAATAATGATCCTCTTACATGACTTTAATTTCTACATTTGAGTAGTCGAGTCGAGATATCGGTTATAAATAATATCTATGCACTAAGAATGTTAGAGTCAACAATGTCGCTACATAGGCTGCATACTACTACACAATAAAGTTCTTAATCTCATCGTGAAAGGGTCGAAAATCGTGTGAGCGCAATTAGGGAAAGATTTCTAGCTACTTATTAAAAAGAAATGCTTTTGTATCAGGTACCAAATGTGTTTTAACAGCTATTATACTGCAATCGACAAACTCGACTCCATTGCAATGGAAAGGTACCGGGTTCGATCCCCACTCGGGCCACTAAACTATTGATGTAAGCACACTCCTGGAAAAAGCTTTAGCTTTTTTGGAAGGGGTAACGGTTCTGCAAACTCACATTATTAGTAATTTTTAAATAGAGTAGCGTAATTTAGTACCATTAAGTGAACACGATTAGTAAACGCGCCACAGATAGCGTAATTGACGAGTCACTGGACGACTCGAACGTGGTATATGGTTACGTTAAAAGACGCTCACACGACCTTACCCAGCTAAACTACTCGTATTATAAACGCAACCTTTGGGTCATATATCACTGTCAATAAGGATGAAATGAGCGTAACTTGTGGCAATGTTAATCATTAATTAGTGAGGCCTTATACCTTGCGCACGCGCAGGTGGCCGGCTGTCATCAATTTATACGGCTTTAGGGCTACCCCACAATAGTATTGCCATCAAAAATTATAAGTACTCCATTCCATAATTATTAGTGTCGGCACGACAATCAAAAAATAAATCTAAGACCCAATAATTGCGTTTATAAAGGCCGTCGCTCACTACGCGGGATGACACGGCAAAGTATTCATTGGTTTGCCCAGAGACGCTAAAGAATCTTTCGGATGCCAAAAAATGTCATACGATACACAGGCACTGAATTCTTTGTCTGCCCATTCGGTTTGTTCTTGCGATATGCTCTAGTGTGCTTGCGACGATATCAATGAAATATGAGGGCTAAGAGTATGAAAATAAGATTTCATATCATTTGCCACGCCATTCCGCGATATAGTCACCGGCCTTAATGACCCTAGTATACGCGGTGTAAGTGGCTACGTAACAAAAACTGATATCATACATTCATCTCGTGAATTCAAGAAGTTTTGTTGATCTTTTCATGAATTATACCCATATTTTCAATTGACTTCTTGGAGTGATATATTTATAACAGCCTGTAACGTCCACGTCAACCTGATTGTATATTTAAAGACGCCAAGACACATTAATTTAGGCCTAAAACTGCAATGTAAATTAAAACTCGATACACAACAATTAAAATATTTGTGACCAACTACGTCAACTGACTTCTATTATTGAAATAAAAATATTTTTTTTAAGGATTTTATCGCGTTTATTTTAGTGTTTTTAAGTTCCCGACGTTTCGGCTGCTTTACAGCAACCGTGGTCACAGTTTTATTTAAATGTGTAGTGTTCGCGTGAATATATGCCTTCTATTATTTTATTTATATTATTTATATTGTCACCTTCACTCAGTTTTCGTTACCATGCCACTCAAACCGTGCAATGTATAATTAATGTAATATTTACTCTTCGGCCGGGAACTTGTTGACGGCGTCGTTGATGGCGCGCGCGACGTACTGCACGTTGGAGGGGTTGAGGCCGCAGATGTTGATGCGGCCCGACTTGAGCAGGTACACGTGGTACTCCTCCACCAGGTACTCGGACTGGCGCTGGGTCAGCCCGGTGAACGAGAATAGACCGATCTGTTTCACGATGTGGTCCCAGTTGCCGGGCGTGTTCAGTCTACATGGACAAATATATCATTTTGTTGAATGATTTCGTTCATCGTTTTGTTAAATAACTGAAGATTCATTGCTTAGTACTGTGATGTAAATGTTTGCCGGACGTGTTCAGTCTACATGGAAAATATATAATTTTGTTGAATAATTTCGTTCATCGTTTTGTTGAATAATTGAAGATTCATTGCTTAGTACTGTGATGTAAATGTATTGAGGGTGTGATGCTAAATCCCCAAATTCATACAATATTTATTTCTTTAATTTATATTACAAAGGACTACAAAACACTATCCTAAATTATAAATGGCTGGTTGTTCTCTCACTTCACTTTTCAAACATTTTGGCTCCCATCGTGTTAATTGATGATTTTGCCAAGTATCTTTGTTTGACAACATGGCGGCGTAACTCTTTAATTCCCAATAGCTATATATCAAATTTTTATCTGTCTTATATAGAAAACATCAACTTTATTTCAATAAAAAAAAAAAAAATTCTTACACCATAAAAAGCATTTTTCAGAAGTGATTTTTAATGTCATTACTAATGTATAAACGCTTTCTATAAATTTGAAGGGTTTACACTCACTATACTGTAGTAGTAGAGTAGTTAAACTTACTTGACGAGCTCGGACCTCAAGGCGTCTCTCATCTGTATGACTCTATTCGCCATTGTCTTGATGTGTTCCTTCCTTTAGCAAGATACACCACGAAATTAATAATTAAGATAGTAAGCGCATGATTACAGTATTTCCCTCGCTAACGTAATCGTATCGCTATCGAGAAAGCATTTCCTTGAAAACGATACGATAACGTTAGAGAGTTCCTGCTAGACAAACTCTAGGCAAGTAAGCGGGGGCTCAGTGCGTTTTAACCTGCGTTAAATGAGATTCGCACATGAAATCCGGATATCGCAGATGCGCGAGCCGGGGTTCGACCCTGCGATCCTTGTTCCGAGGCAAGCATTCTACCAACATGACTACACCGTATACTGCAAAATGCACTCGTTCGGTATTTAGATACGTTCAAAAGATGTAGTAAGGGACCGTTCAAGTATTACATAACGAATTGGGAGGTCTTCTGAAACGTTACGATGCGTTACAGGGTCGGGAGGGGGGTTTGAACTACGCGTTACGGAGCATTGTTTTAACAATGCTCCGTAACACATAGTAACTGTCACTTTTGACAGATATCCCATACAATATCTGTCAAAAGTGACAGTTACTATGCGGTTGCTGTTCGATTATGAATCGATTGTGTTAGCAGACTTGCGGCCCAGAACGGTAGCGTAGAGATTTTACGTTTTACTAGGAGAGGGGGGAGGTAAAGAAAAAAGTTACGGCACGTTACAGCGCGGTACATGGGGGGAAGGGGGGGGGGGGGGGTCAAAAATCTCCTTGAAGCTCCCTAAGGTGTACTGACCACTCGTCGAAGAGCTGCTTGTTGCTGAGCACGGCGGCCACGAGCCTGGCGCCGTGCGCGGGCGGGTTGGAGTACATGCCGCGCACGATCCACGTCAGCTGCGACCTGGCGGCCGCCGCCGGCGCGCGCGACGACAGCACGAACGTCAGGTTGCCCACGCGCTCGTCTGCCGCCACACAACACATTACCTACTACACTGCCAGTGCCCGCGACTTCGTATGCGTGTACTCTAGTATTTTGACAATACCGAATTATTTTAGATGTTGTTGGTCATATCAAAATCAGTTTTTATGAAAAATTCGATTGTTGAGAAAATAATATCCTTGTCCGGTAATCGAACCCGTACCATCTGATAATGTCCCTAATAAGAAATTTTGTTCCGGCAAGTAATGATTGTAATAAAATTAAGAAATATTTTTTGTCCAAAATTATGGCTTCCAAATGTTGCAATCTAACAACACAACCCGCCGCGATACCTGACTCGTGCGACTGCCGAACTCGCTGGAGCGTATCGAGTTTTACTTTACATTGCTGTTTTGCACCAAATTATCAATTATTATCGTTTTTTTTTAATATAATTAGATAGACTTTTATTATGATTTCATACTAAAATCAATCTAAAAATACTGAAAGAAATGCGTATAATTCATTAACTTCCCAACTCTAGCATCATTAGTCGGTACGACACAACATACACCCTGTATATAAATATAGCTGCGTATGCGCAGTAAGTGTATATGTACTGACTGTAAAGTCCGAAGTTCTTGGCGAAGGACTGCGCGCAGACGAGCTCGAAGCCGCGCTTGACGAAGTAGCGCACCGCCCACGCGTCGCGGTCCAGGTCGCCCGACGCGAAGCCCTGGTACGCGCTGTCGAAGAACGGGAACAACTTGCGCTCCTACAACAATATTCATTATAATGCAGCGACCACTTCAACCGCACACCAAGCTACACAGATAGCACTGCAGACGCATTCAGTACAATAGACAATTGTCATCGCAATCCTCAATCGCGCTATAAGAGTTTTCAGAGCAAGTAACATATATACAAGATCCCGACATTAACCGTCGGGGCATAGCGGCCGTCCCGCCAAGCCTCAAGCAAGCAAGTCTTCCAGCCAGGCGGGAGATAGCCCACCTGGCTGGAAGATCTTCCCTTTTCCGCTGAAATAATATTCCGCAACCTTTCCAATACTCCTATAAAGTCCTATCAATGTAAAAGATCTTTTTAAAAAGAGCAACCATGGAGTTTCTTACCCGTTCTTCTGTATAGGAACGGCATTCCGAACGGGTGGTTAAGTATGTAGTAGCTTAGCATTTTGTAACTTTCGACGATTCATAAGTACTGTACTTAATTCTGATTCTGATAATGTTTAACTGTTGGGCATGGCCTCTCCTCAATGTGATGGGGTATTATAGACCACCATGCTGGCCCAGTGTGGGTTAGCTGACTTCATGTATCTCTCGAGGGGTTCATTCAGGTATGCAGGTTCCCTTATGATGTTTCCATCACCCATTGGCAAGTGATAACCAAGGCTGAAACTGAGATTCGAGGTGGTGCGAGTTCAGTTTTGAACCTGGGACCCCCGTTCCCAAGTCAAGCGTTCTACCAACTTAACCATCACTGCCTATATAAAAACAATAAAAATGTAATAACGGAATAACATCATTATCTTAATGTAGGGCTTGGACGAGTCAGTGGGGTATTATGTCACAACTGATAAAACCTGCTCCACAGAATCCAAGTTTACAAGTAATAAATATAAATGACCAGTGTGTTCCCAAACTAAGCAACGCTTTTATAATGGGTAAAGATAAATAGGCTGGGGACGGTCCCCGTAACACCCAGATGAAGACTGATAAAGAAAAGATTATCCTTGTATAGATATTAAATAGCCATGACTCTGGTACAAACATTCATGCTCATGCCACATAGTTTGGACCCTACCACGATTCGAATCCAGGACCCTCGGCACAGAAGTCAAGGTTACTACCAACTGAGCTAATCAGGTCGTCGCGGTACCTGCATGATGTCGGCGATCTTCTCCCACTGCTCCTGGGTGGGGTCGATGCCGGTGGGGTTGTGCGCGCACGCGTGCAGCAGTATGACCGAGTTCTCGGGCGCGCTGCGCAAGTCCTCCGCGAAGCCGTCGAAGTCGATGGCGCGCGACTTGGGGTCCCAGTAGCGGTAGCTGCGCGGATTCGAGAAGCCCGAGTTCACGAACACCAGGTGGTGGTTCTCTGTTATTCCCAAAAAAAACATCATTTACGCTGTCGACACAAAATTATACGCCGCGTCTCCTGGGTACCAAGTCTGCTAACACAATCGATTCATAATCGAACAGCAACCGCATAGTAACTGTCACTTTTGACAGATATCCCATACAATATCTGTCAAAAGTGACAGTTATTATGCGGTTGCTGGTCGATTATGAATCGATGGTGTTAGCAGACTTGGGGCCCTGTGCGTGTTCACCCCACTCACTACACAAAAACACCAAACGTTTTATATTGATACAACAAATCATTGTACCCCGCCTCTCTTTACCCCGAGGGTTTTGCAGAGTTGAGACACATGGTAAACATTGTAGCTCAGCATTTTGTAACAATTTTGACGATTCATAAGTACTGTGCTTCAGAGAAAATGTTCTGATTCAGACTCGCAGATGTAGCTTCGCAGGCAGAGTTATCAGCAATCAATATCGGATACGGAATGGAAAACTCTCCGAAACGGATCTCCGCAATATTTTTGTCGGTCAGTCGTACGCCCGTGATATAAAATAACCCCTTTGACAGCTGTCAAAACTTGTCAACGACATCAACTTTGAGGTTTGTGATGCCAAAAAAGAAAAATAAAAAAGAACTTTGAGCTTTTCGAATCCATTTCTGATTTAGAACAGCACAGCAGTGCCAACTCACCCCAGGTGGGTGAGGAGTAGTAGAACGTGTTGTAGTTGAGATGCTTGCTCAGAATCTCTGCGCCGACGCGGAGTCCGCCCGTGCCCGACAGCGTCTGGACACCGAAAGCCTGCGAGCAAACACTCCGGGTGTAGGTATTGTATTGGTGTACAGAACATGTTTTCAGTGAAGACTGTCTGGACTAGTGGTGATGACTGCATGGTCTAATAGTGGCGACTGCATGAATGTGATGATGACCGCATGGACAAGTAATGATGACTGAATGCTTGTGATGACCACTTCATGGTAGAGTGTTGACGATCGAATGGTGTGTTTAGTGGTGGCGGCTGCATGGATGTGATGATAAGTGGTTGCCATATATTATCCTACAAAAGTATTAATTAAGTATTTAATTCATTCATTATAATGGGAAACATTATGTAATAAATATAAACAGCATATTATGTTATATACACCAATCTGTTGTTTATACTATCAGTAACGTTTATGTCTCCAAGATCCCTACTTGGCACCTACCTAATTATCTATCTGCTGTAACATTATGCTGTAATTTGCGACAACAGATGCGCTAATTACTAATGTACCTACATCCTATATTTAGTGAAACAATTCTGCAACATGATAAAGCTGGCTGTTCATTACAATAACCCATTAAAATAAGGTTCTGTTACATGGTACTGATAACCCCTTTCCACAACTTATTTGACAGTTGGCTTATACAAATTTCATCAAATAAATTGTTAACAAAAAAATATGTTTTGAAAACAGATTGCATCATGAAATGGACAACGAAAATAAGTTATTTCGTAATACTGATTGCGCTGCCTGTACCATTATGCAATATTTTTAAAACAAAAAGTGAACAATAAAATTTAGATTCTTTTGTTTTCATGCTATACTTCCTCATTGGTATTTATTAGCAACCATGGTTAACTGGTCCGTTAACCATGAACTAAATATTATTTTTATATATTTTGTTGATGATGGTCTATGAAACTGTTCATCGCAACTTACTCGTCCCTCAGTTATTGCCGGGCTGTCTTCACCGAGCAGCATAGAGGTCGCTGCTGCAGAGAACTGTTCCAAACCTACGACCAAACGAGAACATAGACTAATAAGGCACAATAATTGATTTTTTTATATTTACACACTACACATTGAAATAAAACTAATTTTAGTCCTCCCATGACCATGGTTGCTGTAAAGCAGCCAAAACATTGGGAAACTAAAACCATAAAATAAACTCGATAAAATCCTTAAAATTTGTTTTATTTCAACCTTATTTTAATTATCAAGTTTTGCTTATCTGTTAGTTGTATTCTATGTTGATATGGGCATTATAAACATGTTGCTGGGTAGATAGAATCCTACTTGGTGGGTTTATTGTGATTGATAGTTTACTATCAGATATTGATTAGTTTGGCTAACAACACAATTTAATAAAAAGCACAATCTACTGCAAATTTAAAGTCATAGAATGTGTTTAAGGCCCGCATTTCAGTTGCAGGAATATTTCAGTACTGGCTCATTCTAGATAGCTCATATAATGAGAACTTATTATAAGAAACTGCATGGATTTCGAAGTCAGCTTACCAAGCACAGGCAGGTATTCGTGGAGCAGTGTGTCATCGGCTGCCATCTGCTTCTCCATCTTCCTGACCACTGGCAGCACCCATGGCTTGCCATTCTCATCCCTGTATGCTGCATGACAAATGTAATGATTTTTTTTTTTTAGTGGATTAAATTCTCAACAGACTATATTGATGTAAAGTAAGTTATTTTTCGTTGAAGTCCTAGTTATAGGTATTTTTGATTTTTATAATATACACAACAGATTTACGAGAAAATCGCAAACAAAAACAATATCGGTTACATAATAAGAACAGGTTGTAAGAGGTACGAAGACTTGTAACTATCGAATAAAACTTACCGCCAACACTTAAATTAACTTTATTTTGAAAGCTGTCCTCAGTGAATAGTTTCGATAATTGGAAAACCTCGATCGGCGGGCCTTGTTGTACAACTTCAAAACGGGAAGTCATTTTTTTATTTATCTAACACACGACTCTTCCAACTGAATTTCGCGCGGCGAGTGCGATATCTACTTGTAGTAGGCACTTATACAATTGATAATGACTTAATTTATTGTTCAATTGAAGAAATTTGTGACTGTTTTGCCGTTGGTTAGCTGCTGACCTTTATCAAGTTTATCAATGACAAAAACGTCACCAACCCGGCGGCCGATCACATAACCAAACATAACACAAAATGTGACAGCTGACGCCGTCACTTTCATTAGCGTCATGTAATGCATAGATAATACATAATATAGGATGTAATGTTTGATGCATCCAATTTTGGCGCAGACAGCGATTTCTAAGGTTCCGTACCAAAACGGTGAAAACGGCACCCTTATGGTGCAACTATGACCGTGTGCCCATAGATAATACATAATCGTGTGCCTGTCTGTCACTCTCGTGGATGAGACCATATCACCTTATTTTATTTCATAAAGAAAGAAAGAAGAACGCGAAGAACGTCATAGTTATTTATTAGATCTCATACTGAATTCTCATCATTCATTCTTGATTCAAGAATAGGTATTATAATAGTATAGGAGACATACATCAAGAATAGTATAGGAGACATACATCAAGATTCTTGATGTATGTCTCCTATACTATTTGGACTTGCCAGCTACGTCATGGCTATAGCCGGCATCACGTTAGCTCTAGGAACTTTGATGGAACCTGTAGATGAAACAACTAATAGGGATAACTCTAAGGTTACGACAATAGCCGCTCACCATTTGCCACTTGCTATTCACTTGTACAACTGCCGCCACTACTGCTCGCCCGTGCTCACTGCTCGGAATGAATGAGTTACGCTTCCAAAATATAATTTGACCAGACTGCCTAGCTGCCATAGCCTGAATGCCCCTAGTATTGAGAGGTAGTGTGCTTGGCGTAATGGTATGTTCACCACATATTACATTCAGCCCAAAATGCCATACAGACACACAGCTACTAGTGGATTGCACAGCCGGATTGCACCTCTGCCTACAGAGGCCCAGGCCTGGGGTGCTGGGAATACGTTTCTGGCAACGACCCCATCCACCACAGCAACCGGTAGCTGTTGGCTATAGAAGTCGCGAGTGACCCAGATCACGAATATCATTGGACGAAGTAAAGTAGAAATCAAACGCCATTATTATTTTTTATTTTCATGCATCATCTTAAAAATTAATTCAATCAATAATTGGCAAACTTTAGAGATCAGAGTTTACTGTAGCAAATATTTTTAGCATGTATACTGAGTGTAAACAGGGTTCTTAATTCTGCATGCTCTGGGATCATCAGTTCTCACCACATAATAATTATGTTTGAACTCTTTATTATCACCATCGTTCAATTTGTAATTCATGACTCCAAGCGTTGCCAAACCAATTCCGATTACAGCAAAAAATGATGCACCCATTACTTCTGGTATTTCCCAACACCCTCTTTTGAAGAGTCCTATCAATGTTTTAGGGAATTTCACTTGGTGGCCGATTTCCTTTGGTTCTGGAGTCATCTTGGAATTAAGTTATTGAAAATAATTTTCACATACGCAGTAGAATAGCTCTGATATTGTCGAAAACCGTAATAAATAGCAGTGGATCTCCTTTATATCTATAAGAAGTTATAATTTAAAATGAGATCTTGCGATGCAGACAAATATCACTAATTAACATTCGAACACCAAAAAAATCTATTATGTCATGGATTGCGAGACCAAGAAGTTTATATTGATTTGGTGGTAATCATATTTTTTTCTCAAGCTAACATAGACTTGAGAAAAAAATATAATGGGCACCAAATAGACCTTTATGAAGTACCTATCTATCGTAATTCGTATCAACCGTGTCTTCATGGTAGCCAAATAATTTTAAATCAATCTTCTTAATTCTATGATGGTAGCCTAGCCACAGAAAGGACTTTTCTTTCGTTGCCCGTGATGATTTTGTTGATGAGTTAATGTCTAGTATCTATTAACCCTTGATACTAGATGGGCAAATTAAATTATTATTTTTATATTACCTGTATGTAAAGTGTATTACAGTTTTATGATTTAAGGTTGAGTTCGTAAGTTCGTGAAATATATTACAGTTTTATGGTTAATGGCAATGGTTATTAACTGTAATCGTTATTTTGCCCACCTCTATCGATCTATTCACTTCAAAGGGACAATTCTATTCTTACATCTATGTAATGGTTTCCGATAGTTTTTTTTTACATATTGTCTATGATCACATGTGCTATTCTAGATCTATGTCATATATATATGATGATGTAATATCCCATTGTGGTTGATTTTTTTTTTCATTTGCACTATCTTACTGGCTGTACCCACGCTTGGATTATAAAGTTTTCCACGATCCCGGGGAAAGAAATCCATTTCGTAAGTCGGGTCTTTTGCGTGTTTTTTTAATTTGGCATCACCATAGGCATTTTGCCAGTGTCAAGTAATATAAATTATTTCTGTTTTTTAATATATGTACAAGCCCAAAGGCTAGGCCCAAGTAAAATACCCCCCCCCCCCCATCCCTCAATCAGTAAAGTGATGGATACTTTACCGAAAGATTATTCATGGATTTTTCGTGAGAAACTGAAAAGCCACGTTTCGTCACTCTGTTTCAATTACATACACTTGTGCACTTTACCGAACCCATAATGGTTAATATTCCACTTATATCACTCACTATAACTCGCAGGAACACTAGTTTTAGAAATTAAAACATAACTGACGCCATGACTTTTCAGTTTCCCGCCAAAAGTCTCCTTTTGCGTGTTTATATCTACACACTAGACAAGTGTCAACATTTTCCCCGCGCGCGGGCAGAGGGGGCAGGTACAATCTGTTGTAGGGACGTCAAATCTCATGTTGCAAAGGGGTACATGGTACAAAATGAGTAGATATATCCTCGTGACTCCTTCAATGCTCGTTGACAAAGAAAAGGACGCATGCCGTCTGCTATTTGCCTAACAATTAAAACCAGACGAAGAGGCCAGCTGATACGATGTCGTCAGACGCACATACCAATTAAATTTCATATCACTTGAGTACATAATATTTACAAAAAGTGTAAAAAATGTGGCCCATGCGGTAGCGTGCCCAAGACGCTGGCCGCAATTTCCTCGCTGAATACCTAGCCGAAGCTACTCGCTGAGCGAGGAAATGCCCAGCCCTTGGGGCGCCAGTTGCGTCGATCAAAATAATAACTAATGTAACATCATTACATCTTATACGAACTTGTGCCCGCTTATCGACATAAGTTTTTTAAAAGTACAAAAAAGATACTGAAAAGGCTACTTATATTTCAGAGCAAAAATAGGATCTCACGAAAACAATTACAACTTTACCACGCGGACGAAGTCGCGGGTGAAATTAATCCCCTACCCCTGTCAGTAAAGCTAAATTCACTAAACATTCACCAGAAATCTTGGGAGAACTCGAATACTAAAATTATACTGAAAATAAGATTTTAATAATGGTCATTATTACTTGTAGATTTCTATTTATCTAACCGGTCCAGCTAGGAGAAAATGTTGGCACCAAACAGCTATGTATATTTATTCGTAGTTTGGCACTGTCAGGGCTTGGACAAGTCATTCAATGAGTTTAGGTTAATTCGGTGAAAGGGATTCCCTTAAGGAACAATGGCCCTGAAAAGAAATGGAAGCGAACTTTGATGAACACTATGTGAAATTATAGCTCAATATTGGAGTATATTCACTTTTTTATTAAACTGGGAATAATTGAACGAATTGCAGAGATTGTTATTCATTACCATTCTGAAAGTTGAAAACCTAATCAAAATCAAGTCATAGGCAGTCTTGAACAAAAGCATACTTTATCTAAGCTACAAGTAGACGCCCTTTTTCTTCTCCTTCTTTCTTTACGAAATGAGATGCGATGAAATAAAATGGATATGAATATGGTCTCACCCGCAACATAGCGGGTATTTTGCACAATGTCAAGTAATTAATAGCTATAAAACTTTCAATAAATACACATTATAAATAAAATAATGGATGTGACATGATGAAATGAAAATGGCGTCCCGACGCCCTTTTTGAAGGGAAGATGTATAATGAAGTTGTCAATTTTGGTTGACATTCTAATAAAATGCATTACTTTGATAAATATTAGTGGAATATTAACCATTGAGTCCATAAATGTGCAAGAGTGAGAAATTGAAACGCAGTTTAACTAACTTGACTTTCAAGTTCAGCCAAAATGGCCGGTAAATTTCCAGTAAACTATCTACAGCTTTACTGATACGGGTAGGGGGATTAATTTCATCATCATCATTAACATCACGGGTACATATAATAAAAAAAATACTCCAAACATACAAAACCTAAAAAAAAATGAGAAAAATAATATTTAGTTACCTGTTGTTTATTTTCATTGCTTTTTTTTCTATTCTCAGGATTGCAGAGCAATTATTAGGATTAAAAACTTGTGCATGAACTAACTTGAAATTTATGAATTCAGGTGTCATTTGAAGAAAAAAATATGTATTCTACAACGTGGAATGAAAATTCCAAATAAGCAATGTTATTTTACACATTTATTTGCAAATGAGTTTCTACGTTGCCCAAGAACCTACATTTCTTATCAAATGTATCTGAGTACGGCTATGCATCTGTGTGAATACACGCATGGGCTTTTAATTGATCAGACCAATGAAAACTCTTGTTACAAACATAACTAATATGAGGTTATATAACTGTGTGTATACGCGCATGTTTCTTTAAGAGTCTATTCTCGTGAAAACTCTGGTTACAAACATTACAAGCTTATACACATATTACATTATAGCTATATGGTTTATCACCTGTATGAATACGCAAATGTACTTTTAAATCTGTCTTCGTAGAACATCTCTTGTTACAAACATTACAAACATAATGCTTCTCACCTGTGTGTCTACGCAAATGCGTTCTTAAGTTACTACTATCAGTAAAACTCTTGTTGCATACATTACAAACATAAGGCTTCTCACCTGTGTGTACACGCTTATGATTCGTTAAGATCGTCTTCGTCGTAAAACTCTTGTTACAAACATTACAAACATAAGGCTTCTCACCCGTGTGTACACGCTTATGATTACTTAAGATCGCCTTCGTCGTAAAACTCTTGTTACAAACATTACAAACATAAGGCTTCTCACCAGTGTGTCTACGCAAATGCGTTCTTAAGTTAGTACTATAAGTAAAACTCTTGTTGCATACATTACAAACATAAGGCTTCTCACCTGTGTGTACACGCTTATGATTACTTAAGATCGCCTTCGTCGTAAAACTCTTGTTACAAACATTACAAACATAAGGCTTCTCACCCGTGTGTACACGCTTATGATTCGTTAAGATCGCCTTCGTCGTAAAACTCTTGTTACAAACATTACAAACATAAGGATTCTCACCCGTGTGTACACGCTTATGATTACTTAAGTTCGCCTTCGTCGTAAAACTCTTGTTACAAACATTACAAGCATATGGTCTATCACCTGTATGAATACGCAAATGTTCTGTTAAATTAGTCTTACTAAAAAAATTCTTATTACAAACATTACAAACATAAGGCTTCTCACCTGTGTGTCTACGCAAATGCGTTCTTAAGTTACTACTATCAGTAAAACTCTTGTTGCATACATTACAAACATAAGGCTTCTCACCTGTGTGTCTACGCAAATGCGTTCTTAAGTTACTACTATCAGTAAAACTCTTGTTGCATACATTACAAACATAAGGCTTCTCACCTGTGTGTCTACGCAAATGCGTTCTTAAGTGACTACTATAAGTAAAACTCTTGTTGCATACATTACAAACATAAGGCTTCTCACCTGTGTGTGTACGTGCATGTCTCAAGAAGCTATGCCTACAATTGAAACTCTTGTTACAAACATAAGGCTTCTCACCAGTGTGTGTGCGCGCATGTATCAATAAGCTTTTCCTATATTTGAAACGCTTGGTACATACGTCGCAGACATAAACTTTAACATGCATGTGTGTACGCACGTGTGATATTAAATTCTTCTTTCGGCTGAAACTTCTGTTGCATGTGTCACAAATGAACTTTTCCTTGGTGCTTAAACATTGTTCGTAATCATGTTCGATAACATGTTTGCTTTGTACACAATTATAATTACTTAAATTACTTTTTTTCACCAACTTTGGTTGGCATATATCATCTGTGTTTGATCTATCCTCTGTGGTGTCATATTCAAAACTATTATCTGTTGCATAATTGTTAACGGTAACATTATTGACAGTATCTGCATTAATGATTTTTTTTTCTTTTGATAATGTGTGTAATTGAGTTTTCAGTTGAGGCTTCTTTGCGATGGGAAGTTCTGAAATATCAACACCAAAATTCGTGTTTAGAAGGTGGAGGTGCGAAGCGGTTGTTAATATCCAGCCTAGAGCGTGTTGGACCTCGCATATTTCGTAGTTTTTATATTGAGAATGCCCTCACCTATCTTTGTGTAGGTATTTTGCTAACGTCAAGTGGAATGGTTTTTTTGATATCAAATATGGGAGATTCTATGATGGCCTAATCTGTAGACTAGTACACATGAACCCCCTCTGATCCTATCAGTAAAGTTGAGGATACTTTACTGATAACTTTCATGTGCGAATCTCATTTTCAACCACTATTATCAGTTGCTAAACGGTGAAGAAAAACATCGCGAGGAAACCTGCATGTCTTAGAGAATCCCTCGAAAGATGTGTGAAGTCCACCAACCTGCACTGGGCCATTAAAAAAGGGCTGGTATTATTATACATGATCAAAATTTTGATAGTATGTACAACAAAAGTTAAGATTAACTAGTACACCCTGGCCCTTACATAAATTACCTTGCTTCAATCCATTTTGTTCTTTGTCTCCAACCCTCTCTGGGTTCAGCTCTCGTACTGTATCTATATTTCTCTTAAAATTATTCAATGGGATGTCATCTTCTGAGTCTGATAAGCACTGTTCACGGTCAGCTTCTGAACCTCTACTGTGAGCTGTCTCGTGGACGTCTGCAATATTACCAAACTAGTTCACGCTCACAACTCTGTTCACATTGAAGTTATTTAAATACAACTGAATGCAAAATCTGGGATGAACATAGGTTCCTACTGTAGACATCTTTTTAAAAAAAGAGTAACCATGGAGTTTCTTGCCCGTTCTATTCCATAGGAATGGCATGGCATTCCGAACGCGTAGTAAAGTAGTAGCTTAGCATTTTGTAACTGTTGACGATTCATAAGTACTGTACTTAATGGTCTACGTGAATAAAAAATATTCTGATTCTGATTCTATTGTATGCATAGGTATTTCAAAATTAAGCCATGTCAAAGCCATGAGAGTTAGTGTGTAGTACTAGCGGCATACCTTGCGAAGGAGGGAGAGAGTCCTCCCATCTCACATCTTCTTCAAGAGGTACTTCTTCAACTTTAACAGCTGGAGTGGCGTCAATATTTATCAATTCTACCGGGCTAATGCACAGTGGTTTGAGAGCAGATCGGTCCAGCAGGACTGGGATTTGCATCTGCAATACAATTTATTAAATGTTTAAAAATAACACTACATACTAAGTCCGTGATGTAACAATGCTGTCTCACTTTCTCACAGCAAAACCTTACACTGTATACACATATATTTTATACTGTATGGTAACCACAAAAGCCTGAATCATTGTATCATCGTTTACAAATAAACATATAAAGATGACCTCGGCAACAACCTTGGGGGCACAGTGGCCAGCCTTGCCAGGATAACACCCACCTGACAGGAAAATATTTGTTGTACCCCAAGTCATCCATCGGCTCTATAGGTGGACTTGAAAGGGATGTTTTTATTGCATATCCCTACTTACCCCTCAGGGGGTACGGGTGTGATAGCTTACCTCTTCCTCATTGGTCAGGATGAGGATCAGCATCTGTGTGAGAAACTCTTCGGCCTTCAGACACTTGAGCATGAGGGTCCGAGAGGCGTTCAGCTGTGCACGGCATATGCAGCACAGCGTAAGTGGTCTTATGTCAGTTGTCTGAAACTAAGTATGTTTAATATTAATTGACTAGTTGTTCTCTGTGGCTTTGTCTGTGCTATAGTCATGCTTGTGCGAGGATTATATTTTATTTCATTATGATGTTATATATAGAGGATGAGAGGCATACCCGTAACCGGCACCAAGTTTCAATTATATCCACTCAAGCATTGTCGCGGTTACTCGGAGCACTTACAAATAACAACTTACCCGCGTTGTTGTTAATTTTTCATACATCTCCTGAAGCTGAGTGCTCTCTGGGGTATTCTGGACATTTGGACCAAGACAAATACGGCAAACGGACAGCTTATCCATGTTACAGGTAGTTAGCTAAACTGATTTACGAATAACGTATCATCTCTCTATATGACAATTCGCCAGTCTCTCACTTGTCAGTTGTTGTCAGTCAGCCAGCTGTCAAATCTCCACGGATCGATTCAGAAGTGGTGAATTTTTTATAATAAAAACTAAACCACCAGCTTCACTTCAAGCAAATTATGGCTTCAGCTTCAAGACGAAGTCTCGGTCAGCTCCTCCAGCAGGGGTGGCACGAAATTCCTGAAGTTATAGCGTCTACAGGCCTCGCGTTTGTTGGTATCGGCTTGGCCACAGTAGGATGTTACAATTATGTGAAAAACGATGGCGACAATAAAAGGTACAAGTATACCTACGTTGTGATGAGACCAGACGACCCCAGAGCGAAGCTTATTCGCAAAGAATAGTGATAGAAAAATGTTAGTAACTTGTGCCTGTTTTGAAATATTAGTTGAATTGTTATGTAATAAAGATCGTGTCAACAAAATGTTCTATTTCGTTATTACCACAGGTATAAGAATTGGCATGGCAGCTAAAATTAACCCTCTAACTTAATTTAATTTTATTAGTTCTGCTCAGAGTTAGAACCTTAACATTGATGACACTGTAAACAAATCGAATTTATGAAACTCAGTGATGGTGTAGCTTTCTATCAGTGCAAGAATTATCTGAATTAGACCAGTAGTTTTATAGATTAGACCCTTCAGACATATAAATTTATATCATTATAATAAACCAATGATTCCTTCTTTGTCAATTAAACTGATTATGGCCAACATGTCCTATTGAATATTTATGTATTATGTAGACTTTGGCTCATGGGCACAAGTACTGCAAACATTTCAGCTTTATACAAAAGCCCAGGATTAGGAAATACACACCCGAATTTCTAGTTATTTGCTAATAAATTAACACCATCATGTTTGTAATCCCTGGGGTACGCAGAGTACAGAACAAAGTTACTCAATCAAGAGAAGCTGAGGTGCATAGAAGTGCTCTCACATTTCGCCAATAGTGTTTGATCCAAATGAAATATGGTCAATTTAGGTGTGTGTTAGTAATATGAAACACATTTACAAAATAACGAACTTTAATTAAGCACTACATATTCAACAAACGAAGAACTTACATCAATAAGAAAATACCAAATTGAATTCTTGATGTGGTACATTTTAGTATTAATTATGTAATTTAAATTTAATAAAACCCATATGAATATATGATTGTAAGGAATGAACCGGCTGCTGTTGAAGAGTTTCAGGTTTAAGTTATACGCTCCATTAAAAATAATACAGGGTGACAAAAATAGTGTGCAATATTTTAAGAGGTAAACCAGTGGCATACTGATCACTATTATGTGTATATTGTTTTTTATTAATAAGCATTTTATTGAAAGATTACCATGCACTTAGTATGTGTTGTTATTTTCAATTTACCAAACTTGTTTTTGTTTGGGAAGACATTTTCCTAAAATATTTTACACTATTATTGAAACACCTTTCAGGTATTTTACCCGTACATGAACATAAAAGTTGAAATATAATGTAACACTAATACTTCACATTAAACAGGAATATCACATAATTGTTTTCCATTTGACCGATAATGGCGTTACCAATATTATTCTCATCCAATAGTGACAATAACACTGCTCTATGTAGAGCCTCTGTCTATCTGAACAAGAACGCCATAGCGGTACGCCGATGTTATTTCTTCTTTTTTTCTTTACTGGTTGATGGTGTAATCTTGGACTTTGACTTGCTCTTTGTTGGTTTTTCAGTCTCTTTGGTCTTTTTCTTCTAAAAAAAAGTATAATAAACTTGTTAATTTAGGGAATCTTATTTAAAAGATATCACCATCTTGCAAATTTAAGCCATACAAAAAACTGTCAAGGGAATAAGAATATAATTAGGTTACTGCGTCGCATCTGTCAATTTGGGGTGAGCCTTATACAAAAACAGTTTGGTTGTAAAAAATGGCCGAGATCTTGGGTTGGCCGTTCTTGGTTAAAATTGTAGTCTCTTCGGTCTCGGCGAATATTTTAGTTAACCTATTTGGATATAACTTTACTGAAATTGTAGACTAAAATCTTTTTTTTTTATCATGCTTTTCTCGGTTCCAGCTGAGAAATCATTATATTTTAGCCTCAGTCTGACCTTATTCGTCACTAAATCTAGTATTACAAGATCTTGCCTTAATTAGCGCATCATTCTCCGGGTCGCTGTCCTCCGGCTCCTCGGCGTCCGGCTCGTCTGCCTCGTCCGCCGCCTCGTCCGCGGCGTCGTCTCGCGCTCGGCCGCGCTTCACGGACCCCGGCGCGTACGGCAGCGCCGTCGCCGACTTGTTGTACGTGCGAGTCATCGCTGCTTTCACCTGGGAAGAAACATATCTCATGTTATGCTCCATCGTAGATCTCATCGTCACTTACCATCAGGTGAGATCGAGATCAAATACTTGCCTATATTGCAATAAAAAAAAAAGTAAATAATTTAAGATCTTGATTGACGACTCGATTGGTAGTGACGCTACATTCTGTGCTGAGGGTCTCGGGTTCGAATCCTAGTTGGGGCAAACTTTGAGTGATGTGCATGGATGTTTGTACCCAAATCATGGACGTTCTATGTCCATATATTATTGCCATTATATTCTGAGATCGCCCCCAGTCTATTGTATGGATACACATAATAGAAGCATTGCTTAGTTTGGGACCATACAGTAATAGATAAAAGGAATAAGTACTAAACAAAGATCTTTTGTTTTACTTCGTACTAGTCAAGTAATTCTCACATGGAGGGAGTGGGTAATTTTTTTTAAAATTTAAATACTGAAATGTCTATACTTATCGCAGGGAACAGTCCTGTTGTTCACATGTCCTACACATTGCTGCTAAATCAAGCCCACTATACGACAATAGAGATTTAAGGGTCTGTAGCTTTTTAAAAATGCTTCAGTGTTTACCTTAGCATCAATAAGTACAGTTGGGTTCCTCTGCCCGGGCCACACCGACAGCTCCACCAAGGAATCCAGATCCTCCCGCAGCAGGTGGTAGGACTCTAGTACTTCCAGCGACTGCGGGATACCGTCCGTCCTGTCCTTTATCAGCGGGTGTACTATCGCGTCACGGAGGTGGGTGCTGTAGTCGAGGTAGATGGACGATTTTGAACCTGACGTGCTGTGGGATGGAGTACATTTTTGAATGGTGCATACACACTCATTGCAATATTTAATTATATATAATTCTGCATAAAAAAACCTAAAGCATGTGTTAACGTCAATAGTTTAATAGCCAGACTGGGAATCGAGCCCGAAACCTCTCGGTTACGAAAGCGGCCACCTTAACCACTAGGCTATTGACAGTAGACGGTATCTTCATGAAACATAGCGTATAGCAATTAGCGACAATGTAGCTTTCTATTTGTGAACGATTCTTTATAATAGGATCAGGACACCCGACGACTCCCCCCCCCCCCTTCCCCTTCTACATCCAAACGCACAAACTTTACCTCTTCATAGTATAAGTAAAGATATAAGTGTATACCTTATTAAATCCAACCTTACCTGAGCCTGGTGTGCGCGTGTATCTCCTGGCAGAGGCGGTGCAGCTTGGTGGCGCGCGAGTTCTTCCCGAGCCAGCCCGGGAACTGAATCTGCCCCGCGACGTGGCCCGACATCGCGTGTCCGGGGATCACCGAACTATACATCGCCTGGATAACAACAAAACAACGACTCAATTGGCTTCTACTCAGGGTTGTTTTAAATCTAATGGAGGCGCTGGACACTAGGATTATTATCATTTGATATTTTGAAAATAAATATATTTATTTTATAGGTAATATCAGTTGGTGATCTGGTGGGGACTACGGGGCCCCGCGGATCGCCGGGCTCACTTGCTCAGAATGGCCTGCATCCCATCACATTCTTCATCTACAGCTCCTATGTGCCCACTACTTGGTATAGCCCACTTCTCGTGCCAATTCTGTATGGGCCATTTGTGGAATAAGTTGCGCATGAGTTTGTCAGCACATTGTGAAACAGACCCTTAATTCGACCTATATACAATACCTGCGTAGGAAGTAGGCTCCAGGCTTGGCTGCCGCGAATTCTGGCGCTCACGATGTCACCTAAGCTGATGCTGTCTGCGGCTTTGCTTATCCTTTGTAGCACTTCGTGTCTGGTGTTGGAAATCAATTTTACAGGGTGGTTCAGAAAGGGTATACTAGCCGTTAAACCTGCGCTTCTTATTATGCTAAGGCAGAATAAAGATATCGATAAAAAAAAAATTGTTCCCAACAAAATGACAAGTGAGAATTTTTGTGTGCATATATTTTTTAAATTGACATATCGAAATTCATTCTCTTTTTTTTGAACGGTAACCCAACTAGTACATTAAATACTTGTAATATGACTTTATTATTTGGTAATAATAGACACTAGTGGCTGCCATCTTTTGCAAGGGAAGCCTATAGAAATTGGGTTGTATTGTCAATCCAAAGTTTATTGTTATTCCGTCCCGGTCGCACAGCCGATTTTATAAATCAGAATAAGAGTGACAGCAAGCTTGTTTGACGACTCGCTGTATATTGTGCTGTGGACACAGTTGGCGGATCAGAATCAGAATATTTTGTATTCACGTAGACCATTAAGTACAGTACTTATGAATCGTCAAATGTTACAAAATATTATGCTACTACTTTACCACCCGATCGGAATGCGGACTCACTTGGGGCAGTGCGGCGCGACCAGCAGGTAGTTCTCCTGCACGAACAGCGGCGCGAGGCTGTAGTCGTAGAAGAACAGGTCGCTCTTGTCGTTGATAGACATCGTCTTGTGCTCCTCAGCCGAGAACACCTTGCGGATCGCTTCCCATGGACCCTGGGCGTCATTAAAATAAATAAGAAAGCTCACTAACTTATAGATCAATCAATGTTTATATAATAAAAATACCAGCCCTTTTTAATGTGTCATTGTTGGGCACGGGCCTCCACTCAATGCGAGGGAGATTAGGCCATAGTACACCACGCTGGACCAGTACGGGTTGGCGGACTTCACACAATCTTTGCTTTTTATAAAATACACCCATCTATTGTTACGTTTTAAGTCGTATTTCCAAAGCATTTAAGTTGATAACTATGGTTGTTGTTGTATTATATTGATCTTTCTCTTACACGACATGATGATAATGAGACAATATTTAGGTTCAATGCCCTCACCAACTTGAGATCCTTCTTGACCGCCTTGGCGTCTTTCCTCAACTTCTCCACATCGGTGAGGTCAACGTCCGCGGACCACATGGACAGCAGGTTGAGGGTCTGGCGCACGTCCTGGTTCGCCGACACTATCAGCTGGGACAACACGTCGGGAGGTATCTTGATGCCCTCTTTGAAGCATATCGACATCATAGCAGACTGAAAATAAAATTGAAGAGTAATGCACGGTTTAAGGGAGCGTTCAAGTATTACGTAACGCAATTGTTGGAGATTTTTAAAACGTAAAATCTCTACGCGACCGTTCTGAAGTGGTAATGTTACGTAACACGTAGTTCAACCCCCCCCCCCCCTGTAACGCATTGTAACGTTTCAGAAGATCCCCCCCCTTCCCCCAAATTCGTTACGTAATACTTGAACGCTCCCTAAGGGGTGTCGTATCGAAGACTTTAGCTAAATGAAATGCCTATAATAACATTATAGAAAAAAATTAAGTGGAAAGTCAAGGGTAACACTTGTTGTCATTTTTGAGCCCGCAATGTATCGTAAGTCACGTGATCACAGCACAACGGTCCGCGCGATACCCGACTCGTGCGAATGGCCACTACACTCGAGCGTATCGAGTTTTAATTTCCATTGCAGTTTCAGGTCTAAATTAATAATTGTGTTAAAATACCTTAATCTGGTCCACCCTAGGTCTGCTGAATCTAAGGTCGTAGCAGTAGTTGACTAGGGACCGCATCTTCTGGCTGTTTCTGTCGTTGCACATGCAAATTATCGGCACGGATGTTATCTTTATTAATCCTATTAACTCTTGGAGACCACCTGCAAGGGAATATTGGGATAGTGAAGCTTCCAAGATCGTCGCCAGCTAATATACTAGGCGGGGGGTGGGGGTGGGGGGGGGGGGGTATCCGTGGGGCGTGGTGGATTATATTAATTGAAGTAAAATAATGATCAACTGAGAGAGAGACGGAGTTAAAGGAAAAAATAGGACTGTTGACTGTTGAAATTATAAATTTGATAATTTGTTTCGTGTCTTGTTGGGGCATCTCTAGATCTAGATTATAAATCAAAGAATTAATGCATTAATTAAGCGAAACATCGACTCACCTCTATCCTCGTTCCCGGCCATGCCGTCCACTTCATCCATCACCAACACGTGCTTTTTTGTGACTGCTTGTTTGCCAGTATCGCCTACAATAGTTTAAATAAAATATAGATACTTACCAAAAAGTGCTATCTGAATTTAAATCCTGCTACTACAAAATTAAGGATCGTATTTCTGAAGATAGACAAATCAGATAATTTGTGGGCAAAACACTCCTCAAGTAAGTTGATACATCGTTCAAATTTAGATGCGATTGTTGAATTTATAACTTCAGTCATCATCCAAGCTTCAGACGACTCATTAAGTTGTATAGAATCAGAATATTTTTTATTCGTGTAAATTATTAAGTACAGTACTTATGAATCGTCCAAAAACATTGAAATAAAACTAATTTTAAGGATTTTATCGCGTTTATATTATGTTTTTACGTTCCCGACGATTCGGCTGATTTACAGCAAACATGGTCACGGGAGGACTGAGGCGTGACGTCCTAGTGTCATAGTTTGAACTGGGGTACTTTACTGGGGTACGTTACTTGCGGTCCGATCTACGCACAAATTGCTCACAGTGTCTTGAGGTCTTGCAACGGTGAGCTTGGTTTTCGATTTAATTATATTATTTACTGGATCCCAAGTCGGTGGTAGCACCCAGCCATCTTCCCTATTGATATTAGGATGTTTTTTTAATTTCAATGGCCTCATGCAAGTAATGACTTACCTTTAGCATACCCGGACAGAGAAGTGGTGGTGAGCAATTCACCAATTTGTTCTTTGATCAGGGTTTTGTTTCTGGTGTCGGACGCGTTGAACTCTACCACGTCGAAGCCCAGTTCCTTGCAGACCAGCGCCACCGTTGTTGTTTTACCTGGATTATATAAGGTGTGACAATAATAGTGTTGTAGCGACCTCTTCAACCTCGCCACAAGCTACACAGATAGTGCTGCAGGCGCATTCAGCACAATAGACAATACTCAATACAATCCTGATTTGCGCTGTGAGTGTTTTCGGAGCATGTAACATATATACAAGATCCCGAAAAGAACTGTCGGGGCATAGCGGCCACCCCGCCAGACATACCACCAGCCTGGCTGGAAGATCATCCCTATTCCGCTAAAGTATAAAATATTTTAACAGATGAATCAGTAAGTTATATGGATCACGTTGATGTATACAATATTTGTGTTAATGATGTTTGATTTTGCTTTAAACACGGCGAGCCAATAAAGTCCTGCGAACCAGGATCTTCTTAGTTGAGGTCGCGTTCCAATTCAGTTGTGGCGTTAAGCAAATAATTTAAAGTGACAATATGTAAATGCCTCCGTAAATACATTTTTTACGTAAAGCATATGAATAATGTAGGTTCAAATAAACAGCTTATACAACATACCAACACCAGGAGGACCGGACAGCAAGGCCGCCTTGAAATAACCTCCATCGTCGCCTTTGGCCCACGGACTGGGCTTAGGAAGCTTAGCCTTTCGGCTCACGTACCATTTCGTTAGCCAGTTTGTTAACCTGCAAGGTTAGTATTAAATAATGTCCCTAATAAGCAACGCTTGTATTATGGGTACCATACAATGGACTGGGGGCGATCCCAGTATATAAACATCCATGGCTCAGGTACAAATATTCGTGCTATAAACTAATGGACGGATTCTGGTAAAACTTGGAATGGCGATAGCTTATTTTGACCCGCGCCAACATTTTAATATATATAAATTACGTGTCACGGTGTTTGTCCGCTATGGACTCCTAAACTACGAAACCGATTTTAATAAAATTTTGCACACTGTGCAGTTTTATCTAACTTGAAAGATAAGATAGTTTATATATTAATTTATTTTATATGGCAAAACAACGTTTGCCGGGCCAGCTAGTATAAGTATAAATTTGATCCTGAAAAATGAAACGGTTCCCCGGGTTTGCCATATAACCGCCAATGCGTACGAAGTCGCGGGCACAGCTAGTCTACAGTACATATATTACTTACTTTTTAACGTTACTCGCGTCGCCGTGCTGACCGATGATCTGCTTCACATTTTGCGGCTTATATTTATCCACCCACATGTACATGTTTGGGTTTTTATCATGATCTGTGGTAATGGTATCTGTAAAATTATTAATTCTAACATTAATTATGGTATTAAATAATTTTCTTCGCGTCAATAGCTGATCAAGGAAACGCCCACTGCTCAAGGAAATTACCACTGCTCAAGCGATCTCCTTTAGTTCTCGTCAATAGCCTAGAGGTTTGAAGGGCAGCCCTCATAACCGAGAAGCTCTAGCATTGTTCCCGTCCATGATCATTAAACTTATGATGTAACTCCACTCTTAGCACAAGCTGTCGCTTAGTTCAGGGGGCTAACTGAACTACTAGTAATGATGCAATATTAATATAAAAAAAAAAAAACAAAAATGAAGGGTACAGATGATATTTTTAAATGCAGGCAGTTTTTAGAGTATCTCAATGAAGTCCTTACTTTTGCCATTGCAACTTGATTCAGCTTCAGATTTCACATCATTAATTTCATCTTTGATTTTTCTAGGACTCTTTGATTTACCGCGACTCGACTTTGATTCATGATGATCACTAGCATCCATTTTGATCTTACAATTTGTTAATTTTGATTCACTTTTTTTATAGCCTGATGGATTCGTTGTAGATATTTTCTCAACATGATTGTGTTTTTCCAATTTATCTTTTGGACTTATTTTATCTTTGCTCGATTTTCGATCGAGACTTTTATCTTTCTTGATTTCTTTATCGTGTTTCACGTTGCTTTGCTTCGATAGGTTTATAATCATTTTCAAAAATTCTTCCTCATTAATTATTTTGACTCCTAGTTCCTTGGCTTTAGCTACTTTCGCCGGTCCTGCGTCATCGCCCGCTAGGACATGAGTCACCTAAAAACCATTTGTTATTTAACTCACTGTTCCTATTTATGTGCGAGTGTTTACTGTACTAAACAATGTATCTCTCTTAGTTCATTTATAGCAGGGGTTCCCAAACTTATTTTGTCTACTGCCCACTTCGAGAATTAATTATTTTTAGCGCCCTCATTTTTTCACCTACTTAAAAACCACTGTAACTTCAAATTAAATTAATTATTGTAAGCCTCTACACAACGCCCCCATGTTTTTTTTGGGTCTCTCACCGCCCCCCTTTAGGCCTGCAGCGCCCACAAGGGGGCGTTATCGCCCACTTTGGGAAAGGCCGATTTATAGCCTAGAACTAGGATTCCCTATATCATGGACATTATACAAAAATATTATGACTCAATATATATATTAAATGACCATGACTTAGTTGCAAACATTCATATGCATCACACAAAGATTTCCTCTATCCAGATTTGGGAGACTTATTTTATTGATTGATCTTCAATAGGAGAATCTCCATTTCTTAATTGACTTTTCAGTATCATTAAACTCTTGTGGTAAAGTAAGCAAAAAAAATATAATAGAGTTTCATATGAATAAAGTTTAATTTGGATAAGCTTAGTGAATTTCTAATGGCTTGTACATACCTTCTTAGTAACGCCAGATTTAACAGTACCTCCATACTGGCTAATAACTGCACTTATTTCATCCTTTTCAAATGAATCCAGCACTCCGGTCAACACAAATGCACAGTCTTTCAAGCAATTTGGAGTTCCCTGAAAAATACAAAGAAAAATATACTGATATAATTGGTTTATGGGCTTTATATCATACAAGCTTTTGACCATGGCTCCGTAAGCGGAAGCAGCGATTATAGTCTGCAGTTCGACCCCTAATAAATGGGCCAAAGTACGTAATGTATAAACTTAAACCCTTGTAGCCCCTGAGTAAAGTGCTCAAACAAACTAACACAGAGACAAGATTTTTCGTGTTCTGTCAATAATATCACTTACGATATTTTTTTAAATCATTCTCAACATACAGACTTTACGAACTTACTAACAAAGTTTAAACTATATTTCTACCTCTGGTATTTCTTTAGCCCCTAAATGTTTTGGTCCAGATCTGTTCAAATAATTCTTATATAACGCGGCGGAATGCTGCCTCCTCTCGTGTCTCTCTTCATCTGTTAGAACTGTAAATAAAAAAATATACACATTAGTAACTACTTACCTAGCAACTTTTTCATTAAGAGTCATGAGGTCTAACTCACCAGAATCATTAAGACTTTTGTTAAATTTATTGTTTTTATTCTTTCCTTTACCTTCATGATCCTCAACAATTGTCATATCAACATCAACATTTATCATCGAATGATTATCAGTTGATTTGCTTTTACCCACAACATCCAACTTTTTCTTTTTACCGCAGCTATTCTCGTTAACATTGCTGTTGTATTCAACAAATTCTGAAAATTTTCTTTTATTATCTAATTTGACTTGTTCCTTGATTCCAAGCTTTGCATCTTTAGGTTTGTTATAGTCTTTTATTGCCTTATTTGTATCATCTTTAATTACTTTGTTTGAATCTCTCTCTGTGTTACTGCTTTTATATTTATTTTCATGTTTTAAGTCTTTTTTCGTATTTTTTGTATCATTTTTTTCTGTTTTATCTTTTTTTATGTTATCCTCAGATGTTGAAGGTATTCCATTTTGAGATAAAAACTTTTCACTGTTAGGTTTTCCATTAATTTTAAAATCTAATGACTGGTTTTCATGATTGGAAATAGTTTTATCATCTTTGGAGGTATCGGTGTTAGCTTCTAAATCAGCATTATCAATTTCTAATAAGCTCTTTTCAAATTCATCATCGGAATGTATGCCAGTCTCAGTTTTCTTCTGTTTTTTGACTAGCGGCTCTGTTCTCTTGATAGGCCCACTTCCAAATATATCAACAGCTTTAACTTCTTTTAATGATGGTTTTGATGATTTATGTGTGTGCTTGGTTGATTTCACATCATCTTTTTTCTTATTTTTTACTGCAAATATTTCTTCCTCTGAATCAGAGTCCTTTATTACTCGTTTTTTCTTGGTGTCTTTTTTCTGTTTTAAGAGTTTAATAGGTTTATCAAAAAGTGTATATTATAATGTTGATTGATTAAGAATATAGTCTACATAATCACCTCCCCATATATAGATCCTATTATAATTAATTATGTGCCCAAACAGTACTTAACATAAAGGTTTGGTCTTAAAACCTGTACCATGAGGATATATAACAAGTTATCTCCAAGAAGCTAGGCAAAGTGTGCATCATCATGGTCGCTTCAGATAATGCTCAATTTAATAAAATATCAACCAATCAACACATAATATAAGCAAAAATTGTATTATAGGTATCACATGTGAACCTAGTAATTCCTGGATATACCAGGGCAAAAATTATGATTATTTCAGAATATTGACCAGGTGTGATTTGCATATACAAACATGCAACCTATGCTCAATCCGAAACCAAATATCGTCAGAATGTTATCACTTACACAAAAACTTACTTTATTCTTAATAATTTGAACGTCCGGTGACTCTGGTATAACATCATCATCTTCTTCACATTTGGGTTTTTGTGTTTTCTTTTGAAAATATGATCTGATATCCTAGAATTACACAACAGCTGTTTACATAAACAAAGAGGATTACCTAACCTGTATTACACTGTTCTGTGGAATATGTCTTCAATTCTTTCCATGAAGATCTGTGATCAAATTATTATAACAATATGGGTAATTAGATATGTAATAAAACCGCATAGAAATCAAATTTTATGATCCGATTTTGTTTCATATAATACGGTAAGTACTTATAAGATTTATTACGAAAATGTCGTAATACCTACTTCCTATCCTATAAAGAAACCAGAAACGTTAATATGTATTGACTGCTCATTCATGAAATTTAAATATTATGGAAAAATTAATAATAGTAAGACAAAACAAACTAGACTCGGTTCTACTATCATTTGCTAATCCATTATTATGTTGTGACGGACATTCATTAACAATATTTTGGTTTAACTTACTTTCGACATAATGCTGCGATTTAAACAATAAACATGATTTTCTCAATTCGTAGGTACACTGATTTCTTGTCTAAATTCTAACGACGACACAAAATTACAAAAATATTACTACCTACGCCGTTCATTCATTGATTTGACGCGCGCGAATTCTTTTGATTTTGACAGTTTTAGACGTTATTTTAACGTAACATTTTACAATAACAGTTACGGGGCGCGTAACTGAATCACCAGTTTCGAGTCGATCGATAAAATAGTTATTTTTCGTAACTAGTTACAGCAGAAGTATATTTGCATGTTTTCATTGTTCATGCAAAATTATTTTTAATTTCTTACTCGCCCACAGAGCATGTAAAGTTTATTCACATCAACGTCGGCGGTTGGTCGAGCCGAGAACTCCCGAATGAGCGAGCGCGAGCGGGTGATATGATTAATTCCGAACGAGCCATGCCTTACTATATATTACCAACTATAAAAAAACATAAAACGAATGCGTATAATATATTGTAATAACAAAATTTAAAAAATAACCATTTTGCCTTAGATTGAGATTAGAGCTGCTTACGCAACTCGCACTAGCGCCTAATTTATTGTTTTACGGCCCTGGATTCTAGGCCTTTGGAGTGTATCAGTAATATTTTCCTATGTTCCACATAATTGATAGATCCCCTAAAGGTCCAACCGACCACTCTCCAACCGAATAGAGACTCGCTAGACCACCGCTAAACTTATTTTTCCCTCTTACATGTTTGCAAGACACCAGTCTTTGTCTACATTCCGTAGTAGGTCCGTAAAGGACAGATTTGATGTTTATCGTTCATATTTATGATCATCTTTCTTCTTTTTATCATTACACTGACAGATAACATGAACTCTTCTTTCGTTACATACAAATTCAATGTTATATCTTATGATTCTATTAATATTATCTAACGCGGGATACGTTAGAAGTAAAAATGTGGGTAGTACTCTATTCTACAATATACGCTCTAAATATGACTGCTGGAACCAAGATGACATAGCTAAGCTGCGTGTTCGCAAAACCTTCGATGATCTCTTAACACCCCAAGCTAATCCCGACAGAGTCAATACAAAATTCATCAAAGACACGATAAAATATTTCAGAAATGCTTTGAGCTCTGTAGACCACAACGAAGATCCTCATAGTGCTTCGATACTCAAAGCAGCGTTATGCGATACTATTGGAGGGAGTTTGAGGAGCGAAATTCTTCCAACAGTCAGATTTGCTTACTACGCAGGCTATGTGCCTTACAGAAATGCGAGGCAACTCCACAGTTTCTACGAAGAGATTCAACATCATTTGAATACCCAGGGACTGGGATGGAAACGGCCAGCGAGGATACCGCAATGGTCCAATTTAACTGTCGCCAAAATCTCAATAGGAACTGGAAAACTTTTCAACCCTTGCGCTTGTTTAGTCACGAAACGTGATGCTAATTATTGTATCCATCTGCCATCTCCCAGACTGGATGACAATGATTCACCGTCAGCGATTGCATTGCCTTTCAAAAGAAATGGCCTGGTGAGTTTATCATCTGCGACTGCAGAGAACATTCTTCTAAAGTATTATACAACAGCATCGAGATGTATCCTGCACAGCTCCCCTCGAAAGTGTCGCCACTCGGACTTCGTCAACTTTAACAATGCGTTGTGGCACTGGATGAAACGCGACGTTGCTCCACATCTCGTCGACGAGAAGTTGTATGCCGCTTACGGAGGGGTCCTAAGAATAGCAGCAGCTGTACAGAACTACGGCAAAGGACTGTCGAGACGCAATCTCTTTGATAACGAAGATGTCACAACAAAATGGTTGCCCTGGAGATCGTTTACTGATTCCTATATTTACATCGACAAGGAATGGACGCCACAGTTGTATATTTGTTTAGTTTTACTCGCCGCACTAGCGATATGCCTCCTTCAGATTTGCTACAATTACATTTTCGGAGATGCGAGCAGATGCCGCTGTACCGGCGGCGGCGGCGGCGGGTGCGGAAATCCAACTTCACAAGTCGCTTGCGCAAAGGTTGATACTAAATCTCCGCTCACGATGCCGCACCAGAGCGCAGTGTATTTCAGCGAAAAGAAACGCAACAAGAGCACGTCTTCGAGAACGAAAAACTCATCATTAGGGTCGATACAGACGCAGAAAGTTTACGATTTAAACGAAAACACAGAAAAGATGATGGCAGTTATAATGAGCGATAATGAAAACGAGGGAAGCGATACAACACAATCGAAGACCGACACCGAGGAAAGTTGTTTTAAAACGATCGAAAACCGTCCTAACAGTCCGCCGAAAATAGAGGCGTCCATGGCCCAATTAAAAATCCAAAGGACGCCATGTTCATCCAAAAAGCCATCAATACCTTACTCGACGAGTACGCTTACATGTTCCGATGTAACGTACTGTCAACGCCAGCAGCATAGCGAGTCGGCGTGGTCTGGTACAGGTAGTACTACATCAGGAAGATCTTGTAGTTCCACCAGTTCCAAGTCTCAGAGTCGTCATTCGAAGAGCTCTCGGGACTTGGCGTGGGCCCGTCACGTGATCGCTAAGACTAAGAGTACTCGGAGTACTAGGTCGACCTCAGGCACGGATTTGAATATAAACAAATTTATAAAAGCGTCGTCGAACCGGTAAATATTTTAACATACCTAAGATATTTTTCAATCCAAGTCTAGGCCTCCCCCTTACCATATGTTAGGACCACAGATCACGAGAGATATGCCGTGCGCTTCAAAATGTATGGGAGCTCGCTGTCTCCGTTTTGTTCCCCACCACTCGCTAAAACCAACCAATACGAAGTCTCTTCGGTGCGTGCTGCGTGTCGTCGCCGTATACAGCGGCCGTACCACGCGACGCACCAGTTTATTCAAAGTATCGTTAGACGATCTATCCATTGCCGCGTACATTCACTCAGTAGCGAACATAGGTGGTACTTAAATAGCCATGTATTTTGTACAAAAATAAAAAAGTCGTTGTGCTACATAAAAACTAAAATAACATAATAAAGGCATCAAATATTTTTTGATTTGTTGTTTTTAATGATTTTAAAGACGAATAAATAAAATACTTAATACTGGCTGGTGAAATGAGATTCCATCTTTCGCGTAGTTCTCTTTGCTGCTAGTATTTTGCACACAACCACGGAATAACACGGCATTTTAAAAAAAACCTAGAGCTCCGATACCGACGTGCAGTTGCAGTCGACTGACGGCGAAAACTCTATGTTAGCCTAATTTTGGCCAAATGTGCGCGCAAGCCCACCGCTTTCATAACATATCTCCTCTCATATATCTGTGGTTAGGACTCAGCTTAATTTGTTGTTCGTGTATGTTTTATATTGTTAGATTGTTTAATTTATAGGATGTTTAGTTAGTTATCGCTTAAGATATATTGGATATTTAAGAATTATAAGATTTCTAAGAATATATATATATTAGTTCATTCTATATAACTTGTTTTATTGGTATTATTTTTTACGCTTAACTATTTCTACAGAATGAAATCAATTTTCGGTAGTAAGTATACAGTGGACCCCCGGTAATCCGACAAACGCTTTGCAGGGCAGTGTCGAACTATCGAATTTGTCGGATTATAGAGTACTGCCTAAGACCCCCTATAGTCCGGATTTTTTTAACAAAAGAGTACCTAGTAATCCGACAAATTACAGATCCAATGATAAAATTCTATGTGTTATATTCTGAAGTTCAAATCATACTTCATTATGTGTCGAGTTGTAGTTGTATGTATGTCGAAAACAAAACAATACCTACGCGTCGAGTACAATAGTGGTGGCGCGTACAAGTTGTAACCTGTTCATGGTGCATTATCTACATTAGCGAAGATTATCAGAAAAATATTCAATAATAATGGACATGTCGGATTACAGGGGGTGCCGGATTAGACAGGGGCCGGACTACCGGGGGTCCACTGTATTCATATATGGGGCTTTGATTGAGGTCACTATACTGAGTTTCGTTTATATCCGTTTAGTCGAATATGCGTGCCCCTCATTTTCTTAATTAATGGTTTATTATACTAAGCTATTGTTATATATAGGAAATTTATAAAAAATACAAATAAGAACTAAGTGCTTATTTATTCAACATATTTATTTACAGAATATAATTAATTACAACGATTTACATACTTTTGTCCCAGACGCACCCACGCACGTTTAAAATAATACATCCCTAAAGTACGAATATATTATAAATTATATAAATATTGTAATATGGTATATCACATTCAACGTAATTTGTACCTTGTTCGAAATCATTCAAATTTTTTTTTATAAATTGTGGAGCAAAAGCAAATGGACCACTTTTTAATTTGTTACTGGCAAAATACACAAGCTTGTGATGCCAAAAAAATGGAACATTTCGTATATCTTAAATAATTATTCAGAGGAATAAAGTAACATGTTATACTAAATATACATTATTTAATTGGTTTATGCTAATGTACTGATTTTGGGTATTTTGGAATAATGACTATACTTAACTGTGCATACTACCATTATAAGTAGAAAAAATATGTTTTGAAAGAAACTAAACGATATATATTCCATAAACATGTGTCACAAGGTCCAATTTCATTTGCTCGCAAATGTAATATAAGTTGTATCAATGGAATCGTCGCTTATGAACCGTATGAATAAATAAAATTCAACTATCTAAAAATAATAATTAAATCACAGTAGTTATAAAATAATAATATCTTTAATAATATGTGTACACTTAATATAAAAAAAAATATATACCTACATTAATAAAAAATAATCTGAGACTACTAGAGTCATGTCAAAGTTAATAAAAAATAAAAATTGTGAAACAAAATACGGGCACAGCGTGAAGAGGTCCTTACAATAATATCGGGCACCTCTTCTGTTGTGGTAATACTTTAGGAATACGCCGCAAATGCCCATATTAGGACAAGCCCTAAGGCTTATTTATGATTGATTACAAATCAGAAGTAAAAAATATATTGTACAGTACTTTTTATGATAAAGATGTCATTTTTTACACAGCCTTCAACACAGATGTATTAGTTATTCTTATAATTAATTACAGACGGACTATATTTCCCGTTACTATCATACCGAGTGCTTTTTAACATTGTAATATTGAAAATATTCCTTTCCCTTTTCAAATGTCAAAAGAAAAAAAAGCACCATATTTACTCAGAAACCAATTCGCTATGTAGCAAGAAACGACAATAATATCCGTCTTCAAACTGTATATAGTATATACATAAATATAACGATTATACATAGACTTCACCTGTAATACAATAACTATTAACCAATACGTCTTAAAGTTATATACATCATGGTAACAAGAAGAGAATCTCAGTAATTGTGAATAATAACAAACTATTAAAGATGATAACATATAGCAAGCTGTGTGCAATTAGGTCATTTATGGAGTCATTTAAAATACTTTAAATCGCATGCCAAATAAGAAAACACCAAGAATATGGCATAAGTATACTAAGAGATAATTAGCCTACGTGGTTTTCGAAACATCTAAAATGTCTTTAATGTCTTTCCCTCAAGGCGAGGGTGATTTTTATACTGCTAGAAAAAAACTATGTTTGAAATACAGCCAAGAGGAAGAAAAGAAGATTGAAGCCAAAATCCCTTGCATCAACACTAGATAAAAATGAATCATCAATGGTTAACATCATTATGTAATAATGAATGAATGATTATCAGCATATGATTTAACATACTGTATAAATGAACTCCATTTACACCTTACTTAGTGTGCAATAGGGCACTTACATTCAAATGAATCACATACAAATATGAATCTAAATATATTAAGCATAAAGATCATTTCCTTATGTTTTTGTACTGTCGATCGCTCCACTTTCTGTGCATATATTTGACTATGTACAGCGGCAGACACGATACTAATGTTATTACTATTACCTTCCACCAGAAGTCCCAGTGCCTTATGAAGTCCGCATCTGTGTGGGATAAAAATTGCTCGTTATACACGGTATACTATAGTTGCGCTTGCGCATGCTGACAAGGAACTTCATTTCTCGAATTAGTTACACCTGCGGGGTTATTTTAAACCATTCGAAATCGACATCGGAAACGGATTTGAAACTTTCGAATTTTAATAGCGATTGCGGTACTCCAGCACGGAGGTTTTCGATTCCGTTTCCGATATCGATTCCGAATGGTTTAAAATAACCCCACAGGTTGGAATTTCTGGCTATTAATCCGATTGGGCCGTATGTGTACGCTCAGTCACGTATAGTTAATTTCCTTCTTCTGAGAGCACGTAAAGTCGGTCCTGCGCCTGACCTCCTCTCTCCAATCGTGTCGGATTACTGTCCTATCAGACTATAAGAGTGAGAACCTGTGCTTGCGCACACGCTTATGCATCATATTATCTCCAGCATAGTTGTCTAATCTATTGGCCGCCGTGACCGAAATTTTGTCAGAAGAATTTTATATTACCTATTCTGAAAAGGCTATGTTCATAATTCAAAGGTCGCATACCGAAATACGTGGTGAATATGAGCAGTGTGGCGATGTACATGAGCAGGCTGGCCAGCTCGGCGCCCACCATGAGCCAGTGCCACGTCACCACGGTGAGCGCCACCATGATCAGCTCGGTGAGGATCAGCGCCGTGTAGCTGATCTCCACGATGTGGATCAGCTGGTCCTCGAACAGCACCAGCGCGCCGTACATTATTACACCACCTGGGATTTATTCATTGTGGTTAAAAAAACTCTTAGTGACCGATCTTTAGACAGTTGTCGGATATAATATGATCATGGCAGAGCATAATATCGCCAGACAAATACCAACTGCATGGTCCATAACTAAGGAACGCTTGTGTTATAGGTGAACAAGCAAGCATATTCAAATCCAGCGCTGGCCACACCGGCGGGGCGACAGCGGCGTGTGCGCGGGGCGCGGGGCGAGCCTCCACCGGCCGGGACCGGCCGCGGCGCGGCACTCGGCCTCCGACGCCCGGCCCGCGCGGGCGACGTTACGCATTATTATATTATTAACATTAAGAAAATTAATTACACGTAGAGAACTAAAGACATGTTCGGCGCCTTTTAATTTAACAAATCCACTGCCACCAGCTATCGAGGGAAGGAGTGCGCCCAATAATAGCTTCTGGGCGCACAATACGTACTGTAAAATGGACAGGGGGCGGTCCCAAGTATATAATTAGTATTTAGTAGGGACTCAAATTATAGTATGGTTTCGCCATGACTGTCAGTCCGACTTGACAGTCATTTTATTCAGAGACTATTGGATTTCGTGTATCCCATCGCTAAAATAAATTTGTATTAATATATAAAAAATATATATATGGGTACCTTCCGTACTTAGGATGGGGGATTGGAAAAATATGTTTACCTCAGGGTATTGTTGTATAGGTACCTATTTTAAAATAAATATGAGGATTCTTTGACAGTTTTTTAATCTTATTAATACTAGCTGGTGCCCATAATACAAGCGTTGCTTAGTTAGGGATCGTACAGTTAGTATAATTATTACACAAAGTATGTTAAAATATTTTAAAATTTATCTCAAATACCTTATCATGCGTTTAAATATACCTGGCAGTGACATAGTCGAACTTACCTTGATATATCGAGATTCCGGTCCAAATATAGAAGGTCTTATACGACAGCTGCCTGCCGGTGGTGAGCTGCTTGTACAGCTGCGGGTACCGCAGCGCCGTGGAGCTGGGTATGTCCTTGTCCAGCACCAGCGAGAACACCGGCAGCATCGTGAACAGGGTGCCGTAGCCCACCATCAGGAAGCCGGGGTACAGGGACACCGACGAGAAGTAGAATACCACAGAGAAGACAGCCTGCAGGCAACCATAGAGGATGAGTTTGTTTTTTTTATAACAGTTTCTGCCCAGTGTGGGTGAACGTGGTAGTTCAATTTAAACCCAACAAGGATTGTAATAAAGGTCTATTTAGAATCATAATCGGAATATTTTTTATTCACGCAGACCATTAAGTATAGTACTTATGAATCGTCAAAAGTCACAAAATACTATGCTAATACTTTATTCCCCCGTTCGGAATGCCGTTCCTATGGAGAAGAACGGGCAAGAAACTCCATGGTTGCTCTTTTTTTTAATAATTACAGCCTAAAGCGTGGCATGATAATATACTGCGTCGGAGAAGATAAAGGTTGGAACGGTCACATTATTTCGGAGTGCTATTATTATAGACTATGATACAATAATATGCTATTAATTGACATATTCAGTAGTATTCGGGGTTGCGAATCCTGGTTGGGACAAACTTTGTGAGATGATCGAGAATGTTTGCACCCGAGGCATGGAAGTTTAACATCTATATAAGTATTATATATCGGATTCGTCCGCAATCCATTGTACGGTACCCATAATACAAGTGTTGCTTAGTGTGGCACCGTATAGTTGGTGTATGTGTGAGATTGAACCTCTCCAACGAAAATAAATGGAGGAAGTTATCAATTGCACTGGTATTTTATTTTTGATGTAAATTTAGTGTAGATATAGATCGTGAAACAATTGTCGAAATGTACTATTGAATAATGTCGCATATATTGGTGTGTGTGTGTGTGTGTGACCTGCATGGTGGAGACGATGAGGCCGCGGTGCACGATGAAGAGGCAGAGCGCGGCGGAGCGGCTGTGCGCGCGGCGGCCGTGCACCAGCAGCAGGCGCGCCAGCGCCGCGAAGCGCCGCACGCTCACGTCGCCCGCCAGCGACGCCGCGCGCCCCTCCGCGCCCTCGATGCCCACGCCTGCCCGCACGCACACACCACGGCTTAGATCACCTCACCTCACGAGCGCACGAGTACTATTTATAGATTCACTAGCTGCGCCCCGCGGTGTTACCCGCGATTAAAAAGTATGAAAAATTCAAACAAATCTATCCCATGGTCTATGGTGCATTTATTTTAACGTCCTGGGCTGCGTTTACGGTACTCACCCAGCGTAAAATTTACACAGGGTAGTAGATAACCCCAACGGCCATCGGTTCTGCATCGTCATTGCGTGATTACTGCTATCGCTAGGCTATTGCAAGGTACGTAATCAGGGGGCCGTTCAGACACACAGTCGACCCTCACGGATAATGTTCCACTGACCGATGTCGGCCTCCTGTATCATGGCGACGTCGTTGCCCCCGTCCCCGGCGGCGGCCACCACGCGGCGGCGCGCGCGCAGCAGCCGCGCCACGCGCGCCTTCTGCGTGGGCGAGCAGCGCGCCACCACCACCCCGCGGCACCCGCACAGCACCTCCACGAACTCCTCCTCGTACGACTGCAGGCACACCTGCCACCGGGGAACACTGCCTGATCACGTGGCTCATGTCTCTATGTAGCGACAGAGACTATGTAAGTCGAGAGTGAACAGGTACCTTCTAGGCAAGTATGCTACATCGTAGATCTCATCGTCACTTACCATCAGGTGAGATCGAGATCAAATACTTGCCTATATTGCAATAAAAAAAAAAAAAAAAAGAGTGGGACGCCGCTACCCAACACTTTCTAGCTGTACTATTGAACAGCTAGAAAATGTTTGGTATAATGGTAATAGTATTTTGTATAGAAAATGTTTGGTATAAAATGCGGAGCGGAGAAAAAACGGAGCTATTGCTCCGATATTTTATGAGAATGTGATATTTTCTCCTTCCTTGTATCCGTCCCTTGTTGTTTTATCTCGCTCTTATTAGGGTAAGGACCGTGCCCAGCAGTGGGACAAGACTAATTATTATTACTTTTAGTCAACTAGAATTAGGTGTTGATATAATTCTGTTCTTTTATACTGCGCCTCGCATGGCAATACACTGGAGCTTATTTTATTTTATTTTTTGAATAAACATGGTTGTTAAAAAAGACAAGGCCGCTGTTTCTTCTGAGTTGAGGACGCGTTCCGATTCGGTAATAGAGTTAAGAAAAAATAAATTAAATGACAATTTGTAAGTGCCCCCGTACGCCTATACGAAATTAATGATTTGACTTTGACTGTGGGTATATATTTGAAATTAATTCGTCGTAGTACACACGCGCGATATTACTAATACTTGCTGTACTTTAAAGCGTCGTATAGTCATACATCGAGCATTTCTAATAAAAAACATGCGTTTCAAACCTTTCACCGTACGAATCAAGTTCCTTCACAATTATTAGTAAGTCGCGACGTAAAAATTTGGTTTCTGAGTAAATATGGTGCTTTTTTTTTGGAAAAGGGCAAGAAATATTTTCAATATTACAATGTCAAAAAGCACTCGGTATGATAGTAACGGGAAATATAGTCCGTTTGTAATTAATTATAAGAATAACTTATACATCTGTGTTGAAGGCTGTGTAAAAAATGACATCTCTATCATAAAAAGTACTGTACAATATTTTTTTTACTTCTGATTTGTAATCAATCATAAATAAGCCTTAGGGCTTGTCCTAATATGGGCATTTGCGCCGTATTCCTAAAGTATTAACACAACAGTAGAGGTGCCCGATATTATTGTAAGGACCTTGTAGCGACCACTTCAACTGCACCATAAGCTACAAAGATGGCGCTGCAGACGCATTCAGAACAATAGACTATTCTCATCGCAATCCTGAATCGCGCTATAAGAGTTTTCGGAACAAGTAACATATATACAAGATCCCGACAATAACCGTCGGGGCATAGCGGCCGCCCCGCCAGGCATACCACCCGCCTGGCTAGAAGATCTTCCCTTTTCCGCTAAAACCTCTTCACGCTGTGCCCGTAGTCGTTAAGTTAGTGTCGCATACCTCGAGCGTGTCCCCCTCAATGATGAGGTCGAGGTGTTCGTGCGCGTCCTGCAGCGAGCGCAGCAGCGCGTGCGCGTCGCGGCGCGTGCTGCAGTCGCGCGCCGCGTGCCAGCCCGCGCCGCCGCCCAGCTGCAGCGAGCGAGCGATGCACAGCGCAGTCTCCAGTTTGTCGCCGGTCAACATCCAGATCTGCGGGGTTCTTTTAATAATAATATCGCCGGACGAAAGTTTTCGAACTGTCATCGGAACGTTATTTCAAATAGCCTTACGACAACTCATCTGGAGCGTCATAAATATTGGAATTGATGAAATATTTTTTTTCGCATAAGTAATTACAAACTTACACCTGACATAGGTTTCAAAGGTTTCTTTCAGAAAAAAAATTAAGCATTTACCTACAAGGGGCAAGAATTTCACCGATTTTTGTATCGAAAACTCTTGCGTCTGGATTTTGGTCTTGTGAAAGCCGAATACCAATCTTTGGGCAGTACTAATGTCGCCGGCTCCGGTCCATTTGTTGGACTAAACGTTAAGGCGCTTTTAAACAGGCTAGTTTTGGAGCAATTTCTTTCTGAAATTACGTAGCTGTGAAGTAGCCGTCTATATAATTCGATATAACCATAGCGCATTCGATGTCTGGCTGGCTGGATTGCAAGTAATTTAACCTGCTTTGACGGTTGCACGACACAGCTGCCGAAATATACACTGCAAAGTGTTGCACTATGACACTGCAGCAAGAGAGTATCGCTGGCATTAGTGCTCGGCAGGATTTCTATTGTAGCGACCTCTTCAACCGCGCCACAAGCTACACAGATGGCGCTGCAGACGCATTCAACACAATTGTCAATTCTCAATACAATCCTGAAACGCGCTATGAGAGTTTTCGAAGCAAGTAATATATATACAAGATAACTTCAATAACCGTCGGGTTAGTCGTCCGTCGTCAACACCTACACTGGCAACAGCCCAAGCCGAGGTGCCTCCGGAGGCGCCCTTGAGCTATTTGCCCCCCTACCCTTCTGGCTGCAGGCTGTCTTTAGCGCTCGCCGTCTCGTCTGGGGAGGCTGTAAAGGTCATCTGCGACCAACAGCAATTTATCATTTCGAAAAAAAAAACCGTCGGGGCATAGCGGCCACCGCGCCGGGCAAACCCCTGGCCTGGCTGGAAGTAGCCAAACTATCAAGATACAAAATAGCTTGTTAACGAGCCCTCGTAGTAATATACAGGGTGGTATCACCTTGATGCCGGCGGTGCGCAGCATGGCGAGCGTGGCGGGCACGTGGTCGGCCAGGCGGTCCTACCTTGATGCCGGCGGCGCGCAGCATGGCGAGCGTGGCGGGCACGTGGTCGGCCAGGCGGTCCTACCTTGATGCCGGCGGCGCGCAGCATGGCGAGCGTGGCGGGCACGTGGTCGGCCAGGCGGTCCTACCTTGATGCCGGCGGTGCGCAGCATGGCGAGCGTGGCGGGCACGTGGTCGGCCAGGCGGTCCTACCTTGATGCCGGCGGTGCGCAGCATGGCGAGCGTGGCGGGCACGTGGTCGGCCAGGCGGTCCTACCTTGATGCCGGCGGTGCGCAGCATGGCGAGCGTGGCGGGCACGTGGTCGGCCAGGCGGTCCTACCTTGATGCCGGCGGTGCGCAGCATGGCGAGCGTGGCGGGCACGTGGTCGGCCAGGCGGTCCTCCACGCCGGTGACGCCCAGCAGCGCCAGGCCGCGCTGCAGCCGGCCCAGCGCCGCCGCCGTGCGCTCGCCGCGGTTCGGAATGCTCAGCCGGGCTTCCTTGTACTCGCTCTGTGGGATACATCATACCATCACGAACGTACTCCTCAACAATAAGGGAGCGTTCAAGTATTACGTAACGAATTTGGGGGGGGGGGGGGGGTATTCTGGAACGTTACGATGCGTTACATGGGCGGGAGGGGGGGTTTGAACTACGCGTTACGTAACATTGTTTTAACCCTTCAGAGCGGTCGCATAGACTTTGTTTTACTAGGGGGTTAGCATTTTGCGACCATGGTTGCTGTAAAGCAGTCGAAACGTCGGGAACGTAGCAAACATATAATAAACGCGATAAAAAATCCGTAAGATTAGATTTATTTCAACGTGTAGTATTCGCATAAATAATAATAATTCCAGCCCTTTTTTTAATGTCCCACAGCTGGGCACGGGCCTCCCCTCAATGCGAGGGGGGATTAGGCCATAGTCCACCACCCTGGCCCAGTGCGGCTTGGCGGACTATTCGCATAAATATAAGAAATCAATACCGTTGAGATGATTACCTCAAACTCCAAATACTCATTCTTGGTGAGGGTTTTCATTGCAATGACCAGTGTGCGTAATCCTTCGGCGGCCAGCTTGCTGCACTCGCCGCTCAGCCACCCGGAGTCCAGCAACTTGGACAGCGCCACGTCCGCGCCCTTCACGTAGTACGTTATTTTATCAGTGTTCTCTTCCTGTGGAATATCTTCTAAATATTATAAATGTGAAAGTTTGGATGGATGGATGTTTGTTACTCAATCACGCCAGAACGGCTGAACGGATTCGAATGAAATTTGGCACAGATATAGATTATAGTCTGGAATAGCACATAGGCTACTTTTTATCCCGGTAAAATGTATGATTCCCGTGGGATATATTTATTTTAATTTTTCATAGAGCAAAGGATCGACATGATTTTTTGCATAGGTAGTGGTAGTTAAGGGGTCAGATAATGACATAGGCTAATTTTTATCCCGGAAAAATTCACGGTTCCTATGGGAAAGTATACAGGAGCCGTGTTTTTTTTAACTTAACTTTTTAATCGCGGGTAACACCGCGGGGCGCCTCTAGTATCTCCTATTTAATAACATTCTAAACACCGACACACAACCGGAACCGGTGGACGTAGAGATTTTAAGAATGGAGGATATATTTTGGAAATTCGACCTCTAAGGAGGTCAAATTGGGGTCCAAAGTTGGTAAGAATTTTTTTTAATTTAAGTTACGATCGGGCACATGACTAGTATGTATAAATGTATAAATAAGATACAGTGTGATACACAATATTACACAGACGTGTTATATTAAGAATATTATCTTAGACGCACAGCCGTGGGTCGCTCGCGCGGCAACTGACCTGAACAATAATCCCCATCATTTTGCTCTCGCTGGTGAAAGGGAATATCTGCAGTATACTGAACTGCACTATCTCGTTCGCGGCCCGCAGCTTCAGAGATATATTGTGGAGATCCCTTCTGTATAGCGATACACCCATCTGTAACAATACCACTGATGAAATAAAATGCAACCTTGTTTGAACGTGTTATGTTTTTTTTTGCTTGTCATTGTTTTCCCGTTTTCACGAATACAATGTAGAGTTCTTACATTAAGTCTGGTTTCCTAAAATTGTCTAATAGATGGCGCTGTATCTCGGAAACGTAGTTATTTAATTTTAACAATTCGAACTATTACGAGCACTGATTTTTTTATTTTGCCAAATATAAGGTTTTTCAGTGAAGAAAAAATTAAATAGTCGGGAAACTGGAACAGGCCATCGTCTGTCGAGTCAGCTATTTGTGAATGTTACTATCTCTCTCACTCACCATGTCGGTCCACTTGACGAGCGCGACCTCGTCGGGGCTGGAGGCCTGGTAGTCGCACAGCTGCTGCTGCGGCACCGCGCCGCCGCAGCTCTCCGACATCACCGAGCTGCCCATGTCTGCGGATATACGGGCTGATTCAAAAAGCGTATACCAAACCTTTGAACCTGCGACTCTTGACCGCATTTTTAACATTATATGAACAAAAAATTTCGACATGCCAATTTAAAAATAAATTGCGACAAAGAATCAAAATTTATATTTGTTTTCTCACGATATTTCTCTTACCGTAAAGTACCGCAAGTAAAGCAAATGATTGAAACGGAGATTCGCATATAAAAAGCCGAAAACCTGTGACTTTGGACCCAAGGAGACTGTTCCACCAACTTGACTATCACTGCTACCGGTATTTACCCGTTAATAGTTTTTTTTTTTATTACATTATAGGCAAGTATTTGATCTCGATCTCACCTGATGGTAAGTGACGATGAGCGTCTACGATGGAGCATACTTGCCTAGGTAGGAAGGCGGCAGTAGATCGAGACGCTACATTCACTAGGCACATGCAGCGCAGCTGATCTGACCCGCCATCCATGAATGGCAACACCGAACATCATGCCGGAACACGGCTAGGCCGCTTGGCGACATGGCTTTGTTCAGTGGGTGGTGACTAGCCACGGCCGAAGCCTACCACCAGTAAAAAATTTATAAAGTAATGGTGAAGGTGAATGTTTACCCGAGTTGAGGTCGTCGGCGTGTTGGTCGGGCGCGTCGTACACGGGGGTGACGTTGTGGCACAGCGCGATGGCCAGCACGGCCTGCCACACCTGGCGCGGGCTCGGCGCCGGCTCCGCGCCGCCGGGGGACGCGGCCGCCGACCCAGAGTCGTTCGTCACGTACTGCGTTAGGTGGGCTTCCACCTTATAAAGTAAACAAAGTATAAGTTTTTTTTATCCTAATAAGTATATAAGTTTAATATTCACAGCATACAACTTTGTTAAAGATTTATGCAATGGTATCTATACTAATATTATAAATGTGAAAGTTTGGATGGATGGATGGATAGATGGATGGATGTTTGTTACTCTTTCACGCCCGAACGGCTGAACGGATCTGGACGAAATTTGGCACAGAGATAGATTATAGTCTGGAATAGCACATAGGCTACTTTTTATCCCGGTAAAATGTATGGTTCCCATGGGATAGATGTTTTAATTTTTCATACTTTTTATCGCGGGTAACACCGCTGGGCGCAGCCAGTTTTCTCATACATTTGATTGTGAAGCGGCACGAAATTCGACGGGAAAGCTCGTCCATAATAATGATTAGTATGTATGGTAGGGGGGAGGTGACATTCTTTACAATATAACTCCCCTTTTGAACAAGAGAAGAAGGCAAGCGTGATTGATGATGCAAACCCCTAACGGGTATGCACAGATGCGCTGCAGCACACCCACATAAACTTTTTTTTAAACTTACAATCGGACACATGGCCAGTTCCACATAATTCTCCAAAGAGTATCAACTCACCTCATAAAAATTATTCTTATCAAACAGGGCGTTGCCCAGGTGCAGTTTCTGGAACACCATCTCGTTCTTGGTGAGCGTGCCGGTCTTGTCGGCCAGTAGGTACTGTATCCGGCCCAGCTCCTCGGGCACGGTGGTGGACCGCATCACGGTGCCTTCGATCTTCTTGTCACGCTGTATCGTCCACGAGTAGAAGGCTTTACCCATTTCCAGATTTACTCTTAAACTGTTGGATGAGCAATATATTATAGTATACGCCAGGAATTGCCGCCGTAATAGAAAAGTGCAAGAGGTTTAATAACAAATAAATAAATAAATATAAATATCGCCATACGAACACAAAACTATACGGTCCCACATCAAGCAACGCTTGTGTTATGGGTACCGTACAATGGACTGAGGGCGAACTCAGTATATAACACTTAAATACATATTAAACATCCATGACTTGGGTATAAACATTCGTGCTCATCACACAAAGCTTGTCCCTACCAGGATTCGAACCCGGGACCCTCGGCGCAGAAAGCAGAGTCACTACAAACTGCGCTAATCAGGCCGTCAAGATAATATAATCGATAAAAACGAGGCGCATCACTACACCTAGGCCCATAAGTGCGATCGAGTGAAATTTAGCATTTATTATAGGTGTTTGAATAACTGCATGCCCTCGGCGCATCAATCTAAGCACGCCGACCACACGCCGACACTCACTCTATCACTGTTTATTACACGCGAAATAAAATGACGCTATCTCTATCGCATTGGCATCGGCGGCGTCTTTAATTACTGAATCATATTACATTACTAGCTGCGCCCTGTGGTGTTACCCGCGCAAAAAATCATGTCGATCCTTTGCGCTATGACAAATTAAAACAAATCCCACGAGAACCATACATTTTACCGGGATAAAAAGTAGCTTATGTGCTATTTCAGACTATAATCTATCTCTGTGCCAAATTTCATCCAGATCCGTTCAGCCGTTCTGGCGTGATTGAGTAACAAACATACATCCATCCATCCATCCAAACTTTCACATTTATAATATTTATTATTATATATTATATTTATAGTGTATAGTATAGATTTAAAAATGAATATAGTTCTATCTCACCTGATAGGTATAATGTATGAGAACAGCAGCACAAATCTGAACAGGAACCCGTACCACGGCCCATTGAAGCCCTTCAACACGATCAGTAGGAAGGATATGGCCATGGTCGCAACAAACAGTACTTTTGTGAGGTCATTCATCTGCAGGTCCAAGCGGCCGATCTTGGACCGTGGGGTCGCGTTGTTCATCACACAGCGGGTCTCACTACCTTGGGGTGACAATTAAATATAAGCAACGACACGCCATTAATACTCGAAGGGGTAGACGTACCGTAAGAGTTACTAGATATTGTTTATGGATCAGACCGAAAGATAGATAAAAATTCTAGTTACAGTGGATTTAGCTACATCTATAAGATCATATTTTTCAATAACATTCAATGTATAGACACGTCTAAATAACACTTATATTACAGATATATGTAGGTGTGATGTTTTTGTTTTTTTTTTAAATGGCCTCGCCCACCTTTGGGTGGGTATTTTGCGAACGTCAAGTGGAATGATTATTTTTCATATCAAATATGGGAGATTTTATGCAGGCCTAATCCATAGACTAGGCCTAATAACCTAACCCCCCCTAAACCCATCAGTAAAGTTGTGGATACTTCCTTTGACAAATTACCGAACTTTTTGGAAGAACTGGAAATGTCGTGTTTTACTATTTATTTTTATTTTCCTACACTCGTGCACGTTTATGAACACATAATGGTTAATATTCCACCAAAATTACTCATTATATTGCAAAGAAACACATTGTTCACAAAATAAAACAAAATTGATAACCTTTCTCTTCGACTACCCCCAAAAAGTCCGGTGTGATGTTTATAGATATGACAAGCGTCTGTCTGCGGCTCCACCCGCGGTACCTCGATAAAACATAGCCTATAGCTCTCAGGTATTACACTATGCCTGAGAGCTATAGGCATTCAGTGTTGCCAACCCCAAGAAACTAAAAAACAACAGCTCACCAATAAAAAAACCGTAGAAAACAGTAGGTAAAGTAAAAACAGGCAGATTTTTTATACTTTCCTCATAAAATTAAAACAATTAACTACTTTTATTAGTTACCAGGACTCACTTACATTGTTGTATTATAATATTGATCACAACATAATAAAAAACAAAGATCAAAGTAAAATTATTTTCCACTTTCATCCTGAATTGTAGAGACTGTGGTCAGGGAATTCCTTTGAATCCCGACAAGAGTACATACTGCCATCTAGTGTCGTTGTGTTTTATTACATAGTGGTTATAAAATATTTGCATAGTGTAATAGGTGGCCCTGAACGCTAATTGAAAAACAGTAAAAAATAGGAATGAAACAGAAAACAGGGGCATCAATGTGAAAACAGCAAATCTACTGTTAAAACAGTAGGGTTGGTAACACTGGTAGCATTCTATCCAGAGATTACCCCATACATCTAAACCCACAAACTCACAAACTTTACCTCTTTATAATATCACAATAGATAACCTCTACAAAGGCGACAACCTTCTTGTAATGATACCCTAAACAGCATCAACTTACCCGTGTATATGACCAGTCCAGTGGCCTGCCCCGACGCGACAACACACCCACTCCATAGCGTGTTCTCGATGTCTAAGGAGTCACTCTCCTCCTCATCCAACCTGGTACACGTCCCAATGAAGGAGTGGATGTCCTTCTCCGGTTTCTCAACGAATATCTGGGCATTGATGTCTAGTAAGTGAGCGTCGGTGGGCAGCTTTTGAGTCGAGGGCAGCGGTATCCTGAAAGGGATTGTTGGTAGCTTAAAAAAATATCAGATTAAAGTGAAGTGTTGTTGAACCCCGAAACCCCCTCACTACGGCGTTGTACTAAGTACTGACACCATTTAAATTTTCAGATTATTTAATTAATTAATGTCAATCGTGTTAACGCTTTTGCCTTTCGATCACATTTTAAAGGTCTGTGTTTTCTTGATGGCGTACAATTCCATACATAAACATTATTATCATTGTACTCATTATAATATTTTACAATTAATTTGTTATAGATTATTTAGTTGAGATGGTATTTATAACTTCTACGCTATGTTACTCACCGTGCTATTATCTTATTTATTGTTTGTCAACATTTTTATCTGCGTGCGCGGAAGCACGGCACAAGACAATAACACGAGACAGTTGATAACGGCATGTTATATACACGATACTAGAGGAATCCCCACACAACATAATCGTTTATTAGTTTGATTATAATACAGATGTAGTTTCTCAAGTTCTCGGTGAAACATTTGGGTGTTCACATAGCGTCAGTTTTGTAACATTATTAGTTTTAACTAATGGTTATCGTGAAATGAGATATATAAATAAAATATCGCAAGACGAAGGCACCAACTGTACGGTCCTACACCAAGCAACACTTGTATTATTAGTACCGTGCGATGGACGGGGAGAGAGTATATAATTAATACATCCACAAATTCAGGTACAAATATTTGTGCTCATCACATAAAGTTTTCCGCTGGCGGAATTCGAGTTCGAGACCACAATCAGAATAAAACCATTAAGTAAGCATGGGCAAGAAACTCCATGGTTGCTCTTTTTAAAAGTACTTTTACATTTTTGGGCAGAACATTGTTATGGGTATGTGAGAACAATGTAGGAACGCAGAAAGGAGGGTCACTACCAACTATGTCAATCAGATCGCCGATAAACTATATTATTCCTCTCACCTCAACTTCCAATCGATCTCTCCATCCAACTGATCGGTTCTTATAAACACAGTGCCCATTGTCTCATTGGTTCTCAGAAGTATCATGTCCGCCGGCACCCTCTGTCCCTTGTGGAGCATGACGATGTCCCCCACGCGGAGTTCCGAAGCGGGGACCTTTTCCGTGACAAAGGGCCGGTAGTCCTCTATTGAAGCGTCGAGTACTATGCGCTCATAGCGTTGTCTATTCACTTCTCTGTCACGTCTGGTGAGGTGAGTATATTATGAAGATTAGGAAGAAGGAAGGCTAGGTTGCGCAAGCCTGCATAGTTCACTTGCTTCAGTAGCAGGTTTCGTAAAATGCAGGCTAGCATGATCGGCGCGAGGAAATAGCTCCCTCTCGTCAGATTAAATCACCATTGCAGTTACCTGTGTTATCTGGTTTGTGCAGTTCAGATGTGATAAAATTTTGCATACACACTTGTGCACAAACTATTTGAGCATTTAGCTGAAACCTTAAACATCTTCTACAAAGAGAGACAGCCATAAGAAAAAACGAGACAGTTGCCATGCAGCAAATATTATTTCTTTATGGCTATCCAAAGTCGTCATGCGAAAAATATAAGAACAGATAGATGATATTTGCCTTGTCTGCCCTATCCAGTAGACTATGTTATCTCAAATCTTACCTATATCTTCTAAAGTCATCAACTGCCTCCCTGAACAGTGTCACAGCAAGCACAAAGCACAAGGGTCCCCAGTATGTATATAGGTAACCGATACGGATACTTGGTATAAACTGACTGAGGGCCATCACCAGAAAGTACAGGTTGAGGAAGAAACGGAACTGCTCGTACAGTACCAGAGGTAGGAATGTGAGGATGTTGTATTTCTGGAAAAAATAACATTGTGATCATGAGATTTTTAAATGTATGTATTTAAAGTGAGAATCACTGTTAGCGAAATGTATTTCTGCCCTGCACAGGGAGATGCGGGGCAGGGTACAACCGTCTATACAATCAATCTACTATTTGTAAGTGTATGCATAAATTATGAACCAAGTTTTGTTACATACACTCATTATAAACTGTATAATGGCTCTTATCAGAGGTTCAACGTGGTACTTTAACAATAGTTCTGTTATTTGTGGAGAAAATTATGTTCATACAATATTTTTAGAAAGTTTATGCCATGGTAGGTTGTTTAATCGCAGATATTCATATAGGTATATAACATAAACATAACACAATAATCTAGCTAGTATGGTATTTGCCACATGCTAATAGATATAATTGAAGATAGTGATAACCTACTCATGGTACTGACCTGATTACACACATAGTTTGGTGGGTATTCTTCATCCGGCAACTGACCCAAATATATAACCCGAGAACTTAATTCCTTCCTACGTAGTCTCCAAAATAGTAACCTAAAATAAACCAAATAATATTATAATTATTCCACCAAACAAAGAGAAGAGTACGTAATAATAAAAAAAAATGTTACCTTGACCATAAGGATTTCTTTTTTGGTCTAGTCAACAACGGGGTGGTCTCCATGATTACAATAAATAGCGAATAACAATGAAACCTATGTTTTCATAATTATACATATGCACTAAACAAAAAAAATATATTCGTTATACTCAAAGTACAGACTTCGACAAGTTTATAAACAAGTACCAACGAATGACGATCGAATCGACGTACTTGCTGTGCTGACAGCCATCAAGGCGTTACTGTCAAGCCGGACGTCAGACACTCATGTCATACATGACGCCTAATCAATAGACAACAGAAAGAGTTGCACTGTTCACACCTACAGCCTAACTAAACATGCCAATTGATTTGTTCTCCATTGGGCCACAAACATCTGTATGGACATGCTCCAATGCTTTCTCACAACTCTTACTATTATGTGGAAAGGGCAACCTTATCTGCACCTTCACAGCATATAATACAATTATATTTACCAACGTGTGCCTTTTTTAACCGACTTCAAAAAAAGGAGGAGGTTCTCAATTCGGTTGTATTTTTTTTTTTTTTGTATATGACAACCCTTATTCTTATATGTATAACATTTTGGTAATTAGAATTAAACGTGTGCTGTTAGGCACAAAGTGCCCAACAGTCTTCTTAACTTTTTAAAAGGAAATTAAATCCCTTGTCAGTGCAGCTGAAGAGGCTGTTTCCACTGATTTCCACCTTGATCAGCTTCTTTTACGTACTTGTACGACATGACATTGATATTTTTTTATCTAACTTATGTAGCTTATTCTTCCTCTTCTGCGCTTTCCTTCTATCATCGCCTCTAAAAAGTAGAATATTTTTTACGATAAGGATTAATAATCATGTTCTCTCTTTTTGTATCATTTCCATTACGATCTTCTTTCTTGTAGACTTAAAACAGGAGATAAATATTTCAGATTCTTGCAATACCGTTACTGCCCTGATATGGATCGTATTCGTAATTACACTGATAGTGTGAACAATGCGTGAGTTCGGTGTAGTTTTTGGTAGAATTACAGCAACTTGTTCTCTTATTAGTCTGTGGAATTACAGCCATTATATTGGTAGTATTGTAAAGGTAAATAAATATGGCGGATGGCAAAATTACACTCGGGCGTCTAAAAATTGCAATTTATCTGTGATCAGATTGGCTCAGAGTATGAATTATAAATCATTCCGTATTATATGTCCCGTTATATAAAAGTGCATGCACGTGCCCAATTAGATAAATGACTTGGATAGGCGTACAGGGTGGTTGACATCGCGATGAGAGTTGGGGCTCCGTTTACTACGTTGTTGGTTTTCTCTCTCATCTGCGCTTGTTAGAAAGTAAGACAAGATGTGTTTATGGTAATGTTTATTTGTATGTTACCCGTAGTTTGTTAAATTGCGGGCCTCACTTAATTATTACACGATTCTTGACGTGCAGCGCGAAGTTCTTGCCTATACTACACTACTATTCTACATAACACTAATATTACAAGGGCCAAGGGATTATTTAGCGGGCTAGCTATATCGCGATGCGCCGTGGGTGGTGGAGGCAGTGCGCCTGTTGTCTCTGTCGCGGCGGCCGGGCACACCTCCGTTGACCTATTTTCTGGTTATTGCATTCAAACTAACTATTTATGTCTTGGGGTGTAAAGTGGGCCGCCGGTTTTGCATCTCGTATGCAATAATTTATTTTGGCAAGGTTCTATCCGTTATGATATAAAGCTAAGTGATATTTACTTCTAATTGGTCAATGTTTCGTAGTGCAGTGCTATTTCCTAATAAAAATCTAACAGAAAACTGATTAGAATGTATTGTCACAGATACTGAAAAGGGTGGTGTGAATTAAAAAGTGTTAAATGTGTAGTGTGACTGTTGGGATGGCATCATGTATGCTGGTGTGGGGTTTGGGTTTGAGAGTGGGTGAGAATGCTGCAGCATGATGGACTCAGACCTGCCACCCGGTAGCTGCAACTCTACTGGACATCTGTCCACTCTTGGATACCATACTCTGCCAGGTGAGTTTATTAAATTTATTTTCTTACTGTAATTTTGAGCTTAGGATGGACTACAATTTATAGATATACTAGTTGACCCGGCAAACATTGTTTTGCCATATAAAATAAATTGTGATATAAACTATCCTATCTTTCAAGTTGGATAAAACTGCACATGGTGTGCAAAATTTTATTAAAATCGGTTTAGTAGTTTAGGAGTCCATAGCAGGCATAAACACCTATAACTGCCTATAAATTACCTTTAACCTTTAGTTGTGACAATTTGTGAAATTTTTAGCGCACTGGTGTTATGGTAGATTGTATTCCATTCGGCCGTCTGTGCTTTTGTGCAAATTAAGTGAAATATTTCTATTGAATAATTCCAACATCATTCATTTTAGGTCTTTTAATGTATCATAATCATGCAGATAATAATAATAAACATATGACAAGATAACTATCTTGTTATATGTAGTCAATCCATCCTTAAATCTAGGTCATACACTGAGTAACTGACTAATGTCTGTGTACATTTTTCATTTTATATTTTTAAATATGAACCTTCAAACTGTAAGAAATTAAACTAAACTACCAAATTGTAGAGATGATAAGACATATCTCTTAACATAATTCATGAGCAGATAGCCCCAGAAAGATAACATCTGTCATATTTAAGTCATAAAAGTATGGCTTTTTGTTTATGCATGCTATACATACAGTTGTATATAAGTAAATAATTAACTTCTTATCTTAGGTTCTTTTATTGAAAAAAAAACTGAGACTGTTCACATAATTTATGGTTTTTCATGTTACTCATCACAATCAGCTGATGGTCAGAGTAGAATTTATATTTAGTTCTTGTTAGCTAAAGATTTTGTAGACTTTGTATAGTTTTCCAAAATTACTGTAGTATAATGTACAAACCAGTTTCAGTCGAATGTTTAATATGTATTGCTTCCTTATATAAAAAAAATAATTGCATACAATATTTATTTTCTTATATTCAGTTTTCAATGCTATTATGCAATTTTCAAATTTAAAAGAAACTGGCTGTCTAGGCGAACTTGGGATCAACTCAGAATCAAAATATGAGAAAATTAATTATAAATGTTTTCATAGTTATTCTGCTAGTTGGGGCGAGAGATATTTAAAAATCAAAGCCCATAAAAATCTGCCCAGCCATTCTTGAGTTATAAATGGTGTAACTAACACAACTTTGTTTTATATGTATAGATAAATGACAATGGTTAGTTTTCAAGTATATGTTGTCATGGTAGGGCTAGGTATATTAGTTTGGTGAGGAGTGATGTCATAAAATGTATGGTCACACTTAATCAACTTCATTTACATGTTGTTTTCCCCCGCCCTGCCCATTGTTATAATGTAAATGAGGCACTTATTGTAAATTGCTTGTATCTGTGTGTGAATTATAGTTTGGCTACTAATAATACTGTGAGTTTATTTATTATACATATTTATTGACCTTTCTAACTGTTGTGTGTACATAGTAAATAATCTTTTTATAGTTTACTAATAATTCAAATATCATGCCACCTGTAATCCCTGAATGGGTAGGATGTGAGATGCGCTTCACCTACTCTGCGCACGCGGCTTTAAATTGGTAACTAATGATAATAAGAGCTATTTTCCATTGGCACCAGGCCGCATGCACCACTCCGCCAGCACACCGGCGGGGGTGGACGGTGCAGGTGGGGGCTCCCGCACGCCCCCGGCGACGCCTAAGAAGGGCGGCAAGATGCTCGCCGTCAGGGTGCAGATGCTGGACGAGTCCATATCTATGTTCCAGATACAGGTCAGTGGAATCTAGAGTCTTATTTGATCAAATTCAAACCTTCACATGCTGAACCTTGAGAGATACCTATGCCTATTCCGATCCAGTGTATAGCTGGCTGATGATCATGATTAAACCTTACAGTATTTTGATTGGATCTGCCTCTGTGATGCGCTAAAGTCCTGCTAACATTTCAGTGATAGCATGACAATGACGACAGATTGGTCTAATGTTTTGAACGTAGTCCGCTGGGCTTACTGCACTGGGTGCTTGCAGGTTCAATTGCAGGATGGTCAGCTTTCGGGTATGATCTTTCGTAATTTACCCATGTCTGGGTAACTGGAATCGCCTCTAGTCCATTACGATGCTCGTAAACGTTGCTTATCTTGAGACTAAGTTACGTGTTCGTCTACCAAAACAATAAAATGAAACATCCAGTGCCCGTGATGTTTCATAAGGGAAAAAAGTAGCGCTTTAGGTAGTTAGATGTTCCGTCCCCTATTATGGGCTTACGGGGTTCATCATAATTAGTAAGATGTTACATTAGTCCAGCACGAGATCCATTAAAAAGTTACCTGGCGCGGTTTGCACGACCTTAACTTAGTGACGCGTTTTAAGTTTTGAAAAAGTTGTCTTGAAATCGCTAGGTGCGCATTCTTATATCTACTCAATATACATTTATGCGTAAAATAAGCAACAAATCCAGTCGAACTAATCCCGCTCTGTTGTGACATGTTAAAATCTACTGCTCGCATAAAGTGTCGTAGCATAGAATAACTCTTGCTCAATTTGTCCACAACTTACTCCAAAAAATCTTAAATGGTTAATAGGACGTTAATTAATGAAACACCAGTCATATTTGTCACCTTGTAGGACACAAGGCAAGGCCAAATGGTTGTCAGGACAACAATTGTGAAATTATTTCCGAATCGCGCAAGTCAATATTCAATACACCTCACATACAACTGCTACATTCAATACGTTTTATGTCAACCGTGACTTATTATGCGCAACCAATATGTTGTTCTCAATAAAGAGTGACGACTCCTTACTGCAAGGGAACTCGACGTAAGGGAGCTTTATCATAAGACATTCGCGGTGCGGGAACAAGGAATATTCTGAAGTTCTTGGTGTGGTGGAGAAGAACCACTTACCCTGATCCAATTTGTCTAACCAGAACACGTCACGAAAATAATCTTGTTCTATTCTGTCGCATTACATCCAGCTAACACGCCTCCTTCTTTATTTACGAAGTGAAATGCAATGAAATAAAATGAATAGGAATATAGCATCACCCGCAACTTAGTGAGTATTTTCCAATGTCAAGTAAACAATAGCAATAACACATTCAATAAATACACATTATAAATAAAATAATGTATGTGACATGAAGATATGAAAATGGCGTGTCACACGACTTCTTTGATGTCCTCGCAGGCTTTAGTCCTATTACACAACTGCAGATTTTTCCTGGCCCCGAAATGAAAGGGTAACCGGTACGTTTTATTTTTAGCTGTAACTCGTATGAAACGGCCAGTTTGTAATTATGGTTTTATCAGAACACTCAAGGTGATTAAGCGAAACTCCCTGTGATAAGTTGGGAAGGCGGCAACCGCTCGCCATTGAATATTATTACACTGCTATTACTGATACATCTTTGTGATGATTGAATAACCTCCGATGTCCCATAATTTACGTATAATGGAGGTACATATTATAACTCAAAGGGATTTAATGATGAAAACCATGGCATAGATTCCAGTTGGACATTTCGTATTGCCATGGTTAGATTTAACTTGCACTAAACAGTTGTCCATTCATATAACTGTAATTGCAAAACACAAGCCATATTATATATTATTAGTCTGAGCAATAGTCTATAGAGGATGTTAAAAAATATTTGCCGCTACCTACTGAGAAGGTTCTGAGGATTGACTAATGGTTGGATAACCAAGAGATAGCAACTTAGTTTGTACAACTGTCGGGGTTTCGCAACGCTAATTCACTTTGACCATAGCTTTTCCACTGTCGCAATTAGGACGCCAATTATGTTTAAAATCACATGGCATGAATATTGAAGAAGGTAACTAATGTTGCGAAGCTCAACACTTTACCTTGCAATTTGGTGCCAGGTTACCATTATATAATTATCATCATCAGAATCAGAATCATTATATAATTATGACAAGTTTTTACGGTCGTGGAACATAACATGTATGAATCAAAGCCCCATTACACTGAGAAAAATGTCTCCGTGCTTCATAAAATATAAACATGAAGAATGATATCTAATTTAGACAACCGTAAGTCTAGCATGAACATGTTGACATATCGTTCCGTCGGGTTCGATTTACGTTTTACAACTATGTACTAGTTAACGTGAACGTAATGATTGGATTTCATTCTGATGTTTATTGGTGAAGCCAATTCATGTTAAGTTGTTATTATTTACGCACAAAGTGTCCGTAACAACTCTTGGTCCTTTTTTAACAGGAATACGGATAAAAGTTGCAGAATACCTTATAAATTATTCGTAATCATGGAAGGTATTTTTCTCAGTGTACTCATGATTCTTCGCTAATATTCCTCTAGAAACTATGAACACTTATTCGTTTTTATGCAGTGAGTACCACTATGCGTAATGAAGGTGTGACTATACACATGTAACTACGCGAGTTGGCGGTCTGCTAATTTTCGACGCTGGTTATTTTGAATTTGTAATGAGTTTCCATGTACGGTGGCGCGACCGCTGCGCATAATGTGACCGCATATCAGCTACACTTGCCTTTGCCTTCCCAGAGGACAGACTATGTATAATTACTACTAAGTTTGTGCAAATAATAATAATATTATAGAGTAACGCTGCACAATTACCAACAGAGACGGCTTGACGACTCAATCTAATTCACTGGCGCAAGCTTCATATATAATGCCAATTGATGTAACCAAAACCATTCCGATAAGTTTGTGTTCATCTTTTGTTCCCTCCGGATAGAAATATCATATCAGCCTTAGACATTATGAAGTTCCTTTTTGCGCAGGAAGCCCGATTCTTATCTTCATATTTATGGAGTGGGCGAACGGAGTTAGTGGGGAACCGTGTCCGCCCTGTCTTCAAAATTTACGCGAGTTAGATCCACGGATATTTTAAGAAAATAATAACTTATTCAGTTCCTATCAGGACGTGGTAACTTTAGTTTTCAATATTGTACCCATTCTATTAAACTAGACTGTACATATAGCCGTATGCAGAATTTGAACCAATCTTAAAGCAATCAATGCGAACAATGGGTTGGAATGCGATTTTTCAATCAAATAGTGCAGCGAGCAACTAATGAGTTCGTAGCCTGCCCGGCTATCTTCGAACATTGACTATCGAGTCGACGGCTTATTAGAAATTACACAGATGAGCTGAGACGATAGATGAAGAATGGGAACTATGAGCCGGCATTTAGTTTCTGCGCCTTCCATTTTCTATCTTCGAACTTCTCAATTGAGGTCTCATTCCGATCCGGTTGTTGAGTTAAGACAAAAAATGTAAAATTACAATTTGTAAGTCAATTCGTATATTTCGTGTAGGCCTATGAAATAAACGATTTGAATTTGACATGAATCACGGAAAGTTTTCGCCAAAGGTAGTGAGGACTTCGTAGGACTAAAATAGTTCTGGAGTATTCGTGATTATTGAGTGATTGGTATATAGATTTCATTATATATGAATTTACTACAAAGATTATAGAAAGTATTCGTAAATTTTCAAGGCAATCCTTTTGATAAATGCTTTTTAATGCCATTGTAAATCGATTAAAATCTCTATACAATAGGGCTTTAGTTTACTTTTACTAATTTGTATTATATTTTGTAAGTTTTGCAACAGCTTCTATTGAATTCTGAATTTGCCAGCATGCCGTAATAGCTTTGGCCTCATTCATAGATTCTAGCTATAAAATATTGATGGTTGGCATCATTTTTTTTTGCTTTTGTCGTCTGCAAATCGTTGTCTCTCTCGCTCGACTATCGACCATCGTTATTCCAAGCTCCGCAAAGTAGGATTTCGTCGTAGTCATCCTTGCAATACCATCGTAAGTGCTCACTTACACCGAGCCACTTTCTCCGTATCGTGAATACTCAGATTTGTGTGGGTTTCATGGAAAACTCGTTTTTATTACTTATCTTGTGTGTAATACGTGGATGATATTTTGAAAAAACTGGAGTCGTAATCCCGATTCACGATGGATGTACAACTTTATACATTTAATTAAATCTAACAAGTTTCTTCTATTACGATATGATTGCATTTCCAGAGTTCATTTACCCAACGAAGTCAAATAGCTTTGCTTATTTATTTACTATGTTTAGCAAGCGAACCGTGAGAGGAGATTTTTGACGGAGACTGAACTGCACACGCTAATATCGACCGTATGGCTGTGTAGGTGCAGTCATGACTGGGGTTCAATGACTTCGCTACGAATTAATTAATGATTTATACGTTTTTCTAAATAAAAAACTTTTTAACAAAATAAAAACCGTCTTCAAAAAACTAAAAAGCCAAAAATAATCTAATCTTGAAATCTACCTTGTCTAACTAAATCAAATATTTAACTAATCTGAAGTCGGTGCCAAACAAACAGCTGAGTCGAATATTGCCGGTCTGCGCCAAAGACTATACCTACAAATTGGTCCGCGCATCTCGTTACTGAGTATACTTTTGTTATTCTTCATCGTTAGTTTATTTGGCACCGACTTCAGATTAGTTAAATATTTGATTTAGTTAGACAAGGTAGATTTCAAGATTAGATTATTTTTGGCTTTTTAGTTTTTTGAAGACGGTTTTTATTTTGTTAAAAAGTTTTTTATTTTACACTTTTTAGTGGATATATTTACTATTATTTGTCACTAAAAAGAATGTAATATCAATCTTTTTTACTGGATAATAGGTATACCAATTATAACATCATCGCGAGAAAAACATAGATTCAAAGAAATCAAGATAAAACAAAAACCACTGAATCAATCTCGCTGAATTTTAAAAAGGTATACCTTATTTTGTAAAAAAGAATAATCGAAATCGGAACATCCACGAAAAAGATTTATTTATAGCCAAAGTGCATCCCATAACAATTTCAATAAGCCCAAACACGGCTTGGATACATTGTTTTATTACAATGTTCCGGTTCCTCCTGGGTTTATCATCAGATCAGTTCGATGGTACCATATTCATCAGAACCATTTCATTAAATTTGCTTTTTCATTGTCGCTTAACGATCATAATCGAGATTATCTTGGCGCAACCCGTGAAATACGTATCACTGACATGTTCCGGTGGCCATTTGTGGTCTTCTTCATCACTTTCACTTCAGCAAATGATACTTTCTGAATGCAAATGCTTGACTTCTTGATGAAAATACCAAAATTGCTATAGGTTTGCCTATAAAATTTGAGGAGTCCTCTCAATTCCTTATGGATCCCATGATCAGAACAATTTTTTGAAAAAAATGGGACCAATCTGTAAGCATATCCTTTCATATAAAAAAATAATTTTCCAAATCGGTTCATAAATGACGGAGATCTGAGGTAACAAACATAAAAAAAAAAAAAAATAAAAAAAAAAAAAAATACAACCGAATTGAGAACCTCCTCCTTTTTTTTGAAGTCGGTTAAAAAAAAAACATGACATTGTTTACAAAAGTGTCTGTACCTTGCTATGGTTGATTGAAAGCAGATACATATTTTCAAAAGCATCGTGAAATTTGAAAAGTTCTATAAGATTTAATATATTGTTTTTGGAATAACGATCAATAGTGCGTGTTTGCGAACAATTATCTAAGTGTTTAGCTTTTAACAAAACCTTATTGTCTTCACGGAAAAGATTAATGATATAGGGATTTGTAATTGGAAATAGCTTAGCGAAATTGTAATTAACGGCGCAGCGTCATGATATTAATTAAACTCCGGCGATAATTTCATTCAACCGTCGTAGTGTAAATAGATTAAAAGTTGCTAATTGAAGCGGTAATTAGCACTAACTGCTAGATGGACAGCTAGGCTCCACCAGCGTGCCCTGGTTAGTAGTCAGTCACCTATTAGTTTTCCAGCGATCTAACTTGACACCCGCTTAACATAATTATGTTAAACGAACTCATTTCGTTCTTCCTTCACTTGATGGGAGACATTCTTGGTGGGCGTGCTATTTGACAGACGACCCATACAAATTCTTTGAAATAAGTTATGGATACATCAGCACAGTCAAATCAAAATCAATAGCAGGCCCTTACACTAAGTACTTGAGGTGTATTAAATGTTGCTGAAACTTTTGTGATTCATTGTTTGAACTAGGTTTTATGATAGTATCATGATTGTATCTCATCTTCCATTCGTTGAGTCGAAATCTAGGACGTGATCATAAGTTGGTATACAAAGAAAATTAAATAATTTGAAAACTCAGGCCACAATTTTTACCTTCCTCCGAAAGGGAATTTACAGACCAAACATGCTTACATCCAGTTTTAGCGGCGATCCTAAAAATGTTTGCCATACAAATTGTGTGTCAGAACTGGCTGTTGGATAGGCGTGATCATGTGTGGTACTGTTTGTTCAGCTAATTGCTTCAATATCTATCCAGCGTACGCGCGTTGATTGAATTAATCATTCATAATGCTCTGGTGGTCTACAACTTAATATCGACTCTATTCAGCGGCATTATAGTTCGTCTTCGAACACTGTATTCTTTTTTTAGCCCGCTAGAGAAATATACATAATAATGGAGTCGTGTGAAGTCCCGATAAGTACAGTTGGTAGTAACTCTACCTTCTGTATTGTGGCTCCCGGGGTCGAATGCCGTTAGGGTTAAACTTTGTGTGATAAGCACAAATGTTTTGTACCCGAGACACGGACGTTTAATATCTAGATAAGGGATCGCCCCCAGTCCATTGTAGGATACCCTTAATACAATGCGTTGATTAGTCTGGGACTGTACAGTTAGTGGGTTCGTCCGGCGCTATTTATTTACTTTATTTCTGTAACAGGATTGCAAACGATATTTCAATTTCCTTTTGTATTACATAAATTTAATATGCGAACCAACATTTCCATCTTACATATCATTCTGCGGTTGAAATAGGGTTACGTAAACAAATATATGGATCAGAGTGAACGCAAATCCTAGAATCCCGCTTCTAATAACACTAGAATACTATTACGTAGGACTGCCACGAAATATTAGCATTGCTCCTCAATTCCAATCCGCGGCTCTGTTGAATTAGATATTTGTGGGAACGTTTGTACCCCGTACAATTATGGATTCCCAGTTATTTAGGTGAGTACTAAATATACGAAGTAATGTTATTTTTATTCATAATGACGGAGAATTTAATAAAATATGTGAAAGAATTGTAACAAGTATTGACCATCTCTGTGTAATTCGGTATTTGCAAGATTGAATAACAACCTTCTTAAACAAGCATAATAGGTTTTCCATATCTAACGTAAGCAGGCAATTCTAAAGAGATGGACAGATGCAGGCAGGTCAGGAACCAGGAATCCCAGAAAAGTTAAAAAGTAAAAGTGACAGAGTTTTTGAACTGCAATAAAAGCGTGATGCTCAACTTTTCTCCTTTCAAGGAGCTTGAGAAAAACGACTTTTGCCGAAAGAGCGTACGCTGTAGTACTAGTAACGCCGAAAGCCGTCAGTCACGGTTGCGTGGGTGAAGTGACACCTGAGTGATGTCATGATGCTATTCACGCACGTGCTTATAGTATTTCCTCATATGGGTATACACACGAAACATAACAAGCGTTACACAATGGAGTGTTGGTGCCGACCTTTTTGTTCGCACCTGCGGTGATATCAGTCACAACATTCCACATTTTTCAAGCGTTCGTGATGGAATTTATATCCAAATATAGTTTTTTTTTTAAATAGGTTAGGTAAGTTTGTTTGTTTTTATGTAAATATTTACATAGGAAGGAATAATGTCATCGTGGTCTCCCGAAAATGTATCGCTGGTATTATATTTTTTTAATTTACGAAAGCTTTTCATAGCAAATTCATTTTACATTAGGAATTTTGGTTTAACTTTTGCTCGATTGTGGATCTCTTCAAGGAATATGCTGTCTGTATCCAAAATATGGTATATTTTATGGCAAATTTCGATAGCTACATATAAGAATCGTTGCTTGTTGTCACATCGCAATTCAACACTTTTGCGAACAAACCAGTATTTTCTATGACAGTGTGTGTTGCTTATTTCCATACCATTGGAATTCTACTCAGGACCTAGATTCCTTCTTTATAATAAACAGCATTGAATACTGCATTGGCTTTAATAATAGTTTTGTGTGCCAACACTGCCAGCCTTGTATTTGGGTGCACAAATTCTGTTACTGCCGTAGACAGATCTTCGCCTATTCAATATATTGCGTCTTGTTACATTTTACGAAACATTCACGAAATTGGAATAAAGACTATAATAAAGATTAAATTTGTGAGTTTAGATGTGCTATCTCCGGTACCACTAATTTGATTCGGTTTTTTTTTCTCTTATAAAGCTACATGATTCCTGCACTACTACTAATCATAAATCAGAATATGAAATATAACTAAAATATAAGTTTGATAACTTGGTTTGCTTGGAGACGCGGACGTAAGTGTTATTTAAATTTTAAAATTTTCCGATTACAACGTGTAAAGCTGATATTGTCTTTATGATGTTAGCCCCGACACAACTTTGTTTGCCATGTCGGTGTGAGGAAATGTGTGGTGAAACATGATGCATTATCAGTGCAAACAATAGATAAAAGCATTGAGAATGTAAGATAATAACTCGATGGCATTGTTCATTATGTGTATGATTCATAATTTTAATGTGTTTGTGGCGAATACTCAGAGTATGTACTTTTTTAGCTCAGATCGATTCTTAAAGTTTATCGGACTATTTGCAGTGTATAAATAAACTATTGCGTAAGAAGGATTGTTAATAAAAATGTGATAGGTCTGATACAATGAAGGTCAAGATCGTTAATAAAACCTGCTTGGTTTACATTATAAAACATCACAAATCTTGCGCCACCACTGATGGATTGTTTACTAACAAAACAACGATTAATCTTGCGGTCATGATAGTGCGGATAAAAATCGTGGGGAGCGGCGGCGCTGTCGTGTTACATCTGTGGTTGTGTCAACCCTTATCTCCACTCCAGGCCGACTGGCGCGCCGCCAGAAATTAACTGTGGAAGCCCTGAGCCAGGCAGTTCTGATTGCCTCAATGAGTCTATTGTTCTCTTTCCCGTTCGCTGCCACCGACTTGGCCAATTTAGTGCAGAATTAAGCATCAACCGTATTTTATGTTAATTCTTCGATTCACTCTGATATCTTGTTCTGTTGTGTTGTCAGTTTTATTACTTTACGACCGTTGATAAACAAAGTCGTGTTAGTTACACCATTTATAACCCAATAACGGGTGGACCGATTTATATGATCTTTGATTTTTTTATTGTCCCCGCCCCAATTAGCAGAATAGCTATCAAAAAGTTAAACGAAATATAATTGATAGAACTAGGCGATATTTGGCGGAAATCAATTGTTAAAGAGGAAATTGGGGTAAAATTGGGGTTCCCTCACTCGTGATAGATAGTTCCTCGACTAACATCTTAGAGGAGTTCGGTGTTGCTGGCTTCTTTAATTATCGATCAAACATGTTTGGTTTATAATTGGAAAAGTTGACAAGCCGAGGATCAGTGGTAGGTTCCTCTTCCCCCATTTTTTATGAAACACAGTCACAAATAAATAACAATAAAGATATTTCCTTTTGCTGAAACATTTGATCTGAGGCGGTTCGAGGTTCGCCGGTACAGCTAGTATTTAATAAAACAAACTTCGTTAAATCTATATTGCCATCGCGTGCGCAATACTATACTTGTGATAATATTTTGGGAAGAAAGCAGAAATGGGGCAGTGACCCAGAAAGGTCGGCGAGTTCCGGGTCTCTGAATATAAAATCGCCATGGTTGGTGGCAGTGATTAATTGCTAAGCCAATTAAGCTTCTATTATGCGCAGACTCAGAGTTTTAAATAGGTAATTCTAAAATGGTTTATCAATATTATATTGTCTTTGGTTCCCATCACACGGGAGAGTTTTATTGCCTACTTGAATCCCAGGTAAAGAGATTACTTTAAATTCATTTCAGTAAGGATCATATAAATTGCCCAAATTGCCGTGGCCTTAAAGCCCCGTTCTTTATGGGAATTCGTTAACAGGCTCGGTCTGAGTAAACGCATGTTCTATTTTATATAATGATAGATAATAGTAGAAGAATATAAATGTATGTTGAAACTTCTTTTGGAGAAGTCGGTGTTCAACATTTCTCTAGTATTACATCTTGGCACACAAAACTATGCATTATGAATGATATATCATGCAGGAAAAACACGGTATGCCTCTAACGTTATTATAATATTACAGTATGTAATTGAATCAAAAAAACCTCTCACCTTGTAGTGGGTCCTCCAATTCTTCTCAAAGATGATAAGATTTGATTGTTACAAAACGTAACTTTTCCTTATTTCTGCATATGTCTGTACCTTTAAAAAAAAGAGTGCAATGAGCTATTTGGACGTATCTAACTCACAACAAGTAATTATAGAATTCTTGCCTATGTGTATCTGTGTTTATCTCTTCCTTTAAGCATCACTGAAAATTACTGGCCTGATTTCAACGGAGTGTAGACTATTGTATAGTTCGTCATATTATAATGGGATATTATGAGGCTGTGGCCATTGGGTGTCTGTCAAGCAGAAGAGAAAAATCTATGGTTGTGCGTGCGGTGCCGCCAGCAAATGCTAGTAATCCTATAAAATCGTATAAATCCTGAAAATCATGTTTGTAAGACCGTGATGTTTCTAGGTCAGTCGGTCAACGTGTCCTGTTCCAAGCTAACCAGTTTAATAAGATGCATTATTAATAGAATGATGGCGCATATTCTCCTTGAAACAATGCTAATCAATGAACTTTACTAACTAAACAATAAGGTATTAAATGCAACGTGAGCCGTTGACGTCATAGCAAATGCCTTACAGGCCCGTATAAATAAAAAGGGATGGCCTTATTGTCAGAAATAGAGCCTCCTATGTTCAGGCGTAAACTGTGACCTGCATTCAGTGAAGATAGATTCGGATAATATAAAATCAATGTTCGGGCTGGCATAGATGCAGATTTAAATGTACATTATGACCCTTATTAGCTAAGCAAATTGAAGAGTCCACTTCTGGGTCGATTTGTCTTGGTAACAAAATGTAGGTAAGCTCGGGCATGAAAGTGGTTTATCAGTTTTGAGAAAAAAATCTATGTTATAAAAAATCTACTAAGCTTCATATGTGATACATTCTAAGTTCAAATTAAATTGCCTTAAGATTCTACGTCGTGCAAATGACATTCAACCTTAAGGTGATAAAGGTGTTACTTGGTGGACTTTACCTATAGTTATATTTCCATACATTCGCTGCGCAAAGGTTAGTTTCGTCTGTAAACATAGATAGATACAAAACGATACAAGTGTTAATTATTTTCTTATTAAAATCAGTCAAAAAGCGTCCTAATTCGTACACTTGTTTTTTTTTTAAGATTTCGCTTGTGATAAAAGCCTTTAAATTTGTATACCAACATCAACTAAAGGCAGCGTTTGACACTGCAATTTTTCATATAATGGGTCCCCTTTGTTATTAAAAAGCCACTTTAAACATTAACGATCGTCCCGGCTAATGTTGCCGAGTGTTGAAACTAAGTAACACGCGGCTATTGCTCTTTCATGTCTGTGGCTAAAATTAATGTACGTGATTGCGGGATTACATTACGCATCGTTGTGCTTAATCGTGGTTTTTAACCGACTTCAAAAAGGAGGAGGTTCTCAATTCGGTTGTATTTTTTTTTTTTTTTTTTTTTTATGTTTGTTACCTCATATCTCCGTCATTTATTAACCGATTTGGAAAATTATTTTTTTATATGAAAGGATATGTTTACAGATTGGTCCCATTTTTGTCAAAAAAATGTTCTGATCATGGGATCCATGAGGAATTGAGAGGACTCCTCAAATTTTATAGGCATACCGATAGCAATTTTGGTATTTTCATCAAGAAGTCAAGCATTTGCATTCAGAAAGTATCATTTGCTGAAGTGGAAGTGATGAAGAAGGCCACAAATGGCCAGCGGAACTTGTCAGTGTTACGTATTTCACGGGTTGCGCCAAGATAATCTCGATTATTGGTATACCTATTATCCAGTAAAAAGATTGATATACAAATCTTTTTAGTGACAAAGAATAGTAAATATATCCACTAAAAAGTTAAAAATAAAAAACTTTTTAACAAAATAAAAACCGTCTTCAAAAAACTAAAAAGCAAAAAATAATCTAATCTTGAAATCTACCTTGTCTAACCACATCAAATATTTAACTAATCTGAAGTCGGTGCCAAATAAACAACCGACGAAGAATAACAAAAGTATACTCAGTAACGAGATGCGCGGACCAATTTGTAGGTATAGTCTTTGGCGCAGTTGTTTGTTTGGCACCGACTTCAGATTAGTTAAATATTTGATGTGGTTAGACAAGGTAGATTTCAAGATTAGATTATTTTTTGCTTTTTAGTTTTTTGAAGACGGTTTTTATTTTGTTAAAAAGTTTTTTATGTATTAGTAATATAGCTAGCTATACATCATAAAACATAGAAATTTGAAAAAAATATGACTAATGTTTAAAGAATTAGCAAATCAGACAGAAAAGCATAGGCACTGAAAAAAACAGCATAGGATAATTTTATATATTTTTTTAAAATAAACAAAGATTTATTTAACAATTTAAATTAACTTAAATATTTACAAACAGGAAAATAAAAAAAAACTTAAAAATAGTATGACAACAAACTATGTATCAAAAAGCCTTGTCGGCGTGGAATGGTGGCAAGAATGTTATATATTGTTTTGTCAAGCAAAGCGAAGCCGTAAAGTTAATAAGTATTTTATGATAGACGCAGTTTAATTAATCATGCCTTGGAATTAACTTGACCGAATGGGTTGTGAGCAATTTTCCGCGGCCATATTCTCAACCCACGTGAACGGAAACGTGTGGTCGGCTCCGAAAAATTTTGGTCTGGTAGTACTGAATAATTTTGTTGAATTCTTTGTCGCTTGTTTGGCAATGTTTGCCTTATATATAGGGAGATTCGTTTCAATTAATTTAAAAATGGAAAAGTAGCCGTTAGTAGTACGTTTTTACCATATGTTGTAGCAATTACGCCTACCTATTGGAGATTTATTAGGTCGTAGAATTTTTCAGATCGTATGCTAATCGTAAACTTGCTATATAAATGCGTGGATTACTTTTACTGTTATATTTCTGAACGAAAAACAATATTAGAGCTTATACACACGCTTTACGTTTGAGAAACGCTTTCGCGCGCGAAAGAGCGCACGTAGCGCAAGATAGACAGAAGAAGTCGGTGCGAAAGTGTTTTGCAGAGATTCGTGCGTGATTGGCCTTAATACTCTCTCTATTCTGAGCAAATACAGAGTCGCCTTTCCTCCCTTAAGGAGATCCTGGATCCGCCCCTGTCTATAAGCCAGTTTGCTCAGCTAACATATGAGTTTTATTGGTCTGCATATTGGATCACCTCGTCATTTAATTAATATCATAGTCCATATTACATTATGGATGATGTATGCATATAGCTAGCCTAGCCTCAACCTTATAAAGGGACGTCAATGTCGTGAGTCTCTTTCGGACAACTAATTGTGATTACAAATAATAATTGGCGTTCTTTTATGGATCCTGACCTTACTGCATCTACGATTAGTAGGTATGCTAATATATTGATAAATAACCTACGGTTGCCACAAAAAAAACACATCTTATCGCTAAGCAGGCAGCTGGCTATACGGGTTTTTACAGAAATGCTAAAAATTGAATGTTATTTAATAATAGAAGATTATGCTATTGATATAAGATGAATCTATAGTGAATCTATAAATTTTTCCCGATATTTATTATTCTTGATCTTGTTGTTTTCAGTTTGTCTCATTTGATGTATTCTTCCACTTTGTCCCCTCCATCATTGGATCGTGTTAGCACTCCATTTACGTCTTCCCTTCCAATTCGTCGATGGTACTTATTTATAGGTGGTGGTCCCCCTCGCCCACGGCTCGTCGCACTCGTCGCGATTACTGACCGACAAGTGGCCGAGGTCACGCGTTTGATACGCAAGGGTTACTGCTGTAACTCCTTTTATGATTGGACGAAAGTACTATGCACGCATAGTTGGTACCTAGTTCACTATTCAGGGTTCAAAGATAGAGATCCCAATGGTGTATTTTGTTCTTATGGTATAACTAAATTACGAGTGCGTCGTTTGTCTTGTTCGTTTGTCTTGTTATGTTGTATTTAGATTATCTACTTTGTATCTGGGAATTGCACCCACACGTGTTCTTTGATCCCACTAAATATGGATCCTACTAAATATTAATTCACGTGGTTTACTGGTTCGTAGTATGTGTCATAGTTTCGTCACCATATCAGGCTATATCTATTGGCCATTGGCAGACATCAAATCTATTCCTATATTTGGCAAAGCGATGCTTCCTTTTGTGTCCAATAAAAAAATTCGATTTGTACTTCTTTTGATAATGAGTGAAACATTCGAGGGATATTTTATGTCTGAAATCCTTTCATATTGCACAAGTAAGTTCAACAACAACAACTTACATATTGCTGCTAATTCGCTTGCACACTCTCTAAACTTAACTAACCTAGCTAAAATTTTAAGTATAGTTTAGAAATCATTAAAATCAATTCTGTTGTCACATCGAACTTAATTTAAATATCGTAATTGACAGGACTAATTTGATTTTGACAGCACCTAAATTGAATTGAGGTATGTTGCCAGTATTTAAAAAATATATCTGAAGAATGAATGAAAATAAGGTGAATGGAAAAGAAAATCGAAATAACATGATTAAATTCTTTTAAAATAACCTTAAAATATATAAAAGTTTAATTTAAAATATATGTCGGCGTCTAAATATTTTTATTGTAATTTTTTTATGATATTTACAATAATAAATTATATAAACTTGTTCTATATCGTCTGTGGTTAAGTGTTCCATATCTATTGTTCTGTGGTAAATTCGATTTTGTATCTGTTGACAGTAGGTAAACAAAACACCGTTTTCAGATCAGACGGGTGTGCTACATTGTAGTTGTTGTAATAAGTTATCTAGTGGCTTGAATCTAATATGGAAAACGATAGGAAACGGTCTAATGAGAGACAACAGGAGTTGCTTGTGGAGCGACTCCACAACAACATCAAAATAGCGAGGGGTAAGCATTTAAAAGGATTCAAAGTTTTGTTTTACTTATAATCAATCAATGGTAATAATTACATCGGCGCGCGAGGACATCTACCTATCTAAAAATCAATTATATTTTCAGGAAACCAAGCAGATTCTGCCGTGGTAGATTTTTAGGGGGCCCTACCAACCACGACGAGCTCAACTAACTCGGCTGCAGAAGAACTGCACAGCAGTGGGAGCATGTAAGTTTTGTGTTCTGAATATTATGCATTTTTTTCGTTTAAATGGTTTTTATATGGTTTTTTTATCAACAGGTTTGGAGTGTGTGGGTGGCGAAGTTATAGACCAAGACTCGCAAGGTGCGAACTTCAATAAGCGCCACAGGTGGCGGTCCGGCAGGAGGAGCCCTGACAGACATAGAATCCAACATTTTGGATATTGTTGGGCATGCCTATGTGGATGGATTTTGCCGCCTGGAAGTGTACCATAATACTATGTAATAAGTTAGTAATACTAAGCATTTATTGCATAGTTGTTATCTTCGGTAGTGCCATTTTCATTGAGTGTGGGCAACAAATGGCCCCCATGTGCAGAAGCTTGTTGTTTAAGCCTTTCAAATTCTATTACTTACAAATTTGTTTATTATTTTGATTGTTAATTATTTTTAATGTTGATGTTTATTATTGATTATTGATAACATAGTAATAAGTAAAAAGCTTTATTATAATAATTCAGAAATTAAAGTCTTGTTTATGATTTGCCATACTTTTATTAATTTTGAGTAAAATAGTGTTTATTAACACTTGCCAAATGTGTCTTGCTTCAGCAAGGAAATCTGTTTCAATGTACTCTTCCACCATAGATAGCTTATCAGTATGATCTAAATCCATGGTATAATTCTCATCCGTATCTGCAAAAGTAGAAACATTTACATGTTATAACTTGATGTCAAGATATTTTGTTATGCTAATATTATAAAGACAAAAGATATATTGGTTCGATGGCCTGATTAACCTAGTGGTAATCACTCTGCTTTCTGCGCTGAGAGTCCTGGGTTCCAATCCTGGTAGGGACACAAGCTTTGTGTGGTGAGCACAAATGTTTGTACCCAAGTCATGGATGTTTAATATGTATATAAGTATTATAAACTGAGTTCATCCTCAGTCCATTGTACAGTACCCACAACACAAGCGTTAAGCTTAAAGTGGGACTGTTTGGTTATGTGTTCATATGGCGATATTTATTTGTTTATAATGTATGAGCTCAAAAATTACTAAACCAATTTAGTGGATATGAAATGAAACTTACTCAGTTTTTGCAGATTCTTTCTCCGTCTGTGTTGTAGGGAACTTTATATTTTGGGGTGTCAATTGTTGCACAATTATGTTCAACACTATTCCCAAACATATACTCACTGCTGGTTGGCTCATTCCTGGTAAACTATCTTGGCCTACAGCAGCCTGATAGCTCCCATGAGCGTAAAATTGCAGTGCTGTTAAAATCTGCAAAGTGTCATGTTGATGTATTTATAAACATTTATAAACAAGTAAAAAGTAGGTATGTATCTGTATAAAATATTAAATCGCAAACCTTTATAATATGTTTTGGGATGTGCCCCTCCACTAAGAGCGGATCATCTAGAGTATTCAGTAATTGAAGTGCTGCAAATTTGTGAAGCCACAAAAGATTTTTTAAACTTCTCTGCTAATTCGAAGGGATTTGAATATCCTCTTAAACCTTCGAGGCGTATTCTTTCTTCATAGTTTCTACGGTTAGAAAGCAAACGCCTTAATTTTGTGTTTCAAGTAAGTACTTTGAAGTAGGCTCTGTTTTATTATTATTTTGGTAAAATTAGCACTTTCAGATGAATCCACAAGAGCCGCAACCACATATTCCTCCATCGTGTTTGATAAAATAGTTATTCACAACTTATCTTAATAAAAACATCACCTGAAAAACTACGAACTAAATTTAGATGGCACCAAATTAGATGCCGACCAAATAAGGCGGATTATAGTTTGACGTTTCTAATTTTAGACGCAATTTGACGTAAAGTGTGTGTAACAGAATAGAAAAATGACCAACTAAGCTAAGTTGAGTAACTAAACCAATTTTAGGAGCTGTCAAACTAAAATTAGTCTAATCTGCTGTTAACAGAATAGCGAACGCCGTTTGACAGGAGTAAACTAAAATTTGGTCTAGTTTAGGCTAGTTGGTGCCAAGCGAATTAGCAGCATTGACAGCTTTACCTCAACTAACTAGATAATCCCAAAGTGTCGGAGTAATTAATACGAGCGGCTGATTGTTACGCGCTTTAGATTGGCGATATACGGAAACTTTATATTCCCAGTTTACGTTACGGGCACATCGACTCGACACACGACACGCGTATTGCGTTGCATATATTGACTTACACCAGGGTATCCCAAACTTATTTTGACTATTGCCCACTTTGACAATGAATTATTATTTAGCGCCCCCATTTTTTCACCTAATCAAAAACCACTATAACTTCAAATTAAATTAAATATTGTAAGCATCTACACAACGCCCCCATTTTTTTCTAGGTCTCTTACCTCCCCCTTTAGGCCTGCAGCGCCCACAAGGGGGCGTTATCGCCCACTTTGGGAAAGGCTCACTTTCACGATGGTGTCATTGCTACTGCTTGAGGCAGCGTGGCTTATTTCTATCCTTGAATCCTGTTGGTGAATATCCGCCTGAAGGATTTAAGGCTAGAGCTAAGCCGCATCGTCTCAAAGATAATACTCCCGGTTAGTTCCTGGCTTCTGATCGTATAACAGAGTTGTAATAGATTGAAGGGCTTTCGCAAATATGCTGACTGTGTCAGGACTTGATATCTTCCAGATGCTGCTGAAAATAATTTCATGTTAAAAGTAAAGTCTGAAAGGGGCTCGTCGGCTCGTATCGACAAAAGGGTAATCTATCGATATAATATAACGATGCGGTTTACTATTCTCGTCGTAAACTGCAGAAGGGTCGCGTAAAACTATATGCAGCGACCTCCACAACCTCGCCACAAGCTACACAGATGGCGCTGCAGACGTATTCACAACAATTGACAATTCTCCATAGAATCCTGAAACGCGCTATGAGAGTTTTCGGAAGGGATATATATCATATAGTTATGGTGTATGTATATCATAAACCTCGTTCAGACCAAATTGTCACTGTTGAGCTATCGTCATCTTGTATGACGTAGTTGTTTGAAAAAATAACTTAACTAAAAATAACTGGAATTGCCTCTAGTCTCATAATCCATGGTACTCCCATGTTTGAAACCTATTACTGACACTTGTGACTCGATTATATTATTGTCTTCTTACTATAATGCTAAATATGGTTGTTCCAGTCGAAGGCGCTAGGACGCGTGCTCTTCGATCAAGTATGCAGGCAGCTGCACCTGTTGGAGGCGGACTACTTCGGCCTCGAGTACCAAGACGCCAGCGGGACGAAGGTATGGGTATGTTACTAGCATTGTTTATTAATTTTCACTTTTAATGACCCGTGGCGATAGAGTTGAATATTTGCTTGGGGTTTTTGCGTGATTGGTGATATGCGTTACAGTGAAGCGGCATTGAAACCTTACATAAACAGACTGTGTCTGCATTTATAATAGGATGAAGTCAATTCTAGTGCTTGAAATAAAACTATCGTGTTTCCAAACGTTGTCGGTCAAAATTACAATTACAGTCATTACAGACTGAGAAAAAGTAATTTAGATCACAAGTTTTAGGCCGGTATGTCAATTGCCTGGAAATAACAGTTTGTAGTACTCCCTCTGGTAGTAATATGCTCTCGGTAGTCACATACACAACAGGAAGATGAATCAGAACATTATCAGCTGTAGCAATATGTTTGTTGATGACCAGTACTGGCTGGACTCGGAGAAGCCCATGTGCCGGCAAGTAGGCCTCACGATGCTGGAGCCGGCGCTGCGGTTCTGCGTCAAGTTCTACACGCCGGACCCGGCGCGGCTCGAGGAGGAGTTCACCCGGTACCTGTTCTGTCTGCAAGTCAAGAAGGATCTCTCGCTCGGGTGCATACAGTGCAACGAGAACACGGCGGCGCTGATGGCCAGCTATATTGTACAAGGTTAGAATTAATATATACTAATACTAGCTGCGCCTCGCGGTGTTACCCGCGATTAAAAAGTATGTCCTTTATACCGGGATAAAAAGCCTCTGTGCTATTCCTGACTATAATCTGTATCTGTGCCAAATTTCATCCAGATCCGTTCAGCCGTTCTGGCGTGATTGAGTAACAAACATCCATCCATCCAAACTTTCACATTTATAATATTAGTGTGATTACAAAGAGGTAAAGTTTGAAATAAAACTATTTTTTCGGATTTTATAGCGTTTATTTTATGCTTTTACGTTCCCGACGTTTCGGCTGCTTTACGATACGATAAAATCCGAAAATTTGGTTTTACTTCAATGTGTAGTATTCGCGTAAATATAAGAAATCAAGAGGTAAAGATTGTTAGTTTGGTTGTAGGTAGAGGGTAATTCTCCGGATCTACTACTGATCGGATTCTGAAAATTCTTTCAATAATAGCAGAAGTTACATAATCCCTGAGCACCATAGGCCATGTTTCATCGATATATCGCGGGTGGTGATTGGCTCAGTTGGTAATGACACTGCATTCTGTACCACAATCCAAATCACAGTACGGACAAATTTTGTTTGTTGAGCACGAATGTTTATACAAGAGTAATGGACGTTTAATACCTATGTAAGTAATTGCATACTGGGATCGACCCATGTTGTTTTCCACTTCTCACTCAATTCTGCGTTCTCCTAAATGAAGTGAGTGAATCGCACTTTGAGTGTTATTCTCATCTTATATGATAACTCCATTAATACATAGTGATATTAACTACCTTACTCAGTGACAAAGGTCGTCATTCATTCTATATTAACGTCCATTTAACTTTTATACTGAACTCTGTCTAAGTCGGTCTCTCAGGACTCTCACCATGTGTAGTTTGAACTAACTTCAGTATAATGAGCTCACGTCTGCTATGCAACTATGATATTGGTGAAAGCCGCCAGTCTGAAAATCCTAGATTTGATTCCCAGGTATTTGGTGTTATATAACAGCCTACAGTAAGGTGTGCTGGGCACTGAATATCAGTAAATTTGCCCAATGTAATAAAATCTAATAAAATATATTCCGTTTACAATCACATTTTTTCAAAGAAAAGTGCTTTGTAATATAAAACAATGCAACACCTCCATTACGGGTAGCGTACAATCGACTTGGGCCGAACCAAGTCAGATCCAGCCTGCTAAATTGGTGTTGTTATTCTTTTCAGCGGAGTGCGGAGACTTCGTGCCAGAGGACTATCCGGACCACACGTACCTCAGCGGGTACAAGTTCTTCCCCGGGCAGGACTCTGAGTCCGAGCGTCGGATCATGGAGAACCATAAAAAACACATGTGAGAGAAATTCTATAGTCTTAAAGTCAGCGCACACTATAGCCGGGGTACGCAAGGCCGCACCGCAGTATCGCTGTCAAACGAAATTGTGTTTTATATCAACACCTTAAGTTCAAATTCATTTTTTCAATGATATGCGGATACCTGGCGCGTCTATAATCAGCGCGATTGTTAAAACTTACGTCGAATGTCGAACCGACAATACCCGAAATTATCAAAGTACCCAAGTCAAAAGTTCAACTAGAAAGGAATCTATGGTTCTATACGTTCTGTCGTTTTTATAACCACACGCAGCCGAAATTCTAAAATGTACTATCAAATTTACATAAATGGGCCATTTTATCACTTATTACACATAATTAGAATGCCTTATTGTCTACCATGTAAACATTCTCGTGTAGTTAATAAATGAAATGTATACAATTGGTTTTCAGAATTTAGTCGGGGCGTGGGAAATATCGGCGAGATGAATAGGCTTTAAATGTTTGACGGCCTGATTAGCGCAGTTGGTAGTGACACCGCTTTCGGTGCCGAGGGTCCCGGGTTTGAATCCTGGTAGGGACAAACTTTGTGTGATGAGCACGAATGTTTGATGTTTAATATCTAAATAAGGAATATATACTGGGTTCGCCCCCAGTTCATTGTACCGGTACCCATAATACAAGCGTTACTTAATGTGGGACCGTATAGTTAGTGTGTTCGTCTGGCGATATTTATTTATTTATGTGTCCCTATTCTATTGTTACAGAGGTCAAAGTCCCGCGGAAGCAGATTTAAATCTATTAGAAACGGCCCGGAGATGTGAATTATATGGTAAGTGGAATCAACTGATTGTATAAAAGCCTACGAACGGCACGATTCGTCTCCCGATCGTTCAGTAAGATCAATATCAATTATCATGTGGATGACGAGCCAACTTGCCTATCGGTCGGGAGACAAAATTATGCAATTCGTGGATTACTCCGGGGCCTGATCTCATTTGCACTATTAAAACAATAATAAGAATGGCATGGCATTCCGAATGCGCGTAGAATTTCGATAAAAATGTATAATAATTTAATATTTCAATATTTTAAGCACTTCATTTGTTGAGCCACATATTCAACAAATGAAGTGATCGAGAAAACATAAAGAAAGCTTAGTTTCATTTAACATCTTCCTGTAAAGACAGACTGTTCTATAATTAAATTATTTAATCTTTTTAAAAAAGAGCAACCATGGAGTTTCTTGCCCGTTCTTCTCCATAGGAACGGCATTCCGAACGTGTGGTAAAGTTGTAGCTTTGTATTTTGTAACTATTTTGACGATTCATAAGCACTTACTGGTTTACATGATTAAACAATATTTCCTATTCTGATTCTAAATATACCATTATTAGAATCCTTGTTAGGTTTCAATTAATGTACCATATTAATTCCGTATCCCATTTCATTTGTACAGGTATAAAAATGCACCCCGCCAAGGATCACGACAATGTGCCCCTCAACCTGGCGGTCGCGCACATGGGCATCATAGTGTTCCAGAACTATACGAAGATCAACACGTTCAGCTGGGCCAAGATACGGAAGATATCGTTCAAGAGGAAAAAGTTCCTCATCAAACTGCACCCGGAGGGATATGTGAGTTTAATACTGTTGGCCTTACATTACATACATACATAAAGGGAGGGTTTTCCTTGTGTGTGGTTCTGATGACTTTGTATGTCATTACTCACAGAATCGTTAAATTAACTAATATGTTTACATATTTAGCGGTTAAATTTTGGAAAGTCTTATAATCAATATCATTTTTGGACGAACAAAGCAAAATAAAAAAAAAGTGGTGAGCAAATTATAACCTTTGCTGGTTTTTTTTAAATCGTTTTGAAGTCTAAGTGCATTTTATGTATGCCTTTGACGGTCATTGTATCCAGTACTTTTGACTACACTCTTGACAGACCCTGTCGACCACCCACAACCTTACGTCATATAATTTCTTTATTTTCTTCCACTTCTCTAGCAAAGTTACTACCGCGACGTGGTTGAATTCTTCTTCGACGCTCGCAACGAGTGCAAGAACTTCTGGAAGAAGTGCGTGGAAAACCATGGCTTCTTCCGTTGCACCAGCGTGCCGAGACAGACGCGCCAGAAGACCAGGGTTATATCCAGAGGATCCTCGTTTAGGTTAGCGCTTTATACATGAGATTGGATGGTGGATTATTAACGTGAGAAGTGAGTGAATGAGAACCAGAGCGGAAAACAACCCGCGAGTCAATGGAATAACAGATTTTGACTGCAGACTCCTTGGTCGCTTAAGTAAATCAAGTTCATGCACTAGTAGTCCCGATGGGTTTCGGCTCCTTCGTAACAGCTGATATACTTCCATGTGACATTGGCTAAAAGATCAAATGAATTAAAAAAAAGAACATGAACGTGCAATTATATCGCTGTAGCCGCCAAAAATCATGCTTAAGATTTTATATAACAATGCCCCATCATTCAGTGTGTTAAGCAGTCATCGCGCACATTGTATTTCTTTGTTTATACTAGAGGAATTAAGTTCAAATTACTAAACACTAGATATTAAAGGACATAGTCAATACTAAACACAATGATAAGATCTCGAAGGATATGTCAATCCCATCGCGCGATGTTGGATGCTTGTTAATAAATCAGTTTTTTTTTGCAGGTATAGCGGCAAAACCCAGAAACAGATCGTCGAGTACGTCAGAGACAATTATGTGAAACGACAGACATTCCAAAGGTACGTTCATATTACATACCGTAACTATAAGCTTAGCTATTATGGCAGATATGTGCTGATGTAGATTTAATATTGACGCAAGATAGATGTAACTGACATGGTTTATGACTTTCGAATTCAAGGTCACGTAATCTCTTAAACGATTGGTAACTCTATGTTGTGTCAAACTATATGCATGTATTAAAAAAACGAATATTAAAAAGCTTAAGCTGCTATAGATAAAAAATTAAATAGCTTCCTTATTGTACTTACCTTTACTACTAGCGTAGAAGCTTACAGATGTCAAATAGTTGTCTATGGTATTTAAAAGACGCTAATATATAGTTCGTCGAACTAAATGCGTTAGGAACATTAAATTATACTGCAGTATGGTATGGTGTCGAAATTCACTAGAATGATGGTGTCAAACACCAGTTTGATATGTGACAAATATTGGTTGAACACAACACAAGTGGGACGAGGTGACTCCTCTCCCTACTGATGTTATAGCCCGTGGTCACAAAACACACGTGACGCTCCGCGCTTCCAGCGTCTAGCGTCAAAATAGAAAGTAGCAAGTGTACGGCTGGGAGCGTTTTCCGCTAGTAGCGTTCAATTGACAGACTACGTAGAAGAAGAGCTGTCTGTACTTAGGGACTCGAAGGGCATGTTTATTAATTGTCCAGGTTGTAATTCTTTTTTTTTTCGGCTGTGATTACGGACAGTCAGAAGTCTGAAAATTCGCGCAACTGGTCTCACACTTTTGTGACCGCTTCTGGGTCTGGGAGCACATATAGCGGCGCTCCGAGTAAATTGGTCTTGAGCTGACTCTGGGTAGACTGGATGCCGACCCTAAACAAAAAAGGAAGGGGGGGGGGGGGGGGGGAAAGGGCTAGAAAGAAGTAAAACTTGAGCTATAGATGTTAGACGCTCGACATTGGAAGTGTGGGACGCGTCCAATTTTGTTTTGTAAGAGTCCTTATTTTAATTACACATTAAGCTGATGATAGTCGTAGGTTAACATAGAATAAGTGCCGAAGGTGAGTGGTTGGCATGGGCTGGGACACTAGCTTTTGGTTTTGTCTTGTGGGCGTTTGTGTGATCGAACGAGTTGGAACGCGACAACTGCATGATACGAAAAGTCCCTAAAACTATTAATTGATACCGAAGTGGTTAGAGTGAGGCTTCGACATAGCTATGTATTCTATCGATGGTGATTAGCATAATAGGGTACTTGACTACGAAAAAATAAAAGAAAATCATAAAGTTAAACAAATCTTTTTTTGGAAGAAAATTGCTCCATATGTCTCCATATATCTGTAGGAGAGAACGGACCAATAAAGCCAACAAATTTGATATTTAGATGGCTCCTGATAATTAACCCGTAACTTAAACTATTCTTCTTTTGCTTCTATAACTATCTAATATTTTTGTAACATACATTCAACTAGAATACGTGCGTTTAAAGAAAGCAGTATAGGTCGTCGACCCCTGCTGTATCCGCTTGGGTCGATGCCCTTCACTGCCATACCTGAACCGCGCTGATTATTATAGGTGTCAAGTACTCTATTTATGAAGCATGCGCTGTATCCGTTGAAATTTCGCTTCTTCCAATCAAACGAGCGAGTACCGCGGTAGAGGGGCGCGCGTCACTGAGGCAATCGGTCGGAGGATGGTGTTGTCTTATATATTTTTAGGGATTTTTACTGTTTATCGATGGGTCTGCGCTCTCATCTCTTATACAATACTGGTGTCACAGCACAAACATAAATTAATCGTACTGAAAATTATATGATGGGAATCTTGACATAAACTATAAAAAAATAATTTAAACACTTTATTTATATTGTGACACTCCTAAATAGGTACCCAATAAGGGGAAGGAAGACAAATAATATCGAAATAAGAATTCCTCATAAAACCAAAACATCTATCTATCTTAATATATATAAATCTCGTGTCACAATGTTTGTCCTCAATGGACTCCTAAACCACTTAACCGATTATAATAAAATTCGCACACCATGTGCAGTTCGATCCAACTTGAGAGATAGGATAGTTTAAATCTCAATTTATTTTATATGGCAAAACAACGTTTGCCGAGTCAGCTAGTATATTTATATAAAACAAAGTCGTGTTAGTTACGCCGTTTATAACTCAAGCACGGGTGGGCCGATTTTTAAGATTTTAGATTTCTTGAATTTGTCTCCGCCCTGAATAGCAGAATAACTATTAAAACTTGGGGAAAAAACACTTAATATATAATAATAGAGATAATATATTTTCTCATAGTAATAGATAAATGAACACCAGAACATATTCGGCTACACACCGCCGCTGGCTTACCAAATCATCATTATAAGTACAAAACAACTATAATTGATTGAATAGCCAAACAATTATGTAAAGTTTTAAAAGACCGCAGGCCCGTCCATAAAAAAAAACGAAAATCGACGCCAGATAAATTAAATTCCTTACCAATCGTCGTTGCATACGCTAGACACCGGTTTCTTACAAACGTCCGACGCTAGTGTAAGACCGCAGGCCGTTCCGATACGCACGATACATCGGCCGGGCGTCGGCCCCCCGCTCGGGTGACGGAACCAAAAGCTTGGTGGTCGGTCACCATCCTCTGCCCGATTGTCGGCAGGTCGGGGTCGTTCCGCGCGTCGCGCTCGGTGGGCGGGTCGCGCGGCAACGTGTCGGCCGCGCCGCCGCCGCCGCTCAACCAGAGCGTCTCCGCGCACCCGCTGCTGCCGCTGCCGCCCGGCTCCGATGGTACGTACCCGTGCCGATATTATGTGTCTAATGCATGGCACAGTTGGTTGTGACCCTGCTTTCTGTACCGACGGTCCCGGGTTCGAATCCTGGTAGCGGCAAACTTTGTGTAACTACTGGCGCTACGTGCGAGTAGTTAAGATTCAAATGTTGTATACATGTGTTTTGCAATAATGTTAAGTAATGTAAGATAAAGAATAGTTTTATTTTTTTATTAGTATCGCAATTTAGTTCCTAAAGGAATTCATTTTAGTATTGTTAACCGTATTTAAAAACAAAAAATGCAAAATGAAAATACATATTAATTCATTTCCAGTCGGCAATTTGAGATATTACGTCATTTTCTTCTCAGAAAATATTTGGTTTAAAATTTGTTTTATGTCGTGTCTTCCCGTTTCCTGCGTCGATGTTGTACACTGTTACCAACATGGCCGCCAGTATAAATGGTGGTTAACATTTGCGCAGCGATTTCCCTGGAGTGGGACCAGCAGCCTCACTACCTGGAGGCTTCTCTGATGATGAAGGGCTACAGCGCGGAGGAGGCGCGGCTGGCGGCGGGGCGCGCGGGCCGCCGCTCGCCGGCCGCGGCTCGCCCCCCGCTCGCAGCTACCGCCTATGCCAACACGAGGGACAAGGTCAGCGCCCTCACACCTAACACTTACAGACATAAACAAGTGGGGGAAGAGGAACCCACCACTCACCCTCGGCTTGTCAACTTTTCCAGTTATAAACCAAACTAGTTTAATCGATAATTAAATAAGCCAACAACACCGAACTCCTCTATGATGTTAGTCGAGAAACTATCTGTCACGAGTAACGGGACCCCAAATAAAATGCAATTCTCCGCGAAACGAAGCGAATCTAAAAAGTATTCGACACGTGTTTCGCCTCTAAATGAGCTACGAATGAGTCAAAAGCCGAGGGTCAGTGGTGGGTTCCTCTTCCCCCATTTGCTTAACACTGGATTTCCGGCAAGTATCGCCTAGTTCTTTAGTTCTTTATTTCGCATGATTTAAAATATCCCTGCAGACCTGCCACTCAAATTTAGTTCAAGCTGGCCAATGAACCTTCGACTGAATCTAATTGTCGAGTTACGCTGAGTCGGCGTATCTTCGAGCACGGTCGCCTGACAGTGGAATTGAAAAAAGCTACATTGCTGCAATAATACGTACCTATGCCAGGTGACCGTTGGCGGGGGAGATGCTCCCTCGTCTCATCTCAGACCCCGAATGGAGTCAACTTGCATGTGGACGGTAGTTTAACTGAATTCGTCCAAATATTACTTGTTAGACTACCGTTTGCGGCATTATGATCTCAAGTGTCTCGCTTCAACTTCACAAAGAAATGTGTTTTTGTTTCTTTCTTTCAGCTGACAAAACTCTACTGCGATCAAATCGTAAGGGATACATGATTGACTTGTTTTGTCTATATTATAACGTTTCTTAACTGTCAAAAGACTCATTCTAACAGCCTTCAAGCATCGTGGTCTCATTGATAGAGGCCTAGTTTGGTTATATTAAGTCTTGTACAGCTTGTCGCCAATATTTTTTTTTAAAGATCTTTTTTTTTATAAGACTCATGTTTATAACCAAATTTTACGTATCCATGGAGCATGATCATTGTCTCATAATTCTCGTTTATATGTTTCCGTCAATTCATATGAAAAATGATTGTTTGTTACTCTACAATTAATGTTTATTTCGCATTATATATGTTTACATAATTCCTACGATGGGTCTATATTACGTAATTACGAGGTAACATAATTATTTAGAAAATCTGATATTTATTGGCTTTAGTCACGGTTGGTGGCAGGGCTATAAAAATAGGACCGTCATTATCTTTGTCATGCAATTTTGTGTCTGATAGTATCATTGTTTTTAAACTTAAATTAGATTTATTCTAATATCTTTAGTGGAAAGGTTTTTTTTGAAATGATATATAGATGTTGGCGCACAAATCTGTTCATCTCGCACCCTGTCTGTAACGCACGCTCGGCACTGATGTATCTCACTCATAAGCCTATAAGTAAGTGTTCTGAAGCCATCCTAACATGCCCGTCGTTCCGTAGGCTCCCGAGCTGGTGACCCATGCAGAGGTCAATCATCATCCTACGGAGGATTCGCCTCTGCCTCATCGGACGACGACACCATTGGTATGCATTGTTCACTATATCTTCGTTTCTAAATGCGATTCGCTTCCAACGCAGCCAAAAATATGAACCGAGGATTAATCGCGTGCAGGTTTCTCCGGAGAGTACATGGAGCCAAGCGAGTTTGTCCCGTGCGAGTGGGCGCGGCCGCGCACCCACTCCGCCGCCTCGTGCCCCGCGCCCGGAGCAGCCGTCGCAGCCGCCGCACCCGCAGCACCCGCCGCACCCGCAGCACCCCTCGCACCCCTCACACCCGCCGGACCACCAGCAGCCAGGTGCGAGCATGCCCACGCGCACTGCCACGCCCGCCGGGGCCCACTCTAGTGGCTACCCGGACTTCGTGCTCGCCAAACACTCTTCCAGCTTTAGAAAGTCCTCCGAGCGGCTCGAGTACGAGCTGTCGCAGAGCAACATCTACTCGGCGTGCCCGAGCTCGCGCTCCAGCCGCTCCGGCGGCTCGCTGCCCGCGGACGAGGCCGAGCAGCTGCGGCGCGCGCGCCTCGCGTGGCGGCGCAGCGCCTCGTGCCGCAACCTGCGCGACCACAGCTTCGACGCGGCCGGCCGCGCCACGCGCCGCCGCGACGCGCGCAGCCTGCTGGCCGAGCTGGCGGCGCGCCGCGCCCGCGCGCCGGACTCGCCCGTCACGCGCTACGACGACGCGCGCATGCGCGCTTTCGTGTTCGGCTCGCGTGGCTCCGCGGAGTCGCAGCGCGGCGCGCTCGGCCGCGCCTACTCCGCCAGCTTCCCCGGCGCCAGCGGCGAGCCGCACCTCGACCTGCCCGTGGCGCGCACCGGCTCGCAGGACGACCTCTCGCACGACAGCTACGAGGTGATCGACCGCTCCGACGACGAGTGCTCGGAGCTGCGCCGCTACGCTCGCGTGCTGTCGCCCGGGCCGCGCAGCGCCGCGCCCACGCGCTCGTGCTCGCTCGACTCGGGCAACGACCTGCCCTCGGACGACGACCGCTCGCTCTCGCACCTGTCCGAGAGCGACGACCGCGAGGAGCCCCTCGATGTCGGCGGCTTGCATTACAGGAGTGACAACGACATCCCGCTGGACCCGTTCCTGATCGACGATCCGCGAATTCTTCCGCGCGAGAAGCTCTCCGTCCGCTCGGACGGGAACTTCTACAAGGAGATCAAGCGGGCGCTCGGCTCGAGGACCTCTAGTCAGGAGTCCAAGAGTGACATTTACGATTCTAAACTGTCAAAAAGCAGCGCCGAATCTAGCAAAAAATCCCGGGATAGCGTTTACCACACCGATAGCAAGAAGTCCCGCGAGACTCTCAAGAGCAAAAGTTCCGATAGGTCGGGATCTCGAACGTCCAGTCAAGACTCCAAGTCTGACTATTACGATTGCAAAAAGAATCTGTACGAGCCCGACGAGATAAGTATCCGCCGCCGTAGTGTCACTAGTATACAAAACGCGTATATCGATCCGTTTGAACCCATTTCTGCCTCCTCTAGTCCCGAATCTAGTAAAGATTTCTATGATACTCATCCCACTTTCATTGGTATGGAGAAGCCTGGATACAGGGAGAAGACTTTGTTCGACAAGTCCCACGAGGACTTGATCGCTAATCTAGCTAACTCTCCTAACTTCTATCATATTTCGACTCCCTACTCCACTTTTCCAAGCAATAATAAGCATAGGGAGCCGAGTCCTATGCACTCTGCTAGCTTACAAAATGTTGAACTCGAGCAGTATGCTCAGTTCTCAGATACGAGTCCACCAAAGAAATCTGACGAACTATCCACTGAGGAAGAAGAGGATATTCATTGGCAGGACAATATCGGGCATGAAGGAGAAATAGATAGTAGCAGGGCCGCCAAAATACACAACTATCAACGACGACGCTCTTCTGATACAGTGTTCAGCTTCGACAAAGAAAAAATCGAATCTTTGACGCGTTCGATCAGCAAGGAAAATACTACATCGCATCTTGTGAAGGAATCTTCGAACGAGTCTGAAGTTAACGTGCGTATATTGCCAGCCATGGACAGCATCGAATACGCCAAAAATAAAGCTAAAGCAGCTGCTATACAGTCTGGCACATCGTCGATACTACAATCGGAATTCGACAAACGAGGCAAAGTTCATACTCATATTGTAAGAAAAGAGAATTTGAAGGAGGAATTGATGGCTAAGACTCATTTCGATGAATATAACCCCAAGCTTATTCTAGAGACGAGTTCGTCTAGTCGGCTTGCAGATACGGCTGTTCCGTACACCCACCCTACTGTTGAACGCACTAAAAGTGATCCAAATAGTCTTGCAAATAGACCTCGTTTCAGTAGTGTTAATTCGCGTAGACATGTATTGATGCATCAAAAGTCTATCGATTTAACGCCTGCTGAGTCGAGTGACGAGGATTACATATTCCGTCAGATACCCAGTGCTCCGCCAATAGCAACTAAACGATCCCACTTTGAACTGCCTTCGAGACTTCCAGATCATATGCGATCTCCCTTCGATTTGCCTAAGAATTACTTTAAGGAGTTTGATGCATTCAAAGCCGGTTTCAAAGATAATAAAAAATCCATTGATGATGGGTATGACATTCCTTATGTGTTACATAAACGTCATGTGATGAATGGAACTGCTCCATCGCCTTTGGAAGATAACAGGCAACCACCAGATATTGTTATGCTTCCACCGCAAAATGGTCGGCATATGGTGTCCGCGCATCCTAGATGCAAATATCACGACCACCCCAAATCGCCTCGCTCACCTAAATCTCCTAAATCCCCGAAATCCCCCAAATCGCCCAAGTCCCCAAAGTCGCCAAAGTCACCTAAATCACCAAAGTCACCCAAATCCCCACGTAATAGCATTCAAGTTGAACACAGTTCTAAATTTTTGGAAGTTGAAAATCGGGATTTCTTGTTCACTCAAAACATCGACTTGTCGAAAGTAGACCCGGTTACTCTGGAAGTTGATAAAAGTTGTCAATTGCAACATTTACCAAGTCCTAAAAGAGATATTTCTAAACACTTAGATCCCATATTACTTGAAACACTTAACTCTAAGTTGAGCCAGATTGAAAGTGATTCTGCTACTAGTTCAAAAACTGATAGCATCAGACAAGAGCCTTTATGCCCACACGATATCAAATTCACTATAAACGGACGAAATGTTCAACAACCACCTATTTGTCCTAAACCTCTAACTGCCGCTGAAAAATTACGAGCAGACATTAAATCAAAGTCAGAAAAGTTACCCCCCAAGAGGGGTCCAAAAACCCGTGGTACAGGCAAGAAAAGTGCGAGTGGAAAGATAAAAGGGAAAAATAATAACAAGATCAGAATCACATCATTCTCATCTGATGACGAAAGCGTTGACTCTGATGATGTCTTCGGCACTACAGAGGCGGCACCAAAGCTTGAATTCTCACCGCCGCAGTCTCGAAAAGACTTGGAACCAATACTCCAGTTGGAATATGACAAAATAACTTCAGGAGCGTGGCACAGAGGTCAAACAATGAGTTCAACAGAAATCGAAGGTTCTCCACCACAATGCAGGAAGTTGGCTGAGCTTGAAGCGAAGTATAACCCTCAGATATTCGACAGTATTACAGGTAATGCCACAGAGTTACGCCGTATCTCTGAACGATCGATATCTATTCCAAGTTCAGAAGATGACGTCGCTATAAAACTTCCAGAAATTAAACAAGTCAGTAAGGAGAGCTCTACCTGGGAATACAATGAAAATATTCCTTCGCCAATACTGGAAAGTTTAGAATTTCTAAAATCGGATGAGGAACATCTAGCTGATATGGAGATACAGAAAGTAACTGGAATACGGACACAATCAGAGGAAACAAGCGAAATGCCTAAAGACGAACAGAAGGAGATGAATGAGATTAAACTTGATGTTAAAAAGAGTCTTCGTGATGAATTGATTTCCCCGATGTTACGCAAACCAGGTGGAACTCCGATACTATTCGCACACGCTAGACTTAATCTGTCTGAAGGGTCAGTATTCTCACTCCAGCGACAAAAAGCTACTCTAGATTCACCGACAGCAAGCCGTAGAGCTAAGAGTTTAGATACGCCTGTCATCCAATTACATAGACTTCCACCGATGAACGCATTCTCTTCGAAAGATGATACTGTTGAAGATATTAACGAGGAGGGCGATATATTAGAAGAAAAACCATTAATCGATGATAAGCCAAAGGCTGTAACCAAGAAAGACACTATAGAAATTATTGAAGAAGTTGAAGAGGAACAGCCTCCTGAACCAGAGGAATTGAAGTCTGTTGTTATCGATAATGAAGAACTACAATTGTTGGAGAATCTAGTTGAACAACGACGTCCTCGATCGTTTAAACGTAGATATGACTTGACAAAACTGAAATCACAAGCGTCCCCTTCACCGATCAGTAGGTCACCATTATCTCGCTCTCCAATTTCTAAATCTCCGTCAAGATCGCCAACTTCATCGTTAAATTCACCGAGAGGCAGTATAAGGAAATTGTCCGATTTGAGTGAAGATCAAATAGTACCAGACATCGAGAGGATAAAACGCAAGGAAAAGAAGAAATTGACTTTGAAAGCGAAGCCTGATGAAAAACAAAAGATTTCTAGTAAACTAAACAAAGGTGGTTCTTTGGACACGAATGCTACTAAAATCAAGGCATTGCAGACGCAGAAATCTTTGCCATCTTCGTTAAAAGAACGCCCAGACTTCTTGACAGTTCCTCCTCTTGATATTGTACGAGCTAAAAGCCAGGAGTTGGAGCAAGTTGCTAAGAAAATGGCGAGGGAAAAATCTAAATCGTTGGAAAAAATGGAAGTCAAGCGTGGTGGTAGTAAGGAAAGAACCAAATCCCAGGAAGACAGTGATACTGAGATAGCCAAACGTAAAGAAAAGCAACAGTTATTGTTCGAAGCGGCCTTGAAGCAAACCAAGACACTGATAAGTCCTGTTAAAGATACTGTGCCTTCATTTCCGCCGCCTGAAGACAAAATATTAGTGAAAACTGAAGGAGACAAGATTATTATAGAAACCAAAATTAACAGTAAAGTGGAGGACCATGTTTTCATTGCCAAATCACCTAAAAAGCTGGATAATAAATTGGGCGGTAAAATTAGCAGAAGTTTTGAAGATCAAAAGACTCCTAAGGAGCCTAATAAATTGAATAAGAGCATGGATGATAAATCAAGCCAGTCATTAGAAGATAAATTTGATGATCTTTCCACATTACAAAAGTCGCCTAAAACGTTGTCTAAGAAACAAGAGATAAAGCAGCAAATCGAGGGTAAAGTCGTGTACCAAAAAATAAGTCCTGAATCCAAGTCAAAGAGTTTGGACCGTAAAGTCGAGATCCATTTAGACTCGAAAGCAAAATCCAAGAGTTTGGATAGAAATTACGTCACACCTGCTTCTATGGTACCTACTGAGTCCACTGAGAAGCATTTCAAACAAGAAGTAGTGACAGTAGATGTACACCCAACAGTTCTTGAAGAACCTGAAATTGTATCTAAAGATACCAAGAAAAAGGACGTATCGCCATCACATAGTTATAAAGAAAAAGCTGAAGATGATTCGTCAATCGAGTGGATGACTAGCTCTCAGCATACTATTATAGAAAACGATACACAGACAGTCATTATAGAACGGCGAAAGATTGACATTTACAATAAGCAGCGGCAAAGCGAGTTACAAGAAAGTAGGAGTAATCAAAATATTCATGAATTAGTGACATCAGAGCATAAATCTGAAGTAACTCGTTTGACTAGTGAAGAAGAATCGTTGACTGATGTTAGTGAGTTAAAAGTTTCTGACGAAAGTCACATGCTAGGTGTTTCATTGCCGTTCATTGACGCTGACAGTTCATCTGACCAGGACCATGCTTCAAGAAAAACGAAGACACCGTGCGGGCAAAGTGACGATTCTGGTACTTGGGTAACCGTGGACTATGAGGAGACGACATTAGACACAGAATTACCGCTTTCCGAAACCAGTAGCAGGACTTGCGGTCGTAAAACTCTTGATCCTCAGGGAACATTCGATGAATCTTCAGCAAGTTTAGTAGAATTTTTAAAACATGAATCTTTGTCTCAAGTGTTGTCAGATACTGAAACAGAGCGTGACAGTAAACCTAGAGAACCACCGAGGTCTATAGACCTGAATTTTAAATGGAAAAACAAGAATAAAATTATCGTCACACCTCCACAAGAAAACAGTCCAACGGTTGAAACCATACCGTTTATTGATTCAAGTATTACTAAATCCAATAAATCCGAAGGGGAACATACTGGAAGTTCAGGCAGTGACAAATCGCCTACAGAACAAAAGCCTGATCAGAGAGGGTTCCTGTCAACGAAATCGAGACGTAACGAACTATTGAAGCTCAGCGCAGAACGTTCTCGGAGCTCCGAATCGACATCCTGGACTAGTATTGAGAAGGATGCTAGCCCTACAAGTATCATAAAAGGGAGTTCTATTGACGACGAATCTAGCGTGAGTTGCTCAATTGCTAGGCCATTAGGCATATCACAGGATATTGAGAAACTGAACAAAAAAGACAGAGAGTGCTTGGAGGAATTGAAGCAGGCCATGGAATATGGGGAGGAACACTTATTATCCCAACATACACTATCTAGTGACCACTCCAAGTCTAACTCTAAATCTCCTTCTCCAATACCTGAAATGACTCGCATAGAAAGTCCTCGGAGTCCATCGAAGTATGGAGCAAGAAAATCTCCCACGCCTACTTTAGAGAAGCAAGGTCAAGTCGATTCTCTAAGGGCTCCATCTGATTCTGATTCCAGTTCAGAAAGTATCGATAAAACAGTCGAACAATTATCCAGACCGACGGTCAGAAAGACTGGTTTAGATAAAATAGGGAAATATGTTATTGAAGAGTCTGAGTCTAGTCATTCAGCTGCATCTAAACTTTCGGATGTTGCGATAGAGCTCCACAATACTGTAAAGAAGACTAAAATTGCCATCACTATATCACAGGAGGATCAAAACACTACTATTGATTTCGATGACGATGGTAACGTTATAACATCCTCGTTTGAAAGGGAACTTATGAAGAAGCGTGCTCTCAAAGACACTGATCAGAAAAGTTCTTCTAAATCTAGTGTGGATACGCCCACTACAACGACTCCTTCGAAAGGGTCACTTAGTGTAGATGACTCTTCGTCCCGAAGAAAATGTCGATTGGACGAACAAAAGAGTTCATCTAAATCCAGTATGGATTCTAGAGGTTCCCTTAGCGTAGAGTCTAGAGGCTCATTCGAAACAACGGAATCAACTTCAGGGTCTCTTGGTGAAGCTTATCGCCGAGGTGAGGAATTAAAACCAACGTGGCGCCCGTTCTTTGGTGCATCAGGCAGTGAGAATAGCACCAGTATAGAAGAGGCGTGGATTCCCCAAGATCACGAAGGTTATGAGAGCTTAGCCGTCAATAAAGATGTATTTGAGTATAACAACCAAAGAATGCTGGATGACTTCCAAACTTTCTCGAAAAATCCTCCTTTATCAGCTAATACATCTAAAGATTCCACGGAGGCAGATTTTACAGACGATCTCAACGATTTTCCTGTCAACTTCTTGTATCCTGCGACTTCATCCAATACTGCGGATGTTGTTATTGGTTACGGTCAAACTTTTGGTCGCACTTTGTCGCGTATATCTGAACGCAGTACTGCTTCTGAGAAAACAAGTGCTGATGAGGATTCAACTAAAGCCTGTTCACGTTCTGAGAGCATTAATGAGGAATCGTTAAACTCCAGTGATCATCAAGCTAGTCTCAGTTCAGATCCGCCTAGTAACGCAAACGTTGCTTACATATCGGACACAGATAGGAGGACTTCTGCAGAAATGCCAGACATACCGATAGACCAAACCAAAATCAGCGAAATGTACGAATCTAAAAAAGAAGTCGACAGAGCTGGGAAAATAATTCATGAGGCGGTAGAGCCTAAGAAGTCTGCAGACAGTCCTCTTAGATCAGGGGAATTGACACCCAAGGCACCATCTAAGCAATCATCTGCTAGCGAAAGCCAGGAGTCTGAAGACTGGCCATTACCTGAATTACCGCCTACAGCGGCCGGTAAGCGAAATATGGAAGAAATTGGTAGAAAAGACTCAAGTGACTTTGATCAATGGCCATCACTCCCATCGAGTTTACTAGAAACTCCGATTATAGAAAAAGTGCATATTTACTACATGAGTAATGAACCAGAGCAAGCTATGAAGGTGACATTACAATCTGAAAGCTCTAAAGATAATTTGGCAGGATCCGATGATGACAGCGACACTTTGAACAACGATGATGATTTAGAGAAAGATGTACCAGAGTCGAAGTCGGAGAAATCCACCGAACAAAGCGATGACAAGGCAGGAAAGGCTAAAGTCATCCCTTATGATCAGTCAGGGTACATGGTGGAACCGCTTGACAAACATGACGAGTTTACATGTCATAAGAGTGTAGTTCCAAATTATGATAAGTCTTGCTTGAGTGGCACTATAAGCAAGGCCACATGTCTTATGGGCGATGTGGGCTCTTGTTGTTCCCGGGCTGAACACAAGTCGTTCAATATTAAAAGCAATTTTGACGAAAAAGTCATTATAAGTCAGCCTCAAAAGTCTCCAACGAATCACAGTCCTATATTTGAAGACGACCATCTTTACGCTGATGACGTATTCGGCGGTGATAGCAAGTCTTTATCGCCAGATTTCGAAAAAGGTTTTTCTCAACTCGGTACGCAAAAATACTCATTTGGGTCCAACAATTCTGATACATCAATTGATGATCTTCTGTCTCCGACGAATGCTGATGAGACTGTTCGTGTAGTGACTAAGTTGAGTACTGGCAGCGCTGGTACTTGTAAGCGGTGCAGTCACAGCAGCCACTCTGAAGAAGAAACAAGCTCTTTTGGTACAGATTTAGATGGCACAGTCAAAATAGGACTGCCACAAAAAAAGTGCACTCACAGTTCTCATTCTGAGGATACTTCTATGTGCTTAAGTATTTCTGAATGGTCAACTGGTACGAACACCGTTCGTCAATACGCAAATCTTTCAGCTTCTGAAAGTATTTCAGCCATATCTGTTCCTAAAAGTGAGAAGTCTGATAAGGGATCAACTAAAATATACTCTTCTTCTCATGCCAGTAGGAAATCAGAACAGAAACTTAAAATGAGCTCTACGGCCGAGATGAGTTCTAAAAGTAGCAGTCTCGACAAGAGCTCTGATAATATCATGTACGATAAATTATGTAGTTCGGACACTACTATCTCAAGAAAAGGTATGGATAGCAGTTCCGGTACCAAAAGTGATAGTACTCTTACTCTGGCACAGTCCATATCTGATTGGTCTGCGAGTACTAGCCATACTTTAGTACCAATAGCTCGAGCAGATCAACAAGACGATGAAAATACAAAATCTGATCACACAGTTGTCACTGAACCGGTTGTTGGAGAAATACTGCCCGATACTGAAATTATTATAACTAAAGCTTCTTCGCCTACTAAAGAAACTCCGGAAATCATAGAACCTGTGCTCAGATTAACCGCATCATATATGGGAAAGACAGATAAATCATCGTCAATTAGCTACAGTGATAAATCTGACAAGTCGAGCTCTAGTTCTTTGAGTAGCTTACAGAAACATGCCAATGGTGTGTTACGATTTGAAGGTTTTCAATCTTCAACGGACTTGTCACATGATCGCTATCAGAAAGCACCACCCAAAAGCATGAGTTATGAAGAACAAACGCACCGATATTCTAAACCAACGTTGCGATGCCAGAGTGAAGACAGTGACTTTAAACCTTATTATGTGAGTCCACAGCCTGAGTTAGATATAGACATGCCGTCACAACTTTATAGTCAAGAAGAGAAGCATAGTGAACGCTATCAGAGTCAAGAGTTCTCGAGTATCATTCGAGAGGAAGGTGGAGTAGGCGGTAAATTCATAAGGTCTGACTACAAACCTCTTGCCAAACACGCAAGCTATGACGATAAGACTTTGTCGAAGAATCAGATAAAAGAATACAAGACGTCTCAACAATATCGCAGCAAACCTAAGAGTTGGTCTTTCCACGAGCATTACCTTACGTCCTCGGATTTGCCAGTTATAGCCGTGCCTGAAATGCCGTCAGTACACAGGGAATTATCGGAAAAACGGTCCGCAGAAAGGTCAGGGAAGACTCCTTTATCCCGTTGTTCTCCGTACTACTCTAGCAGTCTTAGCTCCGAATCTCCTCCTATACAGCCATTAAAAGTACCCGTCAAAAAGTCGTTGCTCATTAGAAATATTTCCCTCAAAAGTCCCCCAAGTGGAAATGATACTGATAGTTCCTTGGATGTTATTCGTGATCCGAGGGAACGTATGAAGACGTTTAGACGAAAGAAACAGGTGACAAGTGCTCGGAAACGTCAAGAGAAAATACAGGATGTCTTGGAAGAAGACTCCACTAAGAGCCAATGTTCTTCAGAGAGCGACAAATTTCACGGTGGCAAATACCTGATTGTGGAAGAAGCTCTACATAGAATAGAAAGTTCGGAATGCTCCGATAGTTATCTGCCAGAGGTCGAATCAGGTTCCTCTGAAGTATCTAAAGGCGATTCAAAAAATTACGATATTCAGGAAACCGCCAGTTATTCAGAAGATGAGGGGCAAGATCAGTACGATAAATATACAAGTGCCAATCAAGAAGCGCAGCAGTTTCCGATCAATATAGCCCCGATGCAATTCCAAGGGTTCGGTTCTTCGGCGGATGAGGACGAAATGGGTTTCCCGCGGTTCGACAGGCTAGGTCGCTTGAGGCATCCTTACTTAGACTCCCAGGAGCCGCCTTACGTGCCGGAGAACAGCCCTCCACGACTATCGTATTCAAACAAGAGTAGTCGCCAATCCTCTTTGAAGCGAGCTAAGTCTACGGCCACGTATCGTCAGTCTGATGAGTCTCTGGGTGAGTCATCTGGACAACATCAACAGCGCGTGTTCTATGAGGAACACAGCGACAGAGATGACTCCGACGACTACGCTTATCCCATTGATACTATAAAAAGGGCTCCTAAAATGCTTAAGTCGGGTAGCTATCTATTCGAACGTGGGGAGTCAGTCGCTTATTCTGATACGGATCTGCCACAGGACAAAGACGAGTACGACGAGTACAGGGGTAGCCCGTATCCGGAACATTACGAGGAAATCGAAATGTTCCAAACTCAGCAATGCTACCCACAGCACGATCTAGTTGAGCGTAGGGATGATAATCAGGGGCACTACTCTAGAGATCTCGACCAACGCTTCAGCCTCAATAATGTAGAGAGGTTCTATTCTAGTCACTATGTCGACTCGCAGGCTTCCAGCGACAGCCCTGAGCAAAAGTTTGACGTGTCTACACTGCCACCGCCGCTCTGTTCCGACGACGAGAACGAATAAACGTATTCGACTATCAAAAAGCAATTTTAGCGTCTATTTTAGTTTCGTCGTTTTTAATCTTGATCTCGGCTCGTTCAGCTCTTAGTACGCGAGCGATGCATACCGCAATTATTGTTATTTAATATTCGATATTAGAATACTCATTATATTTAATATTTACATTGTCACTTTGAATATTTAGCGAAATAATTAATTAAAAAATATCTAGTGCCAATTCCCGAATAGCGCGACCCTTTACTATCGCGAGTACGCGGACCCTATAGCTTGGTAAGTATTTAGGTGTAGTTATGTACGTGTATTGATCCAAATTAAACATTTTCAGACATGTTACCCATAAAATACTGATCTATTTACGTTTACTCAATTATACAATTCCTTCTTATAATCGTTATTTATGTTATAGATAATTTTTACGTCAAAGCTTCCAAGGAATGTGAAACAGGTTTTATAAAACGTAGTGCCAAATTCATATAGTCGAATGTTTTAGCCTTTTCGACTGTTAAATTAAATTTATATTCGTTGTTAACAATATCCTGGGGAAATAGTATTATTGTAAAGGCTGTGATTCACTTTGTGTGGTGGGATCCAAGATCTGGTTTTGTGTGAGTGCGCTCAAAACGCCGAGAGTATTATTTATCGTACATAGCATGTTGTTTGTTAATTAATTATATTTTGGAATAACGCAGTCCATGACAGCCTCGTGCATCTGTATGGGATCTGCCTTTGTGCCAATCTGCTCAATTTTTCTCCGACACTTTATTATTGAATAATTTGTTATAACTTTTTTAATGATGAATTTTGAAATTTTATTATATTTAATAAATATCAATTGTGTGTTGTGTGAGCGAGCAAATTCATAGCGATTTATTTAAAGCCGTTATCGAAAATTTAAATTGCATAGTGAAATAATATAACACTATTTAAATTTAAAGCTCACAAAAAAATACAGATTACCATATTTACATTGGCTATGGTTTATGAGCATTTTGTTCTGTTCGCAATGTTCTGTGAAACTAATTATTTTCAAGACTAAGGACCTGTTCCACAGTGTGTTCATAAACCCTATCCACGACTTATATGACAGATGGCCCATACAAATTCTGGTGATAAGGTTTATTTGCATGTTGCGAAACAGGCCTTTAATATTTAATCCGAAATACTGAATGACACATCTAAATTGATTTCTAATTAGATAGGAATATAATGAATATCGAAAAACGTAGACGAATTGTGTATTGGTAAAGGTGTGAGATGATTTTCAGTAAACATAGTATTAGCTAAGGGATTCCATGAACTAAATTCTAGTATTCATTAAGAAATGATTGTTTTATTACGTTATAATTGTTTGTTAGGAATTATTAGTACTGAATTTTGAGTAAATTTACGAGTTTATTGTTACTTTTCAAATGTATTTAAAAATCTTAGATTTGCTACTATTAAAATGCTATTTGGTCAGAATTGATGTACAAAAGGCAATATCGGAATAACTTTATTTTATTCCTGCACGAGTCGGCGTTTACACAGACCTCACATGCGCAGGCGTCGAGTTATGTTTGGTGGAAGAGAAAGTGCGCGGGAAATACTTCCCACGTCATTGGTTCGTCAGCAAGTTACGACTCGTGCCGGAATCTGTAACACGAGCTTATTCCTAACAGAAGTCAATTTATGTATTAAATATCCATCATTATTGCTACTAGAATTTCTCAAGCTCATCTGAGATGCAAGTAGATTCAAAATCGATGCTTTATCATCAAGTACCTATACATTCATTATGTTTTAATAAATAAAATATAGCCTCTAATGACATCGTCGATGTACAAGATCCTTTAAAAATGAGTTAACATGCAGTTTCTTACTCATTCTGCATAAGAAAAACACTCCAAACGGGTGGTAAAATCTTATTTTAACATCATATTTTGGCATTTTTAAGTCGATAAGTCGATACGGGCGTAAAGCTCTCCCAACGGAATGGTCGCATTATTGACTCCTCAATCATTTGCTTCGTTCATAATTTTACTTCAGAAAGCCACAGTCGTTCTATGAAGCATGAAAAATATTTGGGTTCCGATTCCGATTCGTCGAATTGTCGGTAGGCGTGGCGCGGTGATATTCATTGTACTGAAGCAATGCGGTTTAAGTAAACGATATCTTTAACTACGTCATCACTAAAGCCACAGTTATACAATTGCAAAACGTAACTAAATATTGTAGTCTCGAAGATGGTACCGTCGAATTTAAACCTACTTGTGTATGTGAAGTCGTCGTTGTGTTGCCAATAAATTATTCCTAAAACCAGATGTTGTTATGTTTTGATTATAAATAAAATGTTTCCACCGTCGTGTGCGCACGAAGCAATGTTAGACTTTAGCGTGTAAATGGTCGGTCGGGCCTCCCTAGTAAGCGCAATAACAGTCGTGGGTACGATCAATCTTAGCGTTTAAGTATTTCGACTACGATTGATATTGTACAATCCGAATAGACTGTAATGTTACGATTTCATTACGATTGATTGTGTTAACGCGTATGTTTCACACGCGAGGACACGTGATTAGGGACGAAGATGAAATGGATGTTTCAAAATTAATTAACTGTTCGATTACTTTTGAATACCGAACGAGCGATGGAGTGATCAAATGTTTCCAAACACTTCATAGAACTCTCCTAGCGGTACACATGCAGGTTTACTGGTCGGTATTTGAGTGCTTTTTAAGTTAACGGAAATACTTACCCCCGAATTTAAAGACGTTTTATAACTTTATCATCCGTCATCTAGTACTGCGCAAAGCGAAAATCCTGTGCGCAGTACTATAGGACGTTTGATAATGTTATAAAACGTCTATAAATTTGGGGGTGTTTCTGTATTCTACTATCGCAGCATGCTAAACAAAGTATTTCAGTATGGAGCCAAGGTTTTAGAATTGCTGAGACCGCGTTCTTAGTTTTAAAATTGTCTCGAGAAAATCATAATGAAATTGCGTTAAATAGATTTGATTAAAGTAAAATGGAACGAGTACGTGCTCAGACAAACTGAGCGTGTGAAACACACGTGTGTGCGACGTTAGGAATAGTAATAAATAATATCGTTTCGATGATTGGAACGTTACTTCCTTTTTTAATTTATATGTGAGTGTGTATGTGTGTGTACTGTGGCCCCGCAATACACGACACTCCCCCGCCGGGCTCGGGGATAGTAAACAATAAATAAATAACATTACAAACAAAAGGAGGTTTTAATATTGTTATTTGTTTTTTTTTTATTTGAATTTTTGTACCCAACTCGTAAGCTGCCTGGATTTGTGTGTAAGTTTTAAAATCAACGTATCGCAGTATCAGCTTTTATTGTCTTTTCTTTTCAGGTTTCTTTCGTTTCAGGTTCTTGTTTTATTTGCTCTCATTATTTTATCATTAATTGCATGAAATTTTAGTTTTTAAGAACCTTATTAAATCTTTATTTTTTTTTTGTTCCTCGTGCGTTTGTCTTTTGTTTTGCCCATAGACGTTCCATGCAAATGTTAACCTATTTTTTTTAATGCGCACATATGTGTATTTTTTTGCCAGTATCATTTACGAGTTTTATAATTATTGTTGCAAACAGATGATACGTCACCTGAGGATGAAGAGAATACCGTGTCGTCGGCTAGCTTGTGCATGTCGCCGGTGTCGGCGTGCGACCGCACGGCGCCGGCGCCGCCGGGCGCGCCCATCTGCGCGTCCACGCCGCTCGCGCCGCGCCCGCACGCGAACGGACACGACCACGTGGACAACACCAATGGGGATCACACCAATAATAACGATACCGTCAATGGAAATGTCCATGGTGAGTACCACTCTTCTGTATATGGCAGCGGCTCTCAAACTTATTTTGTCTACTGCCCACTTTGAGAATGAATTATTTTTTGGCGCCCCTATTTTTTCGGATACTTAAAAACCATTATAACTTCAAATTAAATTAATTATTGTAAGCCTATACACAACGCCCCCATTTTTTTTCTGGGTCTCTTACCGCCCTTTAAGCTTGTAGCGCCCACAAGGGAGCGTCATCGCCCACTTTGTTAAATGCTGGTATATGGCAACAGCTTGGGTCTTTTGGTTTGAGCGTATGTCAGCTCACTGCACTGGGCTGCAGTTTCGATTCTATATCCACTTCTCATTTCTGTTCTTCTTTGAATTTACCCTAATCTGGATGTTGCTGTGCCCCCCAATCCATTGTGAGTTAGTCATAATACAAGCATTCTTATGCTAGTCTGGCAATATTTATTAGTCGATTTAAGGATCCGAATCCGCAGTCGATTTTGTTTTGTTTCGCTCATGTTGTTTCTCACCACTTACTGGAGCACAGGCCTATCCTCAATGCCATGGGGATTCAGATCCTCCACTCCAGTCCAGTGCGGGTTGCCGAACTTAATACGTCTTTTGAATCGTTTAGTTGTGCGATGTCAGTGTTACACCATTTGAGATAAATCTTTGTTACAGTGCATATAGTGTCGGAGTCTGTGAACAGCATGGACGTGCTGAGCGGTGGTGAGAGTGACGCTGGAGACACCCTCACTAGGCGAAATAACAACAGGTGAACCGGCTCATGTCTATGCCCCCGCTATTTGTTTCTACTTAATTACATTTTTATATCATTTTTCACGGCCCTGGGTATTAGCCCTTTGGCGTTTTACTAACTTACATTGGTACTATTTGAATTTGCACTGAGATGTCCCCCTCAGAAATATTAGAATATTAGACTTCTACTGCCTCAATGTTCTGGCTACATTACCTCTGCATATCGCATTCAAAAAAAAATCAGAAGCAAAGTTAATTTATCGATTTGCTTGCAGCATATGTTCGGGCACGCTCGGCACGCTTCGCGAAGGCACCGGCGAGCCGCCGCGCCGGCGCAACAACGACATCACTTACTACATAGCTAAGGAACTGCTCATGACCGAGCGCACTTACAAGAGGGACTTGGAGCTGGTCACTGTGGTGAGTAAAACACTAATAAATTCATAAATACTTACAATCCATTTAAAGTGGCATGACAAAACGAAAAAAACTTCAATTAACTTTGTATATTATATATTAAACTCGAACTGTTATATCTAATAAATAAATAAATATCGCCAGACGTTCCACACCAACTATTCGTCCCACACTAAGCAACGCTTGTATTATGGGTACCGTACAATGAACTGGGGGCGAACCCAGTATATATTACTTATATATAGATATTAAACATCAATGACTTTGGTTCAGACATTCGTGCCCATCACACAAAGTTTGTCCCTACCAGGATTCGAACCCGGTAGCCTCGGCACGGAAAGCAGGGTCACCACCAACTGCGCTAATCAGGCCGTCAAGTCTATCTCATATCAATCTCTCTATCGATTCATTCAAATGTCCCATTAATATTATCTACTAGCTGTCCCGACGAACTTCGTACCGCCTCTACTTGATATCGGCTAAATAGCTACCGTTGGGTGGGTTGGTTGTGTAAGAAATACACAATTCTCTGTAAAATTAAAAACAATACCTAACGTTAGCAGAATCATAGACTAATTTGTAGACGACAACCCTTGTAATAAGTGATCTGAATTACCGTGCCTTTGGCAATGTTGAATCAATTGTATAAGCTGTGTGGTGGCGTGGTCGTGGTGGTTAATATGTTGGTGTGTGGTGGTGTGGGGCGTGCAGCAGTGGAGCGGGTGCGTGTCGCAGCTGGCGGCGGCGGGCGCGGAGGCGGCGGGGGCGCTGGCGCGCGCGTGCCTGGCGCTGGAGCCGCTGGCGCTGCCGGCTGGCAAGCTGCTGGCGCGACTCGAGCGTGTACTGACCGCGCCCGAACCCGCTAGAGGAGATAATGGTGACCAACGATTATACACATTTTAAAATCGCTTTTTAGACTTCTGTTTGGGTAATGTTTATCTGTCTGATATCGTTATCTATGCGAGCTCAGAGTTTATTACTTGGATCTATAAAAAAATCGACTCATCATCTTGAAATGTGATACAAAAATCTATATAGTACACCTTGGTTTTGGTCAGAAACCTAGGAAAAAAAACAAAAAATAAAAAAAAACTTAGAATACCTGTTTTAAGATAATTGTGGCTTAAGTACCATTACTTCCCAATCCTTACAATCAATTTAATATATCTTTCGAGAAATATAGCTAAGTATTATGTGGAATAATTTTAATAAATTCCTGTTTGCTATAGAATCTGAAGAACCTGAACATAGAAGAATAGCTGAATTACTGAACGATTACTTGTCCAATACTGCGGATGTGAGTATTACAACTTTATATTAATTTAAATGTTTTAATAATAAAACTAATCATTCCTTTTTAATCTATTTTATAACATCATTTCATGAAAAATATATACTACACTGAAAAAAAGACAGCTCTGAATACAACATCATCTACGTACAATTATCGGATATCCATACAGGTCAGATACGCAGTATCAACCTTTAACAGAACACGCAACAAAAAAAATCATTGATAGTATACTACGAACAACGAGTTGTGAACCCGCGGAAGTTAGTAAATTATGTTCTGTGCAGCCACTAACGCTAACTTCCGCGGGTTCACGACTCGTTCGTATTGTACTACCCTATAGAGTGCGAGGCGAGGTGTATGAACCGCGGGCCGGCTCTGTACGCAGTGAACTCGAGTCAATTGTGCATCTGCAATGTCATAGCATTGTGTCTGTGTGTCGATATGATATACGAGTGCTATGTGTTCAGGCGTACGCGTCGTACATCGCGCGCGCCGGCTCGCTGGTGGCGCTGGTGGAGAGCGTGCGGCGGCGCGGCGCGGCGGGCGCGCGCGCCTGCGCGGGGTTCGAGGCGCGCGCGCCGCTGCCGCTGGCCTGCCTGCTGCTGCGCCCGCTGCACCACGCGCTGCGCCTGCACGCGCTCGCAGGCGGTACGTGCACGCCCACTGTCAAATTTGAGCCCTACTTAAACTATACTTAAGGTGGAAGCTCAGGGTCAGGGCGCGAAATTCAAAATGTCAATGGTTTTAATTTTTTTACGAAAAATTTGGACATCTTTACGATGTAATTTAGTGTTTTGCGATATTAGCATTCGGCATTGGATGTCTCGATGTATTAAGTTTGCTTAAAAAAGTACCTAATCCGATACAATACCATAAGGTTTGTAAAAACCGCTAGTTTTACTAACTTTATGGTGTTGTATCGCTTTAGGTATTTTTTTAATGCAAACTTTATACATCGAGACATCCAATGCAGAATGCTAATATCGCAAAAAACTAAATTACATGGTAAAGATGTCCAAACTTTTCGTAAAAAATTAAAAACCATTGACATTTTGAATTTCGCGCCCTGACCCTGAGCTTCCACCTTAATATCTAAACTAATCATCCAATGTCCATCCAAAATCAGAGCTAGTTACTACTAAGTATAATATGTTTAATGAAGCAGGGTCCCAAGTCTGCTAACACAATCGATTCATAATCGATCAGCAACCGCATAGTAACTGTCATTTTTGACAGATATTCATACAATATCTGTCAAAAGTGACAGTTACTATGCGGTTGCTGATCGATTATATTAATCGATTGTGTTAGCAGACTTGGGGCCCAGATTTCATGATAGATTGATTTCATGTATATTTCCATATTTTTTCACTATAACACGAACATCAAGTGTTGGACAACTCGACTGACAGCGTATGTGTTAATCTAGAGACTGCAGTTGCAGTTTTTAATAAAGCTATATTTTTAGAGATTATATATCTCAGTAGAATAGCCTATGTATAGGACTCGCCGAACCTAGGCTAGATTGGCGATTATTATTCCCAAATTCCAGCAGTGAGTATTGTTGTAATGCTCTATAATTTCAATGAAATTATATTAAATGTTCCACGAGTTTGGTGGTTAGCATGAATGTAAGCAGCACTATATATAGTACGGTCGCTGCAGAGCTATGCGGCGCGACGGAGAGCAGCGCGGCGACGGCTGCGCTGGGTGCGGCGGCGGCTGCGCTGGCGGCGGCGGCGCGCGATCAGCTGCGGCACGGCGAGCACCACGCCGCGCTGTGCCAGCTGCAGAGAGACATCGCCGGTACCGCCTCACGCACACACTGCCTTATTAACTCACACTGCCGTGTTACCACACACTGTCTTGTTATCACACACTACTTTTTTACCACTCACTACCTTTTTACCACTCACTACCTTTTTACCACTCACTACCTTTTTACCACTCACTATCTTTTTACCACTTACTGCCTTATTACCACTCACTACCTTGTTACCACTCACTGTCTCATTACCACTCACAGCCTTATTACCACTCACTGCCTTGTTACCAATCACTGCCTTATAACTTGCCTAGCCTTTTGGGGTCGGGTACGATGATTCATTGATGTATTTAGACGTCCGCTGTCTACTGTGGCCCAATCATTATATTCCCTTCGCAACATTGGTTTGCCGATATATATTTATATATATATGTTTTTGATAACATGTTTGTTGTGCAGGCTACGACAAGCTGCTGGTAGCCGAGAGAGAGTTCATAAGACTCGGTTGTGTGTACAAACACTCGTCGCGGGGGCTACAACAGAGGATGCTGTTCTTGGTATGTTACCTTTATAGTGATCCGTATTTAAAATAATAAATATAAAGTTAATAGAAATAAAATAAATTATAAATAGAAACAAAATTATTGACCGGGTCAAAGCTATCACGTAAAATATAGAATCGCCTCACCACCGTCAACAAGACTGTGCCTATCTATCTCGTTTTTTACGGCAGCGCGTCCCGCACCCCGCGCACACCGCGAGCGAAACATGATCGTTGTTCTGATTTGCTATTCTATTGTGACCTTTATTTCAATGTGCACTGCTGGCGATATTGCTGAGCATAAGCGTGTGTCCACTCAGTACGTGCGTGAATGTGATGTTTTAATGAATGTGTGTGAATGTTACAGTAAATAAATAATGAATGAATGTGATGTTGCAGTTCACGGACGTGGTGGTGGCGGCGAGCAAGGCGGGCGGCGCGCAGTTCCGCGCGCTGGGCGCGTGGCCGCTGCGCGCGCTGCGCCTGCAGCCCGCCGCCCTGCCGCACTCCTTCACACTCAGCGGTACGTACCTTTGTTGCTTTTGGATTTATTGTTTTAATATGTATTTCTATGTGTGATGTATGAAATCAAAGACGGTCTATCGCAAACTGGTTTATTATAAGTAAGCGAGAGGCAATGGTGACAATGTACATACTTGTGGGTATCTTCATAAAAACCGTTATTGAAATACCCTATACATGACACTATGAATATTTTTTCAAGACCGAGACTTTCCTAGTGTGGCCGAGGTGAGATTTTGATATAATCTGTTCGGCTAGATCAGGGATTCCCAAAATATTTTGGGCAAGAGACCTCTTTTCCAAAATGAACTGATACCTCAGACACCCAATGTCAAATTATTTTAAAAATCCTATCTCTAGTTTTTTTCCCATTGATACAAAATAATAATTTCATCTTGTGCGTACTTATACACGCTTATCGACTTGATGAGTTTTTTAAAAGTACAACAATGATATTCCCTACTAAAATATTTGTCATTCTTATAACAAGTTGGTACACGTAACACAACTTATACAGTATCTTGAAATTTTCAAATTAGAACTTGTGTCGATTTTTAGACCTCGTCGACCCCAAAACTAGTTGACCCCGTAGAAACCGATATTGACCACTTTGGGAATACCTGGACTAGTTCAACAATTTATGACATATTGTACTCCCAGCAAGTTATGTATGCAGCCTGATTCATAAAGAGTATACTATCATTTTAATCTGAGCTTCATTAGAGTATTTAAAATGATGAGAAGCACAGGTTCAAAGGTCAGTATACCCTTTCTGGATTATCCTATCTGGATAGAAATTAAAATGTAGACTTTTTCAATGTAACATGTTGTTCAGGTGAGGACGTGAACATGTTGCTGAGCGCCAGCAACGACTTGGAGTACACCGGCTGGTGGCGCGCGCTGCACCACGCGATAGAGAACGCGCGCGACACGAGCGCCGACGTCGACACCGAACTCACGCCGTACGAACAGGAGATCGGTAAGCCAGCACTCGGAGACATCAGCCCTTTTAATGTCCCACCGTTGGGCACGAGCCTCCCATCAATGCGAGGGGGATTAGGCCATAGTCCACCACCCTGGCCCAGTGCGGGTTGGCGGACTTCACGCTTCTTTCGAGGGGTTCTCTCAGACATGCAGGTCTCAGAATCCAGAAATCACAGAGGTGCCAGCCGGGGTTTGAACCTGCCATCCTCGTTACCGAGGCAAGTTTTCTACCAACTTGGCTATCACTGCTGTTATATGCGGAAACATCTACTGGAACTGAACTGGAGACTCATTAGCTCAGATAATGATGTAGCCCAGAAGTTTGAAACGTCTTTTACTAACATCAATGCCGTCTTAAAAAGCTGCTCTCATCATCCGAGTTCTACTGACAATAAGCACAATATTTTTACGTAGCGTTACGATAACGTAAGCTTATGTAAGCGTCCCGCTCACACTATTGATATCATAAATAGGTATGATAGTGTATGCTTTGTTGATGACGTTACGAGTACCTACATCAAGAGTTTCTGCGAACTTGCCTGCAATTGATACTTAGTCGTATAAAAATAACGTTTTAATTTAGTCGTATAATAGATTTATATGACCGTGTTTCTATTGTTACTTAGAGTCGTCTCCGTGCGAGGCGGGCGGCGGCGGCGGCGGCGGCGGCGGGCTGGCGCACGTGTGCTGGCACCGCGTCACGTCGCTGGACAGAGAACATCTGCATCTGGCTATGAGGGTATAATACACTGTCGCCTTTAAGCCAACAAATAATGAGAAATATCACCAGGCGAACACGTCAACTGTCCTGCACGTCATAGTCCTGCTAGGGACTTTGTGTGATGAGCACGAATGTTTCTACCCGAGTCACAGATATTTATTATTTATATAAGTATTATATACTGAGTTCGCCCTCAGTCCATTACGGTATTAGTACGGTATCTATCTATAATACAAGCGTTACTCAGTGTGGGACCGTATAGTTATTACTATCTATCTACCTTTCCAACCATCACCCCAATACCATCCTCCCGACAGACGCAGCTGTCTGGCTACCTGCTCCGCAAGTTCAAGAAGTCCCCGGGCTGGCAGAAGCTGTGGGTGGTGTTCGCGGCCTTCACGCTGTTCTTCTACAAGAGCTGGCAGGACGAGACGCCGCTGGCTTCGCTGCCGCTGCTAGGGTTGATGCATTTCATAAATATAGAAGTCCCAGTTTTACATTTTTATTCATGTTTACGTTTGTTCGTTCATCACTTACAAAATCAGCGCTGGACATGATATTTCCCGCGGCATATTAATATGCTATGCCAGGTATTCTCTTCAGACGATGGCTAAGACTACGCCACCATCAGTTCGTCAATATGATTAACACAGCTCATTGGTCGACGATGACCGATGACGTAGTCTAGGGCAAACCACGTGACCTAACTGTCACAGGAAGAGAATACCTGGTATAGCATATTGTATCATGATATAGCCCAGCCGCTAATCCTTTCGGCATTGATATGCTAAAGACGATTATATCAGTCGGAAATTGCTTTGTTGATAATTCTGTTGCCAAGAATATCACTAATGAATCTGTGACATTGAAATTTAAAAAAAACTGATTTTAAGGCGTTTATTTTATGGCTTTACGTTCCCGACGTTTTGGCTAAATCCAAAACCACGCGCACCATAGCAAGACCTCAAGACACTGAGCACTTTCTGCGTAAATCGCACCGCAAGCAACAACTAAATATGAAAAATTCGTTTTATTTCAATGTGTAGTATTCGCGTAAATATAAGAAATCAATATGTGATATGGATATTTAAATTTTAATGTTGGCGTTTGAAACAGGTACAGCGTCGGCCGGCCGACTCCTGATGATGGCATTGAAAAGGACTTCGTATTCAAGCTGCAGTTCAAGAACCACGTGTACTTCTTCAGAGCGGACAGCTACTACACGTACAATAGGTGAGCAATACAGAGCTGTTGTATATACTGCTTAATATTTTTGCGATATCGAAAAGTCAGAATTTCTTATATCAGTTTAAGAAAAATAAGTTTTGTTGCCATCATAATGACAATTTTTTTTTCTTTTTATGATTACTAATGTGCCAAAGAAGCGGAGGTTTCAGGGCTATTGTACCATTTCTGAATCACGCAGTATAAGAATTACTCGTTTTCCAGATGGACGGACGTTCTGCAGACAACAATGATGCGCCCTAACAATTGATGGCGACGCATCTACTTAGTGTCAATTCTTCATAAACGTATCAATAAATTAAACATATTGGTGCCATAAAACGAAACCGAACGAAGATATAATATCAAAATATATTTTTTTATATGACGTTTACACAAAATCTACGGAAATATAAGCAATATGTATCTTGCCGTATTTATTATATTTATGTGACAGCTATTATTGATACGACTTATATCCAAACGTGGATATTGTGAATCAATTAATTTTAATTCGGGGCGCCAAAATGAACGGCTTTTTTTCGTTTTTTTCACTGATGCAATTCGATGTGTTCGGATATCGTTTCCATCCTGCCCCATTTAACAAAAAATAAATATCACCACGTGATATTTGAATCAAATGTCTATTGCAAATTACTATTAAGAAAATGTTGGGTGTCACATATGTAGTTGTAAGTACATTAAGTAGCTCACTTTGATAAGGAGTTTGGTCCTTGATATTGCTAGATATTATTATAGAGAAGCAATAAACAGGGCTAGTTGGATAATCACGAGGTGCCCGTTGTTGGGACACATTGGTGTGTCGAAGATCAGACTATTTTAGTTCTTGGAAGTGCAATTTTATTTATGAACTAAAACTAAATCAATTCCAAAACATATATCGGCTGTGTAGCATATACTTGTATAGATTTTTAGATGTTTACATTCAGTTTATCATATGAATCATTGGTATAAAATTTGCAAACAGGCATTCCTATAAAAAAATGGTGTGTGTAGATTGCCTAAATTTATTTTTGTCGAAGGTGCGAGAACATTTATTAGTCATCAGGGTATGTTTTAATCATGGTTTTAATTTATGATGAGACGATAATTGATTAAGGTAGCATAGTGGAATCCATGATTGCCTCAATCTCATGATTAAAAGAATGTTGAGGTGAAAGGAAAGCGCCCACTGAAACATCACAAGTTAGATAATGAATTTGTATACCTAACCTACCTAGTACCTATTGAAGTATTTTTCCTTTTATGTATTAAAGATGACGTGCTTGATTTTTATCCGGCAGCGATCCGGTACAAACAGTACAATGAGGCCAGTGTGCCACGAATGAATTATGTGCGATATTCGGTCATACGAATGATAGGAGACGGAATGAACGAACTTTAATGCAGATTGAATGGAAAATGTAGAGTGAAATTTCAACTTGGACATTGATATAAATGAATGTTTTGGATAACAGAATCTGGAGGTTTTCGCATTATACTTAAGTATAAAAGTTTTGTAATAAGTATTTAAAAGAAAATGTTATTTTCGATAACTTGTGTGAAATACTTCCAAAGCTATTTATTAATCATATACTTACTTTCTTATAATGTAGAAATATTATCAGTGAATTTGGTTTTAAAAAATGCAATGCAGAAAGTAATAAAACAAGTAATAAATACATTCAAATCGAATCGACGTTTTATTTTATAAATACCTTTCTAAAATATTTCAAAATGTTAACTTACATTATTTGACTTTGGCAACACTGAAAAATAGGATTGCTAGACACATTAATAACCGATCTACAATATATTCATGATACAGATTTCAAATATTTCATACACAAAGTCATACATTTTTATTTAATGCTGTCTGAGATCACATCTTTGGCGTTAGGCTTACTGTTACGATGGCACATAAAGATTCCCATTACATAGTGAATTACGAATTCAACGGAAATTTGTCTATCTTTATTTTATTAAGCATGGCAAATAAAATAAAGCAATCAGTCGGAGGTCTTTAACTCTGAGGCGACTTACAAGATACTCAGAAGGCGACCTAAAATGATAAACGTAATTAAAATACATTATGGCAGCCAGGACCGGAAAGCCGTATTTGATGGGTAAGTTAAATTTTAGGAAATACCGATAATTAGGAATCCCTTTTAACGACTGGGCCCTGCATTATGGTATTATATTTCCATCTCTTGTAGGCATATTTAATCTTAGTTTTAATAGTTTTACGCTTTAATTTGAGTCGACACCCACTTGAAGTTATTTATCACGATGAAAAGAGCCTTGCGAATGTGAGTGAGAAATTATTTGTTTCACATTCCTTAGTCTACTTGTCATTGCCCGCCGGGTGCCGCGTCCCAAGTCTATATTTTAAATATAGCTGTAATTTTCATGCCTAATCTCTTGTAAGCCGCCTTAACATTGCGTGGACACACGCCATTATACATCGTCACATCATTGGTCCCTTTCCAATATCTAAAGATACCGACTGATCGTATAAAAATATGTTACATTATTTACAATATCTCCTCGTGGAAGACACACATTGATATTCAATTAAAATACATTTTGTGCTCTTGTTAAGGTGGAAGCTCAGGGTCAGGGCGCGAAATTCAAAATGTCAATGGTTTTTATTTTTTTACGAAAAATTTGGACATCTTTACGATGTAATTTAGTGTTTTGCGATATTAGCATTCTGCATTGGATGTCTCGATGTATTAAGTTTGCTTAAAAAGTACCTAAAGCGATACAACACCATTAAGTTAGTAAAAGTAGCGGTTTTTACAAACCTTATGGTATTGTATCGGATTAGGTTCTTTTTTAAGCAAACAATACATCGAGACATCCAATGCAGAATGCTAATATCGCAAAACACTAAATTACATCGTAAAGATGTCCAATTTTTTCGTAAAAAAATAAAAACCATTGACATTTTGAATTTCGCGCCCTGACCCTGAGCTTCCCCCTTAATAAATAATTACTTAAAGCTAATTTATTTAACTATATAATTGATCATAAAAACGTAAGATATCAGAGTATATAGTGATATTTAAAAATAAATAAATTCTAGATTTTGTATAAATATATGCCTTCTAAAAATTTCTTATGTACAGAAAAATATACTTAGCTAAAAATTAATTTATTTTGGAAGATAAAGTCATGGCATGGTGTTTATTCTTTTTATAATTGTCATGGAATAAAGAAGAAACTTGAATTAATATCAAGGGCTATAGTTGCTTGATCGCGCGGCATATAAATACCATCCGTCGCGCCGTTGTCGAGGAGGTAGGTAGAAGTACCTTTAATATTCATGTATGGCAACAACTACATTTTGATGGCATGTTCATATCCTCATTCATTCCCCTCATATTCCCATTCATTCCCGCTTTCGTTAAGAACATTCCGAAAAGGCCGAGACCAAGAGCGTGGACACGCTTCATAGTTCTACAACAAGACTAAAAAGTGTCCTCCCAAGTTTTTCTATAATTCTTGGCATGAGTTTCACCTTTATAGAATCAATAATAACTCATAACACATTCACATAAAGTCCAATACACTTTACATCTTAGTAACAGTGGAGACATCCCCGTTTTCTTTAGTCCCATCGTCCAGCTGTTCCTTGCTCCTCTTGTCCTTATTCCGGCTGCGGAAGAAGGAGGCGGTGGTGACGGAGCGAATGCGGAAGGAGCCGGGCGCGCCGTTGGGGGCGGCGGGCGGCGGGCGGGGGGAGCGGTCGCGCGGCCGCGTGCGGTACGAGAAGCTGGCGGCTTTCAGTCTGGCCCCTATAAGTTATAAGGCAGAGGTGAACAGGCGACTGTTGGCTTTAAATAAACTACACTCAAAAAGTTTACAACATTATTGACCCTTCGGTCTAGGTAGCTCGTTTTCGAGATAAATAAATATCGCTAGACGAACACATCAACTTAATGGCCCAGAACTAAGCAACGCTTGTATTATAAATACCGTACAATGGACTGGGGGCGATCCCAGTAACACCCAGGCCAGGGCAAATTACGAAAAGATCTTTTCCGAAATTGGTCCAAACCCAACCGGTCTACGCTCAAACAACTAGACTAAGCTGTCGTGATGTGGAAACTAGTCATATGTATTGTCTAGTAATCTCACCTAGCCCCAGCTTCTGCTTGGCGCGCGGCTCGGGCGAGGTGGGCGTGGGCGCGGGCGCGGGCGCGTGCAGTGCGTGCGCGCAGGTGGGCGTGTGCGGCGCGGACAGGCTGGCGGGCGGCGCGGCCGCCTCCGCGCGCCGCTCCACCATGCTGCGCGAGTGCGGCCGGATCGCGCCCAGCTCCAGCTCGTTGCACGTGCTGCAATATTGTCGGCAAGAGTTCCTTCATGTTATAATATTGTCAAAATCGGTGGTTGTGACTTTGTAGATTTTTAGTTTACATTATACAATATTTAGTTTTTTCAGCTATAGGGGGTCACGAATTATGAGTTGAATCTATGGTACCAGTTTTCGTTACGAAGTCACTTACACCCAGTATAACGTACTTATTAAAAACAAAATTAAAGTATTTTCAACTATTGTTATCACACAATTGTGATTATGTTGAGTTTTTTTTATTGACGTATTGAAACTGATCGCAACATTATAATTACAAATGCTAAAGAGGAGCAAGTTAAAATAGTGGTATATTCTTTCCGAATCAGATTATACCATAATATAGTACGCTGTAGTACATATAAATGTATGTGATATAGTATGTTGTACGTACGCCCTGTGCATGTTGCGCGTGCGCACGCGCCGCTGGGAGCCGCCCGGCGCCGGCGCCGTGTCCGCGCGCCCCGAGCGCACGCTGCTGCCGCGCGCCGCTGCGACACGGAACCATAATCACATATATGTAAACCATTACTGTACTTATGAATCGTGAAAAATGTCACAAAATGTTTTATTGTCGTCCGATGTTGATAATTAATTAATTTATTTATTTGGCTTAGGTACTAACGATTGTTTACAGTATTCACTTATTAATATAATCATTTTCTGCTTATTTGCTAAATGTAACAATGCCTTATAAGTAAGCACCACATGCACTAATAACTTACATCTATAGACACTACTTATATAATATGTATTACAAAACAATAATATTTATGAGCTAGTTACACCGTACTGTACAGAAAGTGTTTGAACTCGTAATGAATGGTGGAACTCACGCATGTCGGTGTGGTCGAGCGGGTGCGTGTAGATGCGCTTGCGCGCCTGCAGCATGGTGTAGACGAGCGCGGCGAGCGAGCGCGGCGGCGCGGGCGCGGGCGCGCGCGCGGCGGGCGCGGGCGCGCGCGGCGCCACCCACCACGTCTCCATGCGCCCCTTGCCCTTCACCTCCACCTCGCCGCGCCGCTCCAGCCGGTGCCCGCGCTGCTCCAGCAGCTGACCGACCGAAACATTATTCATTTGACAGATCGAAAATTTATTTTCAGTCCCGTTTCAATACTTGGTTTATTTGACCTCCCTGGAGACCACGTAAAGCCGTCGGCCCTGCGCCTGATCTTCGTCCGGTCATGTGGGATTGCCGTCCCATCGGATTATGAGTAATCGAGAGAGTTAATTCCTGTGCTTGCGCAACACATGTGCACTATAATAACTCTTGCGCTGTTGGCTAGTCTCCGTTGAGATTGGTCGCTGTGATCGAAATTCGGTGAGGAGGAGTATACTGTTATGATTGGACGCACCTGCTTGGTGTACTTGGTGACCTGTATCTTGTCCATGGCGCCGGTGGTCTCCATACGCGAGGCCTCGTTGACCGTGTTGCCCCAGATGTCGTACACCGGCTTGCGTGCGCCGATCACGCCGCCCACCAGCGGCCCGCAGCTTATACCTAACAACGTATACACATAAGGCGTGCTATACATAGTAGTGGATCGGCACATTCGGTTCAAAAATGTTGATGAAACCGAATCGGCTTAAGTATACCTTTGCCTTCGGTGCCAATTTCGGGACTATCTTTTGGGCATTCCTCTCGCTTTTTCATGTACATTCTTTCACATACACCCAACTTTATCTGTTAAGCGGGTTAAACGCTTTCAGGTACAGTTGACAGTTTGTTAAGTTCGCAACTGTAGTTTCAACTGACAGCCTGATTAGCGCAGTTGGTAGTGACCCTGCTTTCTATGCCGAGGGTCCCCGGGGTCGAATCCTGGTACGGACAAACTTTGTGTGATGAGCAGGCGTGTTTTTACCCAAGTCATGGGTGTTTAATATATATATATAAGTAATATATACTGGGTTCGTCCTCGGTCCATTGTACGGTACCCATAATACAAGCGTTGCTTAGTGTGGCACCGTATAGTTGGTGAGTTCGTCTGGCGATATTTATATATTTGACTGACATTTAATAATTAGTTCATTTGCATCTCGACAAAACGTTTGCTATCAGATTTGCCATTGAATATAACTCTTAGCCCCTACGATAAACTCTGTCTAGCGAGAACTTAAAAAAATATACAATATGTCAAAAAAGTTTATACATCTAAGTACTTTGTTACTCACCCACTCTAAGTCGGAATTTGTTGAAGCTGTGTTTATTGATGTCTTCTAAAGCCTCCTTCAGAGCGAACGCGTAGTCCACGAGCGCACACAGGTGGTCACATTCATTCTTCCCAGACTAAAACAATTAAAAGTTTAAATAAGGATATATATTTCACATTTTTTGTTTAAAACGTAAATTTTCTCTATAACGAATCTTACCTACTCTGAAAAAAAAACAATCTTAGTCCCAAAACATTGTTAAGATAGCTTAAACACACTCGAATTATTCATATTTGTACATTCTATAAATATACATTTATAAAATGATTCTTCAAAATCGTATGTGTGAATTGCACGCTCCATTGCAGGCCACTACCTTATTCTGGTTGGGGTTCAGTCCGGAGGCCGCCATGTACGTGGCGCCGATGGTTTTGATCTTCTCGATGCTCTCGAACCGCGGCTGCAGCAGCAGCTTGTCGAAGTCAACTGCGAATCGAAACTGAAGTTAAGTATTAAACTGAGCTCGGCACACGAAGCGCTGCTAAATAGGCTTTTATCTTATACATTATCCCCAAATTTATAGAACTTTTATAAATTTATAAAACGTCATATAGTACTGCGCAAAGCAAAACTCTTGTGCGCTGTACTATATGACGTTTGATAAAGTTATAACACGTCTATAAATTTGGAGGTATAAATGTAGATAATATTGTTAGAATACTTCTTGGTGACCTGCTGGTTGCAAGAATAAAGACTTCTTAATTTTTACTATCGAATTCCAAACATAAATAGAACTAAAGAAATAACGCATAGTAAAAGAAATGGCGCGTAAGTAAGTACATTTTATTGAAGTCTTTGCGGATGAAGTAGCGGGTAAAAGCTTTCCACAATACTTTTGAAGGTTTTCTAGAACATCAACATCGGTTGGTACATTACAAATGATCTCGTTGAGCAGCCGCATGCAGTCCACCGCCTTCTGCTCCGAGTAGAACTCGTGGAAGTTGGGGATGCCGGCGAACATCACGCCCACCTCGTCGCGCCACTGCGAGTACAGATCCTGGGAACGAGACCTCAAATCATAAAGAAGTATTCCTCTCAAAATTAAGTTCATTAAAACTGTTCAAGAGTGGATAATTGATAATTATTGGGAGCTCATTGGACACGTAAAATACACACATACACGACTCATAGTTATAATCCAATCAAAGACAATCATCATAGACACCAATAGTGTTGCACTACATACTAATTAGAGGTGACTTGAACAGAAAATTCAAGCTTTAAAGCATATCAAGTCAGCTCACACAAGCACTTACATCAGGACACCAATCTTTGCTGAGAAAATGTGTCACCACGTGATCAGGCAGTATGTGCTTCAGAAGGTGCCTGTTCGTCCGCTGCGTCTCCTTCATCTCGTCGAGATCCGTTTCCGCTTGCAGCTTCCAGAGAAAATCGAGCCGCGACGTGACTTCCACCAGGCGCGCGTGGTAGATCACCACCACGAGGAACATGGTCATGAGGATCAGCATTTGAACGTAGGCGGGAAGGTGACTAGAGAGACGACATTTTGTGGCGTATTAGTAGGTCATTGGTCAGGAACCCATGTCTGCTATCGCATTCGACACATGATCAACTGGCGATGACATAGTTAAGTACTGTTGTTACTTTTGACAGTGGCATGGGATTTTAGTAAAACCATTGCCATCATATTACATTCATTAAAAAAAATATAAAATACATAGTAGACGTTAGGAATATTGGTCTTAGTCAGACAGTTGCGTTCAACACATGCGCATCGGCAAGGCTTGGATGTTTTTTTTATATCTATTTGTGCTAATTTGCGAATATTAAAATCATCATGGATTTCGGCTTCACAATGTTGCTAGCGACATTCTAAACAAATAAATATCGCAAAACGATCACACCAACTATACGGTCCCACACTAAGCAACGCTTGTATTATGGACACCGTACAATGGACTGGGGGCGAACCCAGTATAAATTACTATATATATTAAACATAGCTTGGGTACAAACATTCGTGCTGTTTACACAAAGTTTTTTTTTTTTTTTTATTACATTATAGGCAAATATTTGATCTCGATCTCACCTGATGGTAAGTGACGATGAGATCTACGATGTAGCATACTTGCCTAGGTAGGAGTAGGTAAGTTAGTCCCAACCAGGATTCAAACCCGAGACCCTCGGCACAGAAAGCAGGATCACTACCAACTGCGCTAATCAGGTCATTCTGTCTATATTTTCGTAACTAGTCTATGCGGATCCATTATATCTTTCAAATCTAGCTACACTACCCTGGCTTACATGCAATTATACGAACCCTGGTAACATCCAATCATGTACTCACGTGGTAGTATCCTGGCTCGTGAAGTAGTAAACGTTGTAGTACCACAGCAGCAGGGCGCAGTACATGAGCACGTTGAGGGTCGCCAGGAAGGTCTTGATCAGGTAGTACAGCTTCAGGACCGAGGTGAGCGCGACCAGGCACAGCACCCAAGTGAACACCACGTACTCTGGCCGGTAGCATTCATCTAGCAATGATGGAGTTGGTCGATTAGATATTATTATGAACATGCGCTGTTTATTTTTAATAATAATATCGCCAATCACCAACTGTACCGTCCCAAACTAAGCAATGCGTGTATTATCGGTACCAAGTGATCCCAGTTAGTTTCACTTATATAGATATTTAAACATGCATGACTCGGGTGCTTTTGTGTTTACCACATAAAGTTTGTCTCTACCGAGATTCGAACAGAGTACAGTTGGTACAGAAAGTCAAATCATTTATTTCGTATAGGCTTACGGGGGCACTTACAAATTGTCATTTACAAAAGACAGCAGGTATGTTTTTTTTTAATTTGACCATCTTCTTCTTTTCCGGTTTCTTCTTCTTTCTTTACGAAATGAGATGCGATGAAATAAAATGGATATGAATATGGCCTCACCCACAACTTAGCGGGTATTTTGCACAATGTCAAGTAATTAATAGCAATAAAACTTTCAATAAATACACAATATAAATAAGATAATGGATGTGACATGATGAAATGAAAATGGCGAATCCTTTTCCGGTTTGTTTTCTTCCGATACAATGAAATAATCCTGACATGACATAAACAATTTTTTAAATTACAACTCAAGTTTGAATAAAAAAAAATACTATGCCAAAATTGTTTCACAAAAAAACTTAAACGTTATCTGCGGTAGCTGTGGCAGCGTGTGCGTTAGCTTAGCCACGATTTCCTTCGACTTTAGGTTGCGTAAAATAAAAGATGCGTTTTTCCATAGGTGTCAAGCGTTATAATCAAATAAAACCGTTAAACGTTACAATCGTCATGGATAAGGGGAAAGGGTACATATTTGAAATTGACCAATGCGCGTCGACGTCGACGTCAAGCAGTGATTGGTGCACAGTGATTGCGTTTCCTACCACGCAGTCCTTAACAGTAGCTAAGGTAGTTTTCCAGTCTGTATTTCCTATGGATTTGGATTTTCATTTGATTTGGATATAGGTACCTAAGGTTGTAATTTCAACAACTTGTATAATAGGTCCCGACACTCGTGACAGACAGTTTCTCGACTAACATCTTAGAGCAGTTCGGTGTTGCTGGCTTCTTTAATTAAAGATCAACTTGTTTGGTTTGTAATTGGAAAAGTTGACAAGCCGAGGGTCAGTGGTGGGTTCCTCTTCCCCCATTTGTTCAACAACTTGGTACAGGTAGTATAGCACTGGACTTACCCGGGTCAGTAACTTCACTCGTGATGTCATTGCAGGTCGTGTTCGACTCGGTACCGTTCAGTTTTGTTTGCGAGAGGAACGACGATGGACACACGTACAGTTTTATTGTGCTGTAACACGTAAACAAACGTTATAAGAGTTCAAAATAATCTGAAATTGTTTCGAGAAGAGTACTGTAGCGTTTATGATCGGTCACGCTACACATGCGTATGTGATAGTTTCCCGCTTACATCTCAACATACATTCGGAAGAATTAAAAAATATGCAGATATACAGGCTGATTCATAAAGGGTATACTAGGCATTAAGCGTTTCCTTAGCGCATTTATAATCATTATGTGACGTCAGAATTTCGATATGTTGATTTTCAAAAAAACATTTTGCCCATGTGATTTTTCGTGAACAATTTTTTTTTTAATTGTACATAATGAATACAAAAGCGCTAAAAAAGCGTAGATTCAAGGCTTATAGTATACCCCTTCTGAATTACAGTGTATACACACGGCTGTCGATGTCAGAGGAGACCCTATATAATTCAAAAATGTATTTGGAAAAGAATAAGTACCTAAATAAAAGACACATCACGTAAAATGATCAAAGACGGCGGCTCTGCGCACGCTTCTATACTAATATTATAAATGTGAAAGTTTGGATGGATGGATAGATGGATGGATGGATGGATGTTTGTTACTCTTTCACGCCCGAACGGCCGAACGGATCTGGATGAAATTTGGCACAGAGATAGATTATAGTCTGGAATAGCACATAGGCAACTTTTTATCCCGGTAAAATGTATGGTTCCCGTGGGATAGATGTTTTAATTTTTCATACTTTTTATCGCGGGTAACACCGCCGGGCGCAGCTAGTATTTTTATGAATTCGTTCATTGTGATGCGACCTATACATACCTGGATATCGACATGATCGTGATGAAACAGCAAATGTGAACGTTCCTCTGCATCCGCGTGGCAGTGAGGCTGGCGGAGATCCTAGCCAGGCGCGGCAGCACTCCGGAGAACTCCTCCAGCATAACCAGGACGAACGACAACACCAGCGGAACGCTCATCACCATCAATACCACCACCAGGTTCCAGCAACTGCGATGAAAAGAACCTTTTCAGGTTTGCTGGCCGACTACAATATACAGCTTGTTTTAAAATAGTCAATGGTTTGATATTTTTATATAAGAAGCGACCTGTAACAATTTTCACCTAGTAATGGAAGGCTTCATATTTTACACTATTTTTGTACCATATGTACCATATATATTGAAATAAAACTATTTTTAAGGATTCTATCGCGTTTATTTTCTGTTTTTACGTTCCCGACGTTTCGGCTGCTTTACAGCAACCATGGTCACGGGAGGACTGAGGTGGTTGACGTCCTAGTGTCATAGTTTGACGGGGGTATCCTCATATTTAGTTGTTACTTGCGGTCCGGTCCTTAAAAATAGTTTTATTTCAATGTGTAGTATTGCGTAAATATAAAAAAAATTAAATATCGCCATACGAATACACCAACTATACGGTCCCACATTAAGCAACGCTTGTGTTATGGGTACCGTACAATGGACTGAGGGCGAACTCAGTATATATTACTTATATAGATATTAAACATCCATGACTCGGGTACAAACATTCGTGCTCATCACACAAAGCTTGTCCCTACCAGGATTCGAACCCGGGACCCTCGGCGCAGAAAGCAGAGTCACTACCAACTGCGCTAATCAGGCCGGCCGCATGAGAAATCAATACACCATATATAGTTATCTCACTTGTAGTGTATAACGCACTGCACGGCGACGATGAAGAGCCACAGCGCGAGGCAGCACATCACGTTGGACTTGAAGGTCCTCTCGTCCAGCTCGCCGAAGTCGCCCTCGAGCGAGGGCCGGCGGAAGCGCAGCGACACGCCGTGCATGTGCGACACGCGCATGCGCCGGTTGCTCTTCACCTCGATCGAGTGGTTTATTATGTCATCGTCCTGTACATAACGCCCATGAATCCTCAAAATAGTTACAAAATGCTAAGCTACAACTTAAACACCCGTTCGGAATGCCGTTCCTATGGAGAAGAACGGGCAAGAAACTCCATGGTTGCTCTTTTTAAAAAGATCCGTTACATTTTTGAGCAGTACGTTGTTGTGGGTATGAGAGATAAATGTAGGAACGGTTAGGCAGACTTAAGCAGCTGGTCAAAGAAAAGTACTAACTCTAAGTATATCTTTCACGCACACTTGCAAAATTCAACCTATATCCGTGCCTACCTCCAAAGCAATTTCGTATAGGTAATGCATACTAAAAGAGACCAGATATATTTATCTGGTCTGTCATCCATCATCGTCATCCATTTTTAACCAACTTAAAAAAAGGAGGAGGTTCTCAATTCGATTGTTTTTTTTTAAATATATTTTGTTATTGCCATTTGTTACTTGACATTGGCAAAATACCTAACGTTTAGTGGGTGAGGCCATTTAAACAAAAAACGCGATGTTCCATCTTTATTTGTACTCGTAAGCATATAAAAAAATACTTTGTCCACTGTAGATCCGATTCAACCATTCAGAGTACGCACTCTGATGTCATAATGCATGAACTACTAGAAAAATAATACTACCACTATCTAACTTACCTCAACATCAGACAATGTGGGCACGTCATCCAGTTCCTCTTGATTTGAGTCGTCGTCTGTAGCGCGGCGACAGCGCACCACCCCAGCCGCGCCGCTCGCGTAATACTGAACATAGATTTACTATTTTTATCCATCATTTTTAAAGTGAATTAAAAAAATAGCATCTAAATATTTGGTACAAATATAAGAATAGGGAATAAAAGGCCAAACATTATGTAAGGGAGATCACGTTTTCGTAGTGCATCTCATTTTGGAAGAATACTACATTTTGTAAGGGCTTTCTCAGTTTCGGAAGGCCTTCGTTTTGGGTAAGCACCACATTTCGACGTAGCCGTATATATTGTGTAAGCATCACATTTCGAAAGGGCTTTTTATTCTGGTTAAGTATGACATTTCGAAAGGACCTTTCATTCTGGGTAAGCATGACATTTCGAAAGGGTCTTCTTTGGGTAAGCATGACATTCCAAAAGAGTATTACATTTTGGAAGGGCATCTCGGGCGTCCAGTCGGTTGTCATCTCGTCGTCGATGATGCTGCTCGCCCGGCGCGGCATGCTCTCCCACATCTGCTGCGGCGGCTTACCACTGGAAAATAAAAAATACTAGAAGCACCTCTTCATAATGTGCAATCAACAACATATCTTTTTCAACTTACCAGGTCCTAGATCTGTGCCTGGTGCGTCTGGGTTGTTCAGTGCTCTTGATCAGGAAGGTGGTGAGGTTGTGCTCGCGGATGTAAGGGTCGCGCGCCCCGCCGTCCCCTGCTTCCACCTCATAGGCACCGTCCAGGCACTCACGGGTGGCGCCCGATATGTGAACGCGACTATAATCAAGGCACATCAAAATTGTAGAACTTACAATCATTTATCTAGTATGAAAAAAATAACATAGCCTTAAGCAGTTGTGCCAATATCATGTTAGCAGGGATTGGAGTGTGTTGAGATTCCGTTAAGGGCGATGTTTAATATCTTTATAATTGACGGCCTGTGCCGAGGGTCCCGGGTTCGAATCCTAGTAGGGACAAACTTTGTGTGATCAGCACGAAAGTTTGTACCTAAGTCATGCATGTTTAATATCTATATAAGTAATATATACTGGGTTCGCCCTCAATCCATTGTACGGTAACCATCATACAACCGTTGCTTAGTGTGGGACCGTATAGTTGGTGTATTCATCTGGCGATAATAAAAAAAAAAGTAAATATACACTGGGATCGACCCTAGTCCATTGTACGGTATCTATACTACGGGCGTTGCTTATAGGACCGTATAGTTGGCGTGTGGTCGGGTTGGTGGTGTCAAAATGGTACCCGGGCAGTCCGCCGCTCTCCATGTGGTTGGCGATGCTGACGTCATGCGACCACAGGTCGAACTGCCACTTGAGCCGGCCGAGCACGCCGCACAGCACGGTGCCGCTGTGGATGCCGATGCGCATGTCCAGGTCCACCTGCATCACACAACATTGACAAGTGAAATGAATCTCAGTTTGCTAGCGATATAGACTCATTATGGAATGGTAAGCGGATATTAAATGTGACTCTTGACAGTTTCTGTATAAAGTCATAATTACGGCAGTCGATTTTGAGCCGATTGTGTTAGCATACATATACCTGTGTATGCTAACCTGATCGTCTGACTTATTAGTCTCCAGTACGAACTGAGTACGAACCATAGTAGCAATAAATGTGTTTTGTGCAGCAAAGATCCAATAAGAACTGAATGAGTAAGAGTATACAGTTTTACCCCCAAATTTATAGACGCTTTATAACTCTATCAAACGTCATATAGTACTGCGCAAAGTAAAACTCCTGTGCGCAGTACTATATGCCCTTTGATAAAGTTATAAAACGTCTATAATTTTGGGGGATAGTGTTATAAATGGTGACCTGCGCGTTGTATCGGACATCCCGGATGGCGCGGATCATGTGCAGGCCCATGTCGACGCAGCAGTGCGCGTGATCGTCGCGCGCCGCCGGCAGCCCGCTCACGCAGAAGTAGCAGTCGCCAAGCAGCTTGATACGCAGGCAGTGGTTCTCCTGGGGATGACTTTATAGCATACAATTCTTGCAGGAAAGGTTTTAATACTTCACTCGGCCCACCAAATACTCCCACCGTTGTTACTCTAGGAACCAGCATCCATGATCAAAGACGTCGAGGTTTGACCCTCGGCAAATTTTGGGGACGAGCTGATTGTCTTGGCACTCGCAACGAGATTTATCAAAAGAAAAAAGGAGGGGGTTGGAAAGCCAAGTATCCATTTAGAAAGGGAAAAGAGTTAGGATGAAGGAAAGGTTCCTAGAGCGGCTATAAGTTTCGTTGTAGAAATCATATTGCTGTATTGATAAAGAAGTGACTCTAGATAATTGATAGTGTCTCACCGATGCCAGCTTGTCGAAGCGAGCGAACAGTTCGTTCAGCAGTTTCACCAGCTCTTGGGCGTTACATTTGCTTGACAGCTCTGGAATTTAAAGCATACATGTAGAAATGATTCTGATCGCCTAATAGGCCGCTTGGCACTTGGACTTGGGTGATGGCGGGTTGAATCCCCGACAAAAGAAAAAATTAATTGATCTAATCTAGATTGCTGGAATTGATCTAATGCTATACAAGCATCGTGACTGCGACTGCATAGAGTTGAGATTCTTTTTTTTACGAAATTGAAAAAGTTGTGCCAAAACAATATGTACTGTCTCAACCAGATTAATAAGTTACCCTTATGAATCTGGTTGCGCTGAGCTCACCGGTAAAACCTTTGATGTCCGCGTAGAGTATGGACACGCCCTCGTGCCGCTGTATGTATAGGTTGTTGAACTGCTGCTCCTGGAAGTCGCCGCGCACCTTGGACACGTGGCTATAGATCTCCCGCGCAAGAAAGTCGGGAATCACTGCATCAAGCATCAAAATAACACGAAGAATAATAAAATCAATGATAGCGGTCATTCCGAATCAATGCTTCTCCTATTAGATCCACTCACCACTCTGAAACAGTTTCCACTGCCTATCGCTCTCCCGCCTCGTCTTCTCCCTGGTGACCATGGAGCGGTGGGTCTCCAGGAATGCCTTCCGCTGCCCCCAGTCGGCAAGCGACTTGGCATACATGCCCGCGAAGTTCACGGCCACGTAGAGAAGCATGTTCGCCATTAGGAGGCGCATGTTGCATCCCATGCTCTTCTGGATTTTCTTTAATCATCGTAATAAAGGTCATTTGATTGGATTTATGATAAATTATATTTTAGCGAGTGGGTTGATTCTGATACCTCGTTAGGCGTTGGTCTACTCTGTACAAATTATCTAAAGTTATCAACCTTTCCATTCACAACCGATGAGCTAGGTATGTTCCAAAAATGTAAAGCAGCTTTTCCTCTTTTATATCCAGTGGTACGGCACGGCAGTAAACTTGCACAGATCGGAAGAATTAATGGACGGAAATTCAAGAATAATCTATCAAATTACCTACCTACGTAGTCCACCTGATAATCCATCTTCTTCAAAAAACTTATTACCAAGAAGTAATCTTACTTGAAGCTCAAAAGTATGTATTTTAAGTATACTCGTTCAGCTTACATCAATGGGACAGTCAGTGCTTGTGTCATTCACCAGCTCCCTAAGCACCTCGGCGGTGGCCAGCATGTGCGCGAGGAAGGACAACATGCCGATGACGATGCACCAGCACAGGGACAGCGGCAGCATCGCGTACGGAACGAACACGATGAACAGCATGTACCACACCTGGTTCTGCGGCTCCTGGAAGCCGATGCCTCGGCCGCTCAGACCTGGACACCAGGGGGTCAATAGATTTTGATGAAAATTAATGAGGTTAATAATTTTTATAGAATCAAGGAAAGAAACAAAGAAAGATCAAGAAAATAAGAAATCAGAATACAATATCAATGAGATTTAGCCTTTAGCTAAATTATTCGGAGCAGAAAAAACAGTGGCATATTTTTGTTAACATAATCTGTCTCACAAGTAGTTTTTATTTCTCATTCACCTGTATATTGTAAATAGACTGTGTTTTGTTTGTGGTCTGATATACACTTAAATAATTCTAAGTGAGCACCTTGAGCGATGAGCAGGATCCAAGTGGCGGCCGCGGCCCAGTGCAGGTAGTTGTTGGCGAAGCAGCGCCACCAGCCCAGCAGGCACACGCCCACGTTGAGGCACATGAATGCCAGCGTCCACGTCCCCTGGCTCAGCTCCAGCGTTGCTGCCGAGGCCAAGACTCAAAGATACTCTTTTGTAAATGTAGAACCCATGTAGCCGTTGACTTGTAAGTATAGTAACAGTTCATTTTGCTGTTATTGCAGCTACCCCTCAAATTGTATCATTGATTTATAGGGATCACATTCTCAATCTCTGGACGAATACACAGAATTTCCTTCTCCGACCCGGGAATTGAAGCTATGACCTCAACATTCGCCGTCGAACCATCATCATCATGCTGGTTAGGGATCAACTTTGTGTGATGAGCACGAATGTGTGTTCAATATCTGTATAAGTAATTAAATACTGGAATCGCCACCTGTCCAAGCGTTGCTTAGTGTGTGACCGTACCGTGTTCGTCTGGCGAAATTATTATTTCCGTAATCATACCAATTTGAAGAATTTACGTTACATCAAATACGATTAATCAATAAACATGAATACTCACTGTCTTCTTTGTTTGTAAGTATATATATTAGTGCCAGACATACCTGGAAAGAACAAACATTTAATAAGATGCATTGATGCCAACCAAAACGTCACAAATCACAGATATATTGTGTCACAAATCAATCAAAATGAATGCGCTAAAGAATTTATACACAAAATATCCGCTAGGTTGATTTCCTCCACAGATGACAGGAGGGCTGGCTCTTTACTCGCTGAAAGCAGCCAGCATTCTTGCCACCATTCCAGGCCGACAAGGTCTTTTTGATACATAGTTTGTTGTCATACTATTTATTTTTTATTTCTATTTAGTTTAACTTTAATTGTAAATTTTAATTACCCGAAGAAATAAATTAAATTATTAGTATATAATCAAAATATTGGGGAACTCACTTTAAGTGCGAAGTCGACTACGTTAACCATTATAAGGGACTTCTGCCGCTGCCGCCTTGAATATCTTTGGTAGGATGCTTCTAGTGCTACGTTCTGAAAAAGTACAAAGGTCAAGAACAAGGATCATTCATAACCAACCACTCCTTGAAGCCTTTTTGGCGGGAAGTTGAACAGTGATGATGTAAATTTGGTTTTAAGATGTTCCAAATATTTGATTCTTTGATAAATAATGTGTCATTTTAGTCGGATATTATTACCATCGTGTGTTCATAAACGTGCACGAGTGAACGAAATTGAAATAAAATAGTATAACTTGACTTTTCAAGTTCAGCCAACATACCTGGTATTTTTTTAATAAAGTATCCACAGTTTTACTGATGAGGCTAGGGGCTATATGACATCATCGCCATCGCCATTGAAATCACAATTATCATCAGGAGTATTAATCATTTTACAACAATTATCAAGAAATACTCGAAACTGGCAAAAATGGCTCTATTTTGTAGCCGATTGCTAACAATAAAAAATAAGAAGAAACAAGCCCTTATTCTCGCGGATATTTTATTCCATCGCATTTCATTCTGTAATGAACGAAGAAAGATGTTCTTTTTATACAATGAATGTCATTATTCGGCATTAATACGGCAAGACTTTCCTTTTAAAAAACTTGCCTTGCTTTTCCATATTACTATAGAATAATTACATTAATTGACTCGTGATAACACACGGTTGAATCATATCAAAGATAACATGAAAACTCACCTTAAAACTATTAGTGATAGACGGACAATATATTCCTTTGTAGTAGCGCGGCGCCCTCAGCATGCCTTCTGTCTCCACTGCACAATCAATTACATGACGATAATATCATATTAGTGGGCGGCACATAGCTCGCAGAACCGATGGCCGTTGGGGCAGAAAGGTTCTAGAATGGCGACCACGACTCGGAAGACGTAGTGTAGGACGCCCCCCACAAGGTGGACCGATGATATCACACGCGTCGCAGGAAGCCGGTGGATGCGAGTGGCGGAGGACCGTGATGTGTGGAAATCATTGGGGGAGGCCTGTGTCCAGCAGTGGACGTCTATCGGCTGACAGATTAGAATATCATATTTATAATTAGGTAGAGTCGATCTAATCCAGTCGTAGCTGCTGCTACGGCATGGCTACGGCGTAGCATGCGTAGGCTACTTTTTATGCGATCGATACAATATTTACGGATTGGAAAATTATTTTTTGCATGACTTTTCAATTTTAATTAATGGCTACAGAATTCCTTACCCGGATCTTCTTGAAATGGATTATTACTGTGTGTTGATGCGGCGTCATCGCTGGCACCATGCTGCAACTAAACGAAGGGCTTCTTAATCTTTCGTTAAACAAAAGGCACTTTAATTAGAAAGTATGATGATTTAAACACCTTCATATTTGTTATGAAAGAGTTGTTATTAATGGGATTTTTAAAATTATAAATTTTAATTAAAAAAAACCCATTAGTAGAAGGATTTTAAAAACTCTCCTACCAAATGCACAAGTTTATTAAAACTGAGCAAACCGTGGACGCAATTTTTTTCCGATAGCCTGTAATAAAAAAAAATAAAAAAAAAAAAGCCTTGCTAGTTTTTTTTTAACTATCGCCAGACGAACATACCAAAGTTAGCAACACTTCTATTATGGGTACCGTACAATAGCCTGAGGGCGATCCCAATATATATTAATTATATAGATATTAAACATGCAACTCTGGGGTACAAACATTCGTGCTCAACACACAAAGTTTGTTCCCACCAGGCTTCGAACCCGGGACACTCAGCACGGAAAGTACCCACTGAGCTATTCGGGTCGGCAAAAGTTGATATAGCAAATGAGATATGTACACGACTTGTAAAAAAACCCAGTGGTGAGAGCCATAGATAATTTTAAGTACACAAAGGAGCACAATACACATAAGCAGGGTACAACGATATTAGGGCCGGGGGGCCCCGAACCCGAAGGTTTCCGCCGGGGCGTCACGGTAGTGTGCTCTTAGAGCGACCCCGTGGCGCCCCACAATAGGCAGAGAGGGCGGCGCTGGGTTTTAGTGGGTAGTCTGGACTTGTCCAGGAGCCCCACATACCCGCTCGAGTTCCCCGGGCTCAGGCGGTATGCGTAAATGCATTCTCCAGCGAAAACAAAAAAAAAAGGATACAAGGATATAAAACGTTTTGTGTGAAGTCAGTTGAAGAAGAATGAGAAGCAATGTCAGTTCTGGAGCCCTACCTGGTCTTCGGGGGCCGAACAGCTGGCTCCATCCCCCGGCACCCGTTCGGCTTCAGGGGAGCGAGCACGGGCCTCACGCCTCGCACCCTCACTGCAACCTTGAGTCTGAAATAATACATTTGTACCTGATTAGCACAGTTGGTAGTAAGCCTGCTTTCTGTGCCGAGGGTCCCGGATTCGAATCCTGGACGGAACATGCTATGTATGAAGGTACCTTTATAAAACACTTACCAATCAATAAATTTTATTAAAAAAAAAATGCCATACTTTGTTTTACCAATTAACGTATTTTTTTAAATTATATGTTTTTCAAATTATATTTTATGAAATGAAAACTTATCTAATTACGAGTATTTTGTCAAATGGATAACTTATAATGATGAATGTATCAATTATAATTCTGTCAAACGTTTTTAGTAAAATGATCATTTGTCCAACGATTTTTGTTCAATTATAGTATACTGTTTGGATCGTATGTGTGGACGGAAATTAATAACGAGAAACACAATTTTACCTATATTCGTGAACAACCGCCTCATCTCGTATAGCCATGGGTACGCCGTAGAAGATACACGATTTTGAACTCTAGTGAAGTATCATAATATATCAAGACTACAGCTTGGTCTAGTGGTTTGAGCATAGGCCGGTCGGGTCACTGCACCGGGTAGTTGCGGGTTCGATTCCCGACTGGGAAAATTTTGGAAACGGTCTTTTCGTAATTTTCCCTGGTCTGGGTGTTACCGAGATCGCCCCCAGTCCATTATACGGTACCTATAATACAAGCGTTGCTTAGTTTTGAGCTACACAGTTGGTGTGTTCGTCTCGCGATATTTATTATTTATTTATCATCATTATGAGAACATTCTCCAAACACCGTCGATACAGAACGAACAAATTGGATCCCCGCGAACTTTCGTTAGTGGTACGTACAGCAATTTGGTTGAAGTGTGCGTACACGGCATTACACATACAGAACAAACAACTGAAGGCTGTGTGCTATCACCAGCGATAGGCAAGCTCGCGATAACGCCGCGGTGGTACATCGGTAATGCGTTTACATACAGACACCATTAACGGCGACATGTGGAGCCGGGAAACTATTTTTGTTTTTATAGGAGATGGAAATCCAATAGGCTTAACATATTATAGCGTGAATCATGGCGGGAACTACCGTGTACATACTTACATACATTCATTCGGCTCATTCGTAACCCAGCCGTCCTGAGGATGCCTCGTTTAGAGGCGAAACACGTGTCGAATACTTTTTAGATTCGCTTCGTTTCGCGGAGAATTGCATTTTATTTGGGGTCCCGTCACTCTTAATAGATAGTTTCTCGATTAACATCTTAGAGGAGTTCGGTGTTGCTTGCTTCTTTAATTATCGATCAACTTGTTTGTTTTATAATTGGAAAAGTTGACAAGCCGAAGGTCAATAGTGGGTTCCTCTTCCCCCATTTGTTTAACAATGGATTTCCGCGCGGGTATTGCGTAGTTCTATCAATTATATATTAACATATGTTGAATTTATCACTGTGTTTTTGTATCTCTCTATAGGCAACGAGCTAATAAGATGATTATTCATGAAAATACAGACATCCACATAGCACCTTGAACCATTGTTTAACATTGTGGTCTAGTTAGATGGGGGAAGACCAAATGGATCCCTAGTGTACTCGTATACCGCGAAACTAACCACGATTCTTATTTCCTATTGCTAAGCCGAGCTCATTCATCAACTGTGCCTATAATTCGCGGATGATAGAGCGTCACATCAATAAGTAGGTACGAATGAATCTTCTTATATTTATCCCGTGATTCGTTAGCGAGACACGCGTCCATATTGACACTCGTTGTGTATACATGGACATGAAAAGAAGCACTTAAGAGTGTTTTACTTAAGTATACTTAAGTATCTCCTGCGTGTCGTTTATTTACAAATCATGTTTGAAGAGACAGTCGCATCCTGTGAGGTGTGAATGAGCCGTGGCTCTGAGATGATTAATTAAATATCGACCTAATACATTCATCAAATTCTGTGATAATCTGCGCACGCTTCTAGTACGTTTTAAGCAGGAAAACAATGTAATATAAAGTGAACAGCAGTTTATCCTTGTAACATGACTTAAATCACGTACTTAATTATTATAAACTCGATGCAGCAATCAAAGTAATTTAGCCAGCAACACCAAACTCCTCTAAGATGTTAGTCGCGACTCGCGAACGAGATTATATTACAGCTTTATTCGTAGGTCGAGAAACTATCTATTACGCGTGACGGGACCCCAAATAAAATGCAATTCTCCGCGAAACGAAGTGAATCTAAAAAAGAATTCGACACGACGTGTTAAGCCTCTAAATGCGGCATGCTCGGGACGGCTGGGCTACGAATGAAGGCCATTCTCATTCGGCTTTCATTTATTCAACTTTTCTTTTTGGTAAAGTACTAGACCGAGTCCTAGGAGCCACTATTGAAGTGTTAGTAATAATTTACATTAGGGCACGGTATCATGTAGAGAGTGGCCTATGCAAATAGACGTTCGCTAGACGTATAAAACTACTCAGTTCTATTCGGATATATAGGGACTTCTGAAGTGTCGTTCTACAAGATAGCTATTGACATTGGGAGCTCGATCTGAATTATCAATTGCTATCATTGATCAGTATAGTAGATCAATACTTTCTTGCCAATGTTTTTAACATATTTATAAGTACTTTTAAAATTATGAGTTTCCCTCCCTTTCATAAGAAAAATAAAAAAAAACTATGTACAGGAAATGCTTGTTGACAAGCTTAGAATTTGTGTGTTTGCTAGTCAATATTATCCAACAGTCAGAGATACGAAAACTAAAGCTTTTACAATAGTAAAATAACAGCGCCTGTGAGTAAGTACCATTTAATAATATTAATTCTCGTGCGCGACGCTGGGCTTTATCTGCGGAGTAGATAAGAGGACAAGTTTGGGTGGATTTATTGGACATTTATAGGCTTCGCTCGATTTATAGGGAACGGCTTCAGAGATGTGAAGTGTGAACTTGTGGCTATTATAGTCCCAATTCACATAACAGTACACCCAAAGTCGTAGACCCACTTAAGTAATTCACTTGATTCAGTTGTGTTAGTTATGCAAATGCTATTAACTAGAACCCTATCTACATAAAACCACTAACTTAATTAGTGAAAATCCACATGAAAGTCAAGTCCTGTAAATGTAGTGCTTGTGTGGTCGTGGTGAACTATGGCCCGAATCTCAATTAATTATGAACTATTTAACTTATATTTTAAAAGTCTGAGTCATCTTTAACGCGTTCATGTAATCGCAATGAAAGGAATAGGACTCTGAGCTTCTCTTTTATCGTAAAGTATCCTAATCATCTGGAACTATAAACACGTTAAATAAACGCGACAAATTCAGTGAATAAAAGTAAACAGTGTTGCATTTTTTATTTGCCTTAATTGCGTTCATGTATTTTACCATATCTACGTGGTCATGAAACAAATCGTTACGTGTGACGTGACGACGTTAATTCACTCCTCCCGATTGGATTAGCTAGCAACGTTTGCCCCAACTAAGTCACAGATTAACTAAACTCAGTCCCGAGTGTTTGGAGCGGTGAACAGGCCAATTAGAATTAAGGCCTCGGTGTCAGGTCCAGGCCAACATTGGCCGCGTTGATTGCTTTATTAGATCCCTCGACGACTCGACAGTTCTATTATTAGAAATGATTTAATGTGGAAGAATAGTTTAAGTGACGTTTGATGAACAGAATTAGGACGTTGTGTTTGTTTTCGCAATATTTTAGGCAGTGGGTACTATTTGTAGAAACTTTTTATGAACAGTGACCATAATCTTTTACATTATTATTTAATTATTAATTAGTCAGATAAAATAGCAAGTGTTTGTCGTGTCTAGAGTCTAGACCAACCGGGCTGCCTCGCGAGGCCATAGATTAACTAATACGAGGCTGGACGGGCGAGGCAGCGCGAGCGTTTGCCTCTATATATTCAACCAAGAAAGTCCTTTACCGCAATAAGCACACCATAGGATCCCAAGGCCTATTTTCGTTTGCATGATCAAAGTGACAATCAGATCTCATCGTCTCCCTTTGCGTGGTGTTTATTGCTGGCAGACGACCACTTTGCTTATGGTCTTGAAGATTGCCTTCTTCACCTTCTCGTAAAGTCCATAACGTACAGTAGTTTGAACAATACGATAATATGTCATACAATAATTCTTCTTTCTTTACGAAATAAAATGTGATGAAACAAAATGGATATGAGTACTCTATGGCCTCACCCACAACTTTGTGAGTATTTTGCCAATGCCAAGTAATTAATAGCGGTATCACATTCAATAAATACACATTGTAAGTAAAATAATGTATGCGGCATGAAAGTATGAAAATGGCGTGTCAATGCAATGATTGCTACCCTTGCGGCAAGGCTTCGATATTTTTCATTTGAGTAATTAAAACAACGTTTACTCAACTGAATAGATGAAATTACTCTCTGTCTACGCTTTAAAGCAACGAGCTAATAAGATATGAAAGAGTTTTATATAATCTTTATTATTTTTAAAGAGATGAGTATATTTTTGGGTTAGAATCTTCGTGGTTTCTAGTGGCGTAGGTTCAAGCGAATTATAAATCTCAGCCGTTAGTTTTTTTTATTATTAAGTAGGAGTTGTTGTCAAAACTGATAACGGACTTTCTTGGTCGACTGTACTAGCCCACATAGACATGTAGATTACAATCTAGTCAGTTAAAGTATTTACATCACCCCATCTCACATAAAATAAAACAAACGAGTTCCATGTCACCCTTGAGAGCCAGGATAACTAAAAACGTCTAAAAATAGGCCACAGTCAACGAGCTACTTTTATTCGTAGGGTACAATGGCGGTCAAAAGTGACGTCGATCGCGGCACTCAGGGCGGATCCCTTATAAAACAGCTCTACAAATAGGAGCGCCCTCCAGCCCTACTGTCGACCCCTTGCCTTAACAAACGGGGCCGGGTGGACGCCATTAGTGTTACTACACCTACGGCTGAATACAAGAAGGCTGCATGCATTATATAATATAATAATATCGTCAAACGAACACACCAGCTATACGGTTCCACACTAAGTAACGCTTGTATTATGGGTACCGTACAATGGACTGAGGGCCAACCCAGTATAAATTACTTATATATATATTAAACATCCATGACTTGGGTACAAACATTCGTGCTCATCACACAAAGCTTGTCCCTACCAGGATTCGAACCTGGGACCCTCAGCACAGAAAGCAGGGTCACTACCAACTGCGCTAATCAGGCCATCAAATGTATGTATAGCATAGTGCTTTAAAGTACCCTAGTTCGGGACAGATTTGTAAATAACTGCAGATTACCGGTGTACCGGTCCAGGCAGACTTACGGTAAACAGAGGTGGCGCCGGCGAGTCTGATCGTTTAGTTTGTCTGTTTGTATAACAACTATTCACAAACAGAAAACGTACAGTGCTCACTAAATCACCTCTATAGCTTGTTGGATGATTTAAACAAAAAACTGGCAAAGGTTCAATAAAATCAGTATAAAACCTTACAATTGTCATTGTGTTGGGAACATTTTTTTTAAATCGACAACAACTTCACATAGTGTTTAACATTGCGCTAGAGAATCCCTGCTTAGTGTACTCTTTCTGAATCACCGATCTCTTACATTTCCTGTGGACCAGTGGTCGTCTTCCTCGCCGACGCCCGAGGGCAGCTCCACCATGGTCTCCAGCCAGTTGCGACCTGCACCAAGAAGAAAGAAATATTATAATATCCCCAGAAAAACACTTTAACTCACTCCCAAACTAAGCAAAGCATGTAGACACTAAGGGTTTCATACAATGGACTGGGGTCACAGTATATTATTACTACTTATATAAAAAACATTGGCGGAAAAGGGAAGATCTTCCAGCCAAGCGGGTGGTATGCGCTTGCGGGGCGGCCGCTATGCCCCAACGGTTATTGTCGGGATCTTATATATATGTTATGTGCTCTGAAAACTCTGATAACGCGTTTCAGGATTGTAGGAGGATAGTCAATTGTTCTGAATGCCCGTCTCCAGCACCATCTGTGTATCTTGTGGCGAGATTGAAGAGGTCGCGACGGATTTAACGATTCAGTCGATTGTGTATTAGACTTGAGGCAAAGGTCGACGCTAGCGAGCGCATGCGATGTAAGAGCTTCCTTCCCCTATAACCAAACCTTCCAAGACACCCATATAAGTACCTAGTTACCTATGTAGCTTAATCTTTTGTCTCACACCCTCCCTGGACCTAGACAGCTTCTTGATAGAGTATTTTCTACATCAGCGGTTTTCAATTATGATTTATCGTACGTGACATTATAGCACGCCCAAATTTAAAAGACATCAGTTATAAAAGTTATAGGTATTTGTAGAGATTGTTCACAATGGAGCCTTATTTATAGATGTTTAATGAAAGTTTTTATTATTATAAGCGTTATAAATTGCGTAAATGACAAAAGTCTATCTTTTAAATTTTGTTACTTTTTTATTTTATTATACGTAGGTTATTATTTGTGAAGTGTTTGTTTATAAGTTTGAAAGAGGAACGCGAAAGAGCGGCTTAATAAAATTTTGTATACTTAGTTATAGTCTGGACTAAGACATGACTACTTTTTAGGGTTCTGTACTAAAATGATAAAAACGGAACACTTATTATGGTGCGACTATGTCTCTCTGTAAATATTGAAGTTGTTTGAAGTGTATATAGGTAGTGTTGTAGGTAAATATTAACATCTGATGGCTACAATAGTTACTCCTGAAACTACAGGATCTATAGAGGATAATACGTCTACGTCACAGAATTTAATATCCCGCAGGTACCCTATCTACTATGCCTTACCTCTGTAACTATTTGGCTCTACCATAGATTTTTTTACTACAGGGTGTGTCACTCTATATTAATCTAACGGCTCCTACTTTTTTAGAACCCCATAAATATTTCATGCCCCCATAAAAGGTTCAAATAAATAAAACATTAACTGACTTGATTCCATTGCAATATTGCCGTACAAAAGCTATTGAAAATAAAGGTAATAAATAAATAAATATCCCCAGGCGATCACACCAACTATACGGTTCCACACTAAGCAACGCTTGTGTTAACGACGCGATCTCCTTGGGAGTCTTTTATGGTTTTTTTAGTAATCTTTTGTTTTTGAAGTCTATTTCTGTCACCTCATATGTCCGCACGGAAAATTTTACATATTATAATTTATTATTTTTCATCCATCCTCCTGCTTTTTATTTCTCACCCCGGCGTGTGGCGGACCTGCGGCCAACGCGCACAAGTTGGTCTTCGGCCGGATCCGATGTAATGATTCGCACACCGCCACGATCTGAAATGGTGAGAACGCGCCAGATGGCAACCCAGGAGCGTGCACTGACGGAAACAGCTTCCAATCCACAAGGTATGCAGCAGCCAGCTAATATAAACAAACCGCAGATTGATGTACCGGCACCTGACTTTGATCGCACCATTGTTATCGCGGGTGGCAGCGCTATAGTTGAGCGTCGAGAGACGACGCCGCCACCACGTACCGGCAAGGGATCGAAGAGTAGAAGGTCCACCTCGTCATCTGTACTGGCTCGGAGGAAACGACTCGAGTTGGAAGCTGCACGCGAGAAGGCACGAATACAGATGGAACTGGTCGATAAAAAATTGGAAGCGGACTTGGCAGAATTGGACGACGAATACAGTTCACACGAGGAGGAAGGTTCTGTTAGTAGAACGAGTAACGTAAGCAGGTGGTTAGAGCACGGCCAGCAAGAACTACAGCAAGTACAGTCAGCCCCCGAGAATGGTACTAAATCGGGCGGGCTGTGCGCGCCAGTGGACACTAGCCCTGGCACCATTGATGGAACAGTTCAGCTGTTGGCTCGCGCACTGAAGGATTTAGCCGCCTCTTCTGCTGCTAACGCACCAAGTGCTAACTTGTTGAGTAGGATATGCACGCCAAGAGACCTACCTGCCTTTGACGGAGACCCGATGGAGTGGTTGCACTTCAGGCAGGCCTACGAAGAGTCCACTCAATTATGTAATTTTAACCCGAAGGAGAACCTATGGAGGTTAAGAAAATGTCTACGCGGATCAGCTAAGGATGCCGTCTCAGCTCTCCTGATTTGTGCGACTGATCCTGACAAGGTTATGTCAACTTTAGAGCTACGTTTTGGTAACCCAGACACCATCATAGCAAGGGTCATGCAAGACATAAAGAAGTTACAGACCATCTCTTCAGATTACCACAAAGATATAGTGGTTTTTGCTGTCAAGTTACAGAACTCAATCGCGGCTGTTCGCGCAGTGGGCCGCGATGAGTACCTACAGGGAATGACTATAGTCACAAGTATACTATCTAAGTTTCCCACGGTGCTTATTTCAAAATGGTCAGACTATAGCTTCCCACTGATTAAAGAGAACAAGAAGTCCCGTTTAGATATATTATCAGATTTCTTGAACGAGGAAGCTGTCAAAATATCTACCACCGTTAACATTAATGTGTTTGATATGCCCAGCAATCAACATAGATATAAACAATACCGCGACAATAACTATATACCTCAAGCAGTGTCAGTACAGCAACATAGTACTGCTGTTTCCAGTGATGACAGATGTCAGTATTGTCATGGTGCAAAACATAAACTCACGGATTGCAAGAAGTTTAAGAAAGGATTACGCAAGGATCGCTGGCGACACGTTAAACGCCACGGCATCTGCTACAAGTGCCTGCTGCTAGATCACGACCGAGAGACCTGTCCTGCACCTGCGTGTGATAAAGACGGCTGCGGCGGAGCGCATCATCGTTTATTGCATTTCACGAGTACAAACTTCAATCGAAACAATAACAGAGACGTTAACGTTCGGGAGTCCAGTACCGTTACTACGGAGTTTTTGCCTGTTACGGAAACTGTCATGCACATAGACGTCTGTCTAGGTGAGGTCAACGAGCCGTCTGTTACACGAACCCCCCTAGGTTGGTGCGTACATGGGAGCGTGCGTGTGCCGTACGAAGCGCGCCCAGTCCATACGTCACTTATGTTGGCAGAAGTGGACACTCCTGCCCAGGACCGGAACGAGGCTGTCAGCATTCTGCGGGAACGTCACGAGGAAGAGCAACGATCGTTCGCCGTTGAGACCTTGGCCGTGACGGGTAAACCACGTCGTAATGTCGACACTGGACGTGCTGTGGCCGCACTAGAACGAACAGATACACTCGCCGACTGTATGGAACACATAGGCGTACCATGGCAGCACTGCAAGCCTGACGGTTGCCCGAATGTACCGACCCGATTGAAGGGTATCGAGGTAAAGATGACCGCAAACGAAGAGTTTGCCGGCAGGTACACGGAAAAGGTTAATCATTCACGGAACATACTTAAACCTGTAGGAGTACATGTAATAACCTCATTAATACTGCTAATTAAGTACGAGCAGTGGGCGGCATTCAGCCAAGATATACTCATTTCTCCAGTCCGGACCACCAGTGCAAGTTCCGGACTAACAGCCATATAGATTTCCCATGGAACTTTTAAGCGTTCGGTGGCTCGCGTCGCTCGGATCCCTGTTGGTGAGGAGTGCTGAGCCAGCACTAGGGTGGGGAATGTTAACGACGCGATCTCCTTGGGAGTCTTTTATGGTTTTTTTAGTAATCTTTTGTTTTTGAAGTCTATTTCTGTCACCTCATATGTCCGCACTGAAAATTTTACATATTATAAGTTTCATCATTTTATCCATCCTCCTGCTTTTTATTTCTCACCCCGGCGTGTGGCGGACCTGCGGCCAACGCGCACAGCTTGTATCATGGGTACCGTACAATGGACTGGGGGCGAACCCAGTAGATATTACTTATATAGACATTAAACATTCATGACTTGGGTACAAACATTCGGGCTCATCACACAAAGTTTGTCCCTACCAGGATTCGAAACCGGGACCCTCGGTACAGAAAACAGGGTGACTACCAATTGCGCTAATCAGGCCAAAGTTGCGTCCCTACTGCCATTAAGTATTGACATAGTAAACAAGCAAAGAGTGGGTGGACAGGCAATGGCGTGAAAGGAAGGTCTAATCACTATTCCTAACTATACAAACACATCAAGATCATGCCGATAAAAATGATTCAGTCCAAAATACTTATATATCCAGTGAGTTATATTAATAAACCGCTGACGTAAAACAATATGGATGCGCGAATATTATGCTGTTTTAGGCCTCAGCCTCGAATTTAGCGGGCAGCGGGGCGGCAGCGGCGGTGGCGCGGGAGCGGCAGGATCTTATGCGTATAATCAAATGGACCCGTTCTCGAAAACAGCGGCGCGGCAGCGGGGCGGGGGCGGGCAACAAGCGGTGCACTCCAGTCAAGCGGTCACCCGCGCCGCGCTGCGCGTCTGCATTTGTTTTTGCGACGTGTCAAAATATATCAAGCGTTAGGAATAAATTTGAATCAAAAAGATGTTGCCGCCGTTTTTCAGACATTTCGTTCGCGAATAAAAACAAATATCTCGACAACACAACCACGAACACAACGCTATGCCGCTATAGTGCCGCGCAATCTGCCCGCTGGTTTGGAGAACGGGTCTGCGTTGGCCGCCCCGCGCCGCTGCCACGCCGCGGTTTTCGAGAACCGGTCCATTTGATTTTACGCATAAGATCCTGCCGCTCCCGCGCCGCCGCCGCCGCTGCCCGCTAAATTCGAGGCTGAGGCCTTATCGTATTGCTGGCCTTGGATCGCGATGCGCCGCTTGTGCCTCTTTAAAAGCTTGCGCATAATCGTGGGAACACATGAGCAGATGTCAAAGATCGTGGATTAATTTGGGACAAGTATGATGATTGCATGCTGTTGATAAAATAACTGGGTTAAGGAATATACAAGGTTTTCGATATTCTTATATACTATTTATTGTGACCCTGCTTTCTGTGCCGAGGGTTCGAATCCTGTTAAGGACAGCACGAATGATTGTACCCGAGACATGGATGTTTAATATATATATACATTTTATATACCGAGTTCGCCCTCAGTCCATTATACGGTACCAATAATACAAACGTTGCTTAGCGTGGGACCCTATAGTTGGTGTGTTCGTTAAGCGAAATTATTATTGTTTAAAAAATATACACTACCACGCCTGTAATCCCCGAAGGGGTAGGCTGAGGTGCAGTGCAGTGCACCCACATTACACCGATGGTATTTCGGTCTCAATGTAATATGGAGCGAGCGTATTGCTATTAATCCGGGCATTTGACATTTCTTCTTAATATGAGGAGGATTAAGGTCATAGTCCACCACGCTGACCCATTGCGGTTTGGTGAACTTCACACGAGTTTCGTCAGACGTGCAGGTTTCCTCACGATGTCTACCTTCAACGTTCAGCAAGTGATAATCATTATTTGAAAAAAAAAATCACATTAATTAAATTTCCAGAGGGCTTGAACCTGAACACCTTGTTTACGAGGCGACCGTTCTACCAACCTATTATGGTTGTCGCTGCTTTTTATTGTTATCTATGGTATCTACTTTTTATTTTTCTATAACATAGAGCCGGCAACGAATCCGCGTTACACTCAAACGGGACCATTTCACAAATAACTTAACGTCATACCGTAACAAATCTTCGAGTAGGTAGGTACCTTAACATAATTGCGTGGGCCATAAATCCCGCCACCGTTCCGTACCGAAATAATATTGGCACGGCCACTACGATATATATTTATGGTGTTTGTCTGTTTACGCGATATGCTCCGTAGAGTAGTAACGACTCTCGTTAAATGCATAGGGCCAATAAAATTACACTGTAAGATGATTAAGGATGAAAGACTGAAAGCTTATTTAAAACTGGTGAAAAAATATCAAAGATATATAAATTGCCGGTCATTATTTATAAGGGGCATGGTAACGAAAACTTTGGGTAAATGTTTACACTTAATGCCTATACTAGAATTATAGAAATCATTTTTGTCAAGTGAAGGGTTATACGTGTTGTAATTTTTGAGCACGCAATGTATCGCTAACCACGCGATGACAACGCGACGCTCCGCGCGATTCCCGACGTGTGCCAGTGACGAGTGTGCTCGAGCCGAGCACGTGCTCAAGTAAGATACCCATCGTACCACCTTGGAAAGATTTAGTAATACAGGCCCCGCGTATTTGCTACAGGCCGCGCGCTGGCTTAACCGGGCACTGACAATCCGAGCGAGGAAATAATAACTATTTGATGCCGTGTTGTCTCAAGATGCAGTTATTCTTGAAGCACTTAATGTCGTTATGATTTACGCCTACAGCAGCGCCTATGACCGGGGGCGCTAGTAAAAGGCATATAAAAACCCTTATTATACTTTTTACGCGTTGGACCGACCAGCGAAAAGAGATATTGTATGCCTTCAGAGGTCAGTGATACCAGGAATACCAATAAAAGTGTGAACCCTGCCTATACATTACACATTGAATACGTTACGTGATCGGATTATTAATAAAACCTATTAAAATTCAGAGTCAGTGCACGGGAAAATCGGAAATTAATCTCGGCTTTACGAATTTCAGAGAACAATTTGTTTGCAACTCTATTTTAATGCTTAAGTTCAGAATATATATACCTACTTACTTTATTATAAAAAAGACGATATAAAAAATCTGTATTACTAATTTAATACAGCTTTTTTTGTACCGCACTTTTGGACAGAAAAATCGCGAACACGAATCGTACATATCGATCCAAACATTCCTGATGCTATACAGTACGTATATAGCCGAAAAAACACTACGTACTAAGTTCGACTCATGTACGGGATGTGGTATGTATTTTCTTTTGATTGCGACGGTGGCATTTCGTAAAATTAATTTATTTACAATTGCAGCAAGAAATCGCCAGAAAACTAGCTCGTTTACAAATGCCTCGATGCGGTAATTAGGGCTCCTAGTGTAACGTTGTGGACGTTGACGACCTGAATAGCGCAGTTGGTAGTGACCCTACTTTCTATGCCAAGGGTCCCGGGTTCGAATCCTGGTAGGGATAAATCCAATTATATGAAAACATCAATACATTCTATGTATATCTCGTTGTCGCAAATAAGAAAATTTGATTGCAAAATAGTCCGAGTTTTTCGTCAAAATAGTGCGAGTTTTTAGGTCTTACCTTGTTTCCGGTTGTCTGGAGATGGCATGATGGGCCACCACGGCCACTTAGTTTAAATCTGAAACAAAATATCTTCAGTAGAAACACAAAATAAAGTCCTGTTATGAGGTACTTATTAGATATACTATTGAGTCCGACTATCAAGAGTTGATAGTTGCCTGGCAAATTATATAAAGATTTCGTCCATTTAAAATACTATAACAAAGCACTGTGCTACTGCCTTGTAATGACATTGTAAATTTGTTACAACTTCAATCAAACTGGAAGTTAATATTTAAGAACTTGCCCGGCCTTTCTCTCTGACTTAGAGTTCATATTCGCACCAAAACAACTACTTACATATGTCCTGCTTACACGTAGCGAGTCAAATGGCGGGACAGTGCTCTCAGCCGAGTACTCGGTACGCATAAATCTTGTGTACTCGGCCGAGAGCACTGGCTCGCCATTTTACTTTGTGACGTGTGGTCAAGCTAATACATTTTGTTTTCGACCATTTCAATAAATTTGCCGACACTACCGGCAACCCAAGAGCCGGGCATTTCACTCAGCGAGCGAGCTTTGGCTATTCAGCGAGGAAATGCGGCCAGCGTCTTGGGTACGTTAACCACATGGGCCATTTTTTTACATTTTTTGTAAATATTAGGGAGGTAGTAAGTTTTTATACTCTCTTTTTATTTATTTTTTGTGTAAATAAATTTCAGTTTTACTAAATGTAAAAAATAAACAATAAATTGTATTATATCTTTATGATTTTTTCCTCAGCTACAACGTATGGCTAAAGGCAACGTATGAGTAAAGCAAAATTCGAGTACCTATTGGAAACAAATGAACTGTAAGCTGGCCTCGGGTTTCATTCATCCGAACGAGGAAGTTCTAATATTGAAAACGTCAGAAAGCCACTGTGGCATTCGGATATTTCCTTTCGTATAATGAAATAGGAAAATTGTGCTGAAAACGTCGTGAATGCTACGTCATTTTAATAACGACCTAGAAACAAGTGTGGATCAGTGTTGTCAGATGTGATTTTCTATTTCTACCCAAATTTGAAATTATTTTTCTCCAAAATGTTACAATTTGCTTGAGTTTTACCCAAAGGCAAAAAGTTGATAATATCGGTTAATTTTTCTTATTTTTTCCTTGAAATACTGTTCTAATTTCCAAACTGAAACAGCAGAATGACATTTTTTTTTTTTTTACGTTACGTATCCCCACTGCATGGGTATGACGGGTATGACATAGCATAGAGAGAAAAATCAGAGTGAAAAGAAAGAAAACTAAAAAGTACCCAAAATTCTCCATGGTATTTTTTTTTCTCCAAGAATTTCATTTTTCCAAAATTTCTCCAGAGCCAAAAATTTTACCCAGAATTGCGAAAAAAATACCCAATCTGGCAACACTGGTGTGGATTTAAAAATCTCTTATTACCCGACTGCGCAAGAAGGACGGTACTGATAGTGGGGTATTTGTATGTATGTTTATTTCTTTAGCACGCTCTACAATCTAAACTGCTTGATAGATTCTAATGTATGGGGTATCGTTAGATTTGTCTTAATTGTGGGAGTGACATAGAGTATATAATATTTACTTTTGGCGCCTGCGAATAAAAAAAGAGAAGGGGGAAAACACAGCAATTAAATGTCTGAAATAAACAAATTATTAAATAAAAACACTAATTAAGGGTGAAAAATAATCATCTTAAATCAGCCTCTATATCTAATTCAGCTAGTCGAAAACTTTTTCATTTATAAAATAAATTATTTCGTGTTTTTTTTTAGTAGGCATCTTACAACCTTATCATAAATACACTCCATCTTCCAAAGTATAAGAAAGTTTTATTCCGTTTACTAGAATGTATTGACCAAAAAAATATTCTTTTGAAAAATGCTTTGCTTGCGATCCCAGTGTAAATAGATTAATGATTATATGAATTTGGAGATAAATGTACAGTTGTAATAAACTAAGAAACTTTAATACAGCAATTAAAGAACTAACTGTAGTTTTGTATATATTTACAAACACGTTTGGTGACACAAAGTTAGGCACAAGAGTGCTTTGTTCGTTGTAATTGAGTTTCAAACTAGACCGTTTAATGAGGTCGTAAATGTAATGAATTCAGCCGAAAATATAATTTGACAACATTATTCCCGTGTTAAATGACTTATTCGGTTGGCAAATGCCGTCTAATGTACTGTTATACAGAAATATTTAACAATACTGGCAAAAAATTAAAATATGTTGGTTCTGCATAAGAATCAAAATATTATAGGAACACCGTCTTATTAATAAATAATTACTTATGTACTTAGTAATTATGGACATTTTTGTATTAAGTATCGTCAGATCCGACATCAACATGGCCCTTTTTTATTTCGATAAACATGTTTTTATTTATTAAATTATGGTTATAAGAAATTTATGTGAAATAGTTATTAAATATTACCAATATTTTCAAATTCGCCCTGTCACACAACTCATATCGGGTCAGAACATCATCGGATTAAAATAAAATATTTCCCTTTAGTACATTAAGAACTCTATCTTGCTTGCCGGTAATTAGGCCGATCTCAGATTGGATTGCTAAAGCCGGGGCTGACTGCAATTTCGTTTGTAATTGCCCTAATCAGGTATACTCAGACGTCTTTCCGATTGAGTTTCTCGTTTTGATTTACTTCTGAATGGATATTTAATAAGAGGACGGTTTTATACAAGACATTTTGTAACACAGAGTTATTTGTCGAATGAGGCACGAATCACGGTCAAAAATTTTGTATCATATTTTAATCACATGATTACTTTCTTCAAACACAAAAACTAATGCACTAATTTAGCCAAGGAGAGCACTTTTATATTTATTTAAAACGGTAATCGAAAATTTAAATTGCATAGTGAAATCAAATAACTCTCTAAATTTGAAGCTCACAAAAAATTACGGAAATGACCATATTTTTAACTTGGCTATGGTTTATGAGCATTTTGTTCTGTGAAACTAATTATTTTCAAGACTAAGGGCCTGTTCCACAGTGTGTTCATAAAGCCTATCCACGACTTATATGACAGATGGCCCATACAAATTCTGGTGATAATGTTTATTTGCATGTTGCGAAACAGGCCTTTAATATTTAATCCGCAATACTGAATGAAACATCTAAATTGAAAATTATAATCTCCCTGTTAGAGTATATAAACTACATCCCAATAGCAAAAAGGTTTTAATGTAAAAGACAAGAAAGTTGCACCTGTCAACTTTCTTGACATCTCTTTTTTGACATTGTATTTTTACACTCCATATATTTTTACATCCAATTATATCTCTTTTAACACATTCAATCCTGGTCTTCTTTGCCCATAATCCATCAGGTTATGGGCCCAGGAACGCGAGTTATGCGTAGTTTGTAAAATCTGCTTGGTCAAATAAAAAATATGTTGTTAGGCCGGAAGGCGAATTCGGTTCCAGTACCCGAAGATAGAAGATAGTGGATAGCTCTGCGGTATCTTCATCGGGAATCTCGAGTCAGTTTGGAGAAGTTGAAGGGTTCAACTAATTAAGCCATTCTGGAATTTCTCATGAAAATGTACTTGGACTTGGTGCATTTTGGACTCAGGAGATTGTATCAGTATCAAATTGAAAATGGTATTGCGATACGGAAGGTAACCAATAACAACAAAAACTTTGAGCAGTATATGCTTAACCATTTAAATATGATTATTTAATACGTGTTATATGGTTAAGAGGAATGTGCAGATAAGGCAAAGAAGACCTACATACAAGAGAGGATTGTGAAGGATAATATGTTTATTGAGATTTATTTTGATCATCAAATATAATTTGTTGAGCATGGAAAACGTTAGTTCCTCGAATTTGAACGTAAGTGGGTCACATATAATGATTGAGAAACTACATTGAGTATCCAACAATCAAGAAAATATGCGGAGAAGATGTTGAAAAAGAGCCGAGTCATTAAAACTTCTGTAACATCACATCTAGTACAATAATTATAGTTTTGAAGCATTGCTTTGAGAAGTGTCATCAAGCGTTTACGTGGATGGAATTATTGAATGAACTTCGTATGGTACGTCGATTTTGGTGCTACGTGTCACATATCAAATAATACGAATTAAGTATTTATTTGAAGTGCATATGTTGATTATGTATGTGGAGATGATGCCACAGGATGTGCCAGTTGAGTACCAGAGATGTAAACTAAAATACAAGATGTGGTAGAAGCGTGACTGAAGCTTTGTGGCAAGAAGTTATTTGGACTGAAGCATTGAAATTGTAATTTGTGCTTGTAGAACCTACGGTTGTATAACTTCTCGTATTGGTGTGTGAGTTGTTTATTCTTAAGGGCTAGCATTGTGAAAATAATTCGTTTTGTTTATGGTATGTAGTTTAAGGGCTAGTGTTAGAGTATATAAACTACATCCCAATAGCAAAAAGGTTTTAATGTAAAAGACAAGAAAGTTGCACCTGTCAACTTTCTTGCCACCTCTTTTTTGACATTGTATTTTTACACTCCATATATTTTTACATCCAATTATATCTCTTTTAACACATTCAATCCTGGTCTTCTTTGCCCATAATCCATCACTCCCGCACCCCCTCCTCCCCTCTTCTCTCGCCATTCCCTCCCATCACGCTGACAACTTGCGACTTGTCAATACAACTAACTCTAATTCTAGCACAATTCAGAAATATTCTTAGACACTTTCCCAAAAGCTTTTAGTAAGTGTGTTACACTAACAAACCCGATACCAATACATAAAAAGTGTCTATACCTAAGTGTCCAAATTAGCGTTGCAAATGTAGCCCTTTAGGTAAATGTAATAGACGCGTAATTTAGTTGTCTAGACAACTGCGGAGCCAGCGCCCCCTGGCGGGTGTCAATTATGTTGTAAACAGATATTTACAGTATCATTATCCTACTCTGCGATCGCTGAGCCTCTATAATTTAAAGCCAACACGTCATATTTTCGTTTAAAGTTTAAATATAGAGCAATCGAATTAATTTGCCGCTAAGTAATTTAGATTAATTCAGTAGAACACGCTCTACACGTGTTTTCAGTGCCAGATTGCCATAATGATACAAGTTTATAATATATATATCCAACAATTAATATAATTAAATCGAAAAGCAAGCGCACCGTTGCAAGACCTCATGCCACTGTGAGCACTTTCTGTGTAGATAGAACCGCAAACAACAACTAAATATAAGGGTATCCCATTTCTAACTATGACACTAGAACGTCTAACACCTAGATCCTCCCGTGACCATGGTTGCTGTAAAGCAACCGAAACGTCCGGAACGAAAAAACATAAAATAAACGCAATATAATTCTTAAAATTAGTTTTATTTCAACTTATAATTTCTATATGAAATCACATACCATAAATAGTTACACGGGTAACGGGACGGCGGCCATTCATTTGTACGAATTTATTCGAGTGTACAAACTACGCAAGCACAATACGAGCGTGTTTTGCACAAGTACAGTCGACAGCATAATTAAACGAAACGAAAAAAAAAACGAGCTAACCTTAAAAAATATTACCATAATATAATTCCATGTTTGGTATTAACATTACGTGCAGGCGCGTGTTTATGACAACTGCCGCCTCCCTCTCTCTCTTATTCGGTCGACTTGAGTTACCGACGTTATTTGCGATAGATTTTCAATGCCGTTTCGATTTTGGCGTTTGGTTTTATTTATCGACCTATAATTTAATTTAATAGACAATATTATCTAATCAGTAATCAATTCATTGTACATTTTTAATGTTTATAGAAAAAAATACCGACCTACAAAATTTATGGAATTGAAAAATAAGCTTCTTAATTTTTATCGTCGACTGTACCTCAAAGGAATCCAAAATTGGAATGTAAAAAAACGTTTTCAGCGTAGGACCCGGGGCGTTCGAAGTAAATAGATGTCGCAAAACATTTCCATATGAATGAATGCGGGGAGTGAATGCCCTTCATTCCCCGTATTTCCCGATTGCGGGGAATGAATCGAACCGTTTGCGACCACATGTTTGTGAACATCTATTGTTTGTTACTTTGAAGTTTACGTACCCTTTGGATTTCGTGGATGAATAACGGGTGCTACTTGCCCTGATGTAGGAAATATATATTACTAGCTGTTGCCCGCGACTTCGTCCGCGTGGTATTTAACAAAGACAACCGTTGACAACAGCAGGCTCGCGTGTTCTGACCCCGCGGGACGCATTGCAGGTTGTTGCTATCAAACTTAATCAGGCGCTACGCTGCAACATTGGTTTTAATATTTTTTCGTGAGATCCTATTTTTTTTTTCTAAAATAAAAGTAGCCTAAGTTACTCCTTGTTACATCAGCTATCTGCCAGTGAAAGTCCGGTCAAAATCGGTCCAGCCATTTCAGAGATTAGCCGGAACAAACAGACAGACAGACAGACAAAAATTGTAAAAAATGTTGTTTCGGTATAGGTAACGTGTATACATCCACATGCACTTAGTAAAAAGCGGTTATTTTAATATTACAAACAGACACTCCAATTGTATTTATATGTATAGATGTATAGATTACTGCAATGCTACCAACAAGCTGCTCATTATAAGCCGCCGACGAAATATAAAGGGCAATATATTAAGTCTCCTCAAAAGTACCAATCCATTATTTATGTTACAACAGTTTCGTCAAATATGTGTCAATTATTTCAATTAGCGTCGGCGTCTAGGCACTGCGTTCAATATAATTAATAGGGCGGCGTAGGCGACGATCGGAGGCGTCGATTAGTCGCGCAGTCGGCGGCGGCCCGCGGCCATTTGCCGATTAGACGACCGGCGGGGCGGCTCGTCCGTCGCTACACAACATTACATAAATACTATACACTAACTAACATGACTTCACTCGACAGTGGCTAGTTGTATTATATTATTGCAACCCCAGTTATTTACGTTCCATCGCGTTAGAGCGCTCTATGTTAGCTGACTCTATGTAGAGTAACTTTACAAGCTCTACGAGTAGCAGTTGCAAATACTGCGACCCTATTGGTACAGGGCATCAGGAACATTGTGCGAAGAGCACAATTGCTGACGATAGAGTCTCAAAATGACCAAGACTTGTAAATTACCCCAGAAAACAATTTACATTACTTATCTGTAAGAACAGACTCTTCATATGGGACTTCATATATTAAGAGATGCAACAGCAGATCAAAATCACTGGCAGCGCGGGCGAGAAAAAAAGCTAATTTAATAGAAAAAAAAACAAAAAAAATCGACACAAGATAATATCTATATCTAACAATAATAGTGTAAACTTGTAAACAGGTTCTTTGGTAGGTCTCAAAGCTCACGTAGGTTCCCAAAATATTTGTTTTTGCACCTTATATATAAATAAAAGAGTAGACCTCCGTAAGAAGTACTTCATCAAGAACTACTAGATATGTACCTCACATCGTCCATTTGTACCAATTGTACCATTGATGTCCGATCGGTTTTATCTTCAAAGGAAACTCCGAATCGCTTCAAAGAGACCCATCTTTTAGGTACCTCGTCACTGATACGGGATAATAAATTCGTCTGTCTCGGTCTTGTGGTGGCATTTCGGCGTGAATTTGTGATGACTTTTATAATCTAGAAATTCGATTGCTTTACGCGACTATACCTTCGCATTATACCATCGCTTTTTTTGAAATATAATGGCTTTTAAAAAAAAAGACAACCCCGCTGAGTTTCTCGCCGGGTCTTCTCTGTTGAGGTCGTGTTCCGATCCGGTTGCAGAGTTAAGAAAAAAAAAGGTTAATGACAATTTGTAAGTGCCCCCGTAGGCCTATACGAAATTAACGATTTGATTTTGACTTTGACATAGAAAATAAATTAACTCATATTACAATGAAATAAAACTATTTTTAAGGATTTTATCGCGTTTATTTTTCGTTTTTACGTTCCCGACGTTTCGGCTGCTTTACAGCAACCATCCTCCTCCCGTCCTCCCGTGACCATGGTTGCTGTAAAGCAGCCGAAACGTCGGGAACGTAAAAACGAAAAATAAACGCGATAAAATCCTTAAAAATAGTTTTATTTCAATGTGTAGTATACGCGTAAATATAAGAAATCATATTACAATGACTGTTATAACCGACGTTGTTCTCTTTACAACTTATTGGACCGAATTTGTGAGGGTCATCTGTCAAATAAGTTGTGGATAACAGTAATAAAACAAATGTTAAATAAGCTCTAAGAAGTCTATTCTGCCTTTAAAAAGCAAAGCTAATTAAACAAAATGAACGTCATTTTAAACTCTAATTTAACGCTAATTGTTAAGCCCACAATAAAACATAAAGTTGTTGAATTTCAAATTACGTTCAACTCAAACGGAGGGGAAACGTTTAGTTTAATGTCTGTTGCTAGATTTTCTCTCGATTTATTAGGAGGAAGTGAGCCTTAATTACTGGAACAAATGAGTTGGAGGGAGAGAGTATAGTGAGATCAGTATCTTGATATTTTTATTATATTTAGTCGACCAAGAAAGTCCTTTAACAGTTTTGACAACTCCTATTACATAAATGATCACTAAGGCTGATATTTATATGCTTGAACCTACGTCACTAAAACCCACGAAGATTTTAACCCAAAAATATACTAATCTTTAAAAATAATGAGACATGATATAAACCTCTTTAAAGCGTAGCCAGAAATTAATTTCACTTATGTTAATTTAAAGGCAGTCGCAAGCACGTCATGTTAATTTAAAGGCAGAAATCATTTTCTTTTTCTTTCATTCATTCAACTTGTTCAGTTCTATATTCGAATTAATAACAATGGCCGCTAACGTTATACACATTATATATTTTTTTTTCTTTTTGGCCTTTGTCTATTGAGACTAGGCCCAATACGATTCTGCCAATGTCAAGGTGATATTTAACGACATACACAGCAAAGACGTCACAGCGATATATTGTCACCTGGTTGTCACTTTGATCATGCAAACGAAAATAGGCCTTGTACATATGATGTACAAATACAATTCGATCTTAGAGCGGTAAGAAACTTCTTCGTAGACTATACCTAAGCATTAATCCAACCCAAAACATACCCGAAAATATGTTAAGATAATAAAAAAATATGATCGTAGCCGAGTGCCTACGGGTTTTTTGCGCCTCGCGAGACGGCCTCGGTTGCTTGCTGGCGCGACTGCTTCACTGTTGAACCGAGTGATCTGGTTATGCGAAGTTGTATACCTTGGGCTTATGACAGATGACAGCTTTCGGATGCCTCGGGTGAGACACGTATCAACTGACTTAGCGAGACGAGGCAGCCTTGGGAGGCTGCTCGAGAGGTCAGTACACTTTAACGGAAACACAAGCAACATTTCATAAACGATGTTTCTTTGTGTTTTCACAAGTTTTATATCTATTAACATAACTTTCCGCTTTCATTTTATAATAATTAATGCCAAAGATTCTCTTTAATACTTAATTAATGTAGGTATGTAAGTATTTCTTTCGGTTCCTAGAAATCTGTATATTTTTTGTAAATTTCTGTTGTTTTTCTTAGTCAATTATTTTTATAATTAAACTGTGGTGTTATGTCAAGTAAATTCAGATGAGGATGTAGTAAAGAACAAAGTTTCGCTAATTTATATGAAGGTTAATTGAAAATGTAATTAGGTAAGTTGCCTCGTTGTTTAGTTATTTTTATATATGTATTATTGTAGCCATTTTTATATGTAATATTCGTAGTATTTCTTAATTGTATAATTACATAGTTTAAATATTCCAATCGGAAAGAAATGAAAACATAGAATATTACGAAAATATCTCTCACGTAGATATAATTAATAATATTGCCAGACGAATACACCAACTACACAGTAACACTAAGCAACGCTTGTATTAAGGACACCGTACAATGGACTGAAGGCGAACTCAGTATATATTACTTATATAGATATTAAAATTCCATGACTTGAGTACAAACATTCATACTTATCACACAAAGTTTGTCCCTACCAGGATTTGAACCCGGGACCCTCGGCACAGAAAGCAGGGTCACTACCATATAAGTATGCTGTAATATCACAAATATAAAAACTAGGTACACATATTCTCGCTACAATAAATTTACTCATACGTCTTTTGTAGTTATAATTGCGGATTAGAGACCGCATTTATACATTCAAGTATCCACTTTTTACACAAATGTGAATACACATTATAATATTTAGAAGAAAAATTTTACAATACAATTATATTATACGTTCAAAATACCTACTGAGTTTATTGCATACAAATAATATTTCTTTCTACATCTTCTTAGGAAATTACATTTTAATAGCTAAATGGAATAAGTTGCTTATTCGATCTGGTAAATTTATAGGTGCCTACTCCTGAAGGGCCTAAGCCTACGAAAAGCGTAGCACGCGTAGCAAGCCTACGTAAAGGCAAAGATAGCACGAGAACCACATCGACCGTATGATTCCAAACTATGCCAGCTTCTATTATACTCGCGTTCATAAAACAAAATAATGTCGCAATATCTTAAAAAGAAACCATCAAGTCTAGATCACATAAAACTACTTTTTCATCGTCCTAAGCTATAAAGGGTTCATAAAACTATGAATTACCAGGCGGCCATAAAAACGAGGAAGTAAATATGTTGTAGACACGATACGACACGTTCGCGTCATAAGCCCGTTTTATAGTTCACATAATGTACTGTATCCTTCCTCTTTGAAAGCATCTACGTTAATTGTTGACTCAGTCGATGGGCACGCAGTAGGTGTAGGTAACCTATTTGGAAACAGTATTATTAGAGGAGGAAAAATACAACTTATTAACCGACTTCAAAAAGGAGGAGGTTCTCAATTCGGTGGTATTTTTTTTGCCTATGTCTGTTACCGCAGATCTCCGTCATTTATGAACAGATTTGTTTAATAACTCCAGCCGCCATTAATTTATATATACACATCAAAATATAAAGCATTGTAGAATATGTGAAGGACTCGTGTTCATACGGGATTCCGATTCACAAAAAGGTCTAAGAGAATAATAGTTAAACGAACACACCAAATGTACAGTCCCAAACTAGGCAACGCTTCAATAATGTACCGGTACAATGAACTGGGGGCGATCCCAGTTCATATTACTTATATGGATAGAAAATAAACATCCATGACTAGGCCGCTCATTCGTGCCCACAAACTTTGCCCCTACCGGGATTCGAACGCGGGACACTCGGTACCGAAACTCGGGTCAGTAACAATCGTGATTGAAAGAGTGTCAACGATTAGAAAAAAACGAATTATTGAATTGAGTTCGTTATATGGCTTATCTTAAATAGCTATGTCATACAAATAAAATTATATGTAGGCTAATTATAACTAAAGCAAAAAACAGTCATTTACACGTGTTTTTATTATTGTCAAATTTGGTGTAACGCCCAGTTGTTATATTCCATAGTCCGTTAACAATAAATATATCTATCTATCTATCAGCTGAAAGTCGTCCACTGCTGGACATAGGTCTCCCCCAATGATTTCCACACATCACGGTCCTCCGGCACTCGCATCCACCGGCTTCCTGCGACGCGTGTGATATCATCGGTCCACCTTGTGGGGGGCCGTCCTACACTACGTCTTCCGGTTCGTGGTCGCCATTCTAGAACCTTTCTGCCCCAACAGCCATCGGTTCTGCGAGATGTTTGCCCCACCCACTGCCACTTCAACTTTGAAATTCTTTGAGCTATGTCGGTTACTTTAGTTCGTCTACGGATCTCCTCATTTCTGATTCTATCGCGTAGCGAAACCCCGAGCATAGGTCTCTCCATTGCGCGACCTTGAGCTTTCTTATGAGGCCCATAGTAAGCGACCACGCCCACGACCACTAACAATCAAAGCGAGAAGGAATATTTCAATTGTGTCCCATGTCAACACAAGTTAAGTCGCGGCTCGTGGCCTTATATTCGCTGGGCGGCTGTTAGCGCTGCGACCTCATCCTGTCAACTATTGTAACGAAGTTCCTTATCGCGCGTTACGAAAGGGGGCTAGACGGAAAAAATTAAGACGAAAAGTTGTAACGACACTTTTTGCTATCTTTGTCGTTTGCATTTACATAATGGTCAGTATTTTCGAGACATTGCACAAGTGCATCCGTGGCGCAATTGGCTAGCGCGTTCGGCTGTAAACCGAAATGTTGGTGGTTCGAGCCCACCCGGGGGCGATATATTTTTGTTTCCCAAAATTATTGATTTTTTGTACATAATAAATGATAAAAAATAATAAAGGAACTGCGTTCCATCCGGGTGTCCCTTGACACCTCTCAAGTTTTTTTTTCATAACTACTGATTAATTAGGGAGAAGGTAGTTATTTTATCAATTAATGGCCTCTTTTGTGCTTATAATCAAATAACAAGAGAATGCCTTGTTTCTCTTAATTAAACATTGAAGTTTTAAAAATATATGTTTCATCGGACTGACCCAGGCAGTTCAAAAGCGTATTGAACTAAAACATTTTTTTTCGGATTTTATCGCGTTTATTTTATGTTTTTACGTTCTTGACGTTTCGGCTGCTTTACAGCAACCATGGTCACGCACGGGAGGACTGAGGTGGTCGACGTCCTAGTGTCATAGTTTGAACTGGGATACCCTCATATTTAGTTGTTGCTTGCAATAAAATCTGAAAAATTAGTTTATTTCAATGTGTAGTATTCGCGTAAATGTAAGAAATCAATATCCAAATGGTATATTGAAAACGGTATGAAAGAAAAGCATGTTAAAACTCAATGTTTGTGTGTCCTGAGAAATAAGTTAAACCAATGTACATTCCAAAGGGATTGCATGGGCCAGGATGATAAACTCGCGGAATTTTATTAAGTAGCTTGTACCTCAGTTGTTATATTTCGGGAATAGCGACTGCGACCCGTAGGGGTAGGGTAGGAAGACACACACAAGGTGGACAGATGACATCACACCCGTCGCGGGATCCCGGTGAATGCGAGCGGCGGAGGACCGAAATGTATGGAAGCCATTGGAGGCCTGCCTTTCGATGGATGTCAAAGTCAAAGTCAAAGTCAAATTTATTATTTCCTATAGGCCTACGGGGGCACATACAAATTGTCATTTACATTTTTTATCTTAACTCTACAACCGTACACCCGGATCGGAACGCGACTTCAACTGAGAAGATCCGGCGAGAAACTTAGCGGGCATGTCTTATTTCACAAAAAAAAAAAAACTTTTTTAATAGCCATGTTTGTCTATGATCAGAGCGCTAGTAAACACCTCGTATTTTATTCGGCGCGTTCAAGTGCCACCGTAGGTATACCGATGTCTGATTATATATCACCAAAGTCTGGCCAAACCGGACATTCACGTCAATTACGTAATGTATTTAATATCGGCTGAGCGGCTTTATAGATAAAACATAATGCTATAATGTAAGAATAGACGAGACCATTTTGTTCATGTAAGTACGTGTAATTAATTAATAACAGTGGACAGTGGGCACTAACCTACTTGTACAGTAAATAAAATCGTAACTAATAAAACGATGACTTGATCAGCGCAGTTGGTAGTGAGTCTGCTTTTTGGGCCGAGGTTCCCGGGTTCCAATCCTGGTAGGGACAAGCTTTGTGTGGTGAGCATGAATGTTTGTACCCAACTCATGGATGAATATCTATATGTTCGCCCTCAGTCCATTGTACGGTACCCATAATACAAGCGTTGCTTAGTGTGGGACCGTATAGTTTGTGTGTTCGTCTGGCGATATTATGTTATTAAAAAACTCTGTATTATTTGATTTTAATTTTATGCAACACGATAAAGGAAAACATGATTAGAATATTTTAGTTAAATCCTCAAATGTTCATAGATTTCATTAAACTTTACGCTAATGTCCTCCGACATATCTTCAAAAACTTCGTAACTGCTTTACCCCCTAGACCCCTAGAGCATGAGCGTAATAATAGCAAGCATAAAAACTACTACCACCTTGTAGGCTTGCTATTACATACCTTGTACTACTACTATTAGAAGGTATATTCCTTTGACAAGAGTCAGACGTACAAATGTAGGAGCGATTTTTCTTTCAATCATGATAAAATCACAATGATTTCTCGACCTCATCATTTATTTTTCGCTTCACTACATGACGTTGATAGGCGAGGGGGCAAGTGTGTGTCCCCCCCCCCCCCCCCTCCCTGCCCCACCATGGCCCCGCCTATACCCAAGAGGCCTATTCACGGTGATATATAATATCATAATACATATATCGATTGTAACATTGATACTCTTACATTTAGGAGTTCTCCGGAATTCATGACAATCCGTCAATGATCACTGAAAATTGATATCGCATCGAATGTGGCGTGCGAGTCGATACACTGTGTAATTGCTTAGGTTTAACGAAACCAGACTTCAATACAACCAACACTAGAGACAGCGTGTGATACAATTGATACTGGTATTTTTTTTTATTTCACACTAACATTATAAATGTGAATGTTTGCATGTTTGCATGGATGGATGTTTGTTACTCAATCACGCCAGAACGGCTGAACGGATCTGGATGAAATTTGGCACAGAGATAGATTATATTCTGGAATAGCACATAGGCTACTTTTTATCTTGGTAAAAAGGACATACTTTTTAATGGCGGGTAACACCGCGGGGCGCAGCTATTCCATTATAACTATCTATGAATTTGGGGGTAATAGTTCGATCGTCAGTGTAGTACCTATTTATAGAAATGACCGATTTCGTTGTTTTATTAATGTCTTATTAATGTCATCATAATATTTTATTAATGTCTAAGCATGATATTATTGCGCCGAAACCAAATCACTGCGACTTGATGCTAAATTAATCTTTAGGTATATAACATATGTAGTTTATCAATTGCAAAATGTCATGTCACCTGCCAGACATTAGACAATTTAACCTAGTGTCTAGATAAGTACATAACAAGATAAATAAATTGTTAATTTTTGTAAGGGCTTTTTTATAACATTAATTCATAATAATTAAAAAAAAGCGCGCGCCAGCCGTTACAAAATATACTCAGTCCGTTTGGCATTTTCCTCGACATGATACAATCCTGTTTTAAACATTTTTCTTTTTAATAAAAACCACAGGTAAAAATAAATAGTATTTTTAAACAATAACTCACCTATTATTTTAATTCATCTCCCAATTTATATGTTAAGAAAAATCCACCGTATAACGATTTTAATACACATTCTTGAATAATTACGTCATTATAATTTCAAAAATCGAACACTTTCACCAATAATAGTTCGAAAACTTTCCCAGGTGCCGCTAGTGTCGATGCGTGCAGTACATCGTTGAGTTCGCGGAATACTGACTGAAGCCGCGGTAGCGCGAAGCTTCGCCGTTGATAACAACCCACGCTATAAATAAATAATAGTTAATACACATATAGGTATATATTTTCGCGTTTTCCTTGATTTAATCTGAGTTTACACCTACTTTAAACTTTATCGAACTGTGAACGAGGATCGATAAGTTAATTCTTATGCATTATACCTAATTGTCGATTGATGGTGAGCCTGTACAACAAATAGACATTATTTTAAAATAATAAATAATTTATAAAATAACGGGAATTTGCTGGAAAGGACCTTGCAACACTCACTCACATATTTTAGTTTATTTTTATATTCCATTTTCCCAGGTAAAAATGTACAGTCGCCGCCAAAGTTGAACCAAAATTTTGACAGGCTTATTTTTGGACACTCACCTCGTAAAGCTTTCGTTTATCTGTCGCGTGTGTGCATAGAAACATCGATAATGAGGTTTTATCGATCATTATCGACGGCTGGAGTGCTCTCGTGAACGCCATAGTCAGGGCCGCATGCGAATAATGTACCTACTACTCTAAATATAGACATTTTTATGAATAACTTAACTCGCGTGTTGTAAATCACGCGCCCAAGGTTCTAAGCCACAACGCCGGGCTAGCTTGATGAGCATGGCTAATATTATAATATACATTATAATACGTTACTAATATACAACGTGTAACTTTGTTAATGTAAAATATTTTAACACTTCGGTTATCCAGATAACATTCTTAAAGAAATAAATTAAATTTTTAGGCATTTTTAAATAATACCACATACTCCGGCTGGAGCGAACTCTGCATTTACCTAAAAACCCGGTGAAGCTGCAAAGGCCGCATTGGCCAGCAGCATACCATCAAAAAAGAAAGAGTTGCCGTGTGTATCACGCAGCACTTGCCACAATCAATGCTACAGGAGTTGTTGATAATGTTGCAGCAAGATTTGATACGAAAATTGTATTGAAATAAAACTACCCTTACGGATGTTATCGCGTTTATTCCACGTTTTTCACGTTCCCGACAATTCGAGACGACATGGGCCTCCCGTGACCATGGTTGCTGTAAATGAGCTGAAACGTCGGGAACGCAAAAAAAACGTAGAATAAACGCGATAAAATACGTAAGAGTAGTTTTATATCAATGTGTAGGTAGTATTCGCGTAAATATAAGAAATCAAGCAAAATTATAGCCCTTTTACGGGCCCTTTAAGGAGTCGCGGCGGTGATGTCCCCGATGGTGCTTATACATTAGTATTCCCGCGTACATTCGCCGCGTCGCTCGTCACACGTGCTCCGCCATGGTCAGCAATTTTTGGACGAATGTCAAAGGAGTAGGCTCATTGTATTTTAATGGCTCGTCGTGTTATTATGATTCATAGGACGATATAACAGGTGGGAAGGTCGCAGCTTAAGTTGATAGATCTCGGTATGCTGGCAAGACAACAGAGTGGAAAAATACTATGAAGCTAACACGATTTTTAATGTTGACTATAGTACTCTACGGGCTGGTAATGTCGTAGCTTAGCATTTTGTGACAATTTTGACGATTCATAAGTAATGTACTCAATGGTTTACATGAATAAGGTTTACATACTCTGCTTCTGATTTTTGTATACCTAGTACACACCTGCCTGCTTAGTAAACTTCATTAAAATTAAAAACATACTTTTTGATATTATAAATGAAATATGTATTACGAACGGTAAACTGGTGGTAGGACTACTTTTATTATATTTTAATTTTAAGATGTCAAAGTGTAGCGCGTGTACGCCTCTCCTGGCAACACACTAGAGCTTAAAAAAATAAACATGGCGATAAAAAAGAATTAAAAAGACAAGCTCAGTTGAGGTCGCGTTCCGATCCGGCTGTAAAATGTAAATGACAATTTCTAAGTGCCCACGTAGGCCTATACGAAATAAATGATTTAAATTTGACTTCATATAAGACTAACCAAATGTATTCTATTTGTTTTGAAAAATTACAATGGCATTAAAAAGTATTTTTCATAAGAGAAGTGTTTTGTGATACGATTGTAAATGGATGAATCTTTATGACATCATTCAACACAAACGAATCACTATTCGTGTCATAATGTCTGGATTTGCAAACACTTAGTTTGATAAATTACTTACCTACATGAAAATATATGTAACTAAACAGCACAGTAACTTTATGCACGATTGCAAAATAATAACATTTACTTTAAAAATAGGACTTGGCTGTGCGCTGCCGTGCCTCCTCATTGATTCGAAAAGCACAGTGGCAAAAAGTTTTGTGCAAAATAAGTTGCCAATGGAAGAGAACCCGCCCGCGTCCCTCTCTACACTACCCTCCGCCTGTATCCTCGCTACCTGCCCCGAATAACTTGTGTATGAAGTTTGTTAGACAACTTTCAATACTGTCATTTGATACGACACCGTATGAATAATACATCGGCATTAGCATAGATTGATAGACTTCCCCACCAGCGGGACGCGTCCAAAGAAATTTATAATCAGCTTTTGATGAATATGAATATTTATGTGAGCGTCTAAATTTGAAAACCAACCCATTGGAGGCAGAAGCCCGCTGCTGCTGTATAGAATGGAGACGGGACCATTTTTGGTCTGACATTGTACAATTTATGGCCTTCTACATATCATGTTTTTTTTTACTTGCAGCCAAGTAAAGGTTTACCAAAGTCAAAGTCAAATCGTGTATTTCGTATAGGCCTACGGGGGCACTTACAAATTGTCAATACATTTTGTTTTCTTAACTCTACAACCGAATCGGAACGCGACCTCAACTGAGAAGATCCGGCGAGAAACTCAGCGGGCTTGTCTTATTTTTTTAAAGCCATTACTTTTACCATAAAAAATAAAAAGTAAGCTCCAATGTGTTGCCATGCGAGGCGCACACACGCTACACTTTAACATTATAAATCTTGATATTTGAGCGATCAGTCCCAGGCTGCTTATCATCCAAATAATCCAAGATCCTGTAATAACCCTATTCAGTGTATATTGATATCAGTACTAAACAACGCCCCTTCCCCGGTCTACTGATATACTTATTCAAATTCCATCAAATAACATTATCCATCGAATATCGACCGCGATAATCAGCCAACGTTATCTATGTACAAGGAACGTATAACATTTGTTTCAATGGTGTCGATCAATAGTAAATTCCTGCGTAAAATTTCCTCCATTACATCAAGGGCGAGATTATTCTTAAGGGGGAAGCTCAGGGTCAGGGCGCGAAATTCAAAATGTCAATGGTTTTAATTTTTTTACGAAAAATTTGGACATCTTTACGTTGTAATTTAGTGTTTTGCGATATTAGCATTCTGCATTGGATGTCTCGATGTATTGAGTTTGCTTAAAAATTACCTAAAGCGATACAACGCCATAAAGTTAGTAAAAGTAGCGGTTTTTACAAACCTTATGGTATTGTATCGGATTAGGTTCTTTTTTAAGCAAACTTAATACAACGAGACATCCAATGTAGAATGTTAATATCGCAAAACACTAAATTACAACGTAAAGATGTCCAAATTTTTTGTAAAAATATAAAAACCATTGACATTTTGAATTTCGCGCCCTGACCCTGAGCTTCGCCCTTAAGGTAACTGTATAGTTTATAGTTTACGTATTACGACACATTGTATGTCAAATTGAACAGCGCCTCTAGCTTTAAAACTTTCAATTCTCCATACAATGTGTCTAAATACGTAGACTATGAAGTACACGGTTAGCTTGCGTATAATCGCGATCTGGCGTCCATATATGGGTGTTAAGTAAGACTAGTCAAGTAGTTAAATTGATGGACTATATGTAACTTGACTAGTCATTAGTATATTTAAGTTGGTATAGTTACCTGGAGAACTGAATGAAATATTCGAATACCTTTTTTTTTTTTTTTTTTTTATTACATTATAGGCAAGTATTTGATCTCTATCTCACCTGATGGTAAGTGACGATGAGATCTACGATGGAGCATACTTGCCTAGGTAGGAAGGCGGCAGTAGATCGAGACGCTACATTCACTAGGCACATGCAGCGCAGCTGATCTGACCCGCCATCCATGAATGGCAGCACCGAACATCATGCCGGAACACGGCTAGGCCGCTTGGCGACATGGCTTTGTTCAGTGGGTGGTGACTAGCCACGGCCGAAGCCTACCACCAGTAGAGTTGTCGCCTGGTTGGCACCACCCAGGTTCACGTGTAGGGTATCTCGAGGGTACTTAATTCTCCTACGGACGAAGGTGACTCGACCCCAGACCATACCTGCCGAACACACCGGGAAAATAGCCGTAATTATATATTAATTACATACCCATATTTGGATGTTTGTTGTAGGTACTTCAGTGAATAATTTTAACTAAGTATTGTAATATCTCCTAATATGTGCTTGTAATAAAATTGTATGATGTAAGTGTAGTTCACCGAACGTGATTCAAATTAGAAAAAAAAACCCTTTACTAGCTGACGATAAATTGCGGTATAGGTGACAGCCGAAGGAAAAAAATATCAGTTAGTAAAATATAAGCCGTTTAGCGCAACTGACTCACAACTACTAATGTTATTAAAAGCAATGAAATTTTTTTTGAACTTATTTTTTTTAAAATTACTTATTTTATGGCATCACATAAATTCCAATTGCAGTCGGCAGTTACGATGTAAGTTTTGTCTACATCAAGAGTTAACTTTGCCAGTCAAAATACGACAGAAGGAACTCCGCAACACAGTATCGTCTTCCAGTACCTTGTTTTTCTTACACTACGCCTCACAAATACTATATCATAACGATGGCGTATATTTTACGCGAACACAAGAGAAAAACAAGTTGATTGCAATCTTCGTCTGTTAGCTGTAAATAATAACTTGCTATGTCTCCGAGTTGTTTGTGTAAACATCTCTCAGTTTTCATGTTTGTTTGTCGAATTAAGCTCCGTAGAAGCCATATCACCTATGTTTAGAATTGTGGTGATTTTTGTGTGCAGGGTTCCATATGCAATATTACCGCAACTTTTACAATTTATCTTTAAGATATATTAAATTATAATATAATCCGAGTCTCATGTAAAGGCATTGTAAGTAACGCCAACTGTTTATATTTTTTAACATTATTCATGCACTGAAATAAATAAATAAGTAGGCATATTCTTTCTTTCTTTTCTCGGTAATCAGACTATTTTACAGTCCAGTGTCAAGTGTCACAAAATAGTCTAGTTTTTCGTTACAATGATCCCCAGATTCTCAATAGGTACGCAGTACGCACCCTCCGAGGGAAAGGCTACAGTATAGGCACCGGTAATTCTGGTAACAGTAGGTTAAGCACAAACTTCTAATCGTCATCACGAAAACATACTGTCACTGCAATACATGTTCTTCTTTCTATACAAAATGAAATGCAATGAAATACAATGGAATAAGATGAAATATGGCGTCACCCACAAATTAGTGGGTATTTTTCCAGTGTCAAGTAGTTAATAGCGAAATCAAATTGAATAAAAACTCATTATAAATAAAAAATGGATGATGACATGAAAATATGAAAATGGCTGTTAATGAAATCTGCGGTGTGAGAAGGATGGAATAAGTCACGTTACCGAGACGGTACGTAATAAAAAAAAATACAACCGAATTGAGAACCTCCTCCTTTTTGAAGTCGGTTAAAAAGATTGTGCTCGACGCACAGATATGTGGTCCAAGAAAAGTACTAAATATCGTTCGCATTCTTGCAAGAAACTCTATTTAGATAATATAACAATAGCTAACACGATTAACGTATGTAAATTGTGAGATATTTACGCTGTGTTGTTCGCGAAAACAGAGTATCTTCAGCGAAAGCTAGCTAGAGAATGTTTGTTCGAGTCAAGGACCGCTTCATATGAAAACGGTTGCTCGAGGTGCGATTTTATGTATTCATTGATGTTGTGCGAGGTACAAACATTTAAATAAGGAATTAAAAACGAATAATATTACTGCCAAATACCCAAGCTTATTTATCTAACGTGTCATACAAAAGTATTCGTATAGGTATTATAATAGCAGTATATAGGTAGTATATATTCGTAATTAGAGTTAGTACTTTCTTTTTGACCGGCTGCTAAAGTCTGCCAAGCCGTTCCTACATTGTTCTCACATACCCATAACAAAAATATAACGGATCATTTTAAAAAGAGCAACCATGGAGTTTCTTGTCCGTTCTTCTCCATAGGAACGGCATTCCGAACGGGTGGTAAAGTTGTAGGTTAGCATTTTGTAACTATTTAGACAATTCATTATGTACTGTACTTAATGGTTTACATGAATAAAAATATTCTTATTCTGATTCTGGTACTCCAGTGTTTCGCCTCAAATTTGTAAATAAAGTGGGGTTCTTTAATAAAATAAAAAGAGAAGCCGTACGGCAAAAATCCCACAGGAAAAGGTACGGGACGGTTGTACAGAACCAATCTACGGCGGTGTTTCCATTAGCTAGTATGGGCACATAAAAGATTGGGCCCGAGGTGCGGTCATACGTAAAAGAATAATGCTTTATTCAGTTGGTTGGCACTATGATTATGTTTAGGGAGATATAGAACCCGCCCCAAGCCGCAACAACAATGTATTTACCCGCTGACTAACTGGCGAAGTCCCGGCTAGGGGCATACCATAGAGTCATCCTTGCCAGTCATACTACCGTCGTCGAATAATGACGCTTTAACACATTATACATTATTGACAGTACGAACTACGAGGCACACATATAAAACAACATCTTGACTTTCAACCCCAAAGTTGTGAGAGACCCCAAACTAGTCTCCAGCTTGCCTCGCCGTTCCTATTGTTCTCACATACCTATAACGAAGCCATGGGGTTTCTTGCTCCTTGGTCTACATATAGGAACGGCATTCCGAAACGATGGTAGAATCTTGGTATATTTTATGACATGTTTGGCAACCAATATGAAGGTTATAAAAATTATAGTAACACTAATAATATCACCAGACGAACACGCCAACTATACGGTCCAATACTAAGCAACGCGCGTACTGTGGGTACCGTGCAATGGACTGAGGGCGAAATCAGTATGTAATACTTATGACTTGGGAATAACTCGGGTACAAATATGCGTGTTCATCAAACTAAGTTTGTGTCTCTACCAGGATTCTAACCTGGGACCCTCGGCACAGAAAACAGGGTCACTACCAACTGCGCTAATCAGGTAGCATAAAATATTCAGATTCTAAGATATTTCAAAATCTATATCGATTTGGCACATCACAGTCTATACCGAAATAAGCGCAGGAAGCCGACGAAACAAAGAAGCCGTCTCAAGACACATAATCAGTTGAATAAACAAAACATCGTGATAGGAAGTCCTGGCTGGCAGACTGTCTGTCTGTTCGCAGTAGACGCCCCATGAGCCAGCTCGTCTCCCTGACGCTGAGGCACTCATGTCGGTCAAACACGCCATGCAAACACGGGTTGCCTCAAGTATCAAGTAAGGCAGTTGACTTTGATAAACTAATTAAGCATGAAGTGACGAAACATCTTGTAGAACTTCGAGGCTCCATGGATGCAATAAGTATAACATGTAATTAGACTGTAATTACTTAGTCATGTCTGTAAGTACATTTAATATTTTGGAAAAAGACAGTGGACATTATTTTCATACGGTATAGAAAAAGAAAACTAAAATCCACCCGGAACGAGTCGTGAGCACTGCTAGTATACAATTATCAATCTCTAAAATCTAAATGAATAAGTGACGCTCAAATGTTGGCTTTAAATGGAGTATATTCGTCAACCCTAGCATTTTCAAGTCTCAGTTGACAGCACCCAGGTACCGAATCGTTGGCGTAATTCTAAAAAGCATTTGAGCACTTGAAAGTTATTTTTATTGTATCCGCGGAGACGGTCGACATTATTGTAATTTCCCGAGAGAACTATAAATTCAAGCCTATCTTCATACAAAGTAGGTAGGCTCAGAAGAAAAGCACTTTCAACTATGTATTACTTACCATAAAGCCGGGTACCGCGAGTCAGTTCAGTTGACAGTTTATTGTCGTTAAGTGACTTGCTCACCGAACTGTCTTCAAATAAACGACGCCAGTGGAAGGCCTGTGGAAGGCCAGTGACAAAACAAGCACTGTTAATTCGATTGAATCGCGAAATGTAGGATAACCAGGAAATTCTAATGTAATTGTAACGGCGGCACTGAGAAAACATGGTGTCACTTCATACTTATTTATGATATCTTTGGTGTGAGAGGGATGGAAGACGCCACGTAACCGAAACGGTACGTAAAAAGGATTGTGCTTGAGGAGTAAAGAAGGTAGGTAGGGTATTATTTTTTCCATGTATAGGTTGTTTAGTTAGGACATTTTTATTTAAATAAAAACACGTATTAAACAAGGAATAAATGTTGTAGGTCAACGTTTTTTTAACAATAACATTTTGACAAATCTGTTGTTGCTACAATGACCATATACGCGAACAATACCTAAGGATGTGACCTCCACACAGTCTAATTTGGTCCACCAATATAAATGTGGTCGACTGCCATTTTTTGCCACTCGCAATACTTTAATCTTCTGTTGCAAATGCAACGTTAATTTCAATACAACTTGAAATTTCTGTCAATAATAATAACGGCTTGACATTTCATGATGAAATTTTCATCTAGTGCATAGGTCTGACATTGAAAATGTTTAAAAGATACTAAAAACTTAAACCTTTTTTAATGGAAATTTGAACAGTGTATTGATTTCTTATATTTACGCGAATACTACACATAATATAATCTAGCTATCTAGCTCTGTGCCAAATTTCATCCAGATCCGGTCAGCCGTTCTGGCGTGATTGAGTAACAAACATCCATACATCCATCCAAACTTTCACATTTATAATATTAGTAGGAAGTAGGATTAATACACATATATACAATATACTTAATAATTATTGGAAAGTATATGATTATAGATAGAATCACAAAATATCTCAATCACATTATTAATATAGATATGACTTCCTAGATCCAATTTCATATTTAATTGGATAGGTAATATATCCTCCTATAAGGAAAAGTAGATACTTACTGTAATAAGTACATAATATGCTCTGTTTTCGCATGTTACCTGGAATTACTTTATGACATATCGCAGCCAAGACACGCCAGTTTTTGCTTCGAAGGCACCTAAAAAAAGCCTATTCATGGGTGAAGTCATCTATCATGTACCATGACGCTAGTCTTAGTTTAATAAGGATTAATTAGACGGATTGGATTTATTAGTTCTTTGTTTACTATCGGGGTTCGACACAGTATTAGTTTTGATCCTGTCATCTCGTTCTGCCTACGTAATTCAGTTTACGATCAACTCCTACCTCCTTCATATTACTTCTGGCAGAAACTCTACACATCCACAAATCGATACACCACTCCTTCAGTTACAACCCCATGGTCACAGCTTCTCATCACGTGATCTTCCAACTTCCTAATTCTTACAAATTTATTTCTATAAGAATGCTAGTAGGATGGTAACCACTTTGTATATTGCCATTCCCATCAGAAACCCTAAACAACAACGTCTGACCCTGAGACCTATGTCAATTTAAATTTCTGAACGGAGAATCGTACGCAGAACCTGATTATCAATCACGAAGAAGTTTAAAGTTTGATTGCGTCTGCTTTTATTACCAAATTTAAATCACAAAAATCCGGTTTGTTTTCATTGAAATTCGTAAAACAAGTCTAGAATCCGGTCTGTTTCTGTATATTAATAATACCTTGTACGTATATAACAATGTGATAATAATCACGAATCTCGACTGGTTAAATAAAACAACTTGCAATGTCATGGAGTTAGAAAAAAAACCGTGTTATAAATGAATGTGTCGTACAAGAATAGCAAATAATGTATTTACAATGGACCTGTGAGGGCTTAATGTGACGTTCTACAATGAACAATGGATAGCTGTCATGAATCAGAATCATTATATTTTTTATTCATATAAACCATTAAGTATAGTACTTATGAATCGTCGAAATAGCTACAAAATGCTAAGCTACAACTTTACCACCCGTTCGGAATGCCGTTCCTATGGAGTAGAACGGACAAGAAACTCCATCGTTGCTCTTTTTTAAATGTTCCGTTAATTTTTTGAGCAGTATATTGTTATGGGTATGTGAGAGCAATGTAGGAACGGCTAGGCAGACTTAAGCAGCTGATCATAAAAAAGTTCTAACTCTAAGTATATAATTACAACTTAATGGCTACATGGTTCCCACATATACAAATTACTTTTGTAAATGAAAAGAAGAAGGAAGAACAGAGAAAAACAAAATCTAAATAGTCTGCTCGAACATTCATTTATATTCCTGAGGAGCCGGACCAGCATCTAACCAAGCATTTTTATAAGCATGGGCTACTTGGTCTGAGGTTGCATGGTAGGCTGACGGTCGCGGTTGCTGGTGAGAGTTTGAACGACCTATTACGCGACGTAGCAACATATAATACAGGTAGTGTAGCCACGCAAGCAAACTGCCTGATAGATGAATGTTCCTAAAATGTTATAAACAGAAATAAGATGCAAAAGCAGAGGCCAATCGACGAAAGCGACGTATGACTACAACCACTCTGAAAAGAGCGTTCGTCTGAGAAGAATAAGCACTATGTACTATGCGTTTGGTGTTGGCGCAATCACATCTTAAAGCAGTAGTGCGCTCTATGATGTCCGTATTATATGACGTACCATAACAAAACGTTCCCATTGAGTGAACCAGCCGATTAATCACATGTATCGGAGGCTCTCGCGATAACTTAATGCCTGTTTACATTGATAACTGTCACGCCGCGACGTCAGCGCGACGCGTGCTACACCTGGATCAGTGCAATGACGTGGCGGATGTTTTGTCACGGCATATAGCGTGTCACTTTCTTCCCCCCTCTTATGTTTATCTCTGTCTACCCACGCCGGGGGATAGGGGTGCTACTTTATTAATATTACTCTTGGCTCTGTACGTCAAGTGCGAGATTGCTCGTAAACTAACTGTATACTTTATAGTCTACCGTATTTAGACATTTTGTATGGACATTTGAAAGTTTAAAATACCGTCCGCTAGAGGCGCTGTTCAATTCTCCATACAAAATGTCTAAATACGGTAGACTATATAGTATACAGTTATCTCGCACTTGACGTGCTGAACGATAACGTCTTGGTAGCACAGTATACCTTATATAATACCTTCGAAACTGTCAAAAGCTACTCAAGATAGCTGCCTAACTGTCAAGCTGTCAAGTAAAATAACAATATCAAAGGCCCTATTTTTTTAGTCTAAACATAACACAATGAGCGTGTTTTGGGGTCGAGTCTCCTTCGTCCGTAGGAGAATTAAGTACCCTCGAGATACCCTACACGTGACCCTGGGTGGTGCCAACCAGGTGACAACTCTACTGGTGGTAGGCTTCGGCCGTGGCTAGTCACCACCCACTGAACAAAGCCATGTCGCCAAGCGGCCTAGCCGTGTTCCGGCATGATGTTCGGTGTTGCCATTCATGGATGGCGGGTCAGATAAGTTGCGCTGCATGTGCCTCTATCTACTGCCGCCTTCCTACCTAGGCAAGTATGCTCCATCGTAGATCTCATCGTCACTTACCATCAGGTGAGATCGAGATCCAATACTTGCCTATAATGTAATAAAAAATAAAAAAAAGTGATATTTTTGAACCAATTTTTTTATTCATCAAAACAAAAAAAAACGCAGAAAGTAGGTATCTATACTTAAATAATCCTAAGCAGCTGTAAAAACTAATGGTATAGGTTCCTGCATACGTCGAATATGAATTAAACATCTGCTCCACACGTGTGATCGAATGTTGTGATACAAAACTAACTCGAAGACATCGTGTAAAAGAATCTGCGCTAAAACATATATATACTGTTTGCTATAGGTCCTCTAATCCCGAGAGATCATATGATATATATATATATTTAAGTTTACTTATCTAAATTTTAGTTCAACTAAACAATGAGGTGGACTATGGCGTAAGTCCTTATAATAAGCGTGCATGTACTCGGTACAATAGATTCGCCCACTATTACAATGGGACCAAATAGCATTGGTGAAATAGTGCACCCCTGCCTATCCCTTCGGAGATTACACGAGTGATGATAAGTGCTAAATGTTCTGCATGCATCTGCGACCCTTTAAAACTCCAATTTGTATGAAAAATACTGTTCTGTTTATCTTTAGTCCCAGCTACAAGTTTATCAACTAAATAAGGAAAATTGTTTCATTGAAATAAAACTAATCTTACGCATTTTGTCGCGTTTATTTTATGTTTTTACGTTCCCGACATTTTAGCCGCTTTATAGGTACCTTGGTCACGGGAGGACTGAGGTGTTTGACATCCTATTCTTTAATTTGAACTAGGGTACCCTCATGTTTAGTTGTTGTTTGCGGTCCGATCTATGCAGAAAGTGTTCACAGTGTCTCGAAGTCTTGCAACAGTACGCTTGGTTTTGGATTTAATTATATTAATTACTGGATCCCAAGTAAGTCGTAGCACCGAGCCATCTTCCCTGTTGAATAAACGCGATAGAATTCGTATGATCAGTTTAATTTCAATGTGTGTTATTCGCATGAATATGAGAAATCAATATTGTTTCATTCACTGCAACTTCAATATTGTTGTTCTCGGTTGGAAACCGCACCTTACTCATTGTTTACAGCGATCTGTCTGTTTTCAGTCCTCATGTTCAGCTTCTAGTCGATAACAAGTAGGCACGTCATGTGTTGCGCGTTGAGGATAATACCGTGTGGGATGATTTTCATTGCTGACAAACATGATTGACATAATTCAGGAGGAAAATAAATAAGTCAATGGTGAATTATGTGATTTGTAGGTACTTAGTTAAAAGCCAATTAATGTTTGAACTCAGATTATTTCCTCATTGCTGATTTTTTATACATATTGCCAGACGAACAAACCAACTATACGGTCCCACATTAAGGCTACCGTAGAATGAAATGGCGGCGCGCCCAGTATATGATAGGTACTTATATAGATATTAAACAACCATGACAGGGGTACAAACATTTTATGCTCATCACGTAAAGTTTTTCCCTACCAGGATTAGAACCCTTGACCCTTGGTGCAGAAGGCAGGGTCGCCACGGAGTTAATCAGGTCGTCAAATGGTAAATAAAATTTCAATAAATTAACCAGCTTAGCCGCGAGTGGGGTGTCGGGTTTCTCGAATATAGGAATTTGAACTGTTTTTGGAGGAAAAAGTTGCAATATTATTTAATTTGAAAGTGGTGTTACTACTCGTATTAATCACAAATGTTAATTGTTTTTGGTGGAATAATAGGTAAAACAATATTATTAATGTGCACGATTGTAGAAATCTATGGATTAGGCCTACATAATGATTATTTTTTTGCATGACGCTGGCAAATATGGTGGGTGACGCCATCTTGTTAAAAAAAAAGATTCCAATTCAATTAAAATATGTTTTAAAATGTATACAGGCGAATCCGCGTGCTAAATATAACTTACTTGTAAGTTTAACAATAAAAGGAAAATAAATGTAAAAAAATAATCTGAAGATATATTTTTAATTGAACCAACCCAAAACTAATAACATTAATATAAATTTTAAAATACTTAAGAGCTGGTTTTCCTAAAACGCACAGATATAATAAAATGTTCTACTTACTCTTTGAGTTAATTAAAAAGCTTCAAAATATTAGGCTTCTTTTTATAAATTCAGTTAGTGAAAATATATTTTAATTTTTCCTAACCTGGGGTAAAATTACGATCTGAAAAAGTATTTGTATTGTTAAAGCTAGAAAAGTATTTACCTTTAAAATATCGCGCCAGATATTTTACCTTCAATAGTTTACTATTCAGTAGTACTAGTCTGGTAAAATAGAACTACATAATCGATGATACCACGATGAGTCTGAGGCTTTACTGTGATTGGTGATTAGGCAGAGCTTACAATATCGAAGCTCATTTCATAGCGTATAGCAGATTGATAAAAAAAAACTAAAAAGACTACCTATTCGTTTATTCATGCTAAACCTACCTTTGACAGAAGGAGTGGGATACCACAGCTTAACTATAGCCAGTGCACGTCATGTTTATTAAACTTGATACTGGCAATATACACAAACGTGTGATGCCAAATAAAAAAGAAGACTAAATTTAGACAGAGTTTGAAAAAAATTATAATACGTTTTTCAACAACATAAAACTGGCACAATATAAAAGTTATTGCGTTCCGATAAAAGTAATTTTAAAGCAATGAATGCGTGACTAGCGGTGAGGGCCCTCAGGGACGCGGGCCGTTATTTGCTTGTACGTTTTAAGAAAAAAAATATATACGTGACGTTTTGAGAACCTCATCCATTTTTGTCAGTTAAAAATGTTTATGTATGATCTACGCTAATAATAGCAGTGGCTTAATATTATAGCTGATGATCAGAAGAAAATAATAGTTTTAAGTATTAAACCACAGAACAATAATAAACAGAGCAATGCAATTGCCCCCCTCCCCTGACTCATGACTAAAATACAGATTTTTTACCAATTTCAAATATTTTTTTCTGAGTGATCCGTCAAATCACACATAAATTCCCCCCTAAACAAGCTGACGTGGTTTTTTGAGCATAAAAATGTTGTTAGCGTTGTTTGGTCCATAATAATTTCTTAGTCTGAGACCTAACTCCTAACTACTTTTTACTTTGAAGTAAGAATTAATCGATTTACTTCCATTTAATCACTGACGTTTACGGTATTAACCATAGAGAATAAATAAAAAATAAAATTAATGGTATATTTACGAGAGATCAATTTGCCGTAATGCTCTCCGGCCAAGCTCTCGTGTCAGGCTACTGGGTCACTCTAGCCATTAGACTACTATTGACAACGTTTTCATTAAAAGTTTTCTAACACAGTACTAGTATACTGCCACTTATGTTTTCGTTCAGGGATTGTTCCGTGGAATTGTGTATTGTTGACATAAGACTATCTTACTATTATGATGAGTTTATATAACAATAATAGTATAAAATATGTCCATTAGTAGGCAATAAAGATCACATTCTCGAAAAGAAAAATCAAAACTATTTGAAATTAAAAAAATCACTACGTGCTAAGTGCGCTGTAGCCAGCTTATTAAAGCAGGTACCGATTTGAATTCAAATATCGAATTCGTATCCTAATTAATTAACACACGCGAAGAAATAATATAAAGAAAATGTTGCGAACAACAAATTGAAGCACAAAAACAAAGCCAATTTGTGTAGTACACGCGAATTTATAATTTATATTAGGTCTTCAGGCACGCTTTCCGATTTCCAAATGTACCTATTCCATATTTGAAATTGGATGCAAAAATAAAAAAAATTAAAATAAAGGACAACCCAATTTAGAACATCCTTCTTTTTGAAATCGGCTAATAAACCCGCAGCTTCTTATTAAGGTTATTAATTTCTCAATATTGAATAGCGAATCCTAGTGACATTTTTTTTGTTAAAGCAATTTTATCACTAGATAAGTATTTGAATATAAGCGGCAGATAACGAGAATAGCATCGTTCGCAAAAAAAAAGTATTAAAACGACACACAACATAAGGGCAGTGCCATCAATCATGAAAATACAGCGTTAGGGATGGGCGACGTAAGCTCTTAGTAGGCCAATATGGAACAAGATAAATAGATACATTGGCTTATGATATGGGTAGTTAGATGAAGGCTTAGTCTTTCACAATACTCCAATAAATATTATTAAAAAAAATACCTACGTACTGTAATCAAACAGATGTTATCGATTCCATAGTCGTGTGCGACCTGTGCTTCACAGGTTTAGTCGATGGTTGGTCGCGAGGAGGCACTCTCGCCATTCGAGCATACATTCATTCGTTCGTTATATTTGAATATTATGATTTAAAAATAATAACATGCGAAATAAAAAGTGTAAAGTACTTGGCTGTATTATTTTAAAAGATAAACAAACTCCCGGCTACTCGTACCTATGTGAGTTTTACACTACACAGAATGTAGGTGGACTCATGGTACAATAATATTTCTCATCCAATGACAGCTAAATCACGTGACTGGACTAAGACTACTGGCGGTGTTAATTGAAAGTCAAAGTCAAATCATTTACTTCCATCGGGCTCGGCTACGGAGGCACTTACAAATTGTCATATTACATTGATTTTTTTTTTATACTTCCATTGAAGATGTCAATTAATAGAACTGCTCGTGACGAGATCATAGGCATCATATATATATTATACTGATTATGATTTTATATCTACAAACGTTTAAAATTCCTTACTAACATCGGTTGAAAAAAAACATTCATTTCAACGACTTTTAGAAATCATAGGTCTCTATCGATATCGACTTACCGACTTTTCATACCTGATATCAGGACTCCTCTACACCGTTTCGATACGTATTACATACCTTGGACTCTTTCAATATCTGCAAGTAACGTTGATACTTTCAGTTTCGATGCGTCTAAAAAAAAATTTAATTTGAATTTGGAACCGTCCCGTCAGCCCTATTGCGAGTGTTTTTTATTGGAATTGGCGCTCGCTTCTGTAATAAAAAGCCATTCTTGTGATGCGCGAAAGATTATTTTTTTCTTTAACTCACGTCAGCCAGTATTGTGATGCGCAAAATATTTTTTTTTTCTTTATATAACTCATTTCGGGATGGGCGATCGAAACTGAAAGTGTTGGGTCAACAGTATCAAAAAATAAGTCGCCATTCACCGTTAACCTACAAGTTCCCGTATTTAACATGCAAGGCGTATCCACAAATAATTGCGATTTTTTTTGTTTTTAAATGTTTGCAGACTCGATGTTTACAGTTCGTACGCGGTATAACTGCCGGCCGTACGTTTTATCCAAATCCGTTCAATGGTTCTCCCATTCATTTAGAAAGACTCCTAGAGAGCTAGAGATTAACTAATGTTTAAAAACGAGGCATAATCTACCTTGTTGGTAGTATTCGGCTTAGTTATCCAACGGAAGACGCGTCCACCTAACACGGAAACCGACAACCCTGCAAATCGGGCAAATAGTTAGAGCCATTATCAAAATAAAAGTTGGCACTTTAATCTAATAAAAGGAACACTTACGGGTATTGCTTCAGTGTCGACGTCGCTTGTGAGAGACACACTCCTATATTGTATCGCAATATATAAGCTGTAACAATAATGGTGTATAAAATATTATAACAGGGCCAACAGTAGGTTATAAAGATAACATTCCGAAAGAAACAAATCAAATTATATTTGGGGTCGAGTCACCTTCGTCCGTAGGAGAATTAAGTACCCTCGAGATACCCTACACGTGACCCTGGGTGGTGCCAACTAGGTGACAACTCTACTGGTGGTAGGCTTCGGCCGTGGTTAGTCACCACCCACTGAACAAAGCCATGTCGCCAAGCGGCCTAGCCGTGTTCCGGCATGATGTTCGGTGTTGCCATTCATGGATGGCGGGTCAGATCAGTTGCGCTGCATGTGCCTACTGAATGTAGCGTCTCGATCTACTGCCGCCTTCCTACCTAGGCAAGTATGCTCCATCGTAGATCTCATCGTCACTTGCCATCAGGTGAGATCGAGATCAAATACTTGCATATAATGTATAAAAAAAAAAACCGACGTACGCACCGTACACTGAGCGCGAGGCCTAACGCTACCGCTTCGCGTTTAAGGGGGAAGCTCAGGGTCAGGGCGCGAAATTCAAAATGTCAATGGTTTTTATTTTTTTACGAAAAATTTGGACATCTTTACGATGTAATTTAGTGTTTTGCGATATTAGCATTCTGCACTGCATGTCTCGATGTATTAAGTTTGCTTAAAAAAGAACCTAATCCGATACAATACCATAAGGTTTGTAAAAACCGCTACTTTTACTAACTTAATGGTGTTGTATCGCTTTAGGTACTTTTTTAAGCAAACTTAATACATCGAGACATGCAGTGCAGAATGCTAATATCGCAATACACTAAATTACATCGTAAAGATGTCCAAATTTTTCGTAAAAAAATAAAAACCATTGACATTTTGAATTTCGCGCCCTGACCCTGAGCTTCCACCTTAATAAAAAAATCAAACTTCATTTACACAAATATTTTATGCATCAACGTAATCCGTATAACTGACTGATTCATTTGTAAAAATATTAACACTATTTTTGTTAAACCTTATATATAGATCATAATAATGCCTAGTTCTCAGAAATGTTGATGTTCTGAAAAACTATCCGATTACGAATCTTATGTTACATTTTCCAGCAGCTTTTGCGAAGCCGAATTATTGTCTCAGAGCCGTTTTGTGTCACTGTGTCTACTTTCAGACTCTAAGATGCATGGAAATTGGAAATATTCTTCAATATGGCCTTCGTAACTCAATAATTTATACTGGTTTTCTTAGGTACGAAGACCATATCATGATGAAAAGCCACGCTACCGACCAAGGTGCAGGTCAGAGGGTCTAGTACTCTAGACCCCGTGGTCGCTAGCGTGCTCATGGGGTTGTGGGCACCATTCCCGAGTCCAGTAAAGTTTAGTAGGTTCTCTGCTAGTTCGGAGGAGTTCGCCGTTCCACTCCGGGCTCGAGAGGATCGGCGCTGTGTCTGGTGGTCCAACACAGCGCCTGGCCGCAAGGCCTGGAGGAGGCTGAAAGGCCGCAGTCGCGTCGGGGTTCGCGGAAGTATGCGCAAGCGTTCCCGTGTCCCCGACACAAGCGACCGTGAGGATTCACCATGTGGTTTTAGTGGGTATACCGGCCGCCGCCGGGGAGTCCCACATACCCCTCTCGTCCCCCCAATCGTTCAAAATTTCTCACCGAATTGCTGCGAGACAAAGCTAAAATGCAATTATGCGCTGAATTGTATTGGACTCTCGTCGCCATTAGGATAATCAATTTATGGAAATATTTTAGAATTTATTAAAAAGCACTCAAGCGATGCTATCTGTACGTATAATTTCGCCTGTGTAAACTAAAGTGATTGAAATTCGTAATCCACAAATAAATACCAAGTGAATACTCACTGAGAAATTGTTTTGTGATTATATTATATAGTGACGAGAGACAGACGACCACAATAAGTCTGTAGTTTGTTAATAATAAGCCATTAATCTCTTATTCTGGTACGGAGACAAGAATTAGAAATATGTAGAAAAACGTCTGGATACCTTTAAGGTTATTTTCGCATGATACGTACTGAGAATTGCGTAAGCACAATCAATAAAAAGAAATGTCACTCATAAAAATATATTCAGCAGTTAAAAAGCATAATAAGGTAGGTGGTATTATTGTCAAGATCGTAGAATTTGTAGCAAAAGTGCAACTTAGATAATCAGTTTAATTATTCAGTGACAAAAGTCAGACTGTTTCAAAACTTTTTTGGGTCGTCATTTTAGCTGTCGTCATGACTGAGCCTACACATAGGGTAATAGGTAAGCAGTAACTCCTATGCCATTGAAAAGTCATGTGTCATACTTATTTATGAAATATGTGGTAAGAATGGGACGCTAAGCGCTTACGTTACTGTAACGCTACGTAAAAACTTTTAACATTAAAAAAACAACTTCAAAAAACAGAAAACCAAAAAAATCGTCTAATCTAAAAATCTACCTCGTCTAACTAAATCTAATATGTTACGAATCTTGATTCGGTGCCAATTAACCCCTCTTCGAGTTATACCTTATTTAGTCAGAAAAAGTCTCCCCCAGTCCATTGTACGGTACCCATATTATAAGCTTTGCTTAGTGTGGGACCGTATAGTTGGTGTGTTCGTCTAGCGATATTATTATTAATGTTTCGAGGATTGATTATTGTTTTATTATTCTTACAAATTGGGTTACAATTTTTAAAGTACTCCCGAATGTAGCCACAGCCACACACATTGTAGCCAGCTAGCCTGCAAGCCTCACGCATAGTAGCCACAGAATTAGCATGACTATCGACGCAATTTATAGTCGTTTAGTTTAGGGTAACAAGCGATCGGACTGATGCTTTTGAAGTGGTTGCGTGGGTGGGGCGGGTGATCGATGTTGTTCAAACACAACGGAGTGCCTCTAGGAATAGACAACCCACACAGATAAGGTGAGGTGTCACAGTATGCGCTGAGGCCTTAGGTAGGGCTGACAGTGTGCACGGGGCGCTAGTAGGTACCTACTAGCGCCCCGTGCACACTGTCAGCCCTACGTATCCCGACCCGGGTCACAGTATCACGATAAACAATTGTCTGCGTCATAACTTTGATGCTGTGTCATTACTATGTTCGAAATTGCGTGATACCTACTTGTAACAATATACATAGTATGATCGTCGATACATAACGCCCTGCCCCCTTACCATGAACTATTAACGACTCAAATCAGGACAACTAGTACAATGTCACTTTAATTAATTCCGTAGCTAGAAATTTACAATTGAAGTTCTGATTTAAGTCGCCTTAATAGTCATGGTAAGGGGACTGCTTTGTAAAGCGTCTAGCTGTTTTCTATAAATTTCGGCTGCGACATATACTTAGGTATTATAATATCCAGACGTTATTATCCTTATAAAAAACTAAATTACAATCTTTACTCAAAAATTATATCGAAACATTTACAAATTGTATACTACCCGGGGGACGTACGTGCCCCTTCGGGTAATCAAAGACAAAATGGCCGCCCTAATGGATGGTCACCACAACACGAGACGCTACACAAGAGCTGCATTACGTTCCGAGTTCGAAACTAACTCGTTAATAAATGGAATGGTCATTGTGGCTGGCCACCACAGAGAATATAACATTTACTTTTCACAGTGCTTTAAAAGGATCTCTTATTGAGGATTATAGTCTATGGTGTCTAGAGTGTAGTAGATATTAAAACTTATTTTGTGCTTAAGCCAATAGCCATAGTGAAAAGTTGTATGCTATTATAGCGCTTTGTGAAAACAGCGGACAATGCACTTTATGTAGAACTACGATCAAAACATGTTTTTCACGTTTGCTACTCGCTTAGTATAAATCTAAACTGTACCTACTTTTTAAATTGAAAGTTGCTCAGTAAATTACTACCCAATATAAAAGGAGTATAATATAATAGGAGTTTTAATCAATTTACATTTATTGCCATTGTCGCCACGGAATCTATATTATATAATATATAAAACAAAATCGTGTTTTAGTTACACCATTTATAACTCAAGAATGGGTGGGTTTTTTGATTTTGTCCCCACCCCCGAATAGCAGAATGAATATTAAAACATGGGAAACTTCTCAAAAAAAAACATTCTGAAGCGGTACGAAGTTCGCCCGCGCAGCTTATCTTTGTATAAAGTTGGGGGCGAGGTCCTAGTAAACTCATTTCATTTAGGTGATCGCGGAAGGTACGCATAATTTTATGTTAGTTCACTGAGTATTTCGCCGTTTCTCACTGTGCAATTGGTCAATTCCCTCACTCTGGGACTCACTATGTGAGTTTACCGAAACGTATGCTTAACCCCAAGTAGTTCACCAAACAATGATTTACCCAAACAATGTAGCAATGATGTTTAGCACGCGACATGTTGAGATATTATAACAAATTTAAAATGTTATTGCAATTCCTTTATGATAACTGAATTCTATTTATGTTTGCGTGGCCACGACACGAGCTCATAAAACACTTGGAACTGTGACAAATATTATTTTCATACGATCATTTTCCCGAATGATACTGAGAACAAGTAATTTAACAATAATGTCCATTCCTTCCAAAAATAACGATCATATTTCAAGTTACACACGCTTGTTTACGTTACAAGTGAAAAAAATACAAAATCGTAAGGCATCTTTACAATTCCTGAAGAATTTATTTTAGAAAAGTATGGAAATCCCTATAGTCAAGTAGGTACAGTATTTCGTGGGCAAACCCTTTATCTTGTAAAAGGCTTACGAATAAGACTAGCTTATCTGAATAAAAGAAAGAACTTTATTTCTTAGACACAAACTTAAACTAAGTCGAAAAGAATAATAGATCTTAATATTAGTAGTAACCGCACGAGTAACTTTATGTGAGAAGTTTTCCGAGAAGCAGACACCGTATTCGGCTACCCAGGGATGCGTGAACTGAAAATGAAATAGGACGTGGGAGTCGAGCCGCCGAATAAAGTATACTGAGTAGCTTCCTGGGTGCGGATGGGTCTGCAAGTACTTACAATGATGAGGGGAATAGTTACTAGGTGAGCCGAACCAAACGTCAAATTGTGTAGAAACTACCTAACAGCCAGTAGCCAGTTTAATGTGAGTAAATAAATAAATTATGCGTAATCTTAATTATAACAATGTCATGTAAATACTTATTTAGTTTAATGTGAGTAAATAAATAAATTATGCGTAATCTTAATTATAACAATGTCAACAATTTTGGTTTAAAAACAATTTTTGCTTCTACTTCTAAATGTAACAACTTGGCTCTTGTTGATAGGGATTCTTCCAGTCCTAGATTTTTCCAGCTAGCTTCTGAACCATCTGATGTACCACTTATTCCTTTATCTGTTTGAAATTCCATATCGGTATTTCTCTTCCTCCTGCTATGATCGTCTTCATATCAACTTTCTTCTATTCTTTATGGCGGACTAATAGGACTCTATCCCTTCTATATTAAAATAATAAAGATTCTGCTCCATGTGTCTACGTATAATTACTTACACATTTACCTATTCGATTGACAGACACTATGTAAAGTAATAATACCTTAAAACAGTAAAAGGAACACAAACACATACTAAAACCTAAAACATGGTCTGCAAATGGAAATTGGAGCGTCTATTACCTATTAACATTCCTCGGTAAAGGTTAACTTCGTTAGTTACGAGCAAATGCGCCAGTAATATTACTAAACTAGATGAAATTCAGCAATCATTTAGAAGATACCTACAGAGCGATAGAAAAAATGTTATACGGAACTGTCCGGGACATGCCTCGTACAGTACCAACTCACAACGTTGTAGGTTATATTTCTTATTGATTTACTGCTAGTAAATCAATAGTAAATAAATGGCGAATATTCCCGGCAATATTACACGAATTCACATCGAGCTAAAAAGCAACGAGGACCAGCCGTATATTGGTGTATTTTTACTAATGAAATCATCAAATCGTGGTTTACGTCGACCAAGATATTGTACAAAGGCGTTTTATTATTTTTTTATAAAAAAAACAAGTTGTGATCCTATGACTGGCTTTCAATTCATTTAGGTACTTACTTGCGCCTTTTAAGCAGCTCATTCATAAAGGTTCCATAAATTAATCATTCCTAGAATAGTAGCGCTCCAAACAGTGTTTTACCTTTGCTTCATAAAATACATTTTTATATCTGTATCAATGGGCGTTACAAGTAAATTAGTCTCAAGTCGGGTTACGGGCAATTTAGGCAGATATTGAAGATAAGAAAAATATATAAAAACTTCTATAGTGAACTCAAGAGCTGTCGTGATGAGGTGATGGACTGAAATAAATATGTCCTATTCTATTCTACCTATTGCAATAAGATTGTAGGTATCGAAGTATGAACAAAATAAATAAATATCGCCATACGAACACACCAACTAACTATACGGTCCCACATTAAACTTAACGCTTGTGTTATGGGTACCGTACAATGGACTGAGGCCGAACTCAGTATATAATACTTATATACATACTAGCTGACTCGGCAAACGTTGTTTTGCCATATAAAATAAATGGAGATATAAACTATCCTATCTCTCAAGTTGGATCGAACTGCACATGGTGTGCGAATTTTATTATAATCGGTTAAGTGGTTTAGGAGTCCATTGAGGACAAACATTGTGACACGAGATTTATATATATTAAGATTAAACATCCATGACTCGGGTACAAACATTCGTGCTCATCACACAAAGCTTGTGTCCCTACCAGGATTCGAACCCGGGACCCTCGGCGCAGAAAGCAGAGTCACTACCACTGCGCTAATCAGCCCGTCAAATACCATCAAAATCCAATACCATCGAGGAAATGTGAGTGCACTGCAGACTGCTGTGCACAAGAAATATGACTAGAGAGACCGTAAGAATATTACTTGTCAATAAATGGGAGATTACAAAAAAATATCGTAACGCTCGTTAAGCCAAACGATTTTATTGTTGCTCCGAACTGGTCGTAAAATAAATCGCTCATGTTCCGCGTTAAATCGTGTGTTATGAACAAGTTGTAAGGGTTACGAGCAGCTCGTAACTGGGAGTCATCTGCGAGCACCAATAGGGCTGGCACTTATATATAATGCAAAGGATGTATTTCCATTAACTAAGTACCTAGCATCTCACTCACATCCACTCTGGAGGATCCCGTCTGGCATCAAATAAAATGACTACCTACATGAGATGATCTAACACCGCGTATAGTGAGGTACATACATTATCTGTTATAGTCATTAGCACTACAATTACGGTTGTTTAAGGAACGATTCGCTGTTAATTATCAGAAGACTGACGCGAAACGTCGCCGGCCATTCCATTAGGCACTATCACTTAACCAAACACGCACGGTGATATTGTGTTTATACCGAGTGATTCAGTAAGGGTAACTAAGGCCAAATAAGATATCTATACCGGATGATCAGAAAGGGTATACTAATTACGATGTGTCGATTTTAAAAAGTCAATTTTGTTACCAACCAAAAGACAATTTTGTTTTCTTGCAAAAAAAATATATTTTTAAATAGTCATATTCAAATTCTGACTTCACACAGTGTTTAGAAATGCGCTTAAGAAGCCCAAGTTCCGGGCTTAGTACACCCTTTCTGAATCACCTGTATACGCCACCACTTATTTCGTACAAAGTAAAAATGTTAGGTGTACCTACCTAGACATTTGTTTGTGGACAATATAACATTGAAGGGTTTCATAGAAAATACTAATAAGCTCTTAGGACTAAATTACTGACACCATAAACAACAAGTTTAGTTCTAAATTTTAACAAAAAGATTTCAAGTGGGCACTTAGATTTCTTTTGTAAATTCGCATAAAAACTAAAACTAATTAAAACGAGAAGCATTATTTACTTTTCCCTGCGGCGCAATAAAGTTTGTAGTCCATATATCTCGGCTGTGCTTTATATTAAATTGTTTATTATAATAAACTATTTGAGATCTAAAGTTTCGCAGCTTAAGGAAAAGCCTAAAGGCCTCAATATGAGCAGTTCCCTAGATCCTCAATTCACCAGACAAAAGCCCATATGAGATTCAAACAACTGTTTGCTGGAGGTATATTGTACGTAGAAATTAATGAGTAGATATCTCATATTTTTTTCATAATATACTACAGAGATCTGAGGTCTAAATTTCATCATTGCCGCTGTGATGTCTATTGAAAGACAAACTTGATTGTAAACTGAATCGTCCGTATTTTTCCTTTTATTGCTTCACTTTGACGAAGATAGAAAGACATCCGAGAAACGGTATTCGACCCTTAATTAAACGTCTTCCGCCACACATTGACGTAATTAAATTCTTTGCTGAGTCTAAGGTATCTATTACCTTTTATTTATTGCTAATATTTAACTTTTATTACTAATAAGTCCGCGGTTTATACAAGAACAATAATTATATACCAGTATAATAAATTGCAAGTTTCTTCGTGTAAACAGCTTGGCAACAATTCTTGAACTCTAAATTGAAGAATTGTTACCATGCTGATGTTACTTTCGTACTGTCTCCGTGTACATCGAGCTTACAGGTCGGAACCTACGCTGGGTATTTTGTATAGATATACCAGGTAATGGATAAGTTCCTTCGCTAAATTAATAAACGTAAATCCTTGCATAAAAAGTCGAGGGCAGTGCTAGTCGAATACGTGACTCGCCCGCAATGTTGAGGCTTACACGAATAAATAGAATCTTATGTATTTTTGCAACTCCTTGTTTAAAATACTTGATCTTCGCCTTGAGGCAGGTTTAATAAGAACATTATTACCTACATATTTATACTTTTGGCGGTCCTAAAATAGATACACTCCTCGTTATGCTTCCCTATATAAAGTACCAGAAAACCATATTGTAGCGACCTCTTCAACCGCACCAAAAGCTACACAGATGGCGCTGCAGACGCATTCAGAACAATTGACAATTCTCAATACAATCCTGAAACGCGCTTTGAGAATTTTTTGAGCATGTAACATATATATACAAGATCCCGACGATAACCGTGGGGGCATAGCGGCCGCCCCGCCAGGCATACCACCCGCCAGGCTGGAAGATCTTCGCTTTTCCGCCAAAATATGATTAACTGGAAATTATTTAATAAGTGGCCATAGGCACGACTTAGTATCTACTAAGAAGGGGGAATAAAGACAGCTCTGTTTGAGCAGTGGCTGGGTCACCGCTATTAACATTTGGCCTTTGATCCTTTGTAGGACGTAGCATGAAAAGGGCGTTAACCGACATGCATGTTAGAAGCCGTGTGAGCGTAACGGTACACTTTCTGCCGACCACATATAGGGGAACAGGCGAGATAGTAACGTAGTTTAAAGTAAAAAGTAGTTTCTCATCATTTGACCAATAGAATGTCCCTCTTTAGTGAACAATGAATATCAAATCTCGGTATGTCAGTACGAAGTATATATATATAATAATAATAATACCAGCCCTTTTTTATATCTCACTGCTGGGCACGGGCCTCCTCTCAATTCGAGGGGGATTCGGCCATAGTCCACCACGCTGGCTTAGTGCGGGTTGGCGGACTTCACACATCTTTCGAGGGGTTCTCTCAGATATGCAGGTTTCCTCACAATGTTTTCCTTCACCGTTTAGCAAATTATAATCGAGGTTGAAAATGAGATTCGCACATAAAATCAAGGAATCCCAGAGGTGCCAGCCGGGGTTTGAACCTGCGATCCTCGTTATCGAGGCAAGCGATCTACCAACTTGGCTATCACTGCTATATATCACAAAGTATATAGTGGAAAAGCTTTCAAAGCAACGTAGTTATCATGTTGAGATAACGATTGATGGCTGATAACACAGCATTCGCACATAAGCCCAACGAAAACCAATTAAATTATCTGTTAGATAGTTATGTAGCTTGGATACCTATGAACATACCTAGCAACTTAATAAACTTTTGGCGGAAAAGGGAAGGCCTTCCAGCCAGGCGGTTGGTATGCCTGGCGGGACGGCCGCTAAACCCCGACCGTTATTGTCGGGATCTTATATATATGTTACGTGCTCTGAAAACTCTCATAGCGTGTTTCAGGTTTGTATGGAGAGTTGTCAATTGTTCTGAGTGCCGTCTACAGCGCCGTCTGTGTAGCTTGTGGCGAGGTTGAAGAGGTCGCTACAAAGGTATAGGATATGCGCACAAGAACTAAAGTGACCGACATAGCTCAAAGCATCGATTAACGATGTGAGAGTCGCGGGGAGCCGATAGATGGAGATTAATAAATAAATATCGCCATAAGAACACACCAACTATACGGTCCCACTTTAACCAACGCTTGTGTTATGAGTACCGTACAATGGACTGAGGGCGAACTCAGTATATAATACTGATGATATATACATATTAAACATCCATGACTCGGGTACAAACATTCGTGCTCATCACACAAAGCTTGTGTCCCTACCTGGATTCGAACCCGGGCCCCTCGGCGCAGAAAGCAGAGTTAGGGGAAAGTGGGGGAAACGCGAACGCGGGGTAATGCCGAATTCAATGGTTCTAATATGTTAGAAAGATATAGCCATATTTTACTTGTCGCCATTCCGGAGATCACGCCACAACTAGTGCCAGTCAACAACACGGGAGACGCGGACGCACGTACTTATCAAGGTATGCATTTTTCAATATTTTGTATGTTTTAGATGTAATTTTTTGGTAAATTCAAGTTGGTGTAGCATTATTTCTATCTACAATAGTAATTCAGCTTTTACATAGTAGAATAATCACATATTAATCAGCTAAATGATAATGACGTAGTTGGCAAATAAATATAACCTAATTTATTTTTTGAAATTTTATTATTTTCGATCCCGCGGGGTAAAGACGAACACTCCATGTCGGGCAATCTCGAACATTCGGCATTACCACACTCCCGTTTGTTGGCTCTCCGTTCAACTTTTTTTTATTATTGTTACAGATGCCTCGTACTTACAAAAGAAATACCGAACTGAAGTACAGTTTAGAAGATCTCCAAAAGGCTATAGAAGATGTTAAAATCAAAAAACTCGCTCTCGTCAATGCAGCAGAAACTTATATGTTCCAAAAATAACTATTTTTAACCACCTAAAGAAAGAAGCGTTAAAACAGCCAAGGTCTGGACGAAAATCTTTATTTACAGACGATCAAGAAAGGCAACTTGTCGATTATATCATAAATGTGATCTCTGTCGTTAATAATGTTAGTTCGTTATTACCCCACTTGGTGTTCGTATTTACCCGACTAATGTCGGGCAAAGCCGAACACTAAGGGTTTTGTTTTTCTGTCATATTATTGCAATTCATTAAAAAAATATTAATGTTGATTAGTGAATTAGTTAAACAGATAAGTAAACTGTATAATAAAAAAAATAAAAAAAATCTGTGATCAAATTCCACGGTTTTATTTAAGTTTTCCCTTAGGTGTTCGTATTTCCCCCACTTTCCCCTACTACCACTGGACAGCTCCTGGAGAGGAGATAGCTAGCAACTGTCCACTGTGGCGTTCTATGAGGCTTAGTTCGGCAGCAAGTGACTTTTTCTAGCTAATATTGGTGACCATAGTTTTACTTTAACTATATCTTTGCACTGTTTGCCTACCATCAGTTGTATACATGTTACTATTAAACTTAGCTCAGTGATAAACTGAATACATATTCAATTAGCTATCGATGTATTTATTTGACCTGTTATGACAGTTATAGTTCAGCATCCTCGGTAAGACTACCTAAGAGCAAATTATTTACTTAAGAGTTAGTACTTTTTTATTTCTCAGCTGCTAGTCTGCCTAGCCGTTCCTACATTGTTCTCAATTACGAGTACCCATATCAGTGTACTGCTCAAACATGTAACGGATATTTTTAAAAAGAGCAACCTTGGAGTATCTTGCTTGTTCTTCTCCATAAGAACGGCATTCCGAACGGGTGGTGAAGTAGTAGCGTAGCATTTTGTAAATATTTTGACGATTCATAAGTACTGTACTTAATGGTTTACATTGATAAAAAATATTCTTATTTTGATTCTGAGCATTATGTAACTCTATGTAATGATTACACAGGGAAAGATACAGGCGGCAAACAGGTACCTGTCGATACGATACAAGGATAATCCTAATCGCCGCGTGCACTGCTCTGTTTATAATAGGGTGTTTGACTGTATTAAAAATTAGCATTAAATTCTGGCCATCCTAAAAGGTGATAGCTATAACCCTAGTCAACATATAGGATACCTGCCTTCTTATTAACCCAATACCCAATAATTTCCCGGGATCAACCGTGGCGGGATAGCTAAAACACTGAACTCCAAATGCAAGGGCATATCTAATATAGCTTAGGATACCAATTGATCCTTTAACGAGATCAACATGTTGGTAGACAAAGAAATCGCTCCGGATAATGTAAAATCCACACGCACGAAGTCGCTGGTATTCTAGTAGTACTGGTATGGTAGTAGGTACATAATAATGGTTTGTTTTGACTAACAAAGTGTCCATTAGGCATTTACACGTATAGATAAGGCAGGTAGTTGATATTAGAAATGCGTAGTCCACTGATATTAATCGACTCGTTGGAACATTGACTATTAACAGCTAGTTTAACATTTTTAATTTACTGTAAGAGAAAATATAAAAAAACGCCTTTAAAAGGATGTACTTACGGTACCTATGTCAGTATATTATAGACAGATATTTTTTTTAACAAAACAAAGAAATAACGTAAACTTTCTTCGTAAATGGCCTCACTCACCCAACGGACCTACCGTTGCCTTTTGCCAATTTCAAGTAAGAAACAATCCTAGGCCTAATAACCTACCCTATTTTAGGAGATGAATGTGTCATAAAACCGAACAAGTTACCCCACGGGATATACCTGCAACCCATTCACAACCTTACAAGTCTTGTATCGTCCGATTCGGTTATTTATTAATTGAAACTTGCATTATCAAATATACTATGTAACACAGCGACTGGTCGAATCGAACCATTCGGTTACTTAGTCTTATCGAATCTTCGATTCGGTCATAAAGAACGGCACTGAAAGATCGTCGTCAAACGAGAAAATGTCTAATCGGACCGTTTCGGATACTTGTCGAAACGTTCTGAATCGACCCAATGGTTCGAAATTTAAAAAAAAATGTATTTGCTATTTTCGACAATCCTACGTGATCAACAACGCACACACATGTTTTTTTTGTGTTTCGCCCTGTTTCTTGGGGAACTTGTTCGGTTTTATGGGTAACTAGCTGTCTCGGCGAACTTCGTACCGCCTCAGAACCAAATGTATGAGAAAATGAATTTATTGGTATTCTATGAAAAAATTAAACAAATCTATCCCACGGGAACCATACATTTTACCGGGATAAAAAGCCTATGCCTAGCCTATGTGCTATTCCAGACTATAATCTATAGCTGTGCCAAATTTCATCCAGATCCGTTCAGCCGTTCTAGCGTGAAAGAGTAACAAAATCCATCCATCCATCCTTTCACATTTATAATATTAGTATAGACTAGCCTATGTGCTATTCCAGACTATAATCTATATCTGTGCCAAATTTCATCCAGATCCGTTCAGCCGTTCTGGTGTGAAAGAGTAACAAACATCCATCCATCCATCCAAACTTTCACATTTATAATATTAGTATAGATTTCACCGTCGAAAATATTTCACAATTTTATTTAATTATGTTTATTCCGAAACTCTTACCGCCTTAAATCCCTCTTGTGTGTGCTCTATATGTTCCGAGCTAGGATCATAAGTAGCATTCATAAATAAGGGTTGGGATACATCTACTTATAACTCCATATTAAACAGCATAGCCCACGTAACCGCATCGCAAGCTACCTAAATTATGCTATAATCTTATTACAAAAAACACACCTAAATCGATCGACCTCTACCATCAATAATAATTATGAATATACCTACATTCACTTAGCCAATACATTTTGGCAGATAAGCCTCCAATCATCGGTAATCCTTTGGTTTAAGCTCGTAAAATGTCAAAACACTCACCAACAAGTAAGTACTATAGTATCCACAGCACAGGTATTGGTGAACAAGGCTCTCATTGTTCAGCCATAAACTGAAAACGTTATCACTATAACACTGCGTAAAGTTTATCTCGAAGTTTATTTAATTCGCGAACGCACGTACGTCCGTGCGAGAGCGACGTTAGCGCGGTACTAATTTTTTTGTAGATGAATGGGTTAACGAAGCTTCTAGGCATTAATGAAAAACAATATACATGTGTAACATCGAGATTTGTCAGTATGGGGACCTCCGAAACTATAAGAGATAGAAAACTATGTTCTAAGGAACCGAGTCGTCGATTTGTGGGACGAGAAAAACGAATATATATTTATGTGTTTTTTTGATTTCCTGTAGAGAGTTTTCCCGTATAAAATTGGTGTATAATGTTAATAATATTAATTAATTTTATACAGGAAAAGTACCTCAATGGTAAGCGTAATAAGAACCAATCAATAATACTTAGTTAAGTTTCTCAACTAATACATATATATTATCAAAACTATCTAGCAACCTACATACTGCAACTGGTTTGAGTAGCTGGTCAAAAAAATTACTTACTCTAAGTATATAATTACAAGTTAATGTCTACATGGTTCCCACATATACAAATTACTTTTGTAAATGAAATTAAGAAGGAAGAGGAGAAAAACAAAATCTAAATAGTCTGCTAGAAAAAGGTCATTTATATTCCTGAGGAGCCGGACCGGCATCATCGGACTAGCTAGTGTCAACTGCTTTTTTGTATAAAAATAATGTTGCCAGTGTTTTCCCATGGATTTAACAAAGGTACAATTAATCGCGGCACATTACCCAGACTCGGCAGGTAGACCTTAACAGTAACAATTAACGTGACAAGGCAACACAAAACAGCTCTATAACGGATAATAATCCAGCATCTGTACGTAATTAACACAATTAAGTTTAGACGCAAGAATGTTTCTTTTTACGCAGCTTTTAAAGAATAACTAATAACGCCTCAGGTTTGACCCGTTTTTTTTTTAATAAACAACGATACCATATTAAATAATATAAGGCTACCCCGTCGTACCCTGTATATAGAGAGTAGTAGTTTCTCAAATTAGCTGTGTACTGGCAGTCTGAACAACCTCGCGAGGCTCTCTCTGTACACGCGACAGTATCTGACCCGCCCGCCAAGGCCACAAGTAGTAGACCTGTAATTTGTCATTTGACTTGTATATGACGAATTCTTATGCAACTGATAGCTCGGGTCAAAAACGAGAGGCTGCCGCGCGCAGAGAATTAAAAAAGAACTATCTACGAGTTACGAGGCCGCCTGGCAAGGGTCAGATGACAGTACGCCAGCAACAAGTAGCAACTGTCGTCGTGTTGATTACACGGGCTGATTGCTCGGCAATTTAGAAGTGACCAGAATTTAATTCCAAACATTTTCATGTTGGCTTCATGTTACTTCGCTACTTGTAAGCTGTAAATCGAGCATAAGGCACCACGAAAGAGTGGCAGTGAACAGTGGCGGAGTCATGTTCCACAGAGGTCACCGAATACAGTTACGAAATAAAACGACAATATAAACTTTCCATATATAATCCTTATAAACATTATAAATACAAGCTTCTCAGCAGTACAGGGTAGTTGCACTAACATCTATGGCGAACTGGTAAAGGCTACCCCATCTGTCGGTAACTATTGTGACGCGACTGCTCAACCCTGATGGTACTCGGCGAAATTATAATAAAAAAAAACTACCACAACATGTAACTAAACATAAGTACCTGACATTGTACAACAATATGCTACTCTAGGTATTCTCTTCAGTGACAGCTGTCTCAAAACTACGTCATCGGCCATCTTCGACCAATGAGCAGTGTTAATCCTATTGAAGGTGTCAATTGATGGCAACACTGATCCTGACGTAGTTTTGGGCCGTCGTTGTAAAACAATACCTATTATGATATTGACAAGTTCCAAAGAGTGTTACTACCATTGTAAGTACAAATATGGAGCCCTACAAGACGTTTTAATACAGATCACCCACCAATCATATTATCGTAAACTGAACCTAAAATGCATAGCAGTCACCTGCGACAACGCTGCTTCTTTGAGCGTATGCGCAAGCGCGTGCTCCTCCAATAGCTAATTAAAACATAATTAAACCAATAGGATCAATTCGCCATAAAGGCGGCAGTGTGGGAAAACTGGTGATAAATTATCAATTGTTTCCCAATCGTGTCATTAAGACCACAACTCCGCAAGAATGTAACGACAAGAAGAATTAGTAATTATCTCTGTTCAATGTGCTAATCTTAATTATAGCCGAGTACCACGGTGTATGAATCAATTCACATTGAACGTAGAGGTACAGTCGCAAACATTAATATGGGACCCCATTTCCTTAATATAGTGCAATAAGGCTTATATTTGTATATCGTCATATCTGAGAGCAGTTGCTCCTTGTGACGTAAGTCAAAACAGTAACTCTTATGGTATACGTTTGCTGTGCGATATTCAACCTTAAATGGGTCCCAAATTAAAGTCCGCGACTGTACGTGAGCACAATGTGCAGTGCTTAACTTCATCGAACTAAGTACTAAGCGATTAATAGTTTACGGGATAACATAAAGCGTTAACATTTCTTAGTATTTTATGTGTGCTGACATACCAGTATGATTCCAATGTGAATTTGCCTCACAACTTGACAAAAAGTTACAAAAAATATCAAATATTTAGCTAATAACATAAATATAAGATCGACACTTCCATCACAGCACGCTGTAACATATATTTATATGAAAACTTGGATTAGTTCGCGGCAACAAAACGTTACACTACTTACATGTGCGTATTTAAATAACAAAGTAACAAATGCATGTATTAAATTCACTTATATAAACATATAAATGACGCATTAAAAATGTATTACCTACTATTTATTAAAGGTTTTATCCACAAAACATAAGTAACAAATCTAAAGTTATTTCTGGGCAGGGATTCGCAAATTTCTATTTTATTTTTATCTCATCATCCATATTTTATTTATAATGTGTATTTATTGAATTTCATACCGCTATTAAATACTTGACACTGGCAAAATACACACTAAGTTGTGGGTGAGGCCATATTCGTCGTAAAGAAAAAGAAAGTTATTACTGAAAAAGTTTAGAGGTTTTTTTTATTAATGCCATTCGTTCTAAATTTGAATTACTCTAAATTCCATCAACGCCGTTCACAACACTTGCGAATAGATCAAGGAAAAATCTCCAATATTTCCGCTAATAATCATTTGGTATTATCGAATCACACGATGTTTTACAAACGCGACCTTCACGTGACTAGTTATAAACGTTATAATAAATTAACAGCCGGGGGCAAGCTAATCAATGCTTCGTATTGGTAATTTTATTTACAAGCTCAGCAGTACTGCTCACACTTATAAAACGTGTATGTGAATTAACGAAAAAACTGTTTGTCCAGAGTCAAAGATCCGTTGCACTATATTTATATAGCAGTTATGTTAAACATTAAAAAAAACTCTATTCTGAGAACGCTGTCGCGGCGCCAGTAGGATTATTTTCAAAGAGGTACATCTATTTTTTTCTTTTTTTTTTAAATATCGCCAGACGATCTTTACTAATATCTGGCTGCAATGAACATTTTATTTGAACAATTGCTAATATAGTATTACTTATATTTAGCGGCATCTAACGATAATCACTATATAGACTGTATATTTATCTATGCCACTGCATTTGAGCGAAGCAAAATGACACAAGGTCGTATATAAAAAAACCCACAAGATCCTTATTACAAATTATGGAAAGCTAATTTAAATAATGTTAGATCACATTAAAAGCGAATATAAATAACATACAAAGTCCTCTTAAGCTATATAATGTATCTAAAACAGCTTCACATTTTATAAATATATAGCTTAACAATATATATATTATTGTTAAAACAGGCAGTGTTATGTACTAAGATTTAATATGATTACAAAATTCAATAGTTGGTACTGCGAGATTAATATTAAATAAATATATATAGTACAGGCATTGTCCGATTATTTTTTTCAGAATTTATTTATGAATTGGCATGAACATAATGTAGCATCTACTAGAAACCGCTTGTATAAGATGATATTCAATTTAAATTCATTGCTTTTTTTTTGCAACGCGGATGTGCTAAAACTTTTCAACTGTTTGTATTAAAATAAAATAAATATCGCCATACGAACATACCAATTGTATTGCCCCAAACTAAGCAAAGCTTGTATAGTGGGTACGGTACAATGGACTGACGCCTGATCCAAGTGTAAACCAGACCATGGTTATTACGAAAAAAAACATTTTCGAAATATGCCAAGGCGGGAATCGAACCAACATCCACCCGGTGCAGTGAGCCGGCTACACTTAAACAACAAGACTAAGATGTTGTATAAATTACGTATATTGATATTTCAATACAGAAACAGGCCGATATTTGTGAGATTAATTATAAGCGAGGCTTAGAACTTAGGACATACAACACTTAAAGCTAATAAATAGTTTGGTATAACAAACACAACGCTACTTTATAGTTTATGCTTAGGCCACAGCACGTGGGATCCTGAAGATCAGTCAAATCGACTTAGCATACGCAATCAACAACTTTTATATTATGCATAAACACGCACTACGCTGTTATCAGAGGGTAATGGACTCGGGAAGTATTTATTTATTTATCGTGTTGAATAGGGTATTTAACTATTTTTTTAACCTATGGGGAAGGAGGACCACCACTGACCCTCGGCCTGTCAACTTCTTCGATTACTATAACCAAACAAGTTTGATCGATAATAAAAGAAGCCAACAACACCCGAACTCCTCTAAGATGTTAATCGAGAAACCATCTATCACGAGTGACGGGACCCCAAATAAAATGCAATTCTCCGCGACACTAAGCGAATCTATCAAAGTATTCGACACGTGTTTCGCCTCTAAACGAGTTAACAATGGATTTCCGCCAAGTAACGCCTAGTTCTATCAATTATATTTTTTTTAGTTTCAGAAACAAATTTACTTATACCTCTACAAAAACTCCGTCTTCAGAAAACTGAAAATCAAAAAAATATAAAATCTAAATATCTACCTTAATTATTATTAAATCAAATATGCAACGTGCTATATATATACATATATAGTATATGTAAATAGCTTGTCCCGCGTCCATCACATTAACTAGCGTATATAAAGTATAAAACAGTTTATAATAAAATTTATTATATTCTAAGGGCATAGTAAACATTTAAACTGTCACTGTTGCAAATATATTTGTTCAAAAAAATCATTAAATTAAATACACGGATTTGTAAATAATATATCTGTAACAAAATACAAAAACACGATATAAATTCTGTTGAATGAGATTCGGTTTTTAGTCTTGCGATACACAAGATAACTTGATAACAACCATATGGAGGTACAATTATCAATATTTTGTAACTTATTTGTTTTAATGTCAACTCGACATTGGCTTAATGCATACACTACACTAAGCGCCCATAAAAAAAACTTTTGACATAATTTGTTATCTACAATTTATCGGCATGATTAATGCTACCCCACATAGGATACATAAAAAGCTAGCCTTTAAGTTACTCCAAATAATAAGTTCACCTCTATACAAAATTTAATTAAACTCCGTACAGCCGTTCTGGCGTGAAGCTCACACAAACTTACTAACACACTTTCACATTTGTATAGTTGTAAGGATATATCGCTGACACGTTTCACGATCCAATTCACGATCGATTAAAGCATGTAATAGCCATTACTTTATACTTCCTTCAATATTACGCTTACACTAAGTTCTCGCTATCTCTATCTCTCTTATATGAAATGGTTCCGACAAATCTGATATGTGACTTATTATATGTAAGTACATTGTATAAGGAACACATTTATAGTTGCAGACTTCAGCAATTAAATTGGATTATAATAATAGTGCTATAGTTTATCACTCTGTGACTGCTCTCGTCAAGTTACGTAAATATAAAGTACACCAACTGCCAATAAAATCTCATCGTCGTTGCCATGGCAACGCTTTATGTTGACAGAGACAGCTGTTAATATTGTATTCCATGACTTGAACAATTAAATTGGATTATAATAATAGTGGTGATTTATCACTCTGTGACACATCGGCTCTTATCAAGTTACGTAAATATAAAGTACACCAACAGCCAATAAAAATGTCATCCTTGTTGCCATGACAACGCTTTATGTTGACAGAGACAGCTGTCAATATTGTGTTCCATTTATTTCAAATTTGCTGTCAAATTTTAGATAGGTTTGATAGGCAGGCGCGGTATGTCACAGATGATATTATTACTACTTTTTTTTTAGATGAGAGTATTGACAATGACAATTTAAAACCGTAACAGTGGCGAAGACTGCATACAACCCGATTGCTGGAGACTTCCTTTTCGGAAAATGACAACCGCTATAGTGTCTTTTATTGCCGAATAATAAAGTCAAATTACAACCTCAACCTTTAAAAAAAATATACTGCGCCACTGAACCACAACTAGATAAAATTCACTACAGCCTTTTGATACCATACATAAAAGATTGGTATTGGCCATTGGCTGACTAACCTTTTGCCCAAATTATTTCAGGGTAGGCGCCTATGCCACCGTTTCGCCATGCTTTCGACTCAGATCATAGGGTCAACATAGACACACCTTTAACGAGACCTTTATATACGTCAAATATATATATTATCTTCTTCGTGGCTAAGCTTTAGATCGTATCTTCAATCAAAACACATGCTAAAAGGTTTTCCAATCCCTCAAGCCAAATTATCTATAACGCCTATAAAAAAAATCCTCGTCCGTAGACTCTGTAGAGCAAGAAATGCTGCATGCAATACACAATTTGTAGCCGAATGCCATGTTTAAAAAAAGTCTCTTAAACTTAAAAGACATCTAGCCGCTCTATTAACATCGATACATTATAGTCTCTACCGTTAAGGCACGTTATACATGCGTGGGCGGCGGTGCTTCGCTGATGTCATCGGCCACCACGTGGTTGCTGATGGTGTCGGTGGCCGCGAGGTGGCCGATCTCCGCGATGTCCTGGTGTTCCCCGTGCGCCGCCAGGTCGAAGTCCGACCCCGAGAGAGAGGCAATATGATTCCAGTTCTGTTCTGTTGTGTCGCCTGTAGTGCGAAAGAGTGTTAGTTCCAGACATAGTAGTTACTATGTAGACTTGATTTACAGTACAAAATTATAACTATTTTTGGGCCGATTTGAAGCGCCTTCACGAGCGTCTAAATTTGACATTAAATTCAAATGGCTGTCGCGTTGTTTGGAATGTATGTGTGTTTCGGAAAAAAATACTTACAGTATATTTCTTTATAAAAAGGTATAAAATATTATTGTGGTATAAAGTAATTATCTAATTTATTGATTTTTATCGACATAGTTGACACATGTCAAATCTATATCATTAGTTCCGTAGACACTCACATTTGCTATCACTACGATCAGCGCCAAAATGGCCAAAAGGTACAGGTCAATGGTGCAACTATATTTGGTATATATCCAGATATTCGCGATTAATTTTAAGTGTCATTTGTTTCTCAACATTTTTACAACACTGTACATGAAATTCGTATCACGTTTTGTTCCTCGGTGACTATGGTACTCGTAAATTATTGATGAAGGTACCAAATATTGTTTTAACTCTGTGCTAGTGTGGACGAGCTATCAAATGGTGGTATTCTACACGTTATGTTACATTTTATTACATCATTAAAGGTTTTATCGATATCTGTTCAAATTGCGTATATAATTTGTAGTGTAAATACGTAACACGTTATATTAGTTATTGTGTAGAGCGACTGAAAAAAGTAGACAATAAATGAGGGCGCTAGTGTTGTTTATATGGCATCTCAGTAGTACAATTTTAATAATGTTTGTCAGGATTGGTGACATTTACGTCATTGACACTTGACACTTTTTAGTTGTTGTAGTTCCCTGTGTCATAAATTTTAGTTCCTCGTTCAACTACTGTCTACTATTTTCGGCTGCACTGTATCCAATGATATTGTTTAAATTTATTGTTAAGTTCATATGTCGACTACAAGCCGCAAAAGCTGCCTAAATACTTCAAAATGCGGAAATTATGTTAAAATTGATTATTTACCACTAAGCATTATATAGAATGATACTGAAAGGACCTTCTAAGCCGGGCTTCTTTGTCCCAGGTGTAATCATTATTTGAAGACAGAATTTCAAAATTACGATTTTAATAAATAAATTATGCTACCAACAAAAAACTACTGAATTTTTTTGAGAACAAAATTTTTTTTTATCGCCTTATTGAGTTCAGACTTCACAATGATTATAATTGCGGTAAAGAAGCGCAGGTTTAAAGCTTAGCACACCCTTTCTGAATCACCCGGTATTAACAAATTATATGTGAGCCCCAAACAAGAGTAGGTATTTATTTTTATGAAGCGATTACTGTGTTTAGTATACTGTGGCTGTATGTATGCTAACTACGTGAAAAATGCGTATCAATCAAGCCAATCTTGTTATGTGTGCGTTGAGGGAAAATCGAAGTGCCATCGAAGTTAATCAATACATTATGGAAAGTAGAATAAACATTATTCTTGTAACCCTGCTTTCTGTGTCAAGAATTCCAGATTCAAATCCCAATAGGGGCAAACAGGGCCCGAGTCATAGACATATAATATGCTTTTTCCAAAAACATTGCTTCGTTAGCATCGACTGCACTTTGATTTTCTCAAAATTAGATACGTTCATCCAATCGGCGTTCATTCTATTGGCAAACAAACACGACTAAACTGTATTGTCGTCCCGTTCATCGCGGTATTGTGTGAGCAAGACGGCAGTGTTTTCAATTGTGTGAAATTTAGTTTAATCGTGATTTGTTGACAAGAGAATTGGCGTCATTGTCATGCAACATGTTATATGTAACATGTTATATGTAACATGTTATATGTAACATGTTACATAAAACATGTTTTATGTAACATGTTATACGTAACATGTACAACATTTTAGTGTTAAATACGTCATAAACCCAACATGCTGTTATGTTGTGCGTGCACGGACTCACTGTCGGTGGCCGGTCGCATCGGCGCCGGCGGCGTACCTGCCGCACTCGTGAACACTTGTTTATCAACGCTTATAGGATATATGAAAGCTCGCGGTTGAAATATTAGTGGAAATATAACGGGAATTTCAATGAAATGAATAATATTATAAAAAATCTAGAGTAATAATAATTCCTTGACACCTTAGGCTAAAGTCAGGTCTCCTGCACATGTTTTTCTCTATACACTTAAGGGGGAAGCTCAGGGTCAGGGCGCGAAATTCAAAATGTCAATGGTTTTTATTTTTTTACGAAAAATTTGGACATCTTTACGATGTAATTTCGTGTTTTGCGATATTAGCATTCTGCATTGGATGTCTCGATGTATTAAGTTTGCTTAAAAAATAACCTAATCTGATACAATACCATAAGGTTTGTAAAAACCGCTACTTTTACTAACTTAATGGTATTGTATCGCTTTAGGTACTTTTTTAAGCAAACTTAATACATCGAGACATCCAATGCAGAATGCTAATATCGCAAAACACTAAATTACATCGTAAAGATGTCCAAATTTTTCGTAAAAAAATAAAAACCATTGACATTTTGAATTTCGCGCCCTGACCCTGAGCTTCCCCCTTAACACAAAAACATCTCAACATTTCTCCCCGCTGTCAGTTATATGGAAATAAAATGTGTTCTTTTTGTTTCCTGTGTTGAAAAATCTTGCGCAGGAAACCCGACTTAAGCATAATTTAAACTGCAAACGGTTCAATCAGAATACTTAACTAAAAAATTGTTTTGTTATTATTTAGTTATCTTAAATAGATTACAAAAAAAAACTAATTTGACTAATTTATTTTTAGATTTCCATTTAATTGAATGTTCCCGCAAATTCTCTAAGACTGTATTGAACGTGTATGACACAGTTGGAGGTAAGATCACCATGGTCATAGATATATGACCAAACAGGGGTAAGTTGTAGAACATATACTTACCATGTATAATTTTATCTCGAAATATTGTTCTACGGACTCGACCAATATCATAAACGATAAGCAAAGGTCGGTTTGTATAAAGCTAGAAAGCTAGGGTATATTCCAAGCGAGTATTCATATTTCAAAAAGCATAATTCAGGGACCATAACCATATACAAATTTAGCTTAGCACTACCGGCTACTTCTTTCTTAATAATTCCAGCCCTTTTTTAATGTCCCACTGCTGGGCACAGGCCTCCCCTCATGGCGAGGGGGGATTAGGCCATAGTCCACCACGCTGGCCCAGTGCGGGTTGGCGGACTTCACACGTCTTTCGAGGGGTTCTCTCAGACATGCAGGTTTCCTCCCGATGTTTTCCTTCACCGTTTAGCAAGTGATAATCATGGTTGAAAATGAGATTCGCACATGAAAAATCTCAGAGGTGCGAGGCCGGGGTTTGAAGCTACAATCCTCGTTACCGAGGCAAGCGTTCTACCAACTTGGCTATCACTGCTATATGCTTCTTACTTATTTACTGCTATATAACGGTGTATGTACAATTCATATTTAATCATTTTACAATCATACATACTTGAATAAGATACAAATAATAATAACTTTGTAAAGTGTTTGTTATTTGGCACACGCTGGGTTTGATTAATGTCATCCAAGGAGGGACTACTCACGGACTAATGTAATTAATGTAATTTCAAGTATCAAACACACAGAACACAGTCTTAAGATACGTTCTCAGTTCACTGGCACACGCGAACAATGATATGAGTACTACAAATAGAACTAGTGTTGCCTTAAAATATTCTTGGTCTTGCGGTCAGAGCCACTACCACCACTATTTACAGCAAGAACAAGACTCTGCGAGAAACAAGCGTCTCGCAGAATACCAGTTACGTCTATCTTTTTTTTCAGTTAAAAACCGTACATTTATAACTGACACTGCAAGACTATTGCGTCAACAAAAAAATGATCATGGTCTTGGATCAAGCTCTCTCGCGTCACCCGTCTATATGAGCTTCAATCTGGCAAGCGAGGCAAATGTCTAAGGTGTGGGACCACGACTATTTCAATTTAAAACGGGACAGCTAGTATCAAGATCAAATTTAAGAAAAAATAACACCACCAAATCAAGTCACGCTTCAGAATAATTCCAATACCAAAATATATTTTATTCTGTGATCCTCGTACAATGCCTCCGAATCCAGTGAACCGAAAACGTTATTAGTATCGATAGAAAAAGTAAAAAACAAGGAAGCATTGCGCGTGCGCACCGTAACCTGGTGTCTAGACGGGCGGGCGGGCACCTGGCGAGGGGGCGGGGCCCGGGCGGGCGGGGCCCGGGTGGGCGGGGCCGGGCGCGTGGGCGGAGCGCGCGCGCGTCTCCTCCAGGATGAACGTGTTGATGACGTACGCCTCGCGCCGGATGCGGTCGCGCAGCTCGCTAGACATGTCCGGGATCGCCCACCGGACTATTATCATCACCAGCGCCACCACGTTCTGTCCCAACACCCCGCTCGTGTTATATTATAGAACCCTTACGTGTTGGCGTAGTGTACGGCTTCATAATTAAAGTGTTAATAAATAAATAAATAAATATCGCCATACGAACACACCAACTATACGGTCCCACATTAAGCAACGCTTGTGTTATGGGTACCGTACAATGGACTGAGGGCGAACTCAGTATATAATACTTATATACATATTAAACATCCATGACTCGGGTACAAACATTCGTGCTCATCACACAAAGCTTGTCCCTACCAGGATTCGAACCCGGGACCCTCGGCGCAGAAAGCAGACACTACCACTGCGCTAATCAGGCCGTCAAAAGTGTACACCTTAATAAGTAAAAAAAAAAAACTTGCCCACGCTACGACGCACAGGTGGAGTCTTATTATTCCAATATTGTCCGCGGACTTGTCACCACATCAATGACCTTGTAAAGGACTTTAAGTTCTTCTTTTATGTAACTAGAGTATTTTTTACCTCGAACACGACGACGAAGGCGAGCCGGGCGCCCATGATGTGCCAATACCACTCCGAGTGTTGGTAGTTGTGGCCCTCCTTCGAATACCAGTAGCCGGGGAAGCTGGACACACATACACTCGTTGGTCATATAACAAACCAACCAATATTGTATCTATGTACAGCACGCCAATGTTTGATCCAACAAATGTGCGGTAAGCATGGATCCCAGCGATTAGAGTAGAAAATCAAATTAATAAATATCAAAGGTCTGTTGTGCGAGTAATGCTCACGTGCAATATAAAACTTTTAATGCATTTACAATGTCCTTTTGAAAAATGAAAACGAACGAAAATATTCTATAAATGTATGGTCTTTAGACTCTAAAATCGATTGTACATTTGGCGCCTCATAAAGTTCTATTCGTCTATTTTTAATTATTACAACACCTATAGCATTCTTAATTACAAGTCAAATGTATCAAGTAAATATTAACTCGAACAAATATGAACCGTAACTGTAAGTATACAGAGTGTACACTGACCTGCACATTGTCTCGTTGTAGGCGGTCCGTATGGGTTTCGGATGCAACACGGTCACGTTGAAGTCGGCGAGCGTGTGGTTCACATAGTTCTCCAGAGAGCCGTTGGAGTACTGGTACACGAGCCGCGGGATGAAATCCGACGTGAACGCTATTATGAACCCCTAAAACAGAAAGATAAGATTGAAAATCGAATGGCACATAACCAAAATAGTAGTTTTAAACTGAATTAAGTAGTAACGGACATATTCGGACTATAAGGTTAACAGTCTCACTCTAGTGTTACGGAACACTAATAAGTAGTAGTTTACAGTCACAAACGTTAGTGGCCATCACAGTTTACCCATACCGAGTCTAGAATTCAGAACCTTTGGTACAGAACGCAGGGTCACTACCAACTGTGCCAATCGGCCCCCTGATTACGTATCTTGCCTAGCCTAACGATAGCAAAGCGACGGCAATAATCGCGGAATATTTGCTTTCAAATCGCATATTTGTATGACATCGCAGCGCTAAGTAATGCGAAATAACGATTTAAAAGCAAATATTGCGCGATTATTTCTATCGCTAGGCTATTGCAAGTTACGTAATCACGGCGTGGGTCGTCCAATAGAACGAAAATTATATGTAATCGTGCTCACGTTGGTGATGATGCTGAGCTTGCCGATAGAGTCGAGTATCCGGTACCACACGCCGATGTCGCGCACGCGCTGCGGCGAGGGCCGGCGGTAGCACGTGAGGAACTTGCGCGCGTCCAGCCGCATCTCCAGCACGTTGTTGATGAGCGCGAACAGCGGCGCCAGCGGGAACGCCGCCACGAATATCGTCACGAACCCGTACTGGAGGACTGCGGGAGGAGGAGCGGGTCAGGCCTACCATTTTTAACAGTATTCCAATGCCAATATAAAAAAAAATATCGCCAAGCGAACACCCCAACTATACAGTCCCACACTAAGCAACGCTTGCGTTATGGGTACCGTACAATGCACAGAGGGCCAACCCAGTGTATAATATTTGTATATATATTTAACATTCAAGACTCTGGTACAAACATTCGTGCTCATTGTCCCTACTAGGACTCGAACTTGGGACTCACAGTACAGAAAGCAGGGTCACTACCAACTGCGCTAAACAGGTCGTTTGACCTTGTGACTTTCGGTAATTATTACAAATGCGCCACAAAAACACAGGTTAAAATGATAGTATACCGTTTCTGATTCACGTTGTATAACGGCACTCACCCATTTCCAAATATTCAGGAAACAGTCCCATATTGCCGAAATCGACCATCTTGAAGTCCTTCACCCATTGCAGATCACTTTTTATTCTGTAAACAAAGTTTTGTTAAGTTTTAGAGGATGAGAATACTATGCAAAAATAATATAAATATCAAACTGGTTGTACGCACGGCTTCGCCCAAATAGGGTTTTCTAGATGAAACTTAGGACACTTAGGACAACCTTAGACCCGTAACCATGGTTGCTATAAAGCAGCCAAAACGTCGGGACCGTAAAAACATTTTATACACGCGATAAAATCTGTAAAATTAGTTTTATTTCAATGTGTGGTATTCGCGTAAATATAAGAAATCAATTCAGAATCAGATTTTTTTTATTTATGTTTACCATTAGGTGTAGTACATATGAATCGTAAAAAATGACACAAAATGTTATACGATATTACCGACCGCTCGCAATGCCGTTCCTATGGAGACGAAGGGACAAGAAACTCCATGGCTGCACTTTTATATAATCTAAGATCCTAACCCCCAAATTTATAGACAGTTATAATGGCATTATAACGAACTTTTTAGAGGAAAAATGCGTTATAATGGCTTTGTAATCCATTATAACTTTCTATAAATTTGAGAGTAAATCTATGTCATAGAAACAAACTACTAGCCCCACAGTGAGGATTCGTAGCTGGGACATAACACAGTTAAAAAAAAAATTTAAGTACCGTCGCTTCCTGCCGATGGTGCGTATGACGTACCACCACTTGAGTAGGTACGGCATCAGCATCTCCACGATTGTGTTAATGAACTGCTTCCCCACCATGATGATGGCCAGCTGGATGGACAGCTCCAGCAGGCAGCCGCCGGGGGCACACTGCGGGGAGCAACCAGGCCGTTCACACACGAGAATGTAAAATGCGCTCAGAACTTTTAGGAGGTATTCGAGGAGAAAGGTTATACATTTTGAGATAATTGTCTACTTTTAATGGAATATTAACAACTAGCTGCGCCCCGCGGTGTTACCTGCGATTAAAGACTATAACCTTTTCCTCTATATCATTCTGCAAATGCACGGTTCCTGTATCCTATAGTAACCCTGCATTTTTCCGGGATAAAAATTAGCCTATGTCATTTTCCGTAAACTATTACTACCTATGCAAAAAATCATGTCAATCCTTTGCTCTATGAAAAATTAAAACAAATCTATCCCACGGGGACCATACATTTTATCGGGATAAAAAGTAGCCTATGTACTATTCCAGTCTATAATCTGTCGCTGTGCCAAATTTCATTCGGATCCGTTCAGCCGTTCCGGCGTGATTGAGTAACAAACATCCATCCATCCAAACTTTCACATTTATAATATTAGTGAGATTAATTAATAAATTAGTGGGATTATGTATTCATTCACGTGCACGAGTGTAGGATAATGATTGCCTTCAGTACTGTACCCGAAATACGAGCGTTGCTTAGTTTGGGACCACGTAGATATTTATTTGCTTTTATGTAATTGGGGGCCTATGTCCAGCAGCGAACACCGTATCGCTAATACAAGGATGGAAAAACGGAAATAGGTCTCTACTTAAATTTACGGCCTGTTTTTTTTAAATAAAAAATAAACATCTCACCTCCTCCTGTCTATGCCCAAAGAAGGTGATGTACGCCCCGGGCCGGCCCACGAACTTTCCCTTGAAAAATGCTATGTAAAATATGGATGCGTAGTAGTTGACGAACTGCAGCAGGTATATCTTGAGTGTCAGCGAATCGTCGAACTCGGTCTGGGTGCGTAGGAGTTCCTTCTCTGTTAACCACTCCGCCAGGTATTGATACACCTGGAAAAAGTTGGTATAATTATGGTGCGCCACACTTGGGTGGACCCCCAGGTGACATAGTCTGAACGTGGCATCGAAAGGCACACCCCTCTGTCAAAAACCATGGCGATAATCCCATAAGCTGTAAATATAAAACTAGTTCACCCTAAATAGATGTCATTTTGAATCGCTTTGAATTTCTACCCCGTCCCCTCAAGACTTGACAGAAATTACTTGTTGATGAAAATACCGAAATCGCCATATGTATGCCTATAATATTTGAGTTCTCTCAATTGCTCATGGATCCCACCATCAGAACTAAATTTTGAATAACATTGGACCAATATCCTTTTCAAATAAAAAAAGATTTTTCCAAATCATTTCATAAATATCTGTCGAGTTCTGAGGTAACAAACATATAAAAAAAAAGATGTTGAATGTAGGCGGCTCCATTCCTTTAATACTGTAAGGGTGGGCCACATCGCGAAGGCTGCGAAGCGATATATATATATTATTTCATCCGTTGATAATGTGCTAGACTTTGCATTATGAAATGTTAACACAAAGTGAACCGTGTGGTTACGTTGTCATACAGAATCTCCGAATATCTAGAACACGAGAAAATATCTAGTTGAATCGATTCAATAACATCGGCCCGCTCAAGCGCCAACGACGGAGAAGTCAAGGAAACTCACATAATTGAACATGCAGATGAAACAGAGGTTGATGCAGGCGGCGGTGGCGGAGGTGAACATGATGGGGCTGTAGGTGATGAGCACGTTGTCGTTCTGGCGCAGGATGCTGGCGCCCAGCAGCGACATGCGGTACAGCACCACCGCCAGCACGGTGGCCAGCGCCAGCAGCACCAGCAGCGACACCACGCTGAACGACATCAGCGTCGCCGGCAGCCGCATGCGCCAGAACGGGACCATCGGCTCGCGCTCGCCCGTCACCACGTTCAGCTGCAGACCACACAATAACTATTGACACATCGCAATGGACTTGACAAGTTTGTGATGTGCGTGTAATAATAATATAATAATTCCAGCCCTTTTTTTAATGTCCCACTGCTGGGCACGGGCCTCCCCTCAATGCGAGGGGGGATTAGGCCATAGTCCACCACGCTGGCTCAGTGCGGGTTGGCGGACTTCACACATCTTTCGAGGGTTTCTCTCAGACATGCAGGTTTCCTCACGCTGTTTTCCTTCACCGTTTTAGCAAGTGATAATCATGGTTGAAAATGAGATTCGCACTTGAAAAATCCCAGAGGTGCGAGCCGGGGTTTGAACCTGCAATCCTCGTTACCGATGCAAGCGTTCTACCAACTTGGCTATCACTGCTTGAATGATGAATGAATGATGAATTATATTTTGACAATTATAATAATATAATATCACTAGGCGAATATACAGGGTTTTAGTCAGTGGCGTAGCATGGGGGGGGCGGAGGGTGCGGTCCGTCCGCACCGGGCGGCACTTTGCCGGGGCGGCATTTCACTGGTGGTGGTTAGAGAAAAAAATATATTTCAGTGTTATTTTCATAATTTTTGCTGTCGTTTCCATGCCCCAAATTTTTTATAATTAATAGCAAAAATAAGAGGGCGGCAAATTTGAAATCCGCACCGGGTGCTAATGACCTATGCTACGCCACTGGTTTTAGTGGCATGGTAACCTAAACTTTGGGTTAAGGTCACACTAATACCTATAATAACATGATAGAAATATTTTATGTCAAAAGTCATCAGTCAGTACATATTTAATATTTTTTAAGCGCGCCTTGTATCGTACACCACGCGATCACAACACAACGTCCTGCGCGATACGAATTAGCTGATAAGGCAATTTATTCTGCCATGCCATACCAAAAAAACACATTGCCTAGTCTTAAAAATAATTTGTAGTAACACTTTCGCAATGTGCAATGAGTATAATGATCGCACCTGTCTCCGCTTGACGTGCGCGAGGCGGGCGAGGTACTGCGGCCGCGGGTGTTCCTCGTACACGTCGAAGCCGGTGAGGTCCCAGCGGTGCGTCATCTCCGCCGAGTACCGCTTCCACAGCTCCAAGAAGCATGCCGCTACAAACACCAACAACATTGCATTCAATTCAAGTATTTTGTAACGCAACTTTTGGAGATTTTTGACCACCCCCCCCCCCCCATGTAATGCGCCATAACACCCCCCCCCCCCCCCCCCTAGTAAAACGTAAAGTCTCTACGCGACCGTTCTGAAGGGTCAAAACAATGTTACGTAACGCGTAGTTCAAACCCCCTCTCCCGCCCGTGTAACGCATCGTAACGTTTCAGAAGACCCCCCCCCCCCCCCTAAATTCGTTACGTAATACTTGAACGCTCCCTAAGCCAATAAGCGGCATACCTGAAATGCCTTTTGAGCCAAAATCGCCAGCGACTGGATTCTACAATACAGAAGACGGGCGCGCAACAATATTAAGTGGAGATAGCCCGACAAACTGAGTATCTTTACGAAAGGCTACTTTAGTCCACGATAGAGAGAAGTAGGAGAAGAAAAGAGTAGATGGTAACGAAAAATTTTAAATCACCATTTTTACACCTAAGAATAGTGAAAAAGTTATGACTCAGAATTTTCCGAGTTCCGAAAATAAATAAATAATAAATATCGCTTGACGAACACACCAACTATAAGGTCCCACACTAAGCAACGCTTGTATTATGGACACCGTACAATGGACTGAGGGTGGACCCAGTATAAATTACTTATATTAAACATCCATGACTTGGGTACAAACATTCGTGCTCATCACACAATGTTTGTCTCTACCAGGATTCGAACCCGGGACCCCCGGCACAAAAAGCAGGGTCACTACCAACTGCGCTAATCAGGCCGTCCAAGAAAAGCAAATCAATACAGTAATATCACACATCCGTTTAATGGTTCTCGAGATTAGCGAATCCATACAGACATACCGAAAGACGCGCGGCGGAGACACCCTCTTATACTAAGTTGTAAAGGTTGACACACCAATCACCGAGTACATAGCCCTATGTTATCTCTCTATGGCCCTATGTTGGCCCTGGTCTTGAGCAATGGGCAGCCCTTAAAGTGGCTGAATACATATGAGACTCACCCCAGAAGCTCATGAAGATTGCGAAGAACACGGTGGTGGGGTTGTCGAACAGGTACGTGATCCGCGACTGCAGGCAGGTCGCGCGCAGGTCCCAGAAGTCGCAGAAGTAGTCGCATTGCGGGCACATCTTTATAGTCGAGTTGTAGTTGCACACATCCTCGCTGGAAAACAATCGAAGATTTAAATTAAGGCACCTACACACAGTACGGCCACTTTACGCCGCGATCACGCGTTGAACTGTCCAATCACGCGCGTTACGCACGCGCACTTATTTTTTATTGGTTAATTAGTACGGTCTTATATGATTTACATTATTAACTGTACATTTATATAATAAAATATTATGTTTATTAAGTATAATTAAAATGTACGATTAAAGTAATACTAAATAGGAAAATAATAAAAAGAAACTTAAAAATTGTATGACGAAAAACTATGTATCAAAAAGCAAAAAAAAAATTGAGCAATGGGGAAAAGGACGAATAAAAATGGTACAGCATCCACAGATCATTCTCGCACAACATCAGACATGCAAACAGATCATATTTTGGAATTCCTAGAGCTGAGAGTATCCGAGGTATCGGGAATTTTCGGCCAGGGAGCACTTCGTATATTCTTTGCTTCCTGATAAGAATATAATCAACTAGAGCAACGATTCTATAGCGGCACCCATATCAGGTGTTGAGGTTACCTCGGTATGTTAGAGTAGACCGTGGCAGCCGAGTATATGACGCAGATGAGGCCGACTATCGACGCCGGTATCAGCATGTGTGTGTAGAAGCCGAGCCACGCGAAGTACAAACCTGACACCATTGAAAAACATCATAAAATATTATATTGATTTCTTATATTTACGCGAATACTACACATTAAAATAAAACTAATTTTACCGATTTTATCGCGTCTATTTTATGTTTTTTTACGTGCCCGACCGTTTCGGCTGCTTTACAGCAACCATGGTCACGGGAGGACTGAGGTGGTTGACGTCCTGGTGTCATAGTGTGAAACAGGGTACCCTCATATTTAATTGTTGCTTGTGGTCCAATCTAAAATATTATATAATCATATCGACAGACGTATCCCCCCCGAACTAAGCAATGCTTGTATTATGGGTACCGTACAATGAACTAAGGACAATTCAGTTAATGACTTATACGGGTTGATTCAGAAAGGGTGCACTAACCTTCGAACATGAGTCTCTTTATCGCATTGGTAATCATTATGTCAAGTTCGAATTTCGATATGTCCATATAAAAGGAAAATTGCTATTGAATAAGCATTACTATTATATATTAAATACGAAACTGGTATTTCTATAACGTGAAAAAGCACACAATCTTAGAGCGCCATATTTATTGTATTAGAACATCACAATGACAAGACTATTTTACTTTTCACGAGAATCAACCATAGAGTACTGTTATACAATATATCCACTCACCAATTTTAACACCGAAGTAGTCCTTAACGTAGTCGAGCGGTTGGTACTTGAGGCACTTGGAGACGGCCGCCCACTCCGTGTACAGCAGGTGGCGCATGGAGCCGGGGGTTTTGAGATCCCCCTGTGCGGACAATTGACCGTTAAAACGTAGGGACCTTAAATGGCCTAAACCAAACCCCCTCGCACTGCCTCGCAATAAATAGGATCCTTAAATGACTTGAACCAGAACGACCGCGCAACCACGCAAAGCTCAACTACTTTTTTTATTTTTTTTATTATGTTATAGGCAAGTATTTGATCTCGATCTCACCTGATGGTAAGTGACAATGAGATCTACGATGTAGCATACTTGCCTAGAAGGTACGTGTTCACTCTCGACTTGAAAACACCCAGATACCATACTTGCTGCGCACGAGTCGATCGCGAGGTAAATGACTGAGAATACTAACAGGCAGACTTTTTGGCGGGACGTTGAATAATGAAATTGTCAATTTAGTATTATTTTTCAAATGAAAAATGCGCAACTTGGATGAATCAAGTATAATATTAAATTGAATGAACTGTAAATAGAAATACTATTGGGCAGTTCGCACATAAGCTTTGTATAGGTTTAAGTATATTCTCGTTTAAAAGAAATACGGCTGTAGACAGCCAGGACGCTAGAGATAAGTATTGCCATGCGAAAAGATACCTAAAGTACCAGCATATACACTCACATCGTGCAAGGAGTAGGCCGCGCTGTAGGTGCAATTGGCTATGAGTCTCGTGATGCCGAACGCGAAGTCGTCCTTCTTGTCGAGCGAGAACTTCTTGCGGTCCAGGATGAACTGCACGATGCGGGAGCGGACCGACGGCGTCCAGAAGCACTCCGCGGCCGTGTCGAATCTAACATACCATATATTAAAAACACATAAAAAATAATAAAACATAAATAATAATAATGGCTCTAAAAAAGCTTGTGTGGATCCTGGCTTAGGGAGCGTTCAAGTATTACGTAACGCATTTTTTGGAGATTTTTGACCCCTCCCCCTCCCTCCATGTAACGCGCCGTAACGTTTTTCTCTACCCCCCCCCCCCCCCCCCTTAGTAAAACGTAAAGTCTCAACGCGACCGTTCTGAAGGGTTAAAACAATGTTACGTAACGCGTAGTTCAAACACCCCCTCTCCCGCCCCTGTAACGCATCGTAACGTTTCAGAAGACCCCCCCCCTCCCAAATTCGTTACGTAATACTTGAACGCTCCCTTAGGAGTAACTGTGGTAGAAGCGTGTGACGGGCCTAGTCCTATAAAAAAAACATGCTTACAAATATTCTTTGTCTTTGGAGTATATGGCTGTGAGGCGATGCTTCCTCTCCGGGAACATCTGGGTGTCCACCCTGATCTTGGACATCACCCGCTCCCAGCCGGCGTCCAGCCGGTCGATGAAGCTGTTCGTCTTGTCGTGCACATCCTTCAGTGCTGAAAACTGCATGAAAAAACGAAGTGATAGCTTTAATGTAAGCGAGTCATTGAATAATTTCTATAAATAAATATAAAGCATCAGTGCAGTGCACCCACAATTCCGTTTTTAAAATAATATCACCAGACGAACGCACCAGTTGTACGGTCCCAAACTAAGCGACAGGTACAATGGACTGGGGACGATCCCAGTATACAATTACTTATAGAGATATTAAACATCAATGATTCGGGTACAAATATTCGTGCTCATCAAGCAATATATATCCCTACCGGGATTCGAACCCTCGGCACAGAAAGCGGGGTCACTACTATACATATCGGTGTTAATCATTATTAATATGATTGCAATGAACTAAACTAAATATTTGAGTTAATTTTGATGGTATTGCAACTACAAGAATGTTATTTAATATGTGAAGATTTTAGTGCAATTTCAAATGTTTTACCTACGTGTCATACAAATGGGGTGTTAGTTTGGTAATTTAAAAAGTACTTCATATGGTACTTTAATCGTGTTGTATTGAATAAATGTTTCATTTAAATGTTAGATAAGTATATTAGCAAGTCCATGTTAAATTAGATCCTTATATTAACAAGGTGACAAAGTTGCCCAACAAATATCATGACTTGTGCGTTAAAATACTGCAACACATGTTTAACAACAAAAAAATACAACCGAATTGAGAACCTCCTCCTTTTTGAAGTCGGTTAAAAAGGGCCGTGAAACAACGTTTGCCGCCTCGTCAATACTTATTGAAGAGGTAAAGTATCGCAAATATATTCAAAAACAATTAATATTTTAGTCCCACACCATACATGAAATCATGGCATAATAATATGCTACGGCAAGCATTCTCTTGCGACGCTGGCCTCAGACTACGTCAAGATCAGTGATGCAATTAATTGACATCTTCACACCGCTTATTGGTCGAAGATAGCCGATGACGCGATCTTGGGCCAATCACGTGACGTAGCTGTCACGGGAAGAGAATACCTGGCGTAGCATATTATTGTACCACGCATAAAACTAGGATAGAAACAATGAATTAACGTCCAAGCGACAATTAGCGCGCGCAACACCAATCACAAGACATTAGTTAACATAAATGGTAACATTCAATTTTTAGTTTAGGAACTCGAGAATAACTCTCATACCAATACATATCTAATTAAAATAAATACTGGAACAACATATATTATGCGTATGCGAATTAAGATTATTGTTTATTATAATCAATCATAATCCATTCCAATTGAATGATGATCTACTCTTAATATACCAGAGTAGTCGTTACCCATAATATCAGATCAATATTAATACACCATTTCGTCTAACTATAACTCGGAGACATTAGCCTGTTTAATTTTATTTCCTTGTTTTGGCCAACCGTGCGACATCAATACTTGTTTAGAAGAAAAAAGAAAAAAAAGAAAAGGTTCTCCTTGAGGATCGAAAATCGTAACACAACATCCATCGCTCCCACTCAAGCACGTGTTAGCAAGCGAGCCATGCGCCTCCACATGTGAACATACGCATACCTTTGACATATACATTGCTGCATTCAGTATCGCATTGGTCCGCCCTGATTTCCTTATTTTACTGCATTCCTATGAAGTACATACATCATGTTACTGTGCATCGCGTCACACGTGTGTTTCTATGTTTAGTTACACAACATTACTGGTCACGTGAGTGTAATTTGAGGATTTAATGAGGACTACATTACTGTGCTTTGTAATTTTAAAAAAAGTTGCAATATTCTATGAGCTGACAACATCTTGGTGCTGGCAACTTATTACTTTCCAAGAAAAAAACTTCGTCGTTCGTATTTCAAAATTGTGACGCGTCCACAATATTCTCAATACCTCTTTAAGGACTTTGAAAGTATTATCCAACATTTGAATATATTTTTTATCAGTTTCGTTTTTTTTAATTTCAATAAGTGCTCACAACATCGATCAAACCAACAAACACTATTATACTAGATAACACACACAACTGATGCTATTAAAACCTGAATAATTCTATAATGTTGCAAAAAAAAATGAAAATCTATGGTCAAGTAAGGTAATGCCAAACAAAATATTTATGGAAAACAATACAAATGGGCACATTATCGTGCGTTTGAGTATCTACTATCATCATTTTATTACCACCTCACTAATAAGCGTTGTTCTATGACTCAGATAACCACATTGGACTTTATCTGCGCAAACCAGCCAATGACATTCAAATCAATATAGTTACTTTGCATTAGCGCTTTTTAAATGGAACGAAAACATTGTAGTTATACTACACTTTGCTAAGTAATTATCCATTACTGCTTGATCTCGGTGCATATTTGAAGAGCTAGAGTGTGGACCGGCAATGCATGTGACGGCAAGCGATTGTAACTCAATATTGTAATTTTTTATTGGTTTACAATGTCTTGGCGCGAACTCGAACGCGAACGCGCAATGTTACGACGGTCCAATAGTCTAAATAATGCTTATAAACATAGAACTGAACATTATAACATTATTTTCAGTTGAATTCGATATATTATTATATTATATTATTTTATCTACACTTTTTGGTACAGCTTGTATAAAGCATCGTAGTTTTCCCCTTAACAATCCATTGGTGGATTCAAGACATAAGTCAGTCAGTAGGGGGCAGTAGTCAAGTGTTTTTAAGTATGAGTGCGAGTAACAACTGTCATAGATGTTAGAATTATAGCGACCGGCAATTTAACATGCCCTGAAAAACACGGCAATCTAATAATCTGGCAACCCCTCATAGTATCATCTTTATTGCTAGTTTGGTACACAGACCCGTGGTGGCGGCCCATACGATTGAACTCTATCACCTAAATCATACAAAGAACATCGTTTATTAGTAAGGACAATCAAATTTCTACCTTAAAGCGAGAAGCCCTGAGGGATAAATTTGGGGTAAAGACCATATAAAGCCATAACACGAGTCCTGCGCGTCAGATTACCATTAGTTTATAATAATAATATGGAGACAATTTACCTTCATCGGCATCCTTAGCTTTAAAATCTCACTGTAATCTCTCAGCACGGACACCGGAGCATGAATCTGGAAATGGAAAGAAAAAATCTGATATATATTTGCCTCAAAGTTTATAGAACATTTTAACTCCCATAGCATATTTACCCATTAAAACCTCTATGTTATTTGGTAAATATAAAACAAATGCCACTCTGAAAAAAGTTACTTACGTCACAGATGTTATATTCCATTTACAATAGCATTCTCAAGTATTTTACATGATATTGTAAGTGTATTGTAGCCGTCCATGCAAGTCAGTTCCTAAGACAGCTACGGACGCGCCGTGCGGGTGTTCACACTTTGAATTATTTATATTTGAGATTAAATTTATAAAAAAATCCATAAAATCATAATGGCACCCCCGCGAGGACTGTATATAGTGGCATATTTACTCTTGGGAGGGAGGGAGGGTGGCGCAAACCGCTCCTCGCGCTTAGCTTTGGGCCGCATTTCATACTAATTAACATCTTTCGTTAATTTATGTGGTGGCAACCCTCATAGGCTCACGACTACATAGCTCCAGAACGCCATATCTTAAAATCACCACTGCCTGTAGTAAACACGCGGTATCGCGACTTGTCATTCTCAAATTCACCCCAAAACTGGTAAAGCTCTAGCCAGGTATGCTATCAAACCATATATACCTTAACAAAGTTGAGGCCATACAGGTTGTCCGGCGCCGCCCTCTCCAGCTGGAGTCCCTCGAGTTCCAAGTTCTCTTCGAAAACCTCCCGCTGCGCGCGCGCCTCTGGCTTCGCTGCTTCGGTCTTGGCCGCCTCCCATACCAGCACGTAGTCGATCGAGCGCACACCATCAGCGAACGTCAGCGACGAGTTGTTCAGAATGCCGCCCATTACTATGCTAAAAATATAATTAAAAAAAACTAAAAAAGAAGAAGTCCCTGTTTTATAAGCGTTGAACGCTCGAAAACCATATTCATGATGTAATATGGACTTTTGAAATTAGATTAAAACAATGGAATTATCTTTGTCTATATCTCTCAATTTCTTAGTGCTGTGCTTCCTTTGATTTCATTATTAGCTTGATAATCTACCTGTTACATTTTTTGATCGGACACGTAGGCAACAATGGACCAAAAGCATACAGAGCAGTTTGGCAGACAAGTTCGGGAACCGGCGGGCACACTGATTGAATATACATACGTAGATACATTAGGCCGACACGTTCTTTGATCCCTATTTGACCCAATTGAAGTCGTATACGACCGTAACATATTATTATAGTGATGTTCTTATTGCTAAGTATATAGGTATCACATGCCAAGCGATCCTTGTTAATAAAACTCATGCATCACCCGAGCACCCCATAGCCAGGACGAAGTCAATTGTATAAAGTATGATGAAGGAACAATGATGTGAACTTGGCAAACGATGGACGATCACAATGTGTGGCCAATGTTGGATCAAATTGTCTAAGTTACTCACGAGCAATGGTTCGCCGTTGGTTTGCCATTGCCGTTTGGACCTTGGTCTCTGGGCTGAACGTCACAGCCGGTCTCCTCGGCAGCCCGCGTGGACGCTTCGCTACCGTTGTCTCTGGAATTATTCTACACTTTGGGGACATCTTTTTTATCATGACAATACCGAAACCTACTATCTATTAGTAAATAATTGGTTGGAACAAAAGATTGACAATATTGCAACTCAGCCAACCGATAGCCATGATTGGTTGGCAATTGTATTTTGAGGTCACAGCACTCATGATCGGTTTTATTTTTATTTATCAAACAACCTTGGATAAATGCCTTCGAAGATTAAGCCTGCCCATTAAAAAAAGAACGTAACATAAATGACATTTTTTTTTACGTAAAAGTATAGTATATATATAAGTATCTATATTTATCTACGCCGCTATGGCTGAATCGAAATCTTATTTACACGAAACGACAGCCATCTGCTCTTTATTACCAAAGTCAATGATGGCTATCACGTTGTAAGAGTTCCAATATTAAAAAACACAAACACCATGATTAGCAGGCTCACAAATCAATTAGTCAATTGCATGGAGCTAATAAGTACATTGGCTGCATAAAGCAAAGCTTACGTTAAGAACCTACCTACTCCCGCTGATGTCATACCAATATAATAACAGATGACTGCATTCAGGACACTATTCCTGTATGCCTTCGACTGTTATTTAATTACCTCTTTGTCAAAGTGTTGGAAAACCAGTCTCCCAAAAACTTGGAAGGTAAAATGTGAAAACTACTAAGGAGTCGATTAAAACTTAAACTCGTGTTACTTCCATTTTCGCAAGACCAAGATTTGGAGTCTAAAACAAATCAAGCCCACCATTGTACCAAATAAAACCCCATAATTACCTCAATAACTGTACATAACTACTGTGCTCTTAGATGCTACGTACAGTTGCGGACTTATTTGAGATCTATTTAAGGTTGAATATCGTACAGCAAAGGTATACCTTAAGAGGTAGTATTGTGACTGACGTCACTAGAAGCAACTGCTCTCAGATATGACGATATACAGATGTAAGCGTTATTGCATTATAAGTGTGTCATGGAAATGGGTCCTATATTAATGTTCGCGACTGTACTAAATATTTCTTGACTGTTAAAAACGGAAAAAAATATAGATACGACGTCACGGACAACAATAGATGGCACATACATTAAAATTATACTTGCCGTTTATTTAATACAGAATTTTGTTCAAGGACGCACAATATAATAGCAACGATTTTTTTTCCAGTTGAAACCACAAAAGATAATTAGAAATAATTATTGTGATTAGATACATAGTAGTATCATTCATTAATTAGCCTTAATACTGCCTAAATTAGTAGATAACATAATTAGTGACAAGACTTTAGCTATCGACTTAACATAAACTAAAGCAAATTGAACCCTATCATACCGAACATAAGCATTACATTGAGGGTATCTCATGCCCGACCGAGAGAAAGTGAGTAAGAGCTTTACGAAAAAAAAACTATATTTAATCTGTCTCTTTTCTTTGTATATCTCGTTCGTAATAGCTTCATTGCTCTTTCCCTCTCCACGTATGAATATCGACCGAGGTATGGTTATACGATCACATTTAACATAGACACAATTTACAACATAAAAGTTCAATGACACGTGAATACAAAAATTCACAAAACCATGACATAAACATTTAACACACGTACCTTCACCGGGATACAATAATCCATCAACCAGACATGATTTGCCATTTCAATTTCAACTTTATCCCTGTACCTACTTAGAATATTAACAAGGTTCACTCTACGCTAAATAATAATGTAGATTTTAGAAATAGTGCGAATAGCCCAGTCATATTAGGGCTTTCACCTCGGAATGAAAGATAATAAGCTGCAAATTGGTATGAACCTTTGTTTTGTCATTCTAAATGTTGTCTCAAAAGTCACAATCGTTATCGTGTCCGCGTCTCAAGATATTCAAGGTCAAAGGTCACAAAAATCGGTTTTTCGCGAATATCTGGCTTCCTATCGGTTAAATGAGATTTGCATTTATTATAAAAGTTGTAGGCTATAAAATTCCCTACAACTTTTGTTTAAACTTTTTTTTCATACGACTAACCGTTTTGAAGGTAGAGCGCGAAGAGTGCACATCGTACAGTCATATACGGCCTAATGCAAGGTCAAGCGTGAGTTATGGTTATCAGTACGTTATAAAGTCAATTATTTACTTGGAAATTATAATTATTAAACAATGCCTATTATTTATGTACTAACTATTAATTATTTATATTTAATTAAAGTAAGTAACTTGATTATTTATATATAATTATTCATATTTAACTATTTAAGTATAAAATATTATTAATTCTGGATTATATATTTTAGTTTTATTTTAAGTTAAAATGATAGTAAGAGTATATATTTTACACATATTTTTATTTATTATTAAATACGGCATAATATACATTTATCAAAATGTGAGTTCAAATATCAAAAGTATCTTTGTTGATTTTAATTGTAATGAAATTGGAAATGGAAGCTAATTATCTTCTTCTTCTTCGTCGTCTTCTTCTTCTTGTCGCTCAAAAATGTTCGATTCATTGTCATCATCCTCATTATCTGTCATGTTCATCTCCAAACCTTCCAGAATATCGGGATCATATGTATTTTCTTCATCGGGATTACTTGGATACAGTGAAGCGTTGAGGCAAGCTTGTCTCATACAAAGTGGAGAGAGTGGCCTTGAATACTATAGAACATCTGTCCCGGCAATGAATAGAAAAGGGCATAGGGTAGGGACAAGTATTTCCAGGTATATAAGTATTGAGAAATTTACGCGTTTTAAAGAAAAGATATATAATGTCGTGTTAACTTAAAATAAAACTAAAATATATAATCCAGAATTAATAATATTTTATACTTAAATAGTTAAATATGAATAATTATATATAAATAATCAAGTTACTTACTTTAATTAAATATAAATAATTAATAGTTAGTACATAAATAATAGGCATTGTTTAATAATTATAATTTCCAAGTAAATAATTGACTTTATAACGTACTGATAACCATAACTCACGCTTGACCTTGCATTAGGCCGTATATGACTGTACGATGTGCACTCTTCGCGCTCTACCTTCAAAACGGTTAGTCGTATGAAAAAAAAGTTTAAACAAAAGTTGTAGGGAATTTTATAGCCTACAACTTTTATAATAAATGCAAATCTCATTTAACCGATAGGAAGCCAGATATTCGCGAAAAACCGATTTTTGTGACCTTTGACCTTGAATATCTTGAGACGCGGACACGATAACGATTGTGACTTTTGAGACAACATTTAGAATGACAAAACAAAGGTTCATACCAATTTGCAGCTTATTATCTTTCATTCCGAGGTTGACCCCTTTTTTTACCTAATATGACTGGGCTAGAAATATAATCTTACCCTTCTATGGTCACTGAAATCTGAACGCTTTATTATTGTTTTAAATTCCATTATGATTTATCAATAGTTGTTATTGCAACTCGCCGTACGTTTCATATTTGTATTTCTAAGAAAATGAGCGTGACGTTTGCTTACAACTGGGTACACTATATTTTAGGTATTTAGTTAGCTACCTAGCATAAAGACTTACGAATTACGATTTATCTCTGCATCATGCGTCAATGGTTACAATCTGCTCTTATGCACAGTTAGTTCTCAGATTATTGAACCCGTGCACCACCCACAAGTGGAGACATACAATTATAACATTCATACCAGTCCCGTAAATTATAATACTTATAATATTATTAAAGGACCTCGATTTGACAAGCCTCAATCATTTTTAAATAATAAAAGCAGCAATTATATAATAAATAATTTGGATTATTAATTTCTGATTCACAATATTATTAAGTATTAGAATAGCCATCGGAATAGCCAAAAAACTACATAAAAATCCACTGAGCAGATTTGTTTGGGTTAATTCGGGTTCCCGGGATAAAGTCGCGAGCACAGCTAGACGGCTAGCTAGAGATAGTTTTAGCTGTAAAACGGGACACACTCCTCCGAATACAGCTTAACAAAAACACGAAGTAACAGCATCTACACAACTTTTGCTTGTTCATACACCTCCTTTGAAAAGGCTTAACAAACCGACCCCTTTGACTCCTCACAACGGACATGAGTAACGATGACAAAGACGCGGGCGTTGCGGCTCATTTGCAATGCATACGACATGTACCAACTCACCGGTCCGTGTTCATGTCCTGCGACAGATTGTCCTGGTACGTGCTGAGCACGGACATCGCCTGGATCTCCCCGATCTTCTCCAGTTCCTCCCTCTCCGTCTGACCCAAACAGTAACATCCAATCATTCACCTGTCCAACACCTTTCTTTGGGTGACAAAGAAAAGTGCACTGTGTCATTCCAAAATGCATTTAATTGTTACTGAACATAAGATTCGTTATTGTAGTGGCAAACATTAAAATTTGTGGGTTTTGAAATTCGTACTCGTTTCGTAATTACAATTCAAGTCGCGGATACACAGATAACATAATTATAACAAACGATAACACCGTACTTTGTTTTTTTTACACCTCACATGGGACTTGTTAATTCTGAGCAATGCCACATCGTAAGTGATATAGCAGAGCGCGTCTATAAAACACCTTAGAATCATTGCACAGAGTTTGGTCTCACAAAAAATTGCAATCAGAAAAATTACGAACACGTAGCGACTGACCTTGGTTCGTTCACTTCAGACTGATTCATCTATGTTTGGAGAACGATCTGAGCAATGATGGGTGTTTACACACGGCGCTATCTATCAAGCGAGATATATCTTCCATATTAACACTATACTGTAGGCAAGAGACATTCGTACGCCCTTTCAATCGTCACGGACTCAAATACAATGGAATTTCGCGAAGCACACGCGACGTGTTTGAAAAACTAAATGTTAATGCAGGTAATCGACGCGGTAATTAGCTTAACGCCGGTTCACACGATACGACTTTTCACCCGGCTATTTTCACTATGTAACGTCTCGTCGTCATCGGGAGTATTTGGTTAATAAGTCGGTAGTGCCGGTACATTTGAGAACAAAATACGCAAGCTAAATAATTGTTATAAAACATTTATTTGATAAGGAAAGTTATTTGAAAATGTTTCGTAACACAACTGCAACTGCAAACGTATCCAAATAGTATAGAAAAACACCACGAATATCTACTTTATCTGGTGTATCTAGAGTTCAAATTCTTATTTAAATAAATGAGAAGAAGACTGGTTCTTGGATGGATAATACACTTGTCTTCGCACACACTGAGTGCCAGTCTACACTGTTCAGTATTATTTAGCAAACGCTTATACGTCGGTGTGCGCGCCGCTTTATACTGAATAGCGTGGAGCACTTATCGTTATTAGCTAAACACCTTCGGGATTAGTGACACAAATGTACAGGCTTAGGCATTTTACATCATGTTTACAATAAGAAACAATAGGTACAATAAAAATTGCTGTTATAAAAGCTATTGTGTTGAAATAAACCAGCCAGGATATAAATACAGTCAGCCTCCGCGCGCAATCTTAAAAAAAAACATAGCCTGCTGGCTGAGCACTAAATAAGTTGATCACAATATTCCTGTTGAATTATTCCCAGAGACGCTTATATCATTGGTTATTGCTAAACATATTCTTTTCATCAAGTAGTTTTAAATAATATTTTTATCTGGCACTGATTACTGCCTAAAATTTGTGTTGTTTCTATGCAGTATTCTATGATTCTATGTTTTTAAAATTAGAAATGTGCAACTTATCTCTTAAATTCACATTTTTTTGTGAATTATCAAAATATATTGACCAAAATTAGACATAAGTTGAGTGTAGGAATACTAAAATGTGTTTGAAATATTTATCCCTAATTTAGTGCTACTTAGATTTAGGGAATGCTGGCATACCAACACCATTAATTAAATATTTTGCCTTGTTTTCCATAAAAACAGAGTGAATTTGTGGACGCTATTTATTAATGGTTATAATTAAAAAACCATATTAAAAATGAAATTTCCTCATTAACAAATAGCTGATAAGTAACTTGCACAGTAATTAGTTTAAAATTTTATATTTATACATATTTCCTCTAACAATTTATTATATTTCAGCGCTGTGTTTAATAATTACAGCTTTAGCTATAATACCAAACCCAAAGCTTTTATTTACAGCTTATTAGCATATAAGGCAGCAATATAAGGATACTTTCAAATCTCTATTTGAGATGTTGGAATTATTGATAAACCTTTCCTCCACAACCATCAAGTAAACATTGTTAAATTGAACCTTACATCAATAAAAATAAAGTCAACACTACATTTAAATTAAATTAAATAATGTTATATCCCAGGCTATTGGCAGCATGTTTGGCAAAAGAAACAAAAACAACCATTGTTTATAGGTTCTAATATTACAAATGCAACACTGTTTATTTCGAGGCCTTATATATTTATGATTCATATTGTGTTTTACCTTTAGTAGGTAAGTATATTGTGATAATATGAGACAAAGTAGTCCAGAATAAAGTTAATGTATGATGATTTCAGAAAAACAGATATAAATAACATTTCACCTCATATAAGCAAGAATCTAGCTCCTATGCTACCCAACTTTTAATAGCATAGATGGTTTGTTTACAGCCAGGAAGAAAACAAGAATATTTATAAATATTACCTCGTGGAATGGTCCAATTCCATCTCCATCTTCGAATAGTTGTTGGAACGCTAATTCGTTTCGTTGGGCATCAGTGAGGAATGATTCAGTCTCCCCTGTATCAGATCTCTTGTGGTGCAACTTAACTCCTCCCGCGTATATAGGCGTCGTTATTTTCGGCGTGAACACATTTTCTTCTACTTTACCCAACAGAGGTTTTGGTATATCTTCTTCGAGAGATGGGTCGCCGTCAGACATTACAAACTATCGCGCCAAATTGTCACTATTTATTTTTCAAAGCGACCATATCCGAGATAATTCTTCCTTCCGATGTCTTAGTCATAAGCGGAACAGTGCTATGACCAGATTTGTCACTTATTCCAAGATAGATCTTGAAACCGTGCAGGAAAACCAGGTTGTTTTATTGTATTACGAATAACCCACTGACAACGATGACAACGTATTTTTACCCACAGTATTTAACACACTGATTTATTTCATTTCGGAATAAAGAGCAGGCAGGAACACAAGAAAACTATACACGAAAGAAGTTTTCTGTAAAAAAATAGGAATTTGTAATTTTGACATCTGATGAGATGTCTGTCAATGTTGACAATTACATCATCTGTTGCTAGAAGCAACAGATAAGAGTGTACAATAAGATAAATCCATTTTATTTCATCGCATTTCATTTCGTAAAGAAAGAAGAAGATAACTGCATTGCAAAAAGGAATTATCTTTGCATGTGTATTTTACCCAGGGCCCAGATAAGTCGTTCAATGAGCTGCAGTCATTCACGTTATTCATCGGGATTCCTCAAAATTTTACTTGCCCATCGAACGATTGGCGCAATAATTTAGCATTCCCTTATAAAGAGGTTTCCCAAGTGTTTTCTGGGTTAGAACTGTGGCTTTGATCGAAATTCGAAAGACTTATAGTGTCGGGAAACCCTTTTGAATGTGTTTTATTGGACAATCGTGACAGGCAGGCGTCTGCAGCAAACGTAGTGATTTCTTTATCTGTGGAGCAGGCAGTATGGCAACAAAAATTATGCCACGCCGCTCCTGAGCTGTCGCGTTAGTTAGCGTCGCTGAAAAACCAAAAGATAGGTTGCCGGCGGCGTATTATTTCATTAAATTCACTTATTTACGTTACTATTTATGTAAAACTATTTATAACATTGGTAAATAACACAAATACATCATGTCTGCGGAGGTGCAGAGTAAAACGAGGCTGCCACAGCTATCGTCAGACAAACAGCTAACATTTATAAAATTAGCTGTTTTATCAATGGCAGCAATATTATGTGAGTATTTTTATGATTTAATTGGCCTTTCTTACGAGTTAAAGCCAACGATGACCGCTCTCTATGAGTATTATACTAGTTTATTGGATTATTATTATGACTTACGTGGTCTTATTATGATAAGCAATGGTGACGAAACGTGATCACATTTCTTAAAATACTAGAAATGGTTCCACAGTTCATATAGGTAACGCCTACACAACAAAATGTACCTACTTACCTACCCATTGGGTGGTTATATATCTATACATATAATGATAATGCTATAGTTATAATTAATAATATTTTAAAGATGTAAAGCATGTTAGTTTACATGTAGAGGGTAATCTCCTGATTTTCTGACCTGTAATTGAAAATTATTTCACTATTATGAAGCTACTTTAACACTAAGTGCTATGCTTCATCGAAGTTCTCCAGGTGGAGCCGCAGACAGAAGCTAGTTTAAATATATTTTATCATCTATCAAAAGAGTAAATAAGAGCATAAATTACGAAACATTGTTTTCCTCAATCATTTTCTGTATTTTATATTCATATATTGTTTTTTATTAAGTAAGTACAGTTGCTAAATGCAACTGTTATAGGCCAAATCATCAACGCAACATAATAGATGTAAATTATAAAGCTTTTAAAAGTTCATAAGAAAGACCATCAACTAATAGTTAATTAAATGTCTTTTGAAACCGGTTTTGGATATTAGCTACAGTCAGATTGCTCTACATCATGTGGCAAACTGTTACCGAAGCAAATATTTATACTCAACTGAAAACCCATGGGAACATCACAATGGTTGATTATTGCATTATGATCTTTCAGCATTCGCAACACGTCTGTTCTCCGTCTTACGATTTGAGAGTGTGATCCACGAGTTTGACCCCTACTTCAACTACAGAACAACAAGATATCTGACAGAGGAGGGATTCTACAACTTCCACAACTGGTTTGATGATAGAGCATGGTATCCACTGGGACGTATTATTGGTGGTAAGTAGAATTATACAATTATTACACTAGAATCTTGTATTTAAGCGAATGCTACACATTGAAACCACTACCATCACCATGTGTTTTTATTTACAAATTATGATTATACCTAAATTTGACAATTATAAGTATTTCTGTCTATTCTGTTATGTTTAGTAATGCTAACCAAATTAGCTCTATAAATAAGTACAGTCAACACAGTTACACTGGTCTCATAGAAATAAACTGGTTGAAACATATTATGTAAATAGTTTAGCTGTTTGAACACCTGTGGCATAAATACATAAAATCCTCTCAAGACAATATGAAATTGGACTCTAATATAGTTATTCATATTTACACATAATAAACAATATAATTTAAAATAAATAACCTGCTGGTTCTTATAAGTCTATCAACATGCAAATTAATCTAGGAAATCGTAAATACTTTTGTTGATAACACCTAGATGCTAAGAAAAATGTCAAGGAATGTATCTTTCAAAGTATGTAGGCTTCATTCTGGTGGTTATATGATGTGGCCCTTTAGTAAATATAAAGTCAGCCATAATAATAGTTTATCAGTTTTAACAACAACTCTAACGAAAATAACACCAAGGCGGAGATTTGGAATTTTCTAAGAAATGACAGTAATAGTCTTTGCCATCCTATGAATTTAAAATGTGAGATGATAAAGTAAGTTCTTGTCTGAGTTAAGATAGTTGATGAAGAATTGGATAAAAATGTTCAAATACATCTAAAATGTATATTTTCCAACCACAGGTACCATCTACCCTGGTCTGATGGTGACATCCGCCACTCTGTACAATGTAATGCAGTTCCTGAACATCACCATTGATATCAGGAATGTGTGCGTGTTCCTCGCGCCATTCTTTTCATCTCTTACCACAATAGTCACTTACCTGCTCACCAAGGAACTCAAGGTATATATGGGTGGATCCATGTTTTTTAAAGTAAGAACATCTCTCGATAAAATGGGTGTTATGTAAGTTGTTTTTTTTTTCGTTTAAGTTTACAATCAGTATATTTTTTATCCATGTAATCCATTGCCAAGATTCTACCGCCTGTTCGGAATGGCGTTTCCTATGGAGAAAAAGGGGCATGAAACTCCATGGTTACAAATTATTGTGCGGTAATTGAGTATGGTTATATTTGCAAACTGATAATTATAGGCCTTTTAAAATACCCTTTTTTTACCTAATATTATATCACAGCAACCTATTAAGATAAATTATCCTCAATCAGGATGAAGGCGCTGGGCTGGTAGCTGCCGCTATGATCGCCATAGTGCCCGGCTACATCAGCCGCTCGGTCGCCGGCAGCTACGACAACGAGGGCATCGCGATATTCTGCATGCTGCTCACATACTACTTCTGGATCAAAGCGGTCAACACCGGAACCATACTGTGGGCGACGATGACGGCTCTGGCTTACTTTTACATGGTGAGTTGACATAGGCTTTGTGCTGATCTCCCTAGACTGTTAAATTATGTTACCTAGAAGGTCAAATTGTGGCAAGCTCACAAGACAGTCACATTGTGGTTAGTTCCGAAGACTTTAACTTTAACACAACTTTGTTCTATAAATATATATATGGATTATGCTTTATATTCGATGACCTTTAGCAAAATTGGTAGTAGTGGGTATATTGATTGTTTGATTGTCTTATAAAAATACCGAGACTCCAGTGACTCACAGTGGAATCTAAATGACAATCATAGAATAATTAGATGACAGTTTCACACTAATAAGTTTCAATAGCTTATTCGTTTTTGCACTGTCGTACAATGTATAAAGCCGTCATTATCTATGAAAAACCTAAAATTCAACCCAACTTGTTTGGCTCAGTTAGGTTCGAATCCTGATAGGGGCAAACATTTGTGATAAGCAGAAATGTTTGTACCTGAGTCATGGATGTTTATTATACATATATATATTTAAGTATCTTTATCTTTGTCTAGTCCCCATGATTTAGGGAATCATAGTTTTGGAAAAATAAAAAAAATATTCTAAATTTAACAACAACAATTAAAAAGCATAGACTAGAATAGTTTGAGGTTGCACTAGAAGGGTGCAAACTACATCTAGGAAAATTGAGTGAAACATGATTTCATAATATTACATAATAAAATACTCTGATCTGGGTGTTATCTGGATTGGTTCCAGTCCAGTGTATGTTACTCAACATTCGGCATCATTATAGTGTGTTTGCCTGGCTTTTTTTTAAACTAGTGTGTTACCACCAGGTGTCGTCGTGGGGCGGCTACGTGTTCCTCATAAACCTGATCCCGCTGCACGTGCTGGCGCTGATGCTGCTCGGCCGGTTCTCGGCGCGCGTGTACGTCGCCTACAGCACGCTGTACTGCGTCGGCACCATACTCTCCATGCAGATCTCGTTCGTCGGCTTCCAGCCGGTGCAGAGCTCCGAGCATATGCTGGTGAGAATACTTTCACCATTACCCATACAAGCACATAGCATGTACATTAGAGTTTATTATTGGCTGGACACTTAAGGTCATTTTTCCATAGCAATACTTAACGTCAAGCTTAGAATTATCCTGTATATAAAGAATATTGCGTGATTAAAAAACCAGCAACTGCCGACCCGCACTGGGCCAGCGTGGTGGACTATGACCTATTCACCCTCGCATTGAGGGGAGGCCCGTGCCCAGCAGTGGGACATAAAAAAAGGGCTGGTATTATTATTATTATAATAAAAAACTGGTACCTGCTTTTTAATGTACAAGCTTACTACAGCCGTGTGTTTGTACCCAGGCCCTCGGCACGTTCGGCCTGTGCCAGCTGTACGCGTTCACGCAGTACCTGCGCGAGCGCCTCTCCCCGCCCAACTTCGAGCTGCTGTTCAAGGCGCTACTCACCACGCTGCTGGCAACCCTCGGCACCGCCCTCGTCGCGCTCACTATCACTGGTACAATTCTCCCTAGGCTTTTCCTGATTTAGTTGATTTCTGATATTTCCGGTACGGTTGCTCCCTCCGAGACACGAAATATTGTTGTCTAACTCATAAATTATGACCATGAGAGGGATGGGAATACTTTTTGTGTTGATTAGAATGTTCCGAGAAAGTCACCCAAATTTAGGGTGTATAAAAATCTCATGTAGATATAACTCCACAGACAAGAGCTAAGCTCAAAAATTCTGAAGGAGAAGAGAATAAAATGAATATTCTAAACAAGTTTTGTTCCTTGCAGGTAAAATCTCGCCATGGACGGGAAGATTCTACTCGCTGTTGGACCCCTCGTACGCCAAGAACCACATTCCTATCATCGGTAAGCAAATATAATCATTCTAATTCTTATTAATCATAGAAAATAATTAATACTGTATCGGGTTCTTTTTAGAGCAAATAACATTGAATAATATATTTTACCCATTATCGTTCATGGTTCAAATTCCTGCAACTTCACTCCAAAATTCCTTCATAAATCGATAAGTATTTAAAAATGAGCTCTGCCAGTTATAATAGAGAGTTGACATTTCTACAGCGTCCGTGTCCGAGCACCAGCCCACGTCGTGGTCGTCGTTCTACTTCGACCTGCAGGTGCTCGTGTTCCTGTTCCCCGCCGGCCTGTACTTCTGCTTCAGCAAGCTCACTGACGCCAACATATTCATCATACTATATGGTGTACTCAGCATTTACTTCGCCGTGAGTATATATTATTTGTCTATTGCTAGTTTCATTATCTATCAGGATCTGAGAGGTTGTAGCCTAGGTGTTAAAAAAGCCTGATATAGCGGCGCGTGTCGGTCGGACCTTAGATGGGTGTGCGCCGAATTCTCCGACCCGTCTTTACCAACACTAATGGAGGCTTAGTAGGTTTTTTTTCATAGCATCAATAATCGATCGAGTGATAACCATTTCACATCAGCGTCCCGAGCGAAAATTTGCAGATTTATTGGTGATTGTGCATAACCAAATAATAATAATAATATCGCCAAACGAACACACCAACTGTACGGTCCCACTAAGCAACGCTTGTATTATGGGTACCATACAATGGACTAAGGGCGAACTCAGTATATAATACTTATATAGATACCAAACATCCATGACTCGGGTACAAACATTCGTGCTCATCACACAAAGTTTGTGGCAGGGTCACTACCCACTGAACTAATCAGGTCGTCAAATATCACATCAAACTTGACCAAAATGATGACAAAAAAAGCTTGAGCGCGTCGCAGCAATGTCGAGCCACCTCCGTTGACTCCGCGCCGTGATCCATACACTTTGATCGCTGATACATCCATCATCGCTCGTACGAAACACCCGTCACCAACATACCTTGAACCCCCTCTCCGTCTCACATCCAGGGTGTGATGGTCCGTCTCATGCTGGTGCTAGCGCCGGTGATGTGCATAGTGTCAGGCGTCGCGGCCTCGAGCTTGCTGAGCCTACACGTGAAGGATATAGAGCCGAAAGTCGAAAAGCACGATAAGAAGAAGAAGCATGAAAATAATTTGGTGTTTAGATCTGAGGTAAGATTTTTGTGATGGTTTTAAAATGCAGTTTTTTTGTTTACAGCGTGTTTCAGACAGGATATTATTACCATTTGAATGTGCACTTCAGCGTGTTTTAATGATTTTGTAAAGTCATAATAACGAATAGGTTTTTTTTTGTGTTGCCATATCGAAATTGAACACAATGATTACAAATACACTAAAGAAGCGGAAATTCAAATGAATGTGTAGCCTTTCTGAATCACGTTGTATGTAATGTCAACATTTGTTTCAATTCAATCAAATATCATGGACCTAGGTGTGGGATATTATATTTATATGATCATGTTATTTAGACGATTGTTTCATATACATTAAGTACCTATCAGTCTATGATCAGTCATTTGATCCTAGATTTATGTCATAGTAGTCATTATAGTTAATTCCTAAGACCCGAGGTTATGTATCTACAAAGCGCAATATATAGGTCGCGTCACATAAAATGAGCAAACATGTCCGTTGTGCGCATGCGCATGTTTGGTAATTGTATTGGACGCGAGCTATATATATAAAGTTGGTGAGTGGTGCAGGTGGGCGCGCTGTTCGTGTGCGTGCTGGGCTGCCTGCTGGTGTCGTACGTGTTCCACTGCACGTGGGTGACGTCGGAGGCGTACTCGTCGCCCTCCATCGTGCTGTCGGCGCGCGCGCACGACGGCGCGCGCATCATCTTCGACGACTTCCGCGAGGCCTACACCTGGCTCAAGATGAACACGCCCGAGGTAACCGCACATTTATCTTGCCACGTTACAAATCCCTTGTGTTTCGTTATACGCGTTGATTTATGATGATGACGTCACGGCCCCGCGACTTTGGACGGTATTTTTTTATAGGTTCTAACGATCGTAAAATTTAAACGACTGTATTTATATAGGAGGATTTTATATTATTTGTAAATTAATAATTGTAAACAATCTATAGTAAACATTTTTAAATATGGCAGGACTCAAAAATTATGTCGTGGTGGGACTACGGCTACCAGATAACAGCGATGGCGAACCGGACCGTGATAGTGGACAACAACACGTGGAACAACACGCACATATCGCGCGTGGGCCAAGCGATGGCCTCCACCGAGGACAAGGCGTACGAGATCATGCGGGAGCTGGACGTGGACTACGTGCTCGTCATATTCGGAGGACTCGTCGGATATTCGTCTGATGGTAAGCCCTACGTCTTAACTATAGGGCATACTAGCTGTTGCCCGCGACTTCGACCGCGTGGTATTAAACAAAAAGGTGTTTCTAAAATACAAGTAGCCTAAGTTACTCCTTGTTACTTCAGCTATCTGCCAGTGAAAGTCCCGTCAAAATCGGTCCAGCCATTTCAGAGATTAGCCGGAACAAACAGACAGACAGACAAAAATTATAAAAAAAAATTATTTGGTATATGTACCGTGTATACATCCAAATGCACTTAGTAAAAAGCGGTTATTTTAATATTACAAACAGACACTCCAATTTTATTTATTTGTATAGACTAATAGAATGAATACGCCATGGTCTAACTTGAAGCAATGATCGTTGATCCTGCGCCTGATCTCTCTTTGGTCGTGTTGGATTGCTGACCCATCGGAATGTGAGAGTGAGAGTCAAGACAAGTTTGACGACCTGATTAGCGCAGTCGGTAGTGACCCTGTTTCCTGTGCCGAGGGTCCCGGGTTCGAATCCCGGTAGGGACAAGCTTTGTGTGATGAGCATGTATGTTTGCACCCGAGTCATGGATGTTTAATATCTATATACGTATTATATACTGAGTTCGCTCCCAGTCCTACAATACTCATAATACAAGCCATGCTTAGTGTGGGACTTTACAGTTGGTGTGTTCGTCTGGCGATATTATTATAATAAAACAGAAAAATTAAGATTATTGGTATTACATGGGAATATAAATGTGCTATATACATAAGCGTAGCATAGAAGACTAATGGGGCAATAACAAGCATATATGATTGAGATGAATGGCACTGGCAGACATCAACAAGTTCCTGTGGATGGTGCGCATCGGCGGCAGCACGCCGCGCGGCGCGCACATCCGCGAGGCGGACTACTACACGGCGGCCGGCGAGTTCCGCGTCGACGCCGACGGCTCCGCCACGCTGCTCAACTGCCTCATGTACAAGATGAGCTACTACAAGTTCGGACTCGTCTACACGGAAGGAGGTGAGGGAACATCTAAATCAGATTCCCAAACTATTTTGGGCAAAAGACCCCTTTTCCAATATGAACTGATACCTCGGACCTTAGTTTTTTTCCCATGATACAAAATAATAATTTCATCTTGTACAAACTTGTGCATGCATATCAACTTGTTGAGTTTTTTAAAAGTACAACAATGATACTTTCTACTAAAATATTAGTCATTCTTATAACATGTTGGTAACCGTAACACAACATATACAGTATCTTGAAAGTTTCAACTTGTGTTAAATATTAGGGGTCGTTTTTAGACCTCATCGACCCCCAAATCAGTTTTCGGGCCAATTCATTCTCAGTAAAGTGACTACAGCTATACAGCGGTAGGCGATTAATTTAATCATTAAGGGTACTTATATAGTTTTAACTTAAACAACGATCGACAATAAAAACAAAAATACACGACACTGGCAAAAAGAAAAGCTATTCTGTAGCCAAATTCCAACCTTAAAGAAAAGAAGAACACTAAAATGTTATTCAGACCACATTCTGTGTAACGAAATGACAGTATGTTAACATTGTTGAAACTGTGCTCTATCTGAAAAAAATTACGTTACTTATATTTTCTCCTCAGGCCGGCCGCCTGGCTTCGACCGCGTCCGCGCCGCCGAAATTGGCAACAAGGACTTCAACCTGGATGTGCTTGAAGAGGCGTACACCACCGAGCACTGGCTAGTGCGCATTTACAAGGTCAAACCACTGCCCAATAGGGGCGTCTAAACTCCTGTAGGTACGAGCCTGATCGATAAACGTACGTCTACGTAGATTTAATCCTTATTCCCAGCCTATCACAGTCCACTTTGAAGTATATATCAAAACTACATGCAAATATTGTGCCTATATAAATGAGCAAATAATTCTGAAAAAACAATTTTCAATTCAAATTCCATTTTTATAAAGGCTATATTAGCGCCATCTATAATCGTACATTTTTGAGTTACTCTCCATCCCAAATTGTATTTATGTTTATTGGTCAGGCTTGAATATTGTGTTTAAAACACACTAAACATTCGAATGTATAGTTATCATTGGGATTAACTGTATACAGATAAGACTAAGTACCATTTCGGTTTAATGTTTCTAGTGTGTTCATAGACACGTATTTTGTATGTGAGTGAAGATGAGAATGAACGGTATAGGTGAGTGTGTGGTTGTGTGCAAGTCACAAAAACCAGTTTGTTAAGTGCAATCTTGTGTTCGTTTATGTAAAATAACGAGAATTTGGTCATAAACGCATTTTTTAATAATAAGCGCAGGCGTAAGTGATAATTAATAATATTTACATTGTTTATTTAGCTTGATAACAGGTGTATAAAATAATCTTTATAAACACTTCCATATGGAGGAATGGATGGGTCAGGTAGTCTCAATACTATTAAATGTGTAGTAATTTTATAAATTGTAAAGTGCTATTCTGTAACGACAAGCTCATTGAATTCTCAGGTAAAATGCTAAGTTTGTATTGAAGTTGAACAATTCACTTTCGGACTTGCGCGTGAGATATCGAGATTGTCTTCACAGAATAGCTCGGGGTTTTGGAACCATGTTGGCATACCGTCAATAGCAGGACGGAATCTATGGTAGTCTTTTTCAGACCACTGAAACAAGAAGGAATACTTTATCCTTCAATATGCCCATGTATTTGACATTGACTGGATGTATTCTGAATAATATTAAACATCTATATTATATTTTAATGCGCACAATACAGCGATAGATCCGGTATTAATAGAATTGGCCTCCTTTTTGTTTGTAAAGATCTTAAGTCACTGTTAACAATATGTTGTATAAATTCATTTTTCTATTTTTTATTTTAATTAAAGTTTATTGATCAAAATTGTATTTTTAATGTACGATTTGAATATCCTCAAAATCAAACACAGAGAGTAGCATGAACATAAAAATCACCTATTTATTTCATCAAATACAATACAATGAAATAGTCCAGTATAGTGAACTTTCTGGATGGTTGGATTACGCCAGCCAACTAGCCTCACTCAGGAAGTCATAGATTAATAGTGTATATTTATCGACGATGGTCACGCAACATCTCCATCGCTGTCATCAGGGCAGTCCTCCGGGTGGAAGGTGTCATCATTATTGTAATAGTTCTTGTCCTGTTGCCTGAATCGCTGCTTGCGACGAGCCTGTTGCCCCACGGACTTCGTGCCAACCTACGACACAAGATATATTAGTCGAATTTTGGTTATAAGTACATCTGTGCAATCTAGGTAGCAAAACATCCCACTTTGCACGACTTATTAATTAAATTGAAAGGTGAAAAAAAGCTGAAGTCACAAAACTATGTTGGGTTAAAAGTTTGTTGGTATTATATTACGAACTGTATTTACATTATAGTGATTAATCGGCAAATAAAGTATTAGTTAAGCCTAGTTGCCCACTGTGCCTTTATCAAATTCATTCCTACCCACCTGTTCAACTAGTTTGTAAGGTCCAAATCCAGTGATAAATGCCTCTTTGAACGCCTTGTGTAGGGGCTTCCGTTTGAATACCACACACTGTTCCTTGAGTACATCTGCTACTCCTTCAGGTAAATCTGTTACAAGCAACCAATATCTATTGGATTCTGAGAAATTTTTGTTAACATTCTAGAAAAAATACATAAATAAAATGGTCCTTTCCTAGTATTTTCTTGCCAACACTGTCAACATGAAAATTTAGATTAGCTTGTATAAAATCCTTCTATGTTTCTCTCAAAAAGTCTGGTATATCTGCTTTACTGATAGGTGTAAGAGTGCCGCATTTCATCATCATCATAAGGGGAACTAAAATTCTTTAAATAAGAAAAAAAATTGCACAACACTGGCAGCAGTAGCTTAATTTTGTAGCCAATTGCAATTGAGAAAAATACAGGCAAACTTTTGGGGATAGAGGAAAAAAGGTGATTGAAGAGGTAATTGCACCCACCAGTATCCTTAAATGTATAGTGCTTAGGCCTGATATCGTAAATCCTGTAGTCCAGCATGAGAACTAAGTCAAGGGGTTCAGCTTCCTCATCCCTGTCACTCTGTGCCACAAATGCCACCTCCATGTGTGAGCCGTCGAGGATCTTAAACAGCTGTGCTTCTACACTTAGCATTGTCTGTTGAAAATTACTTTATTACAATTCTAATTTATTATTACACAATTAAGATGGCATTATTAAAACAATATTATTACTACACACAGACAAAAATAATAGAGATTTCAATAATTTTATAAATCACGTTACAGAACAAATATGCATTATATTTGTAGTTGATCTGCAGTTTTCCGTCGCCATTAGGCACTGGGACAGAATATATAGTGTTCCACATTGTAGTGTCCAGCTTGACCAAACCAACACATTGGTCAACTACCGATCACAGGATAACCACACCTGTGATAAGACCTGTTTTTAAGGCTTTGGTAGCTATGGTATAGAACTATAGACCTACCTTCAGTGCTTCAAACTGCTCCAATCTATAATAGTAAGCCACCAAAGCTCTCCGGATGGAACCAAGGCACTCTGGTATCATGATGTTGTCAAATTCATCCATCACTGCTTGAAGGTTGAATCCTAGCGGGAGGGAGGACTTGGAAACATTGTTTATACCTGAAATATAATATTTGTCTAAATTTGTTTCTAGTTAATGATTTAAAATTTAAAAAATAGGTTTAAATTTGAATCTGTGCCCTTATTTACAGTTTTAAACATATACAGAATGCATTCTGTACCAAGGGTCCTGGTTTTGAAGTTTGTCTCAATAGAGGCAAACATTGAAAAATGTTCATGAATTTATGTATACAAGTCTAATGGCTGTTTAATTTAATTTGCATCTGTAAAGTTGGTGGGTTCATTGACATGAAGATTGTTCATTAGATCAGTATAATATGATGCTGTCAAAACACATACTGTGCCCCCTGTTAAATTGGGTACAATTCATGTAAAATAATAGTTCATTGGTGTCCTAGCTGATGATTTCTCTGCCCACCTGACTTCAACTCAATCCTCAACCCATGTTTGAGCTGGTGTTCGGCATCATGCTGCATGTTGAATGTGATACAACAATGATCTTCCAATATGTATGACTGCACCTCGATACCAGACAACATTGACATCAGCTCTAGATCCCGCTGTAGGCTCTGCACTGAACTTGATAGGACTATTTTCTATAAAATATTAACAAGAGCTGTTGGTCTTGACTGCCAGTATTTTAAGTAACATGCGCCACTGTTTAGTTTTCTTTCAACCAATATTTAAATTTTGAAGTGTTTATATTATTGAGTTTTATCTAGTCACCCAGCCTCAACTTTGCGACAAAGGGCTCCACTAAACTGTGGATTTAAATTGTTTTGGCTGTAGACAAATATGACACTCGTAGTTGATGATATTTTTTATTAGATGAATACAATATTCCAAATAGTTACTAATGATAACATTGAGGTCCCATATTATAAATGGCTGGTAGGTGATAGTAATTATTTGATTGAATTTTGCTGCTTAAAGAGTGTCGTCCATTTACAATGTCAATACAAAACAATTTTATATCTCACCTCCGGTCCCATAAACGGTTCAGTCTTCTTCTTTGGTAGAAATGGCTTGTGTTTGTAACTGTTTCTCTGTAACTCAAATAACTCATTCTGTTTCTCTTTTAATCTAAGTTCTAACTGTTTTATCTCTTCTTGTAGCTCTTCACAGTCATCTGGGAGTTCGGGAAGCTTTGTAGCTACAATAGATACACAATAAAAAAATATAAATGGAATGGAAAACTGTTTCTATTTTTCATTGTTTTGATAAAGTAGAAACTAACCTCCTTTCCGAAACAGTTTTGTAATTTTCAATTGCTTCGTATTAGCCATAATTATCACTATCACAGTACCTGAATAATGGTTACTTTACGCAAATTTATGATATAAAAAAATATATTTGATACAAACAGACAGCGACACTTTCGTCGGACACAAACAATTTTAAAACTTTTTGACGGTTTTTCTTCTTTTTTTTTGTTGGCCATCGGCTACAAAATAGTGGCATTTTGCCAGTGTCGTGTATTCCTTGATAATTGTTAGAAAAATTATATGTACCCCTGATGATATTGCTGACGATGAAATGAATCCCCTACCCCTATCAGTAAAGCTTTGGATACTTTACTGAAAATTTACCGGACATCTTAAGATAACTTAAAAAGTTATACGATTTTATTTCAATGTCCTTCATTCGTGCGTATTTATGATCACACAATGGTTAATATCGTACTAATATGACACATTTATCAAATTCATTTATCAAAAAGAAAACTAATTTTTTTGGAAAATAAAACGAATTTAACAACTTCACAATTCAACTTTCCGCTTTCCTTTATATCTCTGGTTATACGAGCCATTCACATTATCAGTATTATGCAAGGGAGGTATTTTATTCCTTGGTATTATCAAAGCTTAGCGCCTGCCACACTTTGAAGAGTACGCGAATCACACAAGGTTCAATATCACAGTAGTACTGACAGTATTGAAACAATCATGAACACTCTTCATTTGCATCGGGGTTCCGATCCGATCCGACTTAACCCTTAATAGCCTAGAGTTTCAATTTTGATACCAATCTTTTAAACCGAATGTTCACATTACTTTTAGTTTTTTTTTGTATAATATTTGTTGTATGATATATATTGTTTTGTTGTATAATATTCTTTCCAACGAAATTAAAAAAAAAACAAATGTCATTATTATTAAACACAGTAATATTAAAAATAAATCACTTTCGTAAATCAGGCTACTAAGGGTTAATGTTGTTTCGTGATTATTGATACACCGCTGACTATAAGGTGAATATTATAGAGAAAATAATGCTACGTAAGCTGCATATCATGCACCGTACGTCGCATTATTTTCTTTCTCATCTCGTGCGAAACGAACGTAAATAAAAGCAAATATTTAAAACATGTCTTTATTATTCATATAAAAACATAGATCTTTTAAACATCGGTTTATAATCTGATTTGGAAAAGGAAATATTTCAGTATTAGGACATTTGAACAACGTGGGAATGTATTTACATTTTAAGGAATCTCATAAACTTCATGGACATAGCATATCCCTCTGCCACAGCATTCAGGGTTATATAAAACTAGTGGTTGTTTGTAGGTTTTCCCTTAGTATGTGTGTATAGTTGAAACTAGCTCTTCATAAAGTGCGAATTAGTCGAGCGGACTGCGATGATAATCCATCAATAAAATAGATCACCTGCTCACTTCCTTCCTCGCTTGCTTTTGCTGAACTTCCACACAGTCTTCTGGGGATGTGTAATCATGGAGTACCTTTCCCTGTCTACTGATGACTCTTAACGTCATTCAATCAACCACTTGGTAAATCCCATCGCCCTAAGATCTTGTGGTACCAAGCGCCCTTCTTCCCATTTCACTCGCATGCTGAAAAGATAAATTGTTATCAGCAACGAACGAAGCGAACAAAATACCTTAGCGTTTTGGTCGCTTCGTCTGCTGCCGTAGAGAATTGAGCCGTTCACACTATCAATATTATCGGTTTCACTGATATATTTATATTATTTCATATTCATGTTGTACGTTAATCGATTGATATCTATCGTCAAAACATAAGATTGTACGCTTATTTTCGTAATATCTGTGAGCTTAGAAATATCTTTTATTCATTTTTTTTTTGGATTCTTATATGCGTTCAAGTGAAATGTTTATTTTTAATCTCTTGTATTTACCGTTCCTCCGTGTGGTTAATGGACCACAGCGCGGGCATGTGCTGGGGCCGCATGCAGTCCAGGAAGTGTTGTCGCCACTCCTCCTCCAGCTTCAGCAGACCCTCGTGCTTCAGGTAGTGTTCCACCACTTTCAGACCGTGAGATTCAAAGCTCGCGTTCTCATACCTGACAAATGTACAATCTATTTTAATTCTCTTGAGTATATAATATACATTAGACCATTAGAAAAAGTACTTTCTTAAAAAAAATACTTTTTTTTAGTATTTCGTGTCATTACTTCCCAAAACCTGATCCTAATTAGCGATATTATTATCGGTTCGTACAATAACTAAATTAATTGTTTTTTTTATCAAAGTAAACAGGTTCAATACCTGGCTAGGGAAAGTTTTTTCAAGAATCTAATGATGCAGTTTTAGTTTTCATCTAAACCGGTCTCGAAAGCAGTTCGATCATTCTTAGCTATTTCCTATAGTTTCGGATTTGGCCAACCACTAAACATGAAAACGTGGATCTGTGTAAACAGACCAGCCTGTATCTATGTGCAAGGGTACCAACACGACTTGCAGCTCGGCAGCGTCGGCGAGCAGGTCCTGCGTGACGTCACCGTGCGCGGGGTAGTGCTGCAGCAGCACGTCCTCCAGCTCCCGGCGCCGCGCCTCCGGCAGCACGTGCTTCTTCGACTGGTACAGCAGCGCGCGCGCAGCCGACTTCACTTTTCTGTTCACGAATATCATAGAATATCATAGCAGTTGTAGCATACTTGGTCTAATACTCGCTTGGTGAAATAAGGGTGTTAACTAGCCGTAGACAAACTAACCGGGCAACACCGGAAATTCGCGGCAGCCATTAAAAAAAGAAGAAAAAATGAAGACGACAAGCTGAAGACGCAAGCGCAACAAAGTAATTAAAAAATACATAACTTGAAAAAAAGGGAAGAAAAAGGTGCATTCAGCTGAGGCAACAGCTTCGGCAAGTAAGGGTAATGTTGATAACTTTTTATTTTTAATTTAGAAAAAAAATGCATTTCTGGAATTTTAGGATTATTAAGTGCCTTACCGAACCTAAGTAGTTTTTTTTTAACTAATTTGTATTGTTCTGACTTGATAGTCAAGTTGGTAGAACGCTCGCCTCGGTGACGAGGATCGCAGGTACAAACCCCGGCTCGCACCTCTGGGATTTCTGGATTTCATGTGCGAATCTCATTTTCAACCACTTCATCACTTGCTGAATGGTGATGGAAAACATTGCGTGGAAACCTGCATGTCTGAGAGTACCCCTCGAAAGACGTGTGAAGTCCGCCAACCCGCACTAGGCCAGCAGCGTGGTGGACTATGGCCAAACCACCTCGCATTAAGGGAAGGCCCGTGCCCAACATTTTTTTTTTATTTTATTACATTATAGGCAAGTATTTGATCTCGATCTCACCTGATGGTAAGTGATGATGAGATCTACGATGGAGCATACTTGCCTAGGTAGGAAGGCGGCAGTAGATCGAGACGCTACATTCACTAGGCACATGCAGCGCAGCTGATCTGACCCGCCATCCATGAATGGCAGCACCGAACATCATGCCGGAACACGGCTAGGCCGCTTGGCGACATGGCTTTGTTCAGTGGGTGGTGACTAACCACGGCCGAGGCCTACCACCAGTAGAGTTGTCACCTAGTTGGCACCACCCAGGGTCACGTGTAGGGTATCTCGAGGGTATTTAATTCTCCTTCGGACGAAGGTGACTCGACCCCAAGAACAGTGGGACATTAAAAAGGGCTGGTATTATTATGAATGTGCTGACTTGGTGTCGGCGTCCTCGCTGTACTTGGCGTGGCTGCGCGCGGGCAGCGGCGCGCGGCAGGCGGCGGCCAGGCGCTCGCGCACGGACTGCTCGCGCACGTTGCTGGCGCGGTGGCAAGCCGCGCACAGCAGCACCACGTCGTGCGACGCGTGGTCCTTCATTATTTCTGAACCAACCGATACAAAGGCGTAATGCACCATCCATCTTAAGTATGCTTCAATTTAATTTAAAACAATTATTCTATTAAAAAAACAAAAAAAAATAAAGGACCAAAACCAAGTCAATTTGTGTAGTAGTAAATCGGCGTGGTTTTTTCTACTTCGATATATTTTTCCGAAACTCAGTCTATATTATTTCTTCATCAAAGAATAAAACTTAAATTTATAATACACGAATGTTCCAAGCAACTCGTAAGTGTTTTTTTTACAACTTTAGGTGCCTCCTAGAAAGGGGTTGAGCATTCCTCGTCTATTGAATAATACTGACTATCTTAATTTTGCAGTCAGCGACTATGTGGCAAAAAAACGCTGATTATGCGCAACTTGCGCGGTTGTAGGGATAAAAAAAAAATTAAATCACAATTTGTAAGTACTCGTAAACATATACGAAATAAATGGCATCACTATGACTTTATCAAACGTCTCCAACAAACCTTTCATGGGGTTTACATATGACAAGTCTCACCGGGGAAGTATTTCCTATATTCCCTGGGCACGACGTTCTTCCTGATGAACGAGTTGGTGTCGCCGCACACGACGCACTTGTTCTCCTTGGTGAGCTGGTAGTACCGGCCCACGTCGCCGACGGACCGGCCCGCCGGCTCGAACCGCAGCCGCACCGTGAAAGGCTCCTCCGACACGACATCTGCTAGTTCCTTCTGGACGTACCTTAGTGGGATTAGAACTCAACATAAGTGTCTAAGGGAGCGTTCAAGTATTACGTAACGAATTTGGGGGGGGGGGGCGGTCTTCTGAAACGTTACGATGCGTTACAGGGGCGGGAGGGGGGTATTTGAACTACGCGTTACGTAACATTGTTTTAACACTTCAGAACTGTCGCGTAGAGACTTTACGTTTGGGGGGGGGGGGGGGGGGGGGGTCAAAAATCTCCAAAAATTGCGTTACGTAATACTTGAACGCTCCCTAAGGAGACCAGCACACTTGAGCTGTTAGCGATAAATAACGATAAAAGCTGATTATGGCAGGTGTCCGCACCCCCTCCAATAATCCAATGCCATATCCTTCAAAACCTCAATCCACAGTCCCAGTAATTTTTCCGTATACCAACTAATAATACGTTAAAATTCTCAAAAAGTACAAACATTCATGCTCGTCCGCGTGCCACGAAGTTTGTCCCCACCAGGATTCGAACCCGGGACCTTCGGGACCGAAATTCACTACTAACCGAGCTAATCAGGTCGTCAAAAGCATAAATGATTATACCCTGAAATGGTTCCGTATCTGTTTAAGTGTATAGTCTATGGGTCTAGGCGCTAGAGCCCAATCTTACCACAAAGCCTTCTTCTGATCGCACGTGCACAGCCGCTCGCCGTCGGGTGCTTGCAAGTAACAGTTGTCATACAAGGGCTTCGCTCGCGTCGCGATCGGGTACCGCTTGTTCTGCAACACCGCTTCCTTGTTCACTTTGATGTCTTTGCCACTGAAATCATCACAATATCTTTAAAATATGTTACTTTTTAATAACCTATTCTATGTCATGCCGATGTGCAAACAAAACAAAACAATACTCATCGTCAACAGTCCCTTATCGCCCACTGCAGAGCATAATAATGCAAAGATAGTTACTAGGTACTACATATTATGTGTAACAAAGCAAATAATAGTCAAAGTCAAAGTCAAAGTCAAATCATTTATTTCGTATAGGCCTACGGGGGCACTTACAAATTGTCATTACATTTTTTTTTTCTTAAGTCTACAACCGGATCGGAACGCGACCTCAACTGAGAAGATCCGGCAAGAAACTCAGCGGGCTTGTCTTTTTTTTTAAATTCATTATTTTTACAATATAAAAGTAAGCTCCAGTGTGTTGCCATGCGGGGCGCACACACGCTACACTTTAACATTATATATATTGATATTTAAGCGATCAGTCCCAGGCTGCTTTATCATCCAAATAATCCAAGATCCTGTAATAACCCTTACGACAAAGATTACTTTTTACAGTTGTTTTAAACTTATTAATGGGCAAATCTCGGATTCCTTTGGGAAGTTTATTATAGGAGCGTATACATTGCCCCATAAAAGAATTATTTATTCTGTGGAGACGAGTGACATGCACGGATAGTTTGTCCTTATTACGAGTATTTATAACATGAACATCACTCCTTTTTTCAAAATTATGAATATTTTTCTTAACATACATTAGATTTTCATAAATAAATTGAGACACAACAGTTAGAATATTTATTTCTTTGAATTTATCCTTAAGGGAGTCTCTAGGACCCAAGCCATAAATTGCTCGTATTGCCCTTTTCTGCAAGATGAAGATAGTATTAAGATCTGCAGAGCAACCCCAGAGCAAGATGCCATAGGACATAACACTATGGAAATAATTGAAATAAATATTTAATCATTATAAACATTAAAAGCTAAGAGTCGTTTTTTTTATTTAACTAGGTTATTATATGTGGTATTTCCGTTTTCCTCATGTCACAAATAATATGTCAGATTGAAGAATTTGTCTTTATAAACATTATTTTATTATAATATTAAATATAGTATATGTACTGCATTAATGGCGTTAATTTAATCGTCTGTGTGTGAACTACAAGATATTATAATGCTGGTCTGATCACCCGCTATGATTACATACAAAAAGCTCATGCACGCAGCTTTGAAAAGCTACATGTGTTGATTAGATTATACAGTGACTTGTTTCTTTCTTTATGAATAAACTAGATGCGCCCGGCGGTGTTACCCGCGATAAAAAGTATGAAAAATCAAAACATCTATCCCACGGGAACCATACATTTTACCGGGATAAAAAGTAGCCTATGTGTTATTCCAGACTATAATCTATCTCTGTGCCAAATTTCATCCAGATCCGTTCAGCCGTTCAGGCGTGAAAGAGTAACAAACATCCATCCATCCATCCATCCAAACTTTCACATTTATAATATTAATAATAGTATAGATAATAAAATGGAATTAGGTGAAATATGGTTTCACCCACAATTAGCGGGTATTTGGCCAGTGTCAAGTATTGACAGCAATAAAAAAAGAAACATGCATGATGACATGAAAATGGAATAATCTGCTAGATTGTGTAATACATACTTCTGATCAGGCTTCACTTTGACAGAAGATTTCATTTTATAGTTAATGCCAGCATATCTTGAGCAATGTTTGTCAACAGTGGACCAACACCATTGTTCGTTCCATCGTTGCAGCCAGGCAAACAAGACATCTTTGGTGTGTAGCTGAGTGATGAGATTTACGAAGATTTTGATAGCCACGTGGGCGTCGATTGCCGCATATTGGCACTGCTTGTGCGTTAGTTCGTCAGCCTCCCAGTTGCTGCAACGTACCTGTATAACAAAAGGCACAAGGAAATGAAGAGACAAGATATGATATTCCGCAAGGCTTCAAACATACATTGACAACACCAAATATGGCACCGCAAAACTTAAATGTTGTGTTTCTACCTAGTAAACTGCATAGAAGTGTGTTATAAGCAAATTTTTTTCATGCCACAAGATGCCAATTAGACTTAAAACAGAAAAAGGTTTTAATGTTGATAATTACAAGGCTTTTAAATGTGCGTAAGCCCTTACCCTCCAACTCTTATCCAACACTACACCCAGCACTGTCTTGGACAAGGACGCCAGACCTGCCGCGTCGCTGCCCGTGGCATCAGCCAAATGCCTCAGATCCAATGTGGACTCGAGGGAGACTGCATAATCCTGGGTCAGATACCTTCCGTCATCTGTTACTGCTACTCCCACTTTGTAGATGGACTTATCTTCTAATAGATCCTGTGAACCAATATTTTTTTTTTATTACATTATAGGCAAGTATTTGATCTCGATCTCACCTGATGGTGAGTGACGATGAGATCTACGGTGGAGCATACTTGCCTAGGTAGGAAGGCGGCAGTAGATAGAGACGCTACATATAAAGTATAGCAGTGCGAGCCATTTCACTCCACCACTCGGCGAAAGGGGGAGGGGGTGTGGGTGAAAGCGGCGGTCACGTGATGCGGGATGAAACAATTGCGTAATTGAAAATGCATGCCCGCCAAAAAGATCCTTACCCATACACAGTGTGTTGACCCTGCAGTCTGTCCTTCTTTCAAGCTCAAACTAAAAGACTGGACTGCACTTGCGGATTACTATGAGTGAATTAAAATAAACTCAAGCCCTTTTAATATATGTACATATCTTTTAAAATCATTGCTGCTGATATTTGTTCTAAGCCTATTGTTGGTAAGGTAGTAATAAAAGTCAATATTTTCAAAAATAGGAATCTTGGCTTACATTTTCTACATAAATGTCAAACTTCACAACCAGTTATAGCTTGCATGCAACAAGCATGCACCTCCACAATTCTACAGTCACATCTCGTTTTTACCTTTAAAGACTGTGGCACTGTCTTCATGCAATTCAATCTGAACAATCCACAGAGTCCATCGAATGATGACAGCTGGACCAGCGCCACCGGCTGCTTCTTACCCTTGTCTGTCACCCATTCACAATCGAATCCCACTGCCCTGTACTCCTGACATCTCCTTGAATGAACAGAGTATTTTTTGTGAAACATTTCACAATAGTTGTATAATAACACTGGTACATAATTAAATAAAAGGAATAGGTACTTAATTGTGTCTATTGAAATACAAAAAAATAAAAATTATTGAAGTTATGTTTTGTTAGTTTGTTTATTAAGAGCCAAATAAGAAAGAGCATTGACTTACAATATATAAAGAGATTTTGCTTCATGTATTTGTGGGACCAAACAGATGAAGTGCTACTTTATAGAAAACATAACAATGTATGTGGCTTGATTGTGGCCTATGGGCTTGTGACTGATTGAGGACTTTTAATGACCAATTAATCAAAAAAAGAAGTGTCATTAATTATGATTTCAAATTGTTTTTCTTTTCAAAAAAAAATCCATTCTAATAAATGTTATTTATGAAATTATAATTTGTAGGAACTTGATATCAGCACTGATAAAACTATTGCAGTGGATATGTATGTAGTCACAAACAATAACATACTTCATAAGTTTCATCATCTTTGTAGGTTAAGTATAACTTTATTTAGGTTTAAAATATTTATTATTTACCTGCGTACCTAATTATTTACCTGCGTAATTCCTTCACCACCTGATCGCAGCTTTCCTGCGATGTAACAGTTTTAATATTCAAGTAATTAAACACGTCTGTTGCATCACGAAGACTTCTTTTGTGTTTAATAAATAAATAAGAAGCTGAGCAACCAGCAACGACTGCAGCTGAGGCAATACATAGTTTATACTTTGTGGACGTTTCCATATTCATAATAGATTTTACAAATCTAAGTTTAATTCAAAACTTAGGAAAAGTATAAGAAAATAAAAGTATACCACTTGTAAATACACTAGTTTTTCAACTGTTATCATATGAACGTCATTGACTGACGCAATTATTTTACTCTTTGGTTGGATGGACTGCTATTGATAATATCGTAAAGTTACTCTATGATAATATCCATCGAATTGATAATGACGCGACGCCATGAATGAAGTGAGTGAACGAAATGAACTAGTTTGCTGCAGGTCCGCAGCAGACAGAAAATATCATGTTTATTTTTCATAAAATATTAGGTACGGTACACATGGATCTAACATATCTAGAATATATATAACAACAAAGTTTAACAAACAGCTCGAACTGTGAATGCGAGATTGCTAACTACAAAACGCATTTAATAGAATGGAACAGATTATATATTTCCTATCTTTTCTGATCACGGATACAGAGTCCTTCGGTCGATTACAAAATTATGATAATATTGATTGTTATACTACACATAGGCTCCAAAGGGCTAGCACCCATGGCTGTACGCCAGAATGAAAAATAAAACCGATTATTGTTTTTGTATCTGTGATATCTTCTTTGGTGATGTATCGACGTTGTTTTTGATGAATATAATACTTGGAATCCATTATATTCTATAAGTCATGGCGCGGGATAGAAGTCCCGAGGCGCCCCGGAGGCGCTCCCGTTCACGAGAAAGACGTGACAGGGAACGCTACGATGAACGCGAGTCTCATCGGGACAAAACAAAACGCAGGGAACGTTCTAGGAGCCCAAGAAAGGACCGGGAGAGATCACGAAGTCCAACTAAGAAAGATAGCGAGAGGGCTCGTAGCCCTATGAGAAAAGACCGCGAGCGGTCTAGGAGTCCCGCACGTAAAGATCGCGCCCGCTCCAGAAGCCCCAAGAAACGCGATACCAAGGACAACAAAGACAGAAGGTACGATGAAAAGTCCAAAAGTAGGAGAGAAGAAGATAAGATGGAAGATGAAGAAGGTCATGGAAGTAATAAAGAAGACGAATCGAAGCCAGTGAAGAGGGAACCCTTGTCTCTGGAAGAGCTTCTTGCTAAGAAAAAGGCAGAGGAAGAGGCACGAAGTAAACCAGTATTCTTAACTAAAGAGCAGAGAGCCGCTTTAGCATTAGAAAGGCGCAAAGAACAAGTAGAAGCCATGAGGGCTAATGTTGACAAATCTAATATAACTACAATAGATCTCACAGGCCCTTCTAAGAGAGAAGAGGAGAAAAAATATAGGGAAGATAGAGAAAGAGATAGGAGAGATGAAAGAGAGAGGGAACGCAAATATGATGACAGGAAATCAGGTGGTGATCGCCGTGACGATAAGAAAGATAAGAATGAAGAAGGCTCAAAGACTAAGGATAAAGAGCGTGAAGAAGAAGCTATAAAGGCCCGTTACTTGGGCATTGTCAAAAAGAAACGGCGAGTAAGAAGATTAAATGACCGTAAATTTGTGTTTGACTGGGATGCATCAGAAGATACTTCAAATGATTACAATACTCTGTACAAGGAGAGGCATCAAGTACAATTCTTTGGAAGAGGTCATATAGCAGGAATAGACATTAAGTCTCAGAAGAAGGACTACTGCAAATTCTATGGGAATCTACTAGAGAAACGCAGAACTGAGTTAGAAAAGGAACAAGAGAAGTTGCGTCTCAAGAAAGTCAAAAAGAAGGAAGATAAACAGAAGTGGGATGATCGTCACTGGTCAGAAAAAGACCATGATGAAATGACTGAACGTGACTGGCGTATATTCAGAGAAGACTACAACATAACCATTAAAGGTGGAAGGATACCCAATCCAGTCCGTACATGGCAGGAGGCTGGTTTTCACCCAGACATTATGGAAATTATCAACAAAGTTGGATACAAAAGTCCTACACCTATCCAGAGACAGGCAATTCCTATTGGTCTACAGAACAGAGACATCATTGGCGTTGCTGAGACTGGTTCTGGTAAGACATTAGCTTTCCTCATACCATTGCTCACTTGGATCCAATCACTTCCAAAGAGCGAGCGCATGGAAGACGCAGACCAGGGCCCCTACGCCATCATATTGGCGCCAACTCGTGAGTTGGCCCAACAAATAGAGGAAGAAACGAATAAGTTCGGTATTCCTTTAGGTATTACATCGGTAGTAGTAGTGGGTGGTCTTTCGAGAGAAGACCAAGGTTTCAAACTGAGGTTGGGTTGCGAGATCGTCATCGCCACGCCCGGTCGTCTCATTGACGTGTTAGAAAACCGGTATTTAGTACTTAATCGTTGCACCTATGTGGTCCTCGACGAAGCTGATCGTATGATTGACATGGGTTTCGAGCCTGACGTACAGAAGATTCTAGAGTACATGCCGGTATCAAATATCAAACCGGACTCTGACGCAGCGGAGGATGCGTCAGTTTTGCTCGCAAATTATAATAGTAAGAAGAAGTACAGACAAACTGTGATGTTTACGGCAACTATGCCGCCTGCGGTGGAACGTCTAGCGAGAACCTACTTACGAAGGCCAGCCATCGTTTACATTGGATCCATTGGCAAGCCCGTAGACAGAACCGAACAAATTGTCTACATGGTTGGTGAGAATGAAAAACGTAGAAAGCTTACCGAGATCTTACAGCGTGGTGTCGAGCCACCAATCATTATTTTCGTCAACCAGAAGAAAGGTGCGGACGTTCTCGCTAAAGGGCTGGAGAAACTCAGCTTCAACGCTTGCACTTTGCACGGTGGTAAAGGGCAAGAGCAGCGAGACTTCGCATTGGCTAGTCTTAAGAATGGTTCTAAGGATATACTCGTGGCAACAGACGTAGCCGGCCGTGGTATTGATATAAAGGACGTCAGTATAGTAATCAACTACGACATGGCTAAGTCGATCGAGGACTACACGCATCGTATTGGTCGTACCGGTCGTGCTGGCAAGACCGGAAAAGCTATATCGTTCGTTACCAAGGAAGACTCGATGCTGTTCTACGACTTAAAACAAGTGCTGCTGGCTAGCTCAGTATCGACTTGCCCACCGGAGCTGATGAACCACCCTGAAGCCCAACACAAGCCAGGGACAGTGGTCACCAAAAAACGGCGAGAAGAAATGATATTCGCATAAGTGTAAATGTGATTTCATTGAATAAAAGTAGCAATTTATTGAATCGTTGCGTTTTAAATTAAAACTATGTACCCAATAAAAATATAATTCATTTATTATTTATACATGTCGATTGTCAATAACACTTTAGCGGACTAGGGTTAAATAAATTATAATTTGCACTACCACGATCTTCATACTCGACATTTTCATTTACGGCGCTGGAACAATAAAAACAATTAGGTACTTAAGTACTTACCATCTAGAATAGTAAGTAGCGGTGGTGACAAGGCTTTACCTACTAACCTGGTACACGGTCATCTACATCGTCATTGATAACGTATTCTGAAAAACAAAAACTTCAAATATACATGCATACAAATAAAACAGTACACTATTTGACTAGGTATTATGTAAATAGAATTCAATTAACAATAAATGCGCCAAAAGCCTCGAAAAAAATATATCTGAAGACAAGCTATTAGGTAAACAAAGCTGTGTGAGTAAAGACTTTAGTACGTAAACCACGTTAGTTACACAAACCACAACATGCGAGGGCTCTAAATTTAACCAAAACCGTAGAAAATCAACAATCAAGCCCACAACCATGCCAATATGACATCTATCTACCTATTCCTGTTTCTCAGCCTCTTTAGCCGGCGGGGGCATTATCGCCTGCCTGATGGACGACACCAACGATACGGTCATACCGAGGAACTCCGAAAAGTCTTTGGGCAAAGACAGTTCGGGGAATTTCACCTCCAGTTGGGGATCGCCAGGTTTCACTGATAAGGCGTGCAAAAATTTCGATTAGCTGTGTAGGTAATAACAATAAATAAGTACGTCCTAGAGGACGTCGGTTAGGCACGCAGTCGCGTCGGCGCCTGCTACAGTTCCCGTCGAGTAACAGCCGCCCTGAGGAACGCCTAGGCTTTCCTAAAGGAACGGAACAAGGCTGCTACTTGACATGCTCTTTGGAACAGAATAGTATACCAATAGTCCTCCAAATAACTGTGCAGTGGTTACGCTTATTCCATTCGGAAAGCCTGATTTCAGGGTGGTACAGTTACATGACGCGGACTGTAGGTACGTTGCCCATAGTCAAAGCAATCTGTGGGAACCCATCATCAAATCTTTTGAAGACGAGTACATTGTTCGATGGTTGAAAGGTTGTTGTTACATGGCCAAAACCCTTCCCCGTTAGGAAATATCTAATTACTGGTTTTCTAACTTATTTTTACCTAATGCAACATGTGGCAAACTCGTAACATAATCAACTGACTAAATTTCAGGAGGATAATTATTGTACAATATTGGATGATGAAACTTTGTCTCTGAAAGTTGTGTACCATATTGCGTTATCCCACTAATATTATTAATGTGAAAGTTTGGATGGATGGATCACGCCAGAACGGCTGAACGGATCTGGATGGAATTTGGCACAGACATAGATTATAGTCTGGAATAGCACATAGGCTACTTTTTATCCCGGGAATATGTATGGTTCCCGTGGGATAGATTTGTTTTAATTTGTCATAGAGTACCAATAAATTCATTTTCTCATACATTTGATTCTGAGGCGGTACGAAGTTCGCCGGGACAGCTAGTTATTGCATAATAATAGCCAACCAAACAGATTCTCGACTGGCATCATCGAGGAGTTCGGTTTTGTTGGGTCCTTTAATTATCGATCAACTCGTTTGGTTTATAATCGGAAAAGTTGACAAGCCGAGGGTCAGTGGTGGATCTCTCATCCAATGAATTTCCGTCAAGTATCGCCTAGATTTATCAATTAAGCCCATACTGGTGTACAGTCTTCATATTAGAAAAAGGTGCTTATGGATCACTCACCTCCATATAAGAAGTTATAAGCAATGTTTATATACTGTTTCGCGAGTGTCGAGTTGCTGTTCAATAACTCCTTTGTCTCTTCTGGGAAGCAAACCAATCCCATACCTGTGGTACCCGCGCTGGCGTAGAATACTCTCTGGAGATAAATATAAAACTAAATTATAAAGAGCAGAACACCAGTCTATCAGGTCAAATAAAATGTTAAGTTGGGTGAGGAATATGGATAAGCCATCCAAGAAGTATTATAGGAGAGACTAAGGACTACAATAAACACGCCAATGTAAAAGAATTGGCTTGTGCGCCGTTAGCTGGCATTTTGTCTTACTGACAATTCTCAGTACAATCCTGAAAACTCTCATAGTGCGTTTCAGGATTGTACTGATAATTGTCAATTGTGCTGGATGCGTCTACAGCGCCATCTGTGTAGCTTGTGGCGCGGTCGAAGAGGTCGCTACAACTTGAAATACGTATGCGCGCACGCATGTACAAGTAGTGATTAGCTATTGTGCGGGCAACACGCTGAATGCACTCCTGTGTGTTAGGGCTCTAAAACTAGGCACTAATTATTAATTTTATCTTCTACTGGTTATGAACTGAGGATGCAGTTCTCCTATCAAGATCATTGAAGGCTGTAGGTAATCTTACCCTGACAATTCCACCTCTAAGGCCGAATATGAATCCTGTGAGACCACCTATAGCGACAGCACCATATCGGACTTCTTTATTTTCCTCTTCTCTCAGATATTTCACAATCCCTGCAGAAAAGTTGATTGCATCAGTCATTCATGTCTTTTACATTTAAGATTGTATTATCATTTACTATGTTAGTAACTAGTTCATATGGCCGGATACAGACTAATTGCGCGCCTCGCAAGGCTGACTTGGGTACCAGAGGCAAATGCTTGGGCTGCCACCACTGACCTCTATATTTGTATATATAGACGTCAGTGGCTGACACGCACAATCGGTGCAAAATCATTTGCCTCATTATCCACCTGCGAAGCTGCGCTGAGGCTCTGGAACTGGCTAATCACGAGGTATTAAATTCGATTTCAAGTTTGTGTAGTATTACTTCGATGTTAAGTTGAAAAATTCTTCACAGCTCAAAATCTGTATGTGCCTAGTTCTGTCGAATATGGGTCTATCAGTTGGGGTGGTATAGTACGTTTACCCCTTGGAATCTCAAATAATGTAGATCATATTTCTTACAGTCTGTTCTATCCTGCAGTTCATGGTAGTTGTCTTGCACGGTGTGCTTGATGGAGTCAGTTTGCACCAGCACCTTCTGCACCTGTTCCCGCACAGCACCGACAGGTGTCAGCAGCAATGATCTCATATACCCACCCTTTTTGTCTTTCGATTTCTCTTGGATGTGCCTGTAATGATTAAGCATTGAATTAGGGATTGGGATAGATAGGTATGTTTTATATTGTTTTTTAGTGTTTACAACTATATGGACAGCATAAATATTTAAAGCCTCTTTATTCTCGTCTATAATTTTGTAGTCTGCAATGTCACTCCACCATTTAGATTATAAACTCATAGATAAATAGGAAAACTGGTCACAGCCACAGCAATCCGACTGAACAAACAATATATGTATAATCTGCTCCTTGTATACAAATATTTTTGGTACTTAGTGATTCCGAGCTCACAAATCAATGATTTAATGTCATTAATGTTCCATGATTAGATCTTAGATAGATCTGATCCTTTCATTGGTTGCGATAATCACAATGAATGTGAACTAGATGATAGTCATATGAGGTTCAGTGGTGAGAGGTCAGAATGCCATGACATTGCAACACCATTATTGATTGCACACATTATAAGTCGTATCCCAACTAAAGATTCTGTAACAGTTATCCCTGAAATTTACCTACTCAAACTTACTCTACGTAATCTGCATGTGGGGCCTCATACATCGGCAGTTCGGAGGGCCTCATCGGCGGAGGCTTCGCGGGCCCTGAGCCTGCGACCTCCTCCTTAAGCGGCGCGATAGGCGTCGCAGCTCCCACCACCGGTACTAGGGTAGCCACTCCTACAGAACCTATAACTACTTTTCGGAACATCTAGACAATAAAAAACACAATTTTAAGGCGATTTTAATTAAAAAGACGGGGATACGATGAAATATTGAGTATTAACTGTTATTTACCTCTAAAGAGATGATGAACAGCAAAAATTACATAAAGTAACAAATGGTTTGCAAATCAGCTGCTCAATTTTGACATACGTCATACGACCATAGATTATCAAATGACAACTGAAATAAGCTATTGCCATCAATGACTAGAAAAACTACTAAAAACTGTTTATTTTGGTGGTACGGCAAATTTTCGCTGGGCTTGAGTGTGGATAAAATAAATGGAAAGATACCTTTATATTTGTTTCGCAATATCCGTAGTTTCACAGATTTTTAATCGAACACACAAGCGAACAAATGATTTTTAGAAGTAATGAATATCTGAACTGGCAAATATTTACCATTGTATTTTTTTTCTGTCAAAGTTTGAATAGTTCTGTCAAATCAAATCTTATCTGTCATGGTCTCACATCGTACCTATAACACGATTTTGTTTCACCTTTTCTATTGTGTATGACTGTGATTTTTGTGTACGCTCCAATTGACAAACTCGCTAGATGAAAATTAGACATAATAAGAAATATCACCATATTGCAACGCTAAATTTATTCTATCAAATATCCATCGAAAATCTATCCAGTGACGATCGAACGACTTATGGTAATCGTGAGTACGGTTTTAGAGTTTCTGAATCGATAAATAAATTGTGTTACGTTTCATTAAATTTGTGAAAAATAATGTCGGAAGTCCTAGCTGGTCGCGTGTCTAAACATAGGAGGGACCGCCACGTAAAGAGCAGCACAGGTACGGAGGGCCACATGCTGGTGCTACTTGGCAAAGGATTTTGATTACGCTTGGAGATTTTCATTTAGTAGTGCTTGATTAAAATATTACAAGTGGCTAGTTCTTCATGCGCCTGTTATTCATATCATTACTCTAGCCCAACCTCATTTCATTAACGCCACCAACTATTGAGTTAACAATACAACCTAATTTTAACAACATTGTTTTTAAAGTCATTTGAATCTGTTATCTACTCAAGTTATCTGTATAGATATTGTGGATAAAATGAGTAAAAGTGGCAGGAAATAACGAAATATAGTTGAATGTCTTTGTGTGGTTATAGACAACTTTTATTTTTAATCATCCTAAAAACAAATGTGTCATTGCCTAGATACAGCTCTCATATGAAGAAGTCTTTGAAAATTAGAATAAACAACAACTCAAACTAACTTTGCTACATATAGATTGCTTTGCTTTAACTGTAGTTACCAGATGGTGCATACTAACATAACACTTGTATCAATCCAGGACTGTGAGGTGCATGATGTGTGTAGAGTGACAATCTCTTAGATGAACTTGGGACGTGTCTACTTAGCAACGACCGAAGATTATTGGGATGAAATGGTACATTCACCTGTTCTTTTATATTTATACTATGTATCTATTGATTATCAATAAATAATATAACGTCTGGATATCATCATGAGCTTGACTCAGGTTATGTAAATAGTTCAATGCATGATTCTTTGACTTTGGTTGCATGTTTGGTAGTTATTATATTTTTTTTAGTAGAGTCCAATCTGATATTAATTATGATGTTTAGTATATTTTTTTATGTCCTGTGAATGTTTTTTTTTTTAATAAGAATATTCTATGATGGTCCCAATTCAGTGCTATGAAAATAATGATCTCACAGCAACTTAATTTTTTTTTATGGCAAATTTAATGGGCTTGATTCACATTCACAGCACAAACCAGAAGCTCAACTAAACTATGAAAACAAAAGAAAATATTACCACATTTTAGTCACACCCTACTGTCACATCTCATAAACTATAGCAAATTGTATGACATCATTGCCCATTCAGTTGCAATGAAAAGAGAGCCGCTTTGAAATCAGCTCTCATGATTAGAATAACAATGGCGCTTCCAACAATGCTATGAGATGTGTTGTAAAGTATAGCTATAGTTACCATCAATTCTATATTTTTTTTATCCTCATATATAGTACATCGGATATTTATGAACTCACGCTATTTATTATTGGCATACTATGCCTGCCTTGTTACTCCCATCTTATTGCCCAAACCAAGCGCCTTGCTTCGTCCTTGAGGTGCCCCTATGCGCTCAATTTGACACCTGTATAATTACCCACCTACACAGGTGTTATATGGAGATGGGTCCGTATGGGGATCTTCAAATATAAACGTGATAGAGAAATATAATCTAAGGCTCATGGCGTTAATTTTAGAGATATGAAAAACTGAATTCATAGATTTTTTTAAATCTCATACGTGTAACAGGAAACTAACTGGTCATTTTGTAAAAAAAACATTGTTATCGAAAGAAAATGCTGTATTTAAAATTTTATTTATTTCAGTTTGTAAATGTTCAAAATCCCAGCAATTTTTTTGAGTAATCAAGTCTTTGAGGTAACGATTGCTTTTCTTTTAATTTTAGACACAAGATTTCAAGCAGCATTTACTAACTACTTACTAATGAAATAACGATGGGTTTCTTTTAATCACTGGGTTCGATTTGCGATTCATATATCAGTTTTTTTATTTGTTATCAGAATCGAATATAATTTTAATAAAATAGCTTCTAACTACGAATACTTAAATATTTTTTTAAATATGTATCTAACCAACCATACATAAATTTAAATTAAATTAAGATAAAAAATATAATTGTTTATTTTTTTTAAATCTTTGTATGCAGTTTTTCTTAACTCTAAAATCGACTACATTATTATTTGATGTGTACATAATTCAATAGACATCGTTCAAATACAGTTAAGTTTACCTCTTACTTTAAATACGCGATTTTTCACAGTGTGAAAAACACTAGGAAGTTATTTATCTAATAATACTACTTATTTAAGTATTTATTTTGACTACACAAAAATAGTGACAAAAGTCACATTGCGCACTCACCGTGGCGACATTGTACCACAAAAACCGGCATTGTCGGCGCATGTTAACAAATTTCTAGAATAGCAAGTTTTTTTTTTTATAACCATGTTGACTTTTTAATCCTACTTTTAGAACAGATCCATTAATGTAGATCAATGAGTAACGGGCACTAGTTTTATGTATATTATGATATTTCTTATAAACATTTTAAGATTATTGGATTCTCTTTTTTAGCAACGCAATTCTTTTATGTATGTTTTTACGTTCCCGACGTTTCGGCTGCTGTACAGCAACCATGGTCACGGGAGGTCTGAGGTGGTTGATGTCGAGAACATAAAATAAACGCGATAAAATCCGAAAAAAACAAATTATTTCAATACTACACATTGAAATAAAACATTTTTTTCGGTATTCGCGTATATATAAGAAATCAATAACGCAATTCTAGTCTAAAGGCTCACATATAAGGTTTTAGGGGAATGAAACCCCTGTTTACATTGTCAATCACAACCGGTTTAATTAGTAATCACACAAAGATACACATAAAACAATCACTTATAATGTAGGGAAAAATATAACATTGTCGTATATTATAATAACTGACTTCTGGGAACCGCCAAAACGCTCTCACAGACCTCCCCGTCTACCAACATTAACATTATCACGGTGCGTTCGGAAACGCGAACGCCACAAGGTCAAATTTATATGAAGCCTATCGTGTTTTTCGTGTACAGATTGTATAGCTGTGTTGGGTTATCCGTAAGGAAACGGGTATCCCTAAGTCCCTACTAATTGCCAGATTACCGATCCACGTCATTAGACGTCTTAGAGTATTTAACTCCTACGCTCTTATCTTATCTAATTAGACATAACTTAAGAGCCCACCTACGCATCGCAATGCAAGCGAATTATAAAGGGATAAATATATATCTTCAAATGCGTCCTCGTGTCAGTAATATAGAAAGCGCTTGCGCGTTTAGATTGAAGCACCGCACCAAATAATTAATTCCAAAATATCAATAATAAGATCCTGGATCTGACCCAAAAACGTATAAAAACAGGCTGTTCTATTATTTTATATTTATCGTATTTTCACACTTATCAGTTGAAGATTAAAAGTATCACGAGTCTAAATAAATATCAAACTCACATGTGAGAAGAAATGAGCACAGGTAGACTCAAGGCATAGCGTGTAACAAATAAAATGAACAACGATGGCAGCTCTGCGCATGCCGAATTCATATTATGCGTGCGCAGAACCATCATCTTTGTCCATTTTATTTCACGCGCGCTGTACCAATGATGGCGTTAAAATATTGCCTTTTATAGGTAAACTTTTCTGAACCGATCTGTAATTTTAAATCTATCAAGTCGGTTGGATCGTACAGCATTTGTATCGTTTTTATGAATAGGTACCAACTTATTAAAAGAGCCTTGACGATTGTCATGTGTCATGACTTGATGATTGGCTCGTTCATCTATTAAATTGTTTATGGAATACTCACGTTACCAATTAAAATTATAGACTATATTTAGGGTTTTACATCAGCATTTACAACGTCACGGGGCTTCAGTCAAGCAGTTGTATGAACATACATATACATTTTACTGATTGGCAAAGTTTATATTGGCTAAGAAGCAAGGTCGATCCCCGTACCCTTACTCTTACCTACGTCTACGGTTATAAATAGACAAAATCCAATTTCCAATCGTCCGTTTTCGCTAGTCAGCTGTTAAAGTGTGTATACAAACATAACTATACTGATTATGTCTTTATTTTCTCCTCCTCGTTTCGTAATTTGTTGAAGCTTACGAAAGCCTTTCGTTTGATCTCTTTATTTCCACTATTAAATGCGACCTAGCGCAAATGGCCATCCAATATGATAGGCCGACCTTGCCACGGTACTATAATTTAACTTCAACGACGTATACCTACAGCGGAATTATATTTCGGTATGAATCGATCTCGGGTGCCACCGCTAATATATTTTATTTAAGATGCTCATGTACTTGCAGATGTCGAGATAGGTAGCTTTAGATTGCACGATCATCAGAGCATCGATGATTTCGCTGCAGTATAAGTGCCTGGAAAGTGGGAAAATTAAATAGGAATTTCACAAAGATATTTAATTCAGACGGGTGGTTTTGATTTTGATTAATTTGGTGTTGCATGTCGTGGACAACATAGGGATTGTGGATTTTATTATAGCCATGCCTTATTTAAATGAATTGCTCGTCATAAGCTATAAGTACTTACTTACATCTGCAGGAAATTTTAGGATGTTTGATACGGTGTAAAAATCTATCTTCGGCTTTAGTTACACCTTATATGTATATTTGCAACTGTCATATTGGCATAGAACAAAATTTGTTTTTATGTAGCTACCTACAAACATGGCTTCTTTTAGGGATTAGCGTGGTTGATACTTAAGTGATATAGACCACTCATCACTAAGTGTCCCGTGTACCGTGTAGTACGAGTCATGTGATAATAATGCCAGAACTTCCATGTGGAACTGCATTTAAACAATTTGCAATTCAATTTCGGGCATGAGGTTGTGAGTGGAGTGTATCAATTTGTAAAAATATGTATACTTAAAAAAATAAAAAAATCGATTTTCTAATATTGCCAGCAATAAAATTGCTACTTGAAACTTTTCAGTATTGAGAATGATGGCAATAATGCAGGACGGGAATAGCGAGGTACCGAAGGAATTCCTCGAGACCGGGCGAACGGGGCGCAGGAACGCGATGCCCGACATACTGCACCCGCAGGGCGCCGAGGTGACCACCGCAGACCTGCCCTCCAGGCTGCAGCAGCTGGTCACGACTGGTGAGTTCGCCGATAGATGGCGTTGCTATTGTGAATTACACAACCGACTCTTACGCACACGGCACAGATTTTGTGTAAGGTCAATAATCGCAAGAAGAGAAGTCTTCTGGCGGCGGCGTCGCTATTAATCCCAAATGGTTAGCGGTCTTAATCTGATCTGGATTGGGAATCTAAATACTCCGTACTGATAATGTGTTTGTTATAACCAGTATCGAACACGCAATACTGTATCGATTTTTAAGTATAGGCAGGATTCGTTATTACGGTATTGTTTTATCGCCCACTAAGCCCGAATTAACTATGGCAGTATGTATTCAATTTATCAAGAGATAAAGTTTTTTATTAGTTATTGTTATACTAGCTGCAGTAAATTTAATATTGACGCGAGTAAATAGCTGTTTCTGTCTATCAGTCTGAATAATGTGATAAGAACTGTTGAGAGGGAAATATTTGAGAAAACTGCCTTGCTGCCTCTCTCATTTAACTGCAAGCTTCAGGGAGGGCACTTGCGGGTACTTTGCTGAAAATTTAAGGCATAATGTAAATTTGAGGAATTTACGATTTAGGTTGAAAATACCCATCTAGTATGTTTTCCACCGATGGAGTTCTATAACACGCAAACGATTATCTACACAGGTTTTTTTTTTCATAAATAAGGTTTCGAGCCTAGGTGCTAATCTTAATATTTCGGCAATAGATGCAAAGATCATAAACAAACACGATAAGTCAACAAGCTAGCGGGCCGCCAGCGTTTACTGGATAAGTATTTATTTATTTTAAAAACATTGACCATCGCATATTTTCCATTATCATCTAGTTTACTGTTATGTAATGTTAAGTGTGTTGTATGTGGCCATGTTTATTTGCGCCACTGCCTACCCCTTTAAAGAATGAAGGCCTTAAAAACTTTTAAATTCGATTCGACATATCTCTTGTGTCGCAAAAATGTTATAACAACCAACCGACTGTCCTCTTGGTATGGTACAGTATTTTAGTTAGACCTTATATTATAAAGAGCATATACTGTTGCTTCGACATCAGTTTCATAATTAAGGTCATCGCCATCTTTGCTCATTTTCTTTGATGCGACCTATACCACCGTATTGAACGTATGGACATCTTGACATTCGATTTCTCACCTGCCTCACGAAAAAAATCTGAGACACGAGCAATCGAACCTCTAGGTACTCTATGCATAAGAAATATGGAGGGTCTGAGGTATCAGTTCATTTTGGAAAAGGGGTCTCTTGCCCATAATAGTTTGGGAATCCCTGACATAGTCAGTCCCATTGTACCATCACACTACAACACTATCTTGTGATACGATCCAATTCGATATTGTTTATTGCCCGATTCGCTTATCGCTATCGTTCACACAACAGCGCAATGTGAACGAGGGTGTGACGTAGATGCGACGGTAATGCGCCGGTAACGCGCGGGTTATCGCACCGCCGCGTGCGAGCCCGTCGTGAATCGTGATGTGTTATGATGACACGCCAGTGTTGAAGTATCGACACTACATATCAGATAATCAATTATTATTGTTGCTATATGCATGATATTACAGGATTTTTAATCGGATGCTATCAATAAGCTGTTGTTGTTGAAAACAGCGGAATGAACAAACGTCTCGGCACACTATCGGGAGTTGCACGTGCTATAATGCTAGTATGGAGACCTCAGAAACTATAGTTTTAGAAAAAGATGTTCTAAGGAACCGTGTCGATTTTAGACAGAAGAAAAAATGCATTCATAGATTTTCAACAAAAACTCGTTCATAAATCGGCAATTGATCCCGCATTTTGCTAAAATAAGAACATTGTTATTTTATTGTAATGTTGATTGTGTAGTTTGTCAAGCTTTTATAATAACATTAACTCCTTAATGTTGTTATGTCCTTATATCCTTGTGTCTAAAATTAAAATAAATCGTTACCTAAACGAGTCGTATATTACCCAAGAAAATATGGCTGTCATTTTGAACGTTGAAATTTGAATGCACTCAGTACCAAGACAATAACTAGTAACTATGTGATTTTTTCTTTTTATTTCTTGAAATATTTTTTTATATATTAATAAAGGAAGCAAGCAATAGTTGGTACACTTATTGGTATTGTTATCTGCAATTCAACTCATAAATATGTATGTACTTACATAGTGCTTCCGATGTTTCTGTGTTACAACAGTTTTAAAAAAGACAACATGGCTTATTGAAAAATATGAATTTAATTTATTTCTGACCATCTGATTAGCGCAGATGGGACTAACCCTGCTTTCTGCGCGGAGGGTCCCGGGTTCGAATCAGTATAATATTGAAAGATGCATAATCTATACATATAATAAAAAATGTAACTGATCGCTGTCTGTACATTGAAGATACATGAGAAAAACTATTACTGAGTGCCTTTATCAACACAATAGAACCCGAAACAATGATTGTTAGATTTGTTGTTCTATGCGTTTGTGCGCGCTAATTTCAGAAAAGGCTTAACCGTACTGTGGTAAGCTTCACATAAAAAATGTGTTTATTTCAATCAGTACATAAATAAAAAAGTTATATAAATTTAAAGACGCGCACGAAGTCGCGGGTAACAGCTAGTATTTATATTTAATAAAAATACAGTTCATATTTGTATTGGCATACCCACCTACTTTAATTTAGTTCAACCACAGATATATTAGAGGAGATATGTTATGAAAGCGGTGGGCTTGCGCTCACCTTTAGCCAAAATTACGCTAACATAGAGTTTTCGCCGTCAGTCGACTGCAACTGCACGTCGGTATCGGAGCTCTAACTTTTTTTTTTAAATGCCGTGTTATTCCGTGGTTGTGTGCTAAAATACTAGCAGCAAAGTGAACTACGCGAAAGATGGAATCTCATTTCACCAGCCAGTATTAAGTATTTTATTTATTCGTCTTTAAAATCATTAAAAACAACAAATCAAAAAATATTTAATGCCTTTATTATGTTATTTTAGTTTTCATGTAGCACAACGACTTTTTTATTTTTGTACAAAATACATGGCTCTTTAAGTACCACCTATGTTCGCTACTGAGTGAATGTACGAGGCAATGGATAGATCGTCTAACGATACTTTGAATAAACTGGTGCGTCGCGTGGTACGGCCGCTGCATGCGGCGACGACGCAGCACGCACCGAATTATTGGCACGCGTGTGTGTGTGAGACTTCGTATTGGTTGGTTTTATGTAATTGCATGTGTTTTGTGGCGAGTGGTGGGGACAAAACGGAGACAGCGAGTTCCCATACATTTTGAACCGCACGGCATATCTCTCGTGATCTGTGAGTTCAACGTTTTGTCAAGACTTGTATGGAAATTGGAGTCGAGGTTGCATCGATATTATAATGATCTAATTTTTTTTTACACACAACAATTTTAATTATTATCAAGGGCCGCGTTCGCCAATTTCGGTGATTATTATTGATCATCACCTGAATCACAATCCCTTTTTTAACCGACTTCAAAAAGGAGGAGTTTCTCAATTAGGTCGTATTTTTTATGTTAGATTTATGCACCATCTTCACATTTGATAAATATTTTTCGATTTTATCGCGTTTATTTTATCTTTTTACGTTCCCGACGTTTCGGCTGCTTTACAGCAACCATGGTCACGGGAAGACAGGTGGTTGACGTCTTAGTGTCATAGTTTGAACCGCGGCACCCTCATATTTAGTTATGTAGTATTCGCGTAAATATAAGAATTCCTTAATATCACTTTTTAAAAAAGTAACTCAGTGTCAAATCTTTACACAAAGTTTTATTTTTTCAGACGCCGCCCTCCCGAAACCGGGTACTTCGAATATTGACAATATTGATCAGAGTAAGCTGGACGAACCCCCGGCTAAGAAGGGAAGCTGCAGTTGAGCTGTCACCCTCACTCAGTCCTAGCCAGGACTACACTGGACTTGCCCAAAGCTAAAGTAATCTCAACCAGGTAAATAGTATTACTAAGCACTGAGTAATGTAGCCCCACCTTAATTATAGGGACGGTACGGTGTACAAATATAGCCCTTATGTATCGGTTGAAAAGGTAGAATTCGCAGAATATTTTTAAGTAATTAGGGTTATATGTAGACGGGTGCTTTGTTGGATTTAAAGTATGTAATTTATTAATAGCTAAAGTTATGATTGGTTGAGGACGTTAAACGTCGTTTTGTTAATTGTCTGTTATTGGAAGATGAGTTTAGTAACTGGACAAATGCTGCTGTACTGCAAAACCTAATTTGACAAGATTCAATTTATATCTCTCCCTTTCTCACATTGTATATGTATTAAAGAGACATTGATATATATATGTAAAGTTGTTTCAATGTGTGTACTGTAACGGGTACACTGATCTGTGACACAAGTTTCAGCCTGGCGAGACATTACAACTGGCTTAATTATTGTCGATATTAACTTGCGTCTGATTATAAACATATTTAAATAAACAAAGCACCCGCTGTGTGTTAATTTTAATGGAATGTTTTGTATAAAAGTGATTTGTTATTTAAAGGCTTGTCCACATGATGGTGTGGAGAAGCCTTACGTGTGTTGATGTAAAGATTGGAATTAGACAATACCGAAGCTGTATAAATGAAATTGATTCATGTTGTGCAAGCTATTAGCAGTACGCACAGGCGTGATAGCTTTTTGAGCACCAAATGTTTTACACCTGTAGACTCGTTTATATGGACATTTTTATACTTAGCGTATAAAACATTGATGCGACTAAGTGGTAATAGGTGGTCATGTTTTCGTATATTTATTTTATTTTAGGCCAATTAAACATTCGAATTGTAACCATTAACCTATGATATGAATGCGACATGATTTTTACCTATTCTTTCAATGGAGGGTCTGTTAATCAAAATTATTTGGTATGCTCAATATTGTTAGTAAGTCTATAAAGTATTAGATACTTGACATTCTACAACAAATAGCTTAACAATATGTTGGGGAGCATACAATAAAAAAGATACAGAGACAATTTATAATGTAGAAAAAATATGCTGACTAAGCTCCTTTTAGCGTATATGGACCCCCGATTATATTGTACACAAACTTAGACTAAAATCAATTTGACAGCACTCATTTTATTGCATAAAACATCTGAGAACAGTGGAAGTCACCTTGTACATTTAAGTCTGTCATATATGTGTAGCAAACCAGAAATTGCCATGGTATAATTGAATGTTTAAGTATTATTGAAGCCATTATCAGCAAATAGCTTTTTCAATAACGATTTAGCACCAGTGACTGTTACAATATTTTATTTTACGGCCCTAGACACTAGTCTTTTAGAGCCTGTCAGTAGCATTTTCATTTATTCTTCATAAATCTTCGATGATAATGAAATCCCCTACCCATATCAGTAAAGCTGTGGATACCTTACTAAAATATACCAGACATCTTGGGAGAACTTGACAAGTCAAGTTATACCATTTTACTCCTTCACTCGTGCACGTTTATAAACTCTCATGGTTGATCCCACCAATATTACACATTTTTAAACAAAGATGTTTTTTTAATAAAACACAATTAACAACTTCTACTTTCGAGTTCCCGCCAAAACTCCCCTCGCTCGAGCGATATTCAGCAGTGTTACCAGACGTTAGATTTTTTTTTTCGAATTGGCTGTTTTTCTACTTGAACCACGGATTAGTTATATTTAATCAAGCAGCTATTATTAGGTTCCCAAAACGTACGCTTAATATTCTACTAGTAAAACTGTTTTTGGTTTATTTGTAAAAAAATATGAATTAAAAAGTACAATATTGTTTATTCGTCGAGTGATATATGTGTTTGTACAGTTCGGTGTTGTATTTATTTCTGTTTGTTTTGTATATAAAATATATATATTATATTATTTATATTAGATAATAATTGTTAGGGTTACGAAATTTCTTTTATAAACGTACAAAAATTTATTATCTCACCAACAAAAAATCGGATACATGTTACTTTACTATAAGCACCTATTTCTAATGAAATATAATAATAAAAAAAACACTTGTTACACACTTGAGCCAGGAATACCGCCAAAAATTAATAAAAATCTCAGATTTTTATTCCGATTTTATTTTCTGAAAATGGGTTCTGCTGGTCATATACATCCTTACTTTATCTATGGTATAGTTTGCGAAGTAATGCGAGCTATTTTCCTATGAGTTCATCACCAATTACCAATGTCATCAAGTCAATTACTTTTGGCTACATCGTTTTGAGGCTTTGGTACAACTTAATGGTAGCTATCCTATATCAGTAGTTCTAGTGCATAAGTTAGATATAGCTGGTGTTATAATTCGTCCCAATAATAATGAGAAGCTATTTACATTTAAAATATATAGAAGGCCTTTAAGTGAAGCGACATGGTATATCTCAATGGAAATTAAAAGAAAGATACAGCTATACGAATTAACGGGTAGCTGATACTCTTTTTTTTGTATAGAAGTATTTGATTATTTACGGTAAACCAAATATCAAAATACCAAGTCGCTTGTCTTACGAGACAGACTATATGTATTGTATTTTACTACTATACTGTATTTTCTACTTCACTGTCTATTTTGGGAAAGAACTTAACTTTTCCCATTAAATCCATATTTAGATAAGACTTACTTAAAAATAAATTGGTACAAATACAATAAATGCTATCTTTTGTGAGGCAGGCTTAAAAGGCTACCTACAGTTATTCCGCAAAGCTAATGAATTTAAAAAAATAGACATAATTTTTAGTTATAGCGTGTATTATTGATCTCAATTAATTCGCTTATTGTATTGATACCAATTTAAAGTAACGCACAATAATTCAATTACATATTGTATTTCTAAATAAATAATGTTACTGTTTTATCGAACTTACTTACCTGGTTTTATAATAATATTATTTCAGCATACTTACATATTTATTACTAGTAAAGGTAAAAGTTCGAATCTCACGGAAGTATGGAATTTAAAAAGAACAATTTGTCTATAGCATAAGAATAATGTGATGATTATTATTTCTTTAACACAACTATTACATATCCGTGCATGTGCTTAATAGATAACATTAACGATTTAAATTATATGTTAATTATAATTAAGTATTTTTTCTACTAAAATAGTAGTTTTTTTTCGTTCAGCACTTTATTCCATTCGCAAAAACAACGCATTTCTCCACTAAATTGCCTTATGAATGTCTGCCTGTATAGTAAAACATCGAATTTTAATCTTCGACACCTATTCGGTGTCACCACAATAAATTTAACCTGGACTAATAATACTGACTTAAGCAATTTTGTTTGATTACTTATTACGAATCTTTCAATTTAAATAACTACCTACTAAAGTTAACTCGGCAAAGTGTAAGGACTTTTAGTATGTACGTACGTATCCTGAAAATAATACTTAATCTGCCGTATCCGAAACTGTAGTATAATTTTTGTGTAGCTATTTTCTACTAAAATAGTAATAAGAATCAATATTAATTATTTTGCGTAATTTATGATGCGTATAAAATATTCTCTCTTTGGAAACATACACAATTACAGTTATATCCTGAGTGAATACTATGTATATGTCATTCCTCATATTTTGCGACTCGGACATCACATTACCAAATTACGCAACGCAATTTACGTGAGTTTTAGCATTATCATCACACTTTTTATACAGTAAATGCAAGAATGTGTACGTCAATTATATTAACAATCATGCTATCCTCAAAACATGTGAAGCGTTCCTCAATATATTTTTTTTAAATGTACAAAATTGTCAACATTTGTTTAAATAAATATTGCGCCTCCAGTATTGTGACTTCAAGTTTTAGTGACAAAGACTGTAGATAAGTACTCTTGTAATATTACCCATTGTGTACACCTGAAATTATGTTTATTCTGTTTCTCGATTAAGTACGTATTGCCAATGTCATTGCCATTATAACAAAAAAAGAACATTATGAGACTTTACTTCTACTTACAACAAAAATCTTACTTTTAAATTGTCACAGTGGTCTCATAGAATACCTTATAGTGTGTGTAAATTCATTCATATACCTTGAGGGTTAATTTTCCTGTTCGACACAAAATAAAAAGAATGTTGGAATTATTTGATTGAAAATTATAAAGGCGTCAATTTTAGTGTCAAAACTTAGAACACCATAGTAAATTTGTAACATCGATTTAATGTGTTTGGTTAGTCCACATTTATGTTATTTTTAATTGATTTAACAACACACAATTAATATTATTGATGTAAGTATACCAAGAACTTACTCTAAAAAGTTCGCTGTTTTAGAAGTTGTAAAATAAATAGAGAAAGTAATCACAATGTTTTGTTAAATATTTAAGTTCTCTAATAAGTCGCCAGGGGCGCTGCCCTCGTTCACTTATTAAACTTTGAATTACTTCCTGATGCACAGCATGGAATATGGTTTATAAACTATTTATAACTAAAATACGTCATTGTTACCAATTAAGTACTGAAATAACTATGCCTCTGTCGCAGTAAGATAGTTAAACATGTAATATAATCATATGCTGGATGATACGAAGATACAAAAGCGTATTATAAGTAGGTATATCACTAAGGATGTAACTATTCTAGTCAACATACCGCTATGAGAGAGGTGTGGGTTGCAGGAGCGTATATTAAAAATATACTTACATAGCCCAGAACGCACGGGTTCGTTCGGACTGCTCAACAGCACGAACGACTTGGCTTGTTCGATTTTAATAGGAACCACGCAAAGCCGGATTCTATCATTTCACTAGATTAGTTTAGGGATAACGTTATATTGCCACATTGAAACCGTGAGATAATAATGGAATCGTTTTCTACAACTATCTCACGGTATATGCTTATACCACTAGGGATATAATTATATTACGTACATGAACTATCTTACTGCAAAGCTACTAGTTTGAATATATACATTTAGTTCATTGATTTTTTTTTACCTATGTAACTTGATAATATCAACCATGTATGTATGTATTGGACTTATTGGGAGATTAGAATTAATAAATTTGTATCGTTTTGTATCTCATTTGCTTTTTAGCAAACGAAGATAAAAATAAAAAAAGTGAAATAAATTGTTATTTTATTTATGTACTTACTTTTTCTTTGGTAAGGGTAGGAGAATAAATAAATGGAGAGAGGGTCCCGCTCACCACTGACCATGGACCTTGCCCAATTATAAACCAAAAAAATTGATGATAAGAATCAACAATTATTTTGTAAAAATTTAAAAGTCAATTTTATTCCATATTAATTTCCAATTATACACTTATGTTTACTTAAGAAAATTTATTCGTAGTTAAGAACATACAATAAAGAATCAGTTTTTGAAAATAATACATTTACAACAACTTCACTCGTCTTTTTTTACAAAGAGTGAAAGAAGGAAATGTATTTCTTCAAATGGCCACACCCACCCAACGGTAGATATTCTGCCAGCCAAATTATAATTTGTAGCAAAAATCACAGTCCTAAAGTTTTTACGCTGTGCATCTATGGCAAAAATCAAGATCCTCAGATATGCCTCAGATGAATTCTAATGTCAATCAATAGGAATAAAAAATTAAATTATAAAAAAGCTTATTTATAGATGATGGTGATAGACGTCTGCAATCTTTGTGTGATGTCAGTTGCAATTAAGAAATGTTTTTTGTTCTAATTTCTTCACTAATAGAAGCCTTTGAACGAGAGCGTTCTCAGAGTAGTATTATGTAAAAATACACTAATATATGATGATTTAATATCTTATTCTATTATTAGTATGAAGTATCCTATTAGTAGTAGTTTGTGAAAGCTGAGAATGGCAACACAAAACTGTGAGCACAGAAGTGATGCCAACCGGACTGCACAGTACACAGTATATTATACCAGTAGATGCTACTTAGTTTATTTTTCAAATTTCACGCTAGATGGAAGAACGGTCTACTTTACTGTTTTTTATCGCTAATTTGAGGCTTTATTTATAGTTCGGTAGGGTTGGCAACACCGGCAGAGAATTTGATATTTTTCTTTATCTATGACTGACTTGTTCATACATACACGGATATTGTTGAGAGAAAGTGAATTAAATTTTTGCTTGGTTTTATTTTGTGTTGTCTTGTCTATAATAAATACGAGAAATGTGCGTTTCCGTATTGTGAGAAATGCTCTTATTTTCGTCTACAATTCGCTTCAAATGCCGTGTAACGGCTAGTTATTTGGCGTTAAAATGTTGGAAAGTCTCAACGATTGACACATCGGACTTCGCATGTTTAGCGTAATTTTAGGTGTATTGTTAATTTAACGGTCAGAATGCCGAGGGGAGAGAATAGGTCAAGTATCCTGCTGTCCCGGGAGGAGAACGATCAGGTGTTCAGTTTGATCGGACCCAAGTGTCAGGTGAGTGAGTGCACATCCAAACCTTTAGTATTGAACATGATTCAGACTGTCCTAAATCACGTATCCCTGCCCATATCGGTGTATTATCAGTCGATAGCGTTCCGATAAAATTGAGTTGGCTTCGATTTCGACGCGTAAACCAAATATATCTACTTAAAATGATTTTGATAAGGTGTAACATACCTGTTGATGCTAAAACTGGTACTATTAACGTGTTTACGTATTAGTATAATTGGCTATGAATTCTGATTACCAGTAATTGATTATAGTACAGCTAAATACCATTACATATCTATGTTTACTGAAATATTTTAACTGTTAACAAATGTGCAAATAAGTGCAATTTTAGTCTATTTAATTTTTTCCTGTTAAATGTATAATTGATGTAATAACCTTATGTTAAAAATAAACCTAGTGTTATGTATTCACACAATCGCGAATATAATCTGCTCGCACAGCTAGTGTTAGTGTATACAAGAGGCCTACATCTCCAAGGTTCTTGGTGTTGGTTTACAACAATAGCATATTTTTTACATAACTCATGAATTATTCATAATTGTTATCTCACAATTAAGGATGTGAGCAGGTGTTATAAAGTTGCTGTGTGTGTTAGATCACCACTTTTTCTGGGACTTGGCCTTAATCTTATTTGTATACCAATAATGTCTGTGGTTGTTTTAGTTTGGTTGCATTCAAAACCATTTGAGTAAAAAAAATAACTTCTTATTACTGCGATGAGGCTTTTATGAAATAAATGGTATGACATCTCAGGTAAATAAATAATATAGACAGTGTCCTAAAAAGAATATTGAAGCACAAAAAATTTGCAAATTTGTGTTCTATGGAAATCTGTTTGGTTTTTTGGGAGTCAATATGTTTAATTCAGGGTGATGTTTAATTAGATAAAAAAAAAATGATTTATATTATCTTGTTTTTTTCCTAAAAATCCTTTGATTTATTTCAATCATAAATCAGACTGACTCAAATGATCCATGATTGTCTTAAACATGAATAATTTAAAAAATTTGCTGAAGCAATTGAAAAACTTTAAAACAAAAAGAAAAGGAACCACTTAAAATTGAAATAAAACTAATTTTATCGCGTTTATTTTATGTTCCCAACGTTTCCTTGCTGCTTTACAGGAACCATGGTTAACGGAGAACTGAGATGTTTGACGTCCTAGTGACATAGTTTGATCTGGGGTACCCTCATATTTGGTAGTCGCTTGTGGTCAGATCTACGCAAAAAGTGCTCACAGTGTCTTGCAATGGTGCACTTGGTTTTGGATTTAATAATATTAACGTGGGGAACGTAAAAACACAAAATAAATGCTATAACATCTGTAAAATAAGTTTTATTTCAATGTGTGGTTCTCACATAAATATAAGAAATCATTAAGCACATCAACACTTCTAGTTACCTTGCAATATCTATAACAAGTAATGTTAAGGAAGGTCACTTGTTCTAGTTGTACTTACATAGTGTCTGCCTATAAATCATTTATGGTTGTGAAAGTTTTCATTCATAACTAGAAGCCAGTTTAACTTAAACCCCATAGACTACATGAAAGTGTGTAACTACTTTACAGTTGACTATCTTTAATCTTATGACATCTTAGTATTTATTTGATTGATTCAAGCTGGTAAATCACTCAATTTGGAAGCAAGCTGTGCAGGTTCAAAACACTGTCATGCACTTTTAACATTTTATGTATTGTCAAAAACAAGTAAATAAATAAAAAAAAAGAAATTGCTAAAGAACACAGTCTAAGCTTTTATCTATTGCTCATTATAATATATTCTAGCTTTTTAGTGATCCTCTTTAGAACTCACAAAGATGAGTTCAATCCCTTATGTGTGTTGATGCAGCATGTCGTGCCTTCAACCTACGGGAGTTTATTGATTGCTGCTAAGTAATATCTGCTCGAGAGATGCTAATAGCAGCGCCGCCTTTACCTAGGGTGTGATGGGTGCGGTGTACCTGGTCCACTTACGAGCTTGTACCTTCTTTGCAGCGCCCCGCTTATACGAGGGGATACTTATACATATTGGGACGCCAGGGTAGTGCTTGCACTCGAGCGCTACATGGGCTGAAGACGGTACTGGCTTATAGTCACAATTCAAATTAAGAACGTCTTTCCAGAGCCTGGCAACTGCCGTAGTCCAACTATTCACAACAGAAGATCCGTCACATTCAAAATGGAAGAAGAAAGACACCGGAGTCCTCTGCCTAATCAAGGACAACGGCAAGAGGTCGTACTTCTTCCGAATATACTGTTTATACCGAAAGACCATGATATGGGAGCAGGAGGTCTACTTGCAGATCGAGTACAAGAATCCGAGGCCTTATTTGCATACGTTCGAAGCTGAGGTAATTAATCGCTCTGTTAAAAATTATTAGGATTGTGTTCCTAGCAACTTCCCCAATTTTATGGGGGTAGGCTCCCAGTCTATAACCTGTTTGGCCAACGCTTGAAGCCTTTGAACCCTAATTACTGTTACTACCGGTAACTTAAGGGTAAGATCATATGTCGAAATCTATCAGGCTTCTGCCCCCAGATTCACAACCATACGATAAGTTTTCCAGTGACCGATTTGGTTACTAATTTCAACTAGCATTATGAAATGGCCTCTGAAATCACGAGTGGTCGACATGTACCGTTTGGTTCTCAAAATCTTCGATTCGGTCATTAAGGATGACTCTGAAAAATATCCACGACACGAGATTTCGAATCGGATCGAATCGATTTGGTTCCTTGTCGAAGAGTTCTGAATCGATCCGCAGATTATCCGTTACGACCGTTAATGACAGCCTTGGCTTCTTTTTTTAAACAACTCAATTTCTTCGTTTTTTAAGTCTTTCCAAGTAGATATCTTTGATAAATTAAGAAATGCTAACTATGTAAATGGTTTGTTAAAATCATTGCCGCATCTTATTTTCATTAAAAAAAAACTTCAAATCACTCAATAATGATTGCATGATATTGCCTCGTAAAGACTATTTCTTTACTATTTTAGCAATCTAGGTGTCTCGTATTTTTTAACCAAAGCTAAATTAGTTTTTGTTAGGCAAGGCTCAATCGACATGATAACAACACTGCCTAAAAACGATTTTAAAAATACCGTTTTAAAGAGCAAAAAAAATAGAAGTTGTAATATTATTTCGGATAGTAATATAAGGAAAGATGTCGACATGACATGCAAAACATCTCCCAGTAATTCCCAAGAGCTGTGAACATTTTGATTTTGTTTTGGGATTAGTGCATCATATGAGTCACGATTCTATAAAGAATCGCCCTGTCGCGTCCTCAACAATAATAATACGTCACACAACGTGTGCTGAATATAAACATAACATTTAGGTAGGTGGTACCTAATATAAATAAACCTCAATTATAGGTTAATATTTTTTTTCGCGCGTGAGATGTATGTGAGGTTGTCATTCAATCTCATATCTCACGCGTGAATACTTGGGTTAAATGTAAAATTTTTATTTAAATTTTAAAATTTAGACTCGCGTGAGGTATGAGCTTTTATCGTTACAGTATATCACTACTGATCTATCTCCTCCCGGATACACGCTTGCAATCCACCCAGTATGACGCTAGCACGGTGTGTGCGTTCGACACGTGCTGCGCTTCGTCGCTCACCTCTCATCCACGATACCAAACAAAATCATGATTAATGATACTTGTTACAGGAATACATGGCCGCGTTTAATTTCGCGAACGAAAACGAAGCTAAAATCCTGAGGAACATACTCCTAGAGAAAATAGCACTCAGGAAAAACAAAAGAGAAGGTAATAAATCATAGTTCATCATTTTAAACTGGTCGGTGTTTATAGTACGATAACCTATACAAGCTGTAACTATCGTTCTCATCAACTGCTCGACAGAGCCATCACCAGCAAGGAGATGACGACTCCAACACTGCAAAAACAAAGTTCAGTTTGATCCGAAGTCCAAAACACGATCCAAAGATACCGCCGATATTAATAGTGATTCCTCTGATACTTGTGAAGGGGGCATTCACCTTTTCATACGGCCTATGTTCTTAAAAACTGTCAATGATCGCGTAATCGCAAATGTGATAAGTGCCTACCCAGTCTATTGAGATCGTCTGGTAAACTCGTGTTTACAAACATCGCGGCCCACGGTTGTTTTCAAACGGCCGGTATTGTATGGCTTGTTGTTCGAATCGCTTAAGTAATGCATCATCGTTTAGATAATAAAATTATTATTTGTTATTTCCCATTCATTTTGTTTTCGGGAGATCTCAATAGGAAAACCCAACTCCGTGAGTTCATTCATACATAAAGGAAATGTTTGTTATTGTTGGTATGTTTCGTGGTTTTTATATCTTACGAGACTGAAGATTTATACTCATATTTCGCTAGAACGCCAACTGAACGGTCCCAAACTGAGCAACGCTTGTATTATGTGTACCGTACAATAGTCTTGGGGCGATCCTAGCGTGTAACTACCATTACGTAATTGTTATAAAAATATTTTTGTAATCAAACGAGCTATTATCAGGGTCCACCTGCACGCGGTTTGACTAGCTATAAGAAAACCAGCGCGTTTTACAAGTGATTAATTTGTGATCAAATCAAAAGAGGGCTCATGTCGGCGTGACTTAAAGAAGAATAAGTTTGGAGTTGGCTTTCAGCCAGCCCCGAATTGGTTTCCCGGTATTTACACGGTTCTTTTGTACAATGGCTTCACCGGTAACCAGGGCCCCAAGTCTGGTAACACAATCGATTCATAATGGAACAGCGACCGCATAGTAACTGTCACTTTTGACAGATATCCAATACATTATCTGTCAAAAGTGACGGATACTATGCGGTTGCTTTTCGATTATGAATCGATTGTGTTAGCAGACTTGGGGCCCTGAGGTTATGGCACTTACCATTGCTGAGTTCACGTAACACAAACAGGAACTGTATACGGAAATCTAAACGAATGCGTCAGTGTAGATTTATCAGAACATCGTATTTCTGTAATGACTCATGATGGACAACTCATATCCGAACTACGATGAGTATTGATCACCACATAACAACTCAATATTTTGTTGTGTTTGCTTATAATTTGAAGAATAAGATAATTGGCGACCTGATTAGCTCAGTGGGTGGGCTCAGTGGGTGGTGGGCGGTACCGGGTGTGATTAGGACGAATGTTTGTGCCCCAGTCTTGAATGTTTATGACCTATATAAGTATTATATACTGAGTTCGCCCACAGTCTATAATATAGACTATGGGCGAACTCAGTATATGTACTCAGTACATGTTGAGGGCCTAACTTTAGCGTGCAACAGTGTCTCCAACTCTCTTTGTCAAAATTACGGTGTTGACTGGTCTCAAAATACGGTAGATGGTGGAAAATTACGGCAGACCAGTGTTTGCAGCTAAAATACCCATGCAGTGGGGATGCGTAACGTAAAAAAAAGGTCATTCTTCCAAACAGAAGTAGCAGAATGACCTTTTTTTTTTTTACGTTGCGCATCCCTGCTCTTCCAAACTGAAGCAACAGAATGACCTTTTTTTTTTTTTTACGTTGCGCATTCCAAACAGAAGCAGCAGAATGACCTTCTTTTTTTTTTTTTTTTTACGTTACGCATAACCCAATGCAATGTTGCAGTAATATTTTGCTAAATCAACTGTTCATTATAGAAATATGGACACGGACGAAATTACGGTAGAATGTGTCACCGTAATAACATGTCTACGGTAGGTGGTAGATCTAGAAAAATTACGGTAGATCTACCGTAATTACGGCATGGTTGGAGACACTGGCGTGCAAATACGTTCGCGCGCCGCGTTTAAAAGGGCGAGGCGGCAAACATCAAAGGATTTGATGTTTGCCGCCTCACTGCCACTCCCGTGAGTATAAGTACCTAATGTAATATTTTTTTAATTGGGTTTTTCAAAATGTCTCGCGGGCCGGATCATATCTTACAGCGGCCCGGATCCGGCCCGCGGGCCGGTTGTTGCCCATATATGGTCTATATGTATGTACGGTACGGTACGGTGCAAACACATACACACGGTACGGTGTGTATGTACGGTGTAATAGAAGCGTTGCTTAGTCTGGGACCGTATAGGTGGTGTGTTCGTCTGGCGATATTTATTTATATCAAACGTTGCAAGTTTAAAAAGTATTACACCGTCTTATAATTAGCACACACAAGATTATACAGTGCAACAAAATCTTTGTCGCTCTGTTTTTTTTAATAAAAATAAACCATAATATTGTATCTTGTTAGGGGTATATGTAGCGGGACTAGATGTGCGAAATTGCAGAATATTAAAAAAAATCATCAAAAATTCGTCGTTTTCTGTACTGAATTACTGAAAATGATTTATTTGATTTTAATGATAGTTTGACAGTGGGACACATATGTTTGAACTATAAGGTCAGAGCAATAGAGGTTCAAACCGCGACCTATGTTGTTATACATAGTTCCAAAATCTATGCTCTTGTTGCAGAACGTAGGCAGAGGTCGTTATTAGCGACGCGCGCGAACAGCTCGGGGCCGGTGCGACAGAATGGGTCGCTGCCGCTGCCGCTGCCGCCCCCCCCGCTGCCCGCCACCCAGCCGGAGCCCCCGCCCACGCCCACCCCGCCCCCGCATATACCCAAAACCAGCTTAGTCGGAATACCATCATCAGGTAAACTAGTATACAATGGTTCTTCCTCACTCAGGTTCTATAAGAAAAAAGTCAAAGATTGTAAAAATCGGTCCACCCGTTCTTGAGTTATAAATGGTATAACTAACACGCCTTTGTTATATATATGCGTGTGTGTGTACACATGTATACATATAACAAAGGCGGGTGGCCGATTTTTACAATCTTTGACTTTTTTTTTCTTATTTCAAACATGGGAAGAATTGTATTAGATATATAAGCCGTATTGACATTAAAAGGCTGAATTTGTTATTTGTTGTAGGAACACTCTCATTCAGGAGCGGCAAGAAGCAGAAAGGCCGCAAAATAACCAAGGCCGACATCGGCATGCCGGAGAACTTCACGCACGTATCCCACGTCGGCTGGGACGCGAGCAAAGGTACAGGGCCCCAAGTCTGCTAACACAATCGATTCACAATCGAACAGCAACCGCATAGTAACTGTCACTTTTGACAAATATCCCATACAATATCTGTCAAAAGTGACAGTAACTATGCGGTTGCTGGTCGATTATGAATCGATTGTATTAGCAAACTTGGGGCCCAGGATTACTACATATTATTTTCTTCATAGTCCCACGAATACCTAATGGCGAATCCCACTAATATTATAAATGTGAAAGTTTGGATGGATAGATGTTTGTTACTCAATCGCGCCACAACGGCTGAACGGATCTGGATGAAATTTTGCACATTTTATTTGTTATGATTGTAGTCTGGAATAGCATATAGGCTACTTTTTATCTCGGTAGAATGTATGGTTCCTGGGGGATAGATTTGTTTAAATATTACATAGAGTACCAATAAATTCATTTTTTCACATATTGGATTCTGAGGCGGTACGAAGTTCACCGGGACAGATAGTTATATATATATAGTAGCTATAAAAAAATAAATCGTTTTTTTACATCCGCCGGGCCTACATATTTATTAATTTTATTTATTTATTGCGGTTGCAGGTTTCGATTTAGGCAAAGCGCCGGACTCTGACGAGATGCGTTCGTTCTTCACGAAGGCGGGCATCTCGGACACGCAGCTGGAGGACCAGGAGACCAGGGAGTTCATCTACGACTTCATAGAAAAGTATGGCGGCCTCGACGCAGTGAAGGAGGAACTGCACAACGTTAAGAGTGAGCACCTATGTTTTTTGTGTTAACGGAAATATCTGCATCGATTTGTGTAAGATATATTTTGAAGTTAAGTTCGCCGGTGGAAACCAAGCAATGGATTTCATTGGCGTTACTGGGATTGCTCCCAGTTCACAAAAAGAACTGGTCGATTTTGGGTTTTACTATAATTAATTTATATTTGTTCCGCGGTGAGTAAAAGCATACATTGTGAGGAGACCTGTCATGTTAAGGGTAAAACCTAATCAGTTCTCAAAAGCGTGTAAAGTCCATGTGTCCAGTGGCTTGGCCTCAGTCCTCCTCGCATTGAGGGGACTGAGCCCAGCTGCTGAGCGATGGTAATAAATATATCCTTCAATTTTATAGAATGTCTTAATCAATTTACTGTGGCATTTAAAATATCTTTTGTGTAAAGGATAGCTTTATAATACCATTGTAAGTGCATACAAACTTTAATGATCTTGGGGTAGTCCTTAATGCTTGTTTCCTTTTGCAGGCGCGCCGCGCGTGATCCCGGCGGCGCCGGCGGGCGCGCCCCCCGCTCCCCCCGGCCCGCCCGCGCCCCCCGCCCCGCCCGCCCCGCCAGTGCCCACGCGCAGCCCCGCGCCCCCGCAGCCGCCCGCACCGCGTACGTATCATACACTTGGTTATCGCAAATATACTGTAGCCCATCGATCACCTGGTGAAGGATCACCGCCAGTCTCCGCTTCAGTGCAAATACAGCCAACAACAAATTATTTGGTAAATACTTATGAAAATGAAAACTTGCTTTCTCGATGACGTAACGGTAACGTATTTTTTTGTGATTGTGAGTAACTCCTCATTGTGTGCCTAGTAACTCAAGCCTGAATGCCACACCTTTGGTTTAAATAATGCATTTGTTATTACCTAATTAAAAATGGGACTAACATATGGCATAACCGAAATGTATGACGGACACAAACAAAATACATAGTAAAAGTCATCCGTAAAGCCATCAGCATACCTTTTAATATTCGTTGTGCCTCTCGTTACCTCGCACCGCCCGCACCTCAATACGTGCGGTCGCGGAGATTGAACGCGCACTAGCTATCTCTTTTACGTCCGTAGCTCGAGTCGTCACTCTATCTCTTTCACGTTCACGATCTTTGTATGGCGGTTATGCACAGTAACTATCTAAACTTGGTAATATGCCACCGCGATGATATACTAAGAAGAGATATAACATTTTCCTGTTGATCGATGTGCGCAAGAGTTGAATAAGTGTTGCATTGCAGCGTCCCGCGCGCCGCCGCCGCCGCCGCCGTCGCGCGCGGTGCCGCCGCCGCCGGCGCACGCGCACTCGCACCGCACGGCGCCGCCGCGCCCTCTGCCGCGTGAGTACACATTTCACAACTTTTCCTATGTTATACAGCTATTGTCAAATGTTTAAAAAATAATCGTACTCAGCTATTTTTCAGAAGCAAATTCCTTTGTAATTTCATTGTGAATGGACGAGAATTATCCATCAATATGGGGGCTAATTTGTGTTCGGATTGTATCGCGCAGCGTCGACGTCGGGTCCGCCGTCGGTGCCGCCGCCCCCGCCGCCCGGCGTGGCCCCGCCCCCGCCCCCGGCGTCGGCGCCCCCTCCCCCGCCCCCGCCGGCCCCCCCGGCGCCGCCCGCGCCGCCCGCCCCGCCGGCCCCCCCCGACACGCAGCCCGACGCGCCCGCCGCCATGGACCCGAGGTCGGCGCTCATGGAGAGCATACGAAACGGTGGCAAGGGGCTGAAGGTAAGATCCGGGATTTTGAGTGAAAAATACCTTCAAAAATTTGGGATTAGATATGCTTCCAAGCGCGAGTATATTCATTTCTTATATTTACGAATCAGAATCAGAATATTTTTTATTCACGTAGACCATTATTGTACAGTACTTATGAATCGTCAAGTTACAAAAATATTATGCTACTGGTTTACCACGCGTTCGGAACGCCGTTCCTATGGAGAAGAACGGGCAAGAAACTCCATGGTTGCTCTTTTTTTAAAATAGATCTTTTACATTTTTGAGCAATACATTGTTATAGGTATGTGGGAACAATGTAGGAACGGCTACACATTGAAATCAAACTAATTTTATCGCGTTTTTATTATGTTGGTTTGTGGTCCTCCCGCGACCATGGTTGCTGTAAGGCAGCCGAAACGTCGGGAACGTAGGGAACGTAAAAAACATAATAATAAAAAATCGTAAAATTAGTTTTATTTCAAAGCGCAAGTATGTAAAAATATCAGGGTCGAAAATAAGGGCAGGGCGGTGAATACTAGCATTGGAATTGGATCTTTACCTTCATATCCATAATGAGCATAATCGTAATTTCGATAAACATACTTGGATGTTCAAATATATTTTTTATTTCATTTTACGATTTAGCTATTTTAGTAATGAGGCGCAAGGAGATAATTCAAATGGCTTCTTGAGGATGCTGCACTCCATTGCTCTTTGACATTAATAGTCCATAATAATGTGTTGTTGGCAGCGTGTCGAGCCCGCGGCGAAGCCGGCCGCCAGCGAGGACAGCAGGAGCAACCTGCTCAGCGAGATCCGGCAGGGCATCGAACTGAAAGCCGTGAGTTACTATACATACTTTACAAGTCCTCCCAAGACGTTCAGTAATCTAAAAATAAAGTGTTCTCCAATTTATATTATTGAAAAGGTTAGGGGGGTTTATGGGACTTAATCCATGCATGAGGCGTGCATAGAATCTTTCATTTTATATTTAAAAAAAATTGCACTTAATGTTGGCAAAAATGGGTGTAGATATTTTTTCAAAAAATAAACTGGTGTGAGTGAGACGGAAGCTGCTTATGTTACTGTGGTGTTAGGTAAAGCTGAAAGTTACAATACCCAATGGAGACAGCTGTGCTCGGGGTTTAGATATTCGATAGAATCAGAAAATAGGGTTCCATAGAACTAGTATAACCCACATAGCTAAGAGTTTCTAACTTCGAGCTATGTGTTAGCTCGAAGAACCTACGGACGTTAGGGCTGAAAGTTTTAAAAAAGGCGACCACGATCCGGAGGACGTAGTGTAGGATTGTTCCCCATAAGGAGGGCCGACGTCATCACAGCGTCGCAGGAAGCCGGTGGAAGTACCTATAGATGGCCAGATGGAGGTAGTAGTATGTGAGTTAATCGGTAGTCTGGGTACAGGTGTCCCGGTCGGAGAGCGGGGCGGGTGGGGCTGGTGGGGCGGGCGCGGAGCGGCGCGCGCGGCCGGCGTGCGGGCTGGCGGAGGCGCTGTCGCGCGCGCTGGAGGAGCGCAACCGCGCCATCCACTCGGACTCCGGCTCCGCGGACTCCGACTCCGCCACCACCAGCGACGGCGAGTGGGATGACTGAGCGGCGACACCTGCGCTACGGAAACCTGTTTACCTCCTCATTGATACTATTCAACGTACACCTGCGAGGCTATTTACAATCATTCCATATCGAAAACTTCCCGACACGGATTTGCGCATACGTCATATAAATACTTCGTAATGTCACCGTGACATGACCGCTGTTTATGAAATCCTTTTGACAGCTTGTCGAGAATGACATTGACATCGACTAGTTTTCGAATATACACTTGACAATGGAAAAAGACCCACATACTTGTGGGATTGTAGGTGAGGCCATGTTTCATCTGATTTCATGGCATTTCGTTTCGTTAAGAAAAATGAGATTTGGAATGATTTAAAATAACGCCGCTTGTCTCGTCTCGCTCGAGACGGGAAAGGTCACTGACCCTCACACGTTCGCTATACTTCTGCAACCGCTTCGCGAGTTACAGGTCTGTATAAAGATACCTTTTCTTTGAGTATTAGATCAATAAATATTAAAATTTGATCTGTCTATGTCTTGACAAACTCCGTGGCAGAATATAATTATTATGAAACCAAAATACCCATCGAAACGTTGTGAATTTTATACGAATATGTAGTCTTTGTTGTACAATACAACCTAGTCAAGGCAATATATAATTGTATTTAATTATGTTATCCATTCAAATTAATATCTTTACGTTTTATAATATTGGAAATAGTATTTAAATTGTGTTAATTAATAAGAATTAATATTGAAGTTATATGCTTACTTGAACTTTGAAGTAACACGTTCAAAACATAATTAACGGTCTCCTCAGTAATGGGTGGGATTCTCCGCTTATAAATATTATTAAAAACACCATACCACCTAGATCTAAATCTAAACGTTAAATTAATTAATGCCTCTAAACAAACATATGACCGTTAGCATTATTTCTATGTTAGGCTCCATGGGGCGTCCGCGCAAACAATAGCCAATTAGTAACCCATACAAGAGTGTGGAACTCGAAATTGGAATTTGGGTTCGGTGCAGTTTCAGCTATAATTTTTCAAAGAACTCGGAACACTGATTTCTCTCCTCTCCGTCTCTTTGAGGTCTAAGTTATAGTAATATGTCGATATACATTTTCTAGTTTATATGTGACACAGGATTAATATAAACGTTAGGGCCTTGCAGGGAAAGACAGAGCTATAAGAAAATAGAGACGCAGAGCGTCACATATTATTTTATAACTTTGGCTCTCATAGCTGTGTAGAAGGGCAGTTTGGTTTGATACAATGCAGGCGGCGGGCCGAGTCCGCACTTTACTTGCTCTCGGTCACGTGTGCGAATGGGACTTATAATTAATTGGAGACAGACAGAATATCCCCGTTTCTGTCTCGCACATACGGCGCTCAAAAGTATATAGCGCTTCGCGCTCGCTCTTCAATGCTTAAAGCATTCGACGTGGCCGTCTCTCGAAAAGCAAACAGAATAAAAGCAATAAATTCATAAATATTTTGTTATTTATCTGTGAATATTATTTTTATTTGATTGTAATCCAATTTAAGTAATATGATTTATCCGTTTCAATAATATAATATTAAGTTATTAATGTTTTGTTAAGACCTTTCTGTAACATAGTATAATTAATAAATTGAGATAGTGAGATACTGGCGGGAAATATTGTACGGCCAAATGTAAACAAGCCAGTGGTCCATGACGCCAACTAATGAAGTATTGCGTTAGTTTACACTATATTAACATCTATCCACAACTGTACATTTATGTGTGTAAAATGTGTATATAATTTGTGCAGTAGTATTAATGACTAAAGTGCTATAATATGACTGAAGAAAATCGACGGTGATCCTAAAATAAATGTATTTTAGATAGTAAATAGTTGATCAAGATAGATGAATATGCCGAAGTTAATTGACTTAACGACACGAGTTTCTTATGTAATGAGCAGAGAGATGGCTGCGATGCTCCAAATATAAGTTTAAACAATCATACAATAAATACTGAATATATTTCTCTTAACATTTTAACTGCTGACATTCATCTATAATTGTATATAAAATTAGATTAAGGGTCATTATTATCTAATTGATCAATACTTATAACGACAGATATTTTTGTAACTTTGAATGATTCTATAAACGTCTGACGTGTTGTGCCTGTAAAACATGCTACTTTTGGTGATGTGGTGCGAGAACTAGGATAGGTTCAAACGATCGCACATCGTCCGGGGGCACTGCAGGGATATTTTTTTAGGATTTTATATACTGACAACTAAACATACATACTGCTAGCTAACTAGTGTTTGTTCTTAGTCTAAATCTATCCGATCATTAAGCTCATCAGTAAGTTAAGCCCTAATATTATTAGCATACGTCAGACATCATTTTAATTGTATTCAAATTCTCTGTTTTAACTCGGTTAACTAGTTTTTCGTAAACGATTCCGTTCTGTTGACTAATTAATAAACAATATATTAAATTGAAATAATTTTTATTTTATCATCTTCAGATTACTAATGCATAATTTCTTCCTCAACACACATACCGCCGAAAAACATAAAATGAATCACATTCGAAACAAAAATAATTAAAATACCTACATACATATTTCTATTTCCCTTATAATTAACATCGACGTTGACTATGCCTTATCGTAGCTAGTAACTTAGAGATTATATAAAATATAGCATTCACACCTTTGGCTAATGCAAACATTAAAAAGTACAGCACAAAATGATATACTTATTGACTACTGACATCTTTTTGGAATGATCATTTTAGGTGATTCATTGACTTCCCAAGTTGGTGTTACACTTGTGCTACTTAGTATTTACAAAAACTACCTAACGAAATGTATCAACCAGATACTGTTTCTAAACTCTCACTAGTTACTTTCCTACATAATAGTGAGACTCGTTACTGAAATATATAACAGCTAAGTCGAACCACAAAATTGTAATGTCCACATATTATTTACAATAATACATTGATAATGAAATCTGTTTAAAACGTGTAGCGACTTTATATTTCGTTGAATGTTAACAAAAAGTAGGGGAGCAGAGCTATGCTAAAAAACGGGCAGCTGACAAAACGCATCTCTTTTTTGTCGTATAGCTCTATCTCTCTCTATGTTATTTCATCCAGGAACACCAAGTCACTAGATTAACTATACATACCCTAGTCATAAAATTCTTGAACAAATTATATTATGGCACTGTAGTATAAAACTTGAATTATTGAGTCAATCGGTGCACTATTCTTTGCAAACCTTACGTATCTAATTTAGACGCTAGACGCACCGTATGCGCAAGCGCGGTTTGGTTTGCTTTGGTTAATGTAAATCATACATTATTGTTGGATAAGCATATACATCTTTTTTAATATTGTACTAACAATAAACTAATATTCGTGCGATTGAAAATACGATGCCTACAGTACCTAATATTCCAAAGGTTTTATTTAGTTTGTGCTACTTCACATTAAAATCGCGTAACGAACATCAAGAGCGTCAATATTATACATATTGATCAAATTATGTACCTACCTATAATATTTATATACTATTTAACAGGAATGGTACAACCAAAAATAATATTGAAGAAATAAGAATACCTCAAACAGTAGTTAGCACATATTAAATAATTTGTCAAGTGAACTTAATATATACTAGTTACTTAAATATTAAGTAGATGCCTTATGGATAGTGTTGTTGACTATGTACAAACTAAAATCATTACAAATATTGTTGTAAGTCAAATTGTAGGCAAGATGTTTAATAATATGTATTTTTATCTCTCTAATAAGAGCTACTTTACGATTTCTAGATCGTTTCAAATTACACTCCCGAACAGATCGATCAAAACAATTAATCATCAATTACTACGACTGCAGACATTGTTTCCTCAACATCGACCGAATCGTCGTCGGTTATATTGACGATGTTATCTTCTTCAACGCCCTTCTCTTCTCCCTTCTGATACAGCGACAGAACATCAGATATAATGGGTGATTTGACAAACATGAGCACATCGTTATCTGGCTTCGAGTCTTGGCTCTCCTCGTCCTCGACGACCGGCTGTAAATCCGTTTCATCATCATCACTGTGCCCATAATACTTTTCATCGTCCTTCTCATCTTTTGGTACATACGAGTTGATCAACTCGTTCAGGTTCTGGTCGCAAGTGAACACCTTGGAGGGGTCAGAGTCTTCTTTACCGCACTCGTGGTACGAAAACACTTTGGCCGAAGTGAAATACTTGCGGCACAGTTGACACTGGTTCAGTAAATGAGCTCGGTAGTGGTTGTGCAAGTTCGGGAAGTCGCCGCCGCACACCACACATGACTCCGCCTTCACGATCGCCCTGTAGTGAACCTTCTTTGTCGATTTATGCACTTGTTTCATGTGTCGCATGAAAGGTCCGTATTTGACGAATTTCTCGCCACATTTTCTACACTTTATAGGTTTTTTATTGTATTTCCTACTTCGATGGGAAAACGCGTGTATGTTGAACGCATCCATCGTTTTAAACTTGAACGCACAGAACCTGCACGATATTGACCCTGATCCTCTGTGTATTTTATCGTGCATCAATTTAGAATTCTTCTTAGTGATTGGCTTGAAACAGAATGTGCACTCTTGATATTTCAACGCTCCGCCGTTAGTGAGGTTTTCGATAGTTTCTTCATCACTCTCGATTGCGCACAAGTGATTGTCGAAGTCTACTCTTGAGTAAAAGTATTCCCCACATTTTTTGCATTTATTTTCCTCATGATATTGCAGATGTTTGTGCAAATTGAAGAAAACTTTCTTGCAAATGGGACACTCCTCCTCTATGGATTCCTTGGGCATTACTATCCACTCTTTATTGTCGCCGTGCTCGTCCCGCATGTGGTATATCAATTCCCTGAACGCGACGAACGTTTCGTCGCAGTGTTCGCACTTCGTCGGATTGTCGACATTAAGTTGAGAAAAGTGGTGATTCTTATGCTTATTATAAAGTGTGATTGTGTTAAACTTTTTGTTGCAATAAATACACCCGTAGTAGCCGATAGTGCGATGATAAATTTTGTGAGTGGATAGAGCATATTCATTCTCGAACATCCTGAAGCAATAGTCGCACACAATGTCCGACTTGCTTGCCGAAGCCTCCCTGTTTACTATGATATTGTGCTGGGTTCGTAAGTGGCAGTCCAGTTTCACTTGCAAATGAAATGCTTTATAACAAATGTCGCATTTCACATTTTTGGGGTAAACTTCAGTCTCCCCTATCAATTTCTTTTTCTCGCAACTGAACGCCAGGTGGCCTTCCAGGAACCGGAGGGAGCTGAAGTAATCGAAACAGTAGTTGCACCTCAAGGAGTTATGATAGTCAATGTGCCTCTCGAAGTTTCCTTTGCTCGCGAGCACTTTGAAGCAGATAGAACATTGTAGCTCTTTCAGGGGCCCGTCCAGGGTCTGTGGGGTGCGTTCCGCGATCCATGTCTCGTTGATGGCGTGCGCGTCGCGCAGGTGGTGGTGCAAGTCGTAGCCTTTGATGAACGTCGCCTCGCAGTGCGCACATTTCAGCGGGTCATCGACGTGCTTTTGCGTCAAGTGACTTTTTATGTGTATTCTGTGATTCTTAAGGGAAATAGTGTTCTTTCCACAGAACTTACATTTGAAGAATTCCGGCTTCCTTAGATGGGCTTCCTCATGAGCTTGCAGTCTCCGTTCGTCTAGGAACACTTTGGCGCACAGTTTGCACGAGTAATAGTGTTGGGGCGGAGCATCGGGGTCGGGCTTGATCATCTTGCTCTCAGGGTGCGTCCGCCTCAAGTGCCGAATCAGTTTCACTAAATCAGCGTAGTATCTATTGCATATGGGACACTTCACTTTATTTTTTCTTAACTTTTCTATTCTCTTTTTATGAGAGTGATGATCAAAATTGTGTCCTTTCAAATGCCTCTGGAAGTACTTCTCGTCCGTGAACCCTTTGCCGCATGTGGTGCACTTGAACTGGCCATTGTCGTCTTCATAGTGGGATCTGGTGTGGATCTCCAGTCTCCTCTTGTTGGTGAACTTCACCTTGCATATCTGGCACTCGTGTCTCGCGCCGAATAGGAACGTCTTGGAATTGTGGTAGATTAGATGGTGTTTGAGCGAGTTCTCGGAGTCGCACACCTTGCCGCAGTGATGGCAGGTGTGCGTGCCGTCGAACACCGTGGTGTCCGCCGAGTTCGGTAACGCATCGCCGACTATGGTGTTGTTGGCGCTATCACCTTTCTTGTAATGTATCGCCATGTGTGAAAGATATACTTTTCTGTATTGGAAGACCCTTTCGCATATGGAGCACTGGTAGTCTTTGTTCTGGAAGCGTGTTTGCTTGTGGTAGTTCATGTGCGCCTGCGCGGCCCGCAGGTGCTTGCTGCGCCGGTTGCAGATTGGGCAGGTGAGATACTTCGGGTCCAGGTTCGTGTCGTGGTAGTGCACGCGCATGTGCAGCTTGTAGTGGCATTGGAATCGGAATGACTGGGGGAGAGAAAATATAAATATAAATTATTGGCCTCACAGAAATGCACTTAGGTCAGTGAGCCAGCAAAGTAAATATTACCTCCTACTTCATTCATCTTCAGGTGACTATAATAGTTGGATGGCGGTACAACTTCCTTAATCACTAGTATGTTGACTAGACAGAGAATAACAAAATAAATGCAATACTTACCTCATTGCAGACGAAACACACCAACTTCTTCTCTATGTTATTACCAACATTTGAGTGCCAATTGACGTGCCTCTTCAGTGATATCAGCGTGGGCATCTTCTTGCTGCATATAGGGCACGAGAACCCATCGAGATCGACGAGCAGCTTGCTGTCCTGGGTGACGGGAACCTCTCCGAAGTCGTCGTGACTCTGGACGGGGTCCAGCGGTTCCGCTTTAGCCACAACGACCTCACAAAAAGCCGACGGATCGAGAACATTCTCCAACTTCTGCTGCTTCAACCTATGAATTAGTTTGATGTGATTCGCCAACGCACTGCAGCTCTTAAACTGATCGCCGCAATCGATGCAAGTGTACAGGTTTCGAGGTTTCATGTTCTTGGATATATGAGTTTGATTGTGTTCGTTCACTGCGCTCACTTTCATCTCAATGTCGCATATCAAGCAGCGGACATTGCAATCTTTGAGGAAGATCTTCGCGCGCTTGTGGCCGGAGCTCATATTGTGTTTTGTCTTCTTGTGATGGAGCAGTAATCGTTTATACGAGAACTGTTTTTCGCAAATGTCGCAAGTGTTGTCGTCACCTTCCTCTTGACTAGATTCCGACTCAGAATCGCGGTAGGTGTAGCTCAGGAGGCTTTCGAACGCCTTATCCGGCGGTTCCGCCTTCACTTCCACTATTGCGCTTTGACACTTCATTTCGTGTGTTTCTTGTGACTTTTTATATTTAAATTCTTTCTCGCATTTGCCACACTTGTATATCTTGAGTGATGTGTTAGAGCTGCTTGGTACCGAGTGGATAGATGTTGAATCCTCTATGGTGCTTGCCCTGAAAGAAAGAATTTTGTTTACTAATTATTCTAGATATTTACTAGCTTCTTAAGAGAGCAACACTCCAATTTTCAGGGATGTCTCTATATAACACAGTGGCTATGAAAGGTATAACGGCCTGATTAGCGCAGTTGGTAGTGATCCTGCTGTCTGTGCCGAGGGTCCCGTGTTCGAATCCTGGTAGGGTCATACTTTGTATAATGAGCATGAATGTTTGTACCCAAATCATCGATGTTTATATAATACTAGCTGTTGCCCGCGACTTCGTCCGCGTGGTATTTAACAAAGACAACCGTTGACAACAGCCTGCTCGCCAATTCTGAGCCCGCGGGACGCATTGCAGGTTATTGCTATCAAACTTAATCAGGCGCTGCGCTGCAACATTGGTTTTAATTTTTTTTCGTGAGATCCTATTTTTTTTTCTAAATAAAAGTAGCCTAAGTTACTCCTTGTTACATCAGTTATCTGCCAGTGAAAGTCCCGTCAAAATCGGTCCGGCCATTTCAGAGATTAGCCGGAACAAACAGACAGACAGACAAAAATTGTAAAAAATGTGGTTTCGGTATAGGTAACGTGTATACATCCAAATGCAATTAGTAAAAAGCTGTTATTTTAATATTACAAACAGACACTCCAATTTTATTTATATGTATAGATATACTGGGTTCGCTCCCAGTCTATTGTACAGTACCCATAATAGACGCATTGCTTAGTGTGGGACCGTATAGTTAGCGAATTCGTCTGGCGATATTTATTTTATTTATATTAATAAAGTACCTGGACTCATTGTCCGCCCTGTTATCGTCATCTTGAACTTGTGCGACATGCGACGTCAGATGTGTGATGAGCTCATCCTGGGACGGCAGCTTCTTGCCGCACATGCGACACTCGAACGACTGCGTCGCGTTCAACTGCGGCGACGCGTCAGAGCAATTCCGCCAATCGAAGTGCGGCTTCAGATGCAGGAAGAAATTATTCTTCCTAGACACAACTTTGTTACAAACCGGACACTGGTATGGAACCGACGTATCTATTTTCGGGCACCCGTTTATGTGCGCGGTGTACAGATAGTAATCGTTGAACGACTCACGGCAATACAAGCATGGTACCATCACCAATCCGTTTTCGGGTTTATCATTGTCTCTCTTGAGCACAGCGGCGTGGACCACCCTCAAATGCTTCTCCAAGTTATCAACCGATTTGAATTTCGAAGAACAGATATCACATACCATCTTTCTGTTCTGCATACCATCAATGGGCTCCAGTGAGACTAGCAGCTCTTTTTGAGGGGACACCACTGTAGGCTTAGAGCATAAGTCTTGATCTTGATGCCTCTTCAGCATGATCTTAAGCTTGAATGTCTTCCCACATTTGTCACAGCCCAATCGGTCCTCCACATCTGTGGCATCCTCCATACTTGAGTTCATAGTTTTCTTTGGGATATTTACAACGGCATTCTCACCGAGACTATCCCTTTTGTGTACCTTCTTATGTGAGTTGAGACTTTTGACTGAATGAAACTGTTTGGGGCATTGATTACACTTGAAAACGTTTTTTAGTAATGGTTCATCGGAGTCCGTTTCAGCTGTGCACATACTGTTGTCTTCATAGTCGGAGTCCATTTGAGTGTTGTACTCCTTGAGTCTGGGCCTTTTCTGTGATTGACGAAGTTCTTCGACGCGTTTTGAGGAGCTTGGCCGGTAGTCATTGGAGTGGCTGCCAAGTGATGCATTGTCGCTCTCTATACTACGCTTTCTATTTCTGGTTGTGGGAGTTATATTTTTGTCAAAGGAGGAAGATGGCTTAGTCAAGTTTGAGCTGTCGGTGTGATTGGAGAAGGCAGAGTCACTACTCTGCCTGTTTGGTGGGGGAGGACTGATGCTGAAACCTGAAATATTTGTGAAACTATAGTGTGGAGATAAGTAGTCATCATGTGAATAGCTTAGTACTCTAAGCTATTCATGCTTGAGACAAAGAAATACAATTTGGGCTGTTAGATGGGTCTGAATGCGCGATTTCGATAATCCAATTAGATTAGGCAATATCTGATCTGATGTGACGATACTTGCACATAGCCATCCCTTGTCAGAGAGTGATGTGCCTCTTATTGTAAGAAACATGTCCCTGTCTGTTAGATCAATCTAGTCTTAGGGAGGGTGTTTTATGTTGATCATTGTCAGAGATCTGAGCTCACTTTACTTCTTGATGTGGATTCTAGGTCACCATTAAGAAATGACAACTACTGGGTTTAGGGACTTGAGCGAAGTGACCCACTCCACTGCACCTGTCCACCTGTGGTTGTGTTTCCCAACAAAGCATTATCATAGTAACTTGACTGGCGATACTTATTTATTCAGTTACCTGGTGGTGGCACATAGTTTCGTCGTAGCTCCTGATCGGACCTCTCGCATTGCTGCTTAAAAATATATGCACTGCTGAGTTTTTGCACACATTCTGTGCACACTTTGTCAGGTAGCCCATCCCCTTCATATATCTGGAACGAGATGTCTAATACAGAAGAAGATATAACCTGTATTATGACTTGTTTCAGAGACATGAACATGCATTCAATGAAAGAAGGTACATTTATTAATGCAACTAATCTCTGGAAGAAATGTAATTTAACTTTATGGTCTAAGTAACTAAAGGAGAATGAGCTATGGAGTTAAATATAGTAAAAATTATAAGCCAATAATAGTCTGATTATTTTGTGAACTCAATTAAATGGGGGTTGGAAATAATATCCTTTATACCAGTAAAACATATTCCCGTAACTTCATATTTTTTTTACCAATTTGTTATTGAGATAGTATATCATATTTTATCCATATCAAAATTATCTTCATTCACAACATTGATACATATTAATTTGTCTTCAACCCATTGACCCATTTAAACACCAATACATGGAGCATAGCCATAATATACATGGGAGAATAATATAGCAGCCAACTTCTGCAGGACAGAAACCAGTCTTTCATGCAGTGTGAAAAAATTTGTTTAACGGCTTAGTGAGTTTTTTAAATTGTTTTTTTTGCTAATCAGTCATTACTGCATCTAGAATTTAAAATTCGCTTTAGCTATTGCATCTCCTAAAAGGGGAATGAATGTTTAGTTATATTGTGCCAGAGTCATCTTAGTCATTTTTTATAACTTTCAAGAAAGTTAACATTTATATGTTGATATATAAGTGGTATAAGGAAATAAAGAAGTTAACTGTAGTATCACTATCAGATTTATATTGAAAAATAAATGGCAGACGACGAACTCTCTCGCTGGATTATCCAATAAATGGTATGTAACACATCGTAAGATTCGTAAGTGTCGAATTTCTTCTGCAATGGAAAATTCAAGATGGGCTACTTTTTAGCGACTCACTTTCACCCGGGCACATTCCATGGCCATCTCAGCGAGCTGCAGCGCATTGTCGACCGTAAAGATGGAGTAGAAGTCGCCGAGCTTGAGGCATAGCCTGCATTTTCCCAATTTGAGGGCCATATTGATTTGTCCGAAAACTTCATGACACTATCACCAACATATCTGCGGATCAGGAGGATTATTAGGTATACATCAATGCCATTTACACTAGGGCATGCTATGAATTTAGCATTTCAATAAGGATACATGTACATAATAACGATAAGAATAGAAAAACTGATTTTAATAATGCAGGTACCATTGGAACCGCCGGCATTAACACACACACTCACAACAGCGTTATTGTTTCTCTATCTCAACAATACACACACAGATAGAGAATAACACACGCAACAACAAGACCAACCACCTCAAACCTGTACTACTAACTAACTGGACTGTAAAGGGTATATAATAACGATGCTGGACTGGCGCTAGACATCATCCATTAAATTTCTTCTGCTCTCTGCTTCTACCTGCTACACCTCTCACCATGAACCGTTAAAACCTAGGTTCATATTTGATTCTAGGGTTCATGCCTATCACAATAGAACTAAAAAAACAACAAGCTTGAATAAAACCTATTCGAAAGGGTTTCCCATATAATACACACCCATGATTTTCTTAGTCAAAGTTCTTTTTTCCTAAATTTCGTTTCAAAACCATATAAACGCTTACGTTATTAAGCCACTCGTTTGATACGTGAGTAAAATTTTAGGGAATCCCCTTGAACGACTCAAACTCATTAAACGACTTGTCTGAGCCTTGCTTACATCAAATTTATCAGGTTTTGTGTTGTTGTGTAAAACGAACCCAAAGGTATGCAAAGAGAATGGGCAAGCATAAGTCAAATTTGATAGCAGTTTAGTCGTGCAAGAATGGGTTTGGATTGGATATTTGAACGAATGTCAGATTTTGACAGACTGTACAGTGCGTAGCCAGCTGCCAGCGTTATTCGAGAATGGTATTCTCCGCCTACGGTAGCTAGTAGCGTTTTTGTTATATTATGTTATGTTTTTGTTGGGAAAATTATGATTGACAAACACGATGGATGGAAGGAAGTCAAAAATGTTTTAAAAATTGAAGTGTAGTGCTAGAATGATGATTTATATAGCTGGTACAAATTTATTTGGGCAATGGTGTTCTGATAAACTTATTCTCAACGAATTCAGTGCTATAATTCCATACATAAATGATTTAGACATCAATATTGATGACATAAGACTATTACAAATTAATTGGTCATACAACATACTGAAAATTGACAAAACCCTTTATATAGCAGGTGCTTGGAATGGCAAAGAGAAGCAGTTTGTGAAAATTCCTTTGCCACAACAATTAACAGATGTTCATAATTTTATTGCGGCTGGTAATGATTACAACATTATTATGGCCCGTATCAATTCGGAAGAAGTGTGGGTCATAGACTTGAAATTGAAAAATGAATGTAAGAAAATTAACTTTAATATTGAGGCACCCTTTTCTAATGTGGTGAAGAAAATGAAAACAAATCATTGTGTCTCAAAGGTTGCTGTTTCCAATGATTCATGTATATATTTGACTAATGAAGGGACGGTTTATAATGGTATACTGCCTAGTTATATAGACACAAGCCATTGCATAGGCAAAATATTGGATATACAATGTGGCTATGAGCATTTTATGCTGTTAACTGATGTAGGAAGAGTGTATACCTGGGGAAATGGGCGGTAAGAAATGTTATAATAGAGAACTACTATAGTTTTAGCTATTATAATGCATAGTAAAAAAATTACTTTTTCAGGAGACTGCAACTAGGACATGGTGATGTTAGTAATTTAGAGGCGCCAACAGAAGTAGAGGCCCTGGCTGGTATAAAAATAATGAAAATCAGTGCTGGGGGTTGGCACTCTCTAGCTCTCAGTGAATTTGGAGACCTGTACGCCTGGGGCTGGAATGACACTGGCCAGTTGGGTATAAAAGAAATAGATATTTTGAATAAAGAATCCCTCCAAAGTTATGGCATGCCAACTCTAGTTGATCTTTTGGATGATAATGGTCAAGGAGTTACAGAAAATATTAAAGATATAGCATGTGGCTCGAAACATTCTGCAATAATGCTTGAAGGCAACAGTGTTTGGACCACTGGTTATAATAAATATGGACAATTGGGTTTCTCGGAAGACAAATATCCTTCAATAAATTCTTTTAAAAAAGCATTTCAAGTTAACAATGATTGCATGTTAATCTGTGGACCGTGGACAACATTGTTATTTAGCAAGTAATTAAACTAGCAACACATGTTTATTTTTCCTACATAACAGATTAGTGCACATATAGCTCAAAGAGTATGTTAAGATGTTATATGGGTGGAAATTTTATTGTTTTTCTAACCTTCCATGTTTCATGACAAAAATATATTTTGAGATCATTGCTAATAACAGATTATTATAAGGAGATGCCCAATGCAATTCAAATCGAGACGAAAGAAAGGCGAGAATTAAAAAAAACTACCGTTTGTATATTAGACGATTTGTCGAATATGTATTATATTGATTTCTTGTATTTACGCGAATACTACAAATTGAAATAAAACTAAGTTTACGCGATAAAATCCGTAAAATTAGTTTTTCTTCTCAATTCGAGTAGACCCGAGTCTCTTCTTTCTTTACGAAATGAAATGCGATGAAATAAAATGGATATGCAAATGGCCTCACCCACAACTTAGCGGGTATTTTGCCAATGCCAAGTAATTAATAACAATAAAACATTAAATAAATACACATTATAAATAAAATAATGGATGTGACATGATGATATGAAAATGGCGTGTCAGTTAAAAAATCGACCCGAGTTTACCGTACGTACCTAACGTATAATGTAATTGTGACAGAATCACCTTTCATCTGACGTTGTTGGACAGACCAACTGACAGTCAGAAAAAATAAAGTACAATAAAAAAATATTTTTCGTCCTCGCAACTTTTCTATATTTTCTCACCGTTTATACCTTCCCTGGACTACGACAAACATTTCAAAACCAAAATCAGCTAAATCGGCCCAGCCGTTCTCGAGTTTTAGCGAGACAAACGAACAGCAATTGATTTTTATTATATAGAAGATATGGCAGTAAATGAAAATGAAATAGTAAAACACTACTTTTCTTTTTCTCAAATTGTCCGTTACTGACGATGGCAGAGGATTTCATATTCAATGAATGATACCGATATCGTTTATTTTTGTATTTTTTACCAGTGTCAAGTAAAACCGTTATTTTAAAAATAAGTACCCCAGATTATAATAATGATGAATTAATCCCCTACCCTTATCAGTAAAGCAATGAATATTTTACTGAAAATTTACCGAACGTCTTGGGAGAACTTGAAGTCAAGTTACGCTATTTTATTTAAATTTCTTTCCCTCGTGATCTTTATGAACACAAAATGGGTAATATCTCACATATTATCCACATTATGTATCAAAGATACACACTTTGGAAAATATAACAAAATTTATAACTTCGCGATTCAATTTCACACATAGAAATCTACGTAAAAATACAATTGCTAGCTACATAAAGGTAAATACCCAGAGCAGTTAAACAAATTACTAAAAAAAGTGAAGTTAATTTATGTCAACTAAACGTATTACGGCTTTGTCCTTTGCCTGCCTATTGGCGAATTAAAAAACAACAAACGTATTACGTACAAATACATTATTTTACTTTTTGGTGCAAATTGTTGCTTGCTTGTGTGTTCTAATTTATTTGTTATTCGTTCACAAAGTTTATACAGATTTGATTGAGTGGTCACCTAACTTCGGGTGCTGAAAAATATTTTCTATCTGGCGGTGGCGTAAACAACGGTAACACTTTAAACGCTATAAATTGGGCAACAAGTTTTATTTGAAAATTTGATTGAGGCCGGCGTAAATGTGAACAATTCACGATCATTGGCGTGTGATTTCATAAACCGTCTCCTCACTACCTCTAAAAACAATTACTTACCTACTCTGTACAGATAAGCAACACCATGGCCGGAAATAATTTAAATTTTTCAATGTTTTTGGTGGTAATATAATAATGTTTAAAATATAGCTAAAACACCTTAAAAATGGAAGAAGAAATAGCTCACGAGACTATCATTCTGGCGAGGCAGCTGTCCTCGAGCGGGTGTTACAGCAAGTCTTTCGATCTCTACTTGATGGCCTTTGAGAAAAGTGATATTATGAAAACTCAGCATGAACCAGAGTTCCGCGTGGTTCTCACACGGCTTAACGAAGTACTTGCTTCTTCCAACAAAATGGAAGACATTTTTCAAAATTTCGAACAGGCTTTGGATGCATTCCCGGATAACATATATTACTTAAACGATATCGGTAAATATCTATATAAATACGAGTTCTACACTGAAGCGTGGTTCCATTTCCAAAAAGCACTAAGAATGCAGTCTACCTTTGTGAATGCTGAAAAAAATTTGAACTCTGTAAAAAACCTGCTAGTTGAGAGGTGGCACTTCAGAATGATCAATGATAAAGTTCGCAATGATGCATACCGCAAGGCCATTCATCAGACTCTAATACCTATTAAAGACAGTGTCTTGGATCTTGGCACTGGTAGTGGTTTGCTGGCATTGTATGCTAATGAATGCAAACCCATGGTGGTCACAGGATGTGATGGTTCCGAGACTATGGCCAGGCTAGCTGAAGACATCATACGGGAAAATGATTGTGTTTTAGTGACGATTGTGAACATGATGTCAACAAGTATGAATTACATGGATATTCCTGGTAAACGCTCTTTGCTTGTGACAGAAATGTTTGATGCAGGCTTATTTGGAGAGCATATCTTACAGACTCTGTCCCATGCCTGGGAAAATTTGATAAGTCATGGTGGTAGAGTCATACCCAACAAAGCTGAGTTCTTTGTGATTGGAGCTAAATGTGATTATCTGAATCTGAAATATCAGCTGTGTTCAGAAATGAAATCCCTTTTAAAGGTTTCACACTTAAATGTTCACATGTTGACTTATGATGAGACATATGACTGTGAGGATGTACACCTAATCAAAGACATCAAATACATGACTGAGCCTCAGTCAGTCATAAAAATTGACTTCAACAATTATGATGATATACAAGATAAACTAAACAGAACAAATCCTTATGAAATTGGGCTTAAAGCTATTGATAATGGTGAAATAAATATCTTTATAGGATGGTTCAATTTATATCTAACAGATAAGATTACTATTACTACTGATCCAAGGTCTGAGAGGAGAGCCAATGCTTGGCAGCAAGCTGTATTTTTTGATAACATACCAAAACTAGTCAAAGCTAATGAAATTATTGATATTGACTGCCTAGTAAATGGAGGTAAATTGACAATGCTGCAACAACATGATTGTTGCATCAACAGAATCTCATCTGAAACTATAAGATTCCTCAATGATAGTGATTATATGAAGTTGATTACAGGATGCATTGGTATGGCTTGTGTATATCTCGGACAGATATCAGAAATGTCACAAACAAGCATAATTGATCTGTGTCCTTTCCCCTTGTTTGGACTAGAACTTCTGAAGAGGGGAGCACAGGCTCTGATATGCTGTGCAAAAACAAACAGTGACAAACAATTCTTCAAGGAAGTTTTCAAAGTGAATCATATACCCCAGTCTAAGGTAACTATTCTGGTTGGTGATGATTGGTCCCAGGATGTCTTCAAAGACGAGAAGTACCATGCTATATTTTGCAACACCTTTGAGCTCTGTGGTGAAATTGATTTGCGCTTCAAAGAGATAGCTCAACTCTTAAAGCAAAATCATCTTGTGCAAGGTGGACTTTTTATGCCTGCCAATGTCAAACTGATAGGACAACTTGTTAGTAGTCACTGGTTGGATATAAATAACAGAGTGTATGACGGAAACGTGAGCAATTATAAAGTAGCGGTGCATATGAATAAGTATCAAGTGTCACAGAACTTTTGTATTGACTTCACTCACTTGGACTACACTGCTGTGTCAGAGCCGGTTATATTAGGTAATTGCAGTAGCACAATGGGTACTGAAGCTATTGATATGCCAGCTATAAAAAATGAGGTTGTAAATGCTATTCTATGCTGGTACAGTATCGAATTGATGGAGGATCTGAATGAGATATCGACAAATAGAAGTAATAGTTTCATTGATGGTATAGTGTTCTTGGTGTACCCTAAAGTATTAATTATAGGTGGAACATGCGCAAAAGTATTACGTTGTGTGGATCCCGACGGATCTTTTAAATTTAAGATTGATGTTGAAGCCACATACGCTCAGTGAGTTTCAACTTCTAACATTGATTATGATCTCAATATTTCTTAGGTATTGTTCAGTTCTTAAGTTCCTATTTATTTTGATGATGACAGTGATCTGTTTAATTAGTTTTTAACAGTGATTTATGATGTAATTGAGCTTATTTTTTTACTAAAAGGAGAATAATGTTAGTGTGCTATTTATGTAACAGGGTCCTAAAGGATCCATGATTATGGAATGCGGGATTTTGATCAATCTATTTCCTAATAGGGAATGAATAGGTAGTACTTATTTCTACTATTTACTGAATAACTAAATCTCTTATTTATATATACTCTTATGTATACTTACATAACAATTATTGATGTTAGTGCGAAAAAAAATAGAAAAGGTAAGTATATTTTAATCATGCAGATAGTCCCTCTAACATCTCCCATGGAGCTGATTATATAGCACTATCCACGAAGACAGTAAAAAATAAGTAGATGTGACATTCATCTTTCTACCTAGTCATCTTTGTGTTTTGTATTTGTACTAAAAATAAAGCTGCTCAAATGTCGTACCTATTATTTTTAACTTAGCTCGTACTGTTGAGTGCACTGCCGCCGCCATGACAACACGCTATCCAGATTGTTCAGAATCCAACAAGTGTCACATCTACTCATTTCGTTATTCATTCCAGAAAAATATATATTTATGTATGTACACTTGCGTAAATTTACATATGTGTTAAATGTTCGTCAGTAGGTAATCCATTTTTTTTTGGCATTTAATAAATAATTCGTGATCAAAAGAGGTGCCACAAATTTTTACATTTTATAATGTATAGACTAATTTATCAATTAGTCTGAGTGTAGGTATTATGAATGTGAATTTGAAAACATGTTTTATTCACAATCTATCAGATTTATATCGCTCATAATGTCAAATATCGTACCTACGAAGTCGGGGGCACAGCTAGTTGAAAATAGTTTAAACGTCGAGTCGGTAGAAGCCGATATTTAAACTGGTAAATTGCGAATAGAAGCAAAATATTCACAATATTTAAAATTATACTTCGACATACCTAATATTCAGATTATAATTACGATTTTTTGGGTAGTTAAATGTTATTGTGTTAAGTATTTTAATTCTGAACACCCTATCTGAATTAGCCTGTATAATATTGCCAGACAAATACACCAACTACAAGGTGCCAAACTAAGCAACGCTTATAGGTATCGAACAATGGACTGAGGGCGATCCCAATACACTATATGTTGTGCAGTAACACATGTTTAAATGTTGCAAATGTTTCACTGTATATTAATTATAAAATAATTTATTATGTAATGATCAGATCTATTCCCAGTAATCTCTATTTTGTGTCAAATAGTTTAATAAACAGACTTACAGGGTGAAAAATCGCAAATACTTACGCATCGTAACTCGCGTATGAGCTGCTGATTTGTAATAAGATATTTCATATAGTGTTTAAACTTCTATAATCCCTACATATTTTATGCAATTTTTCAAATCATACCGTACATGGTTTGGACACATGGAAATAGAGATACCTCTTGATGCCGATTACACGTTATTTTGAATATTGGCCGGACAGATAAACAATGACAAATATACAGAAGGAATATAGTCTTGCATTTAGTACGTGACCTGACTGGCCAAGAATGTGTATTACTTAGTCTGCAAGCTAAGGTGTAAGCAGCGTTGAAGTCATATCGGTACTGTCGCATTCCATGTGGTGTATTAGTTTGAGTATTTCAATAAAGTAATCTGCATGTCAAATGGGTGTGTTATTTATTAGGTGTACCAATGCAATGTCGGTGCACCGAATATACAAATAAAAAAAAAAACATGTTTCAAGTGGTATTTATTGCAAGCACACAAAATGTTTAAAAGACGGGCCAGCCGCCATATGGGCGTCCAACCCGGCGGCGTTGGTCCATCTCTGTCCAGTCAGTGCGAGCACCACGGGCCCGTCGGGGTAAGCCGGCGCGAGCGGAGCCTACACGCCTCTCGGTCGCGCACGCGCAAGCGCAACCCCGATCAGAGGGGATTTAGTCAAAGAGACCGAAGCCCATGTCGTCTTCGGACTCGGAGTCTTCTTTCTCTTCCTTCTTCTCCTCAGCCTTGGCGGCGGGCGCGGCAGCAGCGGGGGCGCTCGTTGCGACGACGGCAGCGAACTTGCTGGGGTCCTGGAACGAACGTATAATAATAAGTGGCAAGAAATTAGTGCCAAGTTAAAATATTGTTTTAAAGTGCCATAATTGCTTGGTTTCACCTAAGTGGAGCCGAGAGGTGCGGAATCTATGCGGCGTAATCTGATTTATCTATTTCGCACATATCTCTATCGCTCTGGTGAAAACCAGGCCAATCTTGTTGCCGCAACGGTAAAATCTGGCTGTCAAGTGCGTTGCCGCGAGTTCACTACGGGGATCGCGGAACGTTAAACGATAGGACATTAAATTACCTTGATGTACTCCTTGATGGTATTGGCTTCCTTGAACTCGACTTCGGTGACGGCGGCAATGGCGAGCAGGTTCTTGAATCCGTTGACGATGGAGTGAGGCGCAGACGCCACGGTGGGGTAGCCGATGGACAGCGAGAGCGCCGCTACGTTGGCAACTCCAGCCATGAACTTCTCGCGGAGATCCTCGGGCTTGATGTCGAGAATAGCGGGCGCGAAGATGGTGCCAGAGTCGTACACCTTGTAACAAGAAAAGCTTAGTTATTTTTCTGGTGCCTGTTAATATTTATCTCTTTTCGCCATTTCCAGATGGCAATAATGAGTCGCCAATTGACTATTAACTGAAAGTCCTTGACAGGGTCATGGCTTTACATTTACGTGTACATTGTTCGTCATTTTGGTTAAAAATCTGTCACTTTGGCACAGAATATTGATTCAAACCATCACAACAAGTAATTTACCAAAGGTAAATTATCAGAATGCACATCAACATGCAGTCTGTACTCAACGCTTTGGAGAAGTTACTTTTGACTATGAGGTAAGTTCTGTACGTTACGATATAATTTGTACCTGCTTGACGACGAGACCGTACGAGAAGGGAGAGATGTTCAACATGTTGAGGAGAGTGGCCTCGGAAGCTCCGACCTTGTCGCCGGGCTTCAGGATGTGCACATCGTTGATGATTTCAATGGTACCTGTAGGACATAGGGATAACATTTTTAGTGATTTCAAACTCATTGTACAATTGACTTGCTATAGTTAGCGTAAAGAAATAAGGTTTGTATCTCCAAAATGCCAGTGCAATATTCATTAATTACGAACCCATCACACTAGGATAAATTTGCAGAATTTAATGTTGTCTGAAAGCGAAGCCAGTGAATGAATGTTACATTCCCTGGTATTAAAACAGACATGTAGAAAAAGGAGGTGAGCTACAGAATTTGCTTACCCTTGGAAATCTTGGTGGGGATTGAGAGAGCCTGGAAGAAAGAGGTCTTCTCGGGCCCCAGACCAGTGTTGTGCGCGGGGATCACGACAGACAGAGGTGCGATGGCACCAGGACGGGCTGGCGCGCGCACCTTGTTCTCCAGCAGTTTGTCGCGCACCTGCAAGCATCAGTACATGGTTATGACAGTATTCTATATGTATTGTAATTTTAGGCCTGGTTTGACGTTGGCCAGATGTTTTGATTGGTCAAGTAATATATCCTATCTCTAAAAAGGCAAGTCTAAGTATTGATTGTGTACTGTGCATAGTTTTGTTTATCCATTGAAGAGTTCATCTGAAAGTGATACTAACATCAACCAAGTCTCCGCGGGTGAACACAAAGCCGACGTTTCCCTTGATGTGGGGCAGGAGCTTTTCAAGGGCTGGGTTGTTATCCATGTGGTCCTTGATAGCCTTGCGCATCATGGTGTTCTTTCCCATAAGCACGATGCTGTGCCCACGCAGGGAGATACGGATCTGCTGCATCTGGGTAGAGCCCACATTGTCCGCACCCACGATGAAACATTTTGGGTAATCGTCGAGGAGTTGCTGCAGAGAGAGAGAGGACTCATTACTAAGATTATTGTTAATTAAGTAACTAAGAGGTGTAACAAGAGTTTATAATCATGAGATGAGAAAATATTCAACTTCCAAGTAATTATTGTAGACAAAAAACCAATTAATGTATAGGAAACCTACCCATTTACTGTTTAATAAAACTAACGTGCCCTAGCTGTGACTCTTGATTAAGTTTTGACTTCGAAGCTGAGATTTGAGGTTATACACGTTACACAAATCAGAAATATATATAAAACAAAAACGGATACTTACGATGATCTTGGTGAAGTAGTTAGTCTTCCAGGTAGCCTTGTCCTCCCTACCCATCTTGGCGTGTGGTGTAGGGACTTCGTAGAAATTTAAGGACTGAAATCATAAGTTTCAAGATGTTAGATACCATTTCGAAGTTTAATGTCACAATATGTAAAATATTCGATGGTTTAATAATTCAACAGCACAAATACGTTGAATTGAAATATTACAAAACATGATTGCATTAATAAACTTAGATTTAATTATTAAAAACTCACCAAGACCGAACGCACAAATTTCTGTGCGGGACACAAATGGTAGAGATAGTGTTGGAGCCTGTGCGTCACTTATATATGGAAATTGCATGTATTAGTCGACTAACTTCATGCCAATCGCCTATGTTATTTAGAAAATATCGAATTATTATTGGCATAAAACTTTTCTGAATAAAATTCACAATTTATGATATTTGAAATAATCAGCACATCAGCAGTTTGGATGAAGGTGCTCTGGAACATATATTTTTCAAAAGTCCAAATATAGTTACTCTACTTCATGCCTATTAACTCTCTCCAAAATTTCTTATTTTCAATCCTTATTTGAGTTTAATCTTAAATTGTAATTATTTCAAACCTTCCTTACTTTCTCCTTTTCTTGCTAATTAAATAGAAGTAAACTGGTTTATTTAAATGTTTGTGTTCAGTAATACCATGCCCTGAATTACTAAATTGTTTGTGCTATTCTTAAAATGTTCACGTTATTATTGTCCTATTTATTCAACCGTATACTGTAAGTTTCAAAATTTCAACCGTGTTTGTATGTTGTTTAATATTACAATATTACCGACCAAGTTTTATTACAATCTGTATTGTTTGCAAAATCATCGACTAAACACAAATGTATCATTTTTTAAGTGATGTCAACCTTTAGTATGATAAGATGCCTCACTATGGTACCGATTCTTCAGTCAGACTGCTGCGTAGAGATAGAGGTGTTCTTCTTCTTCTTCTTCTTTCTTTACGAAATGAGATGCGATGAAATAAAATGAATATGAAAATGGCCTCACCCACAACTTAGCGGGTATTTTGCACAATGTCAAGTAATTAATAGCAATAAAACATTCAATAAATACACATTATAAATAAAATAATGGATGTGACATGATGATATGAAAATGGCGTACCCATAGAGGTGTTCATTCTCTCTATCTACGGACTGCTGCCTTAAGGCAAACTGTCAATTGTCAATCTTTTAAGTCAGTCAGTGATATAATTTTTTACCTACTCTACTCTCATTCAGTCGAGTCGATCAGTTTCATCTTATTTCTAGGTCGTCTGTGATTTTAATATTTTGGACATTAGAGTCCGCAATTAGTAAAAAATATTGCATAAAAAAGGTTTTAATTGTATTTAAAACTAAATTTGCGTGTTGTACCCACAAAATGTCGTTGTTCCGCAAGCCTAAGAAAATCCAGCGGCGCATGTTTTGTGCCGCTGACGACGAAGACGGCGGCGAGCCGGAGCCGCCGCCGCCACCCGTCATCAGCCACGAGAAAGAAGCCAAGCCTGCGAAGAGCACACCACTGCTGAGCTTCGCTGATGAAGGTAGCTTACTGTTATACCGATCGCTGTTACGGCAACCTTGATTTATTGTTCGGACATTGAGTATTTGCTTCAACAAAGTCACACTCACATAGCCATCTTCACACATTCTGGTCTAGTAGATTGGTGGCTCCATCCACTGCTCCGTCTCGTTGCTGGTTTGAATCCCAGTTAACAACAAAGGTGCTCATGATACAACACATTGCTTTGTCCGGGACCATACAGATGGTGTATCTTAGAATGATAACTGCAGTTTATCTTTTTCTTAATCATACCAAAACTACCTACATTTATATACCATTTTATAACATCTTTGATGTTGTGGGAAATGACCTGGCGGCAGCCGTCGCTGGATGTCAAAGGAAACCACAGCTACTACTATATGCTATTTTTTTTCAGTTGCAATAAGCTGTTATGCGCTATTACAATTTTACTCTTATTCTCCAGTCTGTCCAACAGACCTGCTATAAAAATAGATGACAGAATCCTTTCTCCTGCCACCTCTCTAAATTCAAACATATTATCTTCTTAAGAACAAACCTACCATAAAGTTATAAAGGCGGTCACTCTTGATGCCACAGTGTAAAAATAGCTTCTTTACATCTTGCACAGACTATAAGGCCCAGAAATTCAATGTGCATATTGTTTACAGTGGATGAAGATGAGGTATTCAAAGTAAAGAAGTCCTCGCAGAGCAAGCGCCTCGCCAAGCGGCGCGAGAAAGAGAAGCAGAAACGTGATGTTAACCCAGATGGTGATAGTAACAAATATGACAATAATGTCCATGAGGTGAGGTGTTCTATTTTGTAAAATGTTAGGGCATCCCATTTTGTATGCAAAATGTTTGCTTGTGTTGGCTGTGACAGCCTGCTGGGTGCCCCTACACTAGTTCAAACAGTGGTTCCACTTTCCAATGCAGGATAGCATGGTCATTTTCAAGGCATTCTGAAATATACATTGTTGTTTTTATTTTGCAGCATTTTTCTATTGGTTATTAGTACTATGATACTCTGAGTCAGTTAAAGTATATGAGCCTCCTCCTAGCAGAAGCCTTTAAGTTTGTCGGCCAGGCTAACCGAATATCATAAGGTTATGTTAACCTTATATTCCCAATAATGTTAGTTTTTTTAATAACCTTATGTTGTTGTTTCCAATCATATAATTTAAAATATCAGTCAAGCAAAGGTAGACTAACTCAGAGTATCTCTGTATCTAGGAATTGGTAAGTCACTAAAACAAGCACCACAAACTTACAAATCACTTATATATAGCTGTCACAATACTATAAAATCCCTCTAAAATATAGGAAAAGAACAACCACACAGTGATTGAAGAGAAACCAAAGCCGAAGAAGAAAATCAGTCTCGAAGGTCTGATACTGTCAGGGAGGGAGGCGCTGGCCGCGGACGGGACCGGCGACGTGTCAGACGGGAGCGCGGGGTCGGAGGACGACAACAGGGGGTTCCACCGGTACCGCGCCGAGTCGGTGAGGGCCGCGCTGGCCGGCGCGCCCGGGCGCATCCCCGACGCGGCGCTCATCCACGCCGCGCGCAAGACCAGACAGCAGGTATGAGAGGTGAGGGACCAGCGACAGCCGGACTGCGGCTCTCGGCTCTCGGCATCCTGCGCCGTCTACCAACTATATTGTTCATCTGCCCGAGACTCACGCGGCAGGTCGCAAACTTTCTGATTCGCAAATCACAGGTCATTCGTTTTCATTGCAACATATTGTCTTTCGTAATGGTTTAACCAAGTTTCATGGGGCAACAATCACTGCAAGAAATTTCTCACCTTCGGTTATAAGAAACCTGTGACTAATCCACACAATTATTATTGGATAATTTAGAAATACGAATAGTGTAAGGACTATGGAATTGTTCATCATTTTAACAATCCAAGAAAGATCGGATGATTTGAAAGTACTTGTTTGTTTAATCATGTTTTTGAATCCAGTTAGAAACATCACACATTTCTTGCTCTGTTTTCATCGTTTGGATAGTAGGTACCTTTCAGCAGTTTCTTGTTGATGAAACATGTTTCTTTTCCTAATGGCCTTTTTCCAGGCCTTTGTCAGGCCCAATGTTTTTCTGCCACTGGCGATGGAGATTGATTGATCGGTTATGATACATCCAAAGTTAGTTTTTGTTATCATTACCAATAACGTAATTTAGCGAGATCTACACTCCAGCCGAGAGTTTAGCCTAATATTGGGCAAAGTGAAAACATCACTATGCATACGGTTCGTATTGTTCTGGTAGTAGCTCTTGATTGATATCAAAGGGGCCGCCGCAAGGAAGTAGACACCTTTAAATCTACTGAAAGCCCTTCGTCGAGGCACTAAATACCGAAATATGTCCTAGATAAGAACGTGAAGGGCGTTGGAACAAAGATGCGTGCCCACCACCCACCACAATCAAGTTTTCGGCTTTATTCATATATTCTTAAAGACACAGTATTTTGCGCTTTTCCAGGAAACTAATGCTGTATGAGGCCTTTTTTTATAGAGGCATTTTAAAGATGTTACATATTTTGAGTATAATTTAAATACAATTTAAATTCATATCTATGTCCTCATTTTGCAATACAATAAATATAACTTAATTAAGATCTGTTTGGCATATTAGTGCAGCGTCTGACAAGGCTGATGTTCAGGTAGACTTTATTTTTATCGTAGGACCAGCTTTTTTACTAACACAAGATAAATACTCTTTACTATTTTGCAATATGTAATTCCAATCAATAAGTGAAAAGTCCATCAGCTAAAAGGCCTCCGTCGATGTTAAAATTGACACAATAGAAGTCGTTTTCGGTAGTTCCTTTGGTGCTCCTCGTTTTTTTTTAATAAAAATAAATGAAAAATTCTCAATTTCTGTCCCATTAAAGGTCAGTTTTGCGATGCATGTACTTACACTATGAGACAATTATAGTTTGATTTTCGAAAATCCAATGTCTGACTGACTCACTCACTCATCACGAAATCTCCGAAAAAATTAGCCCTTGGGACTTGAAATTTGGTACGCGGTTTTTTCTCTGGGCCCCTAGGTACTCGCAAAGATAGGAATTTTGAAAATTGGACCCCCAAGGGGTCAAAACGAGGGGGGGGGTAAACATTTGGAAAATGTTATGTTCATATTTTCTACGCGGAGGAAGCGCGCCACAGCTAGTAAATATATATTTGTCGATAATATCAGCTATCGGTTGGTGATCCGGCTGGAACTAGGGGGCTCCATGGATCGTGGGGCTCTGGGCACTTGCCCAGAGTGGCCAATAGTATAGCAGAAGCTGAACATCACCACAGCCTTGTCGCGAGCGCTGCGCTGCACACCATGCCCTCACAATCCAATAGTTGCCCACTGTTCGTAGGCTCGCGAGCTCGGCGGGGACTACATACCGGTGAAGTCGGACGCGGCGCCCGGCTCGCGGCTGGTGCGCGACGACGGCTCCGGCGACGACGAGGAGGAGGGCCGCGTGCACGTCAGAGGCTTGGAGCTGCCGAGCGATAAGCCGAAACGTACGTCATATCTTTTGACATAGATAACTATGGCCCTGTTACAATGTAATGGGTTTTTTTTTGGCAATCTGCTGATCTTGTTGGACTCGGCAATTTCTGCCAGTGCCATGTGATGGGAACTGATGTGTATGTAGTTTTTTAGTCTAATGTTAATGCGACCGTCACGGTAATAGTCACTTTTGACAGATGTACCGTATAAAATCTGTCAAAATTTACATTTACTATGGCATTGCTATTCGATTGAGAGTCGATTGTGTTAGCGTACATAAATGATTGTATCCGAGTCATGGATGTTTCATATCTATATAAGTACTAGCTGCGCCCCGCGGTGTTACCCGCGATTTAAAAGTATGTATGTCCTTTTTACCGGAATAAAAAGTATCCTATAGTAGCCTATGTGTTATTTCAGACTATAATCTATCTCTGTGCCAAATTTCATCCAGATCCGTTCAGCCGTTCTGGCGTGATTGAGTAATTAACATCCATCCATCCAAACTTTCACATTTATAATATTAGTAGGTAATATTATTATATATATACTGAGTTCGCCCTCAGTTCATTGTACGGTACCCATAATACAAGCGTTGCTTAGTGTGGGACCGCATAGTTGGTGTGTTCGTCTGGCGATTATATTATTATTTATTTATTATGTTATATATTATATTATTATTGATGTGCGTGTTCCCCGGCAGGTGGCACCGCCGCGGCCGCGTCCGACGACGAGCTCGGCAGCGAGCCCGACGAGTGGGAGGCGCAGCAGATGCTGAAGGCGCGCCCCGCCATCGCCGACATTGCTGGTTGGACGACATTGCACCGTCACATCACATAGTCTTACAATCATCTCATGTCCGACACTACCATTATTTAGAATCGTTTATTTTGAAATCACAGCTGTGTGTCACGAAACAAAAACGCGAGATTCAAGCGACAGTACAGCGTGTTTAAGAAAAGGTTTACTAATTGTTGAATCTGAGCTTCTTTTGTGCAATTGTTGGCAATAACAATATTTTTTTTGCTTCATTTTTATTGGCATTGTAATTATATCCTGAAATAATGAATAAAAATCCGCTAAAGAAGCAAGGTTTCAAACGTTAGTATACCATTTCTGTATCGCCCGTATACATTATCTACAAGGGCTCTGAATGGATGACAAATTCCAGTTTATATCATTCAAATATTGATTTAATATATATATGGTCTCTTAACTCAAAATGTTACCCGTTACTAATAATAATAATTATTAATTTTTATAACATAGTTAATTTGGTACTTTTGTTATACATGATATAATATTTTCGGGTCAAGAATAAGTTTCTAATAATAGTTTGTATATGTGACGCAGGTGAGGGCGCGGTGGAGTTGAACCCGTTCTCGCAGCCGCTGCCGGCGGCGAGCGCGGCGGCTGCGCCCGCGCACCTGCGTCCTCTGGCCACTGCGGCCGCGCAGCCGGCCACGGCGCAGGAACTTGTCACAGCACTCACTATACGGTAAGCACTTGTTATTTTGGCATTCGTAAATCAGCTATCATGCTATTTTATTCATTATTCTCGTCTATTCAGATGTTAAAAAGCAGAGGCAAATTAATTACATTTTGAGGCTAAATTACTTAGCTAATTACCGAGATCTTCTATCTTTTAGACTTCAAAAAGTTATCAAAAACCAAAAACATCGTGGTTTTTTCGACATTTTCATATTTTCATGTCACATCCACAATTTTATTAATAACTAGCTGTTGCCCGCGACTTCGTCCGCGTGGTATTTAACAAAGACAACCGTTGACAACAGCCTGCTCGCCCATTCTGAGCCCGCGGGACGCATTGCAGGTTGTTGCTATCAAACAATCAGGCGCTGCGCTGCAACATTGTTTTTTTTTTTTCGTGAGATCCTATTTTTTTTTTCTAAAATAAAAGTAGCCTAAGTTACTCCTTGTTACATCAGCTATCTGCCAGTGAAAGTCCCGTCAAAATCGGTCCAGCCATTTCAGAGATTAGCCGGAACAAACAGACAGACAGACAGACAGACAGACGGACATACAGACAGACAGACAGACAAAAATTGTAAAACATGTTGTTTCGGTATAGGTAACGTGTATACATCCAAATGCACTTAGTAAAAAGCGGTTATTTTAATATTACAAACAGACACTCCAATTTTATTTATATGTATAGATGTGTATTTATTGAATGCGTTAGTGATAATAATTACTTGATATGGCAAAATACCCATTAAGCTGTGGGCGAGGCCGTATTCATATCCATTTCATTTCGTAAAGAAAGAATAAGAGATCTTTTATTAAGCATTAAAACAATAAAAAAAATAAGAATAGTTATATAATAGTTAATTTGGTTCAACATCCATAACCAGTTTGAACGCTCCGGCCGCGTCAACACATATCAACACATTCGCCTCATCCCCGACGAACACTCGCTCGCTCGCGGAATTCATAAACGCCATTCCCGACACACAACTACCGCCCCTCTTAGTACTCGTACACCCGCGGCCCTCAAGCAACTGTATCTTATACCAACACAATATCGCGGTACAATCACCATCGGTCACCACTGGCACCTTTATAACACTAGATTTAATGTCAGGGCAGCTACTCGCTACAACGAACTCGTCAGACAATGGTGTGTACTGCAACCGCGAGAAGTCCAAGCACAAAGCCTGGGAGACCTGGTACCTATTGACGTGTCCCGCCATCTTGTAACCGTGCACATTCTCATCTTTAACTCGGTTGTTGATCTCCAACGATTCGCTGTTGACAAGCTGGCCCAAGAGAGTCAATTGTGTCGGCATAGTTAACCCACCTTCGCACAAGTGTGCGTCCACCAAATGCTCTAAAATTTGTTTCTTTTTAACGTCTACGTCTCCGGTGAAATCGGTGATGTGGTTGAATATGACATGGAATTTCTTGTCCTTGAATAATTCGTCGGACCAGTGTGCGCCAACTAAGACTGTCACTTTATCCTCCGGGATGTTGTTCGTGCGTAACACAGCTTGTAGGAATACTTCGTCCTCGGGTAATGTCGCATGACACACGAGCGAGTTCGCGCCGCGCATCAACATCAGCAAGCCGCACATGGGGAAGGGGCACGAGTCTAGGATATCTACGTAAGCTAAGTCCATGGTCTGTCCGAGATATATGAATACGGTTCCGAGGCTGTCCGCAATCATCTTCATATATTCTGTATCGTTTAAAAATTTTAAAGCGTCCATAGATATTCTAGTGATTGTAACATCAGCCCGTGGCACAGTTTTTATTCGGCCGCCGAATGTCGTGAAAGGGATATCGATGTTCTCGTTTCTTTCCACCTGTCTCGGCACGAAGTCGAGGAAGACTGCTTGCTGCCACGAGTTAGCTCTCCCCTCGCATCTCGGGTCGCTAGTGACAGTTATATCCTCGTGTAAATGCAAATCGAAATAGCCGACGATCGCGTTAACCTCGCCGTCTTCCGCTGCCCTCAGCACAGCAGTATAAGGCACATGCTTCTGAAGCTTCTCGAACACATCGTAGTAGCGGTTGAAGTTAATTTTGAACAACGACTTAGGTTTGCTCATGTACTTCAAATTCTTATAAAGGTGTACGTCTTCGCTGTAATAAGATTCACCGGAGCGGGAAGCTCTGTGCACCTTCATATTTGGAATGTTTAGTATGTGCTTAGCGTCAGCGCACAGCTGGTGATTGTTGACGAGCTCGTCGCATTTCACGCCTACGATGAAGTATTCCGCTCCGCCCGGTATTATCTTACTACTGCTGTTAAGAAAATTCTCCCAGGCGTAGCACACGGACTGCAGAATACAATCTCCAAACAGTCCTGAATCGATCAGATCGGTCACCAGTACAGATCGGGACCCGTGAATGTCGGACTGATTTATAATTGCGGAGGGCTTGTTTATTACGACTACGTCTGCGGCGTTGTTGTCTCGCATGATACACTCGGCCATTCTCGCCGTAGTGTTCGACGATTCGCATGCCGTGATCGCGATAGGTTTGCACGAATGAGCGTACAGCGCTAACAGTCCCGTCCCCGCGTCGATGTTTATAACGCTATCGGTTGTAGAGTCGACGCAGCTCTGAATCGCCCGCCGGTACGCGTCATTCCGAAATTTGTCGTTCAAAACACAGAACTTGCTTCGCGGAAAGAGATATCTCTTGGTGCTGTTCAATTTTTTCTCGATGCTGACGCAGCTGTTGTCTATGTTGAACGCCTTCTCGAAATGGCAAAGGGCTTCGGAGTAGTATCCGTATCTGTGGAGATATATACCGATATCGTTCAGGATTTTTACGCTGTGGGGGAAGACTTTGATAGCTCTTTCGAAGTTGGTGAAAATGTCCGCCTTGTGCCCCGCGGCGGCGAGGTTCTCGTTCATCTTCGTGAGCACCTCGTGGAATTCGTGCTCGTATCTGGTCCTGGTTTCCGGGTGTTTTTCAAACGAGCACAGGTACATCTCGAAGGCGTTTTTGAAGTTGTAGTGTATGGACAACTGCCTCGCTAGTATCACGAAATTGTACGCCGCCTCTGCCATGTCCGATGTTACTATTTCATACGACGCTCAACTGCTTTCGGTGCTCAACTTTTTTAAAGTTAATTTAAAAAATCACGATGTCTTGCTCGTTAGGAAGTCGTGATTTGACTAATTCTACACTACGTCGAGATAACATTGTAACTTATGTTTAATAGTGGGGGTAGTTGACAAATTATTTGACATTGGCTAGTATTCGCGCCACCTTTTATGTCAATACTGAGAAAGCTTGTATTTTTATGGGATTATAGGTGATTAGTGAATGTTATTGTGAGTTTAAAAGTGGGTCCCTAGTCAGGTATTTATGTATTGCTGCTGCTTAATTATGGGATTAATGAATAACAATGAAACTTGGGCTTATTGTTATTACGGCGAGTATCGTAAAAAGTATTGTCTATTGTTTTGTGATGATTATTATGCCTTTGCACATAGCAAAGGCATAATAAATTATTCTGTAAAAATATGTACGTATATAAATAAATTGTAGACCTCATGGGGGTGCTTCTAGCGGGGTTAGTGTTATAACGCGTCGTACAAATTTAAGGTATATATTGTAAATTCATGAAAAAAATGTGCCAAACAATTAAAGTTGAGTTTAATATTTCTGTATATCTTATGAACCGTTATGGGGACAATTTATGAGTAAGTTTGCGATTTCTCAACAGATATCTGCCTTCAATAGGAATGGTTTCCATTTCTTATTCATTTACAAGTGTGTATCATGTGTGTATAGGAATAATGAACTAGACGACGATTTCTATCGCCAGTCCAGGGCCCCAAGTCTGCTAACACAATCGATTCATAATCGAACAGCAACCGCATAGTATTGCGGTATGGTTCACGTACTGACTCATGAATGAGACATTGTTTTAATTTAGTGTAATTTAATTTAATGTAATGTAATTGATTTAGAAATAATACTAACGTAGATTAAGTTGACTGTTACTAACACAATTGATCCATTGATGATTGAGAATAAATGAATAATAATAATAATAGTAGCTGTCTCTTTTGACAGATATTGTATGGGATATCTGTCAAAAGTGACAGTTACTATGCGGTCGCTGTTCGATTACGAATCAATTGTGTTAGAAGACTTGGGCCCTGTAGTAGTTACAGGTCAGTGTCACAGGCCCTGCCTCTACTCCCCCCGCAGTGTGGAGGAGCTGCGTGCGGCGCGCGCGGGCAGCGCGGCGCGCGCGGCGGCGCTGCGCGCGCGGCTGCTGGGCGCGGCGCGCGTGCGCGAGGCCCGCGCCGCGCGCTGCCGCCCGCTCGACGCCGCCTACCGCCGCGCGCAGGCCATCCGCGGCTACCTCACCGACCTCGTCGAGTGCTTGGACGAGAAGGTATCTGTATACTACACTCATTACACTTCACATTAAAAAAAATGCTTCCATCCTGTTTAATCGATGATTTTGCCAATAATAGACTTTGAACATGACAGAGTACGGTTGGATGCACTTCATCTTAGGGTCAGCGGGAACTCGTTATGTAATCGTAACGTCATCGAGAATCCATGATTTCACTGTCATACTTATTACATCTGTGGTGTGAGCAGGACGGAAGACGCTCACAACAAAGTTCAGAATTAAAATATTTTTTATTCATGTAAATCATTAAAACTAAACCAAACGCACCATTGCAAGACCTCAAGACACTGTGATTATTTTCTGCATAGATCGGACCGCAAGCAACAACTAAATATTAGGGTACCCCAGTTCAAACAACGACACAAACAACAACAACGGCCAAACACGTCAGTCCGCCCGTGACCATGGTTGCTGTAAAGCAGCCGAAACGTCGGGAACGTAAACACATAAAATAAACGCGATAAAATCCGTTAGAATTGCTTTTATTTCAATGTATAGTATTCGCCTAAATATAAGAAATCAATATTTTATATGCAGAATACTTGTATCATCTATCAAGTCGCGTATTTAATCTGCCGTTTCGTCCTGCACGCACACACACTGCTACACCGTGATGTACTCGTGTTACTCAACCAAGGGCCAACCGCACTCGTGGACAATAGGAAGGAAGAAGTATATCGTTGTGTGTGTCGGCAGATGCCGCAGCTGGAGGCGCTGGAGGCGCGCGCGCTGGCGCTGCACCGGCGCCGCTGCGACTTCCTGGTGGAGCGGCGCCGCGCCGACGTGCGCGACCAGGCGCAGGACGCGCTCGCGCTGGCCGGTACGTGCCGGCCCAACGGCTCTATTACACTCCCGATCGGTTGGCTCCCCACCTATCGGCACGTCAAGTTGGCTTATCATTGACGTGCCGATTGGTAGGGGTTGGTATCGATTGAAAGCCAAATTGTACCGTTAGTAGTTACTCAGCTCGCGGTCGGTTTCCAGCTCGTGCCGGGTGCGCGAGGCCGGTGGAGTCGGAGGAGAAGACCCGTCGCGCCGCCGAACGCGAGGGGCGGCGGCGCGCGCGGCGCCTGCGCAGGGAGGCCGCCGCCGCCGCCGCCGGGGCTGCGCCCGCGCACCGCGACGGGGACTCCAGCGACGACGAGCTGCCGCCGCACGAGCTGCACCACTACCAGCTGGAGAGAGGTGAGCGACACCGGCCGCGCCGCCGCCGCCGGGGCTGCGCCCGCGCACCGCTGCAGACTCTTCCGAAAGCTAGTCTACATGAATAAAATTAATAGTATATTTTCCTCGTTGTCATCATGGGACACCACTGTAGATCCTGGCTTACAGGAGTAGCAGTGGTGGGAGTGTGTGGCGGGCCTCAATATAAAAAAAATAGTATGTTTTCTCCGTGTCCTGACTATACTCTTGACGCGATCCTTAAAATGTGTTACGGTGTTGGCAGACGCGATATAAAAAAAAAAGTTTTTTCTGTGTCTTGACTATACTCTTGACGCGATCCTTCAAATGTGGTGCGGTGCTGGAAGACGCGATATAAAAAAAAAAAGTTTTCTCCATGTCTTTGACTATACTCTTGACGCGATCCAATGTGTTACGATATTGGCATCGCGATATAAAAAAAATATATGTGTTTTCTGTGTCTTGCCTATACTCTTGACGCGATCCTTCAAATGTGTTACGGTGTTGTCAGCCGCGATCCGGCAGCTGTCGTCGTGCGTGTTCGCGGACGCGCTGGCGGCGTGGCGCAGCCTGCGCGGCGTGGTGCGGCGGCTGGCGCGCTGGCGGGCGCGGGCGCGCGCGCTCTACACCGACTCGTACATCGCCGACTGCCTGCCCAAGCTCATCGCGCCGTACGTCAGGCATCAGGTAATCATCGCTTGTGATATACCAACGACACGTGTTCAACATAGTTTGTATACAACGTGATTCAGAAAGAGTATACCCTTTGAACCTGCGCTTCTTTAGCGTATTTTGTAAATTTTCAGTTTTCCCGCTTGAGCCTTTGACCGTAACCCCGGAATTTATAGACGTTCTAAATCTTCATCAAATATATAGTGCTATATAACGTTGAACTTCTATAAATTCGTGAGTAAAAGTTTAAATCTAAATTGCAGTTCATTTTTGGATTGTGGAATATAATCAATTTGCTTTTTATTCGTACAATATGTTATTAACATCTACACTGTCTGTCAATAGTGTTGCACAATACAAAGTATTGGACAGTATTTTTAACAGCCCCCTTAACATATTAATTTTTTGTTGATATTGTGTATAATATTGAAATAAAACTAATTTTACGGATTTTCACCATGGTCCCGAGAGGACCATGCCTGCTGTAAAGCAGCAGAAACGTCGGGAACGTGACAACATAAAATAAACGCGATAAAATACGTAAAATTAGTTTTATTTCAATGTGTAGTATTCGCGTTAATATAAGAAATCAATATTGTTTACAATTGCTGTATAAAATAAATGGTTGCTTATAGCTTATACTATGGAATCCACTCGCAGACGAAGATAACGAAGATTATGAAAAAATGGACTGGTACAAGTGAGCATATTGTGTTTTTTTTCATTCGCTACGTATTACATAGAAACAATCTTTCAATGTATAATAAATTGACTTTGAATACCAACTTTCCGTCACAATATTTTTGTTGAAAATGGCCTTACCCACCTCTGGGTAGGTATTTTGCCAACGTCAAGTTGAATGGTCACAATATTAGGAGTCTTGTTACTGAGAGAATGACAGTATTTTCACCCGACTGCGCCAAAAGGAGGGCAATGTTTTTCTCACATTTTTTTTACGATTTAAACATCATCTATATTCATTATAGTAACCTTGGTTGTGTCTATATATTGAATATTTTGATAATAATCGTTTGGGGCGGTATGCACGATACAGAAGCTGAATCTGTCAGATTTGGAACTTCTGTCCGTCTGTCTGTTCGCGCATTAAGGAAAAACTACTTGACGGACTGGGACTAAGCTTGGCATGGTTGATTGGCTTATAACCTGGGTCAACATATAGGATACTTTAAAAAATAGTTTGTTTCTTGACAGCTCTTTCAATCGACGTTGATAATTGTTGATGGACTCTTAACTGTTAATGTTAACTGTGCTTTTTGCCAAGAAGTTTTATTTTCATGGTTTTTAAATCGATCCAATAGTTCGGTACGCCTCTAGTCTCGATGGGACGATGGTGGTGATGTAGCTATGTCGCAGATGCCTGATGATGTACGGCGTGCGGCCGGACGCGCCGGGCGAGTCGGACGAGTCGGACGAGTCGTGCGAGTCGGGCGCGGACGAGTCGGCCGAGCTGTCGGAGCGGGGCGTGGCGCAGGACCCCGACCTGCTGCTCGTGCCGGCCATACTCAACCGAGTCGTGCTGCCCAAACTGACCGGTTAGCTGGTTATTTTATGTTACATTACTGTCTATACGTGTTACAGAAAAGTTATACTACGGGTCCTCAGCACGCACTTGTACGTCGTTTTTGTTAAGTGTAATAATTAAATTAAATTATTTATTTGCTCCAAAAAAGTCACAAGAAATATATGTAGTCTTATCAAAAACTATTGAACAATACAATTCGGTGCAACAAAAAATTGTGTATAATTATTTAAGGGGGTGTGGGGCGGTGTTTAAGTTTATTCGAATAATTCGTTTTTTTTTTTATACCAAAGATACAAATCGACCCGCCATAATGATATCAGCATGGCGGACAACTTAATCGCATTATTCGGGACAGGCTCAGGAATCCATATTTTAAAAAAGTAGCAAATAGTCCTTCGGTGCTCAATTTGGTGCTAAAAAAATATTACTTCGCGATGCTTAATTTTAGTAGCACTCCGTCATATAAAAAGTAATTTCCTTATAGTTGGCAGAGCTCCACGAAGCTTACCATAGAATACCGTATTTTTGATATAAAGTTTATTAGTCAAAGGCACCGAAGCCCATATCGTCATCAGAGTCCTCAGGGTCTTCCTCCTTCTCTTTACAGCGGCAGAGGAAAGTGTATCGAGCTATAAGTGTTCGAGTGATTGTGAGATGTTTAAGCCCTGTTGAAGTAGCATAATATTTTTGTAACTTTTGACGATTCATAAGTACTGTACATAATGGTCTACGTGAATAAAAAATATTGTGATGATGTTTGTTCGCCAGAGCTGGTGGAGGCGGCGTGGGACCCGATGAGCGTGCGCGCCAGCGTGCGCGTGCGCAGCTGCGTGGTGCGCGCCGCCGCGCTGCCCGGCGCCGCCGCGCTGCCCGGCGCCGCCGCGCTGCCCGGCGCCGCGCGCGCGCTGCGCCGCCTGGCGGCCGCGGCGCGCAAGCGACTCGCCGCCGCGCTCGCCGCAGACGTCTTCCTGCCCACGCTGCCGCCGCTGTGCGTATACACACACTGCGTTACGCGTTACATCATCAATCTTTATTGTATTCGCATTATATTTAAAAAGCTCGTTATAGCTTTTAAAACATTTGTATAGTATTCTTCAAAATGCAATGGTAAATGGACGTAACCCTTCCATTAATTTGAGGGAGTTGTTTAGACACATAAAAATACATAAAACTAAAGCAAAACCGATTGACTCAATTTGAATTCAAAGCAATTTTTTTTCTGAATAAAATAATGTAATGTATCTGTGGTAATTGTTGTTTGGCTTCCTAAATAATATCTTATGTTATAGAGCTTGTCTAAATGAAACGTATTACTAGCGTATTGAATACGTACGTGAACATTTGGAAGGCAAGTGCGCATCGACTCGCGTGTATCACAAACTCGTCTGGATAAGCTGTTTAATAAAGCATAAAGCTATTGAATGTGTGTGTGTGTGTCAGGTCGCACGAGGGCGCGGGCGGCGTGTTCTGGCGGCGCTGCCTGGGCGCGGGCGGGCGGCTGCTGCGCGCCGCGCTGGCGCTGGCCGCGCCGCCGCCGCTGCTGCGCGCCGACCCGCTCGTGCTCGCGCTGCTCGGTACGCCAACACACAACCATAAAACTTTAGCGGAAAAGGGAAGATCTTCCAGCCAGCAGTATGCCTGACGGGGCGGCCGCTATGTCCCGACTGTTATTGTCGGGATCTTGTATGTATGTAACGTGCTCCGAAAACTCTTATAGTGCGATTCTGGATTGTGATGAGAATTATTATTGTTGTCTGAATGCGTCTGCAACGCTATCTGTGTGGCTTGTGGTGCGGTTGAAGTGGTCGCTACAACACTAACTATGTCTAACAGCCCTGCAGGATCGGAGCCGAGGCTCCACGTTACGTGAGAAACATGATTATGATTGCTCGCATTCCCACTTGTGAATTCAAAAAGTTAATGTTTCATTGCCTTGACGTTCTAGGGCCCTTGGTTACAATAACATAGATATAATATAATCGTTAAATTCATAGTTACAATCGATTCACGATGGTACTACCGTAGGATTTTATTTAAAAAGATGCTGTAGATATACTATGTGTGATGTGTTGCGCAGAGACGCTGTGCACGGGCGCGGGTGCGGCGCCGGCGACGCAGGCGGCGGCGGCGGCGCGCGCGCTGGCGGCCGCGCTGCCGCGCTCCGGTGCGCTGCGCTGCGCCGCGCTGCTGCGCCTCGCCGCGCTGGCGCAGCGCGCGCTGTCCAGCCTCGACACCGATAATCCACTACACCTGTGCGTTCATATACCCCTCTCTATATTATTGTCACTTTTATAATTCATACCATCAGAGTCATTGGCTGGTATAAATTGCGCCGTTCACATCGTCAATTTCGGTTCGGAATTCGTGATGATTGAGATCCCGTCAATACTGTCGCACTCGCTTGATTATACTGACGACAGTGTGAACGGCGGCAGCATTACTTTCCTAACATTTACAGTAAAATGACAGACTGAAATGTTCGTTTGAAAGATACAGATCTGTAGCAAGCCGCGGCGTTAGAATTAAATAATGCTATCCCAAAAATATTCCAGACAGTAATGGCTCCTATGGTATATACTTTAAGATATATTGTTCCCTAAGGAGAGCGATGTTACTGTTCAAATACAACTTACACTACGGCATCTACAACAACTTGATTCAGTTAAATGATGTATGTATTGCTCTGTTTCAGAAAAGCAATAGAGCAGGCCAGAGCAGTGATAGCGGAGGCGCGCGCGGTGCAATGACGCACACAACTCGTAAATCCCATTTGGAAATCGAAAATATCGTTAACTTGGATCGCGAAGCACTCACATTCGTATCTCCACGCTTATTACTCCGTGTGTGGGCAGACTCCGATGATATTATTTCTGAAAGCCGCATGTGTGGGCCTTAAAAATAAACCTATATACCCTAGCATTACCCGCGTAGACTTTCTGGATAAAAAGTAGCACTATTCTAGAGTACACTTACTTAAAATTGTATCCAAATCCGTTCAGCCGTGTTTGCATGATGCTCAGTCAAACATACACACTTTAGGGAACCCGCGGTTGGTGATTGTAAGTAAATGTCTATAAAGAATATATTGTTATATTTTCTTAAATAACTTTATGAAAGCATAAGTGTCAGGTTGCTGTCAATTTTTTGCCTATTTTAGGTTTAAAAAGTTAAGATATTTATTTGTTTAATTCCATTTTGTATTATGATTATTAAAACATGATGTCTCAAAGTTAGTTTGATATAACTACAGCTAATTATAAACTATGGAAAGACAATTTGCTACAGTGGCGCTATAACTTTATTTGTGCCTGATTTAAAACTATTTTTTTTTATTATTCATACTTGTTTTGGTGTTTCATAAAGGTTTATTGGTTGGTTGGTGGAGTGTATTTTTTCATAAACACCACTAATAAAATATAACACGAGTCTGAACGTTGAGGTCGCCTTTGACAAAGCCTTGAACTAAATCAATTAAGTTGGGGTGTTCTGAATTGTCTGCCCGCGCGCTCCTTACTCGTAAGTAGTTTGGTATTATAGGTAAATATGAAGCTGTGTATCATCCGTAACTACTTACTAACATGGAACACAATGTCTTGTGAACAAATATGATACGATATTCTCGATCAGCTTGTTTGGTTTATAATTGGAACAGTTGATAAGCCGAGGGTCAGTGGTGGGTCCCCCTTCGACTTTGATAGTCGTAAGGCAGTTATTCACGAATCTTTGTCGAACTGCGTTCGAATGTGCGCACACGGCTAAATGATAATATACTATCTGTATATAATGTGATGTTATTGTGTGAGTGAGAATAATATCGTGAAATAAATATGGATTGAACTTACGTATGAATTTTATCTAACCCCTGAACATAGTCGTGACTTTTCAGAATTAAAATGATCGATGAAGCGTTGTTTGGTGGTAAAATAAAAGGCAACCCTTATTCCTTTGGCTTTATTTCTAAACTGCGAATCAGTTGCGGCCTTGTAACCGCAAATTCGACTTTACAATACAGCAGGTAAGATATATCGTTCTCTCCCAATCATAATAATTTCAACTCATAGAATATCACAAAGTAAACGAAACAAATATGGTTAAAAATAGAATGTGGTTTATGGGCCTTCAGCGATACAAGTTCTTACATTATTTGGGGCAACTCCGCGTAAATCATTATCAAAGTAACACTTGAGAATATAGTAAATAGGCAGATAGTATCACATTCTACTTCAGTAACCAAAGAATATTAGTAGGTGCTAGTCACAATAATTATCAATATGTATTTAAATAAAATATGAGTCTTATATTATTTAGGTTATATTTACAGGGATTGTTATTATTTTACACAGTGCATTTTCACTCTATTCTGGCCCAACCAAACATTTCATAAAATTAAGACAGCCAGATTCGGTAAAGAAAATATAGCGAAAAAATTTGCATGTGAGCAACAGTCCAATGATATTTGTTGGCAATGATCATTGACTATGGGTCAGTTTCCATTCTTGTAAGTTATAATGGACGGTGGCGTATCTCTGGAGAAGTTAAGAATAGAAAAACACACTGCATATGTTATCAATAAAACCAAAACATATAATATACGCTAAAATTTAATAATAATAACTTACACTTACAAAATAACTCTTATAATACACGCAATAATTTTAAAGGCCTATGTGTGATATATTATGATTTACGAGTGGCTCGTCTCACAACCCTTCGTGGAATAACATACGAAACTCTACTAGAAGCTAATCGCTGTTTAAGTAGCTACTGTACTTTGGCTAAATAATTATGATGTTTCTAGCAATAATTTAGAGGCGCGCCTACATGATTCAAATCAAAATAAATTTGATCGGCTTTTACCACTCTATATACGGGCAGATTCAATAAGCTAGCTCCTGTTACGCGCGTATTCCTATCACAGATTAAACGACAAAATATTGCCGTAATATAGCGTAGTTTTAGTTTATCAAAATATAAAGTAAGGGTCAATACACATTGCCGCCGAAAAGAATTGATGCTTTCATCAATTCTTTTCGGTGAAACGAATTCTTGAAGCAAAAATGTGCGTTCCATTTTTAAGTTTAAATGCGCCCTCATCGAGGCGATGTAGACCCCCTTCCGCGGCAATGTGAATTGACCCCAAGAGCTAGGTTATTGAAACTGACAGTAAGAATACAGGAAACCAGTACGTTAGGATTATAAAGCTCTACTATAAATGATATACGACTATTAAAGATTACTTCGAGACTTCACATAAACGACCGAACGAGTGAAGCTACCAAGAATATGAATACCATCATTTCGGTCGTAAAGCTCGACGAATTTATTTACAATGGCGTTAAACTATATAATTTTACTTCACTCAGATGATGTACTACTAGATGGAACCACAGCACGACCGAGCATGGAACAGCAATATATGTCAAGATGATTTTAAAAGTGTAAAAATATTAATAAATGTTATTGCTCTGGGCTACAATTTGAAGTTGTACTTGCGAGTTAAATGTTATTCCATCACAGTCTGGCTTTTGTTTGACTAAACTTGCGTACGTAAAAACGCATGTATCATCATGTTTCTTTTACATGCGTTTAAAAAATATGCGATCAGTTCTTCATCTGAGGTGGTAATAAAAAAAATGATTACAAGTAAAGCTGACATCACAAAGTGTTTCCAAATATAAAATCTAGAATCTGGACAAAAATAATTCAGCTGTGGGAAACTTAATCCTACTACAAACAAGGAGCGTATTAATAAAATCGTGTAATCATTAAAAGACTGATCTATATGATAAAAAGAACAGATAGTTGCTAGTGTGTAACTATCCTTCTCTGCCAGTCTACACACGGTATAAGCAACGCCGCAACACATAGTTGCGCAACAACGTGTATTAGTCTTAAAAATTGCGCAACATGTGTACCGTTGCTCAACGTCACCCAGCGAGGCAGCCGCTTGTTATTCCAGACATGTCTTATATTATTTACAAACATTAATTTAAAAAAAAACAAAAAACCTAATTCAAGTCATTATTGCACCCTAAACTAAGTTTTTGTCCCGATCCCGCTATTCGATTGTTTTTGTTATTTTTTTCGTAATTTCCGTTGGTGCCGCCCATTTTTGATGACGCTTGAGACTTGCAAGTCGGCCCAACTCGGTTCCAACGCCTCCATTATCTTGTTACATTATACTATAACTATTGATGAATATTCGAAGGTCTTGGCCCAGTCAGTATCGAATGCTTCACCAAACTATATATTTTTTAAAATTTCTAGCTCAGTGTCTATAAAACGGCGCGATTGACGCGATTTGGTATTAGAAAGACTACGATACAGATAGTTAAGTCAAATTTTCTAACAGAATTAGCGCCATTGTATGCATGAATACGCTACGTACATTGTGTCGTTTTAATCCAAACTACTACTGCAAAATTAATTTTAATGCGTCGCGCATTAAAGTTCAATTTGCAGTAAAAGGGTGACACTATTTGATTAAAGAATATTATTTCGTAGCCCCATTCTGCGGAACGTCCGTTGTCAGACAACTGAGCGGGAGAAGCGTTCGCGTATATCTCAGTGGAGGTCGAACCATTATTACATTGGTCAGTAGAGGTGCGCCCGCGACTCGAACTCTTGGCTCAGCGCGTTCATAAGTCGACGCGGTCCGGGCTGGAGGAGGACTGCGTCGCCGGCAGTGCTGCCACGCCTGAAATACCAAAATTATTCGTGTCAATAGCCGGATCCAAACTGACCGCGCATGCTCGCTAGGTTGGCTCGGGTGCAAATTACAGATGACAGGATGCGAGCGAGGTGGTGATAGAGTGTGAGCGAGAGATGAATACTGGTGATGCCATTTGTAATCCCATTTTAGATCCAGGGTAGTAGGACAGTGACTAGCACCGACTCACCGATCTCCCCGCGCTCCTCGGAGTTGATGGAGTGCGCGTCGGAGTGCAGCAGCGGCGGCGCGGGCGCGGCGGCGGCGGCGGCGGCGCGTGCGCGGGCGCGGGCGCCGGCCGAGCGCGCGCGCCGCGCCCGCCGCGCGCGCCGCTCGCTCACCGCCGCCAGCGTGGCCGGCGCCGCCTGGAGCAGCGGTCGTCTATCACCCTCGTTCCCGCTGTAGATCATTACACGACGTTTTACGAACATTTTAGGAAGATGGAGCTTAGGAGCTACCGTGGTTTAAGCATGTGACAGACAAACTCACTTCTCCTCATTGGTACTCGTCTGGTCGTTGTCTTCGGACGGTGATGTCGTCTGAAACAATCGGCAGGATTAGGACGGGTCCAGACCGAACGATAGGCAGCACGAGCAAGTGTTGTAGGTACCTCTGCGGCGGCGGGCTGCGCGCGCGCACCGAGGCGGGCCACGAAGCGCGCGGCGCGGGCGAACGGGTTCTCGCGCTGCTCGTCGAACGTGCCGCCCTGCGCGCACCGACACCATGCAATATCATTACTATTTTTCATTCAACGCGTTTAGTCTTACAAAGATCACTCAAAATAACCGAAATGTCTGGAAATGCCTGTTCTGCAAAACTAATTCATAAAATGACAAATTCTCAAAACATTGTTATATTATTAAAAAAACAAGACCGACTGCAAAAACATCGATCGAAGTAATATTTCACCCATATTTACATAAATTCAAATCACCCAAATTTAGTGGTCATAATCGTAATTTTTATTCGTTCATTAAAGCTTGCTGCTATCGAGGCGAGGATACCCCTCCCCCCTCTGACTCACAACTAGTGTTGCCAGATTGGGTATTTTTTTCGCAATTCTGGGTAAAAATTTTGGCTCTGGAGAAATTTTGGAGAAATGAAATTTTTGGAGAAAAAAAAATACCATGGAGAATTTTGGGTATTTTTTAGTTTTAATTCTTTTCACTATGCTATAGCTAGCTAGCTATGTCATACCCTTCATACCCATGCAGTGGGGATGCGTAAAGTAAAAAAAAAAAAAGTTCATTCAGCTGTTTCAGTTTGGAAATTAGTACAGTATTTCAAGGAACAATTAAGAAAAATTAACCGATATTATCAAGTTTTTGCCTTTGGGTAAAACTCGAGCAAATTGTATCATTTTGGAGAAAAATAATTTCAAATTTGGGTAGAAATAGAAAAATCACATCTGGCAACACTGCTCACAACTGAAGTACTTTATTATTATTTTTTTCTTCTGAGATAGATCAAGTCCCACAATAATCGCTGCCCCCCCCATGCTCAACATGTGGTGTCGCGCGTGTACCTGCGTGGGCGCGGCGGCGTCGTCGCTCAGCAGCGGCTCGGTGTCGGAGTCGGAGTCGCGGCGGCGGCGCTCGCCGGCCGCCAGCACGCGGCGCTTGCACACCGGGCACACGCGCTTGTTCTGCGTCAGCCACGGGTCGACGCACGCCGCGTGGTACGCTGCGCACACACATGTGCCGCGAGGATATAACTATGCGACGCTTGTATAGCGCGACTCAGAAAGAGAGCGTTCAAGTATTACGTAACGCAATTTTTGGAGATTTTTGACCCCCCCCCCCCCTCCCCCTAGTAAAACGTAAAATCTCTACGCGACCGTTCTGAAGGGTTAAAACAATGTTACGTAGCGCACAGTTCAAAATCCCCCCTCTCACCCCTGTAACGCATAATAACGTTCAGAAGACCCCCCCCCCCCCCTCCCCCAAATTCGTTACGTAATACTTGAACGCTCCCAAAGGATATACTAACCTATGAACGTGCTTTTCTTTAGCGCATTTGTAATCATTATGTGAATTCACAATTCGATAAATTTATAAAGAAATAATGGCTCAACAAAAACATCTCGTCCCAATTTTTGTTTACAATTGAGAGTGAACAGGTAGCTTCTCGGCAAGTATGCTCCATCGTAGATCTCGTCGTCACTCACCATCAGGTGAGATCGAGATCAAATACGTGCCTATAATGCAATTAAAAAAAAAAAATTACGTATCCAATTTCTGACTTACAACATAATGATTACAAATGTGTTAAAGAAGCGCTGGTTCAAAAGTTAGTATACCCTTTCTGAATCACGATGTATTGCGGGAACCGTACAACGGACTGGGGGCCTTCCCAAATTACTTATAAAACAAAATTAAAATATATTCGTTGGTACGCACATAATATATATCTATTTAATGTTTGCGATCGTTCTAATAACATTTATGGGGAAAAGTAGTTCGGAAAACTCGGGACAGGGGAACGTGCGTCGAGTCAACTCGCTACTCATAAAGTATAAATAAACATCCATGAGTCAGGTACAAAGTATCGTGGTTATCACACAAAGTGTGTCCGCGCCGGGAGTCGAACCCGGGTCCGCGTGTAGCGAGTGGCTCACCGTGCGCGCAGGGCAGCACGCGCAGGCGCTCGCCCTCCTGGTAGTCGTCGAGGCAGATGGCGCACGTGTCGTACGGGTCGCCCTTGCCGAACCGGCACAGCGGCAGCTTGCGCAGCGCGCGCGCCGGCAGCCGGTGCCGCCGCGCGCGCCGCCGGTCCTTCACGCACTTCACGATCTACCACGCACAACATCATATACACATATCGCACCCTCAGAGCCATAGGGGCACAACTCAAAAATATATTTTTTTGGGAAATCGCAATCAAAGATCTCTCCAACTGAACGGGGAGGACGAAAAGTACCGGTGTCAAAGAGACGGAAATATAATAAGCTTTTTCTGTCATAAAAACGCCTTTGTTTTAATATTCATCGGATAGAGCATACATTAAAATCATAATTTTGAATTCATCATTTTGAGTTGAGCCCCTATCGTTCTGAGGGTGCGATATGCAGTCACAGCCGAACCCAGCGTCGGGTAAACCAACCAACTATCGAATTCAAGTAACTACATATTAAAAAATGAATTAAAATAAAATAATTGTGTAAAAGATGTTTGTTTTTTTTTTAAACAAGGGGATCCAGTAGCATTAAGCCATGCCCGCATTACAGGTTGTTACTTTTTATGTCTAATAATTTATTTGTTTGGGAATATAATTGTTTGGGAATGTTATATTTATAACCTACTAGCTGCGCCCGGCGGTGTTACCCGCGATAAAAAACATGAAAAATTAAAACATCTATCCCACGGGAACCATACCATTTTACCGGGATTAAAAGCTATTAATAGCCTATGTGCTATTCCAGACTATAATCTATCTCTGTGCCAAATTTCATCCAGATCCGTTCAGCCGTTCGGGCGTGAAAGAGTAACAAACATCCATCCATCCAAACTTTCACATTTATAATATAAGTATAGATTGTTGGCCCTATTACAATATTTTACACTATTATATATATACTAGGTGGGGTTGCATGTGGGAGTGTGCGATGCTCACCATGAACACGAGTATGACGAGCAGGCACAGCACCACCACGATGGCGAAGGGCAGCAGCAGGTGCGTGTTGATGTTGAAGGGCAGCTCGCCGTTCACCATTATATAGTAGCTGGAACAACACAACATAAACAATAATAACAAATATCGCCATACGAACACACCAACTACACGGTCCCACTTTAAGCTTAACGCTTGTTAGGTTGGGGTTGGTGGTTAGGTTAGGTTAGTTAGGTAGCTTTATAAAAAAAATAAAAAAAAACTTTAGGTTTATTAAAATCTTCTATCATTTTAATTACATTTTTTATTTTTTCCTCTGTCCATTCCGACTTCTTGCTATTTAGTCATGCCCACTATAAAACTTTCTTAACTCTGTGGTAAATTGCACATGGAGGTTGGTTATTGCTTACTTATTATTATACGCATCAGTTCGGTAAGTTTATTAATTTGCGAAAATGTGGGCGTAAAGTAATACAATTTATCTCTCGTTTAGAATCCTACGAAGGTTGATAAATTTCCTAGGAAATTTATAAATTTGCGGTTCTTGTTATCTTCCGGTGACATATACACGTTACCTATACCGAAACTACATTTTTTACAATTTTTGTCTGTCTGTCTGTTTGTTCCGGGTAATCTCTGAAATGGCTGGACCGATTTTGACGGGACTTTCACTGGCAGATAGCTGTTGTAACAAGGAGTAACTTAGGCTACTTTTATTTTAGAAAAAAAAATAGGATCTCACGAAAAAAAATTAAAACCAATGTTGCAGCGCAGCGCCTGATTAAGTTTGATAGCAACAACCTGCAATGAGTCCCGCGGGCTCAGAATGGGCGAGCAGGCTGTTGTCAACAGTTGTCTTTGTTAAATACCACGCGGACGAAGTCGCGGGCAACAGCTAGTAATTGATAAGAATACAAGTTATTTATATCAATAGAATATTATAAAACAATATTAAAACGAGAATTGTTAAATTAACTGCAGGTATTCAATATACCTAAAATTAGTTTCATGACACACTTATTATGTGCTAGGATAAAGAACAAAGTTAATATAATATAATACAAAGTAATTATGCAGGGTGTCGGTAAGGGCAGCTTAAGGGTTGCAGCCATGCGAATATGGTCTTAGGAGACTATTCCCTTACTTTTTGAGTTATTTTTATCGTAGCATTTACATATTTTGATAAAAATGTACAGATAGCGAGTAAAACGACTTTCGAAAAAAATTATAAGTTATTCGATCCTATCTTGAAAAAGGATCAAAAGGCTCTATGGGGCCAAGTTAGGTTAGGGTATAAGCAATGTGGCAAACCAATGAAAACGTTTTCCATACATTAAGGTCATACATATAGAGGGGAAGATCGAAGGAAAGCGTGGGCGAGGAAGACCAAGAATAAACTACATGAGTCAGATAAAAGAAAGGATGGGTGTCATGTCGTATAGGGAGGTGAAAGAAGCTGCTCTAGATAGAGACAGGTGGAAAGAGCTTCATCAGCTACACCGACAAGGGTCTAACCCTTAAATTAGAAGAAGAAGGTAATACATATTAAGTACCAAAGAACCAGAAGGATCCTGGACTCAAGCCACTCACCCGTTAGTGTACAAGTATTGCTCAAGTAACGTGAAGCCGGCGAGGTCGCTCACGAACACCGACGGGATCAGTATCCCGTCCGGCTCCTTCGCCGACATAGTCTCTGTAACCGAACACATGTATGTAGCTTCAAATAAAATGTCCAAGTGTAGCCTGGACGTCCTATCTGACGGAACTTGTACTGGTGACTCAGAAAAGGTATGCTTGCTTAGCTTTGAACCAGCGCTTCTTTTAGATAGATAGATAACTCTTTATTGCACACCGATTTCATTAACATTGTATAGGGTATTGATACATAGGTACAGTGTACAGTGGGCGGTCTTATCGCTAGCTGCGATCTCTTCCAGACAACCTTAGGATGGAGAAGATTCTTAATAATTTAACACGGTGGAAGCCAGTGTAAACGAAGCATTTGTAAACGTTATGTAAAGTAGATACGTCCATTTAAAAATTCTTCTTCTGTCTTTACGAAATGAAATGCGATGAAATAAAATGGATATGCAAATGGCCTCACCCACAACTTAGCGGGTACTTTGCCAATGTCAAGTTATTCATAGCAATAAAACATTCAATAAATAAAATAATGGATGTGACAAGATGATATGAAAATCGCGTACGAACTTAAAGTGACAGAAATAAATTAAATTTTGCTCACAAAATATCAAAATTATCATTTTGTAGGGAACAACTTCCTTTTTCGAATCTAATTTTAAAATTGACACATAGAAATGTTGACATCACGTAATGATTACAAAATCTTAGCGTATTCTGTAAGAAACGCAGATTCAAGGCGTTGTATTCCATTTCTGAATTGCCTGTTTAACTGTTTTAAGGCTCGGCTTAACGTGCATGCATCATGATGAGCAAGTGTGAGTGAGACGCTCCTTTATAGAGTCGTTTGTGTAAGTGTACAAATGGCCTAGGTACCGCGTATCGCTGCGGCGAGAGATTACCACCGGAGTCTGTGTTCTTTAAAAAAAAACATCCGATATCGCAACAAAGACAATAATTTTCCGCTTTGTTGCTATCTAATAATAACATTTTATACAACTTTAGTTTATTTACAACGGAACACCATCACGCCTGCAATCCCTGAAGAGGTAAGCAGAGGTGTTTTGCAGTGCACCCACATTTCTCCAATGGAATAATAGGCCTATTACCATTATTACGACCTCACTCCTCTTTAATGTGATGAGGATTCGGGTCATAGTCTACCACCCTGGCACAGTGCTAGCTGGCCATCTTCTCACGTCTTCCAAAAACGTGCTGGTTTCCTCATAATGTTTGCCTTCACCGCACAGCATATGACGATGAAAGTTGGGCCAACATGGCTATCCCTGATTCAGCCTGCACCATATATGGTTAAATTTAACTACAGAAAAATCTATAGAGAATCTTTAGAGATTTTAAGGTAGTTAAATATAACGGCTGATGCACTCCACCCTTAGTAAGTTTTTGTTTTCAATTTAATATTATTCATATAGCTTACCATTTTCCCAACAAATATATAACAATGCATTCCTGGGTCAGTTGGGAACACGAATCCGAATTATATTTACGTTGATCGAGAACACAAAACTATAATGCAAGCACAACACTGCCCCCGCGCACGACACAAAGCTATTTATCACTACGGTTTTTTTTTATAATATTGAATTGTTATAAATAAACACACGTTCATCCCCTCGTGTGTGTTACAAGTTAATATCCTTCCTAGAGTGCAGTGTCTACGCCTCCCGGCAGTGAACGCGACCAAGCAACATTATCAAGTGTATTCAGATAACTTCAATTAAGTACCTATCACTTAAGGTCGAGAGAAATGAGCGTAAACAGTTATAAGACCTTATAGATGGGACCTTTGTGGAGATGTAGTAGTTCTTAACTTATAATAATACAAGCCCTTTTTAATGTCCCACTGTTGGGCACGGGCCTCCCCTCAATGTGAGGGGGATTAGGCCATAGTCAACCACGCTGGCCCAGTGCGGGTTGTCGGACTTCACACGTCTTTCGAGGGGTTATCAACGAGAATGGCGAAAATCAAATAGGATCAAAACTAAGATGTCTATCTCCAGTCCAGTAGTAGTAGAGGTCAGTGGCACTGACCTATGTCGCTGGAGTTGACGTTGTGCACGATGGCGCAGTCGTAGCCCGCCAGCTGCGCGTTGCGTACCTTCACCTCGAAGCTGCAGTTGAATCTGCCCAACAATGGAAACCGGTCATTAATAAATCAATTTGACGGTCTGATTAGCGCATTTGGTGTGTGACCCTGCTTTCTGTGCCGAGGTTCCCTGGTAGGGACAAACTTTGTGTGATGTTGGTACCCAAGTCATGCTAGTTTAATATTTTAAAAAGTACTATATATACTGGGTTCGCCCCCAGTCCATTGTACAGTACCCGTAATACAAGCGTTGCTTAGTGTGGGACCGTATAGTTAGTGTTCGTCTGGCTATATAAAAATAAATAATGTCACGAAAGGAACACACAAACCGTAATGCTTCTAAACTAAGCATCGCTAGTATTATAGGTAGCGTACAATGGACTAGATGCGGTATCCCGGTAACACATTGACTAAGGTCTTATACTAGGATACTTTTTCACCCGGGATATAGTTAGGGTTTCACCGGGATAGTTATTTAAAGGTGTCCCAAAATCTTCTGGACGGATAGTGCGATGTGTTCTTACAAGATCAACATCTAGAAAAAAAGAATGACTCCGAAAATATAAGGGAGATTTTATACGCGCAGACGAGCCACGTTCACGGCGCTGCCAACGGCCCATTAGTATAGTGAAGCGACTGTATCGCGTTCGCAGCTCTCATTGGGTGGCCACACACGTACAAAGTGGCGGGCTCTGCTAGATCATCCATCCGTCAACAGCTGGTCATAGGAGCTTCCTCCATTATATTCAACAGATCATGGTCCATGAAGGTACCCAGAGTACGAACCAAACTATTTGATTTATCTAGCCAACGTTTAGCGGTAAAGGGAAGATCTTCCAGCATAGCGGGGATGGCGCTATACCCCACAGGCTATTGTCGGGGTCTTGTATATATGTTAATGGTTCCGAAAACTTTCATAGCGCGTTTCAGGATTGAATGGAGAATAGTCATTTGTTCTAGACGTTGTATGCAGCGCCATCTGTCTATCGATGCAGTGAACATATTTGTAATAACTGGGTTTTCAAAGGGGTCGCTACAGTAGCAAGCTAATATTTACCTGGCAACAAGCACGATCCACTTGCCGGTAAAGTTATCGACGGTGGGCGGCTTGGCGAGGGCGGAGCACCCGTCCGCCGGCTCGCCGCCCACCAGGAACCCGCGGAGCCCCTCCGGGGGCAGGTCCCCGCCGAAGCTCGCCGGCATGTCGCGGAACTCCTCCATAATCTGATGGAAGCAAAATGATTTTTTATGGTTATTTTCCAACCGACCGATTTGTGAAGTCACACATGAATTAGCGTGGACGTACGGTTGTAATTCCTTTTTTAACCGACTTCAAAAAGAAGGAGGTTCTAAATTTGTTTTTTTTTTGTTATTCAATATGATGTTTGTGGCATTCCATCTTTATTATTTCTTCATCTTGAGTTTGGGTAACACTATTTCAGATTAGATTTTACGTATAGGAGTCTCATGTAAGGACATGCTTCCAACATATGACCTCTTTGTTGGACCCGTGACCATTCTAAGAATAATAGTGTAAGCAGCAGCTAAGGTCTTCACTCCTGCAAATGATACTTATTATTATTTCATCCCACCAGGTAAAGGAACTTAGCGAATTTGCCGTCGTATAAATAAGGCCTCATTGTTGTGCAGGGGTTTGCTGTTTGTAATAGCGGCTCCTCATCATGCATGAGGTTGTAGGTTCAAAAGAGAAGAAAAAGTTGGAGAATACTAACAAAGGTTTGCATCCCAACAATGTACAGCACCTGTACGGCGTTTATGGGTAGATGCGGCAACATGTTCCCGTCGCGTTGTTCAGAAAAAAGCAATGATCACTGAGCTATGCAGCCAATTTTTTTTTACATTATACGACTCAGGTATCTTGTCACTCGGATCGTAGACTGCCAGCAACGTTTTATTGGGATGTTTTTTATAACGAGCGAATGACGATGGTAATTTGTCTTTCAACCCATAACACTTTTGTACTGATATTATCCAGACTATTATATTTTTTTACATCATAAGTCGAGTCACCAATTGTTTTTTTTTTAATAAAATGACGAAGGCAATCTTTCAACCCATAATACAAGCACTGTTCACTGAGTTATTCAGTCTACTGTTTTTTTTTAAACCGCACTTCAGTGGGGGTCACTCAGCCTATACCACTTCTAGCACGGCGCGATACACAAATGTTGTTCATGTAATTTGGTTGATTTCACTCACTAATTATAACTGATATAATCCGATGGATGTATCTGTACTTTTTAATTATCGTGACTACGCAAAGGACAAAATAGAACAAATGACTTTAACTTTTATAGATAACAAAAAAAAAAGAGTCGATGAAACCGTAGTAACGTCATGGCAAAGTAATTTAATGCTAAAAATATAACAATACGCCTTAATTTGTCCTTCACGTAGGTAATTACAACTTCCGGTTCATGCAAGGGTACGCAATGTACTGCGCATTAAAACATATTAGTGAACGCAACTGTAATAATACATGGATAATAAAAACACTGATCACACTGGCCACATGGAAAGTATATTTTTTTCAATTTAAATTAGTATTAATTAGAGTTCTATTTTTAAACATGTTTCTTTTAAAACACAGTTTAAAAGGCATCCGTTAACGGAGGGCGCTAACTAATAAACTGGCCAGTGGTTATCGAATGGAAATATTCCCCATACAATAGATAAGATTAAATGGTGAGTGTTTACACTGTGTGTTGGATCTGTACTAATGAAACTTTGGATAAGTCGGACTAAACATTATTGTAGACATTAATTAGGTTCAAAATCGGTTAATTCGTATTAGAGATTAGCTCGTATATAACGACAAATAGTCGCAAGGTCCATGAGAACCAAGTTTTATAATAATATTTATAAGCTTTGTTGCCATTGCTTCAAATTTACTCAATTATACTAAATGCCATCTGAGTAACTACTCCATGCAACGAGATCGAAAAAAGACACCGTCAAATTCATATAAAGTTACAATTTAAAAGATATTTTTCATAAAAAAACATCTATACATATAAATAAAATTGGAGTGTCTGTTTGTAATATTAAAATAACCGCTTTTTACTAAGTGCATTTGGATGTATACACGTTACCTATACCGAAACAATTTTTTTTACAATTTTTGTCTGTCTGTCGGTTTGTTCCGGCTAATCTCTGAAATGGCTGGACCGATTTTGACGGGACTTTCACTGGCAGATAGCTGATGTAACAAGGAGAAACTTAGGCTACTTTTATTTTAGAAAAAAAAATAGGATCTCACGAAAAAAGTTAAAACCAATGTTGCAGCGCAGCGCCTGATTAAGTTTGATAGCAACAACCTGCAATGCGTGCCGCGGGCTCAGAATGGGCGAGCAGGCTGTTGTCAACGGTTGTCTTTGTTAAATACCACGCGGACGAAGTCGCGGGCAACAGCTAGTTTGTAAATATATTCAATCGTCTAAAATGTTGGGCGGAACTCATTGTCACACTCACAAAAAATAATAATTATAACGAGCATATTGCAATTATAACGAGCATATTGCAATTATAACGAGCATATTGCAATTATAACGAACATATTGCAATTATAACGAACATATTGCAATTATAACGAACATATTGCAATTATAACGAGCATATTGCAATTATAACGAACATATTGCAATTATAACGAGCATATTGCAATTATAACGAACATATTGCAATTATAACGAACATGTTGCAATTATAACGAACATGTTGCAATTATAACGAACATGTTGCAATTATAACGAACATGTTGCAATTATAACGAACATGTTGCAATTATAACGAACATATTGCAATTATAACGAACATGTTGCAATTATAACGAACATATTGCAATTATAACGAACATATTGCAATTATAACGAGCATATTGCAATTATAACGAACATGTTGCAATTATAACGAACATGTTGCAATTATAACGAACATATTGCAATTATAACGAACATGTTGCAATTATAACGAACATATTGCAATTATAACGAACATGTTGCAATTATAACGAACATATTGCAATTATAACGAGCATATTGCAATTATAACGAGCATATTGCAATTATAACGAGCATATTGCAATTATAACGAGCATATTGCAATTCGGACTTCACATAATGATTACGAATGCGCTAGGGAAGCGTGTATACCCTTTCGGAAACATCCTGTAGAGACAATAAATAAAAATATATAATCCCGGGCATAGTGCGCCGATTGCTTACTCAGGCCCTGACAATTATCGGTAAATGAATACAGCTTTACGATAAGAGCGTACAGTTAAGTAGGTAAGTACCAAGTGTTACCGTACCGTGATACGTTGACCTTCTGCGTTTTATCTGCATTATCGGTACGATTGTGTTTTAAGGGCACTATAGTCATATTGCGTTATGATAATATGGGAAATAATAATTATTATAATATACGCTATGTAGTAATAATAATATTAATTGAACCGCAGGGCAGCTTGTGGCGAGCTGTTGGTGAGTAGCGACATCACGGACCCGAGTGCCCCAGAGAGTCGGTCATGGCCCCCACATCAGCGTGCCCCAACCAGGAATAAAACGATAGTTATAATGAAATAAAACTATTTTAACAACTAAATATGAGGGTACCCCCCCCCCCCGTCAAACTATGACACTAGGACGTCAACCACCTCAGTCCTCCCGTGAGCATGGTTGCTGTAAAGCAGCCGAAACGTAGGGAACGTAAAAACAAAAAATAAACGCGATAGAATCCTTAAAAATTGTTTTATTTCAATGTGTAGTATTTGCGTAAATATAAGAAATCAATACGATAGGTATAATTTTTTTCGATTCAATTAACAAATATTTCTTTTTTTTTTCTATTTTATTATCGCGCGTTCATTATAATTAATTGCTGATAAAATATTAAATAGAATCTTCAATAAAAAGTTAATAATCATAAATAACAGTGTTACTAAGCGCTTCGATATGCACATTGCAACATTTTTCTACGCAATAGTGGGCGGCCATGTTGTGTTATAATTTGCTGTGAATCATTTAGTACGCATACTGCACAGTACAGCTATTCTCATGAATCATAAATAAACCCATTATCTATACATATAAATAAAATTGGAGTGTCTGTAATATTAAAATAACCGCTTTTTACTAAGTGCATTTGGATGTATACACGTTACCTATACCGAAACAACAATTTTTATAATTTTTGTCTGTCTGTCTGTCTGTTTGTTCCGGCTAATCTCTGAAATGGCTGGACCGATTTTGACGGGACTTTCACTGGCAGATAGCTGATATAACAAGGAGTAACTTAGGCTACTTTTATTTTAGAAAAAAAAATAGGATCTCACGAAAAAAAATTAACATCAATGTTGCAGCGCAGCGCCTGATTAAGTTTGATAGCAACAACCTGCAGCAATGCGTCCCGCGGGCTCAGAATGGGCGAGCAGGCTGTTGTCAACGGTTGTCTTTGTTAAATACCACGCAGACGAAGTCGCGGGCAACAGCTAGTTTAAAGAATAAAATTGTAAATGTTTAAGGACTGTATCATGATGGGTGGGAATATGTAGAAAAATAAACGCTGGCTCAGTTGTACGAAACGGTATAAAACGTGTAGTTTGTGTTCTTTTACTTTTTGTAGCTTCTATAAATAAATCATTACATCAATTTGTAAAAATGCGTCACGGAAAATGTCCAGTTTTTGCGCGGATTTTCGGTCTCTTTTAACTCTTCTGTAACTTGGTCTTCGCTGTGCATTGAACATTTTTGAAAAAAAAAAACAAAATCATGTTATTATCCTGCGCGACATTATTTTCGATACAATGGCCGAAACCACCAATTTTTTGAAATATTTGTCTGCCTGTCTGTTCGCGTATCACGAGAAACCTGCCAGATGAATGTTGATGACACTTGGCAAGGTAATCAAACACTCATAACAAGATCAAATATATCTCCAAAGGTTTTTATCTCGATAAATGGAATGATTCCCTCAGGATAGATAACCCAAAGCCTAAGGGCGATGTCGCGGTCACTGCTAGTAAGAGCTATAGGAAGAATTTATATTTCCCACTTCTTGTCACATTCGCTCCAGTGTGAATAGGGATAGCGATACAAGTAAAGAGAGTTAACCGCACACTGGTAGCAATATATAAGGTGTAACAATAATAGTGTAAAATATTCTAACAGGCTCCACAGTAGGTTATATAGATAACATTTCCAAATAAAAAAAATCAAAGTGTTAGACAAAAAAAAAATGAAACCCTGCAACGAGCGCATAGCAAAACGCTATGTTCGCCTTGTTTAAACAAATCAAACATCAATTACAAAATTATTTTGTACATCAACATGATCTATAACTTACTGATTAATATGTCACACAATTTTTGTTAAATCTTATATATGCGAGTATGACGGGGGCGTCCGCGAGCTTTGGCCTAGTTGACCCTCGTTTCGCTGTTGACACCACGTAACAAGAGTTAATAGGGGCGTTAGTGCCAATTCGCACATTAACAATTTCCTTTCGGCGCGGCATACGTCACCAGCTATACTTGAGATACAGATATTTCAACAAATATGTTGGTAATTTATGAATGCTTATTATCTAGTGCGTAATTAGGTCGCCGCGGAACTGACTCGTAATGATTATTGCAGTACCGGTTGAGGCTCGTACAGGGAAGGTACTCTATTCGGTGCGGGAGTATATTTTTTATTTTACTAGCTTTTGCCGGTGCATGAATTGGTTTTGATCTATTGGATCCTTATTGATCTTAGCGTAATGATATGGGCTGTATCATTCGCGGCTAACCACTCACTATCCCATATTGATAATCCCGTTGAAATTGGTTCAGGAAATTTTCTAGGATTCTCGAACAAACAGATTCGGATATAAACATTAAAAAGATTTGTTTCGGATTACAGACGTTCAATAACCATTTGCACTAATTATTTTAAAAATATATTCAATGCACAGACAAAAATAGTTTTATAAGGTAATATATTGATGACTGCATCTCTTACAAACATGAAATTCTCGTCATTGGCGTTGAAGAACTTTTTAATTAATATTAATTTAAAAAATATGTGTTTTAGAATAATCCGACATTTAAAAGTGTTTCCAATAATTTGTGGACAACCCTATTTAAGAATGTAATAATATCACATATTTATCACAATCGATGAAGACAGATAACTAATTATTATACACCACTAAGACACAGACATAAAATACACAAAAAAACAAGGAATGAAAAGCAGTGCACATTGAGTGGTTTATCGCAAGCTGCGATCCATGCCAGACAACCTTTGGATGGAGAGGACTTATCTTAATTAACGCAAAATGTAGGTACCTACTTACTTATCAATTGAATGCAAGTCTCATAATCAATAAAGATTTTCGACAGCAGTATATTGGCAAATCGTGTTGATACTATATTATCTCAGCTGCTAATATACAAATTTTAAATGAAATCTACACGTTGCTTCGCGATGTATCATGAATGTGTGTATGTACATTCTGTATGTTTACATTATATTATCAGCTCATCTGGCGGCACAAGCTGTTAACGACACGAGCATTATTTTGGTGCACGACCTACTATGTGTGCATTCTGTCCCTGTTTATACAGCGCGGTGACGAGCTTTGGACATTTAATTATTACTAGCAGAGCTCACAACTTTGTGGATGGGCTTTTCCGTTTTTTTGGCTATCGCAAACCTATACTAACATTCCAGGCAGTTCGCTGCATTTAGCAGCTAGTTACGCTCGGCAAGTCGTCCTTCCACCTGACCCCTAAATTTGGTAACACACTGGACACATAATTGTCTAGCGATGGCGTTGTAAAACCGCGTCGCATGCCCAAGGTTTGCTGGACACTATGTATTATCCCACGCGGGGTTTAAGAGGGGCAGGATACAACCATCGTTAGCTTCAAAATAAATATATGTTATGTAAATCAATAAATATCGCTAGACGAACACACCAACTATACGGTCCCACACTAAGCAACGCTTGTATTGTGGGCAACGCTGTACAATGGACTGTGGGCGAACCCAGTATGGATGTTTAACATTTACTTATATAAATGTTAAACATCCATGACTTGGGTACAAACATTCGTGCTCATCACACAAAGTTTGTCCCAATCAGGATTCAAACCCGGGAGCCTCAGCCCAGAAAGCAGCCTAACTGCGCTAATCAGGCCGTCAAGACATGTGGATGTTTGTATGTAGTATGTAAATAATACCGGGTGCGCGTGATTTCTTTTATACACTATAAAATAATATCTCAACATTTCCCCCCATGCGGGTAATAAGAGGCAGGCGAGTGACAGGCTACAATCATCTGTTATATCGAATGAGTAAAATGTTTTGGGTATGTGTTTTTGTGGCTAGAGACCCCACATATAGATACTTCATTGACGAATACAATTCCCATACAATAACTGTCAATCATGACGTTTGCGATGCCATTGCGAATCGATTGTGTTAGCATACTCGGGTCCCAAGTGTCGGTGTGAATTGTTAGCAAATGAACTCACAATATGCGGCACATCTTGTGTGTACACGATGACGCTCCCAGCGGCGGCCGCGAGGCCGGCCAGCAGGTACGCCGCTGTGGCCAGCATGGCGGCACTCACCAGCGCCCCCTGCAGCCGACCTTACATCGCATGCGCCGCGCGCGGTGAAGCACACCGATGATGTGGAACCATTCTTCTATGCCCTGGATACATAATAGAGTTCTTAAAGTCTGTACATTTAATATACTAATGTACATCTATACTTATATTTTAAGGATGTAAGGTTTGTTAGTTTGGATGTAGGGCAGCCTTTCCCAAAGTGGGTGATAACACCCCCTTGTGGGCGCTGCAGGGCCAGAAAAAATGGGGGCAATGTGTAGAGGCTTACAATAATTAATTTAATTTGAAGTTATAGTGGTTTTTTAATAGGTGAGTGTTAGTGGGCAGTAGACACAAGAAGTTTGGGAAACCGTGATGTAGGGAGTATTCCCTACACCACGGTATCCCGTATTCTCTGGATTGACTGATCCCATACTGAAAGTTCTTGCATTATATACAATATAATAATAAGACACTACTTTATTCCTGAGTGCTATAGGCAATGTTTAATCGAGGTAACACAGCTGGCAGAAGCTAGTTAAATGTATTAAGAAAAAAATTGCTTCGGGGACATTATTTTGGACACTGAACTTGAATCCACACTTTTTGCCTGTCTGTTCACACATCACAGGAAATCTAATCAACTGATTTTGATAAAACTTGGCATAGTGATAGCTTATAAACCTGGATGTGATATAGAATACATTTTGATTCGAGAAATGGATCAGCAACTCTTTGATTAGCTAACAAACTGTATCACAAAATCTACTGAGTTGATTTGAATTAAACTATGCATGGCAATAGGTTATAACAAAACCATAATTGAGGATCATTTTTATTTTAAGAAACTAGCTGTTGCCCGCGACTTCGTCCGCGTGGTATTTAACAAAGACAACCGTTGACAACAGCCTGCTCGCCCATTCAGAGCCCGCGGCACGCATTGCAGGTTGTTGCTATCAAAATTAATTCAGGCGCTGCGCTGCAACATTGGTTTTAATTTTTTTTCGTGAGATCCTATTTTTTTTTCTAAAATAAAAGTAGCCTAAGTTACTCCTTGTTACATCAGCTATCTGCCAGTGAAAGTCCCGTCAAAATCGGTCCAGCCATTTCAGAGATTAGCCGGAACAAACAGACAGACAGACAGACAGACAGACAGACAGACAGACAGACAAAAATTGTAAAAAATGTTGTTTCGGTATAGGTAACGTGTATACATCCAAATGCACTTAGTAAAAAGCGGTTATTTTAATATTACAAACAGACACTCCAATTTTATTTATATGTATAGATGAGTTCACTCAGATAGCCATAGAACTAGAGTTTATGTGTACAAAGACATGGGTACTGCTAGTTAAGAAAAACAGTTTTAAAAAGTGAAGTGCTTTGCCAGAAATGAAGGACTGTAGATAATAAATGTAAATGTTATTATGTGGAAGTATTGACCTAGTTAGGTGTAAACGGCATGTGTGATATATTGAAAAAAAAAGATGATAAGATTACAATGGCAACAGAATGCCTCAATATCTTCGAGGTTAGTGGGGCTTCAACCAAGAGGTTTTGGGTTCAATATGCACCCAGGCCATTAAGCTTTTGATGAACAACTCCTAAAATAAGCATTTTTCTTTTAGTTGGACATGCTAATGAGGCTACAACTATGTCATAACCTTACCTAGAATATTTAAACAAAAAAAATTTCATGACCAAATCTATATTGCAATGATGTCAAACTCTAGTAGATTGGTTGGGCCCTGATTCAATAGGTGCTAGCATTTTAAATATTGATCCAGGATCCAATTTTAATGCAACAACTTAATAGACACTGTTTGTTTGTATCACTGTGGTGCATGTATAAAGTCTAGACAGAGTATATCAATAAATATCACGAGACAAACACAACAACTAAAAATCCCAAAATAAGCAATGCTTGTATTGTAGGTAATGCACAATGGACTGGAGGTAATATTAGAATATAAAGACATAAGAAACTATATAGATAATAAGCATCCATGACTTGGTACCCAACATAGATCTGTGCATCACTCAACTACGGAGGTACTCAATATTATTGTTTCTTATTTAAAATTGACTTTGGACATATCATACATGGCCTGAAAAATATTCAGTGACTCATAAGATATATTTTTTTGCAATAAGGGTAACCCCATACTGGTTTTGGGAATAGGTAGGTACACAGTGAGGTGCATCATTTTACAACATGTTCCAATACATAGTGCACAAAGGAAGCGGTTTGTCGATGATAACGCAGCCGTTTCGTAATCATAAACAAGATTGCTACACAAAATACCGAGATTATCATTTTAGTATAGATCAATGTTTAAATGGTGACGAATCAGTAAACTCCATTATTTGCAGACAGACACGAGCATCGACCTTGGATCACGTGTTTAACAACAATAACATTTCGAGATGACCACACAAAACATACATAGGGACATGCGAAACTCATACAAAACCATAAAAAAAAAATCTAAACATAAACTCCATTTTACTCACAATAAATTGTATGAAGCTCTGTCTTCCGTCGGTAGATTAAACTATATTCGTCAGCAAGGCACTTTATCATAGGAATTTGAGCGAATAGAAACCAAATAAATATAAATTACGACTTAATTCGACAACCCCCTGCAGGAAAATTAATTAGCGAAACCACAGAGAGAGAAAGAATTTTGCGAAACGTCAAAAGTTGTGGTGCGTTTAGAAACATAAAAAGTGTAACGCAATTTAGATTTTTGATGTTCCATGATCTAATATCTATACCCTTTAGGCCAATTTGTCTGAGATCTACACCGTACTATTTATGTAGGTGTGATGCAGGTATATAAAATGATTTTGCTTTGTTCTTTATTAAATAAACAGCTGCCTATAGTTACTTCGATATTATTATATGTTTTGAGCGTACCTCATAGTATACTTTTTGATAGCTACAATACTAAGGACAATGGGTCATAGCATATACAAATATTGTACCATGCCATGTTCGACTTTTATCAGAAGCCTGGCAACTTTACATGCAAACAACCCCGAAACACGTTTGTATATAGTTAGGTGAAAGTAATATTCACAATGTTTAAATTGACCACCACGAGACGAACTGACAAACAAAAAAAAAAAAATACAACCGAATTGAGAACCTCCTCCTTTTTTTTGAAGTCGGTTAATAAAAGACGCCTGAATATTTGGATAGAGCAGCTCTCTCATAACATAGGTACTTAATTGTGATTTGATTGTAAAATGTTCAGGCGTTCTTTTGAGCAGCATAGATGTCGCTAGGCTTGAGTCATTACTCATTATTACTTTGGTTTGAGTACTCGGATTGTGTGCCCTCCACAACATTTAGTTTTTTCGTATCGTCTTGTTTATGTGTAACTTAATTACACCTCAGCATTGAGGGGAGGCCTGTTCCTACCAAAAAGGGTAATTAAAATGGTATATTATTATTAAAGCCCACTGAAGTCTTGCGTAGGGATTTGTACAACACGTAATTCTCTTTTGTGATGATTGTAATTTTACTAAAGGCACTATTGGGATAAATTTAACTACTAATATTAGCGAATTGACCTCAGCAAGTGCAGGTAACATCATAAATTAGTGAACAGAAAAATAAAGTCTATTAGATGTAAGTAGGTATCTAAATTTTACAAAAAACTTTTATATTACGTCACTGCGTGTAGGTAAATATAAATCAGGGCATAGGTAGGTACTGTAAGCTAACCCCAATACACAATGGGAAAAAGGCTTAGAAGTGCAAGAGGTGGATAGATATCGAAAATATTTTAATTCATTTTGTTTTCAATATGATTACGTTACTTGCTAATTTAAAGGAAAGTATGAAGTTTGGTTGATACCTACCTAACTAGTTTGTTAGGTAACTGATACAACACTTACGTGCATAAGTTAACCTACTACCTACTTACTTATATTCCTAAAGATATAGCTCTAAAAGCTTAAAAATTAAACGAGAATGAAAGTGAAAGTAAGAATGTCGACTTTAACCAACGTAGATATACCTGCATACTTAAATACACTTTATATGTGTTTTGTTTGTATACATAATTGACGGAGTTACGTTGCTTGGTTCTATCACCTAAAGTTCAATGAACTAGGTACTCAATTGCGGGAGCTTACCGAAACCAATCTAGCTTTACCATCGTTTAAATTAAAAAAATGGTTCACCAAGAAAATAGTTACGCAACAGGTAAACGAAAGTAGTTCTACTGAACTACGCTGATCACCTGATGTAATGACTTGCGAAGCTCTGGTCAAATGCGTTGTTTTGCCTTCATTGTCCACTTTCGCCTGTAAAGTTTCAGCGGCAGTGAAATTTTCACGTGCCCTTGGCAGCTGATTCGTCGATAAAAACGCTTCCCGTAACCTCATTGGTCAATGTACGCCGACATTGCCGCACTGCGAACTTTCTTCTGAAACTGAACAAAACGTGTCTGCCCTAACAGCCGAGTGCTTTAGCGTACATACATGTAAATTTAAACCTTAACTCTGTACGTTAAAGTAGCCATTTCCCTGTGTAAAGTGGTAAATACTGCTGCAGTCATGTTTATGTGATGCCACCTCACATCTGGCTGCCTGGCAGTACACATTCGTGGTTTTCTGAGACGGTCGCGCCAACCGGTTAAAATATTTTAAATTTCGACCGCGATCTTTAGTTTTTGCGAAACGTCAAAAGATAGTTATAAAAGTTTTTATCGCCAGTGCTATAAATGTTGTAACAAAATTGAGAACATTTTTTGCTAGTCTATTAATAACTGTGTTTACAAGATGGTAAGTTGGCACATGCTTCTGTTTTGTTTATAGTTTACTCCAAATAGGATGTAGTACATACAATTTTCTAACGTGATAAGAAGAAAATCTAGGGTCCGCAATCATGTGAGAGATATAGGTAGACTTCATGAAGAAGAACGAACTAACATTGTTTTATTAATTTAATATAATAGAGCCATGATGATTATGACCCACATTAAGTACACTGCACACAAGCCCCCAGAGAGTAGAATGCCACCGTAATAAAAACATTAGGAAAGACCACAGAGATCGTAAAGACGATATAAAAAAATATATTTATCATGTAGTGACAAATGATGAGCTCTTAGCTGTTAATCATTCAAGGCGAAATAGAGGATCGAAGGACGCCCAATCAGAAGAGGAATTCGTGGCTGAAGAACTGTAGCTCTCATTAGAGTTGTCGTCTCCAAAGGAGACATTTCTAGTAATTGCCTGTTGCCAACCTTCGATAGAAGCATGTACTAGGAGAAAAAATATCAGTAATTACAACTGCAGCTATTGTAGAGCCATTTTTATGCAATCATCAAACCCTAGTCACTTGTTATGATGGTCTGAAGAAGGTGTTTCATAATATATTACGTTGGTTTGGTTTAAGTATAAGAAAATTTTCTAATTCCATGATACGTTATCAACACTCCATGTCACATGTCACATTCCATTAAAATATTGAAAACAAGAGACTTATCTAACAGTTTATGCGTACTGAATCATAAAATACAATGTAAAACTATGCGGTAAAACATAATATTACATACCTAAACGAGGAATATTTCTTATACTTTTTGTTAGTACCTAAATATATGTAATATAAATGTATAATAGAGTAGGTACATACTAGTCGCAATGATGGACAGAAAATAGAATTACACAAGTCAATTCAATGCAAAATTCAATTTCAAGATTTCCTTTTTATTTTTGTATTGGCCTCATTATTTTCTTGATTGTTTGCACCTCGTGATTGAAGATGCTAAGTAGACTTATAAGTATATATTTACAAGGCTAATTACCTATCCACCAAGCTAATACACCTGCTATTTACTATTGGTATGCAGAAGACTGAGGATATAAGATATAGGAACGTACTTTCTCGCATAAAATGTCGTAAGAGTTTTAAAAGGACAAATAGAAATGCACAACATCTAAGTTGTACGCGAACGTGTTAGGAATACTCTGTGCTCAATTCAGTAAGGTATGTATGTAGTGGGCAACTTATTCGTAAGTGGTAGGTATGTCGGTAATCAAATCACGATAGAAATCAGGCACTTAGCAGTATCAAGTGGGATGTTTACAGATGAGTAGGGTGATTATAGTTCATGGTAAGCCCCCAGGTCTGTGATTAACTGTGACTGCTAAAGAGAGTTGGGCAACACATAAGGAATCTTTTCCATAATCATGCGACTCCATTACTAAATATCAAAAGCTTTTTGAGATAGGTAGGTAACCTCTCTCCACGTCGAGAGTGGGAGACACTTGGTAAACGTTAATGTGGTAGGTAAATAATTGTATAATTGAAATGTTTTCATCGTTGACAAATTATTCAAACAGGATGTGGCTGTTATGGCCAATTTAACATGACATTTGTCACATAGGGAATGTTCGTAGCTACATCAGTTCTGGTAAAGTTCTCTCTGTGTTGGGTACAAATCATTATCACCACGTAAAGAAGATAAAGAATATATATTATTATGCGGGCAATGCAATAGGTTACCTACAAGTCAAACGCGCATAGATGCATGCTGATGAGACCAACTTTATTCCAGTGTCAAATCAACATACACGCACATCCATTAAATAATAGCCATTTGACAAAGCGTTGTCTATTGTAAATTCAGTACGAGCATTGGCATTGAATTGTTGATGCTAGTGCCAGCATAACATGTAGAGATAAAAACAACTAATATACCTTGCAAGGCTATAAAGAACTTGGTTTGTGGGTAGATGAGATCTGTGTCAATTCATGAATTACCTATGTCTATGACGTGGCCATCTCCTCCGTAGGCTCCTGATCTACTGATGTTTTATATTGTTTAGCTTTACCTACCTCCTGGGCCCCAAGTCTGCTAACTTTCTTTTCGAAACGAGATGCGATGAAACAAAATGGATATGAACATGGCCTCACCCACAACTTAGCGGGTATTTTGCCAAGGTCAAGTAATTAATAGCAATAAATACACATTATAAATAAAATAATGGATGTGACATGAAGATATGAAAATGGCGAATCTGACACTTGTTATTGGGTTTCGTTTGAGAATGAAACGCTATTCAATTGAGTCCATTATTTGTGTGGACATTGAGTTGAGCGTTAGTATTGATGCATTGCGTGCGTAGCTCTATTCATTTGTCACAATTGTTGATGCGTGCTTCTGTTTCGTCCTTGAAATCTCACAGGGTCTGTTGCACCGTTTGCTTAAAAACCATACAACAACCTAACCTGGGTACTCTTGTTTCTCTATATCAACACTATAAACCGTGCCATTGATTAAAGTCGTTGACACTAATCTTGGGACAAGGTCCAACTAGTTGTTATAACGTAAATGCCAGAGTGACTTATTGTCAGTAAAACAATTATTTACAAGCATCTGCCTTGTTGGTAACTACTGCTACATACAACACAGGGTACCTTCTCAATTTTACGTCTACGAGCATTTACGCTTTAGCATAAAAGCGTTTTAGACAGTGTCCTTAGGCCCTGAGTCACTAGCTAGCGGTTCCATTACCTGATTAGCGGATCCATTCTAGATGTTTAACTAGTACCTGTAACCGAATCGATTCGATCAGAAATGCTCGTGTCGTATATAAATATCTCCAAAGCCACCTGCCTAATCAAAGATTTGTTACAACGCAACCGATGGATCGATTCGATAACTTGTTGTGTTCACAAAGTGCATTTCATAATGCAAGTTGCACTTAATAAGGTAAATAGTTTCAAATTGTTTTCTTGCATAGTTTCACCGCAAGAGACGATGCTCTCTGGCCGGCACCCCAGTCATCTTGACAGTAATATTTTTCTTATCCTTGAGAGATGGAAGAGGGAACCTTAGCTTGGATATTTACGGGAGGGCAAAGCATAGAAGAAACCAGGCGCGGTCTGACTGCAGTCGTATATCGTCGAGTTTTCTTTTACGTGACGAAGTTTTATTGTAAGTGAAAAGAACCTCTAAAATATTGAATTTGTCACACAATTCCACAATTAACATTTTATCATTCTGTTTCATTCGCCAGATTGTTGAAATCGAATATTTAGAACAGGAATTTGACGTAGAGTCATGTTGCCAGACTGCCTACCTACTAACTCAAAAGGTTCTTTTTAAAACTATTTGGGTTCCACATCTTTGTTGTGCGTAAAGCATGGACCTAGTGCTCTAGTGTAATAGAAGCACCACAGAGTGCTTTTGTAATTATTGTAATCTGGGAATGTTGTTACCGTCTGTGGTTCCTAAGGTACTCCATGTACATGTAGGTAGATATTTATTCGACTTGAATGGTTTTATCGTTCAACAATCATTCCATTTTAAAAGTAGGTTTTAAACTTCTGAGAGTCTATTCAAAGTTTAAAAGTCCAATGTAAATAACGGTAACGAGAAAATTGAAGTTGGCTTTTGAACCCACGTTCCTACCTAAATAAACTTAAGATTTTATCATTTGTGTTTATAGATTTTTTCAGCAATTTCCTGGCATTCGGTTGACCTCAGCACGCAATGGGGGTTCGAATTCTGAGTCGAAAGGTCAAGTGTGGTTAGGTTATATAAACAGCAGGTAAGTACATACACTACAGCTACTAGGTAGTCGTTATATATAAGGGTCGTGAACTGTGTAATGAATGAGGCTCTATTACTAAACCAGCGCTATCATTTTGATAAATAATTATGTGACAATTAATTTTATTTTGCGTACCTGTGTAAGAATGATAGGGGTAGGGGATTCATTTCATCATCATCATTGTCATCAACATTATCATTATCATCAGGGGTACATATAATTCAATAACAATTATCAAGAATTACTCGACACTGACAAAAATGGCAGTATTTTGTAGCTGATTGCCAACCTAAAAAAAAAGAAGGAGAATTAGTTAATTTATTACAACCTTAGGTAGGTACGTATTAATTAATGGGTACTTTTATGTAGCAGTCGGGTTTATGTGTAGGTATGAACATAAACCAAAGATCCTTCAACGTTAATTTATATTTAGCAAACAGCGGTACAATGGTCAATACCACCGAGCTGCCACCGTGTACACTAATTATCGTGGCAACCTTCCTCTTGGCCGACTTGCAGACCGCATATTTGATAATATACCACTTATATGTACATTACTTGTTCACGTCTCCAGTTCGGAGCTTACCATGAACTATGAGAAAACCTGTCAAGTACAGGACAGTTCAACTTATGGTTAAAACCTGATAGGTTTCAATTTTGTACCATGAATCTATTCCCGCTGACCTGCAATGTCTCTATTTCTTAGCGGCAACATTGTCTATGACCTGCACGGTGATTAATTTTAAATTTTAAATCCAATTCTGAAATAGTTTCTTATCGGTTTTCCGGTTTTTAAAACAAAATGTTAAACGATGTGTTCAAGCTTCCCATATTTTCCTTCCAAAAGCCCCGTACCCAGTTTTCACGTCAATTTGTAAAAAATACAACTCGCTACGGCGCATGCGCGCGGGACTCCGGCGCCGCGTCGCTCCGACGGCCGCAGCCGAAAACATTCAAGACAAATTTTCATACAACAACAAACTCGCGCGCCGGCGCGCTCGAGAAAAATTATAAAAAACCTAATAAAGTGATAAGTGCTGTGCCCAACTGACCCCTGGGGGTGTCCAGGATGATCAGCAGCAGACGAAGCCTGTAAGTCCCACCTTTCCTAAGCTTGGTCAGTAATATTTATCTCATTTTTTCACTTTCTAATAGCGTCCATTTTAAGTGGTCATTACGAGCCATATTTTCCACAAAGTTCCTATGGTGTGCTGGGTTCAAATCTCACGAAAGAGATACTCTGGTTAGTCATATAGTCCAAACAACAATTTACAAGTACTCAATTTGAAGCCTTTATCAAGAAATATTTACGAAAGTCGTCATAAACTATCAGTATAGTTTACATTCGGAGCGCGTAGGTACATTCCGATTTCGTTCAAACTCGTCGAAACTCGTTGCAATTTCACGTAGCACCTACATATCTACGTTGAAATATTGTAATCTTACTTTCCGATTGTCTTAAAACGCATTGTATAATAATTACAATACATATTACCTACGTAGTGTACCTACCTGCTTATCTAAGTTGTATTCATTAGTTATTTGTTTGTAAAACCTAGGCAGGTATCTATTCGAAATGGATAATGAAACTAACCTAAAGCTTGTTACTACTAAGAGAGAATATGTTTTCCGTGAACTACAAATACTTTACGATTTATCTCGTCATGTTTCGACCGACAAATCAAAAATTGGTCAGTTCAAATGTAGGTATAAACGCCTAGATGCTTTGCGCCAGGAGTACTTAGAGACCACTAGCGAAATAAATTCATTAAAACTCTTAATAAATCCGAAATGTTCAATAGACATGCAAACATTAGACGCTTTTGACACCATGTACTACGCGGTCATGGAGGTTGCGGAGGCGATTATCGTACCGACATCGCGCGATCGCCCGCGCGGGGAGCTCGCGTCGAGTGTTGAAATCGACAAACCTATTTCACAAGCCCGTTTACCTAAAATTGAATTAATTAAATTTGACGGAAACATCGAACATTGGCAAACTTTCTATGACACATTTGAATCTCTGGTGCATAATAATGAAAATATTAGCAACATTGAAAAGTTTCATTATTTGTTGTCGTGTCTCATGGGACCCGCGCTGTCTATTGCCAAGGGAATCCCTGTGACTGCGGACAATTATAAAATTGTTTTTGACGCTCTAATCGATCGTTATCAAAACACACGAATCTTAGCGGTTAACTACCTTGAAAAAATATGTAATTATTCAACACTCAAGTCTGGCAATTTACCTGAGTTACGTCAACTTACGAGCCTATTACAAGAATCAGTTAATGCTTTAAAATCAGTCAAAATTGAAAATCTCGGCGAATTTATTTTGTTCTATCTATCTTCCCGTAAGTTAGATCCGGATACGCGTAAGCGATTTGAATTACAGAATGACAATAACATACCTACCTTTGCGGATTTGTTATCATTTCTACAGAGCTACATAAAAGTACTCGAAGCTAGTGAACCGAGCGCGGGACAATTTAATTATGTTACACAACCGAGTCCGAGCTCTCGTAGAAATAATAATAATAATATCTATCAGCCGCGGTCGACTCGTCAATCGTTTCCCGTTCATGGCGTAGATACCGAAAATTCAGGACCGTACTCGGAGTTAGTGCCGTTTATGCAACATGAGCCCTACCCCAATACAGGGACGTACTCTAATGCAGGGCCGTACTTGAACGAAGTACCCTTAGTAAACAATAATTATGTAAACAACGATTATCAACAAAACGCTGACGTCCATGCGTATGCGACTTCGGGTTTTAATAATAAATACGCTGATTGTGCGTGCTGTGGATATTCTCATCACACAATCTATAAGTGTCCGGTGTTCCAAGGCAAGCATATTAACGATAGAGAAGTCGTAGTGAAAATTAAAAAATTGTGTTCTAACTGCTTACGGCCAAATCACATAGCTGATAAATGTTTCTCGCAATCATGTTGCATGAAGTGTAACGAGCGGCATCATACACTTTTACATCGCGATCAAGGCGTTACCGCCGCATGTCCTGTTATCTCGTTCACTCCTGCAGTTTCTGTATCTGCTACTGATGCAGTCGTGACTACCAGTTCGACCAATACGAGCGTTCACTTAGAAAATGGTCGGTCACTAGTCCTGCTGGGTACGTGTATGGTTAGAGCTCGCGGCCCCAGTGGCGTTTTGAATGTTCGCGCGCTTATTGATAGTGGGGCGCAAGATTGTTTCGTGACATCGTCATGCGCCCAGCGCTTGGGCTTACCGCTACGTCGTTGTAACATAACCGTAGCTGGTCTAGGTCAAAGTGCGGTTCACGAAATAAAGGGTGTGACCTCATTTAATATACAACCTCAATATTCGGACCAACCAAATTTTAATGTGCAAGCGATCGTTATGAAAACTATTACACATAAAATGCCTTCAGTAGAAATTCCTGAAACAGTTAAGGCGAATTATAAGCATTTAATGTTGGCGGATACAAACTTTGATAAATCAGCTGACATCGATCTTCTAATCGGGGCGGAAATTTTCCATAACATTTACGACGGCCAACGCCTAGAGGTAGGCCCGGGACTACCGGTCGCTCTACACAGTGTGTTCGGCTGGGTTATAACGGGGAAGCTCGACCCCGAGTGTCGACCCCCAACATGTACGACATCTCTCTTGGCTTCCACACTTACCTTAGATAATGTGGTCAAGCAGTTCTGGGAGGTGGAAGAGCCGCCAAAATTAAAAATAGTAAGTCCTGAAAACGAAAAATGTGAACAGTTGTATACCAACTTGGTACGGCGTAAGGAGGACGGTAGATATGTAGTACCGATGCTACTAAAAGAAGATGGTGACAAATTAGGTAGTTCGTTTCACACATCCTTATCGAGACTTAACAACCTAGAAAAACGATTTTTACATCACCCACAATTAAAATGCGACTATGCAGCTTTTATGCAAGAATACGAGGATATGAAGCACATGCAAGAAGTGGAACTATCAGACAAAGATTTAAATTACATTATTCCGCATCACTGTGTTCTAAGACCGGATAGTGCCACGACAAAACTTCGAGTTGTGTTTGATGCGAGCGCGAAGACCACCAACGGACTTTCCCTGAATGACATCGTGCACATTGGCCCGAAGCTACAAACTGACATCGTGGACATAATTACAAAGTTCCGACTGCATGAAGTGGTCTTCACAGCAGACATATCTAAGATGTATCGTAACATAGATCTGCGCCCTGAAGATCGCAAATACCAACATATACTATGGCGTAACTCACCCACCGAAGAGGTACGCGAATTTGAACTCCAAACCGTCACCTATGGCGTTAGTAGCTCCCCGTATTTGGCAATTCGGACGCTGCATCAGCTGGCGGATGATCACGGTAAGGAATGGCCTCAAGCTGCCTCAATTCTTCGACACGACACCTTTATGGATGACATCACGGCTGGCGCCCCATCTCTTGAAGTAGCACTGGACCTGAAAACTCAATTAATACAATTACTTGATTGCGGTAAATTTGAATTAAGAAAATGGAGTAGCAATTCACCTGAATTCCTGGCACAGCTTCCATCTGAGCATTGTCAAGTACCTAAGTCCTTCTGTGATGACAGCAACCAGCAAACACTTAAGATACTTGGCGTGCAATGGGATCCTAGCGATGACGTTTTCACGTATTCGCAATCCGCACTTAGTGCCAAGTGTACCAAGCGTTCAATTTTATCAAATGTAGCCCGTATTTACGACCCGTTAGGCTGGCTTACCCCTGTGGTGCTCATGGCTAAGTTGCTTATTCAAAATCTATGGAGACTTCAACTAGGGTGGGATGACCCGGTTCCACAGGACGTTAGTCATCAATGGACAGCCTTTGTTGACGAACTAAATAATCTAAAGGATGTGAAAATTCCTCGACTTATCTTACCTCCGAATTCAACCTGTACACTTATCGGATTTTGTGACGGTTCCTCGAAGGCTTACGGATGCTGCGTATATTTAAGATGTGCAAGTAACGGAAAAGTAGTTGTGAATTTAATAATGGCTAAATCAAGGGTAGCTCCAATCAAGCCATTGACTATCAATCGGCTTGAACTTCTCGGAGCGGTAATTCTTGCTCGAGTACTTAACCATGTGGCCGATTTGCTTCGCCCGCACGTCCATCTGGAAGAAATAATTGCGTTTACTGATAGCAGTACAGTACTAGCGTGGCTGAACACCGAGCCTTACAAACTTAAGACATTTGTATCTCATCGCGTTGTAAAGATATCCGATGAAATAGCACCCGACAGCTGGCATCATGTGGCCACTCATGACAATCCAGCAGATCACAGTAGTCGTGGGCTTGCATGTTCACAGTTGATTTCTTCACCAAACTGGTGGTCCGGTCCGCCGTGGCTTTCTTCTGAAATGTCCGAATGGCCCCGATCCCAGGAGAAACTTCCACCTGAAAATATACCTGAAATAAGAAACTTATCTCACCTAGTCCATACCACAGAGTCGATGCCTGCCGGCGACGATGATCCTGTAACAAAATTATTAGAAAACTATTCGTCTCTTTTTAAGGCACAGCGTATTTTGGCTTGGTGCTTACGATTTGGATCCCGTTTACGGAACCCTGCTCGGGAGTCTGGAGGTTTGACAACGCAAGAACTGGAAGTATCGTTGTCATTGTTGATCCGACATGAACAGAATAAATTCTTTGCCAACGAGAGACGATCCATTATATGTCGCGAACCATGTCCGCGACATGTCCAAAAACTTAACCCATTTGTTGACCAGGTAGGAGTCTTGAGAGTGGGGGGGCGCTTAGAAAACGCACAACTTCCGCTTTCTGCAATTTATCCCGTAATGTTACCTAAATGCTCGCGACTGTCTATACTGATTATAGATTCTTATCATAAACTTCATCTTCATTGCGGACCGCGTACACTCCAATCTATAATCCAGCGGAAGTTCTGGATTTTAGGAATTCGTAATCTAATTAGATCCCGCCTGACTAAATGCGTTACCTGTTTCAAAACTAACCCTAAACCGGTTACCCCGTTTATGGGAAATCTCCCGTCACCCCGAGTTCAGGCGGCACGTTGTTTTCAAAATATTGGTGTAGACTTCGAAGGACCTTTTGTTCTCAAAGAAAGTAGACGCCGTAATGCTCGTACGTATAAGGTCTATGTGTGCGTGATGGTGTGTCTCGCTGTAAAAGCAATACACCTCGAATTAGTTACGGAGTTATCCACACCCGCCTTTATAGCGGCTTTAGATCGGTTTGTGTCTCGTAGGGGACTTTGTAAATTAATAATTTCAGATTGCGGCACAAATTTTATCGGCGCTAAGCGATATTTAAGCGAGGTACAACAGTTTCTTTTAATCAAACGGCCTGACTTGAGGACGGAACTCGCGATACGTAATATAATTTGGCAGCATAATCCACCAACAGGCAGCCATTTTGGCGGAATATTTGAAAGTGGCGTTAAGTCCATGAAATACCATCTTAAGCGGGTAATAGGTTTACAGGTGCTCACATTCGAAGAACTTTCAACGGTGCTTAATAAAATAGAAGCAGTTTTAAACTCACGTCCGCTATGCGCATTATCCAGTGATCCTACTGAAGTAGATGTGCTAACACCGGGGCATTTTATTACTGGAGGTCCTTTGGTATCGCTACCTGAAACCCCGCTTACTGAAACGTACTTACCGCCTCGGGAACGTTGGCAAATGTTGCAAAAGCTTACTCAAAGTTTTTGGAAGACTTGGCATACGGAATACCTTCACACCCTGCAACAGAGATCCAAATGGTTCAAGGGGCAGGCCAATGTTCAGATAGGGGATGTCGTGACTATCGTTGATCAAAACGTTCCTCCTTTGGAATGGCGTTCGGGTAGAGTGACGGAACTTCATCCTGGTTCTGACGGCGTGGTACGTGTCGTCACTCTACGCACTGCTAACGGCGTACTTCGTAGACCGGTCGTCAAAATTTGTCCTTTGCCTTTATCTCTTTAATTTTATCATTATTTTTATTATTAATTTTAAGTGAACATAAAATATTATTATTATAATTTTGTAAGTAGTTTCATAAGGCTCTTAGTATGAAATAATATTTGGACTCAGCACAATGTATGATCACTTTGTTAATTCAAATTTGCTTAAGTTGTGAAATCCCTACAAGGGTTTCAAGTGGGGGGGTATGTTCAAGCTTCCCATATTTTCCTTCCAAAAGCCCCGTACCCAGTTTTCACGTCAATTTGTAAAAAATACAACTCGCTACGGCGCATGCGCGCGGGACTCCGGCGCCGCGTCGCTCCGACGGCCGCAGCCGAAAACATTCAAGACAAATTTTCATACAACAACAAACTCGCGCGCCGGCGCGCTCGAGAAAAATTATAAAAAACCTAATAAAGTGATAAGTGCTGTGCCCAACTGACCCCTGGGGGTGTCCAGGATGATCAGCAGCAGACGAAGCCTGTAAGTCCCACCTTTCCTAAGCTTGGTCAGTAATATTTATCTCATTTTTTCACTTTCTAATAGCGTCCACGATGGTTTTAAGCGGTCAGAAATTAAAATCTAAATTAATGATTTAAAGATTGGTAACGAAAACGTAATCCTCGTCACTTTTAGGCTTTGAGACCTATCGCTTCTTAATATGGGACAAAAAGTAAGCACCGAGAGGCATCTACATTTTTGATCGTCATCAACCACGCGTACGTCTGTAAACGAGGCGGTGTAAGTTTGGCACGGTGAATTTTTTGACGATCGCCCAGTGTAATTTTTACACTGGCTGCGCAGCCCCGTCTGCGATATCCATGAAAACCTATACACTAACATGAACCCTATTAGACAGTTCAAATGGATTTAGAAAATATTATTTTTAACTACCTACTATATAAATAGATAATATTCGTCTATTTACCTACAATGTATAGGCAATAATGAGGAAATACGTACGGTTAACTATGCCATGGCTACACTAAAAGGATTAGATGTTAGCAAATTCTATGAAGCAATTTAAGTAAATAATATTATTTCCAATATGATAGGTGTTAACGCGTGTATTATACTCACATAGATTTCAAATACATTCCCAAACCTTCACGGCAGCAGGTTGTTTAGAAAACATTGCCAGTTATTGTTGACATTACTGTACACCCAGCTTATCTAGGTATAAAGGTTCGGCTACACCGGTGGCTTAATGCACTAACTAGTGCCTTAGATAATAATGTCACGAAGCAGATGTGGGCAACAGTTTAACACGTTGAGTGCGGTGCCATTTTCAGAGGACTTTCAGCCAGTGCGTTAGAGACCTATTCGACCTCTTAACCGAGCTTCACTCTAGTGCGTATGAGACCTAATCCATCTCGTAAAATAAGGTATTTTAAAAAAACTCATATCTTTATCAAAAAATAAGATACAATCTATGTTCTTTCTGTAAATAATAGAGAATTAACTGTTCTATCTCAAGTTTGCTACGCATGGGGATGTGAAAAGTGGGTTATGAGATATAACGAAAAAAAAATTAGGTATCCATTGAATCTCGCATCGCAACTAAAGATAGATCAGTTTGGGTTGTGACTAGTGATGGGATTAAAATAAAACCCCAGTTATCGATAGCTTAACTTTTTATGAAGTAATCATTTAAACATAGTAATATTGATTTCTTATATTTACGCGAATACATTTAAATAAAACTAATCTTACGGATTTTATCGTGTTTATTATTTGTTTTTTACGTTCCCGTCGTTTCGGCTGTTTTACAGCAACCATGGTCACGGGAGGACTGACCATGGTGACTGTCCTTCCGTGAATGATGAATTATGATAATCCATAAAATTAGTTTTATTTCAATAAACATAGTGACAAAAAAAATATTTAAGAAAAATGTTCCTCATTGAAGCATGGTAACCACATTTGTTGTTCGCATTGCACACATAGTGTATTTATTCGTTTGGGTTTTTTGGATGCATCTGTGCTACTAAATGTGAGCCGTAATTTACTGTAACAGCCTGTGCAACGACTTTTTTTGCTACCACGCTGACAAAATATAAGAGCGTATTTTTTTTAAATGGAGTGCGCAGGTACACATTATCGACATTTGAACAACACTGAGCGCGAGCTAACGGCGCCCGCGCCGCCCGCGCTCCGCTCCTTGCGTCTACGACGCCTGTGTTTTAGGAGGTCCGAAAGATCTCCTCACGCAACAGATGTATATTATTACAACTCAGTGCGTTAGAGACCTCATCCATCTCCTATTTTTTTTATTACATTATTGAATCAAACTCGCAGCGGGAAGTAGGTATGTATATTTGTCTCTGTCAAACACATAGAAATAAAGAAGTTACGACCTCCCGCACAGAGGTGGAGAACACGATTTTCGGCGCCGCACCAGCTGAAAGTCACGTTAGAGATCTTTTAGACCTCTTAACGCAGTCAACGTGTTAACACATTAATTTACTACGGTCATTATAAACATTAATTTTGGCTGTAGCCGAGCGTTTAAACGTGATATTTAAATGCCCTTAATTAAGGCGTATATTGGCATTGACAGTACATTGAAGATTTTAAACAAATGTGCTGTAGGATATTTGGGCTTCACTGAACCCAAACCAAGTGTTTTTAGGAGTATTATTTGTGTGTCTGTTTGTTCGAACATCATTGAAAAACTGATAGACCAATCTCATTGGGGTTTTCTCGATTAGGTTGCCTAAAGGGTTAAGGGCTCCACCTGCGCGGGCATTGATTGACTGCTGCTTGATCCGACCCTTGCTATGGTCACAGCGTGATGTTGATACTACCCATATATATTACTAGCTGTTACCCGCGACTTCGTCCGCGTGGTATTTAACAAAGACACAACCGTTAGCAATAGCCCGCGCGATCGGCAGCCTTTGTGATATTAAGTCGTTGGCGGGGGTTGGGGGGGGGGGGGGGTTCTAAAATAAAAGTAGCCTAAGTTACTCCTTGTTACATCAGCTATCTGCCAGTGAAAGTCCCGTCAAAATCGGTCCAGCCATTTCAGAGATTAGCCGGAACAAACAGACAGACAGACAGACAAAAAAATGTTGTTTTGGTATATATATCGTGTATACATCCAAATGCACTTAGTAAAAAGCGGTTATTTTAATATTACAAACAGACACTCCAATTTTATTTATTTGTATAGATATATTTTAATTTGACATCGATTTTTTTGACTTTACATAATTATCTAATGATTATAAATGCGCTAAAGAAGCACAGGTTCAAAGGTTATTCTAACCCTTTCTGGATCATTCTGGTCATCATAGAAGATGGGTGAACGTAGACCAATGTGGTCTACCTATGGATATCTATCCTCTCCTGGCATTGAGTGAGAGAGAGCAATACACAGGACAAATAAAATATTATGTTGAAGTACTTAAAGTATATTGCCGTCCTTTTATCCATTGAAGGCATGACAAGGAAAACAAGTTCGCTTGAGCCATGCAAAAATTCCCATTTTTTTGTTCTTTACTACAGCGTGATTATAACATCAACCTTTTGATCATACCTAATTGTGTGTGAAGCCACGATCGCCGTGTTTCCTACCAGGAAGCAGCTAGTGGTGATTTAGAACAATCACCTAGGTATACTTAAGATACCTGTTTTTGTTTTTTACCACATCATCGATGATGTCAGAACGTATTACAAAATCATTTATATATATCACACTTCACACTAATCCCACTAATATTATAAATGTGAAAGTTTGGATGGATGGATGTTTGTTACTCAATCACGCCAGGACGGCTGAATGCATATGGCTGAAATTTGGCACAGAGATAGATTATAGTCTGGAATAGCACATAGGCTACTTCTTATCCTGGTAAAATGTATCGTTCCCGTGGGATAGATTTGTTTTAATTTTTCATAGAGCAAAGGATCGACATGATTTTTTGCATAGGTAGTGGTAGTTTAGGGGTCAGAAATGACATAGGGACATACTTTTTAATCGCGGGTAACACCGCGGGGCGCAGCTAGTATTATATATGTGAAAGTTTGGATGGATGGATGTTTGTTACTCAATCAAGCCAGAACGGCTGAATGGATCTGGCTGAAATTTGGCACAGAGATAGATTATAGTCTGGAATAGCACATAGGCTACTTTTTATTCCGGTAAAAAGGACATACTTTTTAATCGCGGGTAACAGCGCGAGGCGCAGCTATATATGATACGGCTGTTATTTAGCGGTGTATGTATAAGTTTTGAGAGAAATATTGTAGGGACGAATAAGACGAATCCGGCTTTTTTTAATATATCTCTGTCTGTCTATCAGAACTCGTATCACTCGAAAACTACGGGACGGACTTTGATGAAAATTGGCATGGTATAACTTGCACATCGGGTCCAAGGTATACAATTTATTAGGTATACTGAGAAATAAAATGGTTCCCTCGGCATGATGAAAAATCTAAACTCCACGCGTGCAAAGTTACGGGTATAGCTAATACATATAGTTCACAAAATATAGGATTCAAATTAGAATGCCGTTTCCATGCAATTAAATGAGTCGCGCGTTCGTTTGTGGAATTGAATGCCGACTGCCGAATTAATAGCTGTTTATATTAATTGACTGCCGGCTGCCGAATTCATAGCTGTTTATAATAACTGCCTCTCGACAAAATAAAATGTACGTACTTCACGGCAAAAATAAATTATTTTTTGGGGGTTTTCCTTCTTCTTTGTCGGTCCCTCACTAATGAGGATCGTGACCATATTTGAATTGTCTCCATTATAGATATTTCTAAATATAGTTTTCGTGGAAAATTTGTGCAGTGGTTTCCCCTTGCCTTGTGCACCAGATCTTTTAGAGGCTAAGGTCACTGATACCTCTTCCAGTCGGTTTCCCGGCTAGGTTAATGGTTGTCCCGCCATAGCTCGGTCGCCAGAGCCCCTTCTGTTCTCTAGCACGGAGCACCACGGTGGCCGAGGCCACCGCTGCCAGATATTCTGGCGAACCATTAGCGGATAGATCTTTGACTTCGTTCTCCCCTTACTCCCCATGTAAGGGGTCTTTAGGATCTTTGGGGCCTTTAGGAGAAGAAATAAACTATTAAAATCGAAAATTCGGTTGATTGAACTTTTTATTTTTTCCTTTGCTGATGTTTTGGTCTCTAGTTTTATCCATCTTCGTTGGTGATCATTAATCTGAACACCGACTAGCCAACGAACTCATATAGAGTGCTGCATGGGCTCGTTGGTTCTCATGGACCACGGCACCATGATTACGACTTACCGCATAACAGTGCAATTAAAACACGGATGTATTAACATGTTTATTATCCGCTTGTGGGAACTATAATATTCTAGCATTATGTTAAACTGTGTTTTGATAGAAGGTACCTAAATACTTGCTTTTAAATGTATGTATTATATTTATATGATGACGGTATTTATTTATTACTAGTAGGTTACCTATGCAACTTACAAGACAATAATATAAGGTTTAACAAGAAATAGTGTCAAATATTTTAACAAATTAATCGTTAATTTATATGGATCACGTTGATTTATAAAATAATTGTGTAAATGATGTTTGTTTTTTTTTCAAACGTGTCAAACCGTAGCGTTTGGCCATGCGCTCAATACAGGGTGTCATTTTTTTATGTCTAATAATTGGATTTATTTTTTTGGGAATGTTATCTCTATAACCTACCTGTATGCCCTGTTAAAATATTTTACACTTATGTTAAACCTTATATAAGGTTTATGCTGCTAACTATATAAGTATCTGCTAGATAACTAAACTAAAATACTACATAGCAGACATCAAGCTATTCCAAAATAATCTAGCTATCATTGATCAAATAAAGCTCGTTGCGGTGGCCAAAACATTTATTTTAGATTCCAATATCATCTGATAAAATAGCGACATGGATTTTATAAACGGATAAAAGTGGAATTGCATTTGTTGCAATTGTCTGCTATTTGTCTGGATGCAATTTTGAGAACCAATAATATTACAGCGATCGGTATGATCTCTCTTTATTAACCAACTTAAAAAAAGGAGGAGGTTCTCAATTCGATTGTAGTTTTTTTAAACATAACGCTGTAGCCTTGTCCAATCGTGCGGCTGACGAACACGGATTTTAATTGAATGTTGTTTTCAGTATCGTACTTATACCTAGTCATCCTCTAGTACCTACTTTAAATGCTATTTTTAACGCGAACCTTCTAGAATGATAAAAAATTACCAGAGGCGTTCGATTCACGATTAGTCACAGACGCCATGGCGACCCTAATTAAGTACCCAGTTGATGACATTCATTTCCTATAATTATCTATGGGTGATAATGTTTTTCTGATCAAAGCCGACGTGTAATTTAAAGTTTAATGGTTGAATAGTTTATATCAATGTCGCAACATTGAAGCTCAAAGCTCTAACTTGTATTTTGTTTAGAGTTGTACAATTTCAAGCGGCAATAGGCTAGTGGTTAAAGGGATCGCCCTCGTAACCGGGAGGTTCCAGTTAAGATAAACACAGCATTGATTAAACTATTGACGTGAGCCGGTGAATGGAGACGTCAGCCCACTCTTAGCGAGATTATTATAACGAGATTTCGCGTAGTGGCAGCAAATTATGGTATTCTAAAAAAAAAGTTTGGCTATGGACAGTATTTTTTTAAAAGTGACTTGCATGTTTTTAGATAATCGTCAAATAAAAGAATACCGATGGATGATTAATCTTATCATTCAGTGTTAGGATATCGCAGGGTAAGGACGAGCGTTTAGTGTTGTTGTCATGTGCGCCGGAGTGCGATAATAATGGCGAACGAAAGTAATTTGTATGAAGATGGAAATGTTAGTATTCGCTTACAATTAATGTAAAAGTTGTCAGTCTGTCAGTTTAGTTCAGTTTCAGTCGTGACAATGTTGCTTCAGGATGTGCGCCACGAAAATCGTAGATGTAAGCTGATAACTACCCCAGTGCCCCGAGTCTGCTAACTTAATTGACTCACAATTGAATGACAATGACATCGTAATTGTCAGTTTGAAAGATTTGAAATGTCTGAATCAGAGCTTCCTCTTTTGTAAGCTCCATCTGTTTTAAACCATGTAAATAGATTTTTATGGATACACCCGATAGACTTCTTAGGTAACTTTGAGCAGCCTTGGTTAGCAGTAATTACAAAACTCAGATTTACGTCAAAAATAGATTTGAAAACCCATAAAATCTGCATTAATCTATTATTTATATTCTGTGTGCACACTTCAAATCAATGGATTTGCTGACGGCCACGACTCGATTGAATGACCTGAATATCTATAGCAGATAAACAGTTTTTTTTATCTTCTTTAGTTATCGGACATTAGTACGGATATTTGGACTAGATATACAGCTTTTGCGTGATTTATTTTATTTCTTTGGGCGACATAAATAAACATTTCCAAGCTTGCAACTGATTTTTCAAAAATATTTTTATTGTATGCATCAATGTGCGCTAGGCTTTAAATGAGCGCACCTAAGAACTAAGTACTTAGTATTAAATAAAACAATGATTATGTGTGTGACTGCACAACATTTTTAAAATAGCTATTATCTTAATTTTTGGTGAATTTCCCACCGCTCTTTTGAAATGCTATGGGAATTGTTTTGTGTTAGTTAGTCTCTATCTTTTTGTAGCTACAAATAATTGAGTAATATCTACATACAAAGTAGGTAAAGTACATGTACGATGCAGATCAATCTAGAATTAGATAGGTAATCCAAGAGGAAAATTTTACGAAATTATAAGTACCAACTAGCTTCGCCCTGCTCAGATAACAAAAAGTGTTACTCCACAGAATATATCCATTTAAAATTATAGTCCGTTCAGCCGTTATTGCACGATCCTCTGCCGAACTAACGAACAATAACGCATTTCTTATAATTATAACAGAAATATTTTGTGGGATTGTCCGACAATAGCATCGGAAATTTCATCTTCTTTCAGTTGGTCATAGCGCTCTACTTTCTAAATTATACTACCCACTCTCACAGCAAGATTAATTATAGGCACTAACCCCATTAGACGGTTTCTAGTTAACAGATGCTCCACACTAAAATATAAATATATTTAAGGGCTCCAGTAGAGTCAGTGTCGCCATCTTTCTATGGACGCTCTAATATTTTGTTAAAATGGTATAGAAAATTGAAAATTGTTGAAACACGTAATTTTAAAAATACCCTTTCTGTGAGGTATAATGAATATACCGAATAATACAAGTAAGTAAGTACCTACCTCAAATACTTTTTTTGGTAGTAGTAATTTCTTACATGGTCACGTTAAAATAACCCACTTTTTTTTTTTTATTAACAAGGCAGTCGAAGGTAATATTATCTGATCTGCCTTGGATCGTCTTTTAAGTTGACATTTTATTATTTTTTTATTACATGTACTTTTTGGGTTCATACCTATCGGAAAACAATAAAAATGAATTGAATTATTCGGGATCGGGTGAGGCAAAGACAATGAAGCTCTCTTTGTGATGTTTTTATTCCTATTTACGAATACTCTTGTTAGGAATACCTTACTTTATACTTTCCACTAAGTTCTTCTACACTTTTGCCCAAAAATCCCGCTTCCTTACTGGAGTTTGCATTGCATTAGTTGAAATTGCGCATTCGTGCTGCTTTAGTTAGTTTTACTGATCGAAAAACAATATAAAATAAATAATGGAAATAACTTATTTGTTCTAGGACACAAAAGAGCATCTACACAAGGAGCGTGGCAATGACGCCGACAGTCTGGAAACTGTTCTCTCGCACGTCGGCGACATGGGCCGCTACCAGAAGCTCCTGTTCCTGGGCATGATGCCCTTCGGCTTCTTCTTCGCGTTCGTCTACTTCGTGCAGATGTTCATAGCGGCGACGCCGCAGCGCCACTGGTGCAGGGTGCCGGAACTAGAACATCTGGATATGGAACTGAGGTGAGGACCTGAGACGGTGGTGACTCTACCATAAGGTCTACGCTCGATAGAGTCGCTAGCGTTTACATAACATATTTGCATGGCAAGTTATTAGTTCCATGCTCTAAAATTTACCATGCAAATATTTTTCGTAGACTCTAGCGGTTGGCGAGCTTAAAGCTCATAGTAGAGCAACGAGCGAGCAAAGGTGTTCCTCTCGACGGCTGTGACCATTTATACGTTACTATGAAAGAAACAGCAGCAATAGGCATTTGGGTATTTACATTTTGCGAGGGCCTTAAATTAAATAAAATTGCACTATAATGCGTGTGTTTCAACCCCGATGTTATAATTATATGATGAGCAGCTAAAAATAGAGCCATTTTTTTCAGTGTCGATAATTTCTTAATATTTTTAATAAAATTAGAAGTGCTCCTGATGATAATTCATTTAATTCCTAATATAATAATTATTAATAATAATTCCTGATGATAATTCCCCTATCAGTAAAGTCGTGGATACTTTACTGAAAATTTATCGGACATCTTGGAAGAACTTGAAAAGTCAAGTTATACTATTTTATTTAATTTCCTTCACTTGTGCACGTTTATGAACACACAATGGTTAATATCCCACTAACATTTCATATTATATGTATGTATATGAAAGAAACTATTTTTTTTTGGAATATAAAACAAAATGAAAACTTCACTGTTCAACTTCCCGCCAAAGAGTCCATTATAAGTTTTAATCGTCAGAAACAAAGTTTATATATTGAATATAATGACTACGATTATATTAAATAATAATGGCCGGTCAAACCATTAGGCAAGATTAAAAATCAAACAACTAAATCATTTAAGTAAATTTAAACTTTGTTGTCGAACAGGTAAACATAATTTTCTATGCAACAGTATGTTCTGTGTCGTATAGTTAGTATGAAAAGGTTGCATGTGCTCGCGAAACGAAACAAAACGAAACGAATCAATTTGTAAACTGATCAACCTTTTTATTCCGATATACTGCGTTAAAATAAAGCATATGCGTCTTGCAATATAATAGTAGATATGGTGATGATACGTACTATACGAAAAAAAATACCGGACTTCTTGGGAGACCTTTAAAAAACAAGCCACCCACCATTTTATTTTCTTCGCTATACCCATGCTATCAGTTGCCTTTTCACCAACAACAGACATAAAAAACAAAGATATTTTTTGAAAAAAAGAACAGTTTTTTATCACACCCACCCAAAAACCAAATGATAACCTAGTAGGTGTAACGGTGGGCCACTTACAGACGTAATCTTACGGCGCCAGGGGCCGCTGCCGGCGGGGAGTGGGAGCGCTGCGCCACGTTCAGCGCCAACTGGAGCCAGGTGCTGGACACCCTGAGCCCGCCGGCCGCGGACACGCCGCTCGTGCGCTGCCAGCACGGCTGGGAGTTCGAGCTCACCGACATACCCTATGAGACTGTTGTCAGTGAGGTGGGTCCCTCATTTTGTTGTTCTTACAGGCGCGGTTACAACGGGACTTCTTCTTCTTCTTTCTTTACGAAATAAGATGCGATGAAATAAAATGGATATGAATATGGCCTCACCCACAACTTAACGGGTATTTTGCCAATGCCAAGTAATTAATAGCAATAACACATTCTATTAATACACACTATAAATAAAATAATGGAAATGAAGATATGAAAATGGCGACCACCCCTAAAAAGTCTATCGAAAGGGACAATAGTGCGTGTTGCGGGTACTATTGACACCCAACTCACGACTTAATTATTTAGACCCATTTTTTTTTTTTCTGAAAGATCTGTGGCAACACACATAAATTGCCTCTCTCCAAACGAAATCCTGTATCCGCGGCTATGTTCTCATGGTGCCACTGCACTGTTAATGCGCTCGTAAACGTGCTAGTTTTTTGGCAACTTCTAGCTGCAATTGTATATCCATCGAGTTGTCGTCTGTATCTACTATGACAAAAAACATTGCAGAGTATCGCTGGATATACTGCTGAGCTAGAGTGCTCAGCAACATGCAATTTTTATAGCGCGCCTTTACGGGCCCTTTTAGGTACCGACAGAACACACAAATTGTGCTAACCTAGATTGAACAACGCTTGTGTTAAGGATAACGTTTGAGGAGATATAGGAGAATTCATGAACGTCACATGTCGAGGTCAATCGCTGAAAATTATGATGTATAGTACAAGGGTTTTTATCAATGCTACAGCGTGGATGGGTGTGCGAGAACGCCGGCTACGCGCCCACTGCTCAGGCCATCTTCTTCGCGGGCTCCTTGCTCGGGGGCTTGCTGTTCGGCTGGCTCGCTGACAAGTACGGGAGAGTGCCGGCTCTGATAGGTAAGTTAAGGTTATATTTTTTATTACACACTAGTATTGTCCGGTCGGGACATTCATAGGTCGGGACCCATTATTTATTTGTTAAGTTTTGGGCCGGTCTAGATTTTTAATGGTTACTTAAATGTTAAAGTCGCTATTGGACGGCTAATGTTTTACGCAGTCGGGATTAACTTTTTTTTATTACATATCTAAAACTATCGATAAAAGGAGCGGCGATTTCGAAAGGCGATACTTGATCCATTGCGTAGCTAATTTATATACACGACACACTACGAAACGTTCCAGTCTTGCAAGTTAAATATAACTTAAAGTACCATAAATAAACACTGATATTTCCAACTAGGTACACTGCACAGCAACATGTTAAATCTGGACGAGACATAACCGTAGACAAATCTTTTCATAAATACGAAATTTATGTTCAACTAGCTGTTGCCCGCGACTTCGTCCGCGTGGTATTTAACAAAGGCAACCGTTGACAACAGCCTGCTCGCCCATTCTGAGCCCGCGGGACGCATTGCAGGTTGCTATCAAACTTAATCAGGCGCTGCGCTGCAACATTGGTTTTAATTTTTTTTCGTGAGATCCTATTTTTTTTTTCTAAAATAAAAGTAGCCTAAGTTACTCCTTGTTACATCAGCTATCTTCCAGTGAAAGTCCCGTCAAAATCGGTCCAGCCATTTCAGAGATTAGCCGGAACAAACAGACAGACAGACAGACAGACAGACAGACCGACAGACAGACAAAAATTGTAAAAAATGTTGTTTCGGTATAGGTAACGTGTATACATCTAAATGCACTTAGTAAAAAGCGGTTATTTTAATATTACAAACAGACACTCCAATTTTATTTATATGTATAGATTAGTTAGTTATTACATCCGTAATCTTCAAAATTACTTACTTTGAATAATGTTCAACAAATCATTGCCTGAGTCTTCACGCTCCTTATAAAGTCCTATTTGATTGTGTTTATAAAAGCTTTATTATTTATTGACAAACGTGTTAAGTTGGAACGGTCGTAGTAAAGTATAATTTACACGTAAACTGTGAGTTGAATACACTTAGAATGTCAGGAATCTCAAACTTATTTTAGTCTTAATAATATATGTATAATAATGAGGTCCCATAAATACAGGTTCCTTTAGTGTTTTTGTTGGTCTTGGGGCAAGAAACTAAGTAAACTAAGTATCATGTATAACATTTTTGGGTTTCCATGCCCAAAGGAGATTGGGCCTCGACATTCACTACTAATTATGTTAAACTTGAAAATAAATCGTGAGCTTTTATAAACGCCGATAGTTCGGTACCCTCAATATGGAAGTAGGACTTCCACTTTGCCTGTCATTACTAATGTTATGAAGAAGAGAACGTACAATTAAGGATAGGTACCTACATCCTTGATAGACATATACCCATATATGTTTTTTATTCTTTATACTGACTTCCTGTAAGTTTTGCTTTATTTTTAGATTGTCGTTAACTTACCCTGCAAGGTAACTGGCGTGGAAATATGAATTCGAACAGCACGATTCTATATTTTAAATTTATCTCTTCAAGGTTCAAATTTGATCGGCGCCATCGGTGGTATAGCTACTACCTTCACCACCGACGTCTGGGACTTCATATTCTGCAGATTCCTGGTCGGCATGGCGTTCGACAACGCTTTCATGATGATCTACATTTTAGGTGAGAGGTCTTATGCGACGCGTCGCTCGCATCGAGGCGACGCGACGCTTACTATGAGGCGTCGCGGCGCTTACTATGAGGCCTCGCGACGCTAGCCATGAAGCGTCGCGGCGCTTACTATGTGGCGTCGCGACGCTAACCATGAAGCGTCGCGGCGCTTACTATGAGGCGTCGCGACGCGTACCATGAAGCGTCGCAGCGCTAACTATGAGCCGTCGTGACGCTTGCCATGAGGCGTCGCGACGCTAACCATGTTACCAACCCTGCATCCTCACGGGCGCCTTTAACGGTCTGGTTCTAGCCCCAGTTTAAGATTTGTTCATTGTAATCCTTATAAAAATATAAATCTTAATCTTGATTTCAAGGAATATTTGATGTTTTGACGCATTTCGTTTGATGCGAAATTGCATGGACGGTTTTAGTATTGGATTATCTTATTATACTTTTGTATAGGTATGTACATAATTGGCCGTTCTAATTAAAAGGATTTTCTTTTCTAATCCATTAGTATGCACCATAAAGGGATTTCCCCTATGGTGCAACGGGTGCAACCTAAATCGTAAAAAGTCCTGAGTGACTTCTCCCAAAAAAAAACTTCCCAGTAACATTTATCTCACAGTATTAGAGTACGTGGGCGCGCGCCACCGCACATGGGTGGCTAACATGTCGATAGCTCTCTACTTCGGCGCGGGCGCACTCTCCATGCCGTGGCTGGCTCTCTGGATCGCCGATTGGAGGAAGCTGCTGTGGGTGACGTCACTGCCCATGCTGTTGGTCGTGTTCACTCCTTTCGTGGTGCCGGAGAGTGCCAGGTACGTGGTAACTCTGATAACGGGGATAATTTCAGAAGCCGCTCTTTCCTCCATGTCAACCTAATGGCAAGTGGTCCCTATAGTAAAAGAGAGAATATAAGTTTTGGAACTTTACCAGCGAACATTTTCTTAGGTAGGCAGGGCACGAAAGAAAATGTTCGTTGGAACGGTACAGCTACAGGGCCGTAGTAAACTTTACCAGAAGAACCGATAAATGCCATACGATAATGACCTTATTGTGGGTTAGCAGTAATATGGCACTCTGAACGATTTGTATCATAGCGGTGGGTATTTAATTATGCAGCATTTTATGGGACAATTTTGTGAGCATTTATTCTAAATTATTTCGTTGTAGTTACTTTATTGACAATTTTTTTCAGATGGTTGGTTAGTCGAGGTCGCGTGAGCCAGGCGGTGCTAGTGCTGAGGAAGTTCGAGCGCGTCAACGGAACGAAGATCCCTGATGATGTTATGGACGATTTTATTGTAAGTTGGTACTTGTAGCCGTAGCTTGCAAAACATTACTTAAGTCTCTCTAGTACACAGAAGGCCAGCTCTTCACAGTTGCAGTGGTACCTAGTGTAGGGAGAAAAAAATGGACCGCTGCATGCGATCCCCCAAGCTAAGCATCTGCGTTATCTGAATAAAACGGAAGAATGAACAGCTACCACAATATATTCTGGCACAGTCAACTATAGTGCCAGCTGTACAAAGATACACATTTCAATGCAATGAGCTACCAACACGTAAGATGCTATGTGTACATGTACTTCATCGATGAATGAGCATATTTTATACATCTCCTTTGTCACCAAAAATGTTTCAGGTATCAGCCAGTCAAACGAAACAGACGAAGGAGTCTCTAGGTACACTCCTCAAGAGTCCCCTGCTCCGCACGCCGGTGATCCTCATGCTGCTGGTGTTCATGGGTACGGCCATCATATTCGACGGGCTGGTGCGGCTCTCCGACGCGTTCGGGCTCGACTTCTTCATCACATTCACTCTCACCTCGGCCACTGAGATACCGTCCGTCACGCTCCTCGCTATTGTGTTGGATAAGTAAGTGTTTTGGAGAAGTTTGTTGATGTACTTTGTTACTACAATTTGTTAAACCAATATGAGGTAAAACGTACTTTCTAGCTCTAAGAATGCTATTTTATTTAACTTAGATCCACTTTAAGAACTAATAGAAACGGATTATTGAGGGTAGATAGATCCCTATCTACCATTTTCAGTGGGGGTTAGGTCTAGCTTAGCTTGTATTCCCATGAAATAGAGATTTAAAATAGCGATATCATCCTACACTTAAGTTTTTAGCACTGGCTGAGTATGGTGGCGTATATTTTTAAAGAAAAGGGAAGGAAGCGATAGGAGTAGGACGGGATTTATCAGTATTTTGTTTGTGTAATGCTAGATAATAAATTGACATTTCGTTTCCAGGTGGGGACGCAGACTGCTGACATGCGTACCTTTGGGTATCGGCGGCATTTTTATTCTCCTAGCCATATTCGTGCCAAAAGGTAATTTTGTCCAGAATCAGGTTCGGAACTATGCTCATCTTCCAGGACCACATAGTAGGTGGCAATATATTCCTATGTATTGTCAGGGTAGACCCATTGGCGGATTTACCCTAAGGCCCGGTAGGCCCAGGCCTAGGGCGGCCAGATTTAGGGGCGGCCCCAATCGTGTCATTATGTAGTCTATATGGTGGATGCTGAGAAAGGGGCGGCTGATGGCCTAGGGCGGCCGAGACTGCAAATCCGCCACTGGGTAGACCTATGAGGTTAAAGATGGGTCGCAGGATACTGAGTGGATATTCACTGATGTGATAGTCTCGAGGGAATAGACAGGCCCGTGCAGAAGTGGAAGTCTTCCGACTGATGATTACAACAGTAATCTGTAAATGTGGTAACCATGTAGCCTTTAACTTGTAATTATATACTTAGAGTTACCTAGTACTTTTTTTTGGCCAGCTGCTAAAGTCTGCCTAGCCGTTCCTACATTGTTTTCACATACTTATAACAATGTACTGCTCAAAAATGGAAAAGTTTCTTGCCCGTTCTTCTCCATAGGAACGGCATTCCGAACGGACGGTAAAGTTGTAGCTTAGCATAAGTACTGTACTTAATGGTTAACATGAATAAAAAATATTCTGATTCTGATGAAGAAATTACATAAAGCCATAATATAATGTAGGAAATTACTCCGTGCCCAGAAGGATAGGTGTGCAGCAATTGGTGGTTCAGCTAGAGCTAATCATTGTCATGCGAAAATGACTCCAAAGGTCATATACATCAACCCGTCTGTCTCTCTTAAGCTTTTTACTGAAATCTTGTTGATTTTATGTTAGTTCTTTTTTCTGGCCATGCTTGTCCAAATAGCATACTCATTTTTGACTGGTGAGGTGGAATAGGTCTACAGCGCTCACAATGCCCGCCCATTACCTGGGCCCCAAGTCTGCTAACACAATCGATTCATAAACGTACAGCAACGGCATAGTAACGGCCACTTTTGACAGATATTGTATGGGATATGTGTCAAAAGTGACAGTTACTATGCCGTTGCTGTACGTTTATGAATCGATTGTGTTAGCAGACTTGGGGCCCTGATGGTCCGAAACCAGGACGGACCTTCGCCGGCCTCATGTATGAGTTTGCAGGAGTTGGTATGAGTGTGAGCATGCAAGCAAGCAATGTTTCCCCAGGCGTGCCGCAGGCGTCGCTCGCGATCCTGGCGCGGTTCAGCATCAACATGTGCTACAACGCGGTGATCCAGTGGGCCACGGAGCTGCTGCCGACGGGCGTGCGCGCGTCGGGCTCGGCCGCGCTGCACGTGAGCGGCTGCCTCGCCACCGCGCTCTCGCCCTTCATCGTCTACTCGGTGAGCGTTGCTCGACCGCGAACAAGACACACGGCGCCTTAGATTGCTCACCAGTGAGCAACTGAGCAGTTTCCGTCAGTGAGCCGATGAGTTATTGCTCACCACTGAGCAACTCGGTAGTATTACTCAATCATGTGTAGTGGCCGTGTACTCGTGATTGGTAATTAAGATTGATTTTTGTCACAAATAAACGTATTTATATTCTATTCTAGTTGCTCATCAGTAAGCGACAGACTTAATGCTCAGCGGTTACTTATCAAAGAACGACCAAGTTATTGCTGACCAGTGAGCAATTGAGCAATAAAGCCGTAACTTCTCAGTGAGAGGCTGAGTTATCGCTCACCAATGAGCACTTAACAGTTGCTCATCAGTGAGCGACCGAGTTACTCACCCATCAATGAGCAACTCTGTAGTATACGTTAAACACTGAGCGACTGAGTTATTGCTCACCTTAGTGCAACTGAGCAGTTGCTCCCCAATGAGCGACTGAGCATTATCACCCCTGGTTCGCACTGATGAAACATTAACCCCTCACGTTGTTTTCAGGAGCGCATCTGGTCGGCCCTACCGCTGTTGATTCTGGGCATAGTGGCGCTAATATCGAGCGGCATCAGCATTGTGCTTCCCGAGACCAAGGGCGTCCCCATGCCGCAGACCATGGCCGACGGGGAGAGGATTGTGAGGGAGCACTCGCTGTGCGGGTATGTGGCAAAGCACTTAAGTAATGCTTATTCAGGGTGGTTCAGAAAGAGTATACGAAGCCTTGTAGTAATGTCATTTAGTTTTTTTTTTGATTGATCTATCGAAATTCTGACTTCACATAGTGATTAAGAATGCGCAGGTTCAAGGCTTAGTGCAACATTTCTGAACCACGCTGTATAAGTAATAAAAAGCAGCTCTTTAAGGTTACATGGTTAAATTATATAGTTTCGCTATGTACGTCTGTCTGACTCAACCATACGGACGAAGGTCTCGACGATATTTTAATCAAATCAAATAGGGTTACAGAATTATTGTTCATTAATCCAATACTAAAGAATATAAGGCTGTAATTGGTAAAATCAATTTGCACACGAGTATTAGGGGTTAGCGTACCTACTCTTTACTGTAATGCTATCAATAACTTCGTTTATAAAATAAAAAAATAATGTTCAATTTCAGGAAAGCTGAAGACATCGAAATGACCGAATGGAAAAATGAAAAACGGAAAGCTCTAATCACGTAGCGATACGGCTCAAAGTTGCAGCTCATACATGACATGCTGGGTTCGACGCAAGATTCTTAAAGTATTTTTAGAAATTTGTCAACTTATGTACTTACTTATGAACATTCAGAAATTATGAACATACCATATCGTAGATATAGATTAGCCAATTAACCCTCAAATTGTGTAGAAAAATCGAAATGCATTACAAAGCAACTTTTGTTCTGTAATATGCTTTATAAGCTATTTTTATTTTCTACAAAATAATAATAATTAAAATTTGAAGATAGTTATAGTAGATCACGCGTGTCATTGACTTCAGAATAAGAAGTGCCAGTGCCTATTTTAAAAACACCGCTTGTGATAAAAAAAACGTTGCCTACAATAAAAAATGCTTCCACCTACAAACTTAGGGTAGTTAAATATGATTGCCATTTTCAATCATAAATCATTCATGTTGGATACCATTTTTACTCGCTCACGTATGTAATTTTTACTCGCTCACGTGATTTGGTCAATTTTATTGATGGCAAGCAAATGACTTGTAATCACAAAACAGAACTGTGATATTAGATTCAATTGTTAAGTGCAGCTGTACTGAACAAGTTTATTATTTTAGCACACGAATTCTCATCCACGCAAAATAATGCGACCAACAAATCATCTATATCGAAAGCATCCCGCAAACGGACGCAGTCAGTGGTACCCGTAAAATAGAGTAGTATGGGAGGAAAAACTTAAAGAAAACTGACTCCCGAGTCAGTTTGCGAGATGCTTACAATGGTCTCAAAATGAACGTAGAGAATAACTCCCGAATTTATATACGTTCTGTAACGTTATCAAACTTCCTATAATACTTCGTAAAGCAACATTCTTATACGACTTTTGATAGAATTATAGAACGTCTATAAATTCAGGGGTAATACAAACTCAATGAGATTTTTTTTATATTGTACCTATTTATTTGCGCCCTCTTATGCCTGGACCGACTATACATATTGTTTGTTACCGATTGACTACTAATAAAAGTTTAAGAACGAATGACTGCCTGTAAAAACGTACAATAATGTACCTTATGTGAATATAGTTATATTTGATTTTTCTAAAAACTGTTTTTTATCATTCGTCCCCGTGATTTTAATATTACCCAAATATCGGCTTAGCAAATCCCGAGACAGCGTAACTTCTTACCTACAGATTTCAAACTATATAATATAGCTGCTGACCGCGACTCCGTCCGCGGTACCTCGATGAACCATAGCCTATAGCACTCACAGATAATGTAGGCTACTATAGTGAAAGAATTTTCAGAATCGGATCAGTAGATCCAGAGATTACCCCCAACATCCAAACTCACAAACCAACTCTTATATATATATAAATAATAACAATCATTGGCCCATTACTGATCCACTGCTGGGCACGGGCCTCCCCTCAACGCGAGTGGATTCAAGCCATGCCCCCGAAGCCTCACTGAATATATCTACCCTAAATAGGAGGCCTTCCAATAACCCATCCGTCGATTTTGATCTGCAGCTCGTTTCTCAATAGTCATAGCGTGATGAGACGTAGCCTATGACATTCAGGGACTGCAAACATACGGCTCTTTGGCGGAAAGTTGTCAATTTTGTTTTATTTTCGCAAAAAATGTGTTTCTTTGATAAATAATCTATACATATAAATAAAATTGGAGTGTCTGTTTGTAATATTAAAATAACCGCTTTTTTCTAAGCGCATTTGGATGTATACACGTTACCTATACCGAAACAACTTTTTTTTAAATTTTTGTCTGTCTGTCTGTTTGTTCCGGCTAATCTCTGAAATGGATGGACCGATTTTGACGGGACTATCACTGGCAGATAGCTGATGTAACAAGGAGTAACTTAGGCTACTTTTATTTTAGAAAAAAATAGGATCTCACGAAAAAAAACTTAAAACCAATGTTGCAGCGCAGCGCCTGATTAAGTTTGATAGCAACAACCTGCAATGCGTCCCGCGGGCTCAGAACACGCGAGCAGGCTGTTGTCAACGGTTGTTTTTGTTACCACGCGGACGAAGTCGCGGGCAACAGCTAGTGTGTAATATTAGTGGGGTATTAACCATAGTGTGTTCATAAACGTGCACGAGTGAAGGACATTGAAATGAAATAGTATAACCTGACTTTTCAAGTTCTCCCAAGACGTCCGGTAAATTTCCAGTAAAGTATTCACAGCTTTGCTGATAGGCGTAGGGGATTCATTTCATCATCAACATTATCATTATCATCAGGGGTACATAAAATTCTATAACAATTATCTCACATACCTATAACAATGTATTGATCTTTTTTAAAAAAGAGCAACCATGGAGTTTCTTGCCCGTTCTTCTCCATAGGAACGGCATTCCGAACGGGCGGTAAAGTAGTAGCATAATATTTTGTAACTTTTGACGATTCATAAGTACTGTACTTAATGGTCTATGTGAATAAAAATATTCTGATAAAAAATAGTCAGAATCAGAATTCTGACTCGACACTGGCAAAATGGCCCTACTTTGTAGCCGAATGCCAACTTAAAAAAAAGAAAAAGAATAATAAAACAAACACACAATTTCACCTCATTATAGTATAATACTAATAATTATAACCTATAGATAAATTCAACATCGCTATCGATAAGGGATCACGAGGCCTTGATGCTGAGATACATCTTGCCGTTGATGTTCTGCTTGACGGGGTTGATGCGCTTGAGGATCTGCGTCATGGTCTCGACGAGGCGCTCGCTGCTGACGCCGGTGCGCTTGGACTTGAACTTGGTGAGCAGCTCGGTGGTGGTCATGGGCTTGCGCGCCAGGTACCGCCGCACCGCCTCCTCCGTCACGCCGCACTCGCTGTGCAACACAATTGTTTATCAAATCTATACATCTATACAAATGAATAAAATTTGAGTGTCTGTTTGTATACACGGTACATCAAATCAAATCAAATCAAATTTTTATTTAATCAAACATACAAAACAGTTGTGTACCTTACATAAGTAGATAGTAAATACCATAACAGGCAGAACATGGATAAAAATGGCGTTAGGTATACAATTTAACGTAATCCTTACCTTCCGTGCTAGTTCAAAACTGTGTTACGGCAAGGTAATTATTCTCGTCTTATACAAATACGGGTAATTTTTTAGTGCATTCTAATCGATTTCACCGAACGAAAAAACACACAAACCGTATATCATATACCAAAACAATTTTTTTTACAATTTTTGTTTGTCGGTCTGTCCGTCTGTTTGTTCCGGCTAATCTCTGAAATGGCTGGACCGATTTTGACGGGACCTTCACTGGCAGATAGCTGATGTAACAAGGAGTAACTTAGGCTGCTTTTATTTTAGACTAGCTGTCGCCCGCGACTTCGTCCGCTTTTTGTTAAATACCACGCGGACGTAGTCGCGGGTAAGAGCTAGTCTATGGATATAATCAAAATGTAACCGATTAAAAACAAAAGTGGGCTATAAAAGAATAATAATAATGAGCAGTATCGCCAGCGATACTCTCTTGCTACAAGACAATAGACTTGCAGCAAGCAGCAGTTGCCGCCTAATATAGACTGCCCCTCGACGGCTATACAATTGCAGCTAGATATTGGCCACAAAACTAGGCTGTTTACGAGCGAGCGAGAGAGAGATATACAGGGTACTCACAGGTAGGAGGGGTCGAGCTTGGGCCGCTTGGACGGCGGCGCGTTGTTAGCGGCGTTGGCGGCCGCCACCGCCGCCTGCGCCGCGCTGGGGGCCGCCCCCGCGCCGCCGCCGCCCCCGCCCGCCCCCGGCGACCCGGCGCGCGACGTGTTGCCCGAGCCCGGCAGGCTGCCTGCTACCACCACACACCACACGTCATATAATTATATCGCCAGACGAACGCACCAAATATGTGTACCCTACAATGGACTGGGTGCGAACTCGGTATATAATACTTATATAGATGTCAAACATCCATGACTCAGGTAGAAACATTCGTGCCCACTACACAACGTTGGTCCCTACCAGGATTAAAACCCGGGACCTTGAGCAAAGAAAGCAGGGTCACAACCCTCAGAGCTAATTAAGATCTCATTCTTACCCTAATGCAAGAAAATTATCATCTCAATGCATGAAGAAACTACATATCAAACAAGGAAATATATTGCACCCTCAGAACGCTAGGGGACAGGGAACTAGGGGCTCAACTCAAAATTATGCTTCAAAATTATGGTTTTAATGTATGTTCTATCCGATGAATATTAAAACAAAGGCTTTTTATCATAGAAAAAGCTTATTATATTTCCGTCTCTTTGACACCGGTACTTTTCGTCCGCCCCGTTCAGTTGGAAAGATCTTTGATTGCGATTTCCCAAAAAAAATGATTTTTGAGTTGAGCCCCTATGGCTCTGAGGGTGCGATATGTTTTTTATTAGCAACTAGTACAAGATAAAAGCACGTACCTTTACCAGAAGTACTCGCGCTGGGTCCATTCTTGTCCGCGCTGCTGCTCTTTGATTTCTTCGGTTTCTTTATACTACCGCTCTCCGGGTCTGTGTCTGAATCTGAACTGAATTCACTACTTGAAGCAGCTGAAAAAAAAATTACATATTTTTTCAGTAAGAAAGAACTGTCCCGTAAAATTCAACGTAAACTATTCTGGGCTAAAGTTTAAATTGAAGAGTTAAAATGAAAATCGGTGACGCTATTGCTTATTTTACTAAAGTAAATCTTCTATACATATATAAAACAAACTCGTGTTAGTTACACCATTTATAACTCAAGAACGAGTGTGCCGATTTTTATGATCATTTATTTTTAGTTTTTTTTTTTGGATCGAACACATTACCGATATGGCTAGGGGGGATATTTAGGCCTATCCCCTCTTCGCAAAATCTTGAAGCATTGTTTTGAAATTGCTTTTTTAGTGTTGAGAAATAACTATAACGTGTTCTTGTGACTGGCAAAATACCTAAAATGGTGACGCCATATTAAAAAAAAAGATATAGCAGAAAAGCTTTGACCCCATAAAGCCGTACAATAGACATATTCACACGCGTTGCCGTCCCGTATATTTGTGTTATAATATTCTTTGGATTTACTTATTTTGCTCCAAGAAGTGATTAAAATATCAGGAAAAATAATCTACGTCATTTTAGAAGCTCATGTAATATGAAATGTGGTGAATTTAGTTACGGGTTGCAGTACGTTTCTTGGCGTCGTCCGGCTTCTTGGTCTTCCGGGAGAGCTTGCTGGCGCGCTCCTCGCCCTCCTTGGTGGGCTCGTCCTCCTGCTCCGACTCCTGCTTCTGTTCCTGCTCCGAGTCCGAGTCCTCGTCTGACGTCAGCAGTTTCCTGACATCATATTAATGGTGTAAAAATCGATGGCTATATCCATCCTCTCGGAATGAGCCATTAAGGGTGTTATGATACCAGCCCTTTTAATGACCCACTGTTGGGCTCGGGCCTCGTATCAATGCGAGGGGGATTAAGACATAGTCCACCACGCTGGCACAGTGCGGGTTGGCGGACTTCACACGTCTTTCGAGGGGTTCTCCCAGACATGCAGGTTTCCTCACGAAGTTTTCCTTCACCGTTTAGCAAGTGATAAATGACATTTGCACATGAAATCCAGCAATCCCAGAGGTGCGAGCCGGGGTTTGAACCTGCAATCCTCGTTCCTAATGCAAGCGATCTACCAACTTGGCTATCACTGCTTTTTCTTTTGTTATAAATAAATATGACATTATAAATTCTATAACCAAGTCTGTTATTTTTATTAACTCAGCGAAAATTCATTCACAGTATGTCTGGAATAATAATTAATTCTTCTGATTTACTATCCACAAATATAAGAAATAAATAATGCTAGTGAATGTTACCTGAGTGCGTCCTCTTCAGCGACGCCTTTAAGCTCCTTATTCGCCTTCGTCTCGTGATCCGAGTCACTGGAACGATATCAATAACAATTAGATAATTCAGCAATCAACTAATTTGACTTATTCAATACCATGTCAATCACGAACAGCATATTAAAATAAAACTAATTTTACGGATTTTATCGCAGTTTATTTTATGTTTTTACGTTCCCGACGTTTCGGCTGCGTTACAGCAACCATGGTCGCGGGAGGACTGAGGTGGTTGACGTCCTAGTGTCATAGTGTGACCCTCCCGTGACCATCTGTGGGTAGATGTAGTATTAGGGGTGTACTAGAATGTAAAGTGTAGGTCCAACCTTTCGGAGGAGTCCGATATGTAGTCCTTCTCGCGGCCCTCCTCGTCGCCGTCGTCGCTCTCCTCGAACGCCTCGTCGTCCACCTTTTTCTTTTTCTTTTTAGCTGCCGCTACATAATACCAAAGAATAAGATACATAATGGTGTAAAATATTTTGTTATTATTAAAAAAATATTCACTTATATTTTTAATATCAGGCGGCTTTACGGCTTCGTTATCGGTGCCTTAATTTCAAACTGCTCGCGAAAAAAATACCTGGCGTCATTGCAATTAAACACGGTAGTGTTTTTATGGTATTTTTTTATTACAAGTTTTTAGTTCTTACAAGTTTTTTTCTTACACTCTGCATCCAGCATCGAGTGCAATAACCAACTTTGCTCCCTTGTGTTAAAATTTACATGTATGTAAATGAACTATTACGAGATCCATTGCTAGGTTACAAGGACCACATTTAGTTAGACACTACTTTAAACGACACCATACTAAGTGCACGATGAAAAGCTACTGGCGCCACTGGCTAATTGGCGCCATTACTTGGGAGTTTTTATTACATATCGGTTTTAGTTGTCATAATTGGAAGCATTACTTGGGAGTTTTTATTACATATCGGTTTTAGTTGTCATAATTGGAAGCATTACTTGGGAGTTTTTATTACATATCGGTTTTAGTTGTCATAATTGGAAGCATTACTTGGGAGTTTTTATTACATATCGGTTTTAGTTGTCATAATTGGAAGCATTACTTGGGAGTTTTTATAACATAACGGTTTTAGTTGTCATAATTGGAAGCATTACTTGGGAGTTTTTATAACATAACGGTTTTAGTTGTCATAATTGGAAGCATTACTTGGGAGTTTTTATTACATATCGGTTTTAGTTGTCATAATTGGAAGCATTACTTGGGAGTTTTTATAACATAACGGTTTTAGTTGTCATAATTGGAAGCATTACTTGGGAGTTTTTATTACATATCGGTTTTAGTTGTCATAATTGGAAGCATTACTTGGGAGTTTTTATAACATAACGGTTTTAGTTGTCATAATTGGAAGCATTACTTGGGAGTTTTTATTACATAACGGTTTTAGTTGTCATAATTGGAAGATTATTTGGGAGTTTTTATTACATTGCGATTTTAGTACCAAAAAACCGTCTAAAAGTACCTTTCTTGTCGGTCTTCTTCTTCTTGGCGGCGCTGTCGCTGTCGTTGTCCTTATCTTTGTCGGCGTTCTCGGAGGCCGACGAGTCGTCGTCCGAGTCGATCCATTCGTCCATCTCAGATATCTTCAGATCTGAAGTATAATTATTACAATATAAGCCCTTTTAACCGTCCCACTGTTGGACACGGACCTTCCCTTAATACGAGGGGTTTAGGCCATAGTTCACCACGCTGGCCCAGTGCGGGTTGGCGGACTTTACAAGACTTGAGGAGTACTGTCAGACATGTAGGATTCCTCAAGTTATTATCCTTCACCGTTTAGCAAGTGATAATCATGGTGGAATATGAGATTCGCACACGAAATCCGGAATCTCAGAGGTACAGCCGGGTCTTGAAGCTGCGATCCTCGTAAGCGAGGCAAACGTTCTACCAACTTGGCTGTTACCACATTTTATATACTTTAATTTTAACTTTAACCGCATTAACCGGTTAATAACGTCCAAATAGCCGGTACCGTAACCATTTCGGTTAAGTGTTAATGGCCAATATCGGTAATGAAAAGTGTACCGGTTATACTAGATCCCGGCTTTGGCCTGTGAATGAGTGGTTAGGGGTTCCAACTAGCCCCCCCAAAAATTGCTGATAAACCAGGAAAGGGTGGAATCCCTGCAAATACCTTTCTTAGCTTTCGATCCTTTGGTCTTCTTCTCGTCGGGGTCGGGCTCGTCATCCAGCGCCTCGTCGCCGCGCATGCGCTTGCGGAACATCAGCGAGAAGTAGTTGAGCACCTTGTTCCGTCTGGAACAAACACACTAACCATCAAAACATATTCACTTATAAATTGAATTGAACCTTATGCTTCCGAGTTAAAGTTTAACCCTTGAATCTCTCGAAGCAAAACTCTTGTGCGCTGTACTATAATGACGTTTGATAAAGTTAAGAAAGTCTATAAATTTGGGGGTAAGAAGTTACAGATTACCTTCCGAACTCTTGTTCCGCTTCTTCGGCTGAAAGAGCTTTGTACCTTTGGATCGGCTGGAAATTGTACCTGGGTGAAATATAGAATTTTAGATATATAGAACAGAAATATACCAACTTCAAATAATTAAAACTGTTTCTTCATAATGATGGCATCCTCAAAGTGCAGGAGCAACTAAATGGACTAAAGATCAATAAAAAAAAAATATTCCCTATGTTGGTTGATCCGATCAAGACAGATACACAGCAGCCATCTCTTTTTTCTTAAAGCTGTGTCTCCCTTCACTGAATCGTATTCTAGTATTCAGCCAAATAAAACACAGCTATAACATATGAGATTTTATACAAGTAATGTGTTGTATATATTCGCATGTGAACTAACATTCCCTTCTCGTCACATATAAATTCAACAAATTACTATCACGCACAAATTGTCAGGGGTATTAGTGGCTTTTAATTAATAGTAAAACGTATTGAATAGTATAAATGAGAACTAATGAAGTGATGTTATGGATAGCAAAATGCAAAGTAATAAGAACTATCTCGCAGAAGATAAAGCCTATGGAAAATGGAAGCTTAAAATGTACATGTATAAAAAAATATGGGGCCAACGGCCTTGTGTGGTACAAGGCTATCCAGAGGGAGCTGGTAAATAACAGAAACAACCATCCAATTGTGTAGAACGGTTTCCAGTATTACCATTCCTGCAGCGGGTAGGCGTCGATGGCGCCGTCCGCGGCGTGCGTGAACACGTAGTAAGCCGCGTTCTCGGACACGCCGCCCTCGCGGGTACCTTTGAACCTTAGCGAATGAAACATAATATCACTTAGGTACCTACATAATCTAGAGACCAAGACCCAGTTCTTCCTTCATCTCCTATTCTTTGAATTATACTTTCCTCTTATACTAAACCAAAGGTTATGAGGCACAATATACCTGGTAGTTTGCCCATACTGGGATTCGAACCCATGTTACTATCAATTAGCGTAGTAGTGTCACTATCAATTAGCTAAACAGATTGTCGAATCCTACTACTAGTATACATACTTTTTTCCAGTTTTGCCACCAACTTTAAGGATCCAGGGCTGGTCGTCGGGCTTGTACTTGCGCGAGATGATGCCGAACTTCTTGCGACGAGCCTCTTCGCGCACATCCCGACCATACTCTGAACCTGCACCAAATCTGTTAATAGTACAATTTAGGTTATAGACTATTAACCTAATCCCTTGTATTCAAACACACACACACACATAAAGACTCTGTTAAACCAAATTATTGTATACCCGTCACTTTCATGTTGGCCTATATCTAATGCCATACATTATTCACATTTAATACACTCTAATAACACATACTTGGGCATGTCCTCATCCAGTCCCTTGAACTCCTTGATATTGTTCTCACGTTCCATCTTCACGTGTGTCCATTTTGCAAAGTCTACGTTCAAGGTGGCATTGAACCGCATCACATGATGCTTCTTCTTTACATTCTTTGGAACTCGGATTTTGAACTCTTGCACTGTGGCTGACTGAGGACGAAAAAAATCATAAAACCTAAGTGTTATTAGAACAAATGTGTAACAGATTGACTTGTGTAAACATAGGTAATGAAAAATGGAGCCTGAGTCCTGATGACGTCACAAATTCTCACTATTTTACCTACACAGCCTACAACAGCTGATGTGCATATATTTGTATATAAACTATTATATTGCGATTTTAGAAGTTAAAATGATAAAAAAACAGTTACGCCCGTACCTACTATAACTGTTTATTTTAACATTTCGATAGTTACAAATGCAAAAACGAGAAAATAAACAAATACTTACCGACGGTCCTGGAGAAGTCATTTTGCTAATTTATTTGTAGCTCTAAAACTAATTAAACAAGGTTTTACTACGGAATAGTTCTTAATGGCATATTTGCACCAATAAATAGTTTTCTTTTATCAAATGAACAAGCAAGATATAAGGAAAAATCCAAGTTTCTTTTTAGACCTCACTTGACATTGACATTAGGTATTGCTCTGTCAAAATATCATCTTTAAAAAAACTTATGACACCACCATCGTAGGTATTTAAGTTGCGGGTGAGGCCATATTCATATCCATTTTATTTCATCGCATCTCATTTCGTAAAGAAAGAAGAAGAAGATCGTAGGTATTTTGCTAGTGTCAACAATGAATAACAATGTGTCTAGTGCGAGAACAGACATCATTGCTAGATTATTCGTGAGCTAACCGTTTAGTTTATATTCTACTTATTTAGGAATGTGGTATGGAGAATTTAAAGTTTTTATATACCAACCGCTGGAGGCACTATTCAAATGTCTTCTTTCTTTCTTTCTTTCTTTACGAAATGAGATGCGATGAAATAAAATGGATATGAATATGGCCTCACCCGCAACTTAGCGGGTATTTTGCACAATGTCAAGTAATTAATAGCAATAAAACTTTCAATAAATACACATTATAAATAAAATAATGGATGTGACATAATGAAATGAAAATGAAAATTTCGACAATCAAGTCAAATGTCTTAATACGTAGACTATGATCTCGCACATGACGTACAGAACGAGACGTCTCTAATGTCTCTTCTCTATCGCCGTAAAACGTCAGTCATGTTATGATTACATAGTTTGCGTTCAGAACACTATAATAGTTAACATTTTTAATAATATTTAATATTGTGGTTCGGGTACACATCATTGTACCAATCACTTATACCTAACAGTAATGAAGTATTCAATTAAATTTATTATTATTTAAATTTTTTTAGACATCACATAATTTTATCGCGGCTAAATTTAAACGAATACAAACTTAAGTATTTTGAACACACTAACCTATAAAACCATTATTGTTTACATATTCTCCTTTACAATTATTGTTTTGAGACAAGCCATTTACTATATTTAGGTTATAGTGTTATTTTAATTAAGTTTTAAAACATGGGTAAGAAGAAGAATAAAAACAAACTTAGTGGTGCCGTAAAAACCGCTGCAAAAACCGAGAAAAAACTTGCAAATAAACTGAAAAAAGAACTTGCACATTTAGGAGAGGTTAGTTTCCTAATTTGCCTTTTACGTATGGACCTTTAAACTTTTAAATTATCTGTGAATATTAGTGTCCCTTATTAAACTTACTTAGGTACGGATCATTATCACTATACAACTAATATTTTTTAGGAAGACATAGCAAAGGTAATAGCAGAGATAGAGCGTGAGGAGTCTAAACGTGCCGCTGCCACAGAGAAGACACTGAAGGGTCCACCGTCGCCGAGAGCTTACGCATCTCTCACTCTGCACCCTACAAACAATGAGCTTATCTTGTTTGGAGGGGAATATCATGATGGACAGAAGGTATGAATATTTTTTAAGTACATCTTTTATGTAGTCCAGTCTAATATAATCCTCTATTCGGTAAAATTCTATTGAGAAAAAATAGTACTTACTCTCTTTTTCCTTTATCCTTTATACATGCATTCATTCAAAGCTATTCTATTCACACAATCTATTCATTGGTCTCTCTACAGAAAAATACTTTGCTCATATAGTCTAGCTTGTATATTGTTGTTGAATTGGCATTACTGTGCACCTACTTTGCTCAATGTCATGGTATTGGTTTACAGACGGAAGTGTATAATGAGCTGTTGTTCTTCAACCCTGCGAATGGCAACTGGAAGCAGGTGAGGGCGCCAGGCGGGCCGCCGCCGCGCTCTGCACATCAGGCTGTGGCTACACCTGCTAACAAGTAGGTGTTGATTGCTTTCCATATCCCTACCCTCGGATTGTATGGTACTCATAATACAAGTGTTGCTTACTTTGACCTTTATAGTTGGTATGTTCATCTGGCGATAAAAAACTTACTTAACAACTCTCCTATTAGGTGATGCATTAGTGTGCAGTTGTAGACTTGGCCAGAAACAGTTGCTGTGCATTTATTATAATCGTTGTCTCCGTATTAGGTGTTTGATCCTGCCATGTAGATGGACTTTAGAGGCTAAATAATGTAGACCCTTGGTTGAGGAGGACACAAAAAGGTAGAAAAAAAAACTGTATACGCTTTTTTTATTATTGTTACGATGCGTATAAAAGAGGTATCGATAACTCGAGAAATAGTCATCGAAGCTTCTAGAAACAAAAACGCATTGTTGGGTCCAAGGTCCCCTATCGATCTGTGAAGAAAGATCTAGAATCGTCAACAATGTTGCAACCGGCTTCCGGAATATACCTCATATTATTAAAATTATTATTAGTAAACAAAAGGCGAGGACAATGCAATTCCTGGAACTGCGAGTTCTCGGAATAATACCGATTTGACGAATGCAGCTACGTACACTAGAACATTCTAGCGCCTCCTTATTACCGTGTACATAAGGTTCATTTTCCTAATGGAACATTTCTGTTTAGTGGGTTTTTATCGACACCTTTCTGGAAAGATCCACCCTCGCTATTTTCGGATTATAAATAGTGTGCAGGACCAGCGACAAGACAGTTTCTATTTTGAAAGCGATAGTGAACACATCTCTCGGAAGCGAACTAAGAAGACTATACCGGCGACTCTAGCGAATACTGTGGACTACTGTGATTCAAAGTGACTTGGTGTATTGTTGTTTGAGTGTTAACTAGTTAGTGTACTGGTGTGTACTATTTTTGCCTTCTGTGTGGAGAGCGATTAAAGTAATTTTCACGTAATCGGCATTTAATTACCCCCGCACGTAACAATTGGTGTCAGAAGCGGAATGCCGTTACTACCGCGTGAAGACGAAGGGCGTACCCCACGAACCAGACGCCAAGTGGAAATGGATGCTGCGCGTCAACGGAACCGTGAAGAAGAGCATCGGGATGATGTTGATATTTCGGCGGGAACAGCGACAGCATCAGGAGTATACTCACCGGACGCGAACCTGTCAGCGCTGCTAGCCTCTATGCAGCAATTGATGCAGGCCAATCAAGAGGCCAATCAGAAAATGGCTTGTATGCAGGAAATGATGAAGGCTAATCAAGAAGCCAGTCGGCAGGAGCTGAAAGAGAACAAGGAAAAAATGGCTACCATGCAGCAAATGCTACAGACTAACCAGGAAGCTGTAGTTGGAAAAATCGATGCCGGCATAATAGCTCTCGGAGAAAAGGTAAAGTCTCTTGAAGACCGCGTGGAAGTCTTAGACAATAAAGTTATTCAAAAGACTGGAAACCTTGACGACCGCTTGAAAGCCCTGAATAAGGAGGTAACTCTCAAGAACGAGGCTATGGAAGACCGCTGGGAAACACTTAATAAGGAGGTGATGAAGCTCAGAACACATGGATCTATTGCAGTGGCCTCACCATCTTCTGCAAAACTTGACCTACCACGCTTCGATGGTTCTTCATCGTGGTCAGCGTTCAAGTACCAGTTCGAGGTACTTGCAAGAGGTAATGGCTGGAGCAACGAGCAATCTTTTATGGCTCTCACGCTTGCTCTACGAGGGGATGCTTTAACAATTCTCGAAAACCTGCCGCCTGAAAGAAGGACGCTGGAGACACTAATGGAAGCGTTAGACACGCGCTACAGTGACAAGCACCTGGAACATGTCTACCGAGTGCAACTCCGTGAGCGATCACAGAAGGCTGGTGAAAGCCTCCAGCAGTGGGCCCAGGAAATTGAAAGGCTGGTTCGTCGGGCTTACTCATCGGCACCAGAAGTCATCGAAGTGAACCTACTGCAGGCATTTGTCGATGGCATAAGAAATTCAGAAGTTCGAGGCGCTGTGAAATTGGGTCATCACCAGTCCTTGAAGAACGCACTCGCTCATGCTCTTGAGGTGGAAGCTGTGCAACAAGACACGAGGCTACATAAAGTTAGAGCGATGATACCAGAAGAGAAAAAGTCTCGGTTTGTCCCCACGTGCTATGAGTGTGGAGAAAAAGGGCACATTCGGCTCGAATGCCCTAAGAAAAAGAGAAGGGTCAAGGACTCGGAGACCCAGGTCGTTCAAGATACGCCGTTAAACTAAAAGTCGCCAGGGCCGCGGGGCGGGCGCTGGCTAGTCATCATAAAGCCCCTACAGTGACCATAACTCAAGTCTTTAATGGGAATAGTCTGATCCTCGAGGGCACCGTAGATAATAAATCATGTAGTTTAACAGTGGACACCGGAGCATCACGTACCATTGTGAGACCAGAGCTACTGAGACGCACCATAATGTGGAATAGACGATCTCCAAAATGTCATCTACAGACAGCCACGGGCCAGCCAGTTTCCGTCCTCGGCGAAACAGACGTAAAGTTTAGAATTGGTGACCGAGTGTATCTACAGGCAGTGCTGATTGCTAATATTACCGACGATTGTATTTTGGGGCTGGATTTCTTGAAGAATCAGCATTGTGTTTTGGATGTTTCTAAAGGAGTGTTAAGGTTTCCTGACCAAGAAGTTTGTCTGCAAGGATCACGCCCGTGCAATATTTATTGCTTGAAGGACACTACACTGGCTCCGAGATCAGAAAACTTGGTAGTAGTGAAATTTCCTCGTAATATTAAACAAAGAAGATGTCTCATCGTCGAAGACGCTGGAAATTACCCACATTTAATTACAGCAAGGACCTTGCTAATGTCGAACGGAATTGCTAAGGTGAGAATCCTTAACCTTGGTAATGAAGAAGTTCACCTCAAGAAGAATAGTGTGGTTGGAAGATGTGAGGAAGTAAAGTACCTGAGACGATTGAATAGTGAAACGGTTAAAAAGAATGGTACCGATGTGAAGGAGGATCACATTCAGCAACTACTGGAATCTTCTATGGAGAATTTATCGACAATAGAACTACAGCAAGCCAAAGAGCTCTTGCTGAAATTCAGCGACATCTTTGCCACTGGAAATGACTGTGGAAGGACGGGGCTCGTAAAACATCGGATTGACACAGGCGACGCCAGGCCTATAAAACAAAGACCACGACGCATACCATGGGCAAGAGAAAAGGAGGTGACAGATATGATTAAGGATATGGCTGATAACGGAATAATTGAACCTTCTACGAGTCCATGGTCATCACCTGTGGTGCTGGTGAAGAAGAAGGATGGCAGTACAAGGTTTTGTGTGGATTACCGGATGTTGAATAACGTCACAAAGAAAGACAGCTATCCCTTACCTCGGATTGACGACACACTGGACATGCTCAGTGGTATGAAATGGTTTTCAACTATCGACTTAAAAAGTGGCTATTGGCAGGTTGAACTAAGCCCAGAAGACAAAGAGAAGACGGCCTTCAGCACTGGAATTGGAAACGGATTGTGGCAGTTCAATGTTATGCCTTTTGGGTTATGTAATGCTCCAGCCACATTTGAGCGCCTTATGGAAAGAGTGATGGTGGGTTTACTCGGAGACGTATGCCTGGTCTACCTTGACGACGTAATCGTTATGGGTCGTAGCTTCAAGGAGAACCTGAAGAATTTAGAACGAGTGTTCACCCGGATCCGTGAGGCTAATCTAAAACTTAGTCCAAAGAAGTGCGCTTTATTCAAAAAGGAAGTCAGTTACCTTGGACACGTCATCTCAACGGAAGGAGTCCAAACCGACTCTGAGAAGATAAAAGCTGTCCAAGAATGGCCTGTCCCAAGAAATAAAACAGAAGTGCGCGCCTTTCTGGGATTATGCGCATATTACAGACGATTCATTAAGAGCTTCTCGGACATTGCAAAACCGTTGCATCGACTTACAGAAGAAAAACGCGATTTTGTCTGGGACCTGACTTGTGAGGAAGCCTTCAGTGAGCTCAAGCAACGGTTATGTGAAGCCCCTATTTTGGGTTACCCAAATAGAGAAGGAAGATTCATCGTGGACACAGACGCCAGTAACACAGGAATAGGTGGTGTTTTATCTCAGATGCAGGGAGATCGTCAAGTTGTTATCGCCTATTTCAGTAAGTCACTTTCCAAACCAGAAAGAAACTACTGTGTTACTCGCCGTGAACTACTTGCTGTGGTGAAGACCCTACAACATTTTCAGAAGTATCTTATAGGAAGGGAGTTTACTATAAGAACGGATCATGCTGCGTTAAAATGGTTGTTACAATTCAAGAACCCAGAAGGTCAAGTAGCTAGATGGCTCGAGCAACTACAGGAATTTCATTTTGTAATAGAACACCGAAGTGGAAAAGGACATAGCAACGCCGATGCTTTGTCACGACGACCGTGTGCCGAAGACTGCAAGCACTGTCAGAAGAATGAAGTACGAGAAGAGGTTAAAGTCATCAGGACACACGGACTTGATGACGAATGGACTGGAACTAATATGAAGAAGGCCCAAGAAGAGGACGATGACCTTCGACCTATACTGGACTGGAAATGTCTTGGGAACAAACCCCAATGGCGTGATGTGTCTGCTCACAGTTCGACCACCAAAAGTTATTGGGCTCAGTGGGACAGCTTGACTCTGGAAGACAATGTACTATGTAGAAAATGGGAATCCAATGATGGAACAGAAGTAACCATGCAAGTCGTAGTACCTCGGAGTAAGGTGGCCCCTCTTTTACGGCACATTCACGATGGTGTTTCTGGTGGGCATCTTGGCGTCAAGAAGACCCTAGTTAAAGTGAGACAACGGTTCTACTGGGTCCGTTGTCGGGAAGATGTCGAGGATTGGTGCCGTAAGTGCACTGCTTGTGCGTCAGTGAAAGGCCCGCAGACAAGAAGCAGGGGGAAATTAAAGACGTACAATGTTGGAGCGCCATGGGAGCGCATCGCTATTGATGTTGCTGGACCTTTTCCAATGACGGATGATGGGAACAAATACATCATAGTAGTGCAAGATTACTTCACTAAGTGGCCCGAAGTCTTTGCAACACCCAATCAAGAAGCTATAACTGTGGCGAAGAAACTGGTCCAGGAAGTGGTCTGTCGATATGGCGTACCCATGGAACTTCACTCAGACCAAGGGCGGAATTTTGAGTCTGCCTTATTTCAGGAAATGTGCAAACTGCTGGGAATCAATAAGACTCGTACAACTCCAGCGCATCCGCAGTCAGACGGAATGGTCGAGAGGTTCAACCAGACCTTAGAGAACCACTTGGCTAAAGTCGTGGACGATCACCAAAGAGATTGGGACCAATACATTCCGCTGTTCCTGATGTCCTATCGATCTGCGGTACATGATAGTACGGGACATACTCCGGCCAAGGTAAATTTCGGTCGAGAAATAAGGCTCCCAGTCGATGCAATAACAGGCACGCCACCCGATAGTCCTAAGCCTGTTACGGACTATGTGAGTGAACTTCAAAACCAGCTGGATGAAGTACACAGAAGAGTAAGGGAGAATAATCTTAAAACTAGTACAAGGATGAAGACCCGGTATGATCGGAATGCGAACAACAACGGGTTTGAAGAAGGAACACTAGTGTGGCTTCATAATCCGCTTCGCAAAAAGGGAAAGTCTCCGAAACTTCAAGCTCGCTGGGAAGGACCATACACCATCATTACAAGGATCAATGATGTAACCTTCCGAATCAAGAAGGGACTTAGAGGAAAACCAAAGGTAGTCCATGTGGACAGGTTAGCGCGATATCGTGGCTCGAATAATGCTCGGGACGAGCATGACTAAGAGGGGGGTAATGTTACGATGCGTATAAAAGAGGTATCGATAACTCGAGAAATAGTCATCGAAGCTTCTAGAAACAAAAACGCATTGTTGGGTCCAAGGTCCCCTATCGATCTGTGAAGAAAGATCTAGAATCGTCAACAATGTTGCAACCGGCTTCCGGAATATACCTCATATTATTAAAATTATTATTAGTAAACAAAAGGCGAGGACAATGCAATTCCTGGAACTGCGAGTTCTCGGAATAATACCGATTTGACGAATGCAGCTACGTACACTAGAACATTCTAGCGCCTCCTTATTACCGTGTACATAAGGTTCATTTTCCTAATGGAACATTTCTGTTTAGTGGGTTTTTATCGACACCTTTCTGGAAAGATCCACCCTCGCTATTTTCGGATTATAAATAGTGTGCAGGACCAGCGACAAGACAGTTTCTATTTTGAAAGCGATAGTGAACACATCTCTCGGAAGCGAACTAAGAAGACTATACCGGCGACTCTAGCGAATACTGTGGACTACTGTGATTCAAAGTGACTTGGTGTATTGTTGTTTGAGTGTTAACTAGTTAGTGTACTGGTGTGTACTATTTTTGCCTTCTGTGTGGAGAGCGATTAAAGTAATTTTCACGTAATCGGCATTTAATTACCCCCGCACGTAACATTATAAAGAAATTTTATACTATTTGACCAGGGGGGAGCTCTGGGTGTTTGGTGGAGAGTTCACAAGCCCATCAGAGACACAGTTTCACCATTACAAGGATCTGTGGTGCTTCTCGCTGGCAGAGAAGAAATGGGAAAAGGTACATAAAAAAAGAATAAGATATTAAGACTTTGCATCATACAATAACTTTTCTATTTCCATAATTCCCTAGCATAACTTTTTTCAATCCAGGTAGTAGCTCCCAACGGTCCGTCGTCTCGCTCTGGCCACCGCATGGTGCTCCTCGGTCGGCAGCTGCTAGTGTTCGGCGGTTACTCGGACGACGGCCGCGAGTGCCGCTACTTCGATGACGTTTTCTCGTTCTGTTTGGACACGAGGACTTGGAGCAAGCTGGCTCCAAGTGGGAGGGGTCCTTGTGCGAGATCTGCGTGCGTTATGCTGCCGGTTGGGAGCGATTCGGTTAGTGGGTTTTCTTTACTACGAGTTTGTTTCTTTTAATATTAGATTTTCTTATAACGATTATGGAAGCACGATTTTTTTTACACATTCAATGTTCAGCTTTTGGAACAGTCTAAGATGTATGATGGACAATGGCTCATCTAGACCGACCATGTCGCGAAACTGGCTTGGGTATATGACTGCCTCTGGTTGGATACGGTCATTTACATCCAATTTGTCATTAATTTGTCAGGTGCTGATCTACGGTGGTTTCTCCCGCGTCCGTGAGGGTCGCACGGAGCGGACGCAGACCCACATGGACTTATTCAAGCTGAGTGTCCGCGCGGGTGCGGGCGGGGGCGGGGGCGGGGGCGGGTGGGCGTGGCGGGGGCTGGCCGGCGGCGCGTCCGCCCCGCCCGCGCGCGCGGGGCAGGCCGGCGCCGCCAACCTGCACAGCAACAGGGGTTATGTGTTCGGTGGGATTAGTGTAAGTACATACCTAGCTGATAATAATAGTTCGATAACTCAATGGAGGCTGAAGAAAAGGGAGATATGGAAGAAAAGAAGACGATTTCACATGCGAACACTAGAATGGATGGAACCAAAAAAAAACTATGAAACAAAACAAAATAATATACATTTTAAAAATAATAAAAAAGAAAGTAAGCCTAAAAGTAGGTCCAATTACCCACACTAGTTTAGTATAATGGTAGGACAAAGTGTAGATAACACTAGGGTGTGTGTGTGTGTGTGTGTATATGTGCGGCGGAATAAGCTTAACGTTACCGTAATGCTAAGTGAAAATATTCTGTTCGAGCTACCCTCTATCTGGTACTGTCTGGTAAGTCACATTGATTTACACTTAATATACTTTCTCCTTTCAGGATGTAGAAGAGACCGAGGAAGAGCTCCGCGGCGAGATGAGCGATGATCTGAAGGTGATGGACCTGGAGGCGGGCAAGTGGCACAACGTGACCCTGCGCTGCGAACAACCGCAGAACACTGCGCCCGCGCACACGGAGCAAACCGCGCAGGAGCCTGCCACACAAACTGTTACAGGTATAAATGCGTTAATAGTCTAGTAGTTAGAAAGACTCGCTCGTAATTGAGAGGTCCCGAGTTCGATTCACATCAACCAGATCGCATGTTTTCATACATTTACCAGTGAAGTTGCACGTTTTCAATGATTATATATAGATCAGTGGGTTAATGCCGTCAAAACTCATACTAAGCCCCCTGTCCTGATGCTTCACTATAAGTTCAAATCTAAAATCTTACTTTCCAGGTGATGTGACAGTGAACTACCTACTAAAAGCACCAAACTCTGGGGACTCACTTTTCATGTCACGTTTCAATATTTTAAGCATCAAATTGCAGACCGTTAAAAGTCAATTTACGTAATACGAACGATCTTGATGATCGATTCGTTCGCATTAATTTAAGCTTTAACTTCAAACTGTTAAAGTTCCGTTAAAGTGGTTTATTCATTATTGAAAAATTTCGCATTGTAAAAAATAAATGTTGATTTGCTCCCAACAGTCGTAACAGACGAAGTGTTCACGATGAAGCTAGGCGGCGCTGCCGTCGCGCCGTCAGCCCCCACGGACACGCTGGCTGCGGCCGGCCCGCGGACCGGGCCTTCGCCCCGCATGTCCTCCATGATGGCCGTCCAGCGATCCGTACTGTACCTGTACGGAGGGGTACTAGAGAGGGACGACAAACAGTTCTATCTCAGCGATATGTATAGCTTGGGTGAGTTGTGACGTCATCGGGTACCCCACGGACTATTTTTACACTTCTACAAAATTAATATTGAAATATTATAAAACTAACTATGCTGTGAGGACGTTTACAAAGAAACTAGTGGAAGTCTATTTGGAAGTGTCTGGTTCTGAAACATGTTATCATAAAACTCTTCTTTTTGTTCAAGCATCACTGAAACACTGCTGGACCGGTTTTAACTGGGTTTTCACTATTGGGTAGCTTATGGTTCGACATTACTACGATTTACAGACCTACTAGCAACGTTTATTATTATTTTCTAGATCTGCACAAACTTCACGAGTGGAAGACGATAATAGAGCAGCCCTCGTTACCGGACTGGCTCGGATCTGACTCCGACGGCTGGGAGTCCGGGTCTAACAGCGGATCAGACGGTTCAGACGACACCGACGACTCGGAGGATGAAGAGTGAATGCCAAGCGGAATTGAATCGTGTGATGCGTATGATAAAGTTGAATATAGTGTGTGGGCGTTTAGCATGTAAGTATAAGAATTTATGTAAGTATAAATAATTTTATATTCAGACTTATTTTTAGTTTGTGTTGTGCCTCCGTTACGAGAGAAATGATGGAACAATAATAAATAAAACAAAAATGTACACATGTTATCGTTTTTTTTTATTTATGTACACATTTTATACCTACATAATAATTAATGATTAAACGAACTTACCTGTAAGTGAAGTTCTGTCATAATTATACGTAGAGCCTCGTCCGAAGAGATTAGTAACCGTAGATATTATAGAACACAATGTAGTAACGCATAGTAACTACCACTTCCATCACTTTAGTTTAAAAAAGCCTAGTAACACCTTGCGGATAGCAACATTGGTGTATAATTTTTTTTTTTTTTTTTTTACTACATAGCAGGTAGGCACATCACTTAGTTGTCTACACGGTCTCCCGTTCCTCATTTAGTTTAAAGTGCCTGGTTTTTATAACTCTCAAATATTTGGATATTTCCGAAACAATATGGGGTGTCCAGGGAGGGTGGGTGTTACTAATCTCTTCGGACGAGGCTCTACGTATAATTATGACAGAACTTCACTTACAGGTAAGTTCGTTTAATCATTAATTATACTAGAGCCTCGTCCTCGAGATTAGTAACCGTAGATATTATAGAACACAATGTAGATGTTGAGAGCGAGTGGAGGGAATATCCAAATGAGACGAATATTGTAACCATAATCACATTATTTACTCATTTATAATAATCAAGATTGTACAAAGTATTGATAGATTATAGAGAAGAACTTATGGTAATAATCACATTAATCAAGAGAACATATAGTCCTGGCTAATTCCAAATTACTCTCAGTGTTGATAATTGGTCTATTATAGAATTTTGCAAAGGTAGTGGAATTGCCACTCCATCCTGCAGTTTGTCTTATGACATCGACATTAACCCCTAGTTTGTGGGCCATAGAGGTTGCGGCATGGCGAGTACTATGGGATGAAAAAATAGAGACGTCAATTCCACTATCTTTCATGACTGTTTTGACCCATCTACTTAAGGTTTGTGAAGACACACCGCTGTGCGGTTTGCGAGTTCTAATAAAAAGTTGGTCAGTTTTTCGCAAATCTCTCGTTCTATTCATGTATGAAATGAGTGTCCTAGCAGGGCATATTTCAGGTCTTTCATTAAAAAACGGTAAATAAAGAGTGGGTTGTTTGGTGCCTAATTTTGAAGTTTTAATAATTTCAGTTACTTTAATAATAATTTGGTTATCCAAGATCACCAGGTGATTAATGTTAATTTTAGATATTGTTTGCATTCTGTGAGCTGTTACAAGAGTAAGCAAGGTACTGCACTTTTTTGAAAGTTGTTCGATAGATATGTCTTCATTTGGGAATAAAGTTGCTAAATAGTTTAAAAATACACTTGCATCCCACGTTACATTATATCGTGGCTGTGGTGGTCTCAGTTTATAAACGCCTTTACAGAATCTCGTAATTCGATCGTCATCAGATATTGGCCCAGCAATAAGTGCTAACGCAGCTCTGTGACTATTAATTGTTCCATAATGACCATTATTATTATAAATCTGAGTAAGAAATTCTAATATGATAGGAATGGGTGGCTCAAACATGTTGATATTATTCTGGTTACAATAAACATACCAGCGCTGAAGGCAAACGTTGTATTGCTTTATGGTATTTTCTGAAAGCGAAGCCAGCATGATGTCTACGGCCGAAGGTGGGACGCTACGTCTCAGGAGCGCCGTCCGGACAATACTCCGGCAACCAGGGTAATGTGAGCTTGGACATTGCGTTTGCTGTAAAATGGTATTATGATATCATTAGAATCGAATTTTACTAGGTCAGATACCAGTAAATTTACGAACAATGGGTACCACGGTTGTGTAGGCCAATCTGGTACAACCAAAATGCCTTCCGCTTTGTCGGAAATTATTTTCCTAATGACTTTAAGAACTACGGCTACGGGTGGAAAAGCATAAAAGAAATGACTTGACCAGTCTAAGGTAAAAGCATCGATAGCGTAAGCGTCGGGATCTCTGTGCCAGGAGACATATTTGTCACATTTTTTATTGGTTCGTGTGGCAAATAGATCAATATAAGGGACAGCAAGTTTATCTATCAACATTTGATAACCAGAACTAGAAAGTTCCCATTCGACATCTGGATGTGTTCGCCTAGATTCTTTGTCTGCAATTACGTTGTCTGCCGATTTTATATAAGACGCTGTAATAAATAATTGACGGACTTCACACCACTGCCATATATTTTTTGCAACTTGGGTAAGATGGGGGTATTGTATACCTCCCATGCGGTTTATATAGCTTACAGCTGTGGTGTTGTCGATTCGTAATAGAATTTGACAATTTTTATAACTTTTCGCAAATACTTTTAGGGCGAAAAAAGCCGCTAAGAGTTCAAGGTAATTAATGTGCATTATAATCTCCTCATTAGACCAGTACCCGTTGGCGGTCTCCCCATTGCACGCGGCGCCCCACCCCGTTGTTGAGGCGTCAGAGAATATTTCAAGTACATAATTACCATCCTTAATTCTGTGTACAGAATGTGTAATGACGTTTGACCACCAGTCTAAATCGGAAATTATAGTACACGGCAAAGTCATATACTTTTCGTAATTATCGTTACCCCTTAGGATAAGAAACTTACATCGCTCAAGCTGTTTTGTGTACAGCCAGCCATATTCTATAGCCGGACAGGCAGAAACCAATAACCCAATTAACTGAGCAAATTTTCTTACTTTAAAACGTTTTAATTTTTTAATGTTCTCTATTTCAGTTTTTATTCGAAGTCTTTTTTCCGAGGGTAAAGTCAGCTGCCACTTTTGGCTGTCTAATATAAATCCTAAATATCTACAAGACATTGAAGGTATTTTGACACTCTTTTCAAGGTTAATTATAAAGCCTAAAGCTTGTAATAATGTTTCGGTTGTCTTAATATTTTCGATACACTCATGATAAGATGAGCCTGTCAGAAAAATATCATCCAAGTATATGGAGGATATGAAGCCACATAAACGGAGTAATTTAATGACAGGCTTCATTATTTTTGTAAATATGTAGGGAGCAGTGCAAATACCGAATGGCAATACGTTAAATTCGTACATTTGTTCATCTATTATAAACCGTAAATATTTTCGGGAATTCGGATGGACGTTTACCAAGAAATATGCGTCTTTGAGGTCCAAAGTCGCCATAAAGCAATCTCTATTTATTAACTTAAGTGTTGTACGTATATCCTCTAGTTTGAAATGTCGTGTGTTTATAAACTTATTTAAGAATTTCAAATTCAAAATAAATCTCATTTTGCCGTTCGGTTTGGGCACTAAAAATACACGTGATACATATTGATGACTGCAAGGATTGCATTTGGAAATTGCTCCAATGGACAGTAGATTCTGAACAGTATGTGCGACCTGTACTCTTTCAGAATTCGTAAAAACATTCGGCTTAGGCCAACAAGGTTGATAAACCGGACGACTAAATTCTATTTGGTACCCATTTATCCAAGATAAAATAGTACGGTCGTCCGTAATCAGAGACCATTGCTTATAAAAGAAGGTAAGTCTACCCGCGTAACGTACCGGATCTATCTGCGCTGGTTCTGTCTGGGTTGTTGCTTGTAATTGCGCGATGATGTCCCTCGCGGCGGCGCGGGCGGTGCGGCATGCGGTTGGTGGCGTGGCGGGCCCGGCGGCTGCCTGCGTGCTACGGTGCCCGCCTTCCAGTTTAAATGTTTTGACGAACTTGCGGCGGCGGGTGGATTCGTCGACCGCTTCTTTTTTGAGACATCCACCTTTAAATCGGTCCCCGATTTTGATACAGCTTTTGCCGACTTGAGGGTATCCGCTAAATCTTTACTGAATAAGAACTTGTCTATTTTAGTTGTGGCCAAATGATCTTTAAGATCAGTTTTTACAGAGTGTAAGGCGAAGTTGCGCCTAGTGACAGATTCAGAGTGTTGAATGTCACAAAAGATTCGGCCAGCATCCATTAGACTCTTGAGCAAGTCATGGTCCTTGTCGTCAGAGTTTAGTTGTTTTGATATAATGTTTCCCAAACATGATATCCCGGCGGCAATTTGTTTTTGCCTCGCCTCGATGGCCTTGTCGCGCTTAACTAGCTGGTCTGTGAAAGCAGCCTTAATTTCGGGATTTAATTCTGGGTTCATGACATTCTTGCAGTTTGTTGGCACCGTGTACTTCAAGAGAAGATCTTTACGTACTTCCTTGCTTAGGCCAGAGGTTGCGATGTGTTCAAACCTTTGAGCAACGTCTTTGTTAATTTCTGGGCCGTATTCCGTGACCGTAGATGGGTCGGCTCCCAAAATATCTAGGATTTCCAGAGACATGCCGGCATCGACTTGATCCAATGTTTCATTTTGTATTTCTGGGGGTGCCACAACAAGAACTTCAGTTTGTGGTAGATCCACCGGAACTAGCTCAGCAAGTGGGCTTGCGCTTCTCCGTTGACCTGGAAACAGAATTTCCATTGTTTTTTTTTTTTTTTTTTCTGGCGGTATTTGAAAATAAATGCGGCTATGTATGTGGCGGCGAAATAGTCCCGAAAAACTATTCTGATGTCCTCAGACAAGGCGGCGGAGTAGTCCCAAAGACTATCCTGATGCCATCGAACAAGGCGGCGGAGTAGTCCCAAAGACTATCCTGATGCCATCGAACAAGGCGGCGGAGTAGTCCCAAAGACTATCCTGATGCCATCGAAAAAGGCGGCGGAGTAGTCCCAAAGACTATCCTGATGCCATCGAACAAGGCGGCGGAGTAGTCCCAAAGACTATCCTGATGCCTACAAACAAGGCGGCGGAGTAGTCCCAAAGACTATCCTGATGCCTACAAACAAGGCGGCGGAGTAGTCCCAAAGACTATCCTGATGCCTTCAAACAGTGCGGTGAATTAGTCCCGAAGACTATTCTGATGCTATAAACAACGTTGCGTTCCAGGTATATTACATACATATATTTTTGTGGGTAGGCGATTAAGAAAAAACACTTACCGGGTACATTATGGGCCGGTGTTGGAGAAGGATTCCTCGATGAACAGGAAGATGAACTAGACGACTGGCATGATGAAGACGTAGAACTTCGCGAAAGAGGGTAGGGATTATCACGACGCGAACGTTTAATTTCTTTTTCTAATTTTCTTAACTTATTTGCTATGAATTCTAAACTATTTTTGTTAGAACGTTTCGGCATGATTACGTGGTAATATTGGTTGTGGAGTGGTAGAGCACTAAACTGCGAATGAGGAACGGGAGACCGTGTAGACAACTAAGTGATGTGCCTACCTGCTATGTAGTAAAAAAAAAAAAAAAAAAAATTATACACCAATGTTGCTATCCGCAAGGTGTTACTAGGCTTTTTTAAACTAAAGTGATGGAAGTGGTAGTTACTATGCGTTACTACATTGTGTTCTATAATATCTACGGTTACTAATCTCGAGGACGAGGCTCTAGTATAATTACAATATCCGGCCATAAATATTGCACATCGGCAATAGAAAAAACATCGGCTTTGTAGAGCGTCATCTCTTTCACTCTTGCCTCTAGCCGCTAATCCCTTTCTAAAGGTCGACGTGCAATATTTACGGCCGGGTGCTGTATATATCTTTATAAAAAATCCATTAGTCTACAGATACTCGTATTTCGCTACCACCGGCTAGGATCCACTCGCTCTGCTCGAAGTTCGACTAACGTTTAAAATTATATCGACTAAATAGTAACATCGAATACAGACGACTATAATGTCAGTCATCAAAATCATAGTTACTACTTAGTACTTTATATGTATGTGTTTCGATTAGAATCGCCTAATCTGTTTGGTCAACTTTAAACATCGTCTAACTTCATAATAACAATCACACAATTAATATCATATGGATCAGAAAAGTATATTTTCGCGTATAATGGTGACGTCACACGTATAATGAGAAAAACTTGTCGTTTATTATGCTAATACTTCTACCGCACCGATAAAAAAAAACAACTAAAACTTTGAACCTGACTAGATTTTTTCTCAAGAAACGTGGTGACGGGTGTTAGTTTTGACAAACGATACGATTAAAATGGGATCCATGTTAATGGTTTTTATCTTATACTATTAAGTCGGTGAACTACATAAAAAAAATGTAAACAACGAACCACAAATTATTCATATCGATTGGACGTTAAAATTGTTTTCGTCATAATAAAATGGCGATATGGTTTCCAATATACATTAACCGCCGAATTTGTAGACGTTCTATAACTATATTAAACGTCATATAGTATTGCGCAAAGCAAAACTCTTGTGCGCAGTACTATTTGACGTTTAATAAAGTTATAGAACGTCTATAAATTCGGGAGTCTATATAGTTCATGTATTCTTTTCATCAATAATATAAAAAAATATTAGCAAAATCGATTCGTTGATAAGTCATCCATCTGTTAGATAAAGTAAATTGTTCGTCATACACATTATTATAGTATTATATTCACGCTCTTACATATCGGTACCCTGTTACACAATAATCCACAAGACTGTATAAAAACTACTAGAAAACCTAGCAACATTAAGGTCGGTCGGTTTCACGGGCGGTTCGCACAAGTTAATATGTACTTAAATTCATGAATACAAAGTTCATTTTAGCAGAGATAACATTAAGTCTCAGGTCACATTAATAAATCAGTATTTTTTTTTTAATATGTCTAATCCTTGAAATAACCGCCCGTTAAACCGAGTTAATAATTAATTAAGATCTTTTTAGTATTCTATTTTTTATGATAGTGTTAAACATGATAATGTACATTACATTGATCAACGCACGATTCGCCATTTTCATGTCATCATCCAAATTATATTTATAATGTGTATTTTACCGCTATTATATACTTGACATTGGCAAAATACCCACTAAGTTGTGGGTGAGGCCATATTCATATCCATATTTTTAAATCGCATTTCATATCGTAAAGAAAGAAGAATATCAACGCACAGTTCAATGTTTTGTAGTGACTAATTTCAGAATAGGCGCTGACGTGGATTCGCGTAACTATTATGTACTTCCAACCAATGTATACAACCAAATTGATTTAATATATACCAACACCTAAATTTATAGAAGTTTTAATAAATTTATAACAGCATTTACAACATTGCACAACACAAAGTATTTTCGAAAGAAATGTCCTTTGTAATGCCATTCTAAATGCACGAAAAAGTTCTATCAATTTGGGGGTTAGTTGATTCATCTTTGATAGTAGTTTATTACTCAACACAAACCATTACAGCTGTCCGTGTAATATGAGTTGAACGAATATAACCTCTATATGTAACAAAACACGGACCACAGGTGAGAGTTATTTTGTGCGGTAAATTAAGTCTTAAATAGATGGCACATAAAAGCGTTACTTCTATATAATTTTTGGTCCCCGTATTTTTGTTGGTTTTCATTTTGTCAGGTGTATAGAACCACAATTATTTCATTGATGTTGTGTGTCAGTTTTGGACACACTTCTGCAATATTTATATTAGCACATATTCAATGTTGTACGGGCTGAGGCAAAATGAATTATTAGCTCCCAATTTAAATAAAATTTCATTTCAGTTGCCAGCAAAAGCTTTATATTCCTTAATTATTTTTAAGGTTTCACTGAATGTTTATTGCGATATTATTGTGCGCTTAATAATTATCGAAAAAAGGCTAATTAAAATTAAAAAAAACTTTCTAAGCTGTTTAATGCCAATAGAACAGTTTTTTATGTATGTCTGCTTATTATTTAAGACGTACATAATGTTCAGTATATTTACGTATAAAATGAAGTAACACTATCATTACACTGGTTCACTTATCTAAAGTATAAAATAAAATATTTAGTTTGCAACCCATTGCAGTTCGGACATTTTATGATTTGTCCAATTCCTGTCAGCACGTAATGGATTCCAAATTAAATGTTACACTTAGCAAAAATAAAGCTGAAGCCAAAATCGCTGATAAAATTATGTTAACATTATATATAAATAAAAAAAAAGAAATGCAAAGCTCATAATTTATCATTACATCAGTCGGTTAATATCCTTGGTCCAAATGAATGATTTCTTTTTTCATAAAAAAAAAAATATTAATCGAAAAGCAAATCAGTCTATGAACTTAATTTTAGAAATTATGACTAAGTATTTTATGTACATTTTTAGATATTTTCAATGTTCGGACGGCCTGTGATCTTGCGCCGAAAAATATAAAGAAAGACTTACAATTTTCACATTGCCTCTGGCAATAATGCCCTATCATTAGCAACACGAAGTGTTTGTTATCTAGAACTGATTTTTTTATGATGAATAAATGTTAGTACTATGTGAAAAAAAAAACATAAAACCTGGGCGCAATCCCACAGACATATAAATATGTACAAACATTCCTACTGTTTACATAACACATACATTCACTATCTAATTTACAATTTATTTACACGAAAAAGATCATAAAAAATAAATACATAATTGGATTGGATATTTTTCTCAATAATACAACAATGAGTAATAGGATTTGATATTATTACGACCAATGTGCCGGAGAAAAACAAAAACAATATGCCTCTATTTTATTGTCGTTCACGTCGAATGAGGGTGTTACTGCCAAATTGATTTTTTTTTGTATAAAAAAATAATAAATAAATTAACTACACGTTCGTGTATAAATTTGTTGAATGTCCACGGTGCGCTTCGTCCGACGCCCACACTCCCGAATGTTACCATCTCGATATATCACAGTAGCACATTTGCGCTAGAACACACTCGCTTCACGGCCCCCTCACACTGACTAGGCTATATACAAACCGATTTCTACACTTTAGCGACGTACATCTGTCATCTAAATGCGATTGCGAAAACATCGCTATCAAATTCCTTCAGGAACAGTCACAAAAAATTACAAAATTATTTTTTCAACAAATATGAGACCCGCTTATATAAGCTACATGATTTTATTTATTGTGCTCGCCCAGTCTAAGCTAGCAAAGACGAGCTGTCTACGTTTGGTCACGACTTCCGCCTCGGCTCGTCCCCTCGCTACTTAATTTCGCGACTTGCTTAAATCAGTCCGAATTCGCTTGCGTAGATTGGGCCAGGATATATAAGCGGCCTCATATTTACAACAGAGATAAAGAGATATAGAGAGACACTCGCAATCCCATTCAAATTACCACAAAATTATTCACACCGACGACCGACAGAACCAACGTTATAAACTTGTCATTTACGTCAATTTTACCCGTCAGCGGCACAAATAATTTTTCATCGACTGAATCTGGACGTAGCATCGTTCACTGTTTAATATAGATCAGTGAGGATGGTACCGAACCAGGCGCACACGACCGGCAGCGCGTACGCGAACAGCGCTCTGTGCAGCGCGGGCGCAGCCGCCGCCGCCGCCGGCTCGCGCGCCGGGCTCGACGTCACCACGCGCGGCAGCTCCCCCTCCCCCTCCCCCTCCCCCGGCGCCGGCGCCGGCTCGTCCGCGTCGACAGCGGGCGGCAGCTCGTCCTGCTCGCTTCGGACCAGCACGTTGTTGGTGCCGGGCGTGTCGAGGATGCGAGGCACGAACGGCTCCTCCGTGGGCATGGTCGGTTGTGGTACTTCGGGTTCGCGTTCGGTTTGGTCTTCGTCGCTGTCGGGCGGGATATCTCCTGAGCCTATTGGAGTGAAGGTAATGTGAGTGATGCCAGGTAAGATTTCTTAAGTGTACTAAGCTTTCCACTTCCATGGGATTGCCGTAACTGGCCCTACGACCTTATGTTTTTGCACCCTTTGAAATACTGAACGAATGCGCTGGCGCAGCAATCGAGACATTTTTCTATTTAGGTATAAAGCATGAGTCGCCACTCACTATCTGGGAGCTTAGGAATAATCTCAAAGGACTGATGGTAATATTGGTGCTTTAAGATCTAGCGTATTCTTGGAGCTAATTTCCAGAGGCAGATGACCTTTGTTCAGTGTATCTAGTAGCCACATGCCCAATCATCACTTAAAAAAAGTTTCATTATGCAAACTTTGACCCCCTTAAAGGTCGAATTTCCAAAAATCCCTCCTTAGTGCACCATAATGGACCACCAATGGTGCACCATATTGGACCAGGAATATATCCTCCGAATTTCAAATCTGAGGCTGCATTGTCACACAGTAAGTGTGATTAAATAGAAAATAGAACCCAGTACGCTTGGAAGCCGACCCTGTGCACCATCTATGGTCAAACTTAACTACCGTCAAATCTCTACAGATTAAGTCAGATTTTTTATAGATTTGACTGTAGTTCAATTTAACCATAGATGGTGCAGTCCAGCGTAAGAATACAATAAAGTTCAGTATATCGAGAGCAAAGCAATGACCTGTATCATCGTATCCATTGATCCGGTCCTCGTCGTCGTCGGGCAGTCCGTCGCTGTTGTTGTAGTCGCCGGACCCGGACCCGGACTCCACGTCCTCGATGGCCTCCTGACCGTACGAGTCTGCTCCTAGCTGATCTAGAATGATAATGGATTTCAAAGATTATTTAAATGGATTGATAACTACAGTGTAAAGTTTTAGGATGGAGCCACATCCGATAATGGTTGCCCTTGCTTGCCCTTAATAAATGGAACATGGAAGAATTCGACATGTTAAATCTCTTGAAATAAAACTAATTTTACGGATTTTATCGCGTTTATTTAATGTTAATGTTCCCATCTATTAAGTCTATTATCTAAAGTTATTATTATGAATAACTAGCTGCGCGCTGCGGTGTTACACGCGCAAAAAATCATGTCGAGCCTTTGCTCTATGAAAAATTAAAATAAATCTATCCCACGGGAACCATACATTTTACCGGGATAAAAATTAGCCTATGTGCTATTCCAGACTATTATCTATCTCTGTGCCAAATTTAATCCAGATTCGTTCAGCCGTTCTGGCGTGATTGAGTAACAAACATCCAGCCATCCATCCAAACTTTCACATTTATAATATTAGTGGGATATACTGACCTCTGGACTCAGTGTCGACCCACTGCACTTCAACTCCATTGTAAGCGTCCTTGAGTCTCGCGGTCAGTGTTCTGAGCGCCTCCTGCTGCGCGCTGGCCGCGGTGGCCGCTTCTGGCTTCACGGCGCCGCGCACTTCCGGGTTGGAGGCGAGCCCGGCGGTGCCGTCGCTGGCGGCGTTCAGCGTGTAGCTGGAACCGTTGGTAGCACGTCAGTGGGGATCGGTGGTTGATACAATCTATGTCTAGGCTTCAAAGTTAGGTGGCATAATATACATCTGTTGGCTCTTCGAATATCTTACGAAAAACTTATCTTAATTTTAATAGTAACACTATTTTCAGTTAACATTTAACAGGAAATTTATTTATCATTTTGAATGTTATAAAGATTAATTTCATGTAGGTAGGAAGGGATTTGTGAAAAGCGTTCAATTAGTTTTGTTGACTGTGTTTTTTATATGATTACAAGACGTATACATGCTGCATTGAAGTTCTTTTCAAGACTGGGTTACGGGGATACCTGAAGGAGCTGTAAAATGGTTTAGACGTTGTTCTAATTGGTAATCGCTCGTACGAACACACGACGATTTCATTGCTCCAAACGGTCTCAAACGAGGAAAGTCTGTATTATGAGTATCATTCAATGGACTTGGTTCGCCGCGCGACTCCAGTATATAATATCTTATATAGATATTAAACGTCTATGACTCGGATAAAACATTCGTGCTCACCACCTGTTCTACCGGGATTCGGTACAGAAAGCAGGGTGTGCAAATCGAGTGTTCCTTAATAGATTGTAATAAGGTTGACATGAGCAATGTGGGCTCACCTGGCGAGCTCGGTGCCGTTGAAGCAGGGCGCGGTGGGCACGCTGGCGCTGGCGCACAGCAGCGCGGGCAGCTGCGCCCAGTAGCGCCGCGAGTTGCGCAGGCGCGCGCGCGTCTCGCGCACCAGCTTGTCCAGCGCCGGCGCGCCCGCCGCCGCCGCCGGCTCTGAGGGGGGGAAAGCTGTTAAGTCGACGCGTTCGCCATTTTAACACCCGAGGGAGAGAGAGACGGTAGAAATCTAGAACAATGTCCCAATGTCAATGAAGAATTGATCCCATGTTAGTAATAAGTATAGTAATTCCAAATATAATGATCAGATCAATCCCATACCATGTAAATGAATGAAATCTATTAAATAAAATCTTTCTATTAATTTGAGGGGGCAGCATCAAAACTAACTCCGCAACTTACCGCGTTCCTCGCTCTTGGCGTAAGGCTTCTTCTTCTTCGGTCCTTTCTTCTCATCGAAGTCGTAAGACTTGAAGTCTATATCCATCGCTCCAGCCGCAGCTGGCTCGGGCTCAGCGTCCCTTCTCCTTCTCTCGTGTTCTTCGTACTCTTCCAACTCGATATTCCCCTTCATGTATTGAAGGAATTTTTCTCTAAGTTTCGCTTGCTCAGCCATCTCTTCAGTCGCTCTCCGGATTCCCTCCGGAGTTTGTATGCTGGACAACGACGGGTCCTCATTCATGACGCTCTCTAATGAAGCGTCTATCTCGAAATCATCTTCGACTCTCTGATGCCAGTCGAAGTCGGGGATGGATCGGAGGGAGCGCTTGGTCTTGCCCGGCGGGAAGAAGGGGCCGGCGCCGCCGCCGCCGCCCAGCACTGGCTTGCCACAACCTGAGAATATCTTCTGCGATATCTCCCTGTTGTGTTCTTGGAAGCTCATGATGGCTTCCGATATTTTGATGTCGATTGGTGCGACCACCATCGCTATGTTGAACGGCCCGAGGAGACGGTCGGCCACCTTGTCAACGGCGTCTGAAATACCAATAAGAAAGATGTCTTTGGAATGGCGGCTCGTCAGACTAAGGATATTTGAATGTATAGTAAAACTAATTTCAATCACAATTCTTACTGGCATCAGAAGCTGTTTCGTCTATGAATCCTAAAATAAAACATGCGACTTTCGATTTTGTTGGTCTTAGGCAGGTCTGCGTAATAGACTGGAATTAACGCTTCAGAACATTCTACTCTGACAAGGTTTATATTGGTTTGTGACGCGGGAACTGACCGACATAGGCGTCCCATTGCTCGCCGAGGTCGGCGTGCGCGGGCAGGCAGCCGCGGATGACGTTGTGGCAGTAGCGCGAGCACGCCGGCTGGGCCAGCCCCGCGCAGCTGCCGCAGAACCGCAGCCGCGCCCACGCCGTCACGCACTCGCCGGTCACGCCAACCTGCGCGATAAGTAACTTACTATGAACCACCATAATTAAAAAATATTTAGATTAAATATACTTTGAAATAAAACTATTTTTAAGGATTCTATCGCGTTTATTTTTTATTTTTACGTTCCCGACGTTTCAAATATACTTGGCGGAATTCTATTGGTAAACAAATGGGGGCATATTCGTAGCCCAGTCGTTCTGAGGATGCCTCGTTTAGAGGAGAAACACGTGTCGAACATTATTTTTTTTTTAATTTTTGTTCGTTTCTTTCCGTGGAGAATTGTAAAATGTAGGGTCCCGACACTCTAACAGGCAGATTATCGAATGACATCTAGATGAGTCTTGACAGCTGAAGTTCACTCGGTCCCCTCCCCGGATTCGTTTCACCATAGTTAAGTTAACCAGCCATAGTATTGGTGTATTGAACAGTCTACAAATCATCGCCAGTTTTTGTGACTTCCTAAGTATTCCATCTATAAGCCCGGAAGCGCTGCGCGTGCGCTGTTATTTCGTGGCACCAAAATACAATATCGTGCTATCTATACGCCTTCCCTCCCACGCTCTACTCTAAAGATGAGTGGTGGATTGAATAACTATAGGAATTGACTATCCCATAATGTTTTCGTAGAAATTTAGAAAATGACCGTTACCGTAACGAGTTCCATTCTCCTTCCGAAAGTTCTCAAACAGTCATGAAGCTGTACTTTCGGCTCATATATCTGGATTTTATTTTTACCTACGTACCTACGTATGTAGAGCGCCCGGGACAGCAAGCCCCAGATTTATTTGAACTAAAGATGTAGGTAGGTAAAGTGTTATGTAGATAACTTTTTATAAGAAGACGCTGCATTTACACACGATTCACTTTGATGTAACGTAACATAAAGACCGATGTTTACGAACTTTTTCCATACACACCCACGTAATTGTATTACACCATTTTATTAAGACAGCAGTAGTTACCTACGAGCGCGATTATCGGCAGACAATCGTTAGCTTGCAGACGAAATATGTGATTGCGAGCACCGAACTCATTTCGCCTGCTCTATACGTATTTGTAACTCAATGTCGGTTTGAGATACTAAGACTTGATATTGTTAGGTAGTGCAGTATACAGAATGATTCAGAATGCGTATACTAAGCCTTGAATCTGGGCTTCTTTAGCGCATTTATAAACACTATGTGTAGTCAGAATTTGGATATGTAAAAATAAAAAAAAACAATGTTCGCACAAAATCGCCATTGTCATTTAGACGGGAACAGCATTTTTTTTTCAAAATCGACATGTCGAAATTCTGTCTTCACATCCTTGTCAACCCTTCACAGAATTATCACCTATAACTACAGCTGCGTCATATGTGTTTGTATTCAAATTGGCTTAAAAGTTGTGTGCGTAACAAACTTATTGTAAGGGGCTACGCGAATTGCGGCGCCGAAGATGAAATAACAATCAGAATAAAAGCCAAGGCCGCCGCGTGTGTCACAGAGGCGCCGGGGTTCAATGCACGCCCAGTGCTCCGCGCGAGTCATGACTCAGATGCCAACAAGAACAGACTTGATGAGGCGGCCAAGAAAAAGGATTAATGTGATGACCAGACTGAAGGAGGATTACTTTTATATTCTTAAGGGTATAAAAACTGCTAATTTAGGAATAGTTGCTCACATTGCTTCCTTATTATTGTAGAAAGCTGTGGAATAAATAACCTGATCAAGAGGGAGACGCTTTTTAATAGTAACTTGGACTACGCACTTCCTACGTAGATACCGAGATTTGAGTCCGGGTAAAAGGCATCTACCAGTTGTATCAACTGCTTGCCTGATAATAAATAATAATAAAAATAAAAGTTTAATTGTCTTAGAGTCCGCAATAAAAGTCTAAAGTGTAGGCAGATATTACAAGGTGGTTTTTCAATATCGCCAGACAACACTAACTGTTAAGTCCTAAACTAAGCAACATGTACTGTACAATTGACTGAAAAACCCAGACCAATTTACGTAAAGATAATTTCCCAAATGTTATATTTCAGTCTGTACTAAACATGAGACTCAAATATGGCCCCACACGCATTGATCTAATCGGGTACAACTCCTCCATCTATCTCTAAGACTTAATGTCTCGCAAACAATTGGATTTGTCCTACCGTCTCTACGAACGATTGGCTACCAAGTTGAAGGTCAAGATGTCGTATGCATATATATAACCATTGATTACAATACATTTGCATGACAGAGGCGTATTGGCGTTCAAGAAATTAAAAGTAGCGTTTATTTTGGTAGTGTCTGGCTGTAAAATTGACTGGTGATATAGTTTGTCATTGTCAAATTTGCGTACCCGAAGGTCGCTGACGGTTTTGGGAGCAAATTGAATGGACTTCCATCTATATTTGATTGCGGTAGAAGTTAAGTGGGTATTTTAAATTCTGGAGTTGTGCGCCACGTCTAGACATCTTTTGACGGAGATGGGGCACTTATAATTAGGCATGTCATTTTTTTCTGAATTGAGGCAGAAATGGCATGATTATAAATGTACAATATTGTGAGTTTGGATTTAGGGGCGGTCATTTCCGGAATTACTGATCTGATTTTGAAGATTCTTTCACTGAATAAAGCTACATTATCGCTGAGTGCTACAGGCTATGTTACATCGAGTTACCGCGGGTGGAGCCACGGGCTGAACTGGTCTATACTAATATTATAAAGAGGTAAAGTTGTGGCTATGCCATCGAGGGTACCGCAGGTGGAACCGCAGCTAAAAGTTAGTGTTGAATAAATTGTTAAGTGTTTAGATGATGATCATGAGGTTCTAGAATGGCGACCACGAATCGGAAGACGAAGTGTAGGACGGCCCCCCACAAGGTGGACTGATGACATCACACGCGTCGCAGGAAACCGGTGGATGCGAGTGGCAGAGGACCGTGATGTGTGGAAGTCGTTAGGCGAGGCCTATGCCCAGCAGTGGACGTCTATCGGCTGATAGATTAGATGATGTACCTGCATCATGCTCCGCACCACGTCGGCCCCGGCTCGCAGGGCCTTGTGGAAGGTGCGCGTGGCCACCACGGCGCGGCGCAGCTGCACCGACAGCTTGCTCGGAACGTCCTCGAACGGCTGGATGTCGCGCATATGCTCGTTCACGCACTTCAAGTACCTAGAATGAAGGTATGGAGAGTCAACAAAGGTTTCGTGTCATACATTACGTAATTGGATACAATCTTTCCATTACGTTTTAGGATACGATTACCGATCGAACGATGTCGTTTAGATTAAAACAATGAATCCATATAATTTAACGATAGACATAGGTAAGATGGCTGGCAGCAACGATCGCTATGGAAATGAGCAGACGCAATTTAAAAAACCTGAATTGTATGAAGCTTGAGATACTTCGTGATCGGCAGGCAATAAGGAACTCACTGATTAAACGTCCTCAATATACCCTTCAGGCTAAGCCTACTCTTTGAAATGCGAAGAGCTGCAACTTGACACCAGAGGATAAACCTTTTCCATTACTAAAGTCACAGAAAGTGGAGAATATAATGATGTGCCGCGAAGACACGTAACCTTGTAATAAACATACCTACAAAAACATTCGCTAATTTATAGCCCATAATAAAATGGTAGTTACGCGTAATGCGTTACGTGATGTTCTGATTAGCGCTGTCTGCTCTGAAAGCCGCGAAAAGGTTATAAATACGAATACATAAGTATTTGTTAATACCATTTTGCATATCATTTGGTACCAGGTATTTTTTTAGTACTGCTGTATTCTGTCCGACTTAACAACATCGTTTACCAACCTATTTCGTACAATGTAGCGCTATAGAAGAAACGTAGAGCCCATAATTTGAAGCTGCACAAGCCAGTTTCAACAATGTTGCATACGACTAAGATATAAAAGATGATGTCTATACAACGTAATAGTTTGTGAGTAGGTAGTTGGAGTCAGTGTTCTAAGGTATTTGTTTGAAAGCAGAGAGAAAATAACAGTTCTCATAAACAACAAACCAAGCGAATGATAGGTTTGCTAACTACTAACCTAACCTAATTGCCCAATTAAATATTTGTGTCAGTTTAATAAAAAAAAAATCTTAATAGGATCTTTATTAAGAAATATGTTACATTGTATTGATAGATAGGCATTGACAACAAAATGGATAAACCAATTAACGAAACACCCACCCCAATCGCCTATTGCATTACAGTCACTTTAATACTATAAATTATGTCCTTAAGCACTTAAAAAGTATAAACAACTCAATTTTATTATGCGCCATGTCATCAATCCAGCGCACTCCAGTAGCCCTCCGTTATCAACATAGAGCTTTATGCCCTATTATATATCGGTATAATCGTTTGTTTACGTGCCTGCAACAGTTAAACTGTCTGCTATAAGTGTTTTATTGTGTGTGTCTTTGTAAACATAGCGGGTGTAAGCACCGTGGCGGGTTATAAAATGTTGTAGAGCTTATTAAGTTGTATAAGAGAGTCCGTTGTGACTTGCTATCTTCTGTCGTGTTATTATTTGATCTATTATAGCAGTAGGTGATGAGCTAGCAGTTCATTCTTGTATAATGGGCTTTATAATGTTGTGATATTTGGACACAAAGGATCGTTAAGCTAGCTATCCCGGTGTTCATGCTCTAGGTCTAGGTACTTTAAATTGTAACGGGTAGTTGTGAGCCAACGCTAATAAAAAAAATAAAAATAAAAAAGAGAATAGACAGTAGAAGACTCAAAAATTCGTAACGCCCTTGGAATTGGCCATTAGAGCACAAAAGAGAGTTCTTTAAACTAGGGCGTAATCAAGAGTGAATAATACTTACTTCTCATCGAATTCGTACTGCGAGTTGAGTACGGTGAACATCTTGTTGTACAGTATGCTGAAGAACCCGTCCATCATCACGTCGAAGTTGGTGTCGCCTCGGGTGTAGTACCTGCCAACAAATCATATTATATTATTATACCCGTTTAATTTTATCAGACTATCAAATCTAACATCTTTATGGGCTATCACTTTGTTGTGTGTTCTGTTCCATTTGATGGGCGATCAACTTTTGAAGCGAACATTTTCAAAAAAGGTTTCACATTATTATTTTAAGAACATTTTGGCCAGTCTTAATATTTCAATGCTGTTTGCCTTAGCAACAGTGCCTACTCAACATTTAATCTAGGCTATGCGTGGCCATTCGCATTCCACGTAGGACGTGTCATTTAGAAACCCTGCACTCATCGTAATTCGCCTGATGGTATCAGCGCGCTACTAGCAACAAGAGAGGAATTCTTATGACTGCTTTTGGTCGCCTAACGATTCGATGTTGGGCACCAACTTGGGCACATTTTTTAAACCAACCATATCATCTGCCTTACTTTTTCCATTAGCTGGGGTCGAGGCATTATTTTTTTTCAATGTATGCCATTTTTCTACTAGACTCGCGTCCACTTTAGGCCTTCTATGACACTTTTCAATGCAACTTTCTTGGATTTTTGACGTGCTCTGTATCCTGTGCTCATTCATCAGACATACTCATCACTGATTTATTTAAATACTTATTTTTTTTTAACCAAACTGAAGTCCTTATTCGATGTTGCATATGGATTAGACTTTTGAATTGTTTTAACAACATCAGGTACTGCCACAAACATAATTTCGTTTTTGAAACAAATATACCTCACCTGCCTGTTGTATTAAGTGAAGGCCTGTTTAGACAGAAGTGGCATATGGTATGGTATATACCCTTGGTAGTTGAATATACCGGCTGTGTCGTCGCTTCACGTGGTCTAAAATAGATATCGCTTATGTATCTAAATAGGCCTCGGAAAATCTTGTTGCATGTTTGACATCCAAGTATGCGCGGGCGTTACACAAAATAGTATAATGACATTGTAATAAGCTGTTCGCATGCGGTGATCGAGCAAGCTCACGCATGCAAGCATCACATCACGCGAGTACATCTTTGTGAGGTTTGAATTAATTTAATCGGATTAAATATATCCATACTAGAATAAAACTGACTGCGATGTCTGTATATACATTGAAGATATAAAAAAAATGAGGAATTGGTTATTTAGCCGTCTCCTATTCCGAAATATTTTTTTTCGATTCTTTACCTTTGTGTTTGTTTTCCGAACATAACGGCGAAGCGAATAAACTAATTTCAACGGCATTTCCTATTTAAGATAACCTATGGTTGGGCTCAAAAATTAGGATACACATCATCACGCTTTAGCTATTGGGGTCAAGTTTGCAGAGCACAATCGATGGCTGCTCGCGCTAGTTTAACATCATAAGGCCGTTCATATTAGGCACTGTTGAAATCTTGGTACTAAGTAAAGGTATTTGTAAATATTTACTCTTTACCACCGTTGGGCACGAACCTCCTCTATTCAGGGGGTTTCCAAGTCATTGTTGCCAGCCAATACATGCAGGCTCCCTCAAGATGATTGGCGTACCATGTAGCCAATGATTGAAGATAAATGAAATAGCGATTGAAGATGGCCTTGTTGTATGTGTAAAATATTAATTAAACAGTACCCATATATGATTGCCAAGGGACATAAGGTCAATTGAGAACATGACATCATATCGCCAAGGTTGATTGCCTAACAGTGGTCGATTCTCGAGCAGTGATCTCACCCACAGGACACAAAATAAATAGAATGGCCCTCGGTCAGAATTTCTTTGAAAACCGGCTTCGCCATTTCCATACATTGTGTCTTCTCTTGCGTGTTCTATGCTCAATAACAGCGTCAAACTTTATTTTCGCGCAATGCGGCAGGCAACTAAGAATTGTGAATGCATGTTTTTGGTCCGTGAGTGTACTTATTAAGTTATTATGTAAGTCGAGTTACTCGTGGCCTAGCAACATGCCCTTTCCAGTAATCATTCTTTATTCCTTCTATCTCACCTCTCTAGTTGCTCGAATAGCTGCTCGAACACGTAGGAGTGTTGCTCGTAGATCATACCGTACGTGCGCTTGAACATCATGTGGAAGTCTTCGCGGGACTGCTTCAGGAGTTTCCGGAAAAATTCTGAAAAGAGAAATAAAATAATTTAATAAATTCATTTTAAAAACAACCTAATTTTAATCATAATAAAGACATTAGGGCAAATTATATGAAGTAGTTCAAAGAAATAATGTCGGACGTAAAATATGTATAACAGATGTTTGGGTAATGTCGGTCGTCAGTCGCAACATAATACAAACCGCCTGTAGGTATGTTGTTGAGTCACGATCTAGGTAAATCGTATCTTAATAATTAATCGTTAAGAACTATAATACACTACACTATTTAAATTGTAGTTAGTATAAAGTTGACGTTTTGGATAAACCTAAATACCAGATCATAAGGTTGATATTTCGGATGATTTCATAGTTGCAATACTATGAAATCATCTAGCGTATATGTGTCAGACATACCATAAAGTTGATTGAGGACGCCAAAACACTTTCCAAGCAATCTAGTATATTATCTGTGGATGTTTTTTCATGTGCTTACATAAAGGATAATAAGTCTGATAATATTTGGAAACACCGATTTCATCACTACGATAAATGATTTCATTTATCATTAGCACACGATAAAATGCACATCAGCTCTGCAAAACCCAATTAGATCTATCAGTATTACTAATAGTTAATCTGTTTTATTAGCACTTAACGATTTCACAGACTATGAGATTTGTGTAATTGAACAAAGGTGCCTTTTGCTAAACCATATTTTTTTTTTACAATTTTCATACTGCAATGTTCGTCGACTAACTTTAAAACAATTTCGTTTGAACGGTACAAGCAGATCCGAAGGAAACCGTAGGGCTAGAGGTGACTGTTGGCAAGCGATAATGATCTTACGGTGGGCACGGATTTAATTGCCTGATAGTACCTACAGCCACAATATAAATTTCGAATATGGAATATATTCGAAATTCGAAAATATGGCGGCATGATGTTAGAATGAATGAAACTATTCCTGGCGGTGACACTGAGCTCAGCAGCGTTTTGTTTACAAGTCTTTCTACGAACTCGATTCATTGGGGTCGCCTGCTTCATGGAAATTGAACGCCACGAGTTCTTACAAACTATATTAAAAGGAAATTCAACGTTGAAAGATTAAATACAAAAACCGCGAAAACTCACTAAAATATAGAATATTCTAGGTATTATTACTTAGTCATTTTAAAAACAAGTCTGATGCCATTAGCAGTTTTCGAGAAGTAGTAAATAAATAATGTAATTATTCACGTTTCCTTGAAAACTAAGTTGAGGAGACGATCGCTGAAATTTCTTCCACGAAAGTACCTGAAAAGCTTTTGTGACAAGCTGTGAAAGTAAAACTAGGTAACATTATAATTTCACACGTAGTGTTGCTTGTTTTGTTTGATGCTGCTTTCTGTGCCGAAGGTCCCGGGTTCGAATCCTGGTAGGGACAAACTTTGTGTGATGAACACGAATGTTTGTACCCAAGTCATGGATGTTTAATATCTATATAAGTAATATATACTGGTTTCGCCCCCAGTCCATTGTACGGCACCCAAAATACAAGCGTTGCTTAGTATGACGCCGTAGTGTTGGTGTATTAATATTTATCAGTAAAAACAATTTATAACATGATCTCAATCAAGCGAAAATACAACTGAATGTTATACTTGGATAACAATAATTTATTTGACCATTCCACATAATACATGATAATATTCATTTAAATTATGGCGCGAACATTCGTAATTATTATTTACCGGCTGTTCACACGCGGCCAAGTTCATCGACATTACAGTTTTTTTTCTGCGGATTGCGGTATTTTAGTCGCGTGCAAAAACTATCGTCTGATCGTGTGACAAAAAAAGCCAACACTTCGGTTCGCTGAAAACGTAAATAAGTGTATCTTTTACTGTGGAGTTGCTGTGTAGCTGTGTGTACATTTGAATGTGTTGTTACGATGTAGCTGGTATAGCCATGTGACCGTCTAGACTAGACTTGCGATTTTTTACTTATTGTGGGTATGACCTTCAATTGGAAGGTGGAGTTTAAATTGATATTGTCTATAGGTATAGAAACGATCATAGGCACAATAAAATTATTATTTCAAGAAGGCTAATTAACATTAAGTACCCTACGTTACGTACCCTAAATTACTTTCAAGGAAGTAACATAATTAGAAAGGACATACTTATATCATATATAGCTGTATTTTTAAAGCAAAGGTAATTTTACAGCCTGTTGTGTTTTGTCTATTTCCTAAAATTCATTCTAAAGTAGTTCAAATGAATGCTGTTGTTATTTGTAAAATGTAGGAAGAGGAAGTGTCCGCCATTACACACATACTTGACGTATAAACAAAAAAGGTATGGATCGATTAACAAAACGATCGGTAATCGAGCGAGAATTTCCCGCCGTTTTACGCGCGTTTTTTTAACGAATCGCGTTATTAATTGATTAGGTTGGTATTGCTTCAACGTTTACAAAATGTGATTGAATATAGGTACTGTCACTTTGATACTAATTGCTTGGGGCTCGACATTGGCGTTGAGTTTATTTAAGATGTATATGTTATTTAGATTAGCCTTATATGTTGACGTAGGAAATAATACTCGTAACGCCACATACCGCGGTTGATTTTTTTTGCAATGTAATTTTTTTTTTTTTAGGAACGCGTAGTTTTTCGTCCCACAATATTACCAGTCAGTAACAATACTAAACTAATAAAATAACTGTGTATCCACTCGACATGTTCTATGTGAGTATAAACACCGGTAACCAGAATGTATCGTAAGTGCATCCGCTACGGTGTGCATTCGCGGTGACCGCATCTGTGCACGCGCAGTTAAATCAACGAGGGACGTCTCGCGGTGCCTTCCGTCCGCGCACGTGCGATCACACTAAAGCACTTCCCACATCAATGTTGCGAGCTACACACCGATATGCTTTTTTTATTTCCTCGGATATAACATGGTGCACTGCATTATAGTTATTCCAAGAACGCTGGCAAGCTCTTGAAAAATTAAGTTTCCTCATCATAATAGGAATTAAAATTGTCCACACTCTTGTTCTAATAGCTCTATCTCGTACGCCTTTAGCAGGAATTAATTTAGTGCCGGGGTTACATCACTAGTTTATGGCAAGAATTTTCGACAAGAATATTATATTCATTATAGAGAATCGTTAAAAACCATTGTGTCTACAGTCTAGAGAATATTGTGAGAGCTTTACACGTTGTCTTAATACTCATAAAATATATACTCAAAATCGTTGCATCTGGCCGAACCGACCGAACAGCTGGCGCGTGCTCCCCGCTCGCCATAGACGCATAAAACTACGTGAAATCTGAGCCGGAATGTGTACCAATGACGTATTTAACCCTACGCGTGCTTTGTCACGAGATAAAACCTAAACCGAAGGGTTTAAAATAGTTTGTAACAATATTGTGTAATATGAGACGGTTGTAGGTTAAGAATCATTTACGTACATTACAAATATTTTAAGATCACTTCGTAATTCTTGAGTAAATTGACACCTGGTTAGATGTTAGCTCTTTTTTATGTAGATTTGATCCTCATAACATAAGTATATCCTTCACGAAATACTATGTTTAAGTACATATATTCAGGCTTACCTTTATATTTTTTACTAAATTCGATAAATTATCAAAAGTTAAATTATCAAAAAAAAAACTTACATGCCGTCATAATGATATGTAGGGAACAATTTTAACTGAAATTGTAAACATATTTCATTAACCTTCAGGCCGTTCATTATCTTGAAAAATAACTCTCCAAATTACCAAGCCGCCCCACTAACCGCCAGTGGAAATACATATTTCACCCCATATCAACCCCTAAGGTTCGTGTTTCAAAAGCCATGAGCAGGCGGCGCGGCGTTTAAAGAAATTGGTATTATTTCTATGAAATTTTAGTCACTGTGACCGCAAGAGGTAAACTAATTTCAGTTGTTATTATATTCACTTACTTAAATGATTTTACGGAGTTGACACTCTTCTGGACTTGTAGTGCAAAATATCAGTTTTAGTTTTGCATTCATCAGTGTTTCTGTTCTTTTCTGACCCAATACTGTCCATTTGTATGGCATTGTTTTATGAAATAGACTAGGTACCCATGAAAGCGTAGATCGAATCTACCTAATCAATATAGAAGTTATGTTCCCATCTCCTCAGCACGCACGAATATGTATAATAAACCAATGATTTTAACGTATATCGTACAACCCACCCGAGCCTATGACAAGAATCAATAAAATACAGCCACTAGTTTGATATTACCGCACGTACTCGATTTCAAGAAGTCGTAAAATATCATAAAACACTTAAGCTACGACCTAGTGAGAGAAATAAAGCTGATAACGAGCTTTTGAAGTGTGATTTAAGCTGCTTGAAGACCATTTACTGAATTGATGGTTGGCAAACTTCATTGATGAGTGACAAATATATATCTAACTAGCTGTTGCCCGCGACTTCGTCCGCGTGGTATTTAACAAAAACAACCGTTGACAACAGCCTGCTCGCCCATTCTGAGCCCGCGGGTCGCATTGCAGGTTGTTGCTATCAAACTTAATCAGGCGCTGCGCTGCAACATTGGTTTTAATTTTTTTTCGAGGGATCCTATTTTTTTTCTAAAATAAAAGTAGCCTAAGTTACTCCTTGTTACATCAGCTATCTGCCAGTGAAAGTCCCGTCAAAATCAGTCCAGCCATTTCAGAGATTAGCCGGAACAAACAGACAGACAGACAGACAGACAAAAATTGTAAAAAATGTTGTTTCGGTATAGGTAACGTGTATACATACAAATGCACTTAGTAAAAAGCGGTTATTTTAATATTACAAACAGACACTACAATTTTATTTATATGTATAGATGTATAGATAATTGAAGTTGAAGTATGATGATATGTAAAGATTTTGTTGTCATCTTGGACAACAGCGGTGACTTATTAGTCATCCTGGTCAGTGTTATTAAAGTAGTCCTACAGTAATGAGTGGGAATGCCTAAATCCAGCTAACCATTGTATAGAAGTTAGAGAAATCGCGGGGAAAGTAAGTTTATTTCAAAGTGCGTGTTTAGACCGAACAACTGACCAATCGATTAGGTATGGCTGGTTCTCAGAAATGTGAATTTTCGGTTGATACTAATAAGCAGAACTTCTTTAAGCCGAAGTCCACCTACCAGGAACATCTCTCTCATCTCATCTACCTCAGAGTACGTGCGATTATTCACGAGTTTCGTAAGAACACTTCGTTCCATCATCGTTCGGCTGAGAGCATGCGCGAGTGGCCAGTTATTAATAGCTGCGAGAACAGTGGCGGGTTATCGCGAGAAAATACCTACTCACACATCCCTTGCCCGGTACCATTGTTCTTTAGTATGCAAACGTGGTTAAGAAACATCCATGGGGGAAATAGTTTACTATGACCTGATGACCTTCCAGCAATGACTATCTACTTAGATTTGGAATTTGAGTAAGCTTTCGAGTAAGAGAAGGAAGTCAAGGCTTGAAAACAGCAAAAGCATTCCCAAGGACATAGTTAAGTCAAAATAAAGTTGCCAAAATGTTGATAAAGAAAGACCAACTGAAGATAATGGATGCTCAACAACAAAAAGCTACAAATGAAAGGTAAATACAACGAATACCATCGTATCCACTGCTGCTCTTCCCACGCGATCTGTTGAAGAGTGACTCAAAGAAATAGGTTACTATGATAATCATAGGCGATGGATGTGCTTGCGATGTTATTATACCCGTTAGTATGTACTGCTTACAGTCTGCAATACGATTTCTTTCTTGAAGATTTAAATGTAGGTAAGATGAGACCGCGTACGCATTGTGAACTGGGGGTTCAGTTTAATTTTGTTTAAGGCAACTGTCTAGAGGAGAATGTTTGGAATTCTTGACGTAGAATCAAAAATAAGATTAACTAGATGAAACGCTAAACAACTGAAATAAAATCTATTCGCTAACTCGCGTTCGGCGGCAGTAGATATTCGAATTCTCATAGTAACAGACGTATCAGCATCTCATGAATCATCCCCGCGTCTCGGCACCCGCGCCCGTTGCCGAGTTATTACTCATTCTAGGGGCAATGTTTAGCCTTCCACTTGTTATTGCGATAACGCCCCACCACTGGTCAGCTTCAATCAGACCTTTTGTTCTTCTAAAATTAGGTATAGGTATTATAAAAAACGAGATTCCCTTCATGTTTCAAATTGAATCTATGACTTCATTTGCTTTATCGCGCTGAGCTAATAAATCTGGTCGGCCTAGATTTAGTGACGATGCTCGTTGCGTACGCCATAATATTTAATGCTGTACAGCTTTTTAAGAAAATGAGAATTGTATGAAAATAATATTTTGATGTTTGAAGTAGATACTTTGTATTTAGCTTAACTCACGAAACCCGAGTTAATAATTATTGTGTGGCTGTCAAACCTCAAAAAAACTTCACAATATTCATTACCATTACCGATAACACGATGTGCACACGGAAACTTATTTTCACCCATTTGGTCAACCGCATTCCCGACGTTTTACGACTAAATTAAAACCATCAGAAAGCACTATGCCGTGTTACATGTACAAATTATCAATAATCAAGAGTGGCAGCACGCTCCCAGTGCTGCGGCGATTGAAACACAGTGTCTTGAATGAAGAGTTGGAAAGTGGCCGTGTCAATATTGACGCTGGTCGTCGGGGGCCGGAAGGGCGGGTAATTAGAGTTGTTGGCCCACTAGACATGATGGGAATTGGGAGAGATGGTTAATGTTTTCTTTAGCTACTTGTACCTAAATATTCAGCCAATAAGGAAAACTTTTTCCTTTTTTATATCAGCTGATAATAGGATCTCATGATCAATCACGAATCAGTGATGTAAACTAGGTACACGATTGTTGCGAATGTTCGTGGACTTCGTTAGGTTAGGGCCCTGATACCTGATACCGTATCAGGTACCGTACATTGTGGAACAGGCCCTTAGCCTATTGTAATGCGCATAAAACCTAGAGCTATTGAACGCTGTATAGATACCGTGGACGTAGTAAATATTATTTTATCTGTAGTGGGCGGTGGCTGTGTGCCTGTCTGTTTACGACTAGAAATGTAGTTCTATGTGTTTGTAAATAAAATTTATGAGACCTATGAGGAAGGTGGCTGGCTAGCTGCAGATTCAGCTAACCAGACTTCGCTCGCAGCCAAGCTTTGCATTCCACGATATCCAACTGATATTCATTAATATCAACGTTTAGTACATCTTAACTACCAAGAATTCTAGAATTACTTGCTCTAACATTTTTGGTTAATATCTAACTAACGAAACTACCGAACGAATCTGGCAAACATACACACATAGAAATCAGTGGGCGCAAGCGAAAGAGATTTGTATATAAATATTGGAAATACACAAGTAAATTGTCACAATCTGCACAATTTATAACAAGAGCCATTTGTTGCGGTTTTCTCTGCAAGATTGCGGTTCTCTAGCGGCTGTCCATACTTGGACAAAAGGGACTTGGTACCGTTGTGAAGCAATAACAGAAGAAGGCCACGCAAGGGCGATAGATCAGGAAACCAATGGAAAGGTGGAATAGACGATTGAGTTCGTTGGAAACCTTTTGGTATGTATGTAACCGGTGACCGAGACATATTAACTATGATCAAGATTTATCCTGGATGTGAACATTTGTCCCTACATCAATCTGCCTATAGGTTACATAAAACCAGATGAGAGGAGCTTCGCTTCTTCTCCCATGCAATTTTCTTTACCGAATGAGAATTCCTTCCAAGAATTCTGCGCACGTTTTTTTTAAATTTCCATTTCTAAACCAACGAGCTAACTCATCGTGAGACACTCTTCTTAACCATAGCAAACCATTTAAACGAAGTGGGTAATTTCTGCAATCTCAGAGGAAACTAACTACTTGGACCTTTATGAAATTTATCTTACAATAAATCCAATATTTCGCTCAGCAGGTCCACTAGTATGTCCATATACGGTGGACAGGTCTCGGTCCCGTTGTGACGCAACCGTGCGCCCGCGCAGCCGCGAAGCGCCGCGCGCCGCGCCGCTCAGGCGCCGCGCGTTAATTAAAGAGTGTGACAACTAACATTGATTGTGAAGCCATGTGTAATGCTTGATGCGAGTTAATGAGTTAACGATGTTCTCATTAGTTGAGAGGGTTTTCAACGTAAGGTGAGTACAATTTTTAACCACAAGTTATAGTTGACATTTGGTCCATACACATTATAATATTGAGAAACAGGCCCATTGACTTTTAGATTGGCATAGTAAGTAACTTGTTTCCCATTTATAGTATCATCGCGGAACTCTATAACCTTTTCATTTTTAAACTGCGAGCAGTATCTTAAGCTAGATTCTCTACTTTGCTTTATTAAATCGACCTAGTGGGCAAATTGCATTTCCAGATGCAAGTAGCAGTAGCTACGACATTACCATTATAACATTAAGTACTTCGACCAAGATGATTTTTTATACTCTGTGTGAAATCAAATTTATGGTTCAGAGTTCAGAGATTCATCTTGGTGTTGGCTGACCACATCGGGTATTTGCGAGTTTAATTCCCGCAAATTTTGGAGATTTATTTTTGTATTTTACCTTAGTCTGAACGATACTGGGAGCGCCTACGATCCATTGTGCCGTTGCGAAACATACATACGTTGCTTAGTTTGAGACTATAATGAATCTGTATTCGTCCGGCGATATTTATGATTCGGTATTTTTGTAACATATGGTCACTGCGATCATAACTACGTTTAGTAATGTCAAATCCTAAATCTTCATTGTCTAATATTAATACATACCGTCGAACTTGATCGCCCTGTTGGTGAGCATGTCCGCGAGCTTGTTGAGCTCGCTCCACATGGCGGGCTCGAGCTGCGCGCGCGCCTGCTGTGTGAGCCGCGCGCGCGCACCCGCGCCGCAGCATCCGCGATTCAGACATAACTGGTCTGCATCTGTGAACAAGACATATCATGAGTAAATGAGGTCTGATTCCTTCTTGTATTGAGGGGAGGCAAGTGTTAACAAGTTGGCCACAAGAGGATTCTTTGGGTAAATAAAAATATTTAAAGTGAGTAACCTGTTAGCCGTTAGAAGGACAATTAAATAAAAAAAATATTTAACAAATGTAAAGTTGGTGTCAAAAAAACATACAACCGAATTGAGAACCTCCTCCTTTTTTTTGAAGTCGGTTAAAAACAACCGAGTTGTCGGTTGTGTATAAAAAAAGTTACCGAATTGAAAACCTCCTTTTTGAGGTCGGTTAAAAAGTAATCGTTTTTATAGTAGGACCTTTAAGTAGGATACAAAATGAAAAGTTGTATAAAATCCTAAATTTGCCCTTGTATACCATCAAAACATTGCCATCAAAAAGCTTCCTCGTTTCGATCGAAAGTTAATAATTGTCAACTAGACGGATAGAAGACGTGGGGTTAGGAGGGGTGTATGATGGGGTCACAAATAAGTTTAAACATCCGTCCAACTCCCGCCTTATTGCATTACTGACAGACTGAGGGGACGCCAGTGAAATCGAATGCGTTCATTCGTTGTATAGGTACCCTATTTACTTAAAGATCGATAAATTTTGTGGCAGCCAAACACATGCCTAGTCGCCTTCCAACGTCGATGACAGTCGCCCAAGCTATGCAATAGTAAAAATCCCTTGAACTTGCATTAGTAATTTTCCCGAGATATTTGAACAAACAGTCAAGAATACCACCTACTTAAAATACTTTTTATCGATTCAGAGACGTGTAAATACTCTGTGGTTCTCTATTACATATTTTTCTTTTCAATGTACGGACATAGCTCAGTTGCATTTTAACAGTAAATTAAATAGTTTAATATTATCCACGTTTTATATCGTTAAATATCTCAATTAATACCCTACTGTGAACCAAAACATTATCATTTTTCGTATACAATAACCAATCACCGTTAATTCTGCTTCGCTCGTGCTCACCACCACTGCCGTGGGATGAAGTGAAATTACTCATTTGCATACATTGCGTGCTGAAGGAATATGGACTTTATCTAGAGCTGTTAAAATTCATTACAGCCATAACCATTACGCAATGAGTGTTTAGGGTGTGCGCAATGGATAAGCTGAGGCGATAACAAACAGCCCAGTATTTTTTCTTGACAGAAGATCTAGTCATCAAAGTAGGGCATTTAAAAAAAAGTATTTCACGATTTACTAAAAGAACTGCGCAATCTGCTCAGATTAGGCCGTAGAAGTTAAGTTGGTGGATCAATAATTGTTGTGGCGGGCATTGTCGCATTATTCTCATAACTTGGACCGCTCTGTGCCGAGATGAACAGCCCCTAGCTAGAGGGGAGTATCTATTGACGGGCGATAATATGAGTCACCGCACCGTCGCGTTATTGGTACCTATCTATCGTTGTAGTCGTCACCACAATATGTGGGGATATTCCTATTTTTTCAATGGTGCTTTACTAATACAACTATATAATATTATAATACTACTACTCTAGTAGAAGTATTACTTTCGCCAAGAACGAAGGTGCGAGAATGAAAGAGATCGGAGCTTGTTCTTTTGGTTGTCACCATAAATACCTACTTTACGCAAATCAATCTCATTCACTCATTCTTGCAACAGAATGATGTTTGCTCGAGACACACTGGGTCTTGTCAAGAAACTCAATTTCTTGTCTCGTCGCGGGTTCTAGAGTGCAGGC